>OY992802.1:2500-5002500 GCA_963921375.1 Tiliacea citrago
CCTAACCTAACCTAACCTAACCTAACCTAACCTAACCTAACCTAACCTAACCTAACCTAACCTAACCTAACCTAACCTAACCTAACCTAACCTAACCTAACCTAACCTAACCTAACCTAACCTAACCTAACCTAACCTAACCTAACCTAACCTAACCTAACCTAACCTAACCTAACCTAACCTAACCTAACCTAACCTAACCTAACCTAACCTAACCTAACCTAACCTAACCTAACCTAACCTAACCTAACCTAACCTAACCTAACCTAACCTAACCTAACCTAACCTAACCTAACCTAACCTAACCTAACCTAACCTAACCTAACCTAACCTAACCTAACCTAACCTAACCTAACCTAACCTAACCTAACCTAACCTAACCTAACCTAACCTAACCTAACCTAACCTAACCTAACCTAACCTAACCTAACCTAACCTAACCTAACCTAACCTAACCTAACCTAACCTAACCTAACCTAACCTAACCTAACCTAACCTAACCTAACCTAACCTAACCTAACCTAACCTAACCTAACCTAACCTAACCTAACCTAACCTAACCTAACCTAACCTAACCTAACCTAACCTAACCTAACCTAACCTAACCTAACCTAACCTAACCTAACCTAACCTAACCTAACCTAACCTAACCTAACCTAACCTAACCTAACCTAACCTAACCTAACCTAACCTAACCTAACCTAACCTAACCTAACCTAACCTAACCTAACCTAACCTAACCTAACCTAACCTAACCTAACCTAACCTAACCTAACCTAACCTAACCTAACCTAACCTAACCTAACCTAACCTAACCTAACCTAACCTAACCTAACCTAACCTAACCTAACCTAACCTAACCTAACCTAACCTAACCTAACCTAACCTAACCTAACCTAACCTAACCTAACCTAACCTAACCTAACCTAACCTAACCTAACCTAACCTAACCTAACCTAACCTAACCTAACCTAACCTAACCTAACCTAACCTAACCTAACCTAACCTAACCTAACCTAACCTAACCTAACCTAACCTAACCTAACCTAACCTAACCTAACCTAACCTAACCTAACCTAACCTAACCTAACCTAACCTAACCTAACCTAACCTAACCTAACCTAACCTAACCTAACCTAACCTAACCTAACCTAACCTAACCTAACCTAACCTAACCTAACCTAACCTAACCTAACCTAACCTAACCTAACCTAACCTAACCTAACCTAACCTAACCTAACCTAACCTAACCTAACCTAACCTAACCTAACCTAACCTAACCTAACCTAACCTAACCTAACCTAACCTAACCTAACCTAACCTAACCTAACCTAACCTAACCTAACCTAACCTAACCTAACCTAACCTAACCTAACCTAACCTAACCTAACCTAACCTAACCTAACCTAACCTAACCTAACCTAACCTAACCTAACCTAACCTAACCTAACCTAACCTAACCTAACCTAACCTAACCTAACCTAACCTAACCTAACCTAACCTAACCTAACCTAACCTAACCTAACCTAACCTAACCTAACCTAACCTAACCTAACCTAACCTAACCTAACCTAACCTAACCTAACCTAACCTAACCTAACCTAACCTAACCTAACCTAACCTAACCTAACCTAACCTAACCTAACCTAACCTAACCTAACCTAACCTAACCTAACCTAACCTAACCTAACCTAACCTAACCTAACCTAACCTAACCTAACCTAACCTAACCTAACCTAACCTAACCTAACCTAACCTAACCTAACCTAACCTAACCTAACCTAACCTAACCTAACCTAACCTAACCTAACCTAACCTAACCTAACCTAACCTAACCTAACCTAACCTAACCTAACCTAACCTAACCTAACCTAACCTAACCTAACCTAACCTAACCTAACCTAACCTAACCTAACCTAACCTAACCTAACCTAACCTAACCTAACCTAACCTAACCTAACCTAACCGAGTCGCACGGCACCCTCCGCCGCGAGCAGATCAGTTTTAAGTCGCTCCGCGGTCGAAAAATCGAACAAATAGGTTTTTTCGCGAGAAAGTATAAGTGATATATATCGTTAGAAGCGCGCTGCTGAGACGCAGGCGATAGTGAAAGTTTCATTGTGATAAGTGAAAATTTGAAAAAGTTATACGTGAAAAACCACAACGCCAAATCTTTGGAGCTGAACGCCGCGCGATTTAGCGCTGGAACTGAAAAATCGGCAACTGCAGCCGTCTGCGCCATCAGAAGACCTATCTCTGGACACCAAGTTTGGAAATTTCAGACTTAAGGTTCCGGAGATAGCTCCGAAAAACCAAAAACCACGTGGCGCGTGGTCAGAGTTCCCGAGGGTTTCAACAGGATCGGTGAAAGTCTATCAAAGGCTATGCAGACGAGGAGCCGGGAGGCATCACGACATTGAAGAAACTCTTCGAAAAACACCGTTAAAAACAAGGTTAAAATTTTGTAAATCGTTAAGTTTAATTTTCCAGGATATAGGTTTAATATTATATAGTTTTTATGTATTCTAAAAATTAAGCATAAGGATATCTCATCCCAAATTAAATTTGGGTCAAATTGGACTTGTCGTTTTAAAGTTATTAGCTATGCAAGTTTTTAAAAAATCGAGGGTTGGCTTTATCAACCCCTAAAAATCTGAAAGTTTATTATTATATGTATTTGGTGCTAATCTTCAGAAATTTTATAGTTGTTTTAGTATAACACTCATACTTGAGTCAAAAAACCAGCTTTTTAACTTTTTGTTTTTGATACATACTTTTAAATAAATAAATTCGCCCCTTCAGGGTCTAATAAAATTATATTTTTTATACCACTGGATAGGGAATATTGTCCACTATCCAGTGATCTGTTGCAAATCCACGCGAATTGCATATTAACGTAAATATAACGTAATTAGCTCAAAGTGCGAGGC
Source organism: Tiliacea citrago (assembly GCA_963921375.1). Taxonomy (NCBI): domain Eukaryota; kingdom Metazoa; phylum Arthropoda; class Insecta; order Lepidoptera; family Noctuidae; genus Tiliacea; species Tiliacea citrago. The sequence continues at coordinate 5,431 of OY992802.1, forward strand.
CTGTAAATAATAAACCTCCCCCAGCGACTAAATAAATAAATAAAACTAGATTAAAAATCACAATACAATTGAACAACCTATGGTCCCAAAACTTACCTATAGAAATAAATTTTAGATTAACTATTTATCATAAATAATAGGAATATTAGCCTAAAAATACTCCGCTGAGATCATCTTTGCCTAGTTAAGGGTTGAAAGGGGAAGTATACGCCCAAAGTTTTATTGGGAAGACACAGGAGCTTGCTGGACCCACACTTCAGCCTAATTTTAGATTTTTCGGGGCAGGGGAAAGCCAAGTACCACCTGATTTGCGGCTCTGAAACCGCAACCCCTATCTTAGCGGCCACCCCACACGCAAACCCCTTACCCGAAAAGTTTTGAGTTTGGGTGGAAGGAAAGAACATCTCCTCCTCTTATAGCCTAAACTAATAAAACCCACGCGCCATCAATAGGAGACGGGCTACATCCCCTGGAGCGAAATAAGTCGTTTGCGTGAACTGAAAGGATAACTTGGCCGACAAAGTTGTGTTCACTAACCGAGAATCGAACCCGGGATTCTTAATAACGGGAAACGCCCGTATCTCGGAAACGGAGCGAGATAGCCCCGTTTTGACGAAACCCTGCATATCCTATACGTAGTATAGTATATGTAGCAACACTCCACCGGCCACCCCCTATTGCTTGCCCCCCTTTTTATTTTTATTTTTTAGAAATTTCATATTATATCGTCAATTATTCGTAACCCCTCGCCTACAAACAGCACAAAATATCTTATTCTCATTTATTCTCATTTATTCTTATTTATTTCAATACCATTTACCATTCCATAAACATTTAGATTAATTATTGGTTGATCATTGATTGATTGTTGATAATTAATTAACAATTAATTAATTAATTGGCCAACATTAATTTTCATCAGTCTAAAAACCCAAAAACCCAATATCTCGGAAACGGCTGGGAATATCAAAATTTTGACCAAAATTTCCCCCCCCCTATAACCCCCCTCCCAGCTAGGACATACTTACTGATAAGACCCCTAGACCCCCCTTTTTTGACCCCCTCCCAATTTTGACCCCCATAGTAAGTTGAAGTGTATTTATTTATATCCAGGTTACTCCCACTTATATTTGCCCCCGGGATACCCTGCTACACCCCCTCTTTTTAACCAGCCCCTCTACCCCTTCAGGGTTACCTCACCCCCCCGAGCCTTAACTTTTGAACCGGAGGTCATAGACACACCAAGTTTGGAGTCTCCGGAACCGGGAGGAAAAGAGCTTTCTATTGGCTCCGTCAAAACGACTAAATAAAGGCTCCCTTCAAAATAAAAGTTGTTTAAGTATTTATTTATATATTCTTATCTTTATTTTTGGCATCGGTGTAGTGTTGCGGTGTAAGCAGTGTGGGTGGCCTGTCCACTCACTTGACAGGAGATAACTTACACAGTTACACCTACATAGTTTTTAGTTTAAAATAGACTAAGGGTCCGGGACCCATTTTTATTAGTTTTTAATTATTTTATTTTATTTTTGCTTTTTTGAGCTATTAGAATAAGAACACTTTAACGTAACTAGATCTCTATTGAGACAGATAACAATAACTGTGCACCAGGTGACGCTTTTGAGGTTGTATTTACCCAAGGGCTTTAGTAGGCCCCTTCTTGTCCTACTATATACTACGACTAGTCGAAATTGACAAAAACGGAAGGCTTTGTCCGTTTATCGACTTATTCTGGTGTCAGTACCGCGAGCTCAAGTCTTTTTTAGTGTTCGTGAATCTGGGTTCTTCACATTCCTCGTTGGAAACACTCAATTTATTGCTTATATCTACGTAATAGTCCTGCAGTTGTAGGATAATTCTGTCTTATCGTTTCTTGTTTATTGTTTATTTTGTCGTTCCTGGGATATTTTCTGCGCCTATCCCCCCTTTACAGGGATAGAGAAGTATCACCAGGGCCCTCCGGTTGGTCTATTTGATGAATTTAACGTTCACACAAACCACCGCCATGCATCGCACAATCCGAACACCACCAAAGAAGGACGCGAGCTTGCTGGCTGTCGGAGGTTCGCCGCACTCGATGGAGAAGGCTGGACCGTTGCCTCCCAGTGTGAGGCGAAGCATCGGGGAATGGGAGGCCGGGAATGCTGAGTCCCAGACTAAGTCCCCGGCAAACCCAAAGTGTGTCACACCCAGTACCTCTCAGCAGACCTCTGGCAATCCGGCGACGCGCCATGTCCCAGCGGCTACTGCAGTACTGCCAAAAAGGCCTGATCTAGGTTATCCTAGTATCACGGCGGAGGCGAGAGCCTGCCTGGAAAAAGCTAAGCTCCACCTAAAAAACTCGCGAAATCTTAAGGCGGAAATTAAAAATGAAGTGACAGCGGCGCTGGAACGACTTTACGCGCTGGTAAAGCTAACGGACAAAGGGAAAAATGCGAAGGACCAACGGGAGGTAATCGAACCTCGCATGACCAAAGAAAAAGGGGATGACCTGGAGAGCTTCACCTGGTTGCGCTCCGCACTAGAAGAGCAGTCTTCGATAGTGAAGGAGGGCAACCGGATGATCAGGCAGCTCCAGGTGGAGATGCGAGAACAAAAGGTGGCCCAGGAATCACTTGACGCAGAGAGGTGCAATAACGAAGATATCCTAAACGGAATTCGGGCGCTCGAGGAGACCACGAAACAAATGGGGAAGACGGTCTCCGAAATAAAGGAAAGAGCCCCAACATATGCGGAGGCCCTGACCGCGCCCCAAAACACCTGGGGCCAAAAACCGAAACACTCGGTCATAGTGTCGTCAGATGTAGTGATGGATACCAGCACGGAAGTGGTGGGAAGGGTCAAGGAGGTACTGGACGCGAAGAAGAGCGGCGTGCAGATTGAGAGGGTCCGAAAAGTGAAGGACAAGAGGGTTATCCTGAGCTTTACCAACAGGGAGGAGATGGTAAAAACAACAGCCCATCTCCAAAAGGACAAACACCTGAAAGTGGAAGAGGCAAAAAATCGGAACCCACTAGTAATGTTCAGAGACCTCTTGTCCTACAACAGTGACGAGGATATCTTGACTGCCCTGAAGACCCAGAACGCCCGCCTGCTGGAGGACCTGACGGCCGAGGAAGCGACTGCCACGGTGAAGTACCGGAGGAGGGCACGGAACTCGTTGGAGAGCCATGTCGTCCTACAGGTGACACCAAAGTTGTGGCAGAGACTCACAGTGGCTGGTAGGATCTTCATCGATCTGCAGTGTGTCAGAGTCCAAGACCAAACGCCCTTGATACAATGTACGAGGTGCTTGGCATATGGGCATGGCCGAAAGTTGTGCACGGAGCCTGCGGATCTCTGTAACTATTGCGGGGGGCCACATCTTAAGGCAGAATGTACCAGGTTAGTCACGGGCGACAGACCCACGTGTAAGAATTGCGCCAAAGAAAAACATGACGATACAGGCCATACGGTGTATAGTCAGGACTGCCCGGTACGCAGAAAGTGGGATGCATTGGCGCGGGCTGCCATAGCGTATTGCTAAGGTGGTCACGGGGGTTACACGGACGGTAGCTACTCATCTATACACTGCAGTGCAAGCCAACCTCCAACGAAAACAACTGGCGACCAACGAACTCATGCTCGAAGCTAAAAAGCGAAAAATAGCCTTCGCACTGGTCCAGGAGCCGTATGTGGGAAGTATTAAGGCAATGAGGTCGTACGGGGGGGCCAGGGTCTACCAGAACTCGGACGGTGGCGGGGGCACAGTAAAGGCGGCGATAGTCATGTTTAGTCAGGACATCGATGTCATACAGTGCCCTAAATTCACCACCAACAACATCGTGGTGGTGAAGCTGCGAACGAGCGCGTGGGAGATGCTCGCCGTCTCGTACTACTTCGAGCCAGACCAACCCATTGGGCCATACTTGGACCACTTAACGGCTGCTATTAATGAGCTAAAGCCTGGTAAAGCCATCATTGGAGGGGACGCTAATGCTAAAAGTGTGTGGTGGGGAAGCAGTGCCATAGACGATAGAGGTGACGAACTTGTCGGAATGATCGGAGAGCTCCATCTGCAGGTACTCAACTGCGGGAACAAACCCACCTTCGATACCATCAGAGGTGGACGAAGAATCACAAGTCACGTCGACGTGACCTTAGGTACAGAGGACCTGCTCGACCTGGTAGAGGAATGGACAGTGGCCGAAGACCTAACGAGCTCGGACCACAACGGCATAATAATAAAAATTAAACTACAAAAAGGGAAGGGTATTAGTATCAATAGAACTACTAGAAAATACAATACAAGAAAAGCTAATTGGGAACTTTTTGATGCAAAAATGGACCAATTAAAAATAGAAAATCAAATCAATAAAGTATATATAGAACAAATAAATAACAAGGAAAATTTAGACAACACAATTGGAAAGTACATAGAAATAGTAACCGAAGCATGTAACGAATCAATACCAAAAAAGAAAGAAAACCAGACACTCACTATGCCGTGGTGGTCCGAAGAACTCGAAGCAATGAAGCATGATGTCGCTACCAGGAAGAGAAGAATCAGATGCGCTGCGCCGTCACGTAGAGAAGGTGTGGTCGCGTTATACCTGCAAGAAAAAGAAAAATATGAACAGGAGGTCAAGAAACGTTCCACAGAGAGTTGGAAGGGATTTTGCGAGAAACAAACCAGGGAGGGGGTTTGGGAGGGAATCTATAGGGTAATAAAGAGCACGGAACGAAGGCAGGAGGATCTGCCGCTGTTATGGAATGGAAGGGAAGTGGGGCAGGAAGGATCTGCAAGATTACTGGCGGAAACGTTCTACCCGGAAGATAAAGAGGAGGAGGATAGCTCAGACCATCGTCGGATTAGAGCTCTTGCTGACCGAGTAAATGACTGGAGCCATCATGAGTCCCATGACCCAGAGTTTACGACGGAGGAGCTCAGATTCGCGACGGAGAGTTTCAATCCGAAGAAGGCACCCGGAGTAGACGGCTTCACAGCCGACATCTGCCAGCGTGTAATATTGCGGGACATGGACATGCACTTGGCCCTGTTTAATAAGTGCTGGCATTTGACGCACTTCCCCACAGCGTGGAAAGAGGCCACCGTGGTGGTGCTGAGGAAGCCTGGTAAGGATACTTATACCAGTCCCAAGTCCTATAGGCCTATTGGACTGTTGCCAGTGATGGGTAAAATGCTGGAGAAGATGATGGTCAGAAGGCTAGTTTGGTACTTGGCACCCCAAATAAGTCCTCGTCAGTATGGCTTCATGCCACAGCGAAGCACGGAAGACTCCCTCTATGACCTGATAGCCCACGTGAGAGGCAAACTCCAAGAGAGGAAGCTCATCACGATGGTCTCACTGGATATAGAGGGAGCCTTCGACAGTGCTTGGTGGCCAGCCATAAAGGTCAGACTGGCGGAGGAAAAGTGCCCGGTGAATCTCAGGAGGATGTTGGCTAGCTACTTAAGCGACCGCAAGGTCCGAGTACGGTATGCAGGCCATGAGTTCGCGAAAAGCACTAACCAAGGATGTGTCCAAGGATCAATAGGCGGCCCCATTATGTGGAATCTCCTGCTGAACCCATTGCTGGAGAGTCTCACGGAACGAGGCGACTATTGCCAGGCTTTTGCGGACGATGTGGTGCTCGTGTTTTCGGGGGAGACAGCCCTGGAAATCGAAGGACAGGCCAATGCCGCTCTCGAACATGTTCGGAAGTGGGGTGTCATGAATAAGCTCAGGTTCGCGCCACACAAAACTTGTGCCATGGTGGTCACCAGAAAACTTAAGTATGACACACCACGGCTGACCATGGGGGGGATCGACATTGGAATGTCCTCGGAAATGAAGATCTTGGGTCTTACAGTGGACTCCAAGTTGACCTTCAATAGCCATACGGCTAACGTATGTAAAAAGGCACTTGGCGTCTACAAACAGCTGTCGAGAGCAGCCAGGGTCAGTTGGGGTCTCCACCCGGAAATAATTCGCATTATATACACCGCTACGGTGGAGCCCATAATTACATACGCGGCCGGTGCCTGGTCTTCAGCATCGAAAAAGTTGGGAGTTCAACGCCACCTTAATGCTGTCCAGAGAGGTTTTGCCCAGAAACTGTGTGGAGCTTACCGCACGGTCTCTCTTCACTCTGCGCTGGTACTGGCCGGAATATTGCCACTAGACCTCCGCATACAAGAGGCAGCTTCTTTGTATGAGGCGAGGAGAGGCGCATCCCGGCCAGAGATAGTAGATAGGGAGGTCGAGCGGAGAGCTCCTCACTCTCGCATACCTCACCCGGCGAAGCATACCGCGTTGGGGTTCGTGAGTCTGGTAAACCAGGAGTCGGTAGATAGCCACAACATCCAGGCTATCCGGATATTTACCGACGGCAGCCGGATTGAGGGTAAGGTCGGAGCCGCACTAACCCTATGGGACAGTGTAGCGGAGGTGAAGACCGTTAAACTCAATCTGGCCCCATACTGCACGGTATACCAGGCGGAACTCCTCGCGGTATGTAGAGCCACCGAGGAGATACTGCGGAGAAGCGAGGTTAGCTATGGTATCTACAGCGACTGTAGATCAGCCCTGGAGACCATAGCAAACCCCAGCTCAACAAACCCCCTGGCAGTAGACACCCGCGAGAACCTGAGCGCCATTGAAAACCAGAACAAAACTGTGTCTTTGTTCTGGATCAAGGCACACGCGGGTCTCGCGGGAAACGAGAGGGCAGACGAACTGGCGAAGGATGCAGCCCTGCACTTGAAAATAAAACCCCACTACGACTTATGCCCTGTCTCATTCATCAAAAGACAGATCCGGAAGGGGTCGATTGATGAATGGAACAAAAGATATAAGGAGGGTACCACGGCAAGGGTAACAAAACTGTTTTTTCCCGAGGTAACTACCACCCACAAAATAGTTCGGCAAATGATCCCAACCAAGATAACCACCCAAGTGCTGACGGGGCACGGTGGGTTCTCGGAGTATTTGAACCGATTCAAGTGCAAAGAGAACTCATCGTGCATCTGCCAGCCCGGGACCCCCGAAACGGTTGAACACCTTTTGACTGACTGCCCGGTTTACGCCCTAAAGAGACTCGAGGTCGAAAACGAACTAGAATGCAAAGTGACAATTGATAACTTCCCAGAACTAATGTTAGGTAGTAGAAAACATAGGGAGAGGTTTACTAAATACTTTAAAGATATCGCTGAGCTGGTTATAGATAGAAATAAGTAAATAGAATAATAAATTAATGTTATAAATATATTACTATAAATATATTGATTAGCATATAAGAAATAAATGTGTAAAAAAAATAAGGTGTTTGAAAAGTAAGTCATGTATAATTGGTTAAATAGATTGATTAGCATATAAGAGAAAAATGTGTAAACAAATTAAAAATAAGGTGTTTAGAAGTAGTAAGTCATGTATAATTAGTTAAGTAAATATAAAACAATGTGTTAAGATAAGATATTAATAAGAACGTGTAATCCCATCTGGAAAAATAGTGTACTAAGTATAGAATATAAATAGATATGTAAGCAATCCCTGTATATCCCATCAGAATAGAATATATATATACAATGTATAAGAATAAGAATATGTATTGACAATTAAGATAAGATGTATGTATCGAGGCACAATGTATGACTGAGATAAAATAAAGATAAACAGACGAAATAAAGAATAAACCCGTAGATACATCCCACTATATAGATAAGTAAGGACTCTAATAATGTTAGAGGTAGCTCGCGGGCCGGGCCTTGCGCCCGGACAGGAAAAAAAAAAAAAAAAAAAAAAAAACCTAACCTAACCTTTTTTTTTTTTTTTTTTTTTTTTTTTTTTTTTTTACGCTGAGAAATGCATTACGCATGCCCGCTCGTGGGGGCGAGTCGGGGTATGTGGGACTCCTGTCAATAAGTGACAGTATACCCACTAAAACTCAGCGGTGTTCCCACATCACCGTGATGGGAGGGCCATGGGAAACCGGCTCAACCTTTACATCCATGACCCTCTCGGTGCATGCCCGCCTGACTGGCGGGCCCCGCGTGCCCCCCTTTCTCAATGGGGGGCTACGAGAATGGCAGGGAACACCTGGCCATTCCCGTCCGGCACTGGTGGAGGCCTGTGCAATACAGGCAAGGGTGCCCCCGCACCCGTTGCCTGCTGGCCTCCACCTGGGACGAGGCGGAGACGACGATCGTACAATCGCCTTCTCGCGCCTCCTCTTCGCCTGCGGAGCGGCGCCGCGAGAGGATCGTCCTCCCGCGCGCGCTCCGCCGCCTCCTTCTGTGACATTACTTCCTCGCAGAAGGAGGCGACTGCTGTCCAGGCCCCCTCGCTTTCCAGCATGAAGTTGACGACGCTGGGAAGCGAGAGGTCCGGCCCGGCCGCTGCGATCAGAGTCTGGCGCAGCTCGGACCAGGCCGGGCACACCTCAAGGGTGTGCTGTGCCGTATCCTCCGCCGCGCCACAGTCGTGGCACGACGAGGTCTCCTCCCTTTGGATCCGGTGCAGGTGCGATCCGAAACACCCATGGCCGGACAACACCTGCACCAGACGGAAAGAGAGGAAACCATGTGACCGCTCGAGCCAGTCCTTCAGGACCGGCCCGAGCGCGTCCAAAGTTCGGCGGCCAAAAGCGGCAGTGGCGAGGTCCTCTGTCCAGTGATGGACGATCGCGTCCCTCGCCTCCTGCCGCACGGCCTCCCGCTCTTCTGCAGCGGGGAGCTCCCCAAGCGCCTTACGCCGCGCCGTCCATTCGTAAACTCTGGTCAGCACCCACGCCTCGAGCTCCCAAGGAGGGGTGCCGGCCAGAGCGCACGCCGCCGAGAAGCCCACCGATCGGTAGGCCCTCGCTACCCGCAGTGCAATGGCCCTTTGGGGAACCTAACCTAACCTTTTTTTTTTTTTTTTTTTTTTTTTTTTTTTTTTTTTTTTTTTTTTTTTTTTTTTTTTTTTTTTTGACGCTGGGAAAAATGCATTACGCATACCCACCCATCGGGGGATGGGAGGGGTATGTGGGACTCCCCGGAAGATCCGGTATACCCACTAAACGACCCAGCGGCGCTCCTACCTCGTCTGCAAGGAGGAGGACTGGGAATCCGGCAGAGCCATAACATCCAGTCCCCCGCTGACGACCGCCCGCCTTGCAGGCGGGCCCGACACGCCCCCCCCGTCGGGGAGGGGCCCAGAAATGACCGCGAGCGCTCTGTCATTCCCGCCCGACGTGGATGGTGATCTGTGCAATGCAGGAGAAGGCGCCCCCGCACCCGTCTCCCGCTGTTCACCACCAGGAGGCATAAGACGACGATCGTACAATCGCCTTCTCATGCCCCGTCTTCGCCTGCGGAGCGGCGCTGCGTGAGGGTCATCCTCCCGCGCGCGTTCCGCGTCCTCCTTCTGCGACATTACGTCCTCGCAGAAGGCGGCGACCGCTGTCCAGGCCCCCTCGCTTTCCACCATCGAGTTGACGACGCTGGGAAGCGAGAGGTCCTGCCCGACCGCTGCGCTCAGACCGCGGCGCAGCTCGGACCAGGCCGGGCACACCTCAAGGGTGTGCTGTGCCGTGTCCTCCGCCGCGCCACAGTCGTGGCACGACGGGGTCTCCTCCCTTTGGATCCGGTGCAGGTGCGTTCCGAAACACCCATGTCCGGACAACACCTGCACCAGACGGAAAGAGAGGAAACCGTGGGACCGCTCAAGCCAATCCTTCAGAACTGGCCCGAGCGCGTCCAGGGTTCGGCGGCCGAAAACGGCAGTGGCGAGGTCCTCCGTCCAGTGATGGACGATTGCGTCCCTCGCCTCTTGCCGCACGGCCTCCCGCTCTTCTGCGGCGGGGGGCTCCCCGAGCGCCTTACGCCGCGCCGTCCATTCGTACACTCTGGTCAGCACCCATGCCTCGAGCTCCCAAGGAGGGGTGCCGGCCAGAGCGCACGCCGCCGAGAAGCCCACCGATCGGTAGGCCCTCGCCACCCGCAGTGCAATGGCCCTTTGGGGCCTGCGAATGGCAGTGGCGTTCTCCCTCCTGTTGAGGGAGTCCGCCCAAATCGGGGCCCCGTAAAGGGCCATGCTTCTAAGGATGCCGGCATACAGAAGCCGGCATCGTGCCTTCGGACCTCCCAGGTTCGGGAGGAGCCAGGAAAGAGCATTCGCAGCCTTCAGTAGGCGCGTCGACAGCCCGCTGAAGTGTGGGCCGAAGCGCCACCTGCTGTCGAGTACAAGGCCCAAGTACTTCATCTGGGCCTTGACCGCGATCCTGACGCCCTCCACGACAATGTGTCCGTCGGGTGGGATGCGCTGCCGAGGCCCGTGGAAATACACGGCCTCGGTCTTGTGCAGCGCCACCTTCAGCCCTAGGCGGCGGATCCTACCAGCCACTAAGGATCCGCCAGCAGAGGCCAGAATGGCCGCCTCCCTGAAGTTCCTTCCCCGGGCAATGAGGAGGGTATCATCTGCGTAGCAGATGATGCTCGTGCCCTGGAGGAGGGTCCCCCGCAGGAGCCAGTCGAATCCAATATTCCACAGCGGTGGTCCTAGGACCGACCCCTGTGGAACACCGGACTCTGCACCATACTGCCTCACTTCGGCCGTTTTGTCCGCGAGGAGGACCACCCGGTCCTCCAAGTAGTTGGCCAAGAGTGTGCGCAGGTATTGAGGCACTCCGTGATATCGGAGCGCCTCCAAGATTGTCGAGTGGGGGACAGAGTTAAAGGCAGCTCCTCGGCAGCCTCTCGGTCCAGGCGGGTGAGAACCCACCGGGGGAAGGCAGAATGGCCCGAGCGGGCCATCCCCTGGGAGCTCTGGGTGGAGATGTCGAAGCGCACATATCGGTGGTCCGAAAAGGTCTCCGCCATCTCCACCCGCCAGTTCACGACGCGGGCGGCTAGCACGGGGGTGGCAAACGATACGTCGACCACCGATCCTCCCCGTTGCCGCACACACGTGTGAACAGTCCCTCTGTTTAGGACGGACACGCCGCACGACGCCGCCCAAAATTCTGCGGCGCGTCCCCGGACGTTGCAAGAGGCTGCCGGGTTGCCCCAGGCCGTCGATTTGGCGTTCAGGTCACCCAAAATGGCGACCTGGCGTGGCGCCGCCCTCCCCAGCACTGCTGTGAGGATTTCAAGAAAATTCTCGAAATCCGAGAGAGGGCGGTTTGGGGAGAAATAAACGCCCACAAGGGCCAAGTCTCCCCACGCGGCGGCCACGTATCCCGGTCCCCTCTCTAAGAGCGAGAGGGGAGGGGAGTCCGTGGAAGACCGCGACACTAATGCCACCAAACCGTCCCGATCACCCAGCCAACGGCCAGGGACCGAGTACGGCTCGGCAACCACCGCCACGTCCACCAACCACTCAGCCATGCTCTGCATCAGCAGATCCTGGGCTGCTCTGCAGTGGTTGGTGTTCGCCTGGAGGATGCGATATTTGATTTGACTATCCATCAATCAGACATCGCACCCCCCTCCACATCCGCCGATGTCCCAGCCTCAGGGATGGCGGTGGCAGCGACAGGCCGGATCGGCGCCTGCTCCTTGCCCTTCTTAGGGGGAGGATTGCACTTCCTCCCCATCATGACGTGGTCCGCCGGGCAGCCACTGGCGGCACACACTGCGCAGTGCGACGTGGTGGCCTCGCAGGAGGCGGACTTGTGCCCGTCCTTGCCACAGCGGTAGCAGGTGTTCCCTCTGTCGACCCCGGACGGACAGAGGGGCCGAGTGTGTCCGACTCCGAGACACTTGTAGCAGCGCAGAGGCCTTACTGCAAGTGCCCGGACTACACCCGAGCTAAAACCGACGGCAACCCGTCCTATGGCGAGGATGGCCACAGCTGCGGCGACTGGGCACTCGAGGCGAATGGTACCCATGCCGCTGCGACCGGGCCTGATGGATCGACCTTTCACTTCAGCGACGCTGCAACCCCCCATTGCTGCGACCGCCGCCTCCACCTCCTCTTTGGTGACCGAGTCGTCGAGCTCGGTCACCTCCAAGGCCACAGACTTCACGGGCCTGGCTACACTGGCCGCGTCCGCGATGACCTCCTGCAACTTGGTTGCAAAGAGGTCCGCGTTAGCGCCGCCCTGAGCCCCCGGGAACTCGAAGATTCGAGCCCCAGCCTGGGTCCGGCGGCAGGAGAGTGTGCCAATCCCAAGTGTTTTGGGATCGGCGTTGGTACGCGCACGCGTCATAATGGACGCGTACGTCTCCCCCCGCTCCGCAGCCTCAGCGGTGAGCGTCACCACTACGGCTGCGGTCCTGGGAGGAACCAACTTCTTCCCGCCGGCTGGAGCCCTTTTGGCAGTAGGAGCAGTCGCCGTGGGCTTGGGGGCCGGCTTTTTCCCCTTTTTCCGTCCTTTTCCCTTCTTTACCACTTCCGTCCACGACTGGTTGGCCGGGGTGGTAGAGGGAAGAAGGGCGTCTTCCTCCTGCGGGTTCTGGGGGACTGCTGGAGTGGCAGACGACCCAGACGCTCCCTCCGCGCTTGTGGTGGGGGCATGAGGACTCGCCTTGGTCCTCTTGCCTTTACCCTTGTCCTTGGAGGGCTTTTTGCCCGATACCGGGCCTGCAATAGGCGCAGGTTCTGGCTCCTTCGGCGGTGGACTCTTGTCCGCCGCTAGCGGCGGGCGGAGCCGCTTTTCCGGCAGGAGCCGGTCCTCGATGCCTGCGATGCAGGCCCTGGTGAAAGCCCTCTCCTCCATGACAACCTTGCGGAACGTTTCCTCAAGGCTGGCGTGGGAGGAGGAGGGACCTGTCACCACCGGCCCCGGGGCAGACTGGGCAGGCCTCGCCGTGGCCTCAGCCAGCTTCTGGTGCAGCTGGCTGACCTCCGCCTGCAGGCGATCCACCTTCGCCTGCAGCTGCCGCGTCTCCTCCGTGGCCGTCCGCCTAACCAGCTCCGCAATAATGCCGTGCATGCTGGCGGCACGGCATTTGAGGGCCTTCTGGAAGGTCCCCTTCAAGTTTGAAGACTTGGAAGCGACCTGAACGACCTCCTCCCTGTCTTCCGCCGCCATGCGCTCCAATTCTGCCAGGGAGTGGTCAGCATACAGCACATTTGATGCACCGTAGCCAGCCCTCGCCCTGGCAGCTTGCGCCTGCTTCTCCTTGGCGGCGACCCTCTCCTCCAGGTCTAGCTGGAGCTGCTGCCTCTTGGCCAGATTCAACTGGCGCTCGGCGTCCACCAAGCCCACATCGTGGGTTGTAGCCGAAAAAGAAGTCGAAGCCTTTTTTGACTTCGACTTCTTCTTCGACTTGCCACCAGTTGACTCTGAGGAGCCCTCAGACCGCTTCCGCTTGAAACGGTCGCTCTCGGCCGCCGACGTATCCATATTGGAGTCGTCGGAGTCCGAGAACTCGTCTGGCCTACAGAATGAGCTGGCCGCAGATGGTGCGCGGTCAGCTACTGGCGCCAAAGCGCCACCGGCAAGGCCCTGAGAAGGGCCGTTAGATTGGCCCTGAGAAGGGCCGTCGGGTTGGCCCTGAGAAGGGCCCTTTGAATCGCCCTGGGAGGAGCGATTCGCAACAACAAATCGGCCAGACGCATCCCGCGTTGGCTTGCCCATCTTTTTAAAATTCGAATCCTTCGTACTCGCAGACGACCGCATGAATGTCTCCGAAATCACAGCGCACTTTAGCCGCCGGTCTGCCACTCCGTTACGGTGGTCAGACACGGCGTTGCCCAGGGGAAACTACGTGGAAGTATGCGCTGTGGGGGTTCCCCCAACCTAACCTTTTTTTTTTTTTTTTTTTTTTTTTTTTTTACGCTGAGAAATGCATTACGCATGCCCGCTCGTGGGGGACGAGTCGGGGTATGTGGGACTCCTGTCAATAAGTGACAGTATACCCACTAAAACTCAGCGGTGTTCCCACATCACCGTGATGGGAGGGCCATGGGAAACCGGCTCAACCTTTACATCCATGACCCTCTCGGTGCATGCCCGCCTGACTGGCGGGCCCCGCGTGCCCCCCTTTCTCAATGGGGGGCTACGAGAATGGCAGGGAACACCTGGCCATTCCCGTCCGGCACTGGTGGAGGCCTGTGCAATACAGGCAAGGGTGCCCCCGCACCCGTTGCCTGCTGGCCTCCACCTGGGACGAGGCGGAGACGACGATCGTACAATCGCCTTCTCGCGCCTCCTCTTCGCCTGCGGAGCGGCGCCGCGAGAGGATCGTCCTCCCGCGCGCGCTCCGCCGCCTCCTTCTGTGACATTACTTCCTCGCAGAAGGAGGCGACTGCTGTCCAGGCCCCCTCGCTTTCCAGCATGAAGTTGACGACGCTGGGAAGCGAGAGGTCCGGCCCGGCCGCTGCGATCAGAGTCTGGCGCAGCTCGGACCAGGCCGGGCACACCTCAAGGGTGTGCTGTGCCGTATCCTCCGCCGCGCCACAGTCGTGGCACGACGAGGTCTCCTCCCTTTGGATCCGGTGCAGGTGCGATCCGAAACACCCATGGCCGGACAACACCTGCACCAGACGGAAAGAGAGGAAACCATGTGACCGCTCGAGCCAGTCCTTCAGGACCGGCCCGAGCGCGTCCAAAGTTCGGCGGCCAAAAGCGGCAGTGGCGAGGTCCTCTGTCCAGTGATGGACGATCGCGTCCCTCGCCTCCTGCCGCACGGCCTCCCGCTCTTCTGCAGCGGGGAGCTCCCCAAGCGCCTTACGCCGCGCCGTCCATTCGTAAACTCTGGTCAGCACCCACGCCTCGAGCTCCCAAGGAGGGGTGCCGGCCAGAGCGCACGCCGCCGAGAAGCCCACCGATCGGTAGGCCCTCGCTACCCGCAGTGCAATGGCCCTTTGGGGCCTCCGGATGGCAGTGGCATTCTCTCTCCTGTGGAGGGAGTCCGCCCAGATTGGGGCCCCGTAAAGAGCCATGCTCCTGAGGATGCCGGCGTACAGGCGCCGGCATCTCGCCTTCGGACCCCCCAGGTTCGGGAGGAGCCACGACAGGGCGTTTGCCGTCTTCAGCAGGCGCGTCGACAGCCCGCTAAAATGCGGGCCGAAGCGCCACCTGCTGTCGAGTACAAGGCCCAAGTACTTCATCTGGGCCTTGACCTCGATCTTGACACCCTCCACGATAATGTGGCCGTCGGGAGGGATGCGCTGCCGTGGCCCGTGGAAAAACACGGCCTCGGTCTTGTGGAGCGCCACCTTCAACCCTAGGCGGCGGATCCTTCCTGCCACTAAGGATCCGCCAGCCGAGGCCAGACTGGCCGCCTCGCCGAAGTCCCTCCCCCGGGCAATGAGGAGAGTATCATCTGCGTAACAGATGATGCTCGTGCCACAGAGGAGGGTTCCCCGCAGGAGCCAGTCGAATCCAATGTTCCACAGCAGTGGCCCTAGGACCGACCCCTGTGGAACACCGGACTCTGCGCCATATCGTCTAACTCTGGCCGTCTTGTCCTCAAGGAGGACCACCCGGTCCTCCAAGTAGCTGGCCAAGAGTTGGCGCAGGTACTGGGGCGCTCCGTGGTACCGAAGTGCCTCCAAGATTGTCGAGTGGGGGACAGAGTTGAAGGCGTTGGCTATGTCGAATGACACCGCCAACACTCCGTCACCCGCCTCCACGGCCTCCCTCACCTGGCTCTTCAGTAGGGCCAACGCATCCACTGTCGAACGACCCCGTCTGAAACCGAATTGGGCGTCCGACAGGTCCGGCCCCACCGTCCCCAGCAGGCTATTCAGCCGGTCGGCGATTATCCCCTCGAACAACTTACCGACCTCATCGAGCAAAACGATGGGCCGGTAAGCCGAGGGGGAGTCCGCCGGGCGTCCCTCCTTTCGGAGGAGGCATAGCCGCCCCTCCTTCCAGGGTTTCGGGAACCTCCCAGTCGTGAAACACGCGCTAAAAAGGTCCCGAAGCCTCTCCTCCATCTGAGAGGCGGCGATGGCCACCACCCGTGCGGGAACGCCGTCCGGCCCTGGGGCCGTGTTCTTCGCGCGGAGACGAAGAGTCCCTGCACGCAGTTCCAACGCCGTAACCGCGGGGACCTCCTCCTCCGGCGGAACCGCTTCCCGCGGGGGGTCCATCACTGGCGGGGTGAAGCCGGTCCTTGACGGAAACAGAGACAGGACCACCCCATCCAGCAATGCCGGCTCGAGGGTCTCCGTCAGTGGAGGACCAAAGGGGCGCAGTTTATCCCGCGCCGCCTTGTATGGTCTTCCATACGGATCCCTGTCGAGACCCTCCAGCATCTCGGCTCTCGCCGAGTCTTCGGCCGCGCACATTGCCGTCTTCAGGACCGCCTTTGCGTCAACATACGTGGCATAGAGGCCCTCCTCGTTGGTGGGGTCTCGGGGCCTGCGCCTTCGACTCCGCGTGTAGGCCCTCCTGGCCGCTACGCAGGCAGTCCGGAGCCCCGCCAGTTCCTCCGACCACCAATAGACGGCACGGCGGGGAGGTGGGCGATGAGACCGGGGCATGCTGGAGTTGCACACCTCGGTCAAGGACCCCCTCAACTGCACCGCTGCGGCGTCCACGTCCAGGACCTCGACAGGAGGCGTGAGCCAGTCCTGGGCGAACGCGGCCTCCTCCGCAGCCTCTCGGTCCAGACGGGTGAGAGCCCACCGTGGGAACCTTGATTGGCCCGGGCAGGCCGTTCCCTGGGAGCTCTGGGTGGAGATGTCGAACCGCACGTAGCGGTGGTCCGACATGGTCTCCACCATCTCCACCCGCCAGTTCACGACTTGGGCGGCTAGCACGGGGGTGGCAAACGAGACGTCGACCACCGACCCTCCCCGTTGCCGCACACAAGTGTGGACAGTCCCTCTGTTTAGGAGGGACACACCGCACGATGCCGCCCAAAATTCTGCGGCGCGTCCCCGGACGTTACAAGAAGCGGCCGGGTTGCCCCAGGCCGTCGACTTGGCGTTCAAGTCGCCCAATATGGCGACCTGGCGTGGTGCCGCCCTCCCGACCACTGCGGTGAGGATTTCGAGAAAGTTCTCGAAGTCCGCGAGAGGGCGGTTTGGGGAGAAATAGACGCCCACAAGGGCCAAGTCTCCCCACGCGGCGGCCACGTATCCCGGTCCCCTCTCTAAGAGTGAGAGGGGAGGGGAGTCTGTGGAAAACCGCGACACCAATGCCACCAAGCCGTCTCGATCACCCAGCCAACGGCCAGGGACCGAGTACGGCTCGGCAACCACCGCCACGTCCACCAACCACTCGGCCATGGTCTGCATCAGCAGATCCTGGGCTGCTCTGCAGTGGTTGGCGTTCGCCTGAAGGATGCGATGCTTGATGACCCTATCCATCAATCAGACATCGCACCCCCCTCCACAGCCGCCAAAGTCCCAGCCTCAGGGACGGCGGTGGCAGCGACAGGCCGAATCGGCGCCTGCTCTTTGCCCTTCTTAGGGGGAGGATTGCACTTCCTCCCCATCATCACGTGGCCCGCAGGGCAGCCACTGGCGGCACACACCGCGCAGTGCGGCGTGGCGGCCTCGCAGGAGGCGGACTTGTGCCCGTCTCTGCCACATCGGAAGCACGTGTCCGCCCTGTCGACCTTGGACGGACAAAGAGGCCGAGTGTGTCCGATGCCACAACACTTGTAGCAGCGCAGAGGCTTAGCTGCAAGTGCCCGGACTACACCCGAGCTGAACCCGACGGCAAGCCGTCCCTTGGCGAGGACGGTTATAGCTGCGGCGACTGGGCACTCAAGGCGAATGGTGCCCATGCCACTGCGGCCGGGTCTGATGGCCCGACCTTGCACCGCTGTGACGCTACAGCCCCCCATTGCTGCGACCGCCGCCACCACCTCCTCTTTAGTGACAGAGTCGTCTAGGTCGGTCACCTCCAGGGCCACAGACTTCGTGGGCCTGGTGACTTTGGCCGCGTCCGCGATGACCTCTTGCAACTTGGTTGCAAAGAGGTCCGCGTTGGTGCCACCCTGAGCCCCCGGGAACTCGAAAATTCGAGCTCCGGCCTGGGTCCGGCGGCACGAGACTGTGTCGATCCCCAGTTTGTGAGGATCGGCATTTGGACGCGCCCGCGACATTATAGACGCGTACGTCTCCCCCCGCTCCGCAGCCTCAGCGGTGAGCGTCACCACTACGGCTGCGGTCTTAGGGGGAACCAATTTCCTTGGCCTTGGGGCCGACGTCTTCCTCTTCCCCTTGCCTGTTGTTTGGGACTGGCCGCGAGGGGTGTTGGCGGGGGCGGCAGGGGGAGCCACCGACCTCGACTTTTTTCCCTTCTTTTTCCCCTTTTTGGCCACCTTCGTCCACCCTTGCTGGTTGGATGGGGTGGTGGAGGGAAGATGAGCGTCTTCCCCCTGGGGTAACGGCTCCGGCTCGCGTCGCCTCTTGTCCGCCGCGAGCGGCGGCCGGAGGCGTTTCTCGGGCAAGAGCCTGTCTTCGATGCCCGCTAGACAGGCTCTCGTGAAGGCCCTCTCCTCCGTGACGACCTTGCGGATTATATCCTCAAGGTTGGAGGGGGAGACCTCAGCCGCTGGTCTGGCCTCACCTTTGTTTGGCCGGGCCGTGGCTTCAGCCAGCTTTTGGTGCAGTTGGCTGACCTCTGACTGCAGGCGATCCACCCTCGCCTGCAGTTGCCGCGTTTCGTCAGTCGCCTTGCGCTGCACCAGCTCCCCGACTATGCCGCGCATGCTCGCGGCCCTGCATTTAAGGGACTTTTGAAAAGTCCCTTTCAAATTGGAGGACTTAGAGGCGACTTCCACTATCTCCTCTTCGTCCTCCTCGGCCATCAGCTCCAGCTCCGCCAGGGAGTGGTCTGCGTACAGAACGCGGGACGCGCCGTACCCGGACTTGGCCCGGGCGACGCGCGTCCGTTGCTCCTTTGCCGCAACCCGCTCCTCCAGGTCTTGTTGAAGCTGGGCCCTTCGGGACAGGTCCAACTGGCGTTGGGCCTCTGCCAGACCCACGTCGTGGGTGTCCGACACCAGCTTTTTGGACTTCGCCTTTGACGCCCTTCTCGATTCCGAAGAACCACCGGACCCATTTCTCTTAAGGGCCCGCTTCCCCGGCTCCCGGCGACCAGTCATTGAACTTGCGTCCGACTCGCCCGCAATTGACTCGTTGTCGGAGTCCGCCAACTCGCCCGTCAAATAAAAGACGCTGCTAGCCGCAGACGGCGCGCGGCTAGCCTCCGACGCCGAGGTGCCCTCGGGTTGGCCCTGAGAAGGGTCTTTTGGTTGGCCCTGAGAAGGGCCCTCGGGTTGGCCCTGAGAAGGGCCTTTTGGTTGGCCCTGAGAAGGGCCTTTGGGTTGGCCCTGAGAAGGGCCTTTTGGTTGGCCCTGAGAAGGGCCTTTTCGAAAACGTCCGGAGACGTCCCGCGATGGTTTAGGCATAGCCTCCGCAAGTGTCGTAGTTTCCGCCAGTTAGATAAAATAGAATAAAATAGATTAAAAATGCTACGACTGCACAGTGCACTTTAGCCGAACACCGGTCTGCCACTCCGTTACGGTGGTCAGAACCGGGTCGTTGCCCAGGGGACGCGACGTGGACGCAAGCACTGTGGGGGGGTCCCCCAGCACAACCTAACCTTTTTTTTTTTTTTTTGTTCACGGGGTGGAAAATCCTCATGGATGTCCTCCGCCCTGGGGCGGGCGGAGGGGTCTGTCAGACTCTTACTGACTAAAAACCACCCCAGTGTTCCCTTCCCACACTTGGGCCGGGGATCTTGGGATCTGTTATTACTTCCGCAATCCCCGGCTAGTGCCAGCCCGCCTCTGCGGGCCACCTCAAGTCTGGGGGGGGTGAGGTGTTAGACCCCCCCCGCGACGTCTGAAAGGGGCGCGCGTGGAACACTACGCACCGCCACCTTGGGTCCAGTGTGATAGGGGGCGGCGGACGTCCCCAAGTCCGCCGTCCCTGGACCCATTTAGGGGGGCCGGAAGAGGGCATTATCTGCCCTCTGCCGACGCCCGGTGCGCCTGCTGCGGGCTGGGTGAGCGGACGAGATCTCCCGCTCCCTTTCCGCAGCCTCCTTCTGCGACACGACTGTTTCGCAGAAGGACACCACCGCGTCCCAGGACTCCTCGCTGCCGGCCATCGACTCGACCACGGCCGGCACCGACAGGTCACTGCCTACTCCTGAGAGCACAACCTAACCTTTTTTTTTTTTTTTTTTTTTTTTTTTTTTTTTTTTTTTTTTACGCTGAGAAATGCATTACGCATGCCCGCTCGTGGGGGACGAGTCGGGGTATGTGGGACTCCTGTCAATAAGTGACAGTATACCCACTAAAACTCAGCGGTGTTCCCACATCACCGTGATGGGAGGGCCATGGGAAACCGGCTCAACCTTTACATCCATGACCCTCTCGGTGCATGCCCACCTGACTGGCGGGCCCCGCGTGCCCCCCTTTCTCAATGGGGGGCTACGAGAATGGCAGGGAACACCTGGCCATTCCCGTCCGGCACTGGTGGAGGCCTGTGCAATACAGGCAAGGGTGCCCCCGCACCCGTTGCCTGCTGGCCTCCACCTGGGACGAGGCGGAGACGACGATCGTACAATCGCCTTCTCGCGCCTCCTCTTCGCCTGCGGAGCGGCGCCGCGAGAGGATCGTCCTCCCGCGCGCGCTCCGCCGCCTCCTTCTGTGACATTACTTCCTCGCAGAAGGAGGCGACTGCTGTCCAGGCCCCCTCGCTTTCCAGCATGAAGTTGACGACGCTGGGAAGCGAGAGGTCCGGCCCGGCCGCTGCGATCAGAGTCTGGCGCAGCTCGGACCAGGCCGGGCACACCTCAAGGGTGTGCTGTGCCGTATCCTCCGCCGCGCCACAGTCGTGGCACGACGAGGTCTCCTCCCTTTGGATCCGGTGCAGGTGCGATCCGAAACACCCATGGCCGGACAACACCTGCACCAGACGGAAAGAGAGGAAACCATGTGACCGCTCGAGCCAGTCCTTCAGGACCGGCCCGAGCGCGTCCAAAGTTCGGCGGCCAAAAGCGGCAGTGGCGAGGTCCTCTGTCCAGTGATGGACGATCGCGTCCCTCGCCTCCTGCCGCACGGCCTCCCGCTCTTCTGCAGCGGGGAGCTCCCCAAGCGCCTTACGCCGCGCCGTCCATTCGTAAACTCTGGTCAGCACCCACGCCTCGAGCTCCCAAGGAGGGGTGCCGGCCAGAGCGCACGCCGCCGAGAAGCCCACCGATCGGTAGGCCCTCGCTACCCGCAGTGCAATGGCCCTTTGGGGCCTCCGGATGGCAGTGGCATTCTCTCTCCTGTGGAGGGAGTCCGCCCAGATTGGGGCCCCGTAAAGAGCCATGCTCCTGAGGATGCCGGCGTACAGGCGCCGGCATCTCGCCTTCGGACCCCCCAGGTTCGGGAGGAGCCACGACAGGGCGTTTGCCGTCTTCAGCAGGCGCGTCGACAGCCCGCTAAAATGCGGGCCGAAGCGCCACCTGCTGTCGAGTACAAGGCCCAAGTACTTCATCTGGGCCTTGACCTCGATCTTGACACCCTCCACGATAATGTGGCCGTCGGGAGGGATGCGCTGCCGTGGCCCGTGGAAAAACACGGCCTCGGTCTTGTGGAGCGCCACCTTCAACCCTAGGCGGCGGATCCTTCCTGCCACTAAGGATCCGCCAGCCGAGGCCAGACTGGCCGCCTCGCCGAAGTCCCTCCCCCGGGCAATGAGGAGAGCATCATCTGCGTAACAGATGATGCTCGTGCCACAGAGGAGGGTTCCCCGCAGGAGCCAGTCGAATCCAATGTTCCACAGCAGTGGCCCTAGGACCGACCCCTGTGGAACACCGGACCCTGCGCCATATCGTCTAACTCTGGCCGTCTTGTCCTCAAGGAGGACCACCCGGTCCTCCAAGTAGCTGGCCAAGAGTTGGCGCAGGTACTGGGGCGCTCCGTGGTACCGAAGTGCCTCCAAGATTGTCGAGTGGGGGACAGAGTTGAAGGCGTTGGCTATGTCGAATGACACCGCCAACACTCCGTCACCCGCCTCCACGGCCTCCCTCACCTGGCTCTTCAGTAGGGCCAACGCATCCACTGTCGAACGACCCCGTCTGAAACCGAATTGGGCGTCCGACAGGTCCGGCCCCACCGTCCCCAGCAGGCTATTCAGCCGGTCGGCGATTATCCCCTCGAACAACTTACCGACCTCATCGAGCAAAACGATGGGCCGGTAAGCCGAGGGGGAGTCCGCCGGGCGTCCCTCCTTTCGGAGGAGGCATAGCCGCCCCTCCTTCCAGGGTTTCGGGAACCTCCCAGTCGTGAAACACGCGCTAAAAAGGTCCCGAAGCCTCTCCTCCATCTGAGAGGCGGCGATGGCCACCACCCGTGCGGGAACGCCGTCCGGCCCTGGGGCCGTGTTCTTCGCGCGGAGACGAAGAGTCCCTGCACGCAGTTCCAACGCCGTAACCGCGGGGACCTCCTCCTCCGGCGGAACCGCTTCCCGCGGGGGGTCCATCACTGGCGGGGTGAAGCCGGTCCTTGACGGAAACAGAGACAGGACCACCCCATCCAGCAATGCCGGCTCGAGGGTCTCCGTCAGTGGAGGACCAAAGGGGCGCAGTTTATCCCGCGCCGCCTTGTATGGTCTTCCATACGGATCCCTGTCGAGACCCTCCAGCATCTCGGCTCTCGCCGAGTCTTCGGCCGCGCACATTGCCGTCTTCAGGACCGCCTTTGCGTCAACATACGTGGCATAGAGGCCCTCCTCGTTGGTGGGGTCTCGGGGCCTGCGCCTTCGACTCCGCGTGTAGGCCCTCCTGGCCGCTACGCAGGCAGTCCGGAGCCCCGCCAGTTCCTCCGACCACCAATAGACGGCACGGCGGGGAGGTGGGCGATGAGACCGGGGCATGCTGGAGTTGCACACCTCGGTCAAGGACCCCCTCAACTGCACCGCTGCGGCGTCCACGTCCAGGACCTCGACAGGAGGCGTGAGCCAGTCCTGGGCGAACGCGGCCTCCTCCGCAGCCTCTCGGTCCAGACGGGTGAGAGCCCACCGTGGGAACCTTGATTGGCCCGGGCAGGCCGTTCCCTGGGAGCTCTGGGTGGAGATGTCGAACCGCACGTAGCGGTGGTCCGACATGGTCTCCACCATCTCCACCCGCCAGTTCACGACTTGGGCGGCTAGCACGGGGGTGGCAAACGAGACGTCGACCACCGACCCTCCCCGTTGCCGCACACAAGTGTGGACAGTCCCTCTGTTTAGGAGGGACACACCGCACGATGCCGCCCAAAATTCTGCGGCGCGTCCCCGGACGTTACAAGAAGCGGCCGGGTTGCCCCAGGCCGTCGACTTGGCGTTCAAGTCGCCCAATATGGCGACCTGGCGTGGTGCCGCCCTCCCGACCACTGCGGTGAGGATTTCGAGAAAGTTCTCGAAGTCCGCGAGAGGGCGGTTTGGGGAGAAATAGACGCCCACAAGGGCCAAGTCTCCCCACGCGGCGGCCACGTATCCCGGTCCCCTCTCTAAGAGTGAGAGGGGAGGGGAGTCTGTGGAAAACCGCGACACCAATGCCACCAAGCCGTCTCGATCACCCAGCCAACGGCCAGGGACCGAGTACGGCTCGGCAACCACCGCCACGTCCACCAACCACTCGGCCATGGTCTGCATCAGCAGATCCTGGGCTGCTCTGCAGTGGTTGGCGTTCGCCTGAAGGATGCGATGCTTGATGACCCTATCCATCAATCAGACATCGCACCCCCCTCCACAGCCGCCAAAGTCCCAGCCTCAGGGACGGCGGTGGCAGCGACAGGCCGAATCGGCGCCTGCTCTTTGCCCTTCTTAGGGGGAGGATTGCACTTCCTCCCCATCATCACGTGGCCCGCAGGGCAGCCACTGGCGGCACACACCGCGCAGTGCGGCGTGGCGGCCTCGCAGGAGGCGGACTTGTGCCCGTCTCTGCCACATCGGAAGCACGTGTCCGCCCTGTCGACCTTGGACGGACAAAGAGGCCGAGTGTGTCCGATGCCACAACACTTGTAGCAGCGCAGAGGCTTAGCTGCAAGTGCCCGGACTACACCCGAGCTGAACCCGACGGCAAGCCGTCCCTTGGCGAGGACGGTTATAGCTGCGGCGACTGGGCACTCAAGGCGAATGGTGCCCATGCCACTGCGGCCGGGTCTGATGGCCCGACCTTGCACCGCTGTGACGCTACAGCCCCCCATTGCTGCGACCGCCGCCACCACCTCCTCTTTAGTGACAGAGTCGTCGAGGTCGGTCACCTCCAGGGCCACAGACTTCGTGGGCCTGGTGACTTTGGCCGCGTCCGCGATGACCTCTTGCAACTTGGTTGCAAAGAGGTCCGCGTTGGTGCCACCCTGAGCCCCCGGGAACTCGAAAATTCGAGCTCCGGCCTGGGTCCGGCGGCACGAGACTGTGTCGATCCCCAGTTTGTGAGGATCGGCATTTGGACGCGCCCGCGACATTATAGACGCGTACGTCTCCCCCCGCTCCGCAGCCTCAGCGGTGAGCGTCACCACTACGGCTGCGGTCTTAGGGGGAACCAATTTCCTTGGCCTTGGGGCCGACGTCTTCCTCTTCCCCTTGCCTGTTGTTTGGGACTGGCCGCGAGGGGTGTTGGCGGGGGCGGCAGGGGGAGCCACCGACCTCGACTTTTTTCCCTTCTTTTTCCCCTTTTTGGCCACCTTCGTCCACCCTTGCTGGTTGGATGGGGTGGTGGAGGGAAGATGAGCGTCTTCCCCCTGGGGTAACGGCTCCGGCTCGCGTCGCCTCTTGTCCGCCGCGAGCGGCGGCCGGAGGCGTTTCTCGGGCAAGAGCCTGTCTTCGATGCCCGCTAGACAGGCTCTCGTGAAGGCCCTCTCCTCCGTGACGACCTTGCGGATTATATCCTCAAGGTTGGAGGGGGAGACCTCAGCCGCTGGTCTGGCCTCACCTTTGTTTGGCCGGGCCGTGGCTTCAGCCAGCTTTTGGTGCAGTTGGCTGACCTCTGACTGCAGGCGATCCACCCTCGCCTGCAGTTGCCGCGTTTCGTCAGTCGCCTTGCGCTGCACCAGCTCCCCGACTATGCCGCGCATGCTCGCGGCCCTGCATTTAAGGGACTTTTGAAAAGTCCCTTTCAAATTGGAGGACTTAGAGGCGACTTCCACTATCTCCTCTTCGTCCTCCTCGGCCATCAGCTCCAGCTCCGCCAGGGAGTGGTCTGCGTACAGAACGCGGGACGCGCCGTACCCGGACTTGGCCCGGGCGACGCGCGTCCGTTGCTCCTTTGCCGCAACCCGCTCCTCCAGGTCTTGTTGAAGCTGGGCCCTTCGGGACAGGTCCAACTGGCGTTGGGCCTCTGCCAGACCCACGTCGTGGGTGTCCGACACCAGCTTTTTGGACTTCGCCTTTGACGCCCTTCTCGATTCCGAAGAACCACCGGACCCATTTCTCTTAAGGGCCCGCTTCCCCGGCTCCCGGCGACCAGTCATTGAACTTGCGTCCGACTCGCCCGCAATTGACTCGTTGTCGGAGTCCGCCAACTCGCCCGTCAAATAAAAGACGCTGCTAGCCGCAGACGGCGCGCGGCTAGCCTCCGACGCCGAGGTGCCCTCGGGTTGGCCCTGAGAAGGGTCTTTTGGTTGGCCCTGAGAAGGGCCCTCGGGTTGGCCCTGAGAAGGGCCTTTTGGTTGGCCCTGAGAAGGGCCTTTGGGTTGGCCCTGAGAAGGGCCTTTTGGTTGGCCCTGAGAAGGGCCTTTTCGAAAACGTCCGGAGACGTCCCGCGATGGTTTAGGCATAGCCTCCGCAAGTGTCGTAGTTTCCGCCAGTTAGATAAAATAGAATAAAATAGATTAAAAATGCTACGACTGCACAGTGCACTTTAGCCGAACACCGGTCTGCCACTCCGTTACGGTGGTCAGAACCGGGTCGTTGCCCAGGGGACGCGACGTGGACGCAAGCACTGTGGGGGGGTCCCCCAGCACAACCTAACCTTTTTTTTTTTTTTTTGTTCACGGGGTGGAAAATCCTCATGGATGTCCTCCGCCCTGGGGCGGGCGGAGGGGTCTGTCAGACTCTTACTGACTAAAAACCACCCCAGTGTTCCCTTCCCACACTTGGGCCGGGGATCTTGGGATCTGTTATTACTTCCGCAATCCCCGGCTAGTGCCAGCCCGCCTCTGCGGGCCACCTCAAGTCTGGGGGGGGTGAGGTGTTAGACCCCCCCCGCGACGTCTGAAAGGGGCGCGCGTGGAACACTACGCACCGCCACCTTGGGTCCAGTGTGATAGGGGGCGGCGGACGTCCCCAAGTCCGCCGTCCCTGGACCCATTTAGGGGGGCCGGAAGAGGGCATTATCTGCCCTCTGCCGACGCCCGGTGCGCCTGCTGCGGGCTGGGTGAGCGGACGAGATCTCCCGCTCCCTTTCCGCAGCCTCCTTCTGCGACACGACTGTTTCGCAGAAGGACACCACCGCGTCCCAGGACTCCTCGCTGCCGGCCATCGACTCGACCACGGCCGGCACCGACAGGTCACTGCCTACTCCTGAGAGCACAACCTAACCTAACCTAACCTAACCTAACCTTTTTTTTTTTTTTTTTTTTTTTTGTTACCGGGGTGGAAAATCCTCATGGATGTCCTCCGCCCTGGGGTGGGCGGAGGGGTCTGTCAGACTCTTACTGACTAAAAACCACCCCGGTGTTCCCTTCTCACACTTGCACCGGGGATCTTGGGAGCTAGTATTACTTCTGTGATCCCCGGCTAGTGCCGGCCCGCCTCTGCGGGCCACCTCAAGTCTGCGGGGGGGGTGAGGTGTTAGACCCCCCCGCGACGTCTTAAAGGGGCGCGCGTGGAACACTACGCGCCGCCACCTCGGGTCCAGTGTGATAGGGGGCGGCGGACGTCCCCGAGTCCGCCGTCCCTGGACCCATTTAGGGGGGCCGGAAGAGGGCATTATCTGCCCTCTGCCGACGCCCGGTGCGCCTGCTGCGGGCCGGGTGAGCGGACGAGATCTCCCGCTCCCTTTCCGCAGCCTCCTTCTGCGACACGACTGTTTCGCAGAAGGATACCACCGCGTCCCAGGACTCCTCGCTGCCGGCCATCGACTCGACCACGGCCGGCAGCGACAGGTCACTGCCTACTTCTGAGATGAGGGCACGGCGTGGCTCCTCCCAAGCGGCACACTCTGCCAGCGTATGCCGCGCCGTGTCCCCCCGGCAGTCGACGCAGTGGTGACACCGGGCGTCCGGCTCCCTGTTTATGCGACACAGGTACTTCCCGAAGCAACCATGCCCCGAGAGCACCTGCGTCACCCGAAACGACAGGGAGCCGTGCCTCCTCCCGAGCCAGGGCTCGAGTACCGGCCGGACCGCCTCGATGGTGGCGAGGCCGGCGGTAGGGCGTGAAAGCCTGTCCCGCCATTCCGCCACCAGGGCTGCGCGAAGCTGTGACCGACGCAACTCCACATGTCGCTGCATCAGCCACTCGCCCCGCGCCCTCGCTTCCTCGCGCCACCGATACAGTGACGCGAGTACTTTCGCCTCGAGGTCCCAGGGCGGGGATCCGGCCAGTACGCAAGCCGCCTCGTAGGAGATCGTGCGATATCCCCTGATGACTCTGACGGCCATCGCTCTCTGCGGCTTCCGCAGGACTGCGATGCTTCCGGCCGTCAGGTCAGCCGCCCAGATCGGGGCCCCGTAAAGGGCCATCGATCGCACGATCCCCACGTAGAGCCGCCTACAGGCGGCGCTCGGACCCCCCAGATTGGGAAGCAGCGTTGACAACGCCCCAGCCGTGCCCAACAACTTGGGCGCCAGCCGCCGGAAGTGGGGGCTAAAATCCCACCGGCTGTCGAGCACCAATCCTAGGTACTTCATGGTGGACTCGACAGCGATTTGAGCCCCCCCGACCACGATGTGTGATCCCGGCGGCGGCGCCCGCCGGGGGCCATGAAAGATCAAGGCCTCCGACTTGTTGAGGGCAACCTCCAGCCCTAGGCGACGTATGCGGCTCACCACCTGTGAGACCGCAGCCGTCGCCAGCAACGCTGCCTCCCTGTACGAGCTCCCCCGGGCCGTGACCAGTGTGTCGTCCGCATAACACGTCAGGTCCACGCCCGGCTGGAGCTCGCCCCGCAGCACCCAGTCGTACCCGATGTTCCACAGGAGCGGTCCCACGACCGAGCCCTGTGGAACACCGCACGACATGCGGCGCTGGTTTCCGCCATCACGTCCCGTGTAGGTGACACACCTCTCCGCCAAATAAGCCCCGACGATGCGGCGGAGGTAGGAAGGCACCCGATGGTAAGATAGTGCCTCCCGAATACAGCTCCAGGGCAGGGTGTTGAAGGCGTTGGAGATGTCCAAGGACACCGCCAACATCACCCCGCCCCGGGATACCGCTTCCTCCGCCAGGACTCTCACCCGCGATATCGCGTGGATGGTGGAGCGCCCGTGCCGAAAGCCGAACTGGCTCTCGGCCAGGTCAGGCCCCTCTCCGCACAAGTGGCCGACGAGGCGGGCAGCGATTATCCGCTCAAACATCTTACCCACCTCGTCTAGCAACACTATGGGCCTGTACCCGGACGGTGAGTCCGCAGGGCGCCCCGCCTTCCTGAGCAGGACCAGACGACCAGATTTCCACAAAGTGGGAAACTGGCCCTGCTCAAGGCACGCTGTGTAGAGTCCTCTCAAGTGGGGCTCTAGCTCCTTCAGAGCGAGGGCTAGCGCTTGGCCGTGGATCCCGTCGGGCCCCGGAGCCACGTTCTTGGCCCGGAGCCGCGTCACGGCTGCCCCCATCTCTGCTTGTGTCACCTCTGGGACGCTGATGGCGTTCTCTTCATATGCAGACTCTGCGGCTGTGGGCAAAGCCATCGGCGGCGGAGTATGCTCCGCTCTTGCCGGGAAGAGGGCTGCGACCACTTCCTCCAGCAGCTCAGGTTGGAGACTCTCCGTGAGTGGAGGCGCCGCGGCTCGAAGTTTCCCTCGAACCGCACGATAGGGGCGCCCCCACGGATCTCCGTCTAGAGTCTCCAACATCTCCTCCCTGGCTCGCGTCCTCGCTTCGCCGATGGCCAGCCACAGGGCCTGCTTCGCCGCGCGGTACACCTCATACAGCGCGGCTTCTTCGTCAGGGACCCGACGACGTCTCCTCCGGTATCGGGTGTACTGGCGTCTGACCGCTACGCACTCGACACGTAATTGTGCGATCTCGGTAGACCACCAGTACACCTGGCGCCTCGCTGGATATGACTGGACGCGGGGCATGGACGCGTTGCAGATTTGCGTCATCGCCCCGCGGAACCACAGCGCCTCCTCTTCGACGTCGACGGGTCCGTTCGTTGCCGACTCCCGGATCCAGGCCTGAACAATAGCGGCCTCCTCGAGAAGCTCCCTGTCGATGCGTTTACGCGCCCAGCGCGGACCGTCCCTTCGCGGGGCCGATGGACTACGGCCGCCGGTGGTCTGGGTGGAGACGTCGAATCGGATGTATCGGTGATCCGACAACGTCTCCACCTCCACGGCGACACGCCAGTCGTGGACACGGCTCGCGACAGCAGGGCTAGCGAACGAGACGTCCACTACAGACCCGCCCCGCTGCCGCACGCACGTGTGGACCGAGCCCCTATTCAGGACGACCAGGCCAGTCGTGACCGCCCACTCCTCTAGCGCCTCACCCCTAGCATCGGTCACCGGAGATCCCCACGCCGCAGACTTGGCGTTGAGATCCCCGAGCAACAGCACCGGGTGAGGGTGGAGTCGGCCCACGACGGCACCCAACTCGACAAGGAAGTTCTCGAAGTCGGCGAGACTCTTGTTGGGCGAGAAATACGCCCCAACCGTGCCAATGCCGTCCGCGAGGGCGGCTACCCAGCCGTGTCCTCGGGACGGGTTGACGAGAGCCCCGCCAATGATGGCCACCAAGCCGTCCAGGTCTCCCACCCAGTTATCCCTGGGGGGGACAAAGTACGGCTCGGCGACCACAGCCACGTCGATCGACCACTCTGCCATGCTCTGGAGCAAGAGATCCTGAGCTCTGGCAGCGTGGTTGATATTGCCCTGGAGGAAATGGTACAGCGCCATTAGACGCAGTCCATCCCCTCCGCACCATTCACAGGCCGGGAGTCGGCCGTAGGGCAGTCAGGCTGAGGGGGGGGTAAAGAGCCCCCGGCAGCCATGACTCCCCTCTTCTTCTTCGCTGCTGGCGCGCGACAGGCCTTTCCGCCAGCCCTGTGCCCAGCGGACCTCCCTGCAGCTGTACAGAGGCTGCAGTTTGGTGCCGCGGAGCACTGGGCTGCCTTGTGGCCGGGCTGACCGCAGCGATAGCACTGCTCGCTGCGGTCTATTGCAGCGGTGCATCGTGCCCGGACATGCCCCATGTCCAGGCATCGGTAACACCGCAATGCCCTGGGTTGCAGCAGCTTGACTCTTGCTGCAACCCATCCCACCAACAGACGCCCACCGTTAGCGACCTTGCTCGCCGCCGCCACCGGGCACCGCACCCAAATCGTGCCAAGCCCGGAAGCGTCGGCGCGGATGTCACCCGTCCGCACGTCCTCCGGTGGACATCCGCCGGCTTTGGCTACGGCCGCCACGACCTCAGCCGGGGTCGCCGAGTCGTCCAGCCCATCGACCCGCAGCTCAGAGGTCTTCATCGGCCTGGACACCCGAACGTCCTCCGGATTGAGGACCCCTCTCAGCTTTGCTGCCAGCGTATCCGCCTTCTCACCGCTAGAGGCACCCGACACCTCGAACAGCCGCGCCCCCGTAATGGCTTGTTTATAAATAAACCCAGACGGTGTGCCAAGGTCGGGGAACGCGATCTTGCTCCTCACGTCCGCCATAACCGCCTGATAGGTGACGCCCCTCGCGATGGCTGCGGGCTGCAGTGTTACCACCACAGCCGCAGAGCGTGGGGCTCTCGTCTTAGGCGGCTTCTGGGTCCTCCTCGGTGCCGGTGCCGGTACATTAGCGGGTGCTGGCGGCGCCGTCTTCTTTTTTTTGGCCTTCTTTACGACCGTCGTCCAGGCCTCCGTGGTGGGTCCGGGCGCGGTCGTCGGTGGAGCAGCCGTTCGGGAAGTGGGCGCGGACTTAGCTTCCGCGGGCATCCGTGTCCCCTTCGCGGGCTTTTTGGCCCCCTTCCCGGACTGGTTCGGCTCAGCCACTGCCGCTGCTCTTGCCTCCGCCTCCTTCCTCCGCTTGTCTGCAGCGAGCGGTGGGCGGAGGATTTCGGCCGGGGGGAGCCTCACCTCCATGGCCTCCAGCCGGGCTGACACCATCGCGCCACACTGCATCAAGCACATGCGCGCGATGCTGTCCTGATCCACAGCAGGGGCCAACGATGGAACCGACGATGGGACGGGCGACGACCCGGTGGCCTTAATGGGAGCTGCCCTCTGAGCAGCAAACTCCCGCTTGAGGTCCTCCAGCTCGGACCGGAGACGGCTGTTCTCCTCCCACAACTTCGCCGTCTCCTCCGTGCTGGTGCGACTAAGGAGGACCTCAACTGCCTCTCTGATGTTGTCAGCCGCCTCCTTCAGAGCACGCGTGAATGTGCCCTTCAGGTTGCCCGATTTGGTGGCAACCTTCAGGACGACATCCACGCCGTCCAAAACTTGGCGACTGAGCGCCACCGCCGATGGGCTGCCCCCGGTAGTCTTCTGGGCTGAACGCCGCTCTCGCGCCTGACGGGCAAGCTCGCTGATCTCGTCAGCTGCTACAGCCTTTCGCTGCGCCCGTCTAGCGGCATTCGCCTCCGCCTTATTAGACCCCAGCAAGATGCCCTCGCTGGGGTTCGCGATCGTGGGCCCGGGGTCGCTCCCCACACCTTCGACGTCCTCCACCGGAGCCGGCGTATCAGGCCGGGAAACCGACCTGAACCGACCCCGCACGTCGCGCTCCACACGAGCGGGGGCTCCACTCGCCACGGCACGACCTCGGCCTCTTATGCCATCTGTTGGCACCTTAGGGGCCGGCAGGCTCTCATCGCTAGACGAGCCTGACCCCGCGCGCTTTTTCTTGCGTGAGGTTTTTTGCCAAAATCGGCCACCCACCTCTTCTTTAGTAGGCGAGCGCTTTGAGCCTACGCTCGCCACGCTCGCCACACTCATCGTTTCGGACGCGGTATCAGAATCTGACACCGCGCCCACACCCAAGTGCTCGATCACAACGATCGGCACCTTCTCCGTCTTTTTATTAGAAGTTTTATTTGTTTGGTTGTTATTCATAATAGTACCCACGAGTAGATATAGGTTACAACGTCCGCCGGGCAGAGCCTAGATGCCCGGTAAGCCTACATACTGCAGAGGTCGGCAGGTATCTGCAGGTGAAACGCTAACGACTGGACTCCCTCCAGCCATTCATCCTCTCGCCACGCTTCAAAACTTAGGATTGGGTCCCTACTTAACCTAGCCTAATTATATATACATTTTTTTTTTTTTTTTTTTTTTTTTTTTTTTTTTTTTTTTTTTTTTTTTTTTTTTAAACCTATCATGACCTATTCTAATCTAACCTACCCTGTGGGCCCCTCTACCGCGGACGGTCCGTCGTCCGCCTCCCCACTCTGCGCCCACTCGGCCACCCTCTGTAAGCAGAGGGGGGAGTGGACGACCGACGATCGGCCTTGAAAGGCCCAAGAGCCTTAGGCTCTCCTCCCCCGCAGAAATCCGCCGCAGTCAATACCCTCTCCGATATGGAAAGACTATTGACCGCGCCCAGGGTGCACCGGCCAGACGACTGCTCTTTCCCCCGAACGTATTCGTAAGGAACGAGCAGCAGTCAGGCACACGAGGAGGTTTTCTGCACGCACCCCAACCTAACCTAACCTAACCTTTTTTTTTTTTTTTTTTTTTGTTGCCGGGGTGGAAAATCCTCATGGATGTCCTCCGCCCTGGGGTGGGCGGAGGGGTCTGTCAGACTCTTACTGACTAAAAACCACCCCGGTGTTCCCTTCCCACACTTGCACCGGGGATCTTGGGAGCTAGTATTACTTCCGTGATCCCCGGCTAGTGCCGGCCCGCCTCTGCGGGCCACCTCAAGTCTGCGGGGGGGTGAGGTGTTAGACCCCCCCGCGACGTCTCAAAGGGGCGCGCGTGGAACACTACGCGCCGCCACCTCGGGTCCAGTGTGATAGGGGGCGGCGGACGTCCCCAAGTCCGCCGTCCCTGGACCCATTTAGGGGGGCCGGAAGAGGGCATTATCTGCCCTCTGCCGACGCCCGGTGCGCCTGCTGCGGGCCGGGTGA
Organism: Tiliacea citrago; assembly: GCA_963921375.1. Classification (NCBI taxonomy): domain Eukaryota; kingdom Metazoa; phylum Arthropoda; class Insecta; order Lepidoptera; family Noctuidae; genus Tiliacea; species Tiliacea citrago. The sequence continues at coordinate 38,505 of OY992802.1, forward strand.
GCGGACGAGACCTCCCGCTCCCTTTCCGCAGCCTCCTTCTGCGACACGACTGTTTCGCAGAAGGATACCACCGCGTCCCAGGACTCCTCGCTGCCGGCCATCGACTCGACCACGGCCGGCAGCGACAGGTCACTGCCTACTTCTGAGATGAGGGCACGGCGTGGCTCCTCCCAAGCGGCACACTCTGCCAGCGTATGCCGCGCCGTGTCCTCCCGGCAGTTGACGCAGTGGTGACACCGGGCGTCCGGCTCCCTGTTTATGCGACACAGGTACTTCCCGAAGCAACCATGCCCCGAGAGCACCTGCGTCACCCGAAACGACAGGGAGCCGTGCCTCCTCCCGAGCCAGGGCTCGAGTACCGGCCGGACCGCCTCGATGGTGGCGAGGCCGGCGGTAGGGCGTGAAAGCCTGTCCCGCCATTCCGCCACCAGGGCTGCGCGAAGCTGTGACCGACGCAACTCCACATGTCGCTGCATCAGCCACTCGCCCCGCGCCCTCGCTTCCTCGCGCCACCGATACAGTGACGCGAGTACTTTCGCCTCGAGGTCCCAGGGCGGGGATCCGGCCAGTACGCAAGCCGCCTCGTAGGAGATCGTGCGATATCCCCTGATGACTCTGACGGCCATCGCTCTCTGCGGCTTCCGCAGGACTGCGATGCTTCCGGCCGTCAGGTCAGCCGCCCAGATCGGGGCCCCATAAAGGGCCATCGATCGCACGATCCCTACGTAGAGCCGCCTACAGGCGGCGCTCGGGCCCCCCAGATTGGGAAGCAGCGTTGACAACGCCCCAGCCGCGCCCAACAATTTGGGCGCCAGCCGCCGGAAGTGGGGGCCAAAATCCCACCGGCTGTCGAGCACCAATCCTAGGTACTTCATGGTGGACTCGACAGCGATTTGAGCCCCCCCGACCACGATGTGTGATCCCGGCGGCGGCGCCCGCCGGGGGCCATGAAAGATCAAGGCCTCCGACTTGTTGAGGGCAACCTCCAGCCCTAGGCGACGTATGCGGCTCACCACCTGTGAGACCGCAGCCGTCGCCAGCAACGCTGCCTCCCTGTACGAGCTCCCCCGGGCCGTGACCAGTGTGTCGTCCGCATAACACGTCAGGTCCACGCCCGGCTGGAGCTCGCCCCGCAGCACCCAGTCGTACCCGATGTTCCACAGGAGCGGTCCCACGACCGAGCCCTGTGGAACACCGCACGACATGCGGCGCTGGTTTCCGCCATCACGTCCCGTATAGGTGACACACCTCTCCGCCAAATAAGCCCCGACGATGCGGCGGAGGTAGGAAGGCACCCGATGGTAACATAGTGCCTCCCGAATACAGCTCCAGGGCAGGGTGTTGAAGGCGTTGGAGATGTCCAAGGACACCGCCAACATCACCCCGCCCCGGGATACCGCTTCCTCCGCCAGGACTCTCACCCGCGATATCGCGTGGATGGTGGAGCGCCCGTGCCGAAAGCCGAACTGGCTCTCGGCCAGGTCAGGCCCCTCTCCGCACAAGTGGCCGACGAGGCGGGCAGCGATTATCCGCTCAAACATCTTACCCACCTCGTCTAGCAACACTATGGGCCTGTACCCGGACGGTGAGTCCGCAGGGCGCCCCGCCTTCCTGAGCAGGACCAGACGACCAGATTTCCACAAAGTGGGAAACTGGCCCTGCTCAAGGCACGCTGTGTAGAGTCCTCTCAAGTGGGGCTCTAGCTCCTTCAGAGCGAGGGCTAGCGCTTGGCCGTGGATCCCGTCGGGCCCCGGAGCCACGTTCTTGGCCCGGAGCCGCGTCACGGCTGCCCCCATCTCTGCTTGTGTCACCTCTGGGACGCTGATGGCGTTCTCTTCATATGCAGACTCTGCGGCTGTGGGCAAAGCCATCGGCGGCGGAGTATGCTCCGCTCTTGCCGGGAAGAGGGCTGCAACTACCTCCTCCAGCAGCTCAGGTTGGAGACTCTCCGTGAGTGGAGGCGCCGCGGCTCGAAGTTTCCCTCGAACCGCATGATAGGGGCGCCCCCACGGATCTCCGTCTAGAGTCTCCAACATCTCCTCCCTGGCTCGCGTCCTCGCTTCGCCGATGGCCAGCCACAGGGCCTGCTTCGCCGCGCGGTACACCTCATACAGCGCGGCTTCTTCGTCAGGGACCCGACGACGTCTTCTCCGGTATCGGGTGTACCGGCGTCTAACCGCTACGCACTCGACACGTAATTGTGCGATCTCGGTAGACCACCAGTACACCTGGCGCCTCACTGGATATGAGTGGACGCGGGGCATGGACGCGTCACAGATTTGCGTCATTGCCCCGCGGAACCACAGCGCCTCCTCTTCGACGTCGACGGGTCCGTTCGTCGCCGACTCCCGGATCCAGGCCTGAACAATAGCGGCCTCCTCGAGAACCTCCCTGTCGATGCGCTTACGCGCCCAGCGCGGACCGTCCCTTCGCGGGGCCGATGGACTACGGCCGCCGGTGGTCTGGGTGGAGACGTCGAATCGGATGTATCGGTGATCCGACAACGTCTCCACCTCCACGGCGACACGCCAGTCGCGGACACGGCTCGCGACAGCAGGGCTAGCGAACGAGACGTCCACTACAGACCCGCCCCGCTGCCGCACGCACGTGTGGACCGAGCCCCGATTAAGGACGACCAGCCCAGTCGTGACCGCCCACTCCTCTAGCGCCTCACCCCTAGCATCGGTCACCGGAGATCCCCACGCCGCAGACTTGGCGTTGAGATCCCCGAGCAACAGCACCGGGTGAGGGTGGAGTCGGCCTACGACGGCACCTAACTCGACAAGGAAGTTCTCGAAGTCGGCGAGACTCTTGTTGGGCGAGAAATACGCCCCAACCGTGCCAATGCCGTCCGCGAGGGCGGCTACCCAGCCGTGTCCTCGGGACGGGTTGACGAGAGCCCCGCCAATGATGGCCACCAAGCCGTCCAGGTCTCCCACCCAGTTATCCCTGGGGGGGACAAAATACGGCTCGGCGACCACAGCCACGTCGATCGACCACTCTGCCATGCTCTGGAGCAAGAGATCCTGAGCTCTGGCAGCGTGGTTGATATTGCCCTGGAGGAAATGGTACAGCGCCATTAGACGCAGTCCATCCCCTCCGCACCATTCACAGGCCGGGAGTCGGCCGTAGGGCAGTCAGGCTGAGGGGGGGGTAAAGAGCCCCCGGCAGCCATGACTCCCCTCTTCTTCTTGGGTGCTGGCGCACGACAGGCCTTTCCGCCAGCCCTATGCCCCGCGGACCTCCCTGCAGCTGTACAGAGGCTGCAGTTTGGTGCCGCGGAGCACTGGGCTGCCTTGTGGCCGGGCTGACCGCAGCGATAGCACTGCTCGCTGCGGTCTATTGCAGCGGTGCATCGTGCCCGGACATGCCCCATGTCCAGGCACCGGTAACACCGCAATGCCCTGGGTTGCAGCAGCTTGACTCTTGCTGCAACCCATCCCACCAACAGACGCCCACCGTTAGCGACCTTGCTCGCCGCCGCCACCGGGCAAACCTAACCTAACCTAACCTAACCTAACCGCATGGTGGGGAAGTCGGAAAGTGGACCGTAGGGGGGAAGTATTGGCGGGAATGCTGGAGGAGTTGGACTTGCAAATATTGAACCGTGGGTCTGAGCCCACCTTCGACACCATCAGGGGAGGGGTGAGGTTCACGAGCTGCGTCGACATTACAACTTGCACCATGAGCATGCTCGGAAAGATAGACAACTGGAGAGTGTCCGGAGATATAACATGTTCGGACCACAAGGCAATACTGTTTGATTTAAATATTGAAAAATCCTCAGGAACAGACATTAAAAGAGTAACGAGATTTTATAATACAAAGAAGGCCAATTGGCACCAGTTTCGTGAGAAACTGGCCCAACGTTGGATAGAAGGTAATTTAAATGAGGCGGAAATAGATAAAATAACCTTTCAGGGAGATTTAAAAAAAATAGTGGATAAGTATGCAACTTCAATTACTGAAACCTGTAAAGAAACTATACCGGAAATAAAAAACAAAAAACTAGCAGAATTGCCTTGGTGGAACGATGAGCTTGAAAAACTCAAAAAGGAGTTAATCACGAAGAAGCGCAGAATAGCTTGCGCTGCGTCGGTTCGCCGAGCATGGGTTGTAGACCAATACCTCCAGGCAAAAGAAAATTACCTGCTGGAGGCAAAAAAGGCTCAAGCCATCAGCTTCAAGAATTTCTGTGGGAAGCAGGACAGGGAGAGTATGTGGGACGGAATTTATAGGGTGATAAGCAGAACAACCGCTAGACCAGAGGATCAACCACTGACTGAGGATGGGAGAACTTTGACGGGCGAGGAATCGGCGAGGCTCTTGGCGGAAACCTTTTATCCGGAAGACAATCCAGATGAAGACGAGGCAGAACACAAAGAAGTGCGCGAGACAGCAAGTCTTGTGAATGGTTGGGCACATGGGGAATCATGTGACCCTCCATTTACATCGGAGGAGCTGAGGTGGGCTACCTCGAGTTTCAACCCAAAAAAAGCGCCTGGACTAGATGGTTTCACCTCCGATATCTGCAGAGAGGCGGTCGCCTTGGATACAGAACTGTTTTTGGCAATTCTGAATAAATGTTTGAGCCTTTCCCACTTTCCTACGGTTTGGAAGGAGGCGGTGGTAGTAGTGCTGCGAAAACCGGGAAAGGACGACTACTCGCATCCCAAGTCCTATAGGCCGATTGGACTATTGCCTATACTGGGGAAAATCCTGGAAAAAATGTTGATTAGAAGGATTAGATGGCACACATTACCAGAGATGAGCAACCGCCAGTACGGGTTCACGCCACAACGTGGTACCGAAGACTCCCTGTATGCCATGATCCAGCACATAAGAGGTAAGCTCAAAGACAAAAAGCTGATAACCCTGGTATCACTAGACATAGAGGGAGCCTTTGATAGTGCATGGTGGCCCACGATAAGATGCAGACTGGCGGAAACTAAATGTCCCGCAAACGTCAGACGTCTTGTAGACAGCTACCTGACAGATCGTAGAGTACGGGTTAGGTATGCGGGTGCGGAATGTGCTGTCAACACTACGAAGGGATGCGTTCAGGGATCAATAGGGGGCCCAACTTTCTGGAATATGCTTCTGGACCCCCTGCTGAAGGAGCTGAAAGACAGGGGCGACTACAGCCAGGCTTTCGCCGATGATGTTGTCTTGATTTTCTCAGGAGACACGGCACTAGAAGTACAGAGACAGGCCAATGCCAGCCTCGCACATGTTCGGAGCTGGGGAGTCAAAAATAAACTTAAATTCGCGCCACATAAAACCAAGGCCATGGTCATAACCAATAAATTGAAATACGACTCACCAATTCTGAGCATGGGTGGTGTGGGTATTGGTCTGTCTCGGGAAATTAAGATACTGGGCCTGACGGTGGACGATAAACTTACCTTCAACTCGCATGTTGCCAATGTTTGTCACAAGGCACTTAATCTTTACAAGCAACTGTCTAGGGTTGCGAAAATACATTGGGGGTTGGGACCCGAGGTGGTCAGAGCGATTTATGTGGCGGTGGTAGAACCGGTTATATTGTATGCGGCTTGTGTTTGGGCACCGGCTGTAGATAAACTCGGGATTAAAAAGCATTTGGCGATGGTACAACGTGGGTTCGTGCAGAAGATCATAAAGGCATATAGAACGGTTTCTCTGAACTCGGCCTTACTACTCGCGGGGTTGTTGCCTCTTGACCTAAGGGTCAAGGAGACAGCCTGTCTTTTTGAAATAAAGAAAGGTTTTTCCCGGCGAGTGGTAGGAGACCGAGACGTTGAAAACCCGATAGCATATATAGATAGCCCACATCCTGCGGAACAGGCAGAGTTAGGATTTAAATGCGTGGTAGACAGTACACAAATGGCACAACATGATAAAGAAGGCCTGAAAATATTTACTGACGGTAGTAAAATCGAAGGTAAGGTTGGGGCGGCACTGTCCCTGTGGGATGGTGGCGTCGAAACCAAAAACCAGAAATTTAAACTGGAGCCATTTTGTACTGTCTATCAGGCCGAACTCTTGGCTTTGTCAGGTGCCACCGACATAGCTCTACGGGGCGTGGTATCAAATTGCAATATTTATTGCGATTCAAGATCAGCATTAGAGACAGTGGTCGATGGAGTTTCTCTCCATCCCCTAGCGGTAAAAATTCGAGCAAATATTAACACTTTATTAAAACGCGGCAAAATAATAGATTTATTTTGGATAAAAGCTCACGCAGGGTTGGAGGGGAATGAAAGGGCAGACGATCTTGCAAAGGATGCCGCGCTCAAACTCAAAAAAAGAGCAGATTACAGCAGCTGTCCTATTTCGTATATCAGGCGGCAAATTCGCACTGAGTCGCTGGACGAGTGGAATAGGCGTTACAAAATGGGTGATACTGCTTCCTTCACTAAAACATTCTTCCCGGATGCCATTCTGGCATATAAAACTTTGAAAAAGATCCAATTGGATCCGGTCTTGGTACAAGTTATGACGGGACACGGCGGGTTCTCTGAGTACTTGAACCGCTTCAAGTGCAAGGAGAGCCCGGCGTGTATCTGTGACCCAGAGGTAAGTGAGAGTATTCTGCATATTCTGACCGAGTGTCCTGTATACCAAATAGAAAGAACAAATGCCGAAAATGAAATTGAAATGCCCATTGAAATTGTAAATATTCCCATATTGATAGAAAATAAGACCACTAGGAACAAGTTCATTAAGTATTGTATAAAAATAGCAAGCAAGGTAGCAAAGAAGAATAAATAGGTAAATAAGGATGCACTGTATTATATATCTTAAGCATATGTAAAAACAGGTATCATGAATTAAGTAAACATAATGGCAAAAAAAAAAAAAAAAAAAAAAAAAAAAAAAAAATGTATATTATCAAAAAGTGGGTAAATAAATTATTAGCAATCATTCTGGAATAAGCATAATAGTATGAGTTATAGTTGTAATTGTAAAAGAAATAAGGATTTGAACTGATTTATTTGCAAAACTCGTGAAAGGCCCTACCTTCTCACACCAAAACAATAGAACGTAAAAAAAAAAAAAAAAAAAAAAAAATTTAAGCAAATAACCATGTCGTCAAACAAAGTCTCTGACCCGTGTCAGAGGATAAGGACAAGGCAGGAGTGTGGTTTTAGCCGGTAAGAGTCCGGCACTGCCCAGACTGGCTCACCAGTGGGTCAGTCTGGGCGTCCATGAGGATTTCCCACTCCTGCCAAAAAAAAAAAAAAAAAAAAAAAAAAAAACCTAACCTAACCTTTTTTTTTTTTTTTTTTTTTTTTTTTTTTTTTTTTTTTTTTTTTTTTTTTTTTTTTTTGACGCTGGGAAAAATGCATTACGCATACCCACCCATCGGGGGATGGGAGGGGTATGTGGGACTCCCCGGATGATCCGGTATACCCACTAAACGACCCAGCGGCGCTCCTACCTCGTCTGCAAGGAGGAGGACTGGGAATCCGGCAGAGCCATAACATCCAGTCCCCCGCTGACGACCGCCCGCCTTGCAGGCGGGCCCGACACGCCCCCCCCGTCGGGGAGGGGCCCAGGAATGACCGCGAGCGCTCTGTCATTCCCGCCCGACGTGGATGGTGAACTGTGCAATGCAGGAGTAGGCGCCCCCGCACCCGTCTCCCGCTGTTCACCCCCAGGGGGCATAAGACGACGATCGTACAATCGCCTTCTCATGCCCCGTCTTCGCCTGCGGAGCGGCGCTGCGTGAGGGTCGTCCTCCCGCGCGCGCTCCGCGTCCTCCTTCTGCGACATTACGTCCTCGCAGAAGGAGGCGACCGCTGTCCAGGCCCCCTCGCTTTCCAGCATCGAGTTGACGACGCTGGGAAGCGAGAGGTCCTGCCCGACCGCTGCGCTCAGACCGCGGCGCAGCTCGGACCAGGCCGGGCACACCTCGAGGGTGTGCTGTGCCGTGTCCTCCGCCGCGCCACAGTCATGGCACGACGGGGTCTCCTCCCTTTGGATCCGGTGCAGGTGCGTTCCGAAACACCCATGTCCGGACAACACCTGCACCAGACGGAAAGAGAGGAAACCGTGGGACCGCTCAAGCCAATCCTTCAGAACTGGCCCGAGCGCGTCCAGGGTTCGGCGGCCGAAAACGGCAGTGGCGAGGTCCTCCGTCCAGTGATGGACGATTGCGTCCCTCGCCTCTTGCCGCACGGCCTCCCGCTCTTCTGCAGCGGGGGGCTCCCCGAGCGCCTTACGCCGCGCCGTCCATTCGTACACTCTGGTCAGCACCCATGCCTCGAGCTCCCAAGGAGGGGTGCCGGCCAGAGCGCACGCCGCCGAGAAGCCCACCGATCGGTAGGCCCTCGCCACCCGCAGTGCAATGGCCCTTTGGGGCCTGCGAATGGCAGTGGCGTTCTCCCTCCTGTTGAGGGAGTCCGCCCAAATCGGGGCCCCGTAAAGGGCCATGCTTCTAAGGATGCCGGCATACAGAAGCCGGCATCGTGCCTTCGGACCCCCCAGGTTCGGGAGGAGCCAGGAAAGAGCATTCGCAGCCTTCAGTAGGCGCGTCGACAGCCCGCTGAAGTGTGGGCCGAAGCGCCACCTGCTGTCGAGTACAAGGCCCAAGTACTTCATCTGGGCCTTGACCGCGATCCTGACGCCCTCCACGACAATGTGTCCGTCGGGTGGGATGCGCTGCCAAGGCCCGTGGAAATACACGGCCTCGGTCTTGTGCAGCGCCACCTTCAGCCCTAGGCGGCGGATCCTACCAGCCACTAAGGATCCGCCAGCAGAGGCCAGAATGGCCGCCTCCTTGAAGTTTCTCCCCCGGGCAATGAGGAGGGTATCATCTGCGTAGCAGATGATGCTCGTGCCCTGGAGGAGGGTCCCCCGCAGGAGCCAGTCGAATCCAATATTCCACAGCGGTGGTCCTAGGACCGACCCCTGTGGAACACCGGACTCTGCACCATACTGCCTCACTCTGGCCGTTTTGTCCGCGAGGAGGACCACCCGGTCCTCCAAGTAGTTGGCCAAGAGTGTGCGCAGGTATTGAGGCACTCCGTGATATCGGAGCGCCTCCAAGATTGTAGAGTGGGGGATAGAGTTGAAGGCGTTGGCAATGTCGAATGACACCGCCAGCACTCCGTCCCCCACCTCCACGGCCTCCTTCACTTGGCCCTTGAGTAGGGCCAGCGCGTCTACCGTCGACCGACCCCGTCGGAAACCGAATTGGGCGTCCGACAGGTCCGGCCCTACCGTCCCCAGCAGGCTATTTAGCCGGTCGGCGATTATCCCCTCGAACATCTTACCGACCTCATCGAGCAAAACGATTGGTCGGTAAGCCGAGGGGGAGTCCGCCGGGCGGCCCTCCTTTCGGAGGAGGCATAGCCGCCCCTCCTTCCAGGGTTTCGGAAACCTCCCAGTCGTGAAACACGCGCTAAAGAGGTCCCGAAGCCTCTCCTCCATCTGAGAGGCGGCTATGGCCACCACCCGTGCGGGAACGCCGTCCGGCCCTGGGGCTGTGTTCTTCGCGCGGAGGCGCAGAGTCCCCGCGTAGAGCTCCGACGCTGTCACCGGAAGAACCTCCTCCTCCGGCGGAACCGCCTCCCGCGGGGGGTCCATCACTGGTGGGGTGAAGTCGGTCCTGGATGGAAACAGGGACCGGACCACCCCATCCAGCAATGCCGGCTCGAGGGTCTCCGTTAGTGGAGGACCACAGGGGCGCAGTTTACTCCGCGCCGCCTTGTATGGTCTTCCAAACGGGTCTCTGTCGAGACCCTCCAGCATCTCGGCTCTCGCCGAGTCTTCGGCCGCGCACATTGCCAACTTGAGGACCCTCTTTGCGTCGACGTACGAAGCATAGAGGGCCCTCTCGTTGGCTAGGTCTCGGGGCCTGCGCCTCCGACTCCGCGTGTAAGCCCTCCTGGCCGCTACGCAGGCGGTCCGGAGCCCCGCAAGTTCCTCCGACCACCAATAGACTGCGCGTCGGAGAGGTGGGCCGCGAGACCGGGGCATGCTGGAGTTGCACACCTCGGTCAGGGACCCCCTCAGCTGGAGCGCTGCGGCGTCCACGTCCAGGACCTCGACAGGAGGCGTGAGCCAGTCCTGGACGAACGCCGCCTCCTCGGCAGCCTCTCGGTCCAGGCGGGTGAGAGCCCACCGGGGGAAGGCAGATTGGCCCGAGCGGGCCATCCCCTGGGAGCTCTGGGTGGAGATGTCGAAGCGCACATATCGGTGGTCCGAAAAGGTCTCCGCCATCTCCACCCGCCAGTTCACGACGCGGGCGGCTAGCACGGAGGTGGCAAACGATACGTCGACCACCGATCCTCCCCGTTGCCGCACACACGTGTGAACAGTCCCTCTGTTTAGGACGGACACGCCGCACGACGCCGCCCAAAATTCTGCGGCGCGTCCCCGGACGTTGCAAGAGGCTGCCGGGTTGCCCCAGGCCGTCGATTTGGCGTTCAGGTCACCCAAAATGGCGACCTGGCGTGGCGCCGCCCTCCCCAGCACTGCTGTGAGGATTTCAAGAAAATTCTCGAAATCCGAGAGAGGGCGGTTCGGGGAGAAATAAACGCCCACAAGGGCCAAGTCTCCCCACGCGGCGGCCACGTATCCCGGTCCCCTCTCTAAGAGCGAGAGGGGAGGGGAGTCCGTGGAAGACCGCGACACTAATGCCACCAAACCGTCCCGATCACCCAGCCAACGGCCAGGGACCGAGTACGGCTCGGCAACCACCGCCACGTCCACCAACCACTCAGCCATGCTCTGCATCAGCAGATCCTGGGCTGCTCTGCAGTGGTTGGTGTTCGCCTGGAGGATGCGATATTTGATCTGACTATCCATCAATCAGACATCGCACCCCCCTCCACATCCGCCGATGTCCCAGCCTCAGGGATGGCGGTGGCAGCGACAGGCCGGATCGGCGCCTGCTCCTTGCCCTTCTTAGGGGGAGGATTGCACTTCCTCCCCATCATGACGTGGTCCGCCGGGCAGCCACTGGCGGCACACACTGCGCAGTGCGGCGTGGTGGCCTCGCAGGAGGCGGACTTGTGCCCGTCCTTGCCACAGCGGTAGCAGGTGTTCCCTCTGTCGACCCCGGACGGACAGAGGGGCCGAGTGTGTCCGACTCCGAGACACTTGTAGCAGCGCAGAGGCCTTACTGCAAGTGCCCGGACTACACCCGAGCTAAAACCGACGGCAACCCGTCCTATGGCGAGGATGGCCACAGCTGCGGCGACTGGGCACTGGAGGCGAATGGTACCCATGCCGCTGCGACCGGGCCTGATGGCCCGACCTTTCACTTCAGCGACGCTGCAACCCCCCATTGCTGCGACCGCCGCCTCCACCTCCTCTTTGGTGACCGAGTCGTCGAGCTCGGTCACCTCCAAGGCCACAGACTTCACGGGCCTGGCTACACTGGCCGCGTCCGCGATGACCTCCTGCAACTTGGTTGCAAAGAGGTCCGCGTTAGCGCCGCCCTGAGCCCCCGGGAACTCGAAGATTCGAGCCCCAGCCTGGGTCCGGCGGCAGGAGAGTGTGCCAATCCCAAGTGTTTTGGGATCAGCGGTGGTACGCGCACGCGTCATAATGGACGCGTACGTCTCCCCCCGCTCCGCAGCCTCAGCGGTGAGCGTCACCACTACGGCTGCGGTCCTGGGAGGAACCAACTTCTTCCCGCCGGCTGGAGCCCTTTTGGCTGCAGGAGCAGTCGCCGTGGGCTTGGCGGCCGGCTTTTTCCCCTTTTTCCGTCCTTTTCCCTTCTTTACCACTTCCGTCCACGACTGGTTGGCCGGGGTGGTGGAGGGAAGAAGGGCGTCTTCCTCCTGCGGGTTCTGGGGGACTGCTGGAGTGGCAGACGACCCAGACGCTCCCTCCGCGCTTGTGGTGGGGGTATGAGGACTCGCCTTGGTCCTCTTGCCTTTACCCTTGTCCTTGGAGGGCTTATTGCCCGATACCGGGCCTGCAATAGGCGCAGTTTCTGGCTCCTTCGGCGGTGGACTCTTGTCCGCCGCTAGCGGCGGGCGGAGCCGCTTTTCCGGCAGGAGCCGGTCCTCGATGCCTGCGATGCAGGCCCTGGTGAAAGCCCTCTCCTCCATGACAACCTTGCGGAACGTTTCCTCAAGGCTGGCGTGGGAGGAGGAGGGACCTATCACCACCGGCCCCGGGGCAGACTGGGCAGGCCTGGCCGTGGCCTCAGCCAGCTTCTGGTGCAGCTGGCTGACCTCCGCCTGCAGGCGATCCACCTTCGCCTGCAGCTGCCGCGTCTCCTCCGTGGCCGTCCGCCTAACCAGCTCCGCAATAATGCCGTGCATGCTGGCGGCACGGCATTTGAGGGCCTTCTGGAAGGTCCCCTTCAAGTTTGAAGACTTGGAGGCGACCTGAACGACCTCCTCCCTGTCTTCCGCCGCCATGCGCTCCAATTCTGCCAGGGAGTGGTCAGCATACAGCACATTTGATGCACCGTAGCCAGCCCTCGCCCTGGCAGCTTGCGCCTGCTTCTCCTTGGCGGCGACCCTTTCCTCCAGGTCTAGCTGGAGCTGCTGCCTCTTGGCCAGATTCAACTGGCGCTCGGCGTCCACCAAGCCCACATCGTGGGTTGTAGCCGAAAAAGAAGTCGAAGCCTTTTTTGACTTCGACTTCTTCTTCGACTTGCCACCAGTTGACTCTGAGGAGCCCTCAGACCGCTTCCGCTTGAAACGGTCGCTCTCGGCCGCCGACGTATCCATATTGGAGTCGTCGGAGTCCGAGAACTCGTCTGGCCTATAGAATGAGCTGGCCGCAGATGGTGCGCGGTCAGCTACTGGCGCCAAAGCGCCACCGGCAAGGCCCTGAGAAGGGCCGTTAGATTGGCCCTGAGAAGGGCCGTCGGGTTGGCCCTGAGAAGGGCCGTTTGAATCGCCCTGGGAGGAGCGATTCGCAACAACAAATCGGCCAGACGCATCCCGCGTTGGCTTGCCCATCTTTTTAAAATTCAAATCCTTCGTACTCGCAGACGACCGCATGAATGTCTCCGAAATCACAGCGCACTTTAGCCGCCGGTCTGCCACTCCGTTACGGTGGTCAGACACGGCGTTGCCCAGGGGAAACTACGTGGAAGTATGCGCTGTGGGGGTTCCCCCAACCTAACCTAACCTAACCTAACCTAACCTAACCTAACCGTTTCATCCAGGTGACGCATTTTGAAGCTGTTTTCAGCCAAATCAATATTAAATAGGTTCCGTACAACTGTTTGACTAATAAAAATTGACAATAACGCGAAAAAATATTTTCGTATATCGACTTAGCAATTTTTGTGAGATTTTTTGAAGGAATTTTCAAAAACTAATTTTATCTCAAAATTCTTATCCGAACCATCGTTAATAGTAGTTTCAATAGATACCTACCTGCCTTACCTGTATTCCGGTGCGCGCTCAGCCACCCCGAGTCCTGTTTGGTAGTGTTTATTCCAGGTTTTTTCACATTTTTCAGTCAAAAAACCAGTTTTTTGACCAAAACTCAAAAATTTTGTATCGCACATATTTCTAGTAATTTCATAGCTCGCTAGCCCGCGCGGAGACGCGTCTTTTGACACCTCGCACGTGCGTCTGGCGAATATAGAACTTCAAAAAATTCCATAACAAGTAAATTCACATATATACGAAATCCACCTTAGCTAGACAATAATTTTATCAAATCGTTATAACTTTGCATCCAGGTGACGCATTTTGAAGCTGTTTTCAGCCAAATCAATATTAAATAGGTTCCGTACAACTGTTTGACTAATAAAAATTGACAATAACGCGAAAAAATATTTTCGTATATCGACTTAGCAATTTTTGTGAGATTTTTTGAAGGAATTTTCAAAAACTAATTTTATCTCAAAATTCTTATCCGAACCATCGTTAATAGTAGTTTCAATAGATACCTACCTGCCTTACCTGTATTCCGGTGCGCGCTCAGCCACCCCGAGTCCTGTTTGGTAGTGTTTATTCCAGGTTTTTTCACATTTTTCAGTCAAAAAACCAGTTTTTTGACCAAAACTCAAAAATTTTGTATCGCACATATTTCTAGTAATTTCATAGCTCGCTAGCCCGCGCGGAGACGCGTCTTTTGACACCTCGCACGTGCGTCTGGCGAATATAGAACTTCAAAAAATTCCATAACAAGTAAATTCACATATATACGAAATCCACCTTAGCTAGACAATAATTTTATCAAATCGTTATAACTTTGCATCCAGGTGACGCATTTTGAAGCTGTTTTCAGCCAAATCAATATTAAATAGGTTCCGTACAACTGTTTGACTAATAAAAATTGACAATAACGCGAAAAAATATTTTCGTATATCGACTTAGCAATTTTTGTGAGATTTTTTGAAGGAATTTTCAAAAACTAATTTTATCTCAAAATTCTTATCCGAACCATCGTTAATAGTAGTTTCAATAGATACCTACCTGCCTTACCTGTATTCCGGTGCGCGCTCAGCCACCCCGAGTCCTGTTTGGTAGTGTTTATTCCAGGTTTTTTCACATTTTTCAGTCAAAAAACCAGTTTTTTGACCAAAACTCAAAAATTTTGTATCGCACATATTTCTAGTAATTTCATAGCTCGCTAGCCCGCGCGGGAACGCGTCTTTTGACACCTCGCACGTGCGTCTGGCGAATATAGAACTTCAAAAAATTTAAAACCATTTTATTCGCGTTTAGTTATTTCGTAGTTCTTGTAGTTACTACACTGAAGTTTTTTACTTTAGTATTTTGACCTTACGGCTTTAAGGCCGTACTACATTTATATTTAATATAAGCTTAAGTTACTTCTGTGCTTATCCCCCTTTACAGGGACACAGAAGTCACCAGTGTCCTTCTTAGTTCATGAAACTCACTTTCACTGCATCGACCACCATGATGCGCACACCGGCGAAGAAAGACGCGATCTCACCGGCCTCTAGAGGCTCGCCACGCTCAATGGAGAAGGCTGGCCCCTCGCTTCCCTGTGTGCCGCGAAGCAGTGGAGAAACGGCAAAAACTGACCAGGCAGGGTCAGTGTCCGACAGGACGTTTGCAGTCAGGAAAAGCATAGGGGAATGGGAGGCTGGCACGAGCGCCACCCAACCAAATGCCGAAATAAATACCCAGGATCCATTGAGAGCAAAGGCCAAAATTGCTCTCACGCAGGAGGGCAAAGCTGGTGTATCCGGTTTTCTGGCCACGGGGACGACCAAAAGTCCGATCACAAATAGGAAATACCCGTCGCGAGTTGCGGAGGCTAGAGTCTGCCTGAGTAAGGCGAAGTTCCACCTCAACAGCTCGCGTAATTTAAAGACGGATATAAAAAGTGAAGTCGTAGCACTAATCGACCGACTATATCTGTTGGTAAAAGAGGCGGACAAAGATAAAGATCTTCCTCTCGCAAAGAAACGGATGGGAAAGGAAATCGAACCAGAAGAGGAGAAACACGTAGGCAAAGACTCCCCGAAAGTGACGGAGCAAGACAGAGACAGAGATGACAGCCGCTTATTGGCGAAAATAGATGCGAATACACGACTGCTAGTAGAAAATGGAAAAAGGTTAGAGGAATTAAAGAATGTCATAGAGTGTCATAAAGAGACGTTCGAGAAAGTGACTTACGCCAGCGTGGTGGCTGCAAATCAGACTGGGGTACCGGTTTGTGAGCGTACTGCCTTACACTCAGTTGTGGTCACATCTAAGGACCAGGATGAAACGGGTGATGATGTCCTGGAAAAAATAAGGAAGGTGGTAGATGAGAAAGAGGGCTGGATCCGAGTGGAAAAGGTGAGGAAAGCTAAAGATAGGAAGGTTATAATGGGTTGCAGTACGGAAGAGGACAGAAGAAAGGTCAAAGAAAGAATTGAAAGCTTGGGAGGGCATCTCATCGTCGAGGAAATGGAAAACAAAGACCCACTCCTGATTCTTAGGGACGTCTTAGTTGTACACAGTGACGACGATTTACTTAAGGCGTTACATAACCAGAATCGAGGCGTTTTTCAGGGCCTCGACGGAAGGGATGACCGAATTAAGATCAAATACCGCAAGAAAACAAGGAACCCACTCACTTGCCATATAATAATAAGTACTTCCCCTACCATCTGGAAAAGAGCGACTGATGCGGGGGCGCTGCACATTGACCTCCAGCGCGTAAGAGTTGCAGACCAGTCACCGCTGGTGCAATGTACGCGCTGCCTGGGCTACGGTCATGGTAGGCGATACTGCAAGGAAGCTGTGGACCTGTGCAGCCACTGTGGAGGCCCCCACCTCAAGAACGAATGTGCGGACTGGCTCGCCCATGGTTTACCGTCCTGTCGTAATTGCACGCATGCCAAATTGGATAACGTCGCACACAACACCTTCAGTCAGGATTGTCCGGTGCGAAGAAAATGGGATGCGATAGCCCGATCAGCCGTGGCATATTGCTAAGGGCCCTTTAGGAGAGCCATGCCGAATGCTCCAGGCTAATTTGCAGCGAAAAAAGTTGGCAACTTGCGAACTCATGATTGAGGCGGAAAAACGGAAGGCAATGGTGGCGCTTATCCAGGAGCCGTATGTTGGAGCGTTGAAGAGAATGAAAGGATACCGAGGTGCGAGGATCTTCCAAAACACGAAGCAAGGAGAAGGGACCGTTAAAGCGGCAATAGTTGTCTACGATCCTTCCATAAACGTTATACAGTACCCAGAACTGACCACTAACAACATCGTTGTGGTAGGAATCCAAACAAGTGCTTGGAAGATCACCGTGGTATCGTTCTATTTCGAGCCAGACCAGCCCATTGGACCATACCTGGAGTGCCTCGAAAAAATAGAAAACAAGCTGCCTACAAGACTCCTTATTGGAGGGGACGCCAACGCTTGGAGCATTTGGTGGGGGAGCAGTAGGACGGACAGCAGAGGAGATGAAATGCTTGCAGCTCTCGACCAGCTTGGAATGCAAATTCTCAACAGAGGCAAAACTCCGACCTTCGACGTTATAAGAGGGCAGCAGCGTTACACAAGTTGCGTCGATGTAACTGCCTGCACACCGGATCTGTTGGCGACGGTGGACAACTGGAGAGTCGTGGAAGACCTGACGGGATCGGATCACAACGGCATCGAGTTTATAGTAATGCTAGAGAAATCATCAGGAATTAAAGTCAATAGAACCACTAGAGTATACAATACTAAGAAAGCTAATTGGAGTCAGTTTCATGAGAAACTGACCCAACTTATGCAGCAAAATAACCTTACTATACCAGAAATAAGTCAAATTAAAAACACGGAAGAAATAAATACAGCAATAGAAACATTTACCAAAGCAATAGTAGACACATGTACACAAACTATACCAAAAAAGAAAACTATAGAAAAACTCGCCTTGCCGTGGTGGTCCGATGAACTCGCCAGGATGAAGATGGAGGTTGCTACGAAGAAAAGGAGGATCCGATGTGCAGCGCCCGTCCGTAGAGCGAAGGTCGTTGAAGATTATCTGAAACAGAAAGAAAAATATGAGAATGAAGCAATTAAAGCACAGGTCGGGAGTTGGAAGGGTTTCTGCGAAAAGCAGGACACCGAGGGATTATGGGAGGGGATATACCGCGTAATCAGCAGGACGGCTAGGAGGGAGGAGGATCTGCCGATGCAGAGGAACGGAGAGACGCTGAATGCCGAGGATTCGGCTAGACTGCTGGCGGAGACCTTTTACCCGGAGGACCGTGGAGAGGAGGATACCGAAGAGCACCGACACATTCGTCACAGAGCGGGGAAAGAGAGTGAGGAGCACCAGGATGAACGCCTTGATCCGCCGTTCAGCACTAATGAATTAAGTTGGGCAGTAAAATCATTTAACCCGAAAAAGGCCCCAGGCCCCGATGGACTAACGGCGGACATATGTGAGCGCGCAATAGCGGTGGACTCACTCTTTTTCCTAACCCTGTTGAACAAGTGCTTGGCACACTGCTACTTCCCTCGGATGTGGAAGGAGGCTGCCGTGGTGATTCTCCGCAAGCATGGGAAGGAAGATTACACCACACCCAAATCTTACAGGCCGATTGGTCTACTGCCTGTCATGGGGAAGGTGTTTGAGAAGATGTTGGTGGCCCGACTCAAGTACCATTTGCTACCCAGGATGAGCATTCAGCAGTTCGGTTTTATGCCCCAGAGGGGTACCGAGGACTCCCTCTATGTCCTAATGCAGCATATTCGGGCAAAACTAGACGAGAAAAAACTCGTAACAATTGTGTCTTTGGACATAGAGGGAGCCTTCGACAATGCATGGTGGCCAGCAATCCGGGTGCGACTGGCTGAGGAGTGTTGTCCTGGGAACTTGAGAAGGGTCATGGACAGCTACTTGAGCGGAAGGGTTGTGGCGGTCAGATATGCGGGCGCCGTATACAAAAAAGTACCCGAAAAAGGATGCGTACAGGGGTCTATTAGTGGCCCCATCTTGTGGAACCTTTTATTGGATCCCTTGCTGAAGGGCCTTGGACAGAGGGGGTACCGCTGCCAGGCGTTTGCGGATGACGTCGTGCTCATGTTCGATGGAGATACAGCCCTTGATATAGAGAGACAGGCAAATGTCGCCATAGACTATGTTCAGGCGTGGGGTGTCACGAACAAGCTTAAATTTGCACCGCATAAGACTAAAGCCATGCTCATAACGCGAAAGCTGAAACACGATACTCCACGGCTGAGCATGAGTGGCACCGACATTGGCCTGTCTAGTGAGATTAAAATACTGGGACTCACGCTGGACCATAAGCTCACTTTTAATACCCACGTCACCAACGTATGCTCCAAGGCGGTCGCTATATATAAACAGCTGTCGAGGGCTGCTCGAGTCAGCTGGGGACTTCATCCGGAGGTCATAAGATGCATATACACCGCCGCAGTCGAACCCATTATTCTGTATGCGGCATGTGCTTGGGCGCCTGCATCCAATAAAGTGTGTGTACAGAAGCAACTAAATGCTATCCAGAGAAGCTTCGCCCAAAAACTGTGCCGCGCATACCGTACGGTATCCCTGAATTCAGCACTTTTGCTGGCTGGGATACTCCCCCTTGATCTTCGAATTCGAGAAGTGTCCTCACTGTACGAGGCCAAGCGGGGGGTACCCCAGCCTGCAGCCATAGAGATAGAACGAATGGCATCGGCAATCGAAGCCCCCCATCCTGCGGAGGAGCATGAAATTAAACTCGGACACTTGGTAGACGAGGAGCAATATCACAACCACAGCGATTATGCAGTGCGCATCTTTACGGACGGCAGCAAGATTGAGGGTAAAGTTGGTGCTGCGCTATCCATATGGAATAGCCAGGCCGAAACTAAAGCCCTCAAACTTGCCTTGCCGACCTACTGTACCGTCTACCAAGCCGAGCTGCTGGCTATTCGCGAAGCACTGAAGGTTGCCCTCCGACGTAGTGAAACATCTTTCGCCGTATATAGCGACTCTATGGCGGCCCTCCAGACGGTGACTAATCCTAAGGCCTTTCATCCCCTAGCAGTAGAAACAAGAGACGCCATACGCAGCTGTAGCCTCCAAAACAAGAGCGTCTCTCTGTTTTGGATTAAAGCACACGCAGGATTGGAAGGTAATGAGAGGGCCGACCAACTGGCAAAGGAGGCGGCATTGCGGTTGAAGAAGAGACCGGACTATGATCTTGCTCCGGTCTCATTCGCCAAACGCAGAATCCGGTTGGAAACGCTTGATGAATGGGACAGGAGGTATGGATCTGGGGAGACCGCAAAAGTAACAAAAATGTTCTTCCCTGACGCAACCGCAGCGTACAAAGCAGTAAGAAATATGGAACGGGGCACGGTGGGTTCTCTGCATACCTGTACCGTTTCAAGTGTAAGGAGGATCCATCGTGCTCCTGTGAACCGGGCGTGGATGAAACTGTTCCACATATATTACTAGAATGCCCCATCTTTGCCAGATTGCGATATGAGGTGGAGCAGAGTATGAGCGGGACGGCGGACGTCCCCGAGTCCGCCGTCCCTGGACCCATTTAGGGGGGCCGGAAGAGGGCATTATCTGCCCTCTGCCGACGCCCGGTGCGCCTGCTGCGGGCCGGGTGAGCGGACGAGATCTCCCGCTCCCTTTCCGCAGCCTCCTTCTGCGACACGACTGTTTCGCAGAAGGATACCACCGCGTCCCAGGACTCCTCGCTGCCGGCCATCGACTCGACCACGGCCGGCAGCGATAGGTCACTGCCTACTCCTGAGATGAGGGCACGGCGAGGCTCCTCCCAAGCGGCACACTCTGCCAGCGTATGCCGCGCCGTGTCCTCCCGGCAGTCGACGCAGTGGTGACACCGGGCGTCCGGCTCCCTGTTTATGCGACACAGGTACTTCCCGAAGCAACCATGCCCCGAGAGCACCTGCGTCACCCGAAACGACAGGGAGCCGTGCCTCCTCCCGAGCCAGGGCTCGAGTACCGGCCGGACCGCCTCGATGGTGGCGAGGCCGGCGGAAGGGCGTGAAAGCCTGTCCCGCCATTCCGCCACCAGGGCTGCGCGAAGCTGTGACCGACGCAACTCCACATGTCGCTGCATCAGCCACTCGCCCCGCGCCCTCGTTTCCTCGCGCCACCGATACAGTGACGCGAGTACTTTCGCCTCGAGGTCCCAGGGCGGGGATCCGGCCAGTACGCAAGCCGCCTGGTAGGAGATCGTGCGATATCCCCTGATGACTCTGACGGCCATCGCTCTCTGCGGCTTCCGCAGGACTGCGATGCTTCCGGCCGTCAGGTCAGCCGCCCAGATCGGGGCCCCGTAAAGGGCCATCGATCGCACGATCCCCACGTAGAGCCGCCTACAGGCGGCGCTCGGGCCCCCCAGATTGGGAAGCAGCGTTGACAACGCCCCAGCCGCGCCCAACAATTTGGGCGCCAGCCGCCGGAAGTGGGGGCCAAAATCCCACCGGCTGTCGAGCACCAATCCTAGGTACTTCATGGTGGACTCGACAGCGATTTGAGCCCCCCCGACCACGATGTGTGATCCCGGCGGCGGCGCCCGCCGGGGGCCATGAAAGATCAAGGCCTCCGACTTGTTGAGGGCAACCTCCAGCCCTAGGCGACGTATGCGGCTCACCACCTGGGAGACCGCAGCCGTCGCCAGCAACGCTGCCTCCCTGTACGAGCTCCCCCGGGCCGTGACCAGTGTGTCGTCCGCATAACACGTCAGGTCCACACCCGGCTGGAGCTCGCCTCGCAGCACCCAGTCGTACCCGATGTTCCACAGGAGTGGTCCCACGACCGAGCCCTGTGGAACACCGCACGACATGCGGCGCTGGTTTCCGCCATCACGTCCCGTGTAGGTGACACACCTCTCCGCCAAATAAGCCCCGACGATGCGGCGGAGGTAGGAAGGCACCCGATGGTAACGCAGTGCCTCCCGAATACAGCTCCAGGGCAGGGTGTTGAAGGCGTTGGAGATGTCCAAGGACACCGCCAACATCACCCCGCCCCGGGACACTGCTTCCTCCGCCAGGACTCTCACCCGCGATATAGCGTGGATGGTGGAGCGCCCGTGCCGAAAGCCGAACTGGCTCTCGGCCAGGTCAGGCCCCTCTCCGCACAAGTGGCCGACGAGGCGGGCAGCGATTATCCGCTCAAACATCTTACCCACCTCGTCTAGCAGCACTATGGGCCTGTACCCGGACGGTGAGTCCGCAGGGCGCCCCGCCTTCCTGAGCAGGACCAGACGACCAGATTTCCACAAAGTGGGAAACTGGCCCTGCTCAAGGCACGCTGTGTAGAGTCCTCTCAAGTGGGGCTCTAGCTCCTTCAGAGCGAGGGCTAGCGCTTGGCCGTGGATCCCGTCGGGCCCCGGAGCCACGTTCTTGGCCCGGAGCCGCGTCACGGCTGCCCCCATCTCTGTTTGTGTCACCTCTGGGACGCTGATGGCGTCCTCTTCTTCTGCAGACTCTGCGGCTGTGGGCAAAGCCATCGGCGGCGGAGTATGCTCCGCTCTTGCCGGGAAGAGGGCTGCGACCACTTCCTCCAGCAGCTCAGGTTGGAGACTCTCCGTGAGTGGAGGCGCCGCGGCTCGAAGTTTCCCTCGAACCGCACGATAGGGGCGCCCCCACGGATCTCCGTCTAGAGTCTCCAACATCTCCTCCCTGGCTCGCGTCCTCGCTTCGCCGATGGCCAGCCACAGGGCCTGCTTCGCCGCGCGGTACACCTCATACAGCGCGGCTTCTTCGTCAGGGACCCGACGACGTCTCCTCCGGTATCGGGTGTACCGGCGTCTGACCGCTACGCACTCGACACGTAATTGTGCGATCTCGGTAGACCACCAGTACACCTGGCGCCTCGCTGGATATGAGTGGACGCGGGGCATGGACGTGTCGCAGATTTGCGTCATCGCCCCGCGGAACCACAGCGCCTCCTCTTCGACGTCGACGGGTCCATTCGTTGCCGACTCCCGGATCCAGGCCTGAACAATAGCGGCCTCCTCGAGAAGCTCCCTGTCGATGCGCTTACGCGCCCAGCGCGGACCGTCCCTTCGCGGGGCCGATGGACTACGGCCGCCGGTGGTCTGGGTGGAGACGTCGAATCGGATGTATCGGTGATCCGACAACGTCTCTGCCCACATCTCCACTGCCCGCCCGCGTGCATCGGTGGCCGGGTTGCCCCAGGTCACCGACTTGGCATTCAGGTCTCCCAGTACGGAGACCTGACGCGGCGCCGCCCTACCGACCACGGCCGCCAAGACTCCGAGATAGTTCTCGAAATCCTGAAGAGGGCGGTTTGGGGAGAAATAGACCCCCACAAGGGCCAAGTCTCCCCACGCGGCGGCCACGTATCCCGGTCCCCTCTCTAATAGCGAGACGGGAGGGGAGTCTGTGGAAGACCGCGCCGCTAGTGCCACCAAGCCGTCCTCGTCACCCAGTCAGCTGCCGGGGATCGAGTAGGGCTCGGCGACCACCGCCACGTTCACCAACCACTCGGCCATGACCTGCACTAGCAGGTCCTGGGCCGCTCTGCAGTGGTTGGTGTTCGCCTGGAGGATGCGATAGTCGGAAACCATTATTCCGACATCGCACCAGTCTCCTCAGCTGCCGCCGCTGGAGCTACAGCGGCGACGACGGCGGCGGCGGTAGCAACAGGGCGAACCTGCGCCGGCACCACGCCCTTCCTCGCGGGGGGCTTGCAGTTCCTGCCCGCCATCTTGTGAGCCGCGGGGCGGCCACTGGCAGCACACGCCGCGCAGTGTGGCGAAGCGGTGGAGCGGCAAGCGGCACTCCTGTGTCCCTCCTGCCCGCATTGGAAGCAGGCGCCTCCCCAGTCGAATTTGGAGGGACACGTGGCTCGGGTGTGGCCGAACGCGAAGCACTTGAAACAGCGCACGGGCTGTTCTTCGAGTGGCCGGACCACAGCCGAGCTGAAGCCCACAAGCAGCCGTCCCTTGGTCGCGGCAAGGATGGCCCCAGCCGCGGCGACTGAGCACTCGACGCGGATGATGCCCATGCCGCGGCGGCCGAGCCTGATGGCTCCACTTTTCACTGCGCCAGCGTCGCAGCCTCCAGCCGCCGCAACGGCCGCCACCACATCCTCTTTGGTGACCGAATCGTCCAGATCGGCCACCTCCAAGGCTGCGGTCTTAACAGGCCTGACGACCGTTGCCGCATCCGCGATGACCTCTTGCAACTTAGTTGCGAAGAGGTCTGCGTTTGTGCCACGCCGTTCCCCCGAGAACTCGAAAATTCGAGCCCCAGTTAGGGTTCGGCGGCACGTGATATTGCTGATCCCCAGCTAGGAGGGATCAGCGTTGGGACGAGCCCGTTTTAGGACGGACTCGTAAGTTTCGCCCCGCTGCGCGGCCTCCGGGGTGATGGTCACCACGACGGCCGCGGTTTTGGGAGGAACCACCTTCCTCCCGCCGGCTGGAGCCCTTTTGGCTGCAGGAGCAGTCGCAGCGGGCTTGGGGGCCGACTTTTTCCCCTTTTTCTTCCCTTTCTTGACCACTTCCGTCCACGACTGGTTGGACGGGGTGGTGGAGGGAAGAAGGGCGTCTTCCTCCTGCGAGTTCTGGGAGGCTGCTGGAGTGGCAGACGACCCAGACGCTCCCTCCGCAGTTGAGGTGGGGGCATGAGGAGCCGCCTTGGTCCTCTTGCCCTTACCCTTGCCCTTGGAGGGCTTCGCACCCGGTACCGGGCCTGCTAGAGGCGCAGGTTCCGGCTCCCTCGGCGGTGGCCTCTTGTCCGCTGCTAGCGGCGGGCGGAGCCGCTTTTCAGGCAAGAGCCGGTCCTCGATGCCTGCGAAGCAGGCCCTGGTGAAGGCCCTCTCCTCCATGACAACCCTGCGGAACATTTCCTCAAGGCTGGCAGGGGAGGAGGAGGAGCCTGTCGCCACCGGACCCGGGGCAGATTGCGCAGGCCTCGCCGTGACCTCAGCCAGCTTCTGGTGTAGCTGGCTGACCTCCGCTTGCAGGCGATCCACTTTCGCCTGCAGCTGCCGCGTCTCGTCCGTGGCAGTCCTCTTCACCAGCTCCAACACAATGCCGTGCATGCTGGCAGCCCGGCATTTGAGGGCCTTCTGGAAAGTCCCCTTTAAATTTGAAGACTTGGAGGCGACCTCCAGGACCTCCTCCTTATCTTCAAGCGCCATGCGCTCCAATTCTGCCAGGGAGTGGTCAGCATACAGCACATTGGATGCACCATAGCCAGCCCTCGACCTGGCGACTTGCGCCTGCCGCTCCTTGGCGGCGACCCTCTCCTCCAGGTCTAACTGGAGTTGCGCCCTTTTCGCCAGATTTAGCTGGCGCTCGGCGTCCATCAAGCCCACAACGTGGGTATGAGCCGCAGCAGAAGTCGAAGCCTTTTTCGACTTCGACTTCTTCTTCGCCTTACCCACGGCCGACTCCGAGGAGCCCTCGGACCTCTTCCGCTTGAAGCGGTCACTTTCGGCCGCCGACGTGTCCATGTTGGACTCGTCGGAGTCCGACAGCTCGTCCGGCCTACAAAACAAGCTGGCCGCAGATGGTGTGCGGTCAGTTTCCGACGCAAAAGCGCCGCCGGCATGGCCCTGAGAAGGGCCTTTTGGTTGGCCCTGAGAAAGGCCGTTGGGTTGGCCCTGAGAAGGGCCGTTGGGTTGGCCCTGAGAAGGGCCGTTGGGTTGGCCCTGAGAAGGGCCGTTGGGTTGGCCCTGAGAAGGGCCGTTTGAATCGCCCTGGGAGGAGCGATTCGTGACAAAACGACCAGACGCATCCCGCGTTAGCTTACCCATCATAATAAAATTAAAATTCTCAGTATTCGCAGACGACCGCATGAATATCTACGAATCACAGCGCACTTTAGCCGCCGGTCTGCCACTCCGTTACGGTGGTCAGACACGGCGTTGCCCGGGGGAAACTACGTGGAAGTATGCGCTGTGGGGGATCCCCCACCCCAACCTAACCTTTTTTTTTTTTTTTTTTTTTTTTTTTTTTTATTACGCTGAGAAATGCATTACGCATGCCCGCTCGTGGGGGACGAGTCGGGGTATGTGGGACTCCTGTCAATAAGTGACAGTATACCCACTAAAACTCAGCGGTGTTCCCACATCACCGTGATGGGAGGGCCATGGGAAACCGGCTCAACCTTTACATCCATGACTCTCTCGGTGCATGCCCGGCCTGACTGGCGGGCCCCGCGTGCCCCCCTTTCTCAATGGGGGGCTACGAGAATGGCAGGGAACACCTGGCCATTCCCGTCCGGCACTGGTGGAGGCCTGTGCAATACAGGCAAGGGTGCCCCCGCACCCGTTGCCTGCTGGCCTCCACCTGGGACGAGGCGGAGACGACGATCGTACAATCGCCTTCTCGCGCCTCCTCTTCGCCTGCGGAGCGGCGCCGCGAGAGGATCGTCCTCCCGCGCGCGCTCCGCCGCCTCCTTCTGTGACATTACTTCCTGGACGATCGCGTCCCTCGCCTCCTGCCGCACGGCCTCCCGCTCTTCTGCAGCGGGGAGCTCTCCAAGCGCCTTACGCCGCGCCGTCCATTCGTAAACTCTGGTCAGCACCCACGCCTCGAGCTCCCAAGGAGGGGTGCCGGCCAGAGCGCACGCCGCCGAGAAGCCCACCGATCGGTAGGCCCTCGCTACCCGCAGTGCAATGGCCCTTTGGGGCCTCCGGATGGCAGTGGCATTCTCCCTCCTGTGGAGGGAGTCCGCCCAGATTGGGGCCCCGTAAAGAGCCATGCTCCTGAGGATGCCGGCGTACAGGCGCCGGCATCTCGCCTTCGGACCCCCCAGGTTCGGGAGGAGCCACGACAGGGCGTTTGCCGTCTTCAGCAGGCGCGTCGACAGCCCGCTAAAATGTGGGCCGAAGCGCCACCTGCTGTCGAGTACAAGGCCCAAGTACTTCATCTGGGCCTTGACCTCGATCTTGACGCCCTCCACGATAATGTGGCCGTCGGGAGGGATGCGCTGCCGTGGCCCGTGGAAAAACACGGCCTCGGTCTTGTGGAGCGCCACCTTCAACCCTAGGCGGCGGATCCTTCCTGCCACTAAGGATCCGAAGTCCCTCCCCCGGGCAATGAGGAGAGTATCATCTGCGTAACAGATGATGCTCGTGCCACGGAGGAGGGTTCCCCGCAGGAGCCAGTCGAATCCAATGTTCCACAGCAGTGGCCCTAGGACCGACCCCTGTGGAACACCGGACTCTGCGCCATATCGTCTAACTCTGGCCGTCTTGTCCTCAAGGAGGACCACCCGGTCCTCCAAGTAGCTGGCCAAGAGTTGGCGCAGGTACTGGGGCGCTCCGTGGTACCGAAGTGCCTCCAAGATTGTCGAGTGGGGGACAGACCCCAACCTAACCTAACCTTTTTTTTTTTTTTTTTTTTTTCCGGGGTGGAAAATCCTCATGGATGTCCTCCGCCCTGGGGCGGGCGGAGGGGTCTGTCAGACTCTTACTGACTAAAAACCACCCCGGTGTTCCGACTCACACCTACGCCGGGGGTCGCGGGAACTTGAAATCTTCCGCAACCCCCGGCTGGTGCCGGCCCGCCACTGCGGGCCTCCTCGCGGGTCAGGGGGGGGAGTGAGGTGTTTGACTCCCCCCGCGACGTCTCAGAGGGGCGCGCGTGGAACACTACGCGCCGCCACCTCGGGTCCTGATGTGTGGGGGGCGACGGACGTCCCCGAGTCCGTCGCCCCTGGACCCATTTAGGGGGGCTGGAAGAGGGCGTTATCCGCCCTCCGCCGACGCCCGGTGCGCCTGCTGCGGGCCGGGTGAGTGGACGAGATCTCCCTCTCCCTTTCCGCAGCTTCCTTCTGCGAGACGACCGTCTCGCAGAAGGCGACCACCGCGTCCCAGGACTCGGCGCCGCCGACCATAGCGTTCACTACGGCCGGCAGCGACAAGTCACTGCCTACTTCTGAGATGAGGGCACGGCGTGGCTCCTCCCAAGCGGCACACTCTGCCAGCGTATGCCGCGCCGTGTCCTCCCGGCAGTCGACGCAGTGATGACACCGGGCGTCCGGCTCCCTGTTTATGCGACACAGGTACTTCCCGAAGCAACCGTGCCCCGAGAGCACCTGCGTCACCCGAAACGACAGGGAGCCGTGCCTCCTCCCGAGCCAGCGCTCGAGCACCGGCCGGACCGCCTCGACGACGTCGAGGCCGGCGGTAGGGCGCGAAAGCCTGTCCCGCCATTCCGCCACCAGGACCTCGCGAAGCTGAGACCGATGCAGCTCCACGTGTCGCTGCATCGGTCGCTCGCCCCGCGCCCGCGCTTCCTCGCGCCACCGATACGATGACGCGAGTACTTTCGCCTCCAGGTCCCAGGGCGGGGATCCGGCCAGTGCACAAGCCGCCTCGTAGGAGATCGTGCGATACCCCCGGATGACTCTGACGGCCATCGCCCTCTGCGGTCTCCGCATGACGGCGATGCTCCCGGCCGTCAGGTCAGCCGCCCAGATCGGGGCCCCGTAAAGGGCCATCGATCGCACGATCCCCACGTATAGCCGCCTACAAGCGGCGCTCGGGCCCCCCAGATTGGGAAGCAGCGTTGAGAGCGCTCCAGCAGCGCCCAGCAACTTGGGCGTCAGCCGTCGGAAGTGGGGCCTGAAGTCCCACCGGCTGTCGAGGACCAATCCTAGGTACTTCATGGTACCCTCGACAGCGATCCGAGCCCCCCCGACCACGATGTGTGAGCCGGGTGACGGCGCCCGCCGGGGGCCATGGAACACCATAGCCTCCGACTTGCTGAGGGCCACCTCCAGGCCTAGGCGACGTATGCGGCCCACCACCTGTGAGACCGCAGCCGTCGCCAACAACGCTGCCTCCCTGTGCGAGCTCCCCCGGGCAGTGACCAGCGTGTCATCCGCGTAACACGTCAGGTCTACCCCGGCACCGAGCTCGCCCCTCAGCACCCAGTCGTACCCGATGTTCCACAGGAGCGGCCCTAAGACCGAGCCCTGCGGAACACCGCACGACATGCGGCGCTGGTTTCCGCCATCACGTCCCGCGTAGGTGACACACCTCTCCGACAGATAAGCCCCAACGATGCGGCGGAGGTAGGGAGGCACACCATGATAGCGCAGTGCCTCCCGAATACAACTCCAGGGCAGGGTGGTGAAGGCGTTGGATATGTCCAAGGACACCGCCAACATCACCCCGCCCCGAGACACCGCTTCCTCCGCCAGGACTCTTACCCGCGACACAGCGTGTATCGTGGAGCGCCCATGCCGAAACCCAAACTGACTGTCGTCCAGGTCCGGCCCCTCTAACCTAACCTTTTTTTTTTTTTTTTTTTTTTTTTTTGTTGCTGGGGTGGAAAATCCTCATGGATGTCCTCCGCCCTGGGGTGGGCGGAGGGGTCTGTCAGACTCTTACTGACTAAAAACCACCCCGGTGTTCCCTTCCCACACTTGCACCGGGGATCTTGGGAGCTAGTATTACTTCCGTGATCCCCGGCTAGTGTCGGCCCGCCTCTGCGGGCCACCTCAAGTCTGCGGGGGGGTGAGGTGTTGGACCCCCCCGCGACGTCTCAAAGGGGCGCGCGTGGAACACTACGCGCCGCCACCTCGGGTCCAGTGTGATGGGGGGCGGCGGACGTCCCCGAGTCCGCCGTCCCTGCCTCTAACCTAACCTTTTTTTTTTTTTTTGTTCACGGGGTGGAAAATCCTCATGGATGTCCTCCGCCCTGGGGCGGGCGGAGGGGTCTGTCAGACTCTTACTGACTAAAAACCACCCCAGTGTTCCCTTCCCACACTTGGGCCGGGGATCTTGGGATCTGTTATTACTTCCGCAATCCCCGGCTAGTGCCGGCCCGCCTCTGCGGGCCACCTCAAGTCTGGGGGGGGTGAGGTGTTAGACCCCCCCCGCGACGTCTGAAAGGGGCGCGCGTGGAACACTACGCGCCGCCACCTCGGGTCCAGTGTGATAGGGGGCGGCGGACGTCCCCAAGTCCGCCGTCCCTGGACCCATTTAGGGGGGCCGGAAGAGGGCATTATCTGCCCTCTGCCGACGCCCGGTGCGCCTGCTGCGGGCTGGGTGAGCGGACGAGATCTCCCGCTCCCTTTCCGCAGCCGCCACCGCGTCCCAGGACTCCTCGCTGCCGGCCATTGACTCGACCACGGCCGGCAGCGACAGGTCACTGCCTACTCCTGAGATGAGGGCACGGCGAGGCTCCTCCCATGCGGCACACTCTGCCAACGTATGCCGCGCCGTGTCCTCCCGGCAGTCGACGCAGTGATGACACCGGGCGTCCGGCTCCCTGTTTATGCGACACAGGTACTTCCCGAAGCAACCATGCCCCGAGAGCACCTGCGTCACCCGAAACGACAAGGAGCCGTGCCTCCTCCCGAGCCAGGGCTCGAGTACCGGCCGGACCGCCTCGATGGTGGCGAGGCCGGCGGTAGGGCGTGAAAGCCTGTCCCGCCATTCCGCCACCAGGGCTGCGCGAAGCTGTGACCGACGCAACTCCACATGTCGCTGCATCAGCCACTCGCCCCGCGCCCTCGCTTCCTCGCGCCACCGATACAGTGACGCGAGTACTTTCGCCTCGAGGTCCCAGGGCGGGGATCCGGCCAGTACGCAAGCCGCCTCGTAGGAGATCGTGCGATATCCCCTTATGACTCTGACGGCCATCGCTCTCTGCGGCTTTCGCAGTACTGCGATGCTTCCGGCCGTCAGGTCAGCCGCCCAGATCGGGGCCCCGTAAAGGGCCATCGATCGCACGATCCCCACGTAGAGCCGCCTACAGGCGGCGCTCGGGCCCCCCAAATTGGGAAGCAGCGTTGATAACGCTCCAGCCGCACCCAACAACTTGGGTGCCAGCCGCCGGAAGTGGGGGCCAAAATCCCACCGGCTGTCGAGCACCAATCCAAGGTACTTCATGGTAGACTCGACAGCGATTTGAGCCCCCCCAACCACGATGTGTGATCCCGGCGGCGGCGCCCGCCGGGGGCCATGAAAGATCAAGGCCTCCGACTTGTTGAGGGCAACCTCCAGGCCTAGGCGACGTATGCGGCTCACCACCTGTGAGACCGCAGCCGTCGCCAGCAACGCTGCCTCCCTGTACGAGCTCCCCCGGGCCGTGACCAGTGTGTCGTCCGCATAACACGTCAGGTCCACGCCCGGCTGGAGCTCGCCCCGCAGCACCCAGTCGTACCCGATGTTCCACAGGAGCGGTCCTACGACCGAGCCCTGTGGAACACCGCACGACATGCGGCGCTGGTTTCCGCCATCACGTCCCATGTAGGTGACACATCTTTCCGCCAAATAAGCCCCGACTATGCGGCGGAGGTAGGAAGGCACCCGATGGTAACGCAGTGCCTCCCGGATGCAGCTCCAGGGCAGGGTGTTGAAGGCGTTGGAGATATCCAAGGACACCGCCAACATCACCCCGCCCCGGGACACTGCTTCCTCCGCCAGGACTCTCACCCGCGATATAGCGTGTATGGTGGAGCGCCCGTGCCGAAAGCCGAACTGGCTCTCGGCCAGGTTAGGCCCCTCTCCGCACAAGTGGCCGACGAGGCGGGCAGCGATTATCCGCTCAAACATCTTACCCACCTCGTCTAGCAGCACTATGGGCCTGTACCCGGACGGTGAGTCCGCAGGGCGCCCCGCCTTCCTGAGCAGGACCAGACGACCAGATTTCCACAAAGTAGGAAACTGGCCCTGCTCAAGGCACGCAGTGTAGAGTCCTCTCAAGTGGGGCTCTAGCTCTTTCAGAGCGAGGGCTAGCGCTTGGCCGTGGATCCCGTCGGGCCCCGGAGCCACGTTCTTGGCCCGGAGCCGCGTCACGGCCGCCCCCATCTCTGTTTGTGTCACCTCTGGGACGCTGATGGCGTTCTCCTCTGTAGGCTCTGTGGCTGTGCGCAAAGCCATCGGCGGCGGAGTATGCTCCGCTCTTGCCGGGAAGAGGGCTGCGACGACCTCCTCCAGCAGCTCAGGTTGGAGACTCTCCGTGAGTGGAGGCGCCGCGGCTCGAAGTTTCCCTCGAACCGCACGATAGGGGCGCCCCCACGGATCTCCGTCGAGAGTCTCCAACATCTCCTCCCTGGCTCGCGTCCTCGCTTCGCCGATGGCCAGCCACAGGGCCTGCTTCGCCGCGCGGTACACCTCATACAGCGCGGCTTCTTCGTCAGGGACCCGACGACGTCTCCTCCGGTATCGGGTGTACTGGCGTCTGACCGCTACGCACTCGACACGTAATTGTGCGATTTCGGCAGACCACCAGTACACCTGGCGCCTAGCTGAATATGTGTGGACGCGGGGCATGGACGCGTCGCAGATTTGCGTCATCGCCCCGCGGAACCACAGCGCCTCCTCTTCGACGTCGACGGGTCCGTTCGTTGCCGACTCCCGAATCCAGGCCTGCACAATAGCGGCCTCCTCGAGAAGCTCCCTGTCGATGCGCTTACGCGCCCAGCGCGGACCATCCCTTTGCGGGGTCGATGGACTACGGCCGCCGGTGGTGTGGGCGGAGACGTCGAATCGGATGTATCGGTGATCCGACAACGTCTCCACCTCCACGGCGACACGCCAGTCGCGGACACGGCTCGCGACAGCAGGGCTAGCGAACGAGACGTCCACTATGGACCCGCCCCACTGCCGCACGCACGTGTAGATCGAGCCCCGATTTAGGATGGTCAAGCCTGTCGTGACTGCCCACTCCTCCAGCACCTCACCCCTAGCATCGGTCACCGGAGATCCCCACGCCGCAGACTTGGCGTTGAGATCCCCGAGCAACAGCACCGGGCGAGGGTGGAACTGGCCCACGACGGCACCCAACTCGACAAGGAACCCCTCGAAGTCAGCGAGACTCTTGTTGGGCGAGAAATACGCCCCGACCGTGACAATTCCATCCACGAGGGCGGCCACCCAGCCGTGTCCTCGGGAGGGAGTCCCAAGAGTCCCGCCGATGATGGCCACCAAACCGTCTAGGTCCCCTGCCCAGTTGTCGCGGGGGGGGACAAAATACGGCTCAGCGACCACAGCCACATGGATCGACCACTCCGCCATGCTCTGGAGCAATAGGTCCTGAGCTCTGGCAGCGTGGTTGATATTTGCCTGGAGGAAATGCAATTGGGCCGTCACTGGCATTGCATTTCCTCGGTATCTCCTCCTTCTCTGGTTCGGGAGTCAGCAGCTGGGCTGCCAGGCAGTGGTAGAGGCACAGGGCCTCCGAAGGCCCTAGTCCTCTTGGCAACTTTTTTGGGTGCCTTGCAGGCTTTTCCACCAAGTCTGTGCTCCGTAGGCTTTCCTGCAGCTGCGCAAAGACTGCAGTTTGGTGCCGCGGAGCACTGGGCCGCCTTGTGGCCGGGCTGACCGCAGCGATAACACAAATCACTGCGATCTATTTGTGCAGTGCATTGTGCCCGAACATGCCCCTTTTCCAGGCACCTGAAGCACTGCACAGCCCTTGTTGCCAGGAGTTTTACCCTGGCAGACACCCATCCCACCAGCAACCTTCTACCGTCAGCGACCTTGTTTGCAGCAGCTACTGGGCACTGCACCCAGATCGTGCCCAGCCCGGCCGCACTGCTGCGGATTTCTCCTGCTTTTACAGTTTCGGGCAGACACTCGCCGTTTTTGGCGATGGCCGCCACTACTTCCTCCGGGGTCGCGGAGTCGTCCAGCCCTTCTATGCGCAATTCAGAGCACCCGACAACTCAAACACCTTGGCACCCGTAGCTGCCGTTCTAAAATCAAACCCAGCTGGGGTGCCGAGCTCGCTGAATTTCAGCTTGTCCTTAATTGCCGCCAGGACCGACATGTAGGTGACTCCCCTTTTTGAGGCTTCGGGCTGCAGCGTTATAACTACAGCCTCGGAGCGTGGAGTCTTGGCCTTGGGCGGCTTTGTGCTCTTTTTCGGAGCCGGGGCTTTGGGGAGTGCCGGCAGCGCCCTCTTCTTCTTGCAGCCCTTTTTTACAACCGTCGTCCAGGCCTCCTGGGGGGGAGGCGTGGTCACCGGGGGCACGGTTGACTGTGAAGAGGGCGCAGACGCACCCACCGCGGTCTCTTTGGGCCTCTCCGTGGGCTTTTTGGCCACCTTCGCATGTTTCTTGGCAACCTGCACGGGCTTCGTCCTGGCGGCCTCATCCTTCCTCCGCTTATCTGCCGCAAGCGGCGGCCGGAGGATTTCGGCTGGGGGGAGTCGCGACTCTATGGCCTCCAATCGGGCATCCAATCGGGCATCCACCATGCCCCCACACTGCACCATACATATTCTGGCCACCCTCTCCATGTCTTGGTCCGACCAGGCAGGCGGTGGCACAGGTGCAGGGGCCGACGAAGGCACGGCAGGAGTGTGGCCGGTGGATGCAGGAGGTGCTTGCCGCTGCCAGTCATTCTTCTGAGCGACAAACTCCCGTTTGAGATCCTCCAGCTCGGACCGGAGACGGCTGTTCTCCTCCCACAACTTCGCCGTCTCCTCCGTGCTCGTGCGACTGAGGAGGACCTCAACTGCCTCCCTAATGTCATCAGCCGCCTCCTTCAGAGCACGGGTGAATGTGCCCTTCAGGTTGCCCGATTTGGTGGCAACCTTCAAGACAACATCCACGCCGTCCAGAACTTGGCGACTGAGCGCCACCGCCGATGGGCTCCCCCCGGCAGTCATCCGGGCCGAGCGCCGCTCTCGCGCCTGACGGGCCAACTCACTGATTTCATCAGCCGCCACCGCCTTGCGCTGCGCCCGCTTTGCGGCGTTCGCCTCCGCCTTGTTTGACCCCAGCAAGATGCACTCGCTGGAGTCCGCGGTTGTGGGCCCTGGGTCGCTCCCCGCGCCCTCGACATCCTCCTTCGGAACCGGCGTATCGGGTCGGGAAACCGACGCGAACCGACCCCGCACGTCACGCTCCACACGAGTTACACTCGCCCCTGCGCGACCTCGCCCTCTCCTGCCTGATGCTGTTGGCACTTTAGCGGCTGGCAGGCTCTCTTCGCTAGAAGAGCCTGACAGCTCCCCGCGCTTCTTTTTTTGTGAGCAATTCTTCCAGAATCGCCCACCCACCTCTTCTTCAGTTTGCAAGCGCTTTGAGCCGAAGCTCGCCACGCTCGCCAAACTCATCCTTTCGGACGCGGTGTCAGAATCTGACACCGCACCCACACCCATCTGCTCGACCAGAACGATCGGCACCTTCTCCGTCTTTTTATTATTATAAGTTTTATTAGTTTTATTCATATCAGTTCCCACGAGTTGATATAGGTTTTGACGTCCACCGGGCAGAGCCTAGATGCCCGGTAAGCCTATATACTGCAGAGGTCGGCAGGTATCTGCAGGTGAAACGCTCACGACTGGACTCCCTCCAGCCATTCATCCTCTCGCCGCGCTTCAGAACTTAGGATTGGGTGGTTTTTTATCTTAGAGGTACCTTCCTCTGGGCCAGGCTATTAAGCCAAGCCCCCGACGGCGGCATTACACATGCCTCTATTCGCTGTCCGGCCAACCCGACTCAGCGAACCCGCCGAAAGTTCTCCCCTCGAAGACTACTCCTCAAGGAGAGAAACACGTGCGGCTTTGGTGCGCCTGCACCTCAGCGGCTTCTTTGGCCCATAGTGGGCCCCCTCCACGTGAAAACCCATGCCCACCTAACCTAACCTAATATGTACAATTTTTTTTTTTTTTTTTTTTTCTAATATGTACAATTTTTTTTTTTTTTTTTTTTTTTTTTTTTTAATAATAATAATACCTAACCTATCCTATTCTAACCTAACCTACCACATGGGCCCCTCTACAGCGGACCATTGGTCCGCCTCCCCAATCTGCGTCCACTCGACCTCCCTCTGTAAGCAGAGGGGGGAGTGGACGACCGACGAGCCTTGGCTCTCCCCCCCCGCAGAAATCCGCCGCAGTCAATACCCCCTCCGACATGGAGAGACTATTGACCGCGCCCAGGGTGCACCGGCCAGACGACTGCTCTTTCCCCCGAACGTATTCGTAAGGAACGAGCAGCAGTCAGGCACACGAGGAGGTTTTCTGCACGCACCCCGCCTCTAACCTTTTTTTTTTTTTTTTTGTTGCCGGGGTGGAAAATCCTCATGGATGTCCTCCGCCCTGGGGTGGGCGGAGGGGTCTGTCAGACTCTTACTGACTAAAAACCACCCCGGTGTTCCCTTCTCACACTTGCACCGGGGATCTTGGGAGCTAGTATTACTTCCGTGATCCCCGGCTAGTGC
This sequence comes from Tiliacea citrago, assembly GCA_963921375.1. Classification (NCBI taxonomy): domain Eukaryota; kingdom Metazoa; phylum Arthropoda; class Insecta; order Lepidoptera; family Noctuidae; genus Tiliacea; species Tiliacea citrago. The sequence continues at coordinate 74,034 of OY992802.1, forward strand.
CGGCCCGCCTCTGCGGGCCACCTCAAGTCTGCGGGGGGGTGAGGTGTTAGACCCCCCCGCGACGTCTCAAAGGGGCGCGCGTGGAACACTACGCGCCGCCACCTCGGGTCCAGTGTGATAGGGGGCGGCGGACGTCCCCGAGTCCGCCGTCCCTGGACCCATTTAGGGGGGCCGGAAGAGGGCATTATCTGCCCTCTGCCGACGCCCGGTGCGCCTGCTGCGGGCCGGGTGAGCGGACGAGATCTCCCGCTCCCTTTCCGCAGCCTCCTTCTGCGACACGACTGTTTCGCAGAAGGATACCACCGCGTCCCAGGACTCCTCGCTGCCGGCCATCGACTCGACCACGGCCGGCAGCGATAGGTCACTGCCTACTCCTGAGATGAGGGCACGGCGAGGCTCCTCCCAAGCGGCACACTCTGCCAGCGTATGCCGCGCCGTGTCCTCCCGGCAGTCGACGCAGTGGTGACACCGGGCGTCCGGCTCCCTGTTTATGCGACACAGGTACTTCCCGAAGCAACCATGCCCCGAGAGCACCTGCGTCACCCGAAACGACAGGGAGCCGTGCCTCCTCCCGAGCCAGGGCTCGAGTACCGGCCGGACCGCCTCGATGGTGGCGAGGCCGGCGGAAGGGCGTGAAAGCCTGTCCCGCCATTCCGCCACCAGGGCTGCGCGAAGCTGTGACCGACGCAACTCCACATGTCGCTGCATCAGCCACTCGCCCCGCGCCCTCGCTTCCTCGCGCCACCGATACAGTGACGCGAGTACTTTCGCCTCGAGGTCCCAGGGCGGGGATCCGGCCAGTACGCAAGCCGCCTCGTAGGAGATCGTGCGATATCCCCTGATGACTCTGACGGCCATCGCTCTCTGCGGCTTCCGCAGGACTGCGATGCTTCCGGCCGTCAGGTCAGCCGCCCAGATCGGGGCCCCGTAAAGGGCCATCGATCGCACGATCCCCACGTAGAGCCGCCTACAGGCGGCGCTCGGGCCCCCCAGATTGGGAAGCAGCGTTGACAACGCCCCAGCCGTGCCCAACAATTTGGGCGCCAGCCGCCGGAAGTGGGGGCCAAAATCCCACCGGCTCTAACCTAACCTAACCTAACCTTTTTTTTTTTTTTTTTTTTTTTGTTCACGGGGTGGAAAATCCTCATGGATGTCCTCCGCCCTGGGGCGGGCGGAGGGGTCTGTCAGACTCTTACTGACTAAAAACCACCCCAGTGTTCCCTTCCCACACTTGGGCCGGGGATCTTGGGATCTGTTATTACTTCCGCAATCCCCGGCTAGTGCCGGCCCGCCTCTGCGGGCCACCTCAAGTCTGGGGGGGGTGAGGTGTTAGACCCCCCCCGCGACGTCTGAAAGGGGCGCGCGTGGAACACTACGCGCCGCCACCTCGGGTCCAGTGTGATAGGGGGCGGCGGACGTCCCCAAGTCCGCCGTCCCTGGACCCATTTAGGGGGGCCGGAAGAGGGCATTATCTGCCCTCTGCCGACGCCCAGTGTGCCTGCTGCGGGCTGGGTGAGCGGACGAGATCTCCCGCTCCCTTTCCGCAGCCTCCTTCTGCGACACGACTGTTTCGCAGAAGGACACCACCGCGTCCCAGGACTCCTCGCTGCCGGCCATCGACTCGACCACGGCCGGCAGCGACAGGTCACTGCCTACTCCTGAGATGAGGAACCTAACCTAACCTAACCTAACCAGCAGCGAAAAAAAAAAAAAAAAAAAAAAAAAAGGTGTCCTTCTGCGTTCATGAAACTTACTTTCTCTCCATCAACCACCATGATGCGCACACCGGCGAAGAAAGACCTGATCTCGCCGGCCTCTAGAGGCTCGCCACGCTGCCGCGAAGCAGCGGAGAAGCGGCAAAAACTGACCAGGGAGGGTCAGTGTCCGACCGGACGTTTGCCGTCAGAAAAAGCATAGGGGAATGGGAGGCTGGCACGAGCGCCACCCAACCAAATGCTGAAATAAATACCCAGGATCTATCAAGAACAAAGGCCAAAATTGCTCTCACTCAGGAGGTTAAAGCTGGTGTATCCGGTTTTCTGGCCACCGGGACGACCAAGAGTCCGATTGGAAATAGAAAATACCCGTCGCGAGTTGCGGAGGCTAGAGTGTGCCTGAGTAAGGCGAAGTTCCACTTCAACAGCTCGCGAAATTTAAAAACTGACATAAAAAGCGAAGTCGTAGCCTTAATCGATCGACTATATCTGTTGGTGAAAGAGGCGGATAAAGAAAAAGACCTTTCTCTCGCAAGTAAACGGGTAGGAAAGGGAAGCGCACCAGAAGAGGATACAAATGTAGGCAAAGACTCCCCGAAAGTGACGGAGCCAGACAGAGACAGAGATGACAGCTGCTTATTGGCGAAGATAGACGAGAACACAAGACTGCTTGTAGAAAATGGGAAAAGGATAGAGGAGTTGAAAAATGTCGTAGAGAAGCATAAAGAGACGATTGAGAAGGTTACCTATGCCAGCGTGGTGGCTGCAAGTCGAACTGGAGTACCGGCTTATGAGCGTACTGCCTTGCACTCTGTGGTGGTCACCTCAAAGGATGAAACAGAGACTGGGGATGAGGTGCTTCAAAAAATCCTGACCGCAGTAAACGCCAAGGAAGGAGGCGTGACCATCGATAGAATAAGAAAGGCGAAAGATCGAAAGGTCATTGTGGGTTGCCGGAGCGAAGAAGAAAGGCGGGTATTGAAGGAGCGGATCCAGAAGGCGGGTGAGCACCTTAACGTTGACGACATTAGGAACAAGGACCCACTCTTAATACTAAAAGACGTCATGACATACAACAATGACGACGACATCCTTCTCGCTCTGAGAAATCAGAACGAGAGGATATTCAGAGATCTTGGAAAACAGGACAATAGAGTGGAGATCCGTTACAAGAAGAAAACAAGAAACCCTCTTATGAACCATGTCGTTGTTAGGGTGTCCCCCAAAATATGGACCAGGATTATGGACGCGGAGACTGTGCAGATTGACCTGCAGCGCATTCGAATCGCGGACCAATCTCCCCTCGTCCAGTGTTCCCTCTGTCTGGGGTACGGCCATGGCAGGCGTTTCTGTAAAGAAACGGTTGAGAAATGTAGCCACTGCGCCGGGCCCCACAAAAAGTCGGACTGTCCTTACTGGCTCGATGGTGCGGTGCCAACATGCTGCAATTGCACGCATGCCAAACTGGCAAATGTAGAGCACAACGCGTTCAGTCAGGACTGCCCGATAAGGAGGAAGTGGGACGCCCTGGCGAGAGCCACAACGGCTTATTGCTAAGGTGGTCACGGGCACCAGCGAGGCTTCACACCTGATAGTACAGGCAAACTTGCAGAGGAAGCAGCTCGCCACCAGTGAACTGATGATCGAAGCAGCTCGTAGAAAAGTAGCCATAGCTCTGTTCCAGGAACCCTATGTGGGGGGCTCAAGTAGTGTGAAGAATTACAGAGGAGTGAGGATCTTCCAGAACACTAACCCAGGGGAAGGAAATGTCAAAGTAGCCATTGCAGTGTTTAATCACGACTTTGACATCATACAGTACCCGATTCTCACCACTAATAACATCGTTGTGGTGAAAATCCGAACGGTGGCCTGGGAGATTACCGTGGTATCATACTACTTTGAGCCCGATCAACCCATAGAGCCGTACCTGGAGCATATCAAGAAAATACGAGATAATCTTGGACCGCAGAGACTAATCATTGGTGGCGATGCTAATGCCAAAAGTAGCTGGTGGGGTAGTGACAGAGTCGACCTAAGGGGCGAGGTTTTTTCGGGTGCTCTTGAAGAAATGTCCTTGCAGGTGCTGAACGACGGAGACAAACCGACTTTCGACACGGTCAGAGGAGAACGAAGACTGACCAGCCATGTCGACGTTACGGTCTGCTCAGAGGATATGCTCGACCTGGTGGACGACTGGAAAGTCATCGAAGATCTAACGAGTTCGGACCACAATGGTATGGTATTTAAAATAAAGTTACAAAAATCAAAAGGAGTAAACATAAACAGGACAACCAGGATTTACAACACAAAAAGGGTTAACTGGGACCGGTTTCATGAGAAACTGGCCCAGCTAATGAACGATAATAATATAAACAAGATAGAAATAGACCAAACCCAAACACATAAAGAAATAGACGAAATTACAGAAAAATATATACAACAGATTACCAGAACATGTAACGAGATGTTAACTAAAAAGAAAACAAACGAAATACTTACCATACCATGGTGGACCGAGGAGCTCGAGGAGATGAAGAGGAAAGTTGCCACTAGGAAGCACAGGATCCGATGCGCAGCGCCGATCCGTAGGTCGAAGGTTGTCAGCGAGTACCTGCAAACAAAAGAGGAATATGAGCAAGCAGCGAAAAGGGCACAGGTAGACAGCTGGAAAAACTTCTGTGGTAGACAAGACAGGGAAAGCCTCTGGGAAAGCATATACCGCGTCATAAAAAACACTACCAAACGCCAAGAAGACATTCCGCTGGTGAAAGATGGCCACCAACTGGACCAGAAGGAGTCTGCCAGTACCTTGGCAGAAACCTTTTTCCCGGAGGACCTTGAATGTGATGACAACTCAGACCACCGGCAGACCAGAGTTCTTGCAGCTAAAGTAAATAACTGGGTGCATGGTGAGATACATGACCCAGAATTTACTGTCGAAGAACTCCGGGCCGCGACGGAGAATTTTAATCCAAAAAAGGCTCCGGGAATAGACGGTTTTACCGCAGACATCTGCAGCCAAGTTGTCTCCAAAAATTTGGAACTTAACCTGGCGCTCATGAACAAGTGCCAGGAACTCGGCCACTTCCCGACTCCTTGGAAAGAGGCAACGGTAGTAGTTCTGCGAAAGCCTGGCAAAGATGATTACACAAGCCCGAAGTCCTACAGGCCCATTGGACTGTTACCGGTCATGGGAAAGATTCTGGAGAAAATGATAGTCGGGAGACTAAAGTGGCATCTGGTCCCGAGACTGAGCCCCCGACAGTACGGTTTCATACCCCAGAGAAGCACCGAAGACTCCCTCTATGACATGATACAACATCTGTACGGAAAACTCAACGATAAAAAACTTATAACCGTAATATCACTGGACATAGAGGGAGCCTTCGATAGCGCCTGGTGGCCCGCAATCAAGATCAGACTTGCCGAAGAAGAGTGTCCGGTAAACCTCCGGCGACTCATGGACAGCTACCTAAAGGACCGTAAGGTCCGGGTGAGGTACGCCGGGGAAGAATACACAAAGGACACTCAAAAGGGATGTGTGCAGGGATCGATTGGTGGGCCAATTCACTGGAATCTTCTCCTTGATCCACTCCTGAAGGGACTCGAGCGTCGGGGTGACTATTGCCAGGCTTTCGCAGATGACGTAGTGTTGGTGTTTGCTGCGGATACGGCGCTGGAGATAGAGACAAGGGCCAATGCCGCACTCGCGTATGTTCGGTCGTGGGGTGACAAAAACAAATTGAAATTTGCGCCACACAAGACCAACGCAATGGTGCTCACCAGAAAGTTGAAATTTGACACACCACGACTGAGCATGGGCGGGATCGACATTGGTCTGTCTAGTGAGATAAAGATCCTGGGGCTCACCATTGACAATAAGCTGACGTTTAACAGCCACGTTGCTAACACCTGCAAGAAGGCGTTAAATATTTACAAGCAGCTTTCACGAGCCGCCAGGATCAGTTGGGGTCTCCATCCCGAAATCATTAGGATAATCTACATGGCCACAGTAGAGCCCATCATTACTTACGCAGCCAGCGCCTGGGCCAAAGCAGCAAACAAGATCGGGGTACAAAAGCAGCTAAACGCGGTGCAGAGAGGCTTTGCGCAGAAGCTGTGTGGAGCCTACAGAACCGTTTCTTTGAACTCAGCGTTGGTGCTGGCTGGGATACTGCCTCTCGACATTCGGATCCGGGAGGCGGCTTCTTTGTATGAGGCTAAGAGGGGAGTACCCTACTCAGCACTAGCTGATAGAGAGGTAGAGCGCAGACTGGCCTTCGCTGAAATCCAGCACCCGGCAAAACATATGCGCCTTGACTTCGTAAGTCTGGTGGACCAGGAAAGATTAAACTCCCATGTGCACCAAGCAGTCTCGATTTACACCGATGGTAGCAAGATTGAGGTCGGAGCAGCATTGTCTCTTTGGAGCAATGAAGCCGAAACCAAAACACTCAAACTCAAGCTGCCATCGTACTGCACCGTCTACCAGGCTGAACTCCTGGCCATATGTCATGCCACAAAAATCATCCTGCGCAGAGGTGAGGCCAGTTTCGCTATTCTTAGTGATTCGCGCTCTGCCTTGGAAACGGTCGTAAATCCATATTCCCTCCATCCCCTGGCTGCCGAAACTAGAGCCAACATCGAGGACAGCAGACTCCAGAACAAGGAAATTTCCCTGTTCTGGATCAAAGCACATGCAGGACTGGAGGGAAATGAGCGCGCGGACAAATTGGCGAAAGAGGCAGCACTGCATTCCAGGAAAAAACCTGACTATGATGGTTGCCCAGTTTCATTCGTCAAGAGACACATTCGTTTGCGGTCTCTTGATGAATGGAATGTGCGCTATCAGGCAGGTCAAACAGCGGCTGTCACAAAGATGTTCCTCCCAGATGTAGTGGAAGGATACAAAACGGTGAGGAAAATCAGACCGACAGGCTTGACGACCCAGGTGATGACGGGGCACGGTGGATTCTTAGAATACCTGCACCGATTCAAGTGTAAGGGGGACCCATCGTGCATTTGTGAACCGGGGGTCGCCGAGTCTGTCCCACACCTCCTGTTCAGCTGTCCGGTCCACGCCAAGCTTAAACTTGAAACCGAACAAATTCTTCACTGTGACATAATACCAGAAAATGTACATATAATAATAGCAAATAAAAAATTAAGACACAAATTTATAGAATACTGTGTGCAAATAGTTAAGATAGTAGTAAAAAGAAATAGATAAATAAGTTATGTTTAATATATATTTGGTAAAGTATGTATCATAAACATATAAAAATGTTAGTAGAAAATTAAAAGTAAGTTAAGTTTGCAAGTTAAGAAATGGAATTAGGATAAAATTGTCAAATATTTGTAGTAAAAAGAAATAAATGTTTAAATAAGTTATGTTGGCTATATATTGTTTAATATATACGGGAACATAAGATAAGTAAGTAGATAATAAGAAATAAGTAGGATAAGTTGTTCTTTGAAACCATTAAAATGCAGTAGTGAAGTAAATGTACTAATGTAAGGAAATTGTCAGAAATATAATATATAAGTAACTAAAAATGCTACCCAGATAACAGAAAATCAGAAAAATAAAAAAATAAAATAAAAAATAAGTTAAGTTGCATGGTAAGGTATGAAATGAGGATAAATCGTTGTTGGTTATATATTGTCTAGTGTAAATGCGATGTATATAGATGGTAAGAAAGTAAGTAAAATAATAAGAAATCAGGAAAAGAATAGTCTTGAAACGTTCAAATAATGCAGTAATTTATATAATAATATAAGGCAAATTGTAGAAACTTTATTTAAATAACAAAAAATCACTGCCCAGACTGCCTCATAAGTGAGGCAGTCTGGGCGTCTTTTTTTTTACGCTGAGAAATGCATTACGCATGCCCGCTCGTGGGGGACGAGTCGGGGTATGTGGGACTCCTGTCAATAAGTGACAGTATACCCACTAAAACTCAGCGGTGTTCCCACATCACCGTGATGGGAGGGCCATGGGAAACCGGCTCAACCTTTACATCCATGACCCTCTCGGTGCATGCCCGTCTGACCGGCGGGCCCCGCGTGCCCCCTATTCTCAATGGGGGGCTACGGGAATGGCAGGGAACACCTGGCCATTCCCGTCCGGCACTGGTGGAGGCCTGTGCAATACAGGCAAGGGTGCCCCCGCACCCGTTGCCTGCTGGCCGCCACCTGGGAGGAGGCGGAGACGACGATCGTATAATCGCCTTCTCGCGCCTCCTCTTCGCCTGCGGAGCGGCGCCGCGAGAGGATCGTCCTCCCGCGCGCGCTCCGCCGCCTCCTTCTGTGACATTACTTCCTCGCAGAAGGAGGCGACTGCTGTCCAGGCCCCCTCGCTTTCCAGCATGAAGTTGACGACGCTGGGAAGCGAGAGGTCCGGCCCGGCCGCTGCGATCAGAGTCTGGCGCAGCTCGGGCTTGCCCATGGTATGCCGTCCTGTCGTAATTGCACGCATGCCAAATTGGATAACGTTGCACACAACACCTTCAGTCAGGATTGTCCGGTGCGAAGAAAATGGGATGCGATAGCCCGGTCAGCCGTGGCGTACTGCTAAGGGCCCATTAAGAGAACCATGCCGAATGCTCCAGGCTAATCTGCAGCGAAAAAAGTTGGCAACTTGCGAGCTCATGATTGAGGCGGAAAAACGGAAGGCAATGGTGGCGCTTATCCAGGAGCCGTATGTTGGAGCGTTGAAGAGGATGAAAGGATACCGAGGTGCGAGGATCTTCCAAAACACGAAGCAAGGAGAAGGGACTGTTAAAGCGGCAATAGTTGTCTATGATCCTACCATAAACGTTATACAGTACCCAGAACTGACCACTAATAACATCGTTGTGGTAGGAATCCAAACAAGTGCTTGGAAGATCACCGTAGTATCGTTCTATTTCGAGCCAGACCAGCCCATTGGACCATACCTGGAGTGCCTCGAAAACATAGAAAGCAAGCTGCCTACAAGACTCCTTATTGGAGGGGACGCCAACGCCTGGAGCATTTGGTGGGGGAGCAGTAGGACCGACAGCAGAGGAGATGAAATGCTTGCAGCTCTCGACCAGCTTGGAATGCAAATTCTCAACAGAGGCAAAACTCCGACCTTCGACGTTATAAGAGGGCAGCAGCGTTACACAAGTTGCGTCGATGTAACTGCCTGCACACCGGATCTGTTGGCGACGGTGGACAACTGGAGAGTCGTGGAAGACCTGACGGGATCGGATCACAACGGCATCGAGTTTATAGTAAAGCTAGAGAAATCATCAGGAATTCAAGTAAATAGAACCACTAGAGTATACAATACTAAGAAAGCTAATTGGAGTCAGTTTCATGAGAAACTGACCCAACTTATGCAGCAAAATAAACTTACAATAGAAGAAATAAGTCAAATTAAAAATACGGAAGAAATAAATACAGCAATAGAAACATTTACCAAAGCAATAGTAGACACATGTACACAAACTATACCAAAAAAGAAAACTATAGAAAAACTCGCCTTGCCGTGGTGGTCCGATGAACTCGCCAGGATGAAGATGGAGGTTGCTACGAAGAAAAGGAGGATCCGATGTGCAGCACCGGTCCGTAGAGCGAAGGTCGTCGAAGATTATCTGAAACGGAAAGAAAAATATGAGAACGAAGCAATTAAAGCACAGGTCGGGAGTTGGAAGGGTTTCTGCGAAAAGCAGGACACCGAGGGATTATGGGAGGGGATATACCGCGTAATCAGTAGGACGGCTAGGAGAGAGGAGGATCTGCCGATGCAGAGGAACGGCGATACGCTGAATGCCGAGGATTCGGCTAGACTGCTGGCGGAGACCTTTTACCCGGAGGACCGAGGAGAGGAGGATACCGAAGAGCACCGACACATTCGTCACAGAGCGGGGAAAGAGAGTGAGGAGCACCAGGACGAACGTCTTGATCCGCCGTTTAGCACTAATGAATTAAGTAGGGCAGTAAAATCATTTAACCCGAAAAAGGCCCCAGGCCCCGATGGACTAACGGCGGACATATGTGAGCGCGCAATAGCGGTGGACTCACTCGTTTTCCTAACCCTGTTGAACAAGTGCTTGGCACACTGCTACTTCCCTCGGATGTGGAAGGAGGCCGCCGTGGTGATTCTCCACAAGCATGGGAAGGAAGATTACACCACACCCAAATCTTACAGGCCGATTGGTCTACTGCCTGTCATGGGGAAGGTGTTTGAAAAGATGTTGGTGGCCCGACTCAAGTACCATTTGCTACCTAGGATGAGCATTCAGCAGTTCGGTTTTATGCCCCAGAGGGGTACCGAGGACTCCCTCTATGTCCTAATGCAGCATATTCGGGCAAAACTAGACGAGAAAAAACTCGTAACAATTGTGTCTTTGGACATAGAGGGAAGCGTGGGCCTTCGACAACGCATGGTGGCCAGCAATCCGGGTGCGACTGTCTGAGGAGTGTTGTCCTGGCAACTTGAGAAGGGTCATGGACAGCTACTTGAGCGGAAGGGTTGTGGCGGTCAGATATGCGGGCGCTGAATACAAAAAAGTACCCGAAAAAGGATGCGTACAGGGGTCTATTAGCGGCCCCATCTTGTGGAACCTTTTATTGGATCCCTTGCTGAAGGGCCTGGAACAGAGAGGGTACCACTGCCAGGCATTTGCGGATGACGTCGTGTTGATGTTTGATGGAGACACAGCCCTTGCTATAGAGAGACAGGCAAATGCCGCCCTAGATTATGTTCAGGCGTGGGGTGTCACGAACAAGCTTAAATTTGCACAGATTACATAATAACTATCTCTTTTCTATTTTATATCTCTCTTATCAGACATGATATTCATTATATACTACATTATATATTGATATCATGAATTCTTACACTATTTATTTCTTTTTATAACTATGTTTCCTATTACTATGCAATATTCTAAGAACTTTTTAATATTATTTTTCTGCATTAGTTGTGCCATATTATCAGCCTCAACCTTTATGCCAATACTCTGCTCCACCTCATAGCGCAATCTGGCAAAGATGGGGCATTCCAATAGCACATGTGGAACAGTTTCGTCCACGCCCGGCTCACAGGGGCACGATGGAACCTCCTTACACTTGAAACGGTACAGGTATGCAGAGAACCCACCGTGCCCCGTGAGAATTTGTGTTGAAACCTTTGTGTGTTCCAACTTTCTTACCGCTTTGTACGCTGCGGTTGCGTCAGGGAAGAACATTTTTGTTATTTTTGCGGTCTCCCCAGATCTATATCTCCTGTCCCATTCGTCAAGCGTTTCCAACCGGATTCTGCGTTTGGCGAATGAGACCGGAGCAAGATCATAGTCCGGTCTCTTCTTCAACCGCAATGCCGCCTCCTTTGCCAGTTGGTCGGCCCTCTCCTTACCTTCCAATCCTGCGTGTGCTTTAATCCAAAACAGAGAGACGCTCTTGTTTTGGAGGCTACAGCTGCGTATGGCATCTCTTGTTTCTACTGCCAGGGGATGAAAGGCCTTAGGATTAGTCACCGTCTGGAGGGCCGCCATAGAGTCGCTATATACGGCGAAAGATGTTTCGCTACGTCGGAGGGCAACCTTCAGTGCTTCGCGGATGGCCAGCAGCTCGGCTTGGTACACGGTACAGTAGGTCGGCAAGGCAAGTTTGAGGGCTTTAGTTTCGGCCTGGCTATTCCATATGGATAGCGCAGCACCAACTTTACCCTCAATCTTGCTGCCGTCCGTAAAGATGCGCACTGCATAATCGCTGTGGTTGTGATATTGATCCTCGTCTACCAAGTGTCCGAGTTTAATTTCGTGCTCCTCCGCAGGATGGGGGGCTTCGATTGCCGATGCCATTCGCTCTATCTCTATGGCTGCAGGCTGGGGTACCCCCCGCTTGGCCTCGTACAGTGAGGATACTTCTCGGATTCGAAGATCAAGGGGGAGTATCCCAGCCAGCACAAGTGCTGAATTCAGAGACACCGTACGGTATGCGCGGCACAGTTTTTGGGCGAAGCTTCTCTGAATAGCATTTAGTTGCTTCTGTACACACACTTTATTGGATGCAGGTGCCCAAGCACATGCCGCATACAGAATAATGGGTTCGACTGCGGCGGTGTATATGCATCTTATGACCTCCAGATGAAGTCCCCAGTTGACTCGAGCAGCCCTCGACAGCTGTTTATATATAGCGACCGCCTTGGAGCATACGTTGGTGACGTGGGTATTAAAGGTGAGCTTATGGTCCAGCGTGAGTCCCAGTATTTTAATCTCACTCTCACCCATGCTCAGCCGTGGAGTATCGTGTTTCAGCTTTCGCGTTATGAGCATGGCTTTAGTCTTATTTGAGATCCCCGAGCAACAGCACCGGGCGAGGGTGGAACTGGCCCACGACGGCACCCAACTCGACAAGGAACCCCTCGAAGTCAGCGAGACTCTTGTTGGGCGAGAAATACGCCCCGACCGTGACAATTCCATCCACGAGGGCGGCCACCCAGCCGTGTCCTCGGGAGGGAGTCCCAAGAGTCCCGCCGATGATGGCCACCAAACCGTCTAGGCCCCTGCCCAGTTGTCGCGGGGGGGGACAAAATACGGCTCAGCGACCACAGCCACATGGATCGACCACTCCGCCATGCTCTGGAGCAATAGATCCTGAGCTCTGGCAGCGTGGTTGATATTTGCCTGGAGGAAATTCAAATTCAAATTCAAATAATTTATTTCAGACATGCGTCCATAGTGTTAGTATACAAGATAACTTAAAGACTATTGTTAGTAAACATGAAAATGAATTAAGTTAGTATACAAAATAACTTAAAGACTAAGTGTTAGTAATAATAAAAATTAATTAAAAACGCTAATTGGTGTGGATTCTCACCCAGTGGCGCAGCAGAGGGGAGTCCCACCGATCTGAAAACACGCTCAGGAGACTGTTGGTGGCGGTGCGCAGCCGGCCATTCATGGAGGCGGTCCTCTTGCGTATTATGGCGTAAAAGTCATCAGTATGCGCCTCCGCAAACATACCGGACGCACTACATCAATGCAATTGGGCCGTCACTGGCATTGCATGGTATGGTATGATATGGTATCTCCTCCTTCTCTGGTTCGGGAGTCAGCAGCTGGGCTGCCAGGCAGTGGTAGAGGCACAGGGCCTCCGAAGGCCCTAGTCCTCTTGGCAACTTTTTTGGGTGCCTTGCAGGCTTTTCCACCAAGTCTGTGCTCCGTAGGCTTTCCTGCAGCTGCGCAAAGACTGCAGTTTGGTGCCGCGGAGCACTGGGCCGCCTTGTGGCCGGGCTGACCGCAGCGATAACACAAATCACTGCGATCTATTTGTGCAGTGCATTGTGCCCGGACATGCCCCTTTTTAACCTAACCTAACCTTTTTTTTTTTTTTTTTGTTGCCGGGGTGGAAAATCCTCATGGATGTCCTCCGCCCTGGAGTGGGCGGAGGGGTCTGTCAGACTCTTACTGACTAAAAACCACCCCGGTGTTCCCTTCCCACACTTGCACCGGGGATCTTGGGAGCTAGTATTACTTCCGTGATCCCCGGCTAGTGCCGTACCGCCTCTGCGGGCCACCTCAAGTCTGCGGGGGGGTGAGGTGTTAGACCCCCCGCGACATCTCAAAGGGGCGCGCGTGGAACACTACGCGCCGCCACCTCGGGTCCAGTGTGATAGGGGGCGGCGGACGTCCCCGAGTCCGCCGTCCCTGGACCCATTTAGGGGGGCCGGAAGAGGGCATTATCTGCCCTCTGCCGACGCCCGGTGCGCCTGCTGCGGGCCGGGTGAGCGGACGAGATCTCCCGCTCCCTTTCCGCAGCCTCCTTCTGCGACACGACTGTTTCGCAGAAGGATACCACCGCGTCCCAGGACTCCTCGCTGCCAGCCATCGACTCGACCACGGCCGGCAGCGACAGGTCACTGCCTACTCCTGAGATGAGGGCACGGCGTGGCTCCTCCCAAGCGGCACACTCTGCCAGCGTATGCCGCGCCGTGTCCTCCCGGCAGTCGACGCAGTGGTGACACCGGGCGTCCGGCTCCCTGTTTATGCGACACAGGTACTTCCCGAAGCAACCATGCCCCGAGAGCACCTGCGTCACCCGAAACGACAGGGAGCCGTGTCTCCTCCCGAGCCAGGGCTCGAGTACCGGCCGGACCGCCTCGATGGTGGCGAGGCCGGCGGTAGGGCGTGAAAGCCTGTCCCGCCATTCCGCCACCAGGGCTGCGCGAAGCTGTGACCGACGCAACTCCACATGTCGCTGCATCAGCCACTCGCCCCGCGCCCTCGCTTCCTCGCGCCACCGATACAGTGACGCGAGTACTTTCGCCTCGAGGTCCCAGGGCGGGGATCCGGCCAGTACACAAGCCGCCTCGTAGGAGATCGTGCGATATCCCCTGATGACTCTGACGGCCATCGCTCTCTGCGGTTTTCGCAGGACTGCGATGCTTCCGGCCGTCAGGTCAGCCGCCCAGATCGGGGCCCCGTAAAGGGCCATCGATCGCACGATCCCCACGTAGAGCCGCCTACAGGCGGCGCTCGGGCCCCCCAAATTGGGAAGCAGCGTTGACAACGCCCCAGCCGCGCCCAACAACTTGGGCGCCAGCCGCCGGAAGTGGGGGCCAAAATCCCACCGGTTGTCGAGCACCAATCCTAGGTACTTCATGGTGGACTCGACAGCGATTTGAGCCCCCCCGACCACGATGTGTGATCCCGGTGGCGGCGCCCGCCGGGGGCCATGAAAGATCAAGGCCTCCGACTTGTTGAGGGCAACCTCCAGCCCTAGGCGACGTATTCCGCCTTCCTGAGCAGGACCAGACGACCAGATTTCCACAAAGTGGGAAACTGGCCCTGCTCAAGGCACGCTGTGTAGAGTCCTCTCAAGTGGGGCTCTAGCTCCTTCAGAGCGAGGGCTAGCGCTTGGCCGTGGATCCCGTCGGGCCCCGGGGCCACGTTCTTGGCCCGGAGCCGCGTCACGGCTGCCCCCATCTCTGCTTGTGTCACCTCTGGGACGCTGATGGCGTTCTCTTCATATGCAGACTCTGCGGCTGTGGGCAAAGCCATCGGCGGCGGAGTATGCTCCGCTCTTGCCGGGAAGAGTGCTGCAACTACCTCCTCCAGCAGCTCAGGTTGGAGACTCTCCGTGAGTGGAGGCGCCGCGACTCGAAGTTTCCCTCGAACCGCACGATAGGGGCGCCCCCACGGATCTCCGTCTAGAGTCTCCAACATCTCCTCCCTGGCTCGCGTCCTCGCTTCGCCGATGGCCAGCCACAGGGCCTGCTTCGCCGCGCGGTACACCTCATACAGCGCGGCTTCTTCGTCAGGGACCCGACGACGTCTCCTCCGGTATCGGGTGTACCGGCGTCTGACCGCTACGCACTCGACACGTAATTGTGCGATCTCGGTAGACCACCAGTACACCTGGCGCCTCGCTGGATATGAGTGGACGCGGGGCATGGACGCGTCACAGATTTGCGTCATTGCCCCGCGGAACCACAGCGCCTCCTCTTCGACGTCGATGGGTCCGTTCGTCGCCGACTCCCGGATCCAGGCCTGAACAATAGCGGCCTCCTCGAGAAGCTCCCTGTCGATGCGCTTACGCGCCCAGCGCGGACCGTCCCTTCGCGGGGCCGATGGACTACGGCCGCCGGTGGTCTGGGTGGAGACGTCGAATCGGATGTATCGGTGATCCGACAACGTCTCCACCTCCACGGCGACACGCCAGTCGCGGACACGGCTCGCGACAGCAGGGCTAGCGAACGAGACGTCCACTACAGACCCGCCCCGCTGCCGCACGCACGTGTGGACCGAGCCCCGATTCAGGACGACCAGGCCAGTCGTCACCGCCCACTCCTCTAGCGCCTCACCCCTAGCATCGGTCACCGGAGATCCCCACGCCGCAGACTTGGCGTTGAGATCCCCGAGCAACAGCACCGGGTGAGGGTGGAGTCGGCCTACGACGGCACCTAACTCGACAAGGAAGTTCTCGAAGTCGGCGAGACTCTTGTTGGGCGAGAAATACGCCCCAACCGTACCAATGCCGTCCGCGAGGGTGGCTACCCAGCCATGTCCTCGGGACGGGTTGACGAGAGCCCCCGGCAGCCATGACTCCCCTCTTCTTCTTGGGTGCTGGCGCACGACAGGCCTTTCCGCCAGCCCTATGCCCCGCGGACCTCCCTGCAGCTGTACAGAGGCTGCAGTTTGGTGCCGCGGAGCACTGGGCCGCCTTGTGGCCGGGCTGACCGCAGCGATAGCACTGCTCGCTGCGGTCTATTGCAGCGGTGCATCGTGCCAAGCCCGGAAGCGTCGGCGCGGATGTCACCCGTCCGCACGTCCTCCGGCGGACATCCGCCGGCTTTGGCTACGGCCGCCACGACCTCAGCCGGGGTTGCCGAGTCGTCCAGTCCATCGACCCGCAGCTCAGAGGTCTTCATCGGCCTGGACACCCGGACGTCCTCCGGGTTGAGGACCCCTCTCAGCTTAGCTGCCAGCGTGTCCGCCTTCTCACCGCTAGAGGCACCCGACACCTCGAGCAGCCGCGCCCCCGTAATAGCTTGTTTATAAATAAACCCAGACGGTGTGCCAAGGTCGGGGAACGCGATCTTGCTCCTCACGTCCGCCATAACCGCCTGATAGGTGACGCCCCTCGCGATGGCTGCGGGCTGCAGTGTTACCACCACAGCCGCGGAGCGTGGGGCTCTCGTCTTAGGCGGTTTCTGGGTCTTCCTCGGTGCCGGTGCCGGTACATTAGCGGGTGCTGGCGGCGCCGTCTTCTTTTTTTTTGGCTTCTTGACGACCGTCGTCCAGGCCTCCGTGGTGGGTCCGGGCGCGGTCGTCGGTGGAGCAGCCGTTCGGGAAGTGGGCGTGGACTTAGCTTCCGCGGGCATCCGTGTCCCCTTCGCGGGCTTTTTGGCCCCCTTCCCGGACTGATTCGGCTCAGCCACTGCCGCTGCTCTCGCCTCCGCCTCCTTCCTCCGCTTGTCTGCAGCGAGCGGTGGGCGGAGGATTTCGGCCGGGGGGAGCCTCGCCTCCATGGCCTCCAGCCGGGCTGACACCATCGCCCCACACTGCAGCATGCAGATGCGAACGATCTTCTCGATCTCCGCATCTGCAGGTGCGGGGGCACGGACCGATGACAGTCGAGTCGTTTCACAAACATTTATCTTAAGAGTCGCGGCAGAGATCTATCCAGCAACACCAGGATCAGGAAAATCGGATCAGCAGGTTGGGAGATATTAAGGTGCGAAAATCGTCAAAATACGTGAAAACACGTGGTTTTTGGTTGGAAAACAACCTCACTTTTCCTCCACGTGTTTCTGATACACGAGGCGTGACGTACCGACAGCCATCCCAGCCACTACTGGAGACTCCGAAGCCGGCCCGAAGAATCTGCCTTCAGACCAGCGACCAGCGTGACGACTGCACGACCCATCATCAGGTTAGCCCCGAGGGAACTCCTCAACCCTTAGTCCTACCCCCCCCGAGTTTGGACTCATCTGACTTGGACCTTCAGGACCTTGTCTGAGCCATCAAGGGTCCCCACACCCCCTTCCCCCACCAACCCCCCCTTACGTTAACCCCCCCCCTTTATTTCCCCCACCCTTTTCCTCTTACCCCCACCACTAAAGACTTGAGGTTACCCCCTCCAAATTTTACCCCCCCCAACCAAAAGTCATCCCTATGGAACCCCCCCCCAACCCCCCTCCTTCACCCCCCCTCCAAAGTCTCCCCACGAGACCTCCCCCCTCCCCCCGCCCCTCACCCCTCTTTGGGTTACCTCACCCCGCGGGCTAACTTCGCACCCGTTGGAGCTGGAAAGCCAAAATTGGGCTCAAACGAAAGGGCAAAACAAGCTCTTGAATCTGGTCCCAACAGAAACCTCAAATTGCACAGCCCACGAACGCAGTGACACAGACACCACAGAATTCCACTGAGGACCACCACCAGCGCCCACATAGAGCTCATCCCATCGAGCTCTAGCAATTGTCGGGCTCCTCATCGGACAGCAGACGCAGACCACCAGCGGAACATCCGTGAGTCCATCGTTAGACTTATAGTATATAAATACACAGGCTAGACATTATTTAGTTTTGAGTCATTAGTACCTAAATCTATTATATATAACCATTTCCAACACACTTTCTTAAATATAGCCAACCACCACACTAACAACTAAAAAAAAAAAAAAAAAAAAATGTCTTCCAAATACTCCACCATCTCAACCACCTCCACCACCTCCCGCAAAATGACCAAGGAGGCCGCGAAACCCCCTAAATCACTTAGGGAAAGGGTCCTAAACAAAAATACGACCCAATCAGTGGTCTCGGAGTCAGCGCGTTCATCGCAGAGGCCACAGGTGTCGAAGGCGGCGTCGGAACCGGACGTGACCAGCAGGCCACCGCCGCTTCCATCGGCTCCTGCCCCAAGGACTTCTGAGATCGTCATAAGCTGGGAGCAGTGTGGCATTTCCCCCCCTCACCAGATTGTCTCGGACGACGAAAGCTCGGTGGCATCAACAGTAAGCCATGCCGACCGTCCAGACAGTAGACGGACGAACCTTCTCTACAGAACACCGAGAAGAGGCACTGGGGTGGAAATGGACCTGGCAACCAGGGAGGCGAATAATCTCCTGCAGAAGGGGAAGGAAGCCCTGGAGGCGGCCGGAAACATGAAGCGGGAGTGCAAGGCCACAGCTCATGAGTGTCTTCAGGGCCTATACGAGACGGCCCTGTCATTGGCAGACTCGAGGTCCAGACACAAATATAACCTCGAGAAGGAGCGCTCTCGACACGCACAAGAACTTGTGCGGGTCGAGAGGGCTCACAATCGAGACCTCATGACCATGAAAGTGGAGTTGTCGCTGCTGAAGACCGACGTTTCGGAGACAAAGAAGGAGGCAAAAGGGATCCGGGAATGGCTCGGTCACGAGACCCTTGATGCCTTCAAGGGCATCAAGGAGGTAAAAGAACACATCGCAGCCGCTAGCCTCACGAACCAAAAGGAGCACGAAGTCACGAGGCAGGGAAATGCTCGAGCCCCGGGGGATCCAAAGTCGGATTCAATGGGGGCCGGTATTTTACGCCTCGAAGCTAACGTGACCAGCCTATCAAACCAGCTGGACGTGCTCCGGAAGGTTCTGGAACGGCTCAAGGAAGACCTTGACCAGCCCAAGCTGCAAGAGACGGACCCAAGTAGCTGCGAGTCGAGTCTTCTAAAGACTGAAAAGTTTGAGGAGGAGATGAAGAAACTTCAACTTCAAGTACAGGCCATCGCCAACAGGCCTGTGGCATCTCCCCCCAAACCACAGCCCCCAATAAATATTACACAACACATAAACCCATCTCTGAAAGGCTGGAGATCGTCTCGGCGGACCTACGCGTACTGCGAGACAAAGAACCGCAAATCCAGGCGCCCCCTGCGCTGAATCTGGAGGCGGAACTCGCAGTCGGCGAGGTAAAAAAGACTCTCCAGAACATACAAAAGGGGGTAGCGGACCTGGGCAAGGCGGAAAGACTGCCTCTACAGCTGCAGGGCCCGAAAACTTTTGCCCAGGCCGCCAGCACACCTAAGCCCCCTAAACCACCCACACAAACCAACCACACCCTGATCGTCTCGTCTACGAATCCCCAGCACACTGGCGACAACGTGATCGAGAGAATCAGGACCGCCCTGGACCTCAAAACGAGTGGAGCACGAGTCGACACAGTGCGGAAAGCGCGCAACCAAAAGGTTGTCATGAAGTGCGCCAGCAAAACGGACTTGGAAAAGGTCAAGGAGCAAGTCCGGTCGAACGCAGGGCTCAAGGTCCAGGAGCCAAAACCCCTCAACCCCCTCATCTGCATCAAGGGAGTGCTGTCCAGCTACAGCGACGGGGAGATTGTAGATCTCCTGAAAGCGCAGAACAAACACCTTCTGCAAAACGTCGTTGTGGATGGACAGACCCTAAAGGTGCGCTATAGGAAGCGCGCGAGAAACACCCACGAGTGCCACCCCGTCTTGGAGCCCTCCCCGGAGCTCTGGAAGTGCTACACTGCAGTGCAGAAAGTACACCTGGGCATCAAGCGGTGCTCGATTGAGGATCAGTCCCCCCTAGTCCAGTGCACGAAGTGCCTTGCATATGGACACAACAAGTCCATATGCAAGGCTGCTAAAGAACTATGCAGCTATTGCAGCGGAGCGCACAGCGTCAGGGACTGCCTCACTCGAGCTGACGGCAAACAGCCCACCTGCGCAAACTGCAAGGTGGCACAAGGGTCCGGCAGCGACCTGGCTCATACAGCGTTCAGCACAGACTGCCAGGAACGCCAAAAGTGGGATGGGATAGCGAGGTCGCGCGTTTCCTATTGCTAAGGGCGACCACGAAAACACACCAGCGAACCAACCAGTCACCCCCGAAATCGCATCAAGACCGACAGCAAGATTGAAATTCGTTCAAGTCAATCTTCAGCGCTCCAAGCTGGCCACAGAAGAACTGCATATGGCGGCCCAGGCAAGAGGAATTTCAGTAGCACTTGTTCAAGAGCCCTATGTAGGAAGAACAGGTGTGATGAAACAAACACCTGGCACGCAAGTCATCCAGTGCAGCCTCAACCGCCAAAAACCAGTTAAGGCAGCGATCGTTGTTTTTGGAAACAACCTAGAGGTCATTCATGACCCCCAGCTTGTTTCTGAGAACATGGCCGCTGCATTACTCAAGGTGGGTCAGCTCAGCTTTGGAGTGCTATCGGTCTATTTCGAGGGTGACCAGGACATCGAACCATACCTTTCAGAGACACAAAACATTACACAAAAACTACACACAAGCAACACAATAGTGGGAGGAGACGTAAACGCAAGCTGCTAGAGGCGCAGGTGCCAGCTCCTTCAGCGGTGGTCTCTTGTCCGCTGCTAGCGGCGGGCGGAGCCGCCTTTCCGGCAAGAGCCGGTCCTCTATGCCTGCGAAGCAGGCATAGAGGACCGCAATCTAACCTAACCTAACCTTTTTTTTTTTTTTTTTTGCCGGGGTGGAAAATCCTCATCGATGTCCTCCGCCCTGGGGTGGGCGGAGGGGTCTGTCAGACTCTTACTGACTAAAAACCACCCCGGTGTTCCCTTCCCACACTTGCACCGGGGATCTTGGGAGCTAGTATTACTTCCGTGATCCCCGGCTAGTGCCGGCCCGCCTCTGCGGGCCACCTCAAGTCTGCGGTGGGGTGAGGTGTTAGACCCCCCGCGACATCTCAAAGGGGCGCGCGTGGAACACTACGCGCCGCCACCTCGGGTCCAGTGTGATAGGGGGCGGCGGACGTCCCCGAGTCCGCCGTCCCTGGACCCATTTAGGGGGGCCGGAAGAGGGCATTATCTGCCCTCTGCCGACGCCCGGTGCGCCTGCTGCGGGCCGGGTGAGCGGACGAGATCTCCCGCTCCCTTTCCGCAGCCTCCTTCTGCGACACGACTGTTTCGCAGAAGGATACCACCGCGTCCCAGGACTCCTCGCTGCCGGCCATCGACTCGACCACGGCCGGCAGCGACAGGTCACTGCCTACTCCTGAGATGAGGGCACGGCGAGGCTCCTCCCAAGCGGCACACTCTGCCAGCGTATGCCGCGCCGTGTCCTCCCGGCAGTCGACGCAGTGCTGACACCGGGCGTCCGGCTCCCTGTTTATGCGACACAGGTACTTCCCGAAGCAACCATGCCCCGAGAGCACCTGCGTCACCCGAAACGACAGGGAGCCGTGTCTCCTCCCGAGCCAGGGCTCGAGTACCGGCCGGACCGCCTCGATGGTGGCGAGGCCGGCGGTAGGGCGTGAAAGCCTGTCCCGCCATTCCGCCACCAGGGCTGCGCGAAGCTGTGACCGACGCAACTCCACATGTCGCTGCATCAGCCACTCGCCCCGCGCCCTCGCTTCCTCGCGCCACCGATACAGTGACGCGAGTACTTTCGCCTCGAGGTCCCAGGGCGGGGATCCGGCCAGTACGCAAGCCGCCTCGTAGGAGATCGTGCGATATCCCCTGATGACTATGACGGCCATCGCTCTCTGCGGCTTCCGCAGGACTGCACTGCTTCCGGCCGTCAGGTCAGCCGCCCAGATCGGGGCCCCGTAAAGGGCCATCGATCGCACGATCCCCACGTAGAGCCGCCTACAGGCGGCGCTCGGGCCCCCCAGATTGGGAAGCAGCGTTGAGAGCGCTCCAGCAGCGCCCAGCAACTTGGGCGCCAGCCGTCGGAAGTGGGGCCCGAAGTCCCACCGGCTGTCGAGGACCAATCCTAGGTACTTCATGGTACCCTCGACAGCGATCCGAGCCCCCCCGACCACGATGTGTGAGCCGGGTGACGGCGCCCGCCGGGGGCCATGGAACACCATAGCCTCCGACTTGCTGAGGGCCACCTCCAGGCCTAGTCGACGTATGCGGCCCACCACCTGTGAGACCGCAGCCGTCGCCAACAACGCTGCCTCCCTGTGCGAGCTCCCCCGGGCAGTGACCAGCGTGTCATCCGCGTAACACGTCAGGTCTACCCCGGCACCGAGCTCGCCCCTCAGAACCCAGTCGTACCCGATGTTCCACAGGAGCGGCCCTAAGACCGAGCCCTGTGGAACACCGCACGACATGCGGCGCTGGTTTCCGCCATCACGTCCCACGTAGGTGACACACCTCTCCGACAGATAAGCCCCAACGATGCGGCGGAGGTAGGGAGGCACACCATGATAGCACAGTGCCTCCCGAATACAACTGATGGCCCGACCTTGCACCGCTCTGTGACGCCACAGCCCCCCATTGCTGCGACCGCCACCACCACCTCCTCTTTTGTGACCGAGTCGTCAAGGTCGGTCACCTCCAAGGCCACAGACTTCGTGGGCCTGGTGACTTTGGCCGCGTCCGCGATGACCTCTTGCAACTTGGTTGCGAAGAGGTCCGCGTTGGTGCCACCCTGAGCCCCCGGGAACTCGAAAATTCGAGCCCCGGCCTGGGTCCGGCGGCACGAGACTGTGCCGATCCCCAGTTTGTTAGGATCGGCATTTGGACGCGCCCGCGACATTATTGACGCGTACGTCTCCCCCCGCTCCGCAGCCTCTGCGGTGAGCGTCACCACTACGGCTGCGGTCTTAGGAGGAACTAGTTTCCTCTTCGGCTTGGCGGGGGTCCCTTTAGCTGCTAAAGCAGCAGCGGGAGCAGCGGCAGTGGGCCTGGGGGCTGACGTCTTCCCCTTCCCCTTTCCGCTGCCTGTTTTCTGGGACTTCTTTTTGCCCTTCCCTTTTCTAGCCACCTTCGTCCAGCCTTGCTGGTTGGATGGGGTGGTAGAGGGAAGATGGGCGTCTTCCCCCTGGGGTAACGGCGCCGGCTCGCGTCGCCTCTTGTCCGCCGCGAGAGGCGGCCGGAAGCGTTTCTCGGGCAAGAGCCTGTCTTCGATGCCCGCTAGACAGGCTCTCGTGAAGGCCCTCTCCTCCGTGACGATCTTACGGATTATATCCTCAAGGTTGGAGGTGGGGACCTCAACCGCTGGTCTGGGCTCACTTTTGTTTGGCCGGGCCGTGGCTTCACACAGCTTTTGGTGCAGTTGGCTGACCTCTGACTGCAGGCGATCGACCCTTGCCTGCAGTTGCCGCGTTTCGTCAGTCACCTTGCGCTGCACCAGCTCCCCGACGTTGCCGCGCATGCTCGCGGCCCTGCATTTAAGGGACTTTTGAAAAGTCCCTTTCAAATTGGAGGACTTAGAGGCGACTTCCACTATCTCCTCTTCGTCCTCCTCGGCCATCAGCTCCAGCTCCGCCAGGGAGTGGTCTGCGTACAGAACGCGGGACGCGCCGTACCCGGACTTGGCCCGGGCGACGCGCGTCCGTTTCTCTTTGGCCGCAACGCGCTCCTCCAGGTCTTGTTGAAGCTGGGCCCTTCGAGACAAGTCCAACTGGCGTTGGGCCTCTGCCAGACCCACGTCGTGGGTGTCCGACACCAGCTTTTTGGTCTTCGCCTGTGACGGCCTCCTCGATTCCGAAGAACCCCCGGACCCACTTCTTTTAAGGGCCCGCTTCCCCGGCTCCCGGCGACCAGTCAGACGGACGGCGCGCGACTAGCCTCCGACGCCGAGGCGCCCTCAGATTGGCCCTGAGAATGGCCTTTTGGTTGGCCCTGAGAAGGGCCTTTGGGTTGGCCCTGAGAAGAGCCTTTTGGTTGGCCCTGAGAAGGGCCTTTTGGTTGGCCCTGGGAAGGGCCTTTGGGTTGGCCCTGAGAAGGGCCTTTTCTAAAACGTCCGGAGACGTCCCGCGATGTTTTAGGCATAGCCTCCGCAAATGTCGCAAATTCCGCCAGTTAAAATAAAATAGATTAAAAAGATTAAAATGTATGCTGCGACTGCACAGTGCACTTTAGCCGAACACCGGTCTGCCACTCCGTTACGGTGGTCAGAACCGGGTCGTTGCCCAGGGGACGCGACGTGGACGCAAGCACTGTGGGGGGGTCCCCCACCCCAACCTAACTTTTTTTTTTTTTTTTTTTTTTAAATGACCCATTCATATAGATAAGGGTATGCTTTATGTATGTATATTATTGTATAAGTAAATGGTACACCACTGACTACCTGTAGTATTCTCGTCTTCTCTCTTTAATCCATCCTAAGGCTGTAAAAGGTAGCTTTTAGCGATAAGTCCACCCATTGTGTCACCCTATGTAAACTTTTAACATTTATTTCTGCAACTTTTATGGTCTGCATAATAAAGAGTATTCTATTCTATGCTTGTGAGTTTGGAAAATCTTAAATCATTTAAAAAGCTGTTGTCAATTTGCCAGAAAGTTAATAATAAAATTATTGTTAAGTATTAGAATACAATACCGTCTACTACAATAAGATTTAGGAACGAAGTGGATAAATCCATTTTTCAGATTCTGTGAAATATGGAATAACATTTTTTTTGAAACTATCAAGAAAGAGTTAAGTTGGACATTACAAGACTGTTCTAACCCATCGAAAATGGCAGAAGAAAGAAAAATATTTAGACTCCCTAGATCAGGAGTTTGCTGAAGCAATAGATAAATAAATAATTCATTTAAGTTACTGCAACGCACCGGGCAGAGGCTACTTATTTTCTAAATTTATTAATTTCACAAAATTGTATGGGTAAGCTTTAGTTAAATATACCTGGCACCCACACAGACACTTCACAAGAAAAAAAAAACTGCTGGCATGAGCGCATGTTATTCAAGGCACATATTTAATGTCACTTGTGGGTAGTTGTAACAGTTACACAAAGTAAAATTAATTTGCTCTTATTTGAAATTCAATATAATTTAATAGAAACATTATTTACAATTATATAAGCTAGATTTTAAAAGTTCATAGTACCTGCTTGTGTAGCGTTATCTCATAATTATTCTCTTACAATCTATTATCACTTCACTTCATCACAATGGATCCTCTAACAAGCACTCTGAGTAAATTAAAGGAGTTGTTTCACACATAGATGTCCGCCTTTGAAGATAAACTTCAGAAGGCCCCTCCATCACCACACCCACCCATCCACAACTTCTTAGGAGTTTGGACATTCATCACACAGGCTCTCAGCAGTGTTCGGCAACAGGTGGACCTACTTGCTCGCAGTGTCAACCAAACTGAGATGTAGGGACGAAGGAAGATCTTAGGTAATAGGTAAAACGGGCTGGTTTCCGCAACTCCACGTCAATATGCGCGTATTCTGCGTACTACAAGGAAGATCTTGCTGTTGCATGGTGTCACCAGATGGGACGTGCAGTAACTAATAAAATCAGGCCTATCCTGTTGAAGCTAGGCAGTCTTGCGCTTTGGGATAAGATTTGGTTTTCCAAAGCCAAATTAAAGGCTATAGGCGACACCATTAGCCAAGTTCCTAACAAAGGGGGTGGCATGATCTGTTCTTGGCTGCGAGAGAAATATGCGGTGTCACCAAGAGCTGGACTAAGGATGGCTGCGTGTATGTCTTTGGCCCCAATGATTCGCGGCATCGGGTTGAGACCTTTGCTGAATTGGACAAGATTGCGCCGAATCTCAGTGAGCCCGAGCGGAGTGATCCAATAACGGATGTGCCAGCTTCTGTCCCGTTGCTGCTGCGAGGACCGCTAGCTTAAAGCGTGCTGCTTTTTTGAAGCAGTGATTTCTTTGTGATGTTTTATTCAAAGTCGGGGTATTATGTACATTTTATATCTGTAATTTTTATGGTATTAATATAATAAATGTTTTGTACTGTGCTGTCTACGGTACTGTGCTAAGTACAGTATTGAACTATTGATTTAAGCATTGAGGTAGGAATACTAATAGGTTTATAATTCAATGGTAAATCCATTGAATTATAAACCTATTAGTATTCCTACACGTCACAATGTTGTCACTGTCAGCTGTCAGTGTCAGTCATTACCCATGTCAGTTTAATTCCGTGCGTTCCGTTTTTCGTAAAGGTGGAATGGCAGACCGTGTTTTGTTTTCTTGTTGTTTTATATCTGAAATGTGTTACATATTATTTTTATATGCTTTTGTTTAACTCTTTTTACCCGGACTGAGTAAGTAGGTTTTAATTATTTTGATTGAATAACGCAACCGGCAGGTGGACTAGTTATTGCTCCTACAGACTGGTGCGACAGGCATTGCGACCATTGTCGCGCCCGCGATATCGCACCAGTCTGTAGGAGCCTTTATACGATTTATTTTTATTAGTCTGGTAAATATTTATGTCTATCGATGAAAGCAGTGATAGTAGTAGTTTTTTCTCTATAACAAGTAACGACGACGACAGTTTCGTGAGTACTCTTCTCTTGCAGCGCAGTGTTCGGATGTTCCTAAGAATTTTAACGTTATACACATTAACGCTCAGATCATTCGGGCTCATTTCAACGATATGCCGGCAAGCTTTAATTGTAAGAACGTACAGACGCCAGCAGATCAAGCTACCGGAAACTGTCAAATTTTCCCAATCATCCTTGAACCTTATGTTGTTGGGTTAAAGTTGAAAATTTATTGAAGAAATTTGACAGATTGTAGTAGCTTGATGTGCTGGCGTCTGTACATGAATGCATAAGTCATGGCACCACTAAATCCCTGAACTTATTTTTCCTTATTTTTTACCTTATTTTTCTGTCGTATTAAATTCGTCCACCTAAGGCTAAAGCTAAGAATCTCATGCAACGCAATTTTGGTGGAATGATCTTTGCAAGGATGCCAATAATATAGATTGGTGCTGGACTGATTGCCTCTGGATCAGTCAATGAGCAAGTTAATATTTTTATGGCTAAACTTATCGAGCTTTACGATCACTACGCATCTGTTCGAGCAGTTAAGGTTGACATTTGCCGGCGCCATGGCTCACGAATAAGATAGTGCTACTACACTAAAAAGTTATGGCAAAGTTTAAATTTAAGCGTGGTGCTAATGACGCTATTTTTGTCAAAATTCAAAGATTTCTACAAGCATGAATTGATTACCTATTCACCTTTTATGTTAATTTAAACATTTTTTTTTTTTGTTCACGGGGTGGAAAATCCTCATGGATGTCCTCCGCCCTGGGGCGGGCGGAGGGGTCTGTCAGACTCTTACTGACTAAAAACCACCCCAGTGTTCCCTTCCCACACTTGGGCCGGGGATCTTGGGATCTGTTATTACTTCCGCAATCCCCGGCTAGTGCCGGCCCGCCTCTGCGGGCCACCTCAAGTCTGGGGGGGGGGCGAGGTGTTAGACCCCCCCCGCGACGTCTGAAAGGGGCGCGCGTGGAACACTACGCGCCGCCACCTCGGGTCCAGTGTGATAGGGGGCGGCGGACGTCCCCAAGTCCGCTGTCCCTGGACCCATTTAGGGGGGCCGGAAGAGGGCATTATCTGCCCTCTGCCGACGCCCAGTGCGCCTGCTGCGGGCTGGGTGAGCGGACGAGATCTCCCGCTCCCTTTCCGCAGCCTCCTTCTGCGACACGACTGTTTCGCAGAAGGACACCACCGCGTCCCAGGACTCCTCGCTGCCGGCCATCGACTCGACCACGGCCGGCAGCGACAGGTCACTGCCTACTCCTGAGATGAGGGCACGGCGAGGCTCCTCCCATGCGGCACACTCTGCCAACGTATGCCGCGCCGTGTCCTCCCGGCAGTCGACGCAGTGATGACACCGGGCGTCCGGCTCCCTGTTTATGCGACACAGGTACTTCCCGAAGCAACCATGCCCCGAGAGCACCTGCGTCACCCGAAACGACAGGGAGCCGTGCCTCCTCCCGAGCCAGGGCTCGAGTACCGGCCGGACCGCCTCGATGGTGGCGAGGCCGGCGGTAGGGCGTGAAAGCCTGTCCCGCCATTCCGCCACCAGGGCTGCGCGAAGCTGTGACCGACGCAACTCCACATGTCGCTGCATCAGCCACTCGCCCCACGCCCTCGCTTCCTCGCGCCACCGATACAGTGACGCGAGTACTTTCGCCTCGAGGTCCCAGGGTGGGGATCCGGCCAGTACGCAAGCCGCCTCGTAGGAGATCGTGCGATATCCCCTTATGACTCTGACGGCCATCGCTCTCTGCGGCTTTCGCAGTACTGCGATGCTTCCGGCCGTCAGGTCAGCCGCCCAGATCGGGGCCCCGTAAAGGGCCATCGATCGCACGATCCCCACGTAGAGCCGCCTACAGGCGGCGCTCGGGCCCCCCAAATTGGGAAGCAGCGTTGATAACGCTCCAGCCGCACCCAACAACTTGGGTGCCAGCCGCCGGAAGTGGGGGCCAAAATCCCACCGGCTGTCGAGCACCAATCCAAGGTACTTCATGGTGGACTCGACAGCGATTTGAGCCCCCCCAACCACGATGTGTGATCCCGGCGGCGGCGCCCACCGGGGGCCATGAAAGATCAAGGCCTCCGACTTGTTGAGGGCAACCTCCAGGCCTAGGCGACGTATGCGGCTCACCACCTGTGAGACCGCAGCCGTCGCCAGCAACGCTGCCTCCCTGTACGAGCTCCCCCGGGCCGTGACCAGTGTGTCGTCCGCATAACACGTCAGGTCCACGCCCGGCTGGAGCTCGCCCCGCAGCACCCAGTCGTACCCGATGTTCCACAGGAGCGGTCCTACGACCGAGCCCTGTGGAACACCGCACGACATGCGGCGCTGGTTTCCGCCATCACGTCCCATGTAGGTGACACATCTTTCCGCCAAATAAGCCCCGACGATGCGGCGGAGGTAGGAAGGCACCCGATGGTAACGCAGTGCCTCCCGGATGCAGCTCCAGGGCAGGGTGTTGAAGGCGTTGGAGATATCCAAGGACACCGCCAACATCACCCCGCCCCGGGACACTGCTTCCTCCGCCAGGACTCTCACCCGCAATATAGCGTGTATGGTGGAGCGCCCGTGCCGAAAGCCGAACTGGCTCTCGGCCAGGTCAGGCCCCTCTCCGCACAAGTGGCCGACGAGGCGGGCAGCGATTATCCGCTCAAACATCTTACCCACCTCGTCTAGCAGCACTATGGGCCTGTACCCGGACGGTGAGTCCGCAGGGCGCCCCGCCTTCCTGAGCAGGACCAGACGACCAGATTTCCACAAAGTGGGAAACTGGCCCTGCTCAAGGCACGCAGTGTAGAGTCCTCTCAAGTGGGGCTCTAGCTCCTTCAGAGCGAGGGCTAGCGCTTGGCCGTGGATCCCGTCAGGCCCCGGAGCCACGTTCTTGGCCCGGAGCCGCGTCACGGCCGCCCCCATCTCTGCTTGTGTCACCTCTGGGACGCTGATGGCGTTCTCCTCTGTAGGCTCTGTGGCTGTGCGCAAAGCCATCGGCGGCGGAGTATGCTCCGCTCTTGCCGGGAAGAGGGCTGCGACGACCTCCTCCAGCAGCTCAGGTTGGAGACTCTCCGTGAGTGGAGGCGCCGCGGCTCGAAGTTTCCCTCGAACCGCACGATAGGGGCGCCCCCACGGATCTCCGTCGAGAGTCTCCAACATCTCCTCCCTGGCTCGCGTCCTCGCTTCGCCGATGGCCAGCCACAGGGCCTGCTTCGCCGCGCGGTACACCTCATACAGCGCGGCTTCTTCGTCAGAGACCCGACGACGTCTCCTCCGGTATCGGGTGTACTGGCGTCTGACCGCTACGCACTCGACACGTAATTGTGCGATTTCGGCAGACCACCAGTACACCTGGCGCCTAGCTGAATATGTGTGGACGCGGGGCATGGACGCGTCGCAGATTTGCGTCATCGCCCCGCGGAACCACAGCGCCTCCTCTTCGACGTCGACGGGTCCGTTCGTTGCCGACTCCCGAATCCAGGCCTGCACAATAGCGGCCTCCTCGAGAAGCTCCCTGTCGATGCGCTTACGCGCCCAGCGCGGACCATCCCTTTGCGGGGTCGATGGACTACGGCCGCCGGTGGTCTGGGCGGAGACGTCGAATCGGATGTATCGGTGATCCGACAACGTCTCCACCTCCACGGCGACACGCCAGTCGCAGACACGGCTCGCGACAGCAGGGCTAGCGAACGAGACGTCCACTATGGACCCGCCCCGCTGCCGCACGCACGTGTAGATCGAGCCCCGATTTAGGATGGTCAAGCCTGTCGTGACTGCCCACTCCTCCAGCACCTCACCCCTAGCATCGGTCACCGGAGATCCCCACGCCGCAGACTTGGCGTTGAGATCCCCGAGCAACAGCACCGGGCGAGGGTGGAACTGGCCCACGACGGCACCCAACTCGACAAAGAACCCCTCGAAGTCAGCGAGACTCTTGTTGGGCGAGAAATACGCCCCGACCGTGACAATTCCATCCACGAGGGCGGCCACCCAGCCGTGTCCTCGGGAGGGAGTCCCAAGAGTCCCGCCGATGATGGCCACCAAACCGTCTAGGTCCCCTGCCCAGTTGTCGCGGGGGGGGACAAAATACGGCTCAGCGACCACAGCCACATGGATCGACCACTCCGCCATGCTCTGGAGCAATAGATCCTGAGCTCTGGCAGCGTGGTTGATATTTGCCTGGAGGAAATGCAATTGGGCCGTCACTGGCATTGCATTTCCTCGGTATCTCCTCCTTCTCTGGTTCGGGAGTCAGCAGCTGGGCTGCCAGGCAGTGGTAGAGGCACAGGGCCTCCGAAGGCCCTAGTCCTCTTGGCAACTTTTTTGGGTGCCTTGCTGGCTTTTCCACCAAGTCTGTGCTCCGTAGGCTTTCCTGCAGCTGCGCAAAGACTGCAGTTTGGTGCCGCGGAGCACTGGGCCGCCTTGTGGCCGGGCTGACCGCAGCGATGACACAAATCACTGCGATCTATTTGTGCAGTGCATTGTGCCCGGACATGCCCCTTTTCCAGGCACCTGAAGCACTGCACAGCCCTTGTTGCCAGGAGTTTTACCCTGGCAGACACCCACCCCACCAGCAACCTTCTACCGTCAGCGTCCTTGTTTGCAGCAGCTACTGGGCACTGCACCCAGATCGTGCCCAGCCCGGCCGCACTGCTGCGGATTTCTCCTGCTTTTACAGTTTCGGGCAGACACTCGCCGTTTTTGGCGATAGCCGCCACTACTTCCTCCGGGGTCGCGGAGTCGTCCAGCCCTTCTATGCGCAATTCAGCCGTTTTAGTGGGTCTGGACACCCGAGCATCCTCCGGTTTGATGACAGCTCGCAGTTTGGCGGCCAGAGCGTCTGCCCTCTCCTGCCTCAGAGCACCCGACAACTCAAACACCTTGGCACCCGTAGCTGCCGTTCTAAAATCAAACCCAGCTGGGGTGCCGAGCTCGCTGAATTTCAGCTTGTCCTTAATTGCCGCCAATGGCTAACATTTTTTTTTTTTTTTTTTTTTTTTCACGCTGAGAAATGCATTACGCATCGTTCCGCTCGTGGGGGACGAGTCGGGGTATGTGGGACTCCTGTCACTACAGTATACCCACTAAAACTCAGCGGTGTTCCCACATCGCCGTGTTGGGAGGGCCATGGGATAACGGCTCAGCCTTTTCTTCCACAACCCTCCCGGCGCATGCCCGCCTAGCTGGCGGGCCCCTCATGCCCCCCCGTTACTGGGGGGCTACGGGAATGGCCGGGAACACCTGGCCATTCCCGTCCGACATTGGTGGAGGCCTGTGCAATACAGGTAAGGGTGCCCCCGCACCCGTTGCCTGCTGGCCTCCACCTGGGAGGAGTCGGAGATGACGTTCAAACTGACGTCTTCTTCGACCCCTCCTCGCCAATGGCTAACCTTTTTTTTTTTTTTTTTTGTTGCCGGGGTGGAAAATCCTCATGGATGTCCTCCGCCCTGGGGTGGGCGGAGGGGTCTGTCAGACTCTTACTGACTAAAAACCACCCCGGTGTTCCCTTCCCACACTTGCACCGGGGATCTTGGGAGCTAGTATTACTTCCGTGATCCCCGGCTAGTGCCGGCCCGCCTCTGCGGGCCACCTCAAGTCTGCAGGGGGGGTGAGGTGTTAGACCCCCCGCGACGTCTCAAAGGGGCGCGCGTGGAACACTACGCGCCGCCACCTCGGGTCCAGTGTGATAGGGGGCGGCGGACGTCCCCGAGTCCGCCGTCCCTGGACCCATTTAGGGGGGCCGGAAGAGGGCATTGTCTGCCCTCTGCCGACGCCCAGTGCGCCTGCTGCGGGCCGGGTGAGCGGACGAGATCTCCCGCTCCCTTTCCGCAGCCTCCTTCTGCGACACGACTGTTTCGCAGAAGGATACCACCGCGTCCCAGGACTCCTCGCTGCCGGCCATCGACTCGACCACGGCCGGCAGCGACAGGTCACTGCCCACTCCTGAGATGAGGGCACGGCGAGGCTCCTCCCAAGCGGCACACTCTGCCAGCGTATGCCGCGCCGTGTCCTCCCGGCAGTCGACGCAGTGGTGACACCGGGCGTCCGGCTCCCTGTTTATGCGACACAGGTACTTCCCGAAGCAACCATGCCCCGAGAGCACCTGCGTCACCCGAAACGACAGGGAGCCGTGCCTCCTCCCGAGCCAGGGCTCGAGTACCGGCCGGATCGCCTCGATGGTGGCGAGGCCGGCGGTAGGGCGTGAAAGCCTTTCCCGCCATTCCGCCACCAGGGCTGCGCGAAGCTGTGACCGACGCAACTCAACATGTCGCTGCATCAGCCACTCACCCCGCGCCCTCGCTTCCTCGTGCCACCGATACAGTGACGCGAGTACTTTCGCCTCGAGGTCCCAGGGCGGGGATCCGGCCAGTACACAAGCCGCCTCGTAGGAGATCGTGCGATATCCCCTGATGACTCTGACGGCCATCGCTCTCTGCGGTTTTCGCAGGACTGCGATGCTTCCGGCCGTCAGGTCAGCCGCCCAGATCGGGGCCCCATAAAGGGCCATCGATCGCACGATCCCCACGTAGAGCCGCCTACAGGCGGCGCTCGGGCCCCCCAGATTGGGAAGCAGCGTTGACAACGCCCCAGCCGCGCCCAACAACTTGGGCGCCAGCCGCCGGAAGTGGGGGCCAAAATCCCACCGGCTGTCGAGCACCAATCCTAGGTACTTCATGGTGGACTCGACAGCGATTTGAGCCCCCCCGACCACGATGTGTGATCCCGGCGGCGGCGCCCGCCGGGGGCCATGAAAGATCAAGGCCTCCGACTTGTTGAGGGCAACCTCCAGCCCTAGGCGACGTATGCGACTCACCACCTGTGAGACCGCAGCCGTCGCCAGCAACGCTGCCTCCCTGTACGAGCTCCCCCGGGCCGTGACCAGTGTGTCGTCCGCATAACACGTCAGGTCCACGCCCGGCTGGAGCTCGCCCCGCAGCACCCAGTCGTACCCAATGTTCCACAGGAGCGGTCCCACGACCGAGCCCTGTGGAACACCGCACGACATGCGGCGCTGGTTTCCGCCATCACGTCCCGTATAGGTGACACACCTCTCCGCCAAATAAGCCCCGACGATGCGGCGGAGGTAGGAAGGCACCCGATGGTAAGATAGTGCCTCCCGAATACAGCTCCAGGGCAGGGTGTTGAAGGCGTTGGAGATGTCCAAGGACACCGCCAACATCACCCCGCCCCGGGACACCGCTTCCTCCGCCAGGACTCTCACCCGCGATATCGCGTGGATGGTGGAGCGCCCGTGCCGAAAGCCGAACTGGCTCTCGGCCAGGTCAGGCCCCTCTCCGCACAAGTGGCCGACGAGGCGGGCAGCGATTATCCGCTCAAACATCTTACCCACCTCGTCTAGCAACACTATGGGCCTGTACCCGGACGGTGAGTCCGCAGGGCGCCCCGCCTTCCTGAGCAGGACCAGACGACCAGATTTCCACAAAGTGGGAAACTGGCCCTGCTCAAGGCACGCTGTGTAGAGTCCTCTCAAGTGGGGCTCTAGCTCCTTCAGAGCGAGGGCAAGCGCTTGGCCGTGGATCCCGTCGGGCCCCGGAGCCACGTTCTTGGCCCGGAGCCGCGTCACGGCTGCCCCCATCTCTGTTTGTGTCACCTCTGGGACGCTGATGGCGTTCTCTTCTTCTGCAGACTCAGCGGCTGTGGGCAAAGCCATCGGCGGCGGAGTATGCTCCGCTCTTGCCGGGAAGAGGGCTGCGACGACCTCCTCCAGCAGCTCAGATTGGAGACTCTCCGTGAGTGGAGGCGCCGCGGCTCGAAGTTTCCCTCGAACCACACGATAAGGGCGCCCCCACGGATCTCCGTCTAGAGTCTCCAACATCTCCTCCCTGGCTCGCGTCCTCGCTTCGCCGATGGCCAGCCACAGGGCCTGCTTCGCCGCGCGGTACACCTCATACAGCGCGGCTTCTTCGTCAGGGACCCGACGACGTCTCCTCCGGTATCGGGTGTACCGGCGTCTAACCGCTACGCACTCGACACGTAATTGTGCGATCTCGGTAGACCACCAGTACACCTGGCGCTTTGCTGGATGTGAGTGGACGCGGGGCATGGACGCGTCGCAGATTTGTGTCATCGCCCCGCGGAACCACAGCGCCTCCTCTTCGACGTCGATGGGTCCGTTTGTTGCCGACTCCCGGATCCAGGCCTGAACAATAGCGGCCTCCTCGAGAACCTCCCTGTCGATGCGCTTACGCGTCCAGCGCGGACCGTCCCTTCGCGGGGCCGATGGACTACGGCCGCCGGTGGTCTGGGTGGAGACGTCGAATCGGATGTATCGGTGATCCGACAACGTCTCCACCTCCACGGCGACACGCCAGTCACGGACACGGCTCGCGACAGCAGGGCTAGCGAACGAGACGTCCACTACAGATCCGCCCCGCTGCCGCACGCACGTGTGGACCGAGCCCCGATTCAGGACGACCAGGCCAGTCGTGACCGCCCACTCCTCTAGCGCCTCACCCCTAGCATCGGTCACCGGAGATCCCCACGCCGCAGACTTGGCGTTGAGATCCCCGAGCAACAGCACCGGGTGAGGGTGGAGTCGGCCCACGACGGCACCCAACTCGACAAGGAAGTTCTCGAAGTCGGCGAGACTCTTGTTGGGCGAGAAATACGCCCCAACCGTGCCAATGCCGTCCGCGAGGGCGGCCACCCAGCCGTGTCCTCGGGACGGGTTGACGAGAGCCCCGCCAATGATGGCCACCAAACCGTCCAGGTCTCCCACCCAGTTATCCCTGGGGGGGACAAAGTACGGCTCGGCGACCACAGCCACGTCGATCGACCACTCTGCCATGCTCTGGAGCAAGAGATCCTGAGCTCTGGCAGCGTGGTTGATATTGCTCTGGAGGAAATGGTACAGCGCCATTAGACGCAGTCCATCCCCTCCGCACCATTCACAGGCCGGGAGTCGGCCGTAGGGCAGCCAGGCTGAGGGGGGGGTAAAGAGCCCCCGGCAGCCATGGCTCCCCTCTTCTTTTTTTGTGCTGGCGCACGACAGGCCTTGCCGCCAGCCCTGTGCCCCGCGGGCCTCCCTGCAGCTGTACAGAGGCTGCAGTTTGGTGCCGCGGAGCACTGGGCCGCCTTGTGGCCGGGCTGACCGCAGCGATAGCACTGCTCGCTGCGGTCTATTTCAGCGGTGCACCGTGCCCGGACATGCCCCATGTCCAGGCACCGGTAACACCGCAATGCCCTGGGTTGCAGCAGCTTGACTCTTGCTGCAACCCATCCCACCAACAGACGCCCACCGTTGGCGACCTTGTTTGCCGCCGCCACCGGGCACCGCACCCAAATCGTGCCAAGCCCGGAGGCGTCGGCGCGGATCTCACCCGTCCGCACGTCTTCCGGTGGACATCCACCGGCCTTGGCAACGGCCGCCACGACGTCAGCTGGGGTCGCCGAGTCATCCAGTCCGTCGACGCGCAGCTCAGCAGTCTTCATAGGCCTGGACACCCGGACGTCCTCCGGGTTGAGGACCCCTCTCAGTTTGGCGGCCAATGTGTCCGCCTTCTCAGCGCTGGAGGCACCCGACACCTCGAACAGCCGCGCTCCCGTAATGGCTTGCTTATAGATAAAGCCAGCTGGTGTGCCAAGGTCGGGGAACGCGATCTTGCTCCTCACATCAGCCATTACCGCCTGATAGGAGAGGCCCCTCGCGATGGCTACGGGCTGCAGTGTTACCACCACAGCCGCGGAGCGTGGGGCTCTCGTCCTAGGCGGCTTTTGGGTCCTCCTCGGTGCTGGTGCCGGTGCTTTAGCGGGTGCTGGCGGCGCCGTCTTCTTCTTCTTTTTCGTCTTCTTGACGACCGTCGTCCAGGCCTCTGTGGTGGTTCCGGGCGCGGTTGCCGGGGGAGCAGCCATTCGGGAAGTGGGCACGGACTTTGCTTCCGCGGGCTTCTGGGTCCCCTTCGCGGGTTTTTTGGCCCCCTTCCCGGGCTGGTTCGGCTCAGCCACCGCCGCTGCTCTCGCCTCCGCCTCCTTCCTCCGCTTATCTGCCGCAAGCGGCGGTCGGATGATTTCAGCCGGGGGGAGTCGCGACTCTATGGCCTCCAAGCGGGCATCCAGTCGCGCATCCACCATGCCCCCACACTGCACCATGCAAATTCTGGCCACCCTCTCCATGTCGTGGTCCGACCAGGCAGGTGGTGGAACAGGTGCAGGGGCCGACGAAGGCGCGGCAGGAGTGGGGCCGGTGGCTGCGGGAGGTGCTTGCCGCTGCCAGTCTTTCTTCTGAGCAGCAAACTCCCGTTTGAGGTCCTCCAGCTCGGACCGGAGACGGCTATTCTCCTCCCACAACTTTGCCGTCTCCTCCGTGCTCGTGCGACTGAAACCTAACCTAACCTAACCTAACCACCAAAGTGGAGCTGGAAAATTGCAACCAGTAATATTTCACAATCATTAACATCGGTTTCCCAGTTCGATTTCGTGGACAGACCTTATCTAGAAATGTGATTTTGAATTTCCCGCTTTCGCGAGTTTTCGGTGTCATCCACCAGGACGCCCCCAATGCCGTACCATTTTATTTGTACGGACTTTTTATTCTTCTCTCCAGAGTAAATATGTTTCTTGCCACCAACCAATTGATATGGCAAACAAACAGACAAATTCAAGATGTCCTTGATAGAGCTTTCCTACGGTGACGAGAATACTGGAGATTTTCAACTTACTGAACACCAAACCGGATTTTCTTTTCTCGAGATCACATTTTTATTAGAACATTTGCTTTATTACGCTGAAATAAAAAGCAAGATAATCATGCTATAAAGACGCCGTCATTATGTTCTCTGTATTTTATTTGAATCATTATTGACAAACAATAGATGATTATTATGATTTTACTCAGGTTTTTATGCATTTCGGATCATTTCGTTCAGTCTTTATTTTATTTCCCAACAAATCTTGGTCTATGGTTTATTCAACTTAGCGATTGTCAAACTCGATTATAGTTGTGTCTAAATTGTTTCTAAGTTAAGTGAATCTTGTTTTCAGAATAGCTTTTAAGAATAACTAAACTAAAACTAAGAAATTTTAGTTATAGTTTAGTTTAGTTCGGTGTACAAGAGAATCGGCACCAATATCTTTTATTTTAAATAGGTAAACGAATTTAATTTTGAGTAGCCAATTTAGTTTTGAGTAGAAAGGTTATTAATTAAATATGTTTTTAACAAATAAATCAACTAATAATTAAATCAGAAATCAAAATAACTAATTTTATACGTAAACATGTATATCTGTCTTCGAAGCGACAACATCCGGCCGTCCTGCGCACGCATCCGTCCTCGGATAGCGTCCCAGTCTGGTGCAATTGCTGAGAACAAAGTATAAACATTAAGTCACAATATTTCATAGAGAGAAGCTGCGATTATTAAATTACTCATTTGAACTGAGCCTCTATTCTACTATTCCATCAACGGCCAGCAGAGAAAGACCCCAATTCAAGAACTGTTAACATGACATATGTTGGTATTTACATGTACATAACTGTTCCATCAGCGGTCAGTTATGTTTAGAGTTTGCAGTTTTCCCTAGGTGATGCCTTTGGCCAACCCTAGTTGCATATCACTACAAACCCCAAATTAA
Source organism: Tiliacea citrago (assembly GCA_963921375.1). Classification (NCBI taxonomy): domain Eukaryota; kingdom Metazoa; phylum Arthropoda; class Insecta; order Lepidoptera; family Noctuidae; genus Tiliacea; species Tiliacea citrago. Next base: position 112,040 of record OY992802.1, read on the forward strand.
TTTGTCACAGATTTATTTTACACGAATAAATACTGTAACTTAAAATAATCCAAATACCAAAATATGTTTGAAGTAAATGCACTTGACAGCTTATGACAAGTAGTATTATATACTACATCAGAAGATATTTTTATTTTATTTTATAATTTGATCAATTTTTGGGTTTAATAAATACCTGACAACATCTTAGGCCATTTCCGAACCTTCAACATCTAGGTCTGCCAACTTGATCCAAGGTTTCATATTTTCGACACAAGTGGTCCCCTCATAGCACTTGCTTGTTCTTTCAGCGCCACGCATATCCTTTACTTTATAGCGGTCATGACCTAATACTTGAGTCACCTGAAAAGGTCCTTTGAAAAGTGGTAATAATTTAGTACTTTGCCCGTCATTGGATTGACTGGGAATTCTTATTACTACAAAATCGTTGACGTTGTAACTGTGAGCTGCTTTTCTTTTGGAATCGAAAGCCTGCTTTTGTTTATCTGCACTGACTTGAATGCGACTGTTGACGTTATTCCTCAATAACGTGACGTCAACAGATTGATCTTCCTGTGCCAATATGTCAGCATCGGTTTGAAGTCGGTATCCAAAGAATACTTCACTGGGAATGGCTGAAGTGGTTTTATTAATGGTGCTGTTAATACCTTGTTGGATACTGGTAATATGAGTGTCCCATTTATCATAGCTGGTATTAGCACCCATACTTCTCAATGCGTCAAGGATGGTGCGATTAAAGCGTTCCACCTGACCGTTTGAGCGTGGAACAGCAGTAGCTATAACGTGTTGTCGTATATTTTTGTCCTGACAGTACTTAACGAATAACTTAGACGTGAAAGAACTTCCAGCATCACATATAAGACGTTTAGGATTACCAAAAACTTTAAATATTTTGTCTAATTCGCTAATAACAACTTGACTTTTAGTGTTACGAACAGGAGATATAAATACAAATTTTGTGAAAGAGTCAACAGTCACCAATAGGTAGGTATTTTTACGCGTGGTCTTTACAAATGAACCCAGGTGGTCTATGTGAAGCGTGTGAAAGGGTTTTGCATATTTAGGTATAGGAAACAGTTTACCTTCCTTTTTGCTATGGATATTTTTATAATAAATACAGTTAATGCAATTTTTTATATATTTTGATACTACTTTCTTAATTTTGGGAAACCAATAACATGATTTAATTCTTTCAATTGTCTTATCCACGGCAAAATGGCCAAGGTCATCGTGGTTAGCTCTAATAATTTGCCAAATACATCGTTTAGGGACAACCCACCGTCTACCGTAGTCAGTCCGACGGTATACCTTATTACCTGACAACTCATACTCATTATACACTTTCTTATTAAGCTCGGCCTGACCTGATTCTAATATTTCTCTTATTGCACAAATATTTAGGTCTTGCAACTGGACTGACAATAACCAATCTGCCTCAGTAATAGCCAATTGACACACTTTCATTGCATATGGGGGTAGAATTCGGCTCAAAGCATCAACATGTTGCATTTGAGCACCTGGTTTGTGTATTATTTCAAATGTGAATTCTTGTGTAAGTAATACCCACCTACCGATTCTAGAATTAACTTCTTGCTTATTTATTGTATATTTAACAGCATTGCAATATGTATAAATTTTAAAAGTGGATCCCAATAAATAGTGACGGAATTTTTGAAGTGCAACAATTATTGCTAAAAACTCTAACTCAAAGGAGTGGTACTTTTTCTCCTCATCGGAAGTCTGTCGACTATAAAAATGGATTGGTTTTTCACCTGTATCAGTAACCTGAGTCAGTATGCAGCCCATACCATCGCGACTGGCATCAGTGTATAAAATAGTAGGTAATTTGGGGTCATATATTTTTAATAAAGCATTATGTAACAACTCATCTTTTAATTTATTGATTGCTGAAACTTGATCAGATCCCCACTCCCATGTGATATCTTTTTTCAAGAGCTTTGTCAACGGTTTTGATATAAGAGCACAACCTTTTATAAATTTTCTAAAATAATTTATTAGGCCTAAAAATTGCCTTACTTGATGCACATTTTTAGGTTCAGGATAATTTTCTACTGCCTTTTATTTCTTTTAACCGGGGCGTACACCATCTTCAGAAATCTCGTACCCAAGGAAGTTAACAGAGCTCTGGAAAAAGTGACATTTCTCCAAATTTATTGTCAAACCATTATTTTGCAATATTTTTAATACTGCGTCTAACTGCTTAATATTTTCATCAACAGACTCTGTGGCTACCAATAGGTCATCCATGTAACAAGTAACTTTATCAAAGCGTAGTTTACCCAAGACGGTGTTCATTAACCTTTGGAATACTGACGGTGCATTGCACAAGCCGAATGGCATCCTCCTGAATTCAAAATGGCCATCGGGCGTAATAAATGCAGTTTTAGCAATAGGATTTTCATTAACATTAATCTGATAGTAGCCACTTTTCAAATCAATAGATGTGTAGCCTCTAAGTTTATCTATAAGGTCTTCTACAATGGGCATTGGGTATTTCTCTTTGACAGTAATTTTATTTAGTGATCTATAATCAATGCACAGACGTTTTTCGCCCGAAGGTTTATCAACTAATAGAATCGGACTGGCATAAGCGGAATTACTTTCGCGAATTATTCCATTTTTTGATAGGTCATCAACAATTTCCCTAGTCACGGCCTTTTCGGATTCAGACATACGGTAAGGTCTATGGTACACAGGTTTATTAGTTATTAGTTCAATGTCTAACTCAACACAAGAAGTTTGCCCTAACGATTTTAAAACATTTGAAATAACATGTGGATATCTAGAAAATAGTTGATTTAATACAGATATGTGTTCAACAAAATCAGGGTTAAACATAGGGGACTCTATTAAAGCGACGTGGTAGTTACTTATGGGGCAAAAAGAAAGACCACCTTAAGCTCAGCATTATCAACCATAATGTCAACCTGTGCCCCATGTGTGACCTCAGAGCAAGAATCTGTTTTAAATCCTGTCAATAAAACAGGTTTACATAATTGGAAAATTGCAAGGTTTAACTCGTGTGCCAAAGTAGACGTAATAAGAGAACAACCACTGCCCATATCAATAAAAGCTTGTCGTTTACATCCATTAATTACAATTGCCTTATAAAATTTATCCTTAGGTGTAGGTTCAACAATTAACTTGACTTCGCTATCCTTTTCAGGTTTCATTTTAGGTTTATGCCTACATGCAAGCTCTAAATGACCAAATCTATTACACACATTACATTTAACATTATCCTTCTGACTGCAGCTGGGCTTTTTGTGACCAGGTTCACCACAGCGAAAACATGTTATATTTGAACCAGCATTGGAAACAGAACTATATATTGGTACTCCATTAGAGTTGGAAGAACTGTCTGCCTTTTTATCAACATTACTATAGATGCGAGTTGAATTTTTACTGTGCAAATTTTTAACGGACTTTTGTTCCGGGTCAACATGAGTTTTCCCGTGCAAAAATGAGGCTAACTCATCACAGTATTTAAAATTACCAGCATCTGCTGCAGTGATTATATTTTTATCGCCAATTGATCCTACTATTACTGAAATAATATCTTGATCAGAAAATGACAATCTCATCTTGTCAATTTTGCCTTTTTGTACAAAATAAAATTCGTATAATGACTGGCCATCCGAGGGTTTCGTTTGGATCAAGTCCTTTAACAAACCGTACATATTACGCTTTATTTGAAATGTGTCTAATAGTGTATTTCGCCAATCCTTCCATTTCCAGGTAGTCCATCGTGTTTTATTTTTTGAAGCGAGTCATACCATGTTTTAGCAGTATTACGCATTTTTTGCAAAGCTTGATATTGTAGGACACGATCAGACCAACGAAAAGCACGTGCATTGGCTTCCACAACATTTATCCACATTTCAATATCGTCCACTAATGGGTCAAAATCAGGAATCACTGAAGATAAAATAACATTTTGGCTTACTGTGGGAGACGCACGCCTGGTGCGTCTCCTTTTCCTACGCCTGTGTCCATCAGAGCTGCTGCTGCTGCTAGACGAGGGTTTACCAGAGCTCGAAGATGAGCTACTCGTACGACTTATTTTTGATGCACTTCTTTTCCCTTGAGCGCGCTTACGGCTTCGCGGCATCTGGGCGTGTTTCCGTACCACTTCTGATATAAACGACTATAATAAAACTGCACAGTAAACAATAATTAAAACTGTATTTTCTAGTTTAAAGTATAATCACCCTATAACCTAGTGAGGTTAAAGGGGAGGAAGGGGAGGGGGGGGGGTGAGGGGGTGGTGAGGAATTGTTATTAAATAGTGATTTAATAACAATTCTAGAGGTGTTATTCGCACCGTATCGGATGACCAACTGCCGATCCCTCTCTCCAATATTCGTGTGGCAAGCGTCGCCCCACCATTGTTCCGGAAGTTCGCAACGGAATAATAATGGCGCGACACCAGTGTTGCCAACCTAACTATTAATCGGATAATATCTTTTATTTTAAATAGGTAAACGAATTTAATTTTGAGTAGCCCTAGAAAGGTTATTAATTAAATATGTTTTTAACAAATAAATCAACTAATAATTAAATCAGAAATCAAAATAACTAATATTATACGTAAACATGTATATCTGTCTTCGAAGCGACAACAAAATATTAAACAACTATACATGTATGATGATGATGACAAGTACGTAACTGCATAAACTTAATCTAAGTTAATGATGTTCAAAATTATGGTTCACTAAGTCGTCTGTCAATGTCAGTGCTCGACATGGAGAGAGAGAAGAGTCAAACCCGAGATTATAGCACTCTTAGTTCGGACCCAGGAGTACCCAGGTTTGAGGGTCAGGATCGGGAAGCGGTAGACTTGAGGCGTGAGTCTAGCCACGCAACTTGGCCAAGAGTACCCATGACACATTCGGAACAACCAGGGGAATCACGGGTGCGTGATACTGAGGTTGATAATAATTATGATAATATTGACGGACAGCGTCAAGGACGAAGGGTGCTTCGTCCACAACGGGTTAAGGAGAGATTTCTTCGTACGCCCTTGAGGTCAAGGCGTAGCCGTTCGTCAAGCGCTGGATCCTATAACCGTGAAGGTACCAGAGAGAGACGTACGCGTCGACGAGGTAGGAGACTGGAGGACGATAAGGATTCATGGTCGGGTTCTAGACGTGACCGGAAGAGGAACCATCATCTTGAGCGAGGAGACGAGGGTGAGCAACAAATGCCATCTACTTCTAAGAAACCTAGTATAGACTCCACTGAGAATATTTTAGATAAATTTTGCAATCAGTTAAGAGTTCAGATAAGTCGAAGTTGCCTTTTAATGATGAATAATGAAATGTTCCCGAGTTTGATCCTATGACAAAGGAGCAAACTATTTTCACTTGGTTGACAAAGGTAGAAGAATGTTCAGAAATTTATGGCTGGGAAGATAGAGAAATAATTCACTACGCCCTGCCAAAGTTGACAGGGAAGACTTGGTATCAAAGTTTGCCGACAATGATGTATACGTGGAGTGAGTGGAAAAAGAAGTTGATTGAATCTTTTCCTGTTCGCGAAGACTATGCTGAACTCTTGACTGAAATGCTGGGCAAAAGGGTTAAATATGGAGAGTCACTTGAACATTACTATTATGCCAAAATTAATTTGCTAAATAGATGTAAGATCTATGGGCGTCAGGCTGTCGATTGCTTGCTATACGGCGTTGAAGATAGGGCTGTTAAAATAGGCTGCACAATTCTCTGAGCCAGAACAAGTGCTGAAATATTTCAGAACTGTGAAAATAATGTTCGGGAAAATCCTGATTCTAGTTTTAAATCCCGAAACGAACGTAAGGGTACAACTCTTTTATCAAAACCAGCGGGTTTGAAAATGACGTGCTACAATTGCAATCAAATTGGTCATCCAAGTTTCTGTTGTGATAAACCCCCAGCTAAATGCGTCACTTCCGATAAATCGGGTAATTTGTCAATTCACTGCTTAAAAACAAACCCTTGCATAAAGATCGCGAAAAGGAAACTAGTCTGAATAATAACAAAACCGAAAAACAAGTGTCCCAATAATGTTCATCTGAAGACTTGACTGTTAAGTACATGCTTGAGATCAAAGTCAATAACCATAATTTAGATTGTCATCTAGATCTAGGGAGTCAATGTGCTCTTATAAAGCTAACAAGAACTCAACTTAGACATTGTAGTACCAAAAGATTGAACTGTTCTTAGGGGTATAGGCGCTAGCCGAATCTCTACAGTAGGTAGGTATGACGATTGTTTCCGTCGTAGTTCAAGGCATAAAGGAGACGATAAATTTATATGTAGTAAATGATTTCGTAATGAAGCAGTCAGTTCTATTAGGACATTCCTTTACCGAGAAACAAGATATCGTTATTACAAAAACCCGTACCGTTGTGATATTTAACAAAATTCTGATCGTTAAAATGTGTCTTGCAACTAGCGACGATGCTGAAATCCCGTCGAATACTTTACGCGCTGTGCAAGTTTCTACAAATCCTAGCGTAGATGCACGAGTTTATGTTAATGGTTCCTTGCGGGGTCCAGAAGGGAAGGAATACTACCTCCTCCCTGGAGAATATGAGGTAAAGGGTGGGCGTAGCGCGCTAATGATCCACAATGCATCACCCAGTTCAATCACACTTGAGAAAGGAACCCTTTTGACACGTTTACAATATAAGTATATTTTAGGCGATTTATTATGAATTATGCCATATTAGCGGCCCCACTAACCGATTTATTAAAAAAAAAAAATATTAAATGGGCACGGGACAAAGGTCAGGAATTAGCATTTAACAAAATCAAAGCTTTCCTGGTTGATAGACCCATTCTTGCACTGTACAATCATAGTGCGGAAACCGAATTGCATACTGACGCTAGCAAGGCCGGACTAGCTGATATCTTATTACAGGCTAACTCAAACGGTGTGTTCCAGCCAGTATCGTACTTTAGTTGAAAAACTAACGTAGATGAACAAAAACTTCACTCGTACGATCAGAGACATTGGCGGTAATTGCATCACTCAATCGTTTTCGCGTCTATCTCATCAGAATTCCCTTTAAAATACTCACCGACTGCAACACATTACGGCCAACGTTAATCAAACGCGATTTGATCCTACGAATAGCCCGGTGGTGGATGCAGTTACAATAAGATGACTGTACCATCGAATACCGTTCGGGATTGCGCATGTCTCACGTCGACGCGCTAAGTCGCAATCCAGTCGATGGAAACGAATCAGAGCCGCCAACGTGTTTTGATGTCCTAACCATCGAAACTTGTGAGCATGACTGGATTGCTACTGTACAGTCTGCTGACGAAGAGCTCAGGAAGATAAAAGAGACGTTATCGGATCCTGGTTCGGAGCAAGTACAGAACAGTCGGGGATGAAATAAAATGACTGGTACCGAAAGGCGTTCGCTGGCAGATTTTAAAAATGAATCACGATGACGTCGGTCATTGCGGTTATGATAGAACCTTACAGCGGATCCGTAAAAATTACTGGTTTGCCAAAATGCGCAAATTCATAAAGAAATACGTTTCATCCTGCTTCGTATGCTCACACCACAAAACACCTGGTGGTAAGCGTGAAGGTGAACTGCACCCTATAGAAAGGCCAAGCGTACCATTTCATACGGCTCATGCTGATCACTTGGGTCCATTTAAAAAAGTAAAAAGGGTAATTGTTATTTACTCGTGTTGGTCGACGGCTTTACAAAATATGTTATCGTAAAGCCGGTTAGAGACACCAAATCGGTGACCACGATAAAAGTACTCAAGACCATATATCAACTACTTTGGTGTTCCAACACGCCTTATCATCGATAGGGGCAACAGCTTCACTAGCAGGGTTTTTAAGGAGTTTTTAATGCTATACGGCATTAAGTACATTATGAATGCCGTGGCAACTCCCAGGGCGAATGGTCAAGTTGAAAGATTCAACAGGACCATAATTATTAGATGCCCTTTCTACTTCAGCCCACGGTAAAGAGGAAAAGTCTTGGGATGTACACATTCTCGATATACAATTAGGTTTAAAAACTACGACTCATAAGACGACGCTGAAGACCCCATCAGAGTTACTTTTCGGATTCACCATTAAGTGTAGGAGTGAAAGCATATTGAGTGAGGTTTTAGATGACAACGTGACCGTAACATCGGCGGAGAAATTAGCAGAAGTAAGGGACGTAGCTGGAAAGAAAATAAGTAACTCAGATTAAAGATAGGGAAAGGTTTAACCGTCGTAGGAAACCAGCGAATAATTATTCAGTAGGAGACTTAGTACATGTAGAGCGACAGGTTCCTAACGATGGACAATCGCAAAAACTGGTTGTCAAATATCAGGGTCCGTACCGGGTAATAAAAAAAAATAAAAAAATGTGTTTATTATCTTAAATCTATACAATTAAGTTGCCGGGGCTTCCCAGAAAGTAATCCGAAGATACTTGTGATGGGATAAACCTCGCTCTTCCTTGATTACTTAGCAATTGTTTCGTTGTGCTAATTAGGTATAAGTTACACATTTTTATAAAACATTAAAAATAAAAATGAATAAAAAAGAAAAATGAAAATCGTATTTGTGGCAGTGTGTGAAAACTAGAGAGTGTTTTGTATAAAAGTGTGTTTATGAGTATGTGAGTGTAAAATTTGTGTATATGTGTGTGTGTATGAGTGGGTGCGTGTGTGAGTGGGCGTTGTATGATTGAATGAGTGTGGAAGTGTGCTGGTGTGTTTGTGTCAATATGCATGACGTTCAACCCAGAGTCGCCAAAATTTCTTCCACGGTTGTGTGGAGAGCCATTCAGTCAATGCCTTCTTACACTCATACAACTGCATAGGGTAAATGTTAAGTATGCGATTTTGCGGTTTCGGTTTTTTTTTTTTTTTTTTTTTTTGCGGTTTTTTTTTATTTTTTTTTGGTTTTCGATGTTGAGTTTGCGATAGTCGCGTGGGGCTTGAGAACTTACATTTTGGCGACTAGCAAAAATTGAACGTGCTGAGTATGTAGGGGCTACTAATATCACACCGTCTTTTTTTAAGTTTGGCATGGCTAAAGGGTAGAATTTTGTGATATCTTAGTACCATGTGTAGTATATGGAGTTTTCTAACGGAGAGCAGCTTAGAACTTGCGTATAGAGTTTCAGTACCTAGGGAACCTGTAGGGCTTACAGTACATGACCTTAGTCAAGCATCTCTGTGCCCTCTCTAGATCTATAAAATACGACTTAGCTGCTCCACCCCATACCGAGATACAATATAATGATTACAGATTGGGCCAGTGCGATATAGATTTTATTTTGTAGTTCTGCATTCATTACATGTCTCATTGATTTGAAAACCCATATGAGTTTACTTACCCTCGCTATAGTTAGTTCGAGGTGTGGGTACCAGCTTAACCTTTGATCTACTACACTACCAGGTACTTGACGGAATTTACCTTATTAATTACAGGGCAACTACAGGTAGATTGAGTTGGGGTAAGACAAGAATGTATTCTAATGTTAAAAGTACTTTCCAACGATAGATATTTCATCGAAGACACTCCCCTATCGCGCAAAAATAATCGTCGTTACGAAGCCGTCGTAGCAATCGACAAAATGCAGCCCTGGTTAAATTTTAGTAGAAATTTGGAAAGTAGTTGTGAAGAAAGTGGTTCAGTTAATGAGTCGATATAAATTTATAAATAAAAACTTAATAAAAGTTATGTTCTCGTTCGTTAAAGTGTTTATTTATATTAATCTAATATAAATAAATTACTATTAAATTTAATGTACTATGATTAAATAACATTATTTCGATTAGGTATATTAGATTAGTGTATCATGTAATTATAAGACTCAATCAGCATTTGTGCTTGTTTCGTGTCTAGATGTCAGATGTTTATGTCAGAACATAATACATTATTAATGTTTTAGTATCAGTCTGTAGCGCTTACAAGCTACAGGTTCTGTTTGGTTTGGGTTCTATGACCATGAAAATAATTATTTCATTGCCAATTGTACTGTGGTATAATAATAACAGCAATGATTCCTTTCTCAATTCAATCATGTTGTAATAAACGTATAAAAAAAATATATATCGACGCTTGAAAGGCAAAAATGACCAAGCGACATATTGGCAACTTTACAGTAGAGCATTTTAAAGTTTTTTTTTTTTAGAAAAAAATCTTAGAAAATCGCCTATTTGTCATAACTACTTAATTTCAACGAATTTTAAATGCAGTTTAAAGGCTTAATAAACTGGCATTTAAAGATTATGAACTTTCTCAATAGGTTATGAAATAGTGTCGGTTAGTAATAATTTCATCAAAATCACAAACAGGTAAAACTTACTTACCGACATCAAAATTTTATTATAAAACAAGTAAAATTAACTAAACTCCATTATTTTATAATTTTGTTTAAAGAAAAATGACGCATGTTTGACATAATAGGTAAAATGATCTAAATAGAAAACTTAAACACTTTTCTGTCAGCCAATTTTAATTATAGTACAAATTAAATATGGTGAGTGTAGGATTTTATTGACTAAGTAACAATGAATTTAGGTTTTAAGACACAAAATCAAAAACTTTCAGACAAAGGTTTTCATCATCATCATGACAGCCCTTGTCCTTGTAAAGGTAAACTAAAATAAATAAGGCATTTTAATTTAAAAAGGTATTTATTAGTCATTACAAAAATTAAAAAAAATCCCGTAGGTACGCAAAATATGCGCTTTGACGTGGAGTTGCGGACACCCGTTATACTATACTAGTAACTAAAAAATCAGTACAGGTAGATAAAACAATTCAAAAAGACCTTTTCCCAGCAGTGGGACATTCAAGGCTATTAAAAAAAAAATTGTCTCTTTCAGCAGTCTTACATTGTTATATTACTATGGAATTCAGAAATGAACTACAATACTAATAATAGTTTTTTTCAGAAAGTCATTTCACTTATCTAACATAATATAAATCACGTATAAAAAGATACAAATTTGAGATACAATTCTCAAAAAATATTCTAAATGACAAAAACGTTTCACAACCAAAACAACATGAGTGTTTAACATAATATTTAGGTAGTCTATCAATCAAACAACACTTTAGAGATCAAGTCAAGATTTAAAGCTTTGATTAAGTACTACTTAAAAGGTACATTTGGCTTATTATGTAAGCTGGCAGGCGACGTACTATGGCAGGCGAAGTACTTAGTGCGGTGCGCGCGAGCACGCGGGTCGTCTATGCGACGATTCAGTGAAGACTAATCAATTTTTTTTTACCATCAGCCATTCAAATTCTGCTTTACAACGCGTCTATGCGACGACCCAAAATAGGTGGAACGGGGATAAGCTCATTTTTATACAAATTTTATATCTGAAAGAGATATCTAAGTAACAAAAATAGTAAAAAAAACGGCAGGTAAAATATTACCAAACGACAAAATATATTCTTTTTAGGCAGGAAAAATACTACTATATTACGTTTTACAGTACATTGTATTTAGGAAGAAAATACTAAATGAAAATGAGTCCATAATTAAGGTGTGTTAAAAAGTCTTAAATGAAGAAATAAATAAAATAATACTCAGGTAAAATTTCTTAAGCAATGCTCATACCCTAGATACCGTAAGGAAAAAAATACTTTATGTTTAAACGCGTTAATTCGAGTCAAAGCAAAAATTACTAAGCGTAAAAAGTTAAAATCGAATACCCACCAAGTGAAAGTTATTCATAAATCGTTAAAATTTTAGTCGTTTAGTCGCCGAAAACGGTGAAAATGTGTGTTTTTATAGATTACCAAGCGACAACAAAACTCTTCCTAGCGGTACGAGAGTATGATCAATCGACGCGGATTTTTTTTCTGATTTCAATGATATATATAACTCAATATCGCCCAAAATGTCGTTTGGTAATTTTTGCCTTTCAAGCGTCGATATGTCGGCGTGAGCAAATTACAACGTAAAACGGAACGCAACGTTCAGTGACATCATCGCCCCATTCAGTGGATCAGGCGAGTTGTGGAAGGGACAAGCCTTTATAACATGGCGCACTGAAGCAAAGCGCCATTCTGAGTCTAGCGAGCGCCCCGTCCACGATCACGCCTGATTCATATCAGAATAGTTTTAAATAGTCTCGCCTGATTCATATCAGAATAGTTTTAAATAGTCTTTATTATTTATAATCATTTGTTGTTTTCAATTAAATTCATTTTACGGTAATTTTGATTTTATTTCAAACAATGGCAAATATAAACCTTGAAGACCATGTAGACCCTGTAAGAAGTAGGTCTTCTTCACCAATTCTTCAATCCGGCGACCCTCGCTCCGAAATATATATATTAATAATACTCCGTTTATCCCGATAATAGTAACGTCATTCTTTTTCGCGAAGGGACTCGCTTTCACAGGAAGGCCGAGCTGTAAGCCTAATTAGTATAATGTACGTCTGATTAATATTATTCTATATATCCTGGAATTATTATCAACTAATTGTAGATGAATAATCGCTTGTTAATAAACCATTATATTAATTTAATGTTATAATATAACTGATAGTCGTCGCGATAGAGAGACATCGTGCAACCGTTGTACAAGAAGAAAGGTGAATTGGTAGTATTAATTGCAACACTCCCAACTTTCACATATTGCTTGCAAGGTCAAAAGTTGATTGGGATATTATTGTGCTAACAGAATGCTGGTTGCAGCGAAATTCTACCGTTCCTGAATTCGATGGTTATGTTTCATTTACTACACGCAATAATCAAACTCAAAATGAAGGTGTGGTCATTTACTGCAAAAACACTGAACAGTACAGTGTTGATGAACACGAAATTGTCGAATCAAATTGCCTTATTTTAAAAATAAACACAAACACTGTAATCGTTGCTATGTATCGACCACCTAGCCATAAAAATATCGATAACTTTTTAATATCCCTCAACGATTGTCTAAACAATCTTTCATCCTTTCAAAATATCTTATTAGTTGGCGACATTAATATTGACATTATTGAATATTCCCAAGATAATAGATCCTACGCATATCTCAACCTTATTGCTTCTCATGGTATGCTTCCAGCTCACACGATTCCTACTCATAGTCGCACGTGCTTAGATCATATAATGTTAAAGACAAGATTATCAGCGTTCTGTTATGTTGCTCAAACTTCAGTTACAGACCACAATAGCGTTATACTATTTTTAGACCGTACACTTAACAAAAACCAAGGCTCCAAAACTATTAAACGAATAGATGACGCAGGACTTGAATCGTACGTTATGAACATAGAATTTGAAAACATTTACAGTATGAAAGATGTCAACGAGGCAACTAATTTTTTTATACACTCCCTAGGTCAAGCTATAAATGATAACACAAAACTAATCACGACTTCTAGACGTAAAATAATTTTGAAGCCTTGGATAACGCCAGGCCTATTAAGATGCATGCGAAACCGTGATCAATTACATATTAAAACCATTAAAAATCCAGATAATGAGTTAATACTTTGCACTTACAAAAGATACAGGAATTTTTGCAATGATATATTAAAGAAAGTTAGACAAAGTTACGAGCAAGATAACATTAAAAAAGCAGGGAAAAACAACAAAAAACTTTGGGAAGCAATTAAAACTATAACCTATACTAATAAAGCTAAACAGCAATCTACACAGCCCATTGCAATAGACAATCCAATGGAATCAATTAATAGAGTAAATTCATTTTTTGCAAACGTAGGTAAAACATTGTCAGAAAAATTACTCTCACAAAATATAAATTTTCCTAATGTAGAACTCGATAGTCAACCAACTAATTCTTCTCAAAATTCCTTTGTTCTTCTTCCTACTGATGAAGAAGAAATAAGATCCTTAATTATTAATTTAAAAAACGAGTGTGCAGTTGGAGTTGATAATATATCTGGATCATTTTTAAAACGATTTGCTGATATTATTGTTCCTCCACTTACATACTTATGCAATCTCTCTTTCTCCGCTGGAATATTTCCACGTGCCTTTAAAAAATCCAAAATTGTACCCGTGTTCAAGTCCGGAGACAGATACTGTGTTAATAACTATAGACCAATATCCATACTACCAACGATCACGATTTACTAACACAAAATAGACGATCAACGTTATAGACGTTCAATCATCTGTTATAACACTAGTTTCTCCCAAAAGTTTTTCTGTTTTCTTGGCACTTTTCTTTATAACTCAATTAGTAACAAAATATCTATCTACACTCATACAAAAGCTGTTTGTAAAAGAAAATTAAACATTTGGCTATTAAATCTAGATTACAATGTACTGAAAACTTATTAAAACCAGTGTCTTAACACACACTTATTAACACTCACACACCTACTCTTACAAACATACAATACACACACCATTCTTCATTTTCCCCATTTCCATTCTTCATTTTTTGTTATGCTCATTATTATTATAATAATTTAAATGTGTATTAGTTAATATTAATATAAGTACCTACCTACATAATTTGTATATTTCTTTGAATTTTAGTTGATTTGCTTTACTTGCTGAATTTTGTAAACTCAAACAACCAGATAATAATTATGTATATGTCAAATTAGTTATCAGACAATATAATTTGCAATTTTCCCCAGTTACATGATTATCAAAAACATTATGTACATTTCTAACTATATCTTTAGTTTTATAAGTTCTGCTTATACTAAACTGCAATTTCAGACTTTTATTATCCCTATAGTATCTTGACTATAACTGTTTTTGTGAATGAACATGTCCTATCTAAGAGAGCCGGGTGATTTGTAACTCAGGACCCTCCTACCTCAGACACCTTTCTCTATTTAAGATTGTACCTACATTTTATTAACCAGTGCCTGTAATATGATGTTGAGATAAATAAAGATTTATGATTATGATTATAATTTCGTGATTAAAGTGCTGTGGAGATATTACTGGATTTTATTTCTGCAACACGTCTGAGGCTATCCCGATAATAGTACGTAGCCGAGTGCACAGGTTGATTGGAAATGTTGTGATTGAGTTATAAACATGGTATTTTTACTTTTAGGAAGCTGATACGACGGAGAATAGTTTGAAGTAATAAAAAACGGTCCTTCCCCGTAATCAAACTATTTTGTCAAACTGATTTGACCACAAGGAAATTTGAGCATGGATCTTTCCCCGTGGTCAAACTACTAAAATGATCCGCCCTGTAGGTATCTGTCGAGCTAATACAATTTGTTTACTATAGTGTACAGTTAGTCAGTTATGATTAAAATTAAAACCGTAATATAATTTGTTCGAAGTTATATTATTATATAACTTGGAACAAATTGACCTAAACCTAGGGGGACGAACGGGAATTTACAAAAATAATATTAAATTTGTTCCCAATTGTCCCCATCGAGATTTTATGGGGACGAATGGGAATATTTTCTTAGATTAGTGCCATTCTTCCTGTGCGGGATTGCACCAGGTACTTATAATTTATGTGATTAATGAAAAACGTTGCTTGCTTTGCTGTACGTGCCAGTTTATTCTAACACTTTTTACATAATTATGTAGGTAGCCGGTCGACAGACACAAAAAATTAAACGGTTAGCCATAATCTACGTAGCCTCATCTAAACTGTATGCGTATTTCAGTAGGCGCTTGCGGGAACATACCCCCGGGCGTTGAAAGCCTGCCTTTCAACCACTAATAATCTTCAGACTCCGGATTAATAGGCAATGGACAGATCTTGCTGAATGATCTGCGTAACAGACTACTAGACGTCTTGACGTCTGCAACTCTGACTACGCCGTCTGCTCCTGGATACGTAGCAACGATCCGACCCATTTTCCACTTGAGTGGGGGGAGGTTGTCTTCTTTTAACAGGACCAAAGAATTAAGCTTCAAGGAGCCCTTACATGCTCGCCATTTCATGCGAAGTTGGAGCTCCGATATGTATTCTTTGCTCCATCTGCTCCAAAAATGCTATCGGAGTAGCTCAATACGCTCAAATCGAGTCAGAGAATTGATGGACTGGTCTCGATAATCAGGTGACGGCAGCGATGTCACAGGACGTCCAATCAAAAAGTGTCCGGGCGTGAGCGGCGTCAGATCCTCGGTTTGATAACAAATAATATAACAATAATAATAATTAAATTAAATAGCAACAATGATAATAATATAGCAATAATAATTATTCAAAGAATTACAATTTATATACTTAAATGAATAAACAGAAATATAATACGTAGTAATAAGTATATAAAAATAATCTAAAATATTAAAGTACTTTTGCAGTTACATATATAATAGTGCGAAATGTTCTAGTATCCTTTTCGCGATCTCCTGCCTATGATTATAAATATGTAAATTAAAACTTGTTCCCACCAATAACAACTTAATGATCTCCTAAAACAAGGCTTCCTCTCTCGTACCCTTTTGCTGTGCCCTACAGGGTCCATAATGATCTAAATTATATAGTTACCACCTAAGTACACATTATGGTAAAGCAATAAAGATATTGAGTATTGAGTATAACGGCGTCAGTGGTCTGGAGTTCAAAATGGCTTCAACCTGAACCATCATGGTGTATAGCTCTTCGTAGGTAAGATTACAAAGGCCCAGCACTCAGACTAAGTGATGCTTGGTTGATTTAACACCAGCTTCCGCAAGGCCAGCGAAATGAGGGGAATATGCAGGAATAAAGTGAAAGTTAATTCCTTCCTTAGCCATCTCCTCGGACAGCGAATCGCAACCCGCCTTAAGAAACCTAGAAAGGTCATTAGATGCACCAACAAATGAGGTGACATTATCCGAGTAGATATTTCTCGGCTTACCTCTACGTGATATGAACCTCTTTAATGCCATAATGAAAGTATTGCTTGTTAAATCACCAACTAGTTCAAGATGAATTGATTTCGTAGAAAAACAAACGAAAATAGCTATATACACTTTTACTATTTTACAGCCACGACCTTGACGAACAGCTGACTGAATAGGACCTGCATAGTCCAAGCCTATATTTTCAAAAGGAAAACCTGCTAGAAGTCGCTGCTGTGGTAAATCTCCCATAATAGGACTTACAGTTTCACCTCTAAATCGGCAACAACGAACACATTGTTTACAGCACATTCTAGCTAAATTGCGACCTCGAATGGGCCAGTACGTATCTCGTATAGACGCTAACAATAACTGTGGTCCAGCGTGAAACAATGACTAGATTGGATAAGAATCGGGTGCTTTTTATTATAAGGGAAATCTGAATGTTGCAATCTACCTCGAATCCGCATTATATTATTCTCGTCCAAAAAAACGTTGAACTTATTTAATTCACTTTTCTTGGGTAACGGTTTATTATTAAGTAATAATTTATAGTCTTTAAAAGATTGACTCTGAGATAAACATATAATAAAGTTTAAAGCCCTTTCTAGTTCATGCACAGAAAGAGGAACGCGAATAGGTTGTTTTCTACATGCGTCAATAAAACGTAAAACATAGGCGACTGTTCGCTGAAGTCTTAAAAGGTTTGAAAACCGTGTAAAATTAATCAATTCATCAAATTATCGTTATAACTTTGGCTTGCCATTACTTTGCCATATCTTTATAGCTTTAATTTGAAGGAAATAAAATTAGAATTATATTTTATGAGCAAAGTTTGAGAAAAGTTAAAAACCTCAAAGTTATTGAATAAAACATGCAAGGTGTGGTCTAATTTAATTTCTGGCAAAATTTCGTTATTAAAATTCATTAATTTAGAAGGCCAATACGACATTTCACTCATTAAGAAACCAGGACCGGACCACCAAGCATCTAAACTAGGTAATAAATTAATGTCTAATCCACGAGACAAATAGTCAGCAGGGTTTTGGTCAGTTGGAACATGTCTCCACTCACAGCCACCAGTCTTACCTAAAATCTCGGCAACCCTGTTACGAACGAACGGCTGTAATTTATTTGGTAACATTTTTAGCCACCCTAAAACAATAGTGGAGTCGGTCCAAAAGAAAGTTCGCCGCGCACTGACTCGTAATGCTGCCACAACCTTTTCAAAGATGCGAACACCTACAAGAGCACCGCATAGCTCAAGTCTGGGTATGGTGTTCGGCTTGAGTGGCGCAAGTCTGCCTTTGGCTAACAGTAAACGCACTAAAACCTGTCCCTGCTTATCAACGCTTCGTACATATAGACAAGCGCCGTAGGCGCGTTCAGACGCATCAGTAAAAATGTGAAATTCTAAAAACTCATAACAATCAATTAAAACTCGACGTGGAATATGAATTTCATTTAATTTAGGTAAATCAATAATAATTTCATTCCAAAGCTTACTCCCAAGAGTTTTTTCAACCACAACTTCTGCAGTAATATTTTCATAACAATTACATATGGAGCCAATAATCCAAGAGGATCAAAAACTTGTGAAATAATCGAAAGCATGTCACGTTTTGTGTTATTAAAATTAACTGACTGACTGCTTGGAAAACAAAGTTAATCTGACAGTGGCTGCCAACCTATGCCTAAGGTTTTGGTTGATTCAAATCCACCAACATTCAAATCTAGTGAAGACTGGGGAAAGTCAGAATCAATTACCAATTGTATGTCATTCGACTTCCACTTTCTTAGATTCATCTGCGCTGAAGCGAGAGTTGAAGTAACTTTATGACGCAACTCTTTGACCTCATTGATGTAATCTCCTCCGGTGAGCAAGTCATCTACGTAAAAGTCATGGAGGATGACGTCACCTATCTCCTTATCAACACACTCTAGCCCTAACTGCCGAAGACAGCGGGTTGTTAGGTAAGGAGCGCTGGCCGTGCCGTAGGTCACGGTATTAAGTTGATAAGTGTGTAATGGAGTTGACGGATTATCACGCCAAATAATTTGGTGAAGATACCTATCATTTGGATGAACAACTATCTGCCGGTACATTTTCTCAACATCAGCAGCTAGGATGTACTTATGTTGTCTAAAACGCAACAGGATCGACAAAAGATCGTCCTGTACCACGGGTCCAATCATCTGGATGTTATTAATAGAACTACCAGTACTAGTTAAAACTACTTGCATTAAAAACCACCCTTAACTTAGTGGTGGCGCTGCTTTCGTGCAGAACTCCGTGATGCGGAATGTAAAATGCTTGATCATCAATAATTTTACATCTAGACATATGACCTAAAGTTTCATATTCCATCATGAACTCTTTGTACATATTACAAAATTGAGTTTTAGATTTAAATCTCCGTTCCAGAGAAGCAAAACAATGTTTGGCTCTTGACAAAGATTCGCCTAACTTGTCCGGGGAACATTTTAAATGAATTCTAACACAAAATTGACCATTTTCCAATCTAGTAGTGTTTTTCATAAAATGCTCCTCACATAGCTTCTCCTCTGAGGAATACATACGGAGACGAAATACACACTTCTTCAAGTTGCCAAAACTTTGTGAGTTGTTGATCAACATTAAAATTTAATTCATCATCACTGTCTGAACGCACCTTTATAAAATTACATTTTAAAGCTTTAACAACTGTTAATTGGGCCAGAGACCAACCAACCCAGTTTAGTCACACAAAGAATTGGTTGCCCATCACCCAACTTAATACGTTGAGATTCTAATAAATCCCAAAAGATGTCAGCACCCAGCAACATATCGACAGGCGCCGCGCGCCGGTGAGTTATAGTTGGGATCTGCGAGACAAACATGAGTTGGAATTTTAATTTTTAACAAGTTAATATGGTTACTTGGAATCTCATCTGTGATGGATGGGAGAATAAAACAATTAATATCCATACTAAAATTATCATTTAAAGATTTTATTGATACAGAACACATTTTAGTGATAAAAGATGATGAGTTGTTGATACCTATAATGGAATTGTTTACAGTCTTGGCAGTCAGACCTAGCTGGTGGTATAACCTCTCAGTCATGAGACATGACGTGCTGCCACTGTCAAGCACAGCACGAGCAACATACTGCTGAGCATTAATACTCATGACCTTGACGAGTGCAGTGGACAATAACACGTCACCGTGTTCAACACTCACGGACAGCGATACACCGGTACCTATACCTATAGTTGTAGGCTGAGTGGAGACAGTCGCACTGCCATTCGTCTCAACAACAACACTGCTACCAGAAGCACCACTTGCGTCTGACTTCAAGAATTTATCAACGTGAACAATAGTATTGGGTTTACGACGGCATATTTTACAACCTGGCTTTTTGCAGTTGTTTGCATAATGTCCCAGATTAAAACAGTTGTAACAAACCTTGTATTTAGGTAATAACTGCAAACGAGCTTCATTGCTCAACGATAAAAACTGAGGACAAGTACTTAACTTATGATCACCGTTACACATAACACAATTCTTAGGCTTATTTGAAACACCATCATCCTGTTTACTTGAACTTTCACCTGAATTATTTTTATTAGAATCCTGTACCAACATTGACCTAACCTTGTTTGGATTTTTACTTGTGTGTGAGTGTTTAGTATTTGTAGAAGCTTCCAATTCGAACGTTTCTAGTATCTCAGCACAGGTTTTAATAAAAGTAATAAATAATTCAAACGTAACTTTAGAATTCTTGTCCAGGCGGCCCTTATACTCACCCCATTCACGATAGCTTTTGTTATCTAATTTGTGTGTGATAATATAAATGAGTAGAGTATCCCAATGATTAACAGGTTCATCTAAGGATTCTAGGGCACGAATATTTTTGTTAACAACATCAAGTAAACCCTTTAAATTAACTGACGACTCCTTTTGAAGGGGGTCGATTTGAAATAATGCAGAAACATGATGTTGGATAAGCAGGTGTTTGTTATCAAACCGCTCGCAGAGAAGATTCCACGCTACCGAATAATTTGTAGAAGAAAACTGAATTGAGTTGATCACCACAGCAGCAGAACCTTCTAGAGATGACCTCAAATAGTGAAATTTATTTATTTCGTCCATATCATCGTTTGAATGGATGAGACTAATAAATGTGTCGTGAAACTCGTAACCAGTTTGTATAAGAACCACTGAATTTCGGCAACTGAATAGTCGGTAATTTAACAAACTTATGATTGCTAGAACGCGACATTACGTCACAGATATCGTTAGAATCTCCTTTCCTATTATCAGCCAACATTTGTTGAGCTTTAGATAGGGTTTTGTAATAAGAGATTCAAACTCTGCGCGTTCCGACATCTGACATCCAAGTCATCAGTCCTACACTCAAGCAATAATTGCACCTCATCATATTGGGCATACAATGCCTCGAGTCTAGTAAAACGTAATTGCAACTCGCTTACCTCAGTAGGGCTCAAAGAAGAGGGATTCAAAGAATTGAAATAGTTTGAGAACAATGTCACCTTTCTCTTGCAACTCGCTCGTTTCCTAACGAGATCTTTATTGTCTTTATTTAATTCCTTATTCTCTGGCATTGCGTAATCTGTATGATCAACCTGGAATGTATATAAATAAAGTTATAGCAACGTTTAAATTAAAACTACAAATGCTGCAGCCTGAAATACGTACAAGATTAAAATACACTAACTTTAGAGTGTATTTACATAAATAATATTTTAGAATTTATAATAAACTATTCGTATTGACGGTAATATTGTACTAAACTTTAATAATAATACTGCAATTGCAATGATTTCTATTGTCTATCTGAGCTAACTAATGTGATTACCTAACTGTCTCAATAACTGTAAAATTATTACACTGTTAAGCAAAATAAATGCAGTTACAATAAAGAACTACTTTTAACAATGTGTAACTAACAAAATAAACAATAATTACTGATCAGTTTATAACTGTATTACAATTTGTAACCACTCACAGAACAAAGAAAAATGACAATAGGTATTTCGTACTAACCTGGCTATTAACGGCTGACTTACACTAATTATACCTGTTAAATAGAGTGTTGGGTACACAAATTTAATATTAAATACGACTTTTCTCAGCTATTAAGTATCCAGACCACGTAAATTCCAACAATCTTCTGATTGACGAAGCAGAATTCACTTGCCACGCCGGACGTCGTGCTGGTGATCGGAATAGGTCTCCACCCCCTCCATGACGCGCCAGTCGATGACACGCGGTGACAGAGCGGGGCTGGCGAACGAGATGTCCACCACTGATTCACCCCGCATCCGCACACACGTGGGGACAGAACCCCGGTTTAGGACGACCAGGCCTGTCTCCAGAGCCCAGTCCTCCACCATCCTGCCCCGTGTGTCCGTATACCGGGAACCCCAAGCCACCTTCTTGGCATTGAAGTCCCCGAGGACGATCACTGGGAGGGGATGGTACCCGACGACGACGATTCTCAACTCCCCAAGGGAGTTGTGGAACTCGGCGAGAGTCCGGTTCGGGGAGAAATATACTCCCACCACGACAGTCTCCCCGAACCGTGCTGCCACGCAACCCCCTCCCCTCTTGACGGCCTCAAGGGACGGGGTATCGGCGGCGGCCGACGAAATAATGGTCACTGAGCCGCTCAGGTCCTCCACCCAGTCGTCCCTGGGCGGGACAAAGTACGGCTCAGCGACCACGGCGATGTTAATCGACCACTGCGCCATGCTCTGGAGCAAGAGATCCTGAGCGGCGGCGCAGTGGTTGATGTTCGCCTGGAGGAGGCGTAATGGGGCCATTTATTGGCACTCCATTTCAGCCCCCTCCTGGGCCCCCTGTGAAGACCCTGCCGCGGTGTTAGCGGCGGCAGCGACGACGGTGGTGGCGGCAACGGCAGCGGCAATAGTGGCGGCTGCGGCGGTGACGGCGGTGGCGGAGGGCTTGCCTCTGCTCCTGGGTTTGGGGGGGGGGGGAGCGCAGGCCTTGCCCCCAGCCCGGTGATCGGCCGGCTTGCCAGCCGCCGCACATGCAAAACAGTGCGGCGTGGCACTGCAAGAGCCAGCCTTGTGACCGGGCTGACCACAGCGGAAACAGTGATCGCTGCGGTCCACCTCCGAGGTGCATGCATGCAACATGCTCCCACGTGGTTACCCACCCGGCAGCGAAAGCACCTCAGAGGTCTGGGTTCCAGCAGTTTAACCTGCGCGGATACCCAGCCCACCCGGAGCCTTCGGCCCTCCCCGGCTATCTTTTGGGCCGCCGACACGGGGCAGCTCACCGTAACGGTTTGCATCCTGATGCACGGGGTTAATACCAAGAGACGCCGTATTAGATGCGCTGCATCGATCCGGAGAGCGAAGGTCGTCGAGGAGTACCTGCAAGCAAAAGAAAATTATGAACTCCAAGCCAAAAAGGCCCAGGTCACGAGCTGGAAGGATTTTTGTGAAAAACAAGACAAGGAGGGAGTGTGGGAAGGGATCTACAGGGTCATAGGACGGACTGCTAAAAGGTACGAGGATCTGCCGTTAGTGAAGGATGGGGTGCCACTCGATGGTACAGGTTCGGCTTCACTGCTGGCGGAGACCTTCTACCCCGAAGACCTGGAGGAGGAAGATAACGACGACCACCGTCGGACGCGAGAAGCGGCCAGTCGTGTAAACGAGTGGACGCATGATGAAAACCATGACCCACCGTTTACACATCAGGAGCTAAAAACCGCGGTGGAAAGTTTCAACCCGAAGAAGGCACCCGCGGCGGATGGTCTCACAGCCGATATCTGTGCCCAAGCTATATTCTGTGTACTCCGGTGGTACTCCGCAAGCCAGGAAAGGACTGTTACACCACCCCGAAGTCCTACAGGCCTATCGGCCTCCTACCAGTCCTGGGCAAAATACTCGAGAAAATGTTGGTGGCAAGGTTGAAGTGGCATCTGATCCCGCGGTTGAGTACTCGTCAGTTTGGCTTCATGCCACAGAAGAGCACCGAGGACTCCCTCTACACCATGATACAACATATCAAAACCAAGCTGAATCAAAAGAAGCTGATCACTGTTGTGTCACTTGACATAGAGGGAGCCTTCGACAGCGCATGGTGGCCGGCAATCAGGACCAGACTGGCTGAGGAAAAGTGCCCGGTGAATATCAGGCGGATGCTGGACAGCTACCTGGCTGGTAGGAGTGTCCGAGTTAGGTACGCCGGAGCGGAGTGCTTCAAGAACACCAACAAGGGGTGCGTACAGGGGTCGATTGGCGGTCCGATCCTCTGGAACTTACTGCTGGATCCTTTGCTGAAGGGGCTGGAAGAGCGGGGAGATCACTGCCAGGCTTTCGCCGACGATGTGGTCATGATCTTCGACGGTGACACAGCATTGGAGGTTCAAAGACATGCCAATGCCGCCCTCGAGTATGTTCGGAGTTGGGGCATCCGAAATAAGCTGAAGTTTGCACCTCACAAAACTTGTGCAATGGTAATAACCAGGAAGCTGAAGTACGATGTCCCGATTCTGAGCATGGGCGGGGTCGACATTGGCATGTCTAAGGAAATAAAAATACTGGGGCTCACAATCGACCACCAGCTCACTTTCAACACCCACGCCGCTCTCGTGTGTAGAAAAGCTGCAAATATCTACAAACAGTTAGCTAGAGCGGCCAAAGTGAGCTGGGTCTGCACCCGGAGGTCATACGGAGCATCTACACGGCAGCGGTGGAGCCGGTAGTGATGTACGCGGCAAGCGCCTGGGCGCCGGCAACTAAAAAGATCGGAGTGCAGAAAATGCTAAATACCGTCCAACGAGGATTCGCCCAAAAGCTCTGCAAATCCTACCGCACTGTTTCGCTGAATGCGTCCCTGGTGCTGGCTGGGATACTCCCACTCGACCTCCGAATACAAGAAGCAGCCGCTTTGTATGAGGCAAAGAGAGGGGTGCCCCAGCCAGCCCTTGCGGGCAGGGAAGTGGAGCGTGTGGTGGCATTTGCAGAGACTCCTCATCCGGCGAAACATATGGCCATGGGGTTCGTGAGCCTGGAGGACCAGTCCCGTGTGGACAACCACAACAACCAGGCGGTCCGGTTCTTCACCGACGGCAGCAAGATTGGGGGCAAGGTCGGAGCAGCGCTGTCGCTTTGGGACGGCGATGCCGAGATCAAGTCCGTAAAGCTTAGCTTGCCGTCGTGCTGCACGGTCTACCAGGCGGAACTCCTGGCCATATGCGTAGCCACGAGGGAAATCCTCAAGCGCAAAGAGGGAACCTTCGGTATCTATAGTGACTCAAAGGCCGCATTACAAACAGTCACGAATCAGGGTTCCCTCCACGCCCTGGCGGTGGAAGCAAGAGCAAACGTGGGCGCGGCCTTATCCCAGAGCAAAGATATTTCCTTGTTCTGGGTAAAGGTTCATGCCGGGCTGGAAGGCAATGAACGCGCAGACCACCTTGCAAAAGAAGCTGCACTCAAGCTAAAGAAGAAGCCAGACTATGATCGCTGCCCGGTTTCATTCGTCAAGCGGCAGATCCGCATGGGGTCGCTCGACGAGTGGAACCGGAGATACAAGAACGGCGAAACGGCTTCCGTTACAAAAATTTTCCTCCCGGACGCGATCGATGCCTTCAAAACAATCTGCAAAGTAAAGCCGACCTGAGTGATTACCCAGATCTTGACTGGGCACGGCGGGTTTTCAGAATACCTGCATCGCTTTAAATGTAAGGGGAGCCCATCGTGTATCTGTGAGCCGGATGCCCTGGAAACGATCCCTCACATTTTAATAGAATGTCCTGCGTTTGGAGCGGAGCGTTTAGATGCAGAGTTGCAGTTAGAGACGGAGATAAATAGGACTAATATCAGCAAATTGATGAACAAAGGAAAATTTCGGAAAACTTTTTTGGAATACTGTGTAGCAATAGCCACAAAAGTAATAAAAAGAAATAAAGATATTTAAAGCTATGCTTTTAATATATAAATTTATATAAAGACAAAGCATAGAACGAATAAATGGATTTTTTGAATAGAAAACAAAAATTAAATGAAAGAATTAATACAGAAAATAGATTAAAATTTAAATTAGAAAAACTTTTTCTAAAATTAGTAAAATCAATAAAGTAAATGCATCCAAATATTAAAAACTTTAATTATAAGGTCTCTGACCACGTCAGAGGTACACTTGGCAAGGCAGGAGTGTGGTTTTAGCCGGTAAGAGTCCGGCACTGCCCAGACTGGCTCACCAGTGGGTCAGTCTGGGCGTCCATGAGGATTTCCCAATCATGCCAAAAAAAAAAAAAAAAAAAACGGTTTGCATCCCCGTGTTATCAGGACGGATGGTGCCCGCCCTCACCTGCTCAGGAGAGCACCCTCCAGTCCTAGCCACGGCGGCCACAACTTCTTCCGCCGTCACGCAGTCGTCCAGGCCCAAAATGCGCATGTCAGCGCACTTGGTAGGCCTGGACACCCAGGCCTCTTCCGCATTTAAGGACGCCCTGAGCCTTTCGGCAAGGGCGTCAGCGGTAGGGCCACTGGCCGCCCCGGGGATCTCCAGCAACCGGGCCCCCGTCGCAGTGACCTTCATTCGGAAGCCATCGGCGACGCCGATCTCCTCCAGGTTCACTGCCGCCCACGCCTTAGCGAGCACCTCACGGTAGGTCACGCCCTTCTTCTCCGCTTCCGGCTGTAGTGTAATTACTACAGCTGCGGACTTCGGGGCGCGGAGCCTAGCCGCGGCGCTTCGCTTCTTGCGCCGTTGCCGCCTCTCCTTTCTATTGGCCGCCCTTTTGGCATTACCCGCCCTCCTGTTCTCTCCAGCTACCTGCCATTCGGTATCCGCCGGAGAACAGAGAGAGTGGGGGCAGCTTTCCCGCCGCCAGGGCTGGGGGCCTCGCCCTTTGCACAGCCGCCTGCGCAGCTGTCCCGCCCTTCTTGGCCTTGGGTGGGGGTGGCACCAATTTCGCCGCCGCGGGTTTGGCCGCGGTGGCGGCAAAGGTGGCTGGCTTGCTCGCCGCTAGTGGCAGCCAGCTCCTGCCGCACCAGGGTCAGAACCCGGTCTTCCGCAGGCACGGGAAGACCCTGCCCTTGCTGCTCTACCCCCTGTCGTACCTCCTGAGGGCCAGCTCCTCGGAGCCGGGCCAGGTCCGCTCGGAGTACCTCGTTCTCCTTTCGGAGAAGCTCCATAGCGGCCGTCAGGCGGCCGACCTCCGCCCGCATCCCGGACATTTCGTCCGACGTTAGGCCGGCCTGAAGGGCCCTCGCTGCCGCCATAATGGAGGTCGTAGCAGGTACGACCTTGTCTTTGGAGGCTTGTATCCTCTTCAAGGCCACACCCTTGATCGCGGCTACCACCACCTGCTCAAAGCTGCTGGCAACTCGCTCCGCCTTGGAGCCGGCAGCGGCGTCCAGCTCACCACCTGAGGTATCAGAGAGCCCCTCCATTGGGAGCCTATCGGCTCCCTGGGCCGGCTCGACTGGGCTAGCTCGGCTGGGCTCCTGGGTGGTGAGCCCTCTGCCCCCCCCCCCCCCACCCCGTCCTTGGACCCCGCCCCGCCGGCCAATTTTCCTCCGGCCCGAGTTCAGCCCACCATCAGAGGACGACCCCTGGCCGTCCCCTGGCTTGGAGCGCTTCTTCTTCATGAACTTTGCAGCCCCCACCTCCACGAGCTCCGGGCTCTTAAAAGAGCCCTTCGCGCCAGATGCAGCGTCGGACTCCGACCCCGCATCACTCCCTTCCTCTACGGCAACCGGGCGCACAAATTGTGCTCGGGCCTTTGGCACTCTCTATGCTTTTTGTTTCGGTGCCGTGGATGTACTGGGAATAGAACCCAGCGACTCCTCAGCACCGGAAGGTGAGCCACCCTGGCTCAATGCGTCCCCGAAGGACGGGTAAAAATCCGAATTGGATTTTGGGCGTTCATTGTCCCCCCCAGAATACGAGGGACTGACCGAGCTCTGCTCGGTGAGGGATTCTCCTACTGCGGAGCAGCAGGTACCCTCCTGGGGTAGTGTGTTTTTATGACTCGCTTCCATATTTTTGCTGAACACAGCTTTGCCTTTTTTTATGGGGTGGGGTCCCCAGACCACTCCTTCACCTCAGTCATGTCTGATGAGCAGACACGTACTAGAGGTGAACCACTCTTCCCACTCTCCAAACGATGAGGAGAGAAACGCGCACCGTCCAGAACACCAACAACTGTTGAGGTCCTCAGATGGCGCGCCCCTCGCGGAAGTCAGATGATATTGACTCCGCCCCATGTCTCTCTTAGTCAGGTCTCTCACTTGAGGCCTTCCGGCATGAGTGACTCTACCGGCAAAGCCTCCAAGATCATTGAGACACGCAAGCCCCACCACGACGACAACGCCGAGACACACTCGGTGGGGGTTTATTGAACTCTGACGTCGCATTCTGGTTCGGATTGGACGCGGTACGAACGTTGTCAGTACAGTTCCGGCGCATATACCTAGTATATTTTTTTTCTTTGTTTGGTGTGTAGCCTATAATTTTCCATGCTGGGGCACATGCTGGGGCTTCTTTTCGAGTCGGAGTGCGCTATGATCTAAGACGCGGGCACAGTGCGGGTTGGTAAATCTGACGTCTTTGAATTTTAGGTTCTAGGACATGGTGATGTTTTCCTTCACCGTCTTGAGAGCAGTGCAATTTCCACAAAGTAAAGCGCCTGCCTGGGTTGGAACGAACCCACGACCTACAAACTCGTAAGTGGGGGCAGTTTTTTGTGTGGTGTGGACAATTTTTTGTAATTATAACAACGTAACGTACAAGCTCTTGTAGAAGATATTCCTTCAAAACCTGAAGAGCGCACTACTAGTAAGATCTGTTTTTACGTTTAGTTGAGTTTTGCTGCAACATACTCATTGATCGCGTTGCAGAGCCGCTGTGACCCACCCGCACATGCGCGCTCGTGACGGTGTTGGACGACGAGTGGCAACGCTACAGATAAAACCCATACTTTTAACGTACAACTTTATTTATAAAACAACGTAATAATAGAAATAGTACATATTCTATCATTATTATGCTTTGATAGATAAAAGAAAAGATAAACATCCAAAAATAAATGAATTATGATTATTATGCAGTTATGTACTTCACGTCTCATTAAGCATATATAATCCTTATTTTTTTATAAAAGTCGTCGCCACTGTGCTTTCTACGCTAGCGCTTGGCCACGAGGCCGTAGTGCGCGGCCAGGCCCAGCAGCGGCGCGGCCGTGGGCGGCTGCGGCAGGTCGCCGGCCGACGCGGCCACGTCCAGGTGCGCGTACGGCACGCCGGCCTCGTGCAGCCCCGACACCAGCAGCAGGAAGCCGGCCGGCGCCTGGTGGCCGCGCGGCAGGGCGGACGACGCCGCGCTGTCGGCCTGGTGCACGTGCTCGCCCGGCGCGCGCCCGCGGTGCGCGGCCAGGTCCTCGCGCCGCACCGTGGACACCTCCACCATGTCCCCCAGGCGCTCGGCCGCGGCGCGGAAGGCGGCGGCGTGGCCCAGCGCGCGCGCCGCGTGGTTGTCCAGCAGCGCCGTGTAGCCGCGCCCGTAGGCGCGCACGGCGTGGCCGGTCAGCGTGGCCACGGTGTACAGCGTGGGGCTGCGCTCGCCGGCCGCGCGCTCGCACATCTCGGCCAGCAGGTCGCCCATGACCATGCGGCCCTCGGCGTCCGTGTTGCCCACGCGCACGGCCAGGCCGCGCCGGCTCCGCAGCAGCTCGTCGGCCACGTAGGCCTCCTCGCCCACCGAGTTGCGCACCATGCCCAGCGCCGCCACCACCTTCAGCGCCGGCCGCAGCGAGTCGCAGGCCTGCGAGCACACGGCTATGACGTCACTCTTTCGACACCTAGGGCCGTTTACCCCTTTATTAAGAGTGAAGGTCCTCACCTTAAGGAAGCCGGCCACGGCGGCCGCGCCGCACTTGTCGCGCGACATGCCAGCCATCACGCCGCCCGCCTTGATGTCGCAGCCGCCCGTGTCGTACGTCACGCCCTGCGGACACACTCGCGTCACTACCTCGCACATCGCACACACTAGTCACCATCTGCCGACACTCACCTTCCCGACCAGCATCACGGTGCGCTCATAGTTCTGCGGCACGTACTCCAGGAAAATCACGCAACCTGCGACACGAACACGTCAGTGTCAGAACATACGCGTGTGTAACCAGAAACGTTTTTAATATAATCAAGATGTTACAGAAGTTCATTGTGCACTAGCGCTATAAACGACCCCAGCAACATAGTGCAAAACTTTGTAGTGTCCCTTTCTGTACAGTCACGAGCATAAATATATTACTATGGACAGATCGGCAATAATATCTGATTTCATGATTCAAGTCATGAGTCATCTGTTCTCAAGAAGACAGCAAACATATTGTGATCGTCTGTGGATGGCATGTACAAGTAACGGCACAAATATGTTATCTTTATTTATTGTGACATCGAAGAACGAACAAAACTATCTGACAAGACAAGCGACACCAAAATGCTACCCTCATCGTTTTCAAAAAGATATGTCACCTCTCAGAATGCATAAATATCGGACATGTTTCGAGTTATAAATATTTTCCTACTCAGTTCAAAATAATAGGATACCTTGTGTGCGCTTTGACAGCATAAAAATCTGAACGTAAAATGTTTCAAGGCGTTTTCTTCTTTATCACAATCAGTGCCGCTCATATTGCAAAAATAAGTGACATCCCTCTGGCAATAAAAATATTTGACAGTAATGTAGGAATGGAGCGTTGATTGCTGTATTTTTTTTTGTGTGGGAAATTATCAAACAACTTTTGCCACTCTGGCGGAGTTGAGGGCGTGTCAGACTTTTACTGACTAAAACCCAGCCATGTTCCTTCAGATGCCTGTGTGCCAGGGCCACTATATCCCTTTCGGACAAACTCGCAACCCTGGCAAGAGCGTTGAATGTTAAGGTGTAAGTGAACCAGATGACGTCATCCCAAGCGTAAGTCTATACCATACTATAGAGTACCATAGAATATAGAACGTACGCTTGGGATGACTTGGAAGATATCTAAAACCACTGTCATTCTAGACAGTGGATTTTGAACGACAAAAAATAATAATAAAGACTGAATATTTTACATACGATGTCATTTTATGTTTTACACTAGTTTACTTCCAATAATAAACCAGTTTGTTAAGTTCTTTAACTTTGACCGGGCTGAGGTCAAAGTTAAAGAACTTAACAAACTTAAAAACTATTTCCACAGTAATATTTCAAGTTATTTTGAAAATCCTGTCTAGCAGTAATTAATAGGAAATCTTGAATTTTCGGGTTAAACAACAACATTATTATCGACTCGACGACGACCGACAACGGCAATTAACTTGCCCGTATCGTAAAACAACAATATGTGTTGTTTAGACAGTGCCAGTCAATGGTTGCTTCAATTTTATGGTATGCCACACTGGCACTGACACATAATTAACTTGCACCTTGTAAATGGGGCTTTACTTTTATATGGGTAATTGATACTGGCGGAATTCTGTTGGGAAATTATCAAATAACTTCTCCCGCTCTGGGCGGAGCGGGAGGACGTGTCAGACTTTTACTGACTAAAACCCACCCGTGTTCCTTCATTTGCCTGTGTGCCAGGGCCACGAGATCCCTTTCGGAGAAACTCGCAACCCTACCATTGACATTTCTACCTCATATATTGCTGTCAGACATTTGAACCTCCAGTGGGATGTCACATATTTTTGCAATATGAGCGGCACTGATTGCGTTATAGAAGAAAAAAAATTGAGACAGATTTTTATGAGGCCAAAGTGATGATCCCATATTTTGCTTTGCTCTCGTCTTGAGAACAGATATTTATGAATGAATCATGAAATCAGATATTATTTATGCTCGTGACTGTACCTATGTTAATTCAATATCTATATTTTTCATTCTTATATGTTTGCAATGTGGACTGATCAAACAGTATGTTGGAAATAAAATGCTGTTGAAAATGTAAAAATAACTAATTTATTAAATTAGTAACTGGAGCACAATGTACTCATTACAAGGAAAAATCTTGAACCACAAAAAATACAATAAAAACTAATTTAAGCCATAGACAAACAAGGCCAGGAATAATCAAATAATTATATGTTCATGTACGTTGTACTCAAAAATCAAAATATTTTATTTCACATAAACCTACATGGGCACTTATGAAACGTCAGAAGCTAGGTGCACGGTTCCAATTGGTCGTTTCCTATGGAGAAGAGCCGGCAAGAAACTCCACAGTTTCTCTTTTAAAAAAAAAGTGGGATTTTACAATGTTTTCAAGTTACAGTGTTATGGGAGGACAGTGTAGGCCCGTCAACAAGTACCAAGTACTTAACAAAATAGAAGATGGTTTACAAAGCTACAGTCTATTAAGCCTACAACGTTCTCCATTCACAAATTAAAAAAGAATCAATATAAAATATTACTAAAATAATAAAAATAAAAACCTACATATTTAAACCAAATAACAACATTGCCATTACAACTGTAACAAATCTGAATTAATATTCTGTCCACAAGTAACTAATAAATATTTTAAATTAAAATGGTAGGTTATGTCAAAGTATGTAAAAAAAAAGGAAATAAACATCGTAATTTAGGAGCAGTTAATAGACATTTACGTAGTTATGTCGTTAATGAGGTACCAGGGAAACCACATGTGCAGAAGGAATTATTGCCAAACTTCCTTGTCTTCAACGTAGTCCTTAATCTTGTAATAGGCTTTTTTGATTAGGACACTTTTGATGTGGGCTTTGAACTTTCCATCGCTAGGTTCTATAACCGACTTTGGCAACTTGTTATAGAAGCGGATACTGTTTATAAGAAATTACTTGCTTATTTTAGTTAATCTAAATTTGGGTATCACAATTTCATGTTTACTACGTGTATTTATATTATGGAAATCGCTTCTTATTTTGAAAAGTCCTAAGTTTTTGCGAACATATAAAATACTTTCTAAGATATAAAGAGAAGGCAGAGTTAGTACATCAATTTCTTTGAATTTGTTTTCCAACGGACTCACGAGGACCCACTCCATAGATCGCGCGGATTGCCCTCTTTTGTAAAATGAAAATTGAATCTACGTCAGCAGTCGATCCCCAGAGCAGAATGCCATATGACATTATACTGTGAAAATAAGCAAAGTACACTAACCTAGCTGTTGCTATATCAGTTAACTGCCTTATTTTTCTTACTGCATGTGACCTCATGTTTTCATACTGAACATAGAATCCTGTTTTCGCTAGGTCCGTTTCCCAGTTTAGCATTATTGTTTTAGGAAATGAGAGTTTATGCTAAGCGCATGCAGTTTATTTTACCGCGGTGCCGCTCGACGGAGGCGGCGGCGCGATCCACAGCGGCCAGCAGCGGGTACTCGCGCTCCAGCGCGGCGCGGTCGTCCAACACGCGCACGCTCACGGCCGAGCCCGCGAACACGTCGCGCAGGTACTCCGCCGTGCGCAGCGGCGTCATGCGCTCCGGGTCCGCGCCGCCGATGTCGCGCGCCACGCCCCTGCAGCGCCACACATACATAAATACTACACACTACACGGCCGAGCCCGCGAACACGTCGCGCAGGTACTCCGCCGTGCGCAGCGGCGTCATGCGCTCCGGGTCCGCGCCGCCGATGTCGCGCGCCACGCCCCTGCAGCGCCACACATACATAAATACTACACACTACACGGCCGAGCCCGCGAACACGTCGCGCAGGTACTCCGCCGTGCGCAGCGGCGTCATGCGCTCCGGGTCCGCGCCGCCGATGTCGCGCGCCACGCCCCTGCAGCGCCACACATACATAAATACTACACACTACACGGCCGAGCCCGCGAACACGTCGCGCAGGTACTCCGCCGTGCGCAGCGGCGTCATGCGCTCCGGGTCCGCGCCGCCGATGTCGCGCGCCACGCCCCTGCAGCGCCACACATACATAAATACTACACACTACACGGCCGAGCCCGCGAACACGTCGCGCAGGTACTCCGCCGTGCGCAGCGGCGTCATGCGCTCCGGGTCCGCGCCGCCGATGTCGCGCGCCACGCCCCTGCAGCGCCACACATACATAAATACTACACACTACACGGCCGAGCCCGCGAACACGTCGCGCAGGTACTCCGCCGTGCGCAGCGGCGTCATGCGCTCCGGGTCCGCGCCGCCGATGTCGCGCGCCACGCCCCTGCAGCGCCACACATACATAAATACTACACACTACACGGCCGAGCCCGCGAACACGTCGCGCAGGTACTCCGCCGTGCGCAGCGGCGTCATGCGCTCCGGGTCCGCGCCGCCGATGTCGCGCGCCACGCCCCTGCAGCGCCACACATACATAAATACTACACACTACACGGCCGAGCCCGCGAACACGTCGCGCAGGTACTCCGCCGTGCGCAGCGGCGTCATGCGCTCCGGGTCCGCGCCGCCGATGTCGCGCGCCACGCCCCTGCAGCGCCACACATACATAAATACTACACACTACACGGCCGAGCCCGCGAACACGTCGCGCAGGTACTCCGCCGTGCGCAGCGGCGTCATGCGCTCCGGGTCCGCGCCGCCGATGTCGCGCGCCACGCCCCTGCAGCGCCACACATACATAAATACTACACACTACACGGCCGAGCCCGCGAACACGTCGCGCAGGTACTCCGCCGTGCGCAGCGGCGTCATGCGCTCCGGGTCCGCGCCGCCGATGTCGCGCGCCACGCCCCTGCAGCGCCACACATACATAAATACTACACACTACACGGCCGAGCCCGCGAACACGTCGCGCAGGTACTCCGCCGTGCGCAGCGGCGTCATGCGCTCCGGGTCCGCGCCGCCGATGTCGCGCGCCACGCCCCTGCAGCGCCACACATACATAAATACTACACACTACACGGCCGAGCCCGCGAACACGTCGCGCAGGTACTCCGCCGTGCGCAGCGGCGTCATGCGCCACACATACATATACCAATACAGTTGGGAAATAAATTATTTCAGCGATATGGTTTTATCTCGGGATTCTGGGGTACCGAACTTTTGGGAAGGCGTACGAAAGGCCAAAGCCAACTCGCAGAGGCCCGTTAGACGTTTTTAGTTAAATGAGGCACCAACTGACGATTATCTCTGTTCGAACTATGCAAGTGCACCCATTTTTTTTTTGTTCACGGGGCGGAAAATCCTCTTGGATGTCAGAGGGGTCTGTCAGACTCTTACTGACTAAAAACCACCCCAGTTTTCCCTTCCTACACTCGCGCCGGGAATCTGTTATTACTTTCGCAATCCCCGGCTAGTGCCGGCCCACCTCTGCGGGCCACCTCATGTCTGGAGGGGGGTGAGGTGTTGGACCCCCCGCGTCGTCAGAAAGGGGCGCGCGTGGAACACTACGCGCCGTCACCTCGGGTCCAGTGTGATAGGGGGCGGCGGACGTCCCCAAGTCCGCCGTCCCTGGATCCACTTAAGGGGGCCGGAAGAGGGCGTTGTCTGCCCTCTGCCGACGCCTGCTGCAGGCCGGATGAGCGGACGAGATCTCCCGCTCCCTTTCCGCAACCTCCTTCTGCAACACGACTGTATCGTAGAAGGACATCACCGCGTCCCAGGACTCCTCGCTGCCGGCCATTGATTCCACCACGGTTGGCAGAGACAGGTCACTGCCTACTCCTGAGATGAGGGCACGGTGTGGCTCCTCCCAAGCGGCGCACTCTGCCAGCCTATACCGTGCCGTGTCCTCCCGGCAGTCGACGCAGTGGTGACACCGGGCGTCCGGCTCCCTGTTTAAGCGCCATAGGTACTTCCCGAAGCAACCATGCCCCGAGAGCACCTGCGTCACCCGAAACGACAGGGAGCCGTGCCTCCTCCCGAGCCAGGGCTCGAGTACCGGCCGGATCGCCTCGATGGTGGCGAGGTCGGCGGTAGAGCGTGAAAGCCTGTCCCGCCATTCCGCCACCAGGGCTGCGCGAAGCTGTGACCGACGCAACTCCACATGTCGCTGCATCAGCCACTCGCCCCGCGCCCTCGCTTCCTCGCGCCACCGATACAGTGACGCGAGTACTTTCGCCTCGAGGTCCCGGTCCCGGGCGGGGATCCGGCTAGTACACAAGCTGCCTCGTAGGAGATCGTGCGATATCCCCTGATGACTCTGATGGCCATCGCTCTTTGCGGCTTTCGCAGGACTGCGATGCTACCGGCCGTCGGGTCAGCCGCCCAGATCGGGGCCCCATAAAGGGCCATCGATCGCAAGATCCCCACGTAGAGCCGCCTACAGGCGGCGCTCGGGCCCCCCAATGCAAGTGCACCCAAGGACAACCCCGATTGGTGTAGGACTATTGCAGGATAAGGAAATAAAACATGGGTTTGGGTGGCTAAAGTGGATTGGTTTGTAGTGTTGCGGCATTAACATCGCCACATGCGAACTACGCATCACACTTACATCTCACAAAATCCGGCATCGTGTAAGCAGAGTTTACTGCGCGACTAGCATTACACAACGTCCCGACAT
Organism: Tiliacea citrago; assembly: GCA_963921375.1. NCBI lineage: Eukaryota > Metazoa > Arthropoda > Insecta > Lepidoptera > Noctuidae > Tiliacea > Tiliacea citrago. Next base: position 148,330 of record OY992802.1, read on the forward strand.
CAATGGCCGGGCAGTTGCCCACCAGACACGACACCCGTCTGGTCGGACGTTCCTCCGTTTTCTATAGAGGATGAGTGAACTTTACACCCTGTCCCTTATACCTCTATAGTAGAACTATTGAAGGACTATGACATAGTCCTTCAATTGTATGTCCCCCTGTCGATCAATGTTATGTAATACACGGATACAACTGCCAGCACTTACAGGAATACTTCCTTCATCCGAGCACGTTTGTTTTTGCGAATCTCCACTCAAACCCGCCAATAAAGGCAAGAATGAGGTGGGAGCTCTGTTCCTCGTCAGTGTTCACTCCAGCCGGCCAATAAAAGCAAGCCAGAGGTGAGGAACAACACTTCTCCCGGGAGATAGGGTCCGTGGGGTCGCTGCTGTCCAACAGCTCGCCACATGCTGCCCAGCGGGTTTCTTTATCTCTATTGGTCTGGTTCTAATTAGCACATACTGACGCTGTGCCTGTCGCTAAACCCAACCAAACCAAAAGACATGGTATTTGGCTCGAGACAGCAACTTGCCAAACTACCCGCAACGTTTCACCTGGAGGTAATAGGCGAGCCAATTGACAGAGTATATGAAGCGCGGAATCTTGGACTTATTAATTATGGACAAAGATCTTCGTTTCGAAAAACATGTAGCCGACTCAGTTAGAAACTGCTTTTACCGCCTGAAAGTTCTGTACAATATTAGGCCTTAGTTGTCCGAAACACTACAAGAGCAGCTTGTAGAAACCCAGGCTAAACTACGCAGATATAGTGTACGGCCCGCACCTATTGGCTCGCACAGATTGGCTTATTCAATGCGTCCAAAACGTTTGTTATAAAATTCCTCCCGTAACTCACGTAACTCCATTTTTAAACAAACACTACATTGAGAATGAAATCGAGACCCAACCTACACTTGGTGGGCCTTCTGTTTGGTGTAGTTAAATACCAGAAACCGCGGACTACCTGTACGACAAGTTGAGTTGTATAGCGAGTATACGGGAATGGAACTCTCGACCCAGTCACATAGGACAGCTGCGTTTAGAGGTAGCTTCCGTTATGCGACTTCCAAAGTGTGGAATAACCTGCCACCACCTATTAGAGCAAATTAACACGATCGACACATTTAGAAGACGCCTACGGCAGTACCTCATAAGCTAGACATGATCAATTTTAATGTTTCATGGATATGAATTATGTTACAATTATCTATCACTTATCGACGACTTTCCATTATTTTTTTCTGCAACCATATTATTATTTATTTTTTAACACTGTGATTTTCTATGGTTATTTTAATTGTATTTTTTTTAAACATATTAGATTGGGGAAAAAGTCTTTTCGCATTATAGTATGTATGAACTTGTAATAAAATCTCTTTGGCTATACTATTTGTATCTGGCTGGTTTTGGTATCATTGAAAGTTTAAATTTTAAAGAACATAATTCCAAATTCAAATTAGGAAAATGTGTGATTTTCATTTGTTTTTCGTACTGTCAAGATGAGTGAATCTAATGAAGAAATTCGATATATTTAAAAATTTTACTACAAGAAAGGTAAAAATGCAACGCAAGCCGCGAAAAAATTTTTCGATGTTTATGGACCGATTTGTCGCCTTGACGTCGAGTCCCGCCCGTCGAGTCGCCGCCACGTCTACTTCCAAAACACGCCGCCTCGTCGAATCGTTAAAAAATACTCTTTTATTACCGCTATGTCTATTTAAGCATTTTATCTGTACAGTCGAAAAAAAATACTCATAGTTGGTTATTTGGAATAAATAGATAGGATACATAGATAATGTATGTTTAAACAGAAACATAAACAACTCACTACACCTTTTTGCACGTTATGGCTACTGGTCAATTGAACCAAAAATAGATATTCCTACGTTATATCTATACAGGGTATGGAAATCTGTACACGAAAAAATAAAAATGATTTGACGGTTTTTTTTGAGGTCAACGACCGCTGCTATATAATAAATGATTTATTTCTGTAAGTACGTTTGTACAAACACTTTTACACGTCAATAATATTTAAAAAAAAACTAGAGGATGTCGGCGTTTCGTATCCGACTACTCTGAGAAGAAAGGCCGAAACGAACTCAGAAGTCAGAGTCTAGTATGAGTCTGGTATGGTAGTATGAGTTGAGAACATTAGTTTATTTTTATTTATCGTGTTTAGATATCGATACCCATCACGTTTGCGGAGTTTCGCTAGCTAATTTAATTTGACCCTGTATATTCTGTCTGCGACGTTATATTTTGTGAGGATACAACGGTTAAAACATCAATATCGATGTTTGGCACTAAAAAGTACGCAGTATTTACTTCATTTTAACTATGGGTTATAAACTCATGAGTATGTTTTTCTGTTTATTATACATATATTTATTTTTATGGCACTTCAAACAAATATAACATACCTAGTTTTAGGAATTGTGAAGTCGTCACTTACAAAAGTGCACAACACTAGCACAGAAATTAAAACTACGTACCGGGTAAAACGGGGTGAATAGAAATGCAGGGGTGAATCGAGACGCAACTTTAAAATGGATTTGAGCCTTGAAATAATAATATAGTTTGTTGCCAAGGCACTTAATCGTTAATTATAGTACAGGTAACACATTAAAGTCCTTTTTGGCAACAAAAGATATTATTGCAACATTAAAATCCATTATAAAATTGCGTCTCGATTCACCCCTGCATTTCTATTCACCCCGTTTTACGGTATACAAGATATCGTTAGTTGTATTACTTGTATTACATATAAGTTATAAGTAACCTATTTATTCCAAATAAAAATACTCAAAGTTGGTCTATGAGTATTTTTTCTCCGACTGTACAAATAAAATGGTTAAGTAGACGTAGCGGTAATAAAAAAGTAATTTTCAACGATTCGACGGGGCGGGAATAAAAGCGGGAGTTTTAGAAGTAGACGTAGCGGCGACTCGACGCGGACGTGGCGGGACTCGACGTCAAGGCGACAAATCATGGACCTAGTGCAGTGTCTGTGAGAGTAGTACAAATTTGGTTTAAGCGTTTTCAATCCGGAAATTTTGATGTCAAAGATGCACGTCGCTCTGGTCGCCCTATTACGGATAAAATGGATGTCATTTTTGAAAAAGTGGAGCAAGATCGGCATTTCAGTAGTTACGACGTAGCTGAAGAACTGGGAATTGATCACAAAACAGTTTTGGCACATTTGAAAAAAACTGGGTACACAAAAAAGCTCGATATTTGGGTACCTCACGAGCTCACTGAAAGAAACCTAATGAACCGTGTACACTTTTGATTCTTTATTACGACGTAATGAAACCGAACCATTTTTGAAGAAGCTGATAACTGGTGATGAAAAGTGGATCACGTACGACAAGAACGTGCAAAAAGGGAAACCGGGGTTAACTCGCAACAAGGTGATGCTGTGTGTGTGGTGGGATTGGAGGGCATTATTCATTATGAGCTGTTACCACCAGGCAGGACCATCGATTCTGAAGTGTACTGCGAACAACTGATGAGATTAAAGCAAGAAGTTGAGAGAAAGCGGCCGGAATTAATCAACAGAAGGGGTGTGGTTTGTCATCATGATAACGCTAGACCTCACACATCTTTAGCCACTCAGCATAAATTAAGAGAGTTTGGCTGGGAGGTGTTAAAGCGTCCGCCGTATAGTCCTGACCTTGCACCTTCAGATTTCCACCTGTTTCGGTCTCTTCAGAATTCTTTAGGCAGTGTCAGGTTAACATCACGAGAGGACTGCCAAAACCACTTGTCGCGGTATTTTGATCAGAAGTCCCAAAATTTCTATAGCAATGGAATCATGTCCCTACCTACAAAATGGCAAAAATGGTACCTACATACTTTAGTTTAATGTAAATAAACTATATTAAAAAATGTTTTGAATTTTCTTAAAAAATGCGTGAAACTTTTTCCCCAACCTATTATATCTAATCGTTTTTATTATTTGTTACACGTATCTATCTATTTTTATTTAAATATTTACACACCTATTTATAAAACTAATTTACATCCATAAGACGTCCTCGTCCTTGGTCCAGTTGAAAACCAGCGTCAGGCACTAGTTGTCTGGCATTTATGCTCAACTGGGCCTATTTGTCGCAGCCGTGAGGCACACAAACCTATTTTAAGCATTTTTTTGTTTTTGTGTGAATATTGTGTGCCTTAACCTGGGTCAAATAAATTTATTTTCTTTCTATCTTTCTGTGTGTACATACCACAACTAAAAAGTGAAACGTAAAATAAAAATATAACAACCGACTTCAAAAAAAAACACTAAACAGTGATAAATAACTTTATTTTCGGAAATAGGTGGCAAAAAACTAAAATACTGATCCTAAGACACTGACTTCCGAAATTAAGGTTATTTTTCACTTTGTTTGCAGTTGTTTTATTTGTAATAAGATATTTTCGTATGCCTATTTCGTAGAAAATGAATTAAAAACCAACGCAGTAGTTATATTAGAACGGTGGGGAGCAAGTTTGTTCCCACTGGTCGGTGGTGTCGTGTAGTGGCGAATGTGTGTGTGTGTGTTGGGGTGTGTGTGGGGGTGTGTTGAGGTGATTGTGTGTGTGTTACCTGGCGATGTCGAGCGCGGCGGCGTCGCGCAGTAGGTCATCGAGTGGCGCGCGTAGGCCCTCGGCGTACACGCCCAGCGCGGTCAGCTTGTGTGCCTGCTCCGGGAAGGACTCGCGGATCTGCAGGGGCTGTCACACGCATACGCAGCGTTAAATAGTCACCAGGTAATGATGGTATAAGTATAGAACATCTGCGCTATGCAGGTGTACATCTGCCCAGAGTCCTGAGTCTTTTGTTTAATTTTTGTATAGGACATTCCTTTATTCAGGATGATATAATGGTGTGGTGTGGTGGTGGTGGTGATGGTGTTGAGTGGTGGTTCCAATAATAAAAACCAAAGCGGTGATGCATCTGACAAGCATAATTACCGCCAGATATCATTGGCCACAACCATGGCGAAGGTCCTTGACAGTCTCATGAACGCGCAGCAGAGCAAACACCTTCAGATACATGACTTGCAATTTGAATTAAGACCCAACCTGACAACGGAAATGGCAATTATGTGTCTGAAACAAACTGTAAGGTACTACACCGACAGGAAGACACCAGCGTGTTTTCTTGATCTTTCGAGGGCCTTCGACCTGGTGTCGTATGACGTTCTTTGGCATAAACTGCTTGAAGAGACCACTGTGCCGAGGGTATCTCTCCTCAAATATTGGTACAGTAATCAAAAGAATACTGTCAGATGGATCAACGTAAGTAGTCAGGAATATTATCTGAAATGCGGTGTTAGGCAGGGTGGGTTGACCTCCCCGAGTTTGTTTAACCTGTTTGTTAACTAGCTGATTGGCAGGCTCAGTGGAGCCATGGTTGGATGCTCAATAGACGGAAGAATGATATTAGTTATGCGGACGACATGGTTCTGTAGAGCCCGTCAGTCAGTTCGCTCAGGAGACTTCTGGGCATTTGTGAATCATATGCTCTGTCATATGGACTCAAATATAATGCTAGTAAGAGTGTTCTCATGCTATACAAAGCTGGGAACAAGGCTCCCTCTAACGTGCCGCCAATTAAGATCGGTGGGTCGGCACTGGTGAGGGTGGCTAAAGTAAAATATTTGGGTCACATGCTGATAGATCGGCTACAGGACGATGAAGACTTAGAGAGGGAAAGGAGTCAGTCATTGGCAGTCCGCTGCAATATGTTGGCCCGCAGATTCGCACGATGTACCAAGGATGTGAAACTGTAACTTTTTAGAGCCTTCTGTCGAGTCATTTTACACGTGCAGTCTGTGAATCAACTTTACGCGGCGGGCTTACAACTCCCTGCGAGTTCAGTACCATGACACTCTGAGGGCAGTGTTAAAAAAACCCCGGTACTGCAGTGCTTCCGCAATGTTTGCGGATGCTTCCATCGATGATTTCTTTTCTATAATTAGGAAAAGAACTGCATCGATGATGGGCAGGGTCCGTGGTAGCACCAACACTGTCCTCAAACCGTTAAGAGTGCAAAATAGACAGTCCTTTTACTGTCTACTGGGCAAGTGTACACCTGCACAGAAATAGGAAATAGGCATCAGATATTGTGTTTTGTTTACTAACAAATTACTAACACCTTTTTATCTTATTTTTTTTTTTGTGGTACTAGAACTATACATTTGTAAAAAAAACTATGGACGTATGTCTGAAATAACGATAAATTATTATTATTATAGTACACATGAGTGTGCACATACAGATGCACCATCAACACCCATTTCCCGGCCGAAACTTTAGTATTATTTACAGTCACGAGCATAAATACACGTATATTAATTACTATGGACAGATCAGCAATAATATCTGACTTCCTGATTAATTAATTAATAACAGACATATTGTCTTGTGTTATAAACTTATTAATAACCGCCTACTTAGTTCAGTTCAGAAGAATGTGATACCTTGTTGAGATAAAAAGTATCTGACATCGCTTTGGCAGCATATACATATAATGTCATAATGTGTCGAGCCGCTTTCTTACTTCTAGATAGTAATGAGTGCCGCTCATATCGTCACATATTTATGCTTCCAGTGGGTAGTCACATATTTTTGTAATTTGATCGATACAGATTGCGTTATAGAAGAAAATAAACTCTCGAACTTTTATGCTGCCAAATTGATGTCAGATATTTTTGATCTCAACGAGGTATCAATCAACATTCTTCAGAACTGAACTGAGTAGGCAGATACTTATGCATCCTGAGAGGTCACATATATTTACGAAGTCAAAGCGGTATCCTATATTTTGACGTTGCCTGAAGCGTCAAACAGTTTTGATGTTTCTTAAAATTCACATATTTGTGCTGCTACTTGTATATTTTCGTGTTTCTTCGAAGACACATATTTATGCTGCTACTTGTAGGTATAGGTTTGAGAACCGATATTAATGAATAAATCTGCTATTATTTCCTTACTGTCCTTAGTAATATATTTATATTCATAAAGTCATGACTGTACTTCAAGTAGATTTTGAAGTGATAAAAATATCGTATATAAATTTTAGTTGCAATGGGATTTGAACTTTGTCACATTGAATGTGATCTTCCAGAGCTAAATAAATATCTGATATTTGAAAAAGTTAATAAGTAACATTCGACAAAAAAATGTTGCTGCGGAAACGACATTAAGGGTGAAGCCAAACGAACGTAATTTTGTGAGTCATGAGTCGCAGAAATTCTGCTGCATTCGGTTTCATAAAAAAGTCCTATTTGATTCACACGGCGACGCGAAATGAGTTGTCTGCCGACTCACACGCATTATTCGGACCGAATTGAGTTTGCGGGGGGCGAAGGGGCCGACGCGGGCCGAGTAAAGCGTCAGTCAGGTACAGATTGCATGAGAGTCAACACGTATTTTTATTCACAAAATGCTGGACACAGAAAAAATGATAATTGAAACTGATTCCACTGCATGACATCATCACACATCCGCTATAAACGTTGGATAGTAACTGAATAAAATGCGCTCGTCTGGCATCCCAACAGAATTTCTGCCGGGCAGAATTTCTGCGACCGAAATTCTGCGACTCACGACTCACAAAATTACGCTCGTTTGGCCTCACCGTAAACGGCCAAGCCAGAGAATGTGTTATGTCACGGTAGGTTTACGACGTTTGAAACTTAGCTTCGTAATAAAAACGAAAAAATAATGAGATTTCGACCTTCAATATTTCTATAGTAATATAACCAGTCGGTTTCAGTTCTCAGATAAATATGGTTCACTGCATATAAACAATCGTGACGACGGCGACGCGACGGGTTATACGGCTCTGCTCGGTGATGGGTGTTCTTCCACCCTGTATATAGTACTAGCTTCTGCCCGCGGCTTCGTCCGCGTGGATGTCGGAAAAATGTCACGAGAAAGTACTACCGGAATTAAAAGTACGTGTTGTACGGAACCGTACATTACTTTACCGACTTACGCGCCGTGCATTCTGCACACAGAGCATTTGTACCTATTATTGCAAATAATATGTAAAAATATATTTCAATAAATCAGTGTTTAACGAACATTCACGGTGGTCGGTTTTATTTCATCATCCCAATAGAATCGCCCCGTTATCATATCACTAAGTGTAGGAATCCCCTACATTTATTTTTGGTCCTTCGAGCATTGCAGGACTCGGTCGCGGTACTTTGACCTATCGCGCGTACTGGTCAGAGGCACGGTTCGGACTCAAGGTTCTGTGATCAAACCAGTGTGGACTCTTTTAGAAAAACACACTTCATCCTTGACTGGAGCTAATATAGCTTAGGTCAGCAGCACAGTCGTGGTAAGCATATCACGGCGTGACATCAACATCATCGGGCTCGGTGGAGCTCATCATCAGGCGGCGCGAGGGTTCAGCGTACGCTATCGATCCCTGTGGGAGCAGCATCAGGTGCGGACAGCTACGTGGATCATCATTTAACCAAGTAAGACTGTTCCTTTACCTACATCATGGAAGCTCTTTTATCCCGTCAATCTGAAATCATCATCAATTTCACTACAATAAAGGTGAACTTCAACAAGGATTCGGATTCTCGCAAAAATGCCGAATACTTGAGGAAACGGTTAGAGACGTTAGACAACCTCTGGGGAGAGTTCGAGCAAAATCACCAAAAAATATCTGAGCATAAAAATGTAGCGGTTGAGTATTTCCTTGACAACACATATCAAAAGGGTAAAGACCTTTATCAATTTACTTGTAACCTTATATCATCTTACGGCAAATCATCAAAATCTACTCAACCAGATGGCAAGTTAGACGAATTGTTATCATTGCAACGCACTAATTTTAGGGCATTCACTCGGCTAATTAAAGGTATCAAAGTTGATCAAATAACAGATAAATGGGAACTAGAAGATGAGCTTAAAAACGTTCAAGCTAAGTGGACAATTATTGACGCACAACATTTGCAAATCGATCATATACTTGCTGGTGGAGATATATCATACGACGAGGAGTTTAATCATCATGAATTGGCCTACAAAACTATCAAACGTGAGTTGAATAAGAAAATCTCATCAACGACTCACTTAGAAAAATCAACTCCGCATATTGAAATACCATCCTTCAGCGGGAATTACACACAGTGGCCAACCTTTTATGACTTGTTTACGGAGACAATTCATAACAATAACTCCATCACTAATGCTCAGAAGATGCAACACCTCAAGGGAAAACTTAAGGGTGAAGCAGAACGTCTCATCTATCATCTACATATTTCATCGGAGAATTATGCTACTGCGGAGATCTTATTACATCGGTACAACAATTCTCAAGTTCTTTTCACGAATCAAATCGAAATGTTTCTCAATCAACCCAACATTCAGAAGCAATCATCATTTGAAATCAAAAGGTTGTATGATACCTCAACCGAATGTAATCACGCGATTCACAATCTCGGCGTTGATACGAATACGTGGGATCCGTTGTTGGTTCATTTATTGTGCAAGAAACTGGACCCAGAAACTTATGCTGACTATAAGGAAGCACGTAGGACACCTCGTGATTTACCAAGGTTAGACGAATTAATGGGATTCCTCGAGAGTAAGTTTACCGCTCTTGAGCCTATTCATAAAAACGATAAGGAACCCTCACCATCAAGCAAGCGGAACCCAAATCAATCAAAAAACACAAGTAACTTTAATAAGCAAAACAATTATAAAGGTTACATTAACAAAAATTATCAAGCCATTATTACTCAAACTTCAAAATGCTCTGTATGCAATTCTAATCATGCTCGCAACTTGTTTTCGTGCAAAAAAATCATGAATATGACACCGGACGTGCAATTGAGGACTTTGACAAACTCAAATATTTGTCAAAATTGCCTATTCAGTCACGATGGAAGTCAATGCACTTCGAAAAAGCGTTGCAAAACCTGTCAAGGTGATCATCATTCAATACTACATGAAGCGTGTGTCTTATCATCAAAACAAGCTCATCAAGCAACTTCATCATCATCATCTGCAATGACCGCTTCGTCATCAAAATCATCAAACAAGCCATCTAATGTTAATCATGTCGCAGGTGATGACGAAGAGTTATTGTTGACCACGCTATCGATCAATGTCAGGTGTTCTGATGGCAGCTATGTGATGCTTAGGGCTCTTCTAGACCAGGGATCACAGATATCATTAATATCGGAAAACGCTGTACAGCGGTTAGGGTTGCAGCGGCGAAGATATAACGCATCAGTATCAGGGATAGGTGCTGGTGCTAGGCAAAGCAAAGGACGGGTATCAATCGACTGTCAATCTAAATAGATTAAAAAACGTAAATACGGCGACTATCAGTTCACTACAGAAGCACTGGTTTTGACAAAGGTCGCTAACTGCTTGCCTGGCATACCATTCAAAAAGCAATCTTGGTCTCATATCCAACATCTTCAATTAGCAGATCCAGAATACAACGTGTCGAAGCCTATTGATATTCTCTTGGATGTGAGTATCTATTCACAAATCATCATGGACGGTCTCATCAAAGGTCCAGCGCAGGCTCCGATTGCGCAACAGACGGCACTCGGATGGATCCTGTCTGGCAATGTTCGCACATTTAATTGTCATATCGTAACAAATGACTTATCCGACCTATCAAAATATTGGGAGATAGAGGACGTTGAAACATCATCATCATCTCTTTCCAGTGAAGATCAGTATTGTGAAGAGTTTTATCAGCAAGCTACTCGTCGTTTGGACACTGGTAGATACGAGGTTGGCATACCCATGATAGCCGAATACGAAAATCAGCTTGGATCATCAAAATTAAAGGCTATTGCACAATTCAAACAGTTGGAAAGAAAAATGTGCAATAACGAATCATTTTCAGAAAATTATAAATCTTTTATGTCTGAATATCAAGAACTGGGTCACATGTGTATTGCCAATAATGTCGACGAATCAAAACGTGCCTTCTTCTTACCACATCACGGCGTAATGAAATTAGATTCAACAACAACAAAACTTAGAGTCGTTTTCAATGCGTCGGCGAAATCAACATCGGGCAAAAGCCTAAATGATCTCATGTGTTGCGGAACAAATCTTCAAAAAGACCTCATGACACTCATCTTAAACTGGAGAACCTACAGTTATGTAATCACAGCAGACATAGAGAAAATGTTTCGGCAAATCTATATCAGACAATCAGATCGTCATCTTCAATCAATCATCTGGCGGCAATCATCTCAGGACGTACTGAATGAATATCATCTTGCTACTGTGACGTACGGTACTAAGGCTGCTCCATACTTAGCTATGAGAACGCTTAAACAGCTGGCAATAGATGATGCCGACAAGTATCCACTAGCAGCGTCAGCATTAAATCAATCATTCTATATGGACGATCTGTTTAGTGGAGCCAATACCATTCATCAAGCCAGGGAGCTTCAGCAGCAGCTCATTGAGATACTGAAGGGTGCTGGTATGAACCTCCGGAAATGGTCCAGTAACGTACCGGACCTACTGGTAGACCTATCACCTGACCAACTCAATAACCCATTAGACTTCAAGTGTTCAGAAACAAGGAAAACACTTGGATTGAGATGGAACCCATCAACGGATAGCTTTAGCTTTCAAAATCAATTACAGCATCATGATGAACGCGTCACAAAGAGACAGCTGCTTTCAGAAATTTCAAAACTATTTGACCCCTTGGGCTGGCTCTCGCCATTATCAATCAGAGCGAAACTGCTTTTTCAAAATGCATGGTCATCATATGTATCGTGGGACGAAGAAGTTTCACAATCCATTCAAGATGATTGGATTCAGCTTAAAAATGATTTCAACATCATAGACCAATTTATCATACCGCGTTATCTCGGTAACACAAATCAATCATATCAAATTCATGGATTTTGTGACGCTTCCGACAAAGCATACGCATGTGTTGTGTATGTAGTAGCAAAAGACAATAAGGGCGAATACACATCAACGCTCGCTGTAGCAAAAACGAAGTTAGCACCTTTAGCAAAAAAGGTATCATTGCCACGACTAGAGCTATGCGGTGCGCTACTGCTAGCTCAACTTATCAAGAAAGTCATGGAATCTTTATCAAATCAGGATGTAGAGATCTATGCCTGGACAGACTCCATGATAGTTTTAGGATGGATCAAAGGCGATGCGAAGAAATGGAAGCAGTTCGTAGCTAACAGAATTATCAAAATCATTAGTATCATTCCATCATCATGTTGGCATCATGTGAGGTCAGAAGAGAATGCAGCAGATTGTGCTACTCGGGGTCTGACATCACGGAAGTTAACAAGCCATCCGTTGTGGTGGCAGGGTCCGAAATGGATAACCAATTTCGAACAGCGGACCCTTCCTATCACCTTATATCAATCACCAGACTTGGAAACTAAGCAACTTAGTGTAAACACGGCCTTATATCAAAATCATATTTCAATCATACACGAATTATTACACAATTGCAGTTCATTAACTCGCATTGTAAAAATAGTCGCTTGGATATCGCGTTTCATTACGCAATTACGAGGTAAACACACTTCAAGAACGGATGTATTGACGTCATCAGAGATGGACAATGCATTGAACATCGTTATCAAAGATGGTCAGTCACACCAATTTCATGAAGATATTTTATTCATCAATCAAAAGGGGCACGTGCATCCTAGAAGCAAAATATCATGCCTTAATCCTTTCATGGATGAGCACGGTATCCTAAGAGTAGGGGGGCGACTCAAAAACGCATGTATCAGTGACTCATCAAAACACCCCATCATATTATCAAGTCATAGTCGTCTCACCGATTTAATCATTGATCAGGCTCACATCACCACATTGCATGGAGGCCCGCGACTGACACTTTCGTACATCAGAGACAGATATTGGATAATCAGCGGTATCCGTACCGTCAAGAGGAAGTTGAGAACATGCGTTAAATGTCAGCGCTTCAGTCAAAAACAATATCAGCAAATCATGGCCGATCTTCCAGAGCCACGAGTCACCCCATCACGACCTTTCTCTCACACCGGGGTTGATTTTACCGGACACGTCGAGTTGAAGGCCAATAAGGGACGCGGAATCAAAACCGTCAAGGGCTGTTCATCTGGAACTGGTTTCCGACCTGAGTACTCCAGCATTTTTAGCAGCCTTTCGTAGGTTTTCGGCCCGGCGTGGAACGCCAAGTCACGTATACAGTAACAATGGCACGAATTTCGTAGGTGCCAATCGTATCATTAAGAAAGAGTATCAAGAGATCATAGCCACCATCAACACCGATTTCTTCAATAATATCAATGACATGAACATAAAGTGGCACTTCAATGCTCCTGCGTGGCCAAGTGCAGGCGGGCTTTGGGAAGCTGCGGTGAAGAGCCTCAAATATCATCTAAAGCGTATAATCGGCGATCAGAAACTCACTTACGAAGAGTTTACTACGCTACTACATCAAATCGAGGCATGTCTGAACTCAAGACCTCTCTGTCAGTTGACCGAGAGCCCTGACGACGACTTTCTTACGCCAGGACACTTCTTGATCGGTGGCCCACTTCTATCTAGGCCGCAGACGGATCCAGATCACATGAATCAATCAACAAGGTGGCAACTCACTCAATCAATTAACAAACAGTTTTGGAAAAGATGGTCTAGCGAATATCTTCAACAATTGCAGGCAAGATCAAAATGGCGTAAGCCAAGTAGGAACTTCGAAATCGATGACGTCGTTCTTATCAAGGACGAAAACTTGCCACCCGGCAAGTGGGCGTTAGGACGTATTCAAGCAGTTCATCCTGGAAAGGATGGCTATGTTAGGGTAGTCAGTTTAAAAACTAAAAATAATATCATACAACGCCCTGTCACCAGACTTGTGTTGTTACCAGTAAACAAGGACACAACACAGGATCAAAATGTCAATCAAGACAATTCAGAGGAGCGAAGCAAGAGAAAGCGACTTCCTCGCAACAAAGTATCATTGCAGAGCCTGTTCACTAGTTTCTTATTACTATTTGTCATGTTATTTTCACTTACTTCAGCGCAAAAAATACCTAATCATGAATCATATAATGTGACGTCATTAGAAGAGAATCAAGCTATTTACTTCGATAGAATATCCAATCTTCAGTATATCAAGGACGAATGGCGTCTAGTTGTGTTCTACAATATGACGACCTACTGGAAAGGTTTATCCGATATCAAAGGTTACGTCAATCACATCAAGCTATTATGTAACACCCATGCAAGTAAACAATATCAGAGCATCATTCTTCAGTTAGAGCACGAGATTAGCGAAATTGAACACTATGATATGTTACTTAAATATCAAAGTCCGAAAAGGCTGAAAAGAGGCCTAGTAAACGGGTTGGGTTATATTGCTATTCGGTGTACTGGATGAGAGATTTGCCGAAAAATACAAGAGTGACATCGAGCAGATCAGTCATAATGAAGGACATCTTCAAAAACTTATCAAAAATCAGACAAGTATTTTAGAATCAGAATTTAATATCATACGTCGTAATGAAAATATCATGAATCAACAATTCTCATTCATCAAGCAACATCTTCACAATCTATCGACTGAGGTGAATAAAATACGTTTGGATAATGAGGATGGCCTTTATGTCACATCATCATCTTTAGCAGCATCAATAATTATATCAAATATTCGTTGGATTCAGCAATCGTTAATTGGCACGGTTACAGATATATCACACGGGCGCATTGACAGTCATTTGTTGTCGCCGGTGCAGTTATCGTATCAGCTGAACATCATCTCTAGCCAACTGAATGGTAAACTAACGATACCAGTGGATTCGAAAAATATCAAGGACTTGTATCGTTTGCTTAAAGTATCAGCTAGAGTCTTCTCAAACTACTTAATCATCGAAATCAAAGTTCCACTCCTAAGCAATGAATTGTTTGAGTTGAACAACATCATATCTATTTCGCAAAAGAGAGGACTACAGTACTATCATCTCATACCATCGGTACCATTCATAGCTTACAATCTAGGCAAGGATACAGCATTTCTTCTATCAGAAGAAGACCTACAATCATGTACCCATGTTCCCAACGATATCTTGTTATGCTCATTAAACATGCCCATTTACGATCTAAACATAAAGCAGTCTATCTGTGAAATCAAAATCTTCAATCAAAAACAATTATGCCACTCCGTAAAATCGTCGTGTGAGGAGCAATGGATCAAATTGCACAGGTTGAACACCTGGTTGTATACATGTTGCTCGGAATGCCAAGTGCGCATAATTTGCGCTAACGGAGTCACAATGGTCAACCTTGTCGGCAACGCGATTATTACCCTAGGTCAAGGTTGCACATTGAAAGGGGATACATTTACTATTTATGCTCATAATAATTTCATCAATCATGTTAATATTCATCATCACATCGAAGTCCCAGAGGTGTCTATGCTAAACAAAATCATGAAAACGTCTGCACCAGAGAACTTCAGTGTGGCCGAAGATCATCATCTCATTTGGAATCAATTAAGGGCTCAGATTGACGAGGTTAAGGAACAGTCGTCTACAGACCTGAGCATTCACGACATTCATCACTATACTATGCTGTACATCAGTGTAGCTTCGGTTATCATCTTGGGTGGCGTCGTCGTGTACCTCATCAGAAAATATCGAAGTACGGACAGAGTACCAGCGTCGCCCCCCAGGGCCAGGAGGCTGGCTGGGTGGGGCCAGTGACGGTCGCGCCGGTGGATACAGCGCCGGTAGCATCACGTTTAGCGGAATCAGTGCAAAAGTGTAGTGAAGTGCTTACGATTAGTGGTGTAGATAGGGCTACCTCGCCAACGTTTCTGCGTTCAGTGCACTTACACGACCGCGATGATTAAGGACATGTGTTTATGAGAATAGTCATATAAATTAATGTTTTACAGCATTTGTATCATTTTACTATTTAATCATGTCAACTTGTTTGTAACTTCAATATTCTGCCTATCTATCAATCATTTCAGTTGCCCAGTTTGGGCGGGCAGGATGTACGGAACCGTACATTACTTTACCGACTTACGCGCCGTGCATTCTGCACACACAGCATTTGTACCTATTATTGCAAATAATATGTAAAAATATATTTCAATAAATCAGTGTTTAACGAACATTCACGGTGGTCGGTTTTATTTCATCATCCCAATAGAATCGCCCCGTTATCATATCACTAAGTGTAGGAATCCCCTACACGTGTAGTAGTGTGTTAATGCAGATTATAAACTATATGTATGTTACCAAATTTCATCTAAATCCGTTCAGCCATTTTTGCGTCAATCCGAAACATAAAATCATCCCCTCTAAAATTGACTACCTCTTTTAGATTTCCGTTTATTTCCGATCTTAAATATAAATACCGAGTTTCAAGTAAATCGAACCGCGCGTTAAAATCTTTCCATTCAATTATTTTCCCCCACAAAATTCAACACAGGGGTGTTGAATTTTGTGGGGGTAAATAATTGAATGTTAAAAGGTTGTTTTCGAAAATTTATGTTTACGGCCGTTTTATTTATTAAGAAAATATCCGGGTCAATTTTTCAGCATGCATTTTTCATTTAGCATTCCCGTTCGTCCCCTTAGGTGGACGAAGTCGGGGGAACGAACGGGAATACACGGGATCTATTGGCATCAAAAAGTGTTGAAAAAACTTGCGCATATTTTTGCTGCTTGTACATTTTTTCAAAATCCGTGAAAGCAGATCAAAATGTCTCAAACAGTTAAAGACAGTCTCCACCCCGTATAACTAAAAATTAAATGCTGTGCGAGCCGCTGCTGCAGCTGATGCACTTGAGAACGGCAGAACAGATTTGTTTTTTTAATTTTTAGTGTTCATCATTATAGTCCGAATAATGTTTTTAGGGAAAGGAAAACCGGCCAAGTGCGAGTCTGACTCGCGCACGAAGGGTTCCGTACCATTATCTATAAAAACAGAAAAAAATCACGTTTGTTGTATGGGAGCCCCCTTAAATATTTATATTATTCTGGTTTTTTGTATTTGTCGCTATAGCGGCAACAGAAATACATTATCTGTGAAAATTACAACTGTCTAACTATCACGGTTCATGAGATACAGTCTGGTGACAGACGGACAGACAGACAGACAGACAGACGGCGGAGCCTTAGCAATAGGGTTTCCGTTTTACCCTTTGGGTACGGAACCCTAAAAATTAGAAAAGTTTCCCGTAAAATTGGAAAATTTGGGAATAACCCGGTGGTTTTTTATAGGATTCTGTATGAATGATTGAAATTTGGGCAAGATTACATTAGCCAGGTCAGCTAGTACGCAATAAATAAGAGCAGTGTCTACTCCGAAGCGCTAAACCGAAGTATTGGCGGAATGTTAGGCCGTTTTATAACTTCCGCAGTTTCATTTTTTGACTTTGAGTCACAGTTTTGACTTTGGCTTATCTGTTCGACGGTTTTTTTTTCGCCGTGTTCAGCGATAGTTAGCCTAGTAAAGTAACGACGGTTTAGCGCTTCGGAGTAGACCCCCAGGTGACTCACGACGTAGAGCACTTCTAGCGCGGCCAGCAGCTGCACGAGCTCGGCGTCGGGCCAGCGCGGGTGCGCGTGCAGCGCCAGCGCCGGGCGGCGCGCGCCCGCCGCCGCCGCGCGCAGCACGCCGGCGCGCGCCGCCTCGCCCAGCGCGCGCACGTCGTCGTAGGCGCCCAGCGCGCCCGCGCCCGCCAGCACCAGCCGGCCGCCCGACACGCGCGCGCAGCGCAGCACGCACGTCGTCTGCAACCTCACACACCACACGATGACACAAACACAAACTCGAAACGGTTTCCACCAAAGCGGAGAGGAGTTTGTAAACGACCAATAAGATTATCTTTATTTCTACATCTCCTCTGCGCGTAGCATCTTATTGGTCGTTTACAAACATCTCCTCTCCTCTCCGCTTTGGTGGAAACCGGGCCTTCGGCTCGCTTGCACGTGTCGGCCGCAGCCTTTCTTTCCTATAATCGACGAAGTATTATTCTGTCTCGTGCGTTATACCTACTTGAAGAAACAAGTGAAAATTCGCGAAGATTGCAAATCTATCGTCGCTCCAGGCCTCCATCGCATCAAATAAGGTATTGTGCATAGAGCATGGACAAGTACCGGTTTTCAATAATATCGAAAAACCGGACTATCGGAGCAAAAAACCGATATTGGATTTAACTGATATCGGATTTTCGATAGTTGATTAAAAAAAAACAAGATGCAATAGAATCATTTACATAGTTCACTAATTTTAAATAATGTAAAATATACCTATCTGTTTAACAATAGGTATGTTGCAGTGTCATTTATAATTACCATTTCCAGAAACGTCATGCTAAGTAAGTAGGTACATACCTACTTTTATCCGGAACTTTTAAGTTTCGAACGTACAACACTTAGGGGAGCATCTCTACTATGGTGGATAGATTCAATCGGTTAAAGATCATGTGTTTCCAAAGCACTGATTGACATGAACTCTCCTGATACGAACTCTATTAACTGTTTTTAGTTTCTTACTTTTTAAGTTCTAATTAAAATTAAAGATTGCAATGCAATATTTATTAAAAATAAATATCGTTGATTTACTTTGTAATAGTCTCTTATACTTATTCCCCTAAGGCCAGGCATCCTAGCCAGACCTAACAACGTTAAAACGTTTTTTTTTGCCATAATATTGGAAAAAATCGAAATACCGGAACATCGGTATTAAAAAAAAGTAATATCGCAACAAAACCGGTATTGGAAAAAGGTTCCGATAGTCCATGCTCTAATTGTGCACCCTCTCCTCATTACAAGCTGTCGTTTTTCATCGCCCAATTTCTCCCAACAGTAATTGTACTTCATCCATGGTTTTACTTCACCAACTACGAAAATCTATCGTAAGATTTCACTTATTTATGTGCAAGGGCCACTTTGTTAAAACTCTTTGAAAATGTTCTTAGGATTTATTGAACATTCCCAAAGAATTGTGAAAGTTGGAATCAGATTTTGTGAAAGTCAAATTTGAAAAGAATTTGTGAAGTTGGGCCCGCAGTTCTCAGATAGAGGATTGAGGGCCCACCTGTACCTGATAAACTATGGACACTTCAGAAAAAGTCTTTATGCCAAAATCTAAGCTAATGCCAAACAAAATTTGTGAAAACAAGATATTATCGCAAAAAAAAACAAGGAAGTCTTCTTGCTTTCACAAACTTTCACAATTTATGTAGTAGTTTAATTTCTGAAGTGGTTTTTTTTTCTTTTTTTCTGTAAGTTAATGGTTTCATTTTATTTGCGTGATAAACTTTACGTGTATGAGAATTGAGGGCCCCTTTTGAACCAAGTTATACAAAGTAGGACAGTGTTGTGCGATAATATCTTGTTTTCACAAATTTTGTTTGGCATTAGCTTAGATTTTGGCATAAAGACTTTTTCTGTATTGTCTATCGTTTATCAGGTACGGGTGGGCCCTCAATCTTCTATCTGAGAACTGAGGGCCCAACTTTACAGTCCATAACTAGCTTATTTGACTTTCATATCTGATTCCAACTTTCACAATTCTTTGGGAATGTTGCGGCCGCCTAAGCCTTAGGGTGAAAATCGAAATTTTCTTAGTCAGGGGCAGTTCTGTGACACAAGTAGGTGTTTTGGTGATGTGGGAAAACATGATGGTATCTACTCGGTTAGGTATGGCGGCGACACGGTGAGAAGAGTTTCCTTAGCCACGTGGCGGCGCGCGGCGGCACGTCCAGGATATCACGTACGGACGAGAATCTGCACTTTCCACAACACACTGACACACACTTGCACAGTTTAATAACAATCTTCGTTCTTCGCGGTGAAATATGAGTCCTTTTCGACTTTGGGTTTATTTTGACCCACAAGCGGCGATGTCAATGAGAAACTGGCGGTTTTCTTAATTTCGGCAGCATCTGCGCCATTACGAATCTTCCTTTTCGTTCTCACTCAGGCATTATAAGGGTTGCGGAAGGGAGACAGAAAGCGGAAGGGGAAGGAAAGCGGAAAGGAACCTTGTGTCGCACAGATACTAATGAGATGCCAGTTATTAGGCATGAAATATAAAACTAAGTAAGTTATGGCGGAGCAGGCAGTCTAAATCCGAACGCAAGCTCTACCCCTCGCTCCTCGCCACTCCGTTATGTGCTAAACGCTAATGCATCAGTAATAAAGTTGAATATCGCATACGCTCTTTGATCGTGTTCGAGCACGAAACTAAATAGCATAAGTCTCAATTCTTATTTCGTTTATAATTAAAGTAATAATTGATCTAGAGAAAAAATATCGTGTGTCGGGATAATAAACTTTAATTTCTTGCTGTGAATATGTATTTTAGACATAAAAGCTAAACAATCTTGTTTGTTTTTTATAACCATCCTTAAAAAAGACATGATTTTCGAATAAAAAATTTATTGACAGAAAATATTACAATTACGTAACTGTCTTCAACATGGAAAGAAAATAAAAGATCCAATAAATCATATACTAGTTTAATTTTGCTTGTACGTGTGACCGTTTCAGAATATTCATGCAAATTAACATAAAAATAGGGAGCCTCCTCTTAACAGGGAATGTTCACTAAATCAATAATTAATATTTTATTTAACATTAATATTTATATTATTATAAGTATTGTTGTTTGTAAAAAGTATCAATATGTATAGCTTTGGCGGTTTATTGTTTTTGTTGGCAGTACTGTGTTGTTCACAGATTTGTTATATTATTATTATGTTAATTATATAATATGTGAAGACTTGTAAGTGACTATCAATCACATCTTCAATTTCTAAGTCAGTTTTGTTTAGCTGCAAGTCTTCCAACGTGAATAAATAAATAATAAATAAATAACTCCTAAGCACATTTTCAAATAGTTTAAACAAAGTGCCCTCACACCACACGCACGCATGTTAGCTAAGAGATGACCAGTCCCAACTGACAGCGCCCGTTCACGAACATGACGCATGCATCAGCACCAGCTCAGACATTTTGAAGGGAACTGAATCATCCAACACTTGCGCCAGCATCAGCGAGACATTTGAGTGAGCATGACATACTCTCAACTGCCAGGGAATATTCAATTCAATGAAGAAGTCACATAAGCTCTGCGCGGGTCGTTACACGCACCTTGTCGAGCTCGGCGTCGAGCTGACGTGCGTCGGCCACGAAGTCCTCGAGCGCCTGCGGCGGCGCCACGCCGGGTGACGTCACCAGCACGAGCGCGTCGTACTGCGCGCTGTTCACCTCGCTCACGGCTGCCACGCGCACGCCGTGCACCACGCGCTCGATACCCATCGCCGACGAGAGCTTAGCACGCTGCACCTGCCGGAACACATACTTCCATACTTACAAATGTACGTTTGAATGACCAGTGAAAACATGCTGGTGGCAAACTCCAGGTTTCCACCAACCAGATAATATAGTGATAGAAAGGACTTATTGTCATGTGGGGAAACACATTTACAACACAAAAGCCGGCCAAGTGCGTTGCGGTCCACGCACAATGAAGGGTTCCGTAGTTGGGATGAATGTATCCTAAAATGAAACTTAACATTCTAGTTGAAAAACATGTTCTCCTACATCGATATACGCAACTGCAACGGTCAATTTTACAACTGCAAATGTCAGTTTATAATCGATTTTTTTTTAATTTTATGTATAAAACTACAAATTAACTATTTTCTGACTTTTTCCTGTACTTGTGATGTGTTCATGAATCTAGGTCTACGGGGTACCGGAGTACCCTATAGGTTTTGATTTATTTGCGAATATCAAAATATGTCGCATAAATCGCCGTATTTTTTGAGATCTCCAAGGGACAGTTAAGTAGACCTACGTATTTGATATTAATTTCAACCTGATACGAAAGTGACACTGAAAATTCTTATAAAATCAAAAACTGAAGCAACTAGCAAGTTATTAGTTTTGTTATATCTTTTTAAAATAGTGTCCAGTTACATCAATACATCGCTGCATCCGATGGAACCATTGAGAAAAGCACTTTGCCCACTACTGGTCCTTAGGGGTCTCTTCGACGGCATTTTGAAACGCAGCCACTGCTTTCTCGGCGTCCAAAAACATTTTCCTCGAAGTTTTTCTTTTATTTTCGGAAATAAATAAAAAACGCAAGGTGCGAGGTCGGGGCTATAAGGCGGGTGACCCAGTAATTCTACGTCTGACGTCGCCAAGTAGTCGATTGTTTGCTTGGCGGTGTGCGACGAGGCGTTGTCGTGGTGAAGGAGGATCCTACTGCGAGGTCGTTTTTTCTCCCGAACTTTTTCCAAGACAAGTTGCAAACAATTGTTAGTGGACCACTCTGCAGTAACTGTTTTTCGATCCTCTAAAACAATTGTTGTGTAATGACCTGTCCTTCCAAAGAACGAGACCACCATCTTTTTTCCCACGCTTCGACCTCTCTTCACTTTAGTTGGCAACTCCTCGGAAAGAAACACCCAGACAGCAGACTGTCTCTTAGTTTCAGGATCATAACAATAAATCCAGCTTTCGTCACCCGTAAGTATGTCGAACACAGCATTTGAGTCACCTCCGTTAAATCTTTAAAGCATTTCACGACACAATCAACACGACGGAGTTTTTGGGCCTCTGTCAAATTATGAGGTATCCACAGGGCACAAAGCTTCCTGACCGCTAAATGTTCATGGACGATTTTGTACACTTGACTCATACCGATGCCTAAGCTTGTCCGAATCTGCTGATAATAAGTCACTCTTTTGTCAGTCTTTATCATACGCCGCACAACACTGATGTTATCTTCAGTCGTCGCCGTAGAGGCCGTCCCTCACACATATTATCGGTGAGATTAGTGCGACCACGTTTAAACTCATTGGGCTTCAGCGTGAAAGGCCAATCGAAGTCTATCATAACTTTCTTGTTGACTTAAATGACATCTAAAGTCATAAAAATCATTGTATGAACATTTTTTTCACAACACTTGTTGACAGACGCGGCGGCACTACGGCACGGCGCCGTCGCCGTAGGCGTCGTCCGGTGGTTTGCGGAGTCTTAGACAAGCTCACACGTTTATTTTACGGTACGACTAGCGCACCGTACTGTAATGAAACCGTGCCATGTACAACGGGCCTAACTCGCATTGTATTCTACGACGAACTGTCCAATCACTCCTTACAACATTTATGAGACAAGTGTCGCCCCACCATTGCTCCGGACGTTCGCAACGGAACAATATTAGCGCGGCTCCAGTGTTGCCAACCTAAATATTAATTAGATAATGTATTTAAGGTGGATGCGCTAAGGTAGCCCGCGAAATTCAAATTTTCTTACGTTTTTTGCAGTTTGCAGGGCCTCAAGTCTGTTATTACAATAGTGGCAGAATGGTCGATCATTGATTTCATAATTGTTGATTTTGACAAGTTTGGTAATCTACTATTATAATGGCGTCATTATGACTTTCCAATGGTCCGGCACTGATACTACATTGAAATATAATCTCGTACATAATGACAAATGAATGACATTTCTACTAATGGGTTTTATAATAATGGCAATACGACAATGCCATTATAATAACACAGTTATATTACGAGAACATTGACCGACCAATGATCGACCATTATGAATTTACCAGATTACGAACTTTTAGCAAAATGACAATGGCATGACAATGGGATCGTGTTGGAATGACTGAATTTATAAAAATAGCAGACTTGGGCCCCAGGTCAGTAACAGGTTGTATATTGATCTAAATATGATTCGCGGCCATAACAAATATGGCTTTACAGAATTATAATCATTAAAATCAGCATTATTACTCTCTAAGTTCATAAAATCCTACTGAATGATTATTTCAGAAATAGTCATTCAGTAGGATTTTATCAAGAGAGTTAGTTGTATTGCCGATTCTAATGATTATAATTCTGTAAAGCCATATTTAGATCAACATACAACCTGTTACTGACCTGCAAACTGCAAAAAACGTAAGAAAATTTGAATTTCGCGGGCTACTTTAGCGCATCCCCCCTAATTTAAAACATGTAAACGTAGATATATAATTATAAATAGGTAAACGTATATGATTTTGAGTAGCCCTAAAAGGTTATTAATAAAATATGTTTTGAACAAATAAATCAACTATTCATTAAATCATAAATCAAAACAACTAATGTTATACGTTGATAAGTATGTCTGTCTTCAAAGCGACAACATCCGACCGTCCTGCTCACGCATCCATCCCCGAATAGAGTCCCAATCTGGGCTTTTACTCCAAAATCACGAAATCCGAACTAATCTGAACTAATCTTATGTCCGTAAGTGATACGGAATAGGAAACGCCCAAAACTACTTTCGGCCGAAGTTTTGGGCGTTTCCTATTCCGACATAAGATTATTTCAGAGTTAAAAACGAAAGACAACATGATTTGATAGTGTTCCCGATTCCCGATGTGTATTTACCCGTTAGAAAATTGAATTTGTAACTTGTTTTGACGAATCAACTACTTTCGGACGGGCCCGTATCTTCGTTGACGGACTTAGAGAGTAGGCCCCCCTGGTGCAATTGCTGAGAACGAAGTATAAACAATAAATCACAATATTTCAAAAAGTGAAGCTGCTATTAAGAGCAGGCAGTCTAAGTCAAATTTCGAACGCAAGCTCCGCCCCTCGCTCCCCACCACTCCGTTATGTGCTAAACGCTAATGCATTAGTAATAAAGTTGAATATCGCGTACGCTCTTTGATCGTGTTCGAGCACGAAACTAAATAGCGTAAGCCTCAATTCATATTTCGTTTATAACTAAAGTAATAATTGGTCTAGAGAAAAAATATCTTGTTTCGGGATAATAAACTATATTTTCTTGCTGTGAATATTTATTTTAGACATAAAAGCTAAACAATCTTGTTTGTTTTATACAGGGTTACTGGTAATTCGACGTATATCCGTCAGGGGCTGATAAGGGGGCCAAAATGCAACAAATTGAACCCCCCATATGTATGGCCGAAATTCAATAGTTTTCGAGATATTAGAATTTTAAGGGTTTTTCGACATTTACCCAAAATTTGACATTTCATTCCAAATTAAAAAAAAACTACATATTTGTAGGTATTGTCTCGTCACAAAAATTTCTATGACATTAATCGTACAAATAACTAAAACAACTTGCTTATTCTGTAAGCTTTCCAGAAAGCTATAAAAGTCAATTTTAAAATACATAATTCGTGCCACGGCATGTGTTTGAATCGGCGCGGGGAGAGAAAGGGTCATTTGTATTTGTATGAAATAAAATGCATAAAAAAATGTACAGACGCCAGCAGATCAAGCTACCCGAAACTGTCAAATTTTCCCAATCAACCTTGAACCTTATGCTGTAGAGTTAAAGTTGAAAATCTATTGAAGAAATTTGACAGATTGTAGTAGCTTAATGTGCTGGCGTCTGTACATCAAATTTTATTACAAATTTTACACATCTTGTTCAACCCGCCCCATCGCGAAGAATTTCGCCAGGAAAATCGGTTGTTTTAGCGAGGATCATAAACTAAAAACACAGATAATTTCTCTCCCCACGCCGGTTCAAACACATGCCATGCCACGAATTATGTATTTTAAAATTGACTTTTATACCTTTCTGGAAAGCTTACAGGATAAGCAAGTTGTTTTAGTTATTTGTACGATTAATGTCATATAAATTTTTGTGACGAGACAACATTTTTGAAGCGTAAAATGAAAATATTGGTAAGATATTATTCTTATATCGCTCATTATTTTCATTATTTTGTTAAATTAAGTAGTTTTAATTATGTCCATAGCTCAATTGAAGTGCCAGCTACAACATCATTTTTAATGGTACCCATTCAAATATGTAGTTTTTTTTTAATTTGGAATGAAATGTCAAATTTTGGGTAAATATCGAAAAACCCTTAAAATTCTAATATCTCGAAAACTATTGAATTTCGGCCATACATATGGGGGGTTCAATTTGTTGCATTTTGGCCCCCTTATCAGCCCCTGCCGGATATACGTCGAATTACCAGTAACCCTGTATAATTATCCTTAAAAGACATTATTTTCGAATAAAAAATTTATTGACAGAAAATATTACAATTACGTAACTGTCTTCAACATGGAAAGGAAAATATCCAATAATTCATATACTAAAGTTTCATTTTGCTCGTATGTGTGACTGTTTCAGAATATTCATGCAAATTAACATAAAAATAGGGAGCCTCCTCTTAATAAAAAAAAAGAAAAAAAAAGTTTATTGCTTCAACTTAAATAACTTATTCTAGTTACAATGGGGAGAATCCATTTAAGCAAATAGTATGCTTGTTTTAGGACGCTCCGCCCATCCCCAGGTTATGTAATTGTATTTAAGCTATTGAACCTGATCATGATATTGAATGAACTTATACAAATAAAAAATGCAGGAATATAGTGGGTACACAGTATTTTTATACGAGTAAAAGACAGATAAAACAAAGACAAATAACGCGCTGTGATGTGTGTAGGAGATGGTGTGGAGGTGAATGTGTATGTAGTATGTGTATATGTGAGTAGTGGGTGAGAGTAAGCGTGGGGGTGAGGGGCATAATCCACACTTGATACAGGTGGAGATTAAATATTATCTATGGTTTTTTTAAATAATTAATCATCATTTGAATTGAGCATCTACTCTACAATTCCATCACCGCTTTCCTTAGGCGATGCCTTTCGCCAATCCTAGTTGCATATTACACCCCTAACTCATTTGTCACAGTTTCGTTTTACGAATAAATAAATACTAACCTAACCGTTAAAATTGTTTCATCGACCGATTACGATAGTTTCGGCTTATATGCCGCCCACCGCGACCTCGTCAGTAGACGGTCTCAAACTGCTCTCTGACGATCTTTCAATTCTTTTTGGCCTGAGTGAATCCGTTATCATAGCGGGTGACCTCAACGCCAAACATCCGGCCTGGAATAGTACCAGTACCACGTTCCGAGGCAGACACTTGTTTGACCTCTGCCCCGTCCTAAACTTTGATGTCATCGCCCCGATGACTCCCACCCACTACCCTCACGACCCCAACCATACTCCTGACGTATTGGACATAGCGCTTCTAAAGAATATCAACCTACGGTTGGATTCGATAGAGGCGATGGACGAACTGACTTTCGACCACCGACCAGTTGTCATGAGACTGGTCCCTCGCGACGGACTCCCGGACCCGGACGAACCCTCTCGTAACAAAGTAGTCACGGACTGGAGGAAAGTAAGCGATCGCTTGAAATCCACCGCTTCCTCTCTACTAGACTCTATACCAGATCAGTTTACGTCAATCGCTGACACGGTGGCCGCGATCGACTCACTCACGGAACACGTACAATCAGTCCTGAACGATTGTTCAAGGCAAGCTCCGGCGATGGACGAACATCGCTTGAGGCTGCCGGACGATGTTCGTAAACTGCTGACTGAGAAGAACGCGGCTACTCGTGCCTACGACGTCTTTCCCTGTGACGCCAACAAAGTTCACATGCGATATTTACAGAGATCTGTAAAGATACGCTGGTCCGAGCTACGTGATGGTAACTGGGATAAGATGTTGAGCGAGCTAGAGCCCACTCATCTGGCATTCTGGGAACTTCAGAGGAATCTCAAGTCCCAGCAAGTAGTCTCTATGCCTCCCTTGACACGACCCGACAGGACGATAGCATTCGACGACACCGACAGGGCTGAATGCCTAGCTGACAGCCTCGAGACCCAGTGCTCGCCCAGCTCTCAACCAGTAGACCAGGCTCACCTCACCGAGGTGGATGCCGAAGTCGAACGTAGAGCCTCTCTCCCTCCGGTCAAAGACCCTGATTGTCCTCTACATCCCGTCTCCCCAGACGATGTGCACGATAAAATCAAGAGTTTGAAACCCCGTAAAGCCCCCGGACCAGACGGTATCACCAATAGGGTGGTCCAGATGTTCCCAGCCCACCTGATTATGCTAATGACCACCATCTTCAATGGTGCTCTTAGTAACAACATTTTTCCTCAAACGTTGAAAAGCGCGTCATCGGTATCCCGAAGCCCGGCAAGCCTATCCTGTTGTTGATGTTCATCCCCAATGAACAGTCCACCGTATCATAGAACATATAAGCGCCGGTTTCCAGCGCGGGTTCGTGACGGGTGCTGTGTTCTTCGATATTGCGAAAGCGTTCGACAAAGCCTGGCACAACGGCTTATTGTATAAGCTTTACAAATTCGGTGTGCCAGATCGTCTCGTACTCATCTTACGGGACATTTTGTCGGACCGCCCTTCCGCTATCGCATCGAGGGTGCGCTCTCTTCCCCCCATCCGATCCGCGCAGGCGTCCCTCAGGGGTCTGTGCTGGCTCCGCTCATATTTACGGTATTCACCAGTGACATCCCGAAATGTATAAAGGCGCAGTTAGCTCTGTTCGCAGACGACACGGCCATCTACTACACCGGCCGCAGTCAAGACCAGATCTCCCGCATCCTACAGACCGAAGTCAACAGACTCGGTGACTTGTTCACGAAGTGGAGGATCGAGGTCAATCCTGATAAGAGCCAAGCGGTCCTCTTTTCTAGACAACACCCGCCCTGCCCCGACAGATCACCATGTTCGGCAAGCCTATCCCTTGGGAGCAGCGAGCCAAATATATCGGTGTGAGCCTAGATCATCACATTTCCTTCGCTGAGCACATAAAGCAGGTGCGTTCGTGCGCCGCTTTCGCTCTCGGTAGGCTTCATTGCGTTCTCAACTCACGCAGCAAGTTATCCCTTAAGGGCAAATTACGTACTTACACAGCGTGCATCCTCCCGATTATGACTTACGCCTGTGCTGCTTTCGCACACGCCGGTCCCCACCTCATTCATAGAATGCAGGCACTTCAAAACCAATTTCTCCGTAAAATTACGGAGGCTCCATGGTTCGTTCGGAACGAAACCCTTCATCTAGATTTTAAAATCCCCACCATTAAGCAGTTTATGAAACGCGCGACAAAGCGGTTTTTCGAGTCCACAGATAGACATCGCAACCCCTTGGTTGTGCAGGCCTTCTCAGATTAGTCAGACTCGCCGACCTAGGCATACTCTCTTAGACCCGGATGACCCCATTACTCTCCTTTAGGAAAGCGATAGGGCCACAAGTACAGTGCAGTACATTCCGTCCTCGCCGCCGAGGTACCACGCGAAGTTCAAGAATTAATTGTTCCCCCCGTCCCTTGCACGTCGAACCGCCATCCCCGAGGCTGAGTGAGCCGTAGGCATTTAATAGTAATCCCCGTTAATAATCATGAATTTAAACTTTTGATCCAGCCTGTCCCCAACTTGCTGTTTTTCCCCAACGACGCCCTAAGCCGAGGTTCGTACCCCACAGGGGGTGCCCTTAGGGCGCTGTCGTTTAGTCTGTAATAAATATATTTACGCTCCTGGCTGGAGGCTTTAAGCTGACACCTTAGGGCAGCCACAGGAAAGTCCGGTTAAGTAGTCACGGCCTCTTAAGGTCAACTACGAGATGCCATAATTTTTATTTTATTTTAATTAAAAATTGTTTAAGTACTGAGCAAATTGTTATGCTTCTGAACGGACTTTTGTTCCGGGTCTACATGAATTTTCCCGTGCAAAAATGAAGTTAAGTCATCACAGTATTTAAAATTAGCAGCATCTGCTGCAGTGATTATATTTTAATCGCCAATTACCAAAATAATTTCTTGATCAGAAAATGACAATCTCATCTTGTCAATATTGCATTTTTGTACAAAATAAAATGCGTATAACGACTGGCTATCCGAGTTTCGTTTGAACCAAGTCTAAATAAAATGCGTATATTACTGGCTATCCGAGTTTCGTTTGAACAAACTCTATTAAACATACTATACATAATATTACGCTTTATTTGAAATGTGTCTAATGTATTTCACCAATCCTTCCATTTCCTGGTAGTCCACCGTGTTTAATTTTAATGTTTTAACAATATTACGCAATTTCTGCAAAGCTTGGAGCTTGGATTTGTAGGACACGATCAGACCAACGAAAAACACAACAGTTATCGACATTTCAATATCGCCCACTAATGGGTCAAAATCAGGAATTACTGAAGATAAAACGACATTTTGGCTTACTGTGGGAGACGCACGCCCGGTGCGTCTCTTTTTCCTACTCGTTTGTCCATCAGAGCTGCTGCTACTGGATGAAGGCGAACCAGAGCTCGATGACGAGCTACTCGTGCGACTTATTTTTGACGCACTTCTTTTCCCTCGAGTGCGCTTGCGGCTTCGACGCATCTGGGCGCGTTTCCATCCCACTTCTGATATAAACGACTTTAATCAAAATGCACAAGAGAAACATAATAATAACTTTATTTCTTAGTCTAAAACTACTCTACACGCGTGCCATTTCCATAAAATGGCATAGAATAATCGAAACGCAAGTATTGCCATTCAATAATTGAATGCGGCCTATAAAATTTCGGCGACATTGCTAATTTTTACCATGAGCTGGTATGATCTTGTAGCCAGAAGTTGACCAAAGGAACTCCTCAATTAATTAAGACAACCCTGTTGTGTTTGGTTTTGTTGGATTGTTCGCGACGAGTACTAAACGAGGGCGACACTGAATGTTTTTAGAACCTGGGCCTCAAGTCTGCTATTACAATAGTGTCAGAATGGTCGATCATTGATTTCATAATTGTTGATTTTGACAAGTTTGGTAATCTACTATTATAATGGCGTCATTATGACTTTCCAATGGTCGGTCACTAACACTACATTGAAATAAATTGCATATATTGGTAATCTCGTACATAATGAAAAATTAATGATATTTCTACTAATGGGTTTTATAATAATGGCAATACGACAATGGCATTATAATAACACAATTATATTACGAGAACATTGACCGACCAATGATCGACCATTATGAATTTACCAGATTACGAACTTTTCGCAAAATGACAATGGCATGACAATGGGATCGTGTTGGAATGACTAAATTTATAAAAATAGCAGAATTGGGCCCCTGGCCACTTGTAAACGATATAATAAAAAAATAAGTTCAAATCTTGAAAATTGAAGTTTTTGCCAATATTATTGTGTATGTATTTTATTAATTTGTCATTTGTTTACGATTTGGCGGCAAATTGAAAATTGCCTGTGTCACGTCAGCATGAATTTAACGTGAGAAAATTTTCGTACAATGATTTTTTATGACTTTCGATGTCATTTACGTCACAAGAAAGTTATGACAGACTTCGATTGGCCTTTCACGATGAAGGCCCATCTCGTGCCACTGTTTACAACTGGTTTAATGAGTTTAAATGTGGTCGCACTAAACTCACCGATGATCTGCGTGAGGGACGGCCTTCTACGGCGACGACTGAAGATAACATCAGTGTTGTGCGGCGTATGATAGATACTGACAAAAGACTGACTTATCGGTATGAGTCAAGTGCACAAAATCAATCAATGAAATTTATGCTCGTCAAACTGCATATGGTGAAGTCACCATCGGTTCTCCTGGTTCTTACTAGAACTCCTCAACAATTAACGCCCCTGCATCGGGAAAAGCAATATTTTGTAAAAGGTGAAGAGCATTTGACATAAGGCATAAATTGACATAAATTGGATAAATTACAAACTGACCTACTAAAAAGTGAAAAATTAAAAACTTAAAAAAAAAACAGACTTCCAAAAAAAACACTACAAAGTGAAAAATAACTTTAATTTCGGAAGTCGGTGGCAAAAAACTAAAATACAGATCCAAAGCCACCGACTTCCGAAATTAAAGTTATTTTTCACTTTGTAGTGTTTTTTTTGGAAGTCGGTTTTTTTTTTAATTCGAAAATTTCAATATTCCTAACGTTTATAATTAGGTACGATTCTCAAAATACCGAGTTTCAATAGAATTTCTCTCAAAAGCGTTCGTTATTCCAAAGCGTAATATTTCCACTACGTCAATGTTCTCCGCATACCTACACATCCTCTTTAATAACGAGACATCACGAATCCACGTTCTTGTCGCAGATGTACGTAATAGGTAGAAAACAGCGATAAAGACGCTTTGATTTGTTTCCGTTAACAAATCAAAGCGTCTTTAAGTACAAGTAGCCATCTTACTAATTCTGTGACTACACAAAAGCCAAATCCCACCGACCAATCAGCCTGACCTTCTTTATACTAAAGCCTCTGGAAAGGCTACTAAGGCTATGTGATAGGGAGCTGAGGAACGGCGCTCTGAAAACCATAGCGCTACACGGGAATCAACACGCACACAGGTCAGGTAAGTCGATCGAATCTGCATTTCATCTAGTGGCAACAAAAATACATCATCTGTGAATATTTCAACTGTCTAACTATCGCGGTTCATGAGATACAGCCTGGTGACAGACGGACAGACAGACAGACGGCGGAGCCTTAGTAATAAAGTTCCCGTTTTACCCTTTGGGTACGGAACCCTAAAAATGGTGGGAGAGATGGAACGGACTGGAAACTATCACGACATTATTTCTTATTAGAGAACCCATCGGAAAGATCAATAACACCAATATGATTATTTTCCTTCAGACCTACCGATGTGGCAATTATACAACTATATATAATACTAGTGTGGGAATGAGTAATAAAGTGGCAACACTCAAGATATGAGGGATGTTAGAAGATAGGTATGGCAATACTAGACAGAAGAAAGACGGACGACAGTGAAAGACGTAAGATGATAGGAATAAATTATTTAAATTAAAATACAGAAGATTTTACAAAGTTTGCTTTTTATTTACAACGATCCCTACATTTGGGGGTTCGTCCGGGATCGAAAAGTGTATAAAACGTAAAAAAACAGCAAAAGTGAAAAAAATTCCGTTGAAGACATAAGACGAAGAAGAAATAAAGACGGACGGAAATATATTTCACGACTGCATCACCGCAATGACGACGCCGGTAACAACGCGGCAAGCTGAGGCTACTGCTGCAGCTAGCATGAATTCCACGTTCCAGATGAGCGCAGAGTTATTGCCCAAGTTCAGTGGTTGCGACAGCACGTATCCGGTGACGCGATGGGCAGAAGACGTCGAAAGCAGCGCCGTGATTTACGGATGGTCGCCACTCCAGCAGTTACTGGTGGCACAACGATCGCTCACCAGCACAGCAGGGTTATGGCTGCGAGCGGAAAGGCCGTCCAAAAGCTGGGACGATTTAAAAATAGCTATAAGTAAGGAATTTCCGGACACAGTAGACGTGAAAGCAATCCATGAGATGATGAGCACCTGTAAAAAACAAAAAAAATAATCTTGCATGGATTACCTACTAGTGATGAAGGAAATGGGAAAACGGGGTAAGATTACGTCGCGATCCAATACGTAGTCGATGGTATAGTGGACTCCGAAGTGTACAAAACGATGCTATACGGCGTAAAAACGTACCCCGAACTCAAAGAAAAGTTAAAGATTTACGAGACTATCAGAGGGAAAATTGACCAAGAAAAACGTGAAAATAGGCAGCCGACATCATTCAAAAAATCAACACGATCGCGATGTTACAACTGTGGGGAACTCAATCATGTGTCGTCAGAGTGCCCTAATAAAACACAAGGCAGAAAGTGTTTCAGATGCAATGAGTTTGGACACGTAGCCACGGACAGAAGAAAGACGGACGACAGTGAAAGACGTAAGGTGATAGAAATAAATTATTTAAATTAAAATACAGAAGATTTTACAAAGTTTGCTTTTTATTTACAATGATCCCTACATTTGGGGGCACAACGGTCGCTTTCGACTTTTCTTTCTTAGACTGTAAGAAAGAAAAGTCATCGACGCCATTATCACCAACAAAGCCTAAAAACATCAACCAGAGCCAACCGACGGAAACGTTCTTCAATAGTGCCACAGACGGCAGCATTGTGCATGAAGGTTTACAACATGATGAAGTTGGCGACTTGCAAAACGACATTTCTTCGCAGGCGCTGATTGGTTCATCGAGTATTGGCGGACGTCATGGCGGATATGAAGAAATTATAGGTCAAAGATGTCAACGGGACGTTTGTAATGTAAACAACAACGAACTAAAGAAATTATCGAAAAAACCTATGAAAGAAATTAAGTTACAAAATGGACTACTCGTCACGGCATTAATCGACAGTGGGAGTGATGTGAATTTAATTTCTAATGAGTGTTATGTGCAATTAGGATTGCCGAAATGTAAGGTAAATAATAAAATTACGATGTCAGGTTTAGGATCTTCTAAAGTGTTTTCGAAGGGATACTTTAAAACGTTGATTGATATTGATAACCATAGATATTTTAACATAGGATTTCATATAGTGCCGCAGACGTGTATGCCTTTTAAAGTAATCATTGGTCAAAATTTTTTAAAGAATGTGTTATGTGTGTTAAATGGAAGTTTAGTATAGATGAGGACAATTGATGAAGAATGGTTAGGTAGCTTAAACTGTTTTCCGTGTGTTTCAGATTGTGTGGGTTATATTGGTAGCGAACAACTCAAGGGTCAAATTATTTCTTACATTGAAGGTTACCAACCAAGACAAATAAAAGAAGTTCCCATTGAAATGAAGATAGTGCTGCGGGATGATATTCCTATTGCTCAGCGTCCACGGCGGATCTCGTTTGCAGAGCGCGATGAAGTGGATAGACAGGTAGCGGAGTGGTTAGCAAGTAGAATAATCAGGGTAAGTTATTCAGATTATGCTAGTCCTCTAGTCCTGGTACGTAAGAAGGATGGATCCACCCGTATCTGCGTGGATTATAGACAGCTCAATAAGAAAATGGTAAAAGATGAGTTTCCTCTACCACTGATAGTAGATTACATTGATACGATTGTCAGAAGCAAAAGTTTTCAGTGTGTTAGACTTGAAAAACTGATTTTTTCATTTGAAAGTCAGCAAAGATAGTGTGAAACAAATCTTTTGTAACTCACAGTGGTCAATACGAATTTTTAAGAGCTCCTTTTGGTCTGTCGATATGTCCAAAATATTTTATGCGTTATATCAGTTATGCTTTTAGAGATTTGATAGCAGAAGGAAAAGTTATGATTTTTATCGACGATATTTTAATACCAGCAGAAGATGAACACCAAGCTGTAGAAAGACTTAAAGAAGTACTGGAAGTAGCATCACAGTATGGAATGCAATTTAGCTGGAAAAAGGCTTATCTGGTGTGCCGAAGCATCACTTACCTCGGACACGTGATTGAAGATGGGAAGGTGAGACCTTCCAATGAAAAGACAGCGAACAACGAAAAGAGGCGGTAGTGAGGTTTCCAGAGCCGAAGACGGTAAAACAGTTACATAGTTTTGTTGGTCTAGCGTCGTACTTTAGAAAATACAATAAAACTACAAACGACGCGATGGGTTTTTCAAACATTTTAATGTTTCCCTTTACGATAAATATCAATGGCTGACTGGTAGTTGTAAATTAAATAGGATGTTTTGTTTTCCATGTTTACTTTTCTCAGATTCTAGTAGTTTATGGAATAAAGGGGGTTTTACAGATATTAATAATCTGACGAATTCATCAAAAAAACATGTGCAGACTGAAAAGCATATTCGTAGCTGTTTAGATTTACATGACTTCGAGAATAGTAGGATAGAACCATTTTTCACTAATTCGCATGTTATTCAGTTCTGAACCCCGCGTTTTCTGGTCTCTCAAGTGATATTCAAAATGAATTAATACATAGTATTGCATCCGTTTTACGAGACCACATTAGAATCGAGATAGATAAAGCTCCATTTCTGTCTGTAATGACTGACGAAACTCCCGATATCAGTCATAGGGAGCAATTGACTGTAATTTTTCGATATTTATCTGAAACTGGAATCGAAGAACGATTCCTAGGTTTTTACGATGTTAGCGGAAGTCGAACTGCTGAAGTTTTGTACAAACAGTTGTTAGAAATACTTGACCAGTATCGTTGTAGGAATAAGTTAGTTGGTCAGTCTTACGACGACGCGGCAGTAATGTCTGGGCGAGCACGGTGGAGTACAAGCAAAAATTCGCGATGCATGCCCTATGGCAATGTTTGTCCCATGTTACGCTCATATATTAAATTTAGTACTTAAGCCGTTCCCTTGAAAATATTTAGGAACTGAAAACTTTTTTTGGACACGTAAATAGTATTGTTCGGTTTTTCAACAAATCAACTAAACGGTCCAACCTTTTGAAGGAAATAGCTGACCGCCCCGTATGTATGCCTGGAGTATCAGACACCCGTTGGCACTATCACTCACGCATTATTAATGTAATTTTTAACTGTAGATTAGACATGATTAATACTTTTAATTCGATGTTAGATAACCCGCAATCTTGGGATAGTGAATCTCTTTCCTTGGCAGAATAATTCCTCAGTAAGTTATAAAACAGGCAGTTTTGTTTTTTTTTTGCATGTTTTATCAGACATTTTTCAAAAAACCGACGTTCTTTTTAATTTATTGCAGTCAAAACAGATTGATATCGAAGTGGCAAACCGCAAAATAGATTCATTCAATAGTTGGCTTGCGAATGATTTTATAAATAATTTTGATTTTATTTATGACAGCGTCCAAGAATTCCATGAGCCGCCGCGTCAGCGTAGACGACTAAATACAGAAGTAGACACTAGAACTATGTATCGGCGTCTTTTCATTGAAATAATAGACAATGTTAAGACGCAAATACAACACAGGTGCCAATCACTTTCTCAAATGAGTTTTCTTAATTTACTTAATAAATCTAAGTATAGTTTTTTATAGTAGATCATTTCCTGATGAAATAATATCTTCTTTGCTATTAAATTTCCGCAAATATTTGAGTTCACTGCTTTAAAGAACGAGTTGAAAGTCTAATACACAACTCCGTCTTTGAACAAACTAGATGTTGATGATTGTGTGACACTTTCCCACAAATTACAAAATTATGTAGTATATTTTTGACACTTCCCGTTACAGTGGCATCCGCGGAGAGGTCGTTTTCGGCTTTAAAGCGAATTCATACGTACTTGCGTAATTCTCAAAAACAAGAACGATTATCTGATCTAGCCATTTTTTCTATAGAAAAACATTTATTGCTTAAAATTAAGAATCATCCCGGTTTTTTTGATAATGTCTTAGCGCACTTTGTACGAAAGAATAGACGAATAGGTTTAGAGTATAAGTAGTATTATAAGTAGAATAAGTCAGTAGTATTTTAGTTAAGTAGTTTTGTCTAGTAGACATCATACGTCAACGTCATCACACTGATCACACCACAAACGGCTTTTTTCAAAGCCACTTTTATTATACTTGCAAGACTCTGTTACAATCTATCAGTGCTTACACGTATGGTAAAGGTGGACTGAAGACATCTGCTTATAGAAGACTGAAGCCAGGAAGTCAGTCACAGATTTTAGGTAACTGGACTACGTGCGCCACGTCCGGGCTAGGTAAGCATTTTTTTTGCTCCGGCTTACCTTTCTCATAAACCCACCCTTCGCCACTGGAAGACACGTCAGTATGGTACAAACACATAAGCAGGTTGCAACGGGCAATTAATAGTACTTTTCAGAGAAGTATAAATACCAGTCCATTTGAGTTACTTACAGGTGTTAAGATGAAATCCAAAGAAGATATTCCTCTAATTGAATTAATGCAGCAGGCAAATTTAGAGCAGTTCAATGTAGAAAGAGAAGAACTAAGAAATAGGGCAAAGCAACAAATAATTAAAATTCGGGAAGAAAACAGGAAAACATATAACAAGAAAAGAAAGGAAAGTACCAAATATGAAGAAGGCGATCAGGTAGCGATACGGAGAACATAGTTTGGTCCAGGACTCAAACTGAAACCGAAATTCTTAAGACCCTATAGGATCACTAAAGTCAAACGAAACGACCGCTATGATGTAGAGAAAGATGACATCACTGCTGAAGGTCCATTAAAAACTTCATGTTCAGCCGATGGTATGAAGAATTGGCCCAAGGACGTATGAGTAAGACTATGAGACGGTTGTTTGTAGTGGGTAAATAAGACTAAATGAAAAAGAACAATGAATGAGTAAGATTTTTAGAAAAAAAAAAACTATTTCATTTGTTGGGTACAAAAGAAAACACGTTTACGTTTCATGTTTTTTTTTTATTTCTTATGGCATACAATATGATGCAATCAGTTTTGATTTATGTGAAATAAATAAATACATGATGTGTTCAAATTTTACATGTTTAGTGTTATAATTGTAGTCAGTTTTTTTTTTACGCATTTGTGTTTGCGTATTGGTATAGTAATTCGAGTTTAAGTTGTTAAAGTGAACCTAGATTATAAGTTGTTATCAAATTTCGGAGAGACTGATGATTGTGTGAAGGTATATTATGTGAGCAGCTGGTGAGTGCATGCCTGAGGACAGTCATGAATGTCAGAATGGCCGAATGTGGGAATGAGTAATAAAGTGGCAACACTCAAGATATGAGGGATGTTAGAAGATAGGTATGGCAATACTAGACAGAAGAAAGACGGACGACAGTGAAAGACGTAAGATGATAGGAATACATTATTTAAATTAAAATACAGAAGATTTTACAAAGTTTGCTTTTTATTTACAACGATCCCTACACTAGAATATAAACTTTTAATAATCTCCTGTATCTAGACAACTTATCTCACGAATATGCCTATTTACTAGACTCTAATGCAGAATTAACTTATGACTATAGAATGTTTTCTGCGCAACAA
This sequence comes from Tiliacea citrago, assembly GCA_963921375.1. Taxonomy (NCBI): domain Eukaryota; kingdom Metazoa; phylum Arthropoda; class Insecta; order Lepidoptera; family Noctuidae; genus Tiliacea; species Tiliacea citrago. Next base: position 186,986 of record OY992802.1, read on the forward strand.
GGACAAATAAATGGAACCAGGAATGAAGAATATTTTCATTAATCTCCAGAGGACTATAACTGAAATCGATGCTGAAAATAATATGACAACATCTAATTCTTCTACCTCAGAAATTAAGCATTCAGACACGTTTTTAGGGTTCCGTACCCAAAGGGTAAAACGGGAACCCTATTACTAAGGCTCCGCCGCACGGTGGATCGAAAATCGGCTGTAGAAGACATACGATCTCGATTTCTTAAATGTTCTTTTTTTTGCTGGAAATGACTTCTGCTGATCATTACTGTTCTCTAACATGTCATATGAAGTAATTGTGTGCACAAATGGAAGTTATAATTTTTATAAGAAAAAAATGTATGAAGCTAGTATGAAAAATCGAATTATCTCCTAACGGCATGTTTAACCGTACTATCCTTGGAGGTGGTCATAGTGCTAATTATTTATGATTTTTTGGTTGCCGATTTGACGAAAAATTTAATGCCGTTTTTTTTTTAAAAGTCGTCAGAATATTTTTATTTAGTTTGACATGTAAAACGATTCCTTTTAGTGTCCAAATTAAAAAGTTCGATATGTTAATAACCCAAATATTAAGAACACACAAAACAAGAAAAATCAAATAAAAAAATTGCTGTTTTTTGACACATTTTTATTCATTTAAATAAAAAAAGATGATCAAACTCTTATTTAAGTAACATATAAAGTTACATTATATACAAAATAATTTAATTTAAGGAATTAATACTAAGCATTTGTAAAATAAATAAAAAAAGACAAAATATCATTAAATATTACAAAAATAAAACCCAAACACACTCAAATACAAATTTACAAATATGTACGTATATAATTTTTTTACAAATTTTCCTTATCACTCTCGTTGTCAGATTCCAATTCTGAGTCAGCATCCAGATTGGATATATCCAAAAACTCGAACTCAGTTTCCTGAAATTGAATTAAGTCGAGAGTTTCAGCAAAAAAGCTCTGCTTTTTCTTGGCATCTAACTTAGGCCTTTGTTCACTTAGCAAAGGATCCGAAGAAACAACAAGCATATTTAAAATGTCTTGATTGGAATCCTGCCTGCTTCTTTTCCGCGAATGATGTTCTCGAAACCTCCTAAAATCTTTGTTTTGAGACTCTGAGGCTTCTTCCGAAAGTCCCAATCGGCACAATATTATTTTTCTCGATTATGTCAGCCCCATGGATTAATAATTTATGAACGGTTGACGACATGTAGTACCAGTCGAATAATAATACGTACTTTTCTGCTGTTTTGCGGGCATAATCTCTAAATTTTATTATATCGACCTGCTCTCCAGATGTAATTGCTTGTAAAATTACAGCAAATCTTTTGATGAGGTCTTCATCCAAACCGGTTATAGCTGCGGTTTTATTAGGAAACTCAAATAATTTTCTTGCAGTATTCCCGTCATTGGTGGTTCCCGAGCCTTGTTTTACTATATCAATCAACAGATTGAGCTCATTTTTGAATTTATTTTGAATTATTTTCTGCCTTGTCTGTAGCATTTCTTTGTGCTCATCACTTCTCGCTGCCCACCGTTTGAAGTCGAGCCTGTATGCAATGTGTAACAGACATTCCATACAATTTATACGGGCGTGTAGGGATGACAAGCCAAATTTATACAGGTCAGAACACACAATTTTTGATGTTACAGCATCTAAGCGGTTCATTTCTGTAGGCTTTGCTAAGCACAGGTAGCACGATGCATTTGATCTAGCTTCAGAAAGGTAAGTGCAAACTAAAGTTTCGACGAAGTCGAAAGTGAAGAAGAAAGAAGGGGGGGGGGGGGGTTTGAAGTGTAATCCTAGCCGATGAATCAGTAACTGTCACTGATTGCTTCGGAGGGTAGCAATCAAGCTTAGTTTGTTGCACTTTATAGTAAGATGGCGCTTGGATTGCTTCTTTCGCTAAAACTCTCAAAGTGGCAATATATTACGTTGCGAGAGGCTGCCATTCGGGAAGGTACTAAGGATATTTATCCATCTTACTATAAAGTGCAACAAACTAAGCTTTCACTAAGCGAAATCACAGTTACAAGAATCCTTCAAAGTCTTTCTAAGGAAGAGCATAACAAGCAGTTGAAGCTGATATCCGAGTGGGGATTTGATGGTGCTTCTAATCAAAGCCGATACAAGCAGAAAATGGAGGGTGAGGAAGATGACTCGAGCATTTTCATGACCTCCTTGGTGCCACTTAAACTGACAGATGGAGACAACATCTTATGGACGAACCCAAAACCATGCTCAGTTTTGTATTGTCGTCCAGTTCAGTTTACTTTTGTAAAGGAGAGTGAAGCAGTTGTCCTTGAGCTGAAAAAACAAATGGATGAAGAAATTGAGGCCCTTATCCCCACAGAGTGCAATAATAATTTACCGCGAGTATTGGTAAGTAAAAAGCAAGTAGGATTTTAGAATAGAAACTATATATTTTGTCTTACATGGCCTAACTTATATATATACAAATTTAATGTTTAAATAGTGGACTTACTACCTATGTAAAAACCAATGGACCAATCACGAGCGAGCTGGTGGTGTTGTAACTGGCTACGTCACTCGCTCGGTCGAGAATTGGCCACACGTAAATATAACGCGCAAGCGGCGCTGGCGCGCCTCAGTGTTCGATGCGCGCTCTCCGCGTGAGGTCGTTGATGCTTGCTTGCAGGTTAGCTGGTACAATAATAATAGGGTGACTCATGAACTAATGATGACGATGATCGACGCTAAAGTTTGCACTTACCTTTCTGAAGCTAGATCAAATGCATCGTGCTACCTGTGCTTAGCAAAGCCTACAGAAATGAACCGCTTAGATGCTGTAACGTCAAAAATTGTGTGTTCTGACCTGTATAAATTTGGCTTGTCATCCCTACACGCCCGTATAAATTGTATGGAATGTCTGTTACACATTGCATACAGGCTCGACTTCAAACGGTGGGCAGCGAGAAGTGATAAGCACAAAGAAATGCTACAGACAAGGAAGAAAATAATTCAAAATAAATTCAAAAATGAGCTCAATCTGTTGATTGATAAAGTAAAACAAGGCTCGGGAACCACCAATGACGGGAATACTGCAAGAAAATTCTTTGAGTTTCCTAATAAAACCGCAGCTATAACCGGTTTGGATGAAGACCTCATCAAAAGATTTGCTGTAATTTTACAAGCAATTACATCTGGAGAGCAGGTCGATATAATAAAATTTAGAGATTATGCCCGCAAAACAGCAGAAAAGTACGTATTATTATACGACTGGTACTACATGTCGTCAACCGTTCATAAATTATTAATCCATGGGGTTGACATAATCGAGAAAAATAATATTGTGCCGATTGGGACTCTCTCGGAAGAAAGATTTTAGGAGGTTTCGAGAACATCATTCGCGGAAAAGAAGCAGGCAGGATTCCAATCAAGACATTTTAAATATGCTTGTTGTTTCTTCGGATCCTTTGCTAAGTGCACAAAGGCCTAAGTTAGATGCCAAGAATAAGCAGAGCTTTTTTGCTGAAACTCTCGACTTAATTCAATTTCAGGAAACTGAGTTCGAGTTTTTGGATATATCCAATCTGGATGCTGACTCAGAATTGGAGTCGTGACAACGAGTGATAAGGAAAATTTGTAAAAAAATTATATATGTACATATTTGTAAATTTGTATTTGAGTGTTTGGGTTTTTTTTTGTAATATTTAATGATATTTTGTCTTTTTTTTATTTATTTTACTTTATTTTACAAATGCTTAGTATTAATTCCTTAAATTAAATTATTTTGTATATAATATAACTTTATATGTTACTTAAATAAGAGTTTGATAATCTTTTTTTATTTAAATTAATAAAAATGTGTCAAAAAACAGCAATTTTCTTATTTAATTTTTCTTGTTTTGTGTGTTCTTAATATTTGGGTTAATAACATATCGAACTTTTTAACTTGGACACTAAAAGGGATCGTTTTACATGTAAAAATAAATAAAAATATTTAGACGATTTTTTTTAAAAAAACGGCATTAAATTTTTCGTCAAATCGGCAACCAAAAAATCATAAATAATTAGCACTATGACCACCTCCAAGGATATTACGGTTAAACATGCCGTTTAGGAGATAATTCGAATTTTCATACTAGCTTCATACATTTTTTTCTTATAAAAATTATAACTCTTCCATTTGTGCACACAATTACTTCATATGACATTTTATAGAACAGTAATGATCAGCAGAAGTAATTTCCAGCAAAAAAAATAACATTTAAGAAATCGAGATCCTATGTCTTCTACAGCCGATTTTCGATCCACCGTGCGCCGTCTGTCTGTCTGTCTGTCCGTCTGTCACCAGGCTGTATCTCATGAACCGTGATAGACAGTTGAAATTTTCACAGATGGCGTATTTCTGTTGCCGCTATAGCAACAAATACTAAAAACTAGAATAACATAAATATGTAAGGGGGCTCCCATACAACAAACATGATTTTTTTGCTCGATATCGATAACGGCAACAGGTAGATGCTTGAAATATTCACAGAATATTTGGTTATATATTCACTTTAAAAATAAATAATTAAATTAAAATAAAACAAATATTTGAGGGGGGCTCCCATACAACAAACGTGATTTTTTTGCCATTTTTATAGATAATGGTACGGAACCCTTCGTGCGCGAGTCCGACTCGCACTTGTTTCTATAATTATCTGATTATTACGCACCAAAACATCGCGGGACTCCTCAACAAGGTGGATCAACTAACAGTACACCTGCAAGAATTAGCCGAACAAGGAAACAGTATAGACATAATTTGCGTCACGGAACACTCTATGGAGCGAGAACACGAGGAGCTTCTTTCAATTCCTAATTATAAATTAGCGGCTTGCTATACAAGAAGTACGAAAAGTGGGGGAGCCTGTATTCTGGTGAAATTTGGTCTCCAATGCAAAGAACTTACGAATCTCAGTAAAATGTCAATTGAAGGCATTGTCGAAGTCTGTGCAAATGAACTAATATCACATAACACAATCGTTATTTGCACATATAGTGCCAAAGTTAAACAATTTAGAGGTTTTCTACTCAAAATTAAACATTATATTATCAAAATACTGTTACGACTCGAACAAGAATGTAATTCTATGTGGTCATTTCAAATTTTGAAATATAAATTATCTCTTGAATTTACTAGTTTCCTATTGAAGTACGATCTATGTTTACAAATTAATCAACCAACTAGATTGCAAAGCAATACGTGTATTGATAATTTTGCACATAATATTTCACGTAAATGTACTCATAGTGTCCTTGATCTACATCTATGTCGGATCACACCGCGCAAACTTTAAAGCTTCCAGTAAAAAAGACATGTTTAATCAAAAGTTGGAATATAAAAGTGCGTGACTATAGTCATGAAAACTTGATGAAATTCAAAGACTGTTTGAAATCAATTTTTCCAATGTCTACCTCACTAAAGACCATTTTTTTTTTTTTTTTTTTTGTTGGGAAATTATCAAATAACTTCTCCCGCTCCCGCAAGAGAGCGTGTCAGACTTTTACTGACTAAAACCCACCCGTGTTCCTTCCGTTGCCTGTGCGCCAGGGCCACGATATCCCTTTCGGACAAACTCGCAACCCTGGCAGGCATTGGTCCTACCGGATCCCGTCAGTTGGTGCTGACATCTCTTTGAGGCGCGCGTGGAACACAACGCGCCGTCGACCCGGGCCTGGTCCTTATCGGACGGCGAGCTACCCATCGCTCACCGTCCGCAGGCCCGCGCCTACGGTGGCCTAAAATCTGCTTGCGACTCCCGACGCCCGGGGCGTCTCCTGCGGCTAAGGGCGCGAGCCTTGCCTCACCCTCACGCGTTCCGCCTTCTCCTTCGCGAGCATTACTGCTTCGCAGAAGGAGGTGACGGCCTCCCATGCACTCTCGCTCCGAACCATGGCCTGAACCAGGGCCGGACGCGAGAGATCGCCGCCGCCGATCGCCTCCGTGAGGACACGGCGGTGCTCCGCCCAAGCAGGGCAGACCTCCACCGTATGCTCCACCGTGTCCTCCCGGCGATCCACACAGTGGTGACACCCGGGCGTTTCCTCCCGCTTTATCCTGAACAGGAACCTCCCGAAACAACCGTGTCCGGTGAGGACCTGCGTCAGGCGGAAGGTGAGGACGCCGTGGCGTCTCTCTAGCCACTCCTCAAAAAGAGGACTTATCGCCACAATTGTGGCGTGCCCATCACTAAAGACCCTAACGTAGGATACGACAACTTTTTAGAACTATTCTAATTGTTTTATAATTTATGTTTGTCGATTACGTACAAAAAAGGAAAATTAATAAAGAATCCAAATTGGTTAAAACCTGGTATTAGACGGTGTAGCCAAATAAAAAGACAATTGTTGTGGCACCATAGATTAAATCAATCTAAGATAAATGTGACGAAAGTAAAAAATTATTCGAACAGACTTAAGAAAATTATAAAATTGACACAATTAGTAAAGAATAATTATAAAATAGAGACAGCATATAATAAATCGAAAATGACGAGGAAAATAATAAATGAAAATAGAAGCAACTCTCCACCAGAGTGAAAGAAATAAAAAATGACGGAGTTACATTCACTACACCCAACGACCTTCAACGACTACTTCATAAGCCAAGCAGAAAAACTTTCTACTGCTTCGGCACAATTGACCACTGACAATAAAATAAATTTCTCTGCACAGACAATGTTTTTAGCCCCTATCATACCAGATGAAGTAAATAGAATTATAAAAGACTTCAAAAATAAAAATAGTGTAGGATACGATGATAATTCAACAAAGGTTCTAAAGTATGTTTCAGAAATAATATCAGATCCTCTCAGCTACATAATTAATTTAAGTATTAAGTCTGGAACCTACCCTGATAAGCTTAAACCCGCTGTCATAAAACCTTTATTCAAAAAAGACGACGAAAAAGACATTAAAAATTGCAGGCCAATAGGTCTTATTCCGGTAATATCCAAGATATTCGAAAAATGGATCTATAGGTCCATATACGGATACCTCAATAAACATAATATACTTGTGAAAGAACAAAAAGGATTTGATTGATTTGAAAGATCATTAAATAAATATGGCAATTTACGACTTTCTTAACGTTATCATAGCCAACATGAATGAGTCTCAATATCAGCAATATACATGGATTTGACCAAGGCATTTGACTTGGTCGACCATGATATACTGCTGACCAAGTTAAATGCGTATGGGATAAGAAAAATATTTTATCACTCATAAATTCTTACATAAAAAAAACTTTTTACAAAAAAATAAGAACCGACTAACAAAACTAACACTACAAAGTGAAAAATAACTTTAATTTCGGAAGTCGGTGTCTTTGGATCTGTATTTGAGTTTTTTACCACCGACTTCCGAAATTAAAGTTATTTTTCACTTTGTAGTGTTAATTTTGGTAGTCGGTTCTTATTTTCTTGTAAAAAGATTTTTATTTTTCACTTTTTAGTGGGTCTGTTTTGAATTTATCTAAGTTACGATAGCCTAATGTTAACTGCTCATCACCTTTTACAAAATATTGCTTTTCCCGATGCTGGGACGGTGATTGTTGAGGAGTCCTCCTGGTATGAACCAGGAGAACTGCCACTCACCATATGCATAGTGACGAGCACAAATTGCTTAATCGCAACCCGTTAAATTATTATACTCATTATTATAATATTCCGGTGGCCATATGTGGTCACCATCATCAGTTCCACTTCACCAAATGGTACTTTCCGAAAGCAAATGCACGAGTTACTATAAAAAATACCAAAATCGCTATAGGTTTGCCTATAAAATTTGAGGGTTTCCCTCGATTTCCATGAGATCCCCTCATCTGATTCTGATTTGGTGCCACCAATGGGACCACATCGGGAGTATACCCTTTCAAACAAAAAAATAATTTTCAAAATCGGTCCATAATTAACGGTGTAATCGCGTAACAAACATACAAAAAAAAAAAACATACCGCCGAATTGAGAACCTCTTCCTTTTTGGAAGTCGGTTAAAAATAGAACACAACGTACAGAAATAAGTCGAATTTGTAAATTAAATAAAACCGTTATAAAATACATATTTAAAGAACGAAAAGTATATTATGGAGTGCCCCAAGGCAGTGTGCCAGGGCCTTTATTATTTCTTATATATATATATAAATGACTTTGCCCAGAATATACCCTATCCCATGACTTTGTTTGCCGACGACAGTACTATCATTGTTAAACTTGACAAAAATAATAAAGACTTCGAAGCTGACATAATCAATGAAGGCCGTTAACTGGCTAGAACATAAAATTTAATTATAAATTTGAAGAAAACAAAAATTATGAATTTTCGTCAAAGAGTAGCTAATTCGGAACTAAATGTAAGCTTTAATAATGAAAAAAATTAAGAAGTTGCAAATACAAAACTATTGGGATTAACAATCGACAATCGGTTCACCCTTGTTTGATAGAACAACGTTTGATATAATATTACTAAATCGAATTTTAGTTGCAATAAAGTCATTTCGAAGAATTATTCATTTGACCGAATAATTCATTGGTAAATTTTTATTTAGCGTAATTATTTATTTGAACTAATTTCATTTGAACTAATTTCATTTCGCCGAATTTTCAAATGCACTAATTTTATTTAAACTAATGTTTCACTACACTAATAATGATTTAGTCGAAAGATCGTATCGAATATTCAGTTCATTAATAATTCGTTTCTAATCTAATCTAGTCGTTTCTGGCACTCGCCGGCCGCTGCCGCGGCACCGCTCGCTTCGCTCGCTCGGCTCGTGCGTAGGAGGTCACAGTTTTAACCTAACCTAACCTAACCATTTATTAATTATAATTAACCTCGTCTAACTAGTTCGGTTCTTGATAGCCTGCCAAAAATAATCTCTTTTTTCCACTTTTTTTTTCTTCTATTTAATCTAGTTCGCTCGGCTCGTGCGGATAATAATGATAAGATTTGTACTAAGAAGGATGTCAACATTGAGACCATATTACGTAATTTTGAAACTTACACAGAATTAGATTTACTTAAAGCGATCGCATTTAATTTAAGATTAGCCTAAGTGTTTTCTTTTTCAAAATAAAAAAATCACAAATATTTACAATGTTTTCTTTTCTGCATTACATTACACCAATTGAATATTCGATAAAATACAGGTTATACCACCTGAACATTACATCAAATGAACATTATACCTTTTGATCAATAGCGCAAATGTTGTTATCGCAAATAAATATTCGATGAAATGAAAATTATGTTAATCGATATTATACAAATTGATTATTTTCTTAAACGTTGTTCGAAATAGTAACATTACATCAAAAGTTGTTATACCAAACAAGGGTGAACCTCGACAATCAACTTAATTGGAAGCGTCATACTTCAATATTAATTTTAAAAAATAGTAAGTTTGCATTTGCTTTGTATAAACTAAAGAAAGTAGTCAATCAAGCAGCGGCAGTCACAGAATACTATGGATATGTCGATTCTATACTACGCTACGGAGTCATGTTTTGGGGTAACTCCAGCAATAGGGACATGGTGTTCAAATCGCAAAACAGATGCATTAGAGCTATTACCGGTATAAAAATAACTGATAGCTGCAAACCCTGTTTTGTATTGTTAAAAATAATGACTCTACCTTGCTTGTACATATTTGAGACTGCTTTATTTGTTAAAAAGAACATGCATCTATTCAAAAAAGCATCTGAACATCGCTATAAAATGATTAGACAAGTATATGTATATAGACTATTATAGACATGAATTATGCGTTCGACATCAAAGACACCCTTGATGCACAAAAGCATACTTTGCATGGCCCCAAAAATATTTAATACAATACCAAATGGAATTAAGGACTTAAATTGTTTGTGAAAACAATAGTATTTAATTTTTTTATTAGTTTATGTGTTATGTTTGTATGTACTTTGATTTATGTAATTGGTTTTTTAAGCCGTGTAAATTAAATAAAAATAAATAAATAAATATTATTCAATTTAAAAACAAATTAAGACATCTTTTATTGGAAAAATGTTATTGCACTATTTGACGAATTCCTTAATGATAAATTGTAAATTATTTGACATTGATATTTATTTAATTTTTTGACAATGTATTATCATCATTATTTCCATACTCAATTGTGAATGTTTTACTTGTTTTTTTGTCTTGAGTTATGTTGTATTTCGTTGTAACTATTTTATTTTAATATGTTGACTATTACTCAGATTTACAGTCAGAAGATTATTATATAGCCAGCTCATAACTGATGCCAGGGCTTTTTCAGCATGTGCTGATGTCTCAGCCCAATTTTCTCCGTGTACGAGTGTGTCATCAGCATATGCGAAAATAGAGCAATTTTTCAGAGACAGCTTGCACAGGTTGTTCATATAAATGAGGAAGAGCGTGGGTCCCAGAATTGAACCCGGAGGCACACCAAAACTTAACGTCTCACTATCACTGACACACCCATCAATCTTGACGCATTGTGTCCGATTAGAGAGATAATCTTGAAAGATATGGAGGGTATGACCCCTAATACCAATAGCCTCCAGCTTTGAAAGAAGATGAGGAACAGACACAGTGTCAAAGGCCTTGAAGAGGTCTAGGAAAATACCTAGACACCTCATCCTGCAGTCCAGCTTAGCAATTGTACAATCGATAAAAGAGCCAACAGCGTCTTCGGTCGATTTAAACTTTCTGAAGCCGTACTGGTTATCAGCTAAAAGATGGTTCGATTCCAGAAAACTGATCAGTCGGTTGTTTAGAATTTTTTCTAATATCTTTGACAGAGCAGGTAATACAGATATAGGTCTATAATTGATATAGGCCTATAATTATTGACACTGTGTCTGTAGCCAGTTTTGAAAAATTGACGCACAAGGGCTTTTTTAAAAGCTTTGGGGAAACAACCTGATTTTATGGAACAGTTGCAAATATGTGTGACAATCGGTACAAGTGCATGGGAGCAAGATTTTAAAAGTCGAGGTGGTATACCATCCCATCCCATTGCCGTATCCGATCTTAATTCCATGATGATCTTTCAACCTCCGCTTCGTCAGTGGGTAAGAGAACGAAGGATTTGGCTGGTGCGTCGCGTAAGGGTTCTCTAATAGGGCTAGGTTTAATTTTTTTAGCTAGGTGTTCGCCTACAGTTGCGAAAAAAATGTTTACTTTGTTGATCGACGATAACTTGTCAGGTGTAAGTAGTTTGGTAGGAGAACTTACTGTTTGGTGCATATTTGTAATGTTTTTTATTGCTTTCCAAGTAGCTTTGGGGTTTGTTCCGACTTTTTGTAATTCCGTTTTTTCATAGGCAACTTTCAATTTTTTTTGTAGCTTGTTGCAAAAATTCCGATATCTGGTGTACGTAAATTTGAGGGTAAGGTTATTGGGATTTTGCAACAGATTTCTACCCATTTCATCTCTGTTGCGGATGCATCGAACAGCCCACTGGTTATCCAGGGCTTGATTATTCTGAGCCTAGAGGGTATGCAAACGCATTCATATTATTTGTTTATTTATTTTAATTGATTAAGTTTCTTTTTTCTTTTATAACTCTTTGTCTTCGATGTTCGTATCATCTTTATGCTGATGATCTTCAGTTGTATGCAGCTGGGCGGGTGGAGGATTTATCGGACGCTATAGCAGATGTAAACCGAGACTTGAGACTCTATCAAAAAGTGGTCAGATAGTTTTGGGGTGTCAGTAAACCCCTCAAAGTGTCAGGCCATTGTAATTGGTAGCCCGCGCATGATGGTTAGGGTGGCTCTTACATCTCTTCCTTCTCTTATTTTTAATGGTACTGTCATACCCATTACCCCTACGGTGAAAGATCTCGGTTTGCATCTTGACTCAACGCTAGGCTGGCAACGCCAGGTTTCTAGTGTTAGTCAAAGGGTCAACGGTACTCTACGATCCCTGTATCATCTGAGAAACTTTTTGCCCGCTAAGACGAAGACTATGCTTGTGCAGACTTTGATTTTTCCTATCATCGACTATGCTGACGTGTGCTACTTTGATTTAAATGTGGTTTTGCTAGATAAGCTCGATAGACTACTCAACAATGGTATCCGGTTCATATTTAATTTAAGAAAATATGACCATGTGTCAAGTTATAGGTCTGAGCTCAAATGGATGTCCATTCGCCAGAGAAGAAGTTTGCGCGCTTTGACCACACTTTTTTCCCTTCTCAACTCTCCGAGCCCTCCTTCTTATCTTATGTCTCACTTCCAATATCTATGTTCTTCACACGCTAAGAACCTGCGTTCTTCCAACAATCTTCTTCTACTCTGTCCTTCTCATACTTCTGACTTTGTTCATTCTTCCTTTCATATTCAGTCCATTCTTCTCCGGAATGCGCTTCCTCTCGATATCAGGACGGCCACCAGTCGGTTTGCATTTAAGCGAAAATTGCAGAGTTATTTGTCAAAACAAATAGTGTAGAGTCATCTCAATTTAATGTCTTTTCATAGAACTTGTATGTATATTTATGTATATATATATAATGTAGGGATATATTATAGTAAATATATGTGTATTATAACTAAGTTTATAACCTATTTATGTAATTTTGTACCTATTATATTCATATTTAATTATGTTATATTTTAATATTTTATAATATTATTATTTTCTCTCAATCAGAGCACCCGCCATCTTATCTCTTCACCACCTTTGGTTGACTGGTAGAGAATGCCTAAGGCATTAAGTCCGCCTTTGTACATTATTGTGTGTGAGAAGTTTAAATAAATAAATAAATAAGTTTCAAATGATAGCCGAATAAAACCTATTATTTTATTATGACGTACGTACTTTATCTCTATAAACACATTTTTTTTTTCTCTTGTCCTAGGATTCATCAATAGAATGAACCCTAATCTTATTACAATCTAGCCTTATAGATAGACTTAATAAGTAATTAAATTAAAACCTAAACTACTAAATTGTCTTTACTAAGAATGTGTCCAATAGCACTTTTCTTATTGTCTCTATTAAGGCGAATACACTTCATTTTTGTGTTTGATTGGCACTTTTGTACTTTACACTATTCATCAACACTAAACACTAACTCGAACGGTTTTGTTCTTTTTAGTCTCCTTACTATGTTTGTGTGATCGAGAAGCTGGATTGCCTCGACGTTCACATGCTGATGAAGCCTCTTTTCGTGAGCTTCTGCAAATTTCTGGATCACTTTATCGATGAACTCAACTTTTAGATCCCGATGGAGGTCATCATTTCGTATGTACCAAGGTGCATTAACAATTCCCCTTAGCACTTTGTTCTGGAATCGCTGTAAAATTAATATATTGGTCTGTTTGGTGCAGCCCCACAGCTGGATACCATCAGGACTTGTCTGTATAGCAACAATTTGTTTTGCACGGACAGCATGGAGTTTCTTCCAAGCAGCCAATACATTCTTTTGAATCGGTGGTCGAGTTCATGTTTTTTCTTCTTGACGTGGGCTTTCCAGCGTAACTTTGCGTCAAGGGTCATACCGAGATACTTGGTTGTATTCTCGTATGGGACTTGTTTATTGTTTATGTAAACTGGAGAATACTGATGTTTTTTGTTGGAAAAGTCTATGTGAACAGATTTGGATTCATTTAGTTTAATCTTCCATTTTTTGGTCCAGTTATAAACTTGATTTACAGCCATTTTTACCTTTTCTACTGCTTCTTCGTGGCTGTTTCCTACAGCCATTATGGCGATATCATCAGCAAAGGTCACAATCGTGTTTTGCTCTAATTCAGGAATATCGCAAGTGTATAGTAGGTACAGAATCGGACCTAACACACTTCCTTGCGGTATGCCAGCATTAATTTGTTTCAGTTCTGAGTAGGCGTCTTCTTGTCTTATTCTAAAGGCTCTGTTTAGAATGTAGGATTCTAATATATCTGCAAACTGCTTTGGTAACAGGCTTTTCAACTTATGTATAAGGCCTTCATGCCATACTTTGTCAAACGCTTGCGCCACATCTAAGAATACAGTAGCACATACTTTCTTGTCTTCAAGGGCGTTTTCTATTAAGTTTGTGATCCTATGCACTTGATCAATGGTAGAGTGTTTTTCTCGAAAACCAAATTGGTGCTCTGGTATGATGTTTTTATTATCTATTATTGGATTAAGCCGTTTGAGTAACAGCTTTTCAAATAACTTGGACATGATTGGTAGTAAGGAAATTGGCCTATATGATGATGTTTCGTGAACCGGTTTCCCTGGCTTGGCTATCATTATTACTTCAGCCACCTTCCATAAGTCTGGTACATATTTTAGCCTTAGTGCAGCATTGATAAGGGTTGTTAACTTAACCAGGCCCTTTCTTGGTAGGTTATGTAGTATTTCTCCGGTTATTAAATCGTAACCTGGTGATTTACGTGTACTTATATTACGTTTTATTTCTCGTGCAACTTCTCTCGGTGTTACTAGTTTTATTGTTACTTCATTATCAGATGTCACCATATTAGCCGAAGTGTGATATATGAGCTGCTTGATTCTAAAGGAGTATGTATTTCCCTTCGTCCTCTTGTTGAAGTCAGGTGTATTTTCCCACGCTGCTTGCTGGATGTGCATTATGAAATTCTCTACTTCAATGTTTAGGTTTTCGGGTGTTTTTAATGGGACTTTAAGGTCTATTTGATCATTCAATCTGATCTTGAAGCCCTCCCAGTCTGTATGCTTATTGACAAGAGTGGGGCTATTGTCTTTAAACAAAATGGTCTCGCTAATTTCTAAATAAATTGCAGAGTGATCCGAGTTCATGTCATAGCTTTGTTCCAATTTTATATAACCAGTTGCTAGATTCTTGGTTATAAAAAAATCTATTAAGTCCGGAATTTTATTTGGATCTGTTGGCCAATAGGTGGGCTTTCCAGTTGACATGACATCACATTTCAGCTCTTTTATGGCACTAAGTAGTTCTTTGCCTTTCGTTGTTGTTAATCTGGAGCCCCAATACGTATTTTTGGCATTGAAGTCACCTCCTAAGATAAATCTATTTCCAAGGCGGGTTAGAAAGCTCATAAAGTGGTCTTTTTTTATCGTATACCGTGGTAGACAGTAGATGGCTGATACTGTAACAGGATATTTTTTGGTTTGTACACAAATAGCGACTGCTTGGATCTCTTTCTCTTCGTATTTAAACTCTTCATAGTGCTGAAGGTTTTCTTTTACAATAATTGCACTACCGCCTCTTGCAGAATTATCTGGGTGTAGTACATGGTATACTTTGTACCTAAAGGGTACAACTTAATGTGTAACTTAATGTGAGATTGCTTTGTGAAGTGAGTTTCTGATATCAGGCACACATCAATTTTTTCTATGTCTAATATAACTTGCAACTCATTCTGATTTTTTTGTAACCCATTTGAGTTCCACGCCATAAGTTTCAGTGTAGTATTCATTTTTTTGGCTTAGAAGTAGCAGCTTTGTTGCTATTTTCAATTTTTTTCAATCTATCGTCAAATGATGACATTAACTTTAAGATTTCATTCAACTTTTTGCCACTGTCCATATCAGCCAAAAGCGTCATCGCCATGCCGCTTGTAGCTACTTTGGCATAAGAGACGTTTTTGGCTGTATTTTTTATTGTGCTTTGACTTCGTTTATACTAGCTGGTGATTTCAACTTTTCCAGTAGGTGTGTTTTGTTGAGGGGTTGTATTATTGCCTTTCAATTTATTGTTTCGAATCTGCTGTATTTCTTTAGCTACGATACATCCCCTGTAGTTAGCCGGATGTGGAGCTCCACAATGGACACACTTTGGCTTTTCTTCTTTTGATTTTCTGCAATCCTTAGTGAGATGTTTGCCTGTGCACTTTACACACCTCGGTTCTTTGGAGCAGTACTTTTGAGTATGGCCGTACGCCTGACATCTTTTACACTGAGGTACCAGTTTTGTGGATTTCAGCGGTTGTATTACCACATTACATCCCAGCACAGTTTTCATGCTATATATTTTGCTAGTCTCTTCATCATTTGAAAATGCTAGCATGAACATTAAGTGGCTCTTTGGTTTTCCAACTCAATTTGTTGACTGCTTCTAATATCTTGTAGCCTTTGCCACGTA
Organism: Tiliacea citrago; assembly: GCA_963921375.1. Lineage (NCBI taxonomy): Eukaryota > Metazoa > Arthropoda > Insecta > Lepidoptera > Noctuidae > Tiliacea > Tiliacea citrago. The sequence goes on from OY992802.1 coordinate 203,080, forward strand.
ATTCTTCAACAATTCTCTCCGGAATACTACATGAGAAATGCAATTTTTTTGCCATTACTCTAATTGGTCTCTCTTGCTTGTTCTCATAGGAGTGCCAAAGGCAATTGTTGAGTGAGAGAGCCTTTGTTATTGCCCTGTACAAATCTTCGTTTTTGGAATTTACTTTAACAGTATCACCGTTCATCATTTTGATGCTAAACGCGTCAGCTGATTGACTCTCAGATAAAAATTCATAGAATTTCTGGTAGTTCTGGATACCATCTACTACAATAGGTGGTGGCAAAGGAGTTTTAATTGTTTTTTCCTTACCTTTATTCTCTTCACTTCCGTGTTCATTCAGAGTGGGTTTTTTCAGATTCAGGATTCAGGGCGGGAGAGGTGTTCAATCTTCTTTTCTCCCTGCTTTTTTGCCGTATCCATCCTGTTTCTCGAGCTAGTTCTTCTTCGTCCGTGGCATATTCAACACGCGGGGGAGAAGTCTCAGTGACGGTTGTACGAGGGCTGCACTAAAAGTATCGGGAATGGAATATTTCCACTGTTCCTGTCATATTAAAATCTTTTTAATTGAAAACTCCTTGGTTTTAAAAATCGAATACCATTTATTTATTTAAAAAAAGATTCTCGGTCTTGTCACAAGGTTTTGTCAAACTTGTTTAGTCGTTGAGAAAATGGAATTGACTCGAGAAAATTCAAGAGCGATGATTTATTATGACTTTCGAACTGGTTTAACACAAAAACAGTGTGTTGACCGGATGATTTCTGCATTTGGTGATGAAGCCCCATCCAAAACCACAATTTATCGCTGGTTTGCTGAATTTCAACGTGGACGTGTCAAGCTCAGTGATGATCCCCGTCAAGGTCGTCCAAAAACTGCAGTCACCCAAGAAAACGTTGATGCTGTGCGTAAGCTGATTGAGGAAGATCGACATGTGACATACCGCGAAATTCAGGCAACTTTAGACATTGGCATGAGTCAAATACAAATAATCTTGCATGAACAATTAGGTGTAAAAAAAGTTGTTTTCCCGATGGATACCACATTCGCTCTGTGAAGAGCAAAAAGCGGCTCGCGTTACTTGGTGCGTCAGAACTCTCGAAAGATTCCACGCAGGATCCTCAAATGCTGCATACAACATTGTATCAGGTGACGGATCCTGGATATACGCGTACGAACCCGAAACAAAAAACCAGTCACGAGTTTGGGTGTTCGAAAATGAGTTTTTACTCATTAACGAACAACGAACGAACGAACAATTTTTGTTGGCTTTAGCCAACAAAAATTGTTCGTTCACGGAGTGTTGCAAAAAAAATGGTGGCCACGTTTGTCTCCAAAACCGGCCATGTTACGACTATTCCTCTTGAGGGACAAAGAACGGTTAATGCAGAATGGTATGCTAGCATTTGTTTGCCACAGGTCGTTTCTGAACTCCGTAAAGAGAACTGCAACCGCCGCATCATCCTCCATCACGACAATGCGAGTTCTCACACCGCGCACAGAACAAAAGAGTTTTTAGAGCACGAAAACATAGAATTATTAGACCATCCGCCGTACAGCCTCGACCTAAGCCCTAATGATTTCTATACTTTACCTAAAATAAAGAATAAATTGCGTGGACAGAGATTTTCATCACCTGAAGAAGCTGTGGACGCCTACAAAACGGCCATTTTGGAGACCCCAACTTCTGAATGGAATGGTTGCTTCAATGATTGGTTCCATCGTATGGAAAAATGTGTCAAATTTCGCGGAGAATACTTCGAAAAGCAAAGAATACATTTTTAAATAGTAATGTTGTGTCACTTCCTTGATTCCCGAAATTTACAGTGCCGCCCTCGTAGTAGCTGATTTCGGTGGGTTTTCCGCTTGTAGTTTCAGCTGTTGCTGGAGATTTTTTATTTGACCTTTTAAGTCATTTAGGTTTTTTTGCAGCTCTTCACGCTGTTTTTTTTCTTCACAAAGGTGCTTGTACAACAGATGTTCAGTTTCTGTTTTTAAGTTTACGCTAATAATATTCGGTGTTGGCTTTTTCCAACCCATTATAGAAGTTAGCGAGTACTAACTTCGCCTTAACAATAATATTCGCTGACAGCCGTCAGCATTACGCAATAACTAGGTCATTGCGGTGCATCCGACTAGACAGCGTTGTTTTGATGCGTAAGCACTTTTACACTGTGGTACGGGCGCGATCGCATATAACACAACTACTCTCATCAAAAATTGAACGCGCTATTAACACAATGAAAAAAAAAAAATGATTTTAAAACATGCTACTTTTCTTATTGTGTAAAATTGTTGTGCCCAACGGGTCCATGTGAACATTATAATTATTTTTAAGATCTTGTACACACATGAGATATGCAATAAAGATTTGAATTGAATTGTCCACACACTGCAATCTTGTCACAACCATCGTACATCTGAGCTCATTTTATTACATCACATAAGTCCAGCAAGTACTCATGTCAATGTGTAACACACACAGTGATAATGGATTGCTATATAAATATGGATTGACAATAAATATTACAAATTGATTGATGATACCGAATGACCACAGCATGGAGTGTTATTGATTTAATTATTTATATTATTACTAATTTATTGTAGGTACACCAGCAAAATATATAACTAAAATAAATTGTTGTCCGAAATCATTTAATTACTTAATGAAATGTTCTGTGGATTCAACCAGCAGGTTTGAGCTATCATGTGTAATGCAATGTAAGTGAAAGAGGGTCATTTTCAAATTAGGGGCCAAAAAGTAGGAATTTCATGAATTTAAAATGTATTATATTTTGGTAAAAATTTAGTATCGTTTGACAGGAGGATGGGGGTAGGAGGGGGAAAAAGGGAAGGGGGGTGTTCCCTCTTTCCTCTGGCACTACTCCCATGAAATGGTCATGCACCGTTCTTGAGAAAAATGAATTATTGTAACCTAACCTCAAAACACATTAAAGTTGCTTATAAGGCGTAGTTGGGGGAGACCCGCGAGGGGCTCAAGGTTTTAAAAAAAAATAACAAACAAGGGGATCCGCCATCCCCTTCGAACCTAACCTGTCCGAGTCGGGTTGCCCCAAGTCCCGAGCTCGCTTCGCTCGCTCTTGCATCCTAAGTTCTCCTAGTAACAGTAGTAACATTGCCTTTTGTACACCAACTTTCTTCTGATCAGGATTTTTAGGTTGTTATAAAAACAAAACATTCGTATTTTTTTTATTTAAAATCCATAATTTACAACTGTAATTAGTTCCATAAGGATCTCTTTTATTTCTTTCTACATTTCTTCTCCACAGATATTCATAAATTAAATCATTATTATTAGCACCGTTATTGTAATTGTCATTTTGTAGATTATTGTAAAATGCCGAATGCGTATGGCATACGTACAGGTTTTTTTTACGATCCGTTTCACGACATTGTACACCACGAACAATATACTAAGACAGATTTGGTTGTCAAACGCCCATTTTAACGTTTTGTTTTCGCTTTTTATCTGATTTGAGGTTAGAAACATTTTTTAATTTAATTAATTTCTCGAAAAATATGCATTACCTTTTAATGAGAGTGGTAGCGTTATAATCGGGGACCCAATCCCTACCAGTTTTAACCCCTTTTACCCCCCAACTCCTGCCAAACGATACTAGATCCAACCCGATAAGTGATGAGAAATAGGTTAGTTTTCTAGGCCTATCTCCTTAATTTACAGTGATAAGAAAGTCATTGGAATAGGCCCTTAGGCGTATCAAAGAAGTCGTCGATTTAAAGTGATGTTATGTTAACATCTACTCCACGAGAATTAAATCACATAGCCTGTTATTGGCCTCAAATTTCAAAACGACACAAGAACACATTGGTAGAGTGGGTAGGTAGTACTTACAGATTGGAATGTGTTCGATGACCTGCGCACTGACAGTGCACGCTCTCACTGCCGGCAGTCTAGTGCTTGCTTGCAACCTAGGCTCGTCCTCGTGATTCCGACTGGACGCAGCCAGATGTAGTGGTGTGTCGCTGGACGCCCGCTCTGAGCCACTGCCGCCGCGCCGCGTCTCCTTATCACACGATAATGAGTCGTTTTGTGTGTGTTTATCCAATCAGCCGACCTTATACGGTAATATACAGAATGACATTGCAAAACAATAACAATTGCCGTGTCGATTGCTACTAAACTTTACATTTGTGGCACTAGATCAATAATTATCTGAGGAAATAACTCTACGATCTACACATGGTGCTGTAGAGAGACGAGGTTATATAAATAACTATAGATTCACATTATTTTTTATGTACCAAAACCTGGAAAATGAAATGGAAGAAACAAACAAAACAAATCGTCACTCGTCAGCCAGTGACGCCAGTGCACAGAAGTCACAGAACACTATTACTCCTACGCCAGTGTTGAAATCGGACAGATAAAAAAATTTCGTACGTTTCGTTCAAAAGGATAGAATCTAAAAATATCGTGCATCTTGGAAAAACAGAGTGAAACACGGTAATCTGCGCTAATCTCTCCCAGTTTAACACTTTAGATGAAGAATAAATATAAAGGAACAAAGAAAATAATTATAGAAGACACTATTTTAATCTTAGACTTTTCGGCTGCATTCCGTAATATAACATAATCGCTGACAGCGCTCACATCGCAGATTTAGACTTTAGAGTAGGCTAGATACGGGCTAGATAGCACAAGCCGTCCGACCAAGCTTGCCCGTCAAGTTTACCGAATCCGCAAACTTGACGCGCAGATTAGTTTGTGTTCGATCGCGCCAGTGGCGAGTCAGTCCCGTACGGTATATCGAATTACCCTTGAACGATATAACTGTCTACAGAAAGCATGGTTCACCGACGAACGGTAATACGAGAAAACTATTAGTCGATAATGGCAGCGGCCGCCGAGCGCCAGGTCCCCTCTATTGTTGGTAAATTAAGTTACCAAAACAAAAACTCTTCATCAATATCCAATTTAACTAAATTACTATACGTTTAAATACTACCCTTCAATAAATTACAATTTTGTATCTAATTTTTTTTTTTTTTTTGCTGATCTCATTATGTGTCATATTTTTTTTGCTGCAATCGATAAAGCAAACTGCTATCGATAAAGGATTATTTAGTTCAAGCGTGTTCCGGCGAACCATGACATCGGCAAATCTTGGTATCGGCCAACCATTCATTCTATGTAGCGTTATTCGGCGAAACGTGCTGTCGCTAAATAATGGTATCGACTAATAGTTTTCTCGTATTACCGTTCGTCGGTGAACCATGCTTTCTGTAGACAGTTATATCGTTCAAGGGTAATTCGATATACCGTACGGGACTCGTGGCGAGTTGTGTCGTCGAGGACATAAAAATGCCAAATTGTGCCGTTATAAACTGTAAAAACTCTTCTAGGGTAGTAAATCGAGTCAATGGAGGTCATACGGTAAGTAATATTGTTGCTCATATAGCTGTAATTAATTTTAATTATTGTGATGGTCAAGTAACACTACTAAGATAAATTCCTACTTCACACTATTCATTTAAAATTGCTGGTATTGCTTTATGCAATGTAATACAAACGACAGAAACAGTGTAAGTTTCGTGGTACAGACGCTTTTATCATTTTTCTATCAAATGGTAGGACTAGTGCTAGTGAACTACTTGTTACTATTAAATCGATTTGATTAATTGAATATCGATATTGACAAATTGACTAAGTTATGAGAATTGCATTTTGGACTTTTGGAATAAATAATGCGATTTTGGAATATAAGTGTTTTGAATTTGAATTTCATGTTTCAGTTTTCCGCGTGATCCCGTTTGTAAAGAAAAATGGATGAAAATATAGTACAATTTGCTCTATACATTTAAAAAATTATGATTTTGTAATAGCAAAAAAATGCAGACGATTATGTGAAACAGCATAATCCGACAATTCTCTTTATTATTATTTTTCAGCATATTCCTTGCCAAATACAAGGAAATCGGTGACGGAAATGTAATCAAATTATTAGGTAGTTATTATTGACACTTCTTGTGCTATTTATTTTCTCGTTGTATTTGTTTATTATTTTGAAGTTTTGTGAATGTAAATGTTAATGTTGATAGGTAATGAGATTGTGTGGAATTCTGTGTTTAATTTGTTATTATTTTAATTATTTGCTATGCGTTGTGTTATTATTTTTATATTTGTAAACATTCAGACACAATGTAAATTGGTATTGAATAAATGAAATGAAATGAATGAATGATATGCTGATCCTAAGATCAGACTTCATCATCGCATTCTTGCTCGACTGGCTTCCCTTTTCGCAGCTAATATCTTTTGTAGTTTTCCTCATATTGTACGTTGTTGTGTGTTGTTGTATTGTTGTATTTTTTTTATTCTTATTTGTTTTTTTTAATATTAAAAATAAATAATAAATATTACATCTAAATCATGAGAATGTAAGCAGCTATCTAAAACAAACTATGTTGACAGGCATGAGAATACATAAGTAATAATTTAAACTTATTACTTTTGTATTCTCATTCCTCTGTCATCGAATCGATTTACTCGTAATTACGTAAAACAAATTACTATATTAATTTAAAGCCATTGAAACGATTCTGTTTACGTTGAGCACATCACTAAATGGCTGGGGTGACGTCATCGTAGGTATAAAAAAGATGACACGCTCGGTTTTCATACTATCTAATGCACATGCGGTATCTAGCCTACTCTAAATCTGTTGCTCACGTCAATAATTTCCGTTCTGAGATAGATAGCACGATTATGACAACTGACAGCTGTCAACAATTTGGAATGCTCGTGAACGCACTCACGGTTGGGTTACAGTATTTCTTTGTTTAAACACCACATACACCTATTTGTACACTTCTTTTTTGGTTAGATGGTGACTGTAACCAGAAGCACAATTTCAAAAATGCCACGCTAATTAGATACGATGCGACTCAAAACAAAACAACGCAACTGTCATTTTTGACAGCACTCACGGTGATAGTGATAGTAATTCAGGGCATGGTCGGCATTATCGCAAGATGGCATATGTCATGATGCCATCTATGACGTTTCACGCGACATCGTTTTCGCGCAGATTTATGCGCGCTCAAATCGATTACAGCGCAACTCGGAACGCACCGTTAAGCCACGACTAAAAACGATTTGGGGGCGTGACCTAAATAAAATAAAATAAAATAATAAAATAAAATACGTTTATTTCGACCAACAAGGATCATAGACAGTGTTTTACCAAATTAAAAATAAAATTAAAACACATACAAAATAAAATAAAAAACACAATTAAAAATACCACATACACATATTACCGACCTCGATTGCTCAGTATGTGAACCATACAGCAATGGTTCAGGTACTGGCAATCGAACCTCTGCGCAAATGCCCTCAGGATGCCGCTGGAGCTAGCCCGAACCCTGCGCACCAGGGATGTACACCGTTTTCGCATAGTAGAATAGAAACAGTCCACACGCGACTCGGCGAACATTTCTGATGCGCTGCAGAATCGGGGCAGCCTCACCAGCATCCTGAACGCATTATTATATTGCACACGCAAGGCGTTGTACTGTCTGCGCGTGTATGAGACCCACAGGCTGCTCGTGTAGAAAGATGTACAATATGCTCTGAACAATGTTGTTTTCACTTTAGTGGTACAACGAGCAAACCTGCGGGCCATCATATTCGCCCTTACAGACAACGCCCTGCGTTCTCGCTCTACGTCAGCATCGTCTTTCAGATCAAAGGTCATCATATGCCCAAGATATTTAAAATGTTCCACCCTCTTCAGTGCTGTTCCACACAATTTTATAGCCGGTATTGTAGTTGGACATTTTCCTCTGGCCTGAAAGACCATGCATTCACTCTTTTTAACATTATATATCAAGCCATGGCTGTGAGCGTACCGTTCACAGATGCCCAACAGTTTTGAAATGCCACATACAGAAGCACTCAGCAGCACCATGTCGTCCGCGTAACTGATATTATTGAGACATACATCATCAATATGGCAGCCGACACGGGTGCTGCTGAGCTCCTCTATCAGCGCGTTGACGTACAGGTTGAAGAGTTTTGGCGTTAGTTAGTCCCCCCTGCCTCACCCCTCATTCCAACCTGTACGTCTCGGAATATGCACTTGACCATCGCACGACATTGACCTGGTTATGATACCAAAATTTAAAGATCCTGCTGAGTTCAGTTTGCAGGGATGTCTTTTAGTTTCTGCCACAGGACATCGTAATTAACCAAGTCAAATGCCCTCGATAAGTCGAGAAAACATGCATAAACGGGCGTTTGTCTTTCTGTGTAGTACTAATTGATAGTTTGCTTTACACACAAGATAGCAGTCTCTGTGGAGAGTCTCGGCCTGAAACCGAACTGGTTGTGACTAATGTTCAGGTATTTATCCAGTTGATTGTTAAGCATACTATCAAGCACTTTCGCTACCGTAGTGGCAAGTGAAATTGGCCTGTAGTTGGATTTATCAGAAATATCACCAGTCTTATTTTTCACAATTGGCACCACCACAGTTTTCATAAGTGCAGGAGGTAAGTAAGAATGTCTTATACATAGGGTATAGAACATCGCGAGCACTCTAGGCAGGTGATGGCCTGCGTGTTTGAAATGTTCGATGCTGATGCCATCATGGCCAGACTTCCCACGCGACATAGCTTTAATAGCTTCTTTGACTCCTAAAGGCCACCATAATTAATTATGCCATCCCCCGCAAATCGTCTTGGAAACATGTTTCTAACTGTTTGAAACACGCAAATGTGGCGCAGCAGACCCGGTTTAAGTCTTATTTACTCTTCAGAAAATGGAAATTGCTTTTGAAATGACAGACCTCGAGTTTGTTGGTTTAAATAGGCTAAATAAAAGTGTGGATGAATTGGATGATAGCATTGATAGCACTCACATTACTATTGTTAGGCTTGCAGAGCAGAATAAGAGGTTATTCGATATCAGTGTGAGTGTATGTATGTGTATGAGAAGGTAGCTAGTTAGCTACCCCGTACAGTAACCAACACTGTTTCTGCGGACATTATATAATATAATTATATTTAATGTTACCATACAAACTACATGGGACATTGGCCTTATTACATGGGACCAAAGAGATTTAAGATAGTTGGTAAATAATTGTCTTTGCATGGGACTTACAACATAAGCTGGGAATTCAGGAAATGAATAAAATTGCTTTTAGAGGATATGCTTATGGCCGTTTTAGGCCCCCGAAGTATGTGGTCTATTTCCCAATTCATTCAACAATTTTCGTTATTTTTAACTCCCGACGAAAAAAAGGGGTGTTATCTCAGACTAAGTATGAGGGTGTTATAAGTTTGTAGTGCCTATTCTAGTGTTATATCTGTGGTAGAGCTCACGGTCCACAGTTAAACCAATTTTGATTTAAAAAAAAAGAGCTTTCACGGGACGACTGGCAGATGTGAAACATCGCACTACACACACATTTACACACAGACTACATAAAGACTTTATAAGTGTATAGTGGCCGATCGCCACGCAGCATGCGTCGCCCAGCCCCGCCAGCAATCGGTTTTACGTGCGCCTATAAATGTTTCACATCAAAACCCGTCTTCATATAAGCCGGATGAAGCGAATGAAGATGTTCTGAGAGACGACGTAGATTTATTGGGACTTTAGGGATTCTGCTGTCACTGTGATTGTGGCAATCCCTATTTGTATGACCACTGCGCTAACTGGTTATGAAGGCCTCTGGGTTTTATTTAAATAAACGAATGTCCGCTGCTAAAAGAGTTTAATTCCAAAATTACCCCAAGGAGAACCTTCCGACCGGGCTAGTGCGCAGTTACTGCCCGCCGTCCATACGTCACGCTCACATATACATTTCTGCTTACCTTGCATTCAGTCGTGCACGCTTACATGTGTCCCTACAGGACGATGAGAGTAATAGAAGTGTTTTTTTTTTTCAAATATTTGTATGTATAGACAGACAGAGTACGGATTTTTTTTGTCAGATATGGTAATTTTCTTACTTGAGTACGGTAACCGCTTCGCAAGCAGTGGCAACAGCTCAGATGCCCGACGCTGAAAACGCAACTAAACCGTCTCGCGGAGAAAGTGAAGGCCGAGCTCAGGGTGCACACCGCCGCGGGCTGGGAAGATCGAATTGACGCTACGACGGACAGTTAGCCGTCATTACATAAGCTCTGCGGCCAGCTAACGAATACCCCAGCCCCGGTGCGTCCACTACTCAACAGCGACGGGGCGCTAAAGTATGTAGCGGAGGATCGGGCGGAGGTCTTCGCCGAGCATCTGGAACGTCAGTTTCACCCTAACCCGACCAGTGACACATGTCGCAGCAGTCGAGAACCACCTGGGACACTACTTCGCATTGCCGATAGCTCCCGATGAAGACCCCATCTTTTTCTCGCCGGGCGCAGTCAGACGCGCCATACTTAATATGAAGCCCCGGAAGACCCCCGGTGCTGACGGTATCACAAAAGTTGTGCTGCGCCAGCTGCCATTCCGAATGATAGCGGCGCTAGCGCGCCTGTTTACGGCGATACTGCGCACGGGGGCCTTTCCCGCCTCGTGGAAGGAAGGGCGCGTTATTATGCTGCCTAAGGCGGGAAAAAAATATTCTGAAGCCGGAGAGCTATCGGCCGATTACCCTGCTGCCAAGGTGTTCGAAGCACTCCAGCTACGACATCTCCAACCCCACATCACGCCGCGCCCAGAGCAATTTGGGTTCAGGGCGGAGCATAGCACGACGCTCCAGCTGTCGAGGGTACTGCATCACCTCGCAGCCGCGCTCAATAAGAAGGAATACTCGGTGGCAGTATTCCTCGACATGGAGAAGGCCTTCGACCGTGTGTGGCATGAGGGCCTACTTTATATGATGTCCACCTCGGACGCGCCCCGTCGCGTTGTAAGGGTGGTCTCTAGCTTTTTCTCCCACAGGACTTTTAGGGTGGTGGTCGAGGGGGCGCTATCCGGCGCCCGCCCGGTGCTGGCTGGTGTGCCGCAGGGCAGTTGCGTGTCGCCGGCGTGTTACTCGCGTTACACCGACGACATCCCCACCACCTCCGACGCTATGCTCGCGCTGTATGCCGACGACGCCGCGTACATTACTACATCGCATAATGCGAAGTACGCGGCGGTCAAAATGCAGCGCGCCCTGGAACTCCTTCCCGAGTGGCTGTCGAAGTGGCGGCTTTCGGTGAATGTGGGTAAGAAGCAGGCGATAATCACCGGATTCGCGCCTCTCCCGCCACTCTTGAAGCTGCAAGGGCCCGAAATCGATTAGGCGCCCCGGGTCAAATACCTGGGTGTGACCATCGACCGTCGGCTCACTATGGGGCCACATGTCCGCAAGGTCGCCGCACAGGGTAGGGTCACCCGCAACCTGCTCAAAACTGTGCTCTCGTCCTACATCCCGGCGCGCGTCAAGATGAGCGTGTACAAGTTGTACGTGCGCCTAATCTTGACGTACGCCGCCCCGACTTGGTTCGCCCTCACGACCGGTCGGTCATTTGATTTGTCAAATGTTTTTATTGAACCAACCCGAGTGACAGCTTCTTCTGCCACTTGTATAGATAATATTTTTTGTAATTGTGATTACTTACACAAACAAATTGTAAATAAGTTGCCATCTGATCATAGTGGTCAAACAATAACATTTTGCTCCTATATGCCTGTACAAAAAACTCAAATAAGGTTTAGGCCAATTACAAGTAAAAATTTAGAGAAATTTAATAATTCTTTGGCCAGTGCATTATGTGTTCAGAGATTTAATAATATTTGTGACCCAAATGAGTTCTACGCAGAGTTCTTTTCACTATTAAACACACAATTTAATGACACTTTTCCACTAAAGACTAAAAGTATTTACACAAAGTTCGTATTTAGTGATTGAGCGACTCCAGGTATTCGTAAAAGCAAGGAAAATCTTTTTGAACTTTATGGCCTAAAGCAACATATGAATAATACAAGCTTTCATCAATATGTTGCAAAATATTCTAAAACTTTTAAAAGTATGTGCAAAATAGCGAAAGCTCTTTATATTAGCAATAAAATAAAATCAGCTGATGATAAAATAAAAACTACCTGGCAAATAATAAATAATGAAACAGGTAGGAAAAAACAGCGTAATACTGAATTAAATTTAGAAACTGCACATGGGCCCATCACTTCAGAGGTAGAAATAGCTCAGGAATTTGAAAACTTTTTTGCTAATATTTCCCTTAAAACTACTGAAACTTTAAATTCCTCACCCGCGCTCTCTGCTGCCTTACTTAGAAAGAATGTAAAACTATGCCCTTTGGAATTTAGGTTCCAACATACAAACCCCCAGGCTGTTATAAAAACTTTTAAAGATCTTAAAATTAAATTAACAGAAGATCTCTGGGGCATGTCTGTAAAAGTCTGTAGATCTATAATCGAAACCATTGCGCCCTATTTAGCTTTTATATTTAACACCAGTGTGGATCAAGGAGTCTTTCCGGATCTCATGAAACACAGTAAAGTAGTTCCTTTGTTCAAATCCGGAGACAGTAAAGAACCCAATAATTATAGGCCTGTGTCAATTCTGCCAGTTCTCAGTAAGGTGTTTGAAAAGTTGATGCTCAATCAAATGTTACGTCACTTTAATAAAAATTCCATCTTTCATGAACAGCAGTACGGTTTCACTAAAGGGCGTTTTACCACTTGTACCACTGACGCCGGTGTTACCCTAATAAAGAACATTTTTAACGCCTGGGAGGAAGCACAAGATGCCATTGGAATCTTTTGCGACCTCTCTAAATCGTTCGATTGCGTGAACCATGAGACACTTTTGCTGAAACTAGAGCACTATGGGATTAGGAATGCAGCTCTTGATTTACTAAGATCATACCTAAAAGATAGAAAGGTTAAAGTTCAAATAAACGGCGTTAACTCATTAGGGTCTGAAATGGCAATGGGCGTTCCTCAAGGTTCGATATTGGGTCCATTCCTCTTTTTAGTTTACATTAATGATTTACCCCAATTACTTCAAAATCAACCGAAGATGGTGTTATTTGCTGATGCCACATCATGGATCTTTAAAATAGATCGACGATCACAAAATCTTGACGAAGTGAATAACTCTATTCTTCAGGTCCAAGATTGGTTTACGGTAAATAATTTGGTACTAAATAAAAAAAAAACCAAATGTATTAGATTTAAATTACCTAATGTTAGAAGTAGCGAATGTGATATCATATTGAACGGAGAAAAACTGGAATTTATTAATCAAACGGTTTTCCTAGGAATCACTATAGACGAGAAACTGCAATGGGGACCACATATAACCTCTCTGGCGGGGCGGCTAGGCTCGGCCGCTTATGCTGTTAGAAAGATAAGACAGCTAACAGATATAGAAACCGCGCGTTTGGTTTATTTTAGTTACTTCCACAGCATTATGTCGTATGGCATTTTACTGTGGGGTCGGGCTGCTGACATTGAATCCATCTTTATTTTGCAAAAGAGAGCTGTCAGAGCAATTTATAATCTCCGTCGCCGCGAATCTCTTAGGGAACTATTTAAAAGGATTAATATTATGACGGTACCTTGCCAATTCATTTATGAAAATATTATGTATGTAAGGAAAAATCTACATATTTTTGACGAGATAAGCGATAAACATAATTTTAATACTAGAAATAAAGATAAAATAGATCAACCATTTTTCAGATTATCTAAAGTACATACATCTTTTATGGGGTACTGTGTTAAATGTTACAACAAAATACCTTGTGATATATTGAAATTAAATGAGAGAAAATTTAAACCACATATTAAAAGTACACTTTGTAAACAAGCATATTACAAGTTAGAGGATTATATCCAGGACAGGAATGCTTGGAAACATGCTGGTCCAGCTCCATAGGACAATCTAGAGTCTAGACAAAATCAAACTGGTTGCTATTTTTATGGTCAAATCTGTTATTTTTATGATATTGATTTTACATTCTGTGATAACCTATACTCACACACTGACTTATTTTTTTAGAAAAACATACTTGGATGATGTTTGTAAATATGTGAACACCACGTATCTATCTAATAATTAAGTTATTTTTCATTGCTTAGTTTTTAATTCGTTTTACCTATTATGGTATAGTAATTTTATTCTAGGTGCATCGTCTTCACATAATTATTGTAATCAAACAAAATATTGTAAAACATTTTTAAAAGAGTACCGGTGGAGTTTCTTGCCCATTCTTCTCCATACGAAACTACCTTTTGGAAGGGGCAACTAGAATCAATTCTATTTTTTTTGTAAATTTTGACGTTCAAAAGTGCCTCTTATGTGCCTATTTGAAATAAATGGTTTGACTTTGACTTTGACTTTGACGAGCGAGTAGAGCCGCAAGCTGCTCCGCACGACACAAAGTCTTGCGCTGAGGACCATTGTTGACGCTCCTTGCTTTGTGAGGAACGATGTAATCCAACGGGACCTCGGGATGGAGAGCCTGTATGAGTTTGTGCGGCGTCTCGCGAAAGGGATGTACGCGCGTGCCGACGTGTCTGCTGCCCCACACACACTGATCAGTGTTACAGTACAATGCCGCTCACACACGCATGACACAGTCCCTTAGCTCGGACAGTGATCGGCTAGCTCTGAGATCGAGACGAGCGGGGACTAATCACCTATTCTGTAGGAGCGTCGAGTCGGCACACACGTCGCAGGTCGCCTTCACTGGGTCTCCCCCGTGAACCCACGGGGGTTGACCGCCGTGGTGTCATGAAGAAAGCGGCGCTAACATACTAGCGTCGCGGCGCGCCTACAGATTTACACATAGCAGCTACTCACATCGACGTGTTTTTAATAATAAAAAGCGTCCGCCGCCACCAGCCACGCTAGGCTGACATAGAGAAGGGGTCCGTATTTGCGGACCATCGCGTACCCTCCGCAGCCAGGGGAGCCTAGCACTGCATGCCACGCCCCCTTGCGGGGGCGTAGCGATACCCATTGTAGGTAGAAAGTGAAGTGACATGTTTGGCAGTTTAGTTTTATTTTCTAAAATTTGTGTTTAGCCGAATATTAATGTGTAATAATGGAGGAGTATTAACTATTAAGTGTTCATGATCGTGCATTAGTGTAGGCAAGTGAAACAAAACAGTGCAACATCACTTCAAGTTCTCTCAAGAAGTCCGCGAGAGGTCTCAGTAAAGTGCCACATCTTTACTGAAACTCAAGGGGAGCGGACGGGCATATCATCTATCATGCATTGTTTAGAATTCATTTCATCAATATTACAAAGTTTATAACTAAATAAAGACCTGGCTAAAAGGCCCCAGCAACCAGGCCATTAAAATATTATTAAAAAAAAAACCCTTTATATAATGTACTCTGTGCAAGTGTGCAGTTATCTGTGATTGCATTGCATTGCAGATCACTGCGCGTATTTTGAAATCAACTACATTTAATTTATTGTAGTCGGTGCTGTTTTGAACATTTCTTTTTCATTTCGTTCTTGTTGTGAAACTTAGACTACCTGAAATACACCTACTTTCCCCGCATATCACGTCAATTTCGCTAAGTGATATGATCTAGAAGTGAGAATGAAGAGTGTAAAGGCGCCGGTGGCGTGGGGCTGGAGCCGTGCGGTGGGAGCGCGAGCCTGGCGCGGCGCGCGGCGGCGCTGGCTAGTGGGCGGCGTGCTGGCGGCAGTTGTGGCGGCGGTGCTGGCGCCGCGGTTCGGCGCGCCCGGAGGCAACTACCGCATGCTCAGAGCTCACTAGCTAGACATCATACACCGCATTGCACCTCATGTAATTACATACATTTTATTATTTCTTTAGGTTTGTTTGTGACATGCTGTCTGCTTGTATTAAGTACTACATAATATTCTCACACCAGGAACTAATATTTTGTCCCTTGTTGGTGAACACTGGCAGGCAGCAGTTACTGTGCATCCTACATTGTGTAGACAGTGTGAGGCACTAATCTAATTGTAATGGTATACACACACAATGTGGGTCGGAACTGTCTGAAGCAGTGCAAGCACATGATAGAACACCTTGCTATGAGACATCACTTGATTTGTGTGGCGATTGCTCCATTATAAGAATAGTGCCATACAAACGATACTTCTACTATGACATTATAGTGTACAGCATCAGTAATAATATTTAGTAGGATGCACAAAGTGTTAGTTCTTATCCATAGGCAAAGCATGTAATATTATAATTCTTTACCAACTCTGAAATAATCAACTTCAAAGCCAGTTCATTATTTAATTACATAAAATGAATGTAAGTATTTATTATTCCAGTAGTTGCATCTTGAAACCTGATATTTCATTGATATATACAAAAAGGTTTTTTAGTATATCAATGCACTGCTTATAGATGATGTGAAATGAATCTAGAGATGGTTCACGGCTTGGTATGACTACTGGCTGTACACGTGTGGGGCTGCCACCTAGCACTTAACATCGTGACTGCTACACGGACTCCTACTAGATATATAGATAGTTATATACCATTTTGATAGCCACTAGTTTCAAACATTTTATTATAATAAATTATTCATAAATCAACATTTAGTATTTTTTTTATTTCTTTGGATTAAAACTTAATTTAGACATTAATTTATGACACTACACCAGGCACCATTTTGGTTACCCATTGAAAGGGTTTTCATAGGGTTTTTCTAAGCGGTTAATCAAAAACCCATACAATATGGGTAACCCTTTTGAACGGCTTAAATAAAATTTTGGTTACCCGTTGAAAGGGTTTTCCATAAAAAACCCATATGGTGTGGGTAGCCCTTTTGAACAGCTTAGTTTAAGCAATTCAAAATTACCCACACCGTATGGGATTTTGATTAACTGCTTAGAAAAACCCTATCGAAATCCCTTTCCATTGAAAGAGTTTTTCTAAAAAAGTAACCAAAATGGTCCGTGGGTAGAATAGAGATAGAATTGGTCATGCTACGCGGGCGGTTGGCGGATATCGAAATAACATAATATTATGATTTTTTTCATGTCACTGGGTTTCTAGTATAAAACCCATTCAATGGGTTACATCATGATAAGGTAACCTTCGAAAGGCTTAACTCTTAACCGGGGTTGTACGGTCCCTGCACTACACACACTGTTTTTTGCTTTAGTGAAAGTGAGTAATGAAAGGACATTGTCCTCTTTGGTAGAGCAACAGGCTTCCTTGCAGCCTGCTGGCCAGCACACGGCTGCCCACTGCCTGATGGTGGATGAACCAGCTGATGTACACACAACCTCCAACTTCCCGTTGCTCAAGGAAAACAGAATAACTTAGCATAATGGATAATACCTTCAATTCAGAATACCTTAAATTTAGACAAGTCGTCATTATAGAAAAATATGATTAATATTGCTGTATAGCACCAGCCATATTCCTGTTTGGTGAAGGGCATGCACATTGTGTTCCTGTGTGCTGTGTTCACACCGACTCACAGGCAGCTCACTCGCCCAGCTGGTGGCTTGTCGGTGCGGTAGTTTGATGTGCTGGTGTGTGTGTGTAGGAGGCCTGCGGGCAGAGTACTCATCGTGGGCGCTGGTGTCTTACGTGCACTTCAGCGCGGGACGGCGGGCGCGGGTAGCGCGGTGCGTGCGGGTGCGCGAGCAGGCGCGCGTGCTCGCGGCTTGCGTCGCGCATGCGCACCTCGTGTCGCCCGCGCTCACCGCCGCGCTCATCAGCGCTCTCACCGATGGCGTCGACTCCCGGATCGTGAAGGGGTGATTGTCTGATTCGAGTGTCGCACCGTATCGCTGTGTCGTGTAGCGTGTAGTGACGTGTGTGTCGTGCGCAGCGTGATGCTGTGGTCACTGGGCGGGGGCTGTGCGTGGCTGCCGCTGGCGCTGAGCGCGCGCGGCGCGGTGTCAGGCGGCTGCGCGTTCGTGTATGCTGCCTCGCTGCTCGCTACACCACTGCACACTGCACTACTGGTGAGCTCGCTACTGCTAGTGCTATACCACCCAGTACTGACCGCGGAATGCAGATGTCGAAAATCATGACAGGTATGTACTTGGGTTAGGTGCAGGTATCGTCGTGACCCCTAACTTCGCCTGGTTTTTGACACCTTTTTCTAACATGGTCTCAAATTGTGGAGTATATTAGATCATACTCAATAAAAACCGTTTCTACTTATCTAAGGCTACAGCTAAATACCATCGACAATTAATAATAGTTATTAAAAACGATTGAAAAATTGGTATGGGCATGTGATGCGGAAATGGCGAAGTTTGGCACCAGTTTGAAGTTGTTTCTAATTTCTATTTATACGTACATTTCTTGAGATTTGCTTAGGGTTGTCAGTTTTTCCCAACCAAACAAAAAGAAGTAGGGTATGAACTCAGATTATAGAAAGAAGCAGATAGACCGCGCGGACCACCGAGAGTGCGGCCAACAAATGAAATACAAATTCAAAACCTAATACAATCTCGATTCAGTACAGCACGAAGCGCCGCCGGCGCCGCATCGTTAGTACGTCACGGGCTCTAACAGATAATTTTAAAATAATGCCGCCTTGTGTTTTTAAATATTGTAAAAATGTTCCTAAAATCAAAAGAAAGTAGATAGAGTATCATTACATACTTAAATATTGATTATTTGTCTATTTGGATATTATTTTACGAGTTCAATGTTAGTGACATATTGAAACACAAAACCTTGACAAAATGGTTCTTTTTTTTTTAGGTATGGCATCTCGCAGTTGACTGCCCTAAGGTATTAGCTTAAAGCCTCCAGCCAGTCCGCCAGTCAGAGTACGAACCTCGGCTTAGGGCGTCGTTGGGGAAAAACAGCAAGTTGGGGACGGGCTGGATCGAAAGTTTAAATTCATGATTATTAACGGGGATTACTATTAAATGCTACGGCTCACTCAGCCTCGGGGCTGGCGGTTCGACGTGCAAGGGACGGGGGGAACAATTAATTCTTGAACTTCGCGTGGTACCTCGGCGGGCGGCGAGGACGGAATGACGGTTTGTATTTGTGCACTGTACTTGTGGCCCTATTGCTTTCCTGAAGGAGAGTAATGGGGTCGTCCGGGTCTGAGAGAGTATACCTAGGTCGGCGAGTCTGACTAATTTGAGAAGGCCTATAGCTAGCTGCCTGCACAACCAAGGGGTTGCGATGTGTATCTGCGGACTCGAAGAACCGCTTTGTCGTGCGTTTCATAAACTGCTTGATGGTGGGGATTCTAAGATCTACATGAAGGGTTTCGTTCCGAACGAACCATGGAGCGTCCGTAATTTTACGGAGAAATCGATTTTGAAGTGCCTGCATTCTATGAATGAGGTGGGGACGGGCGTGTGCGAAAGCGGCGCACGCGTACGTCATAATCGGCCGGATGCACGCTGTGTAAATACGCAATTTGCCCTTAAGGGACAACTTGCTGCGTGAGTTCAGAACGCAATGAAGCCTACCGAGAGCGAAAGCGGCGCGCGAACGCACTTGCTTTATGTGCTCAGCCAACGAAATGTGATGATCTAAGATCACACCGAGATATTTGGCTCGCTTCTCCCAAGGGATAGGCTTGCCGAACATTTTGATCTGTCGTGGTAGGTCCGGTCTACGCCGGGGCCTAGAAAAGAGGACCGCTTGGCGCTTATCAGGATTGACCTCGATCCTCCACTTCCTGAACCAGTCACCGAGTCTGTTGACTTCGGTCTGTAGGATGCGGGAGATCTGGTCTTGACTGCGGCCGGTGTAGTAGATGGCCGTGTCGTCTGCGAACAGAGCTAACTGCGCCTTTCTACATTTCGGGATATCACTGGTGAACAGCGTAAAAATGAGCGGAGCCAGCACAGACCCCTGAGGGACGCCTGCGTGGATCGGATGAGGGGAAGAGAGCGCACCCTCGATGCGATAGCGGAAGGTGCGGTCCAACAAAAAGTCCCGTAAGATGAGCACGAGACGATCTGGCACACCGAATTTGTATAGCTTATACAATAAGCCGTTGTGCCAGACTTTGTCGAACGCTTTCGCGATATCGAAGAACACAGCACCCGTCATGAACCCGCGCCGGAAACCGGCGCTTATATGTTCTATGATACGGTGGACCTGTTGTACGCAAGAATGTTGGGTTCTAAAACCGAACTGTTCGTTGGGGATGAGCCCCTTCGTCTCGGCGTAGTCTCTGAGACGCTTATAAATAAGCCTCTCATAGACCTTGCCGAAAACGTCGAGCAAACTGATGGGACGGTAACTGGAAGGCTCGGTCTTAGGCTTGCCGGGCTTCGGGATACCGATGACGGTGGCATTTTTCCACGATTGAGGAAAAATGTTATTACTAAGAGCACCATTGAAGATGGTGGTCATTAGCATAATCAGGTGGGCTGGGAACATCTGGACCACCCTATTGGTGATACCGTCTGATCCCAGGGGCTTTACGGGGTTTCAGACCCTTGATTATATCGTGAACCTCGTCCGGGGAGACGGGGTCTAGAGGACAATCAGGGTCTTCGACCGGAGGGAGAGAGGCTCTACGTTCGACTTCGGCATCCACCTCGGCGAGGTGAGCCTGGTCTACTGGTTGAGAGCTGGGCGAGCACTGGGTCTCGAGGCTGTCAGCTAGGCATTCAGCCCTGTCGATGTCGTCGAATGCTATCGTCCTGTCGGGTCGTGTCAGGGGAGTCATAGAGACTACTTGCTGGGACTTGAGTTTCCTCTGAAGTTCCCAGAATGCCAGATGAGTGGGCTCTAGCTCGTTCAACATCTTGTCCCAGTTACCGTCACGCAGCTCGGCCAAGCGTGTCTTTACAGATCTCTGCAAATAGCGCATGTGAGCTTTGTTGGCGTCACAGGGAAAGACGTCGAAGGCACGAGTAGCCGCGTTCTTCTCAGCCAGCAGTTCACGCACATCGTCCGGTAGCCTCAAGCGATGTTCGTCCATCGCCGGAGCTTGCCTTGAACAATCGTTCAGGACCGATTGTACTATCGGCCCAAGTTAAGCATGCTCACTTAAGAAAATATTCCTGCGAGAGCGCAGCTAGTGAAAAACCACACCCCTTCCTAGTTTCCCCCAATTAGAGACAATATGCATTTGTGTGAGTAATGAGCGAGTAACATAAAATAACAAACATTAGCTAGAGCGCGGCAGTGCCAATTTGCTCTCGCTAATTGTTGACGCTTCCCTTAAATTCCTATCGCCATTTCATTTTACGACCTGTTTATTTCTATAGGACTGATTGCCTGCCTAACTGTGACCTCTGCTTGTATACCGGACTGTGATCGAAAGCCTCTTCTTGACCCTAGCTTGTATCCTGGACTGTGTGTGTATTGTGTGTGGGCTGTGACTAACGTGGTGCAACCATGACGACCCGAAACCTGATTCAGGAAGAAAGGAATCAAATTATTGTTTTGCATAGACAAGGGTTAAATATATCCCAAATAGCAGTGGAGTTGAACATGCAAGTAAGTTATGTTTTTGTATTCAGATAGAGGGAGAGATATAGAAATAAATAAAGTGATAGTAATATTATTATTTCATAGTTTGCATTTTTCCTTATATTGCAATTTAAAAACAAATTCCATGAAAAATATTGGTATTCAGCTGCATCCGGTTAGACTGGAAGCCGACCCCAACATAGTTGGGAAAAGGCTAGGCAGATTTATATATAAAAATAATAAAATTATTATAACTTTCAGATGGATTCTTTTTAAAAGTCTCATAAGATATTACCTACTTATAGTAATGCATTTAAATAAGATTGTTCTTTTTATTTATTTTTGCTTTCAAAGACGTTGTTGGAGCCTTTTATGACCCGATAATAAATCCTAAACCAAAACAACCTAAACAATGGTGCCTTATCTCACAGCGTCGTTGCCGCATTTTAATTAGAAAAACCAGAGCGCATTCGTCGCATTTCTAGAGGCTTGATCATTATATTTCAAACTACATTTTTTTTTCGCCCAAGCACTAGATAATTGTTTTTTATAATTATTTTAACATTTATTTTATCATAATACTGCAGATGGAAAGTAATTGACAATAATGTAAATTTTTGTTAGTAGTGCTCGTAAATACTTACCAAAAAAACTTAAAAAAAATTGCACACATAGTTTTAAATACTAACGATTTAGTGCTTGGCTGGCCGATAAAATAGCAAGTACTTACTATTTTTTCGGCACTAGATCGTTGGTATTTAACCACGAAAAACCTTTAGAAATGCCACGTTGCCAGCCCACACGGGATAAACACTTTTAAATAGTAGAGATAAAGCACAAATTTGCTTGGGACAGTTTCATACAATGTTGGAATTTACGCTATGCCATTTTTCTTACTCATAGGTATACGAGATGTAAATTGCAATATCTGAAAACCTCTTAAGGGGTCATTGTACTAATCATTATGAACAACTTTTACTACGGGACCAAACCTGAAATCGCGAAAAAAAAACAGCTGTTCCCTACATTTATGTTCGCGTAACTCGTCAAAATGTATGGACCAGCTGCTTTTTTATCGCGATTTCAGGTTTGGTTCTCATAGTAAAAGTTGTTTATAATGATGAGTAATGACCCCTTAAGAGATTTTCAGTTATTGCATTTACAACTTGTATTTTAAAATATAGTTATGAATGTTATAACTACTTAAATTAGTTATAGAAAAGTTAAGAGTTTATTTATCATGAAGTCAACCAAAATGCACACCTTAAGTATTTCAATACTTATTTTTATTTATAGTGTACTAGTTGTGCCCTTTGAATAAGACTTTTGTAGTGTACTCGTATTATTATACTTAGTTCCTATATTATGTAAAAAATCGATGCTGATTGTTTTTTTTTTTTTTTTCGTTAGAGAACAACGGTGCGCCGCTGGGTGCGAAGATATGAAGAAGGAGAAATTACAGAACGCGTTCGTGCACCTCGACCCCGGGCTATAAACGAAAACGAGTTAAATAATATGATAGCCACGTATGAAGAGAACCCGTTCACACCCACTCGCAGTTTCGCACAAGAATACGAAGTTTCGATGCAAAATATTAGAAACGAGTTGCATCGAGCTGGAGTCCATCACAGACGTCCCGCAAAAAAAAATATTTTGACGCAGGAGCAGAAAGCTGCTCGCGTGCGATTCGCTCGTGACTACAGGGACTTCGATTTCTCTTACGCCATATTTTCTGATGAAAAGTGCTTTAGGTCTAGCCAACAAGGTCGTCGGAATTTATGGCGTGTAGATAACACAAGATACGAACCTCGAAATGTGAACCCAAATGCAGAATCGGGAAGAATTGTAGTGAACATGTGGGGCTGGATGAGTGCTGCTGGACCAGGCGAGCTCGCTTTTATACCAGGGAGGGCAAACGGCCAAACGTATTTAGAGGTGCTACAAACCATCATGGTACCCACAGTGCGCACGGTGTATCCACAACTGGACGTGCCAGAATTTTATTTTTTCCAGGACAATTGCCCGATACACCGTGCGCGGGTTGTTCAAGAGTGGTTGCGAGGGCAACCACAAATTAAAACAGTGCCATGGCCCTCCCGATCGCCAGACTTAAACCCCATTGAAAATTTGTGGGGTTTAATGGTCCAGAGATGGGATAGTAGAGCAGAAAGAACGAAGGAAGCACTTGTCACACATTGCGAACAAGTTTGGGACACATTCAGAGGTTCGAATTTGTGCGAAGTCCTGGCTAGGTCCATGCGTAGCCGTTGCGATGTTGTGATAGATGCGGGAGGAGCAGCGACGAAATATTAAGTTAATATAATTTTTAACATGCACTATGTTAATTAACGAAAGGCGTTCCCGTTAACCCGCAATAGTCCAAACATGCTACAATTAATATTACCATTTAAAAATTCGCGAAAAAAAATCAGCTGCTCCCTACATTTTGTTAAGCTAGGTATGCGAACATAAATGTAATGAACAGCAGATTTTTTTTCGTGAATTTTCGAATGGTCATATTTTGGTAGCATGTGGACGCTATACTATTGCGGGTTAACGGGAACGCCTTTCGTTTATTAACATACTGTATAATTACATTATACAGGGTTATTTTTCTAACACCTGGTAGGACTATATTAGTACAACCACTTTTGATCTATGACTTTTTAGAATACCAAAAGTAAACTTTCAAGTTTTTGTTGTAATATTTGTAATAACACTTTTTAGATCTGTATTTTGTAGTAAGTACCGCTGCGACCCTGCATTCGCAACGCACTGTTTGTTTATTTAACTACTTACATATTTTGGTACCGCGTAGAGTTGTTCAAATTTAGAGCGATCAAAATAAATATTTTTAATTGTATTATGAAATTATTTTTTTATGAATTATTAAAAGTCATACAACAAAAGTTGTTATTTATGATGTTAGTATTATAGTCCTACGAGCTTATTAGTGTTTTATCATCAAATGACTTCTCCCGCTCTGGGCGGAGCGGAAGGTCGTGTCGAACTTTTACTGACTAAAACCCACCCGTGTTCCTTCAGTTGCCTGTGCCAGGGCCATGGTATCTCTTTCGAACAACCCGCGACTCCGGCGCACAGTGGGCCCATACTGAAAATTTGTGGACTTAGGCAACAAAGTTCCAATATCGATGAGATTTTTTTTTAAATGACGTGTTATGATATTCCTGACAACTTTTATTCTTATAAAATTTCTTCTAAAGTTGATAGTTTGTCTTGAAAAAAATTAATTAGATTTTTTTGTATGGAGCGAATCTCGTTTAATTTTTTTTCTTCAATTGTATAAATATGTTGAGTGTGTGGCGTGAGTATATGATAGCTAGGGTCATTCTCTATCCACGGAAAATAAAATCAGCGCCGGCCATCCGCGGCAGCGCAACTAATCATTCGATAAAAAAAAAATGTTTTGTAAGATTTTTTTGCCATTTAAAATAAATTCAAAGTATATTTTTGTTTCATGTAGCTGTTTTGACATTCTTTTTAGTTAAATATATAGTTTTCATAGCGCGTGAACTAATTATTCGGGTAGAAATTTAGTTATTATTGCTATGTTGTCGGTAGCACCTGCATTGTGATTGATGACTCATTTGTTTGTGCGCTCGGCTAAGCGCATAACTAATGAGTCATCATAAAATGCTCGTCTCTGATTGGCTGAATATTTTTCACTCACTGTTATAAAAAAAAAAATGATTTAATTAGGACCTTGATCCATAATGTTAGTAATACACAATACCTATGCTATGTTAGTAACAAATGCAACTCAAATTTTAGTTCAAATACCTGTTGCACTCACTTGACGCACCAGGTACATGCACATGTACATGCACCCAATGTGCCATAATGGTGCAACACGGCTTATCACTGATGACCTTCAGAATGTCGTTGACGCTCCCACGCACTCTGCGCATCATGGACGCATTTATTTTATTTTTATTTTATTAGAACTACGGCTGGATTTTGTACCAACCTAGATCTTTTTGTGAAATTAAGAAGTGGCGGTGATCTGAAAAATCATATGTTTCTATATGAAAGTATCATTTCTGTCTTGACTACTGAAGTTTCTGAAGAAGACAAGAACCGAATCAAGGAGTTCTGTCGACTTTTTTGTGTAAATCTAAATAAAAAGTGGATAGAATCAAGTAGAAATCAAAAAACTTTTATGAACCGTGTAAGTAATCGCAAGTGGTTGGAAAAAAAATCAAGTGGTCTGTCTGTGACAGTGTTGATCTGAGAAGTGAGATGGGCTTTTCGGACGCAGCCTTATTTGAGCCCGTGGATATAGATTCCCATGTTCTTATTCTTGCAGTATGTACTGCGGAAGCGGGAACATCTACAGAAAAGGAGCACAGAAAACCGTTCGAAGAGTTAAGTAATAAGCAAAAAAAAAGACGTTCTACTTCCATAGTAGAAGAAAATTCCGAGGAAGAGTTGCAGCACTGGTACATAACAAAATTGAAAGACAACGGCAAAAAGAATCTGGCAAAAGTGGTCGAATACCTTTCCAGTAATCCAGATGCGCTATCCGAAGTAGACGAGCGACTATTAAAAAAGCAGAGCTTAAGTACTGTCTCTGAAGATAAGTGTTTAGCTCTTTATACATCAGTTGCACTCTCGAAATGGAAGTACCTACTTAGCTCTTCGACAATTTCTGAAAGAAGAAAACTATGCTGCCTTTCCATCTTATCCAAAGCTTGTAAATGCCAAGAAAAGATGTTACCCACCACAAGAGAGTATGGAGATTACCGAAAAAGAGCTCACATTAAATTGCAAGCGCTATTGGACCACACTGTGAAGAGGATTCTACTAGATATTAATTCTGTTGATAGGTCTCAAAATGAAGAACTCAAGTTGACCTGGAAATGGGGACTTGATGGTTCTTCGTCGCAGAGTAATTATAAACAGAAAACGTCAAACACAGTTACAGAGTTCGATGATTCATCAGTAGTCATGATAAGCATCGTCCCTCTTGGGCTAGTGTCTTCTAGCGCATCATCTGGGAATGAAAATATAGTTTGGGAGAACCCCACACCTTGCTCAACTCTGTACTGTCGACCAGTGAAGTTCATTTTCACTTCGGAGACAGCTGATTTTATAAAGTCTGAAGAGTCTGAGATGAAAAAACAAATTGATGAACGGATATCTACACAGTGTGGAAATATTATTGTATCACATGAATTGCATATGACCATGATTGATGGAAAAGTGGCCAATATTATTGCTGAAGTACCATCATATGCAACGTGTCCCATTTGCTTGGCAAAACCGAGCGAGATGAATAATTTAGACGCTTTGACTTCCAAACCACTTCGCGAAGAAATTTACAAACATGGAATTTCTTCACTGCATATGAAGATTCGGTGTATGGAATGTCTTCGCCATGTATCTTATAATCTGGATTTTCAACGATGGACTGCTAGAGGCGAACATAAGACTTTGAAACAAGCTAAAAAAAATACCACGCAACAAGAGTTTCGTGAGCAAACTGGAATGCTGATTGATATAGTCAAACAGGTACTTATGTATTTAATTTTCGCTCTTTTTATGTTTTTTGTGTATTATATCTCTATGTATTGTATATTACAGTATTGTTTTCCCATTTTAGGGTTTTGGAACTACAAATGACGGGAATACTGCGAGGCGCTTTTTCCAAGATTACAAAAGAACATCCAGAATAACGGGAATTGACGAAAATCTGATTTTTAGATTTTCCGTTATTCTACAAGCCATATCATCAGGCAAAAACATTGACTGTGAAAAATTTAGAAGATACTGTAGAGAAACAGCTGATGTGTACGTGCAACACTATTCGTGGTACTACATGCCAGTTAGTGTACATTAACTTCTAATGCACGGTGCAGACATCTGTAACCACTTTGGTGTTTTGCCAATCGGTAAGTAAAAAATAAATATAGTTTGATGTATTATTTGACTCGATTACGTTTTGACATTAAAATGTATGTACTTATGCGTTTTAGGTACCTTATCTGAAGAAGCTTCTGAAGCCCGTAATAAGGACTTCAGAAACGTTAGGGAGAGGCACACTCGGAAAACGGGGAGAATAGCATCAAACGAAGACATTATCCATGGACTTCTAATAAGCTCTGATCCCCACATATCCTACATAAGGCCTAAATTAACGAAACAGGTTGATAATGAGTTGTTGCCTGAAGCAATTCAGTTGTTACAGACTACTGAGCCTCCCTGTGACAGTGAGATTATGGAGGAAGAAGAATGCCTCATAGCAGAGTCCGAAAATTTGCCGGACCCACTAGCACTTCTGGAACAAGAAATAATGTGATCCGGCTCTAGATTATTCCTACAAAAGCCCATCAGGGCTAGGAATATGACAAACAGCCCTTTTGAGGGCTACAATTACTTCACCGTTTCATATTGATCATACGTACGATAACTTATACTATAATATATAATACATACGCTTGATTATGTAGATAATTATAAAAGACTGCCCTATCATTAAAAAAAATAGTATAACCTGAAACTTATTACGATATTTTTTTAACAATAGATAACGTGCTGTTAAAAAAATAACACAGCCAATCAGAGACGAGCATTTTACGATGACTCATTAGTTATGCGCTTAGCCGAGCGCACAAACAAATGAGTCATCAATCACAATGCAGGTGCTACCGATAACATAGCAATAATAATTAAATTTCTACCAGAATAATTAGTTATAAGTACCTATGCGCTATGAAAACTATATATTTAATAAAGAGAAGGTCAATCAGCCTAATGACACAAAATATATACTTTGAATTTATTTGAAATGGCAAAAAAATTCTTACAAAACATTTTTTTTTTTACCGAATGATTACTCGCGCTGCCGCAGATGGCCGGCGTTGATTTTATTTTTCGTGGATAGAGAATGACCCTAGCTATCATATACTCACGCCACACACCCAACATGTTAGTACAATTTAAGAAAAAAAATTAAACGTGATTCGCTCCATACAAAAAAATCTAAATAATTTTTTTCAAGACAAACTATCAACTTTAGAAGAAATTTTATAAGAATAAAAGATGTCAGGAATATTATAACACGTCATATAAAAAAAAATCGCATCGATATTGGAACTTTGTTGCCTAAGTCCACAAATTTTCATTATGGGCCCACTGTGCGGCGGCTTGCAAATAACCCTGTATAGCTATTTTTATTAGGTTTATTTTTATTATTCCAATTTGTATTATATTACTTCGTTGATTAATGTCACAGGGTAGACTGTAGACCGTAATCATAGTTTAAAATATTGCCAACGATTTTGAAGTCTTCTTGTAAAATTATTGATGTCAATTTAGTGTCATGTTGCCTTTATTGGTGGATTTGTTGTTTTATTTACAAACAATGTTGTCGTAAGCCCCGATCTCGTTAGTTTGTTATTTTACATATTCAGTAGTGTCATCATATCCGTCCACCTCATAAATAATTGATCTCATTTGCTTGATAAACCTAGTCTGTAGTGTAATGTAATTATTGCAAATTATAAAAATTATTAAGATTCTTAAATTGTACTAATCTTAAAACTTTTCAATTTCATTAGAACTGCACGAGCAATATTCTCCTAATCTTATTTACTGACAGGCTTTTTGCCTGTTGTTGTTGTGTTGTCTGTTTGTCATTGTTGTGTTGATTTCATATTTTGAACTTTACGATATAAGTGTAGATAAATACAGTTTATAAATGATATTATGAGTAAGAATCTTTTCACTTATAATATTTT
This sequence comes from Tiliacea citrago, assembly GCA_963921375.1. NCBI lineage: Eukaryota > Metazoa > Arthropoda > Insecta > Lepidoptera > Noctuidae > Tiliacea > Tiliacea citrago. Next base: position 232,202 of record OY992802.1, read on the forward strand.
GCATTTTGATGATAATTTCTGTGTAATTTTTTGTTATAATATGTTAATTTCTGGATGCATCTTTAATGTTTTGAAAAAGTCTATTAAAAATAAATTAAGTTACTTATATTGTTTTTTTTTCTACAACAGCAAATCCTTAAAATTGTTCTCAAGTAGATTTTAACTAACTGTTTATTTTTTCACACTGAGATTACAGCCGATAGTTTCATACAAAAAGCACTTACTATACATCTTTTATTATACAGATAAGATTTAAATATCAACCTAAATAAATCTTTAATCCTGCATAATGTTAAATGAACACAAACAAAAAATATATATTTCACTAGTACCCAACATTTTATTTCAATCCTTTCACTCTCACTGCTGCCAAGGCACAAATTATAGTTTAGTTTAATTACTTGATAAGCTTCTGAATTTTAAAGTGGCGTAGGAACTGAATCATTGTTAGATTTGTCAAAAAAAAACTTGACATGCAATGCCGGTAACGCGCCTGTAGCGTTGATTTCGCTTAAAATCATGAATTGTCAAACTTTGACTAGAGCATGAATTATAAAAGAGTAAAGTGTTGGTTTGATTATAATCCAGTCTTAAAGTGCTCATCCTGCACGGCATGCCTGGGCATTTTAATTGCAACGATACCTTGTTCGTTATACAGGCTGAAATTTAATTCATGGGTATCCTCTTAAGGGGTCATTGTACTCGTCATTATGAACAACTTTGACTATGGGAACAAATATGAAATCGAGAAAAAAAAATTGCTGTTCCCTACATTTTGTCGAGTTATGCAAACATAAATGTAGGGAACAGCTGATTTTTTTTTCGCGATTTCAGGTATGGTCTCATAGTTGAAGTTGTTCATAATGATGAGTACAATGACCCCTTAAAAGGATGCCCATGAATTCAATTTCACCCTGTATTATTTTAATGAATAAAAGGTAATATTACAATTACCTACTGTTAAAAGTATTAAACAACTGCAAAACATTTGAGATAATCCTAAGGTAATAAAAAAACGTATGGCCCTTGTATTAAGCCGTCCTCTATTGTTTAACCGAATTTCCAGACATTCCCACTAAATAACAATGGGTCTTAGATAATGAACTTATTTTTATTTCAGTTGCAAGAGTTGTGCGGCTTGCGGCCTTGCGTTAGCTACAAACAAAAAGCTCTGATAACATTGTATGAACTGCGCAGAGTATTGGTTCAAATATTATTGTAATTTTCAAGTATTCCCAAATTGCCCAAGTATAAACAAACACATAGAAATTTAGATAGTTATTTACTTTTAATAAAGTCGATTAAACACAAAAAATTTCAATATAAACATTTGATACCTTCATGCAGTGCCGGTCAACGCACCTATACCTAACGTATTCAGGGAGCCGTGAGATAAAAGGTAAACAAACCATAAATGTCCGTTCAATCGATTTTGAATGCTATTGTGTTGGTGGCATGACAAATGGCAGCTGCAGTAAACAGTTGGTATTGTAACCACTTTTTTGCCTTTAATGCCATCCATAAGCCTACGGAATAGAAGTCAAAATCGGTGGAACGGACTGTAATAAAACGGTTCGTTTCAATGTCTCATCTTATTGTGAAGGGAATATGGTGCGGTTGCTGCGGCATGCGGCATCACATAGGATATGGTGAAAATTGGAGAGGCAGTGAAAGTGTTCATAAATAACCTATATCTATAGACCCGATAGAGAGAGGAAAATATTAAAGTGGATTAATACATATAAATTGTAGTTTATTAGTTATTACAAATTATTTTTGTAAATACTGCAATATCAATAATACATTTTCTAAACCAAACAAACAGAAGATATGAGTACTAAAATTAATTCTTGTCAATAATAAAATAACAATTCAATTCAATAACAAAGAGCTCACGCCGCCGCACAGTGGGCTGAAACGAGCCGGTAAAGGACTTAGACTTTTTTTAAAAAAAGTTTCTTTTTCTGAAATTTTAAATATTGTGTTGGATTTATCTATCGATTATAAGTAATTATTTCTATGAGGGTCGTTCAGATAACTTAGTATTTTCGGAGTTATAAATATCCAAAGTAATTTTTGTATGAAGCAAAAGAAAAAAATGTGAAAATCTCGAAATTCTCAAATTTTCTCAAAGAATTGACTCTACGTATGCATAGTACGTATATTTGTCCTATTTTAGCGCCTATTCTCGGGTTGCGATTTTCTGCGATTTGGTCGCAATTTCAAATTTTGTTCTCTATTCCACACCACCATAGAGGTTAAGAACTAGGCGCGTTTTTTTTTATGTAGTGGTCTCCCCTTTAGGCCTAATCCACTAAGGACTAATAAAATAAATAAGTAAAAATCACAATCACTACTGGCCACTGCACTGTTTTAATTTAATCACTGTCAAGGGTATCCACATGAACGAATGCAAAATTTTCGTATTCGTCATCATCAAATGTTTCCGCTTGTTCAATTACTAATAAACTTTGTGCTTCTACTGACAAAGTTTTATGTTTTCTGCGAAGTTTGTGACGTTTCGCTGAGATGAGTGGATCAGAGCTGGTCAATAAATTATTTAAAATGTCTTCATTTGTAGTTTTTCTACTGCATTTCCTGGAATGGTGTTGGCGGTACCTACGAAAGTTTTTATTTCTAGCTTCAGCGGCTTCTTCAGATAGCTGTCCAATTGGTATTAGACCAAAACTTTCAATAATAGCTGCACCATGCATAAGAACTTTATGAACACTTGAAGGCATATAATACCAGCTATATAATTCCAAATACAGTTGCATGGTCACTTGAGCATATTCGTGAAATTTCGCTGTGTCAATGTGGTAACCTGATTCTTCACTAACACCAGTTATCTCAGCAGTCATGTTTGGATTTGCAAAAAATCTTCTAGCAGTATTTCCGTCATTCGTGGAGCCGTGCCCTTGTTTAACAACATCAATCAGAAGTCCCATTCTATTTTTAAAAGCGTCTTGTATGTCTTTCTTTCTTCTTTCCATGATGCACTTGTTGTCTCCCTTTACTGTCCATGTCTGTATCGTTAATCTGTAGGCTATATGCAGAATGCATTCCATCATTCGTATCCAGGTATGCAATGATGACAATCCGTATTTACAGAGATCTTGATCAGTCGGTTTTGATGCAATTAAGGGCAAATTATTCATCTCTGTTGGAGTGGCTTTACAAATGTCGCATCTCTGAGATGAAGTATCACATAAAATTGATGTTGCTTTTCCGTCTATCATAGTCATTAATAAAGAGTGTGAAATTTTTATTTCTCCAACTTCTGTTTTCACTAAATTTTTAATCTCTTCCTTAATAGCACTTTTTTCCCGCAATATCGTTATTTTATTTTCTTTCACAAATTCGAAAAAGATTGGACGACACCAGTAAGATGAATTTGGTGAATCGTTTTGCCAGATAACTTGTTCGCCGCACACTAATTTTATTGGCACTAAACTACCCATAAATATGCTTGAATCGTCAAGTTGACTTTCTTGTTCATCGTCTGTTTGCATTTTTTGTTTGTAATTGGCTTGATTAGAAGCACCGTCAAATCCCCACTTACTGATTAGTGTAAATTCTTTACAACCACTATCTATGACGAGTGACGTCATTATTCTTGTTGTCGTTATATCCAATAGAGCTTGTAACTTTATTTTAGCTGAGGTTTCTGTCACTGTAATAGCATCTTTTGGTGGATAGCATTTCTGTTTCGCATGTTGCACTTGATAATAAGATGGAAATATATTACTGTCTTTTTCGTTAACACTTTTTCTTAAAGTATTGTATTGCCACTTGGTCAGCTTAAGTGATAAAAATAACCCTAAGGCCTCATCCGGAGAAAACACAGGTTTTGTTTCTTTAACAGATATGCACTTTTTAACTTTTTTTACATCTTGGGGATTCTTTAGTAAATGTTCTAGTATTTTAGCAACCTCCTCATTCCCATCCGCTTTCAACTGCTCAAAATATGCATATTTTATTTCGTCCGAAGATAAATGAAAGTTTTCTGCACGTCTTTTTTTCTGTTTAGGCGCTAAATCACAAAAAGGTTTTCTTGGGCTTTGTTCGGTGGAGACACCGACAGAAACTTTTGATGGTGATACATACTGAGTTGATGTACTCGGTGCTGGTTGATCTTCATTACTGCCTATTAAAAACTTAATAAAGTCTGGCCATATTATGTTTTCTTGTAACCATTTACTATTTTTAGTTCTGAATATATTTTCTTTACGATAAGCGTTTTCCCATCTTCTATTTAAATTATAACAAAATTTTGCACAAAACAACTTTAAGGTCTTTTCGTGATCATCACTTAATTCGACTAAAAATTTAGACCTTATCTCACTACACAAACTGTCATTATTTTTAATACTGCCACTGTTTTTTAAAATAACGAAAAGATCAAGGTTTGTCACTAAATTTTCAAACATTTTCACAAATACAAAATAACAAATAAGTAAGTAATGAATGTGTGGGGGTAGTGCGTCTATTATGGTGGGTAATAGAACACTGAAGTACGTTTGAATGCAACCGAACATTCCGTAGATACCCTATCGTTGCACCAATCACGTTACGACACGTCATAACTTGTTGTTGAGCTCGCGCACTCTTATCCCTTAATTCCCGGAAATAAGTCTCAAAACAAATTACGTCATACCTACCTATGGTGGTGGAAAATGTCGAACATTGTTTTTTTTTTAAAGAACTAAGTAGGTATTGAGGTTTTCAGGCCGTTTAGTATACATTATTTTCAATTTCAATTTAATTGGGATAAATTGCTTAACTAAAATAACATGACTCTTCATACAAATTTGATATGGCTATATCTCCGAAAGTACTCGTTAAATTAAAAAAAGTCAAAGAATAAAAACGTTTTAAATTTATGCCTAGATACCAAAAAAATACATTTGATCTCTTAAGACCCAACCTTGTAATCCCAGCCCACTGTGCGCCGCCGCGCCGCGCTGGCCGTGCCCATTAAAAACTCGTCTCTTAGCAGAAACAAGTGAGCATAGTACGCTCCTAGTGTGAGTGTCACACATTCTATACATGATTATACTAATACGAACACCACTAAAATACGCTTTGTGCATCCTATTGGTCAAAACTCGTGCATTGTGCGATCGAGTCGTCAGTCGTGCTATGCGATTATCGCCTTTAAGGTGAGCATGCGGAACTTTGGCCGATAGTACGTGTTCCGTGAGTGAGCCGATCGCGGCCGTCGTGTCAGCGATTGAGGTAAACTGATCTGGTATAGAGTCTAGTAGAGGGGAAGTGGTGGATTTCAAGGGATCGCTTACTTTCCTCCAGTCCGTGACTACTTTGTTACGAGAGGGTTCGTCCGGGTCAGGGAGTCCGTCGCGAGGGACCAGTCTCATGACGATTGGTCGGTGGTCGGAAGTCAGTTCGTCTATCGCCTCTATCGAATCCAACCGGAGGTTGATATTCTTTAGGAGCGCTATGTCCAATACGTCTGGGGTATGGTTGGGGTCGTGAGGGTAGTGGGTGGGCGTCATCGGGGCGATGACGTCAAAGTTTAGGACGGGGCAGAGGTCAAACAAGTGTCTGCCTCGGAACGTGGTACTGGTACTATTCCAGGCCGGATGTTTGGCGTTGAGGTCACCCGCTATGATAACGGATTCGCTCAGACCAAAAAGAATTGAAAGATCGTCAGAGAGCAGTTTGAGACCGTCTACTGACTAGGTCGCGGTGGGCGGCATGTAAGCCGAAACTATCGTAATCGGTCTATGACCTGACATGCCTAGTCTACATGTAGACACTTCAAGACACGAGAGAGTTGGAGGATCGCGAGGGATACAGTATAGAGGGGTTCTATAATAGATCAAGGTGCCGCCCCTGTGGCATCGAGACCTGTCATTGCGAACTATGCGATAGTTCGCAACTGACTGGTTTCGATGACTCGGCTTGAGGAAGGTTTCCTGTACTAGGAGAATATCTAACGTGTTGACGCGGAGGAACTCGGCGACTTCGTCGCGTTGTCCCCTAATGCCGTCGGCATTGAAGAAGCCTAACTTGAGGGATCTGAGTTTAGTTCTTGCGGGGGCCGTATTATACATATTAGGGCCGTTTCGCGAAGGTGTTGAGGACTTGCGTAATCTCCGGGTACGCATTGAATATGCTCTGGATCTGAGAAAGATTGCCAGAGGATTGAGCCTTGACTATTTCCCCGGCCATTTGAATGGCGCGAGGAGACAGGAACACGTTGAATGTGCTCGTGATCACATTAAACGCGTCTAGTGCGTTAGCGACGGCGCCAACTGAAGTAGTCGCGGGTTTAGGGGGCGCGCGAGTGGTGGCGACGGGAGCGGCTTTAGGAGCTTGCTCAGGTGCACGGGGCGCGAGAGGCGCGCGGGGCGTGGTAGGTGCGCGGGGCGCGGTAGGTGTGCGAGCCGCGGGAAGCGCGGTATTAGCGGCGGGTGCCTGTTGAGCGCGTATACTGGGGTCCATCATCAGAGGTTGAGGAGGGAGAGGAGGGGCCATATATTGGCCGAAGGCAGGGAAGGCCTGCTGGTGAGTAAAATAATTCCACGGACTGGACCTTTGAGGGCTCAGACGCTGCGGAGGTTGGGACAGGGTAGCGGGGTACCCGGGGTGCTCTCGCTGCTGCCTCGCGTCGAAACGCTTGGTCAGTTTCGAGGAAGACGATTTTGGAGCTTTAGGACAGCCACGGTAGTTGCCTGGGTGACCCTGTTGGCCGCATAGGACGCAGCTGGGAGGCTCGTTGCAGAGGGCACGGTCCTTTGGACGGGTGCACTCAGAAGTGCCGTGCTCGCCCAGGCACTTGACGCACCTGGGTTTCGCAAAGCAAATCTTTTGACAAAATCGTTCGGTGTTGCCGCAAGGTGTTTATATTGAAACATTTACCCCCTAAGTTAAGAAAATAAGTATAGGATACAGGAGTATCGATTTACAAAAATATTATTTTCGATAATAGTGTTTTATGCCTTTTCTGGTTGGTATGTATATAAATAAATAAGTATGTATGTGTCTTCGTAACTGTAACTACTTAATGGATTTTCTCTTATAATAATTATTACATCAGTCGATTTGCCATATCATGGGCTTAGAACCCAAAACCCATGATATGGCTGTCGATGTCGATGACGTCACCATAAAGTAAATAGAGCTACTAAAACAATAAAATATTGGTGTCTCAAAATAAAAATATATCGCAAGTGTATCGTTTATTACCAAGATACATTTGCGATATTTTTATCAAGGGCGTTGTTAATTTGACGTATACTGTTAATAAAAAGAACTGATTTTTGAGCTCCTCCTGGAAGCCAAGATCGTGCAGGCCTGGGTGTCATCATCGGACAGGCCTGCCGACATCAATGACGAGGCGGAGTGGTTCCGGGAGGCCATGTTCGAAATATGTGACGTGGCAATGCCCCGGGTCCAGCCCGGACATGCCCGGCGCCAGGTGTGCTGGTGGTCGCGTGAGCTGACCGCTGTTCGCGAGGCGGGCGTTGCTGCGCGCCACCAAAGTCAAAGTCAAATTATTTATTTCAAATAGGCACATAGATGGCACTTTTGAACGTCAAAATTTACAAATAAAATAGAATTGATTCTAGTCGCCCCTTCCAAAAGGTAGCTTCGTATGGAGAAGAATGGGCAAGAAACTCCACCGTTACTCTTTTAAAATGTTTTACAATATTTTGTATTGGTACGAGTACATCAACTATATAATTATATGTGAAGACGATGCACCTAGAATAAAATTACTATGCCAAAATAGGTAAAAAGAATTAATAATGTAATATGTGATAGATACATGGTGCTCACATATTTACAAACATTGTAAAAAAAAAAAAACGTTTTCCTAAAATAATCAGTGTGTGAGTTAAGGTAATCACAGAGTGTAAAATAAATGTCATAAAAATAATAAAATATACAATTAAAATAGCAATCAGTTAGTTTTTGTCTAGACTCCAGATTGTCCTATGTAGCTGGACCAGCATGTTTCCAAGCGTTATTATCCTGGATATAATCCTCTAATTTGTTATAAGTTTGTTTACAAAGTGTACTTTTTATATGAGTTTTATTTTTTCTTTCATTTAATTGCAATGTATCACAAGGTATTTTGTTGTAACATTTAACACAGTACCCCATAAAAGATGTATGTACTTTAGATAATCTGAAACATGGCTGATCTATTTTATCTTTATTTCTAGTATTGAAATTATGTCTAGCACTTATTTTTTTGAAAAGATGTAGGTTTTTTCTTACATACATAATATTTTCATAAATGAATTGGCAAGATACCGTCATAATATTAATCCTTTTAAAGAGTTCCCTAAGAGATTCTCGGCGACTTAGATTATAAATGGCTCTGACAGCTCTCTTTTGCAAAATAAAGATGGATTCAATGTCAGCAGCCCGACCCCATAATAAAATACCGTACGACATAATGCTGTGGAAGTAGCTAAAATAGACCAAACGCGCGGTTTCTACATCTGTTAACTGTCTTATCTTCCTAACAGCATAAGCGGCCGAGCTTAACCACCCCGCAAGAGATGTTATATGTGGTCCCCATTGTAGTTTCTCGTCTAGAGTGGTTCCTAGGAAAACCGTTTGATTAATACATTCCAGTTTTTCTCCATTCAATATGATATCACATTCGCTACTTCTAACATTAGGTACTTAGTTTAAATCTAAATGCATTTGGTTTTTTTTTTAATTTAGAACCAAATTATTTACCGTAAACCAATCTTGGACCTGAAGAATAGAATTATTCACGTCGTCAAGGTTTTGAGACCGTCAGTCTATTTTAAAGATCAATGACGTAAATAAAACCATCTTCGGTTGATTTTGAAGTAATTGGGGTAAATCGTTAATGTAAACTAAAAAGAGGAATGGACCCAATATCGAACCTTGAGGAACGCCCATTGCCATTTTTATTAGAACCCAATAAGTTCACGCCGTTTACTTGAACTTTAACCTTTCTATCTTTCAGGTATGATCTAAGTAAATCAAGAGCTGTATTCCTAATCCCATAGAGAAGTGTCTCATGGTTAACGCAATCGAAAGCCTTAGAGAGGTCACAAAAGATTGGCAATGGCATCTTGTGCTTCCTCCCAGGCGTTAAAAATGTTCTTTATTAGGGTGACACCGGCGTCAGTGGTACAACGACATTTAGTGAAACCGTACTGTTGTTCATGAAAGATGGAATTTTTATTGAAGTGACGTAACATTTGATTGAGCATCAACTTTTCAAACACCTTACTGAGAACTGGCAAAATTGACACGGGCCTATAATTGTTGGGTTCTTTACTATCTCCGGATTTGAACAAAGGAACTACTTTACTGTGCTTCATGATATCCGGAAAGACTCCTTGGTCCACACTGGTGTTAAATATGATAGCTAAATAGGGCGCAATGGTTTCGATGATAGATCTACACACTTTTACAGACATGCCCCAGAGATCTTCTGTTGATTTAATTTTAAGATCTTTAAAAGTTTTTATAACAGCCTGGGGGTTTGTATGCTGAAACCTAAACTCTAAAGGGCATACCTTTACATTCTTTCTAAGTAAGGCAGCAGAAAGCACGGGTGAGGAACTTAAAGTTTCAGTAGTTTTAAGGGGAATATTAGCAAAAAAGTTTTCAAATTCCTGAGCTATTTCTACCTCTGAAGTGATGGGCCCATGTGCAGTCTCTAAATTAAAATCAGTATTACGCTGTTTTTTCCTACCTGTTTCATTATTTATTATTTGCCAGGTAGTTTTAATTTTATCATCAGCTGATTTTATTTTATTGCTAATATAAAGAGCTTTAGCTATTTTGCACACACTTTTAAAAGTTTTAGAATATTTTGCAACATATTGATGAAAGCTTGTATTATTCATATGTTGCTTTAGGCCATAAAGTTCAAAAAGATTTTCCCTGCTTTTACGAATACCTGGAGTCGCTTAATCACTAAATACGATCTTTGAGTAAATACTTTTAGTCTTCAGTGGAAAAGTATCATTAAATTGCGTGTTTAATAGTGAAAAAAACTCGGCGTAGAACTCATTTGGGTCACAAATATTATTAAAACTCTGAACACATAATTTACTGGCCAAAGAATTATTTAATTTCTCTAAATTTTTACTTGTAATTGGCCTAAACCTTATTTGAATTTTTTGTAAAGGCATATAGGAGCAAAATGTTATTGTTTGTCCAGTGTGATCAGATGGCAACTTATTTACAATTTGTTTGTGTAAGTAATCACAGTTACAAAAATTATTATCTATACAAGTGGCAAAAGAAGCTGTCACTCGGGTTGGTTCAATAAAAACATTTGACAAATCGAATGACCTAAAAAGACTTAAAAATCTGAGAGTATTCGAGTTATTTTCTAATAAGTTAATATTAAAATCACCACATATAATTATTGACTTACTATTAGTACTAAGTTTTTTTAATACATTGTCCACCGGTACTCCAGGCACCGCAGGCTCCGTGTCCGCCCTCCGGATACGGAAGCCATTCAGGCGGAGCTATACGAGGTGTACAGAGCAGCGAAGACTGCCCTCCGAGCAGAGATCCAGCGGGCCAGAGGACTGGCCCGCGAGGAGACGCTGGAAACTCTCAACAGAGACCCGTGGGGACGCCCCTACAAATAGGTGCGAGATAAACTCTGCCCATGGGCTCCCCCGCTGACGCAGAGTTTCCGGCCCCAGCTCGTGGAGGACGTGGTTAGCGCTCTGTTCCCTTCGCGAGCCTCGATTAAGGGGGCTCCTAAGCGTATGCTTGGAGAGGGGCCAGTTTCCTCTTCGTTGGAAGAGGGGAAACTGATCCTCATAAAGAAGCCAGGGCGCCAGGCGGACTCTCCGTCCGCTTACCGGCCCATCGTGCTGCTCGACGAAGTGGGCAAGCTCTTTGAAAGAGTAATTGCAGACCGCCTTGTCGGGCGGCTGGTGCGGGTGGGGCCGGATTTAGCGGAGAGCCAGTTTGGTTTCCGTAAGGGGCGCTCTACGGTGGGTGCAATCATGCGCGCTCGAGTCCTCACGACGGGGGATTCTGTTGCCCGGGGTGGGGTCGTCTTGGCGGTCTCTCTTGACATCGCCAATGCCTTCAATACCTTGCCCTGGAGTTGCATTATTGAGGCACTTCGGTATCACCGGATGCCGACCTACCTCTGTCGTGTGGTCGAGGCCTATTTGACGGACGGGGCCGTCATCTACCCCGGTCACCACGGAGAGTGGAGCCGGCAAGAGATGTCGTGCGGTGTCCCACAGGGATCGTTCCTGGGACCGCATCTGTGGGACATCGGCTACGACTGGGTGCTGCGTGCCGACCTCCCTAGCGGCGTCAGCGTAGTCTGCTACGCTGACGACACGCTGGTCCTGGCGCAGGGGAGGTCGTATCAGGCGGCGGCCGAACTGGCAGCATGTGGGGTTGCGACAATCGTCGATAGGATCCGGCAATTGGGACTAAAGGTGGCCTTGCACAAGTCCGAGGCCATGTGTTTTTATGGTCCTCGGAACGCGCCACTGTCGGGTTCCCAGATAGCGGCACACATCGGCGGCGAGTCGACGATGAAGTACTGGGACTCGTTTTCGACAGCCGGTGGAACTTCGGCGAGCACTTCCGACGATTGGCTCCCAGACTGGAGCGGGCCGGGGCTGCCTTGAAGCAGCTCCTGCCTAATCTGGGGGGTCCAAACGCCTACTGCCGGAGGCTCTACGCGGGGATCGTGCTATCCATGGCCCTTTACGGGGCACCGGTGTGGGCGCGTTCTCTGAGGCTGCGACCAGCCCAGCGGTTGAACGCGTCCCAAAGGGTCATGGCCATCAGGCTGGTACGGGGTTACCGCACGGTCTCCCATGAGGTGGCGAGCCTCCTTGCCGGACAACTGCCATTTGATCTGGAGGCAAAAGTCGTCGTGCACATCTGGGAGTGGCGCGAGGAGGCGAAACTCCGCTGCCGCGAGACATCACGGCACAGCGGACAGAGCTCCGGCGGGATCTCATGGCGGCATGGAGAGTGCGATTGTCGCAACCCAACGCTGGGCACGCCACAATTGTGGCGATAAGTCCCCTCTTTGAGGAGTGGCTGGAGAGGCGCCATGGCGTCCTCACCTTCCGCCTGACGCAGGTCCTCACCGGACACGGTTGTTTCGGGAGGTTCTTGTTCAGGATCAAGCGGGAGGATACGCCCGGGTGTCACCACTGTGTGGATCGCCCGGAGGACACGGTGGAGCATACGGTGGAGGTCTGCCCGGCTTGGGCGGAGCACCGCCGTGTCCTCACGGAGGCGATTGGTGGCGGCAATCTCTCGCGTCCGGCCCTGGTTCAGACCATGGTTCGGAACGAGAGTACATGGGAGGCCGTCACCTCTTTCTGCGAAGCGGTAATGCTCGTGAAGGAGGAGGCGGAACGCGTGAGGGAGAGGCAAGGTTCGCGCCCTCGCGCCCCTAGTCGCTGCAGGAGACGCCCGCGTCGGAAGTCGCTAGCCGATTTCCGGCCACCGTAGTCGCGGGTCTGTGGACGGTGAGCGATGGGTAGCTCGCTGTCCGATAAGGACCAGGCCCGGGTCGACGGCGCGTTGTGTTCCACGCGCGCCTCAAAGAGATGTCAGCACCAACTGACATATGTGGTGATTTTAATATTAACTTATTAGAAAATAACTCGAACACTGTCAGATTATTAAGTATTTTTAAGTCATTTTATTTGTCAAATGTTTTTATTGAACCAACCCGAGTGACAGCTTCTTCTGCCACTTGTATAGAAAATATTTTTTGTAATTGTGATTACTTACACAAACAAATTGTAAATAAGTTGCCATCTGGTCATAGTGGACAAACAATAACATTTTGCTCCTATATGCCTGTACAAAAAACCCAAATAAGGTTTAGGCCAATTACAAGTAAAAATTTAGAGAAATTTAATAATTCTTTGGCCAGTGCATTATGTGTTCAGAGATTTAATAATATTTGTGACCCAAATGAGTGCCACGCCGAGTTCTTTTCACTATTAAACACACAATTGAATGACACTTTTCCACAAAGTTCGTATTTAGTGATTGAGCGACTCCAGGTATTCGTAAAAGCAGGGAAAATCTTTTTGAACTTTATGGCCTAAAGCAACATATCAATAATACAAGCTTTCATCAATATGTTGCAAAATATTCTAAAACTTTTAAGTGTGTGCAAAATAGCTAAAGCTCTTTATATTAGCAATAAAATAAAATCAGCTGATGATAACATAAAAACTACCTGGCAAATAATAAATAATGAAACAGGTAGGAAAAAACAGCGTAATACTGAATTATATTTAGAAACTGCACATGGGCCCACTTCAGAGATAGAAATAGCTCAGGAATTTGAAAACTTTTTTGCTAATATTTCCCTTAAAACTACTGAAACTTTAAATTCCTCACCCGCGCACTCTGCTGCCTTACTTAGAAAGAATGAAAAAGTATGCCCTTTGGAATTTAGGTTCCAACATACAAACCCCCAAGCTGTAATAAAAACTTTTAAAGTTCTTAAAATTAAATTAACAGAAGATCTCTGGGGCATGTCTGTAAAAGTCTAGATCTATAATCGAAACCATTGCGCCCTATTTAGCTTTTATATTTAACACCAGGGTGGATCAAGGAGTCTTTCCGGATCTCATGAAACACAGTAAAGTAGTTCCTTTGTTCAAATACGGAGATAGTAAAGAACCCAATAATTATAGGCCTGTGTCAATTCTGCCAGTTCTCAGTAAGGTGTTTGAAAAGTTGATGCTCAATCAAATGTTACGTCACTTTAATAAAAATTCCATCTTTCATGAACAGCAGTACGTTTTCACTAAAGGGCGTTGTACCACTGATGTGTGTTACCCTAATAAAGAACATTTTTAACGCTTGGGAGGAAGCACAAGATGCCATTGGAATCTTTTGCGACCTCTCTAAAGCGTTCGATTGCGTGAACCATGAGACACTTTTGCTGAAACTAGAGACTATGGGATTAGGAATGCAGCTCTTGATTTACTAAGGTCATACTTAAAAGATAGAAAGGTTAAAGTTCAAATAAACGGCGTTAACTCATTAGGGTCTGAAATGGCAATGGGCGTTCCTCAAGGTGCGATATTGAGTCCATTCCTCTTTTTAGTTTACATTAATGATTTACCCCAATTACTTCAAAATCAACCGAAGATGGTGTTATTTGCTGATGACACATCATTGATCTTTAAAATAGATCGACGATGACAAAATCTTGACGAAGTGAATGACTCTATTCTTCAGGTCCAAGATTGGTTTACGGTAAATAATTTGGTTCTAAATGAAAAAAAAACCAAATGTATTAGATTTAAATTACCTAATGTTAGAAGTAGCGAATGTGATATCATATTGAACGGAGAAAAACTGGAATTTATTAATCAAACGGTTTTCCTAGGAATCACTATAGACGAGAAACTGCAATGGGGACCACATATAATCTCTCTGGCGGGGCGGCTAAGCTCGGCCGCTTATGCTGTTAGAAAGATAAGACAGCTAACAGATATAGAAACCGCGCGTTTGGTTTATTTTAGTTACTTCCACAGCATTATGTCGTATGGCATTTTACTGTGGGGTCGGGCTGCTGACATTGAGTCCATCTTTATTTTGCAAAAGAGAGCTGTCAGAGCAATTTATAATCTCCGTCGCCGCGAATCTCTTAGGGAACTATTTAAAAGGATTAATATTATGACGGTACCTTGCCAATTTATTTATGAAAATATTATGTATGTAAGGAAAAATCTACATATTTTTAACAAGATAAGCGATAGACATAATTTTAATACTAGAAATAAAGATAAAATAGATCAACCATTTTACAGATTATCTAAAGTACATACATCTTTTATGGGGTACTGTGTTAAATGTTACAACAAAATACCTTGTGATATATTGAAATTAAATGAGAGAAAATTTAAAACTCATATTAAAAGTACACTTTGTAAACAAGCATATTAGAAGTTAGAGGATTATATCCAGGACAGGAATGCTTGAAAACATGCTGGTCCAGCTCCATAGGACAATCTAGAGTCTAGACAAAATCAAACTGGTTGCTTTTTTTATGGTAAAATCTGTTATTTTTATGATATTGATTTTACGTTCTGTGATAACCTATACTCACACACTGGCTTATTTTTTGATTTTTTTAGAAAAACATACTTGTATGATGTTTGTAAATATGTGAACACCATGTATCTATCTAATAATTAAGTTATTTTTCATTGCTTAGTTTTTAATTCGTTTTACCTATTATGGTTTAGTAATTTTATTCTAGGTGCATCGTCTTCACATATAATCATATAAAATCAAACAAAATATTGTAAAACATTTTTAAAAGAGTACCGGTTGAGTTTCTTGCCCATTCTTCTCCATACAAAACTACCTTTTGGAAGGGGCAACTAGAAACAATTCTATTTTTTTTGTAAATTTTGACGTTCAAAAGTGCCTTTTATGTGCCTATTTGAAATAAATGGTTTGACTTTGACGGGGGGGGGGGGGGGGTCCGTGAGGACCAATGCCTGCCAGGGTTGCGAGTTTGTCCGAAAGGGATATCGTGGCCCTGGCACACGGGCAACGGAAGGAACACGGGTGGGTTTTAGTCAGTAAAAGTGTGACACGCCCTCTCGCTCCGCCCAGAGCGGGAGAAGTTATTTGATAATTACCCACCCAAAAAAAAAAGCTTTTCATTCACCGAAAAAAAAATCCGTCATGTCATCATTGAAGTGTAGTTAGCTACGTATTGATCGTTAGAATGTTGCTAGGTATTAAAATTGGTTTGAACTTGGTAGTTTTACGCATATCATATAAATAGGTAAATTTTAATTTTCTTTAACATAGGCGAAGTTAGTGTTCACAGGCGAAGTTAGGGATCACGACGGTAGGTTGCCAGGAGGACACGGCACACGCTGGTAGAGTGCCCTCGAGCCACGCCATGCCCTCATCTCAGGAGTAGGCCGCGACCTCAGCGGCGGACCGTAGTCGAGTTAATGGTATCCTTCTGCGAAACAATTGTGTCGCAGAACTTTTACGGCACTTTTGAACGTCAAAATTTATAAAAAAAAAATAGAATTGATTCCAGTCGCCCACAGATTGGTGTCCCGCAGAGGTGGTGGCCCGCAGAGTGGTGTCCCGCGGAGGCGGGCTGGCACTAGCCGGGGATCGCGGAAGTCGCACTTGATCCTAGATCCCCGGTGCAAGTGGGAAGGGAACACCGGGGTGGTTTTTTGTCAGTAAGAGTTAGACAGACCCCTTCGCCCGCCCCAGGGCGGACGACATCCATAAAGATTTACAAGCCCGGAAAGAAAAATGGCCAGAAGGGTTGGTTATCTGGCCAACTCCTGTTGGTCACAGCATTCACAGCGTCAAATTTAGGGAAGCCGAATGTTTGGCGAGCGCCACTGTGGACGGCACGTTACAGTGGGATGCTATCTTGTTGAGCTTGAGGTGGCGGCTAGTGTAATGTGTGTGCGCAGTGCGGGCGCGCGGCGCTGCCCGTGCTAGCCGGCGTGCTGGTGACTCTGTGCACGGCAGCGGTGCCGTTCGCGGCGGGCGCGTGGCTGCCGGTCGCGCCGTGCTCGGCGCCCGCGCGGCTGCCGGTCGCGCCGAGTAAGGCGCCCGCACGCGGGGTGCAGCTGGCGGCGCTGGCGCTGCTGTACGTAGAGTGCTGTGAGCGGCTGTGCGACGCGGAGGCCATCCTTTACCTCAGCGACGTGCTGGTGGCGTTCGCGCTCGGTGAGTGTCTGCCTGGCTCGTGACCGTGTCTCCCAGAGTCCCAGCTGTCCGTTGCTAACGCGAGTTTCCACAGAGGTGTGCTGCGTGCTGCTGTCGGCGGCGTGGTGCGCGCTGTACGCGCGCGTCGGCGTGCTGTCGCGCTCGGAGGCTCGCCTCGTGGCGCTGTGTGCGCTGCCGCGCTCGCTGGACACACGTGAGTGTTGTACCTGAAGCCAAATAAAGAATGGTAGCGAAACTTCATAGACGTGACGGGTTTCAAATTAAAAAAGTAAAAATGTGTGATCACCAAAACTCATTATTTTTACGCGACTTATATTGCCCGTGTCTTGACTAAACACATTACACTCCGCAATGTGTTTATTCAAAACACAATTGGGGAATTTTATCGATTGTTGAACTTCGATATTTACTAAAAACGTTTACATACTCGTATAATATATCTCATAGAGGCGCAGCGGAAGTTGGACATGGTCATACTGAATGTCTCAATTATATGATGCACACCTACCGACTTACGTATGCGTCAGTGTTTGAATGTAACACGAAAATGCAAATAGCCGCTGTTATACAACTACACCGAACTGTTGTTATACAATTTCATTGCTGGGAATTGCTTATTGCTTTTGCTCATGCTCGCGCTCGGCTCAGCTCACTGGCTTTTTGTTTTTGGAATATTACAAAAAAATCACTGTTTATGTACTTATTCGTTATTATTTTTTATCTGACCCACATTGATTCTATTTATGTATGCATACACACGTTGCAGTATAAAACTGATTTACATCCGTCACCTCACACTTTCAGGTCCAGTTGAAAACCAGCGTCAGGCACTAGTTGTCTGGCAGTTTTTTGCTGAACTGGGCCTTTTTGGCGCAGCCGTGAGGCATACTTTACTGCTAATTTCTTACACCGCATTTTACACTTTTTTACTTGTTTGATTTTTTATTATAATTTTTTTATTTTTTTTTTATCTGCTGTACCTATATTAAATTGTGTGCCTTTTAGTGTGTGCTAAATAAATGTATTTTCTTTCTTTTAAATGTATTTTCTTTCTATATGTCGGAAATACGCCAGTTACTCGTTTGACTAATCGGGACGCCAGCGCCACCTAGTGGCGCTCGACAGAGTCTACAACATAACGCTCGACGGGAGTTAAATTCAGTTGGTCGGTAGCGGTCGAGGAGTGAACACGGTTAGAAACTGTCGCACGTTCCGTAAAGTTGTGTCGTGTTATAGTGTGTGAAACTGTGAATTGCTAGTGTGATTAATTTGATGTAAATTAAAAAAAAAATTAAAAAGGAACTAATTGCAGTCGCCACCGTTCTAGCCCACATTTCTCAATTTGACACTAGACTGCAACGGCTGGCATTTACGACCGACATCGTCTCGAGGGACGGATTACAGCGAGAACTACATGCTTTTTCACACTTGAAACGCAAGTCTAGCAACCATGGTGACTCGTCGAATGATCCCAATGCCAAGCGAGCAAAGATAGCCTGGATGAAATGCTACAAATGCGGGAAAACCGGACACGAGAGATCGGAGTGCAGGAGCAAGCCGATTGACAGCAGAGAAAGAGCTACGACGTCTTCAGTATCGACCCAAGTAGCCCCGCAGCCGTCAGCGAAGCCCTTTGTTAGCTTCAAGTGTGGGAAACCAGGACATATCGCGACCCGATGCACGAACAGTGGCAGCCTATCTGATGGTGGAGCACGTGATGTAAGCAGTTAGAACACAACGGTGAGCTGTATTGTTTTGTTTACGATTCTGGTGCTGAATGCTCGTTAGTAAAGGAGAGCTTTGCAGCTAAATTAAGTGGTAAACGAGTCAATAACGTTGTTTCGTTGACTGGTATTGCTCAAACACGTGTATTCAGCACAGATCAAATCTTATGTAGCGTAACGATTAGCGAACACTAACTTGAGATTTTGTTACACGTTCTTCCTGACACTTACTTGCAAAGTAATATTATGATAGGACGTGAAATCTTGAACCTAGGCTATTCCATTAACATGTCTGCGGCAGAGTTATCGTTGCATAAAACTCTTGTAGTAAATTCGGTTATAAACGGTCATCAGCAACAAGATGATTTTAAAACTATTGATACGAAGATTGTAGGTGCAGAAAAATCTGAGCTATTGCAAAGTTAAAATCAATGTTCACATTTTTTACTACCGGTATGCATAATACGTGAGTTCAAATGGATGAGCAAATAGCTAAGACACGTGTGCTTCGTTCTGGTATTCTTAACCGTAAGATCCAGCTCAACGGCTGGTCAAAGTGCTTGCACTACTTTCCCCGCGTTTTGAGATGGTCTGTCATCAATAACTTTCACGACTCACTGGCTCATCTTGGTGCCGATAAGATGCTTGAAAAACTCTTCGACTTTTATTGGTTCCCGGGAATGACTCAGCATGTTAAAAAGTTACGCTTATCTGCGTATATATCTTATATACGATTTTCTTTACCAAATGTAAAAAGTAGTGATTATGAGATAGTATTGAATCAAGAGAAACTAGAATTCGTCGATAAAACTGTTTTCCTGGGGATCACGCTCGACTCTAGGCTTCAATGGGGTCCTCATTTAACATCTCTTGCAGGACGGCTAAGTTCAACAGCATATGCTGTCAGAAAAATCCGTCAATTTACTGATGTAGATACCGCGAGGCTAGTCTATTTTAGTTACTTTCATAGTATCATGTCTTACGGTATTTTACTTTGGGGACGGGCTGCAGACATCGAGTCTATTTTTATTCTGCAGAAAAGAGCCATCAGAGCCATATATAATCTCCGCAGGCGCGATTCTCTTAGGGAACTGTTTAAGAATATTAACATCATGACGGTGTCTTGTCAATATATCTAAGTATGAAAACATCATGTACGTAAGAAAAAATTTACATCTTTTTAGTAAAAGAGGCGAAAGACATAATTATAGTACTAGAAGTAGGGATCTATTAGCTCAACCAGGTTTCAGACTGGCTAAAGTAGACTCATCTTTCATGGGGTACTGTTTAAAATGTTATAATAAAATTCCTCCCCACATACTTCAACTGAATGAGACGAAATTCAAATCTTGTATAAAACGCACACTATGCAAGTAATATTATACTGGGGGATTACATCGCTGATAGAAATGCTTGGCTCAATGCTGGTCCTGCTCCACAACGTCAACTAATTGATTAACATTTGAAAATACTGTTGGAGCTGCTGAAGATTGTAAGACTATCTTTTCATTGTATAAACTCAATCACCTTTGTATTATATAATTGCATAACACAGGTGTGAGTACTATGTACAATAGAGCTACCATTTACCGGGTAATATGTCTTTCATTGACTTGAATATGTCCTGGCAGCTGAGAGTATGTCATGCTCACTCAGATGTCTCGCTGATGGGGGCGTGTGTGTTGGATCATTTAGCTCCCTTCAAAATGGTTGAGCTGAATGGTGCTGATCCATGCGTCATGTTCGTGAACGGGCGCTGTCAGTTGGGACTGGTCATCTCTTAGCTGCCACGGCTTATTTTTAATTATTTTAGTTTTGAATTGTTTTTTTTTATCACGGACGCTTCTGACGTTTTGCATCGTTCTCACATGTATATTTTCAATAAGAATGATGTAACCAATACTTTGTATCAAATATTTTATTTTAAAAGAGTGTCTGTGGAGTTTCTTGCCCGTTCTTCTCCATAGGAACCTACTATTTGGAATGGGCAACTAGCTTCATATTTGTAACTGACCGACTTGTTGACAATTCAAAAGTGCCTGTAAATGGTTTAATTGAAATAAATGCTTTGAGTTTGAGTTTATCGTTTATTACCAAGATACATTTGCGATATTTTTATTAAGGGCGTTGTTAATTTGACGTGTACTGTTACCTGAGCTACCTGAGCTACCCTGAAAGTTTCAGCCGGACAGCTAATCGAGAAGTGCTCGAAATTTAAGTTACAAGATTCCATCCGGAACGACAAACAGACAGACAAACAAGAAAGTGACTTAATAAAAAAGTGGTAAGTTTTTCTTCTTTTATTTCTTTCGCTATTTTCTGTAAACGATTTTGATGACCGACCCAAGCTTTGCTGCACTCTCGGTATATCAAAAGTTTTTTTCAGCCATTCTTCATTGTTTTTTTAGGAATCTTGTTTCTATGTTATCTGCTTTCTTCCACCTGAGAACAATGTATGTATAACTCTTCTCTGCATTTTTCTGAGACAGTAAATTATTTATTTCATGTACTTAATGAAATATTATGGGTAATTTGTTCATTATCCTAGCAACCGTACACACACATAGAAGCACGTGTTGTTATAGTGCTGTCACGTAGCTGTTACGCACAAACGTGTCTCACATTATTGTTCCGCGCGGTCTATCTGCTTCTTTCTATAATCTGAGAGTTAAAAGAAAACCATACCTATCCGGGACAGTGCTTAAATTTTGCGAGCTCGTTTCGCTCGCTCTTGCATCCTACATTTTCAAAATTTTAAATGACTTTTAGAGATAAAAGAACAATGTCAGATGTCCATAGTAACTTTGGCTCGATATTAATTTATCATGGACAGTGAAAATTCTTACGTTGTCGGTTGCTTTTCTGTGATTTCCACTTTTACATTGAACTTCTAAAAAAGAAGTTATTCAGACATTTTAAATTGGAGGTTATATATTTTTACAGAGAGTAAATTAAAAACAAAAAACATACAGTAGGTAATTGAATAGTTTTATTCATTTTCACCATTATCATCATCAATTTCGTTATCAAATTCAATTAACAAATTATGCAGGGGGCTCAATATTGTTTTGGTGTCGAGCCCAACCTAAATACCATAAAATGGTCATAGTGTGGGAACAGCATCCCACAGTTCGTTTACCTACCTTACAATTACAATAATATTGACTCCCATTTAAGCTGTTATCAATTAGAACATACACAAAATATGTTTTACTACTGATATGGCGACTTTGAATTTTTGCTCTTAAAAGCCAAGAGTTTTGAGAGAGAGACAATTGTTCTCTTAAATTGTTAATTGATGCCTCCCTGCATACTTCAATCATATATCGGCCATTAAAGCGGATATGCTCCCCGTAATATGATCGGGCCTGACGGAGTTGGTAAGTACCACAAGCTATTAAAATCAAATCGTGATACTCAAGCTGAGGAAACTCAGTGACATTGCTGTTATCAACATTTATATTTGAGAACTGCGCCCTTCTTCTATTATAATTATTTTGTATAATAAACTCACTTAATGTATTAGTTTGGAACATTTTCTGTTGTATGATTTCTAATATCTGGGCAGCATCAAACCTGTCTGTGAGGGGTGGTAGAAATCTATTGATTAGGGCAGCAGCTATGGAAAAGTCAATCATTACATGTGGTGAAGCTCTATTATTGAACTCATGTTGGAATATTTTAAACCGCTGCCTGCTTAAAAATCCCATTCATAACTTCAACCACCCATCTTCAAATAGTAACAGCCCGAGTTTTGTTTGCCTCTAATGTTGACAACTGATTTTCATCATCCTGTAATGATGGCATATGCACAGAGTAGTTACAGTTTTGTAACAATGGGATTGCATCTCTAAAACCTCTATCTAGGATAAACACATCTCCCTCTTGAAAATATTGACGCAATGTACTCTCTGGGTTTCCAAACTCATTATTTACAATATCAGCATCAGATGTTACAGCTGGATAGGGGCCCAAAATCTCGATTATATAACCATCACAACATACAAATATGAAGGGCTTTACCAAATTCCTATATTTATGCAAAGAGTAAGTTTTCTTTTGATAGGCATAGTTGGCACTTTTATTACAATATATGTAGATTCCATCAACTATTATTATTGGTCAGCGCTCACCCTCACTTTCAGTGCCACCGAAAAGGCCATTTGGTATTAAAAGATTTCATTGTGCTATCTCTTCTCTTGTAATGTGACGTATACCTAAATGCCTTGGAACAAGGCAAATCAATCTTGATGTAAGAGTTTTCTTGCTCTTCCCATTAAACCCTCTAATGTAGTTCTAGGAACTTGAAATAAAGAACTTATACGATCTCCAGAGTCACCATTTCTTAATTTCATTAAAAATGCAGCAAGGGCAGTTGAACTTCTGTGCATATTAGCTAGCCGTGGAGTTTCTAGTAATATATTTCTGAAGTCTTCCTTACTCATACCAAACCAATAATGCACCAGGTAGTCATCCATATTTTGGACATCTTCAAAGTCAATAGAGGGCTGATGTTTTAATAATTCTGTAAAATCATATATATGTTGTGCCGTAAATGTGTGAATAACATTTTTAGGTTCCATCAATTCAGGCCAGTCATTGCTCCTCAAATGGTGAGAACAGATTCAACAGTTTTCAGGCACATAATAATTATACTCCGTAAATAATCTTCTTCTAATTGATATTGGAACACTCAATCTCTCAAGTTGACGGCAACTAGGGAAAAAGCAACGAGCCTGAGTGTCTGATGCCCGGCTGAATTCCAATAACTCAATGACATTCATAGGCACCTGAGGGACTGGCAACGTTGATGATGGCCCTGGTGTTGCTAACTGCAGAGATGGCTGAAATTCTTCTACAATTGACTGACTTGATTCACTCTCCACATGCAATGGTATTGATAGATCAGAGGCTGTTGATGGTTCATGAATACTTGATGACGATGATGGTGTGGTTAAATTCCGTTGAACAGAACGGTAACTTCTTTGCCAACATGGGTGACAGATCGCATCTGTTGATCTCAGCTGTAACAAAAACAAAAAAAATCTTATTGCAATCAGAAAAATACACAATAGTTCATTCATCAACCAGCAATACATAAAATCATTGAAAGATCTTGCTTACCTGTAGTGGTGCAATCTGTTGCTCTATCACGCGTCTGATAAAATCTTCTCTTTCTGAACTGCTATTTAAGGCGTGAGACCTTACACGATGCAAGGAATGACCAAACACAAATACAAAGATTTCGATGCACAATTGATTCAGTTGGCGCATTGCTACTTGTTGGATTATTTGTTTGTTCAATTAATGACAAACAACACTGTCATTTGGAATCTAAAACAAACAAGATACAGTTGTGTTACGAATTAACATTTACCTCAGTTAAAACAGCTTACAATCTATGAATAAGAATCGTACTTTACCTCAGAAAGTGAAGTCCATTACCGTAACAATGAACGGACATCGTCAGATTCAACTAAATGCCGTTTCATCCGGAACACATTTACTTATACCACAATTAATACAACGTAGTTGATGGGACATTGTCACAAAATGTGTGGTATGGATATAACACAATAAGTCTTTAAGAGTAATTCGAGAAGAAAACAAGCGTACACATAGAAAAACACCGGCAAC
Organism: Tiliacea citrago; assembly: GCA_963921375.1. Classification (NCBI taxonomy): domain Eukaryota; kingdom Metazoa; phylum Arthropoda; class Insecta; order Lepidoptera; family Noctuidae; genus Tiliacea; species Tiliacea citrago. The sequence continues at coordinate 256,282 of OY992802.1, forward strand.
AACACAAGAATCACAAGATGTTTGGCATCTTATCACCGTCAACTCACTATCAGTTTATGCGCGCGATCTTGACAGAAGCTAACAGGGCTGCCATTACATTACGGTTAAGTCATCGAGCACAGGTCAGGAAAATCGATTTCTTGAATATCGTTTTCCAGAAATCCATTAAAAACTACTAAATGTATTTATAATAAACACGATGAATGTATTAATTAGGTAAAAAAAAAAATTATAAAACACAATTGTGAAGTGGTAAATAAAAAGTATAGAGTAAATCGCTTTAATTATTTAGAATAATCGATTACAGTGGCAGAACAGGTAACTACCTGAAACTTTTTTTATATAAAAAGAAAAACCTGGCACATGATGAACAAATGATTACTTATTAAAATGATTTTCTTTTCGAAAAGTTCTCGAAAAGAACTAAATATTTTCTATTGAGTTAGAATTAAATATTTAAATTGTTGTATGTAAAAACTTTGTGTCCGTGTGAATTTAGTTTTAAAAGTTGTGTAGGCCGAAACCTGACATTGTTCTTTAAAATGTCCGATGGAGGACTAAGTAATTTGTATTTCAATAAAAAATTTAAACTATTATTATTATTATTCCTTTATTTAATTAGGTACATACAAATTATATTTTAAATATCAGAATATAAAAAAAAAAAAAAGTAAAATATAAAAAATAGTAGTCCACCGGTATCGGGATCAGGGTCCGAGCTACCGGTGGTTAGGGCTGCAGAGATAGGAACCTCCTCACGATGAAAGCCGTATCGAGGAGTACTGCCTTCTGAATCAGGCCCTTGATCCAACCACCAAAGGGTCAGCTCACACCGAGACGCGACGCGACGTGACGCGAGACGCATCGCAACGTCGCGAGGCGCATAGTAAAATCGTTGGCAACACGACGCCGCGCGGCGTAGCGGAACGTGTCTACATTCGCCACGTGCTCCCGCCCCGCCGCGCTTTACGCCGCGAGGCATCATGAGGCGTAGTGCTGCGTGGTGTAACGTATTCTAAATTCTCACAATGAAATGTGTGTCTTTTCGTGTAGAAAATAAACTTATATTTTGAGTCGCTCTTTTAAAGTGTGCGCGCAGCGTCGCGTCGCGTCGCGTCTCGGTCTGAGCTGACCCTAACGAGAGCCTCGAAAGATGTTGCTCGAGGCTTTCGGCCATCAGGCCATTGGCCAATACGACAATCGGCACAATGATAGCTGAGCTCACATTCCACATGTCAACAACCTTGTGTGCTAAGTCGAGATATTTTATTTGTTTCTCTTCTTTCACGAGGTTCTCGTCATGTGGAATCGTAACATCGATAATCATTGCGCGGCGCGCTATATGATCTATCACCACTATGTCGGGCTTATTGGCGACAATAGTCCTATCAGTAATGATAGACCGATCCCAGTACAACGTGACATGGTCATTTTCGAGAACTGGGTCGGGCACATACTTGTAATACGGTACCTCAGAATTCACAAGTTTATATTTCAAAGCAAGTTGCTGGTGAATAATCCTGGCTACTTGGTTATGCCCGTGCAAGTACTCGCCGTTAGCAAGACGAGAACAACCAGAGATAATATGTCTAATGGACTCACCCGGACGGTGGCATGCCCGACATACGTCAACCGTCCCGTCCTTCATAATATGTCTTCGGTAGTTAATCTTCAAGATAACTTCGTCCATAATTGCACAGATAAAACCTTCGGTTTCCCCGAAAAGGTCACCAAAACGTAGCTTAGGGTACGGACGCTAAGAAATCTACACAGGGTTCATGAAGAGCCCGATAGAAGCGCCCGTGAAGCTCCTTGCTTTGCCATACCTCCTTGCGGTCATCGGTAGTAAGTATAACAGGTTTGCGCCAGTTCTCTTTGGGCCATGGAGAGCGGGGTGAGTCCCTTGTCCACTGCGACCACATCACGGTGCATATCCATTTCGGCGTTTAAAAAATATTCCCTGCGACTGCACACCTCGCGGTTATGGAGGCTCTTCGCATTTAAAAAGCCTCGACCCCCGCACTTCCGCGGGATGTACAGTCTCATCACCGATGATCGTGGGTGATGCATCCGGTTTGCGGTCAGAAGTGTACGGGCCCTCCTATCCAGGGCGTCTAGTTCGGTCTGAGTCCATTTGAGTATGCCAAATGAGAACATCAAAATCGGCATGACCCAACCGTTAAAGGCGCGCAACTTGTTTCCGCTTGAAAGAAGACTAATAAATACCTTCTTCAGGCGACCAAAGAAGCGCTCTTCAACGATTGCTTCATGTCAGCAACGTTGATCCCTAACGCTTCTGACATACCCAAATACTTGTAGCTTTCGGATGAGGAGAGGGATCTAAGGTGTATGGAATCCGAGAGTTGGGTTCCTTCGGATTCCATAATCTCCCCTCGTTTTACATGCATGACTGCACATTTATCCACACCAAATTCCATCCTGATGGCGCTACTGAATGTTTCAGTTACCTTCAGTAGCTCGATCAGTCGCAATTTGTTGGGGGCAAAGAGTTTCAAGTCATCCATGTAGAGGAGGTGAGATATGACCCGACCTCCTCTCCTCAACCGATAGCCTAGATCTGAATCCTCCAACATTGTACTTAGAGGATTCAGGGCTAAGCAGAACCAAAGTGGACTCAAACTGTCGCCCTGAAATATTACCCGTTTAATTCATAAAGGCTCATCATTCCCCTGGATCTGCCGACATCCTGGATAGCGAAGGACCGTCCTCCATTGCCCCATACATGAGATCAGGAAGTTGCGCAGAGTTGCATCTATCTTGTACAACTCCAGCACCCTTATGAGCCATGTTTGTGGCACCGAGTCGTAGGCCTTCTTATAGTCTATCCAGCAAGTCGATAGATCCTTGCGAGATCGACGAGCCTGTTGGCTTATGGCCATGTCGATGAGGAGTAGCTCCTTAGTACCGCGGGACCCATTCCTACATCCATTTTGATAGCAAGACATAATCGAGTTATTGTCAATGTGCGTAGTAATTTTCACTCGCAAAATGGATGTAAGAAGTTTATAGACCGTTGACAAACACGTGATCGGTCTATAATTCTTGGGTTCCGCGGGACTACCTGACTTATAGAGCAGGTGGGTAACGCCTGTTGTTAGAAACTGTGGTAACGACTCGTAAGGATGACTAGAACTGAGATGCCAGGCAAGTGTGTGAACTATTTAACCATTTCAACCAGAAGTTGTGTGCAGTCCGTCCGGTCCCGGTGATTTCCAATTTGATAACAGACGGACTGCTCTGGCTACGTCTAATGGGGTAATTATGACTGCTTCCATTTCTGGTATATTTTCACACACTCGCTCAACTTCCCGCATCCAGACAGCCTCAGCGTGACAGACGGGCTCCGACCAGATGCTTCGCAAGAATGCACTCGTGGCTGCATCATCCGGGCGGCACACGTCTGTCACATTTTGTTCAGGTCGCCCCCAAGCTCTATATACCCACCTATCATCGCTCTGGAATATGCGATTCTGCGTGTATCGATCCACCCGCCGCTTATACCGCCGAATACGGCTCGCCCATGCACAAACTGTCTGCTTCAGGAAGTCGATGCGCTCTGTGACACGGGGCATGTATTCTCGAGGGCTGATTCCAGTCCCCGAGAATGCCCGTCTTACAAAGTGCATCACTCGTGGTCGTGTATTGCCCTCCCTGAAGCAGTATAGTTTGCCGATGAGTACCCTGGCCCCATCAATACTCGCGCTCGATCCTGCACTGCCAGGCTGGTACGGCTGGTTTTGGTCGAGTAGCTCCGTCACAGTTTAGAAATTTGACGTTAGCTAAACGACATGCCGCAACAGCCGCGCAATACAGAATCGAGTGTATATCAATGAGATCCTCGCTGCTTTGGAAGAAATTCTTAAGCTGCGAGTCCAAGACACACACCAGCGCCCTATTTTTCTTGTGCTATTATTATTATTATTCATTTATTTCAGATTTTCAAATACATCCATAAACTTGTTAGTAACACAGATTACACAGAAATGCTTATAAGAAACTAATGTTAGTAATGACAAGACGACACTTTAAAACCAAAATACAAACAACACTCGCGGAAACTCCTATTCCCATGAGCGTGTTTACTTGACTGCGTGCAGTCGTATCCAGCGCGCGAGCATCGGAGAATCCCACCTGTCCGACAATACACACAGGATGCTCTTGTTACTAGCACGAGCAGTCCCATAAGCATCCTGAATGCATCTGATTATATGCGTACGCAGATTGCGAGTACTACGCACGACGCTCCTGACCTTTCTGAAGAACATCACCAATTTGGTCACTATTATGTCCTCCTAGGGCGTCCCCTCCCGGCGTTTCCACTCACCTCTGTTTTATAAATACCTTTTGTTAGTCTCCTTTCACTCATCCTCTCAACATGACCAAACCATCTAAGACCTTGCCCAGAAAAGGCGAATTCGCCGCGAAACGTTTCACGCGAATTCATACTAGGTGCCAGTACATTTCGTTCAAAAGCATCGCGCGAGTTCAAAATACGCGCGTAAATCGCGAGCACTTCGCCAGACTCTCGACTCGCGCTTGATTCGCGCGTATTGCGCGCGAGTCGATATACTAGAGACGCCTTGTTGCGTTCAGGTAACGCGCGGACTCCAGAGCGAGTGCACGTATCGAGGGAAATGGAGCGCCAAAATTTTGATACGGAAATGTTTATAGACGAAGTAGAAACGCGCGTTGGTACGCTCCTTCTGGACGCAACGGTCGCGTGTAATACGCGCTAGAGAATCGCGGCGAATTCGCCCTTTCTGGACAAGCTCTAGGCATACTCTTTTCAATTTTTGTTACTACATCGTCTTTTATACTGCACCGTTGCCTTATCACCTCATTTTTCAGCCTATCATTCATAGTCACGCCAGACATGCTTCGTAAGGAACGCATTTCCACTGCATTTATTCTACTTTCATGCTTCTTTTGCCACACCCAACATTCACTTCCATACATAAGCGTAGGCACCAGCATACCATTGTGAACAGCCAGTCGAGCCTTTTTGGGCATTAACTGATTGGTCACAATCGCATGTATAGCACCATTCACTTTATTTAAGGGGGTTCCCATACAACAAACGTGATTTTTTTTGCCGTTTTTATAGATAATGGTACGGAACCCTTCGTGCGCGAGTCCAACTCGCACTTGGCCGGTTTTATTTAGGGTTCCGTACCCAAAGGGTAAGACGGGGACCCTATTGCTAAGGCTCTGCCGTCTGTCTGTCTGTCCGTCTGTCACCAGCCTGTATCTCATGAACCGTGATAGTTAGACAGTTGAAATTTTCACAGATGATGTATTTCTGTTGCCGCTATAACAAAAAATACTAAAAAACAGAATAAAATAAATATTTAAGGGGGCTCCCATACAACAAATGTGGTTTTTTTTTTGCTTGGTTTTGCTCGATATTGATAACGGCAACAGGTAGAAGTTTGAAATATTCACAGAATATTTAGTCATATATTCACTTTAAAATTAAATAAAAATAAAATAAATATTTAAGGGGGGCTCCCATACAATAAACGTGATTTTTTTTGCCGTTTTTATAGATAATGGTACGGAACCCTTCGTGCGCGAGTCCGACTCGCACTTGGTCAGTTTTTTTGCTCGTTTTTGCTTGATATTGATAACGGCAACAGGTAGACGCTTGAAATATTCACAGAATATTTAGTTATATATTCACTTTAAAAATAAATAATTAAATTAAAATATAACAAATATTTAGGGGGCCCCCCCTAAATATTTGTCCCATACAACAAACATAATTTTTTTGCCGTTTTTAGATAATGGTACGGAACCCTTCGTGCGCGAGTCCGACTTGCACTTGGCCAGTTTTTTGTGATATTGTTTCCCGCCATGTGTGTGAAGTGTCGCCAGAAAATCATTTGTAACAGACAGCGTGTGGTGGCAGGCTGGTCGATGTCGTGCGCGGCGCGCGGCATGTGCCGGCTGCCGGGCGTGTTCGTGGCGCCCACGCAGGCGCTGCTGCTGGCGGCGCTGGCGCCCGGCCCGACCGACCCGCCCGCCCCGTCCGGCCCGCCCGGCGCGGACTGTGACAGTGACGCCGACGCCGACCTGCCTGACTACGAAGACGTGCTGCCGCGCGACACCGGCAAGCAGCTCAGCGTTGCCTCATGAAGCGTTCCAGTTTCCGCGAACAGTTCCACGACACACGCGACAGAGTTCAGACAAGTCGCTGCCGTTCTCGCGTTACAAGTTTATAATAATATAATAAATTCATATATTTCAAGTAAATAACACCCATTCTCAAACATAAATTAATAAAAATCAAATAAATTCCAAAGTTTATTTCGTTAAGTACTTGTTTGGGTAGAGATGTGCGTAAATAGACCAATTTGAATTTAAGTGTGGCACATAGTGAACAAGTTATAAGACACTGTAGTTCGCCTGATCATCGCTGGTCAGACAAATGATATTGTTGAGACCAATTCATACTTTTATTAGATTTCGATCTCTAGAATCTTATGGAAAAGTACATGACTCTGTAACTGGTGCCCTTCTATAGTGCTGCTTGCTCGTAATACTAAGTAGATAACTCTACACGATATGTAGGTAAAGCGATGAGGTAGTGTGATGAGCGTATGGATGCAGCGGTTCGTGCGCAGTCGACAGTTCACTCCGTCAGATGAAGACAGACTGTGTGGTATGGTATTTTGCTATTCAAAGCCACATCTTTATTATATCTATATACCTATACCTTTTATAGGGCTGCTGGTCCAACAATTCTTGATAAATCTATTCTTTAGTGTATAGTAGTAGTATATAGTATAGGTATATAGATATAATAAAGATGTGGCTTTGAATAGCAAAATACCATACCACACAGTCTGTCTTCATCAACGAAAACTGGCAAATACTGGAAAATGGCGAGTTAACGCAACTGTCTAATCGGTAAAACTGACCAATCAGTGAAACTGACTAATCAACGAAAATGGCGAATTAAATAAACTGACCACTGAGGGAAACTGACCAGTGATACGCGGACTCAGTATATAGTATAGTATATATTTATTTGCCAGAAACATGGTATGTTTACGTATGGTATGGTGTTCGTATAATTACATAGTGCTACATATCTCACCGTTTTAACGGTATGCAAATCCATTTACAATTAATAATAATTGTAAATAGATTTGCATACTGTTAAAACATACAATCATTGAATGCATGAATTTTTAGTTAACATTATTATAATATTATTAATTATTATTTTACATTATATTAATATTACAACTTTAATCAATAATTCAATTATTATATTATATAATTATACTACGCACTTTATTAATTTATGCTATGTCGTTAAATAAAACAATAGGTTGAAAACATGGACGTATAAAAAACTCGGACGGATTCTCGCTAACAGAAAACTGTGTCACTCAGAGTCAGCCAGCTCGCTGTACGTACAAGCCCCCACGCACACATTCACAGCATACTCACCCATTACGCGTGCAAACGTCAACACAGTCGACACGTTTACGCGGCAAAAAAAGTATTGAAATACAGCATGTCTTGTGTGGTGAAATGTTGCAAAAACCGTAGCGATCGGAAGAAAAAAAATACAGGAATCACGTTTCATAGTTAAATGAATAATTCAACAACTTAGTTCCCGATTTTATAGATTACAATCAATATTTATCCACCAGAACAAAATAATTCATCACAAGGCCAGTGTTGCCAATATTCACGTGTGCAAATTACCCTAAATATATGGGAAATTAATATATTTTTTAATCAATTCAATTTATTTAGGTTAATTATTACTAATTGTTTTATATTCTTTCTACTAGATTTCCTAAAGCAAATGAAGTTTGGCGAAATAATTGGATTGAAAAAAATCGAAATTGTAACTGGTAAAATGACTGGATTCCAAACAAATACAGTGTCATTTGCAGTTTACATTTTGAAACGAATGACTTTTATACAACTAAAGGAGGACTCCGGCGCCGCGGCGTGTTAAATGATAAATGATTTTTATTTCTGTAAGTAGGTTTACATGTACAAACACTTTTACACGTCAGTCATATTTTTAAAACTAGATGAGGTCGGCGTTTCCTATCTGACTACTCTGAGAAGAAAGGCCGAAACAAACTCAGAGGTCACAGTCTCTTTTAAAGTCCAGACATAATCTTGGTCAGATCATGTGAAGGCCATGTAGATTGGTGTCTGAAATGGTCTTTTGAGGAAAGAACCACACAGATTGAGTGGACCTGACCAGTCAGTGCACGCATTTGTCAGTAATCGTGCAGCTCTACTCAGAACTTAAGGAGCTCAACGATGCGACGATCAATACCAAAGAAAGGACATTTGGGTAGGCCGCTTAAATGACTCAAACTGCCAGACCATGATTAACACTAACTGAGAATAAAAAACAAAGTGAAAATAAAAATAAAAGAGCAATAACCCACATAGTCTTCACATTCACAATAATTAAAATAATATAATACTTTACAAGTAAATAATCATGTCATTACGTATATATTACGTTACGTATATAAAATAATAAAAGTTAGCAAAAAAAAACATCAAACAATAAAAATAAACCACTTCAATAAGTAAAAATTGGAGCAGCTCAACCCCAAGCCTTTTTGTCCTCAATATAATCTTTAACGGTATAAAAAGCTTTCTGACACAACTTACGTTTAATGAATGATTTGAATTTATTAAGGCTTAGATCTTGAACGTGGCTTGGAAGTTTATTATAAAAGCGTATACATTGACATCGGAACGAGCCACCTATTTTCTTGAGCCTTGTTGTAGGTACAACAAATTTATGTTTGTTTCTAGTATTTATATTATGGATATCACTGTATTTTTTAAACAATTTTATATTTTTATGGGCATATAAAAGATTTTCAAAAATATACTGAGAAGGTACAGTCATTACATTAATCTCCTTAAATTTCTCTCGGAGAGAGTGTCTTGGACTTAATTTATAAACTGATCGTACAGCTCTTTTCTGCAAAACAAAGATAGTCTGAATGTCGGCGGCATTTCCCCACAACAGAATACCGTACGACATTACACTATGAAAATAGGCAAAGTACACTAAACGGGCTGTCTCTATGTCAGTTAAATTACGAATTTTTCTAACAGCATATGCTGCGGAGCTTAGCTTTTTAGACAGTTTATCTATATGTAAAGGTAAAGGACCAAGAATTGAGCCCTGTGGAACTCCCATTGTTACTATAGATCCGGGAGATCTTTTTCCATTGACGTCAACGCTCTGAATCCTATTACTCAAGTATGAAGTAAGAAGATCCAGAGCGGTGTTCCGGATCTTGTAGTGGCGGAGTTTCCTGATTAACGTTTCATGAAAAACGCAATCGAAAGCCTTGGACAAATCACAAAAAATGCCCAAGGCATCGCATTTATCTTCCCATGCATTATAAATATGTCCTAACAGTTCAACACCGGCATCACTAGTCGAACGACCCCTTGTAAAACCAAACTGTTTGCTATGTAGTAATTTATGTTTATTAAAAAATCTTTGCAATTGGTCCAAAATTAATTTCTCAAAAATTTTACTAAAGGTAGGTAGTACTGAAATAGGTCTATAATTTGTGGGGTCTGATGTACTACCTGATTTAAACAACGGTATTATTTTACTATTCTTCATGAGGTCAGGAAACTCCCCACAGTCAATTCAATTATTAAAGATAAGAGCTAAAGTAGGTGCTACGATGTCTATAATAGACTTAGCAACTTCTACAGAATTACCCCACAGATCTGCAGTCTTTTTTACATTTAAAGTGTTAAAGGTTTTAATTATATCTCTACAGGTAATATGTTCAAAATGAAATTCCGAATCGCAAACATTTACATTTTCCTTAAGCAAAGACTCAGCAACAGAAGGTGATGAGTATGGTGGGGATTTAGTAGTTGAAACGGGAATATCCGAAAATAAATTTTCAAAGGCCACGGCGACTTGTGAGTCTGATTTTATTATGTTGTCATTAATTGACAGGCTATAGTCAGTATTTCGGTTCCTAGACCTTCCCGTTTCACTATTAATAATATTCCAAGTCGTTTTAATTACATTACTACTGTTTTTAATCTTCGAACTCAAATAACGCGACTTGGCCATACAACAAACTTTTTTAAATAATTTTGAATAATTTCTAACATACAAATTAAATTCATCAGTGTTTACATAATACCTTTCATTGTACAGCTCATAAAGCCGTGTTCTACTTTTATGAATGCCAATGGTAGCCCAATCACTGAAAGATGCGTTACTATTAACCGAGATAGTCTTGGGAATAAATGTGGAATTAAATTGTTCACAGTAAATATTAAAAAAAAAACATTATAAAGATAATTAAGATCATCATTAATAGATGGAACTGGTAATTTATTAATGAGTTTACCTTTAAAAGCTTCCAAGCGACGTGCTGTTTTGGGGTTAACAGTGATATCCTTTTTAGCCACTTTGTTGTTTCGGTTTTGGATAGTAATCCTTCGCCCACAATGATCAGAATCAAGTAAATTTATAATTGGTAATGTTACATATATGTAACAACACGCCGCGGCGCCGGAGTTAATTTACCTTTTGAGGTACTGCGTATATGCAGTACCTCGAAAGGTAAATTAACAATCTAAGCTAACATGTTAGTAACATGGTATTTATTTTGAAATAACGAAAACGACACGATATTTTTCGTAAAATAAAACAATATTAAGTGGGTAATTTTGGCTATCATGACAACCCTAAATTCACTCACACCTAAGACTGTCGCCGCCATTACGGGACACAGTTTTGTCTTAGCGGGAGTTCCGTCCGACTTTTTTTTAGGTCCATGGTTGAAAATAATATCACTTAATTTAAATAACTACATATGCCTGTATTTTGATGCCAGATCAAGCGAAAAAAATTTACTGGGACATTTTACAAAAAACTCGTGAGTTGAGTAAAAAAAATCCTGCAACAGCCACTTTCGTAGAGCCAAACAAAATTTTTGGAAGGGTAGTTGGGTAATTGTATTGGGCAAAGCATTATAAATTAGGGGAGCCATGTAGATACAACTCTTTCGGAAGACTCTTTCTTTGTTTTCAAACATGAAATCATATTATAACATTTACCTATTTATTACTCTTTGCATATTCTTGGAACACCATTAACGCTGAGAAACACAACCTTTTAGTCACTTTTAGCTGCATACAAATATTGTATTTTATAGTATTCATATTCATAATGTAAATTTTTTTAGAATTTTTGTGACTGACTATTATTTAATTATAATTGCCACCTGTCAGAGTTTGAGTCTACTGTTTGAGTTTTCATAAATCACTCAAATAGACGTGTGGAAAGAGGGTCCTTATTAAGGATCCTTGACATATAACGACTTTAAGGCCCGTATTAATAAACGTTCCCCAACGACGTACTCAAGTGCGTAATTATTTGATACGCCATTATTACGAAATCAGCATCTCAAGATCATTACTAATTAATAAACACATGAAAACAGTATCTCAGTTACCAAGATCAGCTCCTCAAGGAGCTGTACTTGATGAACGATTACATCACATTGACCGAAGTTTAGAATGACATTCATCACACATTTCGTTCTTGATAAGTCGTAAGATTTATTGAAATACTTGTATTTTGTTATAACATTAATGTATAGCGCTGTATCACGTTATAAATATTTCTAAGGAAAATGGGAGACCTCTGTTACTGTATTTCACCAAAGAGTATTTTTATTAATGTGACGGAACTGTGTAAACTTAAATTATTTTAAAACTTATTAACTTATTAAAAAAATAAAAGGGTAGCTATCACAGCTAAGTAGGCTCTACAAGTTAACTAGAAATAGTCGACCAACTTACATTTGCAGTTAGAAAATTGACCGTGACGTGTATCGATGTATAGGAGAACATGTTTTTCAACTACAAAGTTAAGTTTGTGTTTGGGATAAATATATCTCAACTAGGGAACCCTTCATTGTGCGTGGTCCGACACGCACAATGAAGGGTTTTTTTAAAACGTTCAATTGGTAACTCAAAAGGATTTGAGGCATTCCATATACATATAGATTTTTGCCAAAAATATCGTCATAGTACTTACTCTAATTCATCGTAATAATTATTTTCACCCAAAATATTTTCAAACTCCATGTTTCGCGCTACTAATCACGACCTCAAGTCACGGACTGCCTACACTCAGGTCTAAGCATCTCGAGTACACCAACCTATTGTATACTTAAGTGTCGATTTTCGTTTATTAATCAGTCCATCACTCGGCTGATAACGTAAACCCAAGCCGTAACTTGAGTATATCAATTATTATGTTTATTAATACGATCATGACCTCAAGACTGCTATCAAGTGCGAGCTCTTGGGCTGAGTAACGTTTATTAATACGGGCCTTCGACATGGACCGTTGTCAGCCCAGCGTAGCTTTCTTGATTAGGCCAGGTCTACACATAACTAGTGTTTGTAATGCTGGGTTCACATGTAAGCCGTTTTTATTGATTTTGGTTGACAATCAAACAAGAAATAATTTTTAAATTGTCGGGTCGTTTCGAACCTTCTAGAACGAAGGCCCAGAATCTATAAAAGCGGTCATCAGACCTGTCAAAGGTTTAGTCAGTTTTTAGTCTATCTCCGTTTTAGTGCACCTTCGGTAGAGATTACCTGAGCTTTTCTGCCTTTAACCAACGATCTTAAATCTTATTTCTGTTTAACTTAAGTTTTGAGTCTAGTTCTGTGCAATTTACATTAGTGAAGTCTAATTATTGTGAAAATTAAATAAATAATAACTGTTTTAAACTAATAATTGTGTGTGATTGAATACTAGGTACTCCTCCATTACCGCTGGCCCTCTCGCCTGCGTCTCTGGGAGGCCTCTTCTATAAGCAGCACACAAACTGTGCGTCCACAGCTCCGGTAGAAGGTCCCCTCCCACACGCAGCCTTTCCTTCACCTTTTGCCAGTCTTCCCTCGTTCTGCACCCCACTATTACCTTACGGACTTTGGCCTTTCTCACTTTGTCCACTGTTAGAAAGCCGTCCTTTGCGTTCACAGCTTTCCAAATTTTCTGAATTACCTCGTCTCCAGTTTCTAACTGGTCGGTCGAGGCTACCACTATTGAGTGGAGAGCTGTGTAGTCAGGTGCTAAATTTCTAGGAGCAGTGGCTCTGTTTTCGACAATTTTTCTACCAGTCTCTAGCTCTTTCTTTAATTCCTCCATTTTGAGGTTGCTTTCTTGTATGAGCTTGGAGTGTTGCTCTGTCATTTGAGTCAAATGGCCTTGCTTTCTATCACCATTGTTTTCCTGTACTGCCTGTTCTGTCTGTGTCCTTTCTACCTCTTTGCTGTTGTCACCAGTTTTTGGCGAAGATTTCGCAGACTCTGACTCCTTCAATAGTTTGTACAGTCGCATGCTTCCATCACTCTGTCAGGGTATTCCCTTTTTTTTCGGGGAGCTGACTGGTGTCAGTGCGGACATTCTGCGTCCTAGCGGTTTGTCCTTGACTGCGGTGGCCACCTTTATCCTTTAGCTTCTTTGGTGCTGGCGGTATTATTCGCTGCGGTGAGCTTGGAGATTTTTGCGCAGTTTTTGAAGCCTCCCATTCTCCTCCTCGCGTTTGAGGATTGCGTCGACGTCATCACCGGGAGATCCGCGGGTGATCCTCATTTTCTTGGCCGGAGTTCTGATTCCGAACATTTTGTTTGGCCACAGGGATGCGTCAATAAGTCCGTAAAAGATTTATTGTCAAATGAAAAACTTGTAAAAATAAAAGTTAAAATGTAATTTAAAATAATTTGCTCTATATAGACGTCCGTTATCCCGATATAGTAAATTGCAATTAATTGTCAAATATAGATGTGAACACTAAAAATAAACAAAACCATTATTGTAAACTCTACCTAGAGTCCGTTCTAACTATTTATTAATTGCAATTTGTTGTCAAATATAACAAACGTATATAATTCAAATAAAATACCCTGTCAACCCTCCTAAAGACTCTACCTAGAGATGCTTCCTCCTTGTAGAGAGCCTAGAGTCTAATCTATCCCAGACAGAAAACCGATGTAGAGCAAAAGTTTACAAAGCTCTATGTAGAGACGATTTGCTATCGTCAATGGGTAGGTCTCGAGCCGTTTCAAATGACCCCAACCTCGTTGCAACTCCACCAAGGGGTTCCGGAGCTATTCCAACTTAAAATTTTTGGTTTTTTACCAAGATGGCGACCGAAAAGTGGTTACAAGAAGTTATCTCCGGAACTACTGGTCCAAAAACCCCCGTGCTTGGGCTTTTTGCACTTGGCTCGGTGAGACGCATCCACTGAAACAGTTTTCAGGCTAAAAAAAATGACCTGAAAACCTGAAAAACGCCTGAAGGTTCGGTCAAGTTTTTTTTTTTTTTTTGGCAGGAGAGTGAAATCCTCATGGACGCCCAGACTGCCCCACTAGTAAGCCAGTCTGGGCAGTGCCGGACTCTTTAACGGCTAAAACCCACTCCTGCCTTGCCAGTTACCTCTGACGTGATCAGAGCCTTTTGAATTACATTTAATTTTGTTTTTCTTGTGTAATTTGTTTGATTTGGTCTTCGTGTTTTTGTGACTATCGAGTTTAGTAGCAATCTACGTTTTCTGATGGATAATCATGAATCTGTATACCTACTTAGTTTATTATATTATAATAGTTTTTTCCTCAACAATCAACGTCCCAGCATCGGGAAAAGCAATATTTTGTAAAAGGTGATGAGCAGTTAACATTAGGCTATTGTAACTTAGATAAATTCAAAACTGACCCACTAAAAAGTGAAAAATAACTTTAATTTCGGAAGTCGGTGGCAAAAAACTCAAATACAGATCCAAAGACACCGACTTCCGAAATTAAAGTTATTTTTCACTTTGTAGTGTTATTTTTGGTAGTCGGTTCTTATTTTTTTGTAAAAAGTTTTTTTATTATAACATTTAACACAGTACCCCATAAGTGTGTACCTACTTTTGACATTCTGAAACGTGGTTGATCTAATTTGTTTCTATTTCTAGTGTTAAAATTATGCCTGTCACTAATCTTACTGAAAAGATGTAGGTTTTTTCTAACATACATTTTTTTTTTTTATAACGTTGCCCCACACTAGGAATTTCTCCTGTATCGTGGGTGCGTTTACAAACATTTAAACTCACATACACAAACAGCCAGACCCGGAACAACTACTTATAGGTCATACAAATAATTGTTCCGTGCGGGAATCGAACCCGCGACACGCAGCGCAGCAGTCAATCACTTAACCACTGCGCCAACCGTGCCGTCAAACATAATATTTTCATATATACATATATTGGCAAGGTACCGTCATGATGTTCATATTTTTAAACAGTTTCCTTAGAGAATCGCGTCTGCTGAGGTTGTAGATGGCTCTGATAGCCCTCATTTGCAGAATAAAGATAGAAACAATATCTGCAGCCCGTCCCCACAGCAAAATACCCTAAGACATGATGCTATGAAAGTAACTAAAATAGACCAGTCTCGCTGTATCCACGTCTGGTAATTGGCGGATTTTCCAAACAGCGTAAGCGGCTGAACTTAGCCGCCCTGCAAGAGATGTTAAGTGAGCGCTCCACTGCAGCTTTGAGTCAAGCGTGATTCCCAGGAAAACAGTATTTTCGACGAATTCTAGTATCTCTTTGTTCAATACAACGTGACATTCACTACTTCTAACATTCGGTAACGCGAATCTTATGCATTTAGTTTTCTTCTCATTTAATACCAAATTATTTACAGTAAACCAATTATAATATTATATAATACTATATCTATTATTTATGAGATTTATCAAAAATGCTATTCTATTTTTACCTTTAAGAGCGGCCAACCCGACATACTTTTCATACAAACGCTCGTACGTGATTATGGCGTTGTAACACATCTTTCTTTGAAATTTTTGAACCAATAGGTATCTTGTGCACTATATCTAGGTTTATATGCAAGCAAAAATATTTTTTTTGAAAAACAAAGTCAGTATAAGCCTGCAAAAATCTGCTTTTTGCACCAAAAATTTACCTGAACTTTGGCCAGTCACAATGTACTCATAAATTGTAAATGTTAAGAAAACATTACGATCGAAACCTTGCAAATGTAATGGAGATTTTACATGACCAACATCTATTTCACAAACTGGTAAGGCTTACTCAAAAACACGTATTTCCTGGAACAAGTTATATGAAAATTTTTCATCATTATTTTTCGTTGAATGTTATCGTGTTCTCACTGGTTTGTTAATAGTTTTCACTTGCGCTGGATGAAACAACAAACTTTTCGACCATGCTTGCGTTGACGATAGACGGACCGGGCAGGGCCCTCTTAATTTAATCTACACTATGTTTATGCTATGCCTATCCTAAATGTCAAAATATCATATACCTAGTCATAATTTTATAATCTACTTATTATTTTTAACTATCCTAATAATATTTCCTACTAATTTAATAAACGTTTGTCTTTGTTTCCGTTTTTAGGGTTCCGTACCCAAAGGGTAAAACGGGAACCCTATTACTAAGGCTCCGCCGCGCCGTCTGTCTGTCTGTCCGTCCGTCTGTCACCAGGCTGTATCTCATGAACCGTGATAGTTAGACAGTTGAAATTTTCACAGATGATGTATTTCTGTTGCCGCTATAACAACAAATACAAAAAAATAGAATAAAATAAATATTTAAGTGGCTCCCATACAACAAACGTGATTTTTTTGATCGTGTTTGCTCGATATTGATAACGGCAACAGGTAGACGCTTGAAATATTCACAGAATATTTAGTTAAATTAAAATAAAACAAATATTTCCCATACAACATACGTGATTTTTTTGCCGTTTTTATAGATAATGGTACGGAACCCTTCGTGCGCGAGTCCGACTCGCACTTGGCCGTTTTTTTTAAACTTTGCAGACTCCCGATTTCAGTTATCGTCTCATAGTCATAGCTCTTGACCCCGCACTCTCACTGCCTTTTGCTTATTATTTTTGAGGTACTCTGCAAAGACCCGCGATCTCCAGACCGGCGGCGTGGCGCAACTATTAATCTTATTTTTCGTGGCGATCTCCTTCTTCATTCCGACGAGTGCATCGGACCATCATGACAAATTTTTCTGCTTAAATTGAGCCAGTTTCTTACGAAAGTGCCAACAATTTGTCCCTGTCTCCTTGAAGTCAATGCTGCTATGATCCAGTCTCGTCAAGTCCTCCATAATTCTCCAGTCATGCACCATCGACAATATGTCTGGTGAGTCTGCTTTAACATATGCGCAGTTGGTGTAGCGCCGTTGTCGTGTTTTAGCGTTGCGGGTACCTATTCGCAGGGAAATCCTTAGCAGTATGCTATTGAAGCTCGGGCCAATGCGTCCCACTTTCTCCCCACTGGGCAGCCATGCATGAATGCAGTATGGTCTTGGTTTCCCGTCTTTGCTCTCGTAAAGTTGATGCACACCGCTGCTTCGACAATCTGTCGGCCTGGACAGTCTGCCCTAAATTGCGGGCCGCCGCGTGGCTGCATAGGTTGGCTGGTTCTTTGCAAAATCGTTTGCCGTGACCGTAACCCAAACAGACAGTACACTGTACAATTGGCGTCTGGTATTTATTTATTTATTTAAAACATGGAGGACTTACAGCTACTAAAAACAGACAAAAATAAAGAAACCTTAGTCACTAGAAAGCCAATTACAAATCCTCACTTATAGACTTATAATAATAAATTATGGTGTGAGCAAAACAAAAAAAAAAAAAAACAACACACAAAAAAGCACATCGCCTCAAACTGTAAGAAGCAATATAAAATATACATAATATACATTACTTGGTTACTTGGTTTGCAATTAAATTATATAACTGAGAAAATATTATGAAAAAAAAAAAAAGATAAACAAATAATAAACCTACTGCTACTTGAAAAATTTGAGGCTTAAGCACCTTCTGGCCGAATTCACACTAATTGTGAATGGATCAAAATCATATTCCTTGCATATATCATTGAAATTTCTGCTTGCGCGCACAATATAACTGTTTTGCCTATAATTCGAAGAGGTATGAGGTACACGTATGGGTGGATAAAAACGAAATGCTTTACTTGGCACATTAAAATAAAATTTTGACAATAACTCAGGGTTATCAATATTGTTATTGAGGATTTTCAACAAGAATAAACAGTCTGCAATTTTACGTCGATCTACCAGTGGTAGCAGATGATACTTCTTACAGAGTCCAAGATAATCAGTTGACTGATATGGAATCTTTTGATGAAAGCAAAGATATTTTATGAACCGTCTTTGTATGTTTTCTATGCGGTCAATGTATTTATGATACCGTGGATTCCATATCTGAGACGCATACTCAAGCTGACTTCTTACAAAAGTGCAGTACAATATTTTTAGTGTTTTAGCATCAGTAAAACACTTAGACAGACGTATAATAAACCCAAGCAGTTTAGAAGCTTTTTTGACAATTGCATCAATGTGCGTGTCAAAAACTAACTTACTGTCTTGATGAACGCCCAAGTCACGAATAGTATTGCATCCTGACAAGATCTGGCCCGCCAAAGTATAAGTAGTGGCTAGGACTGCACGTTTTCTAGTGTAAGTGATCACCGAACACTTGGATGGGTTGAGATCCAGTTTATTAGCCCGACAATACTCTTCAAGCCGATACAAATCAGCCTGAAGTGCTAGACTATCTTCGAGCGTTGAAATAGTGGCAAATATTTTCATGTCATCGGCAAAGCATAATAGTTTGGATGACTGGAGGCACTGATCGATGTCGTTCACATAGACTACAAATAACAGAGGACCGAGCAACGAACCCTGAGGCACTCCGCTGGGGATGGTTACCCAACTAGACATATAATTATTGAGCACTACTGCTTGGGACCTGTTATCAATGTAAGAAGAGAACCACCTTAAGAGATCCCCACGGATGCCCATGTAGCTTAGCTTCTTTATCAGGGTATCGTGGTCGATCCGATCAAATGCCTTGCTATAATCTGTGTAAACCACATCGACCTGCTTACCATTATCCATAGCATCCGCAATGAAATCATTAAATAAAATCAAGTTAGAAGTGGTAGACCGTCCTTTCAAAAATCCGTGCTGAAAGTAGTTGAACGAGCTAGCAAAGGCGGAATATAACTGGTTATAGACAATCCTCTCAAATATTTTAGCTATAATACACAGCTTGGATATAGGCCTATAATTGGTAATCTCTGTTTTAGACCCCTTCTTATGTACGGGTGTAATAAAAGCAGATTTCCATACTTTGGGGACAACACCTTGAGTCAAAGACTTGGAAAACAAAATTGATATAGGTAGGGCAATAGAAGGCGCGCATTTAATTAGAAATTTAGATGACATATTATCAGGGCCAGCACCTTTAGTTGGATCCAAGTTACGAAGCAAACCGGTCACAGCATCAACATTCACTTCTATGTGACAAATATCAGATGAAGTTCTGTTAGTATCAAAAGAGAAGCCAGGAAGTGGGCTGGGAGTATTAGACGAAGTGGGGTTGAGGAAGGTCGACATGAAATAAGATGAAAAACCCTCACAAATTGAGCCTCCAGTGAGTAATGATTCATCGTTATACTTTAATGTATTAGGTATAGAATTAGAGTTGTAGCGATTTTTAACAAAGGTCCAGAAGTGTTTAGGGTTATCTTTAATGGATTTTTCAGTTTGACTAAGATAACATTTATAACAAGAAGCTTCCATAGTCTTGACTCTGTCACGCAAATATTTAAAAGTTAACTCGTCAGATTTATTGCCGTAAATCTTGAATTTTTTTAGATATTTATATTTTTCTTTAATTTGTTTGACGAGCGATGAGCTGAACCATACTGGGTATTTATTATTACATACTAGCTTTTGTGGTATATACTTGTTTTGAAACTGTTTTAAAGTATCTATAAAGTACTCAGCCGACTCATCCAGTGATCGGATTGAAAACTCATGTTCCCAATTAGTGCTAGTAATCTCGTTATTTATAGAATCAAAATCGCCTTTGCTATAGATATATCGCAACCGCGGCGCATGGTCAAGGGGAGGTATTTCAAAGATGTCAATATTGATTAACAACGCAGGATGATAGGGATCAATAGGCACTAGAGGGTCAACACACTCACTAACACAGGCTAACTTATTTGAGAGGACTAAGTCCAACAGTTTTCCGTACCCATTAGCTACCCCATTATACTGTCCAAAGTCCAGCGTACATAGCTCGTCCGAGAACAAACATTCATCACTAGTGGTGGGACTCACTGGGACCAACGAAAGGGTATTCGATGGAGCCCACGTGATTCCACTCATATTAAAGTCACCTAAAACTAAAAACACATCTGAAGTTTTATTCAAAGCTGTATGATTTAATTTGGCCAGGAAGTTATGAAGTTGTTCCGAAAACGAAAACCCTTTGTTTTGTTTACACAAGTAAACAGTGCAAATAAATAGGTTCACGTATTCACGTGACTTCGAATTTTTAATCCGTAAGCTGATCCAGAGATCTTCCGCCGAGGACTGCAGGAATGGTTGCGGAGTGACAGGTAACTCCCTACGCGTCGCTATAAGCACACCACCACCTCTTGATTGACCAGTCATAGCATAGTCCCGGTCACGGCGCCACACCAAGTAACGATCATCAAATAACTCTGAGTTTAACATGCCATCCATTAACCACGTCTCCGTTAACACAATAACATCGTAAGAGTTCTGTAGAACCTGACGGTAGAACGAGTCAGACTTTGTTCGCAATCCCCGTACGTTCTGGTAAAAGACAGTAAGACACTGTTCACTGTTGTTAGGCATTGCACTTAAATCCATCAATAATTGAATAAGCATCAACAACAATATAATAAAATAAAATTAGCCAAATCATTTCGACACAGTTACTAGTTACGCATAAAAGAGGTATGAATTTATAATGTGGGTAAAAATAAGTAAAGTTAGCAAGAATGTGTAAATCATACGATGTTAGGCCAGACATGACTGTGCGAGCAAGCCAGCAGCAATATATCACACGCGTATGCGTAAGCGAGACAAATATGTAGTTAAGTATTGGAACTCGAAGATGAACAGCGCGATAAGGAATACAATGGAAGGTCATTGGCAGTGCAGAGGTGCTAAACCTTTTACAAAAACAAAGCAAATAACAATTGATGTGCGAACTTCGATACATTTTAAAAGTAGAAAAGCAATAAATTAAACTTGGATGTAGATAAAAGCAGTTTAGACAATTTTGTTTAATTCAAATTCCTTTCTTATTATAAAGGTTTTGCAATTAACATCCTTGCGCACATGAATTTTACCATGTTTCACCCAGACGAATTCATAGTGTTTCTCTTTAGCGGCGATTTTAGTTAAATTCAGTAGTTTTTTGGATTCCACACTCAGATGGTCGTTGACATAAATACGTTGTGGCGCTCCTTGAAAACCTACGTCAGAGGTGGAAAGCTCCTTATCAGCACGTGCAGCCGCAATAAAGTCTTCTTTTATATACCGGTTGAGGAAGCTCACTATCACTAGTTTTTCCTTGGAATTATGGATAGGCACCCTCGAAATGTAGTTAATCTGGGTCTTAGAACACTTGTAATTGATTTTGCTGCTGATGGCGTCAACAATTGAGAATAAGTTCTCATCCTTCTTTAGTGGGACACCCTTAATCTCCACATTGTTTAACCTGGATCGCTGATCAAACGAAGAAAGCTCAAGCTTAGTTGAAGCTAATTCTGCTTGCAATGAAGAGACAGTGTCCTGAAGCTTCTCAAACTCGGGGGTTTTTTTTTCTAGATCAGCAAGTCTGGTATCGAATTCATCGAGTCTACCACTAGAGAAATCGCAACTTTTCTTAAGCTCGGTCAACTCATCTTTAATCGATCTAATGTCGCTGACTAAGGTTGGTAAACTCTGCAGCTGCTGCTTCAATTCGCGAATCTCACCAAGTACCGTATCCAATGAAGCAGAAGGTTGCGGTGAAAGCAGAGCAGGCGACGATTTACAAGCAGGACATTTCCATTGCGCTCTTCGGTCGGGTCCCAGCTTTCTCCAACCCGCTTCAGACACACTTGCACAAGAGAAATCCAAGAATTTCTTGCAGTTTCCACATTGCACCCCGTCATTAAACTGATCATTGCAAATTGCACACGTCTTCATCGTGACTAAAATAATTATTAGGAGATATTTATAAATGCAACTTTATGGAATCGAGAAAAAGGTTGACGATCTATTTTTTTTATCGTAAGCGTACTGTGCTAGTGCGTGCTCACACCGAACTGACACGTACTCTCTGGAGGTCCATCCTGAGCTTCCCTCCTTCAATCGCTCTCCTCAAGATCGTAGGGGACACACTCAGCACAATGTGATTCATATGCGGATTCCTCGTTTTCGTCCTGTACCTAATTTTGGTCCTTACTCCCTCTTCTCAGAGGTCATGAAAGATCTCCCGATTCTGATTCCGGAGGGCTTTGAAGACTTCCTCGTCACTGTGTACCAACAACACGTCTCTCAGAATCAGAAGCGGGTCTCTGTTGGTCACTTCCTCGACGATGAGGTTCTCTCCGACCGCTTCAATTCTCTCCTAGATCTTTTTTCGTTCCTCTTTATTTGTCAACCCATAATGATCTTCCTGTCTTTCGATTTTATCACACTTTCCACCTGCACCCAGCCTTCTTTTGCGTCCACTGCCATTCTTATTTTTTCTAATACCTCTTAGCCTGTCTCTTATTCTTGAGTTGAGGAGACAACCATGGAGTGCAGCGTCGCTCGCTCCAGGGCCTGTCCCCCTGTCTGGCTCGTACGTACTGCCGCAACATCCGCGTAGGTTTTCTCCTCAACGCTTTCTCTATTCGCTAGAACATCTCTTAATTTATCCATCGTTTGCATGTTTTCCCTAATTAATGAGCTATGTATTTCTATTGTGTTGATGAGCTCCATTTGGCTAGCGTTAATATCGTTGGGTATGTGTTGGGTCGTATCAATTGACGCGGCAGCTGGTAGGACTGCAAGTGTGACAGCAGCTGGTGCAGGGGTGATACAAGATTTGCTACTCTCTGACTCTTTCACTAACTCATAGAGCCTGTTGACCGCACTCCACCGCCGTATTTATTTCCGTCTTTAGGTTGCGAGAGCTGCCCAAATGTAGCTTTGCTTTATTTAGGCAAGCTCTCGCCTCCGCTGTCAGGGTGGGGTATTTGGAGTCAGACCTCTTTGGGGGCTTTTCAATGCCCACTAGTACTCGGCGCGTCGCCAGAGTGCTGAAAGCAGGTGTTATGGTGTCATATTTTAAGTTGGCCGGGGACTTTGCCTGCAGCTCAGCTTTCCCGGCCTCCCATTCCCCGATGCTACGCCTTACGCTGGGAAGCAGGCGTCCAGCCTTCTCTGTGGAGCGCGGCGAGCCTCCGGAGGCCGCGCCGGCGAGCCCGCGTTCTTTGCCGGTGTACGCAACATGGTGGAGGTTGAGGTGAAGGTGAGATTCATGTGTCAGAGGTCACTGGTGATTACTTCTGTCCCTGTAAAGGGGGGATAAACACAGATGTAACGTAGAAATAAATTAAATATAAATTGTCTACGGCCGTAAGACCGCTAGGTCAATAAAGTAAAATGAAGAAGGTCAATAAAGGCAGTTTAAAGCCTTAAGAGCGGCTAGAATAGACCAGACTAGTTTTTTAATTTTTGAAAAAAAAGAAACCCTAAAAGCAATTTTTTTGAGGTTTTAATTTCGCCAGACGCACGTGCGAGGTGTCAAAAGACGCGTGTCCGCGCGGGCTAGCGAGCTATGAAGTTACTGAAAATATATGCTATACAAAAAAATTGAGTTTTGGTCTAAAAACGTGTTTCTTGACTGAAAAATATGAAAAACCTGGAATTGCTACTACCACACAGGACTCGGGCTCGCGGAACGTGCACCGGAACACAGGTAAGGCAGGTAAGTATTTATTGAAACAGATCAAAGATGGTTTGGAAGAAAAACTTTGAGATAAAATTAGTTTTTGAGAATTCCTATAGATATTGCAAAAATTGCTGTCAATATACAATTTTTTTTTTTCGGGTTTTTGTCAACATTTTGTAGTTAGAAAGTAGGACGGAGCCTATTTAAAATTGATTTGGCTGAAAACAGCTTCAAAATGCGTCACCTGCATGCAAAGTTGTAACCAGTAAGCTCAGGTTGGGTTTTTTTTTAATTTTTTATGGCAGGTGTGGGGAATCCTCATGGATGCCCAGACTGCCTCACTGGTGAGCCAGTCTGGGCAGTGCCGGACTCTTACCGGCTAATACCACACTCCTGCCTTGCCAAGTGTACGTGCATGTAATACGATACGTAAACTTTAAACTCATTATATATTTAGTATCATATTCCCTGTGCTATATAGACATTTATCACAGCTAATAATAGATAGTCAATATGGATTTATGAAGGGGAAATTGACAGCTACCAATTTTGTGACTTATGTTGAAAGCATTGTTGAAGCGGTTGATGCGCGTGTCCAGGTTGATGCAATCTACACCGACTTCAGCAAGGCTTTTGACACGGTAGACCATGGCATACTCGTCAAGAAGCTTAAAATGTATGGCGTTTCGGACCCGCTCTTAAGCTGGTTCCAATCATATCTGTCTGAACAGATGCTCAGGGTTGTGGTGAATGGTTACTCTTCAGATTCGTACATTACAACGTCAACAAAAGCAACGTGAACAAAAAAAAAAGGTATGGCTCCATGGGCTTGTCCGGCTCGAAGTAGAAGGATACCAGCGTGATCGTCCAGGCTCTAGTTCGGACTCCCACCACAACGATGTTGTTTGTGGTGAGTTGTGGGTACTGCAAGATGTCCAAATCTTTGTTAAAGACGGCTATTGCCGCCTTTACAGTCCCTTCTCCTCTCTCAGAGCTCTGGAAGACCCTTACGCCCCGGTAACACTTCACCCTTCTCACGCCACTAACATAGGGCTCCTGGAGCAGTGCAACGGTGACCTTGCGCTTGTCAGCTTCTAGCAAGAGCTCGTTTGTTTCTAGCTGACTCCGTTGCAGGTTGGCCTGGATCATCTTGTATTTAGTGGTGGTCGCCGGGGCCACCTTAGCAATACGCTTCTGAGGCTCGGGCCAATGTGTCCCACTTTCTCCGCACCGGGCACTCGCTGCTGAACGCATTGTGCTCGAGGTAGTCAATACTTTATTGCATTCCATAATGTGTACCTACATAATATAACAGTTGGTATGTTAAACATAGAATCAATTATGGACCCTGTCGGGCACAGCAAAGTTAATTTTTAATAGGAGAGAGGATGAAGGCGCTTTTTGTGAAGAAAAAAAATTTAATTAAAATAGTTTCATGAAAATAGTATCATTTGCTTTTCTGGTATTTATATTTTATATAAGTATTTATATATTTGGTTTTAAGTTATTTGAATATATTTTTAAATGGTTTTTGGTTTGCCATCTTAGCTCTGGTGTAGTTGCACACCGCTGCTTCGCAAATCCGTGTATCTGGGCAATCCGTCTTAAAATGCGGGCCGCTACAGTGGCTGGATAGATCGGCTGGCTCCTTGCAGAAGCGCTTGCCATGTCCGTATCCCAAGCAGCGCACTCTCTAGAGGTCGATTCTGACCTAACCTCCATCAATCGCCCTCCTCCAGATCGTTTGAGGAACGCTCAGCATGACGTGGTTCATGTGGGGGTTTCTCGTCTTCTTCCTGTATTTGATCGTTGCTCTAACTTCCCCGTCGCCGAGGTCGTGAAAGATCTCCCGGTTCTGATTCTTGAGGGCTTTAAGGTATTCCTCGTCGCTGTGTACCGGCAAGACATCCTTTAAAATCAGAAGCGGTTCCCTGTTCGTCACTTCCTCGACGACGAGGTTGTCTCCTCTTTTGTAGTGCAGCCCATTATAATCTTCCTGTCTTTGGCTTTTCTCACTTTCTCCACCTGTAGCCAGCCTTCCTTTGCATCGGCTTCTCCCGTCTCTAGCTCTTTCGTCGAGGAGACAACCACTGAGTGCAGCATTGTTCGGTCCAGGGCCTGTCCCCCGGTCTGGCTCTTACGTGCCGCCGCGCCGTTACACCCGCGTAGGTTTTCCCTCAACGATTTTTCTATTTATTAGAGCATCCTGTAGCTTCTCCATTTTTTCTGCGTTTTCTCTAATTAAACAGCTATGATTTTCTATCGCTTTGATAAGCTTCATCTGGCGACCGTTATTCTCGCTGCGTATGGATAGGGAGGGCTCTTCAGAAATGGGCTTGTTTTCCAGTGCAACTGTAGGTGCGACACAAGGTGCAGGTGCGGCAGGAGATTTAATACGCTCTGACTCTTTGACTAACTCAAATAGCCTGTTGATCGCAGTCAGGCTCCTTTAGTAGCTTTTCGGTACCCAGGGGCACTCGGCGCGTCTCCGGATTGCTGGAAGCAGGTGGAGTGGCGTCGCGTTTTGGGTTGGCAGGGGTCTTGGCCTGGGGTTCAGCTTTCCCGGCCCCCCATTCCCCGATACTACGCCTTACTCTGGGAAGCGTGGGTCCAGCCTTATCTGACGAACGCGGAGAACCCCTGGAGTCCGGCGAGCGGCGGCGGTGTGCGGAACATAGCTGCAGTTGAGGTGAACGTGAGATTCATATAAGTATTATAATTAACAAGTCAGAGGCCACTGGTGATTTCTTCTGTGTCCCTGTAAAGGGGGTATAAACATAGAGAAACGTATAATTAAAATAAAGTTAAATTGTCGTACGCTGGCGGCGCATCCTGAATACGTGGCGCTCGGCGATCTCCGATCGTTGCGGTTCCAAATGTTCCGTCACTAATTTCACTAGTTCGTCAAATGTTTTGTCTTCCGGTATATTAGGTGAACACAGATCGCACATAAGAGCATACGTTTCTTTCCCCAAGACCGTTATTAACATAGGCACTTTCAATTCATCGTCGATTTTGTTTAGCCGTACTTACTGATTTACTCGACGAATATACGCTGGCCACTGTTTTGAGCTTAAACTAAACGGTTCAATTTTACCAATAGGCATCTTGACACACGCGAAACCACGGAAATTAAAAATAAATTACACAAATCCCGTTCTCGTCGCCAATGGAACGTCAGTAAAATGAGTGTAGGACTAAACGCCGACAGACACTACGCCGACAGACTGAACACCGACAAGACTTTACTTCGACGGGACTCTTCGCCGACAGGACTCTTCGCCGACAGGGCTCATCAGCGACGCAATTTATCTCCGATAATCAGATACTTACTTTGGAAATCGATTACTTATGCGTTTCTTGTAATTATACAATTCATACAAAATAAACGACGTTACAACATTGTAACGTATAATATGGTACCTACCTAATCCTAAAACATTAACTATTGTTTTAGGATTAGGTAGGTACCATATTATACGTTACAATGTTTTCTATTAATGCAAGTCGTTTCTGGCACTCGCCGGCCGCTGCCGCGGCACCGCTCGCTTCGCTCGCTCGGCTCTCGTGCGTAGGAGGTCACAGTTTTAACCTAACCTAACCTACCTGTCGGCGAAGAGTCCTGTTGGCGAAAAGTCCTGTCGGCGAAGTGTCCTGTCGGCGAAGAGTCCCCTCGAAGTAAAGTCTTGTCGGTGTTTAGTCTGTCGGCGTAGTGTCTGTCGGCGTTTAGTCGTACACCGCATTAAAATACGTGGGTCAACGACAGACTGGTATATTTCCAAATGTAAACTAACTGTGGCTTTCGTTATGTGGGGCGCAATATTGAGTTTGTTTCTGATTCCCCACTTCTGGACATGAGCGAGACTAGCATTAGCCTGTCTCTGGACATCAAGCGCTGCTTCACCCAAAAAAATCAGAACCACATCATCCGCGAATGCCTGGCGATAGTCGCCTCGTTGTTCTAGCTTTTTGAGCAGGAGCAGGAGTAGGTTCCAGAACGTGGGCCCACCTATGGAGCCTTGTACGCAACCTTTTGACGTTCCTTGTGCGAACTCTGCATACCGCACCCTTACCCTCCTGTCCAGTAGATAGCTATCTACCAGACGTCTCAGGTTTATAGGGCACGGTGTTTCTGCCAGTCGGCATTTCATGGCTGGCCACCAGGCATTGTCGAAAGCCCTCTATGTCCAATGATATGACGAAGACGATCTTTTTCTCTTACAGTCGGTCTCATACATGTTTTATCAGGTCATAGAGGGAGTCCTCGGTGCTGCGCTGCGGCATAAAACCGTACTGGCTCCTGCTAACTTGTGGCGATATATGCCATCTAATACGACGCACCAGCATTTTCTCCAATATTTTCCCAAGTACAGGCAATAGTCCAATCGAGTCTGTACGATTTGGGATGCGCATAGTCGTCCTTTCCTGGCTTTCTAAGGACCACAACTACTGCCTCTTTCCAGATGGTCGGAAAGTGGGACACAGAGAGACATCTGTTTATCACTGCTAGGAACAGTTGTGGGTCATGGGTAATCGCCGCCCTGCATATATCCGCTGTTAGGCTGTCAATACCCGGTGCTTTCTTTGGATTAAAACTAGATACGGACCAAGTTCCTCCGCCGTGAATAGAGGATCAAATGTCTCACCATTCGTATTTTCATTCACTCTATTCGCCAGCTCACGTATCCTGCTGTGGTCCGCATTGTCATCCTGTGTTTTATCCTCAGGATAAACCGTCTTCGCAAGCATCCGGGCTGACTCCTCGCTGCTGAGTACGCGGTTACCTTGTACTAGCGGTATGTCTTCCTGCCTATTGGCAGTGTGGCTTATATCCCTATATATACTGTCCCATATTGTCTCTCGTTCCTGCCTTCCGCAGAACTCCTTCCAACTGGATATGAGCGTGCTCTCCATCTTCTGTTTCACCTCCTCTTTAGATGTGAGGTACAGGCTAGGACCCATGCTCTGCGTTTCGGTGCGGCACCGGAGATTCTCCTCTTACGCCGTTTGACCTCCACTTTAATGCGTGTCAACTCCTCGGTCGACCAAGGCAATCCTGTCTGATTTCTTTTACTAACAATCGGTATGGTTCCCTCACATGCCTTCTCTATTGATTCTGTGTGTCTTCCTGTTATCTTGTCCAAATCTTGTCTTTAATATTTTGTCTATTTCTGTTTTCTTTATGTTTTGTTGTTCCCAAATTTCTGGCTGGCTGGATTTCAAACAGTACTTCCAGCTCCATTCTGTCTTGGCTGAATCTTGGGCATCCAAAGAACAGGTGCCAGACTGTTTTTTTTTGCAACTGGGGTCACAACGGGCGGTGGAATCGGTGGAGATACGCTTAGAATCCTCCGTGTCCTGTTAGGATTTGTACATGAACCGGTGTGAGAACGGCGTCTGTGAGTGTTCTTTTCGCCGCTTGGACGTCTGGGAAGAACACTTTTGTGACCGCTCCTGTACTGGAGGACTCGTACCGCGCTTGCCACTTTTTTATCATCCCCTCCCGAATCTTCCTCTTCACGAACGATACGGGGACCTTGCTGTAGTCTGATGTGTCCTTGGTTAACGCTGCCTCCTTGGCCAGCTCGTCCGCTCTCTTATTCCCGGCGGTTCCCACGTGGGCCTTCAGCTAGAAGAGCCTCACTTCTCTGCCTTCTTCTCTTAACTCTCGGACGCTTCTCTTGATTTGGAGTGCCAGGAGGTGAATGACAGACGGACTCCTCAGCAGGTCAAGCGACGATCTTGAGTTGCTAAAATGCTTACGGAGGCCGCTCTAGATTCTCTTGCCATCCTGACTGCTCTGAAGAGAGCGTACATTTCCGATTGGAAGACAGTGTTGTGAGGCTCCAGGCTGAAAGTGCTGGACTCCGACTCCTTTCCGTTTTCCCACCAAGTTAGGGCAGCTCCTATTTTTCCATCTATCTTTCTTTTTTCGATTACTTGATGGGTTTCCAGGGGTTCGGGAGTCGCGTCCTCTAGGCGTGCATACTCTGTTGTTATGAGTTGCGCTGGGTGGGGATTCTCGGAGTGGTGCATATTGCACTCCAGCTCGCGGCCCGGCGGTATGAATTTCTGGGGAATAGCCCTTTTTGACCTGCAAAAGGGTTGCGGCCTTAATTACCCGGAGACCTAGGGGGAGTTGGTCTGACAGAATAAGTGCCGATGTTAGAGACACCGTGCGGTATGCTTTGCAAATCTTTGGCGCGAAGCCTCTCTGCAGTGAGTCAAACTGATTCCTTGTCATCAGTTTCTCAGCTGCGGGGTCCCACGTTATGATACCTAACAGCTTGACCTGTTCGACCAGGTTCAGCCTTGTGCCCGACATGTACAGTACCGGAACGTCGTACTTCAGCTTTTTCGTTAACACCATCACATTTGTTTTGTGCGCGGCAAAACGTAGCTTATTCTGGACGCCCCATTCCGATACTATGTCTAGCGTGTCATTGGCTGATTGCTGCAGAGGACCGGCTGTAAGGTCCGAGAAAATCAGGACAACGTCGTCTGCGAAGGCTTGACAGTATACTCCCATACTCGCCAGCTTGTGTAGGAGCGAATCTAGGATAAGGTTCCAAAACGTCGGTCCGGCAATTGAGCCCTGAACGCATCCTTTCGTGGTACCCTTTTCGCTAGTCGCTCTGACGTAGTTGACATGTTCCGGTCTTCCAGGTATGAGGTGACCAGAGCGTAGATGTTCTTCGGACAGCTCTTGGCCACCATCTGTCGTTTGAGTGCTGGCCACCATGCGTTGTCGAGGGCTCAGGTTAGGTTCGCTGAGGTTAGGTTTTTTTTTTTGTTGTTTTGGCAGGAGTGGGAAATCCTCATGGACACCCAGACTGCCCCATTAATGAGCCAGTCTGGGCAGTTTCGGACTCTTACCGGCTAAAACCACACTCCTGCGTGGCCAAGTGTACCTCTGACGTGATCAGAGCCATTGGTCTGCGTTTAAAAGGATGGTATTTTTGTACAATATGACAGCAACAAATACGGAGAGATTATTGTCTTCTTCTCTAGAAGCAGACAATAATCTCTATAACCAAACTACAGGTGCCGATTCTGTTGTCACAAAATTCTCTAAACTAGACTAAAAATCACCAAAATTTAGTTTAATCCTGTCAAACGAAGTTTCCCATTCTGAAATTGACTAAAGTGACGCAACTTAACTATATTATAGTTTGACAGCACTAATGTCATTTTAGTTACTCAATTTAGTGAAAATGGCAATTTTGCTATTCTGAATTTGACGTTTTTCACCTAAAATTAGGATTAGTGCCGATTCTGTTGTCACAAAATTCTCTAAACTAGACTAAAAATCACCAAAATTTAGTTTATTCCTGTCAAACGACGTTTCCCATTCTGAAATTGACTAAAGTGACACCACTTAACTGTAATAAAGTTTGACAGCACTAATGTCATTTTAGTTACTCAATCTAATGAAAATGGCAATTTTGGTAGTCTGAATTTGACGTTTTTCGGCTAAAATTAGGTTAAATCGACTATTTTTAATCGCGATTAAAAAGGTGTGGAATAAAATTAGTTGTCATGAACTAAAATTTACAAAGTACATTTTTCTTCTATTTCTTGAAAGTTGGGATGCTTTTGTTGAGTTGGGAGTCTTTTACAAGTTCAATCAGTACGGCTATGGAATGCCTTACCCGTGTCGTTATGGCGTGCTCAATCTTTGTCCACTTTTAAAATTCTGGTAAAAAAATACTTCCTCTCTCCTTAAACATCATCGTTACAGAATACAGTTCTTTGCTCTTGTTTCATGTTTATTAAAATGGTACTCCACTGACTACCTGCAGTATTCTCGTCTTCTCCCTTTAATCCATCCAAAGGCTGTAAAAGGTCACTTTTAGCGATAAGACCGCCCATTGTCACCCTATGTAAACTTTTAACATTTATTTCTGCAATTTTTATGGTCTACATAATAAAAAGTATTCTATTCTATGCTTGTGAGTTTGGAAAATCTTAAATCATTATGAAAGCTGTTGTCAATTAGGCAGAAAGTTAATAATAAAATTATTAAGTATTAGAATACAATACGAAATTACTTCTTGGAAACTTAGGGAGTTAGGGACTTAGGGTCGCAGTGGATAAATCTATTTTTCAGATTCTGTGAAATATGAAAAAACATTTTTTTTTAAACTATCAAGAAAGAGTTAAGTTGGACAAACCCATTGCAAATGGCAGAAGAAAGAAAAATGTTTACACTCCCTAGATCAGGAGTTTGCTG
This sequence comes from Tiliacea citrago, assembly GCA_963921375.1. Lineage (NCBI taxonomy): Eukaryota > Metazoa > Arthropoda > Insecta > Lepidoptera > Noctuidae > Tiliacea > Tiliacea citrago. The sequence continues at coordinate 288,425 of OY992802.1, forward strand.
AAGCAATAGATAAATAAATAATTAAGTTAAGTTACTGCAATGCACCGGGCAGAGGCTACTTATTTTCTAAATTTATTAATTTCACAAAATTGTATGGGTAAGCTTTAGTTAAATATACCTGGTACCCACACAGGCACTTCACAAGAAAAAAAAACTGCTGGCATGAGCACATGTTAATCAAGGCACATATTTAATGTTACTTGTGGGTAGTTGTAACAGTTACACAAAGAAAAATTAATTTGCTCTTATTTGAAATTCAATATAATTTAATAGAAACATTATTTACAATTATATAAGCTATATTTTTAAAGTTCATAGTACCTGCTTGTGTAGCGTTATCTCTTCACAATATAATTATTCTCTTACAATCTACTATCACTTCACTTCATCACAATGGATCCTCTAACAAGCACTCTGAGTAAATTTAAAGGAGTTGTTTCACACATAGATGTCCTGCCTTTGAAGATAAACTTCAGAAGGCCCCTCCATCACCTGTCACAACTTCTTAGGAGTTTGGAAATTCATCACGCAGGCTATCAGCAGTGTTCAGTAACAGGTGGAGCTACTTACTTGCAGTGTCGACCAAATTGAAATGTAGCGACAAAGGAAGATCTTGCTGTTGCATGGTGTCACCTGATGGGATGTGCAGTAACTAATAAAATCAGGCCTATCCTGTTTAAGCTAGGCAGTCTTGCGCTTTGGGATAAGATTTGGTTTTCCAAAGCCAAATTAAAGGCTATAGGCGACACCATTAGCCAAGTTCCTAACAAAGGGGGTGGCATGATCTGATCTTGGCTGCGAGAGAAATATGCGGTGTCACCAAGAGCTGGACTAAGGATGGCTGCGTGTATTTCCTTGGTCGCAATGATTCGCGGCATCGGGTTGAGACCCTTGCTGTATTGGACAAGATTGCGCCGAATCCCAGTGAGCCCGAGCGGAGTGATCCAATAACGGATGTCCCAGCCTCTGTCCCGTTGCTGCTGCGAGGACCGCTAGCTTAAAGCGTGCTGGTTTTTTGAAGCAGTGATTTCTTTGTGATGTTTTATTCAAAGTCGGGGTATTATGTACATTTATATCTGTAATTTTTATGGTGTACATAGAAGAATAATATAATAAATGTTTTGTTGTACTGTGCTAAGTACTTTTTTTTTTTTTTTTTTTCTTTTTGGCTTCGCACGGTTTGTGCATTTAGCCAGTGTCATGTAAAATTAGGTAACAAGTACAAAGTTATTTAAATAATTATGAAATGAACTCCACTCAATGCATGATAAAGATGATTGATGATATCCCCGCCCCACTCCCCTTGGATTTAAGTAAAGACGCGGCACTTTACTGAAACCTCGCGCGGACTTCTTGAGAGAACTTAAAGTGATGTTGCACTGTTTTGTTTCATTTGCCTACATTAATGCAGGTTCACGAACACTTAATGGTTAATAATCCACCACTATTACACATTAATATTCGGCTAAACACAAATTTTAGAAAATAAAACAAAACTGCTAACATGACGCTTCACTTTCCCGCCAAGAAGTCCCCTGCTAAGTACTTAGTACAGTATTGATTCATTCAAGTCACAATGTTGTCACTGTCAGCTGTCAGTGTTAGTCAATACCCATGTCAGTTTAATTCGGTGCGTTCCGGTTTTCGTAAAGGTGGAATGGCAGACTGTGTTTTGTTTTCTTGTTGTTTTTTCTCTGAAATGTTTTACTTATTATTTTTATACGCTTTTGTTTAACTCTTTTTACCCGGACTGAGTAAGTAGGTTTTAATTATTTTGATTGAATATCGCAACCGGCAGGTGGACTAGTTATTGCTCCTACAGACTGGTGCGATATCGCGGGTGCGACAGGCTAGGCATTGCGACCATTGTCGCGCCCGCGATATCGCACCAGTCTGTAGGAGCCTTTATACGATTTATTTTTATTAGTCTGGTAAATGTTTATGTCTATTGATGAAAGCAGTGATAGTACAGACGCCAGCAGATCAAGCTACCCGAAACTGTCAAATTTTCCCAATCAGCCTTGAACCTTATGCTGTAGGGTTAAAGTTGAAAATCTATTGAAGAAATTTGACAGATTGACAGACTCCAGCAGATCAAGCTACCCGAAACTGTCAAATTTTCCCAATCAACCTTGAACCCTATGCTGTAGGGCTAAAGTTGAAAATCTATTGAAGAAATTTGACAGATTGTAGTAGCTTAATGTGCTGGCGTCTGTACATGAATGCATAAGTCATGGCACCGGTAAATCCCCTAACTTATTTTTCTAAGGCTAAAGCTAAGAATCTCAATACTTTTTTTTTTTCTTATTTTGAACATTATGATACGTAAACTATATAATCATTATATATTAAGTATCATATTTTCTTAAGCTATTTATTTCTAATTATTACTAAAGATACTATTTTATTACAATAACTTAATAGTAGATTATTAACCAAGGGGATAAAGTAGTGTCTTTTGTCGCGGATGACGATTCAAATCGCGAGCGTAACGAAGGACTCGAGGTTTACTCCCGAGCGTAGCGAGGGTGTTAAAGACTTAAATAACGAGCAAAGCGAGGGATTTAAGACGAGTCCTGAGTGTAGCGAGGGATTTAAGTTCACCCAAGACTAAGACAGCTTTATCACCGAGGAAAATACTCTACTTTTCGTATCATTTGCGAAAAAATTAACACAATAATAATATGAGATAAGCATTTATTAAAAATAATGACAATTAAAAGTAAAAGTTAACATTCGAAACTGTTTTAAGATACTGCATTTTTTCTGCAGAAGATATTGATTTATCTTCGTGAATTATTTTTCTAAATAAATCTTGAAATGTGTTCCAAGAGTCATAGTCCCCCGCGAATATGGGAATATTTATTCGTGGTAATTTTCCTGACGATTTTGATGAAATACCTTTTTCATTCGAGTTCTGAGAGATTCTTTCTTCCAATAACTCCGTAGTAATATCATAATCTTTTTGTATAGTTTCGAAACAAACTTACAAACACAGTTATATAACACAATTTGGAAACAAGTAAAATCTAACACATACATAGCTAGCATCAGTACTTCACTCGTAATTATCACTTTAGCATGTATCTTAATTTACTTCGGTCCACAGCTGTTGAATCAACTTCGAGCCATCATTGCAGCAAGAAGAAACACTGCGCCAACTGTGCAGCAACCAACGATCATCAGCAGCACAACACACACGCAGCGAACACAGCAACCGTACGGCATACCACGCAGAGTGCCCACGCAGGCACAACAACCTGATCACGGCCAGGCCAGACCATACGAAACCATCGAGCTGTACCAAATAGGATCCTGTTCCTGAGAGTCGCCAGAATGTTCAATGTTACCTTTGGACATTGACTCAGCACTCGGCCCGGCTCACGCGCGGCCCAGTTAAAATATTGATTGGGTTGCATCTCACACGTACAGAACACAAAGAATTTGTATAATAGTGTGTGTTATGAAACTATAGTATATAAGCTGTAACATACTGTTAATAAATCAGATTTGAATTTTATATTCTTGTCTCATTACCCCTCACTGTGGCCAAGACACCTTTAGCCATCTCTGATCAGTCTCGTGAGTCTGCGGGACTGGCAGTGAGTGTACCCCTCCCCAACCTGGAATTCCTGTCCAACATCCGTCTGTAACCTTAGGTCGCATGGTGCAGACATCCTGAACTTATTTATATATTTATCTATCACACTAGGGATATGATAGGTTAGGGCTGTAGGGCTTCTAGGGCTTAGAGTCGTAGGGACTGTTAGGCGTGTAGGTCTTAGCAACTTCCCTTACTTATCATATATTTTCATGTATTATCACACCCTTGACAGTATTGCGGCCTTACGTGACGTTTGTTAAGGGTGGATGTACAGAAACATTGGTCCAATTATTGATAGAGAGAGTTACATTTTTGTTTGGTACATTTATTATTGATGAGTTGATTTGAGTATTTCTCTGTTCTTGCGTCACAAGAACACACACATAGAATGTCACTTTTTTGAGCAAGTAGTACAAAAAAACTCTTTTCGTACCACTTGCTCAAAAAAGAAAATTGTACTAAATTTCATTCATCCTCTAGGGGGAGAATGTCATTTCAATTTGGAATACTTACCGAAATTTATATTGAACTACATCTGTGTTTACACCATTGAGTTTGTTTGAGAATCAGTACTTCTTGTCTATTTTGATTATTTATCCAAGACAAAGAATCCGAATACACTTTGGTGCATATACTCAAAACTGAAAGCTACAATAAGCATCAAACACAGCATTGAAATAAATAGATTCACGAAATTACTGGCTTTTTTAAAAAGAAAATCAGAAGGGCATTGCGCAAAGAAGTCTAAAATTTTTACGACTCAAAATGTGGAATTTTTTTTTAATGAAGCTCCTGACGTAATTTTTCTGGCCACAAAAGTAAGTATACATGATTTAACTATGAATATTTCGTATCTTTTTTTTTCTTTTTGGCTTCGCACGGTTTGTGCATTTAGCCAGTGTCATGTAAAATTAGGTAAAAAGTACAAAGTTATTTAAATAATTATGAAATGAACTCCACTCAATGCATGATAAAGATGATTAATGATATCCCGCCCCGCTCCCCTTGAGTTTAAGTAAAGACGCGGCACTTTACTGAAACCTCGCGCGGACTTCTTGAGAGAACTTAAAGTTATGTTGCACTGTTTTGTTTCATTTGCCTACATTAATGCAGGTTCACGAACACTTAATGGTTAATAATCCACCACTATTACACATTAATATTCGGCTAAACACAAATTTTAGAAAATAAAACTAAACTGCTAACATGACGCTTCACTTTCCCGCCAAGAAGTCCATTTCGTATCTTAGTAATGGTAATTATTCTATATATTTACCTGTTTTTTTATCTTTGTTATAAGTGGCCTTAATTTTTGGCCTCAATGGTGCTTGCCGCGGATGTGAACTTGTAAACTTAAAGGTGGAGGACGTTGAAAATCATTCCAATGAGTTACTGCTGATTAATGTAAAGGAAACTAAGACAAAGAAAAATCGGTCATTCATTGTACAAGGACTAAAATCATTCATAAATACCAAGCATTACGTCCCACCAACATGGAAAACAATAGATTTTTTATAAACTATCGGAAAATAGATTGATTAGATTGTTTATTGAAATAATTGATTTACATAAATATTTACAAAATAGGGCCTTAGACTAGAGGTTAAGATAAATAATAAATTGGATTCTACCTGAACTAGGAATAAACCTGTATCTCAGGTATCTCACTCAAGAGCTTATACATAAGTTTTATCTAAGATTCCAAAAAAATGTAACTAATTTAATATTATCTACTATAAATTATGGTTTTATTCAAATTTAGAAAAAAAAAAATCGTATGCTACTTTTTATGTGTAAAGGGCAATATTAGAGTAAATAACAAGTATATAACATTAATGAATAAAGACTTAAAGATAAACTGTGTCGCTATTACGCGACTTCAGTATAATCTATAGAATTTATATATCTTGTCTCAGCTATTTTCTTTGCAGGGCATTCTTGATCACCTGTTTTGTGGTTGCTCGCTTTTTTAAATCGCAAGCATGTTGCACAATTTGATGGTTCAGCATGTTTAGTGCACTCATTCGTTTGATGACCTTGTTCTCCACAATGTCCACACGTATAGGTAGCCTCACGACAAGTTTTTGCAGCATGTCCATACTGTTGACATTTAAAGCACCTGGTCACAAGTGTGAAGTCCCTCACCGGGCAAATATCGCGACAGAAGACACTGCTTTATCCCCTTGGTTAATAATCTACTATTTCTATCCTTTCCTTTCATTATACATGGTAGATTTTTGGCGACTGGATTTTTCGCTTGACAAATGATACGGGACACAGATCGTAGTCGGGCTTCTTCTTTGACCGGAGGGCGACTTCCTTCGCGAGCTGGTCGGCTCTTTCGTTTCGCCCCAACCCTGCGTGGGCGTTGATCCAGAACAAGGAGACACTCTTGTTCTGGAGCTTACAGCGTCGTATGGTGTCTCTGGTTTCCACGGCCAAGGGGTGGTAGGGCTCAGGTTAAGTTCGCTCAGGTTAGGTTCGCTCTGGCGTTGTCAACGCTGCTTCCCAATCTGGGGGGCCCGAGCGCCGCCTGTAGGCGGCTCTACGTAGGGATCGTGCGATCGATGGCCCTTTATGGGGCCCCGATCTGGGCGGCTGACCTGACGGCCGGAAGCATCGCAGTCCTGCGGAAGCCGCAGAGAGCGATGGCCGTCAGAGTCATCAGGGGATATCGCACGATCTCCTACGAGGCGGCTTGCGTACTGGCCGGATCCCCGCCCTGGGACCTCGAGGCGAAAGTACTCGCGTCACTGTATCGGTGGCGCGAGGAAGCGAGGGCGCGGGGCGAGTGGCTGATGCAGCGACATGTGGAGTTGCGTCGGTCACAGCTTCGCGCAGCCCTGGTGGCGGAATGGCGGGACAGGCTTTCACGCCCTACCGCCGGCCTCGCCACCATCGAGGCGGTCCGGCCGGTACTCGAGCCCTGGCTCGGGAGGAGGCACGGCTCCCTGTCGTTTCGGGTGACGCAGGTGCTCTCGGGGCATGGTTGCTTCGGGAAGTACCTGTGTCGCATAAACAGGGAGCCGGACGCCCGGTGTCACCACTGCGTCGACTGCCGGGAGGACACGGCGCGGCATACGCTGGCAGAGTGTGCCGCTTGGGAGGAGCCTCGCCGTGCCCTCATCTCAGGAGTAGGCAGTGACCTATCGCTGCCGGCCGTGGTCGAGTCGATGGCCGGCAGCGAGGAGTCCTGGGACGCGGTGGTATCCTTCTGCGAAACAGTCGTGTCGCAGAAGGAGGCTGCGGAAAGGGAGCGGGAGATCTCGTCCGCTCACCCGGCCCGCAGCAGGCGCACTGGGCGTCGGCAGAGGGCAGACAATGCCCTCTTCCGGCCCCCCTAAATGGGTCCAGGGACGGCGGACTCGGGGACGTCCGCCGCCCCCTATCACACTGGACCCGAGGTGGCGGCGCGTAGTGTTCCACGCGCGCCCCTTTGAGACGTCGCGGGGGGGTCTAACACCTCACCCCCCCCGCAGACTTGAGGTGGCCCGCAGAGGCGGGCCGGCACTAGCCGGGGATCACGGAAGTAATACTAGCTCCCAAGATCCCCGGTGCAAGTGTGAGAAGGGAACACCGGGGTGGTTTTTAGTCAGTAAGAGTCTGACAGACCCCTCCGCCCACCCCAGGGCGGAGGACATCCATGAGGATTTTCCACCCCGGCAACAAAAAAAAAAAAAAAAAAAAAAAAAAAAAAAAAAAAAAAAAGGTTAGGTTCGCTCTGCCGGGAGTACACGGCGCGGCATACGTTGGCAGAGTGTGCCGCATGGGAGGAGCCTCGCCGTGCCCTCATCTCAGGAGTAGGCAGTGAACTGTCGCTGCCGGCCGTGGTCGAGTCGATGGCCGGCAGCGAGGAGTCCTGGGATGCGGTGGTGTCCTTCTGCGAAAGAGTCGTGTCTCAGAAGAAGGCTGCGGAAAGGGAGCGGGAGATCTCATCCGCTCACCCGGCCCGCAGCAGGTGCACCGGGCGTCGGCAGAGGGCAGATAATGCCCTCTTCCGGCCCCCCTAAATGGGTCCGGGGACGGCGGACTCGGGGACGTCCGCCGCCCCCGATCACACTGGACCCGAGGTGGCGGCGCGTAGTGTTCCACGCGTGCCGCTTTCAGACGTGGTGGGGGCGGTCTAACACCTCACCCCCTCCGCTGACTTGAGGTGGCCCGCAGAGGCGGGCTGGCACTAGCTGGGGATCACGGAAGTAATACTAGCTCCCAAGATCCCCGGTGCAAGTGTGACCAGACCGACTGACTCACTGGTGAGACAGTGTGGGCAGTGCCGGACTCTTACCGGCTAAAACCACACTCCTGCCTTTCTAAGTGTCCCCCTGACGTAGTCAGAGCCCTTATAATTCAAGTTTTTAATATTTGGGTGCATTTATTTTATTGATTTTACTAATTTTTTGGAAAAGTTTTTCTAATTTAAATTTGAATCTGTTTTTGTATGAATTCTTTAAATTACATTTTGTTTTATACTCGTATTTAAAAATCTATTTATTCTTTCTATGCTTTGTCTTTAAATAAATGTATATATTAAAAGCATAGCTTTAACATTCTTTATTTCTTTTTATTACTCTGGACGCTTTTGCTATACAGTAATCTAATAAAGTTTTCCGAAATTTATCATTTGTCATCAATTTACTAATATTAATCCTATTTAACTCCGTCTTTAATTTCAACTCTACGTCTAATCGCTCCACTTCAAACGCAGGACATACTGTCAAAATGTGAGAGATCGTTTCCAGGGCATCCGGCTCACAGATGCACGATGGGCTCCCCTTACACTTAAAACGATGCAGGTATTCTGAGAACCCACCGTGCCCAGTCAAGATCTGTGTAACCGGTCGGCTTTACTTTGCTTATTATCTTGAAAGCATCGATCGCGTCCGGGAGGAAAATTTTGGTAACGGAGGCTGTTTCGCCGTTCTCGTATCTCCGGTTCCACTCGTCGAGCGACCCCATGCGGATCTGAGGCTTGACGAATGAAACCGGGCAGCGATCATAGTCTGGCTTCTTCTTAAGTTTGCGTGCAGCTTCTTTTGCAAGGTAGTCTGTGCGTTCATTGCCTTCCAGCCCGGCGTGAGCCTTAACCCAGAACAAGGAAACATCTTTGCTCTGGGACAAAGCCGCGTCCACATTTTCTCTTGCTTCCACCGCCAGGGCGTGGAGGGAACCTTGATTCGTGACTGTTTGTAATGCGGCCTTTGAGTCACTATAGATAGGTACCGAAGGTTCCCTCTTTGCGCTTGAGGATTTCTCTCGTGGCTACGCATATAGCCAGGAGTTCCGCCTGGTAGACCGTAGTTTTACAGACTTGATCTCACCATCGCTGTCCCAAAGTGACAGCGCTGCTCCAACCTTGCCCTCAATCTTGCTGCCGTCGATGAAGAACCAGACCGCCTGGCTGTTGTGGGTGTCCACACGGGACTGGTCCTCCAGGCTCACGAACCCATGGCCATATGTTTCGCCGGATGAGGAGTCTCTGCAAATGCCACCACACGCTAGACTTCCCTGCCCGCAAGGGCTGGCTGGGGCACCCCTCTCTTTGCCTCATACAGAGCGGCTGCTTCTTGTATTCGGAGGTCGAGTGGGAGTATCCCAGCCAGCACCAGGGACGCGTTCAGCGAAACAGTGCGGTAGGATTTGCAGAGCTTTTGGACGAATCCTCGTTGGATGGTATTCAGCATTTTCTGCAGGCGCTTGCCGCGTACATCACTACCGGCTCCACCGCTGCCGTGTAGATGCTCCGTATGACCTCCGGGTGCAGACCTCAGCTCACTTTAGCCGCTCTAGCTAACTGTTTGTAGATATTCGCAGCTTTTCTACAGACGTGAGCGGCGTGAGTGTTGAAAGTGAGCTGGTGGTCGATTGTGAGTCCCAGTATTTTTATTTACTTTGACATGCCAATGTCGACCCCGCCCATGCTCAGAATTGGGACATCGTACTTCAGCTTCCTGGTTATTACCATTGCACAGGTTTTGTGAGGTGCAAACTTCAGCTTATTTCGGATGCCCCAACTCCGAGCATACTCGAGGGCGGCATTGGCATGTCTTTGAACCTCCAATGCTGTGTCACCGTCGAAGATCATGACCACATCGTCGGCGAAAACCTGGCAGTGATCTCCCCGCTCTTCCAGCCCCTTCAACAATGGATCCAGCAGCAGGTTCCAGAGGATCGGACCACCAATCGACCCCTGTACGCACCCCTTGTTGGTGTTTTTGTAGCACTATACTCCAGCGTACCTAACTCGGACACTCCTACCAGCCAGGTAGCTGTCCAGCATCCGCCTGATATTCACCGGGCACTTTTCCTCAGCCAGTCTGGTCCTGATTGCCGGCCACCATGCGCTGTCGAAGGCTCCCTCTATGTCAAGGGACACAACAGTGATCAGCTTCTTTTGATTTAGCTTGGTTTTGATATGTTGTATCATGGTGTAGAGGGAGTCCTCGGTGCTCTTCTGTGGCATGAAGCCAAACTGACGAGTACTCAACCGCGGGATCAGATGCCACTTCAACCTTGCTACCAACATTTTCTCTAGCATTTTGCCCAGTACTGGTAGGAGGCCGATAGGCCTGTAGGACTTCGGGGTGGTATAACAGTCCTTTCCCGGCTTGCGGAGTACTACCACCTTCCAGACTCCGGGGCTCAGGTTAGGTTCGCTCCGGTCCGGCCGGTACTCGAGGACTGGCTCGGGAGGAGGCACGGCTCCCTGTCGTTTCGGGTGACGCAGGTGCTCTCGGGGCATGGTTGCTTCGGGAAGTACCTGTGTCGCTTAAACAGGGAGCCGGACGCCCGGTGTCACCACTGCGTCGACTGCCGGGAGGACACGGCATACGCTGGCAGAGTGTGCCGCTTGGGAGGAGCCTCGCCGTGCCCTCATCTCAGGAGTAGGCAGTGACCTGTCGCTGCCGGCCGTGGTCGAGTCGATGGCCGGCATCGAGGAGTCCTGGGACGCGGTGGTATCCTTCTGCGAAACAGTCGTGTCGCAGAAGGAGGCTGCGGAAAGGGAGCGGGAGATCTCGTCCACTCACCCGGCCCGCAGCAGGCGCACCGGGCGTCGGCAGAGGGCAGATAATGCCCTCTTCCGGCCCCCCTAAATGAGTCCAGGGACGGCGGACTCGGGGACGTCCGCCGCCCCCTATCACACTGGACCCGAGGTGGCGGCGCGTAGTGTTCCACGCGCGCACCTTTCAGACGTCGCGGGGGGGGGTCTAACACCTCACCCACGCAGACTTGAGGTGGCCCGCAGAGGCGGGCCGGCACTAGCCGGGGATCACGGAAGTAATACTAGCTCCCAAGATCCCCGGTGCAAGTGTGGGAAGGGAACACCGGGGTGGTTTTTAGTCAGTAAGAGTCTGACAGACCCCTCAGACATCCATGAGGATTTTCCGAACCCGGCAACAAAAACAGGTTCGGTTAGGTTTTTTCTGTTCCCTGTGACTTTGTCAAATTTCACAGATCTTGCTTGTCTTATTTAAAACTACGCATTATACATTACAAAAATCCACCCTAGTAGGGTCCTACACTATTTATAATTTCTAATTACTCTACCGTCTCTACCTTTCTACATTTTCTTTACAGGCGGTCCTTTTGTATACACTAGAACCGCTTGTGCCTGTCCTCTCTTTACTTTTAACATTTTTCTTACAAGGTGTACTTTTTACAGTTCGTACACTCCTTGTGCCTATCTCTACGTGTATCGATTTCACATTTTCTTCACAACCTAGGTTGTGCCTAATTTGTCATTCTATTTTGTTTTTTAATATGTTTATTAAACTTATTTTCTATTACATTACTAGTACTTATATTACAGTGCTTACTTTAGAGGCTCTATAGATACCTATTCTTAACTCTATAAACTTATTCTCTACTATTCTGGTTTATTTTTACTACGTTGATATATTCTTATAATATATTATTGTAGTAAATAATTATTCAACCTTATTTCTATTTAATACTAGTCTTAATATTTTTATACAAAATTCTATAAAGTTATGATGAGTACGTTTATCGCTTAGTAGATTCTCTAGGTTATCCTTTTTTAATTGTACGTCAATTGCCTGCTGAAAATCGTACCTGTCCCTACCGTGTACTGGGCATTCCAGAAGTAGATGGAAAATAGTTTCTGCTGTGTCAGGGTCACAGACACATGCGGGGCTCTCCTTACGCTTGAAGCGATGCAAGTATTGGGAGAGCCCCCCATGTCCCGTGAGTACCTGCGTCAGTAAGCCCGCTGGCCTCAGATTCCTAATAACTCTGTAGGCGTCTACAGCATCCAGGAGGAACACTCTCGTTACAGAGGCTGTGTCGCCCGACTTGTACCGCCCGTTCCACTCGTCAAGGGAGTCCTTTCGGATTGTTCGCTTGAAGAATGAGACCGGAACCTGGTCGTAGTCGGGGCTCCTCTTACTAGAGAGTGCAGCGTCCTTCGCGAGTTGATCAGCGCGTTCATTGCCTGTGAGACCCGCATGCGTTTTCACCCAGTAGAAATACACAGCTTTCCCCTGGTTGAAAGCCTTCCTCAGGTTTTCGCGCGTCTCTACCGCCAAAGGATGCAGAGCATTGTAGTTGGTGATGGTCTCCAGGGCCGACCTTGAGTCACTATATATGCAGTATTCTTTATTTTTGCGCATCAAGGCCTCTTTCGTGGCTCTGCATATGGCGAGGATCTCCGCTTGGTAAACGGTGCAGTACGCGGCTAAGCCTAGCTTGATGGCCTTGGTCTCTGTCGCACCATCCCATATGGATAGCGCAGCTCCGACCCTACCATCAAGCTTGCTGCCGTCGGTGTAAATTTTCACCGCCTGCCCGTTGATGTTGTCGACCTGTTGTTGCGTTGACAAACTTCCGAAGATCAGCTCTACATGCAGAGCTTGATGGGGAGTCTCCGCAAATCCCACCACACGTTCGGTCTCCCAGTCTGCCAATACGAGCCGGGATGACCCTCTTCTTGCTTTATACAGGGCAGCTGCCTCCTGTATTCAAAGGTCCAGGGGCAGTATCCCGGCCAGTACCAGCGCCGAGTTCAGTGAGACCGTGCGGTAGGACTTGCACAGTTTCTGTGCGAAGCCTCTCTGTACTGCATTCAGCGCCTTCTGCGTTCCGATTTTCTTAGCTGCTGGTGCCCATGCACTTGCAGCGTACAAGATGACCGGCTCAACCACTGCCGTATAGATGGCTCTAATGACTTCAGGGTGCAGTCCCCAGCTTACTTTTGCAGCTCTGGAGAGCTGTTTGTACAAGTCTGCGGCTTTTTTACAAACTGTTGCAACGTGGGTGTTAAAGGTCATCTTGTCATCCAGAGTGAGTCCCAGAATTTTGATCTCCCACGACATTCCGATGTCGGTCTCCCCCATCCTCAGGAGTGGGGTGTCGTACTTGAGCTTACGCGTCAACACCATAGCACAAGTTTTGTGTCGCGCAAACTTCAGCTTGTTCCGGACTCCCCACTCCTGAACGTAGGCGAGAGCGGCATTGGCCTGCCTCGAGACCTCCAAACCAGTATTCTCGCTGAAGACCATCACCACGTCGTCCGCATACGCCTGACAGTATACGCCCTCTTTTTCCAGACCATGCAATAGGGGGTCAAGGAGTACGTTCCAAAGTATCGGGCCGCCAATGGATCCCTGGACGCAACCTTTCTGGGTGTCTCTAGTGTGTTCCTCCCGGCGGTATACCTCAGCCCGATTTTTCTGCAGTCGAGATAGCTGTCCAGTAGCCTCCTTATATTTTATATTTTGCGATGAAATTGGAAAGGACTTGGGCCACTTGCTGACAGATGAATATCCGGGACACTCCATAATAAATTACTGTATGCCTGGTTGTTCTTTATTTGTTATTATGAAAGAAATTATTAAATGTAACTTTAACCAGGACACTACATTATTACTTTTTATGGGTAATAGGGGAAATGTGAACAAAGGAGAATTGCTCCAATATTATAGGACATTGTCTAATCTTAGTTTAAGAAAAATTGTATTGTTTACATTCCCTTACAGTAACAGTTTGCCACAGGAAGAAAATAACATACGATTTGAAATAAATTTGACATTGCATAATTTGACATTTAATAATAATAACCTATTCCATCTAGTGGATCGGATATTAACAATTATGTTAGTAATAATAATTTGTATCTGACAAAAGATAGATATAATATTTATATGTACTATCTTTCTAACTATTACAAAAGACAGATAGCTGTGTCGCTATCATATTTTTTTTCTATTTCAGCCAAAAATTTGGCTAAACAACTTGCTTCTTTTGAGCAATGCAATGACTTTTTAAATAATTCTGCCAATAATTTGGCAAGAACTAATGACATTGATTATCATCATTTAAATTAGAAATTAGGACAATAGAGGAAACCTCTTGCTTAATAAATGTTACACAAACTTCTTTGATATCACACCCATCAAAATATACAGGGTGTGATAGGTAAGGAATTAGAATTAGAGTTGTTCATGAACTGTAATTTTACTGATATCCTATGTGTAACTGAACATTGGTTAAAAGTCCACCAGTTCATGTTCAGCTTTATCAACCACCAGGTTGCCAGCTCATTCAGCAGAGTTTATATGATACGTGGTGGCTCTTTAATAATTGTTCGTAATAATATGAAATTGAAAGAACGTAAGGATATTGTGAGCCTCTCTGTTGAGCGAGTTATTGAAATAGCTTGCATTGAGCTTGAGCAGTTCATTGTAGTGAGTGTATACAGGCCCCCATGTGCTTCATATGATATTTTTGAGAAATATATGGAAGAAATGTTATTAAAGACTTGTAACAGTAATAAAACAGTTGTTGTCTGTGGAGATTTCAACATTAATATACTGGAAAAATCTTCTACAGTAAATAAGTTTATAACCTTATTAAAGTCATATAATTTGTACAATACATTCTTTGAGCCGACTAGAATAACTGCCACTAGCGCTACCTGTATTGACAATATTTTTACAAACTTAAGACCTTCTAGCCATTTAATTCTAAATGAATTGGACTCTGATCACTGTGGCCAGTTAGTCACTTTCCCTCAGAAAATAGTCAGAGCTCAAAGAAAACTTGTGAGTTTTATTCCTGTAAACATAAGTCGCTTACAACAATTTAAAAATAATTTAATGGAAAAACTACCGGGTTTGCCTTATCACACCGACCCAGATCAAGCTTATACTTCACTATTTAACCTCATTAATAGTGAATTTAGGAAGGTATTCACCTCTAAAACATTGCCTGTTTGTGACCGCGTTATGTTTAGTGATTGGGCAACACCAGGTATTTACAAAAGTAGGCAGAGGTTATATGAATTGTATCATGAAAAAACATATAACCATGATGAAACTTTTAAAGAATTCGTTAAAAATTATTCTAAAACTTTTAAACGAGCCTGTTCCTCAGCAAAAGCCATACATATTAAAAATAAAATAAAATCTTCTGGTAATAAAATTAAAACAACTTGGAATATTATTAATTCAGAAACGGGTAGAACGACAGTACGTAATCGTGACTTCCACCTAAAAATCAATTATGTAGATATTAAGGCAGACGTGGAGGTGGCAACTGAGTTTGAAAATTTCTTTACTAATATTCCCATTTTAACAACCAATACTTTGTCATCGTCGTCCTCCACTTCTGCTTACTCCATACTAAAAGAATGTGTACCAGAATGTGATAAACACTTTAAATTCACGGTTGTTACCGCTAAGGATATTATAGAATCTTTTAAAGATCTTGATGTAAAAAAAACTGCTGACCTTTGGGGATTATCAGTACATACCATGTCTTCAATAATCGATGTTATTTCACCGTTTTTAGCAATTGTTTTTAATTCTTGTATTGCATCTGGTGTATTTCCTGATCTGATAAAACTTAGTAAAGTGATTCCACTGTTCAAATCTGGCAGCACAACTGATTCCACGAATTTCCGGCCAATTTCGATATTACCTACATTGAGAAAAACTTTGAAAAATTAATTTTAAAACAAATGTTAGGACATTTCAATACAAATAATTTACTTCATCTGAAACAGTTTGGTTTTACAAAGGGTCGTTCAACTACAGACGCGGGCGTGGAATTACTGAAGAGCATATTCGAGGCCTGGGAGGAGTCGCAGGATGCTCTTGGCATTTTCTGCGACTCGTCTAAGGCCTTCGATTGCGTTCATGTTGATACACTCATCCGAAAACTGCACCACTATGGTATGAGGGACAGTGCTCTCGACCTTCTGACTTCTTATCTGAACAACAGAATTCAGAGGGTTGATGTTAATGGCAAGAGATCTGCAGAATCTGTGGTCACTATGGGAGTTCCGCAGGGTTCAATTTTAGGTCTTTTCTTGTTTCTAATTTATATAAATGACTTACCTTATTACATAAGGGATAATCACAAGATTGTATTATTCGCAGATGATACTTCCCTCATTTTTAAAATCAAACGTCAGCTAATCAATTTTGAACATGTTCTCACTCTCTAAGGTTGTCCATTGGTTTAATGTAAATAATCTTCTCCTGAATGAAAAAAAGACTAAGCTCATTAAATTTTCAATGCCAAATGTCAGGCAGCTAACTACCAATGTTCAACTTAATGGAATAGAGTTGGACCCTGTCTAGTCGACAGTTTTTCTTGGAATAACTATTGACGGTAAATTACAATGGGGCCCACACGTAGAAAAATTGTCAGGACATTGAAAGGCCTTGGTTCGGCCGCCTATGCTGTTAAAAAAATTCGACAGATAACTGACGTAGATACTGCCAGAATTGTTTATTTTAGTTATTTTCATAGTCTCATGTCATATGGGATTCTTCTCTGAGGAACCTGTGCGGACATTAATACTATCTTTGTTTTACAGAAAAGAGCTGTTCGAACCATTTACAATTTAGGTCAAAGAGATTCACTTCGTGATAAATTCAAAGAAATAGATATTCTGACTGTAGCCTCTCAATATATATTTGAAAATCTATTGTATGTACACTAAAATATATCAAATTTTAAGAAAATGTCCGATATTCATAGTTTAAATACCAGGAATAAACACAATCTTGCTGTACATCGCACTCGCCTCCACAGAGTAGGCAACTCGTTCATGGGTCAATGTATACGCTTTTACAACAAACTTCCTACTGACGTTCGAAACTTACCCATTAAACGATTTAAAAGCTGTATTAAAACAAAAGTTTGTAAAAAAGGGTACTATAAAATTTCTGATTATTTAGAAGACAAAAAAGCTTGGGATTGAGTTGCTCGCTCTGCTAGCCTTGTGATCAAACTGGAAAACTTGACATTTTTAATTATTATGCATGATTTTATATACATATTGACATTGCAGAATATTATATACAAGATTACATGAATGTTTACTTTGAAAAGTATTATATTTACTGCTTTAATTTATTGTGAATGTGAGCACTATGTGGGTATTTTTATTTTCTTTAAATATTTTCCTATTATTTTATGCTTTTTCTCAGTTTTAATGGTGGTCTGGCATTTTGAGCACTTTATGAGGCCTACCCAAATGTACTTTCTTTGGTATTCTTCGTCGAGTCGTTGAGCTCCTTAAGTCTTGAGTCGAACTGCATGATTACTGACAAATGCTTGCACTGATTGGACTGGTCCACTCAAATTTGTGTGGTTCTTTCCTCAAAAGACCATTTCAGACACAGATCTACATGGTTCTCACATGATCTGACCAAGGTTATGTCTGGACTTTAAAAGAGACTTTGACCCCTGAGTTTGTTTCGCCATTTCTTCTCAGGGGTAGTCAGATAGGAAATGTCGACTACATCTAGCTTATTTTTTACTTTTTAATATTGTTCGGTACAATATTTGTGACCGAACAGCTCAGCACTTTGGCTGCATGCATTTCCATAAATGCATGTATCGCAACTAGTACCAGTTAGTACGTATTCGACCACCAACCGCGTAACTCAAACCAAACCAAATCAAATCATCTTAGTGCTAATTTAGCTTAGATTTACCATTTGATAGTAACTTATTGTAATAACTTTTAGTATTCAATATAACCTTTAAACCATATTATTTCGTATCATTAAATCAGTGATCGTAAACCAACAACCAAACCATTACCGGTCTAACATAATACCAAATCCACCATATTTAACAAATTATCAACCAACCCAGAAGTTAGTGCCAAACCACGCAGGCGTTAACTTCTACATGGTCCTTCGAGCATTAAGGGCCTCGGTTCGCGAAGTAAAGTGAAGTGTTTGTGCGCCGGGACCTAGCAACCAGTGTTTTACCAGTTTGTAGGGAAGTAGGTAGGCAGTGATATCAATTTGGACGAAATTGGGCAGCTGACGCGTAAGGAGAATATAAGGTCAGACCAAACCATTTTTTACATTTTATTTTCACTCGCATATTTAATTTTAATTGTCCGTGAAAATAATGGAGCAGTTAGCAGTCAGCCAAACGGAGATTTACGACTCCTTGGTTAAACTTCTAACTAACATCAAGAAAGACGGAGCTGAACGTAAAAACATAGATTACTGCAAGCGGAAGTTGGAGATATTAGAAAATTACTGGAGAGAATATCAGCGCAACCATAGAAAGTGCTGTAAACTTGCTGAATTTAACCATGTGTATTTCACAAAAAATTGTTTGATAAGGCGGAGGAAGTCTATTTGTCGATCAAGCAGGTAATTACCAAAATCATGGAGCACTTGTTGTCAAAACAGCAAGAACTTCACCAGCCACCGGCAGAGGCAGGGACATCGAAGCAAGCAGGAGATTCGTCTCATTCACAGGCACCGCAACAGCAACGTAGGGATACGAGTGAAGACAGTAAATTAGAAGGAATGATAAAAATGCAGACTATCCACTTTAGAGCATTAATGAGAACAGTAGCGACCATAGAAATCGATCGACTACAGAATAAGTGGGAGTTCGACGATGCTTTAAAGTCACTTCAAAGTCGTTGGGCTATTATCGATAGCCTGCACTGGGATATAGAAGGTGAAAACGGGAATGACGATTCTGGTACCAAGAGGAATTCAACAGACATGTATGTATATATGTATTTGAAGAAAACAATCACTCGAAAATGTGGTCTGTTTCTCATCGCGACAAATCAACTCCGCAGATGGATATTCCAACATTACAAGGTAACTACCATCAATGGACATCCTTTAAAGACCTGTTCACAGAAACCATCCACAAAAATCCATCGTTATCAAACGCACAAAAAATGCAGTTTTTAAAAAGCAAAGTAGCAGGAGAAGCTGAGCGTCTGATTCACCATCCTCAGATTAGCTCAGAGAATTACGAGGTATGCTGGGAAATATTAAACCACAGATATGGCAACAGTAGACTTATCTTCACGTCTCACGTCAACATATTGCTAAATATTCCTAGCATGCAGACACAAACCATCGGGGCGATCAAAAAACTGCATGACGTGACCAAAGAATGTCTCCACGCAATTCAGAACCTAGGAGTAGATATCACCACCTGGGATTCGCTGCTGGTACTTTTGTTAGGACAGAAACTTGACAGCGAATCATTCGCTGAATACATTGAGTCGGTGAAGAATCCCAGAGAACTACTAGTCCTCCAAGAATTTCTAGATTTCTTGGAAACCAAGTTTACCGCCTTAGAAGCATCGCGGCGTAAACATGAATCAAATAACCAAAAGATGACCACCCAACCACAAAACCATCAAAATTATCAAACAAACCAGAAAAAATATTATAGTTCAAATAATACCCAGAAGTCATCAAATAAAAGCTATCCAAACAATACAAAATCGTTACATGTGGCGCGGTCACCTGCGCATTGTGTAATGCTGACCACGGGTTATGGACGTGTACCCAATTTTTGAAAATGCCTTGCAATGCCAAAGGACCTTTCCTTGTTTGCAAAAAACATGATTTGTGGTGGCAGGGGCCATCATGGATTCAATCATACCAAAACCATGACATACCTCAACCTACCTACGAAACCAGCTTAGAGATAAGACAGTCTCACGCAGTAGTCGTGGAAAAACACCAGGAAGCAACCATGACCATACCAAACATAATCTACCATCCACTAAACAAACCAACTACAGGAGAAACTTACTTCTATGACCATTAAATATACAGCCTCTGAAAACCAAATGAGGGAATATGTATTGGCAATGAATGAGCTGGTAAGCTCACAAACAAACAAATGTGAACTTTGTCAACCACCATCTATTGAACCCACACCAGACCATTTATTGACTATATGTGATACCACCATACCGCAGTCTTGTGCTAGTTTGCCAGTATCAATTACTAACTGTTTCCCTAAACAGAGTTTAAATAAAGAAATAGTATTATTTTGTGATGAAATTGGAAAGGATCTAGGCCACTTGTTGACAAATAAATATCCAGGTCACTCTATAATGAACTACGGTATGCCTGGTTGTTCTTTATTTGACATAATGAAAAATGTTATAAAATGCAATTTTAACCAGGATACTATAATATTAATATTTGTTGGTAATAGGGGTAATGTGAACAAAGGAGAATTACTCCAATATTATAGATCATTGTGCAACCTAAGTTTAAGAAAAATTGTGTTGTTCACATTCCCATATAGCCAAAGTTTGCCACAGGAAGAAAACAAACTTAGATCAGAAATTAATATGACATTGCATAATTTGACTTATAATAATAATTTATTTCAATTAATTGACACTAACAATTATGTTGGTAATCATTTTTATTTGACAAAGGATAGATTTTTTATGGATAGGTACTATCTTTCTAAATACTGTAAAAGACAGATAGCTGTGTCGCTATCTTATTATTTTTCTATTACAGCCAAGAATTTGGCTAAACAATTTGCTTCTATTGAGCAATGCGATGACATGTTAAATAATTCAGCCAATAATTTGGTAACAAAAATTGACATTAAAAATAATTTAAATTAGAAATTAGGACAATAGAGTCAACCTCTAGCAATAATGTACAGAATTGCAAAAATAAATCAAATAAAAGTTTAAAATCAGTCAATAGTATCAACCTGGTGCATCAAAATATTCAAGGATTTCTGAACAAAGATTTAGAAGTAGAATTATTTATGAATTTTAACAGTATTGATATTCGTTGTATAACAGAACATTGGCTTAAAAGCCACCAGTTCTTGTTAAATTTTAATAATCACCAGGTTGGTAGTTCGTTCAGCAGAGTAAATGCTATACACGGTGGCTCATTAATTTTAGTAAGTAACCAGCTTAAGTTTAAAGACCGTAAGGATATTGTGAGCCTATCTGTTGAGCGGACTGTTGAAATAGCCTGTATAGAATTGGAGCAGTTTATTGTATTAAGTGTGTACAGACCCCCTTCAGGATTGTATGACTGCTTTGAAAAGGTAATGGATGAAGTGTTGCACTAGATTTGTAACTCAAACAAGTCCATTATCACTTGTGGTGATTTTAATGTTAATTTGTTAGAGAACTCAGGTTCTTGTAGTAAAATAATAAGTCTGTTTCAGTCATACAATCTTGTAAACTTGTTTTTGGAGCCCACAAGAATAACCTCTACTAGTGCCACATGTCTAGATAATATTTATACAGATATTATACCAAGCCACAAAGAAATTATAAATTTACTTGATTCTGATCATTGTGGGCAAAGGATTACTATCCAAAACCGAAACAACAAAGTGGCTAAAAAGGATATCACTGTTAACCCCAAAACAGCACGTCGCTTGGAAGCTTTTAAAGGTAAACTCATTGATAAATTACCAGTTCCATCTATTAATGATGATCTTAATCATCTTTATAATGTTTTTTTTAATATTTACTGTCAACAATTTATTTCCACATTTATTCCCAAGACTATCTCGGTTAATAGTAACGCATCTTTCAGTGATTGGGCTACCATTGGCATTCATAAAAGTAGAACACGGCTTTATGAGCTGTACAATGAAAGGTATTATGTAAACACTGATGAATTTAATTTGTATGTTAGAAATTATTCAAAATTATTTAAAAAGTTTGTTGTATGGCCAAGTCGCGTTATTTGAGTTCGAAGATAAAAAACAGTAGTAATGTAATTAAAACGACTTGGAATATTATTAATAGTGAAACGGGAAGGTCTAGGAACCGAAATACTGACTATAGCCTGTCAATTAATGACAACATAATAAAATCAGACTCACAAGTCACCGTGGCCTTTGAAAATTTCTTTTCGGATATTCCCGTTTCAACTACTAAATCCCTAAACTCATCACCTTCTGTTGCTGAGTCTTTGCTTAAGGAAAATGTAAATGTTTGCGATTCGGAATTTCATTTTGAACATATTACCTGTAGAGATATAATTAAAACCTTTAACACTTTAAATGTAAAAAAAACTGCAGATCTGTGGGGTAATTCTGTAGAAGTTGCTAAGTCTATTATAGACATCGTAGCACCTACTTTAGCTCTTATCTTTAATAATTGTATTGACTGTGGGGTGTTTCCTGACCTCATGAAGAATAGTAAAATAATACCGTTGTTTAAATCAGGTAGTACATCAGACCCCACAAATTATAGACCTATTTCAGTACTACCTGCCTTTAGTAAAATTTTTGAGAAATTAATTTTGGACCAATTGCAAAGATTTTTTAATAAACATAAATTACTACATAGCAAACAGTTTGGTTTTACAAGGGGTCGTTCGACTACTGATGCCGGTGTTGAACTGTTAGGACATATTTATAATGCATGGGAAGATAAATGCGATGCCTTGGGCATTTTTTGTGATTTGTCCAAGGCTTTCGATTGCGTTTTTCATGAAACGTTAATCAGGAAACTCCGCCACTACGGGATCCGGAACACCGCTCTGGATCTTCTTAATTCATACTTGAGTAATAGGATTCAGAGCGTTGACGTCAATGGAAAAAGATCTCCCGGATCTATAGTAACAATGGGAGTTCCACAGGGCTCAATTCTTGGTCCTTTCTTGTTTCTTATTTATATTAATGACTTGCCTTACCTCATAAAGGATAATCATGATATAGTGTTGTTTGCAGATGACACTTCACTTTTGTTTAAACTTAAGCGTCAGCAGCTGGTTACTGACGATGTAAATAGCGCGATCTCAAAAGTAGTTCACTGGTTCAATGTTAATAATTTACTTCTAAATGAAAAAAAAACCAAATGCATTAAGTTTACGCTACCTCACGTTAGGCAGGTGAAAACTGATGTGTTGATAAAGGGCGAAGAATTGAATCCTGAAGAAAGCACAGTATTCTTGGGCTTAACATTGGATGCTAAGCTTCAGTGGGGCCCACATATAGATAAACTGTCTAAAAAGCTAAGCTCCGCAGCATATGCTGTTAGAAAAATTCGTAATTTAACTGACATAGAGACAGCCCGTTTAGTGTACTTTGCCTATTTTCATAGTGTAATGTCGTACGGTATTCTGTTGTGGGGAAATGCCGCCGACATTCAGAATATCTTTGTTTTGCAGAAAAGAGCTGTACGATCAGTTTATAAATTAAGTCCAAGACACTCTCTCCGAGAGAAATTTAAGGAGATTAATGTAATGACTGTACCTTCTCAGTATATTTTTGAAAATCTTTTATATGCCCATAAAAATATAAAATTGTTTAAAAAATACAGTGATATCCATAATATAAATACTAGAAACAAACATAAATTTGTTGTACCTACAACAAGGCTCAAGAAAATAGGTGGCTCGTTCCGATGTCAATGTATACGCTTTTATAATAAACTTCCAAGCCACGTTCAAGATCTAAGCCTTAATAAATTCAAATCATTCATTAAACGTAAGTTGTGTCAGAAAGCTTTTTATACCGTTAAAGATTATATTGAGGACAAAAAGGCTTGGGGTTGAGCTGCTCCAATTTTTACTTATTGAAGTGGTTTATTTTTATTGTTTGATGTTTTTTTTTGCTAACTTTTATTATTTTATATACGTAACGTAATATATACGTAATGACATGATTATTTACTTGTAAAGTATTATATTATTTTAATTATTGTGAATGTGAAGACTATGTGGGTTATTGCTCTTTTATTTTTATTTTCACTTTGTCTTTTATTCTCAGTTAGTGTTAATCATGGTCTGGCAGTTTGAGTCATTTAAGCGGCCTACCCAAATGTCCTTTCTTTGGTATTGATCGTCGCATCGTTGAGCTCCTTAAGTTCTGAGTAGAGCTGCACGATTACTGACAAATGCGTGCACTGACTGGTCAGGTCCACTCAATCTGTGTGGTTCTTTCCTCAAAAGACCATTTCAGACACCAATCTACATGGCCTTCACATGATCTGACCAAGATTATGTCTGGACTTTAAAAGAGACTGTGACCTCTGAGTTTGTTTCGGCCTTTCTTCTCAGAGTAGTCAGATAGGAAACGCCGACCTCATCTAGTTTTAAAAATATGACTGACGTGTAAAAGTGTTTGTACAAACCTACTTACAGAAATAAAAATCATTTATCATTTATCATTTAAACTGAATTCATTCGCAAAAATCGTACGCGTTTTTGCATGGATACTACGACTACCTACTGCAAAGGCAGGCCGTCAACCTTATCTCACATTACATGAACTCCGTCGAGCAAAACTGCTGATTATTAAAAGTGTGCAACATATGGAGTTTGCCAGTGACGTCAATTGTTTACTTAAGAATGGAAACGTGAATTCGAAAAGTAAACTTTTACCATTACACCCTATCCTAGACCAAGATAGTGTTTTGAGAGTAGGGGGCCGATTAAGAAACGCACAAATAAGCTCAGAGATGAAACACCCCATACTACCACACAACCATCGAATTACCACACTAATAATTCTATATATCTCAATTCACGACCACTTTGTACGCTATCAGAAGACCCGGAGGATTTTAATTTCCTTACACCAGCCCATTTCCTATCAGCACGACCAGGTTCAACCATAATTGACACAGCAGATGACGCCAGAACCAGGTGGCATCTAGTGTCAAAATTATTTGAAGATTTATGGAAAAGATGGAAAACAGAGTACTTGACCCAACTATCAACCAGAAACAAGTGGATGGAATACCAGAAGAATATATCAAGGTGGGTGATCTAGTAATGATACATGACGATAACTTACCAGCAGGGAAATGGCCAATGGGTCGTGTGATGGAAGTCCATCCAGGAAAAGATGAACTTGTCAGAGTAGTGACTCTAAAAACCAAAAATGGCTACATGAAGCGCCCTATAGTTAAACTATCAGTTCCACCTATAGACCAAACTGAACCAACCATATCAGAAATCCAGAAAGGCAAACAACTACAACTACAAATTACTACCACTACCAGAGCCGAAATGGAACCACGTAATCGCCCGCAACCAAACACCAGAACGACCAGTACCTATCCCAAGATAGTAAACATTGCACTGGCATTGCTAATGTTCCTAAGTATAATATTACCAACAACAGCTTCATACAATATTACGCAATTTGATACCAACAAAACATTGTACTTTGACAACGTAGGGAAAGTACAATTCATTCGGGATAGGTGGAAACTAGTCACATATTTTAACATGCCACCATATTGGCAAGGAGACAAAGCCATCAATGACTTTACAAACTATCTTGACAAAACATGTGAAACAATCATGGAATCAAGTCACTGTCATATGATACTCCTACAAATACGTCACGATTACAATGAACTGCAATACTAAAACCAGCTGTTGCTTAATCAGCATTACGGCGAGCGCTTACGAACACGACGCGGCCTTATCAACGCTGTCGGCTCAATTGCAAACTCATTGTTCGGAGTATTAGACGAAAGTTTCGCAGAAAAATACAGGCAGGACATTGAACTTGTGCACCGTAATCAAAAACACCAAGGTCAGTTATGGAAGAACTTGACATCTATCGTCGAAGCAGAGCACAACATATTACAAAGAACTGAAGACATAATAGCAAAGCAACACAAAACCATAAATAAGCATTTAAATGCTTTGGACAAAGCTAATAATAAGCTGCAACACGAAATCGATGTGATGACAACACAACAGGACTTCACATTAATCTCTATAACTACCATTAATATGATGCAAAATTTGAAACAGATACAGAATTCTTTGATAGATACCATCTCGGAAATCTACCATGGTCAAATCAGTCTGCATCTATTGACACCAGCGCAGCTCAAACGAGAGCTACAAAATATCTATGGGCAAATGCCTCAAGATTTAGGCCTACCCATCGAAAACATAGAGACAGATCTTCAGCACATCTACAAACTACTGAGAAAAAAACCTCGATATACCGAAAAATATATTATCTTCGAAATTACATTCCCGCTCATAGCAAGAGAAAGTTTTTAATTATATAGGATAATACCAGTTCCGCAACAAACCAATTACAGTATGACCAGTATAACACCAATATCGGAATACGTCGCAGTGAACCTAAAAAAGGACGCGTATTTCGTACCAACCATACATGAACTTGACACATGTCTGTATCACGGAGAATCCTTCATGTGTGAGCTCTTTAAATCTATCCTAAAGGAGATTGACCATTTTTGTATGGACGTTGGACCAAGTGCTGCCCAACATTTAATCATAGTGCATAATGTTCCTTAGACTAATACTAGTCTGTAACCCAAAGCGCTTCAGAATCTATCCGAGGAGTATTGAGAAAAAAATATCTATTGTATAGATTTTACATTGACGAAAAATCATAATCAACAGCTTATTTTTAAAATAAAAGACTGTATATTATAAACAATGGATTATATTATTATAACAACACTTAGTTAAGGATAGTCATTGAATCAACCAATTGTTATTCGTTACATAGGTTTACAACATAATGAATTATCCTCTATACGGCCTCATGTAAACATTAAAATACCTAATCAATCGTCATCCTCATCGTCGTCTATAATTATTGAATCTAAAAATAAAGCAGGGCGCCTCAAAACGTCTTGGTGCCTAGCCCACCCCAAAAACCAAACTAAGCAACGTGGGCACAACTGCCGATCGTCCTTCGCCCAGTAAAACATGAGCAGCAATAATTTTGAACGGAATCGAGCCCATAATTGTTCTCGTCAATTAAAATAAAGCAATGATACACTTTTAAAGATGTATGTCTGCTCTTTATGTGCGCTCGAATTAGTTGCACATTGCTGGTGGGCATCGAAAAATCGGAGAGGTCGTTATAGTTTTGAATAATGAATGTGTCCGTGGTGCGTATATGCTCGCTGTAATAGCTAGGCGCAAGTTTGATTTGGTACGTTCCTACTGTAAAGAGAGTTAATTCCTCCGGTGTTAACATGGGAAATGAAGCAAAATTATCCCTACCCACTGAAATATTTTCGAAGTTAACTCTGTTCCGGTTTAGCCTTCTTTCATCAATATACTCAGCTAAGTGATTGGCAACATTCAGCCGCTCTCTGGCTATATTGTTAGGTATTGTGCATTGGTATTGTCTATAATATCAACATGGAAGGCATTAGTTATCGCTGCATCGATCCGAAGATCTGTATTAAAGTGGCTCATGGCCAGATTACAGAATTCTTGACGAAAAATCTTAAACTCCCGTTTTAGTCGTCCATTTACCACCTCAACAGGCCACCGGCAAATGGTGCACAACCGCGATTTATTGGCGTCGAGTGTGGTAAGTTGTAAGCCTCTTCTGGTCTGCGATTGTGGCATGATGCCCACATATCCGTGGCTTTCTAAAGACGCAATAGAATCGCGAAAACCGCTGTCTAATATGAAAATATCACCCGCCTGTAACAGCCAATGAATGACTCTATCCGGCCCATCTAGAAGGTTGTTTAAAATGGTTGCGTCATTCGTAAGCGCAGCATAGGGCCCACAAACCTCAATAATGTGTCCATCGCATGTGACTATCACAAATGGTTTTAGTAGGTTCCTGTACTTGTGCATGCTGTACGTGTCTTTTTGAAACGAGTAATTGGAACTCTTTTGTATATACATATAGGTACCGTCACATATAACAACAGCTTCCTGATTATTTGCAAACAATGCGTTTGCAAATAATCAGCTACTCGAATCGACTGCTAGATTTCTTGCAACGATCTGCTCTCTGGAAATATGGTCGAATCCCAAGTGGCGAGGGACAAAATCACTATCCAGACACTCCCTAGCTATTTTCATTCTTCGTTCTAGGTTTGGACGAGACATGTTGAAAAACGTAGCGAGTCGTTCATTGGATTCTCCAGTTCTCATTTTGGCAAGTATTATACCTAATGCGGTTCGTGGATTTTGACACCTTTGTGCTAAAAGTGGAGTTTGATTAAATAATCTTTCGAATTCATCTCGAGTGCGGCCTGTCCAATAATGCAATTCTTGATCATGCAGCGCATTATGGTTCTCAAAATCGATAATTTGACTTCTGGGTTCTTTTAGTAATTCTAACATATCAAAAACTTGTTGGGGACTAAAATCAAAACAACGATTTGGTGCCGTAAAAATATCATCCCATGTGTTGTCTTCTAAATGCTCCTGACACACACGTGCGTATGGTGGAACATAATAATTATTTTTAATAAGTAACTGCACTTTCAAACTTTTTGGTAGTCGCCGACGAGTATTATTTGTGCAATTGTACACCATGCAAGCATTTGACGTATTCGGGGCTCGGCAATAATTTCCGGGAAGGTGAAATGTTACATTTTGTCCTAGAATGTCGTCTTCCGCGGGCTGATCTTCCACGGCTGGTAGATTTTCCATGGCAGGCGGATTATCCGCAGCAGGTGATTTTCTCACAGCAGGTGCATCTTCCACAGCAGGCACATCTACCACAGCAAGCGCATCTTCCGCAGCAGGTGCATCTTCTGCAGTTGGTGCATCTTCCGCAACGGGCATTGCAGGCAACGTCCCACGGCGAGCTCTTGTCCAACAGTTGTGGCAGAGGTATTCCTCATTATTGAAAGTTATCTGGAACCAATAAAAAAATGATAGACATGTAACCCATGGCATAACATGAATCCGAAGTATAGTCGAATTATATTGTATACTATTCAAGAGCTGATAAGAGAAAACGTTCAGGTAGCTACAGTCAACGTGTTTTAAAATAATTCATTGCGTAAGAAATCATTTCACTATAATAATATCTATCTCAACGTCTCACCACGTAACTTCTACAAATCAACAATAGCAAATGCACGCAACTAGTGGTAACACAAAATGTAGTTTTTAAATAAAATAAGTAGGTACCTACATACAAAACAAACAACATACAACCTATTTTAACCACCAATCAGCAACTGGCAGGTAACTAGGAGGGTCACAGTGACTCAACGATCTCGGTGCGCAGGTAGCGGACTACCGATAACTGGACCGATTTGTTGGACATTTCTATGGTTGTTGACATCGATAACGTGTAGAGTATAACTATTTATAAGGAGTTCCTGTGCGGTTCCTTGCAGTTTCTATCCAAGTGGAGTCGAGATTTTATAGTAGGTATGTACCTACTTCTATTTATTTATTTGGTACACCAACAGCAGTACATACAAAAGATTAAAAAAAAAAAAACAATAAAATAATAAAAGTAAGTAGTTCTAAGTAGATATCTAGGAACGCATTTGTTATGATTTAAGTAATGTAAATAATTACTTAGCTGTTGAGATAATGGCTTACACAAAGTAATAATATAACTACTTAAATAAAAGTTAAGCACTTACCTCACGTGGTAGAGCTTGAATGATGTTTTGAACTGTATGTTGATGTTCGTTTTGAACGTATATCTTCTGATTCGTTCTACAGAACGATCACAAAAAAAACACACTTTGTGATGTGGTTGATACATCGCGAAATCCAAATGAATAGCCAGGTCAACAGGTGATGTAGACACGATAGTCCAAAAGTAATGCCGGGTTGTAAAAAAATAAGGAGATAGATAAGCGCACAGTACACAACGGTTCACGTCAAAGAGTGATGTTAGACTGCGATACAAACAAAATGGCGCGCGCGCAAGCCGGTATAGAGAAACCCACCGTGCGCAAAAGAGACAGACACATACCAAATCTGAATATGAGCAAGCGAGACTTATGATTTCTCTCAACTCTTGCTGTGAATTGAAAATCGAGACAGCTATACAAAGCTGTCATTTTCGTATAGAGCTTACAAAAAAACTTGCTTCGAGCGAGACTAGCAAGGTCAGGACTGGACTTGGGAGGTAGAATAAGTAAGATAATAATATTATTTCACGAAAAAGCTACAAAAAAAATCAAGAGTTAAAGCACCAAAAAGTCATAAGATAAGTTTTTAGATACCATATAACCCTATTTTTTTAATATGTCTATTCATGTAAGGAAACAAATGAAAGTATTCCCATGCCTGGGCAGCATTTGATCCAGATCGGTCAATCTCCTTTGAAAAATGACGAAAACTTTTGCGAAACAAATCCAATAAAACAAATGTGCAAAACAGAAAGAACAGTGTGCAAAAAGAGATGGATAGAGTTACATTCAACGTCACAATACCTATATTTTTGCTGTGACACTTATTCTATCAAAATCATATGCGACGATCAAGTAACCGTTCGCCAGCTGACTCGAGCAGGGGTCATTAGCATGACACAGAAATGCTTCGTTAAAAGTAAAGATTTCATGCTGTATTCTTTACAACAACAATCCAACCAACTAAATTTTTCACCAAATATGCTCGTACCAGAGCTAGACCAGATCATCCATATTGTGAACATTAAAATACCAGCCGGAAACAGCGTTACCAGAGGACATCAGTTTGAATAGATCTATATCCATCCTTGGAGAACAGATCAAAACACTGAAATCCACCAAAGCTGAGGTCGATGATATATCAGGTCATGACATTCACCAGTACACCGTCATGTACATACTCCTGCGGGTTGTCCTATGCGCTGCAGCAGTCTGGGTCTGGAGAAGAGTGAGATGCTGCCCGCATCCTGGAGCTAGCCGGGCGGAGCCTCACCACAGACAGGAATCTGTGGCGACTACATCGGAGTCAACCAGAGTGCATAGTGAAGTGCAACCGCGAAAGCAGAGTACTGTTGACCGTCAGCAAAGTGAGAGTGTACCGATAGGTTTAAGTGCATATTTCACCAGATGGTGGCCCAGTGCTATGCGTAGTGCCGGTACAAAGGAAAGGGCTACGTTGCCCATAGTGGGAAAAGAACGTGTGCATACAGCTGAAGACTCATTAGTGTAAAGATTTATGTTTTTTAAGGACAACCGTAATTTATAACACTTACTTTGTTTACCATTTATACCTAACACTTTTACTGTTGTTTACCATTTATAGTTATTTACCTAAGTTTCGGCAGCGGAAACCTGATTATCTTCGCAGTTTTATGACACACAAACTTCATTTAAACATACACATTTACCTCTCGTTACACACTAATTATTGAACGTATTTTTTTTCTTATACGTCCTTAGGAAAAAAAAAGTGCCGCTAGGATGACGTAGTTCCAGCGGAAACAGTTTTTGTTGAATAGCTCCAAATGGTTGGATGCGCAAATTTGTACTTACCATAAACAATTACACGACGTCATACACTAAATATCTGCTAAACTGAAATTAAGAAATTCGACATTATTCCGCTGCGACTACGCACACTACATAAGTTTACCATTTTATGTTACGTTATTTGTTTACCTTTTGACATGTATTATTATAACCAAGGTGATTTGATGATTACTTTATTCTTCTCATCTCATCTCGTGCCGGGAATATGTTCGGTACAATATTTGCGACCGAACAGCTCAGCACTTTTGTCTGGATGCATTTCCATAAATGCATGTATCGCAACTAGTACCAGTTAGTACGTATTCGACCACCAACCGCGTAACTCAAACCAAACCAAATCTAATCATCTTAATGCTAATTTAGCTTAGATTTACCATTTGATAGTATTGTAATAACTTTTAGTATTTAATATAACCTTTAAACCATATTATTTCGTATCATTAAATCAGTGATCGTAAACCAACAACCAAACCATTAGGTACCAGTCTAACATAATACCAAATCCACCATATTTAACAAATTATCAACCGACCCAGAAGTTAGTGCCAAACCACGCAGGCGTTAACTTCTACAAATATGACGTGTAAAAGTGATTCCGATATCCTATTTACAGAATAAACGATTTCATTTCATTTGTACTCTGTGCGAATGAGTTAGCAGTAGGCGACCCATAGATACACCTACAATAATATTGCGCAATGTTGATGATTGCACAATATGATTGATGAGCTCCGAAACCCACACGGTACAATTAAATTATTGAGACAATAAAATTGAACAAGCATTCTCGTCATAACTTTCTTCTGTGCACCATGTCTGATAAAGATTTGGCTGCAGCTATCGTGTGTTTAATTGTAGCGAAACGGCAAAAACGAAAACGCCGAATCTGGACCAAGGGCTTGTTGATGAAAAGGCCAATCTACAATAACGAACGCTTGTTAAAGGATCTAGAATTAACTGAATTGAAAGATTTCAAGAATTATATGAGAATGGATCCTATCAAATTTAGGCAATTGATTCAGTTGGTAAAACCTTTAATAGAGAAAACAAATACTGTAATGAGAGAAGCAATTTCACCATTTCAACGTTTGGCCATTACGTTACGATACCTGGCCACTGGAAATACTTTTGAAGATTTGAAATTCAGCATTGCTATCTCACCACAATCACTTGGCAAAATTGTAATAGAAACCTGTGAAGCAATAATACAAGTTCTAAAGGACTTTATTAAAGTAAGAAAATAAATACATTTAGTAATTAATTTATTTATTTATAGGCCGAGTCTATATGTGCTGATTTATTTGCGAGTGAGCTGTGCCCACGACTTCGTTCGCGTATAATATTATAAAATATAATATTGTGACGCTTAGAGAAAGTGTACGTCCATTTAAATAGGTAGAATCTTTCAACCAGACCTGGTGATTTTTCCTAGTATAAGCTGCCAAAAAACTTGTATTGTTTAGGAAAATGCTTCTCTATACACAATGTTAGCGGTGGAACCACCTGGAGCGTACACAAATAGTTTGCTAGGGTTGCACACCCGACAACCCCCGTCCCGTCCCGTTGGGGGTTACACGAAAGAGCTACGTAAAGTTGGCCGTGGGAAAAGCAACCAATACTAAGATCCACCCCCGCAACGGATAATGTCTGGCCCTGAGCTTTGTTAATGGTCATGGCGTAACATGGGCTGACGGGGAATTGCACACGTTTAAAAGTAAACGGGAAATGTTTGGGAATGAGGGGAATTCTAGGAATGAAAAAGACATAACCGGCGCCGCAACCTGTTAAGATTTCGGCTTCAAAAACGTTTTGTTGGAGATTGGTGACGATGAGCCGAGAACTTACTTAAATTTCTGAGAAGAATTATTGGCACACCGACTTATAAAAAAAATATTGTGTGCTGGAAGACCGGAAAACACTTTGCTGCTTGTTGTACGTGTAATAATATGGAACTTCGTTATATAGAAGGGATTTCTCCGGCCCACTGCTTCACGCTTCTTGGGATCGGCGCGGCGGGGTGGCTAGGTATGAATCCAGGTTAAACCACACTACACATATTGTCCACAGGTGCTGGTTATGTTAATTTCTAGTGTCTTGCAGGGATTGTAGCATTAAATCACTGAAGGACCATTTCTTTCAGAAAAATGTTTTTGTTAGCGCGGAGCGCGTTGGGAGATTTTGACACGTTTCAATACAGTGAGAAAGTGCGCGGGGACGCGGCGCTAGTGTGCTCATTAGCAGGCCAATCCGATCGCTCAGCGAGTGGACTAATGAGAAGCCGAGAGCTTCATCGAATCAGCAATTACACATAAAAGCTTAATAACTAGTTGTGGGGTGAAAAAACAATCCTAAAATTCAAAAGAAGAACGGTACTTAACAATCTGTTTGGTAGAGGCGAAAGAATGCCATCAAGGTGGTTTGTCTCGGATTGTCTTTCTGTGACATTTTCAGACTGAAAATACACTCGCTGCCCGCCCTCAAGGTGTACATCGAGATGGACGACCGACGGATGTCTCTCATGAATTGGGAAACTTAAAATACGCCAAACTGCCTCCGAGGAGCTTATGTATCGGCCAGATTGATATCTCGTGACTTCATCATATTCATTGCGATTTCTCAGCGCGATCATAGCTTGGTCACTACCTTTATTCACATACTTGCAAATATATTTGATGGACTCTACGCTATTGCATGTTTCAACATTTATGTGAGCTTGAAATGTTTTAGATAATACTGGTGAATACGGCACCACCCATCTATTGTCCAAAACAATTTCTTGCCCGCGGAACCAGGTAGAAGCTGCAAAACCACCATGCAAGGATGATCTGCGCCAATACAACGGATACTCATTTTCTCCCGACATAGTCTGTGCTAAAAGAGCTCTAGGGTATTTTTTGAACACTGACCATCTTGCATGCATGGTGATTCATTATTAAAAACACCACATGGTCCATGAACCATGTGTGTCTTAATGATGTCATGCAAAAAGGGTACACTTAAGGGTTAATTTCCAAACCAAAGTTTGGAAATTCAGCATTTATGACACTGTGAACAGCGTCGGCGTCGGGACGAATGTTGTCTTCTAGCCACAGAAGAATATGGGCGTGTGGTAAGCCACGCATTTGCCACTCGACGCTGTACTACATGAAACATAGAGCTGAACGGAATACTTTCTCTTTTGTAAGGAGATTAATCATAACTTTCAGCTTCAAATGAAAAATCCTTGCAATTATGTCATGCCTATTATATTTTATGACGCCTGTCCTGTGAGAAGTTCCTGACAAATTTCGGTCCACTTTGTATT
Source organism: Tiliacea citrago (assembly GCA_963921375.1). Classification (NCBI taxonomy): domain Eukaryota; kingdom Metazoa; phylum Arthropoda; class Insecta; order Lepidoptera; family Noctuidae; genus Tiliacea; species Tiliacea citrago. The sequence goes on from OY992802.1 coordinate 322,778, forward strand.
CGTTGTGAACGTTATGAAAAAGTCCGGTCGGCCGTACCTACTTACGGACGTAGCAAAAAGCATCTTGTGTTCTTTCGTGCTTAAATCGTGGACCACCTGTAAAACTGGATGGCAATATGACCAATCGCCCCAAGTTTTCGACGTTATTATCAGTTTGCATCGCGTCCCGCAAATGCACGTACCTATTCTTCAACGCGTAAACGACGTTGGTTAGTGCGAATGAAAACTAAACGTTCTGTTTCTATTTTTGCATATATGTCCACAATAAATTGGCTGAACAAACCACGAAATCATTGCAAATAGACGAAACGATTGCGCCTTATTTGTAATAGGTATGCATAATATTGCTGAGCCTATATTTTTTTATTATAATTGGCTACCCAATTACAATATATTAATGGATATTGTAGGGCGTCGTATGCTCGGTGAGTTTCATAAATGCGTTGAAGGCGATCGTCGCGAGTGCGCAACACGATGTCACGCCTCTCACACTCTTGGTCGACTAAAACAACTGCAACTTCATCTGTGACGGGTGCGTTGTGTCTCCCGCGGAGTTCACCAACAGGAGTACGTCTATCGGCGTTGATGAATATTTTAAAATCATAGCTGCCGAGCGGAATGAACTCTAATGCAGTTTTAAAATTATGCACATACTGATTGACTTGATGTAGCATGTTCTGTAGTCCTGATATAAGGTTACAGTTATTAAGCTGAGGAAAATGACTAACAAAATAATTTAGGAGACCAAACCAATTAACCAACCCAAAGAACGAACTATACAACCAGAACCACAACAATTTTCTTATCGACAATTCGACACTGAAAGACAACACAAAACAACAAACAACAAAACTTACTACCTCTTCAACTAAAGAATATAATGGGCGAATGTGATTCTACCGTGGATAATCTTAACACCGCGATTCAGAAAATGACGCTGAATGAGCAACGCCATAATTTATCGAGCACGAAGTGATACAGTCAAAATATTACGCATGGGAAAACGTTCGATCACACACTGTAAGATAGGTAGACTTCCAAAAGTATTAAATTATAGAATAAATATTTAAAAAAAAAAACATTTATTATTATTGTTTCATGTAAAATAATTAAACTGTATCATGATTTGAATCACTACTAAACTAATAAACAACGCATTTGGAAAACTTTAATTAGCCCAACTTTGATTGGGTCATTGATTGAGTTATATTATATTCACAATGTATCGAATAAGCGAAATAACCACACTTAAACTACACACGATCTTACAATGTAAACCTACTTGAGTTTAAGTTAGTACTATTTGGCGTCAATAGATGTCGTTACATTACTTAGTGGAAAGTTCTTTTGAACACTTAAATTCATATATTTTTTGATAGATTGAAGCGATTGCGATGAAACAAAGACTCAAATATACACACACAATATTTGAGTACACAAATTAGCGATTTTGCTTTCGTACTTTTTACGTGATACTGTAACAAAAAAAATCTCTCACATACAAACAGACAAACCGACAAACAGACAAAAATTCCAAAAATGGTAGAAATGGCAACTGTTGGTTATTCTTTAACACCGCCACTAATTTATTTGGAAATATTTTCAATGTACAGAAACGCCTCGTCTACAGATTTATTATATGTATAGAAGATAGATATAATAAAGATAGATAGATATATAAAGCAGCATACTCGCAAATAAATCAAAACCCGTACGGGTACTTCCCGTTGACCTAGAATCATAAAATTTGGCAACAAGCAAGGTCTTACAGCACAAGTAAAGGAAAAAGTCCGAAAATTGTAAATTTGTAGTTTTATCACATAAAAAAAATTGTGAATATCTCGCACATAAATCAAAACCTATAGGGTACTTCCCGTTGACCTAGAATCATGAAATTTGGGTAGAAGCAAGGTCTGTCGGCACAAGTATAGGAAAAAGTCCGAAAATTGTTAATTTGTAGTTTTATCACATAAAAAAAACATTTTTTGCGGCTACAAACTTAAATTTTCAGTTGGAAAATTGACCGTGGCGTATATCGATGTACGGGAGAACATGTTTTTCAACTACAATGTTAAGTTTGTTTTAGGGATAAATTCATCCTAACTACGGAACCCAGCATTGTGCGTGGTCCGACACGCACTTGACCGGTTTTTTTTTTATAAGTTTATCTAAATAAAAAAATGAAACAATAGCCGTCGTTCTTGTGTCTCCAACTAATGCATACTCCAATGTTACAATTTTAATATTTAAGCAGCAAGTGGGCGAAAGGAATGATTATAAAAAAAGTTATTACGTCAAAGAAAAATGTAACATTGGAGTATGCATTAGAAAAGCTTTAATACGAAGTCTTGCTCATGGAAATAGGCAGAACAAACAGCTATGCTGCTGGGGAGTTCGTTGCGCCGCTTCTTCCTTCCAGCTAAAGCATGTAATTTTGACGTTGGAAAAGTGCTGATTCTCAGCCTAGTTTCACTAAATGACTTTTGATTTTTTATTTAAGACAGGTAAGAGTCGGAGTGGTTGTTCAACCGTTGAACGGTTCGCACGTGTGCTAAGAGCCGTCCGACACTGATAAACATCTGGTATAATAGAATACAGGCTAATATAATTTTCAGGTTTATTTTACTTATTTTATACGACATTGCTGTGAGGCTTGGAAGCTCGACAACACGCGTCCATTTAATCTATGCAGTTATCCGATGATGGTATAATTGCTCTAACTATCTTATTCCATGAACTTTAGAATTATAACATTCAATACTAATTGATTATTTCTATAACTTTACAAAACAGTCACTAAATACCCAAATAACTCGCGCCAGCCTCTACTTCAACAGCCGTAAATCAAGTTTTTAATTCCATTTACCGGAGGCCAAAGGCGAATTCTACTGAAGTACCTACACCCACAAAACATATTCTTCCGGGCCCAGTTAGGGTTGCCAGCTTTTATTAGAAGAAACAGAGTGTATCTGACTTCATAGGAGGAAAATAAAGAGTAAGGACTTCCAAAAACAGATTCATTTATGTTATATTTTTAAAGGTATTTTCTTTTCTTGTACTTTGCAGCACAACAATTTGGCATTTTGCGGTTTTTGAAAGAATTGTATGACTCCTAACATTCTAACTCAAGGGCTCAATTTTAATGGATTTCAATGAAGCTCTGTTTCTCTCTCCCCGCCACTTCACATTTATAACCGAAAAGACTCTTAGTAGATGCTGAGGAGGCGGGAACAGAGAATATATGGCTAATAATTTTTAAACAAACATATGCATCGGGACATGTTTTTTTTAAATAAATTGCAATTTTTCTGCATTGGACTTTTGTGAAAAGTCTATGTTATTTAGCGATACTGTTTGCAAAACAGTGTTCAGAAACGTCCAAATGTGGCTTGGGGAATTGGGGATACCAACATATAATATTAACAATAAATAGTCGACTTTTTTGGTTTTGATAGTGGGTTTGCAAAATATTACGTGACTGACACTACTATAGTAAACATTGTGTAAAAAGAGTATTTTAGCATTACTCTATTTGTGTTATAGATTATAGAATACGCCTACATGATATAGAGCGCATTACTCTATTTTGGAGTGCGGTTGGCAGCCCTAGGCCTAGCGCGCACTGCCCCCGCACGGGCGGATTCATGCCACATAGAAACAAAAGCTTTTAAAATGCCAAAATTGGTCCGCATGGAACGTGATGGCAACTGTTTATTTAGGGCTATAGCTCATCAAATAAATAATATAATGGGCCTAACAAACTTAATCAGTGCACTTACACTCACGCCGATATAATTGCCAATAAATTTAATGATTTTTTTATAAACATGACAAACAAACCTAAAGCCCCTGATTCTGAAACCCCTATCAACTACAATCATACCATCACTGACATATCAGATAGCATTTACTTGACTCCAACTTATGAAGACTCGGTTCATAAAATAATAAATTCTTTAAATTCAACTAACTCAACCGGTTATGACGACATTAATACGAAAATAATTAAACGTTGCTCTAAATATCTATCACCTCCACTCACCCATATTATCAATCTATCGTTATTTCAAGGCTTATTCCCCACCAGACTAAAATTTTCTGGCTTATTCCACTTTTCCCCGTTGGATGATCCCCATTGATGGGGATTAGTGAACTTTTTGTTCACTATTCCCCGTTGACCCAAAAATTTTATTTAATGGGGATAAGTGAACTAAAAAGTTCAATAATCCCCATTAGGTAGGTACGTTAAAAAAATAAAATATATGAATCATGTTACATTTATTAATTAAAAATATAACTTTCTTATACCTAATAAAGTCACAGATTGTTACAATCATTAATTTAAAATTGTAGCATGAAAATATTTCTTTCTTATACCTTGTAAAATCAAAGATTACAATCACTTAAGTTTTTCTAATTAGGTACGTTAAATAAAAACAATATAAAAATAAAATATATGAGTCATGTACTTTTATTTTTATAAGGTAAGAACAAAATTTTAAATTACCTACATACCTACTTTACGATTTTATTAGAACGAAAAACAGATTGTTGCCCCAACGAAATTGTTCTAACGATGTTTGGGAATAAGACCTTATATCTATCTATCTAATAAGATACACAATACTGTAAAAGATGCTCATTTTCTAGAGGCGCGCGCGCAAGGCGGTGGCGGAGCGGGGTGCGAGTTAGCTCGTATGTGATTGGTCGACCCATCTTTTGTTTTTGTTTCGTAGTCGTTAAGGGTTAGTAGTGTGTAATGTAGTTCAAGCGTGCAGTTCTTATCAGTTCGCAGTTATTAGTTTAATATAGGAATAAATAAAGGAAATGGCTGGTAGTTCAACTGACGTTTGTTTAGAGTACGTTAAAAAAGGTAAAGCTACCATACTTCTCCGGGCCGGACATCAATACAGTAAAAAATGCAAATATAAAAATGGTGGAGTTTTGTGGGAGTGTACCACAAGAAAACAAAGTAAATGTGCCGGATCCATCACTGTCATGGTAAGTTACTTATTATATTTTGTGATTAATAATGACAATAATAACTCAGGTTATGTGTGTTATCAATATCACGTTTATCAATATCAAAATTTAAAAATCAACGTTAAAGTTTAAACACTGTTTCTGTCATGGCGGCACGTGTGACGTCATTCTTTTGTCAAACAAGTCTATTACACCTAGTGTAGTAAAAGAGTGTAGCTGAAGTGAATTGTATATATTTAATTATTATTACATATTTTAGTTAAGCATAAAGTGAAATATGTTTTGTTGAACTATTCTGATAGGATAACAACAATTTGTTATAAGTTTTAAAGGTTGTTAAATAGCCTATTTAATTTTGTATTCTATGTAAGTGCAATATTGTTTACTTAAAAAATAATGTAAAGTAATTAATTATTATTACTTAATTTTACAGGACAATCAAGTTGTAGCTGAGAAACGACACAATGTTTGTGAACCTGATTTTGCGCGGAATGAAGTTACCTTGAGGTTATTCAAACTAAAAACTACACTTGCGGATCCAGAAGCACCTGCTATTCCCACTGCTTACAACGCGGCTGTGAGCTCACTAAAAGATACCGGAATTGACAAAATAAAAGAATTCCCTGCCCTGAAGTCTATCAAAACAACATTATATAAACACAGAAATGCAGCATTTGAAGTAAGTAAAATTGAGTTCAAAAATGTTGAAGAAGTTAAAGTACCTCCAGCTCATCAGGAATTTATTTTAGCAGACTACAATGACAGTGGTATCCGTGTAATAGCTTTTTGCTCTGAATTTGCCCGACATCAAATGAAAAATTTGAAGATGTTCTTGGGTGATGGAACGTTTTGGATCTGTCCATCTCCCTTTTACCAACTCTACACCATTCATGGGGATTTGGGCAGTACAGAAAAACACATAAACATTGTGCCACTTGTTTATGCCCTCATGAGCCATAAAAATCAACAAACATATGAAATTTTATTTAGTATGCTAAAATCTGCATTACCTGATTGGAATCCAGAAATATTTAAATGTGACTATGAAGTGGCTCCGATGAACGCAATGCGAAATGTTTTTGTAAATATATCTATTAGCGGCTGTTATTTCCATTTCACCCAGGCAATCTGGAAGAAAGGAAAACAACTCAAACTAACAAAAGATAAATTAACCAGAAGACAAGTTGCACTTAGCACTGCTTTGGCTTTGTTACCATCAGATAAAATCATTGCGGGTTGGTTTTATGTTGCCTCTCAAATCCCTGATGATGATAATAGCAAGGAGTTTAGAAATTACATGCTCAGACAATGGCTACAAGATGATTTTATTAAAACGTGGTGTGTATTTGGACAGACTCATCGCACTACGAATTTAGTCGAAGCATGGAATAATAAAATAAAAAAGCGTGTGAAAATAAAGAAACCCAACATTATGAAGCTCCTCACAGCGTTGGCTGAAGATGCATCGTATTACGAAGTTCTTGCATTGGGGGTTTCTGAAAATAAAGGTATAGCGGAAAAAACAAAAAAAAGCATCAATCGCGATAATTATATACAGGAGGTCCAAATGGAACTCATTAATAATGAAATTACGATTGGGCACTGTTTAGAAAAACTTAAGTGAGTGTAATCTTTGATTTTACAAGGTATAAGAAAGAAATATTTTCATGCTACAATTTTAAATTAATGATTGTAACAATCTGTGACTTTATTAGGTATAAGAAAGTTATATTTTTTATTTTAAATTAATAATTGTACAATCTGTGATTTTACTAGGTATAAGAAAGTTATATTTTTTATTTTAAATTAATAATTGTACAATCTGTGATTTTATTAGGTATAAGAAAGTTATATTTTTAATTAATAAATGTAACATGATTCATATATTTTATTTTTTTAACGTACCTACCTAATGGGGATTATTGAACTTTTTAGTTCACTTATCCCCATTAAATAAAAATTTTGGGTCAACGGGGAATAGTGAACAAAAAGTTCACTAATCCCCATCAATGGGGATCATCCAACGGGGAAAAGTGGAATAAGCCCATTTTACGTAGTCAAACCATTATACAAAAAGGGGATAAAAATGACATGAATAATTATCGACCGATTACTCTAATTCCCGTAATTTCCAAGATTTTTGAAAGAGTCATGTACGATAAACTACACTCCTTTATAATAAAACACTCCATTTTGAAAGAAGAACAGTTCGGTTTCAGAAAAAAATAATCTAAAACTCTTGCATGTTTTTCTCTTATGAAACTGATTACCCCTAGTCTGAACGATAAAAAATCAATAGCATCGATATTTCTCGATATGTCAAAAGCATTTGACTTCGTAAATCATAAACTGCTTCTTTTGAAACTAAATCGTTATGGGATTAGAGGAAACGCACTACAATGGATAGAAACTTATTTAAATAATCGCCAACAATGCGTAGAAATATCTAGGCACACATTATCAGAGAAGAAAATATATAGATCCACTTATCGTCTAAACTCATGTGGTGTTCCCCAGGGCAGTATTTTAGGTCCCTTTTTGTTCTTATTGTATATCAATGATTTGCCCAACGCCCACACTCTTGCATTCTGTACGCTGACGATACTACTCTTAGCATTAAACTCACCGATGGTAATATCATCAATTACGTAAAAGAAATTAGCGACACATTAAACAAAATAATTGAATGGCTTAAAGACAACAATTTACATGTAAATATAAGTAAAACAAAACTAATACAATTCCAAGCTTATAATAGCACACGTCACCAATTGGAAATAAAATATGCAGATAATGCTGTAGAAGAGGTTGAAAGTGCGACTTTCTTGGGTATAACATTGGATAAATATTGTAACTGGAAAGTGCATATAGAAAAACTATGCACTAAGTTACAAAGATTTGTTTTTGCTTTAAATAGAATAACTCGCGTGGCTGGTATCAGCGCAGCACTTAATGCGCATCATGGTTACGTAGCATCAATTCTTCGATACGGCATAATTATATGGGGAAATTCTGTTGATACTATTAAAGCGTTCCGAGCCCAAAAAAAATGTATTCGTTCAATGACTAAAGCACAACCATTACAAAGCTGTGTCCCAATCTTTAAAAAGCTCAAAATACTACCACTCCCATCTTTATATATACTTGAACTGTGTATCTTTGTACGTAAAAACATAGCTTTATTTCAAGTATATAATGATGTTTTTGTAAGAAAAAGCAGAAATACTTATAAAATTTGTGCACCTCAACAAAGAATTCAACTATTTTCTAATAATTTTTACTGCATGGCAATTAAAATATATAATAAATTACCCAATGTATTTAAGATTCTTAACTTTATGACATTTAAAAAGAAATTATTTAACTTCCTATTACAAAAGTGTTACTACTCAACGACTGAGTTTTTAAATGAAAAATTTGATTCTAAATTAAATTAGATGACTACTGACATTTGTGCGAACTGAATAGAATTTTATTATTTATTTGACATTGTATATCTTTTTTATTATTTTTATTATTGTATTTCATTCTTGACATTATGATTACTAATAACTCCTGAGCGTGCATGTAACGGTAATTATTTTTTCCCTTTTTCTTGACATTTGTTTATTTGTTAATGTTTAATTTTGACATTGTCTTCTAATCCTTATCATTTAAATTATTTTCAATATTTGTACGCTGGAAACAGCACACACAGCAAACACACTGCATGGTGTACCTATTCACCTACCGGCGAATCGGTAATCGGCAATATACACGTCTTCTACAAGGACCAGCATTATGATAGCTGGGTCACGATCGAAGTTGAACAATACAACAGTAACCCGCAATCTCCAAAGCAGGTATCAATTAACTCCAAAACATCACAACATACTGAAAAAGAAGTTATCCAGCACAACATTCGAGAAGAGCAAGGACAGTCCACACAACCTCGGTTCCAAAATTACAGCCCCCAAGTAGCTAGCCCATTAACACAATGCACTCAATTAACATCAACAATGCAAACACATATGTCTGATGAAGTTGCGGATGAGACAGGATATACAATACTTAGAAATCGACCATCTGTCGCAATTAAGTACACTTGCTCAGACTTGCGTATTGCAACTTGGAACGTCCGAGGGACCTCGAAACCGGCCAAAAAAGATAAAATAGATGCTAAACTTTCACAAAAAGGTATTCATGTAGCCTGCCTTCAAGAAACAGGGATGAACTTAGGAACTTATAACTGCACGCACTACGATTGGTATCTATCTGGAACCAAAGCGAAAGCTCATCGGGGACTTGCAATTCTTATTAGAAAGGATGCTCAAATTGAAATGGGAAAACGGGAAAAAGATACTGACGCGATGTCAATTACTCTTAAAGTTGGTACTAATAGCGAAAAGCCTACTCATCTTTATATAATCAACTCTCACATCAACAGTTGTACCTCTAAAGCAACCAAATCTTTCACAGGGATACTAAACCTGATTAGGAAAAACCAAGGACATGTACGCTAATAATTCTAGGTGACTTTAACGCCCATATTATCGTCGAGATACACAAAATTTCCAACACAAAGGGCTGAGTCACCAAAACCTGCATCATGACTATTCTAACTACAACGGGGAACTGTTAATGGATATAGCCAACAGGGAAAAACTGCAAATAGAAACAACAAAAGCGAGACCATCTTGCAGGATAACATGGTCAAAGGGCACTCAGAAATCGCAGCTGGATCACATTATTACACCACATACAACAGGCAAACTTCCAATTTATTAAAGGTGAATGGGCTGATAGGAGCGCCTCCGACCATAAAATAATCTGAGGGCAATTAAGAACAAATAGAATTTTAAAAAAGCATGAAAACACCAAACACAAGGAACAAAAGCAACCCGCAATAGGCACAACAGCAGAGGCCAAGGATTTCAAACATAAACAATGTTACTATGCCGCTCTCAATAACAAATCCACCGAAACAAAATATCAATACTGCGACCAACCAAACTGTTACGAACTATAGGAATCAATTCAACGGATGAAAACACAGAAATACCGTGGAGTACCATAACTGGAGTATTAAAAGCGGCTGCCCAGGAAACCTTAATGTTTCAGCCGATTCACTCCAGGGAACATCGATTAGCCCTGGCCAACCTCCAAAAGGCCAAATTCTTGCAAAGTAGGCTACCAGATAACCCAAATAGCCATAATCAAGTAAAAAATTTCGAGTAACACTTCAAAAGGTTAAATATCAAGAGGAACAAAAAGCATGCAGGGCCTTCTTTAATGGACTGGGGAAGAAACACCCTTCGAAACGCATGTAGGTGCTTAACCTATTTTACAATAGGTCAACAGATGACCACATCTTTATGCTTAAAAGGGTCTTGGACGACAAGTACATAATTTCTTTTTCCTGCACGCCATTCTGGCGTGCAGGAAAAAGGATCCCGTATATTCATGTTTCTTGGGAGTCGCGGATCAACTAATTCTGGCAATATGCCGTCTATGTAAAATCTTGTAAGTTTGGGTTCCATTTTAGTTTTCCAAAACTCGTCGTCTCTATATATGTCGAAGTTGAGACAGGGCAGTTATTTTTAAAAATACGCAGAACCGCTGACCTTATTCTGGCCTTCGGTTCTGCTATAGCTACAGTGGATTTCACATTTAATCTATCAGGAAATCTTATGGATGTCAGTAAAATAAACACAAGCAAACTATTTAAGCAATATTTTAATCAAACCGACATAGATTCTACTCACAATGTTTCTCCTTCAAAATCTGCAGCAAAAGTGAGCTCCGCACTCAAGCCGCGCCTTTTATTAACTCGTTTGCCCCACCAGAGGCAAACGTCAATCACAAAGTATTTTACCGCCAATTATGCAGGTGACGTTTAAACGTTGCATTTTTTAAAAGTAAATAAGTTTTAGGTATTACTATTAACAAAACAATGTTCCAAAATTACAAGCTATTTAAAAATAATCAGAATTGAATTTTAGTAGCATTACTAGATTTAATTAGTCATGATCTTGACATTAACTTAATATCAAAATCATTACCAACCAAATCCGAGGTTAGTTATTAACAAACATAAAACTTCTCTTAATATTGGTACGTAATGTACTAACACACATATAACACAAAATCAACTTAATTAATTAACGGCCGAATGATCTCCGCGGCGACACGGCCATACTGATCCGCGATGCGTGCTCTGCATCGCTCTTGGTATTTCCTGTAATAGAAAAATAAATATTGTGAGGCCAGGCACTTCCACAGTACACATAAGCCTATTTGTAAAGGTTACAGCGGAAATGTATTTACTGTTCACTCCACGTGACTACAGATGAAGTAAATAATTATTATTTATGTTATGATGACACATAATAGATATTTACTGCTCATTTCACATGAAAATAGTAAACTTAGCTATCTATAGTTATCATTAGTATTATTGGTCAGTTCGAATGTTATCAGTAGATTTCTTAACATTGTGTCTGCTCATTCCACATGACAACAGTAACATAATTCCATTTATTTGTAAAAGGAAAGGATAGGTGGATGAAAGATCGATGCTGTATAGAACAGAGGCTCTAAGGATGATGGGTTAGGTCGATGCTGTGCTCTGGGCGGTCTCGTACGCCGTGGTACACAGGGGACTTTTAATTCTTTTAGGATAGGCTTATTAGTGGCTTATTGGACGGCTCCACACGCCAATAGCATCTTTTTGTTTTCGTTAAAATAACGTTGGCTTATTGGACGGCTCCACACGCCACTAGCATCTTTTTGTTTTCGTTAAGATAACGTTGGCTTATTGGACGGCTCCACACGCCAATAGCATCTTTTTGTTTTCGTTAAAATAACGTTGGCTTATTGGACGGCTCCACACGCCAATATTATCTTTTTGTTATTTGTGGTAGAATAGACAACAATAAGAGTAGTTATTAGGAATTAATATGGAATACTCTCACCGTTATTATTTGTCATCGTTGTTCGTCTGCGGGCGGCAACGCATTTGAGGTGGTTGGCGGTTGCAAGGCTGCCCCGATGCTGGAAGGCCCGGCTTGCTGATCATCTGGAGGCGACACGGCCACCTGGGTGGGCCCTCCAGACAGTGGGGCGCGCCGCAGTTGATCGTGTGCGACCTTGCGTGGTCGCCCATGGTGTCCCACTACCTTCTTCACAAGGTAGCGGTCGTTTTCTAGAACCCTGTGAACTTCGTAAGGAGCGCTAAACTTAAGGTCAAGAGAAGTCTGGTTTCTGGGGTTGTTTTTTATCAAAACAAAATCACCTCTTTGAAACCGTTGAATTTTAGCTCGGCCTTTATCAAACCTTGCTTTATCTTTATTTGCTACCTGCGTCATTTTTTGTTGCACATGGCGTTCAAGGGCTTCGATGTTGATTGAGGCGTTGTCCAGGTTAACTAAGTTTAGTAACTCTGGTGGGACACAGTTTTGACGTCGAGTCAGTAGTGCGAGTGGAGCTATGCCTGTGGTTCTATGGACAGTGCAGTTGAGGGCAAGCTGAAAGCTTTCCAGCGCTGTATGCCAGTCCGGAGTCTCATAGTTTTTTATCATTATAAGACCATTCTTCAGTGTTGCCATCACCCGCTCTACTTGTCCGTTGGCTCTGCTAACGCCCGGTGCTATGCAGTGTATTTCTATGTTAAACATATCACAGTAGTTTTTGTATTCTCCTAGAAACTCGCGACCGCCGTCAACGATTATTTGCCTTGGAGCTCCGAAAAGGTGGATGACCTGTTTCAGAGCCGCCAAAGCGCTGTGTTGACTTTTGTCGTTAGTGTAGCGCAGTAACACATATTTAGTATAAGCGTCTACCGTAACCACGACGTACTCTTGCTCATTAGGGGTTCCCAATTTACCCGTGATGTCCATGTGTATTACTTCAAATGGAACTACTGGCTTGGCAATAGGATGCAATTGTACCTGCGTAGCTCCAGACGTTTGCTTTGAAGTTCTGCACACAATACAGTTATCGACAAAGTCTCGGACAGTGGTGCTCATTTTATCAAAATGATAAGTTTCCCTTATTTTGTGAAGGGTCTTCTCCCACCCTGGGTGTTTCAGAGAACTATGGAATGTATTGATTAGGCTCCACTGGAAAGACTTTGGTACCACAATAAGTTTTTGTAAGCCTAAGATAGCGTCTAGCCTCTCAAATTTAAGAACGTTGTCTTCGAGGAGGTATCCGGGGACATTTTCACCATTATGCAGAGCATCTATGATGGACCGCAAGTGGTTATCACGTCTTTGTTCAATATTTACCCAATCCAGATTATTGGTCAAGACGTTGACAGTTAAAGGATCCGGATTTCTACTTAGGTAATCTGCATGCTGCATCCGCTCGCCCTTCCTGTATTCTATCTCAAAGTTGAAATTTTGGAGATAGGCCCACCATCTATGAATGCGGGGTAGTAAGTCCTTTTTGTGCTTTGAGGCTTTGAGTGCATTGCAGTCGGTAATTACCTTAAACTGGCGTCCATAAAGAAAGTGCCGGAAATGCTTGATTGCTCGGACTACGGCCAGTGTCTCAAGCTCGTACGAGTGGTACCTACTTTCTATGTCCGTCGTACGCATACTGAAGTACGCTACCACGTGCTGCCGTGAGTTAATAATCTGAACGAGTATCGCTCCAAAACCAAGGCTACTAGCGTCGGTAAATAGTTCAATAGGTTCCCCTTCTTGAAATATTGTTAGGACCGGTGTAGAAATTAGGTGTTGAATTATCTTTTGACGTGCCTCTTCATGAAAATGAGTCCATTGCCACCTAGCACCCTGTTTAGTCAATTCGTAAAGGGGAGCCATAGTTCGAGCGAAATCGGGTATAAAACGACGGAAATAACCCGCAAGACCGTTAAATTGGCGAACTTGTTTAACATTAGTCGGTACTGGGGCCTTCAGTAAAGCTTCGACCTTTTTAGGACTGGGACGAACCTGGCCGTTTTCTATCACGTTACCTAGATATTCTATAGACTGTTTAAAGAACAGACACTTATCAATGTTAATCGAAAATCCTGATTCGCGTAAGGCTATAAAGACTCTTTCTAAGTATCTGAGACCAGCTGAAAAATCACGACATTTAGAGATGACGTCATCTATATAAACCTGAGCTACGCTATCGTTATGGGCTTCGTCTGCACTACCTGGACTCAAAAGAGGACCTAAGGCACGGTTAATGCATCTCTGATACACTGAAGGTGCGTTACACAACCCGAATGGCATGGTTTTGTACTCGAATAGACCATCGGGGGTTACAAAAGCTGTTTTCTCTATAGAATCAGTAGCAACAGGAATTTGATGAAATCCAGATGCCATATCAAGGGTTGTGTAATACTGACCACCAGCCAACTGATCAATTTGGTCTGCGATTAAAGGGAGCGGATAATGATCACGGATAGTGTTCGAGTTTAACTCCCTGTAGTCTACGCACATGCGGTCGTCCCCGTTTTTCTTTTTAACTAGAATAATTGGGCTGGAATATGGGGACTTGCTCTCTTGCACAATGTTATTATCTATTAACTCCCTGACAATTTCTTTCACCTTTTCACGCTCGACCGGGCTTAACCTATAAGGTCTTCGTTCTACAAATTTATTTGGATTTTTTAAACGAATCTCTAATTGACCTGTATTTACACGAGTTTGTGAAAAACCCCGAGTGAAAATAGAAGAATATTTATTGAGAAGAGTTAGTAGTTGGTCAACCTCGGATGTATTGCTCAAATCATGATTAATATCATCAAATAAAACGGCTGTCGATCGCATGTGCAAGATGCTAGGCGGGGAGCACAAAGTCGCGCTATTTTGGGTTACGATTACTGTTAATCCAGTTTCGCTTAAAAGGTTTGCACCTATCAACACGTCTGACGTCATTTCGTAATCGGGCAGGGTATGAAATTCGATTTCTACGTTTATATTGTCAATAACACACACCGTCGTTAATATACTCGTGGAAACCACAGGAAACGGGCCTATTCCTCGTAAATAATTAACTACTTGTCGGCGTTTCCCGGGCAACTTATTTGAAATAGATTCGCGCATCACAGAGCACTCCGCACCACTATCGAATACCGTATCAATAATTATATCACCTACTTGCATACGCATAGTATTTAAACTCTGTTTATTCTTTATAAATGAATTCACATTAGAGGTTATCTGTTTCTCCCGACGGTAACACGTATCAAATGTATGACCGGTTTTTGAGCAAAATGAACAAAGCCTATTGTCACTCTGTTTAGGTAACGATGTCACTGAGGAACTAGGGGTCTTCTCAGTTGTTTGTTTCTCTACAACTGCTGGCGTATTTTTATAACGACAATCACGAGAAGCATGCCCAGACTTCTTACAAAAACTACAATAAGGGACGTTCCGATTATCAACAGCGTATTTTAAACGTTTAGATGGTGTTTGGTTGATATTTTCACGATTGGGACGCTTAACGCGAATAGATGAGGCAACGGAAATTAACTCTGGCACTGAGGTAGCTCTGGCATTCATGAGTTCAATCCGAAGGCGTTCGTCACTAATTGTTCCTATCACCGCTTCCACCGCGTCATTATCGTCAAGTTTATCTTTAGTAACCCGTCTCCACAAAATCCACGATCGGGATAGGAACTCGGCAATGTCTTTGGTAGGATCGTAATTGTGTTCCTTAAACCTTAGCACGTCCCTTGAATAGCGATTTTCGGGTTCAAAGGTAGTGATAATACTTTGACGCAGTTCATCCCACGTGGACGTTGTGACGAGCCAGTTATCAGCCCACATCTTAGCCCGACCTTTCAGTAAGCTAGTCACTTTCATACGAATATCATAGTCACTGAGCTCATAATTAGTCTTAGCCGAAGAAATATGATTACACCACTCACGGACCCCTACGTTGCCATCCGGGTCATATGAAGGCAAAAATACATCAGTAATTTTAACTTTATCGCGTTGGTTCGACAGCCTTTCACTCATAGTTTGCATCATCGTTATCATATGTAAGTAAAAATCAGGAGGTACATTACTGCCCTGTTGTTGTAGCGGCGCCACGTTGGCAGATGTAGTTGATCCACCATCGCCGACGTCTGGTCCGGACACGGTGCATGCTGGGACGCTCGGTGCCGTTGATCCGTTCTGGTCTGGTGTATCCATCGTGACACGCAGGGTAATTTGTTCAATGTAGGTAGACACAATCTGAAAAATTAAATAAAACGAAACAGAAAGAGTAGGTAAGTATCCCACTTCTGATGTCGAAGTTGAGACAGGGCAGTTATTTTTAAAAATACGCAGAACCGCTGACCTTATTCTGGCCTTCGGTTCTGCTATAGCTACAGTGGATTTCACATTTAATCTATCAGGAAATCTTATGGATGTCAGTAAAATAAACACAAGCAAACTATTTAAGCAATATTTTAATCAAACCGACATAGATTCTACTCACAATGTTTCTCCTTCAAAATCTGCAGCAAAAGTGAGCTCCGCACTCAAGCCGCGCCTTTTATTAACTCGTTTGCCCCACCAGAGGCAAACGTCAATCACAAAGTATTTTACCGCCAATTATGCAGGTGACGTTTAAACGTTGCATTTTTTAAAAGTAAATAAGTTTTAGGTATTACTATTAACAAAACAATGTTCCAAAATTACAAGCTATTTAAAAATAATCAGAATTGAATTTTAGTAGCATTACTAGATTTAATTAGTCATGATCTTGACATTAACTTAATATCAAAATCATTACCAACCAAATCCGAGGTTAGTTATTAACAAACATAAAACTTCTCTTAATATTGGTACGTAATGTACTAACACACATATAACACAAAATCAACTTAATTAATTAACGGCCGAATGATCTCCGCAGCGACATATATAATTTCCGTTTTAATTGGTATATTTTCACCAGACCATAAGCCAAATATGCATTTTTCTGCTTTTGTGACATGCAGTTGTCCTTGGACTTGATAATACCAATCGTGTTCTTTATTAACTACGTAGGTGCCGGTTTTTGTCTTTTTATAAAATGTAACTTTTTTGTCAGCAATGGCTTTCTCTAGTCCAGTTTTGAAAGCGCTAATGGGACACTTAATTTCACAAATTGTGTCTGATTCTATGATGCCGTCGGATGAAGCTCCAAGAAATGGGATTATTTCATCCAGAAACAAACCACAGGCCCGAATTTTTATATTCATCTCTTTTTCTAATTGTGCTTTTGCAATTGCTTCGTTTTCACGTCCGTGTTTAATGGATTTGACGTTATCTAACGGTTTTTTATATATTAAATCTTTTACAAGGTTCTTACAACTAATGTCTTGGCGTCTCTTAATGATCTTTCCAAAGTTGGAGGCTGTAAGCAAATTTCGCCTCAACTCAAGCCATTCACTTGAGTCACTTTGGAGAATGGTGTCCCTTTCAATCCTTTTTCTTTGGTCTTCAGATTTTGTTAAGGTTTTCTAAGAATATTTTTTTCGCTTCTTCCATCATTTCTTTGGTCATGTCTGGTTTGCTGCAATCCTCTCCATAATTTGAAGAGAAGACATTTCTATTTTCAAATACCCTTCTTTTAGTTTTCGTATATTTTCTATTTTTCTCGAGTCGCTGTATTCTTCTTCTTTCTAAGTAGCTTATTATTCCTTTTGGACTTCTACCTACAATGGATTTATGTAACAGGCTCAAAGGTTTTTTAGTATTAAATGAGAGAGCCGCAGCATTGCATCTCATTTGATATTGATATTTTTGGACAAAGTTGATCCTTTTGCCACCTACAACAATGCTGTGATATCTTTACAGAATTACTATCAACATCGTGCAACAAGCTACGCGAGTGCGCAGCTAATTGTGACAATATTAATTTTATTTTCTGCCACAGAGAGTTTGTATAAAATTCTTTGTTGGCATCTTCTACTTGGCCATGTTTGTCACAAAAATATTCTTTGCAGCTGATGTGGTGTCCAAAAGCATGATCGGCCGCAAGCATTATATCATTATGCAGTTGAATCGGATTACCAGTATTCTTGTGCTTGGCAATTGCAACTGTAACAACTTTTCTCATAGATAAGATTTTTTTTTTGTTATCAGTTTTCTGAACCGTATGATAAATTTCGTGTCAGTTGTAAGATTATGAAGCTTGTTACAGAAATTTCTGAGTAAGTGGTTTCTGCATTCTATCTTTTCTATGGTAAAATTTTCATAAGGCCTCTCTTGTAGAAGTTTAGAATAAGTATTGGCATCCCCGTCTGATATAATTCTGCCATAAATCAAGTTATGCATTTCTATGCTCTTTTTGAATCCCTCAACAATAATTGTTGGACCCATACCGGTAGATTGACCTGTAAATATGTAATATTTGTAAGATGATGTTGCTACAATATTCTGCTTTCTTAAATTATATGTTATAATAGGTACCTGTATACTTTTTATAGCAAATGTGATCCTTGGCTGGGATTTTTTTCTTTTCTGCTTGGGCACAAATGCAGCAAAATTTGTTTTTGACAGACATATAGAGTATTTTATTGGTACGTTTACCAAGTATGGCTGCCGCTCCTGAGAGTGAAGAGTAGTTTTTCTGATATGATCTCTTTGCCCAGCACCCATCAGCTATGACATCAATAATTGGTATTCCTACTGCATTTACTCTACCCTCTGCAACAGTTGGCTTACATTTACAATACGTCTACCAATAGGTTTTTCTCTGAAACAAAATTAATTTAAGTTAGTGGAACAAACTTCAAAATGTGTTCTATCTATTTCACTCAAGATTGTTAAAGAACAGAAGGAACCTCGTATCTTCTGTTTCTTCATCATATGTTATTTGGTTTCGATCTTGCTGCAAACTAAGTTCAGTGGGTGACTCTTGAGTACTTGGGGGACTCTTGGTAGTAGAACTGAAAAGTCACGAAGATCTTTGTGTAAGTGTAATAAATAAATGTAGCTGTTGCTATAACCCAATTTCTTTCCTCAATCTGTAATATCTTGAGTCGTGAGTTTATTTAGAACAAAATTATACCTGTTTTCTCCATAATTTATTATATGAACCGATTTTTGTTGTACGCTGGGTGATAATAATTTATTGGCAGTGGAGCTGTAAACAAACAACGTTTTTTTATGCAAAATGCTGTGTGATAGTATCGATATTCATAAAATAACCGCTGTCACCAAACTGACACAATATTATTTTCAAAAAAGATTGTGAAAACTTTTACCTTTCGCCCTCATTTTCCATTTGGTTTTGTTGTAAACTAGATGATGAATCATTAGTATTAGAACTAGAAAAGAAAAAAAAATGTGAGGTAAGGTGTGTGGAACGTAAAGGGCTATTGATGAACTGATTGGATGATTTTAACACGAAAAAAAAAATGTAAACTGGGTTCTCAAAAAATATATTCAATTTGAGGCCAATATTTATATTATACTACTGCTGTAAAAAAACATGGTGCTGTAGAATAAATTATAATTTGATCTCAAATATTTATAAGTACAAAATTATTATTTTTTTTTTTTTTTTTTTCATAGCCGTACCCGGCACTCGTGCGGTCTGGTTGTGATTTCTGTTGCGTATCTAATTACTTTCCCCAGTGCGCGAAGAGTTGTTTACGCATTAAAGTGACACGTGCCACAGGTGTGCGCCGGACCTACCGGCTGCGTTTCACGATCCCGCCATGAGTGATGACGTAATTTCTTCACCGCGCTGTGATATACAGAGCTTATTGAATGATTCTTCGGACATGGATACTATTGATGATGACGGTAAAAACAAAGAGGAAAAAGGGGAAAAGAGGGAAAGAGAAGACAGTACTGAAGACGAAGAAGGCTGGAAAGAAGTTAAGACGATCAAAAAAAAAATTGTCACGGAAGTTCACATTCTGTAAAAGAGGAAAAGTATGAGATATACGTTTCGCATAAAGACCGACTTCCAAAACAGTTTGCAATGGCGCGTATTTTGAAAGAAAATAAAATTTCTAAGATTAGAGAAGTTAAATATTTAAACCCTTTTGAAATACGCTTCCAATTTGAGTGTGAATCGGCTGCTCAGAACTTTATTATGTGCGAGAAGCTTTTGGAGAAAGGATGGAGGTTCCAGAAGGCCATGGAATTGTCTATCTGCTATGGCTTAATCAAGGATGTAGACGTCGATTTCACGGATGACGAGATCCAGAAAAATATTTCATGTCCGTCCCCCGCAAAGCTTTTATCTTTCAAGAGGCTAGACCGTCGCAACAGGGATGAAGGTGGTTGGTGCCCCAGCGAAACCCTTCGACTGTGCTTTCAGGGTTATCATTTACCGGCATCAGTTCGGGTATGTGACATAAATATTAAAGTATTGCCTTACATACATCAAGTTTCACAATGTTCCCAATGTTGGAGGCTAGGACATGTGGGGAATATGTGCCCCTCGAAAAACGTGGTGTGCCCGAAGTGTGGTGGGCATCATGAGAATTGTGATACCTTAATGTTTTCGTGTGTTAACTGCAAGGGTAACCACATATCGCTCAGCAGGTCTTGTCCGGTTTACAAGAAAGAAAGAAGATTGAGAGAAATAATGTCTGAGTTTGGATGTACATATAGAAAAGCCCTAGAATGTTATGTACCCCCCGAAAAACCCGCTCCCCCCGTAACTATCATCCCTCATCAAGCTCCAGTAGCTCAAGAAAATCGTTCTTCTTCCATACCTCCTGAAGAAGACTATTCACAAACCCGAAATCCTTCCTTTTCCGAAATAGTTCAAACAAAGGCCACAGTCCACAAGACACAGACCCCTTCCACGGCTAGTAGGAACAACGATACCCCAAAGCCTCCGAAAAATAAAAAGAGCCCATTTAAAGAAGACTGGATGTTCTGGAATTCAGATGCAGACGAAGGAGACGTTCATCAATTGCCCGTTGATGACGAGGGTAAAGATGAATGTCCTTCTTTCAAAGAGCTGTGCGCCAGAATAAAGGAAGTTATCTACCTTAAAAAGACAGGTTTAATTTTCAAGATAAAGTGTGTCTTCCAGTTGTGCCTTGAATGGTTAACCCTAGTGTCAGTGTCTTGTTTCAGAATGGCCGTGGATACTAGTAAAAGCACTGTTTAACTTTTTTATCACTTGCGATGGCTAACAAATCACTTAAGTTAAATATCTTTCAGTAGAATGCCCAAAGTATTAAGCCAAAGATAGTATCGTTTCAAGAACTTTTGCGTCAGGAAAAAGTACATATTGCTGCCCTTAGTGACACATGGCTTGAGACAGAAAGTAATTTTAAAGTTAGTGGTTTTAATGTTTATCGCGCGGACCGGGATGACTCATACGGTGGTGTAGCTATTATAGTACACAAATCTGTTAAGTCGCAGAAGCGACGCGTTCTCGTCACTAACACAGGTATTGAGGTAGTGTGCGTGCAAGTATTTAACTGTGGCTCGTTTGAGAATATCGTTTCAGTTTATTGTCCATCAAGAATCGTAACCACTCAGCAGGACTGGGATAGTCTGTTTTCATTATGGCCATCCAAAACATTAATTCTTGGTGACTTCAATGCCCATCACGCCAGTTGGTCCTATAAAACGAGTGTACGACTAAACGCCGACAGACTGAACACCGACAAGACTTTACTTCGACGGGACTCTTCGCCGACAGGACACTTCGCCGACAGGACTCTTCGCCGACAGGGCTCATCAGCGACGCAATTTATCTCCGATAATCAGATACTTACTTTGGAAATCGATTACTTATGCGTTTCTTGTAATTATACAATTCATACAAAATAAACGACGTTACAACATTGTAACGTATAATATGGTACCTACCTAATCCTAAAACATTAACTATTGTTTTAGGATTAGGTAGGTACCATATTATACGTTACAATGTTTTCTATTAATGCAAGTCGTTTCTGGCACTCGCCGGCCGCTGCCGCGGCACCGCTCGCTTCGCTCGCTCGGCTCGTGCGTAGGAGGTCACAGTTTTAACCTAACCTAACCTACCTGTCGGCGAAGAGTCCTGTCGGCGAAGTGTCCTGTCGGCGGAGAGTCCCGTCGAAGTAAAGTCTTGTCGGTGTTCAGTCTGTCGGCGTTTAGTCGTACACCGCTATAAAACTGACCGCAGAGGCAGTCTTATTCACGACTCACTAATGGAGAACAACTTTATTTCTTTGAACAATGGAACACATACGCGAATTCGTTTAGTTGATAACAAAAATCTTCCCCAGATATTTCACTAGTTTCTATAGATATTGCGTTAAGCTTTAATTGGACCGTGTTAAATGAAAATCTAGGCAGCGACCAATTAATTATTAAAGGTGAACGGCAGGCTTGTATGGGAACTTCGTACCGCTAATAAAATTTCGTGTTTTGGGATATTTTTTGTTTTAATTGGTAGTTAATAAGATAGACAAGCCCTTTTTAAATTCTTAGATTTTTAGAAGTTGGGACGTAAAAGTTATTACGAGTTTTATTTTTTAAGGTTATGTATTAGTGTACCAATGTAGATTGTTACTTAAAGGTACATAAACATTGTTTTGGTGATAAAGTAAATGTTCTAGATTGCTTGTCGCTATCTTTGTAGTGTTCTACTTAATTAAGTAGGTAGATTGAGATGAGAATCAGAGAGATTGCAGTCACAAACCACAATCCAAAACAACAGCAAAGAACTGAATTACAGAACTGAAAGACAGTAACAGTAATACAGATTTTCTTTATCTGTCAATAAATAATTGCCATATGAACAAAAATAATATTGTTGACGAAAATCATTCCTATCATTATATTATTGTTAACTATTATGATTTTATTTAACAATCACGCATTGTTAGGTATAATATATTAGTGTTTAATTAGGTATATTTAATGTTATTTCTATTTCTAAATAATTAATCTATCATTTTGTTATTAGTGTTATTTTACATATGACAACTTTAAAAAACATAACTGCGTTTAGTTTACGATTTTATTACGTTTAATTATTAAAATCTTTTTATTGATATTATTCATTAACCCGAACTTCTAAAAATAGTACACTTACATGAAAATAAATGTCTTAGTTGCCTTAATAAGTGGTATAAATTCTATAACAAAACATTAACAAAAATATGCGGTACGAAATCTGCCGTTCGCCTTTCAACATTGTGTACGTCATTCCTTCCTTCAGTTATTAAAAGAAATTTTGGAAAAGCAAACTGGAATTCATATAAAAAATATCTAGAAGAAAAATTTCAAAATTTATGGTTACCGAATGACCCCCAAAAAGCGTATGATTTATTTTTAGATATTCTGAATGACGCTGCTAATAAATTCATTCCGATGTTTAAATTTAATCAAAACCCTACTTCAAATTTCACTCCGAAACCGTACTGGACTGCCGAACTGTCACAAACTGTAGCTCATCGTAGGTTAGCTTTATCCAAATTCAGGCGTAATCCCACGCCCCAAAACCTAGATACTCTTAATGATAGGATAAATACATCCCAAAGGTTAATCAGACAGGCTAGGGGAATGAACTTTCAAAAGTTTTGTTCCTCGGTTGATCACACTACATCGTCTAGTGAAATGTGGCGCAAAATGAGATAGATGAAAGGTTACCGTTCGCCTAGACATTTTGTGGACGCTCAAATTGCCACAAATCTTCTAAATTCCTTAACACCCGATTATGTCTCCCCACCGACCCCTACCGTTTACCATAGTAACCCTACATTAGAATGTGAGATCTCTATTCAGGAGCTAGATAAATGTATTAAATCTAAGGATACAGATGCGACGATATATCTTATTCTATGATTAAGAATTTACCTGATGTAGGTAAATCTGTATTACTTACTTTATTTAATAACTTTTTTAATCACAGTTTTGTTCCCTATCAGAGGCGCGACATTTGTAAGTATTGTACCTATTCCAAAATCCGGTCGTGACCCTAGTAACGCTTCTTCACTCCGACCTATATCGTTACTGTCGTGCATTTGCAAAATTTTCCATTATATTATATACCGAAGATTGGAATGGGTTTTTGAAAAATATAACACATTTTCTGTGAATACTGTTGGCTTCCGTAGAGGTAGGTCCTGTTTAAACGGCTTAAGCTGCTTAATCACCACAATTCAAACTGGTTTCTCCGAGGGTTGTTCCACTATGGGTTGTTTTCTATTTTTCAGATTATCTAAAGTACATACATCTTTTATGGGGTACTGTGTTAAATGTTACAACAAAATACCTTGTGATATATTGAAATTAAATGAGAGAAAATTTAAAACACATATTAAAAGTACACTTTGTAAACAAGCATATTACAAGTTAGAGGATTATATCCAGGACAGGAATGCTTGGAAACATGCTGGTCCAGCTCCATAGGACAATCTAGAGTCTAGACAAAATCAAACTGGTTGCTATTTTTATGGTAAAATCTGTTATTTTTATGATATTCATTTTACATTCTGTGATAACCTATACTCACACACTGACTTATTTTTTTAGAAAAACATACTTGTATGATGTTTGTAAATATGTGAACACCACGTATCTATCTAATAATTAAGTTATTTTTCATTGCTTAGTTTTTAATTCGTTTTACCTATTATGGTATAGTAATTTTATTCTAGGTGCATCGTCTTCACATATAATCATATAATTAATGTAATCAAACAAAATATTGTAAAACATTTTTAAAAGAGTACCGGTGGAGTTTCTTGCCCATTCTTCTCCATACGAAACTACCTTTTGGAAGGGGCAACTAGAATCAATTCTATTTTTTTTGTAAATTTTGACGTTCAAAAGTGCCTCTTATGTGCCTATTTGAAATAAATGGTTTGACTTTGACTTTGACTTTCTAGATATAGATAATGCGTACAATAATGTAAACAATTCTGTTTTAATCAATGTTTTAGATAGCTTTAAAGTTGGTTCCCGTATCTGTAAATATTTATGGAACTTTCTCCATAGAAGAGTACTCAAAATTAAAATTTGTAATAGCTTTATTAGTAGACATTCCGGTATTGGTTTAGCTCAGGGTGATCCATTATCCCCAATATTATTTAATATAGTAACGTCTGACATTTGTAAACGTGTGCAAAACAACATTTGTATATCCCAGTACGCGGATGACTTCGCTATATACGTGCAGTGTTCTTCTGTTGGTGAGGGTGAACGCAAGATCCAGTCTGCACTTGATATCATCAACAGCATGTTGACACAAGTAGGATTAAACATTTCCCCCGCCAAAAGTAAAATCTGTTTATTTAGTAGAGGTTTCAGAAGGCCAGTTATAGAAATATGTTACGCGATTGTACTCCTTATTTGTATGATCTTACGGATCTATTTTCCATGCAGGAAGAAAATACTTGAAGGTATTTCGAGCCCTGGTGTCTAAAGGTGAACGTACTTGGAAGCCCTGGTATTCGATTTTGCAAGTACGGTAACGAATTAGCCCGAGCGTCGCGACGACGCACGGTGGATCGAAAATCGGCTGTAGAAGACATAGGATCTCGATTTCTTAAATGTTATTTTTTTTGCTGGAAATGACTTCTGCTGATCATTACTGTTCTATAAAATGTCATATGAAGTAAATGTGTGCACAAATGGAAGAGTTATAATTTTTATAAGAAAAAAATGTATGAAGCTAGTATGAAAAATCGAAGTATGAAAAATCGAATTATCTCCTAAACGGCATGTTTAACCGTACTATCCTTGGAGGTGGTCATAGTGCTAATTATTTATGATTTTTTGGTTGCCGATTTGACGAAAAATATAATGCCGTTTTTTTTTAAAAAAATCGTCAAAATATTTTTATTTATTTTTACATGTAAAACGATCCCTTTTAGTGTCCAAGTTAAAAAGTTCGATATGTTATTAACCCAAATATTAAGAACACACAAAACAAGAAAAATTTAATAAAAAAATTGCAGTTTTTTGACACATTTTTATTAATTTAAATAAAAAAAGATTATCAAACTCTTATTTAAGTAACATATAAAGTTATATTATATACAAAATAATTTAATTTAAGGAATTAATACATTTGTAAAATAAAGTAAAATAAATAAAAAAAAGACAAAATATCATTAAATATTACAAAAAAAAACCCAAACACACTCAAATACAAATTTAAAAATATGTACATATATAATTTTTTTACATATTTTCCTTATCACTCTCGTTGTCAGACTCCAATTCTGAGTCAGCATCCAGATTGGATATATCCAAAAACTCGAACTCAGTGTCCTGAAATTGAATTAAGTCGAGAGTTTCAGCAAAAAAGCTCTGCTTTTTCTTGGCATCTAACTTAGGCCTTTGTGCACTTAGCAAAGGATCCGAAGAAACAAAAAGCATATTTAAAATGTCTTGATTGGAATCCTGCCTGCTTCTTTTCCGCGAATGATGTTCTCGAAACCTCCTAAAATCTTTGTTTCGAGACTCTGAGGCTTCTTCCGAGGGAGTCCCAATCGGCACAATATTATTTTTCTCGATTATGTCAACCCCATTTTTTTTTTTTTTTTTTTTTTGGGTGGGAAATCATCAAATAACTTCTCCCGCTCTGGGCGGAGCGGGAGGGCGTGTCAGACTTTTACTGACTAAAACCCACCCGTGTTCCTTCCGTTGCCTGTGTGCCAGGGCCACGATATCCCTTTCGGACAAACTCGCAACCCCGGCAGGCATTGGTCCTAACGGACCCCGTCAGTTTGTGCTGACATCTCTTTGAGGCGCGCGTGGAACACAACGCGCCGTCGACCCGGGCCTGGTCCTTATCGGACGGCGAGCTACCCATCGCTCACCGTCCGCAGGCCCGCGCCTACGGTGGCCGGAAATCGGCTTGCGACTCCCGACGCCCGGGGCGTCTCCTGCGGCGACTAGGGGCATGAGGGCGCGAACCTTGTCTCACCCTCACGCGTTCCGCCTCCTCCTTCGCTAGCATAACTGCTTCGCAGAAGGAGGTAACGGCCTCCCATGCACTCTCGCTCCGAACCATGGCCTGAACCAGGCCCGGACGCGAGAGATCGCCGCCGCCGATCGCCTCCGTGAGGACACGGCGGTGCTCCGCCCAAGCTGGGCAGACCTCCACCGTATGCTCCACCGTGTCCTCCGGGCGATCCACACAGTGGTGACACCCGGGCGTTTCCTCCCGCTTAATCCTAAACAGGAACCTCCCGAAACATCCATGTCCGGTGAGGACCTGCGTCAGGCGGAAGGTGAGGACGCCGTGGCGCCTCTCCAGCCACTCCTCAAAGAGGGGACTTATCGCCACAATTGTGGCGTGCCCAGCGCTGGGTTGCGACAATCGCACTCTCCATGTCGCCATGAGATCCCTCCGGAGCTCCGTCCGCTGTGCCGCAATTTCTTGCGGCAGCGGAGTTATGCCCCGGAGTTTCGCCTCTTCGCGCCACACCCAAATGTGCGCGAGGACTTTCGCCTCCAGATCCCATGGCGGCAATCCGGCAAGGAGGCTCGCCGCCTCACGGGAGACCGTGCGGTATCCCCGTACCATCCTGATGGCCATGACCCTTTGGGACGCGTTCAACCGCTGCGCTGGTCGCAGCCTCAGAGAACGCGCCCACACCGGTGCCCCGTAAAGGGCCATGGACCGCACGATCCCCGCGTAGAGCCTCCGGCAGGAGGCGTTTGGACCCCCTAGATTGGGCAGGAGCCGCTTCAAAGCAGCCCCGGCCCGCTCCAGTCTGGGAGCCAAACGTCGAAAATGCTCCACGAAGTTCCACCGGCTGTCGAGGACGAGTCCCAGGTACTTCATCGTCGACTCGACGCCGATGTGAACCCCTCCCGCCGTTATCTGGGAACCCGACAGTGGCGCGTTCCGAGGACCATAAAAACACATGGCCTCGGACTTGTGCAATGCCACCTCGAGTCCCAATTGCCGGATCCTATCAACGATTGTCGCAACCCCACGTGCCGCCAGTTCAGCCGCCGCCTGATGCGAACTCCCTTGTGCCAGGACTAGCGTGTCGTCAGCGTAGCAGACTACGCTGACGCCACTAGGGAGGTCGGCGCGCAGCACCCAGTCGTACCCGATGTCCCACAGATGCGGCCCCAGGACCGATCCCTGTGGGACACCGCACGACATCTCTCGCCGGTTCCACTCTCCGTGGTGACCGGGGTAGATGACGGCCCTGTCCGTCAAATAGGCCTCGACCACACGACAGAGGTAGGTCGGCATCCGGTGATACCGAAGTGCCTCCCTAATGCAACTCCAGGGCAAGGTATTGAAGGCATTGGCGATGTCAAGAGACACCGCCAAGACGACCCCACCCCGGGCAACAGCATCCCCCGTCGTGAGGGCTCGAACGCGCATGATGGCATCCACCGTAGAGCGCCCCTTACGGAAACCAAACTGGCTCTCCGCCAAATCCGGCCCCACCTGCACCAGCCGCCCGACAAGGCGGTCTGCAATTACTCTTTCAAAGAGCTTGCCCACCTCGTCGAGCAGCACGATGGGCCGGTAAGCGGACGGAGAGTCCGCCGGGCGCCCTGGTTTCTTTATGAGGACCAGTTTCCCCGTCTTCCAACGAAGTGGAAACTGGCCCCTCTCCAAGCATGCGCTTAGGAGCCCCCTTAGTCGAGGCCCGAGAGCCTCTAAAGCCAGAACCCAGGCTTTTCCAGGCAAGCCATCGGGTCCTGGGGCGGTATTCTTGGCATTCAGCCTACGTACCGCCACTCTCAGATCTACCTCGGTCACCTCTGGAGCATCGTCGTCGTCGGTGTGGTCCGCATCTGGCACCGCAGGAGGCGGAGCCATGGGCGGGGGAGTATGTTCCCCTCGCGAAGGGAACAGAGCGCTCACCACGTCCTCCACGAGCTGGGGCCGGAGACTCTGCGTCAGCGGGGGAGCCCATGGGCGGAGTTTATCTCGCACCCATTTGTAGGGGCGTCCCCACGGGTCTCTGTTGAGAGTCTCCAGCGTCTCCTCGCGGGCCAGTCCTCTGGCCCGCTGGATCTCTGCTCGGAGGGCAGTCTTCGCTGCTCTGTACCCCTCGTATAGCTCCGCCTGAATGGCTTCCGTATCCGGAGGGCGGACACGGAGCCTGCGGTGCCTGGAGTACCGGTGGCGCGCAGCAACGCACGCCTCGCGTAAAGCGGTCAGCTCACGCGACCACCAGTACACCTGGCGCCGGGCACGTCCGGGCTGGACCCGGGGCATTGCCACGTCACATATTTCGGACATGGCCTCCCGGAACCACTCCGCCTCGTCATTGATGTCGGCAGGCCTGTCCGGTGATGACACCCAGGCCTGCACGATCGTGGCTTCCAGGAGGAGCTCCCGGTCCTGCTGCTTCAGCGCCCACCGCGGACCACTCGGGGTCTGTCGGAACGGCGCGCCCGAGGTCTGGGCGGAGACGTCAAACCGGATGTACCGGTGATCGGAATAGGTCTCCACCCCCTCCATGACGCGCCAGTAGATGACACGCGGTGACAGAGCGGGGCTGGCGAACGAGATGTCCACCACTGATTCACCCCGCATCCGCACACACGTGGGGACAGAACCCCGGTTTAGGACGACCAGGCCTGTCTCCAGAGCCCAGTCCTCCACCATCCTGCCCCGTGTGTCCGTATACCGAGAACCCCAAGCCACGTTCTTGGCATTGAAGTCCCCGAGGACGATCACTGGGAGGGGATGGTACCCGACGACGATGATTCTCAACTCCCCAAGGGAGTTGTGGAACTCGGCGAGAGTTCGGTTCAGGGAGAAGTATACTCCCACCACGACAATCTCCCCGAACCTTGCTGCCACGCAACCCCCTCCCCTCTTGACGGCCTCAAGGGACGGGGTACCGGCGGCGGCCGACGAAATAATAGTCACTGAGCCGCTCAGGTCCTCCACCCAGTCGTCCCTGGGCGGGACAAAGTACGGCTCAGCGACCACGGCGATGTTAATCGACCACTGCGCCATGCTCTGGAGCAAGAGATCCTGAGCAGCGGCGCAGTGGTTGATGTTCGCCTGGAGGAGGCGTAATGGGGCCATTTATTGGCACTCCATTTCAGCCCCCTCCTGGGCCCCCTGTGAAGGCCCTGCCGCGGTGTTAGCGGCGGCAGCGACGGCGGTGGTGGCGGCAACGGCGGCGGCAATAGTGGCGGCTGCGGCGGTGACGGCGGTGGCGGAGGGCTTGCCTCTGCCCCTGGGTTTGGGGGGGGGGAGCGCAGGCCTTGCCCCCAGCCCGGTGATCGGCCGGCTTGCCAGCCGCCGCACATGCAAAACAGTGCGGCGTGGCATTACAAGAGCCAGCCTTGTGACCGGGCTGACCACAGCGGAAACAGTGATCGCTGCGGTCCACCTCCGAGGTGCAACATGCTCCCACGTGGTTACCCACCCGGCAGCGGAAGCACCTCAGAGGTCTGGGTTCCAGCAGTTTAACCTGCGCGGATACCCAGCCCACCCGGAGCCTTCGGCCCTCCCCGGCTATCTTTTGGGCCGCCGACACGGGGCAGCTCACCGTAACGGTTTGCATCCCCGTGTTATCAGGACGGATGGTGCCCGCCCTCATCTGCAGAGCACCCTCCAGTCCTAGCCACGGCGGCCACAACTTCTTCCGCCGTCACGCAGTCGTCCAGGCCCAAAATGCGCATGTCAGCGCACTTGGTAGGCCTGGACACCCGGGCCTCTTCCGCATTTAAGGACGCCCTGAGCCTTTCGGCAAGGGCGTCAGCGGTAGGGCCACTGGCCGCCCCGGGGATCTCCAGCATCCGGGCCCCCGTCGCAGTGACCTTCATTCGGAAGCCATCGGCGACGCCGATCTCCTCCAGGTTCACTGCCGCCCACGCCTTAGCGAGCACCTCCCGGTAGGTCACGCCCTTCTTCTCCGCTTCCGGCTGTAGTGTGATTACTACAGCCGCGGACTTCGGGGCGCGGAGCCTAGCCGCGGCGCTTCGCTTCTTGCGCCGTTGCCGCCTCTCCTTTCTATTGGCCGCCCTTTTGGCCTTACCCGCCCTCCTGTTCTCTCCAGCTACCTGCCATTCGGTATCCGCCGGAGAAGAATTGGAAGGCGGGGGTGGGGTGGGGGCAGCCTTCCCGCCGCCAGGGCTGGGGGCCTCGCCCTTTGCACAGCTGCCTGCGCAGCTGTCCCGCCCTTCTTGGCCTTGGGTGGCACTAATTTCGCCGCCGCGGGTTTGGCCGCTGGATTTGCCGCGGGCTTGGCCGTGGGCCGGGCCGTGGCAGCCACGGCGGCGGCAAAGGTGGCTGGCTTGCTCGCCGCTAATGGAGGGCGCAGGACAATGCCCTCCAGAACGGAAAACCGATTATGGAAGGCAGCCAGCTCCTGCCGCACCAGGGTCAGAACCCGGTCTTCCGCAGGCACGGGAAGACCCTGCCCTTGCTGCTCCACCCCCTGTCGTACCGCCTGAGGGCCAGCTCCTCGGAGCCGGGCCAGGTCCGCTCGGAGTACCTCGTTCTCCTTTCGGAGAAGCTCCATAGCGGACGTCAGGCGGCTGACCTCCGCCCGCATCTCGGACATTTCGTCCGACGTTAGGCCGGCCTGAAGGGCCCTCGCTGCCGCCATAATGGAGGCCGTAGCAGCGGGTACGACCTTGTCTTTGGAGGCTTGTATCCTCTTCAAGGCCACACCCTTAATCGCGGCTACCACGACCTGCTCAAAGCTGCTGGCGACTCGCTCCGCCTTGGAGCCGGCAGCGGCGTCCAGCTCACCACCAGAGGTATCAGACAGCCTCTCCATTGGGAGCCTCTCGGCTCCCTGGGCCGGCTCGGCTGGGCTAGCTCGGCTGGGCTCCTGGGTGGTGAGCCCTCTGCCCCCACCCCGTCCTTGGACCCCGCCCCGCCGGCCAATTTTCCTCCGGCCCGAGTTCAGCCCACCATCAGAGGACGACCCCTGGCCGTCCCCTGGCTTGGAGCGCTTTTTCTTCAGGAACTTTGCAGCCCCCACCTCCACGAGCTCCGGGCTCTTAAAAGAGCCCTTCGCGCCAGATGCAGCGTCGGACTCCGACCCCGCATCACTCCCTTCCTCTACGGCAACCGGGGTAGCCGGGCGCACAAATTGTGCTCGCGCCTTTGGCACTCTTTGTGCTTTTTCTTTCGGTGCCGTGGACGTACTGGGAATAAAACCCAGCGACTCCTCAGCACCGGTAGGTGAGCCACCCTGGCTCAATGCGTCTCCGAAAGACGGGTAAAAATCCGATTGGGATTTTGGGCGATTTGAGCTCTGCTCGGTGAGGGATTCTCCTACTGCGGAGCAGCAGGTACCCTCCTGGGGTAGTTGGTTTTTATGATTAGCTTCCATAGTTTGCTGAACACAGCTTTGCCTTTTTTATGGGGTGGGGTCCCCAGACCACTCCTTCACCTCAGTCATGTCTGATGAGCAGACACGTACTAGAGGTGAACCACTCTTCCCACTCTCCAACAATGAGGAGAGAAACGCGCGCCGTCCAGAACACCAACAACTGTTGAAGTCCTCAGACGGCGCGCCCCTCGCGGAAGTCAGATGACATTGACTCCGCCCCATGTCTCTCTTAGTCAGGTCTCTCACTTGAGGCCTTCCGGCATGAGTGACTCTACCGGCAAAGCCCCCAAGATCATTGAGACACGCAAGCCCCACCACGACGACAACGTGGAGACACACTCGGTGGGGATTATGTCAACCCCATGGATTAATAATTTATGAACGGTTGACGACATGTAGTACCAGTCGTATAATAATACGTACTTTTCTGC
This sequence comes from Tiliacea citrago, assembly GCA_963921375.1. Classification (NCBI taxonomy): domain Eukaryota; kingdom Metazoa; phylum Arthropoda; class Insecta; order Lepidoptera; family Noctuidae; genus Tiliacea; species Tiliacea citrago. The sequence goes on from OY992802.1 coordinate 355,367, forward strand.
TGTTTTGCGGGCATAATCTCTAAATTTTATTATATCGACCTGCTCTCCAGATGTAATTGCTTGTAAAATTACAGCAAATCTTTTGATGAGGTCTTCATCCAAACCGGTTATAGCTGCGGTTTTATTAGGAAACTCAAAGAATTTTCTTGCAGTATTCCCGTCATTGGTGGTTCCCGAGCCTTGTTTTACTATATCAATCAACAGATTGAGCTCATCTTTGAATTTATTTTGAATTATTTTCTTCCTTGTCTGTAGCATTTCTTTGTGCTCATCACTTCTCGCTGCCCACCGTTTGAAGTCGAGCCTGTATGCAATGTGTAACAGACATTCCATACAATTTATACGGGCGTGTAGGGATGACAAGCCAAATTTATACAGGTCAGAACACACAATTTTTGATGTTACAGCATCTAAGCGGTTCATTTCTGTAGGCTTTGCTAAGCACAGGTAGCACGATGCATTTGATCTAGCTTCAGAAAGGTAAGTGCAAACTTTAGCGTCGATCATCGTCATCATTAGTTCATGAGTCACCCTATTATTATTATTGCACTCTGTGGGGATAAGGGCCTCAATTTCTTCATCCATTTGTTTTTTCAGCTCAAGGACAACTGCTTCACTCTCCTTTACAAAAGTAAACTGAACTGGACGACAATACAAAACTGAGCATGGTTTTGGGTTCGTCCATAAGATGTTGTCTCCATCTGTCAGTTTAAGTGGCACCAAGGAGGTCATGAAAATGCTCGAGTCATCTTCCTCACCCTCCATTTTCTGCTTGTATCGGCTTTGGTTAGAAGCACCATCAAATCCCCACTTGGATATCAGCTTCAACTGCTTGTTATGCTCTTCCTTAGAAAGGCTTTGAAGGATTCTTGTAACTGTGATATCAAGTAGGTAAAGCTTGAAGTGTAATCCTAGCCGATGAATCAGTAACTGTCACTGATTGCTTCGGAGGGTAGCAATCAAGCTTAGTTTGTTGCACTTTATAGTAAGATGGATAAATATCCTTAGCACCTTCCCGAATGGCAGCCTCTCGCAACGTAATATATTGCCACTTTGAGAGTTTTAGCGAAAGAAGCAATCCAAGCGCCTTTTCTGACGTAAATATGATTGTTTTCGCTGGTTTGTACATATGTAGTATGTATGTATGTTGGCACATATTTGTAAATTTGTAGTTGAGTGTGTTTGGGTTTTTTTTTGTAATATTTAATGATATTTGGTCTTTTTTTTATTTATTTTACTTTATTTTCCAAATCCTTAGTATTAATTCCTTAAATTAAATTATTTTGTATATAATATAACTTTATATGTTACTTAAATAAGAGTTTGATAATCTTTTTTTATTTAAATTAATAAGTATGTGTCAAAAAACAGCAATTTTTTTATTTAATTTTTCTTGTTTTGTGTGTTCTTAATATTTGGGTTAATAACATATCGAACTTTTTAACTTGGACACTAAAAGGGATCGTTTTACATGTAAAAATAAATAAAAATATTTTGACGATTTTTTAAAAAAAAAACGGCATTAAATTTTTCGTCAAATCGGCAACCAACAAACCATAAATAATTAGCACTATGACCACCTCCAAGGATAGTACGGTTAAACATGCCGTTTAGGAGATAATTCGATTTTTCATACTAGCTTCATACATTTTTTTCTTATAAAAATTATAACTCTTCCATTTGTGCACACAATTACTTCATATGACATTTTATAGAACAGTAATGATCAGCAGAAGTCATTTCCAGCAAAAAAAATTACATTTAAGAAATCGAGATCCTATGTCTTCTACAGCCGATTTTCGATCCACCGTGCGACGGAGCGAGTAGCCGAGTAAAACGGGTCCCCTATGTTGTTTCGAACGCCGCTGTTGCGACACACGCTGTTGCGAATTATTTTTCCACTGCCTCACAGGTTCGAAAGCTCATGGACTCGAATGAAGTAGTCGCGAAAGACGCTGTTTCGAAAAACATTTTCACTGCCTCATACGCTCGAATGCTTGTGATAGTAATTTAGTTAAATTGGATATTGATGAAGAGTTTTTGTTTTGGTAACTGAATTTACCAACAATAGAGGGGACCTGGCGCTCGGCGGCCGCTGCCGCGGCACGCTCGCTTCGCTCGCTCGCCTTCGCGCGTTAATGGTCACTATTCTAACCTAACCTAACCCAAATGATTAAATACTTTTCTGTACACTTTATGACTAAATAAATCGAAATCACAAGCATTCGAGCGTATGAGGCTGTGAAAATGTTTTTCGAAACAGCGTCTTTCGCGACTACTTCATTCGAGTCCGTGAGCTTTCGAACCTGTGAGGCAGTGGAAAAATAATTCGCAACAGCGTGTGTCGCAACAGCGGCGTTCGAAACAACATAGGGACCCCGAGTAAAACACTTTGATAAAGTCCCCAAGCCTTGTTGGAAGAAAAAATACTTGCATAGAACATTGATTCGTAATCTAATATAAATAAGGACCAGAATCGCGACTACAAAAAAAAATACTTCCAAACCTTTAAAGTAAAAATACTTGCATAGAACATTGATCCGTAACCGAATATAAATAAGGACCAGCATCGCGTCTACAAAAAAAAAAAAATAACTTCCAAACCTTTAAAGTAAAAATACTTGCATAGAACATTGATCCGTAACCAAATATAAATAAGGAGCAGAATCGCGTCAAGCGTAGACGGAGCAAAATACTTTGAAGTTTGCGAGTATTTCGGGCGGCACTTGGTCGGCGTACTTGCCTTCTTCTCTTCCCTAATAAATAAGGTATCAACTAAGTTTTGAGGGACAGTGCATTTTTTTTTCATTACCTAACAAGTACATAAAACATTAAGTAGGTACTTACCGTTTTATTCTTTGTAATCTCCTCTTGTATGCTATTTTCAAATTACGCTTCTTGCGTCTTTTTTTGTCACCCATTTTGATATTATAATAAGAATTAACGACAACTAGTAATTAATATTTACAGCGTAATACCTAATTACACACTAAAATAACCTAATATTTACACACACTATATATAAAACCAAAAAACAAATTGGTTGGGCCACCGACAATAATTTTGTTTGCGCAGAAAAGTGTCATAGGTCCGTTCAGCACAGCGTCTCGTCCCGCACTGATTTATTGGGCGCCGGAGGGGTGGCTACGCAATTTACGATTACGTAAAAAAATCCATATAAATAATTAAGAAAGTTATTTGGCAAAAATAAGCCAAAGGTCCCCTCTGCATTACTTAATATAATATATTGGTGGCAATTAAAACATCCTGTGATTGATAGTTCAGGAGAAAAATGGTAGTAAGTTACAAAAATAGAGGCCACTTTGCGTATTTATTTATGATATTTCAAATATATTTTTATTTTTTTTTGAAGCCAAGAGGACATGCTTTATCTTGTGTAGATTAATATATATTATTTTGAAAAAAAAAATTGTAAGAATTACGGAAAAAAAAGGTTCTAACGTATCCTAAATAAAGCCCAATTCACGTACGCCTTAAAATGAATTTCTTTTCTCTTTGATACATTACCAAAAAAAAAAAGCATGTTTTGACTGTCTCGAACTGTCAAGTGGTAAACTAATCGATACACTATTGTAGGTGCCTTCTTAAAGCAGTCCACAGTGCTATGGAGCCCGGTGGACTGCTTCGTCAGCTCGGCAGCTGTGGAAGGTTTCTGATCGTGTGATAGTGAGACGAGTGATAGCCCTAGGGCTGCCACTCGTTGAGCTCGCCTATCCTAGCGAACAACATGTGGTAGCCCTAGGGCTGCCACTCGTTGAGTTCGCCTAGCCCAGCGAACAACAAGTCTATGTAAGTAGTAACTAATAAAACAGCTGCGTATTGTCCAACTTTTTATTTCCTTACTGTTTATTTTATAATATTCTTTTCAATTTGCAATTTGACAGCTCGGCGGGCGACGCGCGCTCGCCGCGTTATTTCTATACAAATAGTTTATAACTCTCAATTTAAATCGAGTTTATCACTCACATATACAACTCATAAATACAACAAATATAATTAATAATAATAGTAATTTACACAAACAACAACATATGTAATTTTACGCATCCCTTCGAGCCGGGCGGCAAACCGTTCCCTCCATCACAATATACATTATACTTAGCACCTCCAACATATTTTTCATCCGTCAGGATGTTAACTGAACAGTTCCCATCGAAAGCCAAAAGTGTTTTACATAACAAGTACTAGCTGCAATCATGGACTGCGATAACAAACAAATCATTTACAAAAACAATGGAAAACAAAGTCGCCGCAGCGCACTCGTCGTTCTGGTGCGCTCGCCGTGCCACAGCGTGCACCGCGGCCGTGACAGCCACGCTGTGACAGCCACGCCATGACAGCCACGCCGTGACACGCCGGCGCCCCGGGGACTAGTGCGAGCGGGCGGCGGCGTGTGCGTATCAAACGTACATAAAAAAATATACAGGACATGTACACACTAAACTAATCTCACTAGAATCGAACAGCATCTCACTGTGTGCGGCCAGTGAGCGTGCAACGAAATGTTCAGCGCGGGCACCCGCACTAGGAGGGCGCGGCTGGCACGTTGGCCGCGGCCAGGCGCAGCGTCGCGCACGTCAGCGGCGGGGCCCCGGGGCCCGCGCGCTCTTCTTCGGGCACCCGCACAACGAGGGTGCGGCCGGCACGTCGGCCGCGGCCAGGCGCAAAACCGCGCAAGCTAGCAGCGGGACCCCGGGGCCCGCGCGCTCGTGTCGGGCACCCGCACTACGAGGGCGCGGCCGGCACGTCGGCCGCGGCCAGGCGCAGCGCCGCGCACGCGAGCGGCGGGGCCCCGGGGCTCGCGCGCTCGTCCTCGGCGCTGGCCAGCGCGTGCTTGAAGCTCTCGTACGTGAGCCAGCAGATGGCGGCGGCCGGCATCTGGTAGAGCACGCGCGCCTGCACGCCCTTGAGGAAGCCGCGCGGGCCCGACGCGCGCAGCACGAGTGCGCCCGCGTCCCACAGGCCGGCGGCGCGCGCGGCCCGCTCCTGCGTGTTGAGCACGGTCTTGCACACGTCCAGCGGCGTGGTGGCGAAGGCGGCCAGGGCCCCGCCCGCGGCCCCCGACAGCGCGTGCGCCAGCGGGTCGTACGCGCGCAGCGGGTTCAGCTTCTTCTGGCACGCCTCGTACGTCACGAAGTGCAGCGCCTGCGGACACACATTCGAGTCAGGCTTCTGATGAATCTCTTAAATGTATTAATTCACTGACGCACAGCCTAGTGTCAGTCGCTGGCAAGAAGGACGACACTAAAACAGTCTGCGTCGAAATTACTCCAAAACACAGCAACCAAGGTTGTATAAAGTTAACTTTTGACTGGCAATACTGGCAGCCGGCCGTCAAATATTTTCGTGTTAGAATTAAATTGTAAAATTATTGATGCAAGTGCTTAAATTCGATAGATATAGTTATAAATATTAAGGATTTGTATTTGTGAGTAATTTCGTTGCAAAATTCAAAGAAAAATCAATGAATTAGCACCAGCTGTCATCCAACAGACGGGAGTATTTGTTTTAATTTTAAGCTTATTTAAGTAAAAACAGTTAGTTCTTACCACAACTATTGCAATATAACGTGTACATTTCTCGTCCCTGTGAGCTGCGTCCTAAATAACCCTATAATTCCATTTATTGTACTAAAATCAAAATCAAATCAAAAGTCATTTATTCAAACTAGGCTGAGAATCAGCACTTTTCGAACGTCAAAAATTACATAAGACAGTCCCCCAAAAACGCCCACCCTTCACCACTTCCTAATGCTTTAGCTGGGAAGAAGAAGTGGCGCAACAAACTCCCCAGCAGCACAGCTGTCTGTTCAGATATAAAACTTGAATCTATACAATAAAATGTAAAAGAATTTGCACAACATTAAATTAAATTATTTGCCTTATGTTAGCTAGCACACGTCACTATACCAAAAAAAAAACCATAAAAATCGTCAAAACTATACTCAAGCAGAAATAACGTAAACAGAACGTACCTAAATAAAAGCCTCCAGGCATAATGGGCGTGCCCGCTTACATAAAGCTATAGATGTAACTCGAATTCACAAATGATAAACTAGCACCATCGAAGTAAAATAAAAAACAGTTAATCATTAATAACAATAACAAAACCATGGTCAGCAAGACGACCAGTCACCACAAGCAGCACCCGTTCACGAGCATAACGCAAAGATCAGCCATCACCCCCCTCGCCATAGCAGAGGGAAGGAGGCAACCCGAGCCCCGACGCTACCGCAAGCAGTGACATCTAAGGGAGCATGACGAACTTGCTGCCGGTTGCTCAGGCAAGAATAATATAATCAATTGTCTAGGTCGCTAGCTAACCACTTAATGCAATACAACTCATAAAAAAAAAACATTTTCATGAGTATATTATGTCACTAATAAATAAAAATAAATTGACTTAGACAGTCAAATAAAAATAAACAATTATATGAACTCATATAACCTGTCCGCTACGCGGTACGCTAATTCTGGAGAAAGAACATGAACATTGTCTTGAGTTAATCACAGCGACCAACTATTCTTATCGTTTAAGTAGTCATTGATAGAATAGTATGCCTTTGAACAAAGATTGGATTTAATTTTAACTTTAAACGCATTCAAAGGCAAATCTAACAAAGAAGAGGGTAGCTTGTTATAAAAAGTTATACCAAGTCCAACAAATGAGTTATGAACCTTATGGTACTGGACATTATGTTCATGGTTATCTAGCATAAAACCACATTAAATACGTTAGAGACCCCATAGAAATCACTGCACTTTATTACTGGACATACTTATGTTATGTTAAATTACAGTACCAGTGCCAGTTCATGAAATTAATGTTAAAAAACGGATTTACGAATAAAAAGATTAAGATAAGAAGAAAGAATGCTATGCTATGTTTAAGATTGTCAGAATGCTTAAAGTATTGGATGCGAGGCTTTTGGCTACTTAGTATGTGTTTTTTTTTTGTTGGACTTTTTTTGTTGTACTGTGCGTTTTGTTTGTGCAGAATAAATAAGTTTTCTTTCTTTTTTCTTTTTTTTTCTTTACAATCACTTGAAAATAGTAGTAGGTACCCCCAACCATTTCACAAAACTTAATTTTGTTGTTTTTTCCCTTTTATTTTCTAGAATTTTACTATCTCAATTAAGAAATAACAGTGAATAATAAATTGATCCTCCCATAATTGAGTTTTACACACTACATAGCTTTTATCACTTTGTTTTCTTTAAATTCTAAACTCCCAACAGGCCCTTCATCAGTACTTTTTTATCCACATCTTATCACTCTCTTATTCCTTTTACTCACTTAGCTTTCTCTTCTCTCATTCCAGGGTGCCACTAGGGTTGGCCTATCAATATGTTGACCCGTAGAGCTGCATCCTTAGAGGAAAAACTGAGGGCTACATTGAAAGAGTTGGAATCTAGTCAAAAACTGCAATCAGCTGCTACAGGAAAGAGATGACAGCGAGGTTTGAATTCAGTATATTAATAATAAGAACACTGAGCTTAAGAACCAGTTGGCTGAACTACATATAGAGCATATGGACATACCTGACCAGCATTAACACCTCAGTCAATTTGTGTCAAAATTCCAGCAATGTAGTGACCCACACACTGGCTTTGAGACGGATATCTGAATTAGAACTACAATTAAGCAGCCCACAACACAATAAGCCATTTAGAATCTCTCAAAGCCAGTGAGGAGTCTGCTGTCACCTGCAGTCTTTATGATGAGTTGGTTGGTAGCCGGTCCGGACCCACATGGTTGAGCCAATTGTAACAATAGACTTAACTGATGATACTATCACTATATGCTATTTGTTTATTAGCCATAATAAGATAAAAAAAATATATTAAAATTAATAGATTAATTAGAAAAAATCAGAAATTGTTAAAATGCCAGAAAATTAACAAATTAAATACAAAACTTAGGCAAAAAAAATCTAAATTTAATTCAAGAATTAAAGGAGTGTAATAGTGAATTACAATTATGTAATACTATGTATGATACTGACACTCGGCACCTTCAGGTGAATTGTTTGTTAGGGAATATGCTCTAATAAAGGATATCTTTAGTAAACATGAGGCTTCTCAACAAGACCTGAGTAAGCGTTTGGAGGAGGCCAATGAGTTAGCAGACCTGGTCAAGTACAATGCAGAGGGGTATGAGTCTCTGACAAATAACCTCTCTTTTAGGTGTGCCTGCTCCCAGGCACCCCAGCCTCAACTTGTTACACCCACACCCTCAGTGGCTCAGCCAGTAGGTAGTTATATTAGTAAGGATAATAATTATAGTATGAATAATTTGATTAATACAACATAATATGTATTTTCTGACTAATTTGGTCAAGGTTTTGGTAGTATATTTAATCAGTGTTCGCAACAATATGTCATTAATAATTGTTTACCCGGCGCCAGTATTAGCCAATTAATTAGTTTTATAAAATTGACAAAAATAAACCCCAGTTCAACTGTTATTTTATTATATGGGGATAGTTTAACTGTAAGTAAAAACCGGCCAAGTGCGAGTCGGACTCGCGCACGAAGGGTTCCGTACCAATATCTATAAAAAAGGCAAAAAAAAACACGTTTGTTGTATGGGAGCCCCCCCCTTAAATATTTGTTTTATTTTAATAAGTGAATATATAACTAAATATTCTGCGAATATTTCAAGCGTCTACCTGTTGCCGTTATCAATATCGAGCAGAAAAGAGCAAAAAAAACACGTTTGTTGTGTCGGAGCCCCCTTAAATATTTATGTTATTCTGCTTTTTAGTATTTGCTGCTACAGCAGCAACAGAAATACATCATCTGTGAAAATTTAAACTGTCTAACTATCACGGTTCATGAGATACAGTTGGTGACAGACGGACAGACAGACGGCGGAGCCTTAGTAATAGAGTTCCCGTTTTACCCTTTGGGTACGGAACCCTAAAAAGGACATAGGAATGTGTCCATTTGATGTTACATCTCAATGAGACCAATAGAAAAATGAAATGAATGTTGTAAATTTATTTTTTGTGCCGCCTTGCCTTATTCTCAATATTTGTCTGATGAGCATAATAGGCACATTTATAAATTAAATTTGTTCATTTATAATAAGACTTGTCGTCACAGTGACGCTATTTTATATTTTGACTGTAATCAATTTATTACTGATTACAAACTGACAAATTATACAATGTATTTGCCACCTAGTTGTAGGAGACATATTGCTAATCTGCCTCTTTTCTAATGGGCCTCTCTGGTACTAATCTGCCTCTTTGCTAATGGGCCGCTGCTGCTGCCGATGGGTGCTGCTTGTGGTGACTGGTCGTCTTGCTGACCATGGTTTTATTATTGTTATTAATGATTAACTGTTTTTTATTTTACTACGATGGTGCTAGTTTATCATTTTTGACTTCGAGTTGCATGCAGCTATAGCTTTGTGTGGGCGGGCACGCCCATTATGCCTGGAGGCTTTTATTTAGGTACGTTCTGTTTACGTTATTTCTGCTTGAGTATAGTTTTCGACGATTTTTATGTTTTTTTTTGGTATAGTGGCGTGTGCTAGCTAACATAAGGCAAATAATCTAATGTTGTGTTGCGTAATGCAAATTCTTTTACATTTTATTGTATAGATTCAAGTTTTATATCTGAACAGACAGCTGTGCTGCTGGGGAGTTTGTTGCGCCACTTCTTCTTCCCAGCTAAAGCACTAGGAAGTGGTGAAGGGTGGGCGTTTTTGGGGGACTGTCTTATGTAATTTTTGACGTTCGAAAAGTGCTGATTCTCAGCCTAGTTTGAATAAATGACTTTTGATTTGATTTGATTTGATTTGGCCTCTTTTATTCGTTATATATACTAATGACCTACCAAGGTCTATAGACCAGGACATTATATTGTTTGCGGATGATAGCACGGCCATTTTTGCAGATACCGGTCAAGAAAATTTTGAGGCTCAGGTTAATAAATCTCTCGAAGATGTTATAAACTGGTTAATAATTAATAATTTAAAAATAAATATTGATAAACTAACTAAACTATTGACCTTCACAAATAAAATCAATGTTAATTATAAAGGTAATTCAATAAATCAGGAGAACTCGAAACACTAAGTTTCTACGAGTCCGTATCGACTCAAAACTTGACTGGAAAATGCATGTGGATGGTGTCTGCAAAAAACTTAATCAGTATTCATGGGTCTCCCTTGTTTGACCGAAAGGAATTTGACAAATTTTCACTTCCCAAAAAATTTCTCGCATAATTTCATTTGCCAAATTATTACTTAGCAAAAAATCTATTCACAAAAAATTGTAACGCAAACCTAATGTTTGACAAATGAACGTTTAAACTATAACTTGTTTACCAACTAGTACTTTTAACATTTTTTATTTAGTCAAATATTTCAGTTGGAATAACAGTTTTTACGCAAAATCAAATAATAATATAAATAAGTAATTAACCTAATCTAAATAGTTCAGATCCGGGTAACCTACTAAAAACAATCTCTTTTTTCTATTAATGCAAGTCGTTTCTGGCACTCACCGGCCGCTGCCGCGGCACCGCTCGCTCGGCTCGTGCGTAGGAGGTCACAGTTTTAACCTAACCTAACCTACCCATTTTTTTTTTAAAGAAATTAACCTAATCTAAATAGTTATGTTCCGGGTAACCTACTAAAAACAATATCTTTTTTTCTATTAATGCAAGTCGTGTCTGGCACTCGCCGGCCGCTACCGCGGCACCGCTCGCTTCGCTCGCTCAAAAACGTTTATTGTCTGAAGATTGTTTGCTGTAATAAATCATTTGATTAAAGACCAAATGCCATAATGACATTATACTTGGTAATATTTTGCCAAGTAAAAATTTGACCAAATGAAAATATGCGTACTAAAATCATTCGAAATATTGCAATGGTATAAAAAAAGGTTGCTAAAATTTGTTTGGGTAATGAAAATTTGATTGGTAATGAAAATCTTTTCGGCAAAACGGCAGGATCCCCAGTATTCATATGCTCTCTATTTACTTCGAAAAATTGTAAATGAAAACGTATTACTCAATGTTTATCATGCATATGTGGGTTCTACTCTGAAATATGGTATACTGTGTTGGGGTAACTCTACTAACAGAGAATTTGCATTCAAAGCCCAAAAAAAATGTATCGTATGATGTGGGCATAAACAGACCGATTCATGCAGAGCAGAATTCAGAAGACTAAAAATCTTAACCCTAGCGTCAATGTATATATTGGAAGCAGCCTCAATTACAAAGCGAGATATCAGTAATTATGAGACAATGAGAAGTACAAGATATAAAAATGACCTTAAGGCAGCTAAGAGTAGAACAGTTAAGTTTAAATCAAGCATATTTGGTATGGGTGTGAAAATTTATAATAAATTGCCAGACTTTATTAAAACCACTGAAACATTAGCTACTTTTAAATACAAACTTAAAAAAACTACTGATACAGAAGGTATATTATACAATTAATGAATTCTTTAATGACAAATGTCTTGACTGAAATTTATTTAATGGTATTATGATAATGCATAATTATGAAAAGTGTTAGTTATTGTTTAATTTATTTATCTGTAATGTGGTGGTAATGAATATTATATTGCCTTGACTATTTTGTATACTTGTTATGACGGTTTATATTATTATTATTTTTTTCTTTCTTTGGACATCAATTAATTCAGTGACAAATGTTTTTGACTAAAATTTATTTAATATGACGTTAATGATGCAATAATTATGTCAAATACCAATTGATATTTATACTTAATTTATTTTCTCTAATGGTTATTATGTTACTTGAATGATTTTATTTTGTTTTTCTTTTGACATGTAATTGTAAATTTTAAAGATTGTACACCCCATGGGTATGTTACAGTGATACTTTGTTATAATACTAATTTTAAGAGCTGAATTTCCACCTGTGACAAACAATAAATAAATCTTGAATCTTGAATCTTTTAGCATACAATATACACAGAGACACTGGTACCTGTAGTGTACCATCGATTACTGTTAGTAGTGGTACTAACACTACTTTTGATACGCCTTGTAGTTAAACTATTAGGTGCGACAACGGGTCAGCCGCATATGTTGACACCCGTATTCAAGAACGATACTATGAGGTCTCACAGTGCCCATCAACGCATAGGGCCAGTAAATCCAATTCATAAACAATACTTGAGTGATGTCCAACGCTATGCGTTCACTTAGAAGGACCCTTACGTAAAGTAGCTGGACAGCTATTTTAACCAACGCATAGTGTAGCTTATTGTAAAAAAAGGTCTGTTTCAAATGACAATGTGGGCCACAGATGTGATTGTTTTTGTGTGTTTTGTATCCATTAGTGATATTTTATTTTATTATTCATTTTAACTTTTTTAATTCAATTGTTTTGGCGTGTGTCCGTTTGTCTTCTATGATCGGCCGCTCCCGCATTAATGCTACAAAGAGCTATCATTCCGATACAGAACACGGTAGTAGCTTCTTAAAACTGAAGAAAAATAAAATTATATTTAATTGTTATTAACTTATTAGACTAAACAATAGATCGATAATTGTTTGTTGTTAGATAGAATAGATTTTATATTATTGTAGATGCTGTAAGATGTATAGGTACAATAATCCAAAAAAATTATAAATTATTAAAATAAAAAAAACTGACCCAGTAAACGCACCATAAATTGACGGCTTCGTTTGTTTTTGGAGAATTCGAAACCATATGCACATCCTAATAACCCACACATAACTAATCAATTGAAGATTACTAAACTATCTTTTGTTTGGCGAACCTTGAAAACAGAGTACTTTTTATTATTACCTAAATCACCACAGTTGATGGTTTATATTTCACAACTGACAACACGTTTAAAGGTTATATTTATGTCGTCCACACATCTGCCAAACACTAAAGCGAACTTAGCAACAGAAACGGACCAATCACAGATCTATAATCGACGCTGTGCGTTCGCATAGTAAAGTGTCGCTTGAGTATTGTTTGTGAATTAAATGGCCTGCCATGACGAACGCAGTGAGAAATGCCTTACTTAGCATAGTGTCGCTGCCATACTTACGTAAGTATCGTTCTTGAATACGGGGGTGAATGTTGTACATCAAAATATGCAGGGTCTGTCCGGCAAAGAGCTAGAGTTAAGTTTATTTATGGAGAAATATGATGTTCAGGTCAACACTGGTTGAAAGAACATGAAGTGGTATTTATGAATGATAATATTTTCTGAACTTGAAAGGATGCTCCAAGAGCTTAGTAATGCAAGCCTTGAGGTTGGACTGAAGATGAATATGTCGAAGACCAAAGTTATGTGCAACGAAAGACCTGGAAGCATAAAAGTAGACGGGGAGACAATACAACATGTCCAGGAATACCTTTACTTGGGCCAAGTAGTCTCTTTCCGGGCGAGGCAAGATAAAGAAATCACAAGACGAACGGAAAACGCCTGGAAGAGCTACTGGTCCATGAAGGAACTACTCAAGGGAGACTTACCTATGACACTGAAACGCAGGCTCATGGACATGTGTGTTCTTCCCGTCTTAACCTATGGTGCACAGACTTGGTCTTTGACTAACATCCAGAAGTCCAAACTCAAGGTCTGCCAACGAGCAATGGAGCGCAGTATACGAGGGCTGCACTAAAAGTATCGGGAATGGAATATTTCCACTGTTCCTGTCATATTAAAATCTTTTTAATTGAAAACTCCTTGGTTTTAAAAATCGAATACCATTTTTTTTTTTTTTAAAAAGATTCTCGGTCTTGTCACAAGGTTTTGTCAAACTTGTTTAGTCGTTGAGAAAATGGAATTGACTCGAGAAAATTCAAGAGCGATGATTTATTATGACTTTCGAACTGGTTTAACACAAAAACAGTGTGTTGACCGGATGATTTCTGCATTTGGTGATGAAGCCCCATCCAAAACCACAATTTATCGCTGGTTTGCTGAATTTCAACGTGGACGTGTCAAGCTCAGTGATGATCCCCGTCAAGGTCGTCCAAAAACTGCAGTCACCCAAGAAAACGTTGATGCTGTGCGTAAGCTGATTGAGGAAGATCGACATGTGACATACCGCGAAATTCAGGCAACTTTAGACATTGGCATGAGTCAAATACAAATAATCTTGCATGAACAATTAGGTGTAAAAAAGTTGTTTTCCCGATGGATACCGCATTCGCTCTGTGAAGAGCAAAAAGCGGCTCGCGTTACTTGGTGCGTCAGAACTCTCGAAAGATTCCACGCAGGATCCTCAAATGCTGTATACAACATTGTATCAGGTGACGAATCCTGGATATACGCGTACGAACCCGAAACAAAAAACCAGTCACGAGTTTGGGTGTTCGAAAATGAGTTAAAGCCAACAAAAATTGTTCGTTCACGGAGTGTTGCAAAAAAAATGGTGGCCACGTTTGTCTCCAAAACCGGCCATGTTACGACTATTCCTCTTGAGGGACAAAGAACGGTTAATGCAGAATGGTATGCTAGCATTTGTTTGCCACAGGTCGTTTCTGAACTCCGTAAAGAGAACTGCAACCGCCGCATCATCCTCCATCACGACAATGCGAGTTCTCACACCGCGCACAGAACAAAAGAGTTTTTAGAGCAAGAAAACATAGAATTATTAGACCATCCGCCGTACAGCCCCGACCTAAGCCCTAATGATTTCTATAATTTCCCTAAAATAAAGAATAAATTGCGTGGACAGAGATTTTCATCACCTGAAGAAGCTGTGGACGCCTACAAAACGGCCATTTTGGAGACCCCAACTTCCGAATGGAATGGTTGCTTCAATGATTGGTTCCATCGTATGGAAAAATGTGTCAAATTTCGCGGAGAATACTTCGAAAAGCAATAAATACATTTTTAAATAGTAATGTTGTGTCACTTCCTTGATTCCCGAAATTTTCAGTGCCGCCCTCGTACTAGGCGTTAAACTAACTGATCGTGTTCGAAACACAATACTGCGCTCCAAAACAAAGATAGCTGACGTGGCTCAAAAGGCTGCCGAACTTAAATGGGACTGGGCAGGACATGTCTGCCACCAACTGTGGGCCCAAATGGCACAGAATTGGTGCCCGGAGACAGTGCGACGGGGTCGCGGCAGACCACGTAGGAGATGGCGGGACGAACTGGATAGGTTCTGTCAAAACTGGAAGGAGAACGCGCGGGCTCGCGAAAGATGGAAGGAGTGGAGGGAGGCCTTTGCCCAGCAGTGGGACAGCATAGGCTAGAGAAAAAAAAAAGAATTTTTTGGAAAAATAATTTTCCTATACAAAGTACATTTGTAAGAAAAAGTGGTATTTGCAGTGGATCTTTAGTTCTTGTTCCAAATATGTTGAAATGTAAACAACATTTACATTTAGTTAATCTTTCCATCGAGCGTACTATTGAGTTGTCTTGTGTTGAACTCGAGCGATACGTCATAATTTGCGTTTATCGACACCCCCCCCCCCCCCTCTGGGGATTTTATTCGTTTTGAATGTGTGATGGAGGATTCACTGAATAGGTTAAAATCTAGTAATAAAAGTATAATGTTATGTGGAGATTTTAATATTAATATTTTAGATGTTACCCCATTAAGTATTAGACTAGGATCACGGACGGATCTTCGTCGACTTGTCTAGATAATATATTTAGTGATTGTGATGCCACAAATAAATTATTGTTAAGTGACTTAACGTCTGACCACTGTTTACTAGCTAGCTTGCCTATGCCATTACGTAAAAATACGATATTAGACAAGGCATTCTGTATCGAAAGATTGAACGAAGCAAAGGCTTTCTATTTTTCCCAAATCATTAATTTGGTATTTAATAAACCTCGTGCACAATGAAATAAAACACCTTGGTTTTGAGAAAACATGTCAAAATTTGTGAAAAAGTTTGTCGACTCTTGTGTCAGGTGTAAGGCTTCCAAAGGTTCATCAGGTGCTCAGCAAGTGCGTTTGCATCCTATCCCAAAATTGGCTATTCTATGGCACAACGTAAAGAATACTGTTCCGTCATTATAGACGCGTTCACCAAATTTGTTCTCCTGGAACATACTATGAATTTGAATTCGATAAATGCCATTAATGCAGTTAAAAACGCGGTAGATTGTTGAATGTGACCCAGAGTCTGAATGGCAAGACCAATTGGGAGATATTCAACTTGCCCTTAATAGTACACGCTGTAGAGTAACAGGGTTCTCCCCATTGGAATTGATATTTGGAATTCAGGGTAATTCATTACAATTATCAAGAATATCTGTGAGCTCTCATGACACTAATAGACTTGATCTTGAATCAGCTAGATCAAGCGCATCTGACAATGTTCAACGACTGTCTCAATCTGGTGTTGAACAGTTCAGTAAGGGAAAGGCCAGGGTACTTCCTTTTTCCATGGGCGATTTTGTTTTTATAAAAAGCGAAGAAGGACACCAAACCAAATTAGATCCCAAGTATAAGGGCCCATTTAAATTCATTTCTGTTTTAGATAGTTACCGTTGTGAATTGAAACATATTGGTGGATCTAACGGAGTTTACAGGTGTGCCCATGAAAATTTACGGGAGGTGCCTCATGGACAATCTGGTTTGATAGAAATCGCGGAAAATATCGGTAACGATGACGTGACGGCGGATAATAATGATGAGCTTGTTCATGAAACTACCCAAGAAAATGATATTTTGGATGATGCTATTTTGGGGAACAGTAACACCGTCTCTGTTTTATTGAGGCAATGACTGCCGACTCTTGTGCTTTGGCAGCTAGTAGTATAATAGTCAATGCAGTCCCGTACGGTATATCGAATTACCCTTGAACGATATAACTGTCTACAGAAAGCATGGTTCACCGACGAACGGTAATACGAGAAAACTATTAGTCGATACCATTATTTAGCGACAGCACGTTTCGCCGAATAACGCTACATAGAATGAATGGTTGGCCGATACCAAGATTTGCCGATGTCATGGTTCGCCGGAACACGCTTGAACTAAATAATCCTTTATCGATAGCAGTTGCATGACAATGGGATCGTGTTGGAATGACTGCATTTATAAAAATAGCAGACTTGGGCCCCAGAGCGTATATACATTCTTTGCCAGATTGAATCATTTGGGTTAGGTTAGGTTAGAACAGTGGGGGCGTCGGCAGAGGGCAGATAATGCCCTCTTCCGGCCCCCCTAAATGTGTCCAGGGACGGCGGACTTGGGGACGTCCGCCGCCCCCTATCACACTGGACCCGAGGTGGCGGCGCGTAGTGTTCCACGCGCGCCCCTTTCAGACGTCGCGGGGGGGGTCCAACACCTCACCCCCCCCAGACTTGAGGTGGCCCGCAGAGGCGGGCCGGCACTAGCCGGGGATTGCGGAAGTAATAACAGATCCCAAGATCCCCGGCCCAAGTGTGGGAAGGGAACACTGGGAGGTTAGAACAGTGACCATTAACGCGCGAAGGCGAGCGAGCGAAGCGAGCGTGCCGCGGCAGCGGCCGCCGAGCGCCAGGTCCCCTCTATTGTTGGCTAGCAAACTGCTATCGATAAAGGATTATTTAGTTCAAGCGTGTTCCGGCGAACCATGACATCGGCAAATCTTGGTATCGGCCAACCATTCATTCTATGTAGCGTTATTCGGCGAAACGTGCTGTCGCTAAATAAATCTAGTCTGCTGATTCCTCCCGGTAACGGTTGTCCTGTAAGGCTGGAAATTCGTTAAGTGATGAGTTATAGCATGCTAAGTATAGTAACCATGACCTGGCAGGTCTCCGCCCTGCACATCAGCAACCCTGACCATTACAAACTTATATTTGTAGTTACCTGGCAAGAAAAGCATATTGGAGGAAGAATCATTGACGTATCATACTTCACCAGAAAATTACTTGAATTATGCAGTCATGGTCCACTAGGATGCTCAGCAAGTGACATGATTTTAACTGGTGAAAAACAAAATGGTTTGATATCCAAGTTTACTTTTAAATGTAAGATGTGCAACTTAAATTTCATAATTTGTAATGACCACTCGGATGACAATTACCTAAATTTGAATGCATGTGCAGTAGCTGGCACTGTAGCTACAGTGAGTGCCATTCACAGTTAGAAGAGCTCCTTTCAGCAATGAATATGCCTTGCCTCAGTGAAATGTCTATAAACGTAATCACCAACTTATTAGCAAACATTGGGAAAAGTTGCATTGGAAAATATGTTAGCTGGAAAACCCGAGAAACAGATGGCCGTTGCCGTGATGGACACGAATAAGTTGATGTAATTGTAGATGGTTGCTGGAGTAAAAGATCATACAAGAAAAATTATAATGATCCTTCTGGTGCAGCTGCCATTATAGGCAAAAATACAGGGGAAATATTATTTTTGGGGATTCAAAATAAATATTGCGAAGCATGTGCTACAGCAGCCAAAAACAAAAGTGAAAACAAAGAGCATCTGAGCTTTAAAAATATGACGGTCCTTCAAGTGGAATGGAGAGCACAATACTCGTTGAAGGATTCAGAAGTTCGATTGAACAACATGGACTTGTTTATAATCGACTTATTTCGGATGGAGATTCGAGTACTTACTCGAAAATATTTTAAGCTATGACAATGTAACTGTTGAAAAAGTCGAGTGTCGTAACCACGTTATTCGCATTTTTTGCAATAAATTGCAAGCACTGACGACCGAAACGAAATATCGTTAAAACATAAAAAATGTTTGACTAAGAAGGCCATATTAACCATGCGCTGTACCATAATAAAAACAATAAAAAAACACAAGGCTGACTCGTGTGTGCAGCTTTTGTTTGAAGATATTTTACGGTGCCATCACTATGTGTTTGGGAATCATACATAGTCTTTGCAAAAATTATTTCTGCAACAAATTTGGAGTTGAGGAGAAAGATGTAGTCCCAACGGTGACTTTTCACCAGTGCCTTATGGCAAAGAATAAGTTTAATCGTCCAAAATGTGGCTGCTCATTCACGAAGTTTATCCACGACGTTGATAGTAATCTCGTGGAAAACTTCCATAGCGTTGTAGCAAAGTTTGTGGGAGATAAAGAGAGTAAATTTCTCGAAAAAAAAAAACAGTTACTAACTTAAAGAGTTCAAGCAGCTGTTGTGGCTTTTAACACCAAAAAGGCCATTTCACGCCTCTACAAATCACTTAATAGCGGCAAAAGTCCGATAGGACAATTAAAAAGATTGGAACAGAGAATTACAAAAGCGGAATATAATAAACAGGAAACCAAAACGACGCATTAACTTTCAGATGTCTGAAAAAAATGATAAAGATTACGGCGAAAAATGTACCAAGCCAGACATGGACTTGGAAACATTTAATCAAATGAAAACAATCTTAAGAAGTCTGATGCAGAAATTAAAGAAAAGAAAACCATTCTGCAAAGCGAAAGTGGCGAATGGCTTGAGCTGAGGCGCTCACTACTTACCGCATCAAATTTCGGTAAAATAATTAAAAGAAGAAATAACACCAGCTGCTCAAATGTTGTGAAGGACTTTTTGTACAAAGGGAGCAGTTGAGTGAGGTGCCATCGATTAAACATGGAAAGGAAAATGAACGAATAGCACTCGATCAACTAAGCGCAGAATTAAATATAACAATCAACACAGCTGGCTTACATATTGACAAAAAACTGCCGTTTTTTGGTGCTAAACCTGATGGTTTATGCGACGATGCTATAGTGGAAATTAAGTGTCCCATTACCGCACTTAAAACTGGCGTAGAAGAGGCCATCAGAAATAAAAAGGTCACATGTTGGAAAATAAATAAAAAGGGTGAACAAGAGATCAGCACAAACCATAATTGGTTTTACCAAACCCAAGGTCAACTACATATCACCCAAATACCAAAATGTAAATGTGCCGTATGGGCGAATGAAAAAGAAAACCTAAAAGTGGAAATAAGAAAGATGATAAATTTTGGAAACAAAAGATGGAGGAAAACTTGCAGTTTTATATGGACTGCTTGCTCCCAGAGTTAGTGGATCCTTGTCATTCCCGAAACTAGCCCATTAGAAATCCGGAATACATTGAAACAACAATAAAAAATAAAGAAAATAAGCATAAAAAATAATTATAAAGATTTTATGTTGTAGCTATCTATGGTTCCTGCGGACTCGGACCTACTAGTGGACTCGGCGTGCAATAAACATCATATTACTGTGTGACTTTTTAATACGACCAACCCCTAGCCCGCAACAATATCAACATTCGAAGATGAAAAGATTCATTAAGTAAATTAAGATTGTTTCCATTTAATAATAAATTACGATTATACTTCATAATTTAAATGCTAGACATGAGAATTAATCCTGCCAAAAAATTGAGTACATAGGTAACCAAATATTATAAATACATACCTAATACTAATAGGAGTCACTAATTTTGTATCCCATGCAGAAAAACACAAATGATTAAAAATATATACCTTTAAACAACGTATAAATTAAAAAAAAATACAATTAAATAAATTATACAAAAAAATTGTTAATAATATAAGTGGGAATAATAGTACGCGAGCTCCCGGACTACAGTCGTCCTAGTAAAATCGAATCAGCTAGATGCCATTTCGATTCAATAGTGAGGTCGTAGTAAGCTTGTATACCGGAAGATGGCGGTAAATGGTTTTAGTATTAGCAAGGACCGGTAGATGGCAAATTTTACGTATATACAGAGAGGGGCAGGAAAGGTCGGTGGGGTAAGAAACTGTTCGACGGTCGAGATCATTGGGACTATGGACGCCCTTAATGCGTTTAAAGTCAAAGTTAAATCCAATCTTTGTTCAAAGGCATACTATTCTATCAATGACTACTTCAACGATAAGAATAGTTGGTCGCTGTGATTAACTCAAGGCAATGTTCATGTTCTTTGTCCAGAATTAGCGTACCTACTGACAGGTTATATGAGTTCATATAGGTAATTGTTTATTTTATTTGACTGTCTAACGGCCGAACCCAATAACCTATTTTCAGTGAAAGACAGATCGCTATTGATGATAGACAGTATAATTCTATCTATCCTTGGATGGCGTCTCACAATCATTGATAAAGGCTATCTTTCTAACGAAAACAATAAGTAGGTTTCTCTACTTCGCCCTCCCGTGCGTTCCGTTACAACCAACATCACTTTAAAAAACAATTAGTCTTATTATAAAACTTCTTTGTTTCTTACTTCTAAATAAGTTACTGGATTAAGATATAATTCTGTAGAGCCGTATTACAACCTGTTACTGACCTGCAAATTGCAAAAAACGTAATAAAATTTGAATTTCACGGGCTAATGTTGGATTTTTTTTTAACTTAAAATTCATGTTCGCATGTAGCTTGCACGGGGTTGGTACAAAGGGGGGGTTAAATTTCTGTTATTTTTTGCCTAGGACGCACCGTTTCCGAGACATTTGAATTTATATTTTTTTATTACTTAAAAAAAAAAGCATCATCTATCACATCTATGATTATTATTGCATGTACTTGCTACTTTACGTTAATGCCTGCAATTTAGGGAATAGACCAATCTGTCATCTTTAGTACTGTCCTGTCAAAGAAATCGGATATTGGGACGCATAATTTGGCATTTTCATACAAATAGCTATCCGTTGTAGGCGATACACCCTCCCATCAGTAGATAGCGTGGGCCGGTAAGATTCCATATTGTCTCATAGATTATTGGGACGTTAAAACCATCGATAGATAGATTTTTCTATCTCCAGTATGCCAAAAGTGGTGATAGATAGGTTATTGGGTTCGGCCGTAAGTCAATTTATTAAGAGTTAAAAAAAGTAAAAAAAAAGAGTCAAAACTGTAAAGTGCTCCCAGGTGGAGACTAGTCTCACAACATATACTTATAATAATGGCAGTAAAAGTCAGTGTCTTGTCCAGTAGGAACAAGGAACGG
Organism: Tiliacea citrago; assembly: GCA_963921375.1. NCBI lineage: Eukaryota > Metazoa > Arthropoda > Insecta > Lepidoptera > Noctuidae > Tiliacea > Tiliacea citrago. Next base: position 377,254 of record OY992802.1, read on the forward strand.
CCCCCATCCAAGGCAAGGTGGCGTATGATAGAAGAAGAGGAATGGGTCAATATGTTTAAGAGTCAAGTGGTAGATAAAATGATTGAAATAAAGGATATGGAAAGAAAATCTGTGAATGAATGTTGGAAAGAAATGGAGGATTGTATAAAAGATGGGTTTGGAGAATCGAAAGGGAAAGGTATGATAGAAAAAATAAGTTCAAAAACTAAAACCCGACTACTGATAAATCACGCTCTAAAAAGTATGAAACAAGAAAATATTCTCATCTGAAATTATTATGTACAAACTATTCAATATTTATCGTCTATTAAATAAACAACTTACACGTAATATATTTTAATGTATTTAATTCATATTCATAGTGATGTTCAGAAGACAGCCGTGGTCGTATGAAAATACATTAAAATATATACACATACCAGGGGCGACGGCTTCATACAACCCGATTCCTACCGGCTTCCCTGCGGAACAAAGACTATCTGAGTTTACTATTACTAAATAATAGATAAAAAACGCGTACCTAGGTACGTACGCGTTTTTAGGATAGACTATAGGTATCCTAAATCGCGAACGCGGTTTACATTTTCTGTTTTAAATAAGAATTCCGACAAATTGACATGGCGTTAAATTAAGAAAAGTAAAAGAATGACAAACATTTTTGAGGTAATTTTGGTGTTATCTTGAATTTATGTGAACTGAACAACTTTTTCTTCGGCTTCCCTCTAATGGAAGTTGAAGCTTCGCTACTGACACATACACTACACTATATACTTGTACTATATCTAGAGTGCACCCATGCAACTCGTGCACAGTAACTGCCCAAGTAAGGATTAATGGTTACATTTTGTGTTGAATTTTTCCCGATCCTCTTAATCCGTCAAATTCAGTCAGACAAGGTTCACTCTAACTCTTCTCATCGAATTGTATGAGAATTGCACTTGGCTGTTCTCCATGCGCCAGCTGGTCACGACGAAGAGCGGGCTATATTAAGTTCCTGGCCACATTTAAATACGTATTTATTATAATATAATTCTGTATTTTGTGTAGGTTTGGAGAGAAAATATTTTTGTTGTTATGATTTTATAGAAATTATATCTAATTGTTGGGTGCATGCAAGCAAAGCCATGAGCAATAGCTGACAATATATATATATTTGAAATGTGCTAATTAAGGCCTTTCATTTGATACTCAACACGGCATGAATAAATTGTTTTTTGTTTTTAGGCTTTGACTTTATGTCCGCTAGAGGGCGCCATATTGAATTTAATGTGACCTCACATAGCCTATAACCAGCGGATGATCAAGACGCTTCCAATAATACCTCATTTGTCAAATTATGACAAGCGGTTTAGAAGTAATGAATAGATGAACATACATACATACCGGTCAAAATCATAACCCTCCTTTTTGCTTCGCCGTAGTCGGGTAAAAAGGATACATGGTGGTGGAATGAAGACGTGCAAACGATTCTTAAAGAAAAGAAAATTGCGTTTAAAGAATGGTAGGGTGTAGAAAACGGGAATGTTAGTTTGAAGGATGATAAGAAAAAGGTTTATAAAGAATGGAAAAAAAGGCGGTAGCACTTTCGAGGGCTAAGGCGCAGGAGAATAGCAATAATGTCGCTTATATCACCGTATTTTTTTATTGCATTGAATTGGAAACTTGATTTTTTTAGAGCTTTAAGGGACCATAGACTTACGTATTTGATATTAATTTCAACTTGATACCTCTACGCGTTCCTGAGAAAAATGGTCTTGACAGACTGACAAACAGACAAACGGACAACTAAGTGATCCTATAACGGTACCGTTTTTCTTTTTGAGGTACGGAACCCTAAAAATGGAAAGGCCATGGGCCCAGATGATATACCAATAGAAGTATGGAAGTGTTTAAAAGAAGATAGATGTATGTGGCTGACTTTATTCTTCAATAAGCTGTTGCATGAAGGAGGGATCCCACAAGAATAGTGCAATAGTTCGCTAGAGCCTATCTTCAAAAATAAAGGTGATGTACAGGACTGCAACAACTGTCGAGGGATAAAGCTCATGTCACACAGTATGAAGGTATGGGAGAAAATAATAGAGAAAAGACTGCGAGAGGAGAGTGAGATTACCCCGAACCAGTTTGGGTTTATTCCAGGTCGAGGAACAATGGACGCCACTTTTGTACTCCGCCAATTGTGCGAGAAGTACAGACGTGCACACAAGAACTTGTACATGGTGATCATTGATCTGGAGAAAGCGTATTATAGGGTACCTCGTGATGTTTGTGGTGGGCCTTGAAAGAGAAAGGTTTGCCCGAGAAGTATGTGGAGTTAATTTGTGCTATGTACAGTCAATCTAGTACCTACGTCCGGTCGGCTGCTGGCAATACCGACAAGTTCAGTGTGGCTGTAGTCTTGCACCAAGGGTCGGCTTTAAGTCCTTACCTCTTCTTGTTGATTATGGACGCTCTAACGTCGGACATACAGGAGGAGGCACCCTGGTGCATGCTGTTTGCCGATGACATCGTCTTGTCGGTGAAGATGGACCTGAGATCCAGAGCAGATTGGAGAAATGGCAACAGAAGCTGGAGAATGTTGGCTTGAAAATCAGCAGAACCAAAACTGAATACATGTTCCGCGATTTCGGCGGTCTCTCCAGTTCTGGAGCCATAGAGCTTGATGGCGCGCTTCTCCCGGTCTGCCTCTGACTTTCGGTATCTCAGTTCACTCATGCAAAGCGATGACGAAGTAGATCGGACGGTTAAGCACAGAATTAACACTGGGTGGATGAAATGGCGGCAGGTCACGGGAACAATCTGCGACTCCCGCATTCCTCTTAAACTTAAGGGGAAGATATATAAAACAATGGTTAGACCTGCTGTCTTGTATGGATCAGAATGTTGGGCCACAAAAGGGATGAATGAAAGGCAATTGCACGTAGCTGAGATGAGAATGCTAAGAGGAATGTGTGGTGTGACAAAAACGGATAGAATAAGAAATGAGTACATAAGAGGAAGTCTGAAAGTGGCACCGGTGACTGAAAAGTTGTGCGGAAATCGGTTGTCATGGTATGGGCATGTGATGCGGAGGAATGAGGAAAATGTCGTGAGGAAAGTTTTGAGTATGCATGTCGATGGCTATAAGAGTAGGGGAAGACCAAAGAAACGATGGATGGACTGTGTGAAAGATGATATGCCTAGGGAGTGACTACCGAGATGACGACTAATAGAGAAGTATGGAAGAAAGGGACATGTTGCGCCGGCCCCGAATGAATGATGATGTTTAGAGTCCATTTATTTATATTTATTAGTGACATAATATACTCATGAAAATGTTTTTTTTATGAGTTGTATTGCAATAAGTGGTTAGCTAGCGACCTCGATAATTGATTATATTATTACAGCAAGTTCGTCGTGCTCCCTTAGATGTCACTGCTTGCGGTAGCGTCGGAGGTCGGGTTGCCTACTTCCCTCAAATATGGCGAGGGGGGTGATGGCTGACCTTTGCGTTATGCTCGTGAACGGGTGCTGCTTGTAGTGACTGGTCGTCTTGCTGACCATGGTTTTGTTATTTTTTTTATTTATTTATTTAATATAAGGTAGCTATTAGGTATAAGGTAGCTATAAGGTAGTTATTGTTATTAATAACTGTTTTTTGACAGCGGGCACGCCCATTATGCGTGGAGGCTTTTATTTAGGTACGTTCTGTTTACGTTATTTCTGCTTGAGTATAGTTTTTGACGATTTTTATGTTTTTTTTTTTTTGTATAGTGGCGTGTGCTAGCTAACATAAGGCAAATAATTTAATGTAATGTTGTGTTGCGTAACGAAAATTATTTTACATTTTATTATATAGATTCAAGTTTTATATCTGAACAGACTGTGCTGCTGGGGATTTTGTTGTGCCACTTCTTCCCAGCTAAACCACTAGAAAGTAGTGAAGGGTGGGCGTTTTTGGAGGATTGTCTTATGTAATTTTTGACGTTCGAAAAGTGCTGATTCTCAGCCTAGTTTGAATAAATGACTTTTGATTGATAACCTTTTTAAGGTTCCGTAGTCAACAAGGAACCCTATAAGGGTTCCTTGTTTCGCCATATCCGTCAGTCTGTCTGTCCTCGACTTAGCTCAGAGACTATTAGTAATACAAAGCTGTAATTTGGCATGGGTATACTAATTATGTGGTGGTTGGTAGGTGGTGGTGGCATTCTATAGTTTCTGCCTACCCCCATGGGAAAAAGGCGTGACTTTATGTATATTTGTATACATATTATTCACGCCGACAAAGAAATAAAGTAAAAACTTAAAAAAAAATTGTTTGGGTACCCTTACACGTAAAGTGGGGATGATATATTTTTTTGTCGGCTATTCCATATTGTGGGATATCGTTGGATATGCCGTTCAAAAACATTCGTGGTCTGTGAAAACCATTTTTCGATTCGTCGGTAGCGGTCGAGGAGTGAACACGGTTAGAAACTGTCGCACGTTCCGTAAAGTTGTGTCGTGTTATAGTGTATCTAGTGTGTGAAACTGTGAATAGCTAGTGAGATTAATTTGATTGTAAATTATAATTTGATTTAAACTGCAAACGGTTATTCTACTGCGCAATAATCAACTCTACCTATAGTACGACCACAGCAGTTAAAATATGGCTGATGATAACGAGACACTTACCTTCTCCGTCATAATATATATTTGTAATTTTTATGGTGTGCATAATAAAGGGTATTTTATTCTATTCCTTACGTATATCGATTCATGGGAGATCATGTTCTTGAACTACAATGTTAAGTTTGTTTTTGGGATAAACTCATCGCAACAACGGAACCCTTCATCGTGCGTCGTCCGACACGCACTAGGCCGGTTTTTTTTAATCAATTTTAAACAGGCAGGTTAGTTCTTGTCCTCTAGGTAGGACCTGAATGAGCCGACATTTTGGACTGAACAGTTTGTTTTCACGTAAGGACTTCACGTGAGGTATACAGGTTAGATTTTTGAGATGGGGTAGTAAGGACAGGGTACCGCTACAAAAAACTATCCGTAACTTTTTGGGAAATTTTGATCTGATTTTGAACAAAAACTTTTTGCCAAATCGATCCTGTTTCTTATAAGGACCAAAAATCTCTATTGGACCAACACAGGTTTGAGTACTAGAAAAGTCGAGAAATCGCAAAAATCTTTGTCCACACTTTTGGTAGTAAAGACATCCCAACCATTCCCAACTTTCTTTGTATGATGGACAGACTATAAAATAAACAAAAAATTTAAACTTTGAATGCGCGTTATGAATGAAATTTGAAATTGACCTTTTTTGTTTATTTTCGGCCAGTCTATCCATCGTAAAAAAGGAGTTTGGGAGTCTTACTTTCTACGAAATGTATGGGATCAGTTTTTCTGACTTTTCTAGTACTCAAACCTCAGTTGGGCCAATACACAGGTATAGTTTTTTGATCCATATAAGAAACAGGATCGATTGGCATCAAAAAAGTTTTTGTGAAAACTACCCATTTTCTTGCTGACTGTATTTTTTTTTTCAAAATCTGTATATCAATATGTCTCAAAAAGTTAAGGACAGTCTCCCAAGGCCGTTTTTCTGTAGCTACAACGATTAAGGTACCTACCTTTACGGCCCCATTCTATTGCTATACAGACGGACGTGTTACACTAGGAAGTGGTGCCGGCCGGGGCGGCCGGGCGTTGAGGGCTGTCTTATGTAAATTTCTGATAGTGATGATGCTCACTCTATTATGATGAATAAGTGATTGTTATTGCAATACCTGGAATGGCACGTTCATAGCGATCTGCGTGCTGTAGGAGCGGTAGAAGGCGCGCGCGCCCTCGGAGCGGTACACGTGGCGCGCGCACTCCCACACGCCGCGGTACGGCGAGTTCAGCATCTGCATGCGCTGCTTCACCACTGTAACCACGACACGGACTTACTGCAGCTGTCAGTACAGGCACATCCGAAATGTGTTCTAAACTATAAGTGCTATTTTTGCCTGCATAGCACGATATAATCTGTTATCCCGCGACTCAGCATTATACACACATCAAAAGGTATTTTTAGGGTTCCGTACCCAAAGGGTAAAACGGGAACCCTATTACTAAGGCTCCGCCGTCTGTTTGTCTGTCTGTCTGTCTGTCCGTCTGTCACCAGGCTGTGTGTATTTCATGAACCGTGATAGCTAGGCAGTTGAAATTTTCACAGATGATGTATTTCTGTTGCCGCTATAACAACAAATACAAAAAAACAGAATATAATAAATATTTAAGGGGCTCCCATACAACAAACGTGATTTTTTTGCTCGTTTTTGCTCGATATTGATAACGGCAACAGGTAGACGCTTGAAATATGCACTGAATATTTAATTATATATTCACTTTAAAAATAAATAATAAAATAAAATAAAACAAATATTTAAGGCCGGCTCCCATACAACAAGCGTGATTTTTGTTCCGTAACGGAACCCTTCGTGCGCGAGTTCGACTCGCACTTGGCCGGTTTTTAAATATATTTTATTAGATATATTTAAAAAATATATTATTTTATTATTTCCTCAATGTCTATTTTCAATCATACACTGTGAGTTGTGTCTATTAGACTTTTACACGAAAATAGATAGTAACTTAAATACACTGGATGAATTAGACCAGATAGAAACTGCAAACTCAGCTTTATTTAATATCGAACACATCCCCACGACGTCTTTACAAGTCGGAATGACTTACTTGACGGTTGTGAGTCGTGACTCAGAACATGACGAGTATTTACAGTAATTTTGACGACTTGCAGATGAATTTGGCTCTAATGAAGTTCAACGTGTATGTTCTTATTCTTACTGAGTGTAGATTAAATAATAATAAACACATACCAATACTAAATAACTACACATCTTATTTTACCTCAATCCAGCTAAACCAGAACGATGGCGTGGTAGCCTACGTAAGAAACAAACATATGCCCCTGGTAACAGAACTTACTTTAACAAATGCTTCTGCTCTTAAAATCACCGTCTAATGTTACTGTTATAGTATAGTACTATTATAATATAGTATATACCGTTCCCCGTCTATTGCCTGTGCTGACAACTTCACAACAACCATCACAAACAACCATCTTGAATCTTGTAGCACGCACAAGAATATTATTGTCATGGGTGACATTAATATTAATATAATAGAAAAACCAACAGAAATATCACAACAACGGTCAAATAAACTAAATTACCTATATATGCTATCTGTTCACGGCCTGCTTCCAGGACATTGCCTACCTACTACAGAACAAGATTGCCTCGACCATACGTTTTTGAAGTTTGATACAAATAATACCTCTGCCTTTTGTGGCAGTGCTTAATACAACAATCACGGATCACGCTATGGTTCTCTTAAATATAACTAACTCAAATAAAACACCAAGAACTTGTTCAAAAACCACAAACGTCATCGATTTTGAAAATGCTTATAAATGCCTTATTAATATATTATATCAATGATACCTACGAGGGGTGATTGATAAGCCTGTACCTGTCAAGCAAGAAAAAAAAATTTTTTGAGACAATTTTATTTCATTTTTCGACATAGTCTCCTTTTACATCGACACACTTAGCCCAAAGATATTCCAACTTTTTTAAGCCCTCCGAAAAAAAGGTTTTGTCGAACTTTTCAAAATATGCCTCAGTTTCGGCAATGACCTCCTCGTTTGTTGTGAATCTCTTACCGCCAAGCCATTTTTTCATATTTGGAAACAAAAAAAAATCGCATGGGGCCAAATCTGGAGGGTATGGTGGATGCGGCAGTAATTCGTAGCTTAATTCAACCAATTTTGCCGCGGCGACGTGACACGAGTGAACCGGTGCATTGTCGTGATAGAATAAAACTTTTTTCTTTGCCAAGTGCGGCCGTTTTTTCTTCAATGTGTCGTTAAATTTTCCCAAAAATTCAGCATAACATTTTCCTGTGCTCGTTCTTCCCTTTTGCAAATAATCGATGTAGATTATGCCCTGAGAATCCCAAAACACGGTGGCCATGACCTTTCCGGCCGATCGAACTGATTTCGCCTTCTTTGGCGCATGTTCTCCATGTGCAGTCCACTGTTTTGACTGTTCTTTCATTTCAGGCTTATAGTGATGGCTTATATCCAAGTCTCATCAACATTCACATAGCGGCGCAGACTAACCTTCGGATTGCGCTTCAGCAGGTCCAAATTCTGCTGTGAAGTGGTCATTCGAATCCGCTTATTGTCAACGGTGAGCAAACGCGGCACCCATCTTGCCGATAGCTTTGTCATGCCCAAATGTTTATGCAATATATTCTGCACACATTTAAATGAGATGCTTAAGATCTTAACAATCTCTCTTATCTTCACTCGCCGGTCTGCCAACACAATGTCATGGATTTTGTTAACCATTTCATCCGTAGTCACTTCAATTGGGCGGCCTGGATGTTCTTCATCTACGACAGATGTACGACCACGCTTGAATTCATTGAACCAATATTGGATTGTTGTCATCGAAGGAGAATGGTCCCCATAAACGGTGTCCAACTTTTCTTCAATTTGCCTACACGTCTTCCCATCCAAAAACAAAAATCTAATCACCGATCGGTGCTGCGCATTTTCCATAATTAAAAAAAACTAACACTTGCTCACTTCTAACAGCTACTACAACAAAATTATTCAATGAATTTATCTGAAATTTCGAAACTCGTTCGAAAGATGACACTAAACAATTGCATCCAGATGTTACGTCAGTGCCGTCATGTGTCTTCAAACACAGGTAGGTACTTATCAATCACCCTAGGTACACGCTCCCTGATAGCTTTGCTACTGAAATGAAATGAAATGAAATGAAATGAAATCGTTTATTCTGTAAATAGGATATCGGAATCACTTTTACACGTCATATTAAAAAGTAAAAAATAAGCTAGATGTAGTCGACATTTCCTATCTGACTACCCGTGAGAAGAAATGGCGAAACAAACTCAGGGGTCAAAGTCTCTTTTAAAGTCCAGACATAATCTTGGTCAGATCATGTGAGGACCATGTAGATCTGTGTCTGAAATGGTCTTTTGAGGAAAGAACCACACAATTTTGAGTGGACCTGTCCAATCAGTGCAAGCATTTGTCGTAATCGTGCAGCTCGACTCAAGACTTAAGGAGCTCAACGACTCGACGAACAATACCAAAGAAAGTACATTTGGGTAGGCCTCATAAAGTGCTCAAAATGCCAGACCACCATTAAAACTGAGAAAAAGCATAAAATAATAGGAAAATATTTAAAGAGAAAAAAAAAAATGACCCACATAGTGCTCACATTCACAATAAATTAAAGCAGTAAATATAATACTTTTCAAAGTAAACATTAATGTAATATTGTATATAATATTCTGCAATGTCAATATTTATATAAAATCATGCATAATAACATTAAATGTCAAGTTTTCCAGTTTGATCACAAGGCTTGCAGAGCGAGCAGCTCAATCCCAAGCTTTTTTGTCTTCTAAATAATCAGAAATTTTATAGTACCCTTTTTTACAAAGTTTGGTTTTAATACAGCTTTTAAATCGTTTAATGGGTAAGTTTCGAATGTCAGTTGGAAGTTTGTTGTGAAAGCGTATACATTGACCCATGAACGAGTTGCCTACTCTGTGGAGGCGAGTGCGATGTACAGCAAGATTGTGTTTATTCCTGGTATTTAAACAATGAATATCGGACATTTTCTTAAAATTTGATATATTTTTGTGTACATACAATAGATTTTCAAATATATATTGAGAGGCTACAGTCAGAATATCTATTTCTTTGAATTTTTCACGAAGTGAATCTCTTGGACCTAGATTGTAAATGGCTCGAACAGCCCTTTTCTGTAAAACAAAGATAGTATTAATGTCCGCACAGGTTCCCCAGAGAAGAATCCCATATGACATAAGACTATGAAAATAACTAAAATAAACAATTCTCGCAGTATCTACATCAGTTATCTGTCGAATTTTTTTAACAGCATAGGCGGCTGAACTAAGCCTTCCTGACAATTTTTCTACGTGTGGGCCCCATTGTAATTTACCGTCAATAGTTATCCCAAGAAAAACTGTCGACTCAACAGGGTCCAACTCTATTCCATTAAGTTGAACATTGGTAGTTAGCTGCCTGACATTTGGCATTGAAAATTTAATGAGCTTAGTCTTTTTTTCGTTCAAGAGAAGATTATTTACATTAAACCAATGGACAACCTTAGAGAGTGCATCGTTAACATGTTCAAAATTAACTAGCTGACGTTTGATTTTAAAAATGAGGGAAGTATCATCTGCGAATAATACAATCTTGTGATTATCCCTTATGTGATAAGGTAAGTCATTTATATAAATTAGAAACAAGAAAGGACCTAGAATTGAACCCTGCGGAACTCCCATAGTGACCGCAGATCCTGCAGATCTCTTGCCATTAACATCAACCCTCTGAATTCTGTTGTTCAGATAAGAAGTCAGAAGGTCGAGAGCACTGTCCCTCATACCATAGTGGTGCAGTTTTCGGATGAGTGTATCATGATGAACGCAATCGAAGGCCTTAGACAAGTCGCAGAAAATGCCAAGAGCATCCTGCGACTCCTCCCAGGCCTCGAATATGCTCTTCAGTAATTCCACGCCCGCGTCTGTAGTTGAACGACCCTTTGTAAAACCAAACTGTTTCAGATGAAGTAAATTATTTGTATTGAAATGTCCTAACATTTGTTTTAAAATTAACTTTTCAAAGATTTTGCTCAATGTAGGTAATATCGAAATTGGCCGAAAATTCGTGGGATCAGTTGTGCTTCCAGATTTGAACAGTGGAATCACTTTACTAAGTTTCATCAGATCAGGAAATACACCAGATGCAATACAAGAATTAAAAACAATTGCTAAAAACGGTGAAATAACATCGATTATTGAAGACATGGTATGTACTGATAATCCCCAAAGGTCAGCAGTTTTTTTTTACATCAAGATCTTTAAAAGATTCTATAATATCCTTAGCGGTAACAACCGTGAATTTAAAGTGTTTATCACATTCTGGTACGCATTCTTTTAGTATGGAGTAAGCAGAAGTGGAGGACGACGATGACAGAGTTTTGGTTGTTAAAATGGGAATATTAGTAAAGAAATTTTCAAACTCAGTTGCCACCTCCACGTCTGCCTTAATATCTACATCATTGATTTTTAGGTGGAAGTCACGATTACGTACTGTTGTTCTACCTGTTTCTGAATTAATAATATTCCAAGTTGTTTTAATTTTATTACCAGAAGATTTTATTTTATTTTTAATATGTATGGCTTTAGCTGAGGAACAGGCTCGTTTAAAAGTTTTAGAATATTTTTTAACGAATTCTTTAAAAGTTTCATCATGGTTATATGTTTTTTCATGATACAATTCGTATAACCTCTGCCTACTTTTGTAAATACCTGGTGTTGCCCAATCACTAAATATAACGCGGTCACAAACAGGCAATGTTTTTGAGGTGAATACCTTCCTAAATTCACTATTAATGAGGTTAAATAGTGAAGTATAAGCTTGATCTGGGTCGGTGTGATAAGACAAACCCGGTAGTTTTTCCATTAAATTATTTTTAAATTGTTCTAAGCGACTTATGTTTACAGGAATAAAACTCACAAGTTTTCTTTGAGCTCTGACTATTTTCTGAGGGAAAGTGACTAACTGGCCACAGTGATCAGAGTCCAATTCATTTAGAATTAAATGGCTAGAAGGTCTTAAGTTTGTAAAAATATTGTCAATACAGGTAGCGCTAGTGGCAGTTATTCTAGTCGGCTCAAAGAATGTATTGTACAAATTATATGACTTTAATAAGGTTATAAACTTATTTACTGTAGAAGATTTTTCCAGTATATTAATGTTGAAATCTCCACAGACAACAACTGTTTTATTACTGTTACAAGTCTTTAATAATATTTCTTCCATATATTTCTCAAAAATATCATATGAAGCACATGGGGGCCTGTATACACTCACTACAATGAACTGCTCAAGCTCAATGCAAGCTATTTCAATAACTCGCTCAACAGAGAGGCTCACAATATCCTTACGTTCTTTAAATTTCATATTATTACGAACAATTATTAAAGAGCCACCACGTATCATATTAACTCTGCTGAATGAGCTGGCAACCTGGTGGTTGTTAAAGCTGAACATGAACTGGTGGACTTTTAACCAATGTTCAGTTACACATAGGATATCAATATAACTACAGTTCATGAACAACTCTAATTCTAATTCCTTACCTATCACACCCTGTATATTTTGATGAACAATTTTTAAAGTATTATTATTACATTTATTTTGATTACTACAATTTGATGGGTGTGATATCAAAGAAGTTTGTGTAACATTTATTAAGCAAGAGGTTTCCTCTATTGTCCTAATTTCTAATTTAAATGATAATCAATGTCATTAGTTGTTGCCAAATTATTGGCAGAATTATTTAAAAAGTCATTGCATTGCTCAAAAGAAGCAAGTTGTTTAGCCAAATTTTTGGCTGAAATAGAAAAAAAATATGATAGCGACACAGCTATCTGTCTTTTGTTATAGTTAGAAAGATAGTACATATAAATATTATATCTATCTTTTGTCAGATACAAATTATTACTAACATAATTGTTAATATCCACTAGATGGAATAGGTTATTGTTAAATGTCAAATTATGCAATGTCAAATTTATTTCAAATCGTATTTTATTTTCTTCCTGTGGCAAACTGTTACTGTAAGGGAATGTAAACAATACAATTTTTTTTAAACTAAGATTACACAAAGTTCTATAATATTGGAGCAATTCTCCTTTGTTCACATTTCCCCTATTACCCATAAAAATTAATAATGTAGTGTCCTGGTTAAAGTTACATTTAATAATTTCTTTCATAATAACAAATAAAGAACAACCAGGCATACAGTAATTTATTATGGAGTGTCCCGGATATTCATCTGTCAGCAAGTACTAAACTGGTGAAGGTGATTAGCTCGTCCCTCTTATGCAACTTAAAAATCAAATCCGTTTCTTGTGGCAAAATAACTCTAAAGCCCTGGAAACAACAGGAGCACTGCGATGCATAAGCTTAGAAAACAAAATGCAGCGCCAAACAAGACTAGATCCTTTCAACATAATTTTAATAATAACTCATAAACGCTTCCGTAACTTTTGTTACAATCTGATAACAAAAGATAAAGAGACATTATAATAGAAAACAAATAAAAGATTCAACTAAAACTCCCAGACATCTTTGGTCAACAATAAATGAAATCACAGTTTAAAACACCCAAATCTTCAAATACCCACCACCTTCTCAATATTACCGAACACCCTCTATATTCATTGATTAGGGTCAACTTGTTTTTTACCACCATAGGCAAATCTTTAGCGGAAAGTATCGTAACTCAGACTAGGATGCCGGTTGTGACCAGCTCCTGTAGTATCTCTTGGGCTTATTTGTCTTATTGGAGACGGATCCACAAGTGGATGGTATTCTTATGAGTCTTGACTCTGAAAGTGCACCAGGTTGGGACGGTATACCGACAAAATATTTAAAAATTCCTCTGATAAGCCAGCTAGCTAACTTATGTCTCAAAACAGGAACGTTCCGTTCTAAAGATTTAAAGCGTTCCGTAGTCACTCCTGTGCACAAGGGCGGGGACGTAATCGATGTCAACAATTATCGCCCCATACCTGTACTGTCATCAATTTCAAAAAAAATTGAAAAAATAATAAACAAGAGACCAATTAACTACTTACAGAAATACAACATTCTATCAAATGCACAATATGGGTTTAGAAGAGGACATTCAACTCAAGACGCTATCACGGCTTTGACATCTGAGATTGTTAATAGGGTGGTAAGGGTTATAAATGCTTAACATTTTTCTTAGGTCTCAAGAAAGCTTTTGATACATACAGTTTCCATTCCAATCCTTCTGCACAGGCTAGAAAGTATAGGTATAAGAGGTACGGCTCTCTCCTCTTTTGAAAGTTATCTTAAAGATAGGCAGCAAATGGTTAAATTCATTTTAACCATTTGCTGTCTATCTTTAAGATAACTCGTGCAGTGCCGAAGCATAGGTCTACTACGGAGTCCCACAGGGACTTTTGGGTCCACCACTCTTTTTAATTTATATTAACAGCCTATGCAATATGCAGATTAATGGAGGGCGACTCTTCTCATAACCAGACGATACTGCGGTTGTTTTCTCAGGAACGTCATGGAAACATGTAAAAACTGTCGCTGAAGGGGGTCAAATTGAGATAGCTGGCTAGTTCAAAGCAAACCTTTTAACCCTTAATACCACTAAGACTAATTTTATTTGTTTTACCCCAAACCAAAGGTCACACCGCGGATCTGACTAGAGCATTGTGATTCTTGTTTGCCAAAATAATTCCCTCTATAACCTTAATTGTGGCTGTCAAACCATTCAACAAGTCAGCTCCACAAAATACTTGGGCATAATTGTTGATCAAAGACTGTCATGGCACCCTCACAATGAGATCCTTATGAAAAGGATCCGGAAGGTCGATCTGTGCGAGTCCCAATAAATGCTTTTTCTTTCTTTCTTTCTAATCTATAATAACTTACTGCATTCCGATTTGGGGTGGAGCTACCAAGCTCAAATTCCTTGATCTAGAAAGAGCTCAGAGATCACTTATCAAGGTGATATACTTTAAACCATTTAGGTTCCCTACAACAGACCTATATGAAGTTAGCAACTTGCTCTCAATTAGAAAACTTTATGTTCTAAACGTGTCCGCGCGATCTATGTAATGGGTCCTCGTGAGTCCCTTAGAAACAAATTCAAAGAAATTGATGTACTAACTCTGCCTTCTCTTTATATCTTAGGAAGTATTTTATATGTTCGCAAAAACTTAGGACTTTAAAAAATAAGAAGCGATTTCCATAATATAAATACACGTAGTAAACATGAAATTGTGATACACAAACTTAGATTAACTAAAACAAGCAAGTCATTTCTTATAAACAGTATCCGCTTCTATAACAAGTTGCCAAAGTCGGTTATAGAACTTAGCGATGGAAAGTTCAAAACCCACATCAAACGTGTCCTAATCAAAAAAGCATACTATAAGATTAAGGACTACGTTGAAGACAGGGAAGTTTGGAAATAATACCTTCTGCACATGTGGCTTCCCTGGTACCTCATTAACGGCATAACTACGTAAATGTCTATTAACTGCTCCTAAATTACGATTTTTATTCCTTTTTATTACATACTTTGACAAAACCTACAATTTTAATTTAAAATATTTATTAGTGACTTGTGGTCAGAATATTTATTCAGTTTTATTTATTTGGGACAAACAAACAGTAACACATTATATCTGCGCAAATAATATAAACAAAGATATTATATAAATGTGAAACTCACACCGTTATCCGTTTTGTTACAGTTGTAATGACAATGTTGTCATTTGGTTTAAATATGTAGGTTTTTATTTTTATTATTTTAGTAATATTTTATATAGATACTTTTTTAATTTGTGAATATGAGAACGTTGTAGGCTTAATAGACTGTAGCTTTGTAAACTATCTTCTATTTTGTTAAGTACTTGGTACTTGTTGACGGGCCTACACTGTCCTCCCATACCTATTAACATTGTAACTTGGAAACATTGTTAAAGCCCACCTTTTTTTAAAAGAGTGACCGTGGAGTTTCTTGCCGGCTCTTCTCCATAGGAAACGACCAATTGGACCCGTGCACCTAGCTTCTGATGTTTCATAAGTGCCCCTGTAGGTATATGTATTAAAACGCTGTATTAAATATATATATAGCTGTATTAAAACCAAACTTTGTAAAAAAGGGTACTATAAAATTTCTGATTATTTAGAAGACAAAAAAGCTTGGGATTGAGCTGCTCGCTCTGCAAGCCTTGTGATCAAACTGGAAAACTTGACATTTAATGTTATTATGCATGATTTTATATAAATATTGACATTGCAGAATATTATATACAATATTACATTAATGTTTACGTTGAAAAGTATTATATTTACTGCTTTAATTTATTGTGAATGTGAGCACTATGTGGGTCATTTTTTTTTTTTTCTTTAAATATTTTCCTATTATTTTATGCTTTTTCTCAGTTTTAATGGTGGTCTGGCATTTTGAGCACTTTATGAGGCCTACCCAAATGTACTTTCTTTGGTATTGTTCGTCGAGTCGTTGAGCTCCTTAAGTCTTGAGTCGAGCTGCACGATTACGACAAATGCTTGCACTGATTGGACAGGTCCACTCAAATTGTGTGGTTCTTTCCTCAAAAGACCATTTCAGACACAGATCTACATGGACCAAGATTATGTCTGGACTTTAAAAGAGACTTTGACCCCTGAGTTTGTTTCGCCATTTCTTCTCACGGGTAGTCAGATAGGAAATGACGACTACATCTAGCTTATTTTTTACTTTTTAATATGACGTGTAAAAGTGATTCCGATATCCTATTTACAGAATAAACGATTTCATTTCATTTCATGTGAAAAAAAATATGATTTTGAATTTGTCCTTAACCCTGCATAAGTGTCTTCCTTTTGACTCGGCAACTCAGAGCAGAAGTAGCAAAGATATATTGGCCCACTCACAAGGGATTAGAACTGTCTTTGCTAGATGACAATATGTTACACAATCCACCTACATCTATCCCCTGTTGTTATACGATTGTAAAAAAAAACAATAGCTGAATGGCTGAGATCCCTAACATATGAAGAAACAGAAAACATTCTGACGAGATTAAGCTAAAACAAGAAAAGAAAAAAATGGTAAACACACATACCCATATACACACGCATGTGCACACCTCATACACCGAGAGCTGCTTTAATTTTTATATAAATAAAGCATATATTTATATGCTTTATTTTATTTATTTTTTCTGTATACTCTCTATTTACTTATTAGCCTCATCATTGTTGGGCACGCCACAATTATGGCGATAAATCCCCTCTTTGAGGAGTGGCTAGAGAGGCGCCACGGCGTCCTCACCTTCTGCCTGACGCAGGTCCTCACCGGACACGGTTGTTTCGGGAGGTTCCTGTTCAGGATAAAGCGGGAGGAAACGCCCGGGTGTCACCACTGTGTGGATCGCCCGGAGGACACGGTGGAGCATACGGTGGAGGTCTGCCCGGCTTGGGCAGAGCAGCGCCGTGTCCTCACGGAGACGATCGGCGGCGGCGACCTCTCGCGTCCGGCCCTGATTCAGGCCATGGTTCGGAGCGAGAGTGCATGGGAGGCCGTCACCTCCTTCTGCGAAGCAGTAATGCTAGCGAAGGAGGAGGCGGAACGCGTGAGGGTGAGGCATGGTTCGCGCCCTTAGTCGCCGTAGGAGACGCCCCCGCGTCGGGAGTCGCAAGCCGATTTCCGGCCACCGTAGGCGCGGGCCTGCGGACGGTGAGCGATGAGTAGCTGCCTGTCAGGGTTGCGAGTTTGTCCGAAAGGGATATCGTGGCACACAGGCAACGGAAGGAACACGGGTGGGTTTTAGTCAGTAAAGGTCTGATACGCCCCGCTCCCGCTCGGCCCAGAGCGGGAGAAGTTATTTGATAATTTCCCACCCAAAAAAAAAAAGCCTCATCATTGTAAAGCAACCACTAAAGGGAAGTGTGAGACAGCTCCGACACAAGTACTTTTGTAACTTACTGGGGCTGCCTCAATTTATGTATGACACAATTTTTAAGTTGAAATAAATATTTTTGTATTCTATGTTAGCGGGTTTGGTTTCCGCACTTAGTCCTTCATGTGGACCATTGTGCGTGTATATTTTTGTATTTTTAGATACCTTAATTAGATAAAAGAAAAGAAATCAAATAAAAATGTCTAAATAGATATTTTTATTTAATTTATTTTCTTTTAAATCGAATTCTATTCTTCTTTTCTTTTGAATCATTTTTTCTTTGAAGTACTCTCTGCTTTCGCATTAATAAAAAGTCTTCACGATTTTTGCTTATCCTGCATTTATCACCTTTATTTGGATCTTTCCTGACATTCAAATGTGATATAAATATTGCGTGCAATGAACAATTTGTATTTATTTATTTATTTAATTCGGGAAAACAAACAGTTACACAAAGATCTTAATAAACAGGTAGTGAGAAAAAAAGACATTACTTTAAGTGGTTGCGCTGATCGATTGGAATTACAGTATTGTCACTTACTTTCTTTTTTATGTTGGCAAACGTATTAATATAGTAAGGTTGGTTTTGCTACATCCATATCTCCTATCCCATTCCTGCACATTGCCTTTCGTCCGAGTGGGAGCAAGACCAAGCTACTCGTCACCATATTGAAATTAGAAGAAAACAATATGGCGTCTTGTCTGTCTTCGTATTGCGTCGCGTGAGCAGCTCTTGTGCTCCAATCCGTTCATCAAGTGAAAATTCGTGGAAATCGCTTATGTATCGTCGCTCCAGGCCATCATCGCATCAAATAAGGAGTTAAAAAAAAAAATAACAAAAATGATTAAATTAAATTAAATAAAACTTTAATTCAGACTAAGAAGGTCCATAATATTTTGTTAGTATTTTGGTGTTAGTAACAATAGTGGTTAGGTATATAGGTTAGTATTGTTAGTTTTAAAAATTACATATGTAACAGACCGTTGACTGTCCCCACCCAGTGTCCCTGAAAGGGACAGTCCGTTCTGGCAGCGATCATTTTCAGAATGCTGTTGTCACTACCATGCAGGCGCTGTAGCAAGGAGGCCGTTTTCTTACGCATGATGGCATGGAAACCATCTGTGCGAGCCTCCGAAAACATTCCAGAAGCGCTACAACGCCATGGCAGTCCCAACAGCATCCTAAAAGCATTAATATACTGTACACGCGGGACGTTGTAGGCTCGGCACGTGTATGACACCCACAGGCCACTCGTGTAAAAAGATTGACAGAACGCCTTAAAAAGGGTAAGTTTGACGTCTGTACTACAACGAGCGAACCTGCGGGCAAGCATATTGCTCCTCACAGTTTATAAGGCCACACTGACAAAAACAAAACCTAATAAAAAATGTTAGCAACAATATATCTTATAACCTATGTTAGTACTTATAATATAGGATTGTAATAACAATTTGGCTTATGATCTATGATAGTACTTA
This sequence comes from Tiliacea citrago, assembly GCA_963921375.1. NCBI lineage: Eukaryota > Metazoa > Arthropoda > Insecta > Lepidoptera > Noctuidae > Tiliacea > Tiliacea citrago. The sequence continues at coordinate 396,361 of OY992802.1, forward strand.
TACACTACGACAGACAGTGTTGTTTTGATGAGATGTCCCATAATGGGGCTCTCATCAGGCCTGTCAGCTATCACCTTCATGAGGCTGTTGCCACTGCCACGCAATTTGGCGAGTAGAGATGCACTTTTCTTCCGTACGACAGCTGAGAAACTTGTCGACTCGGGCTTTTGCAAACTTCTCTGACGCACTGCAGCAGTATTGTGCAACCCTTTCCTTAAATACACCTGCTGATTTTCTACCCAATTTCTCTCCAACAGTCGTTGTACGTCCCTCCACCTTTTTCGTAAAACCAATACCAAAAATCTATCGAAAATCATCGCTTCGCGCATCCTCACGACGCGGCGACGTTATCCACATCATAAATACTAAATATTTGTTATGGCACTATTTGCACACGACTGCAGGTCGACGTCACCGCGACCGCGACACAGCGCGCCTGTCCGCCAGTGTGACGGTCGCCGTGACTGCGCTCGTGACACGAGTACCATTATAGCCACCATCGTCGTTCTTGTTTTGACTATAAATATAAATAGCTATATTGTACACTGTAGTACATAATAAGTGCATATCACTGGCACAGATTCAGTGCGGGGGATTTTGTTGCACCGCAGCTCTGACTCACGCGTCGCCTTCGCCACATTTTCCTCATTGGAACGGGCAGAGAAATAAGATGACATATTGCAGATTCAACATAATTATGAAATAAAAGACCTGCATAGCTATTCACAACCACTCGATACGCTTCCGTGCCGAATCGGCTATCAATCAATGGAATCGAAAAAGTCCCCCCCCTCCTCCACCACCACCCGCGAACTCACTCGGAGCAGCAGAAATAAAATTTTAGAATGCTTATCGCAAACGAGATTAAGGAATATATCATTCAGTAATCTCTGATCGTTCTGAATTACGCTCTCCGAATAGTATGTTGGTTTGTGGTCGTTGACAATTGAGTTAGTGGATCGCTCATTCATAGCTATTACACCAGAATGCCGCTCGGCCTGAGTGGGAAATAGCGAGTGCCACAAACAGATCGAGCCATGTCTGAGAACATGCGCTAACAGGAAAACAATGCTCATGGAATTCTCGTTATCATTCATTCATTTAAAATCTATTTGAATGATAGAGACACACGTCGGATGCCGCACGCGTAGCATGACCGCCGTAGAAACGGGTTTTGTTGACGGCAGAATAGACAAAATGACAGATTCTAGAAAGATTTCTACTGACTTAAAGATGGCGACGTTAAAACTGATTAGAAGAAATGTTTATATTATTCAGTCGACAAAAGTCTACAATGTCAAGCAACGCCCAATTTTTCTCTACTTTAGACACTTGGGTGTAGAAACATTTCTACTCAACATTGTGTTAAATAGTCTACATCACATTGGACCTTGACAAGAATCTATATTGTTTTTGAAAACTCAATTCAATATGTTCACCGTTCAAATTTCTTCTCACTGAATAATATTCAGTGGGTCGCAATTCAGAGCAAAAGCATTTTTTTTAACAAAATAAAATTTTTGGGAAAAATGGTGGGAAAGAAATTGTTGTTCTAGTCGAAAACCATCCATGAGATGATGTAACAAAAACAAGGAAATTAAAAAAAAAACAGTACTTAAATTCATGTTGAGATGCTACTTGCACAGCGGGCGCACAGGGGGATAAACTTTCTGTTATTTTTGGGTTCCGTACCACAAAAGGAAAAAACGGAACCCTCAGGATCTGTCTGTCCGTCTGTCACAGCCGATTTGCTCAGAATCTACTGGACCGATTAAGTTGAAAGTTACATATTATATGAACTACTGTGCCCCAAACACGGACATGTAACGTAAATAAATAAAATTGAATATGGGGGTCTTTTGTAGGGCAAATTAGGAAATAAAAAATAAAGTTTTGCACAAACTGTATCGTGTGGCATCAAATGAAAGGGCTTGTTGTAAGGATTTAAAATATATATGTTTATCATAATTTTAAAATAAATACTTTAAAATTATTTAAGAAAATAGATGCAAATTGACCATCCCCATATTTCGAAAAATCTTGAAAAAAATTCGGAAAATAGTAGTAGTAGATTACATGAAACCTATAAGACGTCTATAATCTTAAAATAACATGGTAAATCTCTCAATATTGTGCGTACAAACTTACATTTGCAGTTGGAATGTGTGAGGGAATAGACTTGCATACGTTGAATGTATGAGGGAATAGACTTGCATACGTTGAATGTATGAGGGAATAGACTTGCATACGTTGAAACGGTGAGATACACTATATGATACGAACACCTTTTGTAAACATACCATGTTTCTGTCAAATAAATATACTAGACTACTACTTTGTTTCAGTGCGATTAGTGGAAGTGCTCAGGTGCGGTTTGGACAAATGCTGTTGAAATCAGTGCTCTTAGTGGAATACCTCTACTATACTATCATACATTCCATGCTTTTCAACTACAATGTGAATTTTGTTCTTAAGATAAAATTAATCCCCACTACGGACGGAATCTTTCATTGTGCGTGGTCCGACACGCACTCAAACACATCCTTGGTAGGGCTGGTAGTCAGACTTTCGGACTTCTGACGACCCGTAACGACGTGAAAGATCCACGAATGACAGCCGGGACCAACGACTTAACGTGCTTTCCGAGGCACGGTGGAGTCTCGGTATGTAAAGATGGTCACCCATCCACGGACCAACCCCGGCAAACGTAGCTTAACCTAATGGATCGACCCGTGCGGCTGTTATTACTTAGACGACATCTCCTCGAGCTAGTACGAGTTTCAGATACTTATTATATGAACTAAAATACGCAGCTACCAACATGAGCGTAAGAAAACGGCGCTGATGCTAGTCAGACGGGCGGACTATTTGCTGACACAGTAACACCTGAACACATCGAACTAATAAATGATCAAATACGAGAACAAAGCCACCTGTGCAAAAGACAGGCTTCGCACAAATAACCTCCATGAAAGTACCATGCAGAAAGTATTGATTCCAAGAATAATAATAATAGTTAGCAGATGAAGTCACCGTATCCAGTAGGCTGCCCGATGCACTCTACGAATCAAACTTTCGATAGTGCCATGTCGGGCGAAAAAAAACGTAGGGCTGCATCGTTCTCCGCCGTATTTTTCTTCCGATTTTGCCAAGTCTACACGTTACCAACGCCTGCTCGTCCGACGCACCAGCGTACATGCTCTGACAGCAGAAGGAACTCGTATGGCTCACCGCGACAAAACCCAGCTTGTCTGCTTATCTAGTGAAGACTGTCCTAGACCTACTCCCACGTCCGCTTCCCGGCGACGCTAAGCGTCCTGCTTTATCGTCGTGGACAGCAAAACTAAACTTTCTACAATACCTACCTATCCAAAATTTCAATCTATATAATAAACAGAATTAATTATAAAAAAAAATTTGCGGAACATAAAAAAAAAATCGAAAATCTAGTTTGTGTAACATTGCTGACTAGTTTTAAATTCATTTTATTTTAGAATTAATTATTTCAAATTGAGAAAACAATTGAACGTCACCTTTTACGCGATTGTCTTAATATTTTATTCGTACTTACATCATTTCGAGCGAATTTTCCTTATTCGTCATTTTATGGTTTTGGTTTAAACTTCGTAAAATCTTCATTAAAAATCAGTTTCATTTGTTTTTTTTTTAATTTTTCAATCTCAAAATCAAAAGTAAAGGACTTCCCTTCTTGTTTTTCTTCCTTGAGCGCAACTGAGATCGCCAGGGCACTTGAGATGAGGAGAAATTATCAAACCTACAGAGTGATCTCAAGATTTCTTCGGCGACCTGTTTCAACAATTTATCGCAGTATCCAACGATTCAGGGAGACTAATGCTTTTGTGAGAAGACCGGGACAAGGCAGAAAAGACGAACTTCGAGCAGTGATGATCGTTTCATTCAGCTTCGCGTACGTAGGAACCCACGTCTAACGGACGTCCAAGCCAGAAATGAGCTTGAGGAAGTTCGAGGTGTCACAGTAAGTGAGCGTACGGTACAAATAAGATTCAAAGAAGCTGGTTTTGGTTCGTTCGGCCCGCCAAGGCTCCAAAACTTGAGATAAATCATCGTAGAAAGACACTAACTTTTGCTCAGGAAAATGGGGTAAAATATTGTTAAGTGATGAGTGCAGAATTCTTTTAAATCAAGTTGACGGAAGGCAAAGGATATATAGACGCTAAGGAGGACGATATAATTAGACAAATTTTAAAACTGCAGTGGCATATGGTAGAGGATCAATAATGGTTCGGGGGGATTTGTTTGGGTGCTCGTACGGACCTGGTGGTGATCGATGGAGGAAGTCTGACTGCAGCTCGTCTTATAAGAGAAATTTTTGAAGAAAATGTGGTACCGTTTGCCCCCTTTATCGTTGGCGACTTCGTTCTGTTAAAGCTTAATGCTCGGCCGCATACTGCTCATTCAACTCAAGCATAACTTAATAATGTGAATATCACAGCTACGGGGTAGCCGGCGAGATCACCGGATATGAATCAGATAGAAGAGTAAAATTCAGAATCCCAGCTCCTGTCAATGTGGGTGAACTGCGAATCGCCGTAGTTGAGGAATGGCAGAGACTGTCACAGGAAACAATATAGATAACAATCATTCTCATCTCGCATCTAGGCGGGTGGAAACTTTAATGAGAGCACGTGGAGGAAACATGCGACATTAATTTGTATTTATTTAAATTGTTTTTTAATTAACGTTTACTTTTCTTCGTTACCTTAAAAATTAAGAAAGTATATTTTTGTCAAAAAAGTATGTTTCTCGCAAAATCATAATGACTGATATGCCACGCTATGCAGTAAGGGGTTAAATGTGATCTCATTTTAATTTCAAAAGGTATACATCATTTTAAATAAGAAAAGAAGAATAAATACTAGATTTTAAAATTACCCCGTATTTTTAAAAACGTTGGCCTTTTTTTTATGTTCCGCTAAATGTGCCGGTGATGATGTAGCGGCATAACATTGCCACATGCGAACTACGCGTCACACTGACGTCACGCAAATCCTGCATCGCGCAAGCAGAGTTTACCGCGCAACTAGCATATATACAACGTCCCGACATCAACCGTCAGGCAGTTGCCCACCAGACACAACCAACACCCGTCTGGTCGGAGGATCCTCCCTTTTCTATGGTGGATGAGTAAACTTTACACCCTGTTCCTCATACCACCAAAATAAAGTAATAAAAATCAATGTTTCTTTGTCCTCTATGGACTCCGAAAGGGTTGGACCGATTTTGATGAAACTATGGTGAGTTTACTGCACACACCCGCGAAGGTTTAGGGGTAGGGTAGGAGTCTACGAGTAGGGTAGGGGACGTAGGGTTAGGACACCAGGCCCTGCAGTCTCGACATAGATGCGATCGCTTTACGACCGAATTCAGTCGCAAAGTCCTAATGGGATCTCTAGACTGACAAAATCACAATCTTGTCAAGCATTTTTGACCGTCTAGGGTCTGCATTAGGACTTTGCGACTGAATTCGGTCGTAAAGCGATCGCTATCTATGTCGAGACTGCAACCCTGTGGAACGAAGTCGCGCCGGGCAGCTAGTTGTTTCATAAATACTTATGCCAATGCGTAAATACCTAACCTCGTGATGTTGAATGTAATACGGATCGCTAACGCTTTATGACAGCAGGGTGATTACTGATTAATCGTTTTTGTGAGCAGGTTCGCGCGAACCCGTTGTTCTATATATCTGATCACGTTTGTGAGCAGTCTCGCGCGAACCCGTTGTTCTATATATCTGATCACGTTTGTGAGCAGTCTCGCGCGAACCCGTTGTTCTATATATCTGATCACTTTGTGAGCAGTCTCACGCGAACCCCTTGTTCTATATATATGATCACTTTGTGAGCAGTCTCGCGCTAACCCATTGTTCTATACATGTATCTGATCACGTTTCGCCATCTCGGGGGGTTACAGGCAAAGAAGCTCTGATCTGAGATCTGAGACGAAATGCAAAGTTTAAGTGGTACATCTAGCACGTGTGTTGTCATGACTAGTTTTTCTGTATACCGCCAAAGCTGCTTGAGCATGAGCTTCGTCACTCTGTACTTGAACCCTCGACCGCGAGCGATGTGGCGTGTGTGGTGCGGTGCGGTGGTATGCGGTTGATGCTCAGGCCGCTCGTAACGTGCGCGTGACAGTTTCCGGTCATTGTGGGTGCGGACTGTGCGAGGTGCGGGCGCACCGAGCTGCCGCTGTCTGATGTTGCTCCAACACTTCCGGATCGCGCGTACAATCGCCGGGTTGTCGTACGCTGCGCGCCGTCAACATGACTACTCACAACAGCGTATCGTCAAGCTTACTGTCAATATTTACATCTGCACTTTCATAGGTTTTCCCCATTGTGTGTTCGAGTTAGTTTCTAGTATTTTAGAAGGAACCTGCGCAAGGGAACCAATGATCGTTTGCGATAGATAAATCAAATATAAATTAATGAAACCGTTCAGCTGCGAGTAACATGCAGCTAAGCATAGCTTTCTATAGAGGCCGTCGCCAGTCGGGTAAGTAGGTACCTGTTGACTGTATAATTATTCATACTGATTAATGAGCCGGTAAAAGAGACGCATTAATTACATATAAACTGTATGCAATATATTCACAAAACACTTGATGTAGATTAGCGGCTGAATACTTGTGTAGTCAAGTGGCTCGTACTCGTAATAATATATTTCATTTCAAACCGTACTTTACAAGCTACAATTAATTTAGCTGAACTTGAGGCCAATTAATTGATTATTTTCGCTATCGATACGTTACGAAGAAGAATGGCATCTGGTCTAATTGAGCACTGTCATCCCTGCACATGAGAGCATGAAACGGTATCTGACGATGCAGACTGGTCACCGAGGTTCTGCTCACTATGACTCATACAGATACATCGGCGCATTATTTGTGATTTGAAATGTCGAGTTCTTTGTTTTGCATGTGGTGGAAAGGATTTTTTTTTTTTAAATCACTAATATTCGCAACAAGTTTTCCGAAAAATGACGCGAGACTGACGTTTGAACATCTTTTTACAAGATATATGATTTGATTTTGAAAATTAAAAAATTTAATCAACATTATTATATGGTCTACTTGCATGTGGAGGAAGCACTTTTTTCAACTTCGATACAAAATATGGCAGAAAAATAATGTTGAAAAACCTATGTTTTTTAAAAACCCAGTGATTAATGTATTTTTCCTATTATTTAGCAAACCATATCAAGAAATTTTAAAATCAAACACTGGGCTTCAGCTATCCTTGGGATAAAATAAAAAAAGTATTTTATGATTATTCATTATCTTCATTAAGTAAATCAAAGGCGCAATATACTACACTTCTCATCAGAAAAATCTAAACAACTTGGAAGTTTATGTTTTGTAAGGATTATCAGAAAAATGTGTGTATTTAGGAATATATTTCAAATGTCGTTTAATACTGACTAATATGAGGTTTTCAAATCCTAATGTTAATGTTCTAAATTCAAACTAAATTTTCATAGGTTTCGTATTTTGTTTAACAAGCCATTTTTACCCTGCATGGAGTATGAAGGAAATTGATAAAACAACACAAAAAAAACTAAGAAAAGTTTATTAAATAACTTGTATTGCCTCCCCGAGCTCTTATTACTGCTTCCATACGGTTCTTCATTGATCGGATGAGAGTCACGATCAAATATTGTGGCATTCCTCATGGATTGCATTTTGCAGCTGGCTAAGTGTTTCTGGGGCAAGATCTCTTGCACGAATTCGTCTCTTTAATTCATCCCATAGTTTTGCAATCGGATTCATATCGCCTGGATATGAATCCGATTGCAAAACTATGGGATGATTCTTGCTGGCCATTTCATAATGGAGATACCGACTTCGGTAACATAATCTCGTACGACGCTCGAGGTGCGAGCCCTAGCATTGTCATGCATGAATATGGAACTTTTACCAATAAAATGTACATAGGACATCACGTGAGGCTCAAGACACTGTTCGATGTACCGATGACTGTTTAGTGCAGGCAGACGTGGCCCAGACACAAAGACAAGCTCTGTCTTACCGTCGGCGCTGATTCCTCCCCAAACCGTCCACGAACCGCCAGCATAGCTGACCTTTTCTTCAATGCAGACTTGTGCAAAGCGTTCTCCATCTCTTCTGTAGACCTTGTTCCTTCCGTCGTTACCATACAGCATAATTTTACACTCATAAGAAAAGAGGACTTTGTTCCACTGAAGGTATGACCAATGTAGGTGCTCACGTGCAAAGTTAAGGCGCGCTCTTCGATGGTCTGCAGTTATTTTCGCCCATTTGCTGGCTTGTGCGGTACCAGTCCACGTTCCTTCAACCTTCTTCTAATTGTAGAGTCACTTACAGCCACCCTACGTACAATATGAAGCTGCTGCTGCAGTTGAAATGCATTAAGGCATCGATTTCGTAAAGAAGTTGTTACAATAAATCGATCATCTCGCTCAGAAGTGACCCGATTCCTGCCAGATCCTGAACGGTGCGTGAAGAAACCTGTCTCCCGATAGCGTTTGTAGACTCTATGAACAGACGACAGGCTTAGATGCAATCTTTCAGCCACAACACGCTGACTAACTCCAGAATCCAGCAATGCCACCACTGGGGCGGCTTTTGCGGGCGAAGTATGCATACGTTTTAGAAAAAAAACTTTTCAGACGTCCCAAAGTCACAGTACACACACAGTATACAGAACACAGAACAAAAAGTTTTAAGATAAGCGCGAATTTTTAGTTTTCAAAGGTGAATTGTACTCCAACTCTAAACACAGATTTGTCTCAAAACAGTGAATCATTTCATTTATAGGATAAACAAATGATATTATAATTTAGAATTTTCGCTTATCACTGTAATGGCTAAACTGCCAGCTATACAATCATGTGATTTTTTTGAAGGAGTGTAAAACTCTTTTGTGTTAAATTAGGACAGAAACCATAAAAACGGAAGTGTTTCGATTTTTCTGATGAGAAGTGTATATTATCGAGAGCACAAAAGTGATGAAACTATTAACAGGTGCTTTTTTTTTAGGGTGGGAAATTATCTAATAGCTTCTCCCGCCCTGGGCGGAGCGGGAGGGCGTGTCAGACTTTTACTGACTAAAACCCACCCGTGTTTCTTCTGATGCCTGTGTGCCAAGGCCACGATATCCCTTTCGGACAAACACACAACCCTCGCAGGCATTGGCCCTAACGGACCCCGTCAGTTGGTGCTGACATCACTTTGAGGCGCGCGTGGAACACAACGCGCCGTCAACCCGGGCCTGGTCCTTATCGGACGGCGAGCTACCCATCGCTCACCGTCCACAAGCCCGCGCCTACGGTGGCCGGAAGTCGGCCTGCGCCTCCCGACGCTCGGGGCGTCTCCTGCGGCGACTTAGGGGCGCGAACCTTGCCTGTCCCTCACGCGTTCCGTCTCTTCCTTCGCGAGCATCACTGCTTCGCAGAAGGAGGAGGCACCAATTACATTAATTAGCATAGAAGCATTCACAGAACACCACACATATTATACGCATAATTTTACTCCATTCATTCGCAAACACAACACATTCAGGGTTGTCACTGTTGGCAGTCAGAACGGCGTTGAGCATCTGCGTAGTACGACACACTGGGGATTCAGTTCTGGCGACAGTTTTGGATGACGGTCGCGCAATCAGATTGTGCCGGCGGCGGCGGCTCGGACGGGTGTCCTATGTATTTTTCGGGCACAAATAGTCAGCAGAAAAGGCTGTAGGACTCTGGGCAGTCTATACGTCCCCGTAAGGTTTTACGAGTATATGGAAATAAATTGTATAACCTTTGGAAGAGGAATCTTAGAAAGGTTTTCTGGATGGGTGTGAAACACAGGCACTGGACTCTTCTGTCTGAAAATTGCTGGACATGATGAAATAGGTTGCCAGATGTACAAAACAATGATATCAAACATATTTATCCCTTTATTTATAACCGCTGCTTAAAGTTAAAAGACGTTTAAACGTCAAAAATATAGTTAAACAATCGCTAATCAAAACTTAACTTTAAGCAACGTTTATAAATAAGCCCCTTAGTGTAGCCACCTTATTAATCAAACAACTTTTCGATTCCTAGGCAAAAAAATCTCGCAAGCAGTGTGAGTACGGTATCTAAATGAACAGTTTTTAAAGGTGATTACAAAAATATACAAATGATAATTATGTTTAAATGTAATTTAAATGAGAAATGATAAAAAACCGGCCAAGTGCGAGTCGGACTCGCGCACGAAGGGTTCCGTACCATTATCTATACGACAAAAAAACACGTTTGTTGTATGGGAGCCCTCAAATATTTGTTTTATTTTAATTTAATTGTTTATTTTTAAAGTGAATATATAACTAAATATTCTGAGAATATTTCAAGCGTCTACCTGATGCCGTTATCAATATCGAGCAAAAAAATCATGTTTGTTGTATGGGAACCCCCTTAAATATTTATTTTATTCTGTTTTTTAGTATTTGTTATTATAGCGGCAATAGAAATACATCATCTGTGAAAATTTCAACTGTCTAACTATCACGGTTCATGAGATACAGCCAGGTGACAGACGGACAGACAGACAGTGGAGCCTTAGTAATAGGGTTCCCGTTTTACCCTTTGGGTACGGAACCCTAAAAACTATCCCGTACTTTTAGTGAGTGAGTAAGAGGCCGTTACCACCCGATTATAAGTGAGTAAAATAACATAATTTACCGTCTTATTAAGCTGCGTTCAGACTGGTGAAACGTAACATGAAACGTATCATTCTGCCTTTTATTGCATATTCGCTGCAAGCGTGGACGCGTAGCGCGCTCTTACGGCGCATTCACTACGAACCTCCCGCGTACGTCTGTTTCCGCCATTCCCCCACGTTCACGGCCCGCCGTCACAAGACATGTTCTTTTCTTAGATTAGATTTTTTTTCTTTTCTTAGATTTTTTTTATGATAATTTTCATTTTGCGGGTTCCAAAGTCTTTTCTTCACTCCACGCAGTATCCTCTAGTCTCCATGTTCGTTTTGTGCCCGTGCGGGTTTCCGAAACGCCCGTCCACGCAGGTGCCCCGCGCTCTCTGCGCGCCTCTTTCGTGTTGTGTTCGTTCGAAAAACCGACATATCACGGATCACTCCGCGCGCGGCTTGTAATGCTCGTAGCGAGCGCGTGAAATGCACATTTCGCGCGCGCAAGACGTCCAAACTATGAGAAATTGTTACAAAGTTTTTTTACCTTTCATGATACATTGCAGCAATGTGTACGGCAAATTCTTTCATTGCATATGAAATGTATCATATATCATTTCATATTATGTATCAAAAGTCTGTACGCACCTTTATCCTAAATAAAAAGTGTCAAATAAAAAAAGTAAATCAAAAAACCCGACTGCGTAAAAGGTGTACTTAAATAAGATGGAAACAAGATTCACTTTCCTGACAACAGCCATTCTCGCTGAGATCAGGCTACAGGGTAAGATTGCCCTGGCAGTGGCTTCATCAAGAATTGCAGCCACTTTACCAGGCCAATGAAGCCCATGCTGCCCATGCATGCTTGCCCATGTAGGTTTATATGAAATAAAATATTTTTATTTCAAGTTACAGCACGTTAACGGGGAAGCCTGCACACTGCCACTTCCCGGAGGCCAAACACGAGCCTGCCTCCGACCGCAGTCAATAGGTAAGCGAATTGATTCGAGGAAGGGTGTCCCTTATGACATTCAGAAGTCAAAGTAGATTGAGTACTTTAGGTAGAGCCTACAGACTATAGACACAAACCTTACACTGAGCTAGTGTACGAGTATAACATGAAAAATTGCATTTATTCGTAATTACATGATAGTAACAATTGCCCAATAAAAACGTTTTTAGGGGCAACGATAGCGTCGCCAGACTATTGTGGTAGAGTGATAACGCCACCTATTTGCATATCATGATTACTTCGTGCTTGTAGTTAGAATCGTGGAACTCCGCCACTGCTCCTGCGTTATCTACTGCGAGGGGCGGCCTGCTGTAGCCCGCAGCTAGAAAGTCTTACAAAATGGGTTTATATGGGATATCCGTGAATGGAAAGCAATTTTTTATGAGTTCCACAGGGACGTAATGCATAAAAATAGACACAATTGATTAAATCGTTGTATGACGTATCTTGTTATTATGTAGTTGACATGGCGGATATTGAGCGCGGCAGTACTACGAGGAGCCTCTGCGACTCTGTAGCGACACGCTCAGCTCGTGACAAGAGACAGCGGACGTCTGATAGAGTACACGTTACAATTTAATGACACAGACCAGTCGGGTAGCTGTTGAGACTGTACACTGTTTTGTTCGCCACTATCCACTCTGATAATATACAACAACAATTACCAAATTGTGTGCATATGTAGGTACATATTGTAAAATTCACGGAACACTAATATAACTACTTAAATAAGACTTGTAATTTAATTGTTTGTATAATTAGTTAAATTCGCGGAATTTAATTAGAATGTTATCAGTGTGGAGCGCGCTCATCACTTCATCCTGCACGACACCATGTTCTTTGAGTAATGTAATGGTAGAGGACGAGGGCAGGCATCGTTGCTGATATCAAGTATTGGACACGAAACATGTTCAGCGAACGAATATGTTTGATAAACAGTCTCAATTGCACAAGCAGAAGGTGGAAAGCATATCATAGGCTCATTAGCTACGTATGTGTGGTTCAGACGGCAAGGTCAGGTGTTTCGGTTTTGACTGAATTGTTTAACCTAAAACTAATGAAGAAGTGGCGGTACTCACCCTCAGCTGGATTGGAGACCGCATCGTGTATGAGCGACGCAATGCAGCCCGACAGCCCTGCAACAGTCGCACACCATCGATGTTAGCACAACATCGCACTACAGCACTTTTACATTATATATCGAGACAAAAGTACGTGCCGCTCAGAACAATGCCAACGGCAGTAAGGAACACGTGGACTGGGCTCACCGTGTGTGATGTGGTCGTGCCGGTGCCTGGTGAGCTGTGACAGCGAGTGCTTGCAGTACTCGTAGGTGGCGAAGAAGCAGGCGTGCGCCGGGCCCGCGCCCATCACCACCGCCGACATGCCGCGGATGGGCCTGCGGCAATACAAGACGCCAACATGTTTACACCGAGCTACACGCACTGCTGCTACCACTACCACCAAAATACAAAAACGTTAAACAAAAACAGTAATTTGCTGACATGGCGTGTTCTCGTCATCGACCTTACAGTCGGCTCCTCGGGAAATCCGGTAACAACAGATACCAAGATTAATTCAATGAGCCATAGGTAGGTACTGTAGTTATCTAGTATGGTAATAATTATGTGTGTGTTAGTAGGTAGGTATAATATCGATTAATCAAAATCTTCTTTGCTTATTGCTTGCGATTTTAATATTTTGATATTGAATTTGACATTATACCTGCTATTAATTTGACATTATATTTATTTGTTGACATATTTTAAATTAATTGACTCTTTAACTAAACATTTCACATCAATTTTAATTAGGCTTTTAAATGTATTGTTTCTACATGTGATAATTTTATTTAATATGTAATGTTCAACAATTAATATTATATGTTAATTATTAATGAATAAATAAATGAAATGAAATGAGTGTAAATAGACGAATGATTATAAGAGGGTTACAATAAAACACAAGTATGCACACCCCGGTTGTAAACTAGATTACGAGTAGGTAGGGCGGCAGGACCCTGACATTTTACCACGTTTTTATTAAGTCACTTTCTTGTTTGACTGTCAGTAGTCTTGCAAACTGAATTAAAACCACTTCCTCATACCCTACGGAGTTGAAATTTTCAATGTTGATTCAGTTCCGAAGACAATGCATTTTTATGATAAGCATGACCTGATTCTACACCCAGGATTGGCTCCAGATGAATAAAGTCCTCAATTAAAAAAAAACCAGTTCTGTGTCATCAGCAAATAACACAATTTGTGGTCGGTTTTTCAGTAAATGAGGTAAATCATTTATATATACTAAAAAGAGGAACGGACCCAATATTGAGCCCTGCGGTACTCCCATTTTGACTATTAAACGCAATGAATTTACACCGTTTATTTGAACTTGCTGCAGTCTATCATTCAAATATGATTTTACCAAGTTATGCGCAAGTTTACCCAGTCCGTAATGATCAAGTTTCAAGAGGAGAGTTTCGTGATTCACGCAATCGAATGCCTTGGATAGTTCACAAAAAATGCCTATTAATTCTTGTGCCTCTTTCCATGCATTAAAAATGTGTTGCAATAATGTGATGTCAGTTGTACAACGTTCTTTGGTAAAACCATACTGATGATTGTGTAGGATGTTATTACGATTAAAATTATTGAGCATTTGGTTTAACAGTACTCTTTCAAACACCTTGCTGAAAACCGGCAAAACCGATATATCGATATACCGGGTCTATAATTATTAGTGTCTTTACTGTCACCGGATTTGAAAAGTGGAATAAGTTTACTAAACTTCATTAAAATCTACACACAAATTAAATATTAAAGCTAGATAGGGTGCAATTGTCTCATTTCATAATAATAATTAAAGTGCTATTAAAATTTAAATTACCCAATTTTATTGGTCTAGTTTGTATCTGCTTTTTTGTTATGACGTGGTGGACTCAAAAGTAACGGTTTGACCGCTATGATCAGTAGGGAGATAATTTACAATGGCTTTTTCTAAATAGTCACCGCTACAAAAAACATTATCAATAAATGTTGCAGTAGCCGTAGTTATTCGTGTTGGTTCTAAAAACACATTTAACAGATTGAACGATTTGAATTATTTTTTTAAATATTAAGTAACCACAAATAATAATTGGTAAAAGCTCATTTATAACGCTAGAGAAGGCGCAACGAGCACTTATCAATGTTGCACTAAAAAAACCTTTCAGATTCCCTACAGACCTTGTCTACCATGAGTTTCAAGTACCCAGGGTACGCCAAATATTCGTACTCTAAGCAACGCTTAAATATCACGCATCAATAAAAAAACGCCAAACTATAGCGATATAATAAACAAGCGTGTTTTCAGAGTACCCATACCAAATGCCAAATCCGAACTAGCTAGACGCTGTACCTATTTTTCCCATCCCAACACTTACAATAAAGTTAGCAAACTGCGACCTAAAGGACTGCTCAATTACGACCTGTAAGAACCAGTGTACGACTAAACGCCGACAGGCACTTCGCCGACAGACTGAACACCAACAAGACTTTACTTTGACGGGACTCTTCACCGACAGGACACTGCGCCGACAGGACACCAGGGCTCATCAGCAATACAATTCATAAAAAATATAGATTTGGGTTAGGTTAGATTAGAACAGTGACCATTAACGCCAGATCCCCTCTATTGTTGGTAAATTCAGTTACCAAAACAAAAATTCGATGCCAGTTTAAATTAAAATAAAGCTAAAAACTGATTAAACGCTGATGAGCCCTGTCGGCGAAGAGTCCTGTTGGGGAAGTGTCCTGTCGGCGAAGAGTCCCGTCGAAGTAAAGTCTTGTCGGTGTTCAGTCTGTCAGCGTTGTGTCTGTCGGCGTTTAGTCGTACACTCTGTAAGAACACCCTAACTTCAGCTCTTTTAAAATTATCATACAACGACACGGAAGCCTTGCATAGCACCTACACACACACAAACACGCACGCACACATACACACACCACAGCACAAGCCCAACGTTAATCATTCCTCTCTTATTTTGTGTTTAGAAACACACGATTATTTTTTTAAATTTAATTTATATTCTAACCTTTGTTAGTAAAAAAATAATGTAACGTCCTCAAATTGTAATGTAATCTTTATAACTTTGTAAAATTGGCACTCCAGAGCCACAAGATACAAGCGATGCTAAGTTCGCGGCTCACCGAATATTACGTCACATTGTATTGTTACTTTTTGATGAATAAACTTTTTACTTACTTTTTAATTACCAGATTGCAAGTTTTGCTAGAACATCTTCCATTACTGACTCAAATATAGAGTAGTTTTGATAATTTTGGGGTATTAGATTTTATACAATTTTTAATTAAGAAACACAGTTTTAATTAGCATTTCATAATCTTTCAACCAGTGTTCAGATAAACAAATAATGTCAAACATTGTTTTTTTTTTAAAAACAATTCTAATTCAATTCAATCAATCAACAAAAAAAAAATCAATCAATTTTTCAAATACTAATTGTTTGGAAAAAAGACCTTGAATATTTTGATGAAACAATTTCAAGGAATTCAGCTTAGCCCCTTTTTTACAATGAACTAATTGAGTGCTAGAACATACCTTGTTGATGGTGAGGTGAGGTTAACAACACTGTTACTGGTACCTTCTGTTGTATTACTTACTAGTTTAAATTACTAAAGCTAGCTGCATTCATATTAGTATCATTTCGAATTTGTTTGGTGCTAATTACAGCAGATTTCGACATACTACTTATGTCTGAGTTAATAATAAAAAAAAACCGGCCAAGTGCGAGTCGGACTCGCGCACGAAGGGTTCCGTACCATTATCTATAAAAACGGCAAAAAAATCACGTTTGGGAGCCCCCCTTAAATATTTGTTTTATTTTAATTTAATTATTGATTTTTAAAGTGAATATATAACTAAATATACTGTGAATATTTCAAGTGTCTACCCTGTTACCGTTATCAATATCGAGCAAAAAAATCACATTTGTTGTATGGGAGCCCCCTTAAATATTTCTGTTATTCTGGTTTTTAGTATCTGTTGCTATAGCGGCAACAGAAATACATCATCTGTGAAAATTTCAACTGTCTAGCTATCACGGATCATGAGATACAGCCTGGTGACAGACGGACAGACGGACAGACAGACAGACGGCGCGGCGGCGGCGGAGCCTTAGTAATAGGGTTCCCGTTTTACCCTTTGGGTACGGAACCCTAAAAACTAATAGCCATGCTATTTGACGTCTAAAACTAATAGGCAGATACGCAGTATCCCTAGTCGATTTTAATTTCTCAACAAAAGTTTTGGTGTCCTAAAATATAAGCTTGTCACTGTAGTGAGTAACTAATAACTGCATGTGGTTATTTAGCCTAATATGTATATTATGATTTTGCCTACTTGACAAGTGCTGAAAGTATGGAAAAGCACACAATATTATTTTCTGACAATTTATCTTCATGATTTCAGTGACATTGTCAGTGATATCATCTTTTTTTACATTAGTACTATTAGTTACAAAAATGGAAATTGTGGCATTCGAATCATATTCCTTTTTAGTTACTGATGCCATTATATCTTCATAAGACTTCCCACAATAATTAACACCAGAATGACTCAGGTTGTTACTTAATAATGCACCCTCTCCCTAAACTATCAGAAAACATAATGAAACAATAACAAACTTTACTAAGTACAAGGGAGAGAACAATTCTCTGTCTGTGCTACTTGAGGTGAACCTTGAACAACATGTGTTGTATCTTGATCGGGGATACAGTCCCGGGCTCCTCCAGACTGGGACGGATGCTCCGTTGCCTCAGGTTGGAGAGCCTCCTGGTTAGGTTCCCTTTGACAAGAACATTGTGTGGTGCTGAGAGTCAGCGGGTCCACTCTGATGCCTCATCATTACACATTTCCACTAACTCGTTTGCAGCAAGAATGTGTTCGTTTATTTGTTTTGAGAGACATGCACAGGAGCTTGACGACGTAAATTACGCTATTCTTAAGGTCCATAATTGGTTTACTGTAGATAATTAGGTATTAAATGAGAAGAAAACTAAATGCATAAGATTCACGTTACCGAATGTTAGAAGTAGTGAATGTCACGTTTCACATTTTCTAAAAACTAAATACAGCACAAACTTAAAAAAATTGTATTAGCAAAAACCACGTGTTTTCACTACGATGGAAGATTAGATACTAACGGTATTTCGTTAGGCCCTTCGAATAGAGAGCAGGTAGACGAGTATACTCGAGTAGACAATTGAACAGCCGACAGATGTTGCTCACGGCCACGTGGTCACCACATCAAATAAAGGACGGGTTCTTTTCAACTCAAATTCTCTGAATTACTCATTATTAATGTATGTCACGCAAACTTAAAAAGTTACTTATATTACGCGTCCAATACTGTTCAGAGACAGCGTAGTCATGCATATTATGGAGAATCCAGCTCCAGCTAACTTTCGAATGGCTTTTTCTCAGAAATGGTAAATCTTAGAGAAAAAGTAATAAGGACAATTTTAGTAGATAATTACCTGATCTACAATTTAGTTTCAGCTATTTTTATCGTAAAATGTAACCGTTTCCAATTTTTGCGACCTTTAACCTTGAATAAAAAAAATTGCACACACGGGATCAATGGGGACTTTCAGGATTTCATTAGAGTGGTACCCCTTACGTGCCTGTAAAATTTAAGCTTGTTGTGAATTTATGCAAGCGTAAATGTCTATTTTGACCGAGCTATTACGCGTCAGTACGAGGATTGGTCAAGTGTGAACTTTACAAATAATTTAATTTTATATTTTGGGGACGGTGAGTGAATGAATGAGTGGATGAATGTATGAAAAATAATTTTGGGGAACTTGGAACTTGGGGAGATAGGGCACCACCCAAATGATTCATGACTTAACCACACAAGGAGAAGATTGGAAAAAAAAAACAGCCAAGTGCGTGTCGGATCACGCACAATGAAGGGTTCCGTAGTTGGAATGAATTTATCTCAAGAACAAACTTACCTAATATTGTAGTTGAAAAACATGTTCAAAAATACATTCCAACTGCAAATGTAAGTTTGCACGCACAATATTAACTGCTTATAGGTTTTCCTGTAATTTGTAAGTATAAAACTATTATCTGTATTTTTTCAATATTTTAGGCTCAGCCGTTTTAGAGATAAGGAGTGGGGGAATGGTAAGTTTTCAACTATTTTCTTTAATAACTTTAAAACTGATTATTTTAAAATAAAATAAAATATTGTTTTCAAATCCTCATAATAAGTCCTTAATCCTTTCATTTGTTATGTGAATGTCACACCGTACAGTTTGCAATACTTGTAATTTAATTTTCAAATTTTTCCCCAAGAGACTTTATAGATATTCAAAATTCATTTGTTTACGTTACACGTTCGTGTTTGGGTCACAGAAATTCATGTTTATCAAATTTCAACTTAATCGTTCCAGTAGATTCGGAGCAAATTGTCTGTGACAGTCGGACAGAGAGACACACGAGTACTCCTATAAGGGTTCCGTTTTTTTCCTTTTGAGGTACGGATCCCTAAAATGGTATCAAGAATTGAACCCTTGGGGATGCTCACAAAAACAATATGTCACGAAAATTGTCTTACATTTTAAGAAACCAAGTTTGTATTACAAGTTAGCAGTCAAAAGGGTACAAACTAGCTTCTAAAACCTTAGTGAAATATCTGCTTAATGGCGGGAGCTCATGAAAGACGTAGTCAAAGGCTTCACACGGACCGGACTAAGCTTCTCTCAATAAAATCAATTCTGAAGGAAGTTTCAATGTGGCAATAACTCACATCTTACAAATATTTCAATATGGTATTTTTATTTACATTTGTGTCTTAAAAAGGGTGTCACTAGGAGCTGAGAAATTCCTAAAAATATGTATGATGTTTATATTAAAGTTGTGAAGAGACTTATAATGAAACAGTTATTAATTGAGTTAGTTTCACTTTTGAATTTCGATATCAGCGCAGCGTCACCAATGAGTTCATTTTCTAAGATAAGGGGCTGGTCTCAGGCTAAACAGTGTTAATTACTCTACGTGACTTATTGGTAGCTAAATTTTAACGCAAACTATTGTTTAGATAAATGCTACAATATCAAGCGCACTACCTACTTCTAAGAAAAACGTTGACTAACAGAGCACTGCACAGATCGTACAGCATATCATTAGTATCGAGATGCTGGCACACTACGTGACGCATACTTCTCTAATTCCTACTAACATTTACATAACACGATCTTCTGAAGCCGGGTCTGCTGCACCATAACCTAACATCGTTACATAACCGATTTGGCCAATTGGCGCCCCGAATCGGTTAGGTAACGATGTTAGGTGTTTTTATAACACGAAAACATGGCGCAGCGGACCCGGGGTCTACTCCGAACATAAATCCGAAGTATCGGCCGACTGTTCGGCCGTTTCTTGACTACGGCTAATTATGCCTGACTAAAACAAAAAAAAAAAGACAGAGAAGAAAACAAGACAAGAAAATGACGCATGACCCTCAAAGTCTGTTAATGTGGATCCTGTTATTAACTGCTTCATGCAAACAGATTCGGAAAATTCTCGGAACACCTGCCGTAGAGGCAAAAAGATATGTGGCTGGCTATATTGTTAAAAAAACTTTACAGTAAAAATGGCCATAGTTGTAGAATGCATTTGGTAAGCACAGTACCTCCGAGTAATAATGATTATAATATATTAGAAAGAGACTATACAAGAAGATCGCTAACTTATCCATCGGAGGCACAGTGCGAGTTTGTAGATGATGTTTGCATGATCATTCAAGCCCAATTAAACGAAGAACCACAACAGAAATGTTTGAAGGGTACAAATAAGCAAGTAGCAAATATATTTTGCAATTTATCCCAGTTCTCGTGTGTGACTCATAAAATAAATGTACAAAATTTCCTACTGGATACTATTTCAAATATTATAATACACTAGCTTCTGCCCGCGGCTTCGCCCGCGTGTATGTCGGAAAAAATGTCACGAGAACGTACTACCGGAATTAAAAGTACGTGTAGTAGTATTCGTTAATGCAGATTATAAACTATACAATAGTATGTTATCAAATTTCATCTAAATCCGTTCAGCCATTTTTGCGCCAATCCGAAACATAAAATCATCCCCTCTAAAATTGACTACCTCTTTTAGATTTCCGTTTATTTCCGATCTTAAATATAAATACTTTCAAGTAAATCGAACCGCGCGTTAAAATCTTTCCATTCAATTATTTTCCCCCACAAAATTCAACACCCCCTTTAAAAGGTTGTTTACGAAAATATATGTTTACGGCCGTTTTATTTATTAAGAAAATATCAGGGTCAATTTTCAAGTTTATTGATCAAAGGTAACATAATTTTGATATAAACTGTCTCCCCCTTTTCACCCCGAAACGAGTTTATTTTTGAAAAATATTAAATCATGTTTTATTCAATTACTTTGGAGTTTATCATGACGCGCAGTAAAATCCTTCCCTAAAAACTTAATTACCCCCTTTTGCCCCGTAAGGCTCATATTATATACATAAACACATGTAACGCTTCATATTTTGTGAGCATTAGGTACATACAAAAAAAACCGAGTTTCGAGTTAATCGGATCGCACAAAAAAAAAAAAAAAAAAATTCTTCTATACAAACTTTGACATCCCCGTTTTAGGGGTTAGTTTAAAAAAACAAAAAATTACAAATTTTATAATGTACTTTCATGCCTAGTTTTAGGTTTATTAACTCTTGGAATTAGATTTTTCATACAAACAAAATTCCCCCTTTTACCTCCTTAAAGGTCGAATTTCCAAAAACCCCTTCTTAGCGGATGCTTACGTCATAAGTATCTATGTACCAAATTTCAGCCCAATCCGTTCAGTGGTTTGAGCTGCGTGTTGATAGCCCAGTCAGTCCCACAACCTTATATTTAAATAAATATTGTGTATTTGTATAAGTTAACATTTCGTTTTTTTCATCGCAATCGCTTAATTCTACGAAAAATTAGAAACGGTACACGTGTACTTAAATTATTTTTACTTGAATACAAAATTTAGCGAATGAACAACTTCAATACAAAACGTCATCCCCCTTTTCACCCCCTTGTGGGTTGAAATAAAACAAAAAACAATGGTTTACGTTCTGTTAGTTTCCAACCATAAGGCAAAATATTAGTTATTTTAACTTGAAAAATAATGAATTTCATCCCCCTTTTCACCCCTTAAGGGTTGAAATTCTAACAACACCGTTGCGTTAGCTTCCAACCATAAACCTAGATAATAAATTTTCGAAGTAAAAATCACAAAATTTACCTCCGAATTTTTTTACCTCCGAAGGGTTAAAAATGGGGATGAAGTTGTACACAACTTCATCCCCATTTTTAACCCTTCGGAGGTAAAATTATCAAAAAATAATTTATACGTGTCTCACACTTATAAATTATTTTCAATCATCAGCCTAAACACAAAATTTGAAGATCCTAACTTCAAAACTGATGGACTTCCATATAAATTTCCATCCCTTATTTTACCCCTTTAGGGGTGGATTCCTAAAAATCCATTCTTAGTACTTACTCTTCACAAAGAACACACCCTCCAAGTTTCATGTCTCTAGGACCAGCGATTTGGGCTGTGTGTTAGTTTCCACCTTTTTTTTTAAATATGATTGACGTGTAAAAGTGTTTGTACAAACCTACTTAGAGAAAATAAATCATTTATATTTATCATTTAACCATAAGCCGAAATATTAGTGATTTTAACTTAAAAAATAAAAAAAACTTTCTTTAAAAAGAAAATGTCATCCCCCTTTCACCCCTTAAGGGTTGAAATTCTTACAACACCGTTGCGTAAGCTTTCAACTATAAGCCTAGATAAATTAAGTGATTCTTACTTCGAAAATTAAGGACTTTCCATACAGAACTTCATCCGCCTTTTTAACCATTCGGGGGTGGAATTATCAAAAACGCTGAGATACGTATAAATTAATTTTCAATTGTCAGCCTAAACACAAAATTTGAATATTCTAACTTCAAAACTGACGGACTTTCATATAAACTTCCATTCCCTATTTCACCCTCTTAGGGGTGGAATTTCAAAAAATCCTTTCTTAGTGGATACCTACTCTTTACAAAGAACACACCCTCCAAATTTCATGTCTCTAGGACCAGCGGTTTAGGCTGTGCGTTGATATATCAGTCAGTGAGTCAGTCAGGACTTTGAATTTTATATACAATATAGAAGATAGCTGGTGCACGAATGTCAACAGAATACTTAAAGGTAAAACAAACATGTTTCATAATAATGCAACAAAACTACAAGCGTTAAATTATTATAATAAACATTTTAAAAGGAAATAAATTCTTTAAAAAACTAAATATTGTTTCAATTCTTTCAACCATTTTATTCAATTTCATTTATTGATATGGCTCTTGATGATGTAATTTCGATTTTTAGATTTTGAAGAATGGTTTTCCTTATATTTAAGAATGATTGTTATTTATTTTGTGAAATAAGTAAATTTTTATGTGTATGTCTCGGATTCTAGATTTCTTTTAAGATAAGAACTAAAACATGAATGTGTCATCATAGTTTTATTTTATACACTTATGAATTATGTATTCCACAAAAATAAATAACATTATCATTCTTCAATGTGAGGAAGATATTAGAGGATACTAAAAAAAAAACTAGCCATCTCTTTGCGTGAGTACTCACTTTTTACAAAACGAAAACGTCAATGGCCCATCTATTCATCATCCTATAATAATTATAGTGTATTATCTATGGCGAGCAGTGCGTGGAGCGGGCAGTCGGGTAGGCAGTGGATCGAAGCTGCTAATGAGAGACATTCGTTTTTTTTTTACAAATTTCTTTTTTTTTAAATACCTATCGAAAGATCTCGTCATTCCGATGAATAATTGTCATTACAAGTTTTTCTCTAAAACTGATAGGTAGTTTGGCCGGACCAAAATATTTTTAGATTTTTTTGTATGTAATGAAACAGAAACTGCTAAAATTTGGTCAAGAGTCATGAGGTTCGGAAAAATGAAAAAAAAGTAAGTCAAAAGTACTTTTTCATTAATAATACCATAGATATAACATTAAATTCAGAGCAGTGCGATCCGCTGTTGCAATCGGACGCGCTTACACAGTAAGCGGAAATTATTTTGCGCGAGCGCGGCATTTGCCGCTGCCATCATGCGTTCGGAAGAACTTGTGGCGAACGGTCCTGGCATTCCTGCAGTACCAGCTGGATGTCATGTACGAGGTTAGTGTGATCCAGATCTGCACATCCAACTTCAATGAAGAGGAGATACGTAGAGCTAAAACACTGCTGTACGAGTCGCTAGAAATGGCCGACCGAATGCCGTCCCGCAGGAGGGATGAAAAGGGAGAGAGGAGTCTCCAAGACATTATTAAAGTGTTCAAGGAGACCGACCCGGACGACGTGCCGACTTTCGTGGCGAAGGATTTGCGCAAGCTGCCCCCCGTCACATTCGACTACGTCGATGTCACTAGGCTGCTACGGGACATCATAAGCCTGAGATCAAGCCTGGCCGAGATGCAGTTGAAGTTGGAAGCATCGCACCATCAGTGATCTACGTACCGAGGTAGCAGATTTACGCAACGCGGTATGTAGGTCACACGAGCCAGCCGACAGCGTCAACACATGTCACGGCGCATTCGATGCATCGCAGCTGAGTTTCGAGTCAGCAAAATTTTACTCGTCGCCGGCCGCCGTCACTGCGAGCGGTGCACAACCGCACCGTGCCCGCCCCGCGTCCCTCATCGTTGGGACGCCGATGAATATTAGCTCGTCCACGCCAGGACGAGCTTTCTCGGCTGCTGTTATTGCCGCTCCAGCAAAACATCAGCAGCAACCTTTTTTTTTGGGTGGGAAATTATTAAATAACTACTCCCGCTCTGGGCGGAGCGGGAGGGCGTGTCAGACTTTTACTGACTAAAACCCACCCGTGTTCCTTCATTTGCCTGTGTGCCAGGGCCACGATATCCCTTTCGGACAAACTCGCAACCCTGGCAGGCATTGGCCCTAATGGACCCCGTCAATTCGTGCTGACGTCTCTTTGAGGCGCGCGTGGAACACAACGCGCCGTCGACCCGGGCCTGGTCCTTATCAGACGGCGAGCTACCCATCGCTCACCGTCCGCAGGCCCGCGCCTACGGTGGCCGGAAATCGGCGTGCGACTCCCGACGCCCAGGGCGTCTCCTGCGGCGACTAGGGGCGTGAGGGCGCAAACCCTGCCTTTCTCTCAAGCGTTCCGCCTCCTCCTTCGCGAGCATTACTGCTTCGCAGAAGGAGGTGACGGCCTCCCATGCACTCTCGCTCCGAACCATGGCCTGAACCAGGGCCGGACGCGAGAGATCGCCGCCGCCGATCGCCTCCGTGAGGGCCCAAGCAGGGCAGACCTGCTTGGGCCCTCAATAGTGGCGTGCCCAGCGCTGGGTTGCGACAATCGCACTCTCCATGTCGCCATGAGATCCCGCCGGAGCTCTGTCCGCTGTGCCGTAATTTCTCGCGGCAGCGGAGTTTCGCCTCCTCGCGACACTCCCAGATGTGCGCGAGGACTTTTGCCTCCAGATCCCATGGCGGTAGTCCGGCAAGGAGGCTCGCTGCCTCACGGGACACCGTGCGGTAACCCCGTACCAGCCTGATGGCCATGACCCTTTGGGACGCGTTCAACCGCTGGGCTGGTCGCAACCTCAGAGAACGCGCCCATACCGGTGCCCCGTAAAGGGCCATGGACCGCACCATCCCCGCGTAAAGCCTCCGGCAAGAGGCGTTTGGTCTCCCCAGATCCCTGTGGGACACCGCACGACATCTCTCGCCGGTTCCAATCTCCGTGGTACGCCTCGCCCCTAAGTCCTTCATAGTTGCGTTTGCGTCTCGTTGTGAACTGTGCCATTTTGTGTTCGTTACTTCTTTTTTCGACCCTATTTACCGCCCCTGGACCTTGATATCGAACCATTGGATGGTCCGCTCACGTTATGACATTAGTGTGGTACCTTGGATGGGCTTATGGGCTATTTCCTTGGTACCAATCAAGAAAATATATCTGTTCCAGCAGCATTTCTGGATGACGTAGTTATAAGAGATTTAGAGGAAAATGATGATAATTAATAAAACATTCCACTTTAACATAGTGTTTTATTTGTTTTTCCCGTTTTGTTCATCAGGTATGTATGTAATATATGTACCGCAGGCCAATGAAATGTGTTGGGTAGATAAGTGATCACTTTTGACAATGCAAGAACTAAGTTAGACATTTTAGAGGATAGAAACTATCTAAGTAACGTTTATTATACTAAAAATGTAGTTAGTAAGTACATAAGTGTGCTGTAGAAACAACAGTTAATGCTCGACACTCAATTTATATTGACAATCATCGAGAGTCTAAGCAGTGGCGAGGGCAGTTGGTTTCAAGGAATTCACAAAGTAAAAAAGACGTTTTAGACCATAGCTAGGTAAGTAGGTACCCCTAAGACGACTCACTGACCAAGTATTCCTATTTAAGAATGAACTTCAAGCGTTAATAATTAGTTCTAGCAAATTTATTTCTTTATACTCGTATTTGGTATCGGCAATTCCTAACCTAAAAAGTAATATTAATATTTTTTGGACTTCGTAGCGTTTAAATCGTAAAAATGAGTATAAGACATTATTTACTAAACTTCCATGTAGTCTTTCTACTATACCTTCTAACTATACATACACTTTCATTATCAGGTTTTCAAATGTATGGGCAGTTGGCATTGTTCTTTAATGACTCCACTTCCCTATTAATATACCTTAATGATAGGGATAGGAAGAAATTATTCCGACCCATATAAATAAGGGTTTAATTTAAATAAAATCATTCAGAGATTTGAATACCAAGACAACTTGCTGTGTGCCTAAATATTTTTGTGACTAATTCGGAAGGTCTAGTGAATAATTGAATATTAGATTTGTTCATGGTGTTATTTGGATCCTTGGTAGAACGTAAAAAACTTGTTGAATACCTCAAGCAGACGCTGAATGTTAACTGGACTGAAGAAAGAAGTGAAAACTTCCTGAAGTTCTGTCAGAATTTTTTTTGTACAAATGTTTGTGGAAGATGGGAAAGATCAAATAGGACTCTTAGCAATTTTTTGAAGAGAAATGGAGATTGGCTGGAATCTGCCATAGCCTGGCATGAAGCCCTTATGTCTACAACACAAAATATCGATCCTGATGATGATGATATCAGTGAAGATGTAGAAACTTTGGCACCATCTTCACCAATACCTTCAACGTCATATTCACAATGTACGCCGAGAAAACCCTTTGAAGAGCTATCTAACAAGCAAAAAAGAAGACGCGTAGAGCGCTTGTCCAAATCAGTGTCTCCAAAAGAGATACAGAGTGCACTATTAAAAATCCCAAAAGTAGTGGGGATTGCGAAGTAAGTCAAATACTGGAACATTTGCTAAACCATCCTGAAGATATTGATAAGGTAAAAACTTGCATAAGTCAGAAAAACAAAGAGAGTTTATATACTGAAAAGCGCTAGCCCTCTCCATATCGCAATATATTAATCTACGAGATTCTGCAATTGAACAAGGTGCAGCATCTATGTATCCCTCCTAATACAAAATAATGCAAGCGAAATTAAACGGTTGTCCTGCAAAAGAGGACATCACCATAACCGAAAATGGAGCATCTATTAAACTGCAGGCCCTACTTTATTTGACTACCTTCAGATTACTTGATGCAATGGACTTCAATCTATCATCTAAAGCTGATATGTAAGTGGGGTTTTGATGGAGCATCTAGTCAAAGCAATTACAAGCAGATAGCTAGCAGTTCAGAATTTGACAATTCCAGTGTTTTTATGGTCAGCTTAGTTACCCATAAGGCTGATGCGTGACGAAGAAATACTGTGGGAAAATGATCGTCCGTCTTCTACGTTTTACTGCCGCTCAATTCAGTTCAAGTCCATGAAGGAGTGTGAAAGTTAAGTAAAACGTGAAAAAGAAGCCATCGAACTGCAGA
This sequence comes from Tiliacea citrago, assembly GCA_963921375.1. NCBI lineage: Eukaryota > Metazoa > Arthropoda > Insecta > Lepidoptera > Noctuidae > Tiliacea > Tiliacea citrago. The sequence continues at coordinate 424,116 of OY992802.1, forward strand.
TAGATGATCTTAATTCATATAAACTGCAGGAAGTGACCGTCACACATCAACTGTTAATGACAATGATCGATGGAAAGATTTAAATGATAAAAAATGATAAAATGATAAATTTATTTGCCATAAAAATGAATCATTCCACTTTGCCCCACCGAGCTGCCCCACGGGTGGGGCAAAGTGGAATCTGCCCCACTACTTCGATTTAGTGGGGCAGATTCCACTACTCTAAAATCTTGTTGGATTCTGCCCCACTAGGGTTGGCACCTTAGAATAAAAGCATTTTTTTTTTCCATTTTTAATTCCTATTTGTTTCTGGAAGGAAACGGGTTGTAAATCACAGGTTAATTACTTGGCATGACATAATTCAGTCTTATGATTACTTACTTTTTTTTTTTTTTTGCCGGGGTGGAAAATCCTCATGGATGTCCTCCGCCCTGGGGCGGGCGGAGGGGTCTGTCAGACTCTTACTGACTAAAAACCACCCGGTGTTCCCTTCCCACACTTGCACCGGGGATCTTGGGAGCTAGTATTACTTCCGTGATCCCCGGCTAGTGCCGGCCCGCCTCTGCGGGCCACCTCAAGTCTGCGGGGGGGTGAGGTGTTAGACCCCCCCGCGACGTCTCAAAGGGGCGCGCGTGGAACACTACGCGCCGCCACCTCGGGTCCAGTGTGATAGGGGGCGGCGGACGTCCCCGAGTCCACCGTCCCTGGACCCATTTAGGGGGCCCGGAAGATGGCATTATCTGCCCTCTGCCGACGTCCGGTGCGCCTGCTGCGGGCCGGGTGAGCGGACGAGATCTCCCGCTCCCTTTCCGCAGCCTCCTTCTGCGACACGACTGTTTCGCAGAAGGATACCACCGCGTCCCAAGACTCCTCGCTGCCGGCCATCGACTCGACCACGGCCGGCAGCGACAGGTCACTGCCTACTCCTGAGATGAGGGCACGGCGAGGCTCCTCCCAAGCGGCACACTCTGCCAGCGTATGCCGCGCCGTGTCCTCCCGGCAGTCGACGCAGTGGTGACACCGGGCGTCCGGCTCCCTGTTTATGCGACACAGGTACTTCCCGAAGCAACCATGCCCCGAGAGCACCTGCGTCACCCGAAACGACAGGGAGCCGTGCCTACTCCCGAGCCAGGGCTCGAGTACCGACCGGACCGCCTCGATGGTGGCGAGCCTGTCCCGCCATTCCGCCACCAGGGCTGCGCGAAGCTGTGACCGACGCAACTCCACTCGCCCCGCGCCCTCGCTTCCTCGCGCCACCGATACAGTGACGCGAGTACTTTCGCCTCGAGGTCCCAGGGCGGGGATCCGGCCAGTACGCAAGCCGCCTCGTAGGAGATCGTGCGATATCCCCTGATGACTCTGACGGCCATCGCTCTCTGCGGCTTCCGCAGGACTGCGATGCTTCCGGCCGTCAGGTCAGCCGCCCAGATCGGGGCCCCATCGATCGCACGATCCCCACGTAGAGCCGCCTACAGGCGGCGCTCGGGCCCCCCAGATTGGGAAGTAGCGTTGACAACGCCCCAGCCGCGTTTGCATTTTATTCCTTACAGTCAGTAGTTTAGTGGCTATTTGTATACAGTTGTTTCTTATTTATGAGGTAATCATGAGACTGTATTTTGCCATGCCAAATTATGATTAATGTGTGATTTTATTCCTTCCTAGTCAGAAAAGTAGTAGTTTAGTGTCTGTTTGTATATATTTAAGTTGTTTCTTATTTATAAGGTAATCATAAGACTGAATTATGTCATGCCAAATGATGATTAATAAGTGATTTTGAATAGTTAAGTAGTTAGAATAAATAGTATTTCGTTTTCTATTTACGGGGACAAGTCGTACTCAGTTTGTGATTTTGATCTTAGTACAGGGTGGGGCATAATAAGGATGTTGGCGGTTTCAATATTCAATTAAAAAAGAACTACGAAACATAACAAAAATATATGTGTATTTTTAATAAGTAGAAACATAGGAATTTTTAAGACCTAAAAATAATGTTGTCCAAATGACTTCCCTCGGCTGCTTGGCACTCTTGGAAACAAACAATTTCAACAACGTAATGTTTAGTGATGAGGCCAATTTTCACCTTAATGGCCATGTGAACAAGCAAAATTGTCGGTTCTGGTCCGAGACTAATCCCCGAGGCATGCATGAACGTCCACTTCATAGCCCTAAGCTTGTCGTGTGGGCTGGGATAACGTCAACCGGTATTATTGGGCCATACTTTTTTGGAGGACAAAGAAAAGTTGGCACAAAGAAAAAAACAAATCCAGCAAGCCTTTAAAGATGAAAACGGCTTGCGGGTCGATTTTGTCAAACAATGGGCAGGCACCACAAATGACGGCAACACTGCTCAAAAATCACAGGAGTTGATGAAGAGCAGATCGAAAGGTTCCACTAATTTTGCAGACAGTGGCTTCTGATGAGCAAGTGGAACTGCTTAAATTCTCCCAATTTTGTAAAGACACTGCCACTTTGTATGTACAGTTATATCCGTGGATTACATGCCCTCTGGCGTACTTAAGTTGCTAGTTCATGGTACGGAAATAATTAAGCATTTTGGACTTTTACCAATCGGGAAACTGTCGGAAAAAGCATCAGAGGCTCGAAATAAACACTTCGTAAATATAGAGAGAACCGTTCGAGAATAGTAAGTAGGATAGCGACAAAAGAAGATATCTTGCACAATCTTCTCTTGTCGTCTGATCCGAAACTGACCTTTCGAAGGCCAAAAATGTCGAAACAACGAAAAATGGTCCTCTCACCAAGAGTTTTTTTAGAAGTTTTAGAGAAAAACTTGTAATGACAATTTTTCATCGGAATGACGAAATCTTTTGATAGGTATTTAAAAAAAATGCAAATAAACGAATATCCCTCGTATAGCAGTTTCGATCCACTGTGAGGCGCGCGGTTGGGCCGCCGACTGGCGAGCAGGCCCGCGAGCGCCCGGCGCGGCCTCGAGCCTCAAAATCGCCACGATTCGCCGGCGGCGACCTCTCCTCGCCTACAGACGTACTTGGATCGATTTCGTTGCTCAAACTACATAATCTATTATTTAGAGACGTCTTTATTAGTTAAAATATGAATAATAAATTATGTTCATGTAAACGGAAATTGTATTTTGTTTTTTCTTTGATCTATCACCATGACAGCCTCCCATTTATTATTTTAAGTACATCTCAATCGGATCCGCTTTTTAGTGATGAAACGAACCGTTTGCCGCGGAGCGGAATATACACGGGCATTTTTAACCGACTTCCAAAAAGGAGGTGGATATGTTCGGCTGTATGTTTGTTTTTTTTTATGTATGTTCACCGATTACTCCGTCTATTGTGAACGGATTTTGAAAATTCTTTTTTTGTTTGGAAGGGTATGCTCCCGAGGTGGTCCCATTGCCACCAAATCAGAATCTGATGACAGGATCCCATGGAAATCGAGGGAAATCCTCAAATTTTATAGTCATACCTATAGCGATTTGAGTATTTTTTATAGTAACTCGTGCATTTGCTCTCGGGAAGCCCCATTTGGTGAAGTGGAACTGATGATGAAGTCCACTGATGGCCTCTGGAACTACTTAATAATAAGTATTTCACCGTTGCGATTCGATTAGGCACTTTAATATGGTTGATAAGCAATTTATGCTCGTCAAAATGCATATGGTTTTTTATTTTATTTTTTTGGGTGGGAAATTATCAAATAACTTCTCCCGCTCTGGGTGGAGCGGGAGGGAGTGTCAGACTTTTACTGACTAAAACCCACCGTGTTCCTTCAGATGCCTGTGTGCCAGGGCCACGATATCCCTTTCGGACAGGCTCGTAACCCGTCACCATCAGTTCTCCTGGTTCTTACCAGGAGAACTCCTCAATAATTAATGCCCCCGCATCGCGAATACCAATATTTTATAAAAGGTGAAGAGCAATTGACACTAGGCTATTGTAAATTAGATAAATTACAAACTAACCCACTAAAAATTGAAAAATCAAAAACTTTTTACAAAAAAACACAACCAACTTCCAAAAAAACACTACAAAGTGAAAAATAACTTTAATTTCGGAAGTCGGTGGCCAAAAACTAAAATACAGATCCAAAGACACCGACTTCCGAAATTAAAGTTATTTTTCACTTTGTAGTGTTTTTTTGGAAGTCGGTTGTTTTTTTTTTGTAAAAACTTTTAATTGAATGTCAACCTCCACGTGGGAGTTGCTACTCGACATTAAGTTCTGTGCAAGGATAAATCGATACATTGAAAATAGATTGAATACAGAGTCAGACATAATAAACACGCACGCCTACGTGGAACAATTGAGGAAGGTAAGGTCAAGGGGCTATGACTAGGGTTGCCAACTTTTTGTACAAGAAATGTATATTATGGTCAAAGTGGGAAAAAAACCGTATCTCGGAAAAATATACAATATGTATTTAAAGTATTTATTTTTAATAGATACATAATTCATTAGTGCTACTCGCGCAAATCTTCAATTTAGCACCAATTTTGAAGGCTTCGTAAGCCTCCAAATAGACGAGGAGCAATTTTTTTATGAAATGTATCGAACCTCTATTTCTGTCATCACTTAGCATTCATATTCATTTATTTGCGTTCCACAAGGTAAAAACAAGATGTTTACAAAAGGTTAAGAGCCGTTGCAGACCCTGTCAGGGCACAGCAAAAAATTATGTTAGATACATAGATAAAATAAAAATAAAATGAAAAAACATCGGCCGATAGATGAGTCGGACTGTGGGCACTGTGGCGGTCGGCCAGTGCGCGAGGACCCCATTAACCGCTCCGACACTTGCGCGAAATTTCTAATGTCCTTTGTTGCACAAATCCCCGCGTCCTTCACTATTAGCAGTTTCCTTTACGGGTTCCTTCAATAGTTTGTAATGTATCGACTATCCGGTGGATTGTGATTTATTTTACTTAAGTTTAATTGTTATCGTAGTATGTACCGGGAAATTTGATAACTGATGAAGAAGCAGTGGAATACGCAAACTATAACTCTCTAAAGCAGTCGCTATAGTATAGATAGCAAGCAGGCTGTTCGCACGGAAGGCAGCACGAGCTAGACCCAGCCGACGACGGCGCCTCCTCGGACGTCAGCACGACGTCGAAGCACGCAACAAGAGCGTTGTGTGCACAGTTGCACATCACCCTTACGAATCAAATCCTGATCTATCCGCACTCGGCCCTGAAATACGTACAGATTGTTGACATGTGGTTGAGTGAACTGGGTTGGCCTATTTCGAGCTGGGCCTACATTACTGGGACTGTGGCAGCAGTAGCGACACCGCGCGTCTAGCACATTGACATAGTTTTATCTCGCATTTCTTCGAGATGCGTATTACCACATCGATAGCGAGCTACACAAATACTGTGATTGTACTCGTCGATAACGGATCAAATTGTAGGAGTGTACCAAATACAAAATACAATACTCTTAAACTCTTGAAGGGGTTGTGTAACACAACCCCGTCAAGAGTTTAGATATGTCACTGTATGCACAACTTCCACAAGTAGAACAGTGCAGGGCGAGACGACCGACGAGGCTCTGAAGATCCAATAAATGGATAGTTAGCAGGATGCCCGCCTGACGCTTCCACCGTCATTTGTGCAGCTATTCCACAGATGCGAGACGACTGACTTCAAGGTTGGCAACACGCCTTCAGGGAGAGGAAAACAATGCCTATGAGGGACCTGTCAACAGCGGTTACAGTCTTTATGGGCCCACGAAAATGTCGAGTTGTACCTGGATTTTGTGATGTTGTGAGTGTCACAGGATTTCAGGAACGAAGAAAATGTCATATATTCCTAAGAGAAGTATGAAACCAGTGTATGATATTGATAGCCGGTCGCCTGACGTGTGACGCGACTCGAAAAGGAGCCGAAATCATATCGCAGCTATTACAACATTATAGTATCGCCGGTTATCAGCCGCGCCTGTGTACCATCAGTCTTGTGCCGCACGATATCGCGAATTCGCGACATTATTCTTCATGTTTTTATAGTTTTATCAACAAGTAGCTACCTCGAATAAGTAAGTATTTATACTCCTTTACAGGGTAATTGGTGTTTGTTTAATTTAAAATCTTACGTTTGTAAGTATGTTTGCACGAGAGTCATGTACCGAGACTGATAACTGGCTGCTACTATGTAATTAAAAGCGAGCGCATTGAATGAGTGTGTGTGAAGTAATCAATGCGTTGCATTGGTAGGTATATAATATGTTCCAGTGCGTCGTCACGCCCTGCGCACGGCGCAGGCGCGGGCTACAAATGGAATTTTGTCAAACGTGTAATTAAATCGTTTATATTGAGTTCGTATGACAACTAGTCTGTAATTTTCCTTCTACAAGGACTCTCTTGAGACAACAATCAATCAATCTTGACCTGGGAACTTGATCGCTTGCTACAAAACTATACTTTGTCAGATTACACACCACTATTTTAAAAAATAAATAATGAGCAGATTCCTCTACAGTGGATCGGACATACTTGGGAGACGGGCATGATGTGGAGCTGTGGAGAGTACCGGCGGCGGCGGGCTCATATCTTGACCCACTGGGATAACAGTTGCTTTCAACGCTACTTTCCAGGCTTATCTTAAAGATGAAGAAACCTTGAAAGGTCGAACGGAACTAGAGAGATTCCCACTTCCACACACAGGCTGTGTGTGGAAGTGGGAATCTTTCGAGTTCGGTTCGACCTTTCAAGGTTTCTTCACAGCCCGTGCGAGACTTTCATTACAAGTAAAACTTGGTATGGGCGTGAGTGTGACGATATTTGTGCAATTGTCAACCATAAAATAATAATAACGATTCGGCACAACGACTGTCGGATCAGGTGCGGGTTATCCAGCGTAATGATATGTTGGAGGACACTGTACTTGATCACCTGCGAAGTGAAATGCAGAGTAGCCGTGTCATCGCCCCCCTGCCGCACTGTTGTAGTATCACCACAGTCCAACACAAGCCAAGCTGACAAAGGGAGTGATGACAGGGCTACAAACTAAAGTTCCCAGTGCATGAGAAATTGACTTTGAATTGACACCCTCCAAAGCACTCCGCTTTGGAGGGTGCGATTCGGGAATATTGATTTATATCACCCGAACTTCGACCACGCTTACCTCGTTTGCCCATGCATAACAAAAATAGAGCGCTGGTGGCCGCTCTGGATTCGCAGTTGAACTATTTTGATTAATGCGAAGACCTCACTGATGCCCAATTGATTTTGTACTGCGCAGCTGTAGCGGCATGTCGTGAAGCTCACATAAAATGTTCTAATGACTCTACAGCTACACGACCAAAACCAATCGTACCAGCTTGGCAGTGCAGAATTGAGCGTCGTATTGATGGGGCCAGAGCGCTCATGGGCAAACTAATCTGCTTCAGGGAGGGCAATACTCAGCCAAGAGTGATGCGCTTTGTGAGGCGGGACGTTCCCAGGGACTAATTTCAGCCCTCGGGACTATAATTATGTCCCGTCTCACAGAGCGCATCGACTTGCTGAAGCAGAAAGTGTGCCTGGGCGAACAGTATTCGTAGGTATAAGCGGCGAGTAGACCGATACACTCGGAATCGCACCTTCCAGAGCGATGAAAGGTGGGTTTATAGGGCTTGGGAGCGACCAAAATCAAAATATTTTATTTCACATAAACCTACATGAGCACTTATGAAACGTCAGAAGCTAGGTGCACGGTTCCAATTGGTCGTTTCCTATGGAGAAGAGCCGGCAAGAAACTCCACGGTTACTATTATTTTTTTAAAGTGGGCTTTTACAATGTTTTCAAGTTACAGTGTTAATAGGTATGGGAGAACAGTGTAGGCCCGTCAACAAGTACCAAGTAAGGGGTAAAATTTAAGGTTATGTAAAAGTATGTAAAAAAAAAGAAATAATCATCGTAATTTAGGAGGAGTTAATAGACATTTACATGGTTATGCCGTTAATGAGGTACCAGGGAAGCCACATGTGCAGAAGGAATTATTGCCAAACTTCCTTGTCTTCAACGTAGTCCTTAATCTTATAATATGCTTTTTTGATTAGAACACGTTTGATGTGGGTTTTGAACTTTCCATCGCTAAGTTCTATAACCGACTTTGGCAACTAGTTATAGAAGCGGATACTGTTTATAAGAAATGTCTTGCTTGTTTTAGTTAACCTAAAGGGTATCACAATTTCATGTTTACTACGTGTATTTATATTATGGAAATCGCTTCTATTTTGAAAAGTCCTAAGTTTTTGCGAACATATAAAATACTTTCTAAGATATTAAGAGAAGGCAGAGTTAGTACATCAATTTCTTTGAATTTGTTTCTAAGGGACTCACGAAGACCCATTCCATAGATAGCGCGGATTGCCCTCTTTTGTAAAATGAAAACTGAATCTACGTCAGCAGCCGATCCCCACAGCAGAATGCCATATGACATAATACTGTGGAAATAAGCAAAGTACAATAACCTAGCTGTAGCTATATCAGTTAACTGCCTTATTTACTTACTGCATATGCAGCTGAACTTAATCTACTTGAAAGAGCTCTAATGTAGGCACCCCATTGTAATTTTGAATCTAAAGTAATTCCTAGAAATACAGTTTCCGTAATAGCATCTAGTTTCTTGCCGTCAAGTTTTAAATTTAGACTCACTTGGGGTACATTTGGTAATGAGAACTTAAGACATTTTGTTTTGTTCGCATTAAGTAAAAGATTATTAGCTGCAAACCATTTTGAAGAACAGCCAGACTACGAGGGCTGCACTAAAAGTATCGGGAATGGAATATTTCCACTGTTCCTGTCATATTAAAATCTTTTTAATTGAAAACTCCTTGGTTTTAAAAATCGAATACCATTTATTTATTTAAAAAAAGATTCTCGGTCTTGTCACAAGGTTTTGCCAAACTTGTTTAGTCGTTGAGAAAATGGAATTGACTCGAGAAAATTCAAGAGCGATGATTTATTATGACTTTCGAACTGGTTTAACACAAAAACAGTGTGTTGACCGGATGATTTCTGCATTTGGTGATGAAGCCCCATCCAAAACCACAATTTATCGCTGGTTTGCTGAATTTCAACGTGGACGTGTCAAGCTCAGTGATGATCCCCGTCAAGGTGGTCCAAAAACTGCAGTCACCCAAGAAAACGTTGATGCTGTGCGTAAGCTGATTGAGGAAGATCGACATGTGACATACCGCGAAATACAGGCAACTTTAGACATTGGCATGAGTCAAATACAAATAATCTTGCATGAACAATTAGGTGTAAAAAAGTTGTTTTCCCGATGGATACCGCATTCGCTCTGTGAAGAGCAAAAAGCGGCTCGCGTTACTTGGTGCGTCAGAACTCTCGAAAGATTCCACGCAGGATCCTCAAATGCTGTATACAACATTGTATCAGGTGACGAATCCTGGATATACGCGTACGAACCCGAAACAAAAAACCAGTCACGAGTTTGGGTGTTCGAAAATGAGTTAAAGCCAACACAAATTGTTCGTTCACGGAGTGTTGCAAAAAAAATGGTGGCCACGTTTGTCTCCAAAACCGGCCATGTTACGACTATTCCTCTTGAGGGACAAAGAACGGTTAATGCAGAATGGTATGCTAGCATTTGTTTGCCACAGGTCGTTTCTGAACTCCGTAAAGAGAACTGCAACCGCCGCATCGTCCTCCATCACGACAATGCGAGTTCTCACACCGCGCACAGAACAAAAGAGTTTTTAGAGCAAGAAAACATAGAATTATTAGACCATCCGCCGTACAGCCCCGACCTAAGCCCTAATGATTTCTATACTTTCCCTAAAATAAAGAATAAATTGCGTGGACAGAGATTTTCATCACCTGAAGAAGCTGTGGACGCCTACAAAACGGCCATTTTGGAGACCCCAACTTCCGAATGGAATGGTTGCTTCAATGATTGGTTCCATCGTATGGAAAAATGTGTCAAATTTCGCGGAGAATACTTCGAAAAGCAATAAATACATTTTTAAATAGTAATGTTGTGTCACTTCCTTGATTCCCGAAATTTTCAGTGCCGCCCTCGTATCGTTGACATGTAAGACAAATACAAAATACAAAATTTTTATTTCAATAACTTAAAAATACGTTTACATTAGGTCTTTAGGGAATTTCCATTTAAGTAAGAAATATACTTGTGTTAGGAAGTTCCGCTCTTGCATTAGTTACAACTTTTAGTATAAGCTATTGAATATACATTACATTTTAGTATGTATTAGGAAAAGAGTGATATAAATCAAAAATATAAAGAAAAACAAAAACAAAGTAATCATTAAATATAGACGCGCTGTTGTGTGGAGGTGTGTATGAGTGCGTGCGCACGCGTGCTCGTGCATATGTTTGTGTGTGCGTGTGCGAGTGAGTGTGAGTGTATGTGTATTTAACTATACTATAATACCGGGTATCTCACGGCAGAGTTAGGGTTTTGAAATGAAATAAAAGTCAATTTGCATATTTTTGTGAAAACATTTTTATTGAAAATTATTTAACTACAGTGCGGATTTTATTTTTTAAAGATTACATCTTCCAGATGTCTTCCATTTCGTAGCACGCACTCACGGAATCGATACATCGCATTTTGCATAACGCGCCTAAGCATAGCTGGATCGATGTCACGTATCTCTCGTTGGATATTTTGTTTTAGCTCAGCGATATTCCTCGGAGTATTGACATAAACTTTGCTCTTAAGGTACCCCCATAGGAAAAAGTCCATGGGGGTCAAATCGGGCGATCTCGGAGGCCACGCAATATCACCAAAGCGGGATATCAATTTCTGAGGAAACAATTCACGAAGTTGGTCCATAGTGGCTCTTGCAGTGTGGCAAGTGGCTCCATCCTGCTGAAACCACGTTCTTGAGCTGTAGGCTGGATGCTCTCGAAGTTGGGGTATAAAATAATTGGATATCATTTGCCGATACGCCTCACCAGAAACAGTTATCGCAGCACCCGTCGCATTTTCAAAAAAATACGGCCCGATTATTCCATTGACCGAAAGAGCACACCACACTGTCACTTTTGGGCTATGCAGCGGTCTTTGATGTTTTTGTCTGGGATTGACATCTGACCAAAAGCGACAATTTTGTTTGTTTACATATCCATTCAAATGGAAATGTGCTTCATCACTCCAAAACACAGTATTCAAATTGCGAAATCGCTCTATGATTGTCTGGCAAAAACTTTTACGTAAATTGTAGTCATTTTCATTTATTTCCTGCACTATCTGTATTTTATAGGGATGGAATTTCAAATCACGTTTTAAAATCCGCTCTACGGTTGATTTGGTGACGTTTAAAGCCGCCGCTCTTTTGCGTATTGACAAGCGTGGATTGCGTCGAACGCTAGCTGCAACTTCGTTTATTGTTTCTTCCGTCCTTGAAGTTCTGCTTGGGCCTGGACGCGGTTGATTTATAGCGGAACCGGTAGCTCGAAACTTGATAATCCATTTACGAATCAAATTTTCACTTGGTCCATCGCGTAAACGTCTGATATTGTAGTGAGAACAAAACTGTCTCCGAGCCACGACATACGATTCTCCACCTTTCAAAAACGCTTCGATAGCGAACGCGCGGTGCTCTCCCGACCACTGCGACATCGTGACTAACGAATCCGCACGAATGACAAAGCTACTGCGCCCCTCACCCCGCGCTTACTTGCAACGGTTTTTAAAATATTCAAATTTAAAATCCTAACTCTGCCGTGAGACACCCTGTATATAGACATCCGTATCTTTTCAATCTATTTTAAAAATAAGGGAAGTGTCATCAGCGAATAGAATTATATTCGATAAGTTAGCCATCATGTAAGGCAGATCATTAATATAAACTAGAAATAGGAAAGGGCAAGGAATTGAACCTTGAGAGTCGCCCATCTTTTCTAGAGACCCCAAGGACGTCGCCCCGTTAACTTTTACTTTTTGCTGCCTGTTTGATGGATAGGAAAAAACAATATCAGAAGCTTGTCCACGAATTCCATAGTGGTGTAATTTACACATTAGTGTATTGTGGTCAACGCCGTCTAACGCTTTTGAGAGGTCCAAAATGTGACTGATGAGTTTCACTCCTGCGTCAGTCGTCGACGTACCTTTCGTGAAACCAAACTGGCGACTATGTAAAATCCTATTTGAATTAAAATGTGACAACATCCGGTCTAGCTTTATTTTTTCGTATATTTTACTCAATGCTGGTAGCACAGATATAGGCTTGTAATTGGAGGGATCACTCTTACTACCCGATTTGAAAATTGGTACTTTAAATCAGGAAACGTACCTAGGTTAGACGTACGTAGGTTTTAAACATCATCTCACGGTTTTCGGTCGGAGTATCTTTATCAATGTCACTACGTAAGTCGCACACACACACGGACACATTATTTCAAATTTAAAAAATATACAAATTGAACTCAATCAACAATAGGGAAAATAGGTGTCGTTGTTCGATGGCTTCACAATGGCGGTTCGATGGGCAAAACTGTTCAAACACGATAGAAACAACTGTCAAATACACTTAAAATATTTACAGACTACCGTAAGCTTGGCATCACGATGCCATTGTATCATTATAGTGGACCAGACTACCAATTATTGTTGCCAAATTTGCAACAGTGAAATGGTGGCTATTACCATCTGCCCCCAAGATGTAGCTCGTGCAGTCCATCCGTTGCCTAACTGGAAGGCTCCAGGACCGGACGGGCTGCACAACTTCTGGATCAAATGGCTTAAGGTCGCACACTCGCTTGGCGGCTCAGTACCAGACTACTTCGGAGTCTGGCTAGCTACCCCAGTTCCTAACGACCTAACTTCCTCCCGTCCTAACTCACCTGCTCCATAAATCAGGTAGCACCGCGGAACCCAAAAATTTTAGACCGATCACGTTACCGACGGTCTATAAAGTTCTTACATCCATTTTGAGAGCTAAAATTAACAAACATAGACACCAACTCCATCATGTCTGCCTCTCAAAATGGATGCAAGAACGTGTCCCGCGGTACTAAGGAGTTACTTCTCATTGATATGGCCATTAGTCAACAGGTTCGTCGTTCCCGTAAGGAACTGTCGACATGTTGGATAAACTGTAAGAAGGCATATGACTCGGTGCCACATACATGGCTCATGAGGGTGCTGAAGTCGTATAATGTAGATGCAGCTCAGCGCACCTTCCTGATGTCGTGTGTGGGGCAATGGAGGACGGTCCTTCGCTGTCCAGGATGTCGAAATATCCATAGGAATAGCGAGCCGATAAGGATCAAGCAAGGCATATTTCAGGGCGATAGTTTTGAGTCGACTTTGGTTCTGCTTAGCCTTGAATTCTCCAAGCACACTGCTGGAGGATTCAGGTCTACGCTATCGGTTGAGGAGAGGTGGTCAGTTTATATCTTACCTCCATGGATGACCTAAAACTCTTTGCCCCCAATAATTCGCAACTGATGGAGCTACTGAAAGTAACTGAAACTTTCAGTAGCGCCATCAGGATGAAATTTGGTGTGGACAAATGTGCAGTCATTCATGTAAAGCGAGGGGAGATTTTGAAATCCGTGGGAACCCAACTCTCGTATTCCATAATCCTTAGAGCCCTCTCCGCATCCGAAACCTTTAAGTATTTGGGTATGTCTGAAGCGTTGGGCATCAATGCTACTAACATAAAGCAATCGTTGAAGGAGCGCTTCTTTGGCCGCCTGAAAAAAAGTATTTAATAATCTTCTATCAGGCGGAAACCAGGTGCGCGCCTTCAACGGTTAGGTTATGCCAGTTTTGATGTACTACTTCGGCATACTCAAATGGACTCAGACAGAACTCGACGCCCTGGACAGGAGGGGTCGGGTCCGTACGTTGCTGACTGCATATTGAATGTATAACCCACGGTTTTCGGTAATGAGACTGTATACGAGGGCGGCACTGAAAATTTCGGGAATCAAGGAAGTGACACAACATTACTATTTAAAAACGTATTTATTGCTTTTCGAAGTATTCTCCGCGAAATTTGACACATTTTTCCATACGATGGAACCAATCATTGAAGCAACCATTCCATTCGGAAGTTGGGGTCTCCAAAATGGCCGTTTTGTAGGCGTCCACAGCTTCTTCAGGTGATGAAAATCGCTGTCCACGCAATTTATTCTTTATTTTAGGGAAAGTATAGAAATCATTAGGGCTTAGGTCGGGGCTGTACGGCGGATGGTCTAATAATTCTATGTTTTCTTGCTCTAAAAACTCTTTTGTTCTGTGCGCGGTGTGAGAACTCGCATTGTCGTGATGGAGGATGATGCGGCGGTTGCAGTTCTCTTTACGGAGTTCAGAAACGACCTGTGGCAAACAAATGCTAGCATACCATTCTGCATTAACCGTTCTTTGTCCCTCAAGAGGAATAGTCGTAACATGGCCGGTTTTGGAGACAAACGTGGCCACCATTTTTTTTGCAACACTCCGTGAACGAACTATTTTTGTTGGCTTTAACTCATTTTCGAACACCCAAACTCGTGACTGGTTTTTTGTTTCGGGTTCGTACGCGTATATCCAGGATTCGTCACCTGATACAATGTTGTATACAGCATTTGAGGATCCTGCGTGGAATCTTTCGAGAGTTCTGACGCACCAAGTAACGCGAGCCGCTTTTTGCTCTTCACAGAGCGAATGCGGTATCCATCGGGAAAACAACTTTTTTACACCTAATTGTTCATGCAAGATTATTTGTATTTGACTCATGCCAATGTCTAAAGTTGCCTGAATTTCGCGGTATGTCACATGTCGATCTTCCTCAATCAGCTTACGCACAGCATCAACGTTTTCTTGGGTGACTGCAGTTTTTGGACGACCTTGACGGGGATCATCACTGAGCTTGACACGTCCACGTTGAAATTCAGCAAACCAGCGATAAATTGTGGTTTTGGATGGGGCTTCATCACCAAATGCAGAAATCATCCGGTCAACACACTGTTTTTGTGTTAAACCAGTTCGAAAGTCATAATAAATCATCGCTCTTGAATTTTCTCGAGTCAATTCCATTTTCTCAACGACTAAACAAGTTTGACAAAACCTTGTGACAAGACCGAGAATCTTTTTAAAAAAAAAAAAATGGTATTCGATTTTTAAAACCAAGGAGTTTTCAATTAAAAAGATTTTAATATGACAGGAACAGTGGAAATATTCCATTCCCGATACTTTTAGTGCAGCCCTCGTATCCCACGAAAGTATGGAGGTCGAGGCTTTTTAAACGCTAAGACCCTCCACAATCGCGAGATATGCAGTCTCAGGGAATATTTCCTAGAAGTTGACGTGGGGATGCATCGAGATGTGGTCGCGGTGGACAAGAGCCTCACCCCGCTCTCCTTGGCTAAAGAGAACTGGCGCAAGCCTGTGCTTGACACTAACGATCGCAGGGAGGTATGGCAAAGTAAGGAACTTCACGGATGCTTTTTCTGGGCCCTATAAGAATCCGATGTAGATTTCTTAGCGTCCGTAGCCTGGCTGCGTTTCGTTGACCTCTTTGGGGAAACCCTAAAGTTTAGTCTATGTATTGTAATTATGGACGAAGTTATCATGACGAACAATTACCGGAGATTTATTGTGAAGCACGGCACGATTGACATGTGTCGGCCATGCCACTGTCCAGGAGAATCAATCCGACACATTATCTCCGGGTGTTCTCGTCTAGCTAACGAAGAGTACTTGCATAGGTACAACCTTGTAGCTAGGATCATCTATCAGCAACTTGCTCTGAAATACAGCCTGTTTGAATCGGAAGTGTCGTACTGCAGGTATGTGCCCGACCCAGTTCTCGAGAATGGAAATATCACATTGTACTGGGATCGATCCATCATCACTGACAGGACTATTGTGGCCAATAAGCCTGATATAGTGGTGGTGGATCGAATAGAGCGTCGCGCATGAATATTGACATAACGGTCACTCATGACAGGAACCTCGTGAAAGCCGAGAAAAATAAACAAATCAAGTACCTTGACATGGCTCGCGAGGTTGTCGACAACCTCGCGAGCTATATGGCTATACGACTATCGGCACAATGATCGCTGAGTCCACATTGTGGACACAGCGATCATTGTTCCGATAGTCGCATCAGACAAAGGCTTAATTCCCAAGAGCCTCAACCAACATCTAGAGGCTCTCCTTGGGCAGCTGGATTAAGGGCCAGATTTAGAGAGCGGTACTTCTGGATATGGCTCGCATTGTTAGGAGGTTCCTCTCTGGAGTCCTGACCGCCCGGTAGCTTGGAACCTGCTCCCAATACCGGTGGGCTACTATTTTTTAAATGTTTTTATATATTTTTTTATATTCTAACATTTAAAAATATAATGTATGTAAACAAAGTGCGTGACACTTCATTTAGTTTGTACAGTTTGAATTTGCCGCGTAATAACTTTGATGTATAATTTATCTGTGTAATAGTTTGATTCCATGGAGCGAGCTGTCATATTGAATGACTGATACAACATGGAAATTATAGAGGTTATGTTAGGTTAAACAAGTGAGAGTTTTAATGTAATTAGAATAGTAATTAATAAGAACTGGTGAAACAATAGCTTTATATGTTGTTTCTCTTTTCAGGTAAAACTAGTGAATAAATGTTAAAGAATATTTTGTAAAGGTGTTAAAACTAGTTTATGTAATAAAATAAAATCCGCTCTTTTCAGAGCAACTCAATTTTGGTTATAGTTTTACTGTTCATCATAATATTGAAGGATAATTATAAATTATCACATTATAAAACAACATTTCTACAGCTGGTTACCAGGAATAATAGAAAAATTAAGATTTGAGTTCATGGTCAAAGCCAGTGAAGATGTGAAAACAAATATAATTTGTGTAACGACAATCACGGATTTAGATGGCCGAATCTTTGCGATCCCAGATAAGTTACAACCTGTAAAATTACATACTAGAATACTACAAACCCAAATCTATTAGAAAGTAAAGGCAACATTACAAAAACGGCATGAGAAACGACAGGTGTGGATATCCATGGACCCGGAGAAAGTGGTTTATTGTGATGAAGATGGAAATAAACAATTTATGGGATACCTATTGGAGGAACAAACAAAACTTCTACAACAGGAATTTCAGAAGAATCTCTTGCAAGAATCATGGAAAGCTTCGCAGAAATAAAGAAAGATTCATCAAAACCTTTTAATATGGGGAAAATGGTAGAAAAATTAGTTATACAAAAATTCAATAGTAACATTACTAATGTGACCCAGTGGACCCCTTTGAAGCGGAATGTGTCCGTATAGGAATAGAAGATGTCAAAAAAATTGAAATTTTTAGGTAATTTATAGAAGATTCGTGTTTAGACTGGTATAGTTCCATGCTTATAAAGCATACTATTAATTCAGAATGGGCAATGTGGAAAAATAACTTTTGTGAAACATATGCGGATAAGGGTTGGTCACCGATCAGGTATGCAATGTTATTCAAATACAGACAGGGCTCATTACTGGCGTTAAAGAAAGAGAGACTACTATTAGAAATAAATAAGTCCATAGATAAACTCACTCTAATTGATCTGATTGCCACCGGATTGCCAAATTCTATTGCAGATAAGATTGATAGGAATAGTTTAAAGGAAATTGAAGACTTATTTCATAACCTAAGAAGTTTAGAGCATATGGTAAACAAAAAACATTTGAAAAAAAGATAGGAACTTTCGAAAGTAAAATTAAAGAAAAAAATGTGAATCCCATGGTTAATCCGTGTAAAATTTGTGAAAAAGAGAATAAAGTTATACGTTACCACCCTGAATCCCAATGTTGGTTCAAAATACAAAATAATGATAAGCCAAAAAAAGATCAAATAAGGAGCGTAAACAATTCTGAATTAGAGATAGAATTAACCCTTTCGCGGACAGCGAACGCCTGATGAAGTCATAACAATAAAACTTCTATTGTGTCTCCTTCACCGCCCGTGAAAGCGTTAAATGAAATAGATCCAAAAAACTAGTAAGTAGTGCCACCATTAATAAAAGTTAAATTACTAATAAATGACACTTTGGAAACATCAGGAATCTATGATTCAGGATCTAATGTGTCCTTAATAAATTCAAGGTTTATTATCTTTAAAAAAAAAACCTACTAATGAGAAAAATGCAGGTTTAAAAACAATTAATGGCGTAAAAAATCAATAGGAATGGTAACTTTAAGAATTAAAATTTTCTAAATTGAAAAACATGTTATTATTTTTTTTATAGATGAAGACAACTTCGACTATGATTTCCTAGTTGGGTTAGACTGTATCAAAAAAAATCATTGAACTCAAAATGAGAATCTAAATATCAACCAAAATGACCTCACCAATAAAAATAGAGACTACATATATCGAGGTGGACTGTATGCTTGAATAAAACTTCAGACTTCTTGTTTGTATTCCCAGGACTAGTGAGCTGCTTGACTGTTGAGTGACGACTGACCATTTTGCAACTCACTGTCCTGTTTATATTCACGTCTTACATTCCGCAGGTAGCGGGTGGGGCGCGGTGGCGGGGAGTACGACTCGTCAATGAGAGCACGTCTGTTTATGTGTGGGTGTCTGGTGCTCTCGACAGGTTCAGACTTGTCGGAGTCGTGCTCTCTACCATCTTACAATATTCTTGTATATTATTGTACTTATGTCTTAAATCCCTACTATCAAAATGGTCTTTATTAATAATTCTTAAATCTAAAACCTTAGCTAATATATAATTGGATTTATTAGTACATTATTATTTTTGGTTCTCTAAGCTACGTCGTCCGTAACAACATAGAAAATAAAGAAAAGCAACCTATAAACACTAAAGAAATTCCTGGCAGCTCAGGTAGTGACATAGGGAATAAACAAGATATATATTATGGAAAAAAAGTGTGGATACTACAAAGAAATACAAAAAAGAGACTATCATTGATGAGTATAAAATAAACTTTAATGAAAATATAATAGCCGAAAATTTTGATATTTCAGTAAATAATTTAAATCATCAGGAAAAATCAGAAATTGATATGCAAATATAATTCAGTCTTCGCTAAAGACAAATATGATATACTCGTAGGTACTGTAAAAGGTTACGAAGCCCATATTGATTTGTTGATAGATAAATACTGTAGTAAAATACCGTATAGGTGCTCTATTGAGGATATGAAAGAAATTGAGCATCAAATATCAAAATTATTAGAAAATAATTTAATCGAAGAGTCATATAGCCCTTTTGCCGCTCCGGTAACACTAGCATCTAAAAAAGAAGATGGAAGGAGATCAAGGCTTTGTATAGATTTTCGCGAATTAAATAAAATTGTAGTCCTCCAATCGCAACCATTTCCGCTAATCGAGGATTTAATGGTTAAAACAAGGAAATGTTATTTTTGTTTCAACATTCGATGTAAACTCAGCGTTCTGGTCCATACCTCTTAAAATTGAAGATAGACACAAAACGGCATTTGTTACTCAAGAAGCACACTTTCAATGGACTTGTTTACCTTTTGGTTTAAAAATATCTCCCGCTATTTTTCAGAGAATACTGAGTAGCATTATAAGAAAGAATAAACTGTCAATTACATCGACGATATTTTAGTATTTTCAGAAACGTTCGAAAAACACATTGAGCACTTATCTTTGTTATTGGAAGCAATTTTAAAATAAGGTTTTAAATTAAAATTCACGAAATGTAACTTTGCACAGGACTCTGTAAAATATCTAGGGCACATAATAAAAAACAATATTGTCACTCCATTAAAAGATAATTTGATTGCCATAAAAGATTTCCCAATTCCAAAAACACAAAAAAACGTCTGACAATTTTTTGGAAAAAATTATTTCTATGGAAAATATGTGCCAATATTTCAATTATACTGGATCCTTTACATAATTTATTAAGAAAAGGAGAAAAATTCGTTTGGTGCGATAAATGTCAAGAATCCTTTGATACCATAAAAAAAACTACTTTGCTCAAAACCAATTCTAGCCATCTTTGATCCAGACAATCCAATACATATTTATACAGACGCTAGCTTACAAGGTATAGGTGCGATTTTAAAACAAATTCAACCCAACGGTGATGAAAAGCCTTGTGCATATTTTTCTAAAAAATTAAACGACTCCCAAAAAAAGAAAAAAGACATATATCTTGAGTGTTTGGCAATAAAAGAGGCGGTAAAATACTGGCAACATTGGCTTATAGGAAAAACATTCACGGTGTTTTCGGATCACAAACCTTTAGAAAAAATGAATATTACAGCAAGAACGGACGAAGAACTGGGAGATTTAACATATTATTTGTTGCAGTTCAATTTTAAAATAATATATTATCCGGGCAAATATAATATAGAGGCATATACTTTAAGCAGAAACCCAGTGTTAGAATCGTATGAGAATCAAGATAGTAGTTTAAAAGTAGTGAATTTTGTTAAATTAGAAGACATACGAAATGATTAAAAAAACCGGCCAAGTGCGAGTCGGACTCGCGCACGAAGGGTTCCGTACCATTATCTATAAAAGCGGCAAAAAAATCACGTTTGTTGTATGGGAGCCCCCTTAAATATTTATGTTATTCAGGTTTTTAGTATTTGTTGCTATAGCGGCAACAGAAATACATAATCTGTGAAAATTTCAACTCTCTAGCTATCACGGATCATGAGATACAGCCTGGTGACAGACGGACAGACAGACAGACAGACAGACAGACAGACAGAGAGACAGACAGATGGCGGAGCCTTAGTAATAGGGTTCCCGTTTTACCCTTTGGGTACGGAACCCTAAAAATGATGATATAAAACAAAATATGAATAAATTTATTTTCAAACATAAAATATATTATAAAAAGATAGGAAAAAAGAAAAGATTATACTAACTAAGGAGTTTAGTAAAAAGATTATAAAACATTGTACATCACCACTACTGTCACATAGGAAGACAACAAATGGAAAACAAGATTAAACCCTTTTATCAAGCTAAAAATATATTGGATAATATCAAAAAAAAATGCGAAAACTGTGATGTCTATATAAAAAACAAATTAGAGGAAAATACAAATTTGGACTAATGTCTCACTTAGGCCCCGCTACCTTGGGCACGCCACAATTGTGGCGATAAGTCCCCTCTTTGAGGAGTGGCTAGAGAGGCGCCACGGCGTCCTCACCTTCCGCCTGACACAGGTCCTCACCGGACACGGTTGTTTCGGGAGGTTCCTGTTCAGGATAAAGCGGGAGGAAACGCCCGGGTGCCACCACTGTGGAGCGCCAGGAGGACACGGTGGAGCATACGGTGGAGGTCTGCCCGGCTTGGGCGGAGCACCGCCGTGTCCTCACGGAGGCGATCGGCGGCGGCGATCTCTCGCGTCCGGGCCTGGTTCAGGCCATGGTTCGGAGCGAGAGTGCATGGGAGGCCGTCACCTCCTTCTGCGAAGCAGTAATGCTCGCGAAGGAGGAGGCGGAACGCGTGAGGGTGAGGCAAGATTCGCGCCCTCGCGCCCTTTGTCGCCGCAGGAGACGCCCCGGGCGTCGGGAGTCGCTAGCCGATTTCCGGCCACCGTAGGCGCGGGCCTGCGGACGGTGAGCGATGGGTAGCTCGCCGTCCGATAAGGACCAGGCCCGGGTCGACGGCGCGTTGTGTTCCACGCGCGCCTCAAAGAGATGTCAGCACCAACTGACGGGGTCCAGTAGGACCAATGCCTGCCAGGGTTGCGAGTTTGTCCGAAAGGGATATCGTCGCCCTGGCACACAGGCAACGGAAGGAACACGGGTGGGTTTTAGTCAGTAAAAGTCTGACACGCCCTCCCGCTCCGCCCATAGCGGGAGAAGTTATTTGATAATTTCCCACCCAAAAAAAAAAAAAAAGGCCCCGCTACCTATCCGTTCGAAATAGTGTCTATAGACACCATAGGGGGATTATGTGGTGCTCGTTCAACCAAAACATATTTGCATCTATTAGTAGATCACTTCACTCGTTACGCCTTTATTTTGACATCCAAAACCCAGAGTGCGAATGATTTTATAAAACTTGTCCAGAAAGTAACACTAGATCATAAAATAAACTTAATTCTATCAGATCCAGGTATAAATTCAAAGGATTAAAAAAAAAATTACAACAAGAAAATATACCAATCATTTTCACTGCAGTAAATGCGCCATTTTCAAATGGATTGAACGAAAGGTTAAACCAAACGTTGGTTAACAAAATTCGTTGCAAGATTAATGAAAGGAGGGACAAAATTGCATGGACAACTATTGCTCACGAATGCACTGAAAAATATAACGGAAACTGAACATAGTGTAACAGGGTTCTCTCCAAAATATTTATTGGAGGGAAAAAATGTTGACATTCTACTAGATGAACTGAAACAAAATATAACACATAATCATCTATTGTGAGACCGAAAAATAGCCTGTGAAAATAGTATAAAATCCCACAATTATAATTTTAAAAAAATTGATAAAAACAGAAAACATTAGGAACTGTAAGTCGGAGATTCTGCATATGTTGAAAACGGAAACCGGTTAAACCGAAAAAAAAACTAGATCAATTGAAAATAGGACCTTATCAAATTGTAGACAAAATGTCCAATTCAATTTACAAAGTAAACACTGGTCACAAAAAGTCAGAGTCGAATCTCTTTCATATTACAAAACTTATTCCAGTAGTACAGCAAAACAATAAAACTTTGTAATTTAGAAGGGGGGGAGATGTAAACAAAGTGCGTGACACTTCATTTAGTTTTTACAGTTTGAATTTGCCGCGTAATAACTTTGATGTATAATTTATCTGTGTAATAGTTTGATTCCATGGAGCGAGCTGTCATATTGAATGACTGATACAACATGGAAATTATAGAGGTTATGTTAGGTTAAACAAGTGAGAGTTTTAATGTAATTAGAATAGTAATTAATAAGAACTGGTGAAACAATAGCTTTAAATGTTGTTTCTCTTTTCAGGTAAAACTAGTGAATAAATGTTAAAGAATGTTTTGTAAAGGTGTTAAAACTAGTTTATGTAATAAAATAAAATCCGCTCTTTTCAGAGCAACTCAATTTTGGTTATAGTTTTACTGTTCATCATAATATTCAAGGATAATTATAAATTATCACATTATATGTACATAAGAAATTCGAGAGATGATAATAATAAAATAAATAAATAATAAAGTATTTAATAGTCTTCTATCAGGCGGAAACAAGGTGCGCGCCTTCAACGGTTGGGTCATGCCGGTTTTGATGTACTCTTTCGGCATACTCAAATGGACTCAGACCGAACTCGACGCCCTGGATAGGAGGGTTCGTACGCTGCTGACTGCATATCGAATGCATCACCCAGGGTCCTCGGTAATGAGACTGTATATCCCGCGAAAATGTGGAGGTGGAGGCTTTTTAAACGCTAAGACCCTCCACAATCGCGAGATATGCAGTCTCAGGGAATATTTCCTAGAAGCCGACGTGAGGATGCATCGAGATGTAGTCGTGGTGGACAAGGGCCTCACCCCGCTCTCCTTGGCTACAGAGAACTGGCGCAAACCTGTGCTTGACACTAACGATCGCAGGGAGGTATGGCAAAGTAAGGAGCTTCACGGACGCTTTTTCCGGGCCCTACATGAACCCGATGTAGACTTTTTAGCGTCCGTAGCCTGGCTGCGTTTCGGTGACCTCTTTGGGGAAACCGAAGGTTTTGTCTGTGCAATTATGGACGAAGTTATCATGACGAAGAATTACCGGAGATTTATTGTGAAGGACGGCACGGTTGACGTGTGTCGGGCATGGCACCGTCCGGAAGAATCAATCCGACACATTATCTCCGGGTGTTCTCATCTAGCTAACGAAGAGTACCTGCATAGACACAACCTTGTAGCCAGGATTATCCATCAGCAACTTGCTCTGAAATACAGCCTTGTGGAATCGGAGGTGCCGTACTACAGGTATGTGCCCGACCCAGTTCTCGATAATGGAGATATCACATTGTACTGGGACCGATCCATCATCAGTTCATCACTGACAGGACTATTGTTGCCAATAAGCCTGATATAGTGGTGGTGGATCGAATAGAGCGGCGCACAATGATTATTGACATAACGGTCCCTCATGACGGGAACCTCGTGAAAGCCGAGAAAGATAAACAAATCAAGTACCTTGACTTGGCTCGCGACGTGGTCGACATGCGGGATGTGGACTCAGCAATCAATGTGCCGATAGTTGTATCAACCAATGGCTTAATTGCCAAGAGCCTCGACCAACACCTAAGGAGGCTCTCGTTGGGCAGCTGGATTAAGGGCCTGATTCAGAGCGGTACTTCTGGACACGGCTCGCATTGTTAGGAGGTTCCTCTCTCTGGAGCCCTAACCACCGGTAGCTTGGACCCTGCTCCCGATACCGCCAAAGCACTATTTTTTATATTTTTTTTAATGTTTATATATATAATTTTATATTCTAATATTTAAAAATGTAATTTATATGTATTTAATTAAATGCACGCGGTTGTTTTAATTTACGGTGCAGTTTAATAGAAGATGTAGAAACAAAAATTGAAAAGAGTATGCTTAGATGGTTTGGTCATGTTGAGACGATGAGTGGAACGCGAAACAAAAGGTATTTATAAGCAGAGGTGAGTGGAAACGCCGGGAGGGACGTCCTAGGAGGACATATAGTGACCAAATTGGTGATGTTCTTCAGAAAGGTCAGGTGCGTAGTACTCGCAATCGGCGTGCGTGTATGACCAGATGTATGAACGTAGGCGAAGCAAAAGGAGTATGTAAGGAGCGTAGCAGGTGGCGTTCTATAGTTTCTGCCTACCCCCATGGGAAGAAGGCGTGAGTTTATGTATGTGTGTGTATGTTAATTAAATAAAAAATAAATAATAATCCATTTATTTCAGGCGACGCTGGCCCATAGAGAAATACCTTTACCTAAACATACATATTTTTATTATAATAACATTAAATTATTGTACACGAAGTGATGACTGAGTCATAAACGGACCAGCATTATTTTATTAAGAAAAATCTTTACCAATAAGAAAAAAAAATATATATACTTGGAGGTTGTTAGAAGCGTGTGACGTCTTTGGGAGTTATTTAAGGAACGTTAGTTGGTTTGACTCGGGGTCACAACAATCGCGACTCTTCGTACTCTGAGACCTTTGAACTTTTACATACAGATAAAATTAACTAATTGCCATCAGATAGTAACTGTGCGGTGCGGTGCTGACCAGATGACGCTAAGAGATGGCCGGATATGGAGTTGGTTTATATTTCACACTGTTACTGAACCTTTTACTAGAGCTAGAGAAGATACTAGATAAGCTCAAATAACACACGTTGGATTCCCAGCTACGCTCAATCTTCACAATTTAGCACGGATAGACATTGAGGATGCTGTACAGTGCAAAAGACGTAACGAAACTTGGAAACTAGAACTTGACAATAAACTGGGGAAAAATTGGAAAGAAGACCCAGATTCATTCAGAAGAAAGATTGACCAGATTCTCATTCTTAAAAAGTTAGCTTAAGTATTATAAGCATGCGCGTAACTCACATCGGAGACGCAGCGATGATCGATCACTGATAAGTGTGCGGCACTTTCACTGTCCGTATCGGCGCACGCGACGTGTTAATGTGTGATTATAAGATCAGCGAATACTAGACGATGGCGGCTGCGAATCACGCTCGCGATAACGCTCTATGTTACGTGTGTGACCTAATAACCTGCACGACGTTATCGCACGCCTGGCTCGCGGGGGGCACCCCAAGCGTCACTGACCTCACTGCTACAAGCTTGTATTCCCAGAGCTTCGCTGATCAAGGAATAATGTGAATCAGCATCCAAGCTAATGGTGCAATCCGTGTACGGTGCAGCCATCAGATGTGGCTGTACTTGTAGTAACTGGTTTAACATGGACAACTCTCTACTCGGCACATAAAGTGTAGTACTGTACGAGGGACTAAGCTGTTGGTGAAGCTAGAGAAAGTGACCGAGAGTCCGAGATCATCTGGACTTTTATTTCTGTAAGTAGGTTTGTACAAACTAGATGAGGTCGGCGTTTCCTATCCGACTCAAACTCAAACTAGCATTTATTTCAAATAAACCATTTACAGGCACTTTTGAATTGTCAAAGAGTCGGTCAGTTAGTCAGAAAGTGGAAGCTATTTGCCCATTCCACTACTCTGAGAAGAAAGGCCGAAACAAACTCAGAGGACTATCTCTATAATAACTGTATCTTAACTGATGACATAAATATTGACATTTCCGAAAACACATTGGACATAAGAAAACAACTACTTAATTAAATCTAATGGCTTCGCATGGCATGCTGCCAGCTCACCAGATCCTACTCACTCAAAATCTTGCATTGACCACGTCATTCTCAAAACCAAATTTCCAGCAACATGCTTGGTAGCTGAAACATCCCTTACTGATCATTATAGTGTCATTATTTCCGTTGATAAGTCGCTTCCTTCAAAGCAGCATGCGAAATTTTAAAACGAATTGATTATGCTTCCCTTGACTTGGCTATCCTTAACATTGACTTTGCGCCTCTTTTCGAAATGACTGACGTGAATGACGCTGTAGCGACTTTTACTGGTTCCCTTAATACAGCAATGGAATCATGCACAAAAACTATAACTATACCAAGACGTAAGATAATTCTAAAGCCATGGATAACTCCAAGGCTTTTGAAATGTATGAGAAACAGGGATAACCTCCACCTCAAGTCTAATAAATCCCCTAACAATATATGACTCTGTAGCTAACCTATACTAGTAACAGGGATTTTTGTAATGGATTATTAAGAAAACTGAATAGTGAACATGAAAGGATATAGACATTCGAGACTTGTTGGGAATACCCCAGTATTTCTTCAAATTAGTTGCCATTATTAAAGTCACGTTCCTGGAATCTGGTTTATTTATATAATTCCGAATGTGGGACAAATTTTCACTAGTTCAGTTTATAGTTTGTAAGTCAGAGTCCGAGGCGCCCCCTTAGCTTGAGGGCCCCGGGGCACTGCCCCGTCTAGCCCTCCGGTAGCTACGCCACTGCTCACACTATTCGATCCAAAGAAGTTGCGTCTGTTTTGATATCCCCAACTAACCCTCAGCGTTCCGTTGACGCCATAAATGCTTTCTTTGCAAATGTCAGAAAATCACTTGCAGAGAAACATTTATCCCATGAATCTTCGCCAGTTTCTTCATTACCTCTTAAGCCTACCTGTTCTCGTTATTTTTTAATGCTCCCTACAGATGAAAATGAGATAAACAACATAGTTCTAAATCTAAAATTAATTGTGCTGCTGGACGTGACAATATTTCTGCAAATTTTCTTTCCCGCTATAGATCTATACTAGTTTCACCACTAACTTTTATTTGTTACTTGGCATTTTCATCTGGAACTTTCCCAAAAGCCTTCAAAATCTCACAAATCCTACCTATATTAAAGTCTGGTGACAGGGACTGTGTTAATAATTATAGACCAATTTCAATATTACCTACTTTGTCCAAGATTTTGGAGAAATTTATGAATAAAAAACTGATAAGCTACTTAGAGTAAAACAAGCTACTTTCTGCTTCCCAATACGGGTTTAGATGTAATAAAGCTACTAGTGATGCAGTCCACGAAGTCACGGGTTTTGTTGTAAAAAATATTGATGATAAAAATAAAGTTCTGGCAATTATTCTCGATTTGGCAGGCTTTTGACACAGTATCTGTCTCCAGGTTGCTGGTCAGGCTTGAGCGAATGGGCATTAGGGGTTTACAGCTTAAATTCTTCAGATTACGTTAGTAACAGATTTCACTGTGTCAAAGTTGGTGATTGGATAAGTGACGACCTTCCTATTACATACGGAGTTCCTCAAGGTAGCGTCCTTGGACCTACTCTTTTTCACATTTACATGAATTCTTCGTTACCTTAAAAATCAAGAAAGTAAATTTGTAACAAAAAGAAATATTTTTGCGCAAAATAAATATTAAATGTGATCTCATTTTAATTTTAAAAGGTGTAATTTTAAATAAGAAAAGAAGACTAAATACTACATCGTACAATTATATGGTATTTAAACAAAAAATGGCCTTTTTTATGTTCCGCTAATTGTACCGGTGTGTGTATATTTATGGTGTAACACGCCAGAGATAGCGAGTACAATGCTAAGGGCAGTCAGCAGATGGGTGCGCGGCGGCGCAGCCTCACGTACGCTGATAACAGATAACAGGACTGATAGCCAGTGTCGTGTGATAATGCAGACGCCACGTTGAAGAAGGCTTGGCTGTGATTGCGCTGCAGAGGATTCTGTAGGCACTACAGGTGCAAGGTGGCACCGCGAGGTGTTGATAACGATCGACGATCACGCAGTACAGACCTGAGACACGACGCGTATTCCAACTGCAACTCAGGCACGTCTAGATACGTTGCCATATGTATCACAGTTTGCATCAGATACAAAGGTTTCTTAATATTCCTATTACCTTTCATTCGATCATACTAGTCAAGAA
This sequence comes from Tiliacea citrago, assembly GCA_963921375.1. Taxonomy (NCBI): domain Eukaryota; kingdom Metazoa; phylum Arthropoda; class Insecta; order Lepidoptera; family Noctuidae; genus Tiliacea; species Tiliacea citrago. Next base: position 452,551 of record OY992802.1, read on the forward strand.
TCACCTTATCTTGTGCTGATTCATAATTAATTTGCCAAAAACAGTTGAGAACTTGGCGATACATGGCAGCACTGACGCAAATGTGCGTAGGTATTGTAGCGGAGATAAGGTTTACACCTCGCGTGTGCAGTGACGTTATTAAACATACTTATAACGCGCGGCTCCTCAATAAATAATGAACGAGAATTAGATTTAAACTGACTTGGTGCAGTAGCTTCTCTGGTTATAGACGCACTGTATACTCGTACATACAATCCGAGTGCTGGCTGGTAATGCCTACCCGTTATGGCAACATCTATTTTCATATACATTACCTCCACATCCACCATGCTTGGCAAACGAACTGATGCACGCAGTATGTTCAGCCCTTGCTCGATTGTTACTACTGCCTGGATTCCGGCGGCGTCTCGGGCGTGAAGGTCATCTCATGTAACATTGTCCAAGTCCTTGCTTACAACATCAATTACCTCCTTATTATTAGTCCTTTCTACTAAAGTAAGTTGTATACAGGATGGATTTTTGAGATGGGGCGGTAAGGGCAGCTACCTTTACCGTTGCAGCTAAAGGAAAACGGTCTTAAGAGACTGTCTTTAACTTTTTGAGAAATTTTGATTTGAATTCACAGATTAAAAGAAAATATACAGTCAGCAGGAAAATGGGCAATTTTCGCAAAAGCTTATTTTTTATGCCCATGGATCCTCTTTCTTTTAGGGTTCAAAAACCTCTATCAGACCAATTCAGTTTTGAGTACTAGAAAAGTCATAAATCGAAAAACTTATCCCATCTAAATCAAAATCGTTTATCTGCATAAAATGTGGTGGTACAAAAGATGTTACGTATAAAATTCAGTGCAAAGACATATTCTGCCGTGCACTGATGGCGTGCAAATATTTAATTGACGTTAGTCAGTTAAACAGTAGTTAAATAGTTATTAAATTGTAGTTTTAACGTTAAGAATTCTATGAACGAAAGGCAAAACATATTCAAGTCAATACAAGTCATAACAATATACTCATACAAGTCTAAACGTACTAAATTATTTGAGGTCCTAATTTTCTTCTTAGAATGTCAGAAATAGAACTTAGAACTAGCAACATAATAAAATCGTAGTGGAGTCAAAACTGTATCTACATTGAATACTAATGAAAAAAAGTTATTGCTTCTACAAGGTCTGAGAACGATTCTTGTGCCGAAAATATAGTAGTTAGAACTTTTATGTTTGTCTGAATGTATGCCACGCAAATAATACAGGATAGATTTTGTTCAAATTTTACATAATATATTTTCCCTATAAGTCTGGTCTGGTCTGTAGGCTATAAGTTATAAAGCTATTTGGTATGGAGGACGAGCAAAATATAACATTAAAGAGACGAGCCAAAAGGTTACAATATTGCCGGTAATTACAGATATAACCTTTTAAATGATTATCATCACGCTGTACCTTTATGGAGATAAGCAGTTTATCATGACATATTTATGAACGGCTATTTTAGTCAACTTATATCAAAGCCAATAGCTTAGTGGTCCGACGACTGCTTTGCAAACCTGTGGTACGAGAACACGACTTCCACGCGAACGAAGTCGCGGGCAGTAGCTAGTTACATATATTATAATTATGTAAAGAACGGGCAGATCTGAGGTTGTTCTATAAAAGATCTTCACTACACACAACAGTAGAGGAGAAAGGTTGGACAGCTCAGTACTATATAGTACTTATGCAAATAGTCAAATATTTAACAAGATTAGAACAAAGTGTAGTCCACGTTGAGTCATGGTCGTGTGTTGGTTTATCGAAGCCATTAGAAGCCGTCGCGTCGGCTGCGAATACGAGAAGCAAGGGCTAGCGTGGCGAGTACCGAGTGCGGCGACCTCGTCCGCGGTGGACGCAGTCGCGGGATAGTCACCAGCTGGTAGAGCGTCTGTGGCAGGTGCACCATCATTCTGATAATGATGGTAACTACGATCGAGAAGGTGCATTGTAATTTACTTGCACTTGCAGGCTGCAGCGGCTATGTGTGATTGTAAGAGATGGTATCTCTACCCTAATTGATGATCTCTATTGGGATCGCCAGGAGGATCCTGTCCTGTATCCCGAGTTTCACCAAATAAATGCCTCTAGAGTCTTCAAGCATCCCAAGTTCTCATAAATACAGAAACAACATGAGGACGCCACAAAAAACAAATTGTAACTTTTTTGTACACACAGCTCCATTTTACACTCCTCCGTTCAAATCCGAGATAGACCCAAGTTGGTTTTTGTATTTTGCAAAAACATTTTATTATAATTAATGTATTGTTTTAGTGAATAAATAAGTTTATGTTAGTATTTTTTTTAAAGTCTGTTTTTAATATTGTTTTTTTTTCTCAATAAAACGCTTAAAACACCCGGTGGGTTTGGGTAAAGGTTTATTATTGCGTACAACGACTAGCAATAATACGATTAACATTTACGAAAAGTTGTTCAGCGTCCAAATAGAGGAGGTTTACGAGCTTGCCGCGCTAAGATTGGAGGTTACAATCCCAGGCACGAAATGTGCTTTTAGTCATACATTATATTTTTATTAATTAGATAGTATTTTGTTTTATTTAGTAATACTTATAAAGAATTTAAAAATCAAGAAATCATTTAATAATATTTATTATTGCTATTATGTAACAAAACTTTGATCTTGTTTTACTACAAAGATTTATATTTAACAATTTGATTTGTTAATTTTCAGTTATCATAACATACATATTTTGCCAACTGACACAAACGGGAATAAAATAGGAAGCGCCGTTCGTCGTTTTAAGTGAACATCAACGTTGTAGTTATAACTTAAGGGTATGGATCAAAACTGAAATATTCACTAAGATCATATTATTATAGTACTCTTTCAAACATTTGAACCATTGTTGGAATGAGAGCGATAGGTCTATAACATCGTACATCATCCGTGTTTTCTTTTTTGAATATTGGTGTAACTACAGTAGTTTTTGAATATTGGTGTAACTACAGCAGTTTTTGAATATTGGTGTAACTACAGTAGTTTTTGAATATTGGTGTAACTACAGCAGTTTTTGAATATTGGTGTAACTACAGTAGTTTTTGAATATTGGTGTAACTACAGCAGTTTTTGAATATTGGTGTAACTACAGCAGTTTTTGAATATTGGTGTAACTACAGTAGTTTTTGAATATTGGTGTAACTACAGCAGTTTTTGAATATTGGTGTAACTACAGTAGTTTTTGAATATTGGTGTAACTACAGCAGTTTTTGAATATTGGTGTAACTACAGCAGTTTTTGAATATTGGTGTAACTACAGTAGTTTTTGAATATTGGTGTAACTACAGCAGTTTTTGAATATTGGTGTAACTACAGCAGTTTTTGAATATTGGTGTAACTACAGTAGTTTTTGAATATTGGTGTAACTACAGTAGTTTTTGAATATTGGTGTAACTACAGCAGTTTTTGAATATTGGTGTAACTACAGCAGTTTTTGAATATTGGTGTAACTACAGTAGTTTTTGAATATTGGTGTAACTACAGTAGTTTTTGAATATTGGTGTAACTACAGTAGTTTTTGAATATTGGTGTAACTACAGTAGTTTTTGAATATTGGTGTAACTACAGTAGTTTTTGAATATTGGTGTAACTACAGTAGTTTTTGAATATTGGTGTAACTACAGTAGTTTTTGAATATTGGTGTAACTACAGTAGTTTTTAAATATGTCGGGAAAATTCCTTCCTCAAGACACTGATTGGTGTAATTTCTTACCCTACACGTTTTATTATTTTTGTGGAAATTCCATCACAACCTGTACTGTTTTTTTCTTTTTTGAAAAAACATTGCCACACACTAGGAATTTCTCCTGTATCGTGGGTGCGTTTACAAACATTTAAACTCACATACACAAACAGCCAGACCCGGAACAACTACTTGTAGGTCATGATTATTTTGACAACATCGTAAGGGGTAACTGGTGTTAAGAAACAGGAGTTTGGTTTGTTATAGGTTAGAGTATTAGTGTAGTTTATTGTATTATTCGTTAGTTTTGAAATGTCATCAATAAAAAAGTTGTTGAATGTTTGTGCTTTAGCGTCAGGAGCAGTAAGTTTGTTATTATATTTAATTCTAAAATTTTTTTCAGGAGGTATTTCTTTTATATTTATTGATTATTTGCCACATTGCTTTAGCTTTATTTGTGGCTGTTTGGATATGATAGTTGTTTTGCGACCTTTGAGTGAGTTTTGTGATAGGTACTTTTAAACTTTTTTGCATAAATCACTCCTATCTCTATTATGACGTGATAGTCGATAAGTTTTAAGTAACATTCTTTTACGGAGGAGACATATTTTGAATCCTTTACTGAGCCAGTTAGTATCTCGTATGATTGGAACCTTAATTTTTATGTTTGGAAAGCAGAGGTCATAAAAAAGTTTAAATAGTTTATGGAATTCTTCAAAAGCAGCATTTGTGTCACTTTTTCCACAGCAATCACTAAAAGTGAGGGCTTTTAAACATTCAATAAGCGGAGCGGGAGGGCGTGATGGGTTCACGCCCTCCCGCTGTGGTTGTCCCCGCCCGTGTTTCTTCAGTTGCCTGTGTGCCAGGGCCACGGTATCCCTTTCGGAGACACCCGCAACCCTGGCAGGCATTGGCCCTGACGAACCGTCAGTTTGTGCTGACATTTCTTTAAAGCGCGCGTGGAACACAACGCGCCGTCGACCGGGGCTTGGTCCTTATCGGACGGCGGCTCATTGCCCACCGTCCGCAAGCCTGCGCCTACGGTGGCCGGGAATCGCCATCGGGACTAGATGCGTGAGGGCGCGAATTTTGCTCTCCCTCACGCTTTCTACCTCCTTCTTCGCGAGCATTACTGCTTCGCAGAAAGAGGTGACAGCCTCCCATGCACTCTCGCTCCGAACCATGGCCTGAACCAGGGCTGGACGCGAGAGATCGCCGCCGCCGATCGCCTCCGCGAGGACACGGTGTCCGGTGAGGAGATGCGTCAGGCGGAAGATGAGGACGCCGCGCGCCGTGGCGCTTCTCTAGCCACTCCCCCAAAGAGGGGACTTATCGCCACGATTGTGGCGTGCCCAGCGCTGGGTTGCGACAATCGCATCGCTCTTCATGTCGACATGAGATCCCGAGGGAGCTCTGTCTGCTGTGCCGTGATTTCTCGCGGCAGTGGAGTTTCGCCCTGGCGTCTCGCCTCCTCGCGCCACTCCCATATGTGCGCGAGGCCTTTTACCTCCAGATCCCATGGCGGCAATCTGGCAAGGAGGCTCGCCGCCTCACCGGAGACCGTGCTGTATCCCCGGACCAGCCTGATTGCCATGACCCTTTGGGACGCGTTCAACCGGCGCGGCGGGCTGGTCGCAGCCTCAAGGAACGCCTCCACACCGGTGCCCCGTAAACGGCCACGCGCCGCGTATAGCCTCCGGCAGGAATCTTAACAAGACATGATAGTATTTGTGCTGTATGATCAGACAGTGCTAGTACTGCTAGTTCTAAGACACTTTGTTTACAGCCTCTTTCCTTATGAGAAATGTTATCAATGCACGTTTTGCTTTGCAAACGAGTTGGTTCATTTATTGCAAGTTTTAAACAATAAGAAACACGATAAGTTCTAAACAATCTTTTTAGTAAAAGAGGTGAAATACATAATTATAATACTAGAAATAGGGAAATAGGGACCTATTAGCTCAACCAGGTTTCAGACTGGCTAAAGTAGACTCTCTCACTAGAAATCTTTCATGGGGTACTGTTTAAAATGTTACAATAAAATTCCTCCCCACATCCTTCTACTGAATGAGACGAAATTCAAATCTTGCATAAAACGCACACTATGCAAGAAGGCATATTATTATAAGTTGACGATTACAACTTAAAAATGCTCAATTGTGGTCCTTCTGCACAACCACAACTAGCTGATTAACATTTGAAAATACTGTTGGAGCTGCTGAAGATTGCAAGATTATCTTTGCATTGTATAAACTCAATCTCCTTTGTATGATATAATTGCATAGCACAGGTGTGAGTACTATGTACAATAATAGAGCTACCATTTACCGGGTAAAATGTCTTTAATTGACTTGAATGTGCCCTGGCGGCTGAGAGTATGTCACGCTCTCTCAGATGTCTCACTGATGGTGGCGCGTGTGTTGGATCATTGAACTCCCTTCAAAGACGGCACGGTTGGCGCAGTGGTTAAGCGATTGACTGCTGCGCTGCGTGTCGCGGGTTCGATTCCCGCACGGAACAAATAATTGTATGACCTACGAGTAGTTGTTCGGGGTCTGGCTGTTTGTGTATGTGAGTTTAAATGTTTGTAAACGCACCCACGATACAGGAGAAATTCCTAGTGTGGGGCAACGTTAAAAAAAAAAAAAAAAAAAAAAAAAAAAAAAAAATGGTTGAGCTGAATGGCAGATCCATGCTTCATGTTCGTGGTGAACGGACGCTGTCAGTTGGGATTGGTCATCTCATAGCGGCCGCGGCTTATTTTAGTTTTTTTTTTTGTTTGTTTCTATTTGCTGTACTATGGACGCGTTTTTAGGGTTCCGTACCCAAAGAGTAAAACGGGAACCCTATTACTAAGGCTCCGCCGTCTGTCTGTCTGTCTGTCCGTCTGTCACCAGGCTGTATCTCATGAACCGTAATAGTTAGACAGTTGAAATTTTCATAGATGATGTATTTCTGTTGCAGCTATAACAAAAAATACTAAAAACAGAATAACATAAATATTTAAGGGGGCTCCCATACAACAAACGTGATTTTTTTGCTCGTTTTTTCTCGATATTGATAACGGCAACAGGTAGACGCTTGAAATATTCACAGAATAATTAGTTATATATTCACTTTAAAAATAAATAATTAAAATAAAACAAATATTTAAGGGCAAAAAAATCATGTTTGTTGAACAAACATGATTTTTTTGCCGTTTTTATAGATAATGGTACGGCACTCTTCGTGCGCGAGTCCGACTCGCACTTGGCCGGTTTTTATGTCGTCTTTACATTCAGTTATAAATTGAACATTAGAGATGTAACAATATTTTTGTAACATTGTAATTTAAAAGAGTGTCCATGTAGTTTCTTGCCCGTTCTTCTCCTTAGGTACGTGCTACATTTTGGAATGGGCAAATAGCTTCATATTTCAAACTGACCGACTCCTTGACAATTCAAAAGTGCCTGCAATTGGTTTAATTGAAATAAATGGTTTGCGTTCATAAACTAAAAAATTGGCGCGAATACTTATGTAACTAAATCAATTTTAAAGATCGTAAATATAAATTCTCGAAAACTAGCTATCAAAGGGGGTGGTGAAATTTTTAGAGGAAACTAAGAAATCACGCAGACGAAGTCGTGGGCAAAGTGCTAGTTTCATTATATGTATAGATTCTCTGGAGATAACGAGATCACTCTATCCTCTGTAGATGTATTTGCCTCGCCATTGCCATTGTTTGGTGCAGCGACAACATATTGGTGTTAGCGTGTTACCATGCAGTGCCATTGTTTGGTGCAGCGACAACATATTGGTTTAGCGTGTTACCATGCAGCGCCATTGTTTGGTGCAGCGACAACATATTGGTGTTAGCGTGTTACCAGTGCCATTGTTTGGTGCAGCGACAACATATTGGTGTTAGCGTGTTACCAGTGCCATTGTTTGGTGCAGCGACAACATATTGGTGTTAGCGTGTTACCAGTGCCATTGTTTGGTGCAGCGACAACATATTGGTGTAAGCGTGTTACCAGTGCCATTGTTTGGTGCAGCGACAACATATTGGTGTTAGCGTGTTACCAGTGCCATTGTTTGGTGCAGCGACAACATATTGGTGTTAGCGTGTTACCAGTGCCATTGTTTGGTGCAGCGACAACATTTTGGTGTTAGCGTGTTACCAGTGCCATTGTTTGGTGCAGCGACAACATATTGGTTTTAGCGTGTTACCAGTGCCATTGTTTGGTGCAGCGGCAACATATTGGTGTTAGCGTGTTACCAGTGCCATTGTTTGGTGCAGCGACAACATATTGGTGTTGGTGTTAGCGTGTTACCTGAGCAGCCCCTCCTTCTTCACCATGTGCCGGAACGTCTCGGAGATGGAGCTGTTGTTGGCACTCCGTAGAGACTGCATCCGAGTCTGCAACAACGTACTAACAGTTAGTCAACGAATTGTACTAGAACCCCGGAGATACTTCCGACTACCAGTGACAAATGTGAACGAACGTTGCGTTGGCATTCATGTAGTCTTCACTATTCATTTATTTATTTTAAAAACCTCATTTACAGTCACATGTACATCGTCGGGACTTAATTAATGCCACAAGGCATTCTCTACTAGTCACTATTCACACAGTCCTCCATTATTATGTGTTTAACACAAGTGACACCTCAAAATTCTGTTTTACCCACAAACCTACAATTGTTAGATTCACCATAAAAAAAATGACTATGTAACCTGTTATTCTTCTCTTAGCGAGTCTGTAATTTTTTCAGATGATTCTACACATCGATGAAAAATTACAGTTTCCTCTACAGTAGTACACATTACAAACAAACAATATTTTTTTAATCACAGGATATTAACGAGGAGCGTGTAATTTAGGCATCACTCGGTCATGTGACCACACATCGGCATGACATTGACTAGCTACTTATATAAAGTGGAGTCAACGGGGCTGGATCATTTGTGTCCGCATTTCTCTACGACAATGTGTTTCCGGGCGCTGGTTCTGGTAGCGGCGACGCTGGCGGCGGCGCAGGCGGTGGAGATGGACGAAGACATGGCGGAGCTGGCGCGCATGGTGCGCGAGAGCTGCGCGGAGGAGACGGGCGCCGACGTGGCGCTGGTGGAGGCGGTGAACGGCGGGGCCGACCTGATGGCGGACGCCAAGCTTAAGTGCTACATCAAGTGCACCATGGAGACGGCGGGCATGATGTCCGACGGCGAGGTGGACATCGAGGCCGTGCTGGCGCTGCTGCCGCCCGAGCTGGCGGCGCACAACGCGCCGGCGCTGCGCGCGTGCGGCACGCAGCGCGGCGCCGACCACTGCGACACGGCCTGGAAGACGCAGGTGTGCTGGCAGAACGCGAACAAGGCCGAGTACTTCCTCATATAGTGCATCACACGCATTCTAAATCGCATTCTGTAAATTTTTTATGGAACATAATTATATTGTTATACTTACATAGATCATTATTTTTCTGTCCAGACTGGTCCAGATAAATTACTTTTATTACCTATTATTTTTAATTTATAATAATAAATATGCCTATTCAATACTTACTGAATGATTTAATTTTAATTACAGATAAACATTGGGCTGCAACCACTTGTCCTTAAAGGTTGTAAACTGAGATTAACTTGTATCACCTATAAAGCCTGTCCACTATTAATAATGCATTTATGACTGTAAGCTTAACTAATGCGCTCACAGGTTAATTACACAATTACAAAAAAAATATTACAATTATTTTATTGAAACAAAAACACAGATTTACAGAAAAAAAAAATATATAGGTACCTATACATATACAACAAAACTAAAAATGATTTTTTTTTTCTCTTGGATTGCAAATCGCTGTTAACGTACATTATCAACACAAGTACTTATAACTAGATGTATACCTGTGGAAGCTTCATCATCATCATTCCCCTCCCTTATGTCAATTTATTTGGGGTCGGCACAACATGTCCCTTTCTTCCATACTTCTCTATTAGTCGTCATCTCGGTGGTCACTCCCTTTACCATCATACCATCTTTCACACAGTCCATCCATCGTTTCTTTGCTCGTCCCCTACTTTTATAGCCATTGACATCCATACTCATAACTTTCCTCACATTTTCATCCGTATCACATGTCCATACCATGACAACCGATTTCCACACAACTTTTCAGTCACCGGTGCCACTTTCAGACTTCCTCTTTCTTCTTTCATTTCTTATTTTATCCATTCATGTCACACCACACATCCCTCTTAGCATTCTCATCTCAGCTACATGCAATTGCCTTTCATTCTATAATAAGTTAAATAAAGAATTAGGTATTTTTAATTACAATAAATCTAAATGTAAACTTATATTGACTAACTGGCTAATAAAATTGAACTACATAAAAACAGAAGAGCTACTAGTCATAATAACGTAATAGGAACCATTCGTCTACTACGACATGAACCCACTCACATACCCTCTCAACACTACACACACACAGAGACAAACACAAAACACATCATACCCACACCACACCCCACATGCACCCTGAACTCCACTACACTTCATACAATTCATACAAATTTAAGATATTATTATTATTCTCTTCCAACAAAAGTTTGCCCTAATAACGTAAAATGTAACTTTCGTTATGCATTTCTTTGTTAATGTTTTTGATGATATTTTTGCCTCTAGGGGGGAGTCCCTGGTGTCCTGAAATACAAGTCATGGCTTAGTTTAGGCACCAGTCTCCCACAAATGAACATTGTCCTACATCATAATTATTTATTATCATTTTTAAGTTATAGTTAATAGGTGTTATTTGTGGAAGAAAAAAAAAAAAACATTTTTATTCATCCCTTTTGTGGCCCAACATTCTGATCCATACAAGACAGCAGGTCTAACCATTGTTCTATATATTACCTTCCCCTTAAGTTTAAGGGGAATGCGGGAGTCGCAGATTGTTCTCATAACCTGCCGCCATTTCATCCACCCAGTGTTAATTCTGTGCTTAACTGTCCAATCTACTTCGCCATGGAAGCTTGTAATTAGCAATTTTCCCACCTACTAATGATTTTTAATCGTGTTATTAGTTTGTTAGCTTGTAAAATGAAAAATAAAAATTAACATTACACCTGTATTCCACAGTGAATAGGTAATAGGTAAAACGGGCTGGTTTCCGCAACTCCACGTCAATATGCGCGTATTTTGCGTATGAGTGGGAAAATCGATTATTCAATCCGCCCCAGCCCCTCAAGGAAGGCCAGCAACGCCTTATTCCACAGTGAAATAGGCAGGGGTTTATAGTACACACAACAAAAATCAAACTACCCAATATCAACACTAAGAACAGTAACTTCTGAAGAAATGTTGTGCTTTTTGTTTTCATTACATTTCAGTGCCTCATATTAAAAAAGAAAGGAATCAAAGAATTTAATATTCAAACTAAGTTGTGAAATATTAAGTTCACACAAAACTGGGCCTTGTTGCTATCAGCTGAGATACTGTTCTCACATAAGCCCTATACTTATTACATCAAACTGCCACACAAGCTTCCAACTATAGGAAAACTAAATAATAGGAAGGACTCTTATCACAGATTGTACATTTGATTGAGACATGGGAGGTAGCACCACAGGAAAACAACTATGACATAATATAATGTGTGTAATCTGTTAATGAGTCAGTGCCCAGGCACACGTGTCAGTGTGTGTGCTCACTGTGCTGACACACTGCATCTCATGCATATGTACTCAATAAATGCACAAACACAATGTGCTGAATGTCACACCTTTCTTCCTATTTGTACAAAGCCATAATAAGCATGCCTTTATTACTACATTAATATATTAATACTTTAATGTGAAAGGCTAGATGTGCTACAAAAACAACTAATTCTGACAACTTATAATAATTATAATCACTCACTACTTATAGGTGTGCCACAGATTATGATTACCCGAGCAGTACAAACAACATTCAGACAGGCTCACTACACACATCAGTCTCAGGCAACTGCTACATCATTGTAAATAATAAGCAATCATGTATCAAGGTCATGTTTGCTTGTCTTCAAACATGTGTTAAAACTACAGATGTTTTGATATTTCCTGAATTATTATGTCATTGCAATTAAATATGTCAGTTAATTAGAATCACATAAAGGCATGTCCATCTATGATGTACAAAGGAATCTTATTGGACTGACATTATTCAATTAAAATTGTTACTAAGAGGTTTATGCTGGATAATAATGTGTTTAGACATAGTTTATTCAATGTTGTCAGTAAAAACCAGTTTATTGGGCATTTAATAGCAATATTTGAAATAACAACATAGGTAGTGAAATTTGCAATCAAATTTGGGGTTAACAAATAAGTGTAAAGGTCAAAATATTGGGCTCATCAGAACATTTGCGCTGTGGTACTCGTTGGATAGGTAATTGACATGTTTTTACATAACGAGAGATCGCAAATTGGTCGCGTAACAGGCCAGCCGATAGAACTGTCACACTGATTAGGTTAGTTTGAATGGCAGCCAGCAGCAGCCCCTGCTGCACCGCCGGCTGCTGCCCATGCTTACCTTTACGGAGTCGAGCGGGTACATTATGCAATGCTCCATCACCCCTGCTATTGCTCCGGCAGTCATGTGTGTGACGGAGTTTTGGGTCGGAAGGGTTTCATAGTCCTCAAAGTTCATAATACTCACTGAATACTGACACTAAGCACAAAAAAAAAAACACTGCAAGATGAAAATTTACAGGAGACTACGATTTTGATTTACCGAATTAGAAGTATCATTTTCACTGACTATTTTTATCACAAGTCATCCGAAATTTAGAACAATCAAAATTGATTCCTTAAATGCGACTCTCAAGCACGCGCGACTTTTGCGGTATCACAGAGTATTAAGAATTTTGATGTCATTCGGTGTTTTATAATCTGTGAGGCAGTGATGTCCATTACTATAGAGAGAAAGTCGACTACAGTGAACAAATAGGTATAATCGATTTGAAGAATAATTAAACTTATAATATAGGACTTATAGGATATCTTCTTAGATCATTTAACCTATGCAGTTGGCATAGCTAAGCAAACTCCACTGCCTAAGTCCATTGGCCATAAGACCATGCACGTTATAAAACTAGTTCATTCGCTGACCGCCGTCCCATCATGACGTATGACTGTGCAGTTTTCTCACAAGCAAAGCCACACATCATCCATAGATTGCAGACACTTCAGAACCGTTTCCTCCGAAAGGCAACGGGATCCCCTTGGTTCGTTAGAAACGAAATCCTCAATTTAGACCTTAAAATCCCCAACATCTAGCAGTTCATGAAACGCATTACCAAGCGTTTCTTTGAATCCGTCGACAGACATCGTAACCCTCTGGTTGTGAAGGCCGCTAGTTACAGACTCACTAGAATCAATCAAATCCTTCGTCCGAGGCATCGGTACCGACCCCAATGACCCCATTACCCTCTTCCAGAAAAGCAGTAGGGCCACAAGTACAGTGCACAGAATATACAAACCAACATTCTGATCTCGCCGCGCCGCGCCGCTGGGGTCCCACGCGAAGACCCCGACGTAATTGTCCCCCCATCCCTTGCTCGACAAATTGCCAGCCCGCACCGCAGCTGAGTGCGCCGTAGCTTTAAATTCCCCCGACAATAATAATCATCCAGCATAGCTATTCACAACGGTACGGTTCGCTACCGTATCGACAACGGCACTCTAGGTTAGCGAGCTGGTGACGCAGTTAGTATGTCAGCACGTTTTTAACATGTCGGGATGCTTTCAAAATATCGGTGACGCAGGTAGTATGACGGGGACGTTGATAGCATGTCGGGACTCTGTGAGCAAGTAGGTGACGCAGTTAGCATGTCGGGACGCTTTTAGCATGTTGATGACGCGGTTGGCAAGTCATAAATTGGTTAACATGTCGGGGACACTGATAGTATGTCAGTGACGCTGTTGACATGTCAGTGTCGCGTTTAGCATGTTGGTTACTCGGTTAGCACGTCGGTGACACGAACCCACAGTTTTTGCCGCTACCAAAAATGTCTCACTCATTTTCATTTTCGTGATTTTATTTTGTGTTTTAATTTCGGTATGCTAAAGAAAAACATTATTTTTTAATCAAAAGTCTTTTACACAAAAAAAACTAAACATAAATTAAAAGAGGTGGATGAAAATCAATATAGTACAAACTAATTCCATGCGTAAAATCGACTGAATGAGCCGATGTTGCCATCATAAAAATGATTTATCTTTAATAATTTCCTACATCGGTCTCTCGTCGCGAGAAAGAACTGTCAAAGTGCCCCTCCCTCTCTTAGAGTTTACTCGAGCTTAAAGCGGTCATGTTAGGCTACGTCCGCCCTCATCCGATCCGCGCAGGCGTCCCTCAGGGGTCTGTGCTGGCTCCGCTCATTTTTACGCTGTTCACCAGTGACATCCCGAAAAGTAGAAAGGCGCAGTTAGCTCTGTTCGCAGACGACACGGCCATCTACTACACCGGCCGCAGTCAAGACCAGATCTCCCGCATCCTACAGACCGAAGTCAACAGACTCGGTGACTGGTTCAGGAAGTGGAGGATCGAGGTCAATCCTGATAAGAGCCAAGCGGTCCTCTTTTCTAGGCCGCGGCGTAGACCGGACCTACCACGACAGATCAACATGTTCGGCAAGCCTATCCCTTGGGAGAAGCGAGCCAAATATCTCGGTGTGATCTTAGATCACCACATTTCGTTCGCTGAGCACATAAAGCAAGTGCGTTCGCGCGCTGCTTTCGCTCTCGGTAGGCTTCATTGCGTTCTGAACTCACGCAGCAAGTTGTCCCTTAAGGGGAAATTGCGTATTTACACAGCGTGCATCCGGCCGATTATGACGTACGCGTGTGCCGCTTTCGCACACGCCCGTCCCCATCTCATTCACAGAATGCAGGCACTTCAAAACCGATTTCTCCGTAAAATTACGGACGCTCCATGGTTCGTTCGGAACGAAACCCTACACGTAGATCTTAGAATCCCCACAATCAAGCAGTTTTTGAAACGCGCGACAAAGCGGTTCTTCGAGTCCGCAGATAGACATCGCAACCCCTTGGTTGTGCAGGCAGCTAGCTATAGGCCATCTCAAATTAGTCAGACTCGCCGACCTAGGCATACTCACTCAGACCCGGATGACCCCATTACTCTCCTTCAGGAAAGCAATAGGGCCACAAGTACAGTGCACAAACACAAACCGTCATTCCGTCCTCGCCGCCGAGGTACCACGCGAAGTTCAAGAATAAATTGTTCCCCCCGTCCCTTGCACGTCGAACCGCCAGCACCGAGGCTGAGTGAGCCGTAGCATTTAATAGTAATCCCCGTTAATAATCATGAATTTAAACTTTCGATCCAGCCCGTCCCCAATTTACTTTGTTTTTCCCGAACGACGCCCTAAGCCGAGGTTCGTACCCCACAGGGGGTGCCCTTAGAGCGGTGTCGTTTAGTTTTTAATACTTATATTTACGCTCCTGGCTGGAGGCTTTAAGCTAATACCTTAGGGCAGCCACAGGAAAGACCGGTTAAGCAGTCACGGCCTCTCAAGGTCAACTGCGAGATGCCATCCAAAAAAAAAAAAAAAAGCTACGTCCGCACAGACAAGCGGCTTGCTTAGCGACTAGAGCCTAGTGGCTTGCGCTCTGGCTACTTACTAGGATACACGGTGGCCGCACTGCAGGTAGATTCCACAGAGGTTCTCTTTTATGCAATAAATACTGATGCAATTAATATTTCATCCATTGTTTTTCTTCTAAAATACCTCGCGTCTCGGGACACAAAACCAACTCGTTTGTTTACTTCGATACACGCTAAGCGACTAGCTAGGCGCTAAGCGCGCAGTACGGCCGGTCAAGAACATTCTAGAACGTTAGTTTTACTAAGCTACTCGCTAGGCTCTAGACGCTAAGCAAGCCGCCTGTCTGGGCTGTATGTTCGTACGTAGCCTTGGGTTTAGAATGACGTCATAATCATCGACAAATCGAGAACGCTCTCGTTCTCGCGCATGTCATGTAGGATCGCGAGTTTGTCCGAAAGGGATATCGGGGCCCTGGCACACAGGCATCTGAAGGAACACGTGTGGGTTTTAGTAGTCAGTAAAAGCATGACACGCCTTCCCGCTCCGCCCAGAGCAGGAGAAGTGATAATGATAAGGAGAGGTCAAAATTGGTATAATATTGTGACGATTTTTAAACGCTAATGTGATGTACCTTATTAGAAAGCTTATTTATTATGCTACTCGATTATAGTTAAATCAGTTTTTTTCAGGCGCCCGTTTTTGTGAAAAAGTAAAAAATGTTTCAATACAAACAAAACGCACATAGTCTTTATTTATTCATTTCTATGCAATATAATTATTTTATGTGGCTAATGTTTCCATTTCTATTAAATACTTTGAGATTTTATTATAATTTTAGCTGCAGCTCCATGAAATTAAGACAAAAAATATGGATTATCATGACAATGCAATAACAAAACGTTTCGAAAAAAGTCAAAGCTGTAAACTCTGACTAAATATCCGCTGTAAATGTTAAGCAGAGTCCTGCTGACTGACGTTGTCATTGTCACGTCATTTGCCACAGGGCTGCCATCCCTAAAATATAAATAATGCTTGTAGAACATTTTATTTTTCAACTCTTGTTTTAAAAAAAAAGGCGGCTGTAAAAAAAAAACAAATGCCCAAAGACATCAAAATAATTATCCTCTTTCAGCCTATATAGGTCAGAAGGCTGTTTAAATTTTCAATTATTTTAGTACCAAGCCCCATACATTTCGTGAACGTCTCCTTTCCCACCCGAAAAAAAGCCCTGCTGATCTAGACAAATGTTGCATAATTACCTATACAATGAGTTGTTCCGCTTTTTTTTTTTTTGAATGGCTTCTCGTAGTTGGCCTTGAGAGGCCGTGACTACGTAACCGGACTTTCCTGTGGCTGCCCTAAGGTGTGAGCTTAAAGCCTCCAGCCAGGAGCGTAAATATATTTATTAAAACTAAACGACACCGCACTAAGGGCACCCCCCGTGGGGTACGGCTTAGGGCGTCGTTGGGGAATAACAGCAAGTTGAGGACAGGCTGGATCAAAAGTTTAGATTCTTGATTATTAACGGGGATTACTATTAAATGCTACGGCGCACTCAGCCTCGGGGCTGGCGGTTCGACGTGCAAGGGACGGGGGGAACAATTAAGTCTTGAACTTCGCGTGGTACCTCGGCGGCGAGGACGGAATAACGGTTTGTGTGATTTGTGCACTGTACTTGTGGCCCTATCGCTTTCCTGAAGGAGAGTAATGGGGTCTAAGAGAGTATGCCTAGGTCGGCGAGTCTGACTAATCTGAAAAGGCCTATAGCTAGCGGCCTGCACAACCAAGGGGTTGCGATGTCTATCTGCGGACTCGAAGAACCGCTTTACCGCGCGTTTCATAAACTGCTTAATGGTAGGGATTTTAAAATCTAGGTGGAGGGGTCGAACGAACCAGGGAGCGTCCGTAATTTTACGGAGAAATCGGTTTTTAAGTGCCTGCAATCTATGAATGAGTTGGAGCTTAGCGTCTGCGAAAACGGCACAGGCGTAAGTCATGATCGGGCGGAAGTTGTCCCGCCTTCTCGCACTGCTTAATAGTATCCGAGGAGCGGCGCGCGGATTGATATACATAATTGATGCAGGATAAAAATTCTTAAACCTAACACTAGAAACGGAATGTAGGTTTATCGGAACGGAAAATTACCTACTTGCATGCCAAATTTGAAGGCAACTTTAGAGTGAAAATAAGTATTAAATGCTCTTTATTCTCTATCCTGTGAGAATTAGAAAAACATAATTACTTAATAATAACAGGTACGGAAACAAGGAAAATTTAAATATTATTACTCATTGGATCCCTTAGTAAAGTTATTGTTCTCAGAATTACGAAGGTGTTTGGCGATGGCGAAAGTTGGGCTGAGCGATGATGAGTTAGTAAGGGTTTTACCGCCTAGGGGATGATTTTACAAAAACGCCTAAAGGCTTAATACCAATTTCTTCCGATCTTTCTGTTGGAGTTTATATGTGTCGACCAAGCAATTTAAAATAATTGCACAGAATGAAAAATGAAAATAAAATAATAATTACAAATAATTGTTTTATTTAAATGTGGATAAGGATAGTCGATAAAATCCTTTAGACCCGTAATGTTGTATTCCTAAAATGTTGAACAGTAACAAATTATAAATATCACATAGTAAGAAATAACATAATTATGTCTAAATGTCACATCAAGGTAAAACGAAAACAAACGACTCTTACCGATTTGATAATTATCCGACGGAATTAAGTTATGTTACTCAGCCACTGGCTCGGATTCATAATTATTGTCAACGTCAAATCTGAGTCTCTTTCCTGCTTTCAGTCAGATAAAATTGTGTATAATTGGGTTTGCCCAGCGGTTTCAGAACGTTACAAGTGTCCGTTGGCGCCGCCCGCAGACTACACACGTCGCCGGGTGCCGGCGGGTTAGCCCAGCGGCTTCAGAACGTTACAAGTCGGGCTTTGGTGTATAGACAGCCTAACGAGTAAGTTCTTTGATTAAATGCAAGTTTGAAAAAAGGTCATTGTTGTAATGTGAACTATTTCAAGAGATCGCATTAAAACTATCCAGATATGTTTTGTATACAGATTATTGTTTTTTTATTTATGTCGTTCGTTTTACTTGTCACTCAAAATAAAATTCTTAGATATAAAATTATCTCATCTAAAAGTCTATTTTTTCCTTAGAAATTACAACACGATAACAACACGAAGTTTATAGGGGAAATAAAAGTAAAACTTGTTACTAATAGTGAATGAATGAATGAAATGTACCGACCCCAGCATGGTTAAACCAGACTCGATTGCTCGAATAAACCCAAAGATTCACCCTAGTCCCTGAGGCCTCATGTTTCATGGGACTACAGAGACCATTGTATATCAGAGAGTAGACCGGGGGGCACGATAATGGTAGGGAAGACGTGCGCTTGGGATATGGAGGGATTATTAGAGCCATACCGGTTATGCAACCTTGAGCAAGCATTGGAATAGTGGAGAGACGGGTGATATTTATTTATGGGGGGGAATCTTTTTAATAGCTTCGCCACCAGGTTGGCTCAGGTCCTCCCCGGTCTTGACTGTGTCACTGCTATGCTGTATTACACGTTGCTGATTCCAGAGTCTTGAATGGTGAATCTTTTGGCGGGGTTAAACTGCTTCCTCGACGCTTTTATATGTCCCTGCTATGCTGTGTTACACGTTGAAGTTGCCAATGTCTTCATCAAAGGTTACTGTTTTTTTTTTTGGGTGTTGAAGTAAGTCGCATATAATAGAATTCAATGCAATTCAATACCACTTGTAAATCCCGAACCCAAAGCAAAAAATCTAACAGGAAATACCCCTAGTTTTTGCTTCATCCTCACGACCCTTTTTTCTGTGGGTCGGGTCTTGACCACTTGATATGACAATTTCTAAAACTAGAATTAATATTCACTAAAACAAAGGATTTTTGGCCACTTAACACTGCATTGCTCATATTTGACACACGCTTATTATTGATTAAATTTAGGTACCTACGCTATTTGTTTATCACTGTAACCGATTAAACTAGTAGGGACAAAATAATCTAATGACTTAAAATGACAAAAGGTTTTCAGAACGCTTAAACGACTCACTCACTCACTAACCACAGCACAACGCACTCACACCAAGACAAAAGAAACAAAGTTCGATTGGCAACGCAGATGTGCCGCGCGTCGCAATGGACGCTTAGCAAAAAACTGTTGCAGTTTCTGGGACTCCAGCCCAATGTTAGTTCTAAAGTTCAAGGAATCAGTTAGAACAATTATAAGTATTGTCTTCTGATAACAGCTTTAAAGTAGTAAACAAGTTATGGAAATATATCACCAGGCCTGCTTGCTCGTTCAGTTCGTATGTTTTACACACGTATATG
Organism: Tiliacea citrago; assembly: GCA_963921375.1. NCBI lineage: Eukaryota > Metazoa > Arthropoda > Insecta > Lepidoptera > Noctuidae > Tiliacea > Tiliacea citrago. The sequence goes on from OY992802.1 coordinate 472,243, forward strand.
TCCAGTCCACACCACTTTGCATTGATTTAATTAATTTTCACGGCATTAAGGCACAACCAAATCAAAACTAAACAAACACTCGGCGAGCAACTCCAGAATTATCGAACATTAATTCTAATCCACACCACCTTGCTCTGATTTAATTAATTCTTCACGGCATTAAGACGCAATCGAATCAATAACAAAATAAACACTGATCAAAACTGAACAAAGTAGACACGGAAGCACGAAACACGAAAGTATCGAGAGCCTGTGTTCTGTTACACCAGATGTCGGAGGGCTTTAAAGAACACGTGCGAACTGTTCAACGCTTGAACAACCAAGTAAAACTTGTTACTAATAGTGTGAAAAAAAATTATTTTGTGTCGTGGAATATCTTGAAGTTCTTTTTTTTCTTTTTCAAAATATGTCCAAGTGTGGTGATTCGGTTTCGATGAAATGGCCTTCATCACCTATACCCTCGCTCCACCTATCTACTAGAGACGGGTATTCTTCGTAGAAGTTCAAAATGATTTATGGAGCACAATTGATGGGTACGATAAAGGAGATGATACCTCTGAACAAGTTAAATCTCGAAACGATAAGAGAGCACTAGCAAAAATATTCTTAACAGTAGATGGCTCTGCATTAGAAGTGCTAAGTCTGCTCTAGAAGCCTGGAAGGCATTGCAAGATGCTTATGAAGATAAAGGCATGGGCAGAAGGTTGACTTTTGAGAGAAAGTTGTATAGACTCACACTGAATGATTTTCAAAACATTGAAATGTACATTAACGCTGTTTTGAGTACAGCACAAGATTTGGCCGATATTGGTAAGTTAATTGAAGATACTTTGATTGCTGCAATCTTATTAGGAGGTCTCACTTCGAGATATCAGCCTCTAATAATGGCATTAGAGAATAGCAATGTAGAAGTATGTACCGAGTTAGTTAAAAAGAAACTATTGAATGAAATGTCAAAAATAGACTCCACAGAAAGTGATGCAGTTTTTCAACTGAAAAATCGATCTACTAATGTTCATAAACTTAGGAAAAAGAAACCAATTGTATGCTATGAATGTAACAAACCTGGACACAAACGGCCTGACTGCCCTATATGCAATAAGGAAAAGAAAGGCAGTAGTTCGTCAGACAGGGAGACTACTTTGTTTAGTGCCCTTGGTGTCTCTTCGTGTTTGGAGAAAGATAAGTGGTTTATTGATTCTGGTGCATCAAAACACATGACTCACAAGACGGGATTGGTTCAAGGACATCAAACCATTAGAAGTTAGCACCGTTACTGTTGCCAATGGTGAGAAGATCGGCTGTAGTGGTATTGGTGATATATCTATTAACACTGCGTGTAATGTGGTAGACAGCATCAATGATGTAGCGTATGTACCTGAACTAACTAGTAATCTGGTATCTGTCAAGAAAGTCGTAAAAAAGGTTTTGTAGTACATTTTGATAAGAATGGTTGTAGTTTCTATAAAGGTAATGATTTATTTTTGAAGGTAAGGTGGTTCTACATGGTTCGGCTAGTGGTGGACTGTACACTCTCGATTGTACAACTAATTGTGGCATACGATGTGCACTCTGACTCGTTAAGTAGGTACCAATTATGGCACAAACGGTTAGGTCACTTAGTTCGCATTGGTGTGAACCAGCTGAAGAACTCTCATGTAGGTATAAATTATACTGAAGTTGATAAATCTAGTTGTGTTGCGTGTGTTGAAGGAAAGCAAGCGAGAAAACTTTTCAAGACGGTTGCGTAACAGAAAGCTACCTCAAAGCTAGAATTGATCCACTCAGATTTATGTGGACCAATGTCTGAGACTTCATTCCAAGGTAATAAATATGTTCTACTTTTCATTGATGATTTTTCGCGAATGATATTTCCTTACTTTATTGCTTCAAAAGCACAAGTTAAGGAAAAGTTTTGTGTATTCCAAGCATTAGTGGAAAGACAAACTGGCGCTAAAATCAAGAGATTGAGAACTGACTGCGGAAAGGAATATGTAAATAAAGAGCTTGCAGAGTTCTTATCTACAAAAGGAGTAACGCATGAGACAACGGTAGGGTACAGCCCTCAATCGAATGGAGCCGCAGAGAGAACAAATCGATCTATTGTAGAAAAAGCTCGGTCCATGCTAGCTCAGAGCTTGCTATCCAAAGCGTACTGGGAAGAAGCCTTCAAGACTGCAGTCTACTTGAAGAATAGGTCACCACATCGTGCTCTTGAATGAAAAACACCGTTTGAAAAATGGAACGGCAATAAGGGTGATTTGAGCCATTTGCGTGAATTTGGGTGTAGAGCACTCATACAAGTTCCTGCTTCTCAACGGAAGAAACTTGATCTGAAGACTAAGGAAGTAATTTTTGTTGGATATTCAGGGATTCTTCAAATCCAAGAAGTTTACAGAAGTCGAGAGATGTGACATTTTTCGAAGATCATTTTTCACAATTAAAAGGCAATGCTGTTGAATCTGTAAAACTAGAACCAATTATTTTGATTGAGGAGCAGAAGCAGGATGAGAATGTAATACATCAAGAAAATAATTCAATATGCAGTGATGATGAAAATGATTACAATTCAGCAGAATCCGAGGACCCTACAAGTCCTGAACCGGAAGAGCCAGCTGTTGATCATCTAGTAAGTAGATATCCTGCTAGAAATCGTAGACAACCGGATTTCTTTACCTTTAAGGTATCTGCTGAAGAGATAGTTGAACCGAAAAACTATCAAGAGGCCGCGAATGCAGATGATGCTGATAAATGGCATTTAGCAATGACCGATGAATATAATTCGTTGTTGAAATTAAACACCTGGAAGCTTGTTGACCGACCCAATGGAAATAAAAGGGTAATACCATGTAAATGGGTCTATAAATTAAAGATGAATGCTAACGGTAATATTTTGAAGTTTAAGGCTCCTCGCGCACATCTGGTGGAAGGTCCTCGCGCACATCTGGGAGTGGCGCGAGGAGGCGAAACGCCGGGGTGAAACTCCGCTGCCGCGAGAAATCACGGCACGGCGGACAGAGCTCCGGCGGGATCTCATGGCGGCATGGAGAGTGCGATTGTCGCAACCCAGCGCTGGGCACGCCACAATTGTGGCGATAAGTCCCCTCTTTGAGGAGTGGCTAGAGAGGCGCCACGGCGTCCTCACCTTCCGCCTGACGCAGGTCCTCACCGGACACGGTTGTTTCGGGAGGTTCCTGTTCAGGATAAAGCGGGAGGAAACGCCCGGGTGTCACCACTGTGTGGATCGCCCGGAGGACACGGTGGAGCATACGGTGGAGGTCTGCCCAGCTTGGGCGGAGCACCGCCGTGTCCTCACGGAGGCGATCGGCGGCGGCGATCTCTCGCGTCCGGCCCTGGTTCAGGCCATGGTTCGGAGCGAGAGTGCATGGGAGGCCGTCACCTCCTTCTGCGAAGCAGTTATGCTAGCGAAGGAGGAGGCGGAACGCGTGAGGGTGAGACAAGGTTCGCGCCCTCGCGCCCTTAGTCGCCGTAGGAGACGCCCCGGGCGTCGGGAGTCGCAAGCCGATTTCCGGCCACCGTAGGCGCGGGCCTGCGGATGGTGAGCGATGGGTAGCTCGCCGTCCGATAAGGACCAGGCCCGGGTCGATGGCGCGTTGTGTTCCACGCGCGCCTCAAAGAGATGTCAGCACAAACTGACGGGGTCCGTTAGGACCAATGCCTGCCGGGGTTGCGAGGTTGTCCGAAAGGGATATCGTGGCCCTGGCACACAGGCAACGGAAGGAACACGGGTGGGTTTTAGTCAGTAAAAGTCTGACACGCCCTCCCGCTCCGCCCAGAGCGGGAAAAGTTATTTGATAATTTCCCACCAAAAAAAAAAAAAAAGGCTAGTAATAATTTCACAAATGTTTACCAATAATGTCATTGAGGCGCCAACAGATCCTTGTGAAGTGTGTACTTGTGCTTTTGTTTTGGGTTGCGTGTGCTCCTTGACATGGACTGCTGCGCGCACGCAGCGAGTCTGGTACACGTACGGAGTAACACCTCACGGTGTCCCTACGAAGTGCCTCTGTCCAGAGGGCTGGAGCGGCGCAGCGCTCGCGCAGTCATCATCACTCCCGACAGGTACGTGTAACTTAGCAGTAAATTGAAACTATCTAATTGCCCCATTGGTCTTAGACCAATAATAGCAGTGAACTGGTAAGGCTACACTTGTTAGCAATGAACCACAATGATCGCACAGGAAGACGATTTGGTAAGTATTAAATAACCACAAAATATATCGGAAATGCAAGTTTATTACTTTAAAAGCATATAGTCTTCACGTTAAAAATCACTAATAAATTCCTCTCACACATCTCTCGAATTCCGCATGAATATAATGTAGGAAGTGATAGTCGTGTCACGTGTGCGACCAACTATAACTCGCGTGAAGACGGTGCGGCCCGGGCGCACCACGCCGGCCGCCACGCGCCACACGCCACGCGCGCGCCGGCCGCCACGCGCGCGCCACACGCCACGCGCGCGCCGGCCGCCACGCGCGCGCCACACGCCACGCGCGCGCCGGCCGCCACGCGCGCGCCACACGCCACGCGCGCGCCGGCCGCCACGCGCGCGCCACACGCCACGCGCGCGCCGGCCGCCACGCGCGCGCCACACGCCACGCGCCACGCGCCGCGGCTGCGCCTGGCGGCCGGCGCCGCACTATTGTATACAAAGCGTAACATATTCTCTCGAACCAGTTGGGAGCGCACACCGGTATACATACATATAGCATTATTACAAAATAAACTCTATATATACATCGAGGTACAATTCAATATAAATAATTCAACTCGTTCTCCCATTCGCATACATTACATTGAAAGCTGCAGACATTGCATAACATTTATTCAATAATAGTAGGTTCTTGAAGATATAATATTTCAAATGGTAATCGATGAAAGCGACATCCGCCTGGACGTCGTTTGCTACGTCTAGTTATTAGCTCAGTGAGGGACACTTACATACTTATGATAGTAATAAATACAAACAATTTGAGACTTGGTAAGATGATTAAGTTCAGGACCGACTAACTTAATACTCGCACGTACATTACTAATATTAATGTAACACGTTTGCGACAGTAATAAAGAGCTGCCACGTCTGCGTGTCACGTCACTAGCACCCCTGTGTACGCTCGATGTTGGCATTACTTCCAACTCGGAAGGACAAAATGAAACAATTACATGTACCGCAACTCCTTTAACTTGTTACCTACTGACATATGGCTAATTAAAATTTAGCACGTGTTGACACTAATAAATGGTTTTCGACTGTACACGAGCATGCGCACTCGGATACATTCAATGGTCAGGTAGCGTGCAGCTGCTATGTTGTGTCCTGTTCTATCACACGGACCTCGGACGCTCTACTTTCTCTCTCGCACCTATCAAATAGGTCCAATTCTAAAACTTTATAGCTTGGTAATAATATTTCATGTACGATTTTTTGCAGGCAAGCCTATACGATTGGTTTTGTAATTAAAATATCTTACTTATGATATCAATTTCGATTGGTGAACAGATCGGTGTAGTTACCTATATTGACTTACCGGTTCACATCTGCTTGCCAGGTAGCCATGCACAAAAATAAGTAGGCAAGCCTACCTCGGCAAATTCTGTGTGTTAAAAACTATCAGTTGAGCTGACATTCATTCGGTTATGAAAAGAGTGAAGGTGATGAAAGAAAATTGATTTAAATTAATTCAATTAAAAATAGCTATAAAAACTTTTCGATAGGCAAGTTATCATAGGCATGTTGATGGGTGAAGGTCCTCTACTATTAGTATTTACTTTAAATAATCTGGGCACTATTGAATTTAAAAGTATTGAGTATAGATTGAGTAGATTTTTCTTATAATTTCTGAAGGTCAACCTGCGTTGACGTTACGAAAATAAAAAAATATGATCGCTTTTAATAAAAACTAGACAATTATGTCATAGAGTAGTATTGAGATAGATATTGGTGAAGATATTATGTTAATGTTCGTAATGAAGCTATGCAGTGAAACAGTGCTAGCTGATTGTTATACATGAAGTGTACACACACAGTGATTTATTCTTCGTTAGTCCCAAGTTATGTCCCACATTCCAAAAAATTCTTAGTTTGTCCCATAACACTATTGAAATTGTGTTTCGTCCTAAATCTCAAGTACTTTAAAGGTACAGTCAACAAAAAAAAAAATGTAATTAAGTATTTGAAATTTTTCAAAACAATAATCTATAAAAAAAAATGAATCCCTATTTCCCTTGGTCACGCCATAACCTGAGAATGACTTTACCGATTTCATTTGTTTTTTTTCAAGTTTGGAAAACTTACTTTCTTTGTAGAAGATTCTTACGGGAAGAAAAATTAAGAAAATTTCCCAGAATTTTTTAGAAATAGCAAATAATAATTTATCTGTCGGTAGTAATAGCAGTAACCTAAAGTACTAGGCTTGCATGAATTCAAGATAGTATTTCAATCATTAGTGTTATCCCACTAATTAGGATTTGGATGAAATAGTTTATAACCTGCATACTTTTTATCCGTAGTACGTTGCATGCATACAAGCCGGTATTCTGTTCACGACAGGACACGTTGTGCACAATTTCGAGCAGTAGACCTAAAAAAAGTATTAGACTTGCATGAATAATGTTATTATAAATTTATAAAAATATATCCCTTTTTTGCCGATTGTACAAAAAAGCTAGTTTAGCCTATACAAAAAAGCAAGTTCGGCCTATACAAAAAAAAACCGAGCAAAAAAAAGGCCGACCAAGGAATAAAAAAAATTGAGCCGTCACGGGACGACTGGCAGATATGAAAAATCGCACTACACACACACATTTACTTAAAGACTGTATAGGTGTATAGTGGTCGATCGCCACGCAGCATGCGTCGCCCCGCCAGCAATCGGTTTTACGTGCGCCTATAGATGTTTCACATCAAAATAGGTCGAAGCAAGAATAAAATAATTAAAATATCAGGATTTTTTTATCTAGGACAAAACTTAGTGGGCCGAACGAAGAATAAGTCACACAAACACACACACGCGCCGCCAGCCAGCGGCGACTGGCGCTCGTCTCGTAATGGTAACTAATTAGGCATATCAATTGAATGTAAGCTATCTACTCATACGCATACCTTATCATATATACATGTTATCTGGTAAGCCATCGAAATGCCGAATGAAAAACAAGAATACAATGCTTTGAATATAATTTCGTCTATAATGAAACCAAAAATAATATCTGCCTAGAATAACATTAAAAACAATGACGTAATTATTAGCGCTCATGGCCCACGAGACGATTTTACGCCGGAGCTAAGCCATGCACACGACGCCGGCGCAGCACCGCGGTGAGCCGGCCTCGTGGGCGTGGCTTCATAGCGGCCCGTACACGCCTGGCGGCCGGACGTACACCCGGTTTGACGCTCTTTCTATTTAGCTCCGGCGAAAAATCATCTCGTGGGCTTGAGCGCTTAGAGTGCGGTGACGTCGCCCACACACACACACACACACACACACACGCTCATACACACACGGCAACAGTCCGTGACGCAGCGCTGACGTCACGCGAGCATGCGCACACCGCTCCTCTGATGGTCCGCGTCGTCTAGCTACACGTTTGTTGGGCTGCTCTAATCCAGCTGCACTTTCGTAGAGCTGCTCTCATCCAGCTGCACTTTTGTAGAGCTGCTCTAATCCAGCTGCACTTTCGTAGAGCTGCTCTAATCCAGCTGCACTTTCGTAGAGCTGCTCTCATTCACTGTGACACGCAGGTGCGGCGTGCGTTTGATCGCGAGTCGTTGGCGCTGCTCATATTATGACATTTTATTTGTTTCTGATTTATAATCTAACATTATAATGATAATCACGTTCCGTCCGGCAGTCACCTCAGTGAAATAAAATAATCGTCCACTTCCCACAAGAGCTACACTCATAGCTACCGATACATAGCGATATAGTCATCTATGTCCCAACTTAAAGTCTAAATCAAAATATTTCTCTTACATATCGTAATATATTTGGTTCTCACTAAAGTAAAATGAATTCTACGCGCCCACACAAAATCACAATATATATAATAACATAATATAGTAACTGTATATATCTCACTTAGAGACAAGGCATCGTCGGGCGAGCGCGGGGCTCCAGGAGCTCCGCGCCGCCCGATCGCTACGCTACGTCAATATATTGTTATGTGAACGCTATAATATCATGGCCCTCCGTACAGTAACATCGAACAGAGCCCGACCACGTACCAATAATAACAACAATGTACTCGCGGCCGCCACCGCCTGTGCACACACACGAGCAAGTCATCGATTCGTTTGCAAAATGAATGTAATGTCAAATGAACTCGGAGCATTTATTAATAAATCCGGCGCGTGGTCGTGTTGCTCCAGCCGGGTGCGGCAGCGAGCCTTACAAGTGCGCGCCGCGCTAGAACAGGCGCGCGCGTCGCTTGAGCTCGTTGCGGCGCCACTGCGGCAGGCGGTAGAAGTCCTGGCGCCCAATCTGCAGGATGGCATCGAACTCCGCGTCCGACAGGTGCCGCTGACAATAAACACACGTCATAATAAATAACACCAACTATCAAACTCTATGAATCGTTTAATTTAACAAAACCGGCCAAGTGCGTGTCGGACCATGCACAATGTAGGGATCCGTAAAAAGGTTCAGTAGTATTAATTTATCCCAAGAACAAACTAACATTGTAGTTAAAAAACATGTTCCCTCATCAACTTCAAATGTAAGTTTGTACGCACAATATTGAGCGATTTATGCGAGCATGTTATTTTAAGACCATAGAGAGCTTACAATTTAGTAGTTTCGGAGATAAGGTGGGGGAATTTTCTAATTTGCCCTCAAAACGTGACCCCGATATTCAAAATTCATTTATTTACGTTAGACGTCCGTGTTTGGGTCACAGAAATTCATATATGTACTAAATTTCAACTTAATCGGTCCAGTAGATTCGGAGCAAATTGGCTGTGACAGACGGACAGACAGACACACATGAATCATCCTATCAGGGTTTTTTCCTTTTTTTTGTCTTTAAAAAAAACGTTGCCCCACACTAGGAATTTCTCCTGTATCGTCCGTCGGTGCGTTTACAAACATTTAAACTCACATACACAATCAGCCATACTCGGAACAACTACTTATAGGTCATACAAATATTTGTTCCGTGCGGGAATCGAACCCGCGACACGCAGCGCAACAGTCAATCGCTTAACCACTGCGCCAACCGTGCTGTCTTTTGAGGTACGGAACCCTAAAAACATACATTAAAAAGAAAATTTACAATGTGTCTGAATATAAAATGTAAAATGTGTCTGACTATAAAAATGTAAAATGTGTCTGACTACAAAATTTAAAATGTGTCCGACTATAAAAATTTAAAATGTGTCTGACTATAAAAATGTAAAATGTGTCTGACTACAAAATTTAAAATGTGTCCGACTATAAAAATTTAAAATGTGTCCGACTATAAAAATTTAAAATGTGTCTGACTATAAAAATGTAAAATGTGTCTGACTACAAAATGTAAAATGTGTCTGACTATAAAAATGTAAAATGTGTCTGACTACAAAATTTAAAATGTGTCCGACTATAAAAATTTAAAATGTGTCCGACTATAAAAATTTAAAATGTGTCCGACTATAAAAATTTAAAATGTGTCTCGACTATAAAAATTTAAAATGTGTCCGACTATAAAAATTTAAAATGTGTCTGACTATAAAAATGTAAAATGTGTCTGACTACAAATTTTAAAATGTGTCCGACTATAAAAATTTAAAATGTGTCTGACTATAAAAATGTAAAATGTGTCTGACTACAAAATTTAAAATGTGTCCGACTATAAAAATTTAAAATGTGTCCGACTATAAAAATTTAAAATGTGTCCGACTATAAAAATGTAAAATGTGTCTGACTACAAAATTTAAAATGTGTCCGACTATAAAAATTTAAAATGTGTCTGACTATAAAAATGTAAAATGTGTCTGACTACAAAATTTAAAATGTGTCCGACTATAAAAATTTAAAATGTGTCCGACTATAAAAATTTAAAATGTGTCCGACTATAAAAATGTAAAATGTGTCTGACTATAAAAATTTAAAATGTGTCTGACTATAAAAATGTAAAATGTGTCTGACTATAAAAATGTAAAATGTGTCTATAAAAAAATAGCACCAAATTATTATGAAAGATACCCATCAGCGTCGTTCAGTATTTTATCTTTATTGGAATGAAGTTCGTTATCGCACGTTATACTCTGCAGACTTCGCGAATGAGAACAATAGCGAAAGGAATTCGTTTGAACCGAGTGTCCCGCGACACAGTGCCCCGCGACACAGTGTCCCGCGACACCTCTCGTGTTTTTTTCTTTTCCTTTTTACATAAGTAACTATTTAAAAAAAATATTTTTTTACCTCGAGGTTGAGGCGGTCGACGTCGGGCGGCAGGCGGTAGTTAGTGATGAGCAGCAGGTGGTAGGGGTAGAGCTTGGCGGGCTCGTGCAGCAGGTGCGACGTGGCCATGTTGGGCAGCGAGCGCCGCACGCCCGTGCCGCCCACGCCCGCGTGGCGCCCGCCCACGCCCACGACGCCGGCGCTGGTGTGCCGGCTGCCCACGCCCACGCCCACCGCGCCACTCGCCGCGCTGCTGCCGCGGATCACTACGCCACCGTCCGTTGTCTGGGGACACACTCGCATCTTACTCCATTGATATCCAAGACCTTACTGTTAAGGTGAATGCAGCTCTACAGGCATTTCATACTTGGTTTAGTGCGAATATGCTTATGATAAACACGTCTAAAAATAACATTATGTTATTTAAAACTACTGCGCGTAATAAAGATAACATGGACATTCAATTAAATAAAGTTAAAATTGAGCTAGTCAGGGAAGTCAAGTTTTTAGGATTTTTTATTGATGAATTGTTAAATTGGAAGAAAGAATTAGCAGCATTGGATTCATCTATATCATCTGCTTGCTATGCCTTAAGAACTCTTAGTGATGAAGTGACCACAAAACATTTAAAAACGGTATACTTTGCGCTGATTGAGTCCAAACTGAGGTATAGCATACAGTTTTGGGGAAACAGTTTCCATTATAACTGGCGCAGAGCATTCATTCTCCAAAAAAGAGCGATCCGAACCATTGTCCACATTTCTCAACGTGATACATGTCGACCACATTTTAAAGAACTTGGTATTCTCACAGTACCTAGCCTTTACATAGTCGTACTGTTGAATAACTTTAAAAAATATATATATAACTACGAAACAGACGAGAATAGGCGGCTAAGGGAAAAAGACTTCGGTAATAAAAATCATCCCGGCTTTAGGAATAGTTAATCATAGTCCACAGTATCAGGCAGTTAAAATATTTAACAGCCTGCTATATCCAGGCTCATTCAAGGCAAGACTCAAGGCATTCCTGTTAGAAAAATGTCTCTATTCATTAGATGATTTGTAATAGTCTTACTGCTCTTAACTTGACATGTCATTGTTTGTCTATAGTGTTATAATGTGTTCAGAGTTCTGACTTTTATTTTATGTTTCGTTGTAAATAATGCCATTAATTTATTGACATAATAATATGGTTTTTTAATTTATGTTTGAATGATAATCTATAATTTCTATGTTTTATTTTATTTTTTATCTAACTAATATTTTCTCATTTAATTAAATTGAGTTGCATGTTTGGTTTGTTTGAACTTTTTTTTTGTATTTTTATTTTTGTATATTCGAACGCAATGTGAATCGTTACTGAATTAAATAAATTAAAATTGAATTGAATTGAAAAAATTGATATGATTTTTGGTTAAAATATTTTTACTAAAAAGGCACACTGATTTCAACCAATAGTGCCATATAGCCGGTACTCTTGTGAGGTTTACAAGTCTCGAGGGTACTTTCTGATAAGTGGAATATCAGCGTAAGGTGAGACTATTTCAAGCAATCCTGGATGATCGCCGCAGAATAACAGCAAGTTAATTAAACTTTAGGTTCGACCAAAATAAAAAGGTTGTGAACTCACCACAGCACTTCGATCCACATCAGTTATGGAGCCGGCAGATACTGAAATTATAATATTATAATTATGAGACGGTTGTTGCCAGACAACTATACGATACGTACGCGTAGGCAATGAATATGTGTTGCTAATAAACGGCCTAAGTTATTTGAAGCAAAGCGCTCATGCGGGCCACAAGTATGATGAATACGATCAACAATATATGTAGTTCGACAAAGAGGAATACAATGAGTTTGCGTGGAGCTGACGGCTTAGGTCTGGTGGAGTATACAGATGTGCGGGAGATGATGGCGCGTCGGAAGCGACAAGTGAGCTGCGATGTGACGACGCTCAACGAACATGGCCGCACCTACGTGGTGATAACACTGAACTGATGTGCCGAAACAACATGTTACGGAAGTCGACACTTGAAGTTCACAACTCGATCTAGTCGACACGGTGTTTCACTACTATTATTACAAATGCGCAATATTATCTGAAATTGTATTGCAAAGATGTAGGTACTTAGTAAGTAAAGAGGGAAAAAAAAACAGGAATATAGGTAATATTCTTTAGTTAGACATATAATATAATTTTTTAAGGGGGACTATTCTTGTCGCACGAAACCGTAATTCGTCAGTTCTTTAAGTAGGTACTATCTTTGTTTTTTTGTCGAAATCCACTATTCAATGGGTTTAATTCTATTTTTCGGAGCTAATCGAAACGAATACGATTTTTTAAATCGTCATCGTTTTGAAATTTGAAATAAAACACCTTATTCTATGTAACTTGAAGTGCCGCTTTAAACATTCAGAATAACATACACATACCGATGAATGGCGAATGATAAATAGATATGAATAATATTAATATAAGGTGTGATGTGGCCGTGTGCGTGTGGTGAGGGGCTGAGCGTGAGTCGTGAAATGGCCGTGTGCGTGTGGTGAGGGGCTGAGCGTGAGTCGTGAAGTGGCCGTGTGCGTGTGGTGAGGGGCTGAGCGTGAGTCGTGATGTGGCCGTGTGCGTGTGGTGAGGGGCTGAGCGTGAGTCGTGAAGTGGCCGTGTGCGTGTGGTGAGGGGCTGAGCGTGAGTCGTGAAGTGGCCGTGTGCGTGTGGTGAGGGGCTGAGCGTGAGTCGTGAAGTGGCCGTGTGCGTGTGGTGAGGGGCTGAGCGTGAGTCGTGAAGTGGCCGTGTGCGTGTGGTGAGGGGCTGAGCGTGAGTCGTGATGTGGCCGTGTGCGTGTGGTGAGGGGCTGAGCGTGAGTCGTGAAGTGGCCGTGTGCGTGTGGTGAGGGGCTGAGCGTGAGTCGTGAAGTGGCCGTGTGCGTGTGGTGAGGGGCTGAGCGTGAGTCGTGAAGTGGCCGTGTGCGTGTGGTGAGGGGCTGAGCGTGAGTCGTGATGTGGCCGTGTGCGTGTGGTGAGGGGCTGAGCGTGAGTCGTGAAGTGGCCGTGTGCGTGTGGTGAGGGGCTGAGCGTGAGTCGTGAAGTGGCCGTGTGCGTGTGGTGAGGGGCTGAGCGTGAGTCGTGAAGTGGCTGTGTGCGTGTGGTGAGGGGCTGAGCGTGAGTCGTGAAGTGGCCGTGTGCGTGTGGTGAGGGGCTGAGCGTGAGTCGTGATGTGGCCGTGTGCGTGTGGTGAGGGGCTGAGCGTGAGTCGTGAAGTGGCCGTGTGCGTGTGGTGAGGGGCTGAGCGTGAGTCGTGAAGTGGCCGTGTGCGTGTGGTGAGGGGCTGAGCGTGAGTCGTGAAGTGGCCGTGTGCGTGTGGTGAGGGGTTGAGCGTGAGTCGTGAAGTGGCCGTGTGCGTGTGGTGAGGGGCTGAGCGTGAGTCGTGAAGTGGCCGTGTGCGTGTGGTGAGGGGCTGAGCGTGAGTCGTGAAGTGGCCGTGTGCGTGTGGTGAGGGGCTGAGCGTGAGTCGTGAAGTGGCCGTGTGCGTGTGGTGAGGGGCTGAGCGTGAGTCGTGATGTGGCCGTGTGCGTGTGGTGAGGGCCTGAGCGTGAGTCGTGATGTGGCCGTGTGCGTGTGGTGAGGGCCTGAGCGTGAGTCGTGATGTGGCCGTGTGCGTGTGGTGAGGGGCTGAGCGTGAGTCGTGATGTGGCCGTGTGCGTGTGGTGAGGGGCTGAGCGTGAGTCGTGATGTGGCCGTGTGCGTGTGGTGAGGGGCTGAGCGTGAGTCGTGAAGTGGCCGTGTGCGTGTGGTGAGGGGCTGAGCGTGAGTCGTGATGTGGCCGTGTGCCTGTAGTGAGGGGCTTAGCGTGAGTCGTGATGTGGCCGTGTGCGTGTGGTGAGGGGCTGAGCGTGTGTCGTGATGTGGCCGTGTGCGTGTGGTGAGGGGCTGAGCGTGAGTCGTGAAGTGGCCGTGTGCGTGTGGTGAGGGGCTGAGCGTGAGTCGTGATGTGGCCGTGTGCCTGTAGTGAGGGGCTTAGCGTCAGTCGTGATGTGGCCGTGTGCGTGTGGTGAGGGGCTGAGTGTGTGTCGTGATGTGGCCGTGTGCGTGTGGTGAGGGGCTGAGCGTGAGTCGTGAAGTGGCCGTGTGCGTGTGGTGAGGGGCTGAGCGTGTGTCGTGATGTGGCCGTGTGCGTGTGGTGAGGGGCTGAGCGTGAGTCGTGATGCGTGAGTCGTGATGCGCAAGCGGGCGGCGCTACTTACTGCACAGCTCCGTCCGCACTGCGCGCAAAACACACAACCACGCACGTCAGTACATCATACAGTAGCCAAACACACGCGGCGAGTAGCCAATCATATCAGAGTTGATGCACTAACACGGAAATTGGCAGGGGGTAATAGTCTGCAGCTGGAGTGCTGTGTCGGTTTTCAATTACAGCTCAGACCGATGTGAATAGGGTCACTATTCTGTTCGATAGAGGAGTGTAAAATGTATGGTTACTAACTATCTCCCTTTGTAGAAAGGGGAGCTGAAAGGATATATTTTGTGGTAAGGCGTCTCCACTGCTATGGCCACACACAACTCCATTAACTACCGAACCGTTTCAATATAAAATATATTGAGAGCATACGGAGCGCGGACCGGCGCCGGCGAACAGACAGAACACACAACCCGTCATAGCATTGATGCACGTTGTTACAGTTAACGTAGTACATAGATACATAATAAGTATGAAGCTTACTTATAAAGGGTGTCCAATCGAAAATTTTCAAGTTTCAATTGTAACTACTTAACTAGCGGGGTGAGGTAAGTGAGAGGGGTAGACTCCGCCAGGACCATCAACGTCAGCAGCGACATCAGAACATGTGGCTCAAGTTCGACGTGAAATTATGCGCAATTGACGTAAATCGATAAGGATGATTGCAGCCTGTACCGGAATCAAAAAATCAATAGTGCACGTTATTTTGAAAAAGAAACTACAGTTTCACCCATATAAATGCAGATTGTGTAGTTTCTCAACGAAAACGAGAAAACTTAGCGAGAATGATGCTGGAACGTTTTCGAACAGCAGGAACGCTTGGAAACATATTGTTTACCGACGAAGCACATTTTCATATCGATGACTATGATAATAAACAGAACATGAGATACTGGTGCCCCGAAAATCCCAGGGAACGCCAGCAAAAACGTTTGCATTGTCCAAAACCCCAGGGAACGCCAGCAAAAACGTAATAAAAATACTAAAACTAAACGTAATTAAATGACTGAAATTTTAAATGTATAAATTATAAATTTTAATGTAAACTACTCAAAACAAAATAGGGCCCACCTCGAATCAGTCACTATTTTGGTCAAAATAAAGTTATCTAAGTAGTTGTTGACAAAGTTATGCATTGAACCGTCAAGCTGACATGTTTAGGAACCCTTATCAATGTTTATTTCGACAACATTCATATTGGTTTCAAGAGGGTAGCTAAAAAAGTGAAGTACTCGAAAAAATCGTCGAATGCACAAATTCTCAGTCACTTAAGTTTTCAGTCTACACTAAACAGTGTTGTGGAATACTCACGTTTTTAACAATTTTGTTTGGTTCCTGTGTTAGTTGTGATCACTATGCCTGGTCCTCGCCGTCATATGGACATGGAAACCGCTGCAAGAGCAGTATCCTTGCTTCAAGAGGGACAGTCTCAGAGGTCTGTGGCTATCCACCTCGGTGTTTCGCGACGAGCAATCCGAAATGTTTGGGAACGGTATCAGGAGACCGGAAGTGTAGCTAGGAGACCTGGCACAGGAAGAGTTAGGGCTACGACTACCCAGGAAGACCGATATCTAAGGTTAACCGCACGACGGGAGCGTACTGTTACCGCTCGGACCTTACAAACTCGACTACGGCAATCCACAGGGACGAGAGTCAGCGACCAAACCATTCGGAATCGGCTTCACGAAGATGGACAACGCTCCAGAGTACGCGCTATTCGACTGAAACTAACGAGGGCTCATCGTGCAGCACGATTAAGGTACGCCCGGGAACATTTGGAATGGACCATGGATAACTGGAGGAATGTGCTTTTTACGGACGAGTCTAAAGTGAAGTTTTACAGTGATGACAGACGGATACGCGTGTGGAGAAGAGAAGGGGAACGTTTTTCTGAACCATGCGTCCATGGAACAGACCGATGGGGGGGTCCCAGTGTTATGGTATGGGGTGGAATTAGCTTACACGGCAAAACAGAGCTGGTAATTCTCAATGAAGGTACCGTAACCGCTGCCAGTTACATCGAGCGAGTAATCCGGCCACATGTCATCCCGTTTTCACAAAGAGTGGGCAATAATTTTGTCTTTATGCATGACAACACTTGCGCACACACAGCCCGCACCACACAAAGAGCCCTTTCTGAAGCCAATATCACCGTTTTGCCATGGCCAGCCATGAGTCCCGACCTCAACCCAATAGAACATTTATGGGATCAACTCAAAAGAAGCCTGAAAGAAAACTACAGTGATGTTAACAGCCAGCAGGAGCTCATTAACGCCCTGAAAGCCTGTTGGGAACAAATACCGCATACAAACGTGACTCACTTGATTGAAAGTGTACCAGATAGGCTCAGAGAGTGCATACGGAGCAGAGGAGGACCCACTCGTTATTAAAAAATAACAAGCACCATAATTTTTTTCAGAAGACGTGTGCTTTACAAGATCCTTTATTTTGTGTAATTTTTCCTAAAAACTGTTATTTGTGTTTTTATTAAAGGAAATAAACAAATGATTCCATTGTTTATTTTTACACTATTCCTGAATGCCCACTTGACACTTGTACATTCATAAAAACTGAACAATTACGTTCAATTTTAAGTTAAGGCAAAAAAACATGGTGGGCCCTATTTAGTTTTGAGTAGTTTATTATATAATTAAATGTACCAAATGTCATATAATAATTAATTAATTAATAATATAATGAAATGTATGCACGACAAATTTGTACGCTTATAATGTTAAGCAAAGACATGTATGCTCTGTATTTAATTTTTGTACCATCTTCTATACCATGTTTTTATGCAAATAAATTTTATTCTATTCTATTCTATTCTATTCTAATAATTTCTGCCCGAGCAGCTGTTCGCCGGGTTCAACAACAGAACACAATATTAGGGTGACGGGGCCACTCCACACACAGCTAGTTTCGATGGAGAAGCTGGGGGAATTATTCCCAATAAATCAATCAGCAAGTACGGAGACATACCCTGGGCACCTCGATCGCCGGACCTTACACCGTGCGACTTTTTTTTGTGGGGATATCTTAAGTCGCGGGTTTACAGTAACAATCCTCGAACAATTCAGGCCCTACAACAAAATATCCGCTGTGAAGTTGTTGCCATGGAACCAGCGCTTTGCTCTCGCGTGAAGTTATTGCCATTAAACCAGCGCTTTGCTCTCGCGTGAAGTTGTTGCCATTTAACCAGCGCTTTGCTCTCGCGTGAAGTTGTTGCCATTGAACCAGCGCTTTGCTCTCGGGTGAAGTTGTTGCCATTGAACCAGCGCTTTGCTCTTGCGTGGATTTTTTTGCTATTAAACCAGCGCTTTGCTCTCGCGTGAAGTTGTTGCCATTGAACCAGCGCTTTGCTCTCGCGTGAAGTTGTTGCCATTGAACCAGCGCTTTGCTGTTGCGTGAGTTTGTTGCCATTAAACCAGCGCTTTACTCTCGCGTGAAGTTGTTGCCATTGAACCAGCGCATTGCTCTCGCGTGAATTTGTTGCCATTGAACCAGCGCTTTGCTCTCGCGTGAAGTTGTTGCCATTGAACCAGCGCTTTGCTCTCGCGTGAAGTTGTTGCCATCGAACCAGCGCTTTGCTCTCGCGTTAAGTTGTTGCCATTGAACCAGCACTTTGCTCTCGCGTGTTCGCAAATTTAAGAGTCCGATTGCAAGAGTGTCTCGAGAGAAATGGACGGCATTTAGACGATATTGTTTTTAAAACATAAAATCCGCATTGTCAAACACCATTTGTCTAAATAAAATATGAGAATAACATTGTTTTTTTTATTTTATTCACTCTTGAACATGAAAATTCTCCGCTGGACACCCTTTATAACAAGTATGGTAGTAACAGTCGACGGAACTGATATTAGTCTACATGTGATGAAGGTGGGTTAACATCGTCGAGGCTATCGGTTGCTTATACTGCAAGTGACACAGTACCTATATCTCGTAGCTTGCGGGAGGCGCGGCAGGCGCGGCGCTCGCCACCTGTCGGCCAGCCGCGCCGGCCGCGCCGCCAGCATGCTCCACCACTCGTGTGTGCGGTGACAATACAGTAGGGATACTTACTATCTGACTTGCCGCTGCTGAAGTCGGTGCTATGCGTCTTGTCTCCCATTCCGCTGAATGTGAAGTCGCCCTACAATACATACATACATACGCACCGGTCAGTCAATGTTAATGGAACAAACAGTTGTGCAACACACCACTACAAACGATACACAACACTCATTTACAGGAAGGTGCAGGCCCACAAGTCTTCTCTTCGCTAGAAACTGATAGTCTCACACTATAATAATCATGTAGACGTATTGGCGCGCGAGTGTGCTGTGCAGGTGGTCTGCGCGGCGCCACGCACTCGCTCATGGCATGAAGCAACTACGACTGTGGGTGCAAGCCAAGTGGAGTATTATACAGGGCTTCATTTATTTTGTTGGCGATAATTCACAGATGTGATGAGTACTGATATCGTCATGTAATATAATGACCTGCAGGTCGACCTCGAAACTGACGGCCAATTTGAAATAATGAGTTAAGAAAATGTTTTTATGTTCTTTTATCATTCGGAGATATTGATATCTACCCATTATATCTGTGAAATTTAGCTAACTAATACAATTTAACTGTGGTTTATGTTTCAGGTAAGGAGAAGACCCGAGGGTTGGTCACTCGACGAGTAAACAAAAGAATGTAACATGTGTACATATAGGAAATGCAAACCATATTCGTAAGCTGTAGTCTCATCATTATATCAACACAAATTAATAACCAACTACGTTCATTAATGAGGCCAAAATAAACTCGAACTAATTATTAAAATAAGAGTGTACATTTTAATATACATAATTAAACAAACCCTTTACAACTGGACAATACACCCTATTATTATTAAAATTGGAGTAGTACCATGTTTAGAGTCAACTGATATTTGCGTACGGTCCATCGACATAGATACTTTAGAGTCAACTGATATTTGCGTACGGTCCATCCACATAGATACTTTAGAGTCAACTGATATTTGCGTACGGTCCATCCACATAGATACTTTAGAGTCAACTGATATTTGCGTACGGTCCATCGACATAGATACTTTAGAGTCAACTGATATTTGCGTACGGTCCATCCACATAGATACTTTAGAGTCAACTGATATTTGCGTACGGTCCATCCACATAGATACTTTAGAGTCAACTGATATTTGCGTACGGTCCATCCTCATAGATACTTTAGAGTCAACTGATATTTGCGTACGGTCCATCCTCATAGATACTTTAGAGTCAACTGATATTTGCGTACGGTCCATCCTCATAGATACTTTAGAGTCAACTGATATTTGCGTACGGTCCATCCACATAGATACTTTAGAGTCAACTGATATTTGCGTACGGTCCATCCACATAGATACTTTAGAGTCAACTGATATTTGCGTACGGTCCATCCTCATAGATACTTTAGAGTCAACTGATATTTGCGTACGGTCCATCCACATAGATACTTTAGAGTCAACTGATATTTGCGTACGGTCCATCCACATAGATACTTTAGAGTCAACTGATATTTGCGTACGGTCCATCGACATAGATACTTTAGAGTCAACTGATATTTGCGTACGGTCCATCCACATAGATACTTTAGAGTCAACTGATATTTGCGTACGGTCCATCGACATAGATACTTTAGAGTCAACTGATATTTGCGTACGGTCCATCCACATAGATACTTTAGAGTCAACTGATATTTGCGTACGGTCCATCCACATAGATACTTTAGAGTCAACTGATATTTGCGTACGGTCCATCCACATAGATACTTTAGAGTCAACTGATATTTGCGTACGGTCCATCCACATAGATACTTTAGAGTCAACTGATATTTGCGTACGGTCCATCCACATAGATACTTTAGAGTCAACTGATATTTGCGTACGGTCCATCCACATAGATACTTTAGAGTCAACTGATATTTGCGTACGGTCCATCCTCATAGATACTTTAGAGTCAACTGATATTTGCGTACGGTCCATCCACATAGATACTTTAGAGTCAACTGATATTTGCGTACGGTCCATCCACATAGATACTTTAGAGTCAACTGATATTTGCGTACGGTCCATCGACATAGATACTTTAAGAGTCAACTGATATTTGCGTACGGTCCATCCACATAGATACTTTAGAGTCAACTGATATTTGCGTACGGTCGATCGACATAGATACTTTAAGAGTCAACTGATATTTGCGTACGGTCCATCCACATAGATACTTTAGAGTCAACTGATATTTGCGTACGGTCCATCGACATAGATACTTTAGAGTCAACTGATATTTGCGTACGGTCCATCGACATAGATACTTTAGAGTCAACTGATATTTGCGTACGGTCCATCGACATAGATACTTTAGAGTCAACTGATATTTGCGTACGGTCCATCCACATAGATACTTTAGAGTCAACTGATATTTGCGTACGGTCCATCCTCATAGATACTTTAGAGTCAACTGATATTTGCATACGGTCCATCCACATAGATACTTTAGAGTCAACTGATATTTGCGTACGGTCCATCGACATAGATACTTTAGAGTCAACTGATATTTGCGTACGGTCCATCCACATAGATACTTTAGAGTCAACTGATATTTGCGTACGGTCCATCCTCATAGATACTTTAGAGTCAACTGATATTTGCGTACGGTCCATCCACATAGATACTTTAGAGTCAACTGATATTTGCGTACGGTCCATCCACATAAATACTTTAGAGTCAACTGATATTTGCGTACAGTCCATCGACATAGATACTTTAAGAGTCAACTGATATTTGCGTACGGTCCATCCACATAGATACTTTAGAGTCAACTGATATTTGCGTACGGTCCATCGACATAGATACTTTAAGAGTCAACTGATATTTGCGTACGGTCCATCCACATAGATACTTTAGAGTCAACTGATATTTGCGTACGGTCCATCCACATAAATACTTTAGAGTCAACTGATATTTGCGTACGGTCCATCCACATAGATACTTTAGAGTCAACTGATATTTGCGTACGGTCCATCCACATAAATACTTTAGAGTCAACTGATATTTGCGTACGGTCCATCGACATAGATACTTTAAGAGTCAACTGATATTTGCGTACGGTCCATCCTCATAGATACTTTAGAGTCAACTGATATTTGCGTACGGTCCATCCACATAGATACTTTAGAGTCAACTGATATTTGCGTACGGTCCATCCACATAGATACTTTAGAGTCAACTGATATTTGCGTACGGTCCATCCACATAGATACTTTAGAGTCAACTGATATTTGCGTACGGTCCATCGACATAGATACTTTAGAGTCAACTGATATTTGCGTACGGTCCATCCACATAGATACTTTAGAGTCAACTGATATTTGCGTACGGTCCATCGACATAGATACTTTAGAGTCAACTGATATTTGCGTACGGTCCATCCACATAGATACTTTAGAGTCAACTGATGTTTGCGTACGGTCCATCCACATAGATACTTTAGAGTCAACTGATATTTGCGTACGGTCCATCCACATAGATACTTTAGAGTCAACTGATATTTGCGTACGGTCCATCGACATAGATACTTTAAGAGTCAACTGATATTTGCGTACGGTCCATCCACATAGATACTTTAGAGTCAACTGATATTTGCGTACGGTCCATCCACATAGATACTTTAGAGTCAACTGATATTTGCGTACGGTCCATCCTCATAGATACTTTAGAGTCAACTGATATTTGCGTACGGTCCATCCACATAGATACTTTAGAGTCAACTGATATTTGCGTACGGTCCATCGACATAGATACTTTAGAGTCAACTGATATTTGCGTACGGTCCATCCACATAGATACTTTAGAGTCAACTGATATTTGCGTACGGTCCATCGACATAGATACTTTAGAGTCAACTGATATTTGCGTACGGTCCATCCACATAGATACTTTAGAGTCAACTGATATTTGCGTACGGTCCATCGACATAGATACTTTAAGAGTCAACTGATATTTGCGTACGGTCCATCCACATAGATACTTTAGAGTCAACTGATATTTGCGTACGGTCCATCCACATAAATACTTTAGAGTCAACTGATATTTGCGTACGGTCCATCCACATAGATACTTTAGAGTCAACTGATATTTGCGTACGGTCCATCGACATAGATACTTTAGAGTCAACTGATGTTTGCGTACGGTCCATCCACATAGATACTTTAGAGTCAACTGATATTTGCGTACGGTCCATCCACATAAATACTTTAGAGTCAACTGATATTTGCGTACGGTCCATCCACATAAATACTTTAGAGTCAACTGATATTTGCGTACGGTCCATCGACATAGATACTTTAGAGTCAACTGATATTTGCGTACGGTCCATCCACATAGATACTTTAGAGTCAACTGATATTTGCGTACGGTCCATCCTCATAGATACTTTAGAGTCAACTGATATTTGCGTACGGTCCATCCACATAGATACTTTAGAGTCAACTGATATTTGCGTACGGTCCATCCACATAGATACTTTAGAGTCAACTGATATTTGCGTACGGTCCATCCACATAGATACTTTAGAGTCAACTGATATTTGCGTACGGTCCATCCACATAGATACTTTAGAGTCAACTGATATTTGCGTACGGTCCATCCACATAGATACTTTAGAGTCAACTGATATTTGCGTACGGTCCATCCTCATAGATACTTTAGAGTCAACTGATATTTGCGTACGGTCCATCGACATAGATACTTTAGAGTCAACTGATATTTGCGTACGGTCCATCCACATAGATACTTTAGAGTCAACTGATATTTGCGTACGGTCCATCCTCATAGATACTTTAGAGTCAACTGATATTTGCGTACGGTCCATCGACATAGATACTTTAGAGTCAACTGATATTTGCGTACGGTCCATCCACATAGATACTTTAGAGTCAACTGATGTTTGCGTACGGTCCATCCACATAGATACTTTAGAGTCAACTGATATTTGCGTACGGTCCATCGACATAGATACTTTAGAGTCAACTGATATTTGCGTACGGTCCATCCACATAGATACTTTAGAGTCAACTGATATTTGCGTACGGTCCATCCACATAGATACTTTAGAGTCAACTGATATTTGCGTACGGTCCATCCACATAGATACTTTAGAGTCAACTGATATTTGCGTACGGTCCATCCACATAGATACTTTAGAGTCAACTGATATTTGCGTACGGTCCATCGACTTAGATACTTTAATTTTCAGAGTAAAAAACAATAACAAAGCATTTAAAATAAAATAAAACTCAGGATTTAATATTCCTTGAGACTTTAGAGTATTTCAAACGAGTGTCTTTATAGTATACATATGTAACACCTGAGCCACAGCACGGAAACCGATGTAGACTGTTAGCTTATTGAATGTACTTGTCTAATGGAACGATAATATTCAATGTATCTCCGCCACTAACACAGAAATGGCATTTAATTTCAATTTCCATCCAGCTGGTTATTCTATTGCTTAATAAGTTTTTTTCTGTCCAGAATAAAAAGTATAGAATAAAAAATATTCTTAATATTTACAAGTGAAGCCAAATTAAAGCATTTTCAATGTACTTACAGGGATTAATGCGTTTTTTTGTGACAAACATCATAATTATTAACGGTGGAAAAGGATCTGTTAACTTTACTAGTTCTGTTAACAGAAAGTAAGGTCAGTATGACAACGTTTCGTTTAAGGTAAGTAGATGAATAATAATGCACACAGAATATAATTATTTTGGTATAGTCAACGTATATTCATTCAAATTAAAAATCAAAACTATTGTTTCACATAAATTACGCAATGCGGTATGATTTACATATTTGATGAGCTTTTACTTTCGCATCGAGATCGTCATGACATTCCCAAATGCCATTTTGACGTAAACAGTGGGCTTTATAATGGCCAATGTAGCCTATACCAGAGGGCTAATTGCGTAACACACTATCAGTAGGAATCGGTTTCAATTTGACAGTTCAACATCATTCATTGCGTTACCTATTTACGTTGTTGAGCAGACAATTTTTAGCAATGGCAAAAGCAATGGATTAGCAATATACTTCAAAATCATTCCGATTCCGATTCAAACTGTGTTACGCAATTAGGGTACAGGACCGTAATGAAGTCTTAAGTTTTCTTTTTGATTCAGAAACAATGTTTGGATTATCAATAAAGCAAAGCTTAGATGCCAATAATATCGACTGCTACCATATTGTGATATTCGTATAAAAATAAATATAAAAGGTATGTATTATGAATTCAAAGTTTGCATGAAATAAAGATTCTTTTTTATTTTCATTTTATAATTATGAATTCAATATTTTCAGAATATTTCATATAAACAAAAACAGGGAATTGAATTTACAAAACGAATGCGGCAATAATTACTTTTTGAAGTGACATTTTGTTTCAAATTTCAGCAAAGAGCCTTTATTATACTTATTGCAAAGCTTTTTGTAATTTTTTTTCCAGTACAATACAACTCGACCAATGAGTTCTCAATCCATAGGTTTTAGGTGCCATCGGCAATCAAAATAACTTAATAGTGTTAAGTACTGATATTATAGTGCAATTACAATAATTTATAGGAATTTAATGCTTAGATAAAACAAAAATAATAAAAAGCTATTGTTTACTGCGTTTGGTAAAGTCCAAAATTTTAGCCTAGTGTGAAAATTAGATTCGCTCAACGGTTGAGTCGACTAATTTGACATTATCTGTGGCTGTAATGGCGGTGAGTCATCGTAACAGCTGATCGGCTGCTGTAGCGCGTACCACCCCCGCGGTCGAATGTTGGATTTGGGCGCCTTATTTATGATAGTAAATAAAGGTTTTTTAGATGAATATGGATGAGTCTATAGAAAGTGATGTATAAAACTGCATATAACTAAGTATTAAATCTTAAAACATTCGTGTGATACTTCACACTCGTGTTTTAATAACACGTGACATGTAGATATTTGTTTAATAACCTAATATTTTGCTGACCCAACATGCAATTCGCTTTCAAGTTTCAAGTTATTTTTTACTTAGCCAGCTTCCCATCAGCCAGTTCACACCAATTTTGGGACGCAAGCCTGGCCGGCGCGTAAACTGAAACTGACAATTTGACGGAACTTGCCGGTAGGTGAATTTTCTCCAATAAATTTATTATTCAAAAATACAATTATGCACTTATCGCATCTAAAAAAAAGCATTAACTCCTGTAAGTACATTGAAAATGCTTTAATTTGGCGTACGATTTACACAAATATTAAGAATAAAAAGGGCCCCGCTGGATAGAAAAAAACTTATAAATATAATTTCTGCTGTACTATCCAGGGATTTTGAAAATATACGAATAATTTGAAAAGTACATTGGAAGGAGTATATCCAACAAATTTTTCAAGTCTCTAAGCAATAGAACAACGAAGGGCCCTGCTGGATGGAAACCGAAATTAAATGCCATTTCTGTCTTAGTGGCGGAGGTACATTGAATATTTTCGTTCCATTAGTCAAGTACATTCAATAAGCTAACAGTCTACATTGGTTTCCTTGCTGTGGCTCAGGTGGGCCAGCTAGATAGAAACACATGTCGTAGCCGGCTTCGCCGAAGCGACGCGGGACGCTTGACATAAGGTGCAACAAGACTGCGGGCGATCGACGCGGAGGGAGGATATCAACCGTTCACATCGATCCGGTGTGGTGCATGGAAGCCGGATTACAATCATCGGTGGACTTTTTGGGGGCGATCAAAATCGACTGATCGTCAGCAATCTTTTTGCAATATATATGTATAGTCAAAAAGACAATGCAGGAGATTAACATCACACGTAAATGGTTCAGTGGCCAAGAGTTACACTTATTTATGGGAACAAAAGTCTCTTAATTGTAGCGCGGCGTGCGTAGCTGATGAAACTAATTGAAGCAGTTTTGTGTTGACTACAATCTCGTGTATTGTCCCGCTGTGTGTAGTGTGTACTCACGGCGGTGGAGGACGAGAAGGTGTGCGAGCGCGGCGCGAGGCCGTAGCCGGGGCGCGGCGCCGCGCGCAGCGACGACACCACTGCAAGCAGCCACTGTACTGCGCCTGCCCTAGCCAGCCCGCGAGCCTAGCGCCCTACCTGCTGCCGACTACCCTAGCCTACCGCGGCACCAGCCGAGCACTGGTGGTCTATTATTTAAATACGCGTCAGCCCAGGTAGGCACGAGCGATTGTTTTACGCGAAGATTTTTTATCGCGCTTAGGATTTTCTTGTCGATTGTCCTGTTCAAAAATCGGCCGTGTGTTCCTGGGCTCAGTGTTTTTAAGCGCAGGTGTAGATCGCAGGCCTTCGGCAGCGACCGCCACCCACGTGTTCGCTCGGGTGAAGCTGTTGAGTGTTGGGTGTGTGCGGTGTACTCACGTGGTGTCGGCGACAGAGCGCGGCGGGCAGCGTGCTGGCGCGCAGGCCGGCGCCGGGCGACGCGCCGAGCCCCGCTACACACACACAGCTATAGAACGCGCACGCACACGTACTGCGTGCGCACAGTTGGCCCGACTACACGCACGCGCCTCCGGATCATTTCCGATAAGCTTAGGTGGCAGATTAAAAAAAAAACTCTGTTCCTCTCAGTCTTCTGCTGAATGAGTTAAAGCGACAAATTTTACGAATGACTTCTGCGACAATTATAACAGTTTAATGTTTATAATTCGACGGAGTGCGTGTGCGTCAGCTCAACTCACATTGAATAACAACTCATAACAACATTGACATGGGCGATGAGCACTCAACTCACATTGAATAACAACTCATAACAACATTGACATGGGCGATGAGCACTCAACTCACATTGAATAACAACTCATAACAACATTGACATGGGCGATGAGCACTCAACTCACATTGAATAACAACTCATAACAACATTGACATGGGCGATGAGCACTCAACTCACATTGAATAACAACTCATAACAACATTGACATGGACGATGAGCACTCAACTCCCATTGAATAACAACTCATAACAACATTGACATGGGCGATGAGCACTCAACTCACATTGAATAACAACTCATAACAACATTGACATGGACGATGAGCACTCAACTCCCATTGAATAACAACTCATAACAACATTGACATGGGCGATGAGCACTCAACTCACATTGAATAACAACTCATAACAACATTGACATGGACGATGAGCACTCAACTCACATTGAATAACAACTCATAACAACATTGACATGGGCGATGAGCACTCAACTCACATTGAATAACAACTCATAACAACATTGACATGGACGATGAGCACTCAAACTTGCATCTCCATATCACGAGTTCAAAATAATAATTTTACACCCGGACAAGTGCGAGTTGAACTCACGTGTTGAGGGTTCCGACCAATGAATAAGTTATCTACCATGTTTTTTATCCCAAGAACAAACATAACATTGTAGTTGTTAGACATGGTCTCAGATACATTGTAACTGCAAATGTAAGTTTGAACGCAAAATATTGAGAAATTTACCATGTTATTTTAACACCATTGACTTGTATTTTTTTCAAAATTTTAGGCTAGTTTCGGAGATAAGCTGAATTGGTCAAAATTTAATTTAATTTAGTTAATATTTTAAATATATTTGCGACCCTCACAACAAGCTCTTTCATATTTTGATATGGCACACGGTACAGTATGAAACCTTTTTTATTTTTTTTCTAATTTACCCCTCAAAGTGTCCTTCATATTCAAAATTCATTTATTTACGTTATACGTACGTGTTTGGGTCACAGAAATTCATATTATATGTACCAAATGTTTACTTAATCGGTCCAGTAGATTCGGATCAAATCGGCTGTGACATACAGTCACACAAGTGATCCTATAAGGGTTCCGTTTTTTCCTTTTGAGGTACGGAACCCTAAAAACTACACGTACAATAGCTTAATATTGTTTTGTTAATTAAATCAATGACTAAGTTGACTGCACATCGTCTACGATAAGATGCACTCGCACAGATTCTATTTAGAATTAAATTTTGTAATATTTAGTCAATGCGTGCTGAAATACTGTCATCAAATATAATTTCATGAGAATTCTATCGTGACGTGAAACTGTGCGCGTGCTCCGACAGGCGCCGCAGCACAGAGGCGCCACATGACGGACACATTGACAGCACGGAAACTTTATCATGCTTATATGTACTTAAACAATTGTATGAAGCTTATCACTAAATATAGATAAAAGCGATAATATATATGTTACGGTAAGTGTGACAATTAGTACCTAATTGTCTCTCATTATTAATAATTACCGAAAGTCAAGGTAAAAGTAAGAAATTAATCACATCTATCGGTGATTATTAATATTCGATTGCAGTGTTGAAAGCCTGTAAGCCTGTAAGGATGTAACCTTAGTACCTACTGATAAATGTAATCAATTTTCAAAAATAAGGTACGCTAAGCGTCTTTGTTTGATTGAGCAACAGAGGTGAGGCTTTCAACACTGCAATTGCAATAGCGAGTGCAACTCCAAACTACTCGCTATAAATGCAGAACAATGCGCGTTCTATGCAATTCTAAGTGCCACAAGCATAGAAATATTAAAAACAGGAGATGTGGCAAGGGGGCGTGTCTGTGTCCGCGCGACGTGATCGAAACGCTCATGTCCCAGGCAAATGGTCGTTTCTGCGAACTAGTGCGATTTTGACCGCGATCGTGACATGTAGGATTGCCGTGTTATTCAGTTGTTTCTGGTAAAAATCGAAGTCAAACTAAAAACTTTATAAACCAAGGAACCACTAAAAATAATTATATAAGTAAAAGTATTTGACTATATTTGTCTTCAAAATCATGAAAAACAAGAAATCGTAAAATATTTCTTGCTTTATACGTTACTTTTGTTTTCATATGTCACACCGACTGTACTATTTTGCATGAAATACATTGCTTGTTAACTACTACCTAAGTATGTCGCTAAGCACATCGCTAAGTGACTGGACAATCAATGTAAAAATCACAAAACGATACTTTATTTATGCGGATGCATCGCGTAGTACGGCCGCTGTGCTATCTTGCGACGAGTTAGTGACGTCCTTGTGCAGATCCACTAACGTAGGCTATCGACAACAATGGCGATTGCCTAATGAATATATTGCTATTATAGTTTATTCTTAAAGTCAACTGTTTTAACCCGATTGGAAGACCCATGTGGAAACAATGTTTTGTACTCATTTTGATTTTCTCATATTATGTTTTATTTTTTTATTTACTTAATAATATTTTTTTAAGCTACATTATTGTTTATTTAAATTATATCACTATCAGTATATCATTTATTATTTATTTTATTTTTAGGACTCCATAATTTTTTTAACACAATGATAAATGGAAGAATCAATAACTTTTCGATTTAGTCAATCACTAGCGTAAAATAAATGGCTTTGGCACAGAACAACCATAGCAACCGATGTTTTCGTGTGAGTAAGTTGTACGGTGCATGGTAAATGCACGCTGTGTTTGATGGGATAAGCTGTAAAATTGATTGTGTAGTACGTTCTGATTTATTAATTGCGCAGTGCGCATCTTCGTATCTATTCCTTTTACTGAACCGCATGTGTAGTTGTGGCGGGCGAGTGGCGGCTCAGAGACAAACTGGAGATACCGGGTTCCGGTATATTTCAACTACAGGGCATATCTTCCTCCTTTCTTAGGTATATCTATAGCCAAAAGTCTTTCTTGCAAAAACAAAAAATAATTATTGTTATTAGGATTGTAATGTTGAGTTTTTGATGAGTCTATGATTGTTTCATTTTCTTTTAGTTTATTTAGTATTTGGTTCAGTACCTATACTACCTATAAGTAATGTGGTAGGTATTATCAATAAATACCTATTCAACAAAGAAATAAAGAAAGACTTTAATTTTAAAGTTGATTTTACGGGGGTGTTTTAAAAAGTTATTGGGTTTTTCCACCAGGAATTTCTCAGTAGCAGCCCGGAGTCTGGATTTGTGCCCGGTTGATGGCAATAGGCTCGACCCCTATTACATGGGACTTCAACATAACTGGCGAAGCGTGGGTGTACCTACTATAGGTATACCTCTGCCTAACCCTTCGGGGATTACAGGCGTGATGTTATGTTATGTTATGTTTACGGGGGTGCGTCTCATAACGTATAAACTCATTTGGTCTAATTTCACTTTATTATCGTTCATAAGATATAATCAACGTGAGATATACCAACTGTTGATATAATTTCTTTACATATAACATTTATTTATTCTAAAACTTAAATAGTATAACGTTGTTTGATATAACGTTTATGTAATCGAAAATCATTTGGTCTAACGTTTGTAATGCAACGATTTTATATTTAATGTATGTTATGTCAAACGATGTTATATTTAATGTATGTTATGCTTATAAAATCATTTGGTCTAACGTTTGTAATGCAACGATTTTATATTTAATGTATGTTATGTCAAACGATGTTATATTTAATGTATGTTATGCTTATAAAATCATTTGGTCTAACGTTTGTAATGCAACGATTTTATATTTAATGTATGTTATGTCAAACGATGTTATATTTAATGTATGTTATGCTTATAAAATCATTTGGTCTAACGTTTGTAATGCAACGATTTTATATTTAATGTATGTTATGTCAAACGATGTTATATTTAATGTATGTTATGCTTATAAAATCATTTGGTCTAACGTTTGTAATGCAACGATTTTATATTTAATGTATGTTATGTCAAACGATGTTATATTTAATGTATGTTATGCTTATAAAATCATTTGGTCTAACGTTTGTAATGCAACGATTTTATATTTAATGTATGTTATGTCAAACGATGTTATATTTAATGTATGTTATGCTTATAAAATCATTTGGTCTAACGTTTGTAATGCAACGATTTTATATTTAATGTATGTTATGTCAAACGATGTTATATTTAATGTATGTTATGCTTATAAAATCATTTGGTCTAACGTTTGTAATGCAACGATTTTATATTTAATGTATGTTATGTCAAACGATGTTATATTTAATGTATGTTATGCTTATAAAATCATTTGGTCTAACGTTTGTAATGCAACGATTTTATATTTAATGTATGTTATGTCAAACGATGTTATATTTAATGTATGTTATGCTTATAAAATCATTTGGTCTAACGTTTGTAATGCAACGATTTTATATTTAATGTATGTTATGTCAAACGATGTTATATTTAATGTATGTTATGCTTATAAAATCATTTGGTCTAACGTTTGTAATGCAACGATTTTATATTTAATGTATGTTATGTCAAACGATGTTATATTTAATGTATGTTATGCTTATAAAATCATTTGGTCTAACGTTTGTAATGCAACGATTTTATATTTAATGTATGTTATGTCAAACGATGTTATATTTAATGTATGTTATGCTTATAAAATCATTTGGTCTAACGTTTGTAATGCAACGATTTTATATTTAATGTATGTTATGTCAAACGATGTTATATTTAATGTATGTTATGCTTATAAAATCATTTGGTCTAACGTTTGTAATGCAACGATTTTATATTTAATGTATGTTATGTCAAACGATGTTATATTTAATGTATGTTATGCTTATAAAATCATTTGGTCTAACGTTTGTAATGCAACGATTTTATATTTAATGTATGTTATGTCAAACGATGTTATATTTAATGTATGTTATGCTTATAAAATCATTTGGTCTAACGTTTGTAATGCAACGATTTTATATTTAATGTATGTTATGTCAAACGATGTTATATTTAATGTATGTTATGCTTATAAAATCATTTGGTCTAACGTTTGTAATGCAACGATTTTATATTTAATGTATGTTATGTCAAACGATGTTATATTTAATGTATGTTATGCTTATAAAATCATTTGGTCTAACGTTTGTAATGCAACGATTTTATATTTAATGTATGTTATGTCAAACGATGTTATATTTAATGTATGTTATGCTTATAAAATCATTTGGTCTAACGTTTGTAATGCAACGATTTTATATTTAATGTATGTTATGTCAAACGATGTTATATTTAATGTATGTTATGCTTATAAAATCATTTGGTCTAACGTTTGTAATGCAACGATTTTATATTTAATGTATGTTATGTCAAACGATGTTATATTTAATGTATGTTATGCTTATAAAATCATTTGGTCTAACGTTTGTAATGCAACGATTTTATATTTAATGTATGTTATGTCAAACGATGTTATATTTAATGTATGTTATGCTTATAAAATCATTTGGTCTAACGTTTGTAATGCAACGATTTTATATTTAATGTATGTTATGTCAAACGATGTTATATTTAATGTATGTTATGCTTATAAAATCATTTGGTCTAACGTTTGTAATGCAACGATTTTATATTTAATGTATGTTATGTCAAACGATGTTATATTTAATGTATGTTATGCTTATAAAATCATTTGGTCTAACGTTTGTAATGCAACGATTTTATATTTAATGTATGTTATGTCAAACGATGTTATATTTAATGTATGTTATGCTTATAAAATCATTTGGTCTAACGTTTGTAATGCAACGATTTTATATTTAATGTATGTTATGTCAAACGATGTTATATTTAATGTATGTTATGCTTATAAAATCATTTGGTCTAACGTTTGTAATGCAACGATTTTATATTTAATGTATGTTATGTCAAACGATGTTATATTTAATGTATGTTATGCTTATAAAATCATTTGGTCTAACGTTTGTAATGCAACGATTTTATATTTAATGTATGTTATGTCAAACGATGTTATATTTAATGTATGTTATGCTTATAAAATCATTTGGTCTAACGTTTGTAATGCAACGATTTTATATTTAATGTATGTTATGTCAAACGATGTTATATTTAATGTATGTTATGCTTATAAAATCATTTGGTCTAACGTTTGTAATGCAACGATTTTATATTTAATGTATGTTATGTCAAACGATGTTATATTTAATGTATGTTATGCTTATAAAATCATTTGGTCTAACGTTTGTAATGCAACGATTTTATATTTAATGTATGTTATGTCAAACGATGTTATATTTAATGTATGTTATGCTTATAAAATCATTTGGTCTAACGTTTGTAATGCAACGATTTTATATTTAATGTATGTTATGTCAAACGATGTTATATTTAATGTATGTTATGCTTATAAAATCATTTGGTCTAACGTTTGTAATGCAACGATTTTATATTTAATGTATGTTATGTCAAACGATGTTATATTTAATGTATGTTATGCTTATAAAATCATTTGGTCTAACGTTTGTAATGCAACGATTTTATATTTAATGTATGTTATGTCAAACGATGTTATATTTAATGTATGTTATGCTTATAAAATCATTTGGTCTAACGTTTGTAATGCAACGATTTTATATTTAATGTATGTTATGTCAAACGATGTTATATTTAATGTATGTTATGCTTATAAAATCATTTGGTCTAACGTTTGTAATGCAACGATTTTATATTTAATGTATGTTATGTCAAACGATGTTATATTTAATGTATGTTATGCTTATAAAATCATTTGGTCTAACGTTTGTAATGCAACGATTTTATATTTAATGTATGTTATGTCAAACGATGTTATATTTAATGTATGTTATGCTTATAAAATCATTTGGTCTAACGTTTGTAATGCAACGATTTTATATTTAATGTATGTTATGTCAAACGATGTTATATTTAATGTATGTTATGCTTATAAAATCATTTGGTCTAACGTTTGTAATGCAACGATTTTATATTTAATGTATGTTATGTCAAACGATGTTATATTTAATGTATGTTATGCTTATAAAATCATTTGGTCTAACGTTTGTAATGCAACGATTTTATATTTAATGTATGTTATGTCAAACGATGTTATATTTAATGTATGTTATGCTTATAAAATCATTTGGTCTAACGTTTGTAATGCAACGATTTTATATTTAATGTATGTTATGTCAAACGATGTTATATTTAATGTATGTTATGCTTATAAAATCATTTGGTCTAACGTTTGTAATGCAACGATTTTATATTTAATGTATGTTATGTCAAACGATGTTATATTTAATGTATGTTATGCTTATAAAATCATTTGGTCTAACGTTTGTAATGCAACGATTTTATATTTAATGTATGTTATGTCAAACGATGTTATATTTAATGTATGTTATGCTTATAAAATCATTTGGTCTAACGTTTGTAATGCAACGATTTTATATTTAATGTATGTTATGTCAAACGATGTTATATTTAATGTATGTTATGCTTATAAAATCATTTGGTCTAACGTTTGTAATGCAACGATTTTATATTTAATGTATGTTATGTCAAACGATGTTATATTTAATGTATGTTATGCTTATAAAATCATTTGGTCTAACGTTTGTAATGCAACGATTTTATATTTAATGTATGTTATGTCAAACGATGTTATATTTAATGTATGTTATGCTTATAAAATCATTTGGTCTAACGTTTGTAATGCAACGATTTTATATTTAATGTATGTTATGTCAAACGATGTTATATTTAATGTATGTTATGCTTATAAAATCATTTGGTCTAACGTTTGTAATGCAACGATTTTATATTTAATGTATGTTATGTCAAACGATGTTATATTTAATGTATGTTATGCTTATAAAATCATTTGGTCTAACGTTTGTAATGCAACGATTTTATATTTAATGTATGTTATGTCAAACGATGTTATATTTAATGTATGTTATGCTTATAAAATCATTTGGTCTAACGTTTGTAATGCAACGATTTTATATTTAATGTATGTTATGTCAAACGATGTTATATTTAATGTATGTTATGCTTATAAAATCATTTGGTCTAACGTTTGTAATGCAACGATTTTATATTTAATGTATGTTATGTCAAACGATGTTATATTTAATGTATGTTATGCTTATAAAATCATTTGGTCTAACGTTTGTAATGCAACGATTTTATATTTAATGTATGTTATGTCAAACGATGTTATATTTAATGTATGTTATGCTTATAAAATCATTTGGTCTAACGTTTGTAATGCAACGATTTTATATTTAATGTATGTTATGTCAAACGATGTTATATTTAATGTATGTTATGCTTATAAAATCATTTGGTCTAACGTTTGTAATGCAACGATTTTATATTTAATGTATGTTATGTCAAACGATGTTATATTTAATGTATGTTATGCTTATAAAATCATTTGGTCTAACGTTTGTAATGCAACGATTTTATATTTAATGTATGTTATGTCAAACGATGTTATATTTAATGTATGTTATGCTTATAAAATCATTTGGTCTAACGTTTGTAATGCAACGATTTTATATTTAATGTATGTTATGTCAAACGATGTTATATTTAATGTATGTTATGCTTATAAAATCATTTGGTCTAACGTTTGTAATGCAACGATTTTATATTTAATGTATGTTATGTCAAACGATGTTATATTTAATGTATGTTATGCTTATAAAATCATTTGGTCTAACGTTTGTAATGCAACGATTTTATATTTAATGTATGTTATGTCAAACGATGTTATATTTAATGTATGTTATGCTTATAAAATCATTTGGTCTAACGTTTGTAATGCAACGATTTTATATTTAATGTATGTTATGTCAAACGATGTTATATTTAATGTATGTTATGCTTATAAAATCATTTGGTCTAACGTTTGTAATGCAACGATTTTATATTTAATGTATGTTATGTCAAACGATGTTATATTTAATGTATGTTATGCTTATAAAAATTAGTTATTATAAAATTATATCAATCGTTCATTATATTAACTAATCGCTATATTAAATCAAATTATAGGTTCCGTTGTTATATGTTGTTAATATTAGAGATTTTGTTGTTATATCATCTATTACTTACCCTTTTACGGAGTCTATGATTGTATAATTTTGTATTTTATCTGTTCTTGTTTGATTTAAGCAAAACCCAAGACCAAATGATTTTGCCTATAAGTTTATTTTAGGTATGTATTTGTAAGTACTGTAGTATTATAAATAAATACCTACTGGACAAATACTCAATACTAAATCATTTATTGCATTCCACAATGTGCTTAGGTGGTAAGTAAACGTTAGGTGTACCAATCGTGGCCCTGGCACACAGGCAACGGACGGAACACGGGTGGGTTTTAGTCAGTAAAAGTCTGACACTCCCTCCCGCTCCGCCCAGAGCGGGAGAAGTTCTTTGATGAGTTCCCACCCAAAAAAAAAAAAAAAAAGGTGTACCAATCGTGGACACAGAAATAGCAAAATAACTTCGAGTCTTATTTTATTACTTTTACCGACGAGAGTAGTGAATTATTAATAATAACTGCTAAAAGTGATGAATTTAAATTTTATATTCACATTTAACAAATCATGAGGTAATTATTAATAATTTTCAATTAATCACATTTACCGTAACATATACATACTTGTACTAATTCGTAGCGATATATTTAATAGTAGCGAGGTCACTCAAAATATTGAATGATCTCACAGGCAGTGGAACATAGAGCCAGCCCGTGGAACATGCACAAGTTAGTAAGTTTAGCCACTGTGGACAGAACTCGCTACAACACGTGAGCTTTGAGGTTGAACTCGAGGTTTGAGTCTCGTAGTTATGGCAAACAAAAGATACGCAACATTGTTGCAGCGACATTTTGTTGTGTTGCATTGTCCCTGGCAAACATTCAAACAATGGTACTAGCACCATTCAATGCTACCGAAGATAATGTTTAGCCAGTGTTGCTGAAGTATCATTTTACATGAATACGTGGCTTCACAAAGCTCATGTTTGGTCGCGAGGACTGCACCGTATAGTATACAGTAGGAAAATGAACAAGCAGCGCAGCAGTAGCACACATCAGGTATGAGACAAGCTGCGTCAGCCGCCGCAACGACGCGACACCGACGCGGGCGAAGAGCTGGGATCGGCGATGATTTAGCCTGATCTTATGCAATTGTCGGGAGCTAGAGTTTACAGCAACAGTCGTCCATCTATTTTATGGGAGACATGGCCGCGCTGCATCCTAGGTAGCGTTTAATAAGCTGCGCTATTCACTTACGTTGGTAGTAATAACTAGACTGGAACGATCAGTGTAGCTTCATAACAATAAATAAGATGATTTAGCAACCGGTGACTAATACCCAGATCACGCCCGATGAAAATCAAGTTTTATTCAGGAAAACTGTGAGGAATCGCACAGGCGTAGATATCTGTACCCAGCAGCGATATGTTTGAGGCGTCGGCGTGCAGCAGAAGCAAGTGTCAGCAGCCAGGCGTCAGGCGTCAGGCGTCAGGCGAGTGCGAGTGCGAACAACAACAAGTAGTGAGTGAATGCGCCTCACCTGCTCCGCCGCCTGCTCCGCGCCGCTCCACGACACGCGCACTAACGTCAGCATTGTTCCGTCATATGATCGTGTATAATCTATCCACTCAAATAGCGCCACAAACACAAGCGAACCCAATAGAAATATTTAATGTTATATTACCCTTTCAATTTGATGTATCGACATGAGACGAGCATGGGGTGGCGGCCGGGAGCACAGAGCGGCACTATGTAGGCGGATGGCCTCTACCATATCTTACCTCCACGACAGTGAACAATGCCGACGTTCGAGCTAGTGTCTTCAGAGATTGTAAATAAATTGTTATCATATGAAAATTATATGCAATGAAAGACAAAGCGCTGATGTGTAACCAAGGGCATTACTGCATATAATATAATTGTGGCGCGATAAATAAACGCGCATATAAGCTAACGGCTTGTCAAAGGCTCAAACTACGTACGAAATATGTGCGTTACTCTTGAAACTGTGTCTGTTGGGTTATGAACTCTATCCGTATAGACATAGAGAATGTATTAGAAGTGAACAGCATCGAGAGTAAGGCAGTGTGTAAAGTAGTTGATGTGACTCACCGTCGTCTGTGTAGTACGTGTACGTGTGTACTGCAACAGACTGAATGTTAGCATCGTGCGAGCGAGACAGCGATATACTGAACCATCGCTTTGTCCTTCATACACATACCGACAAACACACTAGTTCATAATAGAGCAATATTTAAATCGGAACTGCAGAAAAAAGAAACGTATGAATACGTTTCTGTAACAACAAAACTGTGCAGATTTTTTAAGAAAGTTTGCAGGACAAGAATTCTCTGATATCGCGAATAAAACTATGAGCCGATGTGTTTGATTAGAGAAACAGCGTGAGGTCGATTAGTTTGAGCGCCTGCCCTGAGAACATTAGACACCGCGCGGACAGTGGCTTGTGTGAGCTCGCGAACACGACGGATCACGAACGA
Organism: Tiliacea citrago; assembly: GCA_963921375.1. Taxonomy (NCBI): domain Eukaryota; kingdom Metazoa; phylum Arthropoda; class Insecta; order Lepidoptera; family Noctuidae; genus Tiliacea; species Tiliacea citrago. The sequence continues at coordinate 511,297 of OY992802.1, forward strand.
GAGGAGTCGTTAGTAGCAGTTAGTAGCCGACAGCGATGACGTAATACAAGTTATGGACTGTGCGAAGGGTCCTCTAGTTGTTCTAATGAGACGATGCGACCCGCCGCCCGTCTGTAGCACTACGGACGGTGCTCAGTGTGACACAAGTCGCACGACTTATTTATTTATTTTGATTTAGCTTTTTGAAGAAATACCAGATTCTAAATCGTACAAAGACAGGTTGACTGGCGACGTTCGCTGCGAGTAGGGGTTGGGGCGGGGCGAGCCAGGCATCACGTGCAGGACGTCCACGGTTACGTCGCGCGGCCACTAGCTCATGTGTACTTGTCTTACGAATACCCTATGTAGATATATGTCTTGGACTACACGTGAGAGTTAGTTCCCGCGGGTGAAGTGAACGTCCTGTACGTATATACAGCATGTTTTATTTTATTAACATAGTATGCATCAGTAAGTTGTTGTAAGAACACTTTTTAGACGTACTCTGTCTAACAATGTTTCTTTTTAGGTTTAAGTTGATGTTTCAACTCGTGCGGCAGATCAGGTGCTCATCGCATCATAATTTAATAAATATAATATCTATCGAGTTATTGTCGCACCACGATCTGTTGCACAAATTGAAATTGTTTCCTGAAAAAACGATTTTCTCGTAGAATATCAATTTAGAAGTTGAAATATATTATAGAGTATGTTGGGGTAGGTTCCGCGCTGGGATGAGGCCGTACTTGTATAGATTCCCGGCTAATTTGGCGTTATTTGTTAGTGTTGTAAGGCTTCCTGTACATGCTGCCGGGCCGCATGTTTGTGTATACGAATGGACGCCGCGCCGCCATTTTGTGTAGATAGGTATACTAAGTAACACTTGTTTTTTTTGGTTAAAGTTATCATCATAAGGTATGAAAAGCAGACGTCTTGACAGTTTCGTTGGCGATGCTGTACTGAACTGTGAGCGTTGCTTTACTATTTACATCGGCGTCAGTGCGGTGTCGGCACACGCGGCTCCGGCGCGGCGGCGTGTACAGGAAGCCAACTGTAGCTCGGCGCAGTATTGAAATTAAAAAATATTGCCAACTTGGCTCCACTGCAGTTGGTAACCCGCGGTGCGAAGCTTCACAATTTTATAGCGTATAGATGTCTTCATGTAAAACACTTCAGCAAAATTTGACATTGCGTAAACGACTAGTTTTCGAGAAAAAAAACCTAATATTTCAAAAAATTCAACTTATTTACTTATTAAATTGACATTTTACCAAATAGATTAAATTGAATTTCACTCCTAGATTGCTCCGTTTTACGTTCAGAAGTGACAGCGGATTTGAATGGTTATTAATACTGTACGTTTTTTTAATGAATTAAAGTTGGATGTAAGAGTGCGCCAAGTGAGCTTTGGACTTGGGACACCCGACTCGGACAGGTTCGGTTCGAAGGGGATGACGGGGGCTCAAGTGAGCGAGTAAAGCGGGCGAACGAGCCCCCGTCATCCCCTTCGTGTTAGGTTCCTTTTAAACCTGCAGACAAAAATAGGGTATTAGTAGGTAGTAGGATAGTCTCCGTCGACTACGCCTGACTATACATATTTTATCCTTTTTTGACCTTGACTTTCGAGGCTTTTCTCATTGGTCTTGAATATGTCATTGAACTCATTATTGCTTTGAAACAAATTTAGAGCTATCACGTGATCTTCCCCACCCTTAATACTCCTACTATCCCACCAATCCGAAATAAACTTTTCGCGATTTTATTTCGGCGCCTATGGTTTTACGCACTTTGGGGTTTTTAAATATATACCTACACTAAAAATGGTCTATCCTACCCAAAAAAATATTGCTACCTATACCTATAAAAAAAGCGACGGGTTATAAAGTGCAGTGGTTCCGCCAAATTAGCCGGAAATTTGAAACGTATCTACGGTCTTATCCCAGCGCCGAACTTAGCCCAACATACTCTAGTTACAAGATTTTTCATAATTTTATGTCTAGAAAATCGCTTTAGTAGTTCGACACGCGTACACATTGGGCGGCGCCTTACCGTTGTACGTGGGTATGTGGGCGTGGTCGGTGTGGTCGTAGAAGGCGGCGTCGGTGGCGGCGCGCGCGCCCAGCGAGCGCGACGGCGACGCGCCCACGGGCGACGAGTAGCGCAGGCGCGGCAGCGGCTCGCGCGACGCGCTGGGCGTCCTGCCAAGCCCGGCCACACACATATTATTTCACATAAACCTACATGGGCACTTATGAAACGTCAGAAGCTAGGTGCACGGTTCCAAGTGGTCGTTTCCTATGGAGGAGAGAGAGCCGGCAAGAAACTCCACGATTACTAATATAAAAATAATTGTTTTTTTTCAAATTATCCTGTTAATGGGTCTGGGTCTGGGGCAGTGTAAGCCTGTCAACAAGTACCAGATACTAAAACAAGTGCGAGTCGAACTCGCGCACGAAAGGTTCCGTACCATTACCTATAAATTGGCAAAAAAAAATACGTTTGTTGTATGGGAGCCCCTCTTAAATATTTGTTTTATTTTAATTTAATTATTTATTTTTAAAGTGAATATATAACTTCACATTCTGTGAATATTTGAAGCGTCCTACCTGTTGCCATTATCAATATCGAGCAAAAACGAGCAAAAAAATCACGTTTGTTGTATGGGAGCCCCCTTAAATATTTATTTTATTGTTTTGACGTGACAACGTCTTATAATTCGATGGAGCCGGCTGCACGCACGAAAAAACATGACTCATGCAGCGTTACCTCTCATGCGGCGTTACCTCGCTCTGAGGCGTTCCATTTCAGGCTTGAAGTGCAAGCGAGAGCGCGGAATGAACGACAAAGAGGCACAATCGGCCTACGCGTTCAGCAGCGTTTGACATCTGATCTGTCTGTCTCCTAATAATACATGTTTTCGTCAAGTATGAAGTGCAGTGAAAAGTGAATGTGGTGTCAATTGTTTATAGCGACGATAATTGCGGCGATTCTTATGACGTTGTCACGTTCAACTATCATCAGTAAACCGACTTTACAGACAACCGATTTTTTTTTAGTATTTGTTGTTTTAGCGGCAACAGAAATACATTATCAGTGTCTAGCGCGCACACGACATTAGGACAGAAGTATCGTTGGTTCCATTGCGCATTAATAGTACCTACATTATCAGTGTCTAGCGCACACGACATTAGGAAAGAAGTATCGTTGGTTCCATTGCGCATTAATAGTACCTACATTATCAGTGTATAGCGCACACATCATTAGGACTGAAGTATCGTTGGTTCCATTGCGCATTAATAGTACCTACATTATCAGTGTCTAGCGCACACGACATTAGGAAAGAAGTATCGTTGGTTCCATTGCGCATTAATAGTACCTACATTATCAGTGTATAGCGCACACATCATTAGGACTGAAGTATCGTTGGTTCCATTGCGCATTAATAGTACCTACATTATCAGTGTCTAGCGCACACATCATTAGGACTGAAGTATCGTTGGTTCCATTGCGCATTAATAGTACCTACATTATCAGTGTCTAGCGCACACATCATTAGGACTGAAGTATCGTTGGTTCCATTGCGCATTAATAGTACCTACATTATCAGTGTCTAGCGCGCACACGACATTAGGACAGAAGTATCGTTGGTTCCATTGCGCATTAATAGTACCTACATTATCAGTGTCTAGCGCACACATCATTAGGACTGAAGTATCGTTGGTTCCATTGCGCATTAATAGTACCTACATTATCAGTGTCTAGCGCACACATCATTAGGACTGAAGTATCGTTGGTTCCATTGCGCATTAATAGTACCTACATTATCAGTGTATAGCGCACACATCATTAGGACTGAAGTATCGTTGGTTCCATTGCGCATTAATAGTACCTACATTATCAGTGTCTAGCGCACACGACATTAGGAAAGAAGTATCGTTGGTTCCATTGCGCATTAATAGTACCTACATTATCAGTGTATAGCGCACACATCATTAGGACTGAAGTATCGTTGGTTCCATTGCGCATTAATAGTACCTACATTATCAGTGTCTAGCGCACACATCATTAGGACTGAAGTATCGTTGGTTCCATTGCGCATTAATAGTACCTACATTATCAGTGTATAGCGCACACATCATTAGGACTGAAGTATCGTTGGTTCCATTGCGCATTAATAGTACCTACATTATCAGTGTCTAGCGCACACATCATTAGGACTGAAGTATCGTTGGTTCCATTGCGCATTAATAGTACCTACATTATCAGTGTCTAGCGCACACATCATTAGGACTGAAGTATCGTTGGTTCCATTGCGCATTAATAGTACCTACATTATCAGTGTATAGCGCACACATCATTAGGACTGAAGTATCGTTGGTTCCATTGCGCATTAATAGTACCTACATTATCAGTGTCTAGCGCACACATCATTAGGACTGAAGTATCGTTGGTTCCATTGCGCATTAATAGTACCTACATTATCAGTGTCTAGCGCACACATCATTAGGACTGAAGTATCGTTGGTTCCATTGCGCATTAATAGTACCTATGTCTTTAATAGTAGGTACCTATATTGTTCTCCGAAGGAAGAAAGTGACAGAGAAAGGGAAGAGCACTTTCTGCCGAGTGATACATAGTGTTTTATACTATACCTACGAGGAACATAATAGTACTGTTTAACATAGAATGCAAAGAGCACGAGGTACTTGGCTTATATTTTTGCGCTTTTTCACTAAAATAAGACAGTAAAACATTTTCAGAAAAAGAAGCCGCAATTTTCTCGCTTTTCCACTGTAAAAATCTTTGTCTTTTTGTATTTATTTCTGAATTTCTCGGGCAATAGGTTCTCAATGTCAATTTTGGCATTTTCTATTAACTCTGACGGAGTCATCAAATCTTCACTATCACAGATCCTAAGACAAATTGAAAATTCAGTTAAATAAAACAAAAGAAAGCTATCCGCGCGCGCGATGTTCACTTCTTCATTCTTTTTTATTTTTTTAAAACAATGTTCAGCAAAAGTATGTGGCCAGTATCATTTTGCGCTTGGTAATTTGGCACTATACTATAGGTAAATGAAGATTTACATCATTCGCATAGTCATTAACATGAGGTTTACAAACTATGTTTAGTACAGTCGGTGAACAGCATTACCTGAACCCCCTCTTACAAAGAAGAATAATGGAAGGGGGGGTCCGGTAATGCTGGTCACCAACTGTACCTAGCTGTACGGACTAACGCTGGTCACCAACTGTACCTAGCTGTACGCACTAATGCTGGTCACCAACTGTACCTAGCTGTACGGACTAACGCTGGTCACCAACTGTACCTAGCTGTACGGACTAACGCTGGTCACCAACTGTACCTAGCTGTACGGACTAACGCTGGTCACCAACTGTACCTAGCTGTACGGACTAACGCTGGTCACCAACTGTACCTAGCTGTACGGACTAACGCTGGTCACCAACTGTACCTAGCTGTACGGACTAACGCTGGTCACCAACTGTACCTAGCTGTACGGACTAACGCTGGTCACCAACTGTACCTAGCTGTACGGACTAACGCTGGTCACCAACTGTACCTAGCTGTACGGACTAACGCTGGTCACCAACTGTACCTAGCTGTACGGACTAACGCTGGTCACCAACTGTACCTAGCTGTACGGACTAACGCTGGTCACCAACTGTACCTAGCTGTACGGACTAACGCTGGTCACCAACTGTACCTAGCTGTACGGACTAACGCTGGTCACCAACTGTACCTAGCTGTACGGACTAACGCTGGTCACCAACTGTACCTAGCTGTACGGACTAACGCTGGTCACCAACTGTACCTAGCTGTACGGACTAACGCTGGCCACCAACTGTACCTAGCTGTACGGACTAACGCTGGTCACCAACTGTACCTAGCTGTACGGACTAACGCTGGCCACCAACTGTACCTAGCTGTACGGACTAACGCTGGTCACCAACTGTACCTAGCTGTACGGACTAATCACTAAACATGAAAATGACAGTCAAAATGACAATCTTGTGAAAATATAGAAAATAATTTTGTAATTGTAAATAATAGCTTTAAATGTTGTTTATCTTTCCAGCTAAGGTTTATGTTTGGCTATGTTCTATTTAATATAATTTTGATATAAAATGTAGGTACATTGAGATTAATAAAACTATCCCATTCTTTCCAGAACAACAAAATTTTGCTTATTATTTCAATATAGTATAGAAACACAAACCACATTTGTTTAAACACGATGGAAAAATTTAAATTCGAATTTGTCGTGAAACCGAGTGAAGATCCAAAGACAAATATAATTTGCATAAATTCGATTAGCGATGCCGATAAACATAGGTAAGGTACCTACTTAACAACTTCAACCTGTAAGACTGCACGATACAGTTACAAAAACTTTAGTTTTTTCAAAAAATAAAAGTTACACTGCAAAGGAGACATGAGAAAAGACGAGGTTGTATTTCGGTGACACCAGTTTAAGGTTTATGTAGATGATGAAAGTTTAAGTTTAAGGGATATTTACTAGAGGAGGTTATCAACCACGCGCCAACAGGCTGTGACTGCTGGAATTTCAGAAGAGTTTTCACAAGGACTATGGAGAATTTTGCTGAAATGAAGAAAGATATGTCTAAAAACTTTGTCAGAGAAGTTTGAAATAGAAACATCCACAAAAAAAAAAATCTAATGAATCCCAATGGATAGTAATTTTTTAAGCAGAATGAACTTGATTAGGATTAGATAATGATATTAGGAAAATTGAAGTTTTTATATTGTTCATGGAGTATTCATGTCTTGACTGCTATAGTTCCATGCTTATAAAACACAATCAATTCACAGTGGTCAGTATGGAATAATAACTTGTGTGAAACTTATGCGGACAAAGGTTGGTCGCCAATGAGGTACTGTATGTTACTTATCGAACGCCGCTCCCGTTAACCCGCAATAGTATAGCGTTCATACATGCTAAATATAACCTTTTTTTCTGTAATAATACAGGGTGTTAAATAAATTGCGTGCCAGTAGTATATTATTGGGGTTTCTGGATCAACGGAAATCAAAAATGGTGGAATGGTATTAGTTCTATATAACTGGACTTTTTGATTTCCGTTGATCCAGAAACCCCAATAATATACTACTCGTGCCATAGCTTAGGTGTAGGTTCAGTATCGATAAAGGAACCCAGGAAAAAAAAACCGATCCGATCCGAAGCCGATCGGATGTGCATTTATTTTCGCTTTGCAACATCTTGTGTTCTTTCGTGTGTAAAAAATGCCGCGATATCCGTTTTGTGCTCAGGAGTATGTGAACATGGTGCTCATTTATGCTCAGTGTAATTGTGACGGTGCACGTGGTCTGAAAATTCAAAGACATGTGACATCTACCAACTCGCACTGGGCCCGCGTGGTAGATTTACAGCCCACTCCCTCTCGAAGAGAGGAGGCCTGTGTCCCAGCAGTGGGAATATTATAGGCTGAGTATGTACGTGGTCTGAGGATGTATGCTGAGAGGTATCCCAAATGCACATCAACCGCAGAATTCTGCCTAGTTCGACTCCGGAAGAATGAACCGGCAGTGCCGCGTGGTTCTGGTGGCCCGGACCCGTGATCTCTGTGCGGCAGGAAAAGAACGTGCTTAGACACTTTGAGGAGGAGCCCGGTTCAAGCACTAGAAGAGCCGGCCGCTTGTTGAACATGAGTCACGTACCAGTCTTTAAAATTTGAAAGAAAAACAAGCAGTATCCGTACTCACTTGAAAAAGTGCAAGCGCTGCTTGGTCCAGCTGCCGAGCGCCGGTTAACGTACTGCCAGTTAGTAGTAGACACCCGCTTCATCGAAAACGTCATTTTGTCAGACGAAAGCCTATTTACGCGCAATGGCATGTGGAATCGGCGTGTATGGCATCATTGGGGAGAACGAGGCCATAATCCGCGTACTACTCGGCTGGGATAAGGCGAAACAAAATAATAGGACCTGTGTTCATCTAAGGGACTCTAAACCGTGAGAGGTTTCTGGCGCTTCTTAACGGCACCATCGCCCGTTACCTCGTAGGGTTGCCGCTAGCCGAGCTCCGACATGTATGGTTCCTCCGACATGTGTGGCTAGTGTTAATGCTGCACTATGTGCATACCATGGCTATGTGTCATCAATTTTGCGCTATGGCATTATAATATGGGGTAATTCGGTTGAACTTAAACGAGTGTTTCGAACTCAGAAAAAATGTGTACGCTCAATTTGTGGAGCTCACCCACTGGACAGCTGTGTACATTATTTAAAAAACTTAACATACTGCCACTTCCAGCACCATACATTTTTGAAATGTGTATCTTTGTACACCTTAACAGACATGAATTTGACTTGTTTAATGATGTTGTATCCAGACCCAGCCGCAAAGTGCATATGCTTAATGTACCTAGGCGTAGAATTAAATTGTTTTCTAATAATGTATACTGCATGACCATTACTATTTATAACAAATTACCTGATGGCTTAAAAACTCTCAGCCTCAGAACATTTAAATGTAAATTATTTAACTTTCTATTAAGCAAATGTTATTACTCGACTGGAGATTTTATGAATGAAAAATTTACCTAAATATTTGACATGATTGCCTATAAATCATATTTGACCTTGACCTTATTGCATTTTGACTTATATAATTAATCTCTTTTACAACTAGTGTACAATTTATTTCAATTATTTGTATATGTAATTTTAATGATTAATAATTTAATTTTAATGTAATAATGACCCATACTATTACAAACCATATTTGTACCCGGAAACGGCAGAATATTATGATCGTAATACATAATGAACATAACAACTTTGTACAATATTCTGACAAATAAATGCATTCTATTCTATTCTATTCAACACGAAGGTGCACCCTCCTATTTCAACAGAAGTGCGGTCTCGGTTAAACGAGCTGTCGGGAATCCACACAACATGCCGTACTATCAGGGCCTTATTTCTCGAAACTATTAGTTTACTAGTATATTAATTATTAGTTATTAGTGTAAAAATTACAAGTCCCAATATTTCCTGTTCCTCAAAAACAGGTACTGGCCCCTATTTCTCGAAGCTATTAGTTTACTAGTATATTAGTTATTAGTGTAAAAATTACAAGTCCCAATATTTCCTGTTCCTCAAAAACAGGTACTGACCCCTATTTCTCGAAGCTATTAGTTTACTAGTATATTAGTTATTAGTGTAAAAATTACAAGTCCTGATATTTCCTGTTCCTCAAAAACAGGTACTGGCCCCTATTTCTCGAAGCTATTAGTTTTCTAGTATATTAGTTATTAGTGTAAAAATTACAAGTCCTGATATTTCCTGTTCCTCAAAAACAGGTACTGGCCCCTATTTCTCGAAGCTATTAGTTTACTAGTATATTAGTTATTAGTGTAAAAATTACAAGTCCTGATATTTCCTGTTCCTCAAAAACAGGTACTGGCCCCTATTTCTCGAAGCTATTAGTTTTCTAGTATATTAGTTATTAGTGTAAAAATTACAAGTCCTGATATTTCCTGTTCCTCAAAAACAGGTACTGGCCCCTATTTCTCGAAGCTATTAGTTTTCTAGTATATTAGTTATTAGTGTAAAAATTACAAGTCCTGATATTTCCCGTTCCTCAAAAACAGGTACTGGCCCCTATTTCTCGAAGCTATTAGTTTGTATATTAGTTATTAGTGTAAAAATTACAAGTCCTGATATTTCCTGTTTCCCAAAAAGCGGTACTGGATTAATAACTAATAGTAGCAGACTAATAAAAAAATATTAGGCTGGCTAGGCTGAATACACATCTTACCCATGCCTCTCTAACTATAAAAAAAAAAATACGGAAATAGTTCCCGTCACAATCTATATTTTCTGGGCAGCTCACTAAATCCGGAAACATGTTTGAACTACAGAATTCACTACTTTATTTACAGCTCGACATACACTCGTCTTTGAAATACCATATCAGCTACTGCGTGCTAGCAGCCATCAGGTTTTGCATTTTTATGCTCCTCAAACAAAACCTTTCATTAAACTGGAATGTGGTTTCGAATATTTCTGGTTAAAGACTAGACGACGGCGAATTATTATTGTACTTATCTCCTTCACTGTCGGACCACATTTTATAAAATTTGTTTGGTTTTAAGTCTAATAATTTTGGTTAATCTTTTTACAAGCTTTCTAAGACTAATAGCCTTATCAGTGTAATTTACAAGAGTATCTATTTAATAACACATTTTTTTATGAAACGAAATTGAATGTAGTCAGGTAATTTTAGCTAATATTTATTAGTTGGCAAGCGGCAACTAGTAACCAATATTTTACTACCGTAGCTTCGAAAAACGCACACTAGCAAACGAATAAAAAATATTTGTTCATAACTCGCAGGAATAGTAAAAACTTTTTAATTTTTGAGTTTTTAGTGGGTCAGTTTGTAATTTATCTAAGTTACAATAGCCGAATGTCAAATGCTGATCACCTTTTACAAAATATTGCTTTTCCGGATGCAGGGGCCTTAATTGCTGAGGAGTTGTCCTGGTAAGAACCAGGAGAACTAGAACTGATGGTGACTTCACCATAATATGCACAGAGACGAGCATAAATTGCTTAGCAACCATATTAAAGTGCCTAATCGAAACGCAACCGTGAAATTATTCTTATGAAGTAGTTCCGGTGGCCATGTGTGGTCTTCATCATCAGTTCCACTTCACCAAATAGTGCTATCCGAGTGCAAATGCATGAGTTACTATAAAAAATACCCAAATCGCTATATGTGTGCCTATAAAATTTGAGGAATTCCCTCGATTTTCATGGGATCCCCCCATCTTCATCAGAATCTGACTTGGTGACAATGGAACCACCTCGAGAGCATAGGCTTTCGAAAAAATAATAATCCGTCTATACTTATATGACAGAGTTATGCCCGAACATAAAAAAATATAAACATCCGAATTGATAACCTCCTCCTTTTGGAAGTCGGTTTATAAAATAATAAATATAGTAACATAAAGGTACAGTCAGCAAAATTACCAAAGTAGGTATATCTCACCTGCTTGCATTTCTAGGATCCAGATTCTGTTTTTTCCACTGTTGAAGTTTTTCACGCTCTTTTACTTCTTTAAGAAATACCTGAAACATTTAACAAATTCTTCAGAATCAGTTTATATCTGCTCGTGTGGGAGTAACGTGAAAATAAATACCAATTGAGTCTTATTAGTCAAAACTTGACGCACTCAATATGATCAGCATACAGATTAGTACGTTTTGATACAAGTGGAGAATGTTTGTTATTGCATTCGAGGCGGAATTAACACCCGAGCCGAAGGCAACGTTGTTTTTGAGCAGAGAACTGTAATAACACGAAAAATATTTTTGTCATGAATTATTATGAAAGTATGATTTAATTTTCTTTTTTTCACGCTTTGCTTTCGCCAGGTTGAAGGAGAAGCAAAGGTATAAAGCCGATAAAATATATAGATAATAAAGCCTACTACGAAAAATTGAAAATTCTAATATTTTTGACTTTAGAACACAAATAAATGTTAATTTGTTCATAAACGTTTTTTTTATTGTAATAATCATGGAATTCTATTTAAAAACATTATTTAAATATTCCAAAAATATTAACGCCGCGCCGCGCGCCGTAAAGACGATATTTGCCGATTAAAAAAAAATCACTTACCGAATACAGGACCGTCTCTGGCGCGAGACGGTGTGAATAGAGGCATTGAACCAATTTGGACTGAGTATAGGTATAAGTTATCTGTGGCAATATTTATTCCCGCAAACGCGTTGGTAAATAAAAAATTGCACGCGTGTGAAATGCATTGCATTGTGAACCTAATCGTAGTGCGATATGAACCAGTTTTCGAGGAAGTCTATTGAAAATTTATTTATTTAAACTTCTCGCACACAATAATGTACAAAGGCGGACTAATAACACGCGGACTGTGTCTGTGTGTGTGTGTACAGCAGAGCGCGGCGAGCGGCCTGCGCGTGCGCCCGCCACACGCACGTCGTATAGCAGTAAGAGGCAGTGATGGGACTTTTGTATGCACACTGGGAACGTCTTATGATATACGAAGTTTAATTTATTGTGGTATTGTCGTCTCAACCTTATAATAATGTTGAGTCAGTAAAGCAGAATCTATCCTGCAAAGAACAGACAAAAATAACCCTTAAGGTGACGAACACCGAGTATAACAAGCGGAGCCGTATGAATGAATATAAAACTTCACCGGAGGCAAAGCCTGATTCTAGCGCCCCTACAAAAGATGATTTCTTGGCACGGTCATTTTTATTTTAAGTTTGCTGTAAGTAAGTAGGTACTTACTTTACTAGGTGATGTGTACCTCCACAGAGATTTAAGATAGATACTATAGAGAGGCTATCAAAAGTAATGTAAATGTTACAGAACACTGTAAGTCTCAGTGACGACATCTAGCGTAATATAGCTAAATTACATAATAGCTAAGTTTGACACGTTACACTTTTACCGACACCAACCTTTGATTACAAACCGTCAGATAGTTTGAAACATCTAAGAAAATTATTTATTTTATCTAAATACTGGGTAAATTACAAAATACTAACGAAAATAAACCGTGGTTAAGTCTAGTCGTTTTGTCACTACGTGATTTGTAATACCATAATGCACAAATTAGTATATCTATATATTTTTCGAAAATAATTATCTTATGGTGGACACGAATGCGACTCGACCTGCAGGCGTACCACACTACACTGAGCTACTTGACCTGCAGGCGTACCACACTACGCTGAGCTACTTGACCTGCAGGCGTACCACACTACGCTGAGCTACTTGACCTGCAGGCGTACCACACTACGCTGAGCTACTTGACCTGCAGGCGTACCACACTACACTGAGCTACTCGACCTGCAGGCGTACCACACTACACTGAGCTACTTGACCTGCAGGCGTACCACACTACGCTGAGCTACTTGACCTGCAGGCGTACCACACTACACTGAGCTACTCGACCTGCAGGCGTACCACACTACACTGAGCTACTTGACCTGCAGGCGTACCACACTACACTGAGCTACTCGACCTGCAGGCGTACCACACTACACTGAGCTACTTGACCTGCAGGCGTACCACACTACACTGAGCTACTCGACCTGCAGGCGTACCACACTACACTGAGCTACTTGACCTGCAGGCGTACCACACTACACTGAGCTACTTGACCTGCAGGCGTACCACACTACACTGAGCTACTTGACCTGCAGGCGTACCACACTACACTGAGCTACTTGACCTGCAGGCGTACCACACTACGCTGAGCTACTTGACCTGCAGGCGTACCACACTACACTGAGCTACTTGACCTGCAGGCGTACCACACTACACTGAGCTACTTGACCTGCAGGCGTACCACACTACACTGAGCTACTTGACCTGCAGGCGTACCACACTACACTGAGCTACTTGACCTGCAGGCGTACCACACTACGCTGAGCTACTTGACCTGCAGGCGTACCACACTACACTGAGCTACTTGACCTGCAGGCGTACCACACTACACAGAGCTACTCGACCTGCAGGCGTACCACACTACGCTGAGCTACTCGACCTGCAGGCGTACCACACTACGCTGAGCTACTTGACCTGCAGGCGTACCACACTACGCTGAGCTACTTGACCTGCAGGCGTACCACACTACGCTGAGCTACTTGACCTGCAGGCGTACCACACTACACTGAGCTACGTTTGCCCACTAGAATAAATGTATCAGATTACGATTTCGTTCTGTGTGTCTCGTATATTGGTAAGTAAATAATTTAATGTCTTTGTGTACCTTTAAACCTAGGTAAGCTATTAGTAACCCAATATTACTATGTACTGATTGTTTTATTTTTTGTAGCAATATTTATTGTTCTTTTAAATAACCTGTATGCGAATTTGGAGATTAACGAAAGACTTACAAATATTTTTTTATATGAACACGATAAACTCAAAAACTACTGAACGGATTTCATACGGTTTTCACCAATAGACGGGGTGATTCACGAGGAAGGTTAGGTAGGAAGTGTACAATTTATTAAGGTTTTGTGTAAATTGGCTGTAATATGAAGATTATTGTTGAAGATGTCGGAAAAAATCACGCCGCCCGCTTGGGAGCTTTACTGGCGTAAGCCGCGCGAACCGTAAAAGATACATAAAAATAATGTTCTACACCTCACTACACTATCGGCAACATGCAAGTTGGCAACCCCTTCACCCCCCTTAACACTGTTCTCGCGGTGAAATTCACCCAAAACATTGTGCATGCAACGGTACGGCAGTTGTGGGGGTATTTAAAGTTAAGTTTTAACATTTAAAACTTGTTTTCGTGAAATATCCGTAATCAGAAGGTTCCCAGGTATGGGCCAGTACAAAAGTACGATCACAATAACGGGGAGTGAAAGTGACTCTCGGCTTCGTTAAGCACCTTTTTACACCCCTTACACAGCTGAGTCGGTGAGTCGGTAGATAAACCTGACGCTATCGCAATTAGTAGACATAAATAGCCCTTCAGGTGAGGCACATATCTGCACATGTGTGCGTACCTGCGCGATGCCGGTCTCGATCTTGGCCAGCTCGCGCTCCTCGCGCCGCAGCTGCGGCGACGTGCCGTTCATGTTGGCGTCCGCCTCGTCGTCGCTGTCCGCCACGCCCTTGTACGTGTCCGACCAGCGGCGCCGACGTTCTGGAACCATACAAACACGGCATCCATTACTCTCTCTCTACAGCACGCTGTCGTCCTGTATCGGCGCACGTCAGTCGACCGAAATAAATTCCGCTTGTTTGAAAAATAAACTGACGTTTTAAGTATTTAGTTTTTTTACCTGGGTGTGACTCATCTAAAAATGATATAACACAGAATTTTTGCTAGATCAGTGCTGATACATTTTTCAGAAAAAAAAATTACAGCATGAGACCTACTGGAAGAGGAGCAAAATATTGTTCGAATGACGGGAAAAATTAATTTGGTGTCGACAAAATGGAGAAGGGTGAAACGCGGTGAACTTTTAGGTGTTGACGATGGTATTTCACGGTTTTTCGCGATTTGCAACAAAAGTTGACCTATCGAAAAAAGTTAATGTCAAACTTGTTGATAATAAAAAGACTTACAACTTTTGTATTCATCATTTTTCCACATAACCTCAAATTTAATTTCCGGGAAAATCGCAAAAACCAATTTTTCAGTTTTAAATTTTTTTCTCACGCGGTTTTTTTTTTTTCACGAAATGTATTGGAAATATAACTTACTATGTTTTAACCTTTTGATAACTACGGGGACGCCCGTGTCGCAAACAAAAAAAAAAGAAGTGAATAATTAAGAAACAGGTGGGTGTTGTTTTATTTTAATTACTTCTAATACGTATCTTTTCATTTATTATTTATGACAACACATCATCCAAACCGCCATTATTTGATTATGGTCATTGGAAATTGACAGTTTGGTTGGCGCGGAATTCTTATATTTCGTAAAAGTGTTTTGAGGTGTGAAACTGAACAAGTTTAACATTATAATCGTGTTCAGTTCCGTGTTTGGCTTCTACCGAGAACGGACGTCTATCATTCGCGCGCGGGTGCTCTACATTAGAGTAATTCGCTGGCGCATCACAATAACACCGTCGTCGCCGTGTTGCGAAATCGGTAAATCAAGGTCGCCTCGATGACCCAGTTATTAATTATAGTGTAAGCAGTGCGATTAAATAATTGTGAAGTTTCTACTAACCGTAAAATGTCGACAACAAAGGTGAAAATTAAAACTGATCTGGAAAAGCTGTTGTATGACAATTACATGCAAGAAAGATCAGAGAGAGAAAAGCTGGAACTTCTTGTTAATGATCTGAAGGTGCAAATAGAAGGCCTCCAGCTCCAACTTCAAAATCGCCAAAAAAAAAATCCCAGCTCCAAGGGTCAAGGAAATAATGACTCTAAGGATTTGGAAGCTAAGAGCAACGTACAATTTGCTCAATCTGAAAAATAAAATGTCGAGTACTGTACAGATGAGGAAGAACTCGCTAAAGAGACTGAGTGGATTAGGGCCAAAAGCAGGAAGAAAAGGAAGCTAAACATCTCCCTCTCTCCACCACAACAACCCGGAACAAGCGCCCAACAACAACAAAAATGTGAGAAAGAACCGGCCTCCACCACACCCAATCACAATAGACGGAGTCAAGAACTACCAAATGTTCTACGACTCACTAACTGAAACCCAACCAACTGAATCATTCACCGCAAAAATTATGAATGGAGATTGTGTGAAGATCAACGCCAAAACCGAGGACTCGTATAGAGCGATTGCTAGGTTTTTGTCAGTAAAAGAATATTTTTGGCATTCATATGAGAATAAACACGGTAGACCAATAAGAGTTGTAGTGAAAAAATTACATTCCTCTTGCCAGCCAGATCAAATCAAAGACGATTTAATATCTCAAGGTTTGAAAATAGAAAAAGTTGAAAACAAGTTAAGCTGGAAGAATAAAGAACCACTCAATATCATATAATACACTCACACTCATTATCATTTAATAATGATGAAGATGTAAGTAAAATCTATGGCATAAAGCACATTTTAGGGTGCAAAATTTAAATACACCCTTTCAAAAATCCGAAACCTATTCCTCAATGTAAAAGATGCCAGGCTTATGGACACTCGTAAATACTGCAGAAAAGAGCCAAGGTGTGTAAAATGCACGGGCAAGCATCTTACAGCCAACTGTACTAAATCTCCGCAAGAGAAACCAAAATGCGTCCACTGCGGCTTACCCCACCCAGCCAACTACAGAGGGTGTGAAGTAGCTAAGGAGATGCAAATTATGAAAAATAAAAATATTAAGAAGAAACTTGTCGTGCCAAGTGCCCAACAGTCTCCTTACATAAGTAATTCTGAAAACTGCAAAATCTGTTCAAGGAAGTAGTTCCTAAGCGCAAGCTGCAAAACAAGGCACGCAACCGTTGAATTTGGAAGATAAGATAAATCAAGATCTTTGAAGTGTATTACTACATTTGACAAAAGATTAGAGAAGCTGGAATCCAGCACCAACACAGCTGTTTTTAATAATCAAAAATGAGTAACACACTAAAGATAATGGCGTCGAACTCCAATGGGCTCTTTAAACATCAGAATGAGTTACAGGCAGTCCTAGAGACAGAAAATATAGACGTGTATTTGATTTCCGAAACGCACTTCACTAAACAATCTTTCATCAAATTTAGAGGATACAACAAGGTATATAACTCGCTCCACTCTGACAACTGCGCCAGAGGAGGTAGCGCGGTTATACGAGTAATCAAAGAAAATATCAATCATTACGAGCAGAGTAAAATTGAAGAATCAGACATTCAAGCTGTTGCAGTATCTGTTAAAACTAAATTTTATCACGTTTCCATAGCAGCCGTATACTGTCATCCAAGGCACGTGATAAGAAAAGAGCGATAAATACAATTCTTTGAACTTCTAGGCCAGAGATTCATCTTAGGCGGTGATTTCAATGCCAAGCATACGCACTGGGGATCAAAACTTACCACAAAAAAGGGAAGGCAGCTCTTAAATGCAGTTAAAGATACACAATTTCAAGTTATGAGCACAGGCAACATACTGGCCCACTGACCACCAGAAAAAAACCGGATCTTATAGCCTTTTTTATATGTAAAAACATATCCACTAATTACATTAATTTGGAGGAAGGTTTTCACTTGAATTCGGACCATTCCCCGATTATCCTAAGACTAAGTCAAAAAATTCTACTAAGAGAAAGCCATGTAACCCTGGTTAACAAGTCTACAGATTGGGACAGTTTTGCTCTTGATCTAGATAATATTATCGATCTAAAAACTCCGTTACTAAATCAGGATCAGCTAGATTCAGAAGTAAACAAATATGTTGTTATATCCAACAAAGTGCGTGGAAAAACACCCCACAATTAAAATGTAAATATAAGGGACACATCTATCCCATGGAAATTATGAATTTACTATCTGAGAAAAGAAAGCCAAGAGAGCGGTGGCAGCAAGCAAGATGTCCGCGGGATAAAACATTATTATATAAACTGACTAAACGATTAAAGTGGAAAATTCTACAATTTGAGGATGAATGTCTAAATCGTAAACTTTTGCAGCTAACCAACGATTTGTTGTAAGTTGCCATATCAGATTCTCATAGGTTGTCTTAATTATTTAGCTCAAAGTACTAGGCCTGATATCGCGCACGCTGTTAGTGATTTGTCACAATTTAATTTATGTTACGATGAATTACATTTTAAATTAAATGTGCTAAACGGGTGCTTAGATATTTAAAGGGGACGTCGAACTTTGGACTAACTTTTAAGAAAACAGGTAATCTAGAATTAAATGGCTACGTAGACGCGGATCGGGGTGGGTCATATGATAGGAAATCCTGTACAGGTTTAATTTTTAGACTAGGAGATAATATAGTATCTTGGGAAAGTCGTAAGCAAGGGTGCGTGGCGCTGTCCTCCACAGAGGCAGAATATACAGGGTGGATTTTTGAGATGGGGCAGTAAGGGCAGCTAGCTTAACCGTTGTAGCTACAGGAAAACGGTATTAAGAGACTGTCCTTAACTTTTAAAGAATATTTGATCTGCGTTCACAGATTTTGAAAAATATGTACAGCCAGTTGGAAAATGGGTAATTTTCAGAAAAACTTTTTTTTATGCCAATCGATCTTCTTTCTTATAGGGATCAAAAACCTCTATTGGCCCAACTGAGGTTTGAGTACTAGAAAAGTCAGAAATCGCAAAAAACTTTTCCCATACATTTCGTGGGAAATGAGATTCCAACTTACATTTTTTACCATCAATAAACTGGCCGCTACAAAAAAAGACTGACTTCTACTTTGGGTATTATTCCACCTTAAAATTAAAAACTTAAAACTTTACATTTAGACTCACCTAGAAATTTTACTTTTGTGCTCTAAGTTATGAGGTGTTCAAAACGGTAGCCGTTTTGACGTAGGCATAGGTTTATTCTCTTTACTACAGAGCGGATAGCAGGCAGCTGATAATGTGTTAGGACTAATTCCATAGAGAATCGTGGTAAGTAAATCTTTGAGTTCCTGAACGTTATCGTATTTCTTTTTATAAGTTATTTTTTTTAAATAGCGCCACATAAAAAAAAATAAAGAGACGTGAGATCAGGACTGCTGGTGACCACGGAATAGGACCATATGTTTGTATCCACTGCCTTGCGAATTGTCGGTTCAAATAATAACGTGTATGGCGGCTGTTGCGCAGAATTTCAGATATTACAAGCAACCACCCAACAAAACTATCTCTCTGTTTTCAAAGCAAATTAAATGATGACGCGTATTCGTTCAAAATTTGAAGTTTTATTTTTTGTTTATTTTTGGCCAGTCTTCATTGTAGCGGTCCATCTATCCATCATAAAAAAAATAAGCTGTAATCTCATTTCTTACGAAATGTATGGGAAAAGTTTTTGCAATTTATGACTTTTCTAGTACTCAAACCTCAGTTGGTCCAATAGAGGTTTTTGTTCCTTATACAAAACAGGATCGATTGGCATAAAAAAAAGTTTTTGTCAATATTGCCCATTTTCCTGCTGACTGTACATTTTTTTCAAAATCTGTGAAGTCAGATCAAAATTTCTCAAAAAGTTAAGAACAGTCTCTTAAGACCGTTTTCCTGTAGCTGCAACGGTTAAGGTAGCTGCCCTTACTGCCCCATCTCAAAAATCCACCCTGTATAGGCCTCAGTCAAGCATTGAAAGAAGCTATTTATTTAAGAAATTTGTTAAAAAGGGGACTTGTACCAAACCGGTGGTCATTTACAATGACAACCAATCAGCACATAAAATAGCAAAAAATAAGATGAACCATAACAGGACTAAACACATCGATACTAGGTTTCATTACGTTCGCGAAGCTATAGTCAATGAGGCGGTTGAAGTAAAATATATGCCTTCACAAGAAATGGTAGCAGATATGTTAACAAAATCTTTACCAGGCCCTAAACTAAAGCAATTTTTAGAAAAATTATCTATTAAGGGGCGAGCAATGTGTGATATAATGATGTTAGCTAATATTGTTTTTGATGTGTTTTTATTTTGAGTTGTTATGATTTGTATAGATTTGTAATAGATAATTTTAATTTTTTTGTTTAGTAATTTTTGATAAAGGGCTGTGTTATGAACAGACGTAAGTAATAAAGATAGAATGTACATCAGTGAACGATAGCTCCAGCTGAATATACTGTGTACTTAGGGTGTGTGCACATGTAGGTAATATGTTATGTAGGTACTTAATGTAATCTTGCGCATGCATCTGCTATAGATTAAGCGTGCGTGATGGAGGTTGTATACCTACATGACAGTGATTTAAGATTCGAGTAAGAATTGTGAAAAAGTGTTTAGAATACCCATGTCATTACAAACTGTTCCGTCAAGGAGAAAAAGTCGTTGTTCATTATAATAATTGTCGTGTTAATAAATGTGTTGATCCAAATAGCCTCTTGATTTCAATAGAATTCACATGTCTTTTGGGGGGTAAGCACTTAATGGAGCTGTGTGTGCTTCTTTAAGGTTTCTTTTGAGGTCTATGTAACTGCATTTGCGGTTCCTCAGTGCCTGAGTCACTAAAAAGCGGTCATCTCGCGGTTGTGTGCAACGTTTTCTCCCAGAGCCTTGCCTTCTCTGAACGGAACCTGACTCTTGGTATTGAGTCCAGGTTCTTTGGACGGTTGAACGACTCACGTTTAACCGCTGTGTGACGTAACATTGGCTACACCCCTTTTCCAGCAGCGCTATAATTTTACTTGTTCTTATTGCTTTTTCTGCCATTACAATCGACACAAAGATGTCTGTTTTAAAACCCAATACGGCAGGATTATGCGACAAACATAAATTATTCTATACTAAAAATAACGAGAAGTTAGTTTTAGTTGCCTGATAACCTTTTAACCGCAAACCCGCGAATAGTAAGTCAAAAGACACAATCTGAAAAAAGGATTATTATTTATTAAACAAGTTTCGAATTTAGAATTAACTTTTTTATACCCAGATTCTTTATTAAGTGAACTAAATTATTACGAATAATGTAGAAATATCAAAACCACCCGCATTTGCAAAGGAGTGTAGTTCGGTAAAATAATACCTATGTGACACATGATACTTCGATGATATAAAAATATGTCAAATAATGCATATAACAAAAAAGACGTCGGTCAATCATTTTCGGTAAAATGAAATTCGAACAAAAGAAAATCGGAAAAGTGATCGGTTCCCTATTACCATTATAAATAAAATTAAATGCTGTTCGTTGGTAAGTGCCCCACTTGAGAACGGTTGGAGCGATTTGGCTAATTTTTGTTTTAGAATGTTCGGATTAGACGGAATTAGTTAGAGGAATCTCGGATTTTTTTCAAATTCGGGTAAACTGAACCTCCTTTTTTGTATAATCTATTGAAATTTTGAGAGGCCAACTTTGTCGGATCAGTTAGTTACAAAAATATCCAAGATAGAAAAAACCTTAACAAATACCTGGGTCTGTGTAGGGGTAGGGCGGCGCGGGGAAGTCGTCGCGCTCGATCTTGCTCTGCGCGCCGGGCGCCGGCTTGAACGCGGCCGGGTAGTGCGACAGCTCGATCGGCTCCTGCACACACGTACGTTACTGTTACCTTGGGACTTGGCGGTGTGATCCCGTGCCTCGATGCACGTTAAGCCGTTGGTCCCGCGCCTGATCTCTCTCCGGTCGTGTCGGGTTGCCGTCCCATCGAACTACGAGAGTGAGGTAAGAGAGAGTGCGCCTGTGTGTTCGCACACACTTGTGCACTATATTATGTGCTGCGTCGATGGCTAGTCTCCGCTACGATTGGCCGCAATGACCGAAAACGGTCAGGAGGACTAACTGTAAAAGTCATTAAAAGTAGGTTTCTAAACACTAGGTCAGACAATGCTCTGCGGCTTCTGCATACTGTGTGGGCTCTTAAGTGCCGGTGGTACACGCGCCGGAAAGGGCTCATAATACAAAAGATTGAACATCGCTCATATTTTGAGACGATCAATGTGGACTGGTGGACGGCGCGGGCGCCAGACCGCTGTAGTTGCACCTTCATTATTATAATACAGGGTTACATGTAATTTACTCACGAAACTTCACAGACGTGATTGGTAGGTATACTTATCTAATAGAACATAAATTAGAATCACCAATTAGATATTGTATTTGTCCTACCAATTTTCGCATGCAAAAGGTAGAACGTACACACAGCGTCAGTATGTGCTAACCCCTCAAGTTTTAAAATGTTACGCTGCTACAACATTGAATTCATTAAAAAATAATCTAAAGAATACTTCAAAAAGAGTTAATTGATTCGACTTGGATTCGAACCATCGTATCACCGAACGTCGTCATACTTATACCGGCAGTTTGACGAAATAGCCAGCGAAATAAATAATCTTTGTAGATATAATAATAACTATTATTAAATGGTTATTAAAATATTTTATTTTTCATGATATTTAAATTCTTTATAAATATTACTAAAACAAAATGGCAAAATAATTTATATTATAAAATATATAATGCATGATTAAAAGCAAATTTCGTGTCTGGGATTCGAACCTGCAATCTTGCACAGCAAGCGGTCTTGAAACCTTTGGTATATTAGACGTTCTGTAAGTCTTCGTAAATGTTAACCCTATTATTGCTTGTCGTTATACGCAATAATAAAAGTAAATTTTTATTGAAGAAAAATAATCAATAAGTATTATAAACAGACTTTAAAAAAATAAATACTAACTTAACTTATTTATTCACTAAAACTAATAAAAATACTAAATACATTAAGTATAATAAACTGTTTTTGCAAAATACAAAAACCAACTTGGGCCTATCTCGGATTTGATTTGAACTCACATGTCTTTTGGGGGGGTAACCACTTAGCGGGACTATGTGTACCTAAAATCATTTTTTTTTGTTTTTTTTTTAACTATTCTCCTGTATACTTGCATTTTATGCAAATAAACAGTTTCTATTGTATTATTATAATGATAAAACAAAAAAATACTGATAATTTGAAGCTGATTGAGCTGTCAAAGGGCTCTAATGTATTACCTCGTTGTTCATGTGCGGCGACTTAGGGCGCGGCGTCTCGCTGCGGATGGAGTCGACGAGCGCGCGCATGCCGCCGGCCGGGCGCGACGACGCCTTGCTGCCGGCCCGCGACGACGCGCGCGTGCTCGCCGACGCTGTAACACACGCCGCACGACCTTCATATAACCGACTTACTAACGTGCTATTAAGCGTATCAGTTTTTAAATTTATAGGGTTCCGTAGTCAGCAAGGAACCCTTATAGTTTCACCATGTCCGCCCGTCTGTCTGTCTATCTATCTGTCTGTCCGTCTATCCCCAGCTTAGCTGAGACTCTCAAGTACTAGAAAGCTGTAATTTGGCATGGGTATACATATTAATCACGCCGCCAAAGTCGTAAAATAAAACCTTTTTTTAGGGTCTCTTGCACGTTAAGAGGAGGCTCCCTATTTTTATATTAGTTTGCATGAATATTCTGAAACAGTCACACATACAAGCAAAATGAAACTTTATTATATGATTTATTGGATCTTTTTCTTTCCGTGTTGAAGACAGTTACGTAATTGTAATATTTTCTCCAGATACATTTTTTATTCGAAAATCATATCTTTTTTAAGGATAATTATAAAAAAACAAACAACATTGTTTGGCTTATATGTCTAAAATAAATATTCACGGCAAGAAAATATAGTCCACCCACAAGATATTATTTCTCTAGATCAATTATATTACTTTAGTTATAAACAAAATAAGAATTGAAACTTACGCTATTTAGTTTCGTGCTTGAACACGATCAAAGAGCGCACGCGATATTCAACTTTATTACTGATGTATTAGCGTTTAGCACATAACGGAGGGGAGGAGCTTGCGTTCGAAATTTGATTTAGACTGCCTGCTCTTAAGAGGGGATGATATTTTTTTTTCTCGTCTATCCCCATGGTGTGGGGTATCGTTGTATAGGCCGTTCAAAAATATTGTGGGTCTGTGAAAACCATTTTTCAATTCAGGGGTTTGCGTAATATTAAACTTTAAAGTGCTATTTTTTATAGAGTCAAGTGTCCCCCCCCCCCTGCCAGCTAAATTGTTGTTTTTGGATATGTAAAAAAATCATGGCAGTAGTATACAGGGTGGGTTTTTGAGATGGGGCAGTAAAGGCTTTAACCTTAACCGTTGTACTACTGAAAAATGTCTACTGGCAAACACCAACACAACTTTTTTCGACTAGAGAATCGAACCCAGACTCTGATGCACAGTAACGCTGGCAACCATCAGACCAACGAAGCTAAATAAAATAAAAACAAATATGTATTGGGCATTGTCTGTGTGATGCCGGACGTAAAGAATAGCCCCACCCTATTTCTTCCCGTGGGTGTCGTAAAAGGCGACTAAGGGAATTACTAGAGAATGGGCAGCAGCGTTCTCTATTCATTTTAACACCATACTGCGATCTCCAACCCGTCTGCCAAGCGTGGCAATTATGGCAAACCCCTTTGAGGGAGGCCAAAGTCCAGCAGTGTACGTCTTTCGGCTGAAATGAATGATTAATGTCTACCTATTAGATTTCAGTTATATGATGTTAGAAGTTAAATATATTTTTTAAATGTTAAAATAT
Source organism: Tiliacea citrago (assembly GCA_963921375.1). NCBI lineage: Eukaryota > Metazoa > Arthropoda > Insecta > Lepidoptera > Noctuidae > Tiliacea > Tiliacea citrago. Next base: position 535,984 of record OY992802.1, read on the forward strand.
TGTGATTTTCTAAATACAACTTTAAATAAAAACGTTTTACAAAAAAAAAAGAACCGACTACCAAAAATAACACTACAAAGTGAAATATAACTTTAATTTCGGAAGTCGGTGTTTTTGGATCTGTATTTGAGTTTTTTGGCACCGACTTCCGAAATTAAAGTTATTTTTCACTTTGTAGTGTTATTTTTGGTAGTCGCTTCTTTTTTTTTATGTTAAAAGTTTTTTTATTTTTCACTTTTCAGTGGGTCAGTTTTGAATTTATCTAAGTTACAATAGCCTAATGTTAACTGCTCATCACCTTTTACAAAATATTGCTTTTCCCGATGCTGGGACGTTGATTGTTGAGGAGTTCCAGGAAGAGAACCAGGAGAACTGCCACTCACCATATGCATAGTGACGAGCATAAATTGCTTAATCGCAACCCGTTAAATAGGGGTACTCATTATTATATTGTTCCGGTGGCCTATGTGGTCTCCATCATCAGTTCCACTTCACCAAATGGTGCTTTCCGAGAGCAAATGCACGACTTACTATAAAAAATACCCTAATCGCTATAGGCTTTCCTATAAAATTTGAGGGTTTCCCTCGATTTCCATGGGATCCCTTCATCTGATTCTGATTTTGGATTTGGCAATGGCACCAACTCGGGAGTATACCCTTATACCCTTAGTTATACCCTTTCAAACAAAAAAAAAAGAATTTTCAAAATCGGTCCATAATTAACGGAGTAATCGCGTAACAAACAAACAAAAAAAAAACATACCGCCGAATTGAGAACCTGCTTCTTTTTGGAAGTCGGTAAAAAATGATGTTGTTGTTGTTTGATTTTATTTGGGTTAGGTATTCTCACATGATCGACTTTTGTTTACTTAAAACGTAAACATATATTTATGGTTGACTATACTAAACTGATGAATCAACGAATCTGGCGAACACTGTAAACTGTCGAATTGACGCGACTGTCTGTCTAATCCGCAAGACTGTGTCAGAATCAGCGAAACTGACTAATCAATGAATGGCGAATTAAATAAACTGACGAGTGAGGGAAACTGACCAGTGATACGCGGACTCAAACTGGCCGCTACAAAAATGACTGATCGAAAAACAACAAAATAAAAAATCGTACGATATAGTCTATACTGAAAAAAACATCCTATAATTAAAATAAATTAAGAAAAAAATATTATACTGCATGTTTTTTCTGGAATCCAGGAAGTATTTTTTATTTATTTAGGCAGTGTTGTATACGTACAGGGCGGGCGATGGAAGTGCGGCGACGTGGGCGGCCGGTCGTAGGGCTGCAGCGGGCGGCGCAGGTAGGACGGCTCGCTCGTGAGGTAGGAGTACGTCGTGATGCGGTGCGGCGAGCACGCGCCCGCGTCGCGGTACTCGCGCAGCACCAGCCCCGGCGACACCGCGCGGTACCCGTACTGCACACACATCAGCTGGGCTAGCGACGACATAGCCCTCACCCCAAGCACGACATAGAAGGACGGCTTTATGCAAAACTACGACGCGTACAAACGGCGATCTCAACCGAATGCCAGTTGCGAGTAGTGTTGCCATTTCAACACTTTAAAAGTCTTGACAAAAAGCCGGACAATTGCAACAAAGTCTGGACATTTAAGGTCGATCCGACACAGTAGTCCGCGAAATTAAAATTTCTTACGTTTTTTGTTATTTGCAGGTCAGTGTCAGTTTTATGTTGATCAAATGACTTCCTGCATGAAACTGCGCTGTGCAGCGCGCGGGCGGTGCGCAGTTGGTTATAAGATTCGCGACTGTAACAGATATGTATTTTCAGAATTATAACCATAAGAATCATTAATACATCTCTCTAAGTTAGATTTGTTCCATTGAATTAGTTTTTCATGACATTGGGGAACAAATCTAACTTAGAAACACGTATTACATATCTGATGAAGTCGCGAATCATATTTTGATTAAGATTAACCCTGAGACTGACCTGCAAGTTGCAAAAAACGTAAGAAAATTTGAATTTCGCGGGCAACAGCTGCGAATTTACCTTAAGAGCTTCCAAAAAAGACCTCTTTAACTAACGGAAAATAGGTAAAAGTTCTTACGTTTTTTACTGAAACATACTAAAAGAAACAACAAGACAAAAATAAAAGGTCCCAGCCCAGGGCCCAGTTTTTCGGCTTCATTTTCATCAATTCAATCGATGTATAAAAATAAAAAATAATGTATTTTAACGGTCGTATTCATAAAAAAAATCATAAAGAAGGTTTAAGACATTAATTAGTTAAAGTGCTCGATAAGCATAGAACCTTCGATAAAGTTGTGTATTCATAAACGTTCCAAAACGTTCTATATTTATTATGTCGTTTAAATTCATTATAAATCAAAATGTTGTCATTATAATGAAGTCATAAACTCACGCCTTCTTCCCATGGGGGTAGGCAGAAACTATAGAACGCCACCTGCCACGCTCCTTACAAGAAGAAGGCGTGAGTTTATGTATGTATAATGAAGTCATCCAACAAATCGTCCCACACATCGGTTCGTCAAACGAGAATGTCTGTCTACGCACCGAATAATTGTGTAGAAGGGGTGACGTCATTGTTATTAAAATTTGTCAATGAATTTGTTATTTTATCTGCCAAGCGACGACAACTTTTGACTATATTTTATTTGCATTAATAATAATAAAATGGAATCAAGACCGGACACTAGTTCCAATTAAAGGCAAAAAAGACAAATTAGGATAATATAAAAATAAATAAGACTGAAATTTTTATACAAGCTTTTTATGAATGAACTACTCGCTATAATGTCTCCTTCTAAAAGTTTGTAAAATTGCTATTTTACAAACTTTTAGCATTTTCCTGCAAGTTCTTGGGTTACGTCACTTGTATGAAATTCATTGACATTGCTGCCCTCTAACTGCATGTCTCCATGGCCAACTGCAATGTTATGAACTTGTGCTCGTGCTCCACTACCACAACTAATTGATTAACATTGGAGCTGCTGAAGATTGTCAGACTATCTTTTAATTGTACAAACTCAATCTCCTTTGTATTATATAATTGCATAGCACAAGTGTGATTACTATGTACAATAAAACTACCATTTACTGGGTGTTATATCTTTCATTGATTTGAATGTGCCCTGGCGGCTGAGAGTGTGTCATGCTCACTCAGATGTCTCACTGATGGTGGCGCGTGTGTTGGATCATTTAACTCCCTTCAAAATGGTTGAGCTGAATGGTGCTGATCCATGCGTCATGTTCGTGAACGGGCGCTGTCAGTTGGGACTGGTCATCTCTTAGCTGCCACGGCTTATTTTAATTATTTTAATTTTGATTTTTTTTTATCACGGACGTTTCTCTTTTCTCTTTCTCACATGTATACCTTCAACATGAATGATGAAACCGATACTTTGTATCAACAATTTAATTTAAAAGAGTGTCCGTGGAAGTTCTAGGCCGGTCTTCTCCACAGGAACTACTCTTTGGAATGGGCAATTAGCTTCATATTTCTAACTGACCGACTTCATGACAATTTAAAAGTGCTCGTAAATGGTTTAATTGAAATAAATGCTTTGCGTTTGAGTTTGTGAAGTACTGCTACATTCACTATGGTTGTTTTCACATTTTCTAGTTTGCAGGTCATGCCATGTAAAATGCATTGCAAGCGTTGTTTCCTCCACTCTCCAATGCAGCAATAAGCAATAAGTGGTTAGCTAGCGACCTCACAATTGATTATATTATTCTTGCCTGAGCAACCGGCAGCAAGTTCGTCATGCTCCCATAGATGTCACTGCTTGCGGTACGGTCGGGGGTCGGGTTGCCTCCTTCCCTCTGCTATGGCGAGGGGGGTGATGGCTGATCTTTGCGTTATGCTCGTGAACGGGTGCTGCTTGTGGTGACTGGTCGTCTTGCGGACCATGGTTTTGTTATTGTTATTAATGATTAACTGTTTTTTATTTTACTTCGATGGTGCTAGTTTATCATTTGTGAATTCGAGTTACATCTATAGCTTTATGTAAGCGGGCACGCCCATTATGCCTGGAGGCTTTTATTTAGGTACGTTCTGTTTACGTTATTTCTGCTTGAGTATAGTTTTTGACGATTTTTATGTTTTGTTTGGTATAGTGGCGTGTGCTAGCTAACATAAGGCAAATAATTTAATTTAATGTTGTGTTGCGTAATGCAAATTCTTTTACATTTATTGTATAGATTCAAGTTTTATATGTGAACAGACAGCTGTGCTGCTGGACAGTTTGTTGCACCACTTCTTCTTCCCAGCTAAAGCACTAGGAAGTGGTGAAGGGTGGTCGTTTTTGGGGGACTGTCTTATGTAATTTTCACGTTCAAAAAGTGCTGATTCTCAGCCTAGTTTGAATAAATGACTTTTGATTTTGAGCGATCCACAGTATTTTTTGTTGCTTTTGTGCTCAGTTATAATGTTACTCGCTTTTATTTTCCTTCTTCTTTCCTTAGGCCTTCAAAGAGGAGAGATGAATAAGGCTCTAACTTGAATCCGGAGTCCCTAAAAGTCTTCCTCAGGTTAAACAGAAGTGCAAAATAAATTAAATAGAACTGCAGCTCCTCCAAGTACGATTGTTTACCAAACTGACATTGTTGGCACACAATATTACTGTCATAATTGTCATATGTCATTATCATAATAGTCAGCTGCTGTAGAGTCGGCCATTGTTTTTGTTTCCTTATATCACTGTTAAAGTAGGGTTCTGGTTTTCATAACTTTATAATAGGTTTATAGAACGTTTAAGTGCTAAAATGCGTTTATGAATAACACTTTGTGACAAACAGACTTTAGCTAGGTTTTAGATGTTCGATAACTGTTTATGAATAAGACCGTAAGTGCATAGTGGACTTCCAGACGTCTTGAGGCCATCGTACAATGTGGACTTGCGTAAGTTTGGACACTACGCGATCGTAGCACAGAATGAGCTACGCCGTAGCACCGCGCGTACACTCGCGCGACGCACATGGTATATTTTGTGAACTACAAGGATTATACTGAAAACTAATATCGCTACTCCATGTTTTAAAATTTAATTTTAGAAGAACATTTTAATTTATTTAAGTTCCCAATGATTTGCTATACCACCTTCTAGAACTAGTCTGAAAGTTCAAGATACATGTAGGCATTACCCACAGTTAGTCAACACATCCACATGCTCGGGCGTCGTGCGCGATAGGGAGCAAGACAATAGTGAAAAACAACATAGGTACAAATTAACAACAACAACAATCATAAATAACGAAACATTAACTGAAACCTGTAAATGTGTCAACTGATAATAAATAAATACGTGTGCCCTTGAAGTGAAACCATAGAACATGTTAAATAAGAGAGGATTGTTTCCAGACTGTGTTATTGTTTTATGACGAGATAAAAACTTTTTACAAAAAAAATAACTTTAATTTCGAAAGTCGGTGGCAAAAATACAAAACCAAAGACACCGACTTACGAATTAAAATTAAAGTTATTTTTCATTTTGTAGTGCTTTTTTTGAAATCGGTTAGTTTTTCTTTTAGTTGCGGTACCTACCCCACACAAATTCGAATACCACCTGCTATGTAAACAACAGTTTACAACAGCAACATAGTGCCCAAATATGTTAACCTAACACCTATGTTTTACAAATAAATATTCTGATTCTGATTCTGACTAAGTAGGAAAAATTCGTATTTAGTTGATCGGTTTGTAATTTATCTAAGTTACAATAGCGTAACATCAACTGCTAATCACATTTTACAAAATATTGCTTTACCCGATGCAGGAACGTTAATTGTCGAGGACTTCTGGCACGTCACCATCAGGTACGTCACCATCAGCTCCATTTGACCATAATATACATTGTCGAGCATAAATTGCTTCGCAACCATATTAAAGTAATCGCATCGCAGCCCGTCAAATACGAGTAGTTCCGGTGGCATCATCATCAGTTCCACTTCACCAAATGGTGCTTTCCAAGAGCAAATGCAAGAGTTTTTATAAAAAATACCCAAATCGCTATAGGGGTGCCTTTAATATTTGAAGAGTTCGCTCGATTACTCCAGGATAACACTATCAGATCCTCACCTGATGATAATGGGACCACTTAGGAAGTATATATACCCTTTCAAACAAAAAAATAATTTTCTAAATCGGTCCAGCCGTTTTCGAGTAATCGGGGAACATACATTTACAAAAAGATTCCGACGAACCGAGAAGCATCTCCTTTTTTTTTTGAAATCGGTTAAAAAGGGCAGAGAACTTAATCGATCAATATAGCGTTAAGCCTGCTATACACGGCGCGATGTAATTGCCTGTGGCATACTACAAGTTAAAGCAACCCCAACAGTTGGGCTTCACCGTCTGAGCTGTGAGTAGACGATGCAAGTCATTTTTTGCTCCAATTTTATGGTATGCCACAGGGAAGAAACTTGTATTGTGTCAATGAAGCTTTATGACCGCGTTCCAGGTGCAATCCTTTAAATACATTTTTGTGTAATTTTTCAAAATAAACAATGATGAATTCTCCAAGAGCACACGCAAAAAAAAAAAACAAATTATAAAAAGAAATAATAAAAGTGTGTGTGACGGACCTTCCTGGTCAAGCTACTGTAGGGGCTGCAGTAGGAGCCGTTGACGCTGGGCGTGCGCGAGCGCAGCGAGAACTGAAGACAACAAGCGACGTCACGCGCGGTCCACGGCGCGGGCGCAGTTGCACAGTGTGTAGTGCAGCCATAACGTAACGTGCGCACGTGGGCAAATCTAAGCCTCGTATTCATTGTTAACAAAAGTTCAAAACAAGTTGCCCGACTTGTTAACCTGCATGTATTCAAAACTTTAATATGTTGCTGCAACACAAAAAACCGGCCAAGTGCGTGTCGGACCGTGGTCCGTTATCCGAAGAAAAAGTTAACTTTGTAGTTGAAAAACATGGTTGGACATTCCAACTGCAAATGTGAGTTTGTACGCATATTAAGGATTTACCATGTTATTTTAAGACCATAGATTTCATAAAGGGTTTCTTGTAATCTTTTAGTATAGAACTATTTTCTGTATATTTTTTTCCAAATTTTTGGTTCTGTAGTTTCGAAAAAGGGGGGCAATTTTCAAATGCATTTTCATACATTTTCTTAAATAACTTTAAAACAAATTATTTTAAAATTATAAAAAAAATATGTCAAACGGAACAGCTTGCCAAACTTTTTTTTTCTAATTTTTACCTCAAAAGTGAACGCATTTATTCAAAATTTATTTATTTACGTTACATGTTCGTGTTTGGGTCACAGAAATTCAATCGTCCAGTAGATTCGGAGCAAATCGGCTGTGACAGACGGACAGACACACGAGTGATCCTATAAGGGTTCCGTTTTTTCACACATAACATAACATCACGCCTGTAATCCGCGAAGTGTTAGGCAGAGGTGTACCTATAGTACACCAACATTTCGCCAGTTATTTTAAGTCCCATGTAATAGAGGGCGAGCCTATTGCCATCAACCGGGCACTAATCCAGACTCCGGGCTGCTTCTGAGAAATTCCTAATGGAACATCCCAATATCACTTTGCCCGACCTGGGAATCGAACCCGGGACCTCATGCTCAGCAGTCGTGCTTGTCCGTTTTTTTCCTTTTGAGGTAAACCAACAAACCTAAAAATGTTGCTGAAACAATGTTCTGCAATTTTTATTTCCAATGAATACGGGACTAACATTTTAATGCCGTAGGTATCTCCTCTTTAGAAGAGCCATCTTCCAAATAAATATGTATAAACGATTACATGTTAAGTTGGAAGTCAACAAGTGGTGCCGTGCAACTGCGCCGCGCGTGGAGCGGGCTGACCCAGGGCCCGCGGTCACGAGTCTACTAGTGGGAGCTGGCTGAGTCGTGAGAGCGGGCCCTGTTGCAAATAAACATTGAAGATTATAAAACATTTCACGTTTGTATACGTATGTTTGTCGTTGCCTCATTACAACAAAATCTTAACGGAAAGACGACGAATTTACGTGAACAAACGTAGTCTTGCTTGTGTAACCAAAAAACAGTTTGACAAGTTTTTAATTAGAATTCGAGATACACAAGCAAGACGTCTTGAGTGTTACATGACTTTAGTGAGTGAACACAAATATTTAGGATCAGAAACTGTGTTTGCTGTAACGACGACTGTTCACAATGAGCACTGCAGTCATTTACACCCGGTATAATACACAAGTAATAAAACAGTGAGGGTGCAAACTATTCACAGCTACTGTGTGGTGTGTGTCGGTGCAACTGTGACGGCTGCATTACAAACTATTCACAGCTACTGTGTGGTGTGTGTCGGTGCAACTGTGACGGCTGCATTACAAACTATTCACAGCTACTGTGTGGTGTGTGTCGCTGCAACTGTGACGGCTGCATTACATCACACTCATACTAATCTGCGTATAAATGCAACTGCCACATAATGACAAACAATATAACACTACGATACTGAAAGAAAATAGAAATATAAAATTAAATATCAAATCCTGCGACGGCGACGTATAAGATAACAAAATAACTAATTTATAGTCGGTAGCGCAACAGAATAGGCGATTAAATAAGATATGCGTCGGCAGGATCTGTGGCGAGACTACGCGTACGGTGCGTCACCTGCAGCTCGGCGGAGGCGCGGTCGGCCGCGGCCAGGTCGGGCGCGTCGAGCTCGCCGGCCTCGCGCGGCGCCGGGCCGCAGCGCGGGTGCCAGATGGCGGCGCCCTGCAGGAACATCTCCTCGCCGTCGCCGAACGGGTCGCCGCACTTGCTGCAGCGCGCGCACGTGGGGTGGAAGTGGTGGTTGTCGCCGGCCTGCACAGACCACACGCTCACTGCTCACTGCTCACGGGTACCAACAACAGTATGTGTTGTTGAGTGTACTTATTGAATATATAAAAGTACTTATGCCAACGCGTAGCAAACGATTTTTTACAACACACACACACAAATTATTTAAGATAAAAAAAAATGTAAATATATTATGTATTTGTGTATATGTTGTGTGTATATAAATAATATCGTATCTCTATGTATTTTACTGTGTGTAGGTACATGAAAAATAAAATAAATAAACATAAACATAATATTTTGTAATTTTTTTGGGAAAAATAGATCGCGGATTGTTGTAGGAGAGGCATGGCTTCAAATCCTTCCTGAAAAAACTTTTTTGAATAGTTTCCAGTATAAAAACTGTCTTGGGTAGAAAGTTAACTAAGTTCAAAGTTCAGTAGACTATTGATACCTAGTGGATATTATTATGGCTGAAATAGATGTTAACAACACGTAAAAAATACCTATCCGAAAAAGGCTGTCAGTACAAAATTCCACAAAAACCCGTCACACAATGAAGTCAACAACAAGAAAAGCGTGTCGCGCCTCTGGATTATGTCACATGGTTGACCCGTACTAGCATTTAAGACAAATTGCAAGTCATGACATAATTTATCATGTCTTGTCACAAACGTCTTGGGTACACCCGAGGTCGGCCCGCAGTAGTCGCATATGATGTGTAACATCTGACATCTCACCTTGGTAATAAGCAACTGAGCAACGACAGAAATCCTCAAAATTTAAAAAGCTAAAGTATAATAATTATTCATTACTACTGGTCGCCCACTGGTCGACATTCGACCCCCTCAATATAGTACTTACTAATTCTATGAGTACACTAACTCCATGCTATTATAAAGTACTTGCTTATTACATGCTCAAGCTGTCACTTCCTGTTACACACTTCCGTCCCTTTTCACGAAATCACTCCCACAGAAAGCGAGAGGAAAGAAGTTACACATCAAAAACTGAGAATTTTTGTCTCTGTGAGGAATTACCCTGTAGTGCGATGTTCGTACGATTTACCCTGTAGTGCGACGTTCGTACTAATTACCCTGTAGTGCGACGTTCGTACTAATTACCCTGTAGTACGACGTTCGTACTAATTACCCTGTAGTGACACGTTCGTACTAATTACCCTGTAGTGACGCGTTCGTACTAATTACCCTGTAGTGACACGTTCGTACTAATTACCCTGTAGTGACACGTTCGTACTAATTACCCTGTAGTACGACGTTCGTACTAATTACCCTGTAGTGAGACGTTCGTACTAATTACCCTGTAGTGACACGTTCGTACTAATTACCCTGTAGTGACACGTTCGTACTAATTACCCTGTAGTGACACGTTCGTACTAATTACCCTGTAGTGACACGTTCTTACTAATTACCCTGTAGTACGACGTTCGTACTAATTACCCTGTAGTGACACGTTCGTACTAATTACCCTGTAGTGACATGTTCGTACTAATTACCCTGTAGTGACATGTTTGTACTAATTACCCTGTAGTGACACGTTCGTACTAATTACCCTGTAGTGACACGTTCGTACTAATTACCCTGTAGTGACACGTTCGTACTAATTACCCTGTAGTGACACGTTCGTACTAATTACCCTGTAGTGACACGTTCGTATAATTACCCTGTAGTACGACGTTCGTACTAATTACCCTGTAGTGACACGTTCGTACTAATTACCCTGTAGTGACACGTTCGTACTAATTACCCTGTAGTGACACGGTCGTACTAATTACCCTGTAGTGACACGTTCGTACTAATTACCCTGTAGTGACACGTTCGTACTAATTACCCTGTAGTGACACGTTCGTACTAATTACCCTGTAGTGACACGTTCGTACTAATTACCCTGTAGTGACACGTTCGTACTAATTACCCTGTAGTGACACGTTCGTACTAATTACCCTGTAGTGACACGTTCGTACTAATTACCCTGTAGTGACACGTTCGTACTAATTACGCTGTAGTGACACGTTCGTACTAATTACCCTGTAGTGACACGTTCGTACTAATTACCCTGTAGTGACACGTTCGTACTAATTACCCTGTAGTGACACGTTCGTACTAATTACCCTGTAGTACGACGTTCGTACTAATTACCCTATAGTGAGACGTTCGTACTAATTACCCTGTAGTGACACGTTCGTACTAATTACCCTGTAGTGACACGTTCGTACTAATTACCCTGTAGTGACACGTTCGTACTAATTACCCTGTAGTGACACGTTCGTACTAATTACCCTGTAGTGACACGTTCGTACTAATTACCCTGTAGTGACACGTTCGTACTAATTACCCTGTAGTGACACGTTCGTACTAATTCGGAAACACGAGGATTATCGAAGCGCATGCCTCTTCGGTTCGGTTTAACTTTACATACCTACTTATTATAATTATGAACACAAACAGAGATCGGTAATTACATAATTTTTTGTCGATTTCCTGTATAAAAAATGAAAATATGTTGGTATTATTATCGCTATTTTCCTTCGTCATATTTGGCAACACTTGCAACAAAATCTAGAAGCAAAATCATGATGGTTCAATCTCAATCAAATCTCATTCATGATGATCATTTCGGGATGCAACGGATGCATTAACTGGCCACTGACATGTACGAGTAGCAGCGGCAAGTTATTTATATAACGATAACAACAGCGAAACAATGCGTGCACACGTCACAATGCTATCAAAACAAACGAGTCCCGTTGTGTGACGTCACAGCTGTGATATGACGCGCCACACGTCACGGCGCCCGCTACGCAACGGTACTATTGTTGTTATTATTGTGAGACAGTGTAACGGAATTATCAATGCCTAAAGGAAATACTTACGGAAATAAAGGGATAAACTTCGATACGTAATCAGATAAGAAGGAACAGGAAAGTTTGAAGAACATTTGAAATGCAAACAAAAGTTAAGTTTTTAAATCAACATGAAATATGCACTGCACAGACGGAGGACACTAGGACAAGTGTGCCAGAAACATGATATACTGATAGAAAAATGTGAGAGCTACGGGATACGAGGAAAAGCGTTAAATTGTCTAAAAGACTACCGCACTAATAGACAGCAACGGGTGGAAATCTTAGGCGTTAATAAAGACAGAGAAGTGATAAAATATAAATCTCAATACAGGACCAATACATATGGCGTGCCTCAAGGAGGTATTTTGGGGCCATTGCTTTATTTTCTATACATAAATGATTTGCCAACAGTGACGAAGAATAAGTGTGTGTTGTTTGCAGACGACATCTCATTGATAATACATAAAGATAATAAAAATGAACAATTTGAGGATAAAATAAATGCTGCCGTAGAAGCTATAATAGATTGGCTTGAACAAAATAATTTATGTGTGAATGTTTCCAAAACAAAATTTATTAATTTCTCTAATTACAAAATGACTAATGAAGCAATGAAAATTATGGGACGTGATAATGAAATTGAAGAGTTGACCATACGAAATTTTTAGGCATATAAATTGATAAACATTGTAATTGGAAAAAACATATTGAAAATATATGTAATAGACTAAACAGCTTTGCATTTGCACTAAGAAATCTCAGAAAAACTGTTGGAAGTAATGCCGCTCTATTGGCATATCATGGATATGTCTCATCTGAGCTAAGATACGGCTTAATCTTATGGGGTAATTCCACTGATAGCAATAAGGCATTTATTGTGCAAAAAAAGTGTTTACGAGCTGTGTTTGGTGCAGACACATTAGAATCGTGCAGACCTATCTTAAAAAAAAAAATTAATTATTAACCTTAGCATGCTTATATATATATACTGGAAATAGAAGAATTTGTAAAAAATACATCATCAACTATTCAGTACAGCCGATAGCGACAATGTTTATAAGGTGGGCAAAATGTCAAGGGATCCAACAACATTGTATAGAACCGTGCTGTTGCTGTACATGTGTGAGGTGAGGAATACCTGCAGAACTTTGCCGGAGATGTACCGCTGGCAGTAGGCGCAGCGCACGCCGTACATGCGCTGGTAGTCGCGCTCGCAGTACGGCACGCCGTCGCGCCCCATGTACTCGCCCTGCAGCACCGCGCCGCACTCGCCGCACGCGAAGCACCACGTGTGCCACTGTCTGCACACGACACGCACATCAACCAAGTAAATTCTGCCTCCCTTCAAACTCCCCGAGTAGACTCTGGCCAAATTATTTATGATGACTCGCTATTACCTGCCCCTAACTCGGGACGCCAAGCATTCATTAATATTTTACGAGGTTGACCGTCAGGTCACTTTGCATAAAGTCCTGTGGCAATAAATAAATGAGTCCAATTAGACAAAGAGATGGCGCGACCTTTAGCCCACTTGTCCTACCGCCGCGTGCCGCCCTCATTCATTAACCACAACTCACTGCCGCGCCGACGGGAATGTTATTTGATACCAATTTTGTCAGGAGTCCATGACATTTACCCCGGGTTACTTAGTTACTATGCGTTATTTTAACTTTATTTTATAAACCATTGAAAAGATAAATAAACTGTGTATAACCTCACCTGTCTAGTGCTACGAGAGCCTGTCCTTCTGATAGCTCTTGTCCACATCCCGCACATTCTGAAATAAGGATAAAGCATTACAAACTAACAATTTGCATTAAAAAACACTACCCAAACAGGCCCTCATGTCAAATGTTGTTTTTATCTCTCTTTGCACATGAAAGACCCATAGCTCATGAGAACTCTATTAAACGGTCAGTCACCACTTGCTTCCTGCAAGCGATTGGGCTTCTGTACCTGTGTCTTGTGCGGCGGGGTGCGCGTCAAAGTCACGGTCGCTCAATGTCAAGGGTCAACGTATTCGCGTCTTGTGCGAGCTCATGGAAAGTAGAAAGCGTTCGCTAAAGCCCCTACATATTCAAGTCCTTTGACACGGAATTCAGTTCCTTTGTTGTGTCACTCCACTTGACGACGACCTTGTTCTGTCTAGCAGCTAAAATAGTTTCTCTTGTAGATCACAGGTTAACGACACATAAAAACAATTTCTTCAAACGAGCATGTCTGAAGAAATTGTTTTACTGTATTTAGAAATTTCCTCGTACAGTGAAGCCTTTACATTATCTTCGTCCGTTTTCAAATAGTTTGCTTTGACAAGTTAGCTCAGGACACATAATACCTTTCGAAGCTACGGCGCTGAGCAGACTATTGCTTACAACTACATTTAATTACTTGACAACAAAGATCAAAATAGCCACCTAATACTCGTAATACGTTTGACCAATGTCGAATTGACATCAACCTAAAACTTTTTTAAGGGGCTGGCTATTTTATGAAATATATCAATGATTTTTAACCGACTTCAAAAAAGGAGGAGGTTCTATATTCGTATGTAGGTATGTTTTTTTTTAATGTATCGTGGCGGCATCTACATCGCCACATGCAAACTACGCATGACACTGACAAGGAGAGTTTACCGCGTAACTAGCATAATTATATACAACATACCGACATCAACCGTCGGGCAGTTGCCCACCAGACACAACACCCGTCAGGGCGGAGGATCCTCCCTTTTTCTATGGAGGATGATTGAACGTTACACCCTGTTCCTCATACATCTAAACTGGTGACTCCGAGTATGAACGCGTGACGACATCATCATCACTTCCTCAAGCTTTCGAGCGGCGAGTCACAGCCAGCACCCACGACTTCAACGGGTATCTAGACCACCAGCATGCAGCGGACGCGCATACCTGGTCATCACCTCAGCCTCATAAGCAACCTTGGCATAGCCAAGTTGGAGTCTCATTTCCTACGAAATGTATTGGAAAAGTTTTTTGCGATATATGACTTTTCAAGTACTCAAACCTCAGTTGGTCCAATAGAGGTTGTTGATCCTTATAAGAAACAGGATCGATTCGCATAAAAAAAGTTTTTGTGAATATTGCCCCTTTTCCTGCTGACTGTACATTTTTTCAAAATCTGTGTATGCAGATCAAAAGTTAAGGACAGTCTCTTAAGACCGTTTTCCTGTAGCTACAACGGTTAAAAAAGATAAATCTAACGACATATAATTCATCAAAATCGGTTTAGCCGTTTAGTAGTTACGAGGGAACATAGGGACGGACATACATACAGGTCAAACACATAACCCTCCTTTTTTGGCTTCGCCGCAGTCGGGTAAAACGAAAATATCAGGTCTGACGAATATGAACTGTTTAAGTTCCTGGAATGTGACTTTTCTCATCAAAATCGTGAATCAAGGAACAACAGAAGACGACTTCGGCTGAACGCATCCCAAAGGGTCATGGCCATCAGGCTGGTCGGGGGTTACCGCATGGTCTTCGGCGAGGCGGCGAGCATCCTTGCCGTAATGACATCTGGAGGCAAGTCTTCGCGCACATTTGGGAGTGGCGCGAGCAGGCAAAACGCCGGGGCGTAACTGCGCTGCCGCGAGAAATCACGGCACAGCGGACAGAGCTCCGGCGGGATCTAATGGCGTCATGGAGAGTGCGAATGTCGCAACCCAGCGCTGGGCACGCCACAATTGTGGCGATAAGTCCCTCTTTGAGGAGTGGCTAGAGAGGTGCCACGGCGTCCTCACCTTCCGCCTGACGCAGGTCCTCACATGACACAGGTCTTTCGGGAGGTTCCTGTTCAGGATAAAGTGGGAGGAAACGCCCGGGTGTTACCACTGTGTGGATCGCCCGGAGGACACGGTGGAGGTCTGTCCGGCTTGGGTGGAGCACCACCGTTTCCTCGCGGAGGCGGTCGGCGGCGGCATCTCTCGCTTCCGGCCCTGGTTCAGGCTATGGTTCGGAGCGAGAGTGCATGGGAGGCCGTCACCTCCTGCGAAGCAGTAATGCTCGCGAAGGAGTAGGCGGAAGCGTAAGGGAGAGACAAAATTCGCGCCCTCACGCCCCTAGTCGCCGCGGTAGACGACCCCAGGCCCATTCCCGGCCATCGTAGGCGCGGGCTTGCGGACGGTTAGCGATGGGTAGCTCGCCGTCCGATAAGGAACAGGCCCGGGTCGATGGCGCTTTGTGTTCTACGCGCGCCTCAAAGAGATGTCAGCACCAACTGACGGGGTCCGGTAGGACCAATGCCTGCCAGGGTTGCGAGTTCGTCCGAAAGGGATATCATGGCCCTCGCACATTGGCAACTGAAAGAACGCGGGTGGGTTTTTGTCAGTAAAAGTCTAGACACGCCCTCCCTCTCCGCCCAGAGCGGGAGATGGTATTTGACAAGTTCCCACCCAAAAAAAAAAAACCTAACAGTTTCAAAACTAATTAAGCAAATCACTGGGACACATATATGACGAGAACGAGAACTCGAGGAACCGTTGTGCGTCTCTTATGAAGCGCATGCGGGCCAGCTCGAACAGCCTTCTAAGCGTGTTCGTGGGCCGCTGGGACTCGCCGATGTGGCGGCACTGGATGCGACTACACACTGCGGGTGGACGCGTCCTGGGCTTGGTATAAACTGGCTCTCCTGTGCGGTGCCTGTTTGTGATTTTTTATTTTATTTATATTCCTGTGGCTATGTTTTTGTTTTTGTATGTACTAACAATAGCTTTATAGGGTTTTTTTTTTGTTTACTAACAGTATATGGACTACGTCTGAAATAAATGTCTTAATAATACGATAATACGAAATCTAACCAGCCAGTGAAGTGAATTGCCTGGAACCTGCCAAGTTTTTTAAAAGTTCGTAATAGGCCTCCTGGCAAGCGTCGCAAGATACACGAATCAGCCCACTATCGACTTCCGGTCTCCGGAGCGAAGTGCTGTGCCGGCGTCGACATCGCCACATGCGAACTGCACATGAGACTGACGTCACGCACTATCCTGCAGTGGGGCTCGCGGCTCAATAACACCAGCCGCACGGCTCGAGCTAAGGTGAATTAAGCTTGCCGCGGTCGGTTCGTGGATGGATGACCATCCATTACATTACGAGACCCTTCGGTGCCTCAGAAAGCACGTTAAGGGATGATTTATGCTAGTCCACATCGGGCGCGAGCCGCGTCCGGGTCTGCTTAATTAGTAGGGAGCAACCGTACCGTTCTGGTCGTGCGGCGTGGCGGAGCCGGGCCGGGCTCGCGGCTCGCGCGCGGGCGAGGCGGGCGAGGCGGGCGCGAGCTGCGCGGGCGCCGCGCGCGCCGTCTGCCGCTGCGGCGCCGCTACGCAGCCCGAGCACACCACCTCCGCGCCCGTGTAAGTCACCTTCTCGCCGGACGGGAATGCGCGTCTGTGGACAATAAAGAATTTGTCAATATTTAACAAAACACTATCACATTGGAAATCCAAAACGTTCTGGATAATCCTCTAGCTGTTAGGAACAAAAGGTGTGATAGAAATAGAAATAATTTATTACAGACTTAAAAAAAAGGAGGTTATCAATTCGATACGTACGAGTACATATCTAATTCTCAATTCAATTCTCAATTCTTTATTGCGTACCATAATGTATACAGTTGGTGGGAAAAACAGTTACATCAGTCTCAATTATGGACCCTGTCGGGCACAGCATAGATAAAAGTAGGAGAGAGGAGGAAGAACGCTTGGCATTTAATAAGTCAAACTATGAGTTTATATATGTATTTATTAAAAATATTAGTAATGTTGTAAACTAATTACTTTTAAAAATATTAATTATTGTTTTATATATGTACTTATTATTAATTTTATTTATTATGTCAGTAATTTATTTATTATTAGTTTTATCAATTATTTAAGGTATTTAGTTATTATTATTTTTATTTACTACGTAAATAATTAATTATTATATTTTATTTTATTTAAAGTAACTTTAATTAATATTATTATCCTACAGGGGTAAGTCATTTATTTCATATTTATAATTTATCATCTAAGTATTCGCCTATACTATAATAGCATTTACTTTCAAGGAAGATTTTTAATTTATTAATAAATATATTATAATTATCTAAATTCTTAATTATTGCGGGTAACTTATTATAAATTTTTATGGACATGACAAACGTACTATCGGTATTATCGGTACTATAATGTATGTAATAGTATTGAAACTGCAATATATTCACTTAAGATAATCTATTAGGGCTTCCCAAAAAATATACAATTTTTTTATAGGTTCTATAGATCGGATTCTGACCATTTTTTTTAGTTGGCTTACATTTACTACAACTTAGGGAACAGTGCAAGTTTCATTAAAATCAATTCACTGAAATGAAATGAAATCACTAGTTTTCAAGATATGGACTAATACGTGTAAGTGTGACGGCCTGACTTATTGATACGAGCTGGTGTGTGTCGAAGGGAAAAAAATCTCAAAACATTGTAACCAAGGTTTTTCTAGTGCATGCGAGAAAAATCTAAATATTAACTACTTAATATAAACATTTATTTTTATTTTTTATTAACACTAAAAATAACGAAATAAAAAATTAATAAAACAAAATCGACTTCAAAATAAATTAACTCAAAATTATAAAATACACATACATCCATACATAGGGGGTGTAAGGGGGAGCACACATCAACCAGACTCCCCAAATGTCAACCTCACCTGCGCGCGGTACACCCTGCCACTAACAGACGAGGCGCTGGCGACCGATCGATGGCGGTATAACCATCTAACAAGCCAACCTAAATTCACCAGAGCGATGACGGGCAGCAGCGTCATCGTTGCGAAAGGATTGGCACTGCGGTCACCAACCCGCTTGCCCAGCGTGGTAACTACGGGTATTAAACCTCCCACATGAAAAAAGTGCAGAAACAACGGCCCCCAGTTCCCGGTGGTCCCGCTATTCCTGGTTAAGGTAGCGGTCACGGTAACGGCGGGACGGGGGGTGCGAAGAATCCCCGGGTTACGGCAGGCTACCAACGACTACTACATCTGGCTACGTACAATGGACGTTCGATGAGGCTGGACCATCACCTCGCCGAACTTGAGGTAGAGTTAGGTCGTATTAACTGGGGTTATCTGAAGTCCGAAGACAGGGGGAGGACACGATAACCCTGGAGTCAGGCCACCTATTCTACTTCCGCGAAGGTGATCAGCTCTCCCAAGGCGGTATCGGCTTTCTTGTGAACAAGAAACTCATTAATAATAATTTGACTTATAATAATAATTTATTTCAATTAATTGACACTAACAATTATGTTGGTAATCATTTTTATTTGACAAAGGATAGATTTTTTATGGATAGGTACTATCTTTCTAAATACTGTAAAAGACAGATAGCTGTAGCGACACAGCTATCTGTCTTTTACAGTATTTAGAAAGATAGTACCTATTCATAAAAAATCTATCCTATTATTTTTCTATTACAGCCAAGAATTTGGCTAAACAATTTGCTTCTATTGAGCAATGCGATGACATGTTAAATAATTCAGCCAATAATTTGGTAACAAAAATTGACATTAAAAATAATTTAAATTAGAAATTAGGACAATAGAGTCAACCTCTAGCAATAATGTACAGAATTGCAAAAATAAATCAAATAAAAGTTTAAAATCAGTCAATAGTATCAACCTGGTGCATCAAAATATTCAAGGATTTCTGAACAAAGATTTAGAAGTAGAATTATTTATGAATTTTAACAGTATTGATATTCTTTGTATAACAGAACATTGGCTTAAAAGCCACCAGTTCTTGTTAAATTTTAATAATCACCAGGTTGGTAGTTTTTTCAGCAGAGTAAATGCTATACACGGTGGCTCATTAATTTTAGTAAGTAACCAGCTTAAGTTTAAAGACCGTAAGGATATTGTGAGCCTATCTGTTGAGCGGACTGTTGAAATAGCCTGTATAGAATTGGAGCAGTTTATTGTATTAAGTGTGTACAGACCCCCTTCAGGATTGTACGACTGCTTTGAAAAGGTAATGGATGAAGTGTTGCACAAGATTTGTAACTCAAACAAGTCCATTATCACTTGTGGTGATTTTAATGTTAATTTGTTAGAGAACTCAGGTTCTTGTAGTAAAATAATAAGTCTGTTTCAGTCATACAATCTTGTAAACTTGTTTTTGGAGCCCACAAGAATAACCTCTACTAGTGCCATGTCTAGATAATATTTATACAGATATTATACCAAGCCACAAAGAAATTATAAATTTACTTGATTCTGATCATTGTGGGCAAAGGATTACTATCCAAAACCGAAACAACAAAGTGGCTAAAAAGGATATCACTGTTAACCCCAAAACAGCACGTCGCTTGGAAGCTTTTAAAGGTAAACTCATTGATAAATTACCAGTTCCATCTATTAATGATGATCTTAATCATCTTTATAATGTTTTTTTTAATATTTACTGTCAACAATTTAATTCCACATTTATTCCCAAGACTATCTCGGTTAATAGTAACGCATCTTTCAGTGATTGGGCTACCATTGGCATTCATAAAAGTAGAACACGGCTTTATGAGCTGTACAATGAAAGGTATTATGTAAACACTGATGAATTTAATTTGTATGTTAGAAATTATTCAAAATTATTCAAAAAAGTTTGTTGTATGGCCAAGTCGCGTTATTTGAGTTCGAAGATTAAAAACAGTAGTAATGTAATTAAAACGACTTGGAATATTATTAATAGTGAAACGGGAAGGTCTAGGAACCGAAATACTGACTATAGCCTGTCAATTAATGACAACATAATAAAATCTGACTCACAAGTCGCCGTGGCCTTTGAAAATTTCTTTTCGGATATTCCCGTTTCAACTACTAAATCCCTAAACTCATCACCTTCTGTTGCTGAGTCTTTGCTTAAGGAAAATGTAAATGTTTGCGATTCGGAATTTCACTTTGAACATATTACCTGTAGAGATATAATTAAAACCTTTAACACTTTAAATGTAAAAAAGACTGCAGATCTGTGGGGTAATTCTGTAGAAGTTGCTAAGTCTATTATAGACATCGTAGCACCTACTTTAGCTCTTATCTTTAATAATTGTATTGACTGTGGGGTGTTTCCTGACCTCATGAAGAATAGTAAAATAATACCGTTGTTTAAATCAGGTAGTACATCAGACCCCACAAATTATAGACCTATTTCAGTACTACCTACCTTTAGTAAAATTTTTGAGAAATTAATTTTGGACCAATTGCAAAGATTTTTTAATAAACATAAATTACTACATAGCAAACAGTTTGGTTTTACAAGGGGTCGTTCGACTACTGATGCCGGTGTTGAACTGTTAGGACATATTTATAATGCATGGGAAGATAAATGCGATGCCTTGGGCATTTTTTGTGATTTGTCCAAGGCTTTCGATTGCGTTTTTCATGAAACGTTAATCAGGAAACTCCGCCACTACGGGATCCGGAACACCGCTCTGGATCTTCTTACTTTATACTTGAGTAATAGGATTCAGAGCGTTGACGTCAATGGAAAAAGATCTCCCGGATCTATAGTAACAATGGGAGTTCCACAGGGCTCAATTCTTGGTCCTTTCTTGTTTCTTATTTATATTAATGACTTGCCTTACCTCATAAAGGATAATCATGATATAGTGTTGTTTGCAGATGACACTTCACTTTTGTTTAAACTTAAACGTCAGCAGCTGGTTACTGACGATGTAAATAGCGCGATCTCAAAAGTAGTTCACTGGTTCAATGTTAATAATTTACTTCTAAATGAAAAAAAAACCAAATGCATTCAGTTTACGCTACCTCACGTTAGGCAGGTGAAAACTGATGTGTTGATAAAGGGCGAAGAATTGAATCCTGAAGAAAGCACAGTATTCTTGGGCTTAACTTTGGATGCTAAGCTTCAGTGGGGCCCACATATAGATAAACTGTCTAAAAAGCTAAGCTCCGCAGCATATGCTGTTAGAAAAATTCGTAATTTAACTGACATAGAGACAGCCCGTTTAGTGTACTTTGCCTATTTTCATAGTGTAATGTCGTACGGTATTCTGTTGTGGGGAAATGCCGCCGACATTCAGAATATCTTTGTTTTGCAGAAAAGAGCTGTACGATCAGTTTATAAATTAAGTCCAAGACACTCTCTCCGAGAGAAATTTAAGGAGATTAATGTAATGACTGTACCTTCTCAGTATATTTTTGAAAATCTTTTATATGCCCATAAAAATATAAAATTGTTTAAAAAATACAGTGATATCCATAATATAAATACTAGAAACAAACATAAATTTGTTGTACCTACAACAAGGCTCAAGAAAATAGGTGGCTCGTTCCGATGTCAATGTATACGCTTTTATAATGAACTTCCAAGCCACGTTCAAGATCTAAGCCTTAATAAATTCAAATCATTCATTAAACGTAAGTTGTGTCAGAAAGCTTTTTATACCGTTAAAGATTATATTGAGGACAAAAAGGCTTGGGATTGAGATGCTCCAATTTTTACTTATTGAAGTGGTTTATTTTTATTGTTTGATGTTTTTTTTGCTAACTTTTATTATTTTATATACGTAACGTAATATATACGTAATGACATGATTATTTACTTGTAAAGTATTATATTATTTTAATTATTGTGAATGTGAAGACTATGTGGGTTATTGCTCTTTTATTTTTATTTTCACTTTGTCTTTTATTCTCAGTTAGTGTTAATCATGGTCTGGCAGTTTGAGTCATTTAAGCGGCCTACCCAAATGTCCTTTCTTTGGTATTGATCGTCGCATCGTTGAGCTCCTTAAGTTCTGAGTAGAGCTGCACGATTACTGACAAATGCGTGCACTGACTGGTCAGGTCCACTCAATCTGCGTGGTTCTTTCCTCAAAAGACCATTTCAGACACCAATCTACATGGCCTTCACATGATCTGACCAAGATTATGTCTGGACTTTAAAAGAGACTGTGACCTCTGAGTTTGTTTCGGCCTTTCTTCTCAGAGTAGTCAGATAGGAAACGCCGACCTCATCTAGTTTTAAAAATATGACTGACGTGTAAAAGTGTTTGTACAAACCTACTTACAGAAATAAAAATCATTTATCATTAACAGCGTTGTGGAAATCAGTAGTGTGTCGACACGGGTAGCGTACCTTGTACTAAGACTCACTGACAGGTACTACCTGAAAGTGATACAGGTATATGCGCCGACTTCGACATGCTCTGACGAGACAGCTGAGGCCATGTGCGAGGACATTGCCAAGGCAATGCACAGTACGACAAAGGCCCACTACAACGTTGTTATGGGAGACTTCAATGCCAAAGTGGGAGTACAAGAACGCGGTGAATCGAAAGTCGGACAGTTTGGTTTGGGGCGCAGGAATCACAGGGAGCAAATGCTGGTCAACTTTTTAGAGTCACAGGGGCTTTTCTTGATGAATTCGTTCTTCGAGAAGAAGCCCCAAAGGAAGTGTACCTGGCAGAGCCCCGATAACGTGACAAGGAACGAGATAGACTTCATTATGACGGATAAGAGGCATATATTTAGAGATGTCTCCGTGATCAGCAGGTTTAATACCGGAAGCGATCACAGGCTTGTCCGAGGCACTCTAAATATCAATTTTCGAGCTGAGAGAATCCGAATGATGAGGCCTACCCTCCGACCTACGCAGCTCCAAACCGCTCTTGGATCCGAAAAGTTCCAACTGGAACTTAAAAATCGATTCGGCCTACTGGAAACCAACCACAAGCACTGTTGACGAGAAAGCCGACGAGGTGGTCAAAACACTACGCGACGTGTCCCGCAGACTTTTCCCATCGCAGCGGAAAAGTAAAGTGTCCAAACTTTCCTCAGAGACTCTCGGACTTATGAGGAAAAGACGAGAGTTGCCATCCACGCAGCCGTCTTCGTCAGATAAGAGGGCCTTAAACCTAAAAATTAGAAAGCTGACGCGACGCGACCTTCGGTGCTCCAACACCCGTGACATTAAGGTCACGATTGAGCAAAACCGAGGGTCGAAAGTGTTCGCTCAGCATTTAGGGAGGTCCCATTTGACGAAACTGAAAACTGCGGATGGTAGAGTCGTGACTTCGAAGTCCGAGATACTCGAGGAAGTCGAGGATTTTTACGGACACTTATACTCAACGCGGACGGCAAAACCAGCGGCGCATAGTGAAGATGTCCATCGAGCCTGATTAACGCGCCACTACACGGAGGACATCCCGGACATGTCGACCACTGCGAGATTAGGGCGGCTCTCGAGCAGCTAAAGAACAACAAGGCACCTGGCGATGACGGAATAACGACAGAGCTCCTTAAAGCGGGCGGGGCTCCAGCCCTGAGAGAGCTAGCGAGTCTCTTCAACTCCGTCATCCAAGAGGGTACAACGCCCGAAGCGTGGAGCAGAGGTGCGGTGGTTCTGTTCTTCAAAAAAGGCGACAAAACCTTGCTGAAGAACTATAGACCCATCTCACTTCTGAGTCACGTATATAAGCTGTTCTCGAGGGTCGTCACGAACCGTCTCGCTGGGAGACTTGACGAGTTCCAGCCACCAGAACAAGCCAGTTTTCAAAAAGGCTTCAGTAAAGTCAAAGTCAAAGTCAAACCATTTATTTCAAATAGGCACATAAGAGGCACTTTTGAACGTCAAAATTTACAAAAAAAATAGAATTGATTCTAGTTGCCCCTTCCAAAAGGTAGTTTCGTATGGAGAAGAATGGGCAAGAAACTCCACCGGTACTCTTTTAAAAATGTTTTACAATATTTTGTTTGATTACATTAATTATATGATTATATGTGAAGACGATGCACCTAGAATAAAATTACTATACCATAATAGGTAAAACGAATTAAAAACTAAGCAATGAAAAATAACTTAATTATTAGATAGATACGTGGTGTTCACATATTTACAAACATCATACAAGTATGTTTTTCTAAAAAAATAAGTCAGTGTGTGAGTATAGGTTATCACAGAATGTAAAATGAATATCATAAAAATAACAGATTTTACCATAAAAATAGCAACCAGTTTGATTTTGTCTAGACTCTATATTGTCCTATGGAGCTGGACCAGCATGTTTCCAAGCATTCCTGTCCTGGATATAATCCTCTAACTTGTAATACGCTTGTTTACAAAGTGTACTTTTAATATGTGTTTTAAATTTTCTCTCATTTAATTTCAATATATCACAAGGTATTTTGTTGTAACATTTAACACAGTACCCCATAAAAGATGTATGTACTTTAGATAATCTGAAAAATGGTTGATCTATTTTATCTTTATTTCTAGTATTAAAATTATGTCTATCGCTTATCTTGTTAAGAATATGTCGATTTTTCCTTACATACATAATATTTTCATAAATGAATTGGCAAGGTACCGTCATAATATTAATCCTTTTAAATAGTTCCCTAAGAGATTCGCGGCGACGGAGATTATAAATTGCTCTGACAGCTCTCTTTTGCAAAATAAAGATGGACTCAATGTCAGCAGCCCGACCCCACAGTAAAATGCCATACGACATAATGCTGTGGAAGTAACTAAAATAAACCAAACGCGCGGTTTCTATATCTGTTAGCTGTCTTATCTTTCTAACAGCATAAGCGGCCGAGCTTAGCCGCCCCGCCAGAGAGGTTATATGTGGTCCCCATTGCAGGTTCTCGTCTATAGTGATTCCTAGGAAAACCGTTTGATTAATAAATTCCAGTTTTTCTCCGTTCAATATGATATCACATTCGCTACTTCTAACATTAGGTAATTTAAATCTAATACATTTGGTTTTTTTTTTCATTTAATACCAAATTATTTACCGTAAACCAATCTTGGACCTGAAGAATAGAGTTATTCACTTCGTCAAGATTTTGTGATCGTCGATCTATTTTAAAGATCAATGATGTGTCATCAGCAAATAACACCATCTTCGGTTGATTTTGAAGTAATTGGGGTAAATCGTTAATGTAAACTAAAAAGAGGAATGGACCCAATATCGAACCTAGAGGAACGCCCATTGCCATTTCAGACCCCAATGAGTTCGCGCCGTTTACTTGAACTTTAACCTTTCTATCTTTTAGGTATGATCTTAGTAAATCAAGAGCTGCATTCCTAATCCCATAGTGCTCTAGTTTCAGCAAAAGTGTGTCATGGTTCACGCAATCGAACGCTTTAGAGAGGTCGCAAAAGATTCCAATGGCATCTTGTGCTTCCTCCCAGGCGTTAAAAATGTTCTTTATTAGGGTAACACCGGCGTCAGTGGTACAACGCCCTTTAGTGAAACCGTACTGCTGTTCATGAAAGATGGATTTTTTATTAAAGTGACGTAACATTTGATTGAGCATCAACTTTTCAAACACCTTACTGAGAACTGGCAGAATTGACATAGGCCTATAATTATTGGGTTCTTTACTATCTCCGGATTTGAACAAAGGAACTACTTTACTGTGTTTCATGAGATCCGGAAAGACTCCTTGATCCACACTGGTGTTAAATATAAAAGCTAAATAGGGCGCAATGGTTTCGATTATAGATCTACAGACTTTTACAGACATGCCCCAGAGATCTTCTGTTAATTTAATTTTAAGATCTTTAAAAGTTTTTATAACAGCCTGGGGGTTTGTATGTTGGAACCTAAATTCCAAAGGGCATACTTTTACATTCTTTCTAAGTAAGGCAGCCGAGAGCGCGGGTGAGGAATTTAAAGTTTCAGTAGTTTTAAGGGAAATATTAGCAAAAAAGTTTTCAAATTCCTGAGCTATTTCTACCTCTGAAGTGATGGGCCCATGTGCAGTTTCTAAATTTAATTCAGTATTACGCTGTTTTTTCCTACCTGTTTCATTATTTATTATTTGCCAGGTAGTTTTTATTTTATCATCAGCTGATTTTATTTTATTGCTAATATAAAGAGCTTTAGCTATTTTGCACACACTTTTAAAAGTTTTAGAATATTTTGCAACATATTGATGAAAGCTTGTATTATTCTTATGTTGCTTTAGGCCATAAAGTTCAAAAAGATTTTCCCTGCTTTTACGAATACCTGGAGTACCGGTGTACCGTGGACCACCACCATACTGATGGGCAAATTGTGCAGAAGACCGAAGAGTACAATCAGCCGCTGTGTATGGCATTTGTGGACTACGAGAAAGCCTTCGACTCCATCGAAATTTGGGCAGTTCTGGCCTCTCTGCAACGATGTCGAATTGACTGGCGCTACATCGAAGTGTTGAGGTGTTTGTATGACGCTGCAACGATGACTGTCCAGGTCCAGGATAAGAAAACCAGCCCCATCCAACTACTCAGGGGGTGAGACAGGGGATGTGATATCCCCGAAACTGTTCACCAATGCGTTGGAGGACGTCTTTAAGACGCTGGATTGGACTGGACAAATCAACACTACGAGTATCAACGTAAACGGCGAGTACATCTCACACCTTCGTTTTGCCGATGACATCGTCATAATGGCAGAGACGATGGAACAGTTAGACCAGATGCTGCACAACCTAAATGGAGCCTCTCGGCGGGTTGGCCTCGGCATGAATTTGGACATGACGAGTCATGTACAATTCGCACGTCTTGCCAAGTCCAATCCACATTGAAGGGTCGCTTCTCGAAGTTGTGTAGGAGTATGTCTACCTAGGGCAAGTTTTCCAGCTTGGTAGGCACAACTTTGAGAAGGAAGCCGACAGAAGGATCCAGTTGGGTTGGGCAGCGTTTGGAAAACTGCGTCAAGTCTTCTCGTCATCAATCCCGCAGTGTTTGAAGACTAGGGTCTTCAAACAATGCGTCCTGCCCGTTATGACATACGGTGCCGAAACGTGGACACTAACAGTCGGGCTGGTCCACAAATTTAAAGTCACTCAGCGTGCTATGGAGCGGGCTATGCTCGGAGTTTCTTTGAAGGATAAGATCAGGAATGAAGTTATCCGGAAGAGAACCGGAGTTACCAACATAGCATGCAGAGTAAGCAAGCTGAAGTGGCAGTGGGCTGGCCATGTTTGTCGAAGGACCGATGGCCGGTGGAGCAGACGAGTCCTGGAGTGGAGACCGCGTATCGGCAAGCGTAGTGTGGGGCGACCCCCAGCTAGATGGACCTACGACCTTAAAAAGGTGGCTGGGATAGACTGGATGCGGAAAGCGGAGGACAGGGTGTTGTGGCGCAGCCTGGGAGAGACCTATGTCCAGCAGTGGACTGCTATAGGCTGAGTTGATTGATCCATACATAAACTCACGCCTTCTTCCCATAGGGGTAGGCAGAAACTATAGAACGCCACATGCTACGCTCCTTACATACTCCTTTTGCTTCGCCTACGGTCATACACGCACACCGATTGCGAGTACTACGCATCTGACCTTTATGAAGAACATCACCAATTAGAACAAATAATATTTTGATATATACACGAAATTAACAAACAAAAAGAAACCAAAAGTAGGTACGAAACAAATTAGGGACCTACAAGTTTTTTTGAGGTTAGTGCCAGCACTTAAAAAACTACCTATCAAATATAAATAAATAAAAACTGGCTTAACTGGCACCGACCTTAAAAAAAATTGAGTTAATTTTGTTTTAAAGACGAAGATTTTTTTTACTGTGGGTATCTAGATAAGATGGAATTTTTATAAACAGTCCCGATATTTTTTTATCACTTTCCCAGTTTATGATTTCTAAATAATGCATACATGCTGAGTACCTACATATGCTCAAATGAGCCTTTTTATGGAATCCATATAAAGAAATGAAATGGTCCCTTAACACCCAGTTTTCGTATCAATAAATATTTCAAATCTATGAGTCTCTATGGCACAAAATGTTTCACTGCGGCCGGTGTGGATATAAAAATATACGTATTGATGAGTTCCCGCTAGGGGAGCACCGGCTAATTTGACGAATTCTTGTAACCGTGTATGGAAACAGCTCCAGATGGTCACAGATTTGTAGCTATAATCAGTTGCCTATTCAGCATCAGCTAAGCGTATAGTAATCCGGACTGAACAAGCCTTTTATATATAAACGCGTAGGCAAGGTAATGCAAGCATAAACTGAAACTGGAGAGAAGTAGGTATAGCTCGAGGAGTATGAGGTCGATATTTGTTCGCGCTTGAAATCATTGGTAGCACGTGTAGATCGGTCTTGCGGCCATAACAGCTACACACGATGCGGATTTCGGTCAGATCAGAGGAATCTAAAGGTAGAACTGAATATTTATAATTATACGGTAATCTTGAAGCAGTTGATCTAGGGGTTGAAAGCGGTAGAGGTATAAGGGTATGGTACCGGTATAGAATTACGATACAGCTTCGATTTAAAGGTAGAACCAAAACGGTTGAGAATTACGGTTGTGATACCGTTAAAAAAAGAATTATACATATATTTTTTTACAGTATCGTTATACCTATATATTACTAATACCTTTACCAAAATAATTTCGATACCGAAAAAAATGATGCGACGAACGCCTCGGCGCGGGCGGCAGGGTAAAAAGAAAACCTTTATTTTATAATTTAGATACTTGAAAAAGTAATGATACCGCAATATTACAATATCGAAATTATACAAGTACAGTTACTTTAAGGTATAGTAATTTAAAGGTACCCTTATTTTAAGGTATCGAAATTTAAAGGTATGACGTCATATCGCTTACTGTTTTAAACATAATTTTTTCGGTTATTCAATCTCTGAGTTGATCAACACGCGGCGTTGAGTACGCACTGGTTGTCCAGCGGGCGGGAAGAAGAAGATGACTGATACTCACTTGCATCTCGCACAGGTGAAGCACTTCTGATGGTAGGTGTTGCCGAGCGCGGAGACCACCTCGCCCTCCACGTACAGGTTGCAGGCGGCGCAGCGCGTGCCGAACGATCGCTGGTAGTCCTGCGGGCAGTAGTAGTGGCCGTCCTTGCAGAAGAAGCCGCCGCGCGCCAGCGACGCGGCGCAAGTGCGGCACGTGAAGCACGCCGTGTGGAAGTACTTGTCGGACACGCGCAGCACCTCACCGCTGCACTTACCGCCGCACGATGCGCACACTACTTTGCCTGGAGAACAAACAAATAAGAAACCTATACATAAACAAGTTCGTATTTGGTATTGATTGATTGCAACTTGGGTGCAACCAGACCGCGGTCGAGTACTGACGCCAAAAGTGACGCCAGCAGCCGATGAGATCACGAGACGGCTGCTTAAAAGTAAAGTAAGCAGAAATAAAGTTAAGAAATTCATAGTAGGTAAAGCGGACTCCTGTACGTTGATATTGTTGATAACCATTACTTTGTCGCAGTTGAAGTGAAGTTTGCTCTGACGAAAAGTTAACATAGATTTCCCTGATTTAATTTCAAACCTTTTGATTATTTCAGTTCAAGTTTGTACAAACAGTAAGTCAATAAACCATAATATTAATTCAATTAATTGGTGGATTTTAATTAATTAGTTCATTTATTTTCTCTCGCTGGATTAATCTAATCATCGTTTACATTTTGATTTCTTTACACCTATACTTCTATATGTAGGTATACTATAATACTGTCCATACTAGTCCTGTACTAGTCAATTCGAAAGTAACTCTGCCTGTATGTCTGTTACCTTTTCACGCCTAAACCATTGAACGGATTTTAGTAAAAATTTGGCATGGAGATAGATGGCATCCTGGTGAAGGACATAGGCTACTTTTTTTCTCAAAAATAATCTTAAAGGAGCAATGAAAGTTTGTTTGGGGTACTTAGCAATTCTTAAGAATGTTCGTGTTTCGGCGTTTTTGTAAAATCATCCCCCAAGGTGGTAAAATAAAGAAACCCGTTAGTTTTGTAGTTCAAACTATGAAAATTTGTATTTAGCCTTAAGGTTGGTAATTAATAATTACATATAACAGTGTTTTTGAAAAATCATCCTAGAAGAGGGTAAAATAGGGGATGACATTTTTTTATAGGAAACCCGTAAATTTTAAAGCTAACCCATAAAATTGGTATTAATTAACGCTTTTGGCGTTTTTGTAAAACCATCCCCTAGGCGGTTAAAACCCTTGCTAATTCATCATCGCTCAGCCCAACTTTCGCCATCGCCAAAGACAAGGTGTCTTTCAAGTAATTCTGAGAACAATAACTTTACTAAGGGATCCAATGAGTATTAAAATTTCCCGGATATCCGTAACTGAAAACAGCGGGAAATTGATCTTAGAGGGGACTGCTTCTCGCACGGCCAGTTTTACGTGGCCTGCTCGAGAGTGAGCTCATCTAGCAGCCTGGATATGTTCACCTGAGGGCAGAACCTCTAATAAATAAATAAAAAATGGTCTTAACCCCCTGTGAATAACAATGTAAGTAATAGCGTAATTTGAATTACTTAGGTAAATAGTTACCTAAATAAATCAAAACCTAAAAAAAAAATTAAGTTATTAACTTTTTTTTTTAAATAGTATTTAAATTTCCGTTTTATGCATGATGACGATGATGACGAAAACGTAATATCAAGACGATTCTCCTCACGAAGTTACGAAAGTAGCCCTTCTATCGCTTCCCATTGAATAAAAGAGTTCCATTAACTAACAGTGGTCAATAAAAAAAACGATTGTAATAAATGAGCAGCAATGGTGTGGGGTCAATTGGTTGAGTCGAAGCAGGGAAGAACGCAGATAGATGCAGCAAGAGGTAACACCCTCGGATGCAGCGTCACGGGGCACGCCTCGTGCGCTCACACACATCAGTTCATACACGGAGGTGTTCGTGCGGCGCTCCGACCAGCGACATCGACCAGACGGGCCGGCGACGACGACGTGAAGAGAATAAAGTTTCTGGAAGACATTTTTTGCGTTACTCCAAACCGAACGCATTTTGAACTAGTTCTGTAAAGTTGCGAATTTTAATGTGATGATTTCATTTATCGCTAATACGGAGATTTAAACATAGAACAATTTTTATGCTGGTCTCATAGAATAACTAGAAGTCTATACAACTTGGGACCTTTATGGAGCATTTGATTGTGTAGATCTTGAAACATTAGTCTTGAAACTGATGTTTACTAGGTAAACTTGTGCTCAGTAAAAAGAGGCCTCGAAAATTTATTAGTGCCACGGAAAAAACTCATGGTAATGAATGCTTAGAAGCAGACATACAAGACTTGGCCTGAGGGAGAATATTGGTTTTTAGGAGACTGTGCTGCCTTAACAGCTGAATTATTAGGAATATCAGCAGTGACGGTGGGAAGAATTGTAAAGTAACACAGAAACAACCCATACCTTGAGTTCTCCCAAGAAAGAAGGTCCAAAGTCCAGTTTCGTCCAAAAAATTATCGATTTTACCCTGTCTGCAATACGAGACTTGCCACATGTTGGATGAAAACGGCTGTAAACTGTTCCGAGTGGGAATCGACTTTGAGAGGCCTTTGAGACGTCTTGCAGTGGACTTACAAGGGCTGATTATGATGATCATAAGCCGCGTCTCTGACACACTACACAACACAATGTTTGGCTGCGGTATTGTGTATGCATAGTTGTTAAATTTAATTAACTTCAATTTTATAGATGATTACTTAATTAAATATTTAAAATATATATAAAAAAATTATGATAAAATGATTTGCGCCACTGTCCTGTCATTTGACAATGACATTTCTTTGTTTATATAAATTATCGGAATTAATATCATCCCCACTTTACGTTCATGGGTGCAAAATAAAATCTTGAAAAACAAACCTATGTAGGGCACCTTACATACGTTTGTTTTTCAAGATTTTATTTTAACCCACAAAGGAATTGTCTTTGTCGGTGCCTCTTGCGCCCGCGATGTCGCGTGAGTGTGTAAGAGCCTTTACGGTTGACGACTGAGGGAGTAACTCGGAGAACAAATTATAACCCGCTAGGGGTGAGCAGATTTATTTGTAGTTTGTACCCTATTGTCGGCCTACAATGCAGCAATGCTATGGGCGACGAGCTTGTTGCTATTTATTGGCCAACCTAATCCCTTTTATGGCTTAGAAACATTCGAAAAAAATCATGTTATATTGATTACACGAAGAGCAGTCCAGCGTTATCTAATCTTTCCAAACGAATGTTATCATTATGATAATTAAATACATCAACTTAATTCACTTCTTATTATTGAAGTTGATAGCTTTGAATAGTATGTATACGATTACACAAAGCTTATTAATTTATATATGTGAAACCAGGCGCTGTACCACATCCGACTCACTGGGGAATCTCTGCAGACAGCTCCGACTCACTGGAACCACAACTGGCCCTGGCAAGCATCACAATATGCACTGACTCCGCCCACTTTGACCTCCGGTCTCCGGACGGTAATGTGACGTGTGTGTAATGTTTAGAAGTCACTTCATTACTCCATCGCATAACAACACCAGACTAACCTTCTTCGCCTAATTGACTTGAATAGCTTACAAAAGAACAACGTGTTTTCATTCTGAACTCCGATCGGGAAATCCGCAGTTATACGAGAAGGTACGTCAGTCAATAAAAGAGAACACATCATTAAAGCGACATTCAATCCAACTAACTCTCGCAATTCAATTGAAAACACAAACAGAATGTATGAATGGAGTGGTGTATGTAATCCAAAAGGTTGCCTGCAATTATTTGGTCAAAGGTATCACGTAATTGGATCGGCGGGACACGCACACGCTGCAGGCGGTCGGGAGGCACGCTGCAGGCGGTCGGGAGACACGTTGCAGGCGGCCGGGAGGCACGCTGCAGGCGGTCGGGAGGTACGCTGCAGGCGGTCGGGAGGGTCGGGAGGCACGCTGCAGGCGGTCGCGAGGCACGCTGCAGGCGGTCGGGAGACACGTTGCAGGCGGTCGGGAGGCACGGTGCAGGCGGTCGGGAGGCACGCTGCAGGCGGTCGGGAGGCACGCTGCAGGCGGTCGGGAGGCACGCTGCAGGCGGTCGGGAGTCACGCTGCAGGCGGTCGGGAGGCACGCTGCAGGCGGTCGGGAGGCACGGTGCAGGCGGTCGGGAGGCACGCTGCAACCGGTCGGGAGGCACGCTGCAGGCGGTCGGGAGGCCCACCGCCGTCGCTGGGTCCCGCTGTATTGCACTCGACGTTAACATCCACATTAATTCAACGGCACGCAGGGGACCGCCATGTTTAAACATATATTCCACTTATAAACAGCTCATGCAATATTCGCAAGTTCGAAGTTCGGCTCCCAGTCGTAGACAATTCAGAACAAATTGACGCTGCTCAAAATAAAGAGCTTATTTTGATTATTTTAGTTTTTATTGTTTGTTTCTACTCACACATCTAGTTATAAATTCAACACTAAAGATGTAATAAATTGTTGTGAATGTTTTTTTTCTTGTCAAACTTAATGTACCTAGATTTTATGTAAATGATGTGGTCTCCTATAATAAAATTGGAAGCACACACTTGTGGGTTAAAATAAATGATTTTGAATTTTTTTGAATTTGTATTCGCCCCTGTTCTATGTATACTTGCATGTAATTGTGTAGCCTCTGTTGGAGATCCCATAAATATATAAATAAAAGTAATAATATTTTTGTAACATTATCGATGGAGTTTCTTGCCGGTTCTTCTCCATATGCCTTCTACGCTTTGGAATGGGCAACTAGTTTCATATTTCTAACTGACCGACACCTTGACAATTCAAAAGTGCCTGTAAATTGTTTAATTGAAATAAATGCTTTGAGTTTGAGCTTTTACAGCATAATAAAAAATGCAAAGAACTACGGGCTGATAAGATGTAGTACATTAGGGCGTTGATCACGAGACGTCGCGTCGGACCGCGGCGCGCTATGGGACCAAACGGTATTTTCCACCTCAAAAAAGGTTCAGGCAAAAGTAGTGTTACTGAAATCGTTTTAGTTGTTTTATAATCTGAGATGATAGAGCTATCCATTATAGGAGTAATAAAAAAAAACTTATTTTAGTATATATAAAATTACACCCAAACTTTGGTAGAGAATTCAATTCAATTCAATTTATTCACAAACAATATACGTGTTTGAAATATAATTCTAGATAATAAAAAATACACGTAACACAATGGTCATTCAAAAATTTACAACATAATTATCACATCAAAACCATATTATTCAATGTCAACTCAAAATCGAGAATGACGAGTTAAAGGCGATTCTGGAAGCTGATGATACTCAATCTACGGCTGAATTAGCAGCAGCTTTCGACGTAAGCATCAAAACAATATTGGTCCATTTGCGTCACATTGGCAAGGTAAAAAAACTTGATGATCGCCAGCGCGAAGTACGCGTCAGGACGTGCCTTGCGCTGAGGGTGGGCACCTCTTGTTAGTCTAAATCCGGGAGGGGAAAAAACAGTGATTTTTTTAGTTTTTATTTTATTTTGAACTTATATTGTCCATTTTAACGTACCTACCTATAGACTTCAAAATAGTCTTGAATCTTGAACTAACTTTACAGTCCACTTAAAAATTGAAAAAAAGTTTCGATTTCTACCGTAACATTTTCTTCATTTAAGCGGTTTCTTTCTTTTGTTTTGTCCATATAATATGGTTCGAATATAGGCTACAAACATCCCCGCAGGCGGCATTTGGTACAGGTATGGACAAAACGTATGAAACTGTTTTCTTCAATGTTCCCCCAACTCCATTTTTCAACTGTTGAGAACTATGTGGCACTTCTGAATTTTCAATTCCGGGAGAATTTTGTTTATTTGAAATTCCTTCCGGGAGCCGGGAGATTTAAATCTTCGTTGCTGAATGCCGGGAGACTCCCAGAATTCCGGGAGAGGTGGGAACCCTACTTGCACTGCTCAACAGGCACACAAACCAAGGAATTTTGAACCACATTGATATCTGCGACGAAAAATGGATTCTATTTGACAATCGCAAGCGCTTAGGAATAGGGAATGCAAATCCGTTCTGTTTTAAAATCCAGATTTTATAGTTCGGATTTTTGGTCCAATCCGGATTATCCGGATTTTACAGATTATTCTTGAAAATAAACAAATCTACCCATTATAGTTTGTTTTTCATATGTTTCTTATATTTGTATAAATGGATTTAAATAAAAAAGCACATGAAAATCAAATCAAAGGATTTTTTAGTTTTGTTATTTGGAATTATTCAAACTATCATTATTAAATACCATAATTACGGTGTTATTGCTACAATATGTACTTATTCTTATTAAAATAATCAGTCTGTGACTCGCGTGCTGAGTAACGTTAATAAAATAATTAATAGGGACAAATGAAAATAAACTCTGAAGAATAAAAATAAAGACAAATAGACTCCTTGTCAAATTATTAAACATAAACAAAAGTACCAAAACTATTTAACTTCACTTAAATCAACATAAATTTAACAACGTAACAAAACTATGTAATGGACCTGCGTGGTGGATTACAGGCCACTCCCTCGCGAAGAGAGCAGGCCCGTGTCCCAGCACTGAGAACATTACAGGCTGATTATGCTCACAACTTGGCTGCATAAGATCGTACAAAGGTAACTTAGGACGGATGGAAGAATGTTTTTGATGGGTTTGCAATCCAAAAACACATCCTAGAAGTCCCCCTGGCTACACACTTCTACAAATGCTGCGGAAGTCTCAAGTGATTCTAACTGAGCAGTGTCTTAGGTTTCAATGACCAGCTTTTTTGAGATTAATCTTCTTTAGGTATATCCACCATTATTGTGTTGTGTATGAGGTGTGCGCTCACCAGTCGCTGTGAATTGGACGTGGGTCGCCGCCTCTATGCTCTGACGTCAAGGGCGCCCAAACTATGTGGCACAAGGATCTATTCATACACGCTCATCAAACTACCTGATCATAGCCATTTACATATTATTTTATAAATGTGACCCAAAAATGTATTGTAATTCATGCTATACCGATAGCCTGACAAATTCCATGAGAAAATTGATGAGGTAATTAAACTTTAAGAATATCTACCTAAATATGGGCTTTATAGACAACTTGATTCCTTTTGGATTTATATCATTTATTGATGTTACCATAACCACAAGTTCGGCATGCAAGGCGGCGACTACTATAATGATCTAACCTACTAAAGATACACATACACTTGTGTAGGCAATGGCATGTAGATATGTGACGTATGTGGCACGAGCTGCTTGCATCTGTGGCGTATTACGGTCGCTCGAGTGCGCGCGCGCCGGTGCGCACTGCCCGCCCCACTGTGCACAGATAACTTACCACCATCAGTAATCAAACGCATTGCTTGCTATTTGTGAGACGCAGCTTCTGCTCAAGCTCATACTGAATACCTACAAGTTGATGAACAGTTCTACGACAATGTGCCGCACAAAGACACGAATATGGAAAGACAACATTTAGAAATTTCAGGGAAACCTAAGTAGGTGAAGCGGAGGATCCACACTTGTTAAAATACCGAAATACACGGCTGAGTTATATTGGAGACACAATAAATTAAAAGAGACGAAACTGGACAC
The DNA here is from genome assembly GCA_963921375.1 of Tiliacea citrago. NCBI lineage: Eukaryota > Metazoa > Arthropoda > Insecta > Lepidoptera > Noctuidae > Tiliacea > Tiliacea citrago. Next base: position 573,042 of record OY992802.1, read on the forward strand.
ATAAAACACAACCATAAATCAAAGAGATATTTATTTTTGTGGCCGTTATAATGATGCTGTTGCTAGGGTTCGCCTACGAAAGTGAAAGATATGGCACATGAAAGATAACAAACGAAAGCGGAACAAGGCAATGGCGCAGATCTGGAGACATTATCCGACTGAACGTTACAGCCACGTATAGTCAAAAGCATTTAGCTGGAATTCCGTGTAGTTTGGGCGCGGTAAATATAGGCGCGGGTTGGCGCGGCGCCAACGACTGGAATACCATACGTAGGGCGCTCTATTGAGATAGGTTATCTGTGGCGGCGCCGCGCTGCGTTAATTTGCGACAAGGAATGCGTTACACGGCGCGACAACGCCGCTTGCTGCGGGGACTCACAGGATACTGACAAAATAAACGCGAGGCTCCTAACCAGTGAGATGACAAATTCGGAGAAACATCATCTTTAGGAAAATGGAATAGTAGCTACTGAATCTTAATATCTACCCAAAGCACTGGATTGCGCGCAAAATGTAATGAACAGCGGATCATTGCAACTGCTGGAATAACTTCTGATAAATATATAGTACTTCTCTTAGATACTATTTCTAAAGAATTAAAAATGCTGCTTTCTTCCAAAGGACCTGGTCCAGACGGTACACGCACGATGTTTTTTAAAAATACTTGTAATACAGTATGCTATCCCATATTTATAATATTTGACCGAGAGAGTGAAGCGTCTCTGCTTTCAAGTCTGGTAAAATTTGCTTTCCTCTGTCAGTTTGTTGGTACTCCTCTACAGGTCGTATTCTACAACCGATCTGGACGAAACTTGGTATACAGCATTTACGACTTTATAGATTTTTGTTGTTGTCAGGGATTTTTTAATGAAAGGGGTACTTCCTTCAAAAAAGGACATAAGGGGGCTACCAATGGATAAGATTATCAAAATGTTTAGTGAATTGGATACGAGGTTTTTGGCTACTTTGTATGTGTATTATAAATTATGTTTATTTGTTGAAATGTGCGTTTTGTTTGTGCAGAATAAACAATTTTCTTTTTTCTTTTCTTTTTACTGGATATCTCTGCCTTATGAGATTCGATTTAGATGGTTTTTTTTTTTTATTTGAAAGGAAGTAACTTTAAGTTGGTCTCATAGTCTCATAGTGGTCTCATAGTGAATATCTGATGAGAATCTTCGGCGTGATGAGCAGAAAAGCTCCTCAAAATGCAGTAAATTGCCCACTTTTAGATTTCTACTAGTGGGATCGGCCCTTTAACTCGAATATAAGAAGAAGAAGGACTCAATCGGTTAGCGATGAGCACGCAATAGAACTACTATTTTAGACAAACTATCACGGCCGTTCCAAGAGAAAAGGTTTTGGAGGTCCGTCCCCGCGAAACCTCAGATCAGAATTCCATATAAAAATGTAACCCTTGGAATTCATAAAATAGGTGGTACTGCTGTGACCTTGCCAACCGACTCCGTCCCTCCCGCCAGCTTTTAACTTTCTTAGACTTAGTGCTACTTACCTTTTTTTTTTGTGTGGGAAATTATCAAATAAATTCTTCCGCTCTGGGCGGAGCGGGACGGCGCCGGCGGCGGCGGCGGCGTTTCAGACTTTTACTGACTAAAACCCACCCGTGTTCCTTCCGTTGCCTGTGTGCCAGGGCCACTATATCCCTTTCAGATAAACTCGCAATCCTGGCAGGCATTGGCCCTAATAGACCCCGTCAGTTGGTGCTGATATCTCTGTGAGGCGCGCGTGGAACGCAACGCGCTATGGATCCGGGCCTGGTCCTTATCGGACGGCAAGCTACTCATTCATCGCTCACCGTCCGCAAACCCGCGCCTACGGTGGCCGGGAATCGGCCTGCGACTCTCGACGCCCGGGGCGCCTCCTGCGGCAACTAGGGGTGCTTGCCTCTCCCTCACGCGTTCCGCCTCCCCCTTCGCGAGCATTACTGCTTCGCTGAAGGAGGTGACGGCCTCTCATGCACTCTCGCTACGAACCATGGCCTGAACCAGGGCCGGACGCGAGAGATCGCCGCCGCCGATCGCCTCCGTGAGGACACGGCCCACACCAGTGCCCCGTAAAGGGCAATGGACCGCACGATCCCCGCGTAGAGCCTCCACCAGGAGGCGTTTGGACCCCCTAGATTGGGCAGGAGCCGCTTCAGGGCAGCCCCGGCCGGTAGATGACGGCCCTGTCCGTCAAATAGGCGTCGACCACGCGACAGAGGTAGGTCCGGCATCCGGTGATACCGGAGTGCCTCCCTAATGCAACTCCAGGACAGGGTATTGAAGGCATTGGCGATGTCAGGAGACACCGCCAAGACGACCCCACCCCGGGTCACAGGATCCCAGATTTTTCATATTCTAAGATAAAAATATATGACTAATTTTTTAAATCATATCTCGCCTTATTTTTTTTGGGCCCACCGTTTTCCATCTCCTTTGTTACATGTTTGGTAAAGTATAACTCTGAACGAACAAGGCGCCATAATAATTTCTATTATTCTATTTAAGTTTAAATAGAGCTATCCAACGATGTATTACACATGGCTATTGGAGGGGGGTCCCAAAATGGGCGTCATGCTATACCTAGCCTGCTAATCTTAGAAAAGACGTTTTAATTTAAAGCCCTATCTAAATCGTGTCTTTTTCGTCTTGTATGAAGTGGTTCTTTAGTTCAGATATCTGTTTAGTGTCAGGTCTGACCCGGGAGCAGGGCGCGGTAGTTTACTCGCCGACCGTCAATGTACTCGATTAACCTTAATGTACCGTGTGATTGCCACGGCATGAGGTTTCAATTTCATCTGGTCCTCGGGAAATTAGAAAGAAAGAAAAGAAAGAAAGAAAATACGTTTATTTGCGGTAAACATAACGCAAAGAAATAAAAACACAAACACGAAAGAACAAGTTGAGGGAAAATATGCGTCACATTCACGCAAAACGGCCATCGCTCAGCATAATGCTGCGACCCTATGCTAGACAGAGCCCCAGCGCTGGTTTTCAGCGACCGCCGGCGTTGACGTGATGACGTCAACCGGTGCAGCATAATGAGAAAAAAATAAACAAAATAAAATAAATGCAATACTACGTTATCTATGTATATATAAATATAATATCTAGAATGGCAACATTCAGTAACGCACGTTCAGTTATACAAGATTATCGCGATACGTACTTCATTATTGAACATTCCAGCATTTACCGGCGCATGATAGTAAATTGACAAAGACATAGAGGCCCGATAATTCCGTGACCTAGAAAAACCCTGACCAATTCAAGATCCGTAACTCTGAAATAATCTGTGAAATGGGGGAAATTGGGTTTTCAGGAAGTACATACGAACGGCCTGTTTACAGTATCTTCTGTTTCGTGCAAATGTATGATGAAGTAGTCTTCAAAAACCTCTACTCCACACCCGATAAATTCCATAAAATGTTCTCTGTTAAATCACTAGTAGCCGAGGCTAACAAGAACTTACTGTCATGCACGTACCCCAGGCGACTATTGCCCAATGAAATACTAAATGACTCAATTGGCATCGCCCGAGCGAGCATAATTAAAAATATTGGAGTTTTGTCGATTTCAATAGGTTAATTGAATTAGATGGCAACACCGATAGCCTGCGGGCTAGCGCCGCAGAAGGCGGCATCAGACGAGGCTATTATGACGAGCACATACTCAGGTAGGCACTATGCCTGAAACTACCGACGAACAAATAGTTCCGTAGCATTTGATATGACGAACAAATAATGCTAGTTTAAATGCTACGGAACTGGCACATGTGAAATAAAAAATAAAAATGAGTTTTTCGTTTTGAGAGATCAAAAACTGTACATTGTACCTGTTTCTTGAAAAGCGCTATTATGTTGCTGGCACAATGTTCACTGAGCTCGCATCCAGAAAATGAATAAAACAAATTATTAAAAAAAAAACAAAAAAACCCGGCTGCAAAAAAAAATACCGAAAAGCTGGACACAAGATGAAAAGTAAACGAGTAGGTATCCTTTAAGTACCCAAAATTTTTAAATATTTGTTGGCGCCATCTTGAATTTCATTTTGACTCCGGTTTTGTTATCAGAGACGTCAAAACCATGAAAACAACATCCATGACGAAAAATTTGCAAATTTTCGGTGGCGCCATCTTGGACCTAGATTTTGACCCCATTATCGTTGTCAATGCCCTCGAAAACCACGGAAACGACACCCATGACGAAAAATTTGCAAATTTTCGGTGGCGCCATCTTGAATTTTGATTTTGACCCCAGTTTTGTTATCAGAGACCTCAAAAACCATGAGTGACGATTTTTTTTTACAACATCACAACAACCATATTTTCGCGCAAGTGGGTTTGCGCAAGTGTACCAGCTCCGATGCATCAAACTCAGTTGTTCTAGCTCTCTTAAAAAAACAACATCTACTGCCATACATTTTTTTTTGTGAAAATTGCCCATTTTCTTGCTGACATTTTTTTCAAAATCTGTGGATGGGGTCTTAAAATTTTAAGGATAGTCTGCTAAGAGCTACTATGGTTGAGATACCCTTACTTCCCCATCATAAAAATCCACCCTGTATATGTCATGATAATTGACTGCTTAGCCCCATAAAGATATAGCGTGATGATAATAATTGAAAAGGTTAAATCGGTAACTATCTGCTGCAATGTTCCAACCGTTAGGCTTCTTTTTACAATTTGCTGTAAACCGTGAGGAATACAATCATAATGCAATATTGCTCATCCCACATAGTAAATAGCGAGATATTATATAGCCTACCGGGTGACTAGGCTTGTAGGGAATATTATTATGCAAAATTTGAACAGAATCAGAGATTTTATTATAAGTATAGAAAATGTACTTTTCTGTAGTTTGTGTTAAAATAGTAGCTTATAAGTGTTATAATTTATATTTGGAATCCGCTATTTACTAGTTTTTATTTGATACCCATATTATTATAATCACAAAAAAAAAACCCCTTCTCTTTTTTGATTCGCAGTTGCCATATTAAAATTGTATACCCTGTCACTCCCACAATTAAAACGAATCCAGCGATACCTCATATGTTAAAATCCAACAAGCCGTTTAGGCTACAGAGCGTGCCAAAGAAATAGACATACATACATACACTCGAAAACCCTCCTTCTGAGGCAGTCGGGTAAATAGTTGTTGCTTTTATACAAGAGTTTAAGGCTGCAAATAACACGGGATAATTAAAAAAAAAATTTAACATACTTTTGCTCTAGTTACTTAGTGACGTTAGTGCTACAAAAACGGTCTCCCAGCCATAGACACGAGTGAATAACCAGCACGGCCGCGGAATGGCGGTACAAGAACCCCGAGCATATGACCATCAGGTGGGCACCGTCATTAATGGCGTGACATCATATCTGTGGCAGCTTTGATGTTGCTGCTCCCAATGACTGATTATATTGATTAAAAACAGACGCACGGAGGGTGGTCCGATCTAATTCTAATATGGCCAAAATCTTCGACATAAGTATTACTTTAATTTGTATTCAAGTTCTCAACTGAAACCTACTACAAAGTACACCAAACAAATTCCTATTCTATCAGAACAACTAAGTCATACATCTTGCACACACGCAAACTAATGCTCATTCAGGCGACTGAGTCAGACATCTAAATCAGATGGCGGCTCGTACATCACGTCGTTATTGACGAGATGCATGACTCCGTCCGCGGCGTCGATGGTCCAGCTCGGTGTTACGCAACTACGTGAAGTGCCGAATCTCGCGCAATGTGAGCTGCTGTATTGTTTCGAAATCCGCAACCGTGTCAGTACGTCAGTGACATAACTTGTACAACATGGCTCGCTATTACTATAGGTACTACTTACCAGCTTCCACTCGTTGCATATTCTGTACCGTTTATTTATTAACAATTGGCAAATGGACGCCTGTTCGCTTCAGCTTAATAGGCAACACCGATATCTGCATTTCAACGTTTTCTTGCTCGCAAAACTTCCAAAAATCCAAACATCTACGATCTTCTCTTACCGAGCAGAAGGCGAGGATCAGAAATGTTCAAATTACATTGTGTATAGTACGAGGGCTGCACTAAAAGTATCGGGAATGGAATATTTCCACTGTTCCTGTCATATTAAAATCTTTTTAATTGAAAACTCCTTGGTTTTAAAAATCGAATACCATTTATTTATTTAAAAAAAGATTCTCGGTCTTGTCACAAGGTTTTGTCAAACTTGTTTAGTCGTTGACAAAATGGAATCGACTCGAGAAAATTCAAGAGCGATGATTTATTATGACTTTCGAACTGGTTTAACACAAAAACAGTGTGTTGACCGGATGATTTCTGCATTTGGTGATGAAGCCCCATCCAAAACCACAATTTATCGCTGGTTTGCTGAATTTCAACGTGGACGTGTCAAGCTCAGTGATGATCCCCGTCAAGGTCGTCCAAAAACTGCAGTCACCCAAGAAAACGTTGATGCTGTGCGTAAGCTGATTGAGGAAGATCTACATGTGACATACCGCGAAATTCAGGCAACTGTCTAAAGTTGCCTGAATTGGCATGAGTCAAAAACAAATAATCTTGCATGAACAATTAGGTGTAAAAAAGTTGTTTTCCCGATGGATACCGCATTCGCTCTGTGAAGAGCAAAAAGCGGCTCGCGTTACTTGGTGCGTCAGAACTCTCGAAAGATTCCACGCAGGATCCTCAAATGCTGTATACAACATTGTATCAGGTGACGAATCCTGGATATACGCGTACGAACCCGAAACAAAAAACCAGTCACGAGTTTGGGTGTTCGAAAATGAGTTAAAGCCAACAAAAATTGTTCGTTCACGGAGTGTTGCAAAAAAAATGGTGGCAACGTTTGTCTCCAAAACCGGCCATGTTACGACTATTCCTCTTGAGGGACAAAGAACGGTTAATGCAGAATGGTATGCTAGCATTTGTTTGCCACAGGTCGTTTCTGAACTCCGTAAAGAGAACTGCAACCGCCGCATCATCCTCCATCACGACAATGCGAGTTCTCACACCGCGCACAGGACAAAAGAGTTTTTAGAGCAAGAAAACATAGGATTATTAGACCATCCGCCGTACAGCCCCGACCTAAGACATAATGATTTCTATACTTTCCCTAAAAAAAAGAATAAATTGCGTGGACAGAGATTTTCATCACCTGAAGAAGCTGTGGACGCCTACAAAACGGCTATTTTGGAGACCCCAACTTCCGAATGGAATGGTTGCTTCAATGATTGGTTCCATCGTATGGAAAAATGTGTCAAATTTCGCGGAGAATACTTCGAAAAGCAATAAATACATTTTTAAATAGTAATGTTGTGTCACTTCCTTGATTCCCGAAATTTTCAGTGCCGCTCTCGTAGGTAAAACTTTGTGTGTACTTAGTATTAATGCCATCGACAGTTGGCACAGAGTGATTTCGATGTTCGCTACCAACCGCACGCGTCTCGTGGGTGTGATCGTCAGACCGTGTTGGTGGCGCGGCGCAATCCGCCGGGGACTAGCCATTGTCTTCACAACACTGCATGCCGTGGGGAATACAGTACAACGCGAAATAGCACGAGGACTTTAGTGGACTTACGAAACCTAAGATGGTCTTAAGGTAGTTGCAAGCTAGAGTAGTGTGATATTAACGCAAAAGTTTGAGGCAATCAGAAACAGAGAGCTACGTTCAGTAGATTTCATAGCCATTCTATCAGTATAATTTCAATTATTGATACTATTCAACATAATATCAACTGCGAGAAATCAGAAGAATTGTGTAGCAGATAAGCTGACGATATGCCATGAACAAAGTTCTGTAGGCTCTTGAAATCAATCCCAATCTCGATCACATTCCAATCCGATACAGTTTCAATTCTGATCTTCAGTACATTGGCACTCTTGAACAAAACCGAGGTTGAGATTGGAATCGACTGCATGTCCGACTACACTGGTGACATGGGGTGGCCACGCATCAAAACGTTAATTAACAAATTTAAAAATATCGGATAACTCGTTAAATCTATAAATAAGTTGTTCAAATGTTTATTTTAACATAAATAATCATTTAAGTGATATTTGCTCACTTGAACATAAATTTTAACACCAAATACTTAGGCAGCAATGGCTCACTATGTAAGTTATTGCCTACGTTGATGCAAACATAGAGTGAGAACGCAGGGCGTTGTCTGTTAGGGCGAATATAATAACCCGCAGGTTTTCTCGTTGTACCACTGAAGTGGAAAACAACATTGTTCAGAGCATATTGTACATCTTTCTACACGAGCAAGCCTGTGGGTCTCATACACGCGCAGACAGTACAACGCCTTGCGTGTCCAATATAATAATGCATTCAGGGTGCTGATGAGTAGACGCCCCGGGCGTCGGGAGTCACAAGCCGATTTCCGGCCACCGCAGGCGCGGGCCTGCGGACGGTGAGCGATGGTTAGCTCGCCGTCCGATAAGGACCAGGCCCGGGTCGACGGCGCGTTGTGTTCCACGCGCGCCTCAAAGAGATGTCAGCACAAACTGACGGGGTCCGTCAGGACCAATGCCTGCCAGGGTTGCGAGTTTGTCCGAAATGGATATCGTGGCCCTGGCACACAGGCAACGGAAGGAACACGGGTGGGTTTTAGTCAGTAAAAGTCTGACACGCCCTCCCGCTCCGCCCAGAGCACGAGAAGTTATTTGATAATTTCCCACCCAAAAAAAAAAAAAAAAAAAACTGAGCAATCGAAGTCTGTATGTTGTGGTCTTAATAATTGTGTTTTTTTATAATTTTGTTAAGTGCGTAACATCTTTTTGTTGGTCGAAATAAACGTTTTTATTTATTTATAAAAAAAATCCGGCCATTTGACATCCGCTTAAAAATCCTATACTAGGTTCCTACTTGATTAAAAATATGAATGATGAATGTGTCAATTATTAGTGTAAACAAAAGTTTTCAATTATTTAGTTTGAAATGTATTAAATTAAATTATGTACGTTCATATGCACAAGTTCAAGTTAGTTGTATTTTAAGTATGAACTGTGCCAAATGCCCTCAATAACATCGCTGATGCCCTGACACAAAATAGGCAGTAATTAAATTGATATTAAATATCTATTATTGCTTTTGGGGTTTTTAAGTAGGTTAGGCTAGTTTAGAGTTAAAAAATCAAAATCAAAAGTCATTTATTCAAACTAGGCTGAGAATCAGCACTTTTCGAACGTCAAAAATTACATAAGACAGTCCCCCAAAAACGCCCACCCTTCACCACTTTCTAGTGGTTTAGCTGGGAAGAAGAAGTGGCGCCACAAACTCTCCAGCAGAAAAGTAACGGAAGTTACATTTATCATTGTTTAAAACATTATAGCCTATACTCATTTAATTTTAGCAAATAAAATGAGTATATAATAGCATTGTTCATTCTGATTTGTTGATCCAAATTCCTATAAATGTAATATTATTATTCTTAATAAATTTTATTTATTTATTCTATAAATTAGTTCAAAAAGAAATACCCAAAAATTTTAGTTTTCTTTATCAATGTTACCGGCACTCCTCTAAACTACTTTATAAAGACAACCTTTTGAGATCAGCTGTTGGATGTCAACAGGGTGACCCCCTTGGGCCAGTCATATTTAGTTTGGCTATAAATCCAATTATTAGGCAAATAAATTCTGAATTCAACGTTTGGTATTTGGATGACGAAACCCTAGGAGGTGATGTAGACACAGTCTTAAAAGATTTAACTTTTTTAAAGAAAAAATCAGTTCCATTGGCCTTGACCTTAACTTTTCAAAATGTGAAATTTATCTTCCCCAAACCACTGACAGACAGACTACCATAGCAAAATTTAATACAATAGCACCAAATATCAAAATTACGGAAAGAAATTCTCTTCACCTCCTGGGCCCTGTTTAATAAAGCTGACAATTCGACTTATATGTCAAAAAATGACAAAATTGTAGAATTGTCACGCTTAGGGTGTTTAATAAAAGTGATATATATGTCAAAAATCGATAGGTGAAATCTAGACTTATTTGTTATTAAAAAGCGCGTTTAATAAAACTCGACTTATGTCAATAAATCACAGTCAAATTATTTCTGTCAATTTTCGGTATGTCAGAAAAAATTTAATCAATTAAATGTTCTACGGTACTTTTACATACCCGACAATTTTCTTTAAAGCAGAAATGTGTAATTGAGAAGGAGAAATTGATCCTGCTTTTAAATGATCGCCGTTGCCTCCTCGTTTGTATTTGTTCCAAGTATTCATCATCACTACTCTCACTACTCGATGTAAGTACCATTATTTGTAATAAACCTTTTATAAACGCTTTCTTACACCTTCAAAATTCAAAATATGATTTCGCGACAGAGGGTAACGCTCGTGTCGGAATTGTCGGACAATTCTACAAATATGTCAATATGTCATGTCATTTTTCTGTTTAATAAAGCAGATTTGACAAGTTTTTCACGACGAATTGTGGTGTATTCCCGTTCGTCCCACTGACTTCGTCCCCGTAGTGGGACGATCGGGAATTTACAAAAATAATATTAAATTTGTTCCCGATCGTCCCATTCATGATTTTAGGGGGACGAACGGGAATATGTTCTTAGATTAGCGCCATTCGTCCACCTAAATCATTTTGTGCGTATTGTTTAGTCGTTGTTTCGTAGTTTACTTTCAAAGGAGATGTTTGATTTTGGGCTACCACTATGTACGCTACATAGATAATAGGAAAAAAATAGGGGAACTTCATAAAAATACTAACAAATTAATTTAAAGAATGGTACAAGCGTACAAAAATGATCATTTAAATAAAAAAACTTTTACTAGATTATACAGCGACATTTACATAGTGTAAATGGCGCTAGCCAAGGCTCCATACATTTCTGGAACATCTCCTTTGTTGGGATATTATATGGCTCTGGTGGGATGCTCCGGCGATGCCGCTAGTTAACAAAAGAGTGCCGATAACATTGTGTTATTTGCGTAAACCCTATTGGTTTACTCAACATTCTCTCCCAGTACCCTTAAATTAGACCGGTCGGGTTAGTGTTGACAAAACAATGAAACTGCACGGGTGTTAGTGTAATAATATAAATGTTCTACACGAATTCTGTGGAAAACTACTGATGTAAGTACATTTTTGTTACAAATATCATTAGATAGCCTACATAGTTAATACTATTTTGTCTCATGTCTTATTAATTTATTCTAATACCATTTTTGTATTCTATTTTATTATACACAGTTGCATTTTAAGAATTACTCGTTTTGCGAATTGGGCATTTTAAGAATTAGTCCTTTTGCAAATTGGCCATTTTGAGAATTAGTACTTTTGCGACTCTGTTGAATATACAAAGAAAAGGTGGAATCGTGCTTCTTCGTGCTGGATATCAATTTTTGAGGAAAAGGCAATATAAAAGCGTAGCTGTTGTATGGGAATGCCATCTTAGAAGGAAGAATAAGTGCGGGGGGACCTTAACTGTAAAAGTAAGTTCTTTTTTTACTTCTATTTTTCATTAAAAATCAGGAAATGGATAAATAAATTATGCACGTTTCATGGAGCTATCACGGATCATGACATACAGCCTGGTGACAGACGGATAGACAGACAGACAGACAGATAGACAGACGGCGGAGCCTTAGTAATAGGGTTCCCGTTTTACCCTTTGGGTACGGAACCCTAAAAATGGCAAAAAAATCATGTTTGTTGTATGGGAGCCCTTCAATATTTGTTTTATTTTAATTTTATTATTTATTTTTAAAGTAATATAACTAAATATTCTGTGAATATTTCAAGCGTCTACCTGTTGCCGTTATCAATATCGAGCAAAAATGAGCAAAAAAAAAATCACGTTTCTTGTATGGGAGCCCCCTTAAATATTTATTTAAATCTGTTTTTTTGTATTTGTTGTTTTCACAGATGATGTATTTCTGTTGCCGCTATGGCAACAGAAATACATCATCTGTGAAAATTTCAAATGTCTAAAACTCAGATCCCTCAAGTTAGGCTTTTTCAATGCCAACGGCATTAGGGGACAACGCGACGAAGTCGCCGAGTTCCTCCGCGTCCACAAGTTAGATATTCTCCTAGTACAGGAAACCTTCCTCAAGCCGAGTCATCGAAACCCGTCAATTGCGAACTATCGCATAGTTCGCAACGACAGGTCTCGATGCCACAAAGGCGGCACCTTGATCTATTATAGAACCCCTCTATACTGTATTCCTCTCGATCCTCCAACTCTCTCGTGTCTTGAAGTGTCTGCATGTAGACTAGGCATGTCAGGTCATAGACCGATTACGATAGTTTCGGCTTACATGCCGCCCACCGCGACCTCGTCAGCAGACGGTCTCAAACTGCTCTCTGACGATCTTTCAATTCTTTTTGGCCTGAGCGAATCCGTTATCATAGCGGGTGACCTCAACGCCAAACACCCGGCCTGGAATAGTACCAGTACCACGTTCCGAGGCAGACACTTGTTTGACCTCTGCCCCGTCCTAAACTTTGACGTCATCGCCCCGATGACGCCCACCCACTACCCTCACGACCCCAACCATACCCCTGACGTATTGGACATAGCGCTCCTAAAGAATATCAACCTCCGGTTGGATTCGATAGAGGCGATGGACGAACTGACTTCCGACCACCGACCAGTCGTCATGAGACTGGTCCCTCGCGACGGACTCCCTGACCCGGACGAACCCTCTCGTAACAAAGTAGTCACGGACTGGAGGAAAGTAAGCGATCGCTTGAAATCCACCACTTCGCCTCTACTAGACTCTATACCAGATCAGTTTACCTCAATCGCTGACACGACGGCCGCGATCGGCTCACTCACGGAACACGTACAATCGGTCCTGAACGATTGTTCAAGGCAAGCTCCGGCGATGGACGAACATCGCTTGAGGCTGCCGGACGATGTGCGTGAACTGTTGACTGAGAAGAACGCGGCTACTCGTGCCTACGACGTCTTTCCCTGTGACGCCAACAAAGCTCTTATGCGCTATTTGCAGAGATCTGTAAAGACACGCATGGCCGAGCTGCGTGACGGTAACTGGGACAAGATGTTGAGCGAGCTAGAGCCCACTCATCTGGCATTCTGGGAACTTCAGAGGAAACTCAAGTCCCAGCAAGTAGTCTCTATGCCTCCCCTGACACGACCCGACAGGACGATAGCATTCGACGACATAGACAGGGCTGAATGCCTAGCTGACAGCCTCGAGACCCAGTGCTCGCCCAGCTCTCAACCAGTAGACCAGGCTCACCTCGCCGAGGTGGATGCCGAAGTCGAACGTAGAGCCTCTCTCCCTCCGGTCGAAGACCCTGATTGTCCTCTAGACCCCGTCTCCCCGGACGAGGTTCACGATATAATCAAGGGTCTGAAACCCCGTAAAGCCCCTGGATCAGACGGTATCACCAATAGGGTGGTCCAGTTGTTCCCGGCTCACCTGATCATGCTAATGACCACCATCTTCAATGGTGCTCTTAGTAACAACATTTTTCCACAATCGTGGAAAAATGCCACCGTCATCGGTATCCCGAAGCCCGGCAAGCCTAAGACCGAGCCTTCCAGTTACCGTCCCATCAGTTTGCTCGACGTTTTCGGCAAGGTCTATGAGAGGCTTATTTATAAGCGTCTCAGAGACTACGCCGAGACGAAGGGGCTCATCCCCAACGAACAGTTCGGTTTTAGAACCCAACATTCTTGCGTACAACAGGTCCACCGTATCATAGAACACATAAGCGCCGGTTTCCAGCGCGGGTTCATGACGGGTGCTGTGTTCTTCGATATCGCGAAAGCGTTCGACAAAGTCTGGCACAACGGCTTATTGTATAAGCTATACAAATTCGGTGTGCCAGATCGTCTCGTGCTCATCTTACGGGACTATTTGTTGAACCGCACCTTCCGCTATCGCATCGAGGGTGCGCTCTCTTCCCCTCATCCGATCCGCGCAGGCGTCCCTCAGGGGTCTGTGCTGGCTCCGCTCATTTTTACGCTGTTCTCCAGTGACATCCCGAAAAGTAGAAAGGCGCAGTTAGCTCTGTTCGCAGACGACACGGCCATCTACTACACCGGCCGCAGTCAAGACCAGATCTCCCGCATCCTACAGACCGAAGTCAACAGACTCGGTGACTGGTTCAGGAAGTGGAGGATCGAGGTCAATCCTGATAAGAGCCAAGCGGTCCTCTTTTCTAGGCCCCGGCGTAGACCGGACCTACCACGACAGATCAAGATGTTCGGCAAGCCTATCCCTTGGGAGAAGCGAGCCAAATATCTCGGTGTGATCTTAGATCACCACATTTCGTTCGCTGAGCACATAAAGCAAGTGCGTTCGCGCGCTGCTTTCGCTCTCGGTAGGCTTCATTGCGTTCTGAACTCACGCAGCAAGTTGTCCCTTAAGGGCAAATTGCGTATTTACACAGCGTGCATCCGGCCGATTATGACGTACGCGTGTGCCGCTTTCGCACACGCCCGTCCCCATCTCATTCACAGAATGCAGGCACTTCAAAACCGATTTCTCCGTAAAATTACGGACGCTCCATGGTTCGTTCGGAACGAAACCCTACACGTAGATCTTAGAATCCCCACCATCAAGCAGTTTTTGAAACGCGCGACAAAGCGGTTCTTCGAGTCCGCAGATAGACATCGCAACCCCTTGGTTGTGCAGGCAGCTAGCTATAGGCCATCTCAAATCAGTAAGACTCGCCGACCTAGGCATACTCTCTTAGACCCGGATGACCCCATTACTCTCCTTCAGGAAAGCAATAGGGCCACAAGTACAGTGCACAAACACAAACCGTCATTCCGTCCTCGCCGCCGAGGTACCACGCGAAGATCAAGAATAAATTGTTCCCCCCGTCCCTTGCACGTCGAACCGCCAGCCCCGAGGCTGAGTGAGCCGTAGCATTTAATAGTAATCCCCGTTAATAATCATGAATTTAAACTTTTGATCCAGCCCGTCCCCAATTTGCTTTGTTTTTCCCCAACGACGCCCTAAGCCGAGGTTCGTACCCCACAGGGGGTGCCCTTAGAGCGCTGTCGTTTAGTTTTTAATACTTTTATTTACGCTCCTGGCTGGAGGCTTTAAGCTAATACCTTAGGGCAGCCACAGGAAAGACCGGTTAAGCAGTCACGGCCTCTCAAGGTCAACTGCGAGATGCCATTAATAAATAAAAAAAAAAAAAAAAAAAAAAAAAAAAAAAAAAACTGTCTAACTATTACGGTTCGTGTGATACAGCCTGGTGACAGACGGACAGAGAGACAGACAAACAGACGGCGGAACCTTAGTTTCCATTTAGGTTAGGGTTCCCGTTTTACCCTTTGGGTACAGAACCCTAAAAATGCATCGTTCGAGTTAAGTCGATTTCATTCAGTTTAAAAAAATCCATAGCGTTCAAGAGTGCCAAATGACAAGATCTCGATTCCAATTTCCAATTTCGATTGAGATCTAGTGTCGAGAGTACCTAAGCCTACTGTAGTAGAGAACAGACGACTTTGACTCGGCCGCATCGCAATTTCCGTATCTGTCGGCGCGCGCCGACGAGGGCAGACCCACGGGTGATCCGATAACGACAATGTCCAGTCCACCACTGTGTCCTGTTGTAATTGTTGCATCGTGCGGAAAACAGCCGACACACGCGTGTGTGGCACGCGACACAGATGATAGACATTTCATTTGCCAATGAAAGAAGATCGCTCCAAGAAATAAAACTGATTATACCAGAAGCATCGAAATATACCACTGACCGTTCATCTGATACGATCAGCTGTCCGACGAATCAGGAAACTAACATCAAATTTGCCGAGTTATATTGTGTAGTCGGTAGAATTTTAAAATTCAGTTCTGCAAAAGGGAACAGAAATCTAGACAACTCCTTGCATGATGTCATTTAGAATGAAACAAGCCATTGTTTCATTTGCAAGGACAACACAGATTGGATCGGTTAAAATGCTCAATGTTATGGCCACGGAGTTGTATCGAATGATATTGAATCAGTTTTAATTGGAAATTAATGAAGACTCGAGACAGATCTAAGACGAGACCGCGTCGGTCGCGAACCAGGGGTCTACTCCGAAGCGCTAAACCGAAGTATCGGCCGAATGTCCAGCCGTTTTATAACTTCCATAGTTTCCTTTCTTGAATTTGAGTCCTTACCCGACTTCAAGTCACAGTTTTGACTTTGGCTTATCTCTTCGACTGCCTTTTTAGGGTTCCGTATCCAAAGGGTAAAATGGGAACCCTATTACTAAGGCTCCGCCGTCTGTCTGTCTGGACGTCTGTCACCAGGCTGTATCTCATGAACCGTGATAGCTAGACAGTTGAAATTTTCACAGATGATGTATTTCTGTTGCCGCTATAACATCAAATACAAAAAAATAGAATAAAATAAATATTTAAGGGGGCTTCCATTCAACAAACGTGATTTTTAGGGTTCCGTACCCAAAGGGTAAAACGGGAATCCTATTACTAAGGCTCCGCCGTCTGTCTGTCTGTCCGTCTGTCCATGATAGCTAGACAGTTGAAATTTTCACAGATGATGTATTTCTGTTGCCGCTATAGCAACAGATACTAAACACTAGAATAACATAAATATTTAAGGGGGCTCCCATACAACAAACGTGATTTTTTTCGTCGTTTTGCTCGATATTGATAACGGTAACAGGTAGACACTTGAAATATTCACAGAATATTTAGTTATATATTCACTTTAAAAATCAATAATTAAATTAAAATAAAACAAATATTTAAGGGGGGCTCCCATACAACAAACGTGAATTTTTGCCGTTTTTATAGATAATGGTACAGAACCCTTCGTGCGCGAGTCCGACTCGCACTTGGCCGGTTTTTTTTTCGCCGTAGTAAAGAAACGACCGAACATTCGGGCGATACTTCGCATTTATCTTCGAAGTAGACCCCCAGGCTCATCAGCGAGCGAATTACTTCAAATGATATGTATTAGCGCGGACGAGCTTTTTGTTCCAGCTCATTACTGCCATGCAAATAGGTTGTTACAGTAATTCCTAGCATTACTCACAATTACATTCCGGATGTGCTTAGTTGAATGTTACAAAGAACAAAAGTTATTTATAATGAGTCCGCTCAATTGTCCATGCCAAAAAATCTAAGACCCATATTATTATAATGATCGTATGATCTTTTCAAACAACAAGACCAATTACATTGAAAATTACGTTATCCCTAAGACATCTCAAAGCTAGTTAGTACAAAGGATGATTTTCATCGAGAGGTATTATTTCTATGAACAATGGTTTCCAGAAACAACACGTTGTTGCGCACGTCACATCTGCGTGTTCTATCAATTTATTTATTTTGCCCGGCATTCTCGAATCCATTCAATATCCACATCTTGGTAAAACAAACAAGTAAATCATCAAATTATGAGCAAATTTTAAGTAACGTTCATTGTTAACCAGGCTAGTCTAAAATATAAAAACCTACAAGCGATAATTAAAAACTTACATAGAAAGTATATGATGCAAAAAAACTGTGCATCAATTTCGGGAGTCAAAAGGATCGATCGGAGAGCATCAGAATTAGCTCGACATCAGCCGCCTGTCTTCGCGCGTCAGACAACGAGGAGGTCGTGAGATGAGCTTCACTCGCGAAGCTACACAATTAGCTCGACATCAGCCGCCTGTCTTCGCGCGTCAGACAACGAGGAGGTCGTGAGATGAGCTTCACTCGCGAAGCTACACAATTAGCTCGACATCAGCCGCCTGTCTTCGCGCGTCAGACAACGAGGAGGTCGTGAGATGAGCTTCACTCGCGAAGCTACACAATTAGCTCGACATCAGCCGCCTGTCTTCGCGTGTCAGACAACGAGGAGGTCGTGAGATGAGCTTCCCTCGCGAAGCTACACAATTACTGTCACTTACGTCTTTTGTTATTCACAAATTAGTATCGTGCTAAGATTTAGCTGATGTGCTCAGAGAAAGCTCCGGTAGAGCTTTCTCTGAGCACATCAGCTAAATCTTCAGCATCATGACTTCGGCTCTTTGTATCAATACGACAACCATGAATTAGTTTCGTAAACAATATTATGACTAAGAAACTTTGACCTATGAATACAGCACATTATCGAAAACACTTTTTTTGATGTGTAACATCTTTCCTCTCGCTTTCTGTGGGACAGAAGTGGGTAACAGGAAGTGACAGCTTGAACATGTAAACGTAAGTACTTTATAATAGCATGGAATTTGTAAATACTACAAGGTGGGCAAAAAGAAATCACCCTATTGGAAGATGCTCAAATTTTTGCAAATGGCCGCCAATGTCAAATCTGTTTTGACATTTGTGGACAAGACAGATGCAGAATACAAGTGGACAAGCCATGGAGCGATACACTCCCCAAGAACGCGGAATAATCGTGTCTATGTTTTTGCGTAACAATTCGTCTGTGGTGTTGGCGCAGCGCGAATTCCGTCGCCGATTCCCCGGCCGTCCGACACCGACTGCGCAAACACTGCGCTGTTTGGCCACCAACCTTGAAGAGTATGGGACCACACGAGACGTTGCCAAGAGTGGCCGGCCCCGGAGCGCCCGTTCTGCCGAGAATATCGCCGCTGTTGCCGAGGATGTAGAGCTGTCGCCGGATTGGCAGAGTTTTTTCTGCCGCAATTGGACGAATTAGGACTGAGGGACATGTGGTTCCAACAGGACGGAGCTACGGCACACACTGCGCGAGCCACAACCGATATTCTGAAGGCAGCGCTCCCGGGTCGCCTCATCTCTCGTTTTGGCGATTTGCACTGGCCCGCAAGATCGCCCGATTTAAGCGTTCCAGACTTTTTTTTATGGGGTTTTCTGAAGTCCCGTGTTTACGTGAACAAGCCCGAGACTCTGACCTCTCTGGCTCTAGGTAAGTAGCTCTACGCAAAACAATGGTATTCATTTGGTTCATGTGTTAGCAGTTTTGAAATGAACACGACCTCCTGAAATTTTTATAGGCCAAACCTAAGGGAAGGGACCTTAGGCTGTTTGGCCATTTGGTGAGTTAGCATACAAAGTTATAGGCAATTTTGTCTGGAACTATTAGAAAGGTACAGCTGCAATGCGTGTACAAAGTCAATATTGCGACATATTTAATGAATCCTCTTTGCAAACAAATGAAGTGAAACTCTAGTGTAGCGTAATGAATGCAAGTTGTTGTCAAACGACGCACATCTAAGGGCAGGTCGCAGGTCTGTGGCCACGCCGATCATTCATCAAGCTGCCTTGTCGGATGCACGAGAGCTCGCGACAATTCGTCGTGTCAATCAAACTGCTTTCAATCGATCTCTATACAAATGGAGGCGGTTTTGTGTTGACATTGCATTAATATACAACCTCATTGTATTGCTCTCTGCAAGCGTGACTATATGAAATGAATCATTAAAACAAGTTCTGTGCGAGTTATGTCCTCTGTCCAGTAATGTCCACAATTATTTCGGAGAATCTAGGGACCTCTGAACTCGTGATTTGTAAAGTAGGCTGACTGCAGGACTTTGATATTTAAGTTAGATCAGTCATGATTGTAATTGCGTCCTACATGGCGCCCCCAATTCCCAAACTAGGACGAGCCGCGGCGGACAGATGGCCGACCACTAACACAATCATACTGATCATTATCAGTTAAGGCGGACCAATTGCAACTTAAGATATGACTAATTTATTCGTCCTAGCTGACCTGTTGCCAGGCTCCATCCAAATCGTATTTTTATGTCTGAAATTACGAAAATCTGTTTTCAGTCTATATGTTTAAACTAAAGGTCATTATTATTTGAGGAATGTTTTTCAGTCACTAGTGGCTCACCCGTTTGTATATACAATGGAGCATATGTTTACGCGGCCTTCACATTCTTCGCCTGATGATCATCAACATGTCTTGCCGGAATTATCTCTTCACATAAATGTAGTCTCGCACAAGTGCAGCATGAAGCAAAATAAACAATTATTTAAATATAAGAGCGTGCTGAGCCACAACACAACAGATAAATAAGAAAGGTGTCAAGAACAAGTTGATGTATACATCAGTTCAGATTAACTGAGTTGTGTGTAACTAATGGACAGATAAGATAACAGTCCAGACTGACACCGACAAAGGATTGCAACAAACAATGTTCTTTCAAAACATGAAAGCACTATTACATGGAGAGAGAGAGATAGTAATGTTTATGTCTCAGAGACTTTTTATTTTAACGCTCAACTATGAAATAATAATAACAAAATATGAAATCTGCGCTGGTCATCTAAAACATCAAGGGCCGACCAGACACAAAAGCTTCTAACAAAGAACTTCTTTGCTGAGGGGACTTCTACGTCGTGGAGGGGAGGAACATTTTTTCGCACATAATTATTTACAATCGTTTCAGGACTTGAAGTGATGTTCAGTAGTTGTTGGCATGCGTGTGCGCAACCCTGGCGGCCCCGCGGCCCCTATGCCGCAGGATGGGAATAATTTGTGCGGCCTCGCTCCCATATGGATTATAACCGCCATTATGATTGTAACGAACTTACCGTTGCCAGATTTTATACCCAAAATATTGGTATACAAGCCAAGAGATTTGAAAATGTATTTATAATTTACATTCTGATCTATATGAAGGGTGAAAGAAGCTATGGAAAATTCATAAAATCAATTCGAAAAAAAAGACGTAACCCAAGGTTTGGGAACTGAGCAAGTATACACACGACAAACTGTACGTAACAAGAGGGCCAACAGAAAGTTGTACTGTGTGTACGTATCATACACAAGCACCGCTGTTTCCTCAATTTAATCGCCGCTATTTATAGCCGAGGCAGCAAGCTCGCTGCTACCACTGTAGGAAGTCCAGAACAAACTTGTTTAAACAATCAACTATTTGTAGGGCAGCGCTCATTTCACTACGTTACCAAACGCCATAACAATTGTGATAACTACGCGGAAGGTTTCTATATTCTCGGTAGGAGTTAGGACCACACGCATTTACATTATTAGAAAATGGCGGAGCCAGCATAAAGCAATAAGTGAGACAGGCTCGTTTCTCTCACGCCTCATCAGTTGCTGGAGAGTGTAGGGACGAGGGAACTGTTTCTATAACTGAGATCCGTTTGTTGGTTATTTGCTGGCGAGGAAATTACATTCCGTCAATATGCAATTAAGTGGTTAGGTAGTCCGTCATTAGGGGCGGCGCGACTCGTCATCAGTGCGGCCGCAATTACTTGTGACATTAGAGTGTGAGGCTTTCACCTCGACTCAGTGCGAGTCTGCGACCACGATGCCCGGGAATTAGGGAGAAAGCTGAACTTATTCATCGGGAGTGAAACTAACGTAATTTTAAATTTATTTTCAGCATCTTGTTGGGATCGAATTCTTCCTAGAAAAGACGTAGGTACTACGGTCTCTCTCCAATTGAAAAGCCCCCAAGCTTCCTATTTCTAAAGATTTTACTATGATAATATCAAGAGTAGAATGCTCAAAATGCAATATGTTACAAGTTGATGCAAGTCACAATACAAACACAATCCGCAAACGAGTTTCGTGCAATCTTAATGTATTCGTGTCAATATCAGCGATTATGTAAATCGACACGATAAGACTTATCGGTGCCACGGTGATTACATGTCCCTACACGTACACATGCATAATTCGGATTAAGTACGAATTTTGTGCAAAGTGCAATAAAATAACAAGTAGATTTAGGATCACTGATAGTTGGTAGAAATGACCAATTGGGACCGTGCACCTAGCTTCTGACGTTTCATAACTGCCTATGTAAGTTTATGTGAAATAAAATATTTTGATTTTCATTATAGAAGCCGCTGATGGAATCCAGCTTAGGTACAGACGCCAGCACATCAATCTACTACAATCTGTCAAATTTCTGTAAAAGATTTTCAACTTTATCGTTAAAGCATAAGGATCGAGGTTGATTAGGAAAATTTGTGTGTTATGAATGTGTTGCGGATCTGTTGAGTGCGGCTACGCAAGTTGAACCGACATCGGCATTGAATCGCCGGACACAATACAATCGTCTCAACAGGCAGGCTGCGCGCGCGCGCGGTGCAGTCCCCAACAGGCAGGCTGCGCGCGCGCGGTGCAGTCCCCAACAGGCAGGCTGCGCGCGCGCGGTGCAGTCCCCAACAGGCAGGCTGCGCGCGCGCGGTGTGTCCCCAACAGGCAGGCTGCGCGCGCGCGGTGCAGTCCCCAACAGGCAGGCTGCGCGCGCGCGGTGCAGTCCCCAACAGGCAGGCTGCGCGCGCGCGGTGTGTCCCCAACAGGCAGGCTGCGCGCGCGCGGTGCAGTCCCCACGAGTTGTGTCACATGTGCGCGTATTTTTTACACACACGTTATAGCGAGCCGTATAAGGGACGCGCATTATGTTCCTTACAATGATAATCAGTACCAATAAACGAATTAGAAGTTCATGCGTTATCCCCTGGAGGTTCATGTAATACTGCTATTGACCGATGACGACATGAAGTCCCTACGTGATTGGGAACTATGGTAATAGGGGAGTTTCCAATTTTCCGCAAAAAATTTAGTTGTGTCAAGATATTTTTTCTTACGAATTGATTAAGAGTGAGAGGTTCGTATTTAGATTAAGTAAAACGTTCAAGTAGGTCTTCTGGGTGGAGAATACAATATCTTAAAAAAGTTGTGCGTACTAGGCAACGGATTACTGAATAGCGGACACAACGTGGGACCGGCCGCCATATTATTAAAGGCGCAAATTCTTTGCGAAATTTTATTAAATTGAGCTCTACCTATAATGACAGTGACGAACGTCAAGTTTATTTTTATAGCAATAATTATAAGGTTCCGTATCAGTCTGTCTGTGTCCATTGTGTGGACTAATGAAGCTGAAGACAACCAATAACGCGCTCACTCCCGAGCTTGACAACGAGTCATTACGTACAGCTTTCTAAAGCTGCGCCGGTCACAATCCACTGCGCGCTGCACTCCGGTGTGCTTTCCGCTAAAGTGGATGCAACCGGCGATGGATACGACATAGTAGAAAGCGAAATATAAGCACGTGTAAGATGCAATTTAAGTTGCGAACTTACATTAGTTTCAAGTTGCCTTTCTCTGCACTTGTTTAAATAATGATAAATTGTGTTTGTGCTTAAAGCTGTGGAGGCAACACTATTTCATAAGGAACCATTAGTCTTCTTATGCTTTAGAAAACAGGTGCACGCCTTGTCTTATGGCGCAGCTTTTATTTTAAATAGTGCGTCACACCACTGGATAATATGCCCATGGTGACAGAAAAACTGCACTGCCTGCTGCTGGAGCATGGGTTAAACTCTTTATGGGACCTTTATAGAATAGAAGAAATTATAATTAAAAAAAAAAAATACGAGAGCGATCAGTTTATGTTGCTGTCTTGTGCTTTTAAGCTAAGGAGTAAGGGCACTTGCAGGCGAAGCCACCATTACCAGCCGTAACGGGACAACGCACAAAAAACAAAAGCATCGAGACCGCACGCGGGTGTTTTAGAAAGTACAACAATATTACATAAAGACTATCTGCATGCCTAGTAACGGTCACGATTCGTCTTCTTCGCCTGATGTTCCGGCTAATGTACTGATGTAATGCCGCTTACAAGGAGAGAGTTTCTGAGCTTTTAATAATCCTATAAACTAATATTGTCACGTACGTCCTAAGCTTGTTTTAAATATATGTACCTATATCATGTCATTGTTTGGGATGAGAAAATAAATTATTTGAATTTGATTATAAATGCGAAAGTGAGTTCGTTTGTTGGTACGCTGTCACGCTCAAACGGCTGAACGGATTGGGATTAAATTTGGCAGATGGGTAGACCATGACCCGGGTGAGGACATGGGATACTTTTACCCCGGCAGTACGTGCCTGTGGGACAGTTCCGACCTGTACGCAGACGACGCCGCGGGCCTATGCTAGTGCACTTATAAACATGTATTGCAGGGTCAGCTAACAACACCCGGCTTCCATACGCAGGACAGTAGAGACTAGAGAACAGTCAGTGAACAAAAAAGAAACGAGTGTGCTTTAGACCACACGTCTGAAGTAAAACTTACAAATAGTAATACTAATTATACTTACTTCAAACAATAGGCCTGCGCTGTGTCTTAGATATACGAAACGCAACTGACTATGAGAGAAAGAAAATGTGTTCTCGCACCTCTCTTGCCCCTACAGTAATATACGAAACGTAACTCTCTCTCTTTCTATCTTCACTAACTTATATCTCCCTCTCAACTTCCGTTCGCTCGCTTCCGTAACGCTCTCGTCACGTAGAGCCCCCAAGTAAAGCGTGCGTAAAGAAGTTTTACTTCAAAAATATTCGAAATCAATGCAAATATCAGACAGTGTAAGGACAGCTGCACGGTGATTCATGTTAAGAATAGGACGCAGCTGTATATTACCAAATTATGGAACGAACGATCTTTGACTGCGTCGGTATGACGCATGGAGTATTACTAAACAGATTCTGAAGATTTTCCTTCCACGAAAGTACGAACCACCATTTCGTTCAAGGTGTCACATGAATCTGATACACGTCCCTAGTTTCAATGTGGCTACAAGAAAATAATTTTCCTCGTGGTTTTTACCTTCCACCTTGAATATTAAAGTGCGTTCGCCTTGACATGTCGTCTTACCTGAAAATAAACAAACAGTTTTATGAATACAAATATAGTGTGCGGATAATAATGGTTATAACAAAAGCAGGAACTCTAAGATAGCCTTCCTTTAATTTAGTAATATATGATAACATTTTCCATCACCATACATACACCTGAATGAGATTAATGTTAAATTACTTTACTAAATTCATTAGTTTATAATAATAATGAGCAAAAAAAAGGAGCAAAAAAAATCACGTTTGGTGTATGGGAGCCCCCCATACACCAAACGTGATTTTTTTTGCTCCTTTTTGCTCTATATTGATAACGGCAACAGGTAGACACTTGAAATTTTGACAGAATATTTAGTTATATATTTTCTTTAAAAATAAATAATTAAAATAAAATAAAACAAATATTTAAGGGGGGCTCCCATAAAAAAAACGTGATTTTTTTTGCCGTTTTTATAGATAACGGTACGGAACCCTTCGTGCGCGAGTCCGACTCGCACTTGGACGGTTTTTTACAATAAGCTACACTATGTGGTTAAAATAACCGTCCAGCTACTTTACGTAAGGGTCCATCTAAGTGAACGCATAGCGTTGCACATCACTCAAGTATTGTTTATGAATTGGATTTACCGGCCCTATGCGTTGATGGGCACTGTGAGACCTCATAGTATCGTTCTTGAATACGGGTGTTAGACTATGAGGGAGTACTCATTTTGTATTTATCTGTGGGGGATTGTAATTAGCAACTTAGTTATATATTATTGTTATTAGTCTGTAAACCATCCAAAAATAAAATAACTAAAATATGTATACCGACTTAGTTTTGTACATCCTCGTTCAATATACGGGTCCTTCATATCATTTCTAAGAAATGTTGTACTGTTTATTTTTTCTACGTTTTTTTTTCTTAAACATTAATTTATATATGCCAACTTTTCAGTTATTCAAGGCACGCAGTAAAATTCTCCCCGAAAAACTTAATTACCTCTTTTTTCCCCCGTTAGGGGTCGATTTTCGAAAAACTCGTAATTATATTTTTTTTTTGTCAAAAGTATTAAAACCGAGTTTCGCGTTAATCGAACCACGCAATAAAATCATACCCTCTAAAGTTGACCACCCCTTTCCACCCTTTTTGGAAACCCTGATATATCTTTTCCTTTATTTCCGCTCATAAGCTCGTAAACAAATACCGAGTTTCAAGTTAATTGAACCGCGCGTTAAAGCCTTTATATACACTTATTTTCCCCACAAAATTCAACAAAATACATTTTCGAAAACAACCTTTTTTATTTATTAAGAAAGGACGGGGGTCAGTTTTCAAGTTTATTGATCAGACGAAACATAATTTTAAAATATTTTTTTATCCCCCCTTTTTACCCCGAAAGGGGTTAATTTTTAGAAAATCTTCAATCACGTGTTTTTTCAATTCACGTTTAATAGGACCTACAATACTGTAGCGGCCAGCAAGAGGCATTGATGGACGAACGTGCAAATGTGGGCCGAGGCGAAGCCAAGGCACATTTATACGTGAGTCCATCAATGCCTGGTTGCGGCCAAGGCTTGTATAGTGCTTTTCTCAAATAATGCGCGGAAATTCAAACTAAGTAAATTATTTATAAATACCAGATTCAATGACGAGCAACGATAATTTTTCACGCACCAATAATGTTCTTCTTTTTTGTTTTTCAATAAACAGCTTTCTATTTGCAACCCAGTTCGAAATTTAAATAAAACCTTGGATAAGTTACCTTCTTGGTTGCCATGTTTCGGAGTAAAAGATCGTTCCATTTTTAGGGTTTCGTAGTGAACAAGGAATCCTTATAGTTTCGCCGTGTCCGTCTGTCTGTCTGTCCGTCCGTCCGTCCCCAGCTTAGCTCAGAGACTCTTAGTACTAGTACTGTAATTTGGCATGGGTATAGATATTAATCACGCCGACAAAGTCGTAAACAAAACCCAGTTTTTTTTTTAAGAGTACTAAGAGTACCTCAATCACGCCGACAAAGTCGTAAAAGAAAACCCAGATTTTTTTTGAAGAGTACTAAGAGTACCTACCTCCCTTGCACATAAAGTGGGGATGATATTTTTTTTCTCGCCTATCCCATAGTATAGGGTATCGTTGGATAGGCCGTTTAAAAATATTGTGGGTCTGTGGAAACCATTTTTCAATTCAGGGATCCGTTTGCGTAATATTAAGCTTTAAAGAGCTATTTTTTGTCAGGGTCAAGTGTCGTCCCTCCCCCTACCAGCTAAATGGTTGGTGTTGGATATGTGAAAAAAATCATGGCAGTAGTATACCTATATAACGAAATTAAAAGGAAAACTATCACAGCTAAGTAGGCTTTACAAGTTAACAAGTAATAGTCTATCACCTTAAATTTGCAGTTGGAGAATTGACCGTAACGTATATCGATGTATGGGAGAGCATGTTTTTCAACTACAATGTTATGTATGTTTTTGGGATAGTTACAGAACCCTTCATTGCGCGTGGTCCGACACGCACTTGGCCAGTTTTTTTTAAAATAACACGTTAGAACTGTTTATTGACGCTGGTAGCACATCTCCGCCGCGAAACCATAGCAGCGAAACCGCAGTAGCGCGGCGGCGATGTGCTACCAGCGTCAATAAACAGTTTTCTATTTGCAAGCCAGTTCGAAAGAAGATGGCCTAAAATTGTTAGGACCTGTACCCCAGAATATACAGAGATGAAATCTATGTCATTTAGTAGGACAGGTCTTCAATATTTAAGAATTATAAATTACATATAACTATGCAGTCGTGGAATATAGTTATGATGGTTTGAAAAAGTTGAATTTTTCACTCAGATTTCATCATGATTTTACATTTTATTCATAAGGTTATAGATTCCTGAAATAGGTTGAGGTGTTTAAGTATGTCTTAGGTGATTACTATACCTCTATCATATTATAACTTGGAAAAACTGGTACAGCAACTACTAAACTTTTTTCTTTGTAGCCTAGGAAGGTATTAGACAGAATAAAACCAAATAAATTATTGTATACATTTAATCATTCAATGTTACTAGTACATTATCCAGAAATACAGCTGGTGGAACAATACTTCCTTGGTATCTCGCCCATCCCAAGTACCAAAGGATTGTCATAATATGTGCATACAATCCAACAGTCCGGTTTCCAGCTACACAATTTCACTTATAACTTAAGATTGCATTTCTAAGTTGCTCTATTACTCGAGGGGTGCTCATCATAAACTAAGAATATAAGTATAATACTCACGTCTAGAAGTATGTCTAGATTTAATGCGACCTCCTAAAAGGTCAGGATGTTTACCTGCTATGTGCATTACATCATCACCATCATAATTTCAGCCAAAAGACGTCCACTGCTGGACATAGGCCTCCTCCTAAGGGGGGTCTTTGCCATAATCGCCACGCTTGGCAGGCGGGTTGGCGATAGCAGTATGGTGTTAAAATGCATACAGAACGCTGCTGCCTATTCTGTAGTAAGTCCCTTAGTCGCCTTTAACGATACCCACCACCGGAAGAAATGGGGTGGTGCTATTCTTTATATCCGGTACCACACGAAGCATTACAAGTTCCTCGGAAAACTCTAGCTCGGCACTTATCTTTATGTCATAAACACCTCGGTCTCTGATAGGTTCACCATAATACGAGCGAGCCTGCTGTACTTGGTAAGGACTTAGTGAAATAAGTTTCAACTCATTAGTTGTGAAAAAGTAATAAGCGCGGTTTGCAATAATAAGCGTTCTATAATAACGATACCACACATGATTGTAAAAGGTCAATTTTCCTTAGGTTATTACACCGTTTATTATTAGTGGAACACTCGCGCGGGGCTCTACTACACAATAAAATAAAGGTGAAATAAAATAATAAGTAACAAATACGAAGCAAACGTAAAACGGCGCGAGCAACGATCGTTTACAATGACAGTTTTGACATTTGATGGATTCATTGAGTGTTGCTATTAATTAAGTCAAGTAATACTTTATGTCAATATTGTAATGCTACGACACACTACGTTACAGTATAACATATCCTATCCATAAGTGTACTTTGACTTTAGATCAATAAAATCATTAGGAGATGGTTGGTTAATGGATTACTTACCGTCAAAAATATATCTTCATAAATATTTCGTTACGAATATTTTAATTTCTACATGAGTTTAGTTATTTTGTTCCACTAATTATTGATATTATTAAATGGCAACATTGAAGATACCTTAAAGACAAATCGCTTATAATTCTTTTATTTTAGTATTTTTTTCAGCGTCCTATGAAATGTTATGAGCTATTGAAAATTCTTCATTTATTTTAATTCAATTAACTGTTATACTTTTATTTATGTACAGCTTGGGGAATTTTTTGTCCATCTCTTTTAAATAAAACCTTTGTTATGTTAACTCCTTGGTTGCCATGTTTCGGAGTAAAAGATCGTTCCATTTTTAAATTACACGATAGATATGAGTTTACTATGTAATTTATTTGGCCGCTAAACCACGACAGATATGGATTTTCATACAACTTTTGGCGGCCGCTGCTCGCATGCAGCAAGTACAGCAATTTCGATTTATCTAGAAGAAGGTGGTCAAAATAATGCTCAAGTTTCCAAGCATGTTTGAGAAAATTACTTTAAGAGTTTATCAAGACGCGCAGTAAAATCCTTCACTAAAAACTTAATTACCCCCTTTTGCCCCGTAAGGGTTACATTTTGAATAAACCCAAAAACTTGTCTTAAGGATTTTTTTCTGTGAGTTTTAGGTATATATAAAATACCGAATTTCAAGTTCATCGGATCGCGCGTTAAAATTCTTGCTTATAAACATTGTCACCTCAATAATCCTTTAGGGGGCATGGGCAGTGGGCACACGTATCAGCCATATGACTTGTTATTGTTTACTTGCATACAATACCATCAGTGGACGAGTTTATTTTGAGTTTATACGGTAAGGTATTGTTGATTATTGGAGGAAGTATGTTATTATTAGATACATTTTGGAATTTCATAAACATGGTAGTAAACAAATAACATTAAATAGAAATTCCTGATGGACGCTGCCAATTCTATAGAAGGTACCTACTGTTTCCCAGACACGGCATCATATTCTACGCACCGCCAGTTACAGTTTACTACTGAGCATGGTCCTCTCGCGAACAACGCGAACGATCCTTCAGGGACTGCAACTCTGCAAGTCGATACTATTGATCGTTTGGCTCGGGCTTTGAGTGTGATGACTGGTTGGTACTACTTATACATATCATTATGTATATGTTTTCGCCTCTTCCTGCTAAAAATAATTATTCCCTGATGTGACTGTGAAAACTGGAGCCTTCGATAACTAATCGGGAGTCATAGTCGTAAAGTCCCATTCAGATGAACACTGCGCGCACACGAACAAAGTGTCGCAGCGGAGCGGCGCTATCTCAGATCTGAATAGTGGTCCGTGTGGACACGCCATTATGTTGCGCAACCAACACCACTTTTAATTGAATAAAGTAGAGCATGCCGTGTGTGACACTAAAATTATGCAAAAGGCTGGAAAACACGAAAATGAAATTAAACAAAATGGTTGGCTTGGATGCAGCATATCTTGAATAAATCTTATAATTATGTAGATGTATCATAATAGGAGAGAAGTAGCAACTTATATATTTTAATGTATTTTCCATATCCCTAATAATAAATGATAGCTTCACATAAACTACGAATGCCCATAAATGCTAAACACATTTCGTAGAAAACTAGAAACCATCTCTTCGATAGTAAAATCCCCGTAAAAACCCATGATTACTATTCACAGAACAGTAAACGTTATGCTCTAGTACGTGCTTCATTAACATACGCTGATGACAACAATGTGTTATGTGCGGTGACGTCATCCGCGTTTATTGCCAAACACCAAGTGTGGCGATGTTGCGCAACAGTCGGCACACTTGTTTAATTCATTACTCTACACTCCACTAGAATTAGCAGCACGATGAGCGGCGCACTATATATGTAAACAATGCTCCGGTCGCGATTGTGATACGTTGTCAAAACAATATCTCACCGACCTTGTTTTGACTCGCTAAGGTCGAGGTTAACAGTTTCGTTAACTCAAGACAAATGGCAGAACATGAAACAACAAACACGAGTTGTTAATAAAAAAACAAAGCAAATGTCTTGCTGTGCAGATAACGATGTCATAACCGAACAACTGGCAACAGGAAAGATGACGAGAACGAATAAATTGTGGAAATATAGGTAGGTAAGTAATACTCAAGGAAAACCACAAAATTATCATACGTCTTAATTTGAATGCTATGAGTCAAGATAACTAACAGGTAAAACATGACCACGATAAATTTTGAAAACTTAAGATACTTGCTACTAAGGTCCAAAGGATTTGGGGCCCGTAATTTACCTCGGCACGGAGCCCGGTGTTTTCCAAGAACTTTTAGAACAAAACTTGTTTTCCAATGTAAACTCAGCGTATTTTCGTCTCCAATGATCCTTTCGGGTTCAAATGCAATTTCCGTGTGTTGCCAAAGAGCTCGGGTCGCTGACTAGCTCCGCTGAACTTGGAGGTAGTACAGCGAGCACATCGGTGCGTGTAATTCGCGGCGCCGACAAAAGAAGCCACGGGCCATTGATCGCCGTCCCGCACAATGGGAACATTAAACGGGCCGATCACACCGATTCACGACAACATACGATAACATTGCCGGTTAATGCCTTTGAATATCCGGAACATTGCCATAATGTTCAATCATCGTAGTAAAGACCGAAATGTTATTAAAAAATTAAAATATGTTTTAAGGGAAACATACATACTATCTTTGGCAGGTATGAGATCATTAGTAAATAACTCTACCATCTCTTAGCAAAGGTTTGCTCCAAGTCCACACACAATCATGTCTATGAGCTGTGTTTACACACCGCCTGTAAAGTCCGTATGAAGATGGACTTGTATTCACATCGCCGTTAAAAATACGCAGCGACCTTATCTTGACAATCCGGGCGAAGATTCCACTTCTATTCTAATGAAAACTTAGACCCAACTCTGCAGTAACGAGATTAATGAGGTCTAGACTAAATATAATAAATGTCGGACACTTATTATAGTATCCTGAATCTCAAATCTCATGTTTTTTTGCTTCTGAGAACTCAAACGATACCTGAGATTGGACAACACGATAGACCAGTGTTGTTTTGCGAAGAGCGGTAAAGCCCGGGAGAAACCTAGGTCAGCGCAGGTTAAATTACATCAGTGAAATGAACACCTGCCCTGGTACTTTATACAAGTCGTCATTCAACATGATCCTTGCCAGTCGCAAGGAGTTCAACGAGTTGCGGCAGAACATCAGTATGCAGTATGCTTCTTTAGATGAAGTGATTGCGGTCAGACATACACGTTCTGCATCTGAACTAAATTGACGAGCCAATTTTTTCAGGCTTCAGAATTCCAGTGGCGCTTTAAATTATTCACTAAAAATAAACACTGTAGACATGAGTCTGAATGTAACGCAATATGAAGAAATAATAAGTGAGTTAATGTTGGCGATACGTCTGGCTACATCAATAGTTCCGCGGTGGAGCACGCTCTCGCCGCAACGGTGATCGGAAATAGACTCCGAGATGGAAGAATAACAGCAAGTGATCAAAACGAACCAGTTTCCACGAAACACTATTATGTATCAGGTGCACGGCTCGTGCAAAAATTCAATCCAGTTTCATTCAAGGTATTCGCTATTTGTGTGCGAAGATTGAATTGCGCCATCATGACTCACGATCACCTGCTGTGTCGTGGTGGTTGGATGCAGTCATAAAAAATACTATATTAATATTATTTCAGGTTCTAATTATACTATAAATGCTAATGTTGTATTTGAATCGTTTTGGCATAAGACGTTATAAGTTATACAGTCTATGGTTTTTTTTTTATCTTATTTTGCTTTAACATAATTATACTAAATAGGTTATACAGTCTATGGATTTTTTTTTGTAACTTATTTTGCTTTATCATAATTATTATATTAATTAGGATGAGACTGGTTGCCCAGCAGGTAGTGGACATCCAGCGGAGTCATTGCGTGTCACACGTACAGTAGCAGTGGGTTTCATTTTAACAGTTCAACAACATTCATTGCGTTATTTACGTTGTTGAGCAGACAATTTTTAGAACATATGAGGCAAATGATTAGCAATATACTTCAAAATCATTCAGATTGTGATTGATAGTGTGTTCCGCAATTAGTGCAGGTCAGTGTGGACAATAAAGTTCCGCGATACGGAATCTTCTCGTCTCATTTGACTACAAATTACTACCATGTATGTAGAGTTACTTAAAAACTGATCAGTGCCCGAAGTAGCTGATGTAGCGTGCGATGCTAATAATAGCCGGTGTCGAACGCGACCTTTGACTGCGCGGCGTGCAGTAACGTGCATGGATTTTTCTTGTCTCGCTATAGCCGCTCAATATCGGACGTTTTGAAACCGCTGCAGCTACCTTGAGCTGCCGCCTATTTACACAGATCTTATCTTTGCAGAAAGTAAATGTACGGTCACAGATTTTAATCTCATACAGTGTCTTGGTCTGCCTCCAAATATAACTAGGAGTTCTGCGAACAGTAGAACTCGCGAGCACAAACTTTTTTCAACAAATATCAGCCGATTCACTGGTAGAAATCGAAAAGTGAGCAATTTACTGCATTTTGAGGAGCTATTCTGCTCATCAAGCCGAAGATCCTCATCAGATATTCACAAAATGTCTATGGGACAAACTTACAAGTTACTACCTTTCAAATAAAAAAAGATCCATCGAAATCGGATCTCATAAGGTGGAGATATCCCGTAGCCCCCTATATCATATATCTCATATTACCAAAACCATGTTGGCATTTAGCAGCATATCAGAAGAAGTGCTATTTGTCTCTGCAGAGTCGAAAGTGCACGACTTTGAAACAGAACTCGGGCATTTTGCGATATTCTATGAGGGGAGCATAGTTCCTGCCCGGGTTGTGAGTTGGTCCGAAAGGGATATCGTGGCCCTGGCACACAGGCATCTGAAGGAACACGGGTGAGTTTTAGTCAGTAAAAGTCTGACACGCCCTCCCTCTCCGCCCAGAGCGGAAGAAGTTATTTGATAATTTACAACCCAAAAGAAAGGGGCGCATAGTTAGAGTTACCTGCAGTTAAGTAGCAGTTATCAATCGTATTATTTAGTCCCAACCGCCAGTAGGTGATAGATGTCGTGTACATGCGATGAGCGGCGCGGTGATGTCACCGGCTGATAGCGCGGCCGCTAATAATGCCAAGGGCAATCACGTCACCGCTGCCACTACTTCACACACTGAATTCATTTATGTATGAACTGACTGTTACATTGGATGACACACTTCTAGACAATCCTAACCTCAGAGTGCACAGAACCTTCGAAGACTTGCCAGTCAAACTGTCTAAATATATGATCAGTATTCGTTCACTCGAGTGGAATGAACCTTCTGTTCATATCCATTACGTCCTAAGAAATTCAAGAAAATAGTTTTTATTTACTGTTTAAGTTATCAATAGTGGTTGACCTCTGATTCATTTTATTGGCCGCAAGCGTGCCCGCAGCTCTTAATAATACAATTAAATTGATGTACTGTTGGGTTACTGTTGGACTTCACTATTTCTTATGCACTTAGTGCCTACTGGGAAAAACCAACGGTTACTCATCCTAAGTAAAACTTACTGCTTCGAAGATTATCTAGTTTAAGGTTCTCTTATAAACAGGGTTATCTACCGCTACCGTTAAAAATAAACATTCAACAACGTTCTATGTATAATGAAAACGCGTTAATCTGTTTGTGAGATGAGAAGACGCACCTCAAGATAGGTCCATAGTTCAAGATCAATTAGTAGCTGTAAGCAGTGCCGTAACTAGCCACATAAGCGCCCGGTACGAGCTTCTATAATTGAGCCCTTAAAAAATGTTCTAAGCTTACCTGACAATAAAATGAAAAAGTCTATGTAAATAAATCTATCCAAAAACAAAATTTCTTAAAAACTGGGTAGAGTTATGAATAAGTATGTATAAATTAGGAAAAAAAAACTTTTATTCGAACAAAGATGACACCAAATACTCGTCAGTAGAGATACCTAGTAAAAACTCAAGCAGTGGCGGACTAAGCCTGTCGGGGAACATATTTTGGTCTTGTTTGGGATTTTATTATCAAGGCAAACCGTAAATACAAATGGACCAGACAACCTTCCTTGCCCCATCGTCGAGCGTAGGTACGTCTTTTCAATTTGAGCTTACTTAATGATCTTTTGAGGACAGGAAGCTAGTCACTGGCATTGTAAAAAAATCTCTATAGCAACTATTTTTTTGGAACACATTTCCTATGAAAACAGTACAACTATAGCTCTAAGAAGACCCAGACTTGACTGACCGCAGCTACAGCTTTCGACACGTAATGTTAGCATCTACGATCTCGTCGTCTATTATTATTCATGTTATTTGCTTGTAAGAAGAATATTATATCCTGTGTAAACTCAGTATATTGCTGATGGTAGGGCGCGTTTATAGCGTATTACGCGATAAATAATATTTTTTTTTCCTTTTGAGGTACGGAACAAAAAAAAAAGATACGCATTACTAAATAATGTGCAAGTTAATCCACGATAGAAAATGTGCTGAAAACTGTAACCCGATGCTATCGAAACCAACGCTGTGTTGTATTGTCCTTCGTTCCATATTATAATTATTATAACTACAATGATCGAATTACATTGTAACTAAACATTGTTAACAATACACTGGGAAGTGAAATAAAAGCAAAGCTTGATTGTTCGCAGAGATGCGGCAGAGGCGCGGCGACGCGACGGCGCGGCGGCGGCGGCGGTGCGGCGGCGGCGCGGGGCGACGTGGCGCGGGTCGACGACCGCCGCAACCGAGGGGCGTTGCAGACGGACGACTGCACGCGATCATGCGGCTAAAATAACATACACCTAGCATTTATGCCACATTCAATGTCATCTTAGTGGAATACCTCATCATTTTTATTGAGACTAAACGCTAACGGAAAACAGCTATATCTTAACCGTTTGAGGAGACAAACTCATGGCAATGAAATAAAATACGCATTGGCGTGCGGCGGCGGCGGCATGCGGCGGCGCAATGAGACGCCACATTTAATTATGGGTATTAGGAGGAGTGACAGATGATCAGTAATGATCACTGACGTATGATTGTGATGGATAATTTTGCAGCTTTACCTAATTAGAAATGGCGTGAAGCGCCGCCAGTCTAAATTAATGACGAGTGATGCATTAGAAAACAGAGAAGAGACAACATAGTTACTCGTAGTTCCGAAGAGTCAACAGCTGTTCTGCAAGCTCATAACATAAACCCATAGCATATGGGAATGACGGGAGGGAATAGGATCGTCCTCCTAACGTTATCCGACTCGTCTTCACATCTTCCGTAAAACATGTTGTCCACTTACAATACACAGTCAATAGGTCATGATCTGAACTCACGAACTGTCCATCAAATTATTTGTTCAAAGTGTCTTCAATTTTCTTTACTCAAAAATGCGAAATTGTGTAACTTTTTTGAGCCAAGTCGACCTTTCTGCCCTACTTGAATAGGCGCCAGCAAAGTTGTATGGTTGTTGTTTTACATTGCTGGTGAGTTTTAGCCACCAGCAATTTCCTTTGAAAATCCATTATTGCCGAGTTTTGTTTGAACAATATTCAGGTGCATAAAGATTTTATTTAGAATTTAGGTACAGTACAATCACCATTGTCTAATAAAAAAAAATACTATAAGCGCGGCGCGGTGAAAACTTTTGCGATTCTCAATACCTATTGTATAAATTCTCAACTTATACTAAGCTGGTTTTTTTTTTAAGTTACTCGCATTGTTTGAGTAACGTACTACAAGCCTGGTCCACAGTGACTCCTGCCAGGGTTACGAGTCTATCCGAAAGGGATATTGGGGACCTGGCACACAGGCTTCTGAAGGAACACGGATGGGTTTTAGTCAGTAAAAGTCTGACACGCCCTCCCGCTCCGCCCAGAGCGGGAGAGGTTATTCGATAATTTCCCACCCAAAAAAATGGGTCCGCAGTGACTGCGATGCTAGCCGCGCTACGATGGCCTCGAGCTTAGCTTAGCTACGCTCTTGGGTCGCCCTGGGACCTCGAGGCAAAAAGTACTCGCGTCACTGTATCGGTGGCGCGAGGAAGCGAGGGCGCGGGGCGAGTGGCTGATGCAGCGACATGTGGAGTTGCGTCGGTCACAGCTTCGCGCAGCCCTGGTGGCGGAATGGCGGGAAAGGCTTTCACGCCCTACCTCGCCTCGGGGCATGGTTGCTTCGGGAAGTACCTGTGTCGCATAAACAGGGAGCCGGACGCCCGGTGTCACCACTGCGTCGACTGCCGGGAGGACACGGCGCGGCATACGCTGGCAGTGTGCCGCTTGGGAGGAGCCTCGCCGTGTCCTCATCTCAGGAGTAGGCAGTGACCTGTCGCTGCCGGCCGTGGTCGAGTCGATGGCCGGCAGCGAGGAGTCTTGGGACGCGGTGGTATCCTTCTGCGAAACAGTCGTGTCGCAGAAGGAGGCTGCGGAAAGGGAGCGGGAGATCTCGTCCGCTCACCCGGCCCGCAGCAGCCGCACCGGGCGTCGGCAGAGGGCAGATAATGCCCTCTTCCGGCCCCCCTAAATGGGTCCAGGGACGGCGGAGTCCGGGACGTCCGCCGCCCCCTATCACACTGGACCCTAGGTGGCGGCGCGTAGTGTTCCACGCGCGCCCCTTTCAGACGTCGCGGGGGGGGGGTCTAACACCCCCCCCCCCCCCCCCGCAGACTTGAGGTGGCCCGCTGAGGCGGGCTGGCACTAGCCGGGGATCACGGAAGTAATACTAGCTCCCAAGATCCCCGGTGCAAGTGTGGGAAGGGAACACCGGGGTGGTTTTTAGTCAGTAAGAGTCTGACAGACCCCTCCACCCACCCCAGGGCGGAGGACATCCATGAGGATTTTCCACCCCGGCAAAAAAAAAAGCTACGCTCTCGGGTTGGTCATCATTACAGCCTTTGCTAACCGCGCTGTGTTGGCCTGGAGCTGCGGAATGCCGTATGCGGCACTTTCGGCCATCATCAGCGCTGCCAGCAACGCAGTCATTATGGACCGCGGCAGTAATGTACTATTTCTTCGTCAACCTATAGCCACCCTTCTCAGGGGTTCCTAGGAGATAGGATTTGAAAATCTCACGATGATGTAGCAAAGTATAAGAGCTAGTAAGTTTCAGAACGGTTGCAGTCGGCTGGAGTGCGGTGTACCGGATGTGTTCCTATTGCGTTTCCGCGAAGCAATGCGCCTGAATTATTAATAGTTTGGTACACCTGCCGCGAACTGTGCGCGGACGTTACTTCCGACTGTTGCGAGAGACGCACGACTAGCTGTGTAAGCTGCGTTATATTATATGCATGCCCTCATTACGATACCAAATATGTATTAAGGGGGATGGGCTAAGGTAGCCCGCGAAATTCAAATTTTATTACGTTTTTTGCAATTTGCAGGTCCATAACAATAAAAAAAAAAAAAAAATATTCAAGTATAAAGTAAAGTAAAATTAAGATTAATTACAATCGGGGGAAATTTAATTCTAACTGTAATGTAGACACAGTAATGTAGTAACAGGTTGTATGTAGATCTAAATATGATTCGCGGCCGTAAAAATTATGGCTTTACAGAATTATAATCTAATGATTATAATTCTGTAAAGCCAAGAATCGGCCGCGAATCCTATTTAGATCAACATACAACCTGTTACTTACCTGAAAATTGCAAAAAACGTAATAAAATTTGAATTTCGCGGGCTACCTTAGCGCATCCCCCTTAAGAAATGGAACATAAATCAAATGTATGAAGCGGGAACCGCAATAAATGTGGAATTTTATTAACGGGCATGTCTTGCATCATAATAATCTGTCTACTCAGTTAAATCCAGAAGAACGTGATACCAAGTTGTGATCGAATACATCTATCGACAGAATGTTTCGAGTTTTCTTCTATATCGCAATCAGTGCCACTCTTATTGCAAAAATATGATGTTTATAATATGTAGAAATGTCAATAATAAGCGATTTTTATTCTTTTGGCAGGTTTTTAGCCGATATGGACTATCCTGCCAGTATCAATTACCCAACTTAAAGTAGGTGAGTATTAATTGAAATAATATACTGTTCGGTTTTTATACTTTTTATGCTACCAAAGTGATGTCAGATATTTTCGATCACAGATGCGAGGTATCGCATTCTTCCATTGACATAGAAACCTATGGACTAGCCATATCTACAAAATTAGCGTGACTACCTACAAAAATTGAGCTCTTAAAATGGCCGCCTTTCGTAGGTTTGTTACTGCGAGTGCGAGAGAGAAAGTAAGCAACCGTTTGACAGCACATTGCCGAGTTTTGTACCCAAAACTTGGCATTAAACATGGCGTCCGGTCACGCATAGACAGATTTTGACGTCACACAAAAATGTTGCCAAATTTAGTCCTTGACAAACATTTAGATGTCTCTTTTTTCTTATGTAGCTCTTGATTAGTAAGAAAGAAACAAAACGCTTTATGACATGACTGTGTCGATATGATAGATATTTGTATAACTATTCTTCATATAGTAGAATATGCCGTCTCCATAGTATTCCTACCTCAATGCATTCTTCTGAATGTAACCGAGTAGGCAGATATTTATGACGCAAGACATGTCCGTTAATATTGTATTGCCACATATTTTAACGTCGACTGTCTCGCCTGATAGTTTTCGTGCTCCTTCGATGTTACATATTCGTGCTGCCATTTGTCTGTGCCTTCCACAAATTATCACATATATTTGCCATCATAATTATATAATTATGTATTAATGGATGAATCATGCAATCAGATATTATTGCCAAGCTGTTCATAGTAACATATAAAAGCTCGTGACTGTACAACAATGTTCGAAATATACAACATATTGCATGTATTTCTGGGCAAGTAGAGTCGAGTACCCCGACGCCGCCCGCGCGCCGTTCTTGTAATGTAATAAAGTAACGGTACGGAGTAGTGGGTTCCGTGTACAGTACGGAGTATTGGGTACCGTGTACAGTATGGAGTAGTGGCTACCGTGTAGAGCACATCGGTATCGAGTGCTGTATAGCATTGTGTATTCATTGTATACAGTGCCGGGACGCGCTCCGCGTGGTGAACAACAACACATGACTCACGCGCGGATAATGTACCATGTACATGACACGCTGCAATACATGTTCAATGTGTCAACAATCATTGCTAATAACTACACTTTTATTTCAAACACGATCTCGAGCTGTCTTCAATGTACGAACTGAAACTTGCACTTCGAAGTACTCGTACAACGTTCAATTAAGTTATGATTATGACACATGCTATTATCGTGTCCTTTGAGAGATAATTGGCTAATACATTATTTATCATTAAACAGTGTGGAACAATACCTAGCAGAGCGGGTGCAACAGCTGTTATTAAACATATCAGTCACGTTTACATACACAAATAACTGGATGACTACTACAGGTAGGTAAATATCCATATCTATCAGATTAAATGAATTTTATCATTTGTTATCAACGAAACACATCATTATCTAGGAAAAATGTTCACAAACTGTGATATTACATACGACATTAGTAAGCTGATTGAAGACTCAATACTCAATATCTTTATTGCTTTACCATAATGTGTACTTAGGTGGTAACTATATAATTTAGATCATTATGGACCCTGTAGGGCACAGCAAAAGGGTACGAGAGAGGAAGCCTTGTTTTAGGAGATCATTAAGTTGTTATTGGTGGGAACAAGTTTTAATTTACATATTTATAATCATAGGCAGGAGATCGCGAAAAGGATACTAGAACATTTCGCACTATTATATATGTAACTGCAAAAGTACTTTAATATTTTAGATTATTTTTATATACTTATTATTACGTATTATATTTCTGTTTATTCATTTAAGTATATAAATTGTAATTCTTTGAATAATTATTATTGCTATATTATTATCATTGTTGCTATTTAATTTAATTATTATTATTGTCGGGAGTGTTTTTTTTCTCAGCTTTTTAGGCTGGTTTTTAGCTACATTTACGGGCCAAAACCAAGTAAATGCAGCGTGTGGTGAATTTTATGGTGAGAGTGTACTTTCGTCTAACTGCATAAATTTCCTAACGATTCTGCATGTGTTTAGGATGGCTGCTTTCTGCATATTGATGTAAAGGGATTCTTCTAGATCTATTAATTTCAGGCTACGGAGGAGATGGTTGGGAATACCACCTGTCGTGGAGATAACTACAGGAACAACATAAACTTTATCTTGTCTCCAAATTCTTGTAACTTCTTCTTTGAGCTCAGCGTATTTGCTTATTTTTTCAGCGATTGTTTTTTGTAAGTTATGGGTGTTGGGAACTGATTATATTATTTATTAATAATTACCGTACCATTATTATATTTTAAACATATCTATAAATTGTGTGATTATCATTAATTATTGTAATCATTTATTATTATTATTATTTATTATATTAGTAATTTCCTTAAACATATACTATATCAATTAAATTATTATTTATTAAAGTCATTTAGATAGTGAGACTGAAGTGAACGCGGTTTGGTATTCAATGCATTAGCCGTTAGACCCGCCGGCACTATCGGCAGATCAGAATATTGGTCTTATGTCACGTCCACACCACAGAGCAGATGACACAGAAGCTTCACTCATGCGCTCTGTCTCCTACCACACTGCAGTATCCACAACTTTACCCACCATAGCGCGTTCACCTGACTCAGAACGGGAGTTACAGATACAGCCTAAATGAGGAGTCAGTGCGCGGTGGCACAACTTGGGCTATTGATCGTTCCATATCTGGCAAAACACCAGTGGCTGCTGGTAGAGATGGGTCGCCAACTAGCTGTATAGACTAAAAACTGAAAGGTGATGAGGGTACAACTTTGTTATTATGCACCAGTAGACTGCGAATGGCATTAGATGCATCCCTTTAACAGAAACACAGGTATAATGCGTGGATCGATGAGCCTCCTAGGTGTTGTCATGTCTTTCTGAACTGAAACGCCGAGACCTTTCACCAGCATTGTATCGCCGACTATCAGCTAAATTTATCATCGCGAGGGCACCGCAGCGACGCGAAAGTGTAGCGATACCATCGCCTGCTCAACGCTGTCTGTAACGAGACGTCCTTTCCAGGCCGCAAACCGCAATGTATCAACCGCCTTCAATTACGTCGCCAACTTAATTATTTATTGGCCGAAGATTACATCTGGTATTACGTTCACAAGTCCCCTTCCAAACTGAGAAAGCAAGCAAGGTATAATAACCAAGCGAAATACTACTGACGGTACTTGGAAAGATAAGATGATAAGATTACGGTTTATCATAACAAACCGTTTACTTCGATGCTAGCTAGGAAGTGCTGCACGCTTACTAATACTTGCTTTCATCATCATTTCAGCCGAAAGACGTCCACTGGTGGACATAGGCCTCCCCCAAATATTTCCTTTGAGTGGCACTAATGACCCGATTACATTTAATTAGCTAAGAGACAAGTATTTAGGACAATCCAGTTGAGTGAACAAAGAGCCGGCGCAGTGAGCGTTGGAGCACAAGAACAAAGCATGCGCTGGTGCGGGGTCCAGGCCCCCCTCACGGACACAAAGAAAGGCGCGCCCGGCCCGCCTGCTTGACCGAGTGCCGACACATCATTAGCTGTATAGCTTCGTTACTTGCCGGCTCACCTATATCTACGTTAACTTTAAAGAGCCCAAACCTTTAGTAAGGAATGTAATAATTAGTTGGTAAGAGTCAGCTGCAGTGAATATCTATTATCATAACTGATACAGATTCTGGTATAATGTCAACTTCCTCGAACATCTGGCTAGGCCACACATGACACAACCAGGGGAAACCTTGAGGCGACCGCATAGATTTATAACGTTGATAGTTTCCTTTGCGGGGTGCGTACCTGCGGACATGGTGTGCATCCATTTGATAGCGGTGCCGTAACGAGTTATGCTAACGCGTCGAGCTTACAACGCAGTAATCATTTATTTCCCCACACACACAGCGACCAAGCTCGCACCATGGCGACACACGCACACACCGAGAAACAGCTGAAC
The DNA here is from genome assembly GCA_963921375.1 of Tiliacea citrago. Taxonomy (NCBI): domain Eukaryota; kingdom Metazoa; phylum Arthropoda; class Insecta; order Lepidoptera; family Noctuidae; genus Tiliacea; species Tiliacea citrago. Next base: position 615,807 of record OY992802.1, read on the forward strand.
GCAAGTGACAGTGGTCCATAATGTTACATAACTAGTCCAATTGACCCGGATGACGCGGCCGCCCGGGCAACATACTGCTTATACATAATGTTCACAGCTACACATTATTGCTATTACTGCATTATGCTGTGTGACTCATGGCTGCTTTAAGTTCCGCACACGTGTTTTGACTATTGGTCTCAGTATCTCACCTTGTGGAATTCTCAACATTTGTTAAGAGAGAGCTTGTGATACATTAAACGTTAAAAGCGTATGTTTTGACTATTGGTCTCAGTATCCCACCTTGTGGAATTCTCAACATTTGTTAAGAGAGAGCTTATGATAAATTAAACGTTAAAAGCGTGAGTTCTCATGCATGTTTCTGTTTTAGTTGCTTTCCTACTGAATAAAATGCTCGCCGCTCTAATGACAGAAGATAGATGGCAGCGTTTAAACAATTCAAAGAGAAATGTTTTAACTGCAATAGTATAATTAACGTTTGTTTTGTTTAAAAGAGCGGCAAACTGTTCGTTTATAATACCACAACACAACAAGTTTTTAAAATAGAAGGGAAAGGTCATCCGCGTCGGTTAGTGGAGTTCAACTTCAAACGGAAAGTTTATCACGCAGCTCGCAGTGGACGGTGACTGTGCGGACACGGGCGGAGCGCTAGGGCTAGGCAGAACAGAGGCCACACACGTTTCAAGTCTGAATGAATTGCCTCGTCTAATCACAGTGTCCAAATTAACGTACGTAGAATGTCTGTCACATGCTTTACTACAAACAGACTCAGAACTGATAAGCGATAAGGAATAAGGAAAAAGTCCCACTAATTTTATATATAAATTAAATACACTGATTAGTCTTGGCTTAAACAAACGAAACTATTTTAGAAAAATTAGACACTAAAACGGGGAATTAACTAGACGGACATGCCCGCGGGCAAGTCTGCAGACATGCCCGCCGTATCTCGCTACTATAGGTCTGTGCAATATTTGCTAGTATAGGACCGCCACAGTCAGTCTGGCAGACTTGCCGGTTGTTCGTCCGCGCGATCTCACTTTGTCTGCGCGGGCACATGACGGTACAGACATGTCCGTAAGTGAATGCTCATCGCGGGCCGCCTGCTCTCAGAGCTGAGAGCGACAGCAACCAGTACAGACGTTTTTTATGATTTATGTATCGAACTGTGGAGTAGGAATTAAAATAAAATGAGTTTTAATTAATAAATTATTCAGGGAAGAATGTTTAGCAGAATATAAAAAATATCCATGTTTAGGGAAGATAAAAGCAAACAGTATAGGTCTCCTGGTTCGTCAATTTCTAATTCTTGGAGCAAATTAATATGGCTATACTGATTTCTTTTTTTAAACCATTCATTGCACCATATTATTTCCATTTTCTTTTCATCTTAGAGTATTATTGCGGCACCAGCAATTATGATTTTTCTTCGTCTCGTTGACATCGTAACAACTAAACCGTGTAGCCGGTTGAGACAGAGACAACAAACTGACGAGTCTGTGTAGTGTATCTTGGCTACAGAAATGCCCGTACCAACTGCCCGCGGGCATGTCCGTCTAGTGAATTCCCGCCTTCAAACTAGAACAGTAAGTTCATATAACTACTTTATGGGACTATTTTAAGATCATTCGCTATATGGTCAACCCTACGCGGGTCACATTTGCTCGATTGGTCTGGGAGTCGGATCAAAGCGGGCCCGCGCCCAGACGCACATTCATCAATGTTGGGTCATACAGCTTACGACAACCGCCAGAACGCTACATACAGAAGGTTCATACAAAATTGTGAACCAACAAACTAATAGATGCAGCAAACTTATCAAAAATAGTAAAATCTACTAAGTATAATTGTAATCAGCTGTATGTTAGAGACTGTTCTTTGTTTGGGAATTATTGAGGTATCTCAAAGTCAGGAGCTTCCTAACCTGGCATCATACTGATGGCATCTAGCCTGATGCAAAGCTTTTTAAAAAAAACTGGCCAAGTGCGTATCGGACCCAGAGACCATTTTGGTTACCCATTGAAAGGGTTTTCGATAGGGTTTTTCTAAGCGGTTAAACAAAAACACGGTATGGGTAACCCTTTTGAACGGCTTACTTTAAGCCATTCAAAATTACCCACACCGTATGGGTTTTTGATTAACTGCTTAGAAAAACCATATCGAAAACCCGTTCCATTGAAAGCGTTTTCGATAGGGTTTTTCTAAAATGGTAACCAAAATGGTCCCTGGGTAGAATAGAGATAGAATTGGTCATGCTACGCGTGCTGCGCGGGTATCGAAATAACATAATATTATAATTTTTTCATGTCACTGGGTTCCAAGTAGGTATAGAACCCATTGAATGGGTTATCATGTAACCCTTTCACTGGGTTTCTAGTATAAAACCCATTCAATGGGTTACCATGTAACCCTTTCGTTGGGTTTCTAGTATAAAACCCATTCAATGGGTTACATCATGATAAAGGTAACCCATTGAATGGGTTACCCCTTCGAAAGGCTTAACCCTTAACCGGGGTTGTACGGTCCCTGGTCGGACCACGCACAATGAAGGGTTCCGTAGTTGGAATGAATTTATCCCTAAAACAAACTTAACATTGTAGTTGAAAAACATGTTCTCCCATACATCGCTATATGCCACGGTCAATTTTGCAACTTAAAATGTAAGTTTGTAATCGCAAAAAAGTATTTTTTTATGTGATAAAACTACAAATGAACAATTTTTGGACTTCTTCCTTTACTTGTGCTGTGAGACCTTGCTTCTTACCAAATTTCATGATTCTAGGTCAACGGGAAGTACCCTATAGGTTTTGATTTATGTGCGAGATATTCGCAATTATATTTTTATGTGATAAAACTACAAATTTACAATTTTCGGACTGTTTGCTTTACTTGTGCTGGAAGACCTTGCTTCTTGCCAAATTTCATTATTCTAGGTCAACGGGAAGTACCCTTACCCGGGTTTTAATTTATTTGCGAGTATCGAAATATGACGCAATAATGTCGCTTATATCGCCGTATATTTTTATTGCGTTGACTTGGAAGCTTGAGTAACGGTGCAGTTTCTTGCCCATTCTTCTCCATATATACGAAACTATCTTTTGGAAGGGGCGACTAGAATATATTTTTTTTTTGTGTAAATTTTGACGTCTAAATGTGCCTTCTTTGTGCCTATTTGAAATAAATAATTTGAGTGTCTGCATATAAATAGCCCATTTTCGATAGCGGCAACTTCAAAAGGCCTTTACCAAGAAACAAAGCCTCCGCTCCAATAGTAAGGGTCTATACGTCAAGGCTCGTGCAGACCCGTGCGATATCGCGGGCGCGACCGGCAGCGAAATTGTGCTACTAGTGTCGCGTCGCGCCCGCGATATAGCGCCAGTCTGCACGAGCCTTTAAGATACAAACACTCACGAAGGGAGAAATGAAATTCCCGAGCACAGCGCGCCCGCCGGTTACGTAACGCGCGCCAATTGAGTAATTGAGACGGACGCCTGCACTTATTAGCTCCTATCCTAGTCGAAGCCCGGACGTGCCGCCGAATACACAGCAACATGCACAGCAACCCAACAGCAACCAGCATCTTTTGATGCAATATTCCAAACCGACGACATACCGATTCATGTGGTGTGAACTTGAATGAATCTTATCAAGTTTCTATGTAAATATTATGAGGCATTCCACTAAGAGCACTGATTTCAACAGCACTTGACTGAACGGCACCTGAGCACTTCCACTACCGGCAATGAAACAAAATTTTGATGAGTGCGGTTCGGTGGAGCAGTTTATTAATATTATTTTCAGTCCCCGAACGGCACCTATGTAAAATATTTTTTTAATGATGGGGTGTGTTTTTTGTTCAAGACATAAGCAAACAAAACATATCGATACAAATCAGCAGAAGTTAAGTTTTCCGGATAATTCCACCTTGTTCACCTGGAGCAAAGAGTAATGTTTTATTTGAGTCGCTGTTAGTAAACAAAAAATGAGAGACGTTGTCAATTTTCTCAGCGATTTCGTATGTTCAAAATTGTTCTGAGGTTCAAATCATACAGTATTTCAACTAGGAACAAAATGGTCGAATGAACACACTCACACTTATTTATAGACCGCTACATGAAATCTAAGTATGTTTCAGTATGCAGTGAGTCGGGGCTGTCACATCGAGGGAAGTTTAGTAATTGCGTGTTATCATGTAGGTAGGAGGTCTAATTTATAATAATAATTATGTCGTGTGTTTTTTGTTTTCTTACCAGAATACATTTTTAAATATTTCATATAATCAAAAATGAAAAACAAAACATTTGAAATATTAAAAAAATGAGTTCCGGCGGTGTTGGGAGCAGGGTTCGAGCAACCAGTTGTTAGGGCCGCAGGAGATAGGAAATTCCTCACAATGCGAGGCGTATCAAGGAATACTGCCTTTTGAATCACGCCCTTGATCCAACCGCCTAACGAGAGCCTCGAGAGATGTTGATCGAGGCTTTTGGCCGTAACGACAATCGGCACAATGACAGCCAAGCTCACATTCCACATGTCAACAAGCTCGTGTCGAGATATTATGTTTCTCTTTCTCCGCTTTCACGAGGATCCCGTCATGTGGAATGGCAACATCTACAATCATTGCACGGCGCGCTAATCGATCTATCACCACTATATCAGGCAAATTGGCGACAATAGTCCGGTCAGTAATGATAGACCGATCCCAGTACAACGTGACATGGTAATTTTCGAGAACTAGGTCAGGCCTATTAATTATTATTATTTTCCGCCATTTTGGACTTGTTAGTAACTTAAACTTACTACTTGTTACTTTTTTACTTCTCCAAGAGAGGCCTGTGACCCAGCAGTAGGAACATTATCGGCTGATTATGTATATGTAGTAACTTAAACGATTGCTTTCAAAATTGATTTTATTTAGTTTTTTTTTTAATTATTATGTATGTATCTAGGTATGTGTGAATGGAATCAAATCAACTCCTCATAATATGTAACTATTATATCGTCAACGTGATCTATCAACTCAGCCTTGCGCTGACCAGTGCAGGAAATAGGCCTCTCCCAGACTGCGCCACAACACCCTGTCCTCCGCCTTCCGCATCCAGTCTGTCTCAGCTACCCTTTTAAGATCTTCGGTCCACCTTGCCGATACGCGGTCTCCACTCCAAGACTCGTCTGTCTATGGGCCATCGGTCCTTCAACAAACATGGGTCGCCCACTGCCACTTCAGCTTGCTTACTCTGCAAGATATGTCGGTAAATCCGGTTCTTTTCCGGATAGTTTCATTTCTGATCTTATCCTAAAAAAGAAACTCCGAGCATAGCCCGCTCCATAGTACGCTGAGCAACCTTGAATTTGTGGACCAGCCCGACTGTATGTGTCCACGTTTTGTCACCATGTCATATCAGGCAGGACGCACTAGTTCAAGACCTTGGTCTTTAAACATTGCGGGATAGGTGACGTAGAGACTTGACGAAGTTTTCCAAACACTGCCCAACCCAACTGGATCCTTCTGTCCGCTTCATTCTCAAAGTTGTGTCAACCGAGCTGGATGACTTCCCCTAGGTAGACATACTCCTTCACAACTTCAAAAAGCGACCTTTTTATGTAGATTGGTCTCAGCAAGACGTGTGAATAGTACATGACTTTCGTCTTGCCCAAATTGATACTGAGGCCAACCCGTCGAGAGGCTCCATTTAAGCTGTGCAGCATCTGGTCTAACTTTTTCAGCGTCTCTGCTATTATGCTATGTTGAAATAGTGTAGTGATTTTAATCCAACGTTAAACAAATTGCATACGTGAAAATTTACCCGCATTAATTACGTACGATGTCGGAGCCCTTTACTGTACGTGGTTCGATTGCACTTACTACTCGTTATGTAATAGTTGGTAATGTCCTGAACACAGAATATAATATACGACCCATCACTACAAACTGTATGCAGGTGCCGTTCGGAGACTTAAGCGCAGGCCACACCGCCAGCTAGCGGGCGGGCGGGCTAGGCGGGCGAACATCGTTTCACCTCTTTACATGGTTAGTCGGTAGCTCGCGGTGTGAACCGAAGTATGTAAAGAGGTGAAACGATGTTCGCCCGCCCGCTAGCTGGCGGTGTGGCCTGCGCTTTAAAGTAATATTAGAAAACTGTTCCACCGAACCGCACTCATCAAAATTTTGTTTAAGTGCCGTTAGTGGAAGTGCTCAGGTGCGGTTCGGTCAAGTGCTGTTGAAATCAGTGCTCTCAGTGGAATGCCTCAATATTATTTATCACATTCAGTTTAAGGCGCCGCTCGGCCGTACAGGAAAACTACTGTCCATCTATTAAAAAAAAAAAAAAAAATATTTGTGATTTGAAAAGTCGAGTTCTTTGTTTTGAATGGCTGAAAGGGATTTTTCAAATAAATTAAGTATTCATGGAAAATCACTAGTTTTCCAAAATATTAGGCATGCCTGACGTTTGATCATCTTTTTACAACGAACTTATTTTGATTTTGAACGTAAAAAAATATCATCAACATCATTATAATGTCGTCCAGGGTCCAGTAGTGGGTATTGAGTTAACACTAGACTCGGTATCTATAATAGTCAATTGATAATAAAGATTTAAAAAATATTCAAAAACTAGGACATTTTTTCTATCAGACATTTGAAGTTGGAACTCTGAAAAAGCTTGATTTGAGAAATACTTTTCAAATTTGACATGCCGCTGGGGCACTGTTACCTTTTTACTAAACATTTCTCTTAAAATTCCTGGTACTTAGAAACATCATATAAAGTCATTTAATACTCAATACTCAATACTCAATACTTTATTGCATTCCACATGTAGTACTTAGGTGGTAAAACTTAAAATTAGATCACATGGACCCTGTCGGGCACAGCAAATAAGTGAGTTAGGAGAGAGGAACTTTTTATTTACTATAAGAACTTGTAGATAATTAAGCATTACTCAATTAAAATCGTGAAATGTAATTTTTTCACCCAACTTTACAAAACTGCGTACTTATATTTCGGAAACTAAATGCCGGGAACTGGACCTTATTGCTCGGACGCCCACATTATATATTTGCGGCGATTATGTGCAAGAGAGTTGTGTGCCTGATGCGCCGCATACGAGGCAGTTCCAACAGCTACCTTCAGCTGTTCGCATGGAGGATGGATCTGGATCTGGATTGCCCAATAATGCGGTACTGGACCAGGCTGCATGTTGCGCATTCCGGAACCAAACCTAAATTTAGACTTAGATGAAGTTTGTATTTAATGTGTTCAATCTAAATAATGTTATTATAAAATTGTAATATAAATTGTTTTTATTGACTTTTTATATTATATCTATTTTTTTCTCTCTCAGATATTAAATGACATTTGTATGTATTTTAAATTTTATTTGAGTGGTAAGTGTATGTATTTTAATTTTATTTCATTTGAACGTTTTAGTATAATATTATTGTGTATGTGTGATTTTTATATTAATTTTGTGATTTTATTTAATGTAATGGACTTTGTCTCAAAATAAATGAATTAATTTAAAATTAGAAAAATTATGATCTACTTGCACGTGGTCCACTTTTATAAACTTCGATAGAAATTATAGCAGAAATATAATGTTGAAAAAAACTACTTTACTTTTACTACTTCGAAAAAAAAAACCCAGTCAGTAATGTATTTTTTCCTATTATTTAGCAAACCATTTGAAGAAATTTAAAAATCACACTATAATTGTCTTCAGCTATCCTTGAGATAAATAATAATAAATTGTACTTCTGTATGATAATTTAAGACCTAACGTTCAACGTGGCCCACATAAAACAGCTAATAAAGTACGAGTAACGAAGCAAACTCCGCTAATGTGTCCATTAGTTAGGTACACACGGCTGTCCTTCCTATCTCTTTCGACTGCTACCTGCCTGGTACTTGTGGCTGTTACCACGTGAGAATATGTTTGCGCACGGCAAGAATATGTACAGAAACTAAAACCCCCTTAATAGCTAAAAAGACGCAGAGCGGATAATTTCGCGAACGAAACCCTTAAATCAATTTTTAAAAAGACTTTCTGGGCATATGGAACATAATGGCAGAGGTGACCATCAGTGCAAATGGCTCAAGAACTATACCGATGTTAAGAGCAGGCAGTCTAAATCAAATTTCGAACGCAAGCTCCGCCCCTCGCTCCCCTCCACTCCGTTATGTGCTAAACGCTAATACATCAGTGATAAAGTTGAATATCGCGTGCGGTCTTTGATCGTGTTCGAGCACGAAACTAAATACCGTAAGTCTCAATTCTTATTTCGTTTATAACTAAAGTATCTTGTGTCGGGATAATAAACTATATTTTATTGCTGTGAATATTTATTTTAGACATAATAGCTAAACAATCTTGTTTGTTTTTTAGAATTATCCTTAAAAAAGACATGATTTTCGAATAAAAAAAATATTGAGAGAAAATATTATAATTACGTAACTGTCTTCAACATGGAAGGAAAAAGATCCAATAAATTATATACTAAAGTTTTATTTTGCTTGTATGTGTGACTGTTTCAGAATATTCATGCAAATTAACATAAAAATAGGGAGCCTCCTCTCAATGAAGTGTGAGTGTGTAGAGTAAGTACTTAGTTTATAGTTAGCCTTCTGTACCCCAAGTGTAAGTTTCCAAGAGAGTAAACGTAACTATTTCGTTTGCGTAAAAAATTGACCGATAGATCATAATGCTAAGAGTATAAGGGTGAGAATAAAAATCTTAACGTAAACGCGCTAGTTACGTTTACTCTCTTGCAAACTTACACTTGGGGTACAGCACCTTGTCAGTGTGCGAGTGAGTGTGGGGTTGAATGGCGGCCGTGACTGAGAACAAACGATGATGGATGCACATCAGGTATCACACTCGATCGAGCACTGTACTGATAGAGACGTACTTTTGGGCAAATTGCGTTACAAGTGTGATATAATACGTTGAAGAACCTCAACTAGATTATTGAGACATTACGGATAAATATTTCTGATCAAAGTCAAAGTCAAAGTCAAACCATTTATTTCAAATAGGCACATAAGAGGCACTTTTGAACGTCAAAATTTACAAAAAAAATAGAATTGATTCTAGTTGCCCCTTCCAAAAGGTAGTTTCGTATGGAGAAGAATGGGCAAGAAACTCCACCGGTACTCTTTTAAAAATGTTTTACAATATTTTGTTTGATTACATTAATTATATGATTATATGTGAAGACGATGCACCTAGAATAAAATTACTATACCATAATAGGTAAACCGAATTAAAAACTAAGCAATGAAAAATAACTTAATTATTAGATAGATACGTGGTGTTCACATATTTACAAACATCATACAAGTATGTTTTTCTAAAAAAATAAAAAAATAAGTCAGTGTGTGAGTATAGGTTATGGAAGGGATGAAAAGCGCGTTACACTTAAGACGCTGACAACAGCTAAGCCGCGGCCACTGTCAGACTGCATAAAAAAGAAAGAGAAGCGCGATGACACAACACTTGTAATTTATTGCAAAATATGAAGCAATTATCTATTTACTCAAAAATTAGATGAGTAATCGAAAATAAAAAACAACCAAGGTCTGCATACAAATAACACGTTCTTGTTATTATTATTTTTTTTTAATTAAGGAAAGGGTTAGTTTAACGTTAATTTATATGGAGATTTTTTTTCTAAACGTGTTTGGTAACAACCAAGTTCTGAGAAATATGTTCAAGAATAACATATATTTTTTCTGCTACCACAAATTATATAGATTTGGCAATTTTTTTGTTTAAGATGAACCTACTTTTACTTACTTACTTTTTTTAGTGTATGACCAGATGTATGAACGTAGGCGAAGCAAAAGAAGTATGTAAGGAGCGTAGCAGGTGGCATAGTTTCTGCCTACCCCCTTTGGCAGAAGGCGTGAGTTTTTGTATGTGTACATTTATCATTTGCCTCTTGTCAGCGCCTTAATAGCGGATAATATGCAAAAAATAAATAGTTATAAGCACCATGGCAATAAAACTAAAACAACCATTATCTAAAATATCAATTAATACGGAAATAAATACCGCAACCGCAACAACTTAAGTATTTACAAACAAAATATAATTGACTACTAAGACATGACAATGAGATCTGCTCCCACGATAATATTTTAATTGCTTGTAAACTACTACGGAGTAGCACGTACGAGCACAAATACTGTGAGTCGGCGTGAGAACGTCACGTGGTCACTTAACAACACCCAGCTACCTCCACTCTCCGCTGGGAAGTGCAGGAATCAACGCAATTGATGGAAGAATCGACCTCGAGCAACAGTTAGAGACTAAACGCAGGGGCCGGGATCCTCCGACAGACGAAACAATTCGCCAGCAAGGTCGCTCACCGATTATCTGAATGATAGTCCAACTATTGTAATAGTTGGCAACACAAACGCAGCCAGTGACTCCGAAGACGTCGAATAGTTTATGTAAAAAATTAGCGCCCAAACAAAACATCCGTTACCGAAATACCGCCCGTTCTAGTCAAGCTGCCTCGCGGGTACACAACATGTAAATGAACCGTCTTCACGTCGCGTACTCGCGTGCACTACTCACCATATTTTTGTACAACATTGCAGTGAACGCAAATGCTCTCGAATGCAAATAGCGAGTCACACCTGGCAGAAGTGAGCGTGTTCGTGCTTCGATGCAACTAGTCGATAATGATGATGACTCATCGTTGCAGCCAGGGTTCGGAAACCGGTTAATTTTCTATATAACCTTAACCGTTATTATAAAGGTTTTCTAACATTATTTCATATTTTGCTACAAAATTAATGCTGAACTTAATGTGATGAAGCAATCTTTGAAGCTAATATCCATTGTATCAAAAATAATTTGTATCTTTGGAAATAAAACAGAGCCGGTTTTTAAGCCCTGGATTCAGCATCGTACAACGCAACCAGGCGGTAGCTTAGCTCGAATAATGTTAAAGAAAACGTAACCTCAATACGTAAGCAGTAAAATCATTTAACAGCTTGACCGGTGAGGTCGTTAAATGTCGTCCGTGTCACAGAAAATGACGGCTCTCTCAAAACTAATACGATGGCATATTTTTCCATGCGATTTTTCACGGTTTGATTGGTGGCGCTGTGAATAGCTAGCTGGAGTGATGATAGTTCACCGCTGATCTTGGCACGCCATGCGCTTGCGCCGCGGTGTAACGTGTAAAATAATTCTGGGGGCATTGATTTATGAGTTGACACGTAAAATATCGCATTCTGGATGAAAAGTTTATTGCTTGCCTTCAGAACATTCCTAACCGAAACAACACCGAAGTCCGAGAAATGATAAACTCATGTAACACACAACCTACCTTATTAATATCGTCGCGTTCTTTCATTTCGACACTTTTTGCTGTTCTCTTATCATTACCTAAATTAATACGTGTAGCGAAAACTTTGTACCCCTTTTTACGAAAATTACGCCGACAGAGGAGTATCAAATTTGGCACAGGAGTACCAATGGGCGACCATTAGTTACAATAACTATTTCCAGAAGGGTAAACCGACACTACAATTCAATATTAGGTTCCGTACGTCAATAGGAAAAAACGGGACCCTTATAGGATCACTTGGTTGTCCGTCTGTCCGTCCGTTTGTCTGTCAGTCTGTCAAGACCCTTTTTCTCAGGAACGCGTGAAGGTATCAAGTTAAATTAATATCATACGTAGATTTACGGACCCTTAGAGCTCAAAATGATGCTTCCAAGTCAACGCAATAAAAAAATACGGCCATTTATGCGACATATTTTTGATACTCGCAAATAAAACAAAACCAATAGGGTAAGTACTTCCCGTTGACCTAGAATCACCACAAGTAAAGGAAAAAGTCCAAGATAGTTCATTTGTAGATTTATTACACTAAAAAAATGCGATTACAAACTTACATTTGCAGTTGGAGAATTGACCGTGACGTAAATCGATCTACAGGAAAATATTTTTTCAATTACAATGTTAGGTTCGTTCTTGGAATAAATTCATCCCAACTACGGAACCCTTCATTGTGTCTGGTCCGACACGCACTTGGCCGTTTTTTTTTTCAATGGAATTACTAAATTACACATACGCTCTTTTTTCAAGTTTAAAAGCTCCAGCAGACAGGCGCGGCGCGATACTAACAGTATAAATTCGGTACTTATAAAAAAAAAACAAGTCTTAAATTTTTTATCCGTCTACCTGTTTGTATATTCCGGCTAATCTCCGAAACGGCTGGACCGATTTTGACGAGCTGACTTCACTGGCAGATAGTTGTTATAAGGAGTAACTAACTTAGGCTACTTTTATTTTAGAAAAAGCCACGCGGGCGTAGCCGCGGGCAGCAGCTAGTCCAAAATATAAAAGTGACTCTGACTATACATAGGAACAGGTTGTTATCATTGATAAATCTTAAATCAACCTTAAAAAGCGCACCAGCACACGTTGAAAAAACACATCACGTCAGAGTCAAGACTAAAAACGGGCCGTCCAATAACATTCGGGGATAACTTGCTGAGTCAACGGCGACAATATGGCGAGCTTACACGAGGCAAGCAGCGACAGCCGCACTGTACGAGTTCCGAGTGCGGCAGCGTGGCCGTGAGAGGCCACGGCGCGACCCCCCAAGGATCGCTATCTCTACATATTCCTCACGTTCGATAAAAACGATGTGTTACTCGAAATTACCTCAATTCATGACATGCCGTGTTCACTTTGTCCTCGACCAACGCTAAATAAACAGTATATGGAAATAATACTCGGCGTATTGAATAAATTATATTTGTATACAGTTTTAACATTCATTTCTGCGACTCTTTTTGTTGTCTGAGTCATTCGGACAAATGTGACGTCCAAGATGACTTCGCTGATACTTATCAGGGCGTCACAATCATAATAAAGTAGCAAAAAAAGGCAGAAGTCGCTGGACAAAACCGCATATCAAAGCAGAAAATATATTGAGAACATAGGTACAAGAACCACATTAAAAATATATTGTGAACATAGGTAGAAGGACCAAATTAACATTCTTAACAGCACATTATTTGTTTTCCTCTCGTGGATTGTTTGTGTATATTTCCTCCTGATTATTCAAAGGAAGTACTTTTACCATAAAACAATAGTATCATCGTTATCTAAGATTGGTTTGATGACGCATCCTAAGATTTTCTTGGAAATTATACACGTAAATAAAGCGTAAGTAGAAACGTACATCTGTTTATCATCTCGTGAATTCGTGATGCATAGCAGCTGAAAATCAGCATCAGGTGGTACACCTTGAGTTGTCATCTGACATTATGCTGAGCTGAGGCCATTTTGGCATTACAATAATTGTTTTTTATTTTTATAGTTATAAGGCTTTCGGCCGCCATGGCAACTGAGTTTCACAACCAGTTGTGAAAAAAGAATTTTTGTTCTTTCTTGGCAACTAATTGCGATGGAAGAATATTTTTTCTTTATACATAACCAATTGCCAACAAAGAATCCTTTCGGCCGCCATGGCAACTGAGTTTCGCAACCAGTTGCACAATGGGAAGTTTTATTCATTTGTTGGCAATCTTCGCGGTCCATCCATACCTATTCCTAGAAATACTGGCCAGGGTTATTTTTCCTCTATATTGACATATGTCATTTAAATAAAGACGTTGTAATTATTTTTTCCTGATATGTCAGTAGTAGCAAATTTTGTCTTTTTTTTCTTAATTAATTTCGTAATTTGTGCATAAAATATTTCATTTCGTTAAGCGATGTCTACTTCAAACATTTATCCTGATTCCTCTAGGATAGAGTTTATAACTACAAGAAGAGGAGGTTTATCAATATTGCATGAAGGTCGCCGCTATCATCGTAAAAAAGTATATAGTAAAGGAGACACGTTTTATACATGCTATACGAAAAAAGGATGTAAAGGAAATTTAACACTTAACACGCGAAATGAGATTATAAAAATCACAAAGGAACATGACGCTGACTGTGATGCTGACATCGGAAAAAACATAATTTTGAAAAATATAGACAATTTGAAGCAGAGGAGCAGTTGTAATTTTATATCAATCCAGAAACAGTATCAAGACGTTGTCATGGAACTCAAAAACGACAGTTTTCAATTTATAAATAAAATACCACACTTTAATAATATAAAAACGGGATTGTATAATGAGAGAAACAAAGATTTAGGTGTTGCCAAGTCACGTTTTAATAATTGTCATGACTTTATTGTACCCACTAAATTTAAAGATTATTGTGCCGCTGACTACGTGGATGATGATAAACGAATCATTGTGTTCTGTTCTAATGGAAATAGAAAAGAGATTAATAAGTATCATCATTTTTTTGCCGACGGCACTTTTAAGTCCTGTCCGAAAGGATTTTATCAACTTTATTATAATAATATAATTCCATAGTTCCTTTAGTTTTTGCTCTTTTAACGGATAAAAAAACAGACACATACAAAATTTTGTTCAACCTGATAAAGTCAAGCATCGGCTGGAAATCAGAAAAAGTAACCCTTGATTTCGAAGTGGCAGCAATAAATGCAATTAAGAAAGTATTCCCGAAGATCATATTCAAAGGCTGCTATTTCCATTATAATCCTTGCTTGTGGAAAAAAGCAAAAGCTTTAAAAGTAAAACTAAGTCATGTTGCACGTTGCGTTGGGCTAGCTCGTCTTCCTGTTCAATACATAGAAAAAGGTTATGAATATGTAATGAGCAAAAACCATAGGAATCCAACTGAGGGATTACCAAAATTTAATAAGTACTTTAATAAACAATGGTTAAAGAAAAATGAAATGATGATGTCTTACTCTTGTGCTAATGAAAATATAAAAACAAATAATACTGTTCAAGGATGGCATGCAAAAATAAATAGATACATAGGAAGAAAATATCCAACATTGCCACAACTGTTGGATATTTTGTCAACGGAAAATAGACCATTCGATTTAAATGTCAAAACTATAAAGAAGAATAAAGAGTACAAAGCAATCGACGAGGAAATTGACCAGGCATTAAGTGAATTAAAAAAAAAAAAAAAACTGTTGGTCACTGCTTGGAGATCATTAGCCCTTTTGCAATTACGTTTTAACGAAATAATGTAGTTTATTTTATGATCTAGATATAACATTTAAGTTACATAGTCTATAGACACTGCGACTTTTGCATTGTGTTTACATCAATACGAACGCTTGATAATTGCTAAGTGTCACTATACTATCGCGGGTTTGCATCGCTGCAATAGTCGCAGATATAGGCTCTTATGGAAATCTTTTTATTTTTTATTGTCAGACCTATGTCCCCTTATTACAAAACAAGGCTTATCTTCAGACCCAGGTTTAAAACATGAAGCCATTATGGAATTTCGAACTTTATTCCGATTATGGTAAAGTTCTTAAACACAAAACTGTCAACTTAGTACCGAACTAAGTTTTCAGTTTTGTATAAAGAACGGTATTTCAATCACTGTTACGTTCTTATTACAAAAACTGGGGGCCGATCGCACTAATTTTGAACGTTAATACCACCACCAAAAACGTTACGTTAGACACATTTCGTATCGCGCTAATCATTTCAACGGAAACGATTTAGCTTTACTTTGGAAGTTACGTTGGAGGAACGATCGATCGAACAATACTCTCACAAAAAATAGCGCGATACCGTTTCTTACATCAGCTAAACCAAAACTAAACCAAAACCAAAAACGTTCCGTTCGAACGGTAATTACGTTGAGAAATAGCGCGATCGGCCCCCTGGCTGCATGGTTTAAGCCATGTCAAAATATAAACCTTGTTTTGTTAATTAAGGCGGTTAATGTCTAGCGGTCAGGGTCTCAAATCTGGTAAATAACCAAAGCCAATAGGGTCTTCTTAGTATTTCGATAGTGCTTCAATAATAAATATATTCTAATGAGACCCAATTGAAACACTATTTAGACTGTATTGATGTGGTGGTTATTTAGTAGGATCGGGGTCCTGAGCGTACGCTTTCTTTGTTAGCTTAAGTTTAAAATGAATGAACACTATTAAAAGTAAGTACATTAATTATTTGTTTCAATATACCGACCTGAATAGTACCTGAACTAGACGTCTAACTAATCGTGAAAAACGGTGTGACAGAACGGTCCATTAAATTGAAAGAAACTTATGGATCGGTGTTTGCACTAAAAATAATTATATTTTATTAGATGAGGGCTACACCATTATGGTAGCGTAAAAAGAAAATAAATTCCTCTATTGAAAAAAGCGTTTTTGAAAAATTCTTTGTTGGCAACTGGTTGCGTATAAAGGAAAAAATTTCTTCCATCGCAATTAGTTGCTAAGAAAGAATAAAAAATCATTTTTCACAACTGGTTGTGAAACTCAGTTGCCATGGCGGCCGAAAGCGTTATAAGGTGTATTTTTTGCCGTAATGCCATTGACACGCATTTTTCTTTCTTTATTTCTTCTTTCATAATAGAATAACGACAGATGTTTGGAATCACACGCAATGTCATTGATCCAACCCCCTCATACATGAAATCGTAACGGCTCAAAACGCTAGGGGTCCTTGCCCTTCGAGTTTGTCTATAAATACATGTGGCTGTGCAAGTGTGAAGAACATTTCATTGGGCGACCAGTGATTAAGAACAGCTGGTATACGTTCACCGAGTTTGTTAGATCCATCTGGGGTTAGTGCTTCAAATAGTTCAACACAATACTGTCAGATCAGCAGCACCATGCCACCCCAAATCTTCAGAGGATACCCGACCAAAATTAGGATGTTAGCATCTACGTGTATTCACGTGTCCCACTTTTACAGGAAAATAAACCGATTTTATCTTCAACCGCAACGGATCAACATAATTATATTATTATGCCTGACCAATAAACCAGAAGTGATTATTGTGATTCTGTGATAAAATATAGTTTCCGCTCTTATGGACTGCCACAATGTGATTTTTCATGAAGTGTTTAAGTCAGCCTAAATACTCTTGGCGTTAATATAAGAGGTAGATAGAAAGCCCGACGGCGACCCACTCGCTAGACAGTGCAGTGGTTACTTATAATAACTGACTGTACACTCCCGGAACACCAAAGCTTTTGCGGCGCGTTTTCATTCACGTTAGGCAAAATGACATGAAGAAATTCTAGGTGGAAGAAATAGGCAAGCTAGTATTGCCCCGGACCGGACTGCTCTTCAAAGAGCTCCACTATTAGCTGGCTGGTGACTAGAGAAACAGCCACTAATCGGAAATCGGTAACTTTATGCAAACCTTCAGTTTTGGAAGAGATCCATCGCTAGCGGTGAACAGCAAAAGGCCAAGTTATTAACTATCAACTATGTAGTCCTCACCGTTGTCATCGATATAATGTAATCGATGTGTATCTAAACAAGCGATACGTCGCTCGGAGCTCAGGCGCCGACAGATGCGCGCCGCGTGTCGCAAGCGCTTGCGCAATAAACTGACTGACGGTTCAGTGTCGCCGCGCGTTATCACTGCAAGCCGCTGATATAAGCTCCAAATCTTACGTGTGTTGCTAAATCTGAACACCGTTAGAGGAGATTTATATATTAGTTGAGCTGAAATTCCTACATGATTGGAGAAGTCATTGGCCGTGGCTGCCCAAAAATATAAATGTTCTCTACATTTATTAGACGCCTCTCGTAGAGCAATGCATTGGCACACTATATAGCTAGAAGTAAAGTATTCTCAGCATGCGTAATGTAAACATTTGAGTATTTTATTCGTACATCACTAGTTCCGAATGGAAGCTTCAGTATTTTCCGAGGTTTTGCAACTGCAGACCGGAGCCGACAGCCGACCTCTCCTGAACACAAATGTACAAATGTGAATGGAACTGTGCCAGAAAACATTTTATACAGTTAAAGACTATATTGAGGACAAAAAGGCTTGGGATTGAGCTGCTCCAATTTACAGTGAATCTTGATTAGATTTTTTTGCCAACTATTTATATTTTTCTTTTTATTTATACCATTTTACATAAACAATGATATGAATATTTACTTTGTAAAGTATTATATTATTTTAATTATTATGAAGGTGAGGACTATGTGCATTGTTTTTTTATTTTTATTCTCTTAGTTTTAATGCTGGTCTGGCCGTTTGAGTCATTTATGCGGCCTACCCAAATGTCCTTTCTTTGGTATTGTTCGTTGAATCGTTGAGCTCCTTAAAGGCCTGCGCAGACGAGGGACTTTTGTTCGCGGACAATTTGGAATCGTAAAGAAATCCCGGCATTTTGTCCTACGTGCGCGTTAGATTTTCTTACGATTCCAAATTGTCCGCGGACAAAAGTCCCTCGTCTGCGCAGGCCTTAAGGGCGATGCGCTAAGGTAGCCCGCGAAATTCAAATTTTCTTAAGTTTTTTGCAATTTACAGGTCAGTAACAGGTTGTATGTTGTCTAAATATGATTCGCGGCCATAACAAATATGGCTTTAAGAATTATAATCATTAGAATCAGCAGATCAACATACAACCTGTTACTGACCAGCAAATTGCAAAAAACGTAATGAAATTTGAATTTCGCGGGCTACCTTAGCGCATCCCCCTTAAGTTCTTAGTTGAGCTGCACGACTACTGACAAATGCGTTCACTGACTGGACAGGTCCCCTCAATCTGTGTGGTTCTTTCTTCAAAAGATCATTTCAGGTACCCATCTATATGGTCTTCACATGATCTAACCAAGATTATGTCTGGACTTTAAAAGGACTGTGATCTCTGAGTTTGTTTCGGTCTTTCTTCTCAGAGTAGTCGGATACGAAATGCCGACCCCATCTAGTTTTTTTTTTTTTTTTTTATATGATTGACGTGTAAAAGTGTTTGTACAAACCTACTTACAGAAATAAATCATTTATCATTAACGCCATTTCGATCTATTTATGCTTTCCAAACAACTTTACGATTACGACTGGCAATTAAAACATTAATGGGATAATAACGTTATTTTAAATTAATCATTTTAGTTTCATTACGGGCTGAATATAGCGTGCTCCGTTACATCCGCTTGAAAGTGTGATGAATACTGTACACACGACGCGGCTCTATGGTTAGAAGAATTATTCACGGCTCGTGAAATACTAGCCAATTTGCTTGTGATTGCAAGTGCCAATAAAAATGAATGTCGAACAGATCATTATACAATCTTTTAGATGTTGGATTTATTAAAATTACATTGCTCTGATTCAAATATAACACTTACACTCATTTAATTTACATAATAGCATTGAGCCTCTTGTAGAATTCCTTTTGTGGCTGCTACAAGAAGTTATATCAGACATTAAAGGCATCCTACAAGACGCTTAATTATTTTGAAACTAATAACTACGGAGAGAATGGAGAACTTAATCAATTATTTAACCATTGATTTTCAGTTCAGCTGCGGATCAGAAGATACCTATCTAGTTAGGCTCTATACAGCATTCGTAGAGTATAATAATATCCACTGTAGCCCTAGTAAGCTAGCCCCAACTCCCAAATCATTCGATTATTTTAAGCCAAGTCACGCGCACCCTCCCGGGCACGTGGGTAACACTCACCCACCCAGTTTTGAACAGAACGACCTCCTCGGCTATAAGGTAAAGTAAACGTATCAATCAATATTCGTCGGAAAATCGTTTGAAATTTACTGACTTTAAAGAACTGCTGTGTAAAAAGTATTTCATGTAGACTTTTTATAATTTTGAGTGATAATAAATATACATAAATACCTAAGCAAATGTAAAAACTGGAACTTAACCAAACGGAACCAAATGAACGGAACCAAACCATATTAAAGTATCTAATCGAAACCTAACCCATGAAATACTTCTTACTAAGAAGTTCCGGTGGCCATCTGTGGTCTTCATTATCAGTTCCAGTTCAAATGGTGCTTTCCGAGAGCATTTGCACGAGTTACTATAAAAAATACCCAAATAATATAAGTAACTTTATTTGCATAATAAAAGTACAACCATATAATAGGTATTCAAAAAATCGTTATCGGTGGTAAATCGCTATAGTGTCTATAAGATTTGAGGATTTCCCTAGATTTCCATGGGATGATCAGATTCTGACTTGGTGGGACTTCTGAATGGGACCACCTCAAGAGCATATCCTTTCATACAAAAAAATCAGTTTCAAAACGGTCCACAATTGACGGAGAAATCTGTGAACATACAGACGAACATAATTATAAACTCGTCCTTTTTAAAGTCGGTTAATAACACAAAACTACGTGCTGTGTTACATATACTCGTACATGTAGCAGTGAAACTTGCAAACAAATATCGTATTTGCGAGATACACTTTTGAGTCAAATATTTCAGACGCCATTGCAGTTAAAACTCAGTGTTGTTATTTTAATTATGCAATATGTTACCACAATATGTTGCCATAAAAATCGGCCAATTTAATATTTAGTAAGTAGATATTGATGTTTTTAGATAATTTGACGACTTCTGGGTCACTGTCGACTTCACCCTCGTAAACACCTTATGTAGTGCGCGACAATCATGGAGCATCCGCCGGATAAAAAGACGACGAACGAGGCGCCAACTCCTTTTTTTTGTTCCAGGGGTGTAAAATACTCACGTATGTCCTCGACCCTGGGGCGGGCGGAGGGGTCTGGCTCGGACTCTTACTGACTAAAACCGGTGTTCCCTTCCACACTTGCAACAGGGCTCATGGGATCATGTGCGATTTCCGCGATCCACGGCTGGCCCGCCACTGCGGGTCACCTCATGTCTGGGGGGGGGAGGTGTTTGACAAGGTTTTCGCCCCGAGATCCCAAGCCGGGGATTCGGCCAGTACACAAACCGCCTCGTATAAGACCGTGCGAGGCGCCAACTCCTACCGTAAATAACCGAGTCCAGCGCACAAGCGATTGTAACAATCTGTCACACCTTCCACCATTAAGTTGAGTCAACTGACTGAAAGCTTTCAGCACAATAATTAAGATTGATGACCAATTGTCTTCCATTAATGAAGAAGAAGTAATTTAGCTAGAGGGATTTGTTTAAACGATTAGCTGACTCATCCGCTGTCTGATCGACATACTGATTCGATTACATCATTATAATTACAATAGAATTTTAATGACCGTATTAAAGCAAGCGCTCATTACGCGACATTCGGCGATCGCACCATGTGCAGTCGAAAACGTGACTCGAAACGCTGTTTGGAAACTGATTTTTAAATGAATGATTACTTGAGAAAACACGGGTCGGAAATCACAGATGCATTGGGACACGTACTATCGGCCAAACATTCGCATGCTCACCTTTAAGGCGAGAATCGAAAAGCACGGGTCACGACTCGATCGCCATATACATGCGTTTTAACCAATAGCAGATGCACGAAGCGTATTTCAGTCTCAAGTTTCAATCTAATCTAAGTCGAGGTCATCGAATTCAAAATTTCACGCCCCTCCACTGCTTGTTACATACACATTTCAAATGTTTGTATATAATTTTTAGTGGAGGAGCGTGCAGTTTTAAATTAGACGATCTCTACCAACGAACTCTACTAAAGTTTGTTTCGGCCTTTCTTCTCAGAGTAGTCAGAAAGGAAACACACCTCATCTAGTTTTAAAAATATGATTGAGGTGTTAAAGTGTTGGTACAAACCTAATTACACAAACAAAAATCATTTATCATTGTTATTTTGTAGGAACGTCTGAAAATCCGGTTAAACAATAGGACGGCTTAAAAGAAGGGCCATAAAAATATATCTACGCGAAAAAATGACAAAATATTTTTTTGTTACACGCCCTGGGGCCCAATTCTGTAAAATAACCAACTTGTCAATAGTGTGTCGGTAGTATGTCAGTAGTGTCTCAATAGAATAGTCATGGACATTTGGGCCCAATTCTGTAACTTTGAGTTAAGCAACACGCCATTGACACTCTATCGACACACTACAGACATTCTTGTGCCACTGTTGCAAATTTGGCATTCTGCAAAAACTTCAATGGCGTTTCAGTGGTGTCTCAGTAGTGTGTCGGTAGTAAGTCGATAGTTTGGCGTATAATAGTTTTAGTGTTGCTATCAAAAATCTACCATGAGGTAAACCAAACCTACCACTTTTTCAAATCCAATTTTTATCAATTAAATCTTTATATTATGGGTTTATTTATTAATATAAAAACGTTTTATTATTAGAAACATCAAATTTCACCAAAAACATGAGTTTAATAACGTTTAATGAGTGTAGCCTTAGGGGCGCTATTGCGCGAGGATACGGGCCTTCGATATTAAAAAAAAAACCTTAATTCATGTTGGGATGCTATTTACACGGGGGGTGGTACATAGGGGGGGGGGATCAAATCTTGGTTATTTTTTGCCTAGGACGCACCGTTTTCGAAATATTTTAATTTGTTTAATAATAAAAAAAATATTAGATATTTGAAGAAAAAAATATATTTTATTTCGTAGATATTTTACATCCTCTCATGGTTTTCGGTCGGAGTATCAAATTAGGTACCTTCACATACAAACCTTTAATTTAGCAGGGATTCCATTCCGCCATCGCTGTCTCTGGAGAAAGGGAATGAGCTCGTCAATTAGCTTCCTTGCTTGCTCTACATCCACTTTATCAATTTCACTACGTAAGTCGCACACACACACGGACACATTATTTCAAATTTAAAAAATATACAAATTGAACCCAATCAACAATAGGGAAAATAGGTGTCGTTGTTCGATGGCTTCACAATGGCGGTTCGATGGCCAAAACACGGGTCTCCCTTGTTTGACCGAAAGGAATTTGACAAATTTTCACTTCCCAAAAAATTTCTCGCATAATTTCATTTGCCAAATTATTACTTAGCAAAAAATCTATTCACAAAAAATTGTAACGCAAACCTAATGTTTGACAAATGAACGTTTAAACTATAACTTGTTTACCAGCTAGTACTTAACATTTTTTATTTAGTCAAATATTTCAGTTGGAATAACAGTTTTTACGCAAAATCAAATAATAATATAAATAAGTAATTAACCTAATCTAAATAATTCAGATCCGGGTAACCTACTAAAAACAATCTCTTTTTTCTATTAATGCAAGTCGTTTATGGCACTCGCCGGCCGCTGCCGCGGCACCGCTCGCTTCGCTCGCTCGGCTCGTGCGTAGGAGGTCACAGTTTTAACCTAACCTAACCATTTTTTTTTTTTTAATAAATTAACCTAATCTAAATAGTTATGTTCCGGGTAACCTAGTAAAAACAATATCTTTTTTTTCTATTAATGCAAGTCGTGTCTGGCACTCGCCGGCCGCTACCGCGGCACCGCTCGCTTCGCTCGCTCAAAAACGTTTATTGTCTGAAGATTGTTTGCTGTAATAAATCATTTGATTAAAGACCAAATGCCATAATAACATTATACTTGGTAATATTTTGCCAAGTAAAAATTTGACCAAATGAAAATATGCGTACTAAAATCATTCGAAATATTGCAATGGTATAAAAAAAGGTTGCTAAAATTTGTTTGGGTAATGAAAATTTGGCAAAATCTTTTCGGCAAAACGGCAGGATCCCCCAAAACACTATTCAAACACGATAGAAACATCTGTCAAATACACTTAAAATATTTACAGACTACCGTAAGCTTGGCATCACGATGCCATTGTATCATTATAGTGGACCAGACTACCAATTATTGTTGCCTTTGCAACAGTGGCAAAATAATGTCTGTAGTGTGTCGATAGAGTGTCAATGGCGTGTTGCTTAACTCAAAGTTACAGAATTGGGCCCCTGTACTCACACGAATGCATATTGTCTCAAATTGGTCGAAACCAGGAAGGGGAGTGGTCTGACTAGAGCTGCGCTTGTCGCAGAATAATTTTCTAAACTGAACAAGTTCTGCCATCTTTATTTTGCAAAAGAGAGCTGTCAGAGCAATTTATAATCTACGTCGCGTCGGCGCGCGGCGTCGCCGCGAATCTCTTAGGGAACTATTTAAAAGGATTAATATTATGACGGTACCTTGCCAATTCATTTATGAAAATATTATGTATGTAAGGAAAAATCTACATATTTTTAATAAGGTAAGCGATAGATATAATTTTAATACTAGAAATAAAGATAAAATAGATCAACCATTTTTCAGATTATCTAAAGTACATACATCTTTTATGGGGTACTGTGTTAAATGTTACAATAAAATACCTTGTGATATATTGCAATTAAACGAGAGAAATTTTAAAACGCATATTAAAAGTACACTTTGTAAACAAGCTTAATACAAGTTAGAGGATTATATCCAGGACAGGACTGCTTGGAAACATGCTGGTCCAGCTCCATAGGACCATCTAGTCTAGACAAAATCACTAGTTGCTGTTTTTATTGTAAAATTTGTTATTTTTATGATATTGATTTTACATTCTGTGATAACCTATATTCACACACTGACTTATTATTATTTATTAGAAAAACATACTTTTACGATGTTTGTAAATATGTGAGCACCATGTATGTACTTATCTCATAATTAAGTTATTTTTCATTGCTTAGTTTTTAATTATTTTTACCTATTATGGTTTAGTAATTTTATTCTAGGTGCATTGTCTTCACATATAATCATATAATTAATGTACTCAAACAAAATATATTGTAAAACATTTTTAAAATAGTAACGGTGGAGTTTCTTGCCCATTCTTCTCCATACGAAACTACCTTTTGGAAGGGGCAACTACCGATTCTATTTTTCTGTAAATTTTAACGTTCAAAAGCGCTTCTTATGTGCCTATTTGAAATAAATAATTTGACTTTGATAGTACATTCATACAGAATACAATAATTGTCTGGCTGCCGTCCGAGACGAGTCACAAAAACCGCGAGTAAGTACTTCCCGTCTCGTGAGAAACAACTTACGTCCTTATACTCAATAAAACCTGGATTTACGCACGTATTCAATCATTACAACCAATGATGACGGGAGATATTCAATTACAAATGGATACAGCATTCGTATCAAAGTTGTCTTCACATCTCTGGTTCGGAGTACATGTTACAGAACACACAGCCATTGTCCTCGGCTAACTAACGACTAACTACGGTACTAATGTTTCATTATCGAGTTGAATGTGAATATGAATAAATCTGATAGTGAACAGCGTTGTATAATCTGTGCAAGTGCGCGAGAGTCACGCGTGTGTATGCAGTTCAATGATACGTGTGATTTATTCACTTTTTTATTGCTAGGTAGTTGTTAACAGAAAGTGATCGCATACAAAAGGATTGATTTTGATATTTCTATATTTTTAACATAAACAAAACAGATTAGTAACACTTATTCTAAAAATATTAAACATTATGATTGGGTGTTTTGTGGAGACGATGGCGCGTGTATTAAACATTTACAAGATTATAAGGAATAACATCGATCAAATTAAATTTTACTTTGACAGAATTGTCTCACTAATATTATAAAGGCGAAAGTTTGTGAGTCTGTGTGTGTTTGTTACTTCTTCACGCTCAAACGGCTGGACCAATTTTGATAAAATATTGTATGGAGGTATCAGGTAGCTGACACCCTGGATTAACATATAGGCTACTTATTCTCTATATTAACATATAGGATCGAGACTTACGCGGGTGAAACCGCGGGCCGCAGCTAGTAATATCTAAATGCTCGAATGTTCGTGTACTAAATATACAAAACGATTAGTTCTCACAAATTCATTCAAAATGATGGTGAGCCGATTCTTCGTTAGCAGATACTTATATTTTTTTTTTATATTAATTATTTTATCGCGACTTACATTATAGATGTGTGGGCAAACTAATTTTTTCCATAGATGTCACTAGTCATAGACATGGCACAGGTCATAAATGTTATTATGAAATAGAACAATGAAAATTATTATCTGAGTGCGTGCAAGGTCGACTCGCGTCATCAGAGGATACCCGACACTCGAACGAGTGACATTTCAACAAGCGATAGTGTAGTTTACCACAACTATGGACTATCGAAGATTACAGACAGCGCTGCGAATCACCCCGTCAACTAAGACGAAGCCACTTTTCGACGTCAAATTGGAGCTTTCATCGCAACATTTACAAAATGAACGGGGTTCGCCATGCCTCGTGGTCATATACTCGTACCAGCTTTACAAGTGAGTCCACTCGCTAACAATATAACATTATGTAATCAGTCACTAACAGACTATTGCGAACTGTTGCGCTGTTAACAGAGCGCCGACGTCACCGAGCTAGTGCTGAACACTTGAGATCTTCGATCAATGATATTGATCGATGCTTGAGATAGTCCTTCAATGGTCGCTACTTGAATTATCAGATGTTGTAGCCGCTGCATGCATACCTAACCTGAACTTAATATTTGCGACTGCTTTGCATGCAGTTTTCCCTTTTACATTTCGGATGAATTTCTTGCTTATTTCTCCTTCTGCTTAGCAGATTACGCAGTACAATGAAAGTATGGTAGATTTAAATAAAGAGTCTCCCTTCCAACCTCTATTTCTCAAATAATACGACTCTTTTTTCGTGTAAATCTTGTAAATCGTCGGTTATTATTGGTGCAGTGTCTCCAATTGGACCGGATCGAGAACTAGACGAAAAATGACATCATAATGGTTATAAATGTCACCTTGTCGTGAGAAGTGAACCGGCATTATAGCGCGTATAGCTACACAGCTGCTTAATAGGTTGCTGCGCTAAAAACTGATAATTGTAGCGGCATTGATAAAGCAAGTTTTCGTTGTAATGACGTCAGTTAAGTCATTTGATTATACATTTTAGGTAAAAGTAAACAATCTGAATCATCATTGATTTCATCCTTTCAACCGAAAGACGTCCACTGTTGGACATAGGCCTCCCACAAGGGGGGGGGGGGGGGGCATAATCGCCACGCTTGGCAGGCGGGTTGGCAATCGCAGTATGGTGTTAAAATGCATAGAGAACGCTGCTGCCCATTCTCTTAGTAAGTCCGTTACGGGAAGAAATGGCATGGTGCATGTTCTTGACGCGACACCGCACGGAACTCTGAACCTAGTATTTAATATAACTCAACATTAATTACATTTTATTTTATTTGACTAAACTAAGCAAAATATAAAGAGAAACAAATATCTCCAATCGGACAACGAAACACCAGGGCCTCAAGTCTGCTGTTACAATAGTGTCAGAATGGTCGATCATTGATTTCATAATTTTGTTGATTTTGACAAGTTTGGTAATCTACTATTATAATGGCGTCATTATGACTCTCCAATGGTCGGCCACTGACACTACATTGAAAGCAATTGCATATATTGGTAATCTCGTACATAATGACAAATTAATGACATTTCTACTAATGGGTTTTATAATAATGGCAATACGACAATGCCATTATAATAATACAATTATATTACGAGAACATTGACCGACCAATGATCGACCATTATGAATTTACCAGATTACGAACTTTTAGCAAAATGACAATGGCATGACAATGGGATCGTGTTGGAATGACTGAATTTATAAAAATAGCAGACTTGGGCCCCTGGTCCGCACACTTGTCTTCTCCATTTTTCTCTATGGGGCAGTCTTGGACGATCAAGATCAAAGCTACCGACACGCAAAGAATTGACGCCTTCGAAATGTGATTCTGGCGCCGCCTATTAACGATACCATGGACAGCCCACCGCACTAATGTCTCGATCCTTGAACAACTCAAACTAGAGAAAGCTCAAAAACTGTCGTCATCCTGCCTGCAACGTGTCGTGAAATACTTCGGCCACATTGCCCGCAGAGGTACCAACAACATGGAACGTCTAATGGTAACAGAATAGATAGATGGCGGAAGACCTGAGGCCGAAGTCCAAAACTCACTTCAGCGCCGCACTCCACCAAGTCACCGATCGTGACAGATGGAAAGACTGTTGAAAATTTGAAACGGAATCACGATTCTCAGCCGTGAGAGAGCGATTGAGAAGAAGGAGTATTTAATTAATAAAATTGTGTGTCGTAAGCAATAAAACTGCAAAGCTAACGAAAGATGTAAACGTAAAAAGTACTACAATCAAAAGCACATAAACTACTTAGTATTTTAATTATTCATGCACTGACAAATTGATAATACAATGATAAAATATCTACGTATAATATCAGTTGAACGAAGATTGTGCAATACTACAGAAGGACGAATAATGACGGATGTTGTAAACGAGAGTTGTACTGAATAACGTAACGCAACAGGTAAATTGGGACAAAATAAAAACGTTATGTACGCGGTAGAAAGGGCGATCGTTTTCGGATGCAACGGAGCGCGCGGCGCCGCGGTGCAGTAAATATCCCAACATATAACACACCGATCATTAACGTTCAATATTATTGCACACACAGCTATCAATTACTAGCTCGAAACTAAATCAGTCCTAGTTGATACAGGCCCAAATCGTAGACTAGCACCACAAAATGGTTGTTAACTGCTTCAATGTCAAAATACACAATGCAATTTGTAACCGTTTCTCACTGAGTAAAGTGGTTACAATCAATTGCAAAATAATAATATTAAAAATAATAAGCCCTGAACAATATGGATATACCACAGGTATTGCAAAATATAAAACAGGTGACAGTAATGAAAGACCGATCAAGGTTACAAACACACAACTGAAGTCCAAGAAAAAATAAAAATTAAATCTAAAATAACACGACCAGTGAAACGATTGCTATTAGTAGCGGCAGGCAGGTGAAAAGAACCGAGGAAAACGAAAACTGCAAATAATTCAAGTACAGGAAACGAACGAGTCGACAAGAAAGCTGTTTCGCTATAAACTG
The DNA here is from genome assembly GCA_963921375.1 of Tiliacea citrago. NCBI lineage: Eukaryota > Metazoa > Arthropoda > Insecta > Lepidoptera > Noctuidae > Tiliacea > Tiliacea citrago. Next base: position 644,564 of record OY992802.1, read on the forward strand.
TCCAAATAAGTAGCGACAGGAACACGGACAGGCAACCAATGGCCCCGGTGGACTCAGGAGTAATTTCTCTCCGGTTGAGTTAAGAGCGGTTGTAATTCATTGAAACGCAGGCGAAATCGTGACGGCCAAGACTTTTGTATGCAAATTGGTACATAAATCTCATTGAAATCAACGCGTTCGCTGACGATGTCACGCTCCGTGCTGGTCCAACAAATAACACTGAATTCATAAAAGCACGTAAATGTGTGCAAGCAATTGATCGCGAATCATTCAGTGCAATAACATTCGCCTTACGAGTGTGAGTGAAATAAAACTGAAGCAGGACCGTAAACTGCCTATTTGTCAACTGATATGCAATGATAATTGCATTTAGCGTAAGTTATCAATAATCATTCATTATAATTCTGATAGATGCTGATTGTGACAAAATCCAAAATAAATAAATTAATAAACATTCCGAGAAATCCGTGAAGAAGAATGAGTGCCAAATTGTCACCGTAAACAACAGAAGCGTGGCGTGATATTTTAGGAAAACTCAATCTCCAAGAATATAAAAGTAAACGACACGAAGGCGACGCTACCGACAGAATACAAAACAATCTCGTAGAAACTCATAAGAATCCAAAACGAATCGATGAAAGAAGTAAAATAAATCAATAAGCGATACAAATCAATAGCAAATTGTAATAACGTGAATAACCATAGCTATAAAAACGTCCGTGTGAATAAAACCTAAATCTTTGTTTATTCAAAACCAGTTTCAGCGATTTGCAACGCGGATTAATTTGGACGCGCACATTTACTATTAAATGTGGATGCTTGCGCCTGCGACTCAGCACTCGCAACAATCCATTACTTTAAAAGCGTAAGAAACATCGTAGGAACTCTGAGAAGTCAGCAGAGTGAGCCGTATTATAAATACTGAGTAATCAGCGACAAATATTTGATAAATGACGTCAATCAAGGCCAAGCTCTAATGATGTAACCGCAACAACAATAGACATGGATTAATGTGTACGTTTTTAATTACCAACTCTATTACCGGTGGGTTGACGTCTAACGCAGCCTGCGACAGACCTTTAGTCAAGATGACATCATCAAGGTGATAACGTGGCTCAGAGATAAGGCAGGGCCTCCATACAATCTATGTTATGATATAAATACTATATTTATATGCTAACCTCTCTTCGATTGCTTCTCTCGTTCCTTTTCCTTTTCTCTCGCCTTTTTGTCCCTCCTCTCCCTCTCCTGTTTCTCCTTCTCCAGGCGCTTCATCTCCTTTTTCATTTCCTTTTCGTTCTTCTTCGACTTTGTGTCGTCAATTTTCTCTGACAGGATGAAAGTCCCCGTCTGGACCTTCGTGTCCACCTCCTCTTTCGGCCTCATCGTGTATCACAGCGCGACACTATCAACTAACACAAGGATAATAAAATTATAGCAACAAAATCCCTTGTAAATGCACTTTCTTAGAATTTATCTCGACGTTTCGGTAGCGTGAAGAATTTCAATTCGGCACAGAGCGGGCGCGCGGCGGCGGCCGAAGCTTTATCGTACACGTAGCTACGACCGATGCTCGCTATTGGCGAAATGGTATCGAAATTATCACTGGCACTCTTGAACGATTTCAAAAGTAAAGTGCGCGATGATACGGAGATCGATCGCGAGCGACGACGTGCGGTGTGGCCGAAACGCGCGAAGCACCGACCGTGACTGAACGAGCGCGAGCACTGCGCCCCCCTGGCCTCGGCACTGACGCTGACGGCGGCGACGCCGCCGGCGCGCGGCGCACGCCTCACCATGCGCGAGCGACGCGTGCCTCAAACTCTATAAATAAAGCATCACTTCCTATACCTATAGCATTGAATCAGAAGACGATTTATGGCCGTTGAACCCATGAAAGCATTTCGCGGCCGATTACTAACACCAAAAAGCGATTACAATTTTGATCCAAATGTACACATTCACGAGTTGAGATGCCGAGGTCTGAGGGCGACAAGTGTTTCTTGATGATATTGAGATTATTAATAGTGTCTAATGCACTTTGCATTAGACAAGATTAATAAGAGTCTTTGTTCCAATTCTCAGCCTTCGTTTCGAAACCAAGACATCGAAAAAAGTTAAATAACACGAAAAGCAAAGCGGCCACTCTCTGCAAGGAGCCCTTAAGATTTCACAACGAGACTCAGACAGTCCATTCCCAAACATTGCGCGCTGGCCGATATTATAATGGATTCCAAAAACGTGACGAAATTCGACGAAAGATCCTACAAGGGTTCCATTTGAAAGCACATGAAATAAAGGTGACTTGAAAATAACACTCCTATCAAATACCAATCGCAAATCGATGAAGTTAAATCATTCACTAAGCAGCAAGGTCGTGATAGTGATAAGCTAATCCGCGTTTCGCTTATCTTTATGAAATTCCGGCTCCAAAATTAGTATCTAATAACAATGAGTATTGACATAATCAATCAATTGCTTCACGGCCATTGTCCAAAAATCTTAACCATCGGCATGCGTATTTATATCTGCTCTCATAAAAACTAATAAACTGTATGGAAATAGAAAGCATATTTGCCAGGAAAACGATTGCGATGAATGGGGACGTCAGCGAGTTATTAGCAAAACACAAGATGGTAAAAATCGTTGTTTCAATCGGTTCCCAGCAGGCGGAGCGTGCCTGGCGTTGGGCACTGGGCCCGCAGTACCGCAGTCGGCGAGAAAGCGGCCCGGCCGGATAATAACTTTACAGATTTAGGAAACGCTGCACGGGAGCCCTATTACTAAGGCTCCGCCGCCGCGCCGTCTGTCTGTCACCAGGCTGTATCTCATGAACCGTGATAGTTAAACAGTTCAAATTTTCACAGATGATGTATTTCTGTTGCCGCTAGAACAACAAATACAAAAAAAAAACAGAATAAAATAAACAACAAACCCATACAACAAACGCGATTTTTTTGCCGTTTTTATAGATAATGGTATGGAACCATACGTGCGCGAGTCCGACTCGCACTTGGCCGGTTTTTTTTTTATCTACATAAAATATCCCAATGTAACATCTAAGAAAGTACGAGTTTATAAATAATGCTTAAAAGGCAAGATGCATCAAATGAGAATTCGCTGGAGTACTATTCAATTACGGCTGCATTGCTGAGCGAAGCTTTTGTCGTTGTAAAAATTGACGTAGTGATAGGCACCCGACGTCACCACGAGGCTGCATGTGACCCCGGCCATGCTCCGAATAACCGAGACAAATTGGAAAATTACAGGAGAGGTATGTGATGCTCAATCAAATTTGGTATTGAGAAGGCTGTGTAACCAAAGGCTTTCGAATGAAGCAGTAGACCCTAAACTTATTCTTTGTCTTTTGTTCTATGAGTTAGCTGACCACTGACTTTTCTTTTTTAAATATATCTTGTGAAACTTCTGCTAGGTCGTAGCTTCAGTATTTTGATCTCTATAATTAAGTTTCCCACAGATGAATGCGTAATCGAGGTCCGCGCTTGCCCCACGTCCGCGCCGCGGCCGGCTGTGCGCTCGTAAGGATGATATCTGCACATAACGCGTACCCACCGGAGACGTGATTAACTCCGATCACCTTTGGCGATAGCTCGACGATAACATTTGCAAACGCGCAGCAGTAGGCAAATGGAGAGATAATGTTCAAAGAAATGGGTAAAAGCAATCTGCACAAACGCTGCGTATACAACATTATTTTTAGTATATTATGCGAAACCTGAATATAGTTTGTTCAGAATAAGGAACTGAAACGATTTCAATCATTTTTACACCATGTTATATTTTGTCCCAAAAATATTTAAATGTGATGGAAAATGTTATCACCATTTAATTACTTACAATACAATCGCCGTACGGTTAGGTACCTATCGCCAAATTATTATCAATGAGCGCAAGACGACCCTGGCTGGAGGCGCGGGGGCGCCGCCGCCGTTAGCATGTTTTTGTACGGACAACCCGGTAACATAACAACCTTATAACTTTGTGATTTTTCATGATACAGTTTTGAAATTTTGTACATAGATCTGAATCTTTACGCGTCAACAAACTACCGACGCAATGCCTTCTTCTTACGTAGCTCAGCGAACTTCAATAATCTGCCCTCTCACTTAGATGTTGACCTATTTAAAACCAGCCCTAGCACATTAAGGAGAACTGTAAATAAAGAATACTTTGTTATAGAGCGCGATAGGTAGCATTATTTATTATTTATGATTAAATAACATGTTACAACACATGAGTGTACATTATCTTTCTTTTTACTGTTTTTAGCACAACTTATAAACTGTCACGATTTTAGATACTAATTACAATTAATAAATTCCAAGACTTTTGATGTTTTGTTTTTGAGAAGAATTTATTTTGTTTTGTTTAAAGAAGAATTTGTTAAGTCATCTATAAGAAGATTCTGTTTTTTGTTTTTTATTTTTGTATGTTTTTTTTCTTTTCTTTTTAATCTTAGGTACATAGTTTTTAATTTGTGGAAGCTTGTAAATGGCAAATGTAAGCGCTATTGTCCATAACTTACCTGTACAGATGTTAGACTGTAAGCTTTCCGAAGAATAAATAAATAAATAAATACAAATAAATTTACATTTAAATACTAGACACGTGTTTCGGGTTTCGCATATACTAAAACTTATATTGTATATCGTGATACTGTATGACTACACACAATATTTCGCTCTACGCATATCGCTTAGGTTGGTAGAAAAGAATTCGATTAGTAGTTCTCCATTGGTTCGAACTCGCACTCGAGTACTCCATTGGCTGTCCACTCCGTGTAGTCGAAAAAGGCCGCCGAGACACCGCGAGAGAGCGTTCAGCTTAGACCTTAGATTAAGCGTGTAATTAAACCTGAGTAAGAAAAGTTCCTTTCTAAGCCACTATAAGTATCTATTAAGCATATCCGGATGCTTGATAGATACTTTATAGAGGCTTAGTGCAGCAAGACCCACTTTAACAGAAAGTTAGTTATTAACATTGAATTACTGCTGGGAAATTGGAACCGAATCAAGCGCGTAATTGGGAATTTTCATTAAATTGTTTTTCAAGGCGCTTCATAACCGACTATCATCAGGAAATGAGCTTTCGCTAAAACATTAACAATCCGGACCGTGACAGTGATGAACGAGTTTCTCTACACACATACACAATGTCAAATGACCACTTTTCTGCGAGATATCGATTTCTGCTTCATCTCATAAGCTTCCATATTAAAATATCTCGCAGTTAGGCTTTCAAGATGCCTTTAGTTATCAGATCAAACAGAACCGCGGCCGGTGTACAAGTGTCTGCGAGAATCGCTGACGTCATGGCAACAATTAGGTGCAGCTTATGTCCTGCAGGCTCGGGGCACGTACAGCTTCGCACAGCTCTGCGCAAACTTGCCTACGTTCAATAACTTGAACTAGACCCCAATGCCTTATGGTGGCATTTCACATCGCCATATATCCGTGTTCGCGTATTTGTATTATTCGCACAAATACGACGATGTGAAGTGGCTCTCTTCGTCTATATTTGCTTATTCTCACGAACAAGACGAACACCCGTATGCGCCTGCTTGTCGGTTTTTTGCAACATCAAAGGATTTCGAATATGCTGAATATGTTCGTTTGCCGTCCACACATCACTCGTTCAGTAGTGTGTGGTGCGCGACAGCGGCGGACGTGTTTACTTAGTTTGTTTACAGCTCGATCTTCGGCAAAATGTAGTGGACAAATGACCTTGTCATGCAATTTTTGGAATACTATCAAATGCATCCCTGCATATGGGACCCGTAACATGCATCTCATAAAAACAGAAGCAAAGTTAATGACGCCTGGTAATATTAGTATGGCTGGTATAGAGCAATGCATAGTTCTTGTATTATTTTTGAGATGATTTGACTCGAAATATGGACGTCTTCTTCTCCATGGTCTCTGATCCTATAGAAGTGTTCAGGGTAATACAAAACCTTAAAAATACAGCGTCTGTCGCATTTGATGAAATAAGTACCAAAATTATAAAAGCGTGTGCTAATCACTTATGCAAACCATTGAGCTACTTAATTAACATATCGTTTTCAGAAGGCATGTTCCCAAGCGCATTAAAGAACTCAATATTCAAACCGATATTTAAGAGAGGTGATAAATATGACATGACGAACTATAGACCTATAACCTTAATTCCTATAATATCAAAAATATTTGAGAAGACAATATTAAATAGGCTATATGGCTATGTGGAAATGTATAAATTGCTAAGCCAGGAGCAATTTGGAATCAGGAAAAATAGCACCACCTCTTTAGCTTGTTTTAATTTAATAAAAATAATAACCGAGGCAATGAATGACAACATACCTGTAGTAGCAATTTTTCTAGACATGAGTAAAGACTTTGATTTGTTGACCATAAGCTATTACTAAGTAAATTAGATAAATATGGCATAAGGGGCCAAGCGATTGACTGGATTAAATCGTACCTAAGTGATAGGCGTCAATGTGTGCAAATATCAAAGTAATTGATGGCAATTTAAATAGAATATAAATCTAATTTTAAAACTAATGCAGTAGGAGTACCTCAAGGCAGCGTGGTGGGATCGTTTTTATTTCTACTATATATTAATGACCTTCTCAAGGCAACGCGCCACGAAACAATCTTATTTGCTGACGATACGACACTAATAATAAAATGTAATGACCAAAGTAAATTGGAACAGGAAATTAATGAAGCAATCAATGACATAATAATTTGGCTTAATGAAAACAATTTAAAAATCAATATAAATAATTCAATTTCAGACTTATAAATCAAACTTTCAATCTTAGTATAAAATATGAAGACTGAATCCTAGAACAGGTAGTAAACACAAAATTCTTGGGCATAATAGTGGACCAAAACCGTAACTGGAAATCACACATCAATTACGTATGCGATAAGCTAGACAAATTCGTATACGCAATAAAACGTCTACGATCAACAGTGTCCGTAGACGCAGCAGTCACTGCATACCACGGATACGTATCGTCTGTGCTGTCATATGGTCTGATACTGTGGGGCAATTCAGTTGAAATTTTAATGGCATTTCGGGTACAAAAAAAGTGTGTTAGGGCAATATCTGGCGTCTGGTTTTTGGACAGCTGTAAACCTTTATTTAAAAAACTTAATATTCTACCTTTACCCTGCATGTACATCAAAAAACTATGTATGCTAGTGAAACAATATCCGCACTATTTTTGCATGCAATCGGAAGTGAGCCACAAAAAGGCTTCTGCTAGACAACAATATAAATAGGAATTAAATGTACCTCAATGTAGATTGCAATTATTTAGGAGGAATGTATATGTTAATGCCATTCAGGTGTATAACAAGTTACCGAACTCATTTAAGGAACTTCCCATCCTCATGATCAAGAAAAAGCTGACAAGTTGGTTATTGGATAATTGCTTCTATGACATTGCCGAATATATGGAATATTGTAAAAATCCAAGATGGCATGTACTTAATTTTAAATTAATGATTATAATAATATTAATTCTTATTGACATAATGTAAATCAAATCTTAAATTAATTGTTCTTAGTTAAGAATGACATTTGAATATTTGTACACCTGTTGTGGTAGAATGTATAGAACTTAAAATAATATTAACACCATACTTTGTAAAACTACATTCTTACAAATAAATAAATTCTAATTCTAATTCCATGGCATAACATGTACTGGTGATTAGCACAATGGAAATAATAAGCCGCTGCTGCAGTCAAGGCGTCCATCTTTGCGTTCGATACTATAGCAAAAATATTCGTAAATGTTCGGCATATTCGCTGTTCACGAACGATGTGTAGACGGTGTATTCCTGTTAAACGGACTTCAACACGAATATAGCGAACAAAGCCGAAAAAAACGCAAACACCGAATAGCGATGTGAAGTGACTCTATTACAAATTGTCCAATAGGGAATATGCACGTAATTCAAAACGTATCCATTATTTTAATAAACATTGTGTAGGAGTCAAGAAACAAATTCCAATATTTTTGCATTCATTACTTATTTTACAATTAATTAATTTATGTTGCGTTTTTTTGGTGGAACGGAACGCAAACTCAAAACGCGTCCTCTTCGAAAATGCCGGAAGTGACAAAACAAAATATGTGAATAAAATCTATTCTTTGCTAAATGCTTGAAATCTCACTAAGGTATATATGTAAGTGCGATTTCTACTTGAATAAAGCATAAACAATAATTTAATATAATATATAAGATTTGGGGCTAAAAAACAGATGTAAACAAAGCAGTTTCGTGAACAATGATGTCACATCATGCTGGAGTTTCATACTTTTTTTGAGCATCAATCAGTAGTTCCATTTAACTTTCAATACTTTTCCTAGGTTTATATTACTGTCTATTATTGATTTAGTGAAAAAAATACATGCATATTCCGGAAAAGTCCGACTTCAGGCGGCATGCAATCAGGGGCCCAAGTCTGCTATTTTTATAAATTCAGTCATTCCAACACGATCCCATTGTCATGCCATTGTCATTTTGCTAAAAGTTCGTAATCTGGTAAATGCATAATGGTCGATCATTTTCTTTGCAATTTCTTTCAATGTAGTGTCAGTGGCCGACCATTGGAAAGTCATAATGACGCCATTATAATAGTAGATTACCAAACTTGTCAAAATCAACAATTATGAAATCAATGATCGACCATTCTGACACTATTGTAATAGCAGACTTGAGGCCCTGGAGACAATGACTTAGTTTTTGTAATAAAAGGATCGACTTAATGCCTGAAATGTAGAATCACGAAATAACATCGTAATCGTATTTGGCTCCATCCAACAGACAGTGCATCTAAACAAGTGCCTCGAAGTCTCGCTCGACCGTTCCTGAAACCTTTATCCTTTCCTGTGGTGGGGAAGGACATAACTTGAGAGCTGTTCTCTTGATTGGAGTTTGGTTTGTTTTAGCAGTTAAAGTGTCAGGACTCTATTATTTATAGCACTGTGTGACCTAAACCCGCACTTAAGTCACGCTTTTCCGTGACAAAAGTAGTCCATTTTTACACGGTGCGAAAATAAATCTATCATTTTTTTCTCGCGTCTAGTTTACCTGAATTATCGCCACGTAACTAGGTACGACGTTTTTTAACAATGTGGCCAATATAGTTGGTCGTAGATCAAACATGTAGTGTTATTGCGAAAACGCTACACGAATCTTTTCGCGACTATGTGGCCGTAGCATCATTGTGTCTTGACAGAACCAAATGGGAGCCTTAGTTCCGATTCTGTTCACGCGCCTAAATTACCTTGTAGCGTTGAACGTTGTCAAAATATTGTTGTGTGTACAGTTCGCGTCATGAATTTTGTTATCTATGACTAGACGTCCTAGGTCAAAAATAATGAAATTCTCATCCTTCTCTTGTGTCCCACCCCTCGGGATTCTTGAGTACAGATTAAGGATGACCTATAATAATTAACCTTGACCGTGACCTTTTTCAAAATATTTTCAAGAATTTGTATTAAGCCTGACCTGTGGCGTGTATTGAGATTGTAATTGTGTGTGATTGCGTTATATTAACGTGACTTTTAACACCTTTAAGTCACTGTCGGTGTCCTTCAGGGGCTCCGCTCCCCGAATTAACGACACGGTTGGCGCAGTGGTTAAGCGATTGACTGCTGCGCTGCGTGTCGCGGGTACGATTCCCGCACAGAACAAATATTAGTATGACCTACAAGTAGTTGTTCCAGGTCTGGCTGATTGTGTATATGAGTTTAAATGTTTGTAAACGCACCCACGATACAGGAGAAATTCCTAGTGTGGGGCAACGTGTTAGAAACAAAAAGAAAAAAAAATCCCCTAGCCCAGATTTAAATAGTATACGTGTTGATCGCGTGCTTATCACGCGGTTTGAAATGGTCTACTTCCATCCAGTTCCTTAAACTATTTTAATTATATAAAAAATATCTAAAAAGTGTATGCCAATCGATTTGATGCGTGGATGTGTAAAGGTGTGTCGGCGGCGCCGCGGCGTGCTGTATACGGCCCGTTTCCGGGATCGGCGACCTGTGTCCCGGGACATTTCGCCGAAGACACACCGACCACGTGCGTACGTCTCACTTTATTGTCTGCTATAGCGCAACACCGACAGATGCCAACACTATGTAATGGCTGGCCCTCATATACAGCATGGATGGTGGCTATGTAGGGACTAAAACCGTTATAGGAAAGGGCAGATTGATAAGCTAAGTGGCACAACCGCGAGTCCACGACGACATTAACTGTTCGTAACGACCGTTTTTAAGTTTATTAATTTTTCATATTAATCTAGTTAACTTTCGCAATGTCATTTTTTAGGGTTCCGTACCCAAAGGGTAAAACGGGAACCCTATTACTAAGGCTCCGCCGTCTGTCTGTCTGTCCGTCTGTCACCAGGCTGTATCTCATGAACCGTGATAGTTAGACAGCTGAAATTTTCACAGATGATGTATTTCTGTTGCCGCTATAACAACAAATACTAAAAAACAGAATAAAATAAATATTTAAGATTCAAGATTTATTTATTGTTTGTCACAGGTGGAAATTCAGCTCTTAAGGGTGCTCCCATACAAATTTTGCCGCTTTTATAGATAATGGTACGGAACGCTTCGTGCGCGAGTCCGACTCGCACTTGGCCGGTTTTTATTTTCACGCTCGAGACCTCGAAAATAAGTATCGATTTTACGCGTGAAAAGTAGAAACTAGTAGTTCCGCTAACAGTAGACCTAGCGAGCACTAAGGCCCGTATTAATAAACTTTCCCCAACGACGTACTCAAGTGCGTAATTATTTGATACGTCATTATTACGATATCAGCATCTCAAGATCATTACTAATTAACAAACACATGAAAACTGTATCTCAGTTACCAAGATCAGCTCCTCAAGGAGCTGTACTTGAAGAACGATTGCATCACATTGACCGAAGTTTAGAATGACATTCATCAAATGATAAATGATTTATTTCTGTTAGTAGGTTTGTAGAAACACTTTTACACGTCAATCATATTAAAAAAAAACTAGATGAGGTCGGCGTTTCGTATCCGACTACTCTGAGAAGAAAGGCCGAAACAAACTCAGAGGTCACAGTCTCTTTTTAAAGTCCAGACATAATCTTGGTTAGATCATGTGAAGACCATGTAGATTGGTGCCTGAAATGATCTTTTGACGAAAGAACCACACAGGTTGAGGGGACCTGTCCAGTCAGTGCACGCATTTGTCAGTAGTCGTGCAGCTCAACTAAGAACTTAAGGAGCTCAACGATTCAACGAACAATACCAAAGAAAGGACATTTGGGTAGGCCGCATAAAATCACTCAAACTGCCAGACTATGATAAAAACTAACTGAGAAAAAAAGAAAAATGAACAAAAACCCACATAGTCTTCACATTAACAATACTTAAAACAATATAATACTTAACAAAGTAAATATTCATGTCATTGTATATATAAAATTAATCAATGTCAATGTGTATATAAAATACGGATATAATCTTGGTCAGATCATTTGAGAACCATGTAGATTGGTGCGAGAAATGATCTTTTGACGAAAGAACCACACAGATTTGAGTGGACCTGTCCAGTCAGTGCACGCATTTGTCAGTTATCGTGCAGCTCAACTCAAAACTTAAGGAGCTCAGCGATTCGACGAACAATACCAAAGAAAGGACAATTGGTTAGGCCGCATAAAGTACTCAAACTGCCAGACCTGCATTCAAATTTTTTTTGATTGAGTATAAAAATAAAAAAACAATTCACATAGTCCTCACATTCATAATAATTAAAATAATATAATACTTTACAAAGTAAATATTCATGTCAGTTTAGGTATTTAAAAATTTAAATCAAAAAATAATATAAATAGTTGGAAAAAAAAATCAAATCAAGATTCACTGTAAATTGGAGCAGCTCAATCCCAAGCCTTTTTGTCCTCAATAAAGTCTTTAACAGTATAAAATGCTTTCTGGCACAGTTTCCGCTTTATAAAACATTTGAATTTATTAAGGCTTAATTCTTGAATATGGCTAGGAAGTTTATTATAAAAACGTATACACTGGCATCTAAACGAGCCACTTATTTTTTTAAGCCTGGTTTTAGGAACAACAAATTTGTGCTTGTTCCTAGTATTTACATTATGGATATCACTGAATTTTTTAAACAGATTAATATTTTTATGTGCATACAATAGATTTTCATAAATATACTGAGAAGCTACAGTCAGTATATTAATCTCTTTAAATTTGTCTCTGAGGGAGTGTCTGGGACTTAATTTATAAATTGAACGAATTGCTCTTTTTTTTTAAACAAAAATTGTCTGAATGTCGGCGGCATTTCCCCACAACAGAATACCGTACGACATTACACTATGAAAATAACTAAAGTATACTAAGCGGGCTGTCTCTAAATCAGTTAAATCACGAATTTTTCTAACGGCGTATGCTGCAGAGCTAAGCTTTTTCGACAATTTATCTATATGGGGGCCCCATTGAAGCTTGGCATCCAAAGTTATGCCTAAGAACACTGTAGAATCTTCGGGTTTCAACTCTTCACCCTTTATGAGCACACTAGTTTTTACTTGTCTAACATGAGGTATTGTAAACTAAAATATTTTCAAACTCCATGTTTCGCGCTACTAATCACGACCTCAAGTCACGGACTGCCTACACTCAGATTTAAGCATCTCGAGTACACACACCTATAATATTGTATACTTAAGTTTCAATTTTCGTTTATTAATCAGCCCATCACTCGGCTGATAATGTAAACCCAAGCCGTAACTTAAGTACATCAATTATTATGTTTATTAATACGATCATGACCTCAAGACTGTTATCAAGTGCAAGCTCTTGGGCTGAGTAACGTTTATTAATACGGGCCTAACTGTTTTACCGTGTTTTTGTTTTTAAAAACAGAGTAAAGAAAAATTATGAGTAAAAATTTGTAGGCCAGCTAGAAAAAACTACTAATAGGTTTTAATTGGCAGAGGTAGCGCTGCAGTCTCGTTTTGTAATGAGAAGGTGGTCCTAGGTGGTCCATCAAACAGTACCTAGTAGTTTAAGGACCGATTCCACTGGTAGAAACCTAAAAGTGGGCTTATTAGTGCATTTTGAGGCGCTAATCTGCTCATCACGCCAAAGATCTTCATCAGATCTTCACCAAATTTCAAGTCAGAGTCAAAAAGCCCAGCTTAAAGTTACTACCTTTTAAATAAAACCGGCCAAGTGCGATCGGACTCGCGCACGAAGGGTTTCGTACCATTATCTATAAAAACCAACCAAGTGCGAGTCGGACTCGCGCACGAAGGGTTCCGTACCATTATCTATAAAAAATGCCAAAAAAATCACGTTTGTTGTATGGGACTATATACCCTTAAATATTTGTTTTATTTTAATTAAATTATTTATTTTTAAGTGAATATATAACTAAATATTCTGTGAATATTTCAAGCGTCTACCTGTTGACGTTATCAATATCGAGCAAAAACGAGCAAAAAACCGGCCAAGTGCGAGTCGGACTCGCGCACGAAGGGTTCCGTACCATTCTACCATTACCTATAAAAATGGCAAAAAAATCACGTTTGTTGTATGGGAGCCCCCTTAAATATTTGTTTTATTTTAATTATTTATTTTTAAAGTGAATATACAGGGCGTCCCACGGATATGCCACATGGAAGGAAAGTACCTTGAATATTGTAGATGGAACATTTTACTGAAAGAAGACATTATTTGAATTTAAAAAACAATTTAAACTGCATTCATAGATATTTAAATAGTTACAGTTGTGGTGGATATTTAGAATAATTCGTCTAAGTTCTGCTTGTAGCTCGTGAACACTTTCATACTGGTTCTTGTAAACTACATTTTTTACATAACCCCATAAAAAAAAAACTATCGGGGTTAGGTCTGAGGAAAAAAATTTCACATCTAAATAGATGTGAAATTTTTTTCCCCAGACCTAACCCAGAACAGACCTAAAACAGAATATTAAATATTAAATGAATATACCTAAATAGGTATATTCATTTAATATTTAATATTCTGTTTTTTAGTATTTGTTTGGTGGCAACAGAAATACACCATCTGTGAAAATTTCAACTGTCTAACTATCACGGTTCATGAGATACAGCCTGGTGACAGACGGACAGACAGACAGACAGACGGCGGAGCCTTAGTAATAGGGTTCCCGTTTTACCCTTTGGGTACGGAACCCTAAAAAAAAGAACCCCTTTTTGGAGGAAGTACCCCTCCAATCAAAAATCCCCGACGACAAAAAAAAAAAGTGCCTGTATACCAAGTTTCGTCTAGGTCGGTTGTAAAATACTTAAGACCTGTACAGGAGTAGCAACAAATTGACAGAGGAAAGTAAATTTTGCGACTTGAAGCAGACTCTTCGCTCGCACGGTCAATAAATTTAATTAATTATTAATTGAAACTCGACCGATAAACAAATTAATCGATTTCGAACCTGAACCGAAACCAGTCGGATTCGATTCTCACAGTAGGTTTACTACGATGATATTACGAAGAGTCAGCACTCGCCCATCCATAGCGAGGTTTCTACTGGTGTCGCACGACGATTGTAAGCTTAGCAAGCGTTGAATGAAACTTAAAGGAATGTCACCATGCGACGTGATTGCACGGTACAGAGGGCGCAGGTTATCTTATCATGAAGCAGTTTATGGTTTGTAGCTGATTGCCAAACAACCAATCGTATAACTTTTGTAAAAACTTATGGATCGAATGCGACCTACATAAAGCGTTTGTTTTGTATTTCACTTATCTAATACATAACATAAAGTTCGTGGTTGTCAGTTATTCATGTGTCGGTGCCATCAACTTAACAAATGTCATGTATGTAGGCAGTTAGCGTTGTGAACATTGCTCGTTATTTCATCGTATCTCATGTAGGTATCCTAATTCTAGTTTTGCTCGCGAGAGTGGGCGAGGCGGCTATAAAGTATTCAATACGTACCTCAGACTAGTCTTATGTAGAATAAAGACATTACGTAGATAGAGATTATGTTACCGAGACACGACATCGTTTACTCTTCGGGCAATTATTACGACCATCGCTCTAGTCGAATTAGAAAAGTCTAACTAAGACAGGATCACAGGACTGATGGGACCATCGACTACTTTACGGATGTGATCAAGATTTTTTGTAACAGTAATTAGACATCAAAATCTGATTAGTGATACCTGGGGGCATATCGCGCTATTTCTCAACGTAATTACCGTTCGAAAGGAACGTTTTTGGTTTTGGTTTAGTTTTGGTTTAGCTGATGTAAGAAACGGTATCACGCTATTTTTTTTGAGCGACAAAATCGTTGACGTTACCCATTACTGAAAGTTCGATCGATCGTTCCTCCAACGTAATTTCCAAAGTAAAGCTAAATCGTTTCCGTTGAAATGATTAGCGCGATACGAAATGTGTCTAACGTAACGTTTTTGGTTGTGGTATTAACGTTCAAAATTAGCGCGATCGGCCCCCAGATCCTGATCAAACACTTTTGGAAAGACGAATGAATCGGTAGTCGAAATCTCCTAGAGACTTATATGGTACGCGCGTGAGTCGATGGCGCAGGCAGTATTAAGTTTATATGTCACAATCTCCTCTAATCCTTTGAGTAAGGCGGAAGGTGATATCTAGAGGCAGCGTTAAACATCAGTTACATGTAATACTGTGAATGTAAGTGTTTTTGGGCAATAACGCTTCGGTTTCCTCTTACCTCACGAGTGGTGCGCGGGTTACAATAACGCTTCGGTTTCCTCTTACCTCTCGAGTGGTGCGCGGGTTACAATAACGCTTCGGTTTCCTCTTACCTCTCGAGTGGTGCGCGGGTTACAATAACGCTTCGGTTTCCTATTACCTCTCGAGTGGTGCGCGGGTTACAATAACGCTTCGGTTTCCTCTTACCTCTCGAGTGGTGCGCGGGTTACAATAACGCTTCGGTTTCCTCTTACCTCTCGAGTGGTGCGCGGGTTACAATAACGCTTCGGTTTCCTCTTACCTCTCGAGTGGTGCGCGGGTTACAATAACGCTTCGGTTTCCTCTTACCTCTCGAGTGGTGCGCGGGTTACAATAACGCTTCGGTTTCCTCTTACCTCTCGAGTGGTGCGCGGGTTACAATAACGCTTCGGTTTCCTCTTACCTCTCGAGTGGTGCGCGGGTTACAATAACGCTTCGGTTTCCTCTTACCTCTCGAGTGGTGCGCGGGTTACAATAACGCTTCGGTTTCCTATTACCTCTCGAGTGGTGCGCGGGTTACAATAACGCTTCGGTTTCCTCTTACCTCTCGAGTGGTGCGCGGGTTACAATAACGCTTCGGTTTCCTCTTACCTCTCGAGTTGTGCGCGGGTTACAATAACGCTTCGGTTTCCTCTTACCTCTCGAGTGGTGCGCGGGTTACAATAACGCTTCGGTTTCCTCTTACCTCTCGAGTGGTGCGCGGGTTACAATAACGCTTCGGTTTCCTCTTACCTCTCGAGTGGTGCGCGGGTTACAATAACGCTTCGGTTTCCTCTTACCTCTCGAGTGGTGCGCGGGTTACAATAACGCTTCGGTTTCCTCTTACCTCTCGAGTGGTGCGCGGGTTACAATAACGCTTCGGTTTCCTCTTACCTCTCGAGTGGTGCGCGGGTTACAATAACGCTTCGGTTTCCTCTTACCTCTCGAGTGGTGCGCGGGTTACAATAACGCTTCGGTTTCCTCTTACCTCTCGAGTGGTGCGCGGGTTATAATAACGCTTTGGTTTCCTCTTACCTCTCGAGTGGTGCGCGGGTTACAATAACGCTTCGGTTTCCTCTTACCTCTCGAGTGGTGCGCGGGTTACAATAACGCTTCGGTTTCCTCTTACCTCTCGAGTGGTGCGCGGGTTACAATAACGCTTCGGTTTCCTCTTACCTTTCGAGTGGTGCGCGGGTTACAATAACGCTTCAGTTTCCTCTTATCTCTCGAGTGGTGCGCGGGTTACAATAACGCTTCGGTTTCCTCTTACCTCTCGAGTGGTGCGCGGGTTACAATAACGCTTCGGTTTCCTCTTACCTCCCGAGTGGTGCGCGGGTAACAATAACGCTTCGGTTTCCTCTTACCTCTCGAGTGGTGCGCGGGTTACAATAACGCTTCGGTTTCCTCTTACCTCTCGAGTGGTGCGCGGGTTACAATAACGCTTCGGTTTCCTCTTACCTCTCGAGTGGTGCGCGGGTTACAATAACGCTTCGGTTTCCTCTTACCTCTCGAGTGGTGCGCGGGTTACAATAACGCTTCGGTTTCCTCTTACCTCTTGAGTGGTGCGCGGGTTACAATAACGCTTCGGTTTCCTCTTACCTCTCGAGTGGTGCGCGGGTTACAATAACGCTTTGGTTTCCTCTTACTTCTCGAGTGGTGCGCGGGTTACAATAACGCTTCGGTTTCCTCTTACCTCTCGAGTGGTGCGCGGGTTACAATAACGCTTCGGTTTCCTCTTACCTCTCGAGTGGTGCGCGGGTTACAATAACGCTTCGGTTTCCTCTTACCTCTCGAGTGGTGCGCGGGTTACAATAACGCTTCGGTTTCCTCTTGAGTGGTGCGCGGGTTACAATAACGCTTCGGTTTCCTCTTACCTCTCGAGTGGTGCGCGGATTACAATAACGCTTCGGTTTCCTCTTACCTCTCGAGTGGTGCACGGGTTACAATAACGCTTCGGTTTCCTCTTACCTCTCGAGTGGTGCGCGGGTTACAATAACGCTTCGGTTTCCTCTTACCTCTCGAGTGGTGCGCCGGTTACAATAACGCTTCGGTTTCCTCTTACCTCTCGAGTGGTGCACGGGTTACAATAACGCTTCTGTTTCCTCTTACCTCTCGAGTGGTGCGCGGGTTACAATAACGCTTCGGTTTCCTCTTACCTCTCGAGTGGTGCGCGGGTTACAATAATGCTTCGGTTCCTCTTACCTCTCGAGTGGTGCGCGGGTTACATTGCGCCCGTTTACTGCGGCGATACTCTGCCGTGCGCCATGCGGACTGCGCGGCTCAATTGTTCATTATTACAATCATTTCATGGCATTTATTTCTTCATTGTCTTCAGAAATATGTGCAATAAAGTTCGGATTTATCGTTTTCCTATAATCTGTGCCCAACAGAGACCCAAACATCGACTCTTTCTTTATTGCCAGTGTTTGTAGAAATAATAAGATGAGCCAATTCTCTAATGTGTATTCACTACTGAGTATAGAAATTAGGTCTTCCGCGCAAACTCTCGTTTTCATCAGTATCCATTAGCATCCACATCTCTTGCAATAATTTTCTAAAAACATTTAGGTAGTTGCCAGGATGCCAATCCGTTTTCATTTGATTGTTACAGCAATAAAGCAATTCGCTCAATACTCATAATGCCCCGACAACAGTGGCCCGAGCTTTACGTGAACGTGTGGCTCGCCTTCACCTACTTATTGAAATTCGTAATTAAGCAGCGTCTGACTCATCGTAACATTATGGGCCATAAATCCTCGTCCACCGTCCACACCTAAACCTGATCGTGGCTCTAATGACGACACGATGCCGCGGTAGCGGCCGAAAGTAAAAGTGTCCAATTAAACGTTACCGTACGCATACGCTCGTCATACACCAGATAAACTTGTTTCTCTCATATAATATGAAGCCACAATGATGTTAAGACTAACCTCAATATTTTGGTTACCATCAAAATCCAGTAAAAATGCAATGAAAAACACGCAAGACCGAGCGTATGAGGTTGATCTGTGATTAACTCTGCCAATTAGTATCGTTACACTTTTATTTGGTTTGACTATACTAACATTCAGCCATTGATAAGGTCATAGACGTTTATATTACTATTTATGTAATAACCTTAAAAGTTTAATGTGTACAACTACTTTCCTCCCAGACAGTAGTGGTCGCGGCAACGTGAAATTTTACATGATCACGTGTTGAAATGCACAAAACATACACATTGAGTGGAGCTAAACAGTGGAGCCAACGAGGTGGTGCCATTAGCGAACTGATGACACCACTTGCGGCCTATTGCCGGCACAGTCGCAGCGACCGCCGCTTCTGAACACACTGACATTACAATACCACGTCTAGGTATTGACTGAAGAGGAAGGTTCGCAAGGACCACTCCGAATAACACGGACGACACCAACTTACATCTGAAATGCAATATTACCAGCTGCTATTAACCATTGAACAGATTCCATAAGTGGAGGAGTTCTAATACTAATCTATGAGTTCTCTTCATCTTCCGTATTTACTTATCTGCCTTATAGTCCGATAGATTTATGACCGATTATAGTCCGATGACAGTTTGTAGTCGAGCCCAAAGAGAATTTAACCACTTGAGAGCTGATAGACCGATTTCGTTTAGGCACACGACTCACCGCAGTGGTGAGTCGTGTGCTTAGACGAAATCTGTCTATCAGCAGCGTGCCGCAGGACAAAGAAAACACAGCGTTTGTGATTGGCCGATGCAACAGTGTCAGGATGAATGTTGTGTCAGTTTTTGCAATAATAATATCGATACCGATATGGCATCAGAGGGAACATTTTAAAATTTTTAGAATCATATCTAAGTAATAGATTGCAATGTACCGAGATCACAAGAGTGTGCACAAAAACCAAAGCGGAACGAACGTATGGGTCGAATTTCAGGAGTATAAAATATGGAGTGCCTCAAGGTAGCGTGCTTGGGCCACCTTTATTTCTTATTTACATAAATGATTTGCCAAAAGTTACACAACAACAAATGATTTTGTTTGCAGACGATAGCACTGCCATAGTAAAATGTAAGAACTTAAATACTTATGAATTTGACATTAATAATACTCTTACTGACATAATTAATTGGCTTATTATGAATAATTTAATAATTAACCTTAAGAAAATCAAAGTAATGCATTTCCACCAAAGAATTGAAGCTAAGCCAAAAAATTGTGTCAATTACAATGGCAACGAAATAAAAGAAGTAAAAGTGTGTTTTTAGGTATCCATATTGACAACTACCTTAATTGGAAAGCTCATAAAGAACAGCTATGTAAAAAAAAATAAGTTCAAAAACTAAAACCCGACTACTGAAAAATCACGCTCTAAAAAGTATGAAACAAGAAAATATTCTCATCTGAAATTATTATGTACAAAATATTTAAAATTTATCGTCTATTAAATAAACAACTTACACGTAATATATTGTAATGTGTTTAAGGACGCTATCACATTTTTCCTCAAATATCAGTGCTTTTCAGGTACCATTTTAATGAATTAGGAGTCACAACTGCAAGGATATCAGTGTCTCAAATTAAAGATAATATATTCATCTCCAGAATGAACACATAAAAATTGCATAGCCCCATACAAATTTTTCACACAAATACGTTTTAACAATCACAATAAAACCAACAAATTAAAAAAAATGAGGTCTGAATAAGAACCGATATAGCTAAATCCACTGCATAGTTATACATAAAAATAATAACAAACTGTTGCTTATATAGTCCTCTATACGGTCAACTAAATATTTTGTAAGTAAATAAATAACTTTTTTATTTATGATTAAAATAAGAAGCGCCCTCAAATTTCTCCATACATTTTCTACACGCGGTTCGTCATTCCGCGCTCAGACGCGCTCGTGGAAGCGCTGGTGTATCGATTTTTCGCAAAAAAATATTTACGTTAAAGCGTGTGCTGTATTGTATACTGTGGGTGGACGAAGTTGATACTTTTTCGGACCGAAATAAAAGGAAGTACAATTATTGGAATTAGTTTTAAAAATAAATACATAGTTCAAAATTTTTGTATGAATCATGGTTGTAGATTACGGATAAACATTGTGTAAATAAATTTATATTATCTTTAATCAAATGGCGGAAATATTTTTTTTTTGAGATATTCGATACATAGTCAATTTTGGGGGTGGTGATTACGTATGTCATATTTTTTTTTATCCAAGATGGCGGGTATATTTTTTTAAATAAAAATTCGACATTGTCAGCAATTGTGGAGGTTTTGTTATCAATTGTTGAAGGTGGTGTTTACAAATATACCATCCAACTTTTGATTCATGATGGCGGATGTACATTTTGGTGATAAATCGACTTAGTTGTCAATCCATAAATCCAGAATAGTAGATGGTTATAACTTTCGACACCAAGTATGGTTTTTGATTGTGGTGTGCATTGCTAAAATATTTACATTTGTTATTACAGATGCCACGAATTCAGAAATTTCGATAAAGGACAACAAAACCATACACGTAGCAGTAAACAAAAGTAATGAGACTTTGTATTTTGATTCAGAAATCACAAATCTACTCTGGAGTTTTGGAGTCCGACTCGCTCTTGACCGGTTTTTTATTTTCAGGAGCAAGAATGCGCAATAAGAGAATATAAGCTAAAAGGCACAAAAATAATCGAGATGGATTTCCTCTTTGATCAGCTAATCCTTGTAGGTAGCCACACTCCTCTTTTTGATTGCGGCGTAAAGTATAAATAAAGAAAAAACAAGGCTTAACAAGATGCTTATACTGTGAAAATTTAAAGACTGTAGCTTTATCAACCGTTTGGTTGTAAAACCAGTGTGATAGACGGACACGTGAGTGACAGCAATAGTGCTCCACTTGGACCCTTCGGGTACGGAACACTAGAAAGAGCTGGCCTTCATTCTAAATTTGAACTTCTTTGAAACATGAAATTAAAATATACTTTTTACTACCTACTTTGGTTTTAATTTTTATTAAAAGTACTGAAATCGCGCCCCAGTCTCTGTAAATAAAATACTGTTTTCATAAGGCAATGATTATTTTTAAATATCACAACGAAAGTCTACGATAAACTCCCAGGCTAGTATTTGATTATGTAATGCTCCAACATTTGCCAGCTAAAATAATATTTACAAGTACCTACTTACATCTTTTCTAACTAATAGTAGCCTGGGGAATAATCGTAGGTGTTCCTTGTAATAGTAAAATGTTTCGGTTGTTAGTTATGTAAAAATATGGCATTTAATCCATATGGCCAGCGCTTGAAAATTTTGGGTACCTACCTACGCTACGTAATGGCTGATGAATTTTAAAAATACTAAAAACATAATTATCAAGCAGATAGTACTTAGCCACAGTTACTAAAATTCGATTGCAAACTTACAACTAACTTTACTCAATCAATACCAGTAAAATTAAAAAATATACCTTCAAGTACCAAGATTAGTTAAGTTACGTATAAAATCGAGCGGTCAGCGGTTTCAATGTGTGCGTGCGCGTAATGTTGTTGTGTTGCGATTCAGATACCTAAACTCGAGCGAGTTCAAAATGTGATAGCGTCCTTAATACATATTCTTATTGATGTTCAAAAGACAGCCGTGGTCGTATGCCACTTTTCCCTAAAGATTATGATTTTTTTGTAAATAATTAAATTAATTTAAGATTTCCTGGTTTTCCTTTCATTTAATTTATCATGTTTGTTAGAGAGATTTCATCCTTATAATTGACCCTAACGACCGAGGCAATAAAAGTACAGGGTATAATTTTTTCAGATTTTATCCGGTTCGATTCCCGGGTGTGGGAGAAGAGAATTTTCGAAAATCTTTGAATGCAGCTTGCTTTCTATTCAAAAATAAAGGAATGTTTCCTTTGAGTAAAATTTTCTATCTGCAGTATTAAGAGTACTTTCCCTCCAGGTGGCATTACAAAATTCCACCCTGTATATTTGAAATGTGCTAATTAAGGCCTTTCATTTGATACCAAACACGGCAAGAATAAACATTTTTTTTTTTTTTAGGCTTTGACTTTATGTCCGCTAGAGGGCGCCATATTTAATGTGACCTCACATCCCTTGTCAGAAACGTCTTGGCCCGTGCTAGCCCCACCTTCATAGTGTGACATAGAAAACTTAGGGTTAAAACATAGGGTTCTTGTGTAAATTATTTACTGAAAGCCTTTTTCGGATAGGTATTTTTACGTGTTGTTGACATATTTCTGTACAGAGATTTAAAAACGTACTAACTTAATCTTTTTCAGCCATAATATTATCCCCTAGGTATCAATAGCCTACTGAAATCTGAAGTGTAGTCAACTATAAACTCTAAGACAGTTTTTAAACTCGAAACTTTTAAAATAGTTTTTTCAGGAAGGATTTGAGTCAATGTCTCTCCTACAAAAAGAGCGAGCGATTTTCTCAAAAATTTGACAAAATAATTAAGACTTTTTTCCTCGCAAGTGTGTTAAAAACATCGTTGGATACTCGTTGGCGTACTTTTATTTATTCAATAAGAACACCAACCGCTTAAACAAAACATATAAAATTGGCTCAATAGTTAAAACATAATTTAGCTATTACTTTTTTTTTTCACTTCTAATGCATATACAAATTATAGGCGTACATACAGTTGAAAGAAAAAAAAAGACTGGGAAATGGGTGCGCCCTTATTTTTTTTATTTTTTTTTGGCAGGAGTGGGAAATCCTCATGGACGCCCAGACTGACCCATACATAAGCCAGTCTGGGCAGTGCCGGACTCCTACCGGCTAAAACCACACTCCTGCCTCACATTTCTTTATTGCCAATATCAAATTCGGCACTTAATTCTAAAATTACTATACAATTATACTCAGAAAATTACATTTCTCAAGTAACTTAAAAAGCTACTTTTTTTTTTTCCCTTAGTTCCTCATGTAACCGAAGGGCTGCAGAGGCTTTTTTTTTTTAACAAAATAACTATAGACGCCTTTCCATCACCACCCATCTTACAACTATGGCAGTGTTGATCCATTGGCTTTTGCAGCATTGGCCAACACTCTTTCTGCGAAACCCATGAAATGTGTCCGGCAATTGTCGTCACTAATCAAGTCCACAATCACATCTAACGGGCGTCCTAGCCTCTGCTCGCAGTCGTACCTTTCCCGTGTGACCTAGGGCAGTCAATGAGGATGTGTTTTATTGTTTCATTAGAGGCATCATCGCAAACACAGGCTGGAGTACCCAACAACTTAAATCTATGAAGGTATTCGCGGATTCCCCCGTGACCTGTAAACAGTTGGGCTCTTAGATTATTGGGTGTCCCTATCTTTTCCAGAATCTTGTATGCCTTCCTGATGTCACTGAAGAACAGACGTATACCTCTGTGCTCGTTAGTTTCGGCTATGTACTGGGATTGCCAGCTGTCTAGCGTTGACTCCCTGGTGGATCGCTTTGCGTAGGACAGTGGGAATCTGTCATAGACCGGGGCAGTTTTCCTATGTAGAGCAGCGTGCTTGGCAAGTATATCTGCTCTCTCATTCCCGGGTATACCAGCATGTGCCTTGATCCATCAGAGGTGAATTTCTCTGCCTTGAAGTTTAGCGTCGGAGATTGCCTGCTGTATTTTTATTGCCATGGGATTGTAAGTTTTTGGGTCGGCAATTGACTCCAGTGCTGATCTGGAGTCCGATATAAAATTAGCCGATATTGGTGGCATTCTCTCAGCGGCATAAGTGAGTGCCCTCAAAATTGCGACCATTTCAGCCTGGAACACTGAGCAGTAATTTTCCAACTTGAGCTCCAACTTAGTAACTTCCCAGCATGACACCGCGGCACCAACCTTTCCCTCTATTTTGCTGCCATCAGTATAAAGCCGGCGCCAGTGATTTCCGATGCGTTCTAGGTCTCGCAAATCGGATATAAGTTTGAACCCCAGAACCCGCTGAGCGGGATGTGGTAGCTCTGATGGGTGCGCGCGTTTCTCCAGCTTTTCGCCAGGGAGTTCATCCGGGGGTTACCTCTTTTTACCTCATACAGTTGGAGGTATTCAGCTGCCCTCATGTCCAGGGGAATCACTCTGGCAAGGACTGCAGCAGTCCTAGCCATAAGTGAGGTGGCCCTGTGGGCTTTATATATTTTGATGGCAAACCTCCTGGTGATGGTGTTCAGTTTTTTCCTTGCATAAAGTTTCCCGGCAACTTCTGCCCAAGAGCTCGCTGCATAGGTTACTACTGGTTCAACCACTCCAGTGTAGATGATCCTCAGGATGTTAGCGTTAAGGCCCCATTGTGCCCGTGCAGCCCTAGCGACCATTTTAAAAATAATCGTAGTCTTCTTAGTTACTTCCTCGAGATGCGGGAGGAATGTAGGACCTGCATCCATTGTGAGACCAAGTAGTTTAAGTCGTCTGGTGATGGTTGTTGGAGTCCCTAAGAGGGAGAACTTTCGTTCATAATATTTTAATTTTTTGGTTACAATCATCGCCTGTGTCTTGTGTGCTGCAAACTTCATTTTGTACCTCTCCCCCACTCCGCAATTGCTGTAAGGGCCTCGTTGACTATGATTTCAAGTTCTGTCGCTGTGTCTGCTTGCGCCAGGACCACCAAATCGTCAGCGTACGCCTGAATATGGACTTTGAGTTCATCTGCTTCGACCAAGAGAGGGTCCAGTTGGATGTTCCAAAATATGGGACCACAGATAGATCCTTGGATGCAGCCTTTAGTGGTGGGCTTCGAGACAATGTGAGTTAGGTACTCCGATCTGACAGATAGCTGTCCAAAAGTTTCAGCGTTTGCCCGTCTATTTCCTTGCTAAGTAGCTGCTGCAGTATGGCTGGCCACCAAGCATTGTCGAACGCGCCTTCTATATCTAACGACACCACTGCCACATTTTTTTTGGCACGAATACCTCGACGAATGTAGCCCACGGTGTCGTATAACGCATCCTCCGTCCCGCATTGCGGTCGAAAGCCATACTGCCGTCTGCTTAAAAGATTTCCGTTTTCTAGCATTCAGGTAAGTCTAGTAGCGACCAGCTTCTCCAGCACCTTACCCATAACTGGGAGGAGAACAATCGGGCGGTAGGACTTAGCCGTTGTATAGTTCGCCTTACCAGGCTTCGGGATCACTCTGATCCTGGCTTCCTTCCAGGCGATAGGGAAATAGCCAATTGTCAAGCATCTGTTAAACAGAGCCAACTGGAAGTTGATGTTGGCTTTGTATGCCTCACAACAAATGTCCGCCGTAAAGCCTCACAAATGCAAAGTACTCACAAAAAAACTCTTAAAGTACTCACAAATGCACCTGTTATTTAAGGAACTACTTAGTGATGACTTATTCTCAGTAATAAGTATACTTAATGTACCTCCATTCCATCAGGAATACAATAACAAAGATAGTTACTATAGGCAAAATATCTCGGAAAGGTCACTGGGGGCACTATGTGTCCTTGAAGAAAATGTGGCATAAAATGGGTAAATAACAGTAGTGAAAACCGCAAATCGAAACAAGGAGGGAATCATGAGATACAGACATTTTTGTGTTCGTTTCCATACAAAAATAACAGTTTTCATCGAATCGCTCCGAAAGCGCTGGTCAAATAAAAAAAGCGTGGTAACAATTTTTGTTGTTCTTTAATAGAGGAATGCAACTGTATATTTTTTTTATTTTTATTAATTACTTTTCCAATTTTTGATTCGATGACACACCTCTTGTATGGGGACGATCCACTGTGCGACGCCTCACCCGACAGTATTTGGTTTATCTGTGGGTCCCTCAAGCGACTGTTCTCGATTCGGCTGGTGTTCGAGCATCGGGTAATTAGTGCACAGGTCCAAACATACTCTTCCTTCTGTCTGGAGCAGAAATCCTTCCAGCTAGTCGTAAGAGTCAGATCTATTTTCGGACTCCAACTCCACCGTCCACCACTGTGGTTTAACGGTAGACTTAAACTGAGTAAGCTTAGGGATCGCCTCATCGCAGGCTCTGGTAATTGCCTTATTATATTTAATGACAAGGTCCTCCAACGACTCCGGGTCCCCCCGCATGTCTCGACTTTCTCTGTGGTTCGGCCCATCTCCGTCATTTCCGAGCAAAGAAAGTCGGAGTAGCGGGTCCATTTCGCCTTTTTGATATTATAGACTCTCGTAGTGGGATGTATGACACACAGTTCCTGGTTACCCACTGACAGCTCGAAGGTAATAGTTCGGTGATCGGTGAGGATGGCAGACTCAGTGTCAACTTTCCAGTTCGATACTTTAGCCAGCAGCGAGTCACTGCATGCGGTGCGCCCTTATTAGCAAATAAGACCTACTGAGTCCCACCTAAGTCCAGAAGTTAAGTCACATGTTAAAACATTATCTCACGTCACGCCGCCGCCGATGCCGTGCTAGCATTTAAGACATAACGGTTTTATCACTCAAATTGTGATAAAATGTGTGACTCAAGCCAAGTCCCCACACAGTGCCGCGGTTACCAAGGAGAGTGGAACCGGCGAGAGAGGACATACGCGGTGCGTGGCCCTTTACGGGGCACCGGTGTGGAGGCGTTCCTTGAGGCTGCGACCAGCCCGCCGCGCCGGTTGAACGCGTCCCAAAGGGTCATGGCCATCGGGCTGGTCCAAAGATACCGCACAGTCTCCCGTGAGGCGGTGAGCCTCCTTGGCGGACTACCGCCATGGCATCCGGAGGCAAAAGTCCTCGCGCACATCTGGGAGTGGCGCGAGGAGCTCCGGCGGGATCTCATGGCGACATGGAGAGTGGATTGTCGCAACCCAGCGCTGGGCACGCCACAATTGTGGCGATAAGTCCCCTCTTTGAGGAGTGGCTAGAGAGGCGCCACGGCGTCATCACCTTCCGCCTGACGCAGGTCCTCACCGGACACGGTTGTTTCGGTAGGTTCCTGTTCATGATAAAGCGGGAGGATACGCCCGGGTGTCACCATTGTGTGGATCGCCCGGAGGACACGGTGGAGCATACGGTGGAGGTCTGCCTGGCTTGGGCGGAGCATCGCCGTGTCCTCACGGACGCGATCGGCGGCGGCGATCTCTCGCGTCCGCCCTGGTTCAGGCCATGGTTCGGAGCGAGAGTGCATGGGAGGCCGTCACCTCCTTCTGCGAAGCAGTAATGCTCGCGAAGGAGGAAGCAGAACGGGTGAGGGAGAAGCAAGGTTCGCGTCCTCGCGCCCCTACTCGCCGCAGCAGACACCCCGGGCGTCGGGAGTCAGAGGCCGACTTCCGGCCACCGTAGGCGCGGGCTTGCGGACGGTGAGCGATGGGTAGCTCGCCGTCCGATAAGGACCAGGCCCGGGTCGACGGTGCGTTATGTTCCACGCACGCCTCAAAGAGATGTCAGCACCAACTGACGAGGTCCGTTAGGGCAAATGCCTGCCAGGGTTGCGAGTTTGTCAGAAAGGGATATCGTAGCCCTGGCACACAGGCAACGAAAGGAACACGGGTGGGTTTTAGTCAGTAAAAGTCTGACACGCCCTCCCGCTCCGCCCAGAGCGGGAGAAGTTATTTGATAATTTCCCACCCAGAAAAAAAGGTAGACTGGCAGAAAATGCCTAAGGCATTAAGTTTCTCCTTTGTGCAGTTTTAATTGTGCATAAAACATTAAATAAAGGATGATGCCACGAAATGTATGGAAGCTGGTGCCCGCTCCAATAGGAATAAATTATCTATTATTAGAAAGATAAGGTATTACCACGTAAAACAAGAATTCCAATGGCGCTTGTCATGGTTCCATGTCCGATCGGAGTAGTCCTAAGTTTTTGCGAACATAATATAAAATACTTTCTAAGACATAAAGAGAAGGCAGAGTTAGTACCTACATCAATTTCTTTGAATTTGTTTCTAAGGGACTAACGAGGACCCATTCTATAGATCGCGCGGATTGCTGTCTTTTGTAAAATTTACGTCAGTTGCCGATCCCCACAGCAAAACGCCATAAGACCTAATACTGTGGAAATAAGCAAAGTATACAAACCTAGCTGTAGGTATATCAGTCAACTGCCTTATCTTTGTTACTGCATATGCAGCTGAACTTAATCTACCTGAAAGAGCTCTAATGTGCACCCCATTGCAATTTCGAACCTAGAGAAATTCCTAGAAATAAATTTTCCGTAATAGCATATAGTTTCTTGCCATCAAGTCTTAAATTTGGACTCACTTGGGGTATATTTGGTAACGAGAACTTAAGACATTTTGTTTTGTTCGCATTAAGTAAGAGATCAATGGCTGCGAACCATTTCAAAAGAACAGTCAGACTATCGTTGACATGTAAGACATCCGTATCTTATCTATCTATTTTAAAAATAAGAGAAGTGTTATCCATCAGCGAATAGAATTATATCAAAACCAAAAACAAAATATTTTATTTCACATAAACCTACATGGGCACTTATGAAACGTCAGAACCTAGGTGCACGGTTCCAATTGGTCGTTTCGTATGGAGTAGAGCCGGCAAGAAACTCCAGGGTCACTCTTTTAAAAATAATGGGCTTTTACAATGTTTTCAAGTCAGAGTGTTAATAGGTATGGGAGGACAGTGTAGGCCGTATCCGATAAGTTAGCCATCATGACATGTAAAGAAGATCATTAATATAAACCAGAAATAGGAAAGGGCCAAGAATTGAACCTTGTGGCACGCCTATCTTTACTAGAGACCCAGAGGACGTTAACGTTTAGTTTTGGCTGCCTGTTTAATAGATAGGAGAGAAAAAGATCAGCAGTTTGTCCACGAATTCTGTAGTGGTGTAGTTTACACATCAGTGTATTGTGGTCAACGCAGTCAAACGCTTTTAAGAGGTCATAGAAAATGGCATCCTTCACTATTATGCTTTGCTGTAATTTAGGCACCAGATTTTTAAACGCGTGGTAATTGGTCTTTCTATTCGACTATCGGTCAACAAATTTTCAGTCCTGGTCATATATCGTAAGTTTTGTGTAATTGCCCATAACATTCTGATCGTGAAATATTTTAATGACAGACAAAATCTCTACCTTCCACAATGCGATAACTGTGATTAAGAAAATTTGTTAATTATGTACGCGTCATCGATTTGTTCAATCTGCTGTAATAATAATTCATTTATTGGTAGAATAGAATAGAATAGAATAGAATAGAATACTCTTTATTATGTACACCATAAAAGTTGCAGAATTATGCGTAGAACTCGTCTACAAGTCGCTAAATGAGTGTTCTCCTGAAACATGCAAAAATTCCGATAAAGATTCAATTGTCAGAAGGCTGTTTATACATCAGTTTACAGACTGAGTATCTGTACATAGGTATGCACAAAAAATGTGATAAGCCATCATTTTGTTTGAGTCTGAATGCATACACAGTAGACAAGCAAGATGTAAAGGTAATTTGTCTTTGAGGAGCCTTTGCAACGATACAGTATTTGGCAGAGGTGGTAGACGTTTTGGGGTGATCACTCGTCCAAACGCAGCAGTTAGAATAACATGACAAATAGATCTGCGAATGATGCGAATATTGCCTTGCCAGGGGGTGAAAACTTGCCAAAATAGAAATAATTTAACAGACAGGCAAAGCCGGGAGCCGTGCTAGTTATTATAGTTATAATAAAATAATAATAGTGAGTATCCGATGTAACCGGAGCAGGCGGCGGAGCATGCGATCCGGCGACACCGCCGGACACCGTACACCGTATCGCTCCACCGGACACGAAGGCAGCCGCCGAACCGAATACCTCCGCGCCCACGCCCAGTGCCCTTACCTACTAACTAGACATAAACACTGCTACTTGCTCTCAATGCTAGGCTAATGACAAAGACAAGCATATCAATGAAGAGCCAAAGTGTAACTCAAAAACACGTTTTGTTTGGGAATAACAAAACTAAGTGAAGGAGGGTAATAGGGATTCCTTGATGATTAAATTGTTTCATAACGTCTTGCTTTGGTCCTGACAGTTAATTAAAACAAATCAGGATAATGATCATGATGATCTTTGGAGATTGACATGATGTTGTAATACCAGTATTGTGGCTTCAGTGTTTATAAACACTTATTGGATGTGGTCTGAGACTCTGGGGGTCTACTCCGAACGTAAATCCGAAGTATCGGCCGAATGTTCAGCCATTTCTTTACTACGGCTAACTATTGCTGACTACGGGGAACACTTCCGAACATTCGGCCGATACTTCGGTTTAGGGCTTCGGAGTAGACCCCCAGAATAGACAAATTGAGCTTCATATCATACAGGAAAATATTCCAGTGCCATTAATGAAATGTAAGAAACACTGGTAAGACAAATTGAGCTTCATACCACACAGGAACATATTCCAGTGTCCTGAATGAAATGTTAGAACCATTGGTGCAGGTGCAGTCAAACATTTGCATTAATTACCAAAGTGACCCAGTTGTACACTGAGCTGCAGTAAGTAGTTATACATACTACAAGTTCTTCTGCTCCACTTACATAATCATGCTAAACACCAGTTATTAGCAGACCTTTAGCCTAAATTTAGGCTATTTATAATTGTTATCTATTAGTTTATTGCAGATAATTGATTACAGTGACTGTAAGAATGCATATTTTATGATGAATTAAATATTCTTTACGCTTCGCTTGCTTGGTGCAAGCGAAGCGTGTCTGCTCAAGTCTGGCAAAATTTGCTTTCCTCTGTCAGTTTGTTGGTACTCCTCTACAGCAGGGCTAACATGACTTGCGCGAGAACGCTCTCGTTCTCGATTTGTCGAAATTTGTCGACGATTCTGACGTCATTCTAAACACTAACATGACCGCTAAGCTCGAGATATCTCGAAAAAGGCACTTTGACAGTTCTTTATCTCGCAACGAGAGACCGATGTAGCAAATGATTAAAAACAAATAATTTTTATGATAGCCACATCAGCTCATTCATTCGATTTTACGCATGGAATTAGTTTGTACTATAATGATTTTCAACCACCTCTTTTAATTTATGTTTTAGGTTTTTTTGTTTAACAGACTTTTTGATTAAAATTAAATGTTTTTCTTTGGCACGCCGAAATTAAAATACAAAACAAACCACGTAAATGAAAATGAGTGAGACATTTTTGGTAGGGGCCGAGTCATCAACATGCTAAACGCGTCACTGACATGTAAACAGCGTCACCAACATGCTATCAGTGTCTCCGACATGTAAACAAATTCACGACTTGCCAACCACGTCATCGACATGCTAAAACCGTCCCGACATACTAACTGCGTCACCTACTTGCTCACAGAGTTCCGACATGCTATCAGCGTCCCCGTCATACTACCTGCGTCACCGACATTCTAATAGCATCCCGACATGTTAAAAAAGTGCCGATATGCTAACTGCATTCCCGTCATACTACCTCCATCACCGACATGCTAACCAAGTCTGTCTTGCTAACTGCGTCACCGACACGCTAACCAAGTCTGACATGCTAACTGCGTCACCAACATGTCAGTAGCGTCGCCGACATGTCGGTAGCGTCACCGACATGTCAGTAGCGTCACAGACGTGCTATCATCGTCCCCAACACGTAAACTAATGCACGAAGTTCCAACCGCGTCACCGACATATTAAAAACGTGCCGACATGCTAACTGCGTCACCAACGTGCTATCTGCGTCACCTACATGCTAACCGAGCCTGACTGACTAACCGCGTCACCAACATGCTAACTGCTTCACCAACATGCTTACCGATTCGCCAACATGTTAGCCACGTCACCGAAATGCTAATGTGACTTGTTGCAGCAGACTGGCGTCCCACAGTGGCCTATGTACGTATTTATTATGTTATTCCTAAGTTTTCATTTTTCACGTCTGTCGCCAGTTAATTTTTTTTTTCGTATCATAATTTTGTCTACTCTTCTCGTCGTCAAAATCGAGGACGAGTAAATGACAGAAAAATAAGAGATATCTCGTGTTGAAATGTCAAAATTCGAGATAAAATACGTGCCATGTTAGGGTTTGTCGAGAAAACATCAAGTTTGACAGAACGAGTCGAGTATTTTGTATGGGAGCACTGTCAGAAAACGAGATAGGTTACAGAAATAGACAAGAATTACTTGCGCGAGAGTGAGTAATTGTCGCGTGTGTCATGTTAGCGGGCGCAGGTCGTGTTTTACAACCGATCTGGACACAACTTAATCAGGTTTTTTAGACGACTTTATAGTTTTTTTTTGTCGTCGGGGATTTTTGATTCCTCCAAAAAGGTTCAAAAAGAAGGCTATTGGATGTCTCCGCTTTATGAGATCCGACTTCGATAGTTATTTTATTTATAATAAAAGAAATTATAGTGTTTTTAAATTCAAATTTGTATGTCTAAGTTTGCATGCTTTAATTTTAAGCAAAACATGTATGATCTCATTTTTTATAATAACACCTATGTATACCATGTTTTAAGCAAATAAATTATCTTATCTTATCTATTACTTAACTTCATATAGTAAGTATCATTATACGTTTGTGCTCGCTAGATCTACTGTTAGCAGAACTACTAGTCTATTACTTAACTTCACATCGTAAGTATCATTATACGTTTGTGCTCGCGAGATCTACTGTTAGCAGAACTACTAGTCTATTGCTTAACTTCACATCGTAAGTATCATTACCTATACGTTTGTGCTCGCGAGATCTACTGTTAGCAGAACTACTAGTCTATTACTTAACTTTACATAGTAAGTATCATTATACGTTTGTGCTCGCGAGATCTACTGTTAGCAGAACTACTAGTCTATTACTTAACTTCACATAGTAAGTATCATTATACGTTTGTGCTCGCGAGATCTACTGTTAGCAGAACTACTAGTCTATTACTTAACTTCACATAGTAAGTATCATTATACGTTTGTGCTCGCGAGATCTACTGTTAGCAGAACTACTAGTCTATTACTTAACTTCACATAGTAAGTATCATTATACGTTTGTGCTCGCGAGATCTACTGTTAGCAGAACTACTAGTCTATTACTTAACTTCACATAGTAAGTATCATTATACGTTTGTGCTCGCGAGATCTACTGTTAGCAGAACTACTAGTCTATTACTTAACTTCACATAGTAAGTATCATTATACGTTTGTGCTCGCGAGATCTACTGTTAGCAGAACTACTAGTCTATTACTTAACTTCACATAGTAAGTATCATTATACGTTTGTGCTCGCGAGATCTACTGTTAGCAGAACTACTAGTCTATTACTTAACTTTACATAGTAAGTATCATTATACGTTTGTGCTCGCGAGATCTACTGTTAGCAGAACTACTAGTCTATTACTTAACTTCACATAGTAAGTATCATTATACGTTTGTGCTCGCGAGATCTACTGTTAGCAGAACTACTAGTCTATTACTTAACTTCACATAGTAAGTATCATTATACGTTTGTGCTCGCGAGATCTACTGTTAGCAGAACTACTAGTCTATTACTTAACTTCACATAGTAAGTATCATTATACGTTTGTGCTCGCGAGATCTACTGTTAGCAGAACTACTAGTCTATTACTTAACTTCACATAGTAAGTATCATTATACGTTTGTGCTCGCGAGATCTACTGTTAGCAGAACTACTAGTC
Organism: Tiliacea citrago; assembly: GCA_963921375.1. NCBI lineage: Eukaryota > Metazoa > Arthropoda > Insecta > Lepidoptera > Noctuidae > Tiliacea > Tiliacea citrago. Next base: position 678,874 of record OY992802.1, read on the forward strand.
TATTACTTAACTTCACATAGTAAGTATCATTATACGTTTGTGCTCGCGAGATCTACTGTTAGCAGAACTACTAGTCTATTACTTAACTTCACATAGTAAGTATCATTATACGTTTGTGCTCGCGAGATCTACTGTTAGCAGAACTACTAGTCTGTTACTTAACTTCACATAGTAAGTATCATTATACGTTTGTGCTCGCGAGATCTACTGTTAGCAGAACTACTAGTCTATTACTTAACTTCACATAGTAAGTATCATTATACGTTTGTGCTCGCGAGATCTACTGTTAGCAGAACTACTAGTCTATTACTTAACTTCACATAGTAAGTATCATTATACGTTTGTGCTCGCGAGATCTACTGTTAGCAGAACTACTAGTCTATTACTTAACTTCACATAGTAAGTATCATTATACGTTTGTGCTCGCGAGATCTACTGTTAGCAGAACTACTAGTCTATTACTTAACTTCACATAGTAAGTATCATTATACGTTTGTGCTCGCGAGATCTACTGTTAGCAGAACTACTAGTCTATTACTTAACTTCACATAGTAAGTATCATTATACGTTTGTGCTCGCGAGATCTACTGTTAGCAGAACTACTAGTCTATTACTTAACTTCACATAGTAAGTATCATTATACGTTTGTGCTCGCGAGATCTACTGTTAGCAGAACTACTAGTCTATTACTTAACTTCACATAGTAAGTATCATTATACGTTTGTGCTCGCGAGACTACTGTTAGCAGAACTACTAGTCTATTACTTAACTTCACATAGTAAGTATCATTATACGTTTGTGCTCGCGAGATCTACTGTTAGCAGAACTACTAGTCTATTACTTAACTTTACATAGTAAGTATCATTATACGTTTGTGCTCGCGAGATCTACTGTTAGCAGAACTACTAGTCTATTACTTAACTTCACATAGTAAGTATCATTAAAAGAAAAATTAGCAGCAGTCAGACAGAAGTAAACACTTAAAACTTTGGAATAACATAAATATGTTACAGTAACATTGTGAACACCGTTAGTTTGTATAATTATATGTTACAGTAACATTGTGAACACCATTAGTTTGTATAATTATATGTTACAGTAACATTATGAACACCGTTAGTTTATAAGAATAACATAAATATGTTACAGTAAAATGTGAACGACGTTAGTTTATATGCTATTTAGCGAGATTATGTATAATCGAAAAATTGAGAACTGTTACAATATAACGAATTCATTTTCGGTAATTATTAATCTATCAAATGTCAAATTGTGAACGAACCTGCACTTATCGACAAGGACTTCATAAACTGTCCGATTTTATGGCCCAGCGCGCACCGCCTTGCTGTGCGTTTATTATACCGCACGCAGTGGGTTTTTGCTAGCGTTCAGCATGCGTTTATTTCACCGCAATGCGCGCACTTCTATGACATTCCATAATTCACAATTATAAGGTAAAAAAAACGACCGGTAGTGCGCGCTAGGCCTATAACCGGTAAAATTGTGAACCGTCCCTGAGTGGTAGGTCTTGGCGGCTTGCGTACTGGCCGGATCCCCGCCCTGTGTCCTCGAGGCGAAAGTACTCGCGTCACTGTATTGGTGGCGCGAGGAAGCGAGGGCGCGGGGCGAGTGGCTGATTCAGCGACATGTGGAGTTGCGTCGGTCACAGCGACATGTGGAGTTGCGTCGGTCACAGCTTCGCGCAGCCCTGGTGGCGGAATGGCGGGACAGGCTTTCACGCCTTACCGCCGGCCCCGTTAACATCGAGGCGCTCTGGCCGGTACTCGAGCCCCGGCTCGGGTAGAGGCACGGCGCCCTGTCGTTTCGGGTGACGCAGGTGCTCTCGGGGCATGGTTGCTTCGGGAAGTACCTGTGTCGCATAAACAGGGAGCCGGACGCCCGATGTCACCACTGCGTCGACTGCCGGGAGGACACGGCGCGGCATACGCTGGCAGAGTGTGCCGCGAGCCTCGCCTTGCCCTCGTCTCAGGACTAGGCAGTGACCTGTCGCTGCCGGCCGTGGTCGAGTCAAAGTCAGTTTATTGCAGTTTATTATTTATTTATTTATTTAATTTTAAAGAAAGCTTACAGACTAATAACAAATATAAATATCATGCATAAGTAGTGACATTTGCTAATTACAAGCTTCCACATGTATTAAATCTCGTTAGACAGATTATAAACGATGTTCATAATCATATAGTGACTTATTTTTTATTTATTTAAATATCATGGGAGACTTACAGCTAAAACAAACAGATCAAGGGCAGTACATTAGTCTGAAAGCCAATTACAAGTCTCCACTTAGTAAAACACAGAGACATAAAAAAGAACAAGTAAATTCTAAGGACATTCACAATAAGTTACTTTGCACTACAGCATAATTACTATGTTGCTCGCACTGCATAACAACCATCATAACAACATGAACTACATGAAAAAGTTATGGCTTCAAATTCAAAAATAAGCACTTCCTGGCTGACAACACACTAGTTAGGAATGGATCTTGTTTACAAAGCTTGTTTAAATTTCTGCTTGCATGCACAATGTACGAATTCTGCCTATAATTGGTTGAAGCAAATGGCATACAATATGTATGTGTATACTTAATTCATGTACACACGCTGCATCGCCAGTCTGGCGCAACACGTCCCAATAGCATGTGGCGTTTAGCATGTCGGTGACGCGAACCAATAAGTTCCTTACCAAAAATCGCTCCACGCGCCTAAAGAAGTTTACTATTCAAAAATATAAATATGGTCACAAATACATGTCAGAGTAAATATCTTAGTTGAATTAAGAACATTTTGTTAACAGAAACACAAATGCAAATAATTATGATGAACATGAATGATAGTGCTTATCTGGAATTAAATAAGCGGCTTCGTTTAAATTTTAATGATGAACATCATAGCACCACAGACAGACAATAATGAATGTATATGTGCACAGATAGGCGAGTGATTGCTCTTGTGATACACACAGCTACTGTCTCACAGCTGATGAGGTGATGCTTGTGCACCACAAGGACTTCACATTTGATGCAGTTTGTGAACAAAGTTGATTTAAATCTTATTATGTGATAGTAAATTTATTGTTTAAAATAATGAAAACATGGATTAAAACATGCTGTAAAATATATAAAATTGTAATGTTATTCATAAGCATTTTAGTAGTAAACTGAATAAAATAATGGCATACAGTTTGTCTTGTACAAGTGAAGTAAAACACAGTACAGTGACATTGAAACATTAATTATTTAACATACAATGTGGAGTTTTTCCTCCTATTTTATACTAGGCAGCTAGCCGGTGTAACAGCTATTAGTCGATAATGACAGTCAGTTTCTAAGACACAGTGGAACATTACCCATCAATATGCTATGTGTAGCTACAAGTATTTTTGCATTACAATAAACGTTAAAAAAGCTACGAATATTGTGTCGAGTACAAGGACGCAGCGATTAGCGCCCGCCGCGCGCGGCAGCACCTGGCGAGCCTCCGCTAAACACCGCCACTTAGCGCCGCCGCCGCTGTCTAGTGCACAACACGCTCATCGCTCTCAGTTTCTACCCACAATATTTTTAATCTAGACTACTCAATTCTTCATTTTCTATTGAGTCTGGCTGGGCAGCACAAAATTTCCCGACAAAAAGTTATCGAACGTGACTTACTGTGTGGGGTAATGAGACATTAAATAATTTTCTAAAGTAATGTAAGTAACGAGGGCGCTAGAAAGCAATTATTTTAACCTCACCGTAGGAAATAAGCGACGCATGGGAAAAATCGATAATTTCACCAATAAACAAGGCGCCGTCAAACTATTTCGATTATAATTAGACGACAGCTACGAAAATGTATTGGCGTCCTGTTGGTGTCGTAAAATACTGTTTTTACATCAACTGGAGAAAATAAAAGCAAAACCAATAAATTGCCGGCGTACTCACCCATTTTGTTACGCTCGCCTGCAACGACCGCTGAGCCGACGACGAATTACATTTAGTAAATATTTTTCATCATCACAATTACACTTATTATGCCACAAACACAAATTATCCGCTAATTTATCCTTTAACTTAAGAAATCCTCTTTAAATTAAAAGTTCGGCAGGTCGCGCAGCTCAAGGCTCCCACTGCCTAGCAGATGACAGAAAGCGCGCGCGTTCGGAAATTAGAAACTTAGAACGTATTGGATCCGTTCTAAAATAACTTAGTTTTAACAAGTACACTCGCTCGAATCAAGCTTGAAACTGAATCGATTACAGTCATACAAGATCACGCTATCCGGCCCGGCTGTCGTTTAAGTGATATATGTAGCGTGATAGGAATGATAATTATCTCGTAACTTGAGGCATACATACTTCTGATTGTCATTGTAAGTTATTTGAGAGTTGTAGACCAAGAATGCAGTCAGTGTCAATTCTATTCCCGGGTTGTGTATGAGTTTATTTGAAAATCATTCAATGCCAAAGTTCAATACAGATTTTTCTTAACGCTCAAAATCAACATAATTAAAAATTAGTTTCATTGGTTTTTTTTTACTTTTCAACCTTTTTAAAACTCAAGGACTTCTTTATGCCCGACTTGAGCGCAACTGAGATTGCCAGGGCACTTGAGATGATGAGAAATGACCAAACCTACAGATTGATCTCAAGAATTCTTCACCGACCTGTTTCAACAATTTATCGCAGTATTCAACCATTTAGGGAGACTAATGCTTTTGTTTTTTTGTGAGAAGACCGGGACAAGGCAGGAAAATATGTAGGTACTTTGGGCAGGGATGATCGTTTCATTCAGCTTCGCGTACCTACGTAGGAACCCACGTCTAACGGCCGTCCAAGTCAGAAAGAGCTTGAGGAAGTTCGAGGTGTCACAGTAAGTGAGCGTACGGTGCTGAGAAGATTCAAAGAAGCTGGTTTTGGTTCGCCAAGGCTGCGATAATTGAGATACATCATCGTCGAAACAGACTAACGTTTGCTCGGAAACATCGACTTTGGACAACGGGCCAATGGGGTATAATATTGTTTAGTGATAAGTGCAAAATTCTTTTAAATCAAGTTGATGGACGGCAATGAATTTATACACGTAAAGGAGAACGATATAATATGCCAAATTTTAAAACTACAGTCTCATAAGGTGGAGGATCAATAATGGTTTGGGGGGCATTGTTTGGGAGCTCGTACGGACCTTGTGGTGATCGATGGAGGAAGTCTGACTGCAGCTCGTCATATAAGATAAATTTTAGAAGAAAATGTGGTACCGTTTGACCCCTACACCGGTGACGACTTCGTTATGACGCAGGATAATGCTCGGCCGCATACTGCTCGTTCAACTCAATTATATCTTAATAATGTGAATATCACAGTTATGAGGTGGCCGGCGAGATCACGGGATATGAATCATATAGAACACGTCTGGGACCTGCTAAAACGAAGAGTAAAATCCAGAAACCCAGCTCCTATCAATGTGGCTGAACTGCGAATCGCCGTAGTTGAGGAATGGCAGAGACTGTCACAGGAAACAATATATAACAATATTATTCTCAGGATGTCTAGGCGGGCGGAAACTTTAATAACAGCACGTGGAGGAAACACGCGATATTAATATGTATTATTTTTATTTTAACCTAACAGCCCCTGACGTAAGAAACATCATTGTTTTTAATTAGCTTTTCAACTTTTCTTGGTCACCATAAAAAATCAAGAAAGTAGGTACATTTTTCACAAAAAAAAACTCGTAGAATTAATACCCACATTTTAATTTTAAAAGGTGTAATTTTACGGGGATGCGCTAAGGTAGCCCGCGAAATTCAAAATTTCTTACGTTTTTTGCAATTTGCAGGTCAGTAACAGGTTGTATGTTGATCTAAATATGATTCGCGGCCGTAACAAATATTTACAGAATTATAATCAATTTTAATAAATTTAAATTAAGTAAAGAAGACTAAATACTAGATAATACAATTAAACGGTATTTAAAAAAAATTGCCTTTTGTTTAAGTTCCGGCAATTATGTCGTGCACGGCCGGTGTGTGTATTAGTGTGATAAACAAAATTCACCATTTCAGATCTTCCCGTACTGACCCATCTCGATGGACCGTTGATTGAATAGTATTTAATAAAATTATAGAACGAGATGTTATTTTTTTTAACCCAAATATTAGTTTTTAACTTTTTACCGTCTATCATAACATCACGCCTGTAATATCCGAAGGATAGGCACATATTGCCAGTTATGTTTAGGTACCATGTAATAGGGAGCAAGGTTATTGCCATCAACCGGGCAGAAATTCCTTATGGCTTGTTTTGCCCAACCTGAGAATCGAACCCAGGACCTCATACAAAACAGTAGCGCTATAGCAACCACTAGGCCGACGACACTAATTAAATATCCATCCTGTGCGCGGTGGACATCGAACGGGCAGCGGTGGGTCACCCTCGACCACTCCGCTATAGTTCCACAATTGTATAATATACTCCATATGATTGCGCACATTCTTTGAGAATATCTTCAAGGAATAAGGAGTGATCCCGCCATTATGACGATTTCTTATTCATTTAAAAGAAAGAAAAGAAAGAAAATACGTTTATTCATTCGTTTGTTTATTCGTTTGTTCATTTCTAATGCAAATTCTATTCAAAGCATGACCAGCGGGCTAATTGCGTAACACACTATCCGTAGGGATCGGTTTCGATTTGACAGTACAACAAAATTCATTGCGTTATTTAGTTGTTGAACAGACAAATTTTTCTAAGATATGTAGCAATGGATTAGCAATATACTTCAAAATCATTCCGATTTCGATTCAAACTGTGTTACGCAATTAGGGTCCTGGGGGTCTACTCCGAAGCGTTAAACCGAAGTATCGGCCGAATGTTCGGTCGTTTTATAACTTCCATAGTTTCCTTTTTAGGGTTCCGTAGTAAACAAGGAACCCTTAGTTTCACCATGTCCATCTGTCTGTCTGTCCGTCCGTCTGTTGGACAAGTTTGGCAAGGGTGTATTTTCATTACGCCGAAAAAGTCGTATAATAAAACCATGAAAAACCCTAAATAGGAAATATAACGATATTAAAAGGAAAACTATCACAGCTAAGTAGGGTTTACTATAGTTAACGAATAATAGTCGACCAACTTAAATTTGCAGTTGAAGAATTGTCCGTAACGTATATCGATGTATGGGAGAGCATGTTTTTCAACTACAATGTTAAGTTTGTTTTTGGGATAAATTCATCCTAACTACGGAACCCTTCATTGTGCGTGGTCCGACACGCACTTGGCCGGTTTTTTGACTTTGAATCCATACCCGACTTACTCACATTTTTGTCTTTGGCTTATCTTTGACTGTCGTATTTTTTCTTTCGCCGTAGTCAGCCATAGTTATCCGTAGACAAGCAACGGCCGAACATTCGGCCGATACTTCGGTTTAACGCTTCGGAGTAGACCCCCAGATTATGGTGCCATATCTATTTCGCTCTATAAGTTCACCCAGATCGAAAGACATACCTAAGTTGTAGTTATGCGTGCATAGTATTCTTCTCAGAGTAGTCGGATACGAAACGCCGACCTCATCTAGTTTTTTTTAATTATGATTGACGTGTAAAAGTGTTTGTACAAACCTACTTACAGAAATAAATCATTTATCATTTATCATAGGAAAGGAACATCTTAGTCACGCCTCCTCGTCTGATGATCGGCTCGGCCATTTGTGCGTTGGCAAACGCGAGGCATTGGTGAATTAAAACGAATAACGAAAATAAAACAAAACATATCGAACAGCTTCATAAAATAAGTGCTTTATTGATTAAAAATTAGTAGGTATAGGTACATAATTTGAATAAATCTTAACGTGACTGTAAACAAAATTAGCTCAAATTGTTTCTGTGACATGTACCTATAAACATATTATTTACAGATTTTGGGCGAAAATGAACGAAAACAATGAATTAGATCAAATAGTCTTATTAGTTGCAAGCTTTCTAACATCTCACGTCATTCAGTTGTTGCAATTGACTTGTTCTAACGCCTGCACGGGACGCCGCGCGACATCGCACGAGCACCCGCGCGACATCGCACGAGCGCCCGCGCGACATTGCACGAGCACCCGCGCGACATCGCACGAGCGCCCGCGCGACATTGCACGAGCACCCGCGCGACATCGCACGAGCGCCCGCGCGACATTGCACGAGCGCCCGCGCGACATTGCACGAGCACCCGCGCGACATTGCACGAGCACCCGCGCGACATCGCACGAGCGCCCGCGCGACATTGCACGAGCGCCCGCGCGCCGCACGGACACGATCACACGACTATTGCGCTGCGCGTGCGAGGGCCGCGTTCGCCGTCAGAACGTACCGACACACGACGCACGACACGAGCTTCTCGCGGTGAACTCGGCTCTCGCCCACGGCGGGCACTCCCCTATCTTAGTACAATAATCGGTAAACTGCGATTTCTCCATCCCTAAACGACAAGGCGAACGAATAACTCGTATGCACTAAGCAGAATAATAAACTATACATCTATTATAATTATTACTTTTAATACAATTTATTTTTATTTACAACCGAGAAACTATATTATTATAAATATTAGAACCTTATACTCTCTGTACAATGTCGTTCATTTTAATAGACACTTCATTTATCTCTTTTATTCGCATATTTTTTGTATGTCTGGGCTGTCATGTTTCGAGTTTTCCCATCGTTGTGAACGTTTTGAGTGAGCGACACCCACTCGGAAATGATTTCATACAATATGCATATACACAAGCTTGGATAACAAATCGAAATAATTTGCCTTTAGTCTATACAGCCCTCTTCGAACTTATTTTGTAATTTATTAATCAAATATTAATATACATAGCGTTTGATAAATAATTGCAATACACAAGTGTCAATGCTGGCGGAAAGTAATCGGATGGAAAGTTAATAACACTAAATACTACCTAAGTAAGACTAATTGTTAATAGATTCAAAGCTTCCCGAAGAAAATTTTACGTAGTGTTGTTAACATCCCATCGCCGAGCTAGAGTACAGACGTACAGTGCTGTCGAGCAGTGGTAACAACATTCGAGTGATTCGAGGACTGGTGACGACTGAGCACGTTACTGCGACCTGCGCCACCAGCATCAACATGACACAGGTCAGATCATCCTTCTGCTATACAACCAGCATCAACATGACACAGATCAGATCGTCCTTCTGGTACACAACCAGCATCGACATGACACAGGTCAGATCGTCCTTCTGCTACACAATAGGTACGACTGTGGTGGTGACTCGTAAGCGGCGCGACAAATGAGTAGCTGCGCGTCGCGACCACGATGTGTGGAACTGACTACATTTACATGACCATTGAAATAACCTTCCTTCATTGCTAGCTGCACACGGAACAATCATAGACATATTGTGACAATAAAGTCTACGCACGTTTACATATTTGTCTCGTCGCTGCAGCAATTACAATAATTCATAAACATCCAGGGGGTCATTGCGTATCACACCATCATTAGCAATGTGTTTCATTTTGACAGTTCAACAACATTCATTGCATTATTACGTTGTTAAGCAGACAAATTTTTCAAACATACATGAAGCAATGGTTAGCAATATTCTTCAAAATCATTCAGTTTGTGATAGATAGTGCGTTCCGCAATGTCGGTTCAGGTCGTGTTCAGAACGACACATTTAATTACAGCAAGGTAACGTTTTCGGCGACTCTTCACAACAAAATTAATTTGCAAAATTATATTATAAATAAAATTAGATCTAGACCGGAATAAAGGGAAATGATGAAATACCACTAAAATATATCACTGCAATTCAATAAGTGCTACTAAAATAAGTAAATTCGACTACAACCGGCGGCAGCGCGGTCTGACGGACGACGCGGCGAATTTGAACGCCTAACAAACAATGTCATGAGCGAACGTGCGAACTGACTGACTCTTTTAATTTGGCCTCCCCCACACGAAACCGAGCAGGACACATTGGACTGACGAGCTATAGAGCACACGGAACTGAACGATACGACTCAAAGTCACGAGCCGCGGGTTAAGCGAGAAAGAGGTGAGGACGTTAAGGCGAAAGCGCCAAGGTAACCCGCGACATTACAACTTCAGTACAAATCTGTAAGTTCATACTCTATTGAATGCCTATTTCATGAAATCATGACTTTTGAGGCCAATTGTAACTTTTTAAGTTGCATTACTCATTCTAATGATTTTAATTTAGAAAATTGAAAATCCTAAGAAAATTTGAATTTCGCAGGCTACGTTAGCGCTTGCCGCATAATGTCGAAAATTGACGAAGGTTACAGGGAAATGACGTAACTATTACTATAGGGAAACAAGGAGGACGTGTGTCGGCGTGCAGTGGGCGCAGTGCGCTACTCGTCGTCCGTGTCGTCGCTGGACAGCTCGCGCGCCGCCAGCCGCGGCGGGAACGGGCCGCGCGTCTGCTGCCTGCGGGAGGGACACACTTGACGGTATCTCTACAACGTCATTTTTGTGAAATCAAACGCGGGTTTTTGGGTCTGAGAAGTTTAGGTACTATTGCATAGAGTTACTAACAGTAAATGCACCATTGCTTGCATAGACGCTACTTTGAAAATTTTAGTTACTGAACAGATTGCTTTCAAAATCGATTTATGAATATTATACTTATACCCGAATTTGACTTCAAAGTTGAAAAAGATTTGGCCTCCATTTTGTTTTTATTATTGACAACCCCGACTTAAGCTAAGCATGCTTAGAATTCGTGTAAAGGCATGTGTATGTGAGCCGATTACGACGTTGAAACGTGTTTATTAATTGTCAACTATAGTAATTTGGAGCCATGTGTGTGAGACGCGAGGCGGCGGTAGTGGTTGAGCCACTCCTCCAACATCTGCGCCTGCAGCAGCGGGCGCGCGTGCAGCGTGCCGTCCTGTGTGTGTGTGTGTGTGTGTGTACGTACGCGAGGCGGCGGTAGTGGTTGAGCCACTCCTCCAACATCTGCGCCTGCAGCAGCGGGCGCGCGTGCAGCGTGCCGTCCTGTGTGTGTGTGTGTGTGTGTACGTACGCGAGGCGGCGGTAGTGGTTGAGCCACTCCTCCAACATCTGCGCCTGCAGCAGCGGGCGCGCGTGCAGCGTGCCGTCCTGTGTGTGTGTGTGTGTGTGTGTGTGTACGTACGCGAGGCGGCGGTAGTGGTTGAGCCACTCCTCCAACATCTGCGCCTGCAGCAGCGGGCGCGCGTGCAGCGTGCCGTCCTGTGTGTGTGTGTGTGTGTGTACGTACGCGAGGCGGCGGTAGTGGTTGAGCCACTCCTCCAACATCTGCGCCTGCAGCAGCGGGCGCGCGTGCAGCGTGCCGTCCTGTGTGTGTGTGTGTGTGTACGTACGCGAGGCGGCGGTAGTGGTTGAGCCACTCCTCCAACATCTGCGCCTGCAGCAGCGGGCGCGCGTGCAGCGTGCCGTCCTGTGTGTGTGTGTGTGTGTACGTACGCGAGGCGGCGGTAGTGGTTGAGCCACTCCTCCAACATCTGCGCCTGCAGCAGCGGGCGCGCGTGCAGCGTGCCGTCCTGTGTGTGTGTGTGTGTGTACGTACGCGAGGCGGCGGTAGTGGTTGAGCCACTCCTCCAACATCTGCGCCTGCAGCAGCGGGCGCGCGTGCAGCGTGCCGTCCTGTGTGTGTGTGTGTGTGTGTGTACGTACGCGAGGCGGCGGTAGTGGTTGAGCCACTCCTCCAACATCTGCGCCTGCAGCAGCGGGCGCGGGAGGGGGGGGGCTGTGGGGGGGGGGGGGGGGGGGGGGGGGCAGGGGGGGGGGGTAGTACGTGAGCCACTCCTCCAACATCTGCGCCTGCAGCAGCGGGCGCGCGTGCAGCGTGCCGTCCTGTGTGTGTGTGTGTGTGTGTGTGTGTGTGTGTACGTACGCAAGGCGGCGGTAGTGGTTGAGCCACTTCTCCAACATCTGCGCCTGCAGCAGCGGGCGCGCGTGCAGCGTGCCGTCCTGTGTGTGTGTGTGTGTGTGTACGTACGCGAGGCGGCGGTAGTGGTTGAGCCACTCCTCCAACATCTGCGCCTGCAGCAGCGGGCGCGCGTGCAGCGTGCCGTCCTGTGTGTGTGTGTGTGTGTGTGTACGTACGCGAGGCGGCGGTAGTGGTTGAGCCACTCCTCCAACATCTGCGCCTGCAGCAGCGGGCGCGCGTGCAGCGTGCCGTCCTGTGTGTGTGTGTGTGTGTGTGTACGTACGCGAGGCGGCGGTAGTGGTTGAGCCACTCCTCCAACATCTGCGCCTGCAGCAGCGGGCGCGCGTGCAGCGTGCCGTCCTGTGTGTGTGTGTGTGTGTGTACGTACGCGAGGCGGCGGTAGTGGTTGAGCCACTCCTCCAACATCTGCGCCTGCAGCAGAAGGCGCGCGTGCAGCGTGCCGTCCTGTGTGTGTGTGTGTGTGTGTACGTACGCGAGGCGGCGGTAGTGGTTGAGCCACTCCTCCAACATCTGCGCCTGCAGCAGCGGGCGCGCGTGCAGCGTGCCGTCCTGTGTGTGTGTGTGTGTGTGTGTACGTACGCGAGGCGGCGGTAGTGGTTGAGCCACTCCTCCAACATCTGCGCCTGCAGCAGCGGGCGCGCGTGCAGCGTGCCGTCCTGTGTGTGTGTGTGTGTGTGTACGTACGCGAGGCGGCGGTAGTGGTTGAGCCACTCCTCCAACATCTGCGCCTGCAGCAGCGGGCGCGCGTGCAGCGTGCCGTCCTGTGTGTGTGTGTGTGTGTGTGTACGTACGCGAGGCGGCGGTAGTGGTTGAGCCACTCCTCCAACATCTGCGCCTGCAGCAGCGGGCGCGCGTGCAGCGTGCCGTCCTGTGTGTGTGTGTGTGTGTGTGTGTGTACGTACGCGTGGCGGCGGTAGTGGTTGAGCCACTCCTCCAACATCTGCGCCTGCAGCAGCGGGCGCGCGTGCAGCGTGCCGTCCTGTGTGTGTGTGTGTGTGTGTGTGTGTGTGTGTACGTACGCAAGGCGGCGGTAGTGGTTGAGCCACTTCTCCAACATCTGCGCCTGCAGCAGCGGGCGCGCGTGCAGCGTGCCGTCCTGTGTGTGTGTGTGTGTGTGTACGTACGCGAGGCGGCGGTAGTGGTTGAGCCACTCCTCCAACATCTGCGCCTGCAGCAGCGGGCGCGCGTGCAGCGTGCCGTCCTGTGTGTGTGTGTGTGTGTGTACGTACGCGAGGCGGCGGTAGTGGTTGAGCCACTCCTCCAACATCTGCGCCTGCAGCAGCGGGCGCGCGTGCAGCGTGCCGTCCTGTGTGTGTGTGTGTGTGTGTACGTACGCGAGGCGGCGGTAGTGGTTGAGCCACTCCTCCAACATCTGCGCCTGCAGCAGCGGGCGCGCGTGCAGCGTGCCGTCCTGTGTGTGTGTGTGTGTGTACGTACGCGAGGCGGCGGTAGTGGTTGAGCCACTCCTCCAACATCTGCGCCTGCAGCAGCGGGCGCGCGTGCAGCGTGCCGTCCTGTGTGTGTGTGTGTGTGTGTGTACGTACGCGAGGCGGCGGTAGTGGTTGAGCCACTCCTCCAACATCTGCGCCTGCAGCAGCGGGCGCGCGTGCAGCGTGCCGTCCTGTGTGTGTGTGTGTGTGTACGTACGCGAGGCGGCGGTAGTGGTTGAGCCACTCCTCCAACATCTGCGCCTGCAGCAGCGGGCGCGCGTGCAGCGTGCCGTCCTGTGTGTGTGTGTGTGTGTGTGTACGTACGCGAGGCGGCGGTAGTGGTTGAGCCACTCCTCCAACATCTGCGCCTGCAGCAGCGGGCGCGCGTGCAGCGTGCCGTCCTGTGTGTGTGTGTGTGTGTACGTACGCGAGGCGGCGGTAGTGGTTGAGCCACTCCTCCAACATCTGCGCCTGCAGCAGCGGGCGCGCGTGCAGCGTGCCGTCCTGTGTGTGTGTGTGTGTGTGTGTACGTACGCGAGGCGGCGGTAGTGGTTGAGCCACTCCTCCAACATCTGCGCCTGCAGCAGCGGGCGCGCGTGCAGCGTGCCGTCCTGTGTGTGTGTGTGTGTGTGTGTGTGTACGTACGCGAGGCGGCGGTAGTGGTTGAGCCACTCCTCCAACATCTGCGCCTGCAGCAGCGGGCGCGCGTGCAGCGTGCCGTCCTGTGTGTGTGTGTGTGTGTGTACGTACGCGAGGCGGCGGTAGTGGTTGAGCCACTCCTCCAACATCTGCGCCTGCAGCAGCGGGCGCGCGTGCAGCGTGCCGTCCTGTGTGTGTGTGTGTGTGTGTGTACGTACGCGAGGCGGCGGTAGTGGTTGAGCCACTCCTCCAACATCTGCGCCTGCAGCAGCGGGCGCGCGTGCAGCGTGCCGTCCTGTGTGTGTGTGTGTGTGTGTGTACGTACGCGAGGCGGCGGTAGTGGTTGAGCCACTCCTCCAACATCTGCGCCTGCAGCAGCGGGCGCGCGTGCAGCGTGCCGTCCTGTGTGTGTGTGTGTGTGTGTGTGTACGTACGCGAGGCGGCGGTAGTGGTTGAGCCACTCCTCCAACATCTGCGCCTGCAGCAGCGGGCGCGCGTGCAGCGTGCCGTCCTGTGTGTGTGTGTGTGTGTGTGTGTACGTACGCGAGGCGGCGGTAGTGGTTGAGCCACTCCTCCAACATCTGCGCCTGCAGCAGCGGGCGCGCGTGCAGCGTGCCGTCCTGTGTGTGTGTGTGTGTGTGTACGTACGCGAGGCGGCGGTAGTGGTTGAGCCACTCCTCCAACATCTGCGCCTGCAGCAGCGGGCGCGCGTGCAGCGTGCCGTCCTGTGTGTGTGTGTGTGTGTGTACGTACGCGAGGCGGCGGTAGTGGTTGAGCCACTCCTCCAACATCTGCGCCTGCAGCAGCGGGCGCGCGTGCAGCGTGCCGTCCTGTGTGTGTGTGTGTGTGTGTGTACGTACGCGAGGCGGCGGTAGTGGTTGAGCCACTCCTCCAACATCTGCGCCTGCAGCAGCGGGCGCGCGTGCAGCGTGCCGTCCTGTGTGTGTGTGTGTGTGTGTGTACGTACGCGAGGCGGCGGTAGTGGTTGAGCCACTCCTCCAACATCTGCGCCTGCAGCAGCGGGCGCGCGTGCAGCGTGCCGTCCTGTGTGTGTGTGTGTGTGTGTGTACGTACGCGAGGCGGCGGTAGTGGTTGAGCCACTCCTCCAACATCTGCGCCTGCAGCAGCGGGCGCGCGTGCAGCGTGCCGTCCTGTGTGTGTGTGTGTGTGTGTGTACGTACGCGAGGCGGCGGTAGTGGTTGAGCCACTCCTCCAACATCTGCGCCTGCAGCAGCGGGCGCGCGTGCAGCGTGCCGTCCTGTGTGTGTGTGTGTGTGTGTGTACGTACGCGAGGCGGCGGTAGTGGTTGAGCCACTCCTCCAACATCTGCGCCTGCAGCAGCGGGCGCGCGTGCAGCGTGCCGTCCTGTGTGTGTGTGTGTGTGTGTGTACGTACGCGAGGCGGCGGTAGTGGTTGAGCCACTCCTCCA
This sequence comes from Tiliacea citrago, assembly GCA_963921375.1. NCBI lineage: Eukaryota > Metazoa > Arthropoda > Insecta > Lepidoptera > Noctuidae > Tiliacea > Tiliacea citrago. Next base: position 694,341 of record OY992802.1, read on the forward strand.
ACATCTGCGCCTGCAGCAGCGGGCGCGCGTGCAGCGTGCCGTCCTGTGTGTGTGTGTGTGTGTGTGTACGTACGCGAGGCGGCGGTAGTGGTTGAGCCACTCCTCCAACATCTGCGCCTGCAGCAGCGGGCGCGCGTGCAGCGTGCCGTCCTGTGTGTGTGTGTGTGTGTGTGTACGTACGCGAGGCGGCGGTAGTGGTTGAGCCACTCCTCCAACATCTGCGCCTGCAGCAGCGGGCGCGCGTGCAGCGTGCCGTCCTGTGTGTGTGTGTGTGTGTGTGTACGTACGCGAGGCGGCGGTAGTGGTTGAGCCACTCCTCCAACATCTGCGCCTGCAGCAGCGGGCGCGCGTGCAGCGTGCCGTCCTGTGTGTGTGTGTGTGTGTGTGTACGTACGCGAGGCGGCGGTAGTGGTTGAGCCACTCCTCCAACATCTGCGCCTGCAGCAGCGGGCGCGCGTGCAGCGTGCCGTCCTGTGTGTGTGTGTGTGTGTGTGTACGTACGCGAGGCGGCGGTAGTGGTTGAGCCACTCCTCCAACATCTGCGCCTGCAGCAGCGGGCGCGCGTGCAGCGTGCCGTCCTGTGTGTGTGTGTGTGTGTGTGTACGTACGCGAGGCGGCGGTAGTGGTTGAGCCACTCCTCCAACATCTGCGCCTGCAGCAGCGGGCGCGCGTGCAGCGTGCCGTCCTGTGTGTGTGTGTGTGTGTGTGTACGTACGCGAGGCGGCGGTAGTGGTTGAGCCACTCCTCCAACATCTGCGCCTGCAGCAGCGGGCGCGCGTGCAGCGTGCCGTCCTGTGTGTGTGTGTGTGTGTGTGTACGTACGCGAGGCGGCGGTAGTGGTTGAGCCACTCCTCCAACATCTGCGCCTGCAGCAGCGGGCGCGCGTGCAGCGTGCCGTCCTGTGTGTGTGTGTGTGTGTGTGTACGTACGCGAGGCGGCGGTAGTGGTTGAGCCACTCCTCCAACATCTGCGCCTGCAGCAGCGGGCGCGCGTGCAGCGTGCCGTCCTGTGTGTGTGTGTGTGTGTGTGTACGTACGCGAGGCGGCGGTAGTGGTTGAGCCACTCCTCCAACATCTGCGCCTGCAGCAGCGGGCGCGCGTGCAGCGTGCCGTCCTGTGTGTGTGTGTGTGTGTGTGTACGTACGCGAGGCGGCGGTAGTGGTTGAGCCACTCCTCCAACATCTGCGCCTGCAGCAGCGGGCGCGCGTGCAGCGTGCCGTCCTGTGTGTGTGTGTGTGTGTGTGTACGTACGCGAGGCGGCGGTAGTGGTTGAGCCACTCCTCCAACATCTGCGCCTGCAGCAGCGGGCGCGCGTGCAGCGTGCCGTCCTGTGTGTGTGTGTGTGTGTACGTACGCGAGGCGGCGGTAGTGGTTGAGCCACTCCTCCAACATCTGCGCCTGCAGCAGCGGGCGCGCGTGCAGCGTGCCGTCCTGTGTGTGTGTGTGTGTGTGTGTACGTACGCGAGGCGGCGGTAGTGGTTGAGCCACTCCTCCAACATCTGCGCCTGCAGCAGCGGGCGCGCGTGCAGCGTGCCGTCCTGTGTGTGTGTGTGTGTGTGTGTGTGTACGTACGCGAGGCGGCGGTAGTGGTTGAGCCACTCCTCCAACATCTGCGCCTGCAGCAGCGGGCGCGCGTGCAGCGTGCCGTCCTGTGTGTGTGTGTGTGTGTGTGTACGTACGCGAGGCGGCGGTAGTGGTTGAGCCACTCCTCCAACATCTGCGCCTGCAGCAGCGGGCGCGCGTGCAGCGTGCCGTCCTGTGTGTGTGTGTGTGTGTGTGTACGTACGCGAGGCGGCGGTAGTGGTTGAGCCACTCCTCCAACATCTGCGCCTGCAGCAGCGGGCGCGCGTGCAGCGTGCCGTCCTGTGTGTGTGTGTGTGTGTGTGTGTGTACGTACGCGAGGCGGCGGTAGTGGTTGAGCCACTCCTCCAACATCTGCGCCTGCAGCAGCGGGCGCGCGTGCAGCGTCTGGCGCGCCGCCAGCACGCCGCCTCCCGTCTCGCACGCCGACACCCAGCGCCGCACCACGCCCTCCTCGTCCGACATCTGCACACAACGTAGGACAGGGCTGTTACCTACACGCGCGTGTAATCTTAAAGTAATCAATCAAAGTAGCTTTTCGGTTCGATCTGTGACAGAGTTATTTTCTAAACTACGCATTTATTCCGGATGGTTTCTGTCTCAAGACAGAAACGCTCATTGAATGAATGAATGAAATGCACCGACCCCAGCATGGTTTGACCAGACTCAATTGCTCGAATGAACCCAAAGATTCACCCTAGCCCCTGAAGCCTCATGTTTCATGAGACTACCGAGACCATTGTATATAGACCGGAGGGCGCGATAATGGTAGGGAAGACGTGCCCTTGGGATATGAAAGGATTTTTACAGCCTACCGAATATGCAAATTTGAGCAAGCATTAGAATAGTGGAGAGTCTGGTGATATTTATCTAATGGGGCATCTTTTAATAGCGTCGCCGCCTGGTTGGCTCAGGTTTTCTCGTCTCTTGGCTGTCACGTTGCTGATTACAAAGTCTTCGTCTGAGATCTCATTATCCGTTTCAGATTTCTAGTAAATCTCGCTAGCAGCTTTCTTGTTCTTATCTCGGTCTTCAGCCGTGTCCATCCAAAATCAAGACAGAAACGCTCATTGAGGGTAAAAACCAGTCACAACGCGTTCTGGTAATGGAGAAATGCCACGACGCGTTTTAGATGCAACCACGACAGGACGGACAGTTTTCATGAAACTTGTCGACTGCATTGACGTGACGCGGGATCGAAAAAACAGGAATAAAATGAAAATCCAAGAAAATTGCGAAATTTTAAAAATATTTCGTCATGGGTGTCGTTTTCTTGGTTTTGGAGGGCGCTGACGACGATAATGATGAGGTCAAAACGGAAATTCAAAATGGCGGCTGGGAAGATTTGTAAAGGTTCTTGGACCGTACCAGCTTACAGGGAAGAGGGTCACAACAAAATGATGTTCAAAAAATTACTTCTTTTTTTTATCAGATTGAATATTTTGTTATGGAAAAAAGTACTTTTGTATCCTTATTTCCTACTGACACTTCGTCATTTCTACAGCTAATTAATCTGTGCACAGATTTCATTTCTTTTAGGAACGTTGGTATGTATTAAAACACGTTTTAGCATAGTGATACCAGAGATCAAACATGAAAAACTAAGTATGTAACCTTTTTACTGTTTAATAAAGTATTGATAGTACGTTGTCTTACAAAACATTTACATCACGCTGGATCGCAAAAAAAAAAAAATGTTTTGAATATTACTTATTAGAATTTGGTACCAACAGCAACAGGCCAGTTGGTGGATTTTGAAACACCAATTAGTAATAGTCATTGTGGTTTATTTACTTAAAAAGCGTAGTAGGTACAGAACGGGCAAGAAACTCCATGGACACTCTTTTAAATTATACCATACATACATAAACTCACGCGTTCTTCCCAGTAGGCAGAAACTATCCACCTGCTACGCTTCTTACATACTCCTTTTGCTTCGCCTACGGTCATACATCTGGTCATACACGCACGCCGGTTGCGAGTACTACGCACCTGACCTTTCTGAAAAACATCACCAATTTGGTCACTATATGTCCTCCTAGGGCGTTTCGACTCATCTCTGCTTTATAAATGCCTTTTGTTTTTCACCTTTCACTCATCCTCTCAACATGACCAACCCATCTTCAACATACTCTTTTCAACTTTTGTTACTACATCTTCTTTAAAACTGCACCGTTGCCTTATCACCTCATTTTTCAGCCTATGATTCATAGGCACGCCAGACATGCTTCGCAAGGAACGCATTTCCACAGCATTTATTCTACTTTCATGCTTCTTTTGCCACACCCAACATTCACTTCCATACATAAGCGTAGGCACCAGCACACCATTGTGAACAGCCAGTCAAGCATTTTTGGGCATCGACTGATTGGTCACAATCGCATGTATAGAACCATTCACTTTATTTCCCGCATTTACTCTCCTTTCCAGATCTTCGTCAATCTTTCCATCCCTTATAAACTGACTCCCCAAATATATAAACTCACTTACTTGCTCCACACTCTTATCATTTAGTTTCACATCACACACCGATACATCCTCTTCTCTTTCAAACACCATGACCTTCGTTTTATTCACATTTATATTCATCCCTTTCCTCTTATATGCTTATACATAATTATATTGGCAATGTACCGTCATAATGTTAATTTTTTTAAACAGTTCCCTTAGAGCTTCACGCTTGCTGAGGTTATAGATGGCTCTGATATGGTGATGGCTCTTTTGCAGAATAAAGATAGAAGCAATATCTGCAGCCCGTCCCCACAGCAAAATACCATAAGACATGATGCTATGAAAGTAACTAAAATAGACCAGTCTCGCGGTATCCACGTCTGCTGTCAAGCGTGATTCCCAGGAGAACAGTATTTTCGACGATAGTATTCGTCGAAAATACTGTTTTCCTATGTGTATCTCCTTATTCAATACAACGTGACATTCACTACTTCTAACATTCGGTAACGCGAATCTTACGCATTTATTTTTCTTCTCATTTAATACCAAATTATTTTCAGTAAAGCAATTATGGACCTGCCTTTAATTGGTAAGTAGTTTTTTTATTAATTTTAAATCATGCATGCATGGTAAGGCGGCACCTATGTTTTTGTAATTGAAGGTGCCCGTAAACGTTTGGCGAGCGGCAAGCGGCCAAGCGCGAGCGAATCGGTCAGCTGTTTTTGTAATTTTTCGTAGACTTTAGTTTCTATTACGAATTTTCAAAAACCATAACAGAACAGTCGTTAAGTTGCCTTAATTTACATGTCACAGTGTTACCTATTTAAAGTTTTTGAACAAAGTTCGAATGAGGAAAAGATTTTTTTTGTTTCATTTGTTTTCGATATTGATACGTGGGTAAAGTTTCGCCGTTCCGTTACTACAAATAAAATTTTACCCTGAATACTTAAAAGAGGAACGGACCCAATTTTGAGCTCTGCGGTACATGGGTGTACCGCAGAGCTTAAAATTGGGTCCGTTTGACTATTAAACCCAATAAATGAACACCGTTTATTTGAACTGTGCAGTCTATCATTCGAATATGATTTTACTAAGCTAAGCGAAAGTTTACCCAGTCCGTAATACTCAAGTTTCAAGAGCAGTGTTTCGCAATTCACGCAATCAAATGCCTTGGATAGGCCACAAATGATGAGATTGCTTATATTAGTCTTTATTAGCAAATTAGTTGATACGGTAATAATAGCAATTCCTTTAGAAGTGCATACAAACGTTTTATTGTTTTAGTAAGATCCTGGTAGTATTCTATGCCATTAATATTTCATGTTGTTTTGAGAAATAACCATGATGCAATATTTGGAAATCCCTGGACATGCAATTGGTCATAATGTGATGTATTCTGCATGGGGACAGACCATTCTATGTGTTTATGTGTTCAACTACCATAATAACTAAACACACTACTAAAATTACAATTCCTAAGAAGCATAGAACTATAACTATAAAACCCTGGATTACTCCAGGCTTGCTAAAATGTATTAAAAATAGGGATAGCCTGCATATGAAATCAAATAAATCACCAAATAACTTAATTTTAAAACTAACATATACACTCTATAGAAAGTTTTGTAATAATTTACTCCGGAAATTTAAAATAGCCTTTGATAAAAGTGAACTTGAAAAATCAAAAAATAATCCCAAAGCTCTTTGGAAAACCATACAAGAAATCACTAATAATACTCGTAAAGCACGCACCAGTCCCGATGCATTGTTAAAACTAGGCGATAATCCTCACTCCTCTGTGAACCAAGTATGCTCCTTAGTAATAATGGTAATAATTTAGTGGCAAATATGTTAAAATCTCACGATCCTACTCATAGATATAAGAAAGGAGGAGATATGCCCGGTGGTTGAAAATGTAGCGGAACCCGGTGTCTCCAGTTTGTCCCGACCACTCGCCACAGCTACTCATGCAGTTCAGTGTAAAAGCAAAAGATACGAAGTCGCGCACACACTCGCAATTAATAAATCAGAACCTACTACACAATCAATTTTAAACCTTATCCCGTCAAACACAGCGTGTATTTACCATGCACCGTACAACTTACACAAAAAGATCGGTCGCTATCCTATCGTTGTGCTGTGCAATAGCCATTTATTTTACATATACGCTAGTGATTGACTAAATCGATTATCGATTCTTCCATTTATCATTGTATTAAAATTTATTATTGTATCCTAAAAATAAAATAAATAATAAATGATATACTGATACTAATATAATATAAATAAACAATAATGTAGCAAAAAAAAAATATTATTAAGTAAATAAAAAACAATATGAGAAAATCAAAATGAGTACAAAACATTATTTACACATGGATCTTCCAATGAGTCCGTGTATCACTGGTCAGTTTCCCTCAGTGGTCAGTTTATTTAATTCGCCATTTTCGTTGATTTGTCAATTTCACTGATTGGTCAGTTTTACCGATTAGACAGTTGCTTTAACTCGCCATTTTTCAGTATTTGCCAGTTTTCGTCGATTCGTCAGTTTGGGACACATAAGGGAAAAGTTTTTACGTGTTGAATAAACAAAATGTTGATAATTTAACCTGCTGTAAGGGTTAATACCTAACCTAAAATCAAACTTCAGTTTAGTTTTTAACATAACATATTATATAATAAACCAATATTGAAAAAAATTTGTCCTTAACTTCTAACATTACATAACTGAAATCTGAATACAATACGTAACGACATTTCGTAAATACAAATAAAATAAATTAAATATAGAGTCAATTAAAATGGAAATGAATTCGATCGAAGTACTTAAAAACATTAAATCTCGGATTTCAATAAATTTATTTGTTAATTTTAGTTGTTTAACATCTTTCTATTTATGTTAATAAGTCTTAACCGATCTAAACACGTCCAAGTATTTTTTTTCGGATCCGTCATTATAAAATCACCAACAATGTTTTTAATTCGTTCATCCAAATTTGTTTTTTACCCGACTGTATTTTGGCTGACGAATTTAATTAAACTGACGAATCGACGAAAACTGGCAAATACTGGAAAATGGTGAGTTAACGCAACTGTCTAATCGGTATAACTGACAAATCAGTGAAACTGACTAATCAACGAAAATGGCGAATTAAATAAACTGACCACTGAGGGAAACTGACGGGTTAAAACGGTTGACAAATTGAAGAATAAACTATAATAGCAATATATTCATTAGGCAATCGCCATTGTTGTCGATAGCCTACGTTAGTGGATCTGCACAAGGACGTCACTAACTCGTCGCAAGATAGCACAGCGGCCGTACTACGCGATGCATCCGCATAAATAAAGTATCGTTTTGTGATTTGAAACGATCATTTGCCTGTGACATGAGCGTTTCGATCACGTCGCGGACACAGACACGCCCCCTCGCCACTTCTCCTGTTTTTAATATTTCTATGATCCTACTGATACTACCTCTGGTAGTGATCGATCCGAAAAGTCAAATTTTTCACCTCAAGCTAGCTCCCTCGTTTTACTAGACACCGATGAAGGTGAAGTAGCAACAATAATCTTACAACTACGTAATGATTGTGCTGAAGGTTGGGATGGAATATCATCTACCTTGTTGAAAAGTTGTCGCCACATTTTAGTGCCACCAATCACCTACATCTGCAATCTTTGTTTACAATCAGGAACGTTTCCTGACGGACTCAAAAAAGCTATAGTCCATCCAATGTACAACGCTAGTTTTTGTATATGCGAAGCCCGAAACACGTGTCTAGTATTTTTATGTAAAGAATCTATGTACAAAATTTCAAAACTGTATGATGTAAAATCACAAAGTTATAAGGTTGTTATGATACCTGGTTGTCCGGACAAAAACATGCTCACCGAGCACGGGGGCTCCACGGTCGTCTTGCGCTCATTGATAATAATTTAGCAGTAGGTAGGTACCTAACCGTACGGCGATTGTATTGTAATTAAATGGTGATAACATTTTCCATCACACTTGCAGGCTTTGGACTGTCGTAATGATCAAGTGTAGGTAGATATTATTATGTACTTTATTCGTAAATGCAGCCGTAAGTGATAAAATGTAGTGAATGCGATTTGTTACCAACCACCTAAACAAAGTGGATGAAAAGTGTTAAACATCGCATTATTTACTTTAGTTACCAACAGCAGGAGGTACAAATAATAACTTTCAACAATTATCCATCTTGGCGTGTTTAAAAATGTAAATAATCACTATTTACAATAATTGACTTTTTACGACTACTATTACTTTTCACTATTTACGATATCTTACTAATCACTCCCTACTCAAACATATCGTAACAATTGTTCGAAATGTCCCCCTCTTTGTTTTATGCACAGACGGGCGCGCTTACGCAAGTTTTTATTTAATTTACTTACAGCGTAATGGTTGTTTTTATCACTGTTAAATGCACACTCAATTTTGTTTTTCAAGTCGGTTTAGTCGATCACGTTAGTAAATGAACGGGAGCGAAACACGCGCGCGACAACCTGTACCGCCGGGCGACTGAACTGGCGAAACACGCGCGCGACAACCTGTACCGCCGGGCGACTGAACTGGCGAAACACGCGCGCGACTACCTGTACCGCCGGGCGACTGAACTGGCGAAACACGCGCGCGACAACCTGTACCGCCGGGCGACTGAACTGGCGAAACACGCGCGCGACAACCTGTACCGCCGGGCGACTGAACTGGCGAAACACGCGCGCGACAACCTGTACCGCCGGGCGACTGAACTGGCGAAACACGCGCGCGACAACCTGTACCGCCGGGCGACTGACCTGGCGAAACACGCGCGCGACAACCTGTACCGCCGGGCGACTGAACTGGCGAAACACGCGCGCGACAACCTGTACCGCCGGGCGACTGAACTGGCGAAACACGCGCGCGACAACCTGTACCGCCGGGCGACTGAACTGGCGAAACACGCGCGCGACAACCTGTACCGCCGGGCGACTGAACTGGCGAAACACGCGCGCGACAACCTGTACCGCCGGGCGACTGACCTGGCGAAACACGCGCGCGACAACCTGTACCGCCGGGCGACTGAACTGGCGAAACACGCGCGCGACAACCTGTACCGCCGGGCGACTGAACTGGCGAAACACGCGCGCGACAACCTGTACCGCCGGGCGACTGAACTGGCGAAACACGCGCGCGACAACCTGTACCGCCGGGCGACTGAACTGGCGAAACACGCGCGCGACAACCTGTACCGCCGGGCGACTGAACTGGCGAAACACGCGCGCGATAACCTGTACCGCCGGGCGACTGAACTGGCGAAACACGCGCGCGACAACCTGTACCGCCGGGCGACTGAATATATATATATATTACTGCCGCGGTCTATAATGACTACTTTGCTGGTCGCGCTGATGATGGCCGACAGCGCAGCTCCAGGCCGCGCAGCGCGGTCAGCGTGCAGCACTTGATGGACGAGCTGAGATAAAGGCCGAGGCCGTAGGTCCAGGCCTTTACAGCGAGGACAGCAAGGGCTGCAATGATGACCAAGCTGGAAGGCCTAGAGCGTAGCTAGGCTAGCTCGAGGCAATCATAGCGTGACCAGCGAAGCAGTACCTAATCTAAATAAAACCAGCAAGTAATTTCAATAAAATATATATTAATTAACTAGAAATGAAATAACATGACAATTATGAAAAGTACAGTTACTAAAATTCAACACCGACTTTCCCGGTTTGATATTACTAATAGTTTGCGATAATTTTAATGCGGTGTTTGACTGCTGTATTATTACTTCATTTATTTCATCATTTTTTTCTTCATGTTCTTGAGCAGATGTTGAAGCTTCCTGGAACTCGTAAGACGTTGTTCGTTTTAAGTTTATATTTTGACCGATTTTTTGTGTAATTCTGTCTTTATTCTCCACCGATTCTTCTATATAGCTCTCAGCAACTCGGTCGGATTTCCATCCTCCATGCCTTTTTAGTGTAATAAAATTGGCCCCAGTATCGGCAAGAATAGTGGCCGATGAACGCCGGAAACAATGACCTGTAAATTGTTCTGGATGGGGCAGTTCAAAGTATGTAGCAATTATTTTGGGCATTTGAGCAATTTTATGCCTCCCTATCAATTGTTTGGTGCATTTGCAGTTTTTATAATTAAAAAAAAATCGGTCCGTTTTTACGTCAACTGGACGTAGTGCGTAATATTTTCGCACCACTGCAAATGAGGCGTCACGAACAACGAAAGTACGATCAATCTTCGTGTTTGTATTTGGCAACGTAATTATCATTAATTACGTGTGAGTTTCAATGTCATTAACGGTGATATTGGTAATTTCGATGCATCGACATGCACTGTAAATGCCAAAAATAAGAACCACCTGTAACAATAACAAGTACGAGTATTAATTATGAGAACGTGTACAGTACAAATTTGGGTTTTTAGATATAAATACTTACTTTCACCGCTAAGTAGTCAGAGTCGGGGGCTTCATTTATAAACTTTCTACATTTTGTGATGTCAACACTTTTGATTTCTTACATTTATATCCGTCTGACTGTCGTTTTAGCATCCTCGTTAAATTGTGGTAATTTTTAATGTTCAAATTGTGCTTTATCAGAACCATGCATTTTAACATTGAATAGGTATTCCAGAGACACGAAGGCTTCATTTTGTTGGAAAGATCATTGAAATACGCAAGAAAAACATTTTCGGATAAAGATTTAGATTTCCTACTGATTTTCCACTGCACAAATTTTTCATATGCAAGCTTATATTTTTCCTTTGAGTTTCGCGGCATTAAATTTTCAACCACTAATTTAGCTTCATCTTTAATGTCTGGCGGTGTTAAAGACATTGAATCGGAAGAATTTTCGCTTTGAGAGCTCATTTTTAGCAAAAAAGTAACTAAATAAAAATAAAATTTTCGCTGAACCGCGCTTTTGTTACTTCGTTGTTTTTTAACAATGGTAGTTGGAACTATACAGCCAAATATGGAATAAAATATTTTTGTACCTATCTCTATAATTACAAACAGCTGTGTTTTAAATAAAATCTTTTTGCATTTGATTTTTTAAAACGTTGAAACGTCAAAATAGCGGCCGGCAATGTTTTGCCGGCCTGTTAGAGCGACCAGCAAAACTTTGCCGGCCGCTCCTTGAAACAGAACGGCAAGGTCGACTTTGCTCAAACAAGGTTGTCAAAATAATGACCACATTACATGCATTTTTGAGTAAAACAAATTTTCTGAGGGCAGAGTGAACTCAAAGAGCCGTAATTAAAGTTATGTCTAAGAAACCGTACTTATATCCAACCAAACAACTTTACGATGAATGTAAGGTATTAACAGTTAAACAGCTATTCATCTTGCAGTCTGTCCTCAGAACTCATAGAGCCTTGCCCAGATCCAACCCAAATAAACGCACAAATATCCCATCTGGGGACCAAAACTAAACCACAACCATAAACGTTACGTTAGACACATTTCATATCGCGCTAATCATTTCAACGGAAACGATTTAGCTTTACTTTGGAAGTTACGTTGGAGGAACGATCGATCAAAGTTTCAGTATTGGGTAACGTCAACGATTTTGTCGCTCAGAAAAAATAGCGCTGTGTAATAAATTCGTGAAGTTTACCTGCTATCTCCGGTCCACTGCTTCACGCTCCTTGGGATCGGCGGGGTGGCTAGGTATGAGTCCAGGTTAAACCACACTACACATATTGTCCACAGGTGCTGGTTATGTTATTTCCTAGTGTCTTGCGGGGATTGTATCATTAAATCACTGAAGGACCATTTCTTTTCAGAAAAATGAAAAAATGTTTTTGTTAGCGCGGAGCGCGTTGGCAGATTTTGACACGTTGATACAGTGAGAAAGTGCGCGGGCACGCGGCGCTAGTGTGCTCATTAGCAGGCCAATCCGATCGCTCAGCGAGTGGACTAATGAAAAGCCGAGAGCTTCATCGAATCAGCAATTACACATAAAAGCTTAATAACTAGTTGTGGGGTGAAAAAACAATCCTAAAATTCAAAAGAAGAACGGTACTTAACAAGCGCGATACCGTTTCTTACACCAACTAAACCAAAAACAAAAACGTTCCGTTCGAACGGTAATTACGTTGAGAAATAGCGCGATCGGCCCCCAGGTGTAACACATAAAACTACATTTGCCAAACGCCTTATTACGTCATAGGTACTTATATACGAAAGAAACTACACAAAATACAAAAAATAATTGATTTAAACAGACACACGCTAAAACACAAAATCACTCAATGGCTACTACAACAGGAGTCATGTCTACCTCACAACGGAGAATCCTCTAACAAACATCCCGTACAATACAATCGCACACATACGAACTCTCACTCACATACACAACACACTAAGGGAACACATACACTTATTTTATAGAATAACTTTAAACAGAGACACTGTTTCACTTGTTACTGAATTTCAATTATTAACTGTACCCTTATGGCTGAACCCTATCTCTTAATATACAGGCTAGACCTAGTTTAAGGGATAGAGTCTTATATTAATTGTGCTTATTGTTATGATCCTGAAACTAAGAGACAGTCTGCGGTCTGGGTATTTCCTTCCGAGGAGGTGCAAACTAAAGTGAAGAGAGGTCAAAGCGTGGGAAAAGAGATGGTGGCCTCATTCTTCGGAAGGACAGGTCATTTCGCAACAATTGTTTTAGAGGATCGAAAAACAGTTACTGCTGAGTACACTAACAATTGTTTGCCACTTGTCTTGGAAAAAGTTCGGGAGAAACGACCTCGCAGTAGGATCCTCCTTCACCACGACAACGCCTCATCGCACACCGCCAAGCAAACAATCGACTACTTGGCGACGTCAGACGTGGAATTACTGGGTCACCCGCCCTATACCCCGACCTAGCTTGCGATTTTTATTTATTTCCGAAAATAAAAGAAAAACTTTGAGGAAAACGTTTTATGGACGCCAAGGAAGCAGTGGCTGCGTTTCAAAATGCCCTCGAAGAGACCCCTAAGGACGAGTGAGCAAAGTGCTTATAAGTGGTTTCATCGGATGCAGCGATGTACTGATGTAAATGGACACTATTTTGGAAAGATATAATAAAACTAATAATTTGCTAGTCCTAGACCTTAAGGGGGATGCGCTAAGGTAGCCCGCGAAATTCAAATTAATAATAAATGTCAAAAAATAGTTTGAACTATTTTGATAAATAACATGTAGCTTATTTAAAACAAAAATGTACATTTTCACTAAAGTTCATCAAAATTTGTCAAATTTGTGACTGATAAAAAATGGTCTAATTTGGTTATGTTAGCAGACTCGAGAGTAGAAAAAAGTAAATGCGAATGTTTTGAAAATGCCACAACGTGGGGTGCGTTTTCTGTCTCCGAGCCTAACACGTGTTTACCTCGTCCTGCGTGAGGAAGTGCACGGGCAGCAGCTTGCCGTCCAGGTCCGTGAGCGGCAGGAAGGCGCAGTCGCCGATGTAGGCGGGCGCGGCGCGCGCCACCAGCGCCGAGAAGTGGCCGCGCGTGTAGGCCAGCGCCAGCGGCGACTTGCTGCAGCCGGCCGGCTCGCACAGCAGCGGCAGGTACAGGCCGCGGAAGCGCGCGTAGCCCAGCGCCTCGCCGCGGAACGAGTTCACCACGTCCACGCCGTACACCAGCAGCGGGCGCCGCAGCACGTGCGCCAGCGCGAACACGTGCAGCTGGTGCAGCGCCGCGCCCGGCCGCGCCGCCGCCGCCAGCAGGCGCGCCCACTCGGCGCGCAGCTGCGGCTCGTCGGGCGCGTACTGCAGGCGCGCCGCCGCCGCGCGCTCGTGCGCCGCCCAGCGCGCGTACAGGCCGCGCGCGCCCGCCGCCAGCGCGTCGCCCAGCGCGCCGCGCAGCGTGTTGTGTCGGTCGAACACGCCGTACGCCGCCTGGCACAGCGCGTCGGGCAGGCAGTCGCCCGCCGACCGGTTCCACAGCGCGTACAGCCGCGACCCTGTGCACCGATTTACTTATTCCGTCAAAACAATTAAAGAAAAATATGAATTCTAGTTTCTTTTATTCAATACTTTACACAATCACTACTTTTGACATTAGGTAAAGAAAATCTTATAGACTTACGGTATTATTCATAAAAAGTTATCGAACATCTGAAACCTATTTTACTTAAAATAGGTTTTGTCACTTTCTAACAAACACAAAGGTTAAAGTTACAAATAAAGACAAACGAACTTCAGCAACATTTTAACTAAATTAGGTTTATGAATAAGAGCCTTAGTTTTTTATTTAATACTAAATTATTAACAGTGAACCAATTTTGGACCTGCAGTAGGGCGTTATTTGCGTCGTTAAAATTTGTTTGATATCACTTTACACGAATTAAAAGCATGCTTCAGCTAACAGGCCACTCGTGAGTAAGTCAGGGCTGCCGCGTCGAGACGTTACGTTTTGTGTTGTACTTTTTTTAATAATATTTGCACGCTTATATAGTAAGTGGCAAACATGTCTGAACCTGTATTTTTTGTTTTGGCACGCAATTACAAACTTTGAATTTTATTGTTGATTTAATTTTATTATATAATATTATATTAACATATTTTATCAGTAATTAATATTGACTACAGTTTGTACTGACTCTGATTGTTTAATGAATTATTGACTATATTTTGCACTAACTTTAATTTTATAAATGAAACTGTCTTTAATAATGAATTGAAAATAACAAACTTAATTATTAAAATGTAAAAAGTAAAAAAAATTGTACGCCTAGTGAGGCAAAACATGTTGGTCCAGTAAAACTATGTTCCCATCTATATGTGCATATTTATGTATCATGTTACACATGTTTGAACAAATGAATTTATCTTTATCTTTAATTATTCTTGCAACTGTCAGTCGCACTGGCACACTCACCCAAGCGCACGGTGAGCTCGAGGCTCCAGTTGATGTGCGGCGGCTCGGCCTCCAGCGTCTGCTGCGCGTCGCGGTCCAGCAGCTCGGAGAACAGCTGCTCCTGGATGGGCGCCGGCAGCTCATCGATCTCTGCAACCCGTCACTACATTGTGTCACTTGCCACACAACCTACAGCTCTTGCGAGCGGGACGCACTTTATTATCGAATGAAGCTTAAGACCTCATCGATCGTCATATTTATCCTGTCAGCGTGTTTTACAGCATTGGAGTGCCAAAGATTCAAATCGTAAGATTTGCGTCCGCGATCCGCGTCAAAAGATGAACATGTTTCGGTTACAATGACTATGTCATTTGAATAGTCTTGCTCACTCAAACTAAAAAGTCGTATTAATCGTTCCATGCGGGATGTGTGAGTTGACTCTTCTCAATGTGGACACTTTTTGGCGCGACCCAAGAACGGTGAGGGCAAATCTAACTAGTGGTGGTTAATAAAAACGTATAGCGCCAAAACGTAACACGATCGATACAAAGCGTCAAGCGTTTGTTGTATCTGCTCTGACCTCGCGCTATAATATAACGCCTCAACAAACTAAACGTCTAAACGCGCTGTGTGCGGTCAGCACGGACAGCAACACGGCGCGAGCGGCTGCGGCGGCCGGACGTGCGTTGGTAGTAAACACGGATACACGGCGCGAGCCAATCGCGATCTCGTTGTAGTACATTACTGCAGCGGCCTGACAAAGGGGCACTGATAGACGAACGTGAAAATGTGGACCGACGCACTCATACGCGAGTCCATCAAGGCTTGTATAGTGCTTTTCTCAATTAACGCGCGGAAATTCAAACTAAGTAAATTATTTTTAAATTTCAGATTCAATGACGAACAACGATAATTTTTCACGCGCCAAAGTGTTTATTTGTTTCTTTTTTACTTTAAACAGCTCTATTTGGTGCACGGTAAAACTCTAATTAGTTTATGTTTGCGCCAACTTATATGTATAAAAATGTAACTAAGTATACTACTGAATAAATGAAATAAAAATAAATTTGCAAGCCAGTTCGAAATTTTAATAAAATCTTTGATAAGCTACCTCCTTAGTTGCCATGTGTCGTAGTAAAGTTCGTTCCATTTTTAAATTAGGAGACAGATATGAGTTTTCATAGTAATTTATTCGGCCGCTAAACAAGACAGATATGGATTTTCATACTAACATTGCCGGCCGCCTGCTCGCATTTATTTGACCAGTACAGCATTTTTGATTTATCTCGAAGAAGGTTGTCAAATTAATGCTCGAATTTCTAAGTATGTTTGAGAAAAATCGTAAATAGTTGATTTTGTCTACAAAAAAACAAAAACTGTCTCACAAAACACAAAAAGAGCCACACATACGTGAGTCCATCAATGACCGGTTGCGGCCAAGGCTTGTATAGTGCTTTTCTCAAATAATGCGCGGAAATTCACTAGTAGTATACTAGACAAAATCAAACTGGTTGCTATTTTAATTATATACAGGTTGGAATTTTGTAATGCCACCTGGAGGGAAAGTACTCTTAATACTGCAGATAGAAAGTTTTACTCAAAGGAAACATTCCTTTATTTTTGAATAGAAAGCAAACTGCATTCAAAGATTTTCGAAAATTCTCTTCTCCCACACCCGGGAATCGAACCGGCTAAAATCTGAAAAAATTATACCCTCTACTTTTATTGCATCGATCGTTAGGGTCAATTATAAGGATGAAATCTCTCTAACAAACATGATAAATTAAATGAAAGGAAAACCAGGAAATCTGAAGTTACAAATTCAATGAGTCAAGTTAAAGCTCTTTAACTAACATCCATCTTTTGTAATGCAGACTCCTTTGCGACATACTCGTAGCTGCGTGTATGAGATAATTTAAATATGGAATGTTAGATTAAAATTTGAAAATTAGATTGTCATAGTTGTTATTCACATTTGATTGTTTTTACAACTCATTTCACATTTTGTCTCACGGTGAAAATGGCTTATCAAGAACAGTTTGATTTAATGGAAGCTTATTTTTTAAATAACAAAAACGTGAATCTAGCTCTGCGGTGGTATAGAGAGAGATATCAAGACCGACAGGCACCAACTCGGTTCGTATTGAAAAGAATGGTAGAAAAGTTAAAGAATACGGGTGGTTTCAAGAAGAGACGGCAAACTATTCAGCAAAACTATTTCGATTTTGAACTAGATGTTTTAACATACTTTGAATCATTTACAAAGGCTTCAAGTAGAGATGCTGCCGATGAATTAGGAACAACCCACACTCGCGTACCTACTTAAAGTGCTGAAAAAGTATAAGTATAAATGCTATCGTGAAGGTCGGTTGGTGCAAAAATTGCATATTGGGGATCGTGACAGACGATTACAATTTTGTGGAGAAATTGACCGAAACCCTAATTTTTTGAGTAACATTGTATGGTCTGAGGAAACCAACTTCAGCAATAATGGCATGTACAATCGCCGCAATAACCATTATTGGTCTCGAGTGAATCCTGTTCGTGTTCGAAACCAAATAATTCTACAGCAAGATGGTGCTCCAGCACATAACAGCAGAATCACTACTGCCTACATTAATAACCATTGTAATACCTGGATTGGTACAAACGGCACAATCAGATGGCCTGCGAGATCGCCAGATCTCACTCCATTAGATTTTTTTTTGTGGGGATATGTAAAAAATCAAATTTACATGAAATCTTATGCGAATGACAACGAGTTGAGAGTTGAAGTTCAGAATACGATTTATAATATTCACCACAAAAATTTATTTAAGGTTACTAGAAATGAATTCGTTAAAAGAATAAATTTGTGTATCCAAGAGAATGGAGCCCATTTCGAGCAACTAATTAGTTAGTTTACCATTTTTTGTAAATAATTAAATTAATTTAAGATTTCCTGGTTTTCCTTTCATTTAATTTATCATGTTTGTTAGAGAGATTTCATCCTTATAATTGACCCTAACGATCGATGCAATAAAAGTACAGGGTATAATTTTTTCAGATTTTAGCCGGTTCGATTCCCGGGTGTGGGAGAAGAGAATTTTCGAAAATCTTTGAATGCAGTTTGCTTTCTATTCAAAAATAAAGGAATGTTTCCTTTGAGTAAAACTTTCTATCTCCAGTATTAAGAGTACTTTCCCTCCAGGTGGCATTACAAAATTCCACCCTGTATATTGTTATTTTTATGATATTGATTTTACATTCTGTGATAAATAAAAAAAATAAAATAATAATAAGTACACGTGTGAGTATAAGTATACTCACACACTGACTTATTGACTTATTCACCGCGCATCGTTGCACCTGATTAGCGTGTTGCGGGACAAAATGATAACGTCTGCACGTTTAGTTTGCGGCCGAGTTTTTGTAACAACGTGATATAATGATAGCATATAAAACAACGCGCTATAAAAATATATTTTATAGACTATAAAGCGTTTATAGTTTATAGCGGGTTTGAACACTAAATCTAAAGATTTTTGTTTAAAGAAAAGTGTCGCTAGATAGAGTGCGCTGGCGCAGTAGCGTGTAGTGTGACGTGTTACCGGCGGGCAGGTAGAAGGTGCAGAACTCGTTGATGTAGCGGCACGGGAAGCTTCCCTTCTTGTGGCGCACGCAGCTCGCCAGCTGGCGCCGGATGGCCGCGGCCAGGTCCGGCGCTGGAACATACCCACAGATCGTTTATGTATATTGTTCATTCATTGCTAATTCAAAAAACATATAATGACTGCCTCGTTGGTCTAGTGGTCGCTAGCACGACAGCTGAGCATGAGGTCCCGGGTTCGATTCCCAGGTCGGGCAAAGTGATATTGGGATTTTCCATTAGGAATTTCTCAGAAGCAGCCTAGAGCCTGGATTTGTGCCCGGTTGATGGCAATAGGCTCGCCCCCTATTACATGGAACTTTTAAACATAACTGGCGAAATGTGGGTGTACTATTAGGTACACCTCTGCCTAACCCTTCGGGGATTACAGGCGTGATGTTATGTTATATAATATAAACAAACTGGAAAAATAAGGAACCTATTTTACTCTCCGAACATAGTCGCTGAAAAATGACGTCAATCTGTTGCTGCGATACTTTCGCATTTATAGTGCAGGTTAATGGAGTTATTGAGCGGACACACCGCCACAGCGACCCAGTGACACCACGACACACCGCCACAGCGACCCAGTGACACCACGACTCCGCGACACACCGCCACAGCGATCCAGTGACACCGCGACTCCGCGACACACCGCCACAGCGACCCAGTGACACCGCGACTCCGCGACACACCGCCACAGCGACCCAGTGACACCGCGACTCCGCGACACACCGCCACAGCGACCCAGTGACACCGCGACTCCGCGACACACCGCCACAGCGACCCAGTGACACCACGACTCCGCGACACACCGCCACAGCGATCCAGTGACACCGCGACTCCGCGACACACCGCCACAGCGACCCAGTGACACCGCGACTCCGCGACACACCGCCACAGCGACCCAGTGACACCGCGACTCCGCGACACACCGCCACAGCGACCCAGTGACACCGCGACTCCGCGACACACCGCCACAGCGACCCAGTGACACCGCGTCTCCGCGACACACCGCCACAGCGACCCAGTGACACCGCGACTCCGCGACACACCGCCATAGCGACCCAGTGACACCGCGACTCCGCGACACACCGCCACAGCGACCCAGTGACACCGCGACTCCGCGACACACCGCCATAGCGACCCAGTGACACCGCGACTCCGCGACACACCGCCACAGCGACCCAGTGACACCGCGACTCCGCGACACACCGCCATAGCGACCCAGTGACACCGCGACTCCGCGACACACCGCCATAGCGACCCAGTGACACCGCGACTCCGCGACACACCGCCATAGCGACCCAGTGACACCGCGACTCCGCGACACACCGCCATAGCGACCCAGTGACACCGCGACTCCGCGACACACCGCCATAGCGACCCAGTGACACCGCGACTCCGCGACACACCGCCACAGCGACCCAGTGACACCGCGACTCCGCGACACACCGCCATAGCGACCCAGTGACACCGCGACTCCGCGACACACCGCCACAGCGACCCAGTGACACCGCGACTCCGCGACACACCGCCATAGCGACCCAGTGACACCGCGACTCCGCGACACACCGCCATAGCGACCCAGTGACACCGCGACTCCGCGACACACCGCCATAGCGACCCAGTGACACCGCGACTCCGCGACACACCGCCATAGCGACCCAGTGACACCGCGACTCCGCGACACACCGCCATAGCGACCCAGTGACACCGCGACTCCGCGACACACCGCCACAGCGACCCAGTGACACCGCCTTCGGTATTTAATATATCCACATTTCGCCATTATACAGGATGTAATTACTCACTAATATGATACGTATAAGAGCCATTGGCACAACCGCTTCGGCCGTCATGGAAACCAGGGTTTTGTAACTGGTTTCCATTAGGGCTTTTTTTATTTATTTATTTATTTTATTTTAAATAGAACGGCCGAAAGCCAGTTACACTATTTAAACATAACATTTATATAACACAGTCATGCATTCTTCTCACAGAAATTCAAACATTCTGACAGTATCACCTTCCATTCATTCGCAAACATATCAAGATCTGTGTTTGAGTTCAGGAGAGTGTTAATAGCGGCTAATGTCCGAGGAATAGGTGACTTGGAATGTGCAACAGTACGGCAAGTTGGAGCAGCCAGTAAGCGGTGTTTTCTGCCACGACAGTAATTGTCTGGGACAAATAGATTGCAGATTTCATTATGCAGATCAGGAACATCTATAATCCCCCTAAGAATTTTAAATATTACAGTCATCTGATCGCGCGACCGTCTAACTTCTAGAGAATTAAAACTTAAGCAACCTAACAGGCATTTAGTGGGATACAAGAGAGGATAAAATCCGTACAAGTGCTTGTAGAGGTATCTAAGAAATGCTTTTTGAACTTTTTCTAAAGCTAACGCATACTGCTTCTCAAAAGGATTCCATACGCACGCACTTGACTCAAGCTTGCTACGGACCAATGCCCCAAAAACAAGCTTGATAACGTGGGGATTGTGGAAGTCACGACAGTTCCATAAAACAAAGCCAAGGCGTCTGAAGGACTCCTTCGCAGTGGATGTGATGTGGTCGTAAAAGTGAGCTTACAGTCGAATATGACTCCCAGGTCTTTCATGGAATCAGTTCTTACAATTTTATCTCCATTCAGTTTGTATAGAAAGTTGACTGGACGCCGCATTCGACCGAAAGACATCACGTAGCATTTCGATTTATTAAATTCCATTTTATTTTCTAAACTCCACTTATATACTGAATCAATGTCTGATTGCAGAGCTTGGCAATCGAGCTCAGATTGTATTTCGTAATATAGTTTTAAGTCATCAGCATATAAGAGGGATCTGGCATTAGCAACCACATCAGGCAGGTCATTAATCATCAAAATGAAAAGGAGAGGGCCGACTACCGAACCTTGACTCACACCCGAGCGAGTGTGGTATGGGAGTGACTCGTACAAACCTAATCTGACAAATTGTTGTCGGTCCCGCAAATAATCTGCAAGAAGCCGTAGAAGCCCTGGAGCAACACCTATCGCACTGAGCTTTGACAGCAAGGCGTCATTGTTGACTCTGTCGAACGCCTTTTGGAAATCAAAGTAAAGAACGTCTACTTGGCGCCTGCGATCAAGACTAGTACTCGTAGATATATAATGAACTAGCGTCAGTAAGTTAGTATTGACGGATTTTTTTTCGCAAAAGCCATGCTGCTCATTGCTCAGGTACTGTTTCACTTGCTTGTAAATTCCTTGATGTAGGACAATCTCGAAAACTTTCGCAGGAGAAGATAGTATCGCTATTGGACGATATTCATCGAATGAAGATTTATTTGAAGATTTCGGTATGGGAGTCACACGTGATATCTTCCATGGTGGTGGATAGACTCCAGATTTTAATGCTAAATTAAAAATGTGTTTTAGCGGCCGAATGAGATATTCCTTTCCCTCTTTTAAGAACCACGGAGGAATATTATCAGGACCAATAGAACTGTTGAGTTTTATTTTATTTATTGCGGCGCTGATATCACTTTCAGAGAATTTTAGTATATTAATGTAATTACTAATATTGCAGTTGCTTGGATTGGCTATATTATCGAGGTCTAACTTTGGTACTTCAGCTTGGAAGACGCTGGCAAAATATTCTGCGAACGCTTCAGCAGCTGCTACACCACTGTGAATTTTACCTTTGTGGGTTACGTTAGGCTCAAACCCGCCCTTTGATCTTAGGTTAGAAATATGCTACCAGAATTCTTTAGGGTTTTTATACGTCTACATAACTGGTTTCCATGAAGGTTTTTTTTTATACTGCTACGTAACTGGTTTCCATGAAGGTTTTATTTATACTTCTACGTAACTGTTACGTAAACTCTTCCGTATGTCTGGCCACTTATCATTTAGACATACGTCATCTATCAGATAATAAAGTTGCATTTGATATTGATAGAATGTCAAAAGCGATATTGCATTCATCTCAACGAAAAGAGGAGGAGGCGTTGCTGCCCTACATGGAGGACACAAATATCATCGAAAAAAATAAGTACACGAATGGTAATACATTTTAACTATGCTGTTATTATAATCGTGGATGCCATGGCAGCATTACTTTAAATTAAAAAACCAAGTTACAATTCACATAATGAGTGTTTGCCAAACAATGAACAGAATAAAGTTTTGAAGGCACTTGATAAACTAAAACACGCAACAACGTCTAATTTTGAGTCGATTCAAAAACAGTACAGCCAATACAAAAAAAAAAGATTTAATTAATTTGAAAATGAACCCTAGAACTCTTTCTTACGTAATTTATGTGTGTCCTGTGGGCTAATTGCGTAACACACTATCAGTAGGAATCGGTTTCAATTTGAGAGTTCAACAACATTCATTGCGTTATTTACTACGTTGTTGAAAAGACAATTTTTTCTAACTTAAGAAGCAATGGATTAGCAATATACTTCAAAATCATTCCAATTGCGATTCAAACCGTGTGTGCGGTTCTGGTACAAATAATGCCAGAGGGTTCAGAACTTCATTTCATTTTAATACATTTTCATTGACGTGGGTGTTTTGACTGTAGTTACTGCTTAACTCAGTAATAACATCAAAAATAAATGTATTATTAAATGTATCCAAACACGTCACTTTGTTTACAGTGGTCCCGTTGTCCGATCGTCGATGATAGGGCGCGTGCGCCGTGTTTGGACGGAGTGTTTAAATTTTCCTTAATCAGCGAATGTCTCAACTTTGCAAGAAGTTATTTAAAGAACTAGAACTTCATGAGTAACGGATATTGTTGCACAATAATAATACGCAACCCTAATTTCTGTACTTTTACAATCATCTAGGATAACAAAGGTTACCCACAGTGATGTTTAGCGTCAATGAGGCAATGTTCAACACGTCGCGGTGGCTCCTTTTTCTGATTTTTATGAAATATTTTTTCCATTTTGATATCCGGCCTGAACTAAGTGCTTATGTTTTATGCTCAAAACTTTATTTTATTTCCTGATTATCCCCAATATCCAAAGTTTAGCAACTAAGTAAGACTTACTTGTTCATCTCAAATTAAACGAATTCATTTTCAAATGGATTTATCGATTTCGTGTATAAAGCATGAGAGATGCTTAATCCTATGCCGTGTTTGGTGTCGTAAGAATTGGGTCAGTTACCTTAGTACTAGGATAGTAGGATGTCCGACTTTTCTCGTGTGCTTTTTAATCGCTCTCTGTCCGTATCAATGCGAAATTGTGTGTCAAATCATCATATCAATCATCGTTGTGGAATTGTCGTGAAAATTTCGTCACGTAGTAATAGCGAATACTTTGAGATGATTATGTGTGTTGGAGCAACGGATGGTAATCTGAGAGCTGCCCGACAGCTGCATCGTCAGCGATTCATTGACAGAAGACCAGTTGCTGAGCGTCGGCCGCTGCCATCGAGGCCATGTTTCGGCCGGATGGTACAACGTCGTCGTACGTCTTATTTTATCTTATCTGTACTCCAGGCGTTCATTCCATGAGCCTGCATCGGAACGTCGTCCAAGCAGGAGGGATCCTTTATTTGAAGACGCTGTGCTAGAATATTTTAACGTATTCCACGCACTAGCACAAGGTGAGCTAGATTAGTGCTGGGCGCTGTGAACCTTGTCTATCAAACTTTTTCTTAATTTTTACGTATGTATTAGGTAGGTACTTAAACTTATTATTTTCTTTAGTGAATAAATGGTGATGATTTAGGTGTTATTTAATTTAAGAAAATCTAATTTAACGTTGCTGTACTTATCACAATTTTTTTTTCACACCTAATCAAAAGCGGTCAGAACTGCGGCATTCGTGTACTAGGCGCACAGACTTTCTCAAGAGATAGGTACTGGGTACACTCGGTGACCAGCATTACCAGACCCGTCTTCCATTATTCTTCTTTGTATGAGGGGTCAGGTAATGTGGTCACCGACTGTACACGTTTCATCCGTTCGTTTGCTCCCGCCGCCAATCGTGCCCCGCGCCGCCGCGTGCCGGTGCAGCTGTGGCAGGTGTGTGTACGAGGCGCACAGACACAGACAACGGATAGTGGGTATAATAACTCTCGTAGTGCGGTGACACGTTTCTTATGATTCAAAATTAAAAAACTATCTAAATAAAAATAAAATAGGCATTCTTAAAGTTATTCCTTTTGAGCTGAAATGTTGTACAGATTCTAAACCAGTTGCATTCTTCACCCCGTTTGTACGGATATACCCTTTCCGTAACACGCTGTATACAGGCTTGTGGCTAAGAAGAGCGGGACAGGTTGTATTGGTGCGGATGCCCAAGTGTTTGGGGAAGGTATGTGGCGCCACATTATTTATTGTGAACCTTAAATTATGTATGTTGCAATAAACATTGTATTGTGTAAGAAGGTACTTGTTTAATGGAATATTTCCCTAACAGCTAATAACAGCCGCACGGGTCGATCGATCAGGTTGGGCTATGCTTGCGGCGGCTCCGGGGATCACGGAAGTAATACTAGGTCCCAAGATCCCGGTGCAAGTGTGGGAAGGGAACACCGGGCTGGGGTGCCACACACGAGCCCCTCCGTGTGGCGGCAAATCACGTTGTGCTGTTGCTCCCGGCTGCCATTCGTGGATCTTTGACAGTCGTTACGGGTCGTCAGCGGTCAGATGCCCGGAAGTCAGAAAAGGTCAGATAGGAAGACGCTCCATGTAAAATACTGGTATTCAACTGCATCCGGTTAGACTAGAAGCCGACCCGAAAAATGGTACAGTCAGCTTGAAAACCCTTACTGCCAAACAATATTGTATATATTTGTATAGCTAGTTTGTTAATTATTTAATTTAGCGCCTAGTGTACAACTGTAGTTTAATAATCTAATATTAAGTTAGTAAAGTAAATATTCACCAATATATGAAGGAGACCTCTTGAGGCCGGGCCCGCCGCCCGAGATGCGCGACAGCAGCGTCGACAGAATCTCTTGTCGCTGAAACCTGAACACAATGCCATTTATATTATTGTTTATTTACCACACAGTTGACAGCAGTCTTGTACTTAAACTGCTCCACAAAACCGTTTCCACGGTTTGTCTGTAGGAAGGGATCATGCAAAAAGTTAAGTTTATTAGTGCGGGTACATCATTTTATTACTTAACTAGTTTTTGCCCGCGGCTTCGCCCGCGTGGAAGTCGGAAATTATTTCTCAAGAACTACTGAGGTAAACAGTAGCCTATGTCCTAACCCAAGTCATGGTCTACCCATGTGCCAAATTTCGTCCAAATCCGTTCCGCCGTTTTAGCGTGACTGCGTTACAAACAAACACACTGGGCGCATTTATAATTTATATTAAAGTTTTTTTTTTTTTTTTAGAAGCACAATTTCGAAAATCCCACGCTAACATATAAAAGTTATGAATCAAAACAAACCGTAAGAACTGTCAAAAATGACAGTTGCGTAACTGTCATCTTTGACAGCGCTCACGGTGATATTAATTTAGGGCATGGTCGGCGTTATCGCAAGATGGCGCATGTCATGACGTCATCTATGACGTTTCACGCGACAACGTTTTCGCGCTCACGCTAATGGGGAACGCGTTTAAGCGCGCTAAAATCGATTACAGCGATTATGGTCTTAATTCGGAATGCACCCTATTGTTGCTCGCGCCGTTTGCTTCATATTTGTTACTTATTATTTTATTTCACCTTTATTTTATTGTGTAGTAGAGCCCCGCGCGAGTGTTCCACTAATAATAAACGGTGTAATAACCTAAGGAAAATTGACCTTTTACAATCATGTGTGGTATCGTTATTATAGAACGCTTATTATTGCAAACCGCGCTTATTACTTTTTCACAACTAATGAGTTGAAACTTATTTCACTAAGTCCTTACCAAGTACAGCAGGCTCGCTCGTATTATGGTGAACCTATCAGAGACCGAGGTGTTTATGACATAAAGATAAGTGCCGAGCTAGAGTTTTCCGAGGAACTTGTAATGCTTCGTGTGGTACCGGATATAAAGAATAGCACCACCCCATTTCTTCCGGTGGTGGGTATCGTTAAAGGCGACTAAGGGACTTACTACAGAATGGGCAGCAGCGTTCTGTATGCATTTTAACACCATACTGCTATCGCCAACCCGCCTGCCAAGCGTGGCGATTATGGCAAAGACCCCCCTTAGGAGGAGGCCTATGTCCAGCAGTGGACGTCTTTTGGCTGAAATTATGATGGTGATGATGTAATGCACATAGCAGGTAAACATTCTGACCTTTTAGGAGGTCGCATTAAATCTAGACATACTTCTAGACGTGAGTATTATACTTATATTCTTAGTTTATGATGAGCACCCCTCGAGTAATAGAGCAACTTAGAAATGCAATCTTAAGTTATTGGTGAAATTGTATAGCTGGAAACCAGACTGTTGGATTTTATGCACATATTATGACAATCCTTTGGTACTTGGGATGGGCGAGATACCAAGGAAGTATTGTTCCACCAGCTGTATTTCTGGATAATGTACTAGTAACATTGAATGATTAAATGTATAAAATAATTTATTTGGTTTTATTCTGTCTAATATACCTTCAAAAAAAAGTTTAGTAGTTGCTGTACCAGTTTTTTAAGTTATAATATGATAGAGGTATAGTAATCACCTAAGACATACTTAAACACCTCAACCTATTTCAGGAATCTATAATCTTATGAATAAAATGTAAAATCATGATGAAATCTGAGTGAAAAATTCAACTTTTTCAAACCATCATAACTATATTCCACGACTGCATAGTTATATGTAATTTATAATTCTTAAATATTGAAGACCTGTCCTACTAAACGACATAGGTTTCATCTCTGTACATTCTGAGGTACAGGTCCTAACAATTTTTGGCCATCTTCTTTAAAAAACGCATAGAGAACGCTGCTGCCCATTCCCTAGTAAGTCCCTTAGTCGCCTTTTACGACACTCACGGGAAGAAATAGGGAGGTGCTATTCTTTACGTCCGGCACCACACAGACAAAGAATAATTTGTCATTTGGTGTAAATTATTTGCTTTTTTTTTATTATTACGAGGTCGACTGTGTAGCTACGTCACATTTGCGTGTTGAATCACGTGCATATAAGACGTGGATGGAATGTCATGTCATCTTGTGATTCAATAATCTGCTGAAAAACACGACGAGTGACTTTAATGGCATTTGTGTTGTAGCGTAATTAATTCAATACTGACCCACCTAATACCTACAATAGGTGCGTTCCGAGATAGACTGTAATCGATTTGAGCGCGCTAAAATCCGTTCCCTATTAGCGTTAGCGCGAAAACGATGTCTCGTGAAACGTCATAGCTGACGTCATGACATACGCCATCTTGCGATAATGCCGACCATGCTTTAAATTAATATCAAAAATGACAGTTGCGTTGTTTTGTTTTGAGTTTTATCTTTTTTTATAATAGCGTGGTATTTTCGAAATTGTGCTTCTGGCTACAGTCGCCATCTAACCAAAGAATAAGAAGTTTACAATGTGTGCGTGTGGTGTTTAAACAAAGAAATACTGTAATCCAACCGTGAGCGCGGTCACGAGCGTCCCGAATTGTTGACAGTTGTCGGCTGTCATAATCGTAATAACTAATTCGGGACGCAAATTATTGATGTGAGCGCTCTCACCGATTAAAGTCTAATACGGAATGCAGCCTATGTAGTCACATCCAAAATATGTTCATCACCTTAAAGGCAATTTTTGTCTGCTCATTGCAAGATAGAATCTGTTTTACCGACTCAGCATTATACAGGGTGGAAACTTTCAGCGGGGCAGTAAGGGGAAGTACCTTATCCGTTGCAGCTACGCGAAAATGGTCTTAAGAGACTATCCATAATTTTTTATGGAATTTTGATCCCCATTCACAGATTTTGAAATAAATGTACAGTCAGCAGGAAAATGGGCAATTTTCACAAAAACTTTTTTTATGCCAATTGATCCTCTTTCTTAAAAGGATCAAAAACCTCTATTGGACCAATTGAGGTTTGAGTATTAGAAAAGTCATAAATCGCAAAAAAACTTTTCCCATACATTTCGTAGGAAATGAGAAGTTCCAACTTACCTTTTTTACCATCGATAAACTGGCCGCTACAAAAAAGACTGATCGAAAAACAAATAAAACACTATAACTTCTACTTAGGGTATTATTTCACCATAAAATTAAAAACTTGAAACTACATTTGGACTCTCCTAGAAATTTTACATTTGCGTAGGAATAGGTGTATTCTCTTTACTACAGACTGGGTAGCAGCTGATAATGTGCTAGGATTAATTCCATAGAGAATCGTGGTAAGTAAATCTTTGAGTTCCTGAACACTGTTGTATTTCTTTTTATAAAGTTCAATTTTTAAATAGCGCCACATAGCCAGGTCATTCAAATGGTTATAGGTTGATGTCAACTCGACATTGGTCAAAGGTGTATGATATTTTGATCTTTGTTATCAAATGATTAAATATATTTTTCTATGCAATAGTCTGCCCAGTGCCGTAATTATCAAAAGGTCCTGAAATGATTAAGAAAATAATAAAAAAATGTCAAAAATATAAGACTTGACTGTACAATCACGTTAAGAAAATATTGATCACTCTGTACTTTATCACATTCAACAAATTTTTTGGTAATTGGTATTATGAACTGTATTATGTCGTTGACGTTTGAATATTATAATCACAAGGTTTTAAAAAAATAATTATTTATGAACCAATTTATTATTTATAAAATTTTATAAAAATATTTTAAATATTTATAATAAATTAAATCTTTGAAATAACTCTGGGTAAGTAGCCTGCAAAATTCCAATTTTCTTACGTTTTTTTTTTTTAAAAATTTGCAGGTCAATCTCAGGTTGTATTTTGATCAAAATATGATCGGTGACCGTATCAAATATGTCAAATCGATCGATCGATGTGTCGTACCAAATTATCACTGAATTATTATTTCATGAAATCATGATATTGGAGGCCAAAGCTAATTTACGAGTTGTAATGCTGATTCTAATCCAGTAAATATACATTTGTTACGGTCGCGGAACATATTTTGACCAATATACAATCTAACACCGACCTGCAAATCCCAAAAAACGAAAGAAAATTTAAGTTACGCTAACCTTAGCGCTCGCGCCGCGGCGGTTGGCGGTTACCTGATGGCGAGGTGCACGAGCGTGTGGCCGGCGTCGAAGGCGGAGG
Organism: Tiliacea citrago; assembly: GCA_963921375.1. Taxonomy (NCBI): domain Eukaryota; kingdom Metazoa; phylum Arthropoda; class Insecta; order Lepidoptera; family Noctuidae; genus Tiliacea; species Tiliacea citrago. Next base: position 724,092 of record OY992802.1, read on the forward strand.
CGCGGTCCAGCAGCGGTTACCTGATGGCGAGGTGCACGAGCGTGTGGCCGGCGTCGAAGGCGGAGGCGCGGTCCAGCAGCGGTTACCTGATGGCGAGGTGCACGAGCGTGTGGCCGGCGTCGAAGGCGGAGGCGCGGTCCAGCAGCGGTTACCTGATGGCGAGGTGCACGAGCGTGTGGCCGGCGTCGAAGGCGGAGGCGCGGTCCAGCAGCGGTTACCTGATGGCGAGGTGCACGAGCGTGTGGCCGGCGTCGAAGGCGGAGGCGCGGTCCAGCAGCGGTTACCTGATGGCGAGGTGCACGAGCGTGTGGCCGGCGTCGAAGGCGGAGGCGCGGTCCAGCAGCGCCACCTCGGGCGCCGAGAGCGCGCGCGCCGGGTCGCCGCCCGCCGCCAGGTACGCCGCCACCAGCCGCGAGTCGCCCTCCACCACGCCTGCGGAGTGCGTACTACTGTGTGCGTGTCGCTTCCAAAGGGTACAACTCGCTCTACACGCGTGTCATATCACTAATAATATGTTTGAACTCAACGATTGGTGAATTAATGAAATGCACCGACCCCAGCATGGTTTGACTAGACTCGATTGCTCGAATGAACCCAAATATTCACCCTAGCCCCTGAAGCCTCATGTTTCATGAGACTACCGAGACCATTGTGTATCAAAGAGTATACCGGGGGGCGCCATAATGGTAGAGAAGACGTGCCCTTAGGATATGAAAGGATCAGCCAACCGGATATGCATCCTTGAGCAAGCATTGGAGTAGTGGAGAGACGGATGATATTTATCTATGGGATCTTTTAATGGCGTCGCCGCCTGGTTGGCTCAGGTCTTCTCGTCTCTTGTCTGTGTTACTGCTATGCTGTATTACACGTTGCTGATTACAAAGTCTTCGTCTGAAATCTCAATATCCGTTTCAGATTTCTTGTAAATCTCGCTGGCAGCTTTCTTGATCTTATCTCGGTCTTCAGCCGTGTCCATCCAAAAATGTATTTCCGTGTTGAAGTATGTCATGTCCAGTTTTATGTTTTCGCTTTTCTACGTCACTGCTATGCTGTTTTCTGTTCCCAAAGTCTACATCCGAGGTTTCTGGTTTTTTGGTGTAGTAGGACGAAAAATTGCGCAGACTTCGCACGTATCAAAATATAATAACGTGTTACTCGGAATTCCCCGAATCCAAAAGTAATGTCTCCCGCCCTTGTTCCATCCTCACGACCCTTTTTTTTTCGATGGGCCGGGTCCTGCGAACTATCTGACCACTTGAAGCTCGACTATGACAATTTCTAAAAAAAACTTTTTACAAAAAGAAGACAACCGACTTCCAAAACCACCTCCCTGTGTGTGTGTTTTCCTACCTGTTTATGTTTTCATATATCTTGCACGTGTTTCTGTGACAAATAAAATTATTTTTCTTTCTTTCTTTTAAAAATAACATTACAAAGTGAAAAATAACTTTAATTTCGGAAGTCGGTGTCTTTGGATCTTTATTTTAGTTTTTTGCCACCGACTTCCGAAATTAAAGTTATTTTTCAGTTTGTAGAGTTTTTTTGGAAGTCGGTTGTTTTTTTTTTTTGTAAAAAGTTTTTTTATTTTTCACTTTTTAGTGGGTCAGTTTGTAATTTATCTAATTTACAATAGCCTAATGTCAAATGCTCATCAGCTTTTACAAAATATTGCTTATCCCGATGCAGGGGCGTTAATTGTTGAGGAGTTCACCTGGTAAGAACCAGGAGAACTGATGGTGACTTCACCATATGCATGTTGACGAGCATAAATTGCTTAGCAACCATATTAAAGTGCCTAATCGAATCAATGCAATACTTATTATTAAGTAGTTCCGGTGGCCATCTGTGATCTTCATCATCAGTTCCACTTCACCAAATGGTGCTTCCACTTCACCAAATGGTGCTTTCACTTCACCAAATGGTGCTTCCACTTCACCAAATGGTGCTTTTCGAGTGCAAATGCACGAGTTACTATAAAAAATACTCAAATCGCTATAGGTATGCCTATAAAATTTGAGGATTTCCCTCGATTTCCATGGGATCCCCTCATCAGATTCTGATTTAGTGGCAATTGGACCACCTCGGGAGCATACCCTTCCATACAAAAAAATAATTTTCAAAATCCGTCCACAATTGACAGAGTAATCGATGAACATACATATAAAAATAAAAAAACATACAGCCGAACATATAACCTCCTCTTTTTTGGAAGTCGGTTAAAAATAGAATTCACATTCACAAAAACAAAGGATTTTCGGCCACTGTAACACTGCACTGCTCGTAATATTATTATATTTGACACACGCTTATTATTGTTTAAAGTTAGGTACCTACGCTATTTGTTTAGCACTTACTAGCTTTTGCCCGCGGCTTCGCTTGCGTGGATGTCGGAAAAAATGTCACAAGAACGTACTACCGGAATTAAAAGTACGCTGTGTTAATGCAGATTACAAACTATAAACTATGTTACCAAATTTCATCTAAATCCGTTCAGCCATTTTTTCGCCAATCCGAAACATAAAATCATCCCCTTTAAAATTGACTACCCCTTTCCACCCCGTTAGAGGTAGATTTTTTGACAACCCTGATACCCCTTTTCCTTTATTTCCGATCTTAAATATAAATACCGAGTTTCAAGTTAATCGAACCGCGCGATATATCTTTCCATACAATTATTTTCCCCCACAAAATTCAGCACCCCCTTTAAAAGGTTGTTTTCGAAAATGTATGATTATGGTCGTTTTATTTATTAAGAAAATATACTGGTAAATTTTCAAGTTTATTGATCAAACGAAACATAATTTTGATATAAACTGTGTCCCCCTTTTCACCCCAAAAAGAGTTTATTTTTGAAAAATATTCAATCATGTGTTATTCAATTACTTTGGAGTTTATCAAGACGCACAGTAAAGTCCTTCCCTAAAACTTAAAAACCCCCTTTTGCCCCGTAAGGGTTACATTTGAATAAACCTAAAAACATGTAACACTTTATATTTTGTGAGCATTAGGTATATATAAGATACCGAGTTTAGAGTAAATCGGACCGCGCGTTAAAATTCTTCCATACAAACTTTAACATCCCCCAATCCCCTTTAAAAAAAACAAAGAATTACTAACTTTATAATTTACTTAGGTTAGTATTCGTGCTAAGTTTCAGATTTATTAACTCAAGGAATAAGATTTTTCATACAAACGAAATCCCCTTTTCACACTTTTAAAGGTCAAATTCCCAAAAACCCCTTCTTAGCAGATGCCTACGTCATAATTTAGAGTTAATCAAGCCACGCAGTAAAATCCTACCTTGTCAAATACTGACTACCCCTTTTCACCCCGTCAGGGGTCACATTTTAGAAAAACTCTGATACATGTTATTCTTGATTTTTGTTACTAAGTATTAATACCAATTTTCAAGTTAATCAAGCACGCAGTAAAATCCTCCCTTGTAAAATTGATAACCCCTTTTCATCCCGTTAGGTAACGATTAAAAAAAAAGCTGATACATTTTATTCTTTATTTTTGGTTTTAAGTATAAATACTGAGTTTCGAGTTGATTGGACCGCGCGTTAAAATTCTTCTATACAAACTTTGACATCCCCCAAACCCCATTTAGGGGGCAGTTTAAAAAAAAAACAAAAATGACAACTTTATAATTTACTTCGGTTAGTATTCGTGAGAAGTTTCAGGTTTATTAATTCAAGGAATAAGATTTTTGATACAAACAAAATCCCCCCCATTCACCCCCTTAAAGGTCGAATTTTCAAAAACCCCTTCTTAGCGGATGCCTACGTCATAATAAGTATCTATGTGTCAAATTTCAACCCAATCCGTTCAGTGGTTTGAGCTGTGTGTTACCAGTCGGTCATGGTTTCCTTTTTGACTACCCCTTTTGGGGTAGATTTTTGAAAAACCCTGATACACGTTATTCTATATTTTTGGTTTTAAGTATAAATACTGAGTTTCGAGTTAATCGGACTGCGAGTTAAAATTCTTCTATACAAACTTTGCATCCCCCAATCCCCCTACGGTGGGAACTTTGAAAAAACTAAAAATGGTAAACTTTATGATTTACTTAGGTATAATAAGTATTCGTGCCAAGTTTCAAGTTTATCAACTTTATTATTTTTACTTGAATACAAAATTTTGCGAATGGACAACTTCATTACAAAACTTTATCCCCCTTTTCACCCCCTTGTGGGTTGAAATTTAAAAAAAAACAACGATTTACGTTGTATCAGCCAACCATAAGCCGAACTATTAGTAAATTTAACTTAAAAAATAAAGAACTTTAATTAAAAACAAAATTTCACCCCTTAAGGGTTGAAATTATAACTACACCGTTGCGTTAGCTTCCGACCATAAGCCTAGATAATAAATTTAGTGATTTTTACATTCTAAAATGAAGGACTTTCCATACACAACTTCATCCATCTTTTTAACCCTTCGGGGGTGGAATTATCAAAAACACTGAAACACGTATATATTAGTTTTCAATCGTGAGCCTAAACACAAAATTTTAAGATCCTAACTTCAAAACTGACGGACTTTCATATAAACTTCCATCCCCTATTTTACCCCTTTAGGGGTGGAATTCCCTAAAATCCTTTCTTATTCCTTGTCTACATTATAAAGAGAACCTCTGTACAAAATTTCAGCTTTCTAGGTCCAAGGGTTTAGGCTGGGCGTTGATGAGTCAGTCGATCAGTCAGTTAGTCAGTCAGTCAGGACTTGTCTTTTTATTTATATAGATAACCGATTAAACTAGTAGGGACAAAATAATCTAATGACTTAAAATGACAAAAGGTATTCAGAACGCTTAAACGACTCACTCACTAACAACAACACAACGCACTTTAACGATTCACCACAACAAAACAAAATAAATAATGTTAGATTGGCAACGCAAATGTGCCGCTCGTTGCAACGGACACTTGGCAAAAAACTGTCGCAAAGAAAATGATCGACCATTATGAATTTTCTGGGACTCCAGCCCAATGATATAGTTCTAAAATTCAAGGAATCAGTTAGAACAATTATAAGTATTATCTTCTGATAACAGCTCAAAGTAGTAAAGAAGTTATGGAAACATATCACCCAGGTCTGCTTGCTCGGGGACAAAACCATGTCACACGAGGCGCCGTGCTCGGGAATGCGCTCCTTCAGGGGCCCAAGTCTGCTATTTTTATAAATTCAGTCATTCCAACACGATCCCATTGTCATGCTATTGTCATTTTGCTAATAGTTCGTAATCTGGTAAATTCATAATGGTCGATCATTGGTCGGTCAATGTTCTCGTAATATAATTGTGTTATTATAATGGCATTGTCGTATTGCCATTATTATAAAACCCATTAGTAGAAATGTCATTCATTTGTCATTATGTACGAGATTACCAATATATGCAATTTCTTTCAGTGTAGTGTCAGTGGCCGACCATTGGAAAGTCATAATGACGCCATTATAATAGTAGATTACCAAACTTGTCAAAATCAACAATTATGAAATCAATGATCGACCATTCTGACACTATTGTAATAGCAGACTTGAGGCCCTGGGCCTCAAGTCTGCTGCACTATTATAATGGCGTCATTATGACTTTCCAATGGTCGGCCACTGACACTACATTGAAAGAAATTGCAAAGAAAATGATCGACCATTATGAATTTACCAGATTACGAACTTTTAGCAAAATGACAATGGGATCGTGTTGGAATGACTGAATTTATAAAAATAGCAGACTTGGGCCCCAGTTCGTATGTTTTACACACGTATATGTCCAGTCCACACCACTTTGGACTGATTTAATTAATTTTTCACGGCATTAAGACACAACCAAAACAAAACAAACACTGAAGGCCAATTCTCGTAATTTAAAACGTTCAAAATCTAGTCGCAATCTCATCTTGGCGACAAACAAACGTCAAAAAATTGTCAAAATGTAGGGAAATAAGAGGTATTTTTGACAGATTGAGACTGAGATCAGACTGTGAACGTTCTTAAAATTAGTAGAATTGCCCCTCTGATCGATTGCGGAACCCGGTGAGTAACCCAGGCACAATTTGTTCCGAACACCAGGGGCCCTAGTCTGCTATTTTTATAAATTCAGTCATTCCAACACGATCCCATTGTCATGCCATTGTCATTTTGCTAAAAGTTCGTAATCTGGTAAATTCATAATGGTCCATCATTTTCTTTGCAATTTCTTTCAATGTAGTGTCAGTGGCCGACCATTGGAAAGTCATAATGACGCCATTATAATAGTAGATTACCAAACATGTCAAAATCAACAATTATGAAATCAATGATCGACCATTCTGACACTATTGTAATAGCAGACTTGAGGCCCAGATATATAGCAAAAACATGCCAGAGACCTTTTTTAACCGACTTCCAAAAAGTAGGAGGTTCTCAATTCAGCGGTGTTATTTGTATGTTTGTTACGCGATTACTCCGTTAATTATGGACCGATTTTGAAAATTATTTTTTTGTTTGAAAGGGTATACTCCCGAGGTGGTCCCATTGCCACCATCCCATTCAAATCAGAAGCAGATGAGGGGATCCCATAGAAATCGAGGGAAACCCTCAAATTTTATAGGCAAACCTATAGCGATTTGGGTATTTTTTTATAGTAACTCGTGAATTTGCTCTCGGAAAGCACCATTTGGTGAGGTGGAATTGATGATGGAGAGCACATATGGCCACCGGAACAATATAATAATGAGTACCTCTACTTAACGGGTTGCGATTAAGTAATTAATGCTCGTCACTATGCATATGGTGAGTGGCAGTTCTCCTGGTTCTTACCAGGAGAAGTCCTCAACAATCAACGTCCCAGCATCAGGAAAAGCAATATTTTGTAAAACGTGATGAGCAGTTAACATAAGGCTATTGTAACTTAGATAAATTCAAAACTGACCCACTAAAAAGTGAAAAATAAAAAACTTATTACAAAAAAACAAGAACCGACTAAAAAAATTAACACTACAAAGTGAAAAATAACTTTAATTTCGGAAGTCGGTGGCAAAAAACTCAAATACACCAAAGACACCGACTTCCGAAATTAAAGTTATTTTTCACTTTGTAGTGTTAATTTTGGTAGTCGGTTCTTATTTTTTTTTAAACACGTCCGAATCCGAACTATTCAACGCTTGAACAACCAATCCGATGTGTTTGACCTCAACGATTGGTGGGTGAAAATTAGATGATATTTGTGTCCGATTGATTCCCGTCTCAACCAACTGACTCTAAAAAAAACCAGCAAGTGCGTGTCAGACCACGCACAATAAGGGGTTCCGTAGTTGGGAAGAATTTATCCCAGGAACAAACTTAATATTGTAGTTGAATAACATGTTCCACCATACATTCCAACTACAACTGCAAGTTTGTACACACAATATTGAGTGATTTTTCATGTTATTTTAAGACCATACAGACAGACTACTTATAGGTTTTCCTGTTAGCTATAATAAGTTGGAACAATTTTTCCTTTTTATTTTAGGCTTAGTAGTTTCGGAGATAAGGGGGAGGAATGGTCAATTTTCATGTATTTTCTTACATAACTTTAAAACTTAATTATTTCAAAATTATAAAAAAAAATTGAAATCCTAATAGCAAGTCCTTTTATTTAATATGTCATACGGTACAACATGCAAAACTTGTTTTATAAAAAAAAATCCTTAAATTTGAACCCCATACTCAAAATTAATTTATTTACATTAGACGTCCGAACGTCCGACGTCCGTCTGTCACAGCCGATTGGCTCTGAATCTACTGGATCGAAAGTTGAAATTTGGTACACATATAAATTTCTGTGATCCTGTTTGGATCACAGAAATTCATATGTGTACCAAATTTGGACGTTGGACAGACAGATGTACGAGTAATCCTATAAGGATTCCATTTTTCCTTTTGAGGTACGGAACCCTAAAAATAACTTAAAATAACAATCATAATTGATTTGGAAAAAACATGCAAAACATAACAGACTTCAATCCAAATTACTGCACAGTAAAATTCCAATAAAAACAGACGTATTTACAATAAGGAAAGAATGACAAAATGCAGTAAAGATACCTACTTATTAAAAAAAAAAATATGTCTCAGCTGTCGTCGGTTTTTTCGGTACTTTCTCTCCACTGATCGTTCTTTATTGGAGCTTGTATAAATAAGACAGCTCACCGAGACAAGCCTGCAGCCAGATCCAATCGGTGTTGTTGTTGCGACGCTTGGACCGCCTGTTGTTGGGCTCCAGCTCGTGGATCGACGCGTTCTGACTGTTACAGATGTCGTTTATACCTGCAAATCACACAACATCGCGTATGAGAACACTGAATTTTAATGTCACTGCCAGTTCTTACAATAAATAAATAAATACAATGTGTCTTCTACGTAAAGTTCGTTTTTAGGGTTCCGTACCCAAAGGGTAAAACGGGAACCCTATTCCTAAGGCTCCGCCGTCTGACTGTCTGTCCGACTGTCACCAGGCTGTATCTCATGAACCGTGATAGTTAGACAGTTGAAATTTTCACAGATGATGTATTTCTGTTGCCGCTATAACAACAAATACTAAAAAAAAGAATAAAAATAAATATTTAAGGGGGCTCCCATACAACAAACGTGATTTATTGGCTCGTTTTTGCTCGATATTGATAACAGATATAGATAGACGCTTGAAATATTCACAAAATATTTAGTTATATATTCACTTTAAGAATAAATAACTAAATTAAAATAAAACAAATATTTAAGGGGGGCTCTCATACAACAAACGTGATTTTTTTGCCGTTTTTATAGATAATGGTACGGGACCCTTCGTGCGCGAGTTGACTCGCACTTGGCCGGTTTTTTTTATTGGAATTGCTTAAGTTAACCTTGATCTTGATACCCACTTGATATGACGTCATACAACATTGTGGAAGATACACTTTTTTTTTTTTTTTTTTTGAAAAACTTTTATGGAGATGATCATAAAATAATTAATATGTCGGCTATCGATTGCGTGCGCAAAGATTTACTTTCACACAGTTATTCTCCTTTTTTTTTGGCAATTTTTGATGTAATTCATTTCAATGGCGGAGATGTGATGTCAGAAGAAAAAAATGTTTTTTATTATTAAGTTTATTTATTCTTATTAAGACTTACTCATTTGAATAATATAACAGAGAAATCACAGCACAATGGCCTAGTGGACAAGTGGTATTTTTTTTCTAATCAATTTTAAAACTAGCAGGCAATGAACAGTTTAAAATTAAAAGTTACAATATTTTCTAAATTAATTTGCTGACAACCGATACGTAATTTTATCAGTAACTGAACCTTTTCGCCTATAACAATTACAGATAATTATAATGAATAATTAATCATTAATAAGTTGGTACCTAATGTGGTCACTCAGTTAAGTCCTAACTTATTATTATAATTAAGGGTCGTTAGGTTGGTCGCTAATGATTCTCTAGAATAAGAACCCGCAGGGTCGTTATGCAGGTGCCTAATGAGTTATTATCATTTGGGTTTATCTACATAATTCACTACACATAAATGATATTTAAAGTATAGTTTTGGAAACAATTATTTAGTACACATTGATTCTTTCTTGCGTTAACAGTGAAATTGTACACGCAAGAAATGGAAAGTTTTGTTACTTACCTAGATTTGTTCATGATTTTGAATAAATCTGAGAAGTACAGGAACAGCATTGCATTATGTAATGCTGTGGTTTCCCGTTTGAACATAAATCTCTCAGATGAAGTTAGCCTAACATTAAAAGAATATTGCCGAAGGTTTACACAAAGCATTATGAGGAAGTGGAAGCAAGCCTCTAGAAACCTGGATAGTTTTTTGAAGGAACACGAAAACTTGCTAGCAAGCTTCAGTCTAATATTTATCGGCCTAGTTATATAGAAGTAGCCTCAGACGTTATGTTCAGAATCAAATACCATAACCATATCTCCTCAACTTTCTTTAACAATATCAATCGGAACGATGACAAGAAGAACGGTAAAAATCTCGCAAACCATTTCAAGATCTGGGGAGGAAGCAGAAAAGGAGAACTCAAAGCCAAGAAAATCTTGAGTCCAGTGAGTTAGCACACTCTACTATACAGGGTGGATTTTTGAACGGTAGCTACCTTTACCGTTGCAGCAGCAGAAAAACTGTTTTAAGAGACTGTCAACCAATTGTAGTATTAGTGACGATTCTATGTTGTCTAACAACAATCTCAAACTCTAACAACATAGTGATTAATTATGATTCATCATGTTGTACGAAGGAGGATCCACCTATAATACCAACATCCTTGGAGGCCACTACCAGTCAGATAGGGTATTCTCTTCCTGCTGAAACTCATAGAGGCATTCTAGACTCTTCAGCTGTAGTTGTGGAGGTCACTCCGGATAATTATTTAAACTAGACAGTAAGACAACAGAAGTTACCCCTTCAAATAACCAATTATTATTGTTAGAGAATAATAAAATGGTATCTTCTGGCAATTTAACTCATAAAAAAAACCAAAGGGAGTGCAACATACTTTAAAATTATTTAATCAAAATATCCAAGGTTGCTCTTCCAAATTACTGGAAATAGAATTGGTTTTAGAAAATACCAAGTATGATGTCATTTGTTTAACAGAACATTGGTTAAAAGATCATCAAGTGATGTCAATTAATTATGAAAATTATTGTGTAGTTAGCCATTTTAGCCGAAAACGTATGATACATGGCGGATCATTAATATTAATTAAAAATTCTATTAAATCAAAAGAAAGGAAAGACATCATAAGACTGTCTGTTGAACACTCCATTGAATTGTCCTGTGTTGAGCTTGATAAGCATGTTATAGTATGCGTATACACACCTCCAAGTTACCAGAATTTATATGTGTTTGATTCTGTAATGGAAGATGTATTAAAAAAACTTAGTACTAATAGTAAATCAATAATTATATGTGGTGATTTTAATATTAACTTATTAGAAAATAACTCGAATACTCTCAGATTTTTAAGTCTTTTTAGGTCATTCGATTTGTCAAATGTTTTTATTAAATTTTATTTATTGAAGTGACAGCTTCTTTTGCCACTTGTATAGATAATATTTTTTGTAACTGTGATTACTTACACAAACAAATTGTAAATAAGTTGCCATCTGATCACAGTGGACAAACAATAACATTTTGCTCCTATATGCCTGTACAAAAAATTCAAATAAGGTTTAGGCCAATTACAAGTAAAAATTTAGAGAAATTAAATAATTCTTTGGCCAGTAAATTGTGTGTTCAGTTTTAATAATATTTGTGACCCAAATGAGTTCTACGCCGAGTTCTTTTCACTATTAAACACGCAATTTAATGACACTTTTCCACTGAAGACTAAAAGTTCGTATTTAGTGATTGGGCGACTCCAGGTATTCGTAAAAGCAGGGAAAATCTTTTTGAACTTTATGGCCTAAAGCAACATATGAATAATACAAGCTTTTATCAATATGTTGTAAAATATTCTAAAACTTTTAAAAGTGTGTGCAAAATAGCTAAAGCTCTTTATATTAGCAATAAAACAAAATCAGCTGATAATAAAATTAAAACTACCTGGCAAATAATAAATAATGAAACAGGTAAGAAAAAACAGCGTAATACTGAATTTAATTTAGAGACTGCACATGGGCCCACCACTTCAGAGGTAGAAATAGCTCAGGAATTTGAAAACTGTTTTGCTAATATTCCCCTTAAAACTACTGAAACTTTAAGTTCCTCACCCGCGCTTTCTGCTGCCTTACTTAGAAAGAATGTAAAGGTATGCCCTTTGGAGTTTAGGTTTCAGCATACAAACCCCCGTTTTGCTAATATTCCCCTTAAAACTACTGAAACTTTAAGTTCCTCACCCGCGCTTTCTGCTGCCTTACTTAGAAAGAATGTAAAGGTATGCCCTTTGGAGTTTAGGTTTCAGCATACAAACCCCCAGGCTGTTATAAAAACTTTTAAAGATCTTAAAATTAAATCAACAGAAGATCTCTGGGGCATGTCTGTAAGAGTTTGTAGATCTATCACCGAAACCATTGGGCCCTATTTAGCTTTCATATTTAACACCAGTGTGAACCAAGGAGTCTTTCCGGATCTTATGAAGCACAGTAAAGTAGTTCCTTTGTTCAAATCCGGAGATAGTAAAGAACCCAACAATTATAGGCCCGTGTCAATTCTGCCAGTTCTCACTAAGGTGTTTGAAAAGTTGATGCTCAATCAAATGTTACGTCACTTCAATAAAAATTCCATCATTCATGAACAACAGTACGGTTTCACTAAAGGTCGTTGTACCACTGACGCCGGTGTCACCCTAATACAGAACATTTTTAACGCCTGGGAGGAAGCACAAGATGCCATTGGAATCTTTTGTAACCTCTCTAAGGCTTTCGATTGCGTTAACCATGAGACACTTCTGCTGAAACTAGATCACTATGGTATTAGGAATACAGCTCTTGATTTACTTAGATCATACCTGAAAGATAGAAAGGTTAAAGTTCAAGTAAACGGCGCGAACTCATTGGGGTCTGAAATGGCAATGGGCGTTCCTCTAGGTTCGATATTGGGTCCATTCCTCTTTTTAGTTTACATTAACGATTTACCCCAATTACTTCAAAATCAACCGAAGATGGTTTTATTTGCAGATGACACGTCATTTATCTTTAAAATAGACCGACGGTCACAAAACCTTGACGACGTGAACAATTCTATTCTTCAGGTCCAAGATTGGTTTACGGTAAATAATTTGGTTCTAAATGAAAAAAAAACCAAATGCATTAGATTTAAACTACCTAATGTTAGAAGTAGCGAATGTGATATCATATTGAATGGAGAAAAACTGGAATGTATTAATCAAACGGTTTTCTTAGGAATCACTCTAGACGAGAAACTACAATGGGGACCACATATAACATCTCTTGCGTGGCGGTTAAGCTCGGCCGCTTATGCTGTCAGGAAGATAAGACAGTTTACAGATGTAGAAACCGCGCGTTTGGTCTATTTTAGCTACTTCCACAGCATTATGTCGTACGGTATTTTACTGTGGGGTCGGGCTGCTGACATTGAATCCATCTTTATTTTGCGAAAGAGAGCTGTCAGAGCCATTTATAATCTACGTCGCCGAGAATCTCTTAGGGAACTCTTTAAAATGATTAATATTATGACGGTACCTTGCCAATTCATTTATGAAAATATTATGTATGTAAGAAAAAACCTACATCTTTTCAATAAAATAAGTGATAGACATAATTTCAATACTAGAAATAAAGATAAAATAGATCAGCCATGTTTCAGATTATCTAAAGTACATACATCTTTTATGGGGTACTGTGTTAAATGTTACAACAAAATACCTTGTGATATATTGCAATTAAATGAAAGAAAATTTAAATCTCATATTAAAAGTAAACTTTGCAAACAAGCTTATTACAAATTAAAGGATTATATCCAGGATAAGAATGCTTGGAAACATGCTGCTCCAGCTCCATAGGACAATCTAGAGTCTAAACAAAATCTAACTGATTGCTATTTTAATTGTATATTTTATTATTTTTATGACATTTATTTTACACTCTGTGATTACCTTAACTCACACACTGATTATTTTAGGAAAACTTTTTTTTTTATATATATGTTTGTAAATATGTGAGCACCATGTATCTATCACATAATTAATTTATCTGTCATTACTTCATTATTAATTCTTTTTACCTTCTGTCTGTCTTCACATATAATTATATAATTGTTGTACCAATAACAAATATTGTGAAACATTTTAAAAGAGTAACGGTGGAGTTTCTTGCCCATTCTTCTCCATACCAAGCTACCTTTTGGAAGGGGCGACTAGAATCAATTCTATTTTATTTGTAAATTTTGACGCTCAAAAGTGCCATCTATGTGCCTATTTGAAATAAATAATTTGACTTTGACTTTGTCCTTAGCTTTTTGAGAAATTTTAATCTGCATTCAGATTTTGGAAAAAAAGTACTGTCTGCAGGAAAATGGGCAATATTCACAAAACCTTTTTTATGCAAATCAATCCTCGTTCTTGTAAGGATCAAAACCACTATTGGACCAATTGTGGTTTGAGTAGTAGAAAAGTCATAAATCGCAAAAACTTTTCCCATACATTTCGTAGGAAATTAGACTAGAAATTACATTTTTTACCATCAATAAACTGGCGGCTACAAGAAAGACTGATTGGGTATTATTTCACCTTAAAATGAAAAACTTGAAATTTTACTTTTGTGCTCTAAGATATGAGGTGTTCAAAATGGTAGCCGTTTTGACGTAGGCATAGGTTTATTGTCTTTACTACAGAGCGGAGCAGCTGATAATGTGCTAGGATTAATTCATACATAGAGTATCGTGGTAAGTAAACACATTTTTACGCATTTTTACTTTATTTTTGTTTTTGATCTTTATGTTTCTATGAGTGTGTTTTTGTATAGTTTAATTTGTGATCTGTGCGAGCCCCAATAAATGCTTTTTCTTTCTTGCTAAATCTTTGAGTTCCTGAACACTGTCGTATTTCTTTTTATAAAGTTTATATTTTTAAATAGCACCACATAAAAGAATTAAGAGGCGTAAGATCAGGACTGAGAGGTGGTCACAGTATAGGACCATATGTTTGTATCCACTGCGAACGGGTACGATTATGAATTTCAGAAATTACAAGCAACCAAGCAACAAACTATCCAGATTCTGTTTTCAAAGCAAATGAAATTAAGTTTTTTTTTTATTATTATTATTTTCCATCCATCATTAAAAACTAAGTTGGGAGTCTCATTTCCTACGAAATGTATGGGAAAAGTTTTTTTCGATTTACGACTTTTCTAGTACTCAAACCTCAGTTGGTACAAGAGAGGTTTTTGATCCTTATAAGAAACAGGATCGATTGGCATAAAAAAAAATATTTTGTGAAAATGCCCCATTATCCTGCTGTTAATTTTTTTTTCAAAATCTGTGAATTCAGATCAAAATTTCTCAAAAAGTTAAGGATAGTCTCTTAAGACCGTTTTCCTGTAGCTACAATGGTTAAGGTAGATGCCCTTACTGCCCCATCTCAAAAATCCACCCTGTATAGATAGATGAGACAAGAAGGTCGTGAGAATATCGCTTCAGCAATCGAATTTATCTTGAAAAATCCAGAAGCAGCTAACAAATTCAATAATTTAGTGCGTAAATCATCTGCCAAGCAAGTATTCACACCCAAGAAGGCACTTGGTTTATTTCAATCGTTAAGATTGTCTAAGTGACAATATACAGGTTGGAATTTTGTAATGCCACCTGGAGGGAAAGTACTCTTAATACTGCAGATAGAAAATTTTACTCAAATGAAACATTCCTTTATTTTTGAATAGAAAGCAAACTGCATTCAAAGATTTTCGAAAATTCTCTTCTCCCACACCTGGGAATCGAACCGGCTAAAATCTGAAAAAAATATACCCTGTACTTTTATTGCATCGATCGTTAGGGTCAATTATAAGGATGAAATCCCTCTAACAAACATGATAAATTAAATGAAAGGAAAACCAGGAAATCTGAAGTTACAAATTCAATGAGTCAAGATAAAGCTCTTTAACTAACATCCATCTTTTGTAATGCAGACTCCTTTACGACATACTCGTAGCTGCGTGTACGAGGGCGGCACTGAAAATTTCGGGAATCAAGGAAGTGACACAACATTACTATTTAAGAATGTATTTATTGCTTTTCGAAGTATTCTCCGCGAAATTTGACACATTTTTCCATACGATGGAACCAATCATTGAAGCAACCATTCCATTCGGAAGTTGGGGTCTCCAAAATGGCCGTTTTGTAGGCGTCCACAGCTTCTTCAGGTGATGAAAATCTCTGTCCACGCAATTTATTCTTTATTTTAGGGAAAGTATAGAAATCATTAGGGCTTAGGTCGGGGCTGTACGGCGGATGGTCTAATAATTCTATGTTTTCTTGCTCTAAAAACTCTTTTGTTCTGTGCGCGGTGTGAGAACTCGCATTGTCGTGATGGAGGATGATGCGGCGGTTGCAGTTCTCTTTACGGAGTTCAGAAACGACCTGTGGCAAACAAATGCTAGCATACCATTCTGCATTAACCGTTCTTTGTCCCTCAAGAGGAATAGTCGTAACATGGCCGGTTTTGGAGACAAACGTGGCCACCATTTTTTTTGCAACACTCCGTGAACGAACAATTTTTGTTGGCTTTAACTCATTTTCGAACACCCAAACTCGTGACTGGTTTTTTGTTTCGGGTTCATACGCGTATATCCAGGATTCGTCACCTGATACAATGTTGCATACAGCATTTGAGGATCCTGCGTGGAATCTTTCGAGAGTTCTGACGCACCAAGTAACGCGAGCCGCTTTTTGCTCTTCACAGAGCGAATGCGGTATCCATCGGGAAAACAACTTTTTTACACCTAATTGTTCATGCAAGATTATTTGTATTAGACTCATGCCAATGTCTAAAGTTGCCTGAATTTCGCGGTATGTCACATGTCGATCTTCCTCAATCAGCTTACGCACAGCATCAACGTTTTCTTGGGTGACTGGAGTTTTTGGACGACCTTGACGGGGATCATCACTGAGCTTGACACGTCCACGTTGAAATTCAGCAAACCAGCGATAAATTGTGGTTTTGGATGGGGCTTCATCACCAAATGCAGAAATCATCCGGTCAACACACTGTTTTTTGTTAAACCAGTTCGAAAGTCATAATTAATCATCGCTCTTGAATTTTCTCGAGTCAATTCCATTTTCTCAACGACTAAACAAATTTGACAAAACCTTGTGACAAGACCGAGAATCTTTTTAAAAAAAAAAAAATGGTATTCGATTTTTAAAACCAAGGAGTTTTCAATTAAAAAGATTTTAATATGACAGGAACAGTGGAAATATTCCATTCCCGATACTTTTAGTGCAGCCCTCGTATGAGGTAATTTAAATATGGAATGTTAGATTAAAATTTGAAAATTAGATTGTCATAGTTGTTATTCACATTTGATTGTTTTTACAACTCATTTCACATTTTGTCTCACGGTGAAAATGGCTTATCAAGAACAGTTTGATTTAATGGAAGCTTATTTTTTAAATAACAAAAACGTGAATCTAGCTCTGCGGTGGTATGGAGAGAGATATCAAGACCGACAGGCACCAACTCGGTTCGTATTGAAAAGAATGGTAGAAAATTTAAAGAATACGGGTGGTTTCAGAGACGGCAAACTATTCAGCAAAACTATTTCGAACTAGATGTTTTGACATACTTTGAATCATTTCCAAAGGCTTCAAGTAGAGATGCTGCCGATGAATTAGGAACAACCCACACTCGCGTACCTACTTAAAGTGCTGAAAAAGTATAAGTATAAATGCTATCGTGAAGGTCGGTTGGTGCAAAAATTGCATATTGGGGATCGTGACAGACGATTACAATTTTGTGAAAACATGCTTGGAGAAATTGACCGAAACCCTAATTTTTTGAGTAACATTGTATGGTCTGACGAAACCAACTTCAGCAATAATGGCATGTACAATGCTGCAATAACCATTATTGGTCTCGAGTGAATCCTGTTCGTGTTCATGAAACTAACAATCAAGTAAGATTTTCTTTCAACGTTTGGTGCGGAATTATGAGAAATAATGTAGTGTTAGTCCACGTGTACGCAGGTCATTTAAACACTGTCAAGTATATTGAAATACTGGATCTCTTAAGAAACGAGTTAAATGGTTTCCCCGAGGAAGAGCGAAACCAAATAATTCTACAGCAAGATGGTGCTCCAGCACATAACAGCAGAATCACTACTGCCTACATTAATAACCATTTTAATACCTGGATTGGTACAAACGGCACAATCAGATGGCCTGTGAAATCGCCAGATCTCACCCCATTCGATTTTTTTTTGTGGGGATATGTAAAAAATCAAATTTACATGAAATCTTATGCGAATGACAACGAGTTGAGAGTTGAAGTTCAGAATACGATTTATAATATTCACCACAACACTTTATTAAAGGTTACTAGAAATGAATTCGTTAAAAGAATAAATTTGTGTATCCAAGAGAATGGAGCCCATTTCGAGCAACTAATTAGTTAGTTTACCATTTTTTGTAAATAATTAAATTAATTTAAGATTTCCTGGTTTTCCTTTCATTTAATTTATCATGTTTGTTAGAGAGATTTCATCCTTATAATTGACCCTAACGATCGATGCAATAAAAGTACAGGGTATAATTTTTTCAGATTTTAGCCGGTTCGATTCCCGGGTGTGGGAGAAGAGAATTTTCGAAAATCTTTGAATGCAGTTTGCTTTCTATTCAAAAATAAAGGAATGTTTCCTTTGAGTAAAACTTTCTATCTGCAGTATTAAGAGTACTTTCCCTCCAGGTGGCATTACAAAATTCCACCCTGTATAAGATTGAGGGAAACAACCATACGTGCAGGTGTAAAAGACTTGTACCCATTCAACTACAAAGTTCAACATGCGAAATCACAATGCTATCCTTCCAAGCAAACAATCACAGTGACGGATTCATTAGGGAAGATTTCCCTTGAAGGTCTACTAGATCTAACAGTCAAAAGGACCTTCGAAAGTTTACTTGAGTGCGTAGAACATAAGCATTGAATTTTAGTATCCAACTGGGGTTTTGACGGTGCATAAAGCCAGAGCAGGTACAAACAGAAAATGGACGGTGAAAATGATGTATCGGTTGTCAGCAAATTAAGAAAATATTATATCTTTTAATTTTAAGCGGCTCATTGCCTGCTAGTTTTAAAATTTATTAGCAAAAACCGGCCAAGTGCGAGTCGGACTCGCGCACGAAGGGTTCCGTTCCATTATCTATAAAAATGGCAAAAAAATCACGTTTGTTGTATGGAGCCCGCCTTAAATATTTGTTTTATTTTAATTTAATTATTTATTTTTAAAGTGGTTATATAACTAAATAGTCATCAATATCGAGCAAACACGAGCAAAAAAAAAATCACGTTTGTTGTATGGGAGCCCCCTTAAATATTTATTTTATTGTTTTTTTAGTATTTGTTGTTATAGCGGCAACAGAAATATATTATCTGTGATAACTTCAACTGTCTAACAATCACGGTTCATGAGATACAGCCTGGTGACAGACGGACAGACAGACAGACAGCGGAGCCTTAGTAATAGGGTTCCCGTTTTACCCTTTGGGTACGGATCCCCAAAAAACCACTTGTGATGGCCTAGGCTATTGTGCTGGGATTTCTCTGGGTTGGGGAAAAAGTCTTTTCGCATTATAGTATGTATGAACTTGTAATAATATCTCTTTGGCTATACTATTTGTATCTGGCTGGTTTTGGTATCATTGAAAGTTTCAATTTTAAAGAACATATTTCAAATTCAAATCAGGAAAATGTGTAATTTTCATATGTTTTTCGTACTGTCAAGATGAGTGAATCTAATGAAGAAATTCGATAAAATTTAAAATTTTACTACAAAAAAGGTAAACATGCAACGGAAGCCGCGAAAATTTGCGATGTTTATGGACCTAGTGCAGTGTCTGTGAGAGTAGCACAAATTTGGTTTAAGCGTTTTCAATCCGGACATTTTGATGTCAAAGATGCACGTCGCTCTGGTCGCCCTATTACGGATAAAATGGATACCATTTTTGAAAAAGTGGAGCAAGATCGGCATATCAGTAGTTACGACGTAGCTGAAGGAACTGGGAATTGACCACAAAACAGTTTTGGCACATTTGAAAAAACTGGGTACACAAAAAAGCTCGATATTTGGGTACCTCACGAGCTCACTGAAAGAAACCTAATGAACCGTGTACTCATTTGTGATTCTTTATTACGACGTAATGAAACCGAACCATTTTTGAAGAAGCTGATAACTGGTGATGAAAAGTGGATCACGTACGACAAGAACGTGCGAAAAAGTTCGTGGTCAAAGGCCGGTCAGGCTTCACAGACTGTGGCGAAACCCGGGTTAACTCGCAACAAGGTGATGCTATGTGTGTGGTGGGATTGGAAGGGCATTATTCATTATGAGCTGTTACCACCAGGCAGGACCATCGATTCTGAACTCTACTGCGAACAGCTGATGAGATTAAAGCAAGAAGTTGAGAGAAAGCGGCAGGAATTAATTAATAGAAGGGGTGTGGTTTTTCATCATGATAACGCTAGACCTCACAAATCTTTAGCCACTCAGCAAAAAATAAGTTTGGCTGGGAGGTGTTAATGCATCCGCCGTATAGTCCTGACCTTGCACCTTCAGATTTCCACCTGTTTCGGTCTCTTCAGAATTCTTTAGGCAGTGTCAGGTTAACATCACGAGAGGACTGCCAAAACCACTTGTCGCAGTATTTTGATCAGAAGTCCCAAAATTTCTATAGCAATGGGATCATGTCCCTACCTACAAGATAGCAAAAAGTTATCGAACAAAATGGTACCTACATACTTTAGTTAAATGTAAATAAACTATATTAAAAAATGTTTTGAATTTTCTTAAAAAATGCGAAGAAACTTTTTCCCCAACCTATTATTATTTAAATGACTAATTAAACGTATGTATACAGGGTGGAATTTTGTAATGCCACCTGGAGGGAAAGTACTCTTAATACTGCAGATAGAAAGTTTTACTCAAAGGAAACATTCCTTTATTTTTGAATAGAAAGCAAACTGCATTCAAAGATTTTCGAAAATTCTCTTCTCCCACACCCGGGAATCGAACCGGCTAAAATCTGAAAAAATTATACCCTGTACTTTTATTGCATCGATCGTTAGGGTCAATTATAAGGATGAAATCTCTCTAACAAACATGATAAATTAAATGAAGGGAAAACCAGGAAATCTTAAATTAATTTAATTATTTACAAAAAATGGTAAACTAACTAATTAGTTGCTCGAAATGGGCTCCATTCTCTTGGATACACAAATTTATTCTTTTAACGAATTCATTTCTAGTAACCTTTAATAAAGTGTTGTGGTGAATATTATAAATCGTATTCTGAACTTCAACTCTCAACTCGTTGTCATTCGCATAAGATTTCATGTAAATTTGATTTTTTACATATCCCCACAAAAAAAAATCTAATGGGGTGAGATCTGGCGATCTCGCAGGCCATCTGATTGTGCCGTTTGTACCAATCCAGGTATTAAAATGGTTATTAATGTAGGCAGTAGTGATTCTGCTGTTATGTGCTGGAGCACCATCTTGCTGTAGAATTATTTGGTTTCGCTCTTCCTCGGGGAAACCATTTAACTCGTTTCTTAAGAGATCCAGTATTTCAATATACTTGACAGTGTTTAAATGACCTTCGTACACGTGGACTAACACTACATTATTTCTCATAATTCCGCACCAAACGTTGAAAGAAAAGAGCCTTTGAAAATGATTCAAAGTATGTTAAAACATCTAGTTCAAAATCGAAATAGTTTTGCTGAATAGTTTGCCGTCTCTTCTTGAAACCACCCGTATTCTTTAAATTTTCTACCATTCTTTTCAATACGAACCGAGTTGGTGCCTGTCGGTCTTGATATCTCTCTCCATACCAACGCAGAGCTAGATTCACGTGTTTGTTATTTAAAAAATAAGCTTCCATTAAATCAAACTGTTCTTGATAAGCCATTTTCACCGTGAGACAAAATGTGAAATGAGTTGTAAAAACAATCAAATGTGAATAACAACTATGACAATCTAATTTTCAAATTTTAATCTAACATTCTATATTTAAATTACCTCATACACGCAGCTACTAGTACCCTCCAGGTGGCATTACAAAATTCCACCCTGTGTATAGCTACCTTAACCGTTGCAGCTACAGGAAAACGGTCTTAATACGAATAAGTAAACGTAATAATGAAAAACATTTTTTTCCTCTGATTTCGCATCTCCTCCATTGAAATGAATTACATAAAAAATTGCCAAATAAAATAGGAGAATAACTGTGTGAAAGCAAATCTTTGCGCACGCAATCGATAGCCGAGATATTAATTATTTTATGATCATCTTCATACAAGTTTAACGAAAATAAAAATTAAGAGTGTATCGTCCACAATATTCTATGACGTCATTATCAAGGGTGTATCAAGATCAAGGTTGTCTTAAGCAATACCAATTTAAAAAAAAGATGATATCGAAAAATAAATCCAGTGTCTATGAAGGTCAATTATTTTCAGCCCACTGTACGTCGTAGTGGGGCTTGCGCGCTCCGAACTCTAGGTCTGTGCCGGTAGAGTTTACTTTGCCGGAACAGGTCTAGAATATTTGCAAGAGCAAACGTGCTCGGAGGAAGGAAGTATTCCAGTAAGTGCTGGTAGGGATCGTGACCATCTTGCGGCCTCTGGGATTGTTCTGATAGCCGTGAAATACCTCTCCAGTCCTCAAGCACCTCAGCATATATTGTCCCCTTGTTGCTACGTCACTAAGGCCCGTATTACAGAACCTCTCTCAAAACTCAAGCATTACTTAAAACTCGTTTAGAGCCATTTGATTATTTGAAACTAGTTTTAAGTTATGCTCAAGTCTTGTGTAAGTTTCTGCAATACGGCTCTAAATGCTAGTGAAAGTTTGCGGGGGCCATTATTGAGTGTGCAAGTCACCCCTTGCCATTTTGATCAGGTAGGGGCCATAGTCCTTCCATAGTTCTGGTAACCAGTCCACTTTAGCCATCCAAACACATCCTCCAAAATCTTTGTTTATATACCCTGCAATAGTCCTACACCAACCAGGGGTTGCCCTTGGGTGCACTTGTATAGTGCGTACAGGGATAATCATCTGCCTCGGTGCCTCTTTTCATTAAATGGGCCTTAACGGGCCTCTGCGAACTGGCTTCGGCCCCTCGTACGCCTTCAAAGGTCCTGGACCTCAGGATCCCGAGATAATTATGTCAAAGACACAATAATAATGTAAGAAATATTTCTATTATAGTAGATATTTTCACACCTGTTTAGGTAGGATATGGTTTTAAGAACTTTTTTGTATTTCATGTACCCCATATTCAAGCAAATAAATGATTTGATTTGATTTTTGATAATAATAATAAACTTCTTACATCCATTTTAAGAACGAAAATTAATACGCACATGCCAGTAACTCGATTATCTGGCTCACAAAATGGATGCAGGAACGGGTCCCGCGGTACTAAGGAGCTACTCCTCATCGACATGGCCTTAAGCCAACGGGTCCGTCGATCCGGCAACGATCTGTCGATATGCTGGATAGATTATAAGCAGGTCTACGACTCGGTGCGACATACATGGCTCATGAGGGTGATAGAGTTGTACAAAATAGATGCAACTCTAAGCACCTTCCTCGAGTCGTGCATGGTATGAATGAGGCAATGGAGGACGGTCCTTCGCTATCCGGGTTGTCGACAGATCCAGGGGCATGATGAGCCTGTATTGATTAAACGCGGAATACCTATTTCAGGGCGACAGTTTGAGTCCACTTTTGTTCAGCTTAGCCCTGAATCGAAGTTCTAGGCTATCGGTTAAGGAGACGTGGTCGGGTCATATCTCACCTCCTCTGGATGATTTGAAACTCTATGCCCCCAACAAATTGGGGTTGTTGGAGCTTCTGAAGGTAACTGAAACTTTTAGTAGCGCCATCGCCATCAGGATGGAATTTGGTGTGGACAAATGTGTGTGAACAAAAGTCATGCATGTACAGCGAAGGGAGATTATGGAATCCGAAGGAATTCAACTCTCGGATTCCACACACCTTAGATCCCTCTCCTCATCCGAAAGCTATAAGTATTTGGGTAAGTCGGAAGCTTTAGGCGTCAACGTTGCCAACATGAAGCAAAAGTTGAAGGAGCGCTTCATTGGTCTCCTGAAGAAGGTTTAATTAGTCTTCGTTCAGGCGGATACAAGGTTGGCCAAGGCCTTCAACGGTTGGTTCTTGCCGATTTTAATATACTCTTTCGGTATATTCAAATGGACTCAGACCGAACTCGACGCCCTGGATAAGAGGGTCCGTAAACTCCTGACCACAAACTGGATGCATCACCCACGTTCATCGGTGAGGAGACTGTACATCCGCGGAAGTGCGGGAGTCGAGGCTTTTTAATTGCAAAGACCCTCCACAACCGCGAGGTGTACAGCCTCAGGGAATATATTTTTTTTTAACCGAAGTGGCTATGCACCGTAATGTGGTCGCAGTGGACAAGGGACTCACCCCGCCCTCCATGCCTAAAGGAACTGGCGCAAACCTGTAGTACTTACTACCGATGACCGCAAGGAGGTATGGCAAAGCAAGGCGATTAGACGCGGGGTAGATTTCTTAGCGTCCGTATCCTGGCTACGTTTTGGTGACCTTTTCGGGTAAACTGAAGGTTTCTTCTGTGCAATTATGGTCGAAGTTATCTTGACGAATAACTACCGGAGACATATTATGAAGGACGGGACGGTTGACGTGTGTCGGGCATGCCACCGACCGGATGAGTCCATCAGAGTTATTATTTCTGGTTGTTCTCGTCTGGCTAACGGCGAATAAATAAATAAACGAAAAATAATGAGACAAGGACACACTTATTACAAACAAAAGTAAGTCTACAGTCTTACACTGTACATGTTTTGCTGACGCGGTGGTTTGCACCAGACGAGCGTCATTTTATTACTATAAATATATAATACATAGATTACAATAAATCAGCGAGTGCTATTACTGCTACGCGATGACTAACATTAGAGAAAGGAATCGTCAACAGTATTACTTGAAAAAACTATTTATACGTAATAAACCTAACGGGAACTAAGTGATCTTTCTCTACGCGCTTCAAACTAAACAACAAACAACAACAAGAACTCTGCAAGTGTACGAACCGTACAGTAAGAGTAAACAAGACATAAATATATTTCCTCCACCTCCTTGCAAATGCAAACTTTTTGTCTGGACCCAGTCGTTAGCCTACAACTGGAGCCGCTTTCACGGTACCATTTCTTTGCAAAGTATTACCCGACTACATTAGATAGTACCAGATTAAAGTGGCTGTCAAAGAATATATCGCTTTATAAATTACCGAGCGTGATGGGCCTCGTGCCTGCAGGCGGCGGGGAGGGCTGCGGCGCGGGGTTGCTGCTGCCACACATCGCGCACTTCAGCGACTTGGGCCAGTTGTCGTACGTGCACGTCTGCAAACAGTCTCACTAGTTAGTGCAGAGTTGCCGACATGGCCTGCTTGCCGACAACTTTAATTTAAAGATGGGAAATGACATTATGGGCGTATGGGGAACGAGGCCTGCAAAACTAGTTCACTCCAAAGTTATTTTATGAATGCATTAAGCATTAGGTTTCATGACTTTTTGATTTATAACGGGTGTTACCGCTGCAACAAAGGTACGGACACTTTTTCATACGCCGCCGCCGCTTCGAAGATATTTGTCAAGACGCAACTGTCACACATGTGCGTGCGTGCGCAGAATTTTTATTTTGTTTCCTTTTTGTTATTATATCATTGTAAAAAAAACCAAAGAACAAGAAAAGTGTACATATAGTTTCATTGGAAAAGGTCCATGAAAGATTCAACAAAGAGTATTCAAAATTCGTGGGGTATAAAGGCACTCCCCGCCCTTATCAACGTGAAATCTGAGCCGGTCAGAAACACCGTTATGCCCCCGCAATTTACGAGAGTCAATGACGTGCTAACGTCACGTCGCATCACATTCACATCGTCTGAGGCATCACATCCTTATGTCGTACACGTCTAGATATTGATTGAGTGTCGCCCTTAATGGTGGTCTGTTTCAAAAGTATCTGATGATAAATTAAGCAAATGTTTGGCAACTGTACTTGTGGATGCAAATTTCTAGTGCCTCATACAAATTGATTGCTTTGCTTTGATTATTTGAATAATTAAATTCGAAACACGAATTTTAAATCACCTTAAAATGTTTTTCATTTGACAATTGAGGTTAATTTTACAACCTCAATTTTTTTGATGATTTTTCAATTACAAATTAATAACGTTATTCACAATAATTGGTGGTGAGATAATATTAAAACCTTCAAAATACAGATGAATGTGTTACTAATTCCCTTTAGTGAGTGATTGCGTAAGAATGGAACCACACTTTGTTTGTTTACAGTTTCATCAGATAGTTTTGGAACCGCCCACAGGCATACTCGTGCGAGGTATACACTAACCGGACAGGGCCACTTGGCGACGGACGAGGCGCTGGTGCCCTGAGGCGACGATATCCGCAGCGGCTTCAGGCGCTCTGTAACCGCCTCCGCACCTAAGGACCAACGATAGAGACGCGATCAACTCTGACATAGTACTTACGACACTTTTTTAACGGTATAATGAACATATGAAAATTTTATGCATTAATACGCAGCTACGTTACCGCAGATGTCCGGCGAGGGCAGCGCGCTGGCGCCGTCCTGCAGCCGGAAGATATCCTCGTTGAGCACAGACTTGGGACTGCGGCACATGGTGCACTGCAACAATTTCAAACTCCACATGTTTCATCATCGCCATTAACATCATATGAAGGAACACATCGGGAAATGCTGCTAGAATAGCGCAGTTTTGGGATGGAATCTAGGATTTTCTCAATATCGAGGCAGATAATTCTAACAATCACTAAACAAACAGTCAGTCAGACGACTATTATCGGAACTTAAACTTGTAATTGTAATATTTTCGCGATACATTTTTATTTATTTATTTATTAAAATCTCCCTTACAACTATCATTACAGGTGTATACCTAATGCGATAGCGCGGTCTTAAAATTAACTTGCAATTTAAAACTATGAAGAACGTAAAAAACTAGTAGTAATAACAACAGTACAATAGTATATAATAACATCTAAAAATAATAACTATTTTACTATCTGCCCTAAATATAAAAACACAACAATTAAAATAAAATATATGTAGGAGTTGAGTCAGGATCGGATATTTTAAAGTAAAAAAAGTAACGTCGGTAGTTTTACTTATTAATCACTTTATTTGATTGACTCACTTGATTACTTAATTATAACTGACTTGATTAATTTATAATTTAATAAAATAACTATGCGATGTGACAACATGTGCATCGGACCGAAGCCAAGAATAGAATGCCCCGATCGCTTTTTTTTTTTTTTTTTTTTTTTTTATATGGCATCTCGCAGTTGACCTTGAGAGGCCGTGACTGCTTAACCGGTCTTTCCTGTGGCTGCCCTAAGGTATTAGCTTAAAGCCTCCAGCCAGGAGCGTAAATAAAAGTATTAAAAACTAAACGACAGCGCTCTAAGGGCACCCCCTGTGGGGTACGAACCTCGGCTTAGGGCGTCGTTGGGGAAAAACAAAGCAAATTGGGGACGGGCTGGATCAAAAGTTTAAATTCATGATTATTAACGGGGATTACTATTAAATGCTACGGCTCACTCAGGCGGTTCGACGTGCAAGGGACGGGGGGAACAATTTATTCTTGATCTTCGCGTGGTACCTCGGCGGCGAGGACGGAATGACGGTTTGTGTTTGTGCACTGTACTTGTGGCCCTATTGCTTTCCTGAAGGAGAGTAATGGGGTCATCCGGGTCTAAGAGAGTATGCCTAGGTCGGCGAGTCTTACTAATTTGAGATGGCCTATAGCTAGCTGCCTGCACAACCAAGGGGTTGCGATGTCTATCTGCGGACTCGAAGAACCTCTTTGTCGCGCGTTTCAAAAACTGCTTGATGGTGGGGATTCTAAGATCTACGTGTAGGGTTTCGTTCCGAACGAACCATGGAGCGTCCGTAATTTTACGGAGAAATCGGTTTTGAAGTGCCTGCATTCTGTGAATGAGATGGGGACGGGCGTGTGCGAAAGCGGCACACGCGTACGTCATAATCGGCCGGATGCACGCTGTGTAAATACGCAATTTGCCCTTAAGGGACAACTTGCTGCGTGAGTTCAGAACGCAATGAAGCCTACCGAGAGCGAAAGCAGCGCGCGAACGCACTTGCTTTATGTGCTCAGCGAACGAAATGTGGTGATCTAAGATCACACCGAGATATTTGGCTCGCTTCTCCCAAGGGATAGGCTTGCCGAACATCTTGATCTGTCGTGGTAGGTCCGGTCTACGCCGGGGCCTAGAAAAGAGGACCACTTGGCTCTTATCAGGATTGACCTCGATCCTCCACTTCCTGAACCAGTCACCGAGTCTGTTGACTTCGGTCTGTAGGATGCGGGAGATCTGGTCTTGACTGCGGCCGGTGTAGTAGATGGCCGTGTCGTCTGCGAACAGAGCTAACTGCGCCTTTCTACTTTTCGGGATGTCACTGGAGAACAGCGTAAAAATGAGCGGAGCCAGCACAGACCCCTGAGGGACGCCTGCGCGGATCGGATGAGGGGAAGAGAGCGCACCCTCGATGCGATAGCGGAAGGTGCGGTTCAACAAATAGTCCCGTAAGATGAGCACGAGACGATCTGGCACACCGAATTTGTATAGCTTATACAATAAGCCATTGTGCCAGACTTTGTCGAACGCTTTCGCGATATCGAAGAACACAGCACCCGTCATGAACCCGCGCTGGAAACCGGCGCTTATGTGTTCTATGATACGGTGGACCTGTTGTACGCAAGAATGTTGGGTTCTAAAACCGAACTGTTCGTTGGGGATGAGCCCCTTCGTCTCGGCGTAGTCTCTGAGACGCTTATAAATAAGCCTCTCATAGACCTTGCCGAAAACGTCGAGCAAACTGATGGGACGGTAACTAGAAGGCTCGGTCTTAGGCTTGCCGGGCTTCGGGATACCGATGACGGTGGCATGCCCCGATCGCTTCGCCCGGTCTCGTTTTATACCCGAGCACAAACAAGTTGAGTAGTGGGGGAGGTGGGGATGGCGATATCGCCTCATTGGTCCGGTGCACGTGCCGTTTACAACAGTACGATGACGTAGCGCCGACATATATACAAAAACAACAACATCCTACTCTAATCGAAAATTAAAAAAAAAAAAAAAAAAAAAAAAAAAATTAAATGAAATCTATTCTAAATATATATAATATTAATAATAAGTATAATGTGTGTGTGTAGTGTATATATGTGTTATTATAATAATAATAATTCATGGTTTTCTATATTTTTTATGTAAATTGCATTGTACATTCAACACAATGTAAATTGTTCACGAATAAATGAAATGATTTTTTTTTAAGAGCTACTACAAACCTAAATGTTTTTACTACAATCAACTACTAACGATTCTGCACAAGAATCAAATACTAAACTTGAGTGCCAAAAAACGGGGAGATATTTTTTTAGAGCTACTACAAAAGTAAAAAAGTTTACTACAATCCATATCAAAATCTATGAGAATAACAAAAAATATTTTCCAATGTCGGGTGCCAAGTTCACAGAGCTCACCCGCATCTGTAGTCGAACGACCTTTTGTAAAGCCATATTGTTCATTGTGAAGGAGGACGTTTAAATTAAAGACGAAAATATTAATATTAATTAAAAATTAGAAACGAAAATATGCTTGAAGTTCCTGCAACTTGCGACGGAAGATGACTACTTCCACGAACTAAGAATTTCGAAAAACAAAAATAAAAAGAATTTCAAAATTTGCCTGTACAAATTTCGCCTTACATAATTATACTTAATCATCAAATTTTTATTCTATTGGTCATTAGCATACTAAGTACAACTCGAAAATACGTGACAATTTGAGGGATTTTTTAACAAGAAATTTTTAACATTTTGTGTTTCTGTTCCACAAAAAGTATGGAAATCTCCGTTTATTCCCACTAGTTCGATTCATTGGTTCGATCGTCGAACTAGTGAGATTTTTTTTTCTCATTTGTCCGACCGTCGAACTAGTGAGATTTTTTTTTTCTCATTTGTTCAACCGTCGAACTAGTGAGATTTTTTTTCCTCATTTGTACGTATAGTAATTTAGTTAAATTGGATATTGATGAAGAGTTTTTGTTTTGGTAACTGAATTTACCAACAATAGAGGGAACCTGGCGCTCGGCGGCCCCTACCGCGGCACGCTCGCTTCGCTCGCTCGCCTTCGCGCGTTAATGGTCATTGTTCTAACCTAACCTAACCCAAATGATTCAATCTGGCAAAGAATGTATATACGCTCTGGTTAATTTGCTGTGCAGTCTATATTTTTGTACAAAAATAAATTTAACTGTATTGCATTATGAGGAAAAAAGTAATCTGTATTGCATTATGAGGAAAAAAGTAATGTTAAAATGAGGAAAAAAAATCTCACTAGTTCGACGCTTGAACAAATGAGAAAAAAAAAATCTCACTAGTTCGACAGTCGGACAAATGAGAAAAAAAAATCTCACTAGTTCGACGATCAAACTAATGAATCGAACTAGTGGGAATAAGCCGAAATATCATGCTTAATCTCACTCATATTATTTTTATTTTATACCTAAGTGTGGTGAACTCTTTACCACTATTGATTCTTCTGTGACCATTGATACTTCTATTTTGTCATACTCACATTGTCTTAAGAATGTATGTCATTGTCATAACAATAGCACGGCCGCCGTGAAATGGGCACACTGGTAGGAAACTTTCGTTAACTTCCTTGCGGTGCAGAACTCAGAAACTACTACTGATAAGGTCAAGCTTACCATACTAATTAATCACGTGTCTCCGAACGTGTATAACCACATAAGCTAGTGTGAAACATACGAACAGGCATTAAACCTCTTGAACAAACTTTATGTAAAACCTAATAACATACTGCATGCACGCCACGCTCTCCGGAGACATCGCAGCCACGAGACTATCGACACATACATCCAAGCCTTGAAGCAACTGTCCAAAGATTGTAATTTCACTGCTGTCGACAGTAAGACCAACCGGGATGACAACATTCGCGATGAAACGCGAAATGGCGAAATGTTTCAAGGAGTATCTCTCTTATTTTTAAACTACTATTTTCATTTGCAAACATAAGAGAGAGAATCCTTGAAAACTTTTGCCTAACTTTGGACGAAGCACATTAACCAGCACGCTCCTTGGAGATGGCTGAAGTTAATACTCTGCATTTTAACAACATACCTATGAACGCGGCTACCGAAAACATCTCTAATAACGGTAATAACACTAAGAATCGCTCGAATTGCAAATGTTTCTTCTGTAGAGGACGGGTGCATCCGCGCAAGACATGCGCCTTTGATGTGACGTGTCAACTTTGTAAAAACGGGGCTAATAAGAAAGGGCAACTCGCAAAAGTCTGTCGTAGTAAGAACCCAACTAGCACTGCCACGTCTGACCAGAAAAATGTCACTGCCTGCATCATTGCTGCATCACCGTCGTCCCTACACAAAGCCATTGTCCCTGCATATATCAAAGCAAGCAGTTCTAAAACTTTCATTAACTTAGAATTTTCTAAAATTTGTTCTCTGAAGATAAAACCTAGCCAGCAAACAATATCTAAGGCCTCTATTAATCATACATATTCAGTCAAAGGAGAAACCTGCCTCACGCTTACCTTGGGTAAACACACATATGAGAACGTTCAACTGCTTCTGGTCGAAAATTAATGCTCAGATATGATTATAGGGCACGACGTATTAGAGAAGCATTCCTCACTAGAATTCGCATTAGGTGGTCCGAAAGGACCACCTAATGCGAACTCGTCGTGTGTTACGTAGCCGAAGCATCCGTCCCTGCTGTGCCTTTATTACCCGACTGCGGCGAAGTCAAAAAAGGAGGGTTATGTGTTTGACCTGTATGTACGTATGTCCCTCCCTAATCCCTATGTTCCCTCGTAACTACTAAACGGCAGAACCGATTTTGAAGAATGATATGTCGTTAGATTCATCTTTATTGCGCGACTGTCACTAGGTATATTAAAATTATTTTTGGCGCCAAAAGGTGTGTTTTAGAAAAAAAAAAATTTCTCAAGCCTATCGAGTGGGTTATCAAACTGAAGGGTTCTAAATGGTTTTTTTTTTTTTCCTTGTTATCTACAATCGGCTGCGTAGCCATAACTAGATGTGGTCTGGGGTGGTTTTTTTTTTATTGCCATTTCAGTAAATAGCACCAATTACATGTCGGAACACATCAGTTCCTTTGGTCGAGGTCCAGTATGTGCCATCTTTTAAGGCGTTTTATGTGGTCTTTGTCTTGAAGTAGATCTTTAGCTAATGTGTTGCTGTGGTTGTTTAGTCTTTCTTTGTAGTTTTTGCTGTAGTTGTTTACTTCCTCTCTTATGGTCGGCATTTCTAGGTATTCTTGTATCTCGGAGTTTCATATAAACCAGTGTGCGCTGGAGACCGTTCTTAGGGCAACGTTTTGGAATCGCTGAAGTATCTCTAGATTAGAATTGCTAGCAGATCCCCAGAGTTCAACTCCATAGGTCCAAATTGGTTTTATGATGGCCTTGTAGACAAGCAATTTATTTCTGAGCGAGAGTTGTGATTTTCGGCCTAATAGCCATGAAAATTTCCTAAATTGCATGTTTGCTTATGTTCTCTTGCCTTTAATGTGGTTTGCCCATGTCAATCGTCTATCTAGGTGCAAGCCTAAATGTTTCACCGTGGTGCTGGTTGGCAGGGTTCCTTGTTCCATGCAAACAGGTGCGCAATCCCCCTTTCTAAGTGAGAATATGACATGCGTGGACTTCGTTACGCTAGGCTTGATTCTCCATTTTTGAAGCCATACGTCGATCTTATCCAATTGTGCCTGCAGTTTAGAGGATGCTTTTACGGGGCCGGTATCACTTGCGAGACACGCGGTATCATCTGCATAGGTCGCTGTACCTACATCAGCAGTCTCAGGCAGGTCTGCCGTATATATGGAGTAAAGTACAGGGCCCAGCACTGATCCTTGTGGTACTGAGGCTTTAATTTGATAAAGCTTTGAAAATTCTTCTTCATATTTCACTTGAAACCATCTTTGTTCCCGGTATGATTTCAGAATCATGTAAAATGAGTTTGGGAGCAGAGTTTTAAGCTTGTACTGAAGTCCCTTATGCCACACTTTGTCGAATGCTTGCTGGATGTCAATGAATACAGCAGAGCAGTACTCTTTTTTCTCTAGCGATTTTCTGATTTTGTGAACTACTCTGTGCACTTGCTCGACCGTACCATGTTTCTCCCGGAATCCAAATTGGTGATCGGGGATTGTCTTGTTCTCATCCAAAAATGGCTTTAGTCTGAACAGCAATATTTTTTCAAACAGCTGTGATAGAACTGGGAGTACGCTTATGTAATGTATTGTAACCTCTTTACTGTTTATGATCTGCCAAGTGGGCGGCGTGACACAGCGATGGCCTGGCATGGCTGTTCCGAATAAAACCCATTACTAGCTACACGTTGTTTTACTCATACATTTCAGTGGCGACGAGGATAAAAATTAGAAGCGATATCCAAAATGTCAATCGGAAAGCTATCTGAGTTTAATGTAAGATCGGGAAATTGGACAATGTACGTGGAACGCATGGAAATGTTCTTCAAGGTCAACGGTGTTAAGGAGGAATATTGGTTACCCACTTTGATTGCGGCGATGGGTGACGAGGCTTATGAACTTATAAGCAACCTAACAAGTCCGGACAAACCGAGTGCAAAAACTTATGCGGAGGTGGTGAAGGTTATGACGGATCATTTGCAACCCAAGCCGTCGTTCATGGCAGAGAGGTACCGTTTCCGACAAAGAAGACAAAATGCGGGTGAATCGATCTTGCAATATATATCAGAATTAAAGAAATTGTCAAAATTTTGCGAATTTACGTCCGTTTTGGAAGAAAATTTACGTGATCAGTTAGTATGCGGGTTGCGAAGCGAGTCGATCAGGCAACGATTATTTACTGAAGAAAATCTGCAATATGCAAACGCCGTAAAAATTTCATGTGCTATGGAAGCGGCGGAGAGGGATGCAGCGGTAGTGGAACAGACAGTCGGGAATATTAGCGACTCGGGCGGTAGCGGTGACACCGCGGCCGGAGCGTTGCATGCGGTGGCGACGTCGGGTAGCCGGGGCCGCCGAGGGCGTGGTGAATCACGCGGATTACCGGCGGCACGCGAACCGAAGTACACCTTCGACGTTTCAAAAAACAATTGTTCGGCTTGCGGGGCTTTGGATCACCAGAGGGAAGGATGTGGATACAGTCGGTTTATCTGCAGTAGGTGTAGACAAAAAGGACATCTACGTCGGGTTTGTCCGGTGCGTTCTGGTGGAAGACAGCCGCAGGACCGATGTGGCACCAAAAACATGGTGGCGCAGGTGCAAGCAGGCGTGTCAGCCTGGGACCAGTCAGGGGAGGATGAGCCTCTTTTGTCAGACGATGAAGAGTGGGAGGTAGAGGATTTGCATCAACTAAGTTTGAATAGCTACAAACCGGTGAGCTTAACTATTTTTGTGGATCAAACCCAATTGTCTATGGAAATTGATACGGGGTCTTTAGTATCATGTATTAGTAGGAAAACTTATGATAAACTGTTTAGCCATAGACCATTAGATAATACAAATTTAGTATTTAGATTCTATGATGGTACTATTAGAAAACCTATGGGGGTGATTAGGCCAATCGTTAAGTTTGTAAATAAGTCCAAACAAATGGAGTTGTTTGTAATAGAGGGTGGCACCACCTCTTTATTAGGTCGACAATGGCTTACAGAATTAGGCATTAAAATACCTTTGTACCAAAATATAGTCACAATAAGCACTGACAAATTAAATAGCAATATTTCATGTACTGAACAATTAACATTATTACTTCACAGGTATAAGGATTTGTTTACGGAGGGACTGGGCCGGTTCACGAGAAGCAAGGCTCGGTTACGACTACGCGAGGGAGCAACGCCGGTGTTCTGTCGCGCACGGCCTGTGCCGTACGCGCTCCGAGAGCGCGTTGAGGCAGAGTTAGAGGGCATGCTGCGCGCGGGTGTCATCGAGCCCGTGGAGTGCGCGGACTGGGCTACTCCACTTGTACCGGTGCGTAAGGCTGATGGTGGACTCCGTATCTGTGCTGATTACAAAATAACGTTAAATCCAGTAGTATTGGTGGACAAATATCCCTTACCACGTATAAACGACTTGCTGGTTAAATTAAATGGTTCTAAGCTATTTACAAAAATTGATTTAACACAAGCATATAATCAAATTGAATTGGATGACCCTGAAAATTTAACAATTATTAATACTCATAAATAAACAAAAAAACTAAATCAAAAGAAGTGCTTGTTTTTGACTAATGAGGTTAAATATTTAGGATTTATTATCTCTGCCGAGGGTATTAAGGTGGACCCTGAAAAGGTGGAAGGTATATTAAATATACCCCGCCCGGAGAATATTACTGACTTGAGGGCCTTTTTAGGAACAATCATGTACTATGCAAAATTTGTTAAAAACTTGAGCAATATTTTGGCACCTTTGTACAGGTTACTAAAGAAGGGAGTTACTTGGACGTGGGACAATGAGTGTGAGTCAGCTTTTAAAAGAATTAAAAGTATTTTGATTAGTGCTGACGTCCTTGCTCATTACGAACCAAACAAACCTTTGTATTTAACTTGTGATGCGAGCGCGAGGGGCATAGGAGGTGTATTAAGTCAGATATGTGAGCACAATGACAGTGGCGCAGACGGAGTGCGGGAGCGACCTGTCGTGTATGTGTCGCGCGCGCTTAATGCGGCTGAGAAGCATTATTCACAAATCGAGGCTTTAGCTATTGTGTTCTGCTTAGAAAAATTACACCAGTATTTATATGGGCGACGTTTTACACTACGTACGGACCACAAGCCATTGGTCACTATTTTTGGGCCAAAACAGGGTATACCATCAATGGCTGCGAGCCGGTTACAAAGGTGGGCTATTAAGTTGTCAGCTTATACATATGATATCGAGTATGTTACTTCTAAGCAGAATGGGGCAGATGGGTTGTCGCGGTTGCCAGCTCTTTCTGATAGTAAACATCTTAGTAAAATTCCGGAACAATCGTATTTACATTTTGCCCAAAATGCCATGTTATTGGATTATAATGAGATTAAAAGACAGACGAGCCGAGACCAGTTGTCAGGCCGAGTTTTAACATATCTTCGCGACGAATGGCCGTCTGATAATGAAATTAAATCGCTTCAACCTTATTATAATCGTAAAAAAGAACTATATGAGGAGTTAGGCTGTGTGATGTGGGGCCATAGGGTGGTCATACCGGGTGAGTGTAGGAATAAGGTTTTAATGGATTTACATGTGGCACATATGGGCATAGTTAAAACTAAAGCTTTTGCTAGAAGTTATGTTTGGTGGCCGGGTATGGACGAGGAAATTGAAACAACATGCCGTGATTGCCGTGTCTGTGCTACTGAAAGTGAGGCGCCGCCTCGACACATGCCCAGCCCATGGGCGTGGCCAGATAGACCATGGGCCCGTGTACATGTTGATTTCTTAGGCCCTATCACGGGGCGGATATTTTTAGTAATGATTGATGCCAGGACCAAGTGGCTAGAAGTTAGTCAAGTACCTAGTACAGCGGCTAGTCACACGATCAGCGTTTTAAGTGATGTATTTGCACGTTTTGGGTTACCGAGACAAATAGTCTCCGATAACGGGCCGCCGTTTACTAGTCATGAGTTTTCACAATTTCTCGATACAAACGGTATCGGACATATATTTTCAGCGCCATATCACCCCGCCTCAAACGGGGCAGCAGAAAACGCAGGACATACAGTTAAAAGAGCTATTAAAAAGGCAATTAGAGAAAACTTAAATATAAATTTATTTTTAAATAATTTTCTGTTATACTACAGGAATACAGAACACTGTACTACTGGCAAAACACCGGCATCGCTTATGTTTGGCCGCAGATTGCGTACAAAATTCGATGCCCTAAGACCTAGTAGGGACAGTAAAGTTAGGGATGCTCAGGAGCGTCAACAAAAATATGGCGCAAGTGGGTCGCGTCAATTGCGCCCGGGGGATGAGGTCTGGCTGCGCCAATATCGGGGACAGGATAAATGGGTGTCTGGAAAGGTTACTGAAAAGATGGGGACCACTGATTATAAGGTAGTAGATGTTTTAGGTAGACAATTCCATAAACATGTTGATCAGCTGAAACAACGGATACGGAGTTCATTAATCTGTCCTTCTCCCTCTAGCCCGGGTAGTGATGAGAGGCCCGAGACGGTTGAGGTAAGTCAAGAACAGGGAGCGCCCGGTCCGAGCAGTCCGCGTGGTGATGGTTCGGCCTCAGCGACCACACATCAGGATGACGGGGAACAAGAGCATTTTGAGGATTGCGTAGAACAGCCGGTTCAGATCACAACACAGCCTTCTTTACCTTCTCCTAAGCCGGTCCAGTCTCGTCCCGTTCGCCAATGTCGAATTAATAAGCCAGTTAGGTATAATTAATTGTCAAGGTGTAGAGGTCATATTAAGTTTATTTTGTTTGTATTAGTTGGTAAGTTTTGTGAATGTGAAATGTAAAAGGGTTCAAAAAGAGTGGGGGTGAAGGTGTAATGTATTGTAACCTCTTTACTGTTTATGATCTGCCAAGTGGGCGGCGTGACACAGCCATGACAGGCCACTGTCATGGCTGTTCCGAATAAAACCCATTACTAGCTACACGTTCTTTTACTCATACATTTCAGCTTATAGGTTTGTATGAGCTGGGTTCTGTTGGTGGTTTTCCCGGTTTAGCCATCATACATATTGTTGAAATCTTCCATAAGTTTGGATAGTGATGCACTTTGAAGATCGTGTTGAATAACATTGTTAAAAAAACCATCGCTTTTTTGAGCAGTTGTTTAAGAACTTCTCCCGTTATCAGATCAAAACCAGGTGCTTTTTTGTTTTCTAACTTGCAGATCGTTCTCCTTAGTTCCCTGGGAGTTACGAGTGTCAAAGGTAGCGATAGTTGCTGATCACTCAGGAGCATCTCGTCTACTTCATCTTCAAATTCCATCACAGATGACTCATTCGGAGTAAACACTTCACTTACGTGCTCAGCAAACAATTCTGCTTTCTCTTTTTCACTTTTGGCCCACGGTTTTTCGGAGGTTTTTCTTATAGGTGGAATGTGGTTTTGTGGTCTTTTGAAGTCTTTTGTTATTTTCCATAGGAAGTAGTTATCTTTTTTATTGGTAGAGAGTTTGCAGCTTCTATTGAAAAGTTTCATTTTCACTTTCCTCTATGAGTTCCTTTAGTTCTCTGGAAGCTTTATTGAATTTTGTTTTCTCTGTTTGGGCTCTGCTTGTTTGCCATTGCCTTCGTAGCTTCCTCTTCTCCTCCAACTTTTAAATGGTGATTACAAAAATATATACATATTATATGTTAAAACTCCAAAATGAAACTAAAAAATCATATTCATAAAATGTAGTCATACCGCATACCTATCAATTAATGTTAGCAACTTACCTACCTAATATTTATTTGTATAACTTCACCAACACGCACCTGAGGCAAAATGTATTTCATTTAGATTTAAGCAATTACTTTGTATCTCATTGTAAGTGAACCTATTTATGCCACCGACTTCGGAAATTAAAGTTATTTTTAACTTTGTTGTTTTTTTGGAAGTCGGTTATTTTTTTTTTTTGTAAACAGTTTTTTATTTTTCCCTTTTTAGTGCCTAAAAAGAATTTTCCAAATCGGTTCGTAAATGACGGATTTATGCGCGAACAAAAAACGCAATGCAGAGTAAGCGAAAAGATCGTTAATGTAACACTGTAAATACATTATTAGGTTTTTGTTGATTTTTCAAAAACCGGTTGTCCGATTTCGGTAAAAATTTCATGGGACCATTTGGAAAGTATACCCTTTCCAACAAAAAAAAAAAAATCAAACCGGTTGGCAAACGACGGAGTTATGCACGAACAAACATAAAAAAAAAATACAAACATCCGAATTGAGAACCTCCTTCTTTTTTAGAAGTCGGTTAAAAAACCCGACTGCGTAAAAAGTGAACTTAAAAAAGGTGGAAACAAGATTTACGAATTAATACTTTATACAATCTCATTCATGCCTGCAACTGCATGAGATTGTATTTGTAAACCTCGTTTCTATCTTTTTTTAAGTTCACTTTTTACGCAGTCGGGTTTTTTGATATTTTAAATTGAATTTTTTGCCAATCTATCTCCCGAATGCAAACCGATTGCTATTAAATCTCGAAGATACAGTGATGACGACCGACGTCTTAGTAAAGACTAAGTGAAGAATCACTTAGGAGCTGGTGTGTGAAGAGAGCCGGTCACCATGGCGAGCGCAGGTACTGATCATTAAGAATGCGAATCACCGCAAACGCCTTGTAATCGACTACTCCCGAAGTATAAATCGATTCACAGAACTGGACGCCTATCCATTACCCAGTATAGAAGAAGTGATATCAAAAGTGGCAAATATCAGTGCTTTTCAGGTACCATTTTAATGAATTAGGAGTCACAACTGCAAGGATATAATGTCTCATATTAAACATAATATATTCATCAATGGGCCCATAAAATAGTATAAGCCCCATACAACATCTTCACACAAATATGTTTTAACCATCACAATAATCCCAATTTAAAAAAAAATTAGGTCTGAATAGGAACCAATATAGCTAAAACCACTGCATAGTGAAACTTAAAAATAATAAGAAATTGTTGCCTATATAGTCCTCTATACGGCTAGCTAAATGTTTTGTAGGTAAATAAATAACTTTTTATTTATGAGAAAAATAAGAAGCGCTCTCAAATTTCTCCATACATTTTCTACTCGCGGACATTCGCGATTCGTCATTCCGCGCTCAGCCGCGCTCGTAGAAGCACCGGTGTATTGATTTTTCGCAAAAAATATTTACGTACTGAAGTGAGTGCTGTATTAAATACTGTGGGTGGACGAAGTTGATACTTTTTTCGGACCGAAATAAAAGTAATTACGATTATTGGAATTTATTTTTAAATAAATCAATCAATCAATCAACTCAGCCTATCGCAGTCCACTGCTGGACATAGGCCTCTCCCAGGCTGCGCCACAACACCCTGTCCTCCGCCTTCCGCATCCAGTCTGACCCAGCCACCTTCTTAAGATCGTCGGTCCATCTAGCTGGGGGGCGTCCCACACTACGCTTGCCGATACGCGGTCTCCAC
Source organism: Tiliacea citrago (assembly GCA_963921375.1). Classification (NCBI taxonomy): domain Eukaryota; kingdom Metazoa; phylum Arthropoda; class Insecta; order Lepidoptera; family Noctuidae; genus Tiliacea; species Tiliacea citrago. The sequence continues at coordinate 764,081 of OY992802.1, forward strand.
TCCAGGACTCGTCTGCTCCATCGGTCCTTCGACAAACATGGCCAGCCCACTGCCACTTCAGTTTGCTTACTCTGCAAGCTATGTCGGTAACTCCGGTTCTTTTCCGGTTTTTTTAAATAAATACATAGTTGTAATTTTTTGTATAAATAATGGTTGTAGATTACGGATAAGCATTGTGTAATCTATAATCAAATTGAAATGGAGGAAATATTTTTTTAGCCATTCTAAACAATAGTAAATTTTGGATTTTTAGGGTTCCGTACCCAAAGGGGAAAAACTGGACCCTATTACTAAAACTCCGCTGTCCGTCCGTCTGTCCGTCTAGGCTGTACCTCATGAACCGTGATAGTCAGACAGTTGAAATTTTCACAGATGATGTATTTCTGTTGCCGCTATAATAAACAATACTAAAAAACAGAATAAAATATATATTTAAGGGGGCTTCCATACAACAAACGTGATATTTAGCCGTTTTTATAGATAATGGTACGAAACCCCTCGTGCGCGAGTCCAACTCGCACTTAGCCGGTTTTTTTATTCAGGATGGCGGGTGTATTTTTTTAAATAAAAATTCGACATTGTTAAAAATTGTGGAGGTGTTGAAGGTCGTGCTTACGAATATACCATCCAATTTTTGATTCATGATGGCGGATGTAAATGTTGGTGATAAATGAGAAAAAACCGGCCAAGTGCGTCGGACTTCGCACATTTAGGGTCCCGAACCAAATGTAGAATATATGCCGTCCGAATGGTAGAATTATTCATAAGCAGTAGGTGCGCATTTGACCGCAAAATCAAGTTGGTTGTAATAGGAAAATAGAGGGAATTTCAAAAAAAAATCTGAGCTATCAATATGATTTGTTAATAAAATATACGTAACTAGCTTTTGCCCGCGGCTTCGCCCGCGTGGATGTCGGAAAAAATGTCACGAGAACGTACTACCGGAATTAAAAGTACGCTATGTGTTAATGCAGATTATAAACTATAAACTGAATTACCAAATTTCATCTAAAGCCGTTCAGTCATTTTCGCGCCAATCCGAAATTTAAAATCATCCCCTTTAAAATTAACTACCCCTTTCCACCCCGTTAGGGGTAGATTTTGTGAGAACCCTGATACACCTTTTCCGATCTTAAATATAAACACAGAGTTTCAAGTTAATCAAGCCACGCAATAAAATCCTCCCTTGTAAAATTGACAACCCCTTTTCATCCCGTTAGGGGTAGCTTTTTGAAAAACCCTGATACACATTATTCTACATTTTTGGTTTTAAGTATAAATACTGAGTTTTGAGTTAATCGGACTGCGAGTTAAAATTCTTCTATACAACTTTGACATCCCCAATCCCCCTTCGGGAGGAACTTTGAAAAAACTAAAAATGGAAAACTTTATGATTTACTTAGGTAAGTATTCGTGCCAAGTTTCAAGTTTACCAACTTTATTATTTTTACTTGAATACAAAATTTTGCGAATGAACAACTGCAATAAAAAACTTTATCCCCCTTTTCACCCCTTTGTGGGTTGAAATTAAAAAAAACATCTATTTACATTTATTTAGATTAACCATTTTGAAAGTATTTACATAATTTAAAAACTAAACAAACTTAAAATAAAAATAATAATATGTAAAAGTAACCTATATAACAAAGGGGGGGAAAAAATCATAGGGCATCAAAAAATTCTTCCGCATCGCTTTCAGTGGGAAAAGTCCAAAAGGCTGGCAGCATTGCCACGTTGTATGGCAATGCTGATTCTTTGGCCGAAAAATAGGCCAGCCCTCTGGTTACGTGAGGAGTCGACCAACCGCTTGGCGATGTCTCGAAAAACTAAGTGGGCACTCGGACCCCATGGCCCTAGTGTTTCAACCCCAAACGGCTCGAACATATAAGTCCCAGTAAGATTAAAGTATTTGCGCCGTTTGAGGTTTTCCGCACCTGAAGCAGCCGCCCCAGCACAGCTCACCGTGCTAGGAAGATGGGATGGCGCAAGGGTGTCGACACACGTTGCATCCCACACCAAAGGCCTACCTACCTTCCAAGGCATTATAGTCATTCCGTCTGGTCTCTTCCCATCGTCGCGTGCCAAACCATTGGGTTCTAAAACAGCGGGCACCCCGGCGGTGACAAGAGCACGACGGATAATGTCATTGATGCTGGCATGCCGTGCTATCCGGCCTGCGCTTTTACTGCAGGATAGGCCATGGTGTCCGAGGCAGTCGACACCTTCACCGCAATGGCAGCGATGCGGAGCCACGCAAGGAGCACCCAGACGCAGACAAGTAGCGAGCCGGAAAGTAGTGTCACCCAGCATAGTGCCTATGTTGGGTGACGGTAGCGCCTGAAGCCAGAGGCCCGACTCCCACTCACCCACAGCCAGCAAGCGGGCACGCTCAGCAGTATTGGTGGACGTATTAATAAGATTAGTCCGTACCAACCTGCAGAGCGGGTATATTTATATATTTATATTTACATTGTTTATGCGGAAGTATTATTGATTTCAATTTCAAAAATAAAGAACTTTAATTAAAAACAAAATCTCATCCCCGTTTTCACCTCTTAAGGGTTGAAATTCTAACAACACCGTTGCATTAGCTTCCAACCATAAGCCTAGATAATAAATTTAGTGATTTTTACATTCTAAAATGAAGGACTTTCCATACACAACTTCATCCCTCTTTTTAACCCTTCGGGGGTGGAATTATCAAAAACACTGAAACACGTGTAAATTAATTTTCAATCGTCAGCCTAAACACAAAATTTGAAGAACCTAACTTCAAAACTGACGCACTTTCATATAAACTTCCATCCCCTATTTTACCCATTTAGGGGTGGAATTCCCAAAAATCCTTTCTTATTCCTTGTCGACATTATAAAGAGAACATCTGTACCAAATTTCAGCTTTCTAGGTCCAAGGGTTTAGGCTGGGCGTTGATGAGTCAGTCAATCAGTCAGCCAGGAATTGTCTTTTTATTTATATAGATAGATAATAAACATTATCACCAAATTACAAGTTCATAGGTCATTGGAAAGCTAAAAATTTCTTGGGAACAAAATTTTGTAAAACTTAAAGCTGACTTTAGTAGCTTCTCATTCCTTTGTTTTCCAATATTTTTTTAAACAAAAAATACAGTATTTTTATCTACTCAAAGAGCTCTAGACAACGATACCACACTCGATGTGGTAGGTAAAAAAATATCGCACCACCCTTTACCTGTATGGGAGCCCCCTTAAAAACATATAAAAATATTTGTTAATAATTTGTATGACTTTTGGGTCAACAAGATGCTTATACTGCAGGAAAATGTGAGGACTGTAGCTCCAAGCGTTTGGCTGTAAAATCTGTGTGACAGACGGACACGTGAGTGACAGCAATAGTGCTACGTTTGGACCCTTCGGGTACGGAACCCTAGAAAGAGCTGGCCTTCATTCTAAATTTGAACTTCTTTGAAACATGAAATGAAAATAAACTTTTTACTACTTTATTTTAATTTTTATCAAAAATTCTGTAATCGCGCCCGAGTCTCAGTAAATAAAATACTTACTGTTTTCATAAGGGAATGATTATTATTTTTAAATATCACAACGAAAGTTTACGATAAACTCCCAAGCTAGTAATTATGAAGTTGATTAATTATGGAGTTTGATTATGTAATGCTCTAACATTTGCCAGCAAAAATAATATTTACAAGTACTTACATATTTTCCAACTTGGGGGATAATCGTAGGTGTTCCTTGTAATAGTAAAATGTTTAGGTCGGTAATTTCCGTAAGAATATGCTATTTAATTCATAATGGCCAGCGCTTGAAATTTTTGGGTACCTATCTACGTAATGGCTGATTAATTTAAAAAAATATTAAAGACATGAATATCACGCAGATAATACTTAGTCACAGTTACCAAAATTCGATTGCAAACTTACAACTAACTTTACTCAAGCAATACCAATAACATAAAAAAATATACCTTCAATTACCAAGATTAGTGAAGTTACGTATAAAATCGAGCGGACAGCGGTTTCAATGTGTGCGTGCGCGGTAATGTTGTTGTGTTGCGATTCAGATACCTAAACTTGAGCGAGTTCAAAATGTGATAGCGTCCTTAAGCACCATAGATTTAAAAAGAGCCTATTTTGCCAGAGGAGAGACCCCACACTGCGTTCGAAGCAACTGCAAATCTATATCAGTTCCGACGTATACCATTTGGAGTAACCAATGGAGTTTCCAGCTTTTAGAGAACCATAGAATGACTTATTCGAACGGAAAATCTAAAGGGCACATTAAATATCAATCTGCGGCAAAACACCAGAGGATCACGATTATAATCTGCAAAATTTTCTTGCAGCACCTAAGAAGTACGGTCTGATCCTCAATTAAACAAACTTCTATCAACATACTTGGCTACACGATCGCCAATAATATCATCAAACCTGACAATGCTAGATTAGAACCACTTCTAATCTTACCTCCACCTCAAGACTTGCCCAGCTTGCGAAGAGCCCTGGGTATGTTCGCCAATTTGTCAAAGTGGATATCAAACTTCTCCGAAAAGGTACATGAGCTATCGATGATTAAGACATTTCCGCTGAGTGACAATATGATTAAAGATTTCCAAGAACTTAAGAACGCCATAGTCAAGTCTTGTGTTCACGCCATTGTCAATAATAAGCCATTTACTGTATAAATTGATGCCTCGGAGCACTCCATTGCGACAACCCTTTCACAGGCGGGTAGGCCTGTAGCATTCTATTCAAGAACACTTAATCGAAGTGTGCAGAATCATTCAGCTCTTGAAAAGGAAGCTTATACAATCGTCGAGTCCTTGAAGAAGTGGCGGCATTTTCTTATAGGGAAAATTTTTCTGCTCGTCGCTGACCAGCAATCCGTTTCTTTGACGATAAGCACACCAGTAAAATAAAAAGAAGATACAACGCTGGCGATTGGAACTATCACCATACAATATGACATCGTATACAGGCCTGGCACGCAGAACCATGTAGCGGACGCCCTCTCCCGTGTAACGCGCTGTCGTCGAAACACCTGCAACGTTACGATCACTTCACGAAGCCTTTTGTCACTCGGGTGTAACCAGATTGGCAAATTGGATTTCTAAAAACTTGGCCTATTCGGTTGAAGAGATAAAGAGTATGACGAAATACTGTCGCATATGTTCTGAGGTTAAGCATTAATTAAAGCTGATCCACAAAATAAACTGATTAAAGCGACAGCGCCTTTTGAACGGCTGAGCATGGATTTTAAGGGACCAGTACCATCTAAATCGAGTAACAGATTCATTTTAACAGTAATCGATGAGTTCCCGCTTTCCGTTCGCCTTCCCGTGCTCTGATATAAGCGTAAAGACGGTAATCAAGCATTTAGACAGCATTTTTAACATGTTTGGCATGCCAGCCTACGTGCACTCAGATCGGACCGACGGACATCATTTTTATCGGCTGATGTAAAAGATTTTCTACACTCCAGGCAAATAGCGACACCTCCTTCTGCGAAGCAGTAATGCTCGCGAAGGAGGAGGCGGAACGCGTGAGGGTGAGGCAAGATTCGCGCCCTCGCACCCTTAGTCGCCGCAGGAGACGCCCCGGGCGTCGGGAGTCGCTAGCCGATTTCCGGCCACCGTAGGCGCAGGCCTGCGGACGGTGAGCGATGGGTAGCTCGCCGTCCGATAAGGACCAGGCCCGGGTCGACGGTGCGTTGTGTTCCACGCGCGCCTCAAAGAGATGTCAGCACCAACAGACGGGGTCTAGTAGGACCAATGCCTGCCAGGGTTGCGAGTTTGTCCGTAAGGGATATCGTGGCCCTGGCACACAGGCAACGGAAGGAACACGGGTGGGTTTTAGTCAGTAAAAGTCTGACACGACGCCCATAGCGGGAGAAGTTATTTGATAATTTCCCACAAAAAAAAAAAAGAAAAAAAAAGGCAAATAGCGACGAGTCGTACAACGCCATAGAACCCTCAAGGCAATGGTCAAGTTGACAGGCTCAATTCTACGCTCTGGAAAAGTGTACAGTTAGCACTGAAAACTAAGAACCTGCCGATAGAGAGCTGGGAGGATGTCCTACCGCAAGCACTACACTCCATACGCTCGCTTCTTTGTACTGGTAAAAATTGTACGCCGCGGCGCCGCATCAAAGGATTTTCCGCCACTCACGGAGATCGACGAATAGAGATTCAATTCCGACATGGCTAACGGACTCAAACAGAATACTTATGCTACGCTTTACCGGATAACAAAATATTAACCAATATCTGTGAAGGTAGACTAACCCCACCTGTTTGTACGTTCGAACGATGGATGGTCGCGAGACTACTGTGTCCAACCGCCGTTTAGCACCTTTGGGAGGCAACGGAGAAGATAACCCCGCAATTAACGAGTTTGAGTTTGTGGACGCCGAACCCCAAAGACCACAGTCACCATTACCATAATTTTCACCACCAACAAGTTCCCCTTCACTGAGAACATACACGCCACCAGTCTTGCTGCCGGCGACTCCCTCACCGCCGCCACAATCGGAGGCTTTGCAATAGGTACCGGAGCGAATGAGCTCGGACAGGATCGAGCCCCCAGTCACGGAGTCACCCCGGAGGTCGGCCAGATCATGAAACCCGCCAAAGGTTTTAGTCGATTACATCTGGGAATGAGGTGAACTCTTTACCACTTTCTTCTTCTGTGACCATAGATACTTCTATTTTGTCATACTCACATTGTCTTAAGAATGTATTGTCATTGTCATAGCAATATGTCACGTTTTAGCTAATTAAAACTTACAGAATAGGTTTTAGCTAATAATTCACTAAGTCTTATCATTTTCATGAAAAACAAAGTGAAGGTAGGCAAATTTTGGTTTTTACAAGTTACTACCCCCTCTTAATATGTACACCCATGCCAAATTACAGCTTTTTAGTAATAGGAACCTCTAAGCTAAGTCACAGACAGATGGACATGGCGAAAGTATAAGGGTTCCTTGTCAACTACGGAACCCTAAAAACCAGTTTTTTTGTTTTATCATCTACTCATCTCTGCACACAGAACATTATATTAATTAGCGATTAACATGAATTAACAATAATTATCATCATAACTTATATCATAAATGTGAAAGTGAGTTTGTTTGTTACGCATTCACGCTAAAACGGCTCAACGGATTTGGATGTGATTTGGCACAAGGGTAGACCATGACCTAGGCTAGGAAATAGGATACTTTTATGTTCCCGTGGGATAATGTCCAACCTCCACGTGGGGGAGGCCGCGGGTCAAAAGCTAGTAGTTTATGGGATGAGGCTGCGGATCCCACACGTTCTGTTCGTTGAGATGATGTGAGCATTGATTGCCACCGAGTAGTGAAACACAGAAGGTCCATGGACAACATGTCAACGCGATACGAAATTCAGCTCCGATTTTGTTTTTAAGTTTACTATTAATTTGGGTAGCACGTCATCACGTCAATAGAGGCAGGGGCAGGATTAATATCCCTTGCTAGTTGACGCCTTGGACTATTGTTTAGGTGTTTACGATGAAGTGCAATTGAGTATGAATTATAAACATAACATAACATCACGCCTGTAATCCCCGAAGGGTTAGGCAGAGGTGTACCTATAGTACACCAACATTTCGCCAGTTAAGTTTAAGTCCCATGTAATAGGGGGCGAGCCTATTGCCATCAACCGAGCACAAATCCAGACTCCGGGCTGATACTGAGAAATTTCTAATGGAAAATCCCATTCACACTGTGCCCGACCTGAGAATCGAACCCAGGACCTCATGCACAGCAGTAGCGCTCGCGACCACTAGACCAACGAGGCAGTATGAACTATAATGTGCACTAGTAGCCGGAACAGATCAGAATAGTAAACAGACACTCGACGACGCTACTGCAATATATACAAAGGCAACGGAGTACGGGTCGAGTTTCTGTATAATATGCAATCTCTGATGAGAACGTAGGTAAATGAGCCTTCTACACATCATTCTATGATAGCCGCGGGTTTAGCAAGTGATGTGAACTTGAACTAGTGTTACAATGGAGTAGATGGATACCTTTCGTGAGAGTGGGAAGTTTGCGTAGGTGCACACGTCGCAACACCACTTCGCGCCCTCTGTCGCCGGCACAGAGCTTGCTGTCATCTGAAGCAATTATATGTTGCTGATTACGACACTACTGAATACTTGTTCATTGTACTGCTTACAATACGCGCGCAACGTCCGAAGGGTTGTTCAATTCTACTATGTCTTACACCTCAATTATTATTCAAATTATAATAGAGATCTAATTGACCATGCACAATCCTAAATCTCAAGCTGCTTTAATTTTATCCGACCGGAAAAAAACATAATAATACGACTCATTTGGACACACGCATTTTTAATTTAAAACGAGGCTTTTTCGATGGGAACCAAAAAACGCGTCAGGCTAAGCTGTATGTCCAGCACAGCATAGTAAAACCGCTCTTACTACTACGAAATAAAGACAGTTTCAAGGTCAAACTGTTGCTATTGAAGTGCAGTTGACTATACACCTCGATTAAAACCTAGGTTAACGTTGAAATAATGTTGCAGCTTATTTGTCACTGGTTTTTCAAAAGATGTTAAAGATAGATATATAATAGGTATGTGCACAGCCATGTATTATGTAAATATTGCGTTGAGTAATTTAGAATTACTTTGAAGATAGTTGTAAGTATTTTGTAATGTCAAAGTGCTTTGTATCAGTGACACCTACCTGCAGTGGGCAGTTGTAGGCAATGTAGTGCAACCGAGACTATAGACACCTAGATCAAGCAATGAAAGCAATCGAGACATTAATGCATACATTAACAGTGTGACAATGTGTGCTAACAAAATACGTATCATATACTTATATTTTAAGTCAAAAAGCTAAACTGCACCTTTTTCCAAATAATGCTGCTTCATCCTGAGCTAGCAGTTATTGTTCAAAAATTGTTCAATCAACACTATGAGTGGTTCCATAGACTTGCACCTAGTGGAGCCATAAACTTAGTTGATATCCTTTATCTCAGTAAACCCAAAGTCCATAAATTGTCTTTAATGAGCAGTTAACTGTTACTTTTGGCAGTAAATCAGTCACAATTTGCATTAAATAATATACATACAATCATGGTTGAGTGTCAATGAGTGTAGATGTTCTCTTCATTTTACTCACACTTTTGATCAACTATCCAGCTAGTTTTTCAATAAAAGCATATTTATTACAAATATACCTGTCATAATTTGCATTTAATAGGCAAATTCTGAAATAGTTGATTTGAACTTAAAATGTAATCCTGTGCAGTATCACATGGAAGCTGTTTGATAATTTCATTACAATTGCAAGGTCATTATGATAATACAACTACTTGTTAGGGCAGAAAACCAGCCAATGCTTTACAACAGTCATTGTACATGACACGTGACCTTACAGGTTTGTTCCTACTTCCATTGGGTTTATGTTAATGAGAATAGTAATGAGTATTTCATTGGTATATTGTACATTGATATCTTGAAATGATAAATGTCAACCTTTTATAATAAACTGATCATTCTTGTGTATCATGAAGTGCATGTGCAAATTCATGGGAGGAACTAAAAGAACACACAAAAGGCCAGACAGATTTGACCAAAATATACCAATCTCATTCCTGGAATGTTTTTGTGACATTATTTCTGTGGATAATGTCACATAACACAGTAGATGCACAGCAGTTGCTAATGTTGCTACTGGGTGCCTCTGCAAGAACCCTATTAAATAGAGGAGTAGCACCTCACAAGGTATCGACACCATGTGAACATTGACAGTATGCCAGATTTAACAGATTAACTGCAAAATTAGGCACAATATTGATGTCTCACTCTATAGTATACCTGCAAAATGTATGGTCAACATTTAGCAACCCAAATGCTAACATTTTGTTTTTTTTTTAAAGGAGTGGATATTTTAAATTAATTCTATTTATTTAGAATATTAGGTCAAAACAGATATTGCATAATTAAATCCTCACAAAACATAACTGTTCTGCTTATTATATTATACGTTGATACATTGGTATTATTTTTTAATTTTATTTGGCTGCTAACAGTAACAAAGACAGCATCAAGTTCAGTCACATTAACTGAATAGTATTTTGCCATTAACATATTATTGTCGTGAATATATTGAGCACTATCCCAGTTCAAACTATGTATAGAAGTGATAGAAAAATAAGTTCAAGTGAGTGTATTGACTTGTTGGCACACCTGTGTACCAGTGGCGTAGCTAGGGGGACGACGGGGCGGTCCGCACCCCGTGCCACCTGATTGGGGGTGAAACCCAAAAGTGAAAAAAAAAAATAACATACTACCACATTCTTAACAATATATCACTTAGGCTTGAAACTATTTTAAACAAGTTATCCAAACTAAATTATTTAAATAAAGCAAAGATGGGTAGTAAAAAAATCTGGCAGTAGTATATAAAAAAGTTAAAAGGAAAACAAATAATAGTCAACCAACATTTTCAGTTGGAATGTATGAGAGAACATGTTTTTCAAATACAATGTTAAGTTTGTTCTTGGGATAAATTCATCCCAACTATGGAACCCTTCATTGAGCGTGGTTCGACACACACCTGGCCAGTTTTTATTCTTGGGTGACACAATTATGCACACCGGGTGTCACCCATGCTAGCTACGCCACTGCTGTGTACTACAGTCTTTAGTGTGTAATGCAGTGAGGGGTTGTGCTGTATGAATCACCTGGCTGATGGTGGTCTGTGAAACGTTGGTGGAGGCGTCGAGTGTGGCGCACTCGGTCCCCGGTGGCGCACCCGGCTCGCCGAGCGACGCGCTGTTCCTGCTCCCGTCATTCTGCCCCTCCTCACTCATCGTACCATCAATAATATAACATTGAGAATACAACTTCACGCGCTACACTTCACAATCAACTACTATGAGGTTCTCATCATACGAGATTCTTTAGTATTGCTTCTATTTACACAGGTGTGCTGTTCGTCGACGATTATTTCTTTACGTGCGCCTGTGGACAGTTTCCTGTGACCTAAAATCAAACGTGCACCATAAACTGACCATTGTGAATACCAACTCATAATCACGGATTGAAAAATAGAAAGGAGACTGATTTCACCTCAAAGAATTTCTTATTGGTATCATTGACAGATCGCGACACAACATATGTGAATATAATATGCGAAACATAAGTATTATATTATGTTATTAAAGATCCGAGGTTGTTGATATGAAACTTGGCATCGTTCTTCCTAGAATTTTGGCGTCGTTACACAACATAAAACATCGAGAGTGCGATGGCATAAGGTCAAGACTACTAGAGCGATACGATTTACTCACACTGTGCTGACGATGTGACAATAAACTGAAAACGGTTTTGCTTGTGAAAATTGCCAAACAATGTATAAAACAAACCCGGGGGAGACGGAAGAAAACATAAAAGAAACAATAGAGGTCTAAGCAATTATGTGTTTACGGTATTTTGACAAATTTTGTGTCAATTTTGGTGTCATTCAAATGAAACGAGATGGCTCACTCACTGTGGCTCACTCACCTATTGTCAAAGTGTGCATAGTACTGAACTGTCATTGGATAAAACGTTATGGGTTTTCAAAATATTGACATTTCTGCCAATGAGACTTATCATTCTCAGAATTTACCAATGAGTCAACCAATAATAATAAAGTATGTTAGTTTATTCAAAATGGCTACCCTAAAAAAGTAAAAGATTTCTGTCTGTGGTTGTGCATTCCGTTTCACGTTCACGTAATGAAATTATCAACTACTGTGGAAACTATGCTAAAATCAAAACGTTCAAATCACACACAGTAAAAATCTGTGGTGAAGATAATGAAAATTCACTTGAAGAATGGTGTCATATAAATGACAAATTTTTGGTACAACTGTTTTACGCATTTACATAATAATAGTTTTGTACTCTTAGCTGGAATGTTTTAAAATGATTTAGTAATAAGTAAAAAATTTGGTTTATGAATTCGAATGAATTTTAGACGCATTTTGTCGAAGAGTTCGTTGAGGTCCTCGTCTTCTTCGGGAAAAGGTCAGAAGAAGCCGGAGGAAGTAGCGAAATTGCAAAGTGAACTAGAGTTACTCAAGCAAACAATCGATTCCTTAAAAGTTTCTGTAGAAAGTAGAGATGCAGCCATAGGTACGCTAGCTCGTGAAAAAGAGAAAATATACGTTGAACTAAAAAGTGCACAAAGAACAAATAGGAACTTACATCAACAGCTTGTAGATGAAAGGTGAACAAATAATATGTATTCTTAGGTGACATCACACGGCACACCCATAGCCGCGGCAAGTACGGGTAGGCAGAATATACGTAACGCCATCATTGTGCTTCTTATCATTACAGAATATTATAAAAAAATATTACATTCGTATCGTAGTATTGAAAGTTATTGATTAAACATAATTTTAGGGACATTCATTCAAAGGAAAAGGAATTTTTCATCAACGAGATTAAGAGATTGTCTAAACGAGACGAAAACGAAATAAACGCCCAAGAAAGTAAGGATGTAAGTAACTAATAATTTATCTAGTATCTACATATTTAACAAATAAACTGCCAATTGCCATAAAGTGAACTGACAAAAAAATATGTTGGATTTGTGAAAGTACTAAGTTCTGAGTAAGTAAGTATGAATGTACCTAAAAAATACTTAAAACTTAGTAGGTACTTTTACAACATTCATTTGAATAACTTTTTTCCAGATAAACGAAGATCAAGTAAAGGACTCTTTACTTGACGAATTAAAAGCTAAGAATGAAGTAATTTATAATATTGGTGCTAAGTATTTAAAGATAAAATCGAGCAAAATGTTTTTCCAAAAGCAATTGGAAAAATTACACATTCAAAACAAAAAGGTTCCCACCTTTTCAATATTCTTTATAATTTTTGTTCCAATTAGTATCACTATTTAAATAAGGCCGCACTACGTTACGGTTCTCTACCGCGGACGGTTTAGCTGCTAACCGCGACACGCACTAGGTGCGGTCATCAAACCGCCCACTTGAACAATTTACGCTAAACTTCGTTACTATAACATATGTAGACGTCTGTTTTTATTATATTTCAGACATGTGAGAATATTATTATAATGTTACAAGACAATAGAAAAACCTTGGATGGTCTCTTAGTTAAGTTACTAAAATCTGCTTCAGTTTCTCCAGACAGTAAAAAGTATTTAAAACTATTGCAAATCAACGCCAGTTTGCATTACGAAAATACTCAACTTAAAATATATCTTACATCTCGGCAAGAATCACCTAACAATGCTATACAAGAGCACTCTGAGAAGTGTTGCCCGATTGATAAACAAACAACGTGTGGAAAAACGTCAGAAGAAAAAAAGAATCGTCACTGTTTTCATTCAAAGTTAAAAATAGTTAATGCGCTCGAAGATGTTAGAAGTTCGCCGCATGTTCGAGGTACGCTATGTAGATCAGTTTCAGATTCTTGTATCGTGAGATTGACTTTAAGTGAATTATATATACTTTAAATCTAAGTATGATTGTTTTATTTGGATTATAAATGTAAGACAAACCAATACGTAAGGCGCACCAGGGACCAGGGCTTTGGCAGAATCATAATAATATGATCTGCATAAAATTCATACATCCCGCAATTCATCTGTTTGGCAGCTGCTATTTGACATAGACTTCATTAAAGCAATTCATAATTTGTGGACTATTTTACGAAACTGGCAAACAGATGAATTGCGGGATAAAAATTGTACGTAGATCCTACTATGATTTTGCCAAAGCGTCAATTTTAGGCCCCCTGATGGTAAGTAGGTACACATACTCTGGTATAGGTACATACTCTGTGATCTGCGATAACAGAGGTATTTCAGCCAGGTTCATTGTCATCCCAGCTTAGCATCCCAGAGACAAAGCTGACGTATCTCACACACAAGTCATGTCTGTTTTTTCACTGGCATGCGGCATCCACACTTACCTTCAAACTGGAAAACAGCAACGCTGCTTTACGGTAGTAAAAGTTATTCTTTATGGAGTAGGAGCTCTCCTCTCCCAGACAAGCTCTTTCATAAAGAGCTTTCTACCAAGTACCAGCTGGTAGTACCTACCTACTAAATAATAGGCTACGTATTCCAAACTCAAAAGAGGTATTGGTGTTTATGTTAAAGAAGGAAGAATGGCAAGACCAAGTTGCTTATGCGTAAAGGCTCGTACAGACTCGCTCGATATCGCGGGCGCGACAGGCACTGACAAAGAAATTGTGCTACTAGTGTTGCGTCGCGCCCATGATATCGTACTAGTCTGTACGAGCCTTAATGATAAGCGGTGACTGCTAATGAATAGGTATAAGATGCATATTTTATTATATCGGCTCAACCACTACCTATTCAACTTTTTGTTGGATAGGTAGTGATTTCAGAACGTAGCAGTCATTGTCTATGAAAAAGTTCTTCGGAATAATGTTGCCTACTAAATTATATTTTCCAGTTTTGAAGGAGTTCGTATAAACATGAGTAATATGGTATCCGATTTATTTTTTAAATATTTTTAGAAGGCTTAGAACATGTTCTTACGTTTTCAAACTAAACTATACTATCGAGCCTATCAAACTTAATTGATATAATACATAACATAAATAACATCACGCCTGTAATTCCCGAAGGGTTAGGCAGAACTTAATCGATCTCGTTCAGGACCGCTAAACTCCCTTAGGCGTTATAGCAATAAAACTTTATATTATGTCTTGTTCAGTGTCCTTGAGAAATACACAAACACTCTTTGACTCTTTTCTCTTTTAATTTTTTGACACAGTGCTCAATCTCAATTAATGTTTTGTAAATATTTTTTAATTTGACTAAGGTATATACTCAATAATCTCTTTGATTTTAGTTTTACATATACATGCTAGCAGTTAGAAATAGACCCATGTTGGATGTTTCCTAAACTAGTGGAATTTGAGAATAAAATTTCGTGATTTGATTAAATAATCCAAAGAATCCTAACGGAAAGTAGGTATCAAGTATTAGTAAAAATAAAAGTATAGTTCGTCAAAATTCACAGAGGTGATTTTGAAAGTAGGGTGGTAGACAATAAAATTGCATTGGAATCAAACACGGAACGGAATGTATTGTTGGCAACATTGATCTCCAGATTTGTGTGCGCCGGCATCGCACGTGAACGTGTCGCAAAAATCTCAATAAATTAGTGAAATCACCATGTCGGACGAATATTTCTATGGTAAGTCTTAATCTTTAAACTATTGCGCTTACTTTAACAGTTTTATTTGCATGTTTCGCATTGTACTTTGTTCTGAAATGTGATTGTAACATTAGCGTCAGCTTTGACACCCGGCTCTCGCCATTTTATTTCACAATATTATGTGGATATCTGTTTCAATCGCTATCTGTAGTGTTAACGTACCGTTTCATTCGATTGCGCTCGTTGCTGGTTTTATATGTAGCGTATTTCAAGTTTTTAACTGACTTGCCGCCATTTTTGATTAAGGAAATGAAATGGCTAATTTCTTTTACGAGTTCGTAATGGCGTTTCTAAGCAATGAATTAATTCTACATCCCACGCTAGATAAGTGCTATTGATTTTTTGCTAACGCGTGGTGCGTTTGAAATGTGCGAAGTCACTGGTTGGGCGCGCAATTTGAATGCGCGGCGTCCAAGCCGCGGCAGTTTACATTCCGTTGAGTTGCCAAGCATTTGCAAAAATGTTAACTCCGCAGATTCAAAGCTCTCAGCGAGCACTTCTGCACCGCTATTGTTTATGTCGGCGCCGCGATGTCAGCGTTTTGAGGTTATGATCACAAAATTAACACGAGTTCGTAAGATGCGGTCGCCTGGTGCGAGGCCGCCATGTCTCACGCTATGCGATACGAATTGGATGAGTTTCGTCAACAATGTTGGTGAATGTTTCAGGTGTAACTCTGTCGGCGTCACATCAGTCCGAGACATGGGACCCCGAGGCGAAGGCGGAGTACCCCCGCAGCAACAAGCTGCTCATACGTCAAGCACTGTTGGGTCCAGATGCTAAGCCTGATGAACTCAATGTTGTTCAGGTATGTTTTATCACCTTGTCTAAGTAAGCTTGTGGAATACTTCCTGAAACATGAATTCAATACTAAGGTATGATGTAAAAAAATAAGTGTTTTTAGGTTGACCATCTCTTAATACTCAACGACTTCCTTTAAATGTGCACAGCATTGTGTTAGCCTCATAGTTTGTACATATTATAATTTACCCGTAAGAGTACCTGTATGGGTTAATGATAGATATGGTGGTAATAATTCTTAATAATGTACCACAGACTGCAGTTTTACAATAATTTTGCAAAAACTTTGTTTAGTCTGTATTACATCATTGACAGGTTATAAGTGGTAATTTGCACTATCTAATTATTCAGCTTCAGATAGTGTGTTAAATGAGCACTGATAAAATATGACTCGTCCAGTTATTATTTTCTGTCAGTCCTATCTCGATTATCAATCATCTAATCAAAGCATCACCTAGGCATTGCAGCAAGCTTGATTTGATCTTTGTTTTATGTGCAGGTCGAAACCATGTCACTGCAGGAGACTGTCAAGATCCCGGTGGCTGTACTGAAGGCAGGAGAGACAAGGCATGCACGTCTTGACATTGAATTCCCAGATGCCCCTGTCACATTTACTCTTATTCAGGTAATAATGTAAAGAATTATTTTACTACAGTTTATTTTATTTTTAATTTAAGTAGTTCCTAAGGAAAAGAATTATTGAAACTTGTTATTTGTTTAAAATGAGTCATGATAACTGGGTTATTTCTGAACTAATAATTAGTTACCACATTATATGTACCTACAATGTTTTGTGAGGTATCTGTGAAATAATCGCAATTTATCTGCATTAAACTTTCAATAAGACTGAAATGATGATAAAAACATAACCATTGGTAATTTGATGGGCGCGCGACGTCGTTTTGACTGTTGCACCGCCTGCTTGTGATTGTTCGAGGCATTTGTCTGATCTACAAAAATGACAATTTAAACTAATGTGTACAATGATGCATAAACTTAACATAGCATTATGTTGTACAGGGATCAGGACCAGTGCATTTGATTGGCCAGCACCTCCTAGGTGCCCTTGTGGAGGAGTTTGAGGACATGGAGGAGATGGAGGAGGAGATGTTAGATGAAGAGGAAGGAGATGATTCTCAATTCAAGGTATGTACAATAAATACCCTGACACTCTTGAAGATCATACAAAAGATTTCAAAGACCACTTAATGTTTTTTTAGGGCTTTCTTATATTGTTGTACATGCTGATAGTTAGTTGCATGCCAATATTTCATTGACTCAAAATTATGCCAGTGATAAAGTAGATTGCTGAATTTACAGGAAGATGAGAATAAAAGGAAAGCATCAGCAGGCAAGCGCAAGACTAATGAGGTACTGAAAACCTTCAACTAATATCAAATTACGAAAGTGACTGGTTCTGTACACCGCTCTACAGAGGGAAAAGGACCTGTGGCCCAGTTCTGTTAAACAATGACAGCTCATGTAAGATAGTTACAAAATCTTTGGGGCATACGCTGAAGTTGATTAATCTCATTTCATGTCATTTTTCATACAACTGGGCTTATACACTGTGGTGTCTAAATTGTATTTTCATGAAAATATCATGATAATTGGCTGTTGGTTTTCTGTATACTCATTCAGTAAAATAACCTTTACCTTCTGATAGCTGTATAACATATTTTGATAAGCAAAAAAGGTGGCCTTGCATTGTGAAAGTAAATAGGGATACAGACATGTTGCATCCTGTGCTCTAGGTGGCCTTTTTTGTATATACATAATACATGAATACATTTTCGATGGGGTTGAATATTTTGGCTTGTGGTTTTAAACAAGTTAATATAATAATTTGTTATTATTACAGGATGAGGATGACGAAGAGGGAGAGCCTAAAGGCAAAAAGTCGAAAATGTCAAACAACGCTAAAGGCAAGGCTCCGTCGCCCAAGAAGAACGCCAAGAAGTGAACCGCCTGCCGTGCCAGCCCCGCCGGCCCGCGCCCGTCCGCTCGCTGACACGCCGCATGCGCGCCCGTAACAAGAGTCAGACAGACCAATTCCATTTAAGACTGACTACATTCTCGATCACTAAACTTTAGGTATACTTTACCTAGTGTAATTATTGGAGATATTTCGTTGACGTTAGCACCACAGGCCAGTAGTCGGCAGTGCGGCGCGGCGGCGAGCGGACGGGCGCGGCCGGCGGCCGGCGTATCTCTTAGTTCTATGACATAGCGTGGTAATTCAGTCTAGGTTAGCGTGATATCGACTCGAGCGTGTGTGGGTGAGTGGGAGTGTGAGTATTTGTTCGTGATAGTTACTTACTGGTCGAGATATCTGCAAACTTATCGATCCGATCCTGAGTGGTTACCAACGATCGAGTGTGATTTCTTCACTTATTTTTTTTATTATTTTCTAAACTAAATTTCCATTCCTTACTGTGGTATAGTGTTATGGATGTCAAATTTAATATTAAAGTAAGTCTTAAATTCACAGATGTATTTTTAAGTTAAGCATAATCAGTGTACTTTTAAGACATTGATCGGAGTAGCTACCAGTCGAAATGTAATTAAATTTGCTAACGATTTCTCATTTCAGAATGAAAACTGATAATCTATTATAGTTTGTTTGTACATATACATTATAAAAGCATAAGAACGGTAACAATAAAAAGCATTTCTAAACATTCTCACATATTTTATTTCTCTCCACAGAAGATCCTTGTATAATTTTTAGGGTTTTAGCCGTCTGTCTGCCTGTCCGTCTGTCACCAGGCTGTATCTCATGAACTGTGATATACAACCATAGACAGGCTCCCATACAACAAACGTGATTTTTTGCTCGTTATTGATAACTGCAACAGGTAGACGTTTGAAATATTCACAGAATATTTAGTTATATATTCACTTTAAAAATAAATAATTTAAATAAAACCAATATTTAAGGGGGGCTTCCATACAACAAACGTTTTTTTTTTTTTTTTTTGCCGTTTTTATAGATAATGGTACGGAACCCTTCGTGCGCGAGTCCGACTCGCACTTGGCCGGTTTTTGTACCTTGCCTCTTAAAATCAACCAGACTACATCAGCAATATGATGTTTAGTTAGGGTCAGTTCACACCGAGACGCGACGCGACGTGACGATACCTGAAGAGGTCGCGAGGCGCATAGTAAAATCGTTGGCAACACGACGCCGACGCCTCGCGGCGCAGCGGAACGTGTCTATATTCGCCACGTGCTCCCGCCCCGCCCCGCGACCACCCGCAGTCCACCATTTGCAAGCGCATGAGAACGACGTACGGCTGCGCCTCGGGGTGTCACGCGGCTTCTTAAGGGCGCCGCTCTTGCACGCCGCGCGTACCGGCGATTCACCGCTGCGTCTCTTTACGCCGCGAGGCATCACGAGGCGTAGTGCTGCGTATTCTAAATTCTCACAATGAAATGCGTGTCTTTTCGTGTAGAAAATAAAGTTCTATTTTGAGTCGCTCTTTTAAATTGTGCGCGCAGCGTCGCGTCTCGGTCTGAGCTGACCCTTAGCAGACCAAGTAACAGAAAGTCTTCCTACTAAATCATTTTTTATCTAACAATGCCTGTAATATTCTATTTCGTTCGCGTTGTATGTTGTTCGACTCTTCCACAGCCTGCACTAAACTTTCAAACTTTTCATTATCTCTCTTGTTCTGCACTTCTTGCATCACTCTCTTTATTTCAGTTAGTGTCATGTCATCTAACTTAACAACATGGCTGCATGTACCTGTTCCTGTGGGTTCATCAAATATTTTTTCAAAATATGTATAATATGGCCAGTTGTTAATTTTTCCAGTTTCCTTCTTTTTCTCAGTAAGTCTGATGTAAGTTTGTTTCAAGTTGCGGAATTTTCGATCACATTCTTCTGAAGACAAGCCTATTTTTGGGGCAAACAATCTCCATACATTTTTCTTTTTGACAAGAGGATCCCTAAATCTTTCCTTATTGTCTACATAGAATGTTAGAAGCTGCTTGACATAATCATCTTCTTGCAATTTGTATGTTAATTTAGGTGGATAGCTAGTTGGTCCACTGTATATTCCTTCAAAATCATCATAGTAGCGCCACTTTGTTATACATCTCCCTGTATCTGCTCTCATTTTTAATCTAATATAAGTTTGTTTTAAATTCCTGAACTTTTTGTCACAGTCTGTAGGGCGTTCCCCTACTGATGCTGATATCTCTTTCCACAACTCTTTCTTTTGGTATCTCGGATTTTTAAACTTTTCAGCTATTTGCTTGTACTCTTCTATTAGTAACCTAGTTTTATTTTTGTCCCAGGGACCTATACTTGGATTGTAATTGTAAAATATTCTTTCAAAATAGTTATGATATTGCCACTTGATTGGTTTTCCAGTTTCCCTACTCTTTTCTTTCCAGTTATAGTACGCTCTTTTTAAATTCTTGAACTTATGGTAACAATTGTACTCTGTTGTCCCTAACTGCGATGCAATCTCCCTCCAAACATCTTTTTGCAAGCAGTCAGGACTCCGGAACTTATTCAAGTTCTCTATGTAGAGACTGAGCAATCTTCTTACTTTGTGTTCCTCCCATGGCTCCAACACAGACAGTGGAAGTGATTTGCATTCTTTGAATACCTCTTCACAGGTGTTGTAGTGAACCCATTTGATCTCTTTTCCCAATCTTTTCTTTTTCAGGAGTCTTATGTAAGTTCTTCTCAGGTTTCTATATTTTTTAGTACATTCATCAGAACTTGTACTCAAGTGCACAGCAATTTCTTCCCAAAACGATTTGTCTTTTGTTACATTTTTAAATCTGTTATCCAAGCACAATGTAAGTAACAGTTTTATTTTGTTCCTATCCCAAAAATTGTCATCATCTTTCGCCTTTATTAACTCCTTTTCACTATTTTCTGAAATATTTTCTTGGACAGCTGTAGGGGTCTCGTTAATTTGTATAAATTGTCTGTTGTCTCCCGTATCCACAATATATCTCGCCTCCTGCCCTGTAACTGATGTAAACAAAATAGGTTTATCTGTTTCTGGGGCATGTTACATTTGTCAATATTAATACAATATAGAGCTATTTATTTATAATAGGTACACCAACAGCAAAGAGATACCTATCTACATCTAAATATTTTAAGGGAACCAAGCTTACTTTGTGGATTCTGGATGGTGAAGTTATTGCTACTGAATATGACATTGCTTTGATCTTCCCTGAGGACAAACCAATAACTTTGGTTGTGGGGATTGTTAATATCCATAGTAAGAGCAAATTAAAAAGTGTTTTATTACAGTGTAAGAAGGATTTTAAATTGTAAACATTAAACAATCACAGTTACAAGTAGCTTGCTACATATTAGTAATCTGTGGTACTATGCGCTTTCGAGCACGGCACATTTTTTTATTAATATTTTAATAGCCTGGTTGCTGGGACCTTTTGGCTAAGTCATTATTTACAATTTTATCTAATTAAAAACTTTATATAATGATGAAATTAATTATTTTAAACAATGCATGATAGATGATAATCCCCACCCGTAGTGCCACGTCTTTACTGAGACCTCACGCGGACTTCTTGAGAGATCTTGAAGTGATTTATGTTGCACTGTTTTATTTCATTTGCCTACATTAATACACGTTGACAAACACTTAATGGTTAATAATCCACCATTATTACATATTAGTATTCGACTAAACCGCTAAACACATATTGTAGAAAATAAAACAAAACTGCTAAGCATGATGCATCACTTTCCCGCCACGAAGTCCTGAATTGCATGGAATGTTTTATCCACAGGTTATACACAGACTAACGCACCGTTGTTGATGCGTTCCAAGTTGCGCTGTAATCGATTTGAGCGCGCTTACATCCGTACCCAATTAGCGTGAGCGAGAATACGATGTCGCGCGAATCGTCATGAAATGCGGTTTATTGGGATAACGCCGACGATGCCCTAAATTAATATCACAGTGAGCGCTGTCAAAAATGACGGTAGTGCTATTTTGTTGCATCTTATCCTCTGACCAGCCACGCGATTTCGATGCGAGGCGAGCTTAAGTCGCGTACGTCGAGTGGACACCGCGTGGTAACGGCGCGCGTCTGCGATTTTTTTTTCTATTATATTATTATATATTTATATTCTATCTTATTTGATTGCTCGACCGAAGTGTACTATTTCACAAAAAACTTTAAGATATTCGACCTACGAGAGGGTATCTAAATGCGTGGCATTTTTGAAATTGTGCTTCTGGTCGCCATCTAACCATAGAAGAAAAGTACAAATGTGTGTGTATGTGGTGTATACAATACACAAAAAAATACTATAAAATCCAACCGTGAGCGAACGGGCGAGCGTTCCGAATTGTTGACAGCTTTCAGCTGTCATAATCGTGATAACTAAATTGGAACGCCAATCTATACAGAGTATTCTACTCTCTACGGATTAATGTGAGCGCATAAGGATTAAAAAAAAAATGAGCAATTATGGGCAGTGTTACCAACTTAGTCGATTTTCCCCTAAAACTGGTGGTGTCGACCCCCCATTTAGTGGTGAAATATTGCTTTTAGTGGCTGGTGGTTTTTTCTAGTGGTTTAGTAGAATTCAGTTTCAATTACTGAAAAAGCTATCACTAAGCCACTAAAATGTTAAGAAATATATTACTTTTACTTCATTTAATTTTCCGGAGTATTTACTTTTCAATTCAATTAAATTTTTTAAAGGTTCTGGCTCCATCTATATCTTTCGATGATTTTGCCAAAGTCAAGGTATGAGTGAGTAATAAATGATCGTAAACTGTTTCATAACTATTGGTCAGTGTTTGTAGTGGTGACATCCATGGATCCCCATGCTAAAAAAGGACAAAACATTTTTGGTTAGTACATGAAAAACTTCACAAAATAAATGTTAGAACATTCAGTAGGTAATAATAAATAAATAGAAAATATCAACTATAACTGGATTTTATTATTGCTATTGAATTTATAAAAGATTTTAACTGCAGGGGTATGGACTAAAGATAATAGGAAAGGAATATTAATTGGGCGGGGAACATCAGAAGGGAGTATGTCGTAAAGGGGAGTGGTTAAACGAGGACAGGAAAAAACAAGTGCTCCAGAGTGCCCTCGTCCAGACAGCATTCACACAAAGAAGAGTCCCTCACGCGTATTTTGGACCAAAAAACTGGTGTACAAACAAACCCAAGTCGGAGTCTAATTATGACAGAGGTGGCTAATTTACTAGAAAATTTTAGTTTGCTGAAGCAACATTTAAAATCTTCCCTTCAAAATTCGAGTTTTTTGCCAATGATCATTCCAATTCTTCATCATCTCGGGTTTAACAAGACAGTGTAGATCTCGGGGATAACAAGACGGATGAGATTCGATCCCATTCCGAGTAGCCAGCTTGGCAATCGAATCGGCATTTTCATTATTAACAATTCCAGAGTGGCTGGGGATCCAAGCCAGTGCAATCTCTATGCCTACGCAGTGGTATCTATACAGGAGTTTATCTTTAGGATAAGGGGGAAATTGTGACGGGAGCGAAAAGGCGATTTCATTAAATCCTGTAGACAGCTAAGAGAATCCGAGAGAATGAGGCTTTTGTTGATTCCATGTGATTCAATGTAAGAGACTGCTTCCAAAAGAGCTATTGCTTCCCCTGTGTAAATACTGCCAAAAGCAGGACTACGAAAATTAAGAATAATTTTGTATTTTAGGATCCACACAGCTGATCCGACAATACTATTATCGGACAACTTAGAAGCATCTGCAAATATCGTCAGCCAATCGTGCCAGTGCTCTGCCAGAATCCTATTGAATTTGGCATTAGCAACAGGGTCATGTTTGGGTATACCAAAGTTAAAAATAATTTTTGGTTGGAAGAGCAAGGAATCATTTACTTCAAATAAGGGGTTTTTATTTAACTGGGCTAAGGAAATGTGCAAATTATTGAATTTTGTTAACAAGGAGTGGAGGATTTATACGAGACCAATAGCGAGATGTTGGGATTAAGAGAGAAAGTGGAGGGAGAAGAGGATGACATTTATTCTGGATGACTTTGTAAAAAAATCTGTCAGAGATATTGTCTACGTGGGCGAAGTGGGGGCTCTAAACATTCTACCTGAAGGGCATTAATAGGTGAGCACTTCATAGCACCCGTGATAATACGCAAGCATTTGGATTGAATCCTTTCCAGTTTGGCAAGGGCTATTTTGTTGCATGGTTCTAACAGAAATGTTCCATAGTCAAAGTGACTACGAACTACGGCGTTATATAGGATTTTCTGGGAAGTTGGATTTGATTTCTTTGAGATGTAGTCCAGATGATAGAGACCAGATAATATTGAGTCAAGAATGAGGCCAAGAAATTTTGCTTTGTCACGGATCAAAATGGGTTCATTTTCAACGTAAAGGTTAATAAGGGGAATATTACGCTTGCGAGAAAAGACAACTGCATTACATTTGGAGACTGATAAACTTAAGCCATGATCGGTCAGCCACTGAATTGATTAGGTTCAGAAATATTAGTTTACAGTTAGAAGAAGATTTGGAATTAAAGGGGTAGGGTATTCCGTCGACCCCCGGAGCAGAATCCCGGAGATGATCTAAGGCACAAATAAGTTCTGAATACCACTACTAACTATGAAAACAACAGTGACAGGAAGTACTATACAAGCTTTGACATCCCATCCATTGAAGTTAAGATAAACAAAAATTACAAACTTTATAATTTACTTAGGTAAATATTCGTGCCAAGTTTCAGGTTTATTAACTCTAGGATTAAGATTGTTCATGCATACAAAATCCCCCCTACCCCTCTCTTCCCCTTAAAAGTCAAATTTCCAAAAACCCCTCCTTAGCGGATGCCTACGTCATAGAACTGTCTGTGTGCCAAATTTCAGCCCATTCTGTTCAGTGGTTTTAGCTATGTGTTGACAGACCAATCAGTCACGGTTTCCTTTTATATAAGGTTAGATATTATATTGAGAACCTCCTCCTTTTTTGAAGTGGGTTAAAAATCATTTATAGCCAGAGTGCATCTCATGACAATTCCAATAAGACCAAACACGGGTAGGATACATTGTTTTATTACGGAGTTCCAGTGCCTATCTTCCGGCTTCATCATCAGATCAGTATGATGGTACCATTTTGACCAGAACTATTTATTTAAATTAGCTTCGCTTAACTATCTTAATCCAGATAACTTATCGCCACCTGTGAAATACTTATCATTGAGAAGTTCCGGGGGCCATCTGTGGCCTTGTTCATCAGTTCCACTTCACCAAATTAAACTTTCTGAATGCAAATAATTGACTTGTTGATGAAAATATAAAAATCGCTATATGTATGCCTATAATATTTGAGGAGTTCCTTCAGTTATTTATGGATCCCAACATCAAAACTGGATTTTGATAAAAATGGGACCAATCCGGAAGTATATCCTTACAAATAAAAAAAGAATTTTCCAAATCGGTTCATAAACGACGGAGTTCTAAGGTAACAAACATTAAAAAAAAAAACAAAAAACGTACAGACGACTTGAGAACCTCCTCCTTTTTGTAAAGTCGGTTAAAAATAGAATAAAATAAATATTTAAGGGGGCTCCCATACAACAAACGTGATTTTTTTGCCCGTTTTAGCTCGATATTTATAACGGACAGGTAGACACTTCAAATATTCACAGAATATTTAGTTATATTATTCACTTTAAAAATAAATAATATAACAAATATTTAACCTTTGAGACCTCATACGCGTTTTGACAAGCCGGTACTCAGGCACCGACCTTTTTTTATGGCCTGTCATTGTTATGACAGGGGCCGCCGACAATTATAAACGTATTTAAAAAAAAATAACAATAGACGTCAAGCCTTAAGAGTAAATTTTTCTGAGAAGCTAATTAGACAGGCCATAATACACAATTGCAAGAATGGATCTGGGAAGTGTATTGTTTTTCTAAACAAAATATGATTTCAGATAACAGCTGCCATTGTATTGGGATTACCTTATTTCTATTTCTGGTAAAAGGGCTGCGTGAATTTACACGAAAGTTTGCACCTAGCATTATGAATAGATAAGTAATTTAACAACAGCGTTTTTTAGAGAGTTCTATGTACAATTTGCGTTCCAAAAGGTAGCTTCGTATGGAGAAGAATGGGCAAGAAACTCCACCGTTACTCTTTTAAAATGTTTTACAATATTTTGGATCGGTACATCAATTATATGTGAAGACGATGCACCTAGAATAAAATTACTATACCACAATAGGTAAAAAGAATGAATAATGAAGCAATGACAGATAAATTAATTATGTGATAGATACATGGTGCTCACATATTTACAAACATTGTAAAAAAAAAAAAGTTTTCTTAAAATAATTAATATCAGTGTGTGAGTTAAGGTAATCACAGAGTGTAATTTACACGTCATATTAAAAAAATATTAAAAATTAAGCTACATGGAGTCGATTTTTCCTATCTTACTACCCCTAAGAAGAAATGGCGAAACAAACTCAGGGGTCAAAGTCTCTTCAAAAGTCCAGATATAATCTTGGTCAGATCATTTGAGGACCATGTAGATCCGTGTCTGAAATAGTCTTTTGAGGAAAGAACCACACAAATTCGAGTGGACCTGTCCAATCAGTGCAAGCCTTAGGGCATTTAATTATCCTGGTGCAAGCATTTGTCAGTGATCGTGCAGCTCAACGACTCGACGAACAATTCCAAAGAAAGGACATTTGGGTAGGCCGCATAAAGTGCTCAAAATGCCAAACCATAATTAAGAAATAAATAAACTGCTTATTTATGGAATGTTAGCGGTAATTATTAATTAGTTTGAACCACAGACAATTAGTCGAGTTGATGACAAATGAGAACGCATAAGCATGGCACCTCACTAGGGCATTTGACACGCAGCGTTACTGCGAAAATAAATGGACGACGCCATTATTTGTGTTAGTGTTTGTCGATGTTGGTGTTTAGTTTTACTGATTTGTTTTATTACAATTACATGAGTTTTGTATTTTTATGTTTAATGCATACTGATTGAACACGTTCTATATTACGGATTATGTGTAGAATATTATTAAATCTATAGGAGAAATCTGACAGCGGTGAGTTTACAGAACACGGCCGGTACGCATTCTAATAATTTGAATATGTTCAATGGCTATACTGCCATTTAGAGTATTAGAATATTTATTTATACTAAGTGACTGTAATCATGTAATAAATATTATGCGATAATGTTTCATGTTAAGGCTTGGGACCCGTTGGCGGGAAACGGTTGGGCTGTTCTGTCACTCTATAATCGTCCAGAAATTGACGCTTATTTCCTTTGCGATACGGTAGCCCGCGAAATCCAAATCTTAGGTTTTATAACAAATTGCAGCTTTTACATGGTCTTATTTTGTTTGAAATCTGATAAGCAGTAGTAATGATAGTAGGAAATTGAGAAATTCCATGAAAACTTCTATTTCATGAAAACATGACATTTCTCCATATAACTTTTAAATGTTATTTCTTGAGGTGTAAGCATTTAGCTGCGTTAGAATGTAGTTATAGCTCTGGAGGGTGGGTGGGTTTTACTTGTGGGTGTAGAATTGTGGATGCTGGTGCACATTGTTTCTGTGTGTGAAGGTGGCTTGGCCAATACGATTACACCTTAGGAACTATGTATATCAGCATCGCATGCAAACTGAGGACTAACCCGCCTTTGTGAGATAAAATATCTACATAGGAGAGACTGGAAATAAAAACAATATAATTAAAAATTAACAAATAAAGTAATAACAAAAAATAAAAAAAAACAATAAATATACTTATTGTACTAGTTGTTGACTTTGTGATGTTCTTTGTCAGTGATGTCGGGCGGTTGGCTGGTGGTGCTGGACCGGGCCGGGCGCGATGTGAAGCGGTTCCCGCTGGCTGAGGGGCTAGCCACCCTGGGCAGCGACCCGGCCTGTGATATTCGCATAATGTTGCCTACTGTCAGCCCGCACCACGCCACTGTGGTAGTTCATGCTAACCAGGTAATGTGTTGTTTCATCAATACTTCTGCTATATCCTACTGCATGCAATAACTTTCAATAATTAATTTGTTGTTGGATGTTTTGTTTTAAAAAAGATATTGTATTAAGTAAACATAGAGAACAGAGTATAGTCAATGTAAGCTGTAGCTAAAGCATTCAATCATTCAAGCTCAAACTGTTCATAAATATTCCCTGTATGAGAGGGGACAGCTTTGCCTTGTCCCTTAAGATAGACCAGTATCCGTGTTGACGGTATTCAGCAAGGTGTTTGAAAAAATAATGCTGAATCAGATGCTTGATCATTTTCACACCAACCAAATCTTAGACGATCAGCAATATGGTTTCACCAAAGAACATTGTATGACTGACGCCGGTGTCACCTTATTAAAACACATATTTACAGTGTGGGAGGAGGCCCAAGATGCCATAAGAATCTTTTGTGACCTCTCCAAGGCATTTGACTGCGTAAATCACGAAACCTTACTCTTGAAACTTGAGCATTACGGACTAGGTAAACTTGCGCTAAGTTTAGTAAAACCTTATTTAAATGATAGACGACAGGAAGTTCAAATAAATGATGTCAATCCACTCAGTATAAAAGTAAAAGTAATATACCTCCCCACATAGTCCAACTAAATGAAACGAAATTTAAATCTTTTTATAACACGCACTATATAGCCAAGCATATTATAAGTTGGGGGATTACATCGCTTGCAAAAATGCTTCGCTTAAACGCATAAACTAATTGATTAGCATTCGAAAATATTGTTGGAGCTGCTGAAGATTGTAAATACTATCTTTGCTACTATATTGTACTAGCTTCTGCCCGCGGCTTCGCCCGCGTAGATGTCGGGAAAAATGTCACGAGAACGTACCACCAGTATTAAAAGTACGTGTAGTAGTATGTGTTAATGCAGATTATCTATATATATAAAATTCAAAGTCCTGACTGACTGACTGACTGACTGACTGATATATCAACGCACAGCCTAAACCGCTGATCCTAGAAACATGAAATTTGGAGGGTGTGTTCTTTGTGAAGAGTAGGTATCCACTAAGAAAGGGTTTTTCGAAATTCCTCCCCTAAGAGGGTGAAATAGGGGATGGAAGTTTATATGAAAGTTCGTCAGTTTTGAAGTTAGGATCTTCAAATTTGGTGTATAGGCTGACGATTGAAAATTAATTTACACGTGTCTCAGCGTTTTTGATAATTCCACCCCCGAAGGGTTAAAAAGGGGGATGAAGTTGTGTATCAAAGTCCTTAATTTTCGAAGTAAAAAACACAAAATATATTATCTAGGGTTATGGTTGGAAGCTAATGCAATGGTGTTGTTAGAATTTCAACCCTTAAGGGGTGAAAAAGGGGATAAAATTTTATTTTTAATGAAATTTCTTTTTAAGTTAAAATCACTAATATTTCGGCTTATGGTTAAATGATAAATAAATGATAAATGATTTATTTTCTGTAAGTAAGTTTGTACAAACACTATTATATTCACATCAATCATATTAAAAAAAAAAGGTGGAAACCAACACACAGCCCACATCGCTGGTCCTAGAGACATGAAACTTGGAGGGTGTGTTCTTTGTGAATAGTAAGTATCCACTAAGAACGGATTTTTGGGAGTTCCACCCCTAAAGGGGTAAAATAAGGCATGGAAATTTATATGAAAGTCCGTCAGTTTTGAAGTTAGGATCTTCAAATTTTGTGTTTAGGCTGATGATTGAAAATAATTTATACGTGTGAGACACGTATAAATTATTTTTTGATAGTTTTACCCCCGAAGGGTTAAAAATGGGGATGAAGTTGTGTATGGAAAGTACTTAATTTTCGAAGTAAAAATCACAAATTTTATTATAGAGGCTGGAAGCTAACGCAACGGTGTTATTAGAATTTCAACCCTTAAGGAGTGAAAAGGGGGATGAAATTCATTATTTTTCAAGTTAAAATAACTAATATTTTGGCTTATGGTTGGAAACTAACAGAACGTAAACCATTGTTTTTTGTTTTATTTCAATCCACAAGGGGGTGAAAAGGGGGATGACGTTTTGTATTGAAGTTGTTCATTCGCTAAATTTTGTATTCAAGTAAAAATAATATAAGTACACGTGTACCGTTTCTAACTTTTCATAGAATGAAGCGATTGCGATGAAACAAAACGAAATGTTACTCCAACTTATACAAATACACAATATTTATTTAAATATAAGGTCGTGTGACTGACTGGGCTATCAACACACAGCTCAAACCACTGAACGGATTGGGCTGAAATTTGGTACATAGATAGTTATGACGTAAGCATCCGCTAAGAAGGGGTTTTTGGAAATTTGACCTTTAAGGTGGTAAAAGGGGGAATTTTGTTTGTATGAAAAATCTTATTCCAAGAGTTAATAAACCTCAAACATGGCATGAATACTTACGTAAGTAAATTATAAAGTTTTCATTTTTTGTTTTTTCAAACTACCCCCTTAAACGGGTTTTGGGGATGTCAAAGTTTGTATAGAAGAATTTTAACGTGCGATCCGATTAACTCGAAACTCGGTATTTCATATATACCTTGTACGGTTCACGTACAATATATTAAACTGCATACGCAGCAACCTACTTACTTTATTCACTTATATTAGCGATAAACATATTTTTAAGTTAGTTGACAAATTACTACTAGCGCGAGCGCTGCGGATTAGCATCCAAATCTTTACTTGTAAATCGGGCTACTTAATAAACTTTCAAGTGTTACTAAATCCGTGGTTTCCGTTAACTCACCTAAACTAACTTTTAGCTACTTCAAGTGAGCGAGCTATAACTTATTGTACAAGTGTAAGGTGCCTACTACTTCTGGACCTTACATACCTAATGCTCACAAAATATTAAGCCTAACATGTGTTTGGGTTTATTTAAACGTAACCCTTACGGGGCAAAAGGGGGTAATTAAGTTTTTAGGGAAGGATTTTACTGCGCGTCATGATAAACTCCAAAGTAATTGAATAAAACATGATTTAATATTTTTCAAAAATAAATTCGTTTCGGGGGGAGACAGTTTATATCAAAATTATGTTTCCTTTGATTAATAAACTTGCAAATTGACCCGGATATTTTCTTAATAATTAAAACGGCCGTAAAAATAAATTTTCAAAAACAACCTTTTAAAGGGGGTGTTGAATTTTGTGGGGGAAAATAATTGAATGGAAAGATTTTAACGTGCGGTTCGATTTACTTGAAACTCGGTATTTATATTTATATACGACCTTATATTTAAATAAATATTGTGTGTTTTTATAAGTTGGAGTAACATTTCGTTTTGTTTCATCGCAATCGCTTCATTCTATGAAAAGTTAGAAACGTTACACGTGTACTTATATTATTTTTACTTGAATACAAAACTTAGCGAATTAACAACTTCAATACAAAACGTCATCCCCCTTTTCACCCCCTTGTGGATTGAAATAAAACAAAAAACAATGGTTTACGTTCTGTTAGTTTCCAACCATAAGCCAAAATATTAGTTATTTTAACTTGAAAAATAATGAATTTCATCCCCCTTTTCACTCCTTTAGGGTTGAAATTCTAATAACACCGTTGCGTTAGCTTCCAACCATAAGCCTCTATAATAAATTTTGTGATTTTTACTTCGAAAATTAAGTACTTTCCATACACAACTTCATCCCCATTTTTAACCCTTCGGGGGTAAAATTATCAAAAAATAATTTATACGTGTCTCACACGTATAAATTATTTTCAATCATCAGCCTAAACACAAAATTTGAAGATCCTAACTTCAAAACTGACGGACTTTCATATAAATTTCCATGCCTTATTTACCCCTTTAGGGGTGGAACTCCTGGGCACGCCACAATTGTGGCGATAAGTCCCCTCTTTGAGGAGTGGCTAGAGAGGCGCCATGGCGTCCTCACCTTCCGCCTGACATAGGTCCTCACCGGACACGGTTGTTTCGGGTGGTTCCTGTTCAGGATAAAGCGGGAGGAAACGCCTGGGTGTCACCACTGTGTGGAGCGCCCGGAGGACACGGTGGAGCATACGGTGGAGGTCTGCCCGGCTTGGGCGGAGCACCGCCGTGTCCTCACGGAGGCGATCGGCGGCGGCAATCTCTCGCGTCCGGGCCTGGTTCAGGCCATGATTCGAAGCGAGAGTGCATGGGAGGCCGTCACCTCCTTCTGCGAAGCAGTAATGCTCGCGAAGGAGGAGGCGGAACGCGTGAGGGTGAGGCAAGATTCGCGCCCTCGCGCCCTTAGTCGCCGCAGGAGACGCCCCGGGCGTCGGGAGTCGCTAGCCGATTTCCGGCCACCGTAGGCGCGGGCCTGCGGACGGTGAGCGATGGGTAGCTCGCCGTCCGATAAGGACCAGGCCCGGGTCGACGGCGCGTTGTGTTCCACGCGCGCCTCAAAGAGATGTCAGCACCAACTGACGGGGTCCAGTAGGACCAATGCCTGCCAGGGTTGCGAGTTTGTCCGAAAGGGATATCGTGGCCCTGGCACACAGGCAACGGAAGGAACACGGGTGGGTTTTAGTCAGTAAAAGTCTGACACGCCCTCCCGCTCCGCCCATAGCGGGAGAAGATATTTGATAATTTCCCACCCAAAAAAAAAAAAAAAAAGGGGTGGAACTCCCAAAAATCCGTTCTTAGTGGATACTTACTATTCACAAAGAACACACCCTCCAAGTTTCATGTTTCTAGGATCAGCGGTTTAGGCTGTGCGTTGATATATCAGTCAGTCAGTCAGGACTTTGAATTTTATATATATAGATATATGTATAGTTAGGATTCATCCTACTAAAAATGTTTTTTATAGTGGATGTAGTGTGGACACTGTTTTCATGATATATTCACATGGACTTTTGGTGTGGTTTAGATGTAGTATAGATTATTATAGAACAAAACTCGAGCACAAATCTTGCCTTAAATATATATTTCAAGCCATTTGATTGGTTGAAATAAATTAAGTTTGAACCTCATTCTGTTACGTGGATGATTTGTTCTGTTGGATCAGACGGTGGTGCGCAACGTGTGCTCGGACGAGACGCAGGTGAACGGGCGCGCCGTGAGCGTGGCGGCGCTGCGCCACGGTGACGTCATCGGCGTGGGCGGGCGTCGCCTGCGCTGGGACTACGCGCAGCCGGCCGCGCGCCGGCCCGGGGCGCCCGAGCCAGGTGCGCCCTGACACCCACACGGATGCTGAGGCAGCGACATGTCGTTGTGATTTGAAGTAAAAATATGGTTGTGGTGTTTCCGTAGCACTGTACGTGTCGCGCCGCAAGACGCGCCTGGCGCGGCGCGGCAGCGAGCCGGCGCGGGCGGGCGCGGCCGCGCGCGGCCCGCAGCTGCAGCGGGCGCTCGAGATGTCGCACCGCGCCTCCATGCCCGGTAACTATACAGTATACACATCACACGCCGGTCTCTAATAACACTTGACGTACGAAATAAGAGTAAAAACATAGTGCAATAAATCGCCGGATGATTCTCGCCTCCGCCTCACTTGAAAATATGAGTGAAATGAGTCTTAACGGCGACATAATAGCCCAGGAAAACAAGATATTTTCTGCAAAAATCTTAGTATTCTTACTGGGATTATCTTTATTTAGGCAATAGAAACACTGCGAAAACTCCATTGCGATAACATGTGCGGAATAAAAGTATTAGCAGTCAAAGGGCCCGATGGCACGTCTATGGCACGCCACAGGGAGATACCATATCCCCACTACTCTTTCTAGTTTACATCAACGACATTCCAGAGGCGATAGGCAAAGATTGCATACTATTCGCTGATGAAACTACAATAATGATTAAGAGTGATAATAACAAAAATTTAGAAAATGAAATCGTCCAAGCTCTTGATAATGCAATCGATTGTCTAGAAAAAAAAAAACTTAAAAATAAATATGACTAAACCAAACATAATACAATTTCAGACATACAATTCAAATATAAATAAAATAGACATTCATTATAAAGATTCTCACTTGACCACTGTCGATAATTGTGTATTCTTGGGTATAACGGTCGATAAAAATTCCGAGCTCGTGGCTAAGTAATAACAGCCGCACGGGTCGATCCATCAGGTTAAGCTACGCTTGCCGGGGTTGGTCCGTGGATGGGTGACCATCTTTACATACCGAGACTCCTCCGTGCCTCGGAAAGCAAGTTTAGCCGTTGGTTCCGGCTGTCATTCGTGGATCTTTGACAGTCGTTACGGGTCGTCAGAACCCCGAAAGTCTGACAACCAGTCTTACCAACGGGTATCGTATTACCCAGTTACTGGGTTGTGGAGGTTCAGCTACAGCCGGTTAGACTGAAAGCCGACGATATAGAACTCCTTATAAAGGTCATAGTGTGATGTGAAATAGCCTAAAGCCTTCTTCAAGATTCGGCTATCAAATACAAAAATATGTTTCAAATCCGATTGGTAGTTGCAGAGATTAGCGCGTTCAAACAAACAAACTCTTCAGCTTTATTATATATAATATAATATTAGTATAGGTTACTAGAGACAGGTCGTTTTCTTTAATATAGGTATATTAGTATAGGTTACTAGAGACAGGTCGTTTTTAGGGTTCGGTCCTCAAAGGGTAAAACGGGAACCCTATTATTAAGGCTCCGCCGTCTGTCTGTCCGTCTGTCACCAGGCTGTATCTCATGAATCGTGATAGTTAGACAGTTGAAATTTTCACAGATGATGTATTTCTGTTGCCGCTATAACAACAAATACTAAAAAACAGAATAAAATAAATATTTAAGGGGGCTCCCATACAACAAACGTGATTTCCAGCCATTGGTCTAGAGAGTCCAGAGAGACGCAGACAGATGATGCAGCGTCTCTAATTGAGTTATTGGTCACATATAAATCCAAGTCATCGGCATATTGAATATTCCATGACTTCCTGACGTCAAATTCTTCACCCGGGACTCTCAAAACCAAAGAACGAGACATGAGCAAACTACAGATGCACTGTACCATTCTCCGGTATTCTCAGCTGTTGCAATTTTTGCCTGAGAATGGGAAGAAGGACATTGTCATAAGCAGACGAAATGTCTAAAAAGGCAGCGACTACGGATTCATTCTTCGACAGCGATGAGCGTATATTTGAAACCAAAACCCCAACGCTATCCATGGTACTTAGTCCCTTTCTAAATTGAGACCTAGGAAGTAATTCTCTGGATTCTACTATAAATTCTAGTCCATTCTTTACTAGGTGTTCTAATAATTTTGCAAGGACTGATCACAGAGCGATTGGTCTGAAGTTGTTTGGATCATCAGCGTGCTTGCCAGGTTTTAAAATAGGTATGATAATTTGGGGTTTCGACTGATCGGGGACCCAGCCATGGGTGTAACAAAAATTTAAAATGTTTAAAAAATATTTTTTTTGCTCTATGACTCGCCTGTGAGTCCTGTGTCATAAAGGAATAGACAATACCGTCTTTACCGGGGGCAGAGTCATGAACATGTTTTAAAACTAAGTTAAGCTCCTGCATGGAAAATGGTGCATAGAAAGGACCTTCTGAAGTAATGAGAGACGGCTGATTATGTTCTGCTTCTGATTGAACATACGGAGGAGCCAGTTTATCAAAGAACTGCACAGCAGTCTCTCGAGGGATGAGAGAAGAAATTGAAAGGGAACATTCAGATCTAAACCGGTTAATCTTCTTCCATACAACTGATAGAGGAGTGGAGGGGGACAGGGAACCGCAAAAGTCAGCCCAACCAGCACGTTTCTTCTTTCGCAGCAACCTTTTAGATTTTGCGAGGACCCTATTAAAAGCTATTAGATTATCGCTAACCATCGCCTCATTATACACCATTTCCGCATCATTCTTTTCTCTTATGGCTGTTGTGCATTCCTGATCCCACCGTGGCGGGGAAGGGATCTGCCCACGTGCAGAGTTTTTAATAGGAAAGCATGAGTCTGCACTAGCTGTTATAGCAGAAGTGAGGTTATCATAACAGCTTGACACATGGAGGGGACTTAGAGAATCAAAACACAGGAAACTAAATTTGGAAGTGAATCAATTTTGTCCTCCAATAATGGTGAATACTTTGCCCAATCAGGATTAGACAAATTATATCTCAAGAGTGGAGGGTTCGATTTTTCTAATTAAGTTTTTTTAGCCTTAGATATTATAATTGGATAGTGGTCACTACCATGTGTCAAACTGGTACATTCCCAATGGCACGACGCAGCGTTATCCAGTGTGCAAAAGGTGAGATCAACGCAACTCCAGGAAGAGACCTACGGGTTGGGCAACCATTGTTTAAAATACAAAGGTTAAGGTCATCTAAGACTTCAACTAAACCTTCCCCAAAAGAGTCGCAACGTTCAGAACCCCACCGAAAGTGATGGCAGTTGAAGTCCCCCATAACAAGTACAGGGCCTTCTATGTTTTCCAACGTACATTTTAAGATTGAAAGGAAACTTTGATGAGGGTGAGCAATATAAACAGATAAGAGGGTTATACCCTCTACCCTTCCAGCCACAATGCTAATATCATCACCTAGGGATGGCAAAGATACAGCCACAAGTGGAACACAATAGTTCACGCAGAGAGCCGACCCGCCATAGCCATCAGATCGGTCGCATCTGAGAATATTAAAGGAAGGTAAACGGAGACAGACTTGGAACTAGCCAAGTCTCAGCAAGGGAACAGGCTAAAGGTTTGTATTGATTCAGAAGAAATGTGAGCTCGTGCTTCTTATGCCACACGCTCCTCACATTCCATTGAAGGAACACAAGCCGAGACATTGTTATAGGATGAAAGAGAATTAATAAGTGAGCAAGCAACGTTGGGCGGTAATAGAGTTTTATTGGATGAGGACATTAAAGTTAACAGGAGTTTACTAAGAGTTTCAATGATTGAAGACAAGTTTTCAGGGGATTCTGAGAAGATTGAGGTGTACTAGTAAGCTGCTGATGAGCTGTTTTATCATAAGAGGGAGAAAGGGGAGCATGGGTTTTTGGCTTAAGGAACACATCATAGCTACGAGTAGAAGTTGGAACAGTTTTACTTGCTTCTGAATAATAAATTGTTTTCTCAGCCATAATTGTTTTGATTGTCTTCTGTCTGCTGTACTCCGGACAAGCTCTGCTATTCGCAAAGTGACTTCCAGAGCACAACACGCAGAAAGCTTCGCTCTCAGCAATGCTACAACCATCACCGGGGTGATCATTGCCACACTTGCTGCAACGGGGTTTGGAACGACAAAGAGATTCTACATTACCAAATCGGCAACACTTGCGGCATTGAATAGTGGGGGGGGGCATTGAAAACTGTTCTACAGTTAAAAAGATGTATAAAAACAGAAAATTCGTTTTGGTAAAACTTGGCCATCAAATGTGATGACACAAGTTTCTGTCAAAAGTTAACAAAGATGGTTTAATTGAATACCGGCCGGTATTCAATTAAACCATCTTTGTTAACTTTTCTGTTCAGTCGCCTAACTTTTATTATTGGACCACAGCCTACTGGAACTTTTAAATATGTCAAGACTTCCTCATCTGTGAAGTTCGTAGGAATGCTACTTACAACACCCATACGGGTTATAATAAAAGACTAAATACCAGCCTCATATAAAGGTGAACGGCAGGCTTGTATGGGAACTTCGTACCGCTAATAAAATTTCGTGTTTTGGGATATTTTTTGTTTTAATTGGTAGTTAATAAGATAGACATGCCCTTTTTAAATTCTGAGATTTTTAGAAGTTGGGACGTAAAAGTTATAACGAGTTTTATTTTTTAAGGTTATGTACTAGTGTACCAATGTAGATTGTTGCTTAAAGGTACATAAACATTGTTTTGGTGATAAAGTAAATGTTCTAGATTGCTTGTCGCTAGCTTTGTAGTGTTCTACTTACTATTAAATAGGTAGATTGAGATGAGAATCGTACCTACTCAGTGAGGGCTGTATTAGGAGATATCTTTGTCCAGCTGCGTACTGCAACAGTTTGATAATGATGAAGTTAATGTTAGTTTCGCTAAATTGCTCAGATGCAGTCACAAACCACAATCCAAAACAACAAGAAAAGAACTGAACCACAGAACT
This sequence comes from Tiliacea citrago, assembly GCA_963921375.1. NCBI lineage: Eukaryota > Metazoa > Arthropoda > Insecta > Lepidoptera > Noctuidae > Tiliacea > Tiliacea citrago. The sequence goes on from OY992802.1 coordinate 802,219, forward strand.
GAACTAAAATACAGTAACAGTAATACAGATTTTCTTTAACTGTCAATAAATAATTGCCATATGAACAAAAATAATATTGATGACGAAAATCATTCCTATCATTATATTGTTAACTATTATGATTTTATGTAACAATCATGCATACGTAGGTATAATATATTAGTGTTTAATTATACTTAATGTTATTTCTATTTCTAAATAATTAATCTATCATTTCGTTATTAGTGTTATTTTACTTATGACAACTTTAAAAAACATAACTGCGTTTAGTTTACGAATTTATTACGTTTAATTATTAAAATCGTTTTATTGATATTATTCATTAATCCGAACTTCTAAAAATAGTACACTTACATGAAAATAAATGTCTTAGTTGCCTTAATAAGTGGTATAAATTCTATAACAAAACAACAACAAAAATATGCGGTACGAAATCTGCCGTTCGCCTTTGTCCCTAACACATTATTTGAGATAAAAGCGTTTGCATCCTGCGGGGATGCAAACTACCGATATGCGGTTTCTACCGACTCGCTTGACTGAAACAATATTAGAAATATGATTTGTTAAAAAGCGCCCAAATGAAATTGGGTGTAGGGTAGTACCAGAATTAGTTTCGAGTTTCCTGACGGGAAACATGGACGATAAAGGGTCCTTTATCTATCACTGAATACCTAACACGGCATATATGGGTTCTCGGTTGTTTGGTAGGGCGATTGGATACATCTTCTACATTACCAGGAATTTTACGGATGTTAGTCTGGGGTGAAAGGATTTGGAACTCCAGATTACAGACTACATCTACAAACTGGCTTAATGGGTTGGGTGGTGGGACTTGAATTAAACTGGGATAAGCCGGATAGGGAGGTTGTAGGGATAACATCAGGAGGGTCAGGGGGTTTATTTTTATGTGCTTTTGGGTACACGTTTGTTCTGAATTTTAGCTGTTTTTCTGTGAAATTGTGTTTATTGTGACTTGTTATTGTGTTTGTTTTTGTGTTATCTCGTTGTTATCTGTTACCAGGTTTGTTTAGTGTTTGTTCTTTAACGATACTGGTCACCATTATCCATATTCAGTCAGCACACTGTGGCGAGAATCATTCGTTTGTCTTGTAACACTGAATTCGTTCACTGCTGTCAGCTGATTTAATTTTTATTATATATGGAACGATACTGGTGACCAGTATCCATATTCAGTATGGATGGATGGATAATTTGCACTTGTTGTCAACTCGTCACAGATAATTTCACTTAACTTATATTTGTCTTAATGAATCCTTCCACCAACATTAGTCACACTAACATACACCACACACATAAAATATGCACCACGGTCTATCCGTTAAAGTTAGTTTTGTAACTGATTTCTGTTTCTTTATATGTTAAACAACATATTTACATGGAGCTATAATTTACGTGACGGCGTACGATCGACCATTAAGATATAAGAAGTCTATGATGCTAAAATAACTTGGTAAATCTCTCAATATTGTGTGTACAAACTTACATTTGCAGTTAGATTGTATGAGGGAACACGCTTTTCAACTACAATGTTATGTTTGTTGTTGGGATAAATTCATCCCGACTACGGAACCCTTCATTGTGCGTGGTCTGACACGCACTTTAGACACTAAGGATACTGTCCGTCACTCTCTGAGTAGTCGCCATGTTTTGTTGGCCGTGCTAAACACGTGAGCTGTCCTCGACAGGCAGTGCCGGCGGCAAGCAGGTGGCCATCGTGCAGCCTCAGAGAAGAGACACCAGTGATCACATTGGTAAGAACTAACTAGTCACAAACACACCACTGGCATATTGTATCGAACTTGGCTAATATACAATTACATTGTAGACAAGAACCCGCAGAGGACACCGCTGCTAGCTAACAAACGGCCCAGAACGTCTAAAAGCGATCTCGACACGTCTGTCAGTGAAGCAGAACAAGAAAAGACCAAACCCAAGAATTCTCTGTCGAACCTACAAACCACGACGAAGGCGACGCTCTGGATCGAGTCACGCAAGACGAATCCTAGAAAGTCGAACAAGATACAGACTCCCACACAGGAACAAGTACTTAGAGCTCGCAGGAGCACGGCGTCGGCTAAGAAGAGCACGCCGCTGCGACTCACTGTGCTCAAGCGGGCGCAGAGCGCTCAGAAGATAAGGGTCACTAAGATTGAGGGACCACTGACTATGGGTAAGTACTTACATCATTTTTTATTTAATGATGTATGCACAAAACGCAGACTTAATCCCGATGCTATCAGTCACGTTCATGTATTTTGGAATGGAGTAGATAAAAGTAAAAATGGTACCAGTTTTTCCGGAAATACCTAAAACAAAGGGTGGTGATGGAAAACATCGTCTTTATCATTAATTAAACTGTCGCTGACGCTCGGCGCCGCACTAGCGAACTCTAGACAAAGCGTCTTCCTACATTAGTGTCATACTGTTAGTGCAGTGACCTTGAATTAAATGAAGTTTGCAAATATATCGCGGCGATAACTGTCACCTCAGCGCCATAGTAGTGAGCCGTCATTCATTATCATATTCGCGCGGAGACTTGCTCGCAGACGCATACCGATTTACATATTTATTACGTAATGAAACACTCACTGACTGCTGGGTGCATGCGCGAGACACACGCGCGATTTGTTCAAATCTAATTAATAAGTAAGTTCTTATTCATGAATGCAATATGTCTGAATAGAAATAAATTTATATTTTGTAACTGTTTTTTTCTCTATTTGTAGTCGAGCCGCTTTTTGTTGCAATACTACTTCTATTTCAGCTTGTAATAATTGATTGCGCTCGCTGACGTCATTATCTTATGCGAGTGCATTTCCCCTGTTATCTATTAGGTTGGCGTGACTCAATTACTTACCTTATGTAGATTTATTAATGGAATTATGTAGAAGTGTAGGTGAGCGAAGTAATAATAGTAATGACTGTAATGTTTCCCTACGTCGTGCAGACCACACGAAGCAGGCGGCCATTCGTTTGATGACCGGCCACACGCCGAAGTCAAAGCCGTCCAGTCCGACGTTTGTAGTGAAGAAACCGAGCCCGGTACGGCGCACGCCACGCTCGCGCAACAGTCGCGCTACACCTGGCAACAGTCGCGCTACACCTGGCAACAGTCGCGCTACACCTGGCAACAGTCGCGCTACACCTGGCAACAGTCGCGCTACACCTGGCAACAGTAGCGCAACACCTGGTAACAGTCGCGCAACGCCCGGCAACACTAGCAACAGAAGTGGCGCCGACCGCATTGTGAGTTATACACACGTCACTAAGCAAAACATCCATACTTTATTAATATTATAAATGCGAAATGTCTATTACCTTTTTACGCTTATACGGCAGAACGGGTTTGGGTGTAATTTGGCAAACTGGTAGAACCTCCACGCGGGTGAAGCCGCGGCCAACAGCTAGTCATTATATGTGCACAGAAGGCAGCCGTCAATATGGCGCAGCGACTTAGAAAAGGCTCGGTTTTGCAGAGCGTCGTGTTTGTCTCTCATACTCATGAGAATGGTCTCTTTCTAAAACGTTGTCATCTTGCCGCCACAGTCATTTTCTAGTTACAATTTGAAGAAAAAAAAAGGCGAGGTATTTGATTAAATTTAATTGTTATAATAATTACCCTTGAAGCGTCATCAGCTATAAGAAGTTGAAATTGCCGCGCCCCTTCGATGCGCTCCGTACAGATAATCAAATAATGCACGCAGTGCGTAGTCGACACGAACTTTAGATAGATCATTTCTTGTTTTATATACAGTGGTGCAGTCATGCAGATGGTGACGTGATTCACGAAATATTAATAGTATTTTTAACTTAAAGATATTAACAACGGGAAAGCACAATACGTAACCTAAGTAAAAATATCTTTCTAAGTTTTTCCCACAAATGAGATATTAAAATTATAATGGTTTGCACTCGATAGATAGATAGATCATTTACTTGTCCGAAACATGAGTATGCACACACAAAGCACGCAAAATGTTAAGTACATTGCAGAAAGGATCACAGTCATGTTTTACCTTAATGGCGATTGATCACAAAAACTAGTAACAGTAATTTAACTATTTGTTTAAAGTTTATTTTTTATCGTCCACGTTTGCATAATAGATGATGCTTGCAACAATTAGAGTATTATATTTGCAAGTTCTGATATAAAATATTAATTTGGTTGTTGTATCGTCGACTGTTTCGATCCTACAGGTATTAAAACTGTTTAATTGCTCGCGCGTGTTCAACATTCATTTAATGTATATGTTACGGCTGCCGCCGAGCGCCAGATCCCCTCTATTGTTGGTAAATTGGTTTTATCCAACAGGGATTGTCTGGACCTATAATTCTAACCGGCTAAAACTAGGTGTAGCCGCACTTCGGGTAATAGCCGTAACATATACATTGAGTTATTTAAATATATGTATTATATATGCAAAATACACACACCTACATTTAACGGAACATAAAAAAGGCCAACATTTTAAAAAATACGGTTCTTTTGTAAAATCTAGTTTTTATTCTTCTTTTCTTATTTAAAATTACACTTTTTAAAATTAAAATGAGATCACATTTACCTTATCACATAAGGCATAATCACAAGATTGTATTATTCGCAGATGATACTTCCCTCATTTTTAAAATCAAACTTCAACTAGTCAATTTTGAACATGTTAACGATGCACTCTCTAAAGTTGTCTATTGGTTTAATGTAAATAATCTTCTCCTGAACGAAAAAAAGACTAAGCTCATTCATTTTGCAATGCCTAATGTCAGGCAGCTAACTACCAATATTCTACTTAATGGAATAGAGTTGGACACTTTTGAGTCGACAGTTTTTCTTGGAATAACTATTGACGGTAAATTACAAACACGTAGAAAAATTGTCAGGAAGGCTAAGTTCGGCCGTCTATGCTGTTAAAAAAATTCGACAGTTAACTGACGTAGATACTGCCAGAATTGTTTATTTTAGTTATTTTCATAGTCTTATGTCATATGGGATTCTTCTCTGGGGAACCTGTGCGGACATTAATACTATCTTTGTTTTACAGAAAAGGGCTGTTCGAGCCATTTACAATCTAGGTACAAGAGATTCACTTCATGAAAAATTCAAAGAAATAGATAGATAAATAGACTGTAGCCTCTCAATATATATTTGAAAATCTATGGTGTGTACACAAAAATATATCAAATTTTAAGAAAATGTCCGATATTCATAGTTTAAATACCAGGAATAAACAATCTTGCTGTACATCGCACTCGCCTCCACAGAGTAGGCAACTCGTTCATGGGTCAATGTATACGCTTTTACAACAAACTTCTTACTGTCATTTGGAACCTACCCATTAAACGATTTTTTTATTTTTCTCAGTTTTAATGGTGGTCTGGCACTATGCGGCCTACCCAAATGTCATTTCTTTGGTTTTGTTCGTCGATGCGTTGAGCTCCTTAAGTCTTGAGTCGAGCTGTACGATTATTGACAAATGCTTGCACTGATTGGACAGGTTCACTCAAATTTGTGTGGTTTATTCCGCAAAACACCATTTCAGACACAGATCTACATGGTCCTCATATGATCTGATCAAGATTATGTCTGGACTTTAAAAGAGACTTTGACCCCTGAGTTTGTTTCGCCATTTCTTCTCAGGGGTAAGGAAATAGTCAGTAATAGGAAATGTCGACTACATTTAGCTTATTTTTTATTTTTTAATATGACGTGTAAAAGTGATTCCGATATCCTATTTACAGAATAAACGATTTCATTTCATTTAATATATTTTTTTCGAGAAAAATACTTTTTTTGTGATTTATGTATTTTCTTGATTTTTTAAGGTAAGCAAAAAAGTTGAAAATTTAGTCAAAACCAATTTTTAAATTGTTATCTATTGTTTCCTTGACAGTCTCTGCCATACCTTAACTACGGCGATTCGCCCACATTGACAGGAACTGTGATTCTGGATTGTACTCTTCGTTTTCTATTGGATTCATATCCGGTGATCTCGCCGGCCACTCTATGACTGTGATATTCACATTATGATATGCTTGAGTTGAACGAGCAGTATGCGGTCGAGCATTATCCTGCATCAAAACGAAGTCGTCACCGATATAGGGGTCAAACGGTACCACATTTTGTTCTAAAACTTCTCTTATATGACGAGCTGCAGTCAGACTTCCTCCATCGATCACCACCAGGTCCGTACGAGCTCCTAAACGTATCCCCCCTTCCCCAAACCATTATTGATCCTCCACCATATACCACTGTAGTTTTAAAATTTGTCTGATTATATCGTTCTCCTTTGCGTCTATATATTCTTTTGCCTTCCGTCTACTTGATTTAAAAGAATTCTGCACTCATCACTAAACAATATTTTACCCCATTGGTCCGTGGTCCAAAGTCGATGTTCCCGAGCAAAAGTTAGTCTGTTTCTACGATGATGTATCTCCAGTTTTGGAGCCTTGGCGGGCACATACAAACCAAAACCAGCTTCTTTGAATCTCCTTCGTACCGTGCGCTCACTTACAGTGACACCTCGAACTTCGTCAAGCTTATTTCTGGCTTGGACGGCCGTTAGACGTGGGTTACGCACGCGAAGCTGAATGAAACGATCATCCCTGCCCAAAGTACATATTTTGCTGTCTTGTCCCGGTCTTCTCACAAAAGCATTAAAATAAAATAAATAAATAATCTTTTATTTCGGACCAAAGAATCCATATAGTGTTAGTAACATACAAAAGCTTACTATCTAGTGTTAGTACCTATCACCCTCCTCACAAACTGCTTCATTATCTGAGAGCTGAAGCTCTCTCCTACAGTCCTCAGGATGCTGTTGTGACTGCCTCGCACCCTCCTCAGAAGTGAAGCTGTTTTTTTGCGTAGAACGGCATGGAATCCGTCCGTACGAGCTTGCGCAAACATTCCCGAGGCACTACAGTAGCGAGGCAGTCCCAACAACATCCTGAAAACATTATTGTATTGGACGCGCAGGACATCCAGCGATCTTTTGGTATATCCGACCCACAGATTGCCCGTGTACAGACTCTGGCAATAAGCCTTGAAAAGTGTAATTTTTACTAGGTCCGTACACCGAGCAAATCTACGGGCCAGCATATTGCTCCGGACCGCTGGAGCCCTACGCTCCCTCTCAATATCTACATCGTCTTTAAGGTCGTCGGCAAGAACATGGCCCAGGTATTTAAAAGTAGTCACCCTATTGATGACTGAACCGTTCATAACCAACTCGGGTCCGTCCTCACGGCACTTGCCGCCGACCTTAAAGACCATGTATTCACATTTCTTAATATTATATATTAAGCCATGTGCGGCAGCGTAGGCTTCACAAGTTTTAATAAGCTCTCTGATTGCCCCCGCCGACGGACCCAGCAGCACCATGTCATCCGCATAGCTGATGTTGTTATTGCTAACCCCATCAACGCTGCATCCGACACGCATGCTGCTGAGTTCCGCTATGAGCTCATCCACGTAGAGGTTGAAGAGCCTGGGAGACGTCAAACCTCCCTGTCTCACCCCGCACTCCAACCCATACGGCTCAGAGAGTGTACCGTCCCATTTCACCTGATTGGTTTGGTTACCATACCAATACTGGAAAAACTGACATATTTCCGCAGGTATACCCCTGTCTCCCATCTTCCTCCAGAGCACATCATACGAGACAAGATCGAATGCCCTGGAGAGATCAAGGAAACAGGCGTACACCGGTACTACCGGTCTTACGATCTATATAATATTGAACTGTATGCTTGAGACTCAAAATTGCACTTTCAGTTGAAAGTCCGGGTCGAAACCCAAACTGCGCGTCATGGAGATGTATGTAATCATTAAAGTAAGAATCAAGCATACCGTCCAATACTTTTGCAATTATTGTCGCAAGAGAAATGGGACGATAGTTTCCTTTGTCCGAGATGTCACTTGTCCTATTCTTCACAATGGGAACTACGATGGTCTTCATCAGGTTAGTGGGTAAGTACGCGTGTCTAATACACATTGTGAAGAACATAGACAGGACTCTCGGCAGATGGACACCTGCGAGCTTCAAGTGCTCAATACTGAGCCCATCATGCCCCGGAGATTTGCCTCGTTTCATATTTTTTATAACAGCACTTACTTGTTTAGCAGTGAAAAGTATCAGAGGTTTCACTCCACAGCTGCTGGGCTCAGCATTGTTTAACAAAGATGAGGGACCGAGTGGGGATTGAACTCTGAAATGTTCCTTGAACATATTCGCTATGCCCCTAGGTTCACTCATCCCTCCGACACTCACAGAGAGACCAGTCTTCGCATCTAACTTACTGGTGGACTTCCAAAAATTTCCAAAATTTTTACTAGCTCGTTCTTCAGCTAACCTATCCATAATCATTTGCTCAGCGTTGCTTTGACAAAATCTCAGACGGTTTTTAAATGTTTTCCGCTTTTCATACATTTCATCATACACAGGACCTGAAGAGGGACGGTTGTTAAGTATCCAGGCCTGAAAACTACACCTGGCCTCTTTGTGAGCGTCTCTTACATATTCATTCCACCCACACACGCGCCTACCCCGTCTCGGCCCTCCCTCCCGTGTCAAGTTAGATTGCCTAGCCGCCGCACATAGTATTAGTCTCCCTGAATCGTAGTTTACTGCGATAAAATGCTGAAACAGGTCGTCGAAGGATTGTTATCACTCCATAGGTTTGATCAGTTCTCCTCATCTCAACTGCCCTGGCAATCTCAGTTGCGATCCAATCGGGCTTATTGAAGTCCTTGACTTTTAAAAAGATTGAAAAGTAAAAAAAAAACAAATGAAACTCATTTTTAATGAAAATTTTACGAAATTTTATTCCATAACCATAAAATGATGATTAAGGAAAATTCGCTTGAAATGATGTAAAAAACGAATAGAATTAAATCAATTCTATAAAAGGTTCAATTGTTTTCTGAATTTGAAATAATTATTTCTAAAATAAAACCAATTAACAACCAGCCAGCAATGTTACACAAACTAGTTTTTCGTTTTTTTTAATGTTCCGTTAAATTTGCCGGTGTGTGTATTCGATTATTGATACATTACTGAATACTTTTTCATTATTTCCCTAGGTAACCATTCTAGAGATAACCGATTCTGACGGACGAAATTCATCTCTACGAAACAGTAACGCATCGCGTCGCTCAGGACAAAAGAGTCTAAAGAAGTCGTTCGGGTCGACCAGCCCCAGAAAGTCTGCTCTCAAAGATCCTTCAGCTAAGCGAGGGGCTCGGAAAACTGAATCTATAAAGTTCGATCTGAGTAACTTGGAGAACCACTCGCAAGACACCGACGTGCTGATGCTGTGCGATACTACGAGGCAGTCGTGCGCGGCCGAAAGCGCCTCGGACGATGACGTCACGCTGCGCTACTCCGAGTCGTCCGTGCCGTCGCCGTCGCCGCGTCGCTCCATACAGTCGCGCGGCGCCCGCATGCTGGAGCACAGTACAGGCGCCCGCATGGAGCACAGTGCGGCCCGCATGCTGGAGCACAGTACAGGCGCCCGCATGGAGCGCGGTGTGGGCAGCCCTGTGCGTCCCAAGCGCCCGTCCCGCGGGAGCCTCATAGTGCAGAAAGCGCTGAACGACACAGACACGTTGTCGTACACGCGCCGCAGCACCAAGTCCGTGGACAACAGTCAGAACGCGACGGTCGCGACTGCGTACCTCACGCGCACGCTGAGCCCACGCACGTCCCGGAACGACCTCGAATCCTACTCCATCGTCGACTTAGTTTCCATCGACACCGACGAATCCGCTCTCTGTAAGTCTATGTATGGATCAGCGGGCTCTGCCAGCGCAGCTTTTGGAACCCCACAAAATAGTACCGGCAGGACGACGAGGTCCAGCATCGACCCGACGCTCCTCGGCTCGAGCACGCCATACGTGAAGGGTAGGCCGTCCACCCCGCGGTCTCGCTCCAACCCGAGCCCGCACACGGCGAGCAAAACCTCCATGAATAGTACTCAGTCAACCGTCAGGAGCTCAAGGTCAACACGATCCAAGTCCTTGTCGACGCCAGAGAACACGGAGGATGCCAAGAAACACATCTCAGTGAACAGCACGCGAATATCGCGCGCTTCGCGCAGCCGGTCGCGGCTCAACGACAGCGACCTATTGCTGCTGGACGAAGATGACGACTCACCGAGGACCTCCAAGAGGACCAGCACCATCTCGAAGTCTGGCAGGTTTAGCGTACAAAGTGCTGGTAACGACACAGAAGTCACGCCCACTCATAGTCCTGCCCAAGACGACGGCGGCACCTGTACCCCAGAGAATAGACACAGCCCAGAAGAAACTAGCACTCCCGTCCTTAGTATCCAAAGTCTTTTAGATTCCAGCCAAAGTTCCTGTGCTTCACAAAGACGGACAAGAACTGGCAGACCGTCGTTCAATAACAAAAGAAAGACCATCGGAGGAGTCACGGGACCTAAAACTAGAGTCAGCGCTAAATCCAAGTCTTTGAGCTTCAGCGCGAGGCAAACTAGATTGAGATTAAGCAGCGACTCCGTGGAGATATTAAATAAGAATGATGACAGTGGGATAGTGACGCCTAAGAGCGCAGTTAAGTTGGTACCCGAAGGAGTTAAAAACAAACACTCGACTGCCAAGAAGCCGCAGTCGAAGCGTTCGATAATAGACGATTTGAACGAGTCAGATATAGTGAAGCAGCTATTCAACAGTCCCGTGAAGAGGAAGCTGTCACAAAGCATGACTGAGTTCTCCAGGAAACAGCTGTTTGAGGACGACGACTTCGTGCGCAGCAAGCGACGCACGCGCCACACCGTCGCGCTCTCGGGCCGCAGCCCCGACCGCTCGCTGCTGGACCACACAGACTCCTACACCCCGGAGATCTTCGTGAGTCCCATCAGCACTCCCACTCGTAGTCCAAGTCTGGAGGGTATTAAACTAATGTTTGCTAAAACTACTCCCGAGAACGATCTACGAAACTTCAGAGGTGTGAAAAACTTAGTGCGTACGCCGCGCACGAGGCGATCTATCAAGAATGACCTGACGGACGTGTCCGGGGTTAAGAATTTATTTGCTGAGAGCCCTAAAAACAGACTGCGTGATGTCAGAGTGAAGGAAGTGTTTACTTCCTCGCCTAATAACGATTTGCGGCGCGTGACCGGAGTTAAGTCCCTGTTCCGAACTACTAACAAAAGAAAGTCGCCTAGAAATGAACTAGATGACGTAAGAGGAGTAAAGAAGCTGTTCAACACAAAGAGTCCGGCGAACGATCTGCGGAACGTGTCGGGGGTTAAGAGAACTCTGCGAAGGCAAAGTCCTAGGAACGACCTGAGTGACGTGCAGGGAGTAAAGCGCGTGTTCAGGCGAGAGAAGCGGAATGACTTGAGTGACGTCAGCGGAGTCGAAGAGTTGTTTAACTTATCCAACTATTCGTCGGCCACTGTTTCCACTAAGGCTGAGAGCTTGTTCGACCAGCTGGTCGGCAAGCCACAAATAAGGGCCGTGTATTCTAAAACATTCTCCTCGAAAACTGTTCAGATGACTAAAGTTCCCAGAGCTAAATCATTGCACGCATCTTTAGACCAAATAACCGCCACTGACAACAACTGGTTAGAACAAGAACTGAACAAACGACTACAAATAAAGAATTATTTAGATTCTTTAAAATCTGCTAACATTTCCAAAGTTAACAGATCCAAGGCAAACAAATCGAAGCCATTGCACGCGTCTCTAGACGAAGTGACCGACGTCAACGTGTTGTTAGAACAAGAGCTGAACAAGGAGCAACAAATAAATAAGTACCTAGAATCTATGAGATCACTCAATGAATCCAAAGTCAATAAATCGAAGGTCAATAAATCCAAAGCTCACACATCTAATGCCAACATGAGTCGTGAGCTGCAGAAGTTGATAACAGAGACAGTGGAAGGCGATGCGCCGCTTCGCACCTCGAGAATACGAAACAGTACTGTTATATGGAGCAACGAGAGTGATGTGGATCGTAAGAAGTCGGCTTCAGAGGTGTACAGTGCTCACACTCTGCCTATCAAGAAACGCTCGTTGGTGGATGCTTCAGAGAAAGTATTGCTTCCGCTGAAAAAGCGCGGCGTGGTGCACTCCACGCCCGTGAAGCTGCAGGCCCGGCTCGGCGCGATGCTCGCGCCCGTGTCGCCCATCCCGGCCGAACACGATACTTCTATAATGTAAGTTTGTTTTATAATTCAAAGTTTCAAGTTAACTGGCCAAATGTTGGTGTACAATTAACTGTTTTATATTTTCGTCAGATATCAAAGTCTTTCCTTTATCAAGTCGGGACACATAATACCTTTTGAAGCTACGGCACAGAGCAGACTATTGCAAAGAAAACTATATTTAATTACTTGATAACAAAGATCAAACTAGAATACACTTTTGACCAATGTCGAGTTGATAGTTGATATCGACCCAAAACCTTTTTAATGGCCTGGCCATTTTATAAACATATTTTGATGTAATGTACTAAACACCCCGGCCTAGTCCCTCTGGGAGTATTCGCCGAAGGGGATATTATGTTGATGTTGTTTGGGACCAAGTTATCCCTCTGCCTTATGTAATCATGACTCGCTTACAGCTAACTGTGTACTTTTTTTTTACCATATTCGTAATAATTAATCACTTAAAATAGTATTCTTATTCATTCCAGGTCTTCTCATCTAAAAGAAACGACCGAAGTGAGACCAAAGAGCTCGAGAAGCACAAGGGTAAACACAGAAAACCTTGAAACAGCAAACGCGCCTGAATTTGTGAAGCCGTCGCCTAAAAAGACTCGCGGGAGGGCTAAAGCGGTCACTCAGATTGTTAAGTCAGCTAGCCCTGTCAAAGATAAAGCCGTTGCAAAAGCTAAGAAAGCAAGTCCCGCTAAGGCCAAAAAGACAAGTCCCGCTAAGCCCAAAAAGGCAAGTCCCGCTAAGCCCAAAAAGGCAAGTCCCGCTAAGCCCAAAAAGGCAAGTCCCGCTAAGGCCAAAAAGGCAAGTCCCGCTAAGCCCAAAAAGGCAAGTCCCGCTAAGCCCAAAAAAGCAAGTCCCGCTAAGCCCAAAAAGGCAAGTCCCGCTAAGCCCAAAAAGGCAAGTCCCGCTAAGCCCAAAAAGGCAAGTCCCGCTAAGCCCAAAAAGGCAAGTCCCGCTAAGCCCAAAAAGGCAAATCCCGCTAAGGCTAAAAAAGCCAGTCCTACTAAGCCAAAACAATCCAGCCCTGCAAAGAAATTAGTGAGTCCTGGTCTAGCCAAAACGACACGTTCTCGCAAAATAAATGTCTCGACGCTAGAGTCAAACACTATAAAGCGCATATCAACATTAGTTGTCGCTAAGAAGTCTCCCGTCATGAGCCCCAAACCGAGGGCGACGCGGAAACGAAAAGAACCGGAAACTCCGTCAACGCCTAAACGGAGTCCTAAGAAAACACGCGCGACTCGCAAGAACACTTCTCTCAAAAATGACAAGCCTAAGACACCAAAGAATACCAGAGCTAAAGTACTGAAAGCCTCGGTAGTGGTGAGCAAGACATCCCCACAGTTGAAGCCGCGCGCGAGGACAGGACAAGCAGACCAGACTGAACAGGAAGCGACGAGGAAAACTGTGACTGTGCTAGATAAACAACCAGAATCTCCCAAGAAATCTCAATTACAAAGAAAAACTCGAGCAGCTGAAGTACAACCCAAAACTAGAGGGCGAAAGACTGTTGTAAGCGAATCTATAGACCATGTTGAAGTTGAAAAGGCTAAAGCTCAAACTAAGAAGGGACGTAAGACGGACGAACCAGCTAATAAAAAGACAAGGAGTAATAGACAAGATAAGTCTATTGAGGAACCTAAACCAGTGAGAACTCGCGGCAAGAAGGTAGAGTCACAAGAGAGCGTGGAGTCGGTGCCGAGCACGAGAGGGCGACGGGCGGCGAAAACTGACAGTATCGCACCTGAAATTAAAACTCGCAAACGCAAGTCAGACACAGCTCCAGACAACGAGATACCTCCTAAAGTCAGGAAATCAAGGAAGCAGGTGACTGTAGTGGACGCAGAAACTAAGAATACGAGAAAGAAATCCGCGGTTAAGGAGAGTAAAGAAAACAACGTAAGTGAGGCGTCCGTGAAGTTCACTCGCGGCAGGAAGACTGCGGAAGTGGAACCTGTGAAAGCGACGAAACAAACCAAGCAGAAAACACGAGGTAGAAAGGTAAGCTACATTTATTATTGTTTTACAATTTATCCTGGAAGACATTTTATTAGATTTAAAGTGTATTGAATGTAATATCATTGTTATTTCTGTTTTCAGGCAAATATTGAGAATGTTCCTGCAACCCAGGTGACTGGGAAGCGCAAAAGAACAGCTGCAGTAGAACCATCGCCTGTGAAGGAAAGAAAGACGCGCGCCACTCGCGGGAACACCCAGCCAGAAGGTATATATTACAATAAGATAATTACTGTGAAGGAGAGGCGCGCCACTCGCGGGAACACCCAGCCAGAAGGTATATAATTATTACAATAAGATAATTACTGTGAAGGAGAGACGCGCGCCACTCGCGGGAACACCCAGCCAGAAGGTATATAATTATTACAATAAGATAATTACTCAACATGTCGTCACCATCTTCCTCCCTTGTCCCATGATACTCGGGGTCGGCGAAACACGTCTACTTCCATTCTCCGTGTCAACCGTCACGCTATCATTCACTTCCTTCTCTTTCATATCATTCCTCACACAATCCATCCATCTTTTCTTTGACCTTCCTCTCCCTCAATCAATCAATTCATAGCCCTGTATATTTTTGATCTTCGTAAAATTTTGTGAAGGCCATAAGATCCTTCCCAAATCGAATGACTTCAAAAAATAAATTCAAACCTGTCGATCGCGGAGTAATACACTGTCTTCCAGCAGATTGAATATCACTCAAATCTAACGACTGTCTACCACATGACTAATTTGCTATGCACTAGTTCATACAACGTTGGATCTCCGTTGGGAACCAGGCAACGTAAGAGTGGTCGGAGATGTGAGTTATTGGTATAAGCGAAGTCACTGTCAAAAGATAATCAGAAACAGCCAATGATATTTTAAAACAAATTACAAGAAATCATACATCATGCTGTCACAATCAGAAATCGTCAGACAGGCTTAACTGACAAGAAGGGTTATGTTCTTGACGCATGTATTTTTTTTTCCAATCAATCTATATCAATCTATTTTTTTTCAATCAATTTATTACAATCTAGCCTAATAGACTAATAAGCAATTTAACCGCTTTATCCTGAACAGGAACCTCCCGAAACAACCGTGTCCGGTGAGGACCTGTGTCAGGCAGAAGGTGAGGACGCCGTGGCGCCTCTCTAGCCACTCCTCAAAGAGGGGACTTATCGCCACAATTGTGGCGTGCCCAGCGCTGGGTTGCGACAATCGCACTCTTCATGTCGCCATGAGATCCCGCCGGAGCTCTGTCCGCTGTGCCGTGATTTCTCGCGGCAGCGGAAGTTCACCCCGGCGTTTCGCCTCCTCGCGCCACTCCCAGATGTGCGCGAGGACTTTTGCCTCCAGATCCCATGGCGGCAGTCCGGCAAGTAGGCTCGCCGCCTCACGGGAGACCGTGCGGTAACCCCGTACCAGCCTGATGGCCATGACCCTTTGGGACGCGTTCAACCGCTGGGCTGGTACGCACTATGTCTGTGTTGTCTACACAGACTGCAGCTGAATTGCTTCGACATTCACATGTCGGTGAAGTCTGTGTTCCGTGGGCTTCAGGAAATTTTTGGATGATGGTGGTGACGAGTTCCATTTTAAGGTCTCGGTGGGGGTCGTAATTTTAATGTACCATGGTGCTGCATTTACAGCGGCCCTGAGTACTTTATTTTGGAATTTTTGGATTATTTTAACGTGGCTTCGTTTAGTACAGCCCCAAAGTTGGATGCCATATGTGTAAATTGGCATAAGAATATGCGTGTATAATATAATTTTATTATGTATTGATAGGCAGGATTTTCTTCCGAGTAACCAATTCATACTTTTATAACGTATGTCAAGTTCCAGTCTTCTTTTGGACGTCAGATTTCCAACGCAGTTTGGCGTCAAGAGTTATGCCAAGGTATTTGGCTGTATTAGCATAAGGCACTTGCACGCCGTTTCTATGGATTGGGTGGTAATCGCAGTGTTTGTTACTGAAGTCAATGTGAATTGATTTTGACTCATTCAGCTTGATCTTCCACTTTTGTGTCCAGTCATAAACTTTGTTCACAGTTACTTTTTCTACTGCTTCTTGCTTCTTTGTGGCTTGATCCGGTAGCCATCATAGCAGTGTCATCTGCAAAGGTCGCAATCGTGTTGTTTTCCAGCTCTGGGATATCACATGTGTATAGCAAGTAGAAGATTGGGCCTAACACACATGCGCGTGGCGCATGTATTTGCATGGTATATAGTTATCCCCTATGTATGTAGTATTCTTTATTCTCTCGCAGCATCCAGACGTCTGGGTACATATGAATTATTTACATGTCGTTAGGTTTGTGGTGACCGCCAGCGTAATGCACTTCACTTTCAATCGCAATACGAAGGATTTTGAAGGATATTCGACGAAAGTGACGTTTCACAAAAATCCACATGGTGGACTTTGTAACCCAATAATTAAAGTCGTGAAAAAAAGTTTTTGGTACCTCAAAATAAAGGGCTTTAGGAGACGATTCCAAAAATATGACATGCCCCTGGGTCACAAGGGTCATTTGTTTATTTGTATTGGGACACCAACGATTGATTACACTGGTTTTATACTGAAGGTAACATGCAGGTGTGCTGCAACAGTGTAACAATCAGTTACAGTCAAAAGTCATATTTTAGGAATCGTCTAGTATCTACGTCAAAAAATAACCTGATAGCATTATTATATAAGTACTCTTTCTAACACACAGAATGTTTCGCATAGAAAAAATATTTTTTTTTGCGGTCCATTGTTAATCTTTGAATGCCTGCCTTTTTTAGATACAGGTCACAGAGCATATAACTTTAAGAGTCGGAACTTAGAACAATCCGTTTGTGAGAAATTGTTAACCTTCTTTAACCAACCACATAGTAAAAAAACACAGCTACCAACATGAAAATTTTATGAAGCCTAAAATTTCAAGGATAAGATTGTCAGTGTCAGTGACAGTGACAATCATGGCCTTGAAGGGCACAAAGATAGGGATGCGCAACGTATCTAAGATATCAATGAACTTATCGATATTGAGAGTTCATCGATATCGATGAAATGCATTCTATGCACATAATATCTAGGCTCCAAAACTGATTTATTTTGTAAAATAGGTAAAATAAGACACTGATTTATATGATTTCAGCATTTATTATATTAATTATCAAACAACATAGGTATCAGACCAAAATCATTTTTTGGTTTTATTTACTTCGGTATATATGTAGAAAATAGATGCTAAAAATAACTTGGCTCTTGTGGTTATATATTATATAGGCTCTCGGTGACCTCTTAAATATAGCCAAGGCTGATATTTTATTATTTGTTGTCCAACATCGACCCTTAGGGTTCCTTTTTTGATTTTTTAGCGCCGACGTCACAATTTCTTTTAGCACACCTGACTCCAATTTTTCCAAGAGATTGGCCAGGCTGCATTTAGTTTTCTTTAATTTCTCCATCAACTGCTTTTCCCTTGTCGTTAAATCTGTAAAGATAATTAAATATAAGCAAAATATTTGATGAGACTTGTAAACATTTCCCTGCATAAAACGTGGGGATTTTTTTTAATTGAATTGAATGATAGAGCACAAATTAACTCAAATAATTTTGAGAATATCTTTCTGTTTGTAACATCACGTGAGAAAAGTTGAATGGATTATAATGAAACTACTTCATTTGTGTAGGTATTAGTACAAACTAAAAACTAAACTATGTAGCATATCAGTTGCATACATTTTCGCTAATTCCAATTCTTGAGAAGTGGAATGGTGACTGAAGATAAATGATTAAACATAGTAATACAGTATAGATAGAGTATAGGATACACTTAACACACTAGCATAGGTACTTTAAACTGGGTATGGGTGGTGTGCGTATATATAGATATTGTTACTAGTTATAGTAATATCGGCTATCTTGATTGATCGCTCGAGGGTCATATTACAGAATTTGAATGATGCTACTAAATTACAAGATCACATTCGCAGTAGGTACCGGTACTCACCGGTTTGGATCCAGTGGAAACTTGGAAAAAAGTAACTGATTTCCAGTATGCCCGGCCTCCTTGACACCGCAGACTTCACATCTTCTGTGACCCTTACCCATGATGGTTCACAAGAGTCACTGCCTTGATATTAAATAGTAATATCAATATAAGAGTCTATTATCTCGCAAGCGTCACTTACACTAAAAGAGTCAATATCTCGATAAAACTATGTGGGGATGAAACGGAGGAGCAGGTGCTGGCCTCAACGTTATACACACAAAAACAGTAATTATTCTAATAAGTTATAGACCGAAATCTTACAGAAAAAGGAAAATAACAAACAGAAAAATCACAACACAAACATGATCATGCGCAGGCAGACATGTTTGTGTGGTGTGACCAGAAATATTTATAGATTCCTTCCACACTTCGCGGAATAGTTGAGTAGAATTTTACAAACGGGTCGATCAATTAAAATTAATTATCCTAGATTAAAACTCATAGTTTATTTAAATGTTTGGTGGCTAATATAAAAATATAAAAATAGTTTTGACGAAGTTTAAAGACAAATGACTGGAAATAGTTTCTACTACACGTAAAATCGAAGTTAAGTGGCAGCAGTGCGTAGTGTTATGTTGGTAAGTCTGACGTGTGTTTCTGAATGTTGGCTAAAGAAGGTTACAAATTCCATACAAAAAATATTTGTTCGGAGTTTCACAGGACTGATACAGGTCTGTGCAAAGCATAAATGTCATTTGTGACAAATGCATGATTATGACGGGCTGTGACAATGATTATGAAAGATACACAAGGTGCTACCATTACATACTTTTAAGACTGGACTAAATTGATTAAAAAAAATGAAATTGATTCATTAATCAATTCATAAATGTCATGTTCATTACAGTCTAGTTATTATTCAATACGCTTTAAATACAGTTTCAATTCTTACAATAAGCGTGTCCCGAATACTTTAATCAAAATAATAATCTTTTAAATTGAAATATTTCCTGCAAAGTTTTACTAAGTAACTGTGGTGGGATTTCAAATATTAACAGCTATTTTTTTATTGTGCCAGGCCAAACTTTATCCATATCCTTTGTTGGAATTTAGAATATCAAATCAGTTACAAGAATTAGGATTAATGCAATTGTTTAGTCACAGCGTTGTTTTAAAATTAATCTTACTAAGGAAAATGTCCGTGCAATAATTTTCTATAACTTCCGAAGAGGCCTAACACGGCTTCAGTGCTTTGAGCAGCTAATGATCTGAGTTCCATGATGAACCCCCTTGTCTGTGGACTGTTGAACGCTGGTATTTAGAATTCAGCGTGGACATACCAGTCTTAGTGACAAATCTCACGAGATTTTTCAGAAAATATTGCTATTATGCTTTCTATTCTATTGAAAGAATTATAAAAAACGGTTCATACAAAAATAAGTTATGCCCGATAATATATAATATTGATATGATATGATTATAGACGAATGAGAACCTCCTCCTCTTTTTGAAGTTACTTAAAAATCCAATACAGCTAGAGTGCATCTCATGATAATTCCAATAAGCCCAAACAAGGCTAGGATACATTATTTTATTACGGAGTTCCGGTGCCTACCTTCCGGCTTCATCATCAGATCAGTTTGATAGTACAATTTTGATCAGAAACATTTATATAAAGGAGACGTTCACGAAATGTATGGGGCTTGGTGCTAAAATAATTGAAAGTTAAACAGCCTTTTGACCTATACAGGCTGAAAGAGGGTAATTATTTTGATGTCTGAGCATTTAATTTTTTTTTTACAGCCGCCCGTTTTTTTTAAAACAAGTGTTGAAAAATAAAATGTTTGCATCACTAACTACAAACATTATTTATATTTCAGGGATGGCAGCACTGTGGCAAATGACGTGACAAGACATGATAAATTATGTCATGTCAATTTGTACTAGCATTTTATGACAAAACAGTTTTATCGCTCAAACTGTGATAAAATGTGTGACTCGAAGTCATGTCACAGTAGGCCGTGCTCGCCCCGCAGGACTCGGCTTGACATTTACAGCTATGAATTTTTTTCTACACGTTTTGTTATTGCATTGTCATGATAATCAATATTTTTTGTCTTCATTTCATGGAGCTACAGCTAAAATTATAATAAAATCACAAAGTATTTAATAGAAATGAAAACTTTAGCCACATTTAAAATAATTATATTGCATAGAAATGAATAAATACAGACTTATGTGCGTTTTGTTTGTATTGAAACACGTTTCACTTTTTCAAAAAAAACGGGTGCCTGAAATAATCAGATTTAACTATAATCGAGTAGCATAACAAAAAAGCTTTCTAATAAGGTACATCTCATTAGCGTTTAAAAATCTTCGGAATATTATACCACTTTTGATCTCTCCTTTGCTTTTGTCATAGTCGCTTAACTATCTTAATCGAAATATCTTATAGCTACCCGTGAAATACTTATTATTGAGTAGTTCCGGTGGCCATCTGTGGTCTTCATCATCAGTTCCACTTCACCAAATGGTGCTTTCCAACAGCAAATGCATGAGTTACTGTAAAAAAATACCCAAATCGCTATAGGTGTGCCTATAATATTTGAAGAGTTCTTTCGATTTCTCCAGGATCCCATCATCAGATCCTGACCTGATGACAATGGACCCACCTAGAAACTGTAACCCTTTCAATAAAATAAACTATTTTCCAAATCGGTATAGCTGTCTTCGAGTAATTGAAGAAAAAAAATAAAAAGATTCTGACTGAACTGAGTACCTCGCTTTTTTTTTGAAGTTATTAAAAAAGTAAACTGTTGTAATTTCCTCTAGTCTTTCGTAGTAGTCTTAAAAATGGCAGATCAGTTTGTGTAACATCTGTTTTTGTGCTCTCAGACAACCCCGCGGGCCGTAGCCGCCGCAGATAGCGAGCCGGCATCGTACAGCAGGAACTACAGTACAAATAGTTTACATAAATAAGGTGAGACATGGTTTGCTATTCATTCAAAACAAAAATGTAACATAAAAATGTTTATTAAATATATAACATAACATCACGCCTGTAATCCCCGAAGGGTTAGGCAGAGGTGTACCTATAGTTCACCCACATTTCGCCAGTTATGTTTAAGTCGCATGTAATAGGGGCGAGCCTATTGCCATCAACCCGGCACAAATCCAGACTCAATACTCAATATATTTATTGCTTCCACATGTGAACTTAGGTGGTAGGTTTTACAGAATTATGATCATTGTGGACCCTGTCGGGCACAGCAAAAGTAGGAGAGAGGATGAGGGCTTTTATTTGGCTACTTAGTTGTTATAATTAATATTGTAATTTTTTTTTTTTAATTTATTTGTTTTTGTTTTATAAATATGTACATTTATTTAGTAACCCCGGCCCGACCGGGCTGTTACTGAGAAATTCCTAATGGAGAATCCCATTAACACTGCCCAACCTGGGAATCGAATCGACCTCATGCACAGCAGTAGCGCTTGCGAACAAACGAGGCAGTTCATTAAATATATTTTCTTAGAAACTACGCTTGGTATAATAAACTTTTGTATACTATAGTTTACACTCCTATCACAATTACATAAAGTTCAAAATAATAAAATTTTATTATTTACATAATAACATGTTTGTTTCAGATGTGTACAGACGCCGCGCGTTATATTTTGTGAAGAATCATTATTAAGCGTATTTTAATGTTCTGGCGTTCCTCCGGGACATAGTAATCAATGCATGTTTCTGACAGAAAATAATGTACAAAGTATGACATAATAGTTAATATCCAGGTGATTTCTATTCATACGGTGGTGAGTCGGCAGTGAATCTATTATGGAATATATTCCAGTCGAATAGTTTATCTGACACAGATGGTGTGCGAACAGCAAAGTAAGATTGAACTTTAGATTGTTATTGAATTTCTTATTGATAGAAAAAATTACGTAGGATAATTCGTACATACTTGATATCGTTAATAAAAACGGTTCTGGTTCGGTGCTCACGCACCCGCGCAGTGCTGCAGTTAGTTACCTCTGTACCAGTGCTATACTACACGCTAGATAATATAATGTTGTATAACTTCGTAGTACATCATTATCTATCTTAACTTAGCACAATCATGTTTAACAATGCACAAACAGCTTCCTCTATGAATCCTCACTATAAATCATGTTTACTTCAACTTATTTATAATTATGAATTAAGTTCTTATTGTTAGTTCTTTCTTATTTTACGAGTGTGACATCAACTGTAACGTGGACTTGCTTGTAAAGTTGTGGTGATATTTTACTGTAAGGGCCTGCGCCCACTGGCTGCACGGTACGGCAAGGGATTTTTATGCGACGAATAGAAATATAACTTAATAGTATGACAATAAAATTGAAATTTCGACGGCAACGATGCCGCGGTATCCTAAGGGATGCCGCAGTATCCTAAGCAGGGACCATTTTGGTTACCCATTGAAAGGGTTTTTCTAAGCGGTTAAACAAAAACCCATACGATATGGGTAACCCTTTTGAACTGGCTTAAATTAAATTTTGGTTACCCGTTGAAAGGGTTTTTGATAAAAACCTATACGGTATGGGTAACCCTTTTGAATGGATTACTTTAAGCCATTCAAAATTACCCACACCGTATGGGTTTTTGATTAACTGCTTAGAAAAACCCTATCGAAAACCCGTTCCATTGATAGGGTTTTTCTAAAATGGTAACCAAAATGGTCCCTGGGTAGAATAGAGATAGAATTGGTCAAGCTACGCGTTCTGGGCGGATATCGAAATAACATAATATTATGATTTTTTCATGTCACTGGGTTTCAAGTAGGTATGGAACCCATTGAATGGGTTATCATGTAACCCTTTCACTGGGTTTCAAGTATAAAACCCATTCAATGGGTTATCATGTAACCCTTTCATTAGGTTTCTAGTATAAAACCCATTCAATGGGTTACATCATGATAAAGGTAACCCATTGAATGGGTTACCCCTTTGAAAGGCTTAACCCTTAACCCGGGTTGTACGGTCCCTGATCCTAAGGCATGCCGGGGACGTCCTTAGGTATCATCATTGAAATTTCAAGTTTATTGGTCATACAATCATATAAGTTACTAGCACTTCACCCGCGACTTCTTCCGTGTGGATTTATTACTATCGCCTACATTTTTTGGAACCCCAAATCCCATTTAATAGATAGTTTTATTCAGATAAGAATAAGATTTTTCATCTAAACTGTCCTACCTTTTCACCTAGATAGTTGTGGTCGCTTGTTTTAAAAAAATCGTTTGTTCTCTTTCCATTATTTGACTTAAACATTATTTATACTTTTGTTTTAAGTATTAGTACCGAGTTTCGAGTTAATTTGACAGCTAGTTAAAATATTTCCATACAAACTTTGACACCCCCTAAAACCTTTTCGAGGGGTAGTTAAAAAAAAAGAATAACTACAAACTTTATTATTTACTAGTTATTCTATATTTTCTATTTTAGTAAAAATATTGAGTGTCGTAAACGGACCGCTAGTTAAAATTCTTTCATATAAACTATGAAACCTCCGAATTCCCCGTTAGGCTTTTAGGGGTAGTTTAGAAAAACTAAATTTACAAACTTTATAATTTACTTAGATAAGTATTCCTGCCAAGTTTTTACCCAAGGAATAAGATTTTTCATACAAAAAAAAATCTACTCTTTTCACCACATGAATTACATGAAAAACCTTCTTAGTGCTCCCCAGTATTAAAAAACCGGTCAAAGCGAGTCGGACTCGCGCACCGAGGGTTTCGTATGTATATAATATGATGTTGATGATTTCTGAAAAACTGTGCTATTAAGGCCACGGCTACTTTTTGTAGCGATGCTGTCGCGCGTCCGCATCGATACAGTCGCGAAGCGGTCGCTAGCTGTGTGCTCTAGCCCACGGGCCCAGATTCAGTCGCGATACTGTCGCGATGCAAACGCGATTCAGTAACGGCACAAAAATACCTGCGATCTGTTACAAAGCCGACCGCCTCTATCTTAAAAAAAAAACAATAAAGGCACACAAGTTCTTGGGTACCTACTTATATTTCGGTAATGTCCCTCTTAATTGCTCCTTTAATTTGGGCACACTAAGTTACGCGACGGCGTCCGAAATCTAACTAATTGAATTGAACATTATTTGTGGTGTATTATTAAAAAAAAAAAATCATCAAATGTCGAAAACTGATGCATAAAAAAAAACATGTTTGACAATGTGCAAACAGCGCTGTTTCATATTATGATACCCCATATGCCCTAGTACACTCCATTCGAATTTTCAAAACCCCCTTTCAGGCCCTGTTGCAAAAAAGTTTTTTTTTTTTAATTTCTTGTTTGCAAAAAAGTTGGGTTAACGTCATCTAAAACTATTCCAAATTTCAAGTTGATAGCAGTAGTAGTTCTTCGAGATATCCAGCTGTGACAGACAGACAGACTTAGTCTCACCATAAGGGTTCATTTTTACCATTTTGGTACGGAACCCTTAAAAGGAACCCGTTTGCAAACTTTCGTGTTCCTAGTCCCAGTAGTTTCGGCTCTGCGTTGATGAATCAGTCGGGACAAGTTAGTAATTATTATATGAAGATAGATATTTCTATTCGTCGCATAAAAATCCCCCGAGCCGTGCGGCCAGTGGCTGCAGGCCCTAACAGGATTCCGTTTTTAGAATACTAATCCTAATCCTAGGAATTAATATTATTTAGTTAGCTAACATAGTCAGTGCCAGGTGAACGCATATTATGTTCAGAATTGTTTGTGCTTTTGGATTCATTTTTCTTTATTTCTATTCCTAGGTTTCCAGTTTCGTGATTTTATATCATTTGAGGCTACCAAAAAATATTTCATATTACTGAAACATGATAATGTAATGAAAGCACTAAATCGGGAACAAAGTATATCGATTGAAAAACGACATCAACAGGTTTTCACACGTAAAAAATATTATTATTATGAGAAGTGGAATTGATATTTTAAAAATATTGTTGTATTTAATAATAATCTTTTAATAAATAAATTCGTGAATTATGTATTATTTATTTTATTTCTTACTTTCAAGGAATGTTAGTTTAATTGCGAGGTCACTCCTCTTGTTTATTTAGTAGCCGCATACGTATACACGCCGCCGTACATACCAGTAGCGAAGCTACAACTTCCAATTGAGGGAAGCCGAAGAAAAATTGTTTAGTGCTCATAAACACAAGATATCATCTAAATTTATCACCTCACAAATGAATTAATTTTTGAGGTAATAAATTTCTTAGTTTAACGCCATCTATGGCCAAGTAGTAGAATCAAACAGACGCTATTACTACACAATAAAAATTATCAATTTTTTACAGAAATAAAACTATAATAGGTATTATCGATTATGATGGATGGACTGTGTGAAAGATGATATGGCTAGAAAGGGGGTGACTACCGAGATGACGACTAATAGAGAAGTATGGAAGAAAGGGACACGTTGCGCCGACTCCAAATAAATTGGGATGAGGGCAGGAGAATGATGATGAGGTATTATCGATTATAGTTTTATTTCTGAAAAACAGTCATTACAATTATGTTAGAACGAATAAAATGCGAGGAACGGGTGAAAACAAAACACATGTGAATTTATGTGTCAAAAAATCAACACAACAAATCTACGAAATGGAATTATTACTACTAATTCTATCTGGCTCTCTATTCATCAAAATGACAACGTTTTAAACACAAACTCACGTAAATCAAAATAGTATCACTGAACGGCACAACACACGCCAAAACAAATTTCGGCTGTAATAGGTTCCTACTATAAATTTTAAAATTATGTTGAGAATGTAACTAACTAGTCAAATGCAAAAGAAAACAAAATAAAAGTTAATTTATCTGTCAACAATTCGACTCAATAAAATATTTGCAAATTACGAAATTCAACAATACCTCATTCTATCTCGTTCTCGCCTACGCATTTTCTCTTTCCCTCCCGGTTATAACTCGCTCGTAAACGGCTTACCTCGCACGGTAACTAGCAGTGTTTGGGAACCCCCCCGATTGCTACCGAAGTGTGCCCGAAGTAGCGTGGTCAGAACTACGATTAATACTGTATTCTGACACACCACGTGCGGCTTATTGGCGCTAGTGTCGGAATCTTTTAAGACAAAAAATGTAAACTGCGTTCGCGATTTAGGATAGACAGTTACGCGTTGTTGTAATGTTTTTTATCTTATGATGTATTAAATACTTGTAATGTGACTATGTATGTAGTGTTATTTGGTAAATAGTAAACTCAAGTAGAGTCGTTGTTCCGAAGGGAAGCCGGTAGGGATGGGGTTGTATGAAGCCGTCGCCCCTGGTACATACAGCCCGTTCACACATGGTCTCCGTTTTACTGGTCCGTTTTATCGGATACGTTTTGTTTTTCATGGATGGCGTATTGAGTTGTATGAGCGACTTCACATATGACACAGTATTCAGTATACAGTAAAAAATATCGGTCCGATAAATTATGACATTCCGTTTTGTCATCGAATACTGGATAAACGGAATACGTATTCGTACAACTTTATCGGATATAAACTGTGTGGGGTGAGGGGGCCGGCGGGTGGTACAGCTAATTGTATTACCTATCTCTTATCTTTTTCGACTACCTACTAATACTAATACTATCCGACTTAAAGACCGTTTGTAATTTATTTATAGCGTTGTGTTTTTATAAGTTTTGACTAAATTTATGTTATGAACCTACTAATTAATGTAACTCAACAGCAAACCAACATTATGTTTTGCAGTGCCCTGATAGGGTTCATGTACTAAAGCCGACAGTAATTTATTGCAATTTATTGTAAAATGTGTGATGTGCATGAGAGCAAATACATAACAAACAAGTTTGTACGCGAACGCATTGTCTTTTGTCATTGTCGAATTTGCTTGTGATCATCGTATCCAGTGATGTTTGTTGTATCCGTTAATGCGGGTACCGTACATACGGAGACTATGTGTGAACGGGCTGGCACTGTACGATATAAAGTTGGGATCACACGTTAATATCCCGTCGTCTTAAGGTTAAAAACAAATGCAGTATGATACTGCCATGTGAATCATGTGATCTCAAAATGACAGTAAAATATCGTACAAAACAACGCCGTGTGTACGTGGCCTTAGAGGTTCTGAAAGTGCCTGGTGTAGGCCGTGTGCGGGCTGTAATATTTTATAGCTGTACAGTGTACAAGGATCTTTCCAGGACGTGGTCAGGCGGGCGCCTTGAACTTGACGGGGTTGGAGATGCGGAAGATGTTGGGCAGCAGCTCGGCCAGCTGCGCGAACAGCGCGGGCTGCGCGCGCGGCGGCAGCGCGGCGTGCAGCGTGCGCAGCTCGGCGCCGCCCCAGCCGCCCGCCTCCAGCATGAAGCCCTTCACGCACTTCAGCACCAGCTCCGCGCGCCGCACGCACCACGCGGCCGTCATCTCCTGCACACCGCACGCACATTAGAGATACTTTTGAGACTGAAATTAGAATGCGAGAGATTACTGCTGAAAGAATACCACTCAAGAATAATTCATTCATCTGTGTAATCGAGGTGCGCAGCGAGGTGAGCCGTCGCAATAAGCACTTTGGGTAATGAAATGTTAGTAGCTGGGGGACGAGGCAGTTTTTTTGTTAGTTAACTAATATTAACGATATACATTTTAAAACACCACAAATTATATATTTACAAAGTTATTATTATTCCACACCGAACTAATTACGGCGATTGTATTGTAAGTACATTATAACATTTTCCATCAATCACACTTAAATATTTTTGGGGCAAAATATAACATGGTGTAAAAATTATTGAAATCAATTCAGTTCCATAATCTGAACATACTATATTCAGGTTTCGCATATACTAAAAATAATGTTGTTTATGGAAGTGAATGTTGGGTATGGAAAAAGAAGCATGAAAGTAGAATCAATGCTGTGGAAACGTTGCTTGCGAATTGTAATGAACTTGATTTTGGAAGTATTAAGTGTAAGCATATGGAAATAAAGCCAGTTTAGTGCTACACCAAAGCCATACTGCGCTTTGTCTTCGAGATCAGACCATGTGTTAGCGACGAAAGTTATAGCAGTGTCATCTGCCAAGGATGTCATCTTGACATTTGGGATATTTATATTACATAAGTCGTTTATAAAAACTAGAAATAAAGTGGGACCCAATATGCTTTCTTGTGGAACGCCGTAGTAGACGGGGAGCTCATCGCTTCTCTGACGATCAATCTTTACTATCTGGGAGCGATTTGTGAGGTAGCTTTGAAAGAGATCAAGTTGCAATCCCCTGACACCCATCCTTTCAAGTTTGAGTAAGAGAGAACGCACGGGGACGGTGTCGAATGCCTTCGCAAGGTCTAAGAATATTGTAAGGACCTTTTTATTAGTGTTCAGATTTTGTATCATATTGTTAGTTAATTCCTGAACTGCGACACAGGTTGACTTGTTGTTACGAAATCCAAATTGTTGCGGTGATATTAGTTTATAATGTTCTAGGTAGTACAAAAGTTATTTTATTGATAAGACGTTCTAGTACCTTGGATAGTACCAGTTAGAACTGCAATGGAACGGTAATTATTAGGCAGGTTCCCGTCGCCTCCCTTGAAGACTGGGTGAATGATTGCGTTTTTAAAGGAAGAGGGAAATACGGCACTCACGAAACAGAGATTAAAAATATGGCAAAGTCTGGGTGCCAGGGACGCTGAGTATATCTTGAGGATGTAGGGTGATATGCCATCCCAGCAAGTTGCAGCATTAGCGCGCAATGAATGGATGACTGTTGTAACTTCGTCAAGGTCAGTAGGGTCGAGGACGAACGATGAAGTCGATGTTATATCAGAAGTGGGTTGAGTGACTGTCAATGGCTCCGTAACACTAGTGTGAATTATATAATTTGCAATTTTCTTACTTTTGTCCATAATAAACCATTACCTATTAAAGTTTTCCGATTTATTTCTTTTCTATACTCCAATAATAATAATATACCAATAAGCTACATTTTTTATTTAATTTTTAATTCCTATTGTAATTTAATTTAATTTTGATGCATGCAATTTGATTTAAATTTATAATAGATTGTATTTTTTTTTTGTAATTTCACTATGGGTTTAACACCTGAATTAAACGATATAATAATAATAAGCTGGCACCACCAAGGTCAACAGACGTCTCGAAT
Organism: Tiliacea citrago; assembly: GCA_963921375.1. Taxonomy (NCBI): domain Eukaryota; kingdom Metazoa; phylum Arthropoda; class Insecta; order Lepidoptera; family Noctuidae; genus Tiliacea; species Tiliacea citrago. Next base: position 831,604 of record OY992802.1, read on the forward strand.
TTTGATCACATAAATTTCATAAATTTTTACAGTTTTAAACCATTTTCGACGCAATATTATGGTTTTGAATGTGCTTTTATAAATACCGCAAGAAACCTGAAACCCTTTTATCACAAAAAAAAGGAATATACACCATAATTTTAGAATGAATCAAAAACTGCCGAATAAATTATGACAACTGAAAACCAGAAAATAGAATGGAAATTATTATGAGATGTTGACGAGATCAGCAGCTCGCCGCGCACGCCTACCACCTCCGGACTCGTCGCTCAGCTCCTCGCCGCCGCCGGTACCCAGCCCCATTGTGAACGCTGTGACAACACCGGCCGCGGTAGTTGCGTCGAGCTCGAGCGACGAGTATTTCTCCGCCCACGACGCCACCACCCGCTCGTAGACGGGGAGGACGCCGTTCGTCAGACGGCTTAGCACCTCGATGCCCACCGGCCTCTGATCCGGCCCAGCTCCCGGCGGAAGTGTGCAGCGCATGAGATGGGACACAATCCATCAATGGGAATGTCATGCGTTCATACTATGGGGCTACAGAGGGGGGGAAACAATCTGACCGCGTACCGTGTTCGGATGCTCTCTCTTTTTCAGGTACTTGAGCCGGCCGTCAACGTTTCGACACAACGACTCGGATCAGGTGCGGGTCATCCAGCATAATCATATTATGTTGGATGACACTGTACTTGATGGCCTGCGAAATGAAATGCAGAGTAGCCGTGTCATCGCCCCCCTATCGCAGACTGCTGTAGTGCCACCACAGCCCAACACAAGCCAAGCTGACGGGGGGAGTGATGACAGAGCTACAAATGTAAGTACCCAGTGCAATGACAAATTGAGGAGTGCTTTGGAGGATGACATTCGGGAATATCGGTTTATGTCACCCGAACTTAGACCACACTTACCTCGTTTGCCGATGCATAACAAAAATAGGGCGCTGGTGGCGGCTCTGGATTCGCAGTTGTCAAACTATTTTGATGACTGCGAAGACCTCACTGATACTCATTCGATTCTGTACTGCGCGGCTGTAGCGGCATGTCGTGTAGCTCGTGTAAAATTTTCTAATGTCTATAGCTACACGACCGAAACCAGTCGTACCAGTTTGGCAGTGCAAAATTGAGCGTCGTATTGGTGCAGCCAGAGCGCTCATTAGCAAACTAATCTGCTTCAGGAAGGGCAAAACTCGCCCAAGAGTGATGCGTATTGTGAGGCGAGCGTTCTCATGGACTGATACCGGCCCTCAAAACATAGCATAGACTTCCTGAAGCAGAAAGTGTATGCCTGGGAGAACCGTATTCGTAGGTATAAGCGGCGGGTGGACCGATACACTCAGAATCGCACCTTCCAAAGCGATGTAAGGTGGGTTTATAGGGCTTGGGAGCGACCGAACCAAGATGTGGCTGACACACGCCCGGATAATGATGCCATGTGTTCTTTCTGACGCAGTATCTGGTGGGTGCCTGTCAGTCACACTGAAGGTGATTGGGCTCAGGAAGTCGACGAGCCTGCGATCCAATACCAGAAATGGGGGCTATTACCATCTGCCCCCAAGATGTAGCTCGTGCAGTCCGTCCGTTGCCTAACTGGAAGTCTCCAAGACCGGACGGGCTGCACAACTTCTGGATTAAATGGTTTGTTGGGTCGCACGCTCGCTTGGCGGTTCAGTACCAGACTGCTTTGGAGTCTGGTTCGCTACCCCAGTTTCTAACGACAGAAATAACCCACCTGCTCCATAAATCAAGTAGCACCGTGGAACCCAAAAATTATAGGATCACGTGTTTACCGACGGTCTATAAAGTTCTTACATTCATTTTGAGAGCTAAAATTAACAAACATTTAGACACCAACTCCATCATGTCTGCCTCTCAAAATGGATGTCGGAACGGGTCCCGCGGTACTAAGGAGTTACTCCTCATTGATATGGCCGTTACCCAACAGTTTCGTCGTTCCCGAAAGGATCTGTCGACATGTTGGATAGATTATAAGAAGGCCTATGACTCGGTGCCACATACATGGCTCATGAGGGTGCTGGAGTTGTATAAAGTAGATACAACTCTGCGCACTTTCCTGATGTCGTGTATGGGGCAGTTCTCGAGAATGGAAATATCATATTGTACTGGGATCGATCCATCATCACTGACAGCATCAGTATTGTTCTATAATTCAGTCAATTTTCTTGCGGAGAATTGTACAACATAGCCCAATTCCGACTCTTATACGTCAGACCGAAACTCGAAATCCCGAATCACTCTATCCCGAATGAACGCTATCCCGAATGAACGCTATCCCGAATGAACGCTATCCCGAATCACGTGAGTCCGAAATAACGCCTAAATCCCTATGACAACATTTCCTTCAGCCTTCCACCAGGGCCCCGTGTCAGACTTGAAAATCTCTGAATAGACTTCGAACTCAAGTTGTCTCAAATCGCCGTAGCAAAGACAATCTCCACAGACGGGGGTTCATGAACTCTTGTCTGTCTGATTTGATTCTGAGTTTTTTATGAATAAGACCAACGTTAGGACATAGGATACTCTTTATCCCCTCCTGCGTCATGCGACTCTTTGAGTGATAGAGATTTTCGTTGAGCATCTGTCAGGTCACTCAATGAGTCATCAAAATTTGGGTCGCAGAAAGTGCGCCAATTTTACTGTCTAAACTATACCTATCCTTTCCTAATTCATACAGAGTGTAGGGGATAGACAAGGAAAGGCGTATAACAACTCATGTTAAACATCGAGCAACATTTCGCTCCAAAATATTTTATTCTATACAGTCTATGGAGACGCCTTCAGTTGTTTTTACGTCCTCGGAGAAATGGTGTCAGTGCGGCAGTGTTTTGTTAATAAAGTGTGAAAGTGTTTATAACGACCATGGACGGGTAAGTAATAAACAGTTTTCAATAGCTGCATTGTGTATTGGATAAATATTTTGGACAGAATTTGTTATTTCATCAAAACGAGTTAGCAATTTCGCGCGTCATGCCGGTACGTTTCCGCTTGTTGTGAGTAGAAAATACACTAGTGACGACAAAATCTCGTTAGAAACATGATTTAGATACGTTACTACATACGTATTAGGCATTTTATTAGTGAAATTCGATTTCATTTTGCGTAAATATGCAAATGAAATAAAACATTTTTATAGATGCCTCGATGAGTCATCTGCCAGACGGGGGTGGACAATGTGAAGTCAATAAATATCTTAAAAACATATTTTCGATAAAAATCGTTTTTCTCGTGAAATCAAAATAGAAAATACTTATATATGGTTTCGATAATATTAAGATCCTATTTTTTTTTAAATAAAATAAATAAAAAATAAAATTAATTTTAAATAAAAATTAATAAATAATGCAGCTCATTGTACCTCATTCTTCAAATATTGTATATTTTAATGATTTATATCTGATTTTTTTTTGTATGGCAGCATGCCTATTTATTGTGTTTATCGATTAGTAATATCATCAAATTGTAGAATGTAAATTTATATCTAAAAAAAAACCCAACAGAACATACACTGTGAGCCAAACTCTGAGGGGCGTTCTTTTGTTGACATTTTCAAGTGGTCTCGGTTCGAGACAAAGTTCTCGTAAACTAACACTCTAAACAGTTCAGCCTCTTGTGAACAATAAGAACATATACCAAGCTATGAATATAAATTATAACACCAGCGATAACGCTGACAGTCACGGGAGTACTACTGTAAACAAACCGGTTTTATTGCTGGCAGCTGTGCGAAATGATATCATTGTTTATGTTAAGCTGTGGTATGAAAAAATTGTATGGGATGGTGTGGTATTTTAATTGAATAGTGTAATACAATGTATCTTTGTGTTAATAACGTATAGACCGACGGTAATTTTTCTGCGAAAATTCGCATTCCCTGATTTCGCTGATTTTTGATAATATGTTGCAAGGAAAAATGGTGCTTTCAATTTTTAATGTGTTAGCTTATTTCATAGCGATTCCAATGAAGTAACTTTTATATACAGCGCCCATACAAACATTTAGAGATATCGTCGATTCCGACACACGTTTCCGACTTTCGCGAGACCACCCACAATGTAGCTTGACACCTGTCAACTTTTTGCAAAAAGAAGTCGCGACCGCGGAGGGGTTATCCGGGTAGTACGTTCTCGGGATAATTATAAATAAATATAATAATAATCCACACAAAGTAAAGCGCCTGAATGGGAAAAAAATGAATTAGGTCCAATATTAAAACTTGATCAATTTGTGCCACAGCATAAGGAGCTGCATAAAGATAATCCCAGTGATAATCATCATTAGATTTTATATTTCACAGACTTTCCTTTAAATAATTTAACTCATTTTCCTAGGTCATTTTATGCATACCTTGAATTGAGGGTTAAAATGTCGTCTTAGGTATAGCGTTCGTTGGAGATAACGTTATTTCGGACTCACGTGATTCGGGATAGCGTTCATTCGGAATAGCGTGATTCGGGATAGCGTTCATTCGGGATAGAGTGATTTGAGATAGCGTTCATTCGGTATAGAGTGATTCGGGATAGCGTTCATTCGGAATAGCGTGATTTGGGATAGTGTTCTTTCGGAATAGCGTTCATTCGGGATAGAGTGATTCGGGATTTCGAGTTTCGGTCTGACGTATAAGAGTCGGAATTGGGCTATGTTGTACAATTCTCCGCAAGAAAATTGACTGAATTATAGAACAATAGCGCTAGTTGTACTATACCAGTCAAAAATCTGTCAAATCAATCATTGAAAGAAAGAAAATTTGTTTATAAACATAAACACACAAACAAAGAAGCCAAAAGCCTCGTATTCAAACATAGAAGTTGTACAATCTTGTATATTGCTTGATGTCCAGGGCCAGGGACCAAAGACAATTTACATTGCTTAATTATTACTCTGTGTTACGTTACGACCATAGTTACGACACTGGCAAATGATAACAAACAATCAAAACAAAATCAAAATGCTGATTGCCGAGTGGAAAAATAACTACTTTTGTAACAAACAAACAACTATATCACGAACAATTAAACCGTGCGTCGTATCTGTGCATGAACAGGTCATTGCTCAACAAAATACTGTGACTTCGGACAAACCTATCGTCAACAGTGCTGATTTTCAGCAATTACCACTCGAATGACGTCATTACGTCATTCGAGTGGTAATTGCTGAACGCTGATACTGTGGGACGTCATTACGTCCCACAGTGTGAAATAACAAATCGGATAAGTAAGTAAAGATTTTCCAGGGAATTATGTGTAATTCGAGCTGATTTTTTGTATGTAGTATGTACTTATAAATAAAAATTAAAAATATAAATAAATATCTGTATAGTAGAAAAATACTAAGTAATTAATTACTCTAGGCGTTGTGTAAAGTGTGGTGTGTTTTCCCAGCTATTCCATGATTTTAGCAATAGTATAATTTCGATACACCAACAAAACTCCATAGCAAAATTAATCAAGTTATCATTGATACACTATAATTTTAAATGCCCCATGGGAATTGCGATGGCAGTCATTTGCAAACGGCATTTATCGAACCATGGCGTTAGCAAACGTAAAACCATTTCGGTCAAATCGATAAATAAACTCATTGGCATAATGCCAAGCATCATTCATTATATTCATTCATAATTTCATATCATTAATATATCAGTCAATATTGAACTATTTATTATATAGTTTAGCCTTGGTATCTATTTAGTTTGTCAATTCGTTTTTAATAATGGTTTCGGAAGTGGTTTTTCATGTTTTCTATTTCACAGTTTGTTTCCTACAATGTGATAAATTATGAAAATATTATTTACGCAAATAAATAATAATACCTCAGCGCAGGAGAAAATTTGAGCGCAATCCTCTCGTCTCAACAGAGCGACGGCGACTGAATTGTGAAACAAAAATATGCTTGAAGTTCCCGCAACGTGCGACGGGAGATGACTTCTTCCACGAACTAAGCATGTCGTAAGTGCTAAAAGTCGTGATAAAAACAAAAAATAAAAAGAATTTCAAAAAATGCCTGCACAAATTTTTTCGCCTTGTTTTAATACAAATAATTATCAATTTTTTATTCTATTAGTCATTAGCATATTAAGTACAGATCGAAAATACGTGAAAACTTGAGGTAACTCCGTGATGGTTTTTTTATCGAGAAAGTTTTAATATTTTGGGTTTCTTAGAAATATCATGCAGTTACTCATATTATTTTTATTTTATACCTTAGTCTTATCAATTTCCTGAAAAATCAAATTAAATTTTTGTGGTGAGACTTCTCACCAAGATACGAACAGCTTCTTAAGAGTCCCTATCAATTTCGCAGCCAAAAACAGAAAATTCAAGTTTTTTCAGCGCAAATATCTCAATAACCTTAAGATGTCTGGTTTTTGTTATACACAATTATGTATCACCTATTGATCTAGTAATTGTACTAATTTAAATTTTGATAACTACTCAATATAAATTACGAAAAATAAAAATCTAGCACACGTTTTTACGTAAGCACGAAACACCAGGTTTTAAAATTCCTTTTTTAGCTTACTGGTAGCAAATAACAATCTGAGAAAAATCCTAAATACTGGGCATACAGTATATTAGTAAGTCTACAATTTTTTTTTAAAAGTTTAATGTATAAGTACTTTTAAAAAAATGTGATGCACGCTGAAAAAACCCAATAAAACCATGTGTAAAACCGAACACCCGAACCGAACCCTACACGAAAGAATTTATTGAAAATAACAATTAGTGTTAAATATTTTAAAGTTTGAGGTACTTATCTACCAAACTCAATTTTTATATTTTATCTTTGACTACTTATTTAATTGTAATAAAATATCTAAATAATGCCTTATAAACCGATGCGCTCGCTCGAGACATTCAGTCACGCCCGAAGGCTTGTCCACGAGGGACCTGTGTCGCCCGTGACGTTCGCCGCTCCCGACGTAACTCGCAAATCGCGCGTGATTTTATACTTCGCCTAACCAGTTTTGAGACTGTGAGTATATGGAAAAAGTCTTTTCGCATTATAGTATGTATGAACTTGTAACAAAATCTCTTTGGGTATACTATTTGTATCTGGCTGGTTTTGGTATCATTGAAAGTTTAAATTTTAAAGAACATAATTTCAAATTCAAATTAGGAAAATGTGTGATTTTCATTTGTTTTTCGTACTGTCAAGATGAGTGAATCTAATGAAGAAATTCGATACATTTTAAAATTTTACTACAAAAAAGGTAAAAATGCAACGCAAGCCGCAAAAAAAAAAATCGATGTTTATGGACCTAGTGCAGTGACTGTGAGAGTAGCACAAATTTGGTTTAAGCGTTTTCAATCCGGACATTTTGATGTCAAAGATGCACGTCGCTCTGGTCGCCCTATTACGGATAAAATGGATGCCATTTTTGAAAAAGTGGAGTAAGATATCAGTAGTTACGACGTAGCTGAAGAACTGGGAGTTGACCACAAAACAGTTTTGGAAAAAACTGGGTACACAAAAAAGCTCGATATTTGGGTACCTCACGAGCTCACTGAAAGAAACCTAATGAACCGTGTACTCATTTGTGATTCTCTATTACGACGTAATGAAACCGAACCATTTATGAAAAAGCTGATAACTGGTGATGAAAAGTGGATCACGTACGACAAGAACGTGCGAAAAAGGTCGTGGTCAAAGGCCGGTCAGGCTTCACAGACTGTGGCGAAACCCGGGTTAACTCGCAACAAGGTGATGCTATGTGTGTGGTGGGATTGGAAGGGCATTATTCATTATGAGCTGTTACCACCAGGTAGGACCATCGATTCTGAACTCTACTGTGAACAACTGATGAGATTAAAGCAAGAAGTTGAGAAAAAGCGGCCGGAATTAATCAATATAAGGGGTGTGGTTTCTCATCATGATAAGGCTAGACCTCACACATCTTTGGCCACTCAGCAAAAATTAAGAGAGTTTGGCTGGGAGGTGTTAATGCATCCGCCGTATAGTCCTGACCTTGCACCTTCAGATTTCCACCTGTTTCGGTCTCATCAGAATTCTTTAGGCAGTGTCAGATTAACATCACGAGAGGACTGTCAAAACCACTTGTCGCGGTATTTTGATCAGAAGTCCCAAAATTTCTATAGCAATGGGATCATGTCCCTACCTACAAGATAGCAAAAAGTTATCGAACAAAATGGTACCTACATACTTTAGTTAAATGTAAATAAACTATATTAAACAATGTTTTGAATTTTCTTAAAAAATGCGAAGAATTTTTTTCCCCAACCTACTATTTTATTTAATTTATGCATAGTGATGACTTTGTGATTTGTTAATGTTATTCATACATAGTAATGTTTTACATTGTACTATTAGTAAAATAGTGTTTAATTTTTAGAAAAAGGGTAAAAAAGTGAACTTTATTATCACGGAAAAATCAAAGGTAAAAAGAAGAAAGTGGAAAAAAACGAAAGGCACGTGCATTTCTTAGGTAAATAATAATTTTTGCCATCATCTTATTCAAGAAAATTGTTAGCATTTACTATTATTTCTATAATTTTACTGTTATAATTATTACTGTTATAATAAAGAAACTTGAAAATATCTTGTTTTATTTTTACGCTGTTGCTACACCTGAAATGAAAAACATAATTATAGGAAATTATACATTTTAATTAGATAAGGGTGTGCTAAAAACAAAATAATGTTTCGTTGAGTAAATTTTGCTATCTTCAATATTAAAGTACTTTTCCTCTATGTAGCTCGTTTTTTCCACCTTGTATACAAATCAATTTATTAGCTTTATAGTACGACAAGATGACTCGCTATACTATACTCTCATGGACTGCGGTCTTATAGCGAGGGAAATAAAGGTACACAGCATGTCGATTCTGTAACCATCTCACCGTGAAACCATAGGTGAGCGTGGAGTGAACTGTCAGTTTCATTCCACCTGATGCTAGGGATGGACCAAGTATTACATTTACAATCATAATCGAGATTTTAATAATACTTTGTTATGCTAATTCTGTTGATCATTTTATATTTTTTCAAAGCTGGTATTTAAATGTCTAAACATAGTAATGTTTAAGGATTAGTCTAGGAAAAAAACTAGATAAAAACAAAATTGAGTTTCTTACTGAATTTCTGTTTTGCTATTTTATTTAAAAACCTCCTAATTAGTAATGTTTAGACACTTAAATACTAGGTTTGAAATAATATAAAATGATCAATAGAATTAGCATAAAAAATATGATTAAAATCTCGATTATGATTGTAAATGTAATGCTTGGTCAATGCCTAGCATCAGTGAGATGATACTGACAGCTCACTCCACGCAAGATTTCACGGTGAGATATTTACAGAATAGCACTACTGGAGTCTCGAAGCGCTCCGCTATCTACGGACCTCCCCGGCGCGGCGGCGTTACCTACCTAATAGGTAACGCCGCGCCGCGCGCCGGGGAGGTCTGTAGGTAAATAGTACAGGAGTACAATAATACGTGTAAATAGTTTAGACTCACCTTTTAAACGCTGATCACACTTTATAGTTTGCTTTTACTATAATGAATGTCGTACTAGGTAAACAATATTTTATAGGGTACCTAAACATAACACGCCAGCCAGACAAAACCTAAAAAAAAAACGAAAATCCAGCCAGTAAAAACCTAGAAGGAACCTAGTACGTAATAGCGTTTACGGACCAAGATTATTTGTACACCGCTGCACAGTACGACAACGCACACTACGATTGTCAGCGATAGTTCGAACGCACACAGACCCGCTGCGCTCCGATAGTTACCTAAACTAGTAGCGCGCCGAAATTGATAGGGACACTTAAGAGGGGGTAACAACCAAAATTGCTTACCTATCTTGGTGAGCAGGCTCACCAAGATACGAACAGCTTCTTAAGAGGGGGTAACAACCAAAATTGCCTACCTTCAATTTGATTTTGAATTTGAATTAAATAAATAAATTAATTTAATTTTTGAATTTGATGATTTGAAACACGGTTCCTTCCTAGAAGTTTGACACTACCTAGGACAATTTTGCTCCAGTTGCTTTGCGTCAAAAACATTCCAAATTTAACCGGGTGTAGAACAGTACCAGGGGACTCGCCATCTTTTAAGGAGACGTATACAACATTATTATGGCGGATTATCCCATATTGTGTAAGACTGTCTTACAATTTCTTTTTTGGGTAACGTTGGAGGATTCGTTACTTTAGTCGGGGAAGAATTAGCGAAACTTTTCCTACTTGCAGATTCGGAATCTATCTTATTATTTAGCACACTGTCATCGGGGAGAGAAACCGTTAACAACGGAGTGTAATCAAAGGGATCAGAACTCAAGAGGGTCAGGGGATTTTGGTATCCACGGTAGATACGGGATAAAATAGTGCTAGTGGAACCGCGCGCTCGGTCCAACTTTGTAAAGGGAGGCGCCGCTGACGCGTGCAGTCCGCACGCTCAACCTCATAGCGATTGAGACGGACTTATTCTGCTGTTCTCTGAGTGAATTCACAAGGAATGCATTGGCTAGTCTGTTTTAGTTACTTTCATAGTATCATGTCTTACGGTATTTTACTTTGGAGACGGGCTGCAGACATCGAGTCTATTTTTATTCTGCAGAAAAGAGCCATCAGAGCCATATATAATCTCCGCAGGCGCGATTCTCTTAGGGAACTGTTTAAGAATATTAACATCATGACGGTGTCTTGTCAATATATCTATGAAAACATCATGTACGTAAGAAAAAAATTACATCTTTTTAGTAAAAGAGGCGAAAGACATAATTATAGTACTAGAAGTAGGGATCTATTAGCTCAACCAGGTTTCAGACTGGCTAAAGTAGACTCATCTTTCATGGGGTACTGTTTAAAATGTTATAATAAAATTCCTCCCCACATACTTCAACTGAATGAGACGAAATTCAAATCTTGTATAAAACGCACACTATGCAAGCAGGCATATTATAGGCTGGGGGATTACATCGCTGATAGAAATGCTTGGCTCAATGCTGGTCCTGCTCCACAACGTCAACTAATTGATTAACATTTGAAAATACTGTTGGAGCTGCTGAAGATTGTAAGACTATATTTTCATTGTATAAAGTCAATCTTCTTGTGTATAACTATGTACAATAGAGCTATCATTTACCGGGTAATATGTCTTTCAATATGCCCTGGCGGCTGAGAGTATGTCATGCTCACTCAGATGTCTCGCTGATGGTGGCGCGTGTGTTGGATCATTTAGCTCCCTTCAAAATGGTTGAGCTGAATGGTGCTGATCCATGCGTCATGTTCGTGAACGGGCGCTGTCAGTTGGGACTGGTCATCTCCTAGCTGCCACGGCTTATTTTTAATTATTTTAGTTTTGAATTGTTTTTTTTTATCACGCTTCTGACGTTTTGCATCGTTCTCACATGTATATTTTCAATAAGAATGATGTAACCAATACTTTGTATCAAATATTTTATTTTAAAAGAGTGTTCGTGGAGTTTCTTGCCCGTTCTTCTCCATAGGAACCTACTATTTGGAATGGGCAACTAGCTTCATATTTGTAACTGACCGACTTGTTGACAATTCAAAAGTGCCTGTAAATGGTTTAATTGAAATAAATGCTTTGAGTTTGAGTTTGTAATTTGTTATAGGTAGGTACCATGAATGTTAGTACCTATTTAGAATAATTAAGTTAGGATAAGCGCATTTACCGCATTGGGTTACCCTGTAATGGTAGATGTAAGAAGAAAATAAATAAATCAAAATATATAAGTTAGTGTTAAATTAAACCTTAAGCCAAAAACAATGACAAAAACTAAATTCTAAAAAATTCGTAACACACAAAAGCACTTGTTAAGTCTTCACCACTAAAGTCGACCTCGTAATTGCTTTACCATCCTAAAGTGACAATGTCTATTTTTGCTTTAAGCCCAATGCGATAGTTAGTTAGTTTCAAATCTAGTGATGTATGAATTTACTGGGAGTTTTTTTTCAAAAGTAGTGAAGCAGACAGAGGCAGAGAGATCGACTATACCTAAAATACAAAAATAAATGAAGTTGTCAAACGATCATATCAGCCACGGGTCATAACATAAGACTTGCGATCGAAATGGTACCTGAAGTATACCTCGGACATCTCATGCTTCAGCTACAGCGCTATAGAACTGTTACCTGAACCCTTCTTGTGAGCGCATTATAGTAAGCATACCTCGGACATCTCATGCCTCAGCAGCAGCGGTATAGAAATGTTGGTGATGTCGTTGGTGCACGCCACCTTCAGAATGTTGCGCAGGCCCAGGATCGCCGGGTGACGGGATGTGATGTCGCCTGCAAACATTACTAGTGTTAAGAGCGCGCTCATATATTTTGGGCCTTTAACTAAAAATACGTACTTTTTCAAATCTACTACTAAATTTACAGCGAATAAAAAAAATAGAATACTCTTTATTATGCACAATTGCACACCATGAAGAATACAGATATAAATGTATAAATATTACATAGGATGACACAATGGGCGGTCTTATCGCTAAAAGAAAAGGAAAGTGATCTATTAAAGACAAACTTTGGATTGGGGGAAGGAGAGACAATACTGCAGTTAGGATCCTGATATTAATCAGGATGTTGATGGATTATCTTTATCATCATCGCTTGCTCAAAAAATTGGTATAGTACTAGTGTGGCGGCATCAACATCGCCACATGCGAAGTACCTACGTGTCACACTGACGTCACGCAAAATCCTGCATCGCGTAAGCAGAGTTTATCGACTGGTATATACGACATGAATCGTCGGGGAGTTGCCCACCAGACACAACATCCGTCTGGTCGGAGGATCCGCCCTTTTCTATGGAAGATGAGTGAACTTTACACCCTGTTCCTCATGCCTCCATACTACTATCTACCTGCATATGGTTATAAAATTTTCGTCTCGGGGGATTTATAAAAAAATACAAGATATGGAACGTATTGTTATGATAATGAAATACCAATATTATATGTAAAAACAATTTATGAAATACATAATATAAGTTATAAGTTTTACTGTCATATAATATTTGTATTTCATTATCATAACAATACGTTCCATATCTTGTATTTTTTTCTCAATTATATAAGTGTAAACCGTAGTGGACCGTAGGTACGCGCCCCTGCCTCTGCACTTGTATGTATCAAGAGGCGTGCGCCACGCACACAGGCGCACTCGCCGCTGCTTTTTGAATGAGTAAATTTCGCGACAGCGCTCCTAACGTGGGAAACGTTAGGAGCGCTGTCGCGAAATTTATATATATACTATATAAATTAATTGTTTATCAAATTGACAACCAACTTAACTGTCCGTATATTCGAATAACAACTGTGATTAATACTTAAAATATAAATAATGAGATTATTACATTATTATGAGTGAAATAAATATAATTTCTGTACTAATAATTGTTGGATAATATTGCACTTATAGCTGTTCATCGTTTCAATATTCGTTTAAATTAGTATAGTAGCTTAAACGTTTTTTTAGTTTTTTTTAAATACATATATATATTTTTTGTTGTTGTATGAAATGGCTATAACACGGTAAATTGACAGTGTGTGAATTTGACAAACCGTACATTTTCCTTATTGTAATTACTAGAAGTGAAGTATCGCATTATTGACTGCTTTCGTTTTATGCGCGTAGTACATGCTATGCTTTTCTTTAAGTAATGGGGCACTTAGACTTAAGTTTTCGATTAACAAATTGTTAAGTAGGTTATAGTGTACTCATTGTTGAAGAGCCTTATAAATAAATAAAGCACCCACCGGATCGGAGCGAGGAGTCGTCGACTATAAGGTGGAACACCACATGCGCTTCGGCGAGGTTGCTGTGCTTGGTGACGAAGATGTCGCCCGTCTGCAGGTTGCTCTTGGTTCGGAACCGCGAGCCGTTGTTAGCTGCACTGGAGCCGTTGGCAACGTTTTCTGCTTGCTCCTTCACGCGCTGCTTGTTGCGCCGTTCCACCTGGATTCATGGAAAGTAAAGAGGATAGAAGGTTTAGTTTCGAATTTGTCTTCTTTAAGGATTAACTCTGAAGAAGTTTGCAAATAAAGGCTCCTAATCTGGCATGTCTGAGATGTTGTCCAGTCAGAGCATCTGAGATGTGAACGAGAGTCAAATGGTCACATGCTGTCAAAATCAAAATATCATTTTTTTTATTTCACATAAACCTACATGGGCACTTATGAAACGTCAGAAGCTAGGTGCACGGTTCCAATTGGTCGTTTCCTATGGAGAAGAGCCGACAAGAAACTCCACGGTTACTCTTTTAAAAAAAGTGGGCTTTAACAATGTTTCCAAGTTACAGTGTTAATAGGTATGGGAGGACAGTGTAGGCCCGTCAAGAAGTACCAAGTAATTAACAAAAGAAAAGATAGTTTACAAAGCTACAGTCTATTAAGCCTACAACGTTCTCACATTCACGAATTAAAAAAGAATCTATATAAAATATTACTAAAATAATAAAAACCTACATATTTAAACCAAATGACAACATTGTCAATACAACTGTAAAAAAAAAAACTGAATAAATATTCTGTCCACAAGTCACTTATAAATATTTTAAATTAAAATTGTAGGTTATGTCAAAGTATGTAAAAAAAAGAAATAAAAATCGTAATTTAGGAGCAGTTTATAGACGTTTACATAGTTATGCCGTTAATGAGGTACCAGGGAAGCCACATGTGCAGAAGGAATTATTGCCAAACTTCCTTGTCTTCAACGTAGTCCTTAATCTTATAGTATGCTTTTTTGATTAGGACACGTTTGATGTGGGTTTTGAACTTTCCATCGCTAAGTTCTATAACCGACTTTGGCAACTAGTTATAGAAGCGGATACTGTTTATAAGAAACAATTTGCTTGTTTTAGTTAATCTAAATTTGGGTATCACAATTTCATGTTTACTACGTGTATTTATATTATGGAAATCGCTTCTTATTTTGAAGTCCTAAGTTTTTGCGAACATATAAAATACTTTCTAAAATATAAAGGGAAGGCAGAGTTAGTACATCAATTTCTTTGAATTTGTTTCTAAGGGACTCACGAGGACCCATTCCATAGATCGCGCGGATTGCCCTCTTTTGTAAAATGAAAATTGAATCTACGTCAGCAGCCGATCCCCACAGCAGAATGCCATATGACATAATACTGTGGAAATAAGCAAAGTACACTAACCTAGCTGTGGCTATATCAGTTAACTGCCTTATTTTTCTTACTGCATATGCAGCTGAACTTAATCTACTTGAAAGAGCTCTAATGTGGGCACCCCATTGTAATTTTGAATCTAAAGTAATTCCTAGAAATACAGTTTCCGTAATAGCATCTAGTTTCTTGCCGTCAAGTTTTAAATTTAGACTCACTTGGGGTACATTTGGTAATGAAAACTTAAGACATTTTGTTTTGTTCGCATTAAGTAAAAGATTATTAGCTGCGAACCATTTTGAAAGAACAGCCAGACTATCGTTAACATGTAAGACATCCGTATCTTTTCTATCTATTTTAAAAATAAGGGAAGTGTCATCAGCGAATAGAATTATATTCGATAAGTTAGCCATCATGTAAGGCAGATCATTAATATAAACTAGAAATAGGAAAAGGCCAAGAATTGAACCTTGAGGGACGCCCATCTTTACTAGAGACCCTAAGGACGTTGCCCCGTTAACGTTTACTTTTTGCTGCTTGTTTGATAGATAGGAAAAAACAAGATCAGCAGCTTGTCCACGAATTCCGTAGTGGCGTAATTTACAGATTAGTGTATTGTGGTCAACGCAGTCAACCGCTTTTGAGAGGTCACAGAAAATGCCAATGGCATCCTGGGATTTCTCCCAGGATTCCAAAATGTGACTGATGAGTTTCACTCCTGCGTCAATCGTCGACCTACCTTTCGTGAAACCAAACTGGCGACTATGTAAAATCCCATTTGAATTAAAATGTGACATGTCCAGTCAGAGCCTCTGAGATGTGAACGAGAGTTACGTGGTCACATGCTGTCCAGTCAGAGCGTCTGAGATGTGAACGAGAGCCACGTGGTCACATACTGTCCAGTCAGAGCGTCTGAGATGTGAACGAGAGCCACGTGGTCACATGCTGTCCAATCAGAGGCACTTCCCGGATTGTAAGAACAGTCGCATTCTACTCTCAGTCTCAATCTGTCACAAATACCTATAATTTACTTGCATTTTTTACAAGTTTTTGAAATGTGTTGTCGTTGAGATTAGATTGTGACTACATTTTGAACGTTGAAAATTGGCTTTATGAAATTGTAAAAGAGTATAAAATACCATTTTTTTAATGATATGTCTGAACCACGGTCTGAATAAAGACAGCTGAAGATAAATAACACGTACAGTCACGAGCATAAATATATTACTAGGAACAGCTCGGCGATAATATCTGAGTGCATGATTCATCCATCTAATATTAAAAAGGTAAAATTTGTTGTTTGTAAATTTGTATGTAGGGGGTAATCTCTGGGACTCCCAGTCGGATTTGTAAAATTATGAGATAAGCTCACGTGGGGCTGCGCAAACCCCGCAGCGCCGGAGCCGTGATAGCAACAATGCCTGCTGCATGATGCATGCACCTGCGTGACCCGCTTATATATACCTATACCTACGTCAGATACCATCTACTGTTATTGAATCATTTGGGTTAGGTTAGAACAGTGACCATACCCTCTATTGTTTAGGTGTTTGGTGAAATGAAAATATGGTTATTAAAGCAGTGGTTTATTGAATGTTCGGAAACATAATATTTCGAACAAATGTTATTTCGGGTAAGTGTAAGTTCGGTAAAAAGTTTTTCGACCAAATGAAACGTCGGAGTAACGAAAAAAATCGAATTGATAATAGGTCAACTGATACAGTGGCAGACGTGATTTCGATGAAGTAAAAAAACGAAACGATAATAGTTGAAAAGTTTTAGGTGAAATGTGAAATTCGGTCAAATATTTTTCGAACTTATGATAGGTACAATGGATGAACGGATACAACACAACACTGCTTCTAGCAGACCGCGTGGCTCCCACGTCGCTGTCGGTATCTTGTGATCTTTTTAATTTTATCGCGGCTCAAGTGTTCTTTGGATTGATTCGTTCCTATTTACATACCTAAACAAAAATGTGCCAATAATTCACGTACTGTAAGTGTAAATAACCTGATTCCAAATTTTTAAACACGCCACGTTGTTTCATATGTATTAACAATTTTTTTAGTTGGATCATGCCGATAACAAAGTTTGATAACTCGTAACAGTGTGTAGTATTTTGACAAGTGAAGTGATGTTCTGACAGGAAAGTGAGTCGTTTGTGTTCAACGATTGTGTTTTGAAGGAAAAGAAGGTTAGTATTTACTTACTTACGTACTTATGAGTACCTACATAGGTAGTTATAACGCAGCCGCGAGCGTTGACCCCGCACAGTCAGCTGATGACAATGTTACCGCAAAGCTAGTAAGTTCTTTAATAGCAATTTAATAGGTAGGTAGTTTTTTTTATTAATTTGACTTCATGCATGCATGATAAGGCGGCACCTATGTTTTTTTGTGGTCAATGCCCGTAAACGTTTGGCGAGCGGCAAGCGGTTTTGTAATTTTTCGTGGGTTTCGTTTACGAATTTTCAAAAACCATAACACAACAGTCGTTAAGTTGCCTTAATTTACATGTCACAGTGTTACCTATTTAAAGTTTTAGAACAAAACTCGAATGAGGAAAAAAAAAAAAAAAAAAAATTGTTTTCGATACCCAACACGTGGGTAAAGTTTCGCTAGCTAATTAAATTTGACCCTGTATAATTATAGAAAAGGAAACCGTGACTGCCTGACTGACTGATATTTCAACACAAAGCTCAAACCACTGAACGGATTGTACTAAAATTTGGCACACAGATAGTTATTATGACGTAGGCATCCGCTAAAAACGGCTTTTTGAAAATTCAACTCCTAAAGGGGTGTAACGGGGGTTCAAGATTTGTATGGAGAAATCATTTAAGATAGATGTATCAATTCTAAAATTCGCAAGATTACTCCTGTCAACAAATAAATAAGGGGTGAAAAGAGGTAAACAAAAATCAACATGAGGATTGGGGGGGGGTCAATGTTTGTATGGAAGAATTGTAACGCGCGGTCCGATTAAAGGCTCCAGACTCACGCGATATCGCGGGCGCGAAGCGACATTATTAGGACAATTTATTTGTCGGTGCCTGTCGCGCCCGCGATATTGCGTGAGTTTGTAAGAGCCTTAACTCGAAACTTTTTATTTTATATATACCTAATACTCACAGAAAATAAAGACTTACAAGTTTTTGGGTATATTCAAAGCGTAACCAATACGGGGCAAAAGGAGATAATTAAGTTTTTAGGGAGAGATTTTATTGTGAAACTCTAAGTACTTTAAACATTAAATGACAAAGCACATGATTGAAGATTTTTCAAAAATTAACCCCTTTGGTGAAAAGTGGGATACAGTTTATATCAAAATTATGTTTACTTTGATCAATAAACTTGAAAATTGACCCAGATGCTTTCTTAATAAATAAAACGACCGTAAACATACATATTAGAAAACAACCGTGTTGAATTTTTTGGGGCAAAATAATTGTATGGAAAGATTTTAACGCGCGGTTCGATTAACTTGAAACTACGTATTTATAATTAAGATCGGATTCAAAAAATCAACCTCTGACGGGGTGGGAAGGGGTAGTCAATTTTAGAGGGATGATTTTATGTTTCGGACTGTCGCAAAAACGACTGAACGTATTTAGATGAAATTTGGCACACATAGTTTATAATCTGGGTTAACACATAGGGTACTTTTAATCCCGGTAGTACGTTCCCGTGAGATTTTTTCCGTCATCCACGCGGGTGAAGCCGCGGGCAAAAGTTAGTCTTGATAAAAATACAAC
This sequence comes from Tiliacea citrago, assembly GCA_963921375.1. Lineage (NCBI taxonomy): Eukaryota > Metazoa > Arthropoda > Insecta > Lepidoptera > Noctuidae > Tiliacea > Tiliacea citrago. Next base: position 850,505 of record OY992802.1, read on the forward strand.
TACGCTTGACAATTTCAAATGTCAATTTGTAAAATATTAAATAAACTTGATATATTATTAAATAAACTTTATAACATCGGTATCCGCGGGAAAATTATGAATGGTTCACATCTTATTTAAAAAACAGAGAACAAGTTGTAGAAATAGAACATTACAATCATAAATCAAAAGAAATACAATTAATTCGATCCCAAAATATGCCCGTAAACGCTTCTATACCACAAGGAAGTGTGATAGGCGCCTGCTATTCCTAGTTTACATAAACGATCTCCCTAACCACATCAATGAGTCATGCGTATTGTTCTCCGATGATACGAGTATCTCTATCGTAACATCATGTGATAATAATATAAATTTAACCAAAAATTGAGTTCTATGCTTGACACTGCAACACACTGGATGAACGAACACAACCTTGAAATTACCTACAATAAGACTAAAATAATAACTTTCCACCCCCGACAAAAAATACCTATGAGTATAAGTTTCGAATATAATGGATCGAAATTAGAAGCAGTAAATAGATTCACACATAAATTGGAAATCACATAATCAAAAAATAAACACACAAATTATGCAAGTTTTCATACGCTCTCCGAGAAATCAAGAAAACAACAGACCTCAAAACAGCACTAGTGACGTATTACGCGTACGCATTTGCATGGCTCAAGTATGGAATTATGCTATGGGGAAATAGTACAGACGCGCCTACATTATTCACTCTAAAGAAAAAAATGATAAGAATTTGATTAAATATCGAAAATACAGAGTCCTGTAAGCCCCACTTTACAGATCTAAAAATATTAACCCTGCCCTGCCTCTACTTATTTGAAATTTGTAAGTAAATATCCGCAGTTCTATACCAAAAGAGGAGATATCCAAACAAAAATTGCACTTAGACATGAAAGCAGATTAAACAACTTCACGATTAAAATTCCGCTCTTCTGGGACATTTGTTATGTCCATTAAAATATACAATAAGTTACCGGAATATATCAAAAGTATAAATAAAAATAATATCTTTATAAATAAATTAAAACAATTTCTGATAATCAAAAGCTACTACACTACGAGTATTGACGAATATTTTAGCGATAAAATTCAACAACAATAAAAACTATTTTTTTTTTACATAATAAGTACCTGTATTTCATTTTAAATTTCACTTTGAATATAAATTTATTTTATAACACTAAAATATTGTTAATTTAAAAATGAATACTTATATGTAAGCTAAACAGTGCACAATTAGTATTAATAATAACATTCTACAAGACTAAATAAAATACTAAATATTTATTTACTGTAATTTATAATATTAATAATGTAAATCGTGCAATATATAATTTAAAAATATATTCATATAACTCAAAACCAAATATATAAATGTAAGTAGTGTGAAGGTATGTGTGGTAGGTAGAAATAGGAAGCGAAGTAATAAGTCCGAAGTACACAAGAAGAAGAATGAAAGTTTATTAGGTACACAGACACAGGTTTCAGTTCACATACACAAGAGTTACACTTAGTTAAGAAGGAGTGATAGAATTGTAGATAGCACAGATAAGCAGTTAAACCTAAATACTAGGTCTCAAGTCAGCGCGGTGAAGCTAGATCTCATAAAGCTATGCGCGCAGTGAGCGTACTAAGTTGCAAGTCACTGCGGCGGGCGCTCGCGCGTCGCCTGTACGGACCGGTGCATGAGAGCAACGCACGATGATGCTGTCCCGCTCACGCACACGGCTCGCGTGACGTAGCGCGAGCACCCGGTCGGCCGCGGCGCTAGAACAATAGACGCGTCATAGCTACCGCCGCCGCGCCGCACGGTGGATCGAAAATCGGCTGTAGAAGACATAGGATCTCGATGTCTTAAATGTTATTTTTTTTGCTGGAAATGACTTCTGCCGATCATTACTGTTCTATAAAATGTCATATGAAGTAATTGTGTGCACAAATGGAAGAGTTATAATTTTTATAAGAAAAAAATGTATGGAGCTGACATGAAAAATGAGGATATCTCTGGAATCGCTAGGATAGCCATTATATCCTTGCACACTGTTATAGTACTATTTATTTGTGAATTTTTGACATACTTAATATTGCGCCATCACTTGCAATTTTTTTTTTTTTAATCATCAAAAATAAAAAATGTTTATGATATGTACATTTTAATGCTTAAATATGGCTATACCAAGTGTAACTTACAATATTTTTTATGCTTAGACCAAAACATTCTAAGAAATCACAAAGTCGTATTACCTACTTATTTGGAATGACATGGTGAATTACATAATATGTAATCTTGTCTCATGCCTCAAGTCCACATTAGCTAATGATTAATAAAACTTAATACCTATATACCTGTTAAAAGGATACGTACCATAATGAGGGTAATTAGATAAACGTGATCATTAGTCAATAACAATAAATGGTAAACTATTGTATGATTAAAAATAAAAGCAAATTATTAAAAAAAATATATTAACTTAAGGCCGGGTGTTCCCGTTTTTGCATGTTTAAGAACTTTGTTTTGATAGGCAAATTATTACATTTAGAATATGAAAAAAATATATATTTCAGATACATTCTTTCTCCATAGGTTGTACCAGATCAATATACGATACAATACAATTTTCTTAATAGAAAAAAATACCGAACTAAGCTCGATTTGCAGGTTTTTTACAAGCCGAATTCCATTTTAAACGAGTGCTATTACTCCTTTTTTTCTATAATTTATATCAATATATAGGTAATTAATTTAGGAATCGACTCTACCGGATGTTTTTTTTTATTGCATTTATAAATTTTTTGATCGATTATTCAAGTGGTTTTCGATCCGCGCGTCGCTTGCCAGTGTCTGCCAGTGTCCCGCGGGACGTTACCGAGGTAAGACCTATGCCAAATTTTTGCGCGCGCGCATTTTCTCTGCTGCGTAAAGAATAAATAATATTAATTTTAAGTAATTATTGTTTTATAGAACTTTTAGAGGCCACAGTTAAGATTTTATTTCTGTGTTTATTTCTCTTTGAGTAAATATTTGTATATAACTTTTAAGACAATATTTTTGTGATTGTTTTGTGAAAATGGCAAACAAAAATTATAAATATAGGACTAAATCAAGGTTGAAGGCAAAAAAAATAGCGAAAGAAATATGGTAAGTTATATTTTGTATTCATTTATCCCTATTGACCACAGTCACAGTATTACAATAATTATTATTTTCCGCCCGTGTACTTACGCTTAGGTACTTAGCTGTCCACGCAAATTTTGACTTTCGAGCACGCGAGATCCCCGCCGTTGCTCTAGGCAAGTACATTCGTTTCACAACTGTATGGACTTTAAAATTGTGCCACAGTCTAAATATAACATCAGTAGGTTCAAAGAGAGGTAAAAGCCTACTGTTTTTCTTTTACTTACCTACCTTCGTTGTTTTAAGTAGTTAATATGTCCTGCTCTGATTAAATTGTTTTAATATCCCCAATTTTATTGTTTCATTTCAAAAATTAATCGAAATAAAAAAGGCTTATTTGTTCGGAAAAAAGCTTTGTTTTCTTGATAATCGGAATCCTCAGAACAGAATAAATAGTAGTACCTACTTTACAAGCGGACAGAAAATCACCCCCGAACAATAGTCAGTATAAAGTATAAAAACCGGCCAAGTGCGTGTCGGACCACGCACAATGAAGGGAATTTATCCCTAAAACAAACTTAAAATTGTAGTTGAAAAACATGTTCTCCCATACATCGATACACGCCACGTTCAATTATCCAACTGAAAATTTAAGTTTGTAATCGCATTTTTTTTTATGTGATTAAACTACAAGTTAACAATTTTCGGATGTTTCCTTTACTTGTGCTGTGAGACCTTGCTTCTGCCCAAATTTCATGATTCTAGGTCAACGGGAAGTACCCTATAGGTTTTGATTTATTTGCGAGTATCGAATATGTCGCAATAATGTCGCTTATATCGCCGTATTTTTTATTGCGTTGACTTGGAAGCTTGATTTTTTTAGAGCTTCAAGGGACCATATACTTATGTATTTGATATTAATTTTAACTTGATACCTCTACGTGTTCCTGAGAAAAATGGTCTTGACAGACTAACAGACAGATAGACAGACGGACTACGAAGTGATCCTATAAGGGTTCCGTTTTTTTCCTTTTGAGGTACAGAACCCTAAAAATGGCGAAACTGACACCTATTTCATTCTTGCAACGGTTCACATTCCATTGGGTACCTATTATTGTCTCCAAACCGGTCTTGAGCACTGAAAATTCACTCCGTGCGAATAATAAAAATTTATGGAGCCGGCCACGCGCAACCGCGGCAAGCGGTGAAATTTTGGGCGTGGGGGCCGGCTCTCGACTACCAGCCGATCTATTCTGAAAAAATCTCACCGTGTAAACGTAGGTGAAGTGAACTTGAAGTGACTTGTTAATAGTGTCAATCCCTCACTGACAGTTCACTCCACGCTCACTTCACCTAAGTTTTCACGGGTATATACCTTATATATATTATATATCCTATACCAGAGTATAGGAATTTCACAGATCGAAGAGTTATTTCGCCTATAAACATCCCCATATTTTCTTCAAAATATTTTAATCAACTACAAAATAAAGTTTATAAGAAATGGGAAGAAACTGCAAATAATAATATTAGGACGTTGGATAATGTGTTTCATAGAAGTAAGAAAAATGTAATCAATATTACCTATAATTTTTGTGACAATATTATGACACATCATTTTTTTTTCGCAATTTGTATTATTTTTAACTATCCCTATTTTTTGAGGCAACTTTGATATAGTTTTTTTTAAGTAGCGCTACATCACAAACTTCATACAAAGCTTGAAAGCTGAAAATGAAACTATAACTTTATTATTTCATAATAATACCAATCACTTACAGTAAGTATATAATGATTTAAGCTATTTTTATAATTAATTTGTTTATACCGTTGGAATACTGTTCAGTTTAGACTGTGGAGCGCGAACACTCGGAACTCGATCTTTGCGGCGCACAGTGGGCCCATACTGAAAATTAGTGGACTTAGGCAACAAAGTTCCTATATCGATGCGATTTTTTTTTATATGACGTGTTATATTATTCCTGACAACTTTTATTCTTATAAAATTTCTTCTAAAGTTGATAGTTTGTCTTGAAAAAAATTAATTAGATTTTTTTCTATGGAGCGAATCACGTTTTATTTTTTTTCTTCAATTGTACTAATATGTTGAGTGTGTGGCGTGTTTATATGATAGCTAGGGTCATTCTCTATCCATGAAAAAAAAATCAGCGCCGGCCATCTGCGGCAGCGCGAGTAATCATTCGGTAAAAAAAAAATGATTTGGAAGAATTTTTTTGTCATTTAAAATAAATTCAAAGCATATTTTTTGTCTCATTTGGCTGTTTTCACCTTCTTTTTAGTTAAATAAATAGTTTTAATAGCGCATACGTACTTATAACTAGTAATTCTGGTAGAGATTTAGTTATTATTGCATGTTATCGGTAGCACCTGCATTGTGATTGATGACTCATTTGTTTGTGCACTCGGCTAAGCGCATAACTAATGAGTCATCGAAAAATGCTCGTCTCTGATTGGCTGAATAATTTTCACTCACTGTTATGTCCACTACTTGAGTAATTAACACTAACTATAAATATAAAGACATTCATTAAGTCCATCTAGTTTCGATCTTGTCGCTTGTTTGTGAACACAGTGAAATACTTGTATTTTTATATTTACATTAGAACTATGACTGGATTTTGTACCAACCTAGATCTTTTTGTGAAATTAAGAAGTGGCGGTGATCTGAAAAATCATATGTTTCTGTATGAAAGTATCATTTCTGTCTTGACTACCGAAGTTTCTGAAGAAGACAAGAACCGAATCAAGGAGTTCTATCCACTTTTTTGTGTAAATTTAAATAAAAAGTGGATAGAGTCAAGTAGAAATCAAAAAACTTTTATGAATCGTGTAATTAATCGCAAGTGGTTGGAATCAGAATTAGGCTGAGAATCAGCACTTTTCGAACGTCAAAAATTACATAAGACAGTCACCTTCTTAGCCACTTCCTACACCACTTCCTAGTGCTTTAGCTGGGAAGAAGAAGTGGCACAACAAACTCCCCAGCAGCACAGCTGTCTGTTCAGATATAAAACTTGAATCTATACAATAAAATGTAAAAGAATTTGCATTACGCAACACAACATTAGATTATTTGCCTTATGTTAGCTAGCACACGCCACTATACCAAAAAAAACATAAAAATCGTCGAAAACTATACTCAAGCAGAAATAACGTAAACAGAACGTACCTAAATAAAAGCCTCCAGGCATAATGGGCGTGCCCGCCCACACAAAGCTATAGCTGCAACTCGAAGTCAAAAATGATAAACTAGCACCATCGTAGTAAAATAAAAAACAGTTAATCATTAATAACAATAATAAAACCATGGTCAGCAAGACGACAAGTCACCACAAGCAGCACCCGTTCACGAGCATAACGCAAAGATCAGCCATCACCCCCCTCGCCATATTTGAGGGAAGGAGGCAACCCGACCCCCGACGCTACCGCAAGCAGTGACATCTAAGGGAGCATGACGAACTTGCTGCCGGTTGCTCAGGCAAGAATAATATAATCAATTGTCTAGGTCGCTAGCTAACCACTTATTGCGATACAACTCATAAAAAAACATTTTCATGAGTATATTATGTCACTAATAAATAAAAATAAATTGACTTAGACAGTCAAATAAAAATAAACAATTATATGAACTCATATAACCTGTCAGTAGGTACGCTAATTCTGGAGAAAGAACATGAACATTGTCTTGAGTTAATCACAGCGACCAACTATTCTTATCGTTTAAGTAGTCATTGATAGAATAGTATGCCTTTGAACAAAGATTGGATTTAACTTTAACTTTAAACGCATTAAAAGGCAAATCTAACAAAGAAGAGGGTAGCTTGTTATAAAAAGTTATACCAAGTCCAACAAATGAGTTATGAACCTTATGAAGCCGGTGAAAAGGAGCACGTAATTTATCCTTATTTCTGGTGTTAATATTGTGAATATCACTGTTTTTAGTGTATAAGTGTATATTTTGCCTAACATATAAGATGTTGGCAAAGATGAATTGTGATGCCGCCGTGAGTATACCAATATCCTTAAAAAAATCTCTTAGAGAAACTCTGGCACCCAGCTGGTAAATTGCTCGAACAGCTCGTTTTTGGAGTACAAAAATATTTTGAATGTCAGCTGCTTTACCCCACAGCAGAATACAGTAGGACATAACGCTATGAAAATAACTAAAATAGACTAATCGGGCTGTATCAACGTCAGTGTATTGTCTTACTTTCCTGACGGCGTATGCGGCCGAACTGAGCCTTCCCGCTAGGCTTGGTATATGAGGTCCCCACTGAAGTTTGGCATCTACTGTTATACCCAGAAACACTGCCGAGTCTACAGTTTCAAGCACCTCTTTATCTAAAACAATGTTGGGACCTAAATTTCTAACATTCGGTAAGGCAAACTTTATACATTTCGTTTTCTTGGCATTGAGAACTAAATTATTTGTCGTAAACCAATCCGTAACCATTGAGAGTGCAATGTTTACGTCGTCAAAATCTTGTCTATTCCGGTCTACTTTAAAAATAAGAGAGGTATCATCTGCAAACAGTACAACGTCACAGACACCCTTTATATAGAATGGTAAATCGTTAATATACACTAAGAATAAGAATGGGCCTAGAATTGAGCCTTGAGGTACACCTAACTGAACTGGTAGCTCGGAAGATTTCACACCATCAACATCTACACATTGGAACCTATTATACAAATAAGAATTTATTACTTTAAGAGCTTCATTTTGGACGCCGTAATGATGTAGTTTACGCAAAAGAGTGTCATGGTGCACGCAATCAAAGGCTTTGGAGAGATCACAGAAAACTCCAATAGCATTTTGAGAGTTCTCCCATGCGTTGAAACAAGCTAAAAAAAATACCACACAGCAAGAGTTTCGTGAGCAAACTGGAATGCTGATTGATATAGTCAAACAGGTATGTATTTAATTTTCGCTCTCTTTATGTTGTTTGTGAATTATATCTCTATGTATTGTATATTACAGTATTGTTTTCCCATTTTAGGGTTTTGGAACTACAAACAACGGGAATACAGCGCGGCGCTTTTTCCAAGATTACAAAAGATCTTCCAGAATAACGGGAATTGACGAAAATCTGATTTTCAGATTTTCCGTTATTCTACAAGCCATATCATCAGGCAAAAACATTGACTGTGAAAAATTTAGAAGATACTGTAGAGAAACAGCTGATGTGTACGTGCAACACTATTCGTGGTACTACATGCCAGTTAGTGTACATAAACTTCTAATGCACGGTGCAGACATCTGTAACCACTTTGGTGTTTTGCCAATCGGTAAGTAAAAAATAAATATAGTTTGATGTATTATTTGACTCGATTGCGTTTTGAAATTAAAATGTATGTACTTATTCGTTTTAGGTACCTTATCTGAAGAAGCTTCGGAAGCCCGTAATAAGGACTTCAGAAACGTCAGGGAGAGGCACACTCGGAAAACGGGGAGAATAGCAACAAACGAAGACATCCTCCATGGACTTCTAATAAGCTCTGATCCCCACATATCCTACATAAGGCCTAAAATAATGAAACAGGTTCATAATGAGTTGTTGCCTGAAGCAACTCAGTTGTTACAGACTACTGAGCCTCCCTGTGACAGTGAAATTATGGAGGAAGAAGAATGCCTCATAGCAGTCCGAAAATTTGCCGGACCCACTAGCACTTCTGGAACAAGAAATAATGTGATCCGGCTCTAAATTATTCCCACAAAAGCCCATCAGGGTTAGGAATATGACAAACAGCCCTTTTCAGGGCTACAATTACTTCACAGTTTCATATTGATCGTACGTACGATAACTTATACTATAATAATATACATACAGTTGATTATGTAGATAATTATCAACGACTTGCCCGTACAAATTTAAATTATTTCACCTATCATTAACAAAATTAGTATAACCTGAAACATTACGATATATTTATTCAACAATAGATAACGTACAGTTAAAAAATAACACAGCCAATCAGAGACGAGCATTTTTCGATGACTCATTAGTTATGCGCGCACAAACAAATGAGTCATCAATCACAATGCAGAGCACCTGCATTGTTATTGATGACTCATTTGTACCGATAACATGCAATAATAACTAAATCTCTACCAGAATTACTAGTTCTAAGTACGTATGCGCTATTAAAACTATTTATTTAACTAAAAAGAAGGTGAAAACAGCCAAATGAGACAAAAAATATGCTTTGAATTTATTTTAAATGACAAAAAAATTCTTCCAAATTATTATTTTTTTACCGAATGATTACTAGTGCTGCCGCAGATGGCCGGCGCTGATTTTTTTTTCGTGGATAGAGAATGACCCTAGCTATCATATACTCACGCCACACACTCAACATATTAGTACAATTGAAGAAAAAAAATTAAACGTGATTCGCTCCATAGAAAAAAATTTAATTAATTTTTTTCAAGACAAACTATCAACTTTAGAAGAAATTTTATAAGAATAAAAGTTATCAGGAATAATATAACACGTCATATAAAAAAAAATCACATCGATATAGGAACTTTGTTGCCTAAGTCCACTAATTTTCAGTATGGGCCCACTGAGCGGCGGCGCGGCGCACGGTGGATCGAAAATCGGCTGTAGAAGACATAGGATCTCGATTTCTTAAATGTTATTTTTTTTGCTGGAAATTACTTCTGCTGATCATTACTGTTCTATAAAATGTCATATGAAGTAATTGTGTGCACAAATGGAAGAGTTATAATTTTTATAAGAAAAAAATGTATGGAGCTGACATGAAAAATGAGGATATCTCTGGAATCGCAAGGTTGGCCGTTATATCCTTGCACACTGTTATAATACTATTTATTTGTGAATTTTTAACATACTTAATATCACGGCATCACTTGCGATTTTTTTTTTAATCTTCAAAATGAAAAAAAAAAAAAAAAGTATATGATACATTTTAATGCTTAAATATGGCTATACCAAGTGTAATTTACAATATTTTTTATGCTTAGACCAAAACATTCTAAGAAATCACAAAGTCGTATTACCTACTTATTTGAAATGACATGGTAATTATGAATTACATAATATGCAATCTTGTCTAATGCCTCAAGTCCACATTAGCTAATGATTAATAAAACTTAATACCTATATACCTGTTAAAAGGATACGTACCATAATGAGGGTAATTAGATAAACGTGATCATTAGTCAATAACAATAAATGGTAAACTATTGTATGATTAAAAATAAAAGCAAATTATTAAAAAAAAATATTAACTTAACCTAACCTAACATAAACAATAAAAGTTAACTTATTTTATACTTCGTCACCATCAGAATCCACTTCAGAATCAGGCTCTACAATAGATATAACTTCTAAGAACGCTGTCGGAGCTTCCTGATCCTGAAGTTTCAGTAGTTCTACTGTTTCCTTAAAGTATGTCTGCCTCTTGTGGGCATTTAATTTTGGTCTTGTGGAAGAAATTAGAGGATCAGAAGAGACGATAAGCATATTGAGGATATCCTCGTTTGATGCTTGTCTACTCTTTTTCCTCGAATGGTGTTCTCTGAACCTCCTAAAGTCTTTGTTTCGGGCCTCTGAAGCTTCTTCCGAAAGACTTCCAATTGGTACAATAGCATTTTCTGCAATTATGTCCCCTCCGTGAATCAACAATTTGTGGACGGTTGATGACATGTAGTACCAATCGTACAGTTCCACGTATTTTTCAGCGGTTGTTCTAGCGTATTCTTTAAATTTCGGCACGTCTACAATCTCTCCAGATGTGATAGCTTGCAGAATCACAGCAAATCTGCGTATTAGGTCTTCATCTAATCCAGTGATCGCTGCAGTTTTATCAGGAAATTCAAAAAACCGCCTTGCTGTGTTCCCGTCGTTAGTTGTGCCTGATCCTTGCTTAACGATGTCAATCAAAAGGTTGAGATCATCTTTGAATCGATCTTGAATGAGTTTTTTTCGTGAATGCAATAACTCTTGATGATCTTCTCCTCTTGCAGACCACTTTTTGAAGTCGAGACGATACGCTATGTGTAGAAGACATTCCATCACATTAATGCGGACATGAAGTGATGATAATCCGAACTCATACACACCAGAATATTAATATCAATATATCATTAATATCTATATTAATATCAAAGTGTGGGATTTGACGGTGCATCTAACCAAAGTAGATATAAGCAAAACATAGAGAGTGGAACTGTGGAACTGTACGATTGGTACTACATGTCATCAACCGTCCACAAATTGTTGATTCACGGAGGGGACATAATTGCAGAAAATGCTATTGTACCAATTGGAAGTCTTTCGGAAGAAGCTTCAGAGGCCCGAAACAAAGACTTTAGGAGGTTCAGAGAACACCATTCGAGGAAAAAGAGTAGACAAGCATCAAACGAGGATATCCTCAATATGCTTATCGTCTCTTCTGATCCTCTAATTTCTTCCACAAGACCAAAATTAAATGCCCACAAGAGGCAGACATACTTTAAGGAAACAGTAGGACTACTGAAACTTCAGGATCAGGAAGCTCCGACAGAGTTCTTAGAAGTTATATCTATTGTAGAGCCTGATTCTGAAGTGGATTCTGATGGTGACGAAGTATAAAATAAGTTAACTTTTATTGTTTATGTTAGGTTAGGTTAAGGCCAGGTACACTGGACCCGAGGTGGCGGCGCGTAGTGTTCCACGCGCGCCCCTTTCAGACGTCGCGGGGGGGTCTGACACCTCACCCCCCCCCCCAGACTTGAGGTGGCCCGCAGAGGCGGGCCAGCACTAGCCGGGGATTGCGGAAGTAATAACAGATCCCAAGATCCCCGGCCCAAGTGTGGGAAGGGAACACTGGGGTGGTTTTTAGTCAGTAAGAGTCTGACAGACCCCTCCGCCCGCCCCAGGGCGGAGGACATCCATGAGGATTTTCCACCCCGGCAAAAAAAAAAAAAAAAAAAGGTTAAGGTAGACCAAGCGAAGTAGGTATTTAAAACTACGCGAAGCGAGCCGTGCGGTTACGTCGCCGGCGTGAACTTGCATGAACCCATAGCCGAGCAAAGTATCACAGTTTAGGTAAGCGTGTCGTGTAGGTCAACTTATTTTGTTATATTTGTTTAAAAAAAAAAAACATTATTGTTGTAATGTATTGTAGTACCTTTGTACTAAGATTATAATTATGTCGTATCTCTCTGTATTTTACTGTGTGTACATAAATAATAAAATAAATAAATATGTAAAAATTGTTTTATGGGCCGGGTGTCCCAAGCGCAATAGGTATTTACGCGCGGACGTCGCCGCCGCGCCGCCGCCGCCGTGCCAGCTGATAAGTAATTAGCTACTAATACAATGTTTGAACTTGTCTGTTTGTTCATTGAATATTGTTTGTTAATTATTGTAAATAGTTTTATTTTAAATGTTGATTTTATATAAGTCTAGTTTTAAGTTCTTTTGTAAATAATGTGTATATAAATTATAATTAATGTTATTTAAAAAATACATAATTTATATTTAATTTAGTTTTACTTTTAATTTATTTAGACTTAAGTGTAGGTCACTACATCACCCCCTTCTAGAGTCCGTCAAGGGCGATAATGGTCGGGAAATCTAACGCGACGTCCTGACCGCGTCGTTCTGACGACGCTATCGTCAGCGGAAGGTAAGTTTCGGTTATCCGCGTCGGGTGTATAGTGATGAGTGTTAGTGTTGAGTGGTGACTGTGGTATGTTGTGATGAGTGTTAGTGGTTGGTGGCGAGGATGATGTGTACTCGTATGGATCACGCAGTATGAAGGGCCGGCTTAATGCGGTCTATCGATACGGTGACATGTTTTCCATTTGCCATTATTTTAAACACCTTGTCACCTCGTTGAATGACCTTATGAGGACCAGAATATGCCAGTTTTAAATGAAATTGCCACTACCACCAGCAGTGCAGTCCCTAACGAAAACGTGTGTTGAGGAAGCTAATTCCTTGTAAATAAATGTTTTAAAATTGCTGTTGTTTCTGGCTGCTGGTGATGGTTGCAGACTCCTGACAATACTCCGGAGCCTTGATAAGTAGTCGGTCATGTCAAAAGTTTTAAGTTCTTTTGTAAATAATGTGTATATAAATTATAATTAATTTTATTTAAGAAATACATAATTTATATTTAATTTAGTTTTACTTTTAATTTATTTAGACTTAAGTGCAGGTCACTACATAAATACTTATATAAAATATAAATACTAGAAAAGCAAATGATACTATTTTAAATTTTTTTTTTCTTAACACAAAGCGCCTTCATCCTCTCTCCTATTAAAAATTAACTTTGCTGTGCCCGACAGGGTCCATAATTGATTCTATGTTTAACATACCAACTGTTATATTATGTACACATTATGGAATGCTATAAAGTATTGAGTATTGAGTATTACTTTTCATCAAAAGATCTTGGACAAATTAGTTTCTTTACGGGAATAAATGTTCACCCTGATAATTATGAAAAGAGGCAACGAGTTAATAGAACAGCTTCTATTATATTAATTCATCATCTTCACTATTCCAACAGAATATAGAAAAACCAGCGTCGATTTACGAACGTACATTAATATAACTCAGCTACCGTTCAATATATTTACTTCTGAATTCATAACTCAGCGACTAATGTTGTAAGTGGGCTACTTTATATATTTCAGAGACTCAACATCTGTCTGCTAATAAAATCAAATTGTAGCATCAAAATTAGCCATCAAACTTTTTTATTCAACATCAAAATTAATAGGAGGCGAAACGTCGGCGTCGTTGCGTCGCACAGTGGGCCCATACTGAAAATTAGTGGACTTAGGCAACAAAGTTCCTATATCGATGCGATTTTTTTTTATATGACGTGTTATATTATTCCTGACAACTTTTATTCTTATAAAATTTCTTCTAAAGTTGATAGTTTGTCTTGAAAAAAATTAATTAGATTTTTTTGTATGGAGCGAATCACGTTTAATTTTTTTTCTTCAATTGTCCTAATATGTTGAGTGTGTGGCGTGAGTATATGATAGCTAGGGTCATTCTCTATCCATGAAAAAAAAATCAGCGCCGGCCATCTGCGGCAGCGCGAGTAATCATTCGGTAAAAAAAAAATGATTTGGAAGAATTTTTTTGTCATTTAAAATAAATTCAAAGCATATTTTTTGTCTCATTTGGCTGTTTTCACCTTCTTTTTAGTTAAATAAATAGTTTTAATAGCGCATACGTACTTATAACTAGTAATTCTGGTAGAGATTTAGTTATTATTGCATGTTATCGGTAGCACCTGCATTGTGATTGATGACTCATTTGTTTGTGCACTCGGCTAAGCGCATAACTAATGAGTCATCGAAAAATGCTCGTCTCTGATTGGCTGAATAATTTTCACTCACTGTTATGTCCACTACTTGAGTAATTAACACTAACTATAAATATAAAGACATTCATTAAGTCCATCTAGTTTCGCTCTTGTCGCTTGTTTGTGAACACAGTGAAATACTTGTATTTTTATATTTACATTAGAACTATGGCTGGATTTTGTACCAACCTAGATCTTTTTGTGAAATTAAGAAGTGGCGGTGATCTGAAAAATCATATGTTTCTGTATGAAAGTATCATTTCTGTCTTGACTACCGAAGTTTCTGAAGAAGACAAGAACCGAATCAAGGAGTTCTGTCGACTTTTTTGTGTAAATTTAAATAAAAAGTGGATAGAGTCAAGTAGAAATCAAAAAACTTTTATGAATCGTGTAATTAATCGCAAGTGGTTGGAAAAAAACATCAACTGGCCTGTTTGTGACAGTGTTGATCTGAGAAGTGTGATGGGCTTTTCGGACGCAGCCTTATCTGAGCTTGTGGATATAGATTGCCATGTCCTACTACTTGCAGCTACTAGTCCTACTCTTGCAGTATGTACTGCGGAAGCGGGAACATCTACAGAAAAGGAGCACAGAAAACCGTTCGAAGAGTTAAGTAATAAGCAAAAGAAAAGACGTTCTACTTCCATAGTAGAAGAAAATTCCGAGAAAGAGTTGCAGCACTGGTACATAACAAAATTGAAAGACAACGGCAAAACGAATCTGGCAAAAGTGGTCGAATACCTTTCCAGTAATCCAGATGCGCTATCCGAAGTAGAAGAGAGACTATTCAAAAAGCAGAGCTTAAGTACTGTCTCTGAAGATAAGTGTTTAGCTCTTTATACATCAGTTGCGCTCTCGAAATGGAAGTACTTAGCTCTTCGACAATTTCTGAAAGAAGAAAACTGTGCTGCCTTTCCATCTTATCCAAAGCTTGTAAATGCCAAGAAAAGATGTTACCCACCACAAGAGAGTATGGAGATTACCGAAAACGGAGCTCACATTAAATTGCAAGCGCTATTGGACCACACTGTGGAGAGGATATTACTTGATATAAATACTGTTGATAGGTCTCAAAATGAAGAACTCAAGTTGACCTGGAAATGGGGACTTGATGGTTCTTCGTCGCAGAGTAACTATAAACAGAAAACGTCAAACACAGCTACAGAGTTCGACGATTCATCAGTAGTCATGATAAGCATCGTCCCTCTTCGGCTAGTGTCTACTAGGCCATCATCTGGGAATGAAAATCTAGATTGGGAGAACCCCACACCTTGCTCAACTCTGTACTGTCGACCAGTGAAGTTCACTTTCACTTCGGAGACAGCTGACTTTATAAAGTCTGAAGAGTCTGAGATGAAAAAACAAATTGATGAACGAATATCTACACAGTGTGGAAATATTATTGTATCACATGAATTGCATATGACCATGATTGATGGAAAAGTGGCCAATATTATTGCTGGAGTACCATCATATGCAACGTGTCCCATTTGCTTGGCAAAACCGAGTGAGATGAATAATTTAGACGCTTTGACTTCTAAACCACTTCGTGAAGAAATTTACAAACAAGGAATTTCTTCACTGCATATGAAGATTCGGTGTATGGAATGTCTTCTCCATATATCTTATAATCTGGATTTTCAACGATGGACTGCTCGCGGCGAACATAAGGCTTTGAAACAAGCTAAAAAAAATACCACACAGCAAGAGTTTCGTGAGCAAACTGGAATGCTGATTGGTATAGTCAAACAGGTATGTATTTAATTTTCGCTCTCTTTATGTTGTTTGTGAATTATATCTCTATGTATTGTATATTACAGTATTGTTTTCCCATTTTAGGGTTTTGGAACTACAAACGACGGGAATACAGCGAGGCGCTTTTTCCAAGATTACAAAAGATCTTCCAGAATAACGGGAATTGACGAAAATCTGATTTTCAGATTTTCCGTTATTCTACAAGCCATATCATCAGGCAAAAACATTGACTGTGAAAAATTTAGAAGATACTGTAGAGAAACAGCTGATGTGTACGTGCAACACTATTCGTGGTACTACATGCCAGTTAGTGTACATAAACTTCTAATGCACGGTGCAGACATCTGTAACCACTTTGGTGTTTTGCCAATCGGTAAGTAAAAAATAAATATAGTTTGATGTATTATTTGACTCGATTGCGTTTTGAAATTAAAATGTATGTACTTATTCGTTTTAGGTACCTTATCTGAAGAAGCTTCGGAAGCCCGTAATAAGGACTTCAGAAACGTCAGGGAGAGGCACACTCGGAAAACGGGGAGAATAGCAACAAACGAAGACATCCTCCATGGACTTCTAATAAGCTCTGATCCTCACATATCCTACATAAGGCCTAAAATAATGAAACAGGTTCATAATGAGTTGTTGCCTGAAGCAATTCAGTTGTTACAGACTACTGAGCCTCCCTGTGACAGTGAAATTATGGAGGAAGAAGAATGCCTCATAGCAGAGTCCGAAAATTTGCCGGACCCACTAGCACTTCTGGAACAAGAAATAATGTGATCCGGCTCTAAATTATTCCCACAAAAGCCCATCAGGGTTAGGAATATGACAAACAGCCCTTTTCAGGGCTACAATTACTTCACAGTTTCATATTGATCATACGTACGATAACTTATACTATAATAATATACATACAGTTGATTATGTAGATAATTATCAACTACTTGCCCGTACAAATTTAAATTATTTCACCTATCATTAACAAAATTAGTATAACCTGAAACATTACGATATATTTATTCAACAATAGATAACGTGCAGTTAAAAAATAACACAGCCAATCAGAAACGAGCATTTTTCGATGACTCATTAGTTATGCGCGCACAAACAAATGAGTCATCAATCACAATGCAGAGCACCTGCATTGTGTTTGATGACTCATTTGTACCGATAACATGCAATAATAACTAAATCTCTACCAGAATTACTAGTTCTAAGTACGTATGCGCTATTAAAACTATTTATTTAACTAAAAAGAAGGTGAAAACAGCCAAATGAGACAAAAAATATGCTTTGAATTTATTTTAAATGACAAAAAAATTCTTCCAAATTATTATTTTTTTACCGAATGATTACTCGCGCTGCCGCAGATGGCCGGCGCTGATTTTTTTTTCGTGGATAGAGAATGACCCTAGCTATCATATACTCACGCCACACACTCAACATATTATTACAATTGAAGAAAAAAAATTAAACGTGATTCGCTCCATACAAAAAAATCTAATTAATTTTTTTCAAGACAAACTATCAACTTTAGAAGAAATTTTATAAGAATAAAAGTTGTCAGGAATAATATAACACGTCATATAAAAAAAAATCGCATCGATATAGGAACTTTGTTGCCTAAGTCCACTAATTTTCAGTATGGGCCCACTGTGCGTCGGAGCGAAACTCCGCTGCCGCGAGAAATCACGGCACAGCGGACAGAGCTCGAGCGGGATCTCACGGCGACATGGAGAGTAAGATTGTCGCAACCCAGCGCTGGACACGCCACAATTGAGGCGATAAGTCCCCTCTTTGAGGAGTGACTAAAGAGGCGCCACGGCGTCCTCACCTTCCGCCTGACACAGGTCCTCACCGGACACGGTTGTTTTGGGAGGTTCCTGTTCAGGATCAAGCGGGAGGAAACGCCCGGGTGTCACCACTGTGTGGATCGCCCGGAGAACACGGTGGAGGTCTGCCCGGCTTGGGCGGAACACCGCCGTGCCCTCCCGGAGGCGATCGGCGGTGGCGATTTCTCGTGTCCGGCTCTCGTTCAGGCCATGGTTCGGAGAGAGAGTGCATGGGTGGCAGTCACCTCCTTCTGCGAAGCAGGTATGCTCACGATGGAGGAGGTGGAACGCGTGAGGGATAGGTAAGGTTCGCGCCCTCGCGCCCCTGGTTGCCGCGGGAGATGCCCCGGGCGTCAGGAGTCGCAGGCTGATTCCCGGCCACCGTAGGCGCGGGCTTGCGGCCGGTGAGCGATGGGTAGCTCGCCGTCCGACAAGGACCATGCCCGGGTCGACGGCACGTTGTGTTCCACGCGCGCCTCAAAGACATGTCAGCACCAACTGACGGAGTCCGATAGGGCCAATACCTGCCAGGGTTGCGAGTTTGTCCGAAAGGGATATCGTGGCCCTGGCACACAGGCATCTGAAGGAACATACGGCTGGATTTTAGTCAGTAAAAGTCTGACACGCCCTCCCGCTCCGCCCACAGCGGGAGAAGTTATTTGATAACTTCCCACCTAAAAGAAAAAAGCTAATAATCTCTTACTTAATGCGAACAAAAAAAATTGCAATCGGGTGCCCACAATAGAGCTCTTTCAGGTAGATTAAGTTCAAAAGACCATTTTCTAGTTTGTTAAGTACCTGATACTAATGGTGACGGGCCTACACTGTCCTCCCATACCTATTAACACTGTAAAAGCCAATAATTTTTAAGAGTAACCGTGGAGTTTCTTGCCGGCTCTTCTCCATAGGGAACGACCAATTGGAACCGTGCACCTAGTTTCTGACGTTTCGTAAGTGCCCAAGTAGGTTTATATGAAATAAAATATTTTAATTTTGAGTAAAAAGCTCTGCCTCTGTGAGGGGTTACTCTGTGGCGTAGCGTTCGTGCAGATTCGGAAACACTAAGATTAGAAAGAAAGAAAGAAAGAAAATAAATTGATTACCGAAGCGCATACTGATTTACCTGAATGATGTTGTGATACGTATCATCCTGCAACTCAATAATAAATTGTAACATGATCACGTACCGGTTCCTGCACCTTCTCGCTGATGTCCCGGAGCTGGTGCTCCACGTCCGCGAAGTGATGCTCCGTGCTGCGCGCGGCCGCAGCCAGCAGCAGCGTGGTGGGCGGCGCGGGGCGGCGCGGCGGGCTGTCGGCCAGGAGCACCACGCCCGACAGCTCCGACGAGTAGAGCGACAGCGACGTCTGCAGGCGCCGGGACGAGTCTGAGGGGCTGGACGGTCCTCTTTAATAGTGCTGCCGCACGTCAAATGAAGCCACCTGGAGTCACTAGTTGAGTTGATACACTATCTTCGTCTGATAAACTGGGATTTCACTTATTTGTCAACATACAACTTCGCGTTACTTGGGTAACACAAATTGTAGAATTTAGTACGTGCGTGGTTTAGCACTAACTTCTGGGTTGGTTGGTTTGATTGAGTTGGTTGATGTTAGACTAGTTATGGTTTGGTGGTTGGTTTACGACCACTGGTTTAATGATACGAAATAGTATGGTTTAGGCTATATTGAATACTATACAAATGAACAAATGGTAAATTGATCTGGTTTGGTTTGAGTTACGCGATTGGTATCCGAACACTTACTAACTGTTAATAGTTGCGTTACATCCTCTTTTCAGCCGAAAGTCGCCCACTGCTGGACATAGGCCTCCCCCAAAACTCACAAAAATATTATTAGGTAACCATACCTAATTATTAAACTTCTAACAAAATATTTATTATTTATTTATTATAAGACATTTTTTTTTATGACAACCTGTGTTATCTGGCCCCTCATGGCTTCATATAACTATGTATTATGGCACAAATTAGTTAAATGATTTTCCTAATTCTTTTTGGCTATTTCAACAATAATATTTTTCAAAAATCAACTTATTGTTAGGTAAACATAATCATTACTTTTCTTTCCTGCAATTACTTCATCACAAGCGGTTTCCATAATACTATGCGTTATTTGCCTCGATCCGATTTTCATTTATACGTTCTCATTGTCCCAAAAAGTCTTATTAAATACCTACTTCATTTACCCTAGTTCATGTGCCCAAAACTGGCCTTATAATAAATAAAACTACTGCGAATATATATTCTAGAAATCGGCCCAACACAATTTAAGTAAAATAAATATAAAACAACACAGTACACATGTTAGCCTACCATCCCCGCTCGGCCATTTTGTACACCGGAGCCCATGGACACGGCTCATAGCAATAATAAAGCAAATATGTGGCATTAATCTATAGTCTAATAACCGTACTTCGCAATAGTGAAGACTAGAAAACCTTTCGATATACACTGCAGTCAAAAAAAAAACCGGTCAAGTGCGAGTCGGACTCGCGCACGAAGGGTTCCGTACCATTATCTATAAAAACGGCAAAAATGTCACGTTTGTTGTATGGGAGCCCCCTTAAATATTTGTTTTATTTTAATTTAATTATTGATTTTTAAAGTGAATATATAACTAAATATTCTGTGAATATTTCAAGTGTCCACCTATTACCGTTATCAATATCGAGCAAAAACGAGCAAAAAAATCACGTTTGTTGTATGGGAGCCCCCTTAAATATTTATGTTATTCTGGTTTTTAGTATTTGTTGCTATAGCGGCAACAGAAATACATCATCTGTGAAAATTTCAACTGTCTAGTTATAACGGATCATGAGATACAGCCTGGTGACAGACGGACAGACAGACAGACAGACAGACGGCGGAGCCTTAGTAATAGGGTTCCCGTTTTACCCTTTGGGTACGGAACCCTAAAAACAAAAGAAATGTCAATAAAAATACTCCTAAAATGCCGAACGCCGTCGGCCTCATTTTGAACGCACACTCCGATGGACATCGTATTATGACGAATATTTGAGAAGTTATTGCCTAAATGCATAGAGAACGCTGCTGCCCATTCTCTAGTAAGTCCATTAGTCGCCTTTTACGACACCCACGAGATTAAATAGGATGCGATACATGCATTTATGGAAATGCACGCAGGCAAAAGTGCTGACTTGTATTGTATCTAATACAAAATATACCCTGTGATTATTGGATTTTCTCTCCCCAACCTTTCGGAGCATACAGGCGTGATGTTATGTGATTATTTGAATAAAGTTTATTTTGTATTAACTAAATAACGCGAATCTTTGCGCAAATACGCCAACTTTAGTGACAACATAACACAATACGAAAAAAGCATGCAAAACGTCTTCTGCACGGCGTATAATCTGAGAAACCCATTTTTATTGGTCCCTAGTCAACAAGGAACCCTTATAGTTCCGCCATGTCCATCTGTCTGTCTGTCTGTCCCTGGTTTAGCTCAGAGACTCTTATTACTAGAAAGCTGTAATTTGGCATGGGTATACTATACACACAGATTATAAAAGACAGGAGATACGCTTTGTACACAAAGGAGATGTTTCATTTTCGGCCATAAAGTGTACGGTAATGAAAAAGAGGAAAAAATTCCACAAATTCAGGAAAAGTATTCTTTCCTGAATTCTCCCCTGATTACTTCGGCACAAAAAAGAATAGTTTTTCAAATTATTGTCTTATTCTATTGAACATGGCGTTGTCTTACTTGCATACTGCTTTCGTCCAGAAATCATGTTACATTAAAACGTAATAATATCACGTAGAAGTTATGTATATAAATATGAAAGGCATGAATTTCTGTGCTATTAAGTTAAAATAATAAGATAGCTATCTTAGACAACTTTTTTGGCTGATTATAAGAAAGTGATCGATAAAAAAATATATTTTATTTTTGTAGATAGAGCTATTTCTGGACGAAAAATGGCTGGCTGTCGATGGCTTTATCAACATGACAAACGTCAAACATTTTCAGTTTTTATTTAGTGCCTAAAAATATTAGTTATTATGAAAAAAGACATTCTTTACTGTATTCAGGGGTTCGTTTCCCAGGTTTTCTAAAGCGTACATGTTATGGCCGGAGTCCTATAAAAAAATGAAACGTCTCCTTTATCCGTATTCAGATGTCTCTGCGTTTCTCCCACTTAATTCACTAATACAAAAGCAAAAACTATAAGAACGGCACACAAGCTCATAATTTCTCCACACGAGCTCATAATTTCTCCCGCACAAATATAAACTTATAGCACACGGGTCCGTGGCTTAGGCCCCCAGTGGTCGAGGCACCTGTGGCCGACGCCCCCGATTCGAAAAATTTAATTTAAAGCAATTTTTGATCAAATGTACTGTCAGACACAAAAATGTTTTACAAAAATAATAAATGTATATTGATTGTAAGTATATGTATAATATTAAATCATAATTATATTTATAATATAGAAATTATTTTATTTTAACCGACTTCCAAAAAGGAGGAGGTTATATGTTCGGCTGTACGTTTGTTTGTTTTTTTTTTATTTTTATTTATGTTCACCGATTACTCCGTCAATTGTGGACGGATTTTGAAAATTATTTTTTTGTATGGAAGGGTATGCTACCGAGGTGGTCCCATTGCCACCCAAATCAGAATCTGATGAGGGGATCTCATGGAAATCGAGGGAAATCCTCAAATTATATTGGCATACCTATAGCGATTTGAGTATTTTTTATAGTAACTTGTGCATTTGCACTCGAAAAGCAATTTATGGTCGTCAAAATGCATATGGTGAAATCACCATCAGTTGTCCTGGTTCTTACCAGGAGAACTCCTCAACAATTAACGCCCCTGCATCGGGAAAAGCAATATTTTGTAAAAGGTGATGAGCATTTGAAATTAGGCGATTGTAAATTAGATAAATTACAAACTGACCCTCTAAAAAGTGAAAAATAAAAAACTTTTTACAAAAAAAAACAACCGACTTCCAAAAAAGAATACTACAAATCAAAAATAACTTTAATTTCGAAAGTCGGTGGCCAAAAACTAAAGGTTATAGGGTAAAGGAAGTCGGTTGTTTTTTTTTGTAAAAAGTTTTTTATTCATTATTTATTTGTTTATCTCAATAGGAAATCTAGTAAAATATTGTACATAAATTACAGTTTTCATCACCTATAATCAAGAGAATCATTTAACTTAATTATAATAATCAGTCTCAAATGTAATAAAATAATATAATTAACCAGCAGCGCGTAAAATATAGGCACAATGTTGGTTTCATCTGAGTTATTCCCAATATCTCCGTGGAAAGTATAAATCTGTTTGAAGGGACAGGGGCAGCAATCAAATGTACCGCCACGGAAGAAGTGGTGCACATTTTTAATTTCATCCAAAGCTATGTCTGATACAAATACGATAATTCTGTTGCCGTTCTCATTATAATCAAATAACAAATGTTTTTGAAAAATTTCAGGTATTATAACTTGAGCTGGATCCTTTTTACCTTCAGGGCTGTATTTCGGCTTCTGTAAATCACTTTTTTAACATTGTTGTAGATTGGATTTTGGTCACTGTACTTTTCACTCTGAGCATTCGAAATTTTCGTTTCATACATTTTTTTAATGGAGCCAAAATTAGTTGTGACTTCTCTCTTTAAGTCATTCATAAGAATTTTGATGTCATTTTTTAATACATCCAGCTGACACTCAGGCTTATGTCATTTTATCATTTGAACGTTGTCATTGTCACTCTCATTTATCAATTTAACTGCACCATCACACTGGCCACGTCTTTTATTCACACACTAGAGTTTTGATTTTTTCTGTGAATATTATACGCAAATCCAGCGTGCAACAATGTTTTTCCACCAAGTCTATTTTTAACTATATTATTATTTCACACGAGCCCTTGCGAAGGACCTTCGCTCATCATTGTGAGATGACACACTAAACTTTCTTATCAGTAGCATATTACAATATTTAATAACTTTACTCTGGTTTGAAAGAGATAGACATAATATCTATTCATACTATTATTATTATTCATATTGTTTAAAATTTTATGGACAAAAAGACGGACTTTTTATTGTTACCAAAGACTGGTTCGGCTCAGTTAATTGAAGTGTTGGTTGAAGTTGAAAGATAAAATTTCCATATGGTAATTTATTATAAATGTAATAGGTTGGGGAAAAAGTTTCTTCGCATTTTTTAATATAGTTTATTGGTTCGGTTTCAAGACGTCGTAATAAAGAATCACAAATGAGTACACGATTCATTAGGTTTCTTTCAGTGAGCTCGTGAGGTACCCAAATATCGAGCTTTTTTGTGTACCCAGTTTTTTTTAAATGTGCCAAAACTGTTTTGTGGTCAATTCCCAGTTCTTCAGCTACGTCGTAACTACTGATATGCCGATCTTGCATTGAATTTCTTCATTAGATTCACTCATCTTGACAGTACGAAAAACAAATGAAAATCACACATTTTCCTAATTTGAATTTGGAATTATGTTTTTTAAAATTTAAACTTTCAATGATACCAAAACCAGCCAGATACAAATAGTATAGCCAAAGAGATTTTATTACAAGTTCATACATACTATAATGCGAAAAGAATTTTTCCCCAACCTAATATATTAACAACATTCACTAACATTTTATATGAAGTCTTTTTGATTTTTTGGATGTTTGTACATAATAAATATGCTTTTAATGGCGAAAAAGGTGTGTAAGGATAAGGTTAAGTGGCGATCTATTCTCTCTGCTATTTGACAGATAACTTTTTTTTAGCAAAAAACTTTATTATTATGGTGAAACACTTTTCTCAAGTGAAAAAGCACAAAAAAAAATTGAAATTTTGCAAACACGATCTAGAGACTAATATCTAGTCATAGTCAAAGTCATAGTAAAACTAGAGACTATGTCTATGGTTTGTTAAATTTTCAGTTACCTTCTAATATTAATCAGTGTAACTTCAAAACTATATTTTTTTACGGTCATCTGACAAACCACGGACATAGATATTAGTCTATAGCACAGTCTATAGACCAGGGGGCCGATCGCGCTAATTTTGAACGTTAATACCAAAACTAAACCACAACCAAAACGTTACGTTAAGACACATTTCGTATTGCGCTAATCATTTCAACGGAAACGATTTAGCATTACTTTGGAAGTTACGTTGGAGGAACGATCGATCGAACAATATTCTCACAAAAAAAAGCGCAAAACTTTAATTATCTAATATTCAAATTATGATCAAACTTCGTTTGTATGGAGCACGCCCGGGAGAAACTGAAACTCCTCTTAAAGTATATGTCAGGACAGGCTAAAAATCACAGTTAATCATAAGATATACATAAAATCTAATCTAAATTAGATATTGATAATAAAATGACTTGGAAACCACATATTGAACAATTGTGCAAGCGAGTGAGTCAATCAGCTTACGCCCTACATGAACTTGCATATAAAATTATTTCCAGAACACTTATAGCTGCATATCATGGGCTTGTGGCGTCTGTTCTCAGATATGGCATAATTTTTAGGAGGAACTTCACTGACAAGGATCTTGTCTTTAAGGAACAGAAACGGTGCGTTAGGGCTATGTGCGGCTTAAAACTTCACTCCAAAACCAACGTTTCAGTTCTAATGGATTCAAATAGGTACCATATCAGACCATGAATGGACGTCCATCACATTGGTAACGGGAACAGATCCTTATTGGGCCGGTGACAGGTTGGATGCTGCGCGTGCGCCGACCTGCGCGCTCAATCAATATTTATTACTGACGGATACTGTACAAAAAGTTTTTATGAACTCATAAATCGGGGCATTCTAGGTTTAAGGACAACGGGGTAATGGGACACTACCTGATGGGGGAATGGACAGGCCCAAAACTTAGGAGCCTTTGGCGTCATTGAATTAGGGCGTGTCTGTTGTTTAATAAAAAACCGGCCAAGTGCGAGTCGGACTCGCGCACGAAGGGTTCCGTACCATTATCTATAAAAATGGCAAAAAAATCACGTTTGTTGTATGGGAGCCCCCCTTAAATATTAATAAGAAATTAATAAGAATATTTCAAGCGTTATCAATATCGAGCAAAAACGAGCAAACAAATCACGTTTGTTGTATTAAATAATTATTTATTTAAATATTTATTTTATTCTGTTTTTTTAGTATTTGTTGTTATAGCGGCAACAGAAATACATCATCTGTGAAAATTTCAACTGTCTAACTATAACGGTTCATGGAGATACAGCCTGGTGACAGACGGACAGACAGACGGCGGAGCCTTAGTAATAGGGTTCCCGTTTTACCCTTTGGGTACGGAACCCTAAAAAATACAGTATCTTACCATTGCCATCACTGTATACTTCACTGTATCACTGTATATTTGAAGTAGCTGTCTTTGTGAAACAAAATCCTGAAATATAGTCTCTCGGATTTTTTAACAGATAAATTGTGACATTATGTATTAAATAAATATATTTAATATTATATAAATAAATTGTTTTAAATAATTCTAATTTGACTTTGCACTTTGTTATAGTGGCAACACTGAGCAAGTAAACATTAACCTGTATATTTTTTTTTAAACAATAATATAATATTAAGTGATTAGTCATGTACAAAAATACCAAAGACCAGTACATAAAGTGACAATACAGTGCTGTGATTGTTATCTTCAACAGAAACTTAGTGGATTTCAAATAAACCGCTTTTTCTCATGAAGTACAGTAAGAACCTTTGAATATTACTGTTTATCGAGTGTGGACCTAAAACTGTGAGTTATTCATGCTATAAAGGCTACGGCCAACAAACGCAGAAACATTTTCCTACGATTCGTGTTTCTCAAAACTTAAATAATTAACTGAAAACGAACTGTTAACAAATATTTGTGTTACGAATCCGTTAACAGATGAATTAGAAAAAACAAGCTAACGCCATCTACTACTCGTATCAATAGCAGGTAGTTAAAAGTTCATCTGCTTTACCGACGAAACAATTTCCAATTGTTGCCAGTGCTAAATCTCAGTTATCTAGTCCAACAGGAAAACATTCATAAGACACTTTTTAATATGTGATTATTATTCATCTGTGGCTATCAAATCACTAACAAAGTTATCACGAAGTTCATAGTTTGTCATGAAAAACATTACTTTTAGGAACACCATCAGAAGGAATAAATCTGAATGCGATCTATCTACAATAACCATGGATCGCACACTGCTCAGCTCAACTTTATCCGAAGTATATGATACGGAAGTACTGGATCTGTCGACGAAAAGTATGCCTACAGGCGCCGGTTTAAGCCTGGCTGACTTTCACCATTTACACGAACAGGTTCACCATTTGCACTAACTACTGCGCACGAAGAAATTACAAATCTGAACCACGAGTGCAACAGTCTTAAGAAGAAATTAGAGGACAACAATAAGAAAATACATCTCCTGAAAAAGGTGCCAGGTGAACCCGTGACACACCATTCACGACGAACCATTCAAGAAACTGACGAACGTTAAGATACGCTTATCCCGGGGCCAAATTACTCAGCCAAATGTCGGATAATGTCAAAACAAACAAATTAACAGATAACTGTGACAAAACTGAGTACCTGCTTAAGAATTTACCGGGCCCATTGATATGGACTTTACTTACTATAGTTGGAAGAGACTGTGAACAAAAAGCAGTGAAACCTAAAACCTTAACTGAAAAAAATCTTGCTAAAAGTATGCTTGAAAGTAGGCAAGGTAAATGGAATGACGATTATTGCGTCTTCGGAATGGTAAAATCATGTGCCACAAGTTGTGAAATATTAAAAACGTGTGAAATGATGTCGAAAAATGTCACAAATAAAGACATTGTAATACTGTGTTTTGGTATATGTGACCAGAATGTATATAAATAAGTGTCGAATTTAAGTAATATATTATATACAGGGTGTTTGGTGCATCGTGTGCCAAATTAAAATAGTCGACTGAAGGGGTCATCCGCTAGCCTTTCAGACCCCTTAACACCCCTCATGCTCTGTGGATTTTTTTGTTATCGACTTTTTATTGTTTTCCAAAAAAAAGACCCAAATTTTACATTCAAATACAGATTTAAAAAAAAATATAAGGCGTAGACTCTGAATTTTAATTTTATTTCGATGTGTATTGTTTAAGAATACTTTTAAATACAAAATTAGTGATATTAGTCACCTAGTTCTTTTTTAATTCACTCGCAAAGGTAAAACTTAAATTAAAGCTGTACATGTTACAGCTATTTATAAGGCTACAAAAAAAAAACCAAAAGCGACCGGGATCTTCCAACTCCCTCATTAATTCTCCAGTCTATCCTCTTTCTAATGATGTGCCACATGCCATAAAAGTATTTTAACAACTTTGTGAATTCGCTAGAATTGTGAATCAAGTCACATAAAACTACATTCCAAATTCTAATGAAAAAATATTTATTGCGGAACTGTTACTTGAGAAAAAGGTAAAATTTGTTTTCTCACTCTTTCACAGTAAAATCTATCTTCTATCTCTTTCTTGCATAGCTTAAATCGGTTTGAACAAATCGCGCCGCCCAACCCGCCATTTTTTTAGTCGTGACATGACTGCCTCTGCTACCTAACGTGTGTGTGCTAGTTCACCATACTCCGCGATTCTTTTATTACTTTGTTATCGTTAAGTTTTGCTGGTTCTTGTTACATTTGTTTAATTTTTGTTGTTATTGTTAAACTTTGAGTTTTTTGTTATTGCAATGGCGACATTCTCTAACGAAGAATATGCGGACATCATAATGGCTTACGGAGCCGCTAATGGCGTCGCTCGTGCAGCGCAACGACTTTACCAGGAACGCTTTCCTGGTAGACGATTACCTGGCCGCAGAGTCTTCCAAGACACATACCGACGCATACGCGAGACTGGCAGTGTTACTTTTAATGAACCAAGGGGCCATATTGTGCGACATAATGTTGAAGTAGACGAGAGAATACTGGCACTTTTTGAGGAAGACCCTACAAGAAGCATCACATCTTGATATTTCAATATGGAAAGTGTGGAAAGTACTTCGTCAAAACAAAAGCATCCATTCCACTACACTCCGGTGCAAGGTACGTAATTTTAAACTAACTTTAAACCCGTGCAAGCTTTGTTTGACCTTGCCTTTGTTTAGCAGGTAATGGGTATGGTATGGCGTCACTTCCAGGTAGTGAATCTATTAGCACGAACAGCGGGTCCTTTCTTGTGCAATTACTTATTGCCCAAGAGAAATTTAAAAGAGTTTTTTGTTTGTTGCAGGTCTTGAGGGTGGCGACTTTGAGAGACGAGTGGCTTTTTGTCGGTTTCTTTTACACACGGATGTGGATGATCCTGATTTTTTAAAAAGAATACTGTGGACGGATGAATCCAAATTTACCAAGGATGGGATCCTCAATTTACACAATTTGCACCACTGGACAACGAAAACGCAAAACCCACGTGTTAAAAGACAGAAATCTTCTCAAAGAAGGTTTAGTGTAAACGTTTGGGCAGGAGTGATTGCGAATCAGGTAATTGGACCGCATTACCTGCCCGATAATCTCAATGGCGAAGACTACCTGGAATTCCTACAAAATGACCTGCCCGAATTAGTGACCGATGTGCCCGTATTTAATGAACGAGTGCCCATTGTATTTCAAAATGACGGCTGTCCCGCGCATTGGCGATTGACTGTGAGGGAATATCTCGACAATGTGTTCCCCAATGCATGGATTGGACGCGATGGCCCTATTCCATGGCCGCCACGTTCCCTAGATCTAACTCCGTTAGACTTTTATGTCTGGGGACGTGCCAAAGAGTTGGTATATGCCACGGAGGTTCCAACTAGGGAGGTATTAGTCCAACGCATAGAAGCGGCATTCAATACTATTAAGGAGGAAATACGACTTCGTACAACAACTGTTGAAATACGAAACAGGTGTCGGGCCTGCATTTCCAACAGAGGCCAACAATTTGAGCAAGATTTGTAACAATGATTAAATAAATGTTAAAAATGCAATTTTGTTTTTTTATTTCAAGTAAATCCCACGAAAGATACAGATATGAGACACGAATTTACCTAACCATAAGAATGAGATAGCAGATTTATAGGTTTGACAGGTATCATTTAAGAGATTTTTTTTAAATCATAATTTTGAATATTAGCCTTAGGTGACTCGATTCACAATTCTAGCGAATTCACAAAGTTGTTAAAATACTTTTATGGCATGTGGCACATCATTAGAAAGAGGATAGACTGGAGAATTAATGAGATCCCGGTTGCTTTTGATTTTTTTTTTGTAGCCTTATAAACAGCTGTAACATGTACAGCTTTAATTTAAGTTTTACCTTTGCGAGTGAATTAAAAAAGAACTAGGTGACTAATATCACTAATTTTGTATTTAAAAGTATTCTTAAGCAATACACACCGAAATAAAATTAAAATTCAGAGTCTACGCCTTATATTTTTTTTTTAAATCTGTATTTGATTGTAAAATTTGGGTCTTTTTTTTGGAAAACAATAAAAAGTCGATAAAAAAAAATCCACAGAGCATGAGGGGTGTTAAAGGGTCTGAAAGGCTAGCGGATGACTCCTTCAGTCGACCATTTCAATTTGGCACACGATGCACCAAACACCCTGTATAACAATACAACCCATATCTTAATGAATACATGCTTAATAGACAGTTGTATTTGATTGTGAAAAATTATATTAACTGTAAATTAATTAAACTGAACGACGGAAATGCTATTCTGAATAAAATGGATGACTTTACGTGTATGCTAAGTTCTAAGCTTAATCTAGAAATAGATTCTATGACATATATTACAATGAAAAATTCATGACTTTTTGTAATAAAATAAAATACATATTACAGCCAGATGTTTGCATTGAAAATAAGCCGTCCGTAACCCAAATGCCAGAGAAAAATAAGAAGGGTACCATTCTGTACTATTTTAAACCTAAAAACCAAATGCAACCGAATGACAATTCACAAATAACATTTAAAAAAGGAACTATCCCATTTTTATTCAATAAAATGAAAACCGCTAGTCACTCAAACACAAAAGAACCTTCCCTTAGATCAAATGCACAATTTTTTCGTACCTAAAGGTAACTCCAAATTGATATTGTTTCATCAAACTATTGCAGGCATTTTTAATAAGATAGACGAAATAACGGTGGCACTTAATGAATTATCTGTGAATTCTAAGGAAATTGACTATTAATTGACATTATTTGTCTAAGTGAGTCATTCATTAAAAGCAAATCAGAATCACTTCTTAGGACTCCTGGTTACAAACTCGTCGCTTCATACTGTCGAAATACTAAACGAGGTGGTACAGACGCCAGCAGGTCAAGCCACCCGAAACTGTCAAATTTTCCCATTCAACCTTGAACCTTAAGCTTTAGCGATAAAGTTGAAAATTTATTAAAGAAATTAGGCAGATTGTAGTAGCTTGATGTGCTGGCGTCTGTACATGCATTCTCATTAAAAATGATATGGCTTGCGTTCAATTAGATAAGTTAATAAATGACATTGCATGTAGTTTTAATTTTGAATGTACCGGAATAGAATTAACATATAATCAAATCATAATTATTTGTATTTTTAGGACACCAAATAGCAATCCATAAGTTTTTCTAGAAAAAATAGAAAAATTACTAATTAGAGTCACAAATAAATCAAAGAAGGTAATTATTTGCGGTGATTGGAATTTTGATACAATAAAACCAAATAAAAGTTGCGAACAACTTTTAGGGTTGTTGAAAATTTTTACCAACACTAAAACAGTCGTGTTTGGATTTATTCGCAAGCAATATCAAGCAAGCTAAAGGTGAAGTTCATCACCTGGCTCTATCTGATCATGAGACAGGGCAGACCCTGACAGTGCCGACTAATAAACCAAAATTTAGGCATAGTTGGTTTGAGTATAACAGAGACTATCATAAAGAAAACATACAACAGTTTTGTGACTGTATTTCTGCGCTGTCATTCTCTGACATGTATCTTATGGATAATTTGGAAGATGGATTCATGGGGTATTACAACTGTTTTATAAACTATGTTTCCCCATACAAAAGTTAAAAAGGTCGAACAGAAAAAATAGTACTCTGTGGTTGACGAAAGGTTTAAAAAAGTCATGTATACGGAAACGTTATTTACATTTAGGTTTTTTGGGGTTTCGGCCAGTTCGTAGCACGACTACAAACCTGCTAAATTTTATGGCATATGTAGTTCCTAGCGTTGATTTAGGATCAGTGCAGGTCGATTCTGCATACTTTGATTTTAAAAAAGCTTTTGATTTGGTCGATAATGACATTTTATACAAAGCTTGCAGCAGTCGGATGCACTCCTAAATTGCTGATCATATGAGTAACAGAAAGCAGTATGTCGAATATGCTGGGTACAAATCTGAGCTCTATTTTACGAGATCAGGCGTAAGTCAGGGCAGTAATTTAGGACCACTTCAATTTATAATAATGGTAAATGACTTGGCCGAGGTCGTCAGGAATGCCAAGTGCCTGTTGTTTGCTGACGATCTAAAATTACTACTAGCTACTCGTATGAAAGAACAAAAGGACTTTGAGCGTTTACAGGAAGACAGGGACAGGGTTGTTGAATGGGGAAAGAAGAATAAGTTGGTGTTTAATACGTCAAAGTGTTCGGTAATAACTTTTAGTAGGATGAAAATGCCCAAGAAACATGACTATAAAGTGGACAACTCATTATTGAAAAGAACGGAAACGGTGCGTGATTTAGGAGTAGGTACGCCTTGACTCGGACCTGGCATTTCGTAATCACATAGTAAATGTCTTTAAAAAAGCCTATAGGAGCCTAGGTTTCGTCCTAAGAAGAGCAGTCGTGAGTTCAAACCCCACTATCGACAATTACTTTTTGTGAAGATCATAATTTTATAACACACACAGGAAAAGGATCTGCCACAAATTATTAGATCACTAGAGGGTACTGGTGTAGTAAAATAATATGGATTCTAGCTACAGCAACATCACTTATCGTCCTAAACCTATCAGAACCAGCTCATTAACTGATTTAACAAATATGACCAGCGAAAACACTGTACTTGACGACATTATGATGAGTTTACAAGACAGCTTGCATGATAACAGTGGAATTTTAAGTGAGCTGACTGAACAAAATAAAAGTCTTAATCTCCAATTAATGAGCGCGCATCAAGAGATTGAAACTCTAAATAATGAGAATTTTCTTTTGAAGTCTGACTTACAAAATATGTTAAAACAAAGAACGTTTATAAAAAAATATGCACAACGCCTGACAAAAACATTATACCTCCCAAACGCAAGAATAAAACTTTCCCGCATATATCCAACCCAGGACACTCAACCAATAACGAAATAAGTAAAACACAACCTAACTGCCACGAGACCTCTCCCATGCTCATGAGTAGGGAGACACAAACATCAAGTGTCTTCCCTCAGAACTCCACCATCTTCAAGAATAAGGAGACGCAAACAGTTCCTCAGAAACTAGATGTATTAAAAGAGCCTGCTCAGGAACCAAATAGTGATCTGCATCAAAATGCATCAAAACTGGCGAGCACCTCCACATCTAACGACAATATACTGACTGAAAAAAAGGTCCTATCGCGAAGAATCTGCATATTGAGTACGAACAGCACTAACAGAATACTTACAATTGCTGACAACACTTTAGGCCCAAACACGAAAACATGTCATTACTTAAAGACAAATTGCGGAATCAAAGAAGTTTTAAATGGAATTGAACTTAAATTGCAAAACTATACAATAGAAGACTCTGTATAATTTTAATCGGCGAGGCAGATTTCAACACAACAAATGACTCCATCAACATGATACTAGCCTTAAGATAATCACTACAAAAAGTGCAACACACAAATGTTATTTTATGCGCCCCTACGTTTAAATGCAAAAGTTATGCAAATATGTATAATTGGCGAATCGAAAATTTCAACAATCTCCTGTATCTCGATATTATGACTCACGAACATTGCTATACTCTTGACTCAAACAAGCACTTATCGTATGACCACTCAATGTTTTCAAAGGCAACAGGCGCTATCAATGACTTAGGCATGTACAACAATTTTCAGGGACATTAAAGTACAAATTGAAAGTATAATACAATACAATGCCTGCATAACACAAAATGACAACTCCGTATCATATGAAATAAGTAACCAACATTCTGCAATTCAACCAAACAAAAGCTGTGATAATTTATTTCGTAAATAATTGTTTAACTATCATGCATCAAAACATTAATGGTTTAATGAATTAATCGGATATGCTATCAGTGTGCTTAGATGAGTCGGCGACAGAAGGTATGAAGGTAGATATATTGTGCATTACGGAACATAACATGAGGAAAGGTGATGAGGATTACTTACAGATACCGAACTTTATTTTGGGATCATATTTTATGAGAGGTAGTAGGCATGGAGGCTCATGTATTTTAATTAAGAATGGCTTGCGATTTAAAGGTATTGATGATATTAACAAAATGTCTATTATAATTATTTTTGAATGCTCTGCTATTGAATTAATAGACCACAAAATATATATTTTATGTATTTACAGACCGCCGAACAAAATAATCGGATCAACAAATTATTTCTTTTTAATTTTAAGTAAAATATTGGGTAAGCTATGTAAAAGTAAAAAAATAATTATTTGTGGAGATTTCAACATAGATATTACAATCAATTCAAGAATATCTATTGAGTTTGTGGAACTACTGTTAAGCTTTAATATAACCTTTCAGTTTAACCAGGTAACACGAAGCGCCAGCAATATAATACTTGTATTGACAACATAGCACATAATATAGAGGGATACAAAGGTGTAATCAGAGATTTTGCACTCTCCGACCACACTGCACAAATAATGAAGTGTCCAGTAAAAAAGTGTAGTCCAATTAAATATTGGTATGTATATAAACGAAGTTTCACTAAAGAAAATAGATGTACGAGTATATTTGCTAAGTATTTAAGCCAAATTTCGTATCACAGTGTCTATGAGTCTACAGACCCTAACAGTGCCTACAATTCATTCCATGATATATTCAGCCTGTTATATGACTTATGCTCTCCTATTAAAAAAAATCGCATTAATAATATTTCAAGACCTAAGTGGCTATCAAAAGGAATAAGAATGTGTAGTAAGCGTAAACGCGAACTTCTCTGGAAATATAGGAGAAACTCAAACAGCGACAATAAAATGAAGTTTAAAGCTAACGCAAAAAAATACAAAACAATCATTTCGCTAACAAAAATGTCCCAGAACAATTATTTTATAAATACGGCTGTTAATAAATCCAAAGCAACGTGGAAAGTAATTAATGACGCTAAACATAATTATCCTAATGAGGGCATTGACAAACTAATAATCAATGACGAGGTACTTACTGATCCTAAGACTATGGCAACTACCTTTAATTACCATTTTGCTGACATTGTTAATAATACGAATAATAATTTTTCTCCTGACTCAACACGATCGTATTCTTCTAACTTGACATTTAACACTAAATCAATATTCATGCCCCCAACAATTCCTACAGACATTCTTAAAATTATAACTTCTTTGCGGAATACAAATAGCGCAGGTTATGACGATATTACTACAAAGATCGTTAAGGGTCTAGCAACTTTAATTGATACTCCTTTAAGTTATATTATCAACTTGTGCATAGAACACGGTATTTTTCCAGACAAATTAAAATTGTCAGTAGTAAAACCAGTACATAAAAAAGATGACAAATCTTCCATCAGTAACTACAGGTCAATTGCTTTAATAACCATTTTCTCTAAATATTCGAAAGAAACATATATAATTGTACCCTACCCATTTTTCGAAATTAATAATATATTTACCCCATGTCAATACGGTTTTAGGAAAAATAAATCAGTTAATATAGCACTGTATAACTTTTTACACAAAGTCCTTCTAAATATGGACACTAGGTCACCAGCCATAGCGCTGTACATGGACATGTCAAAAGCATTTGACCGAGTCAGCCATAAAATACTCTTGGATAAATTATATGCATCTGGTGTAAGAGGTAACGTATACAAATTAATTGAATCATATCTCAATGACAGAAAACAAATTGTAGAATTAAAAACAGTTTCCTTAACTACCAGAACTGAAGAAACAGTTGTTTCTGAGGTTAGAAATATTATTTCTGGTGTCCGCATTCTAGGCCCACCATTTTTTCTAATTTATATAAATGACATGTCGAGAGTTACAATGCACCATATGACTTTATTTGCTGACGATAGTACTATATTGTTTACCGGTAATGATAGAACAAATTTAAAAATTGACTTAAATAACACCCTAACAACAATTGTAAAATGGCTTGATGAAAATGACCTAAGAATTAACATAGAAAAAACAAAAATCATGAATTTTAAACAGCGTGTACAACCTGATACCAATTTAAATATATGTTACTCTCAAACCAGCATAGAAGAAATTGATGTAGGTAACCAAATTTCTGGGTCTCTATATTGATAGCAAAGTAAATTGGAAGTCACATATAGAGCAAGTATGCAAAAGACTTAGTCAGAGCTATTATGCTCTTTACAGATTAAGGAACACCGTCAGTCAGTCTGCATTATTAACTGCTTATCATGGATATGTTGCTTCAATCATACGTTACGGTATCAAATTCAGGGCAACTCTGTAGAAAAAGAGCGTGCTTTTATAGCTCAAAAACGTTGTATTAGATCGATGTGCAATATACACCAAGTGGATTCATGCAGACCACATTTTACAAATTTAAAAATATTAACTCTCCCTTGTGTATACATACTCGTATATGAAACTGTAATGTTCATAACAGCAAATCCAAACTTGTTTGAATTTTGCACTAGGGCCAGACACAAAGACAAGCTGCGTACCGTAGCCAGTAAAACAAAGCTTATGCACCAAAGCATCTTTTGTATGGGCCCACGTATCTATAATAATCTTCCACCTTTTCTCAGAACTCTCGGCGATATAAATACATTTAAAAAAAAACTACGAGAATTATTGATAAATAAATGTTATTACTCTATAAGATCAGAGATCTCTATAGAGAATCACACTATTTTGTAAAATGACTAATTAATAATTTGACATAAGTATTATATCTACTAATTTAATTTTAATGTCTTGCATGATAATTTGACGTATTGTATTTGATCTATGTACCGAACTTATGAAATGAATTTTGTATGCCTCAATGGCGGGACATAGCAGACTTATTTGTAACTAACACAACATCTTATGAACCTATGATCCACAATAAACTATTTGAATTTGAATTTAATTTAATAAAAATAAAAACCGAGGCAATGCATGACAACATACTTGTTGACTATTAGCTATTACTAAGCAAATTAGATAAATATGGCATAAGGGTCCAAGCGAATGACTGGTTTAAATCGTACCTAAGTGATAGGCGTCAATGTGTGCAAATATCAAAAGTAATTGATGGCAATAAAATAGAATATAAATCTAATTTTAAAACTAATGCAGTAGGAGTTCCTCAAGGCAGCGTGGTAGGATCGTTTTTATTTCTGCTTTATATTAATGACCTTTCCAAGGCAACGCGCCACGAAACAATCTTATTTGCTGAAGAT
The DNA here is from genome assembly GCA_963921375.1 of Tiliacea citrago. Lineage (NCBI taxonomy): Eukaryota > Metazoa > Arthropoda > Insecta > Lepidoptera > Noctuidae > Tiliacea > Tiliacea citrago. Next base: position 888,250 of record OY992802.1, read on the forward strand.
ACGACACTAATAATAAAGTGTGTGGCAGTGTCATCTGTCAGGCACGATGACACATCAAAATTTTCCGTTTTTTCAATTTTAATGTATTTATTTTAAAACAATCTTGAAGTCTCAAAAATCGCAAAGAATGTGCGCTATATGGATGGAGTAATGGAAATATGGAGAAGTCTCTTGACGCTGCGTGAGTGTGCGTGACCCATCGCCGCCCGTTCGATGTCCATCGCGCACAGGATGGATAGATAGCAGCACATAGTGTAATTTTTGCTCCGTTGGTGTAATTGCTGTATGGCGTTCCAGTGAGAGGATAAATAAATAAATAAAATGTAATGACAAAAGTACACGAATTATTTCCCCTATTTTTCCTTCGTTGAGTGGCCTACTGAGTAGGTCAATTTTCAATAAGTTTATTAAGCAATTTTTGAGATAAAAAAACATTTCATACTTATAAAAATAGCCATCATGATCTCGAAAATCACGATCTTGCTAGAATGTCGGACACTCGGGCGAGATCTCGAATAGCCAATCGCGACCCCAAACTTAGCACGCGAGATCTCGAGTTGCCAATTTCGACTCTTGCATTCCCTAATTATGATTTTACTCTATTTTATATAATGTGTGTAAATTTGCATGCCTTACGGTAGGACATGGCTAATGGCCACTATTGTTTGTTTTTTTTATCTTTTTTTTTATACCCATATTCGCAAATTAATAAATTATTATGATTATGAGAATACTAAAGAAATACGTACTTGTCAACTTGTTCAACTGCGCAGAGGTCAAGCAGGTCCATGGCGACGATGCGTATGTTGTGCGTTTGCTTGAGCTGGCTGCCCAAGTGGATCGTGAAGCTCTCCTCCAGGCGCGCGCGCGCCGGCGTGGCCTGGCCCGGGGCCACAGCCTCCGGGGAGAACGTGGCTAGGGGCGAGTTGCTGTAATAAAGTGATTTTGTAACTACATCCGGGTTTTGAAAGATAAACTCCAAATACAAACATTTGAGTGATACAAGGATTTTTTGGCGCCGGAATGACATTGAAAAAACCAGATGGCGGTGCTAGTTCCGATTTTGGCACCGATTGATCGTTGTAGCTACGAGAGCCAGTCATGCTATCTGAATGATCGCTGTGCCTCTGTAGCTATGAGAGCCAATCATACTAACTGAATATCCGAATTTATCTGTTGCAAATAATACATAAGTTTGACAGTCTGATACGCTGGCAAAGTTTGTTGAAACATAACATAAAATGTAAGAAATGTGGCAACTAATTCGCCTAGTTGTTGTGGTGCATTGTGTTACATTTTACCAATCGGTACCGGGCATTAGATAATTTTTGTGTTGATTAGAAGAAGTCAAAAGCAAGGAGGCACACACACACACATGGCACATCGAGTGCGGCTTATTAGAGCGTCGTCTGTCACCCACCTGTACACGGCACAGTCTCTGTCACAAATACATTTATTCGTCGGATATGGTAGGTACAAAGCTGGTTATTTGAATTACGTTCAGGGCACATCCACCGCTAAAAGCGGCATATGAATATTTATATTGTACTTGGGCATAAGACCTAACTTAAATACTACTTTTACTCTATTTTACAATACAAAACACTTAGACTATAGACCTAAAGATACATATAAATTCTAATGAACAATATAAAAAAAACCACAACAACATTTGTATTATAAACCCTAAATAAATCTAATTTTTATTACTCTTATAAGTAATCACAGCACTCGATTATTAAGTCTCTTTAAATCTTTCAATTTGTCAAATGTGTTTACAGAACCAACTCGCATAACTACAAGTTCTGCTACATGTATTGATAATGTTTTTTGTTGTTGAGAATACTTAGATAAAGCCATTGTAAATTATCTCCCTTCTGATCACAGCGGTCAAATCGTTGCTTTCAAGTTCAAAACACCATTACAAAAAATTCAAATACAATCTAGACAAATAACACCCAGCAATCTAAATAGATTTAATAATAACTTAATTAGTAAGTTATGTATACCGGGCCATATTAAAAACAATGTAAATGATGTTTATGAGGATTTATTTTCGGTAGTGTGCACCGAGTTCAATGATACTTTAAAAAATAAGACAAAAAAATATTTGCCCAAACTTTTTGTTCAGTGACTGGGCAACAAGGGTATTAGGAAAAGTAGGGAAAAATTGTTTAAGCTGTATGGCCTTAAGCCTTATATTAACACTGAAACTTTTAGTAAATACGTTGCCACTTATTCTAAAAAATTTTAAAATACCTGCAAGGTAGCTAAAGCCTTGTACATTAGCAACAAGATTAAATCAGCCGATAATAAAATAAAGACGGTTTGGAGAATTATCAATGACGAAACTAACAGGAATAAAAAACATTTAAATAATGATTTCACTCTAGAAACTTCACATGGTCTCATAAGCACAAACAAAGAAGTTGCGCAAGAATTTGTAAATTTCTTTACCAATATCCCACTTAAAACCCTAAATTCCTCGCCCGCGCGTTCAATCGATTTATTAAAAGCAAACGTTTCATCCTGCCCGATTGAATTTAGATTCAAGCATATAAACCCCGTAACAGTAATTGATTTAGCATTACCTTTTCAAACGAAAAGGTAATGCTAAATCAAATGCTCAATCATTTTAACACCAATAAAATCTTACACGATCAACAGTATGGTTTCGCCAAGGGACGTTGTACGACTGACGCCGGTGTCACCTTATTAAAACACATATTTACGGCGTGGGAAGCCCCTCTCCAAGGCATTTGATTGCGTCGACCACGAAACATTTACTCTTGAAACTTGAGCATTACGGCCTTGGAAAACTTGCGCTCAGTTAAGTAAAATCTTATTTAAATGATATACAACAGCAAGTTCAAATAAATGGAGTCAATTCACTTGGCTTAAAAGTAAAAATTGGTGTACTACAAGGCTCGATATTGGGTCCTTTCCTCTTTTTAGTATATATTAATGATCTACCCCAATTGTTAAAAACTCAACCACAAATGGTGTTATTTGCTGACGATACTTCCTTAATTTTTAAAATTAATCGACGTGCATCAAATCTTGACGACGTAAATAATGCCCTACTGCAGGTCCAAAATTGGTTAACTGCTAATAATTTAGTATTAAATGGGAAAAAAACTAAGTGCATAAGATTTTCTTTACCAAATGTCAAAAGTAGTAATTGTGAGATAGTATTGAATCAAGAGAAACTAGAATTCGTCGATAAAACTGTTTTCCTAGGTATCACGCTCGACTCAAGGCTTCAATGGGGTCCGCATATAACATCCCTTGCAGGACGGCTAAGTTCAGCAGCATATGCTGTGAGAAAAATCCGTCAATTTACTGATGTAGATACCGCGAGGCTAGTCTATTTTAGTTACTTTCATAGTATTATGTCATACGGTATTTTACTATGGGGACGGGCTGCAGACATCGAGTCTATTTTTATTCTGCAGAAAAGAGCCATCAGAGCCATATACGAGGGCGGCACTGAAAATTTCGGGAATCAAGGAAGTGACACAACATTACTATTTAAAAATGTATTTATTGCTTTTCGAAGTATTCTCCGCGAAATTTGACACATTTTTCCATACGATGGAAACAATCATTGAAGTAACCATTCCATTCGGAAGTTGGGGTCTCCAAAATGGCCGTTTTGTAGGCGTCCACAGCTTCTTCAGGTGATGAAAATCTCTGTCCACGCAATTTATTCTTTATTTTAGGGAAAGTATAGAAATCATTAGGGCTTAGGTCGGGGCTGTACGGCGGATGGTGTGCTATGTTTTCTTGCTCTAAAAACTCTTTTGTTCTGTGCGCGGTGTGAGAACTCGCATTGTCGTGATGGAGGATGATGCGGCGGTTGCAGTTCTCTTTACGGAGTTCAGAAACGACCTGTGGCAAACAAATGCTAGCATACCATTCTGCATTAACCGTTCTTTGTCCCTCAAGAGGAATAGTCGTAACATGGCCGGTTTTGGAGACAAACGTGGCCACCATTTTTTTTGCAACACTCCGTGAACGAACAATTTTTGTTGGCTTTAACTCATTTTCGAACACCCAAACTCTTGACTGGTTTTTTGTTTCGGGTTCGTACGCGTATATCCAGGATTCGTCACCTGATACAATGTTGTATACAGCATTTGAGGATCCTGCGTGGAATCTTTCGAGAGTTCTGACGCACCAAGTAACGCGAGCCGCTTTTTGCTCTTCACAGAGCGAATGCGGTATCCATCGGGAAAACAACTTTTTTACACCTAATTGTTCATGCAAGATTATTTGTATTTGACTCATGCCAATGTCTAAAGTTGCCTGAACTTCGCGGTATGTCACATGTCGATCTTCCTCAATCAGCTTACGCACATCATCAACGTTTTCTTGGGTGACTGCAGTTTTTGGACGACCTTGACGGGGATCATCACTGAGCTTGACACGTCCACGTTGAAATTCAGCAAACCAGCGATAAATTGTGGTTTTGGATGGGGCTTCATCACCAAATGCAGAAATCATCCGGTCAACACACTATTTTTGTGTTAAAACAGTTCGAAAGTCATAATAAATCATCGTTCTTGAATTTTCTCGAGTCAATTCCATTTTCTCAACGACTAAACAAGTTTGACAAAACCTTGTGACAAGACCGAGTATCTTTTTTTAAATAAATAAATGGTATTCGATTTTTAAAACCAAGGAGTTTTCAATTAAAAAGATTTTAATATGACAGGAACAGTGGAAATATTCCATTCCCGATACTTTTAGTGCAGCCCTCGTATGACCTCCACAGGCGCGACTCTCTAAGGGAACTGTTCAAAGATATTAACATCATGACGGTACCTTGTCAATATATCTATGAAAACATCATGTATGTTAGGAAAAATCTACATATTTTTAGTAAAAGAGGCGAAAGACACAATTATAGGACTAGAAATAGGGACCAATTAGTTCAACCAGGTTTCAGGCTGGCTAAAGTAGACTCATCCTTTATGGGATACTGTTTAAAATGTTACAATAAAATACCTCTGCACATACTTCAACTGAATGAAACAAAATTTAAATCATGTTTAAAACGCACACTATGCAGCCAGGCATATTATAAGTTGGGGGATTACATCGCTGATAAAAATGCTTGGCTCAATGCTGGTCCTGCTCCACAAGGGCGCAAAAACTTAATTGATTAGCATTTGGAAATAGGTACTGTTGGAGCTGCTGAAGATTTCAAAAACTATCTTTGCATTATATAAATTCAATCTATTAGTATTATATAATTGCATAGCACATGTGTGAGTACTATGTACTTACTATAAAGCTACCATTTACTGGGTACGTCTTTCATTGACTTGAATGTGTCCTGGCGGCTGAGAGTATGTCATGCTCACTGTAATGTCTCGCTGATGGTGGCGGGTGTGTTGGATCATTTAGCTCCCTTCAAAATGGTTGAGCTGAATGGTGCTAATCCATGCGTCATGTTCGTGAACGGGCGCCATCAGTAGGGACTGGTCATCTCTTAGCCGCCATGGCTTATTTTAATTTTAGATTTTTTTTTAATTATTTTTTTTATTACGGACGCTTTTGACGTTTAGCATCGTTCTCACATGTTTAATTTCAACACAAATGATGTAACCAATATTTTGTAACCATACATCAATTTAAAAGAGTGTCCGTGGAGTTTCTTGCCCGTTCTTCTCCATAGGTACCTACCTACTAAGCTTTGGAATGGGTAACTAGCTTCATCTTTATGACTGACCGAGCCCTTGACAATTCAAAAGTGCCTGTAATTGGTTTATTTGAAATAAATGCTTTGAGTTTGAATCAAAAGATTATTTGACTGTGTAAAAATGATTTTGGAAAAGCCATGTTTTTAGACTTTTTTTGTAGAAGTTAAATGGTAGTTCTCTTATTCGTTTTGGAATATGGTTGTAAATTTTTATGGACATCAGGTAGCAGTTTCTCTAGTGGAGAGTGCTGTTACAAAATTGTTTATTTAATTTGGTGGGGTCCTTTCTTGTAAATCTATTGTTTTCAGCTACTGTGGAGAAGAACTATGAATTATTCCTCTAAACTAAAATATAGCTATTTCTAAAATTAAATAGAAGCTAGGGTTAAAACCTACAGCTTTTTAAAAATTAGTCTACAGCTCTCATATGGAGGCGCCCCAGTTATTGCTATCAAACATTTTTTTGCGCTATTAAAACTATTTGGATATGTGACAAGTTACCCCATAGGAGTAATCATTATTTTGGCAGTACTTTAATTTTTCTTTAAATAGTTTCCTAGACTCACACAAATGATTATAATAATCATGGCCAGATCTAGGCCGTCCATAAGATGTCTGAAAACAAAGCCTGGCCCTCCGGTGAGCGTCACCAACATGCCTGTTCCTCCCCGTTACATACTTAAAATTGTTGCACTTAGGTGCAAAGCAACTTCTCTAAGCGGCTTCAGTCAAAATATTTACAATATTATTATACATCCTATGTATAGTCATTTTATGGTTCTGATCACTGCACATTCCATCTGCGCAGTTACAAAACTCAGATGGGAAGTCAATCTGCTTAAATCTTAAATTACAATAACTAGTATAGTCTTGTATTTGATTATTGTCCCTAAGTCCCCATTTTATATAATTGAAAGTATTTGGACTGGTTGTAACTTTAGGTTTAATAATATTCACATTACATTCAATCATTAACGGATAGTGATTAGACCAGTATGTATCGTACAGTAGGCACACATCCACGACTGCGCGCCGCACCTGTCACTATACAGTGATCGAGCTATCGCTGGCACCCGTGCGCGTTGTGCCGTATATACCCTTTCCGTAACACGCTGTATATATTGGCAAGGTACCGTCATGATGTTAATTTTTTTATACAGTGTCCTTAGAGAATCGCGTCTGCTGAGGTTGTAGATGGCTCTGATAGCCCTCTCTTGCAGAATAAACAAAGAAACAATATCTGCAGCCCGTCCCCACACTCCCACAGCAAAAGTAAGACATGATGCTACGAAAGTAACTAAAATAGACCAGTCTCGCTGTATCCACGTCTGTTAATTGGCGGATTTTCCAAACAGCGTAGGCGGCTGAACTTAGATGCCCTGCAAGAGATGTTAAGTGAGCACTCCACTGCAGCTTTGAGTCAAGCGTGATTCCCAGGAAAACAGTATTTTCGACGAATTCTAGTATCTCTTTGTTCAATACAAGGTGACGTTCACTACTTATAACATTCGGTAACGCGAATCTTATGCATTTAGTTTTCTTCTCATATATGACCCTAAGCATAGCGTTATTTACGTCGTCAAGCTCCTGTGCATGTCTAATTACTTTAAAAATCAGTGATGTGTCATCAGCAAATAACACCATTTGTGGTCATATAGCAAGTGAGGGCGAGGAATTTAAAGTAGGTATCTGTAGTTTTAATTGGAATATTTGTAAAGAAAGTTGTCAATTCCTGAGCAACATTGATGTTATCGCTAACAAGACCGCGGGAAGTTTCCAGTGTGTAACCAGTATTATGTCTTTTGTTCCTGTTCGTTTCATTGTTAATAATTTTCCAAACTGTCTTTATTTTATTGTCTGCTGATTTAACCTATTTACTTAATGTGTGAAGCTTTAGCCGCTTTGCAGACATTTTTAAAAGTTTTAGAATAAGTAGCAACATACTTATTAAAAGTTTCCGTGTTTATATACGGCTTAATGCCATACAGTTCAAATAATCTTTCCCTACTCTTCCTGATACCTTTAGTTGCCCAGTCACAGAATAAAAACTTGGGGCAAATAGTTTTAGTTTTCTACTTAAAATATTTATTGAACTCTGTTTGCACTAATGAAAAGAATTCTCCATAAAGAATTCTATGAACGAAAGGAACAAATTATTCATGTCAATACAAGTCATACCAATATACTCAAATTCAACATTCAAATTCATACAAGTCTAAACGTTCTAAATTATTTGAGGTCCTAATTTTCTTCTTAGAATGTCAGGAATCACTAGCAACATAATAAAATCGTAGTGGAGTCAAAGCTGTATGTTGAATATTTATGAAAAAAAGGTATTGCTACAAGGGCTGGGAACGATTCATAATTATGCCGAAAATATAGTAGGTAGAATTTTTATGTTTGTCTGAATGTATGCCACGCAAATAATACTGGATAGATTTTGTTCAAATTTTACATAATATATTTTCCCTATAAGTCTGGTCTGGTCTGTAGGCTATAAATTATAATGCTATTTGGTATGGAGGACGAGCAATATAAAATTATGTTCGTATTCTTCTAGTTTACATTTAATTGTAAAGAGACGAAATGTATGCCACGCAAATAATACTGGATAGATTTTGTTCAAATTTTACATAATATATTTTCCCTATAAGTCTGGTCTGGTCTGTAGGCTATAAATTATAATGCTATTTGGTATGGAGGACGAGCAATATAAAATTATGTTCGTATTCTTCTAGTTTACATTTAATTGTAAAGAGACGAGCCAAAAGGTTACAATATTGCCGGTAGTTCTGTTTAACCTTTTAAATGATTATCATCACGCTGTACATTGATGGAGATAAGCAGTTCATCATGACTTATTTATGAACAGCTATTTTAGTCAACTTTTAACAAAGCTAATAGCTTAGTGGTCCGACGACTGCTTTGCAAACCTGTGGTACGAGTATGACTTCCACGCGAACGAAGTCGCGGGCAGAAGCTAGTATAATTGTACATCAAAAATTAGAAATAGTAAAATTAGAATATGATAATTATCAGAAAAAACATTTTACAAAAAATAAACCACCTTCCAAAAGAGTAGTTGAGTTTTTTTTATAAAAAAATATTTTTATGTTTTTTGTTCTGAAACTGAATTCGAATACCACTAACTCTTAGCAGTTAGTGGTATTCGAATTCAATCACAGTGACAGGAAGTTATTATAACATCATCCACATAAAACAAAACTACCCAAGCAAAGTTAATAAAATTTATATGGCACCACCGCGTAAGCTTACCTACCAAATGAAAAAAGAATTTTCAAAATCAGTCCACAATTGACGAAAATATCGATGAACAAATAATAAAAAAATATATACATACAGACGATCATACATAGAACCTCCTCCTTTTTTGAAGTATAATATGAATACCTGGGTGTATTAAGAGCTGAGGTGCTCTGGTACTCCTCGAGCGTGTCCATAAGCCAGGCGCGGTGCTGCGCGCGCTGCGTCTGCCGCAGTGCATCGAGCTGCGAGCCCCAGCGCCCGGCCACAAGCGCTTGTTGCTCAAACTGTTGCGTTGCTAGCTCATTGATCTCTTCCTCTGTGGTTGTGGTGTTTAGTAAGCGGACTTTCTCTTCCATTTCTTCTGTTTGTCTTTAAAAGAAGTAGGTATTAAGAATTTTTGTATAAATCATCTGTGTTTAGATAAGTAACTTTGAAGCTGGCATTTTTCATTCTGCATTGCCATCAAAATAATATGTTATTAAATCAAATAGACCAGTACTGTTTTTTTTGTTAATGTTAAACCATAGAGTTCATTCATTCCAATGCTATTGAATGGAAAACAGTTTTTTGGAATTAACTCTCAAAACAAATATTCAAATTAAAATAAATAATAAGATATCAATATCGGAATATTGGTTTTGTTTGAGGGTACTCCAAAAATACTTACTTCTGTGTTAGTTTCTCAATATCTTCATCCCTGTTCTTGAGTGTGTTCATGACAGTCTTAGCGTAGGAGTTCTCAACTTGCAGGATAGTCTCGAGTGCAGGAGAGTGCACAAGCTTGTGGTATGCGGCTGCAAACACCTCCTCGTCCGACGTGCCCTTCTGTTCCGCAAACTCCATGACATTGTCTTTGAACAGCTTCTCCCAGCCCTTCACAATACCTTCTACATTGATCTCACTGTTCTTCAGCTGGTTGAGAAGATTTTTATCTCTCTCATTGTGATAGTTTTTAGTTTCTTCTGCTACAAATTCTGCTAATTTCTCATTTAGTTCTGTAATGGAAGTAAGCTTTTGATTGTAGTAGTAAAAATGTGGTCAAAAATTTTAAGTAATTAAAGTGACGCACATCACGTTGTTGTGGGCAGCCACAACAACATAATGTTACACCGGATACTAGACAGTGGGAGGGTACAGTGGTCAACTACTTTACCAATCTAGTATCTTCTGAGTAGACTAAGTTACATATACACATTGAGGTCCTAGGCACAATAATAAAGCGTAAACCTACATACCTTCCTCCAAATACACGGGAATATGAAACATGTTGATGACCCTCTGAACAAGCTCTCTCGTGGAGCCGGCGTGAGGGATATCCACCGGCACCTCAAGTTTGAACAGTAACTCCTCGTTGGTACATGTTGGGAAGGAATACTTGAACGTCTTCGTTATATTCTGGCAAATTTCTGCAGTCATTGTTTATCACAAAAAATCACAACAATCGCAAACAAGTCGACTCGATTGGAACGACTGTCATTAATGTCAAAGTCATAATGAATATTGTGACGTCTTTCTGACAGTGATAGACAATGGCTGCATTCCGAAATAAGCCGTAATCGCTCACATCACTCACATCCATAATTTGCGTTCCAATTTAGATTATGACAGCTGAGAGTAGTCAGAGTAGAGTTAGTCAGAGCTCTGGCTCTTTACAGATTATGGAACACCGTCAGCCAGTCTGCACTAACTGCTTTCATGGATATGTTCCTTCCATCATACGTTACGGCAACTCTAGGGCAACCCTGTAGAAAAAGAGCGTGTATTAAAGCTCAAAAATGATGTATTAGGTCGATGTGTAATATCCACCAAGTGGATTCATGCAGACCACATTTTACAAATTTAAAAATATTAACTCTCCCTTGTGTATACTTAAATGAAACTATATTGTTCATAAAAGCAAATCCAAACTTATTTGAATGTTGCACTAGGGCCAGACACAAATACAAATACAAAATACTTTATTGTCACAATTAGCATATTCAATACATTTACGTGTTTGGAGCCGTCTTTTAAGCAAAACAGTGCCTGTATTAGGAGACTCTGTGCTTCCCTAGCATTGCCGTATACCTATACTATATAACTGTGAGGTAGAAAATAGAGAAAAAAAGCGTACTGTGACATTATGAGTACACCTATTAAAAAAATTAAAACGATGTGGGTATATATGTTGTGGTGTGGTATGTATAGTGTATGGTGTGGTGTGTATAGCGTATGATGTAGCGTGTATAGTGTATGGTGTGGTGTGGTGTAGTGTAGTGTGGATTGTAGTGAGGCAGGTGTTTTCGTGTGCTGTGGGATGAGGTGTATGGTGTAGTGTGTGTGAGGAGGTGTGTGGTTTGGTTTAGTGTGTGTGAAGAGGTGTGTGGTGTAGTGTGATGTACGGTTCATGTACGTGGTGTGTGGGATGTGGTTTTTCAGGTTATGGTAAATTATACGTGATTTGTTTCGGCTACACAACGTGTTCCAGAAGTTCCTCCAAAAATTCTACTGGATAGATTCTGTTCAAATTTTGCATAATATTACCTATAAGTCTGGTCACCCAGTTGGCTATATTTATAATATCACGCTATTTATTATGGGAAATAAGCAATATTGTATTATGTTTGTATACCTCTATGGTTTACAGTAAATTGTAAAAAGAGCCAAACGGTTAGGACATTGCAGATTTAATCTTTTAAATGATTATCATCACGCTATATCTTTATGGAGCTAAGTAGTCAATCATCCATGACATATACACGGTGGATTTTTAAGATGGAGAGGTAAATCTTAACCGTTGTAGCTACATAATAATGCGACATTGGTCTTAGGAGACTGTCCTTAAAATTTTGAGATATTTTAATCTGCATATGATATATTTTCACAAAAAAAGGCCAATAGATCCTGGTTCTTATGAGAGAGTTAGACCAACTGTGGTTTGATACATCGGATCTAGGGGCCGATCGCGCTAATTTTGAACGTTAATACCACAACCAAAAACGTTACGTTAGACACATTTCGTATCGCGCTAATCATTTCAACGGAAACGATTTAGCTTTACTTTGGAAGTTACGTTGGAGGAACGATCGATCGAACAATACTCTCACAAAAAATAGCGCGATACCGTTTCTTACATCAGCTAAACCAAAACCAAAATCGTTCCGTTCGAACGGTAATTACGTTGAGAAATAGCGCGATCGGCCCCCTGGTACACTTGCGTGAATGACACTTCCTCTAAAGACACTTGCGCGAACTTACTTGCACGAAAATAGGATCACTTCGTTGTCTGTCTGTCCGTCCGTCTGTCTGTCTGTCAATACCCTTTTTCTCAGGAATGTGGGGAGATATCAAGTTGAAATCAATATCAAATATAAAGGTCTACGGTTCCATAAAGCTCAAAAAAAAAAATCATCCTTCAAGTCAACGCATTAAAAAATACGGCCATTCATGTGACATATCTTGATAGGATAAATTCATCCAACCTACGGAACCCTTCATTGTGCGTGGTCCGACACGCACTTGGCCGGTTTTTTATAATGAATAGACTGGCCGCTATAAAACTCAGATATAGCAAAAAGCGTTTCCCATCAAAATCGTTTATTTGCATAAATGTGTACAAATGGGTACAAAAGTTGTATAAAATTCATTGCAAAGACATATTCCACCGTATACTGATGGCATGCAAATATTTAATGGACGTTAGTCAGTTAAAGGCTCTTACAGACTCACGCGATGTCGTGGCACAATTTCTTTCAGGCACCGACAAAGAAATTGTGCCACTAGTGTCGCGTCGCTTCCGCGATATCACACCAGTCTGTACGAGCCTTAAAAAAAAAATAGGAATTTTATGAAAGAAAGGAACAAATTATTCAAGTCAATACAAGTCATAAAAATATACCCATAAAAGTCTATACCTTCTAAATTATTTGAGGTCCTAATTTTTTTCTTAGAATGTCAGATATCACAAGCAACATACTATCTATATAAATTTTATGTTGTAATAATGTTAGGCGACTGTTAATGAGAACTGGTGATTGTTATTTTAGTAATAGCCGTTCTTCAGGAGAAATCTGTAAGAATGCATCAAATAACGTATCAGTGTTCTGACATTAGGTAGTTTAAGCAGGAACGCAGGCATTCATTAATTCACTAAAAATTAAAAACTTCGCAAGCAATGGGGAATCGCTACTGAAGACTACGGAGTCGACCTCAAGACTAAGACTGCTTCTAATACGGACAACTATACGTCACTTGCTCCCGCGTCACCAGTTCTGAGTCTCTGTATATTTTGGCTGCTGAGATCAAAACTACAAATGTAGCATACAGGGAGTTTTTATAAAAATAACATAACAGCCTGTATTCCCCGAAGGGTTGGGCTGAGGTGGACTTAGTACGGCACATTTTGCGAGTTATGTTTAGGGCCCATGTAATAGGGGACAAACCCAGACTTCGGACTGTTACTGGGAAATGTCAGATGGAAAACCCAATAACACTGTCTGACCGACCTCTGACCGGAATCGAACCCAGGACCTCATACTCAACAGTAGCATTTCCGACCACTAGACCAACTAGGCTGTTTTCTATAAAACTGTGGCTGTTATTTTAGTATATCTTACGAATTCCACGCGTACGGAGTCGCGGGCAGAAGCTAGTCTTTTCTGAAACCTATCCTATCCTATCTTGCTACCCCTACTTAATAAGTTAAATGTTATCGTTTAACTTAACAATACTTAACTGAACAATTTGTTCAATAATAACACTAAAAAGCTTAAAATAAAACAAATTATTAAAAACACAAAAAACCCGACTGCAAAAAAATGAACTGAAAGGATGGAAACAAGATGAACAGTAAACCAGTATCCTGTAGGTACCAAAAATAAATATTGCAGTCGGAGGCAACTAGGATGTTCCGAACGCCTTAAAATTTGCCTCCGACTGCATTTTTTATTTTTGGTACCTACAGGATACTGGTTTACTGTTCATTTTGTTTCCATCCTTTCAGTTCATTTTTTTGCAGTCGGGGTTTTTTTTTTCTTAATAATTTGTTTTATTTGGTACAAGCTGTCAGTGGAGAATCTTTTATTTATAAAATACATTACTTTTATTAATGCACGTTGCGCTTGTCCTACATTTATAAATTTTGTTTTGCAGCACCGCGGCACCCAAATTGGGATACAATATAGTAGTACAGACTGAGCCAGAGCCACATATGTTTCATTGAGAAGATTGCTGATACGGTTTTTGCAGTTCATCATTTTGGTTGGAACAATATGTCTGAGGGTTTTAAAGATCCAACTGAGTTTTCTTATTCTCGCAGAAGTTTGCTCAAGTTGCGAGTACCAGGACAGTGCCTGATCTACCATAACACCTAGATATTTAGTCTCAGTGACCTCAATTAATGAGCAGTTACAGATTAAAGGAGGTATGTCTCTACATGTGTGCACTTTTAAATCCAAATCTTCAGTACAAAGACAAGCTGCGCACCGTAGCCAGTAAAAAAATGCACCAAAGCATCTTTTGTATGGGCCCACGTATCTTTAATAATTTTCCACCTTTTCTCAGAACTGTGAGCGATATAAATGCCTTTAAAAAAAAACTACAAGAATTATTGATAAATAAATGATAATTTCTAAATGACAATACATTGAATCACACTATTTTGTAAAATGACTAATTTGTAATTTGACATAAATATTATATCTACTAATTTAATCTTATTGTATTGCATGATAATTTGATGTATTGTATTTGAACTATATACCGAACTTATAAAAACCGGCCAAGTGCGAGTCGGACTCGCGCATGAAGGGTTCCGTAACATTACTATAAAAACGGTCAAAAATATCACGTTTGTTGTATGGGAGCCCCCTTAAATATTTATGTTATTCTGGTTTTCTGTTATAGCGGCAACAGAAATACATCATCTGTTAAAATTTCAACTGTCTAACCATCATGGTTCATGAGATACAGCCTGGTGACAGACAGACAGACAGGCGGCGGAGCTTTAGTAATAGGGTTCCCTAATATGAATTTTGTATGCCTCAATGGCGGGACATAGTAGACTTACCTGCAACAACATCTTATGAACCTCTGATCCACAATAAATTATTTGAGAGCTGTTGTATTACAGTATTTCTTTGTGAAACAAATGCTGTGAAATGTGTGGTGAAAATAATGCTGAAGTTCCGCGGATGGTGCTGCTGATGCTGATGTTTGCAACAACCCTGTTACATACCTACATACATACACGTCAAACACATAACCCTCTTTTTTTGACTTCACCGCAGTCGGGTAAATAGATTAATAGATGGCCTCTTTGGTCCTGTCGATCTCCAGCTTGGACAGTGTTAAGGCATACCCATTAGGTCTCAGTATCAGCCGGGTGCTTGGGCTTTCTCAAACTGTGCGTTTAGTGGCCGCAACTAGACGCAGAGTTGTCGTTTGCATCTGCGTATTGTCGCTGTGACTAGACAGACACAGAGCTGTCGTTTGCATCTGCGTGTTGTCGCTGTGACTAGACAGACGTAGAGTTGTCGTTTGCATCTGCGTGTTGTCGCGGTGACTAGACAGACTCAGAGTTGTCAGTTGCATCTGCGTGTTGTAGCTGTGACTAGACAGACGCAGAGTTGTCGTAAGCATCTGCGTGTTGTCGCTGTGACTAGACAGACGCAGAGTTGTCGTTTGCATCTGCGTGTTGTCGCTGTGACTAGACAGACGTAGAGTTGTCGTTTGCATCTGCGTGTTGTCGCGGTGACTAGACAGACTCAGAGTATCATTTGCATCTGCGTGTTGTAGCTGTGACTAGACAGACGCAGAGTTGTCGTTTGCATCTGCGTGTTGTCGCTGTGACTAGACAGACGCAGAGTTGTCGTTTGCATCTGCGTGTTGTCGCTGTGACTAGACAGACGCAGAGTTGTCGTTTGCATCTGCGTGTTGTCGCGGTGACTAGACAGACGCAGAGTTGTCATTTGCATCTGCGTGTTGTAGCTGTGACTAGACAGACGCAGAGTTGTCGTTTGCATCTGCGTGTTGTCGCTGTGACTAGACAGACGCATAGTTGTCGTTTGCATCTGCGTGTTGTCGCTATGACTAGACAGACGCAGTGCTGTCGTTTGCGTCTGCGACTAGTTGTTACTATAGACGTCGTGCAGGATGCGACCATTTTGTTTATTTTTCGAGAGAGATGGTCGTGTTGGTCCTCTAGTTGCACTTGCCTTAGTGCTTATCATGCGAAGGCGAAGGCGCAATAGAAACACACGTGCACCTTGCTCAGCGCTCACAGCAAGACGGACGCTGCCCTGTCGAGTGTCGCATGCGACTGTAGTCGGGTGTGCGCGTGCACCGTGCGTGTAATCGCTGCGACAGGTAGCGAGAGCGTGAGACTCCCCTAGCCGGTCGTTGCGACTCTGCAACTTGACGCCAAGTGTGCGGAGCTTTGAACAAAATGCATGAAAATTGTCGGCTGTAGCTGTTGTTGCGACTAGTCACCGAGCTTTCGCTGCAGTCGCACGTCCCATTTTGTGCGCCACGTCTTACATGGCATTTGAGGCGACTGAACTAGCAAGATGTGAATCTACTAATACATCTCTGCCAATTCCTCGAGGGAATACATGGGTGATGTTATGTTTACGTTATGTTATGTATCTAATAGATGATTACGATCAATAGAGAGATGGATGGTAGTTCGGTAGGTATAGTAACCTACTATTAGCACTACTTACCTACACTTACTCTGATGGACTGCTATGTCTATTATGAGACACTCTCGGACTTCAACATGTTCAGTGTTGAACTGTGTTTTAACTTTAGTCATGTTGCCGAGTAGTTAAGCCTAGTTAAGCAGAGTTCTCTGATGCCGGCTATTGTTTTAATTCGACATAGGGCCCGAACTGGGAATAGGATCCGGGGATCGAACCCAGGGCCTGCAGTTGTGTTTGAGAGCGGATAATAATAATTTCTCTTCTAAATAATAGTATTGATACTATTGTTGGTTGCCCGTGTAGGTATGTGTGCCAAAAATAGCCTGGAGATTATTTTGGTAGCTCTACTACAATTTGGCAACGCTGTTGTGTGGTCCGCTTAGAGTGTAAGGTTTCAAGAGTTAGACTAGAGTAGATACCAAGAATAGGTTGCAAAAACAGCGACCAGCTACAACAGAGCTGCAGTCTTGATGGCTTGGTGAAGTCGTGCATCAAGGGGCTCGATAAAGCTGCAATCTATGTTTCCCATAAGTTCAAATGGAAAGGATATGTATGATTGTGAGTGAAGAGTTTCCAAGTTTTCTAAGTACTATGTATAATGTATAAATATAATTCTACCCACTATTGTATTACTCTAAGGGTCTTGTCTGTGCATCGTGTGGTGTAATGATAAGATTCATGTTTCTGTAAAAGTGTGACCTTTAGGACACATGTCATTTAGTTCAGACTTTATAGATTCTTTATTTGAAACAGAATAATTATGAATACATAGTATTCCTTATAAATATCTCTTCTGCAGTTGGTCAAACAGAGTACGGGGACAGTACTACACAATACTTTGGTAATAGTAGAACTATATTTTCATTATATATAAATTAAAAAAATGGAAACAATAAATTAATTACATAAAGAAATTAAATAAAAAATTTTGTCGGTTCACATCGTGGTCTTTAATCCGATGAGTTCGAACCGTGCGGCGGCCGGGTGGTGTGCTGCTGTGCGCGTCTCAACACCTCTTGTTTCGATGATGACAATGATGGAATATTTACGCGGCCTCGCCGCCCTCCTCCTCCTCAGCGCTGGCGGTGAGCATGGAGATCAGCTTCAAGGTGTCGATGAAGCCTTTGTCGTCGATCTCCATCTGGTCGTACGCCTCGTCGACCTCGTCGGCGGAGAACTTGTCGCCCCAGGTCATAAGGGCGTGCCTGAGCCTCTCAGAGTCGATCTTGCCCTCGTCATCGAAGGTCTTGAAGGCGTTGATGACGACGTCGTCCTCGTCTGAGCCACCGGACATGCGGTTCGCGAAGAGGGTCAGGAGCTGGGTGAAGTTGATGGGGCCGGATGCCTCATTAACCATCTCGTCGAGCTCTTTCTCCGACGCCAACCTGCCGAGCGAGTCGAAGGTGGCGCGCAGATCGTTCTTGCCGATGATGCCGTCCTTGTCGTGGTCCATTAGCTGGAAGGCCTGTAGAAGAGAGATGCATCGTCAGTACATGTTGAATATTACAGGAGTTGTAGGGGGTGCTAAGAATTCTGCAAAGTTATTGTTTATCGGGAGTCTTAACTCATATCGACGATCTTTTACATCCTTAGCATCGTAGTAAGCTGAAGTTGTAAACTAATGATATCACAAGCATACAATTTTGAAAATGTAGGCATTATTAAAGATAATGATAACAAGAGATGGCAGGCCATGTTTACAAAACAGGCGGACGAGCACGAGCTAAACACAATATTGTGACACAATTCGTGAAGTTCTAGATAAATGACGCCGATTTATTGTTCCAATTCATAGAATTTTGATTTCGGTATGATTTCTCAAATTTTCTTGGTTATTTGGGAAGGTACCACAACAAAGATTCTTCAACAAATACATGATGTAATTCCAGACCCCAGAAAAATCTGGAATTACTCAATGCAGGAAGCAGTTTGTTAAAAAAGAATAGCACGTGCTGCTACTGCAATTACAACCTATATTTTTGGCCAAGGTTTTGACTTTGGCCACCGTACTCCTAATTGTACAATACTGGAGGGCAAGGATTCCATTACACTTACTGGGTGCTATACTTTGTTTTTGGTATACGAGTAGGTACGAACATAGTTCATATACTCGGTCTAGCGGTAAGTCTAGGGGGTGTTGTTTTATAGTGGTGGTGCTTACCTCCTTGAACTCAGCGACCTGCTTCTGTGAGAACATGGAGAAGACATTGGAGCCGGTACGCTTAGCCTTGCGGCTTCCGCGCGACGACTGCCTGTCACTGCCCCCAGTGGCGGCGGGCGCAGCTGCTGCTGGCGCCTCTTCTGCTGGTGCATCTTCCTTTGCCTTCTTCTTCTTTACTTTTTTATCTTTATCCGCCTGTAAACAATCGTATTCATTAGTAAGCTGCCTTTAAAAATGCCCAATAAAGTCAATATGTGTGCAGTGTTCAATGGTCAACCTAGTCTGTACTCCATGTAGTATTCGCGGCTCTAGGTTATTTTCTACGTGTGTTTGGATGTCGTAGAATTTCAGATGCTGCGCTACACAGTACACGTCAGTAGACCTGATTTACACTGTTGCTATTTACGTTATAGTTGGCTCAGAAACTACTTTACCTTTCGTCATTATTGCTGTTTATTCCCGCATTGAAAGGTTTTAGTCCGTCTAAATGATTTTCAATATCTGTTTGATTTTTAGCTTTAATTATTTTGATTATATTTTACTGTCGGTCGTTGATTGCATGATAATTACCGCGTGTTTTTACCGGCCGAGTCCCGATTAGGCGTGGCTTGTGGCGCCTCTATATTTAGCACGGTGCGGCATGAGCTGCCGCCCGCCTCATCTCCACTACTCAGTTACATCATGTTATTTATAGACGCGCGCGTGCTTCTGCTTCAGGTTTGAGTTATTATTACATTACTAATTAATACCTACTTTTACTTGTGTTTGATTGTTAAGTTATATGTTTTTCAGATAATTCTTGTCATCTTTGGTTCCGTTTCAGATGGACTTCCTCAATGTTTAGGTTTAACCGTTGCATGTTCGGACTTTGAATGAACTTTATTTAGATTGCATTGAGTTTGATTATTTTGTATTTGTATTCTGCGCAATAATTATTTGACCTATATTTCAAATCTAAATTTTGAAATCGGGAACGAGCGATTCTTTTACGATTGTCTTATATCTTGTTTTAAATCACTTGCAGATGAATTGTTTATTTAAGTTCTGCTTAGCGACTTCAGTTAAGATTTTCTACATTATTACAATACCACGTTTAGTCACTAGCACTATCTATTGGTTCACTACTGTATTTATCGCGGCGTTTTTTCGTGTTATTTACTTAGCTATTTGTTAAACCGGCGACGACTTCATCGGTATCAGTAGCGCGAGTTTCTTCAAAGTGTTCACCACTTGCATCACAATTCACTTTACTATCACTTGTGTATCCACTAGGTGTCACTGTGTCTAACACTTACCATTGTGTTGTGTGTTGGACGATCGACGAAGGAGAGACTGTTCCGCTCGGCAGTCCCACCCTGACTCCGAGTTTTCGTTCCCTCTCGTAGATCCAGGAGAATCCCCCCTCCGTCTCTCCCCTCTCTACGGCCGCTGCGCTCGCCATTCCTTTTTTAGTTCGACAAATACGATAGTCTTTGAATCAGCATCAGAACGGTTTGGGCGGCTTGTCGGCTCAGCCGTGACAACGCTTTTGTTTGGATTTAAAAATAATCAGCTCACCTGTCACTGTTTCCTGGGTACAACGAACGCCTCAATTCTCAAATATAACTTTATTGAATGGAAGATTACCGCGATCGGATCTCTTGTTACTTGAAATACTTTGTCGTGTACTAGTGCTAGTTGAGACTCATCCGCTACTTTACCGCGGAACGTCATTTAGTTTACGTCTTCTGGTTCGTGTACAATTCGGAGGTGAACTCGCTGATAGTTTACTAGATGTAAAGATACTTTATTCTTCAGAAGTACCTCTGTCTGTTGATCAGCATTGGCTGATTTAGAATATCAGCTGATGATGATGTTCTTATATTTTAAATCTGCGTTATGCTTTCTTTCTATATAATCTACACTATGCAGGATAATATCCTAGGTGGGAGCAGAGTTTGTTGATGTTGAAGTGCTTAGAATAACTTCATGATTTACGATACTGTTAGTGGGTAAAGTATAATTATGTTTGAAATAAAGCGTGTGTGTTTATGTTATGGTAGGTATAATTTAAAAGGTAGATCAATCGGTGTATTTTTAAGTGTAGGTGTACGAGATATTAGCTCATATTGATGGCACACTAACAGCCACACAGTTCGATAAATCAAGGTTAAGTTACGCTGGCCGCGGTCGTTCCGTGGATGGGTGTTCATCCCTTTCATGCCGACACCCCTCCGTGCCTCGGGAAGCACGTTTAGCCATTGGTCCCGGCCGTCATTCTTCGTAGATCTTTGACAGTCGTTTCGAGTGGTCAGAAGCCCTAGTCAGACATCCAGTCTTACCCAGTAACTGAGTTGTAGAGGTCAGATAGACAGTCACTCCATGTAAAATATTGGTATACTGCATTCGGTTAGACTGGCCAAGCCGATCCGAATGTAGTTGGTAAAAGGCAAAGTAGATGATGAGCTGTACGAGATATTCAGAGAGTGCTGGTATGTAGCTCGGAATGTAGGAAAATATAGGGCTGAACGTGTATTATTTTCAGTATGTAGGTAGGTGTGCACAGAGTATAGACAGTCCCTGTCGGAGGTAGCTGCCGGGCGACCAACATAGCCTGATAGCCTCGCCTTACAGAAAACTTAAACAACAACACGTCACTTGTGTAATTGAATGCAGTTACGCAGCGTCTACGTGGCGTGAACTCGATGATCTAGGTACGCTCAGTGCGAATAAACTCTTAGGAAACTGAATGCTGCATGGTTCCTCAAATACAGCAACAATTACTGAAGGTTGCGTTTACAATATACGTCTATTTCAACAATTTGGTATCACTTTTTATCTACACTAATATTATAAAGAAGTAATGTGTGTAAGTGTGGATGTAGGCGGTGGTCTCTGGAAATACTGTAGACTGCACTATTGTAGACTGCACTATTGTAGACTGCACTATTGTAGACGTGCCGCTGCGCAGGGTAGGTATTATAGTATAGTTGCCGTTGGCGGGCGAAGTTGCGGCCAGAAACTAGTACGTCAGAATTATAAAAACTTTTTACAAAAAAAACAACTGACTTCCAAAAAAATACACTTTAGAGTGAAAAATTACTTTAATTTCGGAAGTCGGTGTCTGGATCTGTATTATAGTTTTTTGCCACCGACTTCCGAAATTAAAGTCATTTTTCACTTTATAGTGCGTCAGTTTGTAATTTATCTAATTTACAATAGCCTGATGTCAAATGCTCATCGCCTTTTGCAAAATATTGCTTTTCCCGATGCAGGGCCGTTAATTGTTGAGGAGTTCTCTTGGTAAGAACCAGAAAAACTGATGGTGACATCACCATATGCATTTTGACGAGCATAAATTGCTTAGCAACCATATTAAAGTGCCTAAACGAATCGCAACGGTGAAATACTTAGTATTAAGTAGTTCCGGTGGCCATCTGTGGTCTTCATTATCAGTTCCACTTCACCAAATGGTGCTTTTCGAGTGCAAATGCACGAGTTACTATAAAATATACTCAAATCGCTATCGGTATGCCTTCACAATTTGAGGATTTCCCTCGATTTCCATGAGATCCCCTCATCAGATTCTGATTTGGTGGCAATAGGACCACCTCGGGAGCATACCCTTCCATACAAACAAAGGTTTTTCAAAATCCGTCCACAATTGACGGAGTAATCGGTGAACATAAAAAAAAAAAAAAAAAAAAAACAAACAAACGTACAGCGGAACATATAACCTCCTCCTTTTTGGAAGTCGGTTAGTGTAGGCAAATGAAACAAAACAGTGCAACATCACTTGTTTTCTCAAGAAGTCCGCGCGAGGTTTCAGTAAAGTGCCACGTCTTTACTGAAACTCAAGGGGAGCGGGGCGGGATATCATCTATCATCGTTATCATGCATTGAATGGAGTTAATTTCATACTTTGTACTTGTTACCTAATTTTACATGACACTGGCTAAATGCACAAAACGTGCGAAGCCAAAAAGAAAAAAAAAACAGGCAAAGCGCGGAAAAAAAAGAAAATTAAATCATTGTTTCCATTCATGACAAAAATATTTTTCGATATTTTATTTTATTTCTTCAAAAGTGTATTGAAAAACGTCGTTTGATACACGTGGACATTTGTTATTGCAGAACTTCTCGACTCAAAAACAACCTCGCCTACGGCTCGGGTGTTAATTCCGCCTCGAACGCAAACATTCTCCACTTGTATCAAAATGTACTATTTTGATGCAATCAATCCTGTTTCATTTAAGGATAAAAAAACTCCATTGGACCAACTGAGGGTTGAGATATAATTGTTTTTTTTTTAATCAAATAAACATATATTACATTGCGTAGGAAATGAGACTCGAAGTTTTTATGATGGGTAGATATCAGTCAATGTCTGCTGCATTGACTGATGCATTCTTACAGCATTATTACAGAATATTCTATTGTTGTTGCTGTCCCATTTGGTAGTATAACCAGGAACGCAGGACTTCATTAATTCACGAAAAACTTCGCAAACAATGGAAAATTGCTACTAAAGGCTGCGGGTGCCGACCTCAAGGCGAACTGCTTCTCACCAGTCCTGTATATTTTTGGCTGCTAAGACTGAGACTAAAACTACAAACGTAGTATACAGGGAAGTTTATAAAAATGTGGCTGTAATTAAGTAATTGTGGTGTCTTACGACTTCCACGCGAACGAAGTCGCGAGCAGAAGCTAGTAAATAAATAAATTGACCATTTCATCATGGAGTAATAAGGTGTCGTTAGACAGTGGTTGCAGTTTCGTTGTTATAACTAGGCGCGAGGACGCTGACTAGGTGCTAGTTGCTAGGGGACCACCGTCATCATTAGCTGGGCAGGTCATGTGCAGGGCCGGTCAAGGTCACAGTTAGGTTGCAGTGCATACGGTACTAAATTGTATGACACTTTGGTTGCCCGGTGGATGGCTATAGACTCGCCCCTTATTACCTACATGGAACTTCAACATATCTGGCGAAAAGTGGGTATACTGTAGGTGCTCCTCTGACAAACCCTTCGCGCATTACAGGAGTGATGTTACGGATGTTCTTTTTCGACTAATATTATTTATATTTGATTTTGATTTCGGATTATATGGCACATCTCTTGCTCTGGTCTCGTGTTCAACATCTACGAATGGAGAGACGGTGTTTTTATTTTCTGCCCGCAACAGATTAATATAGCTTTCATTTACCTTTTATATAAACATAACACGCCAGTGTGGAGGCGGAGCTGTACGTACAGAACACCTATATTTCACCAGTTTTTATATTTAAGTCACTAAACTTGCAAGGACGGGCCTATTATTCCCATAATCATCATTCAGCGAAATTACTGTTGGACATAGGTTTCCATACTGCAGTTAACCGAGTACAAATTACTGTTGGACATAGGTTTACATATTGCAGTTGACCGAGTACAAATCCAGATTCTAGGCTGTTACTGAGAATTTCCTAATTGGAAAATCCTATATCACTTCTTCGAACTTGGGACTCGTGGCGCTTCGACTAGCACATTTAGGCAGATTTGCTCTCGTTGGCCGTATTGGCCGTAAGGTAACAGACGAAGTCCTACATTCTATATCGGTTCGTATTGGGAACTCATTGGATATGGAGCATTCTTGACGAGTTGCCAGCTCCGGAGCACAGGTTACGGCATTGCACGTCAAATACTCTTAGGAATAGAATGGAAACTATATCTCGTAGGCAAGTTGAACGATTTTTTTATCTGTAATGTATCAAGTGACCGATTTACACAACGGTGTAGTCACAGAAGCTCCTTAACTTCAATCTACACACTAATAGATTTGTTTCAGAAATAATACATAGGTAGACCGTAATCAGAACATTATGTAGCATTGAAGAACTTTATCACGATGTTTTCAAATAAAGATTTATACACATAAAACAAGACAACATGTACAGTAGGAGTCCTGTGTTCCACTACTGCACGTACTGTGTACAGCAGTCTCCATCTATGGAGATGTTTTACTTACCAAAAGCAAAACATACTTGATAATCTGACGTGTTCCGGTGGAACATTGTAAACATACCAGAGTATCCCGTCTGGAGCCCGACCTCTTTCTGTCTAGTGACGTAGGTAACGTTGAGATCAAAAAGATGTTGCTGCCGTAATTACGTCGCTCAGCAGACGGATCGTACCGAGCCGTACAGGCTTGGCTCAGTATGAAAGTGTTAGTTCACAAATTGATGAGTCGGTGCAGGTAGGTACTGTAGACTTCTTCTTTTCGTGTTAATAGAGCAACTCTCCAATCAGTACGTACCGAACGTGACAGCTCTTTCTTTGGCCTGGTTAAAATCCTAACTGCAACCCAAGTGGTTGTGCTTGTGCATGAAAAGAAGGTGTGTCCTATCCTGTGATTGTAGTGTAGGCGAATCAACGAAACTGGCGAACACTGGAAACTGTCGAGTTGACGCAACTGTCTAATCCCCAAAACTGACCAATCAGCGAAACTGACTAATCAACGAAACTGGCAAATTAAATAAACTGACGACTGAGGGAAACTGACCAGTGGTACGCGGACTCAAAATTTGTAATACAAGGGTTAGTGGAAAAATCGATAACTTTTCGATTTAGTCAATCACTAACCTATATGTAAAATGAATGGCTTTTGCACAGCTTAACGATAGAGACCGATGTTTTCGTGTGAGTAAGTCGTACGGTGCATGGTAAATGCACACTGTGTTTGACGGGATAAGGTTTATAATTGATTGTGTAATACGTTCTGATTTATTAATTGCGAGTGTGTGCGCGACTTCGTATCTATTGCTTTTACTGAACTGCATGTGTAGTTGTGGCGAGTGGTCGGGACAAACTGGAGACACCGTGTTCCGATACATTTTCAACTAACTTGCATATCTCCTCCTTTCTTATCTCTATGTTTTTTCTTATTACATATCTATTTCCCGAAGGGTTAGACAGAGGGGCACTTAAAATCAAAATATTTTATTTCACATAAACCTACATGGGCATTCATGAACTTTATGACGTCAGAAGCTAGGTGCACGGTTCCAATCGTTTCCTATGGAGAAGAGCCGGCAATAAACTCCACGGGTACTCTTTTAAAAATAATTGCCTTTTACAATGTTTTCAAACCACAGCGTTAATAGGTATGAGAGGACAGTGTAGGCCTGTTAAAAGTACCAGGTACTTAACAAAATAGAAAATGGTCTACACATCTACAGTCTATTAAGCCTACAACGTTCTCACATTAACAAAACATTTAAAAACACGATATAAAATATTATGAAAATAATAAAAGTTAGAACCTTGTTTAAATTAAAATTGTAGGTATACAGGGTGACTGGAAAATAGTGGCGGAGCCGTTAAGGGGAGGTAGTCTAGGGTTATTCCGACAGATATCACTATGAGACCTACCGTCCTTACTTAACCCTTTCCAAGATATTCCTACTTAAAGAGTGTAACCCAAAAATTCGTACAAAAAATTTCAAATAGTAATAAATCCTAAAAAAAAAGTGATTTTGGCCTACTTTTTTTTGTTTTGCAACAAAAATATTCTAAATAAGTAATATTAATTGTTAAATTTCCGCAACTGTCATTATTTTATGCAAAAACTGCTAAACAAAAACGGAAAATGTAAAAAAAAAATACTTTGATGGCTGATAAAACATCAATTTTCTTTAAAAAAAAGGGTTAAGTAAGGACGGTAGGTCTCATAGTGATATCTGTCGGAATAGCACTAGACTACCTACCCTTAACGGCTCCGCCACTATTTTCCAGTCACCCTGTATAATGTCAAATAAGAAAAAGATTATGTCAAGGAAGTATGTAAAAAATTCAATTAAATTAAACATCGTAATTTGGGAGCAGTTAATAGACATTTACATTTTTTGCCGTAAATGAGGTACCAGGGAAGCCACATGTACAGAAGGAATTAATGCCAAACTACCTTGTCGTCAATGTAGTCTTTAATCTTAATAGACACTTTTGATGTGGGTTTTGATTTTTCCATCGCTAAGTTCTGTAACAGACTTTGGCAACTTGTTATAAAAGCGGATACTGTTTAAAAGAAATTAATTGCTTGTTTTAGTTAATCTAAATTTGGGTATCGCAGTTTCATGTTTACTAAGTTTATTTATATTATGGAAATCGCTTTTTATTTTAAAAATGCCTAAGTTTTTGCGAACATATAAAATACTTTCTAAGATATAAAGAGAAGGCAGAGTTAGTACATCAATTTCTTTGATGATTTTGAATTTGTTTCTAAGTGACTCACGAGGACCCATTCTATAGACCGCGCGGATTGCCCGCTTTTGTAAAATGAAAATTTAATCCACGTCGGCTGCTGATCCCCACAGCAGAACGCCATATGAAATAATACTGTGGAAATAAGTAAAGTACACTAACCTAGCTGTGGCTATATCAGTTAACTGCCTTATTTTTCTTACTGCATATGCAGCTGAACTTAATCTACCTGAAAGAGCTCAATGTGTACACCCCATTGCAATTTGGACACAACACGCATACATTTGCACTAGTTACTTTTAAATCACATTACCTATTGAATAAAGAAAAGGAAGAGCCTATTGTCACTAGCCGGACATACATCTAGACTGCAAGCTTCTGCTGAGAAACTCCGGTTAGAAAAGAATTCATCAATACACTTGCGTTTCCTTCGTCTTCTAGCTACAGTAACAACAACAAGAACGACGTAATCAGAATCACACGTAGTTTACCTACACCATTGCATGCATGGCTGCCATTACGAAACTCTATCGAATGCGATGCTAACGTAGAACTACCGATACATTCCACAACAGTATCGGTTAGGACACAGCTGGCTGTTGGCACGTTGCGAAACGTCAATTGTAGACCAGTACCCCATGTGTAAGTTTGCAAGACGTAACTATTTCGTTTGCGTTAAAATTTGACCGATAGATCATAATGCTAAGAATATAAGGGTGAGAATAAAAATCTTAACGCAAACGCGCTAGTTACGTTTACTCACTTGCAAACTTACACTTGGGGTACAGATCCGGACAGCGCCACTTGGCAAGAGAATGGCGTAACAGTCGCGCTGGGCTGGCAGAGTGGAAGCTGACTCACGATGTATGAGTTGCTGAAGTTTTAACGAATGTCCCCATGGTGACGTACCTCCATCAATGTTCAGAGAGTGACAGTGAGTGTGGCTTTGATTGACACTTTCAAATTTCACATACTCTTTGAATGTCTAGACCGCAGAAATGCATTTCACCAAGCTTGCCAACTTATCAAAAGTACCTCATCACAGGCTACCACCTAGATATTTTTTTTTGTTGATAGATCTTTTGTACGTTATGGAACACAATAAATGAATATGAATATAAATATGAGATCGATCTAACTTAATAAGTAGGTGAAATATTAATAATAAAGAACACGGAGTTAGAATTGCCACCCTCCACTCTTGCCCTTAAAACAGAGGTTTTACTTACTATTGTAACATGGCAAGCTATTTGTGTTAGTGTGTGTCAGTGGAGGGCAGATGACTCTGCAATATACTGGTATTCAGCTGCATCCGTTTAAACTGGAAGCCAACCTCAACATAGTTGGGAAACGGCCAGGCAGGCGACGATGGTGCTGATGAAGTGTACGCCATACCTATTGTGTGGGACTTAATTTTGTTGTAAACATCCTAGACTACGACCATTGAGGCTTGTGCTGCTTCAAGAACTGTTCTTCCTGCGGGTTCAGTGGATCCGAACAGAGAATCTAATGTTGCTTTCGCAGATGTCATATAGGCTGACCGGTTGAAAGGAATAATGTTCTGAAAGATCGCACTTTGGTCTTATTGGTAATATTAACCCCAGCTTAAAGCAGCTAGGACAGGACTGGATGTGGAAAACGACGAACCGGGTGTTGTGGCGCAGCTTGGGATGGGCCTATGTCCAGCAGTGGACTGCGATAGACTGAACATCATTAAAATCAGTTCAGACATTTCGAAAAACAAGGGCTTAAAAGTTTGTATGAAATGCCGTACGTCCTATACGCTCTTAACTTATTATAAACAATGTGCAGTGGGTATTTATGTAGGGTAAAACGTATGCCATAATTCTTGTGCAGTTTAATAAAAGTAACTTAGGTATTTTAGCTATCGAAGATCGTGGTGAGAAGCTGATATGACCGTGCACCACCCATCCTCTGGACCATACTCGTACATACGAGATTGCAGGTATACGTCATGAGCCGGGAGACGAACCGCGATACCATCGGTGTGGATTACAATGACCTTATTTCAGCGCGTGACTCAGTCTGGGCCAGGAATAGCCGAGCGGCGCGGGCGCACCGACGTCACTAATACGATTATTTTAACTGGACACCCAATAGATAGGTACAGAAGTTCCACTCGAGTGAATCCACCTTAACAAGCTCATGCCTACATGGATGAAGAACACACTATCGGTGAAGCTACAGCAATAGCTACGCATACATTGTTGATGAATGTTGGCGAAATTACAGTTTAAGCTCAAAATACTGTAATTTCCTTGATATCTTAGCGAAATCTGACTCCAGTCTGACTAAAATTATGCTAGGCCATGCAACAGCAGCTAAGCAGGTCTGACAGTGGCACTAGAAACTTGTTTTAGGCTGTCACTAAAATAAATGAGACAGATTCTCATTTATTTTTGACATTTTGTTATGACAATTTTAAAGAACATTAGCCTGCAGTCTTTCGAATGTGTTTCGATTTGATTAAGTTAGTGACAGCAGCTCGCCGCATATTTGTAGGACCTTCTGTCGTTTCTTCGTCTGTGCCTGTGTTATGGTATTCGGTGATCAGGATCGCTATGTTGGTGTTATTCCGATACGTTGCGAAGGTCGTCTATTTCCTCGATAAGTTGCTATCCTCAACATTCAGACAACATTTAATATGATTCAAGCAGTAATATTACTTGTAATATTGTGTAATGCAGACCACGTGCGTTCTACTGAAGTTTAAGGTTTTGATTGACTTGTGAAGGTGTGATTCATACTTCTAATGGAGAACCATTAAACTTAGAGAACATTGTTATCTGTCTTTATTAGAGAGATAAAATCATTAACGATCTGATCAACAAACTATAAACTGCATCTTTTAGAGAAGCAATAAGTAGTGTGTATATATGAATCGGTATTATTAAAAGAAAATAATTCGAAGCTTTAGAAAATAAGAACAAAATCACATGGAAAAGTTATGTTCATAGATATCTATCTATCTATATAAATAAAAAGACAAGTCCTGACTGACTGACTGACTGCAACGCCCAGCCTAAACCCTTTGACCTAGAAAGCTGAAATTTTTACAGAGGTTCTCTTTATAACGTAGACAAGGAATAAGAAAGGATTTTTGGGAATTCCACCCCTAAAGGGGTAAAATAGGGGATGGAAGTTTATATGAAAGTCCGTGAGTTTTGAAGTTAGGATCTTCAAATTTTGTGTTTAGGCTGATGATTGAAAATTAATATGTACGTGTTTCAGTGTTTTTAATAATTCCACCCCCGAAGGGTTAAAAAGAGGGATGAAGTTATGTATGGAAAGTCCTTCATTTTAGAATGTAAAAATCACTAAATTTATTATCTAGGCTTATAGATATACATACATAGATATACATTGATATATTGGGTATAAATTCCAACACCTATACGTACTTGAGTGACTCACACGGTTGCGTTAGATGGTTGGACCACTGCTTGGTAACAAGTGTTACGAAAAGTTCAATTGTAAAAGTAAATGTAATTAATGATGTTTCGTGGTCGGACCATTTCCCATTAGAAATAAGTTGTAATTTTAATGTATTAGTGCCAAAGTATAGTGATAAAAAAGTTGTACCAAACAAAGTGTTATGGGGGACTAGAAACTCAGAACAAATTCAACACTACTTCCAACGTTGTCAGGAAGGACTTCGTGAAGTTGATTTTCCTAGTCAATTGAGGGACTGTAGTGATAAGATATGCAACAATCATCATCACAGATTACTCATTGATAATATGTATAAACAGATTGTTTCTGTGTTGCAAGCGGCTGCGATTTCTAGTCATAATACGTATGTAAATAATAAGTATCGTTACATTACTGGGTGGAATAAGCATGTGAAGGCGGCTCATGCGCTGGCACGGCGGGGGCTCGAAATATGGATTTTACATGGGAAACCTACATGTGGAGATGTATATGAAGGAATGAAAATTTCTAGACAGATGTTTAAAAGTAAATTAAGATGGTGTCAAAACAATGAAGTCCAGATTAAAATGGACATCATTGCATCACTTCATGATGAAAAAAAAATTTGTTCATTTTGGAAACAAACTAACTCTCTGAACCCTCAGCCGAGCCTGCCAGCGAGTGTTGATGGCCTATCGGACAATACTGATATAGCGAACATGTTTATGAAACACTTTAAGGTCAATCCGCTTACTGTAAAGACAAATATGCGAGGCATTCGAACCCTGTGTGAGGGCGACGTATACGAACGTTTCACAGTCAAGCAAATTAATGCTACGTGAAATAATATGAAACGGGGTAGGTCGCCTGGGCATGACGGTCTGAGTGTTGAGCGTTTAAGGTCCGCTGGTGTACATCTGCCCAGGTCACTCACCATGTTATTTAATCTTTGTGTGGGTCACTCTTATTTACCTGAAGATCTTGTCAAAACTGTCGTAGTTCCCATAACAAAGAATAAAAGAGGTGACTCATCCGACAAAACCAATTATAGACCTATATCGCTGGCTACGGTCATTGGCAAGGTGTTGGACAGTCTGCTTGAGAGGCAGTTGAATGCGCACATCAATTTACACGACGCGCAGTTTGGTTTTAGATCCGGTCTGTCTACTGAAAGTGCAATTCTGTGTCTCAAGCAGACTGTGCGGTACTACACCGACAGAAAGACACCAGTATATGGTTGTTTTCTTGACCTGTCAAAAGCCTTTGACCTGGCAAATTATGACATTCTGTGGCAAAAATTGTCGGATGATACTGACCTTCCCAATGAGAGCATTCATATTTTTAAGTATTGGTATGAGAGTCAGAAGAATTGTGTTAGGTCGGCAGACGCGCATTCAGTTTCATACGGACTGAATTGCGGAGTGAGGCAGGGGGGGTTGACTTCACCCAGTTTGTTTAACCTGTATATAGACCGGTTGGTGCGTGAGCTGAGTGGCACCATGGTTGGATGTTCTGTTGATGGTAGGATGATCAATAACATAAGTTATGCTGATGACATGGTGCTGCTCAGCCCGTCAATCTGCGGTCTAAGAAAACTGCTGGCCGTCTGTGAGAGTTATGCGGAGGCTCATGGATTGAGGTATAATGCCACTAAGAGTGAGGTTATGGTCTTCAAAGTACCTAAAAATACACCTGCAAATATTCCACCTGTAACGTTGCGTGGAATTCCGTTGCAGGTGGTCACTCAGTTTAAGTATCTCGGTCACGTGGTCACGGGGGCTCTTACGGACGATCAGGATATTGATAGGGAACGTAGGGCGTTGGCAGCTCGATGCAATATGCTTGCTCGCAGGTTTGCGCGGTGCACGAAGGAGGTAAAGCTAACTCTTTTCAAAGCTTATTGCCAAACGTTTTACTCGTGCAGCCTGTGGGTTAGGTATACGCAGAAGGCTTACAGCGCCTTGCGTGTCCAATATAATAACGGGCTCAGGATGTTGTTGGGACTGCCTCGGTTTTGCAGCGCATCAAGCATGTTTGCTGAAGCGAGACTGGACGACTTTTATGCCATCATGCGCAAGAGAAGTGCATCTATGCTGCGGCGATTCCGAGGTAGTCCGAACAATATTTTGGGTACTCTGGCGGACAAAATAGATTATTAGGCACTGGGCTGAGAGACATGTGCGTACAGACGTACATGTGCAAAATTAATCGTTGTTTTTTTTTTTTTTTCACTAACAATAGGTTAAGGCAATACTAACACATTATGGATCCTGTAATCTGAAATAAAGAGTTATTATTATTATTATTTTTGTTTATATATTTGTTTTCCTCGGCCTAGCCGGGTACTGATGGCACGGGCCTAAGCCAAGTGTCCAGCAGTGGGGTTTAGTGTGGGAGTAATATTATACGTAGACTGTATGGTAGACGAAACTATATTTGAGTGGGAGTATTGGTGCAAGATGTCCGGCTCACACTGAAGAAATTTTCTAACTAGCCTGCATGTGTTAAGAATCACTGCCTTCTGCAGCAGGTGGTAGGTGTTAGATGGTAGGTTTAGGGAACTAAGGGACTGATGAAGCTGTTTAGGAATTACTCCTGTTGTAGATAGCACTATGGGGACTATTGTGACTTTTTTAAGATGCCAAAGTCGGGTTATTTCGTCTTTTAGTTCGGTGTATTTGGATAATTTTTCGGCTATTGTAGTCTGTAAGTTATGTGTATTTGGCACGGCAATGTCTATTAGGAACCCAGTTTTGTCTGCTTTATTAATTAATGTGATGTCGGGTCTATTAAAGTGAATTGTGCGGTCGGTGAGTATGGCTCGGTCGAAGTACAGTTTTGTTGTGGAGTTCTCTAATACCGTTTCAGGGTTGTATTTATAATAAGGTACTACGGTGTCTATAAGCTTGTAATTGTAAGCTAGTTTTTGGTGTATTACATTGGCTACTTGATCGTGTCGATGTTTGTAGTCTGTTTGTGCTATTGATTTGCAGGCACCGGTGATATGTTGGATTGTCTACGGAGAACTATTGCATTTTCTACAAGTATCGGTTGTTAAATTCTTTATAATGTATTTTCTGTAGTTTTTGGTCTCAATTACTTGGTCCTGAATAGCAATCATGAACCCTTCAGTCTCCGGGAATAGTTCGCCTCGATTTAACCATGCGTTCGACGCATCTTTGTCGACATTTAATTGGCATAAATCTTGGCGATGTCTCCCGTGTAGAGACTTCTGGGTCCACTCTTGACATTTGGTTCTGTCATCAGTCACTTTCTCGTTTTTTTGTTCTGTAGTGTCTTTTAAATTAAGAGGTGTAAAGTGTTGGTCGTTGTGTGCTATAAGTTTGTGGAGTAGGGAAGATTCAGTTTTGGAAAAGAAGTATCGCCTAAGAGCTGTGATCTGTCTGTTATGTAAGTTTAGGATATCTATAAGTCCTCTGCCTCCTTCTTTTCTTGGTAACGTTAACCTTTGTGAACAAGATCTTGGGTGATGTTTTCGAAATTTTGTCATTGTAGTGTTGATTTTCCGTTGTAAGTTTATTAGGTCAGTTTTGGTCCAGTTTATTATTCCAAATGAATAGGTGAGTACAGGTACAGCAAAGGTGTTGATTGCTTTTATGGTGTTTCGTGAATAGAGCTGTGTTTTAAGGATTGTATTAAGTCGATGTTGAAATTGTTGTTTAAGTTTTTGTTTAGTATCTTTGTAGTGTATTTGACGGGATTGATTGTAACCTAAGTATTTATAAGTGTCTAGTTCACTCAATGGCTCTATTCGTTCTCCTGTACCTAAGGTATATTGGTGTTGGTAGTTATTTCCTGCTCTAACTGAATTTATTTTGCATTTATCTATGCCGAACTCCATTTTAATGTCATTTGTAAATGTTTCTGTTAGGTTAGCTAGCT
Organism: Tiliacea citrago; assembly: GCA_963921375.1. NCBI lineage: Eukaryota > Metazoa > Arthropoda > Insecta > Lepidoptera > Noctuidae > Tiliacea > Tiliacea citrago. The sequence continues at coordinate 922,615 of OY992802.1, forward strand.
CGTAAAGTTGACTCTCGGTTTCTGCATATAGCAGAAAGCATCCATATACAGTAAATGGTTTAAAGCGCCTTTCTGTGAGTCAGTCTGTCGGTTGGTAGCTGTAAAATGTAAAGGGGTTCCTAATGAGGTAGCGTTTAATATTTTAGATAGGGGGTTTAGAGCAAGGCAGAACCATAGTGGGCTGAGTGCATCTCCCTGGAAGATTCCTCTCTGTATTTTAATTGGGCTAGTATCTGTTGTTTCGGTTCGGGTAGTGAGTCTTAATACTGTACACCAAGTTTTCATCATGGTCTTCAGAAATGTAACTATTGTTGGGTGTATTTTGTAAATTTCTAACACTTGTAATAGCCATGAATGGGGAACAGAATCATACGCTTTCTTGTAATCAATATACATGGTGAATAAATCAGTTTTGGATTTCTGGACTCTTTTTAAGATAACGGAATCTATGACTAATTGCTCTTTGCAGCCTTGAATATATTTTCGGCATCCTTTTTGCTGTTCGGCTAAGATGTTATTGGCGTCGATGTGTTCGTATATCATTTCAGATATGCAGGATGTGATGATCTTATACAAGGTCTGCAAGCATGTAATAGGTCTATATTTAGCTGGGTTAGAGAGGTCATTGCGGTCTTTCGGTATCATGTAAGTTATGCCTGACGTTATATAAGAAGGTATTATTTTGGGATCTTGGATGAAGCTGTTTATAAAATTATATAGATAACAATGAACTGCTGTGAACTTTTTGTACCAGTAACTATGGATATGGTCTGACCCAGGTGCTTTCCAATTATGTAGACGTGATAAAACTTTATGAAATATTTGTGGGGAGATGTGCTCAAATGCCATTGTCTGAATTTTTGTGTTACTTGATAGTTCTGCGTGTATCCAATCGGCTTGGGCGTTATGATGAATAGGTTGTTCCCATATTCCTGTCCAGAAGTTTTGTAATGCCTCTGGGTTAGGAGTGTTAAGCTCATCATAATTTGGGTTGTTATTCTGAATGTTTGTGGTTGCCTGCCTGATATTGCGATAAAAAAGTTTTTCGTTTTGGGTGAATTGGGTATTTTGTTGTTTTCTTAAAGTGCATATCTTGTGTGTATATCTTTCGAGTCGGCCTGTTACAACTGAGAGTTTTTGTTTAAGTGTGTCTAGTGTGTGTGCTGCTTGAGTGTTTGGTTCTTCGTGTACGGTATGAATTCTATATAGTCTTATGATTTTGTTTACATGTTTCTTTAATTTTCTACTTCTACTACCGTTAATAAATTGTGTCATTCTACCCATTTTTGGTCGTAAATCGTTTACCTTTTGTTCTAGTCGTCTTCGCCACGTTGGCTTATATTCTGTTTTTGTACCTCGAGTTATTTGTCTTGGTTCGAGTGTTATCTTGGCTCCGTTGACCTTAGCAACGGTCCATGCCGCACAATATGTAATGGTCTGAAATGTGTGAAAGTCTGTGGCGTTGTTGATATTTTCAGGGAGAATGATTTTGTTTAGATAGCTAATTATTCTTGCAAGATTTTTAGACGGTTTTTGTTTTGGAATATAACTTCTATTTATAGGGCTAGTGTCTTTATAAAATTGGAATGCTAGTTGGAAAGAATCGTCTATTATTGGGTCCCTTTCTAAATTCATTTGTGGGTTCGGAAGAATTTCTATACTATTTAATTCAGTGTTATCCGGTGTTTGTATGTTAGGTAAAGGTTCTTCTATAGAGTTTATGTCAATGTTATTTGTTGACTGGGTATTGTTGATATTAGTAATAACTGCTATTGTGTCACTATTGTAATTGCGTGTGTTATCTACACCTAGTTCTTCTAATACCTCTGACTTTAATGAATTTAATTTCTCATCAGTTAAGTATTTATTGTTTAATATTGCTCTCCTCTGATCAGCTATTCGTTGTTCACTTAGGTGAGCAAGTGATGGGAATTGATTAATGAAATCTCGGTACATAGGTTTTCGATATGTAGTTTCATTAGTGCCCAAAGCTGTAACCCTATAATATGACCGCATTATAGCTTCGTTCTGTTCATTGTTCCATCTCATTCGGGTCTGTGTTCTATTTTGTGTGCTGAATGTCTCTAATGTTGTAGGTTGTGTTTGTATAGATTGTGTTGGTGTAAGTATTTGTTGTCTAAGCTCGCTAGAGTTTTGTGACTGTAGGGTAAAATGGTTTAACTGTAGTAGATCTAACTCGTTTTTTACTTCGTTTCGTACCTCATCTATTGTTTTTTGTGGTAGTAATTTGTTATTTATTATAGCTCTACGTTGGTCTCCTATTCTCTGTCGACTAACCTGCATCTTCGGGAATTTTTCTATGAATTTTAAGTGGAGCGGTTCGAGATAAGTTCTTCTGTCTGTATCTAGTGAAGTTAATTGAAGATAAGTGCGCAGTATGAACTTATTCATTTCAGGTGTCCATCGTCTACGCGTAGTAGGAATACTTGTAGTGGGTGCAAGTTCAGAGTCAAGGTTGACATCTTGCGCAACACTATCAAGCGTGCTAGTGGTGGACAAACTAGCTGTTCTTCTTGTCATGTAGGAGGGGCGAGTTGAAGGGATGGATGAGAATAATGAAATGGTATCATCGCCCATAGAATCGGCTGTAGCTTCTACGTAGCGAACCCGCCTGTTCAGCTCACTACGACCAGCTGTAACAATTGTGTCGGTAGGAGCCCGCTTGCTCAACTCCTCACCACCGATGGTTCGCATGCTGTGGCACTCAGCATCGGCTCCAGATGCGCCCCGGCGCTCCCCGGGAAGCGACCGTAAATTATATGTTTTTTTAATGCTCATCTCCATAAAGGGTTACCTTGCCTTGTTAGCCGCGTAAGTTTTTTGTACAGTTGTACAGTACGCGTGTCCGCCCCCTACGTAGCTAGGTGTTCAGCTTGGACGTAAGGTTGGATTTTAGGGGGCTTATTATTATTATAGTCGGAAGCTAACGTAATGGTGCAGTTATAATTTCAACCCTTAAGCGGTGAAATTTTGTTTATAATTAAGTTCTTTATTTTTTAAGTTAAATTCACTAATAGTTCGGCTTATGGTTGGCTGATACAACGTAAATCGTTGTTTTTTTTTAAATTTCAACCCACAAGGGGGTGAAAAGGGGGATAAAGTTTTGTATTGAAGGAAAAATAATAAAGTTGATAAACTTGAAACTTGGCACGAATACTTACCTAAGTAAATCATAATGTTTTTAATTTTTAGTTTTTTCAAAGTTCCCCCCGTAGGAGGATTGGGGGATGTCAAAGTTTGTATAGAAGAATTTTAACTCGCAGTCCGATTAACATGAAACTCAGTATTTATACTTAAAACCAAAAATATAGAATAACGTGTTTCAGAGTTTTTCAAAAATCTACCCCTAACGGGGTGAAAAGGGGTAGTCAAAAAAGAAACCATGACTGACTGGTAACACACAGCTCAAACCACTGAACGGATTGGTTTGAAATTTGGCACATAGATACTTATTATGACGTAGGCATCCGCAAAGAAGGTGTTTTTGAAAATTCGACCTTTAAGGGGGTGAATGGGGGGGATTTTGTTTGTATGAAAAATCTTATTCCTTGAGTTAATAAACCTGAAACATGGCACGAATACTTACCGAAGTAAATTATAAAGTTGTTATTTATGTTTTTTTTTAAACTGCCCCGTAGGTATAGGGGGATTGGGGGATGTCAAAGTTTGAATAGAAGAATTTTAACGCGCGGTCCGATAACTCGAAACTCAGTATTTATACTTAAACCAAATATAAAGAATAAAACAGACAAGAATAGAACAAACATCAGCTTTTTTTTTAATCGTTCCCTAACGGGATGAAAAGAGGTTGTCAATTTTACAAGGGAGGATTTTACTGCGTGGCTTGATTAACTTGATAATTGGTATTAATACTTAGCAATAAAAATTAAGAATAACATGTATCAGAGTTTTTCACTCTTTTCACCCCGTCAGGGGTCCACCCCTGACGGGGTGAAAAGAGTGTCAATTTGACAATTTAGAGTTAATCAAGCCACGCAGTAAAATACTCCTATTTTACTGCGTGGCTTGATTAACTCTAAATTATGACGTAGGCATCTGCTAAGAAGGGGTTTTTGGGAATTTGATCGTTAAAGGGGCGAAATGGGGGATTTCGTTTGAATGAAAAATCTTATTCCTTGAGTTAATAAATCTGAAACTTGGCACGAATACTAACCTAAGTAAATTATAAAGTTAATATTTTTTTAGTTTTGTTTTGTTGCTTGAACCCCCAGGTTGGGGAAGTTCAAATTTGTATGGAAAAATTTTAACGCGCGGTCCGATTTATTCGAAACTCGGTATTTTATATATAAAGCGTTACATGTTTTTGGGTTTATTCAAATGTAACCATTACGGGGCAAAAGGGGGTTTGTCAGTTTTAGGGAAGGACTTTACTGTACGTCTTGATAAACTCCAAAGTAATTGAATAACACATGATTGAATATTTTTCATAAATAAACTCCTTTTGGGGCGAAAAGCGGGACACTTAAATATACGGGCCAATTTTCAAGTTTATTAATATTTTTAAGTTTATTTTATTTATTTAACCATTTATGTACACACATTATAAACATACAAGAAGAAAGGAACAGAAAAATACGTACAAAGGTGATGCTTATTTCTAAAGAAATCTCTTCCAGCATACCTGCGATAGGAAAGTCGATAAAGAGATGTAGACACCGTGTGTAAGAGTAGAAGAGAAAATAGAATACATATAATCAAAAACAATTTACTTAATAAAACTAAACAAATAATATACTAATATACATACATACATACACACAAATACATACTTCTAAAATAAATATCACTAGAATATTAATTATAATTCTATTAAAATAATAAAAACATACGCAACTATGACGAAGTGGAAAGATAGAAGTTTATTAGTTTTTTTAACTTGAAAATTGACCCGTATATTTTCTTAAAAAATAAAACGACCATAAACATACATTTTCTAAAACAACCTTTTAAAGAGGGTGTTGAATTTTGTGGGGGAAAATAATTGTATGGAAAGATATATCGCGCGGTTCGATTAACTTGAAACTCGGTATTTAACTATTTATATTTAAGATCGGAAATAAAGGAAAAGGTGTATCAGGGTTGTCAAAAAATCTACCCCTAACGGGGTGGAAAGGGGTAGTCAATTTTAAAGGGGATGGTTTTATGTTTCGGATTGGCGCAAAAATGGCTGAACGAATTTAGATGAAATTTGGTAACATAGTTTATAGTTTATAATCTGCACTAACAGTGTACTTTAATTCCGGTAATACGTGACATTTTTTCCGACATCCACACCGGCGAAGCCGCGGCCAAAAGATAGTGATCTCATAAAATGTTGCCCAATCGCCGCAATTTGAACACTTGGAACCAGGAAATATGGATCATTTACAAATTACATTAGACATGCAATGTGTAACTCTCAAGGCAATAGTCGTAACAATTCAGATACATGCGTGTATTTTGGCAGTAAGGGGTTGAGTTCATTTTCAATTGACATGAAAGATATGGGTGTTTTTAACTTGACATGTGATGTGTGAGATTCAAGAAAAGTGTGAGCACTGTAAAGAATTTGATGAAAGAAGTGTGCTGGATGGACGAAGACATCGCCAAGCGGTTGGTCGACTCTTCTTGGACTATTCTGGCCTAATTTTTGGCCAAATAATCAGGATCGCCATAATTATACGTGGAAATGCTGCACTTGTGGGTACTTTTCCTGTTGAAAGCGATACGGACGAATTTTTTGATGCCCTATGATTCTTTCTCCTCCCTTTTTTATACACTTGTACATATTATTATTTTCTGAAGAACATCATCAATTAGGTCACTCCCTCACTATTAATATGCAAATATTAAATATATTAAAATACAAAATCCGGCCAAGTGCGTGTCGGACTCGGACCACGCAAAATGAAGGGTTCCGTAGTTGGGATGAATTTATCCCAAAAACAAACTTAACATTGCAGTTGAAAAACATGTTCTCCCATACATCGGTATACGTCACGGTCAATTCTCCAACTGAAAATGCAAGTTGATCGACTATTACTCGTTAACTTGTAAAGCCTACTTAGCTCTGATACTTTTCCTTTTAATTTCGTACTACTGCCATGGATTTTTTCACATATTCAGGAACAACAATTTAGCTGGCAGGGGGGGGGGGACACTTGACTCTAACAAAAATTTGCACTTTAAAGCTTAATATTACACAAACGGATCCCGAAATCAAAAAGATCTTGACAAAACCTCACTATTTTGGAACGGCCTATCCAACGATACCCCACATCATGAGATAGACGATAAAAAAATATCTTCCCCACGTAACGTATAAGGGAGGTACACTAAATTTTATTTGACTACTTTGTCGGCGTGATTAATACGTATACTTACCCATGCCAAATTACAGCTTTCTAGTAGGTACTAAGAGTCTCTGAGCTAAGCTGGGGACAGATGGACAGACGTATTGACAGACAGACGGACATGGCGAAACTATAAAGGTTCCTTGATGACTTCGGAACCCTAAAAAATATGGAATGTAGATAATTAAAGCAGATAAGAGTAGGAAGAAAGTGAATATTGGAGTCTTGAGTTAATATTAATGCAATAGGATATGGTCAGGAGGTGATATTCATAGATGCAGACCGGCGAGACAACAATTATGTAGAACAATTTCTATGAAAATTTAATGGACATTGTTCTACCGGTGCCGGTGTCACGACGCGCGACTTGTCGCGCCGGTCTACACGATGCTTATAGGATCGGCAAAAGAGAAAACCGGCCAAGTGCGAGTCGGACTCGCGCACGAAGGGTTCCGTACCATTATCTATAAAACCGACCAAGTGCGAGTCGGACTCGCGTACGAAGGGTTCCGTACCATTATCTATAAAAATTGCAAAAAAAACACGTTTGTTGTATGGGAGCCCCCCTTAAATATTTGATTTATTTTAATTTACAAAGTGAATATATAACTAAATATTCTGTGAATATTTCAAGCGTATACTTGTTGCCGTTATCAATATAGAGCAAAAACGAGCAAAAAAATCAAGTTTCTTGTATGGGAGCCCCCTATAGAGAATGGTACAGAACCCTTCGTGCGCGAGTCCAACTTGCACTTGGCCGGTTTTTTTTAGTATTTGTTGTTATAGCGGCAACAGAAATACATCATTTGTGAAAATTTCAACTGTCTAACTAGCACGGTTCATGAGATACAGCCTGGTGACAGACAGACAGACGGACGGACAGACAGACAGATGGCGGAGCCTTAGTAATAGGGTTGCCGTTTTACCCTTTGGGTACGGAACCCTAAAAACGGCAAAAAATCACGTTTGTTGTATGGGAACCCCCTTAAATATTTATTTTATTCTGTTTTTTTAGTAATTGTTGTTATAGCGGCAACAGAAATACATCATCTGTGAAAATTTCAACTGTCTAACTATCACGGTTCATGAGATACAGCCTGGTGACAGACGGACAGACAGGCAGACAGACGGCGCGGCGAAGCCTTAGTAATAGGGTTCCCGTTTTACCCTTTGGGTACGGAACCCTAAAAAGAAGTACTTACCGTGAAAAAATATGACCCCCATAACGACGATGAGAACCTCGTCAAGAAGTGTGGAAATTGATGAAGGTGTTCAAGAGCACACATCACATTGTATCTATTGCACTTTGCCCAAAATTATTTTGGAATTCTATCTCTGCTGTTGGCTTTACTCAAATAATTTATAGGTGCAAAGTAACTGTCGCCTCTCGAAGGGACCGGGATTTTTTTAAAATAAATATGATGAAGTACGATTTATTCGAGTGTTATATATCCTGCTCTCCTACTAATATTATAATCCTAGATCCTACTTAATATTATAAATGTGAAGTTTTGGATGTTTGTTACTCAATCACGCAAAAACGGCTGAACGGATTTTGATGAAATTTGGCACAAAGATAGTTTATAACTAACAGAAAGTACTAGGTTTGTATGAATGCACGTTAGGTTTACTTTGGTACTTATATAAAAAAATAAAAATAAACGAGCTAGCCTTACAGTGTTCGCTTCTGATGTGTAACATCTGACATCTCACCTTGGTAATAAATATGCAACTGAGCAGCGACAGATATTTTTTTTTACGACTCAAAATTTAAAAAGGCTAAATTTTGAAATATTTATTCTAATAATTATTAATTACTAGTGGTCGCCCACTGGTTGAAATTCGACCCCGTCTACTGTAAACTGTAAAATTTCTCTAAATGATTTTAAACCTTAAAATCATGAGGGTTAAGTTCAAAATCGAATGAGAAAATTTGACAGTTAGTGGTAACTTGATATGTTGGCGACTGTACTTACAAATTCAATGAGTACACTAATTCCATGCTATTAAAAAGTACCTACTAATTCGATGCTTAAGCTGTCACTTCCTGTTACACACTTCCGTCCCTTTTCACAAAATCACTCCTACAGAAAGCGAGAGTAAAGATGTTACACATAAAAAAAATCAACAAAATGACACTACGATTGACGTACTATCGGCCCAAGTTAAGCATGCTCACTTAAGAAAATATTCCTGCGAGAGCGCAGCTAGTGACAAACCACACCCCTTCCTAGTTTCCCCCAATTAGAGACAATATGCATTTGTGTGAGTAATGAGCGAGTAACATAAAATAACAAACATTAGCTAGAGCGCGGCAGTGCCAATTTGCTCTCGCTAATTGTTGACGCTTCCCTTAAATTCCTATCGCCATTTCATTTTACGACCTGTTTATTTCTATCGGACTGATTGCCTGCCTAACTGTGACCTCTGCTTGTATACCGGACTGTGATCGAAAGCCTCTTCTTGACCCTAGCTTGTATCCTGGACTGTGTGTGTATTGTGTGTGGGCTGTGACTAACGTGGTGCAACCATGACGACCCGAAACCTGATTCAGGAAGAAAGGAATCAAATTATTGTTTTGCATAGACAAGGGTTAAATATATCCCAAATAGCAGTGGAGTTGAACATGCAAGTAAGTTATGTTTTTGTATTCAGATAGAGGGAGAGATATATAAAGTGAAAGTAGAAATAAATAAAGTGATAGTAATATTATTATTTCATAGTTTGCATTTTTCCTTATATTGCAATTTAAAAACAAATTCCATGAAAAATATTGGTATTCAGCTGCATCCGGTTAGACTGGAAGCCGACCCCAACATAGTTGGGAAAAGGCTAGGCAGATTTATATATAAAAATAATAAAATTATTATAACTTTCAGATGGATTCTTTTTAAAAGTCTCATAAGATATTACCTACTTATAGTAATGCATTCAAATAAGATTGTTCTTTTTATTTATTTTTGCTTTCAAAGACGTTGTTGGAGCCTTTTATGACCCGATAATAAATCCTAAACCAAAACAACCTAAACAATGGTGCCTTATCTCACAGCGTCGTTGCCGCATTTTAATTAGAAAAACCAGAGCGCATTCGTCGCATTTCTAGAGGCTTGATCATTATATTTCAAACTACAATTTTTTTTCGCCCAAGCACAAGATAATTGTTTTTTATAATTATTTTTAACATTTATTTTATCATAATACTGCAGATGGAAATTGACAATAATGTAAATTTTTGTTAGTAGTGCTCGTAAATACTTACCAAAAAAACTTAAAAAAAATTGCACACATAGTTTTAAATACTAACGATTTAGTGCTTGGCTGGCCGATAAAATAGCAAGTACTTACTATTTTTTCGGCCAAGCACTAGATCGTTGGTATTTAACCACGAAAAACCTTTAGAAATGCCACGTTGCCAGCCCGCACGGGATAAACACTTTTAAATAGTAGAGATAAAGCACAAATTTGCTTCGGACAGTTTCATACAATGTTGGAATTTACGCTATGCCATTTTTCTTACTCATAGGTATACGAGGTGTAAATTGCAATATCTGAAAACCTCTTAAGGGGTCATTGTACTAATCATTATGAACAACTTTTACTACGGGACCAAACCTGAAATCGCGAAAAAAAAACAGCTGTTCCCTACATTTATGTTCGCGTAACTCGTCAAAATGTATGGACCAGCTGCTTTTTTATCGCGATTTCAGGTTTGGTTCTCATAGTAAAAGTTGTTTATAATGATGAGTAATGACCCCTTAAGAGATTTTAAGTTATTGCATTTACAACTTGTATTTTAAAATATAGATATGAATGTTATAACTACTTAAATTAGTTATAGAAAAGTTAAGAGTTTATTTATCATGAAGTCAACCAAAATGCACACCTTAAGTATTTCAATACTTATAATTTTTATTTATAGTGTACTAGTTGTGCCCTTTGAATAAGACTTTTGTAGTGTACTCGTATTATTATACTTAGTTCCTATATTATGTAAAAAATCGATGCTGATTGTTTTTTTTTTTTTTTTTTCGTTAGAGAACAACGGTGCGCCGCTGGGTGCGAAGATATGAAGAAGGAGAAATTACAGAACGCGTTCGTGCACCTCGACCCCGGGCTATAAACGAAAACGAGTTAAATAATATGATAGCCACGTATGAAGAGAACCCGTTCACACCCACTCGCAGTTTCGCACAAGAATACGAAGTTTCGATGCAAACTATTAGAAACGAGTTGCATCACAGACGTCCCGCAAAAAAAAATATTTTGACGCAGGAGCAGAAAGCTGCTCGCGTGCGATTCGCTCGTAACTACAGGGACTTCGATTTCTCTTACGCCATATTTTCTGATGAAAAGTGCTTTAGGTCTAGCCAACAAGGTCGTCGGAATTTATGGCGTGTAGATAACACAAGATACGAACCTCGAAATGTGAACCCAAATGCAGAATCGGGAAGAATTGTAGTGAACATGTGGGGCTGGATGAGTGCTGCTGGACCAGGCGAGCTCGCTTTTATACCAGGGAGGGCAAACGGCCAAACGTATTTAGAGGTGCTACAAACCATCATGGTACCCACAGTGCGCACGGTGTATCCACAACTGGACGTGCCAGAATTTTATTTTTTCCAGGACAATTGCCCGATACACCGTGCGCGGGTTGTTCAAGAGTGGTTGCGAGGGCAACCACAAATTAAAACAGTGCCATGGCCCTCCCGATCGCCAGACTTAAACCCCATTGAAAATTTGTGGGGTTTAATGGTCCAGAGATGGGATAGTAGAGCAGAAAGAACGAAGGAAGCACTTGTCACACATTGCGAACAAGTTTGGTACACATTCAGAGGTTCGAATTTGTGCGAAGTCCTGGCTAGGTCCATGCGTAGCCGTTGCGATGCTGTGATAGATGCGGGAGGAGCAGCGACGAAATATTAAGTTAATATAATTTTTAACATGCACTATGTTAATTAACGAAAGGCGTTCCCGTTAACCCGCAATAGTCCAAACATGCTACAATTAATATTACCATTTAAAAATTCGCGAAAAAAAATCTGCTGCTCCCTACATTTTGTTAAGCTAGGTATGCGAACATAAATGTAATGAACAGCAGATTTTTTTTCGTGAATTTTCGAATGGTCATATTTTGGTAGCATGTGGACGCTATACTATTGCGGGTTAACGGGAACGCCTTTCGTTAATTAACATACTGTATAATTACATTATACAGGGTTATTTTTCTAACACCTGGTAGGACTATATTAGTACAACCACTTTTGATCTATGACTTTTTAGAATACCAAAAGTAAACTTTCAAGTTTTTGTTGTAATATTTGTAATAACACTTTTTAGATCTGTATTTTGTAGTAAGTACCGCTGCGACCCTGCATTCGCAACGCACTGTTTGTTTATTTAACTACTTACATATTTTGGTACCGCGTAGAGTTGTTCAAATTTAGAGCGATCAAAATAAATATTTTTAATTGTATTATGAAATTATTTTTTTATGAATAATTATTAAAAGTCATACAACAAAAGTTGTTATTTATGATGTTAGTATTATAGTCCTACGAGCTTATTAGTGTTTTATCATCAAATGACTTCTCCCGCTCTGGGCGGAGCGGAAGGTCGTGTCAAACTTTTACTGACTAAAACCCACCCGTGTTCCTTCAGTTGCCTGTGCCAGGGCCATGGTATCTCTTTCGAACAACCCGCGACTCCGGCGGCTTGCAAATAACCCTGTATAGCTATTTTTATTAGGTTTATTTTTATTATTCCAATTTGTATTATATTACTTCGTTGATTAATGTCACAGGGTAGACTGTAGACCGTAATCATAGTTTAAAATATTGCCAACGATTTTGAAGTCTTCTTGTAAAATTATTGATGTCAATTTAGTGTCATGTTGCCTTTATTGGTGGATTTGTTGTTTTATTTACAATCAATGTTGTCGTTAGCCCCGATCTCGTTAGTTTGTTATTTTACATATTCAGTAGTGTCATCATATCCGTCCACCTCATAAATAATTGATCTCATTTGCTTGATAAACCTAGTCTGTAGTGTAATGTAATTATTGCAAATTATAAAAATTATTAGGATTCTTAAATTGTACTAATCTTAAAACTTTTCAATTTCATTAGAACTGCACGAGCAATATTCTCCTAATCTTATTTACTGACAGGCTTTTTGCCTGGGGCCCAAGTCTGCTATTTTTATAAATTCAGTAATTCCAACACGATCCCGTTGTCATGCCATTGTCATTTTGCTAAAAGTTCGTAATCTGGTAAATTCATAATGGTCGATCATTTTCTTTGCAATTTCTTTCAATGTAGTGTCAGTGGCCGACCATTGGAAAGTCATAATGACGCCATTATAATAGTAGATTACCAAACTTGTCAAAATCAATAATTATGAAATCAATGATCGACCATTCTGACACTATTGTAATAGCAGACTTGAGGCCCTGTTGTTGTTGTGTTGTCTGTTTGTCATTGTTGTGTTGATTTCATATTTTGAACTTTACGATATAAGTGTAGATAAATACAGTTTATAAATGATATTATGAGTAAGAATCTTTTCACTTATAATATTTTGCATTTTGATGATAATTTCTGTGTAATTTTTTGTTATAATATGTTAATTTCTGGATGAATCTTTAATGTTTTGAAAAAGTCTATTAAAAATAAATTAAGTTACTTATATTGTTTTTTTTTCTACAACAGCAAATCCTTAAAATTGTTCTCAAGTAGATTTTAACTAACTGTTTATTTTTTCACACTGAGATTACAGCCGATAGTTTCATACAAAAAGCACTTACTATACATCTTTTATTATACAGATAAGATTTAAATATCAACCTAAATAAATCTTTAATCCTGCATAATGTTAAATGAACACAAACTAAAAATATATATTTCACTAGTACCCAACATTTTATTTCAATCCTTTCACTCTCACTGCTGCCAAGGCACAAATTATAGTTTAGTTTAATTACTTGATAAGCTTCTGAATTTTAAAGTGGCGTAGGAACTGAATCATTGTTAGATTTGTCAAAAAAAAACTTGACATGCAATGCCGGTAACGCGCCTGTAGCGTTGATTTCGCTTAAAATCATGAATTGTCAAACTTTGACTAGAGCATGAATTATAAAAGAGTAAAGTGTTGGTTTGATTATAATCCAGTCTTAAAGTGCTCATCCTGCACGGCATGCCTGGGCATTTTAATTGCAACGATACCTTGTTCGTTATACAGGCTGAAATTTAATTCATGGGTATCCTCTTAAGGGGTCATTGTACTCGTCATTATGAACAACTTTGACTATGGGAACAAATATGAAATCGAGAAAAAAAAATTGCTGTTCCCTACATTTTGTCGAGTTATGCAAACATAAATGTAGGGAACAGCTGATTTTTTTTTGCGATTTCAGGTATGGTCTCATAGTTGAAGTTGTTCATAATGATGAGTACAATGACCCCTTAAAAGGATGCCCATGAATTCAATTTCACCCTGTATTATTTTAATGAATAAAAGGTAATATTACAATTACCTACTGTTAAAAGTATTAAACCAAATACAAGGAACAACTGCAAAACATTTGAGATAATCCTAAGGTAATAAAAAAACGTATGGCCCTTGTATTAAGCCGTCCTCTATTGTTTAACCGAATTTCCAGACATTCCCACTAAATAACAATGGGTCTTAGATAATGAACTTATTTTTATTTCAGTTGCAAGAGTTGTGCGGCTTGCGGCCTTGCGTTAGCTACAAACAAAAAGCTCTGATAACATTGTATGAACTGCGCAGAGTATTGGTTCAAATATTACTGTAATTTTCAAGTATTCCCAAATTGCCCAAGTATAAACAAACACATAGAAATTTAGATAGTTATTTACTTTTAATAAAGTCGATTAAACACAAAAAAATTCAATATAAACATTTGATACCTTCATGCAGTGCCGGTCAACGCACCTATACCTAACGTATTCAGGGAGCCGTGAGATAAAAGGTAAACAAACCATAAATGTCCGTTCAATCGATTTTGAATGCTATTGTGTTGGTGGCATGACAAATGGCAGCTGCAGTAAACAGTTGGTATTGTAACCACTTTTTTGCCTTTAATGCCATCCATAAGCCTACGGAATAGAAGTCAAAATCGGTGGAACGGACTGTAATAAAACGGTTCGTTTCAATGTCTCATCTTATTGTGAAGGGAATATGGTGCGGTTGCTGCGGCATGCGGCATCACATAGGATATGGTGAAAATTGGAGAGGCAGTGAAAGTGTTCATAAATAACCTATATCTATAGACCCGATAGAGAGAGGAAAATATTAAAGTGGATTAATACATATAAATTGTAGTTTATTAGTTATTACAAATTATTTTTGTAAATACTGCAATATCAATAATACATTTTCTAAACCAAACAAACAGAAGATATGAGTACTAAAATTAATTCTTGTCAATAATAAAATAACAATTCAATTCAATAACAAAGAGCTCACGCCGCCGCCGCCGCCGCGCCGCGCTGGCCGTGCCCATTAAAAACTCGTCTCTTAGCAGAAACAAGTGAGCATAGTACGCTCCTAGTGTGAGTGTCACACATTCTATACATGATTATACTAATACGAACACCACTAAAATACGCTTTGTGCATCCTATTGGTCAAAACTCGTGCATTGTGCGATCGAGTCGTGCTATGCGATTATCGCCTTTAAGGTGAGCATGCGGAACTTTGGCCGATAGTACGTCGGGTCATTTTGTTGATTGTTTTTGTGTGCCGTGCTAGAGCCATTGAGCCATTTCATACAAATGTAAAATAATGACAGTTTTCATTTCAACTGGTATTGTTGTGTTGGTTTCGTTTTATTTACCAATTTTGACTTTGTGGTTTGCGTTGTGACTAGTTTGTTTCAATTATATTTGTTGTTTTCACTTTAATTCAAATTTGAAGTTTCCCAATTTAAAACATGCTGGGAAAATTAATTACGCTTGAGAAAATTAATTAATTGAGCTGCTGAAGATTATAAGACTATCTTTTCATTGTATAAACTCAAACTCCTTTGTATTATATAATTGCATAACACAGGTGTGAGTACTATTTACAATAGAGCTACCATTTACCGGGTAATATGTCTTTCATTGACTTGAATATGTCCTGGCAGCTGAGAGTATGTCATGCTCACTCAGATGTCTCACTGATGGTGGCGTGTGTGTTGGATCATTTGGCTCCCTTCAAAATGGTTGAGCTGAATGGTGCTGATCCATGCGTCATGTTCGTGAACGGGCGCTGTCAGTTGGGACTGGTCATCTCTTAGCTGCCACGGCTTATTTTAATTATTTTAGTTTTAAATTGTTTTTTTTTAATCTTTTTATCACGGACGTTTCTGGCATTTTGTATCATTCTCACATGTATAATTTCAATATGAATGGTGTAACCAAGACTTTGTATCAATATTTTATTTTAAAAGAGTGTCCATGAAGTTTCTTGCCCGTTCTCTCCATACGTACCTGCTACGTTTTGGAATGGGCAACTAGCTTCATATTTCTAACTGACCGACTCCTTGACAATTCAAAAGCGCCTGTAAATGGTTTAATTCAAATAAATGCTTTGAGTTTGAGTTTGACGCAGAGGAAGTCGCGGGCAGAACCTTGTTTTATAAATGCGCAAGTGTCTGTCTGTTACCTTAACGGCTGAACGGGTTTGGATGAAAGGGAGAGACCATGACCTGGGTTAGGACATACGATACTTTTTGTTCCGGTATTATGTTCCCGTGAGATTCCGACAACCACGCAGGCGAAGCCGCGGGCTGAAGCTAGTTATAAATATCTTTGACAAGAAACATGTGAATAATAATGATAATAATCTTCAAAGAAGATACATTAAGTACTCTGCTTGATTCAAAGTCAAAGTTAAATCATTTAATAAAAGGCTCTTAGACCTTGAATTTTAGAAGAAAATAGTCGCCCCTTCCAAAACGTAGTTTCGAAGAATGGGCAAGAAACTTCATAGTTACTGTTTGAAAATGTTTTGTTAACATTAATTATTTTACATTCTTGGCCTTATTGACGGTGTTGCTATTCTTATTCTTATTTATTCTATTCTTAATCTTATTTCCTCAAATTGATCACTCTCTCTGCCTTGCCTTATCCCATCTCATTTGGGGTCGGCTCTCCTCGTCATTCTTCGCCAGATTCTCTACTTCGCTTTCAATAATAAATAAATAAATTTGAAAGCGAACAAGTAATTAAAAAAAACTTAAAAATATACCATTGAATTCCAATAAAACACTACAAAGTGAAAAATAACTTTAATTTCGGAAGTTGGTGTCTTTGGATCTATATTTTAGTTTTTTGCGAGCCACTTCTGAAATTAAAGTCATTTTTAGGGTTCCGTACCCAAAGGGTAAAACGGGAACCCTATTACTAAGCCTCCGCCGTCTATCTGTCAGTCTGTCTGTCTGTCTGTCTGTCCGTCTGTCACAGAGAGAAATTCAGAGAGAGAGGAATTCAGAGAGAAAGAATCATAGGGCATCAAATAATTTGATGCCCTATGATTCTTTCTCCTCCCTTTTTTATACACTTGTACATATTATTATTTTCTGAAGAACATCATCAATTAGGTCACTCCCTCACTATTAATATGCAAATATTAAATATATTAAAATACAAAATCCGGCCAAGTGCGTGTCGGACTCGGACCACGCAAAATGAAGGGTTCCGTAGTTGGGATGAATTTATCCCAAAAACAAACTTAACATTGCAGTTGAAAAACATGTTCTCCCATACATCGGTATACGTCACGGTCAATTCTCCAACTGAAAATGCAAGTTGATCGACTATTACTCGTTAACTTGTAAAGCCTACTTAGCTCTGATACTTTTCCTTTTAATTTCGTACTACTGCCATGGATTTTTTCACATATTCAGGAACAACAATTTAGCTGGCAGGGGGGGGGGACACTTGACTCTAACAAAAATTTGCACTTTAAAGCTTAATATTACACAAACGGATCCCGAAATCAAAAAGATCTTGACAAAACCTCACTATTTTGGAACGGCCTATCCAACGATACCCCACATCATGAGATAGACGATAAAAAAATATCTTCCCCACGTAACGTATAAGGGAGGTACACTAAATTTTATTTGACTACTTTGTCGGCGTGATTAATACGTATACTTACCCATGCCAAATTACAGCTTTCTAGTAGGTACTAAGAGTCTCTGAGCTAAGCTGGGGACAGATGGACAGACGTATTGACAGACAGACGGACATGGCGAAACTATAAAGGTTCCTTGATGACTTCGGAACCCTAAAAAATATGGAATGTAGATAATTAAAGCAGATAAGAGTAGGAAGAAAGTGAATATTGGAGTCTTGAGTTAATATTAATGCAATAGGATATGGTCAGGAGGTGATATTCATAGATGCAGACCGGCGAGACAACAATTATGTAGAACAATTTCTATGAAAATTTAATGGACATTGTTCTACCGGTGCCGGTGTCACGACGCGCGACTTGTCGCGCCGGTCTACACGATGCTTATAGGATCGGCAAAAGAGAAAACCGGCCAAGTGCGAGTCGGACTCGCGCACGAAGGGTTCCGTACCATTATCTATAAAACCGACCAAGTGCGAGTCGGACTCGCGTACGAAGGGTTCCGTACCATTATCTATAAAAATTGCAAAAAAAACACGTTTGTTGTATGGGAGCCCCCCTTAAATATTTGATTTATTTTAATTTACAAAGTGAATATATAACTAAATATTCTGTGAATATTTCAAGCGTATACTTGTTGCCGTTATCAATATAGAGCAAAAACGAGCAAAAAAATCAAGTTTCTTGTATGGGAGCCCCCTATAGAGAATGGTACAGAACCCTTCGTGCGCGAGTCCAACTTGCACTTGGCCGGTTTTTTTTAGTATTTGTTGTTATAGCGGCAACAGAAATACATCATTTGTGAAAATTTCAACTGTCTAACTAGCACGGTTCATGAGATACAGCCTGGTGACAGACAGACAGACGGACGGACAGACAGACAGATGGCGGAGCCTTAGTAATAGGGTTGCCGTTTTACCCTTTGGGTACGGAACCCTAAAAACGGCAAAAAATCACGTTTGTTGTATGGGAACCCCCTTAAATATTTATTTTATTCTGTTTTTTTAGTAATTGTTGTTATAGCGGCAACAGAAATACATCATCTGTGAAAATTTCAACTGTCTAACTATCACGGTTCATGAGATACAGCCTGGTGACAGACGGACAGACAGGCAGACAGACGGCGCGGCGAAGCCTTAGTAATAGGGTTCCCGTTTTACCCTTTGGGTACGGAACCCTAAAAAGAAGTACTTACCGTGAAAAAATATGACCCCCATAACGACGATGAGAACCTCGTCAAGAAGTGTGGAAATTGATGAAGGTGTTCAAGAGCACACATCACATTGTATCTATTGCACTTTGCCCAAAATTATTTTGGAATTCTATCTCTGCTGTTGGCTTTACTCAAATAATTTATAGGTGCAAAGTAACTGTCGCCTCTCGAAGGGACCGGGATTTTTTTAAAATAAATATGATGAAGTACGATTTATTCGAGTGTTATATATCCTGCTCTCCTACTAATATTATAATCCTAGATCCTACTTAATATTATAAATGTGAAGTTTTGGATGTTTGTTACTCAATCACGCAAAAACGGCTGAACGGATTTTGATGAAATTTGGCACAAAGATAGTTTATAACTAACAGAAAGTACTAGGTTTGTATGAATGCACGTTAGGTTTACTTTGGTACTTATATAAAAAAATAAAAATAAACGAGCTAGCCTTACAGTGTTCGCTTCTGATGTGTAACATCTGACATCTCACCTTGGTAATAAATATGCAACTGAGCAGCGACAGATATTTTTTTTTACGACTCAAAATTTAAAAAGGCTAAATTTTGAAATATTTATTCTAATAATTATTAATTACTAGTGGTCGCCCACTGGTTGAAATTCGACCCCGTCTACTGTAAACTGTAAAATTTCTCTAAATGATTTTAAACCTTAAAATCATGAGGGTTAAGTTCAAAATCGAATGAGAAAATTTGACAGTTAGTGGTAACTTGATATGTTGGCGACTGTACTTACAAATTCAATGAGTACACTAATTCCATGCTATTAAAAAGTACCTACTAATTCGATGCTTAAGCTGTCACTTCCTGTTACACACTTCCGTCCCTTTTCACAAAATCACTCCTACAGAAAGCGAGAGTAAAGATGTTACACATAAAAAAAATCAACAAAATGACACTACGATTGACGTACTATCGGCCCAAGTTAAGCATGCTCACTTAAGAAAATATTCCTGCGAGAGCGCAGCTAGTGACAAACCACACCCCTTCCTAGTTTCCCCCAATTAGAGACAATATGCATTTGTGTGAGTAATGAGCGAGTAACATAAAATAACAAACATTAGCTAGAGCGCGGCAGTGCCAATTTGCTCTCGCTAATTGTTGACGCTTCCCTTAAATTCCTATCGCCATTTCATTTTACGACCTGTTTATTTCTATCGGACTGATTGCCTGCCTAACTGTGACCTCTGCTTGTATACCGGACTGTGATCGAAAGCCTCTTCTTGACCCTAGCTTGTATCCTGGACTGTGTGTGTATTGTGTGTGGGCTGTGACTAACGTGGTGCAACCATGACGACCCGAAACCTGATTCAGGAAGAAAGGAATCAAATTATTGTTTTGCATAGACAAGGGTTAAATATATCCCAAATAGCAGTGGAGTTGAACATGCAAGTAAGTTATGTTTTTGTATTCAGATAGAGGGAGAGATATATAAAGTGAAAGTAGAAATAAATAAAGTGATAGTAATATTATTATTTCATAGTTTGCATTTTTCCTTATATTGCAATTTAAAAACAAATTCCATGAAAAATATTGGTATTCAGCTGCATCCGGTTAGACTGGAAGCCGACCCCAACATAGTTGGGAAAAGGCTAGGCAGATTTATATATAAAAATAATAAAATTATTATAACTTTCAGATGGATTCTTTTTAAAAGTCTCATAAGATATTACCTACTTATAGTAATGCATTCAAATAAGATTGTTCTTTTTATTTATTTTTGCTTTCAAAGACGTTGTTGGAGCCTTTTATGACCCGATAATAAATCCTAAACCAAAACAACCTAAACAATGGTGCCTTATCTCACAGCGTCGTTGCCGCATTTTAATTAGAAAAACCAGAGCGCATTCGTCGCATTTCTAGAGGCTTGATCATTATATTTCAAACTACAATTTTTTTTCGCCCAAGCACAAGATAATTGTTTTTTATAATTATTTTTAACATTTATTTTATCATAATACTGCAGATGGAAATTGACAATAATGTAAATTTTTGTTAGTAGTGCTCGTAAATACTTACCAAAAAAACTTAAAAAAAATTGCACACATAGTTTTAAATACTAACGATTTAGTGCTTGGCTGGCCGATAAAATAGCAAGTACTTACTATTTTTTCGGCCAAGCACTAGATCGTTGGTATTTAACCACGAAAAACCTTTAGAAATGCCACGTTGCCAGCCCGCACGGGATAAACACTTTTAAATAGTAGAGATAAAGCACAAATTTGCTTCGGACAGTTTCATACAATGTTGGAATTTACGCTATGCCATTTTTCTTACTCATAGGTATACGAGGTGTAAATTGCAATATCTGAAAACCTCTTAAGGGGTCATTGTACTAATCATTATGAACAACTTTTACTACGGGACCAAACCTGAAATCGCGAAAAAAAAACAGCTGTTCCCTACATTTATGTTCGCGTAACTCGTCAAAATGTATGGACCAGCTGCTTTTTTATCGCGATTTCAGGTTTGGTTCTCATAGTAAAAGTTGTTTATAATGATGAGTAATGACCCCTTAAGAGATTTTAAGTTATTGCATTTACAACTTGTATTTTAAAATATAGATATGAATGTTATAACTACTTAAATTAGTTATAGAAAAGTTAAGAGTTTATTTATCATGAAGTCAACCAAAATGCACACCTTAAGTATTTCAATACTTATAATTTTTATTTATAGTGTACTAGTTGTGCCCTTTGAATAAGACTTTTGTAGTGTACTCGTATTATTATACTTAGTTCCTATATTATGTAAAAAATCGATGCTGATTGTTTTTTTTTTTTTTTTTTCGTTAGAGAACAACGGTGCGCCGCTGGGTGCGAAGATATGAAGAAGGAGAAATTACAGAACGCGTTCGTGCACCTCGACCCCGGGCTATAAACGAAAACGAGTTAAATAATATGATAGCCACGTATGAAGAGAACCCGTTCACACCCACTCGCAGTTTCGCACAAGAATACGAAGTTTCGATGCAAACTATTAGAAACGAGTTGCATCACAGACGTCCCGCAAAAAAAAATATTTTGACGCAGGAGCAGAAAGCTGCTCGCGTGCGATTCGCTCGTAACTACAGGGACTTCGATTTCTCTTACGCCATATTTTCTGATGAAAAGTGCTTTAGGTCTAGCCAACAAGGTCGTCGGAATTTATGGCGTGTAGATAACACAAGATACGAACCTCGAAATGTGAACCCAAATGCAGAATCGGGAAGAATTGTAGTGAACATGTGGGGCTGGATGAGTGCTGCTGGACCAGGCGAGCTCGCTTTTATACCAGGGAGGGCAAACGGCCAAACGTATTTAGAGGTGCTACAAACCATCATGGTACCCACAGTGCGCACGGTGTATCCACAACTGGA
Source organism: Tiliacea citrago (assembly GCA_963921375.1). Taxonomy (NCBI): domain Eukaryota; kingdom Metazoa; phylum Arthropoda; class Insecta; order Lepidoptera; family Noctuidae; genus Tiliacea; species Tiliacea citrago. The sequence goes on from OY992802.1 coordinate 944,724, forward strand.
CGTGCCAGAATTTTATTTTTTCCAGGACAATTGCCCGATACACCGTGCGCGGGTTGTTCAAGAGTGGTTGCGAGGGCAACCACAAATTAAAACAGTGCCATGGCCCTCCCGATCGCCAGACTTAAACCCCATTGAAAATTTGTGGGGTTTAATGGTCCAGAGATGGGATAGTAGAGCAGAAAGAACGAAGGAAGCACTTGTCACACATTGCGAACAAGTTTGGTACACATTCAGAGGTTCGAATTTGTGCGAAGTCCTGGCTAGGTCCATGCGTAGCCGTTGCGATGCTGTGATAGATGCGGGAGGAGCAGCGACGAAATATTAAGTTAATATAATTTTTAACATGCACTATGTTAATTAACGAAAGGCGTTCCCGTTAACCCGCAATAGTCCAAACATGCTACAATTAATATTACCATTTAAAAATTCGCGAAAAAAAATCTGCTGCTCCCTACATTTTGTTAAGCTAGGTATGCGAACATAAATGTAATGAACAGCAGATTTTTTTTCGTGAATTTTCGAATGGTCATATTTTGGTAGCATGTGGACGCTATACTATTGCGGGTTAACGGGAACGCCTTTCGTTAATTAACATACTGTATAATTACATTATACAGGGTTATTTTTCTAACACCTGGTAGGACTATATTAGTACAACCACTTTTGATCTATGACTTTTTAGAATACCAAAAGTAAACTTTCAAGTTTTTGTTGTAATATTTGTAATAACACTTTTTAGATCTGTATTTTGTAGTAAGTACCGCTGCGACCCTGCATTCGCAACGCACTGTTTGTTTATTTAACTACTTACATATTTTGGTACCGCGTAGAGTTGTTCAAATTTAGAGCGATCAAAATAAATATTTTTAATTGTATTATGAAATTATTTTTTTATGAATAATTATTAAAAGTCATACAACAAAAGTTGTTATTTATGATGTTAGTATTATAGTCCTACGAGCTTATTAGTGTTTTATCATCAAATGACTTCTCCCGCTCTGGGCGGAGCGGAAGGTCGTGTCAAACTTTTACTGACTAAAACCCACCCGTGTTCCTTCAGTTGCCTGTGCCAGGGCCATGGTATCTCTTTCGAACAACCCGCGACTCCGGCGGCTTGCAAATAACCCTGTATAGCTATTTTTATTAGGTTTATTTTTATTATTCCAATTTGTATTATATTACTTCGTTGATTAATGTCACAGGGTAGACTGTAGACCGTAATCATAGTTTAAAATATTGCCAACGATTTTGAAGTCTTCTTGTAAAATTATTGATGTCAATTTAGTGTCATGTTGCCTTTATTGGTGGATTTGTTGTTTTATTTACAATCAATGTTGTCGTTAGCCCCGATCTCGTTAGTTTGTTATTTTACATATTCAGTAGTGTCATCATATCCGTCCACCTCATAAATAATTGATCTCATTTGCTTGATAAACCTAGTCTGTAGTGTAATGTAATTATTGCAAATTATAAAAATTATTAGGATTCTTAAATTGTACTAATCTTAAAACTTTTCAATTTCATTAGAACTGCACGAGCAATATTCTCCTAATCTTATTTACTGACAGGCTTTTTGCCTGGGGCCCAAGTCTGCTATTTTTATAAATTCAGTAATTCCAACACGATCCCGTTGTCATGCCATTGTCATTTTGCTAAAAGTTCGTAATCTGGTAAATTCATAATGGTCGATCATTTTCTTTGCAATTTCTTTCAATGTAGTGTCAGTGGCCGACCATTGGAAAGTCATAATGACGCCATTATAATAGTAGATTACCAAACTTGTCAAAATCAATAATTATGAAATCAATGATCGACCATTCTGACACTATTGTAATAGCAGACTTGAGGCCCTGTTGTTGTTGTGTTGTCTGTTTGTCATTGTTGTGTTGATTTCATATTTTGAACTTTACGATATAAGTGTAGATAAATACAGTTTATAAATGATATTATGAGTAAGAATCTTTTCACTTATAATATTTTGCATTTTGATGATAATTTCTGTGTAATTTTTTGTTATAATATGTTAATTTCTGGATGAATCTTTAATGTTTTGAAAAAGTCTATTAAAAATAAATTAAGTTACTTATATTGTTTTTTTTTCTACAACAGCAAATCCTTAAAATTGTTCTCAAGTAGATTTTAACTAACTGTTTATTTTTTCACACTGAGATTACAGCCGATAGTTTCATACAAAAAGCACTTACTATACATCTTTTATTATACAGATAAGATTTAAATATCAACCTAAATAAATCTTTAATCCTGCATAATGTTAAATGAACACAAACTAAAAATATATATTTCACTAGTACCCAACATTTTATTTCAATCCTTTCACTCTCACTGCTGCCAAGGCACAAATTATAGTTTAGTTTAATTACTTGATAAGCTTCTGAATTTTAAAGTGGCGTAGGAACTGAATCATTGTTAGATTTGTCAAAAAAAAACTTGACATGCAATGCCGGTAACGCGCCTGTAGCGTTGATTTCGCTTAAAATCATGAATTGTCAAACTTTGACTAGAGCATGAATTATAAAAGAGTAAAGTGTTGGTTTGATTATAATCCAGTCTTAAAGTGCTCATCCTGCACGGCATGCCTGGGCATTTTAATTGCAACGATACCTTGTTCGTTATACAGGCTGAAATTTAATTCATGGGTATCCTCTTAAGGGGTCATTGTACTCGTCATTATGAACAACTTTGACTATGGGAACAAATATGAAATCGAGAAAAAAAAATTGCTGTTCCCTACATTTTGTCGAGTTATGCAAACATAAATGTAGGGAACAGCTGATTTTTTTTTGCGATTTCAGGTATGGTCTCATAGTTGAAGTTGTTCATAATGATGAGTACAATGACCCCTTAAAAGGATGCCCATGAATTCAATTTCACCCTGTATTATTTTAATGAATAAAAGGTAATATTACAATTACCTACTGTTAAAAGTATTAAACCAAATACAAGGAACAACTGCAAAACATTTGAGATAATCCTAAGGTAATAAAAAAACGTATGGCCCTTGTATTAAGCCGTCCTCTATTGTTTAACCGAATTTCCAGACATTCCCACTAAATAACAATGGGTCTTAGATAATGAACTTATTTTTATTTCAGTTGCAAGAGTTGTGCGGCTTGCGGCCTTGCGTTAGCTACAAACAAAAAGCTCTGATAACATTGTATGAACTGCGCAGAGTATTGGTTCAAATATTACTGTAATTTTCAAGTATTCCCAAATTGCCCAAGTATAAACAAACACATAGAAATTTAGATAGTTATTTACTTTTAATAAAGTCGATTAAACACAAAAAAATTCAATATAAACATTTGATACCTTCATGCAGTGCCGGTCAACGCACCTATACCTAACGTATTCAGGGAGCCGTGAGATAAAAGGTAAACAAACCATAAATGTCCGTTCAATCGATTTTGAATGCTATTGTGTTGGTGGCATGACAAATGGCAGCTGCAGTAAACAGTTGGTATTGTAACCACTTTTTTGCCTTTAATGCCATCCATAAGCCTACGGAATAGAAGTCAAAATCGGTGGAACGGACTGTAATAAAACGGTTCGTTTCAATGTCTCATCTTATTGTGAAGGGAATATGGTGCGGTTGCTGCGGCATGCGGCATCACATAGGATATGGTGAAAATTGGAGAGGCAGTGAAAGTGTTCATAAATAACCTATATCTATAGACCCGATAGAGAGAGGAAAATATTAAAGTGGATTAATACATATAAATTGTAGTTTATTAGTTATTACAAATTATTTTTGTAAATACTGCAATATCAATAATACATTTTCTAAACCAAACAAACAGAAGATATGAGTACTAAAATTAATTCTTGTCAATAATAAAATAACAATTCAATTCAATAACAAAGAGCTCACGCCGCCGCCGCCGCCGCGCCGCGCTGGCCGTGCCCATTAAAAACTCGTCTCTTAGCAGAAACAAGTGAGCATAGTACGCTCCTAGTGTGAGTGTCACACATTCTATACATGATTATACTAATACGAACACCACTAAAATACGCTTTGTGCATCCTATTGGTCAAAACTCGTGCATTGTGCGATCGAGTCGTGCTATGCGATTATCGCCTTTAAGGTGAGCATGCGGAACTTTGGCCGATAGTACGTCGGGTCATTTTGTTGATTGTTTTTGTGTGCCGTGCTAGAGCCATTGAGCCATTTCATACAAATGTAAAATAATGACAGTTTTCATTTCAACTGGTATTGTTGTGTTGGTTTCGTTTTATTTACCAATTTTGACTTTGTGGTTTGCGTTGTGACTAGTTTGTTTCAATTATATTTGTTGTTTTCACTTTAATTCAAATTTGAAGTTTCCCAATTTAAAACATGCTGGGAAAATTAATTACGCTTGAGAAAATTAATTAATTGAGCTGCTGAAGATTATAAGACTATCTTTTCATTGTATAAACTCAAACTCCTTTGTATTATATAATTGCATAACACAGGTGTGAGTACTATTTACAATAGAGCTACCATTTACCGGGTAATATGTCTTTCATTGACTTGAATATGTCCTGGCAGCTGAGAGTATGTCATGCTCACTCAGATGTCTCACTGATGGTGGCGTGTGTGTTGGATCATTTGGCTCCCTTCAAAATGGTTGAGCTGAATGGTGCTGATCCATGCGTCATGTTCGTGAACGGGCGCTGTCAGTTGGGACTGGTCATCTCTTAGCTGCCACGGCTTATTTTAATTATTTTAGTTTTAAATTGTTTTTTTTTAATCTTTTTATCACGGACGTTTCTGGCATTTTGTATCATTCTCACATGTATAATTTCAATATGAATGGTGTAACCAAGACTTTGTATCAATATTTTATTTTAAAAGAGTGTCCATGAAGTTTCTTGCCCGTTCTCTCCATACGTACCTGCTACGTTTTGGAATGGGCAACTAGCTTCATATTTCTAACTGACCGACTCCTTGACAATTCAAAAGCGCCTGTAAATGGTTTAATTCAAATAAATGCTTTGAGTTTGAGTTTGACGCAGAGGAAGTCGCGGGCAGAACCTTGTTTTATAAATGCGCAAGTGTCTGTCTGTTACCTTAACGGCTGAACGGGTTTGGATGAAAGGGAGAGACCATGACCTGGGTTAGGACATACGATACTTTTTGTTCCGGTATTATGTTCCCGTGAGATTCCGACAACCACGCAGGCGAAGCCGCGGGCTGAAGCTAGTTATAAATATCTTTGACAAGAAACATGTGAATAATAATGATAATAATCTTCAAAGAAGATACATTAAGTACTCTGCTTGATTCAAAGTCAAAGTTAAATCATTTAATAAAAGGCTCTTAGACCTTGAATTTTAGAAGAAAATAGTCGCCCCTTCCAAAACGTAGTTTCGAAGAATGGGCAAGAAACTTCATAGTTACTGTTTGAAAATGTTTTGTTAACATTAATTATTTTACATTCTTGGCCTTATTGACGGTGTTGCTATTCTTATTCTTATTTATTCTATTCTTAATCTTATTTCCTCAAATTGATCACTCTCTCTGCCTTGCCTTATCCCATCTCATTTGGGGTCGGCTCTCCTCGTCATTCTTCGCCAGATTCTCTACTTCGCTTTCAATAATAAATAAATAAATTTGAAAGCGAACAAGTAATTAAAAAAAACTTAAAAATATACCATTGAATTCCAATAAAACACTACAAAGTGAAAAATAACTTTAATTTCGGAAGTTGGTGTCTTTGGATCTATATTTTAGTTTTTTGCGAGCCACTTCTGAAATTAAAGTCATTTTTAGGGTTCCGTACCCAAAGGGTAAAACGGGAACCCTATTACTAAGCCTCCGCCGTCTATCTGTCAGTCTGTCTGTCTGTCTGTCTGTCCGTCTGTCACCAGGCTGTATCTAATGAACCGTGAGAGTTAGACAGTTGAAATTTTCACAGAAGATGTATTTCTGTTGCCGCTATAACAACAAATACAAAAAAATAGAATAAAATAAATATTTAAGGGGGTTCCCATACAACAAACGTGTTTTTTTTGTTCGATATTGATAACGGTAACAGGTAGATGATTGAAATATTCACAGAATATTTAGTTATATATTCACTTTAAAAATAAATAATTAAATTAAAATAAAACAAATATTTCTGGGGGTCTCCCATACAACCGACTGCTTTTTTTTTCAACTGACGTGATTTTTTTATCGTTTTTATAGATAATGGTACGGAACCCTTCGTGCGCGAGTCTGACTCGCACTTGGCCGGTTTTCACTTTGTAGTGTTTTTTTTGGAAATCAATTGTTTTTTTTTTTGTAATAAGATTTTTATTTTTCACTTTTTACTGGGTTAGTTTTTAATTTATCTAAGTTACAATAGCCTACTGTCAACTGCACATCACCACCACCTTTTACAAAATATTGCTTTTCCCAATGCTGGGACGTTAATTGTTGAGGAGTTGAGAAGTGCCACTCATTATAAAATGCATTGTGACAACCGTAAATTGCTTAGCAACCATATTAAAGTACCTAATCGAACCGCAAGTTGTTAAATACTTATTAAAATGTTGTTCCGGTGGCCACCTGTGCTCTCCATCATCAGTACCACTTCACCAAATGGTGCTTTCCGAGAGCAAATGCACCAGCTACTATAAAAAATATCCAAATCGCTATAGGTGTGCCTATACAATTTGAGGATTTCCCTCGATTTCTATGGGATCCCTTCATCAGATTCTGACTTGGTGCTAATGGGACCAACTCGGGTGCATACCATTTGAAACATAAAAAAGAGTTCAAAATCGGTCTACAATTATTGACGGAGAAATCGGATACATTAAAAAAAAAGAAACATACAGCCGAACATAAACCTCCTTTTTTTGGCGGTCGGTTAAAAAAAATATTCACATTATCAAATAAATAAATAGTTCAGACAATTTAAATCAATGAGTATTCTTGTGACATGTGTATAGAATTTATCGGCGATCAGATGTACACACGGCTACACATCAAGCTATACGTTTCCAGTATACGCTGAACTCTCATTGTACGGAAATCCTATATAATGCGAGATCAGCTTATACTGGAAATGTATAGCTTGATGTGTAGCCGTGTGTACATAAAACATTGTTTATCGTATCCGGTGTTTGGCAAAAGTGGTGGGTGGCTCCACTCCAGTAACAATAAACATGAAATATCACTTCTGCATTTGTTTTTTTTTTGTCAACATAAAAAAGCTAAATCTACATCTACCTACTGACTGTTTTCTAAAACTAAAACCCACCTTGTTCTGTCAAGTTGTTCTGTATGTGCATGGTGCAGTAGGTATCTACAGATCTACAACCGATTGATTCATATTATATTTTGTGGCTGTTATTTAAATGCATGTTATTAGAAAAATCTAATCCCAGGGCATACTTACGTGAATTATACTCCAAAGCACAGTAATTGGGACGCAAATAAACTACGTGACAGATGCAGAACTAAATAAACTTTGACATTGAGCTTGTTTGTTATTTATGATCGCCGTTAACCGAATTTTCAATTTCTTGGCTTCCAAACGATACATACTCGTATAGTGAGACGTTAGTGTGGCCAGCAATTAAATAGTAGTAATAGCTTAATTATGTAATGGAAGCACGTTCATTAATGTAATGATAGTACGAAAGTAGGTAGTTAAGTAGTTGTCAAATCACTGCAAATTATGTAGGCACTTTGATAAAATCACTGCAAATTATGTAGGCACTTTGATAAAATCTAAGTTTTGAGTATGAATGTGAAAAGCTGGGTTACATTTTCAGTTTAAAATAAATAATTTTAATCTATCAATCTATTTTGTAAAATTAGGTACTCTTGGTTATTAATACTATATAATTGTAAGTCTAATCTTTGTAAGCTATTATAACTATAACTGTACATTGTAGTAGGTGCCTGTGATGATAGTTGTATGTATTTTTTAAATAAAGATATAATTATTAAATAAATTTATAAATATGTACAAACTGTATATATGAAAGAAATTAAGGATGGATTGTGTGAAAGATAAAATGGCTATATATACTGAGATGACGACTATGATGGCAGCAGAAGGCGCTTGCTGCGCCGAACCCAGGGTTAGGGCAGGAGGATGAGAAGTAATATAAAACTATTGGCCAAAATATGCAGTAAAACAAGATGCAGCAAATTGTAATCCCAAATACTTTGTCCCACACTTACTCGTCTATGGACATGGGTTTTGGGAAAGTAGTCCCATGGTGCCGAGAATGTAGGTTTGATCTATTTGTCTTTCTTTATAATCGATATGGGTTCTTTTAGACAGTCATAGATCCATAGAAGGTGTAATGTCTGTCCCAAAAGTATCTGATGAAAATTTTAAACAAATACATCACATAACGTACTTTTTAATAAAGTTATTCAAACAGTAATCGTTACAAGAAGTGGTGAGATATGAAGTTGATCCCTTCTAAATACAGATGAATATATGTTACTAATTCCCTTTAGTTGTGATTGCGAAAGAATTTGACCTGAACAGGGTTTGTTTACTCTTTTATCAGTACAGACAGACCATAGGTTTCTCATTTCAGACATCACAGTGTCTGCTTTTCTGTAGCCTTTTTGTTCGCTTCACTGTCTTTACAATTAGCTTGCAACATAATTATGTTATGTGTGTTGCGATACTCATTACATAATGTGAAACCTCCTAATGTTGGCATCGTGGAGCGAGGCTCAAGCGAGGTAATGTGTAGTGTCACGGTCCCACACAACTCACTACAGCTACTTTTATTTCTTTTACTTTATTCATTAGCTGTCGTATGTTCTGTTGATTACGGAAGAATATACAACAAAATCAAGTATGATAAAGAATGTCCTTTTGTTTTGATATTGGGAATGTTCTCTACACGTTCAAAGGCTCTAGTGGAAATACTGCAAATTCGGCCTTCCTACATGGCGTTTTGTTTTGTTACCCAAGTCCAACAAGTGCCTCATAAAATAAGATGTTATTTTCATTGTTACCTTTCAATCTGTCGTGTTTATCATTTTCAGCATTCCAAGCAGCTTCCTGGTATCTGCAAAGTATTCAATGATTTTCTCCGGTTTACCGCGAAAATGAACGAATGACGACTTATAATTTCCTTCCACACGACCTTAATATCTTGCATCTTGCTCTAACCATCTACCTGCCTCGTTCTCTAAGTTTTACTTGAGTGTTAAGTCAGTGCCTTTCACTCCGCGAGAGAAACCAGTGGCATGATGCGTTACGATAGCACGTCACGGTAACATAACTATAGTTTAGTGACAATGATTTACGGGTTTAGTCATGTGAGACCAAAGTTCTTGTGTTTAGTGTATTTTGTGTTGTTAAGTGTTGGTAAGTTGGGACAACCGTTTGATCAAAAGTTGGCCGAAGGCTGTTTTTAAATCCTGTTTGGTTGGTTTTAAGTTGATTTCTCTATATTAGTCATGATTTCGTATAGGATAAATAAATGGAAACGTTAAGGTTGTTGTAGCATGGTACTGGGAACTTATAATAACTTTGAGTTAAATACCTTGCTATAACAATCATATCGTTTCCGTAACTTTCAAATTTATCAATATTTTGCAATACTTATGATTTAATTGCACAAACAAGAGCAAACAAAGTTTAAGTACCTAAGTCCTAACTTGCATTGAATTACAAGACAACATTATCGACGATAGAAATCGCGATTAATAAAGCTATAATCATTAACAATATCCGCTTATAATTTACGACGAAATTATTATGAAACAAACTTTCGAAAGCACTTTGTTTTGTGTTCAATAACAACAAAAAGCATGAAATGTGTCTCAAGGGCATCGTCGGGCAGCACCGTGCACCGCCTGGACTCGAACTAGTTACCATTGCAATCACGTTTCGGGCATCGTCGCGTAACTGGACTCTAGCTTGAGCGAAGCTAAATAACACAATTTATGGCCGTCCTGTATATTCATGTTTACGGTTGATGTTTTGTGATCATATCATAAATTAATCTATTGAGCCATGTAAACAATAACCATGTTAAAGCTATTGAGATTGGCAAAGGCAGACATCAAGGATACGAGTTTTGGCTTCCTAGTCGAGTATAGTTATTATAACTGGGATTCGAACTCATGACTCGTACTCATCGGTTTTTTTTTTTTCGGTTGGGATATTGTCTAATAACTTCTCCCGCTCTGGGCGGAGCGAAGTCGTGTCAGACTTTTACATACCCGTGTTCCTTCAGTTGCCTGTGTGCCACGGCCACGATATCCCTTTCGGACAAACTCGCAACCCTGGCAGGCATTGGCCCTAACGGACCCCGTCAATATATGTGCTTGCATCTCTTTGAGGCGCGCGTGGAACACAACGTGCCGTCGACCCGGGCCTGATGGTTCTTATCGGACGGCGAGCTACCCATCACTCACAATCCGCAAGCCCGCGCCTGCGGTGGCCGGGAATCGGCCTGCGACTCCCGACGCCCAGAGCGTCTCCTGCAGCGACTAGGGCGCGAATTTTGCCTCTCCCTCACGCGTTCCGCCTCCTCCTTCGCGAGCATTACTGCTTCGCAGAAAGAGGTGACGGCCTGTCATGCACTCTCACTCCGAACAATCGCCTGAACCAGGGACAGACGCGAGAGATCGCCGCCGCCGATCGCCTCCGCCAGGACATGTTGGTGCTCCGCCCAAGCCGGGCAGACCTCCACCATATGCTCCACTGTGTCCTCCGGGCGATCCACACAATGGTAACACCCGGGCGATTCCTCCCGCCTTATCCTGAACAGGAACCTCTAGAAACAACCGCGTATGGTGAGGACCTGCGTCAGGCTGAAGGTGAGGACGCCGCGCCGTGGCGCCTCTCTAGCCACTCCTCAAATAGGGACTTATTGCCACAATTGTGGCGTGTCCATTACTCGTCAGTCTGCGCCTTATCCTTTCTGCTCAAGTATTCGGAAAGAAAACACCGACCTCATCTAGTTGTAAAGCATTATTTATGTTAGACGTGTAAAAAACCTATTTTTAACCGACTTCCAAAAAGGAAGAAGTTATTTATGTTCGTCTGTATATTTGCTTCTTTTTTTTAAACCTATTTACATAAATAAATCATTAATTATTTACCATTTAAATACTGAGATATAATATAAATTTGGCACCGCAGGCGTGTTTACGAAATAAATCAGCTAATAGAGCTGCAAATGCTTGGATTTGTGATAATAATATAATCTATCTATTTGTGAAAACAAAGCTATGAGCGGATTTTAGTACAGTTGTATGAATGGAGTATACTTTTGCCAAAAACAGAAATCTAAATCAACCTCTATTGCCTCTTTCAGAAATATCAAAATGTCTGGTCCTCCGCGCGTACCTGTCGCAGCACGGCCTGCATGGCGAGGTGGAGTTCTCGCACAAGAACGACACGCTCATCAGCATCCGCACCAACCTCAAGCCCACACTGCAGTATCCCGATGGCGTGTGGCGCTGGACCATCCACGAGTTCCCGGTTGACTACCGAGACCTCTCCGAGGCCCGGTGTTCCGACGCTAACCTAGGCAAAGAACTCATTGATCTCACTGAAGAACTAGGCTACCTCATCATACCTGGAAAGGATCATGCGGAATTCGAAAGTAAAAACTCGCTGACAGGCCCAAACGGACTGTGGGGCAAGAGTATAGTCTTTGAAACAGCTGAACGAGACAGGATAATATGCGCGTCAATATTAGCAACAGATGAAACTTACGAGAAGAATGCTATAGCAAGGTTCACTTCCCCAGTGGCGGGCACGCTGCATTTCAGGTGGCTATCAGCCAGAGAGTCCGACGAGTCAGACTCTTACATCCAAGCAGACTTATATCATACCAAAGGTATATCAGAAAAAGTAGCATTCACAGAACATAAGTGGAAGTTATTTGTGACAGACATTTTTGATGCTGACAAAGGGAATTACGAAGACAATTGTAATGTTCTTCAGCTAGTGTTTGATCCTGAAAACAGTGGGGATGGGATGAGTGTGGGGGACCTGGACAGCAGGCTGGGGATGATCAAGGTGGCCACAGACGCGAAAGTGATGAAGACGAAGACGTTATTCAAGGATGACGTCATCAACGTGCTGCGGAGTGACATGGAGGTGACGCGGCGGAGCCTGTACGTGGTGATATATGACAACAGACATTCTGATAGTTTCCTGGCGTGTGCCAAGTTGAGGCCGATGGCGCCGAAAACTACAAAGTGAGTATGTTTTTTAATTCTTATTCTCACAAATTAAAATAAAAGACACTAAACAAAACCAAAAATAAAACAAACAAAAATGAAAATAAAACAGAAAGTCCTGTACGAGGCCAAAAGGAAGTATTTCAGCATGATGCTGCGAAACTTAAAAATAAGTGTCGCAGCGCTGGTATTCTGAAAGGGCCCGCTGTGATGTCACCGCCGCGCGCCGCCGCGCGCCGTTGTGATTATAAAGAATTATGATATTAAAATGACTAAAAACAAAGAAGTTATGTTTTTATCATGTTATTAAACTCTCCACTGATTTTTATCGCATTTTTGATTTTGAGGTCCTAAAAAAGAAAAAAACGTCCTAACACTAGTACGTACTGATCCGTAGGTGATATTTGTGGAATCAAATTTTAAATAACGAATTATTCCACTAATGGCACCTGCGAAAAATATCGATAGGTGCCGAATGTGGAATACCTCAGCTGCCATTTGCTCAGGTGCCATTTAAGCAGGTGCCCAATGTGGGATACGTCAAATATTTCGACTAACATAGATTGCAACCTTTAGGGCAAATCACCCTTCTTGCGCCAATCGATTCAAAATCAAAATCCATTTATTCAAACTAGGTTGAGATTCAGCACTTTTCGAACGCCTACATAAGACAATCCCCCAAAACTATTACTTTATTCTAAGCTTTATTAAATTGTCATAATCATAAGGATCTACTATAGGTATAGTTTCTGGCATCATCTTATTATTTTGTATTGGATCATTTTATATTTCTCATGAAAGTTCAAAGCCGCTATCAGTATTACGCTAGTAATTCGGAGCAACAGCAACATTATATCATAGTTATTTATGATATTAATGTGACGAATGACTTACCATAGTCACGAGTTTGTAAATACCAATTTCCACACGTGTGTGTTCCGCAATGTTTTCCAGCACATTTGCGAGAAAACAGTACAAAACGTAATGAAACTAGCCATCAAAACATTTTCAGAGAATGATTGAGTATTTCTTCGAGTCCTCCATGATGTAAAATTATTGTAAATCATGAGGAGGTGGAGTAGATTCTATATTAAGGGCCTATACTACCTCAAATGGCTTAGCATGATCTTCCATTATGTCGAAAATCCTGCTGCATTAATTTTGAAATAAATATATGGTAAAGTTGAGGATTAATGTTTTGTTTTGTTTTGTTTGACGAAAACACGATTCCATAAAAAATAATCCAAAACCGAACAATAAACCGCTGGTATTCAAAAAATACTTCAAATTAGATTATGAAACTTGGCATATTAACTAAATTAACTATAGAGCAGGTCTTATGTTATTTTATTCTTTTAAATTACCATTGTTTTCACCGTAAAAAGAAACAAACTAAAATATCGGTGCCTTGGAGTCTTCTCCCTGCCACCCTGTCTCGCTTGCTCGCGTGACCCTGGGCAGTACCTAGTTTGCCGGCGAGATAAAGAGTGAGGTGGCGCTGAGGTAGTATAGACTCTTAAGGCGCTGACAAGAGGCAAATGATAAAAGTAGGCTTGTCTTTTACAAAAAGTCAAATCACGAAAAACGTCAAATCTATATAGTTTGTGGTAGCGGAAAAAATATATGTTATTCTTGAACATATTTCTCAGAACTTGGTTGTTACGAAAACACGTTTAGAAAAAAAAAATCTCGATACAAATGAACGGTAAACTAACCCTTTACTTTGAGTTTCAATCCAAAATATCTGTGTTAAATATCAACGTACAGTTGGTATTAATTAATAACAAAAACATCTTATTTGTATGCAGATCTTGGTTGTTTTTTTATTTTCGATTACTCAACTCATTTTTGAGTAAATAGATAATAATTGCTTCATTTTTTGCATAAATTACAAGCGTTGTGTCATCGTGCTTCTCTTTCTTTTGTATGCAGTCTGACAGTGACCGCGGTTTAGCTATTGTGAGCATCTTAATATCGGATTCCTCGCTTGAACTCATAGTATTATTTTGTTTATAAATAGCAGTCAGAAAGTCGTAACAATCTTTGACGTTTCTAATTAGAAAATGGCGCGAATTTGTAAATGGCGCCACGTGTGCGAGGCGAAAATTAGTACTACATCTTTCGTCTCATTGTCTCTTTAATAATAAAGTGAGATAAACGTATTGAGCTAAAGCGCTTCCAATGAGGTTCGATCATTCAGCTTATTTATTCTCGTAATGTGAAACTCCTTGCTGGAATTCATAATATATATTTTTTATGGAAATAATAAAAACTGTACAGGACACGCACGGCGCTATACAACGGAGTATGCGGTAAAACATGTACTTAGGTGAGAGTACCTATTTTACTGCACATTCCGTTGTATGGTACGTAATTTTTTACTTTTGAACAATGTATACAGGCTTCGTAAATGCCTTTATTGAGCAAATCTAAAAGGATAATATTGAATTCCTCACTCAGAATGTTCATTCAAAGAACATATTCCGAAGATGACGACTTATTGTCGGCCTACGTTTGTAAATTGATAAACCAAACAAAAGACTAATATAATTATCGCTATTATGTGTAAGCAAATTGGATTGAAAAAGATTATTGTTTTGAAAACTACAGCATGGCTTGCCTTCAAAGATAACATTAATAAAGTGCATCTTATATTTTGCTACATCAAACAATATCTTTCGTACATAATATAGTTTCCATTTTTAGGGTTCTGTAGTCAACAAGGAACCCTTATAGTTTCGCTATGTCCGTCTGTCTGTCTGTCTCCAGCTTAGTTCCGAGACTCATAGTACTAGAAAGCTGTAATTTGACTTGGGGTATAGACAAAGTGGTAAAATGAAATCTTGAAAAAAACAAAAAAAAAATTAGGGACCCCTTAGGTACTAGTAAAGCGGCGATGATTTTTTTCTCGTTATCACATGGTGTTTCGTTGGCCGTTCAAAAATATTGAGGGACTGTGAAGACCATTTTTCGATTCAGGGATCCGTTTGCGTATATTGAGCTTTAAAGTGCTAACTTTTTTTAGAGTCAATTGTTCCCCCCTGCCAGCTAAATTGATGGTTGTGGATAATGTGGAAAAATTCATGGCAGTAGTATATATAGTGATTAAAAGGAAAATTATTACGGCTAAGTAGGCTTTACAAGTTAACGAGTAGGTAATAGTCGACCAACTTACATTTGCAGTTGGAGAATCGACCGTGACGTATATCGATGTATGGGAGAGCATGCTTTTCAACTACAATGTTAAGTATGTTTTTGGGATAAATTAATCACAACTACGGAACGCTTCATTGTGCGTGGTCCGACACGCACTTGGCCGGTTTTTGTTTATCTATCTAATCCGAGTGAAGATTGTTGGTGCGAAAGGCTTTTTAATAGAACGGAAACCAAACCCTGATCCCCCCCGTCTTGCTTGTCATTCATACTTTAAGATTAACTAATTGGTTAAAATATGTCATTGTCATCCAACACCTGTATTGTCGTCCTAACTCCAGAGCTTTAATAAACATGGACGGCATCCGCGGCTCCATCGACTTCACGCAGCGCTCCCCCTTCGACCCCACCTGGACCAACTTCCAGCTGGGCGCCTCGGACGGGGACTACGAGTCCAACCTGCGCTTCGTCAGCTCCGTACTTCAGTATAGCGTCCAGGAACTACCTCCGAAGCTCATCGCTGACAAGGTGGACTCCCTCTGTAACACCACGGGAGGGATTTATAACCCTTCCGGACTTGATTTGAAGAAGCTACCGCCGCCAGGTGAGATTTGAACTTTTAAATGCTTATAACTACCGGTATACTGTTTTGAATTTTGTCTGGAAAAGATGATCGGTCGCTAAGGAGACTTGCAATAATCTGAAGGATTTGTAATCGTAACTTAGGCTAAATATGAAAAGCTACAGTAAGTACGTATATAAATCGTTTCTAATAAATCATTCGTTCATTTATATCTGTAATTTTGATGGTGTACATAATAAAGAGTATTCTATTCTATTCTAATGTCTACTATACGAAGCCATTGCTAAGACATTCGATAAAATATACTTATTATGCTTAGGTACAAGATGTTCAAATCTATTTCAGTGTGCGTCTAAAAACGTTACCCCAGTTTAGTTCATCAGAAATAGATATTCGACTAAAGTTACTAGAAATGCTAGATTTTTTTTGATGTTCGTAAAGTTATTTAAGAAGTGTTTTCCATATTTCTAATCTATCCAGTGCTGATAGCTAGTACCTATCTATTTTCTGCCCAAGTGCATCGACCTTAATAGTTTTCAAACGTCTACATATATAATTATGTAAAATCTCGAGAGATTTGATTTTCCGTTTCGAGAAATGGACGTTAGAAACAGACTCAAGTAACTAATCCTCAAAATGACATTCTTGCTTGTCACAACTTGAATGTTAGTATTGGATTTGGAATTATTTCTTAAAATACAATGAATGTGACATAGTGTAAGCCCAATGGGTAGACTTTTAAAGCTCGTAATTATTCGCACTAATAAATTATTTGATTTGATGGACTGTCATGGAAGTTTTTTCCGCATAATTTGGTAGAAAGCGTTGCAGCACGTCATCGTTTGGTGGTGAGCCAACAGTCCACAAGTCGACGAGCCAATTGAGATGTTTACGTCTTCACTGGTATGACGCTGGGCATTCTCAGTATCGACATTTGTTTCCAAAGTAACTGTCAATTTGCTCTCATTACGACAATAATTTGATCATCGAATACTTTTAGTTGATGGATTATTTTGGTGTGATGTTTCTATTAGATAGCGTAAATGTACCTCTATAATTATGCCTATTTGTAGGTTAGAAAGGTGGTTTTTACCCCGAAACCATCATGAGACACGAGGGAGAGACTGATAATTATGCAACAAGTATGTAGGTATTGTGATCTCGTCAATTGCATGTATTTAAACCACAAGGTCTATTTTTCTATGTGCCAGTTAGATAGTTTGAACCTTAGTGAAGCTTCAATTTACTGGGAATTGCTGTCAAAACTGGTAAAGCAATTACTTGGTCGAATATACAAGAGTATCTACCACTTAAACATTTGGACCCTTACTTTCAGGCATGGGCACCCAAGACCAGTACCCGGTAGGAGACCTGCTTGGCAAGCACAAGGACCGCACAGAGTACCTGAACCACAAGTACCTACTGCCAGGCCTCGCGAATGAGCTGAGCGGCGCGTACTGGGATGTCTACCTACCCCTGCAGGGCGTGAACAGCGTGGTGCATAGAGCGCTGGTGCTGGAGAGGTGAAACCTTATGATTTGCTCTACAAAAATCCGTGGTGAAATCAGAAAGTGGCACTCCCCAAAGATTAAAAATTTTTCAGTGAAAATTAAGTACCTTTAAAAAAAAACTAGTGCTTCTCCTGAGGGTTGCGGTTCTGAATTCTTCGATTAACACGTTCAGCGACCTGGGGTCAATCAAAGTGGGTGTTTCCAATAGAAAGCAATCAGTAGCAGCCTGGAGTCTAGATTTGTGCCTGGTTTATGGCAAAAGGCTCGCCCCCCTTACATGGGGCTTAAACATCTTATTCTCCTAATATAAGGATGAACAATGAATATAACAAAGATATAGATTTAGGAAAAAATCACAATACCCTTGCCAAGGTGTTTTTAGTCTTAAATTCTCATTTTTGATTTTTTTGCTCCCCAGCTTAATTACGCTGGTCTATTTTAGTTTATGTTTAGTATATTCATTCAATTTCAAGGCAGCATTCTATTATGATTAACGCCATGTACCTTAATTGTCATGTGCATTAGTCCTCTAGTTACTAAGATTGAACGGTGAAGGAAAACATCGTGAGGAAACGCATGTCCTAGAACGAAAAATTCGAAGATGTCTTCGAGTTTTGATTTCGATGACACATGTGTGTCATCTACCAACCCGCACTGGGCCCGCGTGGTGGCCGCTCTCTCTCAAAGAGAAGAGGCCTGTGTCCCAGCAGTGGGAACATTATATGCTGATTAAGATACTAAGATTGTTTTTAGCATAAGTGTATTAAGTGTAATATTTGTGACGTGGCGGTGGTAATAAACCTCTGCCTAACTCTGCGCAGTTTTATGTTTGTGACATGGCGGTGGTAATAAACCTCTGCCTAACTCTGCGCAGTTTAATGTTTGTGACGTGGCGGTGGTAATAAACCTCTGCCTAACTCTGCGCAGTTTAATGTTTGTGACGTGGCGGTGGTAATAAACCTTTGCCTAACTCTGCGCAGTTTAATGTTTGTGACGTGGCGGTGGTAATAAACCTCTGCCTAACTCTGCGCTGTTTTCCGTGCTTGAGCTAGGATTAGGTTCACATCAACAGTAGTTCATGCCTCACCCGTATAGACTATTGCTACCTGATAATTCTAATAATTCCTATATTACCCGTTCTAGACGTCAAAAGCGTGACATTTGCGGCACCATTCTGCAGTACGAGACGGACACGGAGTACCAGACGCCCATGTTCTCGGCGCAGGTGGTGTTCCGCTACCCGCTGGTGGGTACCGTGCTGTTTCGGCAGCCGCAGGACAAGCCCTGGGAGGATACCACCATCATTGTGGAGAGCATGGTGAGTTGATTGCTAGGTGTATGGCTAGCCCTTATAAGATTCTCTAGGTGTATGGCTAGCCCTTATAAGATTATCTGAGGACGTGTGCTCGTCAGAGCAAAGTAAGTCACTTATATTTGAGCGTTGTATTTAGACTATGCTTAGCCTCATATGTACTTTCTAGATACAATCAAAATGATGCATTCAGTATACTAATTCTTATGAGACGGTAATGTTAGCGCACTGACTGACAGATAAATTAGTTTCTGTAATATGCCTCTCGAGTTCCATCCCCTAAGGAACGATACTCGTATGGCTTTCAGATACTGGATACGGTTTGGTTGTGGTACATACACCCCCATACCCCTCGGGTTTTTGGTGTCACCCATTATAAAGAGTAACTGTGATGATACAACGGGGCCGTGTAAGAAAACGAAGAACTTTGATCTGTTAGCAAACACTGATACGTTCCATTTCATCATTAGATTTGGGTTCACCTTTTCGCTCTCTTTGTCTAAACTTCTTGACAGAGATCCTTAGAAATGTTGAAGTACTGGACGCCCACCGCACATGTGCGGTGTGTGGGTTTGACCGGTTTTAATCCTCCTATTCATGTTGATCTCTAATTAATGTATTCCTTTCCCCAGGTGCACGCCGACGGTGCGAGCGTGAACAACACCCGCGACCACCGCTGGGCCATCCACGAGCACGCGCCGGGGGCTGACTACTACAACTGGACGGCAAGGTGCCTGAGCGCCGGGAAGGTGTTCACGCCGCACGCGCTGGACATTGATACGAGGCATCCTGAGTCTTACTGCAGGCCTGGACTTGAGGGGCTGTGCAGGCTGGGAGACTTTACTACCAGGTTATTAATTTAATTAATCAATTATAGGCACTTTGAATTGTTTAGGGGTCAGTTAGTAAAAAAGATGAAGCTAGTTGCCCATTCCAAAGCGTAGTAGATTCCTATGGCGAAGAACGGGCAAAAAAAACTCCATGGACACTCTTTTAAATCAAAATATTGTTTCAAAGTATTGGTTACATCATTCATGTTGAAATTATACATGTGAGTAAGCAGTTTTATCGTGTAAAACGACATTACTACATAGTATAAAACAAAGTAGCTTCCCGCTGTCTGTCTGTCTGTCTGTCTATATGTATGCTTAGATCTTTAAAACTACGCAACGGATGTTGATGCTGTTTTTTTAAATGGATAGAGTGATTCCAGAGGAAGGTTTATATGTATAATACATGCATAATATAGTAGAGAAACACTGATAACTTTAGAGGTTTCTAATGTGATGTCGTAAATAAACACATTTTTTTGCGCTTACATTGCTAACGCTGGCTGTACCCTTTTTGTTTTTTGGGTGGGAAATTATCAAATAACTTCTCCCGCTATGGGCGGAGCGGGAGGGCGTGTCAGACTTTTACTGACTAAAACCCACCCGTGTTCCTTCCGTTGCCTGTGTGCCAGGGCCACGATATCCCTTTCGAACAAACTCGCAACCCTGGCAGGCATTGGTCCTACCGGACCCCGTCAGTTGGTGCTGACATCTCTTTGAGGCGCGCGTGGAACACAACGCGCCGTCGACCCGGGCCTGGTCCTTATCGGACAGCGAGCTACCCATCGCTCACCGTCCGCAGGCCCGCGCCTATGGTGGCCGGAAATCGGCTTGCGACTCCCGACGCCCGGGGCGTCTCCTGCGGCGACTAAGGGCGCGAGGGCGCGAACCTTGCCTCACCCTCACGCGTTCCGCCTCCTCCTTCGCGAGTATTACTGCTTCGCAGAAGGAGGTGACGGCCTCCCATGCACTCTCGGTCCGAACCATGGCCTGAACCAGGGCCGGACGCGAGAGATCGCCGCCGCCGATCGCCGCCGTGAGGACACGGCGGTGCTCCGCCCAAGCCGACCTCCACCTTATGCTCCACCATGTCCTCCGGGCGCTCCACACAGTGGTGACACCCGGGCGTTTCCTCCCGCTTTATCCT
The DNA here is from genome assembly GCA_963921375.1 of Tiliacea citrago. Lineage (NCBI taxonomy): Eukaryota > Metazoa > Arthropoda > Insecta > Lepidoptera > Noctuidae > Tiliacea > Tiliacea citrago. The sequence continues at coordinate 965,429 of OY992802.1, forward strand.
GAACAGGAACCTCCCGAAACAACCGTGTCCAGTGAGGACCTGTGTCAGGCGGAAGGTGAGGACGCCGTGGTGCCTCTCTAGCCACTCCCCAAAGAGGGGACTTATCGCCACAATTGTGGCGTGCCCAAACGCTGGCTGTACCCTACGAGATAGATCAAAATAATATTCAGTATTGTAGGTACACCTTAAAAAGTTCTACAAAAAAGGCCGCGATGGTATACTCGTAGGTATATCTCTAGGTATTCATGCTCCACTGTACAGCGGAACATGAATACCGTACTGTTACGCCAGTTGTAATCCCCGAATGGTTAGGCAGAGGTGTACAATCGGTGACCAGCATTATCTGACCCCTCTTCCATTATTCTTCTTTGTAAGTGCGGTCAGGTAATGCTGGTCACCGACTGTACACTTCGGCCTAACCCTTCGGGGAGTTCAGGCGTGATGTCATGATGGTATGTTGTAAAACAGTTACTCAAGGACCACAGTTATCATTTTTTCTCCTTCTCATTTCCAGACACGGCATGCTCCAGGTGGCTGGCAAGAAGGTGGACTCAGCCCGCCTGACGAGGCGCTTGTTCACGGACACGGTGATAGGGCTGGCCGGGAAGCACTCCATCATGAGGAAGTCGCTGGTCATCTACGACGACCACGGCGCTGTGGCTCGGGGGGAGCGGATGGCGTGTTCTATGTGAGTTAAAAACGAATTAAAATATCTTCATGTTATATTATTTATGTTGAGACTGCAGGTCCAGACAGAAAATAAAACTAAAAGATAAACCAAAGCGGTTTCTATGGTTTAGAACGGGCAAGAAACTCCACGGACACTTTTTTAAATCAAAATATTGGAGAAAATATTGGTAAATATTGGTTAATCACATTTGGGAAAAAGTAGTAATTGGGTTTAGTTTGTTGTGTGTTTTCTGCAATTAGAACCTTATTTATAGTAATTTAGAGCGCTTTCTGGGTGAAAATAAACTTCAAATTGTATTGGTAAAAAAATATGAATTTAAAAATTAACGCTAGGTTACATTGATTGCTTTTGTGTGGATTATTTCTGTGCGAGAATACAGTAGCACAGAATTGAGATTGCTCTGAAGATTACGATAGGCTCGCTCATCTTACTAACTGTGCAGTGCTCCGAGCTATTACAGGCTGTCACACAGGCATGAGTGACACAGAAGACACTCTATAAAACAATTTCTTCTCAAAATCGACGTGCCTTACTAACTGCCGCGTGCTGTGCCAATATTTAGCATACATTTTATTGGTCAGGTTCAAATCTGACTCCAAAAACCTTTGGTACATACAACCGTCAAAAATGAAACATACAATATCACTTTCTGTTTGCACTTCCAGTGTGAACGGCTTCCACCGCCGCAAGGCAGTGGCGCGCGACTGGTTCGGCAACGGCGAGGCGGCGCCGCTGCGGGGCCGCCTGGAGCTGACGCAGCAGTCGGAGTATGACGTCACCAACGTCGTGGTCGCACTCGACGGCCTCGTGGATGTCAACAACTACAAGATACACGTGGTGGGCAATAGTAGATTGTGTCATAAGGGACCAAAATAATTTTGGTACCGTGTGGCACACTCTGCTTTTTTCATCCCCCTCTATGAGAAAAATAAATAAGAGATGCTTTTAGTAGTGACGAATATTTATATTTATATTAGATACGTTTTCGCAATTTTTGAAGTTTAATGTAACTGTTTCGTTGGGAACAGAAAATGTCGTTGACTTAATTATCACTTGGGTATTCGTAATAACTTCAGACTCTAGTTGATGATCATGTTGAGTCAATGACGCGTATTATTAGGGTTCCGTACCTCAAAAGGAAAAAACGGAACCCTTATAGGATCACTTCGATGTCCGTCTGTCTGTCTGTTAGTCTGTCAAGACCATTTTTCTCAGGAACGCGTGGAGGTATCAAGTTGAAATTAATATCAAATACGTAAGTCTATGGTCCCTTGAAGCTCTAAAAAAATCAAGCTTCCAAGACAACGCAATAAAAAAATACGGCGATATAAGAGACATTATTGCGACATATTTCGATACTCGCAAATAAATCAAAACCTATAGCGTACTTCCCGTTGACCTAGAATCATGAAATTTGACAACAAGCAAGGTCTTACAGCACAAGTAAAGGAAAAAGTCCAAAAATTGTGAACTTGTAGTTTGATCACACAAAAAAAAAAATTGCGAATATCTCGCACATAAATCAAAACCTATGGGTACTTCCTGTCTCACAGTACAAGTAAAGGAAAAAGTGCGAAAATTGTTAATTTGTAGTTTTATCACATAAAAAAAAAACATTTTTTACGATTACAAACTTAAATTTTCAGTTTGAAAATTGACCGTGGCGTATATCGATGTATGGGAGAACATGTTTTTCAACTACAATGTTAAGTTTGTTTTAGGGATAAATTCATCCTAACTACGGAACCCTTCATTGTGCGTGGTCCGATACGCACTTGGCCAGTCTGGTTTTCAATTTCACATGTGCACTCTTGCTCGCTCGTCTGTCGCTAAGATTCAGCCATACAGTAGAGAGAGCCCTTTTTGTGTGACCATGTCCACTCTAATGATTTCAGACTGCGTTTAGGTTTTAAGATTTAGATTAGAAATAATCTGTCGCTTAAACGAATCTATAGCCTTAACCTTTCCTCAATTTTCCGTTTCTCACTGCAGGTGCCTGTGGAGAAAGACTTGGAGTTCCCATGTGAGAAGACCACGCTCTACGACACCTACAATCCATTCCATGTCAACAAGTCTTTAAGCCCGCCTCCTACAAAAGGTACTGTTATTCGCCTAAAATTGAATAATAAACTTAGTTTTCATAATAACCAGTTTAAGTTTTTGTTGTAACAGTGCGTTTTAGAATGATAGGTAACAAATTGTGATGTTTACACTTCAGGTACAGCAGACCAGTACGAGCTCGGCGACCTGGGCGCTAAGTACGGCCTGGTGGAGTCTCGCTCGCTGACCACGCACTTCAACGAGACGCAAGTGTCGCTGTTCGGACCACACAGCATCCTCGGACGTTCCGTCGTGCTGCACCGAAAGGTCCGTACAGTTGTGTGGTTTTAAAACTAAAAACATCGGGACCGTCATTCCATGTAATGTTTCTCATATTCAGAAGCATCAGTTCGATTGAAAGTGTCACAAGAGTGGTTGGGAAGTGAGACACATGAGGAAAACATCGTTAGATTGGACGACAATAACAGAGTTTCATTTGTTATTAAACTAAAAAAAATGCTGGTACATCAGTGCTCACTCCTGTCCTTGCAGAAGAACCGCCGCTGGGCCTGCTCGTCCATCGAGCGCGGCTACAGCCCGTCCGAGGCCCGCGAGCTGCGCGCCATCGCGTCGTTCCACCACCCGGGCGGCTTCGCGCGCGGCTACGTGCGCCTCACGCAGCTCGTGCACCACGACGGCAGCGCCAGCGACACCGTCGTCGAGGTCAAGCTGCGGCACCCGGGAGTCAGGGACACTAATCGGGTACGTAGGCCGCGCTAGGTTTGCTAATTCAAAGTTACAAGATTGCTGAGTGCCCTAAGATGTGTTGTATGGTATAGTTGACTTCCATGCGGAACCAGGTCGCGAGCAGAAGTTAGTCTGTAATAATGTGCCAAAATGAGTAGAAATGTCTATTTCATTTAAAGGTTGCTTCAAAATAATAGACGTGAAGTGCTCGAAACTGTGAAGTCTACTTAGAGAGACGAGACGATAGTGGTTGTCAATAACGAGACAGTTGTCGTGCAAAGTACCCACAGACAAAAGCTGATACTGTTTTTTACGAGTATAGTGTTGTCTTCAAATGATATCTGCAACTTAAGGCAGAGTAAGTCTAAACCTATCACTTAGTATTTGAAGCTATGAAAAACAGTGACGACTAAAGTGATGCTTGGTTCCAGACGCTGAACCACAACTGGGCCATCTTCGTGAACCCGGTGGGCGTGGACGCGGCCGTGCAGGTCACCAACACGCGCTGCGTGGCCGGCGGCTACCGCTGGAACCCTTACTTCACGCAGCTGGCTGACCCTCTCAACGTACGTTTACAATCTATATATAATAGAATATTAATGAGTGTAGCTGCAGGTGGTTAAAAAATCAAATTAGTCAAATTAAAGAAAAAGTGTCACTAAATTCATACCCCTAGAATGCAATAATAAAATTTATTAAAAATAATAGTAAATTGTAACATGAATAAACAGAGTCACCTACTCGTATGCACAAGAACTATTGCAATATAAGATAAGCTAGCAGCATACGGTAGGAAGTTTTAGTAAAAAATTAAGTAGGTCAAAGTGTAGGACTCTGGGACCTGAGACGGGTCCTCAAAAATATTCATTAATCGAATAATAATATTTCTGTAACAGTAAATTCGCAATTATAAAACTATCAGTTTTCGGACGAGTGCACGTGCACCCGCGGTGTTACTGCAGTTTGTTACAGGGGACTGAAACGTAACTTGTGAACAGTAACTCCAATACTGTATGTTGAGTCTGATAATAAGAATATTTTATGTTGTATTTTTAATAGCAATACCTTTTTTATTATTTATCATTTACTTTGCGTCTATAATTACATTTTGTGTAGCTTAAAATTTATTTGATCTAGCTTAATGTTGAATAAAGACTTGTGTGTGTTTATTTTGTTAGAGATCTAGTCATTGAAACTAGCACCTTGTTCCTGACAATTTATATACTGACGATCTTTTGTAGCGCATGTACTATAAATAAATGACTTTGACTTTGTGTTAGCTGTTAGCTTTTAAATAATTTCGATCAGAACGTCACACTCTACTCCTTTGGTTATTAAAGATTATAAAAGTTGACGTATTGTATGTTTACAGTTCGACCTGTACAACCAGGAGTGTGGAGCGGACAACCCGCTGCGCTGCGACGTGGGAGACCTCACCGCTAGGCTAGGGACCATCAGTAAGTGTCACATACTGTTGACGTGGGAGACCTCACCGCTAGGCTGGGGACCATCAGTAAGTATCACATACTGTTGACGGGAGAGACCTCACCGCTAGGCTGGGGACCATCAGTAAGTGTCACATACTGTTGACGGGGGAGACCTCACCGCAAGGCTGGGGACCATCAGTAAGTGTCACATACTGTTGACGGGGGAAACCTCACCGCTAGGCTGGGGACCATCAGTAAGTGTCACATACTGTTGACGTGGGAGACCTCACCGCTAGGCTGGGGACCATCAGTAAGTGTCACATACCTTTGACGTGGGAGACCTCACCGCTAGGCTGGGGACCATCAGTAAGTGTCACATACTGTTGACGTGGGAGACCTCACCGCTAGGCTGGGGACCATCAGTAAGTGTCACATACTGTTGACGTGGGAGACCTCACTGCTAGGCTGGGGACCATCAGTAAGTGTCACATACTGTTGACGTGGGAGACCTCACTGCTAGGCTGGGGACCATCAGTAAGTGTCACATACTGTTGACGTGGGGGACCTTACCGCTAGGCTGGGGACCATCAGTAAGTGTCACATACCTTTGACGTGGGAGACATCACCGCTAGGCTGGGGACCATCAGTAAGTGTCACATACTGTTGACGGGGGAAACCTCACCGCTAGGCTGGGGACCATCAGTAAGTGTCACATACTGTTGACGTGGGAGACCTCACCGCTAGGCTGGGGACCATCAGTAAGTGTCACATACCTTTGACGTGGGAGACCTCACCGCTAGGCTGGGGACCATCAGTAAGTGTCACATACTGTTGACGTGGGAGACCTCACCGCTAGGCTGGGGACCATCAGTGAGTGTCACATACTGTTGACGGGGGAGACCTCACCGCTAGGCTGGGGACCATCAGTGTCACATACTGTTGACATGGGAGACCTCACTGCTAGGCTGGGGACCATCAGTAAGTGTCACATACTGTTGACGTGGGAGACCTCACCGCTAGGCTGGGGACCATCAGTAAGTGTCACATACTGTTGACGTGGGAGACCTCACTGCTAGGCTGGGGACGATCAGTAAGTGTCACATACTGTTGACGTGGGAGACCTCACCGCTAGGCTGGGGACCATCAGTAAGTGTCACATACTGTTGACGTGGGAGACCTCACCGCTAGGCTGGGGACCATCAGTAAGTGTCACATACTGTTGACGTGGGAGACCTCACTGCTAGGCTGGGGACCATCAGTAAGTGTCACATACTGTTGACGTGGGAGACCTCACCGCTAGGCTGGGGACCATCAGTGAGTGTCACATACGGTTGACGGGGGAGACCTCACCGCTAGGCTGGGGACCATCAGTGAGTGTCACATACTGTTGACGGGGGAGACCTCACCGCTAGGCTGGGGACCATCAGTGTCACATACTGTTGACATGGGAGACCTCACTGCTAGGCTGGGGACCATCAGTAAGTGTCACATACTGTTGACGGGGGAGACCTCACTGCTAGGCTGGGGACCATCAGTAAGTGTCACATACTGTTGACGGGGGAGACCTCACTGCTAGGCTGGGGACCATCAGTAAGTGTCACATACTGCTGACTGATGCTTCGATCATAGCTTCGTAAAAGACATCCAAACCAACGTGATTGACATCAAGATGAGAAATAACATACACAATGTGAGAATTTAGAACGAAATTGTGTACTCGCTTCTGTAACATGAAGCTTGGTCTTTATTCAGTGACTGGGCAACTAAAGGTATCAGGAAGAGTAGGGAAAGATTATTTGAACTGTATAGCCTTAAGCCGTATATAAATACGGAAACTTTTAATAAGTATGTTGCTACTTATTCTAAAACTTTTAAAAATGTCTGCAAAGCGGCTAAAGCTTCATACATTAGCAATAAGGTTAAATCAGCAGACAATAAAATAAAGACAGTTTGGAAAATTATTAACAATGAAACGAACAGGAACAAAAGACATAATACTGATTATACACTGGAAACTTCCCGCGGTCTCGTTAGCGATAACATCAATGTTGCTCAGGAATTTGCAACTTTTTTTACAAATATTCCAATTAAAACTACAGAAACTTTCAATTCCTCGCCCTCACTTGCTATTGATCTATTAAGAGCGAATGTTTCAGCTTGCCCTGTGGAATTTAAATTCAAACGTATAAACCCTGTGGTCGTTGTAAAGACTTTTAAGCAACTTAAGATTAAAATTACCGAAGATCTGTGGGGCATGTCTACTAAGGTTTGTCAATCCATTATTGAGACAATTGCACCCTATCTAGCTTTAATATTTAATTTGTGTGTAGATCAAGGGATATTCCCAGATTTAATGAAGTATAGTAAAGTTATTCCACTTTTCAAATCCGGTGACAGCAAATACACTAATAATTATAGACCCGTATCGGTTTTGCCAGTTTTTAGCAAGGTTTTTGAGTAATGTTGAATGTTGAATCAAATGCTCAATCATTTTAATCGTAATAACATCCTACACGATCAACAGTATGGTTTCACCAAAGGACGTTGTTCAACTGACGCCGGTGTCACATTATTGAAACACATTTTTAACGCATGGGAAGAGGCACAAGATGCAATAGGCATCTTTTGTGACCTATCCAAGGCATTTGATTGCGTGAATCACGAAACGCTGCTCTTGAAACTTGAGCATTACGGACTGGGTAAACTTGCGCTTAACTTAGTAAAATCATATTTGAATGATAGACTGCTGCAAGTTCAAATAAACGGTGTGAATTCATTGGGTTTAATAGTCAAAATGGGTGTACCGCAGGGCTCAATTTTGGGTCCGTTCCTCTTTTTAGTATATATAAATGATTTACCTCATTTACTGGAAAACCGACCACAAATGGTGTTATTTGCTGATGACACATCTCTGATTTTTAAAGTAAATTGACATGCACAGGATCTTGACGACGTAAATAACGCTATGCTTAAGGTCCATAATTGGTTTACTGTAAATAATTTGGTATTAAATGAGAAGAAAACTAATTGCATAAGATTTGCGTTACCGAATGTTAGAAGTAGTGAATGTCACGTTGTATTGAACAAAGAGATACTAGAATTCGTCGAAAATACTGTTTTCCTGGGAATCACGCTTGACTCAAAGCTGCAGTGGAGTGCTCACTTAACATCTCTTGCAGGGCGGCTAAGTTCAGCCGCCTACGCTGTTTGGAAAATCCGCCAATTAACAGACGTGGGTACAGCGAGACTGGTCTATTTTAGTTACTTTCATAGCATCATGTCTTACGGTATTTTGCTGTGGGGACGGGCTGCAGATATTGTTTCTATCTTTATTCTGCAAAAGAGGGCTATCAGAGCCATTTACAACCTCAGCAGACGCGATTCTCTAAGGGAACTGTTTAAAAAAATTAACATCATGACGGTACCTTGCCAATATATATATGAAAATATAATGTATGTTAGAAAAAACCTACATCTTTTCAGTAAGATTAGTGACAGGCATAATTTTAACACTAGAAATAGGAACAAATTAGATCAACCACGTTTCAGATTGTCAAAAGTACACACTTCTTTTATTGGGTACTGTGTTAAATGTTATAATAAAATACCATTAGATGTTCTTCAACTAAATGAGAAGAAATTTAAAACATGCATTAAACGCACACTATGTAGACAAGCATATTATAAGTTGGATGATTATATCGTAGATAAAGATGCTTGGCTTAATGCTGGTCCTGCTCCACAACAACTTGGGCTCACTTGTTAGAATTTTAATATTTGGAAGTGATGCTTCCCCCCTTTTTTATTTTTTGTTTTGACATTACATTCGTAACTATCGTTTATTTTTATGTACTTAATCAAGTTTTAGTTGTTGAATACTTCAATAGGTAACAACGATTTTCTTTTTGCTAGTAAATTTTTATTAATCATTGAAATACATTGCAAGCTATAGTTTTTTATAATTTAAAATCATTTTTTCATTTTTGTAAATGTGAGTACCATGGAGCCGTTTATTATGTTATGATGTATGTTGACTTAAAAAAAGCCTGGCAGTTGAGAATATGTCATGCTCACTTAAATGTCTCGCTGATGGTGGCGCGTGTGTTGGATCATTCGGTCCCCTACAAAGTGGTTGAGCTGGATGGTGCTGATCCACGCGTCATGTTCGTGAACGGGCGCTGTCAATTGAGGCTGGTCATCTCTTAACTGCCAGGGCTTATTTTGTAATCTTTTAATCTTATATTTTGAATTGTTTTTTTTTTAATATATTTGTTTTGGTTTTTTACATTGTTCTCACATATAGAAGCGACAAGAATAATGTACCTACCCAGGATTTTGTAATATCTTGATGAAAAAAGAGTGTCCTTGGAGTTTCTTGCCTGTTCTTCTCCATAGAGATCTACGTTTTGGAATGGGCAAATAGCTTCCACTTTCTGACTAACTGACCGACTCTTTGACAATTCAAAAGTGCCTGTAAATGGTTTATTTGAAATAAATGCTTTGAGTTTGAGTTTGGTAACACATAACGTTTCATATTATTTTCTTCTACTAGATAAAATCAAAATATTTTATTTCACATAAACCTACATGGGCACTTATGAAACGTCAGGTGCATTTATTTATATATTTATAGTGTATTATATTTTTTATATTTTATGATTGCTAATCCATTGCTTCATATATTAGAAAAATTTTCTGCTCAACAACGTAAATAACGCAATGAATGTTGTTGAACTGTCAAATTGAAACCGATTCTACTGATAGTGTGTTACGCAATTTTATTAGCCCTCAGGTACTTAACAAAATAGAAAATGGTCTGTAAATCTACAGGCCTACAACGTTCTCACATTCACAAAAAAAAAAAACGATATTATAAAATATTATTAAAATAATAAAGAAAGAAAGAAAGAAAAGACGTTTATTTGCGGTAAACATGACGCAAAAAGAACAAACATAAAAATAAGAAAAGGTTGGGGGAAACATGCGTCACATCCACGCAAAACGGCTATCACTCAGCATTATGCTGCGACCCTATGCAAGACAAAGCCCCAGCGCTGGTTTTCAGCGACAGCCGGCGCCGACGTAATGACGTCGTCCGGTGCAGCAAACAATTAATAGGTTTAAAGAATTTATTGTCATAAGAACAATACATAGGTTCACTTACAATGAGATACAAAGTAATTGCTTAAATCTAAATGAAATACATTTTGCCTCAGACGCTGTACCGGTACAGCATACATAAAGAAAAATAATAAATGAAATGATAAACGAAAACCTAAATCCTTATAACGTGTAAATATTAATCCTGATGCACAGATCGATACCGCATAGTTATACAAACGTTGTTGTGTAACCCAGGACCAAATAATTAAAAAAGTTATTGAAAAAAAATTATGAAAAAAATAATATGTTAAAAAAATGATTTATTATTATTTTTAAAGTCGTGATGGCCCAATGGTTAAGGCCTCGCCTCTCATGCACGAGGGTTCAAATCCGGGCAAGTACCAATGTGACTTTTTCAATTCATATGTACTTTCTGAGTTTGTCTTGGACATCACTTACTGACATGAATGGTTGTTCAAGTGTTGAACAGTAGGCTTACTTTTGAAATCAATCCCAATCTCGATCGTATTCCAATCCGATTCAGTTTCAATTCCGATCTTCAGAAAATTGGCACTTTTGAACGAAATAGGGATTGAGATTGGAATCGACTGCATGTTGGACTACACTGATTGACATGGAGTGGCCACAAATTAAAACGTAAATTACCAAATTTAAAAATATTGAATAACTCGTTAAATCTATAAATAAATTATGTTCAGTCATTTATTATAACATAAATAATCATTTAAATGATCTTTACTTGCATTTATATATGTATTTTAACACTGAATATTTAGGCAGCAATGGCTCTTTGTGAGTCTGTGTGTCATTGCCTACGTTACATTAAACTAAACTTCCCGCGCATTTGACATCCACATAAAAATCCTTTATTAAGTTCCTACTTGATTAAAAACTGTGAATTATTAGTGTCGTGATAACCAAAAGTTTTAAAGCGATGCCGCGATGTCATCTAAGAGTTTTCAAGTGTTTAGTTTGAAATGTATTAAAGTACGTTTATATGCACAAGTTCAAGTTAGCTTATTTATAGTATGAACTGTGCCAATAACATTGCTGATGCCCTGAGACAATAGGCAGAAATATTATTTAAGCTATTATTGCTTTAGGGTTTTGAGTAGGTACTAGTTTAGAGTTCAAAATAATGGAAGTTACATTGTTGAATTTATTATTGTTTAAAACTTTCTAGCCAATACGCATTTTATTAAATATATTGAGTAGTATAGCAGTGGCATAGAAAAGCGTCGATGAAGCAGTTTAACCCCGCCAAAAGATTCACCATTCAAGATTCGGCAAAGCTGGACCTGAACGCAACCTGGCGGCGACGTCATTAAAAGATGCCCACCCATAGTTAAACATAACCCGTCTCTCCACTACTCCAATGCTTGCAAGGATGCAAATCCGGTAGGCTGTAATAATCCTTCCATATCCCAAGCGCACGTCTTCCCTACCACTATCGCGCCCCCCGGTCTACTCTTTGATATACAATGGTCTCGGTAGTCTCATGAAACATGAGGCTTCAGGGGCTAGGGTGGATATTTGGGTCCATTCGAGCAATCGAGTCTGGTCAAACCATGCTTGGGTCGGTGCATTTCATTCATTCATTATCTTGGACATCACTGACATCGTGAGGAAACTTAGACATATAATCAACATGAGTCTGAAATCGTCAATCCATCTGAAGCAGGCGTGGTGATCGATGCTCATGCTTTCTCTGTAGGAGAAGGGGCCTGTGCTTCAGTGGCGAAGTGATACGCTGGTGGTATTGCTATTTGAGTTTGTAAAGTCGTCCAGAAGCTAACCCCAGCTCGTGTCCCCAGACATCGGCAGCGCGCGCCAGATGTTCGTGGACAGCAACTTCCCGCTGGAGGGCGCCGTGAGCGCGCTGGGGCGCTCCATCGTCATATTCGGGCCCGAGCGCAGCGCCGAGCGGTTCGCGTGCGCCAACATCGAGCCCGACAAGGACATCATCAAGTATGTCAACATTATGAAGCCGCCGAGATTTGTGCTGTGAGTATTTAACGTACTTTTTAACTCGTTATTTTGAAGTAGAAATATCGCCGGGGAAGGGCAGCCGTCTTTACATCTATTTCAACAAACTGTGTTTTTAGGGTTCCGTAGCCAAATGGAAACCTGGCTATTCCGTCATGTTCCTCTGTCCGCCGCCGCCGTGCGGATGTCACACAGCCATTTTACAAAGAGACTACTTGCACTATGTCGATGAAAATTGAAAAGAAGGTGTATACTGTGCTAACACTCCCCATACGTGTAACCGAGAGAAGAAACAAACATTCAATGCAACCGACTGTTCAGTGACTTAGGGGTGTTGTTGGATTCCGTATTTAAATAAATGATGGTGTTTCTAAGAGCCTTTGCTATGTCAGGCAACAGTTTTTGAGATATGGGATATTTTCGGTTACAACCGCAGAAATAACTTTGTTTTTATAGGGTTTATTTAAATCGATCAATAGTCTTTATTTATCAACTTGATAACAACAGTGTGCATGATGTTACAATAGTTATATTACATACAGTTTCTCTATATGATATATAATAGATAAGTACAAAGAGATGCACCCCAATCTTATTGCAATCTAGCAGTGTTCACAATGTGCGCTGTCAGCACCAATAGACGAGGTCCGAAAGGGCCAATGCCTACCAGGGTTGCGAGCTTGTCCGAAAGGGACATCGTGGCCCTGGCACACAGGCATCTGAAGGAACACGGGTGTACCCACCCGTGTTCCTTCAGATGCCCGTGTCAGTCAGTAAAAGTCTGACACGCCTTCCCGCTCCGCCCAGAGCGGGAGAAGTTATTTGATAATTTCCCACACAAAAAAAAAAAAAACACTGTACAGTACCACCCGGCCGTAAATATGGCACATCGGGGTTTCGAAAAAGTTTGGATTTGTAAAACGTCTTTTCTATGACTCGTCCCAGTGAGACAGTTTCCTGCTACGGCTCGATGTGTCACAGTTACGCTCAGTATTGTAGTGCTAGTGTTGGTAATTAAAATGACCAGTACCTACCTAGTACGACTTATGATAATAATAATGAATTTATTACGGACAATAAGATCCATATGGGTTAGGTACTTAACAATTAAATCAAATCAAATGTCATTTATTCAAACTAGGCTGAGAATCAGCACTTTTCAAAAATTACATAAATCAGTCCCCCAAAAACGCCCACCCTTCACCACTTCCTAGTGCTTTAGCTGGGAAGAAGAAGTGGCGCAACAAACTGTCCAGCAGTACAGCTGTCTGTTCAGATATAAAACTTGAATCTATACAATAAAATGTAAAATAATTTGCATTACGCAACACAGAATGTTAAATTAAATTTTATGTTAGCTAGCACACGCCAAAAAACCAAAGAAAAAAATCGTCGAACACTATACTCAAGCAGAAATAACGTAAACAGAACGTACTTAAATATAAAGCCTCCAGGCATAATGGGTGTGCCCGCTTACATAAAGCTATAGCTGTAACTCGATGTCACAAATTAATGATAAACTAGCACCATCGAAGTAAAATAAAAAAAAACAGTTAATAATTAATAACAATAACAAAACCATGGTCAGCAAGACGACCAGTCACCACAAGCAGCACCCGTTCACGAGCATAACGCAAAGATCAGCCATCACCCCCCTCGCCATATTTAAGGGAAGGAGGCAACCCGACCCCCGACGCTACCGCAAGCAGTGACATCTGAGGGCGCACGACGAACTTGCTGCTGGTTGCTCAGGCAAGAATAATATAATCAATTGTCGAGGTCGCTAGCTAACCACTTATTGCAATACACCTCATAAAAAAAAAACATTTTCATGAGTATATTATGTCACTAATAAATAAAAATAAATTGACTTAGACAGTCAAATAAAAATAAACAATTACATGAACTCATACTCGTATAACCTGTCAGTAGGTACGCTAATTCTGGAGAAAGAACATGAACATTGTCTTGAGTTAATCACAGCGACCAACTATTCTTATCGTTGAAGTAGTCGTTGATAGTATGCCTTTGAACAAAGATTGGATTTAACAATACTAACACCACAAATAAATATCACTGTCTTTAGTGTATAAGTGTATATTTTGCGTAACATATAAAATGTTAGTTAAGATAAATTGAGATGCCACCGTGAGAATACCAAAATCTTTAAAAAAATCTCTTAGAGAAACTCTGGCACCCAGTTTGTAAATTGCTCGAACAGCTCGATTTTGAAGTACAAATATATAATATTTTGAATGTCAGCGGCTTTACCCCACAGCAGAATACAGTAGGACATAACGCTATGAAAATAACTAAAATAGACTAATCGGGCTGTATCAACGTCAGTGTATTGTCTTACTTTCCTGACGGTGTATGCGGCCGAACTGAGCCTTCCCGCTAGGCTTGATATATGTGGTCTCCACTGATGTTTGGCATCTACTGTTATACCCAGAAACACTGCCGAGCCTACAGTTTCAAGCACCTCTTTATCTAAAACGATGTTGGGACCTAAATTTCTACCATTCGGTATACATATCGTTTTCTTGGCATTGAGAACTAAGTTATTTGTCATAAACCAATCCGTAACCATTGAGAGTGAAATGTTTACGTCGTCAAAATCATGTATATTCCTGTCTACTTTAAAAATAAGAGAGGTATCATCTGCAAACAGTACAACGTCACAGATACCCTTGAAATAGAATAGTAAGTCGTTGATATACACTAAGAATAAGAATGGGCCCAGTATGGACCCTTGAGGTACACCTAACGGAACTGGTAGCTTGGAAGATTTCACACCATCAATATCTACACATTGGAACCTATTATGTAAATAAGAATTTATTACTTTAAGAGCTTCGTTTTGGACGCCGTAATGATGTAGTTTACGTGAAAGCATGTCATGGTGCATGCTCATTTTGTTACGAGCGCGGTGCGAGCCTTGTGTTTTAAGCGCGTTCAAAAGGTTTGCACCGCGCTCATAACAAGGTTTTTAAACTACGTCATGCGTCATAATGAATAATATTTAAAAAAAAAAAATTATTCAAAGGTTTTTTTTACTTTTTTGAATGATTAGTAGTCTTTGGATGCATGAAGTGGGCTGCCGTTGTAAGACGATTAAAATGCCACGGTGTATACATTTAAAATATATTTTCATCAAAAATGTCAAATACAGTTGGAACTTTGAGTTTCACTATCTCCGTAACTAAAAGGTTCCACGGGGATAGTACAGTACAAAAAAAATCACAATGATGGGAAGAAGAAGTGAATGTCGGCTTCGTTAAGGGTATTTTGCAACCGTTACAATAATAAAGTTCTCGGCAGCGGCATGTTCCTGGCGGACGTGCGGCGCGTGCTGGGCGCCCCCGAGTGGATGGTGGCGGTGGACGCGCGCCGCACGCGCGCGCTGCACGGCGGCACGTGCGTGCAGCTGCTGCTGCACTTCACCGGCCCGCACGCCAACAGGCTGGAGCTGGACTTTACTAAGTGAGTACACCGCGGGATGGTGTCGGTGGACGCGCGCCGCACGCGCGCGCTGCACGGCGGCACGTGCGTGCAGCTGCTGCTGCACTTCACCGGCCCGCACGCCAACAGGCTGGAGCTGGACTTTACTAAGTGAGTACACCGCGGGATGGTGTCGGTGGACGCGCGCCGCATGCGCGCGCTGCACGGCGGCACGTGCGTGCAGCTGCTGCTGCACTTCACCGGCCCGCACGCCAACAGGCTGGAGCTGGACTTTACTAAGTGAGTACACCGCGGGATGGTGTCGGTAGACGCGCGCCGCACGCGCGCGCTGCACGGCGGCACGTGCGTGCAGCTGCTGCTGCACTTCACCGGCCCGCACGCCAACAGGCTGGAGCTGGACTTTACTAAGTGAGTACACCGCGGGATGGTGTCGGTGGACGCGCGCCGCATGCGCGCGCTGCACGGCGGCACGTGCGTGCAGCTGCTGCTGCACTTCACCGGCCCGCACGCCAACAGGCTGGAGCTGGACTTTACTAAGTGAGTACACCGCGGGATGGTGTCGGTAGACGCGCGCCGCACGCGCGCGCTGCACGGCGGCACGTGCGTGCAGCTGCTGCTGCACTTCACCGGCCCGCACGCCAACAGGCTGGAGCTGGACTTTACTAAGTGAGTACACCGCGGGATGGTGTCGGTAGACGCGCGCCGCACGCGCGCGCTGCACGGCGGCACGTGCGTGCAGCTGCTGCTGCACTTCACCGGCCCGCACGCCAACAGGCTGGAGCTGGACTTTACTAAGTGAGTACACCGCGGGATGGTGTCGGTAGACGCGCGCCGCACGCGCGCGCTGCACGGCGGCACGTGCGTGCAGCTGCTGCTGCACTTCACCGGCCCGCACGCCAACAGGCTGGAGCTGGACTTTACTAAGTGAGTACACCGCGGGATGGTGTCGGTAGACGCGCGCCGCACGCGCGCGCTGCACGGCGGCACGTGCGTGCAGCTGCTGCTGCACTTCACCGGCCCGCACGCCAACAGGCTGGAGCTGGACTTTACTAAGTGAGTACACCGCGGGATGGTGTCGGTAGACGCGCGCCGCACGCGCGCGCTGCACGGCGGCACGTGCGTGCAGCTGCTGCTGCACTTCACCGGCCCGCACGCCAACAGGCTGGAGCTGGACTTTACTAAGTGAGTACACCGCGGGATGGTGTCGGTAGACGCGCGCCGCACGCGCGCGCTGCACGGCGGCACGTGCGTGCAGCTGCTGCTGCACTTCACCGGCCCGCACGCCAACAGGCTGGAGCTGGACTTTACTAAGTGAGTACACCGCGGGATGGTGTCGGTAGACGCGCGCCGCACGCGCGCGCTGCACGGCGGCACGTGCGTGCAGCTGCTGCTGCACTTCACCGGCCCGCACGCCAACAGGCTGGAGCTGGACTTTACTAAGTGAGTACACCGCGGGATGGTGTCGGTAGACGCGCGCCGCACGCGCGCGCTGCACGGCGGCACGTGCGTGCAGCTGCTGCTGCACTTCACCGGCCCGCACGCCAACAGGCTGGAGCTGGACTTTACTAAGTGAGTACACCGCGGGATGGTGTCGGTAGACGCGCGCCGCACGCGCGCGCTGCACGGCGGCACGTGCGTGCAGCTACTGCTGCACTTCACCGGCTCGCACGCCAACAGGCTGGAGCTGGACTTTACTAAGTGAGTACACCGCGGGATGGTGTCGGTAGACGCGCGCCGCACGCGCGCGCTGCACGGCGGCACGTGCGTGCAGCTGCTGCTGCACTTCACCGGCCCGCACGCCAACAGGCTGGAGCTGGACTTTACTAAGTGAGTACACCGCGGGATGGTGTCGGTAGACGCGCGCCGCACGCGCGCGCTGCACGGCGGCACGTGCGTGCAGCTGCTGCTGCACTTCACCGGCCCGCACGCCAACAGGCTGGAGCTGGACTTTACTAAGTGAGTACACCGCGGGATGGTGTCGGTAGACGCGCGCCGCACGCGCGCGCTGCACGGCGGCACGTGCGTGCAGCTGCTGCTGCACTTCACCGGCCCGCACGCCAACAGGCTGGAGCTGGACTTTACTAAGTGAGTACACCGCGGGATGGTGTCGGTAGACGCGCGCCGCACGCGCGCGCTGCACGGCGGCACGTGCGTGCAGCTGCTGCTGCACTTCACCGGCCCGCACGCCAACAGGCTGGAGCTGGACTTTACTAAGTGAGTACACCGCGGGATGGTGTCGGTAGACGCGCGCCGCACGCGCGCGCTGCACGGCGGCACGTGCGTGCAGCTACTGCTGCACTTCACCGGCTCGCACGCCAACAGGCTGCAGCTGGACTTTACTAAGTGAGTACACCGCGGGATGGTGTCGGTAGACGCGCGCCGCACGCGCGCGCTGCACGGCGGCACGTGCGTGCAGCTGCTGCTGCACTTCACCGGCCCGCACGCCAACAGGCTGGAGCTGGACTTTACTAAGTGAGTACACCGCGGGATGGTGTCGGTAGACGCGCGCCGCACGCGCGCGCTGCACGGCGGCACGTGCGTGCAGCTGCTGCTGCACTTCACCGGCCCGCACGCCAACAGGCTGGAGCTGGACTTTACTAAGTGAGTACACCGCGGGATGGTGTCGGTAGACGCGCGCCGCACGCGCGCGCTGCACGGCGGCACGTGCGTGCAGCTGCTGCTGCACTTCACCGGCCCGCACGCCAACAGGCTGGAGCTGGACTTTACTAAGTGAGTACACCGCGGGATGGTGTCGGTAGACGCGCGCCGCACGCGCGCGCTGCACGGCGGCACGTGCGTGCAGCTGCTGCTGCACTTCACCGGCCCGCACGCCAACAGGCTGGAGCTGGACTTTACTAAGTGAGTACACCGCGGGATGGTGTCGGTAGACGCGCGCCGCACGCGCGCGCTGCACGGCGGCACGTGCGTGCAGCTGCTGCTGCACTTCACCGGCCCGCACGCCAACAGGCTGGAGCTGGACTTTACTAAGTGAGTACACCGCGGGATGGTGTCGGTAGACGCGCGCCGCACGCGCGCGCTGCACGGCGGCACGTGCGTGCAGCTGCTGCTGCACTTCACCGGCCCGCACGCCAACAGGCTGGAGCTGGACTTTACTAAGTGAGTACACCGCGGGATGGTGTCGGTAGACGCGCGCCGCACGCGCGCGCTGCACGGCGGCACGTGCGTGCAGCTACTGCTGCACTTCACCGGCTCGCACGCCAACAGGCTGGAGCTGGACTTTACTAAGTGAGTACACCGCGGGATGGTGTCGGTAGACGCGCGCCGCACGCGCGCGCTGCACGGCGGCACGTGCGTGCAGCTGCTGCTGCACTTCACCGGCCCGCACGCCAACAGGCTGGAGCTGGACTTTACTAAGTGAGTACACCGCGGGATGGTGTCGGTAGACGCGCGCCGCACGCGCGCGCTGCACGGCGGCACGTGCGTGCAGCTGCTGCTGCACTTCACCGGCCCGCACGCCAACAGGCTGGAGCTGGACTTTACTAAGTGAGTACACCGCGGCGAGTGGAGCATACGACGATTATTTCTGTTGAGTTATGATATACTTCACTGCAGCCTACTGAGGTTCACGAACGTGGGTCTCAAATGCATTATATGAAATACTGTGTTTTCTTGTTAGCGATAGTGTTTATTATTTAAGTACTTAAAGCATCGCATTGGTAGATACATTTTAGCTGTAATGGTGTTATTACGAAATTTTAAATAGATACTTTCTACGTTAATCCGAAATATTGTGAGAACTTGACGTGTATGCTTCTTCCTTCTTACATAAGAAGCTTTAAGCACCACTACGAATATATATGTTTGTCAATACAGGTAGATATATATATTTTCCAGCATTTACACAATATATAGTTTTCTTCGGGAATAAAAACCAAGTTACGCGCCGAGTTCTAAGTCAGTAGATAGATAAATCACATTAGTTCAAGTACATATATAATTATGGTGTTTAAAATGAGCATATGCCCATTTAATGCAAACACCAAATAGTAAAAAGATAAACATAACATATGTCTGTTCTGTTCCAGATTGCTAGCATCAGGTCGACTGGACTCGCCCAGCATATTCATCCCAGGGTACATAAACACGAAACGGAAAAGGACCATCTCATACCGACCCTGTGGAACCACAGACCCCAATGAAAGGAAAAGTAAGTGCCGCCTTTAATTAAGTATTTTTAAGGCATACACTTGCTTAGAACAAGACTCATAACATCACGGCTGTATTCCCCTGAGGGCAAGGCAGAGGTGTACCTATGCTATGTTCGTATCCTACGTAATAGGGAGCGAGCCTATTGCCATCAACCAGGCACATTTCCAGACTCCGGGCTGCTACTGGAAAATTCCTGATTGAAAAATCCAATAACACTTTGCCTGACCTGGGAATCGAACCTAGAACCTTATGCTCAGCAGTAGCACTTGCAACCACTGCACCACGAGGCACAACAACACACGACATAAAGTTATATAGGTAATAATGGTTACCTATTTTAAAGTTTACACTTATAAGTCTTTGCATTTCACAACATTAATATTGGGATTAAAGACAAAAAACCGGCCAAGTGTGTGTCGGACCACACACAATGAAAGGTTCCGTAGTTGGGATGATTTTATCCCAAAAACGAACTTAACATTGTCTAGACAAGTCTGTTTCTTCAGTAGTAAACTATTTACAATTTTAAGAACATCTTAAACCAAGATCATATACCGGAATTGATTAACTTTGTGACCAATCCAGTTCCATTCACAAAGTAATAACAAATGAAACAAGCATGATAACAGAATGTCAGAGTGTATCAATCATTCCGCGACGAGCTCTTGCAGTTATTATGTACGTGGGTTATGTACAGCATCCCTATGTCGAACAGAGTTAATTAAACACGCTTGCAGGTATATGTATGCAATGGCGACTTTGAAAGGAGTGTCCGGTGTCACAGAGGGTTGCATGAGGACTGTTGATTTGTAATTTAACGTAATGAAACATAATTTAACGCGCAAATAATGTCTATCTCTAAAAACTGAGATGTTGGCTGAGATGTTCGTAAAACTGTAAATAGTTTAATTCTGAACAAACAGACTTATGTAGTTAATTCAACTACAATGTTAAGATTGTTCGTGGGATAAATTCATCCCAACTACGGAACCCTTCATTGTGCGCGGTTCGACTCGCATTTGTCCGGTTTTATATTTATATTGTGAGAGTTGGTTTTTAGGGGCTGTCTTTTACTGTTGACCTTCTAACCTAAGAAACTTGTGAAGAACACGCTATCGATTTCCCCCACCATGCGACCTTGGCCTTGGCTATTATAACATTGGCATGTTTCTCTCAGATTGTGTAAGGTCAGGGTAATCATTCAGCCACATATGGTAAGAAAACTTATCTCACCGGAATATTATAGCAGTCAGGAAGTTCCCAAACTACCTAGATAGCCGACAGCCTGCTTACCCTGCTACATCATAGGCACATGCTCACTACACCGGCATGCACTTGTGTGCATCTCTTTGTTGTCCGGGCACAATCCGCGGGACGCATGCGTGGCGGCCCGATCCGATCGATATGTTAGGTCTTCTGTGTGCCTAGTACATAGGCATGGCCTGAGCTCTCGTGTGGGGCCGAGGGGGGAGAGGGGCGGTAGTGCAGCGTGCAATGACATATTCCATAGCGCGGTGGCGCTAAATTATTGAAATGATTCGACTCTTTGCTCAGTTTACATGTCGTAGTAGTAAGTAGGTACTTTCAGTGTTAAGTTGGGACCTTGTTTTTATTACTTAGACTTCTCTTAAATTAATCCTCCAACCCACCCTCCCACCCATCCCTCCCTCTCTCCTCCCATTTCTCCTCTTTACTCTATTAATTGGTTCCTATTTTAATTGCCTTCAAGTGGTACAAAAACCATGAACAAATTAGGAAAGATCGCTGAGTTATTCAGTTGTCAAACAACACTAGGCAGGCAGATCTGTACCTATAAGTACACCCACATTTCGCCGGGGTGAAAATGCTGACATCAGATCAAAACAAAACCCAAACGTGGCCTAAACAAAACATTCACTTACTGCTCCTAGTTAATATTTATCTTCCCATAGTCAACAGGCTGGCATGTTGCCACTATTTGTTTACATTATTCTTCGTTACCCTCCGCCTACCACAGGAATGTTGCTCCATAATGTTACTTGCCTACCACAATAAGTAACGTTCCTTGGTTCAACAGGTCTCCTGGCAGCTCCATGACATAAAGTGTGATCGTTGGCACAAGATATCATTGTTTATGCGCAATCAAATTAGGCTAGTTTTTAGGGTTCCGTACTCGCAAGGTGCCAAACGGGATTGAAATTTTCACAGATTGTGTGTATTTCTAATGCCACTATCACAAAATAATAATAATTAAAATTAACTTTGAAATTAAAGGAGTCCCCATACAAGAAACGTGTTGTTTTCGGCGTTTTTTGCTACATATTTTAGAAAGAAAGAAAGAAAAAAATATTTATTGGGACTCAACACAGGAGATCACAACTTAAACTAAAACACACTCATAAGAACATAAAAAACATAAACAATAAAAAAAACAAAGTAGAATGAAAATAAAAACAAAGTCCTGTACGAGGCCAAAAGGCTCTGCATGATGCTGCGACAATTAAGACAAGTGCCGCAGCGCTGATATTTTGATAGGGCTCAGTATGATGTCACGGAAAGATAAGTTAAAACATATATAAAATAAAATAATTAATAGATGTGTGAATGAGAATAACATGTAAAATTATAAATATATTTTTTTTTACGGTGGTACGGAACTCGTCGTGTGTGAGTCCGACTCGCACTTTAAAATGTTTTATTTCATAAGGGCTTGAGGGTATTTTTGATATTGAACTCTTTTCCATGAAAGTACAACGAACTTGGAGCCTAGGACACTTTAGTAGAAAGTACAACGAGCTTGGAGCCTAGGACACTTTTGTAGAAAGTACGACGAACTTGGAGCCTAGGACACTTTAGTAGAAAATACAACGAGCTTGGAGCCTAGGATGCTTTAGTAGAAAGTACAACGAACTTGGAGCCTAGGACACTTTAGTAGAAAATACAACGAGCTTGGAGCCTAGGATGCTTTAGTAAAAAGTACAACGAGCTTGAAGCCTAGGATGCTTTAGTAGAAAGTACAACGAGCTTGAAGCCTAGGACACTTTAGTAGAAAGCACATCGAGCTTGGAGCCTAGGACACTTTAGTAGAAAGTACAACGAGCTTGGAGCCTAGGACACTTTAGTAGAAAGCACAACGAGCTTGGAGCCTAGAATACTTTAGTAGAAAGTACAACGAGCTTGGAGCCTAGGACACTTTAGTAGAAAGCACAACGAGCTTGGAGCCTAGAATACTTTAGTAGAAAGTACAACGAGCTTGGAGCCTAGGACACTTTAGTAGAAAGCACAACGAGCTTGGAGCCTAGGACACTTTTGTAGAAAGTACGACGAACTTGGAGCCTAGGACACTTTAGTAGAAAGTACAACGAGCTTGGAGCCTAGGATGCTTTAGTAGAAAGCACAACGAGCTTGGAGCCTAGGACACTTTAGTAGAAAGCACAACGAGCTTGAAGCCTAGGACACTTTAGTAGAAAGCACAACGAGCTTGGAGCCTAGGGCACTTTAGTAGAAAGTACAACGAGCTTGGAGCCTAGAATACTTTAGTAGAAAGTACAACGAGCTTGGAGCCTAGGACACTTTAGTAGAAAGCACAACGAGCTTGAAGCCTAGGACACTTTAGTAGAAAGCACAACGAGCTTGGAGCCTAGGGCACTTTAGTAGAAAGTACAACGAGCTTGGAGCCTAGAATACTTTAGTAGAAAGTACAACGAGCTTGGAGCCTAGGACACTTTAGTAGAAAGCACAACGAGCTTGGAGCCTAGGACACTTTAGTAGAAAGTACAACGAGCTTGAAGCCTAGGACACTTTAGTAGAAAGCACAACGAGCTTGGTGCCTAGGACACTTTAGTAGAAAGCACAACGAGCTTGGAGCCTAGGACACTTTAGTAGAAAGTACAACGAGCTTGGAGCCTAGAATACTTTAGTAGAAAGTACAACGAGCTTGGAGCCTAGAACACTTTAGTAGAAAGTACAATAAAGTACAACGGGCTGGGAGCTTAGGACACTTTAGTAGAAAATACAACGAGCTTGGAGCCTAGGACACTTTAGTAGAAAGTACAACGAGCTTGGAGCCTAGGACACTTTAGTAGAAAGTACAACGAGCTTGGAGCCTAGTACACTTTAGTAGAAAGTACAACGAGCTTGAAGCCTAGGACACTTTAGTAGAAAGTACAACGAGCTTGGAGCCTAGGACACTTTAGTAGAAAGTACAACGAGCTTGGAGCCTAGGACACTTTAGTAGAAAGTACAACGAGCTTGGAGCCTAGGACACTTTAGTAGAAAGCACAACGAGCTTGAAGCCTAGGACACTTTAGTAGAAAGTACAACGAGCTTGGAGCCTAGAATACTTTAGTAGAAAGTACAACGAGCTTGGAGCCTAGGACACTTTAGTAAAAAGTACAACGAGCTTGGAGCCTAGAATACTTTAGTAGAAAGTACAAAGAGCTTGGAGCCTAGAACACTTTAGTAGAAAGTACAATAAAGTACAACGGGCTGGGAGCTTAGGACACTTTAGTAGAAAGTACAATAAAGTACAAAGGGCTGGGAGTTTAGGACACTTTAGTAGAAAATACAACGAGCTTGGAGCCTAGGACACTTTAGTAGAAAGTACAACGAGCTTGGAGCCTAGGACACTTTAGTAGAAAGTACAACGAGCTTGGAGCCTAGGACACTTGAGTAGAAAGTACAATAAAGTACAAAGGGCTGGGAGCTTAGGACACTTTAGTAGAAAATACAACGACTTGGTGCCTAGGACACTTTAGTAGAAAGTACAACGAGCTTGGAGCCTAGGACACTTTAGTAGAAAGTACAACGAGCTTGGAGCCTAGGACACTTTAGTAGAAAGTACAACGAGCTTGGAGCCTAGGACACTTTAGTAGAAAGATGATTAAGCGCGCGATTTTCCGCGGCTGTACCTACATTACTACTGTTCAGACTCCAACTGTATAGAAAACTTGTTATTGAAGAAAGAAATATTAATCCATTTAGCAGGAATGATGTTTATAAAAACAAATCGTCAAGTGATCAATATATTTTGCACGCCAGTTTTAACGATTTTTTTTGAGAAACTGTTAAATAACCCTACCAAACACAAACCTTTTACAATATCTTGCAAATAAACATTTCATTAAGGGTAAATAATTAAACAATAAAAAATAGAGTAAAATCTCCATTTCATAATGAAAAACTAATACATATAATATAACCAATGAAATAAAAAATATTTAAGTCTTGTGTGCACAATATTTTTTTTTGTTTTTATTTAATTATCCATTAGTCTGAATCCCTGACAATTTTCAACATACATCTTTGGAGACAAACTGAATGGCTTATTATGATTATGATTAATAAACATCAAACTAACAGACACACAATACACATACTTACATTAATAAACTTACGCCATTTTCCCACGGGGGGAGGCAGCAACTACAGAACGCCACCTGCTACGATCCTTAAGATTCCTCCACTTGTTTCGTCCACTTCCATACATCAGCTATACTGTCAAAATCTCACCGTGAAAACTTAGGTGAAGTGAGCTGTCATTCCAGCTGATGCTGGGACCACTGGGACTGACACTCCGCTCACTTCACGTAAGTTTTCACGGTGACAATTTTACAGAACAGCTGTTAATAGACGTACGCCGGTGTCGAGTACTACGCACTTGACCTTTCTGAAGCACATCACCGGTAAGGACCAAACTAACAAAAATGTTTTTTAAATTTCAGAGAACTCGTTCTTCTTCTCGTCCAGCCCGTCGCCGGCCGCGCTGACGTCACCGCAGGCGCTGCTGCTGTGCGGCGCCGCGCTGGCGGCTGCACTACTGTAGTGTAGTCCGTTCCTAAACTATCTCATGGAAGTGTCAACAAACCCTGTTCAGGTTCCATTCTTACGCAATCACTCGCTACATGGAATTAGTAACATTTATCTGTATTTAGAAAGTCAACTTTTTCCAAAAATTATTCTTTGTGTAACATTATTTGAATTTAGTTGAGAAATCATCAACGAAAATTGAGTTATAAAATTAACCTAATTTGGCAAATGAAAAATACCTTTAAGGTGATTGAAAATTGAATTTTAGGTTTATTCAAATAATCAAATAAAAGCATTCAATATGTAAGCGGCACTACACATTGATAACCACAGATTTCTGATCCATTTTTTAACATTCTCATGAGATACTTTTGGAGCAGCCCTTAGTTACTCATACCAAACTGTACATAAGTATATTTAATACATTGCTTGTTACATATGCGGGCTGTTTTATTCAACCTCAACTCTTCATTAATCTATTGTGGAAGAGACACTACTTTGCAAATTTCATGTAGGTTCGGTCAGTGCTCTGCCTTACCTGAACCCTCTTACGGGGGAGAAGAGGGGAAAATGGGTCCGGTCATGCAGGTCACTGACTGTAATATGGTGGAACATCACACGTTGAAGATTGATGACAAAATATTTTTGTTGTTAGACGGTGTAGAGATAGTAAATTAAATATATGCCTACAGTGATAATAAATATCACATTACCTACATGAAACCACGTATTCTCAAAACCCTGAACAAACACAAATAACAATAAACTAATTAGCATTCTAGTCGCAGTAGGTATCTGCCTTTTTTCTTTAAATATTGAACCATAATATCATATACCTAAGTGCATAGACTTATTACTTGACGAATACGAAGTTTACGAACGAACGAACGATTTTTAGTATAATTGTTTATTTTATTGTTAAAAGTTTATAACAGATATGATATGCATGATTTTCAAATATTTTTAGTAACTTGTAATCCTCAGCTAGATTTGCACACCATATTTGTACGCCTCTTGACATAACATAGCGCTCTCTCTATTCATCAAACATAAGATCTGTATTTCTTTATCTATGTTAACAAATAAATAAATAATAAATAGATATATCGACTTATATTAAGCCTGTACTTTATAATGGGAAAACCTCATCGGCACTCTGAAAAAAAAACTAAAAAATAAAAAAAAACACAAACATTCCAGTGCTCCCATGGGGAAATAGAAAGAAGAGAGAAAAAATTATAATTTCAAGTTGTTACAATTAATTTCAATGAACTATCTACATGGTACATTGTTCGCTAACTGATTATACGGTTATATACAGACGTACCATTTCATTTTTTAGTTAGGGAACACAAACAACTGTACAGCACATATAACAAACAACTGTGCAGTACACATAACAGTGACATATTAAAATTTAATGAAGCATTACTGTACAATCCTCTACTTTTCCACGGATAACTAAATGCCATGTGGAAGTTGCTATGAAGTTTTATGTAACCTCTTTGTGCTAGCAAATAACGTTCAAGTTGCACAAGTGTCTTTCGATCGATCGCTTTTCTTGCATTATTCATTATAAATTCAGTACCAGGGGCCTTACTCCCGAAAACGATTCGAGTTTGATTTTGTTTTCAATTCGAACTCGTTTCTGATCTGAACTCGATTTAAAACCTTACTCCCGAACCAAATCGAATCGTAAACCAAGATCGACATAGGTTCGAGTATTATCAGCGTCGTTATGCCTGTCATTGTCTATATCCTATCATTCATGGATTACGTCATTGTCAAGTGTCTTATGTCTGTGGTTAGAATCTTTTATGTGGTTGAATTTATTTACTTCTCTATCACTTTCTCACGTAAAAAACGATACCCTAGTGCTTTATTTTAACTTAACAAATAAAACCCTATGAAAAAAACATCAACCAATCTGCCTATTCTTTTTCTAACTATGTTGTGCTCGGCTTCTAGTCTAACCGGATGCAGCTGAATACCAGTATTTTACAAGGAGCGACTGCCTACTTGAGAGCAGTGGTGGCCCAGTGGTAACGACAGCGACTTACGAGTTGTAGGTCGTAGGTTCGAACCCTGACAGGTGCTTTACTTTGTATAAATTATTTCATCACCACTGCTCTCAAAACGGCGAAGGAAAACATCGTGACACCGGTGGCATGTCCTAGAACCAAAAATTCGAAGACATGTCAAAACTACCAACCCGCACTGGGCCCGCGTGGTGGATTACGTCCTACTCCCTCTCACACAGAGGAGGCCTGTGCCCCAGCAGTAAGAACATTATAGGCTGATTATGTTGACTGCCTATCTGACCTCCTCAACCCAGTGACTGGGTAATACGATACCCCTTGGTAAGACTGGTTATCAGACTTTCGGGCTTCTCGCCTTGCATTTAATGGAAATGTCACTTCGTCTGGTTAATTTCTTCATGTGGTGTTAAATCTTCTACCAACATATTAAACAACTCCTTCGAGAAACTATAACTTCTTCGAAATTCTTCCGAATCCATTTCTATAGCCCCGGGTATTATATCGATTCATATTTCTTTTCGCACGAAGATCCATACGATGTTTTCTCAAGAACATTGAAAAACAAAGTAAGGCGAGCCATAATAATAAAGATTTTGAAGAAATAAAGCAGTAAAGAACACAAAAAAATCTCACTCGATCTTCATAAAGTAGCTTCTTTGCTATCGAGTAATTTGACGTTTAGTTTTGATTCAACTACTCGATACATAACTGTCAGATGGCGTGTGGAGTACGAACTTTTCGATTCTAACGAATCTTTCGATCGAAATTAGTGTCGTTTTGAACCACCGCACGATCGTGCGCTAGTGTCGGTTTCAAGAGTATGGATCGTCATTTATTTCGAATCTAATTCGATTGATTCAGTACTCGATGCTGTCGGGAGTAAGGCCCCAGTACAGGGTTCGATATTGGCTTGTATCAATAAATGCAATTTGAAAAGCTATATCGTCACGCAAATGCCACATACACCGCATTCAATATTCATGTTCACCGTGACCTATCGAGCATTTTGAAATTGTTTTTCTTCTCAAGCAAAGAAAATGCCATGATAAAAATGGTGGTCAGTCAGCAAGTTGGGAGCGGGACTGTATCGCCGCACGTTGAGGCTCTTTTGTGATAATATTGTCGTCACAAGTAGCTTATCGTGCCTTGATCACCAACAAGCATTTGGGAATTCAAACTAAGTAAAATTTTCCATAAGAAATATTCTTTCACAGTTCGAAAGTCAACGATGTACAAGTTAATCTTCAAAGTACATTTGAAAATGAACATTGTTTCCAAGGATTTCCAACAATAAAACCCCTTTTTATTGCTACCCCCGTGTCATCACGACAAATTTTTGCATCGGAAACTTACCTACGATAGAGCTAGGGCCTTAAGGCTTGATCGTAAATAATTTATTACCAGATGGTCGATGCAGTTAACATTCAATGTAATTTGAAACAGTTTCATTCCATTCACCGACACGCGAATGCCACGTTAAATATTGATCATCCCGCACGTGGCCTGTCTGTGTTAGTGGCGATACTTTATGACACTACCCTGTAGTATTGTCCGACTGCAAGCTACTAGGATTTTCCCATACAGAGCTGCAATTTCTTGGATATGTTGGATACGCAGAGTGTTATAAGTCGACTTTGGACACGCATCATCATCATCATTATTTCAGCCGAAAGACGTCCACTGCTGGACATATGCCTTCCCCAAAAGGGGAGGGGGGTGCCATAATCGCCACGCTCGGCAGGCGGGTTGGCGATCGCAGTATGGGGTAGTTTAGTAAGTCCCTTAGTCGCCTTTTACGACACCCACGGGAAGAAATAGGGTGGTGCTATTCTTTACGTCCGGCACCACGCCGACTACACACGGACACGCTTGCATGAAGTCAATCTCCGTTCCCGATTCCTGTACCAACTATTGAGCCCCGCAATCGCAGAGCCCATTTACAATGGGCGCGTGAACACAGAAATTGGTCAGAAGAAGAGTGCCGTTTTGTGTTTTTCTGGCGAATCTCGCTTTGGTATGAGGCCAGATAATAAATGTACACGGTATTGGCAGACCACTGGACGCCGATAACGTTTTTAAAAATCATGCCAGGAAGTCCATGCATACATTGATGGAACAATCATGATATGGGCGGGTATTTGGATCGGCGGAAGAACCGAACTGATTTGGATCAGAGGTAATCTCAATGCACAGATTTACGCTGAAACGATTGTATCAGATGTTGTCATTCCTTTGTCGACCCAATTTGGTGCTTAATTTTTGTTTATGCATGATAATGCACGTTCACACACTGCCAGAGTCGATGCAAACACACTTGCCGCAGCGAATACCACCGTCGTATCATGGCCTGCTCAATCGCCAGACTGGAATCCCATGAGCACGCATGGCCGCATGGGATATGCTTCAAAGAAGAGCTCTGTCATGTATGGATGTCGCACACACACCAGAAAATCTTTTTCGCATGTTACAACAGACGTGGGCGCCTGGGCGGCCATTCCACAACGTGATTTGGATGAACTCATATTGAGTATACTCATATCGAATCGCTGCGATTGTGTTATACGCGCTACTAATTGTTTATATTACGCAATTAAACCATTAAAAATATAGTTTTATCTTTTTATCACATTTTAATGTCAGGATTAAAAAAAGGTAAAGTTGGTACCTAGATCCAGAATACGAAAAAGTCGCGAAAAGTCTTTATTAATACTCTTAGTTAGACTCTCTTTATTAGTACAAAATTCGATTTGCAGTTGGAATATATGGGGAACATGTTTTTCAACTACAATGGTAGGTTTGTTCTTGGAATAAAGGACGATGGGAACTGGCGTCCCCAAAATTGAAACTTAGTCAACAGACTTGAGACATATCTCATTTAAAAGGTCTTAACTTACTGATCATTCTTTACTATGGCGACGATAGTCAAAAGCATGGGGTTTTAAGGGAAATTAAGGAAATGTAAGGCGCGGCGCCCATATCGGCATCGGCATCGGTGGGGCTCGGTAGAGCTCGGGCGCTTTACGTAAGCGCTCGAAAACTTTACGTAAGCGCCTGAAGCCGCTGTAAAGCGCCTGAGCTCCACCGATGCCGATGCCGATACTGGGCGCCGCGCTTAATGGTACTACTGTAGTACAAAATATGTTTGATTATGAAAAAATAAGTGAAAATCGTATTGGTTTTTACTTATTATGATACTTCATATTGTATTTATTTTTCATGACATAACATATTCACGCTTGTATACCCCGTAGGTGTAGGTAGATATTGTGTACCCAGGGTACCCACAACACGATATCCAAACTTAGTCAACAGACTTGTGACATATCTCATTTAAAAGGTCTTGGCTAACTGATCATTTTTTATTACGGCGACGACCGTCGAATGTATGGGGTTTTAAGGGAAAATAATAAAATGTGGTCATAATTATTTTGTAGTAGCGAATAAGTTAGATTATTAAAAATTGAAAATCGAATGTTATTTTACTTTATTGCATATTTGTTTTAAGTATACTTACTTCTTTATTTAAAATGGCATAACATAACATCTCTGCCCCTACACTTGCAGGGAATAAAGGCGGTATCAGGTCACTTTAAATAAGTTCCAGATCACACTGTTGAAATCTACTTTGAGAATGTTCCTGGTGTCTTGTAAAGAGTTTTAAATAGATTAAAATAAAAACATAGTCGCCCTGTCAAATCTTACCTGACACTCTGGTATACCTAGCTGTTTGTTGCTCTCGTTGTTCACTTTGCGTTTTTAATCTTATATACAATGTACTCTGTGTTTGATCTGTTTCACGACTAATACTGACCCTTGCTTATTAACTGGACCTGATAGATAGCTTTTCAACTGAGCCTGGCATTTTCTTTGGACTTTGAATATTAATTGTGAGTTGTTTGTTGACGGGAATATCATCCATGTTCTATTATGGAGAGTGGTGTGTTTTGTGTCCACGATCTGTCCTTCGACAGAGAAGATATATTTTACAGAATTCGCTGCTACAAAGTAGACCTGAGCTATCTAATTATATTTTACAAAATGGACTACTACAGGTACGTACTTAGCCACATAGGTGATACTGGTAATAGTAATACATCACCAATAGGTAGGTATATGCATGCTGCATGTGTTAATGTCCGTTACAGGTTGTGTTCAACAACGTCATGGCTGTGTGCCACAGGTGCTGGCAAAGAGCCAATAATGCCGTTGAACAACGACGCCACGTAGCAGAACCACATGACCAACACTCTGATGATATGGCTGTGGAACCTGACCACCAGCAACAACATATTTATGACCCACAAGTTGCAGAACCGGAAGATATTGGCAATGGACCAAATGAAATATTTGTGCCAGATTATGTAAGAGCACCCAATTCTTCCAGGAGTTGCTTATTTAGGGACTGCAGCAACGAGCATCTCAGAAGAATCCCAGAATCAGTAAGAGTGTACTTGGCGTGTAGGTACCGCTTATATATGCCACCCAGCGCACGTTTATGTGCAGAAGACCTGTCTTCGGCTAACCAACACTGGGACAACTTACTTGATAATGTGAACGTGACACATTATTTTAACGCACGTTTAGTTTCGGGCATGGCAAATATGCTGATTGAAGCCCTTCAGAACAAAAAGAGATTTGATTTTGATACCGCTACAGCCCTTAATGATACGGAACTGTTTTTTTGGACTGGTTTCACTCTTCAGCAATTTAATAATATTATAGAACAAACACCATCACTAACAGAAAGACACCTTCGGTCGCCCACGGACAGTACTAGGTATTTACTTAACAAAACTTAGAACTGGCGAAACCAATGAAAGAATCTCAATTCTATTTGACATGTCTCGTCGAGGGTTAGAACGTAAAATAAAAGTTGCCAGAGAATGTCTAACGCAAAGCTTTGTTCAAAGACATCTAGGATTAGACCATTTGCCAAGGGAAAGTATTCTTCAAAGGAACCTTCTATTACCACGAGGCATTTTTGGAAATGATGAAAACACCAAAGCCATATTTATTTGCGTCGGAACATACAAATGTATGTTTTAACTTTTCATTTCAGAGAAATTCATACAGTCATCACATGTTTAGAAATCTGTTAAAACCGTTTCTGATTGTAAACTGCGACGGTTACATAATTGATGTATTGGGTCCTTTCTGTGCAACAACTTCTGATGCGTCAGTCATGAAATCTATCATAAATAATAAAGAGAATCCGCTACATTGGTTTTTAAGATCTGGAGATGCTTTTATTTTGGATCGAGGATTTAGGGACAATATTGATGATATTCTGTCATTGGGCTATGAAGCCCATATGCCACCTTCAAAAGATCGAACTGCTACCCAATTATCAACTGAGCGGGCAAATAAGGCTCGGTTGGTAAGGATTTGTAGATGGGTAGTGGAAGTAGTCAACGGTAAATTCAAAAATAGATTTAAACTTTTAAGGCAAAACTATTTCAACAGTACGTTGAATAATATGTTCACAGATTTTCGTATTGCGGCTGCATTAATAAACGAATATTATCGTGTTGCCGTTGACAATAGATTCGCCCCTGAAATTGTAGATGCAATTCATACTCAGTTAACTGTACCAAATCTTCTTCAACAATATGTTGAAGTAAAAAACTTAAATAGGCGAAGAGTAGTTTTCGTACCTATGGATGCCAATAATCCTCAATTTGAAGATTTTCCACAGTTATCAGCTGATGATATTTGCGTTAGGCAGTTATCATATGAAACTAGTAAAATCGTATTGTGCTGAACATTTTTGCAATGGCCTTTATTTAATAGAATTATTTAGTGACAAGATTTACATGATATAGCACAATTTAATATTATTCAAAACAATGTTTGGTTAATCAGAGGCCGTATACAGTCGCGTCATGTAAGATCGCGCATTTATTACTCCTATATTTTAATAGACCGCAATGTTAATGACCGGCGTGCCATCGCACACTGGTATTGCTCATGCTTGACAGGACGCCGCACTGTCGGAAGCCGTGCGCATATTATTTCAATTATTATTATTTATTTATTCATATAACAATTCGCATTGTGTTTGAATTAGGTAGTACATTAATCCATATTTTCCCGCACAAATAAACAACATAAACAATAACTTATGAATATCAAACAGTAATTTCACTAAAAATAAAATCAATAACATAATATAAATATTGTGTCAATAGAATGTAAATAGTAATTATATAAATTATTGTAAATTGTAAATATTATCATGTCAAATACTTATAAATCTAATTTATTTATTTATTTATTTGGATCTCCAACAAAGATTACACCTTACATGCTAAAAATAACACATAAAAAGATACAAATCCTTGTGCATCTTCAATTATAGGAGACCACAGCTTGCATTAAGATATCAAACAATCAATTATTAATATGGAAATAAAGTATACAATTTAAAGTAAAAATAACAAGAATCAAAATTATAAAAAAAAAAAACTATATATATTGAGTTGAACAGTAGGGAGGAAGGTCAACACTCTATTAAATGCATAAAATCGGATAATGTCTTGAATATATATTTAATGTCAAAAAGGTAAATTAATATAAATACTATTCACCATAATTTGTCACCAATTCAGATATAGAATATAAACATTTATCTAACAGGAATGCTTTAAGTTTGGCTTTGAATAGAGTACCTTTGTAAATCAGTGATCTTAGGTCAGTAGGCAACTTATTAAATAATTCCACTGCTTGGTGTTTAGAGCAATGTTTAGCAATATTAAGTTTCGGTGCAATTTTATTTTTTATAACGTTTCTTCTAGTTTTTTCCCTAAGTTCACGTTCTTCTTGTGATTCGTGCTCGTGTATGTATTTCGCAAAGCGGCTGAGTAATACTAAAACATATAAACTTGGTACTGTTAAAATACCTAATTTTTTAAAATATTCTTTACATGATTCTCGTTGTGGGATTCTGACAATAGTTCTTAGTGCACGTTTCTGTAGTATGAATGCTCTTTGGCAATTATACCCGTAACTGCTACCCCAAAACATAATGCTGTATCGTAACCTGGATTCTACTAATGCATAATATACAGATTTTAGCTGCCTTAGATCAATATCGTCCCTGAGGCTTCTTAGCGCGTAACAAGCTGAAGATATTGAGGAATCAATGGCGGAGAGCTCTTTTTCCAATTTAATAGGGAATCTATATAAACTCCTAAAAATTTAACTTCGTTCACCAGTCCAATATTTTCCTTTTTGAGCTTGACATCTATGCTATCTTTGTTACGTGACGTTGTTTTAAACAACATAACATTAGTCTTAATTGGGT
Organism: Tiliacea citrago; assembly: GCA_963921375.1. NCBI lineage: Eukaryota > Metazoa > Arthropoda > Insecta > Lepidoptera > Noctuidae > Tiliacea > Tiliacea citrago. The sequence continues at coordinate 1,000,205 of OY992802.1, forward strand.
TTATTATTAACTTATTTGCTGTAAACCAAACAGAAAGATTCTTTAAACACTTATTTACATTTTCTGTCAACTCATTTAAGTTTGGCGACCCAATTATGGCGTTCGTATCATCTGCAAATATTACAAGTCCTGCGTCGGGTTGGGTATTATTCATAAAATTTAGTAAATCATTTGTAAAAATTAAATATAATATTGGTCCTAAGATTGAGCCTTGAGGCACCCCACGGCTTATGTTGGTCATCTTTGACTTATATATTACTTCATTCACACACTTTACGTCACAATTGTTTGAGTTAATGTCTTTTATTTCTACGTACATTCTACGGTTTTTTAAATAAGATGTCAAAAGTTTTAACGCTTTTCCTCTAATGCCATAATGTTCTAGTTTTGCCAGATGTAGCTCGTGATCTACTGTGTCAAACGCTGAACTTAAATCAATCAGTCATTAACCTAGTTTTCATTATTTTTTCAAAATTTTTCGATAGAATTGGTAGTAAGGATATTGGCCGGTAGTTTTTGGGATCCGTTCTGGTACCCTTTTTGTGTATCGGAACCACCTTTGCCAATTTAAGTTGTTCAGGAAAAACAGACTCTTCAATACATTTATTAATGAACTCAGATGGGGATACGCTAATATTTCTATATTATCCTTGATCACCGATATTGGCACGTCATCGTGCCCACAAGACGCTTTGCTTTTCATCTTACGTACAATTTTTGTTATATCCTGTGGTGTCGTCATACTGAATGTCATCTCACTTTCTACTCTCAATGTTGAGTTTCTTAGGAAGGAAATCGCTCTTTCTTCTTCTGTTTTTAAAAGTGATGATTTATACACAAATATATCAACAAAAGTATCTGCTATTTCTTGCTGATCGGTAACCACCTTGTTGTCAATATTTAGAACAAGTTTTCTTCTAACTTTGTTTTTCTTTCTCTTTGACTGATAATTTACAATTCCATGTCTCCTTTAATATATTTTTTGCTTTGTTGAGATGACATGATATGGCTAACTTTCGTGCGTGCTTTAGAACTCTTCTATAAATCCTAACATAATTCATTTTATAGTTATAAACACTAGTATTAATGGTATTAATGGTGTAGCCCGAACATAATATTCTTTTCATTTTGCTTGACACCCTGATTCCCTTGGTAATCCACTTTATCTGATTATTGTTCCTCAGCTTTACTTTACTGGTTTTCTTTGGGTAACACTCAGAAATTTTTTATTAAAATAATTGAGAAATGTATTGATGCCTACGATATTATGATTTGTATTTTGAAAGCACTTTTTAAATACAGCATTATATTTTGTGTTGAATGTTCTTTTATGAATTAAAATGGTATGTTCAGATTCATTTGTCTTTTTATCAATCTTATCAAGAATTATATTACAAAGAAGGCCACCATGGCCATCTGCTAAACCATTATGATCTACCAAACACTGCACTATATCATCATCGGAAAGATTAGTCAATACATTGTCAATGCAAGAGTATGATTTATTTCGAATAAAAGTTGGAGTATCTACGAGTATAAGGTGCCTAAAATTGTACGACGATAAAATACTTATAAATTCTAAAGATTTTTTTACAATTGTGTGGTATATGGGCTTCGGACGTCATAATGACTTCAATCCTCCAGCAGAACTATTTAATAGCATTACAATTGTCGATCCATGACTCTAACACATTATTTGCAGTACATTTACTAACATTTGCGGATGCTCTCGTTAGGCAGTTGGATCAGAAACTCTATTGATAGGAGGTTCCTCTCTCTGACTGAAGCTCTGCCTACTGGTAGCTTGCACCTTGTTCCCAACATTGCAGGGCTATATTTTTTTTGTAGGTACACACTTTTTATATATTTTAAAATGATGTTTAGTATTTTATTTTGAACTAGCTAATTAATGCCCGGTATGTGCTGCAATGCCTTTTTTTTGTTTGGAATCTTCTCCGGCGCGCACACTACTACTTACCAAAGTTTAAGTTTTACCTTTGTCTAGTCTCCGGGTAATACTGGTGTGATGTTATGTATTACACGGCTATGCGGGGAATCATCAAATACTTAACTTGCGAAGTCTGGATGTCTTAATATCTCTGCCTTCCCCTAAGAGAATTACGGGCGTACTGATATATTATATGTTTTAAGTTTATTTTATATTATTTGGCCATTGTTATATTAGTTGCTAATAATATTAGTGTCTGATCTCGTTCATTTTGACGAAAAATACAATGCAGTAGTACCTACCTATGGAGCTACCTATGATAGGGGTGGACCTCTGCCTACCCCTCCCTACGAGAAATACTATTGTGATATCATGTAGGTAAAATTAGTATAATAGATTACATCGTGAAATACGACATAAAGCAAAATGTGGATGTTCCACACATGTCTGGCTATCTATTCTTTTGTGGAATATAGGCGTGATGTTTTGTTGTTTTATGTTCCATATTAAATAAGTAGGCAATTATTATGTTTTATCTCATTTATTGTGACGAAAAATATAAAGCAATCATCTATATTCTCGTTAGATAATTGAAACTGAAACATGTTTTTTTCAGGAAACCCCATATATTTAAGACTTGAAACCAGCGAATTGTTATTTTGTAGCTTGTAACGAAAAATATGAGACAAAAGCGAAGTCTGTTGGATCAAAAAAAAAGTGGGGAATAGTAAATTGCCCATCGTCCTTTATCCCAACTACGGAACCATTGATTGCGCGTGGTGCGACATACACTTGGTCGGTTTTTTAGGGTTCCGTACCCAAAGGGTAAAACGGGAACCCTATTACTAAGGCCCCGCCGTCTGTCTGTCTGTCTGTTCGTCTGTCACCAGGCTGTATCTCATGAACCGTGATAGTTAGACAGTTGAAATTTTCACAGATGATGTATTTCTGTTGCCGCTAAAACAACAAATACAAAAAAAACAGAATAAAATAAATATTTAAGGGGGCTCCCATACAAAAAACGTGATTTTTTTGCTCCTTTTTGCTCTATATTTGTAACGGCAACAGGTAGACGCTTGAAATATTCTCAGAATATTTAGTTATATATTCACTTTAAAAATAATTATTGAATTAAAATAAAACAAATATTTAAGGGAGCTCCCGTACAAAAAACGAGTTTTTTTTGCCGTTTTTATAGATAATGGTACGGAACCCTTCGTGCGCGAGTCCGACTCGCACTTGGCCGGTTTTTATTTATTTGGAGGGTTTTAATCTAGACAGATCATGCCATCGTTCAAATCGACCTTACATACCACTAAGCAACTAAAAGCGATCATACACTATCTACCTCTACGACTAATCACAATGTTTACAAGCTCGTACCTACAGCATCCTGGCAGCTTCCGAAGCAGGAGCAGCAAGGACGCTGTAACTTATCTACCCCCGTCTCGGACATATGATTAAATACAATTAACAAAAACCCGTCTTTCCGGCTCGTTCCGGACACACTCCATGAACATCTTCATAAACATCTTCAATTATCATTCATTCTACACAATTTGGTGACTCAACTTTACCCGTTACGAATGCAAATGTATTTAAGGGTGTGTCGGGAGCGAAGTCGAAGGGCTGTTGTGATTGCCTGCCTTCCCTGTTGGCACTGTCTGTCCACGTACTTTTCCGAACGTTCGGTTGTGTAGTGGCTTACCACAAAGTTATACTGCGGCTCCTTTCATTGAAGTATACTTGCCAGCTTTCATAACAAAGGTATTTTAATCTACAGTAAAGCTGGGTATAATACGGGATACAGGAATACTTTTACCGTCGGTTGATGCCTTTTCAGCGAACTGGTCGAACATCTCATTACCTTCAATGTTTATATGAGTAGGCATCACACAACATATTTATTATTATTTTTAAGTATACATATTAAATCCAATACAACATAGGCAGGGGAATCCCCCGTTTGGGTGTGCATCGTCTTAATAACTGTAAACTACTGCGACAATTAGAATTAATGATAAACTCAGAACATGTTATTGCGTCATAGGACAATGCTTCTAACTATTAATTCAGCGTGCATTAACTATGGAATTTCTTGCCCATTCTTCTCCATACGGTTTTCTTGTAAATGTTGACATTCAAAAGTGCCTTTTGATGGCCTACTTGAAGTATTTGACTTTGATTGTAGTTTTCAATAACTTTACAACTCTTCTCATTCAGCTGACAGACGTCCGCAGTTACTACTGGACATAGGTTTCCCCCGAGCATGGCCTCAACGACCCCTTCTGTGCTACCAGTCCCAGTGGACCCACTAATTAATGATGATTGCTGTGGTAGGTTCGAAAAAACCTTTTACGTTTACTATTAACTCCACTACTATTGTAAAACTTTTTTTTCTTAAAGAGTAACGGTGGAGTTTCTTACCCATACGAAACTACCTTTTGGAAGGGGAAACAATTCTATTTTTTTGAAATTTTTTACGTTCAAAAGTGCCTCGTATGTGCCTATTTGAAATAAATAATTTGACTTTGAATTTTACGTTATGAGGAAATAACCATGAATTACCTAACTTTCGATTCTATTCTTTATAAAATGTACTGATTAAGTAAGACTCGGCGTGAGGGACATCAAATGGATAGTTAGTAATGTTTGAAGATCAATCTCAGTGTTACGAGTAGAGGAGACCTATCTGAATCATTTACTTGTCTTTAGATTTTGTAGTTTGTAGTGACAGATTACCAAATTGCTCAGTTTAATTGCTTGAAATTCTGGTTGCACTGAATCACAAACTGCAACTTTTAATAATAAGAGTTTGGTTTCAAAATATTAATTTAAAAACCGGCCAAGTGCGAGCCGGACTCGCGCACGAAGGGTTCCGTACCATTATCAATAAAAACGGCAAAAAAATCACGTTTGCTGTATGGGAGCCCCCCCCCTTAAATATTTGTTTTCATTTAATTATTTATTTTTAAAGTGAATATATAACTAAATATTCTGTGAATATTTCAAGCGTCTACCTGTTGCCGTTATCAATATCGAGCAAAAACGTGCAAAAAAATCACGTTTATTGTGTGGGAGCTCCCATACAACAACCGTGATTTTTTTGCTCGTTTTTGCCCTTAAATATTTATTTTATTTTGTTTTTTAGTATTTGTTGTTATAGCGGCAACAGAAATACATAATCTGTGAAAATTTCAACTGTCTAACTATCACGGTTCATGAGATACAGCCTGGTGACAAACGCACAAACAGACAGACAGACGGCGGAGCCTTAGTAATAGGGTTCCCGTTTTACCCTTTGGGTACGGAACCCTAAAAATCACGTTTGTTGTATTGGAGCCCCCTTAAATATTTATTTTATTCTGTTTTTTAGTATTTGTTGTTATAGCGGCAACAGAAATACATCATCTATGAAAATTTGAACTGTCTAACTATCACGGTTCATGAGATACAGCCTGGTGACAGACGGACAGACAGACAGACGGCGGAGCCTTAGTAATAGGGTTCACGTTTCACCCTTTGGGTACGGAACCCTAAAAAACTATATGCAGCACAAAAGTACAACAATAATTCAATCACCCCTCGAGACGCCCTCTTGAAGCGACTTAATTAGTACATAATCAGTCTAGACGATTGCAGGAACCCTTAGATACGGAAGGGGCGGTTACATAAACGCTATGTGCAGCTCCGGGCGCAGGCGCGGCGCCGCGGTCGATAGCGGCCGGGCGCGGCGGCGCGCGGCGCCCAGCGAGCCTCAGACATGGGCCGCGCCTAGCCCGACCAACATGCGGTACGAAGCGCTGCTCCTGCTCTTCCTATATTCAGTTCAGGCCAATCTAGAAGGCCCGTTCCTCTTCTTCGGGCCAAAGTCCTTAGAAAAATACAAAAGACCCGCGTTGAAGTACTTGGATCAAGATGAGCTTATGCGGATATATGGAGAGCAGGCGGCGATCGTGGTGTTCAACAACCAGGACTCGGTCCCGCTATCCAGTGGCTACTTCCCGCGCCTAAGGAAGATGCTGGAACGACAGACCACGCTGGTGTTGCCACAAGACTTCCTCGATGTTCACCCTGACTACATCAGCAACGAGACGCAGGTGAGTGCTACTAACCGTTTCTAATAAACGTAGGTACACTATTCTCTCAAGCCAATATCTCAAAATAACTTGTATCCCTGCCATGAACTGCCTGATGAAGCTGACATTTGCTCGCCACGGTACAGAAACATGCATTCTGGGGTGCCGAAGGTTGCTGTTGAAGTCAAGTACTGTCTGATGTTTACAGTTGTACATAAAGTTCGAATTCAAATGATGTGTACGGTTAGTAACGAGGAATGACCTGACGTCAAACTGATAACAAATGTATGCGTAGGAGGAGCACAAGGCGTGAGCGAGAGTCGTAACTTGAATCAAAGCGCCCGATCTAATAGTTTCAGCTTACTGTAACCGGGATATAGTATTCATTTAATATAGTGGTATTAATGTATTCATATATTATAATGGTACAATACCTATTCATAACATCTGTCTCGTTATAAGTGAACTTAGTTTTTAATTTAGTCAATAAGATACTTTTTATTACATCTTGAACATGTCCGGATTCCAATATAATGGCAAAAAATATCATATTGGGGTGTTCAGCAAAGCAACGATTACCTTGCCGATTGCTAAAGGGCGGACTCATAGTGGAGCTAAATGACTCGATGTGACCTTTGTAAAATATTGTAATATTCGGGATATATACAAATGCAAATAATTTATTTTCTTTCACAAGTTATGTACATGTTATATTATGTGTGTCGTGTATGTTGTTGTGTATGTATGTTGTATGATATTGTTGTGTATGTATGTTGTATGATATTGTTGTGTATGTATGTTGTATGATATTGTTGTGTATGTATGTTGTATGATATTGTTGTGTATGTATGTTGTATGATATTGTTGTGTATGTATGTTGTATGATATTGTTGTGTATGTATGTTGTATGATATTGTTGTGTATGTATGTTGTATGATATTGTTGTGTATGTATGTTGTATGATATTGTTGTGTATGTATGTTGTATGATATTGTTGTGTATGTATGTTGTATGATATTGTTGTGTATGTATGTTGTATGATATTGTTGTGTATGTATGTTGTATGATATTGTTGTGTATGTATGTTGTATGATATTGTTGTGTATGTATGTTGTATGATATTGTTGTGTATGTATGTTGTATGATATTGAGTCTTACTTCACACTTATTTTTGTACTAGCTTTTGCCCGCGGCTTCACTCGCGTTAATTTAGAATTTGACAATCATTTCGGGTTGTACTCTGCTTTTTGAAATTGAAAGTGCTATTAAATACATCCCATAACATAATTTAATCATGATACAAAAGACACGTGGTGCCATCTATTATCGGTACTTTTGTCGGGATGAAATACCTTTCATCCCGAAAAAAGTACCGTTCCGTTCCGTGTACAGAAACGGACATAGGGGTATCCCCCTATGTCGGTTTCTGTACATCTGACAACGTATATGCAAAATTTCAGGATGATCGGTTCAGTGGTTAAGGCGTGAAAAGATAACAAACAAACAAACAAACTTACTTTCGCATTTATAATATTACTAGCTGCGCCCCACGGTTTCACCCACGTAAGTCTCGATCCCGTGGGAATATCGGGATAAAAAGTAGCCTATGTCTTAATCCAGGGTGTCAGCTATCTCCATACAAAATTTTATCAAAATTGGTCCCGTCGTTTGAGCATGAAGAAGTAACAAACATACACACACACACACACACACTCACAAACTTTCGCCTTTATAATATTAGCGGGGTAAAGTTAGGATTAGGGTTAGACTAGTTAGGATAAGTTAGGATTCGTATGTTGTACCTAATAACGAGTGTTCTATTCTATTCTAACTCACATAAAGCCTTAAATATTAAACAAATTTTATTTCAGTATAGAATAAAACGGTTTTTTATTTAAAATGTTTCGAAAACTACGTCGTTTTTAAGGGTCACTTCAAGCTATTTTGGTCTAGTGTGGGTTGCCTTTTAGCAATGGTAAGGTTGTCGTTGGTTTACCGGACACCCCGCATATCACCCCCAGGTTTTGACGCTGCAGGGTCCCTGGTCGGAGAGGGATGCACAGATGACGGAGACCTTCGCGCGTCTGCAGGACATCTACGGAGCAGGCAGGGTGTTGGGCATCTTAGGTACTTTGTAAATAAATTATTTGTTCAAACCAGCACTAAATAAATAAATTAATATTTTTTATTTGAACCTATTTGGGAAAAACATTTATTTTTGGTGTTTAATTTAATTAGATTTCAGAAAATGAAACATATTGCATACGTGTAACACATACGTATTCAATTTGACTGCGTGTGCAATACATAGGTACATGTCACATGCTGCCATGCATTACATAGGTACATGTCACATGCTGCCATGCAATACATAGGTACATGTCACATGCTGCCATGCAATACATAGGTACATGTCACATGCTGCCATGCAATACATAGGTACATGTCACATGCTGCCATGCAATACATAGGTACATGTCACATGCTGCCATGCAATATAATTTACACTCGTCGCACGTACACAAGCAACATAACTACGTGCACAATAAATAAATATTACATGCGCACATGCGTCGTACAACCTGGGGTGATACATGTAACATACATAAATACGTACATGTTACATATACACAGGTATTCAAACGTGCATACACATTATATATTTTACAGACGCAGTACAATATATTAATATTTATTTTATACGCGCAGGTAACTCCGTATCGCAGAGCCCGTCGGCTGATTACATCGATGGAGAGCCGTGGTCCCGGGTTCGCCGGGAAGTTCTGAATGAGACCTCGTCATCAACCAGTCCTCTTGAGGATGAGAGGCCTACGAAGGTCATGCAAAAGTTTGCACTCTATAATGCCACAGGTAAGGTTCAATAGTCCGAGGTCTACGAATAAGACAATTCGTATCCGAGGGTCATGATTGCTGTTCTTATTCTACGTTATTCTTCACAGGTTTCCCAGGCAAAGGTGCTCTGCTATTCTCCTCAGGCTGGCCAGAGCTTCGTCGCACTAACGGCACTACTATCAGACTTAGCACGCCTGTCGGAGAACCCACCATCAAACCTACCAGGCTCTACACTATCATGGTGGTGCGGTTCGTGGATGGGGACAGCAGAGATAAGGTCAGTTAGCGGGTCGGTGATGGTAAAATAAAGTCTTCTTGGATTTACTCTATCACCTAATTTACTCTTCCAGATAACTCTTGAGTTCAGCTTCAAGCAGTCAGCCGGCTGGTGGACGGCAGTAGGTGTTGAGGTGAAGTTTGGTCTAGAAGTTACGGGCATTAGCTTGAAGGCGCCCAGCCCACCCGACGCCCCATCCGCTGTGCTCGGCAAGTCTTATCACTGCTCACTGCCCCTGGTCTACTCCTCCGAAGATGCCACACTAACGTTGCCAGACATACAGGTTGGTGACAAAGCAGTAAATAATGACGGATCTCATGTATCTTCTTTTGAAATTGTAACACATGTTGGTTTTTTGTTAACAGATGCAAATGTTCATGGACAGTACGGAGAGGTTCGCGGATGCTTTCGACTGCATTGGCTTCACAACTGTACCAATCTGGTAAGTTTTACCGATTCGCAAGCAATTTATATCAATGATAAATCAGAATTTCCAGATTCATAGTAAAAATATTTTCCCTGAAAATATCGACTAATGAGTATTGCTTATCTTGTCCGCAGGTCAGGTATAATGGTCTCGTTCATCATGCTGATTGCTTTAGGCATCTCCATATCAATGATCTTGGACATTAAGACGATGGATCGCTTTGAGAACAACAGAAGCAAGCAACTGACCATCACCGTCACCGAATAATTTGTTTTTAGGGACAAACCCTTGTGTAAAATCTAAGCCAACATAGGTATATAGTTCTGTAGGTAGATGTTTAAGTGCTATTGTTCTACGCACAACATGTTTTTCTAGTTACAAATTTCCAAAATAGTCACATAGGGTAATCCGTAAATAAATGTTATAGCGTTTTAAAGGCTTCGTCATATGATGGATATGATAATGTCTTCTCCTTCATTAAAAAACAACATAATCACTCTTTGAGAGCTTCCTTTTAGGGGTGACATAGTCCATCACGAATGTCACCCAAATTCGTCACGTTCATTAAGATAACACAGTTTATAATTTCTGTGATTTTGCTTTGTGTGTTCATGTTACTGAACGTGATAACCGTATCTTTCCATGCTGGTCTGGGAAAGAAAGAAAAACATAGAAGGGCCAGCTGCTTATCATCCCGCGCAAGTCGTAAGAGTCGACTGAGGGAGCCGGGTTCAAGTGGCGCACGGGGCGGCGCACCAGCAAGCCGTCGCCTCACAGGGCGCCGCCGACATCCCAAACCCTTATTGCTAGCAACGCTTGAGGAGGTGCTTCTCTTGAAGCGTTGCTTATAGAGTATTTTTGTACCTAAATTTTAATCGCAGCATATAAAGCCGGGAAAACGCTTAGCAAAAGATATAATATAAAGTAGCATAATAATCTGTCTCTGTTCCTGTCCTCTTGTCTTTCCTTAGGTTAAGTTAGATGTAAGTTGTAAATAAATAGGATAGACAATGTCTTGTACACTGTGTATTTAAGGATGTTGTTTAGTTTATGCCAACGATACAAACGATTGTAAATGTGTATTATAATTAAATATCATATCAATGTTATTATTCAGTGTTTTATTTACTTTTTCGTAATAAAACTATATATCCTAGCCAAATCAAAACTCCTAGTTATAGATAATTAATTGGTCATAATACGTACTAGATTTAAAACTACGCAGTATGTACTGGTTGATAGGAAGACACTCACAAATGAGCACACACAGCAAGTTGACAGTCTACAAAGCCATCTTGAAACCAATATGGACCTATGCCATACAGCTCTGGGGTACAGCCGCCTACAGTAACATTGAGATACTGGAAAGATTCCAAACCAAAACACTAAGGACCATCTTTAACGTCCCTCAATACATCAGTAATAAGAACATATATCATGACTTAAATGTACCAACTGTTAAACCGGAGATAGCGAAATATAGCACCAACTACCAGAAAAGACTTTCAAATCACAAAAATGAGCTTGAGCTTGCCCTTAGACTCAGTGGAGATCAAGGTCTTCAACACAGAAGATTAAAGCGACATAGTGTTCCAAATCTACAGATTAGATTTATCAGAATGGAAGGGGGGGACACCTCCCTGAGGAGTGTCTCACCCAGCTAAAAAACAAAAACAGATATAATTATATCAGACAAAGAAGTGGCTTATTGTTGTGTCCAACGGATTGCCGCGGTGCAGAAAGAAGAAAATAAAAAAAATAATACGTGCGCGTTCACATACAAATAAAGCAAGCAGGATGTTAAAGAAGTATTAAGAGTCCATAATACCTCAGCGCCACAACACTCTCTATCCCGCTTGCGGTAACGCAAGCATGCGAGGCAGGGAGAGAGAGAGAAGGCTCCAAGGCGCCGATTGTTTAGGTAATTTCTTTTTACGGTGAAAATAATGGTAAAAAAGCAGTATTAATTAATTAATAATAATAATGAATGTTTGCGCTTGATACTTAAGTGACTTCATAGTGTCCGTGTCATGTTGCTGCTAACAGTTGTTGATAGGCGCACATAAGTGACGGTGATCACATAAATTATAAATATATATATAAAATCAGCCAAGGAAAAATTTCTACCCGACTTTTTGGGATTTCTTAGACGGATGAACATCGGCTCCGTACCTGATTAGAATATATCTTCTTCTGTTAATGAATTTCGCAACTTAAAAAAAAAAATTGCAAGAGTTTATTTATTTATTTAACAGTTTATGTACACACATATAAACAGACAAGAAGAAAGGAACAGAAAAATATTATTATTTCATTATTCGAATATTTTTATTTGTAGAACATAGGTAAAACAAAGTACAGATGTCAATATTTATAAAACGAGCGCTATGTCTTGCCGTCAACGGCATACAAATATTCTAATTATAATTTCTTATGACTAATTGGTAAAAAATAATAAAAACAATCAAATTAATAATTAAACTCAATTAAGTATAACAATTAAAAAACAAAAATATTAAATAAAAAACTGTTCAATTCATTAATTATTATAAAAATAACTTTGATCATAGAACAAAACATTAAAATTAAATTAGATTATATAAAACAATTAAATGTCATTAATACTGGCGTGCCGTGCCATCCGACCAGCGCTCTCTCTCTCTCTCTCCCACTACAGACATATATTAGAGTTAGCTGGTATATTTTAATTAAGGACCTATTGTTACAAATAAAGTCTTCTTAATTGAGACTTAACTTGAAGGAGTAAGTATAGATAAATATCTACATTATAGGAGTATGCGTTATTAGCAACATATTATTAATGGTATTGATGATAGGTACTGCTTGCAGCAACGGTAAATTTGTAGGAGAGAAATAAATAAGAAATACCTATCGCTCTTTAATGATATTCATGTAACAACACAAATGCTAGGTACTTACAATACAGAAAAATAATTATTCGAGTACCTACCTACCCAGGTCATTAACAAAGGCATCACAGGCCATGGGTAACGATAGGTTATTTTTTATTCTTAATATGTATCTAGGTACACAGTTTGCATAAAAATGATAGATAATGAACTGTTTTTATTACTATTCCGACATCCATTAATGTATGTGCACGAGTGTACCTACATCTCATAAACAGCTCAATACCATTGACAACTTAATTTGGTCGGGTTATACGCGGAGATTTAGTATGGAAAAGTAATGAAAGCCAATTTCTCTTAAAATACAACACTTGGGAATCTGAATTTTTGTACACTATTACTTCTTTAGGAGCACTAATTTTTATATAAATTTGGGAAGAAATCACAGAGTTTTTAATAGGGAAATCTTCAAATGAAAATTTAACACCGTGACTACCGCCACCCCACCAATGATATGGTATATCTCGTAAACTACTGGAGTAGTAATTTTGAATTTTAGGTATCAATTTTATCTCGCAGAGCACTAATTTTCTATGTAGGTTTGAGGAAAGCGACTAGCTCCTGAAACTTGGAATCAACATTCAAAGTCGTGGTCCTGCTGAACGAGTGCGCGAAAGTTATCGTCGTTGATTTCTCGGTAAATACAAATGTTTCAGTTCGGTTTTTGTTACGAAATGAATCACATTTAAGGGCACTAATTATTTGTATAAAATGTAATTAATGTAATTGTAAGTATACAATGTATACATGGCATGCCCCTTTTTCTGCGCTTATGGTGGTCCTGCTGAAGGGAGCGTGACTACCGCAGGGCCACCTTCAAAGTCGATTTTCTCGATAACTACTAAAGCACCAATTCTGTTGTTCGAGCACTAATTAGCACCAATTGAGCACTAATTATTTGCCAAATATGGAAGCGATTGGCGTTCGTGGTCTTGCGGTAGTCACGGACATGCATATTTTATATTTAAATTTAGTTTTTTTTTCCTTGGTTCGAAAGTCATAAACTGTGTTTTTTCTAAATTGATTTTAAGTTTATTCTTACGTAGCCAGTTTATAATGCAATGGATGGCATTATTTATTTCATTTTCATATGATTCTAACTTTTTACACAGTATAATGAATGGTTTCATAGTCAGTACACTTCGGCAAATCATTTATAAAAATGAGAAACAGCAAGTGGCCAAGGACACTCCCTTGGGGTTTTTTTTCCTTTGTTCGAAAGTCATAAACTGTGTTTTTTCTAAATTGATTTTAAGTTTATTCTTACGTAGCCAGTTTATAATGCAATAGATAGCATTATTTATTTCATTTTCATATGATTCTAACTTTTTACACATTATAATGAATGGTTTGATAGTCAGTACACTTTGGCAAATCATTTATAAAACTGAGAAACAGCAAGTGCCCAAGGACACTCCCTTGGGATACACCGCAAGTTGTATACCTAATGGATGACTTGTGAGCAACATCTCGCTTAGAGTTGGGACAAATTCTAGTTAAAACCGTGATTTGTTTTCTTCCACATAAATACGTTTTGATGAGGCTCAATATATTTCCTCGGTCACCATAACGTTCTAATTTTCCCAGTAATATTGTATGATCCACGTGATCGAATGACTTAGACATGTCCATGAGTACTGCGGCAATAGGATTTTTTTTGTCATCATTATCAATGATTTTTGCAACTACCTCATAGACTGCGTTGTTAATATTCCTATTTTTGCGAAAACCATATTGTTCTTTAGCGAGTATTTCATTTGTTTCAAAGAACGAGTTAAGGAAGTAATAAATCACTCTCTCAAAGATTTTTGATAATACCGGTGTTAAGGCTATTGGATGGTAATTTGAAATGGTTTCTTTGTTATCTTTCTTATGAAGTGGCTTAATTATAGTAGTTTTTAATAAGTTTGGAAAGTGACCATGTTCTATGCATAGGTTAATTATGAAACTTAGTACGGGTGCAAATTATATGCGACACAATTTTTTTTTTTTTTTGAAATTTCATCAAATCCCGTACTATGGGTATTTTTTTGCAAATTTATGATTTTGAAAATTTCCATAGCGTCCGTCGTCGGTGCCATTAAAAGGGTTCTTGGATAGTGATTTACAAAAGATATAGCATTACCGTTTGTAAAATTTTTTACAGGATGTACCGAATCTATAAAAGTAATCATTGAAAGCCGTAGCTATGCTTTTAGGATCGTTAATTTGCTTATCACCAATAAAAAGTTGGTTTACAGATTCCGGAGGAAAGTTAGATTTACACCTATTTATTAATTTCCACGTAGTTTTGGTTTTATTTTCTGCGCTATTCATAATATGACTGTTTTGAGACTTTTGTGTCAAATGTATTACTCTTTTTTATTCGTCTTGAATATTTAAGTTTAATTAATTGTTTGTTTTCAATATTTGGTGGTCGCCTGTATAACATCTCTCTTTTCCGTTGACTACAGTTTTTGATGCCTTTAGATATCCATCGCGGAGTTTTCCGAGTGGAAATCATTTTCCTCACGGTAGGGAGCAATATAAAAATAATAAAAAGTCGTAAAAAAGTTTAAATAAGTCATAAAACCAATTAAAAGCTTTTCCGGGTTTGTGCTATTGAATACTTCAGTAAAACTTAAGTTACTAATGGCTTCAATGAACTTAGATATATTCTCAGAGCTATAATCTCGACTTAATCCATACCAGTGATCAATTGCACACGATTTTTTAACAGGGCATTTAAAAAGTTCGGCAGTGTGGTCTGATAGGGCTAACTCTAAAACTTCGCCAGTACCACCTCTAACATTATGCATAACGTTTTCGATACATGTTCCACTAGATACTTGTGTGGGTTTTTTTTTATACTCGGCTTAAGATTACAATTCAGTAGTAAATGTTGAAATTCAGTGGATATTCTTTACTGTTGCAGTATATTTTCAGAATATATTCTACACAATAATTGCAATCAAACAGATAAGCATATTCCCATAATCCATTGTCTATATACATTAAATGATGAAACATTTCAATACGCTTATTAAATATAGAACAGTTATTACTTAATTTAAAATGAAGCGAGCAAATCACAGTTAGTATTAATCTTTAGCAAGCTCCTTCTTTATGTAGTCTATTAATAGTCTATAGTTATTGTACACTTGGTTGCAAATAACTGCTTTATTCCTCCATTTGGTATGATATAATGACAGAATTTATATCCGGTAAACGTACTTTTCCCTATGTCTAATATTTTATTCACATTATTACTAGAAATTATACATATTTTCCTGTGATCCTGTTTAGGGATTTCAGATGACGTTTTGAGGTGGTTAGTAATCGTCGGTAATGTTTGTATTTCCTGAGTGACACTAATATGCAGATGCGTATCTTGAGGTTCCTGAGCATATTGGCGTTGAGTATTCTTGGATATTTTTTTTGGCTGATGTAGGTGTTCCCGAATTAGCGATTGATTTTCTCAGGGTAGTTACATCTTCAACAGTCGTTTGTTGTGTAAAATGGAGTTGATAACTTTCTCGTCTTTGATAACTTTAATGGAGTTGATAACTTTCTCGTCTTTGAAATTGGTGAGCCTACGTCGGTTGTTAGCATCTTCGCTGTTTTTTTCAAGACCTCATATTTGTTTGTGATTTTAATTAGTGATGACTTTTAATCGATAGGACCTTAATCTCTTGATGGGCTGATAATAAATCCAATTTAAGTTTGCGGTATTTTATTGTAAATCATATCGTATCAATTCAATTCAATTTCTTATACGTAAAATAAGTTTTCTCACCGCACTATGGCAGAAACTACATAGAATGAAACGGCAAATCAGTCTGTTTGGGAGTCCGAGGCATGCTCCATCCTTGTATCCTTTTATTTATAAAAGTTATTTAAAGTTGAGGTCATGGGGACCACCCCTTGACCTCAACTTTGTAAATAGTAAAAAAATGTTTACTTTTTGAGTTTATGATTTTAAAACTGTTAAAACTAATCATTTTGATTGAACCAGAGTGATCAAAGTGATTCAATAATGATCCAATAGATAGCAGGGTATTATTTAGCAGTCTTTATTGTGCAGAGTATCATAAAAAAATATGGTTAACCTGCAATGGGTTCCAACCCCGGCAGTGTGATGAAATTATTTACAGAAAGTAAAGCGCCTTTACTTTGTGTAAATAATTTCATCACACTGCTCTCAAAACGATGAAAGAAAACATCGTGAGTTAACCGTCCTTTTTTTTGGGTACCTAGAAAATTATCAAATAACTTCTCCCGCTCTGAACGGAGCGGGAGGGATCAGACTTTTACTAACTAAAACCCACCCGCGTTCCTTCCGTTCCCTGTGTGCCAGGGCCACGATATCCCTTCCGCCAAACTCGCAACCCTGGCAGGCATTGGCCCTAACGGACCCCGTCAGTTGGTGCTGACATCTCTTTGAGGCGCGCGTGGAACACCACGCGCCGTCGACCCGGGCCTGGTCCTTATCGGACGGCGAGCTACCCATCAGCCTACGGTGGCCGAAAGTCAGCCAGCGACTCCCGACACCCAGGGCGTCTCCTGCGGCGACTAGGGGTGCGAGGGCGCGAACCTTGTCTCTCCCTCACACGTTCCGCCTCCTCCTTCGCGAGCATTACTGCTTCGCAGAAGGAGGTGACGGCCTCCCATGCACTCTCGCTCCGAACCATGGCCTGAACCAGGGCCAGACGCGAGAGTTCGCCGTCACCGATCGTCTCCGTGAGTCACACGGTGGTGCTCCGCCGATGCCGGGCAGACCTCCACCGTATGCTCTACCGTGTCCTTGGGGCGATCCACACAGTGGTGACACCCGGGCGTTTCCTCCCGCTTTATCCTGATCAGGAACCTCCCAAAACAACCGTGTCCGGTGAGGACCTGCGTCAGGCGGAAGATGAGAACGTCGTGGCGCCGGAGCTCTCTCCACTGTGCCGTGATTTCTCGCGGCAGCGGTGTTACGCCCCGGCGTTTCGCCTCCTCGCGCCACTTCCAGGAGGAAACCGTCCTAGAAAAACTTCGAAGACATATTGGGTAATAAGACATCTACCAACGCACTGGGCCCGCCTGGTAAATTATAGCGTAGTCCCTTCGGAGAGAGGAGGCCTGTGTCCCAGCAGTGGGAGCATTCTTTATGCTGATTATGCTAAGCAATGACCCCAATATCTTTAAAATAAGTAATCCTCGGAATGAGTTTTGATTTAAACAAATATACGAGTGCTCCAGTACAAGCTCTGCTCACCATCCCACCTGTGTAGCATGTAACAATACTCTTGTGTGTGCACAAGTTTGCATTACCATATTTATAGTACTTGCATGCGTCCTTTCATAAATAATACAAACGTGCTATATGCACGCCTTTCTCGGAAAGTATGTGTGGCACACAGTAAATATTGTAGCATTAACTTATTATTTATTTCCGTGGCAACTGATACATCTTATTTAGTTCCACACTAGTCTGTGATGATTCCCTGCGTTTGTTTACTCGTTGTAACTATTTAAAATATATTTTTTTAGGGTTCCGTCCGAATAGATCCAAATGAAAAATGGAACCCTTACAGGATCACTCGTGTGTCCGTCTGTCACAGCCAATTTGCTCCGAATCTACTGGACCGATTAATTTGAAATTTGGTACGCATATGAATTTCTCGGGCCCAAACACTTACGTGTAACATAAATAAATGATTTTTTAAACAGGGGTTAATTTTATGGGGTAAATTAGAAAAAAAAAAAAAAATTTGCTAACGGTACCGCATGACATATCAAATGAAAGACCTTGTTGTGAGGGTTTCAAATATTTGTTAAGGTTGTTTAAGCAAATAGATAAAAATTTACGATTTCCTTATCGCCGAAACTACTGGCAAAGTAAAAAAAAAAAAAAATGCGGAAATCAGTTCTTTAGTTATATTCCAAGAATATCTCTGTCTTAAAATAACATGGTAAATCTAGTGCGAGTGCCACTCGCACTGGTCCTGTTTTTCTTTACTACTTATCTCAGTTTCCATCCTAGGATTTAAGGATACGTCTTTTGTCCTCTCATCCGCTACCAAAGAGCTTACTGTTAGCATTCCAGCAGCCACTATCCTCCTTTTACTATCAACTTTGACAATCAGCGCTGATTCTCCGACCCGTGGAATGCATAATTACAAAAGTGTGTGACAAACGACCTCCGGCTCTGCTGACCCACTTCGCATGATGTAAGACACTGATAATATTCATATTTGCCGGAACAACCGCATATCTGAGATGAGCAGTGACAAGTTCTTTATCAGGCACCCGCGTGGCACGGGGTCGTACTAGCGGGAAGGTCATACTCTATGCGTGTGCCTTTCATACAAATCCGTAGGTAACAGATAGACAGGCAGACAGAGTTATTTTCACATTTATAATGTTAGTATGGATAAGCAGTTTCTCTGAATCTACTTAATATTTCCTGATTATTGGTACCTATTTGTTTGAAAGAGAAAAATCCATACGACTAGAGGTCGACGTCAATATTGTATCAGACTGTGGAAGGTACCTCATATACATACTGGAAATAATAAAACAGCACGGTGGGCCTTTTCGATTCCTCGACACCAGGAATGGAACGCCGGATTTCTGTAGAAGGATGCACTAGTATCCAGTTCCATGCTATACACGCCTTAAGAACATTACGATTCTAGGCAGGCAGGGTGCTACTGACATTTTCTTGTAGATAACTTCAACAACACTTCTTGACTCGGGAACAATGATCCCAACCTTTCGAAACCTGTCATTGATTTATTTCTGTTCTCGTTCAGGTTCAAAAGTTCAGTGCTTAAATATGTGACTCGCGAGACATACCTCATTAATTTCTGAATAAATTAAAGTATGTTCATTCATTACCTACTTTAACTTAATTAGTGATAATTATAAATGATTGAAATATAATAAATATAAATGAGTGAGGTCACTCGGCTTGGTCCACATTCTCGCATATTTTCGCACTGCCTTCACCTCAACACATAGAATATTAAATAAACATATTTCTCCACATTTTGGCGTCAGCCAAAGTGAAGCATTCACGATCTATCCTTTTAGGGGTAAGAAGAACGGTAGGTGACATTGACACTGGTGATTTTATGATGTTATGGTCATAATATTGGCAAAAATTAGACCACACTAACATGGGATACCTATTGAAGAGTCTGGTTTACGCTGAAATTGTATGAATGCACCTCAAAATAGATTTCTATCGAAGCCTTTTCCAAACAATGTATATATCTGCATATTAATGTAGGCTAACCAGATGTGGACACAGCCGTGATGTGTGTGTGTATGTTCATACAGTATTTTCCTTATTTCCGGCTGTTTTCTGGTTTATTATATCTTCGGAATACTAAGAAAAGAAATTGATTAGTTATAAGGTTCACGCCCCGCTCTGTGACTACTGCGACTAGCACGCGGTACTTCTGTGACTACTGCGACTAGCACGCGGTACTTCTGTGACTACTGCGACTAGCACGCGGTACTTCTGTGACTACTGCGACTAGCACGCGGTACTTCTGTGACTACTGCGACTAGCACGCGGTACTTCTGTGACTACTGCGACTCGCACGCGGTACTTCTGTGACTACTGCGACTAGCACGCGGTACTTCTGTGACTACTGCGACTAGCACGCGGTACTTCTGTGACTACTGCGACTAGCACGCGGTACTTCTGTGACTACTGCGACTAGCACGCGGTACTTCTGTGACTACTGCGACTAGCACGCGGTACTTCTGTGACTACTGCGACTAGCACGCGGTACTTCTGTGACTACTGCGACTAGCACGCGGTACTTCTGTGACTACTGCGACTAGCACGCGGTACTTCTGTGACTACTGCGACTAGCACGCGGTACTTCTGTGACTACTGCGACTAGCACGCGGTACTTCTGTGACTACTGCGACTAGCACGCGGTACTTCTGTGACTACTGCGACTAGCACGCGGTACTTCTGTGACTACTGCGACTAGCACACGGTACTTCTGTGACTACTGCGACTAGCACGCGGTACTTCTGTGACTACTGCGACTAGCACGCGGTACTTCTGTGACTACTGCGACTAGCACGCGGTACTTCTGTGACTACTGCGACTAGCACGCGGTACTTCTGTGACTACTGCGACTAGCACGCGGTACTTCTGTGACTACTGCGACTAGCACGCGGTACTTCTGTGACTACTGCGACTAGCACGCGGTACTTCTGTGACTACTGCGACTCGCACGCGGTACTTCTGTGACTACTGCGACTAGCACGCGGTACTTCTGTGACTACTGCGACTAGCACGCGGTACTTCTGTCACTACTGCGACTAGCACGCGGTACTTCTGTGACTACTGCGACTAGCACGCGGTACTTCTGTGACTACTGCGACTAGCACGCGGTACTTCTGTGACTACTGCGACTAGCACGCGGTACTTCTGTGACTACTGCGACTAGCACGCGGTACTTCTGTGACTACTGCGACTAGCACGCGGTACTTCTGTGACTACTGCGACTAGCACACGGTACTTCTGTGACTACTGCGACTAGCACGCGGTACTTCTGTGACTACTGCGACTAGCACGCGGTACTTCTGTGACTACTGCGACTAGCACGCGGTACTTCTGTGACTACTGCGACTAGCACGCGGTACTTCTGTGACTACTGCGACTAGCACGCGGTACTTCTGTGACTACTGCGACTAGCACGCGGTACTTCTGTGACTACTGCGACTAGCACGCGGTACTTCTGATCTGATTCTGAGACTACGAGTATATGCGCAATCTACATAGTACAATAAAAGATGTGAAGAACGCATCCAGGACTTGTAAAGTGTGAACACTACGAAATCTAATGCAAATCATGATTATGAATCTTTCTATTGTTGACTAAACATTTCCTTAATCATGTTAAATTTAATTGTCTCATCAAGTTATCGATATAAGTAAGACGCTTTCTACCGCGAGCTCAATAATCCTTGGCAGACAGGTCTTAAGTATGTTACCAATAAAAATAGCAACGCATTTGTTGTACACATTCCTAGAAGAAGGAAACTTGTTACATGTCTGTTTGTGAGATCTGATAAGGGAGACAGATGTTTATTGTGATGGCGGTGCGGGGTAAGGGTTAGATGGAGATGGTGTGGCTGTATGTAATAAATACGTTATCCATGGAAATTAAGGACACTATGGGATTTAAAAACTTCGATGGTCTTAACATAATTGGCAGTTTCAAACAAGATACGATCGCTAAGAGTTGATTTATAAACGTTGCTTAAACTTAAGAGACGTTTAAAACGTCCAAAAATGTATGGTTAAGCAGATGTTAATCAGTACCTTTAAGAAACGTTTATAAATCAACTCTTCACGATGGTATCTTGTTTGAAACTGCCACTTCTGTTAATACCATCGAAGTTTGTACAGAGGATATTGGTATGACAATAACCGCACGACTCTACAGAGAATCTTCCGAAAAGTTCCTAATAACACACTTTTCAATGGGAGCATGGATGACTTCAATAGACCCGTCCCGTCTGAATATTGAAGTCACTATAAGGGTCTCAAAAAGCTGGAAGAAGAAGCACCGTCGTTTTAGCCAGCAGGAGACGACATAGCCTCCGTCGACATATGAAGAAATATACACATAACTAGACCTCCTGCAGAACAACGTATGTTTACCATACCTAATTAGTTTCTGTTTTACTATAAGTATTCCAGCTAACTTGTCTTTTTATCATGCACGTGTGTCTGTGACAAAAACACATTCTATTTTTATTTGTTTATCTTTGACACTGTCACCAGCCCATTTTTACCATGAAAAAATTATACTTTGCGCAGAAATGAGTAAATGTCGTAAAAGAGAGTTATAGTATATTCCTTGGTCGTATAGCTTACGACCCACCAGTAAAACAAGCTTAGACCACACCTGTACATTAACATCGAATAATTTCATCTCCTCTGCAATAAAAAGCCATAGACTATTGAAGCCATCACGCGAGAGAAAAGCGAAAGTAGTTCCAATGTATGATGTATGGCCCACGATGGTGAACCACGAACCATGGGGATCCATCGCGCGGTGGCCATGGCTTTCCCTCGCAACAGGCCAATGTTAACGTTTATTGAAAAACATTAAATGTTGATTATAGAAAAGGTATTGTTCTTAGGATAGGTGACATGGCATGTCGTGCTGGTCTAAGGATTTTATGTCTACATCTCTTAGGTTGAAATCTATAAACGTTACTTAGCCCATGCTTTAGCTTACACATGTTTCTGTATCTATTTCTTGTAGTTGGACAGTTGTCGACAGTGACAAGAATAATGATTAGCCTTAGAGTAGGTACCGACGTGCCAAGTAACGTTTATAGATGTCGGCCTTACAGATTGTGAGCAGAGGCGGCTCGTCATAAAGAGCGCTGGTGCAGTTAACTCCCACGAAAATAGCATAATCTATATTTCTTTATTATAATCCTATACATAGGTACATTCTTTCTACTATGCCCATACGCATACAATAGCAGTTTACTAGAAAACCATTTCCTACGCGTACATTTGGCGTCAAGTTGTAACGTGTGGAGCGCCAGCGATTGCGCTCCTATGAAACAAAGTTCAGTACGATTTCTAGCACTGTATTCAATGAGTGCGAAAGAGAAATATCGACACAGTCCGACGCGTGAAACAGATGATTTGTATGAGAAATTAGCCTAATTTGGAGCGCCGCTCACGCGCGACGTTGCCAAACGTCCGTCGGCCGCGCGCGGGAATGCGATCTATGCCTATGCGCTGTTGCCGATCTTATGTAAACAAACAGTCGGCTCAACTCGGCTGTCAGTAGATTCGCAGTGTTTATTCTAAATAATTATTAAAAATAGTTTGTGCGCGACATTTGTATTAAAAATGGAACAATACAGTGTATCTTTTATTAAAAATTGTGAAAAGACTCTCGAAATGCGTATCGAACTGAAAGCTAAGGGACCACCACGTCCCGAAATTGCACTTTCTCAAAAATGTGTTACGATAAATAAATATTTTACGCGTGGTTTTAAATCTGAACAATATTTCAAAACACCTTGGTTGTGTGGATGTGAAGAAAGCAACAAATTATTTTGTTTCCCGTGTCTGGTGTTTGGAGCTGGCGCCGGCAGTGGTGGTGAATCTGCATGGACGGAAACGGCCGTGTTGACGATTTAGCGCATCTTTAATAAAAGTGAAAAAACATTCTCTGATTGTGAGTACAACCTGCCAGGGCCTCAAGTCTGCTATTACAATAGTGTCAGAATGGTCGATCATTGATTTCATAATTGTTAATTTTGACAAGTTTGGTAATCTACTATTATAATGGCGTCATTATGACTTTCCAATGGTCGGCAACTGACACTACATTGAAAGAAATTGCAAAGAAAATGATCGACCATTATGAATTTAACAGATTACGAACTTTTAGCAAAATGACAATGGGATCGTGTTGGAATGACTGAATTTATAAAAATAGCAGACTTGGGCCCCTGGTGCAGCTGACATAATTATTTTAATATTATAAAACGCAACATAACCGAGTTTGTCTCTTTTTTAACCGACTTTCAATAAGGAGGAGGTTATATGTTCATAATAGCAGTAGTGTTGTGTGTGTAGTAGTGTTAGTTGTGTATGTGGTTGTTGTTGTTTGTTTGTTGTGGAAATGGTATGTTTCTTTATTTTTTTTTATATATCTATTTATCGTTCTCAGGAGCATACCCTGTCAAATAAACAAAGAATTTTCGAAATCGGTCCACCATTGATGGAGAAATCGGTGAAAATACAGAAAAAAAAACATACAGACGAACAAAATATAACCTCCTTTTTGGAAGTTGGTTAAAAATATTGCGTTTAGCGATAAGACCGTCCATTGTGCCACCCTATGTAAAACTTCAACATATATATCTGTAGATATTTTTTATGGTGTACATAATAAAGAATATTCTATTCTATTCTACATAATATATAAATTACAAACTGACCCACTGAAAAGTAACAAACAAAAAAACAATCGCATTCCAAAAAACACTCCACAAAGTGAAAAATAACTTTAATTTCCACCACTGTACTTTAGTTTATTTATGTCAGACACAAGTGATCCATATTTATGTTAGTACCTATACTTAAGAATTATGTTAGTAACCAAGGTTTAAATACACACCACAATTATACAATAATGGCAAAATACTAAAATTCTGATTAAACTTATTTTATTTATTTGGGAAAATAAACGGTTAGACATTACAATATTACACAAAAATTGAGTTACAGAGTGAGTAAATGTATAACCCACGACATTTTTCACATATTACACGTATGCTCGTACAAACAAGTTATAAGAATAATGCGATGTACGCTTACAATTAGATAGGTACAATTACGTTAGATAATGTGTTAATGATAAACACCAAACAGGCATGCAAATGAAAAAAAAACAAGAAATTATAAAGATACCGTCTGAGAGTCAAAAACATTACGGATCAATACCCTAATTATAGTTCCACGAACAAAGACTCTAAATATATCAGTTGGAAAAGCGAAGATGTCAATATTCTGGAAGAGATTGTTATATTGAGCTAAGACGAGCGACGTAGCGGTGCTCGTAGTCTGCGTTCGTACGACTAGAAGATATACCCCGGTAACGTAACCGTAGGCTTATGGTTGTTCTAGTTATTTTGACTTTGTAGTGTTTTTAATATTCATAAAAGTTATTTGGCTTGACTTGTAGGTAAGTGTCCACGCGAGAGGAATTTTGTTCCAGCCTAACTTACCAGCCACAGCCTCCGTTAGGACCGCTTTTTCAAAGTAATATACACTGTCTTAGATCTATTTCATTTCATCTTATCAGCCGAAACACAGTTTCACGCAAAGAACTCCTTCATGGTTTTCCACAAGGATCTATTCTGGGTCCTTTGGAGCTATCACTCAGGTCATCGGTTTATCTGGATTTCAGTAAAAAAAAAAACAACTATATCCTGCCGTGTACCGTGTGGTGCCGGATGTAAAGAATAGCACCACCCCATTTCTTCCCGTGGGTGTCGTAAAAGGCGACTAAGGGACTTACTAGAGAATAGGGAGCAGCGTTCGCTATGCATTTTAACACCATACTGCGATCGCCAACCCGCCTGCCAAGCATGCCGATTATGGAAACCCTTTGGGGGTGGCCTATGTCCAGCAGTGGACTCTTTCGGCTGAAATGACGATGATGAAGATATGGTGCGGCGTAGTCGTGTCACACACTTACAGTGCATGATATGTTATTTACGTTGTTGTGTCACACACTTACAGTGCATGATATGTTATTTACGTTGTTGTGTCACACACTTACAGTGCATGATATGTTATTTACGTTGTTGTGTCACACACTTACAGTGCATGATATGTTATTTACGTTGTTGTGTCACACACTTACAGTGCATGATATGTTATTTACATTGTTGTGTCACACACTTACAGTGCATGATATGTTATTTACGTTGTTGTGTCACACACTTACAGTGCATGATATGTTATTTACGTTGTTGTGTCACACACTTACAGTGCATGATATGTTATTTACGTTGTTGTGTCACACACTTACAGTGCATGATATGTTATTTACGTTGTTGTGTCACACACTTACAGTGCATGATATGTTATTTACGTTGTTGTGTCACACACTTACAGTGCATGATATGTTATTTACGTTGTTGTGTCACACACTTACAGTGCATGATATGTTATTTACGTTGTTGTGTCACACACTTACAGTGCATGATATGTTATTTACGTTGTTGTGTCACACACTTATAGTGCATGATATGTTATTTACGTTGTTGTGTCACACACTTACAGTGCATGATATGTTATTTACGTTGTTGTGTCACACACTTACAGTGCATGATATGTTATTTACGTTGTTGTGTCACACACTTACAGTGCATGATATGTTATTTACGTTGTTGTGTCACACACTTACAGTGCATGATATGTTATTTACGTTGTTGTGTCACACACTTACAGTGCATGATATGTTATTTACGTTGTTGTGTCACACACTTACAGTGCATGATATGTTATTTACGTTGTTGTGTCACACACTTACAGTGCATGATATGTTATTTACGTTGTTGTGTCACACACTTACAGTTCATGATATGTTATTTCCGTTGTTGTGTCACACACTTACAGTGCATGATATGTTATTTACGTTGTTGTGTCACACACTTACTTTTTTTTTTTTTTTTTTTTTTTTTAATTTTTTTTTTTTTTCTTCTTACATCTACCATTACAGAGTAACCCAATGCGGTAAATGCGCTTATCCTAACTTAATTATTCTAAATAGGCAAGTACTAACATTCAGTACCTACCTATAACAAATTACATACAATGCATTCCTTGTGAATTCACTCAGAGAACAACAGAATAAGTCTGTCTCAATCGCTATGAGGTTGAGCGTGCGAAGCGCACGCGTCAACGGCGCCTCCCTTACAAGTTTGGTCCGAGCGCGCGGTTCCACTAGCAGTGGCGGCTGCCGTCGTCGCCACACGTACCTGTCCGGAACACACAGGCTCACCTGCGCTAAAATAACTGCATTATGCACCTTCCCTCTTATTAATTTAAATATATATGAGGTGAGTGCAAGATCCCTTCTAACCCTTAGCTCATTGTATCCTACCATACCTAAAATAAATAAGGTTGGATACATTAGCGGGTAAAAGGGATATACTCCGTAATAATACTTATATAAATATCTTATAAATTTATTTTGTACCCTCTCCAGCATAAGACTATATTTAGCTTCATGCGGAGACCAGATGACTGCATTACATTCTAGCTGGCTCCTTACCAATGCATTATATAATGCTATAATAGCTTTCACATTCGTGAACCCTCGGACCGTACGGAGCATAAAACCTAAATTTCTATACGCTCTTTTGCAGCTACGCATGATGTGATCACGAAAATTCAAACCAGTGTTAAAACCCACTCCCAAGTCCTTGACTTCTGTGACCCGTACCATAGGTAACCCGTCAATATGGTAGGTATGTAGGATGGGATTGTGTGCGCGAGAAAAAGTGATGGTTACACACTTCGAGCTATTAAACTGCAAGAGATTTTCTTTGCTCCAGCTGACCACCCTATCAATGTCCCTTTGTAGCCTGACACAGTCATCACCGCTTTTTACCGCGAGGGACAATTTGAGGTCGTCGGCAAACAACAAACAATTTGCGTCTTGGACTACTTCTGGCAGATCGTTTACCATCAGAAGGAAGCCCAAAGGGCCAAGGTTACTACCTTGACTTACTCCGGACCTCGTGAAATATCGATCTGACACGTGTCCCGCATATTCCACATATTGCTGCCTATCCCTCAAATAACTGGCAAAAAACTGAAGTGAGTGTGGGGTGAAACCAACACTTGCTAACTTTTTAAGCAACATGTCATTTTCGACTAGGTCGAATGCTTTACTGAAATCAAAGTAAGCAGCATCAGTTTGTCCCCCACTATCTACCGTCGGCACCAGATAAGCCATGTGGCAGAGAAGATTACTGGTGGTACTTCTTCCAGGTCTAAATCCATGCTGAGCGTCTGATAGCTGTGCGCTAACCTGAAGGTATATGCTCTTGTGAATTGCTGTTTCCAATACCTTTGCCGGCGTCGACAATACTGCTACTGGTCTGTACCCATCCACCGATTCTGCTGAACCTCCCTTCGGAACCGGAACAACGCGGGTCACTTTCCACCTTTCCGGAAACACGGCAGCTTTGAGACACTGGTTATAAATATAAAGTAGCGGCTTAGCTAGCACTAATTGACAATCCTTGAATATGTAAGGCGGAATGCCGTCAGGCCCTGCGGACCGTTTCGGCTTAAGATCTTGAAGCGCACGACATACGTCTACTAACTGTAATTGGTCCAAGTGTACTCGCGCCGCTCCGTTTCCGCTACCTGCTTTAGCTATAGCCGCGGTTACATCCAATACCGGTCGCTCTGGCCTGTACACAGAATAGAAATACTCCGCAAACTCTTCCGCGGACCGTTGACCAGACAATGCCACCCCGTCTTTCAAAATCGCTTTCGGACTTCTCCCACCTCTCTTAGACTTGGCATAATTCCAAAAAGATTTAGGATCACTCAGCATTTGACTTTGAACACGGTTCCGATATTGTTCCTGTGCCACTGCTAACATATTTTTAATGTTAGTTCTACACCGAGCAAACGCTTCGTAATCGACCCTTTATTATAATTTATGCAGTAATGGATTAGGTTTTTTTTAATTCCTTCGGATTTCGATTGAAAGTTTATAACGCAATTGGGATGCTGGATATCCTGAACCCCGGATTGGAATTTTCGGCCATTTAGACTAAAATTGCCAACCGTCAGCAAGCGTAGTCGTAGTAGTATCGGACATTACCTGCTCATAATTATGTTATTAGTACAATTGTATGTAAATCTGTTTGTAATAATATAGTTTATGGTAATTTAGCTTATGGACATAGAGAAGTTGATATTCCTTATAATGGGTTAATGTATTTTATTGGATTGGACAAGTTATAAGCTATAGCAGGTGAGGAGGTGATAATAAAAGCTATGTATAACAATAAATGTTTACTTTTAAGACAATGGGCAGACAGACAATTCGTCACAATGTAAATTTATTTTGCAAAAAGGTATTAGGTACTTGGTTTGGTCCAATCTGTGGCAGGTCGAGTGTATTAAGGTGGGGCCTGTGGTTGGGGATAACAAAATAATAATGAAAAGCGACCAAGATCTGTCATATTTTGTACGCCGACAGAAACATATAAAGAAGGAAGCAGCAAGAAAGAAACAAAGAAAGAAATGTTTTTATTTCTAATAAGAAAGAGCATTGAAACAGAATTTCAGAGTTAATTGGAGAATTCTTAAAATAGATTTTATCCTCGCTTCTCTCACGATTCTGCACCACACACCAAACTAATATTTCCATCACAGTGATAAACTTTCACTTATTAGCTTGCGGGCGAGCGCGGGGGTGAGGCACCTATCGACCGATAGCTTCGATTATTGACATTTTATTTAAATGCTGCGGCACACTTGTGGTGCGCCGACCTACTGCGACTGCGTTATGTACTATGTAGTTCAGATAATCGATGTTACGAGATTGTTTCCGATAGATCAATACTTTACTTTTGATTTCGATTCTTTCTCATACCGTTGTGTTCCACACCGGAAGTCTTTCTATGAGTCCAAAAAGCTATTATAGTACTTACTACTATGATCTTTTTGGTTGATATTGTAAGTAAATTAGGTATTCACTCACCCTCGGTTGGCAGAATTTAGTTTTCCCAATACAGTATCATAAAGAAAACAAAACATTTTCATTTCACGTATTAAAAAGCTATCTATGCGTTCTAAATAAAAGTTCTCGCATGGGAATTGTTAATCCCGCCTGCGATCGATGAAGCCAACTACGGGTCAAGTAAATATATATACGATAAGAATATACATACCTAGTACCTAGATACGTCAGTTTTGATGGGACCTACCGCGAAATCGCGAGAACTTAAATCAACTGTTCCCTTAATTTTTTTTCTGACGATGAAATCGTCTTGGTCCCTTAGTAAAAGTTGTCATAGTGATGAGTTCTATGACCTCTTTGGAGGTTTCCAGTTATGAAATAACACCTTGTGTGTATAAACGGACCGACAATGGAGGAGACATCATAGTTAGTATTCACGTTTTTTTTTAATGATAAATATTGTACCGGCTAGGATAAGAGAGAAGTGCGTAATCTAGCGTGCACATCTTATATTTATGTTTGTTTGTTTGCTATCCACTTTCGCGGATTTGTGGGAAGGTCGTGAGATGACATCAGATAACAATTGCATGCTCGTGCATGAAATCGTAATGTGCATGTGACATGAGCAGAGATGACACATAAGTGGGTACGTAATAGAAACGTGTTGCAGATTCGTGGCAGTAGCCGTTATGTTTATGCAAAGGTGAATAGGTAAGTTAATGCTTTTGTTATTTTAATCTCATCCCAATTTTAAGATGGGACTAAAATACCTAAAAATCTCTTCCAGATAAGCGTCATATTTGATTGTAAACATTATGTAAATGTTAACTAGCTTGATTTCAAAGTTCCTAATGAGTATAGATTACAGATCAAGAAAGGCAGGATCAATTTGAATTGCTTGTCTAAAGGTAACTAAAAAAGTTCATTACATGGTCACTAAAACAACAAATTACTTACACAATTATCAGTTTTGTATCTACAAAACTGATAATTGTGTAAGTAATTTGTCAAATACGGCAACAGCTTTAGTGACCGTAGGCAGGTACTTATGTTTAGAAAGTGGTAACTTTTTGTCACTTCATCAAACAAGCTTTAGCAGTTATAGAGAAACCTGTTTTGTGTGATATAACATTTGATAAGCCAGTCCATCGATACGTCCAAAATTTTGGACTTTAGGAAGGCTTGGTCTGTAATGAACACAAATTCATCATTTTAACAACCGTCAAACGAACTCCGCTAAACAAGGTCCGAAAGTCAGGGCGTGTGGAGTATAGCAAAAAACAAATCACTACTTCAACACTATCCGAGGCCGCCTTTCTACATGACATTAATCCTTACTTCGTGTAGCAACTGTACTATTCCCTTTGAGCCTCGCGTTGACCAGACGTCTCACGTAATATTAGTTAATCACACCTTCCAATAAATAACTAAAAGGATAACAAACATATTATTGAAATCCTTTAGAACGGCCTTTCTTTTAATTGCCCCGTAACCTAACAATAGTCCGGTTACTTTATTTAACATTGTTATGGATGATTTTGACATTATTAGTAATTATTACCAAAATTTGCCAAATGTATGTAAGTACTAATACTAGTGTTTAAGATGTGCGTGTAATATAAGCACAATGTGTGAGCACTATGTACCTATCATTTACTGAGTACATCTTTCATTAACTTGAATGTGCGCTGGCGGCTGAGAGTGTGTTATGCTCACTCAAATATTTCGCTGATGGTGGCGTGTATGTTAGATCATTAAGTTCGCTTCAAAATGGTTGAGCTAAATGGTGCTGATCCATGCGTCATGTTCGTGAACGGGCGCCGTCAGTAGGGACTGGTCATTTCTTAGCTGTCACGGCTTATTTTAATAGTTGTTTTTGTTTTTTTTCACGTTTTTCTAAATTGTTCTCACATGTATAATTTCAACATGAATGATGTAACCAATACTTTGTAACAATATTTTGATTTAAAAGAGTGTCCGTGGAGTTTCTTGCCCGTTCTTCTCCATAGGAACCTACAACGCTTTGGAATGGGCAACTAGCTTAATCTCTCTGACTGACCGACCCCTTGACAATTCAAAAGTGCCTGTAATTGGTTTATTTGAAATAAATGCTTTGAGTTTGAGTTTGAATAACTAATAAATTGGATTTTAGGATCTGTAAAATAAATGATTGAATGAAATAAAAATTGATGTATTCCCATTCAGCACAACTGCTACTATGGTTGGTGATTGCAGCTTCTTGCTATCAGACAGAAAGACCAAACTGCTGAATGTCTTCTTGGTTCTTCTTTCTTCGAAGCATTGAGGTCGACTGCTGTAAGAAACCACTTTGAGGAAAATTGATTTCTTGTGAGTTGTGGACGAATTGCTAAATAATCAAATCAAATTCTTTATTTCAGGCATTAAGTCCACTTTGTTAGTAACAATTTGACACTATTTTAGTAAGTACCTACTTTAGCATGAATAGAAAATTACAAATTTAAAAATACATTTAGGACGATTCATTTTGGTTACGATCGAATATCCTACTAAGAGGTTATTCGATCAAAACCTGGACGAAAGCCTTCATAATTGCTGAATCGAATTTCTCCGCAATAACCCGCAAGATGCTGTTAGAATTACCGCGTAACCTGGTCAATAATTAAGCAGTTCTTTTACATCTGATGGCGTGGAAGCCATCAACCCTTGCTTCCGCAAACATATTTGAAGCACTACAGAAACGCGGTAGCCCCAACAACATCCTAAAGCCATTATTTTATTGGACTCGCAAGGCATTGAGCGATCTCTGAGTATATGTGGTCCACAGGCCACGAAGCCAGGGCCAAATAATGCTGCCTGGTATTAATTTTTCAATTTTGACCATAGCTTAATATTATCTTGTTTAAGGTTGGTAAATAAATTGCATACTGTGACAGTAAGTTCCATCGCCTATAAAGACTACTTATGATAAATCGGTAATCGATCTTGTCACGATAAACGATGAGTAATGCCCACGTAAGCGCGATGCTAAACGATCACTTGCGTCTAGCGGTACAGGTGGACCTTAGGGTGAGAATATAATAGGGTAGATAAATATAGGGTGAAGGGTGGACTTTTTAGGGGCTTTCTTCGCAATTATGTTTATATTTTTTAGACACGTTTGCATGTTTTGCAATTTTTTTTTTGCTCCACCTAATTAGGTTATATAAGTATCGAAACTAGCCTGTAACTGTCCTGTCTACTTCTGTGTATCTTGTTTAATCAAAACATCTCTATAAGAACACAATTTGCCTATTGCTAATACAAATTGCAATACAAACAGCAACTCTCAATGTTTATCCTGCAAATTCTCGTACAAATACCATGTAATGAGCAAAGACCGTTATGTAATAAAGTCAATAGGCGTGACTTTTACCCGCCTATGTCAACAAGTGAGATATACCACTGATTGGAAAGCTGGTGTGGGTAAGAATGTGGCGTGTGGGCGGGATCCCTGTGCTTTAACGTAGCTTGGCTGACAGCCGTGGGTCATCATAAAATATTATGTTTTGTGTCATAAAAACTTGGAACTGTCTAAGTACTTTGTCTAATGTTGTTAGAATATTATTTTGACTTTTGCATTTTGTGTTTCACGAACTGTGTCCTTTATAAACGTTATACTTTTTTATTTCTTTCTTTTCTTTACATAATTGGGCGTCACTTGTCTGCCAAGTTATGTTGGTTTGTGAAGTGTAATATGCATGTGGTCATCCTAAAGTTTGAAAATATTGTGATTGTAGACGGCAACAATTTCATAAGACTTTGCACCATCATCAAGGGGGTAAGGTTGCATACTACCAACGTTGAAAGAACCTCCATGAGTGTGACTTCCTTCTAACGTTCAGCACGCCCTTTTGCCTGATTAACTAAAATAACCCATGTTTATACAAGACGGCGGAAAAGGAAAGGACCTCCACTTATGACGTAGCAGACTGGAAATCAAAACAGGAAGCTAAGGTATCCTATTGATACTACAACTGATCTTGTAGACATGTTTTACAATATCCTTTGCCTCTATAGCCAAATTCTGTGTTTTCAGTTCTCAGTGTGTCCCAGACCTGGCAACCACGGTGGCTAGTAGCTTGTGGCTACATTCCGTGTGGTAATGTGTTACTCGCCATTACACTATTATCTGCTCATCGCGACGTTATGCAGATGGGCGCCATTCCGATCAGCGGTGCGCGCACGCAATACTAGCGGTACACGCCATTCAGTCGGGTGTCCGCACTGGGTGGTTACATTGTAGCAGTGGATTGGGATAGTAGTTACATTGTAGCAGTGGTTTGGGATAGTAGTTACATTGTAGCAGTGGTTTGGGATAGTAGTTACATTGTAGCAGTGGTTTGGGATAGTAGTTACATTGTAGCAGTGGATTGGGATAGTAGTTACATTGTAGCAGTGGATTGGGATAGTAGTTACATTGTAGCAGTGGATTGGGATAGTAGTTACATTGTAGCAGTGCATTGGGATAGTAGTTACATTGTAGCAGTGGATTGGGATAGAAGTTACATTGTAGCAGTGGTTTGGGATAGTAGTTACATTGTAGCAGTGGTTTGGGATAGTAGTTACATTGTAGCAGTGGATTGGGATAGTAGTTACATTGTAGCAGTGGATTGGGATAGTAGTTACATTGTAGCAGTGGATTGGGATAGTAGTTACATTGTAGCAGTGGATTGGGATAGTAGTTACATTGTAGCAGTGGATTGGGATAGTAGTTACATTGTAGCAGTGGATTGGGATAGTAGTTCCGAAGATAAAGAAATATTTGTTGCTATGTAGCTCATCATCATCATCTGCCTAGCCTTTTCCTAACTATGTTGGGGTCGGCTTCCAGTCTAACCGGATCCAGCTGAATACCAGTATTTTATATGGAGCGACTGCCTATCTGACCTCCACGATCCAGTTACGGAGTAATACGATAACCCTTGGTAAGACTGGTTGTCAGACTTCAATTATTTCCTCCTGGTTTTACTAACAAGAATTCATATTGCTCGGGTGTAAAGTGTTTAATAATGAAGTACTTATTTTGCGGAATGGTTGGGTACTATTTTAAAGTTGTAAGTAGAATAACCAAGACGAAGTGGTCGTGAAGATTCCTTCAACTTTAATTCGTGGTTTGTCTTCAAGAGCTTTTATGAAACTCGTAGTTTCTATATTCAAGAGGTACAACATAATAGAGGAATGTATTCGGAAGGAAGATTTTGTGGAAGCTGTTGCTATGTCGTCACCATTACTTATTAATTATTTACATGACACGCCCCGGGTAGGTCCCAAGAAGCGAAGAAGAAGAAGACGTCACTGGAGGATTCGACTTCTATACAGTCAAAGTTTTGCCTAGACGAAACGCACTTGGCGTTATATTTACTTCACACACGCAAATATCGAACAAATATGTAAACTGGAAAAGAAATCGATAAACGCAAACATTATCGTTTTAATAATGGATTAGCTGAATCAATTACCAATCGGAATAGTGCTAGCTCATAACTTGCTAGTTTATCTATTTACAATTCGCTGTGTATACGCCGTTGTTGGTATGGGTTCGTTGACATCGTGAGTTATTGTGCGCTTTTATAATTTGTAACGTGACGGTATTATCGTGGACGTCCACGTCCACGTCCACGTCCACGACCACGTCCACGTCCATAAAATGTATGAAAATACGTGCACGTTATCGTAGTCGGAAATTTAAAAGCGTCTTCATATATTTCCATAATTTTACTTCCCTGTGGTATCGTGATGCCGTGACATGGACGATACGTTCACGATAATATAGTCACGTTACAAATTATAAAGTTATTAAATACGTATAAAACTAACTACTTACTTTTCTATGTATCCAGTATAAGTATGAATTAATACGGTTCTAAGGGTGAAAGATATGCACAACTGTTAGTATAACCATAACCTACTCTGATCTTAACATTTAGTTTGGTCTTTTTTTTTATCACGGATGCTTCTGACGTTTTGCATCGTTCTCACATGTATATTTTCAATATGGATGATGTAACCAATACTTTGTATCAAATATTTTATTTTAAAAGAGTGTCCGTGGGGTTTCTTGCCCGTTCTCCATAGGAACCTACTATTTGGAATGGGCAACTAACTTCATATTTGTAACTGACCGACTTGTTGACAATTCAAAAGTGCCTGTAAATGGTTTAATTGAAATAAATGCTTTGAGTTTGAGTTTCAAATTAAATTTGATGATTTTTCATCTTGCGAACTGAAAATTTGTAGATATTTCACGCTCCACCTAGCTATGAGTAGCAACCTCATCAGTGGACAATCTACTAGCTAGATAATAAAATACCCAGCTACATTCATATGAGAAGAAACACTCGTTCTCCTTCACTCAACAACGTATCATCACCAGTCAATTATAAAACCACGACATATCTACAATAGAAGCCGCAGCATGACAGTGATTAATGTGCTGGACAACATAATTACTGGGCGTTGGTTGTATTGGATCTGTTGGGTGTCGAACTTGACATTGAGGTAGTAGTGATGTGAATGATGTGCTATTGGTACCTAATTTAGAAGTGATTATTAGTGTCGTGGTGGCTAGGACGTTGGCGGCTCATGTGCTAAGTACGATGGTAGATTTATAACTATACAGACTGAATCTACAGTTAATTGGCAATGTATAGTCTCAACTCAATGACTTACCAACGTTAGAGAGCACATCTTCCGTCTGAACAGGATCTTTACTGAAAACAGGTTGACTTCTTTGAAGTATAAATGATGATGTATGTCAGTTGAATTAAAGATGTTCGAATGCAGATTCCTAAACGAACAAAAGATGAACGTAAACGATGCAAAAGAAGTATGTAAGGATCGTAGTAGGTGTCATTCTGTAGTTTCTGCCTACCCTAAAAAAGGCGTGAGTTTATGCATTATACTCCTATAACTAGTCAAAAATCAAGACAACCATTCAGTACATAAATCTCTAAAAACACTAACAGCAATGGTTTTGTCAAAACTAATTACTGACCCATCTTCACAATTCTACCTCTAATAACTGTCAGTATCAAACAAAACAATGTGACGGCCATGACAGGTGTACATAGCAGAGGTTTTTTATGTAATTACAGAGCTATGTGAAAGGCTTCTGATGGATCCCACGGAGGTAAGTACTTACGAATAAAAAGTGGAATCATTTGTAATATAATCTGTCTTTGAAGAAGTTTGTTAAAGTTAATAAGGAAGGGAAGACAGATGATAGACAAGAATGTGAAAGAATGTTATTCTAAACGAGGCTTCGTTAAAGGAGTTCTAGAAGTGGGCACACATAAGTAGAATGGTAGTATACCTACTATTAATATTATAAATTCGAAAGTAACTCTATTTGTCTGTCCGTATGCTACATTTTCACGCCTAAACCACCGAACGGATTTCGATAAAATTTTGTAACGAGATAGATAGCATGCTGTGGAAGGACATAAGCTACTTTTTGTCTCAAAAATTATTCTAAACGGGGTGATATAGGGGATAAAAGTTTATATGGAAAACCCAGCATTTCTTAAATTTCTTATATCTTAATTTTTTTATTTCTCTGTGCACGAAATCGGCTGATATTGATAAATTTTGTTCATTGGTTGTGAGAAAGGGAAAAAGAATTTAAACAAATTACTCGTATTTGTGATTTGAAATGTCGAGTACTTAGTTTTGCATGTGGTGGAAAGGGATTTTTAAATAGTAATAGTATTCATGGAAATTTACTAATATTCGCAACAAGTTTTCCGAAAAATGACGTGAGACTGACGTTTGATTATCTTTTTACAAGACACTACTTTTTATTTTGAAAATTAAAAAATATAATCAACATTATTATATGGTCTAATTGCATGTGGGGCAAGCACTTTTTTCAACTTCGATACAAAATATAGCAGAAAAATAATGTTGAAAAAACCTATATTTTTTTTTTAAAACCCAGTCATTAATGTGTTTTTTTCCTTTTATTTAGGAAACCATATCAAGAAATTTAAAAATCACACACTGGGCTTCAGCTATCCTTGAGATAAAATCAAAATTTAATTTTATGATTATATAATATGTTTATTAAGTAAATCAAAGGCGCAATATACTATGTTTTCGAGAGCACAATACTCGTAGGTACTATGACTGACACGAATGGTTTAGCAAAACGAAAACTGTACTTCTATAGTTACACAGACTTAAAGTTTCAATTATTTCAAGCTTTCTCACAATTAGATAAGAAATTGACGAAAAAGGGTTTTTTTCGTGCACGGAGCCTTAAGATATGGATATGAAAATTCAAATGTATCCTTTTGGTAAGAAATAAAGAATTACGTGTTTCAACGTTTTTGTAAAATTATCCCCCAATGAGGTAAAATAGGGGATGATTTTTTCACATGTAATACAGAATTTTTTGTGTACCTCTTTTCAAAGATTTAAGGGATTGAAAATATATTCATAGTCCGTATCTTGAAGTAACATTTAAGTTAACATTTCTTTATTTCATTAAAATCGGCCTACTCGGTCAACAGTTATTACAATTTCCTTACATATTATAAAACAAAGTCCCCCCGCCACGTCTGTCTGTCTGTCTGACCGCGATACACTCCTAAACGGATTTTCAAACGGTTTTCACCAATGGACGGAGTGGAGAAGGTAAGGAAGGTAGGAAGGTAATTGGGTGAAATATGACGATTATTATTGTAGATGTCGGAAAAAATCATGGCGACTGGGAGCTTTGTGCGCTGCGTCAACCGTACGACATACATACCATTTATGTACTACAGGATTGTACATCTTAAAACGTTCAACTGAAAAGTCGGCGATAGAATATGTCTATCTTCTACGGGTGACCCACAGTGATCTACGTATGGTATTCCGAAATACCGCTCACCGAAAGGACGGTTTTCCGATAACACTCTACTCCGACGGTTTGTTGAACGAAAAAATGATTGGCCGATGAAACGTTTCGCCGAAAATATTATTCATCGACGGTTGGTAGATTCTGGCCAGGAACGCAGGTCTTTCTGCGTAGGAGGTCATAGTTTTAACCTAACCTAACCTACCCATTTTTTTTTAGGTGAAACGTTCTATCGACGAATCTCTCATTTTCGGCGAAACGTTTCATCGGCCAATCATTTTTTTGTTCAACAAACCGTCGGAGTAGAGTGTTATCGGAAAACCGTCCTTTCGGTGAGCGGTATTTCGGAATACCATACGTAGATGACCCACAGTAGCCATTTTCATCTTTCAGAATTTGATACAAATTTAATTGTTATTTCCGAAGCTATTTTAACCTTTAATATTCCTTATCCAATAAAATATATTATTTAAATTGGGCATTTAATTTAGATTACATTATGCCTTTACATTATATAATTTAAATGGACACTTAAAGATATCACAGATTGAAAATTACGCGCAACAAAGCAACAAAATAATTATGGCTGACGGCGGCGGCGGCGGGCGGAGTCCTTTTCTTCGGCTATGAGGTATGCGATCGCTTTGTTTCCTTTTAATCCCGGTAGTACGTTCCCGTGGGATATTTTCCGTTATGCACGCAAACAAAGCCGCGGGCAATGCTAGTACATACATAAACTTACGCCTTCTGCCCATGGGGGTAGTCAGAAACAGTAGAGTAGAACAGAACGGCACCTGCTACGATCTCGGTTATGTTGGTTTTGATTAAAAAGCTTTTAATAATGTAAGACGAGAAGTGAAAAATCTACTGAAATGTATATTCTGGATTTATTGTGAAAGTCCCCTTTGAAAGAAATACATGAAACTGTTTCAAAAGATCTTGGAAGCCTATGAAACTATTTCAACACAACAACATAAAAAAATTGCCTTTCAAACAAATAAGAATCACCCCTACACATTGAGCAACAAAAACACCCCTTCGAAGCCACAGCGACGCATTCTTGACAACCCTCTTTTTGCGTCAACGAATTTAATAAACTTTCGCATTGCTTGAAAGTTCTGCAAAGAATCCGTAAAAGTTATAAAAAACAATTTGATTTGGCAATATTTAATTATACGTAATGGTGATAGTTGTGTAAAGAGATAAGACTAGTTTAATATTTATTTTTGCTGGATATCTGCCTCAAATGCGTAACGAATTGGTGATTAGTTCGCTGATTATAATTACTTACGAGTATGTTGCTGGATGTTACTTCATCATGACATGCACTTCACATATCTGATGTCTTTCATTTGCATGGATAGCTTAAGATGCTGGAATAACCAATCTGTTTAAAAAACGAAGAGCTATGTTTCAGAGCACTTTTTGTAGCTGTTGGGAAGATGACTCAGAACAAATAGCTAGATATTTTAAATGAATTTAATTTAAAATTGCTCTATATACATTAGATTATATCACCAGTACCTGTCACAGTAAGAAACGTAGAATCTGAAACTACTATAAGTTTTAGTAAGTTGCTAGACAGCGGA
This sequence comes from Tiliacea citrago, assembly GCA_963921375.1. Taxonomy (NCBI): domain Eukaryota; kingdom Metazoa; phylum Arthropoda; class Insecta; order Lepidoptera; family Noctuidae; genus Tiliacea; species Tiliacea citrago. Next base: position 1,040,420 of record OY992802.1, read on the forward strand.
TAGATCACTCAATCTCTGTTATTTAGTTGAAGAGGGACGGAGCCAAGGCAGGCACCTACAGTAGTGTCATATCATACTTCACAGGTGCTGCCGGAAGTTTTTAGGTCTGAAAAGAAAAGTATCTTATAAACTTGCAATTTTCCTCGGTCAGCCAATCGAAGACAAAAGACAAAACAAGCGTGCTAGTGAAAGTTGGCACACACACAGACGCCACAATTAATTATAATAATAATAAATGTTGGTGCGTGGTGAAAGGTGATTGATTCGTGATAAAATCGGCGCCTGCGCACTCACGGCTGACGGAATGTGACGCTTTTTGTGACGACAACGAGCAGCTTATGGTGCGTGATGGGAATGAAGTTTAAGGAAACGATGTACGAAAAAAGAATATAAACATTATAATGAGATGGTGATAGTGAGATGACAATGATGAGTCTGAGATGGTAAATGCTGTCAAATCTCATGATAGTTTGTTTAAGGGTTCATAAAACAAAAGCCAATCATATCAGTTGACAACAGCCGGCCTGTTCTGTAAAGATCTCACCGTAAAAACTTAGGTGACTTGAGCTGTTAAGAGTTTCAGACCCTAGCATCTGGTGGAATGACAACTCACTTCTCCTTTTCACGGTGGGATTTTTCAGAATAGAGTTGACCGACATAATACACCGATCATTCTACTCTCTTTGTGGAATAGTATTCTAGAATCCGTGGGTACGCCCAATGCACTGGATACATAAACATAAATGGGAGCGCTATGTACTGTCATTGCTTTTCACCGTCAGTTCTGCATCCACTGCCTTTAAATTATTAACAACTCTCGAGGTTCCGTCGTCTATGTTTACTGGTTCGAGATCTTGTCTCGTTTCAGCCACTTTCTGCACCCACTATAACTAATATGTAATATTTTATCTAAAGCTTCATAAATCAACATATCGATCGTTAACAAATTGGGGCTTCGACTCAGCGGCTAGGTTTGGTTGCGTAACATGAAGATACGAATCTAACATACGACTACTGATCCTTATCTGTTAGATGGTAAGGCTGTCAACTTGAGGAGAAAAATAGAAATGCTGCTATAACGACTGTCAGCGAATGATTAACGGATGGTAATCTTGAGGTGCTCTTGGAGTAGTTAAAAGATGAATTTATGTATTGGCAGCCTTATGTAATAATAGAAGAAAGAGTGCATAAAGGTGAAACTTCCTTGAAAATAATGTACTCAGACCTGGGTATCTCGGACACGAGGTAACCAGGTCAGAGTGCATTCTCTCATATCATTAATATCGCAAGCCCGATCAATGATATGCTATAGTCATAAGGTTAGCCAGTCAATAGGGGCAAAAGCGGACTATCCAGGGTGCGCTGAAGCTACTACTTAATTTTCTTCACTCTTGGAGGATAGATTATAGGTAATTCTTGCTAATATGTGTGAGATTAGAAAGCTATGTATGCTTGTGAATGGGTGCTGTCTGTTGGAATCGAGTCTTCACCACTTAGCTACTTATTCTTCCTTTATCGTTTTTGCACGAGATATGACAAAAGCTCATGCTTTGCTAAAAAGATAAGGCATTTAGTACGGTTGTTAGTGGGGCTGACCATCCAGGGTGCGCTGGACGTACTTATCTAAGTATCAACATTAGCGGCGGCTTTTCGGAACTTCTTTTAAAAGTCATTTCTTCTTATGTAATTCTATTTAATAACCTGAATTTGTTTTCTGATAACTCTGTATCCGTTTTGAATATGCAATTAATTAACCACGGTATCCTAAATATCTTTAATAACCAAGTTTGCAGTTGAGCACAGATACAGTTGAGCACAGATACATAATCGGATATAATTAATGTCACAAGCGATTAGTACAAGCTCGAACTACGATAGATATGCACGATCATTGACTCGGCCACCATTCATTCGGTACTTTCGTTACGTAAGGTGGACGTGCCTTCATTCATACTATGACCGATGATAGGGTGGTATAGGGCTGATACAACAAAACTTGTAGGCAAAAAATAATAAAGGTACCTGGATAAAATGTAGCCTATAATGTTCCTACAGCTGGGACACAGGCCTCCTCTCGGTGAGAGGGAGTCGGCCGTAATTCACCACGCGGGCCCTGTGCGGGTTGGTAGATGTCACATGTCTTCGATTTTTTGGTTCTAGGACATGCCGGTTTCCTCACGATGTTTTCCTTAACCTTTTTTTTTGTGTGAACCTACGACTTACAACTCGTAAGTTACCCGATACCCCTGGGCCACCACTGCGCTCCAATGACCGTCTACAGATCGTTCTTGGTAATCCAATGGTATTTTAATTTTTATAACATCATCATAACAATACATCATAATCATCATTATTTATCGTAATCATTTTCATTTTTTTTTTTCATAATTTTTGTAATTTATATTCTGGTGTTTTATATGAGTGTTAAAAATTATTCGATTTTGATAACTGAACCAGTGTTATAAAACCTTTTTAGAATCTGAAATCCGAATCTCGAAGGGTCAAGCAATATCAATAAATCATCAATCAATAAAAAATAAAAAATATACTAGACTAAGAATCACCACTTTTCGAACGTCAAAATTACATAAGACAGTCCCTCAAAGCGCCCGTCCTTCTCAAAGATGGCGTTAGCGTTGTTTGAAAATGCTGTACAGTCAGGTCCCAAGAAGGCTTATGTCACATCTCCAGTAGTGCATTATTTCGAGGTGATGATAATTCCGCTTCTGAAGAGGTGCAGCCCTAAAAATATTGGACACAAGAAATATCATTTTTCGGCTAACAACACGTAGTCATAATCATACGATTTATCATTTTTATATCTTCACGTCCGCGTAAATCCGCGCCGCGGTCTATTCTTCTCTATAATGAGGGTGTAAATAAAGCATTAGCATTATTTTAAGCGCGATGGTGCTGTAATAGTGCTCATTCTTGAGAATCCGTGTCGAGAGGTTGCGCTCCACGGATTCTGTGCGTGACAGAGGAGTCTGACTGCTGGTTGTAGGGTTCAGTGGGCACTGAGATAGCCGGAAATGTAGACTCAAGTACTTACCATTCGTGATTAGTATATTAAAGATACATATAGATCTAATTAGTAATTGACACAGCTAACTATTTACACTAGGTACTAAATTAAATAACTAACTAGTACCTGATGTCGAAAATAACTATTCAATCGTGCAGCACCGAAACAAGTGGACGGACGGCTTTCTTGACAAAAGTAAACAGAAACGTAAGTTTAAAATATCTTGCTCGTTCGTAAGCCGACACAGGACCTACCAGAAAAGAATATGAGGATTACATTAGTTTTTTTAATTCATGTTTGTTTTCTTGGTATTCTAGCTTTTTTTTAATCGTATTCAAACACCGTTAAGTTTTAGGGTTATGTTAGTAATTTTGTATTAAAACTTGTTACTAAGTTGTATTTTTTTTGCTTATGTCGTATCCATGGTGAAACCTTAAACCGTACTGTGAGTTTGGTGGAAATTATTTACTAATTCATTCATTTGTTTTCAGACTAGCTGTTGCCCGCAACTTCGTCCGCGTGGAATTTGGTGATGAGTTGCACCACTTAGAAATTTTAAAGTTGTAATCTAACAGTTGATACAGTTGTAGTAGTTTCCATATGTTCACAAATGATAAAATGCCTATCTCTATGTCAATCTTTGCATTAACAAAAGGTTACTACTTACATTTTGGGTGAATGTAGGTAGGCTAAGAAGTAAGCTTTACTTCTACTCTACTTTCAAATGTAGTATAGAGGGAAAACACATCATAGAATTTCCTTGTAAACCACATTTACTGTTTTCCCGTCTTGAGCTAGTATGAAAGATTGTCTGCGTTACTGATCCGCGAGGCAAGCCAACATTTGACCGTGAGAAAATCAATCAAATAATCTAGTTTATTTTCAAAATAATTATCACTATGACGAAGAGAGTTTATAATGCATGGAATAAGGTAGACATGGATGAAGCCTTATTTGAGCACGGGAACGGTGAAATGGGCTTCAACGAAGCATGTAAAGCATACAACATACCAAAACCTACCCTGCGCCTTTTTATGAAATGTTTGAATAAAAACTCATTTCAGAAGACCGAAAGTTATGTCAGATGAGATGTAAAATGAGTTAACACAGCACATCCATAATGAAAAGTCCAGTTTCTTCAGTTTAACAATTACTAAATTAAGAAAACTTGCCATTAAAGAGGGAAAAAATCAAATATCTCATCTCTTCAACAAAGAAAAGAAAATAGCCGGCAAATATGGGTTTATAGGTTTATAAGAGAACGTCCTGTTTTGTCCTTGCGTGTTCCGGAGACCACGACGATGGTAAGAAATGAGGGGTTTAATAAATAACGTGTTAATGAGTTTTTTAATAAGTATGAAGAAATACTGGACCAACATAAGTTTACTGCCGACCAAATATACAACACGGATAAAACTGCATTATCCACCATTCACAAACTTGCTAAGTCATTGCAAAAAAAGCCTAATAACAAGTTGGTGCAATCACAAGCGGAGAAAGAGGTCTGACTACGACAGGTGTGTGGGGAATGAATACTGCAGGCGAATATATACCACCAATGTTAATATTTAAGCGCAGCAGAATGAATGACATCTTAAGAAAGGAGCTCAGCCAAACACAGTATTTGGATGCTCTAAAAACGGACTTCAGAGTTGTTCGTCCAATACCTAGAACATTTCATAAAATGCACAAGATTAGAAAAAAGGGATCACAAACAATATTTACTTTTACTGGGTGGTTATATAGCACACACACCAAACATGTCGAAGCAATGCTCGTGATTATGGCATAATCATGCTCTAATTTTCTGCTCACAAGACACACCGCCTACAGCCATTGGACAGGTCTTTTTTAAATTCCATAAAAATAGTTATAATGAAGCGGCATCATCTTGGCTACGCTCACATCCTGGTGTTGTAATAAAACAGGCTAATGTTGCGGAACTGCTTGGAATCGCATACCCTAGATCAGTTCGTATGGATAGAGCACTTAATGGTTTTAAAGCTACGGGCTTGTGTCTTTGTGATAGAAATGGAATCAGAGATTAGGACTTTGTTGCTTTTGTAATTGTTGAGCAATCCAAGACTCAAGAAGCAAACCAAGAATCTGATAATGTAACTGGCGCATTCACCCAGTTATTGGAACTGGTCGGCCCATTGCATCTCTACCCAGAAACATAACGATCCAGACTTGTTACGCTACCAATAGTTGTATACCACCCGGATTTGTAATGCCACCAATATTTGCATCACTATCTGCAGTCTAAGTCAGATTTAATGTGTTATTTATGATTTCAAACACAATGTAAATTGTTCCTGAATAAAATTGAATTTGAATTTGAACGCCACCTAACGTCTAGAGTTGCTACACCCTTCTGTGTTCAACCCGGACCTTCAACAATTTATTTAAGAGTTCCAGAGTCCTAGAGTTGTTGATAATATAAGCATAATCAGCCCATAATGTTCCCACTGCTGGGACACAGGCCTCCTCTCTGTGAGAGGGTGTGATTGTTTGTTGATAAAATATTCAGTCAAAAAAAATAGCGTTTCTTGGATGCTCTATCGCCAATCCATTGTATACAAACAGTGTTATCAAGAAAATGGCGAAAGGAACTAATCCAACGATGGAGTTAACCTTGAGTCCCTACAAAAATGAAATTGAAGCTAAAGATGCTATTCAAAGGAAAACACCGGTACTTCATAAAAAAAAGTACTTACTTATCCCATGCTCAAGCTTTTACTTCCTGTTACACACACTTCCGTCCCTTTTCACGAAATCACTCCCACAGAAACTGAGACGCAAGATGTTACACATAAAGTCAAAGTCAAAGTCAAACCATTTATTTCAAATAGGCACATAAGAGGCACTTTTGAACGTCAAAATTTACAAAAAAAATAGAATTGATTCTAGTTGCCCCTTCCAAAAGGTAGTTTTGTATGGAGAAGAATGGGCAAGAAACTCCACCGGTACTCTTTTAAAAATGTTTTACAATATTTTGTTTGATTACATTAATTATATGATTATATGTGAAGACGATGCACCTAGAATAAAATTACTATACCATAATAGGTAAAACGAATTAAAAACTAAGCAATGAAAAATAACTTAATTATTAGATAGATACGTGGTGTTCACATATTTACAAACATCATACAAGTATGTTTTTCTAAAAAAATAAAAAAATAAGTCAGTCTGTGAGTATAGGTTATCACAGAATGTAAAATCAATATCATAAAAATAACAGATTTTACCATAATAATAGCATCCAGTTTGATTTTGTCTAGACTCTAGATTGTCCTATGGAGCTGGACCAGCATGTTTCCAAGCATTCCTGTCCTGGATATAATCCTCTAACTTGTAATATGCTTGTTTATAAAGTGTACTTTTAATATGTGTTTTAAATTTTCTCTCATTTAATTTCAATATATCACAAGGTATTTTGTTGTAACATTTAACACAGTACCCCATAGAAAAAAGGTAACGAGAATAAAAACACAAACAAGATAAAAAAGCTTGGCTAAGCCACAGAAGCGATAGAAGAGATAGAGACACAGAAGCAATTTATATTTTAGGCGATTACAATGCGCATCCTAAAGCTCCTAAAGCGCTAAAGTGGAGTCTGATTCTGATACAAGCCTATGTGACGGTGCTGAGGCTATCGACCAGGAGCGAGTTGTTAAATTTGCTGCTCGTGATGTGCAAAAAGTGATAGTTGGTATGCAGAGGGGTAAATCTCTTGGGCATAGCATTGAGCATCTAAAGTTTGCTGGTACTCACCTGCCGCGTGTTCTCTCCATGTTTTATAATGTATATTTATGTCACGGTTACTTGTCCGAAGAGCTGACGAAAACAATTGTAGTACCGATTGTCAAGAATAAGACTGAAAAGACTGAAAGAAAACTATAGGCCCATCTTGCTGGCAACTATAACGGCCAAGGTGCTTGACAGCTTGCTTAACAACGTTCTCCTGCAGCACATAAAGCTGAATGATGCCCAATTTGGGTTCAAGAGTGGGCAGTCAACAGAGAGCGCAAACTTGTGTCTTAAGCAAGCTGTCGGGAACTACATAGAGAGGAAGACGCGCCGGTGTATGCGTACTTCCTGGACATGTCCAAGGCCTTTGATAGGGTGATACTTGTAAGCTGTGGGCCAAATTAGAAGGAACGGGTGTGCCGGCTGAAGTCCTCTCCGTGTTGCGCCATTGGTACACGTGTCAGAGGAACCAGGTGAGATGGGCTGGTGCGCTATCTGATGCATATGACATGGAGTGCGGCGAGCGTCAGGGGGGATAACGTCGCCTGTGTTATTCAATCTGTATATTAAGGACCTCATAGGCGAGCTCAGCAGTACTCATGTGGGTTGTTTTGTAGACGGAGTGAGTGTAAATAAGATCAGTTATGCGGACGACATGGTACTGGTGCTGGGACCGTCGGTGGGGGCGGTGCGTAAGCTTGTGTCAATCTGTGAGGCATACGCGGTGGAACATGGACTGAGGTATAACTCGAAGAAGAGCGAAGTGCTCGTTTTCAAGAGTGGAAGACGTGGTCCAGTGCATGTTCCACCTATTATGCTTAATGGTGCGGCTCTGCGGGTAGTGAGCAGCTTCAAGTATCTGGGCCATATTGTGACAGAAGAGTTGCAAGATGAGGCAGAAATAGAGAGGGAGTGCAGAGCGTTGGCAGTCAGGGGGAATATGGTTGCACGCAGGTGTGCTCGCTGCTCGAGGGCAATGAAAATTACTCTTTTCAAGGCGTACTGCCAATTGTTGTAGTCGAGCAATCTGTGGGTAACCTTTAATCGCCGGGCTGCTAGTACTATGCGTGTTTAATACAACAACGTCTTCTGGATGCTGATGCGGCTGCCTCGCTAATGTAGTGCGTCAGGAATGTTTGCGGAGGCGCAAACGGACGGCTTTCATGCGGTTATACGGAAGAAAGTGACCAACTTGTTGCAGCGCGTGCGAGGCAATAGCAACAGTATCCTGCAGATGGTTTTAAGTCTTGCGTCTGGCCCTATCCAGAACAAATGGATGCATATTGTGATGGGTGTTGACTAACATAATGCTTAAGATTTTACTAACACAATATTGTAATAATTTGTTTCTCTGTATTTTTTATATTTTGTAATTGTATGGATTCATTTTTATCTGAAATTGCCAAGAAGATCGTGAAGAGAACATGATCCAGTGCATGAAATGCAAAGGTTGGGTATTCGACAAAATGTATTTTGTTGTTACTACTAATGTTAACGGATGTTAATATTTACATAATAATAACTATACATGTTAATAATACCTATATATTAAGACTTAAAATAATAATAATGAGTATGTATATATGAAAAAAAAATAGTTTAAAATAACTAAAAAAAACACGCTTTAATTGAAAATTAACCTAAAAAGTAGAAAATAATAATTTTAAATGGGTTTGAAATAATAATAGTAATTAAAAATAAATTCATTTTATCGTAAAAAAGCGTGGGTTGCTTTAAGATATTATCATAATGATTCTATTTTTACCAATATCTGTCAATAAAATATTTACAAGAATTGACATTAAGCAGGGCCTCAAGTCTGTTATTACAATAGTGTCAGAATGGTCGATCATTGATTTAATAACTGTTGATTTTGACAAGTTTGGTAATCTACTATTATAATGGCGTCATTATGACTTTCCAATGGTAGACCACTGACACTACATTGAAAGAAATTGCATATTATATTGGTAATCTCGTACATAATGACAAATGAATGACATTTCTACTAAAGGGTTTTATAATAATGGCAATACGACAATGCCATTATAATAACACAATTATATTACGAGAACATTGACCAACCATTATGAATTTACCAGATTACGAACTTTTAGCAAAATGACAATGGCATGACAATGGGATCGTGTTGGAATGACTGGATTTATAAAAATAGCAGACTTGGGCCCCAGGGCTACAGTGTTTCAACACCGAATGGCTCGAACATATAACTCCCAATAAGATCGGAATATTTTCGCCGTTTTAAGTTTTGCGCACATGCAGCAGCCGGCCCAGGACTTTGTGCTGGCGTGGAAAGCAATATTTTAATTAAATTTATCTATGATACCTGTGTCGAAACCCCGATTAGCCCTGACCGATTTATTTTCTATTATTATGCAAAGCAACTATATTTTTTTATATAAGTTTAAGTTTGAAGACTGCAATGATACCAATAAGAAGTTGATCTCCAAGAAAGTATTGTATGTTTTTAGTTTTTAGTTTTTATAAATTGTAACCAATTACATTTTGTTATAAAAAGGCGTTGCTGAAGTAATTTTTAAGGTACGGCTTAGGCTATAAGTGGTACGACGTAAGAGCCCATACCCCTTAATCGTTTTTTAAACGTTGATTTTGCTATTAAGATGAAAGATTCCGTTTATGCAAAAGATTTTGTTTAATTTAAACTAACCTAGAAACTACATTCTCCCTTACGTACGACTAACGCAGCCTTACTTAGTAATGGATTTTTACGAGAATTTGTAGAAAATGGGAAATGACAATATTCTTTTCTTTGTTGCGGCAGGTTCTCAACTTCATCACGTGTGCCGATGACTACAACTGTTGACGATTTAGAAAACGTGCAAATATTTGAATTCATTTTTTATACTAACTAACCTACCCTTCTTGCATTACCCGGGATTCCTGGACGCAATAGGCAAACTAATGGTCCACTAAATAAATAGTCGTATAATCTCATCATCTGCATACGGAATCTTCACCAACCAACGAATTTATTAAATTAACCCGTGCTTCGCTGACGTAACGCGCGGTAACCCGGCTACAGTTTTTGTTGAACGAAAGTTGTCGGTTAGGTAATGATCACCTAACACACATCTATGCTATCCTGGTGATTGGACAGTGTCAATTACACGTTATCTAATGTTTTGGAGTTATTTAAAACTTAATCTTAAGTCCATTAAATTTATTTATTTAACAGTTTATGTACACACATATAAACAGACAAGAAGAAAGGAACAGAAAAATACGTACAAAGATGATACTTATTTCTAAAGAAATCTTTTCCAGCATACCTGTGATATGAAAGTAGACAAAGAGATGTAGACAACGTGTGTAAGAGTAGAAGAGAAAACAAAATACATAAAATAAAACACTATTCTCTAATTTAAAAATAAACATACAATAAGAGAGTAGCTTACATACATAATTCTAAAAATAAATATCACAAAAATATATATAAATAGCTAATAATAAATACATAATATGCAACTATGACGAAGTGGAAAGATAGTGTTCTTTCACTCTAATTTAATTCCCGATTAAAAGTAATACTGTCTCTATCTTACGGAACGTATCAAAAAGTAACAGCATTACTTTTACTGGGGAATTAAATTTAATGGACTTACGTGCAACTAGCGGAATGACTTATCACTACATAGTATAAAACAAAGACGCTTCCCGCTGTCTGTCTGTCCCTATGTACGCTCAGATCTTTAAAACTACGCAACGGATTTTGATGCAGGTTTTAATAGATAGAGTGATTCAAGAGGAAGGTTTATATGTATAATACGTGCATAATATAGTAGAGAAACACTGATAATTTTAGAGGTTTCTAATGTGATGTCGTAAATAAACACATTTTTTGCGCTTATATTGCAAATGGTGGCTGAATACTACAGTATTGTACACCTTAAAAAGGTCTACAAAAAAGTCCGCAAGTCTATCTCATAGGGATAACCCACAATAACCATTTTTTATCCTTTACTTTTTACGAGAAATAATGGCTTATTTACGAAGCGATTTTGAAAGTAATACAGCGTTAATTCTTATCCAATCGCTCTTTCAAGAGTAACCTCTAAAGAAAACATGTTTGTATTGTCTAATGACAAAAAAGCTGTGAACGTTGTATATAAGACATTCGGTGGTATAGTATCTTTTGTGTTTAGTATCAGCATTGCACCCGTGCAATGCTGATACTAAACACAAACACACCCCCTCTTAGGGGGAGGCCCATGTCCAGCAGTGGACGTCTTTTGGCTGAAATGATTGCACCCGTGCACCCGAAAACAATTGACATTCTAAGTCGCACAATAACAAGATACGATCAAACTGTACTACTAAAACAATGCTTATTTACATAGCAACAGATAACATGAACAAGTAGAATATTATAAGAGAGTGCGCGGGCGCCGCGCCGCGGGAACAGATGTCGATCGACAGAGTCGTGTCGAGTGTCGATGAACTTCCGGCCGCTGTGGTTACTGACTACTGTCTCTTTGTGGACTGTCTGCACGTGAAATAGTATTTTTGTTAAGAACTGTTACCCTAGAATGCTTGTTAAACTTTGTACTAACTAAGTAATTAAATATTACGTGGCACTTAGCGATAACAAAATAATTAGTAATTGCAGTTTGATGGGATGCGTTCGTCCATCGGTGCACGCTATGTAATCCCGCTACCAACCGTGCTTTCTGTAATATTGTGCTACTCTCTACTTTCTGAAATAATCGTGGATGAGTTTTACAACAAAGAAATATAAGCCAACGCCAAATATATCACTGAATCAGTACGTTGAAGACAGAACCTACCGTGATTATCGACATTGCAACTTAGCCACATGGATATCTTCCAAAGGAGGTGTTTACCCGTGTTAAATCATGGCAACCACATTCTTTATGTGTCCAAGTCACCTAATACTTTCAAATAATTTAACTTTATTCACTTTCCCAGCAATACAAGCAGATCAATGTACTTCCTGCGGCTAGCGTGCTCCCGTACCACAGTCACCCCTGTCAGTCACAGCAGGCACATCCTAACGTAAAAGTAAACGTCGCCGTCGCGTGTCTAATGTTTCACTTTTTTGAGTCAAATCAATTCGTTCGGTTTACTGGCCGTGTATGAGCAGCACAGGAAGGGTTCACACATTTCCTGGCTAGGGGTTTTTAGGGTAATACATAATTTTGTCGTGTCACTTGGTTGGGTAGTCGATTCGAGTTCGATTTCCTTTTTCTATCAGCATTTAAATTAGGCAAGGACTGGATTCGGTGGGGGCAGCTTCCCGCACCTACATTATGTTTTGAATCGAAATAATAGACTGTTTAGCTGAATTGGCTTTTGTGACTTAACGAGTTCTGTCTTTGGGACCTCTTTGGGACTTAAATTAATAATGAGTAATGTGTCAGTGGCAATCAGTGTCTTTGAACATACATTCCTGTTTACTCTAGTCTTAGAAAGTGAACCTGTTTTCTATCCCCAATATTAGTTCAACAGGTTTAAATTTCGAAATCAAACGTCAATATTACATAATACATTTCATAAAAAACGGATATGCCTATGCTAAGTGACCAGAAAATGTGACAACGATCAAGTGTGTTGTGTTTAGCCATTACCAGCACACTTCCGAAAGTTACACAATTTCAAACACACCCGAAATTAACATTCAACCCATTACACACCTTATTACTTTTCAACAAAAAGGTGAACATGCTTTGCACATTAGGTGTGATATAATATGACCTTTAGTGACCCACTGTGCTAGGATGCTATTATATTTTGGTCGATTTAAAACACGTTATTTTTGTTAAAGATATAAAACTGTGAATCACCGTTATGATGACACAGTTTAATAATTACTAATTCTCTAAATAAAATAAAATGGACGATGCATTTTGTTGATAGTCTAGTAAATAACACTGTTACCGAGCGCTGGCCAACAACCAAGAAAGAGATGAAATAGAAAGATTACGAGACATGCCAAATAAATTCAGCCAATTTAGTCTGAATAAAAAGTTTAACAGAAGTCCGTACAGGAGTAATGCAACTAAAAAATATTTTTTAATTTATTGAATCCTTCATGTCACGCATTTAAATCTGCCAAAGTGTTATATAGTAAACTTATAATTATTTATTCTGCTCAACAGCTGGCACCAATCTGTGTAATTGCCCTTATTTGTGCCAGCTTCTACGCCACATGTCTGTACTAATTGTTTTTATTCCACCCAGAAGTTCACCAGCATAAAGATATGTACGGAAACAATTCCCACAGAGTAGTGTTGTGAGTTCACGCAACATTATCACACTGCATGTAATCTCGGTTTAATACGCCTTTTATATTCACATTAGACTCGCGTTTAGTTAGCTGTGGTTATCGTGAGAGGTCATAGAGGTTTAGTTGTCAAGTTGGAGTTGGGTTGGGTCCCAGGTGATCTCATAAAAAGAACATTCTTTGACGAATGGAGATCGTGAAGCATTCTTATTATCTGAAGACTTTACAACAAGATTTCAATGTGAAAACTAAAGAAAATTACCGCTTTCATATTAAAATTATTTCATAAAAAATGTTTTAAAGTGTGTCAGTGCTGTCTGACATAACTAGGGGTGACTAATGATCGTCCATATATAAACAAACACTGGAGGAATCTAGGCAAATTCTTTGCTTAATACACAGCTTGAAGATGAAAGAGAATTCAGGTTGGGTGGTCAATACAACATGGAATTCAAAGACATCCAGTAGGAAGCAGTAAATATATAAAATAGTTTGATTACCTTACAGATAATGAGGTGGTTCCAGAAATGTTCATCAATACTAGGCTAAAATGGTTAAAGACTATAAACTTGTCGCATTCATCTTTTGTGGAAACATTGCTCTGTTTAATGATGATCGAGCGATGTGTTAACTTCTGTAGCATGACTGGCAGTAGAAACAAAATGAAGTGAAGGCGGGCGATGTTGCTTAAGAATAATTTGGAAAATTCAGCATAAGCATAACCAGCATAATATAATTTCTCACATACATTAGGATACAGAGTTTCTCTCTGTTAGAGGGAGTGCCCGTAATCCACGACGCGGCCACAGTGCGGGTTGGTGGATGTCACATGTCGTCGAATTTATGGTTCTAGGGCATGAAGGTTTCTTCGAGATGTTTTCCTTTGCGGATTTTCAGTAAGGTACTACACTAAAGGAAAAACGTCAATCCAAAGTGTTATCTAAATAGTTTATTTATTTATTTTTCAACACCGGATTAAGGAAGCTTCGCGATGATACGAGCACTTCGCACGTAGTAATTATTAATAATAATTAGTAATTAATTTCAATGTTCTCCTCAGCTATGCTTTGTGACCTTGTGCTAAGGTTGGTACAAATTATTGTTATATAACGTTAATATTTCATGCCTCGTTTAACTCAAAATATTAAGGAGTTTTGTTTTGTAATGAAAATTACGCATATTCTTTTTTGGCATCTAGCAGTAGGTATGGTGGAGTGGTATTTTGCTATTCAAAGCCACATATTTATTATATTTTACCTATATTTTGAAGGGATACCTTTTGAAGGGCTGCTGTGTCCAACAATTCTTGATAAATCTATTCTTTGTTTTCAAACATGTAATTTACTTATTTATTTTATTGGTTCACCAACAATTGGTTACACAGGACAAGTGCTAAAGGTAACAAGCGAAAGTGTGTATGCAACAATCACTTACAGGCCAATCCGCATGCTTAAAGAAGTTGTACAAAAAAAAAAAAATGACTAGTTTTAAATTACAACTAAAAGTGTAGATAATGAATATAACAATATGACATGCAATGATACAAAATAATAGTATTGTAATAAATGTAAAAACACACATCTATTTATACAAGAAATCTAAGAAATTTAAGTTTATGTAACCGGCCCTGATTGCGTCCCTCCCATTTTTATAAAACGATGTTGCAACGCGCTTGCATTTCCTTTATGCATTATTTTTAATCGCTCATTGGCTGAAGGCGTATTTCCTGAGGCATGGAAACAGGCAAAAATAGTTCCTATTTACAAAAAAGACGATCTTATCGCCGTATACTACGGGGTTTAGGAAAAGTCGATCTACAATGGACAACCTGGTTAATTTAGTATCTCATATTCAAACTGGTTTTACAGAAAATAAGACAACAATAGGATGCTTTTTGGATATAGATAATGCATATAATAACGTAAATATAAATTCACTGATGCAAACAATGGCCCTAATTGGGGTGGGGTCTAAAATATGTCAATATTTATGGTGCTTTTTAAAAGAAAGAAAGTTGAAGATTTGAATTGATAATGTTTACATGTGTCGAACTACCGGCCGTGGATTAGCCCAAGGTGACCCTTTGTCGCCGCTACTTTTTAACATTGTAACTTCAAATATCTGTGCAAGTATTATGGCATAGCATAGCAAAGGAGTTTTGATATCCCAGTACGCGGACGATTTTGTTCTTTATTCAGTAAATAAGAATATACAAGAGGGTGTTAATCTTGTACAAAATTCATTGAATGTTTTAGTTAAATTGCTTTCAAACATAGGCTTAGAAATTTCATCGTCAAAGAGTAAGGTATGCGTTTTTAAGAGAGGCTATAAAAGAGATTGTATTAATCTGTTGATAAATAAAACACCGCTTCAAGTAGTAGATAATATTAAGCACTTAGGACTGTGGCTGGATCGCTCGCTCAGGTGGAAAAAGCACATTGAGGAACTGGCCGAAAAATGTCTAAAATCTTTGAGAATTTTTCAAGTTCTTGCTGGGTCTGGCTGGGGCGTACATCCGTATTACTTGAGGCTATTATATGTTTCTATTATTCGTTCGAGACTGGACTATGCCAACTTTTTATATGATAACGGATACAAGTGCAACTTAATCAAATTGGACAGAATACAAAATTAGTGTATGCGCGTTA
Source organism: Tiliacea citrago (assembly GCA_963921375.1). Lineage (NCBI taxonomy): Eukaryota > Metazoa > Arthropoda > Insecta > Lepidoptera > Noctuidae > Tiliacea > Tiliacea citrago. Next base: position 1,056,129 of record OY992802.1, read on the forward strand.
TTGGTGGTTTTGTGAGGACAACTGCAATACACGTGATGGAGTGTGAGCTTCACATTCAACCTTTATACGTACGCAGGTACTTATTTTGCAAAATTTGCTTGAATTAAGGCAAATATTGGTTGAAGGTGAATTAGTTCCGGGGCAGTAAAGTATTTCTCTTGATTAACAATCTTGCCGAGTCATGTCAGAGATCATATTGGAGGCGTAAAAAAAAACCACTATTAGTAACGGTACATGAGTTTCTTATTGACTACCCTATACTTTCATCCCGGCAATTGGAAAGATTTTCTTTGAGCACATGGGTTAGCAGTGTGGACCTATCCAACGTAGTAAAGCCTTACATAGATGGCATAGACAAACCAAAACATCAATATAGATGTAACAACATACATGATATTTGTGTTCAATATCTAAATGCTAATTATTTAAATTTCTACTCAGTCTGTACTGATAGGTCACAGGAGGGTAACGAGTCGGGATGGGCTGTTTTTGATACGCAAACGAAGGCATCTATAAAGTTTAGATCATGTGCTAAAATGTCAATAATGTACGTTGAACTGCTAGCGATCTCAGAAGCTATTTCATATATCGAGGCATTCGAATCAGGAAATTATTTAATACTGACTGATTCTAGGAGTGCTCTGCAACACCTGGCTCGATGCACCTCGAATTGTCGAGGTGCATCGATAGCCTATACTATTTTAGACTCCATTGGTAAAGTTCAAGACAAAAGAATCGTTCTTCAATGGGTACCATCTCATATTGGCTTGTATGGAAATGAGGAAGTAGATCGTTTAGCAAAAGAGGCTATCACAGACGGAATATCTGTTGAGTGTTTCCCCTTATTTAGTGATCTCTTATATCGAGTTCGCGAACAGTGTTTAGAATTATGGCAAGAATACTTTGATGACCGATCACTGAGTAAGGGGATTTGGTATAGAACCATTCAACACAGCCTTTCCCGCCTTTCTTGGTTTGTGGGTACAGATATGAGTAGAAATGAGATTGTGACTGCTTTCAGACTTCGTTCGGGACATATTCCGTTGAATAGCTTCGCCTTTTTAATGAGAAATAGTGATTCACCCAATTGTTCTGAGTGTGATAAAGTAGAGGATACCACTCATATTTTAGCGGAATGTGTCCGGAACGAAGTTGAGAGGAGTATCTATGTCATAGAAAACGGTTTTAATTCTATTAATGTTGGTATGTATAATAATATCCCGGCTGCTCCCTTGTCCAGGACAGCCAAAAAAATATACAAAATTGTACACCTAGGCATTAAGCGTAGATAGATGTAGAACGCCCCTATGAGGGTGACATGGTCATACTGATCAAACTCTCTATAAACTAATAAAGATTAAAAAAAAAAAAAAGACGATCCTGCAGACGTAAAGAACTATCGTCTGATTTCGGTACGGTCGTGTTTTCCAAAAATATTTGAATCGCTTATCTGTCCCATAATCACACGTCACCTCGGCTCAGACATTTCACCTTGCCAACATGGTTACAAAGCTGGTCTTTCAGTGGAAAGCAATCTGATTCGGTTTGTATCTGACATATCTGAATCTCTAGACAAACGATTGGAGGTAGATGCTGTATACACAGACTTCAGCAGTACTTTTGATAAAGTGAGTCACTCACTACTTTTGTCAAAACTAGCAGCCAACGGCGTTCACGGATCACTTCTGAAATGGTTTATTTACAACAACGGTCACAGACTGTTGTTTTGAATGGTTACACATCACAGCCATATGTCTCAGGAGTACCACAAGGGTCCCATCTAGCACCAATCTTGTTCTTGCTGTTCATTAATGACATAGCAGATCAAATACAAAACTGCAAGTTTTTAATGTTCGCTGACGATTTATAAGACGATAACTTCACCAAACGACTCGGTCGCGATAAAAAGTGACATGGATCGAATACAAGATTGGTGCAATAAAAATGGCATGTCTCTAAACGTCAAGAAATGTTTCCACATTACATTCACAAAAAAGAAACAAGCTACTGTAACATTATATAAAATCAATAGCGAAACACTAATTAGGATTGATGAAATTCGGGATCTCGGAGTGATCATGGATAAAAAATGATCATGTAAGCAACATGTGGACAGTTGCGTTAAAAAAGCTGCGCAACTGTTGGGGTTTAATAAACGTAATACGCAAGAATTTAGGTATATTAAAACTAAAACTGTCCTATACAATGCCTTAGTACGTAGCAGGCTGGAATATGGCAGTGTTGCCTGGGACCCTTTTTACGCAATACATTCCCAGCGGCTAGAGAGCATACAACGGGCTTTCACCAGACACCTTGCGTATTATAATATATAAATAATAACCAATATCCCCTGGCTTATCCCATAGGTGTCCCTATCAACAGCGTTTGAGTTTCTTTAAGACGACCGCAGCAGCGGCGACCGCGGCGACGCTACAGCAACGGAGAATTATACATAGCCTTATGTTTCTTTACAAACTAGTGAACGGTCGCATAGATTGTAGTGAACTGCTAGCGCGCATTCTATTCAAGGTTCCGGCTAGAATTCCGCGCTTTCCCATAACCACAATTCTTCAGCGCCCTACTACCTCTACAAACACAGGTCTAAACTCACCTCTCATTAAGATGTGTGACAACCTTAATTCATTTAATAAGTCCGTACCCGAGGCAGATATATTTAATGACCGTAAGGTGAAGTTTAAGTCAAGAATCTTGGCCTCCCACACCAATGAAACGTAGTAAAAAAATTCTCTGTACATTTTAAGAATGAGTTGCTCGTTTCCATTTCTTTTTCTTCGTAATAAAATTTATATTCCTTTTTCTTAATCAATTGTACACCTACATTTAAGTTAGCAACTAAGCGGTATTCTGGCGTCTTTGCTGTCAATGTTGTGTTTACCTGTAATTGGCATATATATTAGAATATTACCGTATGATTAAGTATATGTATGTGTATATATGTGCTGTGGGTGAACCTTAAGTAAATAAATAAATAAATGACGGCGGGTTAGAGGCCTACCATAGCAAAGCCAGGGGGCATCATAACATATCTAGTTATGCCTGTGTTCCTCGAAGGGTTATGGGAACTTGGTGGAATTGGCGCTAAATATTTTCCCCTTCGAGAATGGAAGAGGAAAATATTTTCATTTCGTTCAAATATTTCAATTAATCTTTACTTCGGTATCTTCTTCCACCCCAAGTATATATAATATTAAAATCATCACTCTTATGGTCATGTGGCTCCATCCTCTTCGTTACATGCCCATACCAAGACAAACGAAGCCCTTTAAATTTTTCTGTCACTGTCCAGACTTCCAAATTTATTTGAACACAAATACTGCAGTAATTAGCCACCGAATTGAAAGAAAAGTGAGTTCTATTTGAACTACCACTTGACTAGCGATCCGCCTAGGTAATCGAACGACTCCATGATTGCCGCATCGCATCATAAATCATGTCCGTAGGTACTCTGTAGCCGCGCATGGGAAACTGCCGCGGAAGCAAGACCACCTGTCGCTAGAGGATGGTGTTATGTTGTATGTGGTCAGATTGAATCGAGAACAATTTATTTATTTTAATTATGATATTATAAGTTCATAAGAGAATGGTATGAACGTGGCGTTCTATAGTTTAATCTGCCTACACCCATGGGAAGAAGGCGTGAGTTTATGTATGTGTATGTATGTATTATAATTTCTAAGTTTATCTTGGATATCATTAACATCGGTGAATGAAAACATCTTGAAGAAAATTGAACTTTTAATATAATTCTGAAATCGCCAATCCGCCTGGAGCAAATGCGGTGATCAAAGATCATGGCTTCTCTGTATCAGGAAAGGCCTTCACCCTGCATTGGTACAATAATAGGCTAGTGTTATGACATGTGTTCTAGAAACAGAAAGTATAGTGCCATAATTATGTTTTTGCAAAGATTGTACAGTCGCCAGCACATCAAGTTACCACAAACTGACAAAATGTCTCATTCGATTTTAAACTTAGCTATCAAAATTTTAAGGTTGAAAATCATTTGGAGAAATTTGACAGTTTGGTATAACCTGATGTCCTGGCGAGTGCGACCTACTGACATGAGTTCGATCCCTAGAATCCCTCCTCGTTGTACCATTATTTATTACCGTAAATCTAAATTTTCACGTTTAGATCCTACATTTTCAGCAAGTATTACTCGTAACTACGTTATTTTTTACATTGTTGTTTCTAACAACATACTAATTCTTTTTCGAAACTATATCATTGCTTGAACGTTTCTAATATCTAATATTCTCCTATTATGTAATGAGGTGTTTATTTATAATCTTTTCTTAAAGATAACCAGTTGAAGCCACATACCGCACCAGTGCGGTGTTTTTTATACTTTTGCAGATTCTTGGAGCAAAACGGGATGTTAAAAACGTCACAAATGTACAGTTAAATAGTCGCTAGTCATTACTTAATTTTAAGCCACGTTTATAAAAATATGAAAATAGTTGTCATCCTGTATGTTTGTTAGGCATCATTGTAAGCGTATGATGTTTAGTATTAGATAATTCCGGTACCTAGTAAAATTGTTATTGTATTGCGGTTATTGAATTATAGATTTGAATTTTCTGAACACTGTCTTTTCTTTGTACTCGGTAACAAAATACTGGTTGTAACATTTATTAGGTATACATTTGAAGCAGGTCCTATTACTTCTACCTACATAATTAATAAAAAAAAAAAAAAAAAAAAAAAACATTTATTTCAGACAAAAGAGTCCATAAGCACGACAGGGTTGTTAGTATTAAAAGTAAACTAATGTTAGTAATTAAAATACAAAGTGTCACCGTCTACTCTGAACAGCAGGCTCACTGGTCTCGCAACACATGGAGTGCAGTGAACCTACTGAGCAGAACAGTATCGGTTCTCTCGCCAATCATCTTCAGGACGCTATTAGGGCTCCCCCGTACTCGTCGCACCACCGACGCTACTTTCTTACGCATAATTGCGTAGAAGTCATCTACGCTGGCATCAGTAAACATGATGCACTGCAATATCGAGGGAGCCGAAACAGTGCCCTAAACACATTGTTATACTGGACGCGCAAGGCATTGTAGGCTTTTTGAGTAAAGTTAGCCCACAGGCCGCTCGTGTAAAACGTCTGGCAGAATGCCTTGAACATTGTTATTTTAACAGGAGCCGTACATCGAGCGAACCGACAATGCCCTGCGCTCCCTCTCAATGTCTAATTCGTCACTCAAATTTTCATTGACAATATGTCCCAGATATTTAAACTGTGGAACACGAGTTAGAGGTACACCATTAAGTAGTATAGGTGGTATAAATATAGGTATATGGTTTTTATTTTTACACTTGAAAAACATAAACTCACGATTAATACGATCTACCTAATGTTTAGGAAAGATGTTTTCAAATAATATGGTGACGTGATAATTCGTTTATGCGTAATTTTGTCTCTAATGATTTATTGATGACATGTCACTGCTGGTTTGGTATAGGTTCTGAATATGCAGTAAGTACTTATAAACCTACACGATCGCCAATCGCTATACAAACTAGTTTTTTTTCAGGGCTGTTCAAACTCAAACTCAAACACAAAGCATTTATTTCAATTAAACCATTTACAGGCACTTTTAAATTGTCAACAAGTCGGACAGTTACAAATATGGAGCTAGTTGCCCATTCCAAATAGTAGGTTCCTATGGAGAAGAACGGGCAAGAAACTCCACGGACACTCTTTTAAAATAAAACATTTGATACAAAGTATTGGTTACATCATTCTTATTGAAAATATACATGTGAGAACGATGCAAAACGTCAGAAGCGTCCGTGATAATAAAAAAAAAACAATTCAAAACTAAAATAATTCAAAATAAGCCGTGGCAGCTAAGAGATGACCAGTCCCAACTGACAGCGCCCGTTCACGAACATGACGCATGGATCAGCACCATTCAGCTCAACCATTTTGAAGGAAGCTAAATGATCCAACACACACGCCACGATCAGCGAGACATCTGAGTGAGCATGACATACTCTCAGCTGCCAGGACATATTCAAGTCAATGAAAGACATATTACCCAGTAAATAGTAGCTCTATTGTACATAGTACTCACACCTGTGCTATGCAATTATATAATACAAAGGAGATTGAGTTTATTTGTATATCTTAAAAGATTATCCATTTTCAATGACGGACCTAATTTTGATTTCATACAGCCATGGCTCATATCCAATTGTCTTCATTTAATACACAACACAAATCCTACCAGGATTTGTGTTGATTAGAATTATGAGAACAATAATATTTGTTAACACAATACTGCTGTTACCAAATTCTGCAGATATAAACACAATACCATCCATGATATCATTTATTGAATACTGTCATTCAACAATAGAATAAATTCTTCAGTCTCACATGATGCACACCGAAAGCTTTCTCGCGTCGCGTCTGGGTGAGTCGTAAGCTCGGCGCTACTCGTGAATCAACTCCCGCGCACGGCGCACGCCTCCGTGTATCGTGTATTGACGACGTTCAATCGTTCGATTTATGAATTAATTCTTTTTTTGATTATTTTGATTCTTTATTTTCTGTTGACTGTGCACTGTGGACTGGACTCGAGTGTATTAGTGATTGGATTTTCTATTTTATTTTTGTTGGATTTGTCTCGTTTACGTGATGTAAGTATGTTTTTCTTTTTATATTTATTTATTGCAGGTACATAGAAAATAAATAGTTTTTTAAGCCTATACATTATTATCTTATTTAATTTATTTTGAATATAATTATTTATCGACCAATTGATATTCAAAATAATGCACTGTATAATGACGTGGGTAAAAGATACCATTTTAGGGTCTACTTTGACAAGCCTAGATATAGCCTGTTTGATGTTACCATTAATATCTAGACATCTTTCATGGTTTCGTATCTACCAGGCATGCCAATTTCCAGTAAATCTACATCGAACATGAAAACTTTTATCTCAACAAAACCAGTAGGTAATCAAATAACACTTAAAACACGATTAATCTTTCCTAGTTATAGGAACAATTGCCGCTCCATCGAGTACAGTCTCGCCTCACTAGAGATCAAGGTCGCGGGTTCGATTCCCCGGCGGTACGCATCTCGCATCGCATCGCGTCGATATGAAACTTAATTACCGCTGTTGTTTCAAATAGAGCGTTGAATTTCTTGTTTAGGTGTTTCATCTACGAGTAGTATTTCCATGTACATTTTATAATTTTCCCGAAACCGTAGGGGAAGACTAAGTAAACGAAATGTTTAGAATAAAAACACTTGATACAATGACGTCAAAGAAAATGGGATACGGGCAAGTCTCGGCAATCCACCAGATAAGGGCAATGCAGGACTGGTAGTTGTTGCAATCCTAATGGGATTATGGACGGCACTGGACGTCTTTCGGCCACAATAACGATGAAAGACAGAACGATAATGATCACTGTCCCGAAGCATTTTCTGCTGAACTTTGACCTCAAATCACAGTTAGATTGGATGATCTTGGTGATAATGCCGTAATTAGCACCAAACAGCAGACAGATTTCAATATTCTAAAGAAGACTGCAATCATTGAAATCGCGGGTTATAACTTCATAGTTACTAATCGAATTAGCAGTTCCCAGAAATTAATACCCCCTGTCTGTTAGACCGCAATACGTGCAGTTAAATTAATACTCCCTGTCTGTTAGCCCGCAATACGTGCAGTTAAATGAATACTCCCTGTCTGTTAACCCGCAATACGTGCAGTTAAATTAATACTCTCTGTCTGTTAGCCCGCAATACGTGCAGTTAAGTTAATACTCCCTGTCTGTTAGCCCGCAATTCGTGCAGTTAAATTAATACTCCCTGTCTGTTAGACCGCAATACGTGCAGTTAAATGAATACTCCCTGTCTGTTAGCCCGCAATACTTGCAGTTAAATTAATACTCCCTGTCTGTTAGCCCGCAATACGTGCAGTTAAATTAATACCCCCTGTCTGTTAGACCGAAATACGTGCAGTTAAATGAATACCCCCTGTCTGTTAGACCGCAATACGTGCAGTTAAATGAATACTCCCTGTCTGTTAGCCCGCAATACGTGCAGTTAAATGAATACCCCCTGTCTGTTAGACCGCAATACGTGCAGTTAAATGAATACTCCCTGTCTGTTAGCCCACAATACGTGCAGTTAAATTAATACCCCCTGTCTGTTAGCCCGCAATACGTGCAGTTAAATTAATACTCCCTGTCTGTTAGCCCGCAATACGTGCAGTTAAATTAATACTCCCTGTCTGTTAGCCCGCAATACATGCAGTTCAATTAATACTCCCTCTCTGTGTACCCGCAATACATGCAGTTAAAAAGAAACCACAATAACACAATTCCTAATCAAAGTACCCCACTATCAGGATCGGGAGTTGAGCATCAGATTTCTAGAGCAATAAGCATCGAGAGATATTGACAGTTTAATAAAATTGTCATTGGAAATGATAGTCTCGGAATAACTTTGTCTTCAACATGCTGTGTTTGGTGCAGCCGCTAATTTTCATGTTTAGTAAAGACTTGTCTACATCGAAGTAGTGGATAATTAAAACCTGATTACGCATTCAAATAGGTATCAAGCCCACGAAAAATAAGCAAGTAACAAATTGTAAACGATTACATTTATCTTCATATCTGAGGCGAGAGATGTCCACTGAACAAAGTCCTCCTCCAAGCATAGCGACAACGACCGGTCCAGCCTTTCCCGGATTTGATTTCATGATCATACATATTGCACGTATATGTTAGTGTCAAAGCAAGACATCACATATCTAGATTTCCATGTGCTAACTAGAAACGATTAATGTTCCACACTTGAGGCTCAAAACGAAAGCCCGTCCCGTCGGGCAGGTTGTAACATTTCACCGGTATAGGTTTATACGACTTGCTGAGGGACCCGAGCAGAACAAGGCTTCAAGAAAGTTGTGTGATGCAGCGGGCTGCAGCGTTGAGGCATGTCTGGCCTAGTTCGGAAGGGAGATAATGTGGGGTTATTTATGACGTAAACGTATACCAAATGAAGTTTAAAAACTTGTTTCTTAATCAACAATCACAATTGCAGCTCCAAATTCAAGTGTGCAAAACTTTGCACACTTAAATAGCCTAATATAGCTAGATATAACTATATCTAGCCTAATATAGATACATATAACTATATCTAGCCCAGTCTTCTTCTTTTTGTATCGACGGTAAATCTATATTATACTGTTTACGTCCAGTAGGTGGAAGGTAGTATATCAAATCTGAAAATAACACGCATTAGTACCTAACATGCAGTAAGCAAGCACAGGTAGGTGATGTCATTAGCAATCAGAGGAGGATTATTACTAGTATTTCAAGACAATGTTCCAGCAAACGTTTGCCTTTATACAAAGAAGTGTTATTAGCAATAAGGCCAGATGATATTACTTGAAGATTATAAGCTAAAAACTAAACACTGACTGTTAGATTAAAGATTATCGTATCCTCGTTTACTTTTGTGATTTAAGGTAGCTATATGAGCAGTCAATATTGAATTTGCTTTCATGCCCTATGTTTCCAACGTCTCTATCATGAACCTACTTTAATCATTATGAATAATTATAATCCAACTATAATCCATTTCGTCCCGCTCTATCAATATCTTCTTGATATTTCTCTCAAATATCAATTAACTTTTACTTGGATGGGTTGGAAAGTGGAACTATATCATACCTTTTTTATGGTTTGTACAAATCACCATTTAATTGGTTTAGAGGAAGGGCTGATGTTTCTTGAGATGCAGATGATTATGGGATATTTGAGAGATAGTTTATTGCTTGTGGTCTGTTAGGATCGATTCATATATATGTTGGTCAACTATAGCTTCAAACTGTGCCACGCTTGATTGATTATAATGAGCAGAAATAGTTACAGATTTAGCTTGGTATCTCTTTGTAAATTAAGCGAGTATTATTAGTAGCTGAATTACGAAATATGTTAACAATGTATGGTTTCTGACTAATGGCAACGAACAAAACATTATTGATACAAGATCAGTATGCTCTGTCAGTAGGTACTGGGGTGCTTTCGTGTTTAGCCTCGTTAGTCACTTTCCACTTTTCCTTCTCAGTCTGTTGCCATCTCTTTTGTTTAATTATGTCCCTACTTCGCGCGTATTGCGTCCATTTCTCATGCTATTTGACGACTACAGTACAGATTATGCTAAGTGACACATACTTTATGCATGGCCGCCACCTCCGACTAGAAAATTATACTAGCACCTAGATCAGTCGCCTAAATAACACCACATATCGGTAACTGATTCACGTGGTCCGTTACTTATCGGAGATCGTTACGCGGCTGGCTAGCCTGTCCATTGAATGCCTATGATGGAGAACTATTAAAAACGAGCGACATGTCAGCTTGCACATTCCAAAATTGAATTCAGTAAAACCTTAAGCTCTTCAGAAATGTTAGTTAGATGCTGAGAAAATGATTGACACACGCTAGATTACGAATTGATGCCCTCCGACTGGCAAAGTGGATAGGTATAATGGACTTCTACCAAAATAAATCTTGGAGCTGCCATCTTTCGCAGGAGAACCAAGGTAACCGATATTGCCAGAAAAAAATGCCAAACTTAAGTGGCAGTGGGCAGGGCACATTGCTCACAAATCAGATGGTAGATGGGGCCGAAAGGTTCTGGAGTAGCGACCGCGTTCCGGATGACGTAGCGTTGGAAGGCCTCCTACAAGGTGGACCGATGACCTTGTGAAGGCCGCAGGAATCCGCTGGATGTACAGAAGTGGTGGTGCTCGTGGGAGGCCTATGCCCAGCAGTGGAGGTAGTTCGGCAGAAAGAGACCCGTTGGAAAGCACCCTCCTGTCCTACGATTTGAAACTAAGGTGTATCCAAGGAAAATAAATTCGTCTGTTTTTGTACCAGTTGCATAGTTAAGTGCGTTACTTATCTTACTCTACATAATCTGTTCACACCACGTCACAGGGAAATGAGAACAGTGAATCAAACGCGAACAAACACTGGAAATTGTTACACGTTCCGTTTGACGCCGCGAGAATTTTAAGAATTATGTTAATTCGTATAGTTCATATAATGCGGGGAATTATAATGAGTGTAGGACGATAAGCTTTTGGAGTTTCTGTGTCAAGGTGACCAAAGTGTTGAGTGATCACCGGTTTTGGAAAATTTATTAATACTTTTGATAAGTGGCGTTTGAAGTTTCATAATTTTATTTTGTATGATTATATTTTATGTTAGTAATTGTGGCTCTAGATGCTTAACAAACTCATCATTTAAAGATGCAAATAAATGGTAAAATATAATGAACAATAGAACATAACAAAAATACCTTTGCGTTTATTTAACAAAAACACGTAAATATTGATAAATCGTATCGCGTGTAATGTCAATAGCTAACGTTTAAATATAATACATAGACTTACAAGTGTTATATTATACCGTTATAAGTAACGTTGCACATAATCGACCACGATGACTTGCCCTGCATGACATCGATAAACAAGTGATCGAGTTTATTTAGCATTCGTTATGTTGTTCCGTTCTCGATACATTCTCAATTCGATATCTCCGGAAAAGGAAATTATATCGATATTGATTGTGTAATCGATAAAGCAATAACGATGCAATTAAATATTATATTTGGTTAAAATATTGGATTAAATGATTTTATAGTGAACTAGTGACCCGACCCTGCTTCGTACGGTTTTAAGACTTGACAAAACATCAAGTTTTCTGTATTTTTTGTCCGTTATTAATTGAATATACATATAAACCTTTTGGAATAAATTCTCTAAATGATGGTGAAAACTGCATCAAAATCCGTTGCGTAGTTTAACAAAACAACGTGGTCACGCAGACAGACACGAAAAGCGAATTTAATTTATAATATCTATAGACACACGTGCCTCGTGTGAATGAATTAGTAGATAATCGAAAACAGATCTTATACTTATTCTAACCGAAGGAATACAATGGTTCGCATGACAAAATAAAATAAGTAAGACAATTAAAAAACTAGAGTTACTTAAACTTGCGTAATTATAACAAACATGAGAATATAAATTCTCAAGAAATATCGTGAGCTTTTCTCATTTGTGAAGAATCATTTTAAATAACAATATGAAGTGTACATAGCATATTTACATTTTGCTGATTCTATGATTTCGTAAACCAAACTGTAGGTAATTGTGTTAAGACCCATTTACACGGTGCAAGTTTCTGGAACGTTCAAGATAAATAATCGCTTGCCATAAAGCACGTTCAATTATTGCCATTCAATAATTGCATGCGACTTCTGTTTAAACCATGGCAATTATTGCATGCAAGTTTTGCCTCGTCCATACACAGAGTTGCACGTCCTTGTACAATTGGTTCAAGTATTGCCCGTATCTGCGCTGCCAAATATTTAATTAAAGTTTTCTTTAACTTGTTTCGTTCGCTCATGTTTGAAAGATAGAAAATTGTCACGGTAGAATTTGAATGCGATTTTATTGTTCGTGCGATTTTATTATACGTGCAGTTTTATTGAACGTGCAATTTTATTGTACGTGCTGTTTACACCAATACAAGTTTTGAACGGCAAATAACTTGCCCGTAGCGTGCAACAATTGTACGTGTTGTTTAGACGGTGCCAGTCAATTGTTGCTTCAATAATATGGCAGCAGACGATAAGCTTGCACCCTGTAAATGGGGTTTTACTATTAAAAATGAACTGTGGCAATGGTCGAGTTATCTCGAACCAATTATGGTGTTGTTTCTTTAAATATTATTATTGTCTTTGAGTAAAACACCAATTAGGTTAATATTACCTTGTCAACAACAATACGATTTTGTACCACGCAACTGTCTCATTGACTTGGCCTATACAAACATCATCTCCTGTGAAAATATCAGAAGATACTAACGATTATTTTAATAGTGTTTTGTTCCAATTAAGGTCCTGCGTTCGATTCCAGTGTCGGGCAAAAGTGTTATTGGGTTTTCCCATCGCGAATTTCTCAGTAGCAGCCCGGATTCTGGATTTGTGCCCGGTTGATGGCAATAGGCTCGCCCCTATTACATGGGACTTGAAACATAACTGGCGAAATATGGGTATTAGTATAGTTGCACCTCTGTCTTACCCTTCGGGGAACACAGGCGTTATGTTATGTCATTTCATTAGCTAACCTTCATTAAAGTATTTTATTATTATTTTTTATTTTATTCATTAAAAAACCTAACATATTTTTTTTTGTAAAGTTATTCCAAACCATTCCAAAACTATAATTTTAGTTAAGAAAACATTATTAAAGGGTTGAACTTGTTGCACATTTCCGAGCGAGTCGTTAGTTGTGTCGTGATTGAGACACGAACCTAGTTTCACAAACAGTGAGGAGCTTTGAGGAGTGGCTGGAGAGGCGCCACGGCGTCCTCACCTTCCGCCTGACGCAGGTCCTCACCGGACATGGATGTTTCGGGAGGTTCCTGTTTAGGATTAAGCGGGAGGAAACGCCCGGGTGTCACCACTGTGTGGATCGCCCGGAAGACACGGTGGAGCATACGGTGGAGGTCTGGCCTGCTTGGGCGGAGCACCGCCGTGTCCTCACGGCAGCGATCGGCGGCGGCGATCTCTCGCGTCCGGCCCTGATTCAGGCCATGGTTCGGAGCGAGAGTGCATGGGAGGCCGTCACCTCCTTCTGCGAAACAGTGATGCTTGCGAAGGAGGAGGCGGAACGCGTGAGGGTAAGGCAAAATCAACGCCCTCGCGCCCCTAGTCGCCGCAGGAGACTCCCCGGTCGTCGGGAATCGCAGGCCGATTCCCGGTCACCGTAGGCGCGGGCTTGCGGACGGTGAGCAATGGGTAGCTCGCCGTCCGATAAGGACCACGCCCGGGTCGACGGCGCGTTGTGTTCCAGGCGCGCCTCAAAGAGACGTCAGCACCAATTGACGGGGTCCGAAAGGGCCAATGCCTGCCAGGGTTACGAGCCTGTCCGAAAGGGATATCGTGGCCCTGGCACACAGGCATCTGAAGGAACACGGGTGGGTTTTAGTCAGTAAAAGTCTGACACTCCCTCCCGCTCCACCCAGAGCGGGAGAAGTTATTTGATAATTTCCCACCAAAAAAAAAAAAAAAAGGAGTTATACTATTATCTGTAGCTCTACGAGTAAAGGCTCTTACAGACTCACGCGATATCGGGGGCGCGACAGGCATTGACAAAGAAACTGTGCTACGTCGCGACGCGCACGCGATTTCGCACCAGTCTGTACGAGCCTTAAGAATTAACGATTTTAAAAGTGAATAAACTAGGTAGGTACCTACTTATTTATTTTCTGTGTAGGTAAGAAAAAAATATTATTTGCTGAATAACAAAGCGTTTTTTTTATTAAGATAAAAAAAAAGTAAGTAGGTTTGTATAAACGCTTTTACACTCGATCATATTTTAAAAACTAGATATACTTTTACTGATATGAGCTCGTGATTATGGACTCGGATTCGACTATATATACATATAACCTTTGTTATAGGTAAAGGCAATTATAAACCGGTGTCGGATGTATTATTAACTAACTATAAATAAAAATAGGTGTTATTTCGGTACATAATTACGAAGTAGGTTGCGATAACGGAAATCCGTCAAAAATACTTTCACATTTGTTTTACCTTATAACACGGAACTAAGACTAAATAATAAATTGATACTATTTGCCCTTCTTAAATTATCTAATCTATCATCAATTCATCACAAACTTTAAATAATAATCCGTGCAGAAGAGAATCATAAAGGTAGCAGTAGCGAAGGTACAACTTCCATTAGAGGGAAGCCGAAGAAAAAGTTGTTCAGTTCACATAAATTCAAGATAACATCAAAATTACCTCAAAAATGTTTGTCATTCCTTTACTTTTCTTAATTTAACGCCATATAATTTTTTCGGAATTCTTAGTTAAAACAGAAAATGTAAACTGTGTTCGCGATTTAGGATACCTATAGTCTATCCTAAAAACGCGTACGTATCGGAAAAGGACACAAAAGAGACTTCACTTTAAGTAATATGTACATTTAAACACATGTATATACTAAGAACAAGAAGAATAATTAAAAGCGAATAAGTTTGGCATTTTCTATAATCTCTCCACGTCATTGGAGATATTTTTGCTACGACCATCTAACTAACTGTACAGCTTATAATATGACTACCAATCCTATTTAAGTTTCTCTGAAACATGCTGGTAATGGATTAGATTTGCTGTTTAACGCCATATAAATTTTTCGGAATTCTTAGTTAAAACAGAAAATGTAAACTGTGTTCGCGATTTAGGACACCTATAGTCTATCCTAAAAACGCGTACGTATCGAGGTACGCGTTTTTATGTGACTATGTACTATATTATTTAGTAATAGTAAACTCAGATAGAGTCTTTGTTCCGAAGGGAAGCCGGTAGGAATGGGGTTGTATGAAGCCGTCGCCCCTGAAAGGTAGGTACTATAATAAAATAGTAACGAATTCAAAACTGTGCATCGGACATTTTTGAAAAAAATAAAAAAGGCGTGGAAACTAGTCTAATGCCGAAAATATAGTTTTAGCATTTTTGTTTGTTTGTCTGGATGTATGTTCCGGATTGGCGCAAAAACGGCTTACATCTCCAAAGTTCCGGCTTACAATCTCCGACGTTCAATCTTCAATTATCAATATCATCGGAACGTTGGGTTCCGGGGCACCACCTTCCGGCAAATCCGGCGATCATCGAGCTCCGTGCAAGGTACCTACATATTTTACGCACGTGACCACGTCGAGCTGGTCTACGGGTCTGGCGACCGTCACCTTCCCTGGCGTCAACAGCGTGGCGCACCCTCTGCGGTCATCGTCACACCAAGCTTAGCCAGGAGAATTGAGGAGAGTACTGTGCTACTCCCAAGGTGGTTAAAATAATTTTGTGACCATAAACCTACCTACTCCCTAATTATTATAAAATACACTCTGTTGACACTTTACATGGTGTTATTTATCTCACCTTTGCCGGATTTAGATGGAATTTGGCACACAGATAACTTGGATTAACACTTTTAATACCGGCAGTATAAACGTATAATATTTTCCCGTGGAATATTTTCAGACATCCACGCGGGCGAAGCCGCTGGCCCAAGCTAGTAAGCTAATAATTCAGTCAATAAAAAAAAAAATAACAACTGGTGGTTTAAAATACCTTGTTAGCAATGTTTTTAACAATTTATAGTTGAATGTTTATTTTATCACCAAAATCCACAACTGATTCAATCTGTACATTTTTGATTGGAAATCAAGTATACTAAATATATTATATAAATAATTATTTCCTCATCAATAAATGGAAATGTAAAGGAATAATCATGCATGCAAGTCTTAAAAGTCGTATTTAATGAAACCACACCTTCATTTTTGACACCACGAATATTGCCAGCTCGTCCCGTTACCATGGCAACGGATAACAACTAACGGAACCACATAGTTGTGTCGCACCGTCGACAAATGTCGCGCCGCAACGTTTGGCTAACAATGAGACGGTACTTGTACGATTATGATTATGACCAGTTTTGGCATGTGTGTGAATGGCTTACGGTATATGAGTAGATAGCGAATGGAGAGCTAACATTCATGTAATCATGCTGCGATAGGCCCACGGCGCGGCGCGCGGCGGCGTGGATCGAAAATCGGCTGTAGAAGACATAGGATCTCGATTTCTTAAATGTTTTTTTTTTTGCTGGAAATGACTTCTGCTGATCATTACTGTTCTATAAAATGTCATATAAAGTAATTGTGTGCACAAATGGAAGAGTTATAATTTTTATAAGAAAAAAATGTATGAAGCTAGTATGAAAAATCAAATTATCTCCTAAACGGCATGTTTAACCGTACTATCCTTGGAGGTGGTCATAGTGCTAATTATTTATGATTTTTTGGTTGCCGATTTGACGAAAAATTTAATGCCTTTTTTTTTAAAAAAATCGTCAAAATATTTTTATTTATTTTTACATGTAAAACGACCCCTTTTAGTTTCCAAGTTAAAAAGTTCGATATGTTATTAACCCAAATATTAAGAACACACAAAACAAGAAAAATTAAATAAATAATTGCTGTTTTTTGACCGATTTTTATTAATTTAAATAAAAAAAGATTATCAAACTCTTATTTAAGTAACATATAAAGTTATATTATATACAAAATAATTTAATTTAAGGCATTAATACTAAGCATTTGTAAAATAAAGTAAATTAAATAAAAAAAAAGACAAAATATCATTAAATATTACAAAAAAAAAAACAAAAAACACTCAAATACAAATTTACAAATATGTCCCTATATAATTTTTTTACAAATTTTCCTTATCACTCTCGTTTTCAGACTCCAATTCTGAGTCAGCATCCAGATTGGATATATCCAAAAACTCGAACTCAGTTTCCTGAAATTGAATTAAGTCGAGAGTTTCAGCAAAAAAGCTCTGCTTTTTCTTGGCATCTAACTTAGGCCTTTGTGCACTTAGCAAAGGATCCGAAGAAACAACAAGCATATTTAAAATGTCTTGATTGGAATCCTGCCTGCTTCTTTTCCGCGAATGATGTTCTCGAAACCTCCTAAAATCTTTGTTTCGAGACGAGGCTTCTTCCGAGAGAGTCCCAATCGGCACAATATTATTTTTCTCGATTATGTCAACCCCATGGATTAATAATTTATGAACGGTTGACGACATGTAGTACCAGTCGTATAATAATACGTACTTTTCTGCTGTTTTGCGGGCATAATCTCTAAATTTTATTATATCGACCTGCTCTCCAGATGTAATTGCTTGTAAAATTACAGCAAATCTTTTGATGAGGTCTTCATCCAAACCGGTTATAGCTGCGGTTTTATTAGGAAACTCAAAGAATTTTCTTGCAGTATTCCCGTCATTGGTGGTTCCCGAGCCTTGTTTTACTATATCAATCAACAGATTGAGCTCATCTTTGAATTTATTTTGAATTATTTTCTTCCTTGTCTGTAGCATTTCTTTGTGCTCATCACTTCTCGCTGCCCACCGTTTGAAGTCGAGCCTGTATGCAATGTGTAACAGACATTCCATACAATTTATACGGGCGTGTAGGGATGACAAGCCAAATTTATACAGGTCAGAACACACAATTTTTGATGTTACAGCATCTAAGTGGTTCATTTCTGTAGGCTTTGCTAAGCACAGGTAACACGATGCATTTGATCTAGCTTCAGAAAGGTAAGTGCAAACTTTAGCGTCGATCATCGTCATCATTAGTTCATGAGTCACCCTATTATTATTATTGCACTCTGTGGGGATAAGGGCCTCAATTTCTTCATCCATTTGTTTTTTCAGCTCAAGGACAACTGCTTCACTCTCCTTTACAAAAGTAAACTGAACTGGACGACAATACAAAACTGAGCATGGTTTTGGGTTCGTCCATAAGATGTTTTCTCCATCTGTCAGTTTAAGTGGCACCAAAGAGGTCATGAAAATGTTCGAGTCATCTTCCTCACCCTCCATTTTCTGCTTGTATCGGCTTTGGTTAGAAGCACCATCAAATCCCCACTTGGATATCAGCTTCAACTGCTTGTTATGCTCTTCCTTAGAAAGGCTTTGAAGGATTCTTGTAACTGTGATATCAAGTAAAGCTTGAAGTGTAATCCTAGCCGATGAATCAGTAACTGTCACTGATTGCTTCGGAGGGTAGCAATCAAGCTTAGTTTGTTGCACTTTATAGTAAGATGGATAAATATCCTTAGCACCTTCCCGAATGGCAGCCTCTCGCAACGTAATATATTGCCACTTTGAGAGTTTTAGCGAATATAATAGAAAATAAAAAATATAATATAGAAATATTTAAAAGGGATCGTTTTACATGTAAAAATAAATAAAAATATTTTGACGATATTTTTAAAAAAAACGGCATTATATTTTTCGTCAAATCGGCAACCAAAAAATCATAAATAATTAGCACTATGACCACCTCCAAGGATAGTACGGTTAAACATGCCGTTTAGGAGATAATTCGATTTTTCATACTAGCTTCATACATATTTTTCTCATAAAAATTATAACTATTCCATTTGTGCACACAATTACTTTATATGACATTTTATAGAACAGTAAGGATCAGCAGAAGTCATTTCCAGCAAAAAAAAATAATATTTAAGAAATCGAGATCCTATGTCATCTACAGCCGATTTTCGATCCACCGTGGCGGCGCGCGGCGGCGCGGCTCAGTGGTGAAAACCACTCTTCAAGCTGACTATTGCAGCGTTGGGTTGGCTTGGTCTCTGTTGGATGTTTACTAATGTGATAGTGTGGTCTAGTTTACCTGCACCGGCGTGCTTTGAAGAACGGTAATGAGAAGGTTGCTTAAATAAGTACCTACCTATTAAGTGAGCTGCGGTACAACAAAGAATAATTATGGTCTAAAGTAAAAATATTTGCGTGATTACTGTAGGTAATATCCATAAAATGAGTAGATAGAAGTGCATGCACAACATACCAGTAGATGGAAGTGCATGCACAACATACCAGTAGATAGTAGTGCATGCACAACATACCAGTAGATAGTAGTGCATGCACAACATACCAGTAGATAGTAGTGCATTCACAACATACCAGTAGATGGAAGTGCATGCACAACATACCAGTAGATAGTAGTGCATGCACAACATACCAGTAGATAGTAGTGCATTCACAACATACCAGTAGATGGAAGTGCATGCACAACATACCAGTAGATGGAAGTGCATGCACAACATACCAGTAGATGGAAGTGCATGCACAACATACCAGTAGATAGTAGTGCATGCACAACATACCAGTAGATGGAAGTGCATGCACAACATACCAGTAGATAGTAGTGCATTCACAACATACCAGTAGATGGAAGTGCATGCACAACATACCAGTAGATGGAAGTGCATGCGCAACATACCAGTAGATGGAAGTGCATGCACAACATACCAGTAGATGGAAGTGCATGCACAACATACCAGTAGATGGAAGTGCATGCGCAACATACCAGTAGATGGAAGTGCATGCACAACATACCAGTAGATGGAAGTGCATGCACAACATACCAGTAGATGGAAGTGCATGCGCAACATACCAGTAGATGGAAGTGCATGCGCAACATACCAGTAGATGGAAGTGCATGCACAACATACCAGTAGATGGAAGTGCATGCACAACATACCAGTAGATGGAAGTGCATGCACAACATACCAGTAGATGGTAGTGCATGCGCAACATACCAGTAGATGGAAGTGCATGCACAACATACCAGTAGATGGAAGTGCATGCACAACATACCAGTAGATGGTAGTGCATGCGCAACATACCAGTAGATGGAAGTGCATGCGCAACATACCAGTAGATGGAAGTGCATGCGCAACATACCAGTAGACCTCAAAGGGTCGTGAGCGCTTAGTATCCAGCGTTTCCGAACGACTTTAATCAGATCTTCTGTCTGTCTAGTCATAGTCAACACAAGTATTTCGGTCTGAGTAAGTAGTCTGTGATACTTTACTAAAAACAGAAAAATACTTAATCAGATCACTTGTAACAGCCATGTCTTTTCCTATTGCTTGATTATAACGACTGCGAGAAAACCAGAAAATCAACAATTTATTTAATAAAAACACAGTACTTCTTAGCTTCAGAACCTGTCCTTTAAAAAGAGAGATAACTAGGTATTCTAGGACGAGTCGATAAAACGGTTTTTCTTATACTTTCATATCGCTTCAAACCTTGTACAGTATCAATTTGCCAAGCCCAAAGACACTGCTCGATGTCAAACTAGATGTTACTTTTTAATGTATGGGCATAGTAACCTCTTTACCTCGATATAATCACTTTCGCGAGTCGTCTTATGTCATTATCTAATAGATTATTTGATTATTTTTGAATAAAAACAAGTTTTGTTGTTGCCGGGTCGTTACCTTGATTTAATAGGGCAAGCTGCGCAAAATCTTTAAAGATTTTTAATATGTTTGAGTTTATAATATGTAATTTGTGACTGACTAATTATTTGACTTTTTATAACATTGGTAATTATCAGTTATGCATAATTAATATAAAACGTCAAACACGCCACAGCTGCTCGAATTTTTTTTTTGGGGCTTTTAGCAAAGAATAACTCAATATACATATACCTAAGTTGCACAATTAAAAATCTTATTAGTTACTAGTTGCAGCCCGTCGCTTCGCCCGCCTGGCATTTTCTAAAATAAAAGTAAAGCCTAAGTTACTCCTTAAAATACCAGCTACCTGCCAGTCAAAATCGGTCCAGCCATTTCGGAGATTAGACGGAACAAACAGACAGAGAGGCAAAAATGTAAAAAAAAAAATTGGTTTAAGTACCGTACTTACATACTTTCATACGCATTCAGTAAAAACTGTTATTTTGACACTACAAGCGGACACTTATATTTTATATATTTGTATAGATTACACAAGACATAACTGTTTTCAATTTCCGTGACTGTGAATGCTCTTTACGTTGGGTTATATTATGCGGATACATTAACTATGGCTAATGTCTAGAAATGTCAATATTTAACTAACTTAAAGAAATAACAGTTAAATATACTTATTACAATACCAAAAAAAGCTAAGTATATCCCTATGCGGAAAACTTTAATCTCATCAAAGTTAATTACAGACGTTAACCTAAAAATTAAAAAAATGGCGCTGAATAAAAGACAGTCGTAGAATAGTGAAACGCCGATGGGATGGCCGATTGTCAGCTGTCATTGGGTACAGTTATGGCATTGTTGTGTGGTATAAGTTGTAGAAAGTAGAGATTTGATAGCAATATAATGTTTCTCGATGTAAGTAAATGAACTTAAACGTACCCGCTTATTTGAATAATCACTCTGCTCGACAAGATTTTGACATAAATTGTCATCAATGTCAAAATCATGGCAAGAGTAGACTTGGTGGTGGATGTTGCGACTTACGAGTACGTCATAAATTTCAGAAGTTGATACCAACTTACAGCATTCAAATTTATAAAAAAAAAAACCGACTACCAAAAAACATTTTGTTTTGGTAGTCGTAATGTCAACTGCTTAACACCTTTTATAAAATATTGCTTGTCCCGATGCGGAAACGTTAATTGTTGAGTTCTTCTGGTACTTCAGCATCAGCTCCACTTCACCATATGCATTGTGACAAGCATAAATTGCTTATCAACCAAATTAAAGTCATCGAATCGCAACCCGTGAAATACTTATTAATGAGTAGTACCAAATGGTGCTTTCCAAGAGCAAATGCATGAGTTGCTATAAAAAATGCTCAAAAAGTAAAATACTGCTATTCAGTTGCACCCAGTTAGACTGGAAGCCGACCCCCACATAGTTGGAAAAGGCTAGACTGATTGATTGATTGCTTTAAGGTTTCACAGCAGTAGCGCACAAATGTCACAATGCTGCCGGAACAAGTATTTGTAATTTAATCTATGTTTCATTTTATAAAATATAACTAGTTTCACATTTTGTTGTTATGTGTCAGTAAAGATAGAAATAGATTAATTTTGTTACGTAATAAATTCATTTTTAGCACAGTGTGCAGAGCATTGAACTGTTGTAGCCGTACAGGTAATGCAAACAGGATTAAAAAGTAATTTCTTCTAATCGCCATATTCTAATAATTAAATTCGAAATAAACTAGTAATTGCACTGACTCTGATCCGTAGTTTCACCTGCATTTAAAACATATAATTGTTGATTCTTAAATTACTCATCAGAAATTTGTGTAGCGTGCAATCAACGACCAAATTAGTTTTTAATTTTGTTATTATTATTAAATTTATTCGTTCAGTAGTACACTTTTTTATACATAGGTATGCTTTGTATATTGTTTTTATACATAGGTTTTTGATACGTAGGTGCAAACATAAACTCATTCGAGCTGCACCGTCATACTGTGCACCAAAATAAACGACCACATAATAACAGCCTTTTATTTACGGTTCAAATGTTTTTCTTGCATACGGTACTATGCCAAATAAAAATCTTCCTTTTTTCCTTTCAGACACTAATGATTTTCCACCCTAATTAAATCGCTACCGCCTGTGACTTCCATCTGTATATTCCACGTTTAGTCACCTCGACACTACTCGTACAGTTCTGTAATTTCTCACAAATCGAACAAACTACTTTTTCTGAAGCTCATTTTAATCTCGTCAACGGTATTATAAGTTTACGACGTTTTTCAGTCGACTGTTAGGTTAGTAAAAACTGGTATCATGATCTGTAGGTCATCGCTAGGCATGTTTTCTTTATTCCATTTTTTAGGGTACTTAAGTAGATCTGTCTAAATTATCAGAAAATATTGTGAACTTGCGAAAACTTTGTGTAAAAAGCTATCGGCTACAGATTGAGCTGTTTGGAAATTGTTACTTTCCTACATCTATATCATATTGCCTCTAGTTAACGCCCATTCTCACTGGCCTACGTCAATATTGGAGGAGTTGCGATGTTGATAATATGTAGGTATAATTGAAAGTAGGCGTATTAAAATCAACATTGTCGCAATGCCTTTACAACAAAGAATAATTATGGTCTAAAGTAAAAATATTTGCGTGATTACTGTAGGTAATATCCATAAAATGAGTAGATAGAAGTGCATGCACAACATACCAGTAGATGGAAGTGCATGCACAACATACCAGTAGATAGTAGTGCATGCACAACATACCAGTAGATAGTAGTGCATGCACAACATACCAGTAGATAGTAGTGCATTCACAACATACCAGTAGATGGAAGTGCATGCACAACATACCAGTAGATGGAAGTGCATGCACAACATACCAGTAGATAGTAGTGCATTCACAACATACCAGTAGATGGAAGTGCATGCACAACATACCAGTAGATGGTAGTGCATGCGCAACATACCAGTAGATGGAAGTGCATGCACAACATACCAGTAGATAGTAGTGCATGCACAACATACCAGTAGATAGTAGTGCATGCACAACATACCAGTAGATAGTAGTGCATTCACAACATACCAGTAGATGGAAGTGCATGCACAACATACCAGTAGATGGAAGTGCATGCACAACATACCAGTAGATAGTAGTGCATTCACAACATACCAGTAGATGGAAGTGCATGCACAACATACCAGTAGATGGAAGTGCATGCACAACATACCAGTAGATGGAAGTGCATGCACAACATACCAGTAGATGGTAGTGCATGCGCAACATACCAGTAGATGGAAGTGCATGCACAACATACCAGTAGATGGTAGTGCATGCGCAACATACCAGTAGATGGAAGTGCATGCACAACATACCAGTAGATGGAAGTGCATGCACAACATACCAGTAGATGGTAGTGCATGCGCAACATACCAGTAGATGGAAGTGCATGCACAACATACCAGTAGATAGTAGTGCATTCACAACATACCAGTAGATGGAAGTGCATGCACAACATACCAGTAGATGGTAGTGCATGCGCAACATACCAGTAGATGGAAGTGCATGCACAACATACCAGTAGATAGTAGTGCATGCACAACATACCAGTAGATAGTAGTGCATGCACAACATACCAGTAGATAGTAGTGCATTCACAACATACCAGTAGATGGAAGTGCATGCACAACATACCAGTAGATGGAAGTGCATGCACAACATACCAGTAGATAGTAGTGCATTCACAACATACCAGTAGATGGAAGTGCATGCACAACATACCAGTAGATGGAAGTGCATGCACAACATACCAGTAGATGGAAGTGCATGCACAACATACCAGTAGATGGTAGTGCATGCGCAACATACCAGTAGATGGAAGTGCATGCACAACATACCAGTAGATAGTAGTGCATTCACAACATACCAGTAGATGGAAGTGCATGCACAACATACCAGTAGATGGAAGTGCATGCACAACATACCAGTAGATGGTAGTGCATGCACAACATACCAGTAGATAGTAGTGCATTCACAACATACCAGTAGATGGAAGTGCATGCACAACATACCAGTAGATGGAAGTGCATGCACAACATACCAGTAGATGGTAGTGCATGCACAACATACCAGTAGATAGTAGTGCATTCACAACATACCAGTAGATGGAAGTGCATGATCATGATCTGTAGGTCATCGCTAGGCATGTTTTCTTTATTCCATTTTTTAGGGTACTTAAGTAGATCTGTCTAAATTATCAGAAAATATTGTGAACTTGCGAAAACTTTGTGTAAAAAGCTATCGGCTACAGATTGAGCTGTTTGGAAATTGTTACTTTCCTACATCTATATCATATTGCCTCTAGTTAACGCCCATTCTCACTGGCATACGTCAATATTGGAGGAGTTGCGATGTTGATAATATGTAGGTATAATTGAAAGTAGGCGTATTAAAATCAACATTGTCGCAATGCCTTTTGTCACCTTTTGAATATTGTTATGTGCGAAAATATAAATTGAAGAAAGAAGGTTAATTAAATTAGATAGAAATCCAGTGGGTAGGTACCTGATGGTCATTTCAAAATTTAGGTAGAGTACCTACCTGGTTTTAGACATCAAATCTAATAAAGGATGATCTAATAGTTAATGCAAATTGCAATTTAATTCGATTAATTCTATTGTACAAAAAGTTTGATGATTGGCACAAGTTGTAGGTCAACATGCATCTCCCCTATTACCAAGAAGTATGACTATTGTATTACATGATTGTCACGTTACTAAAAGTAATAAACGTATCAGCTATATCAAATCCCTTTTATATCTCTTATCAACTTTCATCTAATGATATAACCATACAGTGTACTTATGAGTATAAATTCTTTCACAGATCGAGACGCAACTTCAAATAATTGAAAGGAAAAACAATGGGCACGACGCCCTACCGCTGGAACTCGAAGCAAACATGAACGAAAGTCGAGAGCGAATTCGTCGTGAGCGAGAGAGGGAGAAGAACACATACACCTCTCCTCGTCTCGCGCTGCGTCGCGTGCTGCTATTGGCTGAGGGCCGACAGTTCCGCGAGGCGGCGACCATCTTGTCCAGGCTGGGGCCTGGAGTGCTGCAAAGCGTGGCGTCGGAGTTGCCTATAGATCTGCTGGTGGAGGCACTGCCACATTCAGCGCACCTCATTGAAACTCTTTTGAACAGGTCAGTGATTGTGTTTTTACAGATAACCTTTAGGGGAAAAACTCATAGTGGGTTATTTTCCCGTGCAGTCGTGGTCCGCAACTGCATGTGGGCACGGGGAAATATCGCACCGTGAAATCTTAGCATTTTACTTTACAATATCAAACACTAGCAAATGTTTTAGCTAACTGGATTCAGTGGAATTTGTGTGTTTAATGTTTCCGAGTGCAAATAGATTAAAACTTCTATAAACATTTGGTCTACTAATATGACAACTGTAAACACGCGACAAAATCTCAAAAGCTTTCAATCTGAACGAAATTTGTTGGAATAATTAACACTCCAACGTGTTTCTCTGTAATACGTAAGAAAGTGTTTACAGTTTTTGACGTGACAACGTCTTATAATTCGATAGAGCCGGCTGCACGCACGAAAAAATATGACGCATGCGGCGTTACCTCTCATGCGGCGTTACCTCGCTCTGAGGCGTTCCATTTAAGGCTTATGACGTTGTCACGTTCAACTATCTTCAGTAAACCGACTTTACAGACAACCGATTTTTTTTCTCTTAACACTTTCGTACATACCTTTAAATACAGAATCAAATAAAAGCTAATCGTCATAACATCAGCACATTAGGTAAATGACCAGCGAAGGTCTCTCTTCCCATGCTCTTACAACTAGAAAGTGGGGTTTACAACTGATATGACACACGCCATGACGAATTTATAAACGAATTGCCAAACAATATTGTGTAGTATTACAGAGTCACAAAAAAAACAACAGACTTCCAAAAAAACACTACAAAGTGAAAAAAAACTTTAATTTCGGAAGTCGGTGTCTTTGGGTCTGTATTTTAGTTTTTTTCCACCGACTTAAGAATTTAAAGTTATTTTTCACTTTGTAGTGTTGTTTTGAAAGTCAGTTGTTTTATTTTTGTAAAAAGATTTTTATTTTATTCGTTTTAGCCTAATGTCAACTGCTCATCACCTTTTACAAAATGTTGCTTTTCGCGATGCAGGGACGTTAATTGTTGAGGTGTTCTTTTGGTAAGAACCAGGAGAACTGCCACTCACCATATGTAATACCACAATACTCACCATAAGTAGCTTAGCAACCATATTAAAGTACCTAATCGAATCGCAACCCATTAAATACTTATAAGTATTCGTAGTTCCGGGGGCCATCTGTGCTCTTCATCATCAGTTCCACTTCACCAAATGGTGCTTTCCAAGAGCAAATGCACGATTTACTATAAAAATACCCAAATTCTCGATTCCCATGAGATCCCCTCATTAGATTCTGACTTGGTGACAATGGGACCACTTCGGAAGCATACCCGTTCAAAATAAAAAAATATCGGTCTACTATTGATGGAGAAATCGGTTAATATACAAAAAATACGAAAACACAGACGAACATAAACCTCATCCTTGTTGGACGTCGCGGTCGGTTATAAATAGATAGTGCAGAAGGTTGGCTTCATAGTAGGTTCTATACAATGCACGCACACATGTGTACACTGAGTCCTACCCTCTATGTCTATTGTGATGTGTCTCTATCTGTTAAAGGTTTGCTGGGAGAGAACTTCACTTTGTTCGGAGATTTCAAACCGTCTGAAACAAATGACAGACGCGCTCGCGAGTGCGCTTGCATTCGCTGTACGTGAAGCGTGTCTGTATGCGTGCATCTTTGTCGTTGTATTGAGCTGACCTTCTGTACCTGTCCATTTTGTGCTATTACAGAGTCATTGTATTGGAAGTGATTTATTTGAGTAGTTACTGTGACGTTACGTTTCCGATGTCCGTTATCTGAGGTA
Source organism: Tiliacea citrago (assembly GCA_963921375.1). Classification (NCBI taxonomy): domain Eukaryota; kingdom Metazoa; phylum Arthropoda; class Insecta; order Lepidoptera; family Noctuidae; genus Tiliacea; species Tiliacea citrago. Next base: position 1,084,097 of record OY992802.1, read on the forward strand.
AATATTTGATCTGAGGTTTTGGTTGACGGCCGACAGCGGTCAACTGCGTCGGGAGTACAGTAAATATAGTATGCCATTCATAAGCGGGGTTGTCAGCAGCAGCTGCCTAGACTTTTCTCAAATATATTAGGGTCAGCTTCCAGTCTATTCGGATGCAGCTAAATACTAATATTTTACATGGAGCGACTGCCTATCTGATGTCCACAAAGTTACCAGTTACTGGGTAACACGATAACCCTAAGTAAGACTGATTGTCAGACTTTCGGGCTTCTGACTACTCGCAACGACTGTCAAAGATCAATGAACGACAGACGAGACCGTGCTTTCCGATGCACGGAGTGGTGTCGGTGTGTCAAGATGGTCACCCATCCACGGAACAACGTCGGCAAGCGTAACCTAATCGATGGACCATGCGCCTGTAATCACTCAGTCACGAATATAATGGGGTTGTTATAGTATTCGGATTTTTGTATTTTGATTATGTTAATCGATTGTATTTTCGAACCGACTTCCAAAAAGGAGGTGGTTATGTGTCCTGCTGTTTTTTTTTTATGTATGTTCATCGATTACTCCGTCAATTGTGGACGGATTTTGAAAATTCTTTTTTTGTATGGAAGGGTATGATTAATCATATGAGAGGTGGTCCCATTGCCACCAAATCAGAATCTGATGAGGGTATCCCATGGAAATCGAGGGAAATCCTCAAATTTTACAGGCTTTCTATAGCGATTTGAGTATTATTTATAGTAACTCGTGCATTTGCACTCGAAAAGCATCATTTGGTGAAATGGAACTGATGATGAAGATCACAGATGGCCACCGGAACTACTTAATAATATGTATTTCACCATTGCGATTCGATTAGGCACTTTAATATGGTTGCCATTCAATTTATGCTCGTCAAAATGCATATGGTGAAGTCACCATCAGTTCTCCTGATTCTTACCAGGAGAACCCCTCAACAATTAACGCCCCTGCATCGGGAAAAGCAATATTTTGTAAAAGCTGATGAGCATTTGACATTAGGCTATTGTAAATTAGATAAATAACAAACTGACCCACTAAAAAGTGGAAAATAAAAAACTTTTTACAAAAAAAAACAACCGACAAAGTTTTTTATTTTATTAGGTTCATACGTATGTATATACAACGTGGCGATTAGGTTATCACATTAAATAGTACAGCGGTTATTACAAGTTGTTATCAGTCTGTTAAAATAATAAAAATAAAAATAGACCTAAAAATAGAAAACTGAATTTTTCTAACAAACTAAATAGCGTAAAAATTGGCAATAAATAATCCACCCTTGATACTATTAGTTTACTGACCTGTAAAAGCGGCAACGCCGCGGCGCGCGGCGCGGGCGTCTAGGCGGCGGGCGGCGCACACGCCAAACGACAGTGAGACTAGCGGAGGGTAGGTACTTGCGCTCACGCGCGGGGCGTTATAATACATGATGTTGTTAAATACTAAAAGGGAAAAAAAGGTCTCACGGGTAGAATGTTAACTTTTATTCATTATTTTATTTATGTATGCTTAAAATACGTAATGTAGAATACGTGGTTTGAATTAATGTGATAACCTAATCGCCACGTTGTATATGTAACGGAAACTTTGAACTTGATTATCGACCACTTCACAACGTCGGATTAATTTAAAATTTTGCACACTTATCAAGGACCGATGACAATACAATAATTTAATAAGTTTGTTCCATGATCCTTACCAGGATCTTCAGGATTATCTATTTTTTCCATATTCAGACACATGGTAGTGATTTGTGCCAAGTACTAAGGCATACATGACTTAAACTTTGAGACAAGTATGTGACTATTGGCAGGATCAACTGGAGTTTTGTAAAAAAAATGTTTTTTTTTATTACTTACAAAAAAACACGCTATAATAGAAATGCAAACTAAAAAAGTAGCAAATTAATTTTAGTTTAAAAATCTAAAAAACACGCTTTAATAGAAAATAAACTAAAAAGTTTACAATAATTTGAAATAAGTATTTGAAATAATAATAGTAATTATCAAGAACATTATTTTATCGTAAAAAAGCGTGGGGTGCTTGATGTAAATTCTTGCAAAGTTTTTATTGACAGATATTGGTAAAAGTAGGATCATTACGAAAATATCACCCCACGCCCACGCTTTTTTACGATAAAATAAATTCACTATTATTATTTCATATTTATTTAAAATTATTTTATATTTTTTAGTTTAGTTTTCTATTAAAGCATTTTTTTGGTTTTTTACACTATTTTTTTTTTTTTAAAAAACGTTGGCCCACACTAGGAATTTCTCCTGTATCGTGGGTGCATTTACAAACATTTAAACTCACATACACAAACAGCCAGACCCGGAACAACTACTTGTAGGGCATACAAATATTTGTGCTGTGCGGGAATCGAACCCGCGACACGCAGCGCAGCAGTCAATCGCTCAACCACTGCGCCAACCGTGCCGTTTATTTAAAGATGGGTTCGAGTGAGGTGTGTGATTAGGGCATTCGTTTTCTGTTCAAATAGTGATAGTTAATCGTAGAGCTTTTAAATGGACTACTAAGGTTTGAATTTACCTGCAAATAATGGTGAAAATGACAATATCTCATGTATTGTGTCGGTTATTATTGAACTGAGTAGCAATTTATGACAGCAGTGTAAAACTAAACGGCGTTTAATGAAGTTTAAGATGTTAGTAGTAGTAGGTACCTACTGTAGTGTTGATTGTTGTTAATATGGTTAGAAACAAATAAAAAATGAATTCAACACTAAAACAAACCTGTTGAGGTGATTACACAATCAAATCAACTTTTTGTAATTGTTTGAGTATCACAATTTTGTGTAGTTTCAATTTTCAAATACTTCACGGCAATTTAGTTTAGAGTTGGTTGCAAATGCAAATATTATATGTATATGTATAAGATGTGTCACTGTGTGATATACCTATAGACATACATACTTATTCAATTAAATTCCAATAGATAAATAACGAGATGCTGTTAATAATTTTAATTTGGCTAATTAATATCTTCACCATCTTTAAATGGCCGCATGAATCTCTCAATAAATATTTATGAGTCAATCTGTCACACTAATGCATTAGTACAATTTCTGCACGATGAACTAAAACGCTACAATTTCTAAATTCCTGATGTCAGTAAGATTATACGCCAATACAGCTCACCTACTATCTTCGATCTAAGATTACATGCAAGCCTTCATATGCTACATAACCCCCAAACAATAAACAACTCTTAAAACTACACATTAAAGACCAAAATAAAAAACCTCTTCCACTGAGTGCTCACAATGAGCACGTTACTCATTACAATATTATTAAGTGTTGAACAAACAAAAACAGTCCTTAAATCCTTGTGTTAAGGCCCAAGGATGTCATACAAGTTAATTTACGGGATTCTCAACGAAAGTGCCAGGCGACCGGTTTCCTTGGTATTTAGTGTTCAAACTACTTTCACATGATTTATAACGATAATGACCTTCAAAATGGAGACTTGAGGGAACCTGAAGCTGAGAAATTCTATAGCAGGTTTGAAGTCCATTGCGGAGATATCAGGAAACTGTTGATCGGAGTTTAAAAAAAATCGGTTGTCTGTAAAGTCGGTTTACTGACGATAGTTGAACGTGACAACGTCATAAGCCTTAAATGGAACGCCTCAGAGCGAGGTAACGCCGCATGAGAGGTAACGCCGCATGAGTCATGTTTTTTCGTGCGTGCAGCCGGCTCCATCGAATTATAAGACGTTGTCACGTCAAAAAATCATGGTGCACATTACGAGTGACTATTATTATGATTATCGGGTTTCCTAACAGCATCAAATGAACGATGAACGTAATGTACATATACATGTAATTACTATTAAGTAAGACATAACACATTACACAGACTTCATTAAGTAATAACATACTTCACGCTATATAAGTGAATATTACTGCATAATATCTTCCATTACACCAGTCGATTGTTACCGATATTGAATAACATTAGTTACGCGAAATGAATCAGCGAGTGCAAAGGTCAGAAGCAAATGACTTGCATACAAAGACGCCATGTTGTGTGCATGAGTTGTGAAGGCTTTTGTATCTTAATGCGGTACCATCTTTAAACCACAAAAACGTTACTTCTCTGTTCTTGGTCTTAAGAGTGTTTAAATAAATTGCTCAGAAAAGTAATATTTGGTCCTTTGTCGTTAGACCAGGAGTGTTTTGGTAATTGCGTATCTCCTTAAAGTAAGACCTTACACTTAGCAGTTTTCCAAATAAGAGCAGCCAATCCTTTCATTCCAAAGCGATACAAGAATTGAGAGAATTAGAACAGTGACCCAATCCGCCAATGACAGTTGTTTTGAAGTTGGGATGAAGGTCAAGTATTGTTGAGATAACCCAATACAGACATTATTTCATGTCAAAAATTAGTTTGTTTCAGTCATCATCATCATTATAATCAGCTTATAATGTTCCCACTGCTGGGACACAGGCCAGGCCAGGTCTTCGAATTTTATGGTTCTAGCGGTTTCCTCACGATGTCTTCCTTCACCGTTTTGAGAGCAGTGGTGATGAAATAATTTACACAAAGTAAAGCGCCGTTTCAGTGATATATATTAATGAAAGATGTGCTACCTACCTCATTTGAATAATAGAAGCTCTTATGAAAGGTTCATTAATCAATGTGAGTATCTTCTGCCGTATCATTAGATAGAAAGGATAATTTAATTTAATAACAGAGTACCAATATATGTATAACCCAATATTACTCAGACATGGGATTGGAAAGCTCAAATACATCTATTCGCGACAACGATTAATTACATGGCCACGCTCCGATGATGTTGGATTACCAATAAAAATTTATTATATCTCCTGCCGAACCGGCCATCTTGTTGTGTACTTGTCAGTTGACCAAGGCATTCAATTTTACTGCCTAGATTTTCGACAGTTCATGAGGTTGCACGTTCGAGAAAGGTCCTTAATGCAGATGATACGGTTATTGTCAGTCATGCTTGATTGCATGCGTCAGTTATGCATGATGTGTTTGATGAATACTTAAGTAATATGTAATCGGTGTAAGTATCGAAGCTTGATTATTATCACCGGACGTTTTGTCTTACGTAAGATTTTTGAAATTATTAATTGTTTATCCTACTGTCAACTTTTTTCTAAAAGAAAGAATAATTTCGAGGTACTAAATAATTATGATCATATCCCCCAACCACCATCTAGCGACCAAAAACATCGAGTCACGATTTCTGACACACGTTTCCAATCAAACCGCTAATCTATGGCACTTTAATACCTTACAATCAACTAATGCCCAATAAAATACCACGTTACACCTGACATCCGCAAATACCAATAATTATAAACAGAAAAATCAAGCCACGCCGCCTTTAAGTCTACCGATACTTACGTGAATGGGTCTTTACGTCTATAATCGTATAATTATACGTCGGCTGGTCTTTCTTGGGTGAAAGTGCACCGGTCAGACCTGTTGCCCAGACCCTCGAATTTGGTGGTACAGTGAAATTTATGAACCTGTATTGATTGGTTCTTGTAATATGTTGCTTTATTCCATGTTGAGAACGTGGGAGTGTTGTGATTGTGCGTATAAAAAGTGTGGTTTAAAGTGACGTAGCTGTAAGAGAAACGATGGTCCTAAAAGCTTGGAGGCTAAGAGAAACGTTGGAAATGGTGCTAAACAGACGACGAAATAAAAGCAGACATGAATAGATAGCGTCCCTAAATCAAGTTTAGTGTCTACCGATTGAATGGTAACATAAGCATTGTAGGAAATGTCGGTATTTGCGAAAATATGTTCTCATCTCAAATGTACTTACTGTGTACGGTTGAAGGCGGAAGTATTAAATATATCTAAAGCTACGACTTTGTTTATATCTTTGCAAGAAAAAATAAAACGAATTAGGTAGCTCAACTGATAACAGAGCCTCAGGTCCAATTGTTGTTATTTATTACTTTCATATTTTATTGTAATATCTTTATTGGAGTGGAGTACTCCACGTAATATTTCACCCAAACACGCAATATCTCGAACGTGAACTTAATGTTATCTGAAGCGTGAAAAGATTACCACCTGCCTGCAATTTTGTAATAAAAGTTATGAGATCTGTCCGCGAAAATGTTAATGTTGGTGCGAGTATTGTTAGCAAGAGGACTGATTTTTGATTTAGATTTGATAATAACGACGTATCAACAAAATAAAATAATTATTGTCCACTAGATGCCATTCAATATTTTCAGTAGATGGTTATTTCTTGACAGTCTTCATCTCGAGTTAAAATTAAAATGAACATTATATAAATTATGAAAAAACATATGTTTACAAAACTGATAATAAACTTTATCAAGAAAACATCATCAAGTAAAAGATGTAATAGGCTCGTCTCTTATGAAAGACATACAAAGTGCAGGTGTAACGCTATTAGCAGAGACAACATTTAACGAAGTAATTATACAGACAAACATCATAATTACTGTTTGAACAGAAATATAAATGATTGACAATAACGTAAAACATGATCGTGTGTCGTTAACTTAAATTTCACTCACTGTTGAAAACTGAAAGGTATTTACGAATGTATACACGTAAGACTGAAAAAGTAAAAGTTAATAAGACGATTGTAGGTGTATTGTATCAATTAAAGAGAAGTGGAATTTTAAAATCCACTTATTAGTCTCGTTGACACTCATTTATGAGACTATATATGTAACAATAACACTGATTAAAACTTTATCGGATCATTGCATAGGAGAAGGATCTTTGTTACGATATTCTAGTCTAAGAAATGCTGCTACGCTGCTAGAGCGGGGTTTTAATTTAAAAAGAACAATCCTTTTGTATGTCTTTTTTCCTTTTATAAAATATTACAGCCGGTGATACTTTATTCCCATTGCCATCTTGCCTGGTAGCTAAGTAATTTAAATATAACTTAAACTGCTAAGTAACAATAACGACTATACTAAATAGTGTGTCTTTATTGTAGTAAATTAGAGACAAAACCTATTTCTTCCGGTGGGTGTCGTAAAAGGCGACTAAGGGCTGTAAGATCAAATACAGTTTAAACTATATGGATTTCCAAATCTACGATCAAATATAATCGATGGTGTAATCTACTGTCTTAAGATCGAATGGAAAATATGAACAGATTAGTTAAACTTCGATTAGTCTTTTACACATTCTCTATTTTATTCGAAGTTCGTTCATCCGTTCATTCAAATATTGACAACAAATAGATCTATTTGACACTGACATATGATGACGTCTGGGAGTCTGCGACGTTTTATTATTATTCATGTCTTCATGTGGTATTTAATTTCTTTGAAATTTATTGTTAATATAATAATAGGTATCAGCTATTATTAATTATAATATTATTATTAAGTTTCAAAGAAATTAAAAATAGGACGTATCTCTAGAAAAAAACTCTTAAAGGTTTATATTATTTACTGTCATTTGTATAGATAATTTAAATAAAATTCATCTTGCGCTATGATCACATATTACTCTTGAAATAGCTCTTGATTTTAATGTATCTTGATCTAAAAACACACGGTCTACTATAATAACTATTTATATAGTTCAACTCGCGTATAATTACGATACCTTAATCAGAATCACTATAATTTACCATTCTTAAACCATAAAACATAACTTCAATGAACGTGAATAAAAAAAAGCTACGTAGAAATGTTTGAAGCGGGCAGGTAGATTTTTTTGTAGCTATTTTGAAATCTCTGGTCAGTTCACGGTCAGTTTATCCTTATAAAGGAGTTTAACTGTCCCTTAGGGCTAGTTTAAACTAATCGATGGTTTAAACAGCCAATAATCGATCAACTAGCATCAACTTATAAAATAATCGATGCCCAGAGATTAAACTCTCTTTTGTGGTTTAAACTACTATTGATGATATATTAACTATAACTATTATATACTTACGGCCTTACTACAGAATGAGCAGCAGCGTTTTCTATGCATACTAACACCGTACTGCGATCGCCAACCCACCTGCCAAGCGCGATTATGGCAAACTCCCCCCTTCGGCCTCCGGGGGAGACCTGTGTCTAGCCGTGGATGAATTAATGATGATGAGAGACAAAACAGTTGAATTGATGATTCCTTGAAGATTGACATGATTAATTGTTTTACACAAAGCAAATTACAATGTTTAATAATAAATTAATTAATTCGCACAATTTTAAACCTTTTCCGACTCCCATATCATACAATATCTCACATCGGAATCTAAGAAACAATTTCCACAGCAGAACCGCATGAACGGAACACAAACGAACAATAGAATCAAATCGAACTAAATCAAACAATCATCAGAAAAGCAAATAAAAACCGTTTCATTAACTTTAAACGTTGGTTATCTGGAGTCAGCCTCGTCGCCATCTTCTGAGACTTAGTACTCTCATTGTTAATTCATGGAATATATGATGTGAGAATAGGAACGACATTAATGAGGTTCATCTGGATCGCGAACCGTTATACTCTGCGCAGTTATGATGGTGGCACATTTGGTCAATACGTGTCGCGATTATTATGGTGTTGTTGGAGCAAATATGGGGAAAATATAGGAGCATGATGTAAACGTCAAGTGGACATGGCTGTTTACATAGACCGCTTTAGTGAATAGTAACGTAGGGTATACGTTTATGCTTAGGTGGTAGGTAGTTATGATGGTAGAACTAGTAAAGACTGGCTCGTTGGTCTAGTGGCCGCAAGCGCTACTGATGAGCATGAGGTCCAGGGGTTCTACTCCGAAGCGCTAAGTCGAAGTATCGGCCGAATGTTCGGCCGTTTTAAAACTTCCATAGTTTCCTATTTTGACTTGGAGTCCTTACCCGACTTCAAGTCACAGTTTTGACTTTGGCTTATCTCTTCGACTGCCTTTCTTTTTTTTTTCGCCGTATTCAGCGATATTTAGCCGTAGTAAAGAAACGACCGAACATTCGGCGAATTCTTCGGTTTTGCACTTCGGAGTAGACCCCCTGAGTACGATTTCCGGTCGCGAAAAGTGTTTGAAAAAAAATGGGTTTGCTTTATAGAATATCCACTGTAAATAGGTACGACGATGATTAATATTAAAGGATATAAAAAAAATTGAGGCCACCAAACTCAGTGGTGCGTTTGTCCTTGCAAAAGTACGGAATATGCAATATTAAAACATTTATATCAAAGTATGTAGTAATTAAGATCCTAGGAATGGGAGCAGCCATTATTATGATATTACGAAGAATGTTAATGAAGCAGACGCAATGGCGGCAGTCGTATCGATACGCTATCTTTTAATTAAAGGATGCCCTTAATATAGACTTACTTGTAAGTAATTACTTTTTATGCAACGCTTGCTTTAATATTGTTTTATTATATCCCTCTATATATCTTTAGTAATAAGTTTTGTGAAAACTCGCTTCTATTTCAATACTGTTTCGATAATAATCGCTTTTAGCATTAAAAGTTAACGCTTATTTCGATTTTGCGTGTGAAAGTTATTACTGTACTTATTGATATTTTGGTTCAGACATTCAAGCTAGCGTGTATTCCACATCTATATATTGGTTCAGAAACTCAAGCTAGCGTGTATTCCACATCTATATTTTGGTTCAGAAACTCAAGCTAGCGTGTATTCCACATCTATATTTTGGTCCAGAAACTCAAGCTAGCGTGTATTCGATTGGGTGTGGCGCGAAGAGGCGAAACTCCGGGGCATAACTCCGCTGCCGCAAGAAATCGCGGCACAGCGGACGGAGCTCCGGAGGGATCTCATGGCGACATGGAGAGTGCGATTGTCGCAACCCAGCGCTGGGCACGCCACAATTGTGGCGATAAGTCCCCTCTTTGAGGAGTGGCTAGAGAGGCGCCACGGCGTCCTCACCTTCCGCCTGACGCAGGTCCTCACCGGACATGGATGTTTCGGGAGGTTCCTGTTTAGGATTAAGCGGGAGGAAACGCCCGGGTGTCACCACTGTGTGGATCGCCCGGAGGACACGGTGGAGCATACGGTGGAGGTCTGCCCAGCTTGGGCGGAACACCGCCGTGTCCTCACGGAGGCGATCGGCGGCGGCGATCTCTCGCGTCCGGCCCTGGTTCAGGCCATGGTTCGGAGCGAGAGTGCATGGGAGGCCGTCACCTCCTTCTGCGAAGCAGTTATGCTAGCGAAGGAGGAGGCGGAACGCGTGAGGGTGAGACAAGGTTCGCGCCCTCATGCCCCTAGTCGCCGCAGGAGACGCCCCGGGCGTCGGGAGTCGCAAGCCGATTTCCGGCCACCGTAGGCGCGGGCCTGCGGACGGTGAGCGATGGGTAGCTCGCCGTCCGATAAGGACCAGGCCCGGGTCGACGGCGCGTTGTGTTCCACGCGCGCCTCAAAGAGATGTCAGCACAAACTGACGGGGTCCGTTAGGACCAATGCCTGCCGGGGTTGCGAGTTTGTCCGAAAGGGATATCGTGGCCCTGGCACACAGGCAACGGAAGGAACACGGGTGGGTTTTAGTCAGTAAAAGTCTGACACGCCCTCCCGCTCCGCCCAGAGCGGGAGAAGTTATTTGATGATTTCCCACCCAAAAAAAAAAAAAAAAAAGCGTGTATTCGATATCTATATTTTGGTTCAGAAACTCAAGCTAGCGTGTATTCCACATCTATATTTTGGTCCAGAAACTCAAGCTAGCGTGTATTCGATATCTATATTTTGGTTCAGAAACTCAAGCTAGCGTGTATTCCACATCTATATTTTGGTTCAGAAACTCAAGCTAGCGTGTATTCCACATCTATATTTTGGTTCAGAAACTCAAGCTAGCGTGTATTCCACATCTATATTTTCTATGACATGACAGGATGAGCCGAACCTGTAACATAATGGTATTCAGCAGAGCATCGGGTTAGATTGCCAGCCGACCATAATCTTATATTGGGAAAAGGCTGTGCAGATGATGATGATGAGGATAAGCTAAGATGAGCAATACCAGCACTACCTAAATTTTGTCTTGTGATGTAGAAACTTTCAGCCCCGTCTAAAATAGCACTAGTTTCATGATAGTATTCAACGTCCAAAATATATTTTATTTTGTCTACAGACTAATATCCCTGGAAGTGACTCCTCGCCCAGACGTGCAGTGCGAGGCGATAGCATGGCGTCTGGTAGGCTTGCTGGGAGTAGACCAGGGTTCAGGCCTGAGGGCCAGGACCTCGCGGCTGGCGTCTTCGCTGGTGCACTACACGCCAGATACCAGAGATGCCATTGACGCGAGGAGAAGGCAGTTGGATGGTGCTGTACAGGGTAAGATTTTTATCATAGTCATAGCCGTTTATTGGTTAGGGATACTTGCAAGTCATCACATTACATTAAGATATTAAAATAAAAAATAAAAAAAATGATGGTCAATATTATGTCAATTTACTATTAAGCAATAACTAACTAATAAACAAATAAACAGAAGCCGCAGTTTAAACATGCATCATGCAAATTATGGTCAAATATCATGTAGAGAATACTTTAGGTTTAAAGTAATAGATATATACTGAATTCCAAGTGGATAAGTAACGTTATGAACGTTGTGTCGAAAAACACTACAGTTACTTTACTTTTATTAAATCTCATAAGAAAACTTCCTCAAATTACTCAACATAAAACCGTCTTACATAATTATTTAAATAAACCAGCAAACCGTGAAAGATATGCATCATAATATTTACCCATCACTTCCATGTGTTAACGCTAAGGGATGCCGCAAGGTCGATCTGAAAGCGATTAGCGATGAATAAAAAGCCGAAACAAGATGGCCGGATAGCTGGCATCCTACAACGGATACTATAATTTAGCTGAACGAGGAAATATTACACTAATTACGTTTGCTTCCTTTACCTTAGCTTGATGTTTTCTTATCGTCCGTGGGTTTTGGTGCGGAACTGTGAATGCACTGTTGTTGTGGTATTGTAATGGACTGTTTTAGCTTTTGACTTTGTAAATGGTTCGTGAAGTTCTAGGTTAACTTATTAGCCATTCGGATTATAATATTTTGGTCTAAATTAGCAATATTATTTATTTATTTAATTCGAACACAAATGATTCATATTGTTGTTAGTATCACTTATAAAACTATATTAGTAACATTTCTCTTTAAAAAAAAAAAAATAATAATTCAAATACCTATAACTATGTCCGTTCCCTGCTGCACCTGCAGCTGTGCATACGGGTCCAGTGCCCCAGGAACGGGCAATCAGGCTTATTAACAATCACCTAAAAACCACCACCACCTCACCTAATATGTGTTCTGAAAAGTTTCATCAGCTGTTTCATTCCTTTTTGCCTGAGATAAATATGAATATGCTGAGATATTCAAGGGGTCTGGTTGCGACAACCTCCATATTGGTTGTCATAACCTTAAGACTGTTTTGATTGCTAAATATGTCTTTACCTCCAGGTCTGGGCACACACGGTCTGACGGCTGACGCGACCGGCTCTCTGATCTCGCTGCATGTTGCCATGAAGAATGAGCTGCAGCGACACGTGGAAGTTTACAAACAGGCACTGCATAAGTTGGAAGAGCTGGTAAGAAACAAAAGCTTAAATATAATAGTTCGCTGCAAAACATAGCACTAGTAGTTATTCATTTTCAAAATATTGTCTAGAATTCTTACGTAGAATAACAATATTGTGTTACCCTAAGAGACAATTATAATTACGTATTCTGAAGATGTCGTTTTTGCGATTAATATTTAATCATTTCCACCAGCAGAACCGAAGGACCAAAAACTTAATACTTCATGTAGACACAGAAAAAGCGTAAATTCTTATGGAAAAACGACGGACTTTAGCAGATATAATTATTATACGTGATTTTTGATTGCAGCATGTTGCTCCCTATCCTCTTGATATAATTTCCTAGTCGCCGTTTGACATACGCACGTGTGTCTGCTTAGTTGGTCAGCATAAAACACCCTTATCGATGTAAGTATGCCTCTCTTTTCTAATAATTCATTATCTCTTTCCTTGTAGTCTCCAGTCACCATAACCCAAGACCCAGCATCATCATCCCACCAGCGTCTCCTGGCGCTATCCCATGCTGACGTCGAGAGACGGCTCATAGACAACAAGTCCCTGCTCACCATCGTTGATAAGCCGGCTCTAAGGCAGCTGCCGACTCTGGTGGATGCCCTTGCAGCCAGGGTTGAGAGCGACAAGGCTGTGCTGGCTTGTATTGGGCAGATTAAAAGGAGTGATCCTTCGCTGGACTTGACTGATACGAGGTAGGACTTTTTATATACTTTTATATATTATTTATTGTCTGTAAGGAATTTTAATATCATCAATCATGATACGCATTTTTATCATTTGTTTGCAATAATTTTCTGAGGGCTGAGACAAGTGGTAATCGCTTTAAAAGGGTTTTGTATTTTTACAATGAATTTCAACAGGATTGACAAAAAAATACATGTGGATTAACATGAGTCAATCCATATTTTTGACTTTCCATCATCGTTTTTCACTTTTCATATCGTTGATAGAATGTCACTTTGTGAAGGCTCTCTGGAACTTCCCTTCGTTACCTTTCAAACTGTTATCATGTCCTTTGGGGAGTTTATTTCATTTGTTAGTATTAGGAGATCATTGTTTAAAATTCATTGGATCACTAGTTTAAGAATAAACAATCACAATTACTGTGAATACGAACATAACATAACATCACGTCTGTAATCCCTGAAGCTTTAGGCAGATAATAATAATAATAAAAAGTTTTTATTGATTCCTTATAATTATTTCGATATACACACACATTATTATTTCCATAAAAAATACATTTCAATTTACTTAAATTATAACAAAATTCATAATGGTTAGTTATTAGTACTAATTCATTAATTTGTTATTTCATTATAAGGACCGCCTAGCGCGGTAAAAGGCTCCCCATTTGTCTCCATCTTCTTCTGTCTCTAGCTAGTCTGCCCCATGTTTTTCCTATTAAGCCTGATATGTCGTCACTCCATCTCTTGTTGGGTCTTCCACGCTTACGCTGTTTGTTGATAGGATACCAGTTTGTTATGGTTTGAGTCCATCTGTCATCACTAACTCTTTGTAAATGTCCAGCCCATTTCCATTTTAGTATAAGAGTCTGTTTGATTACGTCTTTAGCCTTGGTTTCTTGTCGTATTGAGCTGTTTCTGACTCTATCTCTTAGTTTAAGGCCCATATAGCTCCTCTCTATTGCTCTCTGGCAAACTCTCACTTTTTGTAGAGATGTTTTTGTTAGAGGCCATGTTTGGCAGGCGTATGTTAGACACGGCATCAAGCAGATCTCCATAGCTTTTGTCTTTAAGTTAGTAGGAAGTGTACTCTTGAAGATTTCTTTCATAGCCCAGTACTTACTCCCTGTGTTCTTTACTCTTCTGTCTATTTGCAGCTTTGTGCAGTCTTTGGTAGAAATTAAGTGACCCAGATAAACATATTTGTTGATCCACTCTAGGGGTGTAGAGTTTAGCTTTATTGTTGTTTCTGTGCAGTTCGTCATAACTTTAGTTTTACTCTGGTTCACCTCTAGTCCCACTTTTTGGCTTTCTTCATTGAGTGTCTCCAGCATATACTGCAACTCGTTCGGGTCCTCGGAGAGTACGACGAGGTCGTCAAGGTTTAGGCAGAGGTATACCTACAATACACCCACATTTCGCCACTTGTCGCCGAATGAACGTGAATGCGTTTATCGCCTCAAATTGTTTTATTGGATTTATATTTCATTTGCTTGTTCGGATTTTTGAAAAACAGCATAGATTAATTTTGTTCTTGGCACTCCCGACTTACGAGCACCTAGCTAATCATAGAAAACCATGTATCGTATTATTATGAGACAAAGTTCCAGAAGGACCAAAGTCAGTCCCAAAACTTGATTTAAATCTTAAATCGTAATTATTTTAGAAAGCGGTCGCTCGACTTTCCAGTATATCATTTAAATGTTAAATTAAATGCTGTTAACTGTTGATTAATAATCGATTGATTTATCGGTTTATTAGATTACTTTCTTCTCATTCCGTTGTGACATCTGTTAATTATGTTACGTGAGGTTTGGAGCCATAATCAGATTGATTGGAAACTGGTTTTCTTGATGATAGATTGTTGATATTCATTGACTAGGGACTAAGCAACTCAGCAAAATTATACCCCGAGCAAATAACCGACAATGAAAATGTTGAAATGTTATGAGCTTGGATACCAAAAAGATTATGCCCTTTAATTAATGGCCTACTTCAAATAAATGATTAGGTATTTATGAGATATTTGAAGAAAGGTGTCTATTTAAGGCGTCAATAAAACTTAAAAACTCCTATCTATTCATGTTTCTCTAGTTAACAATCCAGGTTGCGACTTTGCCCGAAAGGGATATCGTGGTCCTGGCACACAGGCAAATGAAGGAACACGGGTCGGTTTTAGTCAGTAAAAGTCTGACACACCCTCTCGCTCCGCCCAGAGCGGGAGAAATTATTTGATAATTTCCCAACCCCAAAAAAAAGGGCTTGTATGAAAAAGATGCACATTAAGCCAACGAAATTAATGATCCCATTGGTGTTCAATAACTCTTTGTACCGGATATTATAACCAGCACCATGATCACGTCCTTAAGATAGAAATAAAGGTAATATCACAGCCAAGTACCTTTTATTAAATATATTAATCAACATGGAAACGTTATTTGTGTTCCTATAACAATTAACATACATGGTAATGTGCTGCTGATTACGGCACATTTAAGTGCTTGAGTTAACAGGATTTTTATTTTATTGCTTACAATTAGTAAGTTTGAGTATGTTGTGACGATTCGTTGTTCGTTTATTATTCTCCAGTACCCCAAGTGTAAGTTTGCAAGAGAGTAAACGTAACTATTTTGTTTGCGTTAAAATTTGACCGATAGATCATAATGGTGAGAATAAAATCATAAAGGTCTATATATATAATATCATAATAAAATCATAAGGGTGAGAATAAAAGTCTTAACGCAAACGCGCTAGTTACGTTTACTCTCTTGCAAACTTACACTTGGGGTACTGCCGGTCTATTCTGTAAAAACCTTACCGTGAAAACTCAGGTGATGTGAGCTGTCATTCCATTGATGCTAGGGACTGACACTATGTATTGATGCTTACTTCAAGCTCATTTGACCTAAGTTTTCCCGGTGAGACATTTACAGAATAGCACTACAGAACAGTGATCTATTGATATAAATTACTGCTGTTTGTTGGTAAGCGCATCACTTGGGAACGGCTGGACATATTTGGCAATTTCAGGTTCAGAATCAGGTTTTTATGGAAAAGTTATCCGGAACAATCGGGAAAAACTGAAACTGCTTTTTTTATGGGATTTTTTATGACCAAGACCATATTGAAGTTTTAACAGGACAACGGCTCAATATCGGGTCAGCTAGTATAGGATAAAAACTGATAAAAACATATTGCAGAAATAAAACGTGATCTCAGAAATAATATTGGTTAAAATTTTAAGCTAAGAAACAAATGAATGCGTTTTTTTAGAAGTAGCTAGGTACCCACATTGCTACATTAGATTTAGCTACGTTTATAAGCGGTGCATATTATGCGGTACATTATGTGTTACGATTTTTAGGAACCTTGGTTTGAAGGTCTAAAGGCTCTTACAAACACACGCGATATCGCGGGCGCGACATGCACCGACAAAGGAATTGTCTTTGTCGGTGCCTGTCACGCCCGCGATATCGCGTGTGTTTGTAAGAGCCTTTAGGATGAAAATAAAGATTAGCCAGATGGCAAACAAGTACCTAGCCGATCTTTAGGTTTCGTCAGACGTATTGAACCGTAGAATTTGTATAGGTTTTTGAATGCAATCAATGCTAAATAAGTGTACACGACAAAACAACCAGACCAGTTTGAGGAACCGCACATGTCAAACAATTGCATTACATTATACAAGAGTAGAAATACCTCATTAAGTTGGAAGGTGATACCATCAAGGAAAAGGAAGGCTTTTCTTCACGCATCATAATATATCTTGCATGGAAATGTGTGTGTGTGAGCTAGACTGAGTGTGTGCTTAACAATTACTCATACGTAATAATAATTATGTGTGTGAGTTTGCTGTTTAATGTTTGTTTGTAATAAAGAATTTCGCATTAATTTCTAGGAGCAATGTGTGTGCAGCAATTGTTTGTACTTTAGTTTATATGGTTATGTAATGAGATATTTATTTGTTTAATGGTTGAAGCTACTGTTATGATGGTTATTTAGCATAACGTATATTTATTTTACGACGTCTGGGGTAAATAATTAAAATATTGTCTAGAACTTACTTAATTATGTTACAGTAATTTTGAAAAATTTAATTACGTAAATTATGTGATAGGGGGCTTTTCATGATAACTGTAGTACGATATGTTCAATTATTTAGCCATTGATTATTACACGAGTCGACTTGAAGGACCAAAAATATTAGTGTTTGCCTGCTGGAAGAATGTTACGTTCCGTTGGTTTAGATGGTTAAATAAAGATAAACAAAAAAACCACGTGACGAGAGAGCTGCCAAGTAACCAAATAAAAGTAATGCCTGTCACTTCAGTTGTGATGCTACGTCACAGTTGTACTCTTCAATTTAGCAACGTTTTATTTCGTTGACGTTTAGAGAACTTGTCTTTTTGGGGCTCTTTACTATAGACAGATTACAAAAGTATTATTATAAATCTAACACAAAAATTGTATTCAAGCAATTAAAATCTACGAAGAATAAATTATAAAGTTAGTATTTATTACTCTATGTTAAACTTTATCAGTTGAGAGGAAACAATTGTAAAAATCAAAATAAGTTTCACAAAGTAGTATAGTTTTTACAACGTATTTTTAAACAAGAAAGTGGCATCTACAAGAACCATTTTTATGATTTTTTTCCCTGTATTTAATTACCTAAACTAATGTATACTGTCGATGCGTAATTAAGCGATTAAGTTAAACAGTCGACGAAAAAACCGATCGCTAGTTAAATTCAAACTGAATGCCAGTTTACTCTAACATTAATTTTTCTACAAAAAGTTTCTCTTTTACAATCAACCTCTAGTTACGATGGGTGATGAAAACTTACGAGAACTATTCGAGTTACAATCAGTTGTCCGTGAGAAAATCGAATTAGAAACAATAACGTAACAGCCGTGAAAAGTAATAGTTGTTAATTTTGAATATTACTCTGTTATTTTAGAATAGCTGTGTGATTTATGTCGATTTTTATGTAGTGTGGCATTGAATGAAGGTTTTATGTAATCTTTGTTATTGTTTCTGTCCGAATGAGTATTTCACACCCTGAGTTTAAATACTCAATACTCAATTGTTTATTGCATTCCATCTGTGTTACATAGATGGTAAAAACGGTGATGGTACTTTTAAATCTTATTTATAAGTTAATAGTTTGAAGCTAGATAAAAGCTATTCCATGACATTGACTTAAACACACATAATTCACGCCTTCATCCTATGGGGGTAAGCAAAAACATCAGAAACTCCTTTTAAAATAAACTTATATTTTTATGATAACTTTTGAGAAGTTTTCTATTTTTATGATTTAGTATTTGCAGTGGTGACCAAGTGGTAACGGCCCGACTTACGAGTTGTTGGTTTTAACCCAGGCAGGCGCTTTACTTTGTATAAATAATTTCATCACCACTGCTCTTAAAACGGTGAAGGAAAACAATGTGAGCAAACCGGCATGTCCTAGAACCAAAACTTCGAAGACATGTGACATCTACCAACGCACTGTGCCCGCGTGGTGGATTACAGCCTACTTCCCTCTCGAAGAGAGGAGACCTGTGTCCCAGCAGTGGGAACATTATGGCTGATTATGCAGTATTTGCAGTACCCCTATGTTTGAAACCTCTGACCCAGCGCGGTGTTTCAAACACAGTCATCACAGATTTTAACACATTTGGTTGTTGGTTGAATTATCTCGCATTTATCAATACAGGTGCAAATTGTATGAAACGTTACATGATAATCATTGTCTCATCACACAAAGTGCTTCTCATTCAAACTCCGTTAATCAACGATAGCTGTTCTTCATCATAATTACAAACTCTCGCATACATTGTACTGCTACTTAACAAACGTATCATATCACATGCGCCGGCGCAATTGTCTGCAATTACTTTAAACGCACCGTTTACTTTAATATTACCACTTACACTCATCATTGAACAATTAACTTTATTCCGAACCTCGTAGAGTAGATATTTAATTGTATTAAGAGTTCTGAATTCATGATTGAAGATTCATATTTAATAACAGTTAACACAGATGTATAGTTGTCATTAGTAGTTATAAAAAGTGATGCGTGCATGACGAACTGGAATAAAGAAAGGTTCCGTTTCATTATTGATCTATTTCTTATGCGAGATTCTTGAAGCTTCCTAGGTATTTAATTTTCCAATAACCTATGTTTTTAATTAAGTTAGTTAACTAAACCTTAATAAGTCATTCTGTCCAAATGTTTCATAATTACTGATACAAAGATGTTTCGATTATAAACCTTGTTTTGTTAGTTTATTGGAGGTAATAGTAATTTCTGTTACAAACCGACAGACTGACGAATTAACAGGGGCTCGTCATTAACAAACGGAACCCTAAAATATTACTTAACAGTGATATAAGAGAGAAAGCGCGCTTTCGCGTACTGTGTGACACATTACGTCACATTATTTATATTATTTTATGCGTTTAGTGAAATCTTTCTCAAAAACTCAAATCATTGATGCATTCAGTTAAAAGTTAAGCTTAACCAGTTCTTTTGAATAATTTATGAATGTTTAAGTTATTAAGATGAGTCAGGCCTATTGGTGTGGTGGCTAGTGTTGCTTGGGGATTACATATTCTACGGTCGTGGGTTCGATGTTCATATTGGAGAATGGCCTGGCATGTTTTGTTCCTCTTGAGTTCTGTTGATATTAATATTTTTATTCATCTAGGATGTGATTGTGCACTCTTCTATATTTTGAGTATACAGGGAAATGCAGATTATCAGGACACAAGTCCGGAGGCCAAATGTGAATTCCTGGGTTCGAATCTCAGTTCGAGGAGTCTATGTTTATTTTCTTTCAAAATCAATATCACGTACTATAATGATGTGCACCAAGCACTCACTTCTGATCCCTTATACCATTTGTCTTCTCCTTTCGGAGAATACAGTCCTGAAAAATATTTATATTTAAAGTTATTTACCCCAGCTCGGCGGATTCTGGCACCAAGGGCGGCACCACACTGAGGAGAAGAAGAAAGTTGCCCGTAGTTCACTGTGACTATGACGACGGGTGAGTTGACCCACACTGAGCAAGTTAAAACGTCACGTTACCAAACGAGGCTATCTTTTCATGATGTAACTTTCTATAGCCGAGTTTTTCCTGTGTATATTCGTAGATGCGTTTGCTGCTCCTGCATACATCGAAACCTGTCACTTTTGTGCATTTGGCCAATAGGCCAATAAGCCAAATGTTGTGAACTGAGAACCTGTAACTGACTGATTGCATGTTGCCACTTCATATAATATAACGGGAGGCCAATTCGGATATATTTAATTTTTTAGCCCCCATCCTGATTTGACGCCAAATTTTTCAGTTGTTAGGTGTCTATTATTTTGTAAGAATGCGGCAAATTCTTTATGCGCCGTCGATAAGACTATGACCACCGCAATACTTTCAGTAATGTTATCCTGAAGCTCTTAAACGAATTTAAAAATGATACAATTTTTTTAACAAATCATTATGAATAACGAATATCATTTTGGTCATTGGGGTTTCACGACACGTCCTGACTTTTGTTCTGTGGGCTTATCTAAAGGCACGTGTCGTGGTCAAGTTATTTTGAATACGAAAAGCAGAATATTTGTAACTTTGCTAGTGGGATACTTAATAAAGTGTGCAAAAATTTAATGAAAAACGCGATTACAAGGGATTGCATTTTTATCTTATTTACCGTATAAAATTGCCAAGCCTGAAAAATTTAATTAGAATAGAATAGAATACTCTTTATTATATACACCATAAAAGTTACAGATATAAATGTTGAAATTAATTAAAAAAAAAAAAATGTTAATTTATTATAGAATAATATCCAGAAATTTGCGTTTGTAATAAAAAATATCTTTATATAAAGTTGTATACTTCCGAATTGGCCACCCAGCATGCACTATAATTATGATGTACTTACTTTAGACGAGTAAGTACATAATGCTCACGGTTTTCCTCTTAAGTGAGAGTTTCTCCTGCAACCTATTGTCAGTGCTGTACCTAGATATAAATTCTGTATTGTACTAGTAGTATTTATTTTACTTTCTCAAATACTCAAATATGAGGATATTAATATTATTATATTAAATATTATTTCAAATATTAGGTATTTACGACGGTTATTGGTCCTTCTTATAGTTGGAGGTCAATAGATTGGTCCTCAAGCACAATAAGCATAAACGGTAATTATTGAATTAATGAAGTTTTCGTATTAGTAAAAAAATATGTTTTTTTGTGTAATCTAATAAGTGTCACACTTTTAAATTAGCTAGATTTCATACACGGGCCGGTTACTTAAACCAAAGGTTTTGATAATCGTTTCAGTATAATGCCACATCGGGAGAACCTCTGTTTTGTTAAAATGTTGTTTCAAATACCCACAAAACGTTTGTCGTCAGTTACCAAGTATCAATGACCTGCAACAAATCAACGGTCAGTCAAGTTAACAAATTACCTATGCCACATCCTGTTTAGTGAGCAACCCTGTAGACTGGCTATAATCGACCAGCTTCTATTCTAACATACCCGTAGCTCGTGCCAACCAGACAGAAGAATCACTTACAAATGCATTGGATATAAATCTCACTAAATGTATTGTCAATTGCCTCTAAAACTTTCCACCATAAAAACCGTCGATCTATCAGAAATTCTTCCCATTTAAAACCGAACCTTACCATCCACATGCTTGAGTCGAATTTTCAATAAGACACACGTGAAGAAAAGTAAAAGATGAATTTATAGTACCATACGTCGTATTGTTCGAACAGAAACATGGAAAGTCAGTTTCCACTTTCCAAACTGGTTAGGAAATCGTATAACCTATAGCAAAGTTAGATGAGCTCACACAAACGTCAATTTACTTTAAAACCTTTTGTTTGACTTGAGTGTCGTAACTTAAGAGGAGGCTCCCTATTTTTAAGTTAATTTGCATGAATATTCTGAAACAGTCACTCATACAAGCAAAATTAAACTTTAGTATATGATTTATTGCATCTTTTTCTTTCCATGTTGAAGACAGTTACGTAATTGTAATATTTTCGCTCGATACATTTTTTATTCGAAAATCATTTGCCTTTTTTAGGGATAATTATAAAAAACAAACAAGATTGTTTGACTTTTATGTCTAAAATAAATATTCACAGCAAGAAAATATAGTTTATTATCCAGCCACCAGATATTTTTCCTCTAGATCAATTATTACGTTAGTTATAAAGGAAATAAAATAAAATAAAATCATTTTAATTCAGGCATTGTACACACAATATATACATTTCACCCATAGTGACTACATGTCATACATAAGCAGTAAATTATTTTAGTACTATTAATTACTCATTAAATTTTATTTTAAAATTTTAGGTATTAAGTTAAGATTCCAAAGAAATAAGAATTGAGACTTACACTATTTAGTTTCTTGCTCGAACACGATCAAAGAGTGCACGTGATATTCAACTTTATTACTGATGTGTTAGCGTTTAGTACATAACGGAGTGGCGGCGGGCATGGGGCGGAGCTTGCGTGGAAATTTGATTTAGACTGCCTGGTCTTAAGGGTCTGTGAGATGGCCGAGAAACTGTTTTTTATTTTTGTTATTAGGTTCACCAACAATTGATTACACTGATCCAAACCCATAATACATTTTTAAAATTAAAATAACAGTGCATCAGTAACTTATAGGGAGATACAACATGCATATAACAATGGATCCGAGAAATAAGCTAACTTACATGTAATAAGCGCTAACACTGAAATATTGGCAACATTGGTAAACATAAATTTATGAAATTCTGATTAAAAATTATTAATTTGGTTATGTTATGTCGATAGTGTATATGTATGTATACTGAAGTATCTTTTGTTTCTGAAATTTCAGTTTTTAGTATATTCAATTTTGTTCCTTACGTACAGGTACAGAGTAACTTCGTTCTAGAAATGGAGCACTAACATAGATCTATCTTAGGAATGGGCAGACCCAAAACTAATATTGAGTATATTATGGTCACGCCCTCTTTACGTCGGGCGTATCTGTTAAACCAACCACCATGAGTTGACGACAATGAGAAGCGATCACAGGCAGAGACCAATTCAAGAATAAAACCCCGTTACCACCAACGGAACCACAAAATCAAATTAAGATTCTTCACCTCTTATGAAACTAGCTCTTCAACAATAGTTTCCCATACATTTCTCCGTTGTATAAGTTTTTACTCGTCTCAGAACTAGCCATTGTTCGGATTCAGTTTACGATCAGAAGTCGTGGGAATCAGAGTTATATTGTGGTTAATGTTAGGGTTAAACTCGGGTTATGTGAAGTTTCGGAGAAAAGGCTCGTAGAATGTGTGACATAACAGTAAGTTATGGTTAAAGACAATGGAAGATGATAAAGAGGTTTGTGGGTTGGGTTGTAATGGTAGTTACACCCAATCCAGGCAGTCGCTCCATGTAAGATACTGGTATTCAGCTGCATCCGAATAGACCTGAAGCCAAACCTAACATAGTTGGGAAAAGGCTAGGCAGCTGGTGATGAGTAGTGGTGGTAATGGAATGCAGCTGCCTACCCAATGAATGTATCGTATTAGATGCACACTTAATTCTATCCTCGTGTACAGGTTATAATAATACTAAGATATCCGGCTAAAAGAGATGAATGAATAAAGATATTCCTACGTATAAGCTGCACAGACACCAAATAAACTGGAATTAAGTCAGGAGGATGAATCTCTTAAACATACTAACTTAACAGACAGATGTCCTGCTGGACAGTTTGTTGCGCCATTTCTTCTTTCCAGCTAAAGCACTGAGAAGTGGTGAAGGGCGGGCGATTTGGGGGACTGTCTTGTATGTAATTTTGACGTTCATATAGTACAGATTCTTAGCCTAATTTGAATAAATGACAAGGTTTTTTTGAATGATCAATCCGTCATATTCTCACATGTTCTTGGCTTCCTGGGAAAATAAAATAAAAACGGATCATTCAAAATTCAAAATGTTTGTAAATAAACAAATGAACAAAGGTTATAAAAACAATAATTCCTTTTTACAGGCCGGTAGCAGGGGTGTTGATGACATACTCCCGTGGTTGTGCCGCAGTCCTCAGCCAGATGTCTGAGGAGGAGCGCAGCAGTAGCAGCGACCCCGCCACTCCTCGCTCCACCGACTCCGCCAGCGACGGCTACCATTCAGACAGCGATGACTCGCAGCAGCATCCGGACAGGTATACTTTTACTTTCCTCGTCTAACATCCAACTCTTGAAAAACTAATCAACACAATAGATTTGCTAACAGACTTTTAATATTATTTAACTTATGTGATTGGTTGGCAGAAACAATAAGGACGTTATTATAGTTTTCGATTTGGCCCTATTACTTGTCGATCACTGGAATGCTGAGGCGACATAAAGTTCTATAATAAGTGCTGCAAAAAAAAAATGGTTTTGTCGAAATCGGTTTCAAAGTTGAAGTCAAAGAAATATTTTTTTTAGCTAATTAAATTGTCCGTATTTTCAAATCACAACTTTGAAAGTTGTATGAAAATGCTATAACACGGCAAACTGCCGTAGGGTTTAAATTTATTAACAATTAATTTCTCTGCGTATACCTTAACGTCTTCCAATGAAACATAATCAGCCTATAATGTTCCCACTGCTGGGACACAGGCCTCCTCTTTCTGTCAGAGGCAGTGGGCCATAATCCACCTCGCGGGCCCAGTGCGGGTTGGTAGATGTCACATGTCTTCGATTTTTTTAGTTCTAGGACATGCCAGTTTCCTCATGATTTTTTCTTTCACCGTTTTGAGCCAACGAAAGCCGTACACAAATCTTAATGAAACAGATAAATACGATTACGAACGATGACGTGTAGATATCGCCATATTTAGATCCTTCTCTCTGCTACTTCCAGAAGTAAGCTGGTGTCCCAGTACGCGGCCGTGTGGTCCCGCGCCGCAGACGAGGCGATACCAGCGCTGGCAGCGCTGGAGCAGCTGCGACACACGCCACACCTCAAGTATAAGATCATCTTCTCTGTCGTTGTTGTAAGTATTGCTGAACAGCACATGATATTTTTTGACGTTTATCCATACAACCCACTAATTATGACTTATGAGTTGTTGATATCGAAATTACTACTATCGCTCATGTTGATATTAGGATTGCAAAGCTAATCATAGGGTAAACAAGTCAAGTAGGTGGTGCATACAGTTCCGGAGGTACTTATCAGTTTGTTACGGATGTGCAGAACATGTCGCAAACATGTTATTAACGATATAATTGATCCTTTGGCATAATTATAAAGAACCTACAGAAATATGGGATAGTTATTATGGCGTCATACACAGCTGAAGACATTTGCCCTTTCCATCCTGTACCAACGTAGTGCTCCAAGTCACTGTTGTTCTATGTTTGTTTCGCGGATGATGAAAGTGTTATGCAGTGCAGGGATGCAGGGTGTCAACTAAAAAGCAGCTTTGGGTATATAACACCTAGCAAATACGTAGTTGGTGGCCCTTTTGGTATGGGCATGCTCAGCGCTGTTAAGTACTATAAATGACGATGTTATTTTTATTATTATTTATTTATTTATTTAAACGTCACGTCAGCTACATAAACACAAACATAGAGATGCAGCACTCCCAGGGTACTAGGACAAAATGTTTACGTAAATAACAGACGTGCACAACGTTTGCATATTACTTTACAGATTCTATTTTATTTTTTTGTATTTATAAGTAAAAGTTAAAAAATGCATGTAACAAGTTCATGAGTTAAAATACAGTAAAAATAAAATCATCTTTTACATTGCCCCGAACCCCGAAAGTCTGACAACCAGTCTTACCAAGGGGTAGCATATTATCCAGTAACTGGCTTGTGGAGGTAAGATAGGCAGTCGCTCCATGTAAAATACTGGTATTCAGCTGAATAAAATCCGGTTAGACTGGAATCCAACCCCAAAATAGTTGGTGAAAGGCTAGGCAGATGATTACTTTGCGCTGATGTTCAATACCGAATAATGTGTTTCTATCTACATCTACCATATCCTCTTCCAGCTATCGTTCCGCGCAGTCATCAGCCTCCGCGACCGCCGCCTGAACGAGATGAAGGCGCTGCTGGGTGTAGGGGAATCTGACAGTGCTGGCAGTGACCCCAGCGTGACCCGGCTGTTAGGAGCCGCCACCAGGGTGCTGCATACGACAGCACACAGTTTCCCGCTGGGTGAAGCTGAGAGGACTGTTATCAACCAGGTAAGCTTAACAATTCTGACAGATGGATCAGACAAATCGCAGTCGATCGACGTCGCCCGTCGCGTCGCGGCGTCGCCTCAAAATATGTCACAATGTCGTCGATGCATCTTGGTCTGGTTGCACCCTTAAAGAAACAAGCTTCTGATATCAAATCGAACCTAAGGTATAATTGGGAAAGGTGTCATGCTGTTAACCAGTAAGCGGTATACTGAGTTCTTGGCGGGTTAGTTCTGTATGCTTATGTACCTCTCGAAGAAAGACAGTTTAGTCATTATCTACTTTGAGGGTAATAAAGCTGCTTCTACGAGAATTATTTATGTGGATTCGCGAATATTACTTTCCTAATATCTATTAGGATAGTAATTTGCCACTTACCTATTGCTGGGAACCTCCATCGTTTCCATTTTCTTTGATTTAGTAAAAGCTTATTCCGTATTCACTCGAAACACTTTCACCGTGCTTTACATAAATTATCGCGCACATTTTTATGTATTACCGTGGAGCTAGATGTTGTGATACGATGCCGTGTGAATGACAGTTCCAGCCCCCTGAACGCTATCTGTCACGAATCCCTTCCCCTTTGCAGGTGGTAAGCACTCTCCGCGAGTACCCCTGCCTGGCGGCGTGCGCGGCGCTGCACGCGCTGGTGGCGGCCGCGTGCCGCGCCGCCTGGAGCGTCAGCCTGCACTCCCCTCCGCTCAGGATTGATACCGACTTCACACCAGGTGAGATGTTCTCCCCTTAAGAGCAGGCAGTCTAAATCAAATTTCGAACGCAAGCGCCGCCCCTTGCTCCGCCACTCCGTTATGTGCTAAACGCTAATAAATCAGTAATGAAGTTGAATATCGCGTGCGCTCTTTGATCGTGTTCGAGCACGAAACGAAATAGTGTAAGTATCAATTCTTATTTCGTTTATAACTAAAGTAATAATTGATCTGAAAGAAAAAATATCTTGTGTCGGGATAATAAACTATATTTTCTTGCTGTGAATATTTATTTTAGACATAAAACCTAAACAATCTTGTTTGTTTTTTTATAATTATCCTTAAGAAAGACATGATTTTTGAATAAAAATTGAGAAAAAATATTACAATTACGTAACTGTCTTCAACATGGAAAGAAAAAGATCCAATAAATCATATACTAAAGTTTAATTTTGCTTGTGTGTGTGACTGTTTCAGAATATTATTGCAAATTAACATATTAAATTAAAATTAAAAAAAAAAACCCCAAACGCAAAAAAGAAAAGCGAACAAGTCAAAAATAATCCCTAACCTTGAGCCATCAAATTCGATTGAGAGATGGATGGCACGATACGGTTTGCTCATTGAAATGGCGCTATAATACGCTCTGTATTAACTTACAGAACATTTCAATAAATTCAGAGATAAACTATGACTGTAGCATAGACAATAGTTTTATACAATTCCGAATTTGATAACAATAATAGGCTTTGTTAGCTCTGAAAAGATGTGTAAAGCATTCTGAGTTAGCTGAATGGTGCTAATCCATGCGTCATGTTCGTGAACGGGCGCCATCTGTAGGGTCACTGATCATTTCTTAGCTGCCACGGCTTATTTTAATTTAGTTTAATGTTTGAATTGTTTTTTTTATCTTTTTATTAAGGTCGCTTTTGACGCGTTGCATCGTTCTAACATGTATAATTTCAACATGAATGATTTAACCAATATTTTGTTACCATATGTTAATTTAAAAGAGTGTCCGTGGAGTTCCTTGCTCGTTCTTCTCCATAGGATTCCAAAGATTCGTAGGTATACTAAGCTTTGGAATGAGCAACTAGATTCATCTTTATGACTGACCGACCCCTTGACAATTCAAAAGTGCCTGTAATTGGTTTATTTGAAATAGATGCTTTGAGTTTTTTTAGTTTTTTTTCGAAATTGTATGCACTATATCTTCTGCAAATAAAATATTAATTACGTGTATCTTTGTTTCCAGTCTTTATGGTGTTTATTGAACCACTCTTTCTTATAAAAATAAATATAAAAACGTAAAACTTAAACATATTCCTTTTCTTTCCAGTGGTAATGAACCCAGAGAAGCACGTTCGTTTCTCTACAGAGAGTCGCGACGGCCGCGATCGTCGCTCCGACCTCATCAAGTCCTTCGTGTGGCCAGCGCTGATGGATGGCAACCGCTGCGTCTTCAGAGCCGTGGTGCTCACCTGACGGACGCGGATCTAAGTTTGAACTGCAGTCTCAATATTATTTATTACTCTTCTCTCGTACGAATCACGAATTATTTCTGTGGTAAAAAGATTTGCCAGTAAACTTAAAGTGTTGTCACTTATTGAGGCTCCTTTGATGCACCTTCTACAGTATTTGCAAATCTATTGACACCTTAACAATGTCTTCTGCAAGTAGAATCTCTTTGGAAATAAACTGCTGGTCATAAAGATATTATGATTTAATTTATTATTTGAATGCCCTGCAGTGGCTCCGTATAATTGAATAAATATTGCAATCGAAAATGTTGGTTCTTGTTGTGTCTTTAATGTTTAACGTCTTCAAGTACCACTTTTCAAAAAATATTAAAATCTTTCTCAGTTAGACTGGAAGCAGGAGTGAGAACCTCCTCCTTTTTGAAGTCGGTTAAAATATTGATGATTCACATTACATTATCTGACATCATGACGTTAGTCTTGAGTCCGTGATGATTGTTATTGGACTGTATGTCGGGCATAACAATTAGTACATTTGTTAGTGACGCATACATGAATAAATACATAAACATGTAGGAAACACACGTCATGCTATTTAGTATGAAATTAAATTAACTATTGACGAATTATGCAAATTCTTTGTTTGTTATCAATAGCATCGTATGACGTTCCTATATCATTCTTATTTGTCACAGCTACATTCATGCAACGACTTTCTTCTTGTACAAAACGTCTTCTAACTTACTAAGGTTATTATAGTAATAAAGCTAGATATAATAAATTATTATTATGTAACATTAACACTGAACAATAAATAATAATTTATGCGAAAGTTATTTTGTTTTATTGTGAGGCACAACACATGAATCATCACGTATCAGTATGATAAGATACAAGATACACCAGTATTGATATAAACCGTTCACTAGATCGAACACTTCAGTATTGTGTGACATTCAGTGCAATAATGAGTTATTCTGGAAACCCTTACGGACACTATGGACCTCCGCCACCGCCGGGCGGTTGGCCTCCACCGTACCAACCGTCAGAACATCCAATGTACCCACCTCCACCAGATTTCGGGTACCCTCCATCTCAGTACCCACAACCGTACTACGTTCCAGGGACCATGATGATCCCCGTGGCAGTACCACCGGCGCATCCACCACCACCAGAAACCGGACCCAACTCCACGTACATCACTAACTACATCTACCATGGAGAGACTACAGTCACAGATAATAATAATCAAGTATCAGTAGTGGAATCTTCTGGAGAGTTCGACTGGGTGCCCACGACCGCCATGATGGCAAGCTCTTTGACTGGACGAGCAGTTGTTGGTGGGCACGAAGGTTGGGATGGCAGTCCGCTGTGGGTGATCCGAGGCTGGCATAATGGAGACCTGATGCCTGGCAAGTTGTCTGTACGACACAATTCGGCATCTATCGTCTACCAAGGGAAGGAGATATCTGTGCAGAACATCGAAGTTTTATGTGCTAAGCCTGATGATCTGCGCTGGGTTCCAGCTTCAAATGGCAACGTCCCTCCCGGAGCGATTCCTGGTGGGAGAACGGCGTCAGGAGAGACTTTGTACGTCGGTAGAGCAAGGTACCAGCTGTCGGTGACTCCTGGGAAGATCCATCCGAGTCACAACTCTTGCTACATTGGTTTTGCTGGACAAGAAGTAGCTCACAAGATGTACGATGTGTTGTGCAGGATCAGCTGATCTGTGTGACGTGGACTGTGATTCCGAAAATGTGATTTTAGACTATAGGGTGTAAGTGAAGAGGACTTGTAATTTGTCTATCAGGGGCTTATTTTTTTATCAAAGCGTTGTTTATCTGGTTGCTTAATAATAAGGCAGAATGACGATATAAATATTGAATCGTTGGCTGGTTAGATTATGAGCATCATTATATCCTTAAAGGGTGTTTGACGATTTTTATTACTTAAATCTCTATAATGGCATTAATTTATTATTATCTAACGCATTTGAAGCTCTCGTCCATTTCTTCATCGACTTATTTATATTGAACCAATGTTTCTGTACATTGTTGGTAACAGTTATTGCCCTAATAAGTGTCTATTCAAAATCAAATCGTTGATCTTGAAGACAGATAATATGTTTGTCACATAAAAAGAAGGTATTAAAAATAAATGAGAAATCTTTCATACCATATTGTTGTTTTCGTCGTATTCTATCGCTGAAGTAGGTGGTCGATGTCTTATCGGTTGGCATTAAAAGATTAGGTGCCTATGACACAAATAACAACGATAAAGAATTATCACCCACATGCCAATTCACAGGTTCTAGTGCGCATTGCATTTA
Source organism: Tiliacea citrago (assembly GCA_963921375.1). Classification (NCBI taxonomy): domain Eukaryota; kingdom Metazoa; phylum Arthropoda; class Insecta; order Lepidoptera; family Noctuidae; genus Tiliacea; species Tiliacea citrago. The sequence goes on from OY992802.1 coordinate 1,115,160, forward strand.
GAGCATCGTCACCTTTTATTTTATATCTTGTTGACCTGGCTGGGGAATACCATGGGTCTGTGGGCTACCTACCGGAATCTTCCGGGATCCATAGACAACTGTAGCATCAGGTGGAACGACACAAAATGATTGAAAATAATGTCAAGTTCACGACATCGGTCAACTGTTTCCATCTTGTGTAAAAATACAGGTAATACATAATTATTTCAGAAGCTTTATTGGAATAATTTGGAAAAAGAACAAGCCAGAAAATACTAAAATCTCAATTTCTTAGGTAAACAGATAACTATTTGGTGCTAGCTAGGAGTGCTAGCTGTCTCTGTTGCGCCGAATGTACTTATCTTGAATACTGATGGTTGATGACGAAATTATTTATTTGCAAAGATATAGATTTACAAATAAATAAATAGGCTGATATCATCCCACCAAAAAAAAAATCGACGCAGTCTGAAACTATCAAACATAATGACATCACCTCGCCAATTGACTCTCATTCTTCACAACAACATTACTTAAACACATACAAAACGCAATTATCAACCCTAAACCTACGCAGTAAGGTCTACTGGAACTGAAGATGAGATGGTATTTTCATCAGCATTTGTATCGAGGGATTGTGGACTTTAGGAATTTGTTTTAAGGTTTCATTAAGGTGGCTGAAAGAGTGTTGGTGTATGGACAGGTATACATTTGTGGTGTCTACTCTATTAACCTCTTCAAGCATGTGTGTGAGAGTTTGTGTGAGGTCGCACTGAGAACTGGAGACAGCTATTATTAAGACCTACCTTAGCCAGCTGCTCTTATTTAAAAGATTTTTCATTAGAGACGATGTTTAGCATCTGGTGATGCATATTTCATTAGAAAACACCAATCCTGCTAATTTATTATTAAGAGTATTTTGTTAATTTGCTCTCGTTTTGCAATATAAAGTTGTTTTAGAATACAGTAAAATCATTTAACAGTAAAAATACAATAACACAGGCACAGTCATATTTAAGTCGGATGGTATTAGCTTTTTATTTTTTATTATTTTTATTTTATTTTTAAAACCCTATAGACACTGCATGGAATGTTACTGGGCTCAAAATTCGCTGTAATATATTTTATTTTCATGGACAAAACAGGCACAGAGGAAGTAACTGGTGCATATGTTCATTTTCAGTCACCCTGTCTATTACTCAGACCCCACCTTGCTACTGATATTCAAATGTGTCATACCCCTGCAAGATATCGCAAGTAAGTATATCTTCTATCCTCAGGAATGTTCCGATTCATTAACATCATTCAGTACAACGATATCTAATGTACCTTTATCAGTCCATTATTCATCAGTGATAATTAGCACACTATTATTATTAGAACAAAGAGTTTTAGTAGTAGGAAACATCCTGTTTGGAATTATGATGGAATTTAATATTTTTTAAATTAACTAATTTGCACAAGTGTGCGGCAGGCGGGTGTGTGTGGTACAGGCTATGACTACTATGACTAGGCTAACACTTAAGAGTACTTGACCCTGTTAGGGCGCAGCAAGTATTATTGCAATGAAATGAAAGAATGAATGATGATTAATGTTTTGAATTAATAAAGCAATCAGAGACATAATAATTTGGATTAGTGACAATATTATAAAAATAAATATAAATACAACAAAAATAATTCAATTTTGAACTTATAAACCAAACTTTCAGTCTTAGTATAAAATATGAAGACAGTATCCTAGAACAAATAATAAACAAAAATTCTTTGGCATAATAGCGGACCGAAAAAATTACAATATTAATATGGCACTATTTGACCTACTATCTAGTATCATGCATGCCATCTGTCGATAAAAGAAATCATGTTTGGGTGATATACACAGACATGACAAAGGCGTTCGATTTTGTGGATCATAATTTTTTTTGCAAACATTACATGGTTATGGCATTAGAGGGGCATTCTTAAAACTTCCAATACCTATTGCTAATGAACCTATTGTTTACGGCACCTATTCGGTGCCGGCGGGGCTTCGTCGGTTAAACTTTATAGTTTATAGATAGATTACAATGTATGGAAGTCTCTAGAATATGTCCCTATAAAATATGGCGTGCCTCAGGGTATCGTTCTGGGACCGCCGGTTTTATTGATATATATAAATTACCTCCCAAAATTCACAGCTCTTTGTAGACGATAGCACGGCTATTATTGAATGATAATAATTTTGTAATTAATTTAAATATAACTAAAGTTAAGCACTTTCAACAAAAACTTGAGAAGCTACTAGTTAATGTTGCTTATGATGATTCTATAATAGCTAGTAATTCAAAGTTCTTAGGTATAACTATAGATGATAAACTAACTTGGAAGCCACATTTGGAGGAAATTTGCAAGCAATTAGGTAAATCAGCATATGTGCCAACTTTCGAAAACAGTAAATACTGAAACACTGTTAACAGCCTATCATGGAGTAGTCGCCTCAGTTGTGCGGTACAGTATTATTTTTTGGGAACAGTCAAGAAATACAATACAACTTGTTTTCAGGATGCAGAAAAGATGTTTACAAATTTACGAATTGTAATAAAAATTAATTTGCATGCATGCGTTAATACAATATTAGGTACTCAAATACTTATTAAATTATATTGTAATAGATGTATCATTGTAATTTGATTTTAATGGTTTTTAATCTTATTAATCATTTATATGTCAATATTGGCAAATTAATTATTCTTATTGTTACCAAAACTGTAACTGGAATCACACATCAATTACGTATGCGATAAGCTAGACAAATTCGTATACGCAATAAAACGTCTACGACCAACAGTGTCCGTAGACGCAGCAGTCACTGCATACCACGGATACGTATCGTCTGTGCTGTCATATGGTCTGATACTGTGGGGCAATTCAGTTGAAATTTTAATGGCATTTCGGGTACAAAAAAAGTGTGTTAGGGCAATATCTAGCGTCTGGTTTTTGGACAGCTGTAAACCTTTATTTAAAAAACTTCACATGTTCCTTTTACCCTGCATGTTACATCAAAGAGCAATGTATGCTAGTAAAACAATATCCGCACTATTTTCGCATGCAATCAGACGTGAGCCACAAAAGGCTTCTGCTAGAAATAAGTATAAATACGAATTAAATGTAGGTACCATAACGTAGATTGCAAATATTAAGGAGGAATGTATAAGTTAATGCCATCCAAGGTACAAGTTACCTAACTCATTTAAGGAACTACACAACCCCATGTTCAAGAAAAAGCTAGCTGATAAGTTGGTTATTGCTTCTAAGACATTGGTGATATGGAAAATTGTAAAAATCTAAGATGACATGTATGTACTTCATTTCGACATTGATTTTAAAGTAACGATTACAAAATAAAAATAAAAAACCGGCCAAGTGCGACTCGGACTCGCGCACGAAGGGTTCCGTACCATTGTCTATAAAAATGGCAAAAAAATCACGTTTGTTGTATGGGATGTCTGTATGCCCTTAAATATTTATTTTCATTTAATTATTTATTTTAGAGTAAATATATAACTAAATATTCTGTGAATATTTCAAGCGTGTTCCTGTTGCCGTTATCAATATCGAGCAAAAACGAGCAAAAAAATCACGTTTGTTGTATCGGAGCCCCCTTAAATATTTATTTTATTCTGTTTTATAGCGGTAACAGAAATACAGCATCTGCGAAAATTTCAACTGTCTTGCTATCACGGTTCATGAGATACAGCCTGGTGACAGACGGACAGACAGACATACGGCGGAGCCTTAGAAAAAGGGTTCCCGTTTTACTCTTTGGGTACGGAACCCTAAAAAGCCTCTTTATTTCATGCAAAATTTGTATACAGTGCAATGACTTTAAAAGTTGCGGTTACTTACTTACGAGTATACCTACTAATTTCATGCATTAGTTTATGACACAAATTGTTGTTACAAAAAAACTATGTCTTTATGATTTTCCGATGACGTGCCACTGATACTCCATTGGAAAAATTGCCTGTATTTGGTAATCTCGTACTGACAAGCTCCTATTATTTTGACTTCCTTATGGACCAACTGTAACGCCTGAAAGGGGGTCTTAAAAATTCGAATGGAGTCTACTAGAGCATGTGGGGTATCATATGAAAGAGCGCTGTTTGAACATTCTCAAACATTATTTTTTTGGCACCGGTTTGCAATTTTTGGTGAAAAATGTTTATAAAAATACCCCCCGCCCCCCCCTCCCCTTATCTCCGAAGTTTCCGTAGAGAAAAATCTGAAATTATTCTATGTGATAGAAGTTTATGTAAAAATTACAGGAAAAATAAAACGATCTCTAAATATCACAGTTTTTCAGAAATCATCAACATCATAAATACGTACGGAACCCTCGTTGCACGAGTCCGACTCGCTCTTGACCGGTTTTTTATATTATTGTTTCTAGTGTCAGTAGAGCGACTAAAAACTGTCGAAAATCTACTATTTTTATACATTTTCAATGAGTATTCACGTCTCATACCAGACTACTGTAACTAAGGACTCTTCTTTAAATTCATACACGGTTTTAGGAATTATTAATGACCTACAATAATCTTCATATAATCTGCAGTTTTTTGGGAAAAAACTATATTAGTATGTAATTATTTGGAATTCCTTACTGTTGCATATCCGATATGGAGTCTGTTGAGCCTAAAATGTGATGTTTTGAACGAATGTAAACAGTTAGGCAATAAATATGTCTTTACTAACTTTTATCTTTACACAGAATCGAACTCCATCTTCCCGCGAGTCCGTGAAACATCACACTACCATGGCTGATGACCAATCAAGCTAATTAAGTCCAATACATTGTCTCACTCACGACTCTGTCATATGAAGCTCAGCAGAGTGGTCGGCTGTGTCCCTGGTTTAAGTGTGATAACGGTAGATTTATTTATATTGTGGAGGGTGCGAGTGAGACGGGAACAGTGTGGTAAAGTTATTGAAACATTCGTGGATATTATGTTGTGATTGTTGAAGTGATTTGTGTTTTAGTAAGTACCTTATAAGTAAAGCCAGGGAAATATACGTTCCTACATTGTAAATCAAATCGACACGGCGAATTAATGTAGGGAATCAACTTGCTTAACAATTAATTTCCCTGAATCATCATTCCAGCCAAAAGACGTCCACTGCTGGACATAGGCCTGTCCCAAATGGGGGAGGGGTTGCAATAATCGCCACGCTCAGCAGGCGGGTTGGTGATCGCAGTAGGTATGGTGTTAAAATGCATAGAGAACGCTGCCCTAATTCCCCTGGATACACCTATTTATTTTATTTTATGTATTTCACGGGAAAGGATAGCCTATAATAGAAGTCGTTATCGTATTAGTGGTTCAGCTGCTGTAAAATCTTATGGATTGTGCCGGAAGATAGCAGTTCGTCGTGGACGTGGGACGACAGCGGCTCGCTTCGCTTCATCTCTGTCATCAGAAGACAGCCGCCACGCAACTATTGATGCGACGCTCTGAGAGCCAGCCAGCGTCACTCTTATCCGACCTTTTCGGTGATTCCAGTAAGTTCGTAACAAAACTAGACGGCTCCACTTGCTGCGCGCCGCCGTCACAACAATATTCATAAAATAAATAGGTACAATCTAGTAGAAACAGGGAATGACATAGGTACTAGGTAGTGTGTCTGATTTATTTGCACCGATTTACATATACCTATACCTATGTATTTAGTGGCCTCATAGAATTAAACAGCCTGTACTTGTTATTGTTTTCTCAAACATGCTTGGAAATTCGAGCATTATTTTGACAACCTTCTTCAAAATCAATCGATATTGCTGTACTGGCCAAATACATGCTAGCAGTGGCCACCAATAGTTGTATGAAAATCCATCTTTGTCGTGGTTTAGCGGCCAAATAAATTACATCGTAAACTCATATCTATCGTGTAATTTAAAAATGGAACGATCTTTTACTCCGAGACATGGCAATCAAGAATGTAACTTATCAAAGGTTTTATTTAAATTTCGAACTAGCTTGCAAATAGAAAGCTGTTGAATAAAAAAAAAAACAAATGAATACATTGGCGCGTGAAAAATTATCGTTATTCGTGATTGAATCTGGAATTTATAAATAATTTACTTTGTTTGAATTTCCGCGCATTATTTGAGAAAAGCACTATACAAGCCTTGGCCGCAACCAGGTATTGATGGAGGAACGTGAAAATGTGGGCCAAGGCACACATATGTGAGTCCATTAATGTCCCCTATTGCAGACCGCTGCAGTAATGTACTATATTTCATAAATGTAATAATATTTAGCAACAAAACAGCTGACGATTAATGTTGCTTAAATTATGAACATAAACTATATAAAGTCATCATCGCCACCATCATCTGCCTGGGGTTCCCCAACTATGTTGGCATTGGTGTCGTCTAACCAGATGCAGCTGAATTCGAGTATTTTACATGGTGCTACTACCTATTTGAACACCACAACTCAATCACTGGGTAACACGATACCCATTGGTAAGATTGGTTGTCAGATTTTCAGACTTTCGGGCTTCTGACTACACAAATATAAAATATACACCCCCACACACACATCCCCAACTACACAAACTATAGATACACGCAGTACACACTCAACCTCACTCCCACCCTGATACTAACCATACTAACAAATAAATCGCAACTATAATTAGTACCCTTTTAAAAAAAAAAAAAAAAAAATGTTAACGTATCCCTAATTGCATACCATTTGTACGAGTACATAACATAATTTGTTAAACTTAAATGAAGGAGTCCTGGTGACCTGAAATACAGGCCTTGAGCCTAGATTAGGCACCAGTCTCCCACAATATAATACCCCTATAATATGTCACCGTAGAAATAAGGCTAGCAATTGAGAGTAATATTGTGGAGAAAATAAACTATTTTTTTTTTTTTTTTTTTTTTTATAATGTACAAAATGTATATAATGCACACTGTATACTTACATTTTTTATTTTAATAAAAAAATCCAATGATCTGTTGTTTATTTATTTAATACTTTAAGCACAAAAAACGTACAGAGGCGGACTTAATGCCTGAGGCATTTTCTACCAGTCAACCTTTGGGTGATGCAGAGACAACCAGTGGTAAGTGCAATAACAAAAATTGTGAAATCAATATTTATTCAAATATGCATACATATACCTATTAAAAACTTAAATATAATATATATATATATACCTAATTATACATAAATATAAGACCAAATAAATACATATATACACGAATATAACTATAAACCAAACAAACAGTGGGAAAACTTTACCGTTGTGATGATACTGCCTGCTTCTTACGATTGTGCTCGCGAACTTTAACTTTAAAGGTTAATCGGTTGGTTGCCATCCTGATTTCCTGGGCGAGCGCATTCCACAAAGAGATAGACTGAACGAAAAAGGAAGAGTGAATGAAGTCAGTGTTGTTCTGCGGTTTAAATAAAAAAAACCGGCCAAGTGCGAGTCGGAGTTGCACACGAAGGGTTCCGTACCGTATTAAGATCGAGCAAAAAACGCCGAAACCACACGTTTCTTGTATCGGGACCCCCTTTAATTATTATTCTTATTATTAATACATAATCTGTAAAAATGTCAACTGTCTACCTACCTATTACGGTTTATGAGATACAGTTCGCTGACAGATGGACGGTCGGACGGACTGTGGAGGCTTAGTAATATAGTTCCGTTTGGCACCCATCGGGTACGGAATCCTAAAAAAGTAGTTGAAGGAATATCTCTAAATGAAGCTGTTCTTATTGGCAGATAATGGACAAACATGAGAAGAAGTATAAGAGACTGGAAGAGCTAGACGAGGAAGGAGTAGTGACATTACTAGAACGGTGGGACTTAGAGGTGTTCGTGGAGTTCGCCAGGGAGAGGCGGCTGGATGGGAGGAAGCTATTTGTGAGTAGGAATATTAATAAAATACTAGCTTTTGATCTAAGAATTATTTGATATTTGCTTTTGCTCGCGGCGGCGCGTTGCCCTCATGGAGGTCGGAAATTATCCCACGGAAATGTACTACCGGGATAAAAGTATGATATGTCCTCACCCAGGGCATGGTCTACGAGTGAGCCAAGCAGACGGACATGCGAGTAGTTACTGTTGCGTTTATAATATTAACAAATATCATTTATGATATTACATAAATGCTACTTATTAATATACACAGCCTATATGTTAATCCAGGGTGGCAGCTACATCTTTAGAAAATTTTATCAAAATTGGTCCAGCCGTTTGAGCGTGAAGAAGTAACAAACATACACACACACACACACACTTTCGCCTTTATAATACTAGTGTGATAAGTATGGATTATCTTAGTACTACACGGCTATCACTCTCTCTTATCCCTGCCTATTAGAGATGGTGATATTGTTCTGGCTATGAGTGACCCACAACACAGTCCATGGCCTGTCTTCCCAAAATTCGTCATCATCCATTAATTTATAATAATCGGCAAATAATTGTTTTTAATCTACCAATGCAATGGTATTAATATCCTCTCCATCCAGAGGATGTCTGGTAGAAAACGCCCTTTTCGGGGAATATAGGCGTGATTTTGTGTTTATTTATGTGCCATGTATATTGTGTAGGTACAAACCTTACTACTCACCTCCAAAATTTTTATTTTTGTATAAGTTTATAAATATCTTGAATAGGCTCAATAACTTAACCTGGGGAAGGGTGGAGCATCCTAACACAAGCAAAGTAGAATACATTATTTAAGTTGAAGCAATAAACATTTTTTTTATTATGTAGGAATGTTTTATTTCCGCTGTGTGTTGTTAGATTCATAATGGAACAGTTTTGGTTCCATTCCTAAAATAATTAATAGGAAATGTCATTAACGTAATAAAGAATGCTAACGTGAACGATATAAAAACACGAATGCAAATGTGTGTGACCGGCCATGACACTTGTAATAAAACATTAAATGGACAGTAATTAACCTTATCAATTTGGTTAGGCTAATTAAATTAATAAAGACTAGACTAAGAGCCTTAATCTGAATAATTTTATTAGCGTATTAAACGAACATCAGCACCTTGTATACTATCTTTGCTATGCTCGGCTCCTTAACTCTTAAATTAATTACATAACGGTTAACCTATATTATATGACTGGTGAAATCATAATTATTGTTGTATCTACATGTCTATGTATCTTACTCACCTATTCAACTGCTGCAAAACGCATAATGACAGTTATTTTATTGTAAAAAATATCATTACACCTATTTTCAGGACGTCAGTGAAGGAATCGTGAAGTTATGGCGACCGAAAGCGAATGCAAAGAAATTCATGACATTCATCGAAGATATGAAACTGAATCCCAACAAATATTTAGAAAACAAAGACAATAACGCAACAATGGAAAAAATTGACTCCAAAGAAAAAACAACAACAGTCGACATTCAAGAAAGTACGGTTTCCGACCAGAATGATATTGAGTGCCAGTATCAAACAGTAACTCACAGGAGAAAGGAAGAAAATGTACACATGACTACTCACTCAATGAGCACAGTAGAAGAATTGATCAGAAGAATTGTACCAGCAAAGAGTTTCTTATACAGAAACCAACAAAAAGCTGACAGAACACCATCGTACTTGCCTATGGATGCTGGTTCTCCAAAGAAAAAGAAACTATTCAGACTAAGCTCATACGAATACCCATTCTTTGACTTAAGGGCGAGATTCTCGAGACAAGACAGTTCAAATGACAGAGGATATTACGCCATGAAAAGAAACAGCAGATATTACATAGCTAGGACTTATAAGAAGCCTGAGTCTAGACTCAAATATAAAACACTATCTACTCCTGAAGAGTTAAGTGAAAAATGTCCGGAAGACCATTTTTACGAAGACTTATGTTACAATGAGGTGGAAACAGAAACAGTAAAGCCTGTTGAAACAAGAGTAACTAATGTCAAACCTTGTATAGTGAAGATTCAAGAACTGTTCCAGTCCTTTAAAGTGCCTTTCTTTAAGAAACATGAGATGTTAGAGGAAAGGAAGGTAGAGACCGTGGAGAGTGAGAAATCATCAAATATTTATGAAAATAGTGACAGTGTCGCTAATATGTATGACTCGGTACATGTTAATAGGCAATCTGTTGATGGCAGCGAAGTGAAAGATCAAGTAAGTTCAAACTGATCATTTTTAATAGGAGTGAGCAAGAATTGCTAACTTCTGCTACCTAAGTATGCGTACATTAAGTACTTGTGACTATCAAGTCGAATAATTCTAATGATATAAACACCCACAAACAAACATTACTTTTTCAATCTTACGATACCGTATTTAATTGAGAAAAAATGTTTTATATCATAACATCACGCCTGTAATCCCCGAAGGGTTAGGCAGAGGTGTACGCGGTGTGTTCGCCAGTTATGTTTAAGTTCATGTAATTGGGGCGAGCCCATTGCCATCAACCGGGCACAAATTCAGCCTCCAGGCTGCTACTGAGAAATTCTAGATGTAAAAACCCGATGTAACTTGGCCTGACCCGGGAATCGAATCCAGGACCTCGTGCTCCAGCAGTTGCGACCACTAGACCAACGAGGCAGGAAAAAGATTTCATTCTCCGCTTGTCATCCTTCTGTACCTTTATTATTTATTTAACAGTTTATGTTCACACATATAGACGAAAGGGGCAGAAAAATACGAACAAAGGTGATGCTTATTTTTAAAGAAATCTCCGCCCACCCCCGTCTCTCTCTCCTCTACCTTTATGAGTCTTTGACCGTTAAGTTTTTCTCAATCATATTTTACTGTTCAATTATTATGGTTATGATACTTTTTTTTTTTTTTTGGGTGGGAAATTATCAAATAACTTCTCTCACTTTTACTGACTAAACCCACCCGTGTTCTTTCTGTTGCCTGTGTGCTGGGGCCACGATATCCCTTTCGGACAAACTCGCAACCCTGGCAGGCTTTGGCCCTAACGGACCCCGTCAGTTGGTGCTGACATCTCTTTGAGACGCGCGTGGAACACAACTCGCCGTCGACCCGGGCCTGGCCCTTATCGGACGGCGAGCTACCCATCGCTCACCGTCCGCAGGCCCGCGCCTATGGTGGCCGGAAATCGGCCTGCTACTCCCGACGCCCGGGGCGTCTCCTGGGGCGACTAGGGGCGCAAGGGCGCAAACCTTGCCTCTCCCTCACGCGTTCCGCCTCCCCCTTCGCGAGCATTACTGCTTCGCAGAAGGAGGTGACGGCCTCCCATGCACTCTCGCTCCAAACCATGGCCTGATCCAGGGCCGGACACGAGAGATCGCCGCCGCCGATCGCCTCCGTGAGGACACGGCGGTGCTCCACCTAAGCCGGGCAGAATGGTTATGATACTTAACTACAATATTTTTCCATAGCAGAAGAAATTACCAGTGGAGGAGTACCTAGAGCCAGTGCAGCTGAACAAGGACTATTGTGACGTCAACTACAGAAGAGAGAAAGATGAGTCACTTCTAGGGTACATCTTAAGCATCTTCGAGAATCGATTTGGAATTCGGAGAGGTGAGTTTTTTTTTACATTTCTGATTGTTTGTTGATCGTTACAATTGTTACAAAGGCAGAAGGTTAAAAGCATTTGGAAATCATTAATATCTCTGGACTGTTTATAAACAAACATGTAACAACACTTACTGACCGGAATATGCAACAATAATGTCATCCAGCTATTTAGTTAATTGACCTTGTACAGCGATGCAGCTGCTTATTTGTCACATGCGCGACCAAAATTAGGCCATTTAAGTGCCTAATTTAAAATGAAATTGCGAAAGTGCGTCCGTGGGTGACATTGTTTCGTCTTTATTGAAGTCTATGTCTTGAGCAATGTGTACAGATATTTCCCTATATTTGAAACAGTATTTATCTTAGTAGGTAGACGATGTATAATAATGATAATATACTGTTAGCTTGTTGTTTCTCATCACTTTTTTTTTCTTTTATTTCCTGAACAACATGTGTCGTGTCGGTGACATGTGTGTAGGGACAGGACGCAGTGGCGATGTATCGATAGAAGACAACGGACAAGGATTGGATAACCCACCATGCAAACATATAATTGCTATGGAACTTCTTCTATTTTGTATCGATATGAGTTATAGAAACTATTGAGTTTTCAATCAACACGAACAGATACAAATAAAATAAAGCCACAACAACTTTGCATGTGTCTAAAAGTTATATCGATAACAATACACAGGGTGGTAGGATCGAACGCGCAGCCTGTCACCATGGATTCAGCACCCTAATTGCGTAACACAGTTTGAATCAGAATCGGAAAGATTTTGAAGTATATTGCTAATCTATTGGTTCATAAGTTATAAAAATTTGTCTGCTTAACAACGTAAATAACGCAATGAATGTTGCTGAACTGTCAAATTGAAACCGATTCCTACTGATAGTGTGTTACGCAATTAGCCCGTAGTACATGATTCTGAACCCCCTGGGACGTTGATATTTTTCGTCGGTTATTAAACCTGTACCTATAGATACGATAACGTCCTTATGCATTGTACCCATAGTGTTACTTCTATAGTGTACTTTCGATACCTATATAATATTCACTTCAAGGGTGTCTGTTCGTTGGAAATATACAATGTGTCTATATATTATGGTGTGCCGAAAATTAAGGGCGTGGTACAGACCAGCAAACTGAACAACTTTCTCCCGGGGACGAACGTCGTAATCATAGAAAAAAGTCATCCGGTACAAAACTTTAATACCTATTCGACCAAATCTATGGGACGACTGATAATTTTGATGATTACGATGTTGGTCCCTGACAGAAAGTTGTTCAGCTTGATGGTCTGTACAATCTGTTCCTAAATTTTGATGATTACGATGTTGGTCCCTGACAGAAAGTTGTTCAGCTTGATGGTCTGTACAATCTGTTCCTAAATTTTGATGATTACGATGTTGGTCCCTGACAGAAAGTTGTTCAGCTTGATGGTCTGTACAATCTGTTCCTAAATTTTGATGATTACGATGTTGGTCCCTGACAGAAAGTTGTTCAGCTTGATGGTCTGTACAATCTGTTCCTAAATTTTCGGCATACCGTAGACAGACACATTGTATAGTTTTCACTCCACGCAACATGAGTGAAGGGGAGTTTAGAAAGCAGCAGTTCTTTACAGTCCTATTTCATGAAGATGGTCCCCAAGTCCTGCTAAAACTGAATATTATGATCTTCACGACTTTAATTTATATCTTTTGGGTCTCACATAAAGTCCCGCCGCCAGTCGCCGGCTGTCGCTGAAACCCAGCGCTGGGGCTCTGTCTCGCATAGGGTCGCAGCATTATGCTGAGCGATAGCAGTTTGCGTGAATGTGACGCATATTTTCCCTCAGCTTGTTCTTTCGTGTTTTTTTTTTCTTTACCGCAAATAAATGTTTTTTTTTCTTTTCTTTTTATTGCCGACAGAGGTTACTGTGATCGTGACCACCTCAAAGTTCAAAAGAAATCCATATGATGAGTTTAGGTAGGCTGTGGCAGACAGAAACCAAATCTCAAAATTACCATATAGACCCACGCGCCACCGCGGATGCAAGCTAGTCTTTATAAAAACAATAAAAAAGCAATGGTGGCGTGGAACAATTATTTGTTTACTCCTTATTAGTACTGTGCGAGTGACACCCGCCCCCCACACGTGTTGGTTGTATTACTTTCTGTTGTTACATTTAAAACTAAAGTTAATTAAAGTGTGGGTTTTCAATAATAGTGGATACAAAGTGCAGGTGTAATTATGTGATATCTTAAGTGTGTCAGTAAACAAACAAGGAATTTTATTGAGCTTTTAGGCTGGTCTATTTGTAGGGTTGATCTATAGATCTGTATTTGTTTATCACTATCAAATTGGGCCAATCAATTTAACATTTACAGCGATACAAGGATCTTTTGGCGCGTGGCCAAAATCAGAACGAATGCCGATCTTTTTTGTTTTGGTTCGGTAGTCAAAAGGGAACCCTTACAGGATCACCTCGTTGACCGTCTGTCTGTCTGTCTGTCAGTCAGTCAAGGTCTTTTTCTCAAGAACATGTGGAGGTATCAAGTTGAAATTAATATCAAATACGTAAGTTAACGATACCTTGAAGCTCTAAAAAAATCAAGCAAGTCTACGCAATCAAAAAATATGGTGATAATTATATGCGACATATTTTGATACTCGTAAATAAATCGAAACCTATAGGGTACTTCCCGTTGACCAAGAATCAAAGAAATTTGGCAAGAAGCAAGGTCTCACAGTACATAAAGTAAAGGAAAAAGTCCGGAAATCGTTAATTTGTAGTTTTATCACATACAAATTATTTGGCTATTTCCAACTTACGTTTGCAGTTGGAAAATTGTCCGTGGCGTATATCGATGTATGGGAGAACATATTTTTCAACTACAATGTTATGTTTGTTTTTTGGATAAATTCATCGCAACTACGGAACCCTTCATTGTGCGTGGTCTGACACGCACTTGGCCTGTTTTTTGTCAATTTCACAAATTTTTATCCCTGTCAATGTCAATCAGGCGCCAAAAGTTCCTGGCAGCACTCTATTTAGGTATCTCTACTTAACTCTTTCTTCCCCACTCTTGTCTGTTTCTAAAATCAATGATGAAACGATAAGACAGGTGAGCAGCGGGGCGACGGCGACGTTAGCAGTAGGTTCGATTCCCGAGTCAGACAACAAATATCTTTTAGATTATTTTCCGATGCTTAAGATACTATTAATACAACTTATACCACCATCACGGTATCTCCAAACTAACTCTAAAAGCCAACAAGGCCATCTATCCTCACATCTTTTATGAGTCACATTGGAATAACAGACTCATCATTCATTCTTCCTATAGCCAGAACTATGACAGTTTTTATTGCAGGTCCTTCTAATTGTATTATTTTTTACGACTCCCCAAAGATCTGTGTATTCCTTGATACTCCTAATTGAATAGAGTCAAGTGGCTCTTAAACTTCGGAGACAGTGACTCACGTCTTATTCACAAATTAGTATCATTACAATTGTTTTTAATTGAATAATATAACATGTTAGGTCATATACCCTTTTAGAAATTATGTCTAGGTTTGCAACTTTGATATCCGTCATAGCTCCTCAACGCTAATTCTTCTTCTTCGTTTGTCTCTCTATCATTTGACATCATCTCTATCAGCCGTCACCTTAGAACGAGATCTATAAACGTTACTTGGCATGTACCTACTTTGGCTAAGTGTTATTCTTGTCACGGTCGCAGCACTGTAAAAACTACAAAATGCAGGTTACAGACGGGGACCTGTCTAAGTCAAAGCACATGCTAAGTAACGTTTATACATCTCGGCCTTACAGGAGGTAAACCTCCTTCCTATCATAATATCAACTTTCACATAATCGTCTTTTTCTTGGGTCTGTCTTATCATGCGCTTCTTTTCTTAAAACCTTAAATTGTCGTAAATCATACAATCTGAATTGCACCTGTAGGTTCTGGTAACTGACTAAACACAAGGCAATTTAGGATGTTCTAGTTTGTAAAACGAAATCATCTATTAACCAAATTATTGACACAGGGACAATCAAAGAGATAATTTATAAAAAACCTTGGTAGATGATAAAAATGATTTCGAAGTTACCGGTGTGAAAGCCTCGCTTACTAAAACTGCTAATGTTGTGAAAATGTGCTGGTGGTTAAAAGTGAGTGTGCCATTAATGTACAACCTGGGAGCCAGGCTCGGGACCACAGTGGTGGATATGTTCTACCACATAGTGCACTGTTTTACTGATGTGGTTGCAGGTACAGTACAACTTTACGAACCAATTAATCCGGAATTTATTTAGTTTAAATTCAACTGGAATGGTCTAATACACCAAGCAAGTGAACAATTTTTGCATGTATCCCGTGACGGTCATGAAACGTGCGTGCGGTGGGCCATCCGCGATGATGTATGGTTCCATTTGTATAGGTACCTATGCTCTTTGAGGCTAATTATGGCAATCTCAACAATCATCACCATACAACATGTCCCGGAATTAATTAATTAATAAAAATCTGCTGTTCCCTGCCTGTTTGCTGTTGATTTATGTTCGAATAACTCGTGAAAATGTAAGGAACAGCTGATTTTTTTTTGTGATTTCAGGTTTGGTGCCATTGTAAAAGTTGTTCATAATGACGAGTACAATGACCCCTTAAAAGGTTGTGCATTAATTCCAGGACATGTTGTATACAGGGTCAAATTAAATTAGCTAGCGAAACTTCGCAAACGTGATATCTATATCTAAACATAATAAAACAAAAAATACATTATTTTGATAAGATTTTTCGGGGTCATCAACCGGACTGGGGTAGTGTAGTCACTTGAAATATCAGTTTAAACTTCACAGACATGGTGGGTATCGATAACTAAACACGATAAAATAAAAACAGATTTCTCAACGCATACTTCCACTGACAAATCTACCAGCGTTCAATGACCCCAAAAAAATGTATCTTTTTCATTATTTTTTTCGTGTTTCGTTATCGATACCCATTCTGTCTGCAGAATTTCGCTAGCCAATTTAATTTGAGTCTGTATATTTTAAATTGTACGTGTGGAGTATACTGTAAATATAAGTTGGGTATTAATAAATAAATTTTAAATAAATAAAATTATTTATTTCCAAAAAAGGTTACAGATTTAATTAACTATAAATTGGCTATGGCTATTTGAGAATTTATGTTAACAGCGAGTTAGCTTAATCCTATTCCTTATAACGTACTTTTTCTTTTCAATTCGATGGTACCTAGTATGTATAATCAATTAGTAGTTTAAAACGCGAAAAATGAACTAAGTATTGAAATACCGTTATTTTTAAAATCAAAATTTAACGAGTAGGTACTCACGATACTCCGCACTCACAATTTCTTCATACATTATTCCAGAAACAAATGACGGTCATCCATCTGAAGATTCGGAAGCAGACTCACATAAGGCAGCCGGCACACCGAGCGACGAAGCCGCCCGAAACTGGCCGGAGGGCCGCAAGTCCGGCTGTACCAGCATGGCGGACCGGCCGCTTCCCGTCCCGGTGGAGAACGAGCCGTACTACATGAACGTAGATAGAGGGGAGGCACAGAATCTGCTGAGGGGACAGCCGGATGGAACGTTTATATTGAGGCCGTCTAGTCAGGTGGGTGTTACATTTATAGAATAGAATAGAATACTCTTTATTATGTACACCATAAAAGTTACTGATATATTATCATGTTAATGTTTATGTTCATTTATTTGTTTCATAGCCGCTTTTTTATGAGAACTGCTGCAATTTCCCTACTGGTAGGCAGATGCCTACATGTGCCCTACAACATTGACCTGAAATATTTTATCCAACAGTCCTCAGTATTAGTAATTGTTCCACTTATTTGGTTAGCCAGAAAAAAAACACCAACACAAAACAGACAAACAAACAAACAACAGTTATTTTATTTGCAACTTCAACTTTTGAATTTTTAAATTCTAAGGATTTGTTTCTTGGAATTGTTCCAAGCTCTAAGGGAAAATTTCACCAATGAAATTGAACGCGATCAGCGCCCCATAACGTCTAATTATAGTTGTGGAATATTGACCCTGAGAGCTCTCTGAATACGGCTTAGATGTGCTGATCGCATTCAGTTATATTGGTGAAATTCACCCTTGGTTGTTCCACCTGTAAGATGCTAAGCCGTTCAATTCCGTCATAGTGCTACATAAACCTATTTTCTACATTTCAGCCTGATCACGCCTACACTCTAAGCGTAGCGTGCGCAAACGCAGTCCACAACGTGGGCGTGCGCCGTCGGCCGGACGGTCGGCTCGCGCTCGGCTTCCCTCGGCGCGGGGAGCAGAGCTTCGTGAGCGTGACGTCACTGCTACGTCACCACCGCAAGAGAAGGCTGCTGCTGGTCGCTGGTGGCGATGTCATCGGCGCTACCACGTTGAATGAGACGCCTCATTATTATCAGAGCCCTAGTAGTATTCCTGTGCCGGTTGCTATTTAGTTTGGACAATAATACTGATTAACTAAGACTTTTTCTTCCGAAAATAGCACTGAGAAACAGTCGTCCATCATAAGAATCAGCATTTTTTTTTATTTTGGGTTAATTTATGAACCCAAAATCTTAAGAAAATCTTCAGTGACCTGCTGCTTAGCAATTATAACTGTTGAGAACCGCGGCTATACAAGCGGGCCATCTACAAATTACGTCACACGTTAAGGGGAGGGGCCCTCCAACAAAGGGTGACATCATGTGACAAGGGATGAGTCATAAGCTTCCAGACGTAGTTGAAGTTTAGTTTCAATACTTTAGATTCATACATTCACATATACGAATCTAAAGTATTGAAACTTCAACTTTTAAAATATTACTAACTCGATCTAAGTAGGCTTTATTCAATATTAATGTGAGATTTTAATTAAAATTACAAAAATATGTGGCTTCACACCATTTCATGATTTATGGAGTTAGAGTGTTTTGCTAACACACACCACTCTAACTCCATAAATCATGAAATTCGTGTGACGTAATTTATGGATAGCCCCTTAGAATAGACAAAATTGCTCGATAATGTGGCGAAACGTTGGCACTGATAGCCGAACAGCTAGTTCATCATAGGCCTTATTTTATACAAAGTTTGATGTGAATTGTCCTCGATTTATGCTCGTTGCCAGTTTCTAGATTCAGTAATTGTCAAAGTGGGAAAGAATAAGAAACTTTGTTAAAGGCGAAACCGCCAGAGTGTCCGGCGAAATTCATACTCGACATAGTACCATATTATGATCAACGAAGAACCTAACACTGACCTGGAAATTGCAAAAAACTTAGAAAATTTGATTTTCGCGGGCTACCTTAGCGCATCCCCCAGAAGCCATCAACGTAGGCGTCTTACACTATGTTTTGAACTAAACTAAGACCACAGACTAAGTAGTACCTACAACTAAAACCTACGCATCAGAAGAATACTCGAATCGTATTACGAGTATGCCAAAGAATATTCTGCAAGTAATTTAGTATTTATTATAAAGGAATAAATAATTTCAAGTTGCACTATTTTGAATAATGTCTAAGTATTTTGTTATTTATTGGATCGAGATTGTATGAGATAATATTCCTTGTTCTATATTGATTATCCATCACGAAGCCGTCATCTAGGTATACGTAAAACTATTTATTTTTGGAGTGAAAATTCGCTGCACAAGACATTGTGCTTATGGGTGCATACAACGGTTCAGGGATAGTGGGAGTATTTAGAGTTTAACAAAGAATATCAATACTGTTAAATTCATCAATATTTCTACTTCGAAATCTTTGTTCATAAATCCTAGAATATTTTGATGCATAGGGTTGATACTATTCACTGACTTTTAAACTTTTATTTGTTTAATTTTTGCAGTTCTGCACATTATTGTCTTAATTTCTAATTTAAATTATTATCAATGTAAATTTTTGATACCAAATGATTGATGAGTGATTTCCAAGTTTTTATTTTAATCTTTATTGATCTTCCATTATTTTTGTGCCATAACTTTTCTACTTTGTTTAAAAAATAAGCCTACGTACAAAATAATATGTTATTACGAGTAATATACAATTTGCCCACCACTGAAATGTTTTATTGAAGTGTGAATCTACGCTCTATTCGATTAGCTTGGATCTAGGTAGGACTAGATTCAAACTGTTGACGAGTAGCTTGCCCCCTGCTGCTTTGTCCTAAAAATTCATTTACAGCATCGAGATATAGTCTGCAAGAAAAAGATTCGGAGCGAATCAAAGGAATTGGCAAGGTTTATATTCTACAGAGCGTTTAACAATGCACAAGATTCGACACTGAGAGGCGTGGCCAAACTGTTTAATATTGCAGTGATATATGTAGTAATAAATTACATTCTACAATCATAGCTGCATTGAGTTTATTTATTTAGACTTCTAAATGATAAATGATAAATGATTTATTTCTGTAAGTAGGTTTGTACAAACACTTTTACACGTCAATCATATTAAAAAAAACTAGATGAGGTCGGCGTTTCGTATCCGACTACTCTGAGAAGAAAGGCCGAAACAAACTCAGAGGTCACAGTCTCTTTTTAAAGTCCAGACATAATCTTGGTCAGATCATGTGAAGACCATGTAGATTGGTGCCTGAAATGATCTTTTGACGAAAGAACCACACAGGTTGAGGGGACCTGTCCAGTCAGTGCACGCATTTGTCAGTAGTCGTGCAGCTCAACTAAGAACTTAAGGAGCTCAACGATTCAACGAACAATACCAAAGAAAGGACATTTGGGTAGGCCGCATAAAATCACTCAAACTGCCAGACTATGATAAAAACTAAATGAGAAAAAAAGGAAAATGAACAAAAACCCACATAGTCTTCACATTTAATTACATACTCATTAAATTACATACAAATGCATCGGAGTTGATCGGAGGCTGGTCCTAGGATTAAAGTTCAACAAGTACAGAGCCCGTGAGGAAATATATATTATGTCACAACGAATTTAAGAAAGGGTGTATGAGTGAGAGAGACGCCGCGTCGCTCTATAATGTAAGAGCGAGAGAAACGCCGCGTCGCTCTATAATGCCGAAGTTTTCTAAAACTCGAAATAGAAATATTAGGTTGGCGAAAAAGTCTTTTCGCATTATATGTAGTATGTATGAACTTTTAATAAAATCTCTTTGGCTATACTATTTGTATCTGGCTGGTTTTGGTATCATTGAAAGTTTAAATTTTAAAGAACATAATTCCAAATTCAAATTAAGAAAATGTGTGATTTTCATTTGTTTTTCGTACTGTCATGATGAGTGAATCTAATGAAGAAATTCGATACATTTTAAAATTTTACTACAAAAAAGGTAAAAATGCAACGCAAGCCGCGAAAAAAAATCGCGATGTTTATGGACCAAATGCAGTATCTGTGAGAGTAGCACAAATTTGGTTTAAGCGTTTTCAATCAGGAAATTTTGATGTCAAAGATGCACGTCGCTCTGGTCGTCCTATTACGGATAAAATGGATGCCATTTTTGAAAAAGTGGAGCAAGATCGGCATATCAGTAGTTACGACGTAGCTGAAGAACTGGGAATTGACCACAGAACAGTTTTGGCACATTTGAAAAAAACTGGGTACACAAAAAAGCTCGATATTTGGGTACCTCACGAGCTCCCCAACCTATTATAAACCATTAATTAGCTTAAAATGTATGTATACAGAGAAGATTTTTTATAAATTGTCCCGATAGATATTACCTTACGGCATGCAAAATTGTTCAATAATATTTGAATTAAATTACATAATATTTTTTATTTTTTTTGCTATTCAATTATATTAAATTATCACACTTCTCTTTTTTAGTATTAAAACTTTAGGTATTTATTAAAAAAAACAGTAGGTAAGCTAATCTAAACATAAAGTAATCTAACAATAACATAATGATATAATGTAGAATAATTATAACGAACCTAACTAAATGTACTCCTCAACGGCCGCGTAGGTAGGTACTGTTAGTTCCTATGTATTTCCTCCGTTGTTGCCACCGCAAATGAAGTGAAATCTGAAATGAAATCGTTTATTCTGTAAATAGGATATCGGAATCACTTTAACACGTCATAGAAAGAAAAATAAAATAAGCTAGGTGGAGTCGACAATACAAGCTACCCTGTTTCTTTATCCGTGTTCCGTTTCCTTTGCAAATATGGGATTGCTGCAAGAAGCTGGGCAGCAGCGTAGTTCACTCATTTGATTAATGTAATGCTCAGTTGCTAATCAGTTAGTTGTCATCAACGTTATTTAATGCAGTTATCTTTATTATACTTTAATGCAGTTATCTTTATTATACTTTAGAAAATCTTACGTACGTCGGAAATTAATCGTTTTCGATACCAATGGACGCCAAAAACTTAATGAACCGGTATAAGTTATGCAAATCCATGTGTATTCTTCAATAGATAATTTGTTTTACAAACGTTCTCATTATACCAAATTAAATCAATCAAATCAGCATAATATTGAAATTAGGTAGCTACTGCCTAGTGAGTAGAATTTTCCATCGAAGTATTGAAAGAAAATTACTCACCCATCATTGCTTAACCTCATACGTCAGCTGAAACCCAGTGAAGACATAGGATATTACGGCCTGTACTGTTGTACCCAATAATATGGACGAGTACCAATTATACAGAAACACTCACTTCTCACTTGTTTACCAATTCGTGTAACTGCCTGCTATTATTATAAGAGCCTATATTTTGTACTACTACGAGTACATGTAGGTACATAACTGTGTTTGCGATTTCGTTTCCAACCATGGAAACAAAATAATGTGTTTTTAGAAAAAAAAATGTTTTCTTGTTCAGTTTGCGTTACAACTTCAAAAATAAATTCAGAAAAATAAAGTCATTCAGAAATTAACTTAATTTATACTGTTACTAGCTTCTGCCCGCGACTTCGCCCACTAACATATCTTATTCTTCTAAAAATTTGGTTTGCTGGTAAAAACTAGCCAAGTCAAATGTTGAGCTTCCATTTATCCTAAGTTATCTGCTTTTAAATAGCAAACATTGTTGTAGCAGAAAAAACAAGATACTTATTGTATTTTAAATTTATTTTAGAATGTTGTATGTTCATAAGTTTCATGATTATCTACAGAACTTGGCACACATTTAGATCTCAATTCTTTCGTCGGCAACACCCACGCATACTGATTGAATTTGGCTCCCATTATCACAATTATGCTTTTATATCATTACTTTTAGTAAACACATGATTATTATTCATAATTCAAAAGCGATCTGTAAAATGAGATCTGTGTTTTCCAACAATCTGTATTCCCTGATGAATCCTTCCTTACGTATATCTAAATTTTTCGTTGTGATTATGTAATTTCAGTGTCTATTAAACGTTTATAGACAACGGGCATCGAATCTGGGCTCCTATAAATCAGAGACTTTTACTATTTTCAAATACAAGTAGCAAGATTGTGTAAGAATGTATTTCTTTCATAACACAATTGTTGGCAATGATGTCAGATCGCTGAGCCGGCGCTGCCAGTTGCAGTTTGTGTTGTTACTGGTTGTAGTAGTATAAATAATCGTAGTTTTATAAATAATCCGGTATACTAAACGAAACAAGTGAACTTTTATTATAAAACCTATATTTTCCTGCGAAAGAAAAGTTTTTGCTATTCTTATTTAGAAAGGTGCTAGATGTTATAAAAAATCGATTTCTTGGAAAATATTTCAACCCGTAAAAATTAACACCCCATCACCAGCTGGACGCGAAATTTCAACTTTCTAGGTCATCTGGAAGTGGGTTAGGTTTTTGATCTACAATATAATATGTCAGTCAGTCAGTGATAAGAATGCTGATTTTATGGTGGGTCTCCACGCAGAGCTACATGCTCGATGAACATGTCAATCAACAAATATGCTCGACCCTGCGTCTAGACGTAAAAAGGTTGCTCGAAGAATATGTTTAGTGTGCGTTGAAACTCTTCGAGCAATGGACGATTCGTTGCTGTGTTTGGTGGGCATCGCCTGCTACATTAAGGCCCGTTACGCACTAGCGGTTGGCGGCCTAGGCGGTTCGTTTGAGCGGCCAGCCGGCCAGCCAACTTTGTGGCGGTTAAGTGCGTACAATCACCAGCGGTTGCATATTAAATTGGAAAAGCGGCTTGCCGCGCGGTTAGCCGCCCTTGCGGTTGACCGTAAGTGCGTTAGGGCCCTTACTAACGGGAAAAATCTACGCGAAGAAGGCGTCGTCGTCGTTGGGTTAGGCCAATGTTGCAAAGAAGAGAACGTCACAGTCATGTTAATTTGATAAAAGAGTTGGAACCTGAAGAGTTTCGTAACTTTTTACGAATAAATATGTATCTATAATATGTCTCTATATATCTGTTCCTTTTCCACTTCTTTTGGAATCAACACTTTTTTTTCTCTCTTCTCAAAGGTGCTCTTAGAGAATTTATTTTTTTAATAACTCCGTTCTTGTGAATATTAGGTTCAACAGTTTTGCACAATAAAATTAAACGTTCATAAGCCACGTTTCTTTTACCCTAATCACTTTTAACGTAGTTTTCCACAAGCGCTCTTCCTCCCGATACAAATTTAAAATTGTTCCACAAAATGCCGAGAAAATGAACGAAACTCACCCTCGTCACAAAAATATAATGCCCGTGACTACCACGAACGTCAATCGCTTCCATATTTGGCAAATAATTAGTGCTCAATTGGTGCTTTAGTAGTTTTAGAGAAAATCGATTTTGAAGGTGGTCCGGTTGTAGTCACGCCTCCTTCAGCAAGACCACCATGACCGCCGAAAAAGGCGGCATGTTACAGCAATTCTAAGTATACAACTAATTAGTACCCATGTGATTCATTTCGTAACAAAAACGGGAAAATCAGGGAAATCTTGAAATGAAAATTTAACACCGTGATGACCGCCACCACACCAATGTTGTGGTATATCTCGTAAACTACTGGAGTAGTAATTTTGAATTTTGGGTATCAATTTTATCTCGCAGAGCACTAATTTTCTATGTAGGTTTGAGGAAAGCGACTAACTCCTCAAACTTGGAATCAACATTCAAAGTCCTGCTGAACGAGCGCGCGAAAGTTATCATCGTTGATTTCTCGGTAAATACAAATGTTTCAATTCTGTTTTTGTTACGAAATGAATCACATTTAAGGGTAATAAATAGTTGTATACTTATAATTGCTGTAGCATGCCCCCTTTTTCGGCGCTCATGGTGGTCCTGCTGAAGGTAGCGTGACCACCTTCAAAGTCGATTTTCTCGAAAACTACTAAAGCACCCATTCTGGTATTCGAGCACTAATTAGCACCAATTGAGCACTAATTATTTGGTTAGGTTAGGTTTATTATTTTGGTTGGCTTCGAGCATCTGTCTTGAGACATGCATGGTACACACGTTCGTACTTGCTCGAGATCAAAACAAGTTTATCGAGCATGTACGTACTTGTGTACCCACCATATGGGGTTCTAATAAATAAACCACATGGGTTTATGTTAAATAGATTTTGAGTTACTAAGAGGTCAAAAGTGGCTCCAAATGGTTCGTTTACACACGGCTGCTGCGTCGCCAGTTCCTAAAAAAATCAAAAATTTCAATAACTTTGAAAATGTTTGATTTTTTTTTATTTCTAAAGTTTATTAAATTTAAATCATAACAAACGTGTCACCGCACTACGGGGGTCATACTCCATTATCTGTGTGTGTGTGCCTAGTACACACACACACCTGCCACAGCTCTGCGACACGGCGGCCGCGCGGTTAGCAGGATTGGCGGCGGGATCAAACGAATGGATTAAAAACGTGTACCGATCCCCTGGCCGATCGCGCTATTTCTCAACGTAATTACCGTTCGAACGGAACGTTTTTGGTTTTGGTTTAGTTTTGGTTTAACTGATGTAAGAAACGGTATCGCGCTATTTTTTCTGAGCGACAAAATCGTTGACGTTTCCCAATACTGAAAGTACGATCGATCGTTCCTCCAAAGAGGGGACTTATCGCCACAATTGTGGGCACGCCACAATTGTGGCGATAAGTCCCCTCTTTGAGGAGTGGCTGGAGAGGCGCCACGGCGTCCTCACCTTCCGCCTGACGCAGGTCCTCACCGGACATGGATGTTTCGGGAGGTTCCTGTTTAGGATTAAGCGGGAGGAAACGCCCGGGTGTCACCACTGTGTGGATCGCCCGGAGGACACGGTGGAGCATACGGTGGAGGTCTGCCCAGCTTGGGCGGAGCACCGCCGTGTCCTCACGGAGGCGATCGGCGGCGGCGATCTCTCGCGTCCGGGCCTGGTTCAGGCCATGGTTCGGAGCGAGAGTGCATGGGAGGCCGTCACCTCCTTCTGCGAAGCAGTTATGCTAGCGAAGGAGGAGGCGGAACGCGTGAGGGTGAGACAAGGTTCGCGCCCTCATGCCCCTAGTCGCCGCAGGAGACGCCCCGGGCGTCGGGAGTCGCAAGCCGATTTCCGGCCACCGTAGGCGCGGGCCTGCGGACGGTGAGCGATGGGTAGCTCGCCGTCCGATAAGGACCAGGCCCGGGTCGACGGCGCGTTGTGTTCCACGCGCGCCTCAAAGAGATGTCAGCACAAACTGACGGGGTCCGTTAGGACCAATGCCTGCCGGGGTTGCGAGTTTGTCCGAAAGGGATATCGTGGCCCTGGCACACAGGCAACGGAAGGAACACGGGTGGGTTTTAGTCAGTAAAAGTCTGACACGCCCTCCCGCTCCGCCCAGAGCGGGAGAAGTTATTTGATGATTTCCCACCCAAAAAAAAAAAAAAAAAACGTAACTTCCAAAGTAAAGCTATATCGTATCCGTTCAAATGATTAGCGCGATACGAAATGTGTTTAACGTGAGTCCCGTACGGTATATCGAAATACCCTTGAACGATATAACTGTCTACAGAAAGCATGGTTCACCGACGAACGGTAATACGAGAAAACTATTAGTCGATACCATTATTTAGCGACAGCACGTTTCGCCGAATAACGCTACATAGAATGAATGGTTGGCCGATACCAAGATTTGCCGATGTCATGGTTCGCCGGAACATGCTTGAACTAAATAATCCTTTATCGATAGCAGTTTGCTAGCCAACCATAGAGGGGACCTGGCGCTCGGCGGCCGCTGCCGCGGCACGCTCGCTTCGCTCGCTCGCCTTCGCGCGTTAATGGTCACTGTTCTAACCTAACCTAACCCAAATGATTCAATCTGGCAAAGAATGTATATACGCTCTGGGGCCCAAGTCTGCTATTTTTATAAATGCAGTCATTCCAACACGATCCCATTGTCATGCAACTGCTATCGATAAAGGATTATTTAGTTCAAGCGTGTTCCGGCGAACCATGACATCGGCAAATCTTGGTATCGGCCAACCATTCATTCTATGTAGCGTTATTCGGCGAAACGTGCTGTCGCTAAATAATGGTATCGACTAATAGTTTTCTCGTATTACCGTTCGTCGGTGAACCATGCTTTCTGTAGACAGTTATATCGTTCAAGGGTAATTCGATATACCGTACGGGACTGGTTTAACGTAACGTTTTTGGTTGTGGTTTAGTTTTGGTATTAACGTTCAAAATTAGCGCGATCGGCCCCCTGGTCCATTGGTCTAGTGGTGTGTAGAATTCAATTAGAAACATTTGATTTTTATTAGTTAAATGTTTCTTAACTTTATAATTATGTAGGTATTGTTAAAAAAATGTTGCCATGTAGTTTGTTATCACCAAAAGAATCCGTGCCTTTGATATGAATGTACCCTTTCTTTAACACGCTGTATATATATATGTATCTCTTCCTTTTTTCTTTGGGTTGATGTGTATCGTTTGGTGTAAATGTTAACAGACGAACAAAACTCGTTACAAATTCATATCATTCGCATACATTTTAATTAAATACATAATTATTGACATTTGTTATTCATTCTGTAATACACACGCGACATTGCTCACGTGACTGAGAGTTCTTTTTGGCATTAGTTAGGTACCTGTAAATTAATGAAAACGTGACGTTATGGTAGGTATATTCGCACGAAGACGATTGAACGTTTGGCAATATGTGTTCAACACTGTGTCATCACAATCCGCCTGCGAATCGAACTTACCTACAACCTCGATATTTGCTTAGTTGACCATTGACTAAAATATTCTTTATGCCATGATTAACTGCTTAACTCCGTAAAGGTATAGTGTGATGAAAATAAAGTAAAAGGTTAAATCTACAGCTATTTGCAATGTTCCAGGGTTTTGTCTCGCCTTCTCTCTAGCTGCGCCTAGTGGTTTCACACGCATAGGTTTCGATCCCGTGCGTGAGAATTTCGGGATAAAAATTATCCCGGTTCCTATGTCCGTATCCACGAGCCAAATTTCATCTAAATCCGTTCAACCGTTTTACCGTGAAAGCGTACCAAACAAACAAACAAAAAATCCTGTTCCTCAGCAAAAGCCATACATATTAAAAATAAAATAAAATCTTCTGGTAATAAAATTAAAACAACTTGGAATATTCAGAAACGGGTAGAACGACAGTACGTAATCGTGACTTCCACCTAAAAATCAATGATGTAGATATTAAGGCAGACGTGGAGGTGGCAACTGAGTTTGAAAATTTCTTTACTAATATTCCCATATTAACAACCAAAACTCTGTCATCGTCGTCCTCCACTTCTGCTTACTCCATACTAAAAGAATGCGTACCAGAATGTGATAAACACTTTAAATTCACGGTTGTTACCGCTAAGGATATTATAGAATCTTTTAAAGATCTTGATGTAAAAAAAACTGCTGACGTTTGGGGATTAGCAGTACATACCATGTCTTCAATAATCGATGTTATTTTACCGTTTTTAGCAATTGTTTTTAATTCTTGTATTGCATCTGGTGTATTTCCTGATCTGATGAAACTTAGTAAAGTGATTCCACTGTTCAAATCTGGCAGCACAACTGATCCCACGAATTTTCGGCCAATTTCGATATTACCTACATTGAGCAAAATCTTTGAAAAATTAATTTTAAAACAAATGTTAGGACATTTCAATACAAATAATTTACTTCATCTGAAACAGTTTGGTTTTACAAAGGGTCGTTCAACTACAGACGCGGGCGTGGAATTACTGAAGAGCATATTCGAGGCCTGGGAGGAGTCGCAGGATGCTCTTGGCATTTTCTGCGCCTTGTCTAAGGCCTTCGATTGCGTTCATCATGATACACTCATCCGAAAACTGCACCACTATGGTATGAGGGACAGAGCTCTCGACCTTCTGACTTCTTATCTGAACAACAGAATTCAGAGGGTTGATGTTATTGGCAAGAGATCTGCAGAATCTGCGGTCACTATGGGAGTTCCGCAGGGTTCAATTCTAGGTCCTTTCTTGTTTCTAATTTATATAAATGACTTACCTTATCACATAAGGGATAATCACAAGATTGTATTATTCGCAGATGATACTTCCCACATTTTTAAAATCAAACGTCAGCTAGTCAATTTTGAACATGTTAACGATGCACTCTCTAAGGTTGTCCATTGGTTTAATGTAAATAATCTTCTCCTGAACGAAAAAAAGCTCATTAAATTTTCAATGCCAAATGTCAGGCAGCTAACTACCAATGTTCAACTTAATGGAATAGAGTTGGACCCTGTTGAGTCGACAGTTTTTCTTGGGATAACTATTGACGGTAAATTACAATGGGGCCCACACGTAGAAAAATTGTCAGGAAGGCTTAGTTCGGCCGCCTATGCTGTTAAAAATTTGACAGATAACTGACGTAGATACTGCCAGAATTGTTTATTTTAGTTATTTTCAGTCCTATGTCATATGGGATTCTTCTCTGGGGAACCTGTGCGGACATTAATACTATCTTTGTTTTACAGAAAAGGGGTGTTCGAGCCATTTACAATCTAGGTCCAAGAGATTCACTTCGTGAAAAATTCAAAGAAAAAGATATTCTGACTGTAGCCTCTCAATATATATTTGAAAATCTATTGTATGTACACAAAAATATATCAAATTTTAAGAAAATGTCCGATATTCATTGATACCAGGAATAAACACAATCTTGCTGTACATCGCACTCGCCTCCACAGAGTAGGCAACTCGTTCATGGGTCAATGTATACGCTTTTACAACAAACTTCCTACTGACATTCGAAACTTACCCATTAAACGATTTAAAAGCTGTATTAAAACCAAACTTTGTAAAAAAGGGTACTATAAAATTTCTGATTATTTAGAAGACAAAAAAGCTTGGGATTGAGCTGCTCGCTCTGCAAGCCTTGTGATCAAACTGGAAAACTTGACATTTAATGTTATTATGCATGATTTTATATAAATATTGACATTGCAGAATATTATACGAGTATACAATATTACATTAATGTTTACTTTGAAAAGTATTATATTTACTGCTTTAATTTATTGTGAATGTGAGCACTATGTGGGTCATTTTTTTTATTTATTTAAGTATTTTCCTATTATTTTATGCTTTTTCTCAGTTTTAATGGTGGTCTGGCATTTTGAACACTTTATGAAGCCTACCCAAATGTACTTTCTTTGGTATTGTTCGTCGAGTCGTTGAGTTCCTTAGCACTCAAAATTGTGTGGTTCTTTCCTCAAAAGACCATTTCAGACACAGATCTACATGGTCCTCACATGATCTGACCAAGATTATGTCTGGACTTTAAAAGAGACTTTGACCCCTGAGTTTGTTTCGCCATTTCTTCTCTGGGGTAGTCAGATAGGAAATGTCGACTACATCTAGCTTATTTTTTACTTTTTAATATGACGTGTAAAAGTGATTCCGATATCCTATTTACAGAATAAACGATTTCATTTCATTTCGATTTCACTTCATTTCATTTGAAATCAAATCTTTTCTCTTTATAATATTAGTAGGTATAGATTTAGATAAAGGTTGATATTCGTTTGTGTAAAAATAACATCAATTGGAAACAAGAACTTGAATGGAATTGGAACTGGGCTTAGGGTTCAGCTAACGGTTTCTTGATTTTAAGATCCTAGACCTTGATACTGATTGTTCTTTGTGATGTGTTTTATGGACCACATAACACAAAACAATGGGTTATATATGAAAAAGTCAAAGTCAAGTCATTAACCATCTTTTCTTTTTTTTTCGTCATAGTTTTTTACGTAGATTCGCTGACGATGGCCGAGGTCTACTGCTCCGGCTCGATCCTTCACTATGCAGCAGCAAATGATCGAGCTGGAGCAGGAGACCACGGAGATCACGCAGCGCAGGGAGACCGAGTGGAGATGCCTCCACTCGCGCTCCCTGCGCTGCGTGGTGTGAGAGTGGCGCTGCTGCAGGATGAGCTGCGTCTCGTTGCGGTTCTTGAGACAAGACAGTAAAAAACACAATATAATTTATTCTAGTTACCCCTTCCAAAAGGTAGTTTCGTATAGAAAAAGAAGACATTATAAATTCCTTGCTGAACATGTTTTACAACGGCGACACGATTATGAGAATATATTGGTTCAGTTAAGACAATTGATTGCATACACCTAGACATGCATTTTAATTGTATTACTCAAGCCGACTATTGTATTACCCAAGTAATTAAAAAAAATATATATATTAAATAATTTTCCTGCACACTAAAACGACATGAAACTATATTGGACGGCCATGACACACATGACGTAATAAATTATCATAGCACGCTACATTACACGCCTCAAAACACACAAGAAATCAACACGTAGTTACTAAATGACCGGAAGTGTGGACATTGTTTTAATGAACTTTAGGAAACTAAAAAAAATATTGGAGCAAATTTATAATGTGTAGCAAGTGCAGCAGTGGTTGTGGCAGGGTTGGCGAGAATGGGCATCAAATAGGAGTTCTAGTGTTTTTTAGGCATATCTTCTACACTGCTGTTTGTACCCGATTACGGCAAAGCAAAAAAGGTTATGATTTTTATCAGTATGTATTTTGTACAATGTCTGTCTGCAACACGGGTTGCGTTTCGATTCAATCAATATTTCAATACTTGAATGGTCTATACAACATGTCCCGGAATTAACGCACAACCTCTTAAGGGGTCATTGTACTCATCATTATGAACAACTGTTACTATGGGACCAAACCTGAAACCGCGAAAAAAAGTCAGCTGTTCCCTACGTTTATGGTCACATAACTCGTCAAAATGTAGGGAATTGCTTTGTTTTGGGGGTTGGCTTTGGCTTTTGTTTTGGTATATAGAGTTAATTTAAGCTATCAAATCAAATCATGTATTACAGATAAATATCCATAGGTAAAATTTTCATGTCATAATACTAAAATAAAATAAAATCGCAAATTTGTAGAATTATAATTTAAAAAAACAAAATTAAAATCGAAATTAAGATCAGAAATTAAAAAATAAAAACAAAAGTTATAAAAACAAAATGATCGTAAAAGTTAAAATTAAAAATGAATACACATAATAAACGCAGGCGCTCCTATGCAGCAGCAGCCACTTCCGCAAAAAAGGCGAGTCTTGCTGGGCGGAAGGAGGAGGAGTGCTGGGCGGATATCGAAATGGCATATTATGATGTTTTCATGTCACTGGGTTTCATGCATACCATTTAAAGGGTTATCATGTAACCCTTTCACTGGGTTTCAAGTATAGAACCCATTCAATGGGTTATTCATAATGAAGGGATAAAAAATATTTTATTTCACACAATCTACATGTGCACTTATGAAACGACAGAAACTAGGTGCACGGTTCCAAATGGTCGTTTCCTATGGGAAAGAGCCGGCAAGAAACTCCACGGTTACTCTTTTAAAAATAATTGGCTTCTAAAATGTTTTCAAATTACAGTGTTAATGGGTATGGGAGGACAGTGTAGGCCCGTCAAAAGTACCAGGTACTTTTGATAGAAAATAGAAAAAAAATCGGCGAGTATTGTGCCTACAACGTTCTCACATTCACAATATATAAAAAAAGCGATATAAAATATTATTAAAATAATAAAAGTTAAAACCTTGTTGAAATTAAAATGTAGGTATACAGGTCAAATTAAATTAGCTAGCGAAACTCCGCAGACATGATGGGTATAAACACGAAAAATGAAAAAGATTTGATGATTTTTTTTGGGGTCAAAGACCGCTGGGTATGTTGTTACTGGAAGTATGAGTTAAGAAAATATGTTTATTTTTTTATCGTTTTTAGGTATTACCCATTAAAACTGTGAAATATAAAGAAAAAAACTGATTTTTTAAACAGTTATTTTAAGTGACTACACCACCGGCGGTTGATGAGCCCAACAAAAAAGTCATCAAATTAATTACGTTTTTGTATTATAATGTTTAGATATCGATACCCCTAGGTCGGCGAAGTTTCGCTAGCTAATTTAATTTGGCCCTGTATAATGTAAAAAAAAAAGATTAGGTATATCAACGAATTATGTAAAAAAATAAAATAAAAATAAATATCGTAATTTGGGAGCAGTTAATAGCAGGGACCATTTTGGTAACCCATTGAAAGGATTTCCGATAAGGTTTTTCTAAGCAGTTAATCAAAAACCCATACGATGTGGGTAACCCTTTTACTGGGTTTCAAGCGTAGAACCTATTCAAGGAGTTACATCATGATAAAGGTAACATCATAAATGGCTTAACTCTTAACCGGGGTTGTACGGTCTCTGGTTGCAGCAGTATAAATGAAGCAATAACGTGGTAATGAAAGGAGCTACTCTGAATACCGACAAAGGCCCAGTTTTGCCAAAACCAAACCAAAATCTAGAAAAATTTGATGCGGAATCATGATACATGAATAATTGAACCACGTGGTGTCTCATGCATGAATGTTGTTGGTTTATGCATTTTCGACAACCCTGCACTATCGGTTGCCCTTCAGATATATAGCAAGGCATTAGCAATGCTTGTGCAGTCGAAAGGTTCTTGTCGGTGAATTAGGGATAATTTAATTGAAAACGAATAATTGGAAGTGTTGAAATACAGGATCAGGAGGTAAGCTTGAGGGTTTCGGAAGTCAGGAGGTTATGCGATGCAAATATTGGAAAAGTAGTGATGTTAAACAATTTTGGTACCTACTCAATTCTATATTATTCATTTGTTTTTTCTTAACCAGTTCGCTGGTTTAATGGTGTGCTGTGAGAATCATAATTATCTTAATTTGTTTTTAGCCGTTCGGTATCAGTGCTTATCTTGGACTGACACATGAAAAGTGAATTTGAGATTATTTACGGAATATTAAGTGTTAGTTCGTGCAGTGGGATTGAATTAACAGACCTGCACCCTAATTGCGTAACACAGTTTGAATCGGAATGATTTTGAAGTATATTGCTAATGCATTGCGTCATAAGTTAGAAAAAATTGTCTGCTCAACTACGTAAATAACGCAATGAATGATGTTGAACTGTCAAATTGAAACCGATTCCTACTGATAGTGTGTTAGCCCACACGTTTGAAATACTACAGTATGCGAAGTTCTTCAGTAAAGGAAAGATACCCAGGTGCAAAATAAAAAGATAAATTGAGCTGGCAATATTGTTAGGCTGTTATTGGTCAATGATACTGTCACCACTAAGATATTTACATGAACCTTTGAAGTCTGGAACTGTTGGAATGAACGAATTCGAGATATTGTACTGTAAGCAGGTCGCGTTTTTTGGAAATATTATGAAAATAACTTTAACATTACGCCTGTATTCCCCGAAAGGTTGGGCAGAGGGTTATAGATAGTACACCCTCGCGAGTTATAATTAAGCCGCATGTAAGGGGGCGAGCCTATTGTCATCAACTGGGTACAAATCCAGACTCCTGGCTGCTACTGAGAAATTCCTATGGACAACCTAATAACCCTTTGCACGACTCAGCAACTGCGCTTGCAACCACTAGACGAACGAGCCAGTCCCAGAGGATATTACGATGATGACCCTACAAATTTAATATTAAGACAAACAGTGATGATTTGTCGATATTGAAATAAGAATAATGCCATGGCTGAATTAGAGATATGGACCTACTGAAACCTGCCCCGACTGCGTAAATACAAAGGCGGCTGCAACACAGACACCCATCCATAGTTTGGGTTGCATTATCTTGCGAATGGCTTAAAGAAGTAATAGTTCATGCGAACCCAGCTGCAACACAGCAGTTTGTTGTGCAGCCGCATTTATTTGTATAAGGCAATGAAAAAGCGGATTCAACGCCCATAGTACCCATAATATTATTTCCGTTAGATTATCAGGTTATATTATCATTACAGGGGTCGGAGCTGCCCGGAGTCTGTTCCACCTATTAGATTGAACGATGTAAAGTTAAAAAGAGTTCAACAGTTTAAATACCTCAAACATATCGTGACCTCTGACCTGAGGGACGATGCTGACATCAATAGGGAGCGGAGGGCGTTGTCTGTGAGGGCCAATATGATCGTCCGCAGGTTTGTGCGTTGCTCGGGGGCCGTCAAAATAGCTCTTTTTAGAGCGTTTTTTACGTCCCTGTACACAGCCAGCCTGTGGGGGGCATATACCCAGAAGCAGTACAACGCGTGTCCGTGTTCAGTATAATAATGTGTTCAGGGTGTTGTTGGGGCTGCCCCGGCACTGTAGCGCGTCGGGGATGTTCGCCGACGCCCGTGTCAACTGATTCTACACGACGATGCGGAAGCGGTGCACATCTCTGGGGCGCAGGCTGCGGACCACAACCAACACCATCCTGAGCGTATTTGCAAACAGGTTTGATTGTCAGTACATTAACCATTGTTATATTATTAATGTAATGACAAACAAACAAATGACTCAGAGACACGTAGTTAATTATGTTGTGTTGTGTTTATTTTTATTTTATTGTATTTTATGATTTTAATATAATTTTAAAATTCTAATTTTGATGTTATTAATATTGTTTGTTATATTGGTGTTATAATTTTAATTATGATCCTGAATGGGTTGAAATAAATGATTTTGAATTTTTAAAAATTATAAACTGTTTAAAAATTGTGAACTGGGTGAAATGGGTTAGGTTAGGTTAGAACTATGACCAACACGCGCAAGCCGAGCAAGCGAAGCGAGCGGTGCCACGGCAGTGCGGTCACTGCCGTGGCACCGCTCGCTTCGCTTGCTCGGCTTGCGCGGGTTGGGCGAGCGCTAAGTACTTCCAAGTCACTCGCAGCTAATAGCGCAAGGTGCGTTACGTCGCAAGCAAGTCAGATACCTGCAGTGTAGGCAGAGCGAGTACTTGTAAGCTGTATTGCAGTCGTTTTTTGTTAAAACAATGTCTTTCGGAGCCGATCACATTGCAGACAGTTTTCATATGTCTGTGGTGTAATCGTGTTAGTAATATTTATTTTATTCATACGGACCGGGCTGCGTTACAAAACAGCTACTGTCTGTGTTGCATCCGCGTTTGTATTTACGCGCCACGACTTAGAGAAATGTACCGTAATACTTATTCGACTAGGCAAGGACACACGTTACCTAAAGTCCTTTCAATGCAGCTAACCACGGATATTGAACTAAGGCCCATAAAATTTGTGTATCAGAGTCTGACGATACGCTAGGTTTACACGATTTTAGTTATTTTTACTTGATAATTAGCTATATTCAGAACGCTAGACCAAATAACTCCAGCCCGAACCATTAGATATTATGTTTGACTCCTTTACTGGTCGAATGGTCAAAAGAAATAACATAACGCAGAGGAGACCCCCCTTGGATTTGGAGCAACCTGTAAATTTTATAAGTTTTCTTCATACATTTTCTGCTTTATTAAACAGTGCATGGGAAAATTAAAAATTATAGGATTATAGTGACTCACACACTGACCTGTTACTTTAAAAGTTTTAGGAAAACGTATATTTTTACAATGTTTGTAAATATGTGAGCACAATGAATCTATCACATAATTAATTTATCTGTCATTGCTTCATTTTTAATTATTGTGTAATAATATTACCATACAATTTTATTCTAGGTGGTCTTCACATTTAATTAATTTACCTATACAAAATATTGTAAAACATTTTAAAACAGTAACGTTGGAGTTTCTTGCCCATTCTTCTCCATACGACACTACCTTTTGGAAGGGGCGACTAGAATCAAATCTATTTTTTATAAATGTTGACGTTCAAAAGTGCATTTTATGTGCTTATTTGAAATAAATCATTTGACTTTGGCAATTTTTAATTTTTTGACATAGGTATATGTCACATTGGTAGCTGTAATATAAAAAAATGGCTTGGGGTTAAATAACCACCTCTGCGGAGTTTCGCTAGGTAATTTAATTTGACCCTGTATAATGGCGGCGTAACTTCTTTTTCAGTAACAAACTGGAAGATCAACAATGTTCGCTGTAGCACTATTCTGCATCGCGTGCGCAGCGTACTGGGCGTGGCGCCGGAAGAACACGAAGACTACCGAGCCGCCATTCTTCCCGGGAGCGTGGCCTATTGTGGGACATGCACCGGACCTCATTGGGGATAGCTGCAGTACGTTTAATACTTTCTAGTTGTTCGAAAGCAATAGGTGATTCTTGAAATACTTTCTGAATGTCTGCTGCTAGGATCTTTTCGAATCAACTGTCTCCAAAGATTACTTCCAGGACGATTATTATCTGAACTCCCTTGACTAATAGTGGATTTGGACCTTCCTTATCGTGGTTTAAATTGAATGCCTTTTTTATATACCGATCGGTTTACATTACTAAATAACTCCTTCGTGCACTTAAATAAATCATTTTCTTAAGCGATCTTGTTACCATCAAGTTTTAGAAAAAGTTCATCACCCATGTGATAGCTGTGCGACAGTCAACATCTGTACCTTATCCTTATTTTAGAACTATGGGATGGCATCAACAACCTGGCTAGACAAAGTTACGACATCGGAGGAGTCGTGTCAGCTAGCATCGGACCACGGACTGTGTATAGTAAGTAAAGATGTTGCTGAAATCAATGTCATTAGAGCCACATGACGCGCGCTCGTGAATTACATTAGAGCCACATGACGCGCGCTCGTGAATTACATTAGAGCCACATGACGCGCGCTCGTGAATTACATTAGAGCCACATGACGCGCGCTCGTGAATTACATTAGACCCACATGACGCGCGCTCGTGAATAACATTATCTTTGAACCAATCCCAAATCAGACCCGATGTTATTCATTTATCAACGAGATTTTGGCAACGCTTGGGGGAGGTCTATATCCAGCGGTGGACGTCTTTCGGCTGGAATGATGATGATGATGATCTGACAGATCACAGATTAAGCTTTAGTAGTTATTCAACCAAAATGACGCCGACGTAGCGTTGGAAGACGTCCTTCAAGGTGGACCGATGACCTTGTGAAGGCTGCAGGTATCCGCTGGATGCGGGAAGCACAGAACCGGTTCAAGTGGCGGTCCTTGGGGGAGGCCTATCTCCAGCAGTGGACATCTTTTGGCTGAAATGCTGATGATGATGATAAAATTTTACCAGACTGAACTTTGCCAATGAACTCAAAACTTAAGGCATTGTTTGATCCCCTACGCATTTAAATAAAATAATCAGAGTTTTAACAACCCAAATATTAAGTAATGTTTTGTGTTGACCTCGCAGAAAATGAATTTGTAACAAACTATGATTCAAATCATTTAAAATTGAGACCACGCAGTCTTGTAAGATCAGGGTTTAAACTCAGGTTTAACTTATCCTCTTGAGTTTTGGATTATACTAGTAAATTTATTATCATATTCATCATAATTACATCATTCTAATTCAATTATAATCTAAATGTAAATGTGTTCCAGTTGTGACCGACCCGGATGACAGTTTCACGGTAGCAAACACGTGCCTCGAAAAGGACGGGTTTTACGACTTCGCTAAACCATGGCTAGGCGAAGGCTTAGTCACTGGGAAATGTGAGTTGCCCATTCTTTATCGCCTTCAAAGTATAGTATCAAGAAAGTACCCAATTAGTTTAATTGTGGCTGTTTCAAAATTGACTTCCAAAAGTAAAAGTACAAAACAGCATAAATCAAGAAACCGCTTTTTCACATGTCTAAGATGCTCCTGGTATTCCGCTGAAGCAATTATTCATTCCCTTTTTATTACAACCAACAACCATAAAATAAGCCAATAGTAGGTATATAAGTCCTAACTATGAAAAACACGTTATGTAAAATTCCCCAGATTCAATATGGAAAAATCACCGCAAGCTCCTGAACCCAGCATTTAGTCAGATACTCCTGGACACGTTCATGGGCGTCTTTAACAGCCAGTCTAGGAAGCTGGTGAAAGACCTCGAGAAAGAGGTTGGAAAAGGACTCTTTGACCATTGGACATACACTCGACACAACGCTTTGGAGACTATTTGCTGTAAGTATATTAATGAGACAACAAAAAAAAACCGTTTAATTAAGGCAAAACTGATAATACATAAAATTTCATTAAATTAAATTTCATAATACTGCAACAGCTATAGCAGAATACTGCTACATAATTCTGCGATATGACTCAGGCGTTTGATTATGTTCAGCATAATATTTTACTTAAGAAACTCGAAGCGTATGGCATTAGAGGTAATATACTAAAACTATTTGAGTCATATCTTCAAAACAGAAAGCAAATAACGGAAGTCAGTAGGGTAAACATAACTACAAAACGAGAAGAGTCACATCGGTCACAAGAACGTGAAGTTAGGTACGGTGTTCCACAGGGAAGTGTCCTGGGACCTCCTTTGTTTACATTATATATTAATGACTTGCCTAAGTCCACAGAACAGCCTATGAGCCTTTTTGCTGATGACAGTGTAGTGACAATCGCGTGTAAGAACCGAGACACATATAAATCTGACATTGATAACTCACTAATTGCAATTATAGAATGGTGAAATAATAATAATTTAAAAATAAATATAAATAAGACTAAAATCATGCACTTTAATCAGCGCTCCTTGACATTAATTAATAATCTAAATATAAACTATAATAATAATAACATTGACGAAGTTGATACAACAAAATTTACTGACTTATTATTGACAAGAAATTAAATTGGAAGGCACATATACAGACTATCAGTAAGAAAATAAGTACCTCAGCATATGCTCTTTACAAACTGGCAGCGGTAATTAGTATAGATGCTTTACTCACCGCATACTACGGTTTGGTGGAGTCCATTCTAAGGTACGGCGTAATTTTTTGGGGTAACTCGACTGACCGGGAACTTATATTTAAAACTCAAAAGCGTTGTATTAGGTCGATGTTCCAACTTGAAACCACTCAGAGTTGCAAACCTTATTTTCAAAAATACAAAATCTTGACCCTACCTTCACTTTACATATTAGAAAATGCTATGTTCGTAAGATCCAACCCTCTCCTATTTTCTCGCATGGCAGATCGATTCCCTCGTAATAGACGTGACAGTACCCAAATTTGCCTACAACAATATAGAACGGCACTTATGCGCAAAAGTGTCTTTTGCATGGCTCCGAAAATTTACAATAAACTTCCAAAAGACTGGAAGCAGTTAAATGATGCAGCGTTCAAAAAGAGAGTTAATAATTTTCTAGCAGATAAGGCTTATTATAATTTGAATGAGTTTTTAGATGAGAAATTTTGATAATATTTTACATATCTATTGTTCTCTATGTTTTATTATATAAATAATCATAACAATTTTTGAATAATTTGACTCTGAAAGACTTTATAAATTATGATTATTATAGATTCAATTATGATTTTATTAATTACTTTTGACATGACTGTATACTTTGACATGAATGTCATTAAATGTAATTAAATAAAACAAAATTTAATCTATGACTGCAAAATTTGCAACTAGTAGGTAATAAATGTCAAAAGTAATTCCTCTTAATTTGAATTATGATTTCAACTTTTTTTTTTTTTTTTTACTTTTGACATTTATTACCTACTAGTTATTAATTCCTCTTATTTTTAATTATGATTTCAACTTTTTTTTTTTTTTACTTTTGACATTTATTACCTACTAGTTGCAAATTTTGCAGTCATAGATTAAATTTTGTTTTATTTAATTATTTTATTCTTGTAATGTATATTTTTTTGTTAAAATTGCCTTTTTTTGGACTGAAGGATATAATTATTAAGAAAATCACTTGTAATTCTAAACATTTGCACGCCGTAGTATGGCAAACATGTCTGAACCAATTTTTCATTATGTTATCCTGCATGCACTTTTTATTATTGTATGTATACACATGTTTGGGCAAATAAATTTTTATCTTATCTTATCTTATCTTAAACAGAATAGAATAAAATGTCAGTGCAATTCAAATAAACGAATTAATAGGTAAAAATTATAAAGTTCACAAATAAAATGTCAAATGCAATTAAAATAAACGTATGAGTAGGTACAAAATATAAGAGGTCACAGAATTGAAACTAAAATAAAAAGTAAAATTTGAGTCACAAAGTTAAAAAAAACAATCAGATTAAGTGGCTTTACATGTCTGTGACAGCATTGTCTTGTAGGGGCAGTCAACACGCTCAGCGATCATAACCAGGATAGTATTAAAGCTGGCCCGCACCCTGACTATTTTCATTATTAAGGACGCGCACCGCTGCGCATGGTGGCGTGAAAGCAGTCGGTCCGCGCTTCCGCAACCATGCCCGAGGCGTTACAGAAGCGGGGCAGCCTCAACACCGCTCTGAACGCGTTGTTATACTGGACGTGGAGGGCGCTGTAGCACGGCTACAGTGAGGTGCAATATGCCTTGAAAAGGGTGATCTTAACTTGATCGGAGCAACATGCAAACCTGCGAGTCAGCATATTCGCTCTTTTCGACAAGGCCCTCCGCTTCCGTTCGATGTCAGCATGATCCCTGAGGTCAGCCGTGATAGGGGAAACCATTGTGAAAGACCAGTGTTAAATTTTTTCAGGCATTTTGCACCGCTCGGTCCAAAGACCATGCATTGACTCTTGCCAACATTATATTTGAGCCCATGGCACCCCCGTACTCCTTAAATACCTTTTTTTTTTTTTTTTTTTTGTTCACGGGGTGGAAAATCCTCATGGATGTGAGGTGTCTGTGGTGAGGGGTCTGTCAGACTCTTACTGACTAAAAACCACCCCAGTGTTCCCTTCCCACACTTGGGCCGGGGATCTTGGGATCTGTTATTACTTCCGCAATCCCCGGCTAGTGCCGGCCCGCCTCTGCGGGCCACCTCAAGTCTGGGGGGGGGGGGGTGAGGTGTTAGACCCCCCCCGCGACGTCTGAAAGGGGCGCGCGTGGAACACTACGCGCCGCCACCTCGGGTCCAGTGTGATAGGGGGCGGCGGACGTCCCCAAGTCCACCGTCCCTGGACCCATTTAGGGGGGCCGGAAGAGGGCATTA
Source organism: Tiliacea citrago (assembly GCA_963921375.1). NCBI lineage: Eukaryota > Metazoa > Arthropoda > Insecta > Lepidoptera > Noctuidae > Tiliacea > Tiliacea citrago. Next base: position 1,156,993 of record OY992802.1, read on the forward strand.
TCTGCCCTCTGCCGACGCCCGGTGCGCCTGCTGCGGGCTGGGTGAGCTGACGAGATCTCCCGCTCCCTTTCCGCAGCCTCCTTCTGCGACACGACTGTTTCGCAGAAGGACACCACCGCGTCCCAGGACTCGTCACTGCCGGCCATCGACTCGACCACGGCCGGCAGCGACAGGTCACTGCCTACTCCTGAGATGAGGGCACGGCGAGGCTCCTCCCATGCGGCACACTCTGCCAACGTATGCCGCGCCGTGTCCTCCCGGCAGTCGACGCAGTGATGACACCGGGCGTCCGGCTCCCTGTTTATGCGACACAGGTACTTCCCGAAGCAACCATGCCCCGAGAGCACCTGCGTCACCCGAAACGACAGGGAGCCGTGCCTCTTCCCGAGCCAGGGCTCGAGTACCGGCCGGACCGCCTCGATGGTGGCGAGGCGAGGTAGGGCGTGAAAGCCTGTCCCGCCATTCCGCCACCAGGGCTGCACGAAGCTGTGACCGACGCAACTCCACATGTCGCTGCATCAGCCACTCGCCCCGCGCCCTCGCTTCCTCGCGCCACCGATACAGTGACGCGAGTACTTTCACCTCGAGGGCCCAGGGCGGGGATCCGGCCAGTACGCAAGCCGCCTCGTAGGAGATGCGATATCCCCTTATGACTCTGACGGCCATCGCTCTCTGCGGCTTTCGCAGTACTGCGATGCTTCCGGCCGTCAGGTCAGCCACCCAGATCGGGGCCCCGTAAAGGGCCATCGATCGCACGATCCCCACGTAGAGCCGCCTACAGGCGGCGCTCGGGCCCCCCAAATTGGGAAGCAGCGATGATAACGCTCCAGCCGCACCCAACAACTTGGGTGCCAGCCGCCGGAAGTGGGGGCCAAAATCCCACCGGCTGCCGAGCACCAATCCAAGGTACTTCATGGTGGACTCGACAGCGATTTGAGCCCCACGATGTGTGATCCCGGCGGCGGCGCCCGCCGGGGGCCATGAAAGATCAAGGCCTCCGACTTGTTGAGGGCAACCTCCAGGCCTAGGCGACGTATGCGGCTCACCACCTGTGAGACCGCAGCCGTCGCCAGCAACGCTGCCTCCCTGTACGAGCTCCCCCGGGCCGTGACCAGTGTGTCGTCCGCATAACACGTCAGGTCTACGCCCGGCTGGAGCTCGCCCCGCAGCACCCAGTCGTACCCGATGTTCCACAGGAGCGGTCCCACGACCGAGCCCTGTGGAAGACCGCACGACATGCGGCGCTGGTTTCCGCCATCACGTCCCATGTAGGTGACACATCTCTCCGCCAAATAAGCCCCAACGATGCGGCGGAGGTAGGAAGGCAACCGATGGTAACGCAGTGCCTCCCGAATTCAGCTCCAGGGCAGGGTGTTGAAGGCGTTGGAGATATCCAAGGACACCGCCAACATCACCCCGCCCCGGGACACTGCTTCCTCCGCCAGGACTCTCACCCGCGATATAGCGTGTATGGTGGAGCGCCCGTGCCGAAAGCCGAACTGGCTCTCGGCCAGGTCAGGCCCCTCTCCGCACAAGTGGCCGACGAGGCGGGCAGCGATTATCCGCTCAAACATCTTACCCACCTCGTCTAGCAGCACTATGGGCCTGTACCCGGACGGTGAGTCCGCAGGGCGCCCCGCCTTCCTGAGCAGGACCAGACGACCAGATTTCCACAAAGTGGGAAACTGGCCCTGCTCAAGGCACGCAGTGTAGAGTCCTCTCAAGTGGGGCTCTAGCTCCTTCAGAGCGAGGGCTAGCGCTTGGCCGTGGATCCCGTCGGGCCCCGGAGCCATGTTCTTGGCCCGGAGCCGCGTCACGGCCGCCCCCATCTCTGCTTGTGTCACCTCTGGGACGCTGATGGCGTTCTCCTCTGTAGGTTCTGTGGCTGTGCGCAAAACCATCGGCGGCGGAGTATGCTCCGCTCTTGCCGGGAAGAGGGCTGCGACGACCTCCTCCAGCAGCTCAGGTTGGAGACTCTCCGTGAGTGGAGGCGCCGCGGCTCCAAGTTTCCCTCGAACCGCACGATAGGGGCGCCCCCACGGATCTCCGTCGAGAGTCTCCAACATCTCCTCCCTGGCTCGCGTCCTCGCTTCGCCGATGGCCAGCCACAGGGCCTGCTTCGCCGCGCGGTACACCTCATACAGCGCGGCTTCTTCGTCAGAGACCCGACGACGTCTCCTCTGGTATCGGGTGTACTGGCGTCTGACCGCTACGCACTCGACACGTTATTGTGCGATTTCGGCAGACCACCAGTACACCTGGCGCCTCGCTGAATATGTGTGGACGCGGGGCATGGACGCGTCGCAGATTTGCGTCATCGCCCCGCGGAACCACAGCGCCTCCTCTTCGACGTCGACGGGTCCGTTCGTTGCCGACTCCCGAATCCAGGCCTGCACAATAGCGGCCTCCTCGAGAAGCTCCCTGTCGATGCGCTTACGCGCCCAGCGCGGACCATCCCTTTGCGGGGTCGATGGACTACGGCCGCCGGTGGTCTGGGCGACAACGTCTCCACCTCCACAGCGACACGCCAGTCGCGGACACGGCTCGCGACAGCAGGGCTAGCGAACGAGACGTCCACTATGGACCCGCCCCGCTGCCGCACGCACGTGTAGATCGAGCCCCGATTTAGGATGGTCAAGCCTGTCGTGACTGCCCACTCCTCCAGCACCTCACCCCTAGCATCGGTCACCGGAGATCCCCACGCCGCAGACTTGGCGTTGAGATCCCCGAGCAACAGCACCGGGCGAGGGTGGAACTGGCCCACGACGGCACCTAACTCGACAAGGAACCCCTTGAAGTCAGCGAGACTCTTGTTGGGCGAGAAATACGCCCCGACCGTGACAATTCCATCCGCGAGGGCGGCCACCCAGCCGTGTCCTCGGGAGGGAGTCCCAAGAGTCCCGCCGATGATGGCCACCAAACCGTCTAGGTCCTGCCCTGTTGTCGCGGGGGGGGACAAAATACGGCTCAGCGACCACAGTCACATGGATCGACCACTCCGCCATGCTTTGGAGCAATAGATCCTGAGCTCTGGCAGCGTGGTTGATATTTGCCTGGAGGAAATGCAATTGGGCCGTCACTGGCATTGCATTTCCTCGGTATCTCCTCCTTCTCTGGTTCGGGAGTCAGCAGCTGGGCTGCCAGGCAGTGGTAGAGGCACAGGGCCTCCAAAGGCCCTAGTCCTCTTGGCAACTTTTTTGGGTGCCTTGCAGGCTTTTCCACCAAGTCTGTGCTCCGTAGGCTTTCCTGCAGCTGCGCAAAGACTGCAGTTTGGTGCCGCGGAGCACTGGGCCGCCTTGTGGCCGGGCTGACCGCAGCGATAACACAAATCACTGCGATCTATTTGTGCAGTGCATTGTGCCCGGACATGCCCCTTTTCCAGGCACCTGAAGCACTGCACAGCCCTTGTTGCCAGGAGTTTTACCCTGGCAGACACCCACCCCACCAGCAACCTTATACCGTCAGCGACCTTGTTTGCAGCAGCTACTGGGCACTGCACCCAGATCGTGCCCAGCCCGGCCGCACTGCTGCGGATTTCTCCTGCTTTTACAGTTTTGGGCAGACACTCGCCGTTTTTGGCGATGGCCGCCACTACTTCCTCCGGGGTCGCGGAGTCGTCCAGCCCTTCTATGCGCAATTCAGCCGTTTTAGTGGGTCTGGACACCCGAGCATCCTCCGGTTTGATAACAGCTCGCAGTTTGGCGGCCAGAGCATCTGCCCTCTCCTGCCTCAGAGCACCCAACAACTCTAAACACCTTGGCACCCGTAGCTGCCGTTCTAAAATCAAACCCAGCTGGGGTGCCGAGCTCGCTGAATTTCAGCTTGTCCTTATTGCCGCCAGGACCGACATGTAGGTGACTCCCCTTTTTGAGGCTTCGGGCTGCAGCGTTATAACTACAGCCTCGGAGCGTGGAGTCTTGGCCTTGGGCGGCTTTGTGCTCTTTTTCGGAGCCGGGGCTTTGGGGAGTGCCGGCAGCGCCCTCTTCTTCTTGCAGCCCTTTTTTACAACCGTCGTCCAGGCCTCCTGGGGGGGAGGCGCGGTCACCGGGGGCACGGTTGACTGTGAAGAGGGCGCAGACGCACCCACCGCAGTCTCTTTGGGCCTCTCCGTGGGCTTTTTGGCCACCTTCGCAGATTTCTTGGCCACCTGTACGGGCTTCGTCCTGGCGGCCTCATCCTTCCTCCGCTTATCTGCCGCAAGCGGCGGCCGGAGGATTTCGGCTGGGGGATTTCGGCTGGGGGGAGTCGCGACTCTATGGCCTCCAATCGGGCATCCAATCGGGCATCCACCATGCCCCCACACTGCACCATACATATTCTGGCCACCCTCTCCATGTCTTGGTCCGACCAGGCAGGTGGTGGCACAGGTGCAGGGGCCGACGAAGGCACGGCAGGAGTGGGGCCGGTGGATGCAGGAGGTGCTTGCCGCTGCCAGTCATTCTTCTGAGCGACAAACTCCCGTTTGAGATCCTCCAGCTCGGACCGGAGATGGCTGTTCTCCTCCCACAACTTCGCCGTCTCCTCCGTGCTCGTGCGACTGAGGAGGACCTCAACTGCCTCCCTAATGTCATCAGCCGCCCCCTTCAGAGCACGGGTGAATGTGCCCTTCAGGTTGCCCGATTTGGTGGCAACCTTCAAGACAACATCCACGCCGTCCAGAACTTGGCGACTGAGTGCCACCGCCGATGGGCTCCCCCCGGCAGTCATCCGGGCCGAGCGCCGCTCTCGCGCCTGACGGGCCAACTCACTGACTTCATCAGCCGCCACCGCCTTGCGCTGCGCCCGCTTTGCGGCGTTCGCCTCCGCCTTGTTTGACCCCAGCAAGATGCACTCGCTGGAGTCCGCGGTCGTGGGCCCGGGGTCGCCCCCCGCGCCCTCGACATCCTCCTTCGGAACCGGCGTATCGGGTCGGGAAACCGACGCGAACCGACCCCGCACGTCACGCTCCACACGAGTTACACTCGCCCCTGCGCGACCTCGCCCTCTCCTGCCTGATGCTGTTGGCACTTTAGCGGCTGGCAGGTTCTCTTCGCTAGAAGAGCCTGACAGCTCCCCGCGCTTCTTTTTTTGTGAGCAATTCTTCCAGAATCGCCCACCCACCTCTTCTTCAGTTTGCAAGCGCTTTGAGCCGCAGCTCGCCACGCTCGCCAAACTCATCCTTTCGGACACGGTGTCAGAATCTGACACCGCACCCACACCCATCTGCTCGACCAGTACGATCGGCACCTTCTCCGTCTTTTTATTATTATAAGTTTTATAAGTTTTATTCATATCAGTTCCCACGAGTTGATATAGGTTTTGACGTCCACCGGGCAGAGCCTAGATGCCCGGTAAGCCTATATACTGCAGAGATCGGCAGGTATCTGCAGGTGAAACGCTCACGACTGGACTCCCTCCAGCCATTCATCCTCTCGCCGCGCTTCAGAACTTAGGATTGGGTGGTTTTTTTATCTTAGAGGTACCTTCCTCTGGGCCAGGCTATTAAGCCAAGCCCCCGACGGCGGCATTATACATGCCTCTATTCGCTGTCCGGCCAACCCGACTCAGCGAACCCGCCGAAAGTTCTCCCCTCGAAGACTTCTCCTCAAGGAGAGAAACACGTGCTGCTTTGGTGCGCCTGCACCTCAGCGGCTTCTTTGGCCCATAGTGGGCCCCCTCCACGGAAAAACCCATGCCCACCTGACCTAACCTAATATGTACAATTTTTTTTTATTTTATTTTTTTATAATACCTAACCTATCCTATTCTAACCTAACCTATGGGCCCCTCTACAGCGGACCATTGGTCCGCCTCCCCAATCTGCGTCCACTCGACCTCCCTCTGTAAGCAGAGGGGGGAGTGGACGACCGACGAGCCTAGGCTCTCCCCCCCCGCAGAAATCCGCCGCAGTTAATACCCCCTCCGACATGGAGAGACTATTGACCGCGCCCAGGGTGCACCGGCCAGACGACTGCTCTTTCCCCCGAACGTATTCGTAAGGAACGAGCAGCAATCAGGCACACGAGGAGGTTTTCTGCACGCACCCCACTCCTTAAATACCTGTGCCAGCTTCCTTAGGCCGCAGATCGACGCGCTCAGCAGCACGTGTCGTCAGCATAACTAAGATTGTCGACGCAGGCACCATTAACGTGGCAGCCGACATGCCGACTGCTGAGCGCGATGATCAGTGCGTCCACGTAAAGGTTGAAAAGGGTTTGCGAGGTCAATCCACCCTGCCTCACTCCACACTCAAGCTGATACGGCTACGACATTGCCCCCACTCATCTGACACTGTTGACCTGATGCGTATACCAATACTTGAAAATAGTAACAAGTTCACGCAGCAGGTTAATACTGTTCAGTTTATCCCAATATAGAATATTATACGCAACCAGCAGTGCTATTCTGTAACCACCTCACCGTGAAAACTTAGGTAAAGTGAGCGTGGAGTGAACTGTCAGTGAGGGATTGACACTATTAACTTGTCACTTCAAGCTCACTTCATTTACGTATTCACGGCTATTCTGTAACCATCTCATGGTTACAGAATAGCACTGCAGGTCGAAGGCCTTAGACAAGTCGAGGAAACAAGCGTTTACAGGGGTCTTACGATCTGTAAACAGACGTAGTATCAGACGGTATGCTTAAGACACAGTATAGGCCTTTCTGTAAACAGTTGAGGTGTAAAACCAAACTGGTTACTGTGCAGGCTTACATATTTATCCAAATGTGCGTTGAGCAAACCGTCAAACATTGTAGCTATGACGGTGGCTAGCGAAATAGGGCTGTAGTTAGTTTTATCGGCATGGTCACCCAACTCATTTTTGACAATAGGTATCACCACCACAGCCTTCATAAGACTGGACGGCAGGTAAGAGTGGCTCACGCACAGTGAGAAGAACATTGATAAGACTCTAGAGATATATGGGCCAGCATGTTGCAGGTGTTCAACGGTGATGTCGTCGCGCCCCGGGGATCAATGTCAATAAATTTTAGTTATACTCATGGACCAGAGGGAAATGGTCAGACCAAATAATGTCATATATTATTTAATGCAAACGTTAACAATAGCTAGTTTTGCCGCTTGAGTTACAATTACAGTGATCCAGGCAGCTACAAGACCCATGAGCCTCACTAACGAAGGTGTAGGCACCCGAATCAGTAAAAAACAAAAAAACAAAAGTTCACTACAAAAAATTAAAAGTTCGTTAAAAAAAATCAAATAAGTCGGCATTGTAATCGCATAACAAAAAAACTGATTCAATACCGTATTCGTCAACAATTGCGCTCACCGTTCTAAGGCAATCCGTAAAGAAAGGCAGGCAGGTTGTCCACCGCATTCGTAGGCATGTAAATACTCGCATGGCGATTATGCAAACCTCCCCCTTTGGGGGAGGCCCATGTCCAGCAATGGACGTCTTTCGGCTGAATTGATGATGATGAAATACTCCAAAAGTCAATGAGTCAATACTCAAAGAGTCTTCGTTAAACCCAATTACTGAAGCCTGTAAGCGAGAAAATGGCTGGATTCGGCAATACCAAACTCTCAAACCATAACTGGTTGGTTGGAGAATTGAAGAAATATCCTGATTCCTGTTCTCAACCTTAAAAATAAAGATAAATGTAATTTGAACAGTAGGAATACTTTGGGATAGCAAAAGGTTATTTAATATGTTTGAAAACTAATCACTAAATAATCTTCATGGTTTCTTCCAGTGACAGCTTTAGGAGTAGACTTTACAGACTCGAACCTCAATAGCAAGTACGTGGAGGCAACAGAACTGATCCTCAACACGATGGTGGAACGGTTCATGAAATTCTGGTGGCACAGCCCCTACACCTTCGCATGGAGCAACCTCAAGAAGAAGCAGGATGCTTGTCTGAAGATACTGCACAATATGTCATATACGGTAAGGATACAGAGATGTCTGTGATGTTTCAATGCCAAATGATTGCAGTGTGGAAGTAGACTGAACGTTGAATGAAGCACCTTCAATAAAGATTGAATTCACCTTGGTGCAATATGACTTACTGAGTATGTTTTTAGGTATTACAAGGGCTCAATAAATAATTTATTGTTGTTTAATGGAATGTAATATATCGAGAACAGTCATGTCATCGTAGTGATCACTTTCACCTTTTTACCCAACTACGGCAAAGCCAAACGTGGGTTTTGATTTTAACAGGCTATGTATATGTACTATGTTCCGTGTGGTGCCGGACGTAAAGAATAGCACCACCCTATTTCTTCCCGTGGATGTGGATGTCGTAAAACGCGACTAAGGGACTAGTGTTCTCTATGCATTTTAACACCATACTGCAATCGCCAACCCGTCTGCAAAACATGGCGATTATGGCACCCCCCCCCCCCCCTCCTTTTGGGGGAGGCCTAAGTCCAGCAGTGGATGTCTTTCGGCTGAAATTATGAAATGAATGATGTATGTACTATGTTTATATGTATGTTCATCTATTCCCTCATAACTCCTAAACTCCTCGTCGTATTTTGACAAACGAGGTGTCGTTGGAAGCGTCTAGTTGTTCCGCGGGTTATGGGTTATGACATTACAAAAAATCTAACATGGCGGCATATAGTATAAGATTTTGGGTTAATATACCGTGATTGTTATCTAATGAAAGGTCTTAATAAGTACTTTCTGAAAATATATTGGTTAACTAAGATTATTTATAAACAAACCCCAAAACCATTTTACTATTTTACTGTTGAATATTCCCAAACCAAAATAATTGAAATAAAAATAAAAGTTTCATCTGTCTGTGATGTCTTGTTTATACCTTTTTAGTGGCGTTTTTGTGGTAGTTGGGTTTTAGTTTTTAACTTTTACTTTTTGAATGTTCCGAATGTGTAAAATTGGTTGCAGGTTCTTCAAAAAAGAAAGTCTGAGTTCAATGGAAATATTTGCGTTGAGAGGAGTATAATACCAGGTAAAAAAGCTGTCCCACACTGCTTTTCTTAAAGGTTCATACACAGAATTAGAAATTAAACATCCTTTAAATCTTTAGGAACAAAATTCAAACCTTTCTTGGACCTTATCCTGGAACTGTCAATTGAGAAGCGAGTGTTCAACGACAGAGAGATCAGAGAGCATGTGGACACTATGATCGTCGGCGGCCATGACACCTCGGCGAATGTACTTATGTTTACCATGATATTGTTGGGATCTCACCCTGAGGCTCAAGAGAAAGTGTATGCTGAGTAAGTAAAAATTGTTTTTTACTCAAAAATGCTTGTAATGTGGTAATTATTTTGACAATCTTCTTTGAGCAAAGGCGACATTTCCGCGCTACTTGAATAGGCGCCAGCAAATTTATAAGGAATTTCATTGCTGGTGAGTTTTAGTTTTTTTTGGTTTTGTTTTAGCCACCAGCAATTTCCTTTGAAAATCCATTAGTGTCGAGTTTTGTTTCAAAAATTGTCACGTGCAAAAAGATTTTATTCAGAATTTGGCTGAATAAGTACAGGCAGTACAAACATCATAAAAAAAAAATTGTTTTTCCTTATTTCTAGTTTTTTTTTTAATTACTCGCATTGTTTGATTAAAGCACTATACAAGCCTTGCTCCGCAATGACTGCGTTGCTGGCGATGCTATGATGGCCTCCAGCTTAGCTTAGCTACGCTCTCGGCCTTCACAAGCTTGGTCATCATTGCAGCCCTTGCTGTCCGCGCTATAATGGCCTCGACCTTCAGTCCCGGCCTTTATTCTAGCTTGTTAATCAAGAGCTAAATGCTGACCGTACTGTGTGGGCCTGGACCTGCGCTACGCTGCGCTTTCGGCCATCATCAACGCTGCCAGCAACGCAGTCATTACAGACCGTGGCAGTAATGTACCTACTATTAGGTGTGGAGAGCATATTAATGCAGCAGTGAGATGATTTCAAAATTCTGGTGCTAATTCTTAAGACAGTCTAAGTTGACCTTGACCTAGTTTTGGCCTACAGACCCCTTTGTTTTAGTTTCGCCATGTCCGTCTGTCTGTCTGTCCGGCCATCCGTCCGTCTATCTGTCCCCGGCTGGTCTCAGAGACGCTTAGTGATAAAAAGCTGTAATTTGGCATGGGTATACATATTACTCACGCCGAGAAAGTCATTAAAAACGATTTTATTTAGGGTAAAACCCTTGCACGTAAAATAGGGATGATATTTTTTTCTCGTCTATTCCATGGAGTGGGGTATCGTTGGATAGGCCGTTCGAAAATATTGTGGGTCTGTGAAAGCCATTTTTCAATTCAGGGATCCGTTTGCGTAATATTAAGCTTTAAAATTTAGAGTCAAGTGTTCCCCCCCCCTGCCAGCTAAATGGTTGGTTTTGGATATGTGAAAAAAATTCATGGCTGTAGTCTATATAAATAAAAAGACAAGGCCTGACTGACTGACTGATTGACTGACTCATCAACGCCCAGCCTAAACCCTTGAACCTAGAAATCTGCTGCTTTTGTACAGAGGTTCTCTTTATATTGTAGACGACGAATAAGAAAGGATTTTTGGGAATTCCACCCCTAAAGGGGTAAAATAGGGGATGGAAGTTATATGAAAGTCCGTCAGTTTTGAAGTTAGGATTTTCAAATTTTGTGTTTAGGGTGACGATTGAAAATGAATATATACGTGTTTCAGTGTTTTTGATAATTACACCCCCGAAGGGTTAAAAAGAGGGGTTGTGTATGGAAAGTCCTTCATTTTAGAATGTAAAAATCACTAAATTTATTATCAAGGCTTATGGTCGGAAGCTAACGCAACGGGGTTGTTAGAATTTCTACCCTTAAGGGGTGAAAAGGGGGATGAAATTTTGTTTTTAATTAAAGTTCTTTATTTTTTAAGTTAAAATCACTAATAGTTCGGCTTATGGTTTGTTTTTTTTTTAATTTCAACCCACAAGGGGGTGAGAAGTGGGATGAAGTTTTGTATTGAAGTTGTTCATTCGCAAAATTTTGTATTTAAGTAAAAATAATAAAGTCGATAAACTTGAAACTTGGCACGAATACTTACCTAAGTAAATAATAAAGTTTTCCATTTTTAGTTTTTTCAAAGTTCCCCCCGAAGGGGGATTGGGGGATGTCAAAGTTTGTATAGAAGAATTTTAACGCGTGGTCCGATTAACTCGAAACTCAGTATTTATACTTAAAACGAAAAATAAATAATAAAATGTATCAGCTTTATTTTTTTAATCTTTCCCTAACGGGATGAAAAGGGGTTGTCAATTTTACAAGGGAGGACTTTACTGCGTGGCTTGATTAACTTGAAAATTGGTATTAATACTTAGCAACAACAATTAAGAATAACATGTATCAGTTTTTCGAAAATTGACCCCTGATCCCCATCAGGGGTCAATTTTCGAAAAACTGATACAAAAGGTAGTCAATTTGACAAGGGAGGATTTTACTGCGTGGCTTGATTAACTCTAAATTATGACTCTATGTCTTGATAAACTCCAAAGTAATTGAATAACACATGATTGAATATTTTTCAAAAATAAACTCCTTTTGAGGTGAAAAGGGAGACACAGTTAATACCAAAATTATGTTTCCTTTGATCAATAAACTTGAAAATTAACCCGTATATTTTCTTAATAAATAAAACGACCATAAACCATTTTCGAAAACAACCTTTTAAAGGGGGTGTTGAATTTTGTGGGGGAAAATAATTGTATGGAAAGATATATCGCGCGGTTCGATTAACTTGAAACTCGGTATTTATATTTAAGATCGGAAATAAAGGAAAAGGTGTATCAGGGTTGTCAAAAAATCTACCCCTAACGGGGTGGAAAGGGGTAGTCAATTTTAAAGGGGATGATTTTATGTTTCGGATTGGCGCAAAAATGGCTGAACGAATTTATATGAAATTTGGTAACATAGTTTATAATCTGTAACATTTTTCCGACATCTACGCGGGCGAAGCCGCGGGCAAAAGATAGTAATATTATAAATGCGAAAGTGGGTTTTTTGAAATTTGCCACATGGGTGCATGATCTGGGTTAGGACATAGGATACTTTTTATCCCGATATTCCCACGGGATGGAGCCTTATGCGGGTGAAACCGCGGAGCGCAGCTGGTATGTAATATAACGAAATTAAAAGGAAAACTATCACAGCTATGAAGGCTATACTAGTTAACGAGTAATACTCGACCACCTTGAATTTGCAGTTGGAGAATTGACCGTAACGTATATCGATGTATATTTGTGTTTGGGATAAATACAACCCAACTACGGAACCCTTCATTGTTCGTGGTTCGACACGCACTGGGCCGGTTTTTTCCTTTTTTTTCTGACATTACAATCTTATCGTTTATTTTTATGTACATAATCAAGTTTGAGTTGTTGAATACTTCAATAGGTAATAATGACTTTCCTTTTGTTCGTCAAATTTAATTAATCATTGAAATACATTGCAAGCTAGAGTTTTGTATAATTTAAAAGCATTTTTTCAATTTTATAAATGTGAGTACCATGGAGCCGTTTATTATGTTATGATGTAGGTATGTTGACTTAAAAAAGCTTGGCAGTTGAGAGTATATTGTCATGCTCACTTAAATGTCTCGCTGATGGTGGCGCGTGTGTTGGATCATTCGGTTCCCTACAATAGTCCAGTCATTTAAGCTTAAATTAGGTAAGAATCTCGGAATACAAGATACCCAGCTGTAAGTCTGTAAATACTTGTATATTGACACCCTAAAAGTTGTCTCAAAACCTACATATGGTAGGGTATACGCAACTATTAAATTTCAAGGTCAAAGGTCACAAAAATCGGTTTTTGTACTTTTTTTGTAAATATCTCATTTCCTATGGGTTTTTCGCTATTTGTATTTATTATCAATATTGTTGAATACAAAATTCTCTAGAAATTTTGTCCAAAAAAATTTTTCATACGGTGAACCGTTTTCGAGATAGAGGGCGGAGAGCGCGCGGTCACAGCATTACTTCAGGTCAACCGGTGCCTCCGGTCGAAAACGCGCCATATATAGTTGATGAACTATCGATAAATCAATCGATTATAAATATTTGTCAATTTTTATTAACTATTATATTATATTTTATGATTTTCTTCATGCATTAAATCTATATCTATTCAATAATGCTGATGACCGTTTCCTAAAATTAAAAAATAATTAAGGGAAAAACTTAAATCATAATATAATTATATTCCCATTTACACTAATGACATTTTAAATAGAAAATAATTAAGTTAATTTTCTTTCAAATCTGTAAGTTTTAAAATCCTTCCACTACGTCAAAAATTATACCTGGGAATTATACGGGCCCCTATTATACACTATTCTACATACATATTCTACATTCCTATTATACAATTCTGCAATTACATGGGCAGGTAAGTGTTGTTAAATAAATTAATACTGAATAAAAAGTGGATAGGTTAGGAAAAAAATGATAAAATATAATATAATAGTTAATAAAAATTGACAAATATTTATAATCGATTGATTTATCGATAGTTCATCAACTATATATGGCGCGTTTTCGACCGGAGGCACCGGTTGACCTGAAGTAATGCTGTGACCGCGCGCTCTCCGCCCTCTATCTCGAAAACGGTTCACCGTATGAAATTTTTTTTTTAACAAAATTTGTAGAAAATTTTGTATTCTACAATATTGATAATAAATACAAATAGCAAAAAACCCATAGGAAATGAGATATTTACAAAAAAAGCGCAAAAAACCGATTTTTGTGACCTTTGACCTTGAAATTTAATAGTTGCGTACACCCTACCATATGTAGGTTTTGAGACAACTTTTAGGGTGTCAATATACAAGTATTTACAGACTTACAGCTGGGTATCTCGAATTCCGAGGTGAACTTACTATAATGACTGGACTACAAAGTGGTTGAGCTGGACGGTGCTGAACCACGGGTCATGTTCGTGAACGGGCGCCGTCAGTTGAGACTGCTCATCTCTCAACTGCCAGGGCTTATTTGTAATCTTTAAATCTTATATTTTGAATTGTTTTTAAATATTTTTTTTTTTACATTGTTCTCAAATAGAAGCGACGAGAACAATGTACACAGGATTTTGTAATTATCTTGATTTAAAAGAGTGTCCTTGGAGTTTCTTGCCTGTTCTTCTCCGTAGAGATCTACGTATTGGAATAGCGTCAACTTTCTGACTACTGACCGACTCTTTGAAAATTCAAAAGTGCCTGTAATTGGTTAAATTGAAGTAAATGCTTTAAGTTTGAGTGAAATATAGGATTTCGTGAGTCTTTGTCCTCAACCCTTTTTTTTTCTCCTAAACATTTTTATATACTTTAGGATACAATATGTCCTGGGAGGAGACAGAGACGTGGAGAAGACGGACTTGTCGAAGTTGGTGTACTTGGAAGCTGTTCTGAAGGAGAGCATGAGGATCTTCACTATCGTACCAGTCCTGGCCAGGACACTCAATAAAGATATTAAACTAAGTAAGTTTTATTAAATAGGAACAACAAACACCTACATTATGTAATATTGCAAATATAAATTTCTTCCCGTGGGTGTCGTAAAAGGTAACTAAGGGACTTACTAGAGAATGGGCAGCAGGGTTATCTATGCATTTTAACACCATACTGCGATTGCCAACCCGCCAGCCAAGCGTGGCGATTATGGCAACCCTTCCCCCTCCCTCCTCCTTTTATGGGAAGTACAGAACCAGTCGAAGTGGCGGTGCTTGGGGAGACCTATGTCCAGCAGTGGACGTCTTTCGGCTGAAATGATGATGATTGATGCAAATGGAAAAACATAAATAACTTATATAATAACATAGCCCACAGCGCTGATTGTGAACAGCGCTGCAGTGGGCTATGTTATTATTTGGGAAACCACCAACCACCATTTGATCACCATAAATAAATAGAACTTTATCACTAGGAGGTAATGGTTCATGCACCAGTTACACAAAATAAATAAAAAATTAAATGAATATGACTACTATGAATACTATTATACATATATTTTTTTAACTATATTAGAAACAACCAAAATCTGTACGAAATTAGTAGTCGAGATAGCTCAGGGTCACAAGTCTGCTATTACAATAGTGTCAGAATGGTCGATCATTGCTTCCATAATTGTTGATTTTGACAAGTTTGGTAATCTACTATTATAATGGCGTCATTATGACTTTCCAATGGTCGGCAACTGACACTACATTGAAAGAAAATGATCGACCATTATGAATTTACCAGATTACGAACTTTTAGCAAAATGACAATGGCATGACAATGGGATCGTGTTGGAATGACTGAATTTATAAAAATAGCAGACTTGGGCCCCTGGTGTGTCGTACAAAAAACTACTTGAAAAACTTTTCAATGAGCATGTAAATATAATATGTAAGGTGTTGCTGCCATTCGAACGTAGTATTTCAATGTAGTACAATGCTTTTGCTTCAAATAGTTGGGACGGATATCCTCCCGATTAGTTTTGTGAAGTTTAAATAGACGATAGCTTGTGTACTTACAATAGTCCATTCAGTTTCTTTTGTAAAACCCATATCTATTACTTGCGTAAAACAAAAATTGTGGTGGAGGAGGTTTGTTACCCCACTCCTTCTTCCCAGCTAAAACACTATGAAGTGGTGAAGGACGGGTATTTTGAGGGACTGTCTTATGTAATTTTGACCTTCAAAAAGTGCTGATTCTCGTCCAAATTTGAATAAATGACTTATGATTTAGATTTGTATTGTGTATTCATCAATATCGCAGTAATATTCCATCTCCATTTTACTAATCCGAAAATTCATCTGTTTCAGAAAACTATACCCTCTCGGCCGGCCGGACCTGCTTCCTATTTGTGTTCGGGCTCCACAAGCATCCGGTTTGGGGTCCAGATGTGCACGAGTTCAAGCCTGAACGCTGGCTCGAGCCTGGCAAACTGCCTGACACCCCTAACGCATTCGCTGCCTTTGGTTTGGGCAGACGACAGTGTATTGGTAAGGACTGATGACTAACTATCTAACGAGGCTAAGATATGGAAATGAAGCTCCAACGCTGAACAATATTTGTCATTTAAAAAATATTCCGGAAGGATAATGCCAGTGATATAATAATATTTAACTAAGATAATGCATACGTTGGTTTTTTGACAAATCGCTATTGCGCCCGTGCGATGCAGGGGCCGGTCGCTAGCTTATTTATAAAAAGACTTTGTTGATGATGGACTTGGTTCTCATTAGCTGTTTTGCCCAACGAGTTAGAGTTTTCTATTTCACATATTTTATTTTCTATGTTGTGGTTTTCATTCAACTTATTATGTTTTGCCAGATTATTACATCGGTAGTCTTTCTTTTTTACTTTCTTAAAATTTTCTTGTAACGTCCGACGATGCCTTTCCAGGTAAAGCCTACGCCCTGATGTCAATGAAGACGACCCTCGTTCACGTGGTGCGGCGCTACAGAATCAAGGCTGACCACACCAAGGTGCGACTGAAGATCGATGTCATGCTGAAGCCAGACGCGGGACATTATGTCAGCATTGAGAGGAGGACGTAGAATAGAATAGATGGGAAGCTGTTGGTAGATTATGTCCAGTGAGAAGAATACAAAACGACGGTTCACGTAATACTTATAGATCTGGAGAGCTACCATAGGTCAAAATTTGAATAAAAATGAAGTGTCACGCGCGCGCGCGTGTGTGTGTGTGTGTTTACACTTAGCAAAGTGTCAAACGGATTTGTACTATGTGGAGTGGAACGATTTACCATCACCATGACTTGTTCTGTTACCTATTATCGCTATAAATTATTTTAGCGCGTGGACAAAATCGGAACCAACGCCGCCGCCATATTGAATTATTAATAAGCCAGTTACAGCCAATTGGAATAATCGTTCCCAAGTGTTCATGAAAACTTATGAACGAGTATTCCAATTGTCTGAAATTGGTTTGGCTAGGATGACCACATGGCTTGAAGGCAGTCTTCTGTCTCTCAATTCCAGTAAAATCAAATATGTCTGTTTTACCAAATCCGCTATTGGGAGAGCTAGTTCTGAACTTAGGCTTAGGATACACACGTTTCCATGTAACCGAAATAATGACCACCAAAACTGTAACTGCGCAACACTATCTCGCGTTACCACTATAAAATATTGAGGAGTTACACTAGACGAGAAGCTTAGTTGGAATGTCCGCATAGCGTCGCTGGTGGTAAGGATTTCTTACCCTGACCTGAACTGATCTATATATTTAAGAATCTACGAAAAGTAGCTACTATGACGCCCCAGAAAACCTAATTAAGTCATTATGAAGAGAAACACTCGCACTCCCCAACACTCACACTCACACCCTCACTCAATACACACACTCATACTACTCCACACACACACACCCACACCACTTCCCTTACCCCTCACACCCATACACACCTCAACTAACATGAGCGAGCACATACTGCCCGCCCACTCAACACATCTATACACATAAACAATTTTATTTGTATTCTTTTCTTTTTTAAATTATGCATGATTACTTTTAATTTTATTATATCTATTTCTTTTCATTTGCTTGTAATCTTTGGATGCTTTAAAAGAACATGTATCATGTAACTAGGGGTTGACACTAGCTCCTGTAATACAGTGTATACTAGCGCAGGAGCTAGGGAATTGTATGCATAACTTATATCAATAAAGATTATATAATAGATTATATTGTTTTTTTTTTCAATATGTTTCACCAAACAATTGCACATTTGTTTACCAACAGAGTCCCTGACTACGTCATTTGAGTGCAAAAAGATCTTTGTAGCAGAGTACCTGTATTTTTGCTTCGTTGGTAGTACTCGCACTCCCCTGCATGCTATACAGTAAATAAAATAGAAGTGTCTGTTTGTAATTTCAAAATAACAGCTTTTTAGTATTTGCATATGAAAGTATGTACGGTAAACATAACAATAAAAACAATTTTTAACATTTGTATCTGTCTGTCTGTTCCGGAAAATCTCCGAAACGGCTGGACCAATTGACGGGACTTTCACTGGCAGATGCTGCAGAGCTGATGTTATGAGGAGTCATTTAGGCTGCTTTTATTTTAGAAAAAGCGGCGTGGGTGCCGCGGGCAGCTCAGCTAGTTCTTAAATAAGACTGTTTTGTCTAGGTCTGCAGAAATATCAGCAAAAGTTCATCAAAGGTTCATAAATTATTATTATAAGTTATCAGTTTATAGACAATAGTAAATATGTTTCAACTTTATTCATTGCATGTAGTTCTAACAAAACTCGTATTAAAGAAATTAAATTATTAATTAATATTTTGCCATTATTTTTGTAAAATTTAGTTTTCGTTTAGTTAGAATTATTATGGTATTACAATGAGTATGTAAAGGACCTTGTATGGGCTTCGGAGATTGACGTCCCTAGTATGTGGCACAGGTATCTAACAATATAAATTGTTTCATTATATTGATAATAAAAGTTTTGGAAAACTACTTCCACCGTTTATGTTTAAAATGTCTGATCCCTAGAGAAGGTACACACAGCGTCAGTATGTGCTAACCCCTCAAGTTTTAAAATGTTACGCTGCTACAACATTGAATTCGTTACGAATAACGAAAAAAAGAATTCAATATTTCGACTGAGGTTCGAACCATCGCATCACCAAACGTCGTCATACTCATATCGTTGCCGAACTAGCCAGCGAGCCCGTATGAACTGCAATGAAACTGTTATGTACTCGTCCGAGTCAATTTATCTTTAGGTCTCTGTTATCCGTTAATTTTACTTACTTATGTTATCTTTATAAAACTAATCCATACCCTCAAGTTATAACTACAACGATTGACTGACCACATTATCGTTGTCAGTACCCTCGAAAACCATGAAAACGACACTCATGACGAAAAATTTGCAAATTATCAGTGGCGCTATCTTGAATTTTGATTTTGACCCCATTATCATTGTCTGCACCATCAAAAACCATGAAAACGACATCCATAGCGAAAAATTAGCATTTTCCTTGGTGCCATCTCAAATTTTGATTTTGACCCTATAAAATCATTATCAGCGCCCTCTAAAACCGTGAAAAACGACATCAATAACGAAAAATCATCACAAAATCATGACAACCATCTTTTCAAGCAAGTGGGTTCGCGCAAGTGTCTTTCGCGGAAATTTCATTCACGCAAGTATACCAAATCCGCGATGCATCAACCCTCAGTTGATGTAACTCTCTCTTATGAAACAGGAACTATAGGCATCAAAAAAATGTTTTGTAAAAATTGCCCATTTTCTTGGTGACTGTAATTTTTTTTTTAATCTGACTGATCAGCTCAAAATATCTCATAAAGTTAGGGATAGTCTCCTAAGACCGATTTCGTGTAGCTACAACGGTAAAGATACCCTTACTTCCCCATCTTAAATATCCAGCCTCTATATATCACGATGATTAACTGCTTAGCCCTATAAAGATATAGCGAGATGATAATCATTTAAAAGGTTAAATCGGCAACTTTCTGTAATGTTCTAACCGTTTGGCTCGTCTATTTACAATTAGCTGTAGAACCATAGAGGAATTCAAACATAATGCAATATTGCTCATCCCCCATAGCAAATAGCGTGATAGTATATAGCCTACCGGCTGACCAGACGTAGAGGCAATATAATATGCAAAATAAAACAGACTATCCAGTAGAATTTGCGTGAATTCTGTTTTATGAGGTATTTATTTCCGACTTGCAAGACAAAAAATGTCTCGTAGCTCGGCTAATATGCTTGAATTAAATATAATTTATACCCTATAGCACTTAAGAATAATGTAGCTTTCTACCAGTTTTTTTTAGAATTGGATCACTAGTTCCGGAGATTACCCCATACATGGCATCAGTGGCATCAGTGCATGTAGTAGAAAAAAGAGGCAATTGTTGTGGCGTTACAGGTTCATACCAAATGAGACTACTAAAAAAGGATTAAAAAAATACGCTACTAGATATAAGAAAATTATTAAACTCACACAGCGCGCGCAAAATGCATTTAAAATTAAAACATCCATAAACAAGTCGAAAACAACTCGGGGAATCATAAATCAAGCTAAAGTAAATCTGCCAAAGACTTCCGTCGCAAGTATTAAAATTGGAAATAAAACAGAATTGCATCTGCGAAATATAGCAAAAGCATTCAATGATTTCTTCATTTATAAAATTAAGCCTATAACTCGCAATGGCATTAAAGTAACATCAAATATTCCAATATTAAATAACTCTATGTTTATGGTACCAAGCACTTCCGATGACATACAGAATATCTTTAAATCCCTCATAAATTCTAATAGCGTAGGACACGCTGGTATTTCGACAAAAATCATTAAATGTGTTTCTGATTATATAAGTGTCCATATAAGTTATATTGTCAATTTGTGTATTACAACTGGTATTTTTCCACGCCATCTCAAAACAGCTGTAGTTAAACCACTATTAAAAAAAAACAATAGGGAAAACATGGAGTGCTATAGACCAATTGCGCTCATACCAATTTTTTCAAAAGTTTTTGAAAAATAAATATACAAACAAGATTACAATTTTTTTGAAAAATATAACATTTTAACTGAGGAACAAAAAGGTTTCAGAAAAAATAAAACCATTAACATGGCTGTCTTCGATTTCTTGAATAAAGTCATCACAAATGTTGACACGAGAATACCCGTGTGTTCCGTATATTGCGATATAACCCAAGCCTTCGATTACATGGATCATAAGATTTTGCTTGAGAAGTTAGAGGCTTATGGAATTGATAGAATCATATTTAATAAATAGGAATCAATACGTAGAAATTTCAAAGATAGATCCAAAGACTAAATCCGAATTAATATTTAAATCAAATAAACGTTTAATTAAGTATGGTGTACCGCAGGGGAGCGTGCTAGGTCCCCCGTTATTTTTAATTTACATCAATGATTTATCCATCGTATGTCACTATTTGCCGACGACAGCACCATTACTATTAATAACACTAACGAGTTACAATTAGAAAATGAAATTAACAAAACTATCCAATCAAAAATCACATGGCTAGACAATAATAATAATATTGACAAAACAAAATTAATGTTGTTCAGTCAGCGACCAAAGTCATCTAATTTAATAGAACACGGTAGCAAAATTATTGAAAACGTAGGTACTACCAAATTTTTAGGTTTAAATATAGATGGCTGGATTGGAAAGTACACACAGAGGAATTAAGCAAAAGAATAAGCAAATCTGCTTTTGCTCTTTATAAACTGTCTTCGATCTTAGGTACCGACGCTTTGCTCTGTGCATATCATGGCATCGTTGGCTAAATTTTAAGATACGGGGTTATTTTTTGGGGCAACTCGTGTAATAGAGAACTAATCTTCAAGTTACAGAAAACGTGTCTCAGATCGTTGTTTGGTGGGCACGCCACAATTGTGGCGATAAGTCCCCTCTTTGAGGAGTGGCTGGAGAGGCGCCACGGCGTCCTCACCTTCCGCCTGACGCAGGTCCTCACCGGACATGGATGTTTCGGGAGGTTCCTGTTTAGGATTAAGCGGGAGGAAACGCCCGGGTGTCACCACTGTGTGGATCGCCCGGAGGACATGGTGGAGCATACGGTGGAGGTCTGCCCAGCTTGGGCGGAGCACCGCCGTGTCCTCACGGAGGCGATCGGCGGCGGCGATCTCTCGCGTCCGGGCCTGGTTCAGGCCATGGTTCGGAGCGAGAGTGCATGGGAGGCCGTTACCTCCTTCTGCGAAGCAGTTATGCTAGCGAAGGAGGAGGCGGAACGCGTGAGGGTGAGACAAGGTTCGCGCCCTCATGCCCCTAGTCGCCGCAGGAGACGCCCCGGGCGTCGGGAGTCGCGCGCCGATTTCCGGCCACCGTAGGCGCGGGCCTGCGGACGGTGAGCGATGGGTAGCTCGCCGTCCGATAAGGACCAGGCCCGGGTCGACGGCGCGTTGTGTTCCACGCGCGCCTCAAAGAGATGTCAGCACAAACTGACGGGGTCCGTTAGGACCAATGCCTGCCGGGGTTGCGAGTTTGTCCGAAAGGGATATCGTGGCCCTGGCACACAGGCAACGGAAGGAACACGGGTGGGTTTTAGTCAGTAAAAGTCAGACACGCCCTCCCGCTCCGCCCAGAGCGGGAGAAGTTATTTGATGATTTCCCACCCAAAAAAAAAAGAAAAAAAAAGATCGTTGTTTGGACTAATATGTACTGATACGTGTAAGCCACATTTTATAAAAAATAAAATATTAACACTCCCGTCATTATACATTTTCGAGGTTGCGGTCTTCGTTAAAACAAACCCAAAATTATTGAAGAAGCTATCAGATTTTAGAGATTCTGCTGTCACTGTGATTGTGGCAATCCCTATTTGTATGAGCACTGCGCTAACTGGTTATGAAGGCCTCTGGGTTTTATTTAAATAAACGAATGTCCGCTGCTAAAAGAGTTTAATTCCAAAATTACCCCAAGGAGAACCTTCCGACCGGGCTAGCGCGCAGTTACTGCCCGCCGTCCATACGTCACGCTCACATATACATTTCTGCTTACCTTGCATTCAGTCGTGCACGCTTACATGTGTCCCTACAAGATACTAATACCCAAAGTCGACGGGATAACAGTAGATTATGTGGAAGAAAGTCCAATACAGCACTGATGCATAAAAGTGTGTTCTGCATGGCGCCAAATATATTCAATCACATTCCGCCACACATTAAAGAATTTAATGTTAACTTATTTAAGAAAAAACTAAAGAACTTTCTAATTCAAAAAGCCTATTATAATATTTCCGAGTTTTTTAACAGACAAAGTATTGATTTAGTTTTTTTTTTATACATTTTCATTTTAACATTTAAGTACTTAATTTTTATTATTATTATTTAATTTTTTGTTCATTATTGGTGTTATGTATAATATTCAATTAAATCAATCTGACTCGTGCGAAATTATATGTAGATTTTTTATTCCTAATTACTTTGACTTTTGACTGGCTAATTTTAATTTTATTATACATTTCTATGACGAGTTGATGACACTATTCTGTAGTATATTTATTATAATTTGATTGATTAAGTTTTAATTTGATATGTTAATTTTATTTGAATAATGGACTAATTTTATAATTATTTGATGTTTATATCCTAATAAAAAATAACCAACCTATTAATATTTGTACGCCGTTAAGGCAAAACATGACTGTGCTATAAGTTTTATGTAACATCTTGCATGCCATGTGTGTGTATACTTATGTTTTGGACAAATAAATGATATATTTCTATTTCTATTTCTACATACAAACGAACTTCCAAAAAAAAATACGTTATTATTTTATAATATTAGTAGAAATAATAAATATGTTTCAATTGAATTAATTACATGTGTTGTTAGAACAATGTATATTGTTCTAACAAAAATCTCATTAAATGAAACAATTAATTAATATATTGCTTATTTTTGTAGACTTTTTGTTTTAGTCCAATATTATTAATAGTCCATTTATTTGTCAGAATATTGTTACAGAGTTGTTACATATTTTATAAAAGTTCATAATATTCTGCCGTTTCCGGCGTACAAATACATTTTTAGGGTTTTAGTTAGTTTGTTAGACATAACAATGAATTAAATAAGTTAGTATAACATTAAAATTGCAAATTAGTCAAAAATATATAGATATGGAAATGTCAAAAACAGTTAATTAAGTCAAAGAGATTAAGATAATATAATTCATTCATAATATTTAAGTCAATTTTTCGTTCATAAAATAATTAGTCGAGTAGTAGGATTTATTTAAGAGATAATTGAATAATTTACATTTAAATGTCCTAAAGTTAAGAGTTTTGAAACAATCTGGTAGTTTATTATAAACTTTTGTCGCCATGCATAATGCATTGATTACAAAATGCAAAAAAAATATTATTTCGTCTAGGTACACAAAGCATGTGAATTTTGCGGCTAGGTCTGGATACAACGTCATTATGCAGATGAAATTCATGCTTATTTTGGTACACAAAAATACAAATTTCAAAAATATACAGTGCTGGGAGTGGTAATATTTTTAATATTACGGATAGTACCGTAGTACATTGAGTAGGTGAAGGGGCCTTGTACTTGGTTTGGTGAACTGAGATCTTCTAGTACTAAGTAGATAAAGGAATATAAATCGTAAAATTATGCTTATTTAATACGTGTTGGAAAACTACTTCCTCCATTTAATGTTTACAATCTTTGATCCCTAGTACGAGTAACACATGAAAAAACTGGTTTCCCCAAATGAACAAAACCTGTTGTGTTTAATAAGTACCATAATAATTCATTTGAGATTATTCCTATAGGCAATTCATTATACTTCTAAACAAACTAAGTAGTGCGGTCATGATGCCAAAAACAAAAAACCTTGAAAATTAAATAAATGAAAGTCATCCATGAAATATTTCCACAATTAAAAAAAGTGAAAAGCCAAATTATTTACTCGTAGAGTAGAGGCAATTTTGAACGTCAAAATTACAAAAAAATAGAATTGATTCTAGTTGCAAGGTAGTTTCGTATGGAGAAGAATGGGCAAGAAACTCCACCGTTACTCTTTTAAAAATGTTTTACAATATTTTGTTTGAGTACATTAATTATATGATTTTATGTGAAGACTAGACAGAATTCTAGACAGAAGTCTAGACAAAATCAAACTGGTTGCTATTTTTACTGTAAAGTTTGTTATTTTTATGACATTTATTTTACACTCTGTGATTACCTTAACTCACACACTGATATTAATTATTTTAGGAAAACTTTTTTTTTACAATGTTTGTAAATACGTGAGCACCATGTATCTATCACATAATTAATTTATCTCATTGCTTCATTATTAATTCTTTTTACCTATTGTGGTATAGTAGTTTTATTCTAGGTGCATCGTCTTCACATATCATTATATAATTGATGTACCGATACAAAATATTGTAAAACATTTTAAAAGAGTAACGGTGGAGTTTCTTGCCCATTCTTCTCCATACGAAGCTACCTTTTGGAAGGGGCGACTAGAATCAATTCTATTTTATTTGTAAATTTTGACGTTCAAAAGTGCCATCTATGTGCCTATTTGAAATAAATAATTTGACTTTGACTTTAACTTTAAGAAGAATATTATATCCTGTGTAACTCAGTATACTGCTGATGGTAGGGCGCGTTTATAGCGTATTACGCGATAAATAATAGGTATTCTATGTATGTTAGTACCTACCATGTATGGCCCAAATCTTGGTCATTTCTGCGCCCCTGGAGGGACTCCGCCCTGTGCCTGGGCACCGCAGGCACTGATCTAGTTACGGCACTGTGCAACCGTCCGGGAAAATCCATCCGACACATGATCTCCAGGAGGCCAATCGCGCTATTTCTCAACGTAATTACCGTTCGAACGGAACGTTTTTGGTTTTGGTTTAGCTGATGTAAGAAACGGTATCGCGCTATTTTTTCTGAGCGACAAAAACGTTGACGTATCCCAATACTGAAAGTTCGATCGATCGTTCCTCCAACGTAACTTCCAAAGTAAAGCTAAATCATTTCCGTTTCCGTCTAACGTAACGTTTTTGGTTGTGGTTTAGTTTTGGTATTAACGTTCAAAATTAGCGCGATCGGCCCCCTGGTGTTCTCGTCTAGCTTTTTTTTTTTTTTTTTGGGTGGGAAACTATCAAATAATTTCTCCCGCTCTGGGTGGAGCGGGAGGGAGTGTCAGACTTTTACTGACCAAAACCCACCCGTGTTCCTTCAGATGCCTGTGTGCCAGGGCCACGATATCCCTTTCGGACAGGCTCGTAACCCTGGCAGGCATTGGCCCTTTCGGACCCCGTCAATTGGTGCCGACGTCTCTTTGAGCCGCGCGTGGAACACAACGCGCCGTCGACCCGGGCTTGTTACTTATCGGACGGCGAGCTACCCATCGCTCACCGTCCGCAAGCCCGTGCCTACGGTGGCCGGGAATCGGCCTGCGATTCCCGACGCCCGGGGCGTCTCCTGCGGCGACTAGGAGCGCGAGGGCGTTGATTTTGCCTTTCCCTCACGCGTTCCGCCTCCTCCTTCGCGAGCATTACTGTTTCGCAGAAGGAGGTGACGGCCTCCCATGCACTCTCGCTCCGGACCATGGCCTGAACCAGGGCCGGACGCGAGAGATCGCCGCCGCCGATCGCCTCCGTAACGAAGATTACTTGCATAGACACAACCTTCCCACTACTCGAACATAGACTTCTTAAATTTGTCATTGTTTCTTTATTGGTGACGGTATGTGTGCGTAAGTTGCCAGATTGTATAAAAAACCCTGTTCTGTGTGAAAAAGAACAAACGTGTTATGTTCTAAAAACAATCCTTTTTCGTTTAGGGTTAGAGTTTCGTGCGAAAACGGTAGCACCTGCTTATTTCCAACTAAAAATGGTATCGACATTTTTCGAATAGTTTTAATTGCTAAATACTTGTCCACATTCATTGCAAAAATGGGATATTTTTAGTATTATGTAATATTTAATGAAAACATACCGAGACCCTCTGTGACTCGGAAAACGCGTTAAGATGTCAACGTCCCAGGTGTCATTCATAGATCGTTGACAGTCATTACGGGTAGTCAGGAGCCCGAAGGTCTGACAACCAGTCTTATCTTATCGTGTTACCTAGCGATTGGATTGTACAGGTCGGATATGCAGTTGTTCCATGTAAAATACTGGTATTCAGCTGCATCCGGTTGAACTGGAAGCTGAACCCAACTTAGTTGAGAAACGGCTTGGCAGAAATTTATATCATATGAGAATATGACTAACCGTTGAGTTTCTTGCCGGCTGTTCTCCATAGGAAAAGACCAATTGGAACCATGCACCTAATTTCTGATGTTTCATAAGTGCCCATGTAGGTGTATGTGATATAAAATATTTTGGTTTGATTTGACTCACAAAAATATGCCGTTCCAAAGTTTTAATTATTGTGAGGAACCTCCAGTGGGCTAGTGCGACTCGCACTTGCCCGGTAGGTTTAATATAAAATAACAGTTAATGGTGTGATTCGAGATAGTCTCATCAACGGTTGGTGAAGATAGGTTGGTGAATATCTGGATATATTGTGCAAACTCAATCTGTGTTAGTCGTGTGTTAATTACATTAACACGGTGTGTTAATGTAATTATACACAATTCCAAAACCAATCACCAGTGAGGCAAAGAGCATGCTAAATAAAAAGAGGGTCTACAGTATTCTAGAATTTCTTAATGACAACATCTAATACCCAATATTATCAATACATCTTTGACATAATCTGTACATACAGCAACATATTATTACTATGATGATAATTTTAATGGACATTTAGTAATTGTTTCGTAATTATGACCATATATTTAATTTTATTCTTAACAAAATTGACATTTACTATTTATTATTTTGTCCTTATGTAATTGTAATACTTATCCAATAACTTTTATTAGGTACCGACATTTAAATATGTGTGCGCCACTAAGGCCAAACAGGACTGGTCTTAAACTACAACGTATTAAATAACTTGACACAATGAATAAAGTCATTGTTATATCATATTGTAAATAAGTATAATTGTAATAATTCTAACTGTGACATTTTAATTTGTAATTTTATTTATTCTTTTTAACAATTTTTATAATTTTTGCGTGACTATTTCCAGGCAGAATGTACATGGCTCACTCATTTCTACACCACCTGTTTTTTAATGTAACCTACATTCATTGCAAATAAATGATTAATTTGATTTGATTTATAAAGTTAGCATTAATTTCATTCAAACTAATTACTGCTTGTTTCATCAGGAAGGACCTCATGGAATAAGTTAATGTAGCAATAATATGTGGTCAGCACAGAACAAGTTGTGGTGAGAAGCTTAAAGAGCCTCGTTTCGCTCGTTAGTTAACGCTTTAACCGCCTCTACTGTCATTACATACCATTTCAGGAAAAAAGCTAGGGTCAGTTTACAATTATGCAGTTTGGCATTTCATGGCCCTATTTATGGTGTCCATGTTTTGTTCCGGGTCGTTGAGCTCCCTACGATAGGGTTGAGGTCACGATTACTCATGCATCCATGCCGTTTCTTGTGATTTGATTACTCTATGTATACTGAAACTGTTCAGGTACTTTTGGCAAAAAGCTAGTCCGGATTCTGTCCTGCATTTTAGTTTTATGAAAATGTTAAAATACTGCCTAGGCATTTAAATAGACCCCGACATTTTGTCTCCAGCTAGCTTGTAAAAAATGAAGTGTGTGGATTTAAATATACTAATTATATGTAGAATAAGGAATAAATAATTTCATTTCATTTTCAGATCAACAATGTTCGCTGTGGTGCTATTATGCATCGCGTGCGCGGCGTACTGGTTGTGGAGCCGGGTGAATGCTAAAACTACGGAGCCGCCATACCTGCCGGGGGCGTGGCCTATTCTGGGACATGCACCGTTGTTCGTTGGGGACGCCTGCAGTATGTACTTTTAGACACTTTTAGAAGTCAATCTGAACAGACCAGTCTCCACCAAATCCGTCTGAAGGTCTGACCCACAGAACAGATAAAAGAGGTGACCAGATACATTCACATACACGTAGCGATCAGATTGGTTTCAACAATTTGCTTCTGTTAAAGAGTAACCGTGACTATCGGATCGGGTGTAACAGCCAATATGATAGTTACGGATTTTGGTCAGATGAGACGGTTTTAAAGGTTAATCTGAACTTGTACCTTACTCAGGTAGTTATATCAAACTCAATTTTGCACGCCCGAATAAACAGTATTCGTAATTCTAGAAGAACTCACCAAAGAGGTTGTTTCTGTTTGTAGATTTATGGAAGCGAATGAACGACTTCGCCGAACAAAGCTACGACTTGGGAGGAGTTGTATCAGCCAGCATTGGACCACGAACTCTTTATAGTAAGTATTCTTATGACGGAAACTAACACAGTTTAAATCGTGAGGGAACGTACTTGACAGATATTGGCTATTAGGTATAGTAGGGACCTCCATCGTAGAATAGAATAGAATAGAATACTTCATAATATGTAAGCCTTATGAATTATTGATATCAGTGAGAGTGTGTGTGTGTGTTGTGGTGTGTGTGAGATAATTATAAAAGAAAGAAAGAAAGAAAAAAGAAAAGAAATAATTTTTGTTTTATTATTTATAAAATTACAGCGTCTTATCAGCAATGACAGAATCAATTTAAACATAATAATTCAAGGCTCACCAGATTTTCTTGGATTTGCATTAATGAATCAAGGATTTAGAATGTTTCAACCACTTTTTAATGGAATTCTTGATTCTGATTAAATTAAGTATCATTTTCCAGTTGTGACCGACCCGGACGACAGTTTCACGGTAGCGACCACGTGCTATGAGAAGAATGAGATTTACGACTTCGGAAAACCATGGCTAGGCGATGGATTACTCACTGCGAGATGTGAGTTGTAAACATACGGTATTATTTATTACTTGGAACTCGTAATATACAGAGTTCAACTGTCCAAATTCACTTTTCTAAAACAACAACCACATAATTTAAAGATTTATTGTCCCCTTACCAAGTTAAGTAATTCCTATTTAAAGAAAAAGTGTCATAGTGTAATTATTAATTAAAATAGAAATCCCCATATTAAAGAAAGAAAGAAAATAAATTTATTTGACCCAGGTTAAGGCACACAATATTCACACAAAAACAGAAAATGCTTAAAATAGTATTATGTGCCTCACAGCTGCGACAAATAGGCCCAGTTCAGCATAAATGCCAGACAACTAGTGCCTGACGCTGGTTTTCAACTGGACCTTATTTTACGAGGACGTCTTACGGATGTAAATCAGTTATAAAGTGTATGTAAATATTTAAATACAAATACATAGATAGATATGTCTAACAAATAATAATAAACACGATTAGATATTTGTTAAAAAAAATACAAT
The DNA here is from genome assembly GCA_963921375.1 of Tiliacea citrago. Classification (NCBI taxonomy): domain Eukaryota; kingdom Metazoa; phylum Arthropoda; class Insecta; order Lepidoptera; family Noctuidae; genus Tiliacea; species Tiliacea citrago. The sequence goes on from OY992802.1 coordinate 1,186,853, forward strand.
AAACATAATTATAGATAATCAGTGTCTAAAAAAAATGGTATGATTGCACAAAAAAGAATGGACTGTCGTCGATAAGTGATAGATAACTTTAACATAATTATTCATATCAATGAAACATTCAAATTGATCATGTCTAGCTTCCGTTGCGCATCCATGAGGCACTGCCGTAGGCGTCTTCAAAATGTGTCGATCGTGTTAATTGCTAGAATAGGTGGTGGCAGGTTATTCCATACTTTGGAAGCTGCATAATGGAAGCTACCTCTAAACGCAGCTGCCCTATGTGGCTGGGTCGAGAGATGCTGCGAGCATTGCCTTGTCCCACATTCTCGTTTACTCGCTATCCAACTCAACTTGTGGTACAGGTAGTCTGGCTTCTGGTATTTAACTACACTAAACAGAAGGCCCGCCAAGTTTAGTTTGCGTCTCGATTTCATTCTCAATCTGTAGTGTTTGTTTAAAAATTGAGTTACGTGAGTTCTGGGAGGAATTTTATAACAAAACCGAGCACAAGCGTTTTCGAACCTTTCAATGAGCCGATCTGTGCGAGCCAATAGGGCGGGCCGTAAAATGTATCTGCGTAGTTTAGCCTAGATAAAACAAGGGTTTCTTTTTTTGCTGCTCCCGTAGTGTTTCGGACGAATAAGGCCTAATCTTGTACAAAACTTTCAGTCGGTAAAAGCAGTTTCTTACTGAGTCGGCTACATGTTTTTCGAAACGAAGATCTTTGTCCATAATAAGTCCAAGATTCCGCGCTTCATAGACTATCAATTGGCTCGCCCATTAGCTCCAGGTGAAACGTTGCGGGTAGTTTGGCTAGTTGCTGTCTCGTTCCAAATACCATGTATTTTGTTTGGGTTGGGTTTAGTGACAGGCAATACTCTATAGATCAGGCGGCGACTCTACGACGGTCATTGTTTAGATCTTTAATGGCACTATACTATACTAGATTCGATATGGAAGGATCACCGTAAGCTCCTGAACCCAGCGTTTAGTCAGATACTATTGGACACGTTCATGGGCGTCCTCAACAGTCAGTCCAGGAAGCTGGTGCAAGATCTCGACCAAGAGGTCGGTAAAGGACTCTTTGACCACTGGAAATACACAAGAAATAACGCTTTGGAAACTATATGCTGTAAGTATACCATTTATTTCTAAATTCTTACGAATACATATATTTCCCTCAACAACCTCAAGGCATAAACTATTAATCATTCATTGATTTCAGTGACAGCGCTAGGAGTAGACTTCACAGACTCGAACCTCAAAAGCAAGTACATGGAAGCGTCAGAACTGACCCTCAACACGATGGTGGAACGGTTCATAAAGTTCTGGTGGCACAGCCCCTACACCTTCGCATGGAGCAACCTCAAGAAGCAGCAGGATGCTTCTCTGAAGATACTGCACAATATGTCATACACGGTGAGGATATAGATATTTTTGGGGTAGGTCAACGGTAATCGCAGTGTAGGATCAGATTTAGGCTTTTCCCAAACTGTGAAATACTCAAACTATAAAGAAATCAGCACATATGTCAGGTTTCGTTAAACGGAACAATCGGGGCTTCTAACTACCAAAAACCAAAATAGTTTTCTAGTGTTTCCTTGAATCCGTTTAATACAGTTCATTCGCAAAACTTGAGAGAATACAAAGAGCATTCACGAAATATCTAGCTTTTATATCCAGTAAAATTTTTCATCACTGTCTGTACGAGCAGCGCCTGCACTTTTTAACCGACGATAAAAAGAAGGCCACACACAAAACAAACATCAGCACAGAACAAATCTGTGCTGATGATTGCTAACGATTAGCTTTAGATGGTTTTGTAATCGCGAGCAGAGAAGTGACTTTGGCAAAAGTTGAAGGAATAAAGATGAGCCTATAGTTTTTACCCGGCTGCGGCGAAGCCAAAAAATCCTGTATGTTTGACCTGTATGTATGTATGTGCGTCGCTATGTTCCCTTGTAACTACTGAACGGTTGAACCGATTTTGATGAGTGATATGTCGTTAGATTCGGTTTTATTGTCATAGGGTATATGAAAATTATATAAAATCAAAATGGCGGATTTTTGGCGACAAAAGGTGTGTTTTCTAAAAAAAAAATCTTCTAAGCCGTTATTGTTAAGAACATGGTCGTTGTTGTGGATCGGAGGCATCTTCTTAAATTTAACAATAAAGTCCTATTGCCTTCGACTACATGAGATTGTTTATAGTTTATAAAAATCTTGTTTCTATCTTTTTTAAGTTCACTTTTTACGCAGTCGGGTTTTTGATTTTTTAATGAACTATTTTTTGCATAATGTTTTTTTTACTAATATGTTTTAGCATTACTGTTTTAGCATATTTTTTGTTTTTTTTCACCGTGTCCGGTGAGGACCTGCGTCAGGCGGAAGGTGAGGACGCCGTGGCGCCTCTCTAGCCACTCCTCAAAGAGGGGACTTATCGCCACAATTGTGGCGTGCCCAGCGCTGGGTTGCGACAATCGCACTCTCCATGTCGCCATGAGATCCCGCCGGAGCTCTGTCCGCTGTGCCGTGATGTCTCGCGGCAGCGGAGTTTCACCCCAGCGTTTCGCTTCCTCGCGCCACTCCCAGATGTGCGCGAGGACTTTTGCATCCAGATCCCATGGCGGCAGTCCTGCAAGGAGGCTCGCCACCTCACGGGAGACCGTGCGGTAACCCCGTACCAGCCTGATGGCCATGACCCTTTCGGACGCGTTCAACCGCTGGGCTGGTCGCAGCCTTAAAGAACGCGCCCACACCGGTGCCCCGTAATGGACCATGGACCGCACGATCCCCGCGTAGAGCCTCCGGCAGGAGGCGTTTGGACCCCCTAGATTGGGCAGGAGCCGCATCATAGCAGCCCCGGCCCGCTCCAGTCTGGGAGCCAAACGTCGAAAATGCTCCACGAAGTTCCACCGGCTGTCGAGGACGAGTCCCAGGTACTTCATCGTCGACTCGACGCTGATGTGAACCCCTTCCGCCGTTATCTGGGAACCCGACAGTGGCGCGTTCCGAGGACCATAAAAACACATGGCCTCGGACTTGTGCAATGCCACCTCGAGTCCCAATTGCCGGATCCTATCGACGATTGTCGCAACCCCACGTGCCGCCGCCTGATGTGAACTCCCTTGTGCCAGGACCAGCGTGTCGTCAGCGTAGCAGACTACGGTGACGCCACTAGGAAGGTCGGCTCGCAGCACCCAGTCGTACCCGATGTCCCACAGATGCGGCCCCAGGACCGATCCCTGTGGGACACCGCACGACATCTCTCGCCGGTTCCAATCTCCGTAGTGACCAGGGTAGATGACGGCCCTGTCCGTCAAATAGGCCTCGACCACGCGACAGAGGTAGGTCGGCATCCGGTGATACCGAAGTGCCTCCCCAATGCAACTCCAGGGCAGGGTATTAAAGGCATTGGCGATGTCAAGAGACACCGCCAAGACAACTCCACCCCGGGCAACAGCATCCCCCGTCGTGAGGGCTCGAACGCGCATGATGGCATCCACCGTAGAGCGCCCCTTGCGGAAACCAAACTGGTTCTCCGCCAAATCCGGCCCCACCCGCACCAGTCGCCCGACAAGGCGGTATGCAATTACTCTTTCAAAGAGCTTGCCCACCTCGTCGAGCAGCACAATGGGCCGATAAGCGGACCGAGAGTCCGCCGGGCGCCACTGGCCTCTTTATGAGGACCAGTTTCCCCGTCTTCCAACGAAGTGGGAACTGGCCCCTCTCCAAGCATGCGCTTAGGAGCCCCCTTAGTCGAGGCCCGAGAGCCTCTAAAGCCAGAACCCAGGCTTTTCCAGGCAAGCCAATCGGGTCCTGGGGCGGTATTCTTGGCATTCAGCCTACGTACCGCCACTCTCAGATCTACCTCGGTCACCTCTGGAGCATCGTCGTCGTTGGTGTGTTCCGCATCTGGCACCGCAGGAGGCGGAGCCATGGGCGGGGGAGTATGTTCCCCTCGCGAAGGGAACAGAGCGCTCACCACGTCCTCCACGAGCTGGGGTCGGAGACTCTGCGTCAGCGGGGGAGCCCATGGGCGGAGTTTATCTCGCACCCATTTGTAGGGGCGTCCCCACGGGTCTCTGTTGAGAGTCTCCAGCGTCTCCTCGCGGGCCAGTCCTCTGGCCCGGTGGATCTCCGCTCGAAGGGCAGTCTTCGCCGCTCTGTACCCCAATAGCTTCCGTATCCGGAGGGCGGATACGGAGCCTGCGGTGCCTGGAGTACCGGTGGCGCGCAGCAACGCACGCCTCACGTAAAGCGGTCAGCTCACGCGACCACCAGCACACCTGGCGCCGAGCACGTCCGGGCTGGACCCGGGGCATTGCCACGTCACATATTTCGGACATGGCCTCCCGGAACCACTCCGCCTCGTCGTTGATGTCGGCAGGCCTGTCTGGTGATGACACCCGGTCCAGCTGCTTCAGCGCCCACCGCGGACCATTCGGGGCCCGTCGGACCAGCGCGTCTGAGATCTGGGCGGAGACGTTAAACCGGATGTATCGGTGATCGGAATACGTCTCCACCCCCTCCATGACGCGCCAGTCGAACACACGCGGCGATGGAGCGGGGACCCCAACATAGCTGGGAAAAGGCTAGGCAGATAGATATATACATAGATAAGAATCAGTGCAGGATTCAAGTTAGTGAGTGAATTATTAGGTTATTTCGGGATTTTTCCAAATATCGAATTCATTTTTGTAAAGTGTGTCTTGTTTGTGCACAATAAACAATTTTTTTTTATTTCATTATTATTATTTTTTAGTTATACGAGGGCGGCACTGAAAATTTCGGGAATCAAGGAAGTGACACAACATTACTATTTAAAAATGTATTTATTGCTTTTCGAAGTATTCTCCGCGAAATTTGACACATTTTTCCATACAATGGAACCAATCATTGAAGCAACCATTCCATTCGGAAGTTGGGGTCTCCAAAATGGCCGTTTTGTAGGCGTCCACAGCTTCTTCAGGTGACGAAAATCTCTGTCCACGCAATTTATTCTTTATTTTAGGGAAAGTATAGAAATCATTAGGGCTTAGGTCGGGGCTGTACGGCGGATGGTCTAATAATTCTATGTCTTCTTGCTCTAAAAACTCTTTTGTTCTGTGCGCGATGTGAGAACTCGCATTGTCGTGATGGAGGATGATGCGGCGGTTGCAGTTCTCTTTACGGAGTTCAGAAACGACCTGTGGCAAACAAATGCTAGCATACCATTCTGCATTAACCGTTCTTTGTCCCTCAAGAGGAATAGTCGTAACATGGCCGGTTTTGGAGACAAACGTGGCCACCATTTTTTTGCAACACTCCGTGAACGAACAATTTTTGTTGGCTTTAACTCATTTTCGAACACCCAAACTCGTGACTGGTTTTTTGTTTCGGGTTCGTACGCGTATATCCAGGATTCGTCACCTGATAAAATGTTGTATACAGCATTTGAGGATCCTGCGTGGAATCTTTCAAGAGTTCTGACGCACCAAGTAACGCGAGCCGCTTTTTGCTCTTCACAGAGCGAATGCGGTATCCATCGGGAAAACAACTTTTTTACACCTAATTGTTCATGCAAGATTATTTGTATTTGACTCATGCCAATGTCTAAAGTTGCCTGAATTTCGCGGTATGTCACATGTCGACCTTCCTCAATCACCTTACGCACAGCATCAACGTTTTCTTGGGTGACTGCAGTTTTTGGACGACCTTGACGGGGATCATCACTGAGCTTGACACGTCCACGTTGAAATTCAGCAAACCAGCGATAAATTGTGGTTTTGGATGGGGCTTCATCACCAAATACAGAAATCATCCGGTCAACACACTGTTTTTGTGTTAAACCACTTCGAAAGTCATAATAAATCATCGCTCTTGAATTTTCTCGAGTCAATTCCATTTTCTCAACGACTAAACAAGTTTGACAAAACCTTGTGACAAGACCGAGAATCTTTTTTTAAATAAATAAATGGTATTCGATTTTTAAAACCAAGGAGTTTTCAATTAAAAAGATTTTAATATGACAGGGACAGTGGAAATATTCCATTCCCGATACTTTTAGTGCAGCCCTCGTACCTTAATTCAATTTAAATTCTATTTATTATTAAATTCTAGTGCCACGGTATTTATTAATATGTTGAAGCATTAAATAATCTTATCACATGTACCATCAGTTAGCTACGTATAATATTTTTTTTGTAAAAATATATTTAGTCTGAGCGCAAAACTCCCGGTTTTTTCCCGGCTTTTTTTTCAACTTGAGATCCTTGTAAATAATAAATATTGTACAATGTAATACGGTTTTATGTATTATTTATTTTAAAAATATTCACACCATGCATTTTAAACCATAAAACATATATACATAGCCATACTTAGCCAAACCAAGCCATTTACTTGAAATCTAAGCCAAAAATTCTCTTTGTTCACCTTTACAAATAATTTATAAATGAATACGATCATACATTCAAACGAAAGTTACGCTATTTTAAAGCCCAGTTCCTTATCAGTATCACACTATACAGGGTGGAATTTTGTAATGCCACCTGGAGGGAAAGTGCTCTTAATACTGCAGATAGAAAATTTTACTCAAAGGAAACATTCCTTTATTTTTGAATAGAAAGCAAACTGCATTCAAAGATTTTCGAAAATTCTCTTCTCCCACACCCGGGAATCGAACCGGCTAAAATCTGAAAAAATTATACCCTGTACTTTTATTGCATCGATCGTTAGGGTCAATTATAAGGATGAAATCTCTCTAACAAACCACCCTGTATATATCACACTGATATATGACAGTTGACACTGCCACGGTAACATTAAGCTCCGTAAAATCTTTACTTTAAAAATAAATAAACACAGTGAAACCATTCAGACAAGTGATAATAACAAAGCGTGCATTGTGTAATACCGGTAAAAGTGTTATCCAAGCCTAAAAATAATATCCAACGAAGTTCTAAAGTGAAAGAGAATCTGGACTCACAACAACAACTCAGTATCAAATATTGCATCAATTATGTGTTTTCTGTGCTCATTAGTATTAACATACATGTGAAAACTTTATATAATCAGATTCTGTAAACTAATATCTTGAAAAAACTTAAAACAAATAAAACGATCAAAAGTGAAAATAACAGCAACGTTCAAAAATTCAAAATTACTTCCACCCACATTAAAGAATAACGAACTCTAGAAAAGTGACAAAAGTGATAAGCAGGCTCAGGTCACTTAAAATATTTATTTTTATGCCAGTTTAATTTCCTGTCGGCTCAGACCTGCATATAAAAAATTATCAAGATATTTTTCATATACGCGGTTGCTAAGGCCCCCATTGGTTGTCCTAGCGACGATATGCGTCGCCAGGTCTCCTCCACTCATCCTGTGACGCACCTACGTAACGACGCATGCGTTTTGTTACCAAAACAAGCAGCTGCCATATTTTGACTTTGACTTTTTTTTTATGTTTTTAGTGTTACTTTATTGTGTTTTTAAATTTGTTTTAAGTTAGAAAATGTTACAGTCAGTTGAAAATGTCACATTTGTCAGAAATGTTACATAAGCAATAAAAATAACTGTGTTGTAAGCTCGTCGCCTTCTCCCGCACTTCTACTCAAACATGATGCCCCTCGTAATCGCAACAAACTCATCGAAAACAAAATCTGTGACGGAGACCTCAAAGGTGCCGCTCGCCTTTTGTTCTCCATCGACGTGCTATCACCAGATACCCCTGACACCCTTCAGGCCTTACGGACAAAACATCGTCCAGGTCCAGTAAACCATATTTTCTCGACCCACCAACAGCAGGGCAAGCATGCCTTCAAATTCAAAACAATGTTACGGATGCCAATTTATCTTTTAAACCAGGTTCGGCTGCAGGTTTGGATGGAATCTCACCCCAACATTTGAAAGACTTAACATCGCATTCTGTGGGTGATGCAGGCGAGCAACTTGTAAATTCGATCACTATATTAATCAACTTTATGTATTCCGGTAATGTCAATCCAGAAATTGTTCCCATTCTTTTCGGCGCGAACCTCATTGTCCTCACCAAAAAGGACGGAGGGGTGAGACCAATTGCTGTTGGATCAACACTACGACGTCTGGCCTCCAAAATTGCTGTTCGACATATTTTACCAAAATTAAATTCGGAATTTGAACCCGTACAGTTAGGCTTCGGTGTAAAAGGCGGGTGTGAGGCAGCCGTCCATGCCCTACGCTCTTTCCTAACTTATGGACAGCCTGACGTGTTGCTCAAAATTGATGTCAAAAATGCATTCAATTCGGTAAATAGGGATACCCTGCTGACGGAAATAAAACAACATATACCGGAAAATACAATTATCTTCTTCTCAGTTACGCTGACCCAACCAAATTGTTATATCGTTCTTATGAACTGTCCTCGGAAGTAGGTTGTCAACAGGGTGATCCCTTGGGCCTGCAATTTTTAGTTTGGCTATAAATCCGATAATCAAAAATTTAAATTCTAAATTCAACGTTTGGTATTTGGACGACGGAACCCTAGGAGGTGATGTGGATACTGTGTTTTCGGACCTTTTTTTAATCATAAAAATATTTGAAGCCATTGGTTTGGAGCTTAATTTTAGCAAATGCGAACTTTTTATAAATAACTGCGCCTTAAATTTAAATGACGTAAAACAAAAATTTAATATTTTGGCTCCAAATATTAAAATAGTTAACAGTAATTCCCTTTACCTTTTAGGTTCTCCAATTTTTGATGAATCTATTTCTGAATATTTTAATAATTTAATTACTAAATTTCAAAATTCTGCTGACCGTCTCCTTGAAATTAGTCCACATTATGCACTTTGCATTTTAAAATTCTGTCTTTTCATTCCAAAATTTACGTATGTGCTCCGTCGCTGCTCCTTTTGGAATTCAGATCACTCAGATCTTTTGACACAAGTAGACGACTTAATCAAAATTAGCTTAGAATCGGTTCTTAATATGCAGCTGAACGAGCAATCTTGGACCCAAGCATCCCTACCCATCCGTTATGGTGGTTTAGGGATTCGCAAAATTTCCAGTGTCACTTTACCAGCCTTCCTATCTTCTGTCCATAGTTCAGCAAATCTCATAAGTAAAATTTTAAGGGCATCCCCTTCAAACTTTGAGATTGCTGGCTTGGAAGAAGCTAGAAACGCTTTCTTAATTGCATGCCCAAGTCAAAATTTTCCAGTTTCTTCAAATTCACAGAGGAGCTGGGACGACATAAACTGCAAATTGACTTACGACAATCTTTTGAGCTATAGTACAGGTTCGGCGCGTGCTAGGCTTTTGGCCGTGGGTGCGCATGAGGCCGGCTACTGGCTTCACGCGTACCCTTCGTCAAATACAGGAACATTTCTTGAGCCTGACACGCTCCGAATCGCAACCTGTCTATGGCTTGGGGTTCCGGTCTGCGCTCCTCATAAATGTCCCTGTGGCAGTGATGTCGACAAGCTAGGACATCACGGACTGTCATGCCAAAAAAGTGCAGGCCGCTTCTCGAGACATGCCGTACTTAACGATATCATACGCCGGTCCCTTGCCACCGTCAACGTGCCAAGTCTACTTGAGCCGACTGGTATTGCAAGAGACGATGGCAAGAGACCGGATGGTATGAGTTTGATTCCATGGAAGATGGGCCGGGTGCGGGTATGGGATGCAACCTGTTCAGACACGCTGGCCCCTTCCAATCTGCATGGAACCAGCAACAGAGCTGGTGCGGCTTGTGAAGCGGCTGAAAAAGCTAAAGCATCCAAATACAGGGGTCTAGGCTCCGAATATGATTTTGTCCCATTCGGTGTCGAGACCCTTGGTCCGTGGGGTCCTAGCGCTATAAGGCTTTTTAAGGAAATTACAAAAAGGTTAGTCGACATCACAGGAGACCGAAGAGCTGGCAGCTACCTCGGACAAAGAATTAGTCTAGCTATTCAAAGGGGGAACGCTGCCAGTATCTTCGGAACCTTGCCTAAAGGGACTCCTTTTAATAATATATTTTAGTTATATATTTTAGATATTTTTCTTTTAGTCATAAGTTAGTCATACATCGATAATATGTGAAGTACCACACTAATATTATCACATCACATCACACTAATATTATAAAGGCGACAATGTAATAACAACATATAAATGAGAATATATGCACTTACCGTTGATTATTTCTCTAAAATCACCACAAAAACACAAAATAAACAAAGTAATTGCACATCACTCAATCGCCACCACAGCAAACTAAACTTACTGTCTTTCAACTTTAAAAAAAAAATTGTTTAGAATGATTTAGTTGACGAGGATAAATTTCGCCAGTTATATTTATTTGGCCATTAAACGGTCACAAATTCAGACTTCGGACTGTAACACAGAAATCCCAGATGGAAAACGCAAAACACTTTGCGTGACCCGGGAATCGAACCCAGAACCTCATACAGTAGCACTTGCGATCAATAGACCAACGAGGCAGTTGTTTATAACAACGTGGCTGTTATTTGTTTATTGCGGTGTGTGACGTCATCCACGCGCACGAAGTCGCGGGCAGAAGCTAGTTATGTAAAATGGTTGCAGGTTCTACAAAAGAGAAAATCTGAGGTTAATGGAAATATTTGCGCTGAAAGGAGCGTAATACCAGGTAAGGCTTGTTTATGCAGTTTTTATGACTGATCCGTAGAATTCAGCTAAGTAACTAAATAGCTTTCAATTATCCGTAGGAGCAAAATTCAAAGCCTTCCTGGACCTCCTCCTTGAGCTGTCAGTTGAGAAGGGAGTATTTAACGACAGAGAGATCAGAGAACATGTGGACACTATGATCGTCGCCGGCCATGACACTTCGGCGAAAGTACTTATGTTTACCATGATATTGTTGGGGTCTCACCCCGACGCCCAGGAAAAATTATTTGCTGAGTAAGTACCTACTCTACCAAGTATTATTTCTGTCTAATTGAACTGACATGTCTGGCCACACTTGCATGGCTGCACGTGAGCCCGTACAATACATACAGTTCACTGAGTACAAACAATTGCTTTCATAAAGTCAGAAAATAAGTACGGTATTACATGATTTTAATGGACACAATAATTTCAGGATACAACAGGTCTTGGGAGGAGACAGAGATGTGGAGAAGACGGACTTGTCAAAGTTGGTATATTTGGAGGCTGTTCTGAAGGAGAGCATGAGAGTCTTCACCATCGGGCCGGTCATAGCCAGGAAACTTGATAGAGATGTAAAGCTAAGTAAGTTAGCTAGTTAAGTTGATACAGTAACTCAATTTCTTGGACTGTCAACACCAATCTTACAGAAGCTTTTCTGATTCCGTCAGATCAAACTTCACTCTAAAAACTCGAAGGCCGGTACTTAGGAACTTTCAATAGTACATTTTGATGCAAGTGTGCAAAGTTTTTTAGTGCAGTCGAATCAGCAGTGCTATTCTGTAACCATCTCACCGTGAAAACTTAGGTGAAGTGAGCGTGGAGTGAACTGTCAGTGAGGGATTGACACTGTTAACAACTCACTTCAAGCTCACTTCACCTACGTTTACACGGTGAGATTTTTTCAGAATAGATCGGCTGGATTCCAGCCCGAGCCGAAGGCGTGGTCTTAATGGTGCCGAGGACCGAGAGTGCAATGACAAATACTGACGCGTATCAAACGTTTTTCAGTATACCTGCAAGGAAAAATAAATAATATTTCTAAAATTAAATTCTTATTTTCGAGGAGAAGCACCACAGAGAGGCACGGACAAAAAGTCTAAAACAATGATTTTAATGGTCTAATCTCGAAATTGTCAAACAGCCTAAACGTAAAGCATAAACCAATGAAACCCGGTATCTACGAAATTAACGTTCCCAAAATTCCGCCCAGCATCTATGGATTTGCGCGTCAAGGACCTTACTGTAACTGTTTATTTATTTATTTTATTTATTTATTTATTTATCACAAACACAACTATCATTACAGGCAATAATCCTAATGCGGTAGCGTGGTCTTTAGTTACATTCTAAATTACAATTAAAGCTACTAGTCATATATTAGCATAACATAATACAAACAATGTTACCTTTGTAAATTCATTCAGAGAGCAATTAAATAAATCTACCCTATCAGCAGTGTCATTCAGTGTATGCTAGGCTCGCGTCAGGGGCGCTTTACTGAGCAGGTTGGTCCGCGCGCGTGGCACTGCTAACAACCGTGGCCGTCGGCGTCGCAATGCGTACTTATCAGGCACATTCAGACATATCTCTTTCAAAACACCAGCATTAAACACTTTACCGCGCAACAACTTAAAAATATACGCGGTTAAAGCCAGGTCCCTTCTTGTCTCCAGTTTGTTGTACCCAACCATGCCAATTACGAACAAGGTTGGGTACATCAACGGATAGAAGGGGTAGACCCCGTAAAGTTTCATATACAAATACCTGATAAATTTGTTCTGTATGCGCTCCAACATAAGACTATATTTAATCTCATGTGGAGCCCATATGACAGCATTACACTCAAGTTGAGTTCTTATCAGAGCATTGTACAATGCTGTTACCGCTGTAATGTTTGTAAAACCCGATGCCCGACGGAGTATGAAACCCAGGCTTCTATATGATTCTTTACAAACATTTATAATATGTTCACGAAATGTGAACTCGGTGTTCAGGCGCACCCCCAGATCGCGTACATTTTCTACCCGCTCAATTGGCGTGTCATCTAACGCATACCCGTGATGATGTGGCACTCTCATTCTGCCAAAGGTTATAACCGAGCATTTTTTAACATTAAATTGCAACTTATTCTTCCTGCTCCACTCTGCCACACTATCTATATCGCGCTGCAACCGTGCACAGTCACTCAAATCTTTAATTGCCATAAGCAACTTAAGATCATCCGCGAATAATAGACAAGTGGCAACCCTGACAACCTCAGGCAAGACATTTATCATAATAATAAAGTTCAAGGGACCCAGATTGCTTCCCTGGCTTACTCCTGACCTCGTGTAATAAGGCTCGGATTTATAACCAGCATATTCTACAAACTGCCGTCGATCTCTCAAGTAGTTAGCAAAAAACTGCAGTAATTTGGGAGTATAGCCGACTGCTGCCAGCTTCTCTAATAATATGTCGTTATCTACCAAATCGAAAGCTTTTTTAAAGTCAAAATAGGCAGCGTCGACTTGTACTCCCGCATCAACATTTGGAACCACGTACGTCATAAAGTTCAGTAAATTACTGGTCGTGCTGCAACCCGGTCTAAATCCGTGCTGGGCATCCGATATTAAACAAGATACTTGGTCCAAAATGCACTTTTGTACGGTCGACTCAAAGACCTTTGCTGGTGCTGATAGAATTGCCACTGGTCTATAGCCACTCACGTCCGAATCCATCCCACCCTTAGGTACTGGGATCACACGTGTGATTTTCCAGCATTCAGGAAAATAAGACGACTCAATGCACAGATTATATAAATGTAAGAGCGGCTTCGCTAGTACAGTGCGGCAATCCCTTATTACAAAAGCAGGAATACCGTCTGGCCCCGCCGACCGCTTTGCCTTAAGTCGGTCTAGAGCTTTCGTTACTTGGCTCAGTTGTAGGATACCTATATGTACACGCGAGTTGCTACCGCCGCTTGAGGCCACTGCGGCGTTCACATCGAGTCGTGGTTCCTGATTATTGTAAACAGAATAAAAATATTGCGCGAACTCACCAGCACACTCCGACTCGGGTATAACTTTACCGTTTTTGAGAACGCTTTTCCGATTATCTGTTCCCTTTTTAGCCCTCACATAGTCCCAAAAAGATCTCGGATCTTTTGCAAAACCTTGCTGAACCCTCTCCCGGTTATGGTTATGAGCACGCATTATCATCGTTTTTACCTTTGCCCTACACCGAGCAAACATTTCGTAATCACTGCTTACCCCACTATTTTTGTAACGTTTATGCAGTATCGCCTTTTCTTTAATACAATGGATAATTTCACCCGTATACCACTCAGGGTACGTGTACCTAGAATTAACATTCTTTTGAATTTTTCTTGGAACGGAACTATTGATGATGCTATTTATGGTGTCATAAAAATAATGAATGGCCTTATCCGGGTCACTTATATCATACATCGGCTTCCAATCGTTTGATAATAGAAATGAGTACAACGCGTCATAATTTGCTTTGGCAAAATTCCACTGTGGACACAACGTTATCCTGTTTATAATGTCTTCTATCTATTAATGTTAGCCTGTATCATCCCACTGCTGGGCAAAGGCCTTACCTAACCTTAATTTATCTGTTTTTATATTCCGTGTTTAAGAAAACTGCACCCTCTCAGCCGGTCGGACCTGCTCCATATTTCTGTTTGGGATCCACAAGCATCCGATCTGGGGACCGGATGCGCACGAGTTTAAGCCTGAACGCTGGCTGGAACCTGGAAAATTGCCTGATAACCCTAAGGCGTTTGCTGCCTTTGGTTTGGGCAAACGTCACTGTATTGGTAAGAGTCAATCACAAAATGATCTGTTCTCCATGCACTGCAGTGAAACATTTACTTGAAAATATTGTAACTTGATAAATGATTTTATTTCTGTAAGTCTGTTTAGGCAAACACTTTTACACGTCAATAATATTTTTAGAAACTAGATGAGAACGGTGCTTCTTATTCGACTACTCTGAGAATAAACACTGAAACAAACTCAGACGTCAGAGTCTCAAGTCCAGACATAATCTTGGTCAGATCAGCGAGAACTGTAGTATCTGGAATGGTCTTTTAAGGAAAATACCACGCAGCTTTGAGTGGGCCTGGAGTCAGTGCATGTGTTCGTTCGACATGAACGTCAAAATAGTTTTAGATTTTACCAAATTCCATACTTTATTTCTTTGTGCAGTAGAAGATTGCAACTTTGAAACGAATAAATTGATTGAACAGTTAATTCTTATAATATTCTACCAGGTAAAGCCTACGCCATGATGTCAATGAAGACGACCCTCGCTCACGTGGTGCGGCGCTACAGAATCAAGGCTGACCACACCAAGGTGCGGCTCAAAGTTGATGTTATGCTGAAGCCAGACGCAGGACATTACATCAGCATGGAGAGGAGGACGTAGAATAGAATGAGACTGTGGAGCCCTGAACCCTTTTATTATAATTTTAGTTTCATTTCTGGATTTCTACGGCTTTGACGCACGATTGATAGTATTTTGTAGTAATTTGGAACTCAATGTAAAGTATGGTACTCTACAGTACCTCTGGATGTCCGGTAGTAAAAGGGAGATCATGGGATCAGGTCGTTTAACTCCTGTGTAAACGATCAGTGTTGGTGTTCAAATAGTAGGTAATTCCTAAGTTATGGGTCTATTTTGAATTTAGGTACTGCTTTTAACGACTCATGACCATGTAACAGCCGTGCAGATTGCCAGATCTGCAAAGATAAGCTTGCAGAAGTCAATCCATGGATGGGTGACCGTTTTTTTAAGATGTCAAACCTGTTGGGCCTGCACCTGAACTTTCCCCGGACGTATCGCTGGGCCGTCCCGTAGGACTATGAGAGTGAGAGAAGAAGGTATGTCACTGTGTCTGCGCATGCACTTGTTCACATTCATCAAAATATTTTCTAAGTATTTGTCAGTCTCTGTATCCGAAAACCAGTCTAGATATAATAATAATGTGAAAATGATAAAATAATAATAATGCTAACTTAGCTGACGCTATTTTCAGTGTTAGTAGCAAAATTGCCTGAAGCACCGAGAAAATAATGAAAGGAAGAAAGAAACACACACAGAAGCGCCCATGTCTTATTGTGTAAAGCGAAATATTGTTTATAATTAAATGTATTATTAGCTACGATGAGTATCCCGCGATAATAATACGCACTCCAGGGGCGCAAACTTTTATAATAAATTGTATACAAGAGCAAGAAGGAGCCACAGTAGAATTATTCAAATGATTTAATAATAATATTTAAAACATGTTTTTATCATTATCATCCTACAACATTCCCACTTCTTGGACACAGGCATCCTCTCTATAACAGAGCGCGTGCAATTTTTTAATTAAAATTATCACCTTTTTGGTGACGGCATGAATACGTAGTTAGAATGAATAGAAGTTAAAAAAAATATTTTTCTTTAAAAAACAAACTATTTCGTCTAAAATAAAAGAAAGTTATGTGTGTTTTGTGTTTATTCATTATATTTAGTTTTTAAGGGTTTCGTACAAAAATTTACACAGCTGCTTTTTTCAAATGAATATACCATTGAAATGTTTGGAATAGTTTCATATAGGTAATAGGGACTTGTCGACCATTATTGCAAAAAAAATACTTATTGGGTTTTAGGCGCGTATAGCACCTTATTTACTCGGTCCAGGTTGTAATAGATACCGCTGACGCCCTTGCCGAAAGGCTCAGGGCGTCCTTAAACGCGGAAGAGGCCCGGGTGTCCAGGCCTACTAAGTGCGCTGACATGCGCATTTTGGGCCTGGATGACTGCGTGACGGCGGAAGAAGTTGTGGCCGCCGTGGCTAGGACTGGAGGGTGCTCTGCCGAGCAGGTGAGGGCGGGCACCATCCGTCCTGATAACACGGGTATGCAAACCGTTACGGTGAGCTGCCCCGTGTCGGCGGCCCAAAAGATAGCCGGGGAGGGCCGAAGGCTCCGGGTGGGCTGGGTATCCGCGCAGGTTAAACTGCTGGAACCCAGACCTCTGAGGTGCTTCCGCTGCCGGGTGGGTAACCACGTGGGAGCATGTTGCACCTCGGAGGTGGACCGCAGCGATCACTGTTTCCGCTGTGGTCAGCCCGGTCACAAGGCCGGTTCTTGTAATGCCACGCCGCACTGTTTTGCTTGTGCGGCGGCTGGCAAGCCGGCCGATCACCGGGCTGGGGGCAAGGCCTGCGCTCCCCCCCCCAAACCCAGGGGCAGAGGCAAGCCCTCCGCCACCGCCGTCACCGCCGCAGCCGCCACTATCGCCGCCGCCGTTGCCGCCACCACCGTCGTCGCTGCCGCCGCTACCACCGCGGCAGGGCCTTCACAGGGGGCCCAGGAGGGGGCTGAAATGGAGTGCCAATAAATGGCCCCATTACGCCTCCTCCAGGCGAACATCAACCACTGCGCCACCGCTCAGGATCTCTTGCTCCAGAGCATGGCGCAGTGGACGATTAACATCGCCGTGGTCGCTGAGCCGTACTTTGTCCCGCCCAGGGACGACTGGGTGGAGGACCTGAGCGGCTCAGTGACCATTATTTCATCGGCCGCCGCCGGTACCCCGTCCCTTGAGGCCGTCAAGAGGGGAGGGGGTTGCGTGGCAGCACGGTTCGGGGAGATTGTCGTGGTGGGAGTATACTTCTCCCCGAACCGAACTCTCGCCGAGTTCCACAACTCCCTTGGGGAGTTAAGAATCGTCGTCGTCGGGTACCATCCCCTCCCAGTGATCGTCCTCGGGGACTTCAATGCCAAGAACGTGGCTTGGGGTTCCCGGTATACGGACACACGGGGCAGGATGGTGGAGGACTGGGCTCTGGAGACAGGCCTGGTCGTCCTAAACCGGGGTTCTGTCCCCACGTGTGTGTGGATGCGGGGTGAATCAGTGGTGGACATCTCGTTCGCCAGCCCCGCTCTGTCACCGCGTGTCATCAACTGGCGCGTCATGGAGGGGGTGGAGACCTATTCCGATCACCGGTACATCCGGTTTGACGTCTCCGCCCAGACCTCGGGCGCGCCGGTCCGACAGACCCCGAGTGGTCCGCGGTGGGCGCTGAAGCAGCTGGACCGGGAGCTTCTCCTGGAAGCCACGATCGTGCAGGCCTGGGTGTCATCACCGGACAGGCCTGCCGACATCAATGACGAGGCGGAGTGGTTCCGGGAGGCCATGTCCGAAATATGTGACGTGGCAATGCCCCGGGTCCAGCCCAGACGTGCCCGGCGCCAGGTGTACTGGTGGTCGCGTGAGCTGACCGCTTTACGCGAGGCGTGCGTTGCTGCGCGCCACCGGTACTCCAGGCACCGCAGGCTCCGTGTCCGCCCTCCGGATACGGAAGCCATTCAGGCGGAGCTATACGAGGGGTACAGAGCAGCGAAGACTGCCCTCCGAGCAGAGATCCAGCGGGCCAGAGGACTGGCCCGCGAGGAGACGCTGGAGACTCTCAACAGAGACCCGTGGGGACGCCCCTACAAATGGGTGCGAGATAAACTCCGCCCATGGGCTCCCCCGCTGACGCAGAGTCTCCGGCCCCAGCTCGTGGAGGACGTGGTGAGCGCTCTGTTCCCTTCGCGAGGGGAACATACTCCCCCGCCCATGGCTCCGCCTCCTGCGGTGCCAGATGCGGACCACACCGACGACGACGATGCTCCAGAGGTGACCGAGGTATATCTGAGAGTGGCGGTACGTAGGCTGATTGCCAAGAATACCGCCCCAGGACCCGATGGCTTGCCTGGAAAAGCCTGGGTTCTGGCTTTAGAGGCTCTCGGGCCTCGACTAAGGGGGCTCCTAAGCGCATGCTTGGAGAGGGGCCAGTTTCCACTTCGTTGGAAGACGGGGAAACTGGTCCTCATAAAGAAACCAGGGCGCCCGGCGGACTCTCCGTCCGCTTACCGGCCCATCGTGCTGCTCGACGAGGTGGGCAAGCTCTTTGAAAGAGTAATTGCAGACCGCCTTGTCGGGCGGCTGGTGCGGGTGGGGCCGGATTTGGCGGAGAACCAGTTTGGTTTCCGTAAGGGGCGCTCTACGGTGGATGCCATCATGCGCGTTCGAGCCCTCACGACGGGGGATGCTGTTGCCCGGGGTGGGGTCGTCTTGGCGGTGTCTCTTGACATCGCCAATGCCTTCAATACCCTGCCCTGGAGTTGCATTGGGGAGGCACTTCGGTATCACCGGATGCCGACCTACCTCTGTCGTGTGGTCGAGGCCTATTTGACGGACAGGGCCGTCATCTACCCCGGTCACCACGGAGAGTGGAACCGGCGAGAGATGTCGTGCGGTGTCCCACAGGGATCGGTCCTGGGGCCGCATCTGTGGGACATCGGGTACGACTGGGTGCTGCGCGCCGACCTCCCCTAGTGGCGTCAGCGTAGTCTGCTACGCTGACGACACGCTAGTCCTGGCACAAGGGAGTTCCCCAAGAAGAGTATGAAATTTGTACAATAATTCCGAATTTATTTTATGCTATAAATAACAATTATTAGAGTAGTATCACGATTTTTTTTCTTGTTTTTTTCTGTCGCCGTATTTGGACGAATCAAAGGAAGACAAATTTATTTCTGGATAATATTTACATAATTTAAAAGCTAAAAGTCTTAAAATAATAATATATAATAAATTTTTATTAACACGACCACGAGTGATGCACTTTGTGAGGCGGGCATTCTCGGGGAATGGAATCAGCTCTCGAGAGTACATACCCCATGTGTACTAATGTGTGGAGCGCATCGACTTCCTGAAGCAGAAAGGGTGATTGGTTGGGTTGATCGGTACACGCAGAATCGCATGTTCCAGAGCGATGAGAGGTGGGTATATAGAGCTTGAGAGCGACCTGAACAAAATGTGACAGACGTGTGCCACCCGGACAATGCAGCCACGAGAGCATTCTGGCGCAGCATCTGGTCGAAGCCCGTCTGTCACGCTGAGGCTGACTGGATGCAGGAAGTCAAGCGAGTGTGTGAAACTATATCAGATATGGAAGCAGTCGTAATTACCCCATTAGACGTAGCCAGTGCAGTGCGTGCGTTACCAAATTGGAAATTACCGGGACCGGACGGACTGCACAACTTCTGGTTGAAATGGTTAATTAGTTCACACACTTGCCTGGCATCTCCGTTCTAGTCATCCTTAGAGTCTGGGTCGCTACCGTAGTTTCTTACAACAGGCGTTACCCACCTGCTCCATAAATCAGGTAGTCCCGCGGAACCTAAGAATTATAGACCGATCACTATGTCAACGGTCTATAAACTTCCATTATGAGAGTGAAAATTAATACGCACATTGACAATAACTCGATTATGTCTGGTTAATAGATTAATGGTTCCCGTGGAACTAAGGATCTACTCCTCATCGACATGGCCATAAGCCAATAGGTTCGCCGATCCCGGAAGGATCTGTCGACATGCTGGATAGACTATAAGAAGGCCTATGACTTGACTAGATGCAATACTGCGCACCTTCCTGATGTCGTGTATGGAGCAATGGAGGACGGTCCTTCGCTATCCAGGATGCCGACAGATCCAGAAGAATGATGAGCCTGTATGGATTAAACGGGGAATATTTCAGGGTGACAGTTTGAGTCCACTTTAGTTCTGCTTGGCCCTGAATCCTCTAAGTACACTGCTGGAGGATTCAGGTCTAGGCTATTGGTTTAGGAGAGGAGGTCAGGTCATATCTCAACCCCTCTACATGGATGACTTGAAACTCACAAAATCTTGACGAAGTGAATAACTCTATTCTTCAGGTCCAAGATTGGTTCACGGTAAATAATTTGGTACTAAATGAAAAAAAAACCAAATGTATTAGATTTAAATTACCTAATGTTAGAAGTAGCGAATGTGATATGATATTGAACGGAGAAAAACTGGAATTTATTAATCAAACGGTTTTCCTAGGAATCACTATAGACGAGAAACTGCAATGGGTACCACATATAACCTCTCTGGCGGGGCGGCTAAGCTTTGCCCCTTATGCTGTTAGAAAGATAAGACAGCTAACAGATATAGAAACCGCGCGTTTGGTTTATTTTAGTTACTTCCACAGCATTATGTCGTATGGCATTTTACTGTAGGGTCGGGCTGCTGACATTGAGTCCATCTTTATTTTTGCAAAAGAGAGCTGTCAGAGCAATTTATAATCTCCGTCGCCGTGAATCTCTTAGGGACCTATTTAAAAGGATTAATATTATGACGGTACCTTGCCAATTCATTTATGAAAATATTATGTATGTAAGGAAAAATCTACAGATTTTTAACAAGATAAGCGATATACATAATTTTAATACTAGAAATAAAGATAAAATAGATCAACCATTTTTCAGATTATCTAAAGTACATACATCTTTTATGGGGTACTGTGTTAAATGTTACAACAAAATACCTTGTGATATATTGAAATTAAATGAGAGAAAATTTAAAACACATATTAAAAGTACACTTTGTAAACAAGCATATTACAAGTTAGAGGATTATATCCAGGACAGGAATGCTTGGAAACATGCTGGTCCAGCTCCCATAGGACAATCTAGAGTCTAAACAAAATCAAACTGGTTGCTATTTTTATGGTAAAATCTGTTATTTTTATGATATTGATTTTACATTCTGTGATAACCTATACTCACACACTGACTTATTTTTTTTTTTTTTTAGAAAGATATACTTTTATGATGTTTGTAAATACGTGAACACCATGTATCTATCTAATAATTAAGTTATTTTTCATTGCTTAGTTTTTAATTCGTTTTACCTATTATGGTATAGTAATTTTATTCTAGGTGCATCGTCTTTACATATAATCATATAATTAATGTAATCAAACAAAATATTGTAAAACATTTTTAAAAGAATACCGGTGGAGTTTCTTGCCCATTCTTCTCCATACGAAAGTACCTTTTGGAAGAGCAACTAGAATCAATTCAATTTTTTTTGTAAATTTTGACGTTCAAAAGTGCCTCTTATGTGCCTATTTGAAATAAATGGTTTGACTTTGACTTTGACTCTTTGCCCCCAACAAATTGTTACTGATCGAGGTACTGAAGTTAATTGATACATGCAGTAGCGCCCATCAGGATAGAATTTGGTGTGGATAAATGTGGAGTCATACATGTAAAGCGAGGAGAGATTATGGAATCCGAGGGAACTCAACTCTCGGATTCCATACACCTTAGATCTCTCTCCTCATCCGAAAGCTATAAGTATTTGGATATGTCAGAAGCGTTAGGGATCAACGTTGCTGACATGAAGCAATCGCTGAAGGAGCGCTTCTTTGGTCACCGGAAGAAGCTATTTATTAATCATCTTGCATCTTGACGATGGCCGTTTTGCGTGAATGTGACGCATATTTTCCCTCAACTTGTTCTTTCGTGTTTGTGTTTTTATTTCTTTACGTATGTTTACCGCAAATAAACGTATTTTCTTTTTCTTTCTTTATCTTTCAGGCGGAAACAAGATGCGTGCCTTCAACGGTTGTATCATGCCGGTTTTGATGTACTCCTTTGGCATACTCAAATGGACTCAGACCGAACTGGATGCCTTGGATAGGAGGGTCCGTACACTGCTGACCGCAAACCGGATGCATCACCCACGATCATCGGTGATGAGACTGTACATCCCGCGCAAGTGCGGAAGTCGAGGCTTTTTAAATGCGAAGACTCCACAACCGCGAGGTGTGCAGTCTCAGGGAATATTTTTTAAAAGCCGAACTGGGTATGCACCGTGATGTGGTCGCAGTGGACAAGAGACTCACCCCGCTCTCCATGGCTAAAGAGAACTGGCGCAAACCTGTAGTACCTACTTACTACCGATGACCGCACGGTGGTATGGCAAAGCAAGGAGCTTCACGGGCGCTTTATCGGACTCTTCATGAGCCTGGTGTATATTTCTTAGCGTCCGTATCCTGGCTACGTTTTGGTGGCCTATTCGGGGAAACTGAAGGTTTTGTCTGTGCAATTATGGACGAAGATATCTTGACGAATAACTACTGGAGACATTTATTATGAAAAACGTGACGGTTGATGTGTGGGGCATGCCACCGTCTGGGTGACTCCATCAGGTATCTTATAGTACTCTTTGGTCCATCAGACATATTATCTCTGGTTTTTCTCGTCTGGCTTACAACGAGTACTTGCACAGGCATAACCAAGTAGCCAGGATTATTCACCAGCAACTTGCTTTGAAATATAAACTTTTGGATTCTGAGGTACCGTGTTGCAAGTATGTGCCCGACCTAGTTCGAAAATGACCATGTCACGTTGTATTGGGATCGGTCTATCATTATTGACAGGACCATTGTCACCAATAAGCCCGATATAGTGGTGATAGATCGATTAGCACACCACGAAATGAATATCGATGTTACCATTCCACATGACGAGAATATCGTGAAAGCTGAGAAAGAGAAACAAATAACATATCTCGACTTAACACGGTCGGTTGTTGACATGTGAAATGTGAGCTCAGCTGTCATTGTGCCTATTGTCGTATCAGCCAAAATAAAGAAAATAATAATAATAATAGAGGGGATCTAGCGCTCGGCGGCTGCTCCAGCGGCATGCTCTCTTCGCTCGCTTGCCTTCGCGCATAAATAGTCCGTGTTCTAACCTAACCTAACCCAAATTATTCACCAACAATTGAGGGGATCCGGCACTTGGCGGCCGCTCCCGACCTAAACTATCTGAGTCGGATTGCTCTGAATCGGGGTGTTAACGATTTTCGATTAAATATATGTTATATCCCATAACGGTATAAGAAATAAATGTTATAAGTAAAGAAATTATATCAACCAAATCAAATAAATCAAATCAATAATTTGCAACGAATGTAGGTACATTAAAATACAGGTGGAGTAGAAAAGAGTGAGCCATGTTCATTCTGCCCGGATATAGTCACGCAAAAATTATAAAAATTGTTAAAAAGAATAAATAAAATTACAAATTAAAATGTCACAGTTAGAATTATTACAATAAAATTATACTTATTTACATTAATTTATATTGAAAAATGTCAAATTTTAATGTTACTTAGAATAAAATTTAAAATAAATGTATATTAGGTACATTATGTTCAAGATAATATTAATTATACACAACAACAACAACAACAGTTGGCATATCTCACATTGATTAAATCTTGTGAACGTTATTGAAATTAAAATATACCAAATAACTATATAAGGTGCTAACAAATTAAGTACCTGTTGACGCCTTGCATTGGCTTCACACACACGCATACAGCACGGCGTGTGAGGCGGCGCGCGCGGGGTACCGCGCGGCGCGGGGTGCGTACAGCACGGTGCTGCACCCTACCGTTCGACCAGCCGGCGACACCGGTCGTTATAGATAGTTGTGTGTCGAGCCCATAAATTTCATTTTTAAATTTCAATACGTAATATTGTACAAGTCATTAAGTATTCCATTAAACTAAACATTATTGTTACTTGGAGTCTCATTAAGAACAGCCCCGTTAGCATCAACGAGTCCTGCCAGCATTCCAGAGTTCTACATTTTGGTCCTTCGAGCCGGATTACGGGCGACGCAACGCGACAAGAACAAAGAAACTACGCACGAGGCGGCCATTACGTGGACTACGCAAGCATGACGCATGGAGTCATGCGAAATATCATTGATTTGGAAGGAAAATAGATCATGGATGGAATTCATGGATCATAGTGCCAACCTTTAGTGCAAAGCCTATCCTCATTTCATTATTAATTCCCTATTTAACGTTGGGCTAAACTACGCCACGTCCCTATTATTTACTAATTATTAGTACGACAAGTGTTCGATTCTTTTCTTAAAAATCCCATTGTCAGGGCTTTAGTATCTTGTAACGCCCTATGCATGGTTATTTATTGTGTTCATTTACTCATTTTATTATTTCGTGTTCGCAGATCACTACCTATATTGTGAGAACGTAGTCGCTGTTGCCTTCCACGGCTGGGCTACTTGGGCAGCTGGGCTAGCCACGTGGCAGGCTTGCATGCCGTGGGGCTCGTGTCCTGCGAGCGCATTGCACTCGCTTGCTTGGTGTTTGCCTTTTTTTCATGCGCACCCTCGCTGCTTCCTTGCATATAACATTTAAGTATAACCTTGCACTTTTTACTTTGAAGATTTTCATTTCATTAAGTGGATCGAATCATGGATTACAAATCATTACTTAAAAAACGTGGAACCTGTAAGGCTAAATTAACTCAATTTAAATCATATTTAGAAATAGTAACAAGTTGTGACACTTTGAGTAACCTACAAATTAGCGAATTAATGATAAGGTTAGCATATATCCTGAATATGATATTATACAAAGTGACATAGAGAATGTATCTGATATTCCAGATGACCAGTATAAGGAACGCGAAACCTACGAGATCCAATACTATGCTGCGGTTGCTGTTGCCCAGGAGCTGTTGAGTAAGCAGGAGGCCTCTGCGGGCACTGGATCGGTTACAGGTACTGTTTGTGGAAATAAAGGTGGGATGAAACTTAAACTTCCTACAATACATTTACCTACCTTTTCGGGTCAATATCACAACTGGCTTGAGTTCCATGATACTTATGTCTCATTAATACATTTAAATGACACTATTCCGAGAATTAGTGAATTCCATTATTTGCGTGCTGCTTTAAAGGATAGATTACCAACTCGTTCAACCTCGACATTAGTTGAAGGGTTAAATCGTCAATCTAGTTGCATTTTTAAAAGATGTGATGTCATTATATCATCACTCATTAATTCATATTCTGAAAATATACATTGTTTTGTGGTTCCACACATTACTCAAGCATTACCTTGCAAACAAGTCAACCATAGGGGGCTAGACATACCCCAAAATATTACATTAGCGGATCCTTTATTCCACACACCGTCACAAGTAGATATACTGCTTGGAGCGGACTTATTTCGGAGTGTATTGTTAAATAATAATATTTCATTAGGTAAAAATAAGCCCACATTAAGTGAAACAAGGTTTGGATGGTTGATATCTGGGCCCACACACTAATTACAACATAGCATTGATACAGTCCACTGCAATCATTCAAGTACACATGATGATCAACTTCAAAATCAATTAACCAAATTCTTTGAACTTGAAACGGTCACAGTGCACAAACCTGTATTCAAAGAAGAACAGGAATGTGAAGGTAATTTCATACAAACTACTACTCGTGAAAGTGATGGTCGATTCATTGTAACAATTCCATTAAAAGAATCGCCTCAACAGCTGGGTAGTTCATATGAACAAGCCCTGTCTAGGTTCATATTGTTAGAACGAAGATTCAAGCGTGACCCTTTATTCAAAAAGCAATATGCTGAATTCATTAAGGAATATATGTCATTAGGTCACATGACTGAAAATACAACTCCAGATAAGGATGAATACACATACATTATGCCACATCATGGAGTGTTACGTGAAACGAGTTTAACAACTAAATTAAGAGTTGTTTTTGATGCATCTGCAGTAACCTCCTCCGGGTTATCTTTTAACAACATTCAAATGGTTGGCCCTACAGTACAAAGTGATCTCATTAGTATATTAATTAGATTCCGACAGTTTAAACATGTTGTTACTGCAGATGTTGAAACAATGTATAGAATGGTAAAGGTAATTGAAAGCCAACATATGTTACAACAGATACTATGGCGTTTAAAACCCAACGATTAACTTAAACAGTATAAACTCAACACAGTAACTTACGGTACCGCATCTGCACCATATCTTGCAACACGATGTCTAGTTCAGCTGGGAAAAGAATGCACTGATAAGTCTATTTCAGATGCTATCATTAAAGGTTTTTATGTTGATGATTTTATATATGGGGACAATGATTTGTCTAAGCTGGTAGACATCTGCAGAGGCGTCATTAACCAACTTGAAAGCGGACAGCTTAATTTAAGAAAATGGAGTTCAAATAATTCCTGCATTATACAACAACTCATAGGTGAAAATAGCAAAGATGAATTACTTAATTTAAGTAACCACGAGTATTCAAAAACATTAGGATTACTTTGGGGTTTTAAAGAAGATGTGTTGTTATTTTCAGCAGACATTAAGAAACATGAACACATTACAAAACGTACAATCTTGTCTACGATGGCTCAAATATTTGATCCACTTGGACTCATTAACCCTTGCATATTGCAAGCTAAAGTTATTCTGCAAAAATTATGGTCATTAAAAATAACATGGGATGAGAATGTTTCAAGTGAGATTCAAGCAGCTTGGTGTAACTTTATTAAATCATTAGGTGATATTAGGAAAATAAGAATACTAAGACATGTCACCTGTAACTATCCTGTCATTTGTGAACTACATGCCTTTAGCGACGCATCAATACAAGCTTACAGTGCTTGTATTTATCTGCGGTCTGTGTCCCAAAATAATGAAGTGACAGTGAAGTTGGTGACTGCAAAGAGCCGTGTAGCACCACTGAAACCAACTGAAACCAATGACAGTGCCACGGTTGGAATTGAGTGGAGCTCTATCAGCAGCTCGTTTAGCTGACAAGGTAAAATCTTCGTTAATGGGACCTCACAGTTGTACTTATTGGTGTGACTTAACCATTCTATTAGCTTGGAATCTTGGATTAATACTTCCAAGACCAATCTATTGAAACCATTTGTTTATAACTGAATTCATGTACTGAAGTCTGTTACAGAACCAGGTACTTGGCGTTATGTACCTACAAAGTCGAATCCTGCTGATATAGGATCGCGCGGCGCAGATGCTCACCATCTGGAATCTAATAGCTTGTGGTGGTCAGGACCTGCATTTTTAACAGAATCAGAGTCTAACTGGCCTGGTCCACCAACAACCATTAAGGAAGATGACTTGCCGGAATTCAAGGTTCAAAGTCATTTAAATGTCTCAGAGCAACAATCAGTTGAATTCGTGAGCCGATTTTCCGAATTTAGTAAGCTACAGCGCATTACAGCCTATATATTGAGATTTATATATAATTGTCGTTATTCACAAAACAAATGTATAGGGTTTTTAACTTTACACGAACTTAATCGGTCTTTAATTACATTATGTAGAATTTCACAACATGAATCATTTCATCAGGAGTATAGACTATTAAAAAACAAACATCAATTGCCATTAAAAAATAAATTAACTAATTTGAATCCATTCTTACATTCTGATGGTCTTATTAGAGTTGGAGGTAGGCTCTCTAATTCACATTATAGGTACGACACAAAACATCCCATATGTATATACATGCATCTAACCATATCACAGTACTTATTTTTAAATATTATCACAAATTACTCATGCATGCTGGTCCACAATTACTACTGTCAAACATTCGTCATAAATTTTGGGCATTGAATGGTAGAAATATTTCTAGAAAAACAGTACATGGCTGTGTTACATGTTGTCGTTTTTCAGGCAGAATCACACAGCCAATAATGGGCAACCTGCCTGAGCAGCGCCTACATGCTGATTATCCATTTATAAACACAGCAGTAGATTATGCAGGACCAGTGATGATTTTGAACCGAAAGGGTAGAGGTAGTAATTTAATTAAGGCATATATTTGCATTGGCTTGGCTGTTAGAGCAGTACACATAGAGCTTGTGACAGATCTAAGCTCTAAACCTTTATTTCTGCTCTAGACAGATTTATTGCCCGTAGAGGAAAACCTGTCAACATCTTCTCGGACAATGGTACATGTTTCGTAGGAGCATGTAATGAACTAGCTAGGTTTTTAAAATTAAATGCAAACTATTTAAGTGCACACGCTTCAAACTTATCAATAAACTTTAAATTTTCACCAGCCTATAGCCCACACTTAAATGGTTTAGCTGAGGGTGCCGTGAAATCGGTTAAACATCATTTAAAACGTATACTTGCTCTTGCAAACCTCACTTACGAGGAAATGAACACAGTACTTACTCAAATAGAGGCTATCTTGAACTCAAAGCCTCTAACTCCTTTATCTTCCGATCCTTTAGACCTAGTAGCCCTCACACCGTCACATTTCCTTCTTGGACGAGCATTAACTGTTTTACCCTCTCCTCAGGCACTTGATACTACAAGGTTGAGCACTTTCTCACGATATATGAGAACTCAACAATTGAAGACCCATTTTTGGGAAAGATTTTACAAAGAGTACATTACAGAGCTGCAACAAAGACAGAAATGGTGCAAAGGAGGAAGAGACCTACGGCTTGGTGAGATGGTGCTGGTCAAGGATGATCATCTGCCAACAGATGGCTGCTCGGGTGAATAACCAGCGCGTATCCAGGCTCCGACGGTGTGACCAGGGTAGCAGACGTGATGACAACGTCGGGCACTCTCCGGCGCGCCTTCAATCGACTGTGCCCGCTACCAGTTGAAGATCGGCCTGATGTGTCTACAAGCCACAGTCCCTTGCCGAGGGGGGCAACTTGTTGACGCCTTGCATGTGTGTGTGTGCACAAAGGCTTCACACACACGCATACAGCACGGCGTGTGAGGCAGCGCGCGCGGGGTACCACGCGGCGCGGGGTGCGTACAGCACGGTGCTGCACCCTACCGTTCGACCAGTCGGCGACACCGGTCGCTATAGATAGTTGTGTGTCGAGCCCATAAATTTCATTTTTAAATTTCAATACGTAATATTGTACAAGTCATTAAGTATTCCATTAAACTAAACATTATTGTTACTTGGAGTCTCATTAAGAACAGCCCCGTTAGCACAACCATTTTTTAATTAATAAATTTATATGATGTTTACCATTTAATGTTGAATCTAAAAAGACGCCTAAAAACTTTACTTTATTAACTTATGGAATATTTTGACCTAAAATGTCGATTGAGATGTGCGGGATCAATCTTTTGCGAGAGAAAATTACTGCCGAACTTTTCGGTGCGGATAATGACAGACCATGGCTTAAAAGCCAATGGTTCAAAGAGTCCAAAGAGAGGCATAGAGATGACGCAGCGTCTACGATGGAGGAATCTGTCACATACAAGACTAAGTCGTCGGCGTATTGGAGGATGTGACAGTTATTATTTAGGCAGGAGCCAATGTCCACTGTATACAAATTATAAAGAAGGGGGCTCAGAACAAATCCTTGTGGTAGTCCCTTCCAAGTCTGCCTTTCATCGAAATCCTCGCCCTGGACTCTCAGAACCAAAGAACGAGACATAAGAAGTGCACAGATGCATTCGATCATCTTAACCGGGAGACTCAGCTGGTGCAGTTTCTGCCTGAGAACGGGAAGAAGAACGTTGTCGTATGCAGAGGAAATGTCTAGGAAGGTGGCAACAACGGATTCGTTTTTGGAAAACGCTAAGCGAATATCCGCAACTAAAACGCCAACACTATCCATTGTGCCGAGCCCTTTCCTGAAGCCAAATTGGTAGTTCGGCAGTAAATCCCTCGATTCGACTATCCATTCAAGTCGATTTTTAATCAGGTGTTCCCATAATTTGGCCAAGACTGAGGACAAAGCAATTGGTCTAAAGCCGTTCGGATCATCTACATGTTTGCCTGACTTCAATAGGGGAATAATGATCTGTAACTTCCACTGATCTGGAACCCAACCATTGCTATAACAAAAAATTATGATATTGAGGAAGTAGAGTTTAGCCTTGTCTCCAGAATGAATTATAAAAGAGTATGGTACTCCGTCCATACCGGGGGCTGAGACCCGGACATGCCTGAGCACCACATTCAGTTCCTCTAAAGTAAATGGCACGTCAAGGGGATCCTCTGAAATATTTTGCAGGGACATTCAGAAGATAAAGGAACATAGGGTGGAACAATTTTGTCAAAAAAGAATTCTGCTGTTTCCCTAGAAATTGGTGAAGAGATTGATGGGGAGCATCCACGTCTAAACCTATTGATGTTCCTCCAGACTAACGAGATTGGAGTAGAGGGAGATAAGGAGGTACAGAACTTAACCCAACCCTAACGTTTCTTCTTGCGAAGGTGGCGTTTGGCTCTGGCATTAAACCGCAAATATGTCAATAGATTTTCGGTGCTCATATCCGCATTGTAACATTCCTCTGCCTCAACCCTGTCCCTGATTGCCGAAGTACATTCTGGGTCCCACCACGGGGGCGAAGGTATTTTGCCTCGGGCACTGTTTTTAAATGGAAAGCAGGAATCCGCACTAGAAGTGATGGCTGTAACAAACCCCTCATAACAGCTCTTGGCATGGCAGTGACCAGAAGGATGTAATAAACTTGAATTTAAATTTGGAAGATTGTTAATTTTATACTCCAATAATGATACAAATTTTGCCCAATCTGGTTTGGACAGGTTGTATTTCAAAAGTGAAGGAGAAGTTTTCTCTAAGTAAGTCTTATTAACCAAAGATATGACAATAGGGTAATGGTCACTACCATGCGACAAGGTCGTACATTCCCAATGGGTCGAAGCTGCCAACTCAATTGAGCAGAAAGTTAGGTCAACACAGCTCTTTTGTTGACTGGGAGAGATCTGCGTGTTGGGCAACCATCATTTAAGATGCAGAGATCCAGATCGTCCAAAATCTCAACCAAAGCTACACCAAAGGCATCACAAAGTTCAGACCCCCACCTACAATGATGGCAGTTAAAGTCTCCCATGACCAGTATCGGTTCATGGACATTAGCAAAAATGTTTTTTAAAGCAATGAAAAAGTCATGGTGGGGATGAGCAATATAAATAGAAAACACTGTGATGCCCTCTACCCTTCCTGCGGCAATGCTCATATCACCCGTAAGTAGAGGTAAAGCAAAAGGCGAAAGTGAAACCCGATTGTTGACAAAGAGAGCCGACCCTCCATAGCCATCAGGTCTGTCACATCTGAGGATGTTAAAGTGTGGTATACGGAAGCTAAGACTTGGAATGAGCCAAGTCTCAGCTATGGAACAAGCCAATGGCTTGTATTTATTCAAAAGAAATATGAGGTCGTGCTTTTTATGCCACACGCTCCTCACATTCCACTGAAGGAATACTTGGCGAGACGCCATTTCTGATATCTAAAAGTAGAGTAATAAATGGTTGGCAACGTTGGACGGTGATTGAGTATTAGAAGCAGAAGAAGAAATAAGAATAGGTAAGAGTTTTATCAGTAGGTCAATAACAGAAGAAGTACTATTATTGGAAGAGTCATTATTATAATTGGGAGCGCAGCCATTAGGCTGTGAAGATTGGGGAGAACTAGTTATTTGTTGATGTGCAGCTTTATCATATGACGGGGAAAGGGGGGCATGGGTCCTGGGCTTGAGAGTTACAGTTTTCCGATAGGACTGAGAAATTGGAGTCTTGGTGATATTTGCATAATTTCGGGAAGCTGTAGGAATAATTTTGCTAGCCTCAGCGTATGGAATACATTTTTCAGCCATAGTAGTCTTAATAGCCTTCTGTCTACCATGCTCGGGGCATGGCTTGCTATTAGCGAAGTGATTACCCGAACAAAGCACACAGAATGCCTCAGCCTCAGAAAGGTTGCAACCATCACCTGGGTGATCGTGGCCACACTTACTGCAGCGTGGTTTAGATCTGCAAATGGTTGATACATGTCCGAATCTGCAACAGTTGCGACATTGGATTGTAGGGTATATGTACTGTCCAACAGGAAGGGATGTGTAGCAACAGTAAATCTTTTGGGGTAAGACTTGGCCATCAAAAGTGATGACACAAGTTTCAGTGGGTTTCCACTCGGTTCCTGCCAACTCGATTAACACCACCACGAACAATGTTCGCGATGTTGTAACTTAGAAGGAACTTGCAAAAATTAACGGGGTGAAGGGTGGTGCCTGCATTTGGTTGGGTCTCTATGCGGGAGACGTGAACAACATATGGGGCCTTATCCATTACTGAATACTTGATACGACCAATTTGACTTTTTTGCTGTTTGCTTGGAGGACTGGGTGACAGAATGACCTCGTCACTGGGACGTTTGCGTGAAGTTTGGGGTGATTGAGAAACATCCATATCTGTAATGCTACAGACAACATCCGCAAATTGGGATAGTGGATTCGGAGATAAAGGAGTTGAGGTACCTGGGATGTCCGGGGGGTCAGGATCGGGGGGTTTGTTTACATCCATATTGGAGAAAACGAGAATAAAATAAGACAAACACAATACAAACCTGGTTACGAACACAAGGACCACACACTTAAAGAAAAACAAGTCACAAAAGTATCAACAAACACTCAAAAATAGCAAAAAATTCTAAACACACGTGCTAGCCAAGAACACCGTGGCGAGAATCTCAACTTTAAACTAAGGTACGGAAATCGCTAAAGTATGAAATGTAAACAAATTAACTGTCAAATTTGACTGTTTGACTTTACTGAATTTTGTTTTTAAATAAGTGTCATTAAGTGTTAAACGTGGCAAACATCCTAAGCTATTCAGGCTACTTTAGAAATCAGCACGAACAACACTTTAAAAAAATATATAAAAATAACTACAGCTTGTAAAAACAAAATGATGAAATGATGTGTTTCAAATACTCTTATCTTTCAAATAAAAATATAAAAAACATACCTGAAAAATACTTTACATACCGAATTGTCTATTCATGGATAGTACTTAGTCATTCCATGCACTAAACTAAACTTGACAGATAATGCCAGTGACGGCTGTCATTTTATTTGATAACTCGCTTGCTTATGTATGGTGAACTTCCTATATACATATAAGTGTTTTCTATTGGGGTAAACCATCTTATAGCAAAAGTACTCTGCGAGTTGAACTAACCAGACAAAACTAGAACAGAAATCTTATTGGGTAACAAATCTCAGGTGTGCTCGTTATTTTTGTTTAATATCAGTCAGTTTCTAAACGTAGGGTTTTTAAAACACGTTTTAGATAATTATATAAACATTATAAAATTTTCGAAAATACTCAATACCATCATTCCAGCCCTTATCCCAAATTATTTGGGGTCGGCGCAACATGTCTCGTAAAGACATATCGGTTCAGTTCGAAGTAGCTTCATTCGGGGTTGCCAACGGGCCGTGTGCCATGTGTGTTCTCAGGCACGCCTTCCACCATAATTATTTATCGCATCTGAAATCAGACACTTTATGTTAATGTGTTTTTAAACATAAAACAAAAATAGTTCGGCCAGTCGTGATTCATAATACTAATAGAACTCCAGTTGCAGGGTTTGCATCGTTTCTATCCTTTAGGCTTAGGAACTCTCACTACTCTGTATTTGGTCATCCCATTTATAAATCTACATAGCATACTTAAAATCATGTTACTGATTTTTGTCAATCGAAATAAGTTTTTACCTTGCCAACACACCAATTATCAATTTTAATTCAAGGTTTAATGTTCTCAGCAGTGGCTACCCCATTATACAATCTACTGCTTCTTTCACTGCCCCGCATGTCCTTGACTTCTTCTTAGCGTGTCGATGGCAAAAATCTTTATACATAATTATATATACGTGTGTATGTGTGTACTTTTATGGAGTACATAATAAAGAGTATTCTATTCTATGTCACTGAACTTCTCATAAACGGCTGGACCAATTTTGATGATTTTTTGTTTGTTTGAGTGGGTCCTGGGATGGTTTAAATTCACAATTGAACCCGGTAGGTGGCGCTGTTCAGGCAGGACAACGTTTGTCAGTTGACCTGACAAACGTTGTCCTGCCTGAACAGCGCCACCTAAATAGTACAATATAATATGTCTTTGACTTCAAATCTATCTTTAACCAGGCATTTCGTAATTTGGAATGGGCTTTTAAAAGTAGGACAAAGTAAAAAAATATTTTGTCTTTGTATTTCAATGAGGACTAGGTAGTTCTTCTTTATTCATCATTTAGTAGCGGCAGTATTCGCATTTATTCATCATTTAGTAGCGGCAGTATTCGCATTTATTCATCATTTAGTAGCGGCAGTATTCGCATTTATTCATCATTTAGTAGCGGCAGTATTCGCATTTATTCATCATTTAGTAGCGGCAGTATTCGCATTTATTCATCATTTAGTAGCGGCAGTATTCGCATTTATTCATCATTTAGTAGCGGCAGTATTCGCATTTATTCATCATTTAGTAGCGGCAGTATTCGCATTTATTCATCATTTAGTAGCGGCAGTATTCGCATTTATTCATCATTTAGTAGCGGCAGTATTCGCATTTATTCATCATTTAGTAGCGGCAGTATTCGCATTTTTTCTTCTGAGACTTGACACTATTGTTTATATTTTCTACAGTTCTTTTACGCAACCTCGTTCATCGTCTGCCTAGCTTTTTCCCAACTATGTTGGGGTCGGCTTCCAGTCTAACCGGATGTAGCTGAATACCAGTATATTACATGAAGCGACAGCCTATCTGACCTCCACAACCCAGTGGTTACTGGGTTGTGGAGGTAAGATAGGCTGTCGCTGGGTAACTGGGTAACACGATATCCCTTGGTAAGACTGGGTATCACTTTCGGGCTTCTGATGACCCGTAACAACTATCAAAGATCTACAAATGACAGCCGGGATCAACGGCAACTTCGTTATTCTTTTAATTATTTTTGTGAAAACATGAAGTTTCCTATTTTTAACGCAAAACTCTCATTTTACCGTACATTGAAACCGTTTGTCATTGCCGCCGCAATTACAATACACTATAGACTATCAATATTTGCTTTTTGTAAAAAGAAAAAAGTCGTGTAGCAGTTCATTTTCGACATGTTAAAAAGAGGAATGTACCA
Organism: Tiliacea citrago; assembly: GCA_963921375.1. NCBI lineage: Eukaryota > Metazoa > Arthropoda > Insecta > Lepidoptera > Noctuidae > Tiliacea > Tiliacea citrago. The sequence goes on from OY992802.1 coordinate 1,222,147, forward strand.
ATATCATACGTTGGGGGAACGCCCATTGTCATTTTAGACCCTAATGAGGTTATGCCCTTTACCTGATCCTGTATATCTTTCAAGTAGAATTATAGTACATTTTAACTGTATTTCTGATCCTATTTATATTGCTCCAGTTTCAGCAGCAAAGTATCTGATGGTTTACGTAATTTGACCTAAGTGAGTGCACCGTGCTAGGATTAATCTAGCTAATCGCTAAGAACAGGTTTTGCTGGGACAGTTCTTGTTGTTTTTGCTTTTATATTTGATTCCTACTTTATTTATTTATTTATAAGTATAAAATTATGTGTTAGGTACAATATTGAAACTGTTTGTACTCGCCGTCACTTGTCACAGCTAATATGCTGGCCCATAGGTTTGCACGCTGTAAAGCGTAGGCGTATTTTTCAGTCTTTTTATACTTGCTGCCTATGGGTGAAGCATACGCAGAAGACTTACAGTGCCCTGTGTGTCTGCGTGAATTTATCCGAGATAAATGAATTGAATTTGTATTTTTTGTTTCACGAACTGTGTCCAAATAAACGTTATTCTTTCTTTCATTAGAGAGGTCGCAAAAGATTCCAATGACAACTTGTGTTTAGGCGTTAAAAATATTCTTTATTAGGGTGATGCTGGCGCGGCGTCAGTGTTCAACGCCCTTTGGTGAAACTTTACTGTGGTTGATAAAAGATTTTTTTTATTGAAGTGACGTAATATTTGATCGACAATTTTATTAACGTTCCAAATACCTTACTGAGAACTGGCAAACTTGGTACAGGCCTATAATTGTTGGATTCTTCACTACTTTACTGAGTTGCATATTTCCACTATGATGTTACCACTTCACATTTCAGCAAAAAAGCTAGTTTCAGCTTACAATTTACTGTCCGGTTTGGATTTTTTTAGGCCTGCTTTTATAGTGTCTATGTTTTGTAACGGGTTGTTGAGCTTCCTTAGATAGGCTTGACCTCAGGCGTGCGTTTGTTGCGATAGGATTAATCTATTTAAACTCAAACCGTTCAGGTACTTTTGGCAAAAGGTCCTGTATTTCAGTTTCATGATAAAAAAAAATGGTTTTTTAATAGACCCCGCCTTTTCGACTAAAATTAGCTTGTAAAAAAATGAAATTTATATAATTTTGATATAAAAACTAGTTTGAGAATAGAGAATCATTTGTTTAATTTCAATTTAAGATACACAATGTTCGCTGTAGCGCTATTCTGCATGGCGTGCGCTGTGTACTGGTTGTGGAGCCGGATGAACGCTAAGACTACGGAGCCGCCATACTTCTCGGTGGCGTGGCCTCTTGTGGAACATGCACCATTGATCTTTGGGGACAGCTGCAGTATGTACTTTTAGATACATGAAGAAGTCAATGTGACTAGTTTGCACAAAATCTGTCTTATCAGATACAGGATCAAAATCAGAATGAAAAGTCATTTGTTCAAACTAGGCTGAGAATCAGCGCTTTTAAAACGTTAAAATTACATAAGACAGTCCCCCAAAACGCTCGCCCTTCACCATTTCTCAGTGCTTTAGCTGGGAAGAAGAAGTGGCGCAACAAACCCTCCCAGCAGCACGGCTGTCTGTTCAGTCGGAAAATTTTGATTACAATCAAGTTTAGTTTAGTTTGTGTGTGTTTAGTATAGATACAATAATAGTATGCAAAATAATTTACGTTACGCAACACAAAGCATTAAATAAAATTATTTGCCGTTTGTCAACTAGCACACGCCACTATACCAACAAGAAAAAAAATCTGGCACATACACGAAACGATCAGACTAGATTTAAATATTTACATCTATATTCGCCCCAATTTCTACTTAACAATTAAGTAGAAATTGGGGCAAACAGTTGTTAATGTTACTATAATTATGGTAGTTTCCGATTTTGGTCAGATCAGACGGTTCTAAAGGTTGATCTGAGGCATGTATGGGACCCCTTAAACCAGACTCAGTTATACACAATATTGCACGCTCGAATAAATAGTAGTCGCATTACTTCCAAATAGGTAATGTCTGTACCAGTGTACCTGTTTGTAGATTTATGGAACCGAGTAAACGACGTGGCCAAACAAAGCTACGACTTAGGAGGAGTTGTGTCAGCCAGCATTGGACCACGAACTGTATATAGTAAGTCTATTCTCTTGATGGAAACTAGCATACTTTGAATCGTGAGGAAACGTTCTTGACAGATTTCCGATCTTGTCTATTACAGTCAGGGCTTCCTTCGTATTCATTTTATTGAATAATCTACTGTTTGTTTGTTACTTTTTCACGCTAAAACGGCTGAGCAGATTTGGATGAAATTTAGCACATAGGTAGACCATGACCTGCATTAGGACAAATTGTACTTTATATCCCGATATTCCTACGGAATCCAAGACTTATCCTGGGGAAACGGCGGGGTGCAGCTAGTTAATTATAAAACTGCACCGGCATAACAGCAATGCCTGCAATCAATTTGAATAGGTAAAATGAACAACCCCAATTAACTCCAATAAAAATGGTTACGTCATCGGCATCGGAGTGCTCGGACACAGGTGACCCGTACTAAACTGGGTCATTTTTGTGAAATTACACGCAGTATATTGTCAACCAAACTTTTTGTAAGCTGGCTGTTTTTGTAAGCAAAATAATGATGTGATGTGGAAATAATGATGCCGCACACAGCACAGTGAAACCCGCCATTAGGGTTCATACAAAATGCACCGGTCGCGTGCGCATGCGACCGGCGACACACTGTAGAATGAAAGGGGCCTAACAGTTGCAATGTCTTTCATTTCGTTGCCGAGCAGACACAATTTTCGAATATATGAAGCAATGGATTAGGGATTTCCTATCAAATCATTCGGATTGTGAAAGACAGTTTGTTACGTAATTGGAGTGCTGTTTTCAGGGTTGAAAAAAGACCACCATTTTCTTTTTCGCCGAGCGCGGACTTGTTTGCGAGGCAGCATTATTTTGTGTTTTGTTAGTTATCACACTTGGTCACATAATAAAATTGTCATGTGCTTACGTATGCTGCCTACCTATTGTGCCCCTGCAACTTAAATATAACAGGTTTTTTTTTTTTTGGATTGGTGGAGAAAAAAACAAAATGGCGGAATTATATATTATTATATTATATTTTTTTTAAACGGATTCAATTTAGTCATTCGTGGGTCATAGATACAATGGCGAAAAGTATAAAAATAATACACTACATACATAAAACGTAACCACTTGTTTTGTTGCGATAGCCCTGACTTCCTCACGAGTGACTGTTACCTGAAGTATGCTTAGAATTCGTGACAGACCAACGCGTTTGCATGAGTGAGCCGATTCTGACCATTTGTTCGTAGCTGAAATACTGTATGTTATTACTAAATTATGCCTACTGTGATACGGACCATACGGATTTGCTTGGTTTTATTGTTTTTTCGCGTTATGCATTTTGCACAAAAAATCGGTACATGTGCTCCGAATCCGATGAAGTCAACGATCAGAAGTAGAGAGCAATGCTCTGTTGATAAAATAAGGTTATAGGAATGCCTACTTACTTAGTACAGAAGTATTTTTATCTTATCAAAATACCAAATATTCATCTGTCACTAGATTTCCTTGGATTTGCAATAAAGAATCAAGGATGTAGAATGTTGTTATCATTACTATCGCCACTTCTAACTAATTTTTAATTGAATTGCTTGATTCTGATAAAATTGTCATTTGCCAGTTGTGACCGACCCGGATGACAGTTTCACGGTAGCGACCACGTGCCACGAGAAGGATGAGATTTACGGCTTCACAAAACCATGGCTAGGCGATGGATTATTCACTGCGAGATGTGAGTTGCATAAAAATAATTTTATATGACCTTGGGTAGGGCATACAATATTAACACAAATACAAAAATCAGGAAACTCTTTTTACACACAGTGTACAGTGTTTCTCACGGCTGCACCTAATTTAATAGGCCCACAAATACACAATACTTCAAAGGACATGGATTAGTCTGATACATTAATCAATTATTAAATATCATGTTAATTACAGTCTAGTTATTATTCAATACCCTTTAAACACAGTTTTAATATTTTATATTCTAAAAATACTCGCGGAATCATATCAATTCTCACAATAAGTATGTCCAAATTACCATCATATCTATTTCCAAAACTGGCAACATAGATATATCCCCGAATACTTTAATCAAAATAATAATCTTTTAAATTGATTTTTTTTTAAATAAAGGTATTTATTGAGAGAGGAGAAAAAATAAAAATAAAAATATTATGATTTATTAACTGTATCACATAAGGCACATTGCCAGACTCTTAACAATCAACCTTATAAAATCTATGTATCATATTTGCCGCACTGCTAGGCTTTCAACGAGTTTTAATATTATTTTAACAAAACAAAAAAAAAAAAAAATTACGTTCTAACGTGAAAAAAACATGAAATTTAAAACATAATTATTTTGTACTTCCATCCATATATTTAAAAAACAGAATCTCCTCTCAGTATTAGTCGGTTAAAAATCAATAATCATAGTTATAACAGCCTTTGAAGCTTCTAAAATCTAAATTATTGGTAAAATGAGATCAATAACGAATGTCTACTTATAAATTATCAGTCTTACAATTACTAATTATTATTTCTTAGTATGGTATTCTTGAAAAAAATTACGCTCTGGCAATAAGCACAACCTCATTTTGCATTTTTGGCAAAACAATTTGGTCTGCCCTTTTGTGCAGTACATGCACCTCCCTCTGATGGATGCTATAATAGGATAATGAGCAACTTGATCATACCGAACAGCACCTGGGGATCTTTCAGCTACTGGTTTCTGTATGGTCTTGGTTGAGCTGACGCTAGTCCTGCTAATATTGCCTGTATTAGTTCTCTCAAATCTGCGTAGGCTTTCGAAAATTTCAAATCGAAATGTTTTCAGCGACTTGGGTTTTTTGCCTTCATGCCTGGCTTCTCTATCACGCCGATAGAGAAGCCAGGCATTGTTCACGCAAATATCGAGCATTAGCGAGAAGATTGGTAAATACTAGCGATGGCCTCGGAACGGTGTACGATACAGAGCAATTAGCATATCTGCTAGATCAACTCCACCCATGTCGGTGTTATATTCTTTTATCAAATTTGGGCAAGACTCTGGCATTTTTCTTCCTTGGTCTTTCTTGTAACGAACCACATTCTGGAGAGGATGCGCGTCTACAAATGTGCTTGCGGCTGTAACACATTTTTTATCATACCATTTGACGACAGCGATCTTGTTTTTATTGCATACGACTTGTGCATGAGATCCTCTGCCGCTTTTTTGAAGATCTTTATCTGTAGGTAGTTTTTTCTCCGCTCCTCGGAGCCTGTGTGAATATTAAGGTTTTCTATCGAAGATGGCAATGATGGAGGCGGTGAACTGCTGTCGGAGTGCGATGGGTGGAAGCAGTACTTCAGTTCATCCTCAGCAGATGAGTCACTTTCGTCCAAATCCGATTTTGCCCCCGCCTTCGGAACAAGAGCCACAAGTTGCCGAGCTCTTCTTTGTTGTTGCATACTAAGCTGATGAACCACCTGTGGCAGAAAAATTGAAATAAACAATAATAATAACAATAAAATAACAATAATTACTTATAATATTATTATAATATTAAAATTTACAAATAAATAGTATCTATAAAAATCAAGCAATGTCACGTATTTGATACATAACAAAAAATGTCTAGAATATTGACTATCTGGCAGTGTGGTCTTGGTCTGATACACTCTAAAAAAACAGTGAATTAGATACGATTTCAATACAGTTTGGTACTGGAAAATAGCATTTCCGACTAGCAAATATTATAACCTATTCAAAAACAAAAACAAACAATTGAATCTGAAAACAATTTGATCAAAATATAATAAAAAATAATTATTTTTACCTTGCGACGCGCAGACGTCTTCGACCGGTTCGCCATCTTGTTTTCTACTGCATTCTCAGTGTTACAAGTAATAAAATAGTATTTTTTGGTAGAATCGGGATTATATTTTGTAACATATTAAATAATAAAAGTTATGAAAATACGTCTCGGAACGTCTCTAGATTTTCAAAAAGTTCAACGTATCAAATTCACTGTGCCAAGAATAGGGTTAATTAAATTATCTTTTCGTCTGTATTAATATTTCAATTAAGTTCGTCAAGCGCGAGTGCTCCTCAACAAGTTAAAGGATTATTATTTTGATTACTACATTATAAAAAAAAAATATTTTTCCCTTGCCAAACTATTGAAAAAGTTTAATATTGCTAGATATTCTGAATTTGAATCGAAATCCCCAGATTCGTTATGGAAAGATCACCGCAAGCTCTTGGATCCAGCGTTCAGTCAGATACTCCTGGACACGTTCATGGGAGTCTTCAACAGCCAGTCCAGGAAGCTGGTGAGAGACTTTGAGAAAGGGGTTGGCAAAGGACTCTTTGACTACTGGACTTATACACGAAATAACACTTTGGAAACTATATGCTGTAAGTCTATAATTTATTTCTAACTTCTTACGAATACGTATATTTTATTCATCAACCTCAAAGCATATTAAGTCATACGAGTAACCATTAATCGTTGATTGATTCCAGTGACAGCGCTAGGAGTAGACTTCACAGACTCGAACCTCAATAGCAAGTACATGGAAGCGTCAGAACTGATCCTCAACACGATAGTGGAACGAATCATGAAGTTCTGGTGGCACAGCCCCTATACCTTCGCATGGAGCAACCTCAAGAAGAAGCAGGATGCTTGTCTGAAGATACTACACAATATGTCATATACGGTTAGGATATAGATATTTGCTTGGGTAGATTAACGCTAATCGTAGTGTACAAATGAAATGTAATTGTTTATTCCACAGAACAGTAAACTGTTTTTTCTGTTCTGTGGTTTATTCTGTAAATAGGTTATCTAAATCACTTTTATACGTCATATTAAGAAATAAGCTAGATGGAGTCGACATTTCCTAACTGACTACCCACCCTGAAAAGAAATGGCGAAACAAACTCAGGGGTCAAACTCAAGTCTCTTTTAAAGTCCGGACATAATCTTGGTCAGATCATGTGAGGACCATGTAGATCTGTGTCTGAAATGGTTTTTTGAAGAAAGAACCACTCAAAGTTGAGTGGACCTGTCCAGTCAGTGCAAGCATTTGTCAGTAATCGTGTAGTTCAAATCAAGACTTAAGGAGGTCGAACAATACCAAAGAATGGACATTTGAGTAGGCCGCATAAAGTGCTCAAAATGCCAGACAATCATTAAAAGTAACAGAAAAAAAAAAACCCACATAGTGCTCACATTCACAATAATTAAAGTAATTAATATAATACTTTTCAAATTAAATATTTATGTAAATATGTAAATAATATGCAGCAATGTCAATATCTATATATGTTATAAGTAATAGAATTTATATTCTTTCAAAGAGTGTGAAATATTAGCTAGTATTGTTCTGTGTGTCTAAATTATATTCGATTTTAAGCTTTAAATGCAAAACTCATTCTATCATGTGATCATTACCTTCTGCATCCTGTTGGGATAGGTATTATATCAAATTTGGTTGCAGGTTCTAGAAAAGAGAAAATCCGAGTTTAATGGAAATATTTGCGCTGAGAGGAGCATAATACCAGGTACGACTTCTCCGTGCTATTTTCAGTATTGCCGATTCGTAGAATTCAGCTAAGCTTTTAATTATTCCTAGGAACAAAATTCAAACCCGTCTTGGACCTCCTCCTAGAGCTGTCAGTTGAGAAGGGAGTTTTTAACGACAGACAGATCAGAGAGCATGTAGACACTATAATCTTCGCCGGCCAGGACACTTCGGCGAAGGTACTTATGTTTACCATGATATTGTTGGGGTCTCACCCCGAAGCCCAGGAAAGAGTATTTGCTGAGTAAGTGCCTACTCGACTTATCATTATTAATATCTAATTTAACTGACTTGTCTGACGAGGCTACACGTGTAAGCCCTTACAGTAAATACATTTCACAGTAATAGATTTTACTAAAAGAGTGACGAATGGAAATGTTGATGGATGGAGAGGGTCAAGAAGAGCAAAAAAAATAGTGGATGGATTGTGTGAGGGATGATTATGAAAGAAGAAAGAGTTAGTTATAATGGTGTTTTCACCTATGTTATTAAAAAGTTGTGGGGACAAGAAAAAAATGAAGTAATTGGTTTATTAACGTCACAAAATAAGTACGGTATTTCATTTTGATTCTTATTTACACAATAATTTCAGGATTCAAGATGTCCTGGGTGGAAACAGAGACGTGGAGAAGACTAACTTATCGAAGCTGGTGTACTTGGACGCTGTTTTAAAGGAGAGCATGAGAATTTTCACCGTTGTACCGGTTATCGCTAGAAAACTAGATAGAGATGTAAAACTAAGTTAGTTGATAAAATAAGACATGATATTGGACTATCAACACTAATCTTACGGAACCAATTATCTTTTCACACTGGGTCAAACTTCGTTCTAGATACGAGGACCAGTATTTAGGAAGTTACAAAATACTTTTCAATACATTTATTCAAGGAAACGGTGACGAAGCCCTTTCATTTGATTATTTCTGTACCTTCGATCTTCGTATTCTTTAAAGCGCTACGTAATTGCGATTATGAATGACCTTTCGCCCTAATTTATCTATCTTTATCTTCCGTATTCAGAAAACTGCACCCTCTCAGCCGGTCGGAGCTGCTTCATATTTCTGTTCGGTATACACAAGCATCCGACCTGGGGACCAGATGCGCACCAGTTCAAGCCTGCACGCTGGCTGGAACCTGGCAAGTTGTCTGATAACCCTAAGGCGTTTGCTGCCTTTAGTTTGGGCAAACGTCAGTGTATTGGTGAGTTTTTTTCTCTATTTAAGAAAACTGTTGAGAATTAACCATTCCCCTCTTATCTCCGAAAATACTGAGCCTAAAATTTAAAAAAAAATACGGAAAATAGTTCTTTACTTATAGATTACAGGAAAACCTAAACATACATTTAAAAACAACTTATTAAGCGCCTTGCTCAACATTTTAAATTATTATGTAGTATATAAGTATGTACCTCAAATAATTATTTACACTAACTAGGTACTAACTACAAAAAAAAATACAACATAAAAAAATAAAAAAAACACTTAAGCGTCGAAGTACTCGTCCGCATCGCTGTCATCCGGAAACGTGCCCAGAAGACTGGCAGCATTGCCACGTTGAATGGCAATGCTAATTCTTTGGGCAAAGAACGAGCCAGCCCTCTGGTCACGTGAAGTGTCGATCAGTCGGCGAGAAATTTCCTTATAAAGGAGACGCGCACTCGGGCCCCATGACCCGAGCGTTTCGACTCCAAACGGCTCAAAACTGTAGTTACCCATAAGATTACTACAGATTACTCAGTATGTACCTATATTATTTAGTTTTAAGATTACGAAATAATTGTATTGTTGTTATATATTGACACACACACACACCCTCACATAAACTCACGCCTTCTTCCCATGGGATAGGCAGAAACTATAGAACGCCACCTGAGACACTCCTTACGTACTCCTTTTGCTTCGCCTACGTTCAGCGTTTCTTATTATATTGATTTTATTTAATTTTACCAAAACTGTATCTTTTATGCTAATAACATGTGGACACGTAGTGGATTGTACATTTACCTGCAGCATACTGTGTATCTAGATTTAATATACAATGTACGATTGTTTGTCTTCCCAAATAAAATAAAACGTATAAAAAAACCTATGGTCTTAAAATAACTTGGTAAATCTCTCAATATTGTGCGTACAAACTTATATTTGCAGTTGGAATGTATGAGGGAACATGTTTTTTAACTATAATGTTAAGTTAGTTCTTAGGATAAATTCATCCCATCTACGGAACCCTTCATTGTGCGTAGTCCGACACGCACTTGTTTCATAATACTCGTAACTTCATGCAGTAGCGGATTGCAACTTAAATACGACCAAAAATATTGATTGGTTAATTATTTCATTATTCTACCAGGTAAAGCCTACGCCATGATGTCAATGAAGACGACCCTCGCTCACGTGGTGCGGCGCTACAGAATCAAGGCTGACCACACCAAGGTGCGGCTCAAAGTTGATGTTATGCTGAAGCCAGTCGCAGGACATTACATCAGTATGGAGAGGAGGACGTAGAATAGAATGAGATTACGGAACCCAAGTAGCCCAGTCAAAATAAACATTTACACAATGCGCATTGAGCAAAAAATTTAAATGGGTTTCCCCAGTAGGCATAATCCACAATCAAACTTCCTTCATCACAACTGGAAGTTTGGTCAGATAGTATTCTATTGATTGATTTTTTTTTCTATTGGTAATGATTAAAGTAGAATGGATTAAGGTTGATTTCTGATGCTGGTCTGTTTATTAAAATTGATAATCGTCAAGTTCGACTCCAACAGTCATGTCTTCATCTTCGCTTTCTTTTTCTTCTCCTTTTTGGATTTCTGTACATTACTCTAAGAAAAATGCAACAGTTGTCTCTTCATCAGTATTTTAAGCATCTGTTGTCTTGCTTTGAAAATTGATACACACTGGTGAACAAAATAATCCGACTTTTTGACAGCCAGAAGTTTTACTACAACTCTTCTTGCAAATACAAAAACAGTATTTAGCAGTTTTTCTGGAGCAGGTGGAAGTAGAGTTTGTATTGGCTCCAAACTAGTACCTAGTAATTTCTAACCACTTTCTTCTGGGTTCAGTTCATTGTCTAGCCACACTTGAACTTGATTTCCTCCAGAAAAACACTTTATACTATTTTTTGTAATTGTAAGAAGAATTGTAGTAAAAATTGTGGTTGTCAAAAATACCTATTTTTACGATATAATATGTGAAAATCCAATATTCTTGACCTCTGACTTTGAATAAAAATTTTACTAGAAAATCGATCCTCCAATCCTGGTGGGGATAATCAACATTTTATTTGTAATAGATATAATTGTATTAATTTGAAATTCAATGTAAAATTTGATTATTCATGAGTTACCTTATCATTCGATGTTGTACTGTTACCAATAAAACGCCAACCCAGCTAGGGTTGCCGTCCTCGCGCACATCTGGGAGTGGCGCGAGGAGGCGAAACGCCGGGGTGAAACTCCGCTGCCGCGAGAAATCACGGCACGGCGGACAGAGCTCCAGCGGGATCTCATGGCGACATGGAGAGTGCGATTGTCGCAACCCAGCGCTGGGCACGCCACAATTGTGGCGATAAGTCCCCTCTTTGAGGAGTGGCTAGAGAGGCGCCACGGCGTCCTCACCTTCCGCCTGACGCAGGTCCTCACCGGACACGGTTGTTTCGGGAGGTTCCTGTTCAGGATAAACCGGGAGGAAACGCCCGGGTGTCACCACTGTGTGGATCGCCCGGAGGACACGGTGGAGCATACGGTGGAGGTCTGCCCAGCTTGGGCGGAGCACCGCCGTGTCCTCACGGAGGCGATTGGCGGCGGCGACCTCTCGCGTCCGGGCCTGGTTCAGGCCATGGTTCGGAGCGAGAGTGCATGGGAGGCCGTCACCTCCTTCTGCGAAGCAGTTATGCTAGCGAAGGAGGAGGCGGAACGCGTGAGGGTGAGACAAGGTTCGCGCCCTCGCGCCCTTAGTCGCCGCAGGAGACGCCCCGGGCGTCGGGAGTCGCAAGCCGATTTCCGGCCACCGTAGGCGCGGGCCTGCGGACGGTGAGCGATGGGTAGCTCGCCGTCCGATAAAGACCAGGCCCGGGTCGACGGCGCGTTGTGTTCCACGCGCGCCTCAAAGAGATGTCAGCACAAACTGACGGGGTCCGTTAGGACCAATGCCTGCCGGGGTTGCGAGTTTGTCCGAAAGGGATATCGTGGCCCTGGCACACAGGCAACGGAAGGAACACGGGTGGGTTTTAGTCAGTAAAAGTCTGACACGCCCTCCCGCTCCGCCCAGAGCGGGAGAAGTTATTTGATGATTTCCCACCCAAAAAAAAAAAAAAAAGTAGCACACCTCCGCCGTGAAACCATCACAGCGAAACCGCAGTAGTTCAATTCAACTGGCTCGCGTCATGTTTCGCTACTCGAATTGGATGCGACTAGCGGAACATGACGCGAACTAGTTGAATTGAACTACCGCGGTTTCGCTGCTATGGTTTCGCGTGATAACCGGAATTCTGAAAATCACATGTCGAATCTAACCCTACAAGTATGGTCTCAGGTTTTACGTCACTGGCTGATCGAGCTCTCCCTGGAAAGTGATAATATCACTTTCTGACAGGCAGTAGCGTTCCCCTCGTTTTAATTTGAACGGGCGATTTGGATAACAATGTTGAAATGTTTGTAATTAGTGAAGTAATTCAAGTAGTCCATAATTAACACACTTTGAATGATTAAAAGTTCCGTTTTAAGTGCAATAAAGTCTTACGTGCAATTTAGTATAGGCACGTTTAACTTAAACGCTATTTTGTCTTATATGTTTTTAGCTCCAAGCACACCTCTTCATGTATTTAAGATAATTGTTAAGTACCGTTCTTCTTTTGAATTTTAGGATTGTTTTTTCACCCCACAACTAGTTATTAAGTTTTTATGTGTAATTGCTGATTCGATGAAGCTCTCGGCTTCTCGTTGGTCCACTCGCTGAGCGATCGGATTGGCCTGCTAATGAGCACACTAGCGCCGCGTCCCCGCGCACTTTCTCACTGTATCAACGTGTCAAAATCTCCCAACGCGCTCCGCGCTAACAAAAACATTTTTCTGAAAAGAAATGGTCCTTCAGTGATTTAATGCTACAATCCCCGCAAGACACTAGGAAATAACATAACCAGCACCTGTGGACAATATGTGTAGTGTGGTTTAACCTGGATTCATACCTAGCCACCCCGCCGATCCCAACGAGCGTGAAGCAGTAGACCGGAGATAGCAGGTGAGCTTCACGAATTTATTACACAATAATAAATGGCCTAAAAAATTCAAAAAGCGTCGAAATTTCTACAAAAATTGCAAAAGAAGTAAATAGTCAGATATGTCATCACTAGAGATCGGATATTCGGATGCATATTTACCTAAAGTTTGAGAGTTGACTAGTATGGAGTGCGCTTCAGTACGGGAAAAGTGTCGGTATCCAGGACCGACGAAATTTTAAGAACTACTCTTTAGTACTGTGTTTATATATTATCTGCCTAGCCTTTTCCCAACTATGTTAGGGTCGGCTTCCAGACTAACCGGATGCAGCTGAATACCAGTATGTTACATGGAGCGACTGCCTATCTGACCTCCACAACCCAGTAACTGGGTAATACGATACCCCTTGGTAGGACTGGTTGTCAGACTTTCGGGCTTCTGACCACCCGTAACGACTGTCAAAGATCCACGAATGACAGCCGGGACCAACGGCTTAACGTGCTTTCCGAGGCACGGAGAAGTCTCGGTATGTAAAGATGGTCACCCATCCACGGACCAACCCCGGCAAGCGTAGCTTAACCTGATGGATCGACCCGTGTGGCTATTATTACTTAGCCACGAGCTCCTCTTTTGTACTGTGTATGCGGGCGAATAAATTTATATAATTTTAGCCTAGCCTTTTAAAATTCTTGCCTAGTTCTAAATAGATAAGCAATATTTGTTATGCTTAGGAATTTTAATATTTATAGACACGTACTGTTATTAATGAAACCCCGCGATCCCGGGGAAAAAATATTTTAAGAAGCCGTTTCCATACTTTCATAGCTAAAAATTAACTTTAGGCAAATATGCATCCGAATTTCCGATCTCTGGTCATCACTTAAGTCATATTATTAACCTGTCTATAACAAATGGCACATTTCCAAAGGATCTTAAACTAGCAATTATTAAACCTTTGTTGAAAAAAGATGATAAAGAATTAGTTGAAAATTATCGACCCATTGCTCTCCTTTCTATATTTTCTAAAATCTTTGAATATAGAATTAAATAATTACCTAGCACATAACAATATCTTATGCAGCGAACAAAAAGGTTTTCGAAAACATAAAAATATAATATATCTTTGAGTTTTAAAAAAATGTAATGACTGCGGTTGATAAAACTACCCCTGTGTGCTCCATCTTCTGTGATATGACACAAGCCTTCGATTATGTGGATCACAAAATATTGGCTAGTAAATTGGAGGCATACGGTATAAGAGGAGACGTTTTAGAACTATTTAGATCTTACTTAACTGATCGAAAAGAAATCACACAAATTACAAACTTTAACATAGAAACTAAAAAAGAAGAACAATACCAATCCAAAGTAAGATATGTTAGATATGGCGTTCCCCAGGGCAGCGTAGTGGGACCTACGCTATTTATTACCTACATCAACGACCTCCCTAATGCAACTGTGCAACTTATGACATTATTTGCAGACGACAGTTCAGTAAATATTACATGTAATGATAAAATCTATTTGAAAACGACATAAATAAAGCACTAACATCTATAATAAATTGGCTAATCAATAATAATATAAAAAAAAATATAAACAAAACAAATATAATGAACTACAGTCAAAGACCTCAAAATTCAATTAAATTTAAATTAATATATGATAATAATATAATAAATCAAGTAGAAACAGCTAAATTCCTCGGTTTAAAAATTGACAGTAGACTCAATTGGAAATGTCACACAGAAGACCTTTGTACAAAAATAAGTAGTTTATCTTTTGCGATGTACAAACTGGCACCAACAGTGAGTAGAAACGCATTATTCATGGCGTTTATGGACTTGTTGAATCGGTGCTTAGATACGGTCTAATATTTTGGGGTAATTCGACAAACACCAACATGGTGTTTAAAATGCAGAAGCGTTGTATTCGGGCTATGTTTAACATCAAAAATACCGACAGCTGTCCACCACTGTTAAAATACCATTTACTGACACTTCCGTCACTATACATCTTGGAAATAGCTTTATTTGTTAGAAGCAATCCTCACTGGTTTCCTCTTTTGTCACACAATGTCACTAGAAATAGACGTACTAAATATAAAAACTTCTTACAGCCTCACTCTGCGAAAACAGCACTCCTTCATAGAAGCGTGTTTTGTATGGCACCATTAATATATAATAAGATTCCAGAGGATATTAAAAATATAAACCAGCCAAACTTATTCAAAAGAGAACTTAAGAAGTTACTTACTGAAAAATGTTACTATTATGTTAAAGATTTTTTGAATGATAGTTTCTAATCTATTTGTTATATTTTAATTTTGTTATTTTTTTTAATTGTGTTATTTTTCAAGTTGCTATAATTAATGTTGTACGCCAATGGTGGCAAAACATGTTGAAACCGCAGATTTTCACTTTTACATCCACATTGGCATTTATATGTATAATGTTACACATGTTTACAAATAAATATGCCTTTGGCGCCATCTACTACTCTCATACATCTACTACATACAGTGATTATCGCGGCGATGTGCGAGTGTCAAGCCGTGACATCACATTCTATAGACACTGTATGGAGCACTCCGCACTCGGCGATATCATCGCGGCGACAATTTGATGGCACGGCGAGACTATCGCTTGGATTCTCTCGCCCGTGGAGATGGTGCCTAAGAATCTAGTGTGAAATCTTTTGTGCTAAAAGAAAAGGTGACATTCTTTTGTTTTAAAACAAAGCTAAGCACGTGGTTTTTAAAGTAAAATGGAGCCTATATCAATGCTGTGTGAAATCTGCCCATAAGGTTAGAGTTTTTAATCAAATTTGTGTAATTGTTGTGTGCGTTACGATTGCTCCGCCAAGTTATCCAAACAGAAAAAACTTAGCCCAAAAAATTGTTTACCTACTTGTAAGAATTTGTAATTGGCCATATTCCTGTTATTAACAAATGCACACGCTTAATAAAATAAAGTAAATAAAACACAGGTAATAACATGGACCCCTAAAGTGTCATTCACTAGGGCAATTTTTAACTTAGAGTTGTATTGATAATTTTAATGGTTTTCATAAGCCGAATTTACCATCCATAATAATGATAAACTAAAACTTAAAAGTCTACAAAAATAACAAGAGAGTCAACATGTTAGTTCATTAATCATTTATTAACGTATTTTTATTATTACACGACTGCCCAAAAAGAAGTCTAGTAAAAGGAGTACCTATTGTGTTACATACATAACAATCATTTTATAACCTTTTTAAAATGACAACATTTCATAATTAACCTTTATAAACCCCTTAAGGTGAATCTGCAGTGGTACCCGCGTAATTCAAATGTTCTTAAACTCGTAAGTTTTTTTCAATTTCAGGTCAGTGTCAGGTTTTATCTTAATCAAAATATGATTTGCGAGTCTATCATACATGTATTTACAGAATTATTATAATTATAATCATTAATACATCTCTCTAAGTTACATTTGTTCCATTGAATGACTTTTTCTTGAATTCATGACATTGGGGAACCAATCTAACTTAGAGAGATGTATTAATGATTACAATGATTATAATTATCGATGTATCGGAGAACATGTTTTCAACTACAATTTTAAGTTAGTTTTAGGATAAATTCATTCCAACTACGGAACCCTTCATTGTGCGTGGTCCGATACGCAGTTGCTATATGTTATGTGCTAACATTAGTAACTACCATTCACTATTCTGAGGGCTCTCAGAACTATAAACATTATCTAAACTGTCAAACATTCTGCTAATTCTTCTTATCCATCATAAGTAATAGTTTCTAATATAAAGCTTCTATTATTTTATTATATTCTACCTCCTCTCCATGCTGATGTAATGTCCCGCAACTGGCTTCAGCATAACATCAACTTTAAGCCGCAACTTGGTGTGGTCAGCCTTGATTCTGTAGCGCCGCACCACGTGAGCGAGGGTCGTCTTCATTGACATCATGGCGTAGGCCTTACCTGGAACAATATCATTAGTTAAATTAATCTTATTTTTTTTCCAAAATAAGTTACAAAGCTCCAATCTTCTATTGAACAAAGTGACATCCCATTATAAACTTTTAATTTGTTCCTGCAGAATGTACCACTACTAGAATGTTGAAAGAACATGTTCGACTTGTTTTGTTTAGGAGTGTTTAAATGTAAAGTGCTTTCCTTTTAAATATAATTTTGAGATTGGCCCATACCAATACAGTGCCGTTTTCCCAAACTGAAGGCAGCAAACGCGTTGGGGCTACTAGGCAGTCTGCCAGGTTCCAGCCAGCGGTCAGGTTTGAACTCGTCCGCATCTGGACCCCAGATCGGATGC
The DNA here is from genome assembly GCA_963921375.1 of Tiliacea citrago. Classification (NCBI taxonomy): domain Eukaryota; kingdom Metazoa; phylum Arthropoda; class Insecta; order Lepidoptera; family Noctuidae; genus Tiliacea; species Tiliacea citrago. Next base: position 1,239,376 of record OY992802.1, read on the forward strand.
TTGTGGAGCCCCAAATAAAACAATATACAAGTCCGACCGGCTGAGAGAGTGCAGTTTTCTGAAACATAGGTACATAGATGAAGTTTAGGACGGAAAGGTTGAAGAAGATAAAGATAAAAGTTCTGCAGGTTTCGACGATGAACATTTAGTCAACCGATAAGTTGACAAACGAACGAAATATCTTTTGTTCGTACCTAAGTATTGACTTTCGTGACTTTAGAACATATTTTGGACCAGAGTATAGGATTGGTAGCAGTGTAGTTAACACTGCTACAAATCCAACAAGGGCTTTTTAGCAGTGGGATTGGTAGCAGTGTTGACTATCCAAGATCATGAACATACTAAGTTCAACATCTTCATCAAGTTTCCTGGCTATGATAGGCGCGATTGGGAAGAGCCTCATGCTCTCCTTGAGAACAGCTTCCACGTACACCAGCTTCGACAAGTCCATCTTCTCCACGTCCCTGTCTCCTCCCAGGACCTCTTGTATCCTAAAATGATAGTGGAAATAAAAATCAAAAATATGTACCCAACCTATTAGACTGGAAGACCGCATGGCCATTGCCACAGCGGCCATTTCTAAATGTGCGTAGCAAGGTCAAGTCAGTTCAGTTGGATAGACATAACTCGATCGAGTAGGTACTTACTCAGCAAATGTTTGTTCTTGGGCTTCAGGGTAAGAACCCAACAATATCATGGTGAACATGAGCACATTAGCCGTAGTGTCATGGCCGGCAACGAGTATGGTGTCCACATGCTCTCTAATCTCTTTGTCGCTAAACACTCCCTTTTCAATAGACAGCTCAAGAATAAGGTCTATGAAAGGTTTGAATTTGGTTCCTAAAAGAAAGTAACAAAAAGTTTCAGAAAATCTCGTTGATGCCATAAAAAAGGGCGTGTAAATAAACTTTACCTGGTATTAAACTCCTTTCAGCGCACGTATTTCCAATTAACTTTGATTTGCTATTTTGAAGGACCTGCAACATTTTTTATTACATTGACTATTTAGTTGGCACTGTAACATCCTAAACAGCTCTGTAATTCTAGGCCTAACTCAGTTAATTAGGTACTTCATTCAAAATGTAAACTGGGAGTGCTTTGTTGCTTTACGATTGCTAAACTTATCCTTTATGTAACTGTTGCGTAACCTAGTCCAGTCATTTAAACTTAAATTAGGTAAGAATCTCGGAATACAAGATACCCAGCTGTAAGTCTGTAAATACTTGTATATTGACACCCTAAAAGTTGTCTCAAAACCTACATATGGTAGGGTGTACGCAACTATTAAATTTCAAGGTCAAAGGTCACAAAAATCGGTTCTTTGTGCTTTTTTTGGAAATATCTCATTTCCTATGGGTTTTTTGCTATTTGTATTTATTATCAATATTGTTGAATACAAAATTCTCTAGAAATTTTGTCCAAAAAAATTTTTCATACGGTGAACCGTTTTCGAGATAGCGGGCGGAGATCGCGCGGTCACAGCATTACTTCAGGTCAACCGGTGCCTCCGGTCGAAAACGCGCCATATATAGTTGATGAACTATCGATAAATCAATCGATTATAAATATTTGTCAATTTTTATTAACTATTATATTATATTTTATCATTTTCTTCATGCATTAAATCTATATCTATTCAATAATGCTGATGACCGTTTCCTAAAATTAAAAAATAATTAAGGGAAAAACTTAAATCATAATATAATTATATTCCCATTTACACTAATGACATTTTAAATAGAAAATAATTAAGTTCATTTTCTTTCAAATCTGTAAATTTTAAAATCCTTCCACTACGTCAAAAATTATACCTGGGATTATTAGAGAGTGGAACTCAAACCTTATTGTCAATCTATAATGCTCCGAAATCTGTGAAAAGTCTCGATCATCTTCGTTATATACATTACGTTAAGTCTACAAAACTTAATAAACCTGTGCAGCTTTCAAATATTCCACCAACCAGTGCAGCTGCTCATCAACATTTCAAACGTGTATATTATCAAGTTCAAACTTGGTTAGGCTATGATTTGGAACCCCAGGTATGGGGTTGGGCAATGCGAAACGATTTTCTGGAGCCTATCATGACAATTTTACCACCTGCTCCAGAAGATTTGCTAAATACAATTTTCTGCAACTGCAAGAGTGGTTGTGGTTTGCGATGCGGATGCAGGAAAGCGGGCTTGCAATGCTCTTTAGCTTGTGGCCAATGTAATAGGCAAGCTTGTCTCAATGCTCAACCATATCAGAGCGACATGAACGAAGATAGAACCTTTGACCCCGAAATCATGGAAGAACTTGAGACAAATGTCGTTGAAGACGATAATGAAAACCAGTTTGAAATTTACCAGCAGCCGGAAGACGACGATGAAGAGGAAGAAGATGATTAAAATTATAAATTGTAGTTTTTGTACCCTTTATTCCATTTTTTTACTTTTAATAAAAATAAATGGTTTGAATGATATTTTTTAATAAAAAGATTAATTCATAATTTATTTGTTTTTTTTTTTCATCATGTGAGAAGTTATTAATATTAATTAGGTTAAAATTCAAATATAATTCCTATATTTTCTTTAACAATTCTGCAATTACATGGGCAGGTAAGTGTTGTTAAATAAATTAATACTGAATAAAAAGTGGATAGGTTAGGAAAAAAATGATAAAATATAATATATTAGTTAATAAAAATTGACAAATATTTATAATCGATGGATTTATCGATAGTTCATCAACTATATATGGCTCGTTTTCGACCGGAGGCACCGGTTGACCTGAAGTAATGCTGTGACCGCGCGCTCTCCGCCCTCTATCTCGAAAACGGTTCACCGTAACAAAATTATTTTGAACAAAATTTGTAGAGAATTTTGTATTCTACAATATTGATAATAAATACAAATAGCAAAAAACCCATAGGAAATGAGATATTTACAACGAAAGCGCAAAAAACCGATTTTTGTGACCTTTGACCTTGAAATTTAATAGTTGCGTACACCCTACCATATGTAGGTTTTGAGACAACTTTTAGGGTGTCAATATACAAGTATTTACAGACTTACAGCTGGGTATCTCGAATTCCGAGGTGAACTTACTACGAGTATAATGACTGGACTAACCCTCGAAAGACACGCAGACTGGAATTCGTGTTATGTTGATGCGGTTACTGAGAGTTTGGAAGACGATAATGAATAGCAAGGAGGTGATAAACGTGATAACGGCTAATAGAAGACTAATAGAACAGCTACTAATTGTATGGAAGGGAAAGGAAACCAAGCTGTGCTGACTTGACCGAATAATTTGGAATAACGACACGAAGATGTTAGTGAATTGGTTGGTAGAGGGTATTTTTCCCTTCACCGGAAGAACAGCAGGACTATGAAGCGCTATATTCTTACCGTGTGCGACATATTGTGCAATATCTCCAGACAAGCATCCTGTTTCTTCTTGAGTTTGCTAAATTTGAAGGTGTAGGCACTGTGCCACCAGGGCTTTATAAACCGTTCCATAAACGTTTTAAAAATTAGCTCCAAGGCTTCTACGTACTTGCTGTTGAGGTTTGAGTCTGTGTAATCTACTCCTAATGCTGTCACTGAAAACAATGACAACTTTCAATTAGTTATTACTAAATCTTGACGCCTTGATGAGGTTGATAAAAATATTCAGGTTTAAATGTTAGAAGCAAACGGCAAACTTACAGCAAATAGTTTCCAGAGCGTTATTACGTGTGTATGTCCAGTGATCAAAGGGTCCTTTTCCAACCTCTTCATCGAGGTATTTCACCAGCTTCCTGGACTGGCTGTTGAAGACGTCTATGAAGGTGTCCAGGAGTATCTGACTGAATGCCGGGTTCAGGAGTTTGCGGTGATCTTTCCAAATCGCATCTGGAGAATTTAACAAAATCTGATGAGAGAGATGTATTAATGATTCTAAAAATTATAGTTCTGTAAAAACATAATTGGTTATAGTCGCGAATCATATTTTCAAATCAAATAACTTTATTGCAATCCATAGTATACATACTGGAGGTAAATAATGTTTATTAGGAACAATTATGGACCCTGTCGGGCACAGCAACATTTTAATTAAGTAGGAGAGAGGAAGAACGTTTAATGATTTTTATCAAGAAACAACCTGACACTAACCTGAAAATAGCAAAAAAAACGTAAGAACATTTGTAATTTCGCGGGCTGCAGCTGCGGATTTACCTTAAGCATTTTTGGGTTTTTTAGTCAAAGTCAAACCATTTATTTCAAATAGGCACATAAGAGGCACTTTTGAACGTCAAAATTTACAAAAAAATTGAATTCATTGTAGTTGCCCCGGGGTTCCAAAAGGCAGCTTCGTATGGAGATGAATGGGCAAGAATCTCCACAGTTACTAGTCATCAATTGGTCATTTGATATAGTAAATTTGTTTACGATACGGCGCTACCGGATCTTCCGAAAAATGGCTTGGACTGTGATTCTATATAATGGCATGGACTGTGATTCTATACAATAAGTAACAAAAACCCTGTTGTTCCTTTTAGAAACGTATACATTTACCTACGAGCACAACAATGATGAAATTATAATTTAAAAAAAATCAACATTGGCTAGTGGAGAGGTCAAAATCAAATAACTATTAAAAACGACACATTCAAAAAAATGTTTGGAGTATCTGATTTTACAAGTATATCTTTATTTCGCTAAATAGCCTACGAGCTCGGCGGCTTTCTTTGATGCGACAGAAGATGCCGCCAAAACTTACCGCGGCCGGCGCACGTGCCCCGCGGGTCAGTACTACCCCACGTGCCTACCTACCCCTTTACCCCGCCACCCGCCGCCCTGCGAATCACTTCCTTAGTCTCCCGCGCAGCTTACTTCCGAACGGATGTTATTGTTGAGTTTGACCTACGTAGTGAGTGAGTGATTTGTGTTTTTTTACGTTAACGTTAACCATGTCTTATTCTAACGTAGAATATTTTAACATGTTGATGTGTCTTGGGAAATGTGACTGCAATTATGCAGAAGCACGCAGACTCTACCAAGAACGTTTTGCGAGTCTACCATTACCGTCGGCGATGGCATTCCAACGTTTGCACATACGTACGTACAATACCGGCAGTGTGCACGGACGAGACCAACATCGAGCTGACGCAGGCAGGCCGAGGACTCAAGACAGTGACATCGAGGAGCAAGTCCTGGATTTGTTTGAGCACGATCCAACGCGAAGTACGCGCTCAGTGGGACGAGAACTAGGAGTAAACCATATGCGCGTTTGGAGAGTACTCAAAGAAGATGGCCAGCACCCATTTCACTATCGTCGCGTCCAATCACTACTTCCCTCCGACTATGAGCCAAGAATAGAATACAGTAGATGGGTACTCGACAAGATCGAACAAGATAGTGATTTCTTGAATTGGATACTGTTCACCGACGAGTGCTCATTTGTTAGAACAGGTGTATTCAATTCGCACAATGAGCACGTGTGGTCGATCACAAACCCGCATGCTATTAAACCAAGTCACTTCCAGCATCGGTGGAGGATTAATGTTTGGGCTGGAATTATTGGTGACAAAATTATTGGACCTTGTTTTTTAGACCAAACAATGAGCGGCGCCAACTATCTTCGTTTCCTGCAAGAACAGCTGAGTGATGAACTTGAGGAATTAGGGCTCCAAATCGTGCGACGTATGTGGTTTCAACATGACGGCGCGCCGCCACACTTCTCCCGCCTTGTGAGAAGCTATTTAGATGTTGAATACGGAGAGAGATGGATTGGTCGCGGTGGACCCATCAATTGGCCCGCAAGATCACCTGATCTGACGCCATTAGATTTTTTCCTCTGGGGCACTGTTAAGCAACAGGTGTTCAAAAAATCGTGTGATACGGAGGTCGAAATGCGTTCACGCATAGTAGCAGCATTTGACCACATCAAGTCCGATACGTCCGTTCTGCGAAGTGTACGTGAAAATATGATTAGGCGTTGCAACAAATGTGTCGAGGTACAAGGTGGTCATATTGAACAGCATCTCCGTGGCCGTCAAGTAGACATCATAATAAATTAAGTAGGTACCTACATAAGGTTTTATGTGACAGACGCGGTGACTTTTTTTTCTTTTTATGTAAAAGTGTTAAAATAATGTAGTTTTAACATTATCAATTGTGCTTGTGCAAATACCGTGTAAACCAACATTTTCAAAGATTCATTCGTGTTCAGTGATAAACAACAGCTGACAAGGTCGCGAACTTGTGCAGAAAAATAGGTAGAGCGGCGCGGGTGCACGGGCGCAGCGGCACCGATCAAAGAGAGTGGCGGGAATGTTCTACCTATTTTCTGATTTCGCGGCATCGCTTTCATGCAGAATTGCAGAGGTAAGAAATCAGTTAAACATTTCAAATATTAATAATTAAATATTTATTTTAATTATTTTTGTTGAACAGTTTTTTATAAATGACTTGCTTTATTACGTATGTATACCGATTCTTAAAACCTGGGTAGAAGGAACAACAGGGTTTTTGTTACATATTGTATAATGGCATGGACTGTGATTCTATATAATGGCATGGACTGTGATTCTATATAATGGCATGGACTGTGATTCTATATAATGGCATGGACTGTGATTCTATATAATGGCATGGACTGTGATTCTATATAATGGCATGGACTGTGATTCTATATAATGGCTTGGACTGTGATTCTATATAATCAATAACTGAATGTTATAATTTAATACGAGGCCTAAATAAGTTTCACTATTAGATGAAACTATAAAGTAATAAGATTATTTTACTCAGCAAGTTACTAATTAATACCTACCTATATTGTTTGATTACATTCCTTGTATTAGCGGAAATGTTGTCGCATATTAATATGGATGTTGTAGAAAGTTATGAAGCTTTAAGGTGAAACCGCAGCTGTAGCCAGCGTTATTCAAATTTTCTTAATTCTTTTGCTAGTTTCAGGTAAGTGTCAGGTTGTATCTTGATCAAAATACGATTCGCGACTACAGCCGATATGTATTTACAGAATTATAATCATAAGAATCATTAATACATCTCTCTAAGTTAGATTTGTTCCATTGAATGACTTTTTCATGAAATCATGACACTGGGGAACAAATCTAATGATAATTCAAAAGCGTCTGTAAATATTTTCATTTAAATAAATGCTTTCAGTTTGAGTTAAGTGTTGTGGGTGATTGAAATTCAGCTCTACCGATCAGATCTACCGTCACGAAGAATTACACCGGAGACTGGACAGAGACGGGCACTACTGAGTTCTCCGGCTTGACATATACAATACGGAATCACCTTAGAATAATTACAGCAAGACTTATCCGCAAAAGATTTGTAATACTGTTTTGAGAAGATTGTTGTTGATACTCTATTTCTATCAATCAATCTGCGTGGCCTTTTCCCAACTATGTTGGGGTCGGGTTCCAGTCTAACTAGATGCAGCTGAATACCAGTATTTTACATGGAGCGACTGCCTATCTGACCTCCACAATCTAGTAACTGGGCAATACGATACCCCTAAGGTAAGACTAGTTGGCAGACTTTTGGGCGTCTGAGGACTCCTCTAATGACTGTCAAAGATCCACGAATGACAGCAGGGACCAATGGCTTAAAGTGTTTTCCGAGGCACGGAGGAGTCTCGGTATGTAAAGATGGTCACCCATCCACGAAACAACAACATACATCAAACAAACAACAAACATTCATTGATACTCTATTTCCATATCTATATAGTACGTAACGGATTTTGATGCGATATTTACCATCATTTATAGAAACTGTTCCGGAAGCTTTAAGTATCACTAGCTGCGCCTCTTGGTTTCTCCCGCGTTAGTCTCGATCCCGTGGGGATATCGGGATAAAAGGGTGTCAGCTACCTCTATACAAAATTTTATCAAAATTGGTTTAGCCGTTTGAGCGTAAAGAAGTAACAAACTCACACACTCACAAACTTTCGCCTTTATAATATTAGTGTGATTAAATTTAAACTTTGTCCAGTCGAAAAAACCGTGCGACGGTCAGCTAATAATAATAATAGGCCCTGGTACGCCTTGCGAAGGACTGGGACGCCATGCTCCCGAGATATATAACTACGGCGTTTTTCTTTCTGTGTAGTACTATCAAGTACTACACAGAAAGAAAAACGCCCGTTTATGCATGTTTCCTCGACTTATCGAGGGCATTTGACTTGGTTAATTACGATGTCCTGTGGCAGAAACTAAAAGACATATCCCTGCCAACTGAACTCAGCAGGATCTTTAAATTTTGGTATCATAACCAGGTCAATGTCGTGCGATGGTCAAGTGCATATTCGGAGCCGTACAGGTTGGAATGTGGGGTGAGGCAGGGGGGACTAACTTCGCCAAAACTCTTCAACCTGTACGTCAACGCGCTGATAGAGGAGCTCAGCAGCACCCGTGTCGGCTGCCATATTGATGATGTATGTCTCAATAATATCAGTTACGCGGACGACATGGTGCTGCTGAGTGCTTCTGTATGTGGCATTTCAAAACTGTTGGGCATCTGTGAACGGTACGCTCACAGCCATGGCTTGATATATAATGTTAAAAAGAGTGAATGCATGGTCTTTCAGGCCAAAGGAAAATGTCCAACTAAAATACCGGCTATAAAATTGTGTGGAACACCACTGAAGAGGGTGGAACATTTTAAATATCTTGGGCATATGATGACCTTTGATCTGAAAGACGATGCTGACATAGAGCGAGAACGCAGGGCGTTGTCTGTAAGGGCGAATATGATGGCCCGCAGGTTTTCTCGTTGTACCACTAAAGTGAAAACAACATTGTTCAGAGCATATTGTACATCTTTCTACACGAGCAGCCTGTGGGTCTCATACACGCGCAGACAGTACAATGCCTTGCGTGTGCAATATAATAATGCGTTCAGGATGCTGATGAGGCTGCCCCGATTCTGCAGCGCATCAGGAATGTTCGCCGAGTCGTGTGTGGACTGTTTCTATTCTACTATGCGAAAACGGTGTACATCCCTGGTGCGCAGGGTTCGGGCTAGCTCCAGCGGCATCCTGAGGGCATTTGCGCAGAGGTTCGATTGCCAGTACCTGAACCATTGCTGTATGATTCACATACTGAGCAATCGAGGTCGGTAATATGTGTATGTGGTATTTTTAATTGTGTTTTTTATTTAATTTATTTTTATTTTGTATGTGTTTTTATTTTATTTTTAATTTTTAATTTGGTAAAACACTGTCTATGATCCTTGTTGGTCGAAATAAACGTATTTTATTTTTTATTTTTTATTTATAAACACGTACATGAAATATTTTATTTTTTATTCAGCGAGGCGCTTTGGTGGCGACATTATTTTAACATACTTAAACGGTTTCGCCTTTACGCTTTATGAAGATATTTTAATTTCATTAAACGTTATTATTAATTGTTGATTTTTTTTACAATTTTCTTTTCTAAAATAGCTTCTTGGAGCAATCTGTACTTAAATAAAATAAAATTCATTTAATTCAGGCAAAACCCATATTACACAAGATAAAATAAAATAAAATTTCACAATACTGCAACAGAATAGAATAAAATGTCAATACAATTAAAATAAAGAAACAGGTAGGTAGGTACAAAATAAAAAGGTCTCAGAATAAAAATAAAAATTAAAATAAACGCATGAGTAGACAGAAATATAATGTCATAGAATTTATATTAAAATAAAATAAAATGTCAAATTTGGACCACAAAATTAAATTTAAAGGAAAAAAATGATAATAATAGAAATTTCAGATTAAGTGGCTATACAAATACATGTCTGTTACAGCATTGTCGTATGTATGGACAGTCAAAACGCTCAGCGATGAAACGGCGTGAAAACAGTCGGTGGAAATAGCTTTATTATTTAGGTTGTTTTTTTTTTTTTTTCTAATGTACAATTATTTTATCTTATTATATTATTTTATGATTATTGGCTACTGGCCCTACCCGTGTGTTGAATTAATGTCGCCATCGCACGTTGTATAATAATACTATATAATTATGCAACTTACATCTCGCAGTGAGTAAACCATGTCCTAGCCACGATTTAGCGAAGCCATAAAATGGGTCCTTTTCCAAGCACTTGTTTGCAACTGTGAAACAGTCATCCGGGTCGGTGACACCTGGCAAATAACAATCGAGTCAGTTCATGTAAATAGTTGTTGACAGCGGTGATGGTTTCGCGAACTACGAAAAACGAAATCATGATATTTAGTTTCCAAACATGTAAAATATGTTTTTGGAAAAAAAATATTTTAAGACCCCACATAAAGTTCAGTTTGAGCTACAACTTCAAACATTAATTAATAACTTTTTATCTACTTATATGAATAAATTTTAATCATTCTGAAATCAACTTACTCTCTCTAGTATAAAGTTGATATTTGTTTAGGTGGAAATTACATCAATTGGAAACATGACTTGAATAGACTTTTTAAGTATACTAGACTCAATAATGCAAACCCTGGACTTCTTGGCGGGCATGTTAGCAGTATTGTTATATTTTCTAAAATTTGTGTTTAGCCGAATATTAATGAGTAATAGTGGTGGATTATTAACCATTAAGTATTCGTGAACCTGCATTAGTGTAGGCAAATGAAACAAAAAAGTGCTACATCACTTTAAGTTCTCTCAAGAAGTCCGCGCGAGGTTTCAGTAAAGTGCCACGTCTTTACTGAATCTCAAGGGGAGCGGGGCGGGATATCATCTATCATCTTTATCATGCATTGAATGGAGTTCATTTCATAATTTGTACTTGTTACTTAATTTTACATGACACTGGCTAAATGCACAAACCGTGCGAAGCCAAAAAAAAAAAATCTGATGACAGTGAATTTTTTGTTTTTTTTTGATAAGTTATTTATTTATTTATTTGTTAACATAGCTAAAGAGCAGATGTCATGTTTGAATGGAGCGCTATGTTATGTCAGGAGGCGTACAAATATGGTGTGCAAATCTAGCTGAGGATTACAAGTTACTAAAAATATTTGAAAATCATGCATAATTATGGTATTAAATTAGAAAATAAATTGAACAATTACAATATATTATTCAATACTCTAATGATGTCAAACCTTCTACTCAGGCCCTGGGCCCGCATAGATGCGGCTTCCAAAAAAGTCGTCAGGTACCGGGCCCGCATTTAATCGGGCCAAACTACACGCTATTAAAAACTAAATTTTCATAATGTATAAGGTCTAATATTGTTTGTGGCGGGTTTACTCGTCAGGCCTGGTAGATATTCTCTTCAAAAAACATTTCCGAACGACAAAATACGATACGCCAACATTAAAGAAATAATATTTTATTTTATGTGGGTGGTCGCCATTGCGGGTGTTGTGAAGTGATTTTATGTGTTTTGTGCTAGTAATGGATTATTATAGATGGGTAAGTGGATTTATTTTCATTTATATGTTATTATTACATCGTTTTAGATAATAATTGCATGAAATCGCATCATAAAATTGATATTTTTGAACAAAGAAATGTTACGAGAAAGTCCGTTCAGACACGTACATTTTATGTACAGGCACAGAGTACATTTGTATATAGGGTGTACAGGTTACGTTTGAAGGTCCCCCCAACCGGCCCTAACCGTCAGGCCCTGACAACGCACCGGTGCCAACCTCACGCTAATAACAGCTGAATTTCCACTAAAATTAAGGTTTAGTATTGTTTGTGGTGGTTTTAGTTGATTTTTTGGTAGATATTCCCGTAAACTAAATATTTCTGAACGAAAAATACGGCTTGGTAACATAAAAAAAGTTTTATGTCAGTTTAGTTTTCTGTGGTCGTGTTTGTGATGGTGCAATTACGTTGTTATTTGGTGTGTTTTGTTAGTGATTTAGTGTATTATTCACCGGTAAGTGAATACATTTTCATTTATATCTTGTTATTACATCGTTTTAGATAATAATTGCACGAAATCGCATCATAAAATTCGTATTTTTGAACAATGAAATGTTACGACAAAAATGCATTCAGACCGTTCATTTTATGATGAATTTGGACTAATTTTGTGTTTTATCTACTGCAAATAGATCATAAATAAGTGCTTATTACATCGTTTTAGATAACATTTGCACTAACTCATATCATAAATACTTATGAATGTTCCAATAAATCTTACGTCAAAAGTTTCAGCAGATATCTTTAGTTTTTTCCTTATGAATGAGTAATAGTAATATGAAAATATAGTTCCTTCTTGTGTTGTTTTGATTATATTCAAATTCTAACATTTAAGTATTTTTTTAAATTAATAAATCAATAAAATTAGCCTCCTCTTCAAGAAAATCTTATCACTTTACAATTATAGTGGTATATTTTTACGAGATATAGGTAGTTATCAGTCAATAAAGGTTTATGTAGTATCCTAGTAATATTTTTGATAAGAAACTACTCAATTTAACTCGGATGTGAATTTTCAAAGTCATGCCTAAATTCATAAAGACGGCTCCACGCGCCATGAACTTTGTGATTTATTATTACGAAAATGTTACGCCGAACTCTCAAAGAAACGCTTTTGTTAGATAACTTATTTATTCATAATGTAACGTGCAAATTTGAAGCAGTAGTTTAATCAGAAATAGACATAGTATAAGACCAAAACAATTACAGCTGTTATCTGCAATCAATGTTCATCATTTAGAAATACAATACGCTTCCCGTATAGATACGGGAAGCGTATTGTATTGTTCACATTGTAATCAAATATTTTTATTTCAGATAAAAAAATCCATATAATGTTAGTAGTAGTATAACTTAGCCTAATGTTAGTATCAAATTAAATGAATAATAAAAATAAATAACTAATTATTTGGACAAGTGTGTCTGAACACTTGTAAGAGGGGAGAGTCCCACCTGCACCGGTCTGAAAACACACTCAGGATGCCATTGGAGCAGGAGCGCAAGCGCGCCATCATGGAAGCGCATCGCTTCCGCATAATCGACACACGCTTCCACGAACATCCCTGACGCGCTACATCGCCACGGCAACCCCAAAAGCACCCTGAATGCATTATTGTACTGTACGCGCAGGTCGCTGTATGCCCGCTGGGTAAACTTGGTCCACAGGCTGCACGAGTAAAACGACTGGCAAAAGGCCTTAAAAAGCGTTATCTTTACAGAATCCGTACAGCGTGCAAACCTGCGGGCCAGCATGTTGCCACGGACAGCCAGCGACCTGCGCTCCCTATCTATGTCTACATTGTCTTTTAAGTCATCAGTGACCCAGTGACCCAAATACTTAAACTTCGAAACCCGACTTAAAGGAGACCCAGAGAGTGAGAGTTCAGGCAGTTGTTTGTATGTTAAAGTACCCGATTTAAAAACCAACCATTCACTCTTATCAGTATTGTATTTGAGCCCGTGAGCCACTGCATAACTTTCACAAATTTTAAGAAGTCTTCTCATAGCACCGATAGATGGGCTCAGCAGCACCATATCATCAGCGTAGCTGATGTTGTTAACGCAAACACCGTCCACGTGACAACAAATTTTAGTGCTACTGAGCTCACCTATCAGTTTGTTTATAGGTTAAAAAGACGGGGGGAGCTCAGACCCCCCTGCCTCACCCCAAAATCTAGCCCATACATATCAGAATATCAGCCTGTCCACTTAACTGTATTCTTTTGACTACTGTACCAATATCTAAACAGTGATACCACATTAGTCGGGACAGTGAGTGAGCTTATGCCAGAGCAGGTCATAATCGACCAGGTCAAAAGCCCTCGATAAATCCAAGAAACATGCAATTACAGGAGTCTTTCTGTCTGTATAATATTGGACAGTCTGCTTAAGGCATAAAATTGCACTATCCGTTGATAAGTTCGGTCTAAAACCGAACTGACCATCCTCGAGAACGATATGTTTAGCTAGAATCTTATCAAGCAGACTATCCAATACCTTAGCACAGACAGTGGCAAGCAATATCGGCCTATAATTGGAGATAGCGGAGGCGTCACCAGTCTTATTCTTTATTACTGGCACAACGATCGTATTACTCAGTTCCACAGGTAAGTAACTATGACTTATACATAGGTTAAAAATCATAGCAAGTACTCGCGGTAAGTGTACCCCAGCGTATTTAAGATGATCGACGCTGAGGCCATCGTGACCGGGGGACTTTCCCCTTACCATGTTCTGTATAATTCTCGCGACGTCTTTAGCGGAGAACCTGACCAGGGGGAGCCCCGGTCACGGCCTCCCTAGCGCCACTATAAGACTAAATAAATGGGCAAACTATTCACGAACACACGTCTCAGCGGACATTACCTTGCCATGTAATCTAGTCCTAGTTGAACATTAAATCTTTTATCTTATAATCCGGTGAGAAGTTAGCCTTTTGTTCAATGCTGGATCATATTGCTCGCTTTAATTTAACGGACTTAAAAAATATGGTTATGTGTTTGACTCGTACTTTGGTAGAAATAAATCACGATGGGTTTTTGAGACTCAAACTAGTGCACAAAGAATAATAGAGGTTTCGTTTGGTTGATTTTTAAGTTCATATCCTTCCAGACTGTTTATCTCTGTACCTCGTGGTACAATGTATCCGTGGTCCATGCCACCTGTGTGGGGATGGTCGAACATATTTGTCCGGCGAATGTCGTGATGTGATGCAACTGACTGATCGATAGGTGTCCATGAGTTAAGATGTCGTAGTAATGCACATGCTTTTAGTGACTGATGTACTCGTAATGATGTGTAAGGGTGAGACCACGACTAGGAAACTAGGGAATTAGCGTCATCGTCAGGATAGACGCGTGGATAATAGAATGATTGAGACTTGCTCTATGCCAGAACAGCTTTAGCGAATGAACGCCCGAGGACGGTCGTACGACAGAATGGCCGTGACGGCGCAGCAAGTGGCGCTGTCCAGTTTTGTTACGAAGTTACTGGAATCACCAAAAAGGTCGGATAAGAGTGACACTGGCCGGTGGCAGTCACTCTAGCAGAGCGTCGCATCGATGGTGGCTGTCTTCTGATGACAGAAGATGTCAGGGGATGCCACTGTCGTACCACGTCCACGACAAACTGCTATATTCCAGCACAATCCTGATGATATACTATTACAATGTTCACTTCTGGTAAAGGCTATTCTGCGCCGTTATAAATAAATAAAAATGTTTATTTATTATATACAGGGTCAAATAAAAATGTTTATTTATTATACACCGTGGCATTTTAATCGTCTCACAACGGCAGCCCACTTCATGTATATAATGACTACTAATCATTCATGAAAGTAAAAAAAATATTTATTAACAGGTAAGCTCGTTGGATTCCCAATTATCCAATAGTGTCTTATTAAACTTCCGTCAAAAACCCAATGATCTAGGCTGCCATCGCACAGAAATCTGTCAAGCCCTTTTCCTCACTTTGTTTGTGTTAGGTTTCATCCTAAGAATACTTACCATATATAGTTCGTGGTCCAAAGTTGGCAGATACGACTCCTCCCAAGTCGTCGCATTGTTTGGCGAAGTCGTTTATTCGGTTCCATATTGCTACAAACAGAAATAGAAATAACATGTTTTTAAGCATTTCAAGTACTTAATACGAAATTAAGACGCGCTAGTTTTGTTCAAGTATACACAAGTTTGATTTATCTGACTCTGGTCTTAAGACTATATACGTGGTCAGGGTTATCTTTAGACCTGTCAAATCTGACTAACATCTATAACCATCCAGTGAACATCATCAATTGCCTCCAACTGTTGGAATGATTACTACTTAATTAGAAAGCTAATCAGTGAAACTCAATTGTCTGATTGTTCCGTGTATGCATGTATTTGGTCAGATAGATCTGAGGGTAGATTGATTTGTTCACATAGAATTCTAAATGTATCTAAAGTACATACTGCAGCTGTCCCCAAAGAGCAACGGAACATGTCCCACAATAGGCCATGCCCCCGGGATGCATGGCGGCTCGGTAGGTTTGACGTTCATCCGGCGCCACAACCAGTACGCAGTGCACGTGATGCATAATAGCGCCAAAGCTATCATTGTTGATCTTCTACCTTGTTACTGAAATAACAATTGGTAACTATAAAGAAATAGCAATTGCAATTGATAAGGTATATAGTTGTTCGTCAGTGATTATTTCTTCGAAAGAACAAGACTGCACTAACAATCCATCACAGATCATTGAAACTTATACGCAATGTAGTTATCTTTATCAGTCTGAATATCCCATTGCTTTAATCATCCCACGATTTTGGGATAACCCAGAGAGGCATGGATAATTTTTCTATCTGTACCTATTCTATAATTTGGTATCTTGTTTTCTTCAATTTTATATGTATCATCTTAATCTTGAAAGATGTCCACTCTAGTGCTTACCATTTATGTAGTTGATACCTTGGACCTTCCCCAGGGTTCCTGTTTCCAACAAATAATGCTTGACCAATCCCACTTTTTAGCGTCTTTGCTTCACTGGTTTTGGAGTCATCTTTCAAACACGATATGATTATATAGGACCTTGAGGGTTGGGAAAAGGTTTGCTGTTGGTGGAAAATGCATTTCTAATCTTCGGTACGCTGGCGACACCGTTCTCTTTGCTATAACAGTTGACGACATGAAGGAGATACTACATAGATTGAAGGTGGAAAGTGGCAAATTAAGGCTTGAAATAAATAGGCAGAAAACCAAGCTTATGGTAATCGAACGTGCAGGAAAGCTATCCTAGCATATAATATCCAAGGCAGCGATACAGTGGACTGTTTCATTTATCTGGGCTCTAATATTAATAACGTGGCAGCTACGTCCCAGAAATAAAATGACGGATAGCCATAGCTAAATATGCTACGACACGATTCCAGAACATAATTATGGAAAAATCGTGGTTAAGTTATAAAACCAAAGCCTGATTGGTCAGAGCACTAGTTTTTTCCGATTTTCCTCTATGAAGTTGAGACGTGGACAATCCGAGCAAACGAAAGTCAGAGGATAGACGCATTCAAAATGTGGTTCTGGAGGCGGATGCTCCGAATACCATGGATAGCCAAACGCACAAAATAATGTCTACAGTTTGCATAGAGCGTATTTTCACCTATTTCGGGCAAATGATGTTAAGGAGAAGTAGAAGCCTTGAAAAGCGTGTCTTTGTTGGCAATACTGAAGGAAAGAGAGCACGAGGTCACCCGGCGACCGGGCAGCCGCGTGCTCTCCAAATAAGTAAAAGACGCTACGTTCTCAAGCAAATTTCAGCAGATGGTGATGGCAACATTAGACCGAAGTCGGTGGCGGCAGATTGTCCGCTTTAAGGGGTCCAATGACCACGATTCTCAGTAATGAGGGGCCGATTGAAGAAGAAGTGATGATTATTTACCGTTCACTAGCACTACTTTATGGATTTCAAACATATTTAAATGAAAATGAAATGAAAAATGTTTATTTGTCCCAATACAGTTACATAGATTATGAATGAGACAACCCCAGTAAGTAATTGATAATACTTGTGTTGGGGCTATCTCGCTCTTTCCCTTAATTATTAACAATATTGAGATGATTGTTTACAAAAGGTAACTAAAAAAAAAATTTACCTTGCACAATAATTATAGACGTCCAGATATTCACTGAACTTGATTGCCAATTCGCCAAATAGCACACCATTATATTGTATTTTATACAAAGTGTACCGAATTAGTGCATGTCGAACTGGCGCACCAAGGGTTCCTTACCATAATTTTATTATTTGAGACCGCGGGTATATGTTTGATAGTACAGGATTTCTGATTTCTTACAAACTGTGCTAGTTGATACATCGTTATATTTCCTGTATTAATATTTAGGTTAATAACTCTCTATCAACTACTACTACTATTCATTGGAAAGTGAAATAAATCTGAAATAATTAGATTATTTTAGATATTTCGCTTTTAAAACTTCGGAGATACGGGGAGGAGGAAAGGGGATAAAAAACATTATTTCTATTCTTCCCGAATTGAAATAGGAACCCTATTCAAATAAGGAACCCCAAATGACTTGCAAAATTTAATTGTTTGCCATGCATTATATACAAATATTTCAAAAAGGTCGACTCGCATTAATTTTATTGTAGTTTCATCTATATTAGTTTTGCGGTAATGTATTCTAACAAATATTAATAGACAAAATTACTTCACGTTTATTTGTTCTAAAATATTTATGTAACACCATTTAAGCGCGTTGCATTCATTAAGTTGTTATCACAATGAAGCTTACTTGACTTATTAGATACTAGCACTTCGCCTGCGACTTCATGCGCGTAGGTTTCGTTCTTTCTCCCCAAATTTCAACCTCTATTCGGTAGCTTTAGATAATTAATGATTACGATCTTTATATATATATATATTTTTTATTCGGGCCAACTTTCAAGTTGCTAGGTGTATCAAAGGAATGCGATTCGTCATATAAACTGCGTCCTCCCTTTTCACCCCGACCGGGCTTGTTTCAAAATTATCGTTTCGTACGGTTCTATTATACACTTTAACATTATTTAAGTGTACTCATTTTCGAGTTAATTGAAGCAAGCACTAAAATCCTCCCCCTTAAACTGTACTGTCATGATTTATTAAAAAAAAATGTAAATGTATGATTGTTGTTGCCAGGAGGCCACACAGTGTCTGATGGCCGAATGTCATGATTTCCAAAAATGATTTGTGTATACAATTGAAAGTATGTGATTTGCCTCAATTTTTATTTGTATCAGGGCGGGTAGTCATGTAGTTTAAAAGTATCTCATTTGATAATTACGGTAAAAGTACCTACTGGTTTATTAACAGAATGGAATGAAAATATGATGTTATTTTACTTATTTAAGACCAGTGTCTTAATTTCTTACAATAAGCCCATAGGAGTGTCTGTGCGACGGCCGAGCCATACATTTTGACCAAGATGTAAGGTTATTAGATCTGATAACTTTTTGACAGTGAAAGCATTATTTGAGTCTTGACAATCTACTTTATATTAAATGTTTTAGGTGGGATCTTATAGTTATTGAGAAAGAGATAAAAAAGTACAACTTTCTATTTTGAGATCAGGCAATTGATGGGGACTTAGTGCTGTTAATATTTTTACGAATTGGTACGGAACTCGTAAATACCAAGTACGGCTAAGTACTGAATAATCATATTTTTGAATAATTTATTCTGCGTTTGTAATTATACATATTAATTCATTTTATTAATTTAGATGATCTATACATATAATAAAATCGTAGCAAAGTCAAAACTGTACGTTGAAAGTACGTTTTTTTAAAGTAATTGCTGCGAGGTCTGGCAACGATTCTAATGACGAAAATATAGTTTTTTTTTAAATGTTTGTCTGTTTCTTTATAATAGGCTTTAAGATTTATTTAAAATTAATTTTAATCAGTCGGGAGTAATTAAGAAGGTTATATTATATTAAATGGTTATCAAAATAAATTTGCTTATAGTCAGGGAAATGTCATGTTATTGAAAATTGCCTTTTACACAACATTGTTTGCACAAGTAATTTAGATTTTACAATCGAGTTTTTGGAAAAAATAAAATATGCGTTTGACTGAACATTTGCCTATTTATCGCTTAAAATAATAAACATCTTTGTCCCTACGAGCGACGGCGGGTTTTTGACAATTCAACTTTTAAGGTGGAAAGAAGAAGGGGGTACACAGTTTATATCGAACAATCTCATTCCTTTTAATCTATACAAATACAAAATGTTTATTTCTGTACCAATCGTTTGTTTTAGTTGTGATTGGAGCCTCCTTTTAAGCATGATGACGCCTGTGTTAGGAGACCCCGCGCTTTGGCTGTTTGTACAATTTACAAAGAAAAAAATATTAAATAAGTTTTTAGTTTTAAGTAGGTATACATTTTTCTTTATTACTAAAATAATATATATTACTCGAGCGCGTGTTGCGTGCTTTCCATTTACTTATAGAATAATTTATTAACATACATTCAAACACGCTCGCTCGCAAGTAAATTGAGCATCAAGTATACATTAATGCAAATGTGTTGGGTGTGCTGATTGCTTGATTTCTGAGGTGCACAATAAAAATATTAGGACTTAACTTATCTATAAACTTGACATTTGGTCCGAATATTTATCTAACTAAATTATAAAGATTTAAGTAATCATCAGGATTTAAGTAAGTAATCATTTATTTTCGAAACTTTTACCCCATAGTTTTTATTATATTTAAAGGGAGACTTTTAAAATCACAGAGGAAAATACGAAATCCACGCGAATAAAGTCACGGACACGAAGTGTTAGTTTATTTATAATTATGATAAGTACAGGTACAATTAGCTACACGGTACACAGATAATTATTAGAAATCACAAGGTTAGTTTAACATTAGTATTCGACCATTTGATGTGTTCACTTCAATCAACAATGTAGGTAGCCCGCAAAATTCTAAATTCGTTATTTTTTTCTCAAATTGCAGCGCTGTGTTACGTTGTTTGCCGATCAAAACTCAGTACGGGATAGTTAAGATGATATATTTATTTATTGAACTATCATCATTTTAAACATCATGTAAACGTCGTACCGACGAGATCCATATAAACTGGTGTTAAATGATTTGCCTAGACTGTCTAAATACAATAGTACCTAACTGCTTGGCAATGTGTGTGTGCATTTATAATAAAATACCAATGCATTTCAAAGCTTTAAATACAAAATTATTTAAAATTAAATTTCATAAGTGGTTACTCGAGTGTAGTTTTTATAATCTAAAAGAATTTATAGATAAAAAATGTTGATGTTTATAAAAAAAATAACGATTGTTGTTGCTTAACTTGTCTTTAAAATGTTGCATGCTATGTTTTATCCTAGCTAAACATGCTTGTGCCTCAATTTGTATTTAACACCCCTGTATACCATGTTTTACGCAAATAAATATTCTATTCTATTCTAAAGATAGTCCTCGATATAATATTGGATGGAAATCGTCATATTTTCACGAAATAGTCTTATTTCCCTCAAATATAATTTCGAAAGCTACTTGTATTGATGTTTTAAATTATTATAATTTAATCATTTATTTTATAAGCAAGGTTTATTTTTTAAATAATATTTTAATGGCCTGGTAGCTGCGACCTTTTAGCCAAGTCTTTATTTAGTTACAAACTTTGTTGATGAAATGAAACAATTGATGAAATGAAATATTCAATGCATGATGATGATATCCCGCCTGCTCCCCTTGAGTTTCAGTAAAGATGTGGCACTTTACTGAGACCTCACGCGGAATTCTTGAGAGAACTTGAAAGTGATGTTGCACTGTTTTGTTTCATTTGCCTACACTAATGCAGGTTCACGAACACTTAATGGTTAATAATCCACCATTATTACACATTAATATTCGGCTAAACACAAATTTTAGAGAAAAATAAAACAAAACTGCAAAACATGTCACTTCACTTTCCCGCCAAGAACTCAAGAACCGTAAGCAAGGTAGGTTTTCTATTTGTATAGGTAAGCAATAAAATGTTTGAAAATTAGTTTTTTTTTTAGTATTTTTTATAGATTTCATTATTTTATCCGTATTCTCGCGGAATAAATTTTTGTCAAAATACAACTTTAAACAAACGCTGCAATTTGCAGGAAATGTATAATAAGGTTTGAATTTAGTGGGCTACCGAGACAGATCTCACCGCGCCGCAACTCAACGCATTGCAAAAATCTTCCATTATCATTTTCGTACATTTTGTATGAACCAACGCACTACAGGCGGGCCGCCCCGAACTTTTTTGTATGAAAATGCATTGCGCTGCGGCTGTAACGTGCGCTTGGCTTTAAGCTGTGCAATCTATTGTTGTAGATAAAGTACATACACTCTGAACGACATGAGCGTGTCCGGAAAAAATCAAAACAAATTGACATAGGCGTTTAATGATAATTAAAAAAATATATATAATAATAGTCGTTCAGAATTCACACTTCCGTGTTTTATTATTTTTATTGACCGAGCGAGCGAAGCGTCTCTGCTTCAAGTCTGGCATTTGCTTTCCTCTGTCAGTTTGTTGGTACTCCTCTACAGCTTTACAACTGATGTATGCAAAACTTGGTATACAGGTTTTACAACTTTATAGATTTTTTTATCGTCGGGCATATTTGCTTGGAGTGGTACACCAAGGGGCAAAAAGGGGCAAAAAGGGGGCTATTGGATATCTCCGCCTTATGAGATCCGATTTCAATGGATGTCCTAAAGTAAAGTGGACCTAACACGACTCAGCAGCGACACATACTGCTTCCTTAAATGAGCATGAAACCCATCAGTGTGCGCTTCTGCGAACATAGTCGAAGTACTGCAGAATCGTGGTAGGCCCCAGCAGCACCCTAAACGCGTTGTTGTATTGAATACGTAGGGCATTGTACGAGTATGACCCAAGTGTGTAGTGAGCAAGTGTTGGTGTAATTTATCTCTGTTACATTTTTGCCTGAACCGCTATTGCAAAAAAAACTTTGATTAATATCTTGCGCTAGTAAAATATATTTAATTTTGGTTGGACAGCGTATTAACATGTTTAATGCAAAAAAAAAAACTGTTAATATTTTTGCTTGAAGTACAATTCAAACATTTTTATTAATTTTATTTTTAACGAAATTTTCGTGAAGAAAATTAAACATTTTCGTTCAATGTTTAATTTTCTAACCTACTTGTGATACCTCATCTCTTCGACAAACATTCCATACAAACATATCTGTTAATATTTTTTTCTACCAAGTAAAGAAATAAACTGTTTTCTAAAAAAAAAAAAAACGTAATCGTGAGCATGAACTTTTCGCGGTATACATTTTAACATACTCCCTTGTGCACAACACTACAGGTTAAATGAAAAAAAAAGTCGCTGTTCTAAATTAATGCAAAGTTATCCTAATAATTCGGCGTAAATTCCCTGAAATAAATAAATTTCATTCTTAATATTCTATTATCTATTTTATTAGCGTTCAAAGTCAGTGTCATTGTTCGGAATTTAAAATTAAAATCTTTTGACGCTAATTTTAGTAGGAAGGTAATTATTTATGATAATGGATGAATATTGCCTTGAAACATACGTGCGAAAAATTAGTAACTACGCAGAGAGCATTGTCACCACATCCTTACTTAATATGTAGGTACATATAAAACAAAGTAGCCCCGCCGCGCGCCGTGTCCGTCTGTCTGAAAGCGATAAACTCAAAAACTTCCGAACGGATTATCATACGGTTTTCACCAATAGACGGAGTGATTTATGAGGAAGGTAAGTGTATACTTCATTACGGTTTTGTGTAAATTGGCTGAAATTTTACGATTATTGTTGAATATGTCGGAAAAAATCATACCGACTAGCTTTACTGGCGTGCACATTACGGTAGTAGGTACGTTTCCGTGGGATAATTTCTGACTTTCACGTGGGCGAAGCCGCGGACAAAAGCTAGTTTATACATATAACGGCGCTGGATAGCCTTTACCAGAAAATGATTCGTATTAGTGGTTCAGCAGCTTCAATATCAGACAATATACTATCTGTATCCTTACCTATGTTTAACAAAATAAATGATTGATTGACTTTTTGGTGATTCCAGTAACTTCGTAACAAGTAAAACTAGACGGTGCCACTTGCTATGCCGTCATGGCCATTCTGACTGACGTACGAACGTCCTTGGGCGTTCATTCGCTAAAGCTGTTCAGAGGGCCTAGGCAAAGTAACATTCGATTAGCGATGATGCTAGTAGAAAAGCCAAAAAATGAATGGACTTGACATAAGCTATCGAAATGTCACGTGATCATAGGCCAAAGAATAGAAATTAGCTAGAGAATGTTGTTCTCATTCGATTACATGAAAAGAATCGACAGAGTCGAACGATAACTTCCATAAAGATGCGTAGCCAAGTGGCACTTTTTGACAAGCGTTATCGCCTGCCAATCGAACTTCGTTATCTTTGAAGCGATAGCGATTGTAGAAATAGAATCGTTCCGAAGCGAATGCTATTTGTCTAGGCCTTCTGGAATAGAGAAAGTCTAAATCAGTCAGTTAACCGCTCGTCCATCCTGATGATCAGGATGTATTGACCCATGAGTCCCACTCAGTAGTCTTAGTCAACACCGTTACATCAGTCACTGATAGCATGCGTCCCTCTGACCATCTCATTTCATGAACCGGACAACATGTTTTAACACGACCCCCTGGACTAAACAAGTGCATCTCTTTGAACCAGCCCCATAGAGGCGGAATGGACCGTACTACACCGTCCCTTCGACCAGTAACGCCGTCGTGGATGAGTACGTCCCATCGACCAGCTAGGTCACGTCACGGCATAATGTCCAGTTACACCACAGCTGTATACCAGCGTCACAAGTTACGAAACAGTTATGGACAACCTTACTCCACATTAATCTTAAGTTCATATTTTACATTATCGGGATCAAGGGGTCTACTCCGAAGCTATAATCCGAAGTATCAGCCGAATGTTCGGCCGTTTCTTGACTTCCAAAGTTGACTGTCGTTTTTTTTTACTTTCGCCTGTTAGAATTTAGTTGAAATGAGATAGGCTATTGATTTTTGAAGTGTAATCTTTTAGTTATTGTTGTGTGGGTATGATGACAGTCATTTTTACCTTGGATATAACTGTTATCCTATGCCACTAGATGGCGTTACTTTTGGTATGGTTAGGATCTATTTATTTTGTTAAACATTGATTTTACATTTAAAGTTATGCATTAATTAATTCCTGTATTTTACATAACGTTAATAAATTTTTGAAAGAATTTAAGAATTGTTTTGGTTCGTATTCAAGATGTCAATATTAATGATACTGTTTTACCAAACAAGGTGGCGCGATACATCCACTCCCCACTCAAGTTGGTGGCCGGTAGCGCGTTGGCTCTTGAGGCTGTCTGTTACTAACTGTGGTGCAAGCAAGTAATGTAATAAAATTATTAAATGTAGCCGTAGCATAAAAGTGAGTTTTAGTTTTAGCTGATAGAACACGCCTTAGTCAGCCAAAGTCAGCCGTAGTCAGGAAACGACCGGACAATGAACATTCGGCCGATACTTCGGATTTATCTTCAAAGTAGACGCCCTGGGGGCCAATCGCGCTAATTTTGAACGTTAATACCAAACGTAACCACAACCAAAAACGTTACGTTAGACACATTTCGTATCGCGCTAAGCATTTCAACGGAAACGGTTTAGCTTTACTTTGGAAGTTACGTTGGAGGAACGACCGATCGAACTTTCAGTATTGCGCTATTTTTTGACAGCGTTTAAAACCGAAAGCGTTTCGTTTTGAACGTATTTTCCGCTATCGAACGAACGTTTTTGATTAAGCCGAACTACTTTCGCGGCGTATTGTAACATACTTTGGAATTAAAAACATTAAAATGCTTGGGATTTATCTCAATGTGTTAGAAAGTGCTCATGAGGTGGAAAGTGCCCGCGCCTCTTGATCGAAGTCTACCGAGGGCCAGATCCCTATTGGCCGCGGCAAACTAGTTAATTTAGGTTAAAATAAAGTTCATAAAACTTTCACGTTCTTAAGAAAAGTTAGGAGCAAAACCAAAAAAAAACGGTATTCACCGGTATTTTTAAAACCGGTTCCGAGCTGCAATTGGTTGTACGTGCAGCTATAGATGTTTCACATCAATAAAAATAAAAAATAATGATAAGTAGGATAGGATAAGCTGTCAATTTGTTAAAGTATGTAAGTATGCGTAACGTTTCGTTTAACGGTAATACCTATTTAATATTACTCTCTCGCTCTATCTTTTGTTATTATAGTTATGAGGGTCAACCGCAGGTAATGAAGGTAAAAAAAAAAACGAATTACTCTCTGAAATCGTGCTCATGTTGCCTGTAGGATAAAGGGACTACTTAGTAAACATTATACGTGAAGAATGAAGCGACTCATATAATAATGATCGAACTTCACTTCAGGAAGTTCGTTTGATCATCTAAAATAGACTAACCGAGCTGTATCAACATCGCCGCGCCGCGCGGAGAACGGCCGAACTGAGCCGCCTCTATTTTGCAGCGAAACAACTTACAAACATAAATCCTTATATCTATCGAATTAAAACAGTTTTATCAATAACTATACGATAAATATTAATTCTACAATTTCATTCAGGGCAGAGGTGTACCCATAAGTACACACACTTTTCGCCGGTTATGTTTAAGTCTCATGTAATTCTCTCTTATAGGGTTATTGAATAGGTAGTGGGGAACACAGACGTTGTTACGGTACTTTAATTATTTTAATATTTATGAGAATAATCATGACTAATGATATGATGACACAAAGGATGTCAATCATATTATTGTAACCTTATCAATAATTCAGTTCGGGTTCCGTGGGCGACGCACAGTGGGCGTGCGTGTGATGATAAAGGGACACTTAATGGTCTGCACTTACTAGGTTGTACCTCATGCTCAATACTTTATTTGCATTCCACAATGTGTAGGTACTTAGGTGGTAACTTAAAATTATATGTGATCATTATGGACCAATGACAATTTATTCTCTTTGTTATGGACCCTGTCGGGCACAGCAAAATAGTAGGAGAGAGGAAGCTTTGAAAAACTTTGCTTAACAAGCCAAACCATTTTTTTTTTTTTTGGGTGGGAAATTATCAAATAAGTTCTCCCGCTCTGGGCGGAGCGGGATGGCGTGTCAGACTTTTACTGACTAAGACCCACCCGTGTTCCTTCCGTTGCCTGTGTGCCAGGGCCACGATATCCCTTTCGGACAAACTCGCAACCCTGGCAGGCATTGGTCCTAACGGACCCCGTCAGTTGGTGCTGACATCTTTTTGAGGCGCGCGTGGAACACAACGCACCGTCGATCAGGGCCTGTAGTGCTATTCTGTAAATATATCACCGTGAAAACTTAGGTGAAGTGAGCGTGGAGTGAACTGTCAGTAAGGGATTGACACTATTAACTTGTCACTTCAAGCTCACTTCACCTACGTTGGGACACGGTGAGATTTTTTCAGAATAGATCGGCTGGTCCTTATCGGACGGCGAGCTACCCATCGCTCACCGTCCACAGGCCTGGTCCACGCCTACGTTGGATGAAAACTCCCGGGGCGTCTCCTGCGGCGACTAGGGGCGCGAGGGCGCGAACCTTGCCTCTCCTTCACGCGTTCCGCCTCCTCCTTCGCGAGCATTACCGCTTCGCAGAAAAAGGTGACGGCCTCCCATGCACTCTCGCTCCGAACCATGGCCTGAACCAGGGCCGGACGCGAGAGATCGCCGCCGCCAATCGCCTCCGTGAGGACACGGCGATGCTCCGCCCAAGCCGGGCAGACCTCCACCGTATTATTATATGGTCACCCTACACGACTTTATCACGTTGCGAGTTATACTTTTATAAATAGATGTTGATATCCAAATTAAAATTCAAAACGTTTATTGCGAACTAAATGTACAAAGTTAGTGTTATGTTAATATCTCTATGATCTATGAAGTAAGAACATATCTAAATAAATGTTAAGGCTCCGTGCACGAAAAAAACTGTCTCAAAAATTGTGAGAAAGTTTGAAATAATTGAAATATTAAGTCTGTGTAACTATATGAGTACAGTTTTCGTGGTACTAAACCCTTTGTGTCATTCACAGTACCTGTTAATAGTTTCATCACTTTTGTGCTCTCAAAAATATAGTTTAATGCGTCTTTGATTTATTAATGAAGATATTGTATCATCATAAAATAAATATTTGATTTTATCCCAAGGATAGCTGAGGCCCAGTGTGTGATTTTTAAATTTCTTGATATGGTTTGCTAAATACTAGGAAAAAATACATTAATGACTGGGTTTTTTTATAATATAGGTTTTTTCAACATTATTTTTCTGCTATATTTTGTGACGAAGTTGAAAAAAGTGCTTTGTTAATTATATTTTTAATTTTCAAAATTAAAAGTAGTGTCTTGTAAAAAGATGATCAAACGTCAGTCTTGCGTCATTTTTCGGAAAACTTGTTGCGAATATTAGTGATTTTCTATGATTACTTAATCTATTTGAAAAATCTCTTTCCGCCACATGCAAAACAAAAAAGAAACTCGTCAAAATAATCACACACACACACTCGGCTGCACACCGCGTCCCCACTCGCATACTTTTGTTAAACAGAGTGCAATATTCGGAACGAATTTTGCACTCGCCTCGATTTTGTAGTTGCGGGCGATGGTAGTCGGCCCAACTGTCGGAGCAACTGTCTATAATTCATTCGTAACACGAATATCAACGATGCTGTTAATGTTTACGATGTAGTGGACACCAAATACATACGAGTTTTCTTTAGACCAGTGTGTTTATGAATAATTTCACTTCTGTGTTGCAACACGGACGATAAGTTATTTTAGTTTAATTTAATTATTAATCTAAAAAAGTTTTTTTCTATTATTTTACGGGTACTCCTTATCTAAATGTGTGTGAGGTCCCTAGAATAAATAAAAAATGTTTATAACAATTATATTTTCGTTAGTATGTGTGTGTGTGGCGTATGTGATGGTGAGTCGTCGCTTCCTCCCCCCAGTGAATGAGCTAGTGCCCACACACCCGGGCAAGTGGCCCATTATTGGGCATTTTTACTTGATGAGAAAAGTTGGTGATAAGTTTTTATTTAGATACTCCACCTCTTTACCGACACCCATACATAAGAGTAACTGAAAAGATATTTATAAAACGTAGGAATTAGTCATGTACCTAATTAGTAAGACTGAAATCAACATAACCGAACAAATGCGAGTTGAACTCGCGTGGTGAGGTACAATGAATATTATGATAACTATCATGATTTTTATCCCAAAGACAAACTTGACATTGTAGTTAAAAAACATGTTCTTCCATACATTCCAACTGCAAATGTAAGTTTGTACGCACAATATTGAGAGGTTTACCATGTTATTTTAACACCATATACTTTTCATAGGTTTTCCTATAATGTATAAGAACTATTTTCTGTATTTTTTCAATTTTCGTCTCGGTAGTTTAAATTCGGAGATAAGGTGGTCATTTTCATCAATTTTCTTAAATATCTTTAAAACTATTTACTTTAAAATACTTAATTAAAAAAATAAAATAGTAAAAATCTAGTGGCCGAAAACATTCATGCATCAATTTAATGACTACTAAGAGCAATGTTTTTTTTTCAGATTTGCTTCAACCACTGATTTCATTTGGAGAGTATTCTTTAAAACTTGACCAAGTGACCAATTTTTTTATGGGTCCGATGCCTCTATACGGTTAGTATAAGCTTTGGGGTGCTACATACTCTTTCGTGTCGGCCTGATTCGACAAAGCTGGGTGGCAAAATCGAATATAATGAAGTGGATATACGAGTACGTTCGTGAAAAAGATGCTCGGCTTATCTCGAATTGTGCGGAGCCGACCTGAACATGACTCAGCAAGGTTAGGTGTTGAACGGAGTTGCTGATGGGTACGATCCGAATGAAAGCCAAATATGTGTAGTAGTTGCTTCGGGTCGGCTTTGTTGTTCCACAAATACTTCCGAACCGAATGTGCGGCACCCGAACATGTGTGTAGCATCCCCTATGAAATATTTTTTTCTGAAACGACTGAAAACGCGCGCGTGCTTTGACGTGAGTTTATTTTAGTCAAAGAAAGAATAAAGAAATAAATAATTTATTTGCTGATAATGTAGGTATACATATAAGTTGGAATATTTAGTAAGTGTCCCGATACATTTTACTTTACGGCATGCAAAATATTAGGTTTGAATTAAGTAGTAATATAGAGACAGCTATTACGATTATTATTAGCCATAGTCGAATTTAATACGTAGTTACAGATCAGACTAAAAAAATTAAAATAATTAATGAATTAAATATAAATCTCTCGCAAATCATACAATGAAGAATATAATGTCGTAATGTGAACTGTCAAAAAGCTGAATGTAAAAATATTCCAAAACATTAAAAACAATCACAATTATTATTAGGTATAGAATTTTGATAATCTGGTAATGTCAAAATCAGTTATGTCAAATTACAATATAACAATAACCATAAAAAAATCGCTAATAAATAAATAACAATATTTTTATATATTTATATTATTATTATATCTAAAACATTCGAAATTGCCACGACAACGTACTATCGGCCAAAGTTCCGCATGCTCACCTTAAAGGCGATAATCGCATAGCACGACTCACGACTCGATCGCACAATGCACGAGTTTTGACCAATAGGATGCACAAAGCGTATTTTAGTGGTGTTCGTATTAGTATAATCATGTATAGAATGTGTGACACTCACACTAGGAGCGTACTATGCTCACTTGTTTCTGCTAAGAGACGAGTTTTTAATGGGCACGGCCAGCGCGGCGCGGCGGCGGCGCACAGTGGGCCCATACTGAAAATTAGTGGACTTAGGCAACAAAGTTCCTATATCGATGCGATTTTTTTTTATATGACGTGTTATATTATTCCTGACAATTTTTATTCTTATAAAATTTCTTCTAAAGTTGATAGTTTGTCTTGAAAAAAATTAATTAGATTTTTTTGTATGGAGCGAATCACGTTTAATTTTTTTTCTTCAATTGTACTAATATGTTGAGTGTGTGGCGTGAGTATATGATAGCTAGGGTCATTCTCTATCCATGAAAAAAAAATCAGCGCCGGCCATCTGCGGCAGCGCGAGTAATCATTCGGTAAAAAAAAAATGATTTGGAAGAATTTTTTTGTCATTTAAAATAAATTCAAAGCATATTTTTTGTCTCATTTGGCTGTTTTCACCTTCTTTTTAGTTAAATAAATAGTTATAATAGCGCATACGTACTTATAACTAGTAATTCTGGTAGAGATTTAGTTATTATTGCAAGTTATCGGTAGCACCTGCATTGTGATTGATGACTCATTTGTTTGTGCACTCGGCTAAGCGCATAACTAATGAGTCATCGAAAAATGCTCGTCTCTGATTGGCTGAATAATTTTCACTCACTGTTATGTCCACTACTTGAGTAATTAACACTAACTATAAATATAAAGACATTCATTAAGTCCATCTAGTTTCGCTCTTGTCGCTTGTTTGTGAACACAGTGAAATGCTTGTATTTTTCTATTTACATTAGAACTATGGCTGGATTTTGTACCAACCTAGATCTTTTTGTGAAATTAAGAAGTGGCGGTGATCTGAAAAATCATATGTTTCTGTATGATAGTATCATTTCTGTCTTGACTACCGAAGTTTCTGAAGAAGACAAGAACCGAATCAAGGAGTTCTGTCGACTTTTTTGTGTAAATTTAAATAAAAAGTGGATAGAGTCAAGTAGAAATCAAAAAACTTTTATGAATCGTGTAATTAATCGCAAGTGGTTGGAAAAAAACATCAACTGGCCTATTTGTGACAGTGTTGATCTGAGAAGTGTGATGGGCTTTTCGGACGCCGCCTTATCTGAGCTTGTGGATATAAATTGCCATGTTCCTACTCTTGCAGTATGTACTGCGGAAGTGGGAACATCTACAGAAAAGGAGCACAGAAAACCGTTCGAAGAGTTAAGTAATAAGCAAAAGAAAAGACGTTCTACTTCCATAGTAGAAGAAAATTCCGAGGAAGAGTTGCAGCACTGGTACATAACAAAATTGAAAGACAACGGCAAAACGAATCTGGCAAAAGTGGTCGAATACCTTTCCAGTAATCCAGATGCGCTATCCGAAGTAGAAGAGAGACTATTCAAAAAGCAGAGCTTAAGTACTGTCTCTGAAGATAAGTGTTTAGCTCTTTATACATCAGTTGCGCTCTCGAAATGGAAGTACTTAACTCTTCGACAATTTCTGAAAGAAGAAAACTGTGCTGCCTTTCCATCTTATCCAAAGCTTGTAAATGCCAAGAAAAGATGTTACCCACCACAAGAGAGTATGGAGATTACCGAAAACGGAGCTCACATTAAATTGCAAGCGCTATTGGACCACACTGTGGAGAGGATATTACTTGATATAAATACTGTTGATAGGTCTCAAAATGAAGAACTCAAGTTGACATGGAAATGGCGACTTGATGGTTCTTCGTCGCAGAGTAACTATAAACAGAAAACGTCAAACACAGCTACAGAGTTCGATGATTCATCAGTAGTCATGATAAGCATCGTCCCTCTTCGGCTAGTGTCTACTAGACCATCATCTGGGAATGAAAATCTAGTTTGGGAGAACCCCACACCTTGCTCAACTCTGTACTGTCGACCAGTGAAGTTCACTTTCACTTCGGAGACAGCTGACTTTATAAAGTCTGAAGAGTCTGTGATGAAAAAACAAATTGATGAACGAATATCTACACAGTGTGGAAATATTATTGTATCACATGAATTGCATATGACCATGATTGATGGAAAAGTGGCCAATATTATTGCTGGAGTACCATCATATGCAACGTGTCCCATTTGCTTGGCAAAACCGAGTGAGATGAATAATTTAGACGCTTTGACTTCTAAACCACTTCGTGAAGAAATTTACAAACAAGGAATTTCTTCACTGCATATGAAGATTCGGTGTATGGAATGTCTTCTCCATATATCTTATAATCTGGATTTTCAACGATGGACTGCTCGCGGCAAACATAAGGCTTTGAAACAAGCTAAAAAAAATACCACACAGCAAGAGTTTCGTGAGCAAATTGGAATGCTGATTGATATAGTCAAACAGGTATGTATTTAATTTTCGCTCTCTTTATGTTGATTGTGAATTATATCTCTATGTATTGTATATTACAGTATTGTTTTCCCATTTTACGGGACGGGAATACAGCGAGGCGCTTTTTCCAAGATTACAAAAGATCTTCCAGAATAACGGGAATTGACGAAAATCTGATTTTCAGATTTTCCGTTATTCTACAAGCCATATCATCAGGCAAAAACATTGACTGTGAAAAATTTAGAAGATACTGTAGAGAAACAGCTGATGTGTACGTGCAACACTATTCGTGCTACTACATGCCAGTTAGTGTACATAAACTTCTAATGCACGGTGCAGACATCTGTAACCACTTTAGTGTTTTGCCAATCGGTAAGTAAAAAATAAATATAGTTTGATGTATTATTTGACTCGATTGCGTTTTGAAATTAAAATGTATGTACTTATTCGTTTTAGGTACCTTATCTGAAGAAGCTTCGGAAGCCCGTAATAAGGACTTCAGAAACGTCAGGGAGAGGCACACTCGGAAAACGGGGAGAATAGCAACAAACGAAGACATCCTCCATGGACTTCTAATAAGCTCTGATCCCCACATATCCTACATAAGGCCTAAAATAATGAAACAGGTTCATAATGAGTTGTTGCCTGAAGCAACTCAGTTGTTACAGACTACTGAGCCTCCCTGTGACAGTGAAATTATGGAGGAAGAAGAATGCCTCATAGCAGAGTCCGAAAATTTGCCGGACCCACTAGCACTTCTGGAACAAGAAATAATGTGATCCGGCTCTAAATTATTCCCACAAAAGCCCATCAGGGTTAGGAATATGACAAACAGCCCTTTTCAGGGCTACAATTACTTCACAGTTTCATATTGATCATACGTACGATAACTTATACTATAATAATATACATACAGTTGATTATGTAGATAATTATCAACGACTTGCCCGTACAAATTTAAATTATTTCACCTATCATTAACAAAATTAGTATAACCTGAAACATTACGATATATTTATTCAACAATAGATAACGTACAGTTAAAAAATAACACAGCCAATCAGAGACGAGCATTTTTCGATGACTCATTAGTTATGCGCGCACAAACAAATGAGTCATCAATCACAATGCAGAGCACCTGCATTGTGATTGATGACTCATTTGTACCGATAACATGCAATAATAACTAAATCTCTACCAGAATTACTAGTTCTAAGTACGTATGCGCTATTAAAACTATTTATTTAACTAAAAAGAAGGTGAAAATAGCCAAATGAGACAAAAAATATGCTTTGAATTTATTTTAAATGACAAAAAAATTCTTCCAAATTATTATTTTTTTACCGAATGATTACTCGCGCTGCCGCAGATGGCTGGCGCTGATTTTTTTTTTCGTGGATAGAGAATGACCCTAGCTATCATATACTCACGCCACGCACTCAACATATTAGTACAATTGAAGAAAAAAAATTAAACGTGATTCGCTCCATACAAAAAAATCTAATTAATTTTTTTCAAGACAAACTATCAACTTTAGAAGAAATTTTATAAGAATAAAAGTTGTCAGGAATAATATAACACGTCATATAAAAAAAAATCGCATCGATATAGGAACTTTGTTGCCTAAGTCCACAAATTTTCAGTATGGGCCCACTGTGCGGCGTGAGCTCTTTGTTATTGAATTGAATTGTTATTTTATTATTGACAAGAATTAATTTTAGTACTCATATCTTCTGTTTGTTTGGTTTAGAAAATGTATTATTGATATTGCAGTATTTACAAAAATAATTTGTAATAACTAATAAACTACAATTTATATGTATTAATCCACTTTAATATTTTCCTCTCTCTATCGGGTCTATAGATATAGGTTATTTATGAACACTTTCACTGCCTCTCCAATTTTCACCATATCCTATGTGATGCCGCATGCCGCAGCAATCGCACCATATTCCCTTCACAATAAGATGAGACATTGAAACGAACCGTTTTATTACAGTCCGTTCCACCGATTTTGACTTCTATTCCGTAGGCTTATGGATGGCATTAAAGGCAAAAAAGTGGTTACAATACCAACTGTTTACTGCAGCTGCCATTTGTCATGCCACCAACACAATAGCATTCAAAATCGATTGAACGGACATTTATGGTTTGTTTACCTTTTATCTCACGGCTCCCTGAATACGTTAGGTATAGGTGCGTTGACCGGCACTGCATGAAGGTATCAAATGTTTATATTGAAATTTTTTGTGTTTAATCGACTTTATTAAAAGTAAATAACTATCTAAATTTCTATGTGTTTGTTTATACTTGGGCAATTTGGGAATACTTGAAAGTTACAGTAATATTTGAACCAATACTCTGCGCAGTTCATACAATGTTATCAGAGCTTTTTGTTTGTAGCTAACGCAAGGCCGCAAGCCGCACAACTCTTGCAACTGAAATAAAAATAAGTTCATTATCTAAGACCCATTGTTATTTAGTGGGAATGTCTGGAAATTCGGTTAAACAATAGAGGACGGCTTAATACAAGGGCCATACGTTTTTTTATTACCTTAGGATTATCTCAAATGTTTTGCAGTTGTTCCTTGTATTTGGTTTAATACTTTTAACAGTAGGTAATTGTAATATTACCTTTTATTCATTAAAATAATACAGGGTGAAATTGAATTCATGGGCATCCTTTTAAGGGGTCATTGTACTCATCATTATGAACAACTTCAACTATGAGACCATACCTGAAATCGCGAAAAAAAAATCAGCTGTTCCCTACATTTATGTTTGCATAACTCGACAAAATGTAGGGAACAGCAATTTTTTTTTCTCGATTTCATATTTGTTCCCATAGTCAAAGTTGTTCATAATGACGAGTACAATGACCCCTTAAGAGGATACCCATGAATTAAATTTCAGCCTGTATAACGAACAAGGTATCGTTGCAATTAAAATGCCCAGGCATGCCGTGCAGGATGAGCACTTTAAGACTGGATTATAATCAAACCAACACTTTACTCTTTTATAATTCATGCTCTAGTCAAAGTTTGACAATTCATGATTTTAAGCGAAATCAACGCTACAGGCGCGTTACCGGCATTGCATGTCAAGTTTTTTTTTGACAAATCTAACAATGATTCAGTTCCTACGCCACTTTAAAATTCAGAAGCTTATCAAGTAATTAAACTAAACTATAATTTGTGCCTTGGCAGCAGTGAGAGTGAAAGGATTGAAATAAAATGTTGGGTACTAGTGAAATATATATTTTTAGTTTGTGTTCATTTAACATTATGCAGGATTAAAGATTTATTTAGGTTGATATTTAAATCTTATCTGTATAATAGAAGATGTATAGTAAGTGCTTTTTGTATGAAACTATCGGCTGTAATCTCAGTGTGAAAAAATAAACAGTTAGTTAAAATCTACTTGAGAACGATTTTAAGGATTTGCTGTTGTAGAAAAAAAAACAATATAAGTAACTTAATTTATTTTTAATAGACTTTTTCAAAACATTAAAGATTCATCCAGAAATTAACATATTATAACAAAAAATTACACAGAAATTATCATCAAAATGCAAAATATTATAAGTGAAAAGATTCTTACTCATAATATCATTTATAAACTGTATTTATCTACACTTATATCGTAAAGTTCAAAATATGAAATCAACACAACAATGACAAACAGACAACACAACAACAACAGGCAAAAAGCCTGTCAGTAAATAAGATTAGGAGAATATTGCTCGTGCAGTTCTAATGAAATTGAAAAGTTTTAAGATTAGTACAATTTAAGAATCTTAATAATTTTTATAATTTGCAATAATTACATTACACTACAGACTAGGTTTATCAAGCAAATGAGATCAATTATTTATGAGGTGGACGGATATGATGACACTACTGAATATGTAAAATAACAAACTAACGAGATCGGGGCTTACGACAACATTGATTGTAAATAAAACAACAAATCCACCAATAAAGGCAACATGACACTAAATTGACATCAATAATTTTACAAGAAGACTTCAAAATCGTTGGCAATATTTTAAACTATGAATGATTACGGTCTACAGTCTACCCTGTGACATTAATCAACGAAGTAATATAATACAAATTGGAATAATAAAAATAAACCTAATAAAAATAGCTATACAGGGTTATTTGCAAGCCGCCGGAGTCGCGGGTTGTTCGAAAGAGATACCATGGCCCTGGCACAGGCTAGACCTAGAGCACTTTTCATCAGAAAATATGGCGTAAGAGAAATCGAAGTCCCTGTAGTCACGAGCGAATCGCACGCGAGCAGCTTTCTGCTCCTGCGTCAAAATATTTTTTTTTGCGGGACGTCTGTGATGGACTCCAGCTCGATGCAACTCGTTTCTAATAGTTTGCATCGAAACTTCGTATTCTTGTGCGAAACTGCGAGTGGGTGTGAACGGGTTCTCTTCATACGTGGCTATCATATTATTTAACTTGTTTTCGTTTATAGCCCGGGGTCGAGGTGCACGAACGCGTTCTGTAATTTCTCCTTCTTCATATCTTCGCACCCAGCGGCGCACCGTTGTTCTCTAACGAAAAAAAAAAAAAAAAACAATCAGCATCGATTTTTTACATAATATAGGAACTAAGTATAATAATACGAGTACACTACAAAAGTCTTATTCAAAGGGCACAACTAGTACACTATAAATAAAAATTATAAGTATTGAAATACTTAAGGTGTGCATTTTGGTTGACTTCATGATAAATAAACTCTTAACTTTTCTATAACTAATTTAAGTAGTTATAACATTCATAACTATATTTTAAAATACAAGTTGTAAATGCAATAACTGAAAATTCTTAAGGGGTCATTACTCATCATTATAAACAACTTTTACTATGAGAACCAAACCTGAAATCGCGATAAAAAAGCAGCTGGTCCATACATTTTGACGAGTTACGCGAACATAAATGTAGGGAACAGCTGTTTTTTTTTCGCGATTTCAGGTTTGGTCCCGTAGTAAAAGTTGTTCATAATGATTAGTACAATGACCCCTTAAGAGGTTTTCAGATATTGCAATTTACACCTCGTATACCTATGAGTAAGAAAAATGGCATAGCGTAAATTCCAACATTGTATGAAACTGTCCCAAGCAAATTTGTGCTTTATCTCTACTATTTAAAAGTGTTTATCCCGTGCGGGCTGGCAACGTGGCATTTCTAAAGGTTTTTCGTGGTTAAATACCAACGATCTAGTGCTTGGCCGAAAAAATAGTAAGTACTTGCTATTTTATCGGCCAGCCAAGCACTAAATCGTTAGTATTTAAAACTATGTGTGCTATTTTTTTTAAGTTTTTTTGGTAAGTATTTACGAGCACTACTAACAAAAATTTACATTATTGTCAATTACTTTCCATCTGCAGTATTATGATAAAATAAATGTTAAAAATAATTATAAAAAACAATTATCTTGTGCTTGGGCGAAAAAAAATTGTAGTTTGAAATATAATGATCAAGCCTCTAGAAATGCGACGAATGCGCTCTGGTTTTTCTAATTAAAATACGGCAACGACGCTGTGAGATAAGGACTATGAAATAATAATATTACTATCACTTTATTTATTTCTATATCTCTCCCTCTATCTGAATACAAAAACATAACTTACTTGCATGTTCAACTCCACTGCTATTTGGGATATATTTAACCCTTGTCTATGCAAAACAATAATTTGATTCCTTTCTTCCTGAATCAGGTTTCGGGTCGTCATGGTTGCACCACGTTAGTCACAGCCCACACACAATACACACACAGTCCAGGATACAAGCTAGGGTCAAGAAGAGGCTTTCGATCACAGTCCGGTATACAAGCAGAGGTCACAGTTAGGCAGGCAATCAGTCCGATAGAAATAAACAGGTCGTAAAATGAAATGGCGATAGGAATTTAAGGGAAGCGTCAACAATTAGCGAGAGCAAATTGGCACTGCCGCGCTCTAGCTAATGTTTGTTATTTTATGTTACTCGCTCATTACTCACACAAATGCATATTGTCTCTAATTGGGGGAAACTAGGAAGGGGTGTGGTTTGTCACTAGCTGCGCTCTCGCAGCAATATTTTCTTAAGTGAGCATGCTTAACTTGGGCCGATAGTACATTTAATTTTATCAATAACATTTTCATACATAGTTTTGTCATTTAAAAAGTCTTTAATTGTGTAATAACATTTCTCCAGCAAGTTTTTAAAGTTAATTGTTTTTTAAACATTTTTATGGGTAGGTCTTTTAAACTTTCAGGTAATTTATTATATCAGCAAGAAAATAGGCAATTTTCACAACAAAAATATTAGTGCCAATAATAGATCCTGATTCTTATGAGAGAATTAGACTAACTGTGGTTTGATACATTGGATCTGGTACACTTGCGTGAATGACATTTCTTCTAAAGACACTTGCGCGGAAAGATGGTTGCCGTGATTTTGTGATGATTTTTCGTCATGGGTGTTGTTTGCACGTTTTCGAGGATAACAAAACTGGGGTCAAAATCAAAATTCAAGATGACACCAACGAAAATTTGCAAATTTTTCGTCATGAATGTCGTTTTCATGGTTTTCGGGCGCTGACGACGATAATGCAATGGGGTCTAAATCAAAAGCCATCAAAGCCAGGAAGACGCCAACGAAAAATAACTGAAATCCTGATAGGAACACTTCGTTGTCTGTCCGTCCGCCCGTCTGTCTGTCTGTCCGTCAATACTCTTTTCTCAGGAACGCGGGGAGGTATTAAGTTGAAATTAATATTAGATATGAAGGTCTACGGTCCCTTAGAGCTTTAAAAAAATCATGCTTTAAGTCAACGCATTAAAAAAATACGGCCATACATGCCGACCGACCATGTGCGTGGTTCGACACGCACTTGGTCGGTTTTTTGTAATGAATAGACTGGCCGCTACAAAAGTCAGAAATAGCAAAGAACGTTTCCCATCGAAATCATTTATTTACATAAATGTGGTGGGTTCAAAAGATGTATACAATTTAGTGCGCAGACATATTCCGCCATATACTTGTGGCATGCAAATATTATTTTAATGGACCTTAGTCAGTTAAGCCGTAAACAATTATAGAAAAATTCATAAAAAAACCGGCCAAGTGCGAGTCGGAATCGCGCACGAAGGGTTCCGTACCATTACCTACAAAAACGGCAAAAAAATCAGGTTTTTTGTATGGGAGCCCCCCTTAAATATTTGTTTTATTTTAATTTAATTATTTATTTTTAAAGTGAATATATAACTAAATATTCTGTGAATATTTCAAGCGTCTAACTGTTGCCGGTATCAATATAGAGCAAAAAGGAGCAAAACAATCACGTTTGTTGTATGGGAGCCCCCTTAAGTATTTATGTTATTCTGTTTTTTTTTTGTATTTGTTGTTATAGCGGCAACAGTAATACATCATCTGTGAAAATTTCAACTGTCTAACTAATAGCCTTAGTAATAGGGTTCCCGTTTTACCCTTTGGGTACGGAACCCTAAAATTAGGTATTAAATCGGAGTTTTAAAGTTAAGAATTCTATGAAATGTAGCAAGAATAAAAGAGCTCTCCTGTGGCGTTACAGACTGTATCACAAAGAACAAGACAAAAAAGCTTTTATAAGATAGTCACTTCAGCAGTGTATAATAAAATAATTAAATTAATCAAATCAGTTGTCGAATGTTGATCATGTGAATTTACCGCCATTATAACACGCGCTCGCGCCTTTTTGGCTGGCGGCTTACAGCGTTACAGCGTCGCTCAGCCACTACGCGACAGTCGAGAGAGTGTTTTGTATTTGCTGTAACCGAATTTCGCCGCGTACCTGGAGTCGTTTTGATACCTAAGTAGGGATTTCAGGGAGATCAGTAATTAGAATTGAAATTAGATTAAGAATGTTTTCGAAATAAATAGCCTTGCAATTAAGGCTATTTATTTCGTTTGGTATATAATATTTTACTAGACCATTTTTAGGATTCCGTACCCAAAGGGTAAACCGGGAACCCTATTACTAAGGCTCCGCGCCGCGCCGTCTGTCTGTCTGTCTGTCTGTCCGTCTGTCACCAGGCTGTATCTCATGAACCGTGATAGTTAGATAATTGATACTTGAATTTCTTTTCTTTCTTTCTTTCTTCTTAGAAGACCATATGAGCCAAGACAGCGTGCAGAGTGACTATGAAGACGAGTTTGTAGATAACGTACCGGTAGAAGAATCGCATGTTCGATCCAATGATGAAGATTTATCTCAGTCTGCTTCGGAACCCACTGCATATTCATTGCCTGACCAGCGAATAATTGTTCCAACTGGGAGAGTAATAAGAGGTAAGAACAAACATTGCTGGTCCACTACTAAGGGTCAAAGTCATGGAAGAACCTCTGCCGTCAACATTATACGAACAAGCAGAGGTCCAACGCGTATGTGTCGAAATATTTTTGAACCAGTAGATAGTTTTGATCTGTTCATAACAGACGAAATAGTTCATGAAATTGTTCAATGGACAAATGTTGAAATAATGGTAAAACGTAGCTCTACGATGATGAGTGCCAATTTTAGAGACACAAACGTAACAGAACTTAGAGCTTTGATTGGCGTCCTAACCCTTAGTGCCGCCATGAAAGACAATCACATGTCAACGGATGAGCTGTTTGATAGTACCGTTTCCGGTACAAGGTATGTAGCAGTAATGAGCAGGGGATGATTTGATTTTCTCATTATATGTCTGAGGATGGACGACAAGTCTTTACGACCTGCGGTTCGTCAAGAAGATCCTTTCATTCCAATCAGAAAGGTTTGGGAACTATTTATAAACTTATGTAAACAGAACTACTCACCAGGAGAGCACATCACAATCGATGAACAATTACTGGCATTTCGAGGTAGGAGTCCATTTAGAATGTACATACCCAATAAACCAAGTAAGTATGGCATAAAAATCCCAATGATGTGCGATAATGGCACGAAATATATGCTGAATGCTATGCCATACGTCGGTAGAGCCACAAATAACAATGGATTGCCTCAGGGCGAATACTACGTACTCGTAAAAGAGTTATCATGACCCATTCATGGAACGAATCGGAACATAACATGTGACAATTGGTTCACTTCAATACCTCTCGAGAAGTCGCTTCTTTTGGAACCATATAAACTGACGCTTGACTCTAAGATCAAATAAACGAGAAATCCCTGAAGTTTTGAAAAACACTCGCTCGCGAGCAGTAGGCACAAATTGAGAAAATGGCTCAAATGTCCACTAATGCAGTTAGATATATCGACGCAAAAAAGCGGAAACGTTGTAACCCACAAAATGGAGGGAACTGTTTAAGAATATTAACTGTTTAAGAATATTAACATCATGACGGTGTCTTGTCAATATATCTATGAAAACATCATGTACGTAAGAAAAAAATTACATCTTTTTAGTAAAAGAGGCGAAAGACATAATTATAGTACTAGAAGTAGGGATCTATTAGCTCAACCAGGTTTCAGACTGGCTAAAGTAGACTCATCTTTCATGGGGTACTGTTTAAAATGTTATAATAAAATTCCTCCCCACATACTTCAACTGAATGAGACGAAATTCAAATCTTGTATAAAACGCACACTATGCAAGCAGGCATATTATAGGCTGGGGGATTACATCGCTGATAGAAATGCTTGGCTCAATGCTGGTCCTGCTCCACAACGTCAACTAATTGATTAACATTTGAAAATACTGTTGGAGCTGCTGAAGATTGTAAGACTATCTTTTCATTGTATAAACTCAATCACCTTTGTATTATATAATTGCATAACACAGGTGTGAGTACTATGTACAATAGAGCTACCATTTACCGGGTAATATGTCTTTCATTGACTTGAATATGTCCTGGCAGCTGAGAGTATGTCATGCTCACTCAGATGTCTCGCTGATGGTGGCGTGTGTGTTGGATCATTTAGCTCCCTTCAAAATGGTTGAGCTGAATGGTGCTGATCCATGCGTCATGTTCGTGAACGGGCGCT
Source organism: Tiliacea citrago (assembly GCA_963921375.1). Taxonomy (NCBI): domain Eukaryota; kingdom Metazoa; phylum Arthropoda; class Insecta; order Lepidoptera; family Noctuidae; genus Tiliacea; species Tiliacea citrago. Next base: position 1,281,996 of record OY992802.1, read on the forward strand.
GTCAGTTGGGACTGGTCATCTCTTAGCTGCCACGGCTTATTTTTAATTATTTTAGTTTTGAATTGTTTTTTTTTTATCACGGACGCTTCTGACGTTTTGCATCGTTCTCACATGTATATTTTCAATAAGAATGATGTAACCAATACTTTGTATCAAATATTTTATTTTAAAAGAGTGTCTGTGGAGTTTCTTGCCCGTTCTTCTCCATAGGAACCTACTATTTGGAATGGGCAACTAGCTTCATATTTGTAACTGACCGACTTGTTGACAATTCAAAAGTGCCTGTAAATGGTTTAATTGAAATAAATGCTTTGAGTTTGAGTTTGAGTTTGAGTTTGGAAAATGTTTACCAGAGCCGAAAACTTTTGATATTTCAGAAAAAATATCATATTTCCATTAATATTAAACTTACAAGTGACATTCTTTTAATGCACATATATTTTCTGATCTCTGATCAAGACAAATACCCAAAATCTACTAGAAGTTACTTTTGATCTTTATTTCTGTGGGTTACAGCAATTGCACTTTTCTTTTTAATACGATAAAACGCTGTAAATTAAACGGATAAATGTATGGGCGATTCATTTAATTGAGTTATATTATAGTTTTATATTTATATGCTCCATGTGTCAATTTATTTAAATTTTAGAAAATATTTTTATTATTAAGACACACTTAAATTATAAGTATTTTTTTCAGGTTTGCACGATAAAAATTTCCCACATTTAGTATTTAAGTTCTTTTTCAGGTTCATACAAACAATTGCCCATAATATAATATTTTTAGTATTCAAGTTGTTTTTCAGGTTCAAATCTTCTACATACTGGCGCGACTTGTCGCACGACGCGACAACGGTAGAACAATTTACTTGAATTTTTCATAGAAATTGTTCTACCGGTGTCGCGTCACGCGACAAGTCGCGCCAGTATGTAGAAGCCTTCATACGTATTACAATTACCTACCCACAGTTTTAGTATTTAAGAGAATCTCCATGCACATATTATACTTTTATCCTTTCCGTGTACATTTTGAACATTTTGTATGACTTATCTTTATCTTTAGCAAGTCTTTCTATTTTTTTTCCTAAAAAAATACAATTACATAAATCCTGAAATGGCAACTAACCCTAGATAGATAACCATATTGCGAGAGACTTAAAAGATAGCCATGCGCTTCAGAGGCGCAGATTTTCAAATGCGTCTATCTCAAATAAAAAGTTAGGTATATTTTAAGTAACTACATCGTTTTAAAGGTTATACTATAGCCTTCGAAATAAAAATAAAGATATAGTTCACTTTGTTTATTAAAAGTAATTTATAACTAAATAAGCAGACCTCCAAAAAAATATTAACAAAAATCACAGTTTTTTGTATATAGGAACAATTTCCGTAAACTATTATCTAAATCAGTGTTTTTTTCTTAAAATTTAGTTAATTATAATATAATCAGTCTGAAAATAATAATCATCACCATAAGAGTTAGCCTTATAGACAGTTATGACAAACGTCATTCTTGTGCTCCCCTCCCCACAAACTGTCATTTTGCACTTAGTGCAGGTCATCTTCGACATTCTTTTTTTAGATGTGCAGTAGCTGCAGTAACTCCTTTTTTTGGCTGGAGGCTCACCCTCATCATTCGTGGGATCTTGTACAGCTGGTTTTGGAAGGATATTTTCAATGTTACCTCGCACATTACCTTACACCTACACAGTGCCTTGGCAAAGTGGGTGCCTCTAGTCTCTTCATCATCCACAGTGTAGTCAGCTGAGTCCTGAGTTTTTTCATATACTCCCTTCTATTCAAAGGCTTTTCTTGTTTCGCCAAAACATCGTGGCAGTAAATCACATAGGAATTCACAAAAGCTATGTTCAATATGCCATAAAACATAGTCATAGGCCATCTATTTGTTTTTCTTGAACATGACATCGTAGAGCACATTTGATCAAACGTATTAACGCCGCCCTTGGTTTGATTGTAATACATTACGATCTCAGGCTTGCCAGTGGTTTGGTCTATAACACCTTCTTCATCACACGACGACAGCAGATAAACCATCTTTGAAGGCTTCGGCTTGTACGACACTAGAGTCAAACACCCATTGTAACCGACCATGGATGTGATATGATATTTTTTCTGAAATATCAAAAGTTTTCGGCTCTGGTAAACATTTTCCATTTTGTGGGTTACAACGTTTCCGCTTTTTGCGTCGATATATCTAACTGCATTAGTGGACATTTGAGCCATTTTCTCAATTTGTGCATATTACATGGTACTTATCCAACCAACCTAAAAACAGCTGTAATAAAACCATTGTTAAAAAAAAGACAAGCAATCCATGGAGTCTTATAGACCCATTGCGCTTGTGCCAGTAATATCGAAGATATTTGAAAAATATATTTATATTCAATTCTTTAAATATCTACATAAAAGAAACATATTAACCGACGAACAGAAAGGCTTCCGAAAAAATAACGTATTATCTATTGGTTCACGCAGCGCACGCCAGTAAAGCTCCCAGTCGGCATGTTTTTTTTACGACATCTTCAACAATCATTCTTTCAGCCAATTTACACAAACTCTTAATGAATTATACACTTTTATACCTTCCTAATGAATCACTCCGTCCATTGGTGAAAGCCGTATAAAAATCCGTTCGGTAGTTTTTCTAGTTTATCGCGTTCAGACAGACAGACGCGACGGGGTGACTTTGTTTTATAATATTTATGTAATGATCTAACCGCGTACATCCCGCTATTCACTATTGTCTATATATAATCTATGATGGAATAAAAACGCTTCTCTAGGTTTTCTTTACGGTAGACTTCCTTGTACACACGGCCAAAGATGTTATGCGTGAACAATGGCCCTGATGTCATGCTTTATTTATCTACTGTTACTAACTTCGTTGAATATTTTGTCGTGTGTTCAAGCCACATTATCTAGTGATAGAAGACTGAGTACAGGTACAGTTACTATGGTATGTACTATGGTGGTAAAACCATCAATATGGCATTATACGAGTATGACTTTTTGAACAATGTCATTACGAATGTTGACAAAAGAATACCTGTTTGTTCAGTTTATTGTGACATGACTCAAGCTTTCGACTATGTCGATCACATTATCCTGCTCAATAAGGTGGATACGTACGGTATTAGAGGGAAAATCCTCAGTTTAATAATTCATTTTTGCGGAACAGGAAACAGTACGTTGAAGTAACCAATATAGATCCAAAAACGAAATGCCAACGAACCTATAAGTCTAGTTATCGCACAGTTGCTTATGGTGTACCCCAGGGCAGCTGTTTATATTATATATAAATGATCTGCCAAAAGTAACAAGTCATCCTATGTCACTGTTTGCTGATAACAGCACTGTGACCATTAAGAGTACTGATGATCCAAACCACAACGACGTTATTACTCAGACAATAACCTCCATAGTGAAATGGTTAGATAATATTAATCTTAAAATAAATATTGATAAGACGAAATTAATGATGTTTAGCCAACGTGCGAATACCAATATGACAGTATGCTATAACAATAAAATGATAACACAAGTAGATACATTCAAATTTCTAGGATTACCGATTGACAAAAAATTATACTGGAAAGAACACACGGAGGAGCTAACTAAACGTATTAGCAGATCAGCCTATGCCCTATTTAAACTGACCCCAGTGATTAACGTTGATGCTATAATCACAGCATATCATGGGTTGAGGTATGGTGTCATTTCCTGGGGTAACTCAACCAATAGGGAATTCGTTTTTAAAGCACAAAAAAGGTGCATTTGGGTTAGACTCTACAGTTTAGATTCCTGTAAGCCATTGTTTATCAAATACAAATTATTGACATTTCCTTGCCCAAATATTTTTGAGACCTTAGAATATTATTTATCACAAACGAGCTCGACCACAGAACAATAACTTTTGCGTAAAAAGGTCTCTTACAGCATTGATGCAAAAAAGTGTTTTTTGTATGGCACCAATCATATTCAACCACATACCTAGTTCGTTAAAGAATTAAACATAAAATTATTAAACTAAACTACTACTACATTATTTAACTTAAGAAAAGGCTTAAATCTTTACTGTTGAATAAAGCACATTTCGGAACTTTTGACAGACAAAATTCAATGACTGTTTTTTTACTTTAGTTGGTACTCATTGACCTGGTATGTTTAAGTTCAAGTCCATTTAACATGGCACGTGTCATTTTTGTATAATTTTAATTATTACATTACTTTATTCTTTCTTTTTATTTAAATTTGTTTTATTTGAATATTGACGTAATAATCTTATTTTTAAAACTACAAACGTAGCATACACGGATTTTTTTTATAAAAATTACATAGCAGCCTGTATTCTCCGAAGGGTTAGGCAGAGGTTTACCTATAGGACATCCACATTTTGCCAGTTATGTTTAGGTCCCATGTAATAGGGGGCGAGACTTCTTTCCACGCGAACGAAGTCGCGGGCAAAAGCTAGACTTTACTATAAAACCTATCCTATCCTATCTTGCTACCCTTATTTAACGTATAACTTATTAACTTAACAATAATAACTGAACAATTTGTTCAATAATAACACTAAAAAGCTCAAAATAAAACAAATTATTAAAAAAAAAAACCCGACTGCAAAAAAAGATGCAAACAAGATGAAAAGAAAACGAGTATCCTTTAAGTACCAAAAATAAATAAATGCAGTCGGAGGAAAATTATTTTAAGGCGTTCGTTAATCCTAAATGCAATCAAATCCCAAATGCAAAATTGTACGCAACTGCAACCAACCATTAACAATTGAACGCATTATTTTTTGATAGTTTATAACCCATCCATGGAAAACCGACAAAATGTGAACTGGCATAAAACTTGCTTGCGACGCGACGTAACGCACCTTGCGCTTATTACTAAATAGCCTGCCTAGCTGCGAGCAACTTGGAAGTATAGCGTTCGCCGGCCGCTACACACAGTACACATACCGTCACAGTTCTAACCCATTTCACCCATTACACTGCCTGGAAAAAATGTTTGTGTATAGGTTCGTGGAACCTTTGTTCGGCAAAATGTTGGTTTCTGCTGAAGGTAACCTATTTACTATTTCTTATTAAACATTTGTATTCAACGATTCTCCACCTTTTTAAAACTTTTACTGTCCTTTTTTATATCCTGACTTAATTCAAGCTTTAAATAGCTAACTAATAAAATAAGTCTGTAATAATATAGCTTTAGAGCTATACTATATTGTACGATTTCAGTGACTACTTGGAAGCGCAATCGTCGAATCGTAGACCTGTGCTTCAAGCAGAACCTTTTGCATGACCATCTTGAGCTGTTCAATGATCAAGCTGGTCGATTTGTTGAGCTACTCGCTGAGGAAGTTGGCAAAGGAGAAGTAGATCTAACTGAACAAATCACTACGAGTGTTTTAGAAACCGCTTGCAGTGAGTTTAGAATGTTTTTGTAATGCATGTTAGGCTTTTAATCATTTTCTTCTTAACGAATAATACCTAGCAAAAATTTCAAATATGGTTGGCCCAAAATTCAACTACGTGAACTCCGCTTACTGAAGCAGTCATATTGTCGGTGGCGACATCGCATACGCACTTGAGATCTGAGCCGTCTATGAAACCGACAAGTGCGATATGGGGTATCTAATAGATTGTGGATGAAATTGAGTCCCAACCATAGCTCGCAGACGTAGCAAGTGGCCATGCTTGTCGAAGGACCGATAGCCATTGGAACAGCCGAAGCCCAGAGTGGAGACCGCGTATCGGTAAGCGTAGTGTGAGACGCCCCCCAGGTAGATGGGCCTGGGGACATAGACGACGACCTTAAAAAGGTGACTGGGACACACTGGATGCGGAAGGTAATGAGTCGGGTGTGATTGCGTATCTTGCGAGAGGCTATGTCCGGCAGTGACCATCAAATCAATCTGCCTAACCTTAACCTGCACCTGGATACCAGCATTAATTATAATGCTGGTATCCAGATTGGAAACCGATCCCAATATAGTTGGGAAAAGGTTAGGCAGATTGATTTGATACAATGGGTCCGACCATAATGTCGGACCCATAACGACTGTCAAAGATCCACGAATGACAGCCGGGGCCAACGGCTTAACGTGCTTTTCGAAGCACGGAGGGGTCTCGTTATGTAATGGATGGTCACCCATCAAAGTACCGACCGCAGCAAGCGTAGCTTAACCTTCGATCGACCACACGCTGGTATTATTTAAAAATGTGAAGATTATCACTTTAATTAAAAAAATGATATTGTTTCAGGAACAACACTAGGCGCTAGAGTCGATGGCAAAGATCTTGTTAACGATAATTATATGGTGGCAGTTAGCGAGTGTCTTGATATTATTACCATCAGGATTAATAAACCCTGGCTCATGTTCGATTTCATCTTCAACTTGTCGAGCTACAAAAGTAAACTGTCCAAGGCTCTAGATATAGTTTTCAGTCTTTCGGAGCAAGTGAGTATGAAAATGAGACGACAGATAAGAATTGTTCAATAATTTACTTGGTTATAATTCACAAAGTACCTACTTAGGTACACATTAGTTTGCGATGTCTTACTCTGATCACAAAACGAATAAATATTTTTTTTTACTCAAAGTTTAACATTAAAATAACGATATTTTGTAGATGGTGCAGCTACGAAAATCAGTACATTTACAACGATTGAAAAACAAAGGAAATTTTGACTACGAAGGTAAGAACCGACCAGCAGACATATTCAACTCAACCTATAGGATGGTAATTTGAGATGGTGCGGGTACCTTAACAGTTGCGGTTATAGGAAAACGTTCTCCAGAGACCACATTACATTACATTCACAGAATTTGGATGAATGATAAAGTCAGCTACTAAAAGTCAATTCTCATGATTTATTTTTATGATGTCAATAGTTGCAGTTTTGTATAAGGATTAAAATTACTATTGTATCAATTGAAGTTAATAAGCTATAATTTATGTTCGTTGAAATACCCATTTTTTTATTAAAGGTCGTAAATGCCAAAGCGTCTTAGATGTCCTTCTAGAGAACACTGTGACTGAGACTAGCAGCCTTATGTTGACCTTAGGAACATCTCAGACAACCTGTTGTTCGCTGCCTTTGACACCACTATCTATGAGATGCTGTTTATCTTCGTGTGCATCGGCAGCTGCCCTGAGGTTCAGGAAAAAAATTATCAGGAGTAAGTTATTATAATTGTTACGTTACGATACGTTTTCGAATCCACGCTTTAAACGTCAAAGTCAAATAATTTGATTCAATTAGGCCAATAAAAGGTGTAACATTATATAATGTCAAGGAAATCATTTATTATTGTGTGACATTAATTGCGATACATACATAATTATTATACAGACATTTTTCTAATAAAAAGGCTTTTAATTTTGTTTTCAACAAGTGGGTGTTATAAATCAGGATCCTTAGCTCAGAAAGCAACCTATTAAATATCTCTACAGAAAGATCTCATTGAAAATTCGGGTGTAGTGCCGTTTGAAAAATTGTCCGAAAAAGCTGCTCAAGCTCGAAATAAAGGTTTCACGAGATATCGTGCACATCGTTCGAGAAAATTCTGTAGAAAGGCTACGAATGAAGATAGGAATAATTTATTTATCAGCTCTGACAATTATTGTATACCAAAAATACTTCACAAACAAACAAAGCCCTCTCAAAAGAGGTAAAAGCTTTGTTAATACGGACGGATATATATTACGGAGACATTTGTTGACGATAATAGAACTTGTTTTTAGGGTTCCGTACCCAAAGGGTAAAACGGGAACCCTATAACTAAAGCTCCGCCGTCTGTCTGTCTGTCCGTCTGTCACCAGGCTGTATCTCGTGATCCGTGATAGCTAGACAGTTGAAATTTTTACAGATGATGTATTTCTGTTGCCGCTATAGCAACAAATACTAAAAACCAAAAAAACAAACGTGATTTTTTTGCCGTTTTTATAGATAATGGTACGGAACCCTTCGTGCGTGAGTCCGACTCGCACTTGGCCGGTTTTTTTTAAATGTAGACACATTATTGCATATAGACCCAAAATTGTACTGTTCTAAATAATAATAAATGATACCTTTGCCAAAGGACGGAGAACATTTGCTGTAGTGGATTAGGCCTACTGGGGATACCAATGATAAAAAAAACGTGCCAAGTTCTCTACCTCTGAGGTGGTGTGGAATAGAGAACAAAAAAAACTTCAATACCGCAAGATATCGCAGTATCTACCAGATTGGATGTAACAATAGGTTCATAATTTGTGCTATTCAAATCACCAATCCGTTTTTGAGAAAAAAAAAAAACTTATTTATTTTCTAGGGTTCCGTACCCAAAGGGTAAAACGGGAACCCTATTACTAAGGCTCCGCCGTCTGTCTGTCTGTCTGTCCGTCTGTCCGTCTGTCACCAGGCTGTATCTCATGAACCGTGATATTTAGACAGTTGAAATTTGCACAGATGATGTATTTCTGTTGCCGCTATAACAACTAATACTAAAACATAGAATAAAATAAATATTTAAGGGGGCTCCCAAAAAACAAACCTGATTTTTTTGCTCGTTTTTGCTCGATATTTATAACGGCAACAGGTAGACGCTTGAAATATTCACAGAATATTTAGTTATATATTCACTTTAAAAATAAATAATTAAATTAAAATAAAACAAATATTTAAGGGGGGGGGGGGGGTGTGGCGCTTGCACAGGATCTTTTACTCGGCTATTACTACGACAAAAAAAACGGCAGAACGGATTTGGATGAAATTTGGCACACAGATAGTTAATTAATAACCTGGATTAACACATAGGATACCTTAATCCCGGTAGTACGTTTCTGTGGGATAATTTCCGACCTCCACGCGGGTGAAGCCGCGGGGCTAATATATATGTGAAGGCCATGTACCTCAAATAAAATTATTATACCATAATAGGGACAAAGTATTTAAAATTAAGCAATGACAGATGAATTAATTCTGTTGATGGTGATCATACATTTGTAAAGAAATTATATTTTCTTTATTTCAAATAAAGGCCGTGCTACTAGCGCCATTACGCCATTATGATAGGCAGACATTATGTTGCCAGCCATTTGTGGTCGAATTAGACCCATCGGGAAAACTATAAAGTTAAGTACTTGTTTGTAAGGAACTTATATTATAATTAATAGCATTAAATATTGTTTCGTTTATTACAGAGAAACTCAATTGTGTTTTGATTGATGGTGTCACCTCAGCTAACTACTGAACGAATACCCAGTTAAATGTACAAAAATATTCTAACCGCGTAAAATAGCATAATATTGTTTTGAATTCAAAACTCTGATCAAAATTATTATAACAGAAAGTAGCGAGTTATTATTTAATTTTTATAAATCACATGACATTGTATATTATATTATTTTTTTTTCAGAATAACTCAAGTTTTGGGCGAAGACGGAAGAGTTTCAAAGCAGAATCTATCTCAATTAGTTTATTTAGAAGCAGTAATCAAAGAATCTATCAGGTTATACCCGATAGCACCGGTTTTGGGTCGCCAAGCTACTACGGATACAAATTTATGTAAGTTATAAGATTTCTAAGTAAATTAGTCATTAATTTTGGACCAAACACTCGTACACATTTTACAAACCCACCAAACTGCGAAACATGGTCGGCTGTATTAGGGTTCGTCTTAGTAAGTAATGTAACACGTTTGGTTCAAACGCACGCGCCATATCGAGACGTATTGCTACAGGTCTCCGAGAGCCGCAGGATCCTGAAGCATAGCAACAGTCTTGGCTGCGCTTTCCAAGTCCATATGACGACGAGAACCAGGTAGCCATTACCATAGTAACCACGATTAACACCGAAATCCAATTCCAATTTTATATTAATGGCCCCATCGTTTTACCGATGATTCTGCCAATGTCAAGGTTGAAGGAAACAAAGTGTATTGGCTGAAGTTGACCGGTTGTATTGCCTTTAGTATGATTTACTTAATTAAAACTGGATCCGTGCGAGCAGCCTATAAGGACAACACAAAATATTTGTTAGTACATATTGTTAGTAAGCAGACAACACCAATTAACTTTATTATGAGACGCACACTATGAACCACCATTATGAATTGGTAAGTTAAAGCTTGATGTTATTCAATAAAACAAATTTTTGAAGAGTTTTTACTAATGGGGAATCAACGAGTGAACACCGAAATCAAACAAAACTGTGACAGAAAGTGAAGGGTAACGTCAACGCTTAGAACCAGACTGAGAACACAAGTGACAGAATTTTCGCAACAAATGTTTTTTCAAGCACTTCACTTTTTCTGTCTACCCACTTGAATTCAACGCTAAAATGGACACTTGAAACATTGATATGGACCCATAAACATGTCAAGAATAAAGTTTAGTGCTTTACTTCAAAAATGCATTTAGCCTTAGACAATAATATCCTAAATTAACTTAGGGTTGGTCCTATTTTGTTTTTTTTCCCAATTCTCTATCCAACTTTCGAACTTTACCAACACTGCCAAGTGCTAACGGTTCGGCAATTGTTCATTCTCATGACAATACTAAAAAAACACACTGAACTCCCCTTAGATCACGATTTACTAACACAAAATAGACGATCAACAAATGTTTGATCAATCATCCGTTATAACACTAGTTTCTCCCAAAAGTTTTTCTGTTTTCTTGGCACTTTTCTTTATAACTCAATTAGTAACAAAATATCTATCTACACTCATACAAAAGCTGTTTGTAAAAGAAAATTAAACATTTGGCTATTAAATCTAGATTACAATGTACTGAAAACTTATTAAAACCAGTGTCTTAACACACACTTATTAACACTCACAAACCTACTCTTACAAACATACAATACACACAACATTCTTCATTTTCCCCATTTCCATTCTTCATTTTTTGTTATGCTCATTATTATTATAATAATTTAAATGTGTATTAGTTAATATTAATATAAGTACCTACCTACATAATTTGTATATTTCTTTGAATTTTAGTTGATTTGCTTTAACTTGCTGAATTTTGTAAACTCAAACAACCAGATAATAATTATGTATATGTCAAATTAGTTATCAGACAATATAATTTGCAATTTTCCCCAGTTTCATGATTATCATAAACATTATGTACATTTCTAACTATATTTTTAGTTTTATAAGTTCTGTTTATACTAAACTGCAATTTCAGACTTTTATTATCCCTATAGTATCTTGACTATAACTGTTTTGTAAATTAATATGTCCTATCTAAGAGAGCCGGGTGATCCTTAACTCAGGACCCTCCTACCTCAGACACCTTTATTTAAGATTGTACATTTTATTAACCAGTGCCTGTAATATGATGTTGAGATAAATAAAGATTTATGATTATGGTTATGATGATTATGAATTGAATGTATGAAGATAGTATAAATGGACAGTAAAATATTGTCATTTGGGCGGCGCGGCGCGGCGCGGCGCGGCGCGGCGCGCTGATTTAGAAATAAAATATAATTAATTTATTATATTTATTGGTTCCATCTCGGATTACTTTCTGGGAAGCCCCGGCAACTTAATTACACTATTAAATTATATTTGCACTATTTGTGATGTAGTCATTAGCACAAAGTATACACAATGATTGTCGCGCGTACATAAATATCATCAACTGGTGTTTAACAGAAAGATCAGCTAATTATTAATTATTGTCACATCTTGCGATTATTTCCTTAAGAAGTTCATTTTTAATTTACTCTTTAGTGTTCTATTACTATTTACACTATTATTTACCTCAACTGGCTAGGAAATTTCCTAGCCAGTCGAGATTAGTGAAAAGTGAAGGGGTCAATTATTTACTGGTGCTCGCACGAATTTACGTTCTCAAACACTTGTATTGAAGTGTTTTGCACATGTACCTATTTTGAATTGGTCGTTATCGAAATGCTCTAGAACCACTAAGAACCTTCTCATGCACGAGAAGCACCTTACATGTAACAAGAAGTTTCTCATAAATTTATTTACATTCAAGTTTTAGTTTAACAAGGTATTTCATAAATCGAATTTGCAGCGATTTTATACTGTGCGTGTTTTAAAAATGTACGGGTATGCGTATTTATAATGCAAAATAAATTACACGCAGTGTTTTCCTACTCAACGGTGCCCTTCAGGATATAGAACTTACACTAACCTAAGCTTTGTACACACTGTGTCAACCTGTGTCTTCCAGTTCGTTCACCCACATACCTAGATACTTAAATTTACTGATATTACTCCAGCTTTTGACAGTTGCAGTTGACATTTGTCACGTCCATGCACTCGTACGTGTGGCCCACGCCTTTATCCACACTATCAACATTTTTTTCTACCAGGATGTGCGGCGAGTGCACAAGCATTAGTATGTTACCGTTGTCGTGCGCCCACCGGGTAAACTCAAACTATTTATTACAAATAAACCAATTACAGACACTTTTGAATTGTCAAGGGGTCGGTCAGTCATAAAGATGAAGCTAGTTACCCATTCCAAAGCTTAGTAGGTAGGTACCTATGGAGAAGAACGGGCAAGAAACTCCACCGACACTATTTAAAATGACATATGGTTACAAAATATTGGTTAAAAAAAAACAATTCAAAATTTAAAATAAGCCATGGCTGCTAAGGGATGACCAGTCCCTACTGGCGCCCGTTCACGAACATGACGCATGGATTAGCACCATTCAGCTCAACCATTTTGAAGGGAGCTAAATGATCCAACACACGCGCCACCATCAGCGAGACATTACAGTGAGCATGACATACTCTCAGCCGCCACGCCACATTCAAGTCAATGAAAGACGTACCCAGTAAATGCTAGCTTTATAGTAAGTACATAGTACTCACAAGTAATATTGTCAAAGTCAGCTTGCAACACTGCCCTGACCTCCTGCATATTCTTAGAGGAGTACATAAGGCACATGTCATCCGCAAACATATAAACCCGACATTTCCCAACTAATTATTACTGACGCTATTGACATGCATGACATAGCCAACTGTTCCATACACGGAACCAGTCGGAACGCCAAGGTTTACCGCACCTTCTTTACCAGCCACACCAGAAATGCGAGTCTGTAGGGTTCTGCCAATTAAGTAGTTCTGGAACCACCTGTTCGTGGGATAAGTCTCACACTCATCCATGGCCTGCAACAACACCTCGTGGTCCAAGGTGGCAAATGCCTTTTTATAATCCATTAACGACGCCTGAACCTGATGACACATGATGATCCGACATGAAGCACTGGCATCTAACGGTATCGAGACTCCCCAACCACATGATGATCCGACATGAAGCACTGGCATCTAAAGGTATCGAGACTCCCCAACCACATGATGATCCGACATGAAGCACTGGCATCTAATGGTATCGAGACTCCCCAACCACATGATGATCCGACATGATGCACTGGCATCTAACGGTATCGAGACTCCCCAACCACATGATGATCCGACATGAAGCACTGGCATCTAACGGTATCGAGACTCCCCAACCACATGATGATCCGACATGAAGCACTGGCATCTAACGGTATCGAGACTCCCCAACCACATGATGATCCGACATGAAGCACTGGCATCTAACGGTATCGAGACTCCCCAACCACATGATGATCCGACATGAAGCACTGGCATCTAACGGTATCGAGACTCCCCAACCACATGATGATCCGACATGAAGCACTGGCATCTAATGGTATCGAGACTCCCCAACCACATGATGATCCGACATGATGCACTGGCATCTAACGGTATCGAGACTCCCCAACCACATGATGATCCGACATGAAGCACTGGCATCTAACGGTATCGAGACTCCCCAACCACATGATGATCCGACATGAAGCACTGGCATCTAATGGTATCGAGACTCCCCAACCACATGATGATCCGACATGATGCACTGGCATCTAACGGTATCGAGACTCCCCAACCACATGATGATCCGACATGAAGCACTGGCATCTAACGGTATCGAGACTCCCCAACCACATGATGATCCGACATGAAGCACTGGCATCTAACGGTATCGAGACTCCCCAACCACATGATGATCCGACATGAAGCACTTAATAAACGATTGGCAGTCAGTAGGTGGTATTACGCACTGTAGACCTCCACACAGACAGTCCTTATATTTCTATATTTGATGACTTTCACTTACTCCTAACAGATTTATGTTGACGTCACCTAACATGATGATGTCCTCGTTTGCTGGGATCTTCCTGATTATCTTCTCAATTTCATTAACAAATAACAACCTATTCGTTTTAGGTGGTCTGTGTTGTTCCACGCGCGCCTCAAAGAGACGTCAGCATGAATTGATGGGGTCCATTAGGGTCAATGCCTCCCAGGGTTGCGAGTTTGTCCGAAAGGAATATCGTGGCCCTGGCACACAGGCAAATGGAGGAACACGGGTGGGTTTTACTTAGTAAAAGTCTGATACGCCCTCCACCTCCAACCCAAAAAAAAAAAAAAAGGTGGTATGTGTAATGCAAGGATATTTATAGTTGACTGGTTAAAAGTGAGTTTGCCATAAAGGCCTGCCGCAGAATTCTTCCGGGTTTCATTAATAAATGATTTACTAACTCTGCCTTCTCTTTATATCTTAGAAAGTATTTTATATGTTCGCAATTTTCAAAATAAGAACTTTCTATAATAGAAATACACGAAATTGTGATACCCAAACGATTAACTAAAACAAGCAAGTCATTTTTTATAAACAATATCCGCTTTTATAATTAGTTGCCAAAGTCGGTTACAGAACGTAGCGATGGAAAATTCAAAACCCACATCAAACGTGTCCTTATCAAAAAAGCATATTATAAGATTAAAGACTACATTGAAGACAAAGAAGTTTGGCATTACCTCCTACACATGTGGCTTTCCTGGTACCTCATTAACGGCAAAATGTTGTAAATGTGTATTAACTGCTCTCAAATTACGATGTTTTTTTTAATTTTATTTTTTTACGTACTTCCTTGACATAATCTTTTCTTTGTTTGATATTATGTACCTACAATTTTAACTTTTATTGTTTTAATAATTTTTTGTATAGTTCCTTTTTTTTCTTAATAAAAAAATAAAAAATAAAAAAAATATTAAGAAAAAAACAACGATATAAAATGTGAGAACGTTTAAGCTTAATAGACTAGATTTGTAGAACATTTTCTATTTTGTACTTTTGACGGGCCTACACTGTCCTCCCATACCTATTAACACTGTAATTTGAAAACATGTTACAAGCCAATTGTTTTTAATAGAGTAACCGTAGAGTTTTAGGAAACGACCAATTTTTTTTATTTTTTATTAATTAATGAACAAAACAGAATGTAAACAGAAACATCACAAAAACCTCAATAGGTTTGTCCGGATGTTGAAACACTTTCAAGCAATCTTAATACTAACGGAATATTATAAATCTAAGGTTAAAACATAGTTTATAAAACATTGTGAGGTAGTTAGTAAGTAAATATTAACTAAAAAGTACAAAAACAACGACGGCGCGGGTCAAACAGTCCGTCGATGATACTACCAATTGAATGAAATTTAAACAGGATGATGCATTTTCAAAGAGATTCAAAGAAAAGTTTGTATTAATTTTTATAATTATTATTTGTTATTTCCGATTGAATTTTTGTTGGAACATCATTAATTAGAGTAGGTATTAAATAAGCGTTAGTTCGTTTCCCGTAATAGTTTTTGTATCTCGGTACTACCAGTTTTGTTTGTCCTGCCAATCTTGTTGCTATAACATGATTGAATTTAATTTGCAGTTCTTTGTTGGTGAACTGTTCTATCAATAACCACTTTCGTATTTTAGTGTGTATTGGCAAGTGTATTTACAGTATTTAAAGAAACCCGTTACGTCATCACCATCATAGTGTTTATTTTATTTTATTAGGTATTATTATTTTTAATAAACGAAGTTGTAGATTGTATATTTTGTCTAGGTAAGTTTTAAATGTTCTGCCATAGCTAGTAATTCCATATGAAATGATTGACTCCGCAAGTGCATTATAAAGATTAAGTAATATTTTAAAAGGGACTTTGTATTTAATGATCGCAAATTTGGCTAGCATTGCTCGCAGTTTATCGCATATGGAGTCAATGTGATAGCCCCAGTTAAATCTATCATCAACGACTAAACCCAAATATTTGTAGTTGGTAAGCTGCTCCAATGGTACACATTTGTAACAATGCCTCGATAATTGCACTCCATGCAAACATTAGTGAGTGTGCGCAATTATTTTAACTGGCTGGTCAGAGTTGAGCAAGTGATTGGAACGAACGTGGATAGTCTTAGTTTTACCAGCATTAAGCACCAGTCCAGCATCATGAGACCACTCACATAAATTGTCAAAATCGTACTGAATTGATTGTCCAGCCTTAGATAAGTCTTTATCAGCTGCTACGAGACAGGTGTCGTCCGCATACTGATAGACTGAGCAATTGCTAATAACATTCTCCATGTCATTAACGTAGGCTAAATAATGCAAGGGTCCTATAACTGAGCCTTGTGCTGTTCCAGTAGCTACTACAACTTTGTCACTGAATTCATTGCCGATTTTTACACGGCATGTTTTTTTAAATAATCTTTGCACCAGTTTAATATTGGGCCTCGAACTCCTGTATTGTTAAGCTTGTTTATAAGTGTATCATGTCTGAGAGTATCAAAGGATTTGATAAATCAATGAATAACAGGATGACATGTGTTTTATCATTGAGGTGTTGGTTTATTTCATCTGTGAATTTAGAAAGCAGAATTGAAGTTGATTTATTACGTTGAAAGCCAAACTGAGAACCTGATAAGACATCATTTTTAATGTAAAAATTCTGAATTTGTTGACACACGTATTTTTCTACTACTTTATCTATAACTGGTAATATTGTCATAGTTACTATGAGATCCATTTTTGTAAATTGGTCGCACGATACCTGATTTTAATTCTTAAGGATATTCCCCAACTTGTATACTGGCTTATTAGCTTAACTATGACCTTAACTATCTTATCACTAAGAACTTTCACGTCTATACATCGAATGCCATCTATACCAGCAGATTTATTAACATTAAGATTTTTTATAATAGATGATATATTACGAAACGTAGGTTTTTTAAATAACATGGACTTGTTAACCGGAAATATGTATTCTGATTCAGGGATTAGTTTTATGTTGCATTTAGGTAATATTTTCGTAACGTTTTCGCTAAATCCCTTACTGAAATTGTTGGCTATTGTACTTATAGTTAAGTCATTTTTCTTGAAAGCTTTGATTATTGCTTCGTCTACAGACTTACAAATTCGCCCAGATAGTGTGTTCAATATGTCCCACATTTTCTTTTTATTCATTTTATTTTCATTGATTAGGTTAAAGTAATGTTGGTTTCTTAATTTGTCTATAACTTTTTTAGTCTTATTTCGTTGTGTATTAAATTTTAATCTAAGTATTTTATTATTTATATCATGTTTCCACTGACTGAAAAGTACATCTCTTTTACACATATTATTAATTTTACTGGTTATCCACAACTCTTTATTCCTTTTGCTGTTGGTATTAAATGTTTTTGAGTACTTGGACTGCTCATAACAACACTCAAAACTATTTTTAATGTAGTTATATATCTCTGAAGGGCATTGCATATTATTAACTACTTTCCAATCTATGGCATCCAACTTTGGTTTTAATTTATTATAATCAATTAGTATTTTTACTTTTGCACCATCCTGTATAGCGTCTTTAGCTCCACCCCCAATACAAGACAACGTGATCATGCGATGGTCTGCCATAACCGTACCGAGCGCCGCCGAGTAAAGGTCCAACGAGCGCGATTTTACAAAAATATGATCAATACAACTTCGAGTTATAATATCATTTCGTTTTTCGATTCTAGTGTAATCTAAAATCGCGCTTGTTAGGCCACACTCAGCCAAACAACTTAGGTAGTAATCCCGAATGTTGTCATTCAATTTTAAATCAATATTGATATCCCCTAACAAGTATAAATCTGAGTGTTTGAAGGTGTCCTTACATAACAGCTCTTTCAATTCTCTGATAAACAAGTGCTTACTATCTTTGGGAGGTCTATAAACCGTGCAGATTGATGTCGTGTAGTGATATGATGTGGTCAAATGTTCAATTATGTATTCGCAGTGTTTTAGTGATACGTTATTTAATCATTTGAAAGTTGTTCGTACGTTTAACATACATCACAATGCCACCACCCCTACGCTGCTCCCGCAGCGTATGATACATTTCATAGCCATTAATATTGAAGAATTGAATGAGATTACTGTTTTTAGAAATACCTACATCTGTTAAAATCATAACATCAATATTCATTTTAGAAGAATCAATGAATTGAAGGACTAAAGAAAAATGTTTAACAATCGAGCGAATATTAATATGGACAATACTTAGTTTTTGTTTACTATTTGGAAGATGATTACTAAACTCGTCGATGGTTGAACAATCAAGTAATTCTGATATTTGCGGTGAAGAAAGTGACGTGACCACTGGGTCTAACTACTATCGACAATTATTTTTCTGAACCGCCATTTTATCAATATCACTAGTGTTCCTAATAACAATCGGTTTGTCGTTTTCGATTTTACGAACCAATATTCTGCCATTCTGGAACCAGATGTATTTGTAAGTTTCCTTCAATGTTTGTTTAGCTTGCCATAGTAGTGATTTATTTGCTTTGGTAAGAGCGTATCGAAGATAAACTTTAGACTTGGCTAAGTCAGGACTGACCTCAGGAACTACGTCTTGAACAACAACTGTTTCCTTCCGCGCTGTACGTATCCACTGATCCACCTGCTTCTCTTGTTGTAACATCACCTGAATAACTCCTTCTTTACCATTCCTGACTTTAAGTCTTTTGACCATTGTAACTTCGCGTTTCTCAATGTTAAGCTTCGAAGCTATTTTAGTTGCAAGTATGTCCAGATTCTCGTTCTCATTATCAGGAATACCAGTGATCTCCAGTACATTAGCTAGGTTTTCTTGCTCAACTTTTCTGATGTGTTGTTCCAATGCATCCATTTTTAATTCTAAGTGCGTGTTTTGATTCATTAGTTGTAGTACATGTTTTTCTTCTCTATGTCTTTAACTTTCTCCGTAAGAATTTCTAGTGTAGAATTTATAGCATTCATTCGTAAGCAACAAGTGCTAAGCGACTCATTCACAGATGCTAGTTCTTTCTTCACTGCTTTCTTAACCTCGAGTGAAATATCACGTAACAATTTATTCACCGCAGCACTGTTCCCCTCCAGCTCACTAACATTATCATCCTCATTTTCATCATCTTCCGGAATTACGAAGGACTTGCGACCAGGAGACTCCTTGCGACATTCTTCGCATGTCCATTCCAGGTTTTCTGCATTCCGCAGGGCTGACAGCTGCTTAGAGGATAAGCCTGTGCATAGTTGATTTGCGTGAACTATTTTGCCACATTTGTTACACTCAAGCCCTGGTGATTTTTTTGTAATAGATTTTTCACAATTATCGCATTTAGGCATTTCTACGTTGGAATATTTTTTGCGTTGGAATATTAATTGGAACCGTGCACCTAACTTCTGACGTTTCATAAGTGCCCATGTGAAAAAAAATATTTTTTTATTATGAATAAGCACACCTCTTCCTCTTGTATTCTCTCGTGTTTGCAAATATATTGTACCCCTCTGTGTAGCATAACGATAACTCGAAAAAGAGCAATTTCTTTGAAAAATCCACACTTCATAAAGTTTTTTCTTACCGACCGAATATTTAAGTGCACTGAATTTTGTTGTTGCTAGATATACTTTGAACCCAAGTGGTTGCTTTTACCTTGAACCTAGTAAATGAACCATTCCGATGTGATAATCGAACGAAACGATCCACTTTTATTTGTTTCCTAGCTAAGCAGACAAACGTCCTGTTCAAATAATAATTCATTCTAACATTCAACATAGAATAAAGGACGTTCAGTTTTTCCAGAATTTTAACATTTTCACTAATTCGGAAAAAAAACATCTGACTTACGTGCAAGGGAGGTTTTCTTTTACCACTTTGTCAGCGTGATATCCATGCCAAATTACAGCTTTCTAAGAGTCTGTGAGCTAAGCCATGAACAAACATACAGACAGACAACGGACATAGTGAAACTATAAGCCTTCCTTGTAATGAAATGAAATGAAATGAAATGAAATCGTTTATTCTGTAAATAGGATATCGGAATCACTTTTACACGTCATATTAAAAAGTAAAAAATAAGCTAGATGTAGTCGACATTTCCTATCTGACTACCCGTGAGAAGAAATGGCGAAACAAACTCAGGGGTCAAAGTCTCTTTTAAAGTCCAGACAATCTTGGTCAGATCATGTGAGGACCATGTAGATCTGTGTCTGAAATGGTCTTTTGAGGAAAGAACCACACAATTTTGAGTGGACCTGTCCAATCAGTGCAAGCATTTGTCGTAATCGTGCAGCTCGACTCAAGACTTAAGGAGCTCAACGACTCGACGAACAATACCAAAGAAAGTACATTTGGGTAGGCCTCATAAAGTGCTCAAAATGCCAGACCACCATTAAAACTGAGAAAAAGCATAAAATAATAGGAAAATATTTAAAGAAAAAAAAAAAAAATGACCCACATAGTGCTCACATTCACAATAAATTAAAGCAGTAAATATAATACTTTTCAAAGTAAACATTAATGTAATATTGTATATAATATTCTGCAATGTCAATATTTATATAAAATCATGCATAATAACATTAAATGTCAAGTTTTCCAGTTTGATCACAAGGCTTGCAGAGCGAGCAGCTCAATCCCAAGCTTTGTTGACTACGGAACCCTAAAAAATGGCAAATCGGTCCAGCCGTTCTCAAGTGATGCGCTTACAATCGAGCAGTATTTCATTTTTATTTAAATATGTTAGGTTTTTATTTATATTAGAATTATTTGACGGAATTTATTGTGATCAAGTATTAATGTAATTTATTTTTGTATTTGATTATTTATAACCGACTAGTTGTGCTGGCAACACCGAAACGACCGAATTCTCTTGGAAAGCTGTCAGTGTACGGTAATGGCGGAGACGGCATTTTTAAAAACTTCCCTCTTCGTTTTGTGGTCGCATCGAGGTCGGACGCACAATTGGTCTTTAACATTCTGGTCTCCATCTACAGTTATAAAATAAGTTATCAGAGTTGTTATAAAGTACCGAAATATTAAATACCTTTAATGAAGCGATGCAGTTTTCTTACAAATAGATGTCATATTGATGCGCGCAGTGTTCACTTCGCACTGTGTCCACGTATATTTAACTACAAGTAGCAAGCCACCCTAGTTACATTGCTTCCTAAGACTCGTTGAATATCACGTTCACTCCTAATTTCATCACACATTTATTTTCTTTTGCTTGTCACTTACTTATGAGTATTTTTTCATTCTATATGCATGCGTTTTCTTTAGCTCGTTTTTAGAAACATAGAAGGTTTCTTTTGTAATATCTCGTAAGATTCTCGTTTACATAAATATGGGTCATTATTTATTTTGTACCATAAACTTCTCCCTTGGTCAAGCGTTATTTGCAACTTTCGGTCCACTTATCATGGGATTATTTTGTTCTCAGCGTTATAACTACTGGCAGAGGTTTCTCGGTGTCTGGTTTTTCACGGCCTACCCTCTCTGTATACACAATGTTACTAACGTCCATCTGAAGTTTTTGAGCAACCTTTTTTTTGTTCCTTCCGTTGCCTGTGTGCCAGGGCCACGATATCCCTTTCGGACAAACTCGCAACCCCGGCAGGCATTGGTCCTAACGGACCCCGTCAGTTTGTGCTGACATCTCTTTGAGGCGCGCGTGGAACACAACGCGCCGTGGACCCGGGCCTGGTCCTTATCGGACGGCGAGCTACCCATCGCTCACCGTCCGCAGGCCCGCGCCTACGGTGGCCGGAAATCGGCTTGCGACTCCCGACGCCCGGGACGTCTCCTGCGGCGACTAGGGGCATGAGGGCGCGAACCTTGTCTCACCCTCACGCGTTCCGCCTCCTCCTTCGCTAGCATAACTGCTTCGCAGAAGGAGGTGACGGCCTCCCATGCACTCTCGCTCCGAACCATGGCCTGAACCAGGCCCGGACGCGAGAGATCGCCGCCGCCGATCGCCTCCGTAAGGACACGGCGGTGCTCCGCCCAAGCTGGGCAGACCTCCACCGTATGCTCCACCGTGTCCTCCGGGCGATCCACACAGTGGTGACACCCGGGCGTTTCCTCCTGCTCATTTAGCTTTTTCTCTACTTTGAATATACCATCAATTTTCCTGTCCATATCCGCCAGGGTTACTGCAATATTCGGTTACTCAAGACTAGGTGAGCTAGGCTGCGAACCGGGCGGGGAGACGCAATCCTCACATTTTTAAATTTTTGAAGGTAGCGTGTGCTGCGTGTGCGCGGTGTGACGCACTTTTTATGGAAGACTGTCGATGGAAACGACCTTATTACATTTCTCACATGTCACCATTATTTATGCGTTCGCACTATTAGCAAAAACCACCGTCTATACTAGAGGTATTTAGTCTCAATTACGCATTTGACTTAGATGTATGAAACACAGCCATACGCCAAATGCGCGCACGAAACTGCAGTAGTTAGTCATTTTCTAGATTATATTGGTAAACTGAGCCAGAGGTCTTACATATCTACCAACAATTTTTTCAAATAACACTTTTCAAGAGAAAACTTGGAAGAACTTGGTGGAGGCCTTTGCCCAGCAGAGGGACGGCAATGATTAGAAAAATAACTTCCTCTTTTTTTTAAAGTCGGTTGAAAAGAAGAGGAACAGAAAATACATTTGCTGTTTAGGTAATGTGACCATTCCTGCTGGTAGTAGCATAGTAGTCCATGTATGGAGCAGAAACAGAAATCCAAAATATTGGGGTTTAGATGCTGAAGAGTTTAACCCAGAAAGATGGCTTAGTTCTGACACTTTTCCGGATCATCAAGCTGCTTATGCTAGTTTTTCTCCGGGCCGGAGAGGATGTATTGGTAAGTTTCTTTACACAGTTTTCACCGCCATATCAGTATTAGCAGCTGTTGTCATTAGCAACCCATGATTGGAAGATTTCATTTTTAAATTTTGAAAAAGTATTTGACATTGTAAATCACTGCATATTGCTGGATTAAGATGCATATTTGATTTTGAAAGACTAACCGAAGACAGTAGCAACTAAGATTTGCTACTTAATTTTGTCTTAATAATGTGCTAGCTGACTTAGGGAAAATCATTCAATTGTTTTGTGTTGCGTAATCTAGAATTATTTGTATACTATTGTATAGAATCAAGTTTATCTAACTGAACAGACAGCTGTTCTGCTGGGGAGTTTGATGCGCCAATTCTTCTTCCCAGCTAACGCACTAGAAAGTGGTGAAGAAGGTGGTAGATGGGCATTTTTGGGGGATATCTTATGTAATTTTGACGTTCGAAAAGTGCTGATTCTCAGCATAGTTTGAATAAATTAATGACTTTAGATTTTGTAAAATTAATATTTGTCGTCAGTTGGACACTACAAGAAACTGAATCGCTTAAGGCAAGGGTCCGTCAGGGTAGTACATTGTGGCCCATATTCTTTATTTTAAGAAATATATTTTTTTTACTACCTTGTAGGTACATTTCAATCTTTATATTATTTCAGGAAAAACGTATGCACTGATGTATTTAAAAGCAACAATAGTTCCAATAATACGCAAGTTTAAACTCACGGCTGACCGTACAAAGCTGAAACTAGAATGCAAAGTAATGCTGACCCCTTTATCTGGACATTTCGTACAAATTGAGGAGAGGTGATTGAATAAATAACCTCAAAAGATTTTTCAATTGTTTTACCTTTTTTTCTCAAAACTTATTTGACAGACCTTGTTCGTGCATGTAGTGTAAAAAATAGTATGAGGCAATGAACAAATAGAAAGCAAACAGTACTTAAATTATTGTTAAAAAAACCAAAAACATATTGTTCACAATATTTTTATTCGTCGAATCATATCGAAAAAATATTTTACTGTTCTGAGAAGCGTAGTTACAATATTTTATTTAGTAAGAAATAGAAAACAATTATTTAACATCACCGTGAAACGAAAAATACTATGGAAATATTAGGACAATCAAGTACAGAAATAGTTTTCACTAAGTCTTAAAAATAGTTCTGAGCAAAATAATCTCTTAAAAATTAACCACATTTTTAAATAAATTTCTCTAATGGTACATTTTCTAAAATTTACTCTAAACATTATACAGGCTGATTTTAAACTTTATTGGCAAACTTTCAGGGATTTGAATCGATCGTTGTATGAAAATGCAGATAGCAGAAAAAAATAGGAAATATTTCCGACTTTTTCATTTCTTTCGAATTGATTATTGTATATTATAAGAGTGTATTTTAAGTTATTTATATTCATGAATGAACACGAGAACTTCTACTCCCTGAAAGATTAGTAATAAATTTGAAGCAGCATAACTAAATTCTGTGAAGATAACACACGAAAATTAGCAGCTTAGACAAAAAACTAAAGAACGAGACAATAACATCACTATAGCAAAAAATATAATGACTTTTGTCTAACACAGACACAAAGCTACTTATTTTCATTTTGCCAATGTCAAAGCAGATTTCTAAACTATTTTAACAACAGTAAAAGTTGCACAATATTTGACATCGGCACAGAACCGGTAGAAGTTGCGGTGCTTCGGGGAGGCCTATGTCCAGCAGTGGGCTTTCGGCTGAAATGATGATGATGATTAGTGGCTTTTGTGGACAGGATAATAATTCATATTTGTTACAGTTGTTGTTTATGTTTTTATTATTTTACTAGCTTCTGCCCGCGACTTCGTTCGCGAGGAAGTCATAAGACACCACAATATACAAATAACAGCCACATTTTTGTGAAAAAACTGCCTCGTTGGTCTATTGGTCGCAAGCACTACTGTTGGGCATGAGGTCCAGGGTTCGATTCCCGGGTCAGGCAAAGTGTTATTGGATTTTCCATCTGGAATTTCTCAGTTACAGTCCTAAGTCTGAATTTGTGCCCGGTTCGTGGCAATAGGCTCGCCCCCTATTATATGAGACCTAAACATAACTGGCAAAATTTAATGAGGGTGTACTATTCTTATAGGTAGGTACACCTCTGTTGTATGTTATTTTTATAAAAAATCCCGTTTGTAGTTCTGATCTTAGCAGCCAAAATAATATTTAGACTTTGGACTGGTGACGTCACTAGTCCTGAGTCTATATTATTTTGGCTCATCACGTCTGTATTCTCCGAAGGGTAAGGCAGAGTTGTACTTATAATACATCCGCATTTCGCCAGTTATGTTTAAGTCCCATGTAATAGGGGGCGAGCCTATTGCCACTAACCGGGCACAAACCCAGACTTCGGACTGTTACTGAGAAATTTCAAATGGAAAACCCAATAACACTTTCCCTGATCTGGGAATCGAACCCAGGACCTCATGCTCAACAGTAGCGCTTGCGACCACTAAACCAACGAGGCCGTTATCTATAAAAAAGTGGCCGTTATTTTAGTTTGAGATATCTTCCGACTTTCACGCGAACGAAGTCGCGGGCAGAAGCTAGTGCTTAATATAAATAAGCCTGGGGCGAACCGAACTAATTATCTATAGTTCCCACTGTTAGATATAAAGCGTCAACACCATTTTGGTCTAGAGCAGTTTTTGAATTTGAATGTATTAACATGTACTATATACCGTGAGAACAAGATTCTTATCCTGTGTTTGTGTAAACGTATATTCTTCCGCCGCACTGTGGGCTGTAAGTCGAGTTTCATATGCATTTTACTTCTTGTTTGTGATAAGCTTCTAATGCCTTCAGCAGTCACAAATATACATAAAAGTAATATCATTTCGTAGGTAAACTAAATTACAAAAAAAAAATGTATGGCGCCAAAGTAATAAATCTAAATATCTTTTAAAACCGCTGTCTTAACTGTGTAACATTACGATTGGCCGGAGGGCCAGTCGTAGGTCACAAATTAAAAGAAATAGTTTAAAGAAAATACAAATAGGAATCCCAGACTTCAGCTGCTCGGGCTCGGGAAACAGGAACGGGATCAGGAACATCAGCCGGCTTCAGGAAAGAAACGGGACGGGGCTACAGCGTCTTCAGATGGATCAGGTACAGGAGGAAGTAATTTTGTTAAGGAGAGGAAATGTTCTGACGTAAGATAAAGTCTGTGGAAGCCAGGTGATGTCCGGGAGTGAGCATAGTAGAGAGATATCTTGAGTCACGCCGTTGCAGGAGAGCGGAGGCACTGCCTCACGCTTCCTCATCAGGAGGAGAATCCGGGCCTCCCCAAGTATGAGCGAGTGTTCAGTAGTCTCGATCTCTGGATCATCAGCCGGCGTGCCGCTGACATCTGAGGCCGTGACGAGAGGAGGCAGTGGTAAGGGAGGAGTTTATAGTCTTCAATCACGCACAGTCAAAAAGTTAAGAATGATTATATTTTGTATCACAAACTGTTCTTAAGATTTAGTGATTGTATATTTATTTAAATTAAGGTAAATATATTTTATATAGAACACAGACTCCTCTAAAGTAAAAATTGCACGGTTAAAGGACACGAAACTGAAGTTAAACTGAGATAAGATTCATGATCGATAGTAAACATCAGTGGAACTCAGGTAAACTCAACCGAAGGTAGACTAAACTGTTGTCAGCTCTGATGACCGCTTATATATATTCTGGCCGTCGTTCTACAAGCTTCGAAACGACCCGACAATTTAAAAATTACTTCTTGTTTGTTTGTCAGCCAGAATCAATAAAAACGGCTTACAATGTGAACCCAGCTTTACAACACTAGTTATGAAGTGTAGACCTGGTCTAATCAAGAAAGCTATAAAGTTTAGAAAATAAAACAGACAGGTGACAATTTATAATGAAATATGTCAAAGTCTCAGTTATTCTAAGATCGTTTACATTATGAGAATTAATACTACATAAAAAACTTTTTACAAAAAAAAAATAACCGACTTCCAAAAAAACACTACAAAGTGAAAAATAACTTTAATTTCGGAAGTCGGTGTCTTTGGATCTGTATTTTAGTTTTATGCCACCGACTTCCGAAATTAAAGTTATTTTTCACTTTGTAGTGTTTTTTTGGAAGACGGTTATGTTTTTTTGTAAAAAGTTTTTTATTTTTCACTTTTTAGTGCCGAAAAAGAATTTTCCAAATCGAATCGTAAATGACGGAGTTATGCGCGAACAAAAAACGCAATGCAGAGTAAACGAAAAGATCGTTAAATAGACAATGTAGATAAATTTTTAGATGTTTGTTCATTTTTCAAAAACTGCTCGTTCGATTTCGATAAAAATTTCATGGGACCATTTGGGAAGTGTACCCTTTCCAACAAAAAAAGAATTTTTCAAATCGGTTTGCAAGTGACGGAGTTATGCGCGAACAAACATAAAAAAAAAAACATCGGAATTGAGAATCTCCTCCTTTTTTAGAAGTTGGTTAAAAATACAGTATTTGCATGCAAAAACAGCTAAAATTGACTAAAGTTTTTCAGCGTTAATAGTGTTCTAAGAATATGTAAAGATAATATAATTATAATAGGTGAATGTTATAATATGATTGAAATTGAATTTTTAATTGTTGGAGTAGCAGCCCTTTAAAGGGTAAATATAGGTATAAATATAATAAATATGTGGCTTTGAATAGCACAATACCACAACTGTTATATCCTTACAGATGGTTGTTCCACAAATTATTTGTCATTTTTTGGTGTATTTTATATAACAATGCAATGCAATTCATATTTATGAAAGAAAGTAATTGACCATCAAAAGCAGATGAAAGACACTTCGTCCCTCAGATTACGGAACTATTGTGGCGAAACATAAGTTAACGAACACAATTTGCGGTGGAAAAGCAGACAAAATTTTAATGAGGATATCCTCAACATGTTACTTCTTTCATCAGATCCAGTTATTTCTGCAACAAGGCCCAAAATGAGTTCGAAAATAAAACAAAAGCTTTTCAACGAGACCCTGGATTTTTTGAAACTTCAGGAGAGCGATTTCAATTTTTTTAATGTTTCTCATTTAGATCCTGACTCTGAGTCATATTCTGATTATGATAACGATTTTGAAAACGGATTTAATTTTAATTTTATTTATTTGGGAAAATAAACAGTTACACATTATATTAATACATCAAATTTGAGCTATAGAGTGAGTTAATGTACCCACGACATTTTCCAGATATTATAAAAAAACAACTTAAAAAACTAATGCGATACAATTAGGTACTTACAATTAATTATCCTGTTAATTTTAAAACTAAACACTAAAAAGGCATGCAAAATAAACAAAGTAAAACAAGAAATTATACGATAAAAATATAGACTAAGAGTTAAAAATAATACGGAGCAATATCCAAAATTGTTCCACGAACAATGCCTCTAAATTGATCAGTTGGAAAAGCGAAGATGAAAATATTCTGGAAGAGATTGTTATATTGACCAGTACGACGATGTAGGGGTTGCCGGGAGGACACGGCGCGGCATGCGCTGGCAGAGTGTGCCGCATGGGAGGAGCCTCGCCGTGCCCTCATCTCAGGAGTAGGCAGTGACCTGTCGCTGCCGGCCGTGGTCGAGTCGATGGCCGGCAGCGAGGAGTCCTGGGACGCGATGGTATCCTTCTGCGAAACAGTCGTGTTGCAGAAGGAGGCTGCGGAAAAGGAGCAGGAGATCTCGTCCGCTCACCCGGCCGGCAGCAGGCGCACTGGGCATCGGCAGAGGGCAGACAATGCCCTCTTCCGGCCCCCCTAAATGGGTCCAGGGACGGCGGACTCGGGGACGCCGCCGCCCCCTATCACACTGGATCCGAAGTGGCGGCGCGTAGCGTTCCACGCCCGCCCCTTTCAGACGTCGCGGGGGGGTCTAACACCTCACCCCCCGCAGACTTGAGGTGGCCCGCAGAGGTGGGCCGGCACTAGCCGGGGATCACGGAAGTAATACTAGCTCCCAAGATCCCCGGTGCAAGTGTGGGAAGGGAACACCGGGGTGGTTTTTAGTCAGTAAGAGTCTGAGAGACCCCTCCGCCCACCCCAGGGCGGAGGACATCCATGAGGATTTTCAACCCCGGCAACAAAAAAAAAAGGTACTACGTAGCTAATCTTATTAGTGATATCCATACAATCACTCGCGTTATTACATATATCAAATAAAAACATTGTCTCTAAAATATTACGTCTGGTTTGATTATGTAGCTTATACCGATTCAGAAGATCACTATAAGATGCATAAGTGCATTAACAACGGGAATGCATGGCTTTCAAAAACTTACTTTGAACTTTTTGAATCGTATCTGAGTATTTACTATAGAAGGGATTCCATACCGCAACAGTGTACTCTAACTGGGACCTGATTAATGACTTGTAAAGATATAAATATGTATACGGGCGGACAAATTCTGTGGCTGATCTCATTACGAAACCGGACATACGGAAGGCATTATTTATAATTTTACCAATATGAACGTCAAGATGTAATTTATTATCCAATAGAAATCCAAGATCGCGCACTAGTGTTTCTCAAGTTAAAATAACATTATTTAAAGAATAAGGGTGCGTGATAATATTTTTGTTTTTAGAAAACTTATACAGCAACATTTAGATAAGCTAAATTGTAGTTTATTAATTGAACAGAAGAGAACCTGTCTAGGTCTTCCTGTAAGAGTAGAGAATCGTGTACATTTTTAATAGGCCTAAAAATTTTGAGATGCATGTAGCAATAATTTTGAATTTTGAAAACATGTATTGATGTCATTAATAAATATGATGAATAAAAGAGGTCCTAGAATGGAGCCCTGAGGCACTCCTGAAGTAACACCTAGGGTGCTGGAAATGAAACCATTTATCACAACCCTCTGAGTCCTATTAAAAACGTAAGAAGAGAACCATCTCAGAAGATCACCACGTACTCGTATACACCATTGAATAATGCAATCTTATGCAAGAGAAGCGACCTTGTCAAAAGCTTTCCGGAAATCGGTATAATTAGTATCAACTTGAATACGAGAGTCCATGTTATTGAACAAGTAGTCCACAAAAGTTACCATGTTGGTTGTTGTAGTTGACCTTCTTTTGACGAATCCATGTTGTTGTTGAATATTATTGTGCAGTAGAGGGTATACTTTAGCATGAATTAGTATCACGAAAACTTTTGAAAAAGCTGACAGTATTGATATAGTACGATAATTTACGACATCATCCTTAGGTCCCGACTTATAATATAAATAGGGGTTATATTTTCAAGCTTCCATGCTTGAGGAAAGCAACCTTGAGAAATAGATTGGTTAAAAACAATATGCAGGAGTACGCACACATTAACGGCTGTTTATTTAATGAAAGTTACTGGAAGACCATCCGATCCTGGCCCTTTAGAAAGATCCAATGCCTTGAGCGCACTAAGTACTTCATCAACAGTAAACTGAATGTCATTTAACACAGTGCAGCTTTCAGAGCAGTCGTCATACGTGGATAGAATATTAGTAGAAGTGAAGAGTTCAAAAACCGAATTAAAAAAGTCTGTAATCTGTAACATTATGATACATTTTCCATCTTATCCAGGCCTTAACCTTATTTTTATAAATATGTATAAGAGGTTTTGAGAACCACACGGGAAACTTTGAAGATCTGCAAGTAGTCAATGGTACAGTTTTCTTAATAATACCAAAAATAATGTTATAGAAAGTTTCGAGAGATTCGTTAACGCATTGGTATTTAAGGCGTCTCTCCAATTAATTTCCTTTAAGTCATCATTCATTTCGTCATAATTTTCCTTATAGTAATTGTATTTTTATATCGTCTTGCGTACCATTGAATCATGAGTCAAACGTAGTGATATGAACTCACAGAATGGAGGATGGTAGTTGTCAAGCTGCAATAAATAATCGGTGGGGGCAGAAATTGAGCGATTATCATTACTTATGACCAAGTCTAATATTCTACCATTGAGATATAGTATTAAGTTGATGAGCATTTAGGGCACACTCAAGTGACTACAATATGGGAGAATTACCTCTACAGATCTGTGCAGAAATTGAAATACTGTCTGTGCTAGCAACCCAGTTGACCTCCGGTAAATTATAGTAACCTAAGAGATAAAAATTTTCGATGGCGGTGTCCTCAAGAAGTGTCTGCAATAAGTCAAAATATAATATACGCACTTGGGTGTTTTTGGTGGAATATAAACTGCCGCTATTTACCCCTGGCTGAGCTCGGCCGGAACTGTACAAGGATCTGTTCAATGTTTGTGTGGATAGATGAACGCGGTATTATTCTAACTGAACGCAGTCCTTTCAATATCGCCACGAGAACACCACCTCCATTTTTTTTATTGGTGGCCTCCATCGTTTTTATTGTTTATATGTATATCTATGTACGTATATTTTTTTATGTTACTAACGGTATATTATGGAGTAAGTCTGAAATAAATGTCTTAATAATAATATTCCGGCTCCCGAGGAGCCTGGCTGGAGGCTCCCGAGGAGCCTGGCTGGAGGCTCCCGAGGAGCCTGGCTGGAGGCTCCCGAGGAGCCTGGCTGGAGGCTCCCGAGGAGCCTGGCTGGAGGCTCCCGAGGAGCCTGGCTGGAGGCTCCCGAGGAGCCTGGCTGGATAATTGGTGAAAGAAACCGACTTCTTACGGGGTCCATGTTGTCAATAAAAATATAATACTAATAATAATTTGATTCAGGCGTGATCCGTGTCACAATTAGCGTTGTGGACGGGACGCTCGCTAGAATCGGAATGACCGCTCGAGGATATCGCTACGCGTAAGGGGGCGTGGCACGCGGTACCGGAACCTTAGTTCCGTGGCCGCGGAGGGTATGCGGTGGTTCGCAAACACGAACCTCTCTCTATGTTCGCCTAAAGCGGCTATTGACGGCGGACGCGTTTTTTAAAACGCGCCCTTGTGAATAATTGCCATATGTAAATCAGTAGGCGCACCGCGACGCTAGTATGTTAGCGCCGCTTTCTTCACGACACTACGGCGGTCAACCCCCACTGAGTGAGACCCCCGTTGACTAGGGGGAAGCCCAGTGAAAGCGACCAACGACGTGACTGCCGGAGCAAATTATTACGGCGTAATAATTTTCTCACGCCGACATATATATATTATATAAAATAATAATAATAATAAATAAATAAAGTGATTTTTTTATTATTTATTTACTTATTTAGCAATAATCGTTCCCCTGATGTATGTTTCGGCAAAAACTCATGGAGAGCTGATTTGAGAGCTCTAATTTGCAGATTCTGTTGAATATAATCCTTCAAAATATTTTTTTAATAATAGAATACATTTTTGTTTTATGCCTTATAAATAAAGAAAAAACGAGTGGACCTAATTCAATTTTCTACTGGGTTGGAAACAAGTCTGAATATCTCCGAAGTTCTACATCATTACGAAGTAGTTTATATACCAAAATAATCTCCAACATTTACTTAACATTTTCAAGTTGACATTCCGAAAATGACACTACAAATTTTCATACAAAATAATACCACGCCTATAGCCGGACTGCCGTAAAAAAACAAGTCAAGATACCTGTAATATGACGGTCCGTCGATAACCGGTACTATTCACGGTGGACCATCATGTCAAATGAGTCTGTTTACCTGTATTATGACAGTCCGCCCATAGCCCAGTCTGCAGTACCGTCTACAGGCGGACTGTCGTATCACAGGTGGTAGTTTACCTGGTATATGTATGTAAGCCACATTTTATCAAAAAATAAAATATTAACACTCCCGTCATTATACATTTTCGAGGTTGCGGTCTTCGTTAAAACAAACCCAAAACTATTCAAGAAGCTATCAGATACTAATACCCGAAGTCGACGGGATTACAGTAGATTATGTGGAAAAAAGTCCAATACAGCACTGATGCATAAAAGTGTGTTCTGCATGGCGCCAAATATATTCAATCAAATTCCGCCACACATTAAAGAATTGAATGTTAACTTATTTAAGAAAAAACTAAAGACCTTTCTAATTCAAAAAGCCTATTAAATTATTTCCGAGATTTTAACAGACAAAGTGTTGATTTAGTTTCTTTTTTTTAATATACATTTTTATTTTCACATTTACTTAACTTTTATTATTATTATTTATTTTTTGTTCGTTGTTGGTGTTATGTATAATATTCAATTAAATAAATCTGACTCGTGTGAAATGATATGTAGATTTTTTATTGCTAATTACTTTGACTTTTGACTGGCTAATTTTGATTTTATTATACATTTCTATGACGAGTTGATGACACTATTCTGTAGTATATTTATTATAATTTGATTGATTAAGTTTTAATTTGATATGTTAATTTTCTTTGAATAATAAATCCTAATAAAAATAACCAACCTGATTATATTTGTACGCCGTTAAGGCAAAACATGACTGATTTTTATGTAACATCTTGCATGCCATGTGTGTGTATACTTATGTTTTGGACAAATAAATGATCTATATTTCTATGGCGGTCCGCCTGTAGCCGGTACCGTCTCCAGGCAGACTGTCGTATCAAAGGAGTTAGTTTACCTGGTATATGGCGGTACCATCTACAGACGGTCTTTCCTTTCCATTGTGGAATTTTCACATATCCATAAAGTTTTGAAAGTGCAAAAAACTTCTTCATTTCATCTTCATTCGTTTCACGAAAACCTTCATTCTGCAGTTTCTAGTATATGGTCGGCATTGGTTCCCTAACGCGTTGGTAAGCGTTAGTACATGTAAATCTAAAATCAATTATTTGCGATGTAAAAATAAAATCAAACATATTTTGTTGAATAGTGGTATTTACGTAAAAATTAAAATTGAAAATATCAGATACAGAATTTTCCCAACACTCACTTTGTGGAGGTGGTGTACAGGAACGAACCGGTTGCCGAGCCTGCCCCCGAGTTGACTGCTGTAAATTTACATCTTGATGTGCTTGACTAGCACTGTTAGATTGGTGGCACTCGATAAAAGCTAGGCGTGCACCTACAGGTTGGGGCGTCGGCGCTCTTCAGAGGCAGATCATGTTTGTGGCAGCTCAACAGAACCACCGAAAGGGCGGCGGTATTCCTCGGAGGCAGCGTGGTTCTGTGAGAGTGTGTGAGGGCTACAAGAAGAGCGGTGGCTTTCCTCGAAAATTGCACGGTGCTCTACAGCACGTAGTGGCTGTATAGAAAACTAACGTCCAGAGGCGCGACGTCGCATGCACATGCGCGTCGATGTGTGAGTGTAGAGCGGCGGGGGGTCGCAAAATATATTTAAATTTGTTATTGCCTGGACACTAGAACAATTTAAGTGAGTGTAATACGACACTGGAACACATGGCCCCTTATTAATGTACCTACGCAAATTTACACGGGTATATCCGGTATGGCAGTTTTGACTTGATAAAATTGACCGGCTGCGGGCGTAGCGTCATATCAAGCACGAAAGAAAATATGCCTCTGGCCTCTGGCGTCAGTGAAAGTGTACAATGGCAATTTTTTTTGTCCTTTGATTCTTTTATTTTTTTTTCAAATAAAATAAAAGTACTATCTTTATATTAAGCCACCGCGCCGCCGCCGCCCCGCGCCGCCCGTGCCGGTAATGTGCGCTCAATTTCGCACGAACGCTTGTCGAGGACGGACATATGTCAATTGATTTCGCGCTCTTTGCCATGTTGATACTGTCGTTGTGTAAATATAATATAGATATAGTGTAAATATATAAAAAATAAAAAAATAAAGTTAGCACAGCGCCGAAATGTAAGAGGGCTCTTAAAAACTAAATAATAACGAATAAACACAAAACACATTTAACTTTCCTTTATTTCAGACAATGTCGTTTATTTTTGTGAGAAAACTGTTTTCTTTTTAATTTTTATACATTCTGACTACTTATTAATGCCGTCACCAGAAAAAAATATAATTTAACAATTGCCGGCCCCGTCACAGAGAGGAAGCCTGTGTGCCAAAGTGGGAATGTTGTAGGATAATAAATTGATAACACTAAAAATATTTTTTAAATCGTTTGAATAATTCTACTGTGACTACCTCTTGCTCTTGTATACATAATTATTGATCTATAGGCGCACGTAAAACCGATTGCTGGCGGGGCGACGCACGCCGCGTGGCGATCAGCCACTTTACACTTATACAGTCCAGCCATGAGTCGCTCAAAAAGCAGTACTTAAATGCAAAATGGACCCATAATTTAGTAGGTACCTACTATTTGAACATCAACACTGATCGTTAACACGGGAGCTACACGACCTGATCCCATCATCTCTCTTTTACTACCGGACTTCCAGACGTACTGCAGGGGATCCTGCCGTTTTGCCGAAAAGATTTTGCCAAATTTTCATTACCCAAACAAATTTTAGCAACCTTTTTTTATACCATTGCAATATTTCGAATGATTTTAGTACGCATATTTTCATTTGGTCAAATTTTTACTTGGCAAAATATTACCAAGTATAATGTCATTATGGCATTTTTATTTATTTATTTATTTATTCAAATTCAAGTATGATAGTAGGTACATTATAAATAAAAACATATATTAAATGAGCTTATACTAACAAAAATTCGACAAGACTTCTGTGTCTGAACTAGATAAATAAATATCTGTATCTCAGACAACAGCGCTCTTCCCTAAAAATATACATCTAAAAGCTTACAAGTTCTTTGCTTTAATAATAATATACATATTTCGTTATTTTTATATCAACTACTAATAAAGAAAAATTAAGCTATTGTTAATGTGTGCTAATTTGGTCTTTAATCAAATGATTTATTACAGCAAACAATCTTCAGACAATAAACGTTTTTGAGCGAGCGAAGCGAGCGGTGCCGCGGTAGCGGCCGGCGAGTGCCAGACACGACTTGCATTAATAGAAAAAAAGATATTGTTTTTAGTAGGTTACCCGGAACATAACTATTTAGATTAGGTTAATTTCTTTTTAAAAAAAAATGGGTAGGTTAGGTTAGGTTAAAACTGTGACCTACGCACGAGCCGAGCGAGCGAAGCGAGCGGTGCCGCGGTAGCGGCCGGTGAGTGCCAGAAACGACTTGCATTAATAGAAAAAAGAGATTGTTTGTAGTAGGTTACCCGGATCTGAACTATTTAGATTAGGTTAATTACTTATTTATATTATTATTTGATTTTGCGTAAAAACTGTTATTCCAACTGAAATATTTGACTAAATAAAAAATGTTAAAGTACTAGTTGGTAAACAAGTTATAGTTTAAACGTTCATTTGTCAAACATTAGGTTTGCGTTACAATTTTTTGTGAATAGATTTTTTGCTAAGTAATAATTTGGCAAATTAAATTATGCGAGAAATTTTTTGGGAAGTGAAAATTTGTCAAATTCCTTTCGGTCAAACAAGGGAGACCCGTACTGCAGAGTACCATACTTTACATTAAGTTCCAAATTACTATGCGTCAAAGCCACATAAATCCAGAAATGAGACTAAAATTATGATAAAAAGGTCCAGGGCTCCACAGTCTCATTCTATTCTACGTCCTCCTTTCCATGCTGATGTAATGTCCTGCGTCTGGCTTTAGCATGGCATCAACTTTGAGCCGCAACTTGGTGTGATCAGCCTTGATTCTGTAGCGCCGCACCACGTGAGCGAGGGTCGTCTTCATTGACATCATGGCATAGGCTTTACCTGGTAGAAAAATTTAAGAAATAACCTATAAATAAATGTATTCGTTTCAAAGTTGCAATCCGCCACTGCACAAAGAAATAAAGCCAAAAGAAAAATATTATGGAATTTGGTAAAATCTAAAACTATTTTGACGTTCGTGTCGAACGAATACGTGCACTGACTGGACAGGTCCACTTAAATCTGTGTGGTTTTTTTCCTCAAGAAACCACTGCAGCACGGTCCTCGCTTATCTGACCAAGATTATGTCTGGACTTGAGACTGTGACCTCTGAGTTTGTTTCGGTGTTTATTCTCAGAGTAGTCGAATAGGAAAAACCGACCTCATAAGGTTTTTCTTTTAATATTATAAAGACTTACAGCAATAAAATCATTTATCATGTTACAATATTCTCAAGCAAGTTTTTCATAGGAGTGCTTGGAGAGCCGATAATTATGTGATTGACTCTTACCAATACACTGACGTTTGCCTAAACCAAAGGCAGCAAACGCCTTAGGGTTATTAGGCAACTTGCCAGGATCCAGCCAGCGTTCAGGCTTGAACTCGTGCGCATCTGGTCCCCAGATCCGATGCTTATGGATGCCGAACAGAAATATGAAACAGCTCCGACCAGCTGAGAGTGTGCAGTTTTCTGAAATACGGAAGATAGAAAAAGATAAGATAAGGCACTAGGTACTTGACGCATAAATTCATATATTCTGGGCGGAGCTTATGAAACGTCTATTTCGAAGATACCGGTTTTGCATTGGTTTACTAGGCTGTTTGGCGGCTTCGAATTTAGATCATTAAAATCATGGGCTAATACTTCTAGTCAGTCTCTCTCCAAAACACGAAAGACGGCATACGAAAAAAACAGCGAGCCATTTTTCACAAGTATTTCAGTTTTTGTTTAAAAAAAATTATTTATTTATTCCTTGCTTAAGAACTGAAAAACGTTTGATACGCGGATTTGTCATTGCGGATTGGCATTTGTGGCACCATTAAGCCCACGCCATTGGGTCGGGCTGGAATCCAGATTCGAGTGCAATTACAAAGATGTTCAAAAATTTATGGAACCTGGGTCACTGTACCTACACTATACTTAAAAAAAACCGGCCAAGTGCGTGTCGGACCACGCACAATGAAGGGTTCCGTAGTTGTGATAAATTTATCCAAAAACCAAACTTATCATTGCAGTTGAAGAACATGTTCTCCCATACATCGATATACGCCACGGGCCCCTTGGAGTTTAGGTTTCAGCATACAAACCCCCAGGCTGTTATAAAAACTTTTAAAGATCTTAAAATTAAATCAACAGAAGATCTC
This sequence comes from Tiliacea citrago, assembly GCA_963921375.1. Lineage (NCBI taxonomy): Eukaryota > Metazoa > Arthropoda > Insecta > Lepidoptera > Noctuidae > Tiliacea > Tiliacea citrago. The sequence continues at coordinate 1,320,042 of OY992802.1, forward strand.
TGGGGCATGTCTGTAAAAGTTTGTAGATCTATCATCGAAACCATTGCGCCCTATTTAGCTTTCATATTTAACACCAGTGTGGACCAAGGAGTCTTTCCGGATCTCATGAAGCACAGTAAAGTAGTTCCTTTGTTCAAATCCGGAGATAGTAAAGAACCCAACAATTATAGGCCCGTGTCAATTCTGCCAGTTCTCAGTAAGGTGTTTGAAAAGTTGATGCTCAATCAAATGTTACGTCACTTCAATAAAAATTCCATCATTCATGAACAACAGTACGGTTTCACTAAAGGTCGTTGTACCACTGACGCCGGTGTCACCCTAATAAAGAACATTTTGAACGCCTGGGAGGAAGCACGAGATGCTATTGGAATCTTTTGTGACCTCTCTAAGGCTTTCGATTGCGTTAACCATGAGACACTTCTGCTGAAACTAGATCATTATGGGATTAGGAATACAGCTCTTGATTTACTTAGATCATACCTGAAAGATAGAAAGGTTAAAGTTCAAGTAAACGGCGTGAACTCATTGGGGTCTGAAATGGCAATGGGCGTTCCTCAAGGTTCGATATTGGGTCCATTCCTCTTTTTAGTTTACATTAACGATTTACCCCATTTACTTCAAAATCAACCAAAGATGGTTTTATTTGCAGATGACACGTCATTGATCTTTAAAATAGACCGACGGTCTCAAAACCTTGACGACGTGAATAATTCTATTCTTCAGGTCCAAGATTGGTTTACGGTAAATAATTTGGTTCTAAATGAAAAAAAAACCAAATGCATTAGATTTAAACTACCTAATGTTAGAAGTAGTGAATGTGATATCATATTGAATGGAGAAAAAGGTGGAGTTTCTTGCCCATTCTTCTCCATACGAAGCTACCCTTTGGAAGGGGCGACTAGAATCAATTCTATTTTATTTGTAAATTTTGACGTTCAAAAGTGCCATCTATGTGCCTATTTGAAATAAATAATTTGACTTTTGACTTTTTGTCAATTTTCTGCAAATGCGAATTTGTAATCGCAAAAAAATATTTATCTAAGTGATACTTGTATAACTACAAATTAACAATTTTCGGACCTTTTCCATTATTGGGTCTTTTCCTCTTTTTAGTGTATATTAATGATCTTCTCCATTTATTAAAAAATCAACCACAAATGGTGTTATTTGCTGATGATACTTCCTAGATTTTTAAGGTACATAGACGTGCTACAAATTTTGATGACGTAAATAACGCCCTACTGCACGTCCAAAATTGGTACACTGCAATAATTAATGGAAAAAAAACTAAATACATACGATTTTCTTTACCAAATGTAAAAAGTAGTGATTATGAGATAGTATTGAATCAAGAGAAACTAGAATTCGTCGATAAAACTGTTTTCCTAGGGATCACACTCGACTCTAGGCTTCAATGGGGTCCCCATTTAACATTTCTTGCAGTACGGCTAAGTTTAGCAGCATATGCTGTCAGAAAAATCCGTCAATTTACTGATGTAGATACCGCGAGGCTAGTCTATTTTAGTTACTTTCATAGTATCATGTCTTACGGTATTTTACTTTGGGGACGGGCTGCAGACATCGAGTCTATTTTTATTCTGCAGAAAAGAGCCATCAGAGCCATATATAATCTCCGCAGGAGCGATTCTCTTAGGGAACTGTTTAAGGATATTAACATAATGACGGTGTCTTGTCAATATATCTATGAAAACATCATGTACGTAAGAAAAAAATTACATCTTTTTAGTAAAAGAGGTGAAAGACATAATTATAGTACTAGAAGTAGGGATCTATTAGCTCAACCAGGTTTCAGACTGGCTAAAGTAGACTCATCTTTCATGGGGTACTTTTTAAAATGTTATAATAAAATTCCTCCCCACATACTTCAACTGAATGAAACGAAATACAAATCTTGTATAAAACGCACACTATGCAAGCAGGCATATTATAGGCTGGGGGATTACATCGCTGATAGAAATGCTTGGCTCAATGCTGGTCCTGCTCCACAACGTCAACTAATTGATTAACATTTGAAAATACTGTTAGAGCTGCTGAAGATTGTAAGACTATATTTTCATTGTATAAACTCAATCTTCTTGTGTATAACTATGTACAATAGAGCTACCATTTACCGGGTAATATGTCTTTCAATATGCCCTGGCGGCTGAGAGTATGTCATGCTCACTCAGATGTCTCGCTGATGGTGGCGCGTGTGTTGGATCATTTAGCTCCCTTCAAAATGGTTGAGCTGAATGGTGCTGATCCATGCGTCATGTTCGTGAACGGGCGCTGTTAGTTGGGACTGGTCATCTCCTAGCTGCCACGGCTTATTTTTAATTATTTTAGTTTTGAATTGTTTTTTTTTTATCACGCTTCTGACGTTTTGCATCGTTCTCACATGTATATTTTCAATAAGTATGATGTAACCAATACTTTGTATCAAATATTTTATTTTAAAAGAGTGTTCGTGGAATTTCTTGCCCGTTCTTCTCCATAGGAACCTACTATTTGACATGGGCAACTAGCTTCATATTTGTAACTGCACGACTTGTTGACAATTCAAAAGTGCCTGTAAATGGTTTAATTGAAATAAATGCTTTGAGTTTGAGTTTTGAGTTTGAGTGTACTCATGCTGTAAGACCTTGTTTCTTGCCAAATTTCATGATTCTAGGTCAACGGGAAGTACCCCATAGGTTTTGATTTAATCAGTGTATTTTTTTATTGCGTTGACTTAGAAGCCTGATTTTTATAGAGCTTCAAGGAACCATAGACTTACGTAGGTATTTGATATTAATTTCAACTTGATACCTCCACGCGTTCCTGATAAAAAGGGTTTTGACAGACTGACTTACAGACAGATAGACGGACAACGAAGTGATTCTATAAGGGTTCTGTTTTTTCCTTTTGAGGTACGGAACCCTAAAAATAGGGAAATACCTTTAAAACAGTTCTCAACTGTCCAATTAAGTTGGTACTATAAATTGGCTTGGTTTGCTGGTAAAATAAGAAATTGCAACATACAACAAAAACCCGTCGTGGCGGTAAGCTGTCATTTTAATTGATTAATGACATATAGGCTGCATTCTGAATTCCATAATCGCTCACAGCACTCACATCAATAATATGCGTTCCGATTTAGATATCACGATTATGACAACTGAGAGCGGTCAACAATTAGGAACGCTCGTGAAGGCACTCACGGTTGGGTTACAGTAGTTCTTTGTGGATACACCACACACACACACACCTTTGTACACGTCGTCTTCTTTGATTAGATGGCGACTGTAGCCAGAAGCACAAGTTCAAAAATGCCACGCTAATTAGATACGAAGCGATTCAAAACAAAACAGCCCAATTGTCGTTTTTGACAGCGCTCACGGTGATATTAATTTAGGGCATGGTCAGCGTTATCCCAAGATGGCACATGTCATGACGTCATTCATAACGATTCGCGCGACATCGTTTTCGCGCTCACGCTAATTCGGTACGATTGTACAAAATCAAAATCATTTTTTTTTTCACATAAACCTACTTGTACGCGCGCTCAAATCGTTTACAGCGCAACTCGGAACGCACCGAGAGATGGGTGGTATATACCATAAATAGTTTCAATAACTATGTATTGGCGTAATACCATAAATATGGTATTGGTTTCCGCTATAAGTATGTATTGCGTGAAACTATTTATTGGCTTGATACGCGATAGCGAATTACCGATTACTAGTGACAACACCCGATTGATGCCGCCGTAGTCCACGGTGTGGTTCGCGGGCAGACCGAGCCAAGCGCTGCCGAAACAATATGAACTAGAACTAAAGGCTAAACTAATTTGTAGCCAGTCCAAGACCTGGATGAAGTATGAAGAAAAAGTTAATTTACTCAAAAATGTGTAGTTCCACTTATTTTGAATACCGACCAAACATTTAAATATTGAACCCGAACTCATTATCACCAATAAATAAAAGTAAAATTGGTGCTGACAGTCCAAGATAATGTCGTATTGTATCAACTCACTTAGTTTTACATCTTTATGAAGTTTCCTGGCTATGACTGGCGCGATGGTGAGGACTCTCATGCTCTCCTTCAGAACAGCCTCCAAGTACACCAACTTTGACAAGTCCGACTTCTCCACATCTCTGTCACCTCCCAAGACCTGTTCTATCCTGCAATTAATGTGTAAATAAAAATCATGTAAAACCGTACTTATTTTCTGACTTTATGAAACCAATTGTTTGTACTCGGTGAACTGTTTGTATTGTACGAGCTCACACGCCGCCATGCATGTGTGGCCTAGCCAGACAAGTCAGTACAATTAGATAGAAATAATAATTGGTCGGGTAAGTACTTACTCAGCAAATACATTTTCCTGGGCTTCAGGGTGAGACCCCAGCAATATCATGGTAAACATAAGTACCTTCGCCGAAGTGTCATGACCGGCGACGATTATTGTGTCCACATGCTCTCTGATCTCTCTGTCGTTCAACACTCCCTTCTCAACTGACAGCTCAAGAAGGAGGTCCAAAAAGGCTTTGAATTTCGTTCCTACGAATAATTGAAAGCTATTTACATACATAAGATGACGCCTTGATTCCCCGTACTTGTAGTACACCCACATTTCGCCAGTTATGTTTAATTCCCATGTAATAGGGGGCGAGCCTATTGCCATCAACCGGGCACAAATCTAGACTCCGGGCTGCTACTGAGAAATTCCAGATAGAAAAAATTAATTTCACTTTGCCCGACCCGGGAATCAAACCCAGGACCTCATGCTTAGCAGTACTGCTTGCGATCACTAGACCAACTAGGGAGTCGAGGCGAGTGAAAGCTATTTAGTTACTTAAAAATTTACAACACCACGAATCAGCCATACAAAAACAGCATGCACAAGCCTAACCTGGTATCATGCTCCTCTCAGCGCAAATATTTCCATTGAACTCAGATTTTCTGTTTTGTAGAACCTGCAACCATATTAATACTGTTGAGGGTCGTTAGTGATGATTGGAGCAGTCCGATCCACAGGTATTGGCTCGAAGTTCATCGGAGTGCCAACCGGCGATAAAGGTTTTTTTAATGTATTTAAATTTTTTTAATAATGTGTATTTTAATGAATTAATTAATTTTAATTGAAATGTTTTATATTTTAATGGTGTTATGATTTTAGTTTTAATTTGAATTTTATGTTTTGTCATTGGGACTTAGTGCCTTAGTAAATAAATAATACAGGATGCAGAAGGAAGGTAGTGATCACGCGTTAGTATACCCTTAAATACTCAGCACGATACTTAAATCTATACCCTCACCGTATAGGACATATTGTGCAGTATCTTCAGACAAGCATCCTGCTGCTTCTTGAGGTTGCTCCATGCGAAGGTGTAGGGGCTGTGCCACCAGAACTTCATGAACCGTTCTATTATCGTGTTGAGGATCTGTTCTGACGCTGCCAAGTACTTGCTATTGAGGTTCGAGTCTGTGAAGTCTACTCCTAGCGCTGTCACTGGAATCAATCAACGATTAATGGTTATGAATAAATGCCTTGAGGTTGATAAGGGAAATATACGTATTTTTAGTAAGTTAAGAAATAAATGGTACACTTACTGTAGGCAACTCGCTTCACGTAATAATCTTAGTTTTAAATTTCAAATAACGCGCGAATCAGAATGGCGACCTCGCGCAACAGAGGTAGGTATGGTAGACCAAAGCTTGCCTTGTGCGCATGCGCGGGGCCGCCCTTTGGGTTCGCGCGCTGGCCGGCCGACGCATGAGACGCCGCGCCCCGCCACGTTTTTTTCGAAAATAGTACCGTTGAAACACCATTGCGAGCGGGTGTGTGTGAGTCGCTCGAGCGTTCCCGCCAAAATCAGTCTATCGAATGTTTACTCGTAGTACCTAGTTTTGTTGTGCTATAAGTTTATAAGTGTGAGTTTTTGTCAATACGAATACTAACTGGAATATAGTGATTTGAACACCGGTAACTTTGTGTCTTTTTTGTGTTGAAATCCCGCCCTATATTGAACATTGGTCCTTCGAAAGCCGGATCAAAATGGATAGCAAAGTTACCGGCGGCGTCGTCACACGGAGCAAAGCCCACGCTGGAGCTGAGCAACGACCTGAAGCCAATACGACGTGTGTCACTACGGTCCCGCGTAGTAGAAGTTGTCGCCACGTCGGCGTCGATCGGGTCGCGATCAAGCCGCTTGACCCGCGAAGCGCTACGCCTCCGTGCCGAGTACAAGGCCGAAGAAGAACTTGCCAAGTTGAAAGAACAGCTTATAAAAAAGAAACTTGCGTTAGACATCGCGGAGATCGAGGACGATTTACACGGACAATTCAAAAGAGATGGTTACGATCCCACAGGAAAAGTGACGTTTTTAGACGTGATTACAGTAATTGGCTTGAGGCAAATATTGACTGGCCAAACTGCGTGCAAACCAATTTGCTCATTCAAGAATCAACAAGTGAAAATATTTCTACTGAACCTGTACCTGAACCTGTACCATCAACTTCAACAATGAAATCAACTTCAACGATGACAAAAAGATCTCGAAAGCCGTTTGAAGATCTAAGTAACAAGCAGAAGAAGAGAGAAGATCTGATGAACATATAGGCGATGACCCTAATGAAGTAGCTTATTCAGCTGCAGCACTTTTGAAAGGAGATGGTCGTGAGGATATTGCATCTGTTATTGAACATATGCTCCAAAATCCAGAAGCAGCAGCAAAAATCAAGGAAATGTTGAACAAACCAGCTCCTTCAACAATATTTTCACCAGAAAAAGCACTGGGTTTGCTACTTTCATTAAAACTATCGAAATGGCAATATATCACATTAAGGGAAACGACTATTCGAGAAGGTTCAAAGGAGATATATCCGTCTTACTAAAAAGTGCAAAAAGCTAAGCTACAGTGCTACCCTCCGAAGACATTTGTGACTGTAACGGATTCAAGATTGCACTACAAGCGTTACAAGATTTAACAGTAAACAGAATTTTTGAAACTATTCGTAGTCCTGATGCGATACAAGATAAACGATTGATATTAATATCAAAGTGGGGATTTGACGGTGCATCTAACCAAAGTAGATATAAGCAAAACATAGAGAGTGGTTAAGATGATTCCAGCATATTTATGACCTCTTTGGTTCCATTAAAGTTGACAGCTGACGGTGACACCGTATGGGTGAATCCAAAACCCTGCTCACCTAGGTATTGCCGTCCAGTCCAGTTTAGTTTTGTGAAAGAAACCAAAGACGTTGTCATAAATGAAAAAACTGCAATGGATAACGAAATTGAAGCTCTCGTTCCCTCAAAATGTCAAGGACATGAAATTAGTCACAAATTAATGATGACGATGATTGACGGCAAAATTTGTACATATCTGTCTGAAGCTAAGTCAAATGCGGCCTGCTACCTGTGTTTGGCTAAGCCTACAGAAATGAATAAGTTAGATGTCATTGCGTAAAAAACCATTTCTTCCGGTGTGTATGAGTTCGGATTATCATCCCTTCATGCCCGCATTAATGTGATGGAATGTCTTCTACACATAGCGTATCGTCTCGACTTCAAAAAGTGGTCTACAAGAGGAGAAGGTCATCAAGAGTTATTGCATTCACGAAAAAAACTCATTCAAGATCGATTCAAAGATGATCTCAACCTTTTGATTGACATCGTTAAGCAAGAATCAGGCACAACTAACGACGGCAACACAGCAAGGCGGTTTTTTGAATTTCCTGATAAAACTGCAGCGATCACTGGATTAGATGAAGACCTAATACGCAGATTTGCTGTGATTCTGCAAGCTATCACATCTGGAGAGATTGTAGACGTGCCGAAATTTAAAGAATACGCTAGAACAACCGCTGAAAAATACGTGGAACTGTACGATTGGTACTACATGTCATCAACCGTCCACAAATTGTTGATTCACGGAGGGGACATAATTGCAGAAAATGCTATTGTACCAATTGGAAGTCTTTCGGAAGAAGCTTCAGAGGCCCGAAACAAAGACTTTAGGAGGTTCAGAGAACACCATTCGAGAAAAAAGAGTAGACAAGCATCAAACGAGGATATCCTCAATATGCTTATCGTCTCTTCTGATCCTCTAATTTCTTCCACAAGACCAAAATTAAATGCCCACAAGAGGCAGACATACTTTATGGAAACAGTAGAACTACTGAAACTTCAGGATCAGGAAGCTCCGACAGAGTTCTTAGAAGTTATATCTATTGTAGAGCCTGATTCTGAAGTTGATTCTGATGGTGACGAAGTATAAAATAAGTTAACTTTTATTGTTTATGTTAGGTTAGGTTAAGTTAATATTTTTTTTTAATAATTTGCTTTCATTTTTAATCATACAATAGCCATATTACCATTTATTGTTATTGACTAATGATCACGTTTATCTAATTACCCTCATTATGGTACGTATCATTTTAACAGGTATATAGGTATTAAGTTTTATTAATCATTAGCTAATGTGGACTTGAGGCATTAGACAAGATTACATATTATGTAATTCATAATTACCATGTCATTTCAAATAAGTAGGTAATACGACTTTGTGATTTCTTAGAATGTTTTGGTCTAAGCATAAAAAATATTGTAAATTACACTTGGTATAGCCATATTTAAGCATTAAAATGTACATATCATAAACATTTTTTATTTTTGATGATTAAAAAAAAAAAATCGCAAGTGATGGCGCAATATTAAGTATGTCAAAAATTCACAAATAAATAGTACTATAACAGTGTGCAAGGATATAATGGCTATCCTAGCGATTCCAGAGATATCCTCAATTTTCATGTCAGCTCCATACATTTTTTTCTTATAAAAATTATAACTCTTCCATTTGTGCACACAATTACTTCATATGACATTTTATAGAACAGTAATGATCGGCAGAAGTCATTTCCAGCAAAAAAAATAACATTTAAGAAATCGAGATCCTATGTCTTCTACAGCCGATTTTCGATCCACCGTGCGGCACCGCGCATGCGCCGTACAATCCTCCCCGTCCAATCCGAAATATGCGCCTGTCACTCAGCCCGAGATCACCAAGGTCGGCACCGTCGCAGCTTCCGACATCATGTACCTGGCCGACGTCATTATATCGAATATGAAACGACCAAAACAAAATTATGATCTCCCCGTGTTTAATGGCAGCCCAGTAGACTGGTTGGCGTATCGACGTATCTACGAAGCTACTGCGTCCACGTATAGCTTGTTCGAGAACACCGTACGACTACAAGCATCGCTCCGTGGCGCGGCAAAGTGTGCCGTTGAAGGTCTGCTGCGTACCGGGTCCGACCAAACAGTCGTCATAGAAGCCTTAGAAGAGGAGTTCGGACACCCCAATTTACTACTGGAAACTGCACTTCATAAAATACGAAGTCTACCACGGGTATCTGACAGTGGCGCCGAGTTGAGAAATATGACGTGTGTTATACGAAATTGCGTATACATTCTCAAGAACATAAAAGCGGAGGGATATATAAATAACCCCCAAATAACACATGAAATACTAAGTAAATTAACTCACGTTCAAAGAGCGCAGTTAGTTATGAAAATGAACATCGATAGTAAAGAAGATCTTCGTGTATCGCCGAACATAAATATTGTACTCGAGTTCCTAAATCACTTGTCACGGGCATCGGCTTATTACCTACCACTGAACATAAGTACCGAGCAGAATAGTAGTCATCGTAACCGGACAACCGCTGCTGCCAACCCCGCTACCGCAGCCGCTGTGAACACTTCGCGCGCTGGGCGAGCGGATCCTGCTCGTCGTCAGCAACGGGAACATACTCACCGTGTACACATTACCAGCGAGGAATCTGCGTCATCGAGTACATCGCCATGTACATCGTCGTCATGGAGCGTGTGCGTGATGTGTGGTTCACCGATTACCCGAGTGCGACAAATTTGTAAATAAAAGTGAACTAGAAAGCTGGGACTTCGTAAAGGTAAATAAGCTGTTTTAAATGTTTAGTGCAAAGTCATTCTTGTTATCGTTGTCGCGCTAAACGGTGTGACAAGTGTCGTTCTCCGCATCACACACTTCTCCACTATGAGAAGTCGAGCGCCTCGGGCGCCGCCGCGCGCCGGCGCCGGCGCCGGCGCCGGCGCCCAGCTTATGGGTGCCGCCGCACAGGCGGCCGTTGCACAAACGCCGTCGGACGCCGAGTCAGTGACGAGTATGGGTGAGCGATGTCAGAACACAAAAACATTATTAAAAATAAAATTGTGCCTGTTACTATTATTGTAAATAATGTCGAACATAATTGTTATGCATTGCTTGATGATGGTGCCACTGTGTCGTTAATTGCTTCTAGTGTTTGTAATTTTAGTGGACCATTATCCCCGCTGAAAATTGTTAGTGCACGCGGTCATTTTGTTACTGATCAGAATTCTTGTAGGGTGACTGCACTAATACGCGGACCCAACGGTTTGTGTCATGATATCGCATTACGTACTATCGATAACTTAGACTTACCCACCCAAGCTCGCCGTCCGATAAGGACCAGGCCCGGGTCGACGGCGCGTTGTGTTCCACGCGCGCCTCAAAGAGATGTCAGCACAAACTGACGGGGTCCGTTAGGACCAATGCCCGCCGGGGTTGCGAGTTTGTCCGAAAGGGATATCGTGGCCCTGGCACACAGGCAACGGAAGGAACACGGGTGGGTTTTAGTCAGTAAAAGTCTGACACGCCCTCCCGCTCCGCCCAGAGCGGGAGGAGTTATTTGATGATTTCCCACCCAAAAAAAAAAAAAAAAAAGACTTACCCACCCAAAGTGTGCCCGCCAGAGTTTTAGTTGTGAATAAACATCTACGAGACTTAGATTGTTGTGAGATGTCGTGCGCAAAGCCAATGTTATTAATCGGGCAAGATAATTGGCAGTTAATAGTTATCCAGGAAATACGACAGGGTAAATCCGGACAACCCGTAGCGTCGCTTACAAACTTAGGGTGGGTTGTTCATGGGCCTGTAGGTATTTGTGACGAGTCTGTTCTTGAATCGGTCAATCTAGTGTTTGATCATTTGGATGATTACCTAGCGTCACGTCAGCTGATCAAGGATGTTTCCATGATTCACTCCGCTGGTGGATTCTCTATCAGAGGGCGGGTGACCAACTCACCGGAGCTGCGAAAAGAGTTGCCAGCTGTCGTGCCTGGTACTGTAAATTTTGATAAGTCTCCATATAATGGTGAACGAACTATAGGAATGATATGGTTGCCGGAGTCAGACCTACTAAACGGCAGTTTCTGAGATTTATTATGAGTATCTTTGACCCTCTAGGCTTACTTTATCCTTACACGATAAAGTCGAAAATTTTATTACAGAAAATATGGAAATCCTGTATAGGATGGGACGATCAGCTGAAGGAAAACGAGTTCAAGGAATGGGAAAAGTGGCTGCAGGATATAAAACAGCTAGATAGCATGCGAGTGCCATGTTGGTACAGGCTTGATCCTTCAACTGTCGAATTACACGTTTTTGGTGAGGCAAGTGAATCTGCGTATGCTGCAGTAGCATATTTAGTTGGTAGGGATGAATTTGGCAAACCAACCGTCGCACTTATTATTGGAAAAGCTCGTGTCGCCCCGCTGAAAGTAATATCCGTGCCCCGCCTTGAACTGCAGGCAGCTGTGCTGGCGTGTAGATTGGCTTGCATCATTGTTAAAGAGCAAGGTTTGGCAATAATACGTAAATACTTGTGGTCCGATTCGAAAACGGTTTTAAAATGGGTGCATCAATCCTCGTGATTTTCAGAAGTTTGTTTCACATCGGTTGGCAGAAATCGACCGGAAGTCCAACCCAAGTAAGTGGCGTTGGGTACCGTCTGCAGAAAACCCAGCTGACGAAGCCACGAAACTGTGTTGGCCTACAAATTGTAAGTTGTGGCTTACAGGTCCCTCCTTCTTGTACCGGGACAAAGACCAGTGGCCAGTCAACGAGTTCGACGATACAGTCGATACGGATTTGGAACATCTTGAGAGGGTTCACCTAATAAAACAGTATGAACCTCTATTTAATATTGATAGGTTCACTAGTTGGACACGGGCTGTTAGAACTGCGGGTCGAGTTCTCGCCTTTTTAGGTGTGTGTCGTAAGACCCAGGTTGAGAAGTTAACAGCTAGCAACGTCCATGATGCCGAGATTCTATTGTTGAAACAATGTCAAGCTGAAACTTTCCCCAAGGAGTTATCACTACTGAAAACAAAAATTGCTTTACCTGCTGACAGTAAAATTCGCGATTTAGATCCTTTTTTGTAAGAAGACGATGGGTTGCTTCGAGTCAGGGGACGCCTGAGTGCTGCACCAGAATTAATGTTTGATGAGAAGTATCCCATTATTTTAAATGGTCACAGCTATACCGCGCGTCTTATTGCTTTCGAATATCATAAGCGCGTTCACCACGCCAATACTGAAACTGTCATAAACAGTATTAGGGAAAAATATTGGATAACTCAGTTGCGACGTACAGTCAAATCAGCCGTATCGAAATGTAAGCTTTGTCTTGTCCGTCGTGCTCGCCCTTCGTTACCCAAGATGGGAGGTCTACCGGCCGCTATACTTGTAAATACAAGAAGAGCTTTCGTACATTGCGGGGTAGATTATTTTGGTCCAATGGAAGTTTTGATAGGAAGGCGTCGTGAAAAAAGATGGGGCGTTATTTTTACTTGCCTTGTCACTCGCGGTGTTCACATTGAAGTCGCGTCTTCACTATCAGCTGACTCAGCTATAATGGCAATCCGACGTTTGATAGCTCGCCGTGGATAACCCTCTATCATGTTCAGCGATAGAGGCACGAACTTTGTAGGTGCTGACGCAGAGCTGAAAGCTGCAATTCAAGGAATGGAGAGCGACAAAGTTCATGATTTCGTCGTTACCAAGGGCATTTCTTGGCAATTTAACCCTCCTGCAGCCCCGCACATGGTGCGGGTGGGTGCTGGGAGCGGCTCGTCCGCTCAGTAAAGACCGCACTTAGAGTTACTTTGTCGGCGCGGGCGCCTAAGAGGAGTTGCTAATGACATTGATGGCTGAGGTAGAAATGACTCTGAACAGTAGGCCATTAACTTTTGTGGGTACGGACCCCGATGGGCCCATTGCTCTTACCTCCAATCATTTACTGATAGGTACAGCTATCGGTGCATCTACGTTAGGTAGCTTTGATGCATCAGACTTAACCAGTAGAAAGGCTTGGGTAAAGGCTCAGACTCTGGCGGACATGTTTTGGCGACGCTGGCTGAAAGAGTATGTCCCCACTCTTTAGAAGCGCCAAAAGTGGATGCACGAAGTGCCGCCCGTGAAGGTAGGAGACATGGTTCTTATTTTAGAAGAGAATCAGCCGCGTAATGTGTGGCCTAGGGGCGTGAATAGCGCAGTCCACCCAGGCCGCGATGGCCATATTAGAGTAGTAACTGTTAGAACCTGTAAGGGCTTTATGAAGCGACCGGTTGTAAAGGTCATTGTGTTGCCTACTGACGAGTATGTTCAGGAACAAGGGGGTGGAATGTAGGCAACTCGCTTCACGTAATAATCTTAGTTTTAAATTTCAAATAACGCGCGAATCAGAATGGCGACCTCGCGCAACAGAGGTAGGTATGGTAGACCAAAGCTTGCCTTGTGCGCATGCGCGGGGCCGCCCTTTGGGTTCGCGCGCTGGCCGGCCGACGCATGAGACGCCGCGCCCCGCCACGTTTTTTTCGAAAATAGTACCGTTGAAACACCATTGCGAGCGGGTGTGTGTGAGTCGCTCGGGCGTTCCCGCCAAAATCAGTCTATCGAATGTTTACTCGTAGTACCTAGTTTTGTTGTGCTATAAGTTTATAAGTGTGAGTTTTTGTCAATACGAATACTAACTGGAATATAGTGATTTGAACACCGGTAACTTTGTGTCTTTTTTGTGTTGAAATCCCGTCCTATATTGAACACTTACAGCATATAGTTTCCAAAGCGTTATTTCGTGTGTATGGCCAGTGGTCAAAGAGTCCTATTCCAACCTCTTTCTCGAGGTCTCTCACCAGCTTCCTGGACTGGCTGTTGAAGACACCCATGAACGTGTCCATGAGTATCTGACTAAACGCTGGGTTCAGTAACTTGCGGTGATCCTTCCATGTTGAATCTGGGGATTTCAATAATTAAACTATGATACTTTTTCATTAAATTAGAATTTAGAAGTAAGGGGACAATAAATCTTTAAACTATGTTGTTGCTGTTTTGGGTGAATTTGGACAATTGATATTGTTGATATATTACGAATGTCGTTACGATCGTTCTCGGTAAAGTCTCGTTAGGAATAACTTCAATGTTGCTCAGGAATGTGCAACTTTCTTTACAAATATTCCAATTAAGACTAAATAAACTTTAAATTCCTCGCCCTCACTTGCTATTGATCTATTTAGAGCGAATGTTTCAGCTTGCCCTGTGGAATTTAAATTTAAACATATAAACCCTGTGGTTATTGGAAAGGCTTTTACGCATCTTAAGATCAAAATTACCGAAGATCTTTGGGGTATGTCTACTAAAGTTTGTCTATCAAGGGATATTCCCAGCTTGAATGTAGTACAGTAAATTTTTTCCACTTTTCAAATCCGTTGACAGCAAAGACACTAATAATATTATAGACCCGTATCGGTATTGCCGGTTGCAAGGTGTTTGAAAAATTAATGTTATATCAAATGCTCAATCATTTTAATCGGTGGTTGTGGTTTCACCAAAGGACGTTGTACAACTTTAGCCGGTGTCACATTACTGAAACACATTTTTAACGCATGGTAAGAGGCACAAGATGCAATAGGCATCTTTTGTGACCTATCCAAGGTATTTAATTGCGTGAATCACGGAACACTGCTCTTGAAACTTGAGCATTACGGACTGGATAAACTTGCGGTTAGCTTAGTAAAATCATATTTGAGTGATAGACTGCGGCGAGTTCAAATAAACGGTGTGAATTCATTGGGTTAAATAGTCAAAATGGGTGTACCGCAGGGCTCAATATTGGGGCCGTTCCTCTTTTTAGTATATATTAATGATTTACCTCATTTACTGAAAACCCGACCATAAAAATGGTGTTATTTCCTGTTGATACATCAATGATTTTAAAGTAAACATAGCGCTAACATACGTTTACGGTTCATTTTTGGTTTACTGTAAATAATTTGGTATTAAAAGATAATAAACATAACATAACATTCACGTTACTGAATGTTAGAAGTAGTGAATGACACGTTGTATTGAACAAAGAGACTAGAATTCGTCGAAAATACTGTTTTCCTGGGAATCACGCTGCAGTGGAGTCCTCACTTAACATTACCTGTAGGGCGGCCAAGTTCAGCCAACGGTCTTCGCTGTTTGGAAAATCCGCCAATTAACAGATGTGGATACTAATTTTAATTTGGAGCAAAGTACTAGGAAATACAACATTGACACACAGGACTTGCAATCACAAGTTGACCACCTACAAGAGAAACTTAGTTCAATGACTAACAAATATAATACCTCTGAATATCTAATGAGGGAATATATGTTGGCAATTAATGATTTGGTAAACTCACAAACAAACAAACTGTGAGCATTGTCAAACAACATCCAATGTACCTACGCCAGACCATTCATTGGCAACATGCAGTACCACCTTACCGCTACCTTGTGTTAATTTGAAAATTCCACTAATAATTCCAATGAACAATGTAAACAAATCATAAATAATGATATTGTATTATTTTGTGATGAGATTGGCAAGGACTTAGGCCACTTATTGACAAATGAATACCCGGGACACTCAATAATAAATTACTGCATGCCTGGTTGTTCTTTATTTGATATCATAAAATAAATTATTAAATGTAACTTTAAACTGGAAACTACATTATTATTTTTTATGAGAAATAGGGGAAATGTGAACAAAGGAGAATTGCTCCAATATCATAGAACATTGTTCAACCTAAGTATAAAAAAATGAGTTGTTTACTTTCCCATATAGTAACAGTTTGCCACAGGAAGACAATAACATAAGATTTGACATTAACATTACGAGTACATTGCACAATTTAACTTATAATGATAATCTTTTCCATTTAATTGATACTAACAATTTGTTAGTAATAATTTGTATTTGACAAAAGATAGATATAATATTGTTATGTACTATCTTTCTAACTACCACAAAAGACAGATAGCTGTGTCGCTATCAATTTTTTTTACTATTTCAGCCAAAGATTTGGCTAAACAAATTGCTTCTTTTGAGCAATGCAGTGTAATTTTAAACTATTCTGCCAATAATTTGGTAACAATTGATGACAATGATTATCATTAAAAAAAAAAAAAAATTGAAAAAAAAGAAGAATTTAGAAATCAGGACAAAAGAGGCAAACTCTATGTTAAGATAATCTATCTCTATGTTAATGTTAAGAAAGCAAATAATGAATCAAATAAAAGTGTAAAAAAATTAACTAGCATCAACTTGGTGCATCAAAACATTCAAGGGTTTTTGAACAAAGATTTAATATTCCTGAACTGTAACAATATAGATATTCTTTGTGTGACAGAACATTGGCTTAAAAGCCACCAGTTCATGTTCAATTTTAGTAATCACCAGGTTGGTAGTTCGTTCAGCAGAGTAAATGCTATACATGGTGGCTCAATAATTTTAGCGAATAACCAGCTTAGATTTAAAGACCGCAAGGACATTGTGAACCTCTCTGTTGAGCGGAAATTGATTCGTTTTGTTTTCAACCTTAAAAAGTATGACCACGTTTCTAACTTTCGCAAGATACTCAAGTGGCTCCCTATTCGATTTCGCAGGAACTCGCGGATTTTGTGTCTGCTATTTAACCTCCTTCACTATCCTAAAACACCATCCTATCTGCGGGAACGTTTTTCCTACGCTCGTCCTTCTGATGCGCCTTGCAGGTTGCATCTTAGAAATCTTCTTAAGTCCCCTCCCCACACCACCGACTTCTACTTCTACTCCTTCACTGTGCACGCGGTGCGGTTGTGGAATTCACTGCCACCTGATATAAGGGACTGCGATACTGTTTCAGTATTTAAAAGAAGAGTGAAAGAACACTATCTTTCCACTTCGTCATAGTTGCGTATGTTTTTATTATTTTAATAGAATTATAATTAATATTCTAGTGATATTTATTTTAGAAGTATGTATGTTTGTGTGTATGTATATTAGTATATTATTTGTTTAGTTTTATTACGTAAATTGTTTTTGATTATATGTATTCTATTTTCTCTTCTACTCTTACATACGGTGTCTACATCTCTTTATCGACTTTCCTATCGCAGGTATGCTGGAAGAGATTTCTTTAGAAATAAGCATCACCTTTGTACGTATTTTTCTGTTCCTTTCTTCTTGTATGTTTATATATGTGTGTACATAAATGGTTAAATAAATAAATAGCCTGTATAGAATTGGAGCAGTTTATTATATTAAGTGTGTACAGACCTCCTTCAGGATTGTATGATTGTTTTGAAAAGGTTATGGATGATGTATTGCACAAAGTTTGTAATTCAAATAAGTCTATCATCACTTGTAGTGATTTGAATGTTAATTTATTAGAAAATTCCGGGTTAAGTACTAAAATTATAAGTTTGTTTCAGTCATACAATCTTGCTTACCAATTTTTGGAGCCCACTAGAATAACTCCCACTAGTGCCACATGCCTAGATAACATTTATACAGATGTTATAACAACCCACAAAAAAAGTCAAAAGAGTCAGATCATTGTGAACAATTAATCACTATTCCAAATCCGAACAAAAAAGTTATTAAAAAAGATATCACTGTTAACCCAAAAACTACTAATCGCTTGGAAACATTTAAAACTAAACTTTTGAGTAAATTATCAGTTTTGTCAACTAATGTCGCCCCTAATCAACAATATAATGATTTCTTTTGTATGTATTGCACACAATTTGTTAACACTTTCATTCCAAAGACATTCTCGGTTAATAGTAATGCTTCTTTCAGTGACTGAGCCACCGTTGATATGTAATATAAAAGTAGAAAACGACTATATGAGTTGTATGATGAACGGACTAACGGATAAACACTGCTGAGTTTAATTTATATGTTAAGAATTATTCAAAACTATTCAAAAATGTTTGTTCTATGGCCAAGTCACGTTACTTGAGTTCAAAAATCAAAAATAGTAGTAATGTAATTAAAATGACATGGACATCATTAATAATGAAACGGGAAGGTCATGCAATCGAAGTAGTGACTACAGCCTGACTATTGATGACAGTATAATTGAATCAGATTCTCAAGTCGCCGCGGCCTTTGAAAATTTCTTTGCAGAAATTCCCGTATTGACTATTAAATCTCTAAACTCATCAACCACTGCTGCAGTGTCTTTACTTAAGGAAAACGTTCCAGTTTGTGATTCTGAATTTAATTACCAATATGTCACCTGTAAAGATGTAATTAAAACCTTTCACACATTAAATGTTAAAAAGACCGCAGATCTATGGGGCAATTCTGTGGACGTTGCTAAGTCGATTATAAACATTGTAGCACCTACTTTAGCTGTTATTTTTAACCGACTTCCAAAAAGGAGGAGGTTATATGTTCGGCTGTATGTTTGCTTGTTTTTTTTATGTATGTTCACCGATTACTGCGTCAATTGTAGACGGATTTTGACAATTCTTTTTTTGTATGGAAGGGTACACTCCCGAAGTGGTCCCATTGCCACCAAATCAGAATCTGATGAGGGGATCTCACGGAAACCGAGGGAAATCCTCAAATTTTATAGGCATACCTATAGCGATTTAAGTATTTTTTTATAGTAACTTGTGCATTTTCACTTGAAAAGCACCATTTGGTGAAGTGGAACTGATGATGAAGACCACAGATGGCCACCGGAACTACTTAATAATAAGTATTTCACAGTTGCGATTCGATTAGGTACTTTAATATGGTTGTTAAGCAATTTATGCTCGTCAAAATGCAAGACCTTTCTAATTCATCTGAAGCATGACTACATGTACTGAATCGTAAACTCGATTTACGTTTGTGGGTACGCCCGAGTTGTTTAGCTTTTAGATCAATACTTATGAAATGTAAAACTATGTTCATTCTACTTTTATTGCATGCAAATCTTATTTTATTTATAGTTATAAAATCTCTGCTGTACCAGTTCAATCACACTTACACCACTCACATCTCCGTACTCACACTACAAACATACAAACTTAAACTAATTCCCTTCACATACCTTCACATTTCACCGTACACCTTTCAGCAAGCCAATAACCACGCTTTTTTGTTCAAATGCCAAAACTATCGCTCGGACTGTGTCTTTTTACCTAATATGTTACTCTTAGATAATAAAATTCGATAACATAGACTCCCTAAATCATAATTTGGATAACTTTTCTGTATCTAACATTTACCAATGCACCCCAGAAGATTGTTTACCAATTATTAAGAACCCTTCTCCTTACCATAAAATCTTATCACAAAATATAAGATCTATCAATCGCAACTTCCTTAGTTTTGAAACCCTTCTTACCCGTCTCTCTTTTGAGTGTGATATAGCCGTACTTTCTGAATGTTGGCTTCCCTGCTTAACTAACTCCAACTTACCTCACCTCCAAAACTTCTCTTGTCACCACACCACTAAACATCAAAATCAAAGTGATGGTGTGGTTGTCTACATAAATTCAAAACTAAATTACAAAGTTTATCAACCAGAATTTCATGGCTCTGCCTCTGGTATGATTGTTGAACTAAACTCAGATTTAGCAATCGTCTGCATTTACAGATCTCCCTCAAATGAGGATATTGATATTTTTCTCAGATCACTTAACGAAATTTTACCGTCCCTAACCAATTTTACTACAGTTGTCATCACAGGTGATATTAACATAAACATAGATAGTTCAAATTCTCCTTTACATAATCGCTCCCATGATTATCTTAACTGTCTCGCATTCTATGGATTTTTACCGACACACTGTCTACCAACAAGAGGTGACAATTGTCTTGACCACACTGTTCTTCGAACTAGACTACCGTCTTCTACCTTCATTTTTGATTCCACCATAAGTGATCACTCCTCAACTCTTCTTTGTTTAAATTTAAAGCCTCGCCATAACTCCCACATGACCACAATTTCTAAGATCGACTATGCGGCCTTGGATCTGGCTATAGAAAAAACAGACTTTACACATATATTATCCATGGCTGATCCCAACGCAGCAACAAATTCCCTAGTACAAACTCTTTCCCAAAAAATTACCATGAGCACAAAAACCAGTTACGTTCCAAAGCGTAATAGGATCCTAAAGCCCTGGATTACCCCAGGGCTTCTGAGGTGCATGAGAAACAGGGATGCCCTGCATAAAAAGCAAAAACTTTCTCCTGACAATGAAGTGCTTAAAATTACCTATGTAAGATACAGAAATTTCTGCAACAAAATCCTCAAAAAAGTTAAGAGACAGTTCGACTCTGAAGAACTGACCAAAGCTGGACACAACACCAAACTTTTATGGCACACAATTAAGCGTATCACGAACACCAACATCACTACTCGCAGTCCCACAGAGTTATTTTCCTCTTCCACATCCCCTCACCAATCTGTTAATGATGTTAATGCTTACTTTGCTAATATTGGTAAGAATCTTGCTGACTGTATTACAAAAACCCAACCATCATCCAGCCTTCTGGGTCCACATATTAAGTGCTCTCCGCACACTACTAGCCCTGACTCTTTCGCTTTGTTAGGAACAAGCACTGACGAGATAATTTCCGTTATAAAGTCTCTCAAACCTAATGCTGCAATAGGACACGATGGCATCTCCACGACATTTTTGAATAGGTACTGTATGCTTCTGTCACCCATCTTATGCCACATTTTTAACCTCTGTTTCGATTCCGGTACTTTTCCTTCTTCCTTCAAATTGGCTATCATTCATCCCATATTCAAGGGGGGTGACCGTGGTGCAGTGAATAACTATCGCCCTATCGCGGTACTATCTGCCCTATCGAAGCTCATGGAGAGACTTATAAATAAAAGACTCATCAGTTACCTTGAGACTAATAATCTGCTATCAACCAACCAGTTCGGTTTTAGAAAAAATAAATCGACTTCTGATGCGGCCTTGACATTGATAACCGGTATTGTTGACAAACTCAATCTCCGCAAAAAATGTCTAACTGTATTCATTGATCTCGCTAAGGCTTTTGATACCGTCCCTCTTCCTTGCTTATTATCCAAACTCGAACGTTTAGGTGTCCGAGATTTACAACTTCAACTCTTTCATTCTTATCTCTCAGGCCGCTCACAGAGGGTCAAAATCGACAAATATTTAAGTGACGAACTGCCTATTACCTACGGAGTGCCGCAAGGCAGTGTCTTAGGTCCCACTCTTTTTTTGGTCTTCATCAATGACCTCTGTAATATAAAATTAAATTCCGGAAACATTGTTTCTTTTGCCGATGACACTGCCATCACCTTCTCTGACAACACGTGGTCAAGTCTACAAACTACTGCTCAGAAAGGGTTTGATGTCGTACGTAGCTGGCTTATGTCTCACTCACTCACCTTAAATACCTCTAAAACAAAACTCATTACTTTCTCTCTCAAAATCATATCACAACCTTCGGCTCCCGTAACTTTGCAAGCTCACACCTGTCAATTAAACACTCCAAACTGTAACTGTCCACTAATTGCATCTACTGATGCAATTAAATACCTTGGTATCACTCTAGACAAGCACCTCAACTTTAAAGCGCATATTACTCTTCTGACTGGCCGTATCCGCAAACTGATTTATTTTTTTTAAATTCTTAGATACGTTGCCAACGTACATGTTATACGGTCCGTATATTTTGCAATGTGCCAGTCTGTAATCTCTTACTGCATTACAAGTTGGGGTGGTGCTGCTAAATCAATTCTCAAGCCTCTTGAGGTGGCCCAGCGAGCAGTCCTAAAGGTAGCCACTTTTCGACCAATACTTTATCCTACCTTTGACCTCTACCAGAAATGCGAGGTCCTTACTGTTCGCCAAATGTTCATACTCAGCACAATTTTACAACAGCACACTAACACTCCAGTAACACGTCGGCCGACAATACCCAGAAGAAGAAACAGGGTATGTAATGTACCTCATCCTTACTTTAGTTTTACAAAACGATTCTTTCTTTATCAAGGACCATTTCTTTATAATAGAATAAATGCAATCATTCCTCTGCTACCATGTTGTAAGCTAACATGCAAAAAGCTTATTACTGAATTTCTTTCAACCAAAAATTATGATGATACCGAATCCCTTCTCACAACAATGAAGTAACTCATAATACACACACGCACACACCCTCACACACACACACACACACACACACACACATACACACACACACACACACACACACAAACTCACACCCACACAAACACAGAGTTCTTGTATTGTACTTATATTAGTCCAGTTTATCAATTTTTTTTTTTCTTGTTTTATGTAACAGTCTAAACAATAACTTTGTCCTACTTTTGGGAAATGAGGGCTGATTGTCCTTAATACAGGTTACTAAGTAACCTAGCTAGGACATCAGATCGTAAATTTGTATTGTTACCTACTCATGTCAGATGTAAACTATTCCTAAGTTGTCATCCTACTTTGTAACAGACTGTACCTCTTTTTATGAAATAAATATTACTATATGGTGAAGTCACTATCAGTTCTCCTGGTTCTTACCAGGAGAACTCCTCAACAATTAACGCCCCTGCATCGGGACAAGCAATATTTTGTAAAAGGTGATGAGCATTTGACATTAGGCTATTGTAAATTAGATAAATTACAAACTGACTGGAAAGTATACCCTTTCCAACAAAAAAATAATTTTTCAAATCGGTTGGCTAGCGACGGAGTCATGCGCGAACAAACATAAAAAAAATACAAACATCCGAATTGAGAACCTCCTCCTTTTTTAGAAGTCGGTTAAAAGCATTTTTTAAAATTTTGTAAATGTGACTACCATGGAGCCGTTTATTATGTGCTGTATGTTGACTTAAAAAAGCTTGGCAGTTGAGAGTACGTCATGCTCACTTAAATAACTCGCTCATGGTGGCGCGTCTGTTGGATCATTCAGTTCTTTAAAAATGGTTGAGCTGGATGGTGCGGATCCACGCGTCATGTTCGTGAACGGGCGCCGTTAGTTGAGACTGGTCATCTGTTAACTGCCAGGGCCTATTTGTAATATTTTAATCATATAATTTGTTGAACTGTTTTTATTTTTTATATTGTTCTCACATATAGAAGCGACAACAATTATCTTGATTTAAAAGAGTGTCCTTGGAGTTTCTTGTCCGTTCTTCTCCATAGAGATCTATGTTCTGGATTGGGCAAATAGCTTCAATTTTCTGACGAACTGACCGAGTCTTTGACAATTCAAAAGTACCCGTAATTGGTTTAATTGAAAGAATGCTTTGAGTTTGAGTTCCAAGTAATAAATAATACCGTATGTATACAACTTACATCTTGCAGTGAGTAATCCATCGCCTAGCCATGGTTTTCCGAAGTCGTAAATCTCATTCTTCTCATAGCACGTGGTCGCTACCGTGAAACTGTCGTCCGGGTCAGTCACAACTGGAAAATGATACTTAATTCAATCAGAATCGAGAAATTCAATTAAAAATTAGTTGAAACATTCTAATTCCTTGATTCATTAATGCATACAAAACATCCCTCAAGGCAGCGTACTAGGCTGCATACTATTCTTAATATATATAAATGACCTCCCAAATATTCTAAATAAACAAACTACATTTGCCGATCAGTACTATTTGCCGATGATATCTCCATACTTGATAAATGTGACAAAAATTGTGACCCAAATACAATCTTGCAAAATACTCTCCAGACAGTAACACTTTGGCCACAAAATCACATTTTAGAAATGAACTGTAATAAAACTAAAATGATGCAATTTAGATCGTATAAACCCCTCCCTAAGTGCAAATGTAATTTTTAATGACATGCCTATAGAATCAGCAACTACATTTTACTTACTCGGTATAAACATAGATACACATCTAAATTGGAAAAAGCACATAGAAACAGTTAAATCTAAATTATCGAAATTTACCTACGCCTTGTTTCAACCTAAGTACAGCACAAATACAGAAACAGCACTATCGGCATACTACGCCTACGCAAACTCGTGGCTAAGATATGGAGTGATGTTATGGGAAAACAGCGTCAACGCAAGTGAAGTATTTATAATCCAAAAAAATATGTGTTAGAATACTGGCCCATATTGACAATACCGAAAGCTGTAAGCCATATTTTGTTAAATTAAAACTCCTGACTGTACCTTCTATAATTACATGATCTTTGCACATTTGTATTTAAAAATAGCAACATTTTCCAAAAACAAAAGATATCCATAACTTAAACACACGCCATAAAAATAGATTGCATCTTCCATCCTCTCGGATCAAAATGCTCTTTACCACAGCCCATATAACATGGCAATAAAAAAATTCAACAAATTACCGGAACGAATAAATCAAGAAACCAAATTCAATATATTTAACAGAAATTTAAAAGAATATCTAAGATAAAAATGCTTGTACTCGGTCGCAGAATACCTAGAACAAAATGTTTAATAAAATATGATAGCTAATTAATACTCGTATAGTCATAAAAAAGCACACATACATAATTACTCTTATTATCATTATTATGTTAAAATTATTATTGTACTTTTATTATGTTGCTGTGCCCTAACCGGGGTTCATGTCGGAACTTACTTATATTGTAACAACTAAATGTACACATGAATGCAATAAAGAATTTGAATTTGCAAATCCAAGAAAATCTGGTGACAGTCATGAATTGTATTTAAATTTAAGTTTTACATATTAAGAAGTATTCTATTTTATTCTACGACGGAGATCATAATATCCAATGGAGGTCATAATATGGGGACATAATAGCCAATAATAAATAAAAAAATAAGCCCTTATTTCTTCCATATCTTAAATCATAAATGAAACTGATAATATAAATGTTAGTATGTGGTTTAGTAGTTTGCTTACATCTAGTTGTTAGTAACATTAGTTTGACGCTCACAAATTGGGTTTAAGATATGGACCCTATCTGGCCTCCTCGAGCTTTTCCATTTAGTTCGGTCTGTTCCTATTGCCATCCATTCTTTGCCTGCTATTTGGGTGATATCGTCGATCCATCGTTTGTTAGGTCTACCAACTTTCCTCTTTCCTTCTGGTCCTTTCTATTTTGTGGTTTTTATGGTTCATCTATTGTCTGTTAGACGGGCAATATGACAAGTCCATAGCCACTTCATTTTTATTGCATGTTTTAACGCATCAGTTACCTTCGTCGTGTTTCTTATAATTTGGCTTCAAATTAGGACTTTCCTTATTTTTAAAATACTCGTTTTCGTTCCTCTTTGACAGGTTCTCAGCATGGATTTACTTTTGTTTGTTTTTATAATAGCCAATATTTGTCACTTTTCATTATGATTTAAATTGTATTAGTTTCCATCATAAGAGCACTTACTATATATAGTTTGTGGTCCAATGCTGGCTGATATAACTCCTCCCAAGTCGTTGGTTTGTTCGGAGATGTCGTTGATTCGGTTCCATAAATCTACAAACAGATACAAAAAGTATTACGAATACTGTTTAGTAGGGCGTGCAATATAGAGTTTGATGTAACTACCTTACTGAGTATGGTACAAGTTCAGGTTAACCTTTAGAACCATCTGATCTGAACAAAACGTAACTCCCATATTGACTGTTACGACCGATCGACACGGTTAATCTTTAATAGAAGCAAATAGTTGAAACCAGACTGATCGCTCGGTATAGGTAAATGTATCTGTTCAGACGAATTTGGTGCAGACTCGTCTGTTCAGATTGACTTCTAAAATGTGTCTAAAGTACATACTGCAACTGTCCCCAACGAGCAACGGTGCATGTCCCAGAATAGGCCACGCCCCCGGAAGGTATGGCGGCTCCGTAGTTTTAGCATTCACCCGGCTCCACAACCAGTACGCCGCACACGCGATGCATATTAGCGCCACAGCGAACATTGTTGATCTTAAAATGAAATTAAATTACTTATTCCATATTCTCTAATTAGTACCTATATTTCAATCACATACTTAATTTTTTACAAGCTAACTAACGAGTCGAAATGTAAGAGTCTATTTAAATACCTATTCAATATTTTAACATTTTCACAAAACCAAAATGCACAACAGAATCAGCATAGATAAATCCTGTCGCGCATGCGTGTCGATAAAGAATCGACACGCATGCATCAGTTATTACAAAGCTCAATATAATAATTCTATTGGTTGATGAAACTTCTCTTATTTCTAAAATAGAAAAGATACGGATGTCTTCCATGTCAACGATAGTCTGGCTGTTCTTTCGAAATGATTCGCAGCTACAACTAGTTTACTTTTTATTTACTTTTATCTAGTTTATACAAAAACAGCCATTCCATATATTTGTAGAAAAACTGCCTCATTGGTCTATTGATCGCAAGCGTTGCTGTTGGGCATGAGGTCTTGGGTTCGATTCCCGGGTCAAGCAAATTGTTATTCGGTTTTCCATCTCAAACTTATCGTACATTTGAATGTCGACTCATACCGACATGTGAATGTGCAGGCAATTCAGCTGCTAGACAACACGGACATAGTGCGTAGGCTGAAGAGAACTTAACCATTTGAGTTAGTGTAGTGTGTAAATAGTTGATGAATAATAGTAAAAATACTGTGCTATACATGTAACACACCTCGAATTTCTCAGTTACAATCCGAACTCTGAATTTGTGCCCGGTTAGTGGCAATAGGCTCGCCCACTATTAAATGGTATCTAAACACAACTGGCAAAATTTTACGTGGATGTAATAGGTGGGTAAACTTCTGCCTCAATAAAAATAACAGAGCATCACGTCTGTATTATACGTGATGCTCTGTTATTTTTATAAAACATCAATACATACATAAACTCACGCCTTCTTCCCATGGGGGTAGGCAGAAACTTAGAACGCCACCTGCTACGCTACTAACATTCTCTTTTTGCTTCGTCTACGTTCATACATATGGTCATACACGCACGCCTGTTCCCAGTACTACACACTTGACCTCCCCATAACTTGATTCCTAGTTGCAAAATGTTACTATTCAATTAATGATTATTTAAATGAAAGAAGACTGATTTTATCTGAAATGGTACCACAAATGTAATGATTATTGTTTTGATTTGACATTCTCTATTTTTTTTTAAGTTACTCAATTTAAAATGTATTCTATTAATTCAATGTTGCAATTAGTACCTTATACATATATTAATTTGCATACCTCATTAGGTTATAATACAATGTATCTACCTTTTATACCTGTAACACCTTTATAGCATGTATTATGCAAATAAATTATTTGATTTGATTTGATTTGACCTTTCTGAAGTCTTGACATCACCAATTAGGTCACTATAACTAAGTCCTCTACGGAGTCCCCCCCTCCCGGCGTTTTCACTCACATCTGCCTTGTAAATATCTTTTGTTAGTCGCGTTTCATTCGTCCTCTCAACATGACCAAACCATCTAAGCATACTCTTTTAGTTTTAAGTCACTACCCGCCAGTTGCACGTAACTACATTAAATTTAATGCCACATTAAAAGTAATGCTGTCACTTTCTGATACGTTCCGTTAGATAAAGACAGCATTACTTTTAATGGGGAATTAAATTTAATGGATTTACGTGCAACTGGCGGTACATCTTTTAAACCGCGCCGTTGCTTTATCACATCATTTTTTAGCCTATCATTCATAGTCACACCACACATGCTTCGCAAGGAACACATTTCCACAACATTGATTCTACTTTCATACTTATTTTGCCACAACCCAACATTCACTTCTATACTTAAGCGTGGGTAACAGCACACCATTGTGCCTTTTTGGACATCGACTAGTTTATCACAATCGCATGTAAACCACTATTCACTTTCTTTCTTGCATTTACTCTCTATAAAACTTCCTTATTTGTTATTATGGTCTCATTAGCCAAAATATACAGAGACTCAGGGCTGGTGACGCGGGAGCAAGCAACGTACAGTTGTCCGTGTGAGAAGCAGTTAGTCCTGAGGTCGACTCCGCAGTCTTCAGTAGCAATTGCCCATTGCTTGCGAATTTTTAATTATTAGGGAATTAATGAGCGCCTGCGTTCCTGCTTATACTACCTTTTGTCACAAAACTGATACACTGACTGATGCATTCGTATATATTATTTCTGACGAACGACTATCACTAAAATAATATAACACTAGATTAAGCAGAACTGACGGCCGATGGGGCCGAAAGGTTCTGGCGAACGCGTACCGGAAGACGTAGCGTTGGAAGGCCTCCCACACGGTGGACCGATGACTTTGTGAAGGTCGCAGGAATCCGCTGGATTTGATAAGCATAGATCCGGTCGAAGTGGCAATGCTTGGGGGAGGCCTCAGGGGGAGGCCTATATCCAATAGTGGATATATTTCGGCTGAAATGATGATGATGTGATAAAACTACAAATTAACGATTTTCGGACTTTTGCCTTTACTTGTCCTGTGAGACTGCTTCTCGCCAACTTTTATTATTCTAGGTCAACGGGAAGTAGCGGGATTTGATTAATTCGCCATTATCAAAATATGTCGCATAAATAGCTATATTTTTTATTGCGTTGACTTAGTAGTTTGAACTCTAGGGGACCGTAGTACAGGGGAACATGCATTCATAGAGGTATACAAACATAATGCAATATCGCTCATCCTCCATAGCAATTAGCGTGATAATTTATAGCATACCGACTCACCAGGCTTATAGTAAATATCTATGCAAAACTTTAACAGAATCTATCTAGTAGAATTTGCGTGATGCTGGTATATGCAGGTATCCCGCATGATCCCACTCCTGTTGAACATCGGGTATGACTGGGTACTGCGGGGCAAGCTCCAGACGGATGTGGACCTGACATGTTATGCTGACGACACGCTGGTCACGGCCCGGAGGAGCTCGTACAGGGAGGCAGCGTCGCTGGTGACGGCTGCAGTCTCACAAGTGGTGAGCCGCATATGGCGCCTACGCCTGGGGGTCTACTCCGAAGCGCTAAACCGAAGTATCGGCCGAATGTTCGGCCGTTTTATAACTTCCAGTTTCCTTTTTTGATTTTGAGTCCTTACCCGGCTTCAAGTCACAGTTTTGACTTTGGCTTATCTCTTCGACAGCCTTTTTTTTTTTTTCGCCGTAGTCAGCGATAGTTAGACATAGTAAAGAAATACCGAACATTCTGCCGATATTTCGGTTTATCGCTTCGGAGTAGACCCCCAGGATTAGTAGTCATTGGACACATGAAGTGGGCTGCCGTTCATCATTACAGCCGAAAGACGTCCACTGCTGAACATAGGCCTCTCCTAAAGGGGGGTTTGCCATAATCGCCACGCTTGGCAGGCGGTTTGGCGATCGCAGTTTGGTGTTAAAATGCATAGAGAACGCTGCTGCCCATTCTGTAGTAAGTCCCTTAGTCGCCTTTTACGACACCCACGGGAAGAAATAGGGAGGTGCTATTCTTTACGTCCGGCACCACACAGACGGGCTGCCGTTGTAAGATTAATAAAATGCCACGGTATATTTTCACCATCGGAATCGATCCCAGACCTCGTAGCAATTACATAAATAAACAAAGTTAAATTTTGACGTCGCTACGATTTTATTATATCTTAAATGTTATGGTAAACTGACTGACTGTTGATACGAGTATATCAACGCACAACCCAAACCGCTAGACCAAAAGACTTTTAATTTTGCACATAGATACCATAAATAGTGTAGGCATCGTAAAGTAGGTGATGAAAGTTTGTATGAAAGCCTGTCAGTTTCAAAGTTAGGATTCTACAATGTTGTGTTTAGGCTGACGAATAAAAATTAATTTATACGTGTATCAGCGTTTTTGATAATTCCACATCCGAAGGTGTTGAGAAGCGTAATTGCCGTCTAAATGACCAGAATCGGAGCGAGTTAACTAAACAATGAAAGTACCTACGAACTGACGCAATAATATTGTAGATTGCGTCATGTTTATCATGTCAATCTCGACAAGTACAAACCTGCTCCCCTGGGCTAGTCCATTGTTCACAGTTTTGGTTGGGAAATCGACCAAGTAGTGGAGGACCTATTGCGCACATCAACAAACCCGGCGGACATCATGAAAACACTGGATGACGACTTTGGGCATCCTAATCTGGTGCTAGAATGTGCTCTCAGAAAAGTACGCACGTTACCTAAAGTGACGGAGAGAGGTCGCGAACTTAGAAAGTTCTCAACGACAATGAGAAATTGTGTGTCGCTCCTGAGAAGTGTACGTGCAAATGGATACCAAAACAACCCACAACTGGTGAGTGAACGTCTTAACAAGCTTACGCCAATACAATGTGCTCAGTACGGTGATTATGTAATGGGCATGGCAACGAAGCATGGGGTGCGTGCAGAAAACCTCCTCGTGTGCTTGACTGCTGCTCGTTCCTTGCGAATACGTTCGGGGGAAAGAGCAGTCGTTGGGCCGGTGCACCCTGGGCGCGGCCAATAGTCTCTCCATGTCGGAGAGGGTGTTGACTGCGGCGGATTTCTGCGTGGGGGGGAGAGCCTAAGGCTCTTAGGTCTGGTGAGGCCGATCGTCGGACGTCGACGCAGAGTGGGAAGGCGGACGATATAGTCCGCGGTGGACGACCCCAGTGGTTAGGTTAAGTTAGGATAGATAGTCAATTATATTGTATATACCATATTTTGTATATATAATTAAGATAGTTTTAATAAAATGTACATATAATTAATATAGTTAGGTTAGGTTAAGTTAGGGTAAGGATAGTCCGTGGAGGACGGGCCCAAACAGGCCGAAATTGGTGGACGTTTCTCCATTTTGGAGAAGCAGGGGCGGCGCTCGTTGTGCACTCACCCTGCCAACGAGCTAGCAGCAGGAGTCTGCACCCGTCGAAATCGTAATCCGGAAAGAGATCACGGTCATGTTTTGTGACTCGGAACGGGACGAGGATCTTGGCTTAGTCGCCCGGATCGCGAGGATGTAAACCTCTATAAAAAATTCCTCTAATATCAAGTTTTGGTGCGCGGCGAGGGTATGAATGGCTGAGGAGTAGTGTCATCTGTAACTTTGTAGTTATAGGTGGCGCATCAGTCGTGAGCGCACCCCCAGCCAGGGACCAGTGGAATCTCTGGGTTGGGTTACAAATGTCACACTTACCTAGGCACAGGGGGTAACCCTAGGAAGGACTTTTTAGATCCCCCACACTCGTGGGAATAATAATGGAAAACCTATATAAAAAAAACCAAACAAAACCAAAAGACGTAGAAGAGGAGTGGAGTGATGCGGAGTCGGAGTCCGACGCCGCATCTGGCGCGAAGGGCGCGAAGGGCTCTTTTAAGAGCCTGGCGCGCGTTGATGTGGGGGCTGCAGAGAAGAAGAACAGCAAGTTCTTCAAGCGCTCCAAACCAGGGGACGGCCAGGGGTCGTCCTCTGAAGATGGAATAAGCACGGCTCGCAAAAAGATCAGCAGCCGGGGTGGGGTTCGGAAACGGGGAGTGGGCAGAGGGCTCACCACCCCGGATCAAATGGAGGTAGAAGAAAAACTTGGAGAGACCAGCCGCAGGGCGGCCCTCTCTGAGTCCTCGGGCGGTGAGCCGGACGCCGCTGGCAGCTCCAAGGCGAAGGGAGCGGCCAGTAGTAGTTTCGAGGAGGTCGTGACTGCAGCGATCAGGGGGGTGGCCTTGAAGAGGATTCAGTCCTCAAAAGACAAGGTCGTCCCCGCTGCCATTGCCTCCATTTTGGCGGCAGCGAGAGCCCCCCAAGTCGGGCCCTCGTCGGACGAGGTCGGCCGATTGATAGCCGCCATGGAGCTTCTCCGAAAGGAGAATGAGGAGCTCCGAGCGGACCTGGCCCAGCTTCGAGGAGCTGGACCACGGGAGGTGCCCCAGGGGGGAGCGCAGCATGGGCAGGGCCTGCCCCTGCAGGCGGAGGACCGCGTTCTGACCCTGGTGCGACAGGAGCTGGCTGCACTCAGCAACCGGTTCTCCGTATTGGAGGGCATAGTACTGCGCCCACCGCTAGCGGCGAGCAGGCCGGCCACTTTTGCCGCCACCGTGGCTGCCTCGGCCACGCCCGCGGTTAAGCCTGCGGCTAAGCCTGTGGCTAAGCCTGCGGCCAACGCCGCGGCCAAACCTGCGCCTCCGGTGAAAGCGGTGCCGCTCAACCCCAAGAAGGGCGGGACGGCTGCGCAGATGGCTGCGCAGAAGGCGAGGGCCCCAGCCGTGGTGGCGGGACGGTCGCCTCTGCCCCCCCCGCCTCCTAATTCCTCTACGGCCAACGCCGAATGGCAGGTAGCCGGGGAGAGCAGGAAGGCGGGCAAGGCAGCAAGGGCGGCTAAAAATAAGGAAAGGCGGCAGCAACGCAAGAAGCGTGGCGTCGCGGCTAGGCTCCGCGCCCCGAAGTCCGCAGCTGTAGTGATTACGCTACAGCCGGAAGCGGCAAAGAAGGGCGTGTCGTACCGCGAAGTGCTAACGAAGGCGTGGAAGGCGGTCAACCTAGAGGAGATCGGCGTCACCGAGGGCCTCAGAATGAAAGTCACGGCGACTGGAGCCCGGATGCTTGAAATCCCCGGTACGGCAAGCGGCCCGACCGCTGACGCCCTGGCCGAGAGACTGAGGGCGTCCCTCAATGCGGAGGAGGTCCGAGTGTCCAGGCCCACAAAGTCCGCCGACATACGCATCCTGGGCCTGGACGACTGCGTGACGGCGGAGGACGTTGTGGCCGCCGTGGCTAAGACTGGGGGGTGCTCTGCCGAGCAGGTGAGGGCAGGCTCCATCCGCCCTGACACCACGGGCATGCAAGCCATAACGGTGAGCTGCCCCGTGTCGGTGGCGCAAAAGATAGCCGGGGAGGGCCGAAGACTCCGGGTGGGCTGGGTATCCGCGCAGGTGAAACTGCTGGAACCCAGACCCCTGAGGTGCTTCCGCTGCCGCGTGGGCCACCACGTGGTGACATCGTCGTCGGGTACCATCCCCTCCCCGTGTTCGTCCTCGGGGACTTCAATGCCAAAAACGTGGCTTGGGGTTCCCGGTATACGGACACGAGGGGCAGGATGGTGGAGGACTGGGCCCTGGAGACTGGCCTGGTCGTCCTAAACCGGGGTTCTCTCCCCACGTGTGTGCGGATGCGGGGTGAATCAGTGGTGGACATCTCGTTCGCCAGCCCCGCTCTGTCGCCGCGTGTCATCGACTGGCACGTCATGGAGGGGGTGGAGACCTATTCCGATCACCGGTACATACGGTTTGACGTCTCCGCCCCGACCTTGAGCGCGCCGGTCCGACAGGCCCCGAGTGGTCCGCGGTGGGCGCTGAAGCAGCTGGACCGGGAGCTCCTCCTGGAAGCCTCGATCGTGCAGGCCTGGGTGTCATCATCGGACAGGCCTGCCAACATCAACGACGAGGCGGAGTGGTTCCGGGAGGCCATGTCCAAAATTTGTGACGTGGCAATGCCCCGGGTCCAGCCCGGACGTGCCCGGCGCCAGGTGTACTGGTGGTCGCGCGAGCTGACCGCGTTACGCGAGGCGTGTGTTGCTGCGCGGCGCCGGTATTCCAGGCACCGCAGGCTCCGTATCCGCCCTCCAGATACGGAAGCCATTCAGGCGGAGCTGTACGAGGGGTACAGAGAGGCTAAGAACGCCCTCCGAGCGGAGATCCAGCGGGCCAGAGGACTGGCCCGCGAGGAGTCGCTGGAGACTCTCAACGGAGACCCGTGGGGACGCCCCTACAAAGGGGTGCGGGATAAACTCCGCCCATGGGCTCCCCCACTGACGCAGAGTCTCCGGCCCCAGCTCGTGGAGGACGTGGTGAGCGCTCTGTTCCCTTCGCGAGGGGAACATACTCCCCCGCCCATGGCTCCGCCTCCTGCGGTGCCCGATGCGGACCACACCGCCAACGACGACGACGACGATTCTTCGGAGGTGACCGAGGTAGACCTGAGAGTGGCGGTACGTAGGCTGAATGCCAAGAATACCGCCCCAGGACCCGACGGCTTGCCTGGAAAAGCCTGGGTTCTGGCCTTGGAGGCTCTCGGGCCTCGACTAAGCGCATGCTTGGAGAGGGGCCAGTTCCCACTTCGTTGGAAGACGGGGAAACTGGTCCTCATTAAGAAGCCGGGGCGCCCAGCGGACTCTCCGTCCGCTTACCGGCCCATCGTGCTGCTCGACGAGGTGGGCAAGCTCTTTGAAAGAGTTATTGCAGACCGCCTTGTCGGGCGGCTGGTACGGGTGGGGCCGGATTTGGCGGAGAGCCAGTTTGGTTTCCGCAAGGGTCGCTCTACGGTGGACGCCATCATGCGCGTTCGAGCCCTCACGACGGGGGATGCTGTGGCCCGGGGTGGGGTCGTCTTGGCGGTGTCTCTTGACATCGCCAATGCCTTCAATACCCTGCCCTGGAGTTGCATCAGGGAGGCACTCCGATATCACCGGATGCCGACCTACCTCTGTCGCGTAGTCGAGGCATATCTGACGGACAGGGCCGTCATCTACCCCGGTCACCAAGGAGAGTGGAACCGGCGAGAGATGTCGTGCGGTGTCCCACAGGGATCGGTCCTGGGGCCGCATCTGTGGGACATCGGGTACGACTGGGTGCTGCGCGCCGACCTCCCTAGTGGCGTCAGCGTAGTCTGCTACGCTGACGACACGCTAGTCCTGGCACAAGGGAGTTCGCATCAGGCGGCGGCCGAACTGGCGGCACGTGGGGTTGCGACAATCGTCGATAGGATCCGGCAATTGGGACTCGAGGTGGCATTGCACAAGTCCGAGGCCATGTGCTTTTATGGTCCTCGGAACGCGCCACTGTCGGGTTCCCAGATAACGGCGGGAGGGGTTCACATCGGCGTCGAGTCGACGATGAAGTACCTGGGACTCGTCCTCGACAGCCGGTGGAACTTCGTCGAGCACTTCCGACGTTTGGCTCCCAGACTGGAGCGGGCCGGGGCTGCCTTGAAGCGGCTCCTGCCCAATCTGGGGGGTCCAAACGCCTCCTGCCGGAGGCTCTACGCGGGGATCGTGCGGTCCATGGCCCTTTACGGGGCACCGGTGTGGGCGCGTTCTCTGAGGCTGCGACCAGCGCAGCGGTTGAACGCGTCCCAAAGGGTCATGGCCATCAGGATGGTACGGGGTTACCGCACGGTCTCCCGTGAGGCGGCGAGCCTCCTTGCCGGACTGCCGCCATGGGATCTGGAGGCGAAAGTCCTCGCGCACATTTGGGTGTGGCGCGAAGAGGCGAAACTCCGGGGCATAACTCCGCTGCCGCAGGAAATCGCGGCACAGCGGACGGAGCTCCGGCGCGATCTCATGGCGACATGGAGAGTGCGATTGTCGCAACCCAGCGCTGGGCACGCCACAATTGTGGCGATAAGTCCCCTCTTTGAGGAGTGGCTAGAGAGGCGCCACGGCGTCCTCACCTTCCACCTGACGCAGGTCCTCACCGGACATGGATGTTTCGGGAGGTTCCTGTTTAGGATTAAGCGGGAGGAAACGCCCGGGTGTCACCACTGTGTGGATCGCCCGGAGGACACGGTGGAGCATACGGTGGAGGTCTGCCCTGCTTGGGCGGAGCACCGCCGTGTCCTCACGGCAGCGATCGGCGGCGGCGATCTCTCGCGTCCGGCCCTGGTTCAGGCCATGGTTCGGAGCGAGAGTGCATGGGAGGCCGTCACCTCCTTCTGCGAATCAGTGATGCTTGCGAAGGAGGAGGCGGAACGCGTGAGGGTAAGGCAAAGTCAACGCCCTCGCGCCCTTAGTCGCCGCAGGAGACGCCCCGGGCGTCGGGAATCGCAGGCCGATTCCCGGCCACCGTAGGCGCGGGCTTGCGGACGGTGAGCGATGGGTAGCTCACCGTCCGATAAGGACCAAGCCCGGGTCGACGGCGCGTTGTGTTCCACGCGCGCCTCAAAGAGACGTCAGCACCAATTGACGGGGTCCGAAAGGGCCAATGCCTGCCAGGGTTACGAGCCTGTCCGAAAGGGATATCGTGGCCCTGGCACACAGGCATCTGAAGGAACACGGTGGGTTTTAGTCAGTAAAAGTCTGACACTCCCTCCCGCTCCACCCAGAGCGGGAGAAGTTATTTGATAATTTCCCACCCAAAAAAAAAAAAAAAAAAAATGGCAACGAAGCATATATAGATGTGCGAGTTTCACCGAGCCTAGAAATACGGGCAGAGTTTTTAAGTCATCTTTCCCGAGTCACGTCATATGTGCAAATGGAAATAGACACACCCGGAGCATTGACGAGCGCTATTAAGGGCCAACGAAATGCACAGATTTATTTGCATTCCGATAACAAAAAACGATAGCCAAACTAAAACATGTTTCACTAGTGCTACGGAGTGCCTGCGGGCAGGAGATAGTAAATGAGTGCTCACGGGTGATCAGTGTACCAGTGCGCGGGACAAGCGGGCAAACACATAATACATACATAACGGCGGCGTCGCTATTAGAGAGAACGCGGTCAAGGTCAAGCCCTTATAGCATTCTGAATATGTTAGTGGACTTTAACTCGCCGATAATGAATCACTTTAATGATAAATGATTTATTTCTGTAAGTAGGTTTGTACAAACACTTTTACACGTCAATCATATTAAAAAAAAACTAGATGAGGTCGGCGTTTCGTATCCGACTACTCTGAGAAGAAAGGCCGAAACAAACTCAGAGGTCACAGTCTCTTTTTAAAGTCCAGACATAATCTTGGTCAGATCTTATGTGCAGATCTTTTATGCAGGTGTTGGTTAGGCAGGAGTGATTCATTACATCAGGTGAACGTAATACGTAAATATTTGTATTTTTCTGTATTGTCTGTATTATCTGTATTATTTTTTTGCATTTTATTGTAACACTAACAGCTTTTAAGGTTGTTTTTTGTACCTAACTAACTAAAAAATGGATTATTGTTGTCTGAGTTAATAAATACATAATTATATATAATCTAAAGTGTCGTACCCTGAAGAGACTGGTTCTCGCCGCAATGATGACAGAGCGCGCCCACATTCGCTACTTAGGTTGAGAGGAGATGAGAGAAGGCAGGCCGCTGCTGTTGCTGGGACAGGACAACTGGGAGTTGCTTGTCAGCCAGGACACTCGCTGAGGGGAGTCAGGTAAGCCAGTTGCCTCTTAGACCAGTTTAGGGTGGGTTGTGCACAGTCCCGTAGGGAGAATACAGACACTAGTGAAGAATCAGTAAATTGCATGGTAGAGTCAACTACTGACCTACATAAGCTAGTCAAGCAGCAAGACAGGCTAGTAGTAGAAGGGTACGCGAGTAACGTAGAGGGCGGGGTCGAAGTCGATCTGGTGTGGTACCTACCCATGGGCGTACCCGGGGGGGGGGGGGGGGGGCAAGGGAAGCACCTGCCCCCCCCCCCTGGAAATCTCGCAGAACATGTATAAACTCGCCTAATTACTAATCAAAGTGTAAACGGGGCCTTTTGCTCTAACTTTTAAATAAACCGCGCAGTAGACACTGGCAAAATGCACGGTGCAATTGCCAAAAAACTGTTTGCCCTACACACTACACTAGGTACATATACCTAATGTTTCATGTAGGTGTCCAGGCCAGAAGCTGGGTACGCCCATGTATGTACCTACCTCATTTCGGGGTAAAGAATCCCACCAAACCGGAAAAGGTAAGGTTCATGTTCAACGCCGCGGCGGGTTATAACGGAACTGCTTTAAAGAACAATCTACTATCTGGGCCTGACCTTTTGAATTCTCTTTTGTATTATACAAATTAAGAATAGGGCTGGATATATGTCATACTGCAAGTTTTTACGCCTTATACCTTCTCGCTTATTTCTTGTTTATTTTTTTCTTTAGTACGTTCCCGTGGGTTATTAATTGCCGACCGCCACGCGGGCGAAGCCGCAGGCAAAAGCTAATAACTTTGACTTACAAAGTTTAAGAAGTATTTACATACTTCCTTGACATAATCTTTTCATTATTTTGACATTATAAACCTACAATTTTAATTTCAACTATTTATTAGTGGCTTTTGTGGACAGAATATTAATTCAGATTTGTTACAGTTGTAATGGCAATCATGTCATTTGGTTTAATAAGTTTTTATATTTATTATTTTAATAATATTTTAAGATTATTTTTAACCCCCGTCGCAAAAAGAGTGTTATAAGTTAGTTAGTCAAGTTAGGGGTGTTCTAAGTTTGACCGCTATGTGTGTGTGTGTGTCTGTGTGTCTCTCTGTAGCACCGTATCTCTTAAACGGATGAACCGATTAGAATGTGGTTTTTTTATTTGAAAGCAGGTTTTCTAGCGGTGGTTCTTAGACATCTTTTATCAAAATCAGTTCACCCATTTCAAGGTCTCTTACTCGGTACCCCGCCGCGACATTATATCAATTTCCATAATTAAAATATACAATATCAGTTTTAGTATATGCGAAACCCGAAACACGTGTCTAGTATGTTTATGTATAAGTTATGAGGCTGTTATGTTACCGGGTTGTCCGTACAAAAACATGCTAACGGCGCCCCCGCGCACAGTGGGCTGAAACGGGCCGGTAAAGGACTTAGCATTTTTTTAAAAAAAGTTTATTTTTCTGAAATTTTTAATATTGTGTTGGATTTATCTATCGATTATAAGTAATTATTTCTATGAGGGTCGTTCAGATAACTTAGTATTTTCAGAGTTATAAATATCCAAAGTAATTTTTGTATGAAGCAAAAGAAAAAAATGTGAAAATCTCGAAATTCTCAAATTTTCTCAAAGAATTGACTCTACGTATGCATAGTACGTATATTTGTCCTATTTTAGCGCCTATTCTCGGGTTGCGATTTTCTGCGATTTGGTCGCAATTTCAAATTTTGTTCTCTATTCCACACCACCATAGAGGTTAAGAACTAGGCGCGTTTTTTTTTATGTAGTGGTCTCCCCTTTAGGCCTAATCCACTAAGGACTAATAAAATAAATAAATAAATAAGTGAAAATCACAATCACTACTGGCCACTGCACTGTTTTAATTTAATCACTGTCAAGGGTATCCACATTAACGAATGCAAAATTTTCGTATTCGTCATCATCAAATGTTTCCGCTTGTTCAAGTACTAATAAACTTTGTGCTTCTACTGACAAAGTTTTATGTTTTCTGCGAAGTTTGTGACGTTTCGCTGAGATGAGTGGATCAGAGCTGGTCAATAAATTATTTAAAATGTCTTCATTTGTAGTTTTTCTACTGCATTTCCTGGAATGGTGTTGGCGGTACCTACGAAAGTCGTTATTTCTAGCTTCAGCAGCTTCTTCAGATAGCTGTCCAATTGGTATTAGACCAAAACTTTCAATAATAGCTGCACCATGCATAAGAACTTTATGAACACTTGAAGGCATATAATACCAGCTATATAATTCCAAATACAGTTGCATGGTCACTTGAGCATATTCGTGAAATTTCGCTGTGTCAATGTGGTAACCTGATGAAATTGCCTCTAAAATGATTGCAAATCGCCTTATTAATTCTTCACTAACACCAGTTATCTCAGCAGTCATGTTTGGATGTGCAAAAAATCTTCTAGCAGTATTTCCGTCATTCGTGGAGCCGTGCCCTTGTTTAACAACATCAATCAGAAGTCCCATTCTATTTTTAAAAGCGTCTTGTAGGTCTTTCTTTCTTCTTTCCATGATGCACTTGTTGTCTCCCTTTACTGTCCATGTCTGTATCGTTAATCTGTAGGCTATATGCAGAATGCATTCCATCATTCGTATCCAGGTATGCAATGATGACAATCCGTATTAACAGAGATCTGGATCAGTCGGTTTTGATGCAATTAAGGGCAAATTATTCATCTCTGTTGGAGTGGCTTTACAAATGTCGC
The DNA here is from genome assembly GCA_963921375.1 of Tiliacea citrago. Classification (NCBI taxonomy): domain Eukaryota; kingdom Metazoa; phylum Arthropoda; class Insecta; order Lepidoptera; family Noctuidae; genus Tiliacea; species Tiliacea citrago. Next base: position 1,359,988 of record OY992802.1, read on the forward strand.
ATCTCTGAGATGAAGTATCACATAAAATTGATGTTGCTTTTCCGTCTATCATAGTCATTAATAAAGAGTGTGAAATTTTTATTTCTCCAACTTCTGTTTTCACTAAATTTTTAATCTCTTCCTTAATAGCACTTTTTTCCCGCAATATCGTTATTTTATTTTCTTTTACAAATTCGAAAAAGATTGGACGACACCAGTAAGATGAATTTGGTGAATCGTTTTGCCAGATAACTTGTTCGCCGCACACTAATTTTATTGGCACTAAACTACCCATAAATATGCTTGAATCGTCAAGTTGACTTTCTTGTTCATCGTCTGTTTGCATTTTTTGTTTGTAATTGGCTTGATTAGAAGCACCGTCAAACCCCCACTTACTGATTAGTGTAAATTCTTTACAACCACTATCTATGACGAGTGACGTCATTATTCTTGTTGTCGTTATATCCAATAGAGCTTGTAACTTTATTTTAGCTGAGGTTTCTGTCACGGTAATAACATCTTTTGGTGGATAGCATTTCTGTTTCGCATGTTGCACTTGATAATAAGATGAAAATATATTACTGTCTTTTTCGTTAACACTTTTTCTTAAAGTATTGTATTGCCACTTGGTCAGCTTAAGTGATAAAAATAACCCTAAAGCCTCATCCGGAGAAAACACAGGTTTTGTTTCTTTAACAGATATGCACTTTTTAACTTTTTTTACATCTTGGGGATTCTTTAGTAAATGTTCTAGTATTTTAGCAACCTCCTCATTCCCATCCGCTTTCAACTGCTCAAAATATGCATATTTTATTTCGTCCGAAGATAAATGAAAGTTTTCTGCACCTCTTTTTTTCTGTTTAGGCGCTAATTCACAAAAAGGTTTTCTTGGGCTTTGTTCGGTGGAGACACCGACAGAAACTTTTGATGGTGATACATACTGAGTTGATGTACTCGGTGCTGGTTGATCTTCATTACTGCCTATTAAACACTTAATAAAGTCTGGCCATATTATGTTTTCTTGTAACCATTCACTATTTTTAGTTCTGAATATATTTTCTTTACGATAAGCGTTTTCCCATCTTCTATTTAAATTATAACAAAATTTTGCACAAAACAACTTTAAGGTCTTTTCGTGATCATCACTTAATTCGACTAAAAATTTAGACCTTATCTCACTACACAAACTGTCATTCTTTTTAATACTGCCACTGTTTTTTTAAATAACGAAAAGATCAAGGTTTGTCACTAAATTTTCAAACATTTTCACAAATACAAAATAACAAATAAGTAAGTAATGAATGTGTAGGGGTAGTGCATCTATTATGGTGGGTAATAGAACACTGAAGTACGTTTGAATGCAACTGATCATTCCGTAGATACCCTATCGTTGCACCAATCACGTTACGACACGTCATAACTTGTTGTTGCGCTCGCGCACTCTTATCCCTTGATTCCCGGAAATAAGTCTCAAAACAAATTACGTCATACCTACCTATGGTGGTGGAAATGTCGAACATTGTTTTTTTTTTAAAGAACTAAGTAGGTATTGAGGTTTTCAGGCCGTTTAGTATACATTATTTTCAATTTCAATTTAATTTGAATAAATTGCTTAACTAAAATAACATGACTCTTCATACAAATTTGATATGGATATATCTCCGAAAGTACTCGTTAAATTAAAAAAAGTCAAAGAATAAAAACGTTTTAAATTTATGCTTAGATACCAAAAAAATACATTTGATCTCTTAAGACCCAACCTTGTAATCCCAGCCCACTGTGCCGCGCCTCCAGGGTCGTCTTGCGCTCATTGATAATAATTTGGCAGTAGGTACCTAACCGTACGGCGATTGTATTGTAAGTAATTAAATGGTAATAACATTTTCCATCACACTTAAATATTTTTGGGACAAAATATAACATGGTGTAAAAAATATTGTAATTGATTCAGTTCCTTATTCTGAACAAACTGTATTCAGGTTTCGCATATACTAAAAATAATGTTGTAGGTATACTCAATCGAATTTGATGGCTCAATGATAGGTATTATTTTTGACTTTTTAAATGAGCTCTTCTTTTTTGCGTTGGGGGTTCTTAAAATTTTATATTTTGTGAATGTTACGATGAATGTGTGAACGTTGTAGGTTTAATAGACTGTAGATTTGAAGACCATTTTCTATTCTGTTAAGTACTTTACCAGTTAGCTAAAAAAACATAAAATTGACAGCTTGTTGACAGGTATAGGTACACTGTCCTCCCATACCTATTAACACTGTGATTTGAAACCATTGTAAAAGCCGATTTTTTTTAAAAAGTAACTGGAGTTTTTTGCCGGCTCTTCTCCATTGGAAACGACGAATTGGAACCGTGCACCTAGCTTCTGACGTCTCCTATGTGCCCATCTAGATTTATGTGAAATAAAATATTTTGATTTGATTTGACTCAACCCTATCCTATGGAGCTCAACAACCCGGAACAAAACATGGACACCATAAATATAGCCTTGAAATCATAATTGTAAACCGACACTAGCTTTTTTCCTGAAATAGTATTTATTAGAGAGGCGGTTATAGCGTTAACTATCGTGCGAGAGGCTTCCTTCAAGCATCGCCGCCACAACCAGTTCTGTGCTCAGCAGACCACATCATATTGCTACATTAATTTATTTCGTGAGGTTCTTGTTAATGAATCTTAATCAAGCAGAAATTAATAATAGTTTGAATAAAATGAATGCTAACTTTATTACAATGACACTATTTATTGTGTAGGTAAATAGTTTGATACTCTGTGAAAGCATGAAAGACACACACGGCGGTGACCCGTATGTGGTAAGCACAGGACTGGTATTATTACGATACTCCTTGACCCTCTGTTTATTTAATACACTCTTTGCCTCACTGGTGATTGGTTTAAAAAGTATGTAAAAACTCGGTGTGTTACTTACCTCACGACTAACACTGATTGACTTTGCACAATATAATATAGGTACAGATATTCACCGACCTATCTTCCCCAAGCGTTGATAAGACTATCACGCATCACACCATCAACATCTATTTTATACTAACCTACCGGGCAAGTGCGAGTCGCACTAGACTACTGGAGGTTCCTCACAATAAATAAAACTTTTGGAGCCGTATATTTTTGTGAGTTAAGTGTTTTGCTGATTAAGTAGAAAGAAATATCGTTTTACTTTTACTGTAATATTTACATAATTCTATCAACTTTTGTTGTTTAAGATTTTTTACTTTTCAAACTTCTGAGATAACTGTGACGTGCTCATTCATCCTTTTCATATGCCACTCATTTACTGCCTAGACGTTTCCCAACTATGTTGGGGTTGGCTTCCAGTTCATCCGGATGCAGCTGAATACCAGTATTTTTCATGGAAGAACTGCCTAGCCGACCTGCACAATCCTATCACTAGGTAGCACGATGGCATTATTGGTTTAAAATAAGCTACCGTTTTCGTACGAAACCCAACCCTAAACGAAATAGGGTCATTTTTAGGACTGAGGTTAACAGAACAACACAATTTCATACAGATTTAAACTTGTACATAATAACTTTATTTCATTATTTACATTATAAATTATATTTTTAAATATTACAATATAAAAACATTTTAAAATTTTTAAAAAAGCAGCCCAACGGTATCGGGAGCTGGGTCCAAGCTCAGGACTCCAGAGAGAGGAACCTCCTAACAATTCGGGTTGTGGCCAGAAGTTCCGCTTTCTGAATCAAGCCCTTAATCCAGCTGCCCAATGAGAGCCTCCTTAGGTGTTGATCGAAGCTCTTGGCAATTATCACATTGGCTGATACGACTATCGGCACAATGAGCGCTGAGTCTACATCCTACACGTCGACAACCTCACGAGCCAAGTCAAGATATTGATTTGTCTATCTGTCTCAGCTTTCACGAGTTCCTGTCATACGGGACCATTATGTCAATAATCATTGCGCGCCGCTCTATTCGATTCGCCACCACTATATCAGGCTGATTGGAAACAATAGTCCTGTCAGTGATGATGGATTGATCCCAGTACAATATCATATTTCTATTTTCGAGAATTCGGTAACATACCTGTATGACATTCGATTTCTTTCACAAGGCTATATTTCAGAGCAAGTTGCTGATAATCCTGGCTACAAGGTTGTGTCTATGCAGGTACTCTTCGTTAGCTAGAATAACACCATTTTAAAGTTAATAGTTGTTTGTGTTGATGTTTTTAGTAATACATTAATTGCACCATTTGGAAAACTGTACCTAATTACAAAGATTAAAACACTTAAGGGGGATGCGCTAAGGTAGCCCGCAAAATTCAAATTTTATTACGTTTTTTGCAAAAATAAATTTTGAATTTCGCGGGCTACCTTAGCGCATCCCCCTTAAATTGAAAAAGAAAATAACTTTAACTTTAATAGTTGAAATACATTTATTTAATTTTCAAAGTTTTTTTTGACACCTCTCGCCTTGTTTGTTTAGAAATATAATGAATTGCCTATAAATAATACAGTTTATTTCAGGCAACACAGGCCCATAGAAAAATACGTTAGCCTAAACATACATTATTATTTTATTATAAACAAAACTTGTGTTAATAAAAAAGGCTTGAGACTATGTTAGTAGTACTCCACTTTGCACTAGCTGACTTTGTGCTGTCCTGTGGAACTTGTCCGTGGAAGTGACGGAACACCACGTCCTGCGGCCAAAAGTTTCTGCCATGACGAGGGGCAGATGACAGTTCGGTACACGCACGACAAACGCTTTGAAGTTGACGTTCCGGTGCGATTCCAGTAACTGCACCTTCGGCTTGTACCTTGTCTGTTGGCGCACGTACTTCACGATGTCCACCGCCTTAGTGGTGTAGTGCAGGCGGGAGGTGTACACCGGTGTGTTCGGCTTTGTGGCACGCAGGCTCACTTTGGGCTCCGTAGGAGCTTTCCCGCAGCGGTTCTTCTTCGTTCACGATCGGCGCATCCTCCTTTGCACCGTCACGAAACCGATATCATTATTAGCCCTATTCGGCATCTTTTCTCGCATAGGCTTGATTCTTGGAGTATCTGGGGCACTCGTGGTGACGCTAGAGAAATACCTTTGTAGCGGTTTTGCCAGGGCTGCAGACACTGGCAGCGGGATGGGGCGAGGGGCGAGGGCAGCGCTGCGTGAAGGAGACACCGTTTCGAACACGGGGCTGCGGAGCACTCTGCAAGCTCAGCAATCGACGGATGCGCTGGCGACGAAACTGCTGACGCGGAATTCGACGACGATATATCGAGGCCTGTTCCGCGACATGTATTTACGTTATAGGAATAATCTCAAATTAACTAATAAGGTACATAAGAGAAAGAAAGAAAGAAAAATAATTTTATTTGTCACATAAACACGTGCATACGATAACATAAACTCGAGTAGGTTAACATTAGGTACACAAAACACATCTTCATTAAAATCACGAGCACAAAAAAACAAATAGTTGGCAGCTTCACGTCACGACGGTGACTCCCTATATATAAAAGTACTCTGTGACTGTAAAATGAAAGCTTGCACTCGGCATGCTTTGTAATTTTCAGTGGGCATCCGAAAAATACGTACGGAACCCAAGTCAGGTTTAATGAGTTGTACATACTAAGTAACAAAATAAAATAAACAGTAGGTACTTCGAATATTATGCATATACAACCAATTATAAGAATAAATATTATTATCACTTGTTTGTGGACATTCATTAGTATACCCATCGCTCGAAATAATAGATCGTCAACCTGCTTCTTTAACCTTTACACCGAATCCAAATTTTTGCTAGTTTTGCTTTGGTAGGTATATAATTTTATTTATACTGAGTTTCAATAGTGAAAACGTGCGCAGCTAGTTACGTGCAGTTTAACGATGGAGTCCGATGTTGGAGCTGCAAGAATCATTTGGATTTTGAATGTGCAAATATTTCTGAAGCCGGATGGAGGAAACTCGGCGCCAGCAGAATGGCGCAATGGATGTGCCCCACTTGTCGAACGTCATCCCCAGCTTCTGCTCCTGAACCAGCCTCCCTCGAAACCATATTGAGTGAAATTCGTGGCATGAAACGCCAGTTACTTAATTTGCCGACCCTGGTAGATGATATTCGAGTAATCAAGGATGAGTTAGCTGAGATAAAAATTACAGGCTCTAGTGGTAGACTTTATGGATTTGACACTCAACTAGCGGAGGTTGAAGCAAAAGCGACAGAACTTGACAAGCTTCAGGAAACAGTGAGTTGTTTGCAGACTGACCTGGAGAGATCCAAGTTCGAACTCTCAAAATGTGATCGAACAGCGATCCCGACTAAACAATGTAGAAATTAAAGGAGTCCCTATAAGAAAAAATTAAAATCTTTTTTCGATTATTGAAGCGATCGGCCGGAAGAATTACAGTTTCTCTAAATCACAGGTGAATTACGAGTATATCTCAAGGCTGCCTATTTTCAATTCTAACGAAAAATTAATCATAGTGAGTTTTTTTTTAACCGGTATGTGAAAGACTTTTTTATCGCAGCTGCACGTGCCCTTAAGGACCTATTCACATCTAATATCAGGTCTCAGGGCACATCTCAGCGTATATAATTATGTCAATGATCACCTGAGCGTGGAGTATACTCGTAGGAAGCTCTTAATTAAGGTTAAGACCATGGCCAAGGAGAATTATTATGAGTTCGTTTGGATAAAGCATGGGAAAAACCATATATAAAAAAATGCTAATTATAAAGTACCTAGCTATTGTACGAAAAGAATCTGATTTAAAAAAAATTGTGCAAAATGCTTTACTAAGTTATATTTTTTTTCATATTTAATTGTTTTATTACACTTCAATCGCTTATATTTTTTGTGATTCTATGTATTTCAATGTTTGTCTACAAAAAGTTTACCATCCCAGTCGCACTAATGAACTCGACACCTTGCTTTTGTTTAGCTAAAGGATTCCTTTGTGTTTCTTATCGCGCTGTTTACTTCAAAGCTCTAATGCATTTCGCTAAGTTTGACTCGCTCTCGCTTGTACGCACCACGCATTACTGCTTCCTTTTTCGCACAGCTGTTTACTATTTTTAATGTCGTATGATTTATGTTCACGCGCTGGAGGCGTTAAGCTCAACCTTAAGGCAACCACAGAATAGTCCGATTAAGTAGTGTTGGCAACACTACGACCGGTAGCAGCTACGCAGCGCCTCCTACCGGACGACAGTGCCAGCCTACGGGAATCGCCGAGAGTAGCCGGTCGGCATGACATTATAAAGGGACAAACCCGAGCTGAGCGGGCCCCAACAGATCACCATGTTCGGCAAGCTTATCCCTTGGGAGAAGCGTGTCAAATATCTCGGTTTGATCCTAGATCATTACATTTCGTTCGCTGAGCACATAAAGCAGGTGCGTTCGCGCGCCGCTTTCGCTCTCGGTAGGCTTCATTGCGTTCTCAACTCACGCAGCAAGTTGTCCCTTAAGGGCAAGTTGCGTATTTACACAGCGTGCATCCGCCCGATTATGACTTACGCCTGTGCTGTTTTCGCACACGCCGGTCCCCACCTCATTCATAGAATGCAGGAACTTCAAAACCGATTTCTCCGTAAAATTACGGACGCTCCTTGGTTCGTTCGGAACGAAACCCTTCATCTAGATTTTAAAATCCCCACCATTAAGCAATTTGTGAAACGCGCGACAAAGCGGTTCTTCGAGTCCGCAGATAGACATCGCAACCCCTTGGTTATGCAGGCCGCTAGCTATAGGCCTTCTCAGATTAGTCAGACTCGCCGACCTAGGCATACTCTCTTAGATCCAGATGACCCCATTACTCTCCTTCAGGAAAGCGATAGGGCCACAAGTACAGTGCACATTTACACAAACCGTCATTCCGTCCTCGCCGCCGAGGTACCACGCGAAGTTCAAGACTTAATTGTTCCCCCCGTCCCTTGCACGTCGAACCGCCAGCCCCGAGGCTGAGTGGGCCGTAGCATTTCATAGTAATCCCCGTTAATAATCATGAATCTAAACTTTTGATCCAGCCTGTCCCCAACTTGCTGTTTTTCCCAACGACGCCCTAAGCCGAGGTTCGTACCCCACAGGGGTGCCCTTAGAGCGCTGTCGTTTAGTTTAAATAAATATATTTATGCTCCTGGCTGGAGGCTTTAAGCTCACACCTTAGGGCAGCCACAGGAAAGTCCGGTTAAGTAGTCACGGCCTCTCAAGGCCAACTACGAGATGCCATTCAAAAAAAAAAAGCTGAGCGGGCATTGTGATTTGAGAATTAGTCCGATAACCATCAACTTGATTTTTTTGTTTAGAATTAATTAAAGTATTGTTTGGAAGGCCTACTTTACTTTTATATCAACCTGTTCCTCAAAACATGCCTTTAGTATAAATTAAATAAAACTAGTTACGACCTCTCAAGATCAACTACGAGATGCTATAAATAAAAAACCGGCCAAGTGCGTGTCGGACCACGCACAATGAAGAGTTCCGTAGTTAGGATGAACTTATCCCTAAAACAAACTTAACATTGTAGTTGAAAAACATGTTCTCCCATACATCGATATACGCCACGGGTAATTTTCCAACTGAACATATAAGTTTGTAATCGCAAAAAATGTTTATGTGATAAAACTACAAATTAACAATTTTTGGACTTTTTCCTTTACTTGTGCTGTGAGACTTTGCTTGTGCCCAAATTTCATGGTTCTAGGTCAACGGGAAGTACCCTATAGGTTTTGATTTATGTGCGAGATATTCGGATTTTTTTTTTGTGTGATAAAACTACAAATTTACAATTTTCGGACTTTTTTCCTTTACTTGTGCTGTAAGACCTTGTTTCTGCCCGAATTTCATGATTCTAGGTCAACGGGAAGTACCCTAAAGGTTTTGATTTATTTGCGAGTATCGAAATATGTCGCAATAATGTCGCTTATATCGCCATATTTTTTTATTGCGTTGACTTGGAAACTTGATTTTTTAGAGCTTCAAGGGACCATAGACTTACGCATTTGATATTAATTTCAACTTGATACCTCTACGCGTTCCTGAGAAAAATGCTCTTGACAGACTGACAGACAGACAGACAGACGGACAACGAAGTGATCCTATAAGGGTTCCGTTTTTTCCTTTTTAGGTACGGGACCATAAAAATAAAAATAAATGTTCACGCGTAGACTATTTTAAAGCTTACCTTCCTTGCATGTTCATATTTTTGCTACTACATTGTTGTTTGATGAATACTATTATTGTAATACTCTTGTATCACACTGATATTGATTCAATTATTGATTACATTTTCAATGACTAATAACAATATTAGCTTAAACTTATTTTATCAGAACGTTCGTGGTCTTAGAACTAAAACTCAATCTTTCCATCGTCAAATGTTATTAAAGGACTGTTATTCTGCTGGAGCAATGGACGAATGTCTAGGTAGTCAAAGTCAATGTTCAGTAATGATTGTTATATTATTGTAATCGTCGTATTTTATAGTTTATCAATTAATAAGTTTCAGGAGTCAGAAACTTGCATAAACTGGTCAAATTAAGGTCGCCAAGGATTTTTTATTATAACACCATCTATGAGCGAACACAGGTACTAATTGGTGGTATGCCTTTGTTAGGTTAGTGAAACATTGAATATTTTGTTGGACAGCACCTTAATTGCATAAAGCAATTTGAATGATTTTGAAGTATATTGCTAATCCATTAACTTACTACTGATACTGTGTTATGCAATTAGCCCGCCGATTCTGCAGTTTTTTTTGTATTTAACAAAGTGTAACAAAAATGTATAGCACTTCTATTTGTGTACCTAATCTATTGAAAGAATGATTTGTGATTAACCAAATAAAAAAAATAAAAAAAATTATTTGGGTAATCACAAATCATTCTTATTCTATATTGTAGACATAAATACACATAAAATTATATTTGTATCATCTTTAATTACGTAATTTTGGTTTTTAACCTCAGTACCAACAAGTAGGTAAATATATATAATATTTTGTATTTATATTGGCCGGCGGTTTCTTTCTTTCTACTTTCGCTTCAAGCACCGAACGATTGTCACCACCATCGAAATTAGAATATATTGTAATTCTTACATTAAGCCTGTTCCAGCAAAGCGAGTTTTCTTGCAACCTGCCTGCTGGCCCGACATAATTAACGTGTTTGGAGCCTTCTTTTAAGCAAAACAGTGCCTGTGTTGGGAGACTCCGCCCTTCCATAAAATGGCCACCTACTTCTACATAATTTGCCTATAATGTTCCCACTGCTGGGTCACAGGGGAATACAGCTACTTATACATAATTTGCCTATAATGTTCCCACTGCTGGGTCACAGGGGAATACAGCTACTTATACATAATTTGCCTATAATGTTCCCACTGCTGGGTCACAGGGGAATACAGCTACTTATACATAATTTGCCTATAATGTTCCCACTGCTGGGTCACAGGGGAATACAGCTACTTATACAACGAGTTACAAAATAGAAAAAAAAATAGTTTACTGTGACATTAGGGGTACACTTATTATTAATAAAACGTGGGTATAATATTTATTTATTTCACACCAATAAGTACAACATCCTACATTATACCCAAGCCGATGTTATACCAACCTATTACACTAGTTATCCTTATAAAATACCTATACATAAACAAATAATCAACAATAAAACTAAAATACTTAATAAAGCACATTTTCTTTATCAAATTTGTATGCCTCCTTCAATGCTCCCTTGCGCTCCTGATAAAAATTTCGGCAGGTTATCTTCCGACGGCATATTATTTATAATACGTGCGCCCCTTGCCAAAGGGGCACACTTTAATAAATTCGTCCTAGCCCTTGGCACCTCTAACAAAGCGGGACGGCGGCGCGCCCCCAAATACCCGTCCGGGACACGCAGCCTCAGCGCCTCCAGCACCTCCGGGTGGTGCACCAGCCCGCGCAGCACCCTCGCCATGTACTTTACTAACGCGACGTCTCTCCTAACCGCCAGCCTAATGTACCCGACCATGCCCAACACAAACAGACTCTGATACATCTACGGGTAGAATGGGTAAACCCCATATTGCTTTAAATATAAATAACTCGTGAATTTATTTTGTATTTTTTCAACCATGAGACTATATTTGTCCTCATGCGGATTCCATATAATGGCACTTGTCTCGAGACGACTACGAACTAAAGCATTGTAAAGTATTTTTACTACTGCTATACTTTTAAAATCCGTACATTGTCTTATATAAAACCCAAATTTCTAAAGGATTTGCTACACAAATCCAAAATAAGCTTGCGAAACGTCAACTCGGGCACCATATGAGCCCCAAGATCCCGCATATGCGTGACACGCGGCATCACTGTGCCGTCCATCTCATACCGTTTTTGTAACGGGACGCGCGCGCGACTGTACGTCATCACACAACATTTGGTGCCATTGAAGACCAAATTGTTTTCCGGCTCCACTGTGCCACTTTATCGAGGTCCCTCTGAAGCCACTCACAGTCCAAGGCGCTCGCTACTGAGATAAAGAGTGGTGGTGTAGAGGTGTGTGGTGTAGTGTGATGTGAGTGGTTGTGGGATGTGGTAAAACACAGGTGGACATGCATAAATTGTTGCTGAAAATATTATTAAAAATACATTTTATTACTTGACACAACTGGCAGAAATGTGTACTATAGGTTCACCTCACCCAAATCCTTCGGGGATCGCTGGCGTGATGTTATGTTTTTACATGACGAACACTCCTTCTATCTTTCGTCGTTCCAGTTTTGACGGTTCTGTCCAATTTATTTTGCCATTTTCTTTCAAAGTCTTTACCTACTTATAATAAAAATAAGTAATTCACCCGATAATTATTAACATTCGAAATAAGGGGTACTAAAGGGCTGCCCACTGCAACGTTATAGAAACGTCGCCGGCGCGGCGTCTCGGATTTCTGAGTGCGACTGAGATACCATCCACATCCACGGCAGACCATTGCATGACCTAGTCTGTCACTGTCAGCAGCTTTGGTATTCGGGTCAATCTTTATATTATTTCAGGAATAAGGTATGCATTGATATACACTTCTCATCAGAAAAATCAAAACACTTCCGTTTTTTTGGTTTCTGTCCTAATTTAACACAAAAGAGTTTTCATTCCATGAAAAAAAATCACATGATTGTATAGCTGGCAGTTTGGCCATTACAGTGATAAGCGAAAATTCAAAATTAGAATTTCATTTTTGTATCCTATAAATGAAATGATTCACTGTTTTAAGACAAATGTGTGTTTAGAGTTGGAGCACATTTCACATTTGAAAACTAAAAATTAGCGCTTATCTTAAAACTTTTTGTTATGTGTTCTGTATACTGTGTGTGTACTGTGACTTTGGGACGTCTGAAAAAGTTTTTTTTCTAAAACATATGGATACTTCGCCCGCAGAAGCCGCCCAAGTGGTGGCATTGCTGGATTCTGATTCTTCAGATTTACCAGATAATCATTTATATTGCCTTTCAATGTTGTCGATGTGTGTGTATTGTTTTAACAGCGATCAGATTCAGAAATGATACCAAATCAGACCAGTATTCAGACACGAGGCTCGGGGTCGCTAAGCGATCAGATTCAGAAATGATACCAAATCAGACCAGTATTCAGATGCGAGGCTCGGGGTGGCTATAAGGGGAGGTTGGAGGCCACTTTAGGGGGACACCCCCAATATCATTGCGATGATAATTCAGTAACGCTTATTCAGTGGAAATCAGTTTACATAATTACAGCGGTCGTTAGATATTAATCATATTGTACCTAGGCGCATTTTTGAGACAGGTATTTTAGGTTCAGATATTCGTCATTAAAAGGAATGTGGCGACAACACAGTTTGAATCGGAATCGGAATGATTTTGAAGTATATTGCTAATCCATTGCTTCATAAGTTAGACAAAATTGTCTGCTCAACAACGTAAATAACGCAATGAATGTTGTTGAACTGTCAAATTCAAACCGATTCCTACTGATAGTGTGTTACGCAATTAGCCCTCTGGTTTGTTCACGCGCCGTTCAGGATCTGGCAGGAATCGGGTTACTTCTGAGCGAGATGATCTATTTATTGTAACAACTTCTTTACGAAATCAACGCCTTAATGCTTTTAAACTGCAGCAGCAGCTTCATGTTGTACGTAAGGTAGCTGTAAGTGACTCTACGATTAGAAGAAGGTTGAAGAAACGTAGATTGGTACCGCAGAAGCCAGTAAATGGGCCGAAATTAACTGCAGACCATCGATGAGCGCGCCTTAACTTTGCACGTGAGCACCTTAATTAGTCATACCTCCAGTGGAACAAAGTCCTCTTTTCTGATGAGTGTAAAATTATGCTGTATGGTAACGACGGAAGGAACAAGGGCTACAGAAGAGATGGAGAACGCTTTGCACAAGTCTGCATTGAAGAAAAGGTCAGCTATGGTGGCGGTTCGTGGACGGTTTGGGGATGAATCAGCGCCGACGGTAAGACAGAGCTTGTCTTTGTGTCTGAGCCACGTCTGTCTGCACTAAACAGTCGTCGGTACATCGAACAGTGTCTTGAGCCTCACGTGATGTCCTATGCACATTTTATTGGCAACGGTTTCATATTCATGCATGACAATGCTAGGGCTCACACCACGAGCGTCGTACGAGATTATGTTACCGTAGTCGGTTTCCCCATTATGGTGAAGAAGAAGCCCAGACATGAATGCGATTGAACATCTATAGGATGAATTAAAGAGACGAATTCGTGCAAGAGATCCTGCTCCTGAAACACTTAGCCAGCTGCAAAATGCAATCCAAGAGGAATAGAATGGAATGCCACAACATTTGATCGTGACTTTCATCCGATCGATGAACCGTATGTAAGCAGTAATAAGAGCTCGGAGAGGCAAAACAAGTTATTAAATAAACGTTTCTTAGCTTATTTTTTCATTTACGTGTGTTGTTTTATCAATTAAAACTTGTAACTCAATTAAATTGTAAAATCATACAGATCAAATTATAAACATAACAGGTCAGTACCCTAATTGCGTAACGCAGTTTGAATCGGAATCGGAATGATTTTGAAGTATATTGCCAATGCTTCATATGTTAGAAAAAATTGTCTGCTCAACAACGTAAATAACGCAAAAAGGTTGTTGAACTGTCAAATTGAAATCGATTCCTACTGATAGTGTGTTAGGCAATTGGCCCTCTGGTGTGCTTTGAAGCGGCTCCTGCCCAATCTAGGGGGTCCAAACGCCCCCTACCGGAGGCTCTACGCGGGGATCGTGTGGTCCATGGCCCTTTACGGGGCACCGGTGTGGGCGCGTTCTTTAAGGCTGCGACCAGCCCAGCGGTTGAACGCGTCCCAAAGGGTCATGGCCATGAGGGTGGTACGGGGTTACCGCACGGTCTCCCGTGAGGCGGCGAGCCTCCTTGCCGGACTGCCGCCATGGGATCTGGAGGCAAAAGTCCACGCGCACATCTGGGAGTGGCGCGAGGAGGCGAAACGCCGGGGTGAAACTCCGCTGCCGCGAGAAATCATGGCACAGCGGACAGAGCTCCGGCGGGATCTCATGGCGACATGGAGAGTGCGATTGTCGCAACCCAGCGGCGGAGCACCGCCGTGTCCTAACGGATGCGATCGGCGGCGGCGATCTCTCGCGTCCGGCCCTGGTTCAGGCCATGGTTTGGAGCGAGAGTGCATGGGACGCCGTCACCTCCTTCTGCGAAGCAGTAATGCTCGCGAAGGAGGAGGCGGAGCGCGTGAGGGAGAGGCAGGGTTCGCGCCCTCACGCCCCTAGTCGCCGCAGGAGACGCTCTGGGCGTCGGGAGTCGCAAGCCGATTTCCGGCCACCGATGATAAATGATAAATGAATGATAAATGATTTTTATTTCTGTAAGTAGGTTTGTACAAACACTTTTACACGTCAGTCATATTTTTAAAACTAGATGAGGTCGGCGTTTCCTATCTGACTACTCTGAGAAGAAAGGCCGAAACAAACTCAGAGGTCACAGTCTCTTTTAAAGTCCAGACATAATCTTGGTCAGATCATGTGAAGGCCATGTAGATTGGTGTCTGAAATGGTCTTTTGAGGAAAGAACCACACAGATTGAGTGGACCTGACCAGTCAGTGCACGCATTTGTAAGTAATCGTGCAGCTCTACTCAGAACTTAAGGAGCTCAACGATGCGACGATCAATACCAAAGAAAGGACATTTGGGTAGGCCGCTTAAATGACTCAAATTGCCAGACCATGATTAACACTAACTGAGAATAAAAGACAAAGTGAAAATAAAAATAAAAGAGCAATAACCCACATAGTCTTCACATTCACAATAATTAAAATAATATAATACTTTACAAGTAAATAATCATGTCATTACGTATATATTACGTTACGTATATAAAATAATAAAAGTTAGCAAAAAAAAACATCAAACAATAAAAATAAACCACTTCAATAAGTAAAAATTGGAGCAGCTCAATCCCAAGCCTTTTTGTCCTCAATATAATCTTTAACGGTATAAAAAGCTTTCTGACACAAGTTACGTTTAATGAATGATTTGAATTTATTAAGGCTTAGATCTTGAACGTGGCTTGGAAGTTTATTATAAAAGCGTATACATTGACATCGGAACGAGCCACCTATTTTCTTGAGCCTTGTTGTAGGTACAACAAATTTATGTTTGTTTCTAGTATTTATATTATGGATATCACTGTATTTTTTAAACAATTTTATATTTTTATGGGCATATAAAAGATTTTCAAAAATATACTGAGAAGGTACAGTCATTACATTAATCTCCTTAAATTTCTCTCGGAGAGAGTGTCTTGGACTTAATTTATAAACTGATCGTACAGCTCTTTTCTGCAAAACAAAGATATTCTGAATGTCGGCGGCATTTCCCCACAACAGAATACCGACGACATTACACTATGAAAATAGGCAAAGTACACTAAACGGGCTGTCTCTATGTCAGTAAAATTACGAATTTTTCTAACAGCATATGCTGCGGAGCTTAGCTTTTTAGACAGTTTATCTATATGTAGGCCCCACTGAAGCTTAGCATCCAAAGTTAAGCCCAAGAATACTGTGCTATCTTCAGGATTCAATTCTTCGCCCTTTATCAATACATCAGTTTTCACCTGACTAACGTGAGGTAGCGTAAACTTAATGCATTTGGTTTTTTTTTCATTTAGAAGTAAATTATTAACATTGAACCAGTGAACTACTTTTGAGATCGCGCTATTTACATCGTCAGTAACCAGCTGCTGACGTTTAAGTTTAAACAAAAGTGAAGTGTCATCTGCAATTACAACACTATATCATGATTATCCTTTATGAGGTAAGGCAAGTCATTAATATAAATAAGAAACAAGAAAGGACCAAGAATTGAGCCCTGTGGAACTCACATTGTTACTATAGATCCGGGAGATCTTTTTCCATTGACGTCAATGCTCTGAATCCTATTACTCAAGTATGAAGTAAGAAGATCCAGAGCGGTGTTCCGGATCCCGTAGTGGCGGAGTTTCCTGATTAACGTTTCATGAAAAACGCAATCGAAAGCCTTGGACAAATCACAAAAAATGCCCAAGGCATCGCATTTATCTTCCCATGCATTATAAATATGTCCTAACAGTTCAACACATCATCAGTAGTCGAACGACCCCTTGTAAAACCAAACTGTTTGCTATGTAGTAATTTATGTTTATTAAAAAATCTTTGCAATAGGTCCAAAATTAATTTCTCAAAAATTTTACTAAAGGTAGGTAGTACTGAAATAGGCCTATAATTTGTGGGGTCTGATGTACTACCTGATTTAAACAACGGTATTATTTTACTATTCTTCATGAGGTCAGGAAACACCCCACAGTCAATGCAATTATTAAAGATAAGAGCTAAAGTAGGTGCTACGATGTCTATAATAGACTTAGCAACTTCTACAGAATTACCCCACAGATCTGCAGTCTTTTTTACATTTAAAGTGTTAAAGGTTTTAATTATATCTCTACAGTAGATACGGATGGGTAGCTCCAGCACCAGCGATGGGTAGCTCGCCGTCCGATAAGGACCAGGCCCGGGTCGACGGCGCGTCGTGTTCCACGCGCGCCTCAAAGAGACGTCAGCACGAATTGACGGGGTCCATTAGGGCCAATGCCTGCCAGGGTTGCGAGTTTGTCCGAAAGGGATATCGTGGCCCTGGCACACAGGCAAATGAAGGAACACGGGTGGGTTTTAGTCAGTAAAAGTCTGACACGCCCTCCCGCTCCGCCCAGAGCGGGAGAAGTTATTTGATAATTTCCCACCCAAAAAAAAATGGTGTGCCCCAGGGGGGGGGGGGGGGGGGGGGTGCTTAGTTCCCTACTGCTTTTACTCTATATTAATGACCTTTCTGAAGTTACTAATCACCCCTGTTTTCTCTTCGCTGATGACATATCGTTAATAATGACATCAAATAATACTGACATTAATAATTATACAACTGACATCAATAATACAATTGAATCAATAATAACATGGCTTGACGAAAACCATCTACGTGTAAACCTAACAAAAACTAATTTTATCCAATTTAGTACATATGGACGAGAAAATAAGACATTAGACATCAATTATAGAGGACTTAAATTAAAGGAAGTAAACGAAACCACATTTCTCGGTATCACGATTGATAAACACTGCAACTGGAAGGCCCGCGTCAATAAAGTATGCAATAATATAAATAAATTTGTGTACGTTCTATACGAACTCTCAAAGACATCTGCGCTTAAAACCGTATTATCTGCATACTATGGGTACGTTGATTCTGTGTTGAGATACTCGTATGGTCTTATTACCTGGGGTTACTCAACCGAAAGTCAGAGAGCATTCATCGCGCAGAAAAAATGCATCCGCGCCATAGCGGGAATACGCCCATGGGAATCTTGCAAACCCTTTTTCAAAAAGTTCAAGTTATTAACCTTTCCAAGTCTGTATATCTTGGAATGCGCTAGATTTGTTAAAATGCACCCGGAGTTATTTAAAAAAGCTCATGATTTGTTTCCAAAAAGTAATAGACACAGAAATATAATAGTTTCGCTCATAATTCCAAGGACAGCATTATACAGTAAAAATAGCTATGCAATGTGTGGTCGCATATTTAATGCTATACCTGAGAGTATTAAAATCTTACCAGCCAATAAATTTACAAAGTATCTTAAAGAATGGTTAAGGGAAAAGAATTTCTACTCAGTAAGCGGCATATTTAACAAGAGATTGAAAAATAAATAATAATTATAATCTGACTAGTGTTAAATTTTTTTATTTTATTTATATCAAATAATGTAAAAATATGCAACTCAATTGTGAATTTTAACTATAAAAAAAAAATATTATGCGTGAGTTTATGTTTGTGTGTATGTAATGATAATAATTTGACCACTTATGTATTAACCCAAATTTTTGCATGTCACATTGTTATGACTAAGTGTTATGGATCTGTGAAAATTTATGTTAAGACCGAAATTGTACCAACACTTATGTTAAATAAATTGATTTGATTTTTTGATTTTGATTTTAAATTTCCTTCATACTCCATACAGGGTAAAAACGACTTGTTGAACAAAATACGAAACATATGAAAATTTAATTTGAATTTAGAACATTAGGATTTGAAAACCTCATATTATTCACTATTAAACGGCATTTGACATATATGCTGTTAGGAAAGGTTCAATTAAACAAGTACCTTCTTACACAATAAAATATTTATTGCAAAATACCAGTATATAATTTAAGGTTCACAATAAATAATGTGGCTGGCCATATACGTTCCTCAAACACTTGGGCATCCGCACCAATACAACCAGTCTCGGATCTAGTTGTATCGGTGTGTGCACCTGGAATGAGACTATAACAATAACTCAGGCGCTATAACAAGTCCGTGAGGTGAGCCAGTTAATTGTTAATAGCTCAATCACACAAGTACCGACCAATCAATGCTGTGCTAACAACGGGAACATAACGATTAGGCAAAGCAACCCGAGACACAACAATTCATGACAACTGGTCTTTTAATCTAGTCCTTACAATAGGCCTAACTCTCTCATAGATTAAATTATTACATTACAGTTATACTCTGTGATCTCTCAGTATAATCCTTTCATTTGACGGGACTACGACCCTTGGCATCGAACACAGGATAAACCTGTGTTCAAACGTGGCCTACGGGTATAGATGGTGACGCTTTCGTTACCTGTAGTGGTGAACTTTCCTCATCACCAATATTCGGCTAAGTAAGGCCTTCCTGACCAACGTATGACCACACCTGAAGGTTTGCCTGCACCCGGATCAATCCCAATCATCAAACCACGGGGCTAGCACCAAGGAATCACGTCTCAATTTTGATTTAGACTAATCTCTAAAAGGCTACCATAAACAGCCAGACCTGTAACAATACACTCGTGTCAGAAATCACATGTACGAGCCAGGCCGCCCCGCATGAACAAAGAATATGGTTGGATACTCACAGGATTAAGCTTAGAATTGGACTTATTAAAACCCCATCGGGTTATTTGGGCACAATCTGGTCTTCCAGAACTAAGTCTCTATTCCAAAACCTTTTTGTTCGTGTCACCCACATTGCGGATGTCTCGATCTTTTTCAAGACCAATCTCTCAGTCCCTTCTAGGCGCTTCCACCACCTTATACCAAAATAATATAATTGTTGTCTATTGGTTAGTTTGAATTTATGAGGCATTGTCTTAAATAAAATGTGGGAAATTATGTTTGTGAGTTTATTTATTTAAATTAACTAATAATCATGTGTATATAATGTACATGACATAATTTTCTACCGCCATCTAGTGTTGCAGAGACTAAGTTGGCAGCCATGCCACAAGCCTGCATGTTCTTACGAAAGATGTCGCTATTAGTTCTCTTATAAGGTCGCTCTGTTCTAAGGTTTGGTGTAGTATTCTGGGGTAATTGTTCCGAAAAGGAGTCTATATCTAAAGCCCAAAAACGGTGCATAAGATCCATTTTAATCTCAAGGTTACAGATAGTTGCATTCCTTTTTCAAGAAACACAAAATACTAACTTTTCGTAGTAGGTATATACATTCTCGAAGTAGCTATATTCGTTAAAACTAACAAGAATCTTTTTACGGCATTAAATGATACGAGGATGCGAACTACTGCCTTAAGATCAAAATATCAGAGTCTGTGATTGTGTGTGATTGTGTACTGTAGTTATAACACTGCTTTGCTAAAAAAAAAAAACAATATTGGTATGGCACCTTATTATATTCAACAAATTGACAAATGGTATTAAGGACCAGCCCTTAAAAAATTCAAGAAACTCCTGTCGTCCTTGCTGACAGAGTTATATATTGTTATTACTCTGTTACCGATTTTATAAATGATGAATTGTAATATTTGCTTCACTTTATCTCATTTATTATGTAAATAATTTTAGACTTAGCTGATCCATGATCTCATTTTGAATTTATGTAGGTACCTAGTTTCTAAATTATCTGTAAGATAACCCTATATTTTTGTATGCCAACAGACAGAATGTACTCGTACTGCGAATGTATCTGAAACTAACACCATTATTGTAATACCTGCATTCTATACAAATAAAGTTTTTTTTTTTTAGTTGAGTTATTTTATTATGGTTCCGTACCCAAAGGGTAAAACGGGAACCCTAACTAAGGCTCCGCTGTCTGTCTGTCTGTCTGTCCGTCTGTCACCAGGCTGTGTATCTCATGAACCGTGATACTTAGACAGTTGAAATTTTCACACCTATTTCAGGGGACATACATCAAACATGATTTTTTTGCTCTTGATAACGGCAAAAAATATTCACATAATATTTAGTTATACTGTATTCACTTTAAAAACAAATAATTAAATTAAAATAAAACAAATATTTAAGGGAGGCTCCCATACAACAAACGTGATGTTTTTGCCATTTTTATAGATAATGGTACGGAACTCTTCGTGCGCGAGTCCGACTCGCACTTAGTCGGTTTTTTGATTTTGCAAAGTGACATGTTTTTCCTTTTTTTGTCAAAACTTATTTGACGGACCTTGTTCGTTCATGCTACTACAAAAAAGAGTACCTATGAGACAATGAAAAAAAAGAAAGCAAACAGTACTAAAATAAAATTATTGTTAAAAAAAACAAAAACATATTGTTGACAATATTTTTATTCGTCGAAACACATTCAGTAGGTATTTTTACAAATTGATCGAATCATAACGAAGAAATATTTATTGTTCTGAGAAGCGTAGTTACAATATTATAGTCCTTTATTTTTCCAATAAAATTGAAAACAATTATTTAACATCACTATGAAACGAAAAATACTATGGAAATAGATATAGTAAGATAGAAACATTTAAAAATATGTTTTAAAAACTAAAACAGAACCTATAAGATTTTACATCTGGTTAGGTTAGGACGATCAAGTACAGAAATAGTTTTCACTAAGTCTTAAAAATAATTCTGAGCAAAAAAATCTCTTAAAAATCAACCATACGTTTAATTATATTTATCAAATGGTAAATTAAATAACTTCAATTTAGATAAAATAATTTCAACATACATAATTTTGTGACACTTTTGTACAAAAACTTGCAAGGTACTTTTTCATGGAAAAAATTAACTAAGCAATTTATGTATTTACTTCAGAAATTCTAAACGGAGCTCAAAAGATTATTATTATGAAAATAAAAGAAAAGTTCATATCAAGTTAGTAAAGAACAGTCGTAACGCTATTATTACATTAAGTATAGAGTCTATTTCACAACATCTGGACTAAGTGGCTCTACATTAGCAAAATAAAAATATACGAAGAAAATCTAAGGAGGCACATAATATTTAAAACATCATTTTGTATCTGTCATTTTCAAAGAATTGAGAGAAACAGAGATGTCTTAAATACGTTTAGCAGTAAACGTATTCTAAAATTTACGGTAATTTCAAAATTTCACAAGACTTACGGTTCGATAAAGAAAAGTTTCATTTATATCATCGAATGTTTTAAATGTGAATGGTTGTAAAATATAGAGTATTTTTCAACCTCTGCAATAAACTCTACGTAAACTTCAATGTAATCTATCATTTTTGCAAATCCCTTACAATTGAACCACTACTCGGTATTGTAAACGTTTTACTCCAAACCTTACACAGGCTGATGCAAAACTTTATTGATACGCTTCCAGGGAATTTATGAGTAGGTACCTTGAACCACATTTTCGAAAAAATGCACCTGTCTAAAACATTTCAATCGATTGTTGTATGAAAATACAGATAAAAATTTCCGACTTTTTCGATCCCCCCGAGTTAATCTCGTATTAAAAGTTATTTATATTCATGATTGAACATGATAACTTCTACTCCCTGAAAGATTACTAATGAATTTGAAGCAGCATAATTAAATTATTTGAAGATAACACACGAAAATTAGCAGCTTAGACACAAAACTAAAGAACGCGACAATAACATCACTATAGCAAAAATATAATGACTTTTGTCTAACACAGAAACAAAGCTACTTATTTTTATTTTGCCAATGTCAAAGCAGATTTCTAAACTATTTTAACAACAGTAAAAATTGCACAATATTTGACATCGATATATTGTTAAAAGGCGTTCATAATATTTTTTATTCATTCTAAAAAAGAAGTCATTATAGGATATCAAATAAACATTCTATTTTTGTTCAATAATAATGGCATAATTATATGCCATGCCATTTTGTTATTTTATTGTTATTCTAACTACTTCATTGGTAAAAGACAAAGTATGACGTTTCGTTATTATAATTTTTTAATACTAAAACTGTAATCCAAAAAGATTTAAAATAGAATTTAAATTCTTGCGGCTCTTGCATACAATTTATTACTCATTTAGCGTCCACTATCGTAATTATAAAGACAAGCTCCACCAAAGTGCATGGTAACTCATTAATTGATACTATTGTGTATGGGCTATGTGTACATGAACCATTACAATATGAGCCCATTTTTCTTGTTCTGAAATCATTATACGTTACAAACCCTAAAATATTGCTGACACATAAAAGTACTGGTAATAAAAATAATCTCAAATACTTTAAGACTGAATCGAATCAGCGATTCAATATTGCACAAAATAAGCTTCATAAGCAAATTGGACGTAATATTACGTTCAACAGTAACATTAATAAATATCTTTATAACATAACACACGACTAGCATCATAATACTTTTAGCTCCAATAAATAAAAAAATAATTTAATTGAACGTTTATAATGTAAAATACGATAACATCCCCTTACACACTTAGTAGTTATATCGTAAACCTTATTTCACAGGCCAAGAAACGATCATTCTATTTTAAAATTTAAACAGTCGATAGATCTTATAATATATTAGAAAAATATTATAAATATAGCTGTGATGCTGTACCAGAGCACAGAAGAATCACGTGATAACATTTAAATAGCCGAACTTTTAAAAAAGACTAGCGACAGGAAACACAATCTCATCCTGCATTCCAGTCTTGTACAAGACATTGAAGAAATAAGGCAGTGTATTGCAATATAAGTCGAAATATCGCACACTAAAAATACCCACAAATATTTACTGCCAAAATAACCCGAAATTCCGAGTTATTAAAACCCGAAAAATAGATCTAAGCTGTTGTTTTTAAAATAGAACATCGTGAAGTAATACTAGATCACAGTCTATGTAAATAATACATTTAATTAGATAAACATTTACCTAAAGTTTGCTTTACAGGAAACATGTAAACGTCAAAAAGACGCAGAGATTAAAATACTAAAAATTTACTTTAGTGTTTTTGTTCTCTAAAAATTTTGTTTGGCTGAACAAAATTGTGAGAATTAATTTGAAAATTACAGGTTACGTCTTGAATACAGCATTTCATAACCAATCTTCAAAGTTTTCTGTTATTGCATTACATACATTACGGCTAACTTGTCACAACTACATTTTTATTTACTCCTAATTTTTTTTCTTTACACACAAATTTTATAAAATTCATAATTTTGTTCAGCCAGAACAAAAAACTAGTCCCACGTAATCTACTTAATACGAAGTCTCTAACAGTAGAAATGTACAACGATAACGACTATTAGTAAAACGACATTTGACTCACGAGAGTCGAAGTAGATAGTACAACGCAGTCCTCTAACGTCACTTTGTAGAACTCACGTCAACTTTTCCGACGTCAGCTTGTCAAAAAACAACTTTCATAATGTCAAAGATCAATTTCGCATCACAATTATTTGGCGTCAGAAATTAACACCTTTTAACTGTAACTCAGTTTTTCGACCTATTTACTAATTTGTAACTCGGTTTTCCATCTTCAAACTGACAACTGTCATTCTAAAGTTTGACAATATTGTGTTTTCTAAAAAATGACGTTACAGCGTCGACCCCCTTTTTGTCTAATCAACCGATTTGGACGGCTTCACTCTGTCCAGCTTATCAGGTTTTTCTGTACTATTCTGGCTACCCCTGAAAAAAAAAGATAGGTCAGTATTAGTAAGCTAGTCGATATAAGATCGCAAGTAAAGTAGGTAGGTTGTAGGACAATGTTCCAGTCTAACCGAACGGTTGTAGGACAATGTTCCAGTCTTACCGAACGGTTGTAGGACAATGTTCCAGTCTTACCGAACGGTTGTAGGACAATGTTCCAGTCTTACCGAACGGTTGTAGGACAATGTTCCAGTCTTACTGAACGGTTGTAGGACAATGTTGCAGTCGTACCGAACGGTTGTAGGACAATGTTCCAGTGTTACCGAACGGTTGTAGGACAATGTTCCAGTTTTACCGAATCGAACAGAGCTCTTCGTACTATTTATTAGGTCTATTTCTGCCGCTTAGCAGCGAGTGAGGATGCAATCCGTATTGAATGGTGGAGTACCGGTGTGAAGCATAAGGGACATTTCAGCATTGTTTATTATTTATATAAATATACTTAACAACCACAAAAATACATAACAAAAAATTTATGAATCACTACAACATATACGGCGGTCTTATCGATTTCTGCGATCTCTTCCTGGCGTCATTGTCTCTTAGAAGACTCAGGTATTGTAGATGTGCAATGACACAGTGACTACTAACTATGAGGTGGGCCGTCAGTTTCAAGAAACGCTATAAGAAGCTCACCAGTTCAAGCTCAACCGTCACAACATGTGGCACAGCCGGCCCCTGTGCTTGGCGCGCGCGGGCGCGTCGGGCGGCAGCACGCTGGTGCGCTGGCTGTCCGTCACGACGGTGCTCTTCTTCACTATTGGAGGCTTCTCGCTTTCCCGAGAACTTGCCGCCGCGTACATTGATCTGAAACATGCTTTTGTTTCACTTTGATTTTACAACTGTTTCTTTTGGTGTTGTGTCTAACATGTGTGTATTACCACAACCCTCTTTGATATTTTTTTGATGACAACGATGTCTTTTAAACTACTAAAATTCCAGTCTAGGGTGGGTAGGCTTGGCTTGAATAGTTTTATTGGGCGCCTTTTGGGTATCGAACACGTGTTCCCGTGGATCTTAGCCTGAGCTTGTGGGCTATTGCTAATACTTTGACCATTCCACTGTCATTTTCTAATAAAAGATAAAATATATAAAAGATCAGTAAAAAGTAACTCTGCACGGTAAAATTGTAAAAATACAAATGGTTATATTAGACGTTGGAAGATTTATTTAATTTAGAATTATTATTCTTAAAACTAAAACAGCAGCAAATTAGAAAATGCTGATAAAGGTGATACACTACGTAATTTAAAGGAATATTAAATTATTAACTGCAAGATTGCTGGCCTACATGACTACTTAAAGCACGCTGTAAAGATAAAGATCATTTACTTTTCAGCAGCAGTACAATATTGTATGACAAAAATCTGATATACAAATAGAAAAAACAGCTCTACAAAACTTTGCTTAAGCATTTAAGCCAAGTAATCCCAACAACAGCACAAGAGCCTTACCTCGTCAGCTTACTCCTCGCGGGCCTCGTCGTGAAGTTCGTAGTCTTGCCTCTCCTCAAGGAATGGAAGGAGGTCTTCAACGGCTTCACCAGCGCCATGCTGCTGCTGCTGCTCTCAGGGTTCGTCTTTGTACAGTTTAGGGTCTGGACTGTTAGCTCCACGTCTTTTATTGGCTCGTTTAATGCTGGAGAGAGAATACAATACAATATTTGACAAACAAAGTAAGATAAATTGCATACTAGCTGACGCTCCGTGACGTTTCCCGCCCCTATCCCGTTTTCCCGTTCCCGTGCGAATTTCGAGATTTTTTTTAATTTTTCGGATTTTTTTTCTTTTTTCTAATGTAACGTTGTACCGTTTCAGTTTTTTTAAATTTAAATATAAATACATAAAATAAAGATATATCAGTAGATTTAGCTGCAATATAGCATTATAATTGTTTACTTTTTAAAAACCAGATTGCCAACGCCTTCATTCAACGCAATGCTGACCGTTAAAAGAGTACTGGTGGAGTTTCTTGCCCATTCTTCTCCATACGAAACTACCTTTTGGAAGGAGCAACTAGAATCAATTCTATTTTTTTTGTAAATTTTGACGTTCAAAAGTGCCTCTTATGTGCCTATTTGAAATAAATGGTTTGACTTTGACTTTGACCTTGGTCAACGCATGACAACTCGCCCGGTAAGCGACCTCCTCTCCCTTCTCCCCTGTCACTCCTCACGGAGACCCGCCAGGCTGGAGTGGAGTCCCGTTGTCGCATACGCCGCCGGTGACAATCAGACCGTCCTCCGCTGACTTGAAGGACGCACGCATTCGCTCCGCTCTTAGCGGCGCGACATTCATATACGTGCGCCGTCTCTCAGCCACGGTGGTCGTTTTGTTTTATTTGACTATACATAGTTATAGTCATGAGTCATTAAACTCAGTGTAATCCCCATAATGGGTAAGTGTTGAACAATGTTGCTTTTATATTGTGTGTACCTACGTATCTAGGTTAACTTAGGGCATGTACCTTTGTCTAGCTCATTACGCCCTCCGCATTAATATTTACCATGCAACCTATTTGCCTACCGCTCTGTGCATTTTGATATCTTGTATCTTTATTTCACTCAAAATGTGCAAGTCATGTCGTGCTTCTCACTACCATTTGTAAAATCTATACTGATTGTGACATCCTCACACCACCTTCATTAGCGCACTAGTACATCTCGCTTTGCTTATGCTTGGTGTCACAATCAGCGGAGGTGACCAATATAGTTAAGTTCCGGCTAACAACCCTACCGATCTTTAAATATCGGTGGCATCCGGCTATGTTTAACCGAGCCAACACCAATTCAGGCAATCCTCCAGCTCCGCGCCGGGTACATATTTTACCCGGCACGTCGAGCTGGGCTTCGGGTCTGGCGAGACAGCTGCCGACCGTCACCATCCCTGGCGTCTGCAGTGTGGCACACCCGCCGCGGTCTTCGTCACACCAGGCTGAGCCAGGAGAGTACAATGCTACTCCCAAGGGAAGTTAAGGAAATCCCATAGACCTACCTACCGCCTTCACTTTTTTATGATATTACATTATTTATGTTGACAACTTTACATGGTCTTATTTTGTGTGACGAAAAACGTCACACAAAAAAATACCACGTCAAACAAAAATTAACCTATATTTAAAAAATAATAATTAGCCAAATCAGTTCAGCCGTTCTCGAGTTTTGCGCTTAGCAACACATTTAGCCATTCATTTTTATTTATATAATATGACGGCGCAGCAAGTGGGGCCGTCTATTTTTGTTACGAAGTTACTGGAATCACCGAAAAGGTCGGATAAGAGCGACGCTGACAGTCACTTTAGCAGAGCGTCGCATCGATGGTTACGTGGCGGCTATCTTCTAATGACAGAAAAGGATGTCAAGGGATCCGCTGTCGTAGCACGTCCACGGCCTGCCAGGGTTACGAGTCTGTCCGAAAGGGATATCGTGGCCCTGGCACACAGGCATCTGAAGGAACACGGGTGGGTTTTAGTCAGTCTGACACGCTCTCCCGCTCCGCCCAGAGCGGGAGAAGTTATTTGATAGTTTCCCACCCAAAAAAAAAAGCACGTCCACGGCGAACTGCTATATTCTGGCACAGTCCTGATGATATTGAAGCTGCTGAACCACTAATACGATACGATCACAATCTGGTAAAGGCTATCCTGCGCAACGGCGCCAAGTTTATGTCCCAAGGCGGGTTAAGAAAGTAATACGAATCCAAAAAGTTATGAAAGCCACATCTAACTCCAACCAACAGTCAACTTAACTATATGAGACACATTATACTAACCGTGTATGTATTAAGTTAGCACATAGGACAACTAATTGCAGAATGCAAAATCAAGGGGTTCGTTAACGCGTTGCCGACCTTAGAACTAAAGCAAAATTTCTTAAAAGCTTGTAATTCATTACCAGTAAACTCCTCAATAGGCTTATCAATAGTATCATGGTCGATCCACGTGAGCCCCATCTCCACCTTCTCCGCGAGGTCCTGCCAGCGCTGGCGGTTGTCCATGGTACCGGAGTACAGCGGCAGGATCCACGGGAACGTGTCCGAGAGGACCTTGTACAGGGGGAGGCAGATCATGTCGATGAAGCCCACTTGCATTTGGGGGAGCTCGTCTTTCTTTTCTCTGGAAATAGAATGGGTAATTAATATAGTGTTATTCCTTGCTATATTTCCCAGAAATAAAATACATGGACGCGCTGGACGTGAAACTTTGCTAAAAAGTACTGTCAACCACACATACAAGTCGAGATTAGATCCGTAAATTGTTTCCTCATGTTGTATTGTCAATTTCTCCATCTTCGCTGTCAAATAGCGTCTATTTATATTGAAAATGAAGAAGTTAAAGTTAAACAAATTAAAGGAAACGGTAATCACCTGTCCATCATAGCAATAGGCTGTTGGTTCAGCTGCAGTTTCTCTAGGTCTCCCTGGTCGAAGAACTCGTCGGCCACAAGCTTGGCGATCTTGTGCTGCACCTCCCACGGCTTCGCGATTGCTGATACGTCGCATGCTGTCATCATCATGCCACATAACACTGGAATGGTACAAGAAAGATTGAAGTTGGTCTAAATGTATTCAGAACAAGATTATTTTATTAATGCCGACCATAAAATATTGTGTTAGGAAAATAATTACAATTCTTAGACAAAGAATAAACTAAACAAAAAGCGGGCAGGATTATAAGTTATGCTGCTGATGTAATTATTACCAATAATAAAAAGTATTGTTTTTCCAAAAAAAATTAGATCAGTTTTATTAGCTATCATTGTGATTTATTTTGAGTTTATTTATGATTTTTTTATATTCAGAATCCACCATGCGAACCAGGTTACCTGGGGCCCAAGTCAGCTATTTTTATTACTTCAGTCATTCCAACACGATCCCATTGTCATGCCATTGTCATTTTGCTAAAAGTTCGTAACCTGGTAAATTCATAATGGTCGGTCAATGTTCTCGTAATATAATTGTGTTATTATAATGGCATTGTCGTATTGCCATTATTATAAAACCCATTAGTAGAAATGTCATTCATTTGTCATTATGTACGAGATTACCAATTTATGCAATTTCTTTCAATGTAGTGTCAGTGGCCGACCATTGGAAAGTCATAATGACGCCATTATAATAGTAGATTACCAAACTTGTCAAAATCAACAATTATGAAATCAATGATCGACCATTCTGTCACAATTGTAATAGCAGACTTGAGGCCCTGGTATTTGTGACTGTTGACAGGCCTCCCATATCCACTATATTGTAAAAGCCAATTATTTTTAAAAGAGTAGCCGTGGAGTTGCTTGCCTGCTCTTCTTTATAGGAAATGACCAACTGGAACCGTGCACCTAGCATTGTGACATTTCATCAGTGCCCATGTGGTATAAAATTATGAAAACAAATATTTTGAATTCGGACCTGATAGTTATTAGAAATCAAATATGGTAAAGAAGTAGGTAATAAATTCTCACATTCTTTCTTCTCCGGACTCTGCCAGTCGAACTCCCCGTTCTCCACCAGCTCGTGGAACTTTGCTCTCTTCTTGAAGTACATCGCCAGGTCAGTCGACAGGATCGCCGTCTCCACCACCCTCATGACGTCTTTATAGTCGCATGGTGACAGCGCCTGGAAGATCAGAGGAAGGATTATATTCACAAGTTCAGGTAAGACTAGGTAATTTCACTTTCGTCACAGTGTCGTAAGAATTATTAGGTAACTGTAGTAAAATGTGACTAGTGGACTCTCAGTTTGGTAACGGTATCAATGTTTATGTAAATACGTCTTTATGAGGACTTCAGCCCCACTCGCGTCAACCATAATTTGTAACGTCAGTCTTTTTTAGGGTTCCGTGGTCAACTAGGAACTCTTACAGTTTCGCCATGTCTGTTTGTATGTTCACAGCTTAGCTCAGAGACTCTTAGTACTAGAAAGCTATAATTTGGCATACATATTAATCACACCGATAGGATGATAAAATAAAATGTAAAAAAAAATCTAGGGTCACTTGCACGTAAAGGGGGAATGATATTTTTGTTTCTCGTCTATCCCATTGTGCGGGGTTTCATTGGATAGGCCGTTCAAAAAAATTTCGGGTTTGTCAAAACCATTTTTCGATTCAG
Organism: Tiliacea citrago; assembly: GCA_963921375.1. Lineage (NCBI taxonomy): Eukaryota > Metazoa > Arthropoda > Insecta > Lepidoptera > Noctuidae > Tiliacea > Tiliacea citrago. The sequence continues at coordinate 1,390,592 of OY992802.1, forward strand.
GAATCCGATTGCGCAATAGGCTTTAAAGTGCAAATTTTTGTCAGAATCAAGTGCCCCTGCCAGCTAAATGGTTGTTTTTGGATATGTGAAAAAAATCATGGCAGTAGTATAATTATATAACGAAGTTAAAAGGAAAACTATCGCAGCTAAGTAGGCTTTACAAGTCAACGAGAAATAGGCGACTAACTTACATTTCCTGTTGGTATGTAAGGGAGAACATTTTTTTCAACTACAATTTCAAGTTTATTCTTGGGATAAATTCATCTCAAGTACGGAACCCTTCATTGTGCGTGGTCCGACACGCACTTGGCCGGTTTTTTTATTTGTTCATGTACACATCTCATCGGCCTAGTCTTTTCCCAACTATGTTGGGGTCGGCATCCAGTCTAACCGGATGCAGCTGAATACCAGTATTTTACATGGAGCAACTGTCTATCTGACCTCCACAACCCAGTTACTGGGTAACACGATATTCGTTGGTAAGACTGGTTGTCAGACTTTTGGGCTTCTGACGACCCGTAACAACTGTCAAAGATCTACAAATGACAGCCGGGACCAACGGCTTTACGTGCTTTCCGAGACGCGGAGGAATCTTGTTATGAACATATGGTCACCCATCCACGGACCAACCGCGGCAAGCGTAGCTTAACCTGATCGATCGACCCGTGCGGCAGTTATTATTTAGCCACAGGCTCCTCCATGTTCATGTACTACTATTATTTTATTATCTTACTCTATGACTGATTTCAAAACCTCTGACTAAGGTTTTCCACTACTTCATATTGCGCTTCTAGCAATCCACAGTTACTATACTGGGTTAGCGGGATGGTCATTACTGTAAGAAGCGGGTATCATATAGCCAATAAATATAAAATATATATATAAAACTCACCTGAAAAATATTATTACTCTCACTATTCAAAATCATGACACATTGATCGAAATGGTGATGTTCCATCGTGGAAGTTGAATACAATATCGCGAGTGGACTCTCCGTCTTCGTCTGGAACGCGTTATTAGTTCCTCTGTGGTCCAGGTCGTGACACAGACAGGCCACCAGCAGTCCCAGGATTTCCAGGTCAGACATGAACCGCTCCATCTTGCCAGTTTTCATCATTGCGAACATGGTTTGAGCGACATTGAGCGCGTGTCTCCAGTTGTGGTACTTTACGGGGCGGTAGTTTTTTTTGACACTGAGTATCCAGCGGCAGAGTACCTGGGAAGGTATGAAAAGTATTTGAATGAAATTAGATACTGTAAAGAAGAATGAATGATAACTACTTATTCCCTTATTATTCAACTCGCATGCAAGGATCCTCTTTGCGTATTTTAATAGGAGGTCGGTACTTCATATTTATGCCACTTACATCGTACGGTATGTGGAACTTCTCAACCAGGTTGCACTGTAGGAACATACGGAGAGTCGCTCTGCAAGTATCCTCATCAGATAGGTCGAAATCTGAAACGAAGCATTAATATATTGTCTAAAGCTTTATTGAAATGAACAAAGGAGTTTCTAACACTTGGAAGAAACATTCCTTACAATATTTGTTTTATTATTTAGCATTAAAAATCAACTTTTCCGCCTTTTTGTGATGAAGTGTGTTTCTCATTCTGCACCATAACCCACCACTCATTTACTTCTGTTATGATTTTCATCGTACACGTTTCCGTTTCCTGTACGCGTGGCAAATCTTGGACTATATGCCTAGTCACGTGTCTTTAAATTTGTAGTCCGTCCAGGCTGGACGGACTACAAATTTAAAGTCCAGCAATGGATTACGAGAGGCCAATGAGAGATTTGCCTTTAAAAATCACTATGTAATGTATCCAGTTTATGGGATACTTCTCAGTGTTTGACTTACCGTGAAACTGAAAGCTGTACAAGTTGTAGAGTTCTGCTGTAGGGATATTGTCCTGACACAGCTTACTCGTGTCCTCTGTTGATGCTGTCGCGTGGTACGATAGGCATTCTAATGCCACCTGTTGAGAAAAATCGGTATTATTTGGTCGCTCCTTACGAAGTTTACATGAAACGTGATAAATAATTATAATCACTCTGAATAAATACTTTACTTTATAGAAATAACTGCTCGGAAAGTACATTATTACTTTTTTTAAATGAGACAGAATGTACGTTATTACTGTTGAAAATCCATTGTTATCGCGCTGAGCGGGCAGAAAACGAAAATGAAAATCCAAAAAGAGAAAATTTAAATAATATAGTATAAATTGTTATCACCAAGCGCAAAATGATAATGGCCACATAATTTTGCTGGACATTGATTAAAATAAAATTAAAAAAGAATCAACAAGTGAAAATCGCGCGCGCGGATAGCTTTCTTTTGTTTTATTTATCTGTATTTTTTAATTTGTGTTTACGATCTACTCGAAATGCCGTCTAGTAATGATAGTGAAGATTTGATAATATGACGCCGGCAGAATAAACTCCAATTAAAAAAAAAGACTTTTTTTTTCCTCGTACTTAGGTATAGTATAAAGCACTATGTATCACTCGCAAGAAAGTGCTATTCCCTATTCGTGTGTATTAAGGCCCTCGGCAGTCCCTCGGGCCTCAACCACACCCTCGTTAGTAATCGGTCACTTTCACCCCTCGATGAACAATGTACTATTTCGTTTACAATAGTTACTCCAGGGCAGGCTCTATTGGAAAAGTACAATGACAGTAATTTTCCAAAAGAGCCTGCTATACGAGAGTTGGACGAGGTCACTAAGGGGTCTATGAACTTTCATAGCAGTTGGAAAAATAAAAAGACATTTCTGAGTAAAGCAGACTGCGAATATTTTGACAACTTGGAACAGTTGTACACTGACTCTAATACCATAATCTATACCAGTAAAAAAAAAATAGGCTCCGTTTTGGCATTTATCGTCAGTATCGAGTACCGAGTCGTATACGAATTTTTCACGTTTTACGAATTATACGTTTCACGATACCTAAATCGATTCAAGTTAAATGTCAAAACGAGCCCATTATTTTTTGACTACTTTAAAGTGAGTTAAAACGATGTCAGTACCTTTTGTTTAGCCATCAGCTTGCAAGCATTTTCGTACATCTGCGTGTTATGTATGCCGAGGCCGCAGAAGATGGCGAACGCTTCGAATATCGAAATGTCGCCTTCCGTGAACTGACACCCATTCTCCTGGAAGTAAGAATGTTAATGTTACTTTTGGTAATAAAGATTATTTAATAGGTTTTTTCATAACCGTGAGGATCCATTTGAAGCATGATTATGACTTACAGAACTTTTGCAACGGATCAAGCATCGTTTGTCATTCATTTGTTGATTTTAATACCTAGGGAGTTACCGACTGCTTACAAAATTGTCCACCCAATGTGCGCTTTTATAATTTCTTATATTATGATGATAGTATCGTAGACGTCTACGTACACGTACATAAAATGTTTGGAAACACGTGCATTTTCTAATATCGTGGACAGAAATTTAAAAGCGTCTTAATTATATTTCCATATATTTTACTGCCATGTGTTATCGTGATACCTTAGACGTCCTCGATAATAACGTTAGAAATTATAAAAGCGCACATTGGAATCTAAGCCAAGAAACTGGCTATCTGAATGATGTTCATAGATTTGTAATTTTATGGCAAAGTATTTCTGACTCAGGTGAAGGTTATTTTTGTCAAAGTAATTATTATACCCCTGAAGTCACTCCACTAACCTTATTAATAAGCTGCGCAACTCCAATTACATCTTTGTTAGCGTTGACGATGGGCATGCACAGCATGGTCCTGACGGTGGCAGCGTCGTCCACAGACACATCTGCCACGAACATGCCGTTCTCTCTCCGCCAGTCCGCCACGTCGGAGATGTTTAGTGACTTGTTTGATTGGGCCACCTGGGAATCGGAGAGTAGGTATGAAAGTGTTACACATTTAAAACATTACTCTATTGGTAAATTATAATACCTTATTATAAATCGATGTATGTTTGTAATCTTTTAATCTTATATTTTGAATTGTTTTTTTTTTTAATTTTTTTTTTTGTTTTTTACATTGTTCTCACATATAGAAGCGACACGAATTTTGTAATATCTTGATTTAAAAGAGTGTCCTTGGAGTTTCTTGGCTGTTCTTCTCCATAGAGATCTACGTTTTGGAATGGGCAAATAGCTTCCACTTTCTGACTAACTGACCGACTCTTTGACAATTCAAAAGTGCCTGTAAATGGTTTAATTGAAATAAATGCTTTGAGTTTGAGTTTGATGGAGTTATGTTTTAAAAATAGTCATCAAAATGCATGAACGCCAAGATTTTCAAGTACCTAAAATTCTATCTTGATGAATTTTAATTTCGTTATTTAATTAGAAGAATCATGGCAACTTGGAAAATGTTGCTACTTTATCGAAACAATATTTAGAACAACAAAAATGGTAATATTTAGCAGTCCTGTATTATGAACTGTCATTACCTAACCACGACGATGAAGTCCATAACTAAGTTGACGATCGGTGACGTTCCTATTCGTTAACTGTAGGTACCAAAGAAGAACACTGGGCTTGAGACTGAAAGCGAGCAGCAAAGCTGTTGAATTGTTAATTTAAAAAATAGCTACGATATACTACGATCAAGGCTATTTTGACCATTGCTGTTAAAATTTGTCAATGTTTCAGATAAAAATGCCAAAATAGTAATAATATAATAAAATTGGTTACCGCCAGCGCAATACTCGCGAGCGTGGACCGGTAGTCGTGTCGCGGCGTGAGCGTGGTGCGCGACTGGTGCGCGCCCAGCTCGAACAGCGTGTGGAAGCGCGTGGGCGCGGGCGGCGGCAGCGCCGGCATGGATGACTTCTGTCCGCCCGGCCGCTGCACTATGCGCTCTAAGTGACTCTGGAAGAGACAGGACACATTTTTAATGTTGAACAAAAAAATAAAAGTAAAAGGAAGAGTTAACAAACAACAACAATATTGATTGCTGCTATACAGAGTGTCAACAACAACAGAACATAATTCTAGACCTAGAATTTCTATGCTTGGCCTAAATTAAAAAAAAAAAACTGCTGGTCCATACATTTTGACCGTATCGGTATTGCACTTTTGTATGAAACACTCGATTTTTTTTAGATAACCGACATATATAGGCTCGGCGGTATTGTAACGTTCATTCACTCACCGATTCACAATGATCCGTATCCGAAATAAACACGGCACATCGTTCACACTTCAGCAGCTCCCTCGCCTCAGTCATGATCTTCGTGACCAAGCACTCCAGGTTGCTCTGCTCCTCGAAGATACTCCTGGCCAGCGCCAGCAGGATCTGGTTCCTCTTGTACTCCAGGACAGAGGACTCGAAGAGCTGCGCATTCTGGATACCGATACCGCAGAATGTAAGGTACCGGCGAAAGACCTCCACGTCTCGGGGGGAGAATTCTTTGGATCCTGAAATAGACCATGATTATGTAAGAAAAGTTTTCTTCTTCTGTTTTATCAACCCCTGCTAGGGTAATGTTATTAATAGAAAAGTCGAGAAGGAAAGATATTAAGAATGTTTTGAAACTGGGGCAGATTCAAGTGGCTCTAGTAATTTTAATTACACGGTTAAGTCAAAAGTTCTTATTATAACATCAGAAGGCCTAGACAAGTGGCTATCGCTTTCAAAGTGTTTCATATTTCTACAACGACTTTTGATTGGATTGACATAAGCTTTTCGGTAGCTTGTCTGTCCCATACATTTTTGAATTTTGGATCATCGTTATAGCTGATAGAATACCACTTTGTCTAGGCCATAAGGAAGCGCCTCCTGGGTTTCACAGTTTCACCTAATCACAAAATGGCGGAAAGGCGCTGGAAGAAAGCTAAGGTAAAACACTTATTGAGGAAATAAGTATAACATAACTATGCTCTCAATAATCCAAAACTTTAAAGCTCGCAAAATGAACACAACAAACTTCAGAATGAAGCACGAAGCGTGGCTCAGTCGCTAGTCTATCATAAATTTAGTTATAACAGTTAGGAACCAACAAAGGATTTAAAGTTGCAAACGTCGGAAACTTGGTGAAAAGTCGATGCGGTGGAATCTGCACCAAATTCAATTATGATTAACTGGAGAATATAAATCAGGATCATAATACACGACTATACGAGGCTTGGAGGAATTTAATTTTAAGTTGATGTTTTGTTTAATAAATATTAATGTTGGAGAAACCAATATTGTAGAATTTGCAATAACAAGGAACGATTTAAACTAGGAGTGGTTTGGGATATTATATGATAATGTTCGACGCCAATATTTGCGCCGGACGAGGTGTTGTGGCGTAGCCTGGGAGAGGCATATGTCCAGTAGTGGACTGCGATAGGCTGATTTGATTTTGATTGAATATTTGAACACCAGGAAAACAACCAGGTGGAAGTTTCAGTTAAGTTTCAATGGGCTTACCAAAATGCCACGACAGATAATATCTATGGTACTGAAATCTCTACGGTTCGTCTACAATGGTATTTAAAAAGACTTGCGCAGATTAGGCTGGACCGCGCCCCAACGCAAGGCTTTGCCAAAATCTTCCTCGATCACATTTTTGCAATGCGTTGCGTTGCGGCGCGGCCTACCCGCTTTTTTTGTAAAGCAGCTGACAGATAGTCGACATTTTAATATTATACTAAAAAAGAAAAGCAGACAGAAAGAAGATACGTTTATTTGTGGTAAACATAACGCAAAGAAATAAAAACACAAACACGAAAGAACAAGTTGAGGGAACATATGCGTCACATTCTCGCAAAACGGCCATACTATCTCATAGAACAGTAATAAATTGAACTTACCATCAGTCTTGTTGATAATCTGTGCTACTCCAACCACGTCACCCTCGTAGTTGCAGATGGGCATGCAGAGTATCAGCTCAGTCTTGTAGCCCGTGCGCGCGTCGATCTCACTGTTGAACCTGAAATAATGAATAAAGAATGATTTAAGACTGAGTGTAACACAACTTTTTGCAGTTGACTATGAAGATTGGCAGTTTTGTTTTATTGCACTCGGGAAAGCCTCTGATGACACATAATTATGTATCTCAAAGATAATTAAACCACTTTTCAATTGATATACTTAACCCGTGATTAGTCTCAACAGTATTCGGGAACTGGTACACTGCTCAATGTGTTGCCTACGCTTTTTCTGGAAACTTTTCCAACTAGTGAGTTTAGTAGGTGTTTTCTTTTTCGCTGTCGGGTGTTGCTAGGGAGTATGTTCCACTAGTTTTTCTTCCCAGCTAAAACACTAGGAAGTGGTGAAGGGCGGCGGTTTTGGGGGACTGTCATATGAAATTTTAACGTCCTAGGAGTGCTGATTCTTAACCTAGTTTGAATAAATTACTTTTTTGTCAACTCAAATTATTGTCAATGTTGTTGTTTTTGCTTCAGACTCAAATCAGTTTGCTAAAAGACAATTAATATCGTGGGACACATACCTGGGATCAGAGTACGCGTTCTTGATGTTGATAGGGTGCTTCGTCTGCGCGGCAAGTCCGGCCACTCCTACGCCGAAGGGGATCTTGATCTCTTGCGAGCGCGTAGTGCGGAGGGCGTCGTTTAATTCTGGTTAAACAAATTAGGATTATTTTCCGGAGATAATTTTGTAGGGTTAATGAGAGATGATGGAAAATGTTTTTATTTCTTTCGAACACTTATCACAATGTCTGTTGTTCTTATGTCTCAAAGGTTGGCTGGTAGAGAATACCTTGTGGTATTAAGTCCACCTATGTAAATCCACTACTGTACAGTCATGAGAATAAATATATTATTATGCTCGGCAATAATATCTGACTTTATGATTCATCCATTCAAAACTGTCGTCAACATGACGTCAAATATAATATGTGATCATATGTGGAAAGCATATACAAGAATAATTTATTTAGGGTTTGTGAATAGAAAGTTGATAAACACAACAGTCAGCATAATGCAATCACCACCTTTAATCGGTGTTTTTTTTTCCAATGTTTTCGCCCACCCAAATTTCCGCTAAAACACTAGGTACTGTAGCCATTATAATGGATGGTTGGTAACTGGTTGATTGGCGTTGGTTGGTTCGCGTTGGTTGGTGATTGGTAATACTTTATTTCTTTCGTTTCTTTGTATAATTAATAGAACAGGATTTATCGCAGAGCACGGGTAATCCTCGGCGGTCGCTGTTACAGGAGGTACTGTCAACCCGTTTATTCGCACTACGACACAAATGACGTATATACTGAAGAGTTTGAATGATAAAGATGACGGAGTTGTGCGCTCAACTCAGTTTTGACGCCACGATTTTTTTTAGTACCTACTACCATCTCAAGACGCTGCCGGCGCGTTCATTCCGTATTCTGTGGGACCTATCTCTATCCTGTACGAAACAGTGCTACTGTTACAAAGGGTACAAAATTAGAACAAAATAATTCTGACCCAAAATAGTTTCCTGCAAAAACTGAAAGGTCATCGACACCATTAGTTTCATGTTTCAGCAGTTTGGCAGACAATTAGCCTGATTAGTGTTCAGTTCTTGGAAATACATTAGAGTATGTGTCGCTGACCTTAATGGGGTGAACCAAGACTTTCATGGTGTAGAACAACATAATGATGACGTCATCGAGAGACCAAACTTAGCAACAGGTGCTTGTTAATAAGTTTAGTCAGTTCTGAGTGTCAACGATATTTTATAACATAACATAACATCACGCCTGTAATCCCCGAAGGGTTAGGCAGAGGCGCACTTATAGTACACCCTCATTTCGCCAGTTATGTACAAGTCCCATGTAATAGGGGGCGAGCCTATTCTTTATTTCTCTTTCTTTCTTTCTTTTTTTTCTTTTTCTTATTGCCATCATTCGGCCACAAATCCAGACTCCGGGCTGCTACTGAGACATTCCTAGTGGAAAAACTCAATAAACACTTTGCCTCACCTGGGAATCGAACCCAGGACCTCGTGCTCGCCAGTAGATCTTGCGACCACTAGACCAACGAGGCATTTCATTTTATATACATTAAAATTCTTATATACAATGTATAAACAACTATTACTATTATTTGTTTAACTTGTTTGTTAACCAGCGGTCGGCGCTCAGCGGAGCCTTCGTCGGATGCTCCAGATGAAAGAATGGTCAACAATGTTAGTTATGTGGACGACATGGTTCTGTTGAGCCCGTCATTATGTGCGCTCAGGAGACTTCAGGGTAGCTGTGTATCATATGCCCCTGTCACACGGACTCAAATATAATGTTTATAAGAGTTTTCTCATGCTATACAAAGCAGGGAACAAGGCCCCTCGAACGTACCGCCAATTAATATCGGTGGATCGGTGCTAGTGAGTGTGTGTTAAGTATAATATTTGGGTGAATATATGCTGACAGATCGGCTACAGGATGATGAAAACCTAGAGAGGGAAAGGGAGGCGTTGGCAGTCCGCTGCAATATGTAGGCCCGCAGATTCGTACGATGTATGTACCACAGATGTAAAACTGCTATTTATTAGAGCCTTCTGTCAGTCTTTTTACACACATGCAGTCTGTGGAACAACTTTACGCGGCGGGCTCACAACGCCCTGCGTGTTCAGTACAACGACGCTCTGAGGGCAGTGTTGAGAAAACCCCGGTACTGCAGTGCTCCCGCAATGTTTGCCGATGCTTCCATCGATGATTTCTTCGCCGTTATTAGGAAAAGAACTGCATCGATGATGAGAAGGGTCCGTGGTAGGACAAACATTGTCCTCAGAACTTCAGCGTGCATAACTAATGGTCCTCTTACTGTTTACGGGGCAAGTGTACACCTGCACAGAAATAGGAAATAGACTTTAGTAATTATTGTCACTTGTTTTGTTTACTATTAACTTATTAAACCTTTTTATTTTTATTTATTTTTGTGTATTGTATAACAACCCTACTAACGCTATGTAAAAAAAAATATGGGCGATAGTATGTCCGTATTAAAGATAAATTATTATTATTTTCTTTATTTCATTACTCATACATTTAAATTACATTTTTAAATATTAGAATATAAATAAATATATAAAAACATTTAAAAATATAAAAAACTGTGCTTCGCCGGTATCGGGAGCAGGGTCCAAGCTACCGGTGGTTAGGGCTCCAGAGATAGGAACCTCCTCACGATGCGACCCGTATCAAGGAGTACTGCCTTCTGAATCAGGCCGTTGATCCAACCACCTAACGAGAGCCTCGAGAGATGTTGATCGAGGCTTTCGGCCATCAGGCCATTGGCCGATACGACAATCGGCACAATGACAGCCGAGCTCACATTCTACATGTCAACAACCTCGTGAGCTAAGTCGAGATATTTTATTTGTTTCTCTTTCTCAGCTTTCACGAGGTTCTCGTCATGTGGAATGGTAACATCGATTATCATTGCGCTAATCGGTCATCACCACTATATCGGGCTTATTGGCGACAATAGTCCTGTTACTATTATTATTTAAAGTGTATTTGACATATTGCGTAGGAGGGGCCAAAGCCAACTCGCAGAGTCCCGTTGAACGCTTTTAATGAAATGAGGCACCAACTGACGATTATCTCTATGCATTTTGCAAGTGCACCCGAGGACAGCACCCGGTAGGACTATTGCAGGATTCGGAAAGAAAAAATATTGGGGTATGGGTTTGGGTGGCTATAGTGTATTTGAAATTTGAAATATTTATTAATAATCAAGTACATCATACATACATAATTTGAACGGTGATCCCCAAACTAGACGTTAGTCTGTATATTGGGAATCAGAGTTGTACATTTTCGTTATATCCAAAAGATCGTACACGGTGATTATTAACAAAATCAAACTAAACGTTAAGTTAATGAATTAAAGGTAAACAAGAAAAATATAATGAGGAGTGAATAAAAAGTAAAAAATTTAAAATAATAATATTGGTTTTAATACTCTTACAACAAGGTTCAATTTAAATGTGTGTGTGCGTTATGAGTGTGTGTGTGTTTTGTGTGTGTGGGTGTATGTGTGTGAATGTGTATCTGAGTGAGATTAGGGGTGCTGTCAGTTTGTGGAGTCTTACTTCATAAGTCGTAGGAGAGTGTAAGGAGCCAGGTCTTTATGATCTTTTTACACACGGGTATTTTGAGGTCTATTATGTTGCAGTTCTTAACAGCTTCATTATATATACGTGGATGTAGATAGTTTGAAGAACGTCTTGCCATAACAGAGTTTGCTTGGGGAATGGGAATCCTAAATGTACGTTTCGTACACGTTTCGTATTGGTTACCTAGAACTATGGAAGGAATATGTCCCCTGCCTGATCAATGTTATATAATACACACATAAAATGGCAGAGGGTGACTTGCACACTCAGCAATGGGCCCCCGAAAACAGTCGCTAGCACATAAGTAATGACGTAGCGACAACGGGGCAACACTTGTTGAGGTGCTTGAGGAGTAGAGAGGTATTCCACGGCCATCAGAACATTCCCAAAGCCTGGAAGATGGTCAAGATCCCAACCAGCACTTATTGGAATACTTCTTTCCTCCGAGCACGTTTGTTCTTGCGAATATCGGGAATATAAGGCAATAATGAGGTGGGAGCTCTACTCTTCGTCGGTGTTCACTCCAGCCGGCCAATAGAGGTAAGCCAGAGATGAGGAACAAGACTTCTCCCGGGAGATAGGGTCCGTGGGGATGCTTCTGCCCTACAGCTCGCTACATGCTACCCTGCGGGTTTCTGTATCTCTCTTGGTCTGGTTCCTCACCCTAGACCTGTTCCGGCAAAGTAAACTCTACCGGCACAGACTTAGAGTTTGGAACTTAAGAGCCCCACCATGACGTCAACGTACATACGGCGGTGGGGTTATTATTATTATTAACTATTTACACCAGGTACCAAATTAAAAGACTAACTAACTTACGATACAAATATATACAAAAACAAAAGGACACGAAGTAGGTACTCGTCCGCATCGCTGTCATCCGGAAAAGTGTCCAGAAGACTGGCAGCATTACCACGTTGAACATAGTCGCTGGTCACCTGAAGTGTCGACCAGCCGGCGAGAAATTCTTTAAAAGGAGACGCGCAATCGGGCCCCATGATCCGAGTGTTTCGACCCCAAACTGCTCAGCTACTCATTACGTTACAGTATTTGCGCCGCTTGAACTCTCAACAGCTGCAGCCGCACTGCCAGCACAAGCGTGAATTTATTTTGAAATGTAATCATTTGAGCTTCTGTACCGAGAATTTTCTTATATCATGGTGACAATAGTACAGGGGCCCAAGTCTGCTATTTTTATAAATTCAGTCATTCCAACACGATCCCATTGTCATGCCATTGTCATTTTGCTAAAGTTCGTAATCTGGTAAATTCATAATGGTCGATCATTGGTCGGTCAATGTTCTCGTAATATAATTGTGTTATTATAATGGCATTGTCGTATTGCCATTATTATAAAACCCATTAGTAGAAATGTCATTAATTTGTCATTATGTACGAGATTACCAATAGATGCAATTTCTTTCAATGTAGTGTCAGTGGCCGACCATTGGAAAGTCAAAATGACGCCATTATAATAGTAGATTACCAAACTTATCAAAATCAACGCGCCAACCCTATGTAAGAACTCTCTGCTAGTAAAATGGCGAACGAACAAACGCGTCTTTTACTAAAAAGTCCCTAACATCTTCTAGCGAATATGTTTCATCTGAGGAAAAAACCTGCCAATCTCTCTATAATCTCCAATTCATACTTTTCGAGCTCATCTTTAGCAAAAGGGCGTCAAAATATGAAACCAATCATAGAAGGCCAATCAATCTCTGACGCATAAAATCTTGATCGGAAAACACCCCCGAAGCTGAACGGACTCCGTGTGACGCGGGTCGACGAAAATGTTCTATTTTTAAACAAGCCATATTATGTCCCTGTGGCTACCCCCTTAGAGAAGTTCCATCAGCAGTCTTATCCAGTAAAGTTATCAGTAAACTTTTAGTGTGTGTGGAATCTTGCTGATCCCGTATTTCCTTAGCTGATTATATCACTACACTGACTTATCACCACACCAAGCAGGTACTGTCGTGTGGCCTGTGTCTCGTGCAGGTACTGTTTCAATTTCAACGGTTTTCCGCCATTCTTGGGGACTGACAGTTGACATTAGTGACAGCTACCTCATTACTGACGTGCGTAAGATAGTGATTCAATATCTTTAAATAGATATAGGTACACACAGCTCCATTAAGTGGTTACCACCCAAAAGACATGTGGGTTCAAATCCGTGATAGGTTTAAGTTTGTTTTTGTATTTTGCAAAAACATTTTACTATAATTAATGTATTGTTTTAGTGAATAAATAAGTTTAAGTCAGTATTTTTTTTTAATTTGTTTTAAATAAAACAAAATCAATAAAGCGTTAATATTTTTATTATTGCGTATAAAGACAAGCAATAATAGGCTTAACATTTACCAAGAGTTATTCAACGTCTAAATAGATCGGAGATTAAGACCGCTTGCCGTGCATATGATTGGAGGTTCAAATCTTAGGCACGAGATGTGCTTTTTGTCATGATATTTTTCTATTTTGTTTTAGTAATTTTTATGAAGAATTTATCATTACAGAATACAGTTCCTTGTTGTTTCATGTTTATTATTGTATATATATATTTATATAGATAAGTAAATGCTTTGTGTATGTATGTATTTATTGTACATGTAAATAGTTCACCACTGACTACCTGCAGTACTGTCTCTCCTTCTCTTTTTAATCCATCCAAAGGTTGTCTGTAAAAGATCGCTTTTAGCGATAAGACCGCCCATTGTGTCACCCTATGTAAAATTTCAACATTTATATCTGTAACTTTTATGGTGTACATAATAAAGAGTATTCTATTCTATTCAATAAATCGCAAAAAAAAAATATAATCATTTAATAATGTTTATTATTGCTATTATTTAACAAAACTTTGATCTTATTTATTACTAAGATTTATATTTTACAATCTGATTTGATAATTTACAGTTTTCCTATTATACATTTTTTTTATCACATTTTGTTTACAGAACAACTATTTTTGTTCACATAAAATTAGAAATAATTTTAAATAATAATAGGTAAATCGTAGTCGTTTTCTCTTTGGCGTTTTAAGTGAACGTCAAACAACTTAAAGGTTGTAGTTACAACTTAAAGGTATGGATTAATTATACATATAAAGAAAACGTAAGTAAGTAAAATTAAGGGATACCCTCAAATTATAACATCTATCGATTAGACGAGAGACCTAAAGATAAAGTGTCTCGGACGATAATAGACAACAATTTCATCAAAATTCATTTGGGCTCGCTGGCTAGTTCGTCAAACTATGTACATGTATGAGTATGACGACGTTCGGTGATATGCGATGGTTCGAATCCAACTCGAAACAATGTACTTTTTTTGAAGTAACTTTAGATTATTCGTAACGAATTAAATATTTTAGCAGTGTAACATTTTTAAACTTGAGGGGTTAGCACATACTAACGCTGTGTGTACCACAGTATGTGTTAAATATATCGTCTGTTCCATAAAAAGAGAGGGCAGGTGTGTTACTATCCGGTGGTACGAGTATTTCCCGGGCACCCGAATCATGGTAGTGGTAGAAACCGTTATAGTCGGTAGGTGTCTATAATGATCCCTGTTCTTTCCAGACGGAGGGTAGGTATACCTAAGGATATCCCAAGATAAAAAAAAGGTGTACTGCTATAGAAAAAAAAATGAAACTATAAAACATTGACACTGATGACAATGTTGTCATGAGTGTCCATGTTAATAATGAGTTATGTTATTAATTTTTCAGTCTGTATGTAATGTTTGTAGCCAGGTGTTTATTTAATTTTTAGAGAATGGGTTAGTCAGTAGGGCCTTGCTTATCTTATTATAGATATGCGTAGCGAGAAAAAGATTACATTTGACGTATTTAACAATATTATTGATTGTGCGTTTACTTTTGTAACTGTTGTTTATAGATGCTGCTTCAATGTGATATTGAGAAGATATAGCTGTCTCACTGTGAGCGCTTTAGTTTTGGTTCAAAGTTATGGTCGGGAACCGATACGGTTTAAAGGTCAGGACTTTGAGCAATGATCTTTGAGCTCTTTCGAGGTGGATCATAATTGTTTTACAGGCTCCTCCCCACACCGTGATAAAGTAACCAATTATCGACTGGGCTAAAAATATATAGTGCGAAGAAGATTAAAATTAGCTACATGTCGAAGTTTCTTAAAGGCTCAAATAAGTTTCCTATCTCAAGAAGCAACACGGCGTTGAGGAAATATAACAGACTTACGTACCTACTACTGTGTATACAACTCTATATGTAACTGAATTAATGCACATTAAGAAAGTAGTTTGTTCAGAATCGTTAACCGAATTAATTTCTGTCATTTTCACCCGACTGCGGCGAAGCCAGAAAAGGAGGGATTGGCAATAGGACTCTATTGTTGTGCTTTGTAATTCTTTAAGAAGATGCCTCCAGCTGCATCAGATTAATCTTGTTTTCATCTTTTTTAAAGTTCACTTTATACGCAGTCGGGTTTTTGATTATTTTAATTAACTTTTTTTTTTAATATACATAATTTTTTATCCCGAAAATAATTAAAACTACGTAAATTACAGTCACACTTCCACTGCACAGTCAAAACAAACCAAAATGGACGAAGCACCTACTACGCTGGACCCTTACGTGTGTAATGTTATCACGTAATACTCGTATGACCACAATTTTCTCCCACAATCAGTACTAATTGAATAAATAAACAATGTTTTATATTTATTCATAAAAATGTAGTGTATGTATAATATTTTAATTGGGGTGTTTGGTGGTTTGCATTAATTTCGGGTCATGTATAGGTATAGTGCAATGATCGTTTATTTAACGACCAATTTTTCAAAATATTTCACGTTCACTTTGCTTAAGTCAGCCAAAAACAAACAAAAAGTAATAAATAACCTATTAATTAAGAATTCACAACATCACAGACAGCAAGATTCAAAACAGCTTAATTACAAAATGAACAATGACCCGACAATTTATTATTAAAGATGATTGTCTATAGAAACTTTTATTGCGTTTGAATAGAGGTACAATGGCGCATCAGAATAACGTTAGAACTACCCTCATATGGCGACCACACACCAGATGTCTTATGACTATCATGAGAGGTATGGTTAGCTGGAGGACCCAGGTTCAATTATTATTATTAATCATTTAATTCAAGCAACCAAGACTCATAGTGTTAGTAACAAAATACTTACAAACTACGTTAGTAAAACATTAACACAGAAACAATAAAAGTGACTTTACTGCTGCAAGGTGACCGGCCCAGCCGATACCTTGCAGCAGTGGCTCACATACGCACAATCTAGCCTGCTTGCTACCATAGACAGGATGCTGTTCGTGCTGCCCCGCGCCCTACTAACCAGGGATGCGCACCGCTTCCGCATCACAGTGTAAAAGCAGTCAACGCGAGCTTCAGCAAACATCCCTGATGCGCTGCAGTATCGAGGCAATCCCATCAGCACCCTGAATGCGTTATTATATTGAACGCGAAGGGCGCCGTATGATGCCAATGCCTTTGTGAAGTTACCTTTGTTACATAGGATTATTTGACGTAATTAACGGCAATAAACGATTTAAGCATAACACTTTGCTGTAGTACCTATGGTAGAACCCAAGAATTCGGTGAAAAAATTAAAAATGCGTTATTCGTTTTTCACACCGACACTCCTCCTCTCACTCTTCGTCGGAAAGCACGTTATGCCATTGGTCTCAGTTGTCATTCGTGGATCTTTGACAGTCGTTAGGGGTCGTCAGGAGACCAAAAGTCTGACCACCAGTCTTACAAGGGGCATGGTATTACTATACAGACAGACATACTCCAGTGTACGCGTGCTTCCTCGATTTATCCAGGGCTTTTGATCTGGTTTCCTATGAGGTTCTTTGGAAGAAGTTGGAGGACATAGATTTCCCCATGGAACTTATAAACTTGATTAAATGTTGGTATGGAGGCCAGATCAATCGCGTTAAATGGGCGGGTTCTCTGTCGGAACCATATGGGTTGGAGTGCGGGGTGAGGCAGGGAGGGTTGAGCTCCCCAGCACTTTTTAACCTGTATGTTGATGCGCTGATTGTTGCTCTCAGCAGTCATCATGTTGGGTGTCATATTGATAAAGTTTGCCTGAATAATATTAGCTATGCGGACGACATGGTGCTGCTGAGCGCATCGGTTTGTGGCATTAGAACATTGTTGCAGATTTGTGTGGCATATGCTGAAGGACACGGTCTAAAATATAATGTCACGAAAAGTCAGTTCATGGTTTTTGAGGCCGGCTCTAAATGTCCTATATCAGTACCACCCATCAAACTGTACGGGGTTCCCTTGGTAAAAGTAGATCACTTTAAATACCTAGGGCATTTAGTTACTGCCGGTCTCAAGGACGATACTGACATTGAGAGGGAGCGGAGGGCTTTGGCAGTTAGAGCTAATATGATAGCCCGCAGGTTTGCACGCTGTTCCAAGTCGGTCAAGCAAACACTTTTCAGGGCTTATTGTACCTCAATGTACACGTGCAGCCTGTGGGTGAATCACACCCAAAAAGCATACGGAGCCCTCCGTGTCCAATATAACAATGCCTTCAGAGCGTTGATGGGGCTGCCGCGACACTGTAGTGCCTCGGGCATGTTTGCCGAAGCCAGCGTCGACTGCTTCTATGCAACGATGCGTAAACGGAGCGCAGGGTGCGCGGCAGCCCCAACAGCGTACACATGATGATAGCGGACAGCTCGACTGTCCATACATTCGACACTGCAGTGACTTGCACGTCACCTACAGTCGTCGGTAATGTAGGTAAGTGTTGATAGTGCGATGGTTGATTGGTTGTTTTGTATTGTGTTGTAATGTTAATATATTGTCTGTTGTGTGTATAATTTATTAAATATTGTATATGAGTCATGTAACTTGAAATAAGAATAATAATAATAATTACCCAGTTACCGATTTGTGGAGGTCAGATAGGCAGTCGCTCTATGTAAAATATTGGTATTCAGCTGCATCCGGTTAGACTGAAAGCCAACCCCAACAAAGTTGGGAAAAGGCTAGGCAGATTGATTTTGAGGTTGGTTGATTTTCCGTAAAAAATATTTTTTTTATAATACATAAGGCATTTTATTTGTAAACCAACCAAGTATTTTATTGGTTATTTAAAATAAATACAATATTTTATATTTATTTATAATTATGTCGTATCTCTATGTATTTTACTATGTGTACATAAATAATAAAATATAAATTCCACGTTCATGTTACATCATGTTTTTCACCATAACTACTTTTAAGGAATTTTCTGGTTGGTATTTAGTTAACATTCTCTGTGAACCTATTTCGTTAGACAAAAAAGAAAAATAATAAAAAAAAAAAACATTTTAAACCCTCCACTTGTACTAATATTCTATTGTTGTTACTAACCCGTTAGCCTGGTGTTGTTTTAATGTCAAATTTCCTTTAATGCGGGCTGTTTAATTTTAGTAAGTGGTAGGAGCCTTAGATCCCGGGCCTATGCTTTGACCTACAATAGCTCAATACCTCGTAGGACACTTTCAGCAACAGTGTCTCATACATAAACGCGTTATAACATTGCTTTTCGCATTTCACATAATATACGAGTAGAAGGTTGGAAACTCTTGTATTACCGAAATGGTTAAATTGTTAAATCAAAACCCACAAACCGTTTTTGGATTTTTATGACAGGCCCATCAAAACGTTTCTGTTATCCCCTTTTATATATGACAACTGTTATTAATATTTATTTTCAGCCATTCCGCAGACATCACCTCAGGGGTGCGACAAAATCGATTGCCGTGTAATTTTCCGGTGGAGGGTAGGAATTCATGAATCATAACAATTCGGGAGCGCCACCCGTTACGGAATTATCTGTTTATTTGGACAGGGATTTTCAGGTTATATAAGTACCTACCTGGACTATTGATTTTCGGAGTAAAATTGTGGTTGATAATGTGGGTCTCAAGGGCAACTACAGCTGATCAAGAGTGAAGAAATATGAATGCAACCTTCAGTCATGTTGGCGAACGTGACTATTACTAAGGTGTA
Source organism: Tiliacea citrago (assembly GCA_963921375.1). Lineage (NCBI taxonomy): Eukaryota > Metazoa > Arthropoda > Insecta > Lepidoptera > Noctuidae > Tiliacea > Tiliacea citrago. The sequence continues at coordinate 1,409,683 of OY992802.1, forward strand.
AAATTCAAATATTATTGCTTCCTGTGTCCTTGGAATATACGTGTTGTAACGAAACCTACACTGACTTATTTTAATTTTTATTTCTATACAACTCTATCGAATCATGCCATAATCCACACAATATAAGTTTTCTTCCTAACGTTATCTAGCAGGGTTTTTAGTGTGTTCCATTTAATGCAGTTTCTTTTTTCACGATTTGACGCTATCAACATTATACCCAATGATTTATTATACTTAAGTAAAAAGACGTAGATAGGTTACCTACTCAACATTCGATCTCCATAAACGGCAATTGTCGTACTATTAGGTGACGCGTGGAAGTAGGACGACATGTCGTAATTATCGGGAGGAAAAAAGAGACAAGACGAAGAAAATGTAGCTAATTAGCCAAGTTTTGACGTGCCGCTTGCGGAGCGTGTATAGCCTATCTGATTTACCTCTTTTTACCCAACTGCGGCGAAGCCAAAAAAGGAGGGTTGTGTGTTTGACCTGTATGTATGGATGTATGTCCGTCCCTATGTTCCCTCGTAACTACTAAACGGCTGAACCGATTGTGATGAATGAGATGTCCTTAGATTCGTCTTTATTGCGCGAGTGTCACTGGGTACTATATTAAAAATCAAAATGTCGATTTTTGGCGCCAAAAGGTGATTACATTTCAGTTTTGTTTCTAGGATGGCAAAACATCCAACATGTGCATAGGTGTTTGATGAACACATAACATAAGGCGAGCCGCCTCGCACCTGGTTGTCTGTCATTCAATATACCGGACTTATAAAGAAGTAAGAAGGTGTATGACCAACCTGTATCTCTAGTCACGTCGAAGAGTTTGGCTTGCAGGTATCTGTGGGGTGGCATTCCTTTCGCCAGGAACAAGCTGCCTCGGTCTGCCGACGTTAGTAGGCACACGTTCACCAGGATCTGAGGACAAGAGTGCCATAATAAATATTTAGTAAGACAGAGTAATGAAGAGCAGACATTATTTTCGCACACGCTGGAACCCGTCCCTGATTGATTCTCTTATGATGGATCGATAAAGAGCGGGCAATCGTATTATTGCGTATTATTTGCAGCGTGCAGGTTTTTATATTTTCGCAACTACTATTTTTTTAATTATTGTTCAGTGGTGATGGCAGCAGTGACACGTCTAAATTTCAGAATTTTAGGAAAAATAAATTTATTAAGTACTAGCTGCGCCCTGCGGTTTCACCCACGTAAGTCTCGATCCCGTGGGAATATCGGGATAAACAGTAGCCTATGTCTTAATCCAGGGTGTCAGCTACCTCCATACAAAATTTTATCAAAATTGGTCCAGCCGGTTGAGCGTGAAGAAGCAACAAACATACACACACACTCACAAACTTTCATCTTGATAATATTAGTGTGATTACCTACTTATTTGTAACGACCATCTTTACATACCAAGACTCCTCCGTGCTTCGGAAAGCACGTTAAGCCGTTGCTCCCGGTTGCCATTCGTGGATCTTTGACAGTCGTTAGAAGTCCGAAAGTCTGACAACCAGTTATTGGGTTGTGGAGGTCAAATAGGCAGACGTTATATGTAAAATACTGGTATTCAGCTGCATTTGGTTAGACTGGAAGGCGACCCCAACATAATTGGGAAATGGCTATGGCAGTTTTTTTTACTTATTTTTAACGACCATTTCAAATCTTGAAAAGGTCACGATGCGAAAAGTTACATACCTAATCGCTTATACAGTTGCACAGTTCTAAGCTGAAAATCAATTTCTAAACATAATCGAAAGTAAAGATAAATAAAGACAACACTATTCTTTGTCATCTTCAAGACAAATCGATACGATTCTCATTTGACTAAATCAGTCAGTAATTTATATGCAATAGGATAAAGGAAGGCTTTTTCTTTTGTTTTCCGAGCTTATTGTCGGTCCCGCTTTGAAATGAGCGCTTATTTGCATCCGACGACTTCTTTTCGAGATTATAGTTTTTATAACGGAACGGGGTTATAGGGGCTTAAAGTATCTGGCTTATAGGGACTTAAAGGTAACTAATAATAAAAGTAAATGTGAGTATTAATTGTGGGCGCAGTAGTTAAGCGATTGACTGCTGCGCTGCGTGTCGCTGGTTCGATTCCCGCACGGAACAAATATTTGTATGACCTACAAGGGTTCCGGGTCTGGCTGTTTGTGTATGTGAGTTTGAATGTTTGTAAATGCACCCACGATACAGGAGAAATTCCTAGTGTGGGGCAACGTTTTAAAAAAAAGAAAGAAAGAAGACAGAATTATCTAAAATTACCTGCAATTTCAATATTTAATTTGAATTCGCCCCCAAATACTAGATCCAGGCTTGGATGATATCGTGGCCCTGGCACACAGGCAACGGAAGGAACACAAGTGGGTTTTAGTCAGTAAAAGTCTGCCACGCCCTCCCGCTCCGCCCAGAGCGGGAGAAGTTATTTGATAATTTCCCACCAAACAAAAAAAAAAGGCTTGGATGCAGAATGCAGTCCGCAAAAATATAGCTACATATGCAGAAGGTGCGCTAAATATAGTGCAACATGCAACCCAAACCTATACGATTTGCTTGTCATGGATTTCAGAATACACACTGTTACCTGATTCCATAACCATTAATGATCTTATTAATTTCTGAAATCCGTGAATTGACTCTGTTCCGGGCTCACTCCCCGGAATTGTGATTTTAAATTGGGTATTTTACAGTAGATAAGATCATGGAAAATAACTCGCTCCTATTATAATATGTGGGTGTAATTTATGCCTCCGTTTACCCGTTTAGGGAATACAAACGTAATAAATAGGTATTATGTTTAAGTTATATCTTGCTTCAGAATAGAAACTTTGAAATTCCGGGCAACCGCGATATTGATCGAATATTTGACTAGTTGTAAAGTGCACAAGAGTTGGTTCAAACTTATGTGGTGTGTTAACTTTAGCTAGAAGACATCAAGAATTTTATTCTGAATCCTGTTGATCCCGTATTTAAGATGATTAACTCACTACACTGACTCATCAGCACTCCAAGCCTGTTCGTGCAGGCACGCCTGTTTCCCGCCATTCGTGGTGAGTTGACAGTTGACATTAGTGAAAACTACCTCACTGATGATGTGCATGAGATACTGTTTACATAGATAAACACAGGCATCTACCAGTTACTTTGTAATAATTTAAGTTACCTATCCTTTAAAACAACTACACAAAAGAGAGAGAGGTAGATAATTATACAAAAAAGGATAAAAGACCAATTTCTCGTCCAGCCTAATCTCTCCCAACGAACCGAAAAGGAATTCAAATAACCCTGAAAGATACTATTTAACAAAACGACAAAGGAACCTAGTCTAAATCATCCTTCTACGGGGCTTCCTACAAAAGGGTCTCCCGTATTTCACTTTACCTACAAGGGATCATATTATGTGGAATAAAAATAGCCCAACTTGAGTTATAGCGGGGAATTAAGGGCCCTTTACGGGCACTAACTTTTTACTTAATAACGCCATCTATCGAGGTGAAGAATAAATTGGGTCGTATATTATGTTTACGTGGTTTAATTAAGTGGCGCTCGATAGATGGCGTTAATGGTAAAGACTATCACACTAGTAAACCCTTTAGGAATTACAGGCGTGATGTTAATTTAGTTATTTTCTATCATTGGTGTCTTTATTTTGAATTTGAATAACGGAAGAATATTATTACAAGTTGAGAATATTATCATGTTACAAACGTTATTAGAGATTGGCAGTTTTTCAGAGTATAGATACTCAATTTGCTTATCCATTAGGTACATAAATACGCCATTACTTAAAGGATAATAATTTTCCAGGCGACTAATAACTTAAAGGGCGACTAACTATTTGCTACTAAAATAATAACTTGGCGACTAATAACTTAAAGGGCGACTAACTATTTGCTACTAAAATAATAACTTGGCAGCGATTAAATATTATTTCTTAATCGCTGCAAAGTCATCTACTGTTATTGAATCATTTGGGTTAGGTTAGGTTAGAACAGTAACCACCAGATCCCCTCTATTGTTGGTAAATTCAGTTATCAAAACAAAAAATCGATGCCAGTTTAAATTAAAATAAAGCTAAAAACTGATTATTGAGCTGCTACTTTCTACTTAAAATAATACTTCGCTGTAGCTGCCAACCTATTATTTTTGCTGCCAACCTATTATTTTTGCTACCGGCTTTAATTATTTTTTAATCCCAAATTCAGATTAATTTGTCGCCGTGTTAAATACATGCCTTACTTAAATAACATGGAAGTAAGTAAACCAATGACAAACAAAAATCAGAAAATATACGCAAAAAAACAAAAGTGATAGATGCTCTTCAGCACAAGAAACGACTGAAGTGGTAGTGGGCAGGTCACGTGGCAACATCGAAAGATGGAAGGTGAATGGAATTGGTCACTAATTGGTTAGGTCCAAGATGCAAGAGAGCCAGAGGCCGCCCTAGAGAACGATGGATAGATGAAATTAATAAAATTGCTGGAGAAAACTGGACAAAGAAACAGAAGACAAGGACAACCTGGAAAATGTTTGAGGAGGCCTATACCCGACAGGGGCCTTAACTAAAAAAATGTAATGTAAATATATTATCTAATGTTAATTTGTATGTCGTTAAGGAAATAAAAGGGCTTTATTATTATTATAAATAAAGCAATCCAGTAGTCAATGGACAATATTACCAAAGATATAAAGATAGACTGTCAAAGCTATGAAATTGTCGAAAAAAATTGCGTCCAACTGTTGGCCGCAAAATGCTCGCACATTAGAGAATAATACAGTGACAGCCACAATGACGTGGCGCGAGTGTGAGACGTAGCTGACACGCACACTAGCTTAACAAAGATGACCAGTTTGTTTTAGTTGTTGTGCAGCGTGACACTCTATCTAGACATATAAATAATCAAAGAATATTACATCCAAAACTTATTGTATAAGTCATACATAATACGGACCTTTTTCAAAGATGACATACTTATAACAATTTAACATACAACTTCAAAACATTGAATAAATCTTCTTCCTTCTTCTGAACCCAGAACCATCTCTAAAGCTTCTTAACTACGTAATCCCTCTCAGGACGAATTTACGGCAGAAAAACTTGAAGTCCAACCGTTTTATTTAGAAAACTCCATCAACAAAAGTACGGGATTAAGCCAGAGATGAACGGAACAATGTTTTAAAGAGCCGTCCATATACGAGCACGGGACACGAAAAATGTTCTTTTTACTTTTAATTAAAAAATAAGCTGTATCCAAAAGTTCGTGGGTTGTTTACTAAATAATCAAAAAGGTGGAGATAAATATTTAAGCATGATTACGCGTAGATATTTATCTCTACCATTTTAAATAAACATAGGTAACCTTTTTAGAGATAAATGACAACGCGAGCGAGATTCACTCGTCGAAACAGATAGGTACGTGTAAATTAAATAATGCGGAAAGGAAAACTGTGTGATGTTTCATTAAATATTGTTCATTATTATAAATTTAAATCAGTAAATTAATCATCATCAATCATCATTTCAGACGAAAGACGTCCATTGCTGGCAGGCGGGGTGGCGATCACAGTATGGTGTTAAAATGAATAGAGAACGCTGCTGCCCATTCCAATAACTAATCTGAAGGGGCCTTTGGTCCTGCTGGAAACTACTCGTCAAAGTCTCCATCTTGTACTGAAACTATCTTGTTTCCTCTACTTTCAAACTAGCTAGCCTGAACACTGAACAGTACAAGACTAATTGCGTTGTTCCAAAACTTCGGAGTTTGTTAACTAGTAACTGGACTACTAACTGCACTTCACGCGTATGTTTTAAGGCTCTCACAGACAGGCGCGACGCGGCAGCGCGGCGCGACACTAGTAGCACAATTTCTATGAAAACTTCGAACGTGGCGCGCTGTCTGTCACGCCCGCGATATCGCGCCAGGCTGCTCAAGCCATTAGTTAGGAGTTAGGTTAGGTTAGGTTAGGTTCCGGCCGTGGTCGAGTCGATGGCCGGCAGCGAGGAGTCCTGGGACGCGGTGGTATCCTTCTGCGAAACAGTCGTGTCGCAGAAGGAGGCTGCGGAAAGGGAGTGGGAGATCTCGTCCACTCACCCGGCCCGCAGCAGGCGCACCGGGCGTCGGCAGAGGGCAGATAATGCCCTCTTCCGGCCCCAAATGGGTCCAGGGACGGCGGACTCGGGGACGTCCGCCGCCCCCCATCACACTGGACCCGAGGTGGCGGCGCGTAGTGTTCCACGCGCGCTCCTTTCAGACGTCGCGGAGGGGTCCAACACCTCACCCCCCCGCAGACTTGAGGTGGCCCGCAGAGGCGGGCCGGCACTAGCCGGGGATCACGGAAGTAATACTAGCTCCCAAGATCCCCGGTGCAAGTGTGGGAAGGGAACACCGGGGTGGTTTTTAGTCAGTAAGAGTCTGACAGACCCCTCCGCCCAACCCAGGGCGGAGGACATCCATGAGGATTTTCCACCCCGGCAAAAAAAAAAAAAGGTTAGGACCTACGTTGTCTTGAATAACGGTTTATTTATTCTGAGAGCCTAGACGCAACTTCTTTTCGAAGATAAATAATCACAGCTTCCTTTTAACTTCGCAATGTTTACCGTTTTTACCAAATACCCTTAAGATGACATTCTTGATCGAAATATTGAAATATACTTGAAATATCTGAGAATACTTTAATGAAATACTAGAAAAATCTGAGAATACTTTACGTTAAGAAATACTGGCCTGGGCACATATCCTTTTAAAACACGGTAATGGTTGTTCCAAGACTGACATTTATTTTTAAATATTAAAGAACTAATAGATAGAAAGAAAATAAATAAATAAATAATAAATAAATTGTTTATTACCACAAATTTCAAGTACATTGCACTGTATAGATTAAAGATCTTAATTTAGCATTAGGTAGATAAGTACAATTGGTCCGACCCTGTCTGCAGTGAGAAAGTGAAGAGTGAATTTTATTGTATAAGAGTAAATGTTTAATGATTGTGTGAGGAAGTGGATGGGGTGTTTTATGATAGTGTTGTGTGTAGTGAAAGAAGTGAGTGTATGTTTGTAGTGTGTTAGAGATGTGAGTGATTAGCGCGTGTGCGAAAAATAGGTGAATTACACATAAAGAGGTGTTTATTAGGTGACGTAGGTTAAAAGAGATTCCATTCCATGGTAGTCCTGTTTTAGCAGCCAGTCAATTACTGCACGTTTTAGTTTAAACCTGGGGAAATACATTTATTTGGCACACAAATTACTTGTAGGTACAGCGAATTAAAAAAAAAAAACCGGCCAAAAGCGAGTCGGACTCGCGCACGAAGGGTTCCGTACCATTATCTATAAAAATGGCAAAAAAATTATGTTTGTTGTATGGGGGCTCCCATACAACAAACGTGATTTTTTATCACCCCTTAAATATTTTTTATTTAATTATTTATTTTTAAAGAGAATATAGAACTAAATATTTTGTGAATATTTCAAGCGTCTACCTCTTGTCGTTATCAATATCGAGCAAAAACGAGCAAAAAAATCACGTTTGTTGTATGGGACCTCCCATACAACAACCGTGATTTTTTTGCTCGTTTTTGCCCTTAAATATTTATTTTATTTTGTTTTTTAGTATTTGTTGTTATAGCGGCAACAGAAATACATAATCTGTGAAAATTTCAACTGTCTAACTATAACGGTTCACGAGATACAGCCTGGTGACAGACGGACAGACAGACAGACAGACGGCGGAGCCTTAGTAATAGGGTTCCCGTTTTACCCTTTGGGTACGGAACCCTAAAAACAGAAAGTGTAAAGTGCGTTGTATTAAATCAGGAATTTGTTCCTCACGGCTGCGCCAAATAGGACCAGTTCAGCAAAAATGTCAGACAAACAGTGCCTGACGCTGGTTTTCAAATAAAAACTGTGTTATTACAATGCACGTGACATTAGCTACAAACATATTACACTAGATGGCGCTAGTAGGTACAATATAGAGTAATTTTGATATTTTACAAAAGAGACATTCTATAGGTTAAATTCTTACAAAATCGCTTACTAAAGGGAATTTGCAACACGTTCATCTGTATTTAGAAGATTTTTAGTTTATATCTCATCACTTTTTCCAACTTGTACTTAGTGTTTTTTTTTGGAAGACGTTTGTTTTAGTTTTTGTAAAAAAGTTTTTATTTGTAACAAATAAAAACTTTTTTACCAAAACTAAAACAAACGAAACTAATGAAAAAACAACGAAACAACCAACGGGAAAACTAATGTTTTAGTACCCACCCCACACAAATTCCAATTCGGCTATGTGCTATGTAAATAGCAGTGACAGGAAGTTATAATTATAATAATATCAATAATATCATACGTAAAAAAAAAACGTATTTAGTGGATCAGTTTGTAATTTATCTAAGTTGCAATCCAAGTAGCATTGCAAGCTGTATACAAGCTGTATGTAAGTTCGTTTATGTAAACTAGACTGTAAATTCAGTATAAGAGGGCACAGTGATCCTTATTCAAGCTGACAATCATGATAAGGCTTTAGCTGTTGTAAAATATTCCTTTAATTATACTTTAAATTTTGTTTTTGTACATTCGAAAATAGCGACAATTTGCTAAACAGCCTAAACGGTATTTGGAGGGTGTTATAGTCTGAGTAGCTGTACTTAGTAAGTTAAGGATTATATTGTACAGCTATTAGCTTTTAATCAGCATTATAATAACACTTAAAACTGTAATAAGTAAGTGATCACATTGAAAATACAGCCTGTATACAGCAGGTTCACGCCCTCACGCCACTAGTCGCTGCAGGAGAAGCCCCGGGCGTCGGGAGTCGCAGGCCGATTCCCGGCCACCGTAAGCGCGGTCTTGTGGATGGTGAGCGATGGGTAGCTTGCCGTCCGATAAGGACCAGGCCTGGGTCGTTGGCGCGTTGTGTTCCACGCGCGCCTCAAAGAGATGTCAGCACCACCTAACGGGTCCATTAGGGCCAATGCCTGCCAGCATACTCTCCCATACATCGATATACGTTACGGTCAATTCTCCAACTGCAAATTTAAGTTGGTCGACTATAATCGTTAACTTGTAAAGCCTACTTAGCTGTGATAGCTTTCCTTTTAATTTCGTTATATACAGGGTGTCCCGTAAATAATGGATCAAACGTAACGGGTAGGTAGCTTACCTCATTTCCAACAACTAATTTGAACAGTAAAAAAAAAACCGATAAGGTAACCAAGATATTTTTTTTTTTTCGATTTTTACTATTTTCTGTACCAGCATTCAGTGTTTTTAATGCTGTTGCTGAAAATGGTATCATATTTAGGTGTGATTTTTGTCAAACATTTCTGAATAGTTTACTAATGTTATAAGATACCATTTTTTTAAATAACATTTTATTTGCCAAAAAAAAACAAAATAAAATAAATATTTAAGGGCAAAAACGAGCAAAAAAATCACGGTTGTTGTATGGGAGGTCCCATACAACAAACGTGATTTTTTTGCTCGTTTTTGTAATTTGTTGTTATAGCGGCAACAGAAATACATAATCTGTGAAAATTTCAACTGTCTAACTATAACGGTTCACGAGATACAGCCTGGTGACAGACGGACAGACAGACAGACAGACGGCGGAGCCTTAGTAATAGGGTTCCCGTTTTACCCTTTGGGTACGGAACCCTAAAAACAGAAAGTGTAAAGTGCGTTGTATTAAATCAGGAATTTGTTCCTCACGGCTGCGCCAAATAGGACCAGTTCAGCAAAAATGTCAGACAAACAGTGCCTGACGCTGGTTTTCAAATAAAAACTGTGTTATTACAATGCACGTGACATTAGCTACAAACATATTACACTAGATGGCGCTAGTAGGTACAATATAGAGTAATTTTGATATTTTACAAAAGAGACATTCTATAGGTTAAATTCTTACGAAATCGCTTACTAAAGGGAATTTGCAACACGTTCATCTGTATTTAGAAGATTTTTAGTTTATATCTCATCACTTTTTCCAACTTGTACTTAGTGTTTTTTTTTGGAAGACGTTTGTTTTAGTTTTTGTAAAAAAGTTTTTATTTGTAACAAATAAAAACTTTTTTACCAAAACTAAAACAAACGAAACTAATGAAAAAACAACGAAACAACCAACGGGAAAACTAATGTTTTAGTACCCACCCCACACAAATTCCAATTCGGCTATGTGCTATGTAAATAGCAGTGACAGGAAGTTATAATTATAATAATATCAATAATATCATACGTAAAAAAAAAACGTATTTAGTGGATCAGTTTGTAATTTATCTAAGTTGCAATCCAAGTAGCATTGCAAGCTGTATACAAGCTGTATGTAAGTTCGTTTATGTAAACTAGACTGTAAATTCAGTATAAGAGGGCACAGTGATCCTTATTCAAGCTGACAATCATGATAAGGCTTTAGCTGTTGTAAAATATTCCTTTAATTATACTTTAAATTTTGTTTTTGTACATTCGAAAATAGCGACAATTTGCTAAACAGCCTAAACGGTATTTGGAGGGTGTTATAGTCTGAGTAGCTGTACTTAGTAAGTTAAGGATTATATTGTACAGCTATTAGCTTTTAATCAGCATTATAATAACACTTAAAACTGTAATAAGTAAGTGATCACATTGAAAATACAGCCTGTATACAGCAGGTTCACGCCCTCACGCCACTAGTCGCTGCAGGAGAAGCCCCGGGCGTCGGGAGTCGCAGGCCGATTCCCGGCCACCGTAAGCGCGGTCTTGTGGATGGTGAGCGATGGGTAGCTTGCCGTCCGATAAGGACCAGGCCTGGGTCGTTGGCGCGTTGTGTTCCACGCGCGCCTCAAAGAGATGTCAGCACCACCTAACGGGTCCATTAGGGCCAATGCCTGCCAGCATACTCTCCCATACATCGATATACGTTACGGTCAATTCTCCAACTGCAAATTTAAGTTGGTCGACTATAATCGTTAACTTGTAAAGCCTACTTAGCTGTGATAGCTTTCCTTTTAATTTCGTTATATACAGGGTGTCCCGTAAATAATGGATCAAACGTAACGGGTAGGTAGCTTACCTCATTTCCAACAACTAATTTGAACAGTAAAAAAAAACCGATAAGGTAACCAAGATATTTTTTTTTTTTCGATTTTTACTATTTTCTGTACCAGCATTCAGTGTTTTTAATGCTGTTGCTGAAAATGGTATCATATTTAGGTGTGATTTTTGTCAAACATTTCTGAATAGTTTACTAATGTTATAAGATACCATTTTTTTAAATAACATTTTATTTGCCTTAGAAAAAAAATCTTAAATTGAAAAGTTTTGTTTTTACGATGAAAAGACCAGAATTGGAAAAATTCTCCTGTAAAAAAAATGTATGACACCAAAGTGTACCATTATTTTAAAAACTTGTAAAATTACTAAGGTTTGCAAATTGGTATAAAACTTACGTCTAGTCCTTGCGGTTACAAAGATATTGCTATGACTGTGATGAAGAAGACAGAACAGAAATTAAAATGGTACAATCTAACTTTTCTTTCTCGTAATGGCTCATGCTTGTAATCTAAGCATGTGGTTAAGCGTGTAGCGTAATTCCGAGCCGATGACGTCATCTGTTCGGAATTTGGGACCGCTACCTGCGGAGTTGCACCTCACTCAGTGTGAAAGGGATAGATAGCGCCGCTTTTGTATTTTTGGTAAATCGGTGTCTTCGAAAACAATCGTTTGTGTGAGGTTGTACGTGTGTGCAGTAGTACGATGCCTCGTTACGAGTACACGCCACGGGAGTATGCTGAAATGCATTTTATCTACGGAGAAGCAAGAGGTAATGCCAGGGCGGCCGCAAGATTGTATCGTGAAAGATACCCGAACCGGGATCGACATCCCGACTATCGCGTATTCATTAGAGTGCATAACGCGCTTCTTGAGGGAAGAAGTCAAAGTCAAAGTCAAACCATTTATTTCAAATAGGCACATAAGAGGCACTTTTGAACGTCAAAATTTACAAAAAAAATAGCATTGATTCTAGTTGCCCCTTCCAAAAGGTAGTTTCGTATGGAGAAGAATGGGCAAGAAACTCCACCGGTACTCTTTTAAAAATGTTTTACAATATTTTGTTTGATTACATTAATTATATGATTATATGTGAAGACGATGCACCTAGAATAAAATTACTATACCATAATAGGTAAAACGAATTAAAAACTAAGCAATGAAAAATAACTTAATTATTAGATAGATACGTGGTGTTCACATATTTACAAACATCATACAAGTATGTTTTTCTAAAAAAAATAAAAAAATAAGTCAGTGTGTGAGTATAGGTTATGAATTCTTGGCACCGGAGTTGGGGGTGCCAGTGAAGGGCGACCGTCACAAGTCAATGACGAAATTATTATTCGAGAAATCGAGGAAGATTCGTCGGTCTCAATTCGCGTCATAGCGCAACGCACAGGTATTCCAAGATCGACGGTACATCGAGTTCTAAAAAGGCACCGGTTGCACCCATATCACGTGCAACGTGTTCAAACGCTGACGTCACGTGATTACCCGCAAAGAGTAGCATTTTGCCAAAGGATGCTTAGAATGATACGGGCGGACCCACAGTTTTTTAATAAAATTTTATGGATTTTTTAATTTTATGGAGTGACGAGTCTTCATGCCGGCGAGATAGATATCTCAATTTGCATAATTTGCACAGTTGGCAGCTGGTAAACCCACATTTGATGCGAGAGGACAGGAGCCAACATCAATTTAAAATAAATTTATGGGCAGGAATAATAAATGGGCAAATAATAGGGCCCTTTGAACTACCAGCAACTCTAAACGCCGAATACTATCTTCATTTTTTAAGGAATGAGTTGCCAACGTTATTAGAAAATATTCCAGAAGACGTGCAGCAAGCAATGTGGTTACAAAATGATGGTTGACCCGCTCACTATGCGACGGCAGTAAGGGCGCAACTCAATGAAACTTACCCTGACAGATGGATCGGCCGATTAGGACCAATTTTGTGGCCTCCGCGATCTCCGGATTTAAATCCCTTAGATTTTTTTTATTGGGGATGTTTAAAAGACAAAGTTTACAAACAACGAATAACGTCGGAAGAAGAATTACGTCAGCGCATCCAATCTGCTGTATCAGAAATAAACAACAGCCATTTTGTCCGTCGGATAAGAGCTTCCTTTATTAGGAGGTGCAGACTTTGCATTCTCGTAGGGGGACGTCAGTTTGAACATTTACTGTAAAAACAAAATAAACGATTTATTTGTATTTTTTTTTTAATTTAACCTCCTAATTTTTTTCATACCTAAACATTTTTAAGAAAATGGTTGAATTGTGCACACTTTTTCAAATTTTATTTTATTTCGTAATTTGGCACCTCTGTCAGATTCATAGCAATATCTTTGTAACGACAAAGACTAGGCGTAAGTTTTATACCAATTTGCAAACCTTAGTAATTTTACAAGTTTTTAAAATAATGGTACACTTTGGTGTCATACATTTTTTTTACAGGAGAATTTTTCCAATTCTGGTCTTTTCATCGTAAAAACAAAACTTTTCAATTCAAGTTTTTTTTTCTAAGGCAAATAAAATGTTATTTAAAAAAATGGTATCTTATAACATTAGTAAACTATTCAGAAATGTTTGACAAAAATCACACCTAAATATGATACCATTTGCAGCAACAGCATTACAAACACTGAATGCTGGTACAGAAAATAGTAAAAATCGAAAAAAAAATATCTTGGTTACCTTATCGGTTTTTTTTTTTACTGTTCAAATTAGTTGTTGGAAATGAGGTAAGCTACCTACCCGTTACGTTTGATCCATTATTTACGGGACACCCTGTATACTACTGCCATGAATTTTTTCATTTATCCAAAACCAACTATTTAGCTGGCAGGGGGGGGGGGGGGACACTCAGCACGAATTGACGGGGTCCATTAGGGCCAATGCTGGCAGGCTGGGTTGCGAATTTGTCCGAAAGGGATATGAAGGAACACGGGTGGGTTTTAATCAGTAAAAGTCTGACACGCCCTCCGGGCGGAGCGGGAGAAGTTATTTGATAATTCCCACCAAAAAAAAAAAAAGGGGTGGGGGACACGACCCTAAAAAAATAGCACTTTAAAGCTTAATATTACGCAAACGGATCCCTGAATTGAAAAATGGTTTCCACAGACCCACAATATTTTTAAACGGCCTATCCAACGATACCCCCATACTATGGGAAAGTCGAAAAAAAAATATCATCCCCACTTTACGTACAAGAGGTACTTACTCTAAAAAAAAAAAATTCAAGGTTTTCTTTAATATTTATACCCATGCCAAATTACAGCTTTCTAGTACTAAGAGTTTCTGAGCTAAGCTGGGGACAGACGAACGGACAGACAGACGGACATGACAAAACTATAATGTTCAGTACTTGGTACTTGTTGACGGGCCTACACTGTCCTCCCATACCTATTAACACTGTAACTTGGAAACATTGTTAAAGCCCACTTTTTTTTAAAAGAGTAACCGTGGAGTTTCTTGCCGGCTCTTCTCCATAGGAAACGACCAATTGGAACCGTGCACCTAGCTTCTGACGTTTCATAAGTGCCCATGTAGGTTTATGTGAAATAAAAATTTTTGATTTTGATTTTGATAAGGGTTTCTTGTTAACTACGAAACCCTAAAAAAAATAAAAAGATCCCAACGTATTGAGAACCTTCTCCTTTTTTTGAAGTCAGTTAAAAATAATGATGGAGACGGCCGTGAAGCAAAGTTGCTAACACATCAGCTTATTTGACAAAAGCATTTCGATGTTCTTGGTGTATTACAAGGTACGTGGACTATATAAATTCAAAAACAGAAATGGAAGTTAGAGAACATTTTTCACGACGGTTCTAATTTATCTACATGTTGTATCATGCCAAAAAACCAACTGTAGCGAAAGACAATTTATTGCTTTTGTGTCAGCACAAACTTGGATCTAGACCACGGCGTCTCCGACCAGCGGGCTAATTGCGTAACTCACTATCAGTAGGAATCGGTTTCAATTTGACAGTTCAACAACATTCATTGCGTTATTTACGTTGTTGAGCAGACAAACTTTTCTAACTTAAGAAGCAATATACTTCAAAATCATTCAGATTGTGATTTATAGTGTGTTAGCAATAGGGTGCTGATTAAAATCGGGAAGAAAACTTGTGAATTGTTTGGTTGGATATTCACAATCTTTGGGAGGACCAAAATAAACATCGGATGTTGACAATACATGGAAAATTAATGTGTGAATGCTCTAGAAAGTATAGTTAGTTGATATTTTAACGCAAACCCCCTTATTACAAAATAAGGTTTATTTTCAGACCCAGGGTTAAAACATGGAGCCATTATGGAATTTCGAACTTTATTCCGACTATGGTAAAGTTCCTAAACACAAAACTGACAACTTAGTACCGAACTAAGTTTTCAGTTTCGAATAAAGAACGGTATTTCAATCACAGTTACGTTCTTATTACAAAAACTGGCTCCATGGTTTAAGCCATGTCAAAATATAAATCTTTTTTTGTAATAAGGGGGTATGTTTTGTTTTGACTTTCCATAGGGCAGACTGCAGACTCCTTGGAATCATTATCATGATCTTCCTGCCGCGGCCAATGTTACTTGATGTGACCGTGCCACACGTTTTTTTCATCCAACCGACACGCTACCAGTAAATAACTTTGATAAAATTATGATAGCATGTAGGTATATCTCCGGTCGCATCGTTCTTTTGCAGAGCAAAAGTCAACATAATTGAGGAGACTGAACAAGAATAAGATCACAAACATTCCTCACAACTCTTGACGGGGATTTCAGACTTTGCAATACGTTTCAAACTATTCATTGGAGGTTTCTTCACTATGACCTTAACTTTATAAGCGTAACTTTATGCGAAAAAGAGATACTTTTGAAATTTTCTACAGCGAGACTGTATTGCAATCACAGCCTGATGTGTACTGAACAAACTAAACAAAGAAAAAACTAAACATCAGTAACCCAATCCAACCAAATCCTACCCCAGACAAACGCACAGAAATAACCATGATTCGGGAACATCTAATCATAACATCGTATGAGATGTTCCTTCATATCGCCTGTTATCGCTCGCGGCCATAACTGTTAACGCTGGCGTCATGTGGCGCAGACATATTGTTCGAACGTTAACTGGTTATGGGGCCTTTTTGTGTGTTTTGCGTAAAAGGGTGGCTGTATTTGGTAGGCATAGATAGCACCTTTCCTGCGTGTAAGGTAACTTGGAAATTAAGCTTTTTTTATTAATGGTATCTTGCAGGTATGGTAACCGGGCTATCCTGTGACGCTTTCATAAATTTAGGCCTCCAGTCAGGGCATTTATTAAGGCCTCCAGACAGGGCATAAAAAATTAGCTGGAACTGATATTTGGATGTAACGCTGAAAGGTCTAGCTCCCACTGTGTCGTGACGACTGCCTTGTTTATTTGAGTAGAGCTTTATTATTCATTATTCAAGATCAAATTGAATTATTTGAAGAAACTTCACATACGTGATGGGTACTGATATCTAAACACGGTAACACAAACAGGTAAAACGATTTTGATGTGAAACATCTATAGGCGCATGTAAAACCGATTGCTGGCGGGGCGACGCATGCCGCGTGGCGATCGGCCACTATACACTTATATAGTCTATATGTAGTAGTGTGTAAATGTTCGTGTAGTGCGATGTTTCACATCTGCCAGTCGCCCCGTGACGGATTTTTATTTTTTAAAGTCTAAGCGTGCTTGATATAATTATCGTTCCGAAAAAGGTTCTCGAAAATTCTACTTACATTAGATTAGAAACCAAATCGACAGAAAAAACTTACTAAGACAACTTTACGCATGACGTAGAGAAAATAGTTCTTGGAAATATCTTGCACTAAAATATATTAGGTACCTACCAGACTTTTCCACGAACATGCACAGAGTTGCCAGTAACAATTATGTGAGATGACATGCACTTAAAGTTTATTTCTTTTGCAACACTGACAAGGGATGGTACCTATCTCCAAAGTACGTGGTTCGCATTTATCGCAGGAACCCTGTGTGAGAGATATTTTTCTTTATTTCTTTGCAGCTAGAGATTGTTTATTATAATTATATTAAGCAGTAGAGGGTAAGTTGAATTTTAAATAGGTTCATCCGTCATCATTCATTAATTTCAGCCGAAACACGTCCACTGTGGACATAGCCTCGCCCAAAGAAAAAAAAAATTGCGATTTTTTAATGGCAGGCGGGTTGGCGATCGCAGTATGATGTTCAAATGCATAGAGAACGCTGCTGCCCATTCTCTAGTAAGCCCCTTAGTCGCCTTTTACGACACCCACGGGAAGAAATAGGATGGTGCTATTCTTTACGTCCGGCACCACACGGAACTAATATAAATTTAAATAGGTTAACATTGTACTGCTTGTTTTGCTTTGTGATTATAGGAAACTTTTGTTATGTATTCAACTGAAACGAGACTATAGGTACCTTCCCACTGATTCTTCATTTAAAGGGTCAAATGAAATTAACTAGAGAAACTACACAAACATGATGGGTATCGATATCAAACAATAATAAAACAAAAAAAAATGATACTAACTAATGCAAGATCATTTCGAAAGTGTGCAAGTAAGAATTATTTTTACAAAATTATGATTGTCGTATCTTCAAAAGCACAATTTATAATTCTCACCAATCGAATAGAATACTCTCTATTAAATACACCGTAAGGAGAAGTTTAAAAAAATCTTAAATTATCTCTTTTCTATTTCATCCGAATAACACTAAACTATTTCTAACCCTCCACTAGCGAAACAGTTTGACCCATATTTGTTTAATAAGCAAAACAAAACGTATAGAAAAGGCGCGATACCAGCCCGCTAGCTAACCGATTTAGTTGAATTGACATTTCGGGGATACAATCTACCCTATGAACGGGACAGAGTAATAATATTATCACTGGGTTTGAGACCAACCGCCACTAACTTGAGTCTCAAAGGGTTAGTTTTGACAGAAAGTTATTTTTGTTTTATAGTTTGGTAGCGTGGTTGAGGAAGTAAAGTAGTGAAGGATTGAGAGATGAAGAAATAATAAAATTGAACTGTAAACTAGATTATCTACTACTTAGGATGTTTTTCGGAAATAAGTTGTGAAACTGCTCAGTACGTAATGATTAGAAAACAACATAGGTAATTTAATAAAACCGGCCAAGTGCGAGTCAGACTCGCGCACGAAGGGTTCCGTACCATTATCTATAAAAACGGCAAAAAAATACGTTTGTTGTATGGGAGCCCCCCTTAAATATTTGTTTAATTTTAATTGAATTATTTATTTTTAAAGTAAATATATAACTAAATATTCTGTGAATATTACAAGCATCTATTGCCGTTATCAATATCGAGCAAAAACGAGCAAAAAATCACGTTTGTGTATGAGAGCCCCCTTAAATATTTATTTTATTCTGTTTTTTTAGTATTTGTTGTTATAGCGGCAACAGAAATACATAATCAGTGAAAACTTCAACTGTCTAACTATCACGGATCATGAGATACAGCCTGGTGACTGACGGACATATAGACAGACAGACGGCGGAGCCTTAGTAATAGGGTTCCCGTTTTACCCTTTGGGTACGGAACCCTAAAAATGATTCAGCTTATTATTGATATAGGGCTGGATAGACTGTAATATTCTGAAAAACGCATATTACCAAAAGACCCATTGAAACATTTTCGGAACGGTTTGGTAGTCTTCAGGAAACTTTCATCAAAAGGATCGAATTCTTTGACTAAATATTAAGTTCCAGTCTTGTAGCTACGAAAGTAAAAATGAATGAGACATAAGTACGGCCAAAAAATTGGACCTAAGACGTGTATAAGCGCCATTTTGTTCCATCACCATAATTTCGTTATAATACAAGTAATTTCCCGAAAATTATACGACAACGTAGGTAAATTGACGTTTCATCTCCATCTCTTGAAGAAAGCAGTACTAAACGATAATAAATTCAATTTAAAACCTTTCCGTTTGGCCAATAAAATAGACGTTACACTGATGAACAGACAAACAGGATGTTGTTTTTGTAATTTAAACTGCGTTTTTATGGCGAACGATAAAGTTAAGGGAGCTGTTTATTTGTGAGACTAGTTGGTGAAGCGGGTACGCTCGATAAGATATGGTATTGATTTTCGTTATTATTATTTTTCTAGTTTTTCAGGGCTATTTTTGTACTTTGAGGAGTACGGTGTGTAAAACATGATTGCTTTACGTTTACCTGCCAGATTTAATTTTATTTCGATTCCTCGTATTTAAAAAACAACAAATAATAATGGTGTACTAGTAAAGTACAAAATGTGTAAGGGGTCTGATTTTTTTAAACTGGATTATTTTGTTATGCATCAGCGTATAGCAAGATTGGATTGTGGCTAAGTTTTTTTTTTTTTAAACGGTAATTATAGTCATACATGCAGCAATTTTTAAATTACAGCTACACGGGTGGTCTGATCAGGTTAAGCTACGCTTGCCGCGGGTGGTCAGTGGATGGGTGACCATATTTATATACCGATACCCCTCCGTTGGTTCCGGCTGTCATTCGTGGATCTTTGACAGTCGTTAAGGGTCATCAGAAGCCCGAAAGTCTGACAAACAGTCTTATCAAGGGGTATCGTATTACCCAATAACTGGGTTGTGGAGGTCAGATTGGCAGTCGCTCCATGTAAAATACTGGTATTCAGCTGCATCCGGTTAGACTGGAAGCCGACCCCAACATAGTTGGGAAAAGGCTAGGCAGGTGATGGTCAGCCTATAGCAGTCTATTGCAGAACATTGGCCTCGCTAATTGCACGCTACTTTTTAACTCCCATGTCTTAATTAGAAAAGATGGCCCTTACTAAGAAAGTAAGGTCGAAAAGAAGGTAAGTAAGCATCTTTTCTAATTAAGACTAAATTCTTTTAAACTAATATTCTACTTAAAGAGGTAAAATGTGTGAGTTTGTCTGTAGGTGGTTATCTTCAGAACTCCTGATCGGATTCCGAAAATTAATTAATTAAAAAGTAAAACAATACATTTCGCGGGCAGAAGCTAGTCATAAATATAATATGGTTATGAATAAGTACCTATCTTGTATCTCTCGAGAACCCCGTAAAAGATTTTTCCTATTATCTACCAAATCCCGCTCATAGGTAGGTACAACTTAGATTCATGTCCTAAATAATTCCTCAAAGGCATGTAAGTTAGTTTAAAAGTTCTCCAATTACTAAGGAGCCACCAGTTTCGCAAATAAAACAACTTTCTTAATAAGTAAAAAACTTTGTCCGTAACTTGTTTCACTAATAAAATATTCTGTTCAAATAAAATATTTCAACGGCTTTGTATATTTAAAACATTATTTATTACATTATTACTTGGAGTATTATAATAATATACATAACATCACGCCTGTAATCCCAGCAGGGTTAGGAAGAGGCGTACCTATGTACGCCAACATTTCGCCAGTTATGTTCAAGTCCCATGTAATTGAGAGCTCGCCTACAAATCCAGACTCCAAGCTGCTACTGTGAAATTCCTGATAGAACAACTAACAACACTTTTCGCGATCCGGGAAACGAACCCAGGACCTCATGCTCAACAGTAGCGCTTGCGCCCACTAGACCAGCGAGGCCTCACCATGCCGCACACAAGTAAAAGACGAAGAAAAACAGAAGAGTTTAACGCCAGCAGCACACCTGCACCGCGAAACCATAGCAGCGAAACCGCAGTAGTCAATTCAACTGGCTCGCGTCATGTTTCGCTACTCGAATCGGATCCGACTAGCGGAACATGACGCGAACCAGTTGAATTGAACTACCGCGGTTTCGCTGCTATGGTTTCGCGGCGGAGATGTGCTACCGGCGGCTTGCCGGCGTAAAGAGTGTAAATGGTTGAGTTTTTGGATGTGATCACGTAGTACATTACATTGTTAAGTCTATATCTTTTGCAATCGACTAACAGCCAAAACGCTCGTCTTAGCTTCAGCTAGATCAGCTTTGCTTAATTTTTTCTGAGTGCAACTTGTTTAAAGATGTAAATTTTTGCAATAAAATTTGTAATGTACAACGTGCTTTTCACTACGAGCTCGCCTGACTACTAAGCTGGTATTATTTTGCAAGTCTCCTCGCATTTTGTATGAAGTGAACTTAAATCTCCGAAGTTTCGCCAGCTTACGAAGAAGTAAGATTAAATATAAAATCTTAAGTCCCTCGCCAACACTACAAGTACATACAAATAACAAACAACGTCATTTTGCATTTTGTTAGAGTTACAGAGAAAAGCGATAACAGACCGAATGTTGTGAACTGCTTTAGTAGATTTCAAAATGTACTCTTGGAAACTAAAACAGCCAGCATCTATCACCAAGCATATTATACTATTCAACAAAACCGGTATTTTTGCGACAAATAATGAGACATACCTACAGAATTACTTTCCAGGTTAATTATTTTAAGCTAGAAACTTTGAAAAAACCGAGCTTATTTCAACGGCTTCTGTAATACTTATGGATTGAAGGAAAATCAGACAATATAGAGGTACTAAATTCGATCCCCAACCCAGGGTGAATGAGATGATGCAAAATGAAATGGCACAAAGATGACTCCAGACTTGACAGCATCGGTCGAGGTACACCATGCAACCAGCATGCCTTTTTGTAGAAAATATACTAAAAGCTCAACTGTACCAACCTATTTATGGTACCAACAGACAGTCTTCCGCCATTATTTCTGTATGAGCTCTTGAACCAGTGCGGGTGTACCGTCGTAAACCGAAGTTTAAATTAACGCCCGCTCTGTGTGGGTTTTGTTTGATACACAGTTCAACTTTATAGTAGGCACTGAAGTTAGAGTAATTGTCGGTTTTGTGTGGGAGTGAATAAAGGAAAACGCAAAGAATTAATACAGATCTGGGCTTTTCCGCCCCTGCGTCGCCAATGTGCCTTTTATTCTCCTAGCCTAAAACATTCAGTGTACTGCGCATACGCTGTATTCGCTGACGAAGTCAATCTGACAGGATATCACAAGGTCTGATAGACATTTCAATCGTTAAAGCTTTTTTTTGATGATTGAGATACCTGAAAGCCGTTCAACAATATGTCTAAGTTACATCGAGCAAAGCCGGAGGCACCCACAATAACATACATACAACTGCCGCTACAATGGTGACATTAATGTAGCACACGAGTAGGGCAAGTATTCGTACATTGAAAACTTAAAAATTTCAAACAAATTAAATAATAAAGCTCTCTCTTTAATTCAATTCGTCTACTCTTTGCACGTTATTATGATGTTATGATCCGTGACCCCGGAAAATGACCTCTGCTGGTTCTTTAAGTACAAGTTTCTCCAAAATGCTTTATTTTTAGAAAATTGTTAATAAATCAACAAATAATAACGTTTAATGATATAAAAATATCTTCGTATAAAGAAACCGTACAGTTGTATTAAATTAATGTTGCCATTAAAGCAGCATGCTGTTGATTGTACAGTGTTACGTACACTGTACAATCTACAGCGTGCCGCCTAGCCACCCTCCCCCATACGTAGTTACTAACACCGAAACAATAACACTAATCAAAGTTCCCTGATTTGAATTTGACAAGGTTTACAAATTTTGACATCCTACATCAGGCGAACTCATTCCATTGTTTGGAAAGCTAAACCTTTTGGTATGTTGATGTTGGTGCCAAATATAGGTTTTCCACGAATTGTGCTATTTTATTAGGTTCAAAACTTGAATGGCCGAAAACTGAATTGGCCGTGATTTTCTAGGCATGTTTTCAAGCTGATCAATAAATATTTGTAGTTGGTTTAGGTGGAAAGCATTTTTACCTATTCTTTTATATTTAAATCAGGAACATTACTCATAATTTGTTAGTACCTATTACTTAAACTATATTAGTATGTTTAAATAATGAAGACAGAAACATAAACAATAATAATACAACACAACACAACTTAAGGACTACTACATATTATACCTATTATATAATATGCCATCTTGAGGCTGAATTTAGTTATTGAGGCGCTGACAAGAGGCAAATGATAAAAATAGGCTTGTATAATGTCTTAAACAAATAAATTGCCAAGTCATTTATAGTTTGTGGTAGCGGAAAAAATAAAAAAAATTAAGAAACAAAAACAGATAGGAAAAGAAGGAGATTTAAATAAATAAATGAATAATAAATAAATATGTTATTCTTGAACATATTTCTCAGAACTTGGTTGTTAAAAAAACACGTTTAGAAAAAAAATATCGATACAAATTAACAGTAAAGTAACCCTTTACTTTGAGTTTCAATCCAAAATAGGTATTAATTATATCAACGTACGGGTGGTATTTAATTAATAACAAGAACCTCTTATTTGTATGGAGAACTTGGTTGTAGCAAAAGGAGTATGTAAGGAGCGTAGCAGGTGGCGTTCTATAGTTTCTGCCTACCCCCATGGGAAGAAGGCGTGAGTTTATGTATGTATATATGTGTGTAATTTGGTTGTTTTATATTTTAGATTACTCAACTCATTTTTGAGTAAATAGATAATTGCTTCATATTTTGCAATAAATTACAAGCGTTGTGTCATCGCGCTTCTCTTTCTTTTGTATGCAGTCTGACAGTGGCCGCGGTTTAGCTGTTGTCAGCGTTTAAGTAAGGCAGTATAATTTCACCAACCTTTTCAACTATCGCTTTATATGAAGACTAGCTGCGCCCCGCGGTTTCACCTGCGTAAGTCTCGATCCCGAGGGAATATCGGGATAAAAGTAGCCTATGTCTTAATCCAGGGTGTCAGCTACCTCCATACAAATTTTTTATCAAAATTGGTCCAGCCGTTTAAGCGTGAAGAAGTAACAAACATACACACACACACACTCACAAACTTTCGCCTTTAAAATATTAGTGTGATGTGATGATGAATATGAATAAGTTCCTACAGTCATCATAACTCAGAGTAGGCAAAACAAGGAGTTTGAAAGAACAAATCCTTACCTTATGACACAGTACATCGATGTCTAACTCGTTAGCGACGTCTTTGATGAGGTCCATAAACAGGTCCGCTTCATCTAGCTGCTTCTGTGCCGACCCACTGGGTGATCTGGACCTCTGCAATAAAAAAATTGGTATTTTTGATCATTTCGTAGGAGGTTGTTAATTTGTTTTTATAAGTTTCCTGGCTCCTGTCGATCGAATACAATTTTTTTTTTTAGGTGTGTGTACTATATAGGTACGTTATGTTATGTGTTATTTTTTTTATTTCTTTTTGGAAATAGGGGTCTCTATTAGCAAAAATAGTACAATTTCTAGTTTCTGAAGTTTTCTGAAAAGCTCTCTGTTAATTACATTTGCTGTTGTGATTAACTAAAATTAATCTACATAGCGAATATTATCATTAAAAAAAACATTTTTTCAAATCGGTCCAGCCGTCTTCGACTAATCAGGTATTATATATTTTAAAAAAATATTCTGTCAAACTTCGGTGACGAAGTCGGATAATCAATTACATTTATTGCATAGTAGACTAGTCCGTTTAGGCCGTGGCTTCACCCGCGGTTGTCGGAAAATATCCCACGGGGACGTACTGCAGGCTTAGCTTGACGCTTTCTGTTTTTTCTACTCTACTGTAGAATAGTAATACTTGTCTACCGAAAATGTTCTACTGTCTACATGGAAACGTCATTTTTGTCTACTCTTCCGTCGGCGAAATGCTTCTCTACGGTTCTCGTGCTAAGCCCTATGTGGTAAATTTCATCCAAATCCATTCAGCCGTTTTTGTGTGCTTCAGTGACAAACATACGAATGTACAAACTTTCACATTTATATTAGTAACATAGGATGTAGGAGTAGATTCATTATTCCCTACAACTAACAACAAGTACATATGCCCGCGTCCATGTTTCCAAGTAAAGTGTAGACAGACTGTAGAACCTACAGGAATAGAGGATGCAATACAGTAGCTTGAGTTATAATATGGAATATTCTCCTTGTACAAGATATATGCAAGCTACTTTCCAATCTTCATATAGTACATCCCGAGTACATTGTATAGAGAGATGGGAACCTAGTTGTAGCAAGAAAATGAGCTGCTTTACATGGACGTACCTACTATAGAGAACATTATTACCACAAATAGGAATGTTTTTTTTTTTAATAATTATGTATATCGCGACGGATTACTATTCTAGGTAGTTGTAAAACGTGACAATATTTTTATATAATAGTTTTTACGGTTCCGTATCCAAAGGATGCCAACCGGATATTACTAAGGCTCCGCTGTCCGTCTGTCCGTCTGTCACTGGGCTGTATCTTTTGAACCGTAATAGGGAGAGCAGTGGTGGCCCAGTGGTAACGTCCCCGACTTACGAGTTGTATGTCGTGGGTTCGAACCCAGGCAGGCGCTTTACTTTGTGTAAATAATTTCAACACCACTGCTCTCAAAACGGTGAAGGAAAACATCGTGTGGAAACCGGCATGTCCTAGAACCAAAAATTCAAAGACATGTGACATCTACCAACCCGCACTGGGCCCGCGTGGTAGATTTACAGCCCACTCCCTCTCGAAGAGAGGAGGCCTGTGTCCCAGCAGTGGGAACATTATAGGCTGATTATGAGGGAGACACGTTTTGAAATGTTCAGGGAGGTAGGTCTATGATGGCTCTAACAATAAATAATAAAAATAAAATGTTATAAATTAAATGGAGTTTCAGCGTTTTTGCTCGATATCAATAATGGCAATAAATATTGTACGATGGTACGAAACCCTTTGTGTGCAAGTTCGACTCGCACTTGACCGCTTTTCTTTTTAAATAATTCTAAAGGATGACGAATTTTATTTATGTATAACAATTGATTCTTAATTAAAATACACGAGCTAAATCTAAAATATGTACCTATAGTATGTACAAGTATATAATAAAATAATAAAAAAGAGGGGCAGTGCTCACTGGGCATCAAAAAATTAGTCCGCATCGCTGTCAATGGGAAAAGTGCCCAAAAGGCTGGCAGGATGATGATTTCTTTGCGAATAGTTTTCATGTTTTTCGGAAGTTGGACAAAACTTCTATCCATTTGATTTCAATTAATTGTCCGCCATTGTCCAGACCACAATTTAAAAACACATTTTTTGAATACCAGTTCACGGTTCCAAATGCCAAAACCTTTAGTAAACAGTTTTCAACCGTGTAAACGCTTGAGGAGTCAAAGAGAACAGCTTTTACAATAGAGGCGTCACGTCGCGCGTCGGTCTGAAAGAAAAAAAGCGGTTTGTACCGATTACGATCGCTTTTTTCAGTTATTTCTAGTTAAATATTCAGATTATCAAACAAATATGGGCTATGAATAGAAATGGAAATGTCTAGTTCTTGTGTTTTCAAAGTGGGTTTATTATTATTACGGTATGGAATGGAATTTTCTATTTCAGTTAAAAGCGAAGGGTCTTTGATAATTATGTACAACGCCCACATGGTCAGTTTTTGTAAAATTAAATGGAAATATCATCATAGCATCTTTGACTTTTATGATTATTTGAATTCCAGAAATAGACACAATAATATCAGACTTTATGTGTGTATATTCAAAACCTTTTCCAAGCTAGACTTTGTAGGTTTAATGCTTCATTTTCCGTGGCATAATCGGGTTAAAAAAATATTGCTAAGGTTTTCATTTTTAATGAAAATAAAAATCCGAATGTTTTATCTATCTCTAGAAATAAAAATGAAATTCTGTTCGTTGGTAAGCGCATCACTTGAGAACGGCAGGACCAATTTGGCTATTTTTAGGGTTCCGTAGTCAACAAGAAACCCTTATAGTTTCACCATGACCGTCTGTCCGTCTGTCCCCAGCTTAGCTCAGAGACTCTTAGTACTAGAAAGCTGTGATTTGGCATAGGTAAACAAGTAAACATATTAATCATGCCGAAAATGTGGTAAAATAAAATCTTGAAAAAAAAAAATCATTTAGTGTACCTTCCATAGACGTAAAGTGAGGACGATATTTTTTTTCTCGTCTATCCCTTGATTTGGGATATCGTTGGATAGGCCGTTCTAAAATATTGAGATTCTGTGAAAACCATTTTTCGATTAAGGGATCGTTTAAGTAATATTAAGCTTTAAAGTGAAAAATTTTGTTAGAGTCAAGTGCGTGTGTTTGGATATAATATGAAACAAAATATGGCAGAAGTACATAGTATAACGAAATTAAAAGGAAACCTATCACAGCTAAATAATGCTTTACAAGTTACCGAGTAACAGTCGACCAACTTACATATTTTGCAGTTGGAGAATTGATCATGACGTATGTCGATGTAAAAAAGAAAAAAAAAAGAAAGAAAAATTGTTTATTCTGCGCAAACAAAACGCACAATACAACAAAATAACAGTCAAAATACACAATACAAAGTAGCCAAAAGCCTCGTATCCAATACACTAAACATTTTGACAATCTTGTCCATTGGTTGATGGACATGGCATGTATAGGGAGAAAATATTTTTCAACAACAAATATTAAGTTTGTTTTTAGGATTCATTAGTCCCAACTACGGAACCCTTCATTGTGCGTGGTCCAACACGCACTTGGTCGATTTTTTATTTTAAAATTTTGGTCAGTATCGGAAATAGTTTTATAAAATAAAAATAAAATATTGAAGCTCAACACACACAGGCAGCGGGTGCGGGTCGGGCGCAGGACGGGACGGCAGTACGGCGCGTGGCGGGCTGAATTATCTGTATTTATATGAATAACACCACACGAAACGCGTGCGCGGGACGGGCGCGCAGCAGGTCGGCGGCGGGAGACCTGTCTCTTAGCTACAGCCGACTTGGGTTCGTAGTCTGGGATTTCCAAGTCGGCCACGGTAACGCGTCGCTCGATAAAACTGTCAGGAGGTTTAAGCAGCTCCCACCAGAGACCACGTCATGCTGTAGAGGCGTTGCCATTAGCTGGACCCATGCGACCGAGATAAATAATTATAAAAACTATGCCTTTTAATGACCCGGAACCACAATAGCGCTAAGCTCTTGCAGTACATAAATATGAACGTCAACTATCGCAAAGGAGACGTTCACGAAATGTATGGGGCTTGGTACTAAAATAATTGAAAATTTAAACAGCCTTCTGACCTATATAGGCTGAAAGAGGTTAATTATTTTGATGTCTTTGGGCATTTTTTTTTTTTTTACAGCGGCCCGTTTTTTTTAAAACAAGTGTTGAAAAATAAAATGTTCTACAAGCATTATTTATATTTTAGGGATGGCAGCCCTGTGGCAAATGACGTGACAATGACAACGTCAGTCAGCAGGACTCGGCTTGACATTTACAACGGATATTTAGTCCGAGTTTACAGCTTTGACTTTTTTCGATACGTTTTGTTATTGCATTGTCATGATAATCAATATTTTTTGTCTTAAATTTCACGGAGCTGCAGCTAAAATTATAATAAAATCTCAAAGTATTTAATAGAAACGGAAACATTAGCTACATAAAATATAGAAATGAATAAATAAAGACTATGTGCGTTTTGTTTGTATTGAAACATTTTTCACTTTTTCACAAAAACGGGCGCCTGAAAAAATCAGATTTAACTATAATCGAGTAGCATAATAAATAAGCTTTCTAATAAGGTACATCACATTAGCGTTTAAAAGTCGTCGGAATATTATACCAATTTTGACCTCTCCTTTCATAGCTGCAGTAATAAAGTATTAGTTTAAAATGTGCAGAGGTGCACCATCCGTGGTCGTGGTTCGTGGCAGGTTGCCAATCCACCGCTGTAGCTAAGTCTACCTGAGGTCACTACTTCTGATAGTAGGTGTTCTATTTTAGAGGAGCTTAAGGAAATTGGAAAATACAAAGTGAGATATTTGATGATATTGAAATTTTAGCGTCTATTTCTGGTTTAGCGATATGCAGCTGCTCTATGTTGATAATGCAATTTGTGAGTTTATTTAACAAATATTTTAATTACACTTTAAACAAAATAATTATTAACGAAATTAAAGATAATAGAAACGTTGAGGGAAGAGCTTGTGGCTAAATAATAACAGCCGCACGGATCGATCGAAGGTTAAGCTACACTCACCGCGGTCACTTAGTGGATGGGTGACCATCCATTACATATCGAGATCCCTCCGTGCCTCGGAAAGCACGTTAAGCAGTTGGTCCCGGCTGTCATTCGTAGACCTTTAGCCGTCGTTACGGTTAGTTAAACCCCAAAAAATCTGCCAACCAGTATTATCAAGGGGTATGAAATAAAATGAAATCGTTTATTCTGTAAATAGGATATCGGAATCCATTTTACACGTCATATTATAAAATAAAAAATAAGCTAGATGTAGTCGACATTTCCTATCTGACTATCCCTGAGAACAAAATGGCGAAAGAAACTCAGGGGTCAAAGTCTCTTTTAAAGTCCAGACATAATCTTGGTCAGATCATGTGATGACCATGTAGATCCGTGTCTGAAATGGTCTTTTGAGGAAAGAACCACACAAATTTGAGTGGACCTGTTCAATCAGTGCAAGCATTTGTCAGTAATCGTGCAGCTCGAGTATCGTTTTACTTAGTAACTGGGCTGTGGAGGTCAGATAGGCAGTCGCTCCATGTAAAATACTGGTATTCAGCTGCATACGGTTAGACTGAAAGCCGACCCCAACATAGGAAAAGGCAGGATGTTTGATGATTTATCGAATGGAAGCGCTGAAGTAAAACTATGAATTCCTGTTCTCGTCCTCTTGGGATAATAATTCTGCGCCCCAATTGCGTGAAACACTTTCTATCCGACGGATATTAGAAGAAATTCCTAATCCATTGGTTCATATGTTTGAAAAATTCGTCTGCCTGACAATGTAAATAATGCAATTTTAAGCCATTGCCATTGTGGCACCTTGCCGCGTGTGAAGTGTGTTTACTTAATTATCTTCGAGCCTTAGTTATCATATAGTTTTACAAAGTAATGCTCTTATGTTCAAGTTCGTTGTTCCTTGTTTCAACCAATAGTCATTTATAAGTGTTACAATGCTTCCTTTGATTAAACTGTTAATAAAAAAATTACATGGTATTTTGACAAATTAATCTGAATTTGGCATTCAAAAATAATTAAAGCCGGTAGCAAAAACTGTAGGTTGGCAGCTACAGCGAAGGATAATTTTAAGTAGAAAGTACCAGCTTAATAATCAGTTGTTAGCTTTGTTTTAATTTAAAGTGGCATCGAGTTTTTGTTTTTAACCGACTTCCAAAAAGGAGGAGGTGCTCAACTCGGCGGTTTTTTTTTTTTTTTGTATGTTTGTTACGCGATTACTCCGTTAATGATTGACCGATTTTGAAAATTCTTTTTTGTTTGAAAGGGTATACTCCCAAGGTGGTCTCATGGCTACCAAATCAGAATCAGATGAGGGGATCCCATGGAAATCGAGGGAAACCCTCAAATTTTATAGGCAAACCTATAGCGATTTGGGTATTTTTTATAGTAGTAACTCGTGCGTTTGCTCTCGGAAAGCACCATTTGGTGATGTGGAACTGATGATGGAGACCACATATGGCTACCGGAACAATTTAGTAATGAGTACCCCTATTTAACGGGTTGCGATTAAGCAATTTATGCTTGTCACTATGCATATGGTGAGTGGCAATTCTCCTGGTTCTTACCAGGAGAACTCCTGAACAATCAACGTCCCAGCATCAGCAGGTGATGAGCAGTTAACATTAGACTATTGTAACTTAGATACATTCAAAACTGAGCCACTAAAAAGTAAAAAAATAAAAAACTTTTTACAAAAAAATAAGAACCGACTACCAAAAATAACACTACAAAGTGAAAATAACTTTAATTTCGGAAGTCGGTGGCAAACAACTCAAATACAGATCCAAAGACACCGACTTCCGAATTAAAATTAAAGTTATTTTTCACTTTGTAGTGTTATTTTTGGTAGTCGGTTCTTATTTTTTTGTAAAAAGTTTTTTTGGTAACTGAATTTACCAACAACAATAGGGGGGTCCGTTAATGGTCACTGTTCTAACCTAACCTACTTCAAATGATTCAATACGAGTAACAGTAGATGGTATCAACCAACCACAACTTGTTTTATATTATTACTAGCTGCGCCCCGCGGTTTCACCCGCGTAAGTCCCGATCCCGTGGGAATATCGGGATAAAAAGTAGCCTATGTCTTATTCCACGGTGTCAGCTACCCCTATACAAAATTTTATCAAAATTGATTCAGCCGTTTGAGCGTGAAGAAGTAACAACCATACACACACACTCACTCACAAACTTTCGCCTTTATAATATTAGTGTGATGTACTATAAGGGAATAGTTCCTAACTTTATTGATTGTGAGAACTAAATATAAAAAATAGATAACTTTTGTTGATTAAGATTAAAAAATTATATTTAATCGCTGCCAAGTTATTTTTTTAGTAGCAAATAGTTAGTCGCTCTTTAATTTGTTAGTCAACTGGAAATGAATTACCCATTAAAAATCACGGGAACTAGTTATTGAGTCGGAGTGTTCTTAGTTCGATTAGACGAAGCTCTTTTGTCAAACAGAAACAGTAATTGTGTCTTTATCTTGCCGTTACCTATTCCTACTTTGTACTACATGTATATATTTTCAATGTGGTTCATTCATCCATTATCAAAAAGCTGAATAAAATATTTTGCTTTATACGAACACACGAAAAGGGCAACTAGCCACGGTACTCTCATAATATTATCAATATTAAATGTCTAAATACTGAGGAAAAGGACCGAATAAAAGGTTCCTTTTGATATTTTTTTTTTGATAAAACATCGGATAGAGGACCGAAACCAGCCAAGCAAAAAGATACTTTAACTGAGCAGAAATAGTAACGTTTTTCTGAATGAAGGATCTCTTTTTTAGCTAAAATCTTTTTTGAATAAGATTTTCTTGTTCATTTTGGAAAAACTTCTATGAGAAAAAATTCATCGTTGGAGGCCATTAGCAAGATTGATAATTATAATATAATCGTGAGAAATACCGGTGGTTATCCTTTCGTAAGTATTAAGTTTAGCCCTTGTAATGGGCTCGGGGCTTTGTTTATTATTTCTAAGTTATAATTTACGGGGCGGAAGTTTTGACACTTGTGTAAGTATTCGAGTTAGTTGAACTTTTGTCGCAGGTCAAGTTTTGTTAAGGAAGAGGTGATGAAGCTGTAAGTTTAGTAAGTCTTTTGAAATTCATAATAATTGATCTTGCCTTACTTGCTTGTGCTGTTTAAAAATTGACCTTTTTAAAGTAAAGAACAGACAGTCTGATTGACAAAAATCGTTCTGCTTAAAACAGCTAAAGACAGGAACATGAATGGAACAAAAGCTTCATGCCTAAGTTCCGAAATTTGGGCACTAGAGGTATGCTGCATTGAATAGCATTCATACAAAGAATCAAAAATGAAAACAAAAATAGGTACAAACAAAAACAACAAAAAATACAAAATACAATTAACAACACACACACATATATATGTTACGGCTAACACCCGAAGTGCGGCTACACCGAGTTTTAGCCGGTTAGAACTAGGTGGAGCCACTTACTCTTGGTTAAACCTAGCACGAGCCGATTGTTTTCGGGTAAAACTAGGTCTAGCCTTCATCATGCCGGCTACAACTAGGTCCAGCCATTCCCTGTTGGATAAAACTAGGTCTATCCGATATCATTCCGGCTAGAACTAGGTCCAGACAATCCCTGTTGGATAAAACTTAGATGCGTGTCCCGCCAAGCCTTCCGCCCCGCCAATAGAGGGGATCTGGCGCTCGGCGGCCGCTACCGCGGCACGCTCGCTTCGCTCACTCGCCTTCGCTTGTTAATGGTTACTGTTCTAACCTAACCTAACCCAAATGATTCAATAACAGTAGATGACTTTGCAGCGATTAGGAAATAATATTTAATCGCTGCCATGTTATTTTTGGCCAGGCGCCTGTTACTTGTTTCAACTTGTTTGCATCTAGTTTTATCCAACAGGGAATGGCTGGACCTAGTTGTAGCCGGCATGATGAAGGCTAGACCTAGTTTTACCCGAAAACAATCGGCTCGTACTAGGTTTAACCAAGAGTAAGTGGCTACACCTAATTCTAACCGGCTAAAACTAGGTGTAGCCGCACTTCGGGTATTAGCCGTAACATATACATTACAACACTACATTACATAATAATACATAAAATTGAAACATTTAAAAATTATTAAAGTCAACGGCGATTATCTGACCCTTAAGGTCAAAGTAGTAATTTGAAAAAAAATATGTCTATTTTCTATGTTTACAAACCATGTGCGCAAAGTCGCGGTCAAAAGCTAGTTTTAAAATATGATATCACAAAGTAAACGAGTAAACAGTAATTCTATCAAGAGCTGTATTTAATAGGATGGGTATTTGGGTTATTGCCACCTCACTATTACCGAACCAATTTAGCTGTTGAAGCTGGGGTGACCAGAGTGGATTTTATTTTTAGGATTTATAGCGTCCAAAGTGTTGATAAAGGTTGCATGCTAAAAATTAAAGTGGCTGCTTATTTTAGATTCGGAATTTATAAAAATGCACTGCAATGGACAAAGTTTTTTCCTCCTGTATTGGTCCGTAAATTTTGTTATGATGCTGCTAAATATACACATGATCTTGGTACGAGTGAGTATATCTCAAAACTTTAACGGGCTAGGATTGAAAATCTCGTCTTTCTGTGTCCTTAGATCTTAGTGGTAAGAAAAATTTAAAATAATTGTTCTGAATTAGGGAATTCAGAACAAATATTTAGGTAGGGCCTTGAATTGAAAGCTAAAGCTATGGTTTCCTAGAAGGGCGGTAACCGCCACTTTGCGTCTGTAATTTACGGGCGAATGACGTCACTGAAACGTTAACGTTAATAATTTAAATGTTGTATTAATTTAATGTACCGCGCTATTCTATTTCTTCCCGTGGGTGTCGTCAAAGGCTAAGGGACTTACTAGAGAATGGGCAGCAGCGTTCTCTATGTATTTTAACAACATGCGATCGCCGACCCGCCTGCCAAGCGTGGCGATTATGGCAAACCCCCTCCTTTGGGGGAGGCCTATGTCCAGCAGTGGACGTCTTTCGGCTGAAATGATGATGATGATTAATTTAATTTAATTTTTAATGTTCCTTATTTGGTTTAACAAAAGTTGTTATGATAATTCAACGTAATAACGAATGTTTTTTTATGTATTATGTATTCATTTTGAATTGTTATAAATTAATTTTGAATACTTTTTTTTTTAATAAATTGAAAATAATTTAAGTAAAAATTATAATTTGAATATTTGTGCGTGGTTGACGGTAAGACATAGCGTTCATTTTTATTAATAGTGACATCTGTACTTTTTGGTTTACCTGTGTTCTACAAATAAATATAATTTTTTGAATTTGAAAGTAAGTTGGTGTGTTTCCCTAAAGAGTGTTTTTTGAGACCTTAAAGTCAAACCTCGGTGCAATCATTGTCGTGACGGCCGTCACTGCGGCCGTTGTATGGCGTCCACCGTCTTCTAGGGAACCATATCTTTAAAGGCTAACAATTCTTAGTTAAAAATCAGACTATCCTTATAAACACGGAATATCTGGTCAGCCTATCAGAATCCCAACCTGCAGTGGTGCTGACAAAATTGCATTTCTCTTAGAATTGATGGCGAGTCCAATTAATTGGGTTCCCTTTCTATCAACATTTAATATCATGAATGTTAGGTTATTTTAGTGTTTGCTTCTATTTTAGCCAGCGGTCTATAGTTTGTTGTTTTGTTTACTAAAAGTAGATTCTAAACGAAAATAATTGGGTTGGTGAATGGGTTAGTAAGTTTGCGTAGGCGTTAAAAATTCATACCTACTAATATAATAAATGCAAAACAAAACTCTGTCTGTCTGTTACCTTCTCACGTTTTAACGATTGACGGGATTCAAATTAAAGTATTTAATTTAAATCCCGTCAGCCGTTTATGAAATAAACCATGGGTTAGAACACAGGATACTTTTTAACACAGTTTTTGATCTTTCCTCTCGCTTTCTGTGGGAGCGATTTCGTGAAAATGGATGGAAGTGTGTAACAGGAAGTGACATTATGTGCATGGAATAAGTATGTACTTTTTAATAGCATGGAATTAGTAAATACTTTATAATTGCATAGAATTAGTGTACTCATGGAATTAGTAAGTACTATACAGCGTGGTGCTTTAGTGGCGACATTAATTTAATACACGTATA
The DNA here is from genome assembly GCA_963921375.1 of Tiliacea citrago. Lineage (NCBI taxonomy): Eukaryota > Metazoa > Arthropoda > Insecta > Lepidoptera > Noctuidae > Tiliacea > Tiliacea citrago. Next base: position 1,444,931 of record OY992802.1, read on the forward strand.
CAGTTTCGCCTTTACGTTTTATGAAAATATTTGAAGTTCATTAAACGTTATTATTTATTTATTTTTATTATTTAGTTTTTGTTTTTTTTTTTTCAATTTATAATTATTTATCTTAAAAACAATATATTGTATATAGACATATTTTTAAATAAAATATTTAAAAATATTATTTTTGTATGATTACAGGCAACTAGCCCTACCCGTGTGTTGAATTAATGTCGCCATTGTGGCGGCACGTTGTATAGATTTTAAGCTGAGAGTCGAATTTCGACCAGTGGGAGATCACTAGTAATTATTAAATTATTCGAATAAATATTTCAGTATTTCGCTTTTTAAATTTTGAGGTTCATTCAAAAATAAATTCGTTTCGGGGTGAAAAGGGGAGACAGTTTATATCAAAATTATGTTTCCTTTGATATTAAATTATAAATAAAAAATTAAAATTATTATAATTATATTTTCTTAATAAATAAAACGGCCGTAAAAATAAATTTTCGAAAACAACAGGCTGTGTTGAATTTTGTGAGGAAAAATAATTGAAAGGTTGTTTTCGAAAATTTATTTTTACGGCCGTTTTATTTATTAAGAAAATATCCGGGTCAATTTTCAAGTTTATTAATCAAAGGAAACATAATTTTGATATAAACTGTCTCCCCTTTTCACCCCGAAACGAATTTATTTTTGAAAAATATTAAATCATGTTTTATTCAATTACTTTGGAGTTTATCATGACGCGCAGTAAAATCCTTCCCTAAAAACTTAATTACCCACTTTTGCCCCGTAAGGGTTACATTTGAATAAACCCAAACACATGTAAGGCTTTATATTTTGTGAGCATTAGGTATGTAAGGTCCAGAAGTAGTTGGCACCTTACACTTGTACAATAAGTTATAGCTCGCTCACTTGAAGTAGTTAAAGTTAGTTTAGATGAGTTAGCGGAAACCACGGAATTAGTAACACTTGAAAGTTTATTAAGTAGCCCGATTTACAAGTAAAGATTTGGATGCTAATCCGCAGCGCTCGCGCTAGTAGTAATTTGTCAACTAACTTAAAAATATGTTTATCGCTAATATAAGTGAATAAAGTAAGTAGGTTGCTGCGTATGCAGTTTAATATATTGTACGTGAACCGTACAAGGTATATATAAAATACCGAATTTCGAGTTAATCGGATCGCACGTTAAAATTCTTCTATACAAACTTTGACATCCCCAAAACCCGTTTAAGGGGGTAGTTTGAAAAAAACAAAAAATGACAAACTTTATAATTTACTTACGTAAGTATTCATGCCATGTTTGAGGTTTATTAACTCTTGGAATAAGATTTTTCATACAAACAAAATTCCCCCTTTTACCTCCTTAAAGGTCAAATTTCCAAAAACCCCTTCTTAGCGGATGCTTACGTCATAACTATCTATGTACCAAATTTCAGCCCAATCCGTTCAGTGGAGCTGTGTGTTGATAGCCCAGTCAGTCACACGACCTTATATTTAAATAAATATTGTGTATTTGTATAAGTTGGAGTAACATTTCGTTTTGTTTCATTGCAATCGCTTAATTCTATGAAAAGTTAGAAACTACCGTTTCTACGTGTACTTATATTATTTTTACTTGAATACAAAATTTAGCGAATGAACAACTTCAATAAAAAACGTCAGCCCCCTTTTCACCCCCTTGTGGATTGAAATAAAACAAAAAAAAATGTTTTACGTTCTGTTAGTTTCCAACCATAAGCCAAATAATTAGTTATTTTAACTTGAAAAATAATGAATTTCATCCCCCTTTTCACTCCTCAAGGGTTGAAATTCTAATAACACCGTTGCGTTAGCTTCCAACCATAAGCCTCTATAATAAATTTTGAGATTTTTACTTCGAAAATTAAGTACTTTCCATACACAACTTCAGCCCCATTTTTAACCCTTCGGGGGTAAAATTATTTTCAATCATCAGCCTAAACACAAAATTTGAAGATCCTAACTTCAAAACTGACGGACTTTCATATAAATTTCCATGCCTTATTTTACCCCTTTAGGGGTGGAACTCCCAAAAATCCGTTCTTAGTGGATACTTACTATTCACAAAGAACACACCCTCCAAGTTTCACGTCTCTAGGACCAGCGATTTGGGCTGTGTGTTGGTTTCCACCTTTTTTTTTTTAATATGATTGACGTGTAAAAGTGTTTGTACAAATTTACTTACAGAAAATAAATCATTTATCATTTATTTATCATTTAACCATAAGCCGAAATATTAGTGATTTTAACTTAAAAATAAATTTCATTAAAAATAAAATTTTATCCCCTTTTTCACCCCTTAAGGGTTGAAATTCTAACAACACCATTGCATTAGCTTCCAACCATAACCCTAGATAATATATTTTGTGTTTATTACTTCGAAAATTAAGGACTTTGATACACAACTTCATCCCCCTTTTTAACCCTTCGGGGGTGGAATTATCAAAAACGCTGAGACACATGTAAATTAATTTTCAATCGTCAGCCTATACATCAAATTTGAAGATCCTAACTTCAAAACTGACGAACTTTCATATAAACTTCCATCCCCTATTTCACCCTCTTAGGGGAGGAATTCCAAAAAACCCTTTCTTAGTGGATACCTACTCTTCACAAAGAACACACCCTCCAAATTTCATGTTTCTAGGATCAGCGGTTTAGGCTGTGCGTTGATATATCAGTCAGTCAGTCAGTCAGGACTTTGAATTTTATATATACGAGTATAGATTTATATTTCTATTGGCTAAATGTACACCTTTTGTAAACGTTTTATTAAATAAATTATTATTATTATAACCAGGATTAGGAGATAGGATCTATCGGGACTTTTTATCCCGATATTCCCACGGGATTAAGACTTATGCAGGTGCTTATGGGGCGCAGTAATAAATATAACATAACATCACACCTATATTCCCCGAAAGGGTTAGGCAGAGGTGTACCTATAGTACACCCATATTTCGCCAGTTATGTTTAAGTCCCATGTAACAAGTAGCGAGCCTATTGTCATCAAACGGGCACAAATCCAGACTGCTACTGAGAAATTCCTGTTAGAAAAATCCAATTACACTTGGCCCGAGCCGGGAATCTAACCCAGGACCTCACGCTCAGCAGTAACGCTTGCAACCACTGGACCATCGAGGCTGTCCTTAGAATTCGATTTTGTAATACACTGAAATGTACAATAACGATGAAAATTATTTCAAAATATCGAATACCACTACAAAACAATATAACGTATTAATGACTAGCTTCTGCCCGCGGCTTCGCCCGCGTCAATGTCAGAAACTTAAAAAGCGAGCGAGCCGTACAGTAGTCGCATATGATGTGTAACATCTGACATCTCACCTTGGTAATAAGCAACTGAGCAGCGACAGAAATTAACCTCAAAATTTAAAAAGCGAAATACTGAAATATTTATTCGAATAATTTATTAATTACTAGTGATCTCCCACTGGTCGAAATTCGACTCTCAGCTTAAAATCTATACAACGTGCCGCCACAATGGCGACATTAATTCAACACACGGGTAGGGCTAGTTGCCTGTAATCATACAAAAATAATATTTTTAAATGTTTTATTTAAAAATATGTCTATATACAATATATTTTTTTTTAAGATAAATAATTATAAATTGAAAAAAAAAAACAAAAACTAAATAATAAAAATAAATAAATAATAACGTTTAATGAACTTCAAATATTTTCATAAAACGTAAAGGCGAAACTGTATACGTGTATTAAATTAATGTCGCCACTAAAGCACCACGCTGTATAGTACTTACTAATTCTTCCATGAGTACACTAATTCTATGCAATTATAAAGTATTTACTAATTCCATGCTATTAAAAAGTACATACTTATTCCATGCACATAATGTCACTTCCTGTTACACACTTCCATCCATTTTCACGAAATCGCTCCCACAGAAAGCGAGAGGAAAGATCAAAAACTGTGTTAAAAAGTATCCTGTGTTCTAACCCATGGTTTATTTCATAAACGGCTGACGGGATTTAAAAATAATTGAATGGAAAGATTTTAACGCGCGGTTCGATTTACTTGAAACTCTGTATTTATATTTAAGATCGGAAATAAACGGAAATCTAAAAGAGGTAGTCAATTTTAGAGGGGATGATTTTATGTTTCGGATTGGCGCAAATATGGCTGAACGGATTTAGATGAAATTTGGTAACATACATATAGTTTATAATCTGCATTAACACATACTAGTACACGTACTTTTAATTCTGGTGGTACGTTCTCGTGACATTTTTTCCGACATCCACGCGGGCGAAGCCGCGGGCAGAAGCTAGTATTCTATACAATTGTAGTGCCTAATAATTAATTAAAGCTAAAATATTTTAATTACAGGTGCAAGTAATGATGGTTCGGAATTAGAATGTCAGGTAGCGACCCCGATCTAGGTTTCTGATAACATTGTACTACATTTTTTATAGCTTACACTATAGAGGCTTGGTACCTTGTTAAGCCTATTATACAGAAAAGGTCCTAAAGATACATAAAATCGATTAGCAAACGCATGTTTAATTTGAAGCTATAAGCAAACCAAGTCCTTCCTATCATGGTCTACACATGTGCCAAATTTCATCCAAATCTGCTCAGCCGTTTTTGCTTGAAAGCGTAACAAACAAACAAACAAACTCACTTTTGCATTTATAATAATCATCATCATCATCATTTCAGCCAAAAGACGTCCACTGCTGGACATAGGCCTCCCCCTAAGGGGGGGTGTTTGCCATAATCGCCACGCTTGGCAGGCAGGGTGGCGATCGCAGTATGGTGTGGAGAATGGGCAGCAGCGTTCTCTATGCATTTTAGAATAGAGAACGCTGCTGCCCATTCTTTAGTAAGTCCCTTAGTCGCCTTTTACGACACCTACGGGAAGAAATAGGGTGGGGCTATTCTTTACGTCCGGCACCACACGGAGGAATATTTATAATATTAGTAAGGATATAAATATTAGAATATATTTGTAGTATAGTTAGGATTCTAAATGATAACATTATTATTTACGGTAGCTTATGCTGATACACAAATTACAAACAGAATTTTAGGAAAATAGTCATTTGCCCTCTAAACAATTCATAAATTCTAGTTTTTACGGTACGTCCAAAATGGCCGACCGAATAAAATCATAAACATTCAGATTCTGCAAATCTGATTACTATCCGACTCTATTATTACAAGCACGTACTATCCGAAAATTCTTGGAAAAATGTAATTCAATCTGTTGTGGGACTAATTTGGATGGTCGGGACGTCCTCCCGACTACTCCCGGCTCTAACTGTGAATATTTGGATTATGTATGGTAAATAGGGATGGAGGAATATATTTGGACCAAATTCACACAGCAAACTGACGTCCTATAATAAGTTTGCTATTTAATTTGGTTGATAATTAGGGGGTTTCACTTACCGGTTGTTGTAGGAAGCAGGGCCTCAAGTCTGCTATTACAATAGTGTCAGAATGGTCGATCATTGATTTCATAATTGTTGATTTTGACAAGTTTGGTAATCTACTATTATAATGGCGTCATTATGACTTTCCAATGGTCGGCCACTGACACTACATTGAAAGAAATTGTATATATTGGTAATCTCGTACATAATGACAAATGAATGACATTTCTACTAATGGGTTTTATAATAATGGCAATACGACAATGCCATTATAATAACACAATTATATTACGAGAACATTGACCGACCAATGATCGACCATTATGAATTTACTAGATTACGAACTTTTAGCAAAATGACAATGGCATGACAATGGGATCGTGTTGGAATGACTGAATTTATAAAAATAGCAGACTTGGGCCCCAGGTAGATGGTTAATTGAAACGGATCGCATTTTCTGCCAATAGTTTTTCTGAGTTACCCGTTGCGCCAACCTCAAATAAATTGTAATAAGGGAAACAGTTTGATGATGAAGGGTTTTCTAAGTTAACCAGCCAGGTTGATTTCCGTAACTTATTCTTCTTGACCTTTGCCTTGATGTTTCTGACAGTTGTTTGAAGATGCCAGAGACAGAGTGATGTTTTAAATACGTTTAGCATTAAATCTATTAAGTAATTGGTGAACAAATAGTCATGCATGTCTTCTTCCCGCGGGGGTAGGCAGAAACTACAGAACGCCAACTGCTACGATCCTTATATATCCTTTTGCTTCGTTAACGTTCATAGGTACATCTGGTCATACACGCACGCTGGTCGCGAGCTCTACTTACTTAAGTACCTGACTTTTCTGAAGAACCATCAATTTGATTGCATATTTTTAATTTTTCGGAAGTATTGAAAGACCTATTTTAAACACGACTTCGATGCAAACGAAAAATATAAAGAAAGCAGAACATGCCCTTTTGCTGTTAAAGGAAAGAAAAAACTTTTCCATAACAACCTTTTATACCTGAAGCCGGAAAAAGCAACCTTTGTACTAACACAAAAGCAGGCACCTCGGTACTCCGGTATAAAAGAAAATAGCAATCTAGTCTTAATTATTCTATTCCAAAAGCACCTTACTGGAATATTGTTAAATTATATTTTAACTCTGACATAAACTACCTGCTTATTATTTAATCATGCTATGCTCGGAGTTTCTTTGACGGATGAAATCAGAATTAAATTATCCGGAGAAAGAACCGGAGTTACCGACATAACTTACAGAGTAAGCAAGCTGAAGTGGCCATGTTTGTTGAAGGATCGATGGGTGCTGGAGCAGTCGCAGCAGTCCTGGCGTTTAGACAGCGTATCGGCAAGCGTAGTGTGGGGCGTCTCCCATAGCTAGCTGGACCGGCGAAATGTGATTGGGACAGACTGAATGCAGAAGACGAAGGGCAGGGTGTTCTGGCGCAGCCTGGGAGAGGCGTATGTTCAGCTGTGGATTGCGATAGGCTGAGTTGATTGATTATTATTATTTATATATTTATTTTCTCACCACTATAAACATACAGACATTATTACACATAAAGGTACATGAAATTTACTGTGGGAGACTGGTGCCTAAGCTAGGCTTTAAGGCCCATTAATATTACTTAATCGATAAAATTGGACAGGCTACAGTGTAGCGTTTCAACTCTCTCTATATTAATGTAGCCTTTTCCAAAGCTGATTACGAGCGTCTTTAAGACTAATTGATTAGACTAAATCATTGTGTTCTAGTCATTCTTTTTACTACGCACAAGATTAAAAGGTTAAATTACAATTTTTGGGTAACGTCTGTAACGATAGTCACAAGCATTCGTGTTACAAACTGGATCGACGATTATAATTATCTTCCGAGGTTATATGACAGTAAATCACAAACACAAATTATAAAACATTTAATAATGTGACCTAATTTTTACTTTTTTATACGTCGTTTAAAAGAGAGCTCCCGGAAAACCTCTGTGGTAGACGAACAAAACAATGATCATAAAAGGTCTCGTTTTTCCTTATAAGGTCAGAACCCTTAAAACGTCCATTTCTTACGCGCGGTTGTCATGCGGTGACTTTCCCTGCACGATTGTCATTTATTTCAGCAATAACTTCCGAACACCTAAAATGTACACAATGATACTAAATAGCACCAATAAAACACTGCTTACTCATCCAGAAACGGAATGTATGCAGTGCCCTTCAGGATCGCTCACAGCTGTCCGGTCCGAATCCGGAATTCAAGTACTCGATATCTGGATTCCGGCTCGGATCGCGCCGGGACACATTTTTGTGTGTCCAACGGATATTTGTCGAGTTTCGCTGAATGTTTGGCTATGTGATTTGTTGACGCAATTTTTGTAGAGCTATCAGTAAAGTTACGGTTTCCTTGATGGCGGTGGCCGCCACATAACGGTGACAACCGTCATGACAATAATGGCACCAGGGTTTGACTTTACGATGTCAAAGTACGCTCTCTATAGGGAAACATACTAACTTAATTTCTTAAATAACGTTACAGTGACGTCATTCGACGATACATTGCGGACGCTATGTGGCGGCCACCGCAGTCTTAGGAAACCCTAGCTTTAGAGAGTAGATTTAAAAGCTAAACAAAAAATTTGAAAGCCGTCTTTTTTTCATCCGCGAAGTCTATAAAAGGCTTGTTTATTTTTGTTTTCTCATATTTTTCCTCGTCGCGTCGTACCAAAGTAAAGTAAAAGAAAGATTTTCCTCAAAGGACTTGCTAACGTTTAAATGATAAATGACTGGAAGTGAGTTATATGGTTGATAAGAACGTGATTTAAGTGAACTTATTTGATGTTTGGTAATCGAGGAATATTATGAATCAAAATAAACACATAAATTAAAGGAAAAGACAAAAAAACGTTTTAAACCTAATTTTGAAGAACTTGGTGTCATTTATTCAAGTCTTGTCAAGCTGAAAGTCAGTCTATTTTGAAAGTCAAACTTATGACGGTCCCCCAAAACACTCGCCCCTCTATGTTGATTTAAGATATAATAAAATGTTGCAGAATCCCATGACTCCGTTACTTCACCATTACCCGAACCAGTTTCAAAAACCTTCCCAACCTTTCAGTTTTAAAAGTAATTTTTACCCAAATCGAATCGTCAATTTCACCTATTTCACCCGTCAATTCGAATAAAGCACAGACGTCTCTTATTAAAATTGACGGCAATCTTCCTATTGTATCTATAGAACACAGGTGAAGTGAACGACGATAATATAAGTTAATAATGTATTTTTTGACGAAAAAAATATTTTGTTCGTCTGTTGGAAGATATTGTTTTTGTAAATAGGGTTACACCATGACACCTTTTTGAAATTCGTTTATTTGTCGCCAGGTCGTTTTATCAATGCTTGGTGGTAACCAGCTGTATCTCCAGCAGTAAAATTCTTTGGGCTGATAATAAATGAATACGGTTCTTTATCAGAATTATTTTACATTTCACAACTATATAGTTCAGTGCATGATGAAATTCATTTTACCAAAGTATTTTCAATACCTGTGTCACTTCGTAAAATTATTAGTGTCGTGATATTAATATTAGGTACCGCAGTGATCATGGCCCCTTCAGCATCAATGTGTAATAACAGAATTATCGCCCTCATCACAAACGAAATTTGTATTCCACCCAATCTCGTCAAAATAATTAAATATATTGTCATGTCTACATCTGGTATTCTCCAGGGCTTACATCTTCGCTCCCGTATCGCTACAGCTGCCGCCAAAGTTCTCTGATAACGATCTTTGTAATTATTCTACGCTCATTAGTAAGCGCTCGTCAACTGGTCTTTGAAAACAACAGTCGTTCTGTACCAGGAACTTGCGTTAACTTTGTCACATTCAAATGATTTTTTATTGTGTTTTTGCCGCATGAATTTATATCTATTAAGGACAGTAGGTACAGCCGACCGCACGTTTGTGGTAACAAAACCAGAATAAGTGTGCCTCGTAATCATTGAGCTCCGTTAAAGTGTCACCACTGAATTGTGGTTGACTGTACGTAGACGTAAAGCTATGGTTACCTAGAAGAGCGGTGGCCGCCACATAACTACCGCAGTGACGGCCGTCACGACAATGATGGCAGCGGGGTTTGACTTTGCAGTGTCAAAAAACGCTCTCAAAAAAACACACCAACTTACTTTCATAAATAACCTTTCAATGACGTCATTCGCCGATAAATTGCGGCCGCTTTGTGGCGGCCGCCGCTCTTCTAGGAAGCCGTAGCTTAAGGGTGCGAAGTGCTTGTCGGACCACGCACAATGAAGGGTTCCCTAGTTAGGATGCATTTATCCCAAAAACAAACTTAACATTGTAGTTGAAAACCATGTTGTCACATACATCGATATACGTCACGGTCAAACCTCCAACTGCAAATGTAAGTTGGTCGTCTAAAATTCGTTAACTTGTAAAGCCGTTATACAGGGTGTTTGCAGAACGTTGAACATACGAAAATGGTGGGTAGGTGGGGTCATCTGCTACTTACTCAGCCCTAATTTATTTGGCCCTGGCCGACTGGGTATTTAAAAAAAAAAAAGAAAGTTTTTTTCTTGTTTCACCACTTTCCTAACTTTAAAGTGTATTTTTTTTATTAAAAATGGGCAATAAAACAGGCAATTTTTTTTTTTTAATCTTTGATGTTGGCAGATTCTTATAAAATTATTGCTTTGTTCAGATGTTAGCTAGAAAAAAAGTTATGAGTCCTCAAACTTACAGAAAGATGTAAAAAATACTTGAATGTTAATTTCAACTTGCATTTAAAAAAAAACAAAAAATGATTGAGGAGTTCCAATTCTAGCAAAACATCCCTAGTGTGTGAGCTTTCTAATGGTATGTAATTTGCTTTTATAAAAAAAAAACTTTAAGAGTTATTTCATAATTTTATCAAGCAGGAAATTTTTGACGAAACTCTACCTTTACGGAAAGTTAAATGTTTTGCGAAATTTAATACTGCAAAGTTGGTAAAAATTAAATGATCGATTGAAATTATGCTGTACCAGTTAGGTGCGTTAATGAAACAATTAAATAATTTTAAATAATTTATTTAAATAATAAATCATATTAGATGTTCAAATTGACGCCCTTCATTCGCAATACAGGTGCGGCATCTACGTCTGATTTCTACAGTTGTTGTGCGCAGCAGCATCTCCTGTCGCATAACTTCGAAAGCAGCATTAATTCGATTTATCAAATCTTCCCGACTTTCTACTTCTGTAGTGTAAACTAGTTCCTTTGCCCTTCCCCACACGTGAAAATCGAGCGGAGTGAGGTCGGGCGATCGCGGAGGCCAGGGAATTGGTCCTCCCCTGCCAATCCACGAATTTGGGAAACAATTATCCAAATGCTCACGTACAACTAGACTAAAGTGAGCTGGGCAACCATCGTGTTGAAAGACAATAGGCCTGTTTATGTCTACTTGGAACACTTCTTTCACTAATGGTGGTAAATCATTTATCAAAAAATCCAAGTAGTTGTTCGCGTTGATGTTGTCGGGCAAATAATGAGGCCCTATTAGCTTATCGCCAATCACTCCTGCCCAGACATTCACACTGAATCTCCTCTGGAAGCCTCTTTGTCTCTTCACGTGTGGGTTTTGATTTTTAAGTGCCCAATGGTGAAGATTGTGATAATTGACAATCCCTTCTTTGTCAAATTTGGACTCGTCTGTCCACAAAATACTTTTTAAAAAGTTAACGTCGTCCACATCGGTATGCAGCAAATGGCGACAAAATTGCACACGTCTCCCAAAATCACTGTCATCGAGACCTAGAACAAACAAAACATGTCTAAGAATTGATTTCAATACTGAATCTTTTCTTCCTCCGAGTTCAAACTCTACAATTATCCAAATTTTTCATCTTCAATTTTTAAGTACACTAATTGGCTTTATGGCTTAGCCATAAAGACGTAAGACCAAATTCACAAAAGGGCGTGCGACTTTCCAATTTTGTTCTAAAAAGGACCCATAAGTGCTGGCAAGTTTACCTACGCTGACCACCTGCGCAAACCGAATCCGAAATCCGAATCCTGTAAGCGCTGGCCGCCTGATTGTTACGTGAATGCGGCCGAATAGGAATAGTTTATTGAATTTAATTTGAAATTAGAATTGAATGCGCTAAAAACAACATGAGGCAAAACAACTAATAAAGAAAGTGACGAAATCAAGGTTAAATGGAACGATCAATTGAACTGTCTCATAATTTACTACATTCCACAAAATCGTATCAGATGCAGTGCATAAACGGCTTAATCTTACCTTGCACTGGAGTGTAGTGAAAAGCATGTCTACCATCTTGCCGGAGAACAGACCACACTTTCCATATGCTTAAGCCAAGTATTGAAGCTATCTGTCTAATGCTTTTGGTAGGATCCGCGTCAAACTCGGCAAGAACTTGTTCGTCAATGGTAGCATCGGGTCGTGCTGCGTTCACTCGTGGTTCTTGTAAGTTCAGGTTACCGGTTTGTCGTAAACGTCGGTAAGTACTCGCAAACGTCTGATGACTGGGTACTCGGCGGTTGGGATAACGCTCTTGATAAATTCTTCGCGCTTCACGCAAATTTGTATTAGCGCTTCCATACGCTAACAACATGTCCGCGTATTCCTCACTGGTAAAAGCAGCCATTTCTTTACCAATAACAACAGGTAACAGTAATAACAAAAAACTTAACAAACTTAAACTTAAACTTAACTAGTGATAACAATAAAAGAAAACGAAGTGAACAAAAACAAACGTAAGCGTAACGGGCACGTGAGATCGCAGAGGCAGTTAAGTCTCGACTGAATAAAAGAAAAGAATTCATTCTGAGGCGTCACGGTGCCACGAGAGCGAAAGAGAGCAAAAATACGCTATGACTGTGCAAGAGTGAAACAAAATTTCTACCTGCTTTGTGTAACCATCTCAAGGGAATAGTGAATGTCAATTTGCACCACTGCTACTGGCAAGCCGTCGATCCATAATTTTTACCAACTTTGCAGTATTAAATTTCGCAAAACATTTAACTTTCCGTAAAGGTAGAGTTTCGTCAAAAATTTCCTGCTTGATAAAATTATGAAATAACTCTTAAAGTTTTTTTTTTATAAAAGCAAATTACATACCATTAGAAAGCTCACACACTAGGGATGTTTTGCTAGAATTGGAACTCCTCAATCATTTTTTGTTTTTTTTTAAATGCAAGTTGAAATTAACATTCAAGTATTTTTTACATCTTTCTGTAAGTTTGAGGACTCATAACTTTTTTTCTAGCTAACATCTGAACAAAGCAATAATTTTATAAGAATCTGCCAACATCAAAGATTAAAAAAAAAAAAATTGCCTGTTTTATTGCCCGTTTTTAATAAAAAAAATACACTTTAAAGTTAGGAAAGTGGTGAAACAAGAAAAAAACTTTTTTTTTTTTTTTTTAAATACCCAGTCGGCCAGGGCCAAATAAATTAGGGCTGAGTAAGTAGCAGATGACCCCACCTACCCACCATTTTCGTATGTTCAACGTTCTGCCAAACACCCTGTATATATGTCTACTACTGCTATTATTTTTTTTACATATCCAAAAGCAAGCATTTAGCTGGCATGGGGGACAATTCACTCTAACTAAAATTTGAACTTTAAAGCTTAATATTACGCAAACGGATCCCTGAATCGAAAAATGACCCTCATTATTTTTGGCCTATCCAACGATTTTTTAGTTTCAGCTTTCTAATACTAAGAATCTCTGACCTAAGCCCACAGGCAGACAGACAAGCAGACAAACATACTAAGAAACTATAAGAGTTCCTTGTTGACTGCGGAACCCTAAAAATGACGCAACCTATTTCAACACCCAAAAAATACGCAAATACGAAATCACGTATCCAATATGCTAGAAACAGCATAAAATCCGTCAGTTTCCCCCAAGGGCTACAAGAAACAATTTACGAAGGTAATCGAAACCGTAACTCCCTGCGTACCTTGTAAATCGGCAGAAGCCATAAAATTTGTATCGACTGTGTGACGTCATAGTGTTCACTACTCTAGTGCTACAAATTGTTGACACGATGCTCTGATGGGTTGGAGTGAACGTTTTATTTGTTGAAGAGTTTGTGAGAGTTCTGATTGAGTGATTGAGTGACCGGTTGGAGCGGGTTTCAGGAGTGAAAACGTTGAGTGATACCTGCATTTTAGCAAACAGTCATTGAATAGGATTTTACGAAGAGAGTTAGTTGTATTGCCGATTCTAATGATTATAATTCTGTAAAACCATATTTGTTACGGCCGCGAATCATATTTAGATCAACATAGAACCTGTTACTGACCTGCAAATTCCAAAAAATGTAAGAAAATTTGAATTTCGCGGGCTACCTTAGCGCATACCTAAGTGAAAATATATTTTATCGGAAATGAACTAAAGCTATAGAGATTTTTTGGCGTCATTCAAAAGATAACTGTTAAAAAGGCCTTGTTTCGTCGCTATTTAGTTGCGTAAATAAAGACCAGACTGGCTCTTCATTTTTATATCTTAACATAACATCACGCCTTTGCACGTACTCTCTCTGCCTAAACCCTTCGGTATTTACAGCCCCGGAGGGTTTAGGCAGAGCATACCTTAGTAAACCCACATTTAGCCAGTTAAGTTTAAGTCCCATGTAATAGGGGGCGATCCTATTGCCATCAACTGGGCACAAATCCAAACTCCGGGCTGCTACTGATAAAATCCTGGTGGAAAAACCCAATAACACTTTGCCCGACCTGGGAATCGAACCCAGGACCTCATGCTCAGCAGTATCGCTTCCGACCACTAGACTAATGAGCCGCTTCTATAATGTTCTCCATATTAATATCCACCCGCGGATAATGATAGCATTTACATTTTGTTTACCTTACATTTACGAGATGTAGTTTAAAGCCCCAGTTTGGCAATAAAAAAGTCACTGCCGTTATTCGTAAGGAGTTTGATTTGACTATAACAATCCACCAGGGGGCCAAGTCTGCTATTTTCAATGATTGGTCATTATGACGACCATACCAAGGCAACGCCATGACCATTGTGCTAATAGTAACCTCCTAAATTCATAATGGCGTGACAGTGGTCCATAGGGAAGTCAAAATAATATGAGCTTGTCAGTACGTGATTACAAAATACACACAATTTTTCCAATGGAGTGTCAGTGGCACGTCATTGGAAAATCATAAAGACGCCTTTCAATTAGGAGATTAGCAAAACTGTCAAACTCTACAATTACGGTGCCAATGATCGGCCATTCTGACATAACTGCGTTAGCAGACTTGGCCCCCTGATTAGGGCTACCGACTATAAAATCTTCAGATTATAGATATAGATCAAAGATATAAATATGTCTAGATAGACAGTCAAAGCTGTGAACTCATCGAAAAAAAATGCGTCCAATTCTTGGTCGCAAAATGCACGCACACTAAACTAACACAATGACAGCACAATGAAGTGTCGCGTGTGTAAGACGTAGCTTTCACGCACACCAGCCTATCAAACTTGGCCTGTTTGTTTTAGTTCTTTTGCAGCGCGACACTTTTTCTAGACATACCATAAATAATCAAAGATATAGATTATAAAATCCATGCCTCTGTCGTTCCACCCTTATCTCATGCTTATCTTTAATGCTCTGTCGACGCACGTCCAAAGTCAGAAATTATACAAAGCTCCCTATATATTACTGGTCACGTCTAAGATATTCGTTTTCGTCAATATCCCAATAAACGTGCGTGTCGAGCGTCAGACTCAGATTGGAATATTTATTGTCTCGAGGACTGTTTCAGGTTTTTGGGTCATTGTTCGGGTCGGGCTACCTCCTTCCCTTAAATATGGTGAGGGGGGTCATGGCTGATATTTGCGTTATGCTCGTGAACGGGTGCAGCTTGTGGGGACTGGTCGTCTTGCTGACCATGGCCACGTTGCAGACTTTTCTTGTTAGGTAGTCTAAGTCTAAAGGTTTATGGTTCAGAACCTGTCGTGAACCCACTTTGGCGGGTAATAATGTATTAAGGTTATGTAGCTTCGGAGAGGATGCACACTGCCTTCCTCACACACGCTATGACAACAAACGAACTATTGAAACGACATTCTAGTACAGAATCTACGTCCTCTTATTGATTTATGATTTGCCTACAGGAATAGTATATCTATGCCTGTATTTATCTGATATCGAGCCATGTCAATGTCTGAAAAGAAGCAGCTGTTTTTTACGATCGGATTCCGAAGTTTATACGGCTGGGTAAATGGCATGCTTATCTATTTCCTACTTCCTATGATTAGTGTTTAAAATTAGCAAGTGAGAAAAAGAAACCGAAGTAGACAATCACACCCAATTTCATTATAGAAATCATCTGGGTTGCAAGAAATATATTCTACACAAGAATATTCGCAAGAGGGGCACCGTAACATATTGAAAATCGGTTAGTTTGACTCCTACCACGTATTTGCGGCTGTCGAATTGGTTAACGCACCCGCCTGCGCTCCCGGCTACCAATTACGTGGTTCCGAGCAGTGCCGACGTACAGGAGGGTATTTTTGGAGAAACTTCAATTAAAAGGACTAGTTTGTTTTCATTGAGCATTGTTGCAATTTATTAAGGATAAGATAGATAATAATTTCTAGGATCAATTCATTCAAATTATGTAACTTTAAAAAATAATCAAAATCAATCTGCCTAATAAAAAATATTATACGTAGCTAACTGATGGTACCTGTGATAAGATTATTTAATGCTTCAAATAACCTAATAATTCATTCACTAACTTGAATCCTGCACTGATTCTTATCTATATATCTATCTGCCTAGCCTTTTTCAACTATGTTGGGGTCGGCTTCCAGTCTAACCGGATGCAGCTGATTGCCAGTATTTTATATGGAGCGGCTGCCTATCTGACCTCCACAAACCAATAACTGGGTAATACGATAAGACTGGTTGTCAAACTTTCGGGCTTCTGACGAGCCGTAACGACTGTCAAAGATCCACGAATGCCAGTCGGGACCAACGGCTTAACGTGCTTTCCGAGGCACGGAGGACTCTCGGTATGTAAAGATGGTCACCCATCCACGGACCAACTCCGGCAAGCGTAACTTAACCTGATGGATCGACCCGTGAGGCTGTTATTACTGAGCCATGAGTTTCCTCATCCCTCCATTAGTTAACTTAAAAAAAATAACTTTAAACTTTGAATAAGTAAAACTATAAGTTGCTAAATAATGCTGATACTTATAGCTGAATCGATATTTTGTATTAATTATTTGTGGAGGTTTCTAAGTAGCAGTAAGTTGTGTATTATTATTACAATAATGATTATAGTCTGTAAGCCTTCCCAAAATGTAAAAAATAAAATAAAAATGTTAGATTATAGGTAGGACAGGAGTGTCAACAAAATATTACATCAGACGAATTAGGTGTCGAGACGCAGTTTAGGATAAGCCCATGCTCAGCAGCAAAACGTTAGCTGAGTTAATTTCGTATAAAGGGCCGTGCAGACTGGCACGATACCGCGGGCGTGACAGGCAGCGCGATGCACAATGCGACACTTTCCATAAAGTTTTCATAGAAATTGTGCAACTAGTGTCACGTCGCACCTGTCTGCGGGAGTCTTTAAATAGTACGAAGGCAGTTGGAAGTAACGGAATGCGAGAGATACACTAACAAACAGTGGAATGCTTTGATTTGTGAGTGAAAACGCAGCAAGTTAAATACCAAAAATGTACCTGCTTCAATTGAACTCAAAACAAAAGCTCACCACAACAGATCCCATGTGAAAACATTGCATCGCCCAGCTTTCGCATTAGTTCGACCAATCCTTGAACTGACACGCGACATGGCACTGATCGCTCTCTCGACGCTATCATTCGACATCGTGTCAACTAACCTGGCGGAGGAGTTTTATTTGGTAGATTTGACTGACTTCTCTCTCTCAGAGATCGCAGAGATCTGACAGACTTGATTGTGCTGTCAGAATCTTGCTTCAAGAAAGGTTTATTTTCAGTCTGAGATTTTGAATTTAAATAGGGTGCCTAACAACCCAAACTATATATTTTTTGCAAAATGGTTGTCGGTAAAAAAAATGTGATTCGTAATAAGTCTGTAATATTCTTCGTAATCCTCCACGCGGGTTGGGTGGTGGATGTTGCTAGTGTGCGAATTTTTGGTTTTAAAGTCAGAAACAGGATTTGCTGAACTTAGCGACAAAGTATCTTAATCACCATTACCAAATTCCATTAAGAGGCCCATCATTACAGGTAAAAACTTGCAAGCTTATTACAACATATTAGATCTACTAACAAACCATGAAGTCCGTGCGCTTAATTATTTGTACAAATACGTAGTCTTTCTGATATCGGTAGTCAGTTTTTAAAAGTATCTTAGACAACCAATCTTTCTTTCTGCGTATCCCAGATGCACGTAAACCATTGCATCGGACATACATCCGAATTGGAACAAATTCGTGGCACTGACTCGGCGACACGACTTCCATGGCTCGACGCGACACTATCGATTCGACTGCTGGATTTTATGTTCTACTAGATTTGTGCGCTTCACTGAACACCCTGTATGCGGCGGAGTTAGATTAGCTCGCCAAAGTACGTCTAGTTGGTGGAAAATATTGGCAAGATTGGTCTTTATACGTATTTAGTATACATTTATAAAATAAATAAAATAATCTTTAATTCGGATAAGCAACATCCATATGGGTTAGTAAAAACAAAAAGATAACTTATACCTATGTTAGTAAACTTATTTATATTATTATATAGACTACTTATTTATATAGACAATTTTTTTTTTGAACGTATAGTCAGAGGTGGCCAAGAAAGAAAGAGCAAGAAAGAGTAGAAATACGAATCAGACTTTTAAGATTCAAATGTACAGTCAGGCAAATGTATTAAATGTATACCATCCTAAATGTCCGGATATTTTAATCAAAATTGTTATGCCTTGATAGTTGTATGAAATGGCTATGACACGGCAATCGACACGGCTCTCTTCCAACTAATTTCTCCTCGTTACTAATATATTCCTCTTCAGATCCGTTTGTGGCGCTGATGAACTGCATCCGTCACAGCCATCATCGTAATGTACTACAATTCTTGCAAATAAATTTCATTTTATTTTATTTCATAATTTCAGCCGAAAGATGTCCACTGCTGGACACAGGCCTACCTCAAAGGGGGGTTTGCCATAATCGCCACGCTTGGTGGCAGGCGGGTTGGCGATCGCAGTATGGTGTTAAAATGCATAGAGAACGCTGCTGCCCATTCTCTAGTAAGTCGCTTAGTCGCGTTTTACGACACCCACGGGAAGAAATAGGGAGGTGCTATTCTTTACGTCCGGCACCACACAGACACGTCACAATAACATAAAGATAATAAGAACTATTCCGTCTCTGTGGGTGTGGTATGCGTAAATTTTATGTTTTAACAATTAAGTATATACAGGGCGTCCCACGGATATGCCACATGGAGGGAAAGTACCTTGAATATTGTAGATGGTACATTTTACTGAAAGAACACATTATTTGAATTTAAAAAACAATTTAAACTGCATTCATAGATATTTAAATAATTACATGGTTGAACCGGAAATCGAACCCGTTACACGAAAAAAAATCACCCTGTAGCTTTATCATACCGATCGAAAGGCTTCATCATAAGGATTATTTCTTGCTAAATAACATAGTGTCACAAATAAAAGGAAGACCATGAATTTAAACATTTGATGTGAAATTTTGTTCAGAAAAATGAAAAGCGGACATTGCCGTAAGGACATACAACTGACATTATCATAATGTACCTATTACTAATAAATGTACCCACTTGAGAAGTGCGCATCATTTCCCTATCATAATTTCAATGCATGATAAAATGATAAAGAGATACGTAATTAGTAGTCACCTGATTGTATGCAACATTTGATAAATTGATTAATTTTGTATTCAAAATGTTAAAATTCATGGTTTTGCTTTTATTTGTGACACTATGTTATTATATCCGTGGGGAGCGTCCCAGGGATATAATAACTGTATAATATATCTATATACCTATATAGTAACTGTATAATTTTTTTTTGTTTCAGTCCCGTACTAATTACCAACAAGATCTACATTGTGTTCAACTGTAACCAACCAAGAAATTCATTAGTTATTTTTTTAATATTTTAATTTTTTTACTTTGCACTCTTGTTTTCGCAACTCACTTTAGACATTGGCAGAATAGTCGACACCGGCTTTGTTTGCCATATAATAAAAATAGAATAGACTTAATAAGTTTGTAGCAAAAACAGCAACATTTAAGTAACTGCACTGCTTTGAAACCAAACAATATTATTTACCGCCATATTGGTTGTGGATGTTGCTAACTTTGAATCTTTATGACTCAGTAATTTGTGAAACAAAGCAGAGTGCGTTGTCAACCGCAATTTGTGTGAAGCGTGGCAGTCAGTAATTGTCTGGACAGCGCACTCACTGCACTTTGTGGTCACGGCTCACTGGATCCAATTAATAATTCAGTGTTTCATAATTTTATTATACCTAGTTATAGCAAATTAATTATGAACATACTTTAATATACAAAACTTCAGTGCAATGTTAAAGATAAACATTCATTTATTTTCAAAAAACTCTCGGGGGTTAAAATATTTTCTTAATGCACTTTCACATAATTAGGACTTATGATTATGAGTCAAGAATTTCATTTTTTATTATCTTGGAACTGTTTTATTGATTGTTTTGTAGTGTTGGGAAAATATTTTTTTCTGATAAACTTGTTTAAAAAATTATTCGATTTAGTCACGAGCCTCTCGAGGCGGTCAAGTGTGTATAAGGAGGGTTAAGTGTGTGGAACTACTAGCGTTTAGTGTCTATAAATTAAAAACAACGGTCAAGGCTTTGCACTAAAATTTACACAGATAAAATAAACAGCGATATTTGCGTTTGTTTCCCATAACAAATGCGGGGAACATACAAGTGTTAGTAAAAGTTTCCAGCTACTAGTTGCTCATGACTGGTTCTCATTGCAGTTAGGCTGTTGCCACACTTGCGGTTAACGGGCACTTTTTGATGTGAAACATATTTACTCTCGCTTTCAGTGAAGAGTGATTTCGTGAAAACGGACGGAATTGTGTAACAGAAAGTGACAGCTTGAACATGGAATAAGCAAGTACTTTTTGATAGCATAGAATTAGTAAATACTTTATAATAGCATGAAATTAGTGTACTCATAGAATTAGTAAGTACTATATATTGTAAGTAGAGGGGGTAATTTCGGTCGCTGTTCAGTTGCTTAATTACCAAGGTGAGATGTTAGATATTATTAGTTTTGTTTTTATAATGGAGATGATTAATTGCTTCTTAGGTAGTACCGTTTGGAGATGTTGAAAGTGTTTGGAACAATGGTTTAAAGTTGTTGGGGTTTTTTGTGCCTCTCTGCAGCGTTCTAACACCCTTAAGCTAGGAATAGCTTCAACATACGTGAAAAATAGTTACGTCGCTGACAATTTTTTTGGCAAAGAGTACAGTCAGGGAAGTTACGTTCAGTAAAGTTCAGTAAATTAATACCATACGTAAATTTTCCGTGTCACAGCAATTTCAAACAGCTGTCCAAGAATGACAGTTGTGATTTGAATATAGATACTTTAATTTAAGATAATTAATTTCCCTGACTTTACATGCTGTTTTAAAATTAGAATATAATTTACTTGTTTGTACAAAAGTCAAATCTTATTATTTCAAGCAGGTCATTAAAACCACAGAATAGATAATAGTACGAGTATGTACTGACTTTTGAACGTCAAAGTTACAATAAAAAAATAGAGCCATGTAATCACTAAATGTTTCCAACGTCACTAATTGAAACCGCTCGTGTGGTCCACCGCTTAGCGGTCAGCATGTAATTAGTACAGCACGTTGTTAAACGTTGTTTTAATATTAATTGCGCACAAAGTTGTTACCGGGATGTTCTGACAACTTGATGCAAGCACAACTGCAGGTAGGGAATGAAATTGTTGCTATTCATTTAACTTTTCCTAGCGTTGCATATTATGTTAATTTGGTAAAGAACGTGATGTCGATAATTTATGTAAAACTAAAATTTATGCCCGCTTGTACAAAAAATCATTACGTTTAGCGATAAACGTATTTAGTGGTTTGTGGTGCAAGTGATAAAAATAATTTTAATTTTTACGGCTCTGAATTCCAACAGTTTCAATGGCGACAACTGTGTAGCAATTGGAATTATATCGTATTTGATACATTTTCGATAATTGATATTTAATATTGATATACCGAAAAAACAGATATCGACAAAAAATATCGACAGGTATATCGAACAAAAGAAAGCCGGCTCAAAATATGTCCCAGGATATGGCAAAGGTCCCTTTTTTTGGGTGGGAAATTATAAAATAACTTCTCCT
Source organism: Tiliacea citrago (assembly GCA_963921375.1). Lineage (NCBI taxonomy): Eukaryota > Metazoa > Arthropoda > Insecta > Lepidoptera > Noctuidae > Tiliacea > Tiliacea citrago. The sequence goes on from OY992802.1 coordinate 1,466,802, forward strand.
GCACTGGGCGGAGCGGAATGGCGTGTCAGAGTTTTACTGAATAAAAACCACCCATGTTCCTTCAGTTGCCTGTGTGCCAGGGCCACGATATCCCTTTCGGACAAACCCGCAACCCTGGCAGGCGTTGGCCCTAATGGATCCCGTCAGTTTGTGCTGACATCTTTTTGAACATCTCTTTGAGGCGCGCGTGGAACACAACGCGCCGTCGACGCGGGCCTAGTCCTTATCGGACGGCAAGCTACCCATTGCTCACCGTCCGCAAGGCCGCGACTACGGTGGCCGGGAATCGGCCTGCGATTCCCGTCGCCCAGGGCGTCTCCTACGGCGACTAGGGGCGTGAGGGCGCGAAATTTGCCTGAGCATTACTCCTTCGCAGTAGGAGATGACTGCCTTCCATGCAATCTCGCTCCGAAACATGGTGTGGTCTGTCTGATCCAAAGGTTGTCTGTAAAAGATCGTTTTTAGCGATAAGACCGCCCATTGTGTTACCCATTTTAAAATTTCAAGATTTATATCTGTAATTTGATGGTGTACGTAATAAAGAGTATTCTTTTCTATTCTATTCTATTCTTCCGCCGCCAATCGCCTCTGCGAGGACACGGCGGTGCTCCGCCCAACCCGGGCAGACCTTCACCATATGCTCCATCGTGTCTTCCGGGCGATCCACACAGTACCCGGCCGTTTCCTTCCGCCTTATCCCGAACAGGAACCTTCCAAAACAACCGCGTACGGAAAGGACCTGTGTCAGGAGGAAGAGGACGCCATGGCGCCTCTCTAGCCACTCGTCAAAGAACTTATCGCCGAAATTGTGGCGTGCCCAACGCTGGGTTGCGATAATCGCACTTTTCATATTATCGCCATGAGATCCCGTCGGAGCCCCGTCCGCTGTGCCGTGATTTCTCGCGGCAGCGTAATTACGCTCCGGCGTTTCGTCTCCTCGCGCCACTCCCATAAGTGCGTGAGGACTTTTCCCTCCTGATCCCATGGCGGCAATCCGGCAACAGTCCTAACACCGTCCTTCCTCACGCATTTAAGGCAGACAATTGCTGTTAAGTAACATAATACCTCAGCGCCAGCTCACTTGATATCTCTCTCGCACACTACTGGGGGCCGATCGCGCTAATTTTGAACGTTAATACCAAAACTAAACCACAACCAAAAACGTTACGTTAGACACATTTCGTATCGCGCTAATCATTTCAACTGAAACGATTTAGCTTTACTTTGGAAGTTACGTTGGAGGAACGATCGATCGAACAATACTCTCACAAAAAATAGCGCGATACCGTTTCTTACATCAGCTAAACCAAAACCAAAAACGTTACTTTCGAACGGTAATTACGTTGAGAAATAGCGCGATCGGCCCCCTGCTCTCGGTTACGCGAGCCAGCGAGACAGGGCGGCGGGAGAAGGCTCCGGTAATTAAAAAAAAAAAGATATGGGATCTTTTGGGGTAAGTTGTCTGATTACAACACTATTAATCTGTTGATCGTACGATAGGTTGCAAAAAAAATCGTAACTACATATTATTATTATAAATATCCTGACTTAATATTTTAAAAATGCGAAATTAAGTTTGTTTGCTCGTTTGTTACGCTTTCACGCTAAAACGGCTGCACGGATTTAGATGAAATTTGGCACATAGGTAGATCATGACCGGGATTAGGACACAGAATACTTTTTAACCCGATATTCCCAAGGGATCGTGACTTATGCGGGTGAAATCGTATTTTTTTGTACCCATTATAAAGGCAGTTTTAAGAAGCAATAGGCTTGCTCCGTATTATATGGGACTTAAACATAACTGGGGAAATGTGACTGTGCTATATAGGTATACCTCTGCCTAACCCTTTGGGGATTACAGGCGTGATGTTATGTTATATTTGAAGGAGCAAACATCTCGCTATACTATTACGTTTGCTACCTATGAGGAAAATAGCCAAGTTTAACCCGTCGAAAAGAAAGTCGCTGATAAAGTGAGACGAAGAAAACATTAAGTGTGATTAGGTAATACCCCACTTATCAAAGACCTAACTCAGAACAAAATTTCTTGCAATTTTCAGCAATTTTATACATAATATTGACCGAATTGGTGATGTTCTTCACAAAGGTCAGGTGTGTAGTACTCACAACCGGCGTGCATGTATGATCAGATGTACTCGTATGAACGCAGCAAAAGTAGTATGTAAAGATCGTAGCAGGTGGCACTCTGTAGTTTCTGCCTACCCCTTTGGGAAAAAAACGTGAGTTTACATATTTACACACCTTAAGCATAATACACATACCACACGTACAAGAAATACATTTCCACCCCTCTTCGGGGATGAAGGGGGTGAAGAGTGACGGAAACCACACATTGTTATCATCTCATTGTACTGTTCTTGACTCCCTGAGGAAATCTCAAATAAATTTAAAGTAGGTAGCGAACATAAGACAGTGTAAAGACGCGGGGGAAATAGGGATGCGTATGGGGGTGAAGTTTAGAGTCGATTGTGTGCATACGTAAGTAAAACTCTTGGGGGACTTAAAAGTTAGAGGTAAAAGGTGTGTTGGGTGTAATTTCTTGAACACTGTATACACTCCCACTTGCCCGTAACGTTTTCCTGAGATACAGGTTTACCTCTTTCCGGAGACAGGGTTTTTGCATGTTGAGGCATAATTGATTGCCAAAGACGTGTAGATATTATTATATGACATAAATATTTAAAACCCACGACGTATACGTTGTAATCATGACAGACAAGAGAGAATTCAACAGCTTGTTAATGAAATTGGATTTCTAAGCCACATTTTCTTTTAACGGTTTCAAAAGATCAAAATCTAGGCAGGTCCAATCGAACGGCTAAAAAGAAAAACTAGTCGACAAAATGTAATGTCAAATTTTATGGATATATTCCACATCGATATATTCCAGCACTAAACAAGGCATACTTCATCAAATGCACAGTACATACTCGTGTTCCTACATTTTCTACAAAGAAACAGGGTAATGAATTCCTAATGGCCGTACGATCTTCCCTCTCTTCCTTATTCCTCATTTAATAGATATTCGCGAATAAATTGCTTCCCTAGGATGTAGTTAGATATTATGGTAATGTGGTGCGGATTACATTTAGATTAGGACGTAATTATAACGTTTTAGTAATGAATTGTTATCGTGTCATGTGATGGTAGTCAGAAATGGGCTACAATTTTTGTTTAATAATTTTTTGTCTGTCTTTTTTACTTTTCTTCCGCAGGGTAAAAGCCTCTTCTCGTACAGAGAAGAATCGAATCACAATTAATGACTAAACTTGCTCAAGCTATGTTGTGATTTCAGACCATTAGACCACGATCGCACAGGCGCTTATTTTACCGCGCCCGATTCTCAACTTTCGGCGCGGCGTTGAGAATCTAACATAGCGCATCCTGAACGTGTTGAAAAAGCGTACTTTTGGAATTTCAACTCTCGGCGTTAAGCCTCGCGTTGAAATCAAGTGCACGGTAAAAGAACGCCACGGGAAAAAGCACTCCTGTCTTTTCTGCCTGAGTTTGCCTTTTTAGGGTTCCGTACCCAAAGGGTAAAACGGGAACCCTATTACTAAGGCTCTGCCGTCTGTCTGTTTGTCTGTCTGTCCGTCTGTCCGTCTGTCACCAGGCTGTATCTCATAAACCGTGGTAGTTAGACAGTTGAAATTTTCACAGATGATGTATTTCTGTTGCCGCTATAACAAAAAATACAAAAAAACTGAATAAAATAAATATTTAAGGGGGCTCCTATACAAGAAACGTGAATTTTTTGCTCCTTTTTGCTCTATATTGATAACGGCAACAAGTAGTAGACGCTTGAAATATTCACAGCATATTTAGTTACACATATATTCACTTTAAAAATAAATAATTAAATTAAAATAAAACAAATATTTAAGCGGGGCTCCCATACAACAAACGTGATTGTTTTGCCATTTTTATAGATAATGATACGGAACCCATCGTGCGCGAGTCCGACTCGCACTTGGCCGGCTTTTCAATTCTCTCGTCTCTATTAAAACTGCATGAGTCACGTTGGTACACACAGCGTTTGTATGTGCTAACTCCTCAATTAAAAAAAAAAGGTTTGTTTCACTGTTACAATATTGCATTCGGTACTAATAATCGAAAGGATCGCTACTGATAAGCATGAGGTCCTGGGTTCGATTCCCGGATCGGGCAAATTGTTATTGGGTTTTTCTATTTGGAATTTTTCAGCAGCAGGCCGGAGTCTGGATTCGTGTCCGGTTGGTGGCAATAGGCTCGCTCCCTATTCCATGTTACTTAAACATAACTGAGGAAATATGGGTGTACTATAGGTACACCTTGCGGGGAAACAAGCCGTGATGTTATTTTATGTTATGAATTTCATTATAACCCGCTGGCCAATAATGTGATTTGAATTTGGAAGCTCGATAAAAAATCCTCTTAGTTATTATATCTATTTCATTTCTCTTTACTAATAACATCTTTTTCACAGAACACGTTTCGAAAATAACTCAATGAAAGGCCGAAACCTTTCAAATTGAAACGGCTCGTAGCTAAAAAGTCAGCCTTTCAGAAAGATGATTGTACAGAATACGGGTAATAGGCAGCCCTTTTGTGTCGAAACGAAGTTTATTTCGTGTTGAATGGCTTTTGATCCGTGATCTGAACGAGCACATGGTGCCAGAGAAGTTATTGTAGATAGTGAAGATGGGATGGCTTTGTGAGGTATTGTGATTTGAAAAGCTTATTTTGGAAAGGTAACGTTTTTAGTATTATTACCCTTAAGTAGTTTCCATCTGTTCGTACCTACTTGTGGGTGTCATAAAGCGCTTAAAGACGTAAGGAGTAGTACATGTTATACAATGTGTAACTGAATTAATGCACATTATGAAAGCAGTTTGTCCTGAATCGATTTCTGTCATTTTTAATATAAGTATTTTTTTATATCAAAAATTATTAAAACTACGTAAATTACAGTCACACTTCCGCTGTACAGTCAAAACAAACCAAAATGGGCGAAGCACCTTATGCTACTGTGTGCGTGCGTACATTTCTAATGTAGACACAATTTTCCCCCACAATCAGTATAACTAATTTAATAAATTTACAATGTTTTATTCATAATAGTAAAATTTATGTGTATGTATTATAAATTTTCCCATAATATTCGATGGTGTGCGTTAATTCCGGGACTATGTTGTAAAGAATGTTTATTATTATTGTATAGAGTATTTTTTTTTTTTTTTGTATTAATCAGAACCAAAGTTCCTAATAATTTATTACAATCTAGCCTAATAGACTAATAAGCAATTTAACTCTAACTTATTATCTTACGTGATAGAATACGTTATAACTAAGAATAGTGTCAATTTGCACTGTTACACAAGTCCGTAGCACTTTCTTAGAGTCTGATAATTAATAAAAACACTTTGTTCATGTGTTACATGTATAGCACAGCATTGTTACTATTATTCATTCACTACTTATACACTACACTAACTCAAATGGTTTAGTTCTCTTTAGCCTACGCACTATGTCTGTGTTGTCTAGCAGCTGAATTGCCTCGACATTCACATGTCGGTGAAGTCTGTGTTCGTGGGCTTCAGCAAATTTCTGAGTGATGGTGGTGACGAGTTCCATTTTAAGGTCTCGGTGGGGGTCGTCATTTCTAATGTACCATGGCGCATTTACAGCGTCCCTGAGTACTATATTTTGGAATTGTTGGATTATTTTAATGTTGCTTCGTTTAGTACAGCCCCAAAGTTGGATGCCATACGTCCAAATTGGCATAAGAATATGCTTGTATAATATAATTTTATTATGTATTGATAGGCAGGATTTTCTTCCGAGTAACCAATACATACTTTTATTACGTATGTCAAGTTCCCGTCTTTTCTTTTTAACGTGAGATTTCCAACGCAGTTTGGCGTCAAGAGAAATGCCAAGGTATTTGGCTGTATTAGCATAAGGCACTTGCATGCCGTTTATATGGATTGGGTAGTAATCGCAGTGTTTGTTAGTGAAGTCAATGTGAACTGATTTTGACTCATTCAGTTTGATCTTCCACTTTTGTGTCCAATTATAAACTTTGTTCACAGCTAATTGAACTTTTTCTACTGCTTCTTTGTGGCTTGATCCAGTAGCCATAATAGCAGTGTCATCTGCAAAAGTCGCAATCGTGTTGTTTTCCAGCTCTGGGATATCACATGTGTATAGCAAGTACATGTTTGGGCCTAACACACTTCCTTGTGGTACCCCTGCTATTATAGTTTTTAGATCGGAATATGCATCCTCTTGCCTTACTCTAAACATTCTGTTACTTATATATGATTCTAATATGTCTGCAAATTCTGGAGGTAGCATGCGTCTGAGTTTGAATATCAAACCCTCATGCCAAACTTTATGAAAAGCTTGCGCGACATCTAGGAATACGGTGGCGCAGACTTCCTTGTTTTCAAGTGTTCTTTCAATAATGTTAGTTATTCTGTGTACCTGGTCTATTGTAGAGTGTTTTTCCCTGAAGCCAAATTGATGGTTAGGTATTAGCTCTTTTTCTTCTATTATTGGTTTTAATCGTTTTAACAACAGTTTTTCAAATAGTTTCGATAATACGGGCAACAGGGAAATGGGTCTATATGATGATGCTTCATGGGGTGGTTTCCCAGACTTTGCAATCATAATGACTTCAGCAACCTTCCATGGCTAGAGTATGGAGAGTAATAATATCATCATCATATCGGCCGAAAGGCGACCACTGCTGGACATAGACTTACTTAGGGCCTACCATCGGCATCGTACCGAATAATGTTGCGATGCAATATAGGTATCCATCTATCTATTGCAGTTTTTTGCCCTGCAAATATGTTACAGTTTTCTGGGGTGCTCACCCTAATGATTATAATATTTTCTTCCCACCACTTGCTCTATAATGTTTAATTATATGGGATGCAAATTTAAACTAAAGCAAGTCATTAAATCCCTATTCTCTAGCCGTGCAATAATATCAAAATTGTACAAAATTTCATCATGACTGCCAAAATGTGGCAGTACTATAGGTACACCTCTGCGCAACCCTTCGGAAAAATAAGGCGTCATGTTATGTTATGAATTTCATTGTAACCCGCTGGTCAATAACGTGATTTGAATTTGGAACTTTAACTGTAAATTCGGCGGAGTGTCATCGCAACAGCTGATTGGTTGCTGTGGCATTCACTTCCATACATACATGTTAAAATGCTGGGTTTGTGGATTTAGGCGTCATATTTAAGATATTGTTTAAAATGGAATTGCATGAGTTTAGATAAAATATTGTACGTTTTTATTACCTCGCAGTTAGAAAAGCAGAGTATTCGCCTCGGTGATAAAAGTGCCTCTGTATTGGGTGAGATTGAATGCACTCAGGGTTCCAGTCTAAACTCCCTCGGTTCACTCAGTAGTTAACTGAGAGATCCCTCGCTGTGCTCGTTAGCCCTAGAATCCTTTGTTGCGTTCGGGATTCAATTTGGCGCCCGGGACATAAGACACTACTTTATCCCCTTAGTGAATAATCTACTATAAATACTCTCAATAGAATATCCAGTGTAAAGTTTACTAGTACTCAACTAAGCTTCATCATACCTAGGTAATTGAAACGCAATATATGACTTGTTAGGTCCCTTAATTCTGTCCAAAAGCATTTCCACGATTTTCCTTTTCATTACAATGAACAACACTCTTTAGAACTTGACATTACTTATGTAATAGGACACACTCTCGCAATGTACACAACACATGACCATGAAACCTTGGAATCATGAAAATATCGTAACACAAAGCGATATTCACCTAACGCTCTGTTTAAGAGCGTTACTTCATTATTTCATGAAAATAAGCGATGGTACAACAACATAAATGTAGAAGATCAACTGCGAACAAAACACACTTCTTGTTAGTAGTTTTTAGGGTTCCGTACCCAAAGGGTAAAACGAGAACCCTATTACTAAGGCTCCGCCGTCTGTCTGTCTGTCTGTCCGTCTGTCACCAGGCTGTATCTCATGATCCGTGATAGCTAGAGAGTTGAAATTTTCACGGATGATGTATTTTTTGATTCGTTAAACTCAAAGCATTTTTATTAAATAGTACTTTTACTAGTACTAGCTACTTTTTAATAGTCAAAAGAGTCGGTTAGTTAATCAGAAAGATGAGCCTCGTGATCAGATCACATCACCTGGAACAATTGGCAAAATTTCTTATTTTTATTTATGGCTATTTTTTGCCCACGAATTCGACCACGGAAATTATCCCGCAGGCTCGTACTACCGGGATAAAAAAGGTATCCTAACCCAGGTCACGATTTACCTTTGTTCCTGTGTTTAATTTCATCGAAATCCGTTCAGCCGTTATTGCGTGAAAAGGAAAGAGACAAACAGACAGTTACTTCCGTGTTTATAATAATAAATACTATTTCGTAGGTATGGATTGATATGATAGAGCAATGGTGGCTCAGTGGTAACAGCCGTGACTTACGAGTTGTATGTCGTAGGTTCGAACCCTGACAGGCACTTTACTTTATCTAAATTTTTTCATCACCACAGCTCTCAAAACGGTGAAGGAAATCGCCATGTCCTAGAACCAAAAATTCGAAGACATGATTGTGACATCTAACCAACCCGCACTGGGCCCACGTTGTGGATTACGGCCCACTTCCTCTCACCGAAAGAAGGTCTGTTTCCCGACACCGGAAACATTATAGGCTGATTATTATGGATGGTGTACAAAACATAGTATTTTTAAGTAGACATACAATGCCCATTTATTGCATTCCACTTCTTACAGCTTGCCTTCTTGCATTATTCCGTGGTCCTTTTGCCCATTTTACAGGCAGCTAGTACTTAAGCAGTCCCTAAATGTATTTAAATTTAACCTTCAGAATTCAAATGGGGTTTTTAAGAGCGGCTGTCAATATATTTTGCTGGAGTCTAGACTGGGAGGCTACTGAGGTTTCAATTATGTAATGTGATAGGAAAGGTATTTTTTTATAATGTTGATTGTTTTTGTATGGCCCAGTTTATACATATTTAAAGATGTATAAAAATAAAAATAGCTCCAATACAGTGTGTTTGGAAAACGGTTATCGATACTTTAACGGCATAATATATAGGTATTCATTTTTATCGACAAATGCAGGAGTAAGTATTTATAAAAGTGCATTTCTCGATAAACATGAGTATATAATATGCCCATAAAGAATCGATAACCTTTCTCTAAACATACTGTATATCCAGGAGCAAGTTTTGCTAAAAAATAAGACAGTTGGAATCCTTTTGTTGATTACACGAATTTATAACAGGAACATTTTCGTTTAAAGTAGGTAGATGTGACAATTTACATGACACAGGGGCAGGAAGATGACCTACGACATTGAAATCTGGGAACTTCTATCCGAAAATTTTATAACAGAAGCATCAAAGAAAATGACGCTTTCATTCGAAATTACTTACCAACTTAAAAAAGTCAAAATAAACGTTTCGACAAAAAACTAAATTAAAACATTTTATGAACTTCTATCCAATAATAACAGAATCATCAAAGAAAATTAAGCTTTTTAATTCGAAATTACTGACAACTTACAATAATTCCAAATAAACGTTTGAACAAAAAAACTAAATTAAAATATCTTATACATATCCACATTGCTTGCTCCTCGTCTATAAAAACCGCAGGTTAATGGAGATTTTGGTGAATTTACATTTGTAAGCCCTTCTGTATCGTTCGTTGCCCGTCTGCCTGTTTGTGTGAGCTCATCTAGAAAATCACTCAGCGGATTCTAAAGAAGATTATTTTGAAAGCTTGCGAGAATTTCGTGGCGGTAAGGAAAATCGTTTACTTACCTGTTTTTTAGTTGGTTTGGAATGTTTCCAAGCGAAGATTTATTAAGTTTTCTTGAAAATATTGTTACAATTTTGGATATTTTCAGGGGAGTTTCGAGTAGTATGATGACTCCTCCGATGACTCGCGTTTTACTTATAACAAATTAATTGTGGTAAAAATGTGATCGTCTAGCTTAGTGATTGTTACAAAACCGTTTATAGGATAGGAATCATGAAATGAAGGTGATACCTAGCCTAGTGGCACCTAGCTTCTGACGTTTCATAAGTGCCCATGTAGGTTTATGTGAAATATATTCTTTTAATTATATTCTTTTTGGTTTTAATGAAAATACAGAACAAAGCAAGAATCCATAAGATCCCAGATTCTTACTGCAACAGGACAAGGTCTTGACTGAAACACTAGGCATATAACTAAAACCCAACCTTCAATGTTCAATCACACAGAAATGTCGAATGGGATCCTTGAAAATAAATATTCAAAGCGACAAAACGAGGATTAATTTCTTATTTCTTACTTATTAATAAACTTGGAGCTTTTCCTCGCTTCGCAACAAATAAATTGAAGTATTTTGAATATTCATTTAGTTACCAAAGCCATTTAAAGATGGAGGGAACAATGTTACCAAGTTTTGTTTATTTGCAAAGTTATGACCAGAAAATAAGAGAAATATTCTATTTTTGAATATTTGTTGTGTTGCTACTGAAATACTAAAAGCGGTATCAATGTGTATGTATACAATGTGGATACGGCAAAGAATGTATAGGAGTATTTTGGAACTATCAAATAGATATATCATAACGTAGAGAATTTAAAAGACTGGCCAAGTGCGTGTCGGACCAAGCACAATGAATGGTTCCGTAGTTGGAATTAATTTATCCCAAGAACGAACTTAACATTGCAGTTGAAAATCATGTTCTCCCATACATTCCAGCTGCAAATGTAACTTTGTACCCACAATCTTGGGAGATTTGCTATGTTATTTTAATACCATAGACTTCTTATAGGTTTTCCTGTAATTTATTAGTAAAGAACATTTTTTTTCAAAATTTTAGGCTCATTAGTTTTGCAATAAGGTAATGGTCAAATTTCAGCTATTTACTTAAATAACTTGCAAATTGATTATTCTAAATTGATTAAAAAATCTTGTAATTTTGTTTAATTGTCCAATTTGCCCCCCAAAAGTGACCCATAATTTCAGCCGAAATACTTCCACTGCTGGACATAAGCCTCCCCCAAGGTTTGCCATAATCGCCACGGTTGGCAGATGGGTTGCCGATCGCAGTAAGTATGGTGTTAAAATGCATAGAGAACGCTGCTGCCCATTCTCTAGTAAGTCCCTTAGTCGCCTTTTACAATATCCACGGGAAGAAATAGGGTGGTGCTATTCTTTACGTCCGGCACCACACAGAAAAAAGTGACGCACATATTAAACATTCATTTATTTACGTTACACGTCCGTATTTAGGTCACAGAAATTCAGAAATTCATAATGTGTACCAAGTTTCAACTTAATCTGTCCAGTAGATTCAGAGCAAATCGGCTGTGACAGACAAACAAACACACGAGTGATCCTATAAGGGTTCCGTTTTTTCCTTTTGAGGTACGGAACCCTAAAAATGATTATATCAAACAAACTAAATTTTATAAATCTTATTCTTTCTTTCTTTCTTTAAATAGTATAGTGATGGGCCGTTTATGGGTTTTGCCAATCTTTGCCTCGTTATAGTGACTAACTATTGGATTACTAATTACATTTGGTTGAATCTTTGTACGCAGACTGAGAACATCATTAGATATAAAAACCTCATGTCTGCTAAAACAACATTACTATAAAATTATCACCAGTCAATATTACAAACGAAGTGATTATGCTAACTTTTGGTGAACTGGTGCAGATAATTATTATGGTTAAGTAATAAAAACTTAGAAAGTAAATAAAGTGGGGATTGTACACCCAGAGAAATTGCGCCGGAATAAGTTTGGGCTGCGGCTTGCTATGCAATATCATCCGAATATATGAGGGATTTCAACTGTTGGTAGAGAGAAAGAGTTTTATGACTATCGATAGGCCAGTGCTGGCAACAACTCATAAAAACAAATGAAGATCTCTTCTATCGTATGTGATTCTGTCAACGTCACATCACTGACAAGCGGAGATAGGTGTAGGATTCGATTCAATTTAACGTGACTATCTTATCAGATAATGATAATGTTTTACTGCGCCAAAGTGTCACATAGGAAATTTATGTAGGATGTCAGAATACGAGGATGCGGTGATCCGTGATTTATGGCTAACCTATAAGTTAGTTCGAACCAATGACATCAGTTAAGTAACTGATATCACTGGTACGAACTAACGAATAATTTTATATCAACAAATATTTCGATTTTTCGGTCATCCAAATTCAAATTCAAATTCAAATATTTTATTTGTAGAACATAGGTAAACAAAAATACAGATGTCAATATTAATAAATGAGCGCTATGTCTTGCCGTCAACGGCGTACAAATATTTCTAATTATAATTTCTAATGATTAATTGGTAAAAAACATAATAAAAACAGTCAAATTAATAATGAACTCAACTATAACAATAATTAATTAATTAAAATAACATCCAGAAGTCATCCAGAAGTTTATATTTAAATTTTACCAGGATTTGATAAAATTTCACATATAATTTCTCAAGAAAGAGGTAAAATTGAAACATTTGGCTGCTTAGGAATAATTTATGCAATAATAAAAAGCAATCCAATTGCTAGGATTACTTATTAGTTAGTTTATTGTCTGAAAAAAATCTGTGTGAGATTGACCGCGTTTGTGTTAAACGGAGCAAAAGACGCAATTCAGAAAACAACATACATGTAGGTGTTACCTTATTTAATGAAGAGATGTTTAAGGCAAACATGATTAAACAATATGCCATCTCATCAAAAATCACCTATCCAAATAAAAATCCGGTCACCCATTCTAGTAACATAATCGTGGAATAGTGCAAATTCAGATAATGCTATGGGCCTAAAATTACTGTCTGTGAATAAATAAATTCTAGTTTAGGACAATTTCAACAGTCAAATCAACGACCACAATAGCCATGCTTTTCTAACAATCTGACAATTATCCATTAGTTCTCTTATTGGAAAGCCATCAATCAGTTATAAATAGGACCTTCTGATTGGCTAACTGAGGATTAATCAAATCAACAGTGATTTCCTTTACATAAGGAATCACTAACTAACCAAATATCAGATCCGTTGTTTACATTGAATGGCATTTGTGGATCCTGATTGAAGTAGGGTCCTTGTCTTAACATTATTGGATCTAAAGACTATGTAGGAACAAAAAGTTCAGTTAGTTGCTTCAGTTTTTTTTTTAATATTTATTAGTGACTTGTGGACAGAATATTAATTCAGATTTGTTACAGTTGTAATGGCAATCTTGTCATTTGGTTTAAATATGTAGGTTTTTATTTTTATTATTTTAGTAATATTTTATATAGATTGGCTTAATACACTGTAGCTTTGTAAACCATCTTCTATTTTGTTTAGTACTTGGTACTTGTTGACGGGCCTACACTGTCCTCCCAATACCTATTAACACTGTAACTTGAAAACATTATAAAAGCCCTCTTTTTTTTTTAATAGTAACCGTGGAGTTTCTTGCCGGCTCTTCTGCATACGAAATGACCAATTGGAACCGTGCACCTAGCTTCTGACATTTCATAAGTGCCCATGTAGGTTTATGTGAAATAAAATATTTTGATTGAATATCTATTCAATACTAGCAGTTTTCCCACGACCGAGTATAAAGTTTAACCTCCGTTAGCTTAAATTTCCGAAGATAGTGGTGCCGTCATAACGGCTGTAATGACGTTAGTCCTTAGAGAGAGTATTTTTTGACAAAGTAATGTCAAATCACCCGCACTATTTTGTAGCTGCTATATAACGGCACCACTATCTTAAGATATCCAAGCTTAAGGAATCTCATGATGGAAAAGTGAAGCGTCATGTTAGCAGTTTTGTTTTATTTTCTAAAATTTGTGTTTAGCCGAATGTTAATGTGTAATAGTGGTGGATTATTAACCATTAAGAGTTCGTGAACCTGCATTAGTGTAGGCAAATGAAACAAAACAGTGCAACATCACTTTAAGTTCTCTTAAGAAGTCCGCGCGAGGTTTCAGTAAAGTGCGTCTTTACTGAAACTCAAGGGGAGCGGGGCAGGATATCATCTATCATCTTTATCATGCATTGAATGGAGTTCATTTCATAATTATTTATGCAACTGTGTACTTGTTACCTAATTTTACATGACACTGGCTAAATGCAAAAACTGTGCTAAGCCAAAAAGAAAAAAAAAACTTTCATTGTTGCTTCAACGTATGGTATGCTACGGGCAATTAGATGACACCGTAATTTGAGTCTGAAGACAGTCACGGAACAGGGATAAATTAAAATTGTTGACGCTTATCATCGTAAATGTGTCCCTATCATTATTTTACACGCAATTAAATCTGCTCATCTTGTCAGACATATTTTTGTTCAAAAACCGCTCAAAGCTTTGTCAAATGAATAATATCGTCTTAGCGGTACCCAGAGCAAACAAAACGACCGCGGTCGGGAACTTTGTTGGGCAAACTGAAGTGGTTAGCCGAAAGGGCTCGCGGCTATTGGTTAGATCGATGTACTGGGCTAACCAGTAGACCGCTGTATTTGGGAAGAGGTCCGCCCTTGGTTTCAACATATATTTTTAATAATAAGCTACTCGTGGGCACTTTTAGCCGAAGACATAATTATAATAGGCTAAGATATACCTGGAAGATTGGCAAAAAAGCAGTGAATAATAACGGCAAGAAAGAAACGCAAGAGACGGAGAGAAAAGTCCTACAGAAAGCTTGAGAGTGTTGCTGTAAACCTAGAGCGTGTTATTATACAGCAGCGTGCCGCTTTAATGGCGACATTAATATAAGACACCTTAAGGTTTCGCGTTTTCTCTTTATGAAGTTATTTTAATTTCATTAAACGTTATTATTTATTGATTTATTATCAATTTTCTAAAATTGCATTTTGGAGGAACCTGTACTTAAAGAACTGTAGCGCACAGGTCTTTTGCCGGGGTCACGGATCATGAAATTAAAACGAATAACGTGCAAAGAGTAGGCGAATTGAAGACAAGAGAGAGCTTCAATATAGCTTTTAGTATGTTTGAAAATTTAATTTTTTTAATGTACGAATTATTTTATCATATTATATTTTTTATGATTACTGGCCACTAGCCCTACCCGTGTGTTCAATTAATGTCGCCATTGTAGCGGTACGTTGTGTAACGAGTTCGAACTTTGGTCCAAGTTTAAAACTTCCAGCCAGTTTTTTTTGTATTTCGAACAGTATGAACTTAACAACTTCCCTGTCCCCATACAACTCTCTTTGAGAATGCCGTAAGTCCACAGGTTTTTCTTATTGACAAACGTAGGGCCTTAAATTTTCTTTACCACGTTCAATGAGTCGTATGTGAACACACACACAAATGCCTTTATTGAGTGAAAATAAGAATACGTCATCCGTCAAATGTCAATCAACTGTCATAACTACAATTAGATTAGAAAGTTGAATGTTTGTTTGAGGTTTTAATTGATATTTTATTGGAAAAAAGTCCAAGAGACAAATTAAAAAAAAATCACGATTTTTTTTTTTTCATTGTAAACGTCAGGTTTTTCGCTATACGTCCACGCATGATTTAAAAAAATATCACGTCACGTTCATACTGAAAAAATTGACTTAAATTGTATAGAGAAATGAGTCACCTGTGACTCGTGAACTTATTCTAGTACGTTCCTATGAGTCATATAGTAGTCATTGGACAGCGAAGTTGTTAACATACTTAGTCGGAATAAAGTTCGAAATTCAAAAATGCCTCGATGGTTTAAAACAGGGTATAATGATAAATCTTGTCTTGGTTTGTAATAAGGAGACAAAACATATTTGTTACACAAGCATCCTTATCAAAGTATAGTCAGACTTAAAAACTCTAATAAAATAATATGTTGCCCTGAAGTTAAAGCAAAGGAAACAGGTGCATCTATTTAGCATTTAATTTTAAATTATTAAGTTATCATCAGCTAACATGTAATTTCCATTACTTTTACCGCATTAACTATGATTAATACAGTACATACCTAAGTACAATCATCAATGGGAAAAAGTATAGGAATTGCGCAAATATTCAGTCACGTGGTTGCTATGCGCAGTTTGTCCGAAAGGGATATCGTGGCCCTGGCACACAGGCAAATGAAGGATTGGGTGGGTTTTAGTCAGTAAAAGTCTGACACGCCCTCCCGCTCCGCCCAGAGCGGGAGAAGTTATTTGATAATTTCCCACCCAAAAAAAAAAAAGGTAGGAACGTAGAAAAAAAACCGGCCAAATGCGAGTTGGACTCACGCACGAAGGGTTCCGTGTTTGCCGTATAAAAACGGCAAACAAAATCACGTTTGTTGTATGGGTCCTTAAATATTTGATTTATTTTAATTTAATTATTTATTTTTAAAGTGAATATATAACTAAATATTCTGTGAATATTTCAAGCGTCTAGCTATTGCCGTTATCAATATTCAGCAAAAACGAGCAAAAAAACCGGCCAAGTGCGAGTCGGACTCGCGCATGAAGAGTTCCGTACCATTATCTATAAAAATGGCAAAAAAATCACGTTTGTTGTATGGGAGCCCTTAAATATTTGTTTTATTTTAATTTAATTATTGATTTTTAAAGTGAATATATAACTAAATATTCTCAAACTCAAACTCAAAGCATTTATTTCAATTAAACCATTTACAGGCACTTTTGAATTGTCAACAAGTCGGTCAGTTACAAATATGAAGCTAGTTGCCCATTCCAAATAGTAGGTTCCTATGGAGAAGAACGGGCAAGAAACTCCACAGACACTCTTTTAAAATAAAATATTTGATAAAAAGTATTGGTTACATCATTCTTATTGAAAATATACATGTGAGAATGATGCAAAACGTCAGAAGCGTCCGTGATAAAAAAAAACAATTCAAAACTAAAATAATTAAAAATAAGCCGTGGCAGCTAAGAGATGACCAGTCCCAACTGACAGCGCCCGTTCACGAACATGATGCATGGATCAGCACCATTCAGCTCAACCATTTTGAAGGGAGCTAAATGATCCAACACACACGCCACCATCAGCGAGACATCTGAGTGAGCATGACATACTCTCAGCTGCCAGGACATATTCAAGTCAATGAAAGACATATTACCCGGTAAATGGTAGCTCTATTGTACATAGTACTCACACTTGTGTTATGCAATTATATAATAGAAAGGTGATTGAGTTTATACAATGAAAAGATAGTCTTACAATCTTCAGCAGCTCCAACAGTATTTTCAAATGTTAATCAATTAGTTGACGTTGTGGAGCAGGACCAGCATTGAGCCAAGCATTTCTATCAGCGATGTAATCCCCCAGCCTATAATATGCCTGCTTGCATAGTGTGCGTTTTATACAAGATTTGAATCTCGTCTCATTCAGTTGAACTATGTGGGGAGGAATTTTATTATAACATTTTAAACAGTACCCCATGAAAGATGAGTCTACTTTAGCCAGTCTGAAACCTGGTTGAGCTAATAGATCCCTACTTCTAGTACTATAATTATGTCTTTCGCCTCTTTTACTAAAAAGATGTAATTTTTTTCTTACGTACATGATGTTTTCATAGATATATTGACAAGACACCGTCATGATGTTAATATTCTTAAACAGTTCCCTAAGAGAATCGCGCCTGCGGAGATTATATATGGCTCTGATGGCTCTTTTCTGCAGAATAAAAATAGACTCGATGTCTGCAGCCCGTCCCCAAAGTAAAATACCGTAAGACATGATACTATGAAAGTAACTAAAATAGACTAGCCTCGCGGTATCTACATCAGTAAATTGACGGATTTTTCTGACAGCATATGCTGCTGAACTTAGCCGTCCTGCAAGAGATGTTAAATGAGGATCCCATTGAAGCCTAGAGTCGAGCGTGATCCCCAGGAAAACAGTTTTATCGACGAATTCTAGTTTCTCTTGATTCAATACTATCTCATAATCACTACTTTTTACATTTGGTAAAGAAAATCGTATGCACTTAGTTTTCTTTCCTTTTAATACTAAATTATTGGCAGTGAACCAATTTTGGACCTGCAGTAGGGCGTTATTTACGTCGTCAAAATTTGTAGCACGTCTATCTACCTTAAAAATCAAGGAAGTATCGTCAGCAAAGAACACCATTTGTGGTTGATTTTTTAATAAATGGAGAAGATCATTAATATACACTAAAAAGAGGAAAGGACCCAATATCGAGCCTTGAGGAACACCCATTTTTACTTTTAAACCGAGTGAATTGATACCATTTATTTGAACTAGCTGTTGTCTATCGTTTAAATAAGATTTTACTAAACTAAGCGCAAGTTTTCCAAGTCCGTAATGCCCAAGCTTCAAGAGTAAGGTTTCGTGATCGACGCAATCAAATGCCTTGGAAAGGTCACAAAAGATTCCTATGGCGTCTTGGGCCTCTTCCCACGCGTTAAAAATGTGTCTTAATAAGGTTACACCGGCGTCGGTCGTACAACGTCCTTTGGTGAAACCATACTGTTGATCGTGAAGGATTTTATTCGCGTTGAAATGATTGAGCATTTGATTAAGCATTAGCTTTTCAAACACCTTGCTGAAAACCGGCAAAACGGATACGGGTCTATAATTATTTGTGTCTTTACTGTCTTCGGATTTGAAAAGTGGTATTACCTTACTGTATTTCATTAAATCCGGGAAGACTCCTTGATCCACACACAAATTATATATTAAGGCTAAGTAAGGCGCTATAGTCTCAATTATTGAGGTACAGACTTTAATGGACATTCCCCAAAGATCTTCGGACAATTTGATCTTGATTTGCTTAAAAGCTTTTAATACTATTATGGGGTTAATATGCTTAAAGTTAAATTCAATCGGGCAGGCTGCAACGTTCGCCCTTACAGAGTCAAAAGCGAGCAAGGGCGAGGAATTTAAGGTTTCAGTCGTTTTAAGTGGGATACTGGTAAAGAAATTTACAAACTCTTGAGCAACTTGTTTGCTATCGCAAATGAGTCCACATGACGTCTCCAGTGCGTAATCAGAATCATGCTTTTTGTTCCTATTCGTTTCATTATTGATAATTTTCCAAACCGTCTTTATTTTATTGTCTGCTGATTTAACCTTGTTGCTAATGTGTAAGGCTTTAGCGGCCTTGCAAGTGTTTTTAAAAGTTCTAGAGTAAGTAGCAACAAACTTATTAAAAGTTTCCGTGTTTATATAAGGCTTAAGGCCATACAGCTCGAAAAGTCTTTCCCTACTTTTCCTGAGTCCTTTAGTTGCCCAGTCACTAAATAAAAACCTAGGGCTGACAGTTTTAGTGTTCTTCTTAAAATAAATATTGAACTCGCTTTGGACTACCGAAAAGAATTCTTTATACAAAATGTCAACATTGTTCATTGTAAGGTTCATAACACTTAACTTACACATTAAAGTGCTGTTAAATTTATTTAAATTAACAGATGTTATTGGTCTGAATTGTATCTGCACCTTCTGTATTGGTATGTTGGACTCAAAAGTTACGGTTTGACCGCTGTGATCAGAAGGGAGATAATTAATTATAGCTTTATCTAAATAGTCGCAGCAACAAAAAACATTATCAATACATGTAGCAGTAGTCGTAGTTATTCGGGTTGGTTCTACAAACACATTTGACAAATTAAATGATTCAAACAAATTTAACAATCTACTGGTATTTGAATTATTTTCTTCTTTCTTTCTGTGAATATTTTAAGTGTCTACCTGTTACCGTTATCAATATCGAGCAAAAAAATCACGTTTGTTGTATGGGAGCCCCTTTAAATATTTATGTTATTCTGATTTTTAGTATTTGTTGCTATAGCGGCAACAGAAATACATCATCTGTGAAAATTTCAACTGTCTAGCTATCACGGATCATGAGATACAGCCTGGTGACAGACGGACAGACGGCGGAGCCTTAGTAATTGGGTTCCCGTTTTACCCTTTGGGTACGGAACCCTAAAAATGGGAAATATTTAAATGATTGTCAAATATTTTTTTGCGCTTCTAATGATGCACACGAGGTTTGATTGAATACATGGTAAAAAATATTTACTTCTCTTGTCTAAATTATAATCACAACCGAATATTTTCTCACTATCAAAACGGTTGCAAACTATTCTATCCTCCAATAAAAATGCCACATCAACACCCACCCACCACAGGGCTGACAGGCCGCGCTACAAAGTGGACACAACACTCGAAATGCTTTTACCATATTATCTTTATCGAGTGGCGAGCTTCATGGTTGATATCGATGCCCTTCGCTACCTGACTCGATCCTACCACCACTGTATCAAGACCCGCGGGAAAATAGACAACTAACCTCAAAAGTACTGGTTTTGACAGCTCGCGTTTGACAGCAAAACCGCCATCTTGAATCAAGTTATACTGGCTGTTGTTTATATGGTAATGGAGGGATGAAACTGTGACGTAGATAAAATAAATTTAAATATCGTTACGCATGAGTGCTGGGTAAAGGTAGGTATTTATGTACTTAAATACGTACCGTATCTGATGTTCAGTCGGAATGTTTCGTGGGATTTATTTCATATACCTACTGTTCCAATGGAACATCGAATTCAAATTCAAATGGATTTAGAAAAGGTTCGGGTTTATGAAACATCACTCAAGACTTCTTGGCGGGAAAGTGAAGCGTCATGTTAGCAGTTTTGTTTTATTTTCAAAAATTTGTGTTAAGCCGAATATTAATGTGTAATAGTGGTGAATTATTAACCATTAAGTGTTCGTGAACCTGCATTCGTGTAGGCAAATGAAACAAAACAGTGCAACATCACTTTAAGTTCTCACTCAAGGGGAGCGGGGCGGGATATCATCTATCATCTTTATCATGCATTGAGTGGAATTCATTTCATAATTATTTAAAAAACTTTGTAACCTAATTTTGTTACTTGTTACCTAATTTTACATGACACTGGACTAAATGGACAAACCATGCGAAGCCAAAAAGAAAAAAAAACATCTCTCAACCGGCGTGCGTATATGACAAGATTATGAACGTAAACGGAGCAAAAGGAGAATCTAAGGCGAAAGTTTATGTATGTTTATCTCAGCCACTCATACCTGTGTGACAGTCATTATTTTACTAAAGCTCAATATGTCATCTTAATGGGTACTGTTTATTTGATTAACTTACCGGTGTCCTAAGGTGAATGGCGCTACTGCTGTTACATCGCCATTCTGTCACAAAGGCCAAAGCACTCTTTTGGAATCGTTGGATGAAGTTTAGGGGCATTATAACGATGAGAGACTACTTGTTATATTTAAAATAGTAATTTGTAGACTTGTTCTCGGAGATATTTATTTATTTTGTACCAAAAACCGTGAGCATAATTTTCTTTATTCAATTCAATTCAATTTTTATTCAGGAACAATTCACATTGTGTTGTAAATCATAAATAATACATTAAATAACAAAAAAAAACACGTTCATTTATTCACTGCACTATCTTATATTTTTCACTAAGTCCTTTTTTTAAAAGAGACGGATTCTTAAAACTTTCTTCGAGCTCTAAGACTAAGCTCATCACGCGACGAAGTCCCAACTCGAACTGACATAATTATTAACATGCAAATGATTTTTTTATTGTTATCATTTTCCCAAAGAAGTACCTACTTACCAAATTGTCGTTCAACAAACAAATGAATGTCCGAGCGATGACTACATATCGTACAGCAACGTTACATCATATACTGTAATACTATTGGGTATGGTCAAAGGATGCCATTGTTTTTCCCAATCACTCTTTGTTCTTGATCAGTCTATTGCGCGGAACTTCCAACAATGGTTTAGTGAGTATTTTGAAGAAATACTTCTTGATTATACAGCGGTTTTTCCTGTTTAATATACTCTGTGATTCTCTGGAAGTCCATGTTTTCTCAGCCTGTGGGTATGACTAAGCAAGTACTAAAGTAGTGGTAGCAGCGAATAGAGCGGTTTAAATCTTAATTATTGAGTTCCATATTTATTTAATTAAAATCGGAACAGAAGTTTTTTTTACCTTTAGCTATTATATAAAAGCTAAATGATAGTTGATGATATTTATTTCGGTAAACTGATTTTAAAAAAAACCGGCCAAGTGCGAGTCGGACTCGCACACGAAGGGTTCCGTACCAATATCTACAAAAAGGGCAAAAAAAAAATACGTTTGTTATATGGGAGGGCCTCCCATACAACAAACGTTTTTTTCATACCATTCCTTAGGAACAGACTATAATGTATAACATTATTATGGTTGTATGCGTGAGTCGGACCTACATTTATCTGACACATTATTCTTGTTGACAATCTGCGTCCGCTTGCATCTTGGCTAGGGTTGTGCTGCATTTCTTGGATCAAGAATTTTGTTAGCTAAACAAAAATAAGTAAGTTCTCTTTGTATTGTGCTTACTGTTTTTGCGTACACAAATTGGAAATAATTTACTCTTAGCTATTTTGGATAAACGTAACGATATAAAAGAAAAAAAAACTTTTTTTTCTTACTGTTTCTTTGATTGTTGGAAATTAATAATTTATTGAAAAGTAATGGGATGTTCTGATACTATACAGGGTCATGTTAAATTAGATAGCGAAACTCCGCTATACGTGATAGGTGTCGATATATAAACATGATAAAAAATTATTTAATTTGATGAGCTTTTTTTTTGAAGTCATCAACCGCGCGCTGTTAGTGTGTAGTCACTGGAAATATCAGTTAAAAAACTGGCCGAGTGTGAGCCGGACTCACGCACGAAGGGTTCCGTACCACTATCTATAAAAATGGCAAAAAATCACGTTCGTTGTATGGGAGCCCCCCTTAAATATTTGTTTTATTCTGTTTTTTAGTATTTGTTGTCATAGCGGCAACAGAAATACATCATCTGTGAAAATTTCAACTGTCTAGCTATCACGGATCGTGAGATACAGCCTGGTGACAGACGGACAGACAGACAGACAGACAGACGGTGGAACCTTAGTAATAGGGTTCCCGTTTTACCCTTTGGGTACGGAACCCTCGGAACACTCACACACATACACTCACGCACAAACAAACTCAGCGACGTATCTCTACACTCACCAGCGTACACCGTTTGTCTGTATTTGTTTTTTGGTTTTTATTTTGTTTTATTAATTTAATTTTAAGTCTAGTTTTGCACCTAAGCAGTCCCTTATTTTTGTGCTTAGAATGAAACAATCTAAAATTCAACCTACATATTATACTCGTAACCAATTTTATTAAAACTCTCATCTCATCTAGATATTTCAAAATTATTCCTGTAATTAAAGTACATATTTTATACCTTCACTTAAGTTGGTGCGGCATTTGTTTTTCTCGTTCGTTTTAATATTATTCCACAAGCTTGGCACAAAAAACATCGGCTAAAATGATAACGAGGGTGGGGCGCTGAGCTAACTAAATATCTTGTATTTATAGGTAATACAAGATATTTAGTTATCTTAGCTTAGGTATTGGCTGCAACTCTAACTTGCAACTGTACTAACCTTAAGGCCTATTTCTAGTGTAAACCATGTTTTTATTACTTGAAGGTGCAAATAAACTATTTTTATTTTATTATAACCCTAAAAAAACACCTCTACATGTCAAAATTAAATTATGTTTTAAGTCTACAAGATGAGTTCGGTGTTTCTTGAGTACTCTGAGAAGAAAGACCGAAACAAACTAACAGGTCACAGTCTCTTTCAAAGTTCAGACATAATCTTGGTCAGATCATGTGAAGGCCATGTAGATTGGTGACTGAAATGGTCTTTTGAGGAAAGAACCACACAGATTGAGTGTGATCTGTCCAGTCAATGTACGCATTTATCGAGGAGCTCAACAAGCTGAAATATAATGTTTTAAATAATAAATATGTCAATTTAGATTATATGTAAAAGTAGCAATGTAATCGACTTTTCTCGCTTTGTATACCTACGAAATTAACTCGTAAAGGTAACTCGGAATTATTTTATTAAGAACTTTCATCTTTTTATAATCACGTATTTCTTTTAAGAAACATTCTTATGGACGATTGAAAAAAAGAAAAGTTAAAAATAACAGAATAATTCATTATTCAAAAATAATAGGAATATTTAATATAGCAATGTAATCAAATAGAATATTAATAAAAACAATGAACAACTTAATAAATGTCAAAGGAGCTCAGAGACTGAATCAAAAGGAAAATATGAAAATAAAGTTATTTCAAACTCAAAGAACGAATGTTTGTGTAGCTAGATATAAACTTCATGCTAGAGAGAAATCGAAGAAAAACATTTAATGTACCTAATTACTTGCACAGCAAAAGATAATAACAAGAGGAGAAGAGTAGGTACTGTAGGAGTTGGCGACCAAATTTTAACATCTTCTGAAAAATCACGGTCAAAATATAACATGAAACTTTGTACCTCGTATTTTTTTTTGTTTGCCAGGGTTTGGTTTCCCACAGCTAGGCATAGATCTCCCCCCAACTCCTTCTTAGAACTCTCTCTCTCTCTTTTTATTAGTCGTATTATCACTTTAAAATTATTTCCACACGAAGAAACATAGACTAGCGAACCTGCCAATAACGTTATCTGATATCGAATTATTTCAAAACATTTTCCTCAACAATCTAACCTTATAAATATTTTCGTTTGCCCAAAACCGTTCTGCTAAACTCTGATATTAAAAACACATTAATTACGTATTCAATCATCATGAACATGATCACATATCTAAGACGTCTCATAAAACTTTAAAAATTATCACTGACCTTAACTGGGGACGAAGACAGCCATAGTTGGAAGAGATCTGACGTCACGGATGTACTCCGAGCCTCGTGGTGCGGCCTTGGGGATAAAGGGCCTGATGATGTCAAACTGTGAAGCCTCGTCACCTCATCCGTACTCGCACACTCCCGTATATACCTATCCAAAGCCCTCGGCTTCCCTTCCAAAAGTTTCTTCAACTCTATCAAGTCTTCATCACTACAATCATCCGGAGATGATCTGTCTATAACCTCTTTAAATTCTTCCGCACAGTGCATTATCAGTTCATTAGTTGCTAACACGTCGTATACCACCTTATTGCCTAAGTCCTTTGGACTGCCGTCTACGTTAAAATAATCGTTATCACATTGAGTAGCATTTAACTCAGCACAACCATTCTGTTCTGTGATCTCCAAGATGGTGATCGGTGGGTTTTCTTTCAACATATTGTTATTTTCTATTATTTCTGGGTTCTTAATTTCATCTGGAAGTTCGTACACTAGCCTCATGAGTTCTTGGGAACGTTTTTGTTTTTGATCAACTACACTTTTATCCTTTTTGTTTTCTGGTATTTCGAAGTTGGCGCACTCATCTGTCTTTTTGGCGTCTTTTTTAGCGACGACATCGATAGGTTCCTCGGATGTCATGGCAGTTTAATGTCGGGATACTTTCGTTTCGTTTCTCACTTCGGGCATGTTCGTCATCTCTCGGCTATGTTCGATTACCTGAAACAAACAACAGAAATGAGTTGGATCCAATTAAACTAGATAAATAGTCGGTATTGTTTCAAGTTGTTTGTGGATACCAAGTTCCGTAGGCTATTCTGTTCACTTGGAGTGTAAACAAAATAAGGAGAAAGGATCAACTTTACTTTAGCACGCGCGCGTGCTAAGCTTTAAATTTTTTTGGGTATCAGATGTTTCATGTAGAACGCTTTTGCAAAATTTCACATTGCGCAAACGCCTAGTTTTTGAGAGAAAATATTCTACAGTTTCAAAAAATTCAACTTTCGTGCGTAATAAAACTATCATTTATTTTTTTTAAAACGTTGACGTATTGAAATTTTACCAGAGATAATGTACGAACTTCACTCCCACGTTATTTCGTTTTACGTTTAGAGTAAGCGACAGCGGATTTTAATGGTTTTTAGTATAAATATTGTAAGTTAAGTACTTAACTATTTTTTAAATAGCTTCTACCGCAATACCGTAATACCGAATTACATCATAGTGAGTTCACTCACTATGATGTAATTAATGAATTAAATTAAAAATAATAAAGTTTTACTCATCGCGGGTAACAAAACATTATCGAATGTAAATGACGCTAAAGTTGGACAGTTCTCACTAATCGTATGTACACACGGCTACATATAGCTATACATTTCCAGTATACGCTGACCTCTCATTGTGTTTGACAGACATTCTCATGTGTAGCCATGTGTACAAAAGGCATTGTTACTACTTGACGTTACTAGGAGAACCTAGGATGCAAGAGCGAGCGAAACTAGCTCGCGATTTGGGACACCGGTACTCGGATAGGTTAAATTCAAAAGGGATGGCGGATTCCAGTAACCGAGCGAACAAGGCCCCGCCATCCCCTTCAAATATTTTTCTCGCCACCTATGGTTTTTCGCACTTTGGGGTTTCTAAAATACACTAAAAAGGATCAATTCTCCCCAAAACAAAATTGCTACTATAAAAAAGCGCCAGGTGTTAAAGTATAACCAAATAAGGATAAATAATAACCTTTTATGTGGAGCTTTCAATTACTAATGTAAAATCAGATTATATTTGTAGAATATTTTCATTACAAGATAGCTACTTTGCTGTAATTCAGCTAAACTGACGATAATAATTCACAGTCGAGACTATCTCATAAATTATTAGCGTGATTCTGGAGATTATTTAAATATAAACAAAAACATATTAAGTCGGACATCCAGACTGCGTAAATACATTCGTTTCCAAAGAAAACATGCGTGTATGAGGTAAATGGTAAAAACTATTATCCTAAAGCAACAAACACATACATAAATTGAACAGCACATACACACGCGAACATAGAACGCATCAAACAAAAGTGCTCAATTACACCGATATGTCTATTACTATTTTTCCTTACATTTGCTGGGCTATAAATTGGTGCGCGTTTATTACCGCCATTTACACTGACAATTATTAGAAAAATATCAGAAGCCATTGTTGTCAAAGTGCAATACAGTTTCAGACGGTTAAAATATTCTCACATCATCTTCACATTCTTGGTAAAGAAAGAGTGGTCAAACAGAAGAGAACCTTATGTTTAAAACGCTCGAAAAAGTTGTTGGTTTGTTCACTTTTGAAGAAGATTGTAGCACTTACATGTCATGTCATGCACACAGTTCTGCCGAGAAGTTTACTGACGATAGTATAAGAGGTTATAGTAATAACTGACTCTTCAAGCCTCACATACACGATATAAAATATAATAACTGACTCTTAAAGCTAAATACACGATCTAAAATGTAATAACTGACTCTTAAAGTCTCATATACACGATGTAAAATGTTATAACTGACTCTGAGAACTGTCAAATACACGATGTAAAATGTAATAACTGACTCTTAAAGCCTCATATACACGATGTAAAATGTAATAATTGACTCTTGAAGCCTCATATACACAATGTAAAATGTAATAACTGACTCTTAAAGCCTCATATACACAATGTAAAATGTAATAACTGACTCTTAATGCCTCATATACACGATGTAAAATGTAATAACTGACTCTTGAAGCCTCATATACACAATGTAAAATGTAATAACTGACTCTTAAAGCCTCATATACACAATGTAAAATGTAATAACTGACTCTTAAAGCCTCATATACACGATCTAAAATGTAATAACTGACTCTTAATGCCTCATATACACAATGTAAAATGTAATAACTGACTCTTAAAGCCTCATATACACGATGTAAAATGTAATAACTGACTCTTGAAGCCTCATATACACAATGTAAAATGTAATAACTGACTCTTAAAGCCTCATATACACAATGTAAAATGTAATAACTGACTCTTAAAGCCTCATATACACGATGTAAAATGCATACAATAAAACGATGCAAGTCATCGTTGCTTCAACTTATCATCGCCTCAGTTTAAAAACTTCATAATAAGTGAAAAAGGCACCTTTACAGGAGGAAGAAAAAAATGCGCTCTGTAAAATTTTATTACCACAGCTTCCTCAAATATGTGTCACTTAGTGTGCAATTTGGATACATAAATTTTATTTTATTATCGTAATAGCGTAAAGTGCTACATCCGAGCTGTTCGTAAAATAAATATGTTTCGCTGGTGGCAGATACAAGTTTATCAATATTTTTTTATTTATTTAGTTGTTTTACTTAACTATAACTCAGTAACACTTGAAGTGTATCTATGTCAAATAATCATCAACAAAAATAAAAAAAACCTTAAACCGTAAATTGAAAACATCGTAGGTTCGTTTGCAAGTTTTTAAAAATCGTCATAGATGGCATTACAGGCTACTAAGCGTTTTTGTGTGAAACGAATATGCGTGCGTTGCGAGGTTTTCTTTCCAAAAATGTAATAAAATTACTAAAATTGCATTCCCGAGCTTTTCACTTTAAGGCGACGTTATAGTATGCCACAGGCAATTAAATCGCACCGTATAAATCGGGCTTTAGCTATTGGTCACAAATATGAAACTATAGATTTGATCCTTTTTGTCTGTGTGATGCCGAACGTAAAGAATAGCACCACCCTATATCTTCCCGTGGGTGTCGTAAAAGGCGACTAAGGGACTTACTAGAGAATGGGCAGCAGTGATCTCTATGCATTTTAACACCATACTGCGATCGCCAACCCGCCTGCCAAGCGTGGCGATAACGCCACGCTTAGCAGACGGGTTGGCCATAATTGGCAAACCCCCCCTTTGGGAGAGGCTAAAGTCCAGCAGTGGACATCGTTTGGCTGAAATTATGATAATGAGATTTGATCCATAGTTCATCAATATCTTAATTATGTTCAAACTCAAAGCATTTAATTTAACTAAACACTTTACAGGCATTTTTGAATTGTCAAGGACTTGGTCAGTCAAAAAGATGAAGTTATTTGCTCATTCCAAAGCGTAGTATGTTTCTATGGACAAGAAACTCCATGGATACTCTTCTGTTTCTGTCAGTATGTTCGGAGCTAGGACTTCGGGTTAAAGCATACCTAAGCGTAGCATAATAAGCCTATAATGTTCCCACTGCTGGGCCACAGACCTCATCGTTCTGTGAGAGGGAGTTGGCCATAATCTACCACGTTGGCCCAGTGCGGGTTGGTGGCTGTGACACGTATTTGGTTTTTTGATTCTAGGACATGCCGATTTCCTCACGATGTTTTCGTTCACCGTTTTGAGAGCAGTGGTGATGTAATAATTTACACAAAGTAAACAAACCTGGGTGTACAAAATAAACCTGTGCCTGATTGGGTTCGAACCCATGACCTACAACTCGTAACGCGGCCGTTCCTACACTACTGTTACACTAAGCCACTACTGCTCCAATTTTCGGGTTAAAGGCAATTCTATTTATACACTTCTGCCCACCTTCTTCCGGGAATAATAGGTGTGTTACTTTCCACGTAAAAGTAAAAGCAATTCAAGCCTTCTGCCTACACCCTATTTATATTTTTCCCGTGAGTAAGGGTCATAATTCCACGAAACCCATTTGGGTTCGGTGCGGAGTTAACATATTATGGGATAGTGATGTCTCTTTGTGAGGTAACTGTTCGTGTCGTATTTTGATTTTAATGGTTTAGGTAAGGATAATGTTGTTTAGTGCATTAGTGGGATTTTATATAGGGGTAGAAGGTGATAATGTGGGGGAAAGTGGTTTTAAATCGAATATTTTAGATTTTTACTTCAGTGTTCAAAACTTGGAGCTGAACAGAAGTGAAGATGCCAATCTATAAATAGTATAAAACAAAGTCGTCTGCATGTCTGTGTCATTAAAGAAAGAAAGAAAATATATGTATTTAGCACAGACTAAAAGGCACACAACCTTCATCACACTAATATTATAAAGTCGAAAGTTTGTGAGTGTGTGTGTGTGTGTATGTTTGTTACTTCTTCACGCTCAAACGTCTGGACCAATTTTGATAAAATTTTGTATGGAGGTAGTTGACACCCTGGATAAAGACATAGTTATATATAATTTTTAACCCAATATTCCCACGGGATCGAGACTTACGCGGGTGGAACCGCGGGGCGCAGCTAGTATAATATGCAGCAGAAAAAAAACGACGCAGCGCCGCATTACGAGCAGTTATTCCGGAAGCATCGGATGTATATACGGTTTTCACCATCATTTCATTTTAATTTATTAAAATCAAAATCATTTATTTAAAATGGGCTGAAAATAAACACTTTTTGAACGTCAAATTACATAAGATAGTCCCTCAAAACGTCCGCCCTTCACCACTTCCTAGTGCTTTAGTTGAGAAGAAGTGGCGCAACAAACTCCCCAGCAGTACAGCTGTCTGTCTATTCAGTTAAAAGAATTTGATTTTATACAATAGAATGGAAACTAATTAAAATTACGAAACACCATACCAACAAAAACATTATTAAAATACTGACTCAGCAGTACAAAATAAAAGCAAAGTAATTACGTGCAATGCTGGATTATGTCCATATAGCTGTAACTCGAAGTCACAAATGATAAACCAGGACCATATTCGTAGTAAAATCAATAAGCAGTTAATTACTAATAACAATAACAAAACCATGGTCAGCAAGACGACCAGTCACCACAAGCAGCACCCGTTCACGAGCATAACGCAAAGATCAACCATTACCGTCGCCATATTTGAGGGATGGAGGATACCCAAACGCCCGCCGACGCTACCGCAAGCAATGGGATGAAGCACATCTAAGGGAGCGTGACGAACTTGCTGTCGGTTGCTCAAACAAGAATAGTCTGATCAATTATCGAGGTCACCAGCTAACCACATATTGCAATACAACTCATTAAAAGCATTATAATGAGTAGAGTCAATAATTAATGAAAATAAAATTAAAATAAATTGACTTATACGGTAAAATAAACAATTTTATATGTACTCATATAACCTGTCAGTAGGTAAGCTAATTCTGGAGAAGGAATATAAATATTGTCTCGAGTTAATCACAGCGACCAACTAGTCAAGTCGTTGATAGAATAGTATGCTTTTAAACAAAGGTTGAATTTTACTTTATCTTTAAACGCATTAAAAGGCCAATCTTTGGTAGATTTGCCTTGCAGAAAAGCCAAAGAGTGTAGCATTTTATAAAAGGATATATACCAAGCCCAGCGAATGAGTTAAAAACTTTATGAAGCCGATGAAAGGAGGAACGTAGTTTATCCTTATTTCTAGTGTTAATATTGTGAATATCACTGTTTTTAGTGTATACGTGTATATTTTGCCTAATAAATAAGATGTTGACAAAGATGAATTATTGTGACAATAAAAAAATATTTTTAAAAAACCCATCAGATAAACTAACTGATAAATTGCTGAAATAGCTCGTTTTAGAATAGCAAATATATTTTGAATATCAGCAGCTTTGCCCCACAGCAGAATGCCGTAGGATATAACGCTATGAAAATAACTAATATACACTAACCGAGTTATATCAACGTCAGTGTACTGTCTTACTTTGCTGACGGCGGCGTAGGCGACCGAACTGAGCTGTCTCGATTTTGCAGCGAAATAATGTAAGTCGTAACAACTGTGATAATAAGAAACGAACTATTATAATATTACTAGTGACCCGGGGCGGGTCAACACAATAATAAGATTAAGTTTATAAATGTTGTCTAAATTCTGCTAACGAGGATAATCTATAGTAATCAGGTACAGTGCTTCTATTTTCTTAATGTCTCTCGGCCTTCGTGTTTCGTCAATCGTCGGATTCTATTAGTTGCCCTTTGCACTTGGTGCAGGCTGAACGCTCTCAAGCGATTAGGAAGTATATAGTGTTGTTACTACTCTTTTTACTTAATAATTAATCTAATTAAAAAATGGGAGGAAAGAGGACAAAATGTTTACATTTTAATAATTAAGTTGGTAATTATAAATTCATTATTAATGACAGTTTCATTTATAAAATTAAGGTAAGTGCAAAATAAGTGCTGTATGTACTTAATTACTGTGACACACACTCAATTCCCTAAATACCTACTAACCTTTTGTGTAAGGTTCTTGGCCTAGCAGCCACCCACGAACCAAATGAATTCCTCCATATTGACCATGGTTTAAAACTATGTGTAGGTCAATCAATTTGGCTAGCATTTTCCCAACTACGTTGGGGTCAGCTTACAGTCTAACCGAATGCAGCTGAATAACAGTATTTTACATGGAGCGACTGCCTATCAGACCTCCACAACCGTCACTGGTTAACACCATACCCCATTGGTAAGACTGGTTGTCAGATTTTTGGGCTTCTGACTATACTACCCGTAACGACTGTCAAAGATCTGGGAATGAATGACAGGCACGGAGGGGTCTCGATATGTACTTACTGGATGGTTACTTGTACACCCATCCACGAACCGACGCGACAAACGTAGCTTAACCTTTGAACCTTGTGGTATCATTCAGCCACGAGCTCCTGCAAACTATGAGTAGGTACCTAACAAAAACTAAATGCGACCGGATTTTTATCAAACCTAACATTGAATGATGGTTTCAAACTATGGGCTCAAAAACAAATCACAATCGGATTTTTATTCCATCATCGAGTACGGTACCGTAAATATGTCATTCTACTAAAATACTGGGATCACAATAATAAAAGGCTTTATGTAACTTAATACCCCGACCAAGCCAATAGTTTCGTGACACTACTGCCACTATTAGAGCGGCAGGTACATTAGTGTCCGCTTTTGTGTCAGTGTCCACATTATGTACGATGTCTTTAAGTATTTTTAGGTTTATTTTAGTTATTCATCATTCTACTGCCCATATCTTAGATATTCATTCAACTAATTGGACCTTCTGCTAAACAAAAAAACTAGCTAAAAAAAATCTACACAAATAAAACGAACATTATATCATACTAAAGTCAAAAGCCCAGTGTTCAATCAATACAAAGAAATAAGGTTGCAGTGTCTGTTTGTAATGTCAAAATAACAGCTTTTTACTAAATGCTTATGAAAGTATAAACGGTACAGTTAAACAGTTCGGTTTTACAAAGGGTCGTTCGACTACTGATGCCGGTGTTGAACTTTTAGGACATGTTTATAATGCATGGGAGGATAAATGCGATGCTTTGGGCATCTTTTGCGATTTGTCCAAGGCATTCGATTGCGTTCTTCATAAAACATTAATCAGGAAACTGCACCACTACGGAATCCGAAATGCCTCTCTGGATCTTCTTACTTCATATTTAAGTGATAGGATTCAGAGAGTTGATGTTAACGGAAAAAGATCTCCCGGATCTGTAGTAAGAATGGGGGTACCCCAGGGCTCAATTCTTGGCCCATTTTTGTTTCTTATTTATATAAATGACTTGCCTTACCTCATAAAGGATAAACATGATATAGTGTTGTTTGCAGACGACACTTCACTTTTATTTAAACTCAAACGTCAGCAGTTGGTTACTGACAATGTAAATAGTGCCCTCGAAAAAGTAGTTAACTGGTTTAATGTTAATAACCTACTTCTTAACGAGAAAAAAACTAAATGTATTAAGTTTACAATACCTCATGTTAGACAAGTAAAAACTAGTGTGCTCATAAAGGGTGAAGAGTTGAAACCCGAAGATTCTACAGTGTTCTTAGGCATAACTTTGGATGCCAAGCTTCAATGGGGCCCCCATATAGATAAATTGTCGAAAAAGCTTAGCTCTGCAGCATACGCCGTTAGAAAAATTCGTGATTTAACTGATTTAGAGACAGCCCGCTTAGTATACTTTAGTTATTTTCATAGTGTAATGTCGTACGGTATTCTGTTGTGGGGAAATGCCGCCGACATTCAGACAATTTTTGTTTTTACAAAAAAGAGCAATTCGTGCAATTTATAAATTAAGTCCCAGACACTCCCTCAGAGACAAATTTAAAGAGATTAATATACTGACTGTAGCTTCTCAGTATATTTATGAAAATCTATTGTATGCACATAAAAATATTAATCTGTTTAAAAAATACAGTGATATCCATAATGTAAATACTAGGAACAAGCACAAATTTGTTGTTCCTAAAACCAGGCTTAAAAAAATAGGTGGCTCGTTTAGATGCCAGTGTATACGTTTTTATAATAAACTTCCTAGCCATATTCAAGAATTAAGCCTTAATAAATTCAAATGTTTTATAAAACGGAAACTGTGCCAGAAAGCATTTTATACTGTTAAAGACTTTATTGAGGACAAAAAGGCTTGGGATTGAGCTGCTCCAATTTACAGTGAATCTTGATTTGATTTTTTTTGCCAACTATTTATACTATTTTTTGATTGAAATTTTTAAATACCTGAACTATGACATGAATATTTACTTTGTAAAGTATTATATTATTTTAATTATTATGAATGTGAGGACTATGTGAATTGTTTTTTTATTTTTATTCTCAATCAAAAAAAAATTTAATGCAGGTCTGGCAGTTTGAGTACTTTATGCGGCCTAACCAATTGTCCTTTCTTTGGTATTGTTCGTCGAATCGCTGAGCTCCTTAAGTTTTGAGTTGAGCTGCACGATAACTGACAAATGCGTGCACTGACTGGACAGGTCCACTCAAATCTGTGTGGTTCTTTCGTCAAAAGACCATGTCAGACACCAATCTACATGGTTCTCAAATGATCTGACCAAGATTATATCCGTATTTTATATACACATTGACAGTGATTAATTTTATTTATACAAGGACATGAATATTTACTTTGTTAAGTATTATATTGTTTTAAGTATTGTAAATGTGAAGACTATGTGGGTTTTTGTTCATTTTCCTTTTTTTTCTCATTTAGTTTTTATCATAGTCTGGCAGTTTGAGTGATTTTATGCGGCCTACCCAAATGACCTTTCTTTGGTATTGTTCGTTGAATCGTTGAGCTCCTTAAGTTCTTAGTTGAGCTGCACGACTACTGACAAATGCGTGCACTGACTGGACAGGTCCCCTCAACCTGTGTGGTTCTTTCGTCAAAAGATCATTTCAGGCACCAATCTACATGGTCTTCACATGATCTGACCAAGATTATGTCTGGACTTTAAAAGGAGACTGTGACCTCTGAGTTTGTTTCGGCCTTTCTTCTCAGAGTAGTCGGATACGAAACGCCGACCTCATCTAGTTTTTTTTAATATGATTGACGTGTAAAAGTGTTTGTACAAACCTACTTACAGAAATAAATCATTTATCATTTATCATTTACCTAAAACATTAAAACATTTTTTTGTTTTTTTTTTGTATTACATGTTTGTGTGCCTGTCTGTCTGTTCCGGCTAATCTCTGACGGGACTTTCGCTGCAGCTGATGTTCTAGGGCTACTTCTATTTTAGGAAAAGCCACGCGGGCGAAGTCGCCGGCAGCAGCTAGTTGAAAATAAATAAAATTATTTCAAATTAAAAAGTTTAAAATTTAAATTGTTTACATATTAATAACAAAAAAATTCACTCAGAAATCATCATCATCATTTCAGCCGAAATACGTCCACTGCTGGACATAGGCCGCCCCCAAGCGCCGCCACTTCGACCGGGTTTGTGCTTCCCGAATCCAGCGGATTCCTGCGGCCTTCACAAGGTCATCGGTCCACTGAGGTAGGCCTTCCAACGCTACGTCTTCCGGTAGACGGTCGCCACACCAGAACCTTTCGGCCCCATCGGCCATCCATTCTGCGAGCAATGTGCCCTGCCCACTGCCACATAAGTTTGCCAATTCTTCGGGCTATTCAGTTACCTTTGTTCGCCTGCGAATCTCTTCATTTCTCAGCATGTTTCTCAATTAAAATGTTAAGTTTGTTTTGGTATAAATTCATCCTAACTACGGAACCCTTCATTGTGCGTAGTCACACACTTGGCTGGTTTTTCTATGTATGTTGTTAGTTAAACTCAAACTCAAAGCATTTATTTCAATTAAACCATTTACAGGCACTTTTGAATTGTCAAGAAGTCGGTCAGTTACAAATATGAAGCTAGTTGCCCATTCCAAATAGTAGGTTCCTATGGAGAAGAACGGGCAAGAAACTCCACGGACACTCTTTTAAAATAAAATATTTGATACAAAGTATTGGTTACATCATTCTTATTGAAAATATACATGTGAGAACGATGCAAAACGTCAGAAGCGTCCGTGATAAAAAAAAACAATTCAAAACTAAAATAATTAAAAATAAACCGTGGCAGCTAAGAGATGACCAGTCCCAACTGACAGCGGCCGTTCACGAACATGACGCATGGATCAGCACCATTCAGCTCAACCATTTTGAAGGGAGCTAAATGATCCAACACACACGCCACCATCAGCGAAACATCTGAGTGAGCATGACATACTCTCAGCCGCCAAGGCATATTCAAGTCAATGAAAGACATATTACCCGGTAAATGGTAGCTCTATTGTACATAGTGCTCACACCTGTGCTATGCAATTATATAATAAAATATATAATACAATACATACGTTATTTAATTTAGTTCCTCATGTGAATAGTTCTATAATAATATAGTTTATAGTAACATATTGTATTTAAATTATCTTACGTTCAAGAAAATTGCAATAATCATCAACATTGTTACACGGATCGTGATCATGGTTCGGTATTATTAACAGTAATGACGATGTATCTTCTTAACGCCATACACCTCAGATTGATTGCGGTAATTATTATGTCAATTAAATTAATGGTTTAACAATAATTGACAATTAATCTTAGTTATATCCCTTAGGAGAGTCCGTCGTGTAATCAAGTGACAGGCTGTTATAATAGATTACGCATGGTGACCTAATTTATAGGCATCATCAGCGTTGAGAGCCTTCGTGATTTAAGAGCTGTTTTACAACCTCCGGATAAGTTTCGGTCAACTTATCTAAAAGGTGGTTTCTATTTTTTTTTTACTATTTTTTATTTGTCTGATACACAGTGCCGAATTCAAAAATTAGGAACCAGCCTATAATCATAAATCTGTGTTTTCAGGTGAATTTGCGTTTTTACGGAACAAGTTCACAAGAAGAACTGTTTCTTATTTATTTTACAAAAGATATCGCCTTAATCCAGAAAGTCATTAGCCAATAAGGAGATATTACAAATAAATTTTGCAGTTCTTATTATCTTTACAGTGTTGATGAACCCAATATGGATGATCGCCTAAATCAATAAATATTATTACAATTATTATTACCTCAACATATATAACCTGCGTGTTACGAAACTAATAATTAATGCCTACCATACATTGAATTTTAAATGGAAACGGAACCTCATTAGTAATGAACTCACGTAATGAAGCATTTAACCAAAACACATTATATCTTAATTGTCAAACAGTTTTTATTACAACGTCATCAAGCATCCGGAGTGGCCAGTGATACTCGCTGCGAATATTAAGTGCCCTCTAAGTGTTAATAGATTACTCTCATAAATGATAATTATGCAACTCTCGTACCTTCTTAAAAGTTATGATATGAGTGTTAAAGATCGCCCATATGTGGCGATATCTACTTAGTTCATCCGGTGTATTTTGGGTAGTCAGTCCCAGAATCAAAGTGGTAGACATAGCTCACAGAATAAGAAAGCTGAATTATTGGCAATGGGTCGGCCAAATAGCCGTTGACCCGATGAGCATTGGGATAGAAGTTTTCTTGAGTTGAGACCGCGAATCAGCAAATGTAAGGTAGGACGCCCTCAACCTAAGTGGAGCGACAAACTTCGCAGTATGGCTGTGAAACGCTGGATGAGAATCATGATGAACGGCGTGCGATTGGAGAGGCCTGTGTAGCACTGGACGGCTGTAGGCTGATGACGATGATGAAACTGAAACCCCTCCTACCTAGCTTGCTGATCGACTAGGCTTTTCACTACGATCATAATGTAGTTGGCGGCGAGAGGGGCAGACGATATTGTAGCTATCTCGGGTAGAACCTGAATGAGGCTGGATCAGGAGCGTGAGGATTAGCACAAGCACTAGTAGGGTTAGCTATGGTTGAAGTCAGGCTGTGGATGAATTTGTTCTCGTTCTTTTTGAGACTGGAAAGAAGTAAAATCAGCAATACTTGAAAGTAGGTTCAGGAGGAATGTTACAGCGTTTCTACGACATTGCTACTTGCCAACAGCTGATTATTCGTAAATAGACCTACTCTTAACTTCGATCTCGGCTGGTGGAAAGTGATGGATGAAGTCTGCTATAGAACGAGTGACACCAGAAGATGCCTATTCAATCTTGCTTTGAAAAACTTAGTTCTTAAAAAACTAATGGATGAGTCAGAGGTGGCAAGAGGGTCTACTCCGAAGCGCTAAACCGAAGTATTGGCCGAATGTTCGGCCGTTTTATAACTTCCACAGTTTCCTTTTTTGACTTTGAGTCCTTACCCGACTTCAAGTCACAGTTTTGACTTTGGCTTATCTCTTCAACTGTCTTTTTTTTTCGCCGTATTTAGCGATAGTTAGCCGTAGTAAAGAAACGACCGGACATTCGGCCGATAATTCGGTTTAGCGCTTCGGAGTAGACCCCCTGATATCAAGCTGCAGAAGCACTTAATTCTAATGCAATGATA
The DNA here is from genome assembly GCA_963921375.1 of Tiliacea citrago. Lineage (NCBI taxonomy): Eukaryota > Metazoa > Arthropoda > Insecta > Lepidoptera > Noctuidae > Tiliacea > Tiliacea citrago. Next base: position 1,505,296 of record OY992802.1, read on the forward strand.
GTACGTACTAGGAAGATACCTAATTATTTATTCCATGGAGGACGACCGTTTAACCAGAACGACGCCTATTATTACATTTTTTCCTTCAATTATGCACATAGTTTCCACTGCTTGTAATGGCAATTATGTCCTGTCATTTGGTTTGAATATGTTTTTTTTTATATTTTTATTAAGTACTTTATTTATCTTTTCTATAGATTCTCTTCTATTTTGCGAATGTGAGGACGTTATAGGCCTTGTAGACTCGCAGTTGATTCGATTAGTTCACCATTTTCTATTTTGTTAAGTACCTGGTACTTGTTGACAAGCCTACGCTGCCCTCCCATACATAATAACACTGTAATTTAGAAATATTGTACAAGCCAATTATTTTTAAAGAGTAACCGTGGAGTTTCTTGCCGGCTCTTCTCAGTAGGACACGACCAATTGGAACCGCGCACCTCCATAGCTTCTAACATTTCATACGAGCCCATGTACATAAATGTGAAAATATTTTGACTTATTTTGATTTTTACTACTCTTAACTCTCTTTTAAAGGCTTAATCATAGTACAAATTATGCATTTACAGCTGTTATTTCGCAAGTTTTCACATGATTATCATCAGAGAAAATTTACTAAAATGTGTTTTTTTTTACAAAAATGTAATAAAAATAAACAATCCGAGGTCAAGAATTAATGCTCTCACAAATAGATTTTGTAAATGTGATGATTTTAAAAATTAGTAGGTTTTGTAATATTTAGTAAAGCCTTAGTACTTTAGTTTTGTGATATTTATTAATAATAAACAATAAACTGAGTAGGCAATATTTTGCATTAAATGAATTAAAGACTGGGCTGTTAGTAAAAAAATTATAATAATTGATCGTCGTAATTGGTTGTCTGTAAAAGATCGCTTTTAGCGATAAGACCGGCATTGTGTCACCCTATGTAAAAACTTAGTTCTCCCCAAATACGAAATAGTTTTTAACTTCGGGTGATAATTTCCCCGTGTTTTTCATTTCTTTCCATCTGTTCTTCATTCCAACTTCTTTCACTTCACTTTCACTCAAGCGTTATCCAGCAATGAATAGTAACCGCCATCTTAACCAAAATATCACTATTATGCCTGTTATTTAAATAAAGCGCTGTTTGATGTCAACGAGCGTCATTTGTCATTACATTTGTAGGTCGTTGCGCAAATCGGCGAGGGTAGTTTTGAATAAAGCTGTCATTAATTTGAGGGTAGTGCGAAATGAGATTATAATGGGTGGTGTTGGGTGGGTGTGAAATAAATTGAAGTGTTGTTATTTTAGGGTCGGTATAAACAAAGCGAGTGAAAGCACATTCTATTGAAACTCTTCCAATTCTTTTGGTGTAAACAGATACAGAGCATACAACTATCCATACTAAAAATATCTAGAATATCAAGAAAAGTATATTATTGTTCAGGTTCTATGTTCGTTTTGTCTAAACTCACCTTTAGTTTCAGGATGTTTGTGTCTTTTTAGGGTCCCGTAGTACTCAATACTCAATATATTTATTGCTTCCACATGTGAACTTAGGTGGTTGGTTTTACAGAATTATGATCATTGTGGACCCTGTCGGGCACAGCAGAAGTAGGAGAGAGTATGAGGGCTTTTATTTGACTACTTAGTTGTCATAATAAATATTGTAATTATGTTACAGTCAACAAGGAACTCTTATACTTTCGCCATGTCCGTCTGTCTGTTTGTCTGTCTGTCTATCCCCGGCTTAGCTCAGAGAATCTGAGTACTAGAAAGCTGTAATTTGGCATGGGTATACATATTATATTAATCACGCTGACAAAGAAGTAAAATAAAATCTCGAATTTTTTTTGTAGTGTAAGTACAGACGGCTACACATCAAGCTATACAATTCCAGTTTAAGCTGATCTCGGATTGTGTAGGATTTCCGTACAATTAGAGGTTAGCGTATACTAGAAATGTATAGCTTGATGTGTAGCCGTGTGTACCTCCCTTATACGTAAAGTGAGGATAATATATTTTTTTTTGGTCTATCCCATAGTGTGGGATATTGTAGGATAGGCCGTTCAAAAATATTGCAGGGTTATTACAACCATTTTTCGATTCAGGGATCCGTTTGCGAAATATTAAGCTTTAAAGTGCTAAATTTTGTTAGAGTCAAGTGTCGCCACCTAGTCTAAATGGTTGTTTTTGAATAATTAGGTGAAAAATTTATGGCATTTAGTATGTATTAACCAAATTAAAATAAAAACTATGACGGCTAAGTAGGCTTTAGTCGACCAAGTTAAATTTGAAGTTTGAGAATTGACCGTGACGTATATCGATGTCTCGGAAAACATGTTTTTCAACTACAATGTCAAGTTTGTTTTTGCGATACATTCATCCCAACTACGGAAACCTTCATTCTGCGTGGTCCGACACGCACTTAGCCGTATTTTTTATTATTTTTATTGTTAGTAAAACTATTGCTAAAATGACTTAAAAACACAATAAGTCTTGCTGAAAAAATTACGTTATAAATATTCATTTGCCAGTTTCTCACCTTCTCAGCAAATTAAAGCACAAAATTGCCCTCTACTTTCCATTACCCTTGGGAAATATACGAGTATAATACAACCACTGGTATTAACTACGTCCTATTTCCACGAAAAACATACCCTGTTCGAACAGTTCAATTTGTTGTTTTCGTTCTACGTTGCGGGATCTGAAAATCATAAACTGACATTCTTGAATAAAAATTATGTATAAAGGCTCATGCAGACTGGTGCAATATCACGGGCGCGACAGGAAGCGCGACCCTTGTCACGCCCGCGATGTCGCCCCAGTCTGCATAAGCCTTAAAACTAATTATACCTAATGCATGCGTAAAGATGGTATTCTGTTCACGACATGTTTACAATTTCTGAGCCTAGGCTTGCATGAATTCTCGATAGTATTACAATCATCAGTATTATCCTACTAAGTAATAGGATTTGGATGAAATTTGACACACAGATAATTTATAACCTGGATTTAACACATAGGATTTACGCATACCAGTGAGTAATCGCCCATCGCCGTCGTGCACTCGCTGCTCGCTAACTCATTTTGAGTTACTAGTTCTATTCGCTTCTCGTTAATCGCAGGCGTTGGGACAGGTAAGTATATTAAATGATGGATCATTTTAGTAAAAACACGATCCGTTTCTCAAAATACCTAGCTCGAAATTTCATTGCTTTGAAAAGATTTCGCAAACAATATTATACTATAAGTGTCTGTGATCAAAATATGGTTCTATCTGCTGAAATGGTCGAGCTTTTTTAACGCTATACGTTTATTTACTAATTTGTTTGACACTAATAACCAATCAGGATTTTATTTATAATAATATATCACCTGAAACAGTATAGACAACTAGCGACCCGGCCCTGCTGCGCACGGTTTTACGATTTGACAAAAGATAGTTTTTTTTATCATAAGTAAGTTAAATATTAAGTTATTGTGATAAACACATAAATAAACCGGAATATTTTTTCTAAATTATGATGAAAACCACATCAAAACCATTGCGTAGTTTAAAAGAAAAACGCAGACACACTGACAGCCACGAAGAGCGACTTTGATTATAATAATAATATGTACCTATTATTTATCAGATGTCTGTCATCATCGTGTAATTAATAAATAAGGTAAAAGGGTAAATAATAAATTTATTTAGAAGTCTTTGACGTAACTATCTCGGGATCCTGGGGACCTTTGGAAGGCGTACGAGGGCCCGAAGCCAACTCGCAGAGGCACGTTAGACGTTTTGAATGAAATGAGGCATCAATGCACTATGTAAGTGCACCCAAGGACAATCCCCGGTTGGTGCTGGACTATTACAGAACATGGAAACAAAACATATTGGGCTTGGGTGGCTATAGTGGATTGGTGACCATGAACTATGGAAGGACTATGTCCCCTGCCTGATCAATGTTATGAAATACACATAAAATGGCAGAGGGTGACTTGCACACTCAATAATTTTATTATTATTGTAGAACATAGTTATTCCGATTAAACGATTACATGATTGTAATTAATATAAGTGTTGTACCTAATTGAGTTGTGATATCCTATGTGATAAGTGTGTAAAGATTATTATTACTGGCGCCGGCACTTCAGACGATAATATGTATACTAGTGAACCGGGGTAGATGGCTAGTGCAAAGCGATAATATTCGCCGAATTAAATGAGTTTAATATTTTTTTGCAATAGTCATAATTATATAAGGTGTATCTATTCATACACGAAATCTCTTAAGGGGTCATTGTACTCATCATTATGAACAACTTTTACTATGGGAACAAAGTTGAAATCGCGAAAAAAAATCAGCTGTTCCTTACATTTATCGTTAAAATGTACAGCAGATTTTTTCAACTTTGTTCCCATAGTAAAAGTTGTTCATAATGATGAGTACAATGACCACTTAGGCGATTTCGTGTGTGAATAGATACACCTTATATATGCCATTCGTCCGGAATATAATTATGTTTACGTTGATAGGATTTGGTCCATGGATGGGTGACTATCTTTACATACCGAGACTCCTGCGTGCCTCGGAAAACACGCTAAGCCGTTGGTCCTGGCTGTCATTTGTCGTCAGAAGTTCGAAAGTCTACAATCAGTCTTTCAGTTTTTAGCTGCATCCGGTTAGACTGGAAGCCGACTCCAACAGAGTGGGGAAAAGGCAGGCAGATTGATTAATGTTGATAGGTATTATTTCTATGAATACATTAATTATCACGAAGAAGTTGGCTGCCTCATTGGGCTAGTGGTCGCAAGGGCTACTGCTGAGCATGAGGGCCTGGGTTCGATTTCCAGGTCGGGAACAGTGTTATTGGGTTTCTCCATCTGGAATTTCTCAGTAGCAGCTTGGAGTCTGGATTTGTGCCCGGTTGATGGCAATAGGCTCGCCCCCTATTACATAGATCTTAAACATAACTGGCCAAATGTGGGTGTACTATAAGATACACCTGTGCCCAATCCTTCGAGGAACAAGGCTGTTATGTTAAGTTGGCTGTTCATATTACCCGTATGTGGCATGCGTAGCTTAGCTATACGAGGCAATGAAGCAATTGTGGGGTTGTTATGCAATCTCAGCAGAGTCGTAATGGGGAAAGTGAGACGGACACCGTGTTACGCGTTAACTCCAATGTATAAAACAAGTATTCTACATGCACCAGTCTGTACAAACCTTAAAAGAAGTTGTGAAAACTAGTTGCATACAAAACTTGTCAACAATGTCAAGAAGGTACCTAAAAAAAATTGTTCAGAAGACATGTCGGAAACAACATCAGTTCATTTACTATAGAAGATATGATGCGTTTCTTACTTTATTTGACCAGGCATGCGGTCACAACCTGGTCAGAAGAGGGAGGATATAACACGAAAGTTTTTCCAACCGCTCCCACCACCCAATCCACGCGCTTCAGGCGGAAACGTCTCTCGTACCCGCTCAGCCAATAAGGACGAGTCAAATCTTCTAGAACATTCTAGAAGCCTCCTTAAAAATGATCGACGCGCAGTCTTCTTTTTTGGCGTTAGTTGTCTGACATCCGTCAACTCGGCTGCGCACCAGAAAGGGAATCTTTGATACGATTTACGAAACTTTATCTTCGCCCCGAACCCCGTTGTTTTATATTATAATGTATGTATGTTAAACGGCATGTTAGCAAGTCTTTTACAAGACTTGTAGAAAATAAGCATGTTTGGTTGTATGGACTCTTCGAATTTTTGCTCTAGACAACTCTAGAGGCTCTTCTATTGGCTCCAAAATAATGCTTGCCCGATTTAATAGCATTACAAGGACCTAACTTTTTTTATTTTTAAAGCTTTGTTATGGTTTACGAATTTTAGAATGTGCCTACACTCCTCATCCACCATTGACTAAAGAACGAACTTTGGCATTCTTAAAAACGACAGAGAACAACTCGCATTTTATGCCAGATGATTCCAAAAGTCGGTGCTTGAGATCATCCATGAAAGAAAACCTCAAAACTAGCCATTATGCTACAGGTTAGTAGAACCACACAGGTTAGCAACCTATCGTAACCTTACTCAACCGTATCATATTCCCCACACGATGCCTGTACGTGTAACTAAAGTGTTAAATAATACTGGCTCCGAATACTAACGAGCACTTCCGAAATCTGCGCGCCTGGTAGTTCGTGTGATGTAATGTTTGGTACCAGCTATGGCGTTGACAGGAGTACGGTACATTTGTTTTTTATGTCCGTGCCGTAAACTGTGGTAAACAATTCTTCACCCTCATAGGATCCTAGTAACTTTTGGTCAATCTATCCATACCTATTTGGTATAAATATATTTGTTTACTTGTAGGTAGAGTACCAGTTCTGGAAAAGTTTTGAGAGTAATACAAATGAAAAAGATGATCGAACAAAAAGGTTAAGGAACATTATAAAATCTTATCATCAAGGGGGTGTTAACAGTAATGCAAAAAAAGCATGCCGTGGCTAATATAATTATTACCTTGTATTAACTGTAAACAATAATTAAGAAGGCTCATTTCTTTGTATACCTGACAGTCACTTGACTCATTTAATAAGTTGATACCTAATACCGATGAAACTAAAACCACACTTATATAATTATGACTGAATCATTCATTGCTAGTGAAACATTAGGCAAAATAAACGTAGCTAACAAAATTCATTCGTCCAATATTAATGAATATATTCAAATAATAATGTCAGTGTCTAAAAGCCTGATCAAGTGTCTGATCATGAAATCTATGATAACTTGACTAGAACAACCAATTAGATACTATATCATCATCATTCTCCTGCCCAATTTATTTAGGTTTGGCGCGGAAAAACATGTAATTTTCTTCCATACTTCTCTATTACTCATCATCTGGGTAGTCACATGTTTCACTCAGTCCATCCATCATATTTTCTTTGGTCTTCCTCTACTTTTATAGCCATCCACGTTCAAACTCAAAACTTTCCTCACGACATTTTCCTCATTACCTCGTTGAATTCATAATTTAACTGGGAGTATGGATTTGGGCCCGGTTGATGGCACTTTTACATAGGACTTAAACATAACTGGCAAAATATGGGTATAAGTACTATGTAGGTGCACCTCTGCCTAACCCTTCGGGGAAAACATGCGTGATGACCTGTATTTTTTTTGCGCGGCTTTTATGGTCACACAATCACATGATCCTGTATTTTAATGTTATCTTAGTTTTAATTTTGTTCGAATGAGTTCCTTGGTACTACGCCAAATAAACGTTTTAAGTCTCATGCAGACGGCCGCGATATCGGGGACACGACAGGCCGGTCTGCACGAGCCTTTATTATTTCTTACATACTGACTTACCGAACTTGAACGGCTTTCAGTAATCACTAAATAATAACTCAAACGTTTGAAAGAAAATTAATATTTTCTCGCGTAAATCCATTTCAAGTAAAGCTATTACTATCCGTACTCCATCAATCAACATACATAAGCCTCTCCCAGGCTGCGCCACAACACCCTCCGCATCCAGGTATTTTTTTTTGTTTCTGGGATGGAAAATCCTCATGGATGTCCTCCGCCCTGGACCAGGCGAAGGGGTCTGTCAGACTCTTACTGACTAAAAACCACCCCGGTGTTCCCTTCCCACACTTGCACCGGGGATCATGGGATCAGGTGCGACTTCCGCGATCCCTAGCTGGTCGCCGGCCCGCCTCTTTGGGCCATCTCAAGCTCTTCGCGCGTGGAACACTACGAGCCGCCACCTCAGGTCCAGTGTGATAAGGTGCGGCGGACGTCCCAAAGTCTGCCGTCCCTGGACCCATTTAGGAGGGCTGGAAGAGGGCATTATCTGCCCTCTGCCGACGCCCGGTGCGCCGCAGTGACGCAGTCTCCACTCCAGGACTCGTCTGCTCCAGCGGCCACATAATATACCTAGTTACTCGTATAATTTCATAGAATAGTTTTTATCTTTGCAGTACGTTCCAGTGGGATAATTCCCGACACGCGGGCAATGTCGCGGGCAAAAGCTTTAAAATAAAGACAAAAATCTTTCCTTTTCAGAAAATCTAAAGAGCACATCTCGAAACTTTGAAAATAATTGAAAAAACAAAGCACAAACAGCGATGGTCACAACGAGTGTTCAGAATTGTTTTCCTAACAAAATGTGAGGATCACAGAATGACTTGGAACCTTATTGAATAAATTATCTGACCATAGTCAGCGCAGAGCAGCAGGTATTATTATATTTCACACCAAGTTGGCACTGTCTATTTATCGACAACAATGACTGTCGGTATGTCAAATTAATAATATTGTGTGGTTTCTTATCTATACTCAAATATTTTGCTGTTTCTACAGAGTTTCGATAGAAACATTTAATGTTTTGATTGATTTTTCAATTATTTTTATGATTTTTTTTTTAATCTGAGCAAAAGTTTATAAATTAAATAGTACTATAAAATGAGACATTAATTAATTATACCAGAGACATTAGATAAGATTGATCTAGTATGTCCCACTCGTTAGGTCGTAATAATAACTGGTTCGTTTGAGTCTGAAAATAGTCAATCGGTAATTTATGCTTCCGTAAGTTATTTAAACAAAACTTCCTAGAAACGAATAATAAATAAGTATAAAAACCTAGCTACAATTTACTTTCAGCCATATCAAAAGGAATCCAACTAAGTACTCAAGCACCATGAAATGGATAATTTTTTGCTTCAAAGCATTTCTGTTCAACTTTTTCCCACATTTTGCTGGATAAGCACCGTACGCGTATTGTTATCCCCCCATCGTCCTCAGATAAGCCAGACTGGACCCAAACTAACGACACGTCAATTAGAACCTGCCTTAGAGATCCCTAACAGGGATAGTCAAACCCTTTGAAAACAGATTTACAAGCTAAACCAATTTTGTTACCTACGGCGAGCAATTTACTAAAGGTAATTCCTTTTTTTCTCGTTTAGACGTTCATATTTTATGTGATGGAAAATGTTGAATTTTCCTAAAAATGAGTACTTCTTTACGTTTAATATTTTTCACGTTTTTTGCTATTACTGAAACGTTGATAAGAGTACCGTTATATTTACAACAAGAATTGCTCTTTCGGGCCCAATTTTCAATAAGGGAAAGAATATTCTTAGTAACCAATATAAATTACAAATCAAATGTGAATGATGTTCACATCATTCACAGATGTGAACATCATTCACATCTGTGAATGATGTTCGATGTTAACTGTGTGAGAGTAATCGCTTCGTCAAGTATTCACTTAGCATACGCACATAAGGGATTACGCTACTACAAGTTATGAAAAAGGAAGCTTTGTAGTAGCACGAAACACAGATACATAAACTCACACCTTCTTCCCATGGGGGTATACAGAAACTACAGCACACTACCTGCTACGATCCTTACATACTCCTTTTTTTTTGTTTACGGTCATAATCTTACACACGCACGCCGCCGCGCGCCGGTTGCAAGCATTACGGTCATACACGCACGCCACCGCGCGCCGGTTGCAAGCATTACGGTCATACACGCACGCCGCCGCGCGCCGGTTGCAAGCATTACGGTCATACACGCACGCCACCGCGCGCCGGTTGCAAGCATTACGGTCATACACGCACGCCGCCGCGCGCCGGTTGCAAGCATTACGGTCATACACGCACGCCACCGCGCGCCGGTTGCAAGCATTACGGTCATACACGTACGCCGCTGCGGGCCGGTTTCAAGCATTACGGTCATACACGCACGCCGCTGCGCGCCGGTTGCAAACATTATTTTTGCTGTGCCCGACAGGGTCCATATTGATCTTTTACTTTTTATACCATCTATATAATACATATGGAATGCAATAAAGAATTGAGAATTGAATTGAGCAATTATGCACGTGAGCTTTCTGAAGAACATCACCAATATGGTCATTATTTGCCCTCCTAGGCCCTAGGAGGGCAAATAATGACTGTAAACTCTTCTGCTGGTAGATGGTTTTGAAGTAATTCTCCGAATTGCACTTGACATTTTGTATTATCTTGGAAATGATAATGTCCGGGTTGCCAAATTGTAACTCTAGCGTGACATCACGATGTCGGGTGAGGTCACTCCGATCAGCAGAGCGATTACTGCTTCTTTAGCTGATTCGTGAAGACATTTTCGTAGCCTCCACAGATTCTCTTTGTTTAAACCCGTCATCGTTTTTCATTTTTCGTTCGACGTTTTTTAGTCGTGACAATAACCTTATTGGTATTGTAGGACCTAAGGCGTCCTCCCCGGCGGCGTTTCCACTCAAATAAATATTTACACAAAAAAACTACTGTAAGCTAAAAATATATATTTTAAAATCACTAACAATCTTAAGTAAATAAAGCTAAAGTATAAATCCTATGTTTATTCAGGCGAAGACTACAAAAACAGGATGAAAGGGAACAGGGGAAAGTGCGGGGGGCGGGGGGAGGGGAGGAAACCATGTCGCTTAAATCAGGTGAACTGCTCGTTATAGACGGGATAATTTGTGATTGTTGCTTTGTGAAGGTGCCAGCTTCTGAGCGAAATTAATGAGGTCGATTTTTCTTGTGTTAATCTGTTTTTTTGGGTTCGGGTAGAAATGCTATCATATGCAATCAATCAATCGGTCACACCTCAACTACACATTGTGTATGCTGTTTTTCCAAGCGATAGTAAGAACATCTCAAAGTTTAGTGTTTTTTACAGACCTTTTATTTACCGGAAACATTATTAATATAAAATAAATACTTTAACTCGGACCTTTATCTATATGATGTTAGTAATATACACTACTATATAAGCTATGTTTGTAACAAATGCAACTCGATTTTTTTTATTCTTATGTCTGTTGCATTCACCTGAAGCACCGGGTACATGCACCCAATGCGCCATTATAGCGCTACACGGCATATTTTATCACTGTTGCCCTTCAGAATGCCGATGCTCCCACGCACTCTGAGCATCATGGACGCAATCCTTTTTCTCAGGATGGTACTGAAACCATCAGTATGCGCAAACTATCAATTGAGTAACAATATAGAACTTTAATTATATGGGTTCCTTGTAACCCTAAATCATATTTCTTTTTAAATTACATTAATTTTTCTTTTGTGTTTGTGTTTTTATTTATGTTTACCGCAAATAAACGTATTTTATTTCTTTCTTTCCAGTCTTCACCATCATTTCACCAATAACACGTGTAAGTTCTGCTGGACACAGAACTCCCTGCAGTTGCTAATCTATTTACAGAACATAATAGTATAATCTCCACAACATTGTGTGACCAATGTAGTCATTTGTAAGGAAACAGCATCTTACATTAACACTACAGATGGCTGCCACGCTCTTATGGCGCCTAATTACTTTATACCGGCGATGATAGACGGTAGTCACAAGTATTATTTATGTTTGTATGCGTACAGCGTGGATCAGAAATGTGTGGTTCATATCATTTAAGGGTTACAGACCATCTAACTTAAAAAGTTTCTCCATGGGACCAACGTCGTAATCACGAAAAAATGATCACCTGTCCCCTTAGAGTATACTCTAAGGCTGTCCCAAACATTTGAATAGAGTAGGTATTGAAGATTTGTATTGGACAGTTGATTTGACACATTTCTGATGCACGCTATATATTGTTACGATCCAGAAGCGTTTGCAGGGATAACCAGAAATTGCACTAAATTTAGAGCCAATTGTGTAAAATTTGGGCAAATTTCCCAATAGTGGGACACAAATGCATCCTGCACAGGAGCTCAAGCTTGCTCAGGTTAAGATTTGCATGCATCGTGTCCAAAGCACCAATTAGTTATGTATAAAGTTAAGTTCAAGTAACTTGTTATGTGACCAAACGCCAATCCAAAAGTGTCCGTATTTCACTGTGAAGCATCACGTATGGACGTCAAGGGACTCACTCCTTACCTAACTAATGAAAATGTAAATCAGCCTTAAGTGCCTTATTTCAAGGATAACCATGGAGTTTCAAACAAACGATTTGACTTCGACTTTACAGCTGAGGCTTTACTGTACAGCTGTGGTCGGTGTGATCGGTGGTATCCTGCAAAACAGTCGTGTCGCAGAAGGACGCTGCGGAGAGGGAACGGGAGATCTCTTGCCCTCACCCGGCCCGCAGCAGGCGCACCAGGCGTCGGCAGAGGGCAACCAATGCCCTCTATGGCCCCCCTAAATGGGTCCAGGGACGGCGGACTCGGAGATGTTCGCCGCCCCCTATCATACAGGACCCGAGGTGGCAGCACGTAGTGTTCCACGCGCACCCCTTTCAGATTTCGCGGGGGGGGGGGGGGGGGCAAACACCTCACCCCCCCAGACATGAGGTTGCCTGCAGAGGCGGGCAGCGGGGATCGAGGAAGTAGCACTTGATCCCATGATCTCCGGTGTAAGAGTCTGACAGACCCCTCCCCCCGTCCCAGGGCGGAGGATATCTATGAGGATTTTCTATCCCGGGAACAAAATAAGAAAAAGAAAAGGCATTGTATTTTTCGTCATTACACGTACGGTGCCGTCCGTTTAAAAACGCTCGTAGTTAAGAAATATGCCGAAGGCAAATCGGCAACTCGTTCAATGGTTATAATTCCGACATTGATTGTTATTGTAGGTTCGGTTTGAACTGTGAGAAACCGCTCGCGAGCCGAGCGAGGTTGTCCATCAAACGTTGTGGCATATTATATAGTGACAAGGCAGTTTACATTTTGCGTTCGGCATATTTCATAACTGCGAGCGTTTTTAAACGGACGACGCCGTTTGTAAAATGCGGAATCATAAAAATTGCCTGCGAAATATTAAATAGCGACCATAACTTTTGCCAATACGAGAAAAGATATAAATTATGGTATTCATCTTTGTATTAATACGACATTAATTACCCATTACGGAAGCCCTACAATAGTTTACAATAGTTTACAAGGAAGCGTGCCTCATTAACACTGGATCGCGTGCCTCACAGACAGACTCGAGTGTCTCTTGATTGCCTCATACTTGAGATAACAATGGCGAAGTACTGTCGCAGTCTTGTACATATTGTTCTGTTCATGGGTAATAAATGACGAGTAGCTGTCAATTGTTTTGTGGTGTTATATCGTTTTGTTGCAATTGTTGGATTAGAGGTTTACTTGTTTGTTCAAGGATCGTCATTTGTCGATCGAGTTTCTCTTTGCTTCTGGGTTGAAACAAAGATGTTATGAAAGTTTCATGATGTTTCGGTAAACGACACCCCATACAGTGGGATAGACGAGAAAAAAAATGATGGCCAATTTATGTGTAGGAGCGCTATATTTAACAACAAGAATTCATTCACCTCGCAGAGGACCCCGGGGACACCCTAGAAGGACATATTATATGTGGTGACCTAATTTTTGATGTTCTTCAGAATGGTCATGTGTGTAGGTACTAATCGCAGCCGGCGTGCGTGTATGACCAGATGTATGAACATAAATAAAGCAGAAGGAGTGTGTAAGGAGCGTAGCAGGTGGCGTTCTGTAGTTTATGCCTACCCCCATGTGACGAAGGCGTGAGTTTATGTATGTACGTTTTATGTGAATTAATTCACTTTAGTTTCACAAAACTCTACTATCCTGAACCATTAAGTAGACATATTTTCTGAAATATACCTAATTTTTACAATAGATTTCTAACATCTTAGATTGCAGGTTAGATACTTCTGATTTTCATACAAAATTAAATATTTTTTTTGTATAATTTTATATGAAAAAGTAAACAAAAGTAAACAAAAAAAAGAAGCTTTACATTTATGCTCTCTATCTTTATATATTTGTCTCTATTATGTGTATACAAAACAAACATATATCCACCTTTGTACGTATTTTTCTGTTCCTTTCTTCTTGTCTATATGTGTGTACATAAACTGTTAAATAAATAAATACATAAATACTCCAAACGAAATGGACATAAAGATACCTACATCTTAGAAATCATGAAAAATCGCGAAAGAAACATTTATAGCCTTAGTTCTTAACCCATTTTACAGTAATATCTTTTATATTTACTTCGTGGTAATAAAACAAACGTCCCAAATATTTGGAATAGGTTAGACTGGAAGCCAATTTAGGGTTCTACTCGGAGCAGACACAATGACAGACATTCATTCCCCGTTCATTGAGTGGCGTCACGACATCCCGGAAAACCAGTACGACCAGAGCTGTCCATTCTGACTCTAGCTTCTAATTTTAAAAGCTAATGCGGCCAGGGTGGTCTTTAGAATTTCAAACTGTAAAAATAGTAAAAAAAAACTTGAAAGTTTTAATTCACTTTTATGAAAACATTACTTGGGCGTCTGGATTGAGAATCCAGACGCCTGCTGAAGTAGCATATCATAAATCTCAGAAAGTACTATCTCGGTCCTCAATATGGCGGTTTAACTAGGCCCCTCAGTTCATTAATGTCTGTACCTACTGAGAAATCTACAAAACATGAGTTTCAACTGACATAAATATGCCTTTTATATCTTATAATTGAATAGCTCAGAATAGTGTAAGTAATATAGCGCTGAATTAGTTAAAAATAAATAATGGTTCAAAAGTTATTGGTTAAGAAGTAAATTAAAGTCGAATTTTCTTAAAATGTTTGAACTGAGATCCTAATATTTTCGGCTTTATTGCCAGTTGTATCGTCAGTTGTTCTAAATGCCATACTTTAAGAGAAAATTAACTTTCGTGCCGTGCGGACGTAAAGAATAGCCCCATCCTATTTCTTCCCGAGGGTGTTGTAAAAGGCGACTAAGGGACTTACTAGAGAATGGGCAGCAGCAGCGGTCTATATGCATTTTAACACCATACTGCGATCGCCAACCCGCCTGCCAAGTGTGGAGTTTATACCGATGGGGGAGGCCTATGTCTAGCAGTAGACGTCTTTCGGCTGAAATGATGATGAAGAGAAAATGCATTTTATTTTTTTTATAGGAGCAAACTCAGAGAAAGACACACAGTTAAGTGGCACAGAGCTGAACTTAGACGTCTTTCGGCTGAAATGATGATGAAGAGAAAATGCATTTTATTTTTTTTATAGGAGCAAACTCAGAGAAAGACACACAGTTAAGTGGCACAGAGCTGAACTTCTTCTGAAACTCGATGGCTATATTCACGTCACGGCCAGCAGTCTAATTACGTAACACACTAACAATGGCAATGCCTTTTGGCATGGCATTTTGACCACTATCGTTGTTGAGCAGAGTTTATTAACCTAGTCCGTCAAATTACATAGATTTTCGAGCCGTTTGAGTTTGATACCCTCAGGCCGTGGGATCCGAGTGCTCATGGTCTGTTCGATGAAATCCAACTGCTGTTTGATACTTCCCGTGACCCAAAGGCTGGCTTTACCTAGGCCAGAGGCTGCCATACAACGTGATAATGCCGCCAGTCGCTTGGGTACATTACCAGTCGAGAGGAATTTTTCGACGCCATATTTAGCTTGTTATTTGTTTTTCGTTAAATTAGGATTATTATATGTTTATTTTATTTGTTTTTTAGTGTATCAGTTGTTATTTATGTATCTAAATTTTATTTTAATTCTGAGCATAAAGGTACTTCGTTTTTTTTTTTGTGTTTATTTCTGATTTTCATACAAACATATATTTCATTTTGTATGAAAATCAGGAAAAATCCTGGTCAACAATATTGGAGTCCAAAAAGCGAACCTATGTTGCTACTCTTTGTTCATAATTATAGTATTGGAACCTTTTAACTCCAGTTGATTTATTTACTTCGTAATGTTTTATGACGGGTGACAGTACCTACTTAAAATATTTACATTCTGAACAAACCTACGGCTCGTCTAGAATTTCATATCACAAAAGCTCCATTTTAATTATACAGACTTTCATAAAACGCTGAACTCACTTTCATATTTACTACGTGCAAAGAATATGAAAATATTTAGCAAATAAGGTTGCTTGAAACGTTCAAAATAAATGTAAAGTGGTACTCGTATCTAGTTCGGCTGAGTCGAGACCAGCGTGCGCGAGATAAGAGCCCGACACATTACAGTAGGTATTATGTTCATGTCATTTAGGTAACCAGAAAAAAAGTTGCTAGAAACAGTATTGTTATTCTGTAAAAATGTCATCGTGATAAAGTTTCGGCTTACCAACTCCAAAATTCCGGCTAAGCAACTTCAAAGTTCCGGCTTACGAGTTTTCGGTCAGCTGGACCCGCTCACTACTGGACCCACAGGTCCACTTGACCACATAACTTATTTTCTATAGTTTTATTGGTTAACTGGACCCACATTCAAACTTAAAAAAAAACACCTATAATTATTTAAAGCTACCAGTGGATACTTACAGACGAGCGCAAAATTGGTTAGTCAAAATTATAATAAAACGCAATTCAATTAGGTTTAAACGTTTATTTTCATTCAACATCTAAAATCTTTTTAAATTAGATACATGTAAATAAAATCAAGACAAATCTTTTTATAACGAGAATATTAACTAAATGTAATACTCAAATATAACACAGAATAAATAAGTACTATTTAAAAATCACAGACAGATAAAAGAACATTTATGAATAAAATTATACAAATCAACGTAACATTTGCATAAATCAACTATTTAAGCGGTGCTCGTGCACTAAATTTAGGTATTATTACAGTAAAAAAATATTTAGTCTTATTGTTAGTGGATAAGTGTGGTGCGTAAGTGTAAATTCCTAATTGAATAATATTGGTATATTTTAAGTCATAAAAATAAACTAAAAGATACGGCTTTACTCCGTGACTGTACTAATAATGAAATTGGGCAGTGGGTCCAGTCGACCTATTCTAAATGTGATTGGGTTGAGTGATCCCGCAGGTCCATTACGTGTGGGTCCTGTTGACCAAATACTTACCATCTTCAAAGTTCTGGCGCAGTTAGTATTAATAAAAATGCGAAAGTGAGTTTATTTGTTACGCTTTCACGCTAAAATGGCCAACGGATTTGGATGAAATCTGAGACATAGGTAGACCATGACCTGGGTTACGACATAAAGTACTTTATCGCGGTATTGCCACGGGATCTAGACTTATACGGGTGAAGCCGGTACTGCCCGTAATGTGTGCAAGATGTTACAAAAAGGTTTAAAACTAGGTCCAAATTATGGACCATGTTAGGGCACGCCACCTGCTACTATCCTTACATACTCCTTCTGCTTCGTGTACGTTCATACACCTGATCATACACGCACGCCGGTTGCGAGGAATACGCACCTGACCTTTCTTAAGAACATCACCAATCAGGTCAATATATAAATACTTTACCAAAATTCATACCAGGCAACCCTAACTGTTTTCAAGTGTACATTTACCTTATGAGTACAAGTATACCGGTACCTCATAGGGAAATATTCGCGCGACTAAACTTCGAGAATTACATACTTCTACTTCACAAAGGCAAGGCTTGAGCGAAGGTTTTGAAGTTACCGAGAAATTGCCATGTTCGGGAACTTGTCAAAATCACTAATTAGGGTAATTTGACTTGCCTTTGAAGTGTTGAGAAATTCGTGGCTAATTAGCTGTCATGCATAGCAATGATTTCGCGAGCAAAAGCCGAATTTAGTCTTACGGTTGTTGATTTTGACTTAGAACTTTTTGATGTTTTGAACAACGCTTTAAAGGTATAGGTATATCAGAGCCGTGCCCGGGACGTAAAAGGCCCATGCCCGGGACGTGACAGGGTCGTGCCCGGGTTGTGACGGGGCCGGGCCCTGGACGTGAGGGGGCCGTGCCCGGGACGTGATGAAAGTGTGCCCGGGACATGATGGGAGCATGCCCGGGACGTGACAGGGTCGTGCCCGGGTTGTGACGGGGCCGGGCCCTGGACGTGAGGGGGCCGTGCCCGGGACGTGATGAAAGTGTGCCCGGGACATGATGGGAGCATGCCCGGGACGTGACAGGGTCGTGCCCGGGTTGTGACGGGGCCGGGCCCTGGACGTGAGGGGACCGTGCCCGGGACGTGATGAAAGTGTGCCCGGGACATGATGGGAGCATGCCCGGGACGTGACAGGGTCGTGCCCGGGTTGTGACGGGGCCGGGCCCTGGACGTGAGGGGGCCGTGCCCGGGACGTGATGAAAGTGTGCCCGGGACATGATGGGAGCATGCCCGGGACGTGACAGGGTCGTGCCCGGGTTGTGACGGGGCCGGGCCCTGGACGTGAGGGGGCCGTGCCCGGGACGTGATGAAAGTGTGCCCGGGACATGATGGGAGCATGCCCGGGACGTGACAGGGTCGTGCCCGGGTTGTGACGGGGCCGTGCCCTGGACGTGAGGGGGCCGTGCCCGGGACGTGATGAAAGTGTGCCCGGGACATGATGGGAGCATGCCCGGGACGTGACAGGGTCGTGCCCGGGTTGTGACGGGGCCGTGCCCTGGACGTGAGGGGGCCGTGCCCGGGACGTGATGAAAGTGTGCCCGGGACATGATGGGAGCATGCCCGGGACGTGACAGGGTCGTGCCCGGGTTGTGACGGGGCCGTGCCCTGGACGTGAGGGGGCCGTGCCCGGGACGTGATGAAAGTGTGCCCGGGACATGATGGGAGCATGCCCAGGACGTGACAGGGCTCACGCTAGGTAGGCATTGAAGCGTTGCTGGACACACGACACACGGACGTGTGAACGAGTTCATATAAAATGTTAATTACCGATTTTTTGTTGCTCCTGGCGGCATGATCCGTCCACGTATAGGACACGGCCCTAATATGTGTGGATAGACTTTTAACCTTAAATATTATGAAAACATGAGGTAGTCCTGTCACAACAAATCGAATCACCTCTTTAACAATTTACTTGGTGTCGGTGCAGCATGTGTTCTTCTTTTAGTCGTCATCTTAATAGTCTCCCCGTTTCTAGCCACATCATCTTTTTTCTTTTTCTTTCCTTTTTTTTTTATAAAACGTTGCCCCACACTAGGAATTTCTCCTGTATCGTGGGTGCGTTTACAAACATTTAAACTCACATACACAAACAGCCAGACCCGGAACAACTAGTTGTAGGTCATACAAATATTTGTTCCGTGCGGGAATCGAACCCGCGGCACGCAGCGCAGCAGTCAATCGCCTAACCACTGCGCCAACCGTGCCGTCAAATCTTGATTAGTACCTGGTACTTGTTCCGTGTGGTGCCGGACGTAAAGAATAGCACCATCCTATTTCTTCCCGTGGGTGTCGTAAAAGGCGACTAAGGGCTTACTAAAGAATGGGCAGCAGCGTTCTCTATGCATTTAATAACACCATACTGTAATCGCCAACCCGACTGCCAAGCGTGGCGATTATGGCAACCCCCACCCGATTGGGGGAGGCCTATGTCCAGCAGTGGATATCTTTCGGCTGAAATTATGATGATCATGACTTTTTGACAGGCCTACACTGTCCTCCCATACTGTGACACTGTAATTTGAAAACATTGTAAAAGCCAATTATTTGTAACAGAGTAACCGTGGAGTTTCTTGCCGGCTCTTCTCCATAGGAGACGACCAATTGGAACCGTGCACCTATTAGCTTGTAAAGTTTCATAAGTGACCAGGATAATGTGAAATAAAATATTTTCATTTTGTCTTTGACACAGTCTATTCATGTTCCAGCAAAGATCATCTTACCTATATTTTAGGTGAAGTCCAAAGGAAGCGTAATCATTGTAATCTACACTATACTAACCTTTTTTTTTTTGTTGCCAAGGTGGTAAATCTTCATGGATGTCCTCCGCCCTGGGGCGGGCGGAGGAGTCTGTCAGACTCTTACTGACTAAAAACCACCCCGGTGTTCCCTTCCCACACTTGGGCCGGGGATCTTGGGATCTGTTATTACTTCCGCAATCCCCGGCTAGTGCGGGCCCTCATGTCTGGGGAGGGTGAGGTTTTAAAACCCCCCCTCCCCCGCGACATTAGAAAGGGGCGCGCGTGGAACACTACTCGCCGCCAGCTCGGGTCCAGTGTGATAGGGGGCGGCAGACGTCCCCGAGTCCGCCGTCCCTGGACCCATTTAGGGGGGCCGGAAGAAGGCATTATCTGAATCACTATACTAACCCTGCCTCAACAAGGCATTCCATCTAGGTAACTACGCACTCATCCGATCTTGATACAACACTCATCACCTAAATCTAACCCTATCTATTGTCCACTTTACCTATTAACCCTATACAAATAACCCTTTTACTTTAATTACAGTAACACCACTTAAGGGTTGAGTCCCACTGCTCGTTGGCTGGCAATAAAAATATATTTTTTTAGTTCAATCGCAGACTTAATCATAATCATGTTATGAACTTCTTACTTACGACCGGGTTTTTGTTTTTTTTTAACCTTTTATTGTAGTACGTTTATGAAATCGTCTCCTCAAGCCCTTTATTTTAATACCACACATGGTTAAGGTACTAAAATGTTTAATTCAAAGCGTCTATAATCCGCGATTTTGATTTTATAAAAGCAGAATCTAGCCTTTAACCGTAGCACGACCTATAAGACGTGTCGATGGTCACCTCACGTATTAAAATCCATTCAGCCGGTATGATGCTACAAGAGTATAAAAAAAATCCACATGCAAAGATGCAAAACATAACCCTGTCTTTGCTGTAGCGCAGTTGAGTAAAATTCCCCCTTAATGTTATTAGAGACTCACCACTAAAGGTTGAGTCTCACAGCTCGTTGTTCGGCGATAAAAGCAATTTATTCCTGACCATTCAATCAATCTACCTAGCCTTTCCCTAACTATGATGGGGTTGGCTTCCAGTCTAACCAGACGCAGCTGAATACCAGTATTTAACATGGAGCGACTGCCTATCTGACCTCCACAACCCAGTTACTGGGTAACACGATACCCCTTGGTAAGACTGGTTGTCCGAGTTTCAGTAATGGCCAAATTTGAGTCGTTACGGGTGTAACGACTCGAATTTGGCCATTAGTGAAACAAAATATTTATGAAGAAAAATTACGAACTGAAACGGTCGTTTGAGATGAAAATGTAGGTAATTGAATTTTAAGATGATTTGCAAAGTAATTTGGCACGGTAATGTTCCCGACATTACCTTGCCGAATTACTTTGCAATCATTTTGTTGTAGAACTTTATGAGTAGCTTCCTACTTGATATTTATAATTTACTGTCTTCTGCCCGCGACTTCGTCTGCGTGAAATTTCTTATTTTCCATACTTACATAAACTCACGCCTTCTTCCTATGGGGGTAGGCAGAAGTTATTGAACGCCACCTGCTAAGCCCAGCGCGCACGAGCGCGTGCTCGCGTATTTCTTATTTTAACATAATAATATATAATTATACTGCCACACTGCTGCGACTGCCTCGTTGGTCTAATGGTCTCGCCAAGCGCTACTGCTGAGCACGGGGGATCGATTCCCAGGTCGGGCAAAGTGTTATTGGGTCTTTACACCAGAAATTTCTCAATAGCAGCCCGGAGTCCGGATTTGAACCCGGTTGATGGCAATAAGCTTGCCCCTGGACTTAAATATAACTGGCAAAATGTTGGTGGACACCTCTGTCTACTCCTTCGGGGATTACAGGCGTGGAGTTATGATAAGTATGTGTTCATATTTAGATATGACATCGGCAATACTGTAACTTCCCATTAGTGAAAGACTTTCCGGAGCCGGATCAGTAGTTCCGAAGATTACCCTCTACATACAAACTCACACATTTTACCTCTTTAAGAAGCTGACAACAGGTAAACCGCTGTCACTGTCAGACTGCATACAAAAGAATGAGAAGCGCGACGACACAACGCTTGTAATTTATTGTGCAAAATTTTGCAAAATTTTAAGCAATTATTTATTTACTCAAAAACACGTTGAGTAATTGAACATAAAAAACAACCAAGTTCTGCGTACAAATAAGACGTTCTTGTTATTAATTAAATACCAACCGTACGTTGATATTTAATACAGATATTTTGGATTGAAACTCGAAGTAAAGGGTTAGTTTACCGTTAATTTGTATCGAGATATTTTTTTCTAACCGTGTTTTGGTAACAACCAAGTTCTGAGAAATATGTTCAAGAATAACATAATTATTATATTTTTTCCGCTACCGCAAACTATATAGATTTGGCATTTTTTTTGTTTATGACACCTACTTTTATCATTTGCCTCTTGTCAGCGCCTTAAAATATAGATTTTTGGTTAATAAAGTGCTTTATTTGTTATGCCATGCCCAACTGCAGTATTGTCCGTAATGGTCCTTTTAATTAATTTTTTTGCAGGTTGACCATTCAAACTGATAAATTGCCCTTCCTAGAAAACCGGTGGCCGCCACACAGCGTCTGCAATTTACTGGTAAATAACGTCACTGCAAAACTCATGCTTTAGAGGAGGCCTTTGTCGAAGGACAGGCTGTAAAAGTAAAACCGGCTGCCTAGTGATACAATTAGCTAATTAAAACCTAAATAGTTAAATAAAATTAACTAAAATATTATGCATGTTGTTAAGTTACAGCAGCGCAGGATAGCCTTTACCAGAAGTGATAATCGTATTAGTGGTTCAGCAGATTCCATATTATCAGGAATATGGCAGTTCGTCGTGGACGTGGTATGACAGCGGCTCCTCTGATATCTTCTTCGGTCATCCGAAGACAGCCGCCACGCAACCACCGATGCGACGCTCAGCTAGAGTGACTGTCAGCAGCCAGTGGCACTATTATCCGACCTTTTCGGTGATTCCAGTATCTTCATAACAAAAATAGATGGAGCCACTTGCTGCGTCAGGCTTATTTTGTTTATTTTTATTTATAACGTCACTGAAACGGTTTTCATGAAAGTGTGCTTTCCCTAGAGAGTGTTTTTTGACATCATTCGCTATCTTCGTGTTGCTATCATTTTCATGACAGCCGTCACTGCGGACGTTATGTGGCGGCCATTGGTCTTCTAGGAAACCCTAACTTTAGCAAAGCATTAAGTCCGCTTTTGTACGGTTATATTTACTTGTGCTTATAGTTAATAAATATTGCCGAAAGCGACTATCTCGCGAATAAGCGATTCCGCGATCGGTTACAATACATGAATAATGACGTACAAACGTGACTTAGTGATCGCGCCCGTACTTCAGTTGCGATTCTTCTCATTACGCGAAGTACATCGAGTACGCGATCTTCGCGGTCGTTGATATGAATATGAACTACTTGTGCGATCAATCAAGTCGCGTTTGTACGACATAATCCATGTATTGTAAAATATCGCGTATTCACGCGACAGTCGCTTTCGTTTTCGGTTAGGACACGGCCTTAGACTTTATTTCCTTAACTCGTTCAGAACCGCTAAATGCCCATAGGCGTCGTCAGGCATCATACTTTGTAATACCTACATAATTTCATACTGTATTTTACCAATTTTTATTTCTGAATATATTTTATTATTTATTATTATAACAATATAACTTCTATTGTGTATCCTTGTCCTTATCCTTGTCCACATTCTAAAACGTGCTTCGTCACAAACATAAGGTGCACAACCTCCTGTTTATAAATTAATCGTTAATTTAACATCTTAATTAACAATCATAACGCTACATAGCATAAGTGACCACTTTTTCCTCAAACGCGTGTGGTCAATGCGTCACACAGGGCATGAGTTACGGGAACTACGTGAGACTCACTCATTGTATATCACTTCGGGCTTATGTCAGCCTGGTAACTACAGGTATTTGCTGGGTAAAGAAACTAGTGTGGAGCAAAGGATTTATTAATTAGTGACATAGGCATTGGTTAATTTGGTTATGTATTATTTAGAAGGTTTTGTTTTCAAAATCATTCTGTTGCTGTAGCGTGTTCCAACTAAGATGATAGTGCTTGGTACTGGACATTTTTTTTGCTCAGAACTAGATACATTCCGATTTTGGCTCAAGGGACCGTAGACCGTATGTGATGTTAATTGCAACTTGATACCTTCACTCGTTCCGGAGAAAAAGGGTCTTGACAGCCTGACAGATAGACAGACAACGAAGTGATCTTATAAGGGTCCCGTTTTTTCCTTTTGAGTACGGAACCCTAAAAGCAATAAAAAGGCGAAGAGCTCATTGGACATCAAAAATAAAAGGCTGGCAGCATTGCCACGATGATGGCAGAGCTGCCAGGTAGGAATTATATTAAATGCATTTATCCTTTAAGTTTCGAGTATAACAAAGTTGGCAAACTCAGCTGCTTTTTGGATGAACAATCCAGCCGCGATGTCTTGCTTTGTTTGGTAATGCTGGGAACTATGCGGCTGCGACGCTTACTCATAGAATATCGCTCTTGTTTTATGAATGCCTGGTACTTCATTTTCCGGGTAGAGGAATGTATTGGTTAGTTGAATAAACTTATTTATTCGTCATAGTTTACTTTTTTCTAGAATACTCAGTCATTGATGGTAGAAAATAATTTTTTGGAAAATTAACGCAATAAAAAACTTATCTAGGTTATTCCACTACTCCCCATCAAAGGGGATGCCCTTATCATGACAACCGATTTCCACACAACTTTTCACTCACAGACGCCAGTTTCAGACTTCCTCTTATTTACTCATTTCTTATTCTATCCATTCGCGTAACATCGCACATCTCTCTGAGGTTTCATCTCAACTGAATGAAATTGCCTTTCATTAATCCCTTTTGTGGCCCAACATTGTGATCCATACAAAACATCAGGTGTACTTTGTAACAAACAAACAAAAAAAGGTAAAAATAAAAAGTGGGTTAGCATACTGTCATCATCAATCAATTGAAAACGATCGCTTTCCACTCGTGAGCTTTAGTCCCAACTCAGAACTCAGTATCCATGGCCTTAATTTCTACAGTTGTTTATTTATCTTTTTTTCTAATATAGTTATACCAGTTTATAAAATAATATGTACATAAAATAACCTACTTAATTCATTAATAAAAATAATAAAACTATATCCTATCTAAAACTATTCACAAATTAAAATATGGCGTCGAAAAATTCATCCACATCACTATCGACTGGTAATGTACCCAAGAGACTGGCGGCATTGCCACGTTGTATGGCAATGCTTAGCCTCTGGCCAAGGTAAAAGACCCTTGAGTCACGGGAAGTGTCAATTAGCCGTTTTGAGATTTCATTAAACAGACCATGAGCACTCGGACCCCACGGCCCGAGGGTTTCAACCCCAAACGGCTCGAAAATATAATTGCCAACAAGGTTATCATACTTACGCCGCTTGAGGTTCTCCGCAGCCGCAGCAGCAGCGCCAGCACAGCACGCCGAGCCAGGAAGATGGGATGGCGCAAGAGTATCGACACACGTGGCATTTCTACATAGTTCATAACAATTAAAGTCGCTTCGACAAAATGTCGCGAAATGGCAAGAAAGTGTTGCTGCGAGTGTCTAACACTTGACTGTCCAACGTCGCGGGTGTCTGACACTTGACTGTCCAACGTCGCGGGTGTCTGACACTTGACTGTCCAACGTCGCGGGTGTCTGACACTTGACGGGAAAATGTCACGAGTGTCGTAAAGAGTTAGTAGTTTGATTTCGTTATTGTTTTCCTCATACCTTTATTTAAGTCAAGATTTTACCCAATTTCGAAGCTAACTGACCTCCTAAGATATACGAGTACTAGTATCATAGCGGTGCAGCATCTGGGGGCTATCGATTCAATTACCGCGCTCTCTGCATATTTAGTGGAATTAGCTGCATGCGCCTAGCGCTTTAATGGGTTTTTTGATTTAGTTACTTCGCTGGTTTATGCTTGCCTGGTAACTATTAGAAGTAAAGGTTGATTATACCTACTTACATAAATACAAATAATTTATCATTCATATGTAGGTATATTTTTTTCTGACGGTTGCTTTACCTCATATTAGAAAAATTGTCAAACTTAAATTTTCTTCATAACATAACAACTCCTGATAATGATTAATAGCGGGGTTTGACTTTGTCAAAAAACGACTTCTAGGAAAACACACCAAATGACTTTCATAATACATGGCGCTTCAGTGACGTCATTTAACGGTAAATTGTAGCCGCTACGTGGCGGCCACCGTTCTTCTAGGAAACCGCAGCTTATGCTGAGCTGAAGCCCTTTTGGCATTACAATCATTGTTTTCTGTTTTTTATAGTTTTAAGGTGTTTTTTTTTCTGTGACGCCAATAAACACATATTTCTTTCTTTCTTTCTTTCACTTTTTTATGACGCAAATAATAATATTTCAATAATAATTATTATAGTAATAGGTAATACGGGCTGGTGTCCGCAACTCCACGTCAATGCGCGTATTTTGCGTACGAATAATTATAGTTATTAGAAACAATTACGTCATTTTTTGTCGGCTAATTAGGTAAGAAAGGAAGGGATTAATGCACCTGGGAAAGCATACCTAACATAACATACACTCACGCCTCCTTCCTATGGAAACAAACTACAGAACGAGGTAGCTACGATGCTTACATACTATTTTTGCTTCAATTACGTTCATCAGGTCATATACACGCACGCCGGCTGCCAGCACTACGGCCCTGATGTTTCTGAAGAACATCACCAATAAGG
Organism: Tiliacea citrago; assembly: GCA_963921375.1. Lineage (NCBI taxonomy): Eukaryota > Metazoa > Arthropoda > Insecta > Lepidoptera > Noctuidae > Tiliacea > Tiliacea citrago. Next base: position 1,531,781 of record OY992802.1, read on the forward strand.
TCACTGTATACAGAGTGGCGATTAGGTTAACAATAGTACAGCGGTTATGTACAAGTTTTTATCAGTCTGTTAATATAATAAAATAAACAATTTGACTAATATTAGAAATCAAAAATTAAAAAAATTAAAACAATACTGCAAACATTGGCACGAAATAAACCAACCTTGATAATATCACGAACAAAAAGGTCTCACGGCTAGAATGTTAACTGATATTAATTATATTAATTGTGTATGTTTAAAATATGTCATGTAAAATACGTTTCGATTTTCGATACGGTTTCAATTTAATGTGAAAACCTAATCGCCACTCTGTATTAAGTCCTCCCTTCAGAGAAATATGGAACGTGCGAATTCCATTAATGTTTTACAATAACGTCTTTAACAGAACCTCATCAACGAAAACTATCCATGCCACTCAAAATTATCCATTTTAAATCATAACAATAAAACTTGAATTTCACACGAATCCCGATAATCACATTCGTATAGGACCACAGTATCACGGCACAGCCACACATGGATTTTAATTAAGTCCGTCCGAGGGAGGTAATTTAAAACTTAAATGACGAGATTCGCCTCCAAATTATAACAGGGTTTTCAAACCTCTGCGTATATTTTAGAGAAAACTTTATACGAGGATGATGCGTTACTCTAGGGTTAGGAGGGCTCGGCATTAGCAGTTTATTAAAATTTGAAAATAAGTACAGTTGGTTTTTATAACCTTTTCTTTCTTTCCGATTCTCTTTTCTTTTAATTTCACTATATACAGTAGTATATATACAGTAGTATATATAGTGAAATTAAAAGAAAAACTATCACAGCTAAGTAGGCTTTACAAATTAACGAGTAATAGTCGACCAACTTACATTTGCAGTTGGAGAATCGACCGTGATGTATATCGATCTATGGGAGAAAATGTTTTTCAACTACAATGTTTATTTATTTATTTTATTGGTTCACCAACAATTGTTTACACAGGTTATGTGCTAAACGTATTAAGCATTAAGGATTTTTTTTACATATCCAAAAACAAATACTGCCACTACTTCCACTTTACTGTAACAAAAATTAGCACTTTAAAGCTTAATATTACGCAAACGGATCCCTGAGTCGAAAAATGGTTTTCACAGACTTTATATTTTTGTCGTTTCGTTTCAGTATTACAAATGGTAGTTAATCTACACCGATACTTTTAGCGGGCCCTCGCTGTAACGTTGGGAAATCTGCCAAGATGGAGGGAAAACCCGGAAGCCAAGCAAAGTAGGTAGATACAGCTACTTTTAAAAAGTAAGGATGTTGAAGAATTATTAATAAAGCTGCTACTGAACGATCAGAAAAATATAACAACATTTCTCTTTTTACAGATTTTCTTTAAAACTATAAGACATTCTCATTGCCATAAACCGGGCATAAATTTCGACTCCGGTCGCTACAGTTTTAACCGACTTCACAAAAAGGAGTCTCAAGTCGTCTGAATTTTTTTTTAACGTTTGTTACCTCAGAAAGAATATTTAAAAGGATATACCAGATTGGTCCCATTTTTATCAAAATCCAGTTCTGATGTTGGGATCCATGAGTAACTGAAGGAACTCCTCAAATATCATAGGCATACATATAGCGATTTTAGTATTTTCACCAACAAGTCAATAATTTGCATTCAGAAAGTATAATTTGGTGAAGTGGAACCGATGAAGAAGGCCACAGATGGCAACCGGAACTTCTCAATGATAAGTCTTTCACGGGTGGCGATAAGATATCTGGGTTAAGATAGTTAAGCGAAGCAAATTTAAATAAATAGTTCTGATCAAAATGGTACCATCAAACTGATCTGATGATGAAGCCGGAAGGTAGGCTCTGGAACTCCGTAATAAAACAATGTATCCTATCCGTGTTTGGTCTTATTGAAAATTGTCATGAGATCCACTCTGGCTATAAATGATTTTTAACCGACTTCAAAAAACGAGGAGGTTCTCAATATAATATCTAGCCATAAATAAAAGGAAACCGTGACTGATTGGTCTGTCAACACATAACTCAAACCACTGTTAAAGTTATTTTTCACTTTTTAGTGTTTTTTTTTGGAAGTCGGTTATTTTTGTTAAAAAGTTTTTTTTAATTATAAAACGCCATGGCTCAAACCGAAACAGTCACACGGGCACTGGCTTTATTCACATTACTGGCGGGTAATGTGAATGAAGTACCACGGACTGTGAGTACTGTGACACTTTGTATGAGAAAAAACCATTTTGTTTGTGGTTTCTCGGATGCACCATCAAGGCGGTCGAGTAGACTAGTTACTCGACCAATGTAAACGCTCCCTCAAACCACAGGTACACGCAGGACAGGTAACCGCATGTCATGTAGTAAATTGTGGTGATATAAAACTCATATAATACGTTAGTATGCGGTTTAGACTCACTGTCGTAATAAACTATTACGTACCTACGTGAAGTGTGTGACTATGTGTGAGTTACGTATTGCTCATACAATTACGTATTGCTTAGTAACTATCAATAATAGACGGATGCATGACCCCTGTAACACAGGTTTTTCCTAGCACTATCATTCTATCATTTATTTGGTACGCGGCTATTTCCACGCTTAAAATACGTGTCATCAAAATAAGAGTGTGTTTTGTCTGTGTAATTTTATGTCAAATTATGTAAATTAAAATTCATTAACTTCTTTAGGCCGTTTCTTGGCGGAAAAGTGAAGCGTCATATTAGTAGTTTTGTTTTATTTTCAAAAATTTGTATTTAGCCGAATATTAATGTGTATTACACATTAATTTGTGGTGGATTATTAACCATTAAGTGTTCGTGAACCTGCATTAGTGTAGGCAAATGAAACAAAACAGTGCAACATCACTTTAAGTTCTCTCAAGAAGTCCGCGCGAGGTCTTGTCTTTACTGAAACTCAAGGGGAGCGGGCATCTGTATCATGCATTGAATGGAGTTAATTTCATAATTTGTACTTTTTACCTAATTTTACTTAACACTGGCTAAATGCACAAACCGTGCGAAGTCAAAAATAAAAAACCTCTTTAGAAACGTGTCATGTAGGTATCTAAGTGTTTCTGGATTTTCTGGAACCTTACGTTCCCTGCAAAAAACAAAGAAATCAAAGCGGTCCCTGGTCAATAAAAGGTTGGGATTTTGGGAACCACTGGTGGTGTGACTCGTAATGTATTAGTTGGATGCCAGTATTACATCTTCTCTCAGTTTTCATAACAATTTGGATGAGTCTGTGTGAGCTCTTATACCATTTGACTAGTGTTGCCCAAATTCAGTCTTGGTCTTGCAGTCTTGGTCTTGTTCTTGCGTTTTTGCAAGACCAAGACCAAGAACAAGACCGCGTATTTTTAGCAAGACCAAGACCAAGACTGACCGTGCAAGACTTGAGCAAGAACAAGACATAGCCTGCAAGACTCTTGCGTCTTGCAGCTAGGACTTAGCGCTATTTCACTGAGTAGTTAGGTGTAACAGTTCGGTGTATAGGTAGGTACGCTTAGGAATTCTATGAGACGCAAAAAACTGTATCAAAGAATATGAAAAACTGGACCTATGCGCATTACGACTAATACTATAAACATAGCGAATAAAAAAATATCTATTAAAATCAAACTGAGTGCATGCATAGTTATGTTTTAACCATCGGCACTTTGATAATGCGGCATCAAAGGTTTTGTACTTACTTCTCAAAGAAATTTGCCGCTTTTCGGAAGTACATGGTTATGATACACGCGCCGGCGGCTTCTTTTGAAATCTAAAACAATCGTTGCCGCCACGCCGAAATCATAACATTTGTGACACTATTTGATTGCCGCCATAGGGCGTAGGTATACTCATGCAAAATAATTTCGAATTTTTTTAAGAGTACCTACAGGTGTTCCAAAGAATAAATAAGTTTCAGAGTGCTTAGAATGAAAATGAATACATTATACTGATCACGCAAGTAGTATTATGATTAGGTTATAAATCAAAGCTTATAAATCATAAATGTTTATTAAGAAACAGTTACTTCCATAGAAAACGACATATAGGTCAGTTGATTTTTCGAATTTCTTATCAAATCTTCAGTTATTTATTAATCTGCTTGATCTTTACTATGGCTATGTTAATTCAAGCTCACAATGTTCCAATTCTAATACGTTTTTCTAAGATTTAAAGTAAACTTTAATAAATAGTAATAGACTAATAGGTAATTGCAAGACTTGCAAGACTCTTGCTGCAAGACCAAGACCAAGACCAAGACTGGGAGCGCAAGACCAAGACCAAGACCAAGACCAGGTGTATTGGCGCAAGACCAAGACCAAGACTGGCTAAGTCTCGTCTTGTTCTTGCATTTGGGCAACACTACATTTGACCTATAGACCACTCTGTCAATGTCTTGGATTTGTCAATCTGACGTTTATAAAAAATGTTTTGGAATCGATTTTATCATAGTAATAATAATCATTTTCTCTGAGTAAGTTGCTCCGTGAAAAATGTACAGTTAGTCATAAGATAAACGCATGCTTACTTAAATAAATATTATAATATAAGTTTAAGTGACCTTATGAAATAATTATTGTGCACGACCTTTAACTGATATCAATAAAATAAATGTTATGTTTACATATTTAATGTTAAGAATCTATTTAAAAATTGTTGATTGCTACAATGCCATGGGGCACAGATCAATAATACTTCTTATGAAATAGATGTATCACTTTTTTTTTGTTTAAATTGTTTCCTAATTTTATTTTTATTTTAAGAATTAATTTGACTATACGAAGGTATAGCTGTGCCCTACAGGGTCCGTAATTGTACTTTAGCTTTAAGCCATTGTAACGCCTGTAAACATTATGGAATGCAAATAAATATATGAATATGAATAATGTCAACCTGTGCCGTTAAAAGCTCTTACAGACTAGTGCGATATCGCGGGCGCGACACGACACTACTAGCACAACTTTTTTGTCGGTGCCTGTCGCGCTCGCGATATCGCGCGAGTCTGTACGAGCTTTAACGCATGCAGGAAAATGGAAAACACCTAAGATTTCCAAAAGTATGAAGTAACATTATTCCTTATGTAACTATTTCCGGTGAAATAGGTAAACGCCTTATTTCTATAAAAAAAAAAAAAAAAAAAACAATTATTATCCTTAAATAACTTTACCGATTCAGCAATCAAGTAAAAAATAATATAAGTAATCAATAAAAATCTAAACCACGTGACTACGATTACCCCTTAAATTTTCTGTCTAAGGTGTGTAAGCCTATAGTTGTCCACTCCTATCTCACTACTCATTTCTCAGTAGGCAATTCGTAAGCTTCGAAATCTACATTTTTGTCGCTTGTCTGTGGTTTTGGAACGAAGTTCTATAGCGCGGCTTGCGGTAGGAATTGCCTGGTAGAAATCTTAACGCAAGGAAGAAGCGTTATCCTCCCTCCATGCGACTTTCTATCTTTTTAGGGTTCCGTAGTAAACAAGGAACCCTAATAGTTTCGCCATGTCCGTCTGTCTGTCTGTCAGTCGGTCCGTCCGTCCGTCTGTCCCCGGCTTAGCTCGGAGACGCTTAGTCCTAGAAAGCTGTAATTTGGCAAGGGTGTACATATTCATCACGCCGAAAAAGTCGTAAAATAAAACCATGAGAAACATTTTTTTTAGGGTACCTCCCTTGCACGTAAAACGGGGATGATATTTTTTTTTCTTATCTAATACATGGTGTGGGATATCGTTGGATAGGCCGTTTAAAAATATTGTGGGTCTGTGAAATCCATTTCTGAGATCCGTTTGCGTAATATTAAGCTTTAAAGTGCTATTTGTTTTTAGAGTCAAGTGTCCCCCCCCCCCCCCCCTGCCAGCTAAATGGTTGGTTATGGATATGTGAAAAAGTTCATGGCAGTAGTATATATAACGAAATTAAAAGGAAAACTATCACAGCTAAGTAGACTTTACAAGTTAACGAGTAATAGTCTACCAACTTAAATTTGCAGTTGGAGAATTGACCGTAACGTATATCGATGTATGGGAGAGCATGTTTTTCAACAACAATGTTAAGTTTGTTTTTGGGATAAATACGGAACCCTTCATTGTGCGTGGTCCGACATGCACTTGGCCATTTTTTATAATTGAAAGAGACAGAGATAGAGAGAATGTGTGAATTTAATTTTAATACAGAGCCATCTAGTTAAAACACATATGTGGGTGAGTAAAACAGTATATGCGAGCTAAAAGAAACTTCGAAAAAAAAGGTAGTTTCAAGGTCACAAGGTTCAAGTTTAAAAAGATTTTGTTTTAAATCTTTAATTTAAGTGCGAAGGAACTTCTTTCCCGACGCAGGCGACCACACACGAATTATTTCTAAGTCATGTTCGTTGCCTGTCAATTTTGTTACAGATCTGTTGCTAGGCAACCACCAAGAGTTCTGTAAGCATAACGCATCGGGTTGTACTCTACCGGGTGTAATAATATGAAGCCGAGAGTCATTTGTTCTTCCCCTTAATATGATATATTATTTATTGTACTGGACATTCCCATACCTTTTTTTTTCCTTGGGGAAATTCGGACACCTTCTGCGCATCGGTCATCCGGGGTCGATGTCGTAACTAAAGTGATCACCTACTCGCTGTTGAAATGTTTTTTTTTTTTGCGCTAAGTAACTGCATAATACAGTCAGTGCGCATTAATACAGTCGTCTAGTGATAGTGAAAACGGGCATAGCTTGCTAAAATTAGCAACTCGTCTCAATATTAGGATAAGCTTTATCAATGAAGTTCCTATTTCCAGCCGTTTATTTTCGCAAGTCCGTCCGCAAATATATTCGCATCCATTTCCGATCCCCCATTAATCGTTGAATCCACAGCCCGTCACAACATTGATGTCATTTATTAATATTTCCCATAAATATTGTTTCAGTACGAAATATGGAATTGCATTAAAATCTTTGGATGTGCAATAAAATGGACATCAAAGAACATTTACGTCAGCGAACAGTTTTGTGTTGTGTTCAGCTGTTTTTGGGTCAAGACTGCTGGGTAGGGCTGGTACGACACTGTTTGTGGTTTAAGAATTATAAAACTGTTCTCGCTTGCACTTTATTATATTAGAGAGAAAGATAGTAGGTGAGTACAGACCTGCGTTTTAACGAGCTTGGTGTTCGACGTAAATATTTGTTTTATTTTTAGGGTTCCGTACCAAAATGGTAAAAAGGAACCCTTATGGTGAGACTAAGTCTGTCTGTCTGTCTATCACAGCTAGATATCTCAAGAACTACTGTTATATGCTACCAACTTGAAATTTGGAATAGTTTTAGATGACGTTTACCCAACTATTTTGCAAATAAGAGAGAAATTTAAAAAATATGTCTTTTTTGCAACAGGATCTGAAAGGGGGTCTTAAAAAATCGAATGGAGTCTACTAGGGCATGTGGGGTATCATATGAAAGAGCTCTGTGTGCACATTCTCAAACAATTTTTTTTTTAGGCATCATAGTTTTTGACTTTTTATGAAAAATGTAAAAAAAATACCGTTCTCCCCCCTTATCTCCGAAGTTTGTATAGAGAAAAATCTGAAATTATTCTGTGATAGAAGTTTATGTAAAGATTACAGGAAAAATAAAACGATGTCTCTAAATAGAACAGTTTTTCAGAAATCATCAACATCATAATATATACGTACGGAACCCTCGGTGAGCGAGTCCGACTCGCTCTTGACCGGTTTTTTTTTTAATTTGTTCTATTTTACTTAGAATATTTTGTAATACCTATTGCATGATTTATACATGTCCTCTTTGTGACCGCGTTGTCCTTTGTTGCTGCGGTTTTCACTATCACTTAAAGAATTTATTCCAGAAGGTTTACACACGGCTATACATATCCAGTTTAGGCTGATCTCGCATTATATATGATTTTCGGACAATGAGAGGCCAGCTTATACTGAAAATGTATAGAAGCCGGGTGTATCTATACTAAAATAATATTTAATTTTCATATAATGATGAAATTTCGATGCTTAGTCAAGTCGTAAAAAAGCTGGGGTGGGTTGCTAAAAATTTATTATATTTAAGTACTTATTATTCACTCAATCTGCCTAGCCTTTTCCCAACTATGTTGGGGTCGGTTCGACTGTCTATCTGACCTCCACAACCTAGCAACTGGGTAATACGATAGCCCTTGGTAAGACTGGTTGTCAGACTTTCGGGCTTCTGACGACCCCTGACGACGGTCAAAGATCCACAAATGGCAGCCGGGACCAACGGCTTAAAGTGCTTTCCGAGGCCCGGAGGAGTCTCGGTATGTAAAGATGTTCACCCATCCACGGACCAACCCCGGCAAGCATAGTTTAACCTGATTGATCGGACTGTGCGCTGTTAATACTTAGCCACGAGCTGTTCCTTACTTATTATTCATTCTGAAATAAAATGTATTGAACGATTAATACAAGTAGGGCAGAAGGCAGAAGAACACAGCTCGTGGCATAGATTTTTTATGAAAATAAAAGAAAACTTTGTAGGCGAGGAGACTGTTATAATTATTCTACATTTACGTTTTTTTTTTTTTTTCTTTTTTATAATGTAGGTGTTGATATATTTATTTCTAAATGTATCCGTAGGTGAGTCCGTGGCATCACAGCGGGCCCTAACAGATTACCAGCGCTGTGGTTTTTTTTTTTTTAATATCGCAGCATTATGCTGAGATAGGAGCCTTTTTGCCATCGCACAAGTCTTGATTGTTTTTTTTTTATATTGTTAGTTTTAAATGCTATTTTTGTTTTTCTTGTGCGTGTTTCAAATAAAATATTTTTATTCTTTCTTTTACTTAAAATATATAATTTATTGATTGAGCTCAAACTTTTATTTTCTTTAGAAATGAAGATCGAAAATGGTATTTTTTCATCTAAAATGCTATTAATTATATTTCTCTCAATTGAACGATGTTTCCATTTGTTTACGCAACGTAATGGAATGTGAATGTTTTCGTTTTATATTAATTTTTTACTCAAAAGTAACGTTCCTTTCATACATATACAATATCGTTTCAGCTCCGAATTCTACTAGAATAATTAACTTTACATGGATTGGAATATAAAATACAAATATGCTATGTTTGATCAAAAATCGTCTAGACATAACCCAATTCAAAGCTATCTAATTTATTTTGTAATAAAAAACTTTTTTCATAAAGTAATAATTATGAGTTTTATCCATTTGTAGTAAATTGTTGTTGTTTTTTAGTAAATAGAAGTTATTGAATTTTATACAAGATCTGAGTAAGTATTATCTTTCCCCGGGCTGTTTTTAAGCCGTTTTGCGTACAAATTCAGATCATAATAAGGTTAAATAAATTAAAACTAACGAAAACAAGTACCTTTGTACCTCTTACCATACAAGGTCAAATTAAAATAGCTAGCGAAATTTGGGGTATACGACCGCTGGCAATGTTGTTACTGGAAGTATGAGTAGAGAAAATCGTTTATTTTTTATTTTATCGTTTTTAGTTATCGATACCCAACCCGTCTGTGAAGTTTTGTAGTGTTGTTTTTAACTGATATTTCAAGTGACAAGTGACACACTAGCAGCGGTTGATGACTTCAAAAAAAAACTCATCAAATTAAATTCCTTTTCTTATCATGTTTATATATCGACACCTATCACGTATAGCAGAGTTTCGCTATCTAATTTAACATGACCCTGTATAGTATCAGAACATCCCATTACTTCTCAATAAACTATTAATTTCCAACAAACAAAGAAACAATAGGTACTTTATTTTAAAAAAAAAGTTTTTTTTTTCTTTTATATCGTTACGTTTATCCAAATTAGCTAAGAGTAAATTATTTCCAATTTGTGTACGCAAAAACAGTAAGCACAATACAAAGAGAACTTACTTATTTTTGTTTAGCTAACAAAATTCTTGATCCAAGAAATGCAGCACAACCCTAGCCAAGATGCAAGCGGACGCAGATTGTCAACAAGAATAATGTGTCAGATAAATGTAGGTCCGACTCACGCATACCATCATAACAATATTATACATTATAGTCTGTTCCTAAGGAATGTTATGAAAGGGTAAACAAACCCTGTTCAGGTTAAATCTTAAGGAATAAGTACAGTCAGTGACCTGCATAACCTGACCCCTCTTCCCCTCTTTTTCTGTACTGACCGTACGTTTTCTTATTCATTTACCTTAGAAGGTTTCAGCTTTATATCTCACCACTTTTGCAGTGTTTTTTTTTTTTGTAGCTTTATGACAGCTGCACACACAGATTTCGTACCTATACGGCGCGGCGGCACGCGGCGCTTGAATTGTTGCCGACGTTACGGAATGTTGCTATTTGAAATATTATATCTAAACTTTTAGAACTAAATATTGTATTTAATTTATGTCTTATTTTGTTATTTTTATCTCATTAAATGCAGCACAGGTTGACGTCATCACGTCAACCAGCTGTCGCTGAAAACCAGCGCTGCGGCTCTGTCTCGCATAGGGTTGCAGCATTATGCTGAGCGATGGCCGTTTTTCGTGGATGTGACGCATATTGTCCCCAAACTTGTTCTTTCGTGTTTGTTTTTTATCTTTGCGCTATACTTACTGCAAATAAACGTATTTTATTTCTTTCTTTTTCCAAAATTATTGTTAGAATAATATTATAAAATTGTGATTGAAAAAAAAATACCGTCGATCATTTAGGTTATGAACAAACAGAGCACTTTGTAGTAGGTACTGGTTCAATTGTCAAATGAAAAACATCTATAAGGTGATTATAAGTAATAATTTCGGGTTTAAGTATTCAAATAATTGAATAAAAGCACTCGATTTGTAAGTTGTACTACAAATTGGTATCTAAAGGTACTTTTTCTCATCCATTAGTTTACATTTTTATCAGATTCTTTTCAAACACACCATAAACAAAGATATCATACATATAAACATAACTGTGGGAAAGTTATTATTGGTGTGATGTGTTCTTAAACCTATACATAACATAATCAGCCTATAATGTTTCCACTGCTGGGACACAGGCCTCCTCTCTGTGAGAGAGAGTGGGCCGTAATCCACCACGCGGGCCCAGTGCGGGTTGGTAGATGTCACATGTCTTCGAATTGTTGGTTCTTGGACATAATGGACATGCCGGTTTCCTCACAATGTTTTCCTTCACCGTTTTGAGAGCAGTGGTGATGAAATAATTTACACCACTGGGCCACTGGTTTGATGCCCAGGTCAAGCAAAGTGTAATTGGGTTTTTCCATCAGGATTATCTCAGTCGCAGCCCGGAGCCTGAATTTCTGTCCGGTTGATGGCAATAGGCTCGCCCCCTATTAACTAACGAAATGTGGATGAGGTTACTATACGTAGGTACACCTATGCCTAACCTTTCGGGGAATACAGGCGTGATGTTATATTTATATTATGTTACTTTTATAAATATATAATTATGTTTTTTACACTAATCTAGGACATTAAAAATCTTTTAAATAGTTAAGTATGTAAAGTAGTCAACATGGGTCAATCAATCAATCAATCTTTATTTGTGAACATACATATATTACAATAAAGGTCTTATGTATACATTTTAGTCGAGCTCTATGTCCTACCAATGAAATTGGTGTACAAATATATTAGTTTTTTTGTATTTTATCTGAATCTACACATACATACACACATCCATACGTACATTTACATACCTCTTTTGCAGACGCGTAGCATGACCAATTCTATCTCTATTCTACCAAGAAACGAAAAAAAAAAAAGCTCTTTCTATCCAACTCGTTAGCTCTTCTGCCCGAGCACGGCGCGACCCGTAGACTCGCGTTTTCAGGAAGACAAAGACATAGAATAGCTTGCAGAGTAAGCAAACTGAAGTGGCAGTGGGCTGGCCATATTTGTCGAAGGACCGATGGTCGATGGAGTCCTGGAGTGGAGACCGCGTATCGGCAAGCGTAGTTTGGGACGCCCCAGCTAGATGGACCGACGACCTTAAGAAGATGGCTGGGTCAGACTGGATGCGGAAGGCGGAGGACAAGGTGTTGTGGCGCAGCCTGGGAAAGGCCTTTGGCCAGCAGTGGACTGCGATAGGCTGAGTTGATTGATTGATTGAAAGACACAGATATTCTTTAGCAACGGGGAGGTAGCTAGTGATGTAGTAAACTATGATTTCTACGATAATTATTCGTGTTTCGTTTTCGAAAAAAATATGTCAAACGTCAAGTTTTTCATTAATAAAAACCAGCGGAATTTAAAAATCTCGGTGCGTCCTAGGCAAAAAATTACAGAAATTTAACCCCCCCTGTGTGTTACGCCCGTGCTAGCAGTATGCCAACATGATTTTAAGGTGAAAAAATCCAACATGAATTTAAGGCAAAAATACATAATTTTTTTTCGCTGGTCTTTTTACATCATCATAAGGATGGTTTGCGACTAGAACAACAATTTCTTTCCCACTATTTTCCCCATTTTTCTAAGCATATACTCCAACTCCTACAAGTCCGCCCCTAGAACGACCATGATATTTAAAATATTGAATTGAGTTTTCAAAATCAATATAGATTCTTTGTCTAGGTCAAATGTGATGTAGACTATTTAACGCTTGTCGAGAAGAAATGTTTCCCCCCAAGTGTCAAAAGTAGAGAACAATTGGTCGTCATGCTCGACATTATAAACTGAAGAATAGAAACATTTCTTCTCTTCAGTTTTAACATCGCCATGCTTAGGACGGTAGAAATCTTTGTATAATCTGTCATTTTGTCGATTCTTCCGTCAACAAAACCCGTTTCTACTGTGGTCATGCTACGCGTGCTGGAAGACTTACAACATGATGACATGACGTTGTTCATGCAGGCATAAGTGATTTATTTGCACAGTATTGACGACTCGTAATTACCTACTGTTACTATCATTGTAAATAATATGTCGTTGGTGTACCTTGCTTAATAATTAAATAAACCAAAACAGAATTGTTTATTATGACTTTTGAAGAGATTAAGAGGAGACTCCCTATTTTGATGTTAATTTGCAAGAATATTCTGGAACAGTCACACATACAAGCAAAATGAAACTTTAGTATATGATTTATTGGATTTTTTTCTTGCCATATTGAAGACAGTTACGTAATTGTAATGTTTTCGCTCGATACATTTTTTATTCGAAAATCTTGTCTTTTTTAAGGATAATTATAAAAAATAAACAAGATTGTTTGACTTTTATTCTAAAATAAATATGTACAGCAAGAAAATATAGTTTATTATCCAGCTACCAGATTTTTTTTGTCTAGATCAATTATTACTTTCGTTATAAACGAAATAAGAATTGAGATTTACAATATTTAGTTTCGTGCTCGAACACGATCAAGGATCAACTTTATTACTGATGTATTAGCGTTTAGCACATAAGGAGTGGCGGGGAGCATGGGGCGGAGCTTGCGTGGAAATTTGATTTAGACAGCCTGGTCTTAAGTCTTCATTTTACAATACCCTGTAAGAACATCCTTAGGGATTCTATAGGAAAGCTCCATCAATCTGACAGCTTTAATATTCTTTGTATACATTTTTAAAGGAAGACTTATTAATATTAATGCAGGGACCTCTGTCCTTTTTACGCCAAAAGGCGGAAGGAAAATTTGTTTGAGTTCGGTCTTTTTGACGAAAATGTGTTTGAAAAGTTGGGCCTTTTTGACGAAAACTTTTGCAGCGTTTTACTGATATTTTTTTTGTTTGAAAGTTTTCGTCATATTTTCACTTTTTTAGTGTTGCTTATGCTTTCAATTCCTCTAGTACGGCAGATGCTAACATTTTTTTTTAAAATGTTTTTAGTCTCGAGTCATTACATAGTCTTGAAGCGGGAGGTGATGTTTGAGGTCTCATTAAAATTATAAAAAATTGTGTGAAGCATTGTTCAGATTATTTTTTAAAGAAGCTCCGGAGGGTCTGCAGTATTATCTGCAGTATTATCGGTACGTTCGTGATCGGAAACAAATATCGCATACATTTAATATCTACCGGAAATCGAACTTAGTATTGCACTAATCAAACATTAGTCGTAAATGGTTTTGTTTGGTCATTAATGGTTTTTTTAAAAGGCTGTGTTATAATTTGTTGTATTTTTTAATGCTTTATTAATGAGAACCAGGTTCTTAATAATTAATTGCAATGATAATGTTCTACAATGAGTCTATCTAATTTGAAATGCACAAATTTAAATACAAGGCTGCATCTATTTAATCAACCTAACCTAACCTTAAATAATAAACATTTTGCTTTCTTAAAAATATTATTGAACACTCTAATATAATGAATGCACCTCTTTTTTTGAACCTCAAATAACTCCAATTTTGGGGTCCTAAAACTACTAAATAGCCTAGTAACTGCGACCAACATGGTATTTAGCGTAGTTGATCATGTTTGGTCGGGCCCACCCTAGCCTAGTTACTCCGATCAACTGTGAGAAAAGGCCAGAAAAAAAGAGGCTTATTTATTCAAACAACTCTGCATTATTAGAAGCCCAAAATGTTTTTAGAGGATCATTAATTTAAAAAAGTATTCATCAATAGAAGGTCAATAAGGTTTTATAGGATTAGTTAAATACTTCCTTAAATAAAAAGGAAAGCTAAGCAATACCACGCACCTAATTTAATAGCAATCTCACTAAATCCTTGAGAAGCGTGGGAGTGGCTTTTGCAGGTTACCAACAGGTGGCTCTGAACCTGGCCTATTGTTTCACCGTGCTATGACTCGCCTTACGTTCACTCTCTTATTCTCTTTGCTGAGTGAGATTTGTTTTATAAGTTTACTAGTGACTCGCCCATGCTTAGCAAGTGGCGACATGTCAAAACATTGAGATTTCTGTGCTGTATGTAAATTTTTATCATACATAAATGTAAATTATTTTTCTTTTAGTTTTGTAGGTTCTGCTTTTACCTACCAAATTGCAAATTCAGACTTAGGTATATTATACAGCGTGGCGCTTTAGTGGCGACATTAATTTAACACATGTAACTATACAGTTTCGCCTTACGTTTTAAACCAGTATCAGGCACTAGTTGTCTGGCATTTATGCTGAACTGGGCCTATTTGGCGCAGCCGTGAGGCACACAATACTATTTTAAGCATTTTCTGTTTTTGTATGAATATTGTGTGCCTTAACCTGGGTCAGAACAATTTATTTTCTTTATTTCTTTCTTTCTTCCTTCTTCTTTATGACAATATTTTAATTTCATTAAACTTTAGATATTATTTATTTACAATTTTCTAAAATAGCATCTTGGAGCAACCTGTACTTAAAGAACTGTAGCGCAGAGGTAAAGCCGGGGTCATGGATCATAACATCGAATCAATAAAATTAAAACAAATAACCTGCAAGGAGTAAGCGAATTGAAGGAAAGAGAGAGCTTTATTATTTAGTTTGTTTGTTTTTTTTATATTTTTCAATTAATAATTTATTTATCTTAATATAATATATAAAAAAAGGACCTTACATTGTGCGTGGTCCGACACACACTTGGCCGGTTTTTAAAAATTGATATAAACGGTGTTCCGTATTTCTTTTCGAAAAGGAGGTGTCTAATTATGCCTATTTTTATATTGGCCTCGATTTTAACTAATCAGGTTTGGATATATTTAGGATTTAAATTTTAATTGATGTTGAAGAATGAGATATAGAATCGTAGCACATTACGTTTAAACCCTTCAAACCCAAAAAAGTGGCTTTAGAAATAATCTTTTATCCGAGATAAAATTTCGTAGGTATATTTCTTGCCTCTTTTGATATAAAAACCTCGTCAGTTGAGCATAAACGCTAAAGGAAAGTCTCAAAAACGTTCGCAGCAAAAGTAGGTACCTAATTGACAGTCATTCACGTCAAAAGCTTTCTCTGAACAAACTAACGAACAGACTCGTTTAAATGATAATTAGACATCTGCTTGTTACCGGCTCACTAATCAGACCTTCATTACTAACTACGGATTTACGAATCCAGTTTAATTCCGGACACGGACCCGCGGACCCGGCTTCGGATCTGATTTAGTGTTTCGCTTTTATCAGAATCCAAGTCTGGGTCCAAATATAGGTTATTTAATAGGTTTATTCTTATTACGCGAGTAGTAATTGTGTATCGAATTACGAATCAAACATGTTTTTCATATCTGAGTACCTGTTAATATTTTGTTCTGCTCTCAGTAGGAAGAGGTGAAAAACTAACGTTTTGGAGAACTAGCTTAGTTATTTATTTGTTTAAACTCCTCGCCCACAATAAGGTACAAAGGCGGACTTAATGCCTTATGCATTCTCTTCCGCACTGACTGGACATGTTCCCTCAATCTGTGTGGTTCTTTCATCAAAAGATCATTTCAGGCACCAATCTACATGGTCTTCACATGATCTGACCAAGATTGTCCGGACTTTAAAAGAGACTAACGCCGACCTCCTCTAGTTTTTTTTTAATATGATTGACGTGTAAAAGTGTTTGTACAAACCTACTTACAGAAATAAATTATTTATCATTTACCAGTCAACCAAGGGTGGAGAAGATATAAGATGGCGGGTGCTCTTGAGAGATGATTGAGAGAAAATAATAATATTCAAAAATATTAAAATAAACGTACTTATATGAATTTGTAGCACAATATTTTGTAGTTATACTGTCGTATTAAACACACGTATGCACTTGCATTAAACTCACACACACTCGTTCTGGCACAAAGCGATGTAAGTTTGTTCGTTAATTAGTGGAGCTCGTTAGTTAGCTACTAATCAGGCTCTCGCCGTACTCCCGGATTAGGGATGTTACCTTATACCGGTAAAGCAACATGGTACACCGATTGTTGTTTAATAATATAAATAACTAATAAAAAACAAGGAACTTCCAAAAAAAACATTACTAAGTGAAAAATAATTTTAATTTCGGAAGTCGGTCTTTCGATTAGTATTTTCTTATTTACCACCGACTTCCGAAATTAAAGTAATTTTTCACTTTGCGGCGTTTTTTTTTTGGAATTTGGTTGTTTGTTTTTTTTTTTAAGAAGTTTTTTTTAGCTGCTATTTAAATTACAGTGACAGGAAGTTATTATAACATCATCCATATCATAGACTAAGTGGAATACGTATTATTGATGCTAACTCAAAAACTACCCAAGCAAAGTTAATAAAATTTGTATGGACCTACCGCGCAAGCTTTTTTACCAAATGAAACAAGAATTTCCAAAATTGGTCCACAATTGACGAAAATATCGATGAACAGAAATATAAAAAATAAATTAAATACAGACGAACATGGAACCTCTTCCATTTTCAATCGGTTAAAAAATTACGCATTGCATTTATTAATTAATTCAGACCATTTCAGACACCAATTTATATGGTCTTCACATGATCTGGCCAAGATTATGTCTGGACTTTAAAAGAGACGGGGCCCTTCAGTTTATTTCAGCCTTTCTTCTCAGATTAGTCAGATAGGAAGCGCCGACCTCATCTATTTTTTAAAATATGATTGACGTGTAAAAGTGTTTGTACAAACCTACTTACAAAGATTTTTTTCCCAAAATATTAGAAACTAGGTTCTGCTCGAGACTTTGTTCACGTAAAGTTTCGTGTTTTAACAAAAAGTGTAGGTTTCTATCAGCATAAGAATTTTGTAATGGGATCAGTAGTACTTGCAGAGATTATCTCTACATAACAACTCACTAATGCTACCTCTTAATAATATTAGTATAGAGTCGTGGAGATCGCGCGGTTGTAGCACAGCGTGAGCTACGCCGTAGCGCAGCGTGGGCTACAGCGTAGCGTAGCGTGAGCTACGGCGTAGCACGACTATATTTAGTAGACACGTTTACAAAATAGGTTTAAAAAAAAAAGTTTCTTCAAGAGATACAATCAATTTTACTAACCACATTGAATAAAAACAAAACACTAAATGGTAATTTTTCAATCTTCAGATAACGTTTCTATCTGAGGAATTAAAATTAGCGAAAATTATGTCAAACCATATTGCTATGTTGCCTTCAGAAAAATCTGCGTTATTTTTTGACTTGCTAGTTAAATAAGCTAAGTTTTCCCAGAAGAGCGGTGGCCGCCACATAGCGTCCGCAATTTACCGATGTAAGTTAAGTAGTAGTTAAGTTAGTTAGTGTGTTTCCTTAGACAGCGTTTTTGACACCATAAAATCAAACCTCGCTGTCATCATTGTCATGACGGCCGTCACTGCAGCCATTATGTGGCGGCCACCGCCCTTCTTAGTAACCATAGTTTCAGAGTATTAAAGCATCATTTGTTTTTCAAGATAGCGAGAAAATATACGATGTTTCCAAGGAAGAAAGGAGGGTATAACGAAGGGAAGTACTAGTGTTCGTTTATTTTTATTCCTACTTCTTGGCCATGTGTAATGTGGAAACACCTCTATTGTAGTAGCCAAATCGGTTCAACCGTTCTCAAGTGATGCGCTTACCAACGAACTGCATTTAATTGTTTTATTTATTTATGTAGATAGATTTAAACAACCATGATATAGGTACCACTCATAACAGAAATTATATACGATATTAATCGTGCCCATTTTTATTCAAAACAACATTTACATTTACAATAAGCAATATCGACAAATAAAATACTAAAGATTGCAGCCATATAAAAATACAGCTTGGAACAAAAACAACAACATTTCTTTTATAATTTTTAGAACTTATTTTATTTCTTAGTTTTGTTTGAAATTTTAACTAACCAACACCTATTTTATAACACATTGTCTTTAATTGCTTCATGTTTGAAAACATGATCTGCATAACAACGTAAATAGCGCAATGAATGTTGTTGAACTGTCAAAATAAAACGCGTATATGCAACTACGCCGCTGAACTTTTAAAATAACAAAAGCATTTCTTATCTAATGACTTCACAAAGATAGCTATTCCTTACTCTCTACCCTATTCTATTTATTTTTGCACTTCTAAACCATAGTCGTTAGATTAGATCTATTCTCGAAGCGAACGTACAGTCAAGGGCAAAGATATAATGTGTATACCTACACTTTTCAACATTCTAAAAAGTCCTATGTTTCTTGTAGAGTCACCATCTGCCTAGCCTTTTCCCAACTATGTTGGGGTCGTCTTCCAGTCTAACCGGATGCAGGTGAATACCAGTATTTTACATGGAGCGACTGCCTATCTGACCTCCACAACCCAGTTACTGGGTAACACGATATCCCTTGGAAAGACTAGTTGTTAGACTTTTGGGCTTCTGACAACCCGAAACAAATGTTAAAGATCTACAAATGACAGCCGGGACCAACGGCTTTCCGAAGCACGGAGGAATCTTGGTATCCACGGACCAACCGCGGAAAGCCTAGCTTCACCTGGGGCCCAAGTCTGCTATTTTTATAAATTCAGTCATTCCAACACGATCCCATTGTCATGCCATTGTCATTTTGCTAAAAGTTCGTAATCTGGTAAATTCATAATGGTCGATCATTTTCTTTGCAATTTCTTTCAATGTAGTGTCAGTGGCCGACTATTGGAAAGTCATAATGACGCCATTATAGATTACCAAAATTGTCAAAATCAACAATTATGAAATCAATGATCGACCATTCTGACACTATTGTAATAGCAGACTTGAGGCCCTGATCGGTCGACCCGTGCGACAGTTATTATTTAGCCACAAGCTCCTCTTGTAATGCTTCCTGTCGAGTATCGGTTTGAATGTTGAAAGGTAAGAGGTAAGTAAAAGAAGAATGAAAATACATTTATTTTATGATACTTTTCACAAAAGAATTTAGGCAATTTATTTCACTACTGCTCTCAAAACGGTGAAGAAAAATATGGTGAGGAACAAAAATTCGAAGACTGCCTGCAACCGTGGTGAATTACAAGCCATTCCCTCTGACACAGAGGAGACACAGGCCTGTCCCAGCAGTGGGAATATTATGAGCTGATTGTTGATCCTTTATTTGCAAAGATGCTACCTATATTCATAACACCTCATAAATTCAATCACTAATTTAAGAGAAAATCTTTGTTAAATTTTACTAAGCGTAAACATATTTTTGCCGTTGAGTGTACGTTGTCGAGAATAGTTTAAAGTCCCGGTTATCTCAGAGTTGTGTAAGACGGTATTACTCGCGGTTCAACGACGGGGTCACTGTACGGATGAACTTAGCTTATCTTTCTGTTTTTTTTACAGATTGGCAAACGAGTTGTGCTCAGCACACACAGATCAGCACACAGACAAAAATTCAGGCAAACAACTTCGTTCTACTGACAATATACGTTTTTTTTGACAAAAGTTGTCAATTGTCTCCCCCAAACAATGGGTGCCTGAAGATGGACGGCACCGCCGAGGCTGGCCCAGAAAGAGATAGCGAGACAACATGGACGCCTACCGCGTGGGCTGGTTCGAGGTGGCGCGGGATAAAAGTTCCTGGAAGAACTTCGGGGAGGCCTTTGCCCAGCAGTGGACAGTACAGGCTAAGGAAAAAAAAAGTGATTTAAAACTACGTTTATAATTACTTACGCTCGCGATAAGGTGGAGCTTCTTACCCTGTAAACAAAAGAAAAACATTCATTAGCACCAAGAGACAATAATAGAAAATCACAATTAATACAGATTCAGCTTAGTATGATATAGTAGCGGGCAGCGTATAGGACCAGTTTTTTATGGCAATGCCTAGGGGATGCCTAATCCTACATTCAGCAGAGACATCATGGTAGCCAAATCAGAAAATGAATTTATCCGGAAAAGAACCGGAGTTACCGACATAGCTTGCAGAGTAAGCAAGCTGAAGTGGTAGTGGGCTGGCTATGTTTGTCGTAGGACCGATGGCCGGTGGAGCAGACGAGTCCTAGAGTTGAGACCGCGTATCGGCAAACCTAGTGTCGGACGCCCCCTGGCTTGATGAACCGATGACCTTAAAAAGGCAAACTGGAAGGCGGAGGACAGGGTGTTGTGACGCAGCCTGGGAGAGGCCTATGTCCAGCAGTGGACTGCGATTGGCTGAGTTGATTTGATTGATGACGATAGCTTTATGTTACTATGATGATAATACTTCTGTAAATTTTAATAATACTATTCGAACCACAACATAATCAAAATCATAGCCTCCACATCCACATTTCAAGGAATTCGAACCCTTTAGGATCTTGTCGGCCATTTTATGATAATCTGGAGGCTCATACGACCCCTTTTCATATTCACGCTAAGCCTCGCTTACCTACCTACAGGGAAACAGTGCACAGTGGTACAATAGCCGGATTGCTCGGGAACGGGCCGGAATTATAATATAATAACCTTTACGACGGTAGCAAGTGGGAATTGCAAGATGATTTGTTTTGTGGAAGTTTGTGATTTAGAATAATATTCTAAATCAATCAAGGGTTAGGTTAAAATTTAACTGATGTTCATTCTTCTTGGAGTATTTTTGATGTTTTTAGGGTTCCGTACCTCAAAAGGAAAAAACGAAACCCTTATAGGATCACTTCGTTGTCCGTCTGTCTGTCGGTCAGTCTGTCAAGACCATTTTTCTCAGGAACGCGTAAAGGTATAGAGTTGAAATTAATATCAAATACGTAAGTCTATGATCCCTTGAAGCTCTAAAAAAAACAAGCTTCCAAGTCAACGCAATAAAAAAATACGGCGATATAAGCGACATTATTGCGAAATATTTCGTTACTCGCAAATAAATCAAAACCAGTACCCGTTGACCTAGAATCATGAAATTTGGGAAGAAGCAAGGTCTTACAGCACAAGTAAAGGAAAAAGTCCGAAAATTGTAAATTTGTAGTTTTATCACATAAAAAAAAATTGCGAATATGTCGCACATAAATCAAAACCTATAGGGTACTTCCCGTTGACCTAGAATCATGAAATTTGGGCAAAAGCAAGGTCTCACAGCACAATTATAGAAAAAAGTCCAAAAATTGTTAATTTGTAGTTTTATCACATAAAAAAAACATTTTTGCGATTACAAACATAAATTTTCAGTTGGAAAATTGACCGTGGCGTATATCGATATATGGGAGAACATGTTTTTCAACTACAATGTTAAGTTTGGTTTAGGGATAAATTCATCCTAACTACGGAAGCCTTCATTGTGCGTGGTCCGACACGCACTTGTTTATTTCCAACCCTGCAAATATTTAAAAAATAAAGATATACGCGGCGCACGCCAGTAAAGTCCAGTCAGCATGACTTTTTCCGAAATCTTCAACAATCATCAATATTTCAGCCAATTTACAAAAAATCATATTTAGAAATTATACTTGAACCATCCTCGTGAATCACTCCCTCCATTGTTAAAAACTGTATGAAAATCCGTTCGGTAGTTTTTGAGTTCTCTATGTTCTATGTTAGAAGGTTTGGTTTCCGCACTTAGTCCTTCAGGCAGACCATTGTGCGTGCTTGAGTTCATCGCGTTCAGACAGACTGACGCGGCGCGGGAACTTTGTTATTTATTACGTATGTAGTGATTTAAACTTAGTAACCGCATCTTCGCATCCCTTATCTTTTTGCATCCTCACCCGAATTCGCAAGTCCAAACATTTTTAATCCGGCAACCTTATCAACTAACATTCGTTATATCCCACCCTATTTCCTCTCCAAAAGCTTATCTCAGTCCACTGCTGGGCAATTTCCCCACGCATTAACACAAGGTGCTTCATGATTATGCTAAGCCACATGCACGTACAATGCTGGGATGGCACAGTTCCAGAATTATATTAAACTTACAGGTAACAAGAGTCACTAAAAAGATAAGTAAACACAAAAGGTCAGCTCCATACAACGAGCGAAATCACACGCACACATAGTCAAAGTACACCTACAGCGAGTGCAAGCGCACTTGCGACTGTCATTCATTTGAGATAGTTTGAGATCTCCGTACTTAAGTGACTATACAGGGTACCCGATAATTAATGGATAAACTTAAAATAGCTTATATAAAAAAAACTTTTTACAAAAAAAAACAACCGACTTCCAAAAATAACACTACAAAGTGAAAAATAACTTTAACTTCGGAAGTCGGTGTCTTTGGATCTGTATTTTAGTTTTTTGCCAACGACTTCCGAAGTTTAAGTTATTTTTCACTTTGTTCTGTTTTTTTTGGAAGTCGGTTGTTTTTTTTTGTAAAAAGTTTTTTTATTTTTACTTTTTAGTGGGTCAGTTTGTAATTTATCTAATTTACAATAGCCAAATATCAATGCTCATCAACTTTTACAAAATATTGTTTTTCCCGATGCAGGGGCGTTAATTGTTGAGTCGTTCTCCTGGTAAGAACCAGGAGAACTGATGGTGACTTCACCATATGCATTTTGACGAGCATAAATTGCTTATCAACCATATTAAAGTGCCTAATCGAATCGCAACGGTGAAATACTTAGGTATTATTAAGTAGTTCCGGTTGCCATCTGTGGTCTTCATCATCAGTTCCACTTCACCAAATGGTGCTTTCCGAGAGCAAATGCACGAGTTACTATAAAAATACTCAAATCGCTATAGGTATGCCTATGAAATTTGAGGATTTCCCTCGTATTCCATGGGATCCCCTCATCAGATTCTGATTTGGTGGCAATGGGACCACCTCGGAAGCATACCCTTCCAAACAAAAAAAGAAATTTCAAAATCCGTCCACAATTGACGGAGTAATCGGTGAACATACATAAAAAAAAAACAAACATACAGCCGAACATATAACCTCCTCCTTTTTGGAAGTCGGTTAAAAACGAATGACAATTTGTATTTTTTTTTGTGTAACTAGTTATACAGCTTATCCATCAGCTCTACAAACGATTATAACAACAAAAAGCGATGTAATGCATTCCTTTTTGTCTATGGTGTACAAGAATTTATTAAAATAGGTGAATACATTTTCTATTTATAAAAACATCTTTGTTAATCCGACTTGAGTTTTTTTTTTGTTTTAACTGCTATTCATTCTTATATAGTTAATTTCTCTGTTAATCATTAATTACTGGACAACCTGCATTCGCTCGTTATAATATGGAGTCAACCTTCTGACCTACTTATCTATTTAGTGCAAGAGTAGACAGGCTGCAGTGGCTGCCATTTTATTTAAAATTGTGAGCAGACATAAGTGGGATTATAATTAAGTCCCACCCACGGTTTTAACGCGGGTTGTGAGCTTAAATATTATAACTGCGGAAAATACAAAACCAGTGTGAAATTTTTATTTTTTTATGCTATTTTTGTGAAGGGATGCTGAGTAGGATCCTTTGATTTTGGGAAAAAACGTCAACTGCCAGCTTTGTGTCGGGTTTCAGGAAATACGACATGTTTACCACAATTTTATTTTTAAATAAACACCTCCCTTTTATTCCTGCTGTAGGACACGTAACTAGGTACTATTTTTTCAGAAAAATCTGCGTATATTTTGTCCTGCGACACACATTTCAGGTTTTTGCCAATCGTCATCATCAGTCCTGCGTTTTCTCAACTATTCAGCTTCCAGACTAACCGGATACAGCTGAATATCAGAATTTACATGGAGCGACTGCCTATCTGACCTGCACGATCCAGTTACTGCGTAACACGATACCCCTTGATAAGACTGGTTATCAGAATTTTGGTATTCAGACAATCTGAGTGTCTGTAATCAGAAACCCCAAATTCTGACACTCATTACGGGCATCATTAATGACTGTCAAAGCTCTACGATTGACAGCCGGAACGCCGGAACCAAAGGCTTCACGTGATGTCCGAGGCACGGAGGTTTTCGCTAACCATGGTAATAATTTCGGACATTTTGAACATCAGACGGTAAACCACAGCTCACGCGATCCGTCGGTACGTGACCAAAAGTGATTCAATAATAAACGACCCTGTGGTAAAAGTTTCGGTGAAAATCATTGTTAGCTTTGGAAATTGTTCCAAAACCAGGCTGTTGAAATTATCCCGAATACGGAAAAATTATTAACTTCGGTATTATATCAACTAGAATAGGTAAAACTGCCTCTTTGGTCAAGTGTTTGCAAGCGCTACGGCGGAGCATGAGGTCCTGGGTTTGATTCCCAGGTCGGGGTTAAGTGTTATTGGGTTATTCTATCTGGAATTTCTGAGTCGCAGCCCGGAGTCTGCATATGTGCCCGGTTGATGGCAATAACTCAAAAACTCAAACTCAAAGCATTTTTTCAATTAAATCAATTACAGGCACTAATATTATAATTATGTCATATCTCTGTATTTTACTGTGTGTACATAAATAATAAAATAAATAAATAAATAAATACAGGCACTTTTGAATTGTCAGAGTCGGTCAGTTAGCCGGGAAGTTGAAGCTATTTGCCAACGTAACGTAGATCTCTATGGAGAAGAACAGGCAAGAAACTCCAAGGACACTCTTTAAATCAAGATATTACAAAATCCTGGGAACATATTCTTGTCGCTTCTAATAAGTTCGCCCCATACTGCTTGGGACATAAACTCAACTAGCGAAATGTGGGTGTACCTAAATATTATTATTTATTAACATGTTATAGGTTATTGAATAAGAGATGATTGGCTTCACGACAGGTCATATTACCTAAACACAAACACCATGTGCTTTCTAAAATGGAACCAGTCTTCTTGAATAGTCGTTAAGACGTGCAAAAATTCTGCACCCATCCCCAATCAATTTTGGGTACCAAACGGTACTAATAAATAGAAATAAACAAGCAGAAAAGCTCTCAGTACCACCTTCACCACTCACCATCGTTATAAGACCTGCAAACGAGCGCCAATTAGTGCGAATTTAGTTCCTCATTCATAAATATTTTTTTAAAGTCTGACGTTCATTAAAGTGCCTGCCATTTGAACGTAAAGGCTCCTACAAACTGGTGCGATATCGCGGGCGCGACAGGCAGCGCGACCCTTGTCGCGCTCGCGATATCGCACGGGTAGAAGCCTTAAGTAATCGAGTTATTTGAGCGAGCTTCGAATCTAATTAATTCGTGTTTTAAGAGAGCTGCAAAGAAAATTAAGCTCGTGATAACTAGCGCTGTCGTTAAAATTTGAGATCTATTTTATGAAACGATGTCAATGTGGAAATGTCATTTGACATTCATATATTTTATGACATAATATTTTTATATGTGCTGTAATTCGTCGTTCAATTTTGTGCTCTTAGGTGTGACGAGTCATAATTTAATTAATAATGAAAATGTGGTCATTGTTAGACTAGTGCCTTCGAGCAGCGACAAGTGTCGTCAAAATCACGGATATTAAGTAATTTGTATGTTTCACTGACCTGTATTTTTCAGGAGTAAAAGTTACAGACATGATTAATGTAGGACTTCTCTTACATATACCCGATTTCTGAACTAAGAGTTTGAAGTTGAGAAAGTTCTCAACTTCAAATTCAATAAGCTTTTTTAATCACATTAAGTAACGCTAAAGTGAAGTCTGACAAAGTCTGACAAGTGTCAGACGTCACTTTATTACTTAAGGTGATTTCTTCAATGCAGCCTACGAAATTCACCATAAGTAACGCTAAAGTGAAGTTTGTTATGTTCTCAACTCCAAATTCTCAATTCAGAAACCTGGTGTAAATCACCTACATAAAAAGTCTATTCGTACTTTCAACCGTATATTTCACAAGTTATCTATTCTCCAAACCGACATTTTGGCGCCATTATCAAAGAGAAAGATTTACAACTACGCCAAACAAAAGTGGAGAAGCCGCAGTAACAAATTAAACTTCAAAAAGTCTTCCTTTATAAAACAAGCCGTATTTCAGACTTGCGCAAACAACCTCTTTGATACAAACAACCTCTTTGATACAATACCAACTGAGGTTTATTTTGTAATTAATGTCTATTGTGAATTAGTACGGAAATTGCTTTATATTTAACCAATTTTGCAAAGTATTCGTAAAAGATGAAATGAGTTTTTTAAATGGTCTGAATGTAAGCACATTCTTTATGTAATTTAAGCTTATTGAACACGGCTATTACGGTTAGTTTTTTAAGAAAGAGAGACGGAGACACTGCATCTCTTTGCAGTGTCTCCGTCATGGTCATTATCAGCCCATAGCAGTCCTGAACATAAGCCTGTCCAATTGTACGCAGTTCAACTCGATCATCGGCCACTCTGATCGGCTAAGCCACTACCAGCCAGGTGAAGGGCGAAGGGGGCACGAACCTCTGGTCTTTGGCACCTCGGGGTTGGTGGTATAAAATAAATATTACGCATATATACATTATTCAACATAAAAATGCTGTCATTTGTGTGAGTACCTGTGTTCTTTGATATAATATTCCTCGGTAAATAACAAACTTTATGCAATTTCCACGTATTTAACCGGACTGCCAGGACAGCATAACCGCTACAGAAATACAGTGTGTTACCAAGAATCACTTATAAATACACCAGTCAGGGTGTGAACCCCGACTCAGGGTTGGTATTTGACCCCTTAATATTAGACCGCATATGGCAATCTCATTAATTTCATGAAAACCCTAATAGCCTTCAAGGCATATAAATAGTTGACAAACATTAGTTATTTGATGCCTGATACAACATTCCTATGAAACAAACTTTATGTAATTTCCTCGTATCATCTAAACCGAACTACCAGACCAGCATAACAGCTTTGGAGCCACAACGTGTTACCAAGAATTACATATAAATACGGGCTACGGCTGATCCTATCGGGGTCGCAACAAATAATTTCCGATGGTGAATTACGAACGTTCCGTACGTGCCATCCTCCGGGGTTGCTCGATGATATATATATTAAGGCTTCATGTATCGCATAGTGCCGTCAGGGAAAAGACGAATAGTTCGAGAATATATCGGATTAGAAGGTCGAAGGTGCAAAGTAGTCGTGTATGCTTCGGCTAAACAGCTTAAGTATAAAACAGTCTGGTTGGCGATTAGACATATAGGTAACTGCGTCGTTATGGTGGATTTTTGTTCAGGTAAGTGAGCACTGTGCCTCAAGACTGATTTTTGGCTTTAATTGTGACCATTTCCGCAATAGAGGAAAATATTGTAAGGAAATCTGAAAACGCATACATGCACTGAGTACCTAATTAATGCTCGTTCCGTTTCTATCAAAAAGAAAACCCTAAACCATTGAGGCAAGTTTGTTATATATTTAAAAGAAACAAATCTCACTTACCTAACTAGAAACTTAATTGCTCAAGTTATTCGTCTTAATTATTTTACTGAACAAACTCAGCTTTTCCTTTGAACCCAAAACGTTGATATAATTAACAACCTTAATTTATCTAGTTTTAATTAAAATTATGATGATAAAGAAAAATCACTTTTAGGGATACACAGCACAGAAAGCGGGTAGCGTGGCGGAGGCGACAGCGGGCATTGTGTTCATGAGGAAAGGAAATTGTAGTGTTTGATGTCTAAGAATCCTATTAGACTTCGTATTTGCCTCTCTTGACGAACGAAAGAAAATATGGCTATTAAAATTTAGGCTCTACCAACCCTAAATAAAACAGGGTAAAGGCAGTAGTACAATGTCCCTTTTATGCTATCACTGATTGATAGATTGATGAGCCGATCGTAGCCGACCTTAGACAAAATTACGGGTTAAAAGATCTAATGGTGAACCTACCCAGGGTTACCATTAGACGTTTTCATTAAGGCGAGGGCCCTGGGCCTCAGCCTTTTCAGAGCTCCAAGATAAAGTGACATTCTATCAGCAATAACGATGTTGGAAATGACAAAAATGTATGGGACCGACCTATGCTGCTGAAAAGCTTATGTCAATCCGGTTGAAGGCACCTGTGCCGCCACCAGCGATTAATGAGAAGCGAAAAAAACTAGCAACTAAAAACGAGTTGGAAAATTTATAACTTACCGCATCTGTTTACGAGTGCATAATCCAAAATAAACGTAACCGCTTCCGAAGGGGTGGAGGTGGACCTGAGGGCCTAGACAAATGGCATTTGCTTCGGAGCGATTGTATTTCTACAATCGCTATCGTTATTTCACTCTTTGACAAGCGTTATCGCTAGTTTTCGATTCGAATTCCTTCATACGAATCGAAAACTCGCTTGTCAAAAAGTGCCACTTGGCTACGCATTTCTATGAAAGTTATCGGTCGACGCTGTCAATTCGTTTCATGGAATCTAAATAATGATGATAACATTGTCTAGCTAATTTATATTCGTTGACCTATGATCACGTGACATTTCGATAGCTTATGTCAACTTCATACATTTTGTGGCTTTTCTACTAGCGTTATCGCTAATCGAATGTTACTTTGTCTAAGCCCTCTGGTGTCCTGAAATACAGGCCTTAAGCCTAGCTTAGGCACCAGTCTCCCACAGTATAATTAAAACTAATATGTATTAATAATTTGAAAATGTACTTATATATTGTGGTGAGAAATAAATCTTTTATCACTCTTAAATAAACGTTCCAAGCGTGAGTGGCTCAGCGAGTGTTCTGCCGATCAAGCGAATGTCGCTGAGCGAGCACTCTCTTTGATAGCTCTTGTCGCTGCGAGACAAAAGAGTCCTCGCCAGCGGTGTTACCATCAACGATCAACTCTTAATATTATTTATGTATCTCTTTTACCCACACAGGACCTACAATCATTTGTAGGTTTATTGAGTGAGAGAATCGTTGATGGCTATAATAGTCGCTTCCTCGTCAGCGGTGGGACAGGTGCTGAAATCGTTGCAGAAATACAAAACGGCTCGTATCTTCCCGCTTCCGCTCCGCTTTCTATGTAGCTGAGGTCTTTCCGTCTTTTTGCCGCTATGTTATCAATTCGCTGTTCAATTGAATGTTGAAAGGACGATAATTAATTATCGGTATCAGAAGACGTTTATTGCTTTTCTTAATCAAATTTATTAAGACGTAAAAGTGATGAATAGACTTTAAGACGCTTCTTTTAGGGGAAGAAAAATTAAAGGTCCGGCCGGTTTGGTGAAAAAGAGTAATAAGTTTTCTTCGAAACATCTAAAGGCGACGAACCTTCCATCTACCTTAAATTATATTCCGTACCAAGCGTTTTGTTTGTTCTATGAATAATTTATTCACTTACTTAATGTTAAAACAATTTAGAGTTCAAAAACAAAATACAAGCCAAGACGATCGTATTTTGTTTAAATAGAGTGCCGTCGTTATTAAATCTGAATCTTCTTTTTGTCTGTAGCGGCATCAACATCGCCACATGCGAACTACGCGTCACACTGACGTCACGCAAATCCTGCATCGCGCAAGCAGAGTTTACCGCGCAACTAAGTATATATACAACGTCCCGATATCAACCGTCGGGCAGTTGCCCACCAGACACAACACCCGTCTAATCGGAGGATTCTCCCTTTTCTATGGTGGATGAGTGAACTTTACACCCTGTACCTCATACCCCCAAACTGGTGACCCCGAGTATGAACGTCAGCGCAACCTTCGTGCAACTACTTCAGCGTGACGTCATCATCATCATCACTTCCTCAAGCTTTCGAGCGGCGAATCACATAGCCAGCCAACACCCACGACTCCAACGGGTATCCTGACCACCAGCATGTAGCGGAGGCGCATTCCTGGTCATCACCCACAGCCTCATCAGCATGCTTGGCACAGCACACTGCACTTTCAGCCGGTCCACAAGTAGATAACATAATACCTCTCCTGGTCGACGCCAGCAGTCAGTTCAACCCAGCGCTGTACCACATCCGACTCACTGGAGCATAATGCAGCGCCACCCCGACTAACTGGGGAATCACCGCAGACAGTTCCGACCCACTGAGAACTATGCGGCACCCGGTTCCGACGCACTGGAACCCTCTACTGGCACTGGCAAGCATCGCACGATAAATGACTCAGCCCACTATCGACCTTCGGTCTCCGGAGGGAGTGACGTCACGCAAATCCTGCATCGCGCAAGCAGAGTTTACTGCGCAACTAGCATATATACAACGTCCCGACATCAACCGTCGGGCAGTTGCCCACCAGATACAACACCCATCTGGTCGGAGGATCCTCCCTTTTCTACGGTGGATGAGTGAACTTTACACCCTGTTCCTCATGCCACCAAATGTACATTTGATTATTTTTTAAATAATTCATATACAAACTCATGGCTTTTACTACTAGAATAAGCAGGAACTCCAGACCGCCACGTGCTACGATGCCTTTTTGTGTTCTTCTTTTATTTGCGATCGGCTTTCTAGCCATCATCAGATAGTCTTCGTGCAAAGATCCCTAAATACACTCTTTGCCGATACTATACCCAAAAGTATGGAACAAAGCCATATTCTTTACCACACACCAATAAAAATAAACCCAACTAAAGAAAACACGGCTTATTTATTAATCACAAGCTTACAGCTTATGATTGTACGTTCTCTACAAAGACTGCAGTGCTTACCACTAATGCATTTCCAACGACGCTGCTTGTGAATCGATACTCTCGCTGCGGATCGTTGCACATGTACCAATTTGTTAAAAGTAGACTTCACGGGTTTCATTTAATCGTACAAACGATTCTGTTTTATCTTTATCATGGAAAACATTCTTTGGTACGTCTGGATAAGGGACGAAGTAGGTCAATTTTAACTGCATGGTGTCTTGGTGTAGTGTAAGACACCATGCAATCACGCATCATGAAATCTCTGGGATCGGGGCACAAGAATGCATAGCTAGCATTATCGTCAAGTCATTAACTCTATTTATTTCTTATCGTTTAAGTGTTATGAGATAATAATAAAATAAAAACAAATTCAATTTTTATTCAGGAACAATTCAAATTATGTTTGAAATCATAAATAAATAATTAAAATTATAAAACTAACACATTCGTATTACAATAAATTTAAGAAAATGAAACATTCTATACAATTAAAAATTCAATAACATTACAAGCTACTACATACTAATATTACCCAGTCTCACATTAAGACCAGGCAGTCTAAATCAAATTTCCACCCAAGCTCCACCCCTTGCTCCCCGCCACTCGGGTATGTGCTAAACGCTAACACATCAGTAATAAAGTTGAATATCGCGTGCGTTCTTTGATCGTGTTCGTGCACGAAACTAAATAGCGTAAGTCTCAATTCTTATTTCGTTTATAACCAAAGTAATAATTTATTGATCTAGAGAAAAATATCTGGTGGCTGGATAATAAACTATATTTTATTGCTGTGAATATTTATTTTAGAAATAAAAGCCAAACAATCTTGTTTGTTTTTTATAATTATCCTTAAAAAAAATCATGATTTTCGAATGTAACGTGCGAAAATTTATTACAATTACGTAACTGTCTTCAACATGGAAAGAAAAAGATCCAATAAATCATATACTAAAGTTTAATTTTGCTTGTATGTGTAACTGTTTCAGAATATTCATGCAAATTAACATAAAAATAGGGAGCCTCCTTTTTAACTAATATAACATTTTTAAAACGTGGATATTGCACTTATGTGCAAAATGGTCAACTATCAAATTTTCCTGAAACTTTGCTTCACTTGGCTTTCCTTTGCGTGGAACGTTATTCTATCATCCCCATCTTCCTGCTCCTGTCCCATGTTACTTGTGGTCGGCACGGGCGCAACGGGCACGTTCTCTTCTTCCATTCTCCACTATAACCCGTCACACTATCGTTGTGCCTATTTGAAATAAATAATAAGACTTTGACTCTGACACTCCCTTCTCTTTTCATAGCATTCCTCACACAATCTATTAAAAAGGGGAAGGTTATTCTATAAAAGGGGGAAAAATACTAAATTATTTAAATTTTTTAGGGTACGGACCCAAAGGGTAATACGGGAACCCTATTACTAAGGCTCCGCCGGCGCCGTCTGTCTGTCTGTCCGTCTGTCTGTCTGTCTGTCTGTCTGTCCGTCTGTCACCAGGCTGTATCTCATGAACCGTGATAGCTAGACAGTTTAAATTTTCACAGATGATGTATTTCTGTTGCCGCTATAACAACAAATACTAAAAAACAGAATATAATAAATATTTAAGAGGGCTCCCATACAACAAACGTGATTTTTTTTGCTCGTTATTGCTCGATATTGATAACGGCAACAGGTAGACGCTTGAAACATTCACAGAATATTTAGTTATATATTCACTTTAAAAATAAATAATTAAAATAAAATAAAACATATATTTAAGGGCTCCCATACAACAAACATGATTTTTTTGCCATTTTTATAGATAACGGTACGGAACCCTTCGTGCGCGAGTCCGACTCTCACTTGGCCGGTTTTTTTTAATTAAGACAATATATTCAGCTATGGACCACAATCAAAAATATCACCCCCGCGGCCCCGTCGCAAGGCGTATCACGTCGTCGTGTCGACTCCGTATCGTACAAGTTAAACCACCCATTTATTATTTGATCAATGTATCCGTAAATCATTCGACCTGTAGCGACGTTCTTACTAACAAAAACATTAAGTATAGACATAGTAAGGTACTAACGAATTATAGTATAATTATGATATAGTTACTAATAAAACGTAATAGGTTTATGACGTAGTTACTAACCAAACGTAATTTATGACGTAGTTACTAACAAAACGTAATTTATGACGTAGTTACTAACAAAACGTAATTTATGACGTAGTTACTAACAAAACGTAATTTATGACGTAGTTACTAACAAAACGTAATTTATGACGTAGTTACTAACAAAACGTAATTTATGACGTAGTTACTAACAAAACGTAATTTATGACGTAGTTACTAACAAAACGTAATTTATGACGTAGTTACTAACAAAACGTAATTTATGACGTAGTTACTAACAAAACGTAATTTATGACGTAGTTACTAACAAAACGTAATTTATGACGTAGTTACTAACAAAACGTAATTTATGACGTAGTTACTAACAAAACGTAATTTATGACGTAGTTACTAACAAAACGTAATTTATGACGTAGTTACTAACAAAACGTAATTTATGACGTAGTTACTAACAAACAAGAATCAAGTTTTCTAACTTAACAGACAGCTGTGCTGCTGGGGAGTTTGCTGCGCCACTTCTTGTGTCCAGCTATCCACTAGGAAGTGGTGAAGGGGAATATTAAACAAGGGTTGACAGCTCTTGATTTTTTACATTGCCGCTTTTTTTCTTGGACAGCTTTCGTTGGTCAGACTCTGTCATCATTCTCCTGCCCGTATCACAATTTATTTGGGGTCAGCGCAACATGTCTTATTCTTCCAAGGCTAAAATACACATGCTATTAAAAATCATGCTTGTTTGCTAGTAGGTAGTATGCTAATTACAGCATGCTCTCCGTGTGTGAAAAATTATCATACACTTTTCAACACATGCTAATTCTGTACGCATCTGCTCAAAGTTAGCATGCTTTTGTGCTACTTCATAGCATGTGTATTCCAGGCTTTAGTCGTCGTCGTGACAAATATCGCCACCGTCACTTAAAGCTTTCAGCCTGTATAAGTCCGAAATAAAGTCAAACTAAAAGCATTTATTTCAATTAAACAAATTACATTACAGGCACTTTTGAATTGTCAAAGAGTCGGTCAGATAATCAGAAAGTTTAGCCCAAAATATAGATGTCTATGGAGAGGAACTTTAAGTAAACCAAAGCTGGGGTCTCGCATAGGGTCGCAGCATTATGCTGAGCGATGACCGTTTTGCGTGGATGTGACGCATATTTTCCCCCAACTTGTTCTTTCGTGTTTGTGTTTTTCTCTTTGCGTTATGTTTACTGCAAATAAACGTATTTTCTATTTTTTTTAAACAAAATGCAATTCATGTTGCATTAATCAGTAAATAACAATTCGTTTAGCAATTCTCAAGATCGTATTGGAAATATCGCAATTACCTATTCAAGTTTTGTAAAGGAAAACCGTTTCCATCGGATGCAAGATTGAGGGCCGCAGAGATAATGTTTGTTTACCTTGATTGTAAGCGTAATGCATTATTAATGAGATTATCGACAAGTTCTTGTATTGGCAAACGAAAAGATAATAATAGTAATTTATTGAATCAATCAAATAACACTGCATCTGTAGTTGGGTTTGACTTATGCTACTGCAAAACAGGTAGGTGTGGCAACTAGCACCCTTACTAAGTTATGTTTCTTTTTTTTGCGATGGGTTTGCTCTTGACCTTAGTCTAGGTCAGAGGTGATAGAGACAAAGTCGACGATGGAGTGAGCTTACCCAGAAGAAGCCTGTTCACTCTCACTTTGAAGAGATTAGGGTTGTATGCGTTCGGAAACACAGACGCAGGCAGAGAGTTCCACTGTGAAACACATTTGGGAACGCTTAGTGCGAATTGGTGGAATAGCAACCAGGAAGGGATAATCTGCAGTGCGTCTAGATGTCCGATAATAGAAGGGGGCCGGTGGAATGAGGTCGTGGAGTTCTTGGGCACACTCACCGAAGTACAGTCTGTAGAAGACCGACAAGCAGGCAACCTTGCGGCGATGGGGCAAGCTGTGAAGCTTGGCATCCACCAGTTTTACTTTTTTTAATTAACTTGTATTAAGGGCAGTGCTGTGGTACAAGCCCATACTGAATGCTTCAGTTTCACATAAGAATTGCAGGCAGAACAAGATAATAATATTATTTTTCTTATTTAAATCGTCAAACATCTATGTTGTGTGAAGTAATCACAGTAAATTAAGAGCCACCTTAGATGACGTGTGGAATACAGGCTGTTTCAGATAGGAGGGGTACGTATGTCCAAGTGTATATGTTGTTTTCTAATCCTAACTTAATATTATAAATGCGAATGTGAGTTTGTTTCATACGCTTACACGCTTAAACGACAGAACGAATTTGCATGAAATTTGACAGATAGGTAGCCTGGAACCTGGAAAAGGGCATAGGCTACTTTTTATCCTGGATCGCAGACGAAGTCACGGGCAACAGCTAGTATATCGATAAACGTATGGCGAGCTTCTTTCAAATAAAACTACACTGTCACTCCAGCACTGTAGGTGCCTCCAAAGAAAAGAAAAATGCACCTTTAACTTGTCACTCTAATCTAAAATATCCAGTAACACGCAGTGAAAAATGTTAGTGAAGAACTAGCCGCGTGGCTTTTTCTAAAATAAAAGTACATTAAGTTACTCCTTATAACTCAGCTATCAGCCAGTGAAAGTCAAAGAGAGTCAAAGAAAGAAAAGAGTCAAAATCGGTCCAGCCGTTTCGGATATTAGCCGGAACAAACAGACAGACAGATAGACAAAAAATTCAAAATTATTAGTTGTTATGAAAATAATTATATAAATTCATTTATTTCAGATAAAATACACCCATTGACAAACATAAACTAATAGAAACAAACTATAGCCGCACTCACACATGCAAATCACAAACAACAGTATACTCGTAACACTAACATAAAATTTAAACATTTAAAAACTATTAAAAACAAATATATAATTAATTAATGAAAAATTGGCAAAATAAAATATAAAATGTCAGAATCTACTAAAATTAACATTTCAAATATGAAATAGTAAAAGTCAAACTGTAAAAACGTCATAAAAATATCAAGATTTAAAAATAAAAATTATTTATAAAAATTATAAATTATAAAAATCTATTGCAATTTTCCGTCCAACCTGTTGGCCACAACGGTAGAAGCCTGTTGCCGCTGCCCCGCACTCTACTCGCCATCGAGGCCGCCCTCTTGCGCATGCTGGCATAAAAACAGTCAATGCGGACACTCGCGAACATTCCCGATGCACTGCAGAAGCGAGGCAGCCGCAGCAGCGCCCTCAACGCGTTATTATATTGGACGCGGAAAGCGCTACGAGTATAGGATTTCTGCAAATATGACACCCACAGACTACTCGTATAAAAAGATGTGCAGTAGGCTCGAAACAAGGTGATCTTCACATCCTTGGAGCTACGAGCACACCTGCGGGCAATCATATTCGCCCTCACCGACAGCACCCTCCTTTCTCGCTCAATATCAGCATCGTCCTTCAGGTCGGACGTCAGAATATGGCCCAAATACTTAAAAGTATGTACCCGCTCCAAGGGCACCCCATCCAGCCTTACTGGTGGAACCTCCGCCGGACACTTAGAACTCGCACAGAAAACCATAAGCTCGCTCTTTTTACGTTATATTTCAGGCCATGTATATGAACGTACGTTTCGCAGATGCTTATAAGCTCTCTGACCGGAGACCGGGTCTGGTCTCTATCGTTACCGTATCTTGCTGTTATTTTGTCATTACAAATATACACTTCAATAAAATTGTATTTATTACAATTATTTACATAAGGCCCAGCGGTGGGACGTTTTTTACACCTCTCGATTAGGGATAACACCTCTTCCTCTTCGGGGATTATCGGCGTAATGTAATAAGCTATTTTCGAAGTCGTGATGAATGTACCATAAGCGCGCATAGTAAGTTACCATTTTAATTGGTTTCACTAATAATTAAGCTCAGTATAAAGTTCGAGCTCGCAATTACTCCACATAATAATTACAGAATCCTCCATGTAATGCTATGTTTCATATAATTGTGTTCCAAATTGTTTTAATTGTAACGTGTTGAGTTACTTGTATGTTACCTACAGGGTTAAATCATTATTTTGAACCGATATCAAGGAGAGGAGGTTCTGTTTTTGAAATGTATGTGGTTATGTGTTTGTTAGCGATTTTTTCAAAAACAACTGAAGCAATTTTGACTTTTTTGACAAATTGGTAGGTACGCTAAACAATCTCAATACGCTCAACAGGGTAGCGGCTAAATTCACTTGTTTTTAGGGTTCCGTACCCAAAGGGTAAAACGGGAACCCTTATATTACTAAGTCTCCGCCGTCTGTCGGTCAGTCTGTCCATCTGTCACCAGGCTGTATCTCATGAACCATGGTAGTAGTCAATTTTCACAGATGATGTATTTCTGTTGTCGCCATAACAACAAAAATACTAAAATTCTGAAATAAATATTTAAGGGGGCTCCCATACAACAAACGTGATTTTTTTGCTCGTTTTTGCTGGATATTAATAACGGCAACAGGTAGACGCTTGAAATATTCACAGAATAAAAAAAAGGGGGGCTTCCATACAACAAACGTGATTTTTTTGCCGTTTTTATAGATCGGCGCGAGTCCGACTCGCACTTGGCCGGTTTCTTTGTTCACTGAACGACTTTACTCTGGCGACCTCTAGGGTGTTACGTTACAATTGAGGTAAATTTAGGTGTTGAATTTGTGAATTTAGTTCATAAAATATATAAGGTGAATCTATTCATACACGAAATCTCTTAAGGGGTCATTGTACTCATCATTATGAACAACTTTTACTATGGGAACAAAGTTGAAATCGCGAAAAATCAGCTGTTCCCTACATTTTAACGAGTTATGCGAACATTAATGTAGGGAACAGCTGATTTTTGTTTCGCGATTTCAGGTTTGGTCCCTAAAAGTTGTTCATAAGGATGAGTACAATGACCCCATGAGATTTCGTGTATGAATAGATACACCTTGTATAGCCAGTATATTTAATAAGTAGAAAGTATGGAGATTTATAAGTAGACTTAACAATCGCATTTATAACCTGTAACGATAGATTTAAGGTGTTATAATAAATAAATATTTTCCGATTTCCCGGATTCTTGCTTTAAGACAGAAAATGATTTACAATAAAATTTTGTTAGCGTGTTTTTATTAGCAACTGTGTGTGAAATCATTATTTAATTATCACCTGAAATGGTGCCTTTTGTCTTTGTAGGTAGTTGTATTTTTCCTAAAATAACTTGAACACATAAAACATCACGCCTCTATTCCCCGAAGGGATAGGTGGTGACATAATTTAGTGCGTATTATGTTTATGGTCCTACTCACTAGCGGAGTAATTTAGAATATTTCGAAGCTTTGAAATCAAACGGAGACCGAACCGTGAGTGGAAAGCCACAGAAAATTGACAATTTTTAATTTATTTTATTTGGTTTTTACCTATACACAAAAACGGTCGTAGTAGGTCGAGGGTACAAACCCAAGCAGACACACAGAGTGGCACACGCAGTGGTGATGAAATAATTTACACACTGCTCTCGAAATGCTGAAGGAAAACATCGTAAAGAAACAGACATATCCTAGAACCAAAAATTTGATTCGATTCGATTCCAGTATTGTCTCTCCTTCCCCCTTAATCCATCCAAAGGTTGTCTTTAAAATATTGCTTTTAGTGATAAGACCGCCCTTGTGTCACCCTATGTAAAATTAAGAAAAGAAGAGGTTTTAAGAATTGAGAATTGATAATTTCTCCATTTTTGTATCTATAATTTTTATGGTGTACATAAGAAAGAGTATTATATTCTATTCGAAAACATGTATTGTGTCATCCACCAACCAGCACTGGGCCCACGTGGCCGATTATGGCCAACTCCTAAATACAGAAAGAGGAGGCCTGCGTCCCAGCAGTGGGAACATTATAGGTTGAATATGAAAAACAAAATTAAAAAACCGGCCAAGTGCGAGTCGGACTCGCGCACGAAGGGTTCCGTACCATTATCGATAAAAACGGCAAAAAAATCACGTTTGTTGTATGGGAGCCCCCCTTAAGTATTTGTTTTATTTTAATTTAATTATTTATTTTTAAAGTGAATATATGTATAACTAAATATTCTGCGAATATTTGAAGTGTCTACATGTTGCCGTTATCAATATCGAGCAAAAACAAGCAAAAAATATCACGTTTGATGTATGGGAGCTCCCTTAAATATTTATTTTATTCTATTTTTTAGTATTTGTTGTTATAGTGGCAAAAGAAATACATCATCTGTGAAAATTTTAACTGTCTAACTATCACTGATCATGAGATAAAGCCTGGTGACAGACGGACAGACAGAGAGACGGCGGAGCCTTAGTAATAGGGTTCCCGTTTACCCTTTGGGTACGGAACCCTAAAAAAGATGTATCATCAAAAAACTATATTCTTACCTGAAATAAATACTTACTAATAACACTAACTAAAAAGCTACAAGTTTGACCTTTAGCAATAAGTTTCACTAATTGGTCTGTTACACAACTTACACAACATGTGCATGTCAATATGTGTTTTGGGCTATTAGCAGTTTTTCCTTCAGTAATGAACAAGCCCAGAGGAGTGGGCGATGGGTGGGCAGGGGCTTGTGTTACAATCTGTTATTTGATGAGGTTTTAATGTGGCATTTAAGAGTTAAAGTGAATGTAGCTTAGTGGTGTTTAAAACAAGTGGTAAATAAATTTGTAGGTTGTGAATGTTTTATTTAATAGCACAATAAAAAAATATGAATTTGAATAATCACTTTTTACATAAGTAAAATGGTTTGCGTACCTCAAACAACCACCAACAGACTGTTACAGAGTTTTGTGGTTTTAAAACAATATTTTCAAAGTCCAAAATAAATAAATAAAATAAATAATTTCTTTATTACAAAAAAGTGACAACATTGACAACAATGTTGTCACTTTTTCAAAATATTAAAGTATTTATTTTATATATTTGAATACTTATTTATAGATAGAGAACGGGTGGCACTCACCTAGACAACACCTAGGCTATTTTGTTTCGTTTCCATCATGAAACTGATTACACCACACACATTATTTTTATTAAATATACATGTGCAAAACAACAAACTGCTATCATCAATCTATGTATATACATAGATTGATGATAGCAGTTTGTTGTTTACTAGTGGCTGTCTCTAAGTTACAGGTTTACCTAGTTTAAGGGGCTGGGTTATATAATACTTGAGTACAGATTTTAACATAGAACCAGATGTATACAATGTATAGTATTCATAATGAATCGCCTAGGTTCCCATCTGTATTTTTATGGCAAATAAATTTATCATATCATATCATATGCATCATGATAATGACCACTTCTTCCTTGATCGTTCACAATATCCACGTAAAAAACATTATCCTCCCATATCCCAATTTATTTCGGGTCGGCGCAAAATGTCAATGTCAAAGTCAAATTATTTATTTCAAATAGGCACGTATGGGGCACTTTTGAACGTCAAAATTTACAAAAGAATAGAATTGATTCTAGTTGCCTGTCTTTTCCTTCCATACTATTATACGTGTTATCAATAGTAAATTATATCGCATTTTATTCCGTAAGCTATGTTAGAGCGAAAGCGTCAGGGATCCTGCGAAATTTATTATTTTTATTTTCTTAACTTTTTTGCAATTTGCAGGTCAGTATCAGGTTTTATGTTGGTCCAAATATGATTCGCCACCGTATTCAATTTTTTTTTTTTTTATAGGATTATGATTATAAAAATCATAAATACAACTCTCTAAGTCATATGACTCTAATGAATGACTATTTCAAGAAATCATGACAATTGAGAGCAATTCTAACTTAAGGAGTTCTATTGCTGATTCTAATGATTATTTATGTGTAAAGCTATATTTATTATTGTCGCGAATCATATTTAATCAACATAAAACCTGACACTGACCTGAAAATTAAATTTCCCGGGCTACCTTACCGCATCCCCCTTAAATTGATTCTGATTTTAATATTCAAAGTATTATTTTGACTATTGTAGTACCGACTGGGTTCGTAGATGGCACGACTAACCAATCACGGCGCATTGCTTGGGATAGAGGTATAATGGCGGGAAAACGCCATCTTGGTTGTCGTGTCAGTCCTGCGAGCTGAAGTCGTGCATAAGACGTTGAGATACGAGTACTAAAGCTCGAGCTGCGTTAAAAAAGGATACCTAGTGTGACTATGAAGTATATTTGATTTTGTGTTTTGGAGAAATACTATCAGTAAGTACTTGAACACGTGTCTATAATTGCTAACCTTATTTTCAAAAGCCATGAACTTGAATAACAGTTAGTTTTCATATATTTTAAAGTATTGATAGATTCTCTATAAGAGTACAGAGTCTACATACGTAATCTCAGTAGTCACATCCCTTTCTAGCCATATCATCTTTCACACAGTCCATCGATCGTTTCTTTGGTCTTCCCCTATTCTTATAGCCCTCCACACTCATACTCAAAACTTTCTTCACGACACGAAAAAAAGCCGCCTGTAATACAGTTTTGTATACACATTTCAGGTAATAAATAAAATACCTCACCATAACCTAAAAGCTTTTCTAGTCACCGTGAAATGATGTTGACAGATTGCCGCCAAGTTGACGCCATATTGTCTTTGTCAACGCTTCCGGCTTCTTACAAAGGTGACAGCGCGGTGGGTAGTTTTCACGCCCGATATATTTTGCTTTATTTTTATTTTAGTGAGGTAGTTGGGCCAGATATTTTGACGCCTATTTATTTGTTGGTTGCTATGGGTAAACAGTTTTATATTTTTCTGAAATCTACATATTGTAAAAAGCGTTATAGGGATCTTTAAAAAAAAATGGATTTTAGACACTTCGGCAGCAAAGTCTTGTATTTAAATACTGGTTTCTGCCCGCGACTTCGCTCGCGTGAAAGTTATAAGACACCACAATTATTATAGCTACTAAATATCAGCGTTTTTTTTTTTAAAACTTCCCTGTATGCTTCGATTGCAGTTTTGGTCTCAGCAGCCAAAATAGTATAATATCGTCTATTCATTATAAAAAAGGTCCGAGTGTCATTTCCTACGGAATTTATGGGACAAGTTTTTTTTGCGATTTCTGACTTTTTTACTAGTCAAACCTCAGTTAGTCCAATGGAGTTTTTTGATCCTTATATGAAACAGGATCGATTGACATCAAAAAACGTTTGTGTGAAAATTTGCCATTTTCTTGCCGACTACTGTACCATTTTTTCAAATTCTATAAATGAGGGTCAAAATTTCACAAAAAGTTAAGGACTATTTTTCCTTACGGTTAAGGTACCTCCGCTCGCTACCCCGTCTCAAATTACCATGCCACCATGTCATGATTGGCTGCGTAGCTCCATTAAGTAGCATATAGCTTGATGATAATCATTTAAAAGGTAAAATCTGTAATTATCAGCAATCAATATTGTAGCCTTTTGGCTCGTCGTTTTACAATTGAACATAATACAACATTGCTCATACCCCATAACAAATTTCGTGATAATTAATAACATACAGAATGGGCAGAGTTATAGAGAATATCTGTGCAAAATTTGAACAGAATCAATCCGGGAGTATTTGCGAGATGTTGGACATACATTCAGACAAATTGACAAAACTTCAAAAAAACTATATTTTCGGCATTAGAATCATTCCCAAACCTCGCAGCAATTACTTTTTTTCAGAAATATTCAGTGTCTGTAATAGTCAATGTTCAGTTTTAACCTCGCTATGATTTTTATTATTATGTATACTGGGTCAAATTTAATTAGCTAGAGAAACTGCGGAGGTTAAATTCAATGTGTGTTAAAATAAAGCAAAAAAAAGATTTGATGCTTTTTTTCCGGAGTCAATGCTGACCGTTGGTAGTGTAGTTACTTGAAGTAGAGAAAATCTTTTTTTTTTTGTTTGTTTTTTGTTTAGATTTCGATAAATTTTAAATTTCACGTGTTTGACGTTTACACAGAAAAAATAACTTATTTTGAAATTATATTTCAAGTAACTACAGTCTTTGGAAACTGACATTTCAAGTAACTGCAGTCGTTGGAAACTGACATTTCAAGTAACTACAGTCGTTGGAAACTGATATTTGAAGGATCTTTCGAAGAAGATAGATTTTGGACATTTGCAATGTCTATTTCTATGCAACTATGATCACAGTCATATTCTGTCTTTCAATCCGCCTCTTAATCGTTCATTGTAGCGATCACTGGGTGGTTTACTTCAGCACTGAGGATTTGGGTATAGTTAAGTTTAATGTATAGAAAATGAAATTTTGTTAGACAGTTATTTCAAAACTAGTGTTTTTTTTCATTTTGATTCTATGGGTCTTTTCAGCGGTAGGAATATATTTTTAATACAGTTGCTCAAAAAGTGGTGTATTGCAGGGACGTATAGCGTTCGGGATGT
This sequence comes from Tiliacea citrago, assembly GCA_963921375.1. Taxonomy (NCBI): domain Eukaryota; kingdom Metazoa; phylum Arthropoda; class Insecta; order Lepidoptera; family Noctuidae; genus Tiliacea; species Tiliacea citrago. The sequence continues at coordinate 1,575,606 of OY992802.1, forward strand.
TACATACTAGTGCTTTTTTTTACCTTTCCCGAACTCGTGCGTCTCTTTCCCAACTGTCAAAATAATGTCTATTAAAAAGAAAAACCAACCATGAAGTTTTTACTAAAGAGTTTTTGTGATTCATACAAATACGTATATTTCTAAAAAGAAGCTACTAATTTATTTCAATTTCAGATTTAATGATTTAATTGAATGAGTTAGGTTAAGGTTTCATTTCATTTCATCTCATTAAATTTCATTTTCATTTCATATCAATAAAAAAAATATACTGAAGACTAAGCTGTATGGATAGTTCCCTTTGCCTACCAAAATGGGTGAAGAAAAAAAAACTGCTTATATTCTACGGTTGGCGCCATTTTCCAGAAATTTTCTTTGCGAGTTTAGTTGTTTGTTGCACAAAATTCGACCCTATTTTTTTGAATTAACACCACCGGAACTCAGTATAATTGCACAAAATGCTTCGGAGAACATTTTACCGGAAAAGTCAAAAAGTCGTTACATATCTACATACGACGGATTTATTGCGTGGAGAGAAGAGAAAAAAGCAAATAGTTTTTCAGAAAATGTTACGTTGGCATACTTCTCCGAACTCTCAGCAAAATTAAAACCGTCTACGTTATGGTCGAGGTTTTCGATGATAAAAAGTATGCTGAAAATAAGGAACAACGTGGATATAAGTGAATACCCAAAATTAAATGCTTTCTTAAAACGACAATCAGACAGTTTTACAAGTAAAAAGTCGAAAATATTAACATCCAATGAAGTGGAAAGGTTTTTGAACGAAGCTCCCGATGATAGTTATTTAGCCACAAAGGTAATTTATTAATAAGTACTTATATTTTTCTTTAGTATTCAGTGTACGAAATCGCAAAATACAGTCAATAGATTATTTAAAAAATATTAATCAAATCCCTTTTTTTGTAGGTTGCTCTAATTTTTGGTGTTGTTGGAGCTTGCCGCAGAGAGGAGTTAGCCAATATTACTTTAAAAGATATTGAAGCCCATGGAAAAATGCTACTAATCAAGATTCCGGACACAAAAAATAAGATACCGAGAAGCTTTGTTGTTGAAGGAGATTTTCTTAGAACAGTGCAAAAATATATGAATCAGCGGTCCCAAAAAGGAAAAACCGACCGTTTTTTTTTCAAAATTACCAGAAAGAGAAGTGTACAGCTCAAGCAATAGGGATAAACAAATTTGGTAATATGCCAAAAGAAATAGCTACGTTTCTTGGTCTGCCGGATGCTGAGTATTATACTGGGCACAGCTTCAGGAGGACCTCTGCTACATTATTGGCAGATTCAGGAGCCAATTTGACGTCTTTAAAGCGACTAGAAGATTGGAAATCAGACAAAGTTGCAGAAAGGTATATTGGTGATTCATTAAACAACAAACTAGAAACTGGGAAAAAAATCACACAATCCATTAATTTAAGGTCCAGTCCGTCTCATTCACAACATGTTGAAGAGAACGTTCGTCCATCTACCTTCGTTGATAATTATAGTTCATCAGATCCAATTCCATCAACTAGCAAACGCCATTGTATGACAAATATACATGAACAATCATACGAAATTAATAATAGTTTGTCTCAAACAGTAAATATGCAACCTAAAACTTCCCCAGTTAGTTTAAAAAACTGTACCAATTTCAACGTACATGTGTACTATAACTTTTATAAGAAATAAATGATTAGTTAGTTGAGTTTATTGTGTTTTTATTATTTTATTAAATTGCTTCATTTTTTCGCAACTGTATTAAAAATAGTCGTTCAGTACACCTGCGGAACCGTCATTGCAACTTGTTCCAACTGTCAACCCTCGCCTTCGGCTGCGCCTCGGCTCGAGTAGACATTTGTCGGAACTCTTTGCAATGACAGCCTTTCCGCACTTGTAATGAAATATACTATTAACAAATTTTCTCACGATCACAGCACAATACAAAGTCGAAGTAACTTATACGTTAGCACAGTATGCTAGTGCAGTATGTGACGTTTACAATAGGCACTTAAAGAATGATGTCTGATATAGGTAAAACCTGTATAAGATCAGGCTTACCGTATAAAATAAAAGCGTGAAGCCACGGCTGGAAGCCAATAAAATGGAAAATCAATACAACCTCTATTTAATGAGATTGTCCATCATTAAACACGGTGACGACGATAATGTGCCGTAAATGGAAACCGACAGACATTTTCACGAAAATATTTTTACGTTAAAGTTCTTTATTTTGAATGATTCTCCAAGATATATTCAGCCAGGAAATCGACTGGTCCATAATAGATCTGAAACACGTGTACGGGCTGAAATCGAGGTGAACACAGAGTCATATTGGGAACGGCGGTATTTTTAGCATTAAAGGAAATATAACCAGTAGGTAAGAAACAAGTTTTTTTTTAATCAATTTCCACATAGCATTAAGTTTTTAAACCCAAAACCAGACACTAAGATTATTAAGTCCTTTACTTCTGGCACTTTAAAATTAACATTAAAATATTCAATATTTTTGTTAATTTATAGTATTGGCGATTTCAGACTTCTTTTGACCCGTCTTGAGGAAGCGTGGTGATCAATGCTCGTGCCTTCTCTGTATGAGAAGAGGCCCTTGCCCAGCGGTGGGGCAGTAATAGGCTGGTGTTATTATTATTTTTCTATTGTATTGACTGGTAACGTTTCTTTTTCACTTCTTTTCGTAACAATAGACCAACAGTGTCCCTAAACCCATATATGCTACAGATAAGAATGCTAATTTAAATCATACCAAATTTAGATCATATTATTTTCTATCCTTCCACGATTAACCATAATACCTACATCATAATGCATGTCTAAATAGCCTAGCCTGTCACGGTTGCGTCCAAATGCGCCGGTGGCGGCTGCATGTAAATCTTTACCTTTGCCTATTCGGACATGACACAAGCTGCTTTGCATACAGACGATCATTGTCTCTTTACTTCTGCACTGTTTTATAGGTCTTGCATCTTAGTTGGTTGGTCAGTTGTGTGGTCCGATTGTAAGTCGGTATGCAAGGTATCTATCGGTGTCATGATTATTTTCCTTGTTGTCGATGCTCTGCCTGATTTATGCAAGAACATTTTATATTGAGAAAAAGATAGTTGATATTGCCACATGTGTCTGTTATTTCTCAGGAAGAAGGCCAAGAAGTACAGGTAGGGCTTGTGTTTCTTGGCCTTGTGTTGCCTTCCAGGAAGTTTAGTGAAGGCCAAAACGCATATTAAATAATCAGACCATAATGTCCACTGCTGGGACACAAGCCTCCTCTCTGTGAGAGGGAGTGGGCCGTAACCCACCATGCGGGCCCAATGTGGGTTGGTAGACGTCACATGTCTTCGAATTGTTGGTTCTAGGAATAAGCCGGTTTCCTCACAATGTTTTCCGTTTTGAGAACAGAGCAGGATTGGATTCGATTATTGTATTAGTGACAGTTTCACGGACGAGCACTTCTACAATGAGTTCTACCATTACAATAATGATGAAGCTTAGCTTACTTACTACATAGCAGTGTGTATACCGAGATTCCACATACTACGTATGGCAACTCCAACATAGTTAGGAAACAACTACACATTATGATAGACTGATAGAGTAGATATTCCGGAAAATACCATCCGAACATGTTCATGCTGCGGTCACAGTGTTAATATGTTAGTTAATAATAACTACTTAGCACTCTTGTGACAAGCACTAATTGAAAATTTATTTAACGCAGACACGGTTGGTTGAAATGCTTTCAATATGGCCGACGACCTTTGCTATTTTAATGCGGCATAACACTAGGACTATGTTATTTTAAGTTCGCGTGTTAATCGAATTGTGGGAAGAGGCCTATGTTAAATAGTGGATGGGAATAGGTCAAGTTGATGTTTACCTCGATACAGATATTTTTATTCCATTGTGATTGAGCTGGTATGTTATATCATACCAGAGCCTGCAGTCCCGACATAGATAGCGATCGCTTTACAACCAAATTTGGTCGCAAAGTCATAATGGGGTCCCTAGACAGTTAAAATTGCTTGACAAGCGCGAAAAAATCACAATCTTGTCAAGCAATTTTTAGACCCTATTAGGTCTTTGCGACCGAATTCGGTTGTAAAGCGACCGCTAACTGTGTCGATACTGTAGGCCCAGGGTACAATATATCAAGAAGTACTACTTACATAACACATACCATCATGCCTGTATTCCCCGAAGGGTTAGTCAGAGGTGTACCTTAGTAAACCCATATTTCGCCAGGTATGTTTAAGTCTCACAATAGGGGACGAGCCTATTGCCATGAAGCCGGGCACAAATCCAGACTCCGGGCTGTTACTGAAGATTTTAAGATGAAAAAACCCAATAACACTGCCGGCCCGGGAATCAAACCCAGGACCTCATGCGCAGCAGTAGCGCTTGCGATTACTAGACGAACGAGGCAGTAAGATAATCTATTGGAATTGTACTCATATTTAATACCATACCGTCGGGGTACAATAAATGTCAAAAAGTACTACTAACTATTTTAAAAATGAAAGAAAGAAATACCTAAAAAACTAAATACCTAAATAAAAAGATGATAAGCTAAACGAACTGTTGAAAAAGAACTCAAAACCTAAGTGATAACTAATGTGAAGTCTAGTTTACCACTTCATGAAGATATATGAGAACATGCAAATACAGTACCTACTACTTAAACAAAATCAAAGCAAACGTTTACAGTCAACACAATACATGAAGGGTCGTATATCTAATCTCTAAATGCATACTATTGATTGCATTGGATTTCACGCCACGCTATGGTTACAATATTATAGTCTGTTCACTGACCTATGAGAGGCTACATAATAATGTGGACACTCAGCCGATTAACAATGTTAACAATTTCACCGATACAACGCCGCCTTCATTTCATATGTAAGGGCGATTTTCTTAGTTAAAGTGTTACTATGTATCTGGTATTATGTATGATAATATTATGTGCATAAGTATTTAGTATGGCCGAGTTGTGGTGGCCCAGAGTTTAAGAGTTCTATAACCTGGCAGTGGACCTAACTTTTTGAACTCCAAAGCTGTATATTTCGAGTTAACTTTGACCACTGACTAAAGTTGTTGAAAAATATGATCTTAGAGTTGATCTTAAAGTTGCCAACGTATACTCACTTACATATATGCTATAAAAGCAAACTAAGTCGGTCGTGAACTACAATTCGTGAAATCCTAGGTGCTCTGTAATGTTCTTGAAGCCACTAAATAATTAGAGTATTTAGTGGCTTTTGAATTTTGAATTCTGTTCTGATGTGAACTTAAACATACAATATCAATCATTATTAATGCCCCAAGATCCAAGCCCTGCTTAGCTTGGGGATCAACGGTCAAACCAAAACATTGTGATTACCACCTTTATAAATGTAAGCTTACTGTCATAACCTTTTCTTTTTTGCCAATAAAGCTTTTCGTATTTTTGTCTTATACTTACTAGCCAGTAAAGGAGGAGCTCGTGGCTAAGTAATAACAGCTGCACGGGACGACCTATCAGGTTAAGTTACGCTTGCCGGGGTTTGGTTGTGGATGGTTGACCATGTTTACATACCGAGACTCAGTGCCTCGAAAAGCACGTTAAGCCGTTCGTTCCGGTTGTCAATCGTGGACCTTTGACAGTCGTTAAGGGTTGTCAGAAGCCCGGAAGTCTGACAACCAGTCTTACCAAGGGGTATCACATTACCCAATTACTGGGTTCTGGAGGTCAGATAGGCAGTCGTTCCATGTAAAATACTGGTATTTAGCTGCATCCGGTTAGACTAGAAGCCCACCCCAAAGTAGTTGGGAAAAGGCTAGGCAGATTGAATTACTAGCCAAAAAAAATAATAAACACATACAAAAAATTCATACAGCCTCAAAAACATTGTGATGTACAACCTTAAATGTAAGCTTACTGTCTGTCTGTGAGGTCTCAAGCCAGGACCTCAAGCAAAGGTGAGCAGGCTCCAAGCTGTTATTGCGTCACCATTTATTTATATATCGCACTTGGCACTGAATGCAAGCAATGATAGATTCTCTGTGGTTCTGTTAATTTAAGTGTGTTATTATCATTATAATTTGCATGTTTTATTGCTGTGGGTACCTTTATGAGAAAACAAGGCTATTATTGAGATATTTATAATAAATGTTTACGTTTTGCAAGTAAAATTAATTTACTACAAATAACAGGTTGGTAGTTATTTTTAATTAACGGGTAGTATCCATCAGGAATTTCGCAGTTGCAGCCCGAAGTCTGGATTAGTGCCCGGTTGATGGCAATAGGCTCGCCTATTACATGGGACTCAAACATCACTGGTGAAATGTGGGTGTAGCTTAGGTACACCTCTACCTAACCCTTGGGAGAATATAGGCGTGATGTTATTTTTTGTAAATAAATTTTACTTGCACCTGATATTTCAAAGCATTGTCTTCTTTCTTTTTCGTGTGGTTAGTGACTATTTATTTATTTAAGGATTACCAACGAGATACATTACAATTATCTTTTACAATAATAAAAACTTGTCTAATATACATTATCCTTTAACGCATACTCAATTACAGGTAACCACAGCTCACGGGATCCTGCCGTTTTGTCGAAAAGATTTTGCCAAATTTTCATTACCCAAACAAATTTCAGCAACCTTTTTTTATACCATTGCAATATTTCGAATGATTTTAGTACGCATATTTTCATTTGGTCAAATTTTTACTTGGCAAAATATTACCAAGTATAATGTCATTATGGCATTTGGTCTTAAATCAAATGATTTATTACAGCAAACAATCTTCAGACAATAAACGTTTTTGAGCGAGCGAAGCGAGCGGTGCCGCGGTAGCGGCCGGCGAGTGCCAGACACGACTTTCATTAATAGAAAAAAAGATATTGTTTTTAGTAGGTTACCCGGAACATAACTATTTAGATTAGGTTAATTTCTTTAAAAAAAAAAATGGGTAGGTTAGGTTAGGTTAAAACTGTGACCTCCTACGCACGAGCCGAGCGAGCGAAGCGAGCGGTGCCGCGGTAGCGGCCGGCGAGTGCCAGAAACGACTTGCAGTAATAGAAAAAAGAGATTGTTTTTAGTGGGTTACCCGGATCTGAACTATTTAGATTAGGTTAATTACTTATTTATATTATTATTTGATTTTGCGTAAAAACTGTTATTCCAACTGAAATATTTGACTAAATAAAAAATGTTAAAAGTACTAGTTGGTAAACAAGTTATAGTTTAAACGTTCATTTGTCAAACATTAGGTTTGCGTTACAATTTTTTGTGAATAGATTTTTTGCTAAGTAATAATTTGGCAAATGAAATTATGCGAGAAATTTTTTGGGAAGTGAAAATTTGTCAAATTCCTTTCGGTCAAACAAGGGAGACCCACAGCTCACACATTATCGAGTACATATGCTCTGAATACATAATTAAAATTAAAAATACATAAAAAAAACAATATTCATGCTATTATAAAAAAATTACATGCTAATAAAAAAAAGTTTTAATTTACAATAATACAATACAGTAACCAAGCATTAATTTGATTTTCATTATTATGTCTGAATTAATTAATAAAAAATAAAACAAAAATTAGGAATAACAGAGAATAGTTTAAATTAGAATTAGAAGTGAATTGAGTTTAATATAATTAATAATTAAAAATGTTAAATTATTTAAACATTGGAATGATAAGTCAAACGTCCTCTAACCGAAAGTGCTTATATAATTTCTTTTTAAAAGTGTTAAGACTGTCATGATTGATATCAATCTCAGCTATGCGGCATAGAGCATTGTACAATTTGGTAGCCCTCGTTAAGGGAGAGTTGTCACCTAAGTTAGTTTTGTGCAAAGATTGTCTGAACAGATTATAGGTATGTGACCGCGGTAACCTGCGGCACATTAATATATATTTTGGATAGTAGGTCAGTATTTAGTTTAGATGTCACCAATTTGTAAAGGAAACAAAGATCGAGTACTTTTCTACGATTAGTGAGGCTTTGGAGTTTAAAGTGGTGAACACGGTCTTTATAAGATTTTAATTGTTTCGAGGTTTTGTTTTGTGAGGATAGATGATACAAGAACCTCCTTTGGACTCGCTCAATACGTTGCTTATGAACGTTATAACGGGGAGACCATACCTGTGAACAGTATTCCAGATTACTACGAACCAACGACTCGTATAGGATAATTTTGGTCTTACAGTTGTTGAATGACTTTGAGGTCCTTAATACAAAACCGAGCATTTTGTTTGCATTTGATATCATCTTATCTATATGGTCGCTGTAGGTCAATTTGCTATCCATCAAGATTCCCAGATCCCGAAGAGTGTCTTGCCCAAAATAGAGTATTTTGTATTAAAAACATTTTTGTTGCGACAAAATTTTATATGCATTTTTATAAATTTAAGCTTATCCTATTTTCTTTGCACCACTCAACTAATCTATCCAAGTCAGCTTGTAGCAATTGTGGATCGTCTATAGATTTTATGGGAAGGGTTAACTTGAGATCATCTGCAAATAAATAGGATTCTGCGTGATGGAAGCAGTGGATGATGGTATTAATAAAGATATTGAAAAGCAAAGGTCCTAAGTGGGAGCCTTGTGGTACCCCAGACGTCACATAAAAATACTCAGATCGGACTCCATTCAAAACAACAAATGATAAACGATCATTAAGGTATGATTAAAACCATTGCAATAGTGGACCGTAGATTCCGCAGCTCTCGAGTCTCTGTATTAAAAGTTGGTGGTCTACTTTGTCGAACGCTTTACTGAAATCGGTGTAAACTGCCTCAACCTGAATCCGTCGGTCCACAAACTCTATGACATTTTCTGAAAAAGCTACTAGATTTGTGTGAGTTGATCTGCCTTGAAAGAAACCATGTTGATTACCTATTATGTGATTTTTCAAGTGGCTGTACAAATAAGGATACAATAATAACTGTATATAACACTCAATAACTGAGATAATTGATATTGGTCTATAATTTTTTATATCGTTTTTGCGACCATTTTTAAAAATAGGGACTATTTTAGCTTTCTTCCATGCGGATGGGAAACAACCTGTTTCAAGTGAGCGGTTAGAAAGAAAGGTTAAAGGCGTAGAGAATGACTTCGCGCACTTAGCCAGGAGAATTGGGGGAAGCTCGTCAGGACCTGGTCCTTTGCGTACGTCCAGACATTTTAGTTTGCTAGCGACCATATCCTCTGTAAGCATTATGTGACTTAATACATTCAGGCTTCCACAACTTAATAAACTGTTTGATGTATTTGTTAGCTGTGTGGTGTCATTCTGATTATACACCGATGAAAAGTTCTTTGCATATAGTTGACAGATATCGGTACTGTTCTCAGCTACTTCATTGTCTGAGTTCATTTTTTCCGGGATTGTACTTTTATTTTTACGCTTATGTTTAATATATGTCCAAAAGTATTTAGAGTTAGTTTTTATTCTAGCTTCAATTTTTTTTTTATATAGGCAATGTAAGATGATTTGTTTAATAACCGGCACCTCTCTTTAAGTAATGCTAAACTAATCTTATCAATAGCGTTGTTGTATTTTTTAACCCTTATTCTAAGGTTGTATGTTTGCTTCAGTAATTTAGTGAGATCTTGCGTAAACCACGGTGGTTGTTTATTGTTCTTTACTTTATATGAAAAAGGAACGTTGTCGTTAATAGCACCCATTACCCTTGCGTAAAATATTTCAACCATTTCATCTATGGTCTCACAGTTTTGTAACTTTGTAGTCCAGTTTATAGAGTCAAGATGTTGTGTTATAGCTTGATAATCAGCCTTGTGATAGTTACGGTTGGGTAACATACTGCAGTTCAGAGTTCTTTCTGGACGTATATCTAAATAGATCAGTAGAGGAGGATGATGTGAGTCTACTTTAGATAGGGGATCAGTGCATTCGTTCACCTTAACATTAGTTACATTAGCCAAAACCAGATCTAAGACCTTTGAGTTATCATTCTTGACATTATTAAACTGTTCTAAACCATGCAACGCAACGAACTCAGTAAAAAGGTGGTCAGTTAAACAATTAGTGGTCTCAGGGACTAGGAAGCTACTATTATCGCTGTTGAGCCAATTGATGTTAGTCAGATTAAAATCACCTGCTGTGAAAGTATTGCCCTCTGTACTTATGACTTTGCCTGCATTCTCAAGGTAATGCTCCAAAACATCAATCCTAATTGGGGAGGGAATATAGACCGCGCAAAATAAAAAACTAATTGCAATGTGTTTGGTTTTAACTTGAACTTTAACCCATAGATCTTCACACAAACTGTTATAAGACGCCACTTCAATAGAATTATGTCGTTTTAAAATAGCGATCAATACCCCACCTCCAGTACTCTTTTTTTAAAATAATAAACTCTTTTAATAAAATTTAGAATTCTGCGAATTATAAATTATTTGTTCATTAAACATTTTTTTTTAAATCTGGTAAAACAAATTAAACTATTTTAACTAGAGAGTCCATGTCTTTTATAAGCAGCCGTTCAGAAGTTTCGTTTTTCTTTGCAAAAATGCGACCATTTCGCACCCATACAAACTTGTAGTTCTTCTCCTTGGCTGTCATCCTCGTATCATGGTGTAAAGATCTATTTTGTGGGGCTAAGTGCTCAGCCACATAGACCGGCTTTTTATCGCCCCCTATGCCCAGGTGGGCAGTGTTTAGTTTATCCGTCTTATTGGCTTTATTAAACTTTATCACGGCAGCTAGTATTTCATCGCGTACTGCAGGAGAAGTAAGTTTAACAATTATGGATCTAGGTCGCGTTCCCTCTGGGTTTTGTTTAGCAATCCTAGTAGACATAACAATATCATTTTCTTTTAAAGGGCATGATACTACTTTACATAACTGCACTATCGTGAAATTAAGATTTTCAGACTTGTACTCAGGCACAGATATAATTTCTATGTTACAAGATCTGGCATGTTGTTCCATCTGAGTTAATCTAAAAGTTAGGTCTTTAATTAAAGGTTTCATGCTGTTATTCTCTTTTTGTAGATGATCTATTTGCTTTGACCTTTCTTCAAAAATTAAGTGCATATCATCATATTGCTTGCTTGTAAACTCCAGCGACTCTTTCATCTGGCTTAGTTCCGAGCTGATATCCTTTAATTCGGCTCTCATGCTCTCCTGCACAATATTTCGGATATCGGTAGTTAGGAGGCTACGCAGTTCGGTGCGTATGATGTCTCGAATCAATTCTGGTGTAATAATAGACTGGGGCCTTACTCCCGAAAACGATTCGAGTTTGATTTTGTTTTCGATTCGAACTCGTTTCTGATCTGAACTCGATTTAAAACCTTACTCCCGAACCAAATCGAATCGTAAACCAAGATCGACATAGGTTCGAGTATTATCAGCGTCGTTATGCCTGTCATTGTCTATATCCTATCATTCATGGATTACGTCATTGTCAAGTGTCTTATGTCTGTGGTTAGAATCTTTTATGTGGTTGAATTTATTTACTTCTCTATCACTTTCTCACGTAAAAAACGATACCCTAGTGCTTTATTTTAACTTAACAAATAAAACCCTATGAAAAAACATCAACCAATCTGCCTATTCTTTTTCCAACTATGTTGTGCTCGGCTTCTAGTCTAACCGGATGCAGCTGAATACCAGTATTTTACAAGGAGCGACTGCCTACTTGAGAGCAGTGGTGGCCCAGTGGTAACGACAGCGACTTACGAGTAGGTCGTAGGTTCGAACCCTGACAGGTGCTTTACTTTGTATAAATTATTTCATCATCACTGCTCTCAAAACGGCGAAGGAAAACATCGTGAGGACACCGGTGGCATGTCCTAGAACCAAAAATTCGAAGACATGTCAAAACTACCAACTCGCACTGGGCCCGCGTGGTGGATTACGTCCTACTCCCTCTCACACAGAGGAGGCCTGTGCCCCAGCAGTGAGAACATTATGGGCTGATTATGTTGACTGCCTATCTGACCTCCTCAACCCAGTGACTGGGTAATACGATACCCCTTGGTAAGACTGGTTGTCAGACTTTCGGGCTTCTCGCCTTGCATTTAATGGACACTTCGTCTGGTTAATTTCTTCATGTATGGTGTTAAATCTTCTACCAACACATTAAACAACTCCTTCGAGAAACTATAACTTCTTCGAAATTCTTCCGAATCCATTTCTATAGCCCCGGGTATTATATCGATTCATATTTCTTTTCGCACGAAGATCCATACGATGTTTTCTCAAGAACATTGAAAAACAAAGTAAGGCGAGCCATAATAATAAAGATTTTGAAGAAATAAAGCAGTAAAGAACACAAAAAAATCTCACTCGATCTTCATAAAGTAGCTTCTTTGCTATCGAGTTATTTGACGTTTAGTTTTGATTCAACTACTCGATACATAACTGTCAGATGGCGTGTGGAGTACGAACTTTTCGATTCTAACGAATCTTTCGATCGAAATTAGTGTCGTTTTGAACCACCGCACGAACGTGCGCTAGTGTCGGTTTCAAGAGTATGGATCGTCATTTATTTCGAATCTAATTCGATTGATTCAGTACTCGATGCTGTCGGGAGTAAGGCCCCTGATTTGCTTCATCGTTGAATTTATCAGGTGATGGTTCAGTCGAGCTGTTGTTACTAGCTGTTCTAGGGCGTTTATGACGCGTAGTTACGTGAGTCACTGTTGTTAAATCCATGTTACTGGATACATCTTTCGACTTGTCGGCAGGAGGCGGTGTACGCTGCATATTTTATTAAATTACAATTAAACTCACAAAAAGAATTTCAGTTGTTGAGATCCGAACTCGGAACACCATGCACGCCAGTCTTGGAGAGTTTTATCGTGCTATCAGGGTATTTGTAAATACTGATGAAATAAACTTTTAGCTGCGTATCAACGTTAAGAATGTGAACGGTTTACTAGTTAATGATATTTATTTGTTTTTTCATCTACCTACGCCACTATTTATTGAACCATTTTATTTTTCGTTATAATCTAACACATATGAGTTTTAGTCTAACACATGAGAGTTTAATGTAACACATATGAGATCAAAAATGTTTAAAATAAGCTCACTGTTCAATGGTGATGAAAACTGACGTTATAGGCACTATTTTGCTGCACTTGTTTCAGCTTGTGTCACTATTTAACGATTGTCACTGTTTATGTTTTGAACTTATTCACTTCGCGTTTTTAACGTTGGATAACACTTGTGCTTATGGTGTCTGTTGAAATTATACTGATAAACGTTTTATGCAGACAAATAAACAATTAAAAATAAAATAAACTTCAAATATTCGTGGAGCCAATGTTTACTCGGTGAGCGCCATCTACCCACTCCCTGCCATCTACCGACTAACCTGGTGTCAGAGTTCTTATGCCGCCCATGGGCCTCTGACTTGGCTTCACCGAGAAATATTTCTCAGGCATGGCCGTTTTCCTCACGATGTTTTCCTTCACCGTTTTTTAAGCAAGTTATAATTATACAATACGCATATTAATCCGAAAAGTCAGAGGTGAGTGTCTTCAAACAATGTGCTACATTATTATTATTATTTTGCGTTGGTCTAACAGAGACCACCTTCCGTATCCATCATCGGTTAAGTTTAATGACACAGGAATTTTATATTATTATCAAAATCACACAGGTGTGCTTACAACTCAATCGGACTATGGAAAGAATTTGAAATAATTTTGATCGCCACGATTTGCCTGATAAAAAAAAACTGGTTATCATGTAAATAGTGGATATCAAACGCGACCCTCACCACAATTGCGTAAATCACAATCCAAAGAATTTTGAAGGAAATTTCTAATCCATTATTTCATATTTTTTAGCAATTCGTTTGCTCGACAACATAAGTAACACAATGAATATTGTTGAATTGTCAAAATGTAATTGTAAGTTTGTCACGCATTACCCCGCTGTTCCAGAAAAGCTTAAATTCAATTATACAAGATCTAGGAAAATATAGCACTACACAGCTGGGCTGTTGGTGAGAGCGACAGACGAAGCCGAATTCAATTAGCCAATCCGCCATCCCTCTGGTACGACGCATTGTGTGCCGGATTGCTAGCAGCAATGGCGACGGGTTCAGCGTACCGTGCTGAAATGAAGGAATTATCTTCGTCCCGTCTTATTGATCTGTCGTCATAGATGTTTGAACCTTTTCTGAGAGTTTAAAAAACCGGCCAAGTGCGAGTCGGACTCGCGCACGATGGGTTCCGTGCCATTATCTGTAAAAATGGCAAAAAAACACGTTTGTTGAGGCCCCCTCAAATATTTTTTTTATTTTAATTTAATTATTAGTTTTTAAAGTGAATATAAACTAAATATTCTGTGAATATTTCAAGCGTCTACCTGTTGCCGTTATCAATATCGAGCAAAAACGAGCAAAAAAATCACCTTTTTTGTATGCGAGCCCCCTTAAATATTTATGTTATTCTGGTTTTCAGTATTTTTTGCTATAGCGGCAACAGAAATAGGTACATCATCTGTGAAAATTTCAACTGTTTAACTATCACGGCTCATGAGATACAGCCTGGTGACAGCCAGACAGACAGGCGGCGGAGCCGTAGTAATAGGGTTCCCGTTTTACCCTTTGGGTACGGAACCCTAAAAACATCAGTTAAAAATATTTAGATAGTTCTCTACAGACTATATCAGCTTTTAGGTATGTATAGTTTTTTTTTTAATGTTGTGACCGTAGTTTATTAACCAGTTATCTTAGTACAATATTCTCCAGAAAAATTGCTCATGACAGTGTATGTGCAGGGTCCAATACTTATTCGATTTCAAGAATCTGCCTTTTCTCTATGACTACAGAACCCGTTTTAGTCCTATCCTCCTTGATCAGCTTATTATTCATCTCAAGTTCTCCAATATCTACCAGGAACACACTTTTCTTGTAGTATAATTTTCAGCCTCAGTCTAGTCTCCATCAATTCTGATTTAATTTAGTATCTATTTTAACTTCAATCAATAAAATTCCATTTATTTAAGCGTCTAGACATTCGACTATCTTGTTTTATTATATATGCAATAACAGAGCTGAAAAAGTTCCCAAGTTTTGTCTGTATGTAAATTCAATATTGGCAAGATTAGTTCCAGTTATTCTTTTGTCTCCTTAATTTCTGTCACCTTTATCACACTCAATATTGTTCTGCACATTTTCAGCTTTTAATTTAGTAAAACCTATTTATAACCAGCAGCGCCCCGCGGTTTAACCCGCTCAAGTCTCGATCCCTTGGGAATATCGAGATTAAAAACGATGTGCGATGTGTTAATCCAGGTTAAAAACTATCTGTGTGTCGAATTTCATAAACTTTCACATTTATAGTATTTATTATATATTATTACTAGCATTTGCCCGCGGCTTGGCTCGCGTGGAGGTCGGAAATTATCTAACGGAAATGTACTACCGGGATAAATTTATCCTATGTTAACGCATAGGTTAAATCCAGGGGAACTATCTGTGTGCCAAATTTTAACCAAATCTGTTCAGACGCTTTTTTGTCGTATTTAATACCTGAGGAAAAGGTCAATGGACTGCCGCGCCACCGTCAACCATTATTATTTTGTAACGCGTAATTTTGAATCTGTGATACCTTTTAATGTATGCAATTAAATGTTATGAAGTACAGGCATATTATTTTAATCTAAATTAAATGCCCAATTTAAATATATTTTATTGGTTATGGATTATTATAATTCCGGTGAAAATAGCTTCGGACATAACAATGAGATTTTTATCAAATTCTGAAGGATAAAAACCGTTACTGAGGGTCATCCTTTGAAGATAGACATAATTTTGCTATCACGGACTTTTCTGTTGAACTTTTTAAGATGTACAATCCTATAGAACATACATTTTATGTATCTCGTACGGTTTATGCAACTCACGCCAGTAATTCTCCCAGTCGGCATGAATTTTTTCGACGTCTTCAACAAAAATCGTCATATTTCAGCCAATTTACACAACACCTTAATGAATTACCTTCCTCATGAATCACTCGGTCTCGGTCTCACGGTGAGCCGTTTGAAAATCGGTTCAATCGTTTTTGAGTTTATCGCGTTCAGACAGACAGATAGACGCGGCGGGGGACTTTGTTTTATAATATGTATAAATAATATTATTATATACTATAATAAAGTCGGAATATTCACAACACTCGTCGATTTAAAATGCGGCTGTATTTTTATTTGACTGCAACCAATTTACTTATTACTAAACACCATTTCCCACTGGCTGACACCAACGTCATATGAAACGCAAAAGTTACGAGCTTATCACAAACATACGCTCCGAGTGACGTCGCCGATTTCTGCACTGTTACGTCACATCGCTTTGCCTTTTGATTTATGACGATCTTATCTAGGTATGATTGGTAAGTCCATTGCTGTCCGCTTAGTGTGTGAAGCTATTGGAGTAAAGATACGGAATAGGACTACCCCAAATATTAGTAAATGAAACCAGCCTGGCCGGCGATTAATGAAAAGCGAGCAGAGCTAGCGACTAAAAACGAGTTGGCGAGCAACGAGCAGCGAGTTCGCGACGGAAACGAGCGATTACTCGCTGTAATCGTATGATGTACCAAACGAGAGTTTCTCAGCGAGTGTTCTGCCCGCCAATCACGCATCGCTGAAAGAGTACTCTCTTTGATAGCTCTTGTCGCTTTGTGCGCGGCGATGTGAATAGTCAGCGATCAACCATTTATATAATTATGTATCTCTTTTACTTACACGGGACCTACATTAAAATAGTCGACAGCGCTTCCTCGTCGGCAGTGGGATAGGTGGCTTATTAACTTCTTCGAAAAGACGATACTGCACAATTTTATGCTGTAGTTATACTTTTCCAAAGACCAAAATATAAACGCAGATGCGCCATCGGTGAAGTCGTCCCAAATTTATATAGCGAAGCGCTGATTGCCTCCAGCAATGAGTTCCACAACTTTATCGCATTAATCTGACACCACATTGCCATTTAAAACTTGGAATTTGTTTGGTGAACGATTTTCATGAACCTTTCTATTTAATCTATGAATTCGTGCCACTGCCCAAGGGATTGAGTGTTGGGGTACCGAAGGTTAAAGTAAAATATGTCATTAAATTATTTACGAAATAGAAAAATGGCCTGTAAACACATATCAGAACAACACGTCTGTATTCCTCGACGGGTTAGGTAGGTTAGGCAAAAAGTTACGCACATTTCGCCAGTTATGTTTAAGTCCTATGTAACAGGGAGCGAGTCTATTGCCATCAACCGGGCACAAACCTGTCTGCAAAGTATAGATAATTATAATAAAACAATAAGGAAAAACATCCTTCCAGATTCTGTGTGACTAAATGGTATATGGTATACCATGTATGACGATTTTGAAGATATTTCTGAATGACCTTTGGGTTTTGTTGAATGAAGATGAATATTAAAAAAAAAAAAAAAAACTAGTCTTAAAAAACTTTTAATAAAGAAATTAAAGTAAAAGAAAATTGTCAAGAAAATGGGTCATAGTCCATTCTTAGGCTGCACTACCAATTATTGCAATTCCACGGTGACCTAAATTTAACAATGGCTACCGTTCTGTACGATCAAGATTACAGGCTGGATTCCTGGATTGGGACAATATTACCTTCTTCTGAAACTGAGAGAATGTCATCTACTATGGATTTATAATGCTGGGTACAGATTCGTGAACCGTAACATGAATTAATGCCAAATGAACCACCTATGATGGTTGATTAATGCACCTTGAAATAAATTCGTCTTGTTGTCATGTTACATAATATTTCATGTTGCAATGCATAGATTAGGACGGCACATTTGTGTTACATAAAATTTCAAGTTACGTTTTACTAAACTGCACCTGTCATTAAATCTAGTATCGGGATCATTCAGGGTAGTATTGCTACCAAGTAAATGAAAATAGCTTTTAAACTTTTAAAATTATAAAAAATAGCCGTGATAAAAGGAACTAATGAGCAAGTTGTGACGGCCACACTAATTATTTACGAATGGTTCTTATCTAAGTGGCACTGATGTTTTGAGAAACAATAATAATGATGCAGAAAGAAGATAATAAATTCTGAAGTGGTATAAAAATTAATAGGTGTTCATAGAAAAAATATTCGATATTTCTAACTTTTAGCACTTCACGAACATCTTGGATGTGGTCACGTTCGGTATCGTATACCTTTGTTATTCGTGCATGACTATAAGTTGACGTTGGAGACGTGATGTGGCGAGAAAACATTCGGTTGTCCTTCGGGGTAGCCCTTTTTTATAGGTTTCAGGTTCTGCGCTGAGTATACGTGATGTCTTTCGCTGTTATTAAAATCTTCGTATTTGGTAAAAAAGCTGTATTACATTTAGTTATTTATTTATATATGATTTATTGTACAGGAGAAAATAAATAACGAAAACAAAAATTACACTACAAAACATGTAATGGGCGGAATTTGAGAAAAAGAAAATAATGATGAAACTACTTTAGTTTCATAAGTATTTTAAAAACACAGGAATTATACGTAATTCTTATATGGTTTCCGTGTTTTTGGCTTTTCATTACCCACCTAATTTATTGCAAGAGTAAAATGGAGATCACAATATTCGCCTTTGTCTCGCTTTTCCTTATTTTAATTATTGCTTCACTTCTGTTTAAAAATAATTATATTATCTGAAGATCTGTGAAGACGATATTTGATGAAGATCTGATGATATCTTTGAAGATCAAAATAGTAATAATATGACCAGCTGGTCATATTATTACTATTTTTAGTTTCATAACATAAGCCAAACTAGCATTCAAAACATTTTTTTTTTCTAAACACAGGAATTGAAAACGTGGCCTCATAGAAACAGTTTCACTTTGAATTCTTCAAGTGTTTACGTCTCTGTTGTATGACACACTTGAGATTAGATAAACGTTTCATTATACTATTGTATGATTGACATGCTTCTTGTACTTGACAGATCGGTTTCCGTGTTCTACATCACGCAATGTTTGAGGATCTGAGGCTTTAAAACATTCCACGAGGTTTTCCAACTAAGGATATTTCAATCAAAAGGCAGTAACATTTGAGAGCCGTTTGATTGGTCATTTAGTAAAAAATGTTTGAAAAATACTGTGACTGTTGCCTTAAAAATTGTATTCGGAATTCTGTTATTTCTTCATAAATAATGGAGTTAAAAATGACTTTCCCTTTGGTCTGAGGTTTACAACTAAGTGGTTACAACAGGTGTTCCACTAGGGACCATTCTAGGACCATTCTTGTTTCTTATTGATAGGTACAAATTACTTACAATATCTCATAACAGATAATCGCGTTGTTTTGTTTTGTTGTTTGCAAACGATACATCACTTCTATTTGAACCAAGGCAACAACAAACCACTTCTACTGACGTTTCAGTATTAAAGTGTAATGATGTCATTATTTTTCTTTTGTGTATTTTTCTAATGTTTACAAAAATCTTTAAGACGTTACAAGGAGTAGCATTAGTCATCATCTGCCTAGCCTTTTCCCAACTATGTTGGGGTCCGTTTCCAGTCTAACCGGATGCAGCTGAATACCAGTACTAAACCAGCAGTAGCAGTATTAAGCAGTAGCATTAGTATCTGGATTTAACGTAACGTGTATTTCCCAAAAAGCTAGGCAGAGCTGTATAATAAATGCACAATTGACTAGCTATTACGCTATGTTTTTGGACTTCTTTATCTTTTATAGTATAGTATATATTTATTTGCTAGAAACATGGTATGTTTACAAAAGGTGTTCGTATCATTACATAGTGCTACATATCTCACCGTTTTAACGGTATGCAAATCCATTTACAATTATTATTACATACAATCATTGAAGTGCATGAATTTTTAGTTAACATTATTATAATATTATTAGTAATTATTATTTTAAATTATATTAATATTACAATTTTAATCAATTTTTCAATTATTATATTATATAAACTACACACTTCTATTAATTTATGCTATGTCGTTAAATAAAACAATAGGTTGAAAATAATATCACTTAACTTAAATAACTACTTATTATTTATATTATTTTAATACCAGATCAAGCGAAAAAAATTTACAGGGACCTTTTACAAAAAACTCGTGAATTGAGTAAAAACATTCCTGCAACAGCTACTTTCGTAGTGCCGAACAAAATTTTTGGAAGGGTAGTTGGGTAATTATATTGGGCAAAGCATTATAAATTAGGGAAGCCATGTAGATACAACTCTTTCGGAGGAGTTTCAACTTAGGAACAGGTATCGCGAAATCTAAATGTGCAGCTCTCCTTTTATTTGTATTATCCCTTCGTTGAAATAATGCAAGATTGGATCTCAGAAACTTGGCAATTTCGAAGATATATAATTATGCAGGGTACCGTCAAAAGGTTATGTGACTTAAATATAGGCCTACACGAATCAGACCATTCCATATTAAAAATTGCGCGGATACACTTTTTTTGCGCAATGAAAATTCGATCTGTTTCTGCGTATGCAACATAAGATAAATAAAAGAGTTTTCTTTTAACGGAGACACACCCAGAATATTAAACCTTACACGTTTCTTCAAATTAAAGTAAAGCATGGCTTATCTATAGTTCTTCCCAAGAAAAAAATGTATTATTTAGCTTTGAAAGTTTTGGATGTAGTTCACACTGTGTCTTTAAAATCCTAGAAATACGATCCAGCTTGATTAATTTGCTTTTGTCTAATATTATGTACCTAGCGTGGTAGGAGAATATTTAAGACGGTAAATTTGAAGAAAATGCATGGGGCCTGAAGTTCACTTTGGTCATCACCATATTGTATTATGTTTTTTCTTATAAGCATAATACATAATACACAAATGATTTTACAAGGATTACGCAATTCATTAATCTATTTGTTAAGCGTATCCTATCACGATCGCCTTTATTTTTCAATATTTAAGTTTTTCATTCGGTGTAATTTATCTTTGTCCAACCAGTTTTGGCGATTACTTCATTAACTTATTTCCTGTCTTAAAAATAATCCTTTTATATTTTAATCTACTTTTATGAAACAGAAGCAATTACACTTTCATTGTCACTAGTTTTTATATTACTTTATTACGCAAAGTATTCTTTGTAATAACTTCCTTGAATGGTGAGATGGATTTAATGCCATCTGGCGGAAGAAATTAGCTTTATTATTAAGAATAGTGTGCTGCAGTATCTTTATGATACCAGCTGTGCTTGACGTTGCATTGTTGAAAAATATCTACATAGTACATAACTTACATAAAGTCGTTGCCAAATAGTCGCTGTTTAGGAGTTATGTTTTGGATTACGTAAATTGTCACTTGAGGAAATGGATGTATTGCAACTAAAGTTAAGCCATTCTGTATTCATTTTTTCCGAAATCTAGGGAGGAACTTTATTAGGTGCCGTATTATGACATTTTAATGCCATCATGACTCAAGTGCAATACCATAACCTGCATTTTAATGAGCTTGTTCATAAAATAAAACACACACAAATGAATGAACCGATTACTGTAGTTCTTTTAATTGGAAACAGTCTGAGCTTAAATAAATGGGACATAGGTAAAGGCGCGGGCCCACCGCGGTGCACGGAGAGGCTACGCACGTGTATTAAGCTTCGCTTTGTAAGAAAATGTATGTGGTTGTGTCCACTGCAACCCACGGAGAGGCTATGCATGAATTGACGTCATTGATACATGCGTGGCTTGCTCGAATAGGCGGTTACATAGCTCAACGCTGTCGACGTGGGTCTACGTTTCCACTGGAGTACACGAATATGACCCATGACTATGTACAGCTCGCTTATCGCAGAGCAGTTTTCAGTCATACAGCGTAGCCGTACGTAGCCTCTCCGTGCGCCGTGCCACGCTACACATAGTCGTGGGTCTTCGTGTAGGTACTCCAGTGGAAACGTAGACCCACGTTGTCAAACAAATTAATACACGCAGCTAAATTGCGCCGCGTGCCCGTGCTCAGCATGCGCCGCGGTGGGTCCGCGCCTTTATGGTGTCAACACCCTACGTAAATTAAAATTAGGTAAATTAATATTATGCGCATTACCATATTCAAATCATTTGCATGTAGAAGAAAACAATTATATTCTTAATTTAAACAACCTAATTCATATTTTGACATGAAAAAAAAAAAAAAAAAAAAAGATGTCGTCATAGTGACCGTTTATTGTATTTTGATACTAACAATTTTGTTAGTGATTTTGTTTTAATTGGGGAATATATGTTTCTTCCCAAAAAAAGTCAACATGTATTGGCTACTCTGTTAGCTTACAATATACACGCAGTTATTGATAATTTAACTGAGACTAGGTTAAGTGACGAAACAGTATTATCTAGTATTTCTAATAATACTGTAATAGATTCTTCAAACTTTTAGACTCGACAAAGGAGAAGCATAATAAGAATATTTTACTATATCACCAATATATAAATCGCTTCTCTGGCAAAATCCTAGACGTGGAATTGTTAATAGATAAATATCATTTGGATATCTTATGTTTTTGTGAAACCTGGTTAAGACCGGATAGGATGTTGTTTAATTTAAATAATTTTTAAGTTGCCAGTGCGTACAACAGGTCCTCAACGGGGGGTGGTTCCTTGATATTATGTAATAGTTGTTTCAAACATAAGGAAAGGAAGGATATCACTGCTTGCTCTGTTGATCGCTTATGTGAGGTAGCATGTGCAGAGGTTGAAGGCCATACTTTCTTAAGTGTTTATAGACCCCCAGCATCAAACTTGTCATCATTTTTAGTAATTATGGAAGAAATATTAAGCAAACTTTTTAAAGATAATAAATTAGTTTTTGTTTGTGGTGACCTAAATATTGATTTATTAGTTAATTCACCAGATAAATGTAAGCTTATATCATTGTTTAAATCCTTGAATTTAAAATGTATATTTAATGAAGCAACTAGAATAACAGCAACCTCAGCTTCATGCATAGGCAACGTATTTATTAATTGTAAAATAAAAGACTCGTCCTTAATTAGTGGCGTCAGGTCTGATCATACTGGGCAACTCGTCTCTCATCTCAAAGAAAACTTCTCTAAAGACATTCCAAGTTTCGAATTCAAGCCCATTTCTGTTTTCACTATTAAAAGAGCATTCAAAAGTCTTAACATAAAGAACACTGAAGACTTATGGGGAATGTCCGTTAAGGTTCTTGGAGATATAATTGACACAATAGCCCCTGTCCTAACAGGCATATTTAATCAATGTTTAGACAGCGGTACGTTTCCTGATTTAATGAAACATAGTAAAGTAGTACCAATTTTCAAATCGGGTAGTAAGAGTGATCCCTCTAATTACAGGCCTATATCTGTTCTACCAGCATTGTGTAAAATATACGAAAAAATAATGCTAGACCAGATGTTGTCACATTTTAATTCAAATGGGATTTTACATAGTCGCCAGTTTGGTTTCACGAAAGGTAGGTCGACGACTGACGCAGGAGTGAAACTCATCAGTCACATTTTGGAATCCTGGGAGAAATCCACAATATACTAATCTGTAAATTACACCACTACGGAATTCGTGGACAAGCTGCTGATCTTGTTTTTTCCTATCTATCAAACAGACAGCAAAAAGTAAACGTTAACGGGGCAACGTCCTTGGGGTCTCTAGTAAAGATGGGCGTCCCTCAAGGTTCAATTCTTGGCCCTTTCTTATTTCTAGTTTATATTAATGATCTGCCTTACATGATGGCTAACTTATCGAATATAATTCTATTCGCTGATGACACTTCCCTTATTTTTAAAATAGATAGAAAAGATACGGATGTCTTACATGTCAACGATAGTCTGGCTGTTCTTTCAAAATGGTTCAAAGCTAATAATCTTTTACTTAATGCGAACAAAACAAAATGTCTTAAGTTTTCATTACCAAATGTACCCCAATTGTCTAAATTTAAAACTTGACGGCAAGAAACTAGATGCTATTACGGAAACTGTATTTCTAGGAATTACTTTAGATTCAAAATTACAATGGGGTGCCCACATTAGAGCTCTTTCAAGTAGATTAAGTTCAGCTGCATATGCAGTAAGAAAAATAAGGCAGTTAACTGATATAGCCACAGCTAGGTTAGTGTACTTTGCTTATTTCTACAGTACGAGTATTATGTCATATGGCATTCTGCTGTGGGGATCGGCTGCTGACGTAGATTCAATTTTCATTTTACAAAAGGGGTCCTCGTGAGTCCCTTAGAAACAAATTCAAAGAAATTGATGTACTAACTCTGCCTTCCCTTTATATCTTAGAAAGTATTTTATATGTTCGCAAAAACTTAGGACTTTTCAAAATAAGAAGCGATTTCCATAATATAAATACACGTAGTAAACATGAAATTGTGATACCCAAATTTAGATTAACTAAAACAAGCAAGTCATTTCTTATAAACAGTATCCGCTTCTATAACAAATTGCCAAAGCCGGTTATAGAACTTAGCGATTGAAAGTTCAAAACCCACATCAAACGTGTCCTAATCAAAAAAGCATACTATAAGATTAAGGACTACGTTGAAGACAAGGAAGTTTGGCAATAATTCCTTCTGCACATGTGGCTTCCCTGGTACCTCATTAACGGCATAACTATGTGAACGTCTATTAACTGCTCCTAAATTATGATTTTCATTTCTTTTTTGTACATACTTTGACATAACCTACAATTTTAATTTAAAATATTTATTAGTGACTTGTGGACAGAATATTTATTCAGTTTTACAGTTGTAATGACGACGTTGTCATTTGGTTTAAATATGTAGGTTTTTATTTTTATTATTTTAGTAATATTTTATATAGATTCTTTTTTAATTTGTGAATGTGAGAACGTTGTAGGCTTAATAGACTGTAGCTTTGTTAACTATCTTTTATTTTGTTAAGTACTTGCTACTTGTTGACGGGCCTATACTGTCCTCCCATACCTATTAACACTGTAGCTTATAACATTGTTAAAGCCCACTTTTTTTTTAAAGAGTAACCGTGGAGTTTCTTGCCGGCTCTTCTCCATAGGAAACGACCAATTGGAACCGTGCACCCAGCTACCATGTAGGTTTATGTGAAATAAAAAAAAAAAGATTTTTGATTTTTTTGTTTGAGTGCAAGAGAAACTACGCTTTAATTTTTAAACTTTTTTCGGACTTGAATCATGATGGCATTTATAGGTACTTACCTACTTTTAAAAAGAGCCCCGTAAGTCAAACTAACATTAAAAAAAACAATAGAAGTCGGGTCACTTTTTCCAAAAGTTTTGCTTTGTAATCAACCAAAACAAGCCCAATATAATTGTAAAAAATCTAACACACAACTGAAGCTTACGAACGTTCTGATAACGTATCCCTCTAATTAAATTACAGAAAGCTGTAAAGACATAAGGATTAGAACTAAGACTTTCACGTCCCTCACATCAACATATGCAAGTCTTAGTAAGTTAATCTCCAACAATAACCTACTTACGGTACTTAATGTAAAGTGTGTCATAGTAGTTCTCATTTCAGTTCAAAACCTAAAGCTTGGAATGTGACCTACTTGTGTGCCATCCTTACTCTTTAATTAATTTATTGTCATAAGCGATGTCTTATTTTCTTTGAAATAGGTTTCAATGGTTCAATTGCTCCTTATTGAGGCTCAAAGCATAATTTATGGATTTATGGTTTTTTCTTGCAGGATTATTGTTACTATTTGTATGTTCTTTTTCAATATGTTAAGTGTAAACTAGTTTCTACAAATAACCTAATATCTTCTTACTGTATGATTGATTGATTACTTACAGTAGACTCCCACTATCTATCCTTACATTCTCACCCTATATTATGTCTCCGCTTTATTTACAAAGTGTAACTAATGCATAGATAGTAGATCATTACAACAATTTCAGTGCACATTCTTCAATAGCAATCGTAGTAAAACATACAACTACTGCAGTTACATTTAAATAATTGTTTGCTTTCCGCTTATCTATAGCAAATAAACCGTGCAACACATGCTCACATGCTTATGTTGGTATATATGCAATACGTTTACGTGTGTCGGTATTATTTGCACACGCACCACCATTCATGTTTGTCCTTATAACTGCTGTATCATTGGTTATCTTCCTAACTTATCTGAGATCTTTATCTGGATAAGATTCCAAGTTTTATGCAACCGATGTATTTTCCTCGACTTGCGAATATATTGCTACTTACATTACATTCATCATCATACACGTAATTTGTGAAATCCCGTGACTTTTGCAACGCTATGGAGTGATTTTTGCAGAAAGCTTAGAATTGCTAGACTCCGGACTAAAGAAGAATGTCAGTTTTGGTGTCGCTTGA
Organism: Tiliacea citrago; assembly: GCA_963921375.1. Classification (NCBI taxonomy): domain Eukaryota; kingdom Metazoa; phylum Arthropoda; class Insecta; order Lepidoptera; family Noctuidae; genus Tiliacea; species Tiliacea citrago. The sequence continues at coordinate 1,601,943 of OY992802.1, forward strand.
TTTCAGAAGCGTTCATAAATGAATATGATAATAAAATGAAACATTATATGAACCAGTTACAGGGCTTTACTTCGTATGCATTAGTAAGGAAAACAGATAATACTAATATTTTATTAAATCTGACTATCAAAACGCAATTATTGGTAATATGTAAACCCAGAACCTGTGACGGTAGCAGCTATGGAGTTACCTACTCACTAGAATATGGTATTACAATTTCTATAATTATGCTAATCAGCAGGATTTTAGTGGTAGTGGTCTCATCGTGAAAACGTGGCTATGGCTGGTTTAACCAGCCATCGTCACACTTTTCTGGTCAAGGGCCACATAGGACAATGTGGGGTAGCACTGCGGGCCGCACACGTTTGTTCTGAATTGCATAAATAGTAGCATAGCAGTAAATAAAACGCCGCCTTCGCCACTTGAAACCCACGCTAGTCCTTTTTTTTTGGGTGGGAAATTATCAAATAACTTCTCCCGCTCTGGGTGGAGCGGGAGGGAGTGTCAGACTTTTACTGACTAAAACCCACCCGTGTTCCTTCAGATGCCTGTGTGCCAGGGCCACGATATCCCTTTCGGACAGGCTCGTAACCCTGGCAGGCATTGGCCCTTTCGGACCCCGTCAATTGGTGCTGACGTCTCTTTGAGGCGCGCGTGGAACACAACGCGCCGTCGACCCGGGCGTGGTCCTTATCGGACGGCGAGCTACCCATTGCTCACCGTCCGCAAGCCCGTGCCTACGGTGACCGGGAATCGGCCTGCGATTCCCGACGACCGGGGAGTCTCCTGCGGCGACTAGGGGCGCGAGGGCGTTGATTTTGCCTTACCCTCACGCGTTCCGCCTCCTCCTTCGCAAGCATTACTGTTTCGCAGAAGGAGGTGACGGCCTCCCATGCACTCTCGCTCCGAACCATGGCCTGAACCAGGGCCGAAAAGTCTGCGATTCCCAAAATAGTTAGACCCGCTGTTTTGTATGGATCAGAATGTTGGGCCACAAAAGAATTGAATGAAAGGCCATTGCATGCAGCTGAGATGAGAATACTAAGAGGGATGTGTGGTGTTACACGGATGGATAGAATAAAAAATGAGTACGTAAGAGAAAATCTGAAAGTGGCACCGGTGACTGAAAAGTTATGTGGAAATCGATTGTCATGATATGGGCATGTGATGCGGAGGAATGAGGAAAATGTCATGAGGAAAGTTTTGAGTGTTAATATCGATGTATATAAGAGTATCCCGACCAAAGAAACGATGGGTAGACTATGTGAAAGATGATAAATAGCTTAAAGCTATTTTAATTGTATAATTTGTTATTTTTATAACATTGATTTTACATTCTGTGATAACCTAAACTCACACACTGACTTATTATTTTAAAAGGAAAACATATACTATTACGATGTTTGTAAATATGTGAGCATGTATCTATCTCAAAATTAAGTTATTTTTCATTGCTTCATTTTTAATTATTTTAACCTATTGTGGTAAAGTTATTTTATTCTAGGTGGATATCGTCTTCACTTAATTAATGTACTTAAAGAAAATATTGTGAAACATTTTTAAAAGAGTAATGGTGGAGTTTCTTGCCCATTCTTCTCCATACAAAACTACCTTTTGGAAGGGGCAACTAGAATCAATTCTATAATTTTTTTTTGTAATTTTTGACGTTCAAAAGTGCCTCTTACGTGCCTTTTGACTTTTGACTTTGGGCATTTTCCCTTCAGTAGTCATTATTGGAACTACTGTGCGTTCACTATAACTTGACACGTGACGCGATTGGTATCACTGAATTTTGCACTCATGTGATTGATAGTTCTGTTCTATCAGTCGCCATTTCGACCTCTATTTGTATTGAAACTAGGACTGCAAATTTAAGTGCTACCGATCGCGTTACGCGTCAAGTTATAGTGGACACACTATATTCATTTCCGCCATCTTTGAATGTCCTATACTGTTTACTCGTTATTTACTGGATACGAGTATTATACTCTTTGGTTTACTGTTATGGTGTCTGTTTAAACGGAGCCACCTAGCTGCTCTTTAATCAACGTTGTACTGGCGAAACCGAATCCGAACCTCTTATCTTAATTCGGCCGAGATCTATCTTTGAGAGTATTTGGACATAGGTGTACTTATAGTACACCAACATTTCGCCAGCTATGTGTATTGTGAGTGAGTTTAGGCGTTAGAAGCCAGGTCATCATTATCATAATCATTTAGCCGAAAGACGTCTACTGCTGGACATAGACCTCCCACAGGATCGCGAAAACATCTAGTCCTGTGAAAGAAAGAAAGAAAGAAAGAAAAGAAAGAAAACTTATTTATTCTGCACAAACAAAACGCACAGTACAACAAAAAAAAGTCAAAAAAAAAAAAAAAACATACTAAGTAGCCAAAAGCCTCGCATCCAATACTTTAAGCATTCTGACCATGAATGAATCTTGTCCACTGGTTGATGTCAGGGACCAAAGACAATTTACAAAGTGTTTACTAAATAGTTTATAATCTCATTTTATACTCTGACTAGTTTATAGTTATCTGTGATTCTATATATATTAGTCTATGGTCTATGTGATGACAACAAAGTCGACAAACAAACAATGAAAACAAAAACAAAATGCCGATTGCCGAGTGGAAAAATAACTACTTTTGAAACAAACTATACTAATTATGAACAATTACAATAACCGTGCGTCACATCTGTGCAAGAACAGGTCTCTGCTCAGCAAAATGCTGTGACTTCGGACAAACCTATCGTCACAGCGCTGATTTTCAGCAGAAACCATGGAATAACGTAATGACGCCCCCCTGTGTGACATAATAAATCGGGTAAGTAAAATAAATTCCACAGAATAATATGTGTGATTCTGATTATAGTCAATATGTAGTATGTACTTATCGATAAAATTAAAAAGTACTTATATATATTTACGTGTATTAATGCGTAATTGTTAAAATAAAAATGAATAATACATAAACAAACACTGTAATACAAATAAATGGAACTAAAAAAATTACTTAATAATAATATAAATTCGATACACTAACAATACTCTACAAAGATACAATTAAGTTTTCATTTAGACACCATAATTTCAGGTGCACCATGGGACTTACGATGGCGGCCATTTGCAAACGGCATTCATCATCAATCCATGGCGTTGGCAAACGTGAACCATGCTTTTTCGCATGTGGTATCTTTCCCCAGCGGATTCCCGTGAACTTCACCGGGTTATTCGTCTAATCAAAATAAAAGTAATTTCAGTACTGTAACAGACAAGAGAGTAACATCGATAGTATTGTAAATAGTACTTAGAAATTCCTTAATTTAGAAGTTTTGAGATTGGTTTTAGAACTGTCAAAACAAATATCTTGAAATTGCAAACTCTCAAAACTCTTTAGGACTTTCACCACTGAAGTGGTTTGAAGAGATAAAGTTGTTTAATACCAATATTCTAATTAAATATTCTATGGGTGAATCATTTAATATCTCAAGTTTCTAGTCAGATTTTTGCTGATATAAAATTGCAGAGTGGAATCTGACAATAGGAGCACGAACAAGTTTTCTGAGCCACAGCTCCGAACGTGGAAAATTTTAATCATCTGAGTTGAATACAATACCCTTTCCCAGGTAAAAGTAACCGTGCTGTCAGAATTAATAAAAAAATATTTAATTATTATTATGTTATCAGCCTGTATTGAAGTTTTCATTCTCATCCACTACGTGGGCTTGAAGTGTAAATTATTGTTCTGCATCTGTTTTAACTAAAACCCTCCTTCTAGACTTTACGAAATTACCAATAAACCTGCAAATGCTTTTACATAGAAATCTGAAATGATGAAATCATATTTAGTTCTGAAGGTATCAATTCGTCAGCTGAAAGTTAGAAAAGGCCGTGAACGTTCGCACGTCAGACTGTCAATCGCGACTGACCGACCTGCAACTAGGTGACTGACCTCCCTGAACTTGCTGGAAGTTTTTTATCGTTCATCAAGTTTTGATCTGCATACGTTTTGTTGATTCATTCTAGCTTAAATAGGAGTGAAATGGAAATGATTACGTCTGATCATTGGCACTTAGCTCTAGACGACTGACGTCACTAAAATGCCAGTTAACAATAAGTGACGTCGGCCACCTAAAGCCTTAATATCACGAGTTTTCAAAAAATTAAAAATCAAATCTTTATTGCTTTATCACATGTGTGTACAAGATCTTAAAAATAATTATAAAGTCAAAGTCAAAGTAAAGCTGACATGGACCCTGTCTTTAGAATGGACTAATATATTAGCTGCCTTATTTTTATGGTGCGAGATCACAGAAAACTATTACATCATTTTTTTCCAAAAATCATTTATTTTATTCGCAAATAGTCGCAATATAATGTAGCTAAACGTAGTTTTATTCAAAGTCAAATTATTTATTTCAAATAGGCACTTAAGAGCCACTTTTGAACGTCAACATTTACAAAAATATGGAATTGATTCTAGTTGCCCCTTCCAAAAGGTAGTTTCGTATGGAGAAGAATGGGCAAGAAACTCCACCGATACTGTTTTAAAAAAGTTTTACAATATTTTGTTTTAGATAATTATATGTGAAGACGGTGCATCTAGAATAAAATTACTGTACCACAATAGGTAAAAAAAAATGAAGCAATGACAGATAATTTAATTATGAGATAGATACATGGTGCTCACATATTTACAAACAAAGTATATATGTTTTCCTAAAAAAAAATAAAAAAAATAAGTCTGTGTGTGAGTGAAGGTAATCACGGAATGTTAAATCATACAAATAATAAATTATACAGTAGCAACCAGTTTGATTTAGTTAGACCGGATGCCTCACAGCCTAAACGGAGTCTCTCGGCGGGTTGGCCTCGGCATGAATTTGGACAAGACAAAAGTCATGTACAATTCGCACGTCTTGCCGAGTCCAATCCACATCGAAGGGCCGCTTCTCGAAGTTGTGAAGGAGTATGTCTACCTAGGACAAGTCATCAAGCTCGGTAGACAAACTTTGACAAAGAAGCCGACAGAAGGATCCAGTTGGGTTGGGCGGAATTTGGAAAACTGCGTCAAGTCTTCTCGTCGCCTATCCCGCAATGTCTGAAGACTAAAGTCTTTAACCAGTGCGTCCTGCCCGTCATGACATACAGTGCCGAAACGAGGACACTGACAGTCGGGCTAGTCCACAAATTCAAGGTTGCGCAGCGTGCTATGGAGCGGGCTATGTTTGGAGTCTCTTTGAAGGATAAGATCAGGAATGAAATTATCCGGAAAAGAACCGGAGTTACCGACATAGCTTGCAAAGTAAGCAAACTGAAGTGGCAGTGGGCTGGCCATGTTTGTCGAAGGACCGATGGCCGATGGAGCAGACGAGTCCTGGAGTGGAGACCGCGTATCGGCAAGCGTAGTGTGGGATGCCCCACAGCTAGATAAACCGACGATCTTAAGAAGGTGGCTGGGTCAGACTGGATGCAGAAGGCGGAGGACAGGGTGTTGTGGCGCAGCCTGGGAGAGGCCTATGTCCAGCAGTGGACTGCGACTGGCTGAGCTGATTGATAGATTGAACCAGTTTGATTTTGTCTAGACTCTAGATTGTCCTATGGAGCTGGGCCAGCATGTTTCCAAGCATTATTATCCTGTCCTCTAATTTGTAATATGCTTATTTACAAAGTGTACCTACTTTTAATATATGTTTTAAATTTTCGTTCATTTAATTGCAATATATCACAAGGTATTTTGTTGTAACATCACAGTACCCCTTAAAAGATGTACTTTAGATAATCTGAAAAATGGTTGATCTATTTTATCTTTATTTCTAGTATTAAAGTTATATCGATCACTTATCTTATTAAAAAGATGTGGATATATTATCATCATTCTCAATTACAGTCTAGATTAAGAATAATGACCGATAAGTATTTATCACATTGCCATGCCAATCAATCGATAGTAATTTAGCATTCATAAGGATGGCTTCCTTATGAATGCTAAATTACTATCGATTGATTGGCATGGCAACAAACTTAGCTTCACCACAGTTTTTGGGAAGTCCCATAAATATGCAATCATCGTCTTCATAAAACCATCCATCCATATAAAATCTCTATTCAAACACATGCAAATCCTATGGTGTTAGATATTTTCAATGGAAAATTTAGATAGCTCACAGTTGAATGACACAATCTTCGAGATTATATTATCAGATACACGTTTCCGTGTTGAGGAGGATAAGAAAAGACATCAATTATGAGCCGACACGCAGGAAGAGGTATTATCTCGATCATGAACGCCATTGAATAGGCTTTGTTGTGATTATAGGGGTAGGATGATTTTATAATTAAAGTTATTTTGTTGAGTTATTCGATTGGAGTACCATGGTTTTTGGTGTAAATGGACTTGGTAATCACTTATTATTATATTCTTAAGTTAAGTTGTAAATTATGATTCCCAGGTTGGGCAGTGTTATTGTGGCTTTCTATCTGGAACGCCGGTAGCACATCTCCGCCGCGAAACCATAGCAGCGAAACCGCGGTAGTTCAATTCAACTAGTTCGCGTCATGTTCCGCTAGTCGCATCCGATTCGAGTAGCGAAACATGACTCGAGCCAGTTGAATTGAACTACTGCGGTTTCAATGTGATGGTTTCGCGGCGGAGGTGTGCTACTGGCGGAATTCCTCAGTGGCAGCACTGAGTCTGAATTTATGCCCGACTGGTGGCAATGGAATGGCCCCTATTACATGGGACTTAAAACATAACTGGCGAAATGTACTCGTAGTTGGAAGTACTGCCCAATTTCTCTGGAAACAAGGAAAGATTTTATGTTTTTTCATTAGTAAGATCTTCAATAGCCTAGCAAATTATCACACTACTTATTTATTGAATTTGTCCACAAAAGTTGTTGTGTTGTGTTTGTTGTTGTATTGTTGTGTTTGTTGTTGTATTGTTGTGTTTGTTGTTGTAAATTGTTGTTGGGTTGTGTTGTTGTTGTTTTGTGTGTCATTGTTGAAGGTTTTTGTATAAATAAAGCTTATTTTTATTTTTTATTACTCCTTATTATTTTTCGTCTGACTTTTCTCGGGACCCACGACCTTAGGAGCCTGCATACGAGGGGCCAAAGCCAACTCGCACGGGCCCGTTAGACGTTTTTAAATTATAATTATTTATCAGCACTACTGTGTTGATTTATTGTTCTGTCTGTTATATCTTCTACGTCACACCATATTATTTTGCCATCATAACATTAAAGCGATGATTTTCATATCTTTAACAATATAAAACCTCATTGGCCTTCACCCTAATTGCATAACATACCTTATCACAATCAGAAGTATTTTAAAATACTTCTGATTGTGATTTTGAAAATTTCTAATCCTTTGAATATGGCTTTATAAGAAGCATAGGATTAGAAATGTTTGAAAATTCCTCGGGTTGACAACGTAAAAATAACGCAATGAATATTAAATTGTTGAATTGACAATATTAATATCAGGAAGGGGTTAGTGATATAAGGGACTGCCAAACTGTTTCAGTATTTAAAAGAAGAGTGAAAGAACACTATTTTTCCACTTCGTCATAGTTGCGTATGTTTTTATTATTTTAATAGAATAATAATTAATATTCTAGTGATATTTATTTTAGAAGTATGTATGTTTGTGTGTATGTATGTATGTAGGTATGTATATTAGTATATTCTCATATTATTTGTTTAATTTTATTAATTAAATTGTTTTTGATTATACGTATTCTATTTTCTCTTCTACTCTTACACACGGTGTCTACATCTCTTTATCTACTTTCCTATCGCAGGTATGCTGGAAGAGATTTCTTTAGAAATAAGCATCATCTTTGTACGTATTTTTCTGTTCCTTTCTTCTTGTAAGTTTATACATAACACATACATATGTGTGTACATAAATGGTTAAATAAATTAATTGTATTCGCACTGCAAGTGAGTTACGCAATAACTCCTGTCCGGTCCTGTTACGCTTCAATTTGCCAGATTATCAACAAATCAAGATAGTTCATTTTGTTGACTCCTGTGTCTCCTCAGAGACTACTGATGTGAAGGATTTCCTCTACTTATCCAGAAAGAAATGTATTAAGCTATAACAGTCTATATCAGTCTATACAAGGCTATTTCAGGCGCTTATCTTCCCGCCCGAGTTGTAAGAGTCAATGGACGGGAATAAGTTATTGGGTAGAGCTCAGAGAGTTATGCTGATACAAGGGACGAGCCACGGCTTCGTGCTCTTATTAAAGTAATAACTTTGATGTTAAGAGCAGGCAGTCTAAATCAAATTTCAAACGCAAGCTCCGCCCCTCGCTCCCCGCCACTCCGATATGTGCTAAACGCTAATACATCACACTAATATTATAAAGGAGAAAGTTTGTGAGTGTGTGTGTGTATGTTTGTTACTTCTTCACGCTCAAACGGCCGCACCAATTTTGATCAAATTTTGTATGGAGGTTGCTGACACCCTGGATTGAGATATAGGCTACTTTTTATCCCGATATTCCCGCGGGATCGAGACTTACGCGGGTGAAACTGCGGGGCGCAGCTAGTGAGTATTAAAGTTGAATATCGCGTACGCTCTTTGGTCGTGTTCGAGCACGAAACTAAATAGCGTAAGTCTCAATTCTTATTTCGTATAAAACTAAAGTAATAAATTGATCTATAGAAGAAATATCTTGTGTCGGGATAATAATCTATATTTTCTTGCTGTGAATACTTATTTTAGACATAAAAGTTGTTTTTTTTTTTATAATTATCCTTAAAAAAGACATGATTTTCGAATAAAAAATGTATTGAGAGAAAATATTACAATGGAATTTTAACATGGAAAGAAAAAGATCCAATAAATCATATACTAAAGTTTAATTTTGCTTGTATGTGTGCCTGTTTCAGAATATTCATACAAATTAACATAAAAATAGGGAGCCTCTTCTTAAGAGGTTGAATCTTAAAAGTCCTAGAAACAGAAATTTGCTCCGTTTAAGTTCATACATCTGGTCATACACGCACGCCGGTTACTACGCAAATGACCTTTCTGGAGAACATCACCAATAAGGTCATCTACATCTTTAAGGTAATGTACATCTCTACTTAATAAAATTCTTAAATACATTCAGTCGCTGACAGACAACTCGGAGCTTGTAATCCGCTGGGTCTAGAAGCATAAAAGTTTGCAGAAGAGTTATTTATTTAAAAGGAAGTATTTAAACACAACTGGCGAAATGTGGGTGTACTATAAGTGCGCCTCTGCCTAACCCTTCGGGGATTATAGGCGTGATGTTATGTGTGTAAGGAAGGATTTTTGAAAATGCATCCATGGTTAAATAGGGGATAAAACTGCATGGAAGTTCGTCATGTTTGCCGATGGGAATCCCATCAGGCACACGGCTTGTAATTGTATGTATAGTTCTTAATCGTATAAATAAATTCTAAGATGTTCACAAATTTCATAATTTATTTAAATTTGACTACGTAACTTACTTCGCTGTAAGCTGTATAGCGAATCCCTTACAGCTAAGTTTCAGCCCCTGCAGCTTGGTTTTGGCTCGAAAAGGGGCTATGAGGCTGCCGTACATGCCCTTTCCACCTTTTTAAACTCAAACAAAGGTGAGGTTATCCTCAAGGTTGACGTGAAAAACTCTTTTAACTCTGTAAACAGGGACACTTTGTTGGCTGAAGTCAAAAAGGAACTACCCGAAATTTATGGTTTTATGTGGCAATGTGATAGGTACCCATCAAAATTATTATACAAGGACAATGTTTTGGAATCAGCAGTTAGATGCCAACAAGGTGACTCTCTCGGGCCAGTCATTTTCAGCTTGGCTATTCATCCAATTATCCATAAACTAAATTCAAAATTTAACGTGTGGTATTTAGATGATGGAACGCTAGGAGGTGATGTAGACACCATGCACCGTTTTGAAAAAAAACCTACAACTCCTCAAACAACAATTTAAATATATTGGCTTGGAACTTAACCCCTCAAAATGTGAAATTTACCTTTCTGACATTACCGACAGAAAATTGACCCAAATTTGACAAATCAAAATTTTTGAAAAAGTTTACTGCACCTCCTAGATTCCCCTATTTTAGAAGACAGCTTTTCTCCTTTCATCAGCGTCATCAAAATTAATTTACATTCGGCATTCGCCCTGATTAGATACTGTTGTTTTGGCCGAAATTTTATATATTTTCTACGTTCTTCCCTTTTATGGAAGCAACCACATCTGTTGGACAAAATTGACCAAATTATTCGCAGCACACTTACATCCATTTTAAATGTGGCCTTGGACGACCGAGCGTGGCTTCAAAGTCACACTACCCATCCGTTTTGGTGGCCTTGGCGTCCGCAAAATTACCAGTATTAGCTTACGTTCCTGTCCTCTGTCCACAGCACTGAAAAGTTGACCCGGAAAATTTTAGCTACTTCCCTGGTTGACTCTGAAGTGCCGTGCTTGACCGATGCCGTGAACGTCTGGAAAGCGGCTTGCCCGGATACAGATCGGCCCGCAAACCCATCTTCCCAGAGACAGTGGGATGAGCCGCTCTGCAGGTTGGTACGGTATAATCTTATCAATACGTCTACCAATACTGCTAAGCGTGCCCGCCTGCTGGCTGTGGGTGAGTGGGAGTCGGGCCTCTGGCTTTAAGCACTACCGTCACCCAACACAGGCACTATGTTGGGTGACAGCACCTTCCGTGTCGCTACCTGTCTGCGTCTGGGCGCTCCTTGCATCGCTGCCAGTGCGTAGAAGCTGTCGACTGCCTTGGACATCATGGCCTATCTTGCAGTAAGAGCGCAGGCCGAATAGCACGTCACGCCAGCATTAATGACATCATCCGTCGTGCTCTTGTCACCGTCGGGGTGCCAGCTATTTTAGAACCTAATGGCTTGGCACGCGACGATGGGAAGAGACCAGACGGAATGACCATAATGCCTTGGAAGTTAGGTCGGCTTTTGGTGTGGGATGCAACATGTATGCCTTTGCAGCCGCATTGCGCCACCCCATCTTTCTAGCACGGCGAGCTGTGCTGGGGCGGCTGCTGCAGGTGCAGAAAACCTCAAACGGCGAAAATATTCCAATGTTATTGGGTGTTATATGTTCGAGCGGTTTGGGGTTGAAACACTAGGGCCATGGGGTCCAAGTGCCCACTTGGTTTTTCAGGATATCGCCAAGCGGTTGGTCGACTCTTCACGTGACCAGAGGGCTGGTCTATTTTTCGGGCAAAGAATCAGCATCGCCATACAACGTGGCAATGCTGCCAGCCTTTTGGGCACTTTTCCGGTTGACAGCGATGCGGACCAATTTTTTGATGCCCTATGATTCTGTCCCCTCCTTTATTATATAATGTACATATTATTATATTCTGTTAGCGTATATATTATGTAAATATTTTTCCGAATTACTACGTAACTAGTTATATTGCTTTTATTGTCGGTACAATATTTCCCACTACTTCCAACTCAATGCTATTCCTGTACTTTTTATCCAGGCTTTGTTTTCCAATTCCGAAATAGAATAACAATAGGACTGAGTAGGTGGGCAGTAGACAGACAATGCTCGGAAACCAATACTACAAATCTTGTCAGACCTGATTGGATCGGCATGAATCTGAACGTACCGTACAATCGGATTACATTATGGACTTGCGACTTCCGACCGTCCACGCGATTTCAGACTAGACTACGTACCTAGATAGGCATGATAATAAACAAAAATATCAATGATATCTGCTATCTGCAGGACAAAATCGTTTTCTCATATGAAAAAGGTGAGCTTTGATTATACATTGCGTGTTGGATTTAGACAATTATTTGCGTGACACAAATAAAATGGCAATCGATCGCAATGCCTTTCATTTTGACATCCATTGCTTCCTAGGTTAGAAAAATTCTTCAGCTCAATAACGTAAATAACGTGGGTGAACTGTCAAAATGAAAGGCATGGCGATCGATTGCCATTTTATGTGTGTTACCCGATTGGATTTCACTTTATGGTTTTCACAATATTTTTTTCTTTATGGGTTCACCATAAGGTGTACTGAGATTAACATTCTAAGATTAACTTAGAATGTTTGTTAGGATTTGAAGTCTCTCGACTCTTACTAGACTCTTCCGACGAGACTCTTACTAGAGTCAAACCCTATACTAGTGCTAAACAAGTAGTAGGCGTACACAACATCACGACACCATCCTTTGACTTAAAAAATCTAGCAATATTATCTCTTCAAGAAGGTCGCAATATCTCAAACTTATCAGTTATCGTTTTATCATTCCGAGAAGATATATTTTCTGAATCTCGAAGATCACAGAAAATAGATAACATTGAAAACGCGGCTCTTTATTGACAAATACATTTTGATTCTCTGTCTCGTGGATTTAGGAGCGGTAAATATGATTACGAAACATAATAATGATGATACCTAGCCGCTGTATGTTGGTATAATATTGTCATTTGATTATTATTTTGTCATTCGTAGATCTTTGGCGGTCATTACGGGTAGTCAGAAGCTGAAAGTCTCACAACCATTCTTCACCGAGGGGTATCGTGTTATCCAGTAACTGGGATGTGGAGATAAAAAAGACACTTTAGTGTCATGTAAAATTTTAATATTCAGCTGCTTTTGGTTAAACTGGTTGCCGAACCTAAATGCTAGCACAGAAGCGGGCGAGCCGCAACGCAACGCATCGCAAAATTTCCATTCATCACTTGCGTACACCAATATAGCCTGCAGAGTAGGCAAGCTGAAGTGGCAGTGGACTAGCCATGTTTGTCGAAGGACTGATGGCCGTTCGAGTAGACTAGTCCTGGAATGGAGACCACGTATAGGCAAGCGTAGTGAGGGACGCCCCCCAGCTAGATGAACCGACGACCTTAAAAAGATGGTTGAAACAGACAGTGGACTGCTATAGGCTGAGTTTATTGACTGATTGACTTGCGATTGACATATTCTATGAACCATCGCACACTAGAGGTGGGCCGCACCGTACTTATTTTTAAATGAATGCTGCGACCCATTGTGACATTGTGATGCTTATGTATTACATTATAAAACAAGTATGTAGGTACTATAAACGGCATTTGACAGTATAATATTATTATCCACACAATCCCTTGAGAAACAGAAACTATTCAGTTTAAGTTACCCTAAGCTACATTTTCACTTTATTCAAAGGTAAGTTTTGTTCTAAATAACTTAAAGAAAACCCGCAGACAAGCAACACAATTCACTTTTACAATAACAAAACTTCTATCTACCAAAGTTTCCCGCTGCGAGAAATGAAATATACCTATACTATGAGGAAAAAACTCAAAAGTTACAAAAAAAATTACGTAATCTTTTCCTCATACCTTGAATTTCGGAGTAATTGTTTTTAGTCTTTTGGCTCGTAAACTGGCTTTAGCGGTAAGTGGTTAATTTTGGACACTGTGCGCTGAAATAGTACAGTTACATCGGCTGCCCAAATTGTGAACTTGTGAATTGATTTTCTAATAAGTGTAGGTAATCCCTAATCTCTTCAAAGTAAGAGTGAACAGGCTTCTTCTGGGTAAGCTCACTCCATCGTCGACTTTGTCGCTGTCACCTCTGACCTAGGCTTTTTTTTTTTTGTGTGGATAATTATCAAATAACTTCTCCCGCTTTGGGTGGAGCGGGAGGGAGTGTCAGACTTTTACTGACTAAAACCCACCTGTGTTCCTTCAGATGCCTGTGTGCCAGGGCCACGATATCCCTTTCGGACAGGCTCGTAAAGTTTGTTTTGTATTCATTTTAAATGTCGTATCGTAGTCGTGGAGCGGCCGTTTCGTTTATTTTGTTGCGAACGTCACTGTAAAGTGTGGAAACGTATCGGTTCCATCCAGGCTAGACTAGTCTGATGGTGGAAGGTCAAGAGCAAACCCATCCCAAATAATTAAAAAAAAAAACATTCTCCTTATCTAAAATGGTGCGTTGCACATTTTTGTGTATACATACTTCAATACGTATCTGTCTATCTATTCAGCCCGTAATACCTCACTGCTGGGCAAAGGCCTCCCTTTCCTTTTTCCACATGTTTGTCCTTCGTTTGGAGTCAAGTTCGCCCCTCCATCTTCGTCTTGGTCTGCCGCGATGTGGTCTACTATTTGCTGGAACTCAATCAGTGGTTCTTTTAGCCCACAACTCATCTGACATGCGGCGGACATGTTCGGCCCAATCCCACTTAAGATTGGCAGTTTTTGGTTGTGCTTACTCAGTCCGAAAGGCGAACCCCGAGGATATTATATAAACATTGGTAATATTATAAAAACCTCCACTAGTCACAACACGCAGTAATGACAATAGTTTAGAACAGTAGGACCATAGGACGCACGTTAATGGGAACACTTTGATCTTGAGCTAGTCTAACATAGTACGGGTTATCAATAGAATAAGAGGCCGGCTTATACTGGTATGGTTACCACTGACGGCACTGCGCCTACCGTACACACCTAGGAAGTTAAGCACCGCTATGACAACGCCAACTTGTTCCCCAATATCTTCACAATGACCTGTGCCAATAGCTCCATATCTTGATGAGCCATATTTCAATAGCTCATCTCGATACAAGAGACGTAATATGTTAAAATAGGTAATTTAACAAACATAGGTACCTACATATATAAACTCACGCCTCCTTTCCATGAGCGTCGGCAAAAACTACAGAGTTCCATCTGCTAGGATCCTTATAAACTCCTTTTGCTTCGTTTACGTTCATACGACTACACGCACGCTGCGCCAGTTGCGAGTACTAGCCACCTAATCCTATTGAAAGAACATCGCCAATAAGGTCACTAATATCATTAATAAGTTTTTCTAGTTTAACAGAATTTAACAATAACTATAATTGTTAAGTTTGATTAGAATTTAATTTATAACGTCATTAGTGGTGACGAACATCCAATTGATATTTCGTTAAAACTTTTTCCTCAAATAATATGTACAAAGTTTATTGCCTAAACTCAATCATCATTCGTCATTTCAGCCGAAAGACGTCCACTGCTGGACATAGGCCTCCCTCAAAGGAGGGGGTTTGCCATAATAACCTCGCTTGGCAGGCGGGTCGGCGATCGCAGTATGGTGTTAAAATGCATAGAGAACGCTGCTGCCAATTCTCTAGTAAGTAAACTCAATAATTTTGTGTAATTTATGTGCGGACATTGTTTCAAATATTTTTAATATTTAGAGTTCATTAGTAAGTGTAATGTGATTTGAAGGGAACTTTATAGGGCCCTAAATTTTCCTCATTAGGCTAACCCAATCAACTTAGTTCACTGCCGTGAATATTCGTTAGTTAATACGCATCAGTAATTTAATAATATAAAACGGCGTTTTACATTTACCGAGAGCCAGTATTTTTATTTTCTATGTAATTTTGTTATGAGAAAATGAGTCAATTGGGCTTGAACTTGGGCGTTTTCCTCAAACTAATGTGGTGTTTATTAACTTAGTTCACTGCCGATCCCAATTCGTCTAATAAATTGACGGAGATTAGCATATTTGTCCTTATTTCTACAATTCCTCTCAGTACACACTGATATTGGGATGTTGAGATAATCAAGATTTATTTTTCTGTGACGGTAAACAAAGACTGTGGAAACGCTTTTGTCTGAAGTGGGCCATACATCATTTTTGATGTGAACGGTGTTCCAGATTTCTATAGTTGCTTAAAACAATAGCAGAGTCTTTGTAGTAAATCACTTTCTGTTCATGACATTATACCCAACCTAGATTTAAAACAAAAATAGTAAAAGGGTAAATTAAAATATTGTTTCATAATTTGCACTTCGAAATGCTTACTCAGTCAAAAAATATAAAGCAGATATTAAAAATTCACTAGCAATAATTATTGCTTATTCTTGACCTCAAGGTAATCTCCTTGGCTTCCCTTGCCATCATGGAAACCTAAACAACAGGCTGAGAATCCCACCAAAAACCCTGAATGTTACAGTTTCCTGGTTTCAAAACCCTATCACTAAAACGCCACGACTAGTGTGGTCAATAATAACAACATCAGAACACAAAGCCATAATATTTATACACAATAACCATGTGTTATGATAACCAATTAAAGCGTTCCCTTTTAATCAATTCAGGGTATCCTTGTTGATAGCTAGCGGTCACAGTGTTGCGGTTTTCCCATGCCATTGTCCCGAGTTTACTGAGATGTCACACAAGAATTATACATCATTTTCTAGTGAATCGATGCTGAGTTTATGCGAACCGTTCTTTGTATTGGTCAATGAGGTAGCTGCTGTTGAATAAAGGATAAAGTAATAAGGATTTTACGTCACAAAATGTAGCGTTAACCTTAAACAGAGACATAAGTAGGTATGAAGAATAAATAGTCAAATCTATATTAAACAAACAGGAGGAGGAATAGTTAACCTATTAATTATTTGAGAATCGAAAACTGCCTGTCATCTTGTGGATTTGATGTAGGGATTTTATCAGGTAGACATTATTTTTCACTTGTTTATTGATGATGTTATAGCATGATAAATGGAAAAAGATCCTGAATGGTGACAGCAATAATGATGATTCTTCTTTATTTCTCTTTATATGGTATATAAAGACAAACATCCCGAAGTAAGAGAGCCAATAAATGTCCCAGCCAACTTGGTTTTCACATCAGGACAAATATTAGTAGGGTTAGCAGATATTTAGTCTGTGTGTACGTGACATTTGACTGTAATAGCAGTTACACCCACGACATAGGGAATCCCATGGAGGGATAATATGCGTGAAGCAGTTTATTTGTTTATTCGTCTAGTGCGGTCAGACGAAACGTGTTATGGTGTCTGACAAATATTGAAGACAACCAGAAGCCTTAAAATGTATGACAACTTATACACAACCAAAAGGAGTACAATATAATTCAGGTGGCAGGGTAAAAAGCGTACATGTTTTTGTTTTAAGTAAAGATATTATTTAAGCTGGAATACAGAGCCCAAAATTCTTAGTAATAAGTTTAGGTGACGATGATTTATATACGAATAATAAAAAAGAACCAGGTCAAACACAACAAAAGGTTACTAGTATGAATTGTTATGAAAAGCATAACGTGTCGGTAGCCAGTGATACCGCAAGTAGTATGAGTCAACTAAAGGAAATTGGTCATTGTGGTCACTACGTATTTACGCCCAGCGATCTAGCCAACACGTTCACTTGCCTTAGAGGCAACCACTTAGATATTGTACACACTGTGATGAAAATGTAGTCACATGTCACGGTATCGAGATGATTTGATAGTGGTTCTTTCGAAGATTGAGAATTTAGGCTGAAAACAATGACTACTGTACTAAAAGCAAATTTATTGATTTAAGAATGTTAATAAATTAAATTAAATATTCAGTTTGGCAGTAGCAAGGTTTGATAGACTTTATATGGACAATTTTTTATGTCGGAAATAAACTTAGTTAATTTTATGAAAATTTAAGAAGCCTAATATTAAATCGAATAAGATAAGATATGAAATGTAATACAGAAAAAATATCCAATATAAAACATAAAAGAAAAAAAAAATAGAAACAGACTTCTTCAGGCTGTCGTCCCAACATGTGACAAGGGTCAAACAGAGAAGTTGGTTATTGTGATCCTCGCTAAACGTTGGGCTAACAATTTGTCATAATTCATTCAAGTGGTTAAGGACTTTAACCCTATATAAGGTTTAAATCTTGATAGAAATAAATCTTACAGGATGATTTATAATGAGCATCATAATTTTAGATGAATGGATAATCAATGTAAATAAGAATAGATAATAATTATAATAATCTCCAACTCAAATACTCGAATAAATTTTCGATAAACATAAACACTTAGGGGTTTATTTATAAACGATGATTAAGTTATGAGATATTTAGATGTCAAAAATGTATGGTTAAACTGTCGCTAATCATAACTTAACTTTAAACAGTGTTTATAAATAAACGCCTTAAAGTACAGTAAACAATCCAGATATTCATAATAAGACACAAAAATGCAAATACAAATTTGATTTAACCCAAGTCGTTTATCCACGTTTTTTAAATATTAGAATTTGTATTGTTGGTACAGGTAAATTGTATACGTTTTTGTACACAAATTTCTGTAATAAATTAAAATCTATTGACACCTTCAATTGAATAGAATAATAATAAATGATGTTACATTGTACGACCGGCTTTGACATGGCTGAAAACAGGGTCTCGCTAGAGCGTAACAAAGAGAAAATCACTGCCCTTCTATATTGGACAGTAAAGGACGATTACTGACAAAAGAGCCTATACAAATATTACTCCTTTGGGTTGGTTTTTACCGGCAGATATAATATACATGCTTTTTTGTCTATATCATCGAGCAAAACCGTGTAAGGGCTCAAAATAAACGACACTCTTCCATATTTGTCAAAGAGACTTACTTGCCTTAGTCTTTGATTAGGCTGCTCTTTGTATAATTAAACGCAAACAGACTATAACATCACTTGGTTCTTTTAAATGATAATGGAACGTCAGATTCACAGCTTAATAAGTGTTGGGGAGCATCCAATTTTAGTGGTGCAGGTAAATAAACAACAAATCAATATTTCGGAAGACGGTTCAATATTCTTCACATATACGTTAATGTCTTGTGTGCCACATTTCCTGACGCCTACTGCCCCAAGGAATGAAATACCTAAAAGCAACAGTCAATAAGCACTACCAATCATATAATATCTACGATCCGTCTACTTACTTCCACTGAAAATACTGTTTAGCCCTCGAACATTTAGAAACAATCGCTTCCGAACTTAAGCCCTCGTTTATGGCGTCACTGAGCAGGGAACAAAACACTACCTACAAAATAGGTTTACACTAGCAATTTAATTTAGCAATCTTTATTTTCAACACGCGGTTTGGACGTGAGAGATGTTTGGACGGGCGACGTGCGCTCGAAGTCGCGTCCCGCGCCAGACTGAAGGCTGCGAGGTAAGCTGGGCCAATAGAGCCCGGTGCCCCCGCACCCCGCAGCCCCCGCCCGCCCAGGCACACGCGCCGCTCTACAACCGCGCATAGACTAGATAATGCAGATGAGATAAGTGCTGAAAGACCTTGGTGGTCAGCTTAGAACCGATACTGTATTGATGTTCAATTGTTTTCTTGGAATTTTGATGACAGATAATACCGACCCATTTAGCGCTACAGCTATAAGGCCGTGCATGATGGTTAGGCACTCCTCATAATGGGCCGACGAACTAATAAAGTTTGCAGGAATCCAGTAGACGTGGAGGGCACAGGACCTGTCATTGTGCCGATGTTTGGGGTAGACCATGTTCAGCAGTGGAAGTCTTTCGGCTGAATGATGATGCTCTTGCAAGGACAATGGTAAAGATGACTAGGTAAATGATTAAAGTGACAGAATCCATGGAATTTTCTTATAAGCATTATATATGATTGATGATCTTAAAGCCGTAATCCTCTAATCTTAGGATTAAAGATATGACAGTAGTCTACGGAACTACGCACTGTAAATGCGTAGTACTGTGAAGATCTAATAAAATATTATGTTTATAACGTGACTTCAAGAAATGTGCTTGTAATTTAAATTGTTTAATTAGAGATTTTATATCAATTTTAATGGATGGATTGAATATTGTTTATGAATTAAGTGTTAACATAACTTGTTTTGTGTCTGGTCTCCTTCTTGGAAATTAATATTTTCTATTAAAATGTGGTTTATACATGCTATGGATTTACGTCTGATAAATTTTAACTTTAACGGCCTAAAAAATAGTTGTTGAACGAAAGTAAATCAGGCAGTCAGTTACACTACCAAACTTGCTTAACTTACTAGACTTTAATCAAGCTAACGATAAAGAAACAAAAGAAATAGTTAAAATACCCATCCAATAGTAAAGGCGTGGAACAAAATAAAATTAGCAAAGGGAAGATCATCATAATAATTTTTATTGCATAATCCTTGCCAGAATTTTACTCCCCTCTTTAACCTCTCTGTACTTCCTAATCTTTGGCGTCTTCCAACTCCCACTGTTTTTGATCAGACTCAAAAGAATGTTATATTCGTGAAACAATTAGCTTTATGTGATTATTTTCAAGAAAACTCCCTCCATTTCATTCCAAGTTATCGTTTAGATGTATAAACATGATATAAAACTAACACACTTAATTATATACAAATGTAGGAGTTCCACGTTAGACAGTGGATCGAAAAATGTACCAACTTAGGGCAATTGCTTCTGCTATAACAGAGAACAAATATTGTCACAAATACTAGTTGGTTTAAAATCATCAAGTTTAAATTTACGAGTTAATGTTATGGAATACTTTTTTGGAGCAAAGAATTTTGGGATAAATTATTATTTATACTTACCAAGCATTCGTGATCAGAAATATAAATTCGGTTAGCGTACGACTAGAAAATAAATTATCTGATTGGTACAGTTGCCAAGAAGTGTCAGGCTTACTGAGCTAAGTTCACTGGGTTTGATTTAGTAAGTCTGAGTAACTGGCCATAGCCTCCACGGATGGCGATACTATTATACTGCACTTCCGGCACACCCTGGACAGTCAACACTGCTACCTTGCTGTTTGGCTCATATTTTTACTACGAATTGAGCTATCTAATCTAACTAGCTTGTATTTTCCCACTGCTGCACTACTGGGCACTTCCACCCCCTCCCTTTTCCACACAATGGTGTCTTTTGCTAGTGCCAGCCAGCCCTTTCGGTAGAAGTCAAGCTCGTCCCGCCGTCTTCGCTTTGGCCTGCCGCGGTGACATCATGCGTCTAATGGGACCCACTTGGTGTTTATTTTTAAGCCTATTTCTCATTTGACATGTCTGGCCCAGCTCCACTTAAGCTTAGCGACTTTCTGGGTATTGAACGTGAACTTGGTTTTGGCATGCAGTGTTGTGTTCCTTATACGGTCCGAAAGTCGAACCCCAGGATACTGTGCTCCATGCCTCGCTGGTAAATCTCGAGACTGGACCTCTTCTGAAGTGAGAAATTTTGATTTCATTCGTTCTGATACGATTGAAGTAGCCCGTTATAGACCACGGCTGACGATTATCAACATTGTCAAACAAGCAGTGGATGATCCGCTGCTTTTTTCATCGCCTTGCAGGGCATAACACTTCCAACGCCACTGCTGATGACTTGTCTCTGAATCTTTGGTTAAATTGAAACAAAAGCTACTGAAATTAATAGTGTGTTGCAGGTGGATGCTGCTGATCATCCTATAGACCTTGTAAACCAACAAGGCGAAAAATATATTTTTTTAGTTTTCATTCTATCAGATAGAACTTAAACTCAAAGCATATAATTCAATTAAAATAATTACAGGCACTTTTTAATTGGCAAAGAGTCGGTCAGTTAGTCAGAAAGTTGAAGCTATTTGCCCATTCCGAAACGTAGATCTCTATGGAGAACACACAAAAAACTCCATGGACACTTTTAAATTAAGATATTACAAAACCCTGGGTACATTATTCTTGCTTCTTTTTGTGAGATTAATGTTAAAAAAAATTTAAAACAATTCAAATTATAAGATTAAAAGATTACAAATAAGCCTGGCAGTTAAGAGATGAGCAGTCTCAACTGACGACGGCGCCCGTTCACGAACATGACGTGTGGATCAGCACCGTCCAGCTCAATCATTTTGTTTTTGTTTCACGCGCCACCATCAGCGAGACAAGTCAACATACATCATAACATAATAAATGGCTCCATGGTACTCAGATTAACAAAATTGAAAAAAATACTCCTAAATTATACAAAATTTGCAAATTTCAAAGATTAATAAAATGTTACTAGCAAAACGAAAATCATTATAACCTACTGAAGTATTCAACAACTAAAACTTGATTACAAAAAAATAAACTGATAAAATGAACTGAACTGTCCAGCTCTACATTAGATGCCTTATTGTATTGAATTGATGTGATAACAAATATTTATTGCCAGTACTATGTAGGTGTTTAGAGCTAAATAATAACAGCCGCACAGGTTGATCGACGGGTAAGCTACGCTTGTCGCGATCGGTTCGTTGACGGGAGACCATCAATTACATATTAAGACCCCACACGAGTACCTCGGAAAGCACGTTAAGCCGTTGGTCCCGGCTGTCATTCGTAGATCTGCGACAGTCGTTACGGTATCACGACAACTCGACCTCGACTACTCGACGCCGACATTGACCACAACAAGTTGAACTCGACAACTTAACTGACAACTTACATTAAAAATCATACTTCACATTCACACTTATCAAACAAAAATTGACTAAATTGTGGAATTGGATAAAAATGGTGGTAGAAACTAAAGTAGTACACCCCGACCAAATGGGTTTGGTTAGGCTATAACTGTACTGTCGGGCCGGCACTAGCCGGGAATTACGGAAGTAATACTAGCTCCCAAGATCCCCGGTGCAAGTGTGGGAAGGGAACACCAGGGTGGTTTTTAGTCAGTAAGAGTCTGACAGACCCCTCCGCCCACCCCAGGGCAAAGGACATCCATGAGGATTTTCACCCCGGCAAAAAAAAAAAAAAAAAGGCTATAACTGTAACCACGCGAGCCAAACGAGCGAAGCAAGCGGTGCCGCGGAAGTGGCCGGTGAGCGCTGCATACAACTTGGTAGTACTATTAGTAGTTACTAGGCTATGTAATAATTTTAGGACAATATTAATTTTATTGACCGCAAAAATGAAAAAAAGTTTTTTTACTGTATTTTTCCTGGTTTTAATACGGAACCCTAAAACTGGTAAGCGAACCGTTCTTCCTCGTGGTCTCATTGACAGTCTTTCATGAAAACAGATGGCAGTATGTCAATATTACTAGGGGTTTAAATAACTATTGCTCCCATTCTCATTTTGGAGCCGATTAGTCAGGTTCGAGTTGTTTCTGGGTTGAGTTGTCGGATTCGAGTCTGTTATCAGGGTCGAATTGTCGGGGTCGAGTCGTCCGGGTCGAATTGTCGGGGTCGAGTCGTCCGGGTCGAGTTGTCAATTCCTGGGGCTGAATTGTCGCAGGGTCGAGTTGTCCGGGTTGAGATGTCACGGGGTCGATTTGACGTAGAATCGGACTAGTAAAACGATGAAACTGATGACAGTATTTTTATCTTAGATTTTATTTTATTTTGTATTTTTTATTTGTACCTCGTTAGATACCTGATTAAATGAAGATGTCTTCCCCGTAATTTGTTCGCTTAATGCAATAGTATTTTTTTTTAGATAAATGGTGTCTTTTACGTTATGGGGTAGTCTGAAGCTCAAAAAGTCTGTCAACCAGCCTTACCGGGTAACTTTAAGGGTTATCGTGTTACCGAGTAACTCGGTTTCAGATAGGCAACTGCTCCATGTAAACTACTGGTATTCAGCTGCACTCGGTTAGACTGGAAGCCCACCCCAACGTAGTTGGGAAAGGGTAGGCAGATTGATTTATGTAGGTGTTTGAAATTTTACTCTCTCAACGATCCAAGAATTTCTCGAAAAACATTCTCTAATTATGATCGTTAAGAGGCTCCCTATTTTTATGTTAATTTGCATGAATATTCTGAAACAGTCACACACACAAGCAAAATGAAACTTTAGTATATGATTTATTGGATCTTTTTCTTTCCTGGTTGAAGAACGTAGGTAATTGCAATATTTTCTCTCAATAATTTTTTTATTCGAAAATCATGTCTTTTTTAAGGATAATTCTAAAAAACAAACAAGATTGTTTAGCTTTTATGTCTAAAATAAATATTCACAGCAATAAAATATAGTTTATTATCCCGACACAAGATATTTTTTCTCTAGAGCAATTATTACTTTAGTTATAAACAAAATCAGAATTGAGACTTACGCTATTTAGTTTCGTGCTCGAATACGATCAGAGTGCACGCGATATTCAACTTTACTACTGATGTATTAGCGTTTAGCACATAGCGGAATGGCGGGGAGCGAGGGGCGGAGCATGCGTTCGAAATTTGATTTAGTCTGCCTGCTTTTAAACAGAATCTACCAAATTACAGTCCTAACACGTTCATCTCCAAGGAATAGTTGCGTGAGGAAATTATTTTTCCCCACAAACCTCATTTCAGTGGCATCAGGCGAGAAATAAGTGATACATTGTTGATATGGGGGAAAGTTTTCAAATTAATTAAAATGTACGTTACTAACATCGTGTGCCTTTGGGAGAAGATGAGTTAACACTTCTATGAGGATGAGAAGTTTTTAAATTATAAGGCTGTACAGAAATTTGTGATGTGGTGACTTGAAGATAGAATAGAATAGAACAGGAACAAAGTGCCAAAGGGAATAGAATAGGGTCTATTCTTTTCTGGCTTGAAGATAAACGGAATTACAGGACCATGCAAATTCCTAGTTAGGTATTATGTGAAAGAAAAGTATCTGGTTTATTTTACATTCTGTGATTCCCTTAACTAACACACAGACTTATTATTTTAAAATGTTTAGGAAAACATACTTTTACGATGTTTGTAAATATGTGAGCACCATGTATCTACCTCATAATTAAATTGTCTATCATTGATTTATTTTTAAATTATTTTAACCTATTGTGGTATAGTAATTTTATTCTAGGTGCATCGTCTTCACATTTGTATCTTAAACAAAATATTGTAAAACATTTTTAAAAGAATAACGGTGGAGTTTCTTGTCCATTCTTCTCCATACGAAACTATCTTTTGGAAGGGCCATCTAGAATATTTTTTTTTTTTTTGTAAATTTTGACGTTCAAAAGTGCCTCGTATGTGCCTATTTGAAATAAATAATTTGACTTTGACTTTGACGCCAATTACTTTACACGAGTGTGTTTTTAAGTGTCACGAGTATTTTAATACCTAGGTGCCGTTTCATACACTACTTTATCTTAAGGGTAGTTCTACAGGGACAACATTTTCGATTTCTATGGGTATATATTTCTGTAACCAACTAACAAAACGGCATGTAATTTTTTTTTGTACAGTTTAGCTTTATCCCTAACTGGGACAAATTATATTTTTTAAATAGTTGGTGCCTAGGTACGAAATAAAAATATTTGAAGTTTGTTCTTATGATTCATATAGCGCGTCCGTTTGCCATTTTCCGGAACAAAATGGTCGATGTTGCATTTTCCCTTTGATATATTAATATAAATAATAATTATATCGAAAGGAAACGAAGTGTCCTTTTACAAAAAAAAAATGTATAGTTAATTACGTTATTGTGTTTATAATTAAGTAACTAAGAAGTGTCCGGTGTATAATACTGATTTATGTGGCGTAAGCTGCACTTGTCCGTACTTGGTCGGGTAATAATCAAATCAAATCAAATTCTTTATTTTCAGACATTTAGTCCACTTTGTTAGTAAAACTGACTTATACACTATGTTAGTAAGAACAGCAAAAATAGAAAAACATTATAAATTGAAAAATACATTTAGGACGAATTCATTTTGGTTTCGATCGAATATCCTACTAAGAGGTTATTCGATCAAAACCCGGACGAACGCCTTCATAATTGGAGAATCGAATTTCTCCGCAATAACCTGCAAGATGTTGTTAGAACTACCGCGCAACCTGCTCAATAATGAAGCAGTTCTTTTACGTCTGATGGCGTGGAAGCCATCAACCCTAGCTTCCGCAAACATGTTCGAAGCACTACAGAAACGCGGTAGCCCCAACAACATCCTAAATCCATTATTATATTGGACTCGCAAGGCACTGAGCGATTTCTGAGTATATGTGGTCCACAGGCTGCTCGTGTAAAATGTTTGGCAGTATGCTTTAAACAGGGTGATTTTAGCCTGTGAACTGCAACGAGCAAACCTGCGCGCCAACATATTATTTCTGACCGCCAGCGCCCTGCGCTCCCTTTCAATATCCATTTGATCGTCACGGCCCTCAGTAAGGTAGTCCTAGATATTTAAAAAGATACACTCGACTAAGCTCTACTCCATTCAGTCGAATTGGAGGCACACTGGATGGACCTTTACCGAAGGTGAGAAGACAAAAATTTACTTTTCTGACAATTGTATAAAAGACCATGTTGACTTGCGTAGTTTTCACAAACGGCCAACAGCCTTCTTAATGCACTTATTGTTGGACCCAGCAGCACCATGTCGTCCGCGTAGCTGATATTGTTTACACAAACATTGTCAACCGAGCAGAGTCCATAATAATGAGAGTCTTCTTTCTGCGCGGGGGGAAGCCAGTCGTGCAACAAATGAGCTAGAAGGCAGACGTGCGGCTGGTTGGCTTTGATCCCAGTGTTACGAAGGTAACATCTGATTCATCTGTGCTTGGTTAAGGTGGCATTCTGATTACAATGCCTACTTTATAAAATTTATTTTATTGTTTTAAACTTCAATCTGAGTTTCTTGTGATGCTGTGTGCTGCTTTTGGGTTAAAGATTCGTGTAGAAAAATGTCAACACAGACGTCTGTATGTATTATAATGATGAGTTATGTATGATTGTAGGCAAAATCCTGATTCATCTGTGCCTGATTCATAGGGTCAAAACCCCATATGAATCATAAAATAAATTAGTTTTGCTCCTCTCCAGCACGAAAGGAGTGCTTTTGTTGCGTAATTCTCCTTGTCCAATTTTTTACCGTGTACAAGTCAGTAGTTCTAGTCTTATTTTTATTTCTTTTTCTGATTCATCTGTACAATTTCTGATTCATCTGGGCACAAAATATTTGACCATCGATATCTTGAAAAACACTTTAAACAAACGAGTCCCTCATTCAAATATATGTTATTTGGGTGTGTCACGGTTGATATAATAACAAATAATCTAACGTTCACTTGACCTAATTTCAGTTAATATACTTTTGTTTAATGTAACGATCAGTTGAGATAATGAATTGTTGATATAATTTCATTTTACCTAATTTATTATGATATAATGAACATTTCCTATAATGCACATTTGACATAATATTCATTTAGTGTATTATTCATTTACTATAATATTCATAATCTCTAAGTAACCGTGGAAGTAAACATGGAAACTGGCAACAAAACATTGCGGTGTAATGTTTGTTCCTTGGATATTGAACCCGCAGTCTCAAACAAAAGGCAGCCACCTCACCGCAATTCTTTTTTGTTACTGTACGTTACTGATCGACAGGAAATTGAAATTTCAATCATATGTTTTTTTATATGCGGATTATTATTTATTGTGCAGAAACAGTGTAGAAGGAACTTGCTGATAGAATGTACGAAGACTTACAAACGGTGGCGGTGATCGGAAATAACCGCGTACATATATACGTACTATACTGTGCAAGGTGAGTGATGAACTTTTAGGACATGTTTAAAATGCATGGGAGAATAAATGCGATTCTTTGGGCATAGTTTGCGATTTGTTCAAGGCTTTCGAATGCGTTCTCCATGAAACTTTAATCAGGAAACTGCACCACTACTACGGAATCCGAAACCCTCCTCTGGATCTTCTTACTTCATATTTAAGTGAGATTCAGAGAATTGATGTTAATGGAGAAATATCACCCGGATCTGTAGTGTAAAAAGTAACTGGTTCAATAAGAATCTTCCAGGGCTCAATACTTGGCCCATAATTGTTTCTTATTTATATGAATAACTTGCCTTACCTCATAGAGGATAAACATGACATAGTGTTGTTTGCAGACGAAAGTTCACTTTTATTTCCACAAACTCAAACGTCAGCAGTCAGTTACTGACCATGTAATAACTAAATAGCGCCCTCGCAAAAGTAGTTATACTGTTAATAACCTATATTAATGGGACAAAAACGACGTATATTTATGAAAATCTTTTGTATGCAAAGGGCTTTCGTGGGCTACCTTAGCGCATCCCCCTTAACCCGTTTGTGTCATTTGTATCTCACTGACTTTGCTCCAAAATGAGTAAACGAGGCACTGTTTTGGTAAAACGTCACAATATGCACATTGTACATATTATAGTACCTACAGGTATCCAAACGAATTCCGACAATTTACCGTTGCTCGTAAAGCGCTTGACCTATCTGAAGCCTTTGCTTTAAATTTTACCCCCCACCCGCTGCAGCTCTTTATGTCTATGACCGAGAATTTATTGATGTAGGTTCAAACAATGGTTTACGACTGCTTTTATTTAGCTCGTTAGATTGGTTTAGGTTATCTGTAAACTTTAAAACTCTAGGCTTAAGTACTAGGAAGCGCAGATAATTTTAAAAGCTGTCTTTGTGGATGTTCAGTTAGTGCCAATTGGCGTTTGCCTGTTTTGATTGATTAGTAGCTTCTGCCCTCTACTTCGTCCGCGTGAAATGTCTTGTTTTAACTTAAAACATATCTTAAGACACTTGGCAATACTGTCTGTAGCTTCCATTGATAAAAGAATTTTCGGAATCGGTTCAGTAGTTTCGAAGATTACGCTCTACATACAAACTCACGAACTTCTTTTTAATATATATTTATTGTATACTAGTTTTACCCGGCCTAGCTTCGCACGGTTAGCGCTCCACGGTATCTACCCTACCCTATCTACCTACCTACTTACCCTACCCCATCTACCTACCCTACCTACCTACCTACGGTTACCTACTCCTACGTACTCTACCTACCTACCCTACCTACCTATCCTACCTACCTACCCTACCTACCTACCCTACCCTAACTACCTACCTTACCTACCTACCCTACCTACCTATCATGAACGACTAGACTGTTTTTTTACTGATAAATTGCTTTCAGTTGCGTTTTGTTATTCCATATCAGTTGCGTTTTGTTATACCACGTTTTATGTCACGTCCCACGGGAACGTGATAAAAAGTATCCTATGTCCTTCTGGTTCTAAGCTACCTCCCCACCAATTTTCAGCCAAATCAGTTCAGCCGTTCTTGAGTTATAAATAGTGTAGCTAACACGACTTTCTTTTATATAAGACTAGCTGCGCCCCGTGGTTTTACCCGCGTAAGTCTCGATCCCGTGGGAATATCGGGATATAAAGTAGCCTATGTCTTATTCCTGGGTGTCAGCTACCTCCATACAAAATTTTATCAAAATTGGTCCAGCCGTTTGTTAACACAGTAACAAACACACACACACACACACACACACTCACAAACTTTCGCCTTTATAATATTAGTGTGATGTGATTATGTGTTTTTTGCTGAAAAGTGTTGTGAAAGGTGCTTTTATGAAAAGGAAAAGAGAAAAGGTGTCTTGAATCTTTTCCATTTCTTTTTTTTTCTGTTCGCTAATGATGACGCTATGTTGTCATTTAACCATTCATTTACCAGTGATACATTCAAAGATTTTATTTACTTTAAAATATAATTTAAAACTACGTATATACATACATTAACTCCCATGGGGAGGCAGAAAGTACAGAACGCGACCTACTACGATTTTTTTAAACTCTTTTTGCTACATTTCGTTCATACATCTGGTCATACACTTACCTACGCTGAGTGACATAAACAACCTATAATATTTTCCTGTTGATCGTCAAAGGCCTCTTCTAATGGTCTGAAAGTACATCGGACATCGAAGAAATCACCTTCGTTCAAAACACGAAATAAAATATGTTTCAACATTCACCAAAATGTGAAGACTCCTCCACTACCAGCAAGCTAATGCAAATTTTTATTTGGCAGCACTCCAGCGAAGTTTTATGACAAAAGACAAATAACTTGGTACATTTGTTTTATTGCTACAAGGGTAATTTGGAGGATAAGCAGCGGATTATTAAATTAAGGGGTGAGTGGAGATACTTAGTGACGAATGTGGAAGTAATTGGTAGTTTTATCTTTTTGAGCTTCTTAAGTTCTGATTTAGGATACACGATTACTGACAAATAATGATTGCACTCACTGCATAGGTCCACTAAAATCTGTGTGGTTCTTTCCTCAAAATACCATCTCAGACACTAATCATTTCTACATTGTCCTCACAATCATGATCTGACCAAGATTATGTCTGGAATTTGAAAGAGTGTCGAATAGGAAACGTCGACTCCATCTAGCTTATTTTTTTTTTATTACTTTGAAAGTGATTGCGATATCCCATTTACAGACTAAACAGTTCCATTTTATTTCAGTTTGACGAGTGGTACATCGTTATATGGGAAAATTGAACTTTTCTAAACATAAGTAATAATACAACATAAATAATAGCGGAGAACCTCGACCAACACTTCAGGAGACTCTCATTGCGCGGCTGGGCCCGGCTTCAAAAGTCAAAGTCAAACCATTTATTTCAAATAGGCACATAAGAGGCACTTTTGAACGTCAAAATTTACAAAAAAAAATAGAATTGATTCTAGTTGCCCCTTCCAAAAGGTAGTTTCGTATGGAGAAGAATGGGCAAGAAACTCCACCGGTACTCTTTTAAAAATGTTTTACAATATTTTGTTTGATTACATTAATTATATGATTATATGTGAAGACGATGCACCTAGAATAAAATTACTATACCATAATAGGTAAAACGAATTAAAAACTAAGCAATGAAAAATAACTTAATTATTAGATAGATACGTGGTGTTCACATATTTACAAACATCATACAAGTATGTTTTTCTAAAAAAATAAAAAAAATAAGTCAGTGTGTGAGTATAGGTTAGTTAGGTTAGGCTTGATTCAGATATCAGTACTCCTGGACACGGCACGCATAGTGAGGGGGTTCCTCTCTAGAGTCCTGACCACCGGCAACTTGGTCCCTGTTCCTGATGCCGATGGACCACAATTTTATTATATTTTTAATTGTTTTTTTAATAAAGTATGTAAGTGAGAGTAATAATTCATGGTGTACAGTCAACCTCGTAATAATTCATGGTGTACAGTCAACCTCGTAATAATTCATGGTGTACAGTCAACCTCGTAATTATTACTTTATCACCATAATTATGTTGAATGTATAAAGGAAAAAAGTAAAATTGAAATAACAGTTTTCAGTAAAAATAAGAAATAAAGGGTTCGAGGAGACCATTCCAAAAATATGAGTTATTTATTTATTTTTATTTGTTCACCAACAACTATTTAAACGGGTTTTATGCTAAATTTAACATGCAAATGTGTGATGCAACCACAGATTTAGAGTAAGCTAGATACCGCATGTTCATTAGATAGTATGAAAATCGAGCGTGTCATCTTTTTAGGGTTCCGTACCCAAAGGGTAAAACGGGAACCCTATTACTAAGGCTGTCTGTCTGTCTGTCCGTCTGTCACCAGGCTGTATCTCATGAACCGTGATAGTTAGACAGTTGAAATTTTCACAGATGATATATTTCTGCTGCCGCTATAACAAAAAATACAAAAAAACAGAATAAAATAAATATTTAAGGGGGCTCCCATACAACAAACGTGATTTTTTTCGCTCGTTTTTGCTCGATATTGATAACGGCAACAGGCAGGCGCTTGAAATATTCACAGAATATTTAGTAGCAATAATGCCCGAAGTTTGTGCCGTGCACAAACTTCGGGGCACGTTTGGTCGGGCGGCTTGTGGTATCTAGCCTACTCTAAATCTATGGATGCAACAGTCACTAACCGTCATAAGTCATATATTTTAGGAATCGCCTAGTGTCTACGTCAAAAAATAACGAATGGCATAATTATATACGTACTAAAGCGTACTCTTTCTAACACATAGTTTGGTTCGTAAAGAATATAAAAAATACAATAAGCATGTAGGTACCAATTACCATCATATTTCCAAAATTGACAACATAAATATCTTCCCGAATACTTGAATCAAAATAATAATCTATTAAACTGAAATATTTCCTGCAAAGTAGGTAATCAATCAATAATTAATACCAGTAACGAAAGCTTTTTTTTTTTTTTTTGGGTGGGAAATCATCTAATAACTTCTGCCGCTCTGGGCGGAGAGCGGGAGGGCGTGTCAGACTTTTACTGACTAAAACCCACCTGTGTTCCTTCCGTTGCCTGTGTGCCAGGGCCACGATATCCCTTTCGGACAAACTCGCAACCCTGGCAGGCATTGGTCCTAACGGACCCCGTCAGGCATTGGTCCTAACGGACCCCGTCAGTTTGTGCTGACATCTCTTTGAGGCGCGCGTGGAACACAACGCCGTCGACCCGGGCCTGGTCCTTATCGGTCGGTGAGCTACCCATCGCTCACCGTCCGCAGGCCCGCGCCTACGGTGGCCGGAAATCGGCTTGCGACTCCCGACGCCCGGGGCGTCTCCTGCGGCGACTAAGGGCGCGAGGGCGCGAACCTTGTCTCACCCTCACGCGTTCCGCCTCCTCCTTTGCTAGCATAACTGCTTCGCAGAAGGAGGTGACGGCCTCCCATGCACTCTCGCTCCGAACCATGGCCTGAACCAGGCCCGGACGCGAGAGATCGCCGCCGCCGATCGCCTCCGTGAGGACACGGCGGTGCTCCGCCCAAGCTGGGCAGACCTCCACCGTGTCCTCCGTGCGATCACAGTGGTGACACCCGGGCGTTTCCTCCCGCTTAATCCTAAACAGGAACCTCCCGAAACATCCATGTCCGGTGAGGACCTGCGTCAGGCGGAAGGTGAGGACGCCGTGGCGCCTCTCCAGCTACTCCTCAAAGAGGGGACTTATCGCCACAATTGTGGCGTGCCCAGCGCTGGGTTGCGACAATCGCACTCTCCATGTCGCCATGAGATCCCTCCGGAGCTCCGTCCGCTGTACCGCGATTTCTTGCGGCAGCGGAGTAATGCCCCGGAGTTTCGCCTCTTCGCGCCACACCCAAATGTGCGCGAGGACTTTCGCCTCCAGATCCCATGGCGGCAGTCCGGCAAGGAGGCTCGCCGCCTCACGGGAGACCGTGCGGTATCCCCGTACCATCCTGATGGCCATGACCCTTTGGGACGCGTTCAACCGCTGCGCTGGTCGCAGCCTCAGAGAACGCGCCCACACTGGTGCCCCGTAAAGGGCCATGGACCGCACGATCCCCGCGTAGAGCCTCCGGCAGGAGGCGTTTGGACCCCCCAGATTGGGCAGAAGCCGCTTCAAGGCAGCCCCGGCCCGCTCCAGTCTGGGAGCCAAACGTCGGAAGTGCTCGACGAAGTTCCACCGGCTGTCGAGGACGAGTCCCAGGTACTTCATCGTTGACTCGACGCCGATGTGAACCCCTCCCGCCGTTATCTGGGAACCCGACAGTGGCGCGTTCCGAGGACTATAAAAGCACATGGCCTCGGACTTGTGCAATGCCACCTCGAGTCCCAATTGCCGGATCCTATCGACGATTGTCGCAACCCCACGTGCCGCCAGTTCGGCCGCCGCCTGATGCGAACTCCCTTGTGCCAGGACTAGCGTGTGAGGTCGGCGCGCAGCATCCAATCGTACCCGATGTCCCACAGATGCGGCCCCAGGACCGATCCCTGTGGGACACCGCACGACATCTCTCGCCGGTTCCACTCTCCGTGACCGGGGTAGATGACGGCCCTGTCCGTCAAATAGGCCTCGACCACACGACAGAGGTAGGTCGGCATCCGGTGATACCGAAGTGCCTCCCTAATGCAACTCCAGGGCAAGGTATTGAAGGCATTGGCGATGTCAAGAGACACCGCCAAGACGACCCCACCCTGGGTAACAGCATCCCCCGTCGTGAGGGCTCGAACGCGCATGATGGCAGCCACCGTAGAGCGCCCCTTACGGAAACCAAACTGGCTCACCGCCAAATCCGGCCCCACCCGCACCAGTCGCCCGACAAGGCGGTCTGCAATTACTCTTTCAAAGAGCTTGCCCACCTCGTCGAGCAGCACGATGGGCCGGTAAGCGGACGGAGAGTCCGCCGGGCGCCCTGGCTTCTTTATGAGGACCAGTTTCCCCGTCTTCCAACGAAGTGGAAACTGGCCCCTCTCCAAGCATGCGCTTAGGAGCCCCCTTAGTCGAGGCCCGAGAGCCTCCAAGGCCAGAACCCAGGCTTTTCCAGGCAAGCCATCGGGTCCTGGGGCGGTATTTTTAGCATTCAGCCTATGTACCGCCACTCTCAGATCTACCTCGGTCACCTCTGGAGCATCGTCGTCCTCGGTGTGGTCCGCATCTGGCACCGCAGGAGGCGGAGCCATGGGCGGGGGAGTATGTTCCCCTCGCGAAGGGAACAGAGCGCTCACCACGTCGTCCACGAGCTGGGGCCGGAGACTCTGCGTCAGCGGGGGAGCCCATGGGCGGAGTTTATCTCGCACCCATTTGTAGGGGCGTCCCCACGGGTCTCTGTTGAGAGTCAGCGTCTCCTCGCGGGCCAGTCCTCTGGCCCGCTGGATCTCTGCTCGGAGGGCAGTCTTCGCTGCTCTGTGCCCCTCGTATAGCTCCGCCTGAATGGCTTCCGTATCCGGAGGGCGGACACGGAGCCTGCGGTGCCTGGAGTACCGGTGGCGCGCAGCAACGCACGCCTCGCGTAAAGCGGTCAGCTCACGTGACCACCAGTACACCTGGCGCCGGGCACGTCCGGGCTGGACCCGGGGCATTGCCACGTCACATATTTCGGACATGGCCTCCCGGAACCACTCCGCCTCGTCATTGATGTCGGCAGGCCTGTCCGGTGATGACACCCAGGCCTGCACGATCGTGGCTTCCAGGAGGAGCTCCCGGTCCAGCTGCTTCAGCGCCCACCGCGGACCACTCGGGGTCTGTCGGACCGGCGCGCCCGAGGTCTGGGCGGAGACGTCAAACCGGATGTACCGGTGATCGGAATAGGTCTCCACCCCCTCCATGACGCGTCAGTCGATGACACGCGGTGACAGAGCGGGGCTGGCGAACGAGATGTCCACCACTGATTCACCCACAACGAAAGCTGCGGTAGGATTTTAAATATGTTATCGACTTTCAGTCCTGCTTTAACCAGCTCCAATCAATATTATAGTATTTTCATAGTTAATTGTTATGAAATTGTTTAGCTAAATGTTTTATTTATTCTTGGTGATTTAAAATAATCAGAAATGTTGAATATCCAATATGGCGCCTTCGGTTTGTCAGATTTCGGCGCGCCAAGTATTAAGTTTAAATTGATGGTTGCTTAAGATTATCGATTTAAATATAATATACTTTGATTCATGTATTTCTTTGTTAATAATTGTTATTCAATTTCACTCGTTAAAGTAAGTAGGTACCTAATGCAATCTAAATATTCAGTTATTAGTGAAATCTATAAATGCGGATGTATCAGGCAGTTCTAATAAAGACCGGTTAAGCAGTCACGGCCTCTCAAGGCCAACTGCGAGATGCCATTCACAAAAAAAAAAAAAAAAGCAGTTCGAATCAGTCGTTTTGTAACCGTCACCAAGTGCAAAAGCCTTAAGTGGAAACTCTGTCCGATTTTTAAATAATAAACGAATTATAGTGCAAGTACATCGTTTGTTGTGACCATCCTGACTGTCCACCGTTTCACAACTATTATTAGTTATTTTTTTAATATAATTATCTGTCAGGCCAAACTTTATCCATGTTCTTTGAAAGCGTCTTCATATTATAATGTATTTCCATACACTTTACTTCTCTGTGTTATCGTAATGCCGTGAAGTGGACGTGGACGTCCACGATACCATCGTCACGTTACAAATTATAAAAGCGCACAATAACGACAAATATTTTGCATAGGCTGCATAAAGTGCACATATACAACGTGGCAACACTTTTTTAATGACACGTTATTACCACAAAGTACCATGACCATGACCTTTTGCTTCGTTTACGTAAGAAAATATATGTGTAAAATAATGCTAAACTTTAATGAAAAAAAAAAAATCCCCCACAATATAGGAGAAATGTCATCACAGTAAAAAAATATCTAACCTATCAGACGCTTCGAATGTCGTAGTTCAAAATTTGTTAGATGGTGGGGACGTTTCTTCCCAATGTCATTTCGAATAGGTTTTAATGTTGAATTATTAGTACAACTGGACTGCCTCATTGGTCTAGTGGCTGTTAAGCCCGAGGTCCTGGTCGGGTCATTCCCGCGGCGGGCAAAGTGTTATTAGGTTTTTCCACGTGGAATGGTTGATGGCACCCCCTGTTAGACGGGACTTGAACATAATTGGTGAAATGTGGGTGTACATCTCAGCCTAACCTTTCGGGGAATGCGGGCGTGATGTTATGTAATGATAAGATTAGAACAATTGGGGCAATAAACTGCTACGCAAAAAATCGTAGCTGCGTAGCGCCGCGGCGTAGCGAACTCTTCCGGTTCCAAAAATACAAATATTGTACTTTTCCAACGAATTCAGTATAAACAACTCATTATGTATTTGTGCGTTGTTGCTCGTGGCTACATAATAATAGCCGCTCGGGTGGATCGAAGGTTAAGCCACGCTTGCCGAGGTCATTCCATGGATGGGTGACCATCCATTGCATATCGAGACTCCTCCGTGCCTCAGTTAGAAAAATATTTTATTTGGGACACGCACAATAAATACAAAAATAGCATTGAAAACAAACAATACACAAAAAAAAAACAATTAAGAATTGTGCGATGCCAAAAAGGCAAATCTCAGCATAATGCTGCTATATTTAAAAAATGAATACCACAGCACTGGTATTCTGATAGGGCCCGCTGTGATGCCACGGACCACCTACGGATATATTATAAAACCCACTAGGGTAATAAAAATAAATATAAACAACACCTCCAAAAAATAAAAAGAACACAAAAATAAATAAAAAACGTAACTATGTTGAATAAATGTTTCAACTCACGCTCGACACTCGAAACATCACATGTCCATGCCATAATAGACTATTGTCTATGGTGTTATGGAGAACGACAACCGAGCGAAGGGAAATCACGTTAAGGGCGTAAAAGCATATTTAGATCATACAACCTGTTACTGACCTGCAAATTGCAAAAAAAAATTGAATTTCGCGGACTACCTTAGCGCATCCCCCTTAAACCGCCCTCATAAGTAGATCTTTGACAGTCGTTACGGGTAGTCAGAAGTCTGACAACCAGTCTTACCAAGGGGTATCGTATTACCCAGTAACTGGGTTACAGATAGGCAGTCGTTCCATGTAAAATACTGTTACTCAGCTGCATCCGGTCAGACTGCAAGCCGACCCCAACCTAGTTGGGAAATCGCTGGCTGATGATGATAATTATGTAGCTACAGATGTATAATATTCCTGTAGGTGTTAACTTATTCATATTTATGTAGAACTCAGTTCCCTAGGATATCAAACCGGGACACACGACAAGTCTGTGTTCCCTTTTATAGCCATTTTACGAGTATCTAACCTTTGCTCGAGCATTTTCTACAGGTCGTTGAGAATATTCTAGTTTAACTTATGCTGCTCCGACGTTAAAATAGGTCAGCGTTCCCGCGGTTGATAATAAAACATTATAGACACATGGATGGCTGTCAAATACAAAAAATAACTGCAACTCTTGCGAAATGATTCCTTTGCGCACGTATACACATAAATAAACTCACGCCTTCTTCGCATGGGGGTAGGCAGGAACTACAAAACGCCCCCGCTGCGATCCTCACATACTCCTTTTGCTTCGTTCACGTCGGGACAACTGGTAAAAAAAAAGTAGTTGGGTGCTAATACAGGGTGAAATCGATAGGTATATAAACATGATTTTCACATGTGGACATATTTTTGGTTGTCGATGATATTTGGTTATTTCTTGAAATATAAAGTACCTACAGCGATTAGCCATCATACGTTCATACTTTAAAAATATTTGAGAAAGTAATGAGCAAAAGGCTTCAATCAATCAATCAACTCAGCCTATCGCAGTCCACTGCTGGACATAGGCCTCTCCCAGGCTGCGCCACAACACCCTGTCCTCCGCCTTCCGCATCCAGTCTGACCCAGCCACCTTCTTAAGATCGTCGGTCCATCTAGCTGGGGGGCGTCCCACACTACGCTTGCCGATACGCGGTCTCCACTCCAGGACTCGTCTGCTCCATCGGCCATCGGTCCTTCGACAAACATGGCCAGCCCACTGCCACTTCAGTTTGCTTACTCTGCAAGCTATGTCGGTAACTCCGGTTCTTTTCCGGATAATTTCATTCCTGATCTTATCCTTCAAAGAGACTCCAAGCATAGCCCGCTCCATAGCACGCTGCGCAACCTTGAATTTGTGGACTAGCCCGACTGTCAGTGTCCACGTTTCGGCACCGTATGTCATGACGGGCAGGACGCACTGGTCACGTGCGTCCTGCCTGATTATCGTAGATTTAAAAGAGTGTCCTTGGAGTTTCATGGCTGTTCTTCTCCATAGAGATCTACGTTTTGGAATGGGCAAATAGCTTCCACTTTCTGACTAACTGACCGACTCTTTGACAATTCAAAAGTGCCTGTAAATGGTTTAATTGAAATAAATGCTTTGAGTTTGAGTTTGAGTTTGAGTTTTACCATGTCAAACGCCTTACTCATATCCAAAAATACTGCTACTGGGATTTATTTTTTATTGATAGCATACATAATTTCTTTCACTAGTTTAAAACACGGCAAGTTTGTAGAGTTTTGCTTAATAAAACCGTTCTGTACCACCACCGGTCCACCATTCTGTTCTGTGTGTGCGGGTATCATGTTTCTTTAAGACATATATAAGCCTTTTGCTTTCTCGTCGCCTATCCCGCAGTGTCTGAAGACTAAAGTCTTTAACCAGTGCGTCCTGCCCGTCATGACATACGGTGCCGAAACGTGGACACTGACAGTCGGGCTAGTCCACAAATTCAAGGTTGCGCAGCGTGCTATGGAGCGGGCTATGCTTGGAGTCTCTTTGAAATAAACACGGAAACTTTTAATAAGTTTGTTGCTACTTACTCTAGAACTTTTAAAAACACTTGCAAGGCCGCTAAAGCCTTATACATTAGCAACAAGGTTAAATCAGCAGACAATAAAATAAAGACGGTTTGGAAAATTATCAATAATGAAACGAATAGGAACAAAAAGCATGATTCTGATTACGCACTGGAGACGTCATGTGGACTCATTTGCGATAGCAAACAAGTTGCTCAAGAGTTTGTAAATTTCTTTACCAGTATCCCACTTAAAACTACTGAAACCTTAAATTCCTCGCCCTTGCTCGCTTTTGACTCTGTAAGGGCGAACATTGCAGCCTGCCCGATTGAATTTAACTTTAAGCATATTAACCCCATAATAGTATTAAAAGCTTTTAAGCAAATCAAGATCAAATTGTCCGAAGATCTTTGGGGAATGTCCATTAAAGTCTGTACCTCAATAATTGAGACTATAGCGCCTTACTTAGCCTTAATATTTAATTTGTGTGTGGATCAAGGAGTCTTCCCGGATTTAATGAAATACAGTAAGGTAATACCACTTTTCAAATCCGGAGACAGTAAAGACACAAATAATTATAGACCCGTATCCGTTTTGCCGGTTTTCAGCAAGGTGTTTGAAAAGCTAATGCTTAATCAAATGCTCAATCATTTCAACGCGAATAAAATCCTTCACGATCAACAGTATGGTTTCACCAAAGGACGTTGTACGACCGACGCCGGTGTAACCTTATTAAGACACATTTTTAACGCGTGGGAAGAGGCCCAAGACGCCATAGGAATCTTTTGTGACCTTTCCAAGGCATTTGATTGCGTCGATCACGAAACCTTACTCTTTTTGTCGTATAATTATAATTTGTCTATTATTATTGTATACTTAATTGAATCAATCAATCATGTTACGCATGGTCAACCTTAATAGACCGCTGCATCGGCATACCTGCATATACATTGCACACGGCACCTACGGGCACGAAACGCAAGCCCAGCATAACGTGACCAATTGACGTCAATCGAACCTTTCCATAGAAACATAAAAACGTGGAGCGCCACTTTTGGATCTGACATCGACCAATTGACACTCTAGTATAATTAGTCGTAATTTCGATACTTTGTAATACAGTAATAAATTAGTTTATTAAAATAAATCTGCATTTTTTTGGATCCTCCGGTTGCACCCATCGTAATTGGCGCAGTCGGTAGGATAGTCCAGTAAATTCAGTGAATCGATCACCGACAACGGGCTATTCGAACCTACGGGTGTGCGGCTACGGAGGAGTATCCGAATATCGATACCACAGAGAGATGCAGATTTGGTAAGTACCTAGATCTACTAGAGTAGCTCGCCTTCCTATATTTTAGTATCCTTCGTGTAATTTCCTTTTTTTCCCCTGTGTTTCCTTTGTGTTAATTTCCTCAAGTGTTTCTATTAAACTTTCAAAATTTTTCACCCACGTATATCACGGACTCCTAAGTCGAGTATTTCTGATAGGAACTCGCAAATCGATGCGAATAGGAATTTAGATACTAAATTAGAAGATAGTGAAAGTGTAGAATCTTACTTAATTATAGAGAATAATTTAACTAACAAAATGAGTACCGATTTGGTAGATCAAGTTTACAAGGCCCTACGCCTCGTACCCGAATTCGACGGGAACCCGAACGTGCTCACGCGGTTTGTACGTTTATGTGACCAACTTGTCGCGCAGTTTATTAAGGCGGAGCCAGGTTACGAACTAAGTAATTTATCCTTGTTGAACGGCATACTTAATAAAGTTACCGGAAATGCCGCCCGCACGATAAATTCAAACGGCATTCCCGAAACCTGGCAGGGTATTAGAAGCGCCCTGATTAATAACTTCTCGGACCAGCGGGACGAGACCGCTTTATACAATGATTTGGCCCTGTTAACGCAAAGGAATTTATCACCACCGGAATTTTACGAAAAGTGCCAAACTTTATTTAGTACAATTATGACGTATGTGACCTTGCATGAGTCCATATCCACTACCATCGAGGCCAAACGGGCACTATATAAGAAATTAACCCTACAGGCATTCGTTCGTGGCCTAAAAGAACCTTTAGGCTCGCGTATTAGGTGCATGCGACCCGACACCATCGAAAAGGCTCTCGAGTTTGTGCACGAGGAAATTAACACCATGTATTTACAGCAGCGTAATGACCATTTGCCGGAGCGGAGACCTGTGCAGTCTACGTCTTCATTTAATCCCAGTACGTATCAGATTAAGCCATTTAATTTGCATACTCCACAGCCAGTCACTTTTTCAGCGCCGTTTAATCAGCCCGGTCCCTCCAAAAGTTTTTATCAGCCACAACCGCCAAGGCCAATGCAAGCTTGGAGACCCCAAGTGCCTTTCAATCGCGGTCCCACGCGGACCCAACAAATGTTGAGCGCACCCCCGCCTAACCATAGGCCCCAGAGCAACGTGTTCCGATTGCCTCAACAAAGGCCTAGTTTCACGCCCATTAATAGTGGCCCCAAGCCCATGAGTGGTGTAAGCCACTTCGTTCCTAAACCTATGCCGGGACCCTCGACAGGACATGACTGGACTCAACAAGGAAATCCACCTCCCAGTAACTACTTTAAGACTCGGGAGATGAATGTTAACGAAGTAGACTTTTACGACTATTATGAATACCCCGACTATGCCTACAATGACTATTACGACCAGTTCTACCCTGTACCTCACAATTACGAACCTATGTATGAGCCACTAGCTCATAGTGATTATGTTCCTGTGCACGTAGAGGAACATCAGAATGTGCCTGAAGGAACATCTGCCCAAGGAACGTCTGCTGAAGGCCAGGATTTTCATACAGCCCCGAAATCAGACAAACCAAAATAGAGATTAACTTACAAACCCAGAGACAACTTCCATTCATTCAGATTGCTAATCCACCCATTAAACTATTAGTAGATACCGGTGCGAACCTATCTTTTATTAGCCCGAACGTTGTAGAAAGATTTTATCATCATATCCACCGTAATTATGAGCCTTTCGAAGTCACTAACATCCACGCGACAACTCGTAGTAATTATTCCATTACTATACCGTGCTTCCCGGAATTTAAAGAAACCTGTGACATTACCCTATACATTTACAAGTTCCACAATTATTTTGACGGCTTGATAGGCTTAGACTTACTAGAAAAGTTAGAGTCTAATATAGATTTAAAGAATAAGGTTCTTGTTACACGTAATTCATCTAATCCCTTGCGAATGTATGATTCACGTAATTGTAATCTTTACGAGGACATAGTACCCGCTAATTCATCCAAATTAGCTAGAGTCCCCATTAATCTTCATGATGGTGACGTAATAATATCAGAGCAGACTATTTCCAATTGCACTATTCGCGACTGTGTTACTTCTGTTAAAAGTAACCGTGGCATCATAGAAATAATTAATCCAACTAAACATGATGTAGTTTTCTCAATGGACAAGCCGGTTACCGCGGAACTTTTTAACGAGCAAGGCGCGACTATCTATCAGCCTAGCGATCGCGTATCCGAGGTATTATCAAAACTACGCACTGACCATCTGAACCCTGAAGAACGAGCCAACTTAGAATCTCTTTGTGCACAATATGCTGACGTTTTCTATATCGATGGTGAACCTCTAACTTTCACCAATAAGATAAAGCATAGTATTCATACCACCGACGAATTACCTGTCTATACTAAGACCTATAGATATCCCTTTGTTCATAGACAGGAAGTTCAGGATCAGATTAGCAAAATGTTAGACCAAGGGATAATCCGTCCCTCGCAGTCAGCCTGGAGCTCACCCATCTGGGTAGTTCAAAAAAAATCTGATGCGTCCGGAAAGACCAAATGGCGCATAGTCATTGATTTTCGTAAAGTCAACGAGAAAACCCTCGATGACAAGTACCCAATCCCCAATATTAATGACATCTTAGATAAACTTGGTAACTGTCATTACTTCACAACTCTAGACCTTGCAAGTGGATTTTACCAGGTGGAAATGGACCCAGCCGATATTCACAAAACGGCCTTCAATGTAGAACATGGGCACTTTGAATTTTTACGCATGCCCATGGGTCTCAAAAATTCTCCATCCACGTTTCAACGCGTGATGGATAATGTCCTCAGGGACCTCCAAAATGTCATATGTCTCGTATATCTCGATGACATAATCGTTTTTAGTGTTTCCCTACAGGAACACATGGTAAATTTGGAAAAAGTATTCAAGAGGTTAAGGGAATCAAACTTTAAGATCCAGATGGATAAGTCGGAATTCTTAAAGCTTGAAACTTCATACTTAGGTCACGTAATAAGTAAGGACGGTATTAAGCCTAACCCCGATAAGATCATTGCCATCCAGAAATTCCCTATTCCTAAGACAGCTACCGAGATCAAACGCTTTTTAGGCCTGTTAGGATACTACAGGAAATT
The DNA here is from genome assembly GCA_963921375.1 of Tiliacea citrago. Taxonomy (NCBI): domain Eukaryota; kingdom Metazoa; phylum Arthropoda; class Insecta; order Lepidoptera; family Noctuidae; genus Tiliacea; species Tiliacea citrago. The sequence continues at coordinate 1,645,083 of OY992802.1, forward strand.
TATTCCTGACTTTGCGCGCATTACGAAACCCATGACGCAATGTCTCAAGAAAGGTTCTAAGATCACCTTCAATGACCCTAACTACATCGACTGTTTTGAAAAGTGCAAATTACTACTGACTAACGACCCTATACTGCAGTACCCTGACTTTTCTAAGGAATTTGTGCTTACGACTGACGCATCTAACTTTGCCGTAGGAGCTGTCCTTTCTCAAGGACCTATAGGACAAGATAAGCCCTTAGCATACGCGTCTAGGACATTAAACTCCAGTGAGATTAACTACAGTGTAATCGAGAAGGAGTTATTAGCCATAGTTTGGGCTACTAAATACTTTCGTCCATACTTGTTTGGGAGAAAGTTTAAGATAGTTACAGACCATAAACCCTTACAATAGGTTATGAGCCTTAAAGAACCAGGCTCCAGACTCACACGTTGGAGACTTAAGTTGAGTGAATACAATTTTACTACAGTATACAAGCAAGGCAAAAAGAACACTAACGCCGACGCATTGTCCCGCATTGAAATCAACAACGAGGACGCTATGTCTATAGCGGTAAATGTATCTGAAAAGCCTCATTCAACAGTAGGTTCTGAAACACTGACAGCCCCTACAAACAACCCTGACGTACTCGACAACTCTGACACAGCAACTGTTCACACTAGTAACGAAGCCCCTATTCTAGAAGTGCCAATATCAGACGAACCCTTGAATAAATTCAGTAGACAAATCTGTTTTGTACTTGTAGGCGATATTAAAAAACGACCGACAGTGAGTAAGCCATTTGAAACGCATACCCGAACTACCATTCAACTATCTGAGTCTAACCTGACTAACGACGTTATTAATGCAGTTAAAGAATATGTGAACCCTAAAGTCAAAACCGGTTTAATCATCCATCCTCCTCTTGCCATGTATAAAATAATCCCCATAATTCAAGACAACTTCAAAAGCTCTTCAATGAACATGGTTCTAACTAAAGTTGAATTAGAGAATGTTAAAGACTACCTGCGTCAACAAGACATCATAAAGAAATACCACGAATGTAAAACAAATCATCGCGGTATCACTGAATGTTACTTAGCCTTATCTTCTAAACTCTACTGGCCCAAGATGAAAGAACACATCTCCAAGTACATAAATGAGTGTATTATCTGTGGTCAGGCTAAGTACGACCGTCACCCCATCAAGCAAAAATTTAACATTGTACCACCCCCTAGTAAACCTTTTGAAATTATCCATCTAGACCTGTTCACAGCTCAAACAGAGAAATTCCTTACCATTGTAGACGCTTTCTCTAAGTATGCACAAGCTTATCACCTTAGAGATAGCACCGCTTTAAGTGTAGTACAAGCTCTACTTGTATTTTGCACCCACCATGGGGTCCCATTGACTATTGTCACGGACGGAGGCCCTGAATTCACAAATCAGATTCTCTTAGAATTCAACCGAACTCATAAAATTACTCACCATAAAATATTAGCGCATTCCCCTAACGACAATGGCATAGTAGAAAGGTTCCATTCTACCATTTTAGAACATCTTAGGTTATTGAAATTAGAGAGACGAAATGAACCAGTCGTTAATCTTATGCCTTATGCCATCTTAGCGTACAATAGTTCGATCCATAGCTTCACAAAATGTAGACCCTTGGACTTGATAACTGGACACTTTGACCCTCGAGACCCAATAGATATTGACCTATCTGAACACTTATTGCAACAGTACTCACAAGACCATAGGAAACGAATGAGTCAAGTATACGACCTTATTAACCAGACATCCTTACATGACAGGACACAACTGACTGAAACCCGTAACAGGGACAGAGAACCCGAGAAGGACTATACCCCTGACCAGCAAATCTTTGTACGCAATCCCATGGCGTCTCGACAGAAGTTAGCCCCGCGTTATACGCAAGATACTGTACTCGCAGATCTTCCAATCCACATCTATACGAAGAAGAAACGCGGTCCAGTAGCAAAATCTCGCCTTAAGCGAAGTCCTAAAGATCCCACTTTGTTGCAGGATAATACTATGGCTGATGACCCTACATCCGGCCCAAGGACAAGAGATAACAGTTGAATCACTTGACAATGGACCAGGACTACTTCCCTTCAGATTAGGAGCGGCAAAAATCGTTTCCCATTTCCATTCTTTCCTAAGCCATATAGATTTGGAGAATATCCATCTTCAAATTGAAGTGGTAAAAACACAGATGGCCGAATTAAGTCCCTTAGTTAACAATAAAACCTTATTCCTATTCGACCCCCATCTGAAACATCTCAATAGTAAAATCAATTTAATTACTAGTAAAATTAGTATGTTTGAATCAACTCGTAGTAAAAGAGGCCTTATCGACGGCTTGGGTTCTGTAATAAAATCAATTTCTGGTAATTTAGACTACACCGATGCACTTAAATACGAAAACGCCATAAACACCTTACGTAATAATGAGCATAAATTAGAATTAGAAATTAATAACCATGTCAGTTTAAATAGTAAATTTATCTCACGTAGCTCTCAAATAATAGATAGTATAATTTCAAACCAAGATAAGATGAGTAAAGCACTAAACTTAATTTTGGAAAGTAACGCTAATAGGGATACAGATTTAATTAAATACGCCCATCTGGCCCAACATCTGTTAATCTTAGGAGATAATGTAGAAGATCTTTATGAAGAATTACGAAGTTTAGAGAACACCCTAACATTTATTCGTGCGTCGAGTACCCCGTACTCTTTATTTAATTTAGATGAAATTAAGTATATGTTAGGTAAATTAAGGATTTTATATGCTAATGACGAAATCCTTGACGTAGAAATTAGGCATTTTTATGAAATAATTAAACTAGGTTACTTCTATTCTAATAAGCAGATAGTAGTAGTTATAAAAGTCCCGATAGTTGTTCCCTCCACATATAATTTGTATAAACTTTCCCTTGTTCCTAACAGAAACCACGAAACTCTTATACCACCCTCACCTTTCGTAGCACTCTCTAGCTCAGACTCTAGGTACATAGAGACAGAATGTCCGAAGGTAAACTCCATATATCTCTGTGAGTCAACAGCCAACCTACAAATCCAGAGCAAACCAGATTGTACCCAGCATCTCATAGTCCATCAAGAACTTCAACCCAGCTGCAAGCTGACACCCGTAGCTCTCACCACCGAAGCCCTGGAAACCCTGGACGACAAGCATTATACCTTAAGTTTTCCTGTACCAACAAAAGTGAAGATGTCTTGCGGTCAAGAACAGTACCGGACCCTACGAGGCAGCTATTTGGCAATCATCCCCCTCAACTGTAACCTGAGAACACCCGCCTTCACTATCTCCAACACTGACGACCACATCAAAGGACATGTCGTGAAGATCATTGGGATGCCCCTATACAACGAGTCGAGGCCTGAAAATTATCCGAAACTCATCCTAAATTCGCCAAATCTACAAAAACTTCACACGCTTAGCAACGAGATAGCGACGCAACTGCCTGTACATTTAGATAACGCCACCGATCCCGTCATTTACCACACTACTATACCCATGTACCTCGCACTATCCGGTACATGCGCACTCATCGCCACTCTAATCTATCGTCGGCTGCGCATAAGAAAAGCATCCAGAGAAATCACAGAAAACTTCAACAGCAACCCTGAAGTCGCCTATGCAATCCCATCACCACGCACTATCAACCCAAGCCAAATAAGGATTGACACTGGATGTCTACCAGCGACCATCTTGAACAAGTCCATCGATACTCGCTGTTCTACGGGGGGAGGTGTTACGCATGGTCAACCTTAATAGACCGCTGCATCGGCATACCTGCATATACATTGCACACGGCACCTACGGGCACGAAACGCAAGCCCAGCATAACGTGACCAATTGACGTCAATCGAACCTTTCCATAGAAACATAAAAACGTGGAGCGCCACTTTTGGATCTGACATCGACCAATTGACACTCTAGTATAATTAGTCGTAATTTCGATACTTTGTAATACAGTAATAAATTAGTTTATTAAAATAAATCTGCATTTTTTTGGATCCTCCGGTTGCACCCATCGTAATTATCAGTCTAATGATTTTATATAAATGTTTTGTTTTAATGTCAACTAAGTACTAGGCCATTAATATTTTTCAATTTGGATTTAATTGAATACAAAAATAACATCAAATCGCGCCTGTACTATACATATTCCCAAAAGGGTTAGTCAGAGGTGTGTACCACTTGCAACCACATTTTGCCAGTTACGTTTAGTCCCATGTAATAGGGGGCGAGCCTATTGCCATCAACCGGGCACAAATCCAAACTTCGGGCTACTACTGAAAAATTTCAATTGCAATAGCCAGTGCTATTGCTGTCTGGCCTGGGAATTGAACCCAAGGCCCCAGCTCAGCAGACATGCATGCGACGACTATACCAACGAGATCGACGAAAGAGTAATGTTAAATGTTATTGCTGTTATTAAGTACATTTATCTTCTTCCGGAACATTATTTATATTTTATATTAACAAAGTCATCGGTGTTTCCTCATTGAAATCCGTATTATCAATGCATGAATAATACGGATTTCGGCGAGGAACATCATGGTTAGATAGTTACACACTTCAATGAGGGTGGAACTATATACCTAGATGGTATGTACAGCGTTCAGGAATGTGTGAAGACTCATGTTATGCGATATGTACTATTAGACGCAGAAACTGTTTGTTAGGTTCCAGAACGTAATTTAATTTTTTGGTTAAATAGATTTCGGGTGATGAAATATTTTGCACTGAGTGTTTTGCTTGCCTAAATGATGCTCTCAAAACAATTTCGAACAAACAATGTTTGATGTTCTGTTACATGTGAATTCTCGAGTTAGTACTTACCTCTAATGCCTCTACATCAACCTTTATCTCTCAAAATTGACGAGTAATATTAAAAATGCTCAAACGTCATTTTGAGTAATTCGTATTTTGAATTTACCAGCATTCATTGTGGACAAGAAGTTACTAAGAGATTCGATTCTAAATCTAGATTTTGAAACCTAATACCGTGTAATGCTGAGAATTACGATTAAATGATAAAGGACATTTGATAGCTCTAAAATCAGCCTTTATATTAAAGCATAAATCTTTGAGTCACCGCATGATTCATACCGATACTAAGTTTCATAGTCACTCGGTCAATCTCCTTTGTCAGGAGCATAAATAAATTACATTTACGAAACATTCAAGAGCGATTTTCTCGCTTGCACTTCAAGCCTTAAATGGACGCCTCAGAGCGAGGTAACGTCGCATGAGAGGTAACGCTGCATGAGTCATGTTTTTTCGTGCGTGCAGCCGGCTCCATCGAATTATAAGACGTTGTCACGTCAAAAACAATTAAGACTTGTGCAAAAAGGTGCCTATCTCAGCCTAACGCAGTGATATTTAAAAAAAAATACCGCTGTGCTGGTATTCTGACAGCACCCATTAATATAATACTATGTTCGTAACACCATCAAATTTCTATCAATATTTTATGAGAAAATCGCTATTGAATCTTGCATAGATGTAAGTTATTTATGATTGTGGCTGTACCTACCCTCTTGACGATTATCCTTTAGTTACATTTCAGGGTCGGCTAATCGCCATTGACCTTGGCCATAGAAACGCGCGTTGCGCTCACGCCGCGCCGCGCCGCGCCGCCGCCACGCCGCCGCGCGCCGCCCGCTGCGGTAATTTTACGTTCGGTTTCATATGGAATATTTATTTTTAGTAACAAACATGAATATTTGAAATAAAAAACACAGATATAATTATAGATAATAAACAGTCGTGTAAATAGTCAGTGCATAAAAAACAACATGAAAATATTTTAAGTTGTTTGAAAGTAATATCGTTTTTTATGCTTTGGGTAGACATTACTTCCTGAATTTATTTCATAAAGTGTTTTATTACAATACTTAAATATTCACATATAGAATTGATGTGTATACGTTCTCATTTTTTGCATAACTTACTTGCATTATAATATGAAGACATAATAACAGATTTAAAAGTTACTAAAATCATATATTTGCGCCTTAAGGCTGGCTACGTTTGAGGAGTAGGTGGAAGATACTCAGAAGGATGGCGCTAAGTATAACATTATCAACTGTGGAAAGAAATATCTCTCTGTTCCTTGTGAAGAATTGTTCTCAACTATAATAAAAACTGTGGTGCCGGACGTAAAATTAGCACCATTCCATTTCTTCCCGTGGGTGTCGTAGTGGGCGACTAGGGGACTTACTAGAGAATGGGCAGCAGCGTTCGCTATGCATTTTAACACCGTACTGCGATCGCCAATCCGCCTGCCAAGCGTGGCGATTATGGCAACCCCCGCCTTTTTAGGGGAAGCCTATGTCCAGTAGTTGACGTCTTTCGGTTGAAATGATGATGATACTGAACTCTGTCACATTTTTTACTTGATTTTTATTTTTTTTATTAGTTAAATTAAATGAGTAATAATTAATAGTACTAAAATAATTTACTGCTTATGTATGACATGTAGTCACTACGGGTGAAATGTATATATTGTGTGAACAATGCCTGAATTAAAATAATTTTATTTATATTTATTAGGTCCTCGATTAGTTGTTCACAGTAACAATGATTAAGTTTCTCTTTAGTAGGATCTCTTTGTCTAAACTATTTGTTTTAATCATCTTAAAGGAGCTTTAGTTAGGGTATCTTTTGTTTACTTAAGCTAGGGTTTCATAGGACAGCGGTTCTGTCGTATAATAACGGCCGTCATGAAAATCTGTAATTTTCACCAGTATTTGACATTAATGTGTCAAAAAACTCTGTATTTGCACAGTTGTTATTGTGTGGCCGTTTACCGCTTTCATAGGACACCAAAGCTTTAAAGCCTCTTCACACGATGCGTTGTGGCACCGCCACCGCATCGCAAAGATTTCACCGCCTTCGCGGTCACACAGGCGTTGCAAAGATTTCAGCCTTTCTTTTTCCGCACAAACAACTGACCGGTGCCACTCCGGTGTCGCTAATTCGCAATGCGTGCACCCCTCCCCACCTCCTCTCGCGGGTTGCAAGTCTATGCGGTGCGGTGCCGGAACGCACCGTGTGGCATACCGTGGATAATTTGTATGTAGGACGCCGCAGCGATACCGTTCCGGCGCCGCAACGCATCGTGTGCATCGGTGCACACGATGCTTTATATAAAGCAATTTAAACTTAATATTACGTAAATGGATCCCTGAATCGAAAAATAGTTTTCACAGACCCGCAATATTTTTGAACAGTCTATCCAACAATACCATGGGATAGACGAGAAAAAAAATATCATCCCCACTTTACGTGCAAGGAGGTACCTAAAAATGAATATAATGTACACCCATGCCAAATTACAGCTTTATAGTTCTAAGAGTCTCTGCGTTAAGCTGAGGACAGACAGACAGACGGACATGGCAAAACTATAAGGGTTCCTTGTTCACTATGGAACCCTAAAAACGGTACATTTCAACCTGTCTTAGCGGTGGGCCTCTGTAAATAAGAGAACTGGTAATAAACGTATTTTTTTCTTTCTTTCTTTCATTTGAAACCTAACGATTTGGGTAACTGGGTAAATAAAAAGCCTCTTTAAGTGATAAATAATCCTCGGTCCCTTGAGATCCCACTTATCCAGATTACACTGTATTACTTAAGATTTTATAATCAAAGCCACTTGACCCACTGCTTCTGAGATTAATAGTTAGGAAGTACAGTACTGAGGCAGTAGCCTGACATGATATCAGCATGCAACCTGCGCCAGTTTAAGTTGATGGCATGAATACTCGTACTAGACAAACATTTAATTTATACTAGTGGTCGCCCACTGGATGAAATTCGATCTGCTGGATCGAATTTGGACCAGAAGGCGACCTGCGACCTACTTACAAGCACAATACTCAATATCTTTATTGCTTTACCATAATGTGTACTTAGGTGGTAACTATATAATTTAGATCATTATGGACCCTATAGGGCACAGCAAAAGGGTACGAGAGAGGAAGCCTTGTTTTAGGAGATCATTAAGTTGTTATTGGTGGGAACAAGTTTTAATTTACATATTTATAATCATAGGCAGGAGATCGCGAAAAGGATACTAGAACATTTCGCACTATTATACATGTAACTGCAAAAGTACTTTAATATTTTAGATTATTTTTATATACCTGTACTTACGTATTATATTTCTGTTTATTCATTTAAGTATATAAATTGTAATTCTTTGAATAATTATTATTGCTATATTATTATCATTGTTGCTATTTAATTTAATTATTATCTTTTATTTTATTAAATATACTTATAAATTATATTTTTAAATATTAGAATATAAAAAAAAAAAATTAAAACATTTAAAAATATAAAAAATAGTAGCCCACTGGTATCGGGAACAAGGTCCAAGCTACCGGCGGTCAGGGCTCCAGAAAGAGGAACCTCCTAACAATGCGAGCCGTGTCCAGAAGTACCGCTCTGAATCAGGCCCTTAATCCAGCTGCCCAACGAGAGCCTCCTTAGGTGTTGGTCAAGGCTCTTGGCAATTAAGCCATTGGCTGATACAACTATCGGCACATTGATTGCTGAGTCCACATCCCACATGTCGACCACTTCGCGAGCCAAGTCAAGATACTTGATTTGTTTATGTTTCTCGGCTTTCACGAGGGTTCCGTCATGAGGGACCGTTATGTCAATAATCATTGCGCGCCGCTCTATTCGATCCACCACCACTATATCAGGCTTATTGGCAACAATAGTCCTGTCAGTGATGATGGATCGGTCCCAGTACAATGTGATATCTCCATTCTCGAGAACTGGGTCGGGCACATACCTGTAGTACGGCTCCTCCGGTTCCACAAGGCTGTATTTCAGAGCAAGTTGCTGATGGATAATCCTGGCTACAAGGTTGTGTCTATGCAAGTACTCTTCGTTAGCTAAACGAGAACACCCGGAGATAATGTGTCGGATTAATTCTCCCGGATGGTGGCATGCCCGACACACGACAACCGTGCCGTCCTTCACAATAAATCTCCGGTAATTCTTCGTCATGATAACTTCGTCCATAATTGCACAGACAGAACCTTTGGTTTCCCCAAAGAGGTCACCGAAATGCAGCCAGGCTACGGACGCTAAAAAGTCTACATCGGGTTCATGTAGGGCCCGGAAAAAGCGTCCGTGAAGCTTAAACTTAATTATTATTATTGTTTTATTATTTGTTATGATTATATTATTAATCAATAATTACCGTACCATTATTATATTTTAAACATATCTATAAATTGTGTGATTATCATTAATTATTGTAATCATTTATTATTATTATTTATTAAATTAGTAATTTCCTTAAACATATACTATATAAATTAAATTATTATTAATAGTTTTTTTCTCTAATCTATACAGTACTAACTAATTCCATGAGTACACTAATTCCATGCTATTATAAAGTACTTACTAACTCCATGCTATTAAAAAGTACTTACTAATTCCATGCTCAAGCTGTCACTTCTGTCACCTTTCTATCTTCAAGTCATGAGGCCCCGGTACTATGTGTGTGTCAAACGCGTGGTAGTGTGTGTAATGTTTTTTTTATTAATTTAATTTATTTCTAATGCATGTTTTATGCTTTCTGCACTTCTCCATAATATAAACTTTAGCTGAGTCAAATTTGATACTCCTCCCGTCAGCGTAATTTTCGTAAAAAGGGGTACAAATTTTTCGCATCTTTTATTAATAATGATTTAGAATAGAAGAAAAGATTAGAGAGTCGGCCTCCCGAACTGACAAGCACGTGTCATGGTAATATAAAATATAGCTGACCCGGATTGGATTTCGTCTCGGATCACAGCTAAGTTTTTGTTTGGTGGTCATTTTATTTCTTTAAGCAAATATTGCCTTTGTTTATTGCGTTTCGTTGAAGTTAATTGTTTCCTTATAGTGCGTGGTTATTTGTGTTAACTATTTAGCTCGTTATATAAATATAGGTTAGGCTGATCTGACAGTTGTTTTTTTTATATTTAAATACCACTCCTGGTCCCTAAGATCAGAAGTGGGATTCGCCCTGGTCCACTAAATTTGTTTTACAATAGGAAACAATCAACTTATATCGCTGTTTTGAAAAATGTCTCGATCAAGATCGCGTAGTGGGTCATCCGAATCCAACTATCCACAGAAACGCATACATAAACGTAAGCGGTACCGTTTCCGCTCCCGCGATCGATCCCGTTCCCATTCTCGCCGCGTTTCACGTTCGCGAGCTCATCATAAGTCGCGTGACCGATCGAACCGAAGATCTCCTAGTCGGGAAAGCTCTGTAAAACAGGCATTGCAAACGATCGTCTCGCGTTTGAATGCAATTGAGGATAGTTCTGCAAGGATACTTAAAACTGCACCGCGACCCGCTGGTCACAGCACGCCTCAAGATGTCAGTGTACCCTCAACGACACAAACATTAACAGAGATACTAAACATGTTAAATCCTACAAAGTCACATGGTTATTACGTATCCAATTTTGATCCCACTATCCATGATATTGAGGTGTGGTGTGAAGAGGTGGAACGCGCTAAGTTATCAAATCATTGGAATGATTACGAATGTCTTTCTCGGGTGTCTAACTGCCTTAAAGGCGATGCAAAAACCTGGCTTAGTGAGTGGAATACCAATGACCGTTGCTGGTCTAATTTTAAATTAGAATTTAAACCGTTGTGCCCTCGCAAACTCGACTACGCCAGTATTTTGTTTGAGGTTATGAATTCTACTTCAGATAAATATTCGACTTATGCAGAATATGCCCGGCGTTCGCTGTTACGGTTGCGTATTGTTAAAGGTCTGAGTAATGAGCTAATGGTGCAGATCGTAGTACGTGGTATTACCGACCCACATGTTCGTGCAGCGGCCGCGAATGCTGACTTATCAATTGATCATTTGGTATCGTTTTTAGCCATTTATGTCAAGCTTGCGCGTACCAAGAATGAGACGCGCGTACCAAGAATGAGACGCGCGTGTCTTCGTCTAACACAATAAAAAAACGCCATGTTTCTACTAATGATAAATGCTTTTCTTGTGGTCAGACTGGACATAAAAGCTACAAGTGTCCGAAAAATCAGAAACCTCTGGAAAGTGCGACAAAACACAAACAATACTTGAGCCGTACCCCAAATGAAGTTTCTCTAGTAAACTCAACTCAAACTTATATGCGAGTTAAAGTAGATTAGCTCATGTAATTCCCCCACCGTTTACCAGAGAATACAGTACGCTTCGGAGATTGATTGAGGCCGGGAACGTCCTGGTGTACGTCGACGATGTCCTCCTTGTGAGTGAAACCATTGCTGATGGTATAAAATTATTACGCGAAGTGCTCCAAACACTCTTTTTTACTTTTTTTTTTTTGGGTGGGAAATTATCAAATAACTTTTCCCGCTCTGGGCGGAGCGGGAAGGCGTGTCAGACTTTTACTGACTAAAACCCACCCGTGTTCCTTCCGTTGCCTGTGTGCCAGGGCCACGATATCCCTTTCGGACAAAATCGCAACCCCGGCAGGCATTGGTCCTAACGGACCCCGTCAGTTTGTGCTGACATCTCTTTGAGGCGCGCGTGGAACACAACGCGCCGTCGACCCGGGCCTGGTCCTTATCGGACGGCGAGCTACCCATCGCTCACCGTCCGCAGGCCCGCACCTACGGTGGCCGGAAATCGGCTTGCGACTCCCGACGCCCGGGGCGTCTCCTGCGGCGACTAAGGGCGCGAGGGCGCGAACCTTGTCTCACCCTCACGCGTTCCGCCTCCTCCTTCGCTAGCATAACTGCTTCGCAGAAGGAGGTGACGGCCTCCCATGCACTCTCGCTCCGAACCATGGCCTGAACCAGGGCCGGACGCGAGAGATCGCCGCCGCCGATCGCCTCCGTGAGGACACGGCGGTGCTCCGCCCAAGCTGGGCAGACCTCCACCGTATGCTCCACCGTGTCCTCCGGGCGATCCACACAGTGGTGACACCCGGGCGTTTCCTCCCGCTTTATCTTGAACAGGAACCTCCCGAAACAACCGTGTCCGGTGAGGACCTGCGTCCGGCGGAAGGTGAGGACGCCGTGGCGCCTCTCTAGCCACTCCTCAAAGAGGGGACTTATCGCCACAAATTGTGGCGTGCCCAGCGCTGGGTTGCGACAATCGCACTCTCCATGTCGCCATGAGATCCCGCCGGAGCTCTGTCCGCCGTGCCGTGATTTCTCGCGGCAGCGGAGTTTCACCCCGGCGTTTCGCCTCCTCGCGCCACTCCCAGATGTGCGCGAGGACTTTTGCCTCCAGATCCCATGGCGGCAGTCCGGCAAGGAGGCTCGCCGCCTCACGGGAGACCGTGCGGTAACCCCGTACCAGCCTGATGGCCATGACCCTTTGGGACGCGTTCAACCGCTGGGCTGGTCGCAGCCTTAAAGAACGCGCCCACACCGGTGCCCCGTAAAGGGCCATGGACCGCACGATCCCCGCGTAGAGCCTCCGGCAGGAGGCGTTTGGACCCCCTAGATTGGGCAGGAGCCGCTTCAAAGCAGCCCCAGCCCGCTCCAGTCTGGGAGCCAAACGTCGAAAATGCTCCACGAAGTTCCACCGGCTGTCGAGGACGAGTCCCAGGTACTTCATCGTCGACTCGACGCCGATGTGAACCCCTCCCGCCGTTATTTGGGAACCCGACAGTGGCGCGTTCCGAGGACCATAAAAACACATGGCCTCGGACTTGTGCAAAGCCACCTCGAGTCCAAACACTCACCGAGGCTGGCTTCTCAATCAATATCCGAAAATGCTCGTTTCTAACCACCGAAGTAAAGTACCTAGGCTGCATTATATCACATGGTCAGGTTAAGCCGAGTCAGCGCAAAATCTTAGCCTTAGTAAACACCCCGGCTCCGACCAACGTTAAACAAGTCAGGCAATTCTTGGGTTTAGCTGGGTACTTTCGACGTTATATCGAGGGATACGCGACGAAAACGGCAAGTATCTCGCGTTTAACTAAAAAGGACGTAAAGTTCGAATGGGGACCCGAGCAGGAGACTGTTCGACAAGACCTATTAAAGAGGCTAACAAGTGAGCCCATACTTGCTAATTTCGATCTTAGCCTACCCACGGAGCTCCACACTGATGCTAGCAGTGCTGGATATGGGGCCGTACTAATGCAAGTCCGTATCGATGGCACTAAACGAGTGGTGGCTTACTTTAGTAAAGTTACACAAGGCGCTGAAAGTAGGTATCACTCCTATGAATTGGAGACGCTGGCTGTCGTCAGGGCATTGCAGCATTTCAGACATTATTTAATTGGGTTAGAGTTCAAAATCATAACTGATTGCAACGCCCTGAAATCAACCGAGCGCAAAAAAGACTTGTTTCCTCGAGTAGCACGCTGGTGGATTTACCTGCAAGATTTTAACTTCACCATCGAGTATCGGAAAGGCACACTAATTTCACATGCAGACTATTTAAGCAGGAATCCACTGGTGGCACATGCAAGTCAGGTTGACAGACCTCGCAACTGGGCCCAGATTGCTGAAAGTGCAGATAATGAGACTCAGGAACTCATTCAAAAGTTAAATGAGGGTAATCTGGATCCGCGTTGTTACGTCTGTCAACATGACCTCTTGTATTACCGTTTCTCGTCTATTGGTGAAGAAACTCGCCTATTGTGCTATATCTCGAAAGGCCACAGGCTAAGCCTGCTACGGATATATCACGATGAGCATGAACACATTGGAGTAGAGAAAACATTGGATCTTATCCTTAAGCATTTTTGGTTTCCCGGACTTAAAGCTTTTGTGTGCAAATATGTTTCCCACTGTCTTCCTTGTATTTCAAAATAACGCGTACCTCGAGCTCCATTACAACCCATAACATCATGGGAAAAACCAGACATTCCCTTTAGCACTATACATGTCGACGCTTTAGGTCCTTTGCCGGAATCGAATGGTTACAAGTTTGTACTAGTCATGATTGACTCGTTCACATAATTTTGTCTGCTTTACCCCATGTGTCGACAAGATGCAGAGGAATTAAAGCGCGTGTTTAATAACGCAATTTCACTGTTTGGTGTTCCAAAATTAGTAGTTTGCGACCGTGGTCGTATGTTTGAAGCATCTAGTTTTGTGAGTTTAGTTACCGAAATGGGCTGCAACATTCACTATACTCGTATCACACCCGAGATGCATCATGCAAACGGCCAGGCGGAGCGCTATATACGCACTGTTTTGAACATGATCCGCATCGAGGCGAGTAATAAAAATACTCGTTGGTCTGATTTGTTATGGAAACTTCAATTAGTTTTGAATATTACAAAACACAAAACTACGAAATCATCCGCTTTAAACTTGTTAATTGGCACTGAAGCGACTACACCTATAATACGTGCGTTGGTGCGAGATTTGGCGGTGGAGGACGCTAACCCAAACCGCGAGGCCTGGCGTGAAATATGCAGGAGCCGCGCGAGTGAGCTCCTTAGAAGGAATCAGGACGAACAAGATTCTCGTGTGAATCGACACCGTGGATCTCCAAAGGGATTTAAATTAAATGATTTAGTATTTGTGATAAAGTATTCACAGAGCACAGGAAAGTTGGACTCCGGGATGAGAGGCCCGTACAAGGTTACAAAGATCTTACCAAGTGACCGATACGAGCTCAAATTACTGACCGGTGCTCGAGGCAAGACAACCCAGGCTGCGGCGCCATATATGGTGCCCTGGAAAGGGGAAAGGTTGACACCTGTTCAGCCTTTTTTGATCGTAATTGTTTGTATGTCACAGATTGGTTCGTGTAAGAGTTGCTTTTCGTCGGCTACCCTAGCGGAGCCGCGATGAAACGGCGCGAGTGCGAAGCTGGCAAACTACTGGCTTAATGCGCGCTGTGGTGCGACTACTCAGCCTCGCCGCCATGTGTGGCGACTGGCACTGCGGTGCTGATTGAGAAGATAGATATGCGCTGCGGTGCTTCTGTCTTATGTGCTTATGATGGATTAGTGCTGCGGTACTCTTCTGTTAGTTTTTGGACATGCGCTGCGGTGCCTCTGTCTTGCAGACACGGCTTGTACGTGTATTATCGGACATGTGCTGCGGTATCATGATCTCGATATTGTGTAGAAATGCGCTGCGGTGCATTTTTTGCGTAAACACTTTCTAATAATGAGAATGTGTGGCGCCGGATGATATAGAATGATGGATGTGAGAACCATATAACTGCGATTGACTGAAAGCCATTTGATATCTTTAGCTGGATTGCTTCATTGAAAGGGGGCCTCAAATGTGTGATGAATGATTGAATAGGCAAAAATAAGCTTTTGGGTCCTCACTAATCGTGTCATAATTTCAGGCGAAGATAATGGTGTTGACACGCAGGCAGGACCCTCGACTGATTCACCTCCGAGCCAAGACAAGCACCCAGCTCAAGATACTGCCACATCAGATGTGCCCGAGGACGGTGCACAGTCAGGAGAAGCCGTATTAGATCAAGAATGAGGTTGTAAATGTCTGTACAGCTGTCATCCGAGACGTCACTCCAGCGCCTATAAAAGCGGTTGTCAACCGAGGCGCAGCCACTTTCGATCCAGCCCGTCCCCAATTTGCTGTTTTTCCCCAACGACGCCCTAAGCCGAGGTTCGTACCCCACAGGGGGTGCCCTTAGAGCGCTGTCGTTTAGTTTTTAATACTTATATTTACGCTCCTGGCTGGAGGCTTTAAGCTAATACCTTAGGGCAGCCACAGGAAAGACCGGTTAAGCAGTCACGGCCTCTCAAGGTCAACTTCGAGATGCCATACACAAAAAATAAAAAAAATAAAATAAGAGGCGCAGCCCTTTTTTTGCCTGTCAGCGCTCGCGTGGTGAGGTCATTGGATTTCGTCTCGGATCACAGCTAAGTTTTTGTTTGGTGGTCATTTTATTTCTTTAAGCAAATATTGCCTTTGTTTATTACGTTTCGTTGAAGTTGATTGTTTCCTATTATATAGTGCGTGGTTATTTGTGTTAACTATTTAGCTCGTTATATAAATATAGGTTAGGCTGATCTGACAGTTGTTTTTTTATATTTAAATACCACTCCTGGTCGCTAAGAATATAATATAAGAATGTTTAAACTAAAAGATTCTAAATAAGTATTCAAGTTATAACACAAACAAGTGTTATATTTATACTGGTACCTTCAGCGCTCCACCAACATTGACAGTACCTACTTGTGAGTATCCCACTTATAAATTACCTGGTTGCACAAATAAACGTAATTATTTATTTCTTTAACTTTACACATACATTTCTGGGCGCTTTTCGGCATTGAAAGAAAGAACAATACGTTTATATTTGTCACAGAAACACGAGCATACAAACAGATAATTAACTCAAGTAAGTACCATTAACAGAAAAATAAAACGAAATAGATCTATTATATCACGAGCACAAAACAGAAATAGTCGGCAGCTGCTGGCACGTCATGACTGTGACAAGAAGGCTTGCACTCAGCATGATGCTGTGCTACGGGGGACCCACAGCACAGCGCTGATTTTCAGTGATAATTGCGTTTAACTAGAATCTATTTATAGAAACCGAAAAAGTAGCCCATTACATTATTATTACAAATAGGTATCCTTAATAATGTGCGCTGCAAAAAAATATGTTTTCACGATGTTCTAAGATTTGTAGTTTGTACTTACCTAGTACCTAGAGTACTTATCAGCCCACACGGGCTATAAAAGTCGTGCAAATGGAAATAGAAGATTGTTTTGATCGCCTACGTAAGGTAATCTTCCTACGCACAGTGAAGGAGTTATATTATTCGTCTGTTGATTTGATTCTCACGCTTTTTGCCCGCGGCTTCGCCCGCGTGGAGGTCGAAAATTATCCCACGGGAATGTACTACCGGGATAAAAAGTATTCTGAGTCCTAACTCAGGCCATGCTCTACCCATGTGCCAAATTTCATCCAAATCAATCGGTTCAGTGGTTTAGACGTGAAAAGGTAACAAACAAACAAACAAACTTACTTTCGCAAATATATTAGTTAGGATTCTGTAGATAAAAATGCACGAAGACTTGAAATACCTTGTGTATTTTTTTATCGATAAAGCTACGGTTTCCTAGAGGAACTGAAATAGTTTTTTCCGTAAATAGGATATCGGAATCACTTTTACACGACATATAAAAAAAGCTAGATGTAGTCGACATTTCCTATCTGACTACCCCTGAGAAGAAATGGCGAAACAAACTCAGGGGTCAAAGTCTCTTTTAAAGTCCAGACATAATCTTGGTTAGATCATGTAAAGACCTAAGATCCGTGTCTGATATAGTTTTTGAGGAAAGAACCACACAAAGGAGACGGGGATTTCTGGGCCCAATTATAATAAGTTGAGATAGGGTTTAAAAAAAGGGTTATTTTTTTCTAATTCATATTGTGAAAAATCAGCCCAAACTACAATCTGGAAAATGAGAAATCCTAAAATTAAGTAAAGGTTACGAATAAAATGGAATATCGATTAAATTATAATCGATTAACGTGACAGAGTTCACACCACATATTTAAAAAATGCTTTTACCAGATGATTAATTCAATTACATTATTTTAATCTATTATAATTAACGTAATAAACAGTAAACAAAATATATTTAACCACATTACAGTAAACAAAATATTTTTAACCACAATACATCGTCTAATCAATTCACATTTACTAATAGATTATAATGTATTTTTAGTCTGTGCTGACATGACATGACACTGACAGTGACAGCTCTCAATCAAAATTCAAATCACTTTATTGATCACGTTGATGATCTTGATTACTCCAAAACTCTGTGAAGTGTGGAATTGTGGATCACTAACTCGGTTCGTATCGTTTAGTGCGTGTTCGTTTTGAGTGTATTTCCCTATTGGACTTGTAATTTTGGATTCTACGACTGGTCTACCGATTGAATATTAATACCATGGATCGTTGTGTAAATAGTGACATATCTACTACTCGCTGTAAAAGACTAGGTCGTCGAGCTTTAGATGACGAATGATACTAGCAGTGATTCGTCAGTGGCGTGCATCACAATTTGTAACTAAACCTACTCACCTGTTTATTAGCTCACCCCGCTGGCGATATTTTCCTTCACCATTATACACTTCAAAATAATAAGGTAAATAAGTATAGATAAACATTTAAAAGGCACATGAAGATTGTTGTACATTTAACATTGTACTAAGTAACTATCGGACACAGTAGGTAGGTTTTATTTTAAAGTAATAATGATAACTGACATTAAAAACATTTTCTATCTTTCAGGCAATCAGCAGTGACCATGTTTGCCAAGCTTGCTGGCAACTGGCTCAACCACCTCTTGATAAACTTAGACATCTTGGCTACCGTAGTGTTTGTCTCCGAAGTGGATGTTCCCTTGCATCTAGAGTCAGCCATCTACTTCACACCTGCTCACCTCGCGACGTGAGAATTTATAATGTTATTCAAGAGTGGGTTATGACTGGGACTGTAAGTTGAATCAGTTTAAATGTGTTTTATAGTGCTTTTACTGTAAGTCAAATTGATTGTTTCAATTAAATACTTAAATGATTATGTATTATTTGTTGCAGATAGAAGTAGCCAGTCGCATATGCCATATTTGTTAGGTGGTTGCAGACAGAGCTGCTGCTCATATGGTATCTGACCCATCCACTTCTTACCAAGCAAGCCCAATTGAAGAAGTACAGCCACAGGCCCCAGATCATCCCGCTAACCCTCAAGTGGAAGAAGTAAGAAGCAATCAGACCGAACCTACTATACCAGATTACATGAGAGCCCTATTATATTACCAGATTACATGAGAGCTATTGAAACAGAAAGAAGGTGCTTTATTGAAGGATGCCAGAGAACAGAGAAGTACAGAGTTCCTCTTACGCATTAAGCATGGGATTTTCTTGACTGTTTGAGAAAATAATTATGTAGAATTTCACAGTAAAACATATCCAGGACACGATGCTTAAAAGATGCTGCGCCCATGTAATGTCAATAATATGGTACCTTAGTTGGGCTAGGTACCAAGATAATAATTATAGTACCACCTGCACAATTTCTAGATGACATGCTAATTATAATTAAAGATAAATCAAAAATACTAATAAAAAACAATTTTATTTTTAAACATCATCTCATTACGCATGATTTTTAAATCTTTGTATTTCCTAACTTCCTCCCACTCTACTATAATTAACATCTATCTATATAAAAACCGGCCAAGTGCGAGTCGAACTCGCGCACGAGGGGTTCCGTACCATTATCTATAAAAATGCCAAAAAAATCACGTTTGTTGTATGGGAGCCCCCCTTAAATATTTTGTTTTATTCTATTTTTTAGTATTTGTTGTTATAGCGGCAACAGAAATACATCATCTGTAAACATTTTAACTGTCTAGCTATCACGGTTCATGAGATACAGCCTGGTGACAGACGGACAGACAGACAAATGGCGGAGCCTTAGTAATAGGGTTCCCGTTTTACCCTTTGGGTACGGAACCCAAAAAAATGACAATCGCACTTAAGTATAGATTGTTACATATTTACATAACCTCACTTTACTAAATCTCTTTTAACTCAGTTCTCAGATTGCCAAAATCCGCAATATTTCCAGTGATAATTTGATAATATAGTAGCTATCAAATGATATCAATTTCATCTTTTTACATCCAGGCCCAAGATTGTATGAAAGCGTATCCGTCTCCTTTGAGTGGACCTGTCCAATCAGTCCAAGCGTTTGTCAGTAATCATGCAGTTCAACGAGAGCCCAGCTCAAGAGCAGAAGCTGCCATGTAGCGTGTGCAATTTATCGTAGTATGACGTCACTGAAACGTTATAGAATAGAATAGAGTAGAATACTCTTTATTATGCACCATAAAAATTACAGATAAAAATGTTGAAATTTTACATAGGGTGAGACAATGGGCGCTCTTTTACAGACAATCTTTGGATGGATTAAAGAGAGAAGGAGAGACGACGCTGCAGGTAGTCAGTGGTGTACCATTTATACACCAGGGTATTTTAATCGTCTTACAATGTCAGCCCACTTCATGTATCCAATGACTACTAATCATTCATGAAAGTAAAAAATAGTACATTTTGCTACAAGTGGAGAATATTTGTTATTGCATTCGAGGCGGAATTAACACACGAGCCGTAGGCGAGCTTGTTTTTGAGCCGAGAACTGCAATAACAAATGTCCACGTGTATCAAACGACGTTTTTCAATACACTTTTAAAGAAATAAAATAAAATAACGAAAAATATTTTTGTCATGAATTATTAGGAAACTATTATATGATTTCATTTTCTTTTTTCCGAGCTTTGCTTTCGCCAGGTCGAAGGAGAAGCAAAGGTATAAAGTCGATAAACAGCCTAACATGAAAAGTTGAAAATTCAAATATTTAGAACACAATATAGTTTAGAACACAAATAAATGTAAATTTATTCAAAAACGTTTTTTTTATTGTAATAATCATGATATTCTATTTATAAACATTATTTAAATATTCCAAAAATATTAACGCCGTAAAGACGCATCTTTGCTGAGACTAAAAAAAAAAATACAGCCGAACATATAATTTTATAACCTCCTCCTTTTTGGAAGTCGGTTAAAAATGAACAAGTTGGGGGAAAATATGCGTCACATGCACGCAAAACGGCCACCGCTCAGCATAATGCTGCAACCCTATGTGAGACAGAGCCCCAGCGGAGCAGCCGGAGTTGACGTGATCACGTCGACCGGTGCAGCATACCATCCTTACCTTACGTAAGTTGCATGATAATACAGTGGGTATTATCATGCAACTTACGTAACGTTTACAAACCTGCTCTTTATTTTCAGACATCAGAAGCCATATAATAATATTAAGGGTTTGAATGCGAATTGTGAAGAACGTAAACATAATATGTTTACGTTCTTCACAATTCGCATTCAAACCGCTCCACATTGTAAAGTTAAACCAAAAACTTTTCACCTATCGATAAATTGCTCCACGTGCTAACAACTTGTTAACTTTTCCACTGAAAACTTTTTAGCGGGGGCGAGTATCGGTTGTAATTACGAACCATCAGTGTAGGTGGAACGTAGTAGATGTCTGTGTGGTTTGTCAGCCAAGAGCCAACATGAAATTCCTGTATGAGCTGGAAGATTTTCTTTTTAAAAGCAAGCGGCCCACTGCCACAGATTACCAGATAAATCACTCCATGTACTTACGTGCGTTAACTACGTACCAGCTGCCCGGTCGCACGCGACCCATTTCTCAGAGGGTTGCCGACAGCAGCGAGGCACGCGAGGCGCGGCGCGCAGCTACAAAGCAAAACTCACTTTAAAGAAAGAAAGAAAGAAAGAAAGAAAAAGCATTTATTGGGACTCGCACAGATCACAAATTAAACTATACAAAAACACACTCATAGAAACATAAAGATCAAAAACAAAAATAAAGTAAAAATGAAAATACACACTACACCACACACACACACACACACACACACACTACACACACACACCACACACTTACACCTGTACACCCCCCCCCCCCCTGTGTACCCCCTGTACCCTTACACTTGTAAGGTTAGAAACAATTCGATCGCAGCATCTAGCGACTCGAAGGTGTGGGCTATTATAGATGTAGGTAGCTATTGAATATTTTGTATGGAGTGATTTATCTGCTATTCTGTGCCACTGCTACAAAGGATACACAAGTTTATCTGCTATTCTGTGCCACTGCTACAAAGGATACACAAGGAGAGGTTTGCCAGATTACGTTACGGTTTCCTAGACGACCGGTAGCCGCCACATAACGACCGCAGTGACAGCTGTCAGAAAAATTATGACAGCGAGGTTTGACTTTACATTGTCAAAAACGCTCTCTAGGAAAACGCATCAACTTACTTTCATAAATAAGGTTTCAGTGACGTCAGTTACCGGGAAATTACGGACGCAATGTGACGACAACCACTCTTCTAGGAAACCGGAGCTTTAGCTGCGCGGTTCATTTGTTTGCCAGCATTTATTTCGTGAGTAGCGTGCCCGTGGGTCGCAGTGGGCGATCCCACCTGCATTTTCATAGAATGTGAGGCGAAGCACACGTGCGTCGCTAAGTCGTGGGTTACTCTGGGTAAGCAGAACGTAATTCTTCTGTCATCATGCCCCGTAGTGTATTTCGTGAGCCCAGTATACAGAAGTACAAACATTACTATCGTCTGAAATCATGTTTAGGTGTAGGTGTAGGTGCCGTGTGGTGCCGGACGTAAACAATAGCACCATCCCATTTCTTCCCGTGGGTGTCGTAAAAGGCGACTAAGGGACTTCCTAGAGAATGGGCAGCAGCGTTCTTTATCACCAACCCGCATGCCAAGCGTGGCGATTATGGCAAACCCCTTTGGGGAAGGACTATCTCCAGCAGTGTCTTTTGGCTAAAATTATGATGATGATGATGATTAGGTATCTACCTATGTATCGTCACTTTATGACTTTTGTCCCTGACTTTTAAAGATTCGAAATAATACACATAAAAGTCTTGATCGCGAAATAGCAGCTTTTTCAAATTCTATGTGTGTTTCCACATAATAATAATAATAATACCAGCCTATCACTGTCTCATTGCAAGGCAAAACCTCTTCTTATACAGAGAAGACATGAGCATTGGTCACAACGCTTGCTCAAGACGGGTTTACGTTTGCACATAACGCAGCAATAACACTGATGATGATGTTTTATGCAAAAAAGATCTAACTTTAACAACCAAGTCCTCGGTAAACCATAATATATTCTAAACCGTGTGGACTAAAATATGAAAAGCAATAAAAACTCTGTGGTAGCTATATCTAATAAATTGTTAAAGATAGGGGTTCTTGGCGGGAAAGTGAAGATACAAGTTTAGCAGTTTTGTTTTATTTTCTGAATTTTTTTTAGCCGAATATTAATGTGTAATAATGGTGGATTATTAACCATTAAGTGTTCGTGAACGTGCATTAGTGTAGGCAAATGAAACAAAACAGAGCAACATCACTTCAGGTTCTCTCAAGAAGTTCGCGTTAGGTTTCAGTAAAGAGCCACATATTTACTGAAACTCAAGGGGAGTGGGCGGGGATATCATCTATCATGCAATTCATGCATCATTTCATCATTATTAAACAAAGTTTATAACTAAATAAAGACTTGGCTAAAAAGTCCCAGCAACCAGGCCATTAAAATATTATTTAAAAAAAAATGATAAAAGATAGTGAGTGGAACTGCAATTTAGTAATGTTTGATCCACCTTCTGCACGAGGAGCTCTATGATAACGATCTAAGGCACGATCCCAAAACAGTACATAAAGCATAGAGCCCTTTTCAGATTTATTACTTCATGTGAAAACCTACTTACATACTTGTTAACAATTCCAACTTCAAACGGATAAAAAAGTATTTTCCAAGTCAGCAAGGAGTCCTTATGTAGTTGATCAAGGCCACAAATTCCAATCATCTTCAGCCACCAGGCTATAGGCCATGAATCCATTGACGTCGTTAAATCTGACGTAAATGCCACGCCCTCGTAACAGGGTGTTACTAGCAAAAAAGCTATATTTAGAGCACAAACAATGGCTACGCGGAAGGTGACCTTGAGCACTGAACGAAATTGAATGCCCTAATTGAATAGGTTTGCTGGTATTGTAACTTAGATAAATTACAAACTGACCTACTAAAAAGTTAAAACAAAATAACTAACTTCCAAAAAAACACTACAAAGTGAAAAATAACTTTAATTTCGGAAGTCGGTGTCTTTGGATCTGTATTTTAGTTTTTTGCCTCCCAACTTCTGAATTTAAAGTTTTTTTCACCTTGTAGTGTTTTTTTTTGGAAGTTAGTTATTTTGTTTTTACTTTTTATTAAGTCAGTTTGTAATTTATCTAAGTTACAATAGCTTAAAACGTCAACTGCTCATCATCTTTTACAAAATATCGATTTTCCCGATCCAGGCACTTTATTGTTAAGAAGTTCTCCTAGTGAGAACCAGGAGAAATGCCGCTCACCATATGCACTGTGGCGAGCATAAATTGCTTAGCAACCATATTAAAGTACCTAATCGAATCGCAACCCATTAAATACTTATTATTAAGTAGTTCCGGTAGTTATATGTGGTCTTCATAATCAGTTCCACTTCACCAAATTGTGCTTTCTGAGAGAAAATGCACAAGTTACTATAAAAAAATAACTAAATCGCTATAGGTGTCCCTATAGAACCATGGGATCAGATTCTGATTCGGTGACAATGAAACCACCTCGACATACTCGTATACCCATTCAAACAAAACAAGAATTTTCAAAATCGGTTCACAATTGACGGAGAAATCGGTGAACATACATAAAAAGAAACATGCAGATGAACATAATAACCTCCTCATTATTGGAAGTCGGTTTAAGCATATTTGTTCTTCAGAAAGGTCAGGTGCGTAGTACTCACAACCGGCATGCGTGTATGACCAGATGAATGAACGTAAACGAAGCAAAAGGAGTGTGTAAGGAGCGTAGCAGGTGGCATTCTGTAATTTCTGTCTACCCCTGTTTGATACTTAAAAAAAAACTTCGTAAAATATTGATTTCGGTTTGATTGCTTACTCTTGCTTATGAAAGCCTCGACCCGATTTTCATGTTTAGCTAAAGGAGCCGTATTTCATCGGGTTTAAAAAAACTGACTTGGAGACTTCAGATTTTACCTGTAAAGCTTATTTACGAAGAAATTTTATTTGCAACGGTAAATCAAGTAAACCCAGGCTTTAAATGATACAACAGTAACAATAAAGTTCAGTAAGTCATCAGGAATCGTTTGTTAGTCGCCCCAAGCCCCAACACTGCAACGCCCACGCGAAGACAGTATTTTAAGCTCATAAGCTCCACAAACATTTTCAAACGTTCCAAATTAAACACGGTGAATAACGGGAGAGGCACAAAACACACAGGCTGTCTTTACTGATGACAATGGCCAGGCCTTTGAATAGCCGCATCAAAGGGCCTGGCCATGCTGGCCATGAATCATCGCACTTGACGGCTATTGATAGTGACAGTCGATATCATTCCACCTTTGTGCGAATTTCAATTCATGGAAGTGCCTAGGGAATTCGGTCGAATTATAATTTTAGACCAATGGTAACGGCCCCGACTTACGTGTTGTTGGTCGTGGGTTTGAACCCAGGCTTTACTTTGTGTAAATAATTTCATCACCTCTGCTCTCAAAACGGTGAAGGAAAACATTGTGAGGAAACCGGTATGTCCTAGACCCAAAAATTCTAAGACATGTGACATCTACCAACCCGCACTGGGCCCGTGTTAAAGATTACAGCCTCTCGAATGAGGAGGCCTGTGTCCCAGCAGTAGGAACATTATTGCCTGTATAAGCTATAAATTTGAATGTACTTGTACGTTCGTAGCTAAATAATAACAGCCGCACGGGGTGATTGAAGGTTAAGCTACGCTTACTGCGGTCGGTTCGTGGATGGATGACCATCCATTACATTTCGAAACCACTCCGTGCTTCGGAAAGCACGTTAAACTGTTGGGCTCGGCTATTTTCGCAGATCTTTGATAGTCGTTACGGGTAGTCAGAAGCCCAAAAGTCTGACAACCAGTCTTATCAAGGTATTACTCAATAACTGCGTTGCAGATATAGTTCCTCCATGTAAAATACTGGTATTCAGCTGCAACCGACGAAAGGCCAGGCAGACTAACTTATTACGTAGGTACACGATTTTATGTTTTTCTAGAACATTAACTACCGCTTGTAATAGTTTTCACTACACCTTCAGTAATGTTACTCAAGTTACAGTAAAAAAAACATTTCTGATATTTTTTAAGTTATCTGGTAAATTGTGCGCATCCGGAGTCTGTGAAACAGACCTTACAACAGCAGACAATTTCGAATGAAGCCAAAGAATGGCACCGATATTTTCCTTTCTTTTTTTTTTTGCTGAGGTGTGAAATCCTCATGGATGTCCTCCGCCCTAGGGTGGGCGGAGGGGTCTGTCAGACTCTTACTGACTAAAAACCACCCCGGTGTTCCCTTCCCACACTTGCGCTTTCTTTACGCGACGAGTTTTTTTCGTACACTTAATTTTCAAGGCTCTGCTTAGCGGCGAGAGTTCAAAATCCAACAGTGTGTTTTTAAGTCGCGCTGGGATGGGCCATCTTGGATTCACAATGCTCTGTTCAATACCGAGAATTAAAGTCAAAGTCAAAGTCAAACCATTTATTTCAAATAGGCACTTTTGAACATCAAAATTTACAAAAAAAATAGAATTGATTCTAGTTGCCCCTTCCAAAGGGTAGTTTCGTATGGTGAAGAATGGGCAAGAAATTCCACCGGTACTCTTTTAAAAATGTTTTACAATATTTTGTTTGATTACATTAATTATATGATTATATGTGAAGACGATGCACCTAAAAATCAAGTGCGCGAAATAAAAGCATCGCGTAAAAAAAAGCGCTCGTACGTAAGTACCTGGGTTTATACTTTTCGAACCGGACTGAGCTACGCTAGCAACGCTTTTTTATTTATTTATATAATATTTAACCATTTATGTAAAATATATATAAACAGACAAAAAGTAAGGAACAGAAAAAAAACCTTTTTACAAAAAAAAACTACCGACTTCCAAAAAAAACACTACAAAGTTAAAAATAACTTTAATTTCGGAAGTCGGTGTCTTTGGATCTTTATTTTAGTTTTTTGCTCCCGACTTCTGGAATTAAAGTTATTTTTCATTTTGTAGTGTTTTTTTGGAAGTCAGTAGTTTTTTTTTGTAAAAAGTTTTTTATTTTGCACTTTTTAGTGGGTCAGTTTGTAATTTATCTAATTTACAATAGCTTAATGTCAAATGCTAATCACCTTTTACAAAATATTGGTACCTATTCCCGATGCTGGGGCGTTAATTGTTAAGGAGTTCTTCTGGTAAGCACCAGGAGAACTGATGGTGACTTTACCATATGCATTTTGACGAGCGTGAATTGCTTATCAACTATATTAAAGTAATCGAAACGGTGAAATACTTATTATTAAGTAGTTCCGGTGGCCATCAGTGGTCTTCATCATCAGTTCCACTACACCAAATGGTGCTTTCCGAGACCAAATGCACGACTTACTATAAAAAATACTCAAATCACTATAGGTATGCCTATAAAATTTGAGGATTTCCCTCGATTTCCATGGGATCCCCTCATCAGATTCTGATTTGGTGGCAATGGGACCACCTCGGGAGCATACCCTTCTAAACAAAAAATAATTTTCCAAATCCGTCCACAATTGACGGAGTAATCAGTGAACATACATAAAAAAAAAAAAAGCATGCAGCCGAACATATAACCTCCTCCTTTTTGGAAGTCGGTTAAAAATACGTACAAAGGTGACGCTTATTTCTTAAGTAATTTCTTCCAGCATACCTGCAAAATGAAAGTAGATAAAGAGATCTAGACACCATGTGTAAGAGTAGAAGAGAAAATAGAAAACATAAAATCAAAAACAATTCACTTAATAAAATAAAACAAATAATATGAGAAAATACAAACATACATACATGCATACATACTTCTAAAATAAATATCATAAATTAATAAATTAAAATAATAAATAAACGTTGCTGTGTCCGGATAAATATATTAGATATGTTGGCAGTTCGACTCAGGATGTGTTTCCTTAAAAAAATGTTTACTACAAGGTAGATACTTCAAATATGTCTGTACTGGAAACATCATCATCATTATCATAATCATTCTCTTGCCTTTATCCAAACATGACTTCTTTCATAGGTACTTCCCAATTTAGTCGTCATCGCGGTAAGTACCTACTCCGTCATAATTACCATCTTTCACACAGTCCATCCATCGTTTCTTTTGTCCGCCCAGACTCTTAAAAGCCATCCACATTCATACTCAAATCTTTCCTCATGACATTTTCTTCATTCCTCCGCATCAGGTGCCCATACCATGACAACTGTGGAAAACATTTGGGAAAAATTCTAGGTACGCACAATGATAACAATTTAACTTCTAAACTTTTCCACAAAAAATAAGTTATCCAAATCACAAACTTTATCGCATTACCGACACTGATTTATAGTATTTCATTGTGTCCTCGAATGAGCCTCAACTTTCAAGTTTAAGATTACTCACAATCTCACCGTTTGAGTAGGGTGGCCCACTGTGGCACACTTAAGTTGAGCACACACTGAAGGAGACCATTGAGGCCAGCATTGTGTTCACTGGACTAAAGGAAGTTATCACGGTGAGTTTTTGTGGCATTTGATACAGGTTTAGCTGTGTAAGTCGAGGGAATTCAGTGAAACATCTGTGTTCTGGAACGAAGTTTCTTTAATGTGGCTAAATTATTGCTGGACTATAACTTTTTTGCACTAAACCTTGATACAGTCGCGTCAAACCATGTATAAAGACGGCCTGATGAGCTGAATAAAACCAATACACAATTAACGGAATTAATACATGGAACCATCTGCCATTTAGACTTTCTCAGTCGCAGCCCGTCTGGTTATGGCCCCGGTTGATGGCAATAGGCTCGCCCATATTACATGGGGCATAAATATAACTGGCGTAATGTGGGTGTGCTATTAGTGCACCTCTGCCTAAGCTTTCGGGGAATACAGGAGTGATGTTATGTTAACCTAACCTAACAACAAACTAAAATATGGCGGCGAAAAAACCCTCCACATCCCGACTGGCGATTACATGGCCTCCCCATGCGTTGCTCCGCGACTATTTCATAAGCTGATGGCATAAATAATGAGATAAAAACTATTTAATATTTAGACATAACATAACATAACTCTTCCTCTAACATACTCTCTCCTTGTTTCGTCGAAGGGTTGGGCAGAGGTGTACCTACCCATAGTAGGTTCATCCACATTTCGTCAGTTATATTTAAATCCCATGTAATATGAGGCGAGCCTATAACTGACAAATGCGTGCACTGCCTGGACAGGTCCACTCAAATCTGTGTGGTTTTTTCGTCAAAAGACCATGTCAGACACCAATCTACATGGTCCTTAAATGATCTGACCAAGATTATATCCGTATTTTATATACACATTGACATTGATTAATTTTATATATGCCATGACATGAATATTTACTTTGTTAAGTATTATATTGTTTTAATTAAGTATTGTAAATGTGAAGACTATGTGGGTTATTGTTTATTTTTCTTTTTTTCTCAGTTAGTTTGTATCATGGTCTGGCAGTTTGAGAAATTTATGCGGCCTACCCAAATGTTCTTTCATTGGTATTGTTGTTGAATCGTTGAGCTCCTTAAGTTCTTAGTTGAGCTGCACGACTACTGACAAATGCGTGCACTGACTGGATAGGTCCCCTCAATCAGTGTGGTTCTTTCATCAAAAGATCATTTCAGGCACCAATCTACATGGTCTTCACATGATCTGACCAAGATTATGTCTGGACTTTAAAAGAGACTGTGACCTCTGAGTTTGTTTTTGCCTTTCTTCTCAGAGTAGTCGGATACGAAATGCCGACCACATCTAGTTTTTTTTTTAAATATGATTGACGTATAAAAGTGTTTGTACAAACCCACTTACAGAAATAAATCATTTATCATTTATTGCCATCAAACGGGCACAAATCCAGACTCCATCTGCTACTGAGCCAAAAACGCGAGCTACGAGCTGAATGGAAAACCCAGTAACAAACAAAGCAGTAACACTTTGCCCGACCTGGGAATATAATATTTAGGAGGATAGAAATAATCGAGGAAAAATACGTAAATAAAAAAAAAAGATTCCGACGAACTGAGAACCTCCTACTTCGGTCCAAAAGAGCAAACAGATCGCGTCATGATGTTTTAGTAGCATTAATTCTAGGAAGAGTTTATAGGTTACTACTAAATACGCCTTTTATAATTATTATATTCGACCCGGTACTGTAAACGCGTGCAGCTCTACAGCCTTGCCCCTGTTAAGGTTTTCATATATTTCAACTAAGTACACCTTTAATTATAACAGTCTAAGCTTTAGTGTTTTTATAAATATATTGTGTTTCCTAGTGTGTTCTTAATATAACTATTGCGGACCAAAAGTCTACAGTGTGAAAGACTGACCTTTTAAAACTGGTAATCTGGACTACTACAGGCGCTGACGCCTACTATGACGGTGTCTATTTCCACTCTATTGTAGAATAGAAATCGCTTGTCTACATTTCTCGGTAGAAAACGTTCAACTGTACACAGAAACGTAATTTTTGTCTACTCTTCCATCGACAATACGCTTCTCTACGCTTCTGGTGCTAAGCCTGCTGGGGTTTCATCATTATCTGCCTAGCTTTTCCCAACTATGTTGGGGTCGGTTTCTAGTTTCTCTTAGATTAGCTGGGAGTAGCTCTTAGATTCTTTTTTAATTTGTGAATGTGAGAACGTTCTAGGCTTAATAGACTGTAGCTTTGTAAACTATTTTCTATTTTGTTAAGTACTTGGTACTTGTTGACGGGCCACACTGTCCTCCCATACCTATTAACACTGTAACTTGGAAACATTGTTAAAGCCCACTTTTATTTGGAGTTTCTTGCCGGGTCTTCTCGATAGGAAACGACCAATTGGAACCGTGCACCTATCTTCTGACGTTTCATAAGTGCCCATGTAGGTTTATGTGAAATAAAAAGTTTTGATTTTGAGTTTAACCGGATGCAGCTGAAAACCAGCATTTTACATGGAGCGACTGGTTACTTGAGTAAAAGAACTGGAAAGTAACCCTGCACAATTGCACAACACCCTCTACGACGGACATGGTTGTATCAAGCCTAAACAGCACACGCTGTTTCAGAAATCAGAAAGGTGTGGTCAAATTTCAGGGTGTGGTACAAACCGTCAAACTGAACAACTTTCTCCATGCGACCAACATCGTAATCGCGAAAAAATCAAATGTCCCATACAAAACTTTAATACCTTCATGAGCCAAATGTATGGGACGGCTGTTTATGTTTTCTCGATTACGATGTTACTTTTATGGAGAAGATTGTTCACTTGATGGACGCCTTTCTGATACACGCTGTATACAGTCCCCAATCTTATATTTTAATAAACAGTCAAACCTATGCTCCGTTGTTTTAGGTAGTTAAATAAAGGTAAACAAAAAATACCACGTGACGAGAGAGCTGTCAAGTAACCGACTAACGTAATACCTGTCATTTCAGTTGTCATGCTACGTCACAGTTGTACTCTTTAATTTAGCAACGTTTTATTTCGTTGACATTTAGAGAACCAGTTTTTTGGGCTCTTTACAATAGACACATTACAAAATATTATAATAATGTTATAAATCTAACAAAAAAAAATGTGTTCAAGCAGTTCTACGAATCTACGAAGAATATAATGATAAAGTATAACATACAGTAATAAAAGAGGAAACTATCGTAAAGATCAAAAATACTGGTTGTAAGTTACAACGTATTTTTAAACAAGAAAGTGTCGTCTATAAAAACCCTTTATAGGATTTGTTTACCTTTATTTAACTACCTAAACCGATGGAATATAGTTAAAAATACAAAGTATACCTACTCATTTAATTTAGTCGCAGAAAAGGGTTGGGCTTTAATCAACTCTGTCCGCATATTGTTAGGAACTAGGCTAAACTAAAATGGACTCCGCTTCGGAATACACAACTTATTTATATTGTTAGAAAGCCTGTAGCAAGTGAGTTTGGGTGGTGAAGAGATATTAAATGGGTTAAAGCTTTTCCAGTTGTATTGCTCGTGGATGAAATTATTAACTGGTTTTGTGCATCTGTGTGTAGGGCAGTCCATTGTGCAATGTGCATAAACTTGATGTATGTAACAATAGACTGACAGACAAAGTAGGGTTCCGCAGTGATTATCAACTTTCTTCTGAGTTGAGCTAAAAGATTAGTGACATATGCGTGCACTGAATGTGCAGGTCCACTCAATTATGTGCGGTTCTTTCTTTAAAGTAGGTACCATCTCGGACATTAATCTGCACGATCCTCGTATGGCCTGACATAGATTATGTCTGGACTTAAAAGATACTGTGACCTCTGAGTTTATTTCGGTCTTTCTACTCAGAGTGGTCGGATAGGAAACACATAATAAAAACAAAATTTAATTTAAGACGTGTAAAAATGTTTTTTATACCAATTTACAGAAATAAATATCATTTATTATCATTATATCATATTTTTACTCATTAAAGAACGAGCGCGCATTACAGTAATCGCATAATGATGTGTAACATCTGACATCTCACCTTGATAATAAGCAACTGAGCAGCGACAGAAATGATCCCCTCTACTTACAATCTATATAGCACTTACTAATCCCATGAGTACACTAATTCCATGCTGTTATAAAGTACATACTAATTCCATGCTCTTAAAACGTTTTATTCCATGCTCAAGCTGTCACATCCCTATTACACATTTCCGTCTCTTTTCACGGAAAGATGTTACACATCAAAAAACTGTAAACATCCACTCAGCTATAGATAGGCCTCATAATGAAGGCAATGTTCGTGAACGGGCGCCGTCAGTTGAGGATGGTCATCTCTTTACTGCCAGGCTTATTTGTAATCTTTTAATCTTATATTTTGATTTGTTTTTTTTTTGTTTTTTTTACATTGTTCTCACATATAGACGCGACAAGAATAATGTACCCAGGATTTTGTAATATCTTGATTAAAGAGTGTCCTTGGAGTTTCTTGCCTGTTCTTCTCCATAGAGATCTACGTTTTGGAATGGGCAAATAGCTTCCACTTTCTGACTAACTGACCGACTCTTTGACAATTCAAAATTGACTGTAAATGGTTCAATTGAAATAAATGCTTTGAGTTTGAATTAACGGTCAGAAGTGTCTTCATTTGCTTTGCAGAAGGATTTTACAGAGGACGCGCGCTGCTGCAATTCATGCCAGTCTATTCTATCAATAGAGAATTCGGAATAGATTGGTCGTTGATGTAATTCTCTTGTCACCTTTAGTGACATCAACTGGTTGAAAGCAATGTCTTTAAAAAAAATATTCGTCGTAAAACTAGTGTTTTCTTGTCACCATACTTACCTGTCATAACCGGCGTTTAACAAAACAATAACAATGGCCGATCGCCAATTTCATCATCATCATCGTCTTCAACTACAGTCCGACTTCACCTACTGCTGAGCATATGTCGCGAACGCGAAGTAATATAGCCTATAGGTACAGATAATAAAGACGTGGCCTGAGGTGGGAGGAAGATCAGGTAGTGCACGGGGATTGACGGCGTACGCGGGCCCGTCTCACTTGGGCTTGATGGTCGGAGCTTGCAGTATATTGGTGAGCGAACTTGTTATTTCTCAGTGCATGTGTCTTCAGATTTACCAGATATTTATTTTATATTGTTCTTCAATGTTGTCGACGTGTGTGTTATTTTAACAGCGATCATATTCAGAAATTATACTACATCAGACCAGCATTCAGATGCGAGGCTCGGGGTGAATTTAAGGACAGGTTGGAGGCCACTTTGGGGGACTCCCTCAATATCATTGCGATGTTATTTCAGTAACGGCTATTTAGTGGAAATCAGTTTATATAATTACAGCGGTCGTTAGATCTTAATCATATCGTACCTAGGATTATTTTTGAGACATAGGTATTTCAGGTTCAGATATTCGTCACTAAAAGGTATGTGGCGACAGCTAGACCTCTCTTTTGTTGTGCCAATCCCCACGTTCCTGTGCCAGCCTCTTATTTACCATTAATTCATTCATTAACATAGTTATACAATCCAGAATGATACCTACAGTTTTACATACATAAGCATAATTGTCTCTATTTACCGACGCATACAAGGTTATGTTTGTTGCACATAACGCACAGTTAGAAATGAGAGGTTCAAAGCTATGATCTATTAATAACTACCCTACAGGGGGTGCTTATTATTAAATATACACTTCATAAACTAGCTATAGTATCTACCTATATGTGTGTTTGCGTGAGTTTGTACTTCTAAATCCGTTTTACGGGAATTTCTCGCCGACTGGTCGACACTTCACGTGATTACAGGGAAAAGCAAAAAGCAAAGAGTTAGCATTTGCTAACTCTTTGCTTTCAAAGTGGCAATGATGCCAGTCTTCTGGGTCCGTTTCCGAATGACAGCGATGCCATAGTATAAATATGGACAGTACAGTAACTGCGTTCGAATCGGCATAGTCACACAGGCGCGCTTATGACGAGACCCCAAAGCGGTTATCGCGGTGCTGTCAGTTGCGGTTGTCGTAAATATTTTAACAATTGGGCCTAGTTTCCGTACTGTCCATATTTATACTGTGGCGATGCGGACGAGTACCTACTTCGACGGCTAAGTGTTCTTTTGTTTTTATATTTATTTGTATACCTATTTGTATAGTTATAGTTTTTTTATTTAGTTATCAGCATTTCACCCGGAAGATGTCCACTGCTGGACATAGGCCTCCCGCAATTTTATTTAGTACCAAGTGTAAATAGTTAGTTGTAAATCGTATTTATGCATTCTAATGTTAATAATATAAAAAAAGTGTTTTTTTTAGTTAAGTTTATAAAGTGCTTTTTAAAGCTTCTTTAAAGTTTTTAAAACATCTCGTGAAAGCCTCAGCGAAAGTTCCGGGAAAAAGAACTACATATTTCTACCTCCAAGCAACGTTGCTATTATTTCATTAATGAAAGATACCCATATTTATTTAATAATAGGTTTAGGGCGCGATTCCCAAGTTAGAAAAAATATGAATAAATTAATTGATGGTCTCTCTATTTGCTAGAATACCTACCCTATATCAGAATGTTCCATTTTCCGTAGCACCTTAAAGTATGAATTTGAGTTCAGCCGATAGAGTCACCCGTCAAAGAGAGTATAACTCGCTCAGCGACTCGCTTGGCGGACAGAACACTCACTGAGTGACTCACTTGGTACATATGCATACCAGCGAGTAATCGCTCGTCGCACTCGCTGCTCGTTGCTCACCAACTCGTTTTGAGTTGCTAGCTCTACTCGTTTCGCGCTAAGCGCAGTGGGAGAAGGGCCTAATAAACGTGTTAGTAATAACTTCCAATAAGAACTCCAACAAATTCACCTAATCCTATTTCATTAACTCAGTTTACGCTTCAAAGCAATCAACTAATAGCCAACATTATTCAGCCGAGTCGAGACCTCAATGAAGGACAAAGGGCAATCCGTAATCAAGGACAAAGGACTAAACAAACAATGCTAGACGAATTAATTTGCACTGGACTTGAACCCACGTCCCTCGCTTTGCATAGAAAATTATAATCAGTCGTATTGTTCAGTAGGTGGCCGAAAGTGGAGTTTCGAAGTAAGAGAGCTTTAATACGCGATTTTTTATAAAAAGATGTATTTTGGTTACCAAAACATATTAAATTAAAGGATAAAATGAAATAATTTTTATTTCTGTAAGTTGGTTCGTACAAACACTTTTACACGTCAATCATATTTTATTTTACAAATTTCTATGTTAATGAGGTTTTTAATAATATAAACTTCTCAAGCATTTTTCTAAAAGGTCAGACCAGACGAAGCTTTGTATTGCTTTGTACTGAAATAAAAAGAAAGAAAATAATTATAATTTATTTTTAATTAAAACCTGGACTTCGAAAACAACCATTTATATCTGAGCGAATCTTCTAACAAGCAGTTATAGAAAACTACTTGAGGAATAAAGAGCAGTGCTAGCTCAGTGTACCGGCCCCGACTTACGAGCTGAAAGTCGCTGGGTTCGAACCCAGCCAGGCGCTTTACTTTGTGTAAATAATTTCATCACCACTGCTCTCAAAACGGTGAAGGAAAACAACGTGAGGAAACCGGCATGTCCTAGAACCAAAAATTCGAAGACATGTGACATCTACCAACCCGAGCAAGCAAACTCGGCCCGCGTGGTAGATTACGGCCCACTCCCTCTTGAAGAGAGGAGGCCTGTGTCCCAGCAGTAGGAACACTATAGGCTGACTATGTTACTTGATGAATTACATTAATACATTTATAAAAGTAGGATTGATTTTGAACCCCAAGATATCCAGTTTCGCTCATGTACAGATAGAGGTTTGTTTACCTACATACAATTTAAAACAAAACTTTCTTGTCGGACCACGCCTAATGAAGGGTTCCGTAGGTGGGGATGAATACCTACAAATTGCTCATGCACAGAATTGTTTTTATCGACTGCAAAAAGCTTTAAATAATAGCTTTTTTCGAAAAAGCTATTAATTAAAGCTTTTATTTTACCGCTTTGTCAGCGTGATCCGAGTGATTAATAAGAGTCTCTGAGCTAAGCCGGGTAAAGACAGACAGACGGACATGGCGAAACTATAAGGTTCCTTGTTGAC
Organism: Tiliacea citrago; assembly: GCA_963921375.1. NCBI lineage: Eukaryota > Metazoa > Arthropoda > Insecta > Lepidoptera > Noctuidae > Tiliacea > Tiliacea citrago. The sequence continues at coordinate 1,681,443 of OY992802.1, forward strand.
TACGGAACCCTAATAATGATCCAGATTTGTTCAAGAGTCGCATTAATAAAAAGACTCGTTGAAATACAGTAACAGAGGTCTCCTAATTTCCCTAGAAATATTTATAACTTGATACAGCGCTATACATTAAATCTTAACAAAATACAAGTATTACAATAAATCTTACGACTTATCAAGAACGAAATGTGATGAATGTCATTCTAAACTTCGGTCAATGTGATGTAATCGTTCATCAAGTACAGCTCCTTGAGGAACTGATCTTGGTAACTGAGATACTGTTTTCATGTGTTTATTAATTAGTAATGATCTTGAGATGTTGATATCGTAATAATGGCGTATCAAATAATTAGGCACTTGAGTACGTCGTTGGGGAACGTTTATTAATTAAATAAAAAAAAATATTACAGGTCTCAGATTTAAGAATCTCGAGTACACACACCTATTCTATACTTAAGTGTCGATTTTCGTTTATTAATCAGTCCATCACTCGGCTGATAACGTAAACCCAAGCCGTAACTTGAGTACATCAATTATTATGTTTATTAATACGATCATGACCTCAAGACTGTTATCAAGTGCGAGCTCTTGGGCTCGCACTTGATACCTCCTACAGTCGTTAAGATTTTTTTGCGGCTGCTATGCATTCTGTAGATCAGGGATAGCGTTCTTTTGCGATTGATGGCATGAAAGCCTCAATGCGAAACAGCGCGAACATCACCGATGCACTACAGAAGTATTGACGTGACGGTGCAAAGGGGGGAGCGCTGATAGAGTAGCTGTAAGAACCGCTGCGCCAAGACGAAAAACTGCGTGCTGCGAAGCCAAATACTCCGGTGTATACTTCCCGTTTTACTACACCGCCGACGCGCGACGCGGAAGACATCGTGAAATACGTGCGCCAAAGGCTGAAGTATACGCGCCGAGAGTGCAGCTGCTGGAGTCGCCTCAACTTTAAGGCGTTTGTGGTGCGCATACCGACGTGCTACCTGCATCAGGTGATGGAAGAAAGCTTTTGGCCTCAGGATGTGGTATTCCGCCGCTTTCGCGGTCAAGTGTCACCTGAACGCACTAAGACTTTGTGCATCTAAGTGTTATTAACAGAGCTTTAAGTTTTATGTACTAACGCAATTGTTAATATATAATATTATACTTGAATATGTATCTTTATGGATGTCTTCCGCCTGTCAGACTCTTACTGACTAAAAACCACCCCAGTCTTCCCTTCCCACACTTGCACCGGGGATCTTGGGATCTGTTATTACTTGCAGGCCACCTCAAGTCTGGGGGTGGGGGGGGGGGGTGAGGTGTTGGAACCCCCCCCCCCCCGCGACGTCTGAAAGGGGCGCGCGTGGAACACTACACGTCGCCACCTCGGGTCCAGTGTGATAGGGGGCGGCGGACGTCCCCGAGTCCGCCGTCCCTGGACCCATTTAGGAGAGCCGGAAGAGGGCATTATTATCTGCCCTCTGCCGACGCCCAAATATATGTATACTTATGGTATTTATCTATGGGTCTTTGTAACCTGAAAATAAATGGTTTATTATTATTATTAAATTTTTTACTTTATTTTATTTCTATTATTTTTTGTTATAGTTAGTAAAAACTCTGTGAAAATTCCAAGTGTCTACCTGTGACGGTTCAAAAGATACAGCCCTGACGGACGGACGGACACCCGAAGTTTAGTAATAGGGTCCGTTGGCACCCTTTGAGTACGGGACCCTAAAAACATGAATCTCATCTATCCGTCTATAATATAAATTATGTATATCTGTTCCAGAGCCATGCGGCTAAAAAACTAAAATAGAAGTAGGTATTAAAACAGCCATCTTGAAATAATTTTATTTAGTTTATAAGCCTAAAACATTTATCTTATTCACTACAGACATCTATTTTTAGAACAGTTAGCGCCATTTATATCATCGGGATATTGATTTTTACCATTTGAAACATTGTGATAACTTAGGTAGGCACAGCTAGGCTTATATTAGTTAGAAAATTCTGAACGATGCTTAAAATAAATTCAGGGTACGTTTTAACCACGGCAGGGCCATCACAGGGGGGGCTCAGGCTGATATGGACTACCAATAATGGCCTCATTATGCCTCCTCCAGGCGAACATCAACCACTGCACCTCCGCTCATGATCTTTTGCTCCAGAGCATGGCGCAGTGGTCAATTAATATCGCCGTGGTCACTGAGCCAATATAATTAGGAAATAGGTATATCATTCACAATTTTTGACTTAATACTATTATTCTGGTTTGACATTAAGCTTTATGATTATTATTATTATTGTTAAGGGAATTCTTGGACGATAACGATCGATAATTTTTGACATTCAAATCCTTATTAAATACATCACTGACTATTGTTGACTTACTACTATTATTCTAGTTGACATTGCCTATGTTATTTTATTTTATGATTATAGTTATAATTTATTTGATTATTTTTAATTGTCTAACTTATTTGAACTATTAATGGAAATGATGACCAAATAACTATTTACCAATACTTTATCATTATGTTAAAAAATGTATTATTGTCTTTCTACACTGTGGGTTTCTTTCATTCATTTACATTTATTATGTACTGTAGCATGCCAAAACATATGTATAATTATATTGCTGTGCCCTGACAGGGTCAATGTATGAAACAAATATTATTGTAACATCTTGTACACTACATTGAATGCAATAAATGATGATTATGATTATGATTATGAGCCGTACATTGGCCCGCCCAGGAATGACCGGGTGGTGACCTGAGTGGCTCAGTGATCCTAATTTCATCGGCCGCCGCCGGTACCCCGTCCCTCGAGTCTGCCAAGAAGGGACGGGGTTGTGTGGCAGCACGGTTCAGTGAGATTGTCGTGGTAGGATTATACTTCTCCCCGAACTGAACTCTCGCCGAGTTCCACAACTCCCTTGCGAAGTTGAGAGTCGTCGTCGTCGGGTTCCGTCTCCTCCCCGTGTTCATCCTCGGGGACTTTAATGCCAAGAACGTGGCTTGGGGTTCCCGGTATACGGACACACAGGGCAGGTTGATGGAGGACTGGGCTCTGGAGACAGGCCTGGTCGTCCTAAACCTGAGTTCTGTCCCCATAGCGGTGGACATCTAGTTCGTGCGTCATAGAGGGGGTAGAGACCTATTCCTACCACCGGTACATCCGGTTTGATGTGTCCGCCCAAACCTAGGGCGCGCTGGTCCGACAGGCCCCGAGTGGTCTGCGGTGGCTGCGGTGGGCGCTGAAGCAGCTGGACCGGGAGCTCCCCCTGCCTCGATCGTGTAGGCCTGGGTGTCATCACCGGACAAGCCTGCTGACATCAACGACAAGGCGGAGTGGTTCCGGGAGGCCATGTCTATAATATAAACGTTGATTATATTCTTATGAATATACAACCAGAACTGGAGAAAACGGTAAATTCAGATAGGATTTTTGAAATAAAAGTTTCGGTGTTCATTATTTCGCGGCGAATACAACTAAACTGATTAGATTCTTTTTTAATTTGTGAACGTGAGAACGTCGTAGGCTTAATAGACTGTAGCTTTGTAAACTATCTTTTATTTTGTTAAGTACTTGGTACTTGTTGACGGGCCTACACTGTCCTCCCATACCTATTAACACTGTAACTTATAACAGCCCACTTTTTTTAAAAGAGTAACCGTGGAGTTTCTTGCCGGCTCTTCTCCATTGGAAACGACCAATTGGAACCGTGCACCTAGCTTCTGACGTTTCATAAGTGCCCATGTAGGTTTATGTGAAATAAAAAATTTTGATTTTGATTTGGTTCCTTCATTATTCAAATCAAATTATTTATTTGCTTAATACAGGTGCATGCATAAACAGATGTTACAAATAAATATAAAGTACACTGTATCATTACCTAACAAGGTGTGCAAATATTTATATTATTGGGTATCTAATTAAATAATTATTATAGTAACATTACAAAATTATTATAAAAAAAAAATCAAACAAAAGAAATAAAACAATAATAAAATAAATTCAGAACACTGCAAGTCGGTTTAAAAATAAAAATTAAAAATGTCAGATGAATTATACATGTCTCATCATCACTTAACAATCAAATAAAGTAAATTAAAATAATGGTCCAAATTAAAATATAATTATACAGATGTCGATTTAAATTATTAAATCATGTCACATTATTTGTATTGTCATAATATTCAGTGTCAATAAATTACTCTTATATTAGAAAGCTATCTATATTTTTATCCTGTAAGTACTCCTTGACACTATAATAACATTAATTCACCAGGAATTTGTGCAGCTTCGACTTGAATTGATGAACAGGTAAATTTTTCACATAATCAGGCAACTTGTTGTAAATCAATGATGCCATACAATACAAAGAATACTTTTTATTGATTAGTGCTGTTTTTGCGTATGGTATATCAATTTCTAATCTTTTTTTGTCATGTAGTTGTCTATAGTAGCTTTTAAAAGCAGTCTTATGATAATTAGGATTCAATTTAACAAAAACATTTATTCCATATATGTATAATGAAGGCAGAGTCAGAATTTCCAAGCTTTTAAAGCAGGGTTGACAGCTGGTAGTGTTGTCTACATTACACATTGCTCTAATGCATTTCTTTTGAGCTTTAAATACAGATTCCTTATCGACTGCGTTGCCCCAGACAGAATACCATATCTTAGGACAGGTGCAACAAGACCGTGATAAGCAGCTAATACGGCTTCTTTATTAACAGTTTTTGAAAGTTTGTAGAGAGCAAATGAGGATTTATTCATTCTTTTGCAAGCCATATTCTAAATGTATTTTCCATGACAGTTTATTGTCAATATTAATTCCTAGAAACTTTGTATCTGTCACAGGATGTACTAATTCGCCTTGGTAACTAACGTTTATATTTGTCAGTGGAGTTCTCTGGTGAAAGTGTATAATCTTGGTTTTATCCATATTTATTTTAAGATTATTTTCTGTTAACCATTGTATTATCGTATTTAATGTTTGGTTGACTACGTGCTCGTAATCATTTTCTTTGTCGTGTTTTATTATAACTGTGCTATCATCTGCAAATAGTACCATTTGTTGGTTGATATGTTTAGGAAGATCGTTGATATATATCAAGAACAGTAAAGGCCCTAGGACACTACCTTGTGGAACTCCGAATTTTATAGTTTTCGTATTTGACTTATGTTTAATCTCATTTCGTGTTTTCTGACATATTTGTGTTATTTCTACTATTTGTTTTCTATTATGCAGGTATGAAAAGATGAGATCTAGCGCTTTACCTCTTATGCCATACATGCTTAATTTTTGCATTAGTATCGTATGGTCAACTCGGTCAAAGGCTTTACTCATATCCATAAAGATAGCACATGTTGGTATTTTTTTTGTCCATGGCATCCAGAACTGTTTTCAGTAGGTCATAAATGGCAATATTAATTGATTTCCCTTTGCGAAAGCCTTTCTGTTCATCTACCAAAATATTATATTTTTCTAAAAAACTGTATAGTTGGCTATATATGATTTTTTCAAATAATTTTGAAAAAATGGGGATCAACGCTATGGGTCTATAATTTCCCATTTTCAGCTTGTCTTGTTTTTCTGTGTATATTCCGTTAGAAATGCATAAATTAATTATGTTGCATAGATGAGTTGAAATATCCGGGGATACATATTTTATGACTCTGGTGCAGACACCATCGTTGCCCACGCTATGGGTATTTTTAAGCTGCTTTATTTCTCTGTCTACCTCTGTAAGTGTTGTGGGAGTAAGATTTTTTTTTTTTTTTTTTTTAAAAACGGTGCCCCACACTAGGAATTTCTCCTGTATCGTGGGTGCGTTTACAAACATTTAAACTCACATACACAAACAGCCAGACAAGAAACAACTACTTATAGGTCATACAAATATTTGTTCCGTGCGGGAATCGAACCCGCGACACGCAGCGCGGCAGTCAATCGCTTAACCACTGCGCCAACCGTGCCATGCAATTAATTTTAGTGTTGATTTTATGATTTGAGGGTCGGGTTTTGTTTTGACTGTCATTCCTTAAATTATTTGTTTGGTCTGGTTCTCAAGCTTGGTCAATGTAGAAGTCGTTAAAATTATTCGCAATAGATTTAGGATCTGTTATCTTGATGTCATCTTTAAGTATTTCTGTAATAGGCTCTTTGGGAAAGTTAAATTTAGACTTGTCTATAATTGACCATGTCACTTTTGATTTGTTTTGTGATGTATTTATGTAATAATTGTTTTGTGACTTCTGAGTTAGTGATATTACTTTTTTAAATCTAGCTGCATATTGGTTAAATATGTTTTTATTTCTTTTTGTTGGATGTATCCTATATTGCCATAACATTTTTCTTTTAATTTTACTACAGTTTCTAAGACCTTTAGATATCCATTTTGATTTTTTGTGTAGCGATTTTGTAATAATTTTGATAGGGAAACATAAATTGTAAAAACATAAGAATAGGTCTAGAAAATAATTATAAGCTTCATTAGGGTCATTTGTATTGTAAATGTCGGTAAACGACAAGCTTTTTGTGCATTTTTTTTTAATTTATTCAGATTTTCAGTACTATAATCCAGTCTTTTAATACGCCATGATTTTATCACACAGGTTTTTTTGACAGGGCATTGTAACAGTTGAGCTGTGTGGTCGGATAAACTAAATTCAATTATTTCACTTTTGCACCTAGGAAGATTGTGTGCAAAGTTATACAAGACTTACTGCTGAGCCTGGTAGGATGTCTAATTTCTAATTTTAAATTGTGGCTTTCCAAAAGGTATTCAAAGTCTAGAGCATGGCGGTTTCGTTTGAGAATGTTTATGTTAAAATCTCCGCATTGAACAATTTTCCTGTTAGTATTGTCACATATCTGGCGTAATAATTTCTCCAAATTATCGTAAAATAGATTTATACATGAATTTGGCACTCTGTATATACAAACTATTATGAGTCCATGTTCTTTTAGTTCTATGGCGCTACATTCAATAATACCTTTAATAGAGCAATTAGTTTTATGTGTTGTATATTCATGTCCAATTCTAGTTAGTATGTAACGTGCCCCTCCCCTCTTTACGTCTCTAGAATAACTTGATGCTAGGCGGAAGTTGGGTATGTGAAGTGTGTTTTCCTGGTCGGTCGTCATAAAATGTTCGGTTATATAGATAACGTCTATGGGTTTATTATTTTGTGCTAATTCCTCTAAATATACCGTCAGGATATCAGATTTGTTAATGAGACCTGCTATGTTTTGGTGGAGAATACGTATATTATTATAAAAGAAAAAACTGTGAGTTTTGCATATTCATATATTGTATATTGGCCGCATCTACCGCGCGAAACCGTGGCATGCGCCGTTGTGCGCCGTACTGTTCCATAAATTTGTTTCTGCTGCGCCCGCCGCGCCGCCAGACAGTCTTGCGATTTGCTCGGCAAAATTCGCTGGTCGCGTATCCGTGCGCCGCCCGGTCGCCGCCGCGCCGCTACGTGTGGCATGATTAGTACATTTCTATACAATTGTTTTAGTCACCAGAATTTTCGCCGTTCGCACCGCGCGAATATTCGCTGCAGCGAATGTCCCGTGGATAAGCTGTTATGTACGAATTTCTAATTCTATCCATTCGTGTCACACAACACATCCGTCTTAGCATTCTCATCTCAGCTGCATGCCTTTTATTCATCCCTTTTGTAGCCCAACACTCTGATCCTTAAAAGACAGCAGGCAATAATTATTCGGTAATTTGCCACTTTCTCAAAATACTACTTATCTTAGGGAAGTCGCAATAAAAGCAGAGATCGTAAAGCAATAGACTTTTACTTCACTGAAGATTCATTCGGCACAAGTAAAGTGCAAATAAAGACGAATACTCACTCAATTGCCTGTAAATCACTTTAACGGTCTTCTTCCGTTTCCAGACTTTTACTGTTTATTTGTTAAGAATGGGATCTTGTACAGGTGGCTCGGGAAGGTATCTAGGTGGTCTTCGAGACCTACCTACCTACCTGTACCTATTTATACACGTTCAAATTAAATTAGCTAGCGATACTCCGCAGACATCATGGAAATCGATATTTAAATACGATAAAAAAAATATTATTCATTGTTTTTGGGGCAATGACTGTAGTTATTTGAAATATCAGTTCAATATAAAACAAAATAAAAACAGATATTACAAAAATATATACAAATTATATATACGAGAAATGATAAAAAAACTATCCCGAACTTTTGGAGTGAGTGAGTAAGAGGCCGTTATCACCCGATTAGAAGTGAGTAAAGCACCTAATTTATAATCCAACTAAAAAGTGGAAAATAAAAAAAGTTGAGGCATTTGACTGCATGAGATTGTATAAAGTACCTATTAATTTATATAAATCTTGTTTCCATCTTTTTTTAAGTTCACTTTTTACACAGTCAGGCTTTTTTTTTTTTTTTTTTTTTTATGGTTTGTTTACCTTTATTGAACAACCTAAACCAACCAGTATACACTCTCTCTCTCTATACTAGCAGTGGTCCTTGACCCCAGAAAAAAACATCAAATAATGTTTTTGTTTTGTTTTTTATGTTTTAGTTTCATGTTTACATATCGATACCCTGTATCTGTATCTGTATGCGTACTCATGTTTCCACAAATAAAGAATCTTGAATCTTGAATCTTGATACCCCTAACGACAGTACATTACGCTACTAATTAATTTTGACCCTGCATATGTGACTTTGAACTGGGCAATGGGCATTTGTCTAGTGTAAGAGTACGCTGAACAAAAGCTAATAGTTTCTATAATAATTATCGTTAACAAAACGGATTCTGACGAGAATAAAACTACAGTTGGCTGGGATGCCTTAGGAAAATGGTTACAAAAACGAAAGAAGATAAATAAAAAGCAAGGGGAGAACCAATTGTCATTATTGATGTTAATCAGAGACGCTGCGTCGACAAGGCGACAGTATGATGTCAACGACTAAGTTGGAAAAACTTGGTGCCTTAAAAGACAGACTCCGTGTAACTCGTGCTTTTTTTTTTTTTTTTTGGGTGGGAAATTATTAAATAACTTCTCCCGCTCTGGGCGGAGCGGGAGGGCGTGTCAGACTTTTACTGACTAAAACCCACCCGTGTTCCTTTCGTTGCCTGTGTGCCAGGGCCACGATATACCTTTCGGACAAACTCGCAACCCTGGCAGGCATTGGTCTTAACGGACCCCATCAATTGGTGCTGACATCTCTTTGAGGCGCGCGTGGAACACAACGCGCCGTCGACCCGGGCCTGGTCCTTATCGGACGGCGAGCTACCCATCGCTCAACGTCCGCAGGCCCGCGCCTACGGTGGCCGGAAATTGGCTTGCGACTCCCGACGCCCGGGGCGTCTCCTGCGGCGACTGAGGGCGCGAGGGCGCGAACCTTGTCTCACCCTCACGCGTTCCGCCTCCTCCTTCGCTAGCATAACTGCTTCGCAGAAGGAGGTGACGGCCTCCGAACCATGGCCTGAACCAGGGCCGGACGTGAGAGATCGCCACCGTCGATCGCCTACGTGAGGACACGGCGGTGCTCCGCCCAAGCAGGGCAGACCTCCACCGTATGCTCCACCGAGTCCTCCGGGCGATCCACACAGTGGTGACACCCGGGCGTTTCCTCCCGCTTAATCCTAAACAGGAACCTCCCGAAACATCCATGTCCAGTGAGGACCTGCGTCAGGCGGAAGGTGAGGACGCCGTGGCGCCTCTCCAGCCACTCCTCAAAGAGGGGACTTATCGCCACAATTGTGGCGTGCCCAGCGTTGGGTTGCGACAATCGCACTCTCCATGTCGCCATGATATCCCGCCGGAGCTCTGTCCGCTGTGCCGTGATTTCTCGCGGCAGCGGAGTTTCACCCCGGCGTTTCGCCTCCTCGCACCACTCCCAGATGTGCGCAAGGACTTTTGCCTCCAGATCCCATGGCGGCAGTCCGGCAAGGAGGCTTGCCGCCTCACGGGAGACCGTGCGGTAACCCCGTACCAGCCTGATGGCCATGACCCTTTGGGACGCATTCAACCGCTGGGCTGGAACGCGTCCACACCGGTGCCCCGTAAAGGGCCATGGACCGCACGATCCCCGCGTAGAGCCTCCGGCACGAGGCGTTTGGACCCCCTAGGTTGGGCAGGAGGCGCTTCAAGGCAGCCCGGCCCGCTCCAGTCTGGGAGCCAAACGTCGAAAATGCTCCACGAAGTTCCACCGGCTGTCGAAGACGAGTCTCAGGTACTTCATCGTCGACTCGACGCCGATGTGAACCCCTCCCGCCGTTATCTGGGAACCCGACAGTGGCGCGTTCCGAGGACCATAAAAACACATGGCGTCGGACTTGTGCAATGCCACCTCGAGTCCCAATTGCCGGATTCTATCGACGATTGTCGCAACCCCGCGTGCCGCCAGTTCGGCCGCCGCCTGATGCGACCTCCCCTGCGCTAGGACCAGCGTGTCGTTAGCGTAGCAGACTACGCTGACACCGCTGTGGAGGTCGGCACGCAGCACCCAGTCGTACCGGATGTCCCACAGATGCGGCCCCAGGACCGATCCCTGTGGGACACCGCACGACATCTCTCACCGGTTCCACTCTCCGTGGTGACCAGGGTAGATGACGCAAATAGGCCTCGACCACACGACAGAGGTAGGTCGGCATCCGGTGATACCGAAGTGCCTCCCTAATGCAACTCCAGGGCAAGGTATTGAAGGCATTGGCGATGTCAAGAGACACCGCCAAGACGACCCAACCCCGGGCAACAGCATCCTCTGTCGTGAGGGCTCGAACGCGCATGATGGCATCCACCGTAGAGCGCCCCTTACGGAAACCAAACTGGCTCTTCGCCAAATCTGGCCCCACCCGCACCAGCCGCCCGACAAGGCGGTCTGCAATTACTCTTTCGAAGAGCTTGCCCACTCGTCGAGCAGCACGATGGGCCGGTAAGCGGACGGAGAGTCCGCCGGGCGCCCTGGCTTCTTTATGAGGACCAGTTTCCCCGTCTTCCAACGAAGTGGAAACTGGGGCGTCTCCAAGCATGCGCTTAGGAGCCCCCTTAGTCGAGGCCCGAGAGCCTCCAAGGCCAGAACCCGGGCTTTTCCAGGCAAGCCATCGGGTCCTGGGGCGGTATTTTTGGCATTCAGCCTATGTACCGCCACTCTCAGATCTACCTCGGTCACCTCTGGAGCATCGTCGTCGTCGGTGTGGTCCGCATCTGGCACCGCAGGAGGCGGAGCCATGGGCGGGGGAGTATGTTCTCCTCGCGAAGGGAACAGAGCGCTCACCACGTCCTCCATGAGCTGGAGCCGGAGACTCTGCGTCAGCGGGGGAGCCCATGGGCGGAGTTTATCTCGCACCCATTTGTAGGGGCGTCCCCACGGGTCTCTGTTGAGAGTCAGCGTCTCCTCGCGGGCCAGTCCTCTGGCCCGCTGGATCTCTGCTCGGAGGGCAGTCTTCGCTGCTCTGTACCCCTCGTATAGCTCCACCTGAATGGCTTCCGTATCCGGAGGGCAGATACGGAGCCTGCGGTGCCTGGAGTACCGGTGGCACGCAGCAACGCACGCCTCGCGTAAAGCGGTCAGCTCACGCGATCACCAGTACACCTGGCGCCGGGCACGTCCGTGCTGGACCCGGGGCATTGCCACGTCACATATTTCGGACATGGCCTCCCGGAACCACTCCGCCTCGTCATTGATGTCGGCAGGCCTGTCCGGTGATAACACCCAGGCCTGCACGATCGTGGCTTCCAGGAGGAGCTCCCGGTCCAGCTGCTTCAGCGCCCACCGCGGACCACTCGGGGTCTGTCAGACCGGCGCGCCCGAGGTCTGGGCGGAGACGTCAAACCGGATGTACCGGTGATCGGAATAGGTCGCCACTCCCTCCATGACGCGCCAGTCGATGACACGCGGTGACAGAGTGGGGCTGGCGAACGAGATGTCCACCACTGATTCACCCCGCATCCGCACACACGTGGGGACAGAACCCCGGTTTAGGACGACCAGGCCTGTCTCCAGAGCCCAGTCCTCCACCATCCTGCCCCGTGTGTCCGTATACCGAGAACCCCAAGCCACGTTCTTGGCATTGAAGTCCCTGAGGACGATCACTGGGAGGGGATGGTACCCGACGACGATGATTCTCAACTCCCCAAGGGAGTTCTGGAACTCGGCGAGAGTTCGGTTCGGGGAGAAATATACTCCCACCACGACAATCTCCCCGAACCGTGCTGCCACGCAACCTCCTCCCCTCTTGACGGCCTCAAGGGACGGGGTACCGGCGGCGGCCGACGAAATAATGGTCACTGAGCCGCTCAGGTCCTCCACGCAGTCGTCCCTGGGCGGGACAAAGTACGGCTCAGCGACCACGGCGATGTTAATCGACCACTGCGCCATGCTTTGGAGCAAGAGATCCTGAGCGGCGGCGCAGTGGTTGATGTTCGCCTGGAGGAGGCGTAATGGGGCCATTTATTGGCACTCCATTTCAGCCCCCTCCTGGGCCCCCTGTGAAGGCCCTGCCGCGGTGTTAGCGGCGGCAGCGACGACGGTGGTGGCGGCAACGGCGGCGGCAATAGTGGCGGCTGCGGCAGTGACGGCGGTGGCGCAGGGCTTGCCTCTGCCCCTGGGTGTAACTCGTGCTGACACTAGAAAACAAAATCGTAGTTTACACGTACGTTAACACGTAGTTCACAGGTAAGTCCATTGAACCCAATCATATTATTTTTACTTTAATGGTCTCACAAATCGGCTTCATAAACGACATTGTAACTGCACGTTTGCAATCTTTATGTCGAATCTATAATTAATTGAGAATTACAATCTTCCAACAAGGATTTAGAAATCTATGTTTCAGTATTTATTGAACTTCTTTTATAGAAAAATGGTTTGTTCGACATTTTTAATCAACACGTGCTTTCGTGATCGTCCAGTGGTTGAAATAAAATAAAATTATGTTAATTTCTGTAATTAGATCTTCTTCTTAAATTGGGAAGAAGGCGTGTAGATCTTTTAAGACACTTTTACACGTCAATTTTAAGGGTTCCGTACCCAAAGGGTAAAACGGGAACCCTATTACTAAGGCTCCGCCGTCTGTCTGTCTGTCCGTCTGTCACCAGGCTGTATCTCATGAACCGTGATAGTTAGACAGTTGAAATTTTCACAGATGATGTATTTCTGTTGCCGCTATAACAACAAATACTAAAAAACAAATAATAATAAAAAAAAAAATATTTAAGGGGGCTCCCATACAACAAACGTGATTTTTTTTGCTCGTTTTTGCTCGATATTGATAACGGCAACAGTTAGACGCTTCAAATATTCACAGAATGTTCAGTTATATATTCACTTTAAAAATAAGAAAATAAATTAAAATAAAACAAATAATTAAGGGGGGCTCCCATACAACAAACGTGATTTTTTTGCCATTTTTATAGGTAATGGTACGGAACCCTTCATGCGCGAGTCCGACTCGCACTTGGCCGGTTTTTTTAACTGATCCCTGAGAAGAAATGCCGAAACAAACTCAGAGGTCATGGTCTTTTACAGTCCAGACATTATATTATTAAGATTTTATGTAAGTAACAATGCAGGAACATGTCTGGAAGGGTGTCCCGACTGTTAATTTTATCTGCAGGACATCTGATTCTGTTTGTTTATTTGTTTGTTATGCTTTCACGATAAAACGGCTGAACGGATTTGGATAAAATTTGTCGCATGGGTAAACCATAACCTGGATTAGGACATAAGATACTTTTTATCCCGATATTCCCACGGGATCGAAACTTATGCGGGTGAAACCGCGGAGCGCAGCTAGTGAATAAACAAATAACAGTTTTCCCGAGTTGGATATCAAACCTATTACTTGTTCACAGGCATACGGTGTCCTCTCATAATATTAACACTGTAATTTGAAAACGCTGTGAAAGCCAATTATTTTTAAAAGAGTAACCGTGAAGTTTCTTGCCGGTTCTTCTCCATAGGAAATTCTCGTCCAACATAAAAAAATCTGAATACATACTAAATATTTTACATGGATCGATTGGGTATCAGACCTAAAAATGCAGTTATTGGGTAACGCGACTGGTTGTCAGACTTTCGGGCTTCTGTCGTTACGGGTCGTCAGAAGCCCGAAAGTGACAGTCGTCAAAGATCTACAAATGACAGCCGGGACCTACGGCGTAACGTGCTTTTCGCGGCACGAAGGTGTGTCGAAGGTAATGGATGGTCACCCATCCACGGGCCGACCTCGGCTAGCGTTGCTTAACCTTGAAGATCGAACCGTGCGGCTATTATTATTTAGCCACGACCAACATATCAATAAACTATATAAAGAAACTTCAAAAAATTCAGGACTTCTTTTCTTTCCACAAATCCAGTGCTTAATACTTACATAGGTAGGTATATATCAGTTATAAAAACTGAAGTAAAACTTAACGGTTTCGTTCTTTGTCTTACGATTCGAGTCTCGTTGCTGTGGCAATAAAGCCATTGTCTACTATCGCGTGGCAATATAAATAGTTTTGTGCCATTTTATGTTGCCACGCCAGTCGGTAATGGTTGGTGGATTTTTATTACTTTCGGTTGTGGGGATAGTTTTCACTGATGCTTAATGGATTGATAAAGATACCTATTCACTGGATAACCTGAGCTACCGCTTGCACCGGTCGCACTTACGCTGACCGCGTAGAAGTATTTGCTGCTACCCCCTCATTTTTATAAATGAAATTATTACAATAATTTCATAATTAAGGAATGCCTCAGGCTGTAATAAGTTTGTAACCATTATTATTTTATACTTATAGGTAAAGGTGCTTCAAGCCTGTAAAATTGTTGTTAATATTAGTGTAACTGTAACTTTACTTGTTTAAGTACTACAGTTATGTATTTTTAGTTAATAAAGAATTTTTCTATACTATTTATTCACTGTGTAGTCACGAGCATAAACATGTCGAGCCTGATAGAGAAGAACATCGTAGTTAAGCGACATAATGTAGGTATTTCAGTTTTACAAAAAATAATAAAATAAAACGAATAAAATAATAAATAAAATACCTCTCCTGTAAATTTTAATTTATATCGCTTACGATGTTCTTCCTTACGCTCGATATTACTATGGACAGCTCGGCAATAATATCTGACTTCATGATTCCTCCATTAATATTTTGTCGTCTAGGTGACGGTAAATAATCATACTTATGTTATCATTTGTGGAAGGAATAGTAAAGTGGCAGCATAATTTAGTAACATATTTTTTCTTTTTCCTCTTAGAATGCTTGAAACGGAGCCGATGTCGGCTATTCTGCCAGCATTCTAAGTAAAACATATTTTTACATCGCTTGTCTCGTCAGAAAGTTTGGGTGTCCCTTAGATGTCACATACTGGTGCTGTCACTTGTATTTATGCCTTCCACAAATGATCACACGAAATTAATGTATCGTGAAATCAGATATTATTGCCGAGTTGTCCATAATAATATATTTATGCTCGTGTACTGTACTTAAGTAGGTATGGTAAATATTTATTCAGCATAATTTATTAAGGTTAGTTCAAAACAAACGTCATGGTTGTACCTACAGCGGTAGGTTCATAAATTTCACCAATTATTGTAAAGTCAAGTAGCAGTGAATCGCCAATTAGCCATCAACCGGGCACAAATCCAGGCTCCGGGCTGCTAGGCAACGTTTAATTTCATTTAGTTCCATAGACTGAAATTCAGCAACTGACAACCAGTCTTACCAAGGGGTATCGTGTTACCCAGTAACTGGGTTCTGGAGGTTAAATAGGCAGTCGCTCCATGTAAAATATTGGTATTGAGCTGCATCCGGTTAGACTAAAAGCGGACCCCAAAATTGTTGGGAAAAGGCTAGGCAGATTGATTGACACTGAAATACAACAAAACGCTGAAAATACCATTAACAATAAGAAGAAATGCCCTCCCTCCTCCATTGCGCATTGTCTCAAAGAATTATAAAGAAAACAGTAGCTACCTACCGAGCGGGAAAATGGCCGCAACTTATTAATATTAATATCTAGAGTTTGAGAAACCGTCGCTTTTGTGAAAGAACCTGTAAGTATGAATTATATATAGAGCGACGAGTATTTTGGGGTCTTATACGACATCATCTTCCTGTCCCCGTCCCCCATCCCATGATACTGGGGGTTGGCGAAACACATTGTCTTCTTCCATTCACGCCTGACAACGGTCGTCACGCTATCATTCACTCCCTTCTCTTTCATATCATGGTTCACACTCCTTCTATCCATACATCCATGTTTCTTTTATCTTCACAGACACGGGTACACAGACTCTCAGGTAAGGATACAGGTATTACCTACCTGTAACCGTTTTATGTAACAGTAGATTGGTAAGTACCAACGCTTGAATTTTACTATATCTATTCATGAACGGAGCAAACGGATTTGCTAATTTAGATGGCCATTTTGGTACAATGTGTGATGGCTATAAGTTATTTTACTGATACTCTCTGGGCATAACACAGAATTAGAGGTAAGTAGGTATCTTACAAAGAATACCTAATATCACAGAATAAGACAGAGTCGGTCTAAAGCCGATGTGACAGAGGCTGTACGTACGGTCAGCCCCAATAAAATCGAAAAGGATTCACTTAATTGTCTACGATGTTTGATCCGTATTATTGTACCAATGTTTTGCTTCCATTAAGTATGTACAGATGCCAGCAGGTCAAGCTACCCGAAGCTGTCAAATTTTCCCAATTAACCTTGAACCTTAGGGTATGCGATACCAGATACGATAAAGTTCAAAATCTTTTAAAGAAATTTAACAGATTGTAGTAGCTTGATCTGCTGGCGTCTGTACCTAATATACAAAAACATGGAACAAAAATATTGTACACATTTTTTTTTTTTTACATTTGTTTGAGGCTCACTCTTACCTGCCTAAAATAAAATATCAAGTCATTTATTGAAACTAGGCTGAGAATCAGCACTGTTCGAACGTCAAAATTACATGCTTTAGCTGGAAGGAAAAAGTGGCGCAAGGAACTCCCCAGCAGCATAGCTGTTTGTTCTGCCTAATTCCATGAGCATGACTTCGTAGAATAGCTTTTCTAATGCATACTCCAATGTTACAATTTTCTTTGACGTAATAACTTTTTTATAATCATTCCTTTCGCCCACTTGCTGTTTAAATATTAAAAGTTGGAGACGCAAGAACGACGGCTATTATTTCATTTTTTTATTTAAATAAACTTACTTAAATAAAAAAATGAAACAGTAACCGTAATATAGGTACCTTCGTTACGTACCTATACTGGTAAAGAAGGTGAGTAAGTACCTATACAATAAGTAGGTGTCTACTTACTGTACATTGCAAACTTTTGCGTATTCTTTTGCAAAGTTCCAATTTCTGACTGCCTCGTTGTCCAGTGGTCGCAAACGGTACGCTGAGCAGTTGAGCCATAAGCGTGAGGTCCTGATTTGATTCCCAGATCAGGCAAAGCGTAACCTATTGGATCTTCCACGAACACGTACCTAAATATACCTAATGCGTATACTAAAGCAGTTACAGGCCCTATAAAGCGTAATTTTTATTATTATTACTTATGTACAAGTTGACACATTTAAGAATAAGTTCAGTTTTGGCACCTGTCCCACAGCCGGCGACTAACTAGAAGCGAGTAGAGATAGCAACTAAAAACTAGTTGGCGAGCATGCTCGTTGCTCGCCATCTCGTATTGCGCAACGGCGACGAGAGATTAGGTACTCGCTGATATGCGTATGTACCAAGCGTGAGTCTCTTAGTGAGTGTTCTGCCCGCCAAGCGCGTGTCTGAAACCTGCGTACCAAGTTCCGTCTAGATCAGTTGTAAAATACGACCTGTAAAGGAATACCTACCAATAAACTGACAGAGGAAAGTAAATTTTGCCAGACTTAAAGCTGAGACGCTTCGCTCGCTCGGTCAATAAATATGACCATTTAATTTAGAACTAGAATAGGTAGGTACCTACATTCTGCTTCTACGTATCCGGAAGTCTTCGAGATCAGCATAGCTCTATTCACAACCACTCGATACGCTTCCGTGCCGAATCGGATATCAATCAATGGTATCGAAAAAGTTATCTAAACGTTATTCACAAAATCGTAAACCCGAAAATAAATAGACGACCGCTATTTCTTTCGGCAGCTGTATGCTGTCTGGAGCTAGGCAAATGAGGCAATCGAAATGTGTAATTTTCGACACGATAGCCTGTCGAATAGTTGTGAATAGCTATGCAGACCTTGTTTGAATGATTTTTTACGTGTCTGAAAATCGGCACTTTGAACCCGGCCCTCCCCCTATCTCTATGATAAAGGGCGTTAGTTCGGGGCCGCCACCCAATGTCATAGCTGTTATCGTTTTGTGTTTTTCATCTTTATGCGTTATCGACAATCGATGCTAATAGGCCTAGATTATTTTGATCCGATTTTTTGTTACTTTGATCAGCAGTGCTGCAGTCAAAGAGTAGAGTAACTGGCTGGTGTAAACACAAAAACATAGGTGAAGTGAGCTGTCAATCCGCGATAGTAGGGATTGACACTATTGATAGATCACTTCACTTGATGCACTAAGGTAGCCCGCGATATTCAAATTTTCTTAAGTTTTTTGCAATATTGCAGTTCAGTAACAGGTTGTACCTATGTGGGTGTGGATCTAAATATGATTCGCGGCCGTAACAAATACAGCAGAATTATAGGTAATCATTAGAATCAGCAATACATAACTCTCTAATTTCATAGAATCCTATTGAATGAGTAAGTATTTCATGAAATAGTCATTCAATAGGATTCTACGAAGAAAAACTAAAGTAAATTGCAAAAAAAGTAAGAAAATTTGAATTTCGCGGGCTACCCTGACGCTTTTGCCATAAGTTCCACGGTGAGATTTTACTGAATAGATCAGCAGAACTGAAGTTTAGAAAGCGAGTAGAAAAGGTACCTACTATCGAAGACTGCTTTGGTTGATTTGATAGTCAGCACCTTTACAATAAAAATCCGACTGGTTTTGTTTTCATTATCTATTGAAAAATTCGTCTGCTCGACAACGTCCTCCCGTACCTATTAACACTATAGGTACTTAACTTGAACACATTGTACAAGCCCACTTTTTTTTAAAAGAGTAACCGTGGAGTTTCTTGCCGGCTCTTCTCCATAGGAAACGACCTATTGGAACCGTGTATCTAGCTTCTGACGTTTCATGAGTGCCCATGTAGGTTTATGTGGAATAAAATATTTTGATTTTGAACGTAAATCACGCAATGAATGCTGTTGAATTCTCAAAATGAAAGGCATTGGCCATTGTGTGTTACGCACTATCCCCGCTCCACAAGCTGTTTTTGGATATAGCTACAGTACCTAAGTGACTGCCTCGTTGGTCTAGTGGTCCCGCTAGCTACTGCTGAGCATGAGGTCCTGGGTACAATTCCCGGGTCGGGCAAGTGTTATTGGATTTTTCCATCTGGAATTTCTCAGTAGCAGCCCGGAGTCTGGATTTGTGCACGGTTGATGGCAATAGGCTCTCCCCCTATTACGTGGGACTTAAACATAAGTAACTGGCGAAATGAGGGTGTATTATAGGCATACGTCTGTACAACCTTTCGGGGAAACAAGGTGTGACGATAATTATGTAGTAGGTATCTAAGTGCATGTAGGTAAATGGAAACTACCTAGGTAGGTACTGCCCATTATCTTATCATTTGTTCACTTTTTACGAAACTAATGTTAAGAGTGCGGTTTTATTAAGCCGTGTTTGAGAAGAACAATATTTTTTATTGCAGATTATTTGTGCAGAACTCACCGAAATCCGGTTGAAATTCCTAAAACTAAACTCGAATTCGACTTAATGTGAGTTCAATAAACAATAACTAAATCGTGTTCAACCTTACATAATTATTGTGTAGGTACACACGGCTACACATCATCAAGCTATACATTTCCAGTATAAGCTGATCTCGCATTATGTGGGATTTCTGTATAATGAGCAGTCAGCGTATACTGGAAATGTATAGGTTGATGTGTAAGTACCTAGATACCCAGTTGGTACTTTTTGCAGTCTTGCTAGGTCTAGCCTGCAATAAAATCCCGTACTTCACCCCACAACCCGCGTTCGCGACCCCGCCAGCCTACCAAGTAGTAAACCCATGTAATTACGTACATAAACCGAATGTTTACGGTCTCTCCGAGAATAACGCGTCAGATCGCATTCCCGAATGTCGTAAAGACAATTGTTTTTGTTTACGACCCCTGTAATTACTTCGGCTTTTCCGTTCTTTGAGATGTTCCCGTACTCTTAGGTTTTGAGATAGAAACCTATACTTATTTGTGTAGGTATGGTATACAGAGAGGTTCGTAGTAGGTAGGTACCCGCGCCGATCTCGCAATGTTAAGGTCTTCAACCAGTGCGTCCTGCTCGTTATGACAAACGGTGCCGAACGTGGACACTGACAGTTGGGCTTGTCCACAAATTCAAAGTCGCTCAGCGCACTATGGAGCGGGCTATGCTCGGAGTATCTGTGAAAAAAGAAGCAGAGTTCCCGGCACAGTTTGCAGAGTACGGCTGCTTTTTCGGCAAACGATGGCCTATGTATTGTTGTGAGGGTTTCAAGATAAATAAATAATATTTTTATAATAATTTTATTATAAAAAGAAATATTCACATATATAATTCCAGTTATTTAATAATAGTCATAGTAAATTTTACAATATACTCTATAACTTAATTCTAACACATAACTTCGTATTTCCAACTTAGTATTTTTATTTGTTTGCAACATTTATAATCTAATATCATTTTTTATCTGTGCATTTTATACATATACCTAGTTACATGCAAAATTATGTGATAACATTTTTGTTATTAATATTCTATACTATTTAATTCGTTTTTTAATTCCAGATACTAATTTGACAGGTGCCAATGTCAAACTCCAAATTGAAAAAAAAAAAACGAACAACACTTATTTAAAATGTCAAATTAGTCTGCGGGATTAAAAAACCAACTTTAGTGTAAATTCTGTCGCTAGAATATTTACTAAATCTAAAAAACTTTTCGTTTAGGAAATGGCGGTAGTTGAAATCAATATTTGAAAAATAGCCGTTGGACATGAACACAACAAATCAGCTTATGATAGATTAGGGGCCAGTTTATCGAACGAAAATTATCGTAAAATTAATGTGACAAATTGTCAAGCGCGCGTAAACTGCTATGATTCGTTGAATGATTTATCAACAGGCAATCGCAGCAGCGCTAGATTTTGTTGATAAGAATAACTGAATATCTTTAGTTTAATGTCTAGCAGTGGACTAATATGGGCAACAGCAGTTATTTATACATACAAAATAAATAATGCCGCGTTGACACAATTAAAGTACGCGTGTACACACGGCTACACATCAAGCTATATGTATACGCTGACCTCTCATTGTATATAAATTCTACACAATGCGAGATCAGCTTATACTGGAAATGTATAGCCTGATGTGTAGCCGTGGGTACAAATTAGATTTGACAAAGCACCTTTTGAAAATTTGAACGCGGTCCTAGTCCACTTTGATTGGACGCCGTCATCCAAGTGCGCTTAGATCAGTGTTGCCACGATCAAAATTGTCCAAGTAGTCGTCAACTCTACTTTCTCCAAGCGTACTTTGATTGTGTCAACGCGGCTTTAATTATGCACATCAAATTCTACCTTTTGTTTCCACAAAGTTAAAAGTCCTGTAGATGCACCATACACTAACAAATCATTCTCGTATAAAAATGACAAAATGCTTCCATTGAACACTAAATGAATGGTGAAAATGGAGGTAAAATTACGTACACACGGCTACACATCAAGCTATACATTTCTAGTAAGTATACGCTGACCTCATTGTACAGAAATCCGACACAATGCGAGATTATCTTATACTGGAAATGTATTTCTTGATGTGTAGCCGTCTGTACAGTCTATAATTATTTAGATTTATACACATCTAGGTGAAAAGAATAGTCTAGATAATAAATTATATTGATGACATTATGTGGGACATTTTAACATTATGTAAGAATAGTTTGGGATAACTAATTACCTAAATTTTGCCAAAAATATAAATTTTCACTTATTAAAAATTATGCTGCAGGAACTAATGCAATTAACTACTATTGTATTGAAAGCTGGAAGATACTGGATGGTTTAAAAAGTCCAACCGGCTGACCTTGGTCCAGATTTTATAACGACTGAAATTTTAGAGGCACCAACCTCTAAAATTATCCATGCTTATCTAGGCTTATCCATGTACAATCCAGTACAATACAGCCATCGAGTCCGATGGCCGGTCCGAACTTTGCGCAGAAGGCTGCACAATAAAACACTTTAGGCACCAAATGTAATAAATAGAATAGAAAAAAACTTCTAATAAAGCTTCTCATATAAGTAGTTCATGCAAGTTCCTGTTGATCACTACATACATTCGAACATTTGCATCTTTGAACCCAAAGCGTATCGCTTGATCGGGCCCCCATATCAGAATACGCTGCGGTATTTATTTTTTAAATATCGCAGCATTATGCTGAGGTAGGACCCTTTTTGGCTTTGCACGGGTCTTTTTTATTGTTACTTTTTAAGTTTTAAATTATTTTTTACTGTTGGTATTACCTGTGCGTGTCCCAAATAAAACATTTTTCTTTCGTTCTGAAAGTTATTTAGTATAAATGGTGACGTGGCGTGAGTGAGAGAACATGCGCGAAAGTTCGGAGAGCCTGTGTTCAGACCGGCCGTATTGTAGATCATCTTTATTGCCTTGCAATTACATTACATCTTCTGAACAATTATATTCTTTTCTTAAACAAATTAAAAACAAAATCTCGCAGGCATTATTAAAAAGAAAAGAGAAATACAGGTGTTTCTATATTATAAATAATTGTGAGTCCTATCCTAAGAAGTAATAATAATAATAATAAATATGACATAAATGCTGAACTACAGAAGTCATAATCATTGGGGCTCGAATACAAGCATGTCAATTTCGAGTTATTTTAATGTAGGTTATTTTCTTTTCTTACAAAATGTATAATGCAGTGAACCGCTGCACATGAGCCCATCATAGGTTGTGACCTAAATAATAATCAAAATGTTATACTAAAAATTCCGATGTTTTTAAGTGAAAACTTCTAGCAAACTTTGCGCTCTATAAGAACAGTGAACGAAACTGAACCTTCACGGTCGGTGACGCTGAATCTGGTATACTGTGTGCTCAATTTTCCAGTTGTGTGATTGGTAGTTCTGTTCGTCAGTCATTTTGAACTCTATTAAAACTAATCAAATTCAGTGCTACCGATCGTCAAGTTGTAGTTAACGCACAGTAGAGATAAACTACGATAACATGGCCCTCCAAATTACTGTTTCAATGTGTGTAGTCACATCCTTACGAATAATTTTTTTTTTTGGTCGACGGCCGTCTCAGTACACACAACATGCGTTGTGGGTCTTGGTGGCGCTTCGTAAATACTTTCAAACGTTTTGGATTTTGGAGGGGCGGGCCATGTTATCGTAGTAAATCTGTACTTGACTTGAGTCGGTCGCTAAATCGCGTATACTCGGTGGTGAATCGTGTATAATCGTCTCTATTTGTAAGTCTTTTATCTAAGTATTTATATTTTTTGCAAGCAAAGTTCAATAATCTAGACATAAATAAATAGATATATATTATGACTTGATATTTAAGTTATGGAAATATAAACCGTGATTTAATCTAAGTTTCATTCTTGTAACACACAACATCGTCACAATACAAAACTATTATTAGCTCTGGTTTCATTTTAAACTACATTTTCAATCGATTACCAGTCATTAAATTCACATTAACTTTGCGACTGCCTACTAAATATTAGGACTTAATGACGTTGCTACAGGTGGAACATTTGTTTAAGAGTTTGCCTACCAACTGCCTGTGGCAACGGTTCACACTTAAGAGTCGGTGGTTCGAACCCAGGCAGGCGCTTTACTTTGTGTAAATTATTTCGTCACCACTGGTGTCAAAACGGTGTAGGAAAACTCGAACATTCGAACATTCGAACATTACGACCTCTACCAACCCGCACTGGGCCCGTGTGGTGGATTACGACCCACTTCCTCTCACATAGAGGCCTGTGTCCCAGCAACCCCGGCATAGCATAATCATTATATAATGTTCCAACATTATTATAATGATTATGATATGACTACCAACAATTCGGCCTCATTAGTCACAAAATTAATTGAAAAAAAAATTATGTTAGTAAGATTATAAATAGAATACTATGGGCCAGTTACTCGACCGAAAATTATCGGAAAATTAATGTGACAAAGTGTCGAGTACGGGACAAATTGATGTGACAAAATGAATGTGACAAAGTGTCGAGTACGGGACAAATTAATGTGACAAAGTGTCGAGTACGGGACAAATTAATGTGACAAAATTAATGTGACAAAGTGTCGAGTACGGGACAAATTAATGTGACAAAGTGTCGAGTACGGCACAAATTAATGTGACAAAGTGTCGAGTGGGAAAAATAAATTTTGCAATCATTTTCGTTCAAAAAACCTATGTAGCTTAAAATCAAACCTAGACCTAATCTTTGTCATACATTTGTTCGCAAAACAGTCTGATGTTTTTCCATAGATACCATTTTTTTCTACTGGTTTTAGATTAACCACGCATTGTCCAAGTTGTGTGCATTTAAAAACGTTAATAATGAATATTCAAGCAGACTTAATGGCAGAACGGTGAAAAAACATTCGTGAGGAAATCAAGCCAGTTTGGAGTACAGTCACTAGCACTAATATGTATACACTTAGCAACTTTTAAAAGTGATTTCCCCCTACCATAATGATTGTAATTTTATGTTACTACGAACTTAGTATTTTGGAACCCAAACATTATGAAATTGATTTTTTCTCAAAGTGCAATCGTTATTCCACGAGAAAATCGGTTTTGAAGTGTTTACCTATTAGTGCTCATGACTGTACATACATACAGCTTGATCTTTGTATAGTCAAACTCATAATTGCTTTATCGACCTACGGTGAAGTGAATTTGAAGGGAGCTGTCATTCCACCTGAATAGCTAGGCATGGACACTATTGACAGCTCACTTCAAGCTTATTTCACCTAAGTTTTCACTGTGAGATTTTTAAAGCATAGACCGGATGGTCTATCTGTCATGTGACATTTAGATAGTTTCAACCTTAGTTTCAATTTGGTGCGAATTGTTGTCAAGTGGTAAAACCATTATGTGCTCAAATACACGAGCGGCACGTGGAGACGCCTCGACGGCTGCAGTTACCTCTGCCGTTGCCAGCGTGCTGCTCGTGTGTATGAGCACTAAATGGTCGAATAAACTATTTAGTTAAACTTCAAGACACGATGTTCAGTGCACCACACGAACTAGTCTACTGTACAAAAAGTGAGTTCGGTGATATTGTGTACCTTATATTAACACACACGGTACGCTTAATTTGATAACCAATTCAAGAGTAAAGGCGGACACAGTAACAGTTTTCTATAACCATTACACATTAGATTTAAATATTACAGAAAAGTATACTCGACCATTTTGAAGTCTGATCCACTATGAAATTTTGTCTCAAGCCTTATTGATATCACTCGCTTTGGCAAACGTTTTGAGTAAGCAAAGCGTAGGGGGAAATAAGACATAAGATCACGCCTGTGTTTCCCGGAGGGTTAGGCAGAGGTACACACACACTACACCCACATTTCGCCAGTTATGTTTAAGTCCCATGTAATAGGGGGACGTATAGACGAGTCTATTGACATCAACTGGGCACACATCCAGACTCCGGGATGCTACTGAGAAATTCCAGATGGAAAAAATCAATAACACTCTGCCCGACCCTGGGAATCGAGCACAGGACCTCATTCAGTAGCGCTTGTGACCACTAGAACAAACGAGGCAGTTGCTAGGAATACGGTCTTGTTCAAATTTTTCCATATTACAACATTATAATATAACTTCACGCTCGTAATCCCCGATGGAATAGACAGAGATGTAGATGAAACGGGTAAACCTCTGTCACTGTCAGACAAAAGAAAGAGAAGCATGATGACACAACGCTTGTAATTTATTGAAAAATATGAAGCAATTATTTATTTACTCAAAAATTAGTTGATAATCGAAAATAAAAAACAACCAAGTTCTGCATACAAATAAGACGTTCTTGTTATTAATTAAATACCAACCGTACGTTGATATTTAATACAGATATTTTGGATTATAACTCAAAGTAAAGGGTTAGGTTACCGTTAATTTGTATCAAGATTTTTTTTTTTCTAAACGTGTTTTGGTAACAACCAAGTTCTAAGGAATATGTTCAAGAATAACATATATTTTTCCGCTACCACAAACTATAATAGATTTGGGATTTTTTTTGTTTAAGACAAGCCTACGTTTATCATTTGCCTCTTGTCAGCGCCTTAAGAGGGCCATAAATCAAATTGATCGAGTGTACACGGAGAAATCTAACCAAATTATCTGAAAAACAACAAAATAATATGACATACTTTGAGATGTATTAGAACGATCTTAGAGCGTAATTTATATTATGTACAAATCGAAACTTTTAAGAATAAGTCCGATTTTGGCACCTGTCCCACATTCGGCTATTAACGAGAAGCGAGTAGAGCTAGCAGCTAAAAACAAGTTGGCGAGCATGCTCGTTGCTCACCAACTCTAAGTGCGCACCGGCGACGAGCAAATACTCGCTGGTACGCGTATGTGCCAAACTTGAGTCTCTCAGCGAGTGTTCTGCCCGCCAATCGTCCCTGAGCGAGAATTCTCTTTGATAGTTCTTATCGCTCCAACAAACGAGTATTCGTCGGCGGCGGTGTGAACAGTCAGCGATCAAGTATTAAGAGTCCATAATATCGGAGCGCCACCTCACTTTTTATCTCACTCGCACACTGAAGACAGGGCAGCGAGAAGGCTCCAAGGCGCCGATAGTTTAGGTAATTTCTTTTTACGGTGCAAATAATGGTAATAAAAAAATAAAAACATAGTATCTGCTTTATATTTACTTCAGTTATTATATTATGCAAAGTTTCATGATCTAATTTGAATGATATGTATTTTTTAATACTAGCGGTCTATTGTGCGGTTTGGAGGTAACTTTGTAACTTTTTTCTGTCGAGAAAATTTTATGGAATCGTTTTTTTGTGAAACATAGTACTTAACATTACTCTCCTGAACTTGACCATAATTATATTTATTTCAAAATTAACGCTGCAGTCTTTTCGATATAACAGAGGATCATGTTATGCAATTTGAGGTATTGTGGACTCTTAATATAATTATGTATTGTGTCTCTTTTACTTATACGCGACCTACAATCTTTTGTACGTTTCTTGAGCGAGAAAATCGTTGATCTAGTCGCTTCCTCGTCAGCGGTTGGGCAGGTGCCTTCCGCTATACAAAACTAATCGCCAATAATAAATAATATTAAAATTCAATTAACACATAAAATAATTAAATTAGTCAATAGCTTTATAATTAGTACTAGTAATAATGAAGATACAACGTATAATAGGGGGCCACATTGGCTCATAATTTTGACAAAGATACCCTAGTGTATAATTATGTCGGTTATTCACAATATTTTCGGCTAGTATGGCCCCTACAACTGAATCACAATCATTTTGAGTCTTAGTTCATGTGGTTTAAGGTTCAAATGGTTTTGAGGAAGTATTGGGATAGTTACTTTAAATTACTATTTAAACAAATTGTTCACTTACAGAAAATACTTTATTATTCTAATAAAATAATCTAAAAACGATTAAGTCCTAAACACACGTTTTTGATATCGCAACTAAATCGTTAAACATTATTTACTGCACATAACTTACATGGAATGGATTACTGTTCTAGAAAGTACAAATTAAATATAATAAAAATAAAAATAAACATTTATCCATACTATTATTGAATAACATCGCACACACATGAACTAAGACTGAGGGCGACATTAACCAATGAAACCAAACGGTTCTAGATGTGTTGATCGCGTTCAGTTTCACTAGTGAAGTTCGTCCTAAATGTACTAGCATTGATAAGTTCATAGATAAAATGAGTAAGGCACGATATTTTAGACATACAGGGTCACATTAAAATAGCTAGCGACTCCAGACGTGATCCGTATCGATAATTAAACACGTTACTTACAATAAAAAAAAAGAGTTGATGTTTTTTTTGGGATCAACCACTTCTGGTCGTGTTGTTGTCAAAAAATAATAGGCCCGTTTTGACATTTAACTTGAATTGATTTATCTAACTAGTGAAGTAACCATACGACTTTCTTTTTTTTTTGACAACTTTAATCTTGAAGTATGTGATGAGAAAATGTGTTTTCTTTTGTTCTATCGTGGTTAGATACCCATACCAATCACGTCTGTGAAGTTTATGCACAAAAACCTGAATGTTTTTTAAATTGATATTTCAAGAGTAACTACACTAACTGCGGTTCCACCGCGCCGGTACAGCATTATGCTGAGCAGTTGCCGTTTTGCGTGGAGGTGACGCATATTTTCCCCCAACTTGTTCTTTTTATATCTGTGTTCTTTTTTGCGTCATGTTTACCGCAAATAAACGTATTTTCATTCTTTTCTTTAGCTAAATTAATTAATTTCTTTTTTGTTTTATAATGTTTCGATATACCCATTACGTCTGCGGAGTTTCGCTAGCTAATTTAATTTGACTCTGTATCGTAAAGGCTCTTCCAGACTGCTGCGATGTCGCGGGCGCGATACGACATTAGTAGCACAATTTCTATGTCGGTGCCTGTCGCGCCCGCGATATCGCGCGAGTCTGTAAGAGCCTAAGGCCCGTCCACAGGCGGCACGGCATGGCAAGGTATTTTTACGCGAACAATAAAAACATAACTTAATAGTATGGAAACAAAGTTGAAATTTCAATGTTAACGATCGTAAGTAAAAAAACAATACCGCGGTATGCTTGACCGACCCTTAACATTGAAATTTCAACTTTATTTCCATACGATTAAGTTATATTTTTATTCGTCGCCCAAAAATACCTTGCCATGCTGTGCCGCCAATGTGCGCCGGGCCTTCATCGCTTTGTCAGTTTGTTATATCGTTATACTTATCATTTTACCTATTTTTGTTATCGACTCGAGTTATCTTGCTGCAGATTTTCGTATACAAATATTGTACAACTTTTTTCTTTTTCTTTATAGCGACAGATTATGGATAACCCTTTGTAATTAAACAGTTTTATAGATTGTTATCTGTTACCTACTACATAAACATACTTCGTTATTATTGCAGGCAACATTGTTAAAATCAATCATAAGCTAGACGATCTATTACGTAAAAATCTCAGCCAGATGATCTATTATGTAAAATCTTAGGTGAAGTGAGTTTCAATAGATCACCTGTCAATAGTATACTGATGCTAGTCATCGCCTCCCTGGCCTTTTTCCAACTATGTTGGGGCCGATTTCCAGTCTAACCAGATGCAGCTGAATACCAGTATTTTACATGGAGCGACTGCCTATCTGACCTCCACAACCCAGGTACTGGGTAACACGATCCCCCTTGGTAAGACTGGCTGTCAAGACACTTGGGCTTCTGACGACCCGTAACGACTGTAAAAGATCTGCAAATGACAGCCGGGACCAACGGATTAACGTGCTTTCCGCGGAACGGAGTGGTATGTAAAGATGGTCACCCATTTACGGACCAACCGTGGCAAGCGTAACTTAACCTGATCGATCGACCCGTGTGGCTGTTATTACTTAGCCACGAGCCCCTCAGAATACTAATGCCAATATGAGATGGCATGTTATTCCATCTCATATTGGCATTAGTATCTCACTTTACTTAAGTTTTACGGTGGGATTTTTACAGAATAGACTGGCAGGTACACAGTTTGTTAATTAACAAATGGCGTCCCCGTTAACCCGCAATAGTATCTATAGCGTCCATAAATGCAAAAAAAAAACTTATTACAATTAAACAAAAACATGTTTTTTTTTTACAAAAAATATTCACAGATTGAGTGTTTCTTTTACGTAGGTATCAATCTAATTTTTTTTGTGAATATGATTTATATATTAAAAAAAAAAAGTTATATTTTAGATTTTTTTTTGCATTTAAGGACGCTATACTATTGCGGGTTAACGGGAACGCCTTTCGTTAATTAACTGTATTTTCAATTGATTTATCCGACATAAAAAAGAGTTATATTTTTTTGTAAGAATTATCACAGCAAGAAACTAAAACCATAAATGCTAGTACATTTCCCTAGCCTAGATTAATAAGCCACCGAGACTTACATACATTCATATTGAATCAAAAATAATCTATAACAACATTCTTCATTCACATTGGAAGAACAATTTGGCAAAAGGAGTTCTGTCATGCTAACGAAAATTAAATTAAAATCAGTCAATTGATCAAAATTGAGTCACTTTTAGTCTTGATTTACCTACTTAATTTATTTGGAGTGATCTACTAATGGAAAAGGGAATTAAAAAGTAATGGTAGCTTGTATTTTTGTAAAGTAATATTTTTTTATGTGAAGGCATAAGTACATAATCAAATAATGATAGTAGCAATTAGTTCTTTAAAAATACGAGGTTTATTTTAAGTTCTTATTGTAAGAAAATGACACTCAGGGCCAGTTTCTCTAACTAAAATTAAAGTGACAAATTGACAAGCGCGCGTAAACAGCCGATTGGTTAAATCATTTATCAACAGCCAATCGCAGCAGTTTACGGGCGCTTAACAATATCTCAGATAAATTTTTCGATCATTTTCGTTCCAGAAACTGGCCCTCAATGTTCCAAATATGTAAATCAAAATTTCATATTTGAAATAGGAATCGGGAAAGATTAAACGCTTTGTAAACTCGTTATAAAATAACCCTGTATACAACATATTCAACCCAATCAAGGCTCCAGCAGACAGGCGCGACGTGACTCTGGTAGAACCATTTTCATGAAGTTTTCATAGAAATTGTTTCGGCAACTTTTACGGCAGGTTTTTTATTAAACAAAACTTGTCAAAAGTTGTCTCATTACTTTTTAATCCCCCTCAAAGCGACCGTGGAAGTTTTAAAACAATTCAGCTATGTATAAAAATTACGTTCATTATAGAGAACCACACGGTGGTGCTATCTACACATTTATAAATACAATAAACTATGACTCGAAGGAATTTTTTATTGGAAAAAGACAGTCTATATTATAAACTTTATAAAAATCTTTCTCGATGACATACGAATTCAGCTCATATTTTTCACACCTACAGCTTCTTACTCACGAATTTTTTTAATAAAAACAATCTAACTCTAGTTTCTATCCTGTGGCTGATACCTTATCTGACAGATCGGTCAAATATGTATGAGAAACCCAAAAGTCATCATTAAGGAAATATGATATTATCAGATATAAATCTTCATCTGATAAAAAAATTACTGTTCTTTATGTAGTTTCAGTTATCAATATCACAAAAGGCGTGTTTTATAATTAGATATCTCAATTATAATTGTTGGACTGCCTAGTTGCGTATAGTAATAATTATGTTGACAAATAGTGGCTGTGCTTGGTCCAGTGTGCGAGGGATAGCTATTCGTTTTTATACCTCCATCTCTCAGCACTGGAATATGCATACTATAACTTATACTTCCAGCACTGGAATATGAATTTTCCACAGTACAGACGCAGCCATCAGGTGAGCTTCTCATATACGTTGACCAACTTGTTACAGATTTCCAAGATTGTGACCTTAATTGTGGGAGGTGACTTATTTGGTCAGCTTTTGAAACATGAAATTACATAGTCCTTGCTTTACTTGATATTATAAACCAGTCAAATAATAATAACACAGTGCCCCGTTTACAATAGCGGTATTGCCTTCAAAGGCAATCATGTCAAATTGAATATATTTACATTAAGTAAATATACTCTATGAAGAATAATATCATCAATTGACAAAATAAACTAGACAAATACTGACACAAGAAAAAAAAACAATCACCTATCAAAAATCTTGCACAATCATTCACTCAAAAACAAATGACTGCACAAAATATTCGACAGCACCCCAAAAAATTAACACAGAAAAGCAAACCTTCCTCCTCACCATATAAGAGCCAAATCCTTACATCAAGAAGAGTTTTGTTGGTTACATGAAGAACTCCCTGTTTTCCTGTGGTGGTCATGTATGCCTCATCTGGGAGTTGGAGTTCCCAGTCGGACTCTGGCAGTTGGGGACATCTATGACCGTAAGCTCTATGACCCTTAGGCCCCGAAGAATTGGGTCTGTGATATGGATACCGCGAGGGTTATACACTCTTTCGTTTTGCGTCGCTATGAATTTTGATACTTTTCTTAGGTGCTGTGGAGAAGAAAATTAGCAGATTAGAAGAGTGTTAGGATCTTATAAATTAAAACATAATTTGTATGTGGCTATTAAACACGGAGAATCTTGAAAAGATTTGTTCGGACCTTTTGGAACGAAGTTCTTTACCGCACGGTAGACTCTGCTCATTTGGCGAATGAGAGCTACTGTAAAAAGTGTAACATTTTGACCGTCACGACACTTTTGCTATACTTAGTAGGTATGTTTTTTTTTCAATTACTTAGTTACTCTCAAACGTTGTTAATTTATGTCATTTAGTACATAATATAGTACGAAAGGAACATCATTCCAACAGTGTCCCATGAAACCGATTTTTTGGTTGAAAATTGCAATGCGAATGAATTGAGTGACGAGGCGAAATACAAAAAAACTGGCCAAGTGCGAGTGCACACGAAGGGTTCCGTACCATTATCTATGAAAATGGCAAAAAAATCACGTTTGTTGTATGGGAGCCCCCCTAAATATTTGTTTTATTTTAATTTAATTATTTATTTTTAAAGTGAATATATAACTAAATATTCTGTGAATATTTCAAGCGTCTACCTGTTGCCGTTATGAATATCGAGCAAAAACGAGCAAAAAAAAAACACATTTGTTGTATGGGAGCCCCCTTAAATATTTCTTTTAGTCTGTTTTTTAGTATTTTTTGTTATTGCGGCAACAGAAATACATCTTCTTTGAAAATTTCAACTGTCTAACTATCACGGTTTATGAGATACAGCCTGGTGACAGACGGACAGACGGACAGACAGACAGACAGACGGCGGAGCCTTAGTAATAGGGTTCCCGTTTTACCCTTTGGGTACGGAACCCTAAAAATATCAATTTCAGATATAATTTGAACAAACCATAGTTTTATTTTCGCAATTTTATTTATGCATCATACAACCATACAATCTAGGGGCATTGAATATGCACAAGAATGACTAATGACTAGTTTTTCTCTAGTAATTGCTCTAGCAATGCCGTGTTCTACCACAATTAAGAAACAAAATCTACTGTCCACAATAGCATGTTTTTGCCATAGAATATTGTCTTTTTTTTCGTTTATCACAAAACGAATAAGAAAAAATAAGGGGTGCTACACACATTTTAGGGTCGGCACAGGTCGGGCAGGAAAATAGAATGATAACTATATATTTTGCTGCCCGGCTGTGCTATCGTGCCGAATGTGGCCGACTCGAACAACTGTTTAGCACGCCTTACAAAGCCAATATGGCGACTGAAATAAGAATCTACTATCTCCAGGCTAGGTTCAGCTGGTACGTGAGAATGGCCGTTTTGTATACTAATACTAGAGTACTTTAAATAATTACCTACAATCTCACTGACCGTTCACATGCTCGTGACGCATGTTATTTTACAATGACGTGGACCGAGTGAGGGGTTTAAATGTTATTGGGTGGTACCTACACAACAGAGTGTATGGATAAATGGCGGCAGATCACGGCAACAATCTGCGACTCCCGCATTCCCCTTAAACTTAACGGGAAGATTTATAAAACAATGGTTAGATCTGCTGTCTTGGAATGTCTATCAGAATGTTGGGCCACAAAAGGCATGTATGAAAGGCAATTGCATGCAGCTGAGATGAGAATGCTAAGATGTGTGGTGTTACACGAATGTATAGAATAAGAAATCAGTATATAAGAGGAAGTCTGAAAGTGGCACCGGTGACTGAAAAATTGTGTGGAAATCGGTTGTCATGGTATGGACATGTGATACGGAGGAGTGAGGAAATTTCGTGAGGAAAGTTTTGGATATTAATTTGGATGGATACTCGTATAAGAGTAGAGGGAAGACCAAATAAACTCTGTGTGAAAGATGATACAGCTAGAAAGGGGGTGACTACCGAAATGACGACTAATAGAGAATGAAGAAGAAAGGGACATGTTGCGCCGACCACAAATAAATTGGGATAAGGGCAAGAGAATGATGACGGCTGGTAAATAATTAGGCGGTCCATCTGATGGTACAGTCAATCGCACATCAGTAACACGGCACTAGGATAACCGCCCGTACTGCTACGACATAAAGGTGTCGTCAATGTCAAATTGTTACCACTGATGTGCAGCTGACTGTACCTACGTGGTCAGCACCGCGTAGGACATCTACTAAACCAGAGAAACCGCATTTGCGTTGCTATCCCCGAATCCGAATTTGAATGAACTACAGGGCAATTGCGTAACACACTATCTGTAGTAATGGGTTTCATTTGACAGTTCCAGAACATTCATTGCGTTATTTATGTTGTTGAGCAGACACATTTTTCGAACATAATTATGAAGCAATGGATTAGCAATATACGTCAAAATCATTCTGATTGATAGTGTGATACGCAATTAGGGTGCTGATCTGAGAATAGCTTTATTCGAACTTATCCTAAAACAGGCCATAAGTACTGAGCCTTATAATAATACCAGCCTAATATGGTCCCACTGCTGGGTAATGGCCCAGGTTGGCGATTTCGGACTTATATTGACTATAAGCCCAGATTTCCTCACGATGTTTTCCTTCACCGATGTATTTGAAGTAAATTGTACCACATACCTTTTCATAATGCGTCTCCGTACAAATATAAATGAAGTAGGCAGTGAGACAGGCTAGACAGCCCTCGCAGTATGTACTGCAATCTGCTGTCTCCGCCATTTCAAAGTGTTCGTTCAGCCGGTCCATTGTGTACTCGAAGGTTTGTCGGTCTATCTGGAATTTGGAGATTAATCATCTTAGTTGTGCTGGTAGTAATGAAGGACTTATAGCTAGCTTTGTCTTTCCTGATCATTTTCTTAAATGAACAAAAGAGATAGGGCGCTTAGTTGCATAAATAATCACAACAAAGTTGGACCAAGTCAATCTGCTGCTATACAGCGATGGGCGGTCTAATAAAGTCGATGATTAGATGTCAAACGGTGATCGGCCTTGGAAGGGAAAAGATACAGGGAATACCGCAGCGATTAAAATACCATTTTAAATCGCGAAGCTCATACAATACTAAATAAACCGTGAACTTTTATGAAAAAATCAAGTATGCTTTAAATCATGATTTTTTTTGTACTTAAAATGTTTTTTTATTTTTCAGTTTAGTGGGTCCGTCTGTAATTTATCTAAGTTACAATAGCCTCATGTCAACTGCTCATCACCATTTATAAAATATTGCTTTCCCGATGCAGGGACGTTAATTGTTGACGAGTTCTCCTGGTAAGGACCAGGAGAACAGGCACTCAGCATATGCATTGCAACGAGCCTATATTGCTTAGCAACCATATTAAAGTACCTAATCGAAACGCAACCCGTTAAATACTTATGTATTATTAAGTAGTTCCAGTAGCCATCAGTGGTCTCCATCATCATCAGTTAGTTCCACTTTACCAAATCGTGCTCTGAGAGCAAATGCAAGAGTTACTATATAAAATACCTATAAAATGCCTATAAAATTTGAAGATTGCCCTCGATTTACATGGGATCCCTTCACAGATTCTGACTTGGTGACAATGGGACCACCTCGGAAGCATACACTTTAAAACAAAAAAAAAAAAACAAAATCGGTTAAAAATTGGTGGAGAAACTGGTGAACATACATAAAAAAACCGGCCAAGTGCGAGTCGGACTCGCGCACGAAGGGTTCCGTACCATTATCTATGAAAATGGCAAAAAAATCACGTTTGTTGTAGTATGAGAGCCCCCCAAAATATTTATTTTATTGTTTTTTTTTTTTTGTAGTTGTTGTTATAGCGGCAGAAATACATCATCTGTGAAAACTTCAACTGTCTAGCTATCACGGTTCACGAGATACAGCTTGGTGACAGACGGACGGACGGACATACAGACGGCGGAGCCTTAGTAATAGGGTTCCCGTTTTACAGAAAACAAAAAATATTTGCCCTAATTTTATATTTAGTGACTGGGAGACTATTAGGATAAGTAGGGAAAGACTGTTCGAGCTGTATGACCTCAAGCCTTACATTAACACTGAAACATTCAGTAAGTGTGTGTGTGTGTGTGAGTACTTATTCCAACATTTTTAGGAATACCTGCAAGATAGCTAAAGCCCTGTATATTAGCAACAAGATCAAATCAGCAGAAAATAAAATAAAAACAGTTTGGAAAGTTATAAATAATGAAACAAATAGGAAAAAAATACGAAACACTGATTAAACATTGGAGACTTCACGTGGTGCCATAAGCTCTAACTTAGAAATAGCTCAAGAATTTGTACATTTGTTCATTTTTCTTCACTAATATACCATCTAAAACGACGGAAGCCTTAAATTCCTCACCCGATGTCTCAATTGATTTATTAAGAGCAAGCGTTCCAAGCTCCCCGGTTGAATTTGAATTTAAACATATAAACCCTGTGATAGTTATTAAAGCTTTTCGGCAAATAAAAATCAAATTGACCGAAGATCTATGGGATTGTCAATCAAAGTTTGCACATCCATAATCGAGACTGTAGGACCATACTTAGCTTTAATATTTAATTTGTGTGTGGATCAAGGAGGC
This sequence comes from Tiliacea citrago, assembly GCA_963921375.1. NCBI lineage: Eukaryota > Metazoa > Arthropoda > Insecta > Lepidoptera > Noctuidae > Tiliacea > Tiliacea citrago. Next base: position 1,718,355 of record OY992802.1, read on the forward strand.
TTCCCAGATTTAATGAAATACAGTAAAGTTATCCCACTTTTTAAATCTGGGGGCAGTAAAGACACCAACAATTATAGACCAGTATCCGTGTCCCGGTATTCAGCAAGGTGTTCGAAAAGGTAATGCTGAATCAGATGCTTAATCATTTTAACACCAACCAAATGTTACACGATCAGCAATATGGCTTCACCAAAGGACGTTGTACGACTGACGCCGGTGTCACATTATTAAAACACATATTTACAGCGTGGGAGGAGGCCCAAGATGCCATAGGAATCTTTTGTGACCTCTCCAAGGCATTTGACTGCGTAAATCACGAAACCTTACTCTTGAAGCTTGAGCATTACGGACTAGGTAAGCTTGCGCTAAGTTTAGTAAAATCTTATTTAAATGATAGACAACAGCAAGTTCAAATAAATGGTGTCAATTCAATCGGTTTAAAAGTAAAAATGGGTGTTCCACAAGGCTCAATATTAGGCCCTTTCCTCTTTTTAGTATATATTAATGATCTACCCCATTTATTAAAAAACCAACCACAAATGGTGTTATTTGCTGACGAAACTTCTTTAATCTTGAAGATAAATAGACGGAGATCAAATCTTGACGACGTAAATAACGCCCTACTGCAGGTCCAAAATTGGTTCACTGCTAATAATTTAGTATTAAATGGGAAGAAAACTAAATGCATAAGATTTGCTTTACCGAATGTAAAAAGTAGTGATTGTGACATAGTATTGAATAGGGAGAAACTTGAATTCGTCGATAAAACTGTTTTTCTTGGGATAACGCTAGACTCAAGGCTGCAATGGGGTCCTCATTTAACATCTTTTGCAGGACGGCTAAGTTCAGCAGCATATGCTGTGAGAAAAATCCGTCAATTCACTAATGTAGATACCGCGAAGCTAGTATATTTCAGCTACTTTCATAGTATCATGTCTTACGGTATTTTATTATGGGGACGGGCTGCAGATATCGAGTCTATTTTTATTCTGCAGAAAAGAGCCATCAGAGCAATATATAGTCTCCGCAGGCGCGATTCTCTAAGAGAACTGTTTAAAGATATTAACATCATGACGGTACCTTGTCAATATAGATATGAAAACATCATGTACGTAAGAAAAAATCTAAGTCTTTTCAGCAAAAGAGGTGAAAGACACAATTAGAAATAGGGACCAATTAGTTCAACCAGATTTCACACTGGCTCAAGTAGACTCATCCTTCATGGGATACTGTTTAAAATGTTACAATAAAATACCTCCCCACATCGTCCAACTAAATGAAACGAAATTTAAATCTTGTATAAAACGCACACTATGTAGCCAAGCATATTGTAAGTTGGGGGATTACATCGCTGACAAAAATGCTTGGCTTAACGCTGGTCCTGCTCCACAAGGGCGCATACACTAACTGATTAGCATTCAAAAATATTGTTGGAGCTGCTGAAGATTGTAAATACCATGTTTATATTGTATAAATTCAATCTCTTAGTATTGTATAATTTTATAGCACATGTGTGAGCACTATGTACCTACCATTTACTAAGTACGTATTTCATTGACTTGAATGTGCCCTGGCGGCTGAGTGTGTCATGCTCACTCAAATGTCTCGCTGATGGTGGCGTGTGTGTTGGATCATTAAGTTCCCTTCAAAATGGTTGAGCTAAATGGTGCTAATCCATGCGTCATGTTCGTGAACGGGCGCCGTCAGTGGGGACTTGTCATTTCTTGGCTGCCACGGCTTATTTTAACTTATTTTAATTGTTTTTTTAATGGTTTTATCTTTTTATTGCGAACGCTTTTAACGTGCACGTCTTTCTACATTGTCCTCACATGTATAATTTCAATATCAATGATGTAACCAATACTTTGTCACAATATTTTGATTAAAAAGAGTGTCCGTGGAGTTTCTTGCCCGTTCTTCTCCATAGGAACTTACTACGCTTTGGAATGGGCAACTAGCTTCATCTCTCTGACTGACCGACCCCTTGATAATACAAAAGTGCCTGTAATTGGTTTATTTGAAATAAATGCTTTGAGTTTGAGTTTGACCCTTCGTACGGAACCCTAAAAACGAACAGACAGACGAACATAATATTAACCTCCTCCTTTTTGGAAGTCGGTTAAAAAGGTCACAATAAGTAGTTTATTTTATTTATTAGTGGATGAGAAAACTCATAATAATTTATTTAATCAAATAATGTTATCATTAAAATAATAGTATCATCTGAAAATTTACCAGGTAACTTTTCAAATTTTTCTTTCCATAAAACCTTAATTCGGTATATACTCGTATAAGAACATTTTAAATCAAAATATAGCCGATTCTATCCGGCCGTGTCAAGTGATGCGCTTACCAACGAACAGCTTTTAATTTTTATTTAATTATTTATGATTATTTTATTCAACAGTAGACAAAAAAGTTGCAACATTTTCCAGATTCAAGATACAAGATTCTTTATTTGTGGAAACATGAGTACACATAAAAAAAACCTTAATTTTCATCAAGTGAATGTATTAATGTCTGAACTCTCTAAACAGTAGTCACACCTATTCATTTACAAATTACAACAAACAATGAATGAATAACCCGTAGTTAATTGATTAGTCAATCACAATATCATGTGCAGTATGAATCAGAATACTTACCTTTTATTTTACAGTAGTTAATGGAATAGTAATTCATTGTTATCAACTATGATGATGTAGTTGCAGTCTATGTCTATCTCACTTAGTTCACATTTAAATGACAAGGATGGGTAGTATTTAAAAGGTGTTCTTATTCTGACAAGTTTTACACTTTGTTATTATGGTAGGTTATAATAGCTTTATAAAATATCAGACTTTTGTGTTAACGGTGTTCAATTTCTGGATAACATATTGTTATTTGTTCTGGCTGGTTGTCTTTATTTAGGATCATGTATTGTTTGTGAAATAATTAAGTAGTTGTTGTGATAAGTAACGATAACCTAATTAGTCTCCGCTAGATTCACAAAGATTGAGGAATCGCTGTCACATGGTTGTTAGCGCTCATTCCATACTAATGTAATGGTTCCTGGTTAATGATACTAGTCGAATATTTTTCACGATATGATGTATATCTACCACTGCCATGTTTTGTTTTTTTGGCGTGCTTAATTATATTATACCTCGTTCACAATCCTAAAACACCATCCTATCTGCGGGAACGTTTTTCCTACGCTCGTCCTTCTGATGCGCCTTGCAGGTCGCATCTTAGAAATCTTCTTAAGTCCCCTCCCCACACCACCGACTTCTACTCCTACTCCTTCACTGTGCACGCGGTGCGGTTGTGGAATTCACTGCCACCTGATATGAGGGACTGCCATACTGTTTCAGTATTTAAAAGAAAGATAGTGAAAGAACACTATCTTTCCACTTCGTCATAGTTGCGTATGTTTTTATTATTTTAATAGAATTATAATTAATATTCTAGTGATATTTATTTTAGAAGTATGTATGTTTGTATTCTTTTCTTCTTCTTGTTATTATTAGTATATTCTCATATTATTTGTTTAATTTTAATAAGTAAATTGTTTTTGATTATATGTACTCGTATTCTATTTTCTCTTCTACTCTTACACACGGAGTCTACATCTCTTTATCGACTTTCCTATCGCAGGTATGCTGGAAGAGATTTCTTTAGAAATAAGCATCACCTTTGTACGTATTTTTCTGTTCCTTTCTTCTTGTATGTTTATAATAGGTTGGGGAAAAAGTTTCTTTGCATTTTTTAAGATAATTCAAAACATTTTTTAATATAGTTTATTTACATTTAATTAAAGTATGTAGGTACCTACCATTTTGTTTGATATTTGTTTGCCATCTTGTAGGTAGGGACATGATCCCATTGCTATAGAAATTTTGGGACTTCTGATCAAAATACCGCGACAAGTGGTTTTGGCAGTCCTCTTGTGATGTTAACCTGACACTGCCTAAAGAATTCTGAAGAGACCGAAACAGGTGGAAATCTGAAACGGCGGATGCATTAACACCTCCCAGCCAAACTCTCTTAATGTTTGCTGAGTGGCTAAAGATGTGTGTGGTCTAGCGTTATCATGATGAAAAACCACACCCCTTCTGTTGATTAATTCCGGCCGCTTTCTCTCAACTTCTTGCTTTAATCTCATCAGTTGTTCGCAGTAGAGTTCAGAATCGATGGTCCTGCCTGGCGGTAACAGCTCATAATGAATAATGCCCTTCCAATCCCACCACACACATAGCATCACCTTGTTGCGAGTTAACCCGGGTTTCGCCACAGTCTATGAAGCCTGACCGGCCTTTGACCACGACCTTTTTCGCACGTTCTTGTCGTACGTGATCCACTTTTCATCACCAGTTATCAGCTTCTTCAAAAATGGTTCGGTTTCATTACGTCGTAATAAAGAATCACAAATGAGTACACGGTTCATTAGGTTTCTTTCAGTGAGCTCGTGAGGTTCCCAAATATCGAGCTTTTTTGTGTACCCAGTTTTTTCAAATGTGCCAAAACTGTTTTGTGGTCAATTCCCAGTTCTTTAGCTACGTCGTAACTACTGATATGCCGATCTTTCTCCACTTTTTCAAAAATGGCATCCATTTTATCCGTAATAGGGCGACCAGAGCGACGTGCATCTTTGACATCAAAATTTCCGGATTGAAAATGCTTAAACCAAATTTGTGCTACTCTCACAGACACTGCACTAGGTCCATAAACATCGCAAATAATTTTTCGCGGTTTGCATTGCATTTTTACCTTTTTGTAGAAAATTTTTAAAATGTATCGAATTTCTTCATTAGATTCACTCATCTTGAGAGTACGAAAAACAAGTGAAAATCACACATTTTCCTAATTTGAATTTAAAATTATGTTCTTTAAAATTTAAACTTTCAATGATACCAAAACCAGCCAGATACAAATAGTATAGCCAAAGAGATTTTATTACAAGTTCATACATACTTTTTCCCCTTTTTTTTTTTTTTGACTAAAAAAATCCATGTTGACTAACAAAACTTGTCTTTGTCTTTTTAGGTATTAAAATTAGGTAATAATTAACAACTACCACAAAGTGAAAAGTTCGACAGCTCATCTTGCTGTGCTGCCCTCACTACATGACGCTGGCGAAATAGTTGACCTTGGCTCAGTTGCCAAAAAGGAAAAAAAATAAAACAGCTATCATTAATAGAAGCTGCAGCACAGACTTAAGTAAGTAGTAAACTGCAGGGTAGTGCATTAAGCAAGTAATCCAAGAAATTTTGAAGTTAAATGTCTGAATGGTTGAAATGGAACAAAAGCAAAAGATTTTTAGTTTTTTTTTACTTTGGTCAACAAGCAACAACATTGTTAGTAATGTACATAGAAGAAGAGGCATCCTCCATCTACCCTCATAGTTTGTTTTTGTGTTTCTTCTCAAAGTAGTTGGATAGGAAACAGGTTAGTGTCTCCTATCCGTCCACTAAGTGTTGGTACAAATCGAATTTGCGCAGAGGTATGATTGTCAAAACCTGAACCATTGATGTATAGTTCACTTACTGTTAATTTTTGTACTTACTACTATCTGCCTAGCCTTTTCCCAACTATGTTGGGGTCGGCTTCCAGTCTAACCGGATGCAGCTGAATACCAGTATTTTACATGGAGCGACTGCATATCTGACCTCCACAACCCAATAACTGGGTAATACGATACCCCTTGGTAAGACTGGCTGTCAGACTTTCGGGATTCTGACGACCCGTAACGACTACCAAAATCCACGAATGACAGCCGGGACCAACGGCTTAACGTGTTTTCCGAGGCAAGGAGGAGTCTCGGTATATGTATAGATAGTCACCCATCCACGGACCAACCCCGGCAAGCGTAGCTTAACCTGATTACTGTGATCCCTATTATGGGTATTAATTATTTTAATTCACTATGACCCCTTGTTAGTTGAAATAAACATTATTTATTTATTTATTTATAACTATTTTTTTTATAAAAAGATTAATGTAAGTACACTGAAGTCATTCCTAATAGGATTTGAATAATTATTTGATGTTACAACTCATTAACTTCATAATGGCTTATTATTATTCAAATTGCTGTTATTGTTTTCACACCAACATTGACAAACAGGCATGTTAACAGATAAGAGCAAATGGTATATTGGAAAAATAATTTATTTCAAGGTCTTGTAACTTAAGTAAGTTTCAAAATGGGAATAGGAATCAACTTAAAATCAGTAATTAATTAATTCACTCACAGACAATGGACACTCTAAACAACTGGCTGTACACACACATAACATCAGGCCTGTAATCCCCAAAGGGTTAGGCAGAGGTGTATCTACGGTACACCCACAGTTATGTTTAAGTCCCATGTAATAGGGGGCAAGCCTACTGCAATCAACCAGGCACAAATCCAGACTCCAAGCTGCTACTGAGAAATTCCTAATGGAAAATCCCAATAACACTTTACCTGACGTGGGAATCGAACCCAGGACCTCAGGCTCAGCAGTAGCGGTAGCAACCACAACACCAATGAGGCAGCTGGCCCTAGAAGCTTGAAATTTTGCTAATGAGTTTTTTTATAACAAAATTGAGCACTAACAAAGGATTTTTGAATATTCATCGCCAAGAGGGGTTAAGAGGGAATAAAATTTATGGATGGGAGTTTGACATTTTTGTGGATGGAAAATACCATCTGGCACATGGCTTTTAGGTGATGACAAAATTCATTTAAACTGTTTAATCTTGAATTACGTATTTATGTACTTAAGTCCTTAATTTAAAACAATTTGTTACAGCTTATAAGTTAGACAAATTAACTTTACATATAGGGCAATTATAGTTTTAGGGTGGATTCCACCAAATTTGAAAGTTAGTCTGATCTTGAAAATAAGATTAGTTTTTATTGTACAAATTACTCTAGAGCAGTGGTTTCCAACTTTTATCTGACCAGAGTGCAGTTTGATTTCTTTGTTGTTAGCAAGCTAGTTTTTAAACATAATTTAATGTTGACATGTAAAAGTGTTTTTTTTTTAAATCAATTTACAGCAATAAATATAATATATCATTAGGACAACATTTTGAATACAAAATAAGTATTTTGTTTGCATGAATGTCATTGTTCAGCTTGCACCTTTGGTGACAAGTTAAAAAGTATGAATAAGTTTGAATTTTTTTTAGGTTTTGCTGGGCTGTTGTGTCGGTTGGGAACCAATGCCATAAGGTCAAGGGTAAAAAGTGATTTTATTTACAGGATAAGAATTACTCAAGTTTGGTTGAATATGCACTCAGCCATTTTATTATGAGGACCTTGGTACGCACTCAGTCATAGAGTTTCTGATAATAGTCCAATGTACCATAGTACCTATGAAGGTAGAGGTACCTGTAGACAAATGTACCATAGTACCTATCAAGGTAGTTCACCTGTACACAACCTTGCAAAGTGAACTTTGCACCTCGGCTTCACCAGTTGATTAAATATGATTATTTTATGTTTTAGTAGGTCACACAGAGTTCATGCTTTATTGGCTTATTTATTAATGAGGTCAGTAATTAATACGGGTATGAGGAATTAGGACTCTATTAACAGCACCATTCGGTATGATTTCCTGATTCATAATCATACAGCAACAAACTTTATCACTATTAAGAAAAATTTCTTTCACATGACTTATATTGATTTCACCAAAACTCAACTTCTGCTACCACTGTGTGCAGAAAACATTAAAAGTCACTCATTACGTTAAAACTTAAGATAGCACAAGGATAAATAGAAGTTGTCATCATTTCTTGGCGTCACAGATACTCGGAAAGTAAACGAACGCGCCCACTACCCTAGGTTCGCAAACATCGCGTAAACAACTGACTTTCACTTACTCGATCTTCCAGTTCTGGTGGGAAACGAGTCTGGAACTTCACCGCAGTCCCTTCAGAATAGTCCCTCTGTATAAATATCTTTATTCCCTGCTGTGTAGTAGGAGTCTGTTGACTCCCAGGCGTATTCGGCCCAGAAGGTATACGATTATTTGCCATCATTAGGAACTCACAAACTAAAGTTCATCAACACAGAAATAAGTCTAAAGGATTGTTTAGTGTTATGAATGTATCATAGTTTCCGCATGATAGTAAACCAGATAGAAATACGAGGAGAATTATTCTGTTTTCTCGAGTTCAATTTAGTACAATGACGTGCGTCAGAGATTGACATTTCATAAATATTATCTGTCAGGCGGACATGTTTTTGCCATAGACTAGAAAAAGATTCGTTCAAAAACATGAAAAGTTTATAATATTCCCATACTTTTTGTCGATAAAAAAACGATAATATTCCATTTACTATTAATGTGTAAGTCTTTAGGAAATTAATGGTTTCCATTGTTATTACGACCAATTACAATACAGAGAATTACATTTTTTGTTAGATGCCGTCCAAAGACAAGACAAGTTTTGTATGTTAGTCACACATACTAGCGACACCCGTGGCAAAAGTTGTCAGTTTTGTAACTCGAGAATAGTTCATCCTAATCATGACAGATGGCGCTTCGTTTCGTGTCGAAGGATAAATGACTTTGGAAGACTTTATTAGCGAGTAATTCCCGTCTCCCCCGATCTTCTTTGGTAATGAATATTGTTATCATAGTTGAGGTAGAATAAACTCGCCGAATGCATAAACTCCCCGTTTTTGTAGTCGGCTAAAATAAAAAATATACCTACCGCAATATACCACACCGGCAAAATTAGCGGAACATATTTTTATTCGAAAAACTAGTTTGTGTAACATTGCTAAAATATCGTAAAATCTTCAATAAAAAATTTTTTCACTTGTTTTTTTTTTAACTTTTCAATCTTTTAAAAAATCAAGGACTTCATTATGCCCGATTTGAGCGCAAGTGAGATTGCCAGGGCACTTGAGATGAGGAGAAATTATCAAACCTACAGTGGCAGTGTGATCTCAAGAATTCTTCGCCAGCATAGCTATTCACAACCATTCGATACGCTTCCGTGCCAAAACTCAAAACTAAAAAAAACTCAAAGCATTTATTTCAAATAAACCAATTACAGGCACTTTTGAATTGTCAAGGGTTCGGTCAGTCAGAGAGATGAAGCTAGTTGCCCATTCCAAAGCGTTGTAGGTTCCTATATAGAAAAACGGGCATGAAACTCCACGGACACTCTTTTTAATCATAATATTGTGACAAAGTAGGTATTGGTTACATCATTTATGTTGAAATTATACATGTGAGATCAATGTAGAAAGACGTGCACGTTAAAAGCGTCCGCAATGAAAAGATAAAACCATTAAAAAACAATTAAAATAAGTTAAATTAAGCCGTGGCAGCCAAGAAATGACTGACGGCGGCGCCCGTTCACGAACATGACGCAAGGATCAACACCATTTAGCTCAAACATTTTGAAGGGAACTTAATAATCCAACACACACGCCACCATCAGCGAGACATTTGAGTGAGCATGACACATTCAGCCGCCAGGGCACATTCAAGTCATTGAAAGACGTACCTACTTAGTATATGGTAGGTACATAGTGCTCACACATCTGCTATGCAATTATACAATACTAAGAGATTGAATTTATACAATATAAAGATAGTATTTACAATCTTCAGCAGCTCCAACAATATTTTCGAATGCTAATCAATTAGTTTATGCGCCCTTGTGGAGCAGGACCAGCGTTAAGCCAAGCATTTTTGTCAGCGATGTAATTCCCCAACTTATAATATGCTTGGCTACATAGTGTGTGTTTTATACAAGATTTAAATTTCGTTTCATTTAGTTGGACTACGTGGGGAGGTATTTATTTTAACCGACTTCCAAAAAGACGGAGGAAATATTTTGTAAAAGGTGATGAGCAGTTAGCAGCAACTTATACTAAGTGTGTGAAGTGTTAGTATGTGTGTGTTTAGTGATGAGGTGTGGTGTGGTGTGTATGAGTGTTATGAGGTAGATGTGGTGTGTGTGTGTGTGTGTGTGTGTAAACGGAAGGGAAAGAGGTTGAGTTTGGATACGGAGTGTTAGAGAACTCACTACGATTGTGAAGTAAACAAATGTGTCGTTAGATTTCAAATGGCATCAAGTCCACTTTTGGCATGAAGTTAGCTTTTATTCTTATTTAAAAGGCAGGGGAAGTATCTTTTACAATAAGTTATCAAATTGAAACAAGTCCCTGTAGTTTTCAAGCAAAATAAGTTTAAAACACATCCCTTTTTTCAAATTGAACCAAGTCCATTTGACATCTTATATCAAAACGCAGCAAGTCGCATTGAGCCAATCAGAGCGACGCGATCGTTCAAAATGGCGCCCAGTTGTGTGTTGATTGTCGCCACGCATGTGAAGTCGTGTCGTGTTTTTAATAAACTTGTTCAGATATTTGAAGAAAATCAATGCAGAAAATACAAATCGTGCCTCCTGATAAGGCACGGAAGCGAATAGTGCAAAAGAATCAAACCAAACGCGAGCAACTGAAGCAAAAACGGTAAGGACTTGGTTCATATTGACAAAATAAACCTAAATCCAAATTAGAAATTCGTTTTCTCCTAATCTAGAAACATTTCATAGGAACAATGATAGAAAGGATGATAGAGAATCCGATTTTTGATAGTCACACCACCCTCAAAATGAGATCATAAAAAGCCTTACTCGAACAGAAAAAAAACCGCTTTTTATGAGTTTCATCATTTTGGACTTACATCAATTTGAAATATTTCGACACAAATATTCAGTGTCGTCGTAGTTTAAACTGGTAAGAAAGCATGTTATCTGTTTTTTACACATTTAGAGGGAGAGTTTTGTTTATTCTGTTATATAAAAATGGTCCAAGGTAGTATAAGAAACGTTTAGTAAAAGCAAAGCGTGTGAAGGGTACTTTGCAAATTCCATTCTTTTGCCTAACTGAAAATTGAGTATGTGTAAAAGGAGTTTTTGTGTGTTGTTGTAATAAAACGTTGAGAATGAATGTTATGAGTTTAGTTTTATTAGTGTTTAGCGTGAGTGAGTGTGAGATAAGCCATCTATATATTAAATCAAATCCAGTTTGAGCAGTTGCTTGTAGTTTAGTCCAGGATTCATCATGAAAAGTGATTGCAGTTTCGTCGGCAAAAGAGACAATGTTACCAGCGCTCAGGTGCAAGTTGCAAAGGTCATTTATGAAAACCAGGAACAATGTAGGGCCTAAAACACTCCCTTGAGGCACTTCATATGATATAGGAAGCTCGTTGCTATAGCAACCGTCGATTTTGACTATCTGCCTACGGTCTGAGAGATATGAATCAAAAAGCTTTAGCTGCATGCCACGTACGCCTAGAGATTCTAGTTTAGATAGAAGGCAGGGGAGAGGAACGGTATCAATTGCCTTTGCAAGATCAATGAACAGTGTGAGGCATTTTTTGCGTTGATTTAGTTTATCAACTATTCCATCTATCAGTTTCAAGGCGGCGTCAGAAGTTGATTTTGTCTTCCTGAACCCAAATTGGTTGGTAGACAATAAATTATTGCTTTCAAGGTATGTAATAAGCCTGTTATTCTGCCGTCATAAGAAAAAAGGCCGTAACTGACAATTTTGTCAAAAATGAGTTTTTATCATATTCGGAATCAGCAAAGAAAATGCTATCTTATGGACTTACTCACAAAGCTCTAACTCGTATGAGATTAGAGATATGATAAGGATTTTAGGCTTAACTACGACCTCAATTCTGTTTTTTGAATCTGAAAAGCCTTAATTACACAATAACGGCCTTTTTTGTTAGTATTTTCGAATCGCTAGTCTGGAAGGCCGCAATTACCAATTAGGGCTTTTTAAATAAGCAAAACCTCTTAATTTACTACGGTAAAAAGCCCTAACTTCGCAATAAGGGCTTTTCATATAAGTTTTTTGAAGGGACACGCGTGCGGAAGTGGGCGCGGGGAGAGTATTTTGAATCCGCACGTCGCGTCGCTCAGTTGCTAGCTAAGAGGCCACGCGAAGTGCAGTGTGTGTGTGCGGTGACAACTCTTGGCTACTGCAAAACCAACAATAAGGCTGTGAGAAATGCTGTGAACAAACAAGACGAAGTACTTACCTATAAGTGATGGAAGAGGTCATAACAAAAAAAAACTTCGATATAATCATGATCTCATCAATGCTCATATTGAGTCTTTTAAACCAACTATTTCTCACTACAGAAGAGAGCATGCGCCAAATAAAAGGTACCTCTTTTCTGAAATATCTATACAACTCATGTACAATGACTACATTCAAAAACATCCCGAGGAATCTATTTCATACGATATGTACCGAAAAACCGTAAAACAAATGAACATTTCCTTTGCGAAGCTGGGCCATGAAGAATGTGAAGTTTGTGAGCAGTTTGAGATTCACAACCCGAAAGCAAAAGAACTGCGTCACAGAAACTGCGACACTTGTAAAACTTATGACAATCATCACGAACGTTATATCTTAGCAAGGCAAGCTTATGATGTTGATCGCCAAAATGCTAAATCTGGTGCAGCTAATGAAGGCTATTTCTCAGTGGACTTGCAAAAGGTAATAATGTTACTTAGAATTGATATGTTTAAGTTGGTCTTATTTTGCCCTCGCCTGGTGGTGTTTAATGAAAGTTTTGTGCCGTTAGGGTATAAGACATCAGATATTATGTCTTTTGCTGCTTTATGGCATGAAGGCATTTCAGGCAGGAAGAAAGAGGATATCATATGTGCATTCAGAGTTTTTTTGATGCACTTTAGAGACTTAAATACGGTAACTTTATGGCTCGATAATTGCGCTGCGCAAAACAAAAATTGGACATTGTTTTCATTCATGATCAACTTTATAAATTCTCACGAGACGTCTATCAGCACAATAGTATTGAAGTATTTCGAAACAGGCCATACTTTTATGTCTGCTGATGAATTTCATCACCAAGTAGAACATGCCTTGAAGAAGAAGAAAAAAGTGTATGACTTTGACGATTTTGCCGACGCTGTTGCAACAACAAATAATAGGAAAACTGTTGTGAAGAAGATGGCTGTAACAGATTTTTACAAAATTGCCGACGATACCTCTACTGCCAGAATTCAACAACCAAATCCACGAGCTTATTTGCGTGATATAAGTGAGATACGCTTTCAAAAAGGAAGCTTGTGTTTGTTTTGCCATTAATGCCAGCAAATAGAATGTTGTTCTGGCAAAGTTTATGTACGAACAACGCTGCTGCGGACCTGATGGTAGATCGGGAAGACTGACTAGTTACGAAACTTGAATGTTACTTGCGTTAAGGAGATTACTTAATAGGTTAGAACTGTTTTTGTTTAAGTTTGTTAATTACAATATGTGATTCTCAGTGCTTTATTATTAGGCTCACTTCTATTTTAAGTTCCTTTATAAGCTGATGTTTTAAAATTATATTATTGGTGGTTTTGTGGGATTCTATTGACATTGTTTCAGAAGATAATTATGTTTTTATTTTGTGAAATGAAAGATATGATTCAGAGTGCTGGTAAAAGTTCCTATATGTAAACTGTTTAAGATGATTATTGGTTGTGTTGTGTGTTGTTTTATTGTAAAGAGATATATTTTTGTTTTATGAGTATATAATATATTTTGTTGATTTTGTTTAGATACATAATGAAAAAAATGTGATTAATAAAGAAACAATTTGTTACAGCTTATAAGTTAGACAAATTAACTTTACATATAGGGCAATTATAGTTTTAGGGTGGATTCCACCAAATTTGAAAGTTAGTCTGATCTTGAAAATAAGATTAGTTTTTATTGTACAAATTACTCTAGAGCAGTGGTTTCCAACTTTTATCTGACCAGAGTGCAGTTTGATTTCTTTGTTGTTAGCAAGCTAGTTTTTAAACATAATTTAATGTTGACATGTAAAAGTGTTTTTTTTTTAAATCAATTTACAGCAATAAATATAATATATCATTAGGACAACATTTTGAATACAAAATAAGTATTTTGTTTGCATGAATGTCATTGTTCAGCTTGCACCTTTGGTGACAAGTTAAAAAGTATGAATAAGTTTGAATTTTTTTTAGGTTTTGCTGGGCTGTTGTGTCGGTTGGGAACCAATGCCATAAGGTCAAGGGTAAAAAGTGATTTTATTTACAGGATAAGAATTACTCAAGTTTGGTTGAATATGCACTCAGCCATTTTATTATGAGGACCTTGGTACGCACTCAGTCATAGAGTTTCTGATAATAGTCCAATGTACCATAGTACCTATGAAGGTAGAGGTACCTGTAGACAAATGTACCATAGTACCTATCAAGGTAGTTCACCTGTACACAACCTTGCAAAGTGAACTTTGCACCTCGGCTTCACCAGTTGATTAAATATGATTATTTTATGTTTTAGTAGGTCACACAGAGTTCATGCTTTATTGGCTTATTTATTAATGAGGTCAGTAATTAATACGGGTATGAGGAATTAGGACTCTATTAACAGCACCATTCGGTATGATTTCCTGATTCATAATCATACAGCAACAAACTTTATCACTATTAAGAAAAATTTCTTTCACATGACTTATATTGATTTCACCAAAACTCAACTTCTGCTACCACTGTGTGCAGAAAACATTAAAAGTCACTCATTACGTTAAAACTTAAGATAGCACAAGGATAAATAGAAGTTGTCATCATTTCTTGGCGTCACAGATACTCGGAAAGTAAACGAACGCGCCCACTACCCTAGGTTCGCAAACATCGCGTAAACAACTGACTTTCACTTACTCGATCTTCCAGTTCTGGTGGGAAACGAGTCTGGAACTTCACCGCAGTCCCTTCAGAATAGTCCCTCTGTATAAATATCTTTATTCCCTGCTGTGTAGTAGGAGTCTGTTGACTCCCAGGCGTATTCGGCCCAGAAGGTATACGATTATTTGCCATCATTAGGAACTCACAAACTAAAGTTCATCAACACAGAAATAAGTCTAAAGGATTGTTTAGTGTTATGAATGTATCATAGTTTCCGCATGATAGTAAACCAGATAGAAATACGAGGAGAATTATTCTGTTTTCTCGAGTTCAATTTAGTACAATGACGTGCGTCAGAGATTGACATTTCATAAATATTATCTGTCAGGCGGACATGTTTTTGCCATAGACTAGAAAAAGATTCGTTCAAAAACATGAAAAGTTTATAATATTCCCATACTTTTTGTCGATAAAAAAACGATAATATTCCATTTACTATTAATGTGTAAGTCTTTAGGAAATTAATGGTTTCCATTGTTATTACGACCAATTACAATACAGAGAATTACATTTTTTGTTAGATGCCGTCCAAAGACAAGACAAGTTTTGTATGTTAGTCACACATACTAGCGACACCCGTGGCAAAAGTTGTCAGTTTTGTAACTCGAGAATAGTTCATCCTAATCATGACAGATGGCGCTTCGTTTCGTGTCGAAGGATAAATGACTTTGGAAGACTTTATTAGCGAGTAATTCCCGTCTCCCCCGATCTTCTTTGGTAATGAATATTGTTATCATAGTTGAGGTAGAATAAACTCGCCGAATGCATAAACTCCCCGTTTTTGTAGTCGGCTAAAATAAAAAATATACCTACCGCAATATACCACACCGGCAAAATTAGCGGAACATATTTTTATTCGAAAAACTAGTTTGTGTAACATTGCTAAAATATCGTAAAATCTTCAATAAAAAATTTTTTCACTTGTTTTTTTTTTAACTTTTCAATCTTTTAAAAAATCAAGGACTTCATTATGCCCGATTTGAGCGCAAGTGAGATTGCCAGGGCACTTGAGATGAGGAGAAATTATCAAACCTACAGTGGCAGTGTGATCTCAAGAATTCTTCGCCAGCATAGCTATTCACAACCATTCGATACGCTTCCGTGCCAAAACTCAAAACTAAAAAAAACTCAAAGCATTTATTTCAAATAAACCAATTACAGGCACTTTTGAATTGTCAAGGGTTCGGTCAGTCAGAGAGATGAAGCTAGTTGCCCATTCCAAAGCGTTGTAGGTTCCTATATAGAAAAACGGGCATGAAACTCCACGGACACTCTTTTTAATCATAATATTGTGACAAAGTAGGTATTGGTTACATCATTTATGTTGAAATTATACATGTGAGATCAATGTAGAAAGACGTGCACGTTAAAAGCGTCCGCAATGAAAAGATAAAACCATTAAAAAACAATTAAAATAAGTTAAATTAAGCCGTGGCAGCCAAGAAATGACTGACGGCGGCGCCCGTTCACGAACATGACGCAAGGATCAACACCATTTAGCTCAAACATTTTGAAGGGAACTTAATAATCCAACACACACGCCACCATCAGCGAGACATTTGAGTGAGCATGACACATTCAGCCGCCAGGGCACATTCAAGTCATTGAAAGACGTACCTACTTAGTATATGGTAGGTACATAGTGCTCACACATCTGCTATGCAATTATACAATACTAAGAGATTGAATTTATACAATATAAAGATAGTATTTACAATCTTCAGCAGCTCCAACAATATTTTCGAATGCTAATCAATTAGTTTATGCGCCCTTGTGGAGCAGGACCAGCGTTAAGCCAAGCATTTTTGTCAGCGATGTAATTCCCCAACTTATAATATGCTTGGCTACATAGTGTGTGTTTTATACAAGATTTAAATTTCGTTTCATTTAGTTGGACTACGTGGGGAGGTATTTATTTTAACCGACTTCCAAAAAGACGGAGGAAATATTTTGTAAAAGGTGATGAGCAGTTAGCAGCAACTTATACTAAGTGTGTGAAGTGTTAGTATGTGTGTGTTTAGTGATGAGGTGTGGTGTGGTGTGTATGAGTGTTATGAGGTAGATGTGGTGTGTGTGTGTGTGTGTGTGTGTAAACGGAAGGGAAAGAGGTTGAGTTTGGATACGGAGTGTTAGAGAACTCACTACGATTGTGAAGTAAACAAATGTGTCGTTAGATTTCAAATGGCATCAAGTCCACTTTTGGCATGAAGTTAGCTTTTATTCTTATTTAAAAGGCAGGGGAAGTATCTTTTACAATAAGTTATCAAATTGAAACAAGTCCCTGTAGTTTTCAAGCAAAATAAGTTTAAAACACATCCCTTTTTTCAAATTGAACCAAGTCCATTTGACATCTTATATCAAAACGCAGCAAGTCGCATTGAGCCAATCAGAGCGACGCGATCGTTCAAAATGGCGCCCAGTTGTGTGTTGATTGTCGCCACGCATGTGAAGTCGTGTCGTGTTTTTAATAAACTTGTTCAGATATTTGAAGAAAATCAATGCAGAAAATACAAATCGTGCCTCCTGATAAGGCACGGAAGCGAATAGTGCAAAAGAATCAAACCAAACGCGAGCAACTGAAGCAAAAACGGTAAGGACTTGGTTCATATTGACAAAATAAACCTAAATCCAAATTAGAAATTCGTTTTCTCCTAATCTAGAAACATTTCATAGGAACAATGATAGAAAGGATGATAGAGAATCCGATTTTTGATAGTCACACCACCCTCAAAATGAGATCATAAAAAGCCTTACTCGAACAGAAAAAAAACCGCTTTTTATGAGTTTCATCATTTTGGACTTACATCAATTTGAAATATTTCGACACAAATATTCAGTGTCGTCGTAGTTTAAACTGGTAAGAAAGCATGTTATCTGTTTTTTACACATTTAGAGGGAGAGTTTTGTTTATTCTGTTATATAAAAATGGTCCAAGGTAGTATAAGAAACGTTTAGTAAAAGCAAAGCGTGTGAAGGGTACTTTGCAAATTCCATTCTTTTGCCTAACTGAAAATTGAGTATGTGTAAAAGGAGTTTTTGTGTGTTGTTGTAATAAAACGTTGAGAATGAATGTTATGAGTTTAGTTTTATTAGTGTTTAGCGTGAGTGAGTGTGAGATAAGCCATCTATATATTAAATCAAATCCAGTTTGAGCAGTTGCTTGTAGTTTAGTCCAGGATTCATCATGAAAAGTGATTGCAGTTTCGTCGGCAAAAGAGACAATGTTACCAGCGCTCAGGTGCAAGTTGCAAAGGTCATTTATGAAAACCAGGAACAATGTAGGGCCTAAAACACTCCCTTGAGGCACTTCATATGATATAGGAAGCTCGTTGCTATAGCAACCGTCGATTTTGACTATCTGCCTACGGTCTGAGAGATATGAATCAAAAAGCTTTAGCTGCATGCCACGTACGCCTAGAGATTCTAGTTTAGATAGAAGGCAGGGGAGAGGAACGGTATCAATTGCCTTTGCAAGATCAATGAACAGTGTGAGGCATTTTTTGCGTTGATTTAGTTTATCAACTATTCCATCTATCAGTTTCAAGGCGGCGTCAGAAGTTGATTTTGTCTTCCTGAACCCAAATTGGTTGGTAGACAATAAATTATTGCTTTCAAGGTATGTAATAAGCCTGTTATTCTGCCGTCATAAGAAAAAAGGCCGTAACTGACAATTTTGTCAAAAATGAGTTTTTATCATATTCGGAATCAGCAAAGAAAATGCTATCTTATGGACTTACTCACAAAGCTCTAACTCGTATGAGATTAGAGATATGATAAGGATTTTAGGCTTAACTACGACCTCAATTCTGTTTTTTGAATCTGAAAAGCCTTAATTACACAATAACGGCCTTTTTTGTTAGTATTTTCGAATCGCTAGTCTGGAAGGCCGCAATTACCAATTAGGGCTTTTTAAATAAGCAAAACCTCTTAATTTACTACGGTAAAAAGCCCTAACTTCGCAATAAGGGCTTTTCATATAAGTTTTTTGAAGGGACACGCGTGCGGAAGTGGGCGCGGGGAGAGTATTTTGAATCCGCACGTCGCGTCGCTCAGTTG
The DNA here is from genome assembly GCA_963921375.1 of Tiliacea citrago. Taxonomy (NCBI): domain Eukaryota; kingdom Metazoa; phylum Arthropoda; class Insecta; order Lepidoptera; family Noctuidae; genus Tiliacea; species Tiliacea citrago. Next base: position 1,737,147 of record OY992802.1, read on the forward strand.
CTAGCTAAGAGGCCACGCGAAGTGCAGTGTGTGTGTGCGGTGACAACTCTTGGCTACTGCAAAACCAACAATAAGGCTGTGAGAAATGCTGTGAACAAACAAGACGAAGTACTTACCTATAAGTGATGGAAGAGGTCATAACAAAAAAAAACTTCGATATAATCATGATCTCATCAATGCTCATATTGAGTCTTTTAAACCAACTATTTCTCACTACAGAAGAGAGCATGCGCCAAATAAAAGGTACCTCTTTTCTGAAATATCTATACAACTCATGTACAATGACTACATTCAAAAACATCCCGAGGAATCTATTTCATACGATATGTACCGAAAAACCGTAAAACAAATGAACATTTCCTTTGCGAAGCTGGGCCATGAAGAATGTGAAGTTTGTGAGCAGTTTGAGATTCACAACCCGAAAGCAAAAGAACTGCGTCACAGAAACTGCGACACTTGTAAAACTTATGACAATCATCACGAACGTTATATCTTAGCAAGGCAAGCTTATGATGTTGATCGCCAAAATGCTAAATCTGGTGCAGCTAATGAAGGCTATTTCTCAGTGGACTTGCAAAAGGTAATAATGTTACTTAGAATTGATATGTTTAAGTTGGTCTTATTTTGCCCTCGCCTGGTGGTGTTTAATGAAAGTTTTGTGCCGTTAGGGTATAAGACATCAGATATTATGTCTTTTGCTGCTTTATGGCATGAAGGCATTTCAGGCAGGAAGAAAGAGGATATCATATGTGCATTCAGAGTTTTTTTGATGCACTTTAGAGACTTAAATACGGTAACTTTATGGCTCGATAATTGCGCTGCGCAAAACAAAAATTGGACATTGTTTTCATTCATGATCAACTTTATAAATTCTCACGAGACGTCTATCAGCACAATAGTATTGAAGTATTTCGAAACAGGCCATACTTTTATGTCTGCTGATGAATTTCATCACCAAGTAGAACATGCCTTGAAGAAGAAGAAAAAAGTGTATGACTTTGACGATTTTGCCGACGCTGTTGCAACAACAAATAATAGGAAAACTGTTGTGAAGAAGATGGCTGTAACAGATTTTTACAAAATTGCCGACGATACCTCTACTGCCAGAATTCAACAACCAAATCCACGAGCTTATTTGCGTGATATAAGTGAGATACGCTTTCAAAAAGGAAGCTTGTGTTTGTTTTGCCATTAATGCCAGCAAATAGAATGTTGTTCTGGCAAAGTTTATGTACGAACAACGCTGCTGCGGACCTGATGGTAGATCGGGAAGACTGACTAGTTACGAAACTTGAATGTTACTTGCGTTAAGGAGATTACTTAATAGGTTAGAACTGTTTTTGTTTAAGTTTGTTAATTACAATATGTGATTCTCAGTGCTTTATTATTAGGCTCACTTCTATTTTAAGTTCCTTTATAAGCTGATGTTTTAAAATTATATTATTGGTGGTTTTGTGGGATTCTATTGACATTGTTTCAGAAGATAATTATGTTTTTATTTTGTGAAATGAAAGATATGATTCAGAGTGCTGGTAAAAGTTCCTATATGTAAACTGTTTAAGATGATTATTGGTTGTGTTGTGTGTTGTTTTATTGTAAAGAGATATATTTTTGTTTTATGAGTATATAATATATTTTGTTGATTTTGTTTAGATACATAATGAAAAAAATGTGATTAATAAAGATGTTCCTTCAAAAATTATTTGTTCATAGGTACCTACTTTTTAATTATTACTAGCAAGAATTGGTTACTTCAAAACGCTTCATAGTAATAAGGTAACTGGCGTTAGTTATGTACCTACTTGTGTCTTACGTATTATTTTAAGTTTGACTGAAAATAGAACTTATGAGACTGACTCATAATAATAAAGTACGTATTTTAGTAAAGTTTTGTTTACAATCGACTGACGAAGGCTTTTATTTCCTTTAGACAAAATACCTATGCTGCAAAATGCCTGCTTTGAAAACGATTCGTAACTTAGTTTACTATCAAAAAAAGGCGCAACTGCACATTTAAGGCTTTACATGCAAGGATTTCGGCTTTAGGAAGATCGAGTTCCTTCTATGAAAAGCCGCAATTACATTCTACGCAATTACGCCCTTTCAGATAAGTATTTCACAATTTATTATTATATTTCTGCTAAAACAAAAGGGAAAAATTAAAATAAAACAATACGCGTTTATGAATTTATATAAATTATGGTTCAAAATAAAGCCTATATTTTTTGACGTCTTATAAAACAAGAATCACTAACTAAAACCATTCAGTAAATCCTGGGCCATCATTTTAGATAAAACTTCAATTATCTCGGAATCAACGTTGACGTAGTTACGGCCTTCTTTCTTATGACGGCAGTATTAATGAGTCGTTCTAAGATCTTGGATAGAGCAGGTAGCACCGCAATAGGGCGATAATTAGAAATAGAGGCACGGTGGCCCCCCTTTAAAAATGGGATGAATAATGGCCTTTTTGAAAGAAGATGGAAAGGTACCAGAGACGAGGCATAGTTTGAAGATATGACATAGCACAGGTGTGAGGATAGCAGAGTACCTTTTTAACATGGCTGTAGAAATGACATCAAAGCCCACTGCAGAATTGGCCTTTAGAGATCCAATAATAGAAGCTAGCTCATCAGGATCTGTTTCCAAGAGCACGAAAGAAGTCAAAGTATTGGAGGTATTGAACTGGGAGTGAGAAGTTGCCTGTATATTGCTAATACGATCAGCAAGATCTTTGCCTATATTTACAAAAAATGAATTAACATCGTTAAGAGATTGAGAAGGGGTTTCCGAGGAGTAAAGTAACTCCGTGGGAGGGTGAGTAGTTTTAGTTGTGTTTGTGACACGCTTGACTGTATCCCACAACATCTTTGTATTACGACCAGCTTTGGCAATTTTGTTCGAATCAAACTGTCTTTTAACTTTTCTTAGAATTTTATTACAAAAATTCCTGTATCTTGTGTAGGTAGCTTTAAGGACTTCGTTATCAGGAAACTGTTTGTATTTTTTGTGCAAAATGTCTCTGTTCCTCATGCACCGCAGTAGACCTGGAGTAATCCATGGTTTTAGGATTCTCTTGCGTTTAGCTGTACGCTTCAATGTTGACAGATTATTTATCTCATGCGAAAGAGTTTGGATCAGACAGTCTGTAGCAGCGTTTGAGTCATTTAGGGAAAAAATATGCGTGAATTTCAGATTTTGCATAGACTAATCAAGTGAGACGAAGTCGGTCTTTAGGATTGAGGTATTAGAAAAATTACGGGGTGGCTTCAATTTTAAACAAAGAAGGGTTGAGAAGTGATCAGTAATAGTGGAATCGAAAATGAAGGTAGAAGAGGGTAATTTGGTTTTAAGAATTGTGTGGTCAAGGCAATTATTACCTCTTGTGGGTAGTCGGTAGGAAGGTAAAAACCCGTGATAGGAGAGACAGTTAAGGTATTCGTGCGACCAGTGGTTCATAGTCGACGTTGTGCTATCTATGTTTATGTTTATACTACAGTTTGAAAGGCAGTCAAGGAAGATAGTATTTCGTTCAAGGATTTGAGAAAAACTTCAATACTCTCGTTACAGGGGTCTATAAACGCAGAGGATAGCAACATTAGACGCAAGTTCAATTATTAAACCAGAAGCAGAGTGATGAAATTCTGGTTCATGTACTTTGAATGCAAGATTTGAATTGATGTACACGACTACTCCGTCACTCTGATTACGGTGTTTGGTAGCGTGGAGCGAAGAGTAACATTGGAGTTGGGGTAGAGTGGTATTACTTAGACAAGGAAGCCAACATTCTGTTAGAACAGCTACATCACACTCAAGAGAAAGACGGGAAAGAAGTGTTTCAAAATCATTAAAGTTTCTATTAATTGATCTGATATTTTGGGAAAGAACTTTCAGGTAATTATCAGGGGACTTAATATTAGATAACAGTCTTCTGGTGTGCACTGATAAACTTTAGATACAGAAAATTCGTCTAGGTTATCATTTAACATGTTTATGTGATCGAATGTTATGGTATATGTAGTTAAAAAGGTTTAGGGGACAGTTCGAAAAGTGATTCTTTGTTATCAGGTAAAAGACGCATTATTATGGGTTTACAGTAAGGCGTGATTTGTTTATAATTATTATGAGATGTAGTGGTGAGTGATAGGATATTGTTTAAGTTGTTGTGTGTATAAAGTATGTGTGAACTGTGTACAGTAAAGTTTTTGCTTATTTTACTGTAGAAATTAACATGCAAAATTAAAATTGATATTCTTAAATGTAAGATACACAGATTATAAATTTACTTAATCTACAAAAAGTTTATTACAAATAAGACAAACTCGTGCAAGACATGCTAATGGAAATAGTCATACTTCAGGTAATTTAGATAACTGTTGCAATTTAACTTCATTTTTAATAACAATGTATGGTGATTCTTTAACCTTTTTCATAAGAATACGGCCATTTGAAATCCAACAATTATCGTATTTATGCGCTTTGGCAAAGTTTCTGGCCAGGTAAAACAATTTTCTAGACTGAGCAGTCAGCTGTTCTGCTATATAGACATGCACCGCTTTTGCAGTGAATCCTAAGTTGGCTGAATTAATTTTGATTGGAGTATCGCTTCTTGTAGCTTTTCACTGAGTCCAGAAACCTGCTTTTGCTAAGAGTGTTAGTAAATTCCATGATCAACGCGGAGGAATTATTTTGTTTGTCAATTCGATACCTAGAAATGTCTGATTTAACATCAATGCCGAGGACATTAGAGAGTACAGACGCAGCCTCGTATAGGTCTTGTTTAGACTCTTTTTGACCTAGCGGGACATTTCTGATTTCTACGCATGTCTTAATCAAGTTTCGCTCCAGTGTGTCGATTTTTTCATCGAGGGTTGATAAATGGGTACACATATCAGTACGCTCTTTTTCAAGACCTGTTATCTTGGATTCCAAGGAAGTCATTTGGTCTGATAGGCCGTTCAGAGAGCTCGCCAAAGCAGTGTTTGAGGTCTCGATCTTATTAGTGAAATGTAGCTTGAGGTCCTTTATCACATTAACAATAAGCTTGAGTACGTTTATCACATTAACAAGGCTATTAACGTAAGTGAGATAGTGTAGCGGCCCAAGGACCGAGCCTTGCGCCGTTCCTTCCGTTACTATGACTGGTTCACTAATCGCGTCACTGACTTTAACCATATATTTTCTGTCATCAAGATAGTTCCCGCACCAATTGAGTAGTTTGCCTCTAATTCCGCTATCATGGAGATACTCTAGTAACCGGTCATGTCTGAGCGTGTCGAATGCCTTGCTGTAGTCTATAAATACTACTAGAACGTGCTTTTTTTCATCTAAGTGTTTATGAATACTATCTGTGACCGTTGATAGCAGTTGTGTGGTATTCTTTTTTGGTTGAAAGCCATATTGTTTGTCTGTTAGTATCTTATTTTTTCCATAAAATTCGTGTATTTGTTTACAAATGTATTTTTCTATTATTTTATCAATAGTTGGCAATATAGTAATAGGTCTATAGTTGTTGTAATCTAGCCTGCTTCCTTTTTTGTGAATCGGTCTGACAATCCCTGTTTTAAGTGTAGATGGATACTTGCATGTTTCAATGCATAGATTAATTAAGTTAGAAATCACTGACGTGATTATCGTACACAACATTTTGATATCTATGGCTCTAATTCCATCTATTCCTGGGGCCTTATCCTTGTTCAAAGACATTATAATTCTTCTAACTGAGTCAGGATCCGCAGCCTTCATACGCATAGTCACGTTAGCCGGATGTGTATTCTCTGTTTTATTTAACAATGGTTTAGAGCACTTAGGAATAATTAGCTTCACGCTTTTATCAAAAGTGTGTGCAAAATTATTAGCAATATCTTTAGAAGTAAAATTAGTTTTATTAAATTAATTCTGAATAGCTTTTAGATTGTTTTTATTCTTCCTGTAATTCGATTAAGAATTAGCCATAGCTGTCTACTATTGTTCTTATTTGCAAAAAATTCTGACTTTATATTATTATTTTTAGTTTTATGTATTAAAATATTTGTATAGTTTCTTGATTTATTATATTTTTGTTTTAAGACTACGTTATTAGAGCCTTTTATCCATTTCATGAATAACTTGTCCCGGTGCTCACAGGCTATGATTTTTTTTTTATTTATCCATTTATTTGTTCTACGTGATATTTTTGATAACATTCTTTAAACTGCGTATGCATAAAGCAATAAAGAGTTATAGGGCATTTTATATCCTGTGATTTTTCCCACTGAATTTCATCGAAACATTTAATGAGTTGCTGATTATTTATGCAGGTTTTGTATTTAGGAACATCCTGTATTCGCGTGCCCGAACATGCAAGCATCACAGCGCGATAGTCAGCCAGTGTGGTACGAGTGCCGCCGTAAATAGGTCTTGTGTACGGGATCGCGCATAAATGTGATCAATACAAGATTTACTTATTTTTCCGTTACATGTTGCTATTCTAGTGTATTCAGTGATCCCGCACGAAAGACCCATGCTACTTAACATGTTGTTGTATTTATGCCTTACAGGATTATCCGTTTTTAAATCTATGTTAGTGTCTCCCAATAAGTATAGTTCTGTGTTTTTTGTGAATTTTTGTAGTGTAGTTTGTAGTTTGTTAATAAAAAGGATTTTACTAGAACTTGGTGGTCGGTATACCGCACATAAGTTAGCAGTATAGTTCAAATGGGTGGTGACGGTACAGAATAGTGTGAAGTTAAAATTAAAGTTATCAAAGTGTGTAGTTTTCACATTTAAGATGCTACATTTATGTTTATTATTCACATACACTATAATGCCACCACCCCTTCGGGACTTTCGCAACGCTGTGTACATTCGGTACCAGCTTATTTGATACAAAACACTATTGTTTTCTGATATATTACTTTCAGTTAGAATGATGACATCAATACATTTTTTGAAATACGAATTATTTGTTCTAATGCGGAGAAGTTTTTGATTATTGATCGAATGTTAATTAGTTGTATTGCACAATAGGTTAAGTTGATGGTTAGGTTAAGTTGATGGTTAGGTTAAGTTGATGGTTAGGGTACAGTTTATGAAGTCGTTAACGTTTAAACAGTTTTTATTTAATTATTTTCGTTAATATCACAAAAAGAAAGAGCCATTGTTTTTAATTTATGGTTTTCGTATAATGATTTGTTTCGTATTTACTTGCGATGTCATGCCGACTTACTGCTTGTTGATTGCTAGTCCGTGTATATCATTTATGGTGCGCAGGATACTAACTTTTCCACCGTCTTCCTTACGAGCTTTTACAAGTCCCCTTTTGAACCACATGTACTTGAAGTTGTGATTGACTTCAAGTTCCTGCTTGGCATTCCAGAATAGTTGCTTGTGATGTTTTGTCATGGCATCTCTAACATATACGACATTTTTGTTATTTTCTTCACTAGGAAGTACATCGGAAACAGTTGGCTTGCCACTTTTGGCGGCTGTAATCCAGTTTTCTTGGACTGCTTCGTCTTTGAGCTCCACTAGTATGTTGGCCGACTGTTCTTTCCATCCATGGAGTCTTCGTGCACTTTTGATCTCTTCCTTCGGCTGATTCAGTGTAAGAGCAATGTTATTCACCAACAGTCTGGAATCTACATTGTTTTGCGTTGGCACATTTGCGATTTCTACGTATTTTGCAAGCTTCTCTTGCTCTATCTCATGTAGACGTTGTTCTAAGACCACACGGGTTTCCATATTATTATTTTTATTAATTAGCTCCGCATTTTTACGTTCGAGAGCGTTTAAAGAATGGCAGGGTGTAGAAAACAAGAATGATAGTTTGAAAGATGATAAGAAAAAGGTTTATAAAGAATGGAAAAAAAGAGCAAAAAGGCGGTAGCATTTTCGAGAGCTAACGCGCAGGAGAAGTTGTATGACTCACTGGACAGCCCTTGAGGCCAGAAGGAGCTCTACCAGATTACAAAAGCGAGAGAAAGGAGAATGAGAGACGACGCCGGTAAGGTTCTGTCCAAAGAAGACGAAATAAAATAAAAGAAAGATGAAAGGTTTATTTTGAAAAGTTGATAAACGAAGAGAATAAATGGAATGGTGTGCTCAAAGAGGTACAAGTAAATATGGGTTCGGCAAATGAAATTAGCATGGATGGAGTAAGAAAAGCAGTTCGAAGTATGAAAAATGGAAAGGCCATGGGCCTAGATGATATACCAATTGAAATATGGAAGTGTTTGAAAGAAGATGCATGTGGCTGACTTTATTCTTGTATAAGCTGTTGCATGAAGGAGGAATCCCACAAGAGTGGTGCAATAGTTCGCTAGTGCCTATCTTCAAGAATAAAGGTGATAGACAGGACTGCAGCAACTATCGAGAGATAAAGCTCATGTCACACAGTATGAAGGTATGGGAGAAAGTAATAGAAAAAAGACTGCGAGAGGACAGTGAGATTACCCCGAACTAGTTTGGGTTTATGCCAGGTCGAGGAACAATAGACGCCACTTGTGCACTCTGCCAATTGTGCGAGAATTACAGACGTTCACACAAGAACTTGAACATGGTGTTCATTGATCTGGAGAAAGCGTATGATAACCTCGGGATGTATTGTGGTGGGCCTTGAAAGAGAAAGGATTGCCGGAGAAGTATGTGAAGTTAATTCGTGCTATGTAGTCTTGTACGTCCGGTCGGCTGCTGGCAACCAACAAGTTCAGTGTGGCTTTAAGCTTGCACCAAGGGTCGGCTTTAAGTCCTTACCTCTTCCTGTTGATTATGGACGCTCTGATGTCGGACTTACAGGAAGAGGCACCCTGGTACATGCTACCGTACGGCAACTGATTGAAACTTGACAAAAAAATTACTTGTGAGCAAGTTCATACCTACTGTATTTAAAGGCATTGAAATGACAACTAAAAAAACATTTTACATGTGCATCTGAAGGTTCGGAAGCTTTGTAGTCGATGGATACGGAGAAACGACTGCGTGTCGAGTGGTGCCATAAAATGATAAAAAAGTTTAATGGAGGACAGTCATTGACTGTCTATATAATATCATGACAGGTGACGGAACCTGGGTGTACTGCTTTGAACCGGAAAGAAAAAGCCACTCGTCAGAATGGGGTCCTTTTGAAGACTTTCCAAGTTAAGAAAAGTCTAAGCATTTGTAAGAAAATTGTTGCTTCTTTTTTCAGCAAATCAGGACATTACACAACAGTGTCGCTTGAAGACCAAAGGACAGAGACCGCAGATTAGTACTTCATCACTTGCTTGCCCCAGAGTCTTAGAAAAAGTTCGCGAAACGCAAATAAACGAATTTTCTTTTCTTTTTTTTTTTAAACGCGTCCTCGAAGGTATCTAGTCCTTCACCACGATATCGCATCCTCACATTCCGCTAAAGTAACGGAAGCCTAATTGAAGGCTTCAAATGTAGAACTGATGACGCATCCGCCATACAGCCCAGACCTCGCACCTTGCTACTTATTTTTGTTTCCTAAAATAAAAGACAAACTTAGAGGCACACGTTTTACGAGCCCCGAATCATCGGCGGTAAATGCGTTCCACGAAGCCATTGAAGAGGTCCCTAGGGAAGACTGGTCCAACTACTTTTTACAATGGTTCCAGCGAATGCAAAAATGTTTAAATTGTGAGGGCATATACTTCGAAAAACAATAAGTGTATCATAATCATAAGTCTAATAGATGATCTTATTTATGATTATCCAGAAACTTTCAGTAGGACCTAAGCATGGACGTTCAAATACGTCGTTTACTCAGACGTCACTCAGAGTCGGCCAGCTCGCTGTACGTGTATGTACTCGTAGTATATAGTTATCTGTGGTCGCACAGGCCAGCACGCACACATTCACAGATTCATCAGGACGTCAGCCATTACGCGCGCAAACGTCAACACAGTCGACACGTCTACGCGGCAAAAAAGTATTTTAATACAGCATGTCTTGTGTGGTGAAATAGTGTAAAAACCGTAGCAAACGGAAGAAAAAAACCGGCCAAGTGCGATTCGGACTCGCACACGAAGGGTTCTGTACCATTATCTATAAAAACGGCAAAAAAAATCACGTTTGTTGTATGGCCCCCCTTAAATATTTGTTTTATTTAAATTTGTTTTTTTATTTTTCAAGTGAATATAATACTAAATATTCTGTAAATATTTAAAGCGTCTACCTATTGCCGTTATCAATATCGAGCAAAAAATCACGTTGATGTTGTATGGGAGCCTCCTTAAATATTTATTTTATTCTGTTTTTTAGTATTTGTTGTTATAGCGGCAACAGAAATACATCATCTGTGAAAATTTCAACTGTCTAACTATCACAGTTCATGAGATACAGCCTGGTGACAGACGGACAGACAGACAGACAGACAAACAGACAGACAGACAGACGGCGGAGCCTTAGTAATAGGGTTCCCGTTTTACCCTTTAGGTACGGAACCCTAAAAAACAAAAAAAAAATCATGTCTATTGTATGGGAGCCCCCTTAAATATTTATTTTATTCTGTTTTTAGGGTTCCGTACCCAAAGAGTAAAACGGGAACCCTATTACTAAAGCTCCGCCGTCTGTCTGTCTGTTTGTCTGTCTGGCTGTCTGTCTCTGTCTGTCTCTCTGTCTGTCCGTCTGTCACCAGGCTGTATCTCATGAACCGTGATAGTTAGACAGTTGAAATTTTCACAGATGATGTATATCTGTTGCCGCTATAGCAACAAATACTAAAAACCGTCCAAGTGCGAGTCGGACTCGCGCACGAAGGGTACCGTACCATTGTCTATAAAAACGGCAAAAAAATCACGTTTTTTGTATGGGAGCCCCCCTTAAATAATTGTTTTATTTTAATTTAATTATTGATTTTTAAAGTGAATATATAACTATATTATATCGATATTGATAACGGTAACAGGTAGCTGTTACCGTTATCAATATCGAGCAAAAATGAGCAAAAAAAATCACGATTGTTGTATGGGAGCCCCCTTAAATATTTATGTTATTCTGGTTTTTAGTATTTTTTACTATAGCGGCAACAGAAATACATCATTTGTGAAAATTTCAACTGTCTAGCTATCACGGATCATGAGATACAGCCTGGTGACAGACGGACAGACAGACAGACAGACGGCGGAGCCTTAGTAATAGGGTTCCCGTTTTACCCTTTGGGTACGGAACCCTAAAAACCAGAATAACATCAATATTTAAGGGGGCTCCCATACAATAAACGTGATATTTTTGCCGTTTTTATACATAATGGTACGGAACCCTTTGTGCGCGAGTCAGACTTGCACTTGGCAGGGTTTTTAGTATTTCCAGGAATCACGTTTCATAGGTAAATGACTAATTCAACCACTTAGTTCTTGATTTTACAGATTATAAAAAAACATTTTACAAAAAAAAAACAACCGACTTCCAAAAAAAACACTACAAAGTGAAAGGTACTTTAATTTCGGAAGTCGGTGGCTTTGGATCTGTATTTTAGTTTTGTGTCACCGACTTCCGAAATTAAAGTTATTTTTCACTTTGTAGTGTTTTGTTTGGAAGTCGGTTGTTTTTTTTTTGTAAAAAGTTTTTTATTTTTCACTTTTTAGTGGGTCAATTTGTAATTTATCCAATTAACAATAGCCTAATGTCAAATACTCATCCCCTATTACAAAATATTGCTTTTCCCGATGCAGGGGCGTTAATTGTTGAGGAGTTCTCCTGGTAAGAACCAGGAGATCTGATGGTGACTTCACCATATGCTTTTTGACGAACATAAATTGCTTAGCAACCATATTAAAGTGCCTAATCGAATCGCAACGGTGAAATACATAATATTAAGTAGTTCCGGTGGCCATCTGTGGTCTTCATCATCAGTTCCACTTCACCAAATGGTACTTTTCGAGTGAAAATGCACGAGTTACTATATAAAATACTCAAATCGCTATAGGTATGCCTATAAAATTTGAGGATTTCCCTCGATTTCCATGGGATCCCCTCATCAGATTCTGATTTGATGGCAATGGGACCACCTCGAAAGCATACCCTTCCAAACAAAAAAATAATTTTCAAAATCCGTTTACAATTGACGGAGTAATCGGTGAACATACATAAAAAAAAAAAAAAACAAACAGCCGAACATATTATAACCTCCTCCTTTTTGGAAGTCGGTTAAAAATCAATCTTCATTCACCAGAACAAAATAATTCATCACAAGGCCAGTGTTGCCAATATTCACGTGTGCAAATTACCCTAAATACGGGAAAAGTATGTTTTTTTTTTATCAATTCAATTTATTTAGGCTATTTATTACTAGTTATTTTTTTTACTAGACTTCCTAAAGAAAATGAAGTATAGAGAAATTATTGGATTAAAAAAAATCGAAATTATAACTGTCAAAATGACAATGACAAATTGACAAATGACATAAATTAATCTGTAGCGCAAAAATATTTAACGATTTGGTTTCATCATATACAAAATTTTGAGGGAATTTCAAGAACCTCCCAAAGTAAAAGACAATAATATAAAAAAATACCCAGCATTTTTGGAATGTTAAACAGTAGGTACAGTAAACATTCTTTACAATTATTTTTTTTTTCAATTATTAGCTGTTTTTGATTACATATAATTATTTTCATAGCGAGATTTGGTTCTTACCATTAATTAACCTTTTAAAATAGCACGGTATAATTCTGCCTACATTTCCAAGAAACTTTTCTGCCGACCTGTATTTATCAAAAAAATAATACAATATGGGTTTTGGCTAACATGACAACCCTAAATTTACTCACACAGACAATTAGATTGTCGCCGCCATTATGGGACACCGTTTTGTCTTCCGCGAGCGGGAAAAAAAAATTAACTGTTTAATAATTTAATTTAATTTAATTTAATTTTTTTTTAATTTTTAATTAACTATTTCACACTCGTCAAAATGTAGGGAACAGCAGATTTTTTTTCGCGATTTAAACTTTGGTCCCATAGTAAAAGTTGTTCATAATGATGAGTACAATGACCCCTTTAGATATTTCGTGTATGAATAGATACACCATATATAATTATATAGGTAGGTATATTATAAATTTACATACCTATATTATTTATAACATTTTAACAATAGTTAAATGAACACAGTAAAACAAAAAGCTTGAAATAAAGCAAATTATTTAAAAAAACAAAAAACCCAACTGTAAAAACACATAAATAAAAAGAGGAAAACAAGCATTACCTATAATCTATAGTTTTTTTTTTGTAATTTATTGCAGTCGGGTACAAACAAACCTAAAACCTTAAATGGTGAACTTTTATCTTTTTTTTTATATTATGTTTTATGTACTAGAAACCGGGTCAAAATCTCTTGTGACGTAGTTTATAAGAACTAAGCGGTCAGACAAACGCACGCCACGTTATTTTGATAATAAAACTAGCTGCACCACGCGGTTTCACCCGCGTAAGTCTCGATCCCGTGGGAATATCGGGATAAAAAGTAGCCTATGTCTTGTCATTCCACGGTGTCAGCTACCTCCATACAAAGTTTTATCAAAATTGGTCCAGCCGTTTGAGCGTGAAGAAGTAACAAACATACACACACACACACACACACAAACTTACGCCTTTATAATATTAGTGTGATTTATAGAATACGCAAATTAAATGAATAAACGAATGCTCTATTAATAAATGGAGAGCCGGTTTTTGGCTTATTGTAATAATTAAACTTGGGTGTAATTTTAGCTTGCTAAGGTCAATACAATGATAATTATATGGATGGATACTGTGATGCGGAGGAATGCGAAAATGTTGTGAAGAAAATTTTGAGTATGAATGTGGAGCTATATGAATAGGGGAAGACCAAATAAACGTTGGATGGGCAGTTTGAACGATGATATTATTATGTCTAGAAAGGAAGTCACTACCGAGATGACAACTAATACAGAAGAATAAGACAATATTATGCTGTTGGCCCAGTAGGTGGCCACGACAGTCTTTAGGTCCTTATATATACAAGAGATGGGACCTAGGGACACTTTGGACAAATTAATGGGCATCGTCTGGTCAGAGTCAATCCCCCATTTTGCCCAATTGTGTTTGCAGCAGCCTACTTTCAGATTAGGGAGATAATTTTGTAGTTAGTTATTATTTAAAATATAGAAAAGATGTACCTAATTGTTAAAGTAGAGGAATAAAGTCAGTCACATCCGTGTGGCAAATGTTCCTGGGGTTTAGCAAAGTCGGGTGGTGGTGGGTGCAGTTTTTCCCACCGTTTCTGTTCTACACAGACATGTTAGTCTTCGCTCCAGCGTTTCATAGACTTGATCAGCGGTGCAAACGAAGTATCATAACATCACGACTTTATTCTTCGAAGGTAGGAAGATGTGTGTAGAACGCCGCGTACCTACCCATATTTCGTCAGTTCTATTTTCATACACTGGGTACCTATTGCCATAAACTGGGAAAACATTCTAATCCCGAGGTGCTACTAAGAAATCCCTGAATGAAAAACTCAATAACACTTTCACCAACCGCAAGACCAAACTCAGATCCCCACGATTAGCTGTCGCGCTTGGGAACACTAGCTAGACTGACGAGACACAGTACTAAACATTTTTACGACCAGAGAGAGGCCCGAATTCGAACGATTTTTGAACTATCAATTAGCATTTTGGTATGAATTTTTACGAAAAGCACAATTATTAGTGTGTTACATAAATATGATAATAAAGTTTAAAAACACAGTAAATATTATAATAGGCAAAATAAGTATTTTAAAATTTATTTTAAAACTGTTCGATTATTTTACTCCGCGCGTTCGTGCTAAGCCCATTGTAATTTTAACCTTAACGCCACGTCTTCCTTTCAACACAACGTAACACAAAGTATTCATATTAAAATCCTCTATTGATTAGCGGCTCGCCACTCCACAGCTATTCAGGACGATTTCGCTTCAATCGCCTACTGCATACTAACCGAGCGATAGTTTGACGCCTCCTCCAACTTAAATCAATTAAACTCATGTGCATGCCGCTTGAGTTTAATTTCTAATTTCATTTTGTCACTTGTGTTTATAATCATAATCAAACTGTGCCACTGCAGGGCTATGAAGGCCTATTTTCAAATGATTCTCTTTCTCTCTTTTGTGATTTCTGTATCTACAAATAGGCAAATATTACGAACTTCCGTACAAAATTTCATCCCCTATTTAACCCATAAAGGGGATGAATTTTCAAAAACCCTTCCTTAGTGCTCACCTTCTTAAAAGGATCTAATGTGCATAATTTCATGCTTCTTGATCCAGCAGTTTACGCTGTGCGTTGTACGTCAGTGAATAAATTAATGAATTTAAGAATTTTATTAAGTAGAGAAGATTGCTTCCTGAAGGATGTAGTCATACCTGTGGAATAATTTCTTCTAAAGGTCGTTCAAAAGCGTTATCCTATCAGCCATTTACTGTCACCAGTCTGTCTGTGAAGCGTGGGGCTTAATGGCATTTAATTAGGTACTTTGATATTTCGTGGTTAGGGTTATAGACCCATGTTTATTTGTGGATATTGGTGAGTTAATAGGATATCATTTCAGCCGAAAGACTTCCACTGCTAGACATAGGCCTTTCCCAAGCACCGCCACTTCGACCGGTTCTGTACTTCCCGCATCATCTAATGGGATATAAAAATCTAATAGAAACTGTGGGCTACGTATTTCATTATCTACCTACCTAATCATACTAACTAACTAACTTTTTTTTCAACAAAATTACAATGCCAAAAATACAAACTCTGATAATGAATGAAAAAATATTTCACACTAGCGTACTGTACCATCTGCTTGACCATATATCAAGCTAATACCCCATTTATATGCAGACACCGCGATGTCCGTAAGCCCATACGTACTGTTAATGAAAGTGTAGCTACGCCCTCCTTCAGAACTAGGTAACTCAATTTCGCGGTCGAGACTTATTTGTGGCGTCAAATTAATTAAATATTATTAGGCTTGATTACGATGTTGGAATGTATGTGCTTGTGTTTTCGCTTAGATAGACTTTGATTTGACTTTCATTACCTACTAATGGTGTTGATCCTATTGTGCATCCATGATTGCTCTTACAGATGATTTGCAGCATGATTCGATTGACATGTTTATTAACTAGAACTCCGGATACAATATTTAGTAGCTTTATCTTCAGTAATTTTTACACCTACCCCTTTTGTCAGGCTAGGCTTTTTCTTAACCACAGAATACTAAGAGTTCAGCGTAGTCTGTGAAAATAGTAATCAAGTAGACCTATTAAAGCAAAGGGAACCACTTCTAGCAAATATGTTGAACTAATGAGTGATGTCATGATATTTTTAAAGTTACTGAGAGAATAAAATATCTCCAACCCATAAGATTCAAGAGACAGCAAAAAAAATGGAAAAGAAGTCGTGCAAATAAACGACAAGCCTTGTTGACAAACGTCTACAAAGGTAGAGAGAGACCTACTAACGTCCCTACTTAAAGCTCGATTTATTTATAGCTAAGAGTAAAAGGACTCTGAACGTCTATGACCTCCCAGTACTTCAAGTTTCTAAGACAGCTGTGACTGTTTCTGCGCTCAAGGATACTTTGGAAAGAAAAAGACAATTATTAAATAATTTGCTGAAGATATTTTTGTAAGAGATGCATTTGTTCAGCAGTATATGAAAAGGACCTTATAAGTAATTATTGACGCTTTTTAACTTGCACGTCTTTCTACATTGTTCTCACATGTATAATTTCAACATGAATGATGTAACCAATACTTTGTAACAATATTTTGATATAAAAGAGTGTCCGTGGAGTTTCTTGCCCGTTCTTCTCCATAGGAACCTACTACGCTTTGGAATGGGCAACTAGCTTCATATCTGTGACTGACCGACCCCTTGACAATTCAAAAGTGCCTGTAATTGGTTTATTTGAAATAAATGCTTTGCAAAAGTTTCAGTTGAGTTTGAGTTTGATTTATAATTTCCACTCATACAATGACATCAATGTTCTGTTGGTGTGATATCTAGGCCAAAGATTTAACTTAGTGTTTGAAAAACATAATTAAGTTTATATGCAATAAAATTAAAAATCTACAATTTTGAAACTCTGTTCTGTAAACTTATAAGACATCAAGAAATGAAACTTGATGATGCCGAAATGCAAACCCAAATTGACGTAACACGGTTCCCAAAATCAGCTGTCCATATTTCTATGTCCTCCACAGTGGATGGCAACGCGTGCCCAACCGTCAAATTAACGGTCGGCTCACGTACCTACGCATCCGTTTTGCACCAACATCTTTCACTCGACCATATGACCAGAATGAAGAACATTTGAAACGTTGCCTGTTATGTAAGTGACGGTATCAGATCATCATCTGTTGCTTCACTTTCCTTTATTGCCTTTAGTGATTTGAACTTTTTAAGTTTGTTTACGTTAGGTTGAATGACAATGACTTAGAAGTCATTGTTTCATTCAATTTTACTTGAATGAAACAACTAAAGCATTCTGCCTCCAGGACGTTTGGTTGTGTTTTTTTGTTGACTGCGAAAAAAAAAAATAGTGGAGTTGTCTCCACTACTTATAAAGGCTTGTGCCTTTGCCCAGTAGTGGGACAGTATGCGATGATACAAAATAATAATTAAAAAGTTGACATGATATTAATGATTGTATTAACTCTTAAGAGTATAATAAAATAAAATACTCTTTATTATGCACACCATAAAAATTACAGATTAAGTAAATCTAGAAATTTTACATAGTTTGATACAATGAGCCGTCTTATCGCTAAAAGCGATCTTTAAGTTGCCATGTTTTGTTATAAAAGCTTAAAAAAGAACCAACTATATCAAAATAAGAAGTTTGTGGACAATAAACAACACTGCGTGAATGTCAAACAGTTTATTTCTCTACTAATGCCGTTTCTGACACGAATAGGCTTCAGCTCAAGATATAACAATTGGATTAACTTACTAGGACCAAAGGAAAGGAGAAGACAAAACCCTGGACGTAATAAGTCTGCGAAAATTGCCACCTATGCATGCAAATACCAAAAGCATAACAGATACGTTGTTATCTCAGAGGCTACGAAGAATTTCTGAGGACTTAAAAGTGCCCAGTTTTCTGGCACCTCTCGTATGATAAAGGTCAAGTTACGGCCATCTATCACTAATTACTGAATCGTTTTGGAACCATTATCAAAAGATTTAATTTCATGATACGAGTACTTTAGGCATTATATTGAAGAAAATAAAAGCTAGGTTTACGCATTCAGCTATCGATATTGTTTTGGAAGCGATGCTGTGTGTTGTTATTTAAGTGCGTTATGAGTGTGTTTGCAGGCTATGAAAACCCAATTTTTTTGCTTGTAGGGTTGAAGTAAAAATAACTCTTAATGATTACGGCATGATAAATAGTAATGTCCTTCCGTCTGCTAACATCATACGTAGAATATAATCAATCACCTGAATAATCTAATAGCAGCTTTGGGAGCTTTTATGAAAGTTTATACGTAGAAGAAGATCAAGTTCTGTACATTGGTTCATAGGATTTGGAATTGAAAAGTAGCTATAAAAAATATATATATTATAATAATATGCAAAATCGCATTTTAAACTATAACAACTTCGTAAAGCTTTCCAGTTGTAATTTGTTGCTTAAAGCAACATCTATCATCATTAATAAGCTTCTTATTTTCTTACGATTTCCCATGGCAAATTTCAATTCCACAGGACCATCGTTGAGGCAACAAAGTGATAGTTTTCCAAGACAGTGTAGATTCACACACACATACAATTAAAATGTACCACAAGCATACGACCGCGAGTATCGCCCAAGTTAGTACCATTGCGCATTCTGATAACACGTCACGTATTAATGCTCGTATATAAACCAAGCCCAGGAGTACCCTGGCATACATTGTGATCGTTCATCGGATGGCAGTAAGTCGTCTGCCATCAAATAATAAAAATAAAAAAAATTGTGAAAAGTGCAACATGGCTAAACTAATAGTGCTCCTAACCCTTGCGGCAGTCGCCAGTGCAAACTCATATACCGCCTCCAAATTAGTAAAGAACATTTATAACGAATGTTTGAGCCAATATTCGGTGGAATGTGTGAAACCGAGGACCCTGCAGTGGATTTCGAAAGTGTCCAACGATGACGAGATCAAGATCACGGATGACCTCTCCATTGTCAAGACTGGAACTTTGGAGGATGATATGGGAGTGGACCCCAGGATGGCGCAGGACCCCGCTTACCAGATCGTGGATAAAGTTGACCGGTTCCTTCAGACACATACGCTTAGAGTGAAAGTTCCTGAGGAAATCTCAAACAGTGCTGCGTCTGAGTATGTGCCAAGGTCTCTGCTCACCGACCTGCCTTCAGAACTGGATATGCCTTTAGATGGTGAAGAAGACGGCCAGGTCTTCGAGGGCAGGAAGAAGAAGATCAAGCTCCCCAAGCCTTTGAGGATTAAGAGCAGTTAGTACATTAACTGGCTTTGCCACCAAAGCATTATGATCAAGATTTTAATCGAGTGTTTATTTTTCAGAGCACGGTTTCATCAAGAAGGTGCTGCTGCCCTTCCTCCTCGGATTGAAGTTCAAGGCGTCAGTGCTGGTCCCGTTGGCTCTTGCCCTCATCGCTCTCAAAACCTGGAAGGCTCTGACCCTGGGTCTTATCTCCCTTGTTCTATCTGGTACGATAATTTTAAATTTTGGTTGGTTGATTGATTTGATTTATTTGTTGTCTATCGACTACTAAAAGAACTATATTTCTTTGAATCTAATACTCGTAACTAAAAATTTACCACAATTTTAATTTGATGTAGAGTAAAGATTGTTAATTTACCGATTATTGCAAACCAGCAAAGTAGGTACGAGTTTAAAAATTGTAGCAGGAAAGTCGTCTAACTACCTTACTAGCTGTAAAATGACACAGAACTGAACTAAGCTGGATGATATTACAACAGTTCTAGTAATAGAAATAAAAAGAACGTCGAAAACTAATAGTTAAAAATTTCTGTCCACAGGTGCCATGGTTATCTTTAAATTCACGAAACCCAAGGTCGTGAACTACGAAGTCATCCACTACCCACAGCACCATGTTGAGCATCATGTGGACCATCACGCACCAGCCTGGGACGCCCATGGACCATACCAGGCCAGGTCCTATGAAGACGCCCACGAAATGGCATACTCCGCACAAATATAAACAACATGAAACAAATAGCTTTAAAACTACGGACCTCTGACTAAATTATTTAATTTATTATTTATTTATTAATTTAATGTAAATAAAATTCAGTATAAAGTAAGTTTCACATTCGATCGAGAGTTGATTATTTCCCTCACAGAGTTTTATAACACAATCACGTCCCCTAATCCTTCTGCTAAGTTATCCATTAGAACTTCTTCTGGATCACGGACTTTGACTAGCGTGCCGATGTGATTAACAGATTTACTTTTAGTGTCTTTTAATCCGAACACTGCTTCATTCAGATTTGACACCTGTGAATATCGAATAATGGTATCGTTGACAGGTAGTAGTTTTGTAACAGGCATTTCAATCTCATTTTCTTTGCTTCCAATATGTTCGAATAATGAACTGAAATCTTCTATAATATTATGATTATCCACGTTTCGTTGAACTTCCTCCTTTGATAATATTTTATCATCAATAACGAGATCTGCTTTAAAATTTTCAGTACCCACGTCATCTAGATCATATGCAGGTTTTTCGTAATGTTTGGCTGTTTTTTTAGTCTTTGTGTGTATTATCTTTTCTATTTCATTTAGATTCATTTTCATTTGTTTATTTACTTTTACACTTTCACTTGATTCAAAATTCAAGACGAGGCTGTCTTTTTTACCACGGCCCATGCCCAATAGCAAATTGTTAGAAAATGATTGAAACACCGGGGAGCCTTTCAAGGGATTTATTTTGTATAACTCTAGCAGGAGGTTGAAGATATTGCCATTAGAGTTGCTTTTTCTACTTGACGCCGCTGAATAGCTGTAATTACAGCTTACATATATCTGAAAAAAAAAAATGTTATCTCGAACTATGTATGCGACTGTATGTATAAAAGTCTGAGAGGTTGTCATGAAATTGCACATTGCGCTGATTTCTTTAAATTTTCTTATTTATCTCTAAATAACCAATAATACCAAAATGTCACGGAGTGTTGTTGAATTAAAGTAAGAACTTTAATTCAACAACACTCCGTGACATTTTAGCTTAGACGTGAGCAGGAAGTAAAATTGGGAACACAATCGCATAAAAATGAAATTCGTACGCCTACAAACTTTTATATTAATGTGAAGCACAGCAGTATAACTGTGGAATATATAATGAGAGAAAAACAGACTCTGTTGGCTACTTGGCATGCAGGGTATGCTGGTGATATTCAAAGAGGGAAAAGTGTCACCGAATGCCAACTATTGGCACAATGACTGACACCTGCATAAAAGTGAAAAGACATTTGTGACATTGAGAAATGTTTACTACTAAGTAGTGAATTAGGCAGAATATATTGGGCTGAAATGTTACAACCTAAAGCTAGCAAAAGTTTGTGACAATTACTAATCCGATCAGAATGTATTTTGTGGAGGGGCTCATGACTAAGTAATAACAGCCACACGGGTCGATCGATCAGGTTAAACTACGCATGCCTCGGTTGGTCCGTGGATGGGTAACCATCTTTACATACCAACAAGGGGGATTGTGTTACCCAGTATCTGTGTTGGGTCAGAGAGTGCATTGTTTTTTTTATTCTTAATGCTGGTCTGGCAGTTTGAGTATTTTATGCGGCCTAACCAAATGTCCTTTCTTTGGTATTGTTCGTCGAATCGCTGAGCTCCTTAAGTTTTGAGTTGAGCTGCACGATAACTGACACATGCGTGCACTGATTGGACAGGTCCACTCAAATCTGTGTGGTTCTTTCGTCAAAAGACCATGTCAGACACCAATCTACATGGTCCTCAAATGATCTGACCAAGATTATATCCGTATTTTATATACACATTGACATTGATTAATTCTATATATGCCATGACATGAATATTTACTTTGTTAAGTATTATATTGTTTTAATTAAGTATTGTAAATGTGAAGAACTAGAAAAAAAGATAAATAAACAATAACCCACATAGGGTTATTGTTTATTTATCTTTTTTTCTCAGTTAGTTTTATCATGGTCTGGCAGTTTGAGAAATTTATGCGGCCTACCCAAATGTCCTTTCTTTGGTATTGTTCGTTGAATCGTTGAGCTCCTTAAGTTCTTAGTTGAGCTGCACGACTACTGACAAATGCGTGCGCTGACTGGACAGGTCCCCTCAATCTGTGCGGTTATTTCATCACAAGATCATTTCAGGCAACAATCTACACGGTCTTCATATGATCTGACCAAGATTATGTCTGGACTTTAAAAGAGACTGTGACCTCTGAGTTTGTTTCGGCCTTTCTTCTCAGAGTAGTCGGATACGAAACGCCGACCTCATCTAGTTTTTTTTTTTTTTTTTTTTTAATATGATTGACGTGTAAAAGTGTTTGTACAAACCTACTTACAGAAATAAATCATTTATCATTTATCAGATAGGCAGTTGCTCCATGCAAAATAATAGTATTCAGCTGCATCCGGTTAGACTGGAAGGTGACCCCAACATAGTTGGGAAAAGGCTAGGCAGATGATGATCAGAATGTATTTCGTATGAAAATACATTTGGATTTTTTTTACACGAAGTAAAAGTTTGAATTCCAGAATAATCTTAAATTCATGATCAAAGTCAAATAAAGAAGTAATTAAAGGTAGATCGTAGATAAATGGTAGATCAAGCAAGAGGAAAGCTTGACGTTAAATTCCTAGAATTGAAATTGGCATAGGCTATCTATGTGGCGATCCGTATAATTATACCCAACAGTGGACGGCTTTCTGCTGAATGATGATGTTGTATAGTGCTTTTTTTATATCTATGATCTTAGGGGTGAATAGACAGTTAGGACCAAGGGACTATCAAGAAGAAGACACAACTTCAGTAAAAAAAAATCTTTTTAATTTCTTACCAAGCCAATTGAAATTAGCAGCACGAATGCAGAATGGTTAAACATTATCAACATTTTTTTAAGAGCAGGTAAACTGTTGATGCAATAATCAATAACAAGTACCGTTATCAAAGGTATTTACAAAATAATCAGGATTATTAATACTATTGAACCAATACGTTTAGGACCGATTGTCGGCCACACAGTGAAATATCAACTAGCTGTAAATTATGTAATGACCCGTCATTCTACGATTGTTTAATAAAAGGGCTTCCGTACATGATGAGATTTACCTGCAGTTTCACAAAATCATCATACATTTACCAATGACTCGAAAACAAGAAGGCTTCAACACCATCATCATCTACCACTTCTCAACATCACCCATAGTTGAACATTAAGACGGTCTTGAAATTGCTTGTTCCAAATCTCCACGGCCTTTTGTCAGTATCATGCAAGTTGGACCCCAAAAATCCTCTGAAAAATCCCACAGCTAAGCTACACATGCGTACTGCGCTTCGGCTTGTGTGAAAATGTAGGCAGGATCGTCCACTGCGACTGCGACTGCGACTGAAGCCACGCAATGCACGAAAGAATTAACCTCACAATAATATAACATAAGGCCTGTAATCCCCGAAGGGTGTACATATAGTACACTCACGTTTGGCCACCTATGTTTATGTTCCTTAATGTAATAGGGGACGAGCCTATTCGCATCAACCTGGCACAAATCCAGACTCCGGGCTGCTACTGAGAAATTGAAAGTGAAAAAACCGAATAACACTTTGCCCGACCTGGGAATCGAACCCCGGATCTCACGTACGCCAGTAGCGCTTGCGACCACTAGACCAACGAGGCAGTCCTCAAAATAGATACCTACTTATCCCTAAATGGATCTTAAAGTCGTTTCCCCCAATATAAAAAAACTATAAACTGTATTTAAAGCTATTTACGATAACATAACATAACATCACGCCTGTAATCCCCGAAGGGTTAGGCAGAGGTGTACTTATGGTACACCCACGTTTCGCCAGTTATGTTTAAGTCCCATGTAATAGGGGGCGAGCCTATTGCCATCAACCGGGCACAAATGCAGACTCCGGGCAGCTACTGAGAAATTCCTGGTGGAAAGGCCCAATAACACTTTGCCCGACCTGAGAATCGAACCCAGGACCTCGTGGTCGGCAGTAGCGCTTGCAACAACTAGACCAACGAGGCAGACTATTACGCTATTATTAGGCTATTTACGATATTTCAGGATTATGGAAAATAATAATTGAAACACCAAAATATTTTATCATTAATTTATATTTATGTATTTCTTAATATCAAATTCAATATTCTATACCATACCATCACATCTCCTATTCTGTACATAATAATCATTATTTATTTAAATAGTATTCTCATTTCTCATAGTTACAATAAAAACTAATAAGTTACCTTAATTTACAGTACTGAAGATCTCCAACAACTCTATGTCAGTATATTTTAACCGACACAGCCACCAGGAAGGTCGTACCATCGTCAACGCACGAACAAGAAGGGCACGTTAACACGCCATTTTTCATTTCTTTTAATGTTGCCAGTACAATGAAACTATTTTGTACTAATTTGTAAAATATATATTATTAAATACTTAATATCTGCTTTAATGTCGCCATTAAAAATCCAACAATAAAGCATTAATAAATTGAACCCTAAAACGTGCTTGGCAAACAAATGGACCACGGCTATCGTAGTAGACCTCTCCGTGCATATCTTACGTGGCAGTGGACGGTCGACCCTAAAATTTGACGGTCTACGTGCTAACTACGGCACCCAGAGCGGCCAATACTTGAAGTACCTAAGTCGTAACACTTGGGTAAGAGTTTTGTTTACAAGAAATTTATTTTTTACCTTACCTTTTTGGGTTAGCTCACTCCTGAAGTGTAAAGAATTAGTATATTGTGTCTTAAGGCACCAAAATAATCTATTGAGGGCAAGAGCGATTGTTTGAACCCAGAGCAAAGCGATAGATTCTAGAGTAGAATCCTAAGCGTAGCGAGGGATTCAAAGTACGTCGTTCGAGGTTTTTGGTACGATGTGGCACACTCTGCTTTTCATCCCCCTCTATGAGAAATATGTTCTTAATAAAAAAAACAAATAGCAAGTTCCCGCGTATTTTTTTTGATTTGTTTAACCAATGCCGTGTCGGCAGGCGCGCTTTTTAGGGTTCCATACCCAAAGGGTAAATCGGGAACCCTATTACTAAGGCTCCGCCGTCTGTCTGTCTGTGTCTGTCCGTCTGTCACCAGGCTGTATCTCATGAACCGTGAGAGTTAGACAATTGAAATTTTAACAGATGATGTATTGTTGTTGCCACTATAACAACAAATACTAAAAAACAGAATAAAATAAATATTTAAGGGGGCTCCGATACAACAAACGTGATTTTTTTGCTCGTTTTTGCTCGATATTGATAACGGCAACAGGTAGACGCTTGAAATATTCACAGAATATTTAGTTATATATTCACTTTAAAAATAAATAGTTAAATTAAAATAAAACAAATATTTAAGGGGGGCTCCCATACAACAAACGTGATTTTTTTGCCGTTTTAATAGATAATGGTACGCAACCCTTTGTGCGCGAGCCCGACTCGCACTTGGCCGGTTTTTTTACTACCGGCCGGGACTTTATCGCAGCGAATTACGTTCAAACTTTCTAATTAAATCGTGTTCCAAATTCAAAAGTAATTTCGTCACTGTTATTAAGTGCGCCGGAATACCCATTTTGTTTGCACTTATCGAAGAACCCTTCGACTCTTCGAATAGATGGGATGAAAACACCTTTTCAGTACGAATATTTCTGTATTTATCTTCTTGCACACTAAAAACTGGGGTTATAGCAATATTTAATTATGTACTCAATTTAATAATCGGTATAGGCTGACTTCTTGAAGACAACCTTTTGGTTCTGAGGCTCGATGAGAATTTTAATGATAAGAAAACTTAGAAACCAGGCGAAGCTCCAAAAATCATGTTTTAATTCCGTTCCGAAAAAAACGGTATTTTGACGGTAACTGTCAAATGAGATAATAATAAAAAAAAAAAAGGTTTATTGCAGAAACTTGTACAACTTTTACAGTAAATCTTACATAAGGACCTCCTTTAAAAGGAGGTCCTTATGTAAGATTTACTGTAAAAGTAGTAAATGTAAATGTAAATGATATACCTGTGCTAGGAGATGCTTTTAAACTTCATGACTACACTGATACAAAAAAACATTTGAGGCAAATCACATACGTTCAATTTTATATTTAGTATTTTAAATCCACTACAAATCATATTAATATTTGGTAATCATGACACTCGTATGGAGCCAATCATGGGTGCAGCAGCCAGGTGATAGACACTAGAACGGACGCTCATAATTAAAGCGTAAATAATATTTCGTGTCTGTACTTTTGACCATTGAGGAGTTCCTTCATCTGGAGCCAATCCTGGGCGTAGAATCAAGTTATGCAGTATGCTTATTATAAAAATACATTGAATTTGGAACGTGGTGTTAATTCAGCTTGCGAGATTTGGCCTAAAAAAAACATTGCAAGTTAAATATAGGCTTGTAAAAATGATCTGAATCAAATATCAGGGAGTATAAAGGGACTCCGCTTTGTTAAGCGTCTTTTACATCAGATAAGTTATGGTAACCGGTCCAAAGGAAATTACCTATCCGTACCTACTGAACAAGCTTGGTGATCGATGATTGTTTTTTTTACGAAGCGGCTTTTGACCTGGGACAATATTACAAATGATAATGATGTTTTTGTATATCTTGGTCAATTCCATGGTTTTTCTTATATTAATGTGAATTGTAATAATAACCTTTAACTTGTTAATGATGTCAGTGTTTCTGTTCTAGGTAAATAATTATAAAAAGTAAAAAGGACGTCGCGTGATGATTTTATCTGACGCATTACCATGACTGTGACATACCACTGGCCTTGACCTGATGACTCTAAGTAAGGTGAGGGCTTTCCTCCAGGTTTTTTTTTTGTCACGGGAACCAAAGTAATTCTGCATGTCTTCAGAAATATCTATTATATATTTTTGAACGTCTAAATTACAGAAGACAGTCCTCAAAAACGCGCACCCTTCATCACTTCCTAGTGCTTTAGCTGGGAAGCAGAAGTGGCGCAACAAACTCCCCAGCAGCACAGCTGTCTGTTCTGTTAGAAAAACTTGATTCTATACAATAGTATGTAAAATAATTTACATAACGCAACACAACAAAAATTAAATTATTTGCCAAAATTTTAGTTATCACACACTACTATGCCAACAAAAAATCATCATTAAACTCAAGCTGAAATATATTTTTTAAACTAAAAACGTAAACAGAACTTAATACTTAAGTAACCGTGGAGTTGCTTGCAGGCTCTTCTACGACTAATTGGAAACGTGCACCATGTTTTTTTTTAAACCTAACCTCTCTTACTGATATATAATATAAACCTATTACCTCTTAGCTATTTCTGAAAACCAGAAAAGAAATGTATCGAATCATTTTGTATCAATTAATAGATATTATGCAAAAGGTTCAGTTTTATAATAATTATACAGTGAAATCTACAGTGGCAATACATCCAATAGTTTTCTTTATAGGTACATTCGGTGCCAATTTCTTGTAGCCATATTTAATCGGATTCAGTCGCAATGCATTAGTGCACTTACACGTGTACATATTCAAATCTGCGACGAATTTAACCTTATTCGAAAACACTACAAGTTAGTCCTACAGTAAAAAAAGCGAATCATTTAGTAGTGTGATTTTTGGTGATAGGTGCATTCGGCTTATCCTTAATTTGGTTCCGAGATGGAATAAATTCCGTGACAGTCGTGAAGTCACAGCATCAGTCTAGAATTCATCGTCACCTCGAGATTAGCGGTCTATCAAATAAGTATAAATCGCTCTCAGCATCTAGCCATCGCTTAGACCTAATATGTCAGTCGTACAATGTTGAGCTTCGCATTGCTAGTTTGTCTGTTGTGTTCCGTGTATCTGTGGTTGAATTATGCTCGTGTCAAGTCCAGCACTCATGCGTTACCACCGGCTGTGCCAGGAAAGTGGCCGGTTATTGGGCATGCACTCAAGCTGTTTAAATACTTCACTGGTTAGTACTTTCTTTATGTGTTTGGGTGCCAAATAAGCCCATGGGATTCACTCATTTACAACAGATGTACCTTGATAGTCATTTGTTTTAAATCGTTACCATCGTCATCTTTCTGCCCCTGTCCCATGTTTCTTGTGGTCGGCCCCATACGTTTTCTTCTTCCTTTCTCTCCTGTCAGCCGTCAAGCTATCATTCACTCCCTTCTCCTTCATATCATTCCTCACCAATCCATCCATCTTTTCTTTGGCCTTCCTCTCCCTCTCCACACATCTACATGTATATCCATCACTCTTTTAGTCACATGCATTTCCTCCCTTCTCATCACATTCCCATATCAAGCCAAACTATTTCCTTTCAACTTTTATTGTTTTAAGGCGGAGATTTCTTGAAAATTGTAAAAAAGGTGGTTTTTTAAAGCAGTGTATCTCTTACACTTGCGCAGGGTGCAGGGTGTGGGGCAGCTCCAACAGTATCGTAAGCATGATTTCAAGTCGCCTGGACTGTGTTTTTGTGGGTCGCTGTTGTTCCATCTCACATGGGTTGCCACAACGGTGATTCACTACCTTTTGTTTGTTTTTGTGAAGTGTCAGTTCTTACTAATATAGTTGTAAGTCTTACTAATCATTTTTGAGTGATAATTCTATTCTATTCTTAAACCGTAAATATGTTTTCCAAAACAAAAACAGTGTGATATTTTCAAGTCTTTTGTGCATACGGTGATGGAACTCAAAACATAATTAAGTAAACATAATTTAATACATCAAAAAATCTTCAAAGACAACTTTTAATTATTTTTAAAAGCATTTTATCCCTTCGTTAACAGTTATAATTATAATTAAACTAGCTGCGCACCGCGGTTTCACCCGCGTATGTCTCGATCCTGTGGGAATATCGTGATAAAAAGTAGCCTATGTCTTTATCCAGGGTGTCAGCTATCTCCATACAAAATTTTATCATAATTGGTCCCGCCGTTTGAGCGTGAAGAAGTAACAAACATACACACACAGACTCACATACTTTCGCCTTTATAATATTAGTGTGAAGTATACTATAAAGTCGAAAAAGCCAAACTGCATCCGGTGATGGATTAATTTTTTTAATTAGTTAATATCAAATTTTATACAATTTTATTTTCATTTCTACGCCATATGTTCTGTCATCGCGCGTCTCTTTCTTTTGTATGCAATCTGACAGTGACAGCGGTTTACCTGTTGTTAGCCTCTTAAACGGTTACCGCTGCCTATAATGCCAAAGGCATCGCTGATACGTTGCCATCTCACAAGAGATTCCATCGGGTGTGACTCACACTGGCAATTACTCTGCTTGGCGGCAGATGAAGATATGGTGGTAGTTTACAAAATGTACCTACTAGAAATAGGGACATATTAACTCAACCAGGTTTCAGACTGGCTAAACTAAAGTCATCTTTCTGTTTAATAATTATGTTACAATAAAATTCCTCCCTACATATTTTAACTGAATAAGACGAAATTCAAAAGCAAAATCAAAAGTCATTTAATCAAACTTGACTGAGAATCAGCACTTTTCGACCGTAAAAAATTACATAAGACAGTCCCCGAAAAACGCCCAACCTTCACCACTTCCTAGTGCTTTAGCTGGGAAGAAGAAGTGGCGCAACAAACTCCCTAGCAGCACAGCTGTCTGTTCAGATAAAAAAACTTGAATCTATACAATAAAATGTAAAAGAATTTGCATTACGCAACACAACATTAAATTAAATTATTTGCCTTATGCCAGCTAGCACACGCCACGATACCAAAAAAAACATAAAAATCAGTAATAACGTAAAAAGAACGTACCTAAATAAAAGCCTCTAGGCATAATGGGCGTGCCCGCTTACATAAAGATATAGCTGTAACTCGAAATCAAAAATGATAATAAATTAGCACCATCGAAGTCAAATAAAAAACAGTTCATCATTAATAACAATAACAAAACCATGGTCAGCAAGACGACCAGTCACCACAAGCAGCACCCGTTCACGATCATAACGCAAAGATCAGCCATCACCCCCCTCGCCATATTTGAGGGAAGGAGGCAACCCGACCCCCGACGCTACCGCAAGCAGTGACATCTGAGGGAGTATGACGAACTTGCTGCCGGTTGCTCAGACAAGAATAATAATTATGATCAATTGTCGAGGTCGACCAACTATTCTTATCGTCGTTGATAGAATAGTATGCCCAGAACAAAGGTTGGATTTAATTTTAGTTTTTGTTCAAAAACATGTTAATTCAATTATAAGAGAGTACCTAGTCTAATACTTAATGGAGTTACATCTAAAATATTGACATTAAAATCTCCACATAAAATTATACTTTTATTACTAGATTTTAACCCATTCAGTGAATCATCATTTACTGATACAAAATGAATAAAATTTCCAGAGGGTTCGATAAAAGCAAATTATAACGTATTGCTCGAGCTCAACACAAGACAACTCAATAGTACGCTCGGTAGAAAGATTAACTAAATCTAAACGTTGTTTACTTTACATTCGCACCCACAACACAAGAGAAATTCCTAGAGCGAGGCAACGTTTAAAAAAAAAAGAAAATTTATTTGAAACTAGAACTAAAGATCAACCGCGAATAACACTTTTTCTTACAAATGCAAATTACACTAATATTATTAAGGCGAAAGTTTGTGAGTGTGTGTATATGTATGTTTGTTACTTCTTCACGCTCAAACGGCTGGACCAATTTTGATAAAATTTTGTATGGAGGTAGCTGACACCCTGGATTGAGGCATAGGCTACTTTTTATCTTGATATTCCCACGGGATCGAGACTTACGCGGGTGAAACCGCGGGGCGCAGCTAGTCATTCATAAACACTACTGCATATTCTTTCAACCAGTGTTCAGTCAAACATAACACCTCAACATCATATAGTGTAGATAGTCCATACATAAACATAACTCTAGCTCTTTGCCGGACAGACCCTGCATATTATTTTGATGTACAAGTACATCAAAAAAGTTTTTAGAACTGGCTACTTTAAACGATTTAATAAAAAAGTAAGTTCAAAGGACATGTCCAAAAATGGTTTTTTATTATTCAATATTTCTAACCAGGATCAGTTAAATATATTTGGATAGACAACCCAAAAGCTAGTGGTTCTAACTATAACATACATTTTTAAAGGCTTCCACTTTTGAGAAAAATCGTTCTTTTTGTTTTAGTGTGAATTTACTCCTAAGACGAACAAACCTTTCTAACTAACTAGTATATTAAAGTGAACGCACCCTAAACAAAAAGAAAACTTGTCAAAATTGACACATGGCACTGTTATTACTGTCTTTAAATATTTGATCGATGATTAAGACAATGTAAACAATAAGAAATATGATGAAATGGGATATTTTCAGTCAAAAATGTTTATTCTAACCTTTTACAATTGAAAGGGATTATATTTTAGATTTTATTTGGGTTGCCATCAACAAATAAAATATATGAAAAACATTAAATATTTTATAATTTTTCTCTTAAATGGAGGGGTTTAAAAATATTATTTCAGTGGTTAAAAATTCCATATTTTTATCGCTTTTATTTTGGTGTAGTTTGACGCTGGTTAGATTTTTCTTGGAATAAAAAAACCAACGCCCATACAAAAAGCGGACATCTCCTTTTGAAATTGGAACTCTGCCAATATTATTGTGTATGTCCATTTGTCATTTGTTTACGATTTGGCGGCAAATTTAAAATTGTATGTGTCACGTCAGCATGAATTTAACGCGAGAAAAAATTTGTACAATGATTTTTTATGACTTTCGATGTCATCTAAGTCAACAAGAAAGTGATGATAGACTTTGATTGGCCTTTCACGATGAAGCCCCATCTCGTGCCACTGTTTACAACTGGTTTAATGAGTTTAAACGTGGTCGCACTAATCTCACCGATGACCTGCGTGAGGGACGGCCTTCTCCGGTGACGACTGAAGATAACATCAGTGTTGTGCGGCGTATGATAGAAACTGACAAAATAGTGACTTATCAGCAGATTCGGACAAGCTTAGGCATCGGTATGAGTCAAGTGAACAAAATTCTCCAGGAACATTTAGCGGTCAGGAAGCTTTGTGCCCGGTGGATACCTCATAATTTGACAGAGGCCAAAAAACTTCGTCGTGTTGATTGGTGTCGTGAAATGGTTCAATGATTTACCGGAGGTGACTCAAATGCTGTGTTGACATACTAACGGGTGACGAAACACACACACAGACAGTCTGCTGTCTGGGTGTTTCCTTCCGAGGAGTTGCCAACTAAAGTGAAGAGAGGTCGAAGCGTGGGAAAAAAGATGGTGGCCTCGTTCTTCGGAAGTACAGGTCATTACGCAACAATTGTTTTAGAGGATCGAAAAACAGTTACTGCAGAATGGTACACTAACAATTGTTTGGCACTTGTCTTGGAAAGAGTTCAGGAGAAATGACCTCGCAGTAGGATTATCCTTCACTACGACAACGCCTCGTCGCACACCGCTAAGCAAACAATCGACTACTTGGCGCCGTCACACAGAATTACTAGGTCACTCGCCCTATTAGCTCTGAGCTCGCACCTTGCGATTTTTATTTATTTCCGAAAATAAAAGAAAAACTTCGAGGAAAATGTTTTATGGCTGCCGAGGAAGCAGTGACTGCGTTTCAAAATGCCGTCGAAGAGACCACTAAGGAGGAATGGGCAAAGTGATTTTCTCAGTGGTCCCATCGGATGCAGCGATGTATTGATGTCAATGGACACTATTTTGAAAAGATTTATTAAAACTAATAACTCGCTAGTTTGTTCAGTTTTTGATTTTCTAAGAACTTTCTGTGTCACCCTCGTACAATTACAATACAAATTAAAACGCAACACAACACTCAAATTACCCACTCAATAAACAATCTCCATAACGGAGAAGAGATCCTGTCGGCTACAGTCTTCAGAATTCCGTTGCAGCTGCCACGCATTCTGCAGATCAGGGATACGGTTTTCTTGCGGATGACAGCATGAAAGCCATCGGTGCGATACAACGCAAACATCCCTGATGCTCTACACAAGTGAGGCAGCCCCCACATCATCCTGAAGATGTTGTTATACTGGACGCGCAGGACATCCAGCGATCTTTTTTTTTTTAATAATATTTTAATGGCCTGGTTGCTAGGACCTTTTAGCCAAGTCTTTATTTAGTTACAAACTTTTTTTAAATATTGATGAAATGAATTATATTCAATGCATGTTGATAATGTCCCCACCAGCTCACCTTGAGTTTCAGTAAAGATGTGGCACTTTACTGAGACCTCATGTGGACTTCTTGAGAGAACTTGAAGTATTGTTGCACTGTTTTGTTTCATTTGCCTACACTAATGCACGTTCACGAACACTTATTGGTTAATAATCCATTATTATTACACATTAATATTCGGCTAGACACAAATTTTAGAAAATAAAACAAAACCGCTAAACATGTCACTTCACTTTCCCGCCAAGAACCTCCCAGCGATCTTTTGGTGTGACTGACCCACAGATAATAAATAATATTAAATGATTATTAAAATATTTTATTATTATTGATTTTGAAATTCTTTATAAATATTACTAAAACAAATCAGACAAGAAAAATTTAATATTCAAAATATAATTATATTGCATGACAGAAAGTACTCTTCGCCTAGGATTTGCAACTCCAATCTCATGCACGGCAAGCGGTTTTGAAACCTACGGTCTACATAGACTTTGAATAACTCTTCGTAAATGTTTAACCTTTTATTGCTTGTTGCGTTATACGCAATAATAAAAGTATTAACGTTTTATTGAAAAAAAAAAACAATAAAAAACAGGCTTTAAAAAAATAAATACCAACTTAAACTTATTTATTCACTAAACAATACCTACATTAAATATAATAAAATGTTTTTGCAAAATACAAAACCAACTTGGGCCTATCACGGATTTGAACGCACATGTCTTTTGGAGAGGTAACCACTTAATGTGTGTAGCAGTGTCATGCGCGTATATTGTATGCTAACGATATGAATGTCTCCTACTACTAGGCTAGTGGCAATGACTTTGTATAATTCGTCAGTTCGTAATCAGTAATAAATTGATTATAATCAAATATAAAATAGCGCCACTGTGACTACAAATCCTATTATGAATTAACATATCGCTGCTTTGTATGAATACTGTTGCAACTCAAAACGGGTATTTTTAGGGTTCCGTACCCAAAGAGTAAAACGGGAACCCTGTCTGTCTGTCCGTCTGTCACCAGGACGTATAACATGAACAATGATAGTTAGACACTTGAAATTTTCACAGATGATGTATTTCTGTTGCCGCTATAACAACAAATACTAAAAACCAGAATAACATAAATATTTAAGGGGGCTCCCATACAACAAACGTGATTTTTTATAGATAATGGTACGGAACCCTTCGTGCGCGAGTCCGGCTCACACTTGGCCGGTTTTTTCAGCAGAGCTCGTTGTAGTTTACTATTGTTTCAAACTTTTATAACTTTTGACTTATTGAACTTATTTAACTTGTGATAAGACTGTTTCACGGAGAAAAAAAACGTGGTTTCGCCTCAAAAGTCATATTCTTCCAAACCAGCGATATTTAAATTATAAATGTGTCTATTTTGCTCATCAGACTATGATGCGATGTTAAGATCCGTGACCCCTGCAAATGACCTCTGTGCTACAGCCCTTTAAGTACATGTTGCTCCAAGATGCTATTGTAGTAAATTGTAAATAAATGAATAAATAATAACGTAGTATTTTTATCTTCTTGTACTCACACACTATTGTCTACATTTCTTCTTCATTTATCCTTTCGCAGGTATGCGTACTAAAATTATAATTATGTCGTATCTCTCTGTATTTTAAAATCCTGGTTCGTCCCAAACAATATGCTTCGTTCATCCCAAAATATAATTTTAATTATTTTATTCTCGCTTCGTCCTATTTTATATTCCTTGTACGGCCCATATTTTTTTTTTGTATAGGCCAAACTTACTTTTTTGTACTATCGGCAAAAAAGGGTTACGTTTTAATAAATAGGTATTTAACATCAATCAACTATTTAAAACAACCTCTCCTCTCTGTCTCCACCGCTCGTATTCATGCAAGCCAACTTTCAACTTTTTTTTAACTTTTTGTTAGGTCTACTGCTCGAAATTGTGCACAACGTGTTGTGTCGTGAACAGAATACCGTCTTGTATGCAACGTAATACGAAAAAAAGCATGTAGTTTATAAACTATTTCATCCAAATCCTAATTAGTGGGATAATACTAATGATTGAAATACTATCTTGAATTCGTGCAAGCCTAGTACTTTGCTAGGTTACTGCTATTACTACCTACAGAGAAATTATTATTTGCTATTTCTGAAATTTTCTGCGCAATTTTCTTAATTTTTCTTTCCGTACTTGAATCTTCTACAAAGTATTGGAAGATTTATAAAAAAAAGAAGAATGAAATCGGTAAAGTCATTTTCAAAGTATGGCGTTACCCCGCTGCGACATTATAGTGCCATTTCAATGAGCAAACCGTATCGTGCCATCCATCAATTTCTATAATTAAAATATATATAAATGTATTACTCAATCGAATTTGATGGCTCAAGAATAGGTATTATTTTTGACTTTTAAATGTTCGCTTTTCTTTTTTAGCGCTGGGGGTTTTTAATTTTTTTTTCCGTTTTGATTCTTGGTTTAGGTAAGCTTGTCGAGAAATCTGTCAATGCAGTTTTGTTTCTTTAAAAAAATTAAGTAATGTTTCCTTTATGTGAAATAATCAATCTTAAGGATTTAAAGTGGTTTCCCTTAAGGGCCCATTGATTTTTTCCACCCTGTATAGGCAATTCATATTCAAATCTGTGAATTAACATGTAGACGAAAACAATAATAAAATTAACGTTAACCCTGAATTTAGTTACATTATGAAATAAATTACGCGACAAAAAAATAATTTTAGACAATAGCGGCCTGCATGCCGAGCCTGTGTATAAAGGGCTCGCACCATCTATTTATCGCCTAAATTTAATATAACAGTCGTACAATGTTGAGCTTAGCATTGTTTTTATGTCTGTTGTGTTCCGTGTGTCTGTGGTTGAAATATGTTCGTGTCAAGTCCAGCACCCATGCGTTACCACCGGCTCTCCCAGGAAAGTTACCGGTTATTGGACATGCACTTAAGCTGTTTAAATACTTTTCAAGTTAGTATATTTCAAGTATTTAGTTGGCTAAGAAGCCGTCGTCCCACCTCATGGTAAATTATTACCGTCGCCTATGGGCATCCGCAATACTGAAGGCGTCACAGTTAGGTTGCCATCTCAGAGTGAAAGCGGGCATGGCCCGTGTGCCTGCCACTCCGGCACAAGCACTGCTTGGCTGCAGCGCCAGCGACATTGCTGCTACTTCGCTAAGAGTCCTCCTTATTAAGAACATATTGCTTTATATATCTACCTAATGTTTATTACGTAGTGTTAGAACTAGGTAATTTACGTTCGATGTCTCGATCCTTATTAATCGAGGAGCAGTCTACGTACGGGAAATAAAAGAAAAAATCGCACGCGAAGTCACCTTGACAAATAGTTAATAATTATTATTAGACATTGGATTATTTATGTACTATAAAAATGCCAAACAATGCACAATCACAATACAATTTGTTATTAGAATTTATTAATACGTTTATTCTCACAATATATTTATAAATATATTAATAATTAATCAGTTGTAATTCTTGTGACAATATACATTTAAATATTTTTCTAGAGCAAAGGAGACGTTTCATTTTCGGCCATAAAGTGTACGGTGATGAAAAAAGAGGAAAAAATTCCATGAATTGAGGAAAAATATTCTTCTGATTACTTCATCACAAAAATTAATAGTTTTTCTAAATAACGGCATATTCTAATGATCATGGCGTATTACATTAAAAGATAATATTAACACGTAGAAGTTATGTATATAAATATGAAAGGCATGTACTTCTGTGCTATTAAGATAAGATAATAAGAAAGCTAACTTAGACAACTTTTTTGACTAATTATAAGAAAGGGTCGCTAAAAACAATATTCTACTTTTGTTGATTCATGTTGCAAAATGTCGCTCTACAAAAGGTAACTTCAGTGTGGACTCACCTTAATAAATTTAACTATTGATATAAGCACTACCAATAAAAAAAGATTAAAATCCGCGACACCGGTAGAACAATTTCTTTGAAAATTATATAGAATTGTTTATATAGAATTAAATATTTTATTGATAGTGTTTATTTCAACCGAATTTACTTTGCATTGACGAATTATTATTTGCATTGACGGTCATTCTCAGAGTGAATTTTTGTTGCCCAAAATAGAAGTGTTATTATTATTTTTTGTTTTTATAAGCATATTACTAATATGCGGTGCCAGCAAAATGTTTAATAAGAGCAGGAGCTGAGACCATAATAATGACGTCACATTTTATTTTTACTACTTGAACTTTATATTATTGTTTTATGTGTTAGTATATTACTTGCCTACGTTCTCAAGGTAAGCGGTGTAAGCACAGATTTGGACCATCGACATTTTATCAAGTCAAACGTCTTTGGGTGTCTTTTTATAGTTTTAGCGAGAGAGGATGCTGAAAATTAAGTCAAAATTACAAATACAATTCTACAAATTAATGATGACTGCCATTCACCGCCTAATGTTGGTTGGAGTGTGACATAGGCTTCAAAGAATCATATTGACCAACTTTCAAGTGACGATAACTATTCCTCATATTATATAATACGGTACA
Organism: Tiliacea citrago; assembly: GCA_963921375.1. Taxonomy (NCBI): domain Eukaryota; kingdom Metazoa; phylum Arthropoda; class Insecta; order Lepidoptera; family Noctuidae; genus Tiliacea; species Tiliacea citrago. The sequence goes on from OY992802.1 coordinate 1,775,092, forward strand.
ACCGACTTAGAAAAAAAAACACTTTTTAAGTGCAAAATATCTGTATAGGACGATTAAAGTAGTGGTGGTTGAAATTCGCCTAGGAGTTGTATTTTTCAAAAATGTATGGCCTTGCGGTCCTTCCCCGTAGTCAAACTATTTTGTCCAACTGATTTGACCACAGGGAAATTTGAGTATGGATCTTTCCCCGTGGTCAAACTACTAAAATGATCCGCCCTGTATCTGTCGAGCTAATAAAATTTGTTTACTATAGTGTACAGTTATGATTAAAATTAAAACCGTAATATAATTTGTTCGAAGTTATATAATAATGTTCCAAATTATTAAATCACAGTTACCATAATGGTCGCCTAAGAAAGTTAATTTGTACTTTGTAACTGCAGCTGCAAATACATTCATTCCTAAACCCAAATCGGTTTCTATCATTACACAAATTCTCAATGGAAAAAGGCCAAACTCAGTGGAAAAACAACGAAGGCATCGTTGCGCTTCTATCACCGCACTTCTCGCAAAAAAACACATAGAAAAAAAGAGAAACACGTAATGGGCATTTTGTACTTCTCGGCCACTTCTTCCCAATACATTAATTAAAGATTGGGAAACACAATGTCCTAAAACACAAAAAATTACGAATATCATGAATAAGTAGAGAAAGCTTTGCTCAAAACTAATAGTTTCATCGCGGAATGGTGCGTGTATGGGGAATGGCATTGAATTAATAATCTTATTGCCATTCATATAGCATAAAAAAATCTATCTCCATTTATTTCAAAAATAGCTGATATCTATTTCATCCTTTTGGCATTTTTGAATGATTTCGTCTGTATATATTAATTCACTCCGGCGAGGACACGGTTCCTCGGAGGAATTGCTTTCTTTGTCTAATGATGTTGTGAGTAAACGAGACACTTGCATTTGATTATGACGATTATATTATTATCACGACGCGACACTTGACAATGTTATCTTTGACTGTACATACTTAAACTGCTTGTATACAGCGTGCTAAAAAGATGCAATATCAATAAAGTTTGACCACGGGGAAAATTATTCCTTGTTGTCAAATCAGTTGGACAAAATAGTTTAACTACGGGGAAGGACCCCTTTTCCCTCGTTGGGGTCAAGACAAATCTAATGATAGGTACCTCATTTGTTACTATCAATCAAAGCGTTTGTATTAAAATTATTGAGAAAACAATAACTTTAATTTTCCTCTATTTTGCACTGACATTTTTTTTTTAAATAGTTCTTATTTAAGGACTCTATCACATTTTGAACTCGCTCGAGTTTAGGTATCTGAATCACAACACAACAACATTACGCGCACGCACACATTGAAACCGCTGACCGCTCGATTTTATACGTAACTTAACTAATCTTGGTACTTGAAGGTTTATTTTTTTTTAATTTTACTGGTATTGATTGAGTAAAGTAAGTTGTAAGTTTGCAATCGAATTTTATTAACTGTGGCTAAGTACTATCTGCGTGATAATTATGTTTTTTGTATTTTTAAAATTCATCAGCCGTTACGTAGCGTAGGTAGGTACCCAAAAATTTCAAGCGCAGGCCATATGGATTAAATACCATATATTTACATACCCAACAACCTAAACATTTTACTATTACAAGGAACACCTACGATTATTCCCCAGGCTACTATTAGTTAGAAAAGATGTAAGTAGGTACTTGTAAATATTATTTTTGCTGGCAAATGTTGGAGCATTACATAATCAAATACTAGCCTGGGAGTTTATCGTAGACTTTCATTGTGATATTTAAAAATAATCATTGCCTTATGAAAACAGTATTTTATTTACAGAGACTGGGGTGCGATTTCAGTAATTTTGATAAAAATTAAAACCAAAGTAGATAGTAAAAAGTATATTTTCATTTCATGTTTCAAAGAAGTTCAAATTTAGAATGAAGGCCTTCTCTTTCTAGGATTCCGTACCCGAAGGGTCCAAGCAGAGCACTATTACAGACTGTCACTCACTTGTCCGTCTATCACACAGGTTTTACAACCAAACGGTTGATGAAGCTAGTCTTTAAATTTTCACAGTATAAGCATCTTGTTAACACTTGTTTTTTCTTTATTCATGATGAGATACTTCACGCCGCAATAAAAAAGAGGAGTGTGGCTACCTACAAGGATTAGGTTGCTCAAAAAGGAAATCCATCTCGATTATTTTTGTGCCTTTTGGCTTATATTCTCTTATTGCGCATTCTTGCTCCTGAAAATAAAAAACCGGTCAAGAGCGAGTCGGACTCGCGCACCCAGGTTTCCGTACGTATATATAATGTTGATGATTTCTGAAAAACTGTACTATTTAGAGACATCGTTTTATTTTTCCTGTAATCTTTACATAAACTTCTATGACAAAGAATAATTTCAGATTTTTCTCTATTGAAACTTCGGAGATAAGGGGGGGGGGGGGGAGACGGTATTTTTTTTTCATTTTTCATCAAACGTCGAAACTTCGATGCCTAAAAAAAAAAATGTTTGAGAATGTGCAAACAGTGCTATGATGGTGATAACCCCACATGCCCTAGTAACTCCATTTAAAAATTTTAAGACCCCCTTTCAGTCCCTTTTGCAAAAAAGGTATATTTTTTTAATTTCTTTCTTGTTTGCAAAATAGTTGGGCAAACGTCATCTAAAACTGTTCTAAATTTCAAGTTGATAGCATTAGTAGTTCTTGAGCCAGGTGTGACAGACAGACAGACTTAGTCTCACCATAAGGGTTCTTTTTTACCATTTTGGTACGGAACCCTAAAAAGACGACATTAGTAAGTACCTAAGGTAAATCAAATAAAACAAATTACCAACAGATGTATATCACCGTCAGTAACAAAACTCCAGAGTAGATTTGTGATTTCTGAATAAAAATACAAAGTCTCATTACTTTTGTTTACTGCTACGTGTATGGTTTTTGTCCTTTATCCAAATTTCTGAATTCTTGGCATCTGTAATAACAAATGTAAATATTTTAGCAATGCACACCACAATCAAAAACCATACTTGGTGTCGAAAATTATAACCACTGATATCTACTATTCTGGATTTATGAATTGACAACTAAGTCGATTTATCACCAAAATGTATATCCGTCATGAATTATAAGTTGGATGGTATATTTGTAAACACTACCTTCAACAATTGATAACAAACGTCCACAATTGCTAACAATGTCGAATTATTATTTTAAAAAATACACCCGCCATCTTGGATAAAAAAAATTATGACGTACGTAATCACCACCCCCAAAAACCCCAAAATTGACTATGTATCGAATATCTAAAAAAAAAAAAAAAAATCCGCCATTTGATTAAAGATAATATAATTATTTACACAATGTTTACCCGTAATCTACAACCATGATTCATACAAAAATTTTGAACTATGTAATTATTTTTAAAACAAATTCCAATAATCGTACTTACTTTTATTTCGGTCCGAAAAAGTATCAACTTTGTCCACCCAGAGTATACAATACAGCACACACTTCTGTAGTTCAAAATAATTAGTTGACCGTATAGAGGACTATATAAGCAACAGTTTGTTATTATTTTTATGCATAACTATGCAGTGGATTTAGATATATGGGTTCCTATTCAGACCTAGCTTTTTTTCATTTGTTGGTTTTATTGTGATTGTTAAAACGTATTTGTGTGAAAAATTTGTATGGCGCTATACAATTTTTATGTGCCTATTCTGGAGATAAATATATTATCTTTAATTTGAGATATCCTTGCAGTTGGGACTCCTAATTCATTAAAATGGTACCCGAAAAGCAATCATATTTGAGGAAAAATGTGATAGCGTCCTTAATAGACGATTCAGTGACGTAGTTCACGTTAGTGGTGGACATTTGGACCACGCCCCCATACATGTTTGCCCAATGTCCTTTATATGGGAACCAGGTAATCCAATAAATAAAGAAGCGTCGAGATCGGTCGACGAGGTAAAGAGTTATCGCTGAAAATATATTTAAAAAAAAATATTCCGTTATAAAAATATTATTATTACGAGTATATATAAGAAACGTGCTTGGACCGCTGTGCTTTTAGTGGACGTAGACACGACAAGGGTGACGTTGATTTGTTTTTTTTTTTTTTATAGACCTTCAGGAGTTATTGAAGTATACATCTGAAGACTGCGCAAGGCAAGGAGGACTGACTCATTTCAATTTCGGAAGTGAGCTTTATTATTGTAAGTAATATCACAGTATTTTAAGATGCTAACAGTGATTAGGTGACATATTGAAAGAAATCTTTCTCTTGCCTCGTCTCTCGTCTTAAGAAACGCTAAAATCAATGACAGTCTAGAACTGTCTTCGTTTTCGAACTTTAAATCATAAAAAAATTGCGAGTTGAACTCGTATCCGAGGGTTGAAACGAATGTTGTGTCTTCAACTTGCACAGACCATAAATTTTTGTTGTTATGTGGGTATTTTTATACCTGTATCAATTCTAATGTTAAAAGTTATACTTAACACCCCATTTAGGCCCCTGTTGGAAAGAAAATCAAAATATAATACTTTAACACACTAGTTTAAAAAGACCAATGTGTAAAACTATTGTGTTATTTACTTTAGCTTCTTTATAAAAGCAGATTTGCATAACAGGCGGGCGGGTTATAAAAAAAAATCAGGCATGTACGTGTCGGACCACGCACAATGAAGGGTTCCATAGTTGGGATGAATTTATCCCAAGAACAAACTGAACTTTTTAGTTGAAAAATGTTCTCCCATACATCGATATACGCCACGTTTAATTGTCCAACTGCAAACATAAGTATGTAATCGCAAAACCGAACAAGTGCGAGATGACCGTAACCGTACATTGCACTAATGTTCCGCTACAAAGTATGGAACGTTTTGAAAGTATTTTGTTTGTTGATGCATAATACAACTCCATACTTTTCACAAATGGTCTGTAATTTGCCAGAGCATTTAGGGAGCTTGCAACGGATCCGTTTTTCGACTTTCACGACCTAGCCCGACGACGATATTTTGATGCAGCACCCAGGTTCGGCCCATTGGGCGCAAACACGTTCTCAGCTCCAGTTTCTAACTCAAACTTGTATGCAAAGTTGCAAACTCGCTCATGCCGCTCAGGTCACGGATTTTGTAGCTCCATTTATGGGGCTTCTTAGGATTATATTTCTTGAGCTTGTGTCTAGCTTTCGTGGAAGAAATCTGTTCATCCACGTACAGACACTTCTCGAATGGGACATTGAGGCAAGTTTCATTTAGGTTAGTCACAACTGGCTTGATTTTTTAGAGGCGGTCATGGTCTACGTGATCACGAGGAACCATTTTTGAGTTGTCGTTCAAGTGAAAACTCGTCAGATTTTTCGATTTTTTCTATCGGCATTAAGTCTTTTACTAAAGGTTTTCCTAAACTACCACTTCAATGTTTCGTCACACTTGCTAGATGTAGTAACAACATGATGAAAACCAGACCAATACATTGCTCGATATCGGGCTCTGTGACCCGGAATGGCATGTTAGTATCTTTCTGTACGATGTAAAGGTTAGGTTGATTGGCTATTTCTCCAAAAAGTTCCGAGGAAATATTTTGAAGAAGAACTGTACTGGACTATCAAGTTCTAGAAACTCTGCTAGCAAGTTTTTGTCACCTGTAAATAGAGTTGCTGCTCATTTAGCTGGAGGTTATTTTTTTCCCAACGTAAATTCAATTTCTGCTTGGCTTGACTGCGTTCTTATGATCCAGGGGGTCTACTCCGGAGATAAATTCGAAGTATCGGCCGAATGTTTGGCCGTTTCCTGACTACCGCTGAATAAGGCTGACAACGTTGAAAGAAAAAAATAAAACGTCGGTCAAGGAGATAAGTCAAAGTCAAAAACGTGACTTGAAGTCGAGTAAGGATTCAAAGTCAAATAAGGAAACTTTGGAAGTCAAGAAACAGCCGAACACTCGGCTGATCGCTTCGGAGTAGGCCCTGTGGTCTAGATGATGGTCCTGGTTGAGGTAAGGTTTCAGAAGGAGCTAGCAGTAGGGAAGTACTAATTGAATTCTCAATATTTTCAATGATGGTGTCAATATCCACTCCATCAAGCTTCAAAATCATCGATTTCCATTCGCAACTCCAAATCCGGAACAAAATCAAGATTTGCGATGCTGTCGTCATCACCGTCGAATCCATCTTCACTCTTTGCATAATCAAAGAAGAACTACTTTATTTTCTCGTCTCCTAGACTTCTCGAAGCCATCCATCCTGTCGCAACAATAAAAAAGTGCTTAATGTATATGACACTATGTACTTAGTAATACAATGTACCTGGTACTAACCCAAAAAAGCAATTATTTTCAAATAATTACAGAAAATTATTCAATAACTACAATCCATTGCAAAGAACATTCACTTACCTAGTAAATTCATACCACAAACACACAGTTTTGACAGTTGAAATATTTTTCGTCTATTTTTAAAATTTCTAAAGAAATGTAGGTACCACGAGTATTTTACGAAACCGCAAAAAGTTTGATTTAAATTCGCTGTGTTGAAAAAGCGCCATCTGTGGGGTATGGACTATACTAAATATTAAATCGCGGTATGTTCCAGAGCGGGATCTCTGTTTTATAACCGAAAAAATCATCAGCTTTATATTTTATATTGAAACATTTGGTATGTTCCAGTACTATCCCACAGTGATTTAGGCAAGCCATTTGATTGGTTGAAACTAGTTTTAAGTAATGCTTGAGTATTGAGTGGCGTTCTGTAATACGGGTCTTAGAGGGGCATTGTAGGTGAAAAACATTTTCTCCCATACATTCCAACTGCAAATGTTAGTTTGTGCGCACAATCTGAGAGATTTACCATTTTCCTTTAACACCATAGACTTTTTATAAGTTTTCATGTAATCTTTATGTAAATCTATTTTCTGAATCTTTTTCAACATTTTAGGCTCAGTATTTTTGCAGTTATGGGACGAATGGTAAAATTTTCTTAAAAACTATTTATTTTAAAATTACAAAAAAAGAGACCCTCACAACAAGTCCTTATATATTAAACCCAATATCTGTTTTTTCTTTAACGCTCTGTATAATAAAAGTGTTTGTTAGAGGGTTCATTTTTGTTTTCAGTGATACTCGATCCTCAGGATGCGTTTACAGCAGCAAATGTATGCTTAAAGAAACACTATGTTTTCGACCTAGCCAAAGATTGGATGGGAGATGGATTACTTATATCATCAGGTTGGTCAAATCAATAATAATTATCTCATAAGTTATTAAAATTAAAGTATTGAGATACCATAATTTTGGAGTTTATGATATAACTTAATCAAAGAAAGAGGGGTAGACCACAGAAAAGATGGGATGATGACATCAGTTTAAGTCCCTGGAACAACATGGGGTAGAGTGGCCAGAGAGATACAGGTATGGAAAAGGTTGCGGAGATCTTTGCCGCAAATGGAAATATACCTAGCATAAACAAACGCAAAATACGAGATTGAAGTACCACTAGGCTTGCTAATAATTAAAGATTTAAAAATTAAAATCAGCCTATAATGTTCCCACAGCTGGATCTCTGGCCTCCTCTCTGTGACGGGGTCTGTGTTACACAAAACGTGGCACCAACGTAAAACTCCATACCCTAAAGGGAAAGCAAAAGAACTTCTATCTCTATTGCCCCTAATGTTATAGCCGAATAGTCACATTTGCAAACCACCATATATCAAGTTATCTAAAATGCAAAATTTATTTTGTAGGAGATATTTGGAAGCGTCATCGCAAGTTACTGACCCCAGCGTTCTCTCTGCCAGTGGTGCACGAGTTCCTAGACGTGTTTAACAGTCAGTCCAAGAAGCTGATTAGTTCTATGGATCATCATGTTGGAAAAGGACTATTTGATCACTTTCCATATTTGAAAAATAATGCATTGGAAACACTTTGTGGTAGGTAACCTTCAATTTTTTTGGTACTGTTATTTTCTTGAGCGTAAGGTGAATTTTAGCAGACATAATCGAACAATTACCAAGTAATGGTGCTATTATAATTTCAGTTGGTACGTTCGGAATAGACATCATTGATGACGTAAAATTCACGCAAAAGTACATGGAATCAGTAGATGCAATGATAAACATTGGGATCAACAGATCCATAAATTTTTGGCTGCAGAATGATTTCATATACAGGCTGGTTGGAATGAAAAAGAAGGAAGAAGAAGTAGTGGGGTCTTTGCATGCAATGGCTATCAAAGTAAGTGAGATGATGCGGATGTTTGGCAAACAGTGAATCGCTCAAGAATATGAAACATAGGACATAGTTCGAAATAATTTCATAATTTCTAAAATAAATAAATGATGTCTATTTACAGGTTTTACAAAAGAAAAAAGCTATCATAAAAAACGAGGCTTTGAACAATAACCTTGAGTCTGAAGTTTCAGGTATGGAATTTACAATAAAACTAATATTATATAATTATAATTATTAAGATGTGATTGCAAAAAAAGAAGTTCAGGTAAGTTGACTGATTGAATTCGGAATGACTCCAACCTCATTCCGAATTCAATCAGTCAACTTACCTGAACTTCTTTTTTTGTGTTGATGGAGCCCTCAGAATTTCCAATGTGAAGAAACAATGGACTAGCTATATACACTACTACTACTACTGCTACATAAGGAAAAACGTCCTTAGACTAGTTGCAGTGACGATCGTCGCAGGACGGTTAGTAGCAGCTAGATGAGAGTATTCCACGATCGAGTTACATAGCCAGCGATCGCAGAAGCCTATCTCTGCAAGTGGACTTAAAACGTAACATCACGCCTGTAATCCAGGGTTAGGCAGAGGTGTACCTAATAGTACATCCACATTTCGCCAGTTATGTTTAAGTCCCATGTAATATTTAATCTTTATGTGAATGACCTGATAGAGGAGCTGAGCAGAGCTGGGGTAGGCTGTTCAGTTAACAACGTACCTGTAAATAATCTTAGTTACGCCGACGATATGGTTCTGCTCAGCTCGTCTGTCACGGCAATGCAAAAGTTGATAGGAATATGTGAGGAATATGCAGATAAGCATGGTCTTAAGTGTAATGCTAAAAAGAGCCAAACAATGTGTTTTCGTTACGACAACAGCACATTACATATACCGGACATATTTCTATGCAAAGCTAAGTTGGAATCTGTGAAATGTTTCACATATTTAGGTCATATTCTGACTGAGAAACTTAAAGATGACGAGGACATTGAAAGACAAAGACGTTCACTCGCAGCCAAAAGTAATATGCTGGCTCGAAGATTTGCGAAATGTTCAAATCAAGTGAAAATCACCCTGTTTAACGCATACTGCCGGAATCTTTACACTTGTGCCCTTTGGTACAAATACACGCACGCATTCAGATGCATACGGGGTTTGCCGTGGCGGTGTAGTGCTTCCGGCATGTTTGCAGAAAACAGGGTAGATGACTTTTACGCAGTCATGAGAAAGTCGCAGGCGTCTTTTATGTGCCGAATACATAAATCTGACAATGGAATATTGAGGGCCATATACGAGGTAAACTATTTCTGCGTATATGGCAATTAATATTCCAGCTAAAATAATACTTTGTGTAATGTAACGTAATATTGTTGTTATTGATTGTTTTGTAGATTTTTTTTAATAATAATAATGAATAATGTGTTATTTGTTTGTAATTTGTAATAATTTATTTGTAATTTTCTGGTGTTTTTTATATGGGTGTAATTATGCCTGAATTAAAAATTATTTGATTTGATTTTTTGAATAGGGGGCGAGCCTATTGCCATCAACCGGGCACAAATCCAGACTCCGGGCTGCTTCTGAGAAATTCCTAATGGAAAATCGCAATATCACTTTGCCCGACCTGGGAATCGAACCCGGTACCTCAAGCTCAGCAGTCGTGCCTGCGACCACTAGACCAACGAGGCAGTCTTGAGAAGCACTCTCAGACTTCTATAATAATAATACTGTTACGTAGACCATAATATTTCATTTTGCGACTATTTGCGTAACAATATTTTCAGCTTTTATTTATCCTATTTTATGGAATCTTTAATCTCGTAAATCGTTTCTTTAATCTTGTAAAACGTAATTTTATTATTTTCCAGGGAATAAATACAAACCTTTTCTAGATCTAATCCTAAATCTGTCGAAAAACGGTATCTTGACAGATAAGGAGATCAGAGAAGAAATGGACACAATTATAGCAGCTGGATATGAAACGACATCTACCCAGCTAACATACACTTTGCTGCAGCTTGGAGCGCATCCTAAAGTCCAAGAAAAATTGTATGAAGAGTAAGTTGATATTACAGATATAACCATCATTTTTATCTGAGGCTTATATATTATACAGATAATAATTTGTATTTATAAGTGAAACCTTTACTCAGAACACGTTAACACAAACGAACGCTATTGCGGTACAGTTTTTTGGCGTAATGTCAACACGTTAATCTTTTACTGGGCCCAGTCATGATTGGTTATCATGCTCGGAATACGTCCATAATATTTATAGCGTCTACAACATAGAAAACTATTGCATTATATGCATTTTTTTTGTCTGATAGCCTAACTTGTAACTCTGTTTTGATAACTCTGTATCTTACTAAATTTATACATTAGGTAATAAAATCGTAGCGAAGTCAAAAATGTACACTAAATATTTTTGAAAATAAGTAATTGCTATGAGGTCTGGGATCGATTCCAATGCCAAAAAAATATTTTTTAGAATTTTTGTCTGTTTCGTATGTTTATCTGTTTGTCAGAATCTTTGTCTGAATTATCACGCTATTTGCTATGGGGGGTGAGCAATATTGCATTATGTTTGTATTCCTCTATGAATGCCTGCTCCAGCATCACGCAAATTCTACTAAATAGATTCTGTTCAAATTTTGCATAAATGTTTCCTTTGAGTCTGGTCAGTCGGTAGACTATTTAATATCACGCTATTTGGTATGAGGGATGAGCAATATTGCACTATGTTTGTATTACTCTATAGTTTACAGTAAATTGTAAAAAGACGAGCCAAACGGTTATAATTTGCATTGCAGATAGTTACAGATTTAATCATCACACTATATCTTTATGGGGCTAAGCAGTCAATCATGATGACAAATACAGGCTGGATTTTTGAGATGGGGCAGTAAGGTTACCTGAACCGTTGTAGCTACATGAAATCAATCTTAGGAGACTATCCTTAAAAGTTAAAGTCAAATTATTTATTTCAAATAGGCACATAAGAGGCACTTTGAACATCAAAATTTACAAAAAAATAGAATTGTTTCTAGTTTCTAGTCCATAATAGGTAAAAATAATTAAAACCTAAGCAATAAAAAATAACTTGAGATAGATACTCGTACTGCTCACATATTTACAAACATCGTAAAAGTACGTTTTTCTAAAATAAAATAAAATAATAAGTCAGTGTGTAATCACAGAATGTAAATTCAATATCATAAAAATAACAATTTTTATGATATTACTGACTGTAGCTTCTCAGTATATTTTATGAAAATCTTTTGTATGCACATAATATTAATCTGTTTAAAAAATACAGTGATACCCATAATGTAAATACTAGGAATAAGCACAATTTTTTTGTTTCTAAAACCAAGTTAAAAAAAAATAGGTGGCTCGTTTAGATGCCGGTGTAATACGTTTTATAATAAACTTCCTATAGCCATATTCAAGAATTAAGCCTTAATACATTCAAATGTTTTACGAGTATAAAGCAGAAACTGTGCCAGAAAGCATTTTATACTGTTAAAGACTATATTGAGGACAAAAAGGCACAAAAAGGGCAAGGACAAAAAGGGATTGAGCTGCTCCAACTTTGTAAAGTATTATATTATTTTAATTATTATGAATGTGAGAACTATGTGCATTGTTTTTTTTTTATTCTCTTAGTTTTAGTGCTGGTCTGGCAGTTTGAGTACTTTATGCGGTCTAACCAAATGTCCTTTCTTTGGTATTGTCCGTCGAATCGCTGAGCTCTTTAAGTTTTGAGTTGTGCTGCACGATAACCGACAAATGCGTGCACTGACTGGACAGGTCCACTCAAATCTGTGTGATTCTTTCATCAAAAGATCATTTCAGGCACCAATCTACATGGTCTTCACATGATCTGACCAAGATTATGTCTGGACTTTAAAAGAGAATGTGACCTCTGAGTTTGTTTCGGGCTTTCTTCTCAGAGTAGTCGGATATGAAACGCCGACTTCATCTAGTTTTTTTTTAAATGTGATTGACGTGTAAAAGTGTTTGCACAAACCTACTTACAGAAATAAATCATTTATCATGCGATTGTGACCAACAGTCGATGCCCAAAAAGATAGGCTGAAAAATAATGTGATAAGGCAACGGTGCCTTTTAAAAGAAGATGTAGTGACGACAGTAAAAGAGCGGTCCTTCCCCGTAGTCAAACTATTTGGACCACGCCCTAGGCGGCCATATAGTGACCTAATTGGTAATGTTCTTCAGAAAAGTCAGGCGTGTAGTTCTCGGAGCAGGCGTGCATATATGACCAGATGTATGAACGTAAACGAAGCAAAAGGTGTATGTAATGGCGTTCTAAGTTTCTGCCTACCCTCATGGGAAGTAGGCGTGAGTTTATGTATGTATTTATGTTTTATAAAAATAATATTGTATCACGTCTGTATTCCCCGAATAGTTAGACAGAGGTACCTACAGTACACCCACATTCAATTTCGCTAGGTATGTTTAGGGCCCATGTAACCGGACACAAATTTAGACTTCGGACTGTATCTGAGCAATTCCAGACGGAAAACCCAAAAACACTTTGCCTGAACCGGGAATCGAACCCAGGACCTCATGCTCAACAGTAGCGCTTGCGATCAATAAAATAGACCACGGAGACAGTTTCTTTTTAATAAAAATGTGGGTGTTATTTGTATATTGTGGTATCTTACGTCTTCAACACGAATTAAGTCGCGGGCAAAAGCTAGTCATATCTTAATCTATTAAAATCAACAAATGCTGTAAGATATAATAAGATAACTCATGCATTAAGTATGTTGGTGATACGAGAGAAGGTGAGACAAATAGAAAAACCTTTAAAGATATATTATGGTTTTATTGCATAAAAATAGCAGATGGTATGACAGCGATGACAGAGAATATTTACCTACTTTCTTTTAGTAAATTATACCTATGGTAAACATAAACAATAGCAAATAGTATTTACACCACAGTTGGTAATTCAGCCTTTGCTAAAACGGTGGATCTGCAGCTGTGGTAACCCGCAAAATTAAATTTTTCTTACGTTTTTTGCAATTAGTTAGATTTTTTCCAGAATAACTTTTCCATAAGAGATAATTATGTTCCTGGAACAAATCTAACTAAGAGAGCTAGATGAATTAATAATTATAATTTAGTAAATACAAAATTTTTATGGTCGCGAATCATATTTTGACTAAGATGCCCTGCACATTGCAAAAAACGTAAGAAAATTTTAATTGTACTACTGCGGATCCACTTTAACTCTAATCTACGTATCATTTGCTTTTTGCAGATTATTAGAAGTACTGGGTAGCGACAGAGACGTAGAAAAGTATGATCTGAACACATTGGTTTATACAAACGCTGTGATTATGGAGTCCCTTCGAACGTTTCCTTCAGTTCCTGTGATGTATAGATCCGTGGAAAAGGATGTTAAGCTCAGTAAGTTTAAATTGGTTTTTTAAATCTGTTTTGGTGGTTGCAAGGATTTTCACATAACAAAAGTCTTAGCAGTAGTAGTAGCCTGGGCAGAGAATAGGCTTGGTATAATGATAAAGATTTATAATGGAGGACGTTTGAGGATTAGCCACGAGCCCGTGACTAAATAATAACAGCCACACGTGTCGCGCTTCAAGGTTAAACAACGCTTGCAGAGGTCGCTCCATGGATGGGTGACCATTCTTTACATACCGAGACCCCTCAGTGCATCGGAAATCACGTCAAACCGGTGGTCCCGACTGTCATGTAGATCTTTGCCAGTCGTTACGGATAGTCAGAAGCCCGAAAGTCTGACAACCAGTCTCACCTAGGAGTATCGTGTGTTTAGTTATCGTGTTACCCAGATGTCAGTTAAGCAGTCGCTTCATGTACACTACTGGTATTCAGCTGCATCTGCTAAGACTGGAAGCCGAACCCAACTAAGTTGGGAAAGGGCAAGGCAGATGATGAATGTTATTTATATTTGTAATGAATTAATGATAGGTATAAGTATTCAATAATTTATTTCAGAAAATTACACGATGCGCGCTGGCAGCCACTGTGTAATTTTTCCGCTGGCAACTTATTCCGATCCATCTTGGGGATCGGAGAGCGATCGGTTCAGACCAGAGAGATGGCTGGATGGTGACTTAAGAAACAATAAGGAATTTGCAGCATTTGGATTGGGCAAGCGAGCTTGCATAGGTATTTTTTTTTTTTTCTTTTTGGTTTCGCACGGTTTGTGCATTTAGCCAGTGTCATGTAAAATTAGGTAACAAGTACAAAGTTATAATAATTATGAAATGAACTCCACTCAATGCATGATAAAGATGATTGATGATATCCCGCCCCGCTCCCCTTGAGTTTAAGTAAAGACGCGGCACTTTACTGAAACCTCGCGCGGACTTCTTGAAAGAACTTAAAGTGATGTTGCACTGTTTTGTTTCATTTGCCTACATTAATGCAGGTTCACGAACACTTAATGGTTAATAATCCACCACTATTACACATTAATATTCGGCTAAACACAAATTTTAGAAAATAAAACAAAACTGCTAACATGACGCTTCACTTTCCCGCCAAGAATTCCCATAGGTATTTTTACAAAGTAAAAAGGTGAACAATACTAAATGATGTTGATGATGATGAAGAAGAGACATTCAAATTTTGTAACTTTTACAGGTAGAACATACGCCATGGTATCAATGAAGGTGACTCTAGCGCACTTCGTACGTCGGTACCGAGTGATAGCAGACATGAGCAAGTTGAAGATGAAATATGAGTTCGTGATGAGACCAGTGTCAGGACACGAGATCAGTATAGAACGAAGGAAATAACAACCTCTTCTGCTAGACAATAGTAGATTGTTGCACCGAGCGCAAAGTGAGTTATTAATGCACGAGTGTTATGTTGGTGCCCGAGCGCATGTGAGGGCACTAAATTAGCACGAGTGCATTAATTACTCACTTTAGCAAGGTAATCGACTTTTCTTTCAACTACCAATCAACCTACCGTGATAAAATATACCTACTCAAAATAAAAACTCAAGTTAATGAAAACAAAGTTTTTCACCAAGTCGGTTTCTTCAGCCGATTTTTATTTTTAGCCCGTATCTTTTTGAACTAATGCATACATTTTATAATTAAACTTAATGGGAGACATTAAACCTCTTTGGTGAAATGATATTTATATCTAAATAAATAATAAAAACAGTGCAGAAATGTTGTATGAAATCTCGATCATTGTTGCACTGCAACGGTTTACAGTGCAACAATGAGATTTCATATATAACTGTTTTGGTTCTAATAAAAAAGTAGTGATTAATGATAACATTACGACGTAGTAGAAAGAAAAATTTATACCATCTATTTCATGGTCATCACTTATTATTATTTTGCTGGACTGGAGGACTCAGGGCCTTTGTACACGTCATGGTTTCTTTACGGTACGGAGGGCGCGGCGGCGGCGGCGTGTCAACTGCGCCGTAGAACAAACGTGTCTGGCCACAAGCTTCCATAGTGATCCATACAACATTGGTGACCGTGCCTACACACGGCGAATAAGCCGTAGTTTTTCACGGCAAGAAAACCGTGTGTGTACAAAGGGCCTTAGGCCTGTCGATGGTCCATACATGACGCAACCATTTACAAACTAATTTATAACGCATTAATAATTGAAGTCGTGTACAGACCGCCATTATAAATAGTAGTGCTGTGATATTTTGGCTCTTCATTTGTGATTTTTGTTTGTAACGGTCTTAGAAGCTTTGTGCACTGGATGATCAAAGTCGTCGTCGTAGTCACCTACAGCGCGAGGCAAAATTATCATGAAATTAATCTGTTTATCTTATATATAATATATACAAGTTTTGATCTATCATTTCAAGTGTGGACTAATTCTATTTTGTTTCAAGTAGAATTCTGCTTCAACGTAACATGTCATAATATAATCATCAACAAGTTCAATTGCCTCCCATCATTGTATTTGTCTTATGTTTCGCTAGAAATACCGCCGGTAATAGCATTTCAGGCAAGTCGAGGATTTTTAAATCTTTGCTTACAAATTGTTCAGTTTAGAAGCAAAGCTTATCACGGCTGTAACATGTTCAATTGCTGAATTAAATATTGACTACACAATATTAATGTGTAGTCAATATGTATATAAATATTATTTAGTTTAGTTGGTTTTTAGAATTAAATTATAATAAACCCCGACCAAGTGTTTTTTTTTATTTGTTAAACAAAATATCACTATAATAATAATAAGGCGTGTGATTCCATACCAGACATGGAGCCTATTACTATTAGTCCTCTGAATGTGGCCCATGCTGTCCGTCCGTTGCCTAACTGAAAATCTCCAGGACCGGACGGACTGCACAATTTCTGCATTAAATGGCTACAAAGGTAACAGTGTAAGTGATTGATATTATTATGAAATAATATATATTATATATATTTATTACTATTTTTATATATTTTTTTATATATATATTTTTTTTTATATATATATTATTATTTATATATATATAAATGAAAGCTTTGTATGAAGTTTGTGATGTAGCGCTACTTGAAAAAACTATATCAAAGTTGTCTCAAAAAAATAGGGATAGTTAAAAATAATACAAATTGCGAAAAAAATATGATGTATCATAATATTGCCACAAATATTATAGGTAATATTGATTACATTTTTCTTACTTCTATGAAACACATTATCCAACGTCCTAATATTATTATTTGCAGTTTCTTCCCATTTCTTATAAACTTTATTTTGTAGTTAATTAAAATATTTTGAAGAAAATATGGGGATGTTTATAGGCGAAATAACTCTTCGATCTGTGAAAATCCTATACTCTGGTATAGGATATATATATATATATATATAAGATATATATAAATATATATAAGATACGTGAGTCTTATCAAACGTATCGTCACACGGTTATCTGAAAAAACCGGCCAATTTGTGTCGGATCACGCACAATGAAGAGTTCCGTATTTGGGATGAATTTATCCCTAAAAAAAACTTAATGTAGTTCAAAAACATGTTTTCCCATACATCGTTATACGTCACAGTCAAATTTCCAACTGAAAATGTAAGTTTGTAATCGCAAAAAAGTTTTTTTTTATACGATAAAACAACAAGTTAACAATTTTCGAACTTTTTCCTTTACTTGTGCTGTCAGACCTTGCTTCTTTCCAAATTTCATGATTCTAGGTCAACGGGAAGTACCCTATAGGTTTTGATTTACGTGCGAGATATTCGCAATTTTTTTTTTCGATGTGATAAATCTTCAAATTTACAATTTTCGGAATTTTTCCTATACTCGTGCTGTGAGACCTTGCTTCTTTCCAAATTTCATGATTCTAGGTCAACGGGAAGTACCCTATAGGTTTTGATTTACGTGCGAGATATTCGCAATTTTTTTTTCGATGTGATAAATCTTCAAATTTACAATTTTCGGACTTTTTCCTATACTCGTGCTATGAGACCTTGGTTCTTGCCAAATTTCACGATTCTAGATCAACGGGAAGTACCCTATAGGTTTTGATTTATTTGCGAGTATCGAAATATGTCGCAATAATGTCGCTTATATCGCCGTATTTATTAATTGCGTTGACTTGGAAGCTTGATTTTTTTAGAGCTTCAAGGGACCATATACTTACGTATTTGATATTAATTTCAACTTGATTCCTCTACGCGTCCCTGAAAAAATGGTCTTGACAGACTAACAGACAGATAGACAGACGTTGACCTAGAATCATGAAATTTGGGCAGAAGCAAGGTCTCACAGCACAAGTAAAGGAAAAAAGTCCGAAAATTGTAAATTGGTAGTTTTATCACATAACAAAAAAATGCGAATATCTCGCACATAAATCAAAACCTATAGGGTACTTCCCGTTGACCTAGAATCATGAAATTTGGGCAGAAGCAAGGTCTCACAGCACAAGTAAAGGAAAAAAGTCCGAAAATTGTAAACTGGTAGTTTTATCACATAAAAAAAAAATTGCGAATATCTCGCACATAAATCAAAACCTATAGGGTACTTCCCGTTGACCTAGAATCATGAAATTTGGGCAGAAGCAAGGTCTCACAGCACAAGTAAAGGAAAAAAGTCCGAAAATTGTAAACTGGTAGTTTTATCACATAAAAAAAAAATTGCGAATATCTCGCACATAAATCAAAACCTATAGGGTACTTCCCGTTGACCTAGAATCATGAAATTTGGGCAGAAGCAAGGTCTCACAGCACAAGTAAAGGAAAAAGTCCGAAAATTGTTAACTTGTAGTTTAATCACATAAAAACAAACTTACATTTTCAGTTGGATAATTGAACGTGGCGTATATCGATGTATGGGAGAACATGTTTTTCAACTACAATGTTAAGTTTGTTTTAGGGATAAATTCCCTTCATTGTGCGTGGTCCGACACGCACTTGGCCGGTTTTTATACTTTATACTGACTATTGTTCGGGGGTGATTTTCTGTCCGCTTGTAAAGTAGATACTACTATTTATTCTGTTCTGAGGATTCCGATTATCAAGAAAACAAAGACAGTACTTACTGTTCTTCTGTGCTTTTTTCTGAACAAATAAGCCTTTTTTATTTCGATTAATTTTTGAAATGAAACCATAAAATTGGGGATATTAAAACAATTTAATCAGAGCAGGACATATTAACTACTTAAAACAATAAAGGTATGTAAGTAAAAGAAAAACAGTAGGCTTTTACCTCTCTTTGAACCTACTGATGTTATATTTAGACTGTGGCACAGTTTTACAGTCCATACAGTTGTGAAACGAATGTACTTGCCTAGAGCAACGGCGGGGATCTCGCGTGCTCGAAAGTCAAAATTTGCGTGGACAGCTAAGTACCTAAGCGTAAGTACACGGCCGGAAAATAATAATTATTGTAATACTGTGACTGTGGTCAATAGGGATAAATGAATACAAAATATAACTTACCATATACCTTCGCGATTTTTTTTGCCTTCAACCTTGATTTAGTCCTATATTTATAATTTTTGTTAGCCATTTTCACAAAACAATCACAAAAATATTGTCTTAAAAGTTATATACAAATATTTACTCAAAGAGAAATAACACAGAAATAAAATCTTAACTGTGGCCTCTAAAAGTTCTATAAAACAATAATTACTTAACATTAATTTTATTTATTCTTTACGCAGCAGAAAAGATGCGCGCGTGCAAAAAATTGGCACAGGTCTTACCTCGGTAACGTCCCGCGGGACACTGGCAGACACTAGCAACTTGGCAAGCGACGCGCGGATCGAAAACCACTTGAATAATCGATCAAAAAATTTATAAATGCAATAAAAAAAAACCATCGGGTAGAATCGATTCCTAAATTAATTACCTATGTATTGATATAAATTATAGAAAAAAATGAGTAATAGCACTCGTTTAAAATGGAATTTGGCTTGTACAAAACCTGCAAATCGAGCTTAGTTCGGTATTTTTTTCTATTGAGAAAATTTTATTGTATCGTATATTGATCGGGTACAACCTATGGAGACAGAATGTATCTGAAATATACATATATTTTTTTCAGATTCTAAATGTAATAATTTGCCTATCAAAACAAAGTTCTTAAACATGCAAAAACGGGAACACCCGGCCTTAACATCGATTATTGAAGACATGTACTGATAATCCCCAAAGGTCAGCAGTTTTTTTTATATCAAGCTATTTAATAGATTCTATAATATCCTTAGTGGTAATAACCGTGAATTTAAAGTGTTTATCACATTATAGTACACATTCTTTTAGTATTGAGTAAGCAGAAGTGGAGTACGACGATGACAGAGTTTTGGTTGTTATCTTATCAAGCAGACTATCCAATACCTTAGCACAGACAGTGGCAAGCGATATCGGCCTATAATTGGAGATAGCGGAGGCGTCACCAGTCTTATTCTTTATTACTGGCACAACGATCGTATTACTCAGTTCCACAGGTAAGTAACTATGACTTATACATAGGTTAAAAATCATAGAAAGCACTAGCGGTAAGTGTACCCCAGCGTATTTAAGATGTTCGACGCTGAGGCCATCGTGACCGGGGGACTTTCCCCTCACCATGTTCTGTATAATTCTCGCGACGTCTTTAGCGGAGAACCTGACAGGGGGAGCCCCGGTCACGGCCTCCCCAGCGCCAAAGACGGCCCGCTATAGCCACACAACCGCGAGTTTACATTAAAATGTTTTTGAAAAGCATTAGCTATATCAGAGGGATCGGTCACGCCCGCGACGCTCATCGGCGTACCCAACCTATGTTTTAATTTATTTGTTAATTTCCAAAACTTATTAAATTGTTTACTTTTATGACAAGATGCCAGCATATCCATTTTAATTTTATCCTGATTGTCTTGACAGTATTTTAATTTATTTTTAAAAAGATTGCGCGATTTACACATATTTTCGTAAATAAATCCAGAAGTAGGTTTTTTGTATATCAGCCACATTTGATAACACAGTCGGGCATCACGGTGAGCCTCGCGAACGTGTTTGTTCCACCCTACTACATAATTTCCTTTATGACGCGGACGCTTTTTAACAGAACCTGCATGAGTGAGTTCGGCTCCTTTTTTCAAAATACATATTAATTTATTATACAACCTGTCTATCACCAACCGATGCTCAGGTTTGTGACACATATTATCAGCACATTTACAAAATTCAGGAGGAAAATCTATTTGTTTTAATTTGCTATTACAGTAATCATAATACTTATTTATCTGTTCTAAATCCCTCTCACCCTATATAACTTTGTTACAGGAAATGTAGGATCCAATCATTTTAGGTTTAATTAGATTAATGTTACACTCTATTAATAACGGAATATGGTCCGAAACATAAACGCCGTACAAAATAGACGCACTATTCACCAAATGTCTGGCGGCCTCAGTGACAACACAGTGATCTAGCCAGCGGAGGGAACCGTTGGCGGAGCTAGTAAAAGTATGCGAGCCCTGCGGCAAAAGTTCTGTATCAATGCAAGACCATGATTGATCAGTACAGGTTAATAGTAACTCACGTGAGAATCGTGTCCCTGGGTGCGCGTTAAAGTCTCCCAACACAAAAACCGACTCCACTTCACTGCTCTCAATCACTGAGATAATCTCACTTCAGACAACTCGTAAACTCAGTACGATTTTCGGCACAGTCAGTGGGCATGTACACACTAAATATTAGCAAAGCCCGCTCGCCCAGCCCTATTTTAATACACACGACACGATCACTAACATACTTTATTATATTTCGTCCGGCGCGCGCGCTTGTCGGTGACGGTTGCGTTGTATTTACGAAAGCGCAGATTTTACGTATTCGAGTAAAAATGACGAACATTCTAAAGTGTGACAAGTGCAACTTAGTTATAGACGAGATGTTGTCTTACATTCAGAATAAAGTGTCGGTTGTTGATGAAGAAACTTTGGTGCGGATCTGTGTTTCATCTTTTACCAGTGATGAAATCAAAGAATCGAAGTCACTGTTGTTTGATGCCATTCCTTAAAATTTGCGTAAGATCATACGGAAAAACAAAGGCAAACAACAAAGAGATTTAACGGACATCATAAATCTGTTTAAATCTGCTGAGCCGGATGACATCCCAGTGTTTGTGGCTCGTCGGCTAGAAAAACTACCGCCTATTACGTTTGACCATCTGGATTGTACGAAGCTCTTGAAGGATTTGGTTCGAATGCAAGCAGCTATGGATGAGATAAAAAACACGTATGCTACGTTAGAAAACCTAAAAGACATTAGAACGGAATTATTTCAAATGAGAAATGATTCATTACCTCATACGTCAGCATTCAAAGTCAATGCGAAGCGAGGAGCCTGGATAGTGGGCCTATGGGACTATCACACCTACATAATTCTTCTTGCGACGAGATATGCAACATAGATGAGAACGTTAGTGATCATTATCAGAAAACGCCACAATACAGAAAAATTGAGCAGGTACAACGAAAACAAAATAAAAGTGAGTCATGTTCACAGCAACGGTCATTAGCGGCTAGAGCGAGCGCTGCGGTGACTCACACGCAGGAAACGAGTGTATGTGCGGCAAGTCAGTGCGGAACCGGTTTGGCGAGCGTTGAGGGGAAGTCGTCTCTGCTAGCGCCGGCTGAGCGCTCGCAACAGCTGATTACTACTACGGTCGACGCGGTCGCCACTAATAATGTTGCAGTCGCTCAGCCAGCTGATCCGTGTAATATAAACAATAATAATGACGGATGCCAAAGGGTGTCTTATCGGAAGAAGCAACGTGAATACCGTTATATTGGCAAGATGGGCGTAGCGACAGATATGGAGGGCCAATTTAAAGCGGCAGATAGGAAAGTCCCCATATTTATCACTAATATACATAGTGAAACGTCTGAAGATGAAATAATTAATTATATTCGTTCGAAGACCCACGAAACGGTATCGCTAGAGAAAATATTGATGAAAAGAGAAAGGGGTCACATTGCTTACAAATTTTTCGTGTCCGAGTCTAGATTACCTGCATATCTGGATGAAAATCTGTGGCCACGAGGCATCATATTTAGGCGGTTTGCCAATTTTAAGAATCGCAATACGAGCGGACTTAGATCTGCTGACGATTTGAATAAAAATAATAATAGATAAACGACAGTTTGCTAGCTTCAATTGTAAAAACGTAAAACGCTCCGTAAATAGTATTAGGGAGCTGTGTCGCTCCTGTGATTTGGTGGCGTTGCAGGAAACGTGGCTGCTACCTGACGAAATACCTTACTTAAGTACGATCGACAGCGGTTTTGGCTACACGGGAATATCGGCAATGGACACATCCACAGGGGTGCTACGTGGGCGACCCTTTGGTGGAGTTGCCTTACTGTGGAGAAGTAGCGTATTTCAACAAGTGTCTGTGCTATGCTGTGGTAGTAAGCGTATATGTGCCATTAAAATTATAACTAGTGATAGGCCTGTGATAGTGATGAGTGTATATATGCCAACGAACTCGGCGGACAATATTGCGGAGTTTACGGACTGCCTTAGTATGGTAGGTGCAATTATTGATGAATACGGCATTGAATCTGTGTATATGTTAGGTGATTACAATGCTGCGCCATATGGATTATTTTTCAATGAGCTTGTGAATTATTGTGCTGAGCAGTTTTGGTTATGTGTAGATGTTGATATACTGGGTATTGACTCGGATACGTTTACTTTTGTTAGTGACGTGTACGGGTCCCGTAGCTGGGTGGACCACTGCTTAGTAACTCAGTCTGCAAGGCAATCTGTTACTAATGTGTATGTGGCCTATGATACGGTATGGTCTGATCACTTCCCACTTATTATTGAGTGCAATTTAAGCGTCATTTCACAGACGATGCATCACAATGTTATATTGAAAAAGGATGTGGTTTGGGGTGTACGTAATGAGCAACAGATTGCTTTGTATACGAGCGAAAGCAACAGGAGGCTAAGGCTAATTGACTTCCCTGTTGAGTGTATGAAGTGTGCTGACTTGTATTGCGGTGACCACGGTCACAAGCGTGTCCTTGATAGACTATATTCTGTTATTGTGACTGCTCTTCGTGATGCATCTTTGGCGGGTCGAGGTGGCAAAAAGACGGTGTCGGTTGGCTCGCGTGTAGTGGGGTGGAACAAAAACGTCAGCGAGGCTCACCGGGTGGCCAGAACTAGATTTATTGATTGGGTAATGTGCGGTAAAGCGAAGTTTGGAGACATATATCGGGATATGTGTGAAAGCAGAAGGGTGTTCAAGTCTAGACTTAAATGGTGTCAAGATCATCAGGACCAATTAAAAATGGACATCCTTGCTGAGAAGCACTTAAACGGGGATTTTCGTGGTTTTTGACAGAATACCAAGAAGGTAAATATAAGGCTTGGTCTTCCGGTGAGCGTCGATGGCGTAAATGAACCTAGGGACATAGCAAATTTATTTAGGTCCCATTTTTCTGTACAACCCATGCTGGGCAGACAGGTTGGTGTGGTCAATGTTGAGGGCTCCATGGGCAAAATGGAGTCAAGGTTTTCAGCCAAAGAGGTAAGGTTAAAAATCAAGTATATGTCGAAAGGCAAGTCTCCTGGCCTCGATGGCCTCAGTATTGAACACTTGCAGCATGCCGGCCCACATATAGCGAGAGTTTTAGCTATGTTCTACTCGCTATGCCTGAGCCATTCCTATCTGCCGTACGACTTCATGAGAACATTGGTAGTGCCTGTAGTGAAGAATAAAACTGGTGATCTAGCCGATAAGACTAACTACAGGCCTATTTCTCTTGCTACTGTTATAGCAAAAGTGTTTGATGGTTTGCTGGATGCACAGTTACAAAAACACGTGACGTTGCACGACAATCAATTTGGTTTTAGACCCAAATTGTCTACAGATATTGCAATATTGTGCCTCAAGCATACCGTCAGATACTATACTGATCGTAAAACTCCAGTTTACGCGTGTTTCCTCGACCTGTCCAAGGCTTTTGACCTGGTGTCGTATGACGTGCTATGGCGGAAAGTTGAGAGCACGAACATGCCACATGAACTTATGAACATCTTCAAGTATTGGTATGCACACCAGGTCAACAGTGTCAGATGGGCGGGTGTATTGTCAGAGTCGTACAAGCTTGAATGTGGAGTGAGACAAGGTGGGTTAACTTCCCCCACACTGTTCAATCTGTACATGGATGCACTCATCGTCGCGCTCTGTAGCCACCATGTTGGCTGCCACGTTGATGGTGTATGTGTAAACAATCTGAGTTACGCAGACGACATGGTGCTACTGAGCGCGTCGGTCTGTGGAATACGCAAGTTATTGCAAGTGTGTGAGGGTTACGCGAACACACACGGCCTCATGTATAATGTCGCTAAAAGTCAATACATGGTCTTTCAGGCCGGCGCCAAATGCTCTCAACATGTACCACCCATTCGCCTGAATGATGTACCTTTGGAACGGGTGGACCAATTTAAATACTTGGGGCATTGGGTAACAGCCGACATGAGGGACCATGTGGACATCGAAAGGGAGCGGAGGGCACTGTCGAAAAGAGCAAATATGATAGCCCGTAGGTTTGCACGTTGTTCAAATCAAGTTAAGATAACGCTTTTTAAAGCCTTTTGCACTTCTTTATACACGTGCAGCCTATGGATTTCCTACACACAAGCGACTTACAGTGCCCTCCGTATCCAATACAATAACGCGTTCAGAGCGGTGTTGGGGCTGCCCCGCTTCTGCAGTGCCTCGGGCATATTTGCGGAAGCGCGCACCGACTGTTTCCACACCACCATGCGCAAGCGGTGCGCGTCCTTGGTGCGCAGGGTGCGGGGCAGCTCCAATACAGTGCTGGCGATGATCGCCGGGAGATTTGACTGCCCGTATATCGGACAATGCTGTAGCAGGCACGTTGCTAGCTGTGTCCGATAATATGTCTGTTTTGTGTATTTTTTATGTGTGTGTATGTGTCTTTTATGTATTCTGGTGGTTATCTCGATCTCACTGAGGCACAATTAGATAAACTTGAGCGACTTCAAAACTTTTGTATAAGATTTATATTTGGCTTGCGCAAATATGATCACATTTCCGAATTTCGTACAAAGCTCAAGTGGCTACCAATACGTCTTCGCCGGAATTCTCATATCTTATTTCAGCTCTACAGTATTCTGTTCAATCCTAAAACCCCCTCTTATCTTAAAGAACGTTTCAAGTTCCTTCATGACACACATAATAGATATCTGAGGTCATCGGAAAACTTGAGACTAGAGATGCCGATGCATTCTACCAGTTTTTATGACAAGTCTTTTACAGTTCAAGCAGTACGGTTATGGAATGCCTTGCCCGTGTCGATAAGGCGTGCTCAATCTTTGTCCACTTTTAAAATTCTGGTAAAAAAACACTTTCTCTGTTCTTAAACAGCATCATTACAGAATACAGTTCCTTGATCTTGTTTCATGTTTATTATTGTATATATATATTATGGATAAGTTATGCTTAGTGTATGTATGTATTTATTGTACATGTAAATAGTTCACCACCGACTACCTGCAGTACTGTCTCTCCTTCTCTTTTTAATCTATCCAAAGGTTGTCTGTAAAAGATCGCTTTTAGCGATAAGACCGCCCATTGTGTCACCCTGTGTAAAATTTCAACATTTATATCTGTAACTTTTATGGTGTACATAATAAAGAGTATTCTATTCTATTCTATTCTGGTTGCTGTATGGGTGCTTTTTAGTTACCTGAAATAAATAATTTTTATTTTATTTTTATTTATTTATAACCGATACCGACGCAAATAACGACTTCCTCCACAACAGCGCCACACCTCCGTACGGTCTACCAACTAGAACACCGGCAGAGATGTCCACGGATGATTTCCCCGAGTACGCGAAGTCTCCATCAAGGGTCGCTAGGAAGGGCACGTCGTGGGGCAGCAGCCAGGTCTCCTGTAACGCTATCACGTCGGCTCGTGCACATAATAGACGAACGCAATCAGCTGATCGAGTTATATTTTTACAGTTGAATGTACATAGTTTAACGTTCGACATACAACCCATTGTTTATGTTTGTTTTATTTTCAACACTGTGCTGCTTATTTACTTTTATATATAATACCTTCCTAAATTCAGTATTAATTTAGTTAAATAGTGAAGTATAAGCTTGATCTGGTTCGGTGTGATAAAGCAAACCCGGTAGTTTTTCCAGTAAATTATTTTATTGTTCTACGCCGCGGTCCCGACCTGCGCCCGGCCCGCACCCGCCGTCTGTGTGTGTTGAGCGTTAACGAGTTTTGGTGCATTGCAGGAAAGATTACAACCGACTTTTCTATTTTTGTCATACGGACGCAGTGTATGTAGGCACTTCATATTCAAATCTCTCAATTGACATTTAGCCGAAAACAATAATTAACGTTAACCTTGAAATTTATTCCGTGATGAAATTAATTCCGCGACAGAAAATAAGATCTAGACATTACCGGCCTGTCAAGCCAGTGTATATATGGCTCACATCATCTAGCTATTGCCTAGATCTATTAAATCAGTCTTACAATGTTGAGCTTAGCATTGTTTTTATGTTTGTTGTGTTCCGTGTGTCTGTGGTCGAAGTATTTTCGTGTCAAGTCCAGCACCCATGCGTTACCACCGGCTGTCCCAGGAAAGTTGCCGGTTATTGGACATGCACATAAGCTGTTTATATACTTTACAAGTTAGTATATTTCAAGTATTTAGTTGGCTAAGACGCCGTCGTCCCACCTCATGGTGAATGATTACCGTCGCCTATGGACATCCGCAATACTGAAGGCGTCGCAGTTGCGTTGATATCTCAGAGAGCAAGTGGAACTGTCTCGTGTGCCTGCCACTCACAACTCACTCGGCACAAGCACTGTTTGGCTGCAACGACTTTGCGGCTACTTCACTAAGAACCCTACTTATTAAGTTCTTATTCCTTCGTACATCTACCTAATATTTATTACGTAGTGGTAGAAGTAGGTAATGTACGACCTCTCGATCGTTATTAATCGGCGAGCAGTCTACGTATGGAAAATTAAAGAAAACATCGCACGCGATGTCACCTTGACAAGTAGTTATTATTACATAGCATATACAAATGTCAAAACATGCATGCAAATATGCATTAAAAAGGCGAACTATGCATAATCAAAATATAGTTTATTATTTTACGTTTATT
Organism: Tiliacea citrago; assembly: GCA_963921375.1. Lineage (NCBI taxonomy): Eukaryota > Metazoa > Arthropoda > Insecta > Lepidoptera > Noctuidae > Tiliacea > Tiliacea citrago. Next base: position 1,802,987 of record OY992802.1, read on the forward strand.
TTCACAATATTTATATAAATGTCACAAGAATTACAACTGGTAATTCTTGTGACATTATACAATTAAATATTTTTCTAGAGCTTTGTGAGGTTTGTCACTTATTATTAATTCGTTGGCGAAAAATTACCTCTCTACTTCAACGAACGTTACTGGACTTGTGCCGCCTTTTCTGCAGGAACCTCTTCAGGCAGTTTGGCCGGTACCGTTAATAAATGCGTTTATTTTCTTACGCGTAATACAACACGCCTAAAGGTACATCCACACCAGAGTTACTTTTCGTGGATCAACGTTTGCAAGTGTTAGTGAGCAACAAGGTACAACAAAAATGTATTTCGTAAACTTACTAAAAGTTATATAAAGTTACTTAAATTCATCCATATCAATGGTTATCATGTTGCAAAATGTTGAAAGGTTCTCTACAAAAAGTAACTTTGGTGTGAAAAACAAATTATTTATTTCAAATAGGCAAATAAAAGGCTCTTTTGAACGTCAAATTTTACAAAAAATATATAATTTATTCTAGGTGCCCCTTCTAAAAGGTAGTGTTGTATACAGAAGAATGGGCAAGTTCCATCGTTACTCTTTTAAAATGTTTTACAATATTTTGTATAATGTACATTAATTATATAATTATATGTGAAGACGATACACCTAGAATAAAATTATTATAATATTATTTTATTTAATATAATTTTAAAATTTATAATTATTATACAATAGGTTAAAAGAATTAAGAATGACAGATAAATTAATTATGTTATCGATACTCGTACAATCATGGTGCTCACATATTTAGAAACATTGTAAAAATATACGTTTTCCTAAAAAAAAAATATCAGTGTGTGAGTTAAGGTTGCTTACCTTAACTCACACACTGATATTTTTTTTCAGAATGTAAAATAAATTTCATAAAAAAACTATTTAAATAGCGCGTGGGTGCACCTTAACACATTTAACTATTGAAATAAGCACTATCAATAAAAAATACTAAAATATGCAATGCGACTTGCCGCGCGCCGCGACACCGGTGGAACAGTTTCTATGAAAATTTCAAGGAAGTTGTTCTACCGGTGTCGCGCCGGAGCCTTTATTACATATTTTAGTATTTGCTTATGCAAATGCATATAATCCGATGCATAGTTATTGTTATTTGCACTGACGGTCATTCTCAGAGTGACTTTTTACACGACTGCCCAAAATAGAAGTGTTCTTAATATTTATTTTTATCAAATAATTTACAAAGGTATTATAATGTTAGATGCCTGTACTAGGCCGATTGAGCCGCGACATGCACAGCCATGCAAATGCCATGCACAGCGGCTAACTGTACTCTTCGGTCTTCTGCACAATCTGCCGAACAGTATGGATGTGGTCTACGGTACTGAAGCCTTTTCGAAAACCAGCTTGTTCTGGTGGCTGGAACTCGTCAAGTCTCCCGGCGAGACGGTTCGTGATGACCCTCGAGAACAGCTTGTATACGTGGCTCAGAAATGAGATGGGTCTATAGTTCTTCAGCAAGGTTTTGTCGCCTTTTTTGAAGAACAGAACCACCGCACCTCTGCTCCACGCTTTGGTCGTTGTACCCTCTTGGATGACGGAGTTGAAGAGACTCGCTAGCTCTCTCAGGACTGGAGCCCCGCCCGCTTTAAGGAGCTCCGTCATTATTCCGTCATCACCAGTTGTCTTGTTGTTCTTTAGCTGCTCGAGAGCCGCCCTAATGTCGCAGTGGTCGACATCCGGGATGTCCTCCGTGTAGTGGCGCGTTAATCCGGCTCGATGGTCATCCTCACTATGTGCCGCTGGTTTTGCCGTCCGCGTTGAGTATAGGTGTCCGTAAAAATCCTCGACTTCCTCGAATATCTCGGACTTCGAAGTCACGATTCTACCATCCGCAGTTTTTAGTTTCGTCAGATGGGACCTCCCTAAATGCTGAGCGAACACTTTCGACCCTCGGTTTTGCTCAATCGCGACCTTAATGTCACGGGTGTTGGAGCACCGAGGGTCGCTTTCTAATTTCTAGGTTCAAGGCCCTCTTATCTGACGAAGACGGCTGCGTGGATGGCAACTCTCGTCTTTCCCTCATAAGTCTGTGAGTCTCCGAGGAAAGTTTGGACACTTTACTTTTCCGCTGCGACGGGAAAAGTCTGCGGGACACGTTGCGTAGTGTTTTGACCACCTCGTCGGCTTTCTCGTCGACAGTGCTTGTGGTTTCCAGTAGGACGAATCGATTTTGAAGTTCCAGTTGGAGTTTTTCGGATCCAAGAGCGGTTTGGAGTTGCGTAGGTCGGAGAGTTGGCCTCATTATTCGGATTCTCTCAGCTCGAAAATTGATACTTAGAGTGCCTCGGACAAGCCTGTGATCGCTTCCAGTATTAAACCTGCTGATCATGGAGACATCTCTAAATATGTGCCTCTTATCCGTCATAATAAAATCTATCTCGTTCCTTGTCACGTTATCGGGGCTTTGCCAGGTCCACTTCCTTTGGGGTTTCTTCTCGAAGAACGAATTCATCAAGAAAAGCCCCTGTGACTCTAAAAAGTTGACCAGCATTTGCCTCCTGTGATTCCTGCGCCACAAACCAAACTGTCTGACTTTCGATTCGCCGCGTTCTTGTATTCCCACTTTGGCATTGAAGTCTCTTTGAAGGCCTTTGTCGTACTGTGCATTGCCTTGGCAATGTCCTCGTACATGGTTCAGCTGTCTCGTCAGAGCATGTAGAAGTCGCATATACCTGTATCACTTTCAGGTAGTACCTGTCAGTGAGTCTTAGTACAAGGTACGCTACCCGTGTCGACACACTACTGAATTCCACTACGCTGTTAGTGAATTCCTTGTTCACAAGAAAGCCGATACCGCCTTGGGAGAGCTGATCACCTTCGCGGAAGTAGAATAGGTGGTCTGACTCCAGGGTTATCGTGTCCTCCCCCTGTCTTCGGACTTCAGATAACCCCAGCATATGCCAGTTAATACGACCTCAATACTCAATACTCAAATCTTTATTGCATTCCACAATGTATATGCTTAGGTGGTAAACATTTGATTAGAAAACAATCGTGGACCCTGTCAGGCACAGCAAAAGAAAGATGGCAGCTGGAGACGAGGACTCATAGTTTATCTTAAAATCGAACTTATTCTAAAACATAATATTTAGGTTTTGTGTATTTTACATGTTTTTTAGGGATAAATCATTTAAATATTCGGTTACACTGTAATAACATTTACTTAATAATAGTTTTTTCAGTTTGTTCACGAATAGATGGAGTTTTTTTTCATTTCTTATTGTTTCGGGTAACTTATTATATAATTTTATTGGCATTACCAGAGGGCCTGTGGAGTGTATTTTTAAGCGTGATGTTGGTAAATTTAGTCGTGTTTTGTGTCGTAGTGTGTATCTTGTTTGTATGTCTTCACATTTAGTGTATAGGTCTTGGTGTTTGTGAGCGAATTTGCATATTTCAAGTATGTATATACAAGGCAGAGTTAAAATATTAAGTTTTATAAAATGGGGTTTGCAGCTATCTATCTGTTGAATGTTTACCAAGATACGGACCAATTTCTTTTGTACTGTAAACAGTGCTGGCGCATCAGTACTGTTTCCCCACATTATTATTCCGTAACTAAGCCATGAATAAGCATAGGCGTAGTATGTTACCAGGGCCGTCTGTAAATTTGTGGTTTTTTTAACTTCACGAAAAGCATAGGAGAATTTTGAAAGTTTAGATTTTATTTTCTGTACGTGTGATTTCCAATTTATATTTTTGTCCAAGGTTATTCCCAGCAATGTGAATTCGTTGACTGTCTCTAATACGTGATTGTTAAAAGAAAAAACAAGATTTAGAGGATTTTTTTGGTGGGGATGGAAAGTTATTAGTTTAGTCTTTGAAAAGTTGATTTCGAGGTTGTGTTTGTTCATCCAGGTTATTATTTTACTAAGTATATCGTTAAGGGTACTGTTTAGATTTATGGAGTCATGACACGGGGTGAGAATGGAGATGTCGTCCGCGAACAAAACACATGGTCCGGATTCTGCTATGAATTTCAGGAGATCATTTATGTATGTGAGAAATAGAAGACATCCAATAACACTTCCTTGTGGTATTGATGCGTTTATCGCCTTTCTGTCAGACCGAAACTTTTGAAGTTCGTTCATTTTGCTATTGAAGTATTCTACTTCTACCAACTGTGCTCTATTTTCCAGATACGATTTGAACCATTCATGTGATTTACCGCGGACCCCCATTCCATATAGCTTATTTAGTAAAATATCATAATGAACTTTGTCGTAGGCTTTGGTCATGTCAATCATTATTCCTACTGCATATTTTTTATTATTTATTATGTTTAGGGCTTCTTGTATAATTTGTATACTGCTAATGCTGTTGATCGATTTTTCCGAAATCCATGTTGGCATTCGTCAAATATATTATATTTTTCGCAGAAAGTGTACAGGCGAGTACACATTGCTTTGTCAAAAATCTTTGAAACTGTAGGTAGTACAGCTATTGGGCGGTAATTACCTGGCTCTGTTTTATCATTTTTCTTATGTACAGGTTTCAATAATGCTATTTTCAGCTGATCGGGGAATACGCCCTCTTCAAAAGACTGATTTATTAAATTATAAAATGGTAGTGTAAGCTCATCAGCGCATTGTCTGAGCAAACAGGGTGGAAGTTCATCTATGCCGTGACTTTTTTTATTTTTTAGGCTTTTTAACATACTATTTATTTCGTGAGGGTCTACAGGAGTGAGGAACATTGTATTTTCGGTAGTTGAGAGCACTGGGATACTTTTTGGTACATCCTCTGCTCGAACAGGACTTATAAATATAATAAAAATAAATACATTGGCTACTTGTTTTGGCTCCGAGGTCGTTACGTTGTTATTTGTTATCAATTTTGTGTTAAACTTGGTTTTTTTTATTGTTTTATTGGTTCTCTCGTTTATTATATTCCACATTGTCTTGACTTTATTATTAGATTTTTTTATTTTTTCAATATATTGTAGTTTTTTTGCTGTTGTTACCGTGTTTTTTAATATTTTTTCATATTGTTTATAGTATTTTGATAGTATTGGGCTCGTTGTTTTAAGTGAAAGTATTTTTAATAATCTCTTATTTTTACAACAGTTTTTAATACCTTTGGTTAACCATTTTTTCTTAAAAGGTGATTTTAGTTTAATTTTACATAGAGGTATGCATTTATTCAGAACATTGGTTAGCGTATCGTTAAATGCTTTATAATTATCGTTCATATTTTGGCCTTTTATTATTATTTTGTTCCAGTCTATAACTTGAGATGCAGTCTTAAACTTTAATATATTTATCTCGTTAAATAATCTTTTATTTACTTACCAAGACGATTGTTTGGTGGTTACATGTGGTATAGTGATTTGTATTGCTGTTCCGCTATGGTCTGAGAAACCCAATTCCTCTACGGTTGTAAATATTTTATTAATGTTAAAGTTGGTAAATATTAAATCCAAGCATGTAGATGTAGTTTTACTAATACGAGTGGGTTTTTTTATGTGTTGTGTAAATTTAAATTCTAGCATTAGATCTATGAATTGACTAGTTTTCCTGTTGTTCTCCAAAACATTTATGTTAAAATCTCCGCCTATTATAATATCAAATTTGTAATACCTATTTATTGTTAATATATTTTAAAATAATGTCCAATTGACTTATAAATATATCTTCCTCTCTTTTATTCCAATATATCGCTAACCTAACTCTACCTCAAGTTCGGCGAGGTGATGGTTCAGCCAGGTATTGGGTCTGATTCAACACAATCAAGGCGTTTATATTTAAATTTTTGAAAAAACAATATTTTTTATTTTCTTTAACTTTTCATCGTTTATTATTTTTTGTTTTTATATGTATATCACTAATACGCGGTGCCAGCAAAATGTTTAATAAGAGCAGGAGCTGAGACCATAATAATGACGTCACATTTTATTTTTACTACTTGAACTTTATATTATTGTTTTATGTGTTAGTACCTGCCAGGGTTGCGAGTTTGTCCGAAAGGGATATCGTGGCCCTGGCACACAGGCAAATGAAGGAACACGGGTGGGTTCTAGTCAGTAAAAGTCTGACACGCCCTCCCGCACCGCCCGGAGCGGGAGAAGTGATTTGATAATTTCCCACCCAAAAAAAAAATAAAAAATGTGTTAGTATATTATTTGCCTACGATCTCAATGTAAGCGGTGTAAGCACAGATTTGGACCATCGACATTTTATCAAGTCAAACGTCTTTGGGTGTCTTTTTATAGTTTTAGCGAGAGAGGATGCTGAAAATTAAGTCAAAATTACAAATACAATTCTACAAATTAATGATGACTGCCATTCACCGCCTAATGTTGGTTGGAGTGTGACATAGGCTTCAAAGAATCATATTGACCAACTTTCAAGTAACGATAACTATTCCTCATATTATATAATACGGTACAATCGACTTAGAAAAAAAAAAACAGCTTTTAAGTGTAAAATATCTGTATAGGACGACTACAGGTGGTGGTGGTTGAAATTCGCCTAGGAGTTGTATTTTTCAAAACTGTATGGCCTTTTCACTCGTTGGGGTCAAGACAAATCTAATGATAGGTACCTCATTTGATAATAATCAAAGCGTTTGTATTAAACTTATTGAGAAAACAATAAATTTAATTTTCCTCTATTTTGCACTGACATTTTTTTTTTAAATAGTTCTTATTTAATAGACGATTCAGTGACGTAGGTCACGTTAGTGGTGGACATTTGCACCACGCCTCCATAAATGTTTGCCCCATGTTATGTATATGGGACCACCCTTAAGGTAATTCAATAAATAAAGAAGCATCGAAATCAGTCGACGAGTCGATTTATCGCTGAAAATATATTAAAAAACCAGATTCAAACGAATTGAGAACCTTTTCCTTGTTTGAAGTCGATTAAAAATAAATGTGCTTGTGGTCCAAGTACGTTGCATGCGCTGTGCTTTAAGTGGACACGACAGGGGTGAAGTTGATTTGTTTGTTTTTTTATAGACCTTCAGGCGTTACTGAAGTACGGAGCTGAAGACTGCGCAAAGCAAGGGGGACTTACTCATTGCAATTTCGGAAGTGAGCTTTATTATTGTAAGTAATATGCATTGAAATATAGGTAGTACTAACATTATAACTCAATGGTAATATCACAGTATTTTCATAATAAAAAATCTCTGCTCTCGTCTTGAGAAATGCTAAAATCCATAGTAGTCTAGAACTGCCTTTGTTTTTAGGTTTCCGTACCTCGAAACAAAAGGATCACTCCTGTGTCTGTCTGTCTGTCACAGCCGATTTGCTCCGAATCTACTGGCCCGATTAAGTTGAAATGTTGAACACATATGGACTTCTGTGACCCAAACACGGAAGTGTAACATAAATAATTGAATTTTGAATATGGAGCTCACTTTTGGGGGCAAATTAGAAAAAAAAATCAAACTGTACCGTGCGACACATCAAATGAAAGGGCTTGTTGTAAGGATTTCAGATATATTTTTTTATGAATTTAAAATAAACACTTTTAAAATTATTAACGAAAATAGATGAAAATTGACCATTCCCCCCTTATCTCCGAAACTACTGAGCCTAAAATTTTGGAATAATTACAGAAAATATTTGTTTACTTATAGATTACAGGAAAACTTTTAAGAATTCTATGAGCTTAAAGTAACATAGTAAATCTTTCAATATTGTGCGTGCAAACTTACATTTGCAGTTGGCATGTAGGAGGGAACATGTGTTTCAACTGCAATGTTAAGTTTGTTCGTAGAATAATTAATCCCCACTACGGAACCCTTCATTGCGCGCGGTCCGACACGCACTTGGCCAGTTTTTTTTACCTTAAAATCACCAAAAAAGTGCGAGTTGAACTTCTATCCGAGGATCGGAACCATTATAGAGGCATGAGGAACAGGGTGTAAAGTTCACTCATCCTCTATAGAAAAGGAAGGATCCTCCGACCAGACGGGTGTTGCGTCTGGTGGGCTACTACCCGATGATTGATGTCGAGACGTTGTATATACAGGGTGGAATTTTGTAATGCCACCTGGAGGGAAAGTACTCTTAATACTGCAGATAGAAAGTTTTACTCAAAGGAAACATTCCTTTATTTTTGAATAGAAAGCAAACTGCATTCAAAGATTTTCGAAAATTCTCTTCTCCCACACCCGGGAATCGAACCGGCTAAAATCTGAAAAAATGATACCCTGTACTTTTATTGCATCGATCGTTAGGGTCAATTATAAGGATGAAATCTCTCTAACAAACATGATAAATTAAATGAAAGGAAAACCAGGAAATCTTAAATTAATTTAATTATTTACAAAAAATGGTAAACTAACTAATTAGTTGCTCGAAATGGGCTCCATTCTCTTGGATACACAAATTTATTCTTTTAACGAATTCATTTCTAGTAACCTTTAATAAAGTGTTGTGGTGAATATTATAAATCGTATTCTGAACTTCAACTCTCAACTCGTTGTCATTCGCATAAGATTTCATGTAAATTTGATTTTTTACATATCCCCACAAAAAAAAATCTAATGGGGTGAGATCTGGCGATCTCGCAGGCCATCTGATTGTGCCGTTTGTACCAATCCAGGTATTAAAATGGTTATTAATGTAGGCAGTAGTGATTCTGCTGTTATGTGCTGGAGCACCATCTTGCTGTAGAATTATTTGGTTTCGCTCTTCCTCGGGGAAACCATTTAACTCGTTTCTTAAGAGATCCAGTATTTCAATATACTTGACAGTGTTTAAATGACCTTCGTACACGTGGACTAACACTACATTATTTCTCATAATTCCGCACCAAACGTTGAAAGAAAATCTTACTTGATTGTTAGTTTCATGAACACGAACAGGATTCACTCGAGACCAATAATGGTTATTGCGGCGATTATACATGCCATTTTTTTTTTTTTTTTTTTTTTTTTTTTTTTTTTTTTTTAAAACGTTGCCCCACACTAGGAATTTCTCCTGTATCGTGGGTGCGTTTACAAACATTTAAACTCACATACACAAACAGCCAAATTATTGCTGAAGTTGGTTTCGTCAGACCATACAATGTTACTCAAAAAGTTAGGGTTTCGGTCAATTTCTCCAAGCATGTTTTCACAAAATTGTAATCGTCTGTCACGATCCCCAATATGCAATTTTTGCACCAACCGACCTTCACGATAGCATTTATACTTATACTTTTTCAGCACTTTAAGTACGCGAGTGTGGGTTGTTCCTAATTCATCGGCAGCATCTCTACTTGAAGCCTTTGGAAATGATTCAAAGTATGTTAAAACATCTAGTTCAAAATCGAAATAGTTTTGCTGAATAGTTTGCCGTCTCTTCTTGAAACCACCCGTATTCTTTAATTTTTCTACCATTCTTTTCAATACGAACCGAGTTGGTGCCTGTCGGTCTTGATATCTCTCTCCATACCACCGCAGAGCTAGATTCACGTTTTTGTTATTTAAAAAATAAGCTTCCATTAAATCAAACTGTTCTTGATAAGCCATTTTCACCGTGAGACAAAATGTGAAATGAGTTGTAAAAACAATCAAATGTGAATAACAACTATGACAATCTAATTTTCAAATTTTAATGTAACATTCGATATTTAAATTACCTCATACACGCAGCTACGAGTATGTCGCAAAGGAGTCTGCATTACAAAAGATGGATGTTAGTTAAAGAGCTTTAACTTGACTCATTGAATTTGTAACTTCAGATTTCTTGGTTTTCCTTTCATTTAATTTATCATGTTTGTTAGAGAGATTTCATCCTTATAATTGACCCTAACGATCAATGCAATAAAAGTACAGGGTACAACTTTTTCAGATTTTAGCCGGTTCGATTCCCGGGTGTGGGAGAAGAGAATTTTCGAAAATCTTTGAATGCAGTTTGCTTTCTATTCAAAAATAAAGGAATGTTTCCTTTGAGTAAAATTTTCTATCTGCAGTATTAAGAGTACTTTCCCTCCAGGTGGCATTACAAAATTCCACCCTGTATACTAGTCGCGTGGTAAACTCTGCTTGCGCGATGCAGGATTTTGCGTGACGTCAGTGTGACGCGTAGAACTTCCCATGTGGTCATGTTGATGCCGCCCTATCACTCCCTTCCGGGGACCGGAAGTCGATTGTGGGCTGAGTAGTGTTTCTTGCGATGCTCCGGTGAGTCGAAACCGGATGCCGCATAGTTCTCGGTGAGTCGGAACTGTCTGCGGTGATTCCCCAGTGAGTCGGGGTGGCGCTGCATTATTCACCAGTGAGTCGGATGTAGTACAGCCCCGGGTTGCGGCTGACTGCTGGCGTCGACCAGGAGAGGATTCATGTTCTTTGCTTGTGGACAGCTCGAAAGTGCAGTGTGCTGTGCCAAGGTGGCTGATGAGGCTGTGGGTGATGACTAGGAATGTGCGTCCGCTGCATTCTGGTGGTCAAGATACCCGTTGAAGCCGTAGGTGCTGGCTGGCTGTGTGACTCGCTGCTAGAAAGCTTAAGAAAGTGATGGTGATGATGTCACCCTTTTTTTTATTGGGTGGGAAATTATCAAATAACTTCTGCCACTCTGGGCGGAGCGGGAGGGCGTGTCAGACTTTTACTAACTAAAACCCACCCGTGTTCCTTCATTTGCCTGTGTGCCAGGGCCACGATATCCCTTTCGGACAAACTCGCAACCCTGGCAGGCATTGGCCCTAATGGACCCCGTCAATTCGTGCTGACGTCTCTTTGAGGCGCGCGTGGAACACGACGCGCCGTCGACCCGGGCGGCGAGCTTCCCATCGCTCACCGTCCGCAAGCCCTTTTGTCTAGCAGAAGCCTTTTTGTGGCACACTTCTGATTGCATGCGAAAATAGTGCGGATATTTTTTTTTTTTTTTTTTTTTTTTAAACTTTGCCCCACACTAGGAATTTCTCTTGTATCGTGGGTGCGTTTACAAACATTTAAACTCACATACACAAACAGCCAGACCCGGAACAACTACTTGTAGGTCATACAAATATTTGTTCCGTGCGGGAATCGAACCCAAGACACGCAGCGCAGCAGTCAATCGCTTAACCACTGCGCCAACCGTGCCGTCAAATGCCGTGCCGTGTATTGTTTCACTAGCATACATAGTTCTTTGATGTACATGCAGGGTAGAGGTAGAATATGAAGTTTTTTAAATAATGGTTTATAGCTGTCCAAAAACGAGTTGCCAGATATTGCCCTAACACACTTTTTTTGTACCCGAAATGTCATTAAAATTTCAACTGAATTGCCCCACAGTATCAGATCATATGAAAGCACAGACGATACGTATCCATGATATGCCGTGACTGCTGCGTCTACGGACACTGTTGATCGTAGACGTTTTATTGCGTATACGAATTTGTCTAGCTTATCGCTTACGTAATTGATGTGTGATTTCCAGTTACAGCTTTGGTCCAGTATTATGCCCAAGAATTTTGTGTTTACTACCTGTTCTAGGATACTGTCTTCATATTTTATACTAAGACTCTGAAAGTTTGATTTATAAGTTTGAAATTGAATTATTTTTGTTTTATTTATATTGATTTTTAAATTGTTTTCATTAAGCCAAATTATTATGTCATTGATTGCTTCATTAATTTCCTGTTCCAATTTACTTAAGTCATTTTATTATTAGTGTCGAATCGTCAGCAAATAAGATAGTTTCGTGGCCCGTTGCCTTGGGAAGGTCATTAATATATAGTAGAAATAAAAACGATCCCACCACGCTGCCTTGGGGAACTCCTACTGCATTAGTTTTAAAATTAGATTTATATTCCATTTTATTGCCATCAATTACTTTTGATATTTGCACACATTGACGCCTATCACTTAGGTACGATTTAAACCAGTCACTCGCTTGGCCCCTTATGCCATATTTATCTAATTTGCTTAGTAATAGCTTATGGTCAACGAAATCAAAGGCTTTACTCATGTCTAGAAAAATTGCTAGTATGTTGTCATTCATTGCCTCGGTTATCATTTTTATTAAATTAAAACAAGGTAAAGAGGTGGTGCTATTTTTCCTGAATCCAAATTGCTCCTGGCTTAGCAATTTATACTTTTCCACATAGCCATATAGCCTATTTAATATTGTCTTCTCAAATATTTTTGATATTATAGGAATTAAGGTTATAGGTCTATAGTTCGTCATGTCATATTTATCACCACTCTTAAATATCGGTTTGACTATTGAGTTCTTTAATGCGCTTGAGAACATGCCTTCTGAAAACGATATGTTAATTAAGTAGCTCAATGGTTTGCATAAGTGATTAGCACACGCTTTTATAATTTTGGTACTTATTTCATCAAATCCGACAGACGCAGTATTTTTAAGGTTTTGTATTACCCTGAACACTTCTATAGGATCAGTCGGATTTAGGAATATTGTATTATTGTTATCAATGTCCATAGTTCTATTTATAGCGTCAATATTATACGTAAATTCATTATTATTTGTCAATTGGATATAGTATTCGTTAAACATGTCACAATTTTTTTTGAGGGTCAGCGATGTTGTTGGTTTTTAATACTATTTGTTTTAGTTCATTACTTTTTGTTGGTCCCCAATATTTTTATTGATATTATTATTTTATTGATCCCAAGTAGCCTTGCACTTGTTTTTCATATTCTGGATATATCTTTTGTTGTGTATTTGTTGAGATTTGTTAATACAACGTTTAAGTAGGTATGTCACTATATCTTTTATACTTTTTTGTTAACCTATCTTTGTTTGTTTTATTATGAATACATTTTAAATGTAAATAATGTTTCCGTATACATGACTTTATTAAACCTTTCGTCAACCACAGAGTATTATTTTTTCTGTTCGACCTTTTTAACTTTTGTATGGGAAAACATAGTTTATAAAACAGTTGTAATACCCCATGAAATACCTGAAATGCATCTTCCAAATTATCCATAAGATACATGTCAGAGAATGAAAGCGCAGAAATACAGTCACAAAACTGTTGTATGTTTTCTTTATGATAGTCTCTTTTGTACTCAAACCAACTATGCCTAAATTTTGGTTTATTAGTCGTCACTGTCAGGGTCTGCCCTGTCTCATGATCAGATAGAGCCAGTCACCTGGCTCTTTACCGGAACTTCACCTTTAGCTTGCTTGATATTGCTTGCGAATAAATCCAAACACGACTGTTTTCGTGTTGGTGTTTTTATGCGCAATTCAATATTAAAAATTTTCAACAACCCTAAGAGTTCTTCGCAACTTTTATTTGGTTTTATTGTATCTAAATTCCAATCACCACAAATAATTACCTTCTTTGATTTATTTGTGACTCTAATTAGTCTAGTACTAAGAGTCTTTGAGCTGGTTCCGGGACACACTGACAGACAGACGGACTTGGCGAAACTATAAGGGTTCCGTGTTGACTTCAGAACCCTAAAAAGGTGTTTATTAGAACGTACATTTTTGCTTTTAGTGATACACGATCCTCAGGATGCATTTACAGCAGCAAATGTATGCTTAAAGAAACACTATGTTTTCGACCTAGCCAAAGTTTGGATGGGAGATGGATTACTATTATCATCAGGTTGGTAAACCATAATAATTATCTCATAAATTCATGAAATTAAAGTATTGAGATACCATAATTTTGGAGTTTATGATATAACCTAATCAAAGAAAGAGAGATAGACCACAGAAAAGATGGGATGATGATATCAGTTTAAGCCCCTGGAACAGCATGAGGTAGAGTAGCCAGAGAGATACAGGTATGGAAAAGGTTGCGGAGGTCTTTGCGGCAAATGGAAATATACCTAGCATAAACAAACGCAAAATACGAGACTGAAGTACCACTAGGCTTGCTAATAATTAAAGATTTAAAAATTAAAATCAGCCTATAATGTTCCCACAGCTAGATCTCTGACCTCCTCTCTGTGACGGGGACTGTGTTACACAAAACGTGGCTCCAACGTAAAACTCCATACCCTAAAGGGAAAACAAAAGAACTTCTATCTCTATTGCCCCTAATGTTATAGCCGAATTCGCAAAGCACCATATATCAAGTTATCTAAAATGCAAAATTTATTTTGTAGGAGATATTTGGAAGCATCATCGCAAGTTGCTGACCCCAGCGTTCTCTCTGCCAGTGGTTCACGAGTTCCTAGACGTGTTTAACAGTCAGTCCAAGAAGCTGATTAGTTCTATGGATCCTCATGTTGGAAAAGGACTATTTGATCACTTTCCATATTTGAAAAATAATGCATTGGAAACACTTTGTGGTCGGTAACTTTCGATTTTTTTGTACTGTTATTTTCTTGAGCGTAAGATAAATTTTAGCAGACATAATCGAACAATTACCAAGTAATGGTGCTATTATAATTTCAGTTGGTACGTTCGGAATAGACATCATTGATGACGTAAAATGCACGCAAAAGTACATGGAATCAGTAGATGCAATGATAAACATTGCGATCAACAGAGCCATAAATTTTTGGCAGCAGAATGATTTCATATACAGGCTGGTTGGAATGAAAAAGCAAGAAGAAGAAGTAGTGGGGTCTTTGCATGCAATGGCTAACAAAGTAAGTGAGATAATGCGGATGTTTGGCAAACAGGGAATCGCTCAAGAATATGAAACATAGGACAGTTCGAAATAATTTCTATCTATTTACAGGTTTTACAAAATAAAAAAGGTACCATAAAAAACGAGGCTTTGAACAATAACATTGAGTGTGAAATTTCAGGTATGAAATTTACAATAAAACTAATATTATATAATTATTAAGATGTGATTGCAAAAAAAGAAGTTTAGGTAAGTTGACTGATTGAATTCGGAATGACTCCAACCTCATTCCGAATTCAATCAGTCAACTTACCTGAACTTCTTTTTTTGTGTTGATGGAGCCCTCAGGATTTCCAATGTGAAGAAACAATGGACTAGCTATATACACTACTACTACTACTGCTACATAAGGAAAAACGTCCTTAGACTAGTTGCAGTGACGATCGTCGCAGGACGGTTAGTAGCAGCTAGATGAGAGTATTCCACGATCGAGTTACATAGCCAGCGATCGCAGAAGCCTATCTCTGCAAGTGGACTTAAAACGTAACATCACGCCTGTAATCCCCGAAGGGTTAGGCAGAGGTGTACCTAATAGTACACCCACATTTCGCCAGTTATGTTTAAGTCCCATGTAATATTTAATCTTTATGTGAATGACCTGATAGAGGAGCTGAGCAGAGCTGGGGTAGGCTGTTCAGTTAACAACGTACCTGTAAATAATCTTAGTTACGCCGACGATATGGTTCTGCTCAGCTCGTCTGTCACGGCAATGCAAAAGTTGATAGGAATATGTGAGGAATATGCAGATAAGCATGGTCTTAAGTATAATGCTAAAAAGAGCCAAACAATGTGTTTTCGTTACGACAACAGCACATTACATATACCGGACATATTTCTATGCAAAGCTAAGTTGGAATCTGTGAAATGTTTCACATATTTAGGTCATATTCTGACTGAGAAACTTAAAGATGACGAGGACATTGAAAGACAAAGACGTTCACTCGCAGCCAAAAGTAATATGCTGGCTCGAAGATTTGCGAAATGTTCAAATCAAGTGAAAATCACCCTGTTTAACGCGTACTGCCGGAATCTTTACACCTGTGCCCTTTGGTACAAATACACGCACGCATTCAGATGCATACGGGGTTTGCCGTGGCGGTGTAGTGCTTCCGGCAAGTTTGCAGAAAACAGGGTAGATGACTTTTACGCAGTCATGAGAAAGTCGCAGGCGTCTTTTATGTACCGAATACATAAATCTGACAATGGAATATTGAGGGCCATATACGAGGTAAACTATTTCTGCGTATATGGCAATTAATATTCCAGCTAAAATAATACTTTGTGTAATGTAACGTAATATTGTTGTTATTGATTGTTTTGTAGATTTTTTTAATAATATTAATGAATAATGTGTTATTTATTTGTAATTTGTAATAATTTATTTGTAATTTCCTGGTGTTTTTTATATAGGTGTAATTATGCCTGAATTAAAAATTATTTGATTTGATTTTTTGAATAGGGGGCGAGCCTATTGCCATCAACCGGGCACAAATCCAGACTCCGGGCTGCTTCTGAGAAATTCCTAATGGAAAATCGCAATATCACTTTGCCCGACCTGGGAATCGAACCCGGTACCTCAAGCTCAGCAGTCGTGCTCGCGACCACTAGACCAACGAGGCAGTTTTGAGAAGCACTCTCAGACTTCTATAATAATAATACTGTTACGTAGACCATAATATTTCATTTTGCGACTATTTGCGTAACAATATTTTCAGCTTTTATTTATCCTATTTTATGGAATGTTTAATCTCGTAAATCGTTTCTTTAATCGTGTAAAACGTAATTCTATTATTTTCCAGGGAATAAATACAAACCTTTCCTAGATCTAATCCTAAATCTGTCGAAAAACGGTGTCTTGACAGATAAGGAGATCAGAGAAGAAATGGACACAATTATAGCAGCTGGATATGAAACGACATCTACCCAGCTAACATACACTTTGCTGCAGCTTGGAGCGCATCCTGAAGTCCAAGAAAAATTGTATGAAGAGTAAGTTGATATTACAGATATAACCATCATTTCTATCTGAGGCTTATATATTATACAGATAATAATTTGTATTTATAAGTGAAACCTTCACTCAGAACACGTTAACACAAACGAACGCTATTGCGGTACAGTTTCTTGGCGAAATGTCAACCCGTTAAACTTTTACTGGACCCAGTCATGATTGGTTATCATGCTCGGAATACGTCCATAATATTTATAGCGTCTACAACATAGAAAACTATTGCATTATATGCATTTTTTTTGTCTGATAGCCTAACTTGTAACTCTGTATTGATACCTCTGTATCTTACTAAATTTATACATTAGGTAATAAAATCGTAGCGAAGTCAAAAATGTACACTAAATATTTTTGAAAATAAGTAATTGCTATGAGGTCTGAGATCGATTCCAATGCCAAAAAAATATTTTTTAGAATTTTTGTCTGTTTCGTATGTTTATCTGTTTGTCTGAATGTATGTTCCAGCATCACGCAAATTCTACTGGATAGATTATGTTTATTTTACAAAAGTATTCCAGAAAAACCTGGTCAATTGGTAAGATATATAATTATCACGCTATTTGCTATGGGGGGTGAGCAATATTGCATTATGTTTGTATTCCTCTATGAATGCCTGCTCCAGCATCACGCAAATTCTACTAAATAGATTCTGTTCAAATTTTGCATAAATGTTTCCTTTGAGTCTGGTCAGTCGGTAGACTATTTAATATCACGCTATTTGGTATGAGGGATGAGCAATATTGCACTATGTTTGTATTACTCTATAGTTTACAGTAAATTGTAAAAAGACGAGCCAAACGGTTATAATTTGCATTGCAGATAGTTACAGATTTAATCATCACACTATATCTTTATGGGGCTAAGCAGTCAATCATCATGACAAATACAGGCTGGATTTTTGAGATGGGGCAGTAAGGTTACCTGAACCGTTGTAGCTACATGAAATCAATCTTAGGAGACTATCCTTAAAAGTTAAAGTCAAATTATTTATTTCAAATAGGCACATAAGAGGCACTTTGAACATCAAAATTTACAAAAAAATAGAATTGATTCTAGTTCGAAAAGGTAGTTTCGTATGAAGAAGAATGGGCAAGAAACTCCACCGTTACTCTTTTAAAAATATTTTACAATATTTTCTTTGAGTACATTAATTATATGATTATATGTGAAGACGATGCACCTAGAATAAAATGACTATACCATAATAGGTAAAAATAATTAAAACCTAAGCAATGAAAAATTACTTGAGATAGATACATGGTGCTCACATATTTACAAACATCGTAAAAGTACGTTTTTCTAAAATAAAATAAAATAATAAGTCAGTGTGTAATCACAGAATGTAAAATCAATATCATAAAAATAACAATTTTTATGATATTACTGACTGTAGCTTCTCAGTATATTTATGAAAATCTTTTGTATGCACATAAAAATATTAATCTGTTTAAAAAATACAGTGATACCTATAATGTAAATACTAGGAATAAGCACAAATTTTTTGTTTATAAAACCAAGTTTAAAAAAATAGGTGGCTCGTTTAGATGCCAGTGTAATACGTTTTATAATAAACTTCCTATAGCCATATTCAAGAATAAAGCCTTAATAAATTCAAATGTTTTACGAGTATAAAGCAGAAACTGTGCCAGAAAGCATTTTATACTGTTAAAGACTATACTGGACAAAAAGACTAGGGATTGAGCTGCTCCAACTTTGTAAAGTATTATATTATTTTAATTATTATGAATGTGAGAACTATGTGCATTGTTTTTTTTTTATTCTCTTAGTTTTAGTGCTGGTCTGGCAGTTTGAGTACTTTATGCGGTCTAACCAAATGTCCTTTCTTTGGTATTGTCCGTCGAATCGCTGAGCTCTTTAAGTTTTGAGTTGAGCTACACGATAACAGACAAATGCGTGCACTGACTGGACAGGTCCACTCAAATCTGTGTGGTTCTTTCATCAAAAGATCATTTCAGGCACCAATCTACATGGTCCTCACATGATCTGACCAAGATTATGTCTGGACTTTAAAAGAGACTGTGACCCCTGAGTTTGTTTCGGGCTTTCTTCTCAGAGTAGTCGGATACGAAACGCCGACTTCATCTAGTTTTTTTTTTAATATGATTGACGTGTAAAAGTGTTTGTACAAACCTACTTACAGAAATAAATCATTTATCATGCGATTGTGACCAACAGTCGATGCCGAAAAAGATAGGCTGAAAAATAATGTGATAAGGTAACGGTGCGTTTTAAAAGAAGATGTAGTGACGACAGTAAAAGAGCGGTCCTTCCCCGTAGTCAAACTATTTGGTCCAACTGATGTATGCTTAGATGGTTTGGCATGTTGAAAGGATGATTGAAGAGCAACTAACACAAAATTTAACAAGGCAGATGTGAGTGGAAACGCCGGGACCACGCCGGAAAGGGCACTTCAGAAATGTCAGGCGCGTAGTTCTCGGAACAGGCGTGCATATATGACCAGATGTATGAACGTAAACGAAGCAAAAGGTGTATGTAATGGCGTTCTAAGTTTCTGCCTACCCTCATGGGAAGTAGGCGTGAGTTTATGTTTTATAAAAATAATATTGTATCACGTCTGTATTCCCCGAATAGTTAGACAGAGGTACCTACAGTACACCCACATTAAATTTCGCTAGCTATGTTTAGGGCCCATGTAACCGGGCACAAATTCAGACTTCGCACTGTAACTGAGCAATTCCAGACGGAAAACCCAAAAACACTTTGCCTGAACCGGGAATCGAACCCAGGACCTCATGCTCAACAGTAGCGCTTGCGTTCAATTAAATAGACCATGGAGACGGTTTTTTTGTTATAAAAATGTGGGTGTTATTTGTATATTGTGGTATCTTACGTCTTCCACACGAATTAAGTCGCGGGCAAAAGCTAGTCATATCTTAATCTATTAAAATCAACAAATGCTGTAAGATATAATAAGATAACTCATGCATTAAGTATGTTGGTGATACGAGAGAAGGTGAGACAAATAGAAAAACCTTTAAAGATATATTATGGTTTTATTGCATAAAAATAGCAGATGGTATGACAGCGATGACAGAGAATATTTACCTACTTTCTTTTAGTAAATTAACCCTATGGCCCTTTGGCCCTGTGGCCTGGTAAACATAAACAATAGCAAATAGTATTTACACCACAGTTGGTACTTCAGACTTTGCTAAAACGGTGGATCCGCAGCTGTGGTAGCCCGCAAAATTATATTTTTCTTACGTTTTTTGCAATTAGTTAGATTTTTTCCAGAAGAACTTTTCCATAAGAGATAATTATGTTCCTGGAACAAATCTAACTAAGAGAGCTAGATGAATTAATAATTCTAATGATTATAATTTAGTAAATACAAAATTTTTATGGTCGCGAATCATATTTTGACTAAGATGCCCTGCACATTGCAAAAAACGTAAGAAAATTTGAATTGCGCGGGCACTTTAACTACGGTTACTACTGCGGATCCACTTTAACTCTAATCTACGTATCATTTGCTTTTTGCAGATTATTAGAAGTACTGGGTAGCGACAGAGACGTAGAAAAGTATGATCTGAACACATTGGTTTATACAAACGCTGTGATTATGGAGTCCCTTCGAACGTTTCCTTCAGTTCCTGTGATGTATAGATCCGTGGAAAAGGATGTTAAGCTCAGTAAGTTTAAATTGGTTTTTTAAATCTGTTTTGGTGGTTGCAAGGAATTTCACATAACAAAAGTCTTAGCAGTAGTAGTAGCCTGGGCAGAGAATAGGCTTGGTATAATGATAAAGATTTATAATGGAGGACGTTTGAGGATTAGCCACGAGCCCGTGACTAAATAATAACAGCCACACGTGTCGCGCTTCAAGGTTAAACAACGCTTGCAGAGGTCGCTCCATGGATGGGTGACCATTCTTTACATACCGAGACCCCTCAGTGCCTCGGAAAACACGTCAAGCAGGTGGTCCCGGCTGTCATGTAGATCTTTGCCAGACGTTACGGATAGTCAGAAGCCCGAAAGTCTGACAACCAGTCTTACCTAGGAGTATCGTGTGTTTAGTTATCGTGTTACCCAGATGTCAGTTAAGCAGTCGCTTCATGTACACTACTGGTATTCAGCTGCATCTGCTAAGACTGGAAGCCGAACCCAACTAAGTTGGGAAAGGGCAAGGCAGATGATGAATGTTATTTATATTTGTAATGAATTAATGATAGGTATAAGTATTCAATAATTTATTTCAGAAAATTACACGATGCGCGCTGGCAGCCACTGTGTAATTTTTCCGCTGGCAACTTATTCCGATCCATCTTGGGGATCGGAGAGCGATCGGTTCAGACCAGAGAGATGGCTGGATGGTGACTTAAGAAACAATAAGGAATTTGCAGCATTTGGATTGGGCAAGCGAGCTTGCATAGGTTTTTTTTTTTTTTTTTTTCTTTTTGGGTTCGCACGGTTTGTGCATTTAGCCAGTGTCATGTAAAATTAGGTAACAAGTACAAAATTATAATAATTATGAAATGAACTCCACTCAATGCATGATAAAGATGATTGATAATATCCCGCCCCGCTCCCCTTGAGTTTAAGTAAAGACGCGGCACTTTACTGAAACCTCGCGCGGACTTCTTGAGAGAACTTAAAGTGATGTTGCACTGTTTTGTTTCATTTGCCTACATTAATGCAGGTTCACGAACACTTAATGGTTAATAATCCACCACTATTACACATTAATATTCGGCAAAACACAAATTTTAGAAAATAAAACAAAACTGCTAACATGACGCTTCACTTTCCCGCCAAGAAGTCCCATAGGTATTTATACAAAGTAAAAAGGTGAACAATACTAAATGATGTTGATGATGATGAAGAAGAGACATTCAAATTTTGTAACTTTTACAGGTAGAACATACGCCATGGTATCAATGAAGGTGACTCTAGCGCACTTCGTACGTCGGTACCGAGTGATAGCAGACATGAGCAAGTTGAAGATGAAATATGAGTTCGTGATGAGACCAGTGTCAGGACATGAAATCAGTATAGAACGAAGGAAATAATAACCTCTTCTGCTAGACAATAGTAGATTGCACCGAGCGCAAAGTGAGTTATTAATGCACGAGTGTTATGTTGGTGCCCGAGCGCATGTGAGGGCACTAAATTAGCACGAGTGCATTAATTACTCACTTTAGCAAGGTAATCGACTTTTCTTTCAACTACCAATCAACCTACCGTGATAAAATATACCTACTCAAAATAAAAACTCAAGTTAATGAAAACAAAGTTTTTCACCAAGTCGGTTTAGTCAGCCGATTTTTATTTTTAGCCAGTATCTTTTTGAACTAATGCATACATTTTATAATTAAACTTAATGGGAGACATTAAACCTCTTTGGTGAAATGATATTTATATCTAAATAAATAATAAAAACAGTGCAGAAATGTTGTATGAAATCTTGATCATTGTTGCACTGCAACGGTTTACAGTGCAACAATGAGATTTCATCGAAATATATTGAGATGGAGTCTAGAAGTGATGAAAATGCCACTTGTCACATCTTTACGTCGCCCGAGGCCCGAGGACCTTTTGAGAAGTACTTGACTTTGTTTATTTTTTCTCGACAGAAAAGTAAATATTAATATTGAGATATGGGTATCATTTTAAAGGGTATATAGTGTACTATTATAATAAAAAATAATAATAAAAAAAAAAAAAAAAAAAAATAATAATAAAAAATAAATACGGTATTTTTTTTAATATTATCAACTTTTAATCTTTATTTTCATCCCTAATTATTCATTTGAGTAATTTACTTTTAACCAAATTAAATTCTGGATTCGTTGAGCTTTCCGTGAGTATTTTTTATTTGACTGTAGCTGTAGCAGTTTTTCAGTAGTACGCGTTTTTGTTGAGGGAGTCTCGCGCGGTCATAAAAAAAAAAGTCAAATTTCATGCGCGGACAGGTGGGGCGAGTGTCGCCGCGCGGCTTGGACGCTTGAGTGGATAACACTGTTTTGGTTATAATAAAAAAGTAGTGATTAATGATAACATTACGACGTAGTAGAAAGAAAAAATTATACCATCTATTTACCCTTTGTACACGTCATGGTTTCAACTGCGCCGTAGAACAAACGTGTCTGGCCACAAGCTTCCATAGTGATCCATACAACACTGGTGACCGTGCCTACACACGGCGAATAAGCCGTAGTTTTTCACGGCTAGAAAACCGTGTGTGTACAAAGGGCCTTAGGCCTGTCGATGGTCCATACATGACGCAACCATTTACAAACTAATTTATAACGCATTAATAATTGAAGTCGTGTACGGACTGCCATTGAAATAGTAGTGCTGTGATATTTTGGCTCTTCATTTGTGATTTTTGTTTGTAACGGTCTTAGAAGCTTTGTGCACTGGATGATCAAAGTCGTCGTCGTAGTCACCTACAGCGCGAGGCAAAATTATCATGAAATTAATCTGTTTATCTTATATATATACAAGTTTTGATCTATCATTTCAAGTGTGGACTAATTCTATTTTGTTTCAAGTAGAATTCTGCTTCAACGTAACATGTCATAATATAATCATCAACAAGTTCAATTGCCTCCCATCATTGTATTTGTCTTATGTTTCGCTAGAAATACCGCCGGTAATAGCATTTCAGGCAAGTCGAGGATTTTTAAATCTTTGCTTACAAATTGTTCAGTTTAGAAGCAAAGCTTATCACGGCTGTAACATGTTCAATTGCTGAATTAAATATTGACTACACAATATTAATATAATTATGTATATAAATATTATTTAGTTTAGTTGGTTTTTAGAATTAAATTATAATATTGACCAAGTGTTTTTTTTTATTTGTTAAACAAAATATCACTATAATAATAATAAGGCGTGTGATTCAATACCAGACATGGAGCCTATTACTATTAATTCTCTGAATGTGGTCCATGCAGTCCGTCCGTTGCCTAACTGAAAATCTCCAGGGTCCGGTCCTGGGGATTTTCAGTTATGCAACGCACAATTTCTGGATTAAATGGCTACAAAAGACACACGCCTGCTTATCCTCACAATTCCAGTTGTCTTTAGAGACTGGGTCACTTCTTTACGACAGGAGTTACACACCTGCTCCATAAATCTGGTAGTACTATGGAACCTAAAAACTATAGACCAATTACATGTTTACCGACGGTCTATAAAGTTCTTACATCCATTCTTAGAGCAACACAATTAGAATTACACACCATATTGTTAAAAATTCAAATATTTCTATGTCTTAGAATGGATGTAAGAATGGGTCCCGTGTCCGCTTTGGTTTTGCTTAGCCTTAAATCCTCTAAGCACACTGCTGGAGGATTCAGATCTAGGCTACTGGTTGAGAACAGGTGGTCAGGTGATATCTCACCTCCTTTAGATGGATGACTTGAAACTTTTTGCCCCCAACAATTTGCGACTGATGGAGCTACTGAAGGTAACAGAAACGTTCAGTAGCGCCATCAGGATGGATTTTGGTATGGACAAATGGGCAGCCATGCATGTAAAGCGAGGGGAGATTATGGAATCCAGGGGAACCCATGCCTCGGATTTCATACACCTTAGATGCCTGTCCTCAATAGAAACCTACATGTATTTGGATATGTCGGAAGCATTAGGCATCAATGTTGCCGACATGAAACAGTAGTATAGTCGGTTCTTTGGCCGCCTGAATAAAGTGGTAAATAGTTTTTTAAAGTAGACAGGAATAGACAAGATTTTAATGACGTAAACATTGCGCTCTCAATGGTTACGGATTAGTTTACGACAAATAACTTAGTTCTCAATGCCAAGAAAACGAAATGTATTAAGTTTGCCTTACCGAATGTTAGACATTTAGGTCCCAACATCGTTTTAGATAAAGAGGTGCTTGAAACTGTAGGCTCGGCAGTGTTTCTGGGTATAACAGTAGATGCTAAACTTCAGTGGGGACCTCATATATCAAGCCTAGCGGGAAGGTTCAGTTCGGCCGCATACGCCTTCAGGAAAGTAAGACAATACACTGACGTTGATACAGCCCGATTAGTCTATTTTAGTTATTTTCATAGCGTTATGTCCTACTGTATTCTGCTGTGGGGTAAAGCAGCTGACATTCAAAATATATTTGTACTACAAAAACGAGCTGTTCGAGCAATTTACCAGCTGGGTGCCTGGGTGTTTTTCTAAGAGATTTTTTTAAAGATATTGGTATTCTCACGGTGGCATCACAATTCATCTTCGCCAACATCTTATATGTTAGGCAAAATATACACTTATACACTAAAAACAGTGATATTCACCATATTAACACCAGAAATAAGGATAAATTACGTGCTCCATTTCACCGGCTTCATAAGGTTCATAACTCATTTGTTGGACTTGGTATAACTTTTTATAACAAGCTACCCTCTTCTTTGTTAGATTTGCCTTTTAATGCGTTAAAGTTAAATCCAATCTTTGTTCAAAGGCATACTATTCTACTTAAACGATAAGAATAGTTGGTCGCTGTGATTAACTCAAGACAATGTTCATGTTCTTTCTCCAGAATTAGCGTACCTACTGACAGGTTATATGAGTTCATATAATTGTTTATTTTATTGACTGTCTCAGTAATTTTATTTTTTTATTAGTGACATAATATACTCATGAAAATGTTTTTTTATGAGTCGAGGTCGCTAGCTAACCACTAATTGCGATACATCGCAATAAGTGGTTAGCTAGCGACCTCGACAATTGATTATATTATTCTTGTCTGAGCAACCGGCAGCAAGTTCGTCGTGCTCCCTTAGATACTACTGCTTGCGGTAGCGTCGGGGGTCGGGTTGCCTCCTTCCCTCAAATATGGCGAGGGGGGTGATGGCTGATCTTTGCGTTATGCTCGTGAACGGGTGCTGCTTGTGGTGACTGGTCGTCTTGCTGACCATGGTTTTGCTATTGTTATTAATGATTAACTGTTTTTTATTTTACTTCGATGGTGCTAGTTTATCATTTGTGACTTCGAGTTACAGCTATAGCTTTATGTAAGCGGGCACGCCCATTATGCCTGGAGGTTTTATATTTAAGTACGTTCTGTTTACGTTATTTCTGCTTGAGTATAGTTTTTTGACGATTTTTATGTTTTTTTTTTTGTTTTTTTTTGTATAGTGGCGTGTGCTAGCTATCATAAGGCAAATATAGTAGATTATTAACCAAGGGGATAAAGCAGTGTCTTCTGTCGCGGATGACGATTTCACCCAAGACTAAGACAACTTTATCACCGAGGAAAATACTCTACTTTTCGTACCATTTGCGAAAAAATTAACACAATAATAATATGAGATAAGCATTTATTAAAAATAATGACACTTAAAAGTAAAAGTTAACATTCGAAACATTGGTCCAGTTATTGATAGAGAGAGTTACATTTTTGTTTGGTACATTTATTGTTGATGAGTTGATTTGAGTATTTCTCTGTTCTTGCGTCTAAGGAACTTGCGTTTTATTGTAGATAGTATACGTCGGAGATAGTGGTGGTGGTGCGTCGTGAGTTACGGACAAAGATAAGATGCCGGAAGTTGATGGTTGTGGCTCTGATGGATTAAGTTTTATATTTTTGTTAATTTGACTGCTTAATATGGTTTTATTCGCCATTGAGCTTTCGATTTAACCCTCAGCTACTCTATCAGAGCTCCAACTACCGTGTCCTTTTATTGACGTAATATCCGCCCCTGAATCCGCCAAGAAAGTCGCTGAAGTTCTTCTAAACCAGTGACCGGTGTAGAGTTCAACATCTTTAATTTATTGCTAATTTTATTTATGCCGATGGCTTGTCGAGTACATATCCCATTCCGATAGTTTATAAAAAATCTATTGTTTTCCATGTTGGTGGGACGTAATGCTTGGTATTTATGAATGATTTTAGTATATTGTCCTTGTACAATGAATGACCGATTTCTCTTTGTCTTAGTTTCCTTTACATTAATCAGCAGTAACTCATTGGAATGATATTCAACGTCCTCCACCTTTAAGTTTACAAGTTCACATCCACGGCAAGCACCATTGACTCCAAAAATTAAGGCCATCTATAACAAAGATAAAAAACAGGTAAATTTAAATAATAAATACCATTACTAAGATACGAAATATTCATAGTTAAATCATGTATACTTACTTTTGGGGCCAGAAAAATTTCGTCAGGAGCTTCATTAAGAAATTTTTCCACATTTTGAGTCGTAAAAATTTTAGACTTCTTTGCGCAATGCCCTTCTGATTTTCTTTTTAAAAAAGCCAGTAATTTCGTGAACCTATTTATTTCAATGCTGTGTTTGATGCTTATTGTAGCTTTCAGTTTTGAGTATATGCACCAAAGTGTATTCGGATTCTTTGTCTTGGATAAATAATCAAAATAGACAAGAAGTACTGATTCTGAAATTGATAGGACTTTCGCACTTCTCCACGTTTAAAATTTTTCATAAGGTTTTAAATAATTTTCCTTGGATTTTGTTGGAAGCAAATTATTTATAATTGCGGCAGCATTTGCACTGATGGAATCCGACAATTCACTGTCACTATCGCTTTGATTTAACATCGTAACGTATTTTTAGAACATTAACTTATTTATAAAAATAAATTAAAATAAACTTAACGTTTATGTATTTGAAGAAAACAAAAACGTGGCAAATTCCTACACTAATATTTTATTGTCGGAAAAGCAAAGGCATCAAGCTCTTACGTTCTCGTCGGTTTTCGTAATTTTATTTAATAATCATAACTGCATAATAAATGCGTATTCCTTTTTCAAAAATATGTATAATGCTTTATATACAAACTCAATGGTGTAAACACAGATGTTGTTCAATATAAATTTCGGTAAGTATTCCAAATTTAAATCACATTCTCCCCCTAGAGGATGAATGAAATTCAGTACAATTTTCTTTCCCTGTTTTTAACAGATTAAAAATGACTATTGTAATGTTCGCTTTTTGTGGCATAGAATGTCACTTTTTTGAGCAAGTGGTACGAAATGCAAATTATTTTACATTTTATTGTATAAATTCAAGTTTTATATCTGAACAGACAGCTGTGCTGCTGGGGAGTTTGTTCCGCTACTTCTTCTTCCCAGCTAAAGCACTAGGAAGTGGTGAAGGGTGGGCGTTCTTGGGGGACTGTCTTATGTAATTTTGACGTTCGAAAAGTGCTTATTCTCAGCCTAGTTTGAATAAATGACTTTTTTTTTTTTTGAGTCTACTATCAGGCGGAAACAATGTGCGTGCTTTCAATGGTTGGATCACGCCGATTTTGATATATTCTTTCGGCATACTCAAATGGACTCAGACAGAACTTAACGCCCTGGATAGAAAGGTCCATACATTGCTGACGGTATATCGGGTGCATCGCCCACGGTCATCAGTGATGGGACTGTACATCCTGTGGAAGTGTGGTGGTCGAGGTTTCTTAAATGCTAAAACCCTCCACAACCGCGAGATTTGCAGTCTCAGGGAATATTTCTTTCAAACTGACGTGGGAGTGCACCGAGATGTGGTCGAGGTGAACAAGAGCCTCACTGCACACTCCTTGGAAAAAGAGAACTGGCGCAACCCTACAGTACTTGATACTAACGATCGTAAGGAAGTATGGCAAGGGAAAGAGCATCATGGACGCATTTCCGGGCTCTCCATGGGCTTAATGTAGAGTTTCTGGCGTCCGTATCCTGGCTGCGTTTCTGCGACCTTTTCGGGGAAACAGAAGGTTTTGTCTGTGCGATTATGGATGAAGTTATTATGACGAATAATTATCGGAAATACATTGAGAATGACGGTACGGTTGACATCTGTCGGGCATGCCGCCGTCCCGGTAAATCAATCTGACATAATTATTATTTCTGGTTGTTGTCGTCTTGCTAACGGCGAGTACGGGTATAGACACAATCTAGTGGCTAGGATTAATCCACCAGCAACTTGCCATACAATACAACTTTGTGGAGTCCGAAGTTCCATACTACAGGTATTTGCCGGACCCAGTTCTTGAGAATGGTCACGCCACATTGTACTATGATCGATCTATCATCACTGACAGGACTAATATAGCCAATAAGCCTGATATTGTGGTGATAGATCGACGAGTGCGCCGTGCAATGATTGTTGATATCGCAGTCCCTCATGACAAGAATCTCGTGAAGCTGAGAAAGATAAAAAAAAAACAAATATCTTGACCTAGCACAGGAGATTGTCGACATGTGGGACGTAGACTCTGCAGTCATTGATTGCCTGAAATAAATGTTTTTTTTTTAATTGTACCGATATTGTAACGGTAAATGGCCTAATAGCGGAGAGCCTCGACCAACACCTCAGGAGGCTCTCTTTGCGCGGCTGGACACGGTACGTATAGTGAGGAGGTTCCTCTCTCTAGAGCCCTAACCACCCACAGCTTGGACCCTGTTCCTGATGCCAATGAGTCAATCAGAAAGTCAGATTTTTTTTAATGATTATTAAAAAAATACCAAAAGACGCAATTAGTGCTCACATTCACAATATATTAAAGTAACAAATATAATACTTTTCAAATTAAATATTCATGTAATTTTATTTATAATATTCAGCTGAATGATGATTTTGCATAATAATTAAAATGTCAAGTTTTCCAGTTTTATCACAAAGCTAGCAGAGCGAACAGCTTAATCCCAAGCTTTTTTGTCTTTGATATAATCAGAAATTTTATGGTGCCCTTTTTTACAAAGTTTGTTTTTATACAGCTTTTAAATCGTTAAATGGGTAAGTTACGAATGCCGCCAGTAGGAAATTTGTTGTAAAACGTAAACATTGACCCATAAACGAGTTGCCTACTCTGTAGAGGTGAGTGCGTCAGTCGAATCGTTATACTAAAAATATGAATGCAATCATTTTAAGATCAATGCTTTCTCGTCGCTGTTAATATAACTTCAAAAAAACTGACTAAAAATGTATCGAAGCGATAGATTTCTATCTCAATCTCTTGTAAACTCTATGGTTGATTCACAGACTTCCCTTAAGATGACGACATTTACTAAAAGGCAAGTCCTAAAAGCGCTATCACGAATTGATACCAGTATCCCACTTAAAACGACTAAAACCTTAAATTCCTCGCCCTCACTCGTTTTTGATGCATTAAGGGCGAACGTTTCACCCTTCCCGATTGAATTTAACTTTAAGCATTTTTACCCCTTAGTTGTAATAAAAGCTTATAAGCAAATTACGATCAAATTGTTCGAAGATCTTTGGGGTATATCCATTTTAAAGTCTGTACCTCCATATAACTGAGACTATTAGTGCCTTATTTAGCCTTAATATTTAATTTGTATGTGGATGAAGGAGTCTTCCCGGTTTATGAAATACAGTACAGTAATACCACTTTTCAAATCCGGAGACAGTAAAGACACCAATAGACCCGTATCCGTGTTGCCGGTTTTTAGCAAGGTGTTTGAAAAAGTAATGCTTAATCAATTGCTCAAGCATTTTAACACGAATAAAATCCTTCACGATTAACAGTATGGTTTCACCATGGGACAGTAGTGGCGGCCCAGTGGTAACGGTCTCGACTTACGAGTTGTAGGTCGTAGGTTCGACCCCAGACAGGTGCTTTACTTTGTGTAACTTATTTCATCACCACTGCTCTCAAAACGGTGAAGGAAAACATCGTGAGGAAACCGGCATGTCCTAGAACTAAAAATTAAAATACATGACTGTGACATCTACCAACAAGCATTGGGTCCACGTGGTGGATTACGGCCCACTCCCTCACACAGAAATAGGAGGCCTATGTCCCAGCAGTGGGAACATCATAGGCTGATCATATTAAGGGACGTTGTACGACCGACGCCAGTGTTCCCTTATTAAGACACATCTTTAACGCGTGGGAAGAGGCCCAAGACGCCATAGGAATCTTTTGTGACCTCTCCAAGGCATTTGATTGAATCGATCACACTCTTGAAACTTATGCATTACGGACTTGGAAAACTTGCGCTCAGTTGAGTAAAATTTTATTTAAATGCTAGAAAACAGCAAGTTTAAATAAATGGTATCAATTCAATTGATTTAAAAGTAAAAATCCCATTTTTACTTTGCTTTGTTCCACAAGCCTCGATGTTGGGTCCTTTCTTCTTTTTTAACCGACTTCCAAAAAGGAGGTTATACTATAGGTTGGGCTGTATTATTATTATTTTTTGCTCCATCAAATTGTGAACCGATTATTAAAATATTATATTATTATGCTTCTGAGGTGGTCCCATTGCCACCGAATCAGAATCTGATGAGGATTTTCCATGGAAATCCTAAAAGTCAAGTCAAAAGTCAAACCATTTATTTCAAATAGGCACATAAGAGGCACTTTTGAACGTCATAATTTACAAAAAAAATAGAATCGATTCTAGTTGCCAAATCTGTCTGGCTGTCTGTCTGTCTTTCCGTCTGTCACAGCTGATTTACTCCTAATCTACTGGACCGATTAAGTTGAAACTTGATATAGATATGAATTTCTGTGACCCAAACACGGACGTGTAACGTAAATAATAAGTGAATTTTGAATACGAATATTTGAATAATTTACTTTTGGGGGGCAAATTAGAAATTTAGAAAAAAAGTTTTGCTATTGGTACCATGTGACATATCAAATGATAGAACTCAATGTAGGTATTTTAGTTTTTTTTTTATAATTTTTAAATACACACTTTTAAAGTTATTTAAGAATATTGACCATTACCATTATCTCTGAAACTAATGAGCCTAAAACTTAAAAAAAATATCAAATAATAGTTCTGTACTTATAGATTACAGGAAAACCTATAAGAAGTCTATGGTCTTAAAATAACATGGTTAATCACCCAATATTGTGCGCACCAACTTATATTTGCAGTTGGAATGTATGAAACATGTTTTGCTCATGGGAACATGTTGTCTTTGAACTACAATTTTAAGTTTGTTCTTGGGATACATTCATCCCAACTACGGAGCTTTTCACTTTGCGTGGTCCGACACGCACTTGGGCAGTTTTTTATAGTAACTTTTGCTTTTGCTCTCGGAAAGCGATTTGACATCAAATGATGTCAAATCGCTTTGCAGTGAATTTGATGATGAAGACCACAGAATGGCCACTGAAACAACATAAATAATAAGTATTGAACGGGCTGTGATTCGAACAGGAACTTTAATATGGTTGCTAAGCAATTAATGCTCGTCACAATGCATATGGTGAGTGGCAGTTAGTATAAGAACATGTAAAAAAAAAGAATCACAAACATTTTCGACACTCGGGTTGGGAATCGAATTTACACTACAAGTTTACACAGCAGTCGTCTAACCGCTAAGCTAATTAATCTAAAGAAAGTCGACAAAAAAAAATCTAAAACCCGACTGCGTAAAAAGTGAGCTTTAAAAAACTGGCCAAGTGCGTGTCGGATTACGCACAGTGATGGGTTCCGTATTTATCCCAAAAACAAACTTAACATTGTAGTTGAAAAACATGCTCTCCCATACATCTATTTAATTGTTTTTATTTATTAATTAATAATCAACTTATAGTAACAGTTTGCACCACACATAAAAGTTATCGGTCAATATAAGTAATTACACATAAAATCATAAAATAAGGTTTACATACAATTTGACAAAATTAGATAAAATCATATAAAATTGGATAACATCAGATAAAATTACAGAAACAAAGATAAAATTAGAGAACATCGATATACGTTACGGTCAACACTCCAACTGCAAATTTCAGTTGGTCGACTATTACTCGTTAACTTGTAAAGCCTACTTATCTCTGATAGTTTTCCTTGAAATTTCGTTATATTATACTACTGCCATGATTTTTTTCACATATCCAAAACCAACCATTTAGCTGGCAGGGACCCCGACACTTGACCCTAACAAAAAATAGCACTTTAAAGCTTAATATTACGCAAACGGATCCCTGAATTGAAAAATGGTTTTCACAGTCCTATATATACCCCTATCCAACGATAACGATACTATGGGATAGACGAGAAAAGAAATATCATCCCCACTTTACATGCAAGGGAGGTACTCTAAAAAACTCTTTTTTTTTCAAGGTTTTCTTTTACGACTTTGTCAGCGTGATTAATATCTATACCCATGCCAAATTACAGCTTTCTAGTACTAAGAGTCTCTGAGCTAAGCTGGAGACAGACGGATGGACGGACAGACAGACAGACGGACATGGCGAAACTATGGGCTCCTTGACAAAACCCTTAAAAAAGATTTATATAAATTAATAAAATCAAAATCAAAAGTCATTTATTCAAACTAGGCTGAGAATCAGCACTTTTCGAACGTCAAAATTACATAAGACAGTCCCCCAAAAACACCCACCCTTCACCACTTCCTAGTGCTTTAGCTGGGAAGAAGAAACATAAAACTTGAATTGAATCTATACAATAAAATGAAAAATAATTTGCATTACGCAACACAGAACAATAAAGATATTTATATTATTTGCCTTATGATAGCTAGCACTCGCCACTATACAAAAAAAAAAAAAACATAAAAATCGTCAAAAAACTATACTCAAGCAGAAATAACGTAAACAGAACGTACTTTAATATAAAGCCTACAGGCATAATGGGCGTGGCGTGCCCGCTTACATAAAGCTATAGCTGTAACTCGAAGTCACAAATGATAAACGAGCACCATCGAAGTAAAATAAAAAACAGTTAATAATTAATAACAATAACAAAACCATGGTCAGCAAGACGACCAGTCACCACAAGCAGCACCTGTTCACGAGCATAACGCAAAGATCAGCCATCCCCCCCCTCGCCATATTTGAGGGAAGGAGGCAACCCGACCCCCGACGCTACCGCAAGCAGTGACATCTAAGGGAGCACGACGAATTTGCTGCCGGTTGCTCAGGCAAGAATAATATAATCAATTGTCGAGGTCGCTAGCTAACCACTTATTGCAATACAACTCATAAAAAACATTTTCATGGGTATATTATGTCACTAATAATAAATTAAATAAAAAAAAAAATTGACTGACACAGTCAATAAAATAAACAATTATGAACTCATATAACCTGTCAGTAGGTACGCTAATTCTGGAGAAAGAACATGAACATTGTCTTGAGTTAATCACAGCGACCAACTATTCTTATCGTTTAAGTAGTCATTGATACTCGTAGAATAGTATGCCAACAAAGATTGGATTTAACTTTAAACGCATTAAAAGGCAAATCTAGCAAAGAAGAGGGTAGCTTGTTATAAAAAGTTATACCAAGTCCAACAAATGAGTTATGAACCTTATGAAGCCGGTGAAATGGAGCACGTAATTTATCCTTATTTCTGGTGTTAATATTGTGAATATCACTGTTTTTAGTGTATAAGTGTATATTTTGCCTAACATATAAGATGTTGGCAAAGATGAATTGTGATGCCACCGTGAGAATACCAATATCTTTAAAAAAATCTCATATAAAAACACCCAGGCACCCAGCTGGTAAATTGCTCGAACAGCTCGTTTTTGTAGTACAAATATATTTTGAATGTCAGCTGCTTTACCCCACAGCAGAATACAGTAGGACATAACGCTATGAAAATAACTAAAATAGACTAATCGGGCTGTATCAACGTCAGTGTATTGTCTTACTTTCCTGAAGGCGTATGCGGCCGAACTGAACCTTCCCGCTAGGCTTGATATATGAGGTCCCCACTGAAGTTTAGCATCTACTGTTATACCCAGAAACACTGCCGAGCCTACAGTTTCAAGCACCTCTTTATCAAAAACGATGTTGGGACCTAAATTTGTAACATTCGGTAAGGCAAACTTTATACATTTCGTTTTCTTGGCATTGAGAACTAAGTTATTTGTCGTAAACCAATCCGTAACCATTGAGAGTGCAATGTTTACATCATTAAAATCTTGTCTATTCCTGTCTACTTTAAAAATAAGAGAGGTATCTTCTGCAAACAGTACAACGTCACAGACACCCTTTATATAGAATGGTAAGTCGTTGATATATACTAAGAATAAGAATGGGCCCAGTATTGACCCTTGAGGTACACCTAACTGAACTGGTAGCTTGGAAGACTTCACACCATCAACATCTACACATTGGAATCTATTATATAAATAAGAATGTATTACTTTAAGAGCTTCGTTTTGGACGCCGTAATGATGTAGCTTACGCAAAAGCGTGTCATGGTGCACGCAATCAAAGGCTTTGGAGAGATCACAGAAAACAAGTTTTTGCGAGTTTTCCCATGCGTTAAATATGTTTTTCAGCAGTGCAACAACCGCATCTGTAGTCGAACGACCTTTTGTAAAGCCATATTGTTCATTGTGAAGGAGGCTGTTTAAATTAAAATGTCTTAGCAACTGCTTGACTATTAACTTTTCAAATATTTTGCTAAATGCAGGTAAGATAGAAATAGGCCTGAAATTGCCAACGTCATTTTTATTACCTGATTTAAATAAAGGTATGACTTTACTACTCTTCATAAGGTCAGGAAAAGTTCCTAAATCAACACATTTATTAAAAGTAACAGCTAGATACCTGCGATGTCTATTATATTACTTAATAGTTTAATGGAGATGCCCCAGTAATCACCAGTGTTTTTAGAATTAAGTGTGTAAAAAACATTAACTACATCATGAGGTGTTACATGTTCGAAGCTAAATAAACGACTACATTTAGGCACACTACTATGCAAAAGATTTTCAGCTTTAGACAGGGATGAATTTAAGGAGCGAGTCGTAGTTATAGGTATGTTGCCAAAAAAATCATTTAATGCTTCAGATACGTCAGCTGCATTATTAACTAATTTGTTTTCGACCATAATCTCAAGTTGTTTTTCTTGTTTAACAGACTTACCAGTTTCATTATTAATAAGTTTCCAAGTGGTTTTTACTTTATTATTAGATTTTTTAATTGTATCGCTTAAAAATTTAGATTTAGCAAATCTTTTTAAATAATTTTGAATAATTTTTGACATACTCTAGAAAAGGAGTATCAAACCTGTATTTTTTCAAACCATGTCCTTCTCGAGGACTGTGAACTCGTATAGTCTCGCTCTACTTTTATAAATACCTGGAGTAGCCCATTGGTTAAAGCCAACGGAGGTACCGTTAATGTTAATGGATTTGGTCTTGAAAGTAGATTGGTACTCTTTTTGCACAACATCAAAAAGGGCTCCATAGATGTCATTAGGATTCTCGTGTTCTACTATAGATGGTGTAATTTTATGTGCTATATTATTTTTAAACTTGTTGCAACGACTAGCTGTATAAGGCCTGCATTTTATTTTATGCGTATTTTTACGTAATGGACTAGGGAAGCTAGCTAGTAAACCACAGTGGTCAGACGTTAAGTCACTTAACACTAATTTATTTTTGGCATCATAATCACTAAATATATTATCTAGACAAGTCGACGAAGATGCCGTGATCCTGGTAGGATCAAAAAACAAGTTAATTAAATTATATGACCTAAACAGATTGAGTAGTCTAATACTTAATGGAGTAACATCTAAAATATTAATATTAAAATCTCCACATAAAATTATACTTTTATTACTAGATTTTAACCTATTCAGTGAATCCTCCATTACAGATTCAAAACGAATAAAATCCCCAGAGGGGGGTCGATAAACGCAAATTATAACGTATCGATCGAGTTCAACACAAGACAACTCAATAGTACGCTCGATGGAAAGATTAACTAAAACTAAGCGTTGTTTACATTTCAACATATTTGAAACAAGAACTAAAGATCCACCGCGAATAGCACTTTTCCTTACAAATGCACTTTGTACAGTAAAATTATTATCATTCATAAACACTACTTCATGTTCCTTCAACCAGTGTTCAGTCAAACATAAGACCTGAACATCATAGTTCTCCATAAATAAACTTAACTCTAGCTCTTTGCCGGACAGACCCTGCATATTTTGATGTACAACATTCAACATATGCGGCTGACCCGTTGTCGCACCTAATAGTTTAAACTACAAGGCGTATCAAAAGTAGTGTTAGTACCACTACTAACAGCAATCGATGGTACACTACAAGTACCAGTGTCATTGTGTACATTGTATGCTAAAAGATTAGCAATATGTCTCCTACAACTAGGTGGCAAATAAATTGTATAATTTGTCAGTTTGTAATCAGTAATAAATTGATTACAGTCAAAATATAAAATAGCGTCACTGTGACGGCAAGTCCTATTATAAATTAACATATTTCAATTATAAATGTGCCTATTATGCTCATCAGACAAATATTGAGAATAAGGCAAGGCACAAAAAATAAATTTAGAACTATTTGGTCTCATTGAGATGTAACATCAAATGGACACATTCAACTATGTCCTTTTTTCTTACAGTTAAACTATCCCCATATAACAAAATAACAGTTGAACTGGGGTTTATTTTTGTCAATTTAATAAAACTAATTAATTGGCTAATACTGGCACCGGGTAAACAATTATTAATTACATATTGTTGCGAACACTGATTAAATATACTCTTAGGGACCAGGAGTGGTATTTAAATATAAAAAACAACTGTCAGATCAGCCTAACCTATATTTATATAACGAGCTAAATAGTTAACACAAATAACACAATATATAATAGGAAACAATCAACTTCAACAAAACGCAATAAACAAAGGCAATATTTGCTTAAAGAAATAAAATGACCACCAAACAAAAACTTAGCTGTGATCCAAGACGAAATCCAATGACCTCACCACGCGAGCGCTGACAGGCAAAAAAAGGCGCTGCGCCTCGGTTGACAACCGCTTTTATAGGCGCTGGAGTGACGTCTCGGATGACAGCTGTACAGACATTTACAACCTCATTCTTGATCTAATACGGCTTCTCCTGACTGTGCACCGTCCTCGGGCACATCTGATGTGGCAGTATCTTGAGCTGGGTGCTTGTCTTGGCTCGGAGGTGAATCAGTCGAGGGTCCTGCCTGCGTGTCAACACCATTATCTTCGCCTGAAATTATGACACGATTAGTGAGGACTCAAAAGCTTATTTTTGCCTATTCAATCATTCATCACACATTTGAGGCCCCCTTTCAATGAAGCAATCCAGCTAAAGATATCAAATCGCTTTCAGACAATCGCAGTTATATGGTTCTCACATCCATAATTCTATATCATCCGGCGCCACACATTCTCATTATTAGAAAGTGTTTACGCAACAAATGCACCGCAGCGCATTTCTACACAATATCGAGATCATGATACCGCAGCACATGTCCGATAATACACGTACAAGCCGTGTCTGCAAGACAGAGGCACCGCAGCGCATGTCCAAAAACTAGTAGAAGAGTACCGCAGCACTAATCCATCATAAGCACATAAGACAGAAGCACCGCAGCGCATATCTATCTTCTCAATCAGCACCGCAGTGCCAGTCGCCACACATGGCGGCGAGGCTGAGTAGTCGCACCACAGCGCGCATTAAGCCAGTAGTTTGCCAGCTTCGCACTCGCGCCGTTTCATCGCGGCTCCGCTAGGGTAGCCGACGAAAAGCAACTCTTACACGAACCAATCTGTGACATACAAACAATTACTCACGTTCAAAAAAGGCTGAACAGGTGTCAGGACACCATTCCCCTTTCCAGGGCACCATATATTGCGCCGCAGCCTGGGTTGTCTTGCCTCGAGCACCGGTCAGTAATTTGAGCTCGTATCGGTCACTTGGTAACAGATCTTTGTAACCTTGTACGGGCCTCTCATCCCGGAGTCCAACTTTCCTGTGCTCTGTGAATACTTTATCACAAATACTAAATCATTTAATTTAAATCCCTTTGGAGATCCACGGTGTCGATTCACACGAGATTCTTGTTCGTCCTGATTTCTTCTAAGGAGCTCACTCGCGCGGCTCCTGCATATCTCACGCCAGGCCTCGCGGTTTGGGTTAGCGTCCTCCACCGCCAAATCTCGCACCAACGCACGTATTATAGGTGTAGTCGCTTCAGTGCCAATTAACAAGTTTAAAGCGGATGATTTCGTAGTTTTGTGTTTTGTAATATTCAAAACTAATTGAAGTTTCCATAACAAATCAGACCAACGAGTATTTTTATTACTCGCCTCGATGCGGATCATGTTCAAAACAGTGCGTATATAGCGCTCCGCCTGGCCGTTTGCATGATGCATCTCGGGTGTGATACGAGTATAGTGAATGTTGCAGCCCATTTCGGTAACTAAACTCACAAAACTAGATGCTTCAAACATACGACCATGGTCGCAAACTACTAATTTTGGAACACCAAACAGTGAAATTGCGTTATTAAACACGCGCTTTAATTCCTCTGCATCTTGTCGACACATGGGGTAAAGCAGACAAAATTATGTGAACGAGTCAATCATGACTAGTACAAACTTGTAACCATTCGATTCCGGCAAAGGACCTAAAGCGTCGACATGTATAGTGCTAAAGGGAATGTCTGGTTTTTCCCATGATGTTATGGGTTGTAATGGAGCTCGAGGTACGCGTTTTTTTGAAATACAAGTAAGACAGTGGGAAACATATTTGCACACAAAAGCTTTAAGTCCGGGAAACCAAAAATGCTTAAGGATAAGATCCAATGTTTTCTCTACTCCAATGTGTTCATGCTCATCGTGATATATCCGTAGCAGGCTTAGCCTGTGGCCTTTCGAGATATAGCACAATAGGCGAGTTTCTTCACCAATAGGCGAGAAACGGTAATACAAGAGATCATGTTGACAGACGTAACGACGCGGATCCAGATTACCCTCATTTAACTTTTGAATGAGTTCCTGAGTCTCATTATCTGCACTTTGTGCAATCTGGGCCCAGTTGCGAGGTCTGTCAACCTGACTTGCATGTGCCACCAGTGGATTCCTGCTTAAATAGTCTGCATGTGACATTAGTGTGCCTTTTCGATACTCGATGGTGAAGTTAAAATCTTGCAGGTAAATCCACCAGCGTGCTACTCGAGGAAGCAAGTCTTTTTTGCGCTCGGTTGATTTCAGGGCGTTGCAATCAGTTATGATTTTGAACTCTAACCCAATTAAATAATGTCGGAAATGCTGCAATGCCCTGACGACAGCCAGCGTCTTAGTGCCATCGATACGGACTTGCATTAGTACGGCCCCATATACTGCTACCATCAGTGTGGAGCTCCGTGGGTAGGCTAGGATCGAAAATAGCAAGTATGGGCTCACTTGTTAGCCTCTTTAATAGGTCTTGTCGAACAGTCTCCTGCTCGGGTCCCCATTCGAACTTTACGTCAACCCAAGAATTGCCTGACTTGTTTAACGTTGGTCGGAGCCGGGGTGTTTACCAAGGCTAAGATTTTGCGCTGACTCGGCTTAACCTGACCATGTGATATAAAACGGCCTAGGTTCTCTACTTCGGTGGTTAGAAACGAGCATTTTCGGATATTGATTGAGAAGCCAGCCTCGGTGAGTGTTTGAAGCACTTCGTGTAATAGTTTTATGCCATCAGCAATGGTTTCACTCACAAGGAGGACATCGTCGACGTACACCAGAACGTTCCCGGCCTCAATCAATCTCCGAAGCGTACTGTTTATTATGCTCTGGTAAACGGTGGGGGAATTACATGAGCTAATCTACTTTAACTCGCATATCAGTTGAGTTTACTTGTAGCTTTTATGTCCAGTCTGACCACAAGAAAAGCATTTATCATTAGTAGAAACATGGCGTTTTTTTTTATTGTGTTAGACGAAGACACGCTGCACGAACATGTGGGTCGGTAATACCACGTACTACGATCTGCACCATTAGCTCATTACTCAGACCTTTAACAATACGCAACCGTAACAGCGAACGCCGGGCATATTCTGCATAAGTCGAATATTTATCTGAAGTAGAATTCATAACCTCAAACAAAATACTGGCGTAGTCGAGTTTGCGAGGGCACAACGGTTTAAATTCTAATTTAAAATTAGACCAGCAACGGTCATTGGTATTCCACTCGGGATCCTGCCGTTTTGCCGAAAAGATTTTGCCAAATTTTCATTACCCAAACAAATTTTAGCAACCTTTTTTTATACCATTGCAATATTTCGAATGATTTTAGTACGCATATTTTCATTTGGTCAAATTTTTACTTGGCAAAATATTACCAAGTATAATGTCATTATGGCATTTGGTCTTTAATCAAATGATTTATTACAGCAAACAATCTTCAGACAATAAACGTTTTTGAGCGAGCGAAGCGAGCGGTGCCGCAGCAGCGGCCGGCGAGTGCCAGACACGACTTGCATTAATAGAAAAAAGAGATTGTTTTTAGTAGGTTACCCGGATCTGAACTATTTAGATTAGGTTAATTACTTATTTATATTATTATTTGATTTTGCGTAAAAACTGTTATTCCAACTGAAATATTTGACTAAATAAAAAATGTTAAAAGTACTAGTTGGTAAACAAGTTATAGTTTAAACGTTCATTTGTCAAACATTAGGTTTGCGTTACAATTTTTTGTGAATAGATTTTTTGCTAAGTAATAATTTGGCAAATGAAATTATGCGAGAAATTTTTTGGGAAGTGTAAATTTGTCAAATTCCTTTCGGTCAAACAAGGGAGACCCATTCCACTCACTAAGCCAGGTTTTTGCATCGCTTTTAAGGCAGTTAGACACACGAGTAAGACATTCGTAATCATTCCAATGATTTGATAACTTAGCGCGTTCCACCTCTTCACACCACACCTCAATATCATGGATAGCGGGATCAAAATTGGATACGTAATAACCATGTGACTTTGCAGGATTTAACATGTTTAGTATCTCTGTTAATGTTTGTGTCGTTGAGGGTACACTGACATCTTGAGGCGTGCTGTGACCAACGGGTCGCGGTGCAGTTTTAGGTATGCTTGCAGAACTATCCTCAATTGCATTCAAACGCGAGACGATCGTTTGCAATGCCTGTTTTACAGAGCTTTCCCGACTAGGAGATCTTCGGTTCGATCGGTCACGCGACTTATGATGAGCTCGTGAACGTGAAACGCGGCGAGAATGGGAACGGGATCGATCGCGGGAGCGGAAACGGTACCGCTTACGTTTATGTATGCGTTTCTGTGGATAGTTG
The DNA here is from genome assembly GCA_963921375.1 of Tiliacea citrago. Lineage (NCBI taxonomy): Eukaryota > Metazoa > Arthropoda > Insecta > Lepidoptera > Noctuidae > Tiliacea > Tiliacea citrago. The sequence goes on from OY992802.1 coordinate 1,844,660, forward strand.
GATTCGGATGACCCACTACGCGATCTTGATCGAGACATTTTTCAAAACAGCGATATAAGTTGATTGTTTCCTAATGTAAAACAAATTTAGTGGACCAGGGCGAATCCCACTTCTGATCTTAGGGACCAGGAGTGGTATTTTAAATATAAAAAACAACTGTCAGATCAGCCTAACCTATATTTATATAACGAGCTAAATAGTTAACACAAACAACCACGCACTATATAATAGGAAACAATCAACTTCAACAAAACGCAATAAACAAAGGCAATATTTGCTTAAAGAAATAAAATGACCACCAAACAAAAACTTAGCTGTGATCCGAGACGAAATCCAATGACCTCACCACGCGAGCGCTGACAGGCAAAAAAAGGGGCTGCGCCTCGGTTGACAACCGCTTTTATAGGCGCTGGAGTGACGTCTCGGATGACAGCTGTACAGACATTTACAACCTCATTCTTGATCTAATAATACTACCAAAACCTTGACCAAATTTGTCAGAAAATACATAATTATGTTGTATTAATCAAATTATTCATACTATTATTATTATCATTACTTATATAGCTACCTACTGATTGAGCCACTGAAGGTGTGGGTGTAACAAGTTGAGGCTGGGGTGCCTGGGAGCAGGCACAGCTAAAAGAGAGGTTATTTGTCAGAGACTCATACCTCTCTGCATTGTACTTGACCAGGTCTGCCAACTAATTGGCCTCCTCCAAGCGCTTACTCAGTCTTGTTGAGAAGCCTCATATTTACTAAAAATATCCTTTAGAGCATATTCCCTAACAAACAATTCATCCTGAAGGTGCTGAGTGTCAGTATCATACATAGTATTACATAATTGTAATTCACTATTACACTCCTTTAATTCTTGAATTAAATTTAGATTTCTTTGCCTAAGTTTTGTATTTAATCTGTTAACTTTCTGGCATTTTAACAATTTCTGATTTTTTCTAATTAATCTATTAATTTTAATATATTTTTTTATCTTATTATGGCTAGTAAACAAATGACATTTAGTGATAGTATCATCAGTTAAGTCTATTGTTACAATCGGCTCAACACATGTGGGACCGGACCGGCTACCAACCAACTCATCATAAAGACTGCAGGTGACAGCAGACTCCTCACTGGCTTTAAGTGATTCTAAATGGCTTATTGTGTTGTGGGCCCTGCTTAATTCCAACTCCAATTCAGATATCCGTCTCAAAGCCAGTTCGTGGGTGTCACTACATTGCTGGAAATTTGACACAAGTTGCCGGAGGTGTTGATGTTGGTCAAGTATATCCATATGCTGTATATGTAGTTCAGCCAACTGGTTCTTAAGGTCAGTGTTCTTATTATTAATATACTGAATTTCAACCTCGCTGTCATCTCTTTCCTGTAGCAGCTGATTGCACTGTTTTTGACTGGATTCTAACTCTTTCAATGTAGCCCTCAGTTTTTCCTCCAAGGATGCAGCTCTACGGGTCAACATATTGATAGGCCAACCCTAGAGGCACCCTGGAATGAGAGAAGAGAAAGCTAAGTGAGTAAAAGGAATAAGAGAGTGATAAGATGTGGATAAAAAAGTACTGATGAAGGGCCTGTTGGGAGTTTAAGTTATTTAGAATTTAAAGAAAACAAAGCGATAAAAGCTATGTAGTGTGTAAAACTCAATTATGGGAGGATAAATTTATTATTCACTGTTACGTCTTAATTGAGATAGTAAAATTTCAGAAAATAAAAGAAAAAAAACAACAAAATTAAGTTTTGTGAAATGGTTGGGGGTCCTACTACTATTTTCAAGTGATTGTAAATCCGTTTTTTAACATTAATTTCATGAACTGGCACTGCTACTGTAATTTAACATAACAGTAGTAGGTCTAGTAATAAAGTGCAGTGATTTCTATGGGGTCTCTAACGTATTTAATGTGATTTTATGCTAGATAACTATGAACATAATGTCCAGTACCATATATAGAATTATAGGGTTATTTAGGACGCAGCTCACAGGGACGAGCAATGTACACGTTATATTGCAATAGGTAAGATAAGAACTAACTGTTTTTATATAAATAAGCTTAAAATTAAAACAAATACTCCCCGGGTTTTGTGTTGATATGGTTGATTTCAAATCCGTCCGTTGGATGACAGCTGGTGCTACTTCATTGATTTTTCTTTGATTTTGCAATGAAATTACTTATGAAGATGCCTTTTTAAGTTCACTTTTTACGCAGTCGGGTATTTAGATTTTTTTTAATTAACTTCTTTTTATTTTATACTTTTTAGTTAGGATTATAAGACGGTAAATATTTACTCACTAATTAACTCACTTATAATCGGGTGATAACAGCCTCTTACTCACTCTCTTCAAAAGTTATAAATAGTTTTTTTTTTAATTTCTCATTTAATTACATTTAAACATTTTAATCTGTATTATGTATATTTTTGTAATAACCTTTTTAACCCCTTCATTTTGATACCCACTCGATAGGCTTAGGTGTTTTTTTTTTTTCGTAAACCCACCTTTTGGCGCCATAAATCCACCATTTTGATTTTTAATAATTTTATTAATACCCACCGACACTCGCGCAATAAAGATGAATATAACGATATATCATTGGTCAAAATCGGTTCAGCCGTTTAGTAGTTACGAGGGATCATAGGGACGGACATACACATATACTTACATACATACAGCTCAAACACATAATAACCCTCCTTTTTTGGCTTCGCCGCAGTCGGGTACATAGCCGTTCTTATATATATCATGATTGAATGCTAAGCTCCATAAAGGTATAGTGTGATGAATTGATGATTATCATTTAAAAGGTTAAAATCTGTAAATATCGGCAATCAAATGTAATTATTTATACCTCTTGGCACGTCTTTTTGCAATTTACGGTAAACTGTTATTAAAAAGAATACGAACATAATGCAATATTACTTATCCTCCATAGCAATATTTATAGCCTACAGACTAAGCTAAGGAATATCCATGCAAACTCTATCCCGTAGTATTTGCACAGTTTTGACTTCTCTACAATTGTATTAAATATGTATAGGAGATAAGTTAACACTGCGTAACACTAAATGCCCCAGACGTAATAACAATAAAACTTCTATTGTGTGATGTGTCTCGTTCAGTGTTCTTCAACTGATAAAAAGCAGGCAGTCTAAATCAAATTTTGAAAAAAAGCTCTAAAACCTCAGTAATAAAGTTGAATATCCCGTGCGCTAAATAGCGTAAGTCTCAATTCTTATTTCGTTTATAACTAAAGTAATAATTGATCTAGAGAAAAAATATCTTGTGTCGGGATAATAAACTATATTTTCTTGCTGTGAATATTTATTTTAGACATAAAAGATAAACAATCTTGTTTGTTTTTTTAGAATTATCCTTAAAAAAGACGTGATTTTCGAATAAAAAATGTATTGAGAGAAAATATTACAATAATGTAACTGTCTTCAACATGGAAAGAAAAAGATCCAATATATCATATAATAAAGTTTAATTTTGCTTGTATGTGTGACTGTTTCAGAACATTCATGCAAATTAACATAAAAATAGGGAGCCTCCTCGGTGCGTTGCACGAAGGATTACAACCGAGATTATTTTATTTTCGTCACCCGGACACAGTTTTTCTAGCAATTATTCATAATCAAATCTCTGAATCGACAATTGGCCGAAAACAATAATTAACGCTAACCTTTTAATTTCAATTTGTTTACGTGATAAAATAAATTTCGCGAGTGAACAATTAAAATCTAGACATTATCGTCCTGTCGAGGCTGTGTATATAAGGGGCGCATCATCTATTTATTGCCTAGATCTAATATACCTATCAGTCGTACAATGTTGAGCTTAGCATTGTTTTTATGTATTTTGTGTTCCGTGTGTCTGTGGTTGAAGTATTTTCGTGTCAAGTCCAGCACCCATGCGTTACCACCGGCTGTCCCAGGAAAGTTACCGGTTATTGGACATGCACATAAGCTGTTTAAATACTTTACAAGTTAGTATATTTTCAAGTATTTAGTTGGCTAAGAAGCCGTCGTCCCACCTCATGGTAAATGATTACCGTCGCCTATGGACATCCGCCATACTGAAGGCGTCGCAGTTGCGTTGATATCTCACAGAGAAAGCGGAACTGTCTCATATTCCTGTCACTCCGGCACAAGCACTGCATGGCTGCAGCGACTTTGCGGCTACTTCACTAAGAACCCTACTTATTAAGTTCTTATAGCTTCGTATATATCTACTTAATGTTTATTACGTAGTGGTAGAACTAGGTAATGTACGATCTCTCAATCCTTATTAAGGCGCAGATATATGATTTTAGTGTCTTTTAAATCTGTTATTACGCCTGCATATAATACAAGTGTGTTATACAATAAATGTATGTTAAACTAGAACGCATACTCATCAATTCTATATGTCAATGTTTAAGTACTGTAGTAAAATACTTTATGAAATAAATTGAGAAAGTAATGTCTACCCAAAGCATAAAAAACGATATTACTTTCAATTTCGTATTTTTTTTGTATGAATAGACTGTTTTATTATCTATAATTATATCTGTGACTTTATTCAAATATTCATATTATCGTTACTGAAAATAAATTTTCCCTATGAAAATTAATAGTTGCGCGGCGTGAGCGCGACGCGAATTTGTATGGCCAAGGTCAGCTGCGATTATCTGACCCTTAATTGGGGAGCAGTCTACGTACGGGAAAGAAAAGTAAATTATAAGCGTATGATAATCGTTCGTATCTCTAGGGTTAGTTTTTTTCGAAATTGGTACCTGCACTATTTCTAACCAAGTGTCAGGTGCTTCGTTCTGCGTCCAAGCTTTGTTCATATGATTGGTAACCCCTTTCTATTATATTTGGGGCATTGCTTTGAAAAGCTCGATTACCACTAGGTCTGTTCCTGGAGCCGTCCTGTTTCGCATATTATTAATTCAAAATCAAATTCAAAAGTCATTTATTCAAACTAGACTGAGAATCAGCACTTTTCGAACGTCAAAAATAACATAAGACAGTCCCCCAAAAACGCCCACCTTTCACCACTTCCTAGTGCTTTAGCTAGGAAGAAGAAGTGGTGCAACAAACTCCTCAGCAGCACAGCTGTCTGTTCAGATATAAAACTTGAATCTATACAATAAAATCTATATAAATATAATAAAAAGACAAGTCCTGACTGACAAATCAACGCCCAGCCCAAACCCTTGGACCTAGAAAGCTGAAATTTTGTAGAGGTTTTCTTTATTATGTAGATAAGGAATAAGAAAGGATTTTTGGAAATAAATTCCACTCCTAAGTGGGTAAAATAGGGGATGGAAGTTTATATGAAAGTCCGTCAGTTTTGAAGTAAGGATTTTCAAATTTTGTGTTTAAGCTGACGATTGAAAATTAATTTATACGTGTTTCAGTGTTTTTGATAATTCCACCCCCGAAGGGTTAAAAAGAGGGATGAAGTTGTGTATGCAAATTTCTTCATTTTAGAATGTAAAAATCACTAAATTTATTATCTAGGCTTATGGTCGGAATCTTGAAAGGTTATCTGGTAGCCTATTTTGTAAGAATTTAGCATTTTGGAGGTTGGCCAGGGCTAATCGATGTTCCCTGGAGTGAATCGGCTGAAACATCAAGGTTTCCTGGGCAGCCGCTTTTAATACTCCAATTATGGTACACCACGGCATTTCTATGTTTTCATCCGTTGAATTGATTCCTATATTTCTTAACAGTTTAGTTACACAGTCTTGATATTTTGTTTGGGTGCATTTGCTATTGAGACCAGCATAGTAACATTGTTTAAGTTTGAAATCCTTGGCCTCTGTTGTTGTGTCTATTGCTTTACTTTTGGTATGGTTAGAATCCATTTATTTTGTTAAACATTGATTTTACGTTTAAAGTTATGCATTAATTAATTCCTGTATTTTATATAACGTTAAAACTAATATTTAGAATTGTTTTGGTTCGTATTCAAGATGTCAATATTAATGATACTGTTTTACCAAACAAGGTGGCGCGCTATATCCCCCACTCTTGTTGTTTGCCGGCGTAGCGCGTTGGCTCTTGAGGTAGTCTGATACTGTGTTCCAGCAAGTGAAATAATAAAAGTGTTAAATGAAGCCGTAGCATAGAAGTGAGTTTTATTGGAGCAGATCCAACACAATCAAGGCGTTTATATTAAAAAACAATATTTTTTAATTTCTTGTATATTTTCATCATTTAATAGACGATTTAGTGACGTAGGTCACGTTAGGGTCAGCTCAGACCGAGACGCGACGCGACGCGACGCTGCGCGTACACTTTAAAAGAGCGACTCAAAATATAACTTTATTTTCAAAGAATTTATTATATTTTTTATTTTAAAAGACACACATTTCATTGTGAGAATTTAGAATACGTTACACCACGCAGCACTACGCCTCGTGATACCTCGCGGCGTAGCGGTGAATCGCCGGTACGCGCGGCGTGCAAGAGCGGCGCTGCGCCTCACGAAGCCGCGCGAACGCAGCCGTACGTCGTTCTCATGCGCTTGCAAATGGTAGACTGCGGATGGACGCGGGGCAGGGCGGGAGCACGTGCCGAATGTAGACACGTTCCGCTGCGCCGGGCGGCGTCTCGCTGCTCAGCGAGGCGTCGTGTTACCAACGATTTTACTATGCGCCTCGCGACGTTGCGATGCGTCTCGCGGCGGGCGGCGCGCGGCGTAGCGCGAAATCACTGGCCTCTTCCAGTATCGTCACGTCGCGTCGCGTCGCGTCTCGGTGTGAGCTGACCCTTAGTGGTGGACATTTGGACCACGCCTACACAAATGTTTGCATAATGTCCTTTATATTTTATGGGACCACCCTTAAGGTAATCCAACAAATAAAGAAGCATCAAAATCAGTCGACGAGTCGATTTATCGCTAAAAATATACTAAAATACCAGATTCAAACGATTTGGGAACCTTTTCCTCTTTTGAAGTCGGTTAGAAATACATTTGCTTGGACCGCTGCGCTGTGCTTTTAGTGGACAGACACACGACATGTGACATTGATTTGCATTTTTTTTTTATAGACCTTCAGGCGTTAGTGAAGTGTGCAGCTGAAGACTGCGCAAAGCAAGGGGGACTTACTCATTGCAATTTCGGAAGTGAGCTTTATTATTGTAAGTAGTTTTGGAATTGGAATATACGTACTTAGTACATTATAACTCAATGGTATTGAGTTATAATGTACTTAAATGTTTATTTATTCATGTACTTAGAGATTATTATTATTTTCATAATAAAAAATCTCTTTCTCTCGTCTTGAGAAACGCTAAAATCGATAGCAGTTTAGAACTGTCTTCGTTTTCGACTTTAAAATCATCAAAAAAGTGCGAGTTGAACTTGTATCCGAGGATCTGAACCATCGTTGTGTGACTTCAACTATCACAAACATAAATTTTAGTTTTTATGTATTTTTATACCTGCAACAACTCTAATGTTTAAAATTATAACATCCCATTTAGGCCCCTATTGGAAAGAAAATAGAAATACAATACACACACCGGTTAAATAGACTAATGTGTAAAAGTATTGTATTTTTAGCTTTAGCTTGTTTGCAGTCTTACACTGTATATGTTTTGCTGCCGCGGTGGTTTACACCAGACGTGCGTCATTTTATTACTATAAATATACATAGATTACAATAAATCAGCGAGTGCGATTACTGCTACGCGGTGACTAACATTAGAGAAAGGAATCGTCACCTACTTGTTAACAAAGTTTATAATAAACCTAACGGGAACTAAGTGATCTTTTCTCTACGCGTTTCAACCTAAACAACAACCACAACAACTCTGCAAGTGTACGAACCGTACTGTTTGGTTATACAAGCAGCTGTGGCACACAGACGAATGGGATATAAAAAACCGGCCAAATGTGTGTCGGACCACGCACAATGAACGGTTTCATAGTTGGGATGAATTCATCCCAAGAACAAACTGAACTTTGTACGAGTAGTTGATAAAATGTTCTCCCGTACATCGATATGCATCACGGTCAATTGTCCAACTATGTAAGTGTGTAATCGCAAAAAAAAAATGTGATTAAACTACAAATTTTCGGATTTTTTCCTTTACTTCTGCTGAGACCTTGCTTCTGCCAAGTTTCATGATACTAGGTCAACGGGATGTACCCGTGCGCGTGTATATGTTTTGAGATATTTGCGAGCATCAAAATATTTCGCATAATTGGCCGATGTTTTTTACTGCACTGTTTTAGACTTACGTAATTGATATTAACTTCAGCTTGATACCTCTACGCGTTTCTGAGAAAAAGGGACAGACCGACAGACGGACGGGCGGATGAAACCCGAAGTGATCCTATATGGGATCCGTCTTTTTCCTTTTGAGGTACGGAACCCTAAAAATTTCCATTATGTAATTTAGTATGAAGTATTTATAATGTACGACTGTAGGGTGATTTTAGAAAAATAATAAATACATCTTATGGACGTGGACAAGAAGGCTCAAATAGGATTGGGCGGGTCACATCAGCCGCATGCACAATGACTACTAGGCAAAAGTCTCGACAGAATGAATGCCTGAAGATGGATGTCGCCACCGAGGCCGGCCCAGTAAGAGGTAGCAAGATGACCAGGACGCATACCGCGAGGGTTGGTTTGAGGTGGCGCGGGACGAGAGTTCCTGGAAGGACTTCGGGGAGGCTTTTGCCCAGTAGCGGGTCAGTATAGACTAATATATAATAAAAGTGTTTATTAGAGCGTTAATTTTTGTTTTCAGTGATACACGATCCTCAGGATGCATATACAGCAGCAAATGTATGCTTAAAGAAACACTATGTTTTCGACCTTATGAAAGTTGGTATGGGAGATGGATTACTTTTCTCATCAGGTTGGTAAACCACAATAATTATCTCATAAATTCATGAAATTAAAGAATAAAGATACCATAATTTTGGAGATAACCTAATCAAAGAAAGAGAGGTAGACCACCAGGATGGGTGGGATGATGACATGAGGCAAACCCCTTGAACAACATGGGGTAGAGTGAAAAGAGAGATACAGGTGTGGAAAAGGTTGGAGAGGTCTTTGCCGCAAATGGATATATACCTAGCATAAAATATAAACAAACGACTGAAGACTACACTTTATGTTTGCTAATTTAATAATATAAGATTTAAAAAATATAATCAGCCTTTATTGTTTCCACAGCTGGGTCTCTGACCTCCTCTCTGTGACTGGGATTTTATTTCACACTAGCTTCTGCCCGCGACTTCGTTCGTGAACATATTGTTATATTGCTAGTCCCCCATAGCAAATAGCGTGATAATTAATAACATACAGGCCAGACCAGACTTATAGGGAATATCTATGCATATTTTATTCAGACAATCATAAAAATTCTAACTACTATATTTTCGGCATAGAATCATTCCCAGACCTCGTAGCAATAACTTTTCTTCATAAATATTCAATGAACAGTTTAGAGTCCATGACGATTTTATTATGTTGCTAGTGATTTCTGACATTCTAAGCAGAAAATTAGGAGGTATGGCCTCAAATAATGTAGAACTTTTAGACTTGTATGGGTATTTTGTTATAACTTATGTTGACTTGAATAATTTGTTCCTTAAATTTATAGAATTCTTAACTAAAACTCCAATTTAATATATTATAATATAATATAATCTTTATTCGCTTAAAAACAAAGCATTGTAGTACACATTAAAAAAAAATACAGTTTTACAAAAATAAGTACTATATCTACAAACGTGTGGGTGAGCACTGCTCTCCTAGCTAGGTTATGAACACCTGTGTTAAGGGGAAGCAGTCCGGTCCCCTAAGGTATAATGTCGTAAAGGTTACATAGTGCTTCTGATGTTATTGTTACAATTTTGGATTTTTGACATGGAGAAAAAGTAGATGTTTTATTAAACGTGAAAATAAAATGATTTTAAGGTAAATAAATAAATGTGTGTGTGTGTATGTATGTGAATGTGGGTGTGTGTGTGTGTATGATGTTTATGTTAATATTTTTTCTGTTTCGTCATATGACTTGTTTTGGAGGTACGATTGCACAATCTTTTTGCATTTGTAATACGGTAGCCCGTAGATTTGACAGTCTTCGTTTATTTTATTATATAGGAACGGACCAAGAAAATTAAAAAATGTCTTTACAAAAGATGAGCGTACTAGCGGCCGGGTGCATATCCCATCTTTTCGACGTTTACTACGTTTTTTATTTTCTATAATTTGGTATGGGGTTTTACGATTTAGCAGAATGACGGTCTGTAGTATGAAGAGTTGTCGAACATTTAGAACTTTGCAGTGATTGTATAGTTGGTCGGTTGGAAAAAGAATAGGACGAAAAGTGGCCACTTTTAAAATGGCCCTATGTCGTACTTCTAGCGGCTTGAGGGTGGTTTTTGCTGTGCCGCCCCAACAGGAAATACAATAAGTTATGATGGATTGGCAAATTGCAAAATAGACATTGCGTATTATAGTGGGGTTGGCAATATACCGAAGAGTTTTAAAGATGTATATCAGTTTGCGAACTAGTCCAGTTAACAGACCGATATGGCATTTAAAATTGAGATTCATGTCCAACACTATTCGCAGGTATCTGATACTTTCAGCAGAGGTTACAAGAGGACATTGACAATTGAACCCTGTATTTGCGGATGACACGTGTGCGCTTTGATTAAAATTGGAGTCTGTGGTTGAAAGACCGAGCTGTTAGAATAAGTCAGGAATTTGATTTTGGAGGTATTTGGGGTGAGAGTGTGGGAATTAAGCCAATTTAACGCAACGTCAAAGCCAAGCTGAGCTAGATGCTCGACTTGTGACCAGGAATCCGCGGTGAAGGTTATTGCGGTGTCATCTGCAAAAGATATTACCCTTGCATTATCGATATTGAGATCACACAGGTCATTAATAAAGATTAAGAAAAGAGAATTTAATACCTAATTTTTATTATGAACTTGTCTATAATTGTATGTTACTGTTTAACTGACTAACGTTCATTAAATATTTGCACGCCATCAGTGCATGGCGTAATAATATGTCTTTGCACTGAATTTTATAAGTAACATCTTTTGTACCAACCACATTTTATGCAGATAAACGATTTTGCTATTTCTGGCTTTTGTAGCAATAGACTGAAGTCTATTAATTATAAAAAAAAAACCGGCCAAGTGCGTATCGTTACAATTTTTGGTTGGCGCAATCTTAAATTTTAATGTTGACCCAGTATTGTTATCAGAGACCTAGAAAACTATGAAAACGACACCCATGATAAAAGATTTGCAAATTATCAGTGGTACCATCTTCGATATTGATTTTGACCCCAGTATTGTTATCAGCGCCCTCGAAAAGCATGAAAACGACACCCAGGACGAAAAATTTTCAAATTATCATTGGCGGCATATTTAATTTTGATTTTGACCCTATTATCGTTGTCAGCGCCATCGATAACCGTGAAACGACACCCATGACGAAAAATCATCACAAAATCACGACAACCATCTTTTCGCGCAAGTGGGCTCGCGCAAGTCTCTTTCACGGAAATTTCATTTGCGCAAGTTTACCAGATCCGATGCATCAATCAACCCTCAGTTGGTGTAACTCTCTCATAAAAAATAGGATCTATTGTCATCAAACATATTTTTTCTGAAAATTTCCCATTTCCTTGCTTTTTTTATTCAAATCTTTGTAAACAGATCAAATGTTTTAAAATGTTAAAGACAGTCTCCTAAGACCGAATTCAAGTAGCTACAACGGTTAAGATACCCTTACTTCCCCATCTTAAAATAATTCCTGTATATCTCATGATGATTGACTGCTTAGCCCCATAAAGATATAGCATGATGCGTCATTTAAAAGGTTCTAAAGGTATATGTAACTATGTTCAAAGTTCTAACCATTTGGCTCATCTATTTACAATTTGCTGTAATCCATAGAGGAAACTAAACATAATGCAATATTGCTCATCCCCCATAGTAAATAGCGTGATAATATGTAGCCTACCGACTGACCAGACTAATAGATAATACGAGTATGTATACACAATTAGAACAGACTCTATCCGGTAGAATTTGCGGGAATTTTGTTTTATGAGGTATTTCTTTCCGACTAAAAATTGTGATAAGTCGGCTAATATGCTTGATATAAATATAATTTATGGCCTATAGCACTAAGTAGCATTAATGTACCTTTCTACTAGTGAAACAATTTTTAGAATTGGATCATGATTTCCAGAGATGAACCCCTACATACAAACAAACAAACAGCCAAACAAACTTACAAACAAATTTTACCTCTTTATAATATTAGTATAGAAAGCGTGGCACCAACGTAAAACTTAAAAGGAAACAACCTTAAAGGGAAAGTCAAAGTCAAAGTCAAATTATTTATTTCAAATAGGCACATAAATGGCACTTTTGAACGTCAAACCAAAGTAACATAACTTAAAGCTGATAACAACATAACTTGAACTGAAAGCAAAATAACTTAAATCTCTATTGCCCCTAATTATATAGACGAATAGTGAAATTTGCATAGCACCATGTATCAAGTTATCTAAAATGCAATATTTATTTTTTAGGAGATATTTGGAAGCTTCATCGTAAGTTGCTGACCCCAGCATTTTCTCTGCCAGTAGTTCACGGGTTCCTAGATGTGTTTAACAGTCAGTCCAAGAAGCTGACTAGTTCTATGGAACCTCATGTTGGAAAAGGACTATTTGATCACTTTCCATATTTGAAAAATAATGCATTGGAAACACTTTGTGGTAGGTAACCATCGATTTTTTTGGTACTGTTATTTTCTTGTGCGTAAGAACAATGTAAGCAGACATAATCGAACAATTACCAAGTAATGGTGCTATTATGTTTTCAGTTGGTACGTTCGGAATAGACATCATTGATGACGTAAAATTCACGCAAAAGTACATGGAATCAGTAAGTGAAATGATAAACATAGTAATCAACAGAGGCGTATATTATTGGCTGCAGAGTGATTTCATATACAGGCTGGTTGGAATGAAAAAGCGGGAAGAAGAAGTAAGGGGAACTCTAAATGCAATGGCTATTAAGGTAAGTGAGATGATGCGGATGTTTGGCAAACAGCGCAATGCTCAGGAATATGAAAGATTAGTAAATAGGTCAGTTTGAAATAAATAAATATTATCAATTTACAGGTTTTACAAAAAAAAAAGGCTAACATGGCAAACGAGGTTTTGAGCCTGGAGTCTGAAATGTCAGGTATGTGATTTACAATTAAACAAATATGTGTAATTATTAAGATGTGGTTGCAAAAAAAAGAAGTTCAGGTAAGTTGAGTTTTTATATATCTTATTTTAAAGAATCCCTCGATTATTTAATCTTGTAAAACTTAATTCTATTATTTTCCAGGGAATAAATACAAACCTTTCCTAGATCTACTCCTAGATCTGTCGAAAAACGGTGCCTTGACAGATAAGGAGATCAGAGAAGAAATGGACACGATTATAGCAGCTGGATATGAAACGACTTCTACCCAGCTAACATACACTTTGCTGCAGCTTGGAGCGCATCCTGAAGTCCAACAAAAATTGTATGAAGAGTAAGTTGATATTACAGATATAACCATCATTTCTATCTGAGGCTTATATATTATACAGATAATAATTTGTATTTATAAGCGAAACCTTTACACAAATGAAAGCTATTGCGGTACAATTTCTTGGCGTAATTTCAACCCGTTAAGCGCAGTTGAACCCAGTGGTGGTGATATGTTCGGAATACGACCATATTTAGCGTCTACAGCATATAAAAGTATTGCATTTATTTGGGTACTCCCTTTCTTCTCCTAAAGTTGTTTGTTCGAAAATCATTAGCCATAACACGTTTGTTTCTTTATTGTTTCTTTCATTGTCGTTCCAAGTTACATTTATTTATATATTTGCTAACATGAGAAATGAATATCATTGATTAATTGAGAAATGAATATCAATGACGGTCTACGGTCCCCTGAAGCTCAAAAAAAAACAAATTTCTATGTCAACGCAATAAAATATGGTACGGCCATTTCGGCGACATATTTTGATACTCGCAAATTAATCAAAACCTATATGATACTTCCCGTTGAATCATAAAATTCGGCAAGAAGCAAAGTCTCACACAGCACAAGCAAAAGGAAAGCACAAAAGTCGTTAAGTATTACCACATCGTCCTTATTTCAGCCGAAAGACATGCACTGTTCTGTGCTTCCCGAATCCAGCGGATTCCTGCGACATTCACAAAGTCATCGGTCCATGTTGTGGGATGACTTCCAACGCTCCGGTGATCGCGGAAGTTGCACTAGATCCCATGATGCCCGGTGCAAGTGTGAGAAGGGAACACTGGGGTGGTTTTTTGGCAGTAAGACTGAAAAAAAAGGCCTTCCAACGCGGCAACGCTACGTCTTCCGGTACGCGGTCGCCACTCCAGAAACTTTTGGCCCCATCCGCCTTATTTTAGTGATAGTCGTTCGTCAGGAATAATCTGGAAGAATGCATCAGTCAGTGTAACAGTTTTGTGACATTTGACACTGGGAATTTTTTTGTGACATTTGACACTGGGAAATTTGACAATGGGAAATTGCTATTGAAGACTTTGGAGTCGATCTCAGGACTAACTGCTTTTCACACGGACAACTGTACGTGGCTTGTTCCCACGTCACAAGTCCTGAGTCTCTGTGTATTTTGGCTGCTGAGACCTGAGACAGGTAAGTTTTATAAAGAGTACGTTTGTAATTATTACAAACGATCTCTTTATAAAACTTACCTGTATACACGTTAGTTTTATAGAGAATAAATGCGGGAAATAAAGAATGAAAGAAAAAGCGAAATAAAGTGAATTGTGCTATACATGCGATTGTGACCAACAGTCGATGCCCAAAAAGACTCGACTGGCTGTTCACAATTGTGTACTGGCACCTACGCTTATGTATGGATATGAATGTTGGGTATGGCAAAAGAAGCATAAAAGTAGAATCAATGCGAAGCATGATAGGCGTGACTATGAATGATAGACGGAAAACCCAATAACACTTTGCCTGAACCGGGAATCGAACCCAGGACCTCATGCTCAACAGTAGCACTGGCGACCAATAGACCAACGAGGTAGTTTTTTATAAAAATGTGACTCTTATGTGTATATTGTGGTATCTTACGACTTCCACGCGAACGAAGTCGCGGGCAGACGCTGGACATATCTTAATCTATTAAAAACAACAAATGCTGTAAGATATAATAAGATAACTCATGCATTAAGTATATTGGCAATTCAGACTTTGATATTAAGGTGAATCCGCAGCGGTATCCCGCGAAATTCAAATATTCTTACGATTTTTGGTATTAGATTTATTCCACAAGAAGTTTTCCATAAGAGATGTATTAACGGTTATAATTCTGCAAAAAACATATTTGTTATGGTCGCGAATCATATTTTTACCAAGATACAACCTGACACTGCTCTACAAATTGCATAAAAAACGTAAAAAAAATTGAATGGCACAGGCTGCCACTGCGGATACCTTAACTCTAATCTACGTATAATTTGATTTTTGCAGATTATTAGAAGTACTGGGTGCCGACAGAGACGTAGAAAAGGATGATCTTAACAAATTAGTTTATACAAACGCAGTGATAATGGAGTCCCTCCGAACGTTTCCTTCAGTTCCTGTTTTGTTAAGATACGTGGATAAGGATGTTAAGCTTAGTAAGTTCAAATTGGTTTTTAAAACCTGTTTTAGTGGTTGTAAGGATTTTCACACAATTATAGTCTCAGCAATAGTAGAAGCCTGGGCAGAGAATAGACTTGGTATAATGATATATATTTATAATGGAGGACGTTTGAGGATTAGCCACGAGCCCGTGACTAAATAATAACAGCCGCACGTGTCGAGCTTCAAGTTTAAACAACAGCTTGCAGAGGTCGGTCCATGGATGGGTGACCATTCTTTACATACCGAGACCCCTCAGTGCCTCGAAAAGCACGTCAAGCCGTTAGCCCGGCTGTCACGTAGATCTTTACCAGTCGTTACGGATAGTCAGAAGCCCGAAAGTCTGACAACTAGTCTCAGCTAGGAGTATTGTGGAAGAAGAAGCCAGAAGTCAGGTAAGCAGTCGCTTTATGTAAAATACTGGTATTCAGCTGCATCTGGTAAGACTGAAAGCCGAACCCAACCAAGTTGGGAAAAGCCAAGGCAGATGACGAATGTTATTTATATTGGTAATGATAGGTATATTCATAAATTTATTTCAGAAAATTACACGATGCGCGCTGGCAGCTATTGTGTAATTTTTCCTCTGGCAACTTACTTCGATCCATCATGGGGAGCGGATAGCGATCGGTTCAGACCAGAGAGATGGCTGGATGGTGACTTTAAAAACAACAAAGAATTTGCAGCATTTGGGTTGGGCAAGCGAGCTTGTATAGGTATTTATACAAAGTTTACCAATAAAAATGTGAACAATACTAAATGATGTTGATGATGATGAAAAAGAGACATTAAAATTCTGTTACTTTTACAGGTAGAACATACGCCATGGTATCAATGAAGGTAACTCTAGCGCACTTCGTACGTCGGTACCGAGTGATAGCAGATATGAGCAAGTTGAAGTTGAAATATGAGTTCGTAATGAGACCAGTGTCAGGACACGAGATCAGTATAGAACGAAGGACGTAACAACCACTTCTGCTACACAAAATTTATATCATCTACTTCATGGTCATCAGTTATTATTATTTTGCTGGACTCGAGGACTCTAAAGCCCTTTGTACACGTCACGGTTTCTTTACGGTACAGCGGGCGCGGCGGCGTGTCACCTGCGCCGTAGAAAAAAGAAGTGTCTGTCAACAACCTTCCATAGTGATCTATACAACACTGACGACCGAGCCTACACACGGCGAATAAACCGAAGTTTTTCACGGCAAGAAAACCGTGTTAGTACAAAAAGCCTTAGGCATACACGACGCAACCATTCACAAACTAATTAATAACGCACTGGTACGTGAAGTCGTGTATGGACCGCCATTGAAATAGTAGTAATAATGCTGTGAAATTCGGGCTTTGCGTAGTGTTGTCGACGAACGGTCTTAGAAGCTTTGTGCACTGGATGATCAAAGTCGTCGTCATAGAATTTTGCCTTAACGGCACATATTGTCAGCAACGAGTTCAATAGCCTCCCATCATAGTATTTGTCTTGTGATTCGCTAGAAACATCGCCGGTAATCGTCTTTTCAGGGAAGTCGAGAATTTTCACTTAACAAAAGTCTCAGCAGTAGCTGGGTAGAGAACAGGCTTGGTACGAGTATAATGTTATATAATATTTATAATGGAGGACGTTTGACGAGTAACATGTTCAATTGCTGAATTGAATATTGACTACACAATAATATGTAAATATTATATAATTATTTCGTATTATAGCCGTTGAGACCATGGGTTTTTTTTTTTTTTTTTTTTTTGGGTGGGAAATCATCAAATAACTTCTCCCGCTCTGGGCGGAGCGGGAGGGCGTGTCAGACTTTTACTGACTAAAACCCACCCGTGTTCCTTCCGTTGCCTGTGTGCCAGGGCCACGATATCCCTTTCGGACAAACTCGCAACCCCGGCAGGCATTGGTCCTAACGGACCCCGTCAGTTTGTGCTGACATCTCTTTGAGGCGCGCGTGGAACACAACGCGCCGTCGACCCGGGCCTGGTCCTTATCGGACGGCGAGCTACCCATCGCTCACCGTCCGCAGGCCCGCGCCTACGGTGGCCGGAAATCGGCTTGCGACTCCCGACGCCCGGGGCGTCTCCTGCGGCGACTAGGGGCATGAGGGCGCGAACCTTGTCTCACCCTCACGCGTTCCGCCTCCTCCTTCGCTAGCATAACTGCTTCGCAGAAGGAGGTGACGGCCTCCCATGCACTCTCGCTCCGAACCATGGCCTGAACCAGGCCCGGACGCGAGAGATCGCCGCCGCCGATCGCCTCCGTGAGGACACGGCGGTGCTCCGCCCAAGCTGGGCAGACCTCCACCGTATGCTCCACCGTGTCCTCCGGGCGATCCACACAGTGGTGACACCCGGGCGTTTCCTCCCGCTTAATCCTAAACAGGAACCTCCCGAAACATCCATGTCCGGTGAGGACCTGCGTCAGGCGGAAGGTGAGGACGCCGTGGCGCCTCTCCAGCCACTCCTCAAAGAGGGGACTTATCGCCACAATTGTGGCGTGCCCAGCGCTGGGTTGCGACAATCACACTCTCCATGTCGCCATGAGATCCCTACGCAATTAGCCCGCTGGTGTAATATGTCAAAATGTGAAATTTTGATAATAAATAATAATTTAATTAAGGTTACTAACCGAGTAAATAAAAATAAAGAAGGCTCTGTCTACTATATTTGCAAAAACGGCACGATTTTTGACGGCACGGTTGGCGCAGTGGTTAAGCGATTGACTGCTGCGCTGCGTGTCGCGGGTTCGATTCCCGCACGGCACAAATATTTGTATGACCTACAAGTAGTTGTTCCGTGTCTGGCTGTTTGTGTATGTGAGTTTAAATGTTTGTAAACGTACCCATGATACAGGGGAAATTCCTAGTGTGGGGGACGTTTTAAAAAAAAAAAATAGTCTTGCCTTGAAATGCCTTTATTACTTAAGGGTTTTCGACAAACAAACGTCAATAAAATTTACTATTACCTACAGTTTCTTTTTCCAAGTTTTACCGAACAAATAGACTTGTCTCGAATCGAAACCTCATTCCGTAGTTTGCATCAAATATTTAAAACGTATTCACTAGGGGTCGTGCGATACTAAAAAGAGATAGAGTTGTTAACTTTAATGCTACAGACATCGGGTTAAACCACCTTTAAAGTTGAACTGCACTCGAGTTAACGTACGTGGGTAGGTAGGTACTTCGTGTGGATTTCAGCTTAGAATTCTCGTTAGGATGTGAGTGAAACTGTTTTACAGTTGCTGTTCCAGGTCTGGCTGTTTGTGTATGTGAGTTTAAATGTTTGTAAACGCATCCACAAAACAGGATAAATTCCTAGTGCGGGGAAAAGTTGAAAAATAAATAAAAGGTGGCGTACTCTGGGCCATGAAGTGGGCAACTGATGGTTACCACAGAAATAGTGAAAAGTTAGTAAATTCATGGCTGGGATAAGGTGCTATTGAACTGTTAAGCAACCTGTTAGTTGGTTAAACTGGTTGGTTATTTCAAAATCGTAACCTTGTAGAAGAAACATCAATTTCCAAACATTTTCTATAGAATCATAAGCTGAGGCTGTGCCTGCATCTAACTGTCGGCGCCACGCGACACTCGGCCACATACATTGGTAATTTTTTCACCCTGAACTGAAATGCAAACTTGTGACTACTTTTTGTACGACATTTTTTTTTGTGCTAGTAATGACCTAGTCTTGGCCATGTTTGATCTTGAGGCAAGTAAAACACTTAAACATTTAGATTCTCTCTGAGCTACGCAATATTCCTTCTAGACAACTCCAAATATCTCTTATCAAATCTGGTTTCTATCTTAGAATTCCCAGAACCACCTTTTTTAATGGAATATTTACTCGTACATAGACGTTTCGCTACCCACAGAAGCGGAATATTTCTAACTTACTGAAATTTATCCATTACCAAGTTACCTGCTATGTTTGCTGAGGAGACTAACGGAGTGTTTTTCGCGCAAACATCAAATATTTCATAAGACATGCTTACATTAGAGCCTACGAGTCAAAATTTGAAAAGGTCATAATGTATTCAAGCGTGCGCAGGTTTATGAACAAAATTGGCTGTTAGAATATAATTATCTTCCAGTGTTATTAAAGTGACTTTCATACTCGCAATATGAAACTCACTTTATTAACACTGGTTCAAAAAAAAGAGTTTAAGAGTTAGAGTAGAGGTTCCATTTTGTATGGAGTAAGTGGAATTTAAACTAATAGTGCCACCAGTGTGGACATAGCTCACAGAATAATAAATCTGAAGTGGCAATGGGCCGGCCATATTAGCCGTAGAACCGATGACCGTTGGAGACGTTTTCTTGAATGGAGACCGCGAATCGGCAAACGTAAGGTAGGACGCCCTCAGGCTAGTTGGAGCGACGATCTTCGCAGGGTGGCTGGTAGCAGCTGGATGAGAGTTGCCGAGAATCGAGCTGAATGTCGTGCAATTGGAGAGGCCTATGTCCAGCAGTGTACTGCTGAAGGCTGATGATGATGAGGATGTGCCGCAATAATGGAATGCTCTTAGGTGGACATGGCTTATGCTGCCAGCTGTAACTCAATATTTTTTAAATTCCTCAGCGATCGGCTTCCACGGTATCTCCAAATCTCGTTACGATATCAAAAAAATATTCATCATCAACACCATTTCGCCCGAAAGACGTCCACTGTTGTCGGTTGCCATAATCGCCACGCTTGGCAGGTGAGTTGGCGATCGCTGTATAGTGTTAAAATGCATATAGAACGCTGCTGCCCATTCTGTAGTAAGTCCCTTAGTCGCCTTTTACGACAACCACGGGAAGAAATAGGATGGTGCTATTCTTTACGTCCGGAACAACAAAATAACATGGGTAGTTGGGGCACTGAGGCCAGGAAGCTCACTAGGGAGATAGGGCACAATCTCCGTTTTAAAACGAGTGACTCCCGCGCCGGCTCGTTCTTGGTGCAAAGGTTAGCCATTGCCATCCAACGTGGCAATGCTTCAAGCGTTATGGGCACCTTTGCGCCGGGAACAGTTAGTATAACTTAATATTTGATTAAGTTTTTTGACGTGTGTGTTATGTATGCGTGACTTTTAACATTTAAATGTTGTGTATATTAATTTGTAATTATTAAATTATTTGGTTTTTGGAATACAATTATAATAAACCCCGACCAAGTGTTTTTTTTTTGTGTCAAAAAGTTATACCACTGCCGAATAATGTTAGTTTTCTTGGAACAAGCCATTATGCCCGATGGGATTCCCCTACTTTTCAGAAATCTTTATGGACTAGATCCAAAAAACTATGATACAACAAACTTTCACATTTCACAAACATTATGAAGTTCCATACAAATTTCCATCCCATAAAATCCTTTTAGGGGGATTCATTTTCTAAAATCCTTCCATAGTGCTCACTTTCACAAGAAAAGGAATTTCTGTGCAAATTATGCTTCTAGATCCAGAAGTTTAGGCTGTGTGTTGTAAGTCAGTGAATTTTCCCAATGTCTGTGTATAGCTTACCATTTTGGATCATTTCAAGTCTTAAGAGAATAAGATTTCTTCTCGGCAGGCATGTAAAGGTTAGGGGTTAGGGATCCAAAGCCAAATGGTAAAAAGCGGTCCATCGATCTGCTCGACCGTCCAGATGACACACAGTCATTTTACTTGGAGACTATTGGCACTGTATCGATGAAAATTTGAAAGAAGGTATATTCAGTGGACCTCTAAACAATGACGCACTGAGATAACGAAAAAAAATATTTGATACATTCTCCATACATAAAAACAAAGGAAAAAAAAACTGAAGCACTTAAGCGGATACGGAGTATCGTTGGAACCTATAATCAAAAAGATGTTGATGTTTCTAGGTGATTTTTTTTATTTAAGTCAGCCCCTTATGGCATGTGGGATGTTTTTAGTTGTAAACGCACAAATAACTTTGTTTTTCATATACTTTTTTAAAATACTTTGAAACATTAACTGATTTTTGTGGTCGATAACGTCAATAAAAAAAAAATAACGTCAAATATTCATCAGTCGCTGTGTGTAGTCGTGGTGCGACACGCACTAGGCCGGTTTTTATACTCGCCTATTATCGGGCGGGTAGGCATAGTCGTTAAAGCCAAAAAGGGTCAGAGGGTATTTAGGAAATATTTCACTAAACCGGCCAGAAATACTGGAAATATGAATGCAATCATTTTAAAATCAATACTTTCTCGTCTCTGTTAATGCTTCATGACTCAAAACTAATTATAACTTTAAAAAAGCTGTCAAGAATATTAATTGGAGCCATAGATTTCTATCTCATTCTATTGTAAACTCTATGGTAGATTCACAGACTTCACTAAAGACGATGAAATTTACCGAAAGGCAAGTCCTAAAAGCACTATCACGAATCGATATTTCGATACGATCACATTGTCCGAAGATCTTTGGGCAATATCCATTTTAAAGTCTGTACCTCCACATAATTTATAATAATAATATTTTTTTATTTTTTCTTACCGCAAATTACAGAGAATGTTAGTACAAAGTCTACAGACTAATAACTAATCTACTTTTATAATTAATATGAAGGAAGACTGGTGCCTAAACTAAGTTTTTTCTAAACCTGTATGTCAGGTCACCAGGCCGTAAAACAAAGTTTTACATTTTTATTGTGTGGACTGTTTAACGATATTAACATCATGATGGTACCTTGTCAAATTGACGACACGGTTGGCGCAGTGGTTAAGCGATTGACTGCTGCGCTGCGTGTCGCGGGTTCGATTCCCGCACGGAACAAATATTTGTATGACCTACAAGTAGTTGTTCCGGGTCTGGCTGTTTGTGTATGTGAGTTTAAATGTTTGTAAACGCACCCACGATACAGGAGAAATTCCTAGTTTTTAGAAAACGTTTAAAAAAAAAAAAAAAAAATGATATATAGCTATGAAAACATCATGTACGTCAGAAAAAAATCAAGTAAAAGAGGTGAAAGACATAATTATAATAATAGAAATAGGGACCTGTTAGCTCAATCAGGTTTCAGATAAGTACCGCTGATAAAAATGCTTGGCTCAATGCTGGTCCAGGGGGCCGATCGCGCTAATTTTGAACGTTAATACCAAAACTAAACCACAACCAAAAACGTTACGTTAGACACATTTCGTATCGCGCTAATCATTTCAACGGAAACGATTTAGCTTTACTTTGGAAGTTACGTTGGAGGAACGATCGATCGAACTTTCAGTATTGGGTAACGTCAACGATTTCGTCGTTCAGTAAAAATAGCGCGATACCGTTTCTCACATCAGCAAAACCAAAACTAAACCAAAACCAAAAACGTTCTGTTCGAACGGTAATTACGTTGAGAAATAGCGCGATCGGCCCCCTGCACCCCAACCACAACTAGCGCGATCGGCCCCCTGCACCCCAACCACAACTAGCGCGATCGGCCCCCTGCACCCCAACCACAACTAGCGCGATCGGCCCCCTGCACCCCAACCACAACTAGCGCGATCGGCCCCCTGCACCCCAACCACAACTAGCGCGATCGGCCCCCTGCACCCCAACCACAACTAGCGCGATCGGCCCCCTGCACCCCAACCACAACTAGCGCGATCGGCCCCCTGCACCCCAACCACAACTACCGCGATCGGCCCCCTGCACCCCAACCACAACTAGCGCGATCGGACCCCTGCACCCCAACCACAACCACCGCGATCGGCCCCCTGCACCCCAACTACAACTAGCGCGATCGGCCCCCTGCACCCCAACCACAACTACCGCGATCGGCCCCCTGCACCCCAGTCACAACCCATTGACCAACATTTTCGCATTGATCGCTTTACGCGTTGCGAGACTGCGGACGTGTGTTTCGTATTGATTATAATGAAATAAACAATTACGACAAATAAATATAAATATTTTCGCCGTCAACATAAAGAAAAGCGTGTCGCGTGTGACTTGTATCTTTTTTTTACAGACTTTCATGTGCAAGATGAACTAAATAATTTTTATGAGTCCGCGTATCACTGGTCAGTTTCCCTCAGTAGTCAGTTTATTTAATTCGCCATTTTCGTTGATTAGTCAGTTTCACTGATTGGTCAGTTTTACCGATTAGTCAGTTGCTTTAACTCGCCATTTTCTAGTATTTGCCAGTTTCGTTGATTCGTCAGTTTTATTCAATACGTCAGTCAAAGTACAGTCGGTAGAAAACTCATACACGTCTGCTCATTTAAATATGTACGTATTACGTAACATAACATCACGGCTGTTTCCTCAAAGGGCTAGGCAGGGAAAAATTAAAAAAAAAAAAAAAAATTTACAAATAATTTTGTTTTTTTTTAAATATTCTGATTGTAAAATCAATATTTCACTTTTGTTTACTTAAACGTAAACATATCTTTTACGCTGAGTGTACTAAACTGACGAATCGACGAAAACTGGGAAATACTGGAAAATGGCGAGTTAAAGCAACTGACTAATCGGTAAAACTGACCAATCAGTGAAACTGACTAATCAACGAAAATGGCGAATTAAATAAACTGACTACTGAGGGAAACTGACCAGTGATACGCGGACTCATTTTTATAAACAATAATTAAAGTGTTTCTAAATATTTAAAAAAACCAAGCGTCTTACAAAATATAAATATTCAAACAAATTGGAAGTACTATTGTATTTTCAGAATATATACAATTTGTTGATATTTTACGAATTTTATATTGAGTCCGTCCGTCCGACCTGTTGTATGGCGTCGTTCCACAGTGCACCGGCCGCCGCGTTCTCGAAACGGACTATGGTGAGAAATTATGGGCATGATGCGGCCGAACTGTTCACGTATGTGTTGTGTATATTAATTGTACTAACTGCTAGTGATGATGAGAACATGAGATTGTATTGTAATTAGTAAGTAGAATATTATACAAATAATTTAAAAGGCCTAGTCATAATATTGTGTCTGATTAAATATTAAGACCTAGCTTCTACCTGCGACTTCGTTCGCGTGGAAGTATTAAGACACCAAAATATACTAAAATAACAGCCATATTTTTATAGCGCTTCTCTGAATACTACTTTTGTAGTCAAAATATGCAGAGTCCGGAATGGTGACGCGGGACTAAGCGGCGCGGACGTACAGTTGTCCGTGTGAGAAGCAGCTCGTCCTGAATTCGACAAACGCAGCCTGCAGTAGCAATTTGCCATTACTTGCGAAGTTTCTCATTTTTAGAAAATTAATGAACGCCTGCGTTCCTATATATACCTACTACCTAATGGTACAACACTGATATACTGACTGATGCATTTACAGATTATTTCTGACGAACTAATCGTATCCGGTCAAATTATACCAAAAATAGGAGTAATAATAATAATAATAATAATAATAACGTTTATTGTGTCCAAAAAATTATACATGAACAATTTTGGGTTTGGAGTCTTCATTTAAGCAATGCCTGTATTAGAGGACTCCGCTCCTTCACAACAGTAAGTACTTGCTTAAAACACAATAAAAAACAGTATAAAACAACAAAAAATACAGTAAAAAGACAAATTATAATTATGTGAACTTGTGTGAGCGTGTGCATGAGTGTGTATGTGCTGTTGAGTGTGCATGAGTGTTTTGGATGTGTGATTGTGTGAGTATGTGTGTGTGAATGTATGTGTAGGATGAGCGGGTCGTATACTTGTTAAGATACGTTTTGTAGGAGAGCTTCCGTATTATCATATGTCAGTGGTTTTATCCAGTCAATCAACATTTCTTTACTTAAATGATAAGATTTTTCATATATGAAAATTTCTTTATTTATTTTGTTATATAATTGAGCTGATCGTTTACTAAATTGCGTAGATCCGAATTTGGTCTTGGTTAAAGGTATTTGAACTATATTGTGTTTTCTTCTCCTAGAGAGTATATCCGGATTGTAAGGTAAAGTTTTGTGCATTTTTAAAATAATTTGTGTAATGTATAGTTTCCTAACTGACAGTACATCACTAAGTTTGTAGAGGTTCTCTGTAGAATATCTCCTTTTTTTAAAATACATAATTTTGAGCAGGGCTCGTTGTGCTCGCTCCAATTGGATGAAATTAGATTTTGTTGCCCCACCCCAAACAGGAATACAGTATATCAATGTTGATTGCGCAAGAGAAATATAGACTTGAGTGAGCACATTTCGAACAGTAGGCTTACCGCTACTCTGTATAGACCTAGGGAGCACGTGACGCAGATTCTTAAAAATCCAATTTAGCTTGCGGACCCGATTCGCCACCTGCTCAAGATGGGGGTACCAACACAATCTCTGATCCAGCATTACCCCTAAATATTTTGTGCTATAAACTTTGCCAATACTAGAACAGTTACAATTATCAACATTATTACCATCACAAGTGTGTATAGTGATTCGAAAATCGCCGGTTGGTTGAGTACGATTGCAAATGCTGAAACTTATAAAGTTTGTTTTGGAGGCATTTAATGTGAGAACATTAGAATTAAGCCAATTCGCAACCTGGGACATTCCCAACTCAGCACTACGCTGCACATTATGCCATGACCTACCACAGAAGATGACAGCTGTATCATCGGCGTACGACAGGACTTTGGCATTAGGAATTTTCATGTTACACAGGTCGTTTATGTATATCAAGAAGAGCGTTGGACCTAATACACTACCTTGGGGGACGCCGTATGATACATCTGTGACATCACTTATATGTTGCCCCACTTTGACACTCTGCTTCCTATTTGAAAGATAATTCCTAAACAGATCAAGTGCGATATCTCTAATACCTATTTTTTCCAGCTTGTTTACAAGAATAGGCGCAGAGACGGTATCGAATGCATTTTTAAGGTCTAAAAAGACAGTTAGGCACTTATCTCCATTGTCAAGATGATTTGCCACTGAAGAAGTTAGTGATATGACGGCGTCCTCAGTGGAAATACCTTGCCGAAAACCAAACTGTGAGTCGGAGATGATATTGAATTTGTTTAAGTAATTAAGAAGCCTAACATTTATTAATTTTTCAATAATTTTGGATATACTAGTAAGAACAGAAATTGGTCTATAATTGGTAATATCGCCTCTACCCCCACTCTTGTGCACAGGAGTAATAATGGCTATTTTTAACGGGTCAGGGAAGATGCCAGACTTAAAGCAGAGGTTCGCAAGATGGGCTATGATAGGGACGGCTTCCATGCCTACATACTTTAAAAATTTCGTAGAGATGTTGTCCCAGCCAGGGGCACTGTCAGCTTTTAGGTTAATTAATATTCTGTATACTTCGTTGGCGTCAGTTTCAAAAAGCACAAAAGAGTTAACTAGATTTGATGCGTTACTGCTGTGATCGAAGGCATAATTGACGGTAGTAGGTAGGATTTTTTGAGCCAGGTCATGGCCAATTTTAGAAAAATAATTGTTGATAAAATTTACTGAATCAGACGGGGTTGGCTGAAGTTTTAACAACTCTGCATCATAATTATTTGTTTTCTGTGAGTAGGTAATAGCTTTTATGTTTTTCCACAGTAATTTATTGTTATTAACTGATTTTGATAGCAGATTCCTTTCATATTCTCTTTTTAGTTTTTTAATCAAATTGTTACAGTAGTTTCTGTAACGTCTGTATGTTATTTTTAGAATTTCATTGGTTTGATCCTGACGAAGTTTATTTTGGAGTTTATTCCGATTTTGTATACAGCGCAAAATACCATTGGTAATCCACGGTTTTAAAATGCGTTTTTTACTAGGGATCTTTAATATGATAGTATTTAATTTGATGGAATCAGCTAGAGTTTGTATCAATAGAGTACACAGAGAATCAGGATCATCACAGAAAAGTAATTCACTCAGGTTCTTTTCTTTTAAATAATGTAGGGCCTGATCAAAGTCAACAAATGTCTTGGTTTTACGAGCATTTTGTATACATTTTTGCTTAGACAATACTAGAAGGGTTGTGTAATGGTCAGTTACTGTGGTATTAAGGATAGCAATAGTGGATGAAAACTTTTTCTTATTTACCTTAAGCATGAAGTGGTCCAGGCACGATTTGTCTCTCGTTGGCAACAGATGCCCTGGAAGGATACCATGTAAAGACAACATGTTGAGGTAGTTCATTCGATTTTTTAGTTCATGGGACTGCTCAGTTAGTTTAGGTATAATATTAATATTTATGTCGCCTGCCACAATAATGTTTTTATTTGGTGATACGGTCTCCAAATGATTGTTGAGCGAACTGATAAAACTGTCGGTGTTTGAGTTTGATGGTGATCGGTAAATACAGAGAATGACGTTATTCAATATTTCCAGGCTTAAACACGAGGCCTGAGATAATGTTGTTTCTGTAACCTGATGTTCGAGTGCACTCTTCACATAAACGACCACCCCATCATTTTGGTTTAGCTGACTTGAAGTCATGTATGAACTGTAATTTTTAAGTTGAGGAATAGGTTTATTGGAATTTAACCTACATTCTGTAAATATTATGATATCTGATTCGAAGTTAAATGTAGACATTGTCAATAAAAAATCATCAAAATTACAATAAATGCTTCTAATATTCTGTGAAAAAATAGTTAGGTCACTTTTATTTACCAAAATGTGTTTAGACAGCTCGTTACTGTCGCATTCAATGGTGCGCGCAATCTCAAAGTTATCTATATCAGTAACTGTCTGAAGCGTATTACTCATTTAGTTGGAATATTAATAGAATGAATGTCATTACATGGAGCAAATACGTTAAAGTAAATAAGGTAACTTTTGAACTCTCATAATTAATGGATACAAGAAAAGACAATGTAGAATTTATATAGTAACGAACGTTTACTCTTTTTATATTACTAATGTACCATAATACACAACACGGTGTGAGGTACACGTAAATAGCGACTGAATGTATTATAAGTATACGTAACAATGTGTATATGTATAAATGAGTTTTGGTTGGGGATGCGTAGTGTAAGCCTATAAGAAATAAGATTGTTTTGTATAAATGATTGTTGTGTAAGTGTTTAATGCATGTATATGAGTTGTGTGTAAGCCTATGTGGTATAAAGATACGACATGTTAAATAACATCTATTTATAACTATGGTGATTAGCACCGCGCATAAAGTATTAGCCGTATACAGTAAAAAGCGGGTGATTGCATAAAAAACACGGGGCGAAGCGGTAATGCTGTATACAATATTTATAGTATAATAATGAAAGTGACATAAATACCAAAGGCAACATGTATGTAGTCATTTCTGCAGAGTCAGACTGTGAATCTGGCCCTCACTTTTAATAATAATAGTCTGCGATTGTTCGTCCTTTTTTACATACACCTTACCGTAGGCCGTCCAACAGAATTTATAGGCGCCTGATTTTACTAAGTCTCGGGCGAGGAAATGTAGGCGAGATCCTTTTGTTGTTAAATGCTCCGTAATAAATATGGGGGTATCTTCCTGTGTTTTAAAGCCAAGATGTTTACAACATAGTTTAGTTTTGTGCTTGATATTAAAAGCTTTTCCCATCTTCAATATTTCGTTTTTCAAAATAGTGAAACTCGTTTCAACAATAATAGGTGACTGATTGTTGTCTCTGTTGGTACCTCGCAGTCTGTAAATATCCTTAATGTCATATTTATTAATTTTACAATCAATGCTTTGCGACAGGAACAAAGTCAGATCCATAAGATCATCCTTGGTTTCGTTATTTTTTTTCGGAACGTTTTTTATTACAAAGTTTGATTTTCTACTGCCGATTTGCATGTCCTCAAATTTGTTCTCCAATGTAACTATGTACTCCTTATCTTTCTTTGCCTCGGTTTCTAAATGGTGAATTTTTTTCTTGAATTCATCGTTTTGCGCGGTAAGAAAAGCTATTGAGTTCTCAATATTGGCATTTGATAGCTGAATTTCCTTCAGAGTAGCGGACATTTTTGACATCTCATTACTTTGATTTACTGAAAAAAGAGATATCATCTTCCTCATCTCTTCTTTAAATTCTTGCAGTTGTCTAGAGAGATCATCATCCATATCCTCTCTGCACCTCTTGACTCGTTGAAAAACATAATTAGGTGGGGTCTTATTAGTATTTCCCAATAGGTTTACGTCAGTATCGGACAGTGATTTATTCAACAAAGTGTCCGTAGTAGTCATAGTATTTGTAGTAGAAGTGCGGCTGCGTTAGATCGTAGTAATTTTCTTCGGCGCACGTTATGGAAGTACTTGAATGCTTGTTTACGCTGCCACTGGGCGCCGCCGTGTGGGAAGCAGCTAGATACTCAACAGTCGAGCGCGCAAGACAAAAGACGACAATTGTTTTGACTCAGTATATGCTACTCGCACAGGCACTCCGCGTTTGTCAAGGTCGGGCTTGCCCTTCACTTTACCACACAGATAGCACTTAATTTAGAGTTTTATGACCAGTAACTTAAGTAATATTTCCGAGTGCCAAAACATTAAAATGCAAATAATATTTTAGTAAAAAAATAGTTAACGCGTCCGATTAGGAAGACGGCACGGACGAGAGAGGGAGTAAAGGTCAATAATTCACACCCAGCTCAAAACTAGTAGGATTTTTCAAAACACTATTATAAATAAAATCTAAAAAGTCCTCATCGATCCGATACCTGGAAAAAAAATACTGGGGGTCAAAGGTCACAAAAGCGGATTTTTCGCGATTTTCAGCAAAACGGTAAGTTTTATCATAAAATTAGTTCAGACGAAAAATGTAAGGTCTACCGAGGCAAGTGTGACAGTGGGGCTAGTGTAACATTTTTAAATTACGCGCCTTAAACACGTTTTTCGTTTAAGTGCCATCTATTGAACAACGGAGGAACTTTTACTGAATTGACAGTAACAACGATAAATGGTCTAACTTGTACTGCTTTATCGACACCCGCCATTTTGGATAACTAAACGACTGGTGACAAGCGTTAGGCAATTCGAGAGGTGATGTTTGAAGTGTTTTTGTGAATATTTTCAAGTTATTTCAACAAAATTCAAGGTAAGTGGCAAAAAATAATGTAGATAAGTAAGTGTGATATATTTATGTGACTTAAAATCCATTATCTATTCAAATACGAGACCTGTTACACTTACCCCGAATAATACCCAACATGTATAAGTGTGACAGTGTCACGCTTACCCCAGTGGCGTTGTATGAGAATATCATTACTAGTGATGGGACAACGTATTTTTTTTTTATTTCATCGATCAAATTATTATGAGGAAGTATGATCTCAGAGTAAACATATTACTACGATGCCTTTTGTCATACCTAATAAAGATTTTTTTTTTATATTTTAGATGGTACGAAATTATAAAAGAAAAACTACTGATAAATACTCTCGAGAAACTCTGCTCGGCAGCTGTTAATGCAGTAAGGGAGGGACAGATGACGGCTTTGAAGGCATCTACAGTTTATGGTGTACCTAGACCAACAATAATCTCATACTTAAATGGTGATCGGGGTATGAAATCGAAAACTCATGGGAGACCGACAGTATTTACGACTGAATGTGAGAAAGATATGGCGTCAATGTTACACAGTATGGAACGGCACGGTTTTGGTTTAACTCAGCGAGAAGTCAGAGCTCTTGTTGGACAATACGTTCGTAGAAATAACATTGACACTCCCTTTAAAGACGGAATTCCAGGGGAAGAATGGATACGAGGCTTCAAAAAGAGAAATAAATTAAGTTTAAAAAAACCACAATCCGTAGAAATAGCGAGAAAGAAGGCAGCCGATCCTTTTCTTGTAAACGAATTTTATGATCTACTAGAAGAAATTGTGCAGGAGCAAAAATTAGAAGGTGATCAGATTTGGAATCTTGATGAAACAAGTTTTTGCCAAGATCCAGGCAAGTCGAAAATTATTGGATTAAAAGGCTTCCAAGACAAGAACTACCAGTTCACCTGGTCGCGATAACACAACAGTGTTATTCGCATGCAACAGTTGGGGTCAAAAAATTATTCCTTTAATCATTTTCAAAGGAACATATCTTTGGAACTCATGGCTACCTGACGATGATTCGATTGATTCAGCATTTGCATCGACCTCGAAAGGTTGGATGGAGGCTTCCGTCTTCGAAAGCTTTTTTTCTAACGTATTAATACCTGAAATATGCAAAACAGGTAAACCACAGCTTGTGATATACGACGGCCATTCAACGCATCTGGACTTGAATGTTATTTTAAAGGCAAAAGAGAACAAGATCACCATTCTAAAATTGCCGCCTCATTCTTCTCACATTTTACAGCCGTTAGATGTGAGCACTATGAAAGCGATGAAGGATCGATGGGATCAAAAGTTAATTAAATGGCAACGGCTTAATATCGGTAAAAAGTTACCAAAAAAAGAATTTACCCAAATATTGGTAGAAACTTGGAATGACCTGGAACCATTGATATTGATGAACGGATTCCGAAAAACCGGTATATATCCTTTGGATGGGAACCAAATCGGAGAAGACAAATTTGATCCTGCATCACTACAGCGTTGGAAAAATCATTTAGCAAATAAA
The DNA here is from genome assembly GCA_963921375.1 of Tiliacea citrago. NCBI lineage: Eukaryota > Metazoa > Arthropoda > Insecta > Lepidoptera > Noctuidae > Tiliacea > Tiliacea citrago. The sequence goes on from OY992802.1 coordinate 1,876,852, forward strand.
ACTACAGAAGAAGAAGAAATAATCACGGAAACTCAACATATTCAAAAACAGAATATTGAAACGGATGAAACAACACAAATAATTCATCAACTTGAACAAGAATTTGAAGGAGAAACTGTACAGGAAGCTCAGAAGGAACAACAACAATATGATGAAACCACCGAAACACGCAAAATGTTCGGTTGTGTACATAGAGGTCCAGCTAAAAATGTTGGCAAATTTAAACTTATCCCTAGGAAACAAAGCAATTCTAACGCTTTAACAATCATAAGCCAAAATAAAGTTATCATGGAACAGTCAGAGGAAAAGAATAATAATATCAATGTAACTTTTGGGAGCTTATTACTTGAATCCATATCAAGAGGAAAAGAAGAAACGAAGCAAAAAAGAAAACGCTTAGGAATAGGCGCTGAAGTAATCACAACAAATGATTACATTGAAAGAAAAAAAAAGGAAAGTGAAGAAAAAGAAAACTTGAACAAAAGAGCAAGAAAAGTTATTAAAAAGAAGCCAAAGAAGACGCAACCTAAAAAAATACAAAGAAAAATATCACTCACTACTAGCGAATCTGACATTATGAGTACGCACTCCGATTCTGATTTAATGGATGCTTGTAGTGACAGTGATTCTGAGAATGCTCAAGACCAACCATTACGAAAAAAATCGACACATGCGAGTATACTTACGGTACAAGCTGATATTAATTATGAACCAAAAACAAAAGCGCATGCGATAGTAAAAAAAACTGTTGATGCGAAAGATGTAAACAAAACACAAGTTTACAAAGAAAAACAGAGAAACTTGACCAAAGAAGAAATAATGAATGCTATTCAAACTGATACGGAAGAAAATACCAGTAATTTGATTTTGGAAGTAAATGACACTGTTCTGGTTCGGTATTTCGAGAAAAAGAAATGGAAGTTCTATGTTGGTACTATACAGACAATTGAAAAAAATGATCGGTACAAAGTTTTATATTATAAGCATTCTGTAGACGAAAATACGTTCCTAACATTTTCGGTTCCAAAGAAATTAGACGTTGATGTAGTCCCTATATCAGAAATTGTAAAAAAAATTGAGCTTTTGGAAGTTAAACAAAATTCAAATGTTTTTGTTCTTTCCAACGACCTAGATGATGTATACTTTAAGTAAACTTAGTGGTAAAGTGTTACCGTTTTATTTTATTAAACTTTATGGTTTTTCAAATAAAATTCTATTTTAGCTAATTTAATTGTGTTTTATTATGCAAAAAAGTACCTGAGGTAAGTGTGACAAGATTTTAACATAGTTCACATCACTATTCATCAAAAAATCTGTTACACTTGCCCCATGACGTCATAAATCTATTGCTACGCGAAAAGTTATCATATAATTATTGAAATAGATCATATAATGTGTTAAAATTAGTAACATCTCATAAGATTTATCAGATACCACAGGCAATATAAAGAATACAACAACGAAAATGCTTATTGTTACACTTGCCCCATTGGTGGGGAAAGTGTGTCAGTTATTAACATTGAAACGTTTTTCTTAATGAAAGTCACGAAAAACTAGTATTAAATACTAAAATATTTTATGAAACATAAAATAAATCAATAATCAACGTATTAAAAGTAAATAATTTATGTTAACCTATCACGGCATAGAAATATTGATATACAAACTTTTGTACTAATGCATTTATGTCACACTTGCCTCGGTAGACCTTAATTCAAATTAAAAAAAAAAAATTAACAGACGTTTTACTCAAGCAGCCTGTGGACAACATGCTGCTGAGGCTCCCTCCGTTTTGCGGCGCCTAACACAAGTCAAGCAGATCAAACAAAATGGAAGAGATTAAGAAACTCTAAGGCTAGGTTACAAGGTAAACAGTATGAAGGTTTTGAGAAGGATAGTAATGGAAAATACAAACAAACACTGTTAAGACCAGCTAAAGACTTACAGGAAAGATGTGGTGGGCATACCGAAATGAGACATGGGGGACGAAAACAAAGGTTTGAATGTGAAATATTAACCGAAGAAGACCGAGAACTGATTTTTGATTCTTATTGGGCACTGAGTTCTTGGGAAGCTTGTAAAGCATACGTCCGAAGTTTAGTAAGCGTATATGAACCACAGCATGGACGTTCTTCAAGCGTAGATTCTATACGATAGACAAAGCATTTAAATTGACGTTCTTCAAGCATAGATTCTATACGATAGACAAAGCATTTAAATATTTCCTATCTTCGAAAGATAATGCTAAGAGAGTTTATGTTTGTAAGCAAATGTTTATGAAAACTTTGTGCATTGGCCTAAGACAACTGAGGGATTGGGTTGTTCCTAATAAAGATGCGACAGAAAGTTCTATTATCTCTCAAAATAGTAATGAGTGTAATGCAAGGACTCAAAATAATGCATCCGATTCAATTCGAGAATTTTTCGACAGTCTGCCGAAAGTAGAGTCCCATTATTGCAGATCATCTTCCTCAAAATTATATTTAGAACCAATCTGGAACAGTGTTCATGGTGGTCTGTATGCTGAATATAAAAAGTTTTGTTCATATAACAATAAGAGACGATATTGTGTTGCGACGTTCGAAAGGAAGTACCGCGAGCTTAATTTGTCTATTTTTAAACCTAGGAAAGACCAGTGCAACAAGTGCTTAGCCTACAAGAATGGTAATATTAATGAAGATGAGTACAGGAGTCACTTGACTCTTGAAGAAACAAGAAACAGCAAGACAAAGTAAGGATAATGACAAAAACAATACTGAAGATGATGTATTAGTATACACTATGGATGTCCAAGCGGTACTTCTATGCCCAAGAATCCAGGCATCAGCTGTTTACTATAAAACAAAACTTAAAGTTCACAATTACACACACTATAATTTAAAAACAAAAGAAGTGATTTGCTATCTATGGCACGAGGGAAGCGGTGTCTTAGACAGTGATGTCTTTACGTCTATTGTGATGAAACACCTAAAGGCAGAACTTGAAAAGGCACCAAATACCAAAAGAATTTAAATATGTACGTATTACGTAACATAACATCACGGCTGTTTCCTCAAAGGGCTAGGCAGGGATAAATATAAAAAAAAAAAAAAAATTACAATTTTTTTTTTTTTTTTTTAATATTATGATTGTAAAATTAATATTTCACTTTTGTTTACTTAAACGTAAACATATCTTTTACGCTGAGTGTACTAAACTGACGAATCGACGAAAACTGGGAAATACTGGAAAATGGCGAGTTAAAGCAACTGACTAATCGGTAAAACTGACCAATCAGTGAAACTGACTAATCAACGAAAATAGCGAATTAAATAAACTGACTACTGAGGGAAACTGACCAGTGATACGCGGACTCATTTTTATAAACAATAATTAAAGTGTTTCTAAATATTTAAAAAAACCAAGCGTCTTACAAAATATAAATATTCTAACAAAATGGAAGTACTATTGTATTTTCAGAATATATACAATTTGTTGATATTTTACGAATTTTATATTGAGTCCGTCCGTCCGACCTGTTGTATGGCGTCGTTCCACAGTGCACCGGCCGCCGCGTTCTCGAAACGGACTATGGTGAGAAATTATGGGCATGATGCGGCCGAACTGTTCACGTATGTGTTGTGTATATTAATTGTACTAACTGCTAGTGATGATGAGAACATGAGATTGTATTGTAATTAGTAAGTAGAATATTATACAAATAATTTAAAAGGCCTAGTCATAATATTGTGTCTGATTAAATATTAAGACCTAGCTTCTACCTGCGACTTCGTTCGCGTGGAAGTATTAAGACACCAAAATATACTAAAATAACAGCCATATTTTTATAGCGCTTCTCTGAATACTACTTTTGTAGTCAAAATATGCAGAGTCCGGAATGGTGAGGCGGGACCAAGCGGCGCGGACGTACAGTTGTCCGTGTGAGAAGCAGCTCGTCCTGAATTCGACAGACGCAGCCTGCAGTAGCAATTTGCCATTACTTGCGAAGTTTCTCATTTTTAGAAAATTAATGAACGCCTGCGTTCCTATATATACCTACTACCTAATGGTACAACACTGATATACTGACTGATGCATTTACAGATTATTTCTGACGAACTAATCGTATCCGGTCAAATTAGACCAAAAATAGGAGTAAAGGTCAATAATTCACACCCAGCTCAAAACTAGTAGGATTTTTCAAAACACTATTATAAATAAAATCTAAAAAGTCCTCATCGATCCGATAGCTGGAAAAAAAATACTGGGGGTCAAAGGTCACAAAAGCGGGTTTTTCGCGATTTTCAGCAAAACGGTAAGTTTTATCATAAAATTAGTTCAGGCGAAAAATGTAGATCAAATTAAAAAAAAAAAATTGTCAGACGTTTTACTCAAGCAGCCTGTGGACAATATGCTGCTGAGGCTCCCTCCGTTTTGCGGCGCCTAACACAAGAGCAAGGCGGTTAATAGAGTTAGCTACAAGTTCTTCTCAACATCCTCGCCAGCAGCGACTGAACGAAGCTACTGGCCAGTTGTTGCAGATGAATAACACAAGAGGAAGGCGGTTAATACAGTAAGCTACAAGTTCGTCTCAACATCCTCGCCACCAGCGACTGAACGAAGCTACTGGTCAGTTGTATGAAGATGAAACTCTGCAGCAGTGTGACACGTCTAGTGAAGAGGTCTTGTTCGAAGAAGGGTCATCTTCTGCCTCAGACTACGTGCCAGAAGAAAGTAGTGTTGGCTTTCTTTCTAATGCATTAGAAGAAAGTACGAGCTCCAACGAAGTGATGAGGAGACAGGAGTGCTTACTCGTAAGGATACTCACAAAATGAAACGCAGTCGCAAGGGTCAAGCAGATCAAACAAAATGGAAGAGATTAAGAAACTCTAAGGCTAGGTTACAAGGTAAACAGTATGAAGGTTTTGAGAAGGATAGTAATGGAAAATACAAACAAACACTGTTAAGACCAGCTAAAGACTTACAGGAAAGATGTGGTGGGCATACCGAAATGAGACATGGGGGACGAAAACAAAGGTTTGAATGTGAAATATTAACCGAAGAAGACCGAAAACTGATTTTTGATTCTTATTGGGCACTGAGTTCTTGGGAAGCTTGTAAAGCATACGTCCGAAGTTTGGTAAGCGTATATGAACCATAGCATGGACGTTCTTCAAGCGTAGATTATATACGATAGACAAAGCATTTAAATTGACGTTCTTCAAGCATAGATTCTATACGATAGACAAAGCATTTAAATATTTCCTATCTTCGAAAGATAATGCTAAGAGAGTTTATGTTTGTAAGCAAATGTTTATGAAAACTTTGTGCATTGGCCTAAGACAACTGAGGGATTGAGTTGTTCCTAATAAAGATGCGACAGAAAGTTCTATTATCTCTCAAAATAGTAATGAGTGTAATGCAAGGACTCAAAATAATGCATCCGATTCAATTCGAGAATTTTTCGACAGTCTGCCGAAAGTAGAGTCCCATTATTGCAGATCATCTTCCTCAAAATTATATTTAGAACCAATCTGGAACAGTGTTCATGGTGATCTGTATGCTGAATATAAAAAGTTTTGTTCCTATAACAATAAGAGACGATATTGTGTTGCGACGTTCGAAAGGAAGTACCGCGAGCTTAATTTGTCTATTTTTAAACCTAGGAAAGACCAGTGCAACAAGTGCTTAGCCTACAAGAATGGTAATATTAATGAAGATGAGTACAGGAGTCACTTGACTCTTGAAGAAACAAGAAACAGCAAGACAAAGTAAGGATAATGACAAAAACAATACTGAAGATGATGTATTAGTATACACTATGGATGTCCAAGCGGTACTTCTATGCCCAAGAATCCAGGCATCAGCTGTTTACTATAAAACAAAACTTAAAGTTCACAATTACACACACTATAATTTAAAAACAAAAGAAGTGATTTGCTATCTATGGCACGAGGGAAGCGGTGGCTTAGACGTCTATTGTGATGAAACACCTAAAGGCAGAACTTGAAAAGGCACCAAATACCAAAAGAATTATTCTGTGGAGTGACAAGTGTGGTTACCAAAACCGATCCTTGAATTTGTCTAATGCTCTAATCGAATTATCAGTTGAAAAGAACATAATCATCGGACAAAAATACCTTGAAGTTGGGCACACCCAGATGGAGGTCGACTCGATACATAGCAGCATCGAAAGAAAGTTGCCACTTCATCGAGATATTTTCATACCTAGAGACTACATCAATATATTAAAGAGCGCAAGAACCAAGCCTGAACCATATAAAGTAGTTTGTCTAAGCTACAGTGATTTCAGCAGGTGTGAAGGTGGTAGAATTCCAGCATTCGACCTGGAAATAAAAAGGGCGATCCACTTGTAGTCGACATTGTAAGCCTGCAATATAATCCAGATGGGATTATACGGTATAAGTTGGACTTTAATGACGACTTCAAAGAATTACCGCGACGCTCTAACAAAAACTACACACGAACTGATAATACTGCACAAAATTTATACACTTACAAGAATAAAAACCACTGATTCCTAAAGATTATCACCCTTTTTATGACTCCTTAGAACATAATTGTCCAGATCCTGATGCCTGTCCTCATAGACGAAATAATTAGTATGCAATGGTCCCATTGCATACTAATCATTAATTATTACATTCGTTACCTTCTTCATTTTACCCTGTCATTTAAATATAATACGTGAATTTTAAAATAAGTTCAATTTAATTTTGTTAGGTAGGTAACAACATTTAAGTTTGTCAAGAAATTTATGTACATTTCGTTGATTCTATAAATATTTTTGATTGTTCCTACTTTAATTATAGATAACTTGAATAAATACTATACCTGTTATTTGAAATTATATGTCTATTATTTAATTCAAATAAACTATCAATACGTTACATGTCACAAATTTTACGTCAATTATAGTTTACAATAGGTTCTATGTCAAATTTCTAACAAAATATAATTATTTATGGAAATTTCAAAATGCACATTTAATAGAACACAATAGTTAGGATACATTAGTTAAAAACATGTTGGTGTCATAAAATATTTTTTTCCATTAAGCTGTTTTTTTACTCTCCTGTAAACTTGTCATTTATGACATAGAACTAATTGCAATATGAACGAGCCAACACTACTTTCTTCTGGCACGTAGTCTGAGTCAGAAGACGACCCTTCTTCGAACAAGACCTCTTCACTAGACATGTCACACTGCTGCAGAGTTTCATCTTCACTGGCCAGTAGCTTCGTTCAGTCGCTGGTGGCGAGGATGTTGAGACGAACTTGTAGCTAACTGTATTAACCGCCTTCCTCTTGTGTTATTCATCTGCAACAACTGGCCAGTAAATTCGTTCAGTCGCTGGTGGCGAGGATGTTGAGAGGAACTTGTAGCTAACTGTATTAACCGCCTTCCTCTTGTGTTATTCATCTGCAACAATTGGCCAGTAGCTTCTTTCAGTCGCTGCTGGCGAGGATGTTGAGAGGAACTTGTAGCTAACTGTATTAACCGCCTTCCTCTTGTGTTATTCATCTGCAACAACTGGCCAGTAAATTCGTTCAGTCTCTGGTGGCGAGGATGTTGAGAGGAACTTGTAGCTAAGTGTATTAACCGCCTTCCTCTTGTGTTATTCATCTGCAACAACTGGCCAATAGCTTCGTTCAGTCGCTGCTGGCGAGGATGTTGAGAGGAACTTGTAGCTAACTCTATTAACCTAAATAAAATACTACTATTTTTATTTTTGAAGTGTAAAGTAACGTCTAGAAAATGTCATGTGTTTAATAAAACTAAGTTAAAAACTATTTGTAGTGATCGTGTATTTTATTTTATTGAAGTTGTATGTATGGTACTATAAATTATGAAGATAAAGGTTAGAAAAAATTATAGCTTTTGTCACTCGTTGGGGTCAAGACAAATCTAATGATAGGTACCTCATTTGTTACCATCAATCAAGGCGTTTGTATTATTAAGCCGTTGGTCCCGGCTGTCATTCGTAGATCTTTGACAGTCGTTACGGGTCGTCAGAAGCCCAAAAGTCTGACAACCAGTCTTACGAAGAGGTATCGTGTTACCCAACGTGGTGCGTTGTGAAGGTCAGATAGGCAGTCACTCCATGTAAAAAAATGGTCCATAAATACAATAATTTTAATTTTCCTATATCTTTTCACGAACATTTTTTTAAAGTTAGTTCTTATTTAATAGACGATTCAGTGACGTAGGTCACGTTAGTGGTGGATATTTGGACCACGCCCTCGCATACATTTTTGCCCAATGTCCTTTGTACGGGACCCCTAGATAATCCAATAAATAAAGAATCATCGAAATCGATCGATGGGGTAGAGTTATCGCTGAAAATATTTATGAAAAAACAAGATTTCCGACCTCCGCGAAGACCGATATGCTTTTAGCGGGCAAAGACACGACAGGGGGTGACGTTGATTTGTGTTTTTTTTTTACAGACTTTCAGGAGTTATTGAAGTATTTATATGAAGACTGCGCGGAGCAAGGAGGACTGACTCATTTCAATTTCGGAAGTGAGCTTTATTATTGTAAGTAACATCACGTATTTAAAAAAAAAAATGCTAGCAGTGGTTAATTAACATTATAATATATATATTTCTGTTAATAAATTCGGTTCTCGGGTCAGGAACTACGGGTGAGGGCTGCTGCCTCTTCTTCCCGTTGGTACTGTGGGTTCGGTTTGTACTTCAATTAATAGTTTTATTTTCATGTAGAAAGACATTTAACTATTGCTAATACTCATTAAAATCGTTTAGAACGGACGGATCAAGAGAGAAAAAAAAAGCACACAAAAAATGGTGGCGCGTGAGATTCATGACATGCGAAAAATCTATCAGTCTGAAGTTAGCGACGCTCCGCGATGATTGGCCGATGTCATTCGCAAACGCGCTGTCACCGTCAGTAGGTAAAAATTGGGGTTTCCAGATCAGATAAGATCTGGAAACCCGCAATTTTCACTCATTCATCATTTCATTCATTCAATTTTATATTATTCACTGTTTATATATTCAGATTAGATCTTAACGATCTATCAAGTTTTCAATTACTGTGTATTTGATAGTTCCCAATACCGTCTATGCCGCACATTTGAATTCTGATAGTTGAATGCGGTCACACATCCTCCGATGTCATCTTATATCGGATTTCTGATATACGTCACTGCATCGATTGGCTAAAATGTAACTATGATGTTCTGTTGCGAAAAAAATAAAATTAAACAACAGGTACAGGCCGAGTACCTACCTATATAAAATGATTACTACATTCATCTTCAATGTGTTTTATAATGTAGGTAGAGTTCTTTTATCTCACGAACCGATGTGAATTATTCGACTTTCAACTTTAACCTCATAGACTTAAAAGTCACATGACATCGCTTCGTGATGTAAAAGAACTATTAGGTGTGGGTGCTTATGTGAAAGGTTAAATAAAAATACTTTATAATTTAATAAGGATTATTATTTATTTACGACATATTATTTGATACTTTTACAGCAATTTCTTTAACCGATTTATAAATATCGTCCATTAAAACGTTTTTAACTACATGCTGCACGCACAATTCGGCCTCACAATTACATAGCGAATTTATGGAATCAGGAAAATTTTCCACATCATAAACTTCGATCCTGATCACTTTAGCACCACGCGTAAGTTTTTTTAAACAGGTGAATGCAGCTGTTGAACATCTCTTGAGCTGTTTGCTGCTGGGTCCCTCCAGATTCAGTTGTTTTTCGTATTTCTGTCCTACCACAGTATTCATAGGAATGAAGTTGAAGAGGTCGTTTTCGGAGTCCTTAAAATAAAAATACAGAATGCCATTAAAGTCGTGTTGTATTAGGTATACCTACAAATACAAACATACTTTTGATACGAAAACTCTGATTTCAAAGACGTATTATGTATTTTTGAGCCGCTACAATAATCAATCAACTAATACGTTTTAAATTTGGATTAAAATTAACTAATATTTTAAAGAAAATATTAACACTTACCGACATTACGCAATGATACCCTTTTCAGTCACGACTCAGAACTCAGCAGGAGCAGATAATTGAATGATTGATTTTAATATATTTTTTTCAATTTATATATAATTTCATTTTAACCTATAGAGTTCAAAGTCGCACATTTTTGTTAGATGTAGATATCAAGGACAAAAATGGTATGATGAAATTGAAACCTCAAGACATCGTTATTGTTTACTATAATATTGATAAAATAAACACTACTGTACGTTTGTTCATTGTAATTTTTCCATACATTTTATTGAGAAAATTCGGCAAGCAAAACCATCGTATGGAAGTAGTATGTCTAATTTGCAATGTAAGTTCTAATTCTATATATGGAGATGGATCAAAACAAAATCGCAATATCGACATAGTACTATTATTACGCGTGGTTTTGCCTGATATTATTATCTTATTCTTCAAAATTATAACTTTTAAATCACCAAAAGAAAGGTAATGTTGACCGGTAATGTCACCGTATTTTGCTTGACACAGTTGGGTAACTCTTTTACTGTGGTGTATTAGTATAGAATAAACTAATAATAATGTAATGTTTTAATAAAATAAATAATAATATAAACGAAGTCGCGGTATTTAACTAGTATGTAAGACTTGGACTGTAGTTACCATACCTAGTCAAATATTAATGTACACTTTAGATATCATAATAATAAGGTTGAAATTTGTAGATTTGGGTTATGATTGCAAAGCATTTGTCCCGTGAAGAATTCCTGAGTCAGGATTTTAGGTTCACACGTGAATTACATATATGGAAAAACCTCACGTGGATCCCGGCTATTTAAATATTGGACAGTGAATTAGGAGCATCACTTCAGCTACCAGGAGCTCCAGATTAACATCAAGTACTTACCAAGAATCAACCTGCAATAAGGAAAATGTAAGTAGTTCTTTAATAACATTACATTAACTTATTTTTATTATCGCAGTAGTATTTTTATGTAGTGCTAGTAGTTACAGCAATAGCTAAGCACCAAGGGGTTCGATTCCCCGAATCGAGCAATGAGTTATTCCTAATAGCAATCAATCTGCTCTTCTATTTATGTTGTACAGTTAATCTAGCGCGATATAGTATTGTGGTTTAATAGAGTATTATTAATTCAGTGATGACTATGTTTCAGTATTCTAAAAAGATGTATTTGTATTTAGATTATTTTCGATGGATAGACAATAATAATAAAATAATAATAATTAATTCGAGTAGTGTACTTACCTGTACCTGATATGTCAAAGTGGGTGCGCTTCAATCATTATTTGATTGTATTAATATTTATTTGCTTCACTCCATTTCAGGTCGCACGAAAACGCTGAGACCCTTTTTCCCTCCGACGTAGACGAGGAACCTCAGGTTCCAAAAAAGAAGAACGACGGGCGAAAAAGGAAGCAGGCATCAACTCGCACGACGGAGCCGGCACGAGGCTCGTGGTCGTCAGCATCGAGAGCAAGTCCGATACCAGGGCCGTCCACATCCGCGACGCCTGCCGTGCCGTCGCCCCGTCCATCAGCTTCAAAGAAGCCGTATATCAAACCGATCGCTCCAAGGAAGAGCACGGTATACGATCTGTTTGGAACCGATAGCGAGGACGACGAGAAAGAGGTCCCTGCAGTTACTGGTAAAACACCGTTAGCTTCATATATAACACGACGCCTTGCAAACGGTCATTCGCGCCAAACCCATGAAAACAAGCCGGGAACGCACTATATTGATTTGAAAATATACCGGTGCGATGAAATAGAGAAAGTTCCTCCAATGAATAGGTGGCGCCAAGCAATTGTCACGCTTAAAAATCAAACCTTTGACAATACAGATGCTTGGCAACATTTGTCTAATTTTATTATAGCTACTCGAAAAGAGTATGCTAAGTACCCACCAACATTTGTAAGTAACTATTATTGAAATAGTACTTCATTAAAAAAGTAGGTACTTATCCTAGTATAACTACATGCCTATTCACTTATACAGTTATTTTTTGTATTACTCTCTTCTAATAATTAGATATTATTATTCTTTTTTATTTTTTTTATTTTTTTTTATTTACAAATTAATAAGAATAAATATTTAGATCTAGGATGTAAATCTATTATAATGTAATAGCAACCTTAGGCGGTTCTTACTTATGCATCTAAATAAATCATGTAATCGGTTATAGAAATTAAGTATTGATAGTAATTCATATTACATAAAATTTGATTGAATATTCATTGTTTTTTTCTTTCTTACAGTTACACCTAGACCCGGAATCAGAACAAATAACAACGATAAAATAATAATATGTCAAAAATGTCACATTGAAATACCTAAAATTGAATATCAGTATCATTTGAGAACGAATTTGCATAAATCTAATTGCATACTAAAAACTGAAATTGAAAATATCGATATAATAGCCACGGCTTTTAAAAAGAGAATAATAAGTTACAGACTAAATCCATCAATGGAATACCTAATACCTGAGGAATTCCTAATGGATAATCGGCACAAGGTCATAAGACTAATTAACGATTGTTTGATAACACATAATTGTGTTAAATTAAACTTTGAGCTTTTTGCTTACTTCACTCTTCCAAAATCTGATGAGCAACAGCTTAAATCATTTAACACAAAATATGAAATTGTTTATAACAATAATACAGATATAAATGAATTATATTTGAAAACAATAAATACATTTCACAGAAAGCTCTCAGAGTTCCAACATCGAGAATCTGGTTGGTCTTGTTTCTTTATAAGTCATCTAGAAATTAACATTAACAAATACTCTCCTTTGAAAGGTGGCACCTATATAGATTTGCCGCAAGTAATAAAAAAAACTAGAAGTTGTTTGAATATTAAAAACAGCGATAACAACTGCTTTTTATGGAGTATTGTCGCTGCATTATATCCCACCCAAATGAATGTTTGCAGAACTAGTTCATACCCACATTTTTCAAAAGTTTTAAATATAGATGGTCTCTCAATTCCCCCATCATGTAAAGATATTAAAATATTTGAAAATTTAAATCCTGACTTAAGTATTAATATATATGGATTAGATAATAAAAACATGGTCACTGGTCCTTTATATTTGACAAGTTTAAGAAAAAATCAGCATGTCAATTTATTATACTTTGAACAGAAAGGTAACGGGCATTATTGCTTAATTAAAAATCTATTGAGATTGATCAAACGTCAAATAACTAAACATAAAGGTAAAATGTACCTATGTGAGACATGCTTACAAGTTTTCACGAGTGAAACGAAATATAGTGCCCATAATAAGTGTCCTAAGATTATGACAATGTTACCTGAAAAGAATAGTATTCTTCAATTTAAGAACTTCGAAAGAAAACAAAAAATTAATTTCGTAATATACGCCGATTTTGAAAGTCTTTTACTAAACTGCAACATAAATGTAACTGAAAATACTCGTACCTATAAGGTTCACGAACCTTCATGTTTTGGTTACTATATTTGTTGTTCACACAACACGGATCTGAATAAGTATGTTACTTATAGAGGAGCTGATTGTGTAGAAGTATTTATAAAGTATTTAATAAGAGATTTGGAGTACATTTACAGTATCTTATTAAATAAAATACCTATGGCACCTTTAACTACGGACCAAGAAAACCATTATCAAAAAGCCACTACATGTCATATCTGTAATTATTTGCTCTTTGACGATAAAGTAATGGATCATGATCACATTACATCACAATACCGAGGCGCAGCACACTCTCATTGTAATTTAATGTTAAGAGTTTGCCCTTTCGTGCCTGTTATTTTTCATAACCTATCCGGCTATGACTCTCACCTATTTATAAAAGAATTATCGAAGTATGAAGGTGCTTTTAAAATTATTCCGAAAACCAAAGAAAGGTATATGTCATTCACAAAAGTACTCCATACTAAGAATGCATTAAAATCAAGGGCTATTCAAGTTAAGTTCATAGATTCTTATCAATTTCTTAATTCAAGTTTAAGCACATTAGTAAATAATTTGGATGAACCCGATTTTGTTAATTTATCAAAACAATTTCCAGATATAAGTTATAATCAGTTAAAGTTGCTACGACAAAAAGGAATTTATCCCTATGATTATATAAATGCATACTCAAAATATAACGAGACTCAACTTCCATCGAAAGTTTGTTTCTATAACAGTTTGAATTGTCAACATATTAGCGATGATGAATACGTACACGCACAATCTGTTTGGCAGTCATTTAATATTAAATCACTTGGAGAATATACAGATTTATATTTAAAGACCGACGTATTACTTCTTTCTGACGTATTCGAAAAATTTAGACAGACTTGTCTGGATCATTATCAACTTGATCCAGCGTATTATATTACTGCACCTAGTTTAAGCTGGGATGCGATGCTACTGTACACAGGTGTTAAATTGGAATTAATTCATAGTTTAGAAGTGTATGAATTTTTGGAAAAGGGAATACGTGGAGGCTTGGCGCAATGTTCTCTTCGCCATGCTCAAGCTAATAATAAATATTTACCAAATTATGATGCTTCTCAAAAACCAACTTATTTGATTTATCTTGACTGTAACAATTTATATGGTTACGCAATGACAAAGAAAATGCCTATTTCAGATTTCCGTTTTTTGACAATCGATGAGATGAAAACAATAAATGTGTTATCAATATCAGATGATTCTGAATATGGATATATTTTAGAAGTTGATTTAATATATCCTGAGAGTTTACATAATACGCATAGTGATTTACCTTTTGCGCCCGAGAGGTTCACACCTCCTGGAGGCAAAACACCTAAATTAATTGCAAATTTATACGACAAATTCAACTATGTCATACATTACGTTCATTTAAAGGCATGTATAATGAATGGACTAATTTTGAAAAAAATTCACCGTATTTTAACTTTTAGACAAGAAAATTATTTTAAAAAATATATTGACTTGAATACTACATTACGTCAAGCTTCAACAACCGTATTTGAGAAAGACTTTTTCAAACTCCTTAATAATGCTATATTTGGGAAAACGATTGAAAATAGACGCAAACAGGTTAACGTTAAATTAGTTACCATGTGGGATGATTACAATAATAAAACTAACAAGCACCACGGTGCAGAAAAATTAATTGCTAAACCAAATCTGAAAAGTATTGCAATCTTTTCTGAAAATTTTGTTGCTATTCAATTAACTCCTGAAAAAATCATTTTAGATCGCCCTATCTACATTGGGTTTACAGTTCTAGAATTTGCAAAGGAACATTTGTATAAATTTCACTACAACTTTATTAAAAATAAATATAAAACTCGCGCAAGACTGTGTTATACAGACACAGACAGCCTTCTTTATTTTATAAATACAGAGGATATATATGAAGACATAAAAAATGATGTCGCAAAATTTGATACAAGTAATTTCCAGACTGATAATTGTTACAGCATGCCAAGAGTAAATACTAAAATTCCAGGACTATTTAAAGATGAACTAGGGGGTGACATCATAACCGAATTTGTAGGATTGAGAGCTAAACTATATTGTATAATCACTTCAAAAGCTCGCATCACAAAAGCAAAAGGAATATCTAAAGCTGTTACTAATCGATTAAAATTATCTCATTACAGTAAAGCTTTAACAAATAATGTCAATTTCAAATGTAAAATGAATATAATTAAATCACTCAAGCATGTACTGTACTCTCAAGAAATTCATAAAGTAGTATTAAATAGAAATGATGATAAGAGACAAATACTCACGAACCTAATTGAAACTTTACCTTGGGGTCACTGTGAAATTTTATTTTGAGAACTAATTTATAAATATAAAGTATTTATGAATAAATTGTAATGTTATTATAATCTTAGTTTATAATTAGTAAAGAAAAAGCATACATTATTAATTTAGTTAGTGGTAGTGCTGATTTTCGTAACTTAAAATTATCTGAATAAACCATTTATAACTGATGCATGATTTTTTATTCTTGTTATGGCCTTTCAGTGTTCTTAATTTTATTAATCTATAAGATCACTAGTCATGAACATAAATACCATACTAGCTTATTATACTTAGGCTTTATATATCTATGCATGGGTAAAATTAATTTAATAGTCAAAATGAAGTTGATCAAACAACACACATCACTTAATGTTAATCATATAAATCTTGGTGACTCTGATAACCACATTAGGCATAGCATTCTGTTACCAAATACGATTCGTTGTATTATATGTGGTCCCTCGAATTGTGGAAAAACAAATGTAGTGCTTAGTTTATTGTTACATGAAAATGGTCTAAAATTTCAAAATCTTTATCTGTACTCAAAAACTAACTTTCAGCCAAAATACAGGTTCTTACGAGAAGTTATAAAGAGAGTGCATCAGGTTAAGTTTCGTGAATTTAATGATAATAAAGAAGTCATAGCCCCGGATGCAGCACTAACCCATTCTGTATTTATTTTCGATGATGTGGCATGTGAAAATCAAATAAACATTCGTAATTACTTCTCTATGGGTAGACATAAACAAATCGATTGTTTTTATTTATGTCAAACATACTCTAAAATTCCGAAACAGTTGCTGCGTGATAATGCAAACTTTCTGATAATATTTAAACAAGACGATGTAAACTTGAAACATATTTATGAAGAGCATGTTAGTTCTGATATGTCGTGGAATCAGTTCAAGAATATTTGTAATACAGTTTGGAGAGAGCCATATAACTTTGTTACTATTTCCAAAGACTCTTCATTAAACAATGGAAGGTACAGACAGAATTTAGATAGTTTTTTTAAATTTTGAGCGAAAATGTGTAATTATATAAATCAATAACATATTAATCTAACTTAGTATTATATTTTCTTTGGCTGAGTACACTTGTTTAAAACATGGAAAAGAATATCAAAATGGAATTAGTGAAGTCTGTAGACTCTATAAAGAATAAAATAAAACAAATGAAGAACCAGGAACACTCCATGAACTTGTCACTTGATAAAGTGCTAAAAACCGTCACAGATCCCCTTAAAGCACTAGTCGATTCGAATATATCAATGGAAAAAATAAAGCACTTACAAAATACAACACTCCAAAATTCTGACGACATTGAATTGGATGACATTAATACTAGTTCATCTACAAAGTTTGAAGACTGCTACGATCCAAAACTGAATTCTGCACAAGTGCTTCAAAAGTCTCCTATAAAAGAAATACCCGATGATTTCGAAATTTCGCTAGAGGGTCGTGATATCCATGATATTTATGATGGTGTAAATATACCGTTTGGAATAAGAAGTGTAAACAAAACATTGCTAATGGGTAATTCAGTAGTCTCATTTTCTAAAATTGATAGTTTGAATGACAACAGTGCCATTTTAATTAAAATCGATGACAAATCCTATAATTTAACCCCTGGCTTGAAAGAACTTTTACTTCGAAGAAAACCTCATTTAAAATTAATATCGAGTAAAGATAGACTTGTATATAAGGACATGCTGAATTATACAAATGCTCATAAGAGAGATTTTAATCCTGGTGGACAAATAAGAGGCGACAAGGGAATAAAATATCGTGAAGTAATCAAACCATTATTTTCCGAATCGTTAAATGAAAATTTTCACACTGGAGGAAGCTTACCAACCCTAAAGGAATACAAAAATAACACTGACTTGGTATATTGGGATGACCCTAACGAACTGGTTGAGAGATTGAAACTATTAGTTGCTTCCAGAGATGCTGGCAACACCAACCATGATAATGAAATTTTATCGATACTTGAAGAGTTGAAAGAAGCTGGCATAATTAAGGAATAAATACTCATCATGATAAAATTTTCATTCAGTATTATAGACGGAGTCAAAACAAATGTACTGTTGTGAACATGAGCAAAACCGACGTGGTAAACGAAATTCATAAAAATGCGAGGGTGAACTTTCCACGAAGATTTGTTATTATGAAAGATATAGATGACCTGTGGCAAGCAGACTTAATCGATATGCAGTCAATTTCAAAGCAAAATAAAAATTACAGATTTATTCTTGCTATTATTGACACATTCTCGAAATATGCTTGGATTTTTCCTCTAAAAAGTAAAACCAAAGATGATGTATGTAACTCTTTTAAGAAATTATTGGATGAAGGGCGTGTTCCTAAAAATCTGCAAACGGATAATGGAACAGAATTTTACAATAATCAATTTCAAAAGCTTATGAAAACTTATCACATTAATCATTATTCAACCTTCTCAACCAAAAAGGCATCAATAGTTGAACGATTTATCAGAACATTGAAATCGAAAGTCTAAGTCTAAGTCTTACAAATATAATCACACTTATCATCGGACAATTGATGAAGTTCCTGCTAATGTGGATAACATTAATAAAAAACATATATTAGAAAGGTATTCAAGATTGGTAAAAAATCATAATATTAGAAGCAAATATAAAATTGGTGATTATGTGCGGATCAGTAAGTACAAAGGAACATTTGAAAAAGGTTACACCCCCAACTGGTCTACAGAAATATTTAAAATTCGAATGATACAAAATACAACTCCTATCACCTACTTAATAGAAGATACAATCAAAGGTCAACCTATTTTAGGTGCATTTTATGGGCAAGAGCTTCAAAAAACAAAACATCCCAATGTGTATCTAGTGGAGAAAGTTCTTAGAAGAAAAGGTAACAGGGTTTTAGTCAAATGGTTAGGTTTGCCTTCAGCTGAAAATAGTTGGATTGATAAATCAAATATATTATCATAAATAATAAAACATTAACTAACGACAATTCAAATTATAAGTATTTAA
Organism: Tiliacea citrago; assembly: GCA_963921375.1. NCBI lineage: Eukaryota > Metazoa > Arthropoda > Insecta > Lepidoptera > Noctuidae > Tiliacea > Tiliacea citrago. The sequence goes on from OY992802.1 coordinate 1,895,662, forward strand.
TAAAGTGTTCAATCCAGATTAATCAGTCTTATAATGTGTATTGGAGAGAGTAGTCTTCTCAATTGGATTATAAATGACTTACCTTTTGAATTACACTTACCAGGATACAATTATTGTGGTCCTGGTACAAAATTAATTAAAAGGCTTACACAAGGAGATAACGGAATTAATAAATTAGACGAATATTGCAAAGATCACGACATTGCCTATCACAAATCATCAAACTTAAAGGATCGACACGACGCTGATTTAATTTTGTTAAATATGGCTAAAAAACGAGCAGTTGCTTCGGATGCGAGTGTAAATGAAAAATTTGCAGCACGCTTAGTAACCCGGGCTATGTCGACGAAAATTAAAACTGGTTCTGGTCTGAAAAGTAGTAGTAGTAGAACAAAGTGCCATCGAAAATTTACACCTGGAAATGGGTTAAAAAGTAAATTAAAAAATGTTATTTGTAAAACCAAGAGACACATGAAAAAATTGAAAACAAAAAGTAAAAAAATGGCTATAGAATTGGCTATCACCGCTGCCAGAGAATTTGCAGATGATTCATCTATTAAACTTCCTCGTGTTATTCCTATACCAAAAACTGGTGGAGTATTGCCGTTAATTCCTATTTTTGCGGGATTATCAGCGGCAGGGGCTTTAGCAGGTGGTGCAGCTGGTATTGCTAAAACCATTAACGAATTCAAGATGGCTAAAAAGTTGTTGGATGAATCGAGGAGACACAATGAAAAAATGGAAGCGCTTTGCATTGGGAAAGGATTACACCTTAAACCGCATAAAGATGGGCTTGGAATTTTCGTATCGAAAGAAAAAAACTAAAATATCGGCTACCCAAACGAGCCTTAACTAACTTTGATATTTTGAAATATGGAAATAGTATCCCTTATTTTAGAGGTGTATTTATGAGAGATCAGCTCCCTAAATGCCCTTGTATAAAAGAATGCGGAGTTATTAATTTAGATAGTTCTAAAAACCCTGGTTCTCATTGGGTAGCCTATGCAAAATGTAATGATTATATTGAGTATTTCGACAGTTACGGAAATCTTAAACCTCCCAAGGAATTTATAAAATACGTAGGGTCTAAAGTCCGATATAATTATGAGAATATACAACATGATCACCCCTTTAATTGTGGACATCTATGTTTGGATTTCTTAAAGAGTTTTTGGTGTAGTCAAGGAATAAAATGAGCATGATCTTCTTTATGACTTCAGTATGAAAGCATGTCTACTACGGTTACCATCTCTGGAAATAAATCTGAATTGGTTTCGTATTTTCAACCACCTCTACATTTATCTGATCAATACGAGTGCGGTTTGCTATACTTTTCAATATTAAATTCTAGACCAAATGTGACCATCATTAATAGCAATCTGTCTGTAATCAGAATCGAGTGTGATCTTGTTCACGGTTCATACTACAACGGATTACCAACTCATTTTATTCACGAATTTGTATCAGATACTGCTCCAGGTCACCGGTACATAGAAATACCGCAAAACGTTGTTTACTTTCCAGTTAACAAAAATCTAATTTCATCTATATCTATTAAGATTGTAGATCAACTTGGTAACTGTATTAACTTTGGTGAAGAACATATTCAATTACGCCTTCATTTAAGAAAAACAAAATGATAGTATATTATAAAAACACTCCAGTGAAAATCAAACGTCTTATTCCATCTACGACCATTAAGGTGCATAGACGTAAGAAAAAAGTGAAGAAATTGAGTGAAGCAAATAAAGATTTTCTTAAAGCTCTAGGTTTTAAAGTATGAATATACTACAAATTACGGAATTACCCCACTTCGATAGTTCGATTGAAAGCTATGAAGTCCACTCATACAATCCCTACACTAACAGCTTTAGAGAAAACGATGAAATCAGAATCCCCATACACCAACAAGACATATACGTGTTACCGTCAGCCAGCTCAATTTACGTCGAGGGCCAAGCAAAGTTCTTCGACAAAGATGGAAAACCGATTAAGAAAAATATTACGTTTAGTAACAACCCTGTTATGTTTTTGTTTCAAGATATCAGATACGAAATAAATGGAATTGAAATAGATCGCATTAAAAATTCTGGAATAACGTCGACGATAAAGTCATACGTTTCAATGAATGATGGAGAAAATAAAGTTGCTGCTCTGTGGGGTTGGAACATACATGGACTAAAAAATGATGGTCATTTTAGTGTTATTATACCTCTTAATAAGATTTTAGGATTTGCGGAGGATTACAATAAAATTGTGATAAATTGTAAACATGAACTTATTCTGAATAGAAGTAACTCTATCTTAAACAGTATCATACCCACTGATGATATTGCGCATTTTCAAATAGACATACAAAGATTGCAATGGCGTGTACCACATATAAAAGTGTCAGACCGCGAACGACTGACACTACTAAAACACTTGGAAAGAGATAAACCTATTCAGATGGCGTTTCGAAATTGGGATTTATATGAGTATCCTTTGCTCCCTAAAACTACAAAACATTCTTGGTCAGTTAAGACTGCATCGCAATTAGAGAAACCTCGATATGTAATTTTTTGCATGCAAACCAACAGAAAAAATAACAAAACCAAAGACAGTTCTCTGTTTGATCACTGTGAGGTTACCAACGTAACACTATTTTTGAATTCACAGTATTACCCTTACGAGCCTCTAGGCTTAAATTTTTCGGAGAACAAATACAATATATTATATGAAATGTATGTGAAATTTCGTCAGTCGTATTACAACTGTCCTGCAGACCCCTTGCTTGATTTGGTAGGTTTCAAGGAGAAGGCTCCTCTCTTTATCATAGACTGTTCAAGACAAAACGATAGTTTGAAAACAGGCCCTGTAGATGTCCGGCTAGAGATTGAATGTTCAGCGGCAATACCGGATAACACAACTGGATATTGCTTAATTATTAACGATCGCCTTGTGGAATATAAACCTTTGAGTAACATAGTGCGCAGGTTATCATGACTGCCATTGTAGATGTTCAAGGTTTTAAAACAGAAACAAATGAATTTATTATTAAAGAAATTGCTGTATTATGGAATAAAAAAATTCAGGTGTTTTTAATTAACCCACCATTTCCATTTTACGATTTGACGAAACCAGAGAAACGGCAAGTCAGTTGGATTGAACGTAATAGAAAGATATACTGGAGAGATGGATTTGTGCCTTACTCAAATCATCAGAATTTGATTGTAGATATTTTAGGAGATAAAAGTGTTTACACCAAAGGTTTAGAAAAAGTGTTATGGTTAAAAACTATTTCGAATAATAATAATATCAAAAATTTAGAAGATGAAGGTTGTCCTAATTTATTAAGCTTGTATAATAAATATGAACATTCTCATGATATGTTAAGTTGTATTTATCATGATGAAATATGTGCTTTAAAAAATGTAATAAGTTTAAATAAATGGTGTATAGATAATAAACTTTTGAAATAAATATTTTCTTGTTTAATTTTGCACAGTTGGGTAATAGGTGACAGTTTCCTATCCCTACCAATGCCATCCAATGCTAATCATTATAAGTTGCTAGTAACAGCTGTGCGATGTCATTATACATTTATAATTACCTGGATCAAGAACTAGTAAATGAGTATACAGAACATGTGTCAAAATAAATACCATCCTCGATATGACATGTATAGTGCATTTAAAATGCGTGAATTTTCATTTAATTACTATTGGGCAACGGCTGTTTCAAGGAGAAGATTGGTAATGGAAATGGCTGACGCTGGATTTTTTTATTGTGGAAATGGTGTAAATGATAAAGCAGCATGTTTCTCATATGGAGGAGTTATAGAAGATTGGGAGATTTACGATGATCCTTGGATGCAACATACTATACAATTTCCTCAATGTTGTTATTTGAACGCTGTGAAAGGAACGGATTATGTTGACAAATCAAAACGTCTATTTTTAAAAGAAACAGAAATATAAAATTATTCTGAGGACAGATTGATTGTTTGCTGATTAAGCTACTAAATGCAATTAGCAATGGAGCCTAAGTAACTATAAATTACTTACAGTCATTTTATGCAACATTCGATTCCTACAATTGCACCTAAAAGGTTGGATCATAAACTAAATTAAACAATTTTAAAATAAATGACATTAACTACAATGAAAACAGATTCAGTGAAATATACTTCTGAAGGCATTTGTAAAATTATTATTCAGAACGTTAATGGTGAAGCTATATTTGTCCGTGATATACAGCCCGCTCATAAAAACTCGAGCGTAGATTCATCAAAACCTCAAGTCAGAGATACATCCCAAGAAGATTTATTCTTTCTAAACATGCATGATGTATTAAATTCGGGAACCATTCAAGAACTTGTCTTTAAAAGTGGTAATAGAGAGCTAACATTCTCCCGAGTTAACGAAATGCAGATTGGTCATGAAAAATTGAAAGCGGGTTCAACAAAGTGTCGGCAAACTGGCACATCATCAACGAGGAACATAATACGTGATTTAGTAATATCTGATTCAGAAGACATTCTATGCTACCAGATTCTACCGGAAGATGAAATTCCTATTATTTAAATCAGTTTGAAATAAAATTAATTTCCAATCAGATGAAAAGTGATAACTGAGGTCGAATAGATACAGAGCTGGGGGGAGACCCATTTACAGATCTTCTTTACTATTTGAATAGATTTGTATGATTCAGATTCAAATTTACTCTCACCATACTACACGTATAAATTAAATGAATGAAATGATGAATGAGTGAAAATTGCGGGTTTCCAGATCTTATCTGATCTGGAAACCCCAATTTTTACCTACTAGCGTCAACTTCTGGTCGCCATCTTGCCTTTTCATTCCGATAGATGGCGCAGGCGGTAACATAGGCCCGGTCACAGCTTCGCGCAGTCCTGGTGGCGGAATGGCGGGACAGGCTTTCATGCCCTACCGCCGGCCTCGCCACCATCGAGGCGGTCCGGCCGGTACTCAAGCCCTGGCTCGGGAGGAGGCACGGCTCCCTGTCGTTTCGGGTGACGCAGGTGCTCTCGGGGCATGGTTGCTTCGGGAAGTACCTGTGTCGCATAAACAGGGAGCCGGACGCCCGGTGTCACCACTGCGTCGACTGCTGGGAGGACACGGCGCGGCATACGTTGGCAGAGTGTGCCGCATGGGAGGAGCCTCGCCTCGCCGTACCTCAAAAGGAAAAAACGAAACCCTTAGAGGATCACTTCGTTGTCCGCCCGTCCATCCGTCTGTCAGTGAAGACCCTTTTTCTCAGGAAGTTGAAACTAATTTCAAATATAATACGTAGGTCTACGGTTCACTGGAGCTCAAAAAAACCAAACTTCTAAGTAAACGCATTAAAAAATACGGCCATTTATGCGGCATGTTTTGATACTCGCAAATTAATCAAAACCTATAGCGTACTTCCCGTTGACCTAGAATCATAAAATTCGGCAAAAAGGAAAGTCTCAGAGCACAAATAAAGGAAAAAGTCTGAAAATCGTTAATTGGTAGTTTTATCACATCATCATCATTTTAGCCGAACGACATCCACTGTTGGACATAGGCTTCTCCAAGCATCGCCACTTTGACTGGTTCTGTGATTCCCGAATCCAGCGGATTCCTGCGGCCTTCACAAATTCATCGGTCCACCTTGTGGGAGGACTTCCAACGCTACGTCTTCCGATACGCGTTCGCCATTGCAGAAACTTTCGGCCCTATCGGTCATGTGTTCTGCATAATCTACTGTTATATTATTTTTGATATAGTTCATCAGGAATAATCTGTAAGAATGCATTAATGTAAGTGTATCAGTTTTTTGATATTAGGTAGGAAAGGAACGCAGGCGTTCATTAATTCATTGAAAACGAAAAACTTCGTAAGCAATGGGAAGTTCCTACTGAAGACTGCGGAGTCGAACTCAGGCTACCTTCTTCTCACACGGGCAACTGTACGTCACTTGCAGGCTCGTCACCAGTCCTGAGTCTCTGTATATTTTGGCTGCTGAGAACATAATTAAAAATGTAGTATACAGGGAAGTTATAAAGAGTTAATGCGGGAAATAAAGTAAATTGTGCTATACGAGTACATGCGATTGTGAACCACCAGTCGATGCCCAAAATTTCTTCACAATAATTTGTGCTGGTACCCACGTTTGTTTGTGGAATTGAATGTTGGGTGTGGCAAAAGAAGCATGAAATTAGAATCAATGCTGTGGAAATGTGTTCTTTGCGAATGCATGTGTGGCGAGATTATGAATAATAGGCTGAAAAATTATGTGATAAGGCAACGGTGCGGTTTAAAAGAAGATGTAGTGACAAAAATTTTAAAAGATAATGCTTAGATTGTTTGGTCATGTTGAAAGGATGAATTAAAAGCGACTAACAAAAGGTATTTACGAGGCAGATGTGAGTGGAAACGCCGGGAGGGCACGCCCTAGAAGCACATAATAGTGACCTACTTGGTGATGTTCTTCAGAAAGGTCAGGTGCGCAGTATTCGGATAGGCGTGCGTGTATGACCAGATGTATGAACGTAAAAGAAGCAAAAGGAGTATGTAAGTAGCGTAGAAGGTGGCGTTCTATAGTTTCTGCCTACCCCATGGGAAGTAGGTGTGAGTTTATGTATGTATTTATATTTTATAAAAACAACATTGCATTACGTCTGTATTCCCCAAAGGGTAAGGCAGAGGTGTTCAATTTCGCCAGTTATCTTTAATTCCCATGTAATAGGGGGCGAGCCTATTGCCACTTACCGAGCACAAATTCAGGCTTCGGACTGTAACTGAGAAATTCCAGATGGAAAATCCAATATCACTTTGCCTGAACCGGAAATCGAACCCAGGACCTCATGCCCAACAGTAGCGCTTGCGACCAATATATAGGTAGTTTTTAGGGTTCCGTACCCAAAGGGTAAAACGGAAACCCTATTAATAAGGCTCCGCCGTCTGTCTGTCTGTCTGTCTGTCTGTCCGTCCGTCTGTCACCAGGCTGTATCTCATGAACCGGCATAGTTAGAAAGTAGAAATTTTCACAGATGATGTATTTCAGTTGCCTCTATAACAACAAATACTAAAAAACAGAATAAAATAAATATTTAAGGGGGTTCCCATACAACAAACGTGATTTTTTTTCTCGATATTGATAACGGCAACAGGTAGACGCTTGAAACATTCACAGAGTATTTAGTTATATATTGTCTTTAAGAATAAATAATTAAATTAAAATAAAACAAATATTTAAGGGGGGCTCCCATACAACAAACGTGATTTTTTTGCCGTTTTTGTAGATAATGGTACGGACCTTAGGTGCGCTAGTCCGACTCGCACTTGGCCGGTTTTTTTTCCTTTTTTATAAAAATGTGGCTGTTATTTGTATATTGTGGTGTCTTACGACTTCCACGCGAACGAAGTCGCGGGGAGAAGCTGGTCTTATATAAGTTTTGAATTGTATATCTATAATTTTAAGTGTAGAGTGATTCTATTTTTTCAGTAGAATTTTAATTCAACGTCACATATTGTCAGCAACAAGTCCAATAACCTCCCATGATTGTATCAAAACTTATGATTTGCTAGAAACATCGCCGCTAATCGTATTTTCAGGGATTCGAGGATTTTCACATAACAAAATTCTCAGCAGTAGTAGTAGCCTGGGCAGAGAACAGGATTGGTCTAATGTTATAATTTTATAATGGAGGACTATTTGAGGAGTAACATGTTCAATTGCTGAATTGAATATTGACTACACAAAGATAAATTATGTAGTTTAGTTGGTTTTTAGAATTAAATTATAATAAACCCCGACCGAGTGTTTTTTTTTATTGTCAAAAATTATCACTTTAGAATAAAGTTAGGTTTCTTGGAACAAGTCATGTGCCCGATGGGATTCCCCGACTTTTCAGAAATGTTAAGGCGAGGTTGCAGTACTTTTTAACTTATTAAAACCCCTGTAAATCTAGCAAAATATAAATTTTGAGCAAAAAGAAAATATTTTAAGAAAATTGAACATATTATCAAGCACTGTGTGAAGATAGAAACATGAATTAAATTAATTCGCTCGATAAAAAAGAATCACAAAAATGACACTAAATCGCTACCTATTTAAAACGTGTACCTTGAAGACATTACTTCGTTAAACCATGTTTAAAGTTATATCAAAAGATAAGCCTTATTGTTTTTTAGTAGGTACTTGGTGAGAACACATTTTATAATTTCCTTACTATTTTTTTCTATGGAGCAAATATACACAAAATCTAGCAGTTCAAGAGCTCGCAACGGCCGGCCAGTTACAGCCGATTACACACCGTACTACAAGACGGCCTTAAGGGATGAAATCCAAAAAAACATGATACAACAAACTTTTACTTATATTTAGAAGTCTAAGTTCTACCTTTTCACATTTCTAACTTCAAAAATGACGAACTTTCGTACCAACTTCCATCCCATAAAATCCTTTTAGGAGATGAATTTTCAAATATCCTTCCTTTTGGCTCATCTTCACAAGAAAAGGAATTCCTGTGGAAATTATAATGCTTCTAGACCCAGAGAATTAGGCTGTGTGTTGTCAGTCAGTGAATTTATCCAAAGTCTGTCTATAGCTTAAATCTGGATGATTTCAAGTCTTGAGAGAATAAAGTTACTTGTCGGCAGGCATATAAAGATTATAGGGGTTAGGGATTCGAAGCCAAACGGCAAAAATGGTCCATCCGTCTGTTCGCCCGTCCGGATGACATCATTCTTCCATGGCCTGCTTAATCAGATCTCAGTCAGACCTCAACCCAATTGAGCATGCACGGGATATGCTCCAAAGAAGAGGTCTGCTGAGTATGGATGCCGTGAATACCCCACAACAACTTTTTGACTTGTTAGAAATAACGTGGGTGGCCATTCCTCAAAGTGATTTTGATGAACTGATTTTAAGCATGCCAAATAGCTGTGATTGTGTGATTCGTGTCAATGGTGAAAAAAAAAAAAACCTCATTTTCACCTTTTTTGCCATTTAATTGACGACATTACTAGGTTAATTTCCCACAATTTGAAAATATTGCAATTTTTCTTAATTTTGACAAAATATAGTGATAAGTTGTTAACTTAAACCAAGTATCCAAATTATATGTAGATACACATCCGACAAAATTGTAAAAACCCAAGACCATCACATTATTAATTCACTCATTAAAAATAGTATTAAACTGATTACTCCTGGAATCCATTGAAGTTTAGCCTACAAGCAAGTCGATGAATTCCTCCATTCTGTCCACTTCTGTATCATTTGAGCTAGTGCCCGAGTCCTCCTCCCCTCCTTCTTCTTCAGTTTTCGTCGAACGTTCACATTTCGGTCAGCAACTCCTTTCCATAACACTAAATCATTTATCTTTTATTTTCTTTGAGGTTTACGCTTTGCATTTAATATTTGCGCATTTTCTCCGCAAAAGTCGAGCAGGTAACAGTTCTGTGCTGATGGTGGTCAATTCCTTCACGAAATTTTGATGGGCGGTACTAGTTAAAACTACAAAGGCTGAGAGGTAATAAAATCCTAAAATTACATTTTTTTAAATTTAGTTATACAAAAATAATGATATCCAACAGAGGTACGAGTTTCAAAAGTGTATTTCAATCAGTTTTGTTTGGATAATCAAATAAATCACATAATCAATGCCATAATCCATGCATGTCCACGCACAAATTAATGGCCAAGTGAAGAGATATAATCCTACATTACTAGATTCACTCAAAACAAGTGTGGAAGATGGAAAGGATTCTTTTTTTTTTTTTTTAAAAAACGTTGTCCCACACTAGGAATTTCTCCTGTATCGTGGGTGCATTTACAAACATTTAAACTCACATACACAAACAGCCAGACCCGGAACAACTACTTGTAGGTCATACAATTATTTGTTCGAACCCGCGACACGCAGCGCAGCAGTCAATCGCTTAACCATTGCGCCAACCGTGCCGATTGGGATACTTAGATCGCAAACATTACATGGGGAATGAATAATTTACAAAACGGTTCGGCTGTATTTACACCATACATGTTTCCCGCCACTCGAAACAGGTATCACGGTATAGGAGATAACATTGTGGATAATGAGGAGACAGATGCACGAACTAGGACTGAAGCTACAGCGAACCTAAACCGGAAGGTGGTCTGACTATTGGACAATTTCTTGAAATTTCAGAGTAGAGTTTCAAATATAATATTGTGAGGCTGCAGTCTAATATACACACTATGATATTGATAAAGTTTACATGGAACCCATGTGAACTTTAATCATTACTAATAAAGAATAGATTGAATAGAACTTATCTTTATTAGAGTAACCAAGACTCAATAAGATTGTTAGTAAAACTGACGACTATGTTAGTAAGATAAAGATAAAGATTATTTTATTTGTAAAAACATGCGTATACATGCAAATTCAGCATGCAGGATGTCACAATATTAATATTTAAGTACGTACATGTTTCACCCGTAAGGCGTACAGATTTATAAAATTTACAAAAAAATACAAAGCTAAATTACAAAATAAAAACTAAATTACTAAAGGCGCTTTTCAATCCAAGTACACAATAGTCAGTAATAAATATTGATAAGTCAGTAAAATAAATAAATTATAAAATGTCACAAAAAAATGAAGATTAATAAAATAAATAAAATATAAAACATGTCAAATAGTGTCATGCAAAAAGTAATTTATAACATAATAACACTTGTCTGTTAATAGATCTCGAATCTTTTTTTTACACAAATTTACTGGCAATGCTTTATAAGACTGTGGTATTTTATTATAAATTTTAGGAGCCATACAGAAAACGCTTTTTCCCATTAATGCAGTAAGCACACACACTATACAAAAACAAGGAAAACAGTACAAGAAATAACTGTTGGTCACCGTTGCGACATCCCATGAGAGACGGCGCAACGATGACCCTCGTATACACAGTCTAGGCGACTGGCAACCATGATTAAGATACTGTTGGAACCGCAACACACCCTGCACACTAGGGAAGCGCACCTTTTAATCCCTGATGCACTACAGAAACGGTGCAGGCCCCACCAGTATCCTAAGAAACGCATTGTTATATTCAACGTGGAGAGTGCTGTTACGATCTTTGCGTATATCTAGCCCATAGGATTCACGTGTAAAAAACAGTAAGTACAGTAGGCGCGAAAGAGCATGATTTCAACAGGAAGTGAGCATCATGCAAATCTGCGAGCCATCATGTTCGCTCTAACCGATAATGCCCTCCGCTCCCGTTCAATGTCAATGTAATGGTGTTTTTTATGGAAATAGCAAAACGATTTTTATGAAATTGTATATTTAATCAATCAAAGTATTTATTTATTTATTTAAACTTCTCACACACAATAATGTACAAAGGCGGACTTAATGCCTTAGGCATTCTCTACCAGTCAACCAAAGGTGGTGAAGAGATAAGATGGCGGGTGCTCTGATTGAGAGAAAATAATAATATTATAAAATATTAAAATATAACATAATTAAATATAAATATAATAGGTACAAAATTACATAAATAGGTTATAAACTTAGTTATAATACACATATATTTACTATAATATATCCCTACATTATATATATATATACATAAATATACATACAAGTTCAATGAAAAGACATTAAATTGAGATGACTCTACACTATTTGTTTTGACAAATAACTCTGCAATTTTCGCTTAAATGCAAACCGACTGGTGGCCGTCCTGATATCGAGAGGAAGCGCATTCCAGAGAAGAATGGACTGAATATGAAAGGAAGAATGAACAAAGTCAGAAGTATGAGAAGGACAGAGTAGAAGAAGATTGTTGGAAGAACGCAGGTTCTTAGCGTGTGAAGAACATAGATATTGGAAGTGAGACATAAGATAAGAAGGAGGGCTCGGAGAGTTGAGAAGGGAAAAAAGTGTGGCCAAAGCGCGCATACTTCTTCTCTGGCGAATGGACATCCATTTGAGCTCAGACTATAACTTGACACATGGTCATATTTTCTTAAATTAAATATGAACCGGATACCATTGTTGAGTAGTCTATCGAGCTTATCTAGCAAAACCGCATTTAAATCAAAGTAGCACACGTCAGCATAGTCGATGATAGGAAAAATCAAAGTCTGCACAAGCATAGTCTTCGTCTTAGCGGGCAAAAAGTTTCTCAGACGATACAGGGATCGTAGAGTACCGTTGACCCTTTGACTAACACTAGAAACCTGGCGTTGCCAGCCTAGCGTTGAGTCAAGATGCAAACCGAGATCTTTCACCATAGGGGTAATGGGTATGACAGTACCATTAAAAATAAGAGAAGGAAGAGATGTAAGAGCCACCCTACCCATCATGCGCGGGCTACCAATTACAATGGCCTGACACTTTGAGGGGTTTACTGACACCCCAAAACTATCTGACCACTGTTTGATAGAGTCTAAGTCTCGGTTTACATCTGCTATAGCGTCCAAGTATGTACCGTTGTTATCTATACACTTTCGCCATTTTATATTATAGGTAATTCATTGATTCCTTTGCTGAAAAAAATGTGGGTGCGAGAACCAATAAAATCTTTGAAGGCAGTTGTGACTGCCTCAACGAAATTTTTTTTTTTTCCTTGCAAGAAATTGTCCGAATTCCGTAAAAAGTGGTAATCTGTTGGAGCAAGGTAGTATGGGAGTATGGTGGGTGCCGGAGACATTCCAATCGCAGCTCTTCTAATTTAGCGACCGTCTCTGTTGTGCAGTGTGTGGTCTAGCGTTGTCCTGAAGCAGCAGTGGGCTAGAGCAATTGACTAGTCTTGGTTATTTGACGGCTAGCTTTTCCATCAGGGTTTGCAATTGTTGGCAAATAATCGTAATCGTAATCGTCTGGCCAGATTTTATTGAAGCTGTAGTGGATGACACCAGCACTGGTCCACCAGACACCTACCAGTACCTTTTCTGAGTCAACTTTCGCTTGGGGCAGGATTTGGCCGGTTCTCCTGGGTTCAACCATTATGATGAGCGTTTCCGATTATCGTACAGAATCCATTTATCATCACAAGTAACGATACGATTCAAAATCCCCTCGTTATTGTAATGGTTGAGGAATGTAACGCAGCTCGACGCGTGTTTGTGTGTGTGCTTCACTTAATTGATGTGGTACCCATTTTACGAGCTTTTCACTTTTCCAATTTGTTTCAAGTGAATTAAAATTGTTTTATCACTTACACCGAAGCTTGCCGCTAACTCTGACGTGGTTTGCGATAAATCCACTTCCACGATGACTTATGATTCTTTATTGTCAACTTGGGTCTCCGGCCGTCTACGAGGTTAGTTCTGTAGATCAAAATTTGCAGTACTAAAACGTTGTAACCAAAAACGTACAGTATTTTCTTGCACAGTAGCTTCGCCATACACATCAATAATTCTTCGAGCTGTTTCTGCAGCGCTGCCGTTGGTGCTACAGTAGTCTTGTATACGTAAATAACGCGATATTGTACGTTTTCCATATTGCGAAAAGAACGATGTCAAAGAAAAATCTATAGCGCAAAAATAAATTAATTACTAAATTCAAAACACAAATACCTTAAGCCTTAATTTTAAATAAATTTAATTTTGGAATTCCTAACCAAACACCCGATATTTGAGATCAAAGTGGCCAGGCTAATTACGAAGGCTGTAGCCGGAGGATTGAAAAAAATACAAAATTTATTTAAGTCAATTTAATTATAAGAATTACAATTTTAATTAGTATCTAAAATAGTCGACGATTGACCGATGCTGTGTCAAAAGTGACGGTTTTCACGAAGGCCGCGATGTCCGGTGTCGGGCTGCATCACGTTGTGCTGCGTCGGCACCTCGTGTCCGCGGTTGATGCAATGCACGGTAATTAGGTAAACGCTTGTCAGCGGTTTAGGTGCTATGCGAGTATGTAACACCTCCCCCCGAAGATCAGCAACTATTTCGAAATCTTGTGTGGAAGAGATGATGAAATATTGTTGTGGTCAATTCTTATCTTGCTGGGACAGATTCTATTCAATTCTTGAATTTCAGCAAAGTTCCATGAAGATATGGTATCATCCGTTTCCATTGATTGATTTTTGTGGAAAAGTTTCGCCCGATATCGTCGATACATTAGTGCGATAATGAGTGCACTTGCACCGAATAGTATCAGGTAGATTGGGATCGTAGTATGGTAGAGAGCTGTATCAATTGCTTCATTGAGTTTAACTGGAGTCTGTAACATGATCTTCGTGTTTATAGAGTGCAGGTTTTCTAGATTAGCAGAGTTTAGTATGATTGGTGATTCGCTTGACATTTCGAAATCTTCAATTGCAGGCAATTGCATAATCTCCAGAGCAAATCCCTTGATGTGATTGTTAGAGTTCGCTATAGTGAATTCGGGCGTTTTGATATGGCAATTGTACGGGATGATAGCCAGATAGCTTCCTTCAAGGGTTTTGTATGTTTCCTGTCTGCATGATATCTTAACTTTGGTTGGATTTGGAAAACTGATGGTATAATGTTTCTCGTCGAGTTGTTCTACAGCTTCTTTCTTTAAAGCGACTGAAGACAGTTTACAGGATGGGAGAAGTTCTTGCTTGGAGATCAGATGCTGGATACAATCCGGATCATCTTGAGTCTCGATTTTGCTTTGCAGAGATACAGAGAATTTACCTTCGAGCATTCAGCTTCCATGTACATAGAATCTTGTCCAGAAATCGCAATAAAAGGTGAGGAAGGTAAAAGGATCTTATCACTTTTGTTAGGGACAATGGACAATTTATAAAGGCTACAGATTGGAGGGAAGGCAATCGGTACCTTAAATACTATAACTATCTGATTTTCTATATAAAAGTATCCTACCTTAATTATGTCGTAATAGTTTCTTAATTCTAATTGAAGGATTTCATCGTTTGAGTATAAAATCCTTAATTTATCTAACATATTCCTAATCTCGGTTGTACTAACTACCATATGCGGTGTGCTTAATGCACGTATGAAGGCTAAGGTGTACTCTAGTTTATGGAGCTCTTCTAACAAGTTATCAATGTTATCACTTAAAATAATGAAGTATTGGGCCATATGGGCGTAGTGGATGAAATCGAAGTCTGCCGTACTGTTAATTATCCGATTTAAAACGTTGCCTATTCTCTCCTGGTTTTTAGTTATATTTGTTAACAAGTTGGCATTAAGTGAAACCCAAGTTTTAGCTAGACTAACGTGCTGATTAAGTTGAGACTGTAACTTGTACTCATTTTCCTGAAGGATTTTTATAGCGTTATCGTATTTAATTGCATCAGTTTGGTCGAGATTACCGGATATACTTTTGATAACAGAACCGACACCATCGATAAGTCCTCTTTTATGACGGTTATGTTCGAACGACTCTAACTGTGAAGATATTTTGGTTAATTTAGATGTAAGGTAATACATGTGTGGTTCGAATAATAGGGATGTCTTATTATTTAATTTGTGTATAAAATCAGTTAATTTTGTACTAACTGTATCTATCTGAGATTGTATACTATCGAGGTTAACGTAATTAAGAAAGGAATGATAGTGGGAAACGATACGGGTAGTGCCTAGATTAAACGGAAGTATGCCAGGGCCGTTTCCTAAAGGATCAATCGTTACTTCTTGTCCTTGCGTCATTTGGAGTAGCAGCAACAGTAACATCCTGTAACAATACGGAATCTTTAGGGCTCCTCTTTAGACGAGATTTTGCAACAGGACCTCGTTTCTTTCTAGTATAGATGTGTATGGGAAGATCGGCTAGGGCTATGTCTTGAGTAAAACGTGGAGCTAACTTTTGTCTGCTAGCTAGAGGATTTCGGACAAATACTTGTTGGTCAGGGCTGTATTCCCTTTCGGCTTCGCGATTTTTATTCCTATTTTCAGTTAATTCGGTCCTATGGTGAAGAGAGGTTTCATTTATTATTTCGTAGACCTGGGTTAGTCGTTTTTTATGATCTTGTAAATAATTTTGCAGTAGGTGCTCGGACAAATTTAAATCTAAGGAATCGCGAGGGTCAAAGTGTCCTGTGATTAAGTGTATAGGCCTACATTTAGTAAAGCTGTGTATGGAGCTGTTATAACCTAAAACTGCATACGGCATTAGATTTATGGCAGGTTCATTTCTCTTTTCTAGTTTCAGTATTCTGAGATGTTCGAGAATTGTAGAATGGAAGCGTTCTATTATACCATTGTCGTTGGGGGCATGTGCAAGTATCTTATGATGCTGTATCTTATGAAGACGGACAAATTCTGAAAATAATGCATTCGTGAATTCAGGTCCTTGGTCGGTAACTATAGTATAAGGAACGCCATGATGGGTGCAAAACGTTAAAAGAGCTTGAACGACACTTAGCGCGGTACCATCTCTGAGATGATATGCTTGCGCATATTTCGAGAAAGCGTCAACTAAAGTAAGAAATTTCTCATTTTCTGCTGTGAAAAGATCGAGATGTACAATTTCAAAGGGTTTAGTCGGAGGAGGGACTCTTGAGAATTCGTATTTTGCTTGTCCACAGATACTACATTCGTTAATATATTTCGATATACTTTCCCTCATCTTAGGCCAATAATAGCGATGTGATAAAGCAAGGAAACATTCAGTTATGCCACGGTGATTTGTTTTTCCTTCATGGTAATTACGAATAATTTCCTGTTGGTTGAAGCAATTTTTAACGTTCTCTACCTCTTTCTTTGTTAAGACCATGTTCAAGGCGGAGCTTTTAAATTTATCTTGCATAATCGGGATTATACTGTACATGGCTAAAGGGGGATGGATGAGAATTCCTGTTCTTACTTTGGGATTTACATATTCTTTTACAGCATTAATTACGTCCTCTTCAAGATTAGACTCTGATAATTGTATAGTAGTCTTAGTGTGGGTTTCAAACGGTTTGGATACGGTGGGGCGTTTTTTGATATCTCCTACGATTACACGGGATATTTGACGGTGAAATTTATTCAGGGGTTCATCAGATATTGGTATTTCTAATATGGGACTTTCGGCACTGGTGTGAGCTGTTGCCGTTGTGGAATCGATCACGGAAGGTAGTTTTTCAGACGTGTTAACTGCTATGGAGTTTGCTTCCTCATTATTGATTTCGATGCGGGACAGAGCATCTGCGTTAGTGTTCAGCTTACCCTGCTTATAGACAACAGTGAAATTATACTCACTTAACTTTAATCTCCAGCGGGTTAAACGTGAATTGGGTTCTTTTAAATTCATGACCCATTGTAGGGGTCTGTGATCTGTAACGATTTTGATCTTCCTACCAAATAAGTAAGGGCGGAAATATTTGGTTGCCCATACTATTGCCAGCAGTTCTTTTTCGATTGTGCTGTAGTTAATTTCACTGGTGTTTAATGTGCGGGATGCGTATGCTATGGGCTTGTCGGTACCTATCTGACCTTGTGAGAGAACGGCACCAATGGCAAGATTAGATGCGTCAGTTGTTAGTATAAAGTCTTTACTAAAGTCTGGGTATTGTAGGATAGGATCGTTGATTAAAAGGGTTTTGCACTTCTCAAAACAACTGATATAATTTGGATCGGTTATGCCAATTTTTGAACCTTTCTTAAGACATTGCGTCATTGGATTTGATAAACGAGCAAAGTCTGGAATGAATTTCCTATAATATCCTAACAGACCCAGGAATCGCTTAATTTCAGTCGCCGTTTTGGGCATTGGGAATTTCTGGATGGCCTTAATCTTATCCGGGTTAGGTTTAATACCGTCTTTGCTAATGATGTGTCCTAAATATGCAGTCTCTAATTTTAAAAATTCGGACTTGTTCATTTGAATTTTAAAATTGGATTCTCTGAGTCTTTGAAATACTTTTTCTAAATTCACTATGTGTTCCTGAAGGGATACTGAAAAAACGATGATATCGTCTAAATACACTAGGCACACAACATTTTGGAGGTCCCGTAAGACATTGTCCATCACCCGTTGAAAGGTTGAAGGAGAATTTTTTTAAACCCATTGGCATGCGAAGAAATTCGAAGTGTCCATGCTCGACCGTAAACGCGGTATTATGGATATCATCCGGGTTCATTTCGACTTGGTGGAAGCCACTCGCGAGGTCCAGGGTGGTAAAATAGTGGCAATTACCTAACTTGTCAAGGACGTCCGAAATGTTGGGTATAGGATAGCGGTCATCTATGGTTTTTTCGTTTAATTTCCTGAAGTCTATGACCAGGCGCCATTTGGTATTTCCGCTGGCGTCGGCTTTCTTGGGAACTACCCAGATGGGGGAGCTCCACGCAGACTGTGAGGGACGTATGATGTTTTGTTCTAGCATTGTAGAGATTTGATCCTGAACTTCCTGCTTATGTATGAATGGGTATCGGTAACTCTTTGTGTAGATTGGCACATCATCTGTTGTTCGAATAGTATGCTTAACTTGGTTCGTTAAAGATAATGGCTCACCATCAATATAAAATACATCAGCGTACTGAGCGCAGAGTGCTTCCAAATGAGCTTTTTCTTCGGGATTTAAATGACCGGTACGTAGACGAGACAAAACTTCATTCACGCGGTCGGGCTGTTGTTTGGTGCGCATGCACTGAACGTTGAATAAGTCAGCACTAACGGGGCGATCCATAGAAAAAACTACGTCATTTTTTTTTTTTTTTTTTTTTTGGGTGGGAAATTATCAAATAACTTCTCCCGCTCTGGGTGGAGCGGGAGGGAGTGTCAGACTTTTACTGACTAAAACCCACCGTGTTCCTTCAGATGCCTGTGTGCCAGGGCCACGATATCCCTTTCGGACAGGCTCGTAACCCTGGCAGGCATTGGCCCTTTCGGACCCCGTCAATTGGTGCTGACGTCTCTTTGAGGCGCGCGTGGAACACAACGCGCCGTCGACCCGGGCTTGGTCCTTATCGGACGGTGAGCTACCCATCGCTCACCGTCCGCAAGCCCGCGCCTACGGTGGCCGGGAATCGGCCATCGATTCCCGACGCCCGGGGCGTCTCCTGCGGCGACTAAGGGCGCGAGGGCGTTGACTTTGCCTTACCCTCACGCGTTCCGCCTCCTCCTTCGCAAGCATCACTGTTTCGCAGAAGGAGGTGACGGCCTCCCATGCACTCTCGCTCCGAACCATGGCCTGAACCAGGGCCGGACGCGAGAGATCGCCGCCGCCGATCGCTGCCGTGAGGACACGGCGGTGCTCCGCCCAAGCAGGGCAGACCTCCACCGTATGCTCCACCGTGTCCTCCGGGCGATCCACACAGTGGTGACACCCGGGCGTTTCCTCCCGCTTAATCCTAAACAGGAACCTCCCGAAACATCCATGTCCGGTGAGGACCTGCGTCAGGCGGAAGGTGAGGACGCCGTGGCGCCTCTCTAGCCACTCCTCAAAGAGGGGACTTATCGCCACAATTGTGGCGTGCCCAGCGCTGGGTTGCGACAATCGCACTCTCCATGTCGCCATGAGATCGCGCCGGAGCTCCGTCCGCTGTGCCGCGATTTCCTGCGGCAGCGGAGTTATGCCCCGGAGTTTCGCCTCTTCGCGCCACATCCAAATGTGCGCGAGGACTTTCGCCTCCAGATCCCATGGCGGCAGTCCGGCAAGGAGGCTCGCCGCCTCACGGGAGACCGTGCGGTAACCCCGTACCATCCTGATGGCCATGACCCTTTGGGACGCGTTCAACCGCTGCGCTGGTCGCAGCCTCAGAGAACGCGCCCACACCGGTGCCCCGTAAAGGGCCATGGACCGCACGATCCCCGCGTAGAGCCTCCGGCAGGAGGCGTTTGGACCCCCAGATTGGGCAGGAGCCGCTTCAAGGCAGCCCCGGCCCGCTCCAGTCTGGGAGCCAAACGTCGGAAGTGCTCGACGAAGTTCCACCGGCTGTCGAGGACGAGTCCCAGGTACTTCATCGTCGACTCGACGCCGATGTGAACCCCTCCCGCCGTTATCTGGGAACCCGACAGTGGCGCGTTCCGAGGACCATAAAAGCACATGGCCTCGGACTTGTGCAATGCCACCTCGAGTCCCAATTGCCGGATCCTATCGACGATTGTCGCAACCCCACGTGCCGCCAGTTCGGCCGCCGCCTGATGCGAACTCCCTTGTGCCAGGACTAGCGTGTCGTCAGCGTAGCAGACTACGCTGACGCCACTAGGGAGGTCGGCGCGCAGCACCCAGTCGTACCCGATGTCCCACAGATGCGGCCCCAGGACCGATCCCTGTGGGACACCGCACGACATCTCTCGCCGGTTCCACTCTCCTTGGTGACCGGGGTAGACGACGGCCCTGTCCGTCAGATATGCCTCGACTACGCGACAGAGGTAGGTCGGCATCCGGTGATATCGGAGTGCCTCCCTGATGCAACTCCAGGGCAGGGTATTGAAGGCATTGGCGATGTCAAGAGACACCGCCAAGACGACCCCACCCCGGGCCACAGCATCCCCCGTCGTGAGGGCTCGAACGCGCATGATGGCGTCCACCGTAGAGCGACCCTTGCGGAAACCAAACTGGCTCTCCGCCAAATCCGGCCCCACCCGTACCAGCCGCCCGACAAGGCGGTCTGCAATAACTCTTTCAAAGAGCTTGCCCACCTCGTCGAGCAGCACGATGGGCCGGTAAGCGGACGGAGAGTCCGCTGGGCGCCCCGGCTTCTTAATGAGGACCAGTTTCCCCGTCTTCCAACGAAGTGGGAACTGGCCCCTCTCCAAGCATGCGCTTAGGAGCCCTCTTAGTCGAGGCCCGAGAGCCTCCAAGGCCAGAACCCAGGCTTTTCCAGGCAAGCCGTCGGGTCCTGGGGCGGTATTCTTGGCATTCAGCCTACGTACCGCCACTCTCAGGTCTACCTCGGTCACCTCCGAAGAATCGTCGTCGTCGTCGTTGGCGGTGTGGTCCGCATCGGGCACCGCAGGAGGCGGAGCCATGGGCGGGGGAGTATGTTCCCCTCGCGAAGGGAACAGAGCGCTCACCACGTCCTCCACGAGCTGGGGCCGGAGACTCTGCGTCAGTGGGGGAGCCCATGGGCGGAGTTTATCCCGCACCCCTTTGTAGGGGCGTCCCCACGGGTCTCCGTTGAGAGTCTCCAGCGACTCCTCGCGGGCCAGTCCTCTGGCCCGCTGGATCTCCGCTCGGAGGGCGTTCTTAGCCTCTCTGTACCCCTCGTACAGCTCCGCCTGAATGGCTTCCGTATCTGGAGGGCGGATACGGAGCCTGCGGTGCCTGGAATACCGGCGCCGCGCAGCAACACACGCCTCGCGTAACGCGGTCAGCTCGCGCGACCACCAGTACACCTGGCGCCGGGCACGTCCGGGCTGGACCCGGGGCATTGCCACGTCACAAATTTTGGACATGGCCTCCCGGAACCACTCCGCCTCGTCGTTGATGTTGGCAGGCCTGTCCGATGATGACACCCAGGCCTGCACGATATAGGCTTCCAGGAGGAGCTCCCGGTCCAGCTGCTTCAGCGCCCACCGCGGACCACTCGGGGCCTGTCGGACCGGCGCGCTCAAGGTCGGGGCGGAGACGTCAAACCGTATGTACCGGTGATCGGAATAGGTCTCCACCCCCTCCATGACGTGCCAGTCGATGACACGCGGCGACAGAGCGGGGCTGGCGAACGAGATGTCCACCACTGACTCACCCCGCATCCGCACACACGTGGGGACAGAACCCCGGTTTAGGACGACCAGGCCAGTCTCCAGGGCCCAGTCCTCCACCATCCTGCCCCTCGTGTCCGTATACCGGGAACCCCAAGCCACGTTTTTGGCATTGAAGTCCCCGAGGACGAACACGGGGAGGGGATGGTACCCGACGACGACGACTCTCAGCTCCCCAAGGGAGTTGTGGAACTCGGCGAGAGTTCGGTTCGGGGAGAAGTAAACTCCTACCACGACAATCTCCCCGAACCGTGCTGCCACGCAACCCTGTCCCCTCTTGACGGCCTCGAGGGACGGG
This sequence comes from Tiliacea citrago, assembly GCA_963921375.1. NCBI lineage: Eukaryota > Metazoa > Arthropoda > Insecta > Lepidoptera > Noctuidae > Tiliacea > Tiliacea citrago. The sequence goes on from OY992802.1 coordinate 1,917,564, forward strand.
GTACCGGCGGCGGCTGACGAAATTAGGGTCACTGAGCCGCTCAGGTCCTCCACCCAGTCATCCCTGGGCGGGACAAAGTACGGCTCAGCGACCACGGCGATGTTAATCGACCACTGCGCCATGCTCTGGAGCAACAGATCCTGAGCGGCGGCGCAGTGGTTGATGTTCGCCTGGAGGAGGCGTAATGGGGCCATTTATTGGCAGTCCATTCGAGCTTCCTCCCGGGCCCCTTGAGATGGCCCTGCCGCGGTGTTAGCGGCGACGACTGCAGTAGAGGCGGCAACGGCGGCTGCAATGGTGGCGGCTGCGGCGGTGACGACAGGGTTGGAGGGCTTGCCCCTTCCCCTGGGTTTGGGAGGGGGAGCGCAGGCCTTACCCCCAGCCCGGTGATCGGCCGGCTTGCCAGCCGCCGCACATGCAAAACAGTGCGGCGTGGCTTTACAAGAACCGGCTTTGTGACCGGGCTGACCACAGCGGAAGCAGTTGTCGCTGCGGTCCACCTCCGAGGTGCAGTGTGCTCCCACGTGGTGGCCCACGCGGCAGCGGAAGCACCTCAGGGGTCTGGGTTCCAGCAGTTTCACCTGCGCGGATACCCAGCCCACCCGGAGTCTTCGGCCCTCCCCGGCTATCTTTTGCGCCACCGACACGGGGCAGCTCACCGTTATGGCTTGCATGCCCGTGGTGTCAGGGCGGATGGAGCCTGCCCTCACCTGCTCGGCAGAGCACCCCCCAGTCTTAGCCACGGCGGCCACAACGTCCTCCGCCGTCACGCAGTCGTCCAGTTGGCGTGACGCATTTGTTACTTCAATTATACCTCTATTATTTTTTACGGTTGTAATACAATCGCTTATCAGACAATTTGAGACACACTGTTCGGGAATTAAAACGTCACCGTCCTCAGAATTTATAGGGACGTTTACTAATCTAGATGAGTTAGCCGGTATTATGTCTTCGTATACATTACTATTGCGAGAGTCGTACATCAGTAATGGATTACTAGAGTTACGTGTGACCAACAATCTATTTTTCAGGTCAATGTTAGATCCTAGTTTTTCTAATAAGTCATAACCAATCAAACCATCAAAAAAATTATGAAACGTATAAACGAAAAGAGTTATGTCTCCTGGCTCATTAAATTCCTGAAAACACGGTAAGGTAATGGAATAATCACTTCTAGACGTAGCGTGAATGTTCGTTTAATCAACATCGGACAGGCCTGCCAACATCAACGACGAGGCGGAGTGGTTCCGGGAGGCCATGTCCAAAATTTGTGACGTGGCAATGCCCCGGGTCCAGCCCGGACGTGCCCGGCGCCAGGTGTACTGGTGGTCGCGCGAGCTGACCGCGTTACGCGAGGCGTGTGTTGCTGCGCGGCGCCGGTATTCCAGGCACCGCAGGCTCCGTATCCGCCCTCCAGATACGGAAGCCATTCAGGCGGAGCTGTACGAGGGGTACAGAGAGGCTAAGAACGCCCTCCGAGCGGAGATCCAGCGGGCCAGAGGACTGGCCCGCGAGGAGTCGCTGGAGACTCTCAACGGAGACCCGTGGGGACGCCCCTACAAAGGGGTGCGGGATAAACTCCGCCCATGGGCTCCCCCACTGACGCAGAGTCTCCGGCCCCAGCTCGTGGAGGACGTGGTGAGCGCTCTGTTCCCTTCGCGAGGGGAACATACTCCCCCGCCCATGGCTCCGCCTCCTGCGGTGCCCGATGCGGACCACACCGCCAACGACGACGACGACGATTCTTCGGAGGTGACCGAGGTAGACCTGAGAGTGGCGGTACGTAGGCTGAATGCCAAGAATACCGCCCCAGGACCCGACGGCTTGCCTGGAAAAGCCTGGGTTCTGGCCTTGGAGGCTCTCGGGCCTCGACTAAGAGGGCTCCTAAGCGCATGCTTGGAGAGGGGCCAGTTCCCACTTCGTTGGAAGACGGGGAAACTGGTCCTCATTAAGAAGCCGGGGCGCCCAGCGGACTCTCCGTCCGCTTACCGGCCCATCGTGCTGCTCGACGAGGTGGGCAAGCTCTTTGAAAGAGTTATTGCAGACCGCCTTGTCGGGCGGCTGGTACGGGTGGGGCCGGATTTGGCGGAGAGCCAGTTTGGTTTCCGCAAGGGTCGCTCTACGGTGGACGCCATCATGCGCGTTCGAGCCCTCACGACGGGGGATGCTGTGGCCCGGGGTGGGGTCGTCTTGGCGGTGTCTCTTGACATCGCCAATGCCTTCAATACCCTGCCCTGGAGTTGCATCAGGGAGGCACTCCGATATCACCGGATGCCGACCTACCTCTGTCGCGTAGTCGAGGCATATCTGACGGACAGGGCCGTCGTCTACCCCGGTCACCAAGGAGAGTGGAACCGGCGAGAGATGTCGTGCGGTGTCCCACAGGGATCGGTCCTGGGGCCGCATCTGTGGGACATCGGGTACGACTGGGTGCTGCGCGCCGACCTCCCTAGTGGCGTCAGCGTAGTCTGCTACGCTGACGACACGCTAGTCCTGGCACAAGGGAGTTCGCATCAGGCGGCGGCCGAACTGGCGGCACGTGGGGTTGCGACAATCGTCGATAGGATCCGGCAATTGGGACTCGAGGTGGCATTGCACAAGTCCGAGGCCATGTGCTTTTATGGTCCTCGGAACGCGCCACTGTCGGGTTCCCAGATAACGGCGGGAGGGGTTCACATCGGCGTCGAGTCGACGATGAAGTACCTGGGACTCGTCCTCGACAGCCGGTGGAACTTCGTCGAGCACTTCCGACGTTTGGCTCCCAGACTGGAGCGGGCCGGGGCTGCCTTGAAGCGGCTCCTGCCCAATCTGGGGGTCCAAACGCCTCCTGCCGGAGGCTCTACGCGGGGATCGTGCGGTCCATGGCCCTTTACGGGGCACCGGTGTGGGCGCGTTCTCTGAGGCTGCGACCAGCGCAGCGGTTGAACGCGTCCCAAAGGGTCATGGCCATCAGGATGGTACGGGGTTACCGCACGGTCTCCCGTGAGGCGGCGAGCCTCCTTGCCGGACTGCCGCCATGGGATCTGGAGGCGAAAGTCCTCGCGCACATTTGGATGTGGCGCGAAGAGGCGAAACTCCGGGGCATAACTCCGCTGCCGCAGGAAATCGCGGCACAGCGGACGGAGCTCCGGCGCGATCTCATGGCGACATGGAGAGTGCGATTGTCGCAACCCAGCGCTGGGCACGCCACAATTGTGGCGATAAGTCCCCTCTTTGAGGAGTGGCTAGAGAGGCGCCACGGCGTCCTCACCTTCCGCCTGACGCAGGTCCTCACCGGACATGGATGTTTCGGGAGGTTCCTGTTTAGGATTAAGCGGGAGGAAACGCCCGGGTGTCACCACTGTGTGGATCGCCCGGAGGACACGGTGGAGCATACGGTGGAGGTCTGCCCTGCTTGGGCGGAGCACCGCCGTGTCCTCACGGCAGCGATCGGCGGCGGCGATCTCTCGCGTCCGGCCCTGGTTCAGGCCATGGTTCGGAGCGAGAGTGCATGGGAGGCCGTCACCTCCTTCTGCGAAACAGTGATGCTTGCGAAGGAGGAGGCGGAACGCGTGAGGGTAAGGCAAAGTCAACGCCCTCGCGCCCTTAGTCGCCGCAGGAGACGCCCCGGGCGTCGGGAATCGATGGCCGATTCCCGGCCACCGTAGGCGCGGGCTTGCGGACGGTGAGCGATGGGTAGCTCACCGTCCGATAAGGACCAAGCCCGGGTCGACGGCGCGTTGTGTTCCACGCGCGCCTCAAAGAGACGTCAGCACCAATTGACGGGGTCCGAAAGGGCCAATGCCTGCCAGGGTTACGAGCCTGTCCGAAAGGGATATCGTGGCCCTGGCACACAGGCATCTGAAGGAACACGGTGGGTTTTAGTCAGTAAAAGTCTGACACTCCCTCCCGCTCCACCCAGAGCGGGAGAAGTTATTTGATAATTTCCCACCCAAAAAAAAAAAAAAAAAAAAAAATGACGTAGTTTTTTCTATGGATCGCCCCGTTAGTGCTGACTTATTCAACGTTCAGTGCATGCGCACCAAACAACAGCCCGACCGCGTGAATGAAGTTTTGTCTCGTCTACGTACCGGTCATTTAAATCCCGAAGAAAAAGCTCATTTGGAAGCACTCTGCGCTCAGTACGCTGATGTATTTTATATTGATGGTGAGCCATTATCTTTAACGAACCAAGTTAAGCATACTATTCGAACAACAGATGATGTGCCAATCTACACAAAGAGTTACCGATACCCATTCATACATAAGCAGGAAGTTCAGGATCAAATCTCTACAATGCTAGAACAAAACATCATACGTCCCTCACAGTCTGCGTGGAGCTCCCCCATCTGGGTAGTTCCCAAGAAAGCCGACGCCAGCGGAAATACCAAATGGCGCCTGGTCATAGACTTCAGGAAATTAAACGAAAAAACCATAGATGACCGCTATCCTATACCCAACATTTCGGACGTCCTTGACAAGTTAGGTAATTGCCACTATTTTACCACCCTGGACCTCGCGAGTGGCTTCCACCAAGTCGAAATGAACCCGGATGATATCCATAATACCGCGTTTACGGTCGAGCATGGACACTTCGAATTTCTTCGCATGCCAATGGGTTTAAAAAAATTCTCCTTCAACCTTTCAACGGGTGATGGACAATGTCTTACGGGACCTCCAAAATGTTGTGTGCCTAGTGTATTTAGACGATATCATCGTTTTTTCAGTATCCCTTCAGGAACACATAGTGAATTTAGAAAAAGTATTTCAAAGACTCAGAGAATCCAATTTTAAAATTCAAATGAACAAGTCCGAATTTTTAAAATTAGAGACTGCATATTTAGGACACATCATTAGCAAAGACGGTATTAAACCTAACCCGGATAAGATTAAGGCCATCCAGAAATTCCCAATGCCCAAAACGGCGACTGAAATTAAGCGATTCCTGGGTCTGTTAGGATATTATAGGAAATTCATTCCAGACTTTGCTCGTTTATCAAATCCAATGACGCAATGTCTTAAGAAAGGTTCAAAAATTGGCATAACCGATCCAAATTATATCAGTTGTTTTGAGAAGTGCAAAACCCTTTTAATCAACGATCCTATCCTACAATACCCAGACTTTAGTAAAGACTTTATACTAACAACTGACGCATCTAATCTTGCCATTGGTGCCGTTCTCTCACAAGGTCAGATAGGTACCGACAAGCCCATAGCATACGCATCCCGCACATTAAACACCAGTGAAATTAACTACAGCACAATCGAAAAAGAACTGCTGGCAATAGTATGGGCAACCAAATATTTCCGCCCTTACTTATTTGGTAGGAAGATCAAAATCGTTACAGATCACAGACCCCTACAATGGGTCATGAATTTAAAAGAACCCAATTCACGTTTAACCCGCTGGAGATTAAAGTTAAGTGAGTATAATTTCACTGTTGTCTATAAGCAGGGTAAGCTGAACACTAACGCAGATGCTCTGTCCCGCATCGAAATCAATAATGAGGAAGCAAACTCCATAGCAGTTAACACGTCTGAAAAACTACCTTCCGTGATCGATTCCACAACGGCAACAGCTCACACCAGTGCCGAAAGTCCCATATTAGAAATACCAATATCTGATGAACCCCTGAATAAATTTCACCGTCAAATATCCCGTGTAATCGTAGGAGATATCAAAAAACGCCCCACCGTATCCAAACCGTTTGAAACCCACACTAAGACTACTATACAATTATCAGAGTCTAATCTTGAAGAGGACGTAATTAATGCTGTAAAAGAATATGTAAATCCCAAAGTAAGAACAGGAATTCTCATCCATCCCCCTTTAGCCATGTACAGTATAATCCCGATTATGCAAGATAAATTTAAAAGCTCCGCCTTGAACATGGTCTTAACAAAGAAAGAGGTAGAGAACGTTAAAAATTGCTTCAACCAACAGGAAATTATTCGTAATTACCATGAAGGAAAAACAAATCACCGTGGCATAACTGAATGTTTCCTTGCTTTATCACATCGCTATTATTGGCCTAAGATGAGGGAAAGTATATCGAAATATATTAACGAATGTAGTATCTGTGGACAAGCAAAATACGAATTCTCAAGAGTCCCTCCTCCGACTAAACCCTTTGAAATTGTACATCTCGATCTTTTCACAGCAGAAAATGAGAAATTTCTTACTTTAGTTGACGCTTTCTCAAAATATGCGCAAGCATATCATCTCAGAGATGGTACCGCGCTAAGTGTCGTTCAAGCTCTTTTAACGTTTTGCACCCATCATGGCGTTCCTTATACTATAGTTACCGACCAAGGACCTGAATTCACGAATGCATTATTTTCAGAATTTGTCCGTCTTCATAAGATACAGCATCATAAGATACTTGCACATGCCCCCAACGACAATGGTATAATAGAACGCTTCCATTCTACAATTCTCGAACATCTCAGAATACTGAAACTAGAAAAGAGAAATGAACCTGCCATAAATCTAATGCCGTATGCAGTTTTAGGTTATAACAGCTCCATACACAGCTTTACTAAATGTAGGCCTATACACTTAATCACAGGACACTTTGACCCTCGCGATTCCTTAGATTTAAATTTGTCCGAGCACCTACTGCAAAATTATTTACAAGATCATAAAAAACGACTAACCCAGGTCTACGAAATAATAAATGAAACCTCTCTTCACCATAGGACCGAATTAACTGAAAATAGGAATAAAAATCGCGAAGCCGAAAGGGAATACAGCCCTGACCAACAAGTATTTGTCCGAAATCCTCTAGCTAGCAGACAAAAGTTAGCTCCACGTTTTACTCAAGACATAGCCCTAGCCGATCTTCCCATACACATCTATACTAGAAAGAAACGAGGTCCTGTTGCAAAATCTCGTCTAAAGAGGAGCCCTAAAGATTCCGTATTGTTACAGGATGTTACTGTTGCTGCTACTCCAAATGACGCAAGGACAAGAAGTAACGATTGATCCTTTAGGAAACGGCCCTGGCATACTTCCGTTTAATCTAGGCACTACCCGTATCGTTTCCCACTATCATTCCTTTCTTAATTACGTTAACCTCGATAGTATACAATCTCAGATAGATACAGTTAGTACAAAATTAACTGATTTTATACACAAATTAAATAATAAGACATCCCTATTATTCGAACCACACATGTATTACCTTACATCTAAATTAACCAAAATATCTTCACAGTTAGAGTCGTTCGAACATAACCGTCATAAAAGAGGACTTATCGATGGTGTCGGTTCTGTTATCAAAAGTATATCCGGTAATCTCGACCAAACTGATGCAATTAAATACGATAACGCTATAAAAATCCTTCAGGAAAATGAGTACAAGTTACAGTCTCAACTTAATCAGCACGTTAGTCTAGCTAAAACTTGGGTTTCACTTAATGCCAACTTGTTAACAAATATAACTAAAAACCAGGAGAGAATAGGCAACGTTTTAAATCGGATAATTAACAGTACGGCAGACTTCGATTTCATCCACTACGCCCATATGGCCCAATACTTCATTATTTTAAGTGATAACATTGATAACTTGTTAGAAGAGCTCCATAAACTAGAGTACACCTTAGCCTTCATACGTGCATTAAGCACACCGCATATGGTAGTTAGTACAACCGAGATTAGGAATATGTTAGATAAATTAAGGATTTTATACTCAAACGATGAAATCCTTCAATTAGAATTAAGAAACTATTACGACATAATTAAGGTAGGATACTTTTATATAGAAAATCAGATAGTTATAGTATTTAAGGTACCGATTGCCTTCCCTCCAATCTGTAGCCTTTATAAATTGTCCATTGTCCCTAACAAAAGTGATAAGATCCTTTTACCTTCCTCACCTTTTATTGCGATTTCTGGACAAGATTCTATGTACATGGAAGCTGAATGCTCGAAGGTAAATTCTCTGTATCTCTGCAAAGCAAAATCGAGACTCAAGATGATCCGGATTGTATCCAGCATCTGATCTCCAAGCAAGAACTTCTCCCATCCTGTAAACTGTCTTCAGTCGCTTTGAAGAAAGAAGCTGTAGAACAACTCGACGAGAAACATTATACCATCAGTTTTCCAAATCCAACCAAAGTTAAGATATCATGCAGACAGGAAACATACAAAACCCTTGAAGGAAGCTATCTGGCTATCATCCCGTACAATTGCCATATCAAAACGCCCGAATTCACTATAGCGAACTCTAACAATCACATCAAGGGATTTGCTCTGGAGATTATGCAATTGCCTGCAATTGAAGATTTCGAAATGTCAAGCGAATCACCAATCATACTAAACTCTGCTAATCTAGAAAACCTGCACTCTATAAACACGAAGATCATGTTACAGACTCCAGTTAAACTCAATGAAGCAATTGATACAGCTCTCTACCATACTACGATCCCAATCTACCTGATACTATTCGGTGCAAGTGCACTCATTATCGCACTAATGTATCGACGATATCGGGCGAAACTTTTCCACAAAAATCAATCAATGGAAACGGATGATACCATATCTTCATGGAACTTTGCTGAAATTCAAGAATTGAATAGAATCTGTCCCAGCAAGATAAGAATTGACCACAACAATATTTCATCATCTCTTCCACACAAGATTTCGAAATAGTTGCTGATCTTCGGGGGGAGGTGTTACATACTCGCATAGCACCTAAACCGCTGACAAGCGTTTACCTAATTACCGTGCATTGCATCAACCGCGGACACGAGGTGCCGACGCAGCACAACGTGATGCAGCCCGACACCGGACATCGCGGCCTTCGTGAAAACCGTCACTTTTGACACAGCATCGGTCAATCGTCGACTATTTTAGATACTAATTAAAATTGTAATTCTTATAATTAAATTGACTTAAATAAATTTTGTATTTTTTTCAATCCTCCGGCTACAGCCTTCGTAATTAGCCTGGCCACTTTGATCTCAAATATCGGGTGTTTGGTTAGGAATTCCAAAATTAAATTTATTTAAAATTAAGGCTTAAGGTATTTGTGTTTTGAATTTAGTAATTAATTTATTTTTGCGCTATAGATTTTTCTTTGACATCGTTCTTTTCGCAATATGGAAAACGTACAATATCGCGTTATTTACGTATACAAGACTACTGTAGCACCAACGGCAGCGCTGCAGAAACAGCTCGAAGAATTATTGATGTGTATGGCGAAGCTACTGTGCAAGAAAATACTGTACGTTTTTGGTTACAACGTTTTAGTACTGCAAATTTTGATCTACAGAACTAACCTCGTAGACGGCCGGAGACCCAAGTTGACAATAAAGAATCATAAGTCATCGTGGAAGTGGATTTATCGCAAACCACGTCAGAGTTAGCGGCAAGCTTCGGTGTAAGTGATAAAACAATTTTAATTCACTTGAAACAAATTGGAAAAGTGAAAAGCTCGTAAAATGGGTACCACATCAATTAAGTGAAGCACACACACAAACACGCGTCGAGCTGCGTTACATTCCTCAACCATTACAATAACGAGGGGATTTTGAATCGTATCGTTACTTGTGATGATAAATGGATTCTGTACGATAATCGGAAACGCTCATCATAATGGTTGAACCCAGGAGAACCGGCCAAATCCTGCCCCAAGCGAAAGTTGACTCAGAAAAGGTACTGGTAGGTGTCTGGTGGACCAGTGCTGGTGTCATCCACTACAGCTTCAATAAAATCTGGCCAGACGATTACGATTACGATTATTTGCCAACAATTGCAAACCCTGATGGAAAAGCTAGCCGTCAAATAACCAAGACTAGTCAATTGCTCTAGCCCACTGCTGCTTCAGGACAACGCTAGACCACACACTGCACAACAGAGACGGTCGCTAAATTAGAAGAGCTGCGATTGGCAGCCAAAAAAAATAAACTTCGTATTTCGAATTAATCCTAGCACATTATCAGCTGCTACCCACTCTGTAGTAAAGGGAATAAACCTATGCCTAAGTCAAAACGGCTGCCATTCTGACCACCTCATAACTTAGAGCACAAAAGTAAAATTTCTAGGTGAGTCCAAATGTAAAGTTTCTAGTTTTTAATGTTAAGGTGAAATAATACCTAAAGTAGAAGTTATAGTTTTTTTATTTGTTTTTCGATCAGTCTTTTTTTGTAGCAGCCAGTTTATCGATGGTAAAAAATGTAAGTTTGAGTCTCATTTCCTACGAAATGTATGGGATTTTTTTTTTGCAATTTATGACTTTTCTAGTACTCAAACCTCAATTGGTCCAATAGAGGTTTTTGATCCTTATAAGAAAGATGATTGATTGGCATAAAAAAAGTTTTTTTGAAAATTGCCCATTTTCTTGCTGACTGTACATTTTTTCTAAATCTGTGAATACACATCAAAATTGATGAAACGAGTTGACAACAACTCTACGTAAAGTAGAGCTTCTAACAACAGGGGATTAGGTATCATACTCGTAGTAAACTACACCACGTACCTGTGTAAAGCCTTTCGCAACTAACCTAGCCTTGTACTTCGTCACCTTACCATCGCTGTCTTTCTTGACTTTGAATATCCATTTGCATTGTATTGGCTTCTTATCAGCTGGTTGATCAGTCAAAATCCAGGTCTCGTTCTCCTTCAACGACTGTAGTTCGTCATCCATTGCTTGTTGCCATAAATTACCGTCAGGTCTCGCTAAAGCTTCTTCAACAGTCAATGGATCCTCATCAATCATGCTTTCCATAGCACACATGCCATTACAGCCTTAGTGATCGACTTGTCTTCTCTCTCTGAGAGGACACCTTCTGACAGTCTCTTCAGAAACAGCCATTACCTCTTCAGGTATCACCACGTCTTCCACAGCGTCACTAAATATACTACCATCATGCTCCGAGGGTCCCACTTCATTAACAGTTACTAGTTCTGTAGCAACAGTACCTGGGTCTCTTGCCACATCCGGCTTAACGCTTGCTTCATTATCCAGATTAATCGTAACGACGGAATCGTCAGCATTTACTTTCTCGTCTTGTAGAAAAACATGTTCTAAAAATTTGACATCTCTTGCCGTTGTTACTTGCCCTGTCTTGGGGTTCATCAAACGATATCCTTTTTGATTATCTGGGTATCCAATAAAAATCATAGTTTCTGTTTTCATGTCTAGTTTACGTCACTTTTGCTTCGGTTTCAATACAAAAGCCAATCAACCAAAGATTTTCAGATGACTCACATCTACATCTTTTCCCGTCCATAGTTTCTCCGGTACAGCATTGCTTACAGTCTTCGTAGGGCTCCTGTTCTTTAAATATACAACAGTTCTCACTGCTTCTGCCCAGTACTTTTTGCTCAGTTTGGCTTCCGACAACAGTGTTCTCTAATGGTTCGGTTGGCCCTTTCCGCCACACCGTTTTGTTCCAGCGTGTAGGGTACAGTTGTTTGGTGCTTTATACCTGCAGACTTCAAAAATGTATAAAATTGTCCACTACAGAATTCTCCACCGTTGTTAGACCTCAAACATTTTATTGATTTACTCATCTCATTCTCAACTTCCGCTTTATATTCACGAAATTTATCAAAAGTCTGACTTTTATTTTTCTAAAAATAAGCATGAGTTTTTCGAGTATAGTCATCAATAAAAAGTAGCACATACCTCGAACCACCGAACGACGGTTCCTCCATCGGACCACATAAATCAGTGTGAACGATCTCTAAAGTATCTTTCGCTCTCGTACCTTTGTTTTTAAATGGACTCTGACATGTCTTCCCTTCTATACATGGGACACACGGTTCGTACAAATCACAACTTTTAAATTCCATTCCGGTAACTAGGACTTTAAATTTATTCATATAATTTCTGCTTAAATGAGCTAATCTTTTATGCCAAATGTTCGAAATATTTACACTTTGTTTTGACAATGTCAAATTGACGACGTTATTTTTCTTTTCCTTCAACTCGAAAATTCCGTCAATTTCTTGACAGCTTGCAATAAGTACATTTTTATTTTTAATTATGCATTCTCCATTGTCAAAATTCACACTATATTTCTTCTTCATTAAATTGCTCACCGAAATAAGATTCATGGAGAAATTGGGTACATGTAAAACGTTGTTCAAAATAAACTTTTAATTTCCGTCAACTTGGGGTTCCACGTTTCCTCGTCCTTTTACAAATATCTTTTGACCATTCGCTACCGAGATCGTAATGTTGCCTTTTTCAGGTTTATAGGCTAACAACTTGGATTTATCGTGGGTTATATGCATCAACAAAGAACTCGGTTCAACATCACAACAAATTCTCCAATTTACAACTCCAAAGTTCTCGTTGAATATAAATCCTTCTACTCCAACCCTTGTCCTCGTAGGCATTTTGTAAAGGAGAGGTCAAAATTGGTATAATATTCCGACGATTTTTAAACGCTAATGTGATATACCTTATTAGAAAGCTTATTTATTATGCTACTCGATTATAGTTAAATCAGATTTTTTCAAGCGCCCGTTTTTGTGAAAAAGTGAAAAATGTTTCAATACAAACAAAACGCACATAGTCTTTATTTATTCATTTCTATGCAATATAATTATTTTATGTGGCTAATGTTTCCGTTTCTATTAAATACTTTGAGATTTTATTATAATTTTAGCTGCAGCTCCATGAAATTAAGACAAAAAATATTGATTATCATGACAATGCAATAACAAAACGTATCAAAAAAAGTGAAAGCTGTAAACTGAGATTAAATATCCGTTGTAAATGTCAAGCCGAGTCCTGCTGACTGACGTTGTCATTGTCACGTCATTTGCTACAGGGCTGCCATCCCTAAAATATAAATAATGCTTGTAGAACATTTTATTTTTCAACACTTGTTTTAAAAAAAACGGGTGGCTGTAAAAAAAAAATTAAATGCACAAAGACATCAAAATAGTTACCCTCTTTCAGCCTATATAGGTCAGAAGGCTGTTTAAATTTTCAATTATTTTAGTACCATACATTTCGTGAACGTCTCCTTTGCCCACACCTGATTCGCAGTCTTTGCATCGTATACGTGTGTAAAACCCTCTGGTTCGAGTGACAAACATATCGTGGTTCTTGCCTTACGATCAACGTCTTTTTCTGTGTCAATGACGACATCTTTTTCAACTACAGTCCACCAGTTTTTATTTTCTAGGTAATTTTTTACTAAGAATTTCCAGTTGGGATAGTCCGACGTACCTTGTAACTTTCTTATTCCGCTCAATCCGCTTATGCCAGGGGAGTTTTCTTCCGACATAATTATTGTGCAAAATATTTTCGCAAATTTTATAACCACTTTCTATTTTTTATTTAAAGAACGTTACTCAAATGCTGGGTCTCCCTTGTTTGACCGAAAGGAATTTGACAAATTTTCACTTCCCAAAAAATTTCTCGCATAATTTCATTTGCCAAATTATTACTTAGCAAAAAATCTATTCACAAAAAATTGTAACGCAAACCTAATGTTTGACAAATGAACGTTTAAACTATAACTTGTTTACCAACTAGTACTTTTAACATTTTTTATTTAGTCAAATATTTCAGTTGGAATAACAGTTTTTACGCAAAATCAAATAATAATATAAATAAGTAATTAACCTAATCTAAATAGTTCAGATCCGGGTAACCTACTAAAAACAATCTCTTTTTTCTATTAATGCAAGTCGGTTCTGGCACTCGCCGGCCGCTGCCGCGGCACCGCTCGCTTCGCTCGCTCGGCTCGTGCGTAGGAGGTCACAGTTTTAACCTAACCTAACCTACCCATTTTTTTTTAAAAGAAATTAACCTAATCTAAATAGTTATGTTCCAAGAACCTACTAAAAACAATATCTTTTTTCTATTAATGCAAGTCGTGTCTGGCACTCGCCGGCCGCTACTGCGGCACCGCTCGCTTCGCTCGTTTATTGTCTGAAGATTGTTTGCTGTAATAAATCATTTGATTAAAGACCAAATGCCATAATGACATTATACTTGGTAATATTTTGCCAAGTAAAAATTTGACCAAATGAAAATATGCGTACTAAAATCATTCGAAATATTGCAATGGTATAAAAAAAGGTTGCTAAAATTTGTTTGGGTAATGAAAATTTGGCAAAATCTTTTCGGCAAAACGGCAGGATCCCCTCAAATGCTATATGCTCATTTCTGGGGTTCTGGGCCCATAACCTAATGGAAATTGATTAAAACACAATTTCAAGTGGATGCAAGGACATTATCTATTTTTACAGTGACACAACACAATCAATCATAATAGACATAGGTCTATTTCAAAAACATATGGAACAGATTAATATGCCAGTATCAAATGTAAGTGGCTTCCAACAGCGGAAAGGGAGCGGGAGATCCCGTACGCTCACCCGGCCCGAAGCAGGCGCACTGGGCGTCGGCAGAGGGCAGACAATGCCCTCTTCCGGCCCCCCTAAATGGGTCCAGGGACGGCGGACTCGGGGACGTCCGCCACCCCCTATCGCACTGGACCCGAGGTGGCGGCGCGTAGTGTGCCACGCGCGCCCCTTTCAGACATCGCGGGGGGGTCTAATACCTCACCCCCCCCCCGCAGACTTGAGGTGGCCCGCAGGGGTGGGCCGGCACTAGCCGGGGATCACGGAAGTAATACTAGCTCCCAGATCCCCGGTGCAAGTGTGGGAAGGGAACACCGGGGTGGTTTTTAGTCAGTAAGTCTCACAGACCCCTCCGCCCACCCCATGGGGGAGGACATCCATGAGGATTTTCCACCCCGGCAACAAAAAAAAAAGGTTAGAACAGTAACCACTAACGCGCGAAGGCGAGCGAGCGTGCCGCGGTAGCGGCCACCGAGCGCCTGATTCCCTCTATTCTTGGTGAATCATTTGGGTTAGATGAGGTTGTAAATATGAAAAATCTAGAACTGCACCCCGTGCAAAATACCTGTGTATTATCAGATTGCCCAAAGAACACACGGCAATATTTATAATGACGAGGCTTATTGCCTTGTCATTATAAAGGAAGTTCAAATTATAATGAATTATTTAATACTAAAATATAATTTAGGACTTATAACTTTATTTGAAAACGGTTTTAAGTCTTTTGTATATTATTGATGGTAATATTTATGTCTAACAAATTTTGGGCTTATAGTGTTTAGGGATTTCAATAATAAGGCATGTGATATTTTGTGACATTAAGTTCGGGCAAATTATGATTCGGACAAAAACAATTATGGAACTTTAGATTATGGATAAAAAAGTTAGGGAATACAATAGAGAACCAGGTAAATCCCATGGGCTTATTTGGCATCTAAACACATAAAACAGCATTTACCTGTCAAGTATTTAAACAGCTTATGTGCATGTCCAATAACCGGCCACTTTCCTGGCAAAGCCGGTGGTAACGCATGCGTGTTGGACTTGAGACGAACATACTTCGACCACACTAAACACAACACACATACTAGTAATACTAAGCTCAACATTTTACGCCAGCAGTATTAGGTATAAGCCAGGACAAGATGCACTCAACGATTTATTTATACTAAATCGATAGACCGCTAATGATGTCTGGCTACATTGAAAAGTGGCTACATAAAAACATCGTTAATAAATGTTAATTAATCAAGTCAAAGTTCTTGTTGGTTTCTTGACTAAGAATGAAAACAAAGACATGGGTTGGTAAAAGTTACAGGTTATGCGAGTTACCGGTAAACACACCTGTACCTAAAGACCTTGTAAACACATTTGTTATGCATGCAAAGATTTGAATTTGAATAACTACTTTAAATTCAAGTTCAAGCCTGTTACATACTCGCATAGCACCTAAACCGCTGACAAGCGTTTACCTAATTACCGTGCATTGCATCAACCACGGACACGAGGCGCCGACGCAGCACAACGTGATGCAGCCCGACACCGGACATCGCGGCCTTCGTGAAAACCGTCACTTTTGACACAGCATCGGTCAACCGTCGACTATTTTAGATACTAATTAAAATTGTAATTCTTATAATTAAATTGACTTAAATAAATTTTGTATTTTTTTCAATCCTCCGGCTACAGCCTTCGTAATTGGCGCAGCCGGTAGGATACTCGCGGGCCGGTTCGCGAGAGTAAAATTGATAGGATCGCGAGTCACCCGGGTGACCGTCGGGCACCGTACGAGTATCCAGAACCTACAAGAGCTGCAGCCCAGAGGAGAATCCAGACATCGATACGGTAGAGGTACAAAATCATTGCAAGTAAGTACTTTAGAATCGCTCTAGAGTCGCTTCCCTTTTTATGTTTAATTGTTATCCTATATCTTTCCAAGATTTTCCATCCACGGCAATCTCGGTCTCCTAGGTTAGGTAGTAATCGTAGAATTAGTGTTTTAGACGCCAATAGAAATTTAGAGACAGAACAGGAGGACAGTAGTAGTTCATTTGTATCAAGTATGGCTGACTCAGTGGATCAAGTTCATAAAGCCCTACGACTGGTTCCGGAGTTCGACGGAAACTCGAACGTATTAACTCGATTCATAAAACTATGTGATCAATTAGTACAGGAGTATGTGGGAGATGGCCCGGAATCTCAATTAACTAATTTGGCATTATTAAACGGAATTTTCGGAGCGTGAATATTACACGGTATATGGGAAAGGAACTTTTGAACAACCGCGGGACTAACGAACGACATATTTGCACCTGTATCAATTAATAGTTTAAGCGGAGGGTTTGAAATCTGTATATATGGTAGTTGCCTTTGCGTTTGCAAATTGATCTCTATTTTGACTTGTCTGACTTGGGGGCCTTCTGAAAATCCTCCTTTTCAGCGACCGGAATCGGATCCCTTACTTCCTCTACTATGACATAGGAATCTGTACATTGTGGTTGTTCATAAGTATATTCGCTCGGGTACGCGTAATCGGGATATTCAAAATGTTCCCGAGGGTAGTGATCACCATGGATAAAATAATCGCTGTAATAGTCATACTGAAACTGGTCGCTCAAGTCATTATAGTTAACTTCACGTGTTCTAAAATAATTTGCGGGTGGCGGATTCCCAGATTTGGACCAGTCATGGGTTGCACGTGGGGCGAATGGGGCGAATGGTTTGGCTACATAATGACTTACGCCACTCATAGGTTGTGGGGTGTTACTAGTACCGGCCTTAGGACCAGGCATTCTAAAAACTTGACCCTGAGGTCTATAATTAGGCGGTGGCGAACTAAACATTTGCTGCGTGCGTGTAGGACCGCGGTATTGAGGGGATTGACCTTTCCAAATCGGAACAGATTGCTGTCCTTGAGGCATAAACGATCGCGACGGTCCTGGCATGTTAAAAGGCCTAGAGGGTGTGAAATTAAAAGGACGCTGTGCGGGTGGTGCCGCGTGAATCGGTGGCATAGGGCCATAGCAAAATCTTGGACTAACCTGATGCTGAGTCTGCGACTTCCTGTCAGGAGCATGATCGTTGCGTTGCTGCAAATACAACGTATTCATCTCTTCATGCACAAACTCTAAGGCTTTCTGAATTGTATCAGGCCGCATGCACCGAATGCGAGAACCCAGCGGGTCACGTAGGCTACGTAAGTACGACTGTAACGTGAGTTTCTTGTACAAAGTGCGTTTTCGATTCAATGGTACTCGCTATTGTTTCATGCAGGCTGATATAAGTCATGATAGTACTAAAGAGGTTTTGACACTGTTCATAAAATTCCTGTGGGGTTGCCGACCCTTGCGTTAGAAGCGCTAAGTCATTGTATAGGGATGTCTCATCACGTTGATCAGCGAAATTATTAACTAAAGCACTCCTAATTCCTTCCCAAGTTTCCGGGATACCATTCGAGTTAATCGTACGCGATGCGGGTCCCACTATCTTATTTAAAATTCCGTTTAATAATGCCAAATTAGTTAATTGAGATTCCGGGCCATCTCCCACATACTCCTGTACTAATTGATCACATAGTTTTATGAATCGAGTTAATACGTTCGAGTTTCCGTCGAACTCCGGAACCAGTCGTAGGGCTTTATGAACTTGATCCACTGAGTCAGCCATACTTGATACAAATGAACTACTACTGTCCTCCTGTTCTGTCTCTAAATTTCTATTGGCGTCTAAAACACTAATTCTACGATTACTACCTAACCTAGGAGACCGAGATTGCCGTGGATGGAAAATCTTGGAAAGATATAGGATAACAATTAAACATAAAAAGGGAAGCGACTCTAGAGCGATTCTAAAGTACTTACTTGCAATGATTTTGTACCTCTACCGTATCGATGTCTGGATTCTCCTCTGGGCTGCAGCTCTTGTAGGTTCTGGATACTCGTACGGTGCCCGACGGTCACCCGGGTGACTCGCGATCCTATCAATTTTACTCTCGCGAACCGGCCCGCGAGTATCCTACCGGCTGCGCCAATTACGAAGGCTGTAGCCGGAGGATTGAAAAAAATACAAAATTTATTTAAGTCAATTTAATTATAAGAATTACAATTTTAATTAGTATCTAAAATAGTCGACGGTTGACCGATGCTGTGTCAAAAGTGACGGTTTTCACGAAGGCCGCGATGTCCGGTGTCGGGCTGCATCACGTTGTGCTGCGTCGGCGCCTCGTGTCCGTGGTTGATGCAATGCACGGTAATTAGGTAAACGCTTGTCAGCGGTTTAGGTGCTATGCGAGTATGTAACAGGCTTGAACTTGAATTTAAAGTAGTTATTCAAATTCAAATCTTTGCATGCATAACAAATGTGTTTACAAGGTCTTTAGGTACAGGTGTGTTTACCGGTAACTCGCATAACCTGTAACTTTTACCAACCGATGTCTTTGTTTTCATTCTTAGTCAAGAAACCAACAAGAACTTTGACTTGATTAATTAACATTTATTAACGATGTTTTTATGTAGCCACTTTTCAATGTAGCCAGACATCATTAGCGGTCTATCGATTTAGTATAAATAAATCGTTGAGTGCATCTTGTCCTGGCTTATACCTAATACTGCTGGCGTAAAATGTTGAGCTTAGTATTACTAGTATGTGTGTTGTGTTTAGTGTGGTCGAAGTATGTTCGTCTCAAGTCCAACACGCATGCGTTACCACCGGCTTTGCCAGGAAAGTGGCCGGTTATTGGACATGCACATAAGCTGTTTAAATACTTGACAGGTAAATGCTGTTTTATGTGTTTAGATGCCAAATAAGCCCATGGGATTTACCTGGTTCTCTATTGTATTCCCTAACTTTTTTATCCATAATCTAAAGTTCCATAATTGTTTTTGTCCGAATCATAATTTGCCCGAACTTAATGTCACAAAATATCACATGCCTTATTATTGAAATCCCTAAACACTATAAGCCCAAAATTTGTTAGACATAAATATTACCATCAATAATATACAAAAGACTTAAAACCGTTTTCAAATAAAGTTATAAGTCCTAAATTATATTTTAGTATTAAATAATTCATTATAATTTGAACTTCCTTTATAATGACAAGGCAATAAGCCTCGTCATTATAAATATTGCCGTGTGTTCTTTGGGCAATCTGATAATACACAGGTATTTTGCACGGGGTGCAGTTCTAGATTTTTCATATTTACAACCTCATCTAACCCAAATGATTCACCAAGAATAGAGGGAATCAGGCGCTCGGTGGCCGCTACCGCGGCACGCTCGCTCGCCTTCGCGCGTTAGTGGTTACTGTTCTAACCTTTTTTTTTTGTTGCCGGGGTGGAAAATCCTCATGGATGTCCTCCCCCATGGGGTGGGCGGAGGGGTCTGTGAGACTTACTGACTAAAAACCACCCCGGTGTTCCCTTCCCACACTTGCACCGGGGATCTGGGAGCTAGTATTACTTCCGTGATCCCCGGCTAGTGCCGGCCCACCCCTGCGGGCCACCTCAAGTCTGCGGGGGGGGGGTGAGGTATTAGACCCCCCCGCGATGTCTGAAAGGGGCGCGCGTGGCACACTACGCGCCGCCACCTCGGGTCCAGTGCGATAGGGGGTGGCGGACGTCCCCGAGTCCGCCGTCCCTGGACCCATTTAGGGGGGCCGGAAGAGGGCATTGTCTGCCCTCTGCCGACGCCCAGTGCGCCTGCTTCGGGCCGGGTGAGCGTACGGGATCTCCCGCTCCCTTTCCGCTGTTGGAAGCCACTTACATTTGATACTGGCATATTAATCTGTTCCATATGTTTTTGAAATAGACCTATGTCTATTATGATTGATTGTGTTGTGTCACTGTAAAAATAGATAATGTCCTTGCATCCACTTGAAATTGTGTTTTAATCAATTTCCATTAGGTTATGGGCCCAGAACCCCAGAAATGAGCATATAGCATTTGAGGGGATCCTGCCGTTTTGCCGAAAAGATTTTGCCAAATTTTCATTACCCAAACAAATTTTAGCAACCTTTTTTTATACCATTGCAATATTTCGAATGATTTTAGTACGCATATTTTCATTTGGTCAAATTTTTACTTGGCAAAATATTACCAAGTATAATGTCATTATGGCATTTGGTCTTTAATCAAATGATTTATTACAGCAAACAATCTTCAGACAATAAACGAGCGAAGCGAGCGGTGCCGCAGTAGCGGCCGGCGAGTGCCAGACACGACTTGCATTAATAGAAAAAAGATATTGTTTTTAGTAGGTTCTTGGAACATAACTATTTAGATTAGGTTAATTTCTTTTAAAAAAAAATGGGTAGGTTAGGTTAGGTTAAAACTGTGACCTCCTACGCACGAGCCGAGCGAGCGAAGCGAGCGGTGCCGCGGCAGCGGCCGGCGAGTGCCAGAACCGACTTGCATTAATAGAAAAAAGAGATTGTTTTTAGTAGGTTACCCGGATCTGAACTATTTAGATTAGGTTAATTACTTATTTATATTATTATTTGATTTTGCGTAAAAACTGTTATTCCAACTGAAATATTTGACTAAATAAAAAATGTTAAAAGTACTAGTTGGTAAACAAGTTATAGTTTAAACGTTCATTTGTCAAACATTAGGTTTGCGTTACAATTTTTTGTGAATAGATTTTTTGCTAAGTAATAATTTGGCAAATGAAATTATGCGAGAAATTTTTTGGGAAGTGAAAATTTGTCAAATTCCTTTCGGTCAAACAAGGGAGACCCAGCATTTGAGTAACGTTCTTTAAATAAAAAATAGAAAGTGGTTATAAAATTTGCGAAAATATTTTGCACAATAATTATGTCGGAAGAAAACTCCCCTGGCATAAGCGGATTGAGCGGAATAAGAAAGTTACAAGGTACGTCGGACTATCCCAACTGGAAATTCTTAGTAAAAAATTACCTAGAAAATAAAAACTGGTGGACTGTAGTTGAAAAAGATGTCGTCATTGACACAGAAAAAGACGTTGATCGTAAGGCAAGAACCACGATATGTTTGTCACTCGAACCAGAGGGTTTTACACACGTATACGATGCAAAGACTGCGAATCAGGTGTGGGCAAAGGAGACGTTCACGAAATGTATGGTACTAAAATAATTGAAAATTTAAACAGCCTTCTGACCTATATAGGCTGAAAGAGGGTAACTATTTTGATGTCTTTGTGCATTTAATTTTTTTTTTACAGCCACCCGTTTTTTTTAAAACAAGTGTTGAAAAATAAAATGTTCTACAAGCATTATTTATATTTTAGGGATGGCAGCCCTGTAGCAAATGACGTGACAATGACAACGTCAGTCAGCAGGACTCGGCTTGACATTTACAACGGATATTTAATCTCAGTTTACAGCTTTCACTTTTTTTGATACGTTTTGTTATTGCATTGTCATGATAATCAATATTTTTTGTCTTAATTTCATGGAGCTGCAGCTAAAATTATAATAAAATCTCAAAGTATTTAATAGAAACGGAAACATTAGCCACATAAAATAATTATATTGCATAGAAATGAATAAATAAAGACTATGTGCGTTTTGTTTGTATTGAAACATTTTTCACTTTTTCACAAAAACGGGCGCTTGAAAAAATCTGATTTAACTATAATCGAGTAGCATAATAAATAAGCTTTCTAATAAGGTATATCACATTAGCGTTTAAAAATCGTCGGAATATTATACCAATTTTGACCTCTCCTTTACAAAATGCCTACGAGGACAAGGGTTGGAGTAGAAGGATTTATATTCAACGAGAACTTTGGAGTTGTAAATTGGAGAATTTGTTGTGATGTTGAACCGAGTTCTTTGTTGATGCATATAACCCACGATAAATCCAAGTTGTTAGCCTATAAACCTGAAAAAGGCAACATTACGATCTCGGTAGCGAATGGTCAAAAGATATTTGTAAAAGGACGAGGAAACGTGGAACCCCAAGTTGACGGAAATTAAAAGTTTATTTTGAACAACGTTTTACATGTACCCAATTTCTCCATGAATCTTATTTCGGTGAGCAATTTAATGAAGAAGAAATATAGTGTGAATTTTGACAATGGAGAATGCATAATTAAAAATAAAAATGTACTTATTGCAAGCTGTCAAGAAATTGACGGAATTTTCGAGTTGAAGGAAAAGAAAAATAACGTCGTCAATTTGACATTGTCAAAACAAAGTGTAAATATTTCGAACATTTGGCATAAAAGATTAGCTCATTTAAGCAGAAATTATATGAATAAATTTAAAGTCCTAGTTACCGGAATGGAATTTAAAAGTTGTGATTTGTACGAACCGTGTGTCCCATGTATAGAAGGGAAGACATGTCAGAGTCCATTTAAAAACAAAGGTACGAGAGCGAAAGATACTTTAGAGATCGTTCACACTGATTTATGTGGTCCGATGGAGGAACCGTCGTTCGGTGGTTCGAGGTATGTGCTACTTTTTATTGATGACTATACTCGAAAAACTCATGCTTATTTTTAGAAAAATAAAAGTCAGACTTTTGATAAATTTCGTGAATATAAAGCGGAAGTTGAGAATGAGATGAGTAAATCAATAAAATGTTTGAGGTCTAACAACGGTGGAGAATTCTGTAGTGGACAATTTTATACATTTTTGAAGTCTGCAGGTATAAAGCACCAAACAACTGTACCCTACACGCTGGAACAAAACGGTGTGGCGGAAAGGGCCAACCGAACCATTAGAGAACACTGTTGTCGGAAGCCAAACTGAGCAAAAAGTACTGGGCAGAAGCAGTGAGAACTGTTGTATATTTAAAGAACAGGAGCCCTACGAAGACTGTAAGCAATGCTGTACCGGAGAAACTATGGACGGGAAAAGATGTAGATGTGAGTCATCTGAAAATCTTTGGTTGATTGGCTTTTGTATTGAAACCGAAGCAAAAGTGACGTAAACTAGACATGAAAACAGAAACTATGATTTTTATTGGATACCCAGATAATCAAAAAGGATATCGTTTGATGAACCCCAAGACAGGGCAAGTAACAACGGCAAGAGATGTCAAATTTTTAGAACATGTTTTTCTACAAGACGAGAAAGTAAATGCTGACGATTCCGTCGTTACGATTAATCTGGATAATGAAGCAAGCGTTAAGCCGGATGTGGCAAGAGACCCAGGTACTGTTGCTACAGAACTAGTAACTGTTAATGAAGTGGGACCCTCGGAGCATGATGGTAGTATATTTAGTGACGCTGTGGAAGACGTGGTGATACCTGAAGAGGTAATGGCTGTTTCTGAAGAGACTGTCAGAAGGTGTCCTCTCAGAGAGAGAAGACAAGTCGATCACTAAGGCTGTAATGGCATGTGTGCTATGGAAAGCATGATTGATGAGGATCCATTGACTGTTGAAGAAGCTTTAGCGAGACCTGACGGTAATTTATGGCAACAAGCAATGGATGACGAACTACAGTCGTTGAAGGAGAACGAGACCTGGATTTTGACTGATCAACCAGCTGATAAGAAGCCAATACAATGCAAATGGATATTCAAAGTCAAGAAAGACAGCGATGGTAAGGTGACGAAGTACAAGGCTAGGTTAGTTGCGAAAGGCTTTACACAGGTACGTGGTGTAGTTTACTACGAGTATGATACCTAATCCCCTGTTGTTAGAAGCTCTACTTTACGTAGAGTTGTTGTCAACTCGTTTCATCAATTTTGATGTGTATTCACAGATTTAGAAAAAATGTACAGTCAGCAAGAAAATGGGCAATTTTCAAAAAAACTTTTTTTATGCCAATCAATCATCTTTCTTATAAGGATCAAAAACCTCTATTGGACCAATTGAGGTTTGAGTACTAGAAAAGTCATAAATTGCAAAAAAAAAATCCCATACATTTCGTAGGAAATGAGACTCAAACTTACATTTTTTACCATCGATAAACTGGCTGCTACAAAAAAAGACTGATCGAAAAACAAATAAAAAAACTATAACTTCTACTTTAGGTATTATTTCACCTTAACATTAAAAACTAGAAACTTTACATTTGGACTCACCTAGAAATTTTACTTTTGTGCTCTAAGTTATGAGGTGGTCAGAATGGCAGCCGTTTTGACTTAGGCATAGGTTTATTCCCTTTACTACAGAGTGGGTAGCAGCTGATAATGTGCTAGGATTAATTCCATAGAGAATCGTGGTAAGTAAATCTTTGAGTTCCTGAACACTGTTGTATTCCCATAAAGTTAAATTTTTAAATAGCGCCACATAAAAAGTGTAGACGCGTGAGATCAGGACTGCGAGGTGGTCACGTTAAAGGACCATCATTATGTTTGTATCCACTGTCTTGCCAATTGCCGGAATTCGATTGATGCGATTTCGAAATACGAAGTTTATTTTTTTTGTTGTTTATTTTTGGCCAGTCTTCATTGTAGCGGTCCATTTATCCATCATAAAAAACTAAGTTGGAGTATCATTTCTTACGAAATGTATGGGAAAAGTTTTTTACGATTTATGACTTTTCTAGTATTCAAACCTCAATTAGTCCAATAGAGGTTTTTGATCCTTATAAGAAAGAGGATCGATTGGCATAAAAAAAAGTTTTTGTGAAAATTGCCTATTTTCCTGCTGACTATACATTTTTTTTCAAAATCTGTGAATGTAGATCAAAATTTCTCAAAAAGATAAGGACAGTCTATTAAGACCGTTTCCTTGTAGCTACAACGGTTAAGGTAGCTGCCCTTACTGCCCCATCTCAAAAATCCACCGTGTAGAATACAATACTTAGGACACATGAGTTTATTTCATGCAAAATTTTATGAGATTCAATTATTATAGTACTCGATATTATGACAGAATAGTTTTAGAAGTAAAGACAATGATGTAAAACAAAATTTTGAATTTTTGAACATTATGGATAGTGAAGTTTATAGCAAACGTGATATGGATATGCTTTACCTATTTACAAAGAGATTTAAGATAGATACTATAGAGAGTCTATCAATAACAAATAGTAATGTCATAGAAAAATTGTGATCCCACGTCTGTCTCAGTGACGCGCGCCCGACGGACTCTCCGTCCGCTTACCGGCCCATCGTGCTGCTCGACGAGGTGGGCAAGCTCTTTGAAAGAGTAATTGCAGACCGCCTTGTCAGGTGGCTCGTGCGGGTGGGGCCGGATTTGGCGGAGAGCCAGTTTGGTTTCCGTAAGGGGCGCTCTACGGTGGATGCCATCATGCGCGTTCGAGCCCTCACGACGGGGGATGCTGTTGCCCGGGGTGGAGTCGTCTTGGCGGTGTCTCTTGACATCGCCAATGCCTTCAATACCTGGCCCTGGAGTTGCATTAGGGAGGCACTTCGGTATCACCGGATGCCGACCTACCTCTGTCGTGTGGTCGAGGCCTATTTGACGGACAGGGCCGTCATCTACCCCAGTCACCATGGAGAGTGGAACCGGCGAGAGATGTCGTGCGGTGTCCCGCAGGGATCGGTCCTGGGGCCGCATCTGTGGGACATCGGGTACGACTGGGTGCTGCGTGCCGACCTCCCTAGCGGTGTCAGCGTAGTCTGCTACGCTGACGACACGCTGGTCCTGGCGCATGGGAGGTCGCATCAGGCGGCGGCCGAACTGGCGGCACGCGGGGTTGCGACAATCGTCGATAGGACCCGGCAATTGGGACTCGAGGTGGCTTTGCACAAGTCCGAGGCCATGTGTTTTTATGGTCCTCGGAACGCGCCACTGTCGGGTTCCCAGATAACGGCGGGAGGGGTTCACATCGGCGTCGAGTCGACGATGAAGTACCTGGGACTCGTCCTCAACAGCCGGTGGAACTTCGTGGAGCATTTTCGACGTTTGGCTCCCAGAGCGGGCCGGGGCTGTCTTGAAGCGGGTCCTGCCCAACCTAGGGGGTCCAAACGCCTCCTGCCGGAGGCTTTATCCCTTTATGGGGCAGAAGATTCTGGCTTATATGTTAGAAATTAAACACGTGGATGTTAAAACTAATATTTAATGAAAATTTTTGAACACGTTTGTTTTTTTTTTTATTAAAAAAGTTATGGTGTCCACATTTTGGACACTTATGCTTTACACTTATTTCTCACGTATGAAATTGTGCAAAACAAGGTGCAATGCATAATGGCACTTTGCATTTGACACACTCTATTTTGTTCTTTTTTCCAAGAGCTTTACTGCTGCAAGCTCTGCACCTTCTATAACTGGGCAGCTCAACTTCTTTTACGCAAAACAGCGGATCAGAAGACCAGTATAGTGTCACATTAGGAAGGACATGAAGTCCCATGAATATCAAAATTCCAAAAAAGGGTTTCAGTTCAGCTATTGTGACAGGTTCCCAATCTTTCTGGCGGTTTTGTGTTGCATATAAATTAGTTTGGTCAACAATGGTAGCTAGGATTTCATCCGTAAAAAATGCTCTAAAATATACAGCAGGACTACTTCTGTTCGGAATAAACTGTTTCGGTTTCAATACTCTATCATCGAATTTATCAATTGGCGGATTGTGAGGAAACTGCGCTTTTTTCCAATGTTCATCACCGTCATCACTATCGGAGCTATCGTCAGACGATTCTGTATCTACTACATCAGCAGGACGTGTAATAGTTCTTGGTATTGGAGTTGCAGAAACAGTTGTTAGAACAGGAGACAATCTAGAAGTTCCAGGAGAAGGATGTGGCTGTGTGGAGCTAGTATGTGGTACAACTGTACCTGCAGGAGAAGACGACTCTATCCCCAGGTTTGAAACTGATACAGATCTAAGAGGCAAGTTCGGATCCACAATTTCTTGAAGTTCAGCATTACTTGGCGGTATGAAAATAGTTTCGGTGTCGTTCTCGTCAGTTTCGTTATCGTCTTCGGAGTGTTCACCATCCGACAATGCGAACAGGTCTTCCAGAACATCTTCCAGTTTATCTAATGGAATCGTCTGAAATAGAAACACTCAGTTACAAAAAAAAAACAAAATTATAAATCTGAACCATGAAACATTTCCATTACCTACGCGGGCAGTGTCCAAAATATGGACGTTATAGTTTTTCGTTTCTAACAAGACGTGAACCAAATTCTCAAAAATCAGAGCTTTTACCCCATATTTACAACATTTGGAACGATACGTAAAACAAAACTTACCTTTTGGTTCATTGCTTTTGAAGATTTTCTTAGATTTATAAACAACACTCAAAAATCATCAATTTTTGATATAAGATCGATCACCTGATAAAAGTCGGCCATGTAAGTATTTTTTTTTTTTACGTTTTGTTAACAGTATCTAGAGGCTCAACCCAAAGAGCCAAAAGTGACATTTGTCCAACGTTTAGTTTAGCCGCGAAAATTCAAAATGTGTGGTGTCCAATATATGGACAGAGCCCCATAAAGGGTTATGCGGGGATCGTGCGGTCCATGGCCCTTTACGGGGCACCGGTATGGGCGCGTTCCTTAAAGCTGCGACCAGCCCAGCGGTTGAACGCGTCCCAAAGGGTCATGGCCATCAGGCTGGTACGGGGTTACCGCACGGTCTCCCGTGAGGCGGCGAGCCTCTTTGCTGGACTGCCGCCATGGGATCTGGAGGCAAAAGTCCTTGCGCACATCTGGGTGTGGCGCGAGGAGGCGAAACGCCGGGGTGAAACTCCGCTGCCGCGAGAAATCACGGCACAGCGAAAAGAGCTCCGGCGGGATCTCATGGCGACATGGAGAGTGCGATTGTCGCAACCCAGCGCTGGGCACGCCACAATTGTGGCGATAAGTCCCCTCTTTGAGGAGTGGCTAGAGAGGCGCCACGGCGTCCTCGCCTTCCGCCTGACGCAGGTCCTCACCGGACACGGTTGTTTCGGGAGGTTCCTGTTCAGGATAAAGTGGGAGGAAACGCCCGGGTGTCACCACTGTGTGGATCGCCCGGTTGACACGGTGGAGCATACGGTGGAGGTATGCCCAGCTTGGGCGGAGCACCGCCGTGTCCTCACGGTGATCGAAATAAAATAAGATTCGCGGCCATAACAAATTTGGTTTTACAGAATTATAATCAATAGAATCAGCATTAAGTTCAAAAAATCCTACTGAATGATTATGCCAGAAATAATCTTTCAGTAGGATTTTTTCCCCCTTAAGTCTAGTCGTTTTGTCACTACGTTATTTGCAATACCTATAAATACTTCGAAAATTATTTTCTTTTGGTGGACTCGAATGCGACTTGACATGCAGGCGTACCACACTAGACTGATTGACTTTTGTCCACTAGGACAAATGTATCGGATTACGATTTTGTTCGCTATGTCCCGTCTATTGTTAAGTAAATAATTTAATGTCTTTGCCTATTTACAACCAGATGGACCATAGTCCATTTGTTGCATCGCTGATGCGTTGCCATCTCAGAGCTGCAATCTCTCAAGAGATTTCATCCAGTTTGACTCACACCGGCAGCGGCACTGCTTGGCGGCAGATTAAGATAATTATTATGGAGGTACTTCACAAAACCAGTAGGATGACTGCCTCGTATATTTAGTGGTCGCAAGCACTACTGCTGAGTATGAGGTATTGAGTTCGATTCCCGGGTCGGACAAAGTGATATTGGGTTTTCCTATCTAGGATATCTCAGTAGCAGCCCGGAGTCTGGATTTGTGCCCGGTTTGATGGCTATAGGCTCGCCCCCTATTACATGGAACTTAAACATAACTGGCGAAATATGGGTGTAGCAATGCAGCCAAAGTGACTTCTGAGTTGCCACCGATCAACAAATTTTGAATAACTGTCGTGCTAGCGGTACGAAGAAAAAGAAATATAAATATACAAAATTACATGAATATTTATTTTGAATATTATTATAATATTTCGTTAATTATTTTAGTAACTGGGTAATCAGGTAATCAGGTAATCAGGGAGCAGTCCACGCACTATGCATAAAACAAAACATCATACGCAAAGTCACCAGTTGACACGTTGTTATATTACTTTTTTAGGGTTCCGTACCCTAAGGGTAAAACGGGAACCCTATTACTAAGGCTCCGCCGTCTGTCTCTCTGTACGTCTGTCTGTCCGCCTGTCATCAGGCTGTATCTCATGAACCGTGATAGTTAGACAGTTGAAATTTTCACAGATGATGTATTTCTGTTGCCGCTATAACAAAAAATACTAAAAAACAGAATAAAATAAACATTTAAGGGGGCTCCGATACAACTAACGTGATTTTTTGCTCGTTTTTGCTTGATATTGATAACGGCAACAGGTAGTAGACGCTTGAAATATTCACAGAATATTTAGTTGTATGTTCACTTTAGAAATAAATTATTAAATTAAAATATAAAAAATATTTAAGTGGGGCTCCCAAACAACAAACGTCGTGTTTTTGCCTTTTTTATAGATAAAGGTACGGAACCCTTCGTGCACTTGTTATTCTTTGCTTTGCCGGTCTTTCTCAGACTGACTTTTCATACGACTACCCAAAAAGAAGTGATAATTTTTAGCAATATGTCGCGTATATGTAATATGCCGTAAAAGCAATTGATATAGTAAATGAAAGCATACAAAAACAGATTTTATTTATTCCACCCCTTCGGATGTAGTTGCATTTTATGTTGGACTATGCCCACAAAAAAAAAAATATTGGGGTCTTTTATATACTTTTTGGGAGAGCTGATGCTGAAAATGAAGTCAAAACTACAAATTACATTTTTCATATCTATGGAAGCTGGCATAGTTACCCCATCTCCAGTATGTCATAAAAAATTAACGTGCTCACATCATTATGTTTTTAGAGTGGCTTTTAGCGGACTAAAGCATGGATGACGTTGATATGTGTTTTTTTTTAATCAGATCTCCAAGAGTTACTGAAGTATGTATCTGAAGACTGCGCAAAGCAAGGAGGACTGACTCATTTCAATTTCGGAAGTGAGCTTTATTATTGTAAGTAATATATTATGACAGTATTTATAGAAAAAACGCCGTTCTGCGTTTTGTCTCTAAATACTGCTTTTGCTTAAATAATGCTTTTCTTCTTTCTTTCTGTCTGTCTGTCTTGAAAACGTTCAAATTGATGGCGGGTTTTTCGTCAAAACTGCGAGTTGACTCACACATCGAGGATTCCGTACTTTCGTGGTTGGAATTTTTAAACCTCTCTCAACCCATATGATAAAAAATACAAAAACTTATTTCGGTACTTGTTGCACAGGAAATCAAAATACAATCTTTAACTTGTACAAGCAGCTGTTACTGCCAGACAGACAACATTAAAAAAAAGGGAATTTTTAAAGATGCCTGATATTATAGGTTTATTTTTTGGAAAAATAAGATACCTTCAGAGTTTATTAGAACGTTTATTTTTGTTTTTAGTGATACTAGATCCTCAGGAAGCGTTTACAGCAGCAAATGTATGTTTAAAAAAACATTATATTTTCGACCTAGGCAAACATTGGTTGGGAAATGGAGTGCTATTATCATCAGGTGGGTAAATAATTATTCAGCTGTTCATAGGCAAAGGGTTTCAATCATTAGCACTTTGCTTAAATGGCTGTTTGCATAGCGAATGCAAAAGTATCTCAGGTTATTTACAAAAAGGCTCACTGAACCCCTCGCATTACAGTTACGAAATTATAATAACACCATATATCAAGTTATCGACAAAGCAAAATTATTTTCGCAGGAGATATTTGGCATCGGCAACGCAAGTTGCTGACTCCAGCATTCACTCTGCCAGTGGTTCACGGGTTCCTAAATGTATTTAACAGCCAATCCAAAAAGCTGACTAGTTCTATGGACCGTCATGTTGGAAAAGGACTATTTGATCATTACCAATATTTAAAAAACAATGCCTTGGAAACACTTTGCGGTAAGTAACTATTTTTTTTGTGCGTAAGAACAATAAAAATGCTTAGATGTAATCCAGCAATCACCAAGTAATGATGGTATTATTTTCAGTTGGTACGTTTGGAATAGACGTCATTGATGACGTAAAGTTCACGCAAAAGTACATGGAATCAGTAGATAAAATGATAACCATTGTGATCAACAGAACAGTAAATTTTTGGCTGCAGAATGACTTCATATACAGGCTGGTTGGACTGAAAAAGAAGGAAGAAGAAGTAGTAGAGACTTTACATGCAATGGCTAACAAAGTAAGTGAGATGTTAGAGACGCAAGCAGCGAAATGCTCAAAAATTAAGAATATAAAACATTAGTTAATATTATGACGGTTTGGAATAAACAAATGTATCATGTTACAGATTTTACAAAAGAAAAAAGCTACCTTGAAAAACAAGGCTTTGGACAATAATCTTGAATCTGAAAACTCAGGTATGAAACTTACAGTAAAAATAATATGTTATAACAATTTACTTGACTGTATCGAATCCGGTCAAAGAGGTCATCCGAATGAGGTCAAAAAACCAAAGCATTGCGACGACCACAGAATAAAGCTGAAGATGCGATGGGCTACATTAGCCATGGACCCATGTTGAATTCGATAACTGTTGGGGTAGACGTGTTCTTGACTGAAAACAACTAACCGGCCAACGTAGGTAGGTAGGTCTGAGGGTGCCCTACCTACGTTAGCGGGCGGTTGGCAGGGTGCCTTCCAAGTATAATGTAGATGCAACAATGTAGATCATCGTTGCACCTAGTTTGAGGCCTTATGATTGTTATTTATTTTTCAATCTCTTATTTTTGTCGCTTACTGAGTAGAATTTATTTTTGCTTAACCTTTATTTTAAGACACCTTGTAAAAGCCAATGCAATTTTTTGGCATCATTTTTTTTTTTGCTAGTAATGTAACAGACTATCTGAGAAGGGCATAGAAAAAAACCAAGTCTCTAAACCGTAACCTACTACTACTTTATGACTGTTGCTATTTTGCTTTTTCGCTGTCGCGTCCTGGCATTGGCGCTCGACACCCCATTTTCGGCTTTTGCTGCAATTTTGGGGCGCCCGAGCACTGCCTGCAGGTGGTTGTAAGTGGGAAGTGACCTGTCGCTGCCGACTTTGATTCGTTCTGTGGTTGGCGGCGCAGTCTCGTGAGACGCAGAGATCTTCTTCTGTGAAAATGTCATATCGCAGAAGGATTCAGCGGAACCAGAGAGCGAGATTTCGAGTGCCCTCCTGGCCCACAGCAGGCGCACCGGGCGTTGGCAGAGGGCAGATGCCCTATTCCGGCCCCCCAAATGGGTCTAGGGACGGTGGACTTGGGGACATCTGCCGCTCCCTATCATAAATAAGACCCGAGATGTTGGCGCGTAATGTTCCACGCGCGCCCCTCTTAGACATAGCGAGTCGAACACCTCACTCCCCCTGCTTGACCAGACGGGGCCCCGGTACAAGTGTGCGAGCGGGCTGCAAGGTGGAGTACATTCATGAGGATTTCCAGCAAATTACCAAACAAAAAAAAGGCTGTATGGGCCCGAGTACAGGCTAAATACATAACAACTGGGTGGTGGTCAGATCTTAGCTTGTGTAGCATCTCTATACAATACAAACGGAGGTGTACATTGCTACATCTAGTACATCAGGAAGCTGATTAGGATCGCCAGGGTAATGGGTAGGATTCATCGGAGCGATGACATAGCAATGGACGGCTTATCTCATGTATAATGTAAACCGTTCTATTTGTTGACAATTTATCTCTTTTGTCCCATTTCTGTGCACCCATATAGTTACTCTAGTCACTTACTGTAAGGTTGGCTATAAGAAATTCCTTTATCGGATAATTCCGTACGTCTTCGTACTTTGTGTTTAATAATGTCAGTGTGATTAAGGGTTATGTAAATAATCAATTACTTAAAGTGTAACAGCAACGATAACATCGCAATATTTTATAAATTCGCACTTCTATAAAATGTATTTTGGTAACTGGCAGTAGGCAAGGATCATTATCTACCATTATTCGTTTTCCGCGACCGGAGTTGCTTTTTTAGTAGTATTTTTACGCATTTTTTTAAATGGTTTTCCTACAGTAACACCTGAATAAACAAAATAGCAACCGTCATATCTCTGATAGGTTACGGCTTAGAGTCTTAGTTTTTTCTTCTAACTTCTTTTCAAATAGTTCTCTAATAGTGATCTAAGTTTCATTACTGGCGAAAGAAAAACAAAATGATGACAAGGGTACCATACAAAAGGTTGTATTGCCCTTTATTATTTGGTATGATTTTATACTGTAAGTTATAGCATTAAACATGAGAATACACATTGCATAACTATTCTTACTAAATAATGCTGTCCTAGGAATTATGGGCAAAACTATTATATTTCTGTGCCTAGTTGTTTTGGAAATATTCATGTGCTTTTTTTAATAACTCTGGGTGCATTTTAACAAATTTAGCTCATTCAAAGATATACAGACTTAGAAGGGATAGCAAATTGAATTTTTTGAAAAAGGGTTTGCATGATTCCCGATATAGCGTGGGTGTGTTTTTTCATGTGCGATGTAGACTCTCTAACTTTCTGTCGAGTCCCATCATCACCAATTCAGCTCAACCATTTTGAAGGAAGCTAACGCTGATAGCACACCTCCGCCGCGAAACTATAGCAGCGAAACCGCAGTAGTTCAATTGTACTGGTTTGCGTCATGTTCCGCTACTCGCATCCGATTCGTGTAGCGGAACATGACGCGGAATCAGTACATTTAAACTACTGCGGTTTTGCTGCTATGGTTTCGCGGCAGAGGTGTGCTACCAGCGTGAATGATCCAACACACGCGCCACCATCAGCGA
This sequence comes from Tiliacea citrago, assembly GCA_963921375.1. NCBI lineage: Eukaryota > Metazoa > Arthropoda > Insecta > Lepidoptera > Noctuidae > Tiliacea > Tiliacea citrago. The sequence goes on from OY992802.1 coordinate 1,951,533, forward strand.
GAAATCTGAGTGAGCGTGACATACTCTCAGCCGCCAGGGCACATTCAAGTCAATGAAGACTTATTACCCGGTAACTGGTAGCTCTATAGTACATAGTACTAACACCAGCCTTTGCTACGCAATCATGTAATACAAAGGAGATTGAGTTTATACAATGCAATAATAGTCTTACAATCTTCAGCAGCTCCATCAATATTTCCAAATTTTAATCAATTAGTTGTGGTTGAGGAGCAGGACCAGCATTGAGCCAAGCATTTTTATCAGCGATGTAATCCCCCAACTTATAAATATAGCATGCCTGCATAGTGTGCGTTTTATACGAGATTTGAATTTCGTCTCATTCAGTTGAAGTATTAAATTTCCTTTTGTAACTTTTTTCGTTTCAATATTTCAACTTTTAGAATAGAATAGAATAGAATACTATTTATTATGTACACCATAAAAATTACAGATATAAATGAAATTGACTTTTATTCATTTTATTTTAAACCCCTCGAATTTTTGATCTTTTTACAGTTAATTCTATTATTTTTCAGGGAACAAATACAAGCCTTTTTTAGATCTACTTCTAGATCTATTGAAAAACGGTACTTTAACAGATAAGGAGATCAGAGAAGAAATGAACGGAATTATAGCAGCTGGATTTGAAACGACATCCAACCAGCTAACATACACTTTGCTGCAACTTGGAGCTCATCCTGAAGTTCAAGAAAAATTGCTTAAAGAGTAAGTTAAAATAAAAGATATATTAAAAATAATAAAACCATTAGTCCTTAGGGTTATTATCTGAGGCATAAAACTAGAATATACTTTGTATAAAAGTGAAACCCGTTAAACACGTTAAATCTCGCACTAGTACGGTACAGTGTCTGTGCGATACTTTGAACTCTTTGGAATTTTACTGGGTGCAGTCTTGATTGGTTATAACAATATACTTGGAACACATCCATTACTATGGATGTGTTCCCTGGCTGGACCTTCTGAGAATGACAAATTTATTAACTGTGCCAACACAGGAGTTATATTTCTGCTGAGATCTCAGATCTCGTCTCCTCGAAACTACCCTCCTTCGTTAATACACTACTGGTAACTAGCGCGATACTAAGAATGAAGCAATTTAAGTGTGTATTCATAATCATTGGCATTTTTGTTAACTATTTGAAAAAATAAGCGAATAATTCATTAAAATGTAAGTTGTCATTAATTTTAAAACATAGGTACGCTTTAAATAACTGTTAAACTTACCAGTATTTAATGAATTTCCTATTAATGTCTAGTAAACCAAATAGAATTATCACCGCCCACCACGTTCACTTCATATTCACAAATAACTAACCCAAGCGTTATTTTAGAATAGAATAGAATAGAATACTCTTTATTATGTACACCATAAAAGTTACAGATATAAATGTTGAAATTATACACAGGGTGACACAATGGGCGGTCTTATCGCTAAAAGCGATCTTTTACAGACAACCTTTGGATGGATTAAAAAGAGAAGGAGAGACAGTACTGCAGGTAGTCAGTGGTGAACTATTTACATGTACAATAAATACATACATACACTAAGCATAACTTATCCATAATATATATATACAATAATAAACATGAAACAAGATCAAGGAACTGTATTCTGTAATGATGCTGTTTAAGAACAGAGAAAGTGTTAAATGGGCTTTGGAACTTAGGAACGGCTAATGAGACCTTCGCAAAATATAGACAATGGTATCAGCGCTTATAGCGTTATGTGGCGGTATCGCTGCGGTACCACACTGTTGCATTCCTTTGAAAGTCACGTATAAATAGTACTGAAGTTCTGTTTTTGCATTATTATTTTTGAAAAATTTAGGTTCCTTTACTTACAAACTGTATACTGCTTAGTATCGCGTTTTAGCGTTGACAACATCGACCTTACGCAGTGAGTATCACTTTATCATTTGTAACAATTGTAACAGAGAAAATAATAATTTGTAATATTATTGACGTAAAAACTCATGAAAACTAATAATGTATTATAATACTAATGTGTACATTATAAAAAAATAGTTTATTAAGCAGTGTAGTACATATATAAATAGATAGGCAGTACTAGTTTAGTCATTTGAAACAAAAAATAACACCGCCAAGCGTCCCGCGAACCATCAGGAGGGCCAGGTTACGGCGGTTTACCTATATTGTATGTTGTTGTATGTTTAATGTCATGACAACGAAATTATTAACAAAAAAGAAATCCACTGCATCAATCGGGACAACGGGAACAAGTTTTAATTATTTTATTCAATTTCCGTTGTCCCAAATAATGTCAGCGGGAATACTCCGTGAGGCGCAGATATATGATTTTAGTGACTTTTAATCTGTTATTACGCCTTCATATAATGCAAGTATGATAGGCAAAAATGTATGTTAAACTAGAACGCATACACATCAATTCTATATGTAAATATGTAAGTATTGTACTAAAATACTTTATTAAATAAATTCAGGAAGTAATGTCTACCCAAAGCATGAAAAACGATATTACTTTCAAACTACTTAAGATATTTTCATGTTAGGTATGAATATACTGTTTTATTATCTATAGTTCAATGTGTGATTTTCAAAGTCAAAGTCAAAGTCAAACCATTTATTTCAAATAAGTACATAAGAGGCACTTTTGAACGTCAAAATTTACAAAAAAAATAGAATTGATTCTAGTTGCCCCTTACAAAAGGTAGTTTCGTATGGAAAAGAATGGGCAAGAAACTCCACCACTTTATTCAAATATTCATATTTTCGTTACTAAAAACAAATATTCCGTATGAAAAATAATAGTTGCGCGGCGTTAGCGCGATGCGCATTTGTATGACCAAGGTCAACAGCGACTATCTGACCCTTAATGACAATAGGCTCGCCTCGTATTACATGGGATTTAAACATAACTGGCGAAACGTTGGTATAGTATAAGTACACCTCTACCTAACCCTACGGGGATTATAGGCGTGATGTGGTGTGTGTTTAATATCAAAAAAGTAGTTTTGAACAAATATAACCACTCCAGCATTCGTAAATATGTTGGCGATTCAGACATTGATAATACCTCAAATCTACGTATTATTTGCTTTTCGCAGATTATTAGAAGTACTTGGTGCAGATAGAGATATAGAAAAGGATGATCTGAACAAATTGGTTTATACAAACGCAGTGATAATGGAGTCCCTCCGAACGTTTCCTTCAGTTCCTGTTATGTATAGATACGTGCATAAAGATGTTAAGCTCAGTAAGTTTTAATAAATTGATCTTCAATATCTGTTCTAGTTTTTGCAAGGATTTTCACGTAGTGAAAGTCTCAGCAGTAGTAGCCTGGGCAGAGAATAGGCTGGGTATGATGAATCTGCCTAGCCTTTTGTCAACTATGTTGGGGTTGGCTTCCAGTCTAACCGAAAGCAGCTAAATACCAGTATTTTACATGAAACGACTGCCTATCTGACCTCCACAACCCATTTGCTGGGTAATACGATATTACGATACCCCTTGGTAAGACTGACTGTCAGACTTTCGGGCTTCTGACGACCCGTAACGACTGTCAAAGATCCACGAAAGACAGCCGGGACCAACGTTTTTACGTGCTTTCCGAGGCACGGAGGAATCTCGGTATGTAAAGATGGTCACCCATCCACGGATCAACCCCGGCACGCGTAGCTTAACCTGATGAATCGACCCGTGCGGCTGTTATTACTAAGCCACGAGCTTCTCGAGGCTGGGTATGATGGTATAGGTACAATTTTCATATTCATTTATTTATTTCAGAAAACTACACAATGCGCGCTGGAAGTTATTGTGTAATTTTTCCCCTGGCAACTTATTTCGATCGATCTTGGGGAGCGGAGAGCGACCAGTTCAGACCAGAGAGATGGCTGGATGGTGACTTTAGACACGACAAGGAATTTGCAGGATTTGGATTGGGCAAGCGAGCTTGTATAGGTATTAATAAAAAGTTTTCTTTACTTATGAAAATGTGAAATACTACTGATGTTGAAGTACTAATGGTGTTGATGATGATGAAGAGGCAATACAATTCTGTTACTTTAACAGGTAGAACATACGCCATGGTATCAATGAAGGTGACTCTAGCGCACTTCGTACGTCGGTATCGAGTGATAGCAGACATGAGCAAGTTGAAGATGAAATATGAGTTAGTCATGAGACCAGTGTCAGGACACGAGATCAGTATAGAACGAAGGATGTAACAACATCTTCTGCGGGACGAAATTCATACCATCTACTTTATGGTCATCAGTTATTATTTACTAGTTCGTGGAGTTTATTCCAGCATAATACTGCTGGGCTAAAGAATTCTAAGGTAACATAACAGTATCATTTATATATGATCATAATCGTTTATCGTATCTATACATATTATCTATACTTAATAAAGCTGAAGAGTTTGTTTGTTTGTTTATTTGTTTGATCACCGTAATCTCTAATATAATAAAACTAATTTAAAAAAATGCATTTGTTAATCCAATTCTTGAGGAAGGTTATAGGCTATTTAACATTACCCTATGACCCATAAGAGCCGAGCGATAAATAGTCAGAAAGAACGCTAAGCTTATTTAAGAGCGCGGGCGAGCGATGCGATGCGGTGGGCTGGGGGCTGAAATTATGCGGACGAAGTCATGGGCAAAAGCAAAGCAAAGCATAAATGACATGACGAATATATGACTGACAGGTAAAAGGAAAACACAAACCCGCAAAAACAAAAGGCAACAGCAAAAACTCAAAATCTAGCAAAAGCTAGTTATTAAATAAAATCGCTTTTCATGTCTGTCTGTGTGATCGCGTTGTTCTTCTAAACTACACAATAAAAACTTCTAAATTTTCACCATCATTTAGAGAATTTATACCGGAAGGTATAAATATGTCTGTGCATTAATGTTAGGTAAACTTAGTTATAAAGAAATCTAAATTTTTTGCGAAGTCGTAAAAATCGTGCAAAACAGAGACAGGTCCCTCGTATAATAATAATAATAATTTATTTAATAAAAACGATTACAAAAAGTGTACATTTAGCCAAAGTAGTAAATGTTCTTTTCAACACATTTGCTCAAAAATGCATTTACGAAGCCTGTTCACATTGTTCGAAAGTTAAAAATTACGCACCATACCACGGAACGGGCGGTAAAATAGGTACTCTCACCTAAGTACATGTTTTACCGCCCCCTTCCTTGTATAGCGCCGTGCGTATTGTTTACGGTTTTTTTTAATTACCATAAAAAATATATAAGAATTCCACCAAGGAGTTTCATATTACGAGGATGAATAAGCTGAATGATCGAACCTCCTTGGAAGCGCTTTTGCTCAATACGTTTATCTCACTTTATTATTAAAAGAGAAAATGAGACGAAAGATGTAGTACTAATTTTCACCATGTGCACGTGGCGCCATTTGCAAATTCACGCCATTTTCTTATTAGAAATGTCAAAGATTGTTGCGACTTTCCGACTGATATAAACAAAATAATAATATAAGTTCAAGCGAGGAATCCGATATTAATATGGAATCTACTGCACCTGATATCTTGAATGAGCCAACAAAATCGTGAGTGCTATTTAATGATTTACAATAATTTTATATCATGGAAGACTCGAAGAAATACTCAATTATTCTCTTAAAATGTTTTGATGGCTTATTTTATTACTTATTGTACTGTTTTCTCGCAAATGTGTTGAAAAACGTTGTATGACACACGCGCGGAAATTGGTATTTACAAACTCGTGACTATGGTAAGCCCTCGACTTCGTCTCGGGCTTACATTCGTCTACTCGTTTGTAAAAACCAACTTACCGCCCTAATATCATAAATAACTATTACAATTATTGTGCCTACTAATAAACTAAAGCTTAAATAATTGTTAACACACTTGCTTGTAAAGTGACTCTTAAACTCTTCACTCATGAGCTAAATGCATAAGATTCGTGTTACCGAATGTTAGAAGTAGTGAATGTCACGTTGTATTTAATAAGGAGATACTAAAATTCGTCTAAAATACTTCTTGGAAATCACGCTTGACTCAAAGCTGCAGTGGAATCCTCACTTATTACACTTACAGGGTGGCTAAGTACCTACGCTGTTTGGAAAATCCGCCAATTGACAGACGTGGATACCGCGAGACTGGTCTATTTTAGTTACTTTCATAGCATCATTTCTTACGTTATCTTGCTGTGGGAATGGGCTGCAGATATTGTTTCTATTTTTATTCTGCAAAAGAGGGCTATCAGAGCCATCTACAACCTCTGCAGACGCGATTTTCTAAGGGAACTGTTTATAAAAAATAACATCATGATGGTACCTTGCCAATATACACTCGCGAGCAATAAACTGGAATCACTTCTTCGTCCGCTGCTCGAAACAAATTTTCAAAACTTCTATGCAATGAACTATCAGGATTGTAGCATATTATTTGAAAGGCAATTTTGTTAGCTTTCAATATCTTTCAATTTCATAACCAAAGATTATTCACCTTATGTTGACTGCAACGTAAAACAAAAGCATCAATTTTTAAAACAAAACACCATATTGTTTGGTAGTCCTGAAACCCTATAAAAAGGGAGCTTTTATGAAAATTGATCATCAGTCCAATATTTCACGTCACTGAGAATACTGAAGCTAAAAGAAAATGGAAACCACACCTATAGAAACCGCTTAAGTCGTCATCCTAATCCAGCAAGGATTGTCTCAGAGTATTATCGCTCACTCGCTATTTCGTGACAAAAGACTGGCTCAAATGAAGCTGTCATTTGAGCCAGTCTTTTGTCACGAAAGTATACAAGAGGATCAGGGAGGCTAAAAACTTAGTCTGGAGACCAGGATCTGGACGACAGCGATGCATTTCGGTGAGAGATGACCGATTTATTGTCACTTCTTCTCTGCGACGACTGACCGGCGTGGACGTCCAGCAGCAGCTCAGAGAAATTCGAGGTAGGGCTGTCAGCGAGTGAAGTGTGAAGCGAATACTCAAAGAAGTGAAATTGACCCCGAAAAGGCCAGCCACGGTACCTAAATTGTCTCCAGCCCACCGACAAGCTAGGCTTCAGCTTGCTCACGATCACTTAGATTGGGATATCGAGCAATGGAGGCGAGTTCTGTTCTCGGACGAATCCAGGATGTGCCGGCATGGTAGCGACCGTCGACAGAGAGTCTATAGGAGACCAGGGGAGCGATTCGCACAATGCTGTTATGCGGAAACAGTGGTGTGAGTGTGGGTGAGTTTAAATGTTTGTAAACGCACCCACGATACAGGAGAAATTCCTAGTGTGGGGCAACGTTTTTAAGTAAAAAAGAAAAAGAAAGAAAAGTGGCATACGGGGTGGGTCCTGTATGATGTGGGCGGGGATATCTATTGAAGCAAAAACTGAGTTGATATTCGTACCTGGTGGAGGTCGGCTAACCGCAGAAAGATACATCAACGATATTCTGCTCGGCTATGTGCTCCCCTATTGGCGAAGATTTCCTGCTAATGCACGATAATGCCCGCTGCCACACCGCTGCAGTGACTAGACAGTACCTTGTAGAAGTCGGGATTCCCACACTAGACTGGCCAGCCCTCAGCCCTGACTTAAATCCGATTGAACATATATGGGACGAGCTGAAAAGGCGGCTACGAGGAAGATGTCCAGCTCCGGCGTCAATAGAAGACCTGAAAACTGCTTTATTCAAAGAGTGGCAGGAAATCCCACAGGATTCCATCAGGAAACTCCTTCGCTCAATGAAAAACCGTTTACAGGCAGTCAATAAGGCCAGGGGGGGTAACACAAAATATTAAGGGGTAAATAACATAAATTGTAAATAAAAAAAATATCTTTTCATATTACTTCCTATTCATTTAGACGTCCACAACTTCAACCTATTGCAATTATTCTCTAAAGAACAATGCCAAGTTCCCATACATTTGAAAACCTGATAATGAAAGTTTATGTATAGTGAGAAGGTATAGTAGAAATACTACATGTAAGTTTAGTAAATAATGTCTCACTCATTTTTACGATTTAAACGCTTCGGTTAGGAATTGCCGATACCAAATACGAGTATAGAGAAATAAATGTACTAGAACTAATTATTAACGCTTGAAGTTCAGTCTAAAATAGGAATACTTGTCTTAGACAAAGACAAAGAAAGGGGTACCTACTTACCTAGCTATGGTCTAAAACGTCTTTTTTATTTTGTGAATTCCTTGAAACCAACTGCCCTCGTCACTGCTTAGTTTCTCGATGATTGTCAATATAAATTGAGTGTCGAGCATTAACTGTTGTTTCTCCAGCACACTTATGTACTTAATAACTACATTTTTAGTATAATAAACGATAGTTAGATAGTTTCTATACCTCTAAAATGCCTAACTTAGTTATTGTATTGTCAAATGTGATCATTTATCTACCCAACACATTTCATGGGCCTACGGTTCACTAGTTCAATCAGTAATAATATATTGTATCTCCATTTGGGGGGGGCGCTCGTAAAACACGTTTTCTTGATGTTGAAAGAGCGCAACGGACTTTAATTTAAGTAATGTACTTCAAAAAAAGAACATTTCACACCCATGAGCTATATCAAACAAGTATCAGTACGAAAATTATATATTATACACATAGTTTTAAAAAAACATAAAACCCTACCCTTAGATCCTAATGTTATGTTATATGCTAGAAGAAGGAAACATAACATTGCTTCCACCCCTTTTGTAAGAACAGAATTTGCAAATATTCAGTACGACAAACGCTCGTCTTCCATATACAATAAAATTAATAAACAAATTGATATACATACTAAACCATACAAAGAATGCAAATCGTTACTGATTAAGTGGATAAACAAGTTAAACTACGATGAAGTAGAGAATATTCTACTAAATATAAGGTAAAACCCTTTACGTAAAAAACAACCACACACACACACACATATACGTACATACATACACATAAACACTTTCACATAAACACATACACATAATCACACACGCATCCACACATATACACACACACTAACAGACTAAATAAAAATAATAAATTCATTAACTATTAACTTTTGTTTAATAACCTTTGTTTAACTTTTGTTTAATAACATGTTACACTAATAGTAAGATATAAAGGAGCGGCGCCTCCTGGCACAGGCATCTTTATGCTTAAAAGGGGACGCCACCAACTGTATGACGTATGTAAATCGTGTAATATTGAAATAAACATTTTTTGTTTTTTTTGTTTTGTTTTTTTGAGTAAAGGATCCCAGGAACTAACGTCTACCCCTAAGTTCTTGATAGCATTTAAACTCTCGACGGTGGTGTCATGCAGACTCTTGATGTGATTGATAGTTGCCTGCTGCGCCGCCGGGATGTTTGTTAATTTGGCTAAATGAGAACTACAAATTAAGTTGAGATTATTGTACCGATGATTTAGAATCTCCCAGCTAATGTTGTAATTATCCGATGATATTTGCAGATGTTCAATTAGTTTTTCTGGTTCTCCCCTCAACTTGCTTTTGAGGTACTGCATCTTTTGCGCGTTAGACAGAGAATAGTTAGCGTGGATTGTTTCGGTAAATAAGTCCTTGAAAGACGTCCATTGTTGATAGGATCCACTAAAATTGGGAATGTCCAATTTCGGTGTTGAGTTTACTTTGTGGGCCACAGACCATAACTTGCTATTTATTGCCTTTTTTAAGTTATTGTAGATTTTCTCCTGCTTGGAATAAGCTTGTTCGTAATGTTCATCCGTGCTTTCCAGTTGTCCATCCAGTTCCCAATGCAATGTATCAATTACAGACCATCTTACACACAACGTCTTCAGTGCATCTTCCATTTCCCACTTCTCGGATATTTCGTCTAAATTCAGATTTGCTATTGTTCGCTGAAATGCTCTAATGTTGCTTGATTGTTTTTTGAGCATATCATCCGTCTTGCTGGATGTTCCTCTTGATAATAATTTTGGAGACGAATTTTCTGCTGCGAACAAGCATGCGAGATGTAGAAATCTCGCATGCTTGTTAGAGACGTGCCTAATGATTGGCCTGCTGGCTGTTGAGGCTTGGTCTCCAACCCCGAAAATACTGATTACCCTGCTTTCATCAGTACTTGCTGTTGATTCATTAATGCTTGCTGTTATCTGCCCCTCGTCATGGAAGAAGACTTTTGGCCGCAGGACGTGGTATTCCGTCACTTCCGCGGACAAGTTCCACAGATCAGCACAATTTAATATAGTGCAAAGTGAAGTGCTACTAACATAGTCTTAAGCCTTTTTATTAACAAAAGTTTTGTTTATATTACAATATGTATGTTTAGGTTAAGGTATTTTTCTATGGGCCTGTGTCGCCTGAAATAAACGTTATTATTATTATTATTATTTAACCGACCTGTACAACTCTGCTGCCCGCTCATATTCGTTGCTTATAAAATACGGGTGAGACCTGCTCTCCTCAGTACTAAGTCGATCATGATTATATTGGAAGTCAGCCCAATACGCCTCCAACGTTTCTAAACGTCTTTTAAAGTAATCACCCACCTTACTACTCGAACTATCCTTCTTGAAGTTGGAGGCTAGCTTGTTTATAGCTTCGTCAATATCGGCTTGGTTCGCGTGAATAGCTTCCATGATGATGAAGGAAGTTCTTCACGGAGTGATAACTAAAACAATCTTACTTGTATTTGCTACTTAACTCTCGAATGCTTGACTCCCCCGTTGATGCCCCTGTCTTGTTAATAGCACTGCACGGTTTTAGAGTCAAATATTTCACTGATAGGTTTTGATAGTCACTGATAGAGCTTTTGATAGTCACTGATAGCAATGCTCGAAGGACCAAAAAGATGTACGGCTTTCACCATACGCCTTTTACTGATTGATAGGATTTGATTGATATCGAATAAAACTATGTATTTCACTTAATACGTGTATTGAGTCCACGACCTTAACTAATGATAAATGAGGTGTTGCTATGGCGCGGTCTGAATGTGAACTGAACTTATGTAAAATTACTTTAAAATTATTATAATTCAATTTTGATGAGAGTAAAATTCTGCAATGTGCGGTCGCACCGTACAGGAATGTTTTATTATTATTATCATTTTCCTCTAAATCCCTTTATAACTACGTCATCCAGAAATGATGCTGGAACAGATATATTTTCTTGATTGGTACCTATTGGTACCAAGGAAATAGCCCATAAGCACATCCAAGGTACCACACTAATGTCATAACGTGAGCGTACCTTCCAATGGTTCGATATCAAGGTCCAGGGGCGGTAAATAGGGTCGTAAAAAGAAGTAACTCACACAAAATGGCACAGTTCACAACGAGACGCAAACGCAACTATGAAGGACTTAGGAGCGAGGCGTATCTATCGTAACAGTGGGAATAACAGATATTTAAAAATAACAAATACCAATTGTTCCTACCAATATAAAATATCTGTTACTTAAAATAACAGGCCGTGAGGTTCTGTTATTTACTGTTACTTACGTACACACTCACACAAAAAAAGAATATAGCAAATAAAATATGTAGGTGGTCTTACAAGAACATTTTCGAAAAAGTGACTCAGTGAGTTATTGTGACCAATATAAAAACAACTTAATAAATGGGCGTTCCTCAAGGTTCGATATTGGGTCCATTCCTCTTTTTAGTTTACATTAATGATTTACCCCAATTACTTCAAAATCAACCGAAGATGGTGTTATTTGCTGATGACACATCATTGATCTTTAAAATAGATCGACGATCACAAAATCTTGACGAAGTGAATAACTCTATTCTTCAGGTCCAAGATTGGTTTACGGTAAATAATTTGGTATTAAATGAAAAAAAAACCAAATGTATTAGATTTAAATTACCTAATGTTAGAAGTAGCGAATGTGATATCATATTGAACGGAGAAAAACTGGAATTTATTAATCAAACGGTTTTCCTAGGAATCACTATAGACGAGAAACTGCAATGGGGACCACATATAACCTCTCTGGCGGGGCGGCTAAGCTCGGCCGCTTATGCTGTTAGAAAGATAAGACAGCTAACAGATATAGAAACCGCGCGTTTGGTTTATTTTAGTTACTTCCACAGCATTATGTCGTATGGCATTTTACTGTGGGGTCGGGCTGCTGACATTGAGTCCATCTTTATTTTGCAAAAGAGAGCTGTCAGAGCAATTTATAATCTCCGTCGCCGCGAATCTCTTAGGGAACTATTTAAAAGGATTAATATTATGACGGTACCTTGCCAATTCATTTATGAAAATATTATGTATGTAAGGAAAAATCTACATATTTTTAACAAGATAAGCGATAGACATAATTTTAATACTAGAAATAAAGATAAAATAGATCAACCATTTTTCAGATTATCTAAAGTACATACATCTTTTATGGGGTACTGTGTTAAATGTTACAACAAAATACCTTGTGATATATTGAAATTAAATGAGAGAAAATTTAAAACACATATTAAAAGTACACTTTGTAAACAAGCATATTACAAGTTAGAGGATTATATCCAGGACAGGAATGCTTGGAAACATGCTGGTCCAGCTCCATTGGACAATCTAGAGTCTAGACAAAATCAAACTGGTTGCTATTTTTATGGTAAAATCTGTTATTTTTATGATATTCATTTTACATTCTGTGATAACCTATACTCACACACTGACTTATTTTTTTAGAAAAACATACTTGTATGATGTTTGTAAATATGTGAACACCACGTATCTATCTAATAATTAAGTTATTTTTCATTGCTTAGTTTTTAATTCGTTTTACCTATTATGGTATAGTAATTTTATTCTAGGTGCATCGTCTTCACATATAATCATATAATTAATGTAATCAAACAAAATATTGTAAAACATTTTTAAAAGAGTACCGGTGGAGTTTCTTGCCCATTCTTCTCCATACGAAACTACCTTTTGGAAGGGGCAACTAGAATCAATTCTATTTTTTTTGTAAATTTTGACGTTCAAAAGTGCCTCTTATGTGCCTATTTGAAATAAATGGTTTGACTTTGACTGACTTTGACTTAAATACGCATTTATGGTCCGTACATAAATAACAGGCTGTTATTTAATAACAGATATTTGGATCTGTTGTATTTGTGCAACAGTAACAGTGATAACAGATATCGTGTTTAACCTGTTACATAAAACCCATCTCTCAGTACTGCGCCAATGCCAATCGCAGAACTGTCAAATGTCAAAAAAATCCGTTTCAATCGTGCGAACTCAATAACATACTGCATGATTCATTTATTTAATTATAATGTTATTTTTATTTAATCTGTAGGTATTATACAAAGACTAATAAAGAAATACTAACTGATTAAATAAAACGTAAAATAATGTAGGTATAAAACTCAGAAACGAGAGTTGAATACAGTCAAGTAGCAGTGTCTAAAATGGAACGTCGTAAAAAAAGGGTAGTTGACATGCGTTCAAAACATGGTAATACGTTTACCCTTGACGTAGAATGATTATAGAAAAATTAATATATTTTTCCTGCGTTTTTTTTACCATTGTGATAAGAGTATAAGAGTAGGTAATTAATATACAATTCAATTAGCTGAATTTTAAGATTTATTTCATCTCTATACATAGTCAGGTGAAAAATGAACATTCTTCTTTAGGTAGAAAATTTAATTAATTTTTTATCTATTTGATATTATTTGAAAGCTATTAAAAATACCTTTCAGGTGATATACCACAATCTACAGCTCATTTAATAGAAATTGTAAAAAATTGTCTGGAGCAACGCGCGATGAAGTGATTCCAGTTTGTTGCTGCATTAATTATTTTTATCATTTATCAACTTTTTGAAATATTCAATTTTGTCTCTCATGACTGTGATGAATGATGATGAATAGTGCAAAAATTATTGTTCTTCTTCTTTGTATCGATGATTGCATTTAAATATGATGTAGGTATTCTGGTTATGGTAGCTCTGAAAAGTGCCTTCGGTGATGGTTATATACCTACCGCGCGGTTCGATTAACTCGAAACTCAGTATTTATACTTAAAAATCAAAATAAAGAATAACTGTCTTGCATCAATCAGGGTTTTTCAAAAACCTACCCCTAACGGGGTGAAAAAAAGAAACCGGGACTGACTGGTCTATCAACATACAGCTCAAAACACTGAACGGATTTGGCTGATTTGGCACACAGATAGTTATTATGACGTAGGCATCCGCTAAGAAGGGTTTTTTGGAAATTCGACCTATAAAGGGGTGTAACATGGTTTTAAAATTTGTATGAAGAAATAAAAATAAAACATTTCATGCTTTTTCGAAAAACCCAGGGGTGAAAAGAGGTAAATATGTGACGTGGCAATGCCCCGGGTCCAGCCCGGACGTGCTCGGCGCCAGGTGTGCTGGTGGTCGCGTGAGCTGACCGCTTTACGCCAGGCGTGCGTTGCTGCGCGCCACCGGTACTCCAGGCACCGCTGGCTCCGCATCCGCCCTCCGGATACGGAAGCCATTCAGGCGGAGCTATACGAGGGGTACAGAGCGGCGAAGACTGCCCTCCGAGAGATCCAGCGGGCCAGAGGACTGGCCCGCTAGGAGACGCTGGAGACTGTCAACAGAGACCCGTGGGGACACCCCTACAAATGGGTGCGAGATAAACTCCGCCCATGGGCTCCCCCGCTGACGCAGAGTCTCCGGCCCCAACTCGTGGAGGACGTGGTGAGCGCTCTGTTTCCTTCGCGAGGGGAACATACTCCCCCGCCCATGGCTCCGCCTCCTGCGGTGCCAGATGCGGACCACACCGACGACGACGATGCTCCAGAGGTGACCGAGGTATATCTGAGAGTGGCGGTACGTAGGCTGAGGGATCCTAAGCGCATGCTTGGAGAGGCGCCAGTTCCCACTTCGTTGGAAGACGGGGAAACTGGTCCTCATAAAGAAGCCAGGGCGCCCGGCGGACTCTCCGTCTGCTTACCGGCCCATCGTGCTGCTCGACGAGGTGGGCAAGCTCTTTGAAAGAGTAATTGCAGACCGCCTTGCCGGGTGGCTGGTGCGGGTGGGGCCGGATTTGGCGGAGAGCCAGTTTGGTTTCCGTAAGGGGCGCTCTACGGTGGATGCCATCATGCGCGTTCAAGCCCTCACGACGGGGGATGCTTTTGCCCGGGGTGTAGTTGTCTTGGCGGTGTCTCTTGACATGGCCTGGAGTTGCATTAGGGAGGCACTTCGGTATCACCGGATGCCGACCTACCTCTGTCGCGTGGTCGAGGCGTATTTGACGGACAGGGCCGTCATTTACCCCGGTCACCACGGAGATTGGAACAGGCGAGAGATGTCGTGCGGTGTCCCACAGGGATCTGTCCTGGGGTCGCATCTGTGGGGCATCGGCTATGACTGGGTGCTGCGTGCCAACCTCCCTAGCGGCGTCAGCGTAGTCTGCTACGCTGACGACACGCTGGTCCTGGCACAGGGGAGGTCGCATCAGGCGGCGCCCGAACTGGCGGCACGTGGGGTTGTGACAATCGTCGATAAGATCCAGCATTTGGGACTCGAGGTGGCTTTGCACAAGTCTGAGGCCATGTGTTTATATGGTCCTCGGAACGCGCCACTGTCGGGTTCCCAGATAACGGCGGGAGGGGTTTACATTGGCGTCGAGTCGACGATGAAGTACCTGGGACTCGTCCTCGACAGCCGGTGGAACTAACAGAAACAACTCCCAGACTGGAGCGGGCCGGAGCTGCCTTGAAGCGGCTCCTGCCCAATCTAGGGGGTCCAAACGCCTCCTGTCGGAGGCTCTACGTGGGGATCGTGCGGTCCATGGCCCTTTACGGGGCACCGGTGTGGGCGCGTTCTTTAAGGCTGCGACCAGCCCGCCGATTGAACGCGTCCCAAAGGGTCATGGCCATCAGGCTGGTACGTTACCGCACGGTCTCCCGTGAGGCAGCGAGCCTCCTTGCCAGACTGCCGCTATGGGATCTGGAGGGAAAAGTCCTCGCGCACATCTGGGAGTGTCGCCAGGAGGCTAAACTCCGCTGCCGCGAGAAATCACGGCACAGCGGACAGAGCTCCGGCGAGATCTTATGGCGACATGGAGAGTGCAATTGTCGCAACCCAGCCCTGGGCACGCCACTATTGCAGCGATAAGTCTCCTCTTTGAGGAGTGGCTGGAGAGGCGCCACGGCGTCCTCACCTTCCGCCTGACGCAGGTCCTCACCGGACACGGTTGTTTCGGGAGGTTCCTGTTCAGGATAAAGCGGGAGGAAACGCCCGGGTGTCACCACTGTGTGGATCACCCGGAGGACATGGTGGAGCATACGGTCGAGGTCTGCCCGGGTTGGGCGGAGCACCACCGTGTCCTCACGGAGGCGATCGGCAGCGGCATCTCTCATGTCCGGCCCTGGTTCAGGCCATGGTTCGGAGCGAGAGTGCATGGGAGGCCGTCACCTCCTTCTGCGAAGCAGTAATGCTCGCGAAGGAGGAGGCGGAACGCGTGAGGGAGAGGCAGGGTTCGCGCCCTCACGCCCCTAGTCGCCGCAGGAGACGCCCTGGGCGTCGGGAGTCGCAAGCCGATTTCCGGCCACCGTAGGCGCGGGCCTGCGGACGGTGAGCGATGGGTAGCTCGCCGTCCGATAAGGACCAGGCCCGGGTCGACGGCGCGTTGTGTTCCACGCGCGCCTCAAAGAGATGTCAGCACGAATTGACGGGGCCATTACGGCCAATGCCTGCCAGGGTTGCGAGTTTGTCCGAAAGGTATATCGTGGCCCTGGCACACAGACAAATGAAGGAACACGTGTGGGTTTTAGTCAGTTACAGTCTGACACGCCCGCCTGCTCCACCCAGAGCGGGAGAAGTTATTTGATAATTTCCCACCCAAAAAAACTGGAAAGTCGTAATTTACTATTATTTTGTATTGATCTAAATAACAAATCTATCTTATATGTAAATGGATAAACTGACTGACGGCCGTATCAACGCACAACCCAAACTACTGGGACTACAGACGTAAAATTTTGCACTAGGGTTCCTTTTATGATGTAGGCTAGCCCTGGAACGGGTTTTTGTAAATTAGAACAATAAGGGGGTGAAAAGGGGGATTTAGTTTGCATGAAAAAAATCCTGGAGTTCATAAACTTGAAACTTGGCACAAATACATATTTAACCAAATAATACAGTTTGTAATTTTAGTTTTTTTAAACTACTCCTTTTTTGGGTGGGAAATTATTAAATTACTTCTCCTGCTCTGGCTGGACCGGGAAGGGCGTGTCAGTCGTTTACTGACTAAAACCCACCCGAGTTCCTTCAGTTGCCTGTGTGCCAGGGCCACGGTATCCCTTCCGGACAAACACACAACCCTGGCAGACTAACCAGTAACCCTGGCAGACAAACCCGCAACCCTGGCAGATTATCCCCTAAAGGGGGCTTGGAAGTGTGAATGTTTGTATGGAAGAAATTTTTTTCGCGGTCTGATTAACTCAAAAATCCGTATTTTACTTATACCTAATACTCATAGAAACAAAAGCCTTACAAGTTTTGGGTTCATTCAAATGTAACCCTTACGGGGCAAAAGGGGGTAATGAAGGGGGTAATGGGGAAGTTAGGGAAGCGCGTCTTGATAAACTTTAAAGTAATTTAAACATTAAATGACCCAAACGCCTAATTGAAGATTTTTCAAAAATAAACCCCTTTCGGGGTGAAAAGGGGGATACAGTTTATGTCAAAATGATGTTTGCTTTGATCAATAAACTTGAAAATTGAGCGGGATACTTTCTTAATAAATAAAACGATGGCAAAAATAAATTTTCGAAAACAACCTTTTAAGGGGGGTATGGAAACATTAAACGCGCGGTTCGATTTCCTTGAATTTCAGTATTTATATTTATGATCGGAAATAAAGGAAAAGGTATATCAAGGTTTTCAAAAAATCTACTTCTAACAGAGTGGAAAGAGTTAGACAATTTTAGAGGGGATGATTTTTTGTTTCGGATTGGCGCAAAAGCTGCTGAAAGGATTTAGATGAAATTTGGCACATATAGTTTATAATCTGGATTAACACATGGTACTTTTAGTCCCGGTAGTACGTTCCCGTTAGTTTTTTTCCGACATCCACGCAGGCGAAGCCGCGGGCAAAAGCTAGTCTTATTATGTAAAATATACACATGATACACAAAAAAAAAGTGATAAATCACAATATTAACACCAAAAATAAAACAAATTACGCGCTCCATTTCACCGGCTTTATAAGGACCATAACTCATTTATTGGGCTTGGTATAACTTTTTGTAACAAGATTATCCAGCTTGACTCTGCATTACAAGGGAGCGCCGAGCGTTTAATTATGTTCTGGCCACCGCTTGGGTACGTTCTTTTCGTAGAGAATGGTAAGCAGAAGAAGAAGGCAATATGGATCCTACTTTTATCTTGTTACCTACATCATACAATTTTTTCTAACAATAAAGCACTATAAACAAATGGATAATTACCAGTAGGCACTGAGCAACCAAATGATTGATTCACATACGAAGCGACTTCTGACCTGCACTGGGACAATAAATGACTAAATAGTAATGACTTCTACTGCGTCGTATTTACTTTGTACCATGTACCATGATTTTTGTTATACTTTTACAGTTTTGTGTCTCGTAGTTACCTTTGGCTTTTTCCAACCGATGTCAAATGTCGATGAAAAATGTTTTTTTTTCGTTTGCAGAATCAAGTTTCCCGGACTTACGCCCAAAAAAAACGATGAGCTGTCTAGTTAATGTTTTTCCTAGTGTCTACCTACGATGTGAACATAATAATTTGCTCAAAAGCAGTTTTTGTTTCAATGTAGACATCATTACCGTTCTATCGTCTTAGTATAAATCGTCGAGTGGATCTTGTCCTAGCTTAAACCTAATACTGCTGTCGTACAATGTTGAGCTTAGTGTTACTAGTATTTGTGTTGTGTTTCGTGTGGTTGAAGTATGTTCGTGACAAGTCCAGCAGGCATGCGTTACCACCGGCTGTGCCAGGAGAGTTGCCAGTTATTGGACACACTCACAAACTTTTCATGAGTTAGTATTTGCTGTCTTTCTCTCTTATTTTAATTTCTTACAATAGTACCGCTGTCCAACCTTTTCCCTTCTATGATAGAGTATTCTTTCAGGATAACTTGGCGTGTGTGGAACGTGGTAATTACCTACGGAGACTCTTTGTGTAGTTTAAATAAATTATTCTCGTTATTTTTTTAATGATGTTTCCAAGACTGAACTTTTTGTAATTGAAATTAAATTGTATGCTCTTAAACTTGGAAACTTGAATTACTTCATGTCAGTTTTCTGTAAGCCAGCTGAAGTCATCGTTTCCTATTTGGGTACCTCACAGGGGATGACAACTCTACAAAGTCATTGTTTACAACTTGCCATTCCAATTTATTCGGGGTCGGCTCAGTACGTCTTCTTCTTCTATATTACTCTATTAATAGTCATCTCAGTAGTCTCCCCCTTTCTAGCCATAATAATATCATCTTTCACATAGTCTATCCATGGTATTTTTGGTCTTCAACCTACTTTTATAGCCATTCACATTCACACTCAAAACTTTCCTCACGACATTATCTTCTGAGATCTATGATAATATATCTCTCTAAAGTTCAATATAATTTCATCTAACAATGACTAAATGCATGGATTTAATTATAAATTATTGTTTTTTTTAAATCAGATCTTTGGGAATTGAAGAATTTTTTGAGTGAAGACTGCGCAAAGCAAGGAGGAGTGACTTATTTCAGTTTCGGACAAGAACTCTATTATTGTAAGTAATACCAACCTACATTATTTTATTCTTAGCATGACACATATATGGTGACTGTTATGAACTAAGTTACGAGGTTTTAAACTAGATAACGCCACGAATTTCACCATGTTTAGAAATACTGGTTCAACTAAACTGAAAAGCCGATCTATTTTGTCAACAGCTCACTACACCTAAGTTTTCACGCTGAAAAGACCGGCAGATCTTATTAACGGCCTTCAAAATTAATAGTAAAAATCATTTTTAAAAACAAGTTTATTTAAATGCTCTAAAAAGAAGAAAATAAACTTTAAATTATATCGAACCCATCAACTTATTACATTACACAACTTATATGATATAACAGCTTGTCGCGAGATTTACTTGGGTCAATGTATTTATGTAGGTACCTATTTTACTTTTTTCAAGTTACATAATTATTGTGTTCTTGTTTCCCTACAAAGGTAAATCTCGCGAAAAGCTTTTATAAGCGTATTGGATTTAGAATGAACAATTAGTTAACCATACATTGATACCCAAACTAAACGTGTATGTAAAATTTAATCTCAATCGGTTGACGATAATTACACGACCCGAACATACGGACATACAAACATTAGAGTTAAATAAAAGCTTGTAAAAACACACACCGCCACTTACATATTTACCTACAGGTGAACTAGTGGTGTTGGTTTCTCGTTTTTGCTAAATATTGATAACAGGTAAACGCTTGAAATATTCACAGAATATTTATTTATAAATACACTTAAAAAACAAATAATTAAATTAAAATAAAACAAATATTTAAGGGCACACAACAAACGTGATTTGTTTGCTATTTTTATAGATAATAGTACGGAACCCTTCGTGCTCGAGTCCGACTCGCACTTGGCTGGTTTTTCACGTTTGTTGTAGGGAGCCCCCTTAAATATTTATTTTATTCTGATTTTTAGTTTTTGTTGTTATAGCGGCAACAGAAATACATCTGTGAAAATTTCAACTGTCTAACTATCACGGTTCATGAGATACAGCCTGGTGACAGACGGACAGACAGACAGACGGCGGAGCCTTAGTAATAGGGTTCCCGTTTTACCCTTTGGGTATGGAACTCTAAAAACGTGGGGCGCATCTTTCTACTAAGATATTAAAACCTAAGCTTTCATGCTCTGCGCCCCAAGAAGACTTCTTGTAGGTTTTCCTGTAATTTATAAGTATAGAACTATTTTCTTTATTTTTTTCAAAATTTAGGCTCAGTAGTTTCGTAGATAGGGCAGTTAAATAGGGAATGGTAAATTTTTAAATATTTTTTTTAATAATCATTTAAAGTATTTATTTTAAAATTGTAAAATAATATAACTCAAATCCTTACAACAAGACCTTTCATTTGATATTTCACACGATACCGCTTGCAAAACTTTTATTTTAAATTTTCTAATTTGCCCTACAAACGTGAACTCAACTCAACTCAAAGCATTTATTTGAAATAAATCAATTACAGGCACTTTTGAATTGTCAAGGCCCATATTCAATTAATTAATTTACGTTACCCGTGTTTGGGTCACAGAAATTCATATGTGCACCAAGTTTCAACTTGATCGGTCCAGTAGATTCGGAGTAAGTTGGCGGTGACAGATGGACAGACAGACAGACGGAACCCTAAAAATGGTGGTGCTGACAACCCAAACAAGGTTAATGCATTTTTTTGGTTGGCTTTGACTCTTGGGGCGGAGTTTGTATGAAACATGAATGGTCCTTTGGTAATATTATCTAACAGTTTTCTCATTTTTCAGTAATACTTGATCCTCAGGATGCACTGACTGCGGCAAATTTATGTGCAGAGAAACATTATGCGTACAACCTTTTGAGAGATTGGTTGGGGGATGGCCTTCTGTCATCGTCAGGTAAATATAAACTTTTAATTATTTTTCAATGTTTTTGTTGGTTTATTGGCATGTGCTAGCTGACATAATGGCAAATAATGTAATTTAAAATTTCGTGTTTCGTAATATTAATTAAGTACGGTATTTCGTCGTCGCAGCTAAAGCAATAGGAAGGGCGCGCGGGAAATAACTTTTTCATTTCTCATACTCCAAAATTAGTGTTTGTTTGATCTGAGTAGCGGGTGGAAAACGCTGCTTTCAACCATTGGGCGGGAAATTCTCATAGTAATGGCTTCCCTCCCTAGGGCGGGAATTAATTTAAAAAATGGAACTAAAACGAAAATGTGATTAATTAATATTGACGTATTGCTGATTGCTGCAAAATTCTCGTAGTACGATCTTCTCAGCGTAACGATCTGCCGTGCAATGACAATGACACTGTGTTTAAAAAAACTGTCACTTTTAGGAAATCATGAATTTATTTTTCTTGGAAAATGGCTATAAAATCAATCAGTCGATTTTTTTCATGATATGTTTATAATTGTAATAGTATTTAAACAGCTGTAGAGAAAGAAAACCTAATATGTCAAGGTAAGTAGATGAAACACTGTAATCTAAACTGATATTATAAAGATTTTTTTTGTATGTTTGTTTGTTTTCACGCTAAAACGGCTCAGCGGATTTGGATGAAATTTGGCACATGGGTAGACCATGACCTGGGCTAGGACAAATAATACTTTTTATCTCCATATTCCCACGGGATCGAGACTTATCTGGGTGTATCCGCGGGGTGCAGCTAGTCATATAATACAGCGGTATGATAAAATAGACCCTTACTATTTTGGTAATACGGTGCATATTACTACAGTGTTTCTGAGTAAATTAAAGACTCGAAATTTTCATATGTCATCCAAAGTTACATAAGTAAGTATGTAAGTAAGTTGTTCAAGGAACTCATTTATAGGTGTTATGATACTGTATCTTAGGATACGGCGTCGAAACATTATCAAAAATAGTTACAATGTCTCAAGCCATCGATAATACTTTTCTCTCCCAGGAGAAATTTGGAAAAATCACCGCAAGTTGCTTAATCCAGCGTTCACTCTGCCGGTGATTCACGGGTTCCTAGATGTGTTTAACAGCCAGTCCAAAAAGCTGGTTAGTTCTATGGAGCCTAATGTTGGAAAAGGACCATTCGATCATATTCCATATTTAAAACATAACGCATTGGAAACGCTTTGTGGTAAGTGTTGAACTAGGGTTTCCTAAGACTGCGATGGCCGCCACATAGCGTCCGCAATTTACCGTCGAAAGACGTCACTGAAACGTTATTTATGAAATTAAGTTGGTGTCAAAATCAAAATATTTTATTTCACTTAAACCTACATGGGTACCTATGGCATTATTTTTATAACTGGCTTTTACAATGTTTTCAAATTAGTGTTAATAGGTATGGGAGGACAGTGTAGGCTTGTCAACAAGTACCAGGTAATTAAAAATATAGAAAATGGTCTACAAATCTATAGTCTATTAAGTTTATAACGTTCTCACATTCACAAAATATAAAAGAATCTATGTTATAAATAATAATAAAATAAAATAAATAAAAATGATATAAACCAAATGATATGATTGCCATTACAACTGTAATAAATCTGAATTAATATCCTGTCCACAAAAGCCACAAATAAATTAAAATTGTAGTTATACCTCCATAATTACTATAATGTCAAATAATGAAAAGATTATTTCCAGGAAATACGTAAAAAATAATATGTGTCTCCCTAGACAGCGTTTTTTGACACCTTATAGTCCAACTTTTTCCTGACAGCCGTCACTGCAGCCGTTATGTGGAGGAAACTGTGCTCTTCTAGGAAACCGTAGCTTTATTTCTTTCGGCGTTTATTTTCTATGCCAGTGACAGCGTGACAGCATTTTGTACGCTGTCACGCTGTTTTTTGACGCTGACAATTTAATTATTGTCGTGACATTTCATGTTTTCAGTTGGCACGTTTGGGATAAACGCTATTGATGACGAGGAGTTCTTGAAAAAATACATGGAATCAGTAGATGAAATTATACACCTTGGGGTCAAAAAAGCAGTAAAGTTTTGGCTGCAGAATGACTTAATATACAGGCTGGTTGGACTGAAGAAGAAAGAAGAAGAATTAGTGAAAAATTTACATGCAATGACTAATACAGTAAGTGAGATAATAAATATTTTAGGCAAGCAACAATTTGAATTCCTTGAGAAGTAACTACCTATTATGAAAATTTAATGGTTGCATCTAAATAATTATGTTAATTTGAAATATATACAGGATGGAATTTTGTAATGCCACCTGGAGGGAAAGTACTCTTAATACTGCAGATAGAAAGTTTTACTCAAAGGAAACATTACTTTATTTTTGAATAGAAAGCAAACTGCATTCAAAGATTTTCGAAAATTCTCTTCTCCCACACCCGGGAATCAAACCGGCTAAAATCTGAAAAAATTATACCCTGTACTTTTATTGCATCGATCGTTAGGGTCAATTATAAGGATGAAATCTCTCTAACAAACATGATAAATTAAATGAAAGGAAAACCAGGAAATCAGGAAATTTTCACCGTGAGACAAAATGTGAAATGAGTTGTAAAAACAATCAAATGTGAATAACAACTATAACAATCTAATTTTCAAATTTTAATCTAACATTCCATATTTAAATTACCTCATACACGCAGCTACGAGTATGTCGCAAAGGAGTCTGCATTACAAAATATGGATGTTAGTTAAAGAGCTTTAACTTGACTCATTGAATTTGTAACTTCAGATTTCCTGGTTTTCCTTTCATTTAATTTATCATGTTTGTTAGAGAGATTTCATCCTTATAATTGACCCTAACGATCGATGCAATAAAAGTAGGTACAGGGTATAATTTTTTCAGATTTTAGCCGGTTCGATTCCCGGGTGTGGGAGAAGAGAATTTTCGAAAATCTTTGAATGCTGTTTGCTTTCTATTCAAAAATAAAGGAATGTTTTCTTTGAGTAAAACTTTCTATCTGCAGTATTAAGAGTACTTTCCCTCCAGGTGGCATTACAAAATTCCACCCTGTATATTTTTATTTCTGACAGGTTTTGCAAAAGAAAAAAGCTGCGATGAAAGATGAAGCTGAAACTGCTGGTATGCATAAAGAAGTACAATTATTTAGACGTTGGTTTTTCCTTAATACAGCTCATTATATGTTATTACTAATTCATTTATTTCAGACATAGTTCATACATTAAATAAAAATTAAAATTCAATAAAACACATAACTTTAAATATAAAATAATCAACAATAAATAGAATTACACATACACATTAGAATTATATATATCCAATGTCACAATAAAATTAAATATATGAATTAAAATATTACACACTAAAACAAGCAATATCAAAATAAAACATACACAATACAGCCATAAACGCATGTCAAATAATGCGAGGAGAAGCGCTATCATGAACCTGCATCTACCTCTGTATCAGGGACAGGTCCCACCGCTTGGACAACACCCTCAGGAGACTGTTCGAGCTGCTTCGTAGGTGACTTAACAGTGAAGCGCTCCGCTTCCTTATGATCGCGAAAAAATCATCGATCCGCGCCTCAGTAAACATAGTCGAAGCACTACTAGCCCTAACAGTATCCTGAAGGCATTATTGTACTGCACGCGCAGTGCATGCGTGTATACAACGAGTTATTTAACTTAAATACAGTTGGGCAGGACACCAGGTAAGACGTTGTGATGACGGGGCATATGCTTAGCGGTGTGTTAAGTTGCAGTGTGGGTGTATTTGATGATATTTATAAAACATATAATTTCCGTTAACCGGGACGTTATCCTATCTTACCCCGTGGCCACGAGCTACATGGACCCTGTTCACGGCCTGCACGATGCGATTTGCGTGACTAGAGACATGAGCATGCGTCACATGTTTCGGTCCGTCGCTCTGCAAGTTGCGTTGCGGTGACTCGTGGCATGCTTTAACCAACTTCTTTCAAGATGCGTGTGGCTTTAGCGTATAGCTCGTGGATGGGCTTAAATGACTCGCGTCTTGACAGTGACGTGTGCGCGTGTCGCCTGACGGAAGGTGCGTCTTAAGTCACATCACTTGAGGGCGCGAACGGGGCCTTCGACTCTTTTTTCGTTTAGAATACAAATTCATAGATCTTGATATTAGTTGCTTAATAATATTATTTTACAGGAAACAAATACAAAGCTTTTCTAGATCTACTTCTAGAACTATCGAAAAACGGTGCCTTAACAGATAAGGAGATCAGCGAAGAAATGGACACAATAATAGCAGCTGGATTTGAAACGACATCTAACCAGCTAACATACACTTTGTTGCTGCTAGGAGCACATCCTGAAATTCAAGAGAAAGTGTATGAAGAGTAAGTTGAAATTAAAGATAGGTATATTAATTTGCACAGTTCCTAACACAATTTCTTTGGATTATTACCTGAATTTGAAATTTTAGTACGTAAAATTAAATTAACCGCCGAATCTTCATAGGCGTGATAGGCGTCGAATATCATAATAATAAATAATAATAATAATAATAATAATTTTATTCATAAGTTCACATAAAAATTACCAAGAAGTTACATCTTTACCAAGTTACATATTAATTAGTAAGAACATGTTAAATTATGTGTAAAATAAATCAAGTGTATAACTTATAAAGATTAATTAAGTTAAGGGATGATAAACAAAATAATTATTATTTTCTTGACTTATAATTTCAAGTAAGTAACTAACGCTAGGCGAACGATCAGTCGGTCTATTCTGTAAAAATCTCACCATGAACTTTTGTGAAATGAGATGACATTCCAACTAATGCCAATTGACACTTGAGATTGAGAACAACGGTCGCTGGTAGTGTAATAACTTAAAAACGTTTATATGTTTGTTCTTTTCCTTATCATCATTAGAGATATAAATACCCATCACGACTGTGAAGTTTTGCCAATCAATTTAATATGAACTACATTTTTTTTTTCATCAGATTATTAGAAGTACTGGGTGCTGACAGAGACGTAGAAAAGGATGATGTGAATAAATTAGTTTATACAAACGCAGTGATAATGGAGAGTCTCCGAATGTATCCTTCAGTCCCTATTGTGTTTCGAACCGTTGATAAGGATGTTAAACTCAGTAAGTTTTTTGCTTGTCTTCATTATCATTGGAAGCAAACCGTGAATGAGCATTGCTTATAATTCAGTTTTTCCATAACGAAATTGCCAATAGCAGTCGGGGCAGAGAATGGAGCCTGATTTGATAAGAAGATTATAAAACATAGTTATGTTAGAATAGCTGTTGAGAGGTTTGAAATTATCACAATAGAAAACAAAATAATGCAAATGTGCCTAAAACCGTGATGAATACAAAGGTAGTTGGATAAAGAGAGAGGGTGAAAAGCCAAAGAAAAGAAGGATGAATTGTGTAAGGAAGAAAAGGCACGGAAAAGCGTGTCAGTTGACAGGAGAGAATAGAAGAAGAAAACATGATGCGTTTGCAAGAAACATGCGACATGGGTAAGATGATGTAATTATGTTATGATATAGATTCATTGATTTATTCCAGAAAACTACACAATGCGCGATGGCAGTTACTGTTTAATTTTTCCATTGGCAACTCATCTCGATTCATCTTGGGGAGCTCATAGTAATCAGTTCAGACCAAAAAGATGGCTCGATGGTGACTTTAGAAACAATAAGGAATTTGCAGCATTTGGATTAGGCAAGCGAGCGTGTATAGGTATTTATGCAATGATATATTCAACAATAATCTTTAATCTAATTATCGCTTAAATGTAGGGGCTAGTTAGTTATTGCATACGATGCAGAGAGCAGTGGTGGCCCAGTGGAGGTGGACGTAACATACTATTTGTAGGTCGTAGACTCGAAGCATACGGCCCACGTTCTCGCAAAGAGGAGGCATGTCCCAGCAGTGGGAACATTATAGACTGATTATGCATTACATATGATCTAAACTACGCTTGATGTTTCAATTTTACGTTTTATTAATCAGTTTCTACAGACTGCAGACCGTGATTTATTATTATGATATACTTTAACATTACATTTTAGTAATGTCAAGATAGTGTAAAAAAATATCGCTTTCATATCTATCTATGAGTTTAGTTCTTCTAAACTAATTTCAAAAGGTTTATGATTGTGTATAATACACGTACATTAATATTTAAACTAAAAAATTGCACACAAATGCCGTCACTAATAACTTATAAAATGGTGTACTTAACTGATGGGACCTGACTGTAGATGGTGATATTAATGATGAAACACAATAAAATATTCAAATTTATTTATTTGTACACATAAGTATAATGTACTCAATATTTTGTCACAAAACAACTCACACACGCTTTTGTGTGTGTTTTTGTTGTATTTTGTGTTGTGTTGTGTGTTTTGTTTTGTGTTGTTTGGTTTGTTGTTTGTGTATTTTTGTTTCTTTGTGAATATTGTGTCACTATATAAGGCGTACAAACATTTTCTTACAGAATAGGTGTAGGTACAGGTTTTACAAAATTATAAAATACTGCTAATAAAATACTGTCCTAAAAGTTTAGCAATAAACATAAACAAACAAAGTAATACAAATTAAGGTAACAATAGTTATTAAATAAACTTATTAACCAAAGTAAGTAGGTAATAAATACATCTGAGAAAAAGGTCTTACCTACGTTTTTATTTTTCTTCAAAATATTCATTTATAGTATAATATGCTTTCTGTATCAGCTGTTTATCTTACAGGTAGAACATACGCCATGATATCAATGAAGGTGACTCTAGCGCACTTCGTACGTCGGTACCGAGTGATAGCAGACATGAGCAAGTTGAAGTTGAAATATGAGTTCGTGATGCGACCAGTGTCAGGATACGAGATCAGTATAGAACGAAGACCGTGACATCTTCTGCTAAATGGAATTCTTGTCAACTGCTTATTTTGTCACATAGTGAGATTATGATTCTGTCTTCTGCTTCATTTCTATAAACGTTTTGTGTCATTTGGGTGCGATTCTCGTTTACTTTCAGATTTCGTCTCTATTGTCACAAACAACTTCAATCGGCACCCGTCATATAATGTATTCAATAGCATAATTAATTTAAATAATACTAAACACCGCTCATAAAAAATATTTTAGATTATTAATCTTATTTTTTTTGTTTTTTTTTCTTTACTTAGAATGTTTAGTTGAAAAACTAAGTTTAAAAAGCAAGAACCACGTTCAATTTGTACTCGTATTTAGTACATAATTATTTATGTGCTTATTTATATTATCTAGTTTAGTTGGTTACATTTATTTTTATTTTATTGTATTGTATTAAAACTAACTGTTTTGGTATTGTTAAAAAAATATCACAGTATATTATTTTTTGGGTGGCACGGTTGGCGCAGTGGTTAAGCGATTGACTGCCGCGCTGCCTGTCGCGGGTTCGATTCCCGCACGGAACAAATATTTGTATGACCTACAAGTAGTTGTTCCGGGTCTGGCTGTTTGTGTATGTGAGTTTAAATGTTTGTAAACGCACCCACGATACAGGAGAAATTCCTAGTATGGGGCAACGTAAAAAAAAAAAAAAAAAATATATACTGCATGTGACTATCGTCAATCCCTAGTATTTCTTAGCATCAGCAGGCTTAGAATGAAGCTTCCATTTCTACTCTACTGTATAGCAGAATAGAGCAGCGGTGGCCCAGCGGTAACGTCCGCGACTTGCTTTGTGTTAGAGTTTGAATTTGGGTAATTACGTCATCACAACCTCTCAAAACGATAAAGAAAAACATCTTGAGGAAACCGGCGTGTCCTAGAACTAAACATTCGAAAGTGACATCCGCCAACCAGCAATGGGCCCGCGTGGTGGTTTATACGGGTCACTCCTTCTTACCGAGGGGCCATGCCCGTTTCCTCACGATATTTACCTTCGCCGAGAAGTGGTGATGAAACAATTTACACAAAGCAAAGCGCCTGGGTTCGAACCTACGACCTACAACTCGTAAGTCACGGCCCGTTGCTACCGGTCCACCAAGACAGTGTGTCAAGATAGTGTGAATGAGATTGAAGAAACATTAAGAACAGTATTTTTTCCCGTTGGCTCACTCAAATCTTCCACGTACATCCAACAATTATGTAAATTGGTAATAAAATTTACGTTTTTATGGTTCCGTACCTCAAAAGGAAAAAACGGAAACCTTATAGGACCACTCGTGTGTCTGTCTGTCCGTCTGTCGGAGCCGATTTGCTCCAAATCTACTGGACCGATTATGCTGAAAGGAGATGGCTACGATTACATACTTCAATCTTGGACCTGGATGTAAAAAGTTGAGAGTGGTGTTAATTAAAAGCTTATTATTAATAATAAAATCCAAAATAATTATTCCAAGTCAAACGTGTAAGCGATCTTCGGTATCCAGTGTGAAAGTAATGGTCGTACAAGGTAGGCAGGGTCAGAATTAGTAAAATACAAAGCAGTGGTCGTGGAAAATGAAGAATAATCGGGAAAGCACTCAAAACGCATCGGAAAACACGAAACGAGTGAGCAAACAACAGAAGTCGGCAACTGTCTAGTGTCAATGTCAGTCAGCTGTCATGCAACTGACATAATATAGACTAAAAATAGTAGACTGATTTTAATCGAGAATTCGATAATCATTATATTGGTTTTTCAGTAATTAGTTGATTTTTATTTATTAATATGACTGTAATTATATGCAATATATTACCTACAAGTATATTGTACGCAAGGAACTTAGGGTGTTCACAATTGAACCTAATTTTTGTTATTTTAATTTTTTTTAATTAAGGTAACTGTCTTAAATAGTGACGTTAAGACAGTTGCCTTCGGAAAAATTAGGAAAAGTATAATCCGTATTAATAAATACGGATTAAACTTTTATTTGCTGCTACAGACCGCCAAGTTTCAGAAACACAGGAATATTTCTCGACTTACTCGAGCAAGTCCTAAGTAAAGTAACAACTCAGAACATTATATTAACTTGCGATATTAACATAGACACTGACTGATAACGCCACAGGTTCAGTTCAGAATTATTTAAACCTAATTGCTATGTATGGGTTGAAGATCAGAATTACTAAGCCCACTAGAGTTATAGTGAAATGCTATAAATCATGGAAGACTGTAGTTTTTAAACAGCAGCTTACCGATATTACTATTTCTTAACAGTGCCAGAGTCAATAAGAAAATTTGTTTCCTACCAAAAAGTAACAACCCATTATGATACTATTAAAGAAGCACTATTACATGAAGGCTTGAATAGTCTTTACAGCGCTACCGATCTAAACAATGCCTGTGACATACTGACTACAAGGCTCCTAACACTAATTGAATCGAATACTACAATTAAAATGGTGTCCAAACGATACCAACCACTAAAACCATGGATTACAGTTGGTGTTGTTAGATGTATAAAGAAACGGGACAGGTTGCATGGCCTCAAACAAAAATATATACGCTATAGAAACTCATGTAGTAAAAGATTATAAAACTAAATATTAGCAGGATAAATTCTATAGCTGCGATGGTAACTTGAAGAACACTTGGAAAATAGTCAAAGAAGTGTGTAATATGAAACAAAATAAAGTATCTTCGGAGGAGCTTCTTTGTATCAACAACTCACCGACACAGTCAATTCATATCGCTAATTCATACTACATCAGTAGGAGGTATCCTGGTGGGCGACATTTTAAAATAGACAAGCTCAACCGAACACGCTCTAGCGCGACAGGCGGTAGTGTCAAACTTCCTGCGGGACTTAATGTCGTTCGCTCTAACAGACCCATATGAGGTGAGAGGAGTTCGGGACTCAGAACGCATAGTGCACCAGGATGGGATAAAATATCTATAGATATCCTCAAGCGGAATGTCTTGTCCTTGGCGGAGCCTATCGCACATCTTTGTAGTTTGAGCCTCGAAACTGGTATCTTCCCTGATCTGTTCAAAAGGGCTGTTGTTTGTCCAATATACAAGGCTGGGGTCAAGGATAGCCCTTCCAACTATAGACCTATTTCTCTCTGGTCTTCACTGTCAAAAATACTGGAGAAAATAGTTAACAAGAGGGTAATATACTACCTTGAAAAAACCGTTATCTCGCGTTACCACTATAAAATATTTAGGAGTTACACTAGATGAGAAGCTTAATTGGAGTGGCCACATAGCGTCGCTGGTGGCAAGGATAAGAAAACTGATCTATATATTTAAGAATCTACGAAAAGTGGCTAACCAT
Organism: Tiliacea citrago; assembly: GCA_963921375.1. Taxonomy (NCBI): domain Eukaryota; kingdom Metazoa; phylum Arthropoda; class Insecta; order Lepidoptera; family Noctuidae; genus Tiliacea; species Tiliacea citrago. The sequence continues at coordinate 1,983,445 of OY992802.1, forward strand.
AAACTTCTGATCCAAATTTATAGGGCGCTGTGTGAATGCCTATATAGGTATTGTATATGTGCTTGGGGTGGTGCCGGGTCCATTTTTATTGCTGCCGAACGTGCTCAACGGGTTCTCATGTATTTGCCATTCCGTCATGCAACTAGGTCGGTGTACGAGAAGGCTAATGTGCTATCGGTTAGGAAACTGTATATTTATGAAACAATTAATAGATACCACAAAAGAATCGTTCCTACTCTTCCTGTACTGTCCAAAAGAGTAGAAAGGTGCCCTGTACCCCGTCATAAAACATCAGTTGCACAAATACATTTTATTGTATGCCGTATCTATAACAAGTAAATAAAAAAATCTAAATTAGGAAACTTAACATAAATCAGTCTAAAAAGGTTATACTGCCTGGCTAAAAAGTTTTGAGTATGACGCCACAGAAAACCTAATTATGTCATTGTGACGAGAAACACTCACTCTTCGCAACACACACACACACACCACTTCCCTTAACCCTTACACACTCACACCCATACATACCTCAACTAACATGAGCGAGCACATGCTGCCCGCCCAGACAACACATGTATAAACATAAACAATTTTGTTTTTTTTTTAATTATGCATGTTTATTACTTTTGCTTTGCTTTGTAGTCATTGGATGCCATAAATAACATGTAACACAATAAACAAATGTATGCTTATCATAAGTCAATATAATTATGTATGTATATTTATTTATCATTATATTATTATAGTGCATTTAATTAATTTGAGTTAATTATCTACTGCAAAGTTTTTGTTTTTTTTTATTGTGTAATCTCTCTCACTCAATCGATAATTTCACAAAAATTATCTTTCTCATATTTCTCCGCTTCCAGATTGAGAATTGAGGTGATTTTTCATATTCTAAGATAAAAAAAAAAGTATTTTTTTTAAATCATGACTTATTATATTTGTGCCCACCGTTTTCCATCTCCTTTGGTACACATATTATGAATTTCTGTGACCCATACCTACACGGACGTGTAACGTAAATAAATTAATTTTGAATGCTTTGTAAATATGATTAAAAGAAAAAATTAAAACTGTACCGTGTGACATATCAAATGGAACTGAGCTTCTTGTAAGGATTTCAATTTTTTTTTTTATATTTTAAAGCTATCTAAGCATCTTATGAAAATTGACCATGCCCCCCTATCTTGGAAACTGCTGAGCCTAAAATTAAAACCAGAAAATAGTTATTTACTTATAGATTACATGAAAACCTATAAGAAGTCTATGGTCTTGAAATAACACGGTAAATCTCTTAATATTGTGCGTACAAACTTACATTTTCTATTGGAATGTATGAGGGAACATGCTTTTCAACTACAATGTTAAGTTTGTTCTTAGGATACATCGATCTCAACTACGGAACCTTACGTTTTTCCGTTGGATCATTCAAATCTTCTATGTACATCCAGCAATTGTATAAATTGGTTATAAAATATACGTTTTGTCCAAGCGTGATTAGAATAAACTCACCCAATTTAGTCAATTTAGGCGTCATTAGCGGCAGTCGAATCAGTATAAATCGTTGACAGGACCTACTCATCACTTAGATCTAAATATCTGTCTTACAATGTTGAGCTTAGCATTGTTAGTTTGTGTGTTATGTTCAGTTTGTGCGTGGTTGAAGTATGTTCGTGTTAAGTCCAGCAGGCATGCATTACCACCGGCTATGCCAGGAGAGTTGCCAGTTATTGGGCATGCTCACAAGCTGTTTAAATACTTTACAAGTTTGTATACTGCAAGAACAGAACTGTAACCTGATTATTTTGTAATGATTACAAATTAATCAGGTTGACAGTTCTGTTCTGTTCTTGTCTTGAACACAAGTAAATATTACAAATCAGATTGATGTTTCTTGATCACAATGATAGGTCGTGGTGGAGCAGTTCCATTGTCCAAGCTTTCCCAAAAATGGAGATTGTAGATTTAAGATACTAGTACTTGTAGATACTAGCTTTTGCCCGCGGCTCCACCCGCGTGGATGTCGGAAAAAATCTCACGCGAACGTACTACCGGGATTGAAATATTAGCTGATTTGCGCCAATCCGAAATATACATCCAAACAAACGGACGAAAATGAAAAAAAAAAACAATATTTTCGGCGTCAGACTCGTTCATCAGACCTCGTCGTACCTAGTAATTACTTTTTCAAAAATATTCAATGTACAGTTTTGACTCGTTATGAAAGAAGATTTTTTTCGTACAAACTGTGTCCTCCCTTTTTATGCCCAAACGGGTTTATTTTTGTAAAGTGGTTTGCGACTTTTCCATCATTTAACGTATAAGTTATCTATACCAATGTTCATGTTAATCAAGCCACGCAGTAAAATTCTCCCTTGTAAAATTGACAACCGCTTAAATCACCTCGTGAAATGCAGAATTAAAAAAAAAACCTGATTCATTTTTTTTTTTTTTTTTTTGGTTTTAAGTATAAATACTGAGTTTCGAGTTAATCGGAACGCGCTTTAGAAGTCTTCTATACAAACTTTGACATCCCCAATCCCCCTTTAGGGGGTAGTGTCAAAAAATGACAACTTTATAATTTACTTAAGTATTCGAGCCAAGTTTCAGGTTTATTACCTCAAGGAATAAGATTTTTCATACAAACAAATCCCCTTTTCACTACCTTAAAGGTCGAATTTCAAAAACCAGTTCTTAGCGGATGCCTATGTCACATTTTCGAGTTAGCCACGCAGTAAAATCATCCCTTGTAAAATTGACTACCCCTTTTCACCCCGTTAGGGGTAAATTTTCGAAAAACCCTTATACATGTTACACTTAATTTTTATTTTTAAGTATGAATACTGAGTTTTGAGTTAATCAGTCGTTACGGGTCGTTAGAAGCCCGAAAGTCTGACAACCAGTCTTACCAAGGGGTATCGTATTACCCAGTTACTGGGTTGTGGACGTCAGATAGGCAGTCGCTCCATGTAAAATACTGGTATTCAGCTGCATCCGGTTAGACTGGAAGCCTACCCCAACATAGTTGGGATAAGGCTAGGCAGATTGATTGATTGTAATAGGGGGCGAGCCTATTGCCATCAAACGGGCACAAATCTACACTCCGGACTGCTACTGACAAATTCCAGATAGAAAAACCCAATATAAAATATTCTAAAATGTATAAAAGCTAAATAAAGGCATGGATGACTTTAAATATTGTTTATTTTACGATCAGATCTCATCGATTTAATGAAGTTTTCAAGTGAACACTGCGCAGACCAAGGAGGAGTGACTTATTTTAGTTTTGGACGAGAACTCTATTATTGTGAGTAATATCGTACATTTATCATTCATACTTACATAAACTTACGCCTTTTTCCCATGGGGTAGGCAGAAACTACAAAACGCCACCTGCTATGTTCCTTACATACTCCTTTTGCTTCTTTCATACATCTACTCATACACGCACGCCAGTTTTAAATACTACGCACCTGAACTCTCTGAAGAACATCACTAATAAGGTCAAACAAAAAAAAAAAAAAAAAATGTAGGTATATATTAATTTTCACATAGACTTTTTTCTAACTATCTTCGGGTCGGCCTAATTATTCATGGATCTAAACTCAGGTAAATAAATGCAATGGGAACCAAAAAACCATAGGTAGCCATGGGGACGCCGGCAGCAGTGAAAACTTACCGCTCAACGCGCCTAAAGATGTTTTCACTTCAATAAATAATGATTATCTAAAACACAATTTAAGCAATGCACAGTATACAATAATTAAACTTTTACTATTACTACTACTACAGCATGTCGGCGCGGGCATGTCGGTGATGTGAACCCATAAGTTTTTCCGCGACCAAAAGTAGCTCAACGCGCCTGAAGAAGTTTTCACTTCCAAAATTGTGACTCATCTTTAACTGGCTGTACAAGAGGAATGTAATATGAGTTATTGGAAACGGAAGGGGATAACCGAGGAAAAAAAAATCACCATATTATATTTCACATAACGAAGAAACGTCAGAAGCTAGGTACACGGTTCCAGTTGGTCATCTCCTATGGACAAGAGCCGGCAAGAAACTCCACGGTTACTCTTCTAAAAATACTTGGCTTTTACAATGTTTTCAAATTACAGTGTTAATAGGTATGAGAGGACAGTATAGACCCGTCAAAAGTACCAGTTACTACTTAACAAAATAGAAAATGGTCTACAAATCTACAGTTCATTAACAAAACATTTAAAACAAAAAACGATATTATTAAATATTATTAAAATAATAAGAGTTAGAACCTTGTTGAAATTAAAATTGTAGGTATATAATGTCAAATAAAAAATGATTATGTCAAGGAAGTATGTAAAAAAAAAACATTGTACTTTGGGAGCAGTTAATAGACATTTACATATTTTTACCGTTAATAAGGTACCAGGGACGCCACATGTGCAGAAGAAATTAATGCCAAATTTCCTTGTCTTCAACGTAGTCTTTAATCTTATGATATGCTTTTTTGATAAGGATACGTTTGATGTGGGTTTTGAATTTTCCATCGCTAAGTTCTGTAACCGACTTTGGCAACTTGTTATAAAAGCGGATACTGTACTGAGAAGGACACAGTATTGGTGATGTCCTTCACAAAAGTCAGATGAGTAGTACCCACAAGACACGGTAACATTTTGGCGGCCACTATTAGAGGCGGCGCTGTCAACAATTTCCGCTCAAACCAAGCGTGTCAGCGATTTGGTGTTTCCTCACTCTATAAAATATGACGTATAGAAACTGACGGCTTTGAAGGAGTTTCGTGAAAACAGCAACATGTAACATTCTTTAGTTTCCAAGCCTTGGGAAAAAGGCATAAGTCTAGAATAATTTCCTTAAACTTTTTTGCTTGTTTTTATGAGAAAATTCCTTCTGTTTCAGTGATACTCGATCCTGAGGATGCGTTAACAGCAGCAAATTCATGTACACAGAAACATTATGGGTTTGACATGGCCAAGGATTGGCTCGGCGATGGGTTAATAGCGTCATCAGGTTGGTAAAAAAATAATTACTTAGTTCGTCACCATCATTAACTTTAGAAATCGAATTAATAATAATAAAAATGTTCAGTCATAAATGTACTAATGATCACCTTTCAGGCGATCGCATAGTTAATATCTCGGTAACGTTGAAAGCTAGCCAAGCGCAGGATCACCTAACGCGTCGCAGATTACCATGAATTGTCATGAACGTACAACCCGATGCGTCCCCGCAATCTCTAATTAGCCAAAAAAACTACTGTGTACGGGTGTACTTCTTCAGGCGATGATTGGTACTGTATAGGGTTAATATCATTGGCAGCCTTGATTCACCCACCGCTGTGTATAGGCCTCCTTCCTTTTGAGGTACGCTTTCCTGGTCTGTGCGAATGTCATCCAAGTTTTTGTAGATCATTCATCCATCATGCTGTTGCCTCGTGAAATTAATATATTTAGGTAGGTATTGTTATTTTCGACACAACAGGTCTTACTACGCCCTTTTTTGCAATTAAATAGCTACAAACATAATTAGTTAAGTTTTTTAATATAATGATTTCCTTTAATGTCCCAAGCGGCTGTAGTGTTCACCATCACCTATCTTTAAAGGTTTGTACTCTCCATATCCAAAATACGAAACCCAAAAGAATGTTACAAAACTAAAGCTCGAAACCATGAATTAGCTAATTTTATTTTTACATGTTATTAAATCAGACTGTTCTCAGTGCGCTTAAGGATACAATTTAGTTCTTATACCCATTTGTCATATCATGTGAAGATCGTAACCACGAACTGTTACGCAGAAGTTCAAGTGCCAGTGAAGTAAGTGAAGTTCAAGTGTTCAGTTTCATTTAGATGTTTGATGCCTCAAAATTCCTCAAATTGCCACTCACATTTCGTAAGTTTCTCAAGTTATCAACAATACAATTTTTTCTTCGCAGGAGACATTTGGAAGCGTCACCGCAAGTTGCTGACCCCCGCATTTACTCTGCCCGTGGTTCACGGGTTCCTAGATGTATTTAACAGTCAGTCCAGGAAGCTGGCTAGTTCTACAGAACCTCATGTTGGAAAAGGACCATTTGATCAATTTCCGTATTTGAAAAATAATGCATTGGAAACGTTTTGTGGTAAGTAGTTTTTCTATGACTATAGGATTGTTACTACAGGTTGTTTATCTTGGGCTAGCACTGGCATCGGTGAAGGAAAATGAAGTGAGGAAACCTGTATTTAAAATATAAAATAAATAAATCTGAAATCGCCAATCCATCTTGAACTAGCGTGGTGATCAATGCTCATGCCTTCTTCAGAGAAGGAATGGGCTATAATCTCTCATACAGACAGGAAAAGGCTTTTGCCAGTAGGGCCATAATAGACAGGTATTATTATACTATTGACGACTTAAAAAATGTAAATTTAAGCGGTCCATCAAATTACTATGATGATATTTATATTTCTAGTAATTTTGTAGTAAGTTTGTGTTGTCTACGCGTTGTTTTTTCGATGCCTCTAAACGACGTTATAAACGATGTAATGTCAATTTCTGATAATGACAGTTTTTTTTTCTGTTTTCAGTCGGTACTTTTGGAATAAACCCTATTGAAGACGTGGCGTTTACAAAAAAATACATGGTGTCAGTAGATGAAATGATAAATCTTGTGCTCACAAAAGCAGTAAGGTTTTGGCTGCAGAGTGATTTAATATACAGGCTGGTTGGACTGAAGAAGAAGGAAGAAGAAGTAGTGGGGACTTTACAAACAATGGCTAATACCGTAAATGAGATGTTGAAGCACATGTTCGATAAACAACAATTCGTATACCCTAAAAAGTACTTATAAGGACTATTGACAAAGACATACGTGTTAATGTTTACAGGTTTTACAAAAGAAAAAAGCTGCTATGAGAGAGAAAGTTTTGAACAACCACATTGAAACTGTAACTGCAGGTATCTATTATTCTTTTGACATAGCATAATGCTTAGCTTTTTTTGTAATCTGTTGGGCAATCTTGTTATTTTGAATACGTTAATTTTATTCTATTAATTTTCAGGAAATAAATACAAACCTTTTCTAGACCTAATCCTTGATTTATCTAAAAACGGTGCCATGACAGATAGTGAAATCAGAGACGAAATGAACGCAATTATAGTAGCTGGATACGAAACCACGTCTAACCAGCTAACATCCATTTTGGTGCTGCTAGGAGCACATCCCAAAGTTCAAGAGAAAGTGTTTGAAGAGTTAGTACTTGTTGTGTTTGTGTATAGAGTGTAGTAATTTTAAATTCACAGGACTGCATAATATAGAACACGTAAATGGGTATACTACAGGAATAAGATGCACATTACAAATAAACATTTAACATCCTAGTCATGGCTAAGACCATGGATAACCATGCAGTGTAATGTTGGATGACCTCTATAGAGCTTCTGTAAATGGATCTTAAAATACATAATATTATGACTAGAGATCGGATATTCAGATGCATATTTACCTAAAGTACGTTTTTTTTCCGGCAAAGGATACAAAGTATGGAAACGACTTCTTAAAATATATTTTTATTCTAGGATCACGGGGTTTCATTAATAACAGCGTGTAGGTATACAATTTTGTATTCCTAAATATAACAAATATTTCTTATCTATTTAGAACTAGGCAAGAATTTTTTGGAAAATACGACGGACGGACGTTTGAAAAAACTATTAATATTTCTTCAAAACCTTTTATTCTAACATGAAATATATTTATTCGGGGATACACAGTGCAAAAGAGTAGTTCTTAAAAACTTATCAGTCCTGGAAACCGACACTTTTACCCGTACCGAAGCGCACTCCATACTAGTCAACTCTCAAACTTTAGGTGAATATGCATCCGAATATCCGATCTCTAATTATGACAAGACATAGATTATGTCAAATTCCCAATTACTCATTTAACGCCCACTCCCATAAATATTAATGATTCGTTCGATTCGATCGTTGACGATTGTGTTTATCTTGGACAAACTGTCCAATTAGACAAGACCATGGCTGAATATTTTGATAATTGATGATGTATCATTTCATATTGGATAAACACTATCTTATTCAATCTTTTTGATTTTGCAGACTCATAGAAGTACTAGGTGTTGACAGAGACGTGGAAAAGGATGACGTGAACAAATTGGTTTATACACACGCAGTTATAATGGAGTGTCTTCGGATGTATCCTTCTGTTCCTATTATATTCAGATCCGTGCTTCAGGATACCAAGCTTAGTGAGTATTTTCTTATTTTTTATCAACGTCAAAAGCGCTATTGAAGGATGGGTCTTGCTCTAGGCTTGTTGTATATTTCCGGCTCTTCCACAGACCACAGACATTTGGATTTTTGGTGTAACTACATAATTTATTTCAGAAAACTACACGATGCGTGCTGGCAGTCATTGTATTATCTATCCTCTAGCAACTCATCTCGATCCATCTTGGGGAGCGGATAGTGATCAGTTCAGGCCAGAAAGATGGTTGGATGGTGATTTAAAAAATAAAAAAGAATTTGCAGCATTTGGATTGGGAAAGCGAGCTTGTATAGGTAATTAGGTATTCAATACTTACTGTAGGTAAAGAAAAAAAAAATGTTAACATAACATAACATCACGCCTGTAATCCCCGAAGGGTTAGGCAGAGGTATACCTATAGTAGGTACACCCACGTTTCGCCAGTTATGTTGAAGTCCCATGTAATAGGGGGCGAGCCTATTGCCATCAACCGGGCACAAATCCAGACTCCGGGCTGCTACTGAGAAATTCCTGGTGCAAAAACCCAACTTTGCCCGACCTGGGAATCGAACCCGGGACCTCATGCTCAACAGTAGCGCTTGCGACCGCTAGACCAACGAGGCAGTCTCTCAACTATTAATTACCATGTTATTCGGTGGGGAGTGCTTTATATTTAACATTAAAGGATCCCGCAGACAGGCGCAACGCGACGGTGGGACGCGATTCTGGTAAAACAATTTCCATGAGGTTTTCATAAAAATTGTTCTACTAGAGTCGTGTGCACCTATCTGTGGGAGCCTTTATAAGTCGTTCTAATTTACATAACGGTTGTGTCGTGCGTTCTTTCTAGGGCTTCTATAATATTTTTAGATTATACGGAAGGTTTCCCAGTTCCTATTGACTTACCTACAATTCTGGTAACTATGTAGTTTATTAGTTAGAGGATAATATATAAATAAAGTGATTCTATTTATGAAAAACTGTTCATCTTCCAGGTAGAACATACGCCATGATATCAATGAAGGTGACTCTAGCGCACTTCTTACGTCGGTATCGAGTGACAGCAGATATGAACAAGTTGAAGATGAAATATGAGTTTATATTGAAACCAGACTTAGGACACGAGATCAGTATAGAACGAAGGACGTAACAACATCTTCCTATCTTAACTCACTCTTTCTTTATTTAATTGTTTTTTTTTAATGTTCTTACTGCTAGAGGGTGGAGACCTGGTGACCTGAAACACAGGCCCTTAAAGCCTAGCTTAGGCACCAGTCTCCCACAGTAAATGTAAGCCTTTTCATGTACCTTTATGTTAATAATGTCTGTATGTTTATTGTGGTGAGAAAAAAAAAAAAAAAAAAAAAAAAAAAATCGAATTCCTCGTGGTTATAATCATTAAATATACTAATGATAACTACCAGAAGTCAAGTTTATTACTCCGTTTTCCTCATCTGTGTTTGTAATTTCAAGCTTGGAACAAAGATTTAAATCGTTAAATGCACTCACCCTTCTTCCTATGGGGGTAGGCAGAAACTATAGATGGCCACCTGCTACGCTCCTTACATACTCCTTTTACTTTGTTTACGTTCATACATCTGGTCATACACGCACGCCGGTTGTGAGTACTACCTGACCTTTCTAAAGAACATCACCAATTAGGTCACTATAATAATATATCCTTCTACGGCATCCCCTCTCAGTGTTTCTACTCACTAAACGGCAACTAAAGGCACTCAAAGGCGTTCATTCATCCTCTCAACATGACCAAACCATCTAAGCATCTACTCTTTTTAATTTTTGTCACTACATCTACTTTTAAACCACACCGTTGCCTTATCACATCATTTTTCAGCCTATTATTGATAGTCACACTACACTTGCTTCGCAAGGAACGCATTTCCACAGTATTTATTTTACTTTCATGCTTTTTTTGACACACCCAACATTCACTTCCACACAATACACGTGTACGCACACCATTATGATCAGCCAGTCGAGCGTTTTTGGGCATCCACTGGTTGGTCACAATCGTATGTATAGCACTGTTCACTTTATTTCCCGCATTTACTCTCCTTTCCACATCTTTATCAATTTTTTCATCCCTTGAAAACTGACTCCCCAAATATACGGAATATACGAAACGGAAACTTGACCATCTTTTAACGCGGTAGGGCGAATCTTATGATTTAAATATTTGGTTTGGAGTGATTCAATTTTATATCTTTAACTAAATCTTCATCATCACAAACATAATTATGTTTAGTATTTTGGTTAAACAATATACTGACTGCCAAGGACTTTTTAAATCTTAGTTAGAAAAACTTCATTGTATAAAATAGTATGCAAAATAATTTACATTAAGCAACATAAAACATTAAATTAAATTACTTGCCATTTATGTCAGCTAGCACAGGCCACTACACGAACAAAAAAAAAACTTCTAAAACTGTACTCAAGCAGAAATAAAAATAAAAACGTAAACAAAACTTAATAACTAAGTAAAAGGCTCCAGGCATAAAGGGCGTGCCCGCTTACATAAAGCTTTAGAAGTAACTCGAAGTCACAAATGATAAACTAGCACCATCGAAGTAAAATAAATAAACAGTTAATTACTAATAACACTAACAAAACCATGGTCAGCAAGACGACCAGTCACCACAAGCAGCACCCGTTCACGAGCATTACGCAAAGATCAGTCATCACCCTCTCGCCATATTTGAGGGAAGGAGGCTGCATGATCTAGGAATATTATGATCAAACTCAAACTCAAAGCATTTATTTCAATTAAACCATTTACAGTTTTGAATTGTCAACAAGTCGGTCAGTTACAAATATGAAGCTAGTTGCCCATTCCAAATAGTAGATTCCTATGGAGAAGAACGGGCAAGAAACTCCACGGACACTCTTTTAAAATAAAATATTTGATACAAAGTATTGGTTACATCATTTTTATTGAAAATATACATGTGAGAACGATGCAAAACGTCAGAAGCGTCCGTGATAAAAAAAAAGAATTCAAAACTAAAATAATTAAAAATAAGCCGAGGCGGCTAAGATATGACCAGTCCCAACTGACAGCGCCCGTTCACGAACATGACGCATGGATCAGCACCATTCAGCTCAAACATTTTGAAGGGAGCTAAATGATCCAACACACACGCCACCATCAGCGAGACATCTGAGTGAGCATGACATACTCTCAGCTGCCAGGACATATTCAAGTCAATGAAAGACATATTACCCGGTAAATGGTAGCTCTATTGTACATAGTACTCACACCTGTGTTATGCAATTATATAATACAAAGGAGATTGAGTTTATACAATGAAAATAGTCTTACAATCTTCAGCAGCTCCAACTCTATCAATTGTCGTGGTCGCTAGCTAACCACTTATTGCAATACAACTCATAAAAATAACATTGTAATGAGTAGTTTCCCAAGTAGCGTTAGAAACTGTATACAAGCTGTATTTAAGTTAATTTTTATACTAGAAGCTGTATATTAAGGCTGTATAAAGGCTGTATAAGTGTTTATATAGTCCATATAAGTAAATATACCCATATTATACAGCTTTTGGCGTTAGTAGAACTGTATAATAGCAGTAGAAGAAATATAGAAGTTGTATTAGAGCTGTTATTCAGTGTAAAAAGAAACCATTATCTTGTAATGAAAAGTGTTCTAAATAGGTTCTTGAAAATAATTACAAAAGATTAAAAATTAAACGAACTATTTTCGATGACACGTGTAATAGAAACGTACTGAATGGTGACATTATCATTTATATAATATTTTATTAGTCTCTTTCTTTTAAAGATATCTTCTTCTATCTTAAAATCTTTTAAAGATAATTTTAGACTTGGATATCAGATGGCGATAATTGGTGAATTGAAACGGAAAACATACAGGTTCACAATTAAGAATCTGCACTGATTCTTTATTGAGAAAAATACTAAATAAGGTAAGTAAGTGTTTGTTTACAAGGTAATACTAAAAATCATTTTAATATAATAGACATGAGGGCACAGTTGTCATTATTCAAGCTGATAATCATGCTATGGCTTTAGCTGTTGTAAAATATTCCTTTATACTTTAATTTAAAATTATTATTAGTGTATTGTGTATATTATACCTGAGAGTCTACTCCGAAGCGCAAAACCGAAGTATCGGCCGAATGTTTGGCCGTTTTATAACTTTTAAAGTTTATTTTTTGACTATGAGTCCTTACCCGACTTCATGTCACAGTTTTGACTTTGGCTTATCTCTTCGACTGTCTTTTCTTTTTTTTTTCGCCGTAGTGAACGATTGTTAGCCATAGTAAAGAAACGACCGAACATTCGGCCGATACTTCGGATATATGTTCGGAGTAGACGTTTTTTACTTTATTTTCAGGAAAATATACTGTTAAAAATTATAGAAACTATAGAGATAGGGCAAAGTAGGTTTTACATTGTACCAAGTTTGTGGATCAAAAGGCAAGTTAAGATGGCTAAGAAAGCGATTACATATCAACAGATTAGTAAATTATATTATGTACAGAACCGTATATTACTTTACCGACTTACACGCCGTGCATTCTGCACACACATAATTTGTACCTATTATTGCAAATAATATTTAAAAATATATTTCAATAAACAATCAAAGCGGTCGGTTCTATTTCATCATCCCAATAGAATCGCCCCGTATCATAACACTAAGTTTAGGGATATGATAACGGACCCTACAGGGTGAAACATCTCTGCCTTTATATAAATTGGTCCACCTCAAAGTGCTGTGTGAAAAGGCTGTCATTATAGTCATTGATAAAGCAGTAATAAGATCTCATGGTTCAAAATATCACTGTTTAATATTTTTGCTACGGAACCCTCTTCGTTGGACGTCCATGAAATTGACGCTTGACTGTATTTTGTCCGATTTATTGATGATTCTATATCTTACTCAATAAATGATGGTTCAATATTATTACTGTTATTGGGTTGGTAATTTTTAATATTCAAATATTCCCTTTATATCATCCTCTTTTATTTTTTTTCCACATATTGGATTTGTTCACAATGAAAACATTAATTTATGCAATCGAGCGATTGTACCAGTAATACAGACTAAAGCTGTACTATAGCTTATAGCTGTCTGTCATTTTTATAGTTTTAAAACACCCTCAGATAAAGAACTCATAAAACCATTGCATTTACAATAGTATAAAGTTGCGCCATAAAAATAAGTTTGAGAACGGAGTTTTCGTATACCATTGTACTGAAACAAGTATCAAGTGATACTATAATAACACTTAAAGCTGTAATAAGTCATTTATCACATACAAAATACAGCTTGATATACAACGTGCCGCTACAATGGCGACATTAATTTAACACACGGGTAGGGCTAATATTTTTTTTGTGTTTAATAAAATTAAAATATCTTCATAAAAAGAAAACGCGAAACCAGATAGGTGTACTAAATTAATATCGCCACTAAAGCTGCACGCTGTATAAATAATTAAATAATTTATAAACAGCTATCAATTTCTTTTCTCGATGGTGACAGCTACATTCGTTGGTTTCAACACCATATCAACTTTGAACCTCATCTCATTCACGTTCGCACTTATGCGGAATTGCCGTATGAAGTGCGAGAGAGTTACTTTCATCGATATCATTGCGTATGTTTTACCTGTAGAGAAGAAAAAAAACATTATTTTAGGAGGCATGTCAATCACTTCGAGAATTTGTTTTCCAAACATTCCTTCCGCGAGATTGTGTAACGTATCGAACATTCATTCGTAAAACAAGAACAACAACAAGAAACGAGAAAAAAAGTTGTCTAGAAGCTGCTCGCGAACGAATGTTTGTTATGCGAGTGAATTTTCGTTGCGTAACTAATGCTCGTGCAAAGAATGATTGAAATAAAATGCATGCGGGTGAGGAGGATCCTTAAGAGACTATATAAGAGACAAAAATAGTGATTGCATAATATTTTAATGTAATTATGTGTATAGCATCACGCCTGTATTTATTTCGCGAAGGTGTAGGCAGAAGTAGACACATATTTCGTTAACGCTAGGTATGGAATACATAACTTCCATGTTAGAGAGACCGAGCCTATTACCATTTGAGATCCGCACTGAGCTGCTGTTAAGAATTTTTAATGGCAAATCCCAATAACAATTCCCTTGACCCGGGTATCAAACCCAGAACCTCAAACATTTAATTTTATTCCACTTTCTAATTATTGTACCATAGGGAATACAATGATCCATTTTTGCACATTTTACAATGAATCAAGCCAGCCTATAGTAGTCCACTGCTGGACATAGGCCTCTCCCAAGCTGCGCCACAATAACCTGTCCTCCGCCTTCCGCATCCAGTCTGTCCCAGCCACCTTTTTCAGGTCGTCGGTCCATCTAGCACTATGTTTGCCGATACGCGGTCTCCACTCCAGGACTCGTCTGTTCCACCGGCCATTGGTCCTTCGACAAACATGGCCAGCCCACTGCCACTTCAGCTTGCTTACTCTGCAGGCTATGTCGGTAACTCCAGTTCTCTTCCGGATAATTTCATTTCTGATCTTATCCTTCAAAGAAACTCCGAGCATAGCCCGCTCCATAGCACGCTGAGTGACCATGAATTTGTGGACCAGCCCGACTGTCAGTGTCCACGTTTCGGCACCGTATGTCATAACAGGCAGGACGCATTGGTTGAAGACCTTAGTCTTCAAACACTGCGGGATTGGCGACGAGAAGACTTGACGAAGTTTTTCAAACGATGCCCAACCCAACCGGATCCTTCTGTCAGCTTCCTTCTCAAAGTTGTGCCTACCAAGCTGGAAAACTTGCCCAAGGTAGACGTACTCCTTCACAACTTCGAGAAGCAACCCTTCGATGTGGATTGGACTCAGCAAGACGAGCGAATTGTACATGACTTTCGTCTTGTCCAAATTCATGTCGAGGCCAACCCGCTGAGATGCTCCATTTCGGCTGTGCAGCATCTGGTTTAAGTGTTCCAGCGTCTCTGCCATTATGACGATGTCATCGGCAAAACGAAGGTGTGAGATGTACTCGCTGTTTACGTTGATACCCTGTCCAGTATAGTCCAGCGTCTTAAAGACGACCTCCAACGGATTGGTGAACAGTTTCGGGGATATCACATCCCCTTGTCTCACCCCCCTGAGTAGTTGGATGGGGCTGGTTTCCTGGTCCTGGATCTGAACATTCATCGTTGCAGCGTCGTAAAAACACCTAAACACTTTGATCTGGCCAGAACTGCCCATATTTCGATAGAGTCGAAGGCTTTCTCGTAGTCCACAAATGCCATACACAGCGGCTGGTTGTACTCTTCGGTCTTCTTTACAATCTGCCGAACAGTATGGATGTAGTCTACGGCACTGAAGCCTTTTCGAAAACCGGCTTGTTCTGGTGGCTCAAACTCGTCAAGTCTCCTGGCGAGACGGTTCGTGACAACCCTCGAGAACAGCTTGTATACGTGGCACAGAAGTGAGATAGGTCTGTAGTTCTTCAGCAAGGTTTTATCGTCTTTTTTGAAGAACTTAACCACCGCACCTCTGCTCCACGCTTCCGGCGTCTTGGATGACGGAGTTGAAGAGACTCACAAGCTCTCTTAGGACTGGAACCCCGCCCGCTTTAAGGAGCTCTGTCGTTATTCCGTCATCACCAGGTGCTTTGTTTTTCTTAGTTGCTCGAGAGCCGCCCTAATCTCGCAGTGGTCGACATCCGGGATGTCTTCCTGTAGTGGTGCGTTAATTCAGCTCGATGGTCATCTTCACTATGCCCCGCTGGTTTCACCGTCTGCGTTGACTACAAGTGTGCGCAGGACAGGGTGCAAGCGAGACAAAACACTTGATAGTCCCGTGTAACGAATGAAATAAATGTTTTAGGTAGGTGCCTACTTTATTTATGCATGGTGATGCCAGCGGATTAATTTTTGTGTTTTTTAATCATATTTATTCTTATATATTTGGTTGTATAGGCATTCTATTCTAAGTACTGTTTGTTTTATTTTATTTTGTTAGCTATTATGTACAACTCATTAAACCTGACATGGGTTCCGTACGTATTTTTCGGGTGACCACTGAAAATCAGCGCTGTGCTGTGGGTCCCCCATAGCACAGCATCATGCTGAGTGCAAGCCTTCTTGTCACAGTCATGACGTGCAGCTGCCGACTATTTGTTTTACCAGTTTATGTTTTCATATATCTTGCACGTGTTTCTGTGACAAATAAATTTATTTTTCTTTCTTTCAAGTGTCCGTAAAAATCCTCGACTTCCTCGAGCATCTCGGACTTTGAAATCACAATTCTACCATCCGCCGTTTTTAGTTACGTAAAATGGGACCTCCCTAATTGCTGAGCGAACACTTTTGACTCTCGGTTCTGCTCAATCGCGACCTTAATGTCACGGGTATTGGAGCACCGAAGATCGCGTCGCAACAGCTTCCTAATTTTTAGGTTTAAGGCCCTCTTATCTAACGAAGACGGCTGCGTGAATGTCAACTCTCGTCTTTCCCTAACAAGTCCGAGAGTCTACGAGGAAAATTTAGACACATTACTTTTCCGCTGCAACAGGAAAAGTCTGCGGGATACGAGTACGTCGCGCAGTGCTTTGACCACCTTGTCGGCTTTCTGGTCAACAGTGCCTGTGGTTTCCAGTAGGGCGAATCGATTTTGAAGTTCCAGTTGGAACTTTTCGGATCCAAGAGCGGTTTGCAGTTGCGTAGGTCGAAGGGTAGGCCTCATCATTCGGATTCTCTCAGCTCGAAATTGATATTTACAGTGCCTCGAGCAAGCCTGTGATCGTTCCCGGTATTAAATATACACATACATATCTAAATATGTGCCTCTTATCCGTCATAATGAAGTCTATCTCGTTCCTTGTCACGCTGTTGGGGCTCAGCCAGATCCACTTCCTTTGGGGTTTCTTCTCGAAGAACGAATTCATCAAGAAGAGCCCCTGCGACTCTTAAAAGTTGACCTGCATTTGCCCCCTGTGATTCCCGCGCCACAAACCAAACTGTCCGACTTTCGATTCACCACGTTCTTGTACTCCCACTTTAGCATTGAAGTCTCCCATAACAACGTTGTAGTGGGCCTTTGTCGTACTGTGCATTGCCTTGGCAATGTCCTCGTACATGACCTCAGCTGTCTCGTCAGAGCATGTCGAAGTCGGCGCATATACCTGTATCACTTTCAGGTAGTACCTGTCAGTGAGTCTTAGTACAAGGTACGCTACCCGTGTCATCAAACTACTGATTTCCACAACGCTGTTAGTGAGTTCTTTGTTCACAAGAAAGCCGATTGGGAGAGCTGATCGCCTTCGCGGAAGTAGAATAGGTGGCCTGGCTCCACGGTTATCATGTCCTCGCCCTGTCTTCGAACTTCAGATAACCCCAGTATATGCCAGTTAATGCGACCTAACTCTACCTCAAGTTCAGCGAGGTGATGGTCCAGCCTCATCGAACGTCCATTGTACGTAGCCAGATGTAGTCGTCGTTGGTAGCCTACCGTAGCCCGGGGATTCTTCGCACCCCCCGTCCCGCCGTTACCTTGACCAGGAATAGCGGGACCACCGGGAACTGGTGGCCGTTGTTTTGGAACTTTATTCATGGGAGGTTTAATGCCCATAGTCACCAAGCTGAGCAAGCGGGTTGGTGACAACCCGCTCGGTGCAAAGTCCAAATCAGATAGTTCCATTGATCAACATTACCAACCGATCTATTTTGAAAGAATATAATAGAATACTTTTATTATGTACACCATAAAAGTTACATTACGTTAAATTAAGAAATTTTACATAGGGTGACACAATGGGCGGTATTATCGCTAAAAGCGATCTTTTACAGGTAACCTTCTGATAGATTAAAGGGAAAAGGAGAGACAATACTGCAGGTAGTCAGTGGTGTACCGTTTACATAGACAATAAATACATACACACATACTTATCGCATATTCTTATCTACAGCGTCAAGTTTTATAGTAAGCGAAACTCCGCAGACGTGATGGGTATCTATATACAATAAAAACAAAAATAAAATTGATAAGATATTTTTTGGGATGAACGACCTTTGGTAGTGAAGTGAAGATCTCACCATGAAAACTTAGATGACATGAGCTATCATTCTACTGATGACTCTATTAACAGCTTATAACTTCAAGGTCATTGCATCTCAGTTTTCATGGTGATATTCAGAATAGACGGCCTATCATCACTCTTCGTTTCCAGAATTAAGTAATGGTCGCTTCGTACCTATACAAGATCTTTTCCCTATACTGAACCCGTAGAAAGCATTGTTTCCTAGTGATGCTATAGCCGGATCAAGCCATCGTTCAGGTCTGAACACGTTGACGTCGTCACCCCATAGAGCATTACGATGGGTCCCCAATGAAAGGATTACACATTGGCTGCCAGCTCGCATTGTGTAGTTTTCTGAAATATAGAAAAAGGATACAGAAAGGATAAGGATATAGAAACATGAATATAAACCGCCTGTGTTCGCCGAGGGTTGTAGGAGAGGCGTGCAGTGCCCGCATTTATCCAGTATATTTAAGTCTGATGTAATAGGAAATTCAGATTCTGGGCTTCTACTGAGAAATTCAATCTGTGCGTACTGATGACGTACGGAGCCGAAACGGTCCATAAATCCGAGCTATGGAACGGGCTATGCTTGGAGTCTCTCTGAGGGATCGAATCCGGAACGAGGTGATCCGGCAGAGAACCAAAGTTGTCGACATAGCCCACAGAATAAGCAAGCTGAAGTGGCAATGGGGCGGCCATATTAGCCGTAGAACCGATGAATTCTGGGTTAGACGTATTCTTGAGTGGAGATCGCGAATTGGCAATTGTAAGGTAGGACGCCCTCAGGCTAGATAGATTGACGATCTTGGCAGGGTGGTTGGTGGCAGCTGGATGAGAGTTGCCGAGAATCGAGCTGAATGGCATGCAATTGGAGAAGCCTATGTCCAGCAGTGGACTGCTATGGGCTGACGATGATGATTGGTAGAGGAATGATAGTCCTCAGTAATCTGAAGTGTGTTTGCTTATGTTCTTGCCGGAGCTGCATTATCTAGATATCACATGACACTTTAAACAATGTCAACGTCTAGATTATTGGTATATTTTTATTTCTTTTCATATTATAATAGTTCTAATTTCATCACGTCGGTATATAAACTAGCTTATGCCCGCGACTTCATGTGAAATTTCTCGTTTCCCCGACCAACCGCGTCGCATCGCATCGCCCACCCACGCTATAACTTCGTTTTCGCTTAGCATTCTTTCCGACGTTTTCTTTTTGCACCTTTCTAAAAAATTGGGTTATCAAATGCAAAAATATTTTTCAAGCGACTGGTAGCTCCAGAGGTTAGCGCGTTCAAACAAACAAGCAAACTCTTCAGCTTTATCATATTACCATCTTTTTCCCGCATCTTCGCCCGCGTGGAGGTCGTAAATTATCCCACGGGAACGTACCACATGCCAAATTTTATCCAAAACTCATTATCTGTTTTAGCGTGAAGGCGTAACAAACAAACAAACATACACACTTTTATTGTTGCAAAAAAGTTGGTGCTAGCGAAGTCTACTGTTCGCAGAACTACTAGTTAGGATAGTATAGCTATTAGTATTGCAAAGATTACAAAGATTTGGCTTTAATTAAAAGTGCTAAATGATTTTTTAACTTACTTAGTTTAACATCATTTTCTACGTATCTTAGTAAAGCAGGTCCAATAGGCAGAACACGAAGAGCTTCTTTTATTACAGCTTCTGTGTATACAAATTTTCTAATGTCATCTTTTTCGATATCTCTATCTGAACCTAAAACTTCTATAATCCTGAAAATAGCCCATTTTATAATGCTTCATATGTACAAATAGATAAGTACATAAATGGAAAAATGAAAATAGTAGCCTATTAACATTAGCAAATTATTTTACTGAATTTGACAATTGAATTTATATTTTCAATAATCAAAATCAAAAACTACACATACATACATAAACTCCAGACACATACATAAACTCACGCCTTTTTCCCATGGGGGTACGCAGAAACTATAAAACGCCACCTGCTACGCTCCTTACATGAGCAAACCGACATGAGCACCTAGTAAACGTCAGAAGCTAGGTTTTAATTGTTCGTTTTCTATGGAGAAGAACCGGAAAGAAACTCCACGATTACTCTTTTAAAAATAATTGGCTTTTACTTTTTCAAATTACAGTGTTAATAGGTATGGGAGGGGAGTGTAGGCTTGTCAACATGTACCAGGTACGTAACAGAATGGAAGACAAAAGGCCTGGGCCTACACGTGGGAATAGTTTTTAAAGCGCTTCGTATTCCTACAACGACTTTCGACAAGACTGACATTTAAGCTTTTCGGTAGGTTTTTTCAATCCAATACATTTTTAACTTTCCCTAATCGGTGATAGAATTTCACTAAGTGTAGGTCCTCAGACTACACAATTTTAATGGAACATTGATTACATAATCAGTCTATTATGCTCCCACTGGTGGAACTCAGGCCTGACAGGGAGTGGGCTGTAATCCAGCACGCGAGAAATAAGGTCCGCCCATTCAGTGTGGTGCGGCAGTGGTGGCCCAGCGGTAACGGCTTCGACTTACGAGTAGTAGGTTAGGTTCGAATCCAGACAGGCCCTTTACTGTGAGTAAATTATTTTCATCACCACTGCTCTCAATACTGTGAAGGAAATCATCGTGAGAAAACCGGCATGTCCTAGAACTAAAAATTCGAAGACATCAACATCCAACATCCACCAACCCGCACTGGGCCCGTGTGGTGGATTATTGCCAACTCCCTCTCACAGAGAGGAGGCCTGTGTCCCAGCAGGGGGAACATTATAGGCTGATATAATGTATTCACCCCCATCCCTCTGCACGATTGCTCAGCTAAAACTCTACCGTTAAACCATCGTAACTATGATCTGTTTCAAAAGTATTTGATTAAAAAGTATACTGTGATTATGTAGATGTCAATTTATAGTGCTACTTTCAAATTGAAGAGCTCGTGGCTAAGCAATAACAGACGCACGGGTCGATCCATCAGGTTAAGCTACGCTTGCCGATGTCGTTCCGTGGATGGGTAACTATCTTTACATACCAAGACTCCTCCATACCTCGAAAAGCAGGTTAAGCCGTTGGTCGCGGCTGTCATTCGTGAATCTTTGATAGTCGTTACGGGTCGAGAGAAGCCCGAATGTCTGATAACCAGTCTTACCAAGGGATATCGTATCCAGTTACTGGGTTGTGGAGGTAAGATAGGCAGTCACTCCATGTAAAACACTGGTATTCAGTTGCATCCGGTTATCCTGGAAGCCGACTCCAACATAGTTGGAAACAGACTCGGCATATTGATTGACTTTCAAATTGAATGCTTTGATTTGAATACTTAAACCCGAAATTATAACTTTAAATCACTCTATTTTTTTTTTTGGGTGGGAAATTATCAAATAACTTCTCCCGCTCTGGCCGGAGCGGGAGGGCGTGTCAGACTTTTACTGACTAAAACCCACCCGTGTTCCTTCCGTTGCCTGTGTGCCAGGGCCACGATATCCCTTTCGGACAAACTCGCAACCCCGGCAGGCATTGGTCCTAACGGACCCCGTCAATTGGTGCTGATATCTCTTTGAGGCGCGCGTGGAACACAACGCGCCGTCGACCCGGGCCTGGTCCTTATCGGACGGCGAGCTACCCATCGCTCACCGTCCGCAGGCCCGCGCCTACGGTGGCCGGAAATCGGCTTGCGACTCCCGACGCCCGGGGCGTCTCCTGCGGCGACTAAGGGTGCGAGGGCGCGAACCTTGTCTCACCCTCACGCGTTCCGCCTCCTCCTTCGCTAGCATAACTGCTTCGCAGAAGGAGGTGACGGCCTCCCACGCACTCTCGCTCCGAACCATGGCCTGAACCAGGGCCGGACGCGAGAGATCGCCGCCGCCGATCGCCTCCGTGAGGACACGGCGGTGCTCCGCCCAAGCTGGGCAGACCTCCACCGTATGCTCCACCGTGTCCTCCGGGCGATCCACACAGTGGTGACACCCGGGCGTTTCCTCCCAAAGATGTTACCTTAAAGATGTTTTTCATTTAACAATAATTGAGGTTAATTTTATAATCTCAATTTTCGTCGGTGATTTTTCAATCACATTTCAATATTGATACCACAAACACTGATTATTGGAAAAAATGGTGAGATATAAAATTGAAACCTTCTAAATATACATGAATGTGTTACTAATTCCTAAATAACCTGCGGGCTAATTGCGTAACACACTATCAGTAGGAATCGGTTTCAATTTGACAGTTCAACAACATTCACTGCGTTATTTACGTTGATGAGCAGACAAATTATTGTAACATAGGAAGCAATGGATTAGCAATATACTTGAAAATTTTATCGATTAGGGTTCTGAAAAGGGTTTGTTTGCAGTTTTACAAAATACTTTTGGAACAGATATTAGTTTCATTGTATTATGTATATTTAATTTTTTTCAGTCTCTAACTGCAAGTACTTTAGACTTATTTTCCATATTAACATAGAAACACAACTTACTCTTCATACATCTTTTGCTGGACTTCAGGGCAACTTCCCAGTAGTACCAGGAGGAAAGTCAGTGTGTTAGATGTGGTATCAAAGCCAGCTACTATAGCAGTGTCTACCTCTTCCTTTATCTCCTTCTCAGTAAGAGTATCATCATTCTTCAGCTCCATTAGAAGACTCATTAAAGGCTTGCATCGGGTGCCTGAAAACATCATCATATTAAGTTATTAATCATTTATGATTTAGCAGCAATTTAACTGATTTACGAATCTTGACTGATTTACGCGATGCGATTTAAATGCACGTAGATCATACTTTAAGTTGAAGTAGTTCTTCTCCATAGGAACCTACTACGCTTTGGAATGGGCAACTAGCTTTATCTCTCTGACTGACCGACCCCTTGACAATTCAAAAGTGCCTGTTATCGGTTTATTTGAAATAAATGCTTTGAGTTTGAGTTTGAGTAGGTAACGATAAAAGTTGCAAGGTCAAAATTCTCCTATTTTATATTAACTTGGTTTAATAGCCATAATTATATAATTATTTCTAGCTGCACTATATTTAGGAACCACTTGTCAGCAATACTTGTTGATTCTGCAAACCGTCATTATTACAGTGTTTATAGACAAACACATTATTTCATAGCACTTATAGTAAAATAATTACATAAGTTATACCTGATGTTATCCATC
Organism: Tiliacea citrago; assembly: GCA_963921375.1. Lineage (NCBI taxonomy): Eukaryota > Metazoa > Arthropoda > Insecta > Lepidoptera > Noctuidae > Tiliacea > Tiliacea citrago. The sequence continues at coordinate 2,006,944 of OY992802.1, forward strand.
CATTAGCTGCTTTTTCATTGTATTTTTTCAAATCTTCCTTTTTTCTCTCTATCACCTTGAAAATGATAATAATACCTAAGTAAAAAATTGTCGCCATTACCTACCTAAATAATCATAATGATGCAATTACTTCAAAACAATAATATTATATTTTAGTACTTATACCTAAGCGTTACGAATGACTTTAAAATTACATAGTTTGCGAAACACAATGTACTGCGTAACTATGTACGTATGTACACAGATTTACAATTTATAGTCATTTATAATTATATTACCTGCGACTTTGTCGGCGTACATTTTGTATTTCATCATGTTTATACAAATACCCGGAGTTTTAACTCGCCCGTGTCCTCCTCCAGGACTTAGGCTACTTATCTGTCTTTCATAACGATCGGTTCAGTGGTTTAGGCATTAAAAGGTAACAGACAGACTGACAGAGTTACTTTCGAATTTATAGTATTCATCATCATCATCATCATTTCAGCCAAAAGACGTCCACTGCTGGACATAGGCCTCCCCCTAAGGTGGGGTGTTTGCTATAATCGCCACGCTTGGCAGGCGGGTTGCTGATTGCAGTATGGTGTTATAATGCATAGAAAACGCTGCTGCCCATTCTCTAGTAAGTCTGAGTCGGAAATGGAAATTTATAGTATTAGAATGGATTATTTTTTTCCCAAGACAGCGCCTGTGTGGAGGATGGAAAAATAGCTTGGTTTGAATGGCGGCAGAATTTCGTCAGACAGGTGGCAGAAACCCGTCATACTTTTCAAACAAACGCTCGTATGAATAAGTCGTTAAAACACATTTTTCTTTGAAGTTTTTGAACTAATTGGTATCTTGTGCACTATATCTAGGTATCTATGCCAGCAAAAAAATTAAATTCAATATATCCCTGCAAAAATCAGCTTTTTTGCACAAATTTTACCTGAACTTTGACCGTTCATAATTATGTAGTCACTAATTGTAAAGCAAATACAAGGCTTAATGGAAACCTCGCACATGTAATGGAGATTCTAAAAAAAACTCAAGTTCTCACTTGTTTGTCAGTACGAGTAGATCTCACTTGCGCTGGATGAAACAACAAGCTTTTGAACATGCTTACGTTGACGATAAACGGACCGGGAAGAGCCCTCTGCGCCACGAGTTTTATTAGCACGTGCTGGCTCTAGTCTGTGACTATGGCAATAACGTAGCCATTCTCAATAACCACACTTGGCTGGCAAAATGAAGGAAACAACCATTACGAACGAACCTGATTAGCCATATCATCCAGATGCTTAACCAGACGATCTTGCTTAGTCTTCAGACCAGTCAGTCGGTATATCAAATCACTTTGAAGCCATACATTCTGGAACCTATAGATCACCATATTCATCACTTGGTCTGCTGATTCCATGTAACTTCGTGCGAATTTTTTTACATTTCCGTCATCGATACCGAATGCGGTCCCTGGAAAAACATAACATCACGCCATACTCCGAAGGAATGGGCAGAGGTATACTATATACACCCACATTTTTAGAATATTCTAAATGTTTTCTTTTAAACCTAAAACTGTTACAACACCTAATCCAGTATTAATGCTATATAAATATATAAGCAATCCTTTAGTTCAACATTGAGCGATATTTCATCATTTCATTTAATAATACTAAAACTAAACATACGGACGTACGGACGGGGTGAAATTATAAGGGTTCCGTATTTGTCATTTGGCACGGTGCACTAATAAAGACGAATTAAAATATAAAGCACACACAATTCATACTTACTGCTAAAAGTCTGAAAAGCGATGAGTTTCAAGTGAGGGGTAATGTCGAAGGATCCCTTCCCAGCCTGAGATTCTAATTCGCTTATAAGCTGCTTGGACATATGGTTGAAAATCCCAAGAAAATTGTGTATCACAGGCACAGCGAACGCTGGGTTCAACAGCTTGCGGTGACGTTGCCATAATTCTCCTATTTAAATGGTAACATTAAAAAAACATTACATCAACATAAACAACTGTTAGGGAAAGGTAAGACCTTTTTTTTTTTTGGGTGCGATATTACCAATTAACTTCTCCCGCTCTGGACGGAGCGGGAGGGCGTGTCGGAGTTTTAATGACTAAAACCCACCCGTGTTCCTTCCGTTGCCTCTGTGCCAGGGCCACGATATCCCTTTCGGACAAATTCGCAACCCTGGCAGGCATTGGTTCTAACGGACCCCGTCAGTTGGTGTTGACATCTCTTTGAGGCACGGGTGGAACACAACGCGCCATTTACCCGGGCCTGGTCCTTATCGGACGGCGAGCTACCCATCGCTCACCGTCCGCAGGCCCGCGCCTACGGTGGCCGGAAATCGGCTTGTGACTCCCGACTCCCGGGGCGTCTCCTGCGGCGACTAAGGGCGCGAGGGCGCGAACCTTGCCTCACCCTCACGCGTTCTGCCTCCTCCTTTACTAGCATTACTGCTTCGCAGAAGGAGGTGACGGCCTCCCATGCACTCTCGCTCCGAACCATGGCCTGAACCAGGGCCGGATGCGAGAGATCGCCGCCGCCGATCGCCTCCATGAGGACACGGCGGTGCTACGCTCAAGCTAGGCAGACCTCCACCGTATGCTCCACCTTGTCCTCCGGGCGATCCACACACAGGTCACAGTGGTGACACCCAGGCGTTTCCTCCCGCTTTATCTTGAACAGGAACCTCCCGAAACAACCATGTCCGGTGAGGACCTGGGTCAGGCGGAAGGTGAGGATGCCATGGCGCCATTCTAGCCACTCCTCAAAGAGGGGACTTATCGCCACAATTATGGCTTGCCCAGAAAGGGTAAGACCTGGCTTCTCAAAAATAACCCTTTACAATGCGATTCAACTAAGAATAGGAATGACGTTTCGCGTCGTTTACTACTAATTTTAGAGCAAAGTCAGGAAGATATAACAAAAACAAATTACAAAAACGAATAACAACAAATTTTCTTTGCATTCCGTACTTTTTGAGTTACAGCTGTCAGATGTCAGATCGAGGTCACTGAAGTTGTACAAAGATTGTACAATGCGATTGAACTAAGATTAAGCATTCGTAATGGAATCGCATTGTACAAACTCAAATCACCAATGAGTAACCAGAATGTCACAGCTCTAGTATTTCCATGGTGCTAGTACACGACGCCACCAATCACAAACTATTTAATAACGCATTAGTAAGTAATCAGCAGTAGTAAGTAGCAGCTTTCTATTTGCAAGCCAGTTCTAAATTTAAATAAAATCGTTGATAAGTTACCTCCTTGGTTGCCAATTTTCGGAGTAAAGAACTTCTTCTATTTTTTAATTATTTTTTAAATAACACGATAGATATGAGTTTACTATGTAATTTATTTGGCCGCTAAACCACGAAAAATATGGATTTTTATACAACTTTTGGTGGCCGCTGCTCGCATGTATTTGGCCAGTACAGCAATTTCGATTTATCTCGAAGAAGGATGTCAAAATAAAACTCAAATTTCAAGCATGTATGAGAAATTTTTTTTTTCATGCACGGTGCCTTAAGCCCAAACGCGGCGTCACAACTTCAACGGCAGTGGCATTTCTCTTCTTCAGTTCCGCGATAGTCATTTGTCTAACAAAAAAATCGTCTTGTCGATCCGATAAACTACGATTTCCTAGAAGACGGGTGGCTGCCACATAACGGCCACAGTGACAGTCTACAAAAAAAGGATGGCACCAGGGTTTGACTTTACGGTATCAAAAACGCTCTGTAGGGAAACACCAACTTACTTTCATAAATAACACGTTATAATGACATTATTCGACGGTAAATTGCAAACACTACGTAGGCGGCAATCGGAGATTTTAAGAAGCCGGAGCATTACTAGAAACCAGTCGTATCTCCGGTCTGTGATTGTAATTGGGTGACGTTGCCGCTTGCGGTTTGCAGTTGCAGTCGCCTTCGGAAGAGCACATTTAGATGGGTAATCTAGACGAGCCTCACCTGAAGAAGTAAGTAGTCCATTCCCGAGCCAAGTTCTCACGTAGTCATAAATGAAATGTTTGTGTAAGCATGTATTGGCGACTGTTAAAGCGTCATCGGGGTCCGATATCACTGCAACATACCACACAAAGCTTCATCATCATCAGGCTATCCTATTTAGACACCTGTACCACTGCCGAGGAGGAAGCGACTAGCTATTAACGATTTTCTCGCTCAAGAAACCTTCAAAAGATTGTAGGTCTAGAAGATTCTAGGTAAAGGATTCATAATGTATATTTATAGTTGATCGCAGACTGTTCACACCACCGACGAGTACTTGTTGGCGACGCTCGCTTGGCGGGGCATGAGACCCGGTATCCACCAAAGCGGAGGCAAGAATACACGAGAGGAGATGTGTTTTGAATAACTAATTAGATTTCGTTATTTCCACATGTCCTCTCCGCTTAGCTTCGGAGGAAAAAGAACAAGCGGAGAGGAGAGAAGATGTCTCATTTTTCTATAGAGTTTTGTGCCGCGAGCGAGCAAGCGGGCGGCGCGGCAGAACGGAGATGTGTGTAGTTAGGCGGCCAGGCGGCGCCCGCACCCGTGGCCCCGTTTGCCGCTGCCTTCTCCCCGCGCATCGCATAGCCGAAATCGATTTCGGGCTCTTACAGCTTACATTTCCGCTACGCACAGCTCACATCTACTCTCCGCTACCCATCTTCTTTCCGCTTTGACGGAAATAACCTGCCAGGTTCGCGTCAGTATAGTCGCGCACTCACGTCTAGTTAATCGCCTGTGGTGGGACAGGTTCCTTATAGCATTTCACTGCTGCCATTTTGACTTGATATTTGGCCACTCTCATCGACATGTTGGGCGGATTTTTTAAGTGTAAGTACCTACATTATTTTAAATGAATGTTCTTATTTATTTTCAAATGTTTGTAATTAGTTTCTTATCGTCTGTTAATTGAATTTGAAGTTTACGGAATATTTTATCTACTGCTACAAATTAATTATAATAAATAAATCATTAAAATTCTGTAATAAGATTCTGATTTCCACTGATTAACAATTTATGCATTATCTTAGGTAGTAAATAAACAGGTTTAATGCATTTTATACTTTCATTAAACCTACAGAAAAAAAAACTGCATTCAGTTTTGATAACAAACTCTTAACCAATATTAAAAACCGGGCAAGTGCGTGTCGGACTACGCACAATGAAAGGTTCCGTAGTTCGGATGAATTTATCCCAAAAACAAACTTAACATTGTGGTTGAAAAACATGTTCTCCCATACATCGAAATAAGTCACGGTCAATTCTCCAATTGCAAATGTAAGTTGGTCGACTATTACTCGTTAACTTGTAAAGCCGATTTAGCTGTGATAGTTTTCCTTATATATGTATGTAATATTGCCATGCCATTTTTAATAATCATAAATTACTGCATAACAAACAGTTCGGTTTTACAAGGGGTCATTCGACTACTGATGTGTTGAACAGTTAGGACATATTTATAATGAATGGGAAGATAAATGCGATGCCTTGTACATGTTTTGTGATTTGTCCAAGGCATTCGATTGCGTTTTTCACGAAACGCTTATCAGAAAACTCCACCACTATACGGGATCCGGAACACCGCTCTGGATCTTACTTCTTAATTGAGTAATAGGATTCAGAGCATTGACGTCAATGGCGTTGATGTCAATCCCAAATTACGATGTTTATTTTAACATTTTCAATTTTTTTTTGTTTATATATATATATATATTTGACACTAATACATACAATTTTAATTTAAAATATTTATTAGTGGTTTGTGGACAGAATATTAATTCTTGTTTGTTACAGTTCTAATGGCAATCTTGTCATTTGGTTTAAATAATATTAGGTTTTTATTTTTATTATTTTAGTAATATTTTATTATAGATTCTCTTTTAATTTTTGAATGTGAGAACGTTGTAGGCTTAATAGACTATAGCTTTGTATACCATTTTCTATTTTGTTAAGTACTTGTTGACGGGCCTACACTGTCCTCCCATATCTATTAACATTGTCAAAGCAAATTATTTTTAAAGGAGTAACCGTGGAGTTTCTTGCCAGCTCTTGTCCATAGGAAACGATCAATTGGAACCGTGCACCCAGATTCTGACGTTTCATAAGTGCCCATGTAGGTTTATTAGTGTTGCCCAAATTCAGTCTTGGTCTTGCAGTCTTGGTCTTGTTCTTGCGTTTTTGCAAGACCAAGACCAAGAACAAGACCGCGTATTTTTAGCAAGACCAAGACCAAGACTGACCGTGCAAGACTTGAGCAAGAACAAGACATAGCCTGCAAGACTCTTGCGTCTTGCAGCTAGGACTTAGCGCTATTTCACTGAGTAGTTAGGTGTAACAGTTCGGTGTATAGGTAGGTACGCTTAGGAATTCTATGAGACGCAAAAAACTGTATCAAAGAATATGAAAAACTGGACCTATGCGCATTACGACTAATACCATAAACATAGCGAATAAAAAAATATCTATTAAAATCAAACTGAGTGCATGCATAGTTATGTTTTAACCATCGGCACTTTGATAATGCGGCATCAAAGGTTTTGTACTTACTTCTCAAAGAAATTTGCCGCTTTTCGGAAGTACATGGTTATGACACACGCGCTTCTTTTGAAATCTAAAACAATCGTTGCCGCCACGCCGAAATCATAACATTTGTGACACTATTTGATTGCCGCCATAGGGCGTAGGTATACTCATGCAAAATAATTTCGAATTTTTTTAAGAGTACCTACAGGTGTTCCAAAGAATAAATAAGTTTCAGAGTGCTTAGAATGAAAATGAATACATTATACTGATCACGCAAGTAGTATTATGATTAGGTTATAAATCAAAGCTTATATATGTTATCATAAATGTTTATTAAGAAACAGTTACTTCCATGGAAAACGACATATAGGTCAGTTGATTTTTCAAATTTCTTATCAAATCTTCAGTTATTTATTAATCTGCTTGATCTTTACTATGGCTATGTTAATTCAAGCTCACAATGTTCCAATTCTAATACGTTTTTCTAAGATTTAAAGTAAACTTTAATAAATAGTAATAGACTAATAGGTAATTGCAAGACTTGCAAGACTCTTGCTGCAAGACCAAGACCAAGACCAAGACTGGGAGCGCAAGACCAAGACCAAGACCAAGACCAGGTGTATTGGCGCAAGACCAAGACCAAGACTGGCTAAGTCTCGTCTTGTTCTTGCATTTGGGCAACACTAAGGTTTATGTGAAATAAAATATTTTGCTTCTGATTTTGATGGGATAAGATCTCCCGGATATATAGTAACAATGGAAGTCCCACAGGGCTCAATTCTTGGTCCTTTCTTGTTTCTTATTTAGGATATTAATGACTTACATTACCTTATAAAGGATAATCATGATATAGTGTTGTTTGCAGATGACACTTCACTTTTGTTTAAACTCAAACGTCAGCAGCTGGTTACTGACGATGTAAATAGTGGGATCTCAAAAAAAGTTCACTGGTTCAAAGTTAATAATTTACTTCTGAATGAAAAAAAAAACAATTGCATTAAGTTTACGCAACCTCACGTTAGGTAGGTAAAAACTAATGTGTTGATAAAGGGCGAAGAAATTAATCCTGAAGATAGCACAGTATTCTTGGGCTTGACTTTGGATGCTAAGCTTCAGTGGGGCCCACAACGTGTAATGACGTACGGTATTCTGTTATGGGGAAATGCCACCGATATTCAAACTATCTTTGTTTAGCAGAAAAGAGCTATTCGATCAATTTATAAATTAAGTCCAAGACACTCTCTTAGACAGAAATTTAAGGAAATTAATGTAATGACTCTGCCTTCTCAGTATATTTTTGAAAATCTTTTATATGCCCAAAAAAATATAAAATTGTTTAAAAAATACAGTGATATCCATAATATAATTGAGAAATATTTTTTATTTATTCAAATTCAAGTATGATAGTAGGTACATTATAAATAAAAACATATATTAAATGAGCTTATACTAACAAAAATTCGACAAGACATCTGTGTCTGAACTAGATAAATAAATATCTGTATCTCAGACAGCAGGGCTCTTCCCTAAAAATATATACATTTAAAAGCTTACAAGTTCTTTGCTTTAATAATAATATACATATTTCGTTATTTTTATATCAACTACTAATAAAGAAAAATTAAGTATAGTGGAGTGGTGACCTCCTTTTTAGTAGAATGTAGATGAGTGAGTGTGTGTAGGAGGGTGAGTTTATGAAATTTAATGTGGTACAATTAAGAAGTTTTCAGTTTCGTCATAGGTCAGCTTATGAATGTACTCAAACACTTTATTCTTACAACTTCTGCTATTTAAGGCAAGTATGTCGACAATTCTATCAATCCTGTCACATAGGTACGGACCCAAGAAGCAGAAATACCAATTAACAAAGGGTGTTTGAACATGGATCTGTCGGTACTGTGTATAGGTTTTCGTCGCCTGGATGGTACAGCTAGTCTTTCAAAGTTCACTCTCATATGCTGCGTCAAGACAGCGTGCAGTATGAACAATTGGCGGATAGACAGGACCTCACAAGTTTGGTATAGCTGATAGGTTGGGAACAAATACGGACGGAAAGTGCTTACTTTAAGAATAGCTCTTTGGGCTACCTCAAGTGGCTTTAGTATGGTTTTTGGTGCACCACCCCAGACCGAAATACAGTATGACAGAACTGATTGACCAAGAGCTAGATATACCTGCTTCACTAGTTTGGGGAGTGCAACATGTCTCAGATTTTCAAAACATAAATAACTTTTCTTAGTCTAGCAGTGACTAGAATTAGTCACTGCTAGACTAAGAAAAGTTATTTATGGGGTTTAAAAGAGAGATTGTTATCTATTTTTATTCCTAAATATTTTATGAACTTTGTCTTAAAGCTGGACATTGGCAAATTCCACTGTTGCAGCAGTTGTGTGCAATTAAAGAAAGTAACGTAGGAGGTGCATTAGAGTTACGCATTGAAAACGTTATGTACTGGGTTTTATCAGCGTTAAGTGTCAGCATGTTATTCTCTAACCAGTGGCACACTATATCAAAACCTCGTTGAGCATCCTCATAGACACGTTCCCACGTATCAGCTGAGAAAAGAAGAACAGTGTCATCTGCATAAGAAATTACTTTTTCACCTACAGAAGTAAGTCCACAGAGTTCATTTAAGTACACAAGAAAGAGACTGGGTCCCAAAATACTGCCCTGTGGTACACCAAAAGTGACAGGTAAGTCACTGCTAATAATTTTATCAATTCTAACACATTGACAGCGACCTGAGAGGTAATCTTCAAACAATTTTAGTTGTTTACCTCTTACACCCAACCTTTCTAATTAACCGAGAAGCAGTGGCACAGAGACCGTGTCAAAAGCCTTTGCCAGGTCCAAAAATACCCCAACAGTTTTTTTACCAGAATCAATATTCCTAACCACGTAATCTACAAGCTCGTGGACAGCATCACAAGTTGACTTGCCTGTTCTGAAACCAAACTGATTGTTTGAGAGAAGGTTATTCGTTTCCAAGTACTTGACCAATCTACTGTTGATGATGCGTTCCAAGAGCTTAGAGACCGCTGGGAGAATAGAAATGGGCCTTTGTGACACGATCTCTATCGCCAGATTTATGGATCGGATGAACGACCGACTTCTTCAAAACAGTGGGAAATGTTCCTTCGTCTAAACACATATTAAAAATATGGGTCAGAGCAAGGATAAGCACGTTTCTGTTTTCTTTAAGGGGGTGGTTGGATATAGAGTCCCATCCAGTACTACAGACACTTTTAAGATCCAAAATCAGGCGCTCTACTTTTGATTCGTCTGTCTAGTATTACAAAAGAGTTCAATCAGTCAGTAGGTTGAGGAATAAAAGCAATGGGGTGTCGAAGATTTTGGCAGCTGTTGGTCTTGCTGGCTAAATTTTTGCCTACCGTGACAAAGAACTCGTTATATCTTCAATAGATTGTGTTGAACAAGGAGTGTCTATTAGTTCTAAAGCGTGATTTTTTTACTTTTGTTGTGTTTGTGATATTTGTTATTGCATCCCATATTTTTTTATTATTTTTACCCTCCTGCTCTAACATTTTTTTATTATAAGCTATTTTAACTTTTTTCAATAAATTATTACAGAAATTTCTACAGGGTTATTTTTAAGTCGTTTATAACCTCTTAAGGCGTCATTGTACTCATCATTATGAACAACTTTTACTATGGGACCAAAACTGAAATCGCGAAAAAAAAACCAGCTGTTCCCTACATTTATGTTCGAATAATTTGTTAAAATGTAGGGAACAGCATCCCAAGTTGTTCATAATGATGAGTACAATGACCCCTTAAGAGGTTATAAACGACTTAAAAATAACCCTGTATATCTGCTATACGTTCATCATTTTCTGGTGACTGTTTCACTTTTTTGTGGAGAGCGTCCCTATGCCGCATACATCGTACTAGTCCTGGAGATATCCACGGTTTGATGATTTTATTTCGTCGTGATAACTTTATCAGGACAGAGTTACAAATTATAGCACGTTGGATGGAATTTGTGAAGTATTTCATGGCATAATTAGCATCGTTTGAGACAAAATCGGTTCCCAGTTAATGCTGGTTAAGTCATTTTTAAGTCCTTCCGTATTTATCTTATTAAAGCTGACATGAGCAAAAGTTCTTTTTGGTTTAGAATTAAGACATAGTAGGACGGCCTCGTGATCCGTTATCGTAGATTGCAAGATTAAAGTAAGAGCTGGAAACTTCGTTTTTAATATCACGTGATCAAGACATGCCTTGCCATGTCTTGTAGGCAGCGTATGTGCTGGTAAAAGGCCATGATATGAACACAAATTAAGGTACTCCATTTGGAACCTAGAATCTTGACCAGGGAAGATTTTTATGTTAATATCTCCTATAATAGTGACATTTTTGAAAGAGGATAGCTCAGTCAAGATAGTATCGAGTGTGTGGAGGAAATTCTCTAGGTTTTTATGTGATGGAGATCTATAAATAGCCAAAATAGCCATTTCAGTACCAATTTTTATGATGAGACAATTACAATCCAGACAAGGTGGTTCATCAACAACAACACCAAGAGTGGCTTTAACGTACACTGATACTCCGTCATTTTGATTACACAATTTTTTCGATGTATATGAGCAATAGCCGTCTAACCTTGGCACCGTAGGACAGCACGATAACCAGCACTCCGTCAAAACAACTCAATAAAACCCAAAATCTACCTATCCAACATTACAACGAAACTATCATAATTGCGCGAAATACTCCGTATATTTTGATTTATGATAGTGAGACATTCAGCGGGATGCGTTATAAGATGCTTGCAATCCTCGACACAACAAGACCGAGATTCAGAAACAGATATATTATCTATTTCCTTAGCCAAATCATCCATTTGTGACAGTAAGCTCAGACCAACAAAAAAAGGTAGACGGCGCGCCGCGAACATCAAAAGTGAAGCCACAAAACCGTGCTCCTGCAAGTAAATACACACGCTCACGCACACAACTACACTAAAACCATGCTCATCGCTGTTAGTACGTCATGAGTCGTCGTCTAGTTAACATTGATTAAAAAATATAACTTATGCCTTCCTATGTAGTGAAAACTTGTAAAAACAATAGCAAATCACAAAAAAAGTCTCACGGAATCACTTTTCACTTGTAAGTACATGAAATAACATCGTTTTTATTAATTATATTATGTTACTTACAAAAGCAGTGACATAAAGTGCAAGGGTTGCCATAATATGATTTAAAATTTTCCCATTCGATTAAACAAATTCAATATGATTTTTTACTTCGAGTTATATTCATGTTTTCTTTTTTTATGTATTTATTATTTTAGATTTCCAATTAATACTGAATCAAAAAGTAAATGGATAGTAGCTATAAGAAATAGTCGGAATGATCCAGAATGGCTGCCATCGAAAACCAGCGTGGTTTGTTCCGATCATTTTGATAATAACGACCTTTATTCAACTAATCGTGGACTTCGCCGTGTGACCAAAAGCGGATATCCTAAAAAGATACGTACAATTTAAGACACTGTCGCGGGCAGGGTTAACTTACACTTAAAAATATACCCTATAGTAGAACTAATATGCTAATTTTAACTCTTACACACTTCACCACAGGGTACACTCGCACACATCACACAATTATGAGAATTTTTGCCTTTTTCTCTGTATAAAGCTCGTTCATTTATATAAAGTTTTTGCTTTTTCTATAATTTAAAAGTAACCTACTTATTTATATTTAGATTTTTTTACTTTCAATTACAAATTAATGGATGATTCTAAGGCCCGTATTATTATATTCGCTTGAGTTTTGAGTGAGGTTCTGTAAACCTCATTCAAAACTCAGCATTACTTAAAACTCGTATAAAGCCTTTTGATTGATTGAAACTAGCTTAAAGTAATGCTCGAGACTTGAGTGGATTCTGTAATACGGGCCTAACTGGAAGAGCGGACACAACAATTCTTGCTTTAAAGGTGCACTATATAAATGTTTTTTTTATTTTTTTATTTTGTGATGTAAGAAAAATATATTTTTCGGGATAGAGGTCCTTCTAAATAATTGAGGTACAAAACCATACTTAACGATATCTTACTTGTACTGACTTGTACAATGAAATATTATTCCCCAAATTATGGGGATTTTTTTTACGAATGGTAACTTTTCGGCACACACATAGATAAAAAGGTGGCTTCATTTTTGATGTTCGCGGCGCGCCGTCTTCCTGTTTTTGTTAATATGTAAGTATTTGAAATCTTCATAGGAAATCCTTTCATTTGATATGGCACACGGTACAGCTTGCAAAACTTTTTTTACTTTTCTATTTTTTACCATCAAAGTGAACCCCATATTCAAAACTCATTTATTTACGTTACACGTTCGTGTTTGGGTTACAGAAATTCATATTATTATATTCGGATCAAATCGGCTGTGACAGACGGACAGACAGACAGACACACGAGTGATCCTATGGGTCCCGTTTTTCCTTATGAGGTACGGAACCCTAAAAACTAGATGTTGACTATAGTTCAGATATCGGCCATGCGCTAAGAGATCCTTCTTCAGCTATACTCGGAGTTTCTCATAAACGCCAGTTATTTTCACGGACGAATGTTTCTTGCGTAAAGAAATGCGCAAATCGAATGTTTCAAATGAAATTTGCGAAGCAAATACTCATGGTGAGTACCGTCAATAAACAGGGTTTGCCAATAGCAGCCTACTGCTGGGCAAATCACACAGCAGTTTTGAATGGATCTATTCCCTAGTGCGGAAAAGATTTGGCTTGGTATGGGCATGTGATGAGGAGGGAGGAAACGCAACTGACTAAAATAGTGATGAGCATAAATGTTGATGGATGGAGAGGGAGAGGACGGCCAAAGAACAGATAGATGGATTGTGTGAGGAATGATATGAAGGAGAAGGGAGTGAATGATAGTTGACAGGGGAGAACGGAAGAAGGAATACATGTTGCACCGACCTCAAGTAACGTGTGACAAGGACAGAAACATGAAGGAAGAGAAACATGACGGAAGAGAAAATTACAACTTACAGTAATAAATCTGTAATCCAAACTGAGCATACATGACACCGCCATTTTGCATGCATTCTTCAGTCATGGTATTCAGTACGTCCCATATTTCTAGAAAGAGAGAAGATTTAATTAATAATCATCAGAAGAATGTGATCGCAAGTGAAAGTGCGGGTTCGATTGCCAGGTCGGGCAGTGTTATTGGGTATTCCACCAGAAATTCTCAGTAGGAGCACGGAGTCCAAATTTCTGCCCAGCTGATGGCTTTAGGCTGGTCCCCTATTACATGGGACTTAAACATAACTCGCGAAACGTGGGTGTACTAAATATACCGGATATTTTTTTACCGTCTTAAAATAATAGCGTATGTTAGGTGAACGGAGTAGAAGCCTTTGGCATAGTCCTTTTTAGGGTTCCGTAGTAAACAAGGAACCCTTATAGTTTCGCCATGTCCGTCTGTCTGTCTGTCCGTCCGTCCGTCCGTCCGTCCGTCCGTCCGTCTGTCCCCGGGTTAGCTCAGAGACGCTTAGTACTAGAAAGCTGTAATTTGGCATGGGAATACATATTAATCACGCTGAAAAAGTCGTAAAACAAAACCATGAAAAACGTTTTTTTTAGGGTACCTGCCTTGCACGTAAAATGGGGATGATATTTTTTTTTCTCGTCTATTCCATAGTGTAGGGTATCGTTAAATAGGCCGTTTAAAAATATTGTGGGTCTGTGAAAACCATTTTTCAATAAGGGATCCGTTTGCGTAATATTAACCTTTAAAGTGCTATTTTATGAGTCAAGTGGCCCCTGCCCCTGCCAGCTAAATGGTTGATTTTGGATATGTGAAAAAAAATCATGGCAATAGTAGATATATATAACGAAATTAAAAGGAAAACTATCACAGCTAAGTAAGCTTCACAAGTTAACGAGTAATAGTTGACCAACTTAAATTTGCAGTTGGAGAATTGACCGTAACGTTTATCGATGTATGGGAGAGCATGTTTTTCAACTACAATGTTAAGTTTGTTTTTGGGATAAATTCGGAACCCTTCATTGTGCGTGGTCCGACATGCACTTGGCCGGTTTTTTTTTAATAATCCCGCGCGGAATAATTTATCAATGAATTCGTAGCGCGATCCTATCCTTTGAAGCCAGCCGATAGTTACTCATCGCGTATTAAGTAGGGTGCGTATGATTTGAATTTCAATATTATTTTAGAAAAAAGAACGAAAAAAAGGAGGCAGTTTTCTACTCCGTTATCCTAATTGCCCAACGTTTCGGTAAACAGGGGTGATGTTATGTTATTTATGTTTCAAAATATTAATTTATCTACATACTTGCAGTATCTCCTCTGATCAAGTGCGTGTGCCCAATTATCGGGATACCACCGGGCATGGGTGGCGGCAGTGGATGCACAGACTTCTTCAAATATGCTCGCCAGGCCAGCACCACGAAAGCACACCAAGCCACACACAACAGCGATACACCAATCATTGTGACACTCTGCTTGGAAGACCAACCGCAGTTTACTGTTCGATCAAGAATTGATCGAAACGTATAGGTACTTCCTTATTTTATTAATGAATAAGGTGTCCTTGTACTCATGAAATTTTTAATAGTTACGCGAGGCATAAATAAACGATTTTTTAAAGACAAGCTTCATAATAATAATCAAGTTCTCCTAACTTACGGATAGATGTGCTGCTGGAGAGTTTGTTGCGCCACTTCTTCCCAGCTAAAGCACTAGTGGTGAAGGGTGGGCGTTTTGAAGGACTGTCTTATGTTAATTTTAGTTTTAAAAAAGTGCTGATTCTCAGCTTAAATTGAATAAATGACAGACAATTAAAATTAAATTACCTAGAATGAATCAGATTGGTTTTTGAGTGTAGGCAGACGTAGTAAAAGTTGCCTGTTACTACAGGCGGCGCGGCGGGCCGCAACGCACTTTTTTTCTATGCAAATGTGTGGCGCTGCGGCCCGTTAGCATTAATGTACGCTTGGTCTTATACTCTGTAAACACACATTTTGGCTAATTCCAACATGAATTTGGAAAACGATTACTACTCGTATTATTTTACCTTTTTAACGTTTCTAAATGACCTACCCCACTGTTTTTTAGTCGAAATAAAACTGCTACGCGGCTAAAAAAAAAAAAAACGTTTTTCCAAGGCAGATGTGAGTGGAAACGCTACACTGACCTTATTGGTGATGTTCTTCAGAAAGGTCAGGTGCATAGTACTCGCAATCTGCGTGAGTGTATGACCAGATGTATGAACGTAAACGAAGCAGAAGGAGCATCTAGGATCCTAGCAGGTGGGGTTCTGTAGTTTCTG
This sequence comes from Tiliacea citrago, assembly GCA_963921375.1. Lineage (NCBI taxonomy): Eukaryota > Metazoa > Arthropoda > Insecta > Lepidoptera > Noctuidae > Tiliacea > Tiliacea citrago. The sequence continues at coordinate 2,022,816 of OY992802.1, forward strand.
CCTACCTCCTTACCTACGTCAGTTTATTATTTAAAACTGCTATTTACCTACTTTGTATGATAATGATCGACGTAGTTCGCAAGACCTTGCAGTAGGTTTATGTTGAATTACAAATAGGTGCATTGATATTATAAACATTTAAGGAAGAAACAGTATTTTATTCATCATTGTCTTTTGAAAGTAAAATCAAGAGAACAAACTTTATAACTAAAAAATACAATTTCCTTACTCCCTACAGACAAAATATGCATAGCCAATATGCTTCGTTCTGTGCAGTAATTTTATAATTTTAGTTTGTTATTGGATGGCAACAGGGTGGCGTGGATGGCCATGCTAAGGGCATACATACCGCAGCCAATCACCAGGAGACACCGAGAAACGAGATTATTCGAAACGAACGTGACGTCCCGGTGGCGAAGATCGTTTGAGCAGTTCTTGTTTTGACGTGTTTTGTAGTATTTGCCTAGACTCTAAATTTGTACGTACTCTGTTCAACCATTGGCTCGATCAAATCACCTGATGTGTGTGTGTGTAACTGTTTGTGTGTCATTTTTTATCAGGGTGAAACCAGCGCCTCTTTTATCAAGCTAGTATGAGAGTGGATTGAGAAAATTCCTCGCTTTATACAGATTGGTTCAGTAGCTACAGTAGAGGAGGATGAATTCATTTTAAGAACAGTTTGCCAATTCTGCAAAATATCTACGAATTGTTTCAGTATTTGTAGTATTTGCAGTATTTGTAAGAAAACACCAGTCACTATTCCAACTCATTAGGGACCTTCGCCCGCAACATCGCAGTGTTAGACGCCAAAACAAAAATGAATTAGCCTTACCAAGCTCAAAGTTAACTATGTTCCATTCAGGACCTTTAGCCATGTGCGTCAAAATATATAATAAGCTACCAATTTCTATAAAGGACACAGAATACGAAAATAAATAACAGACAGTCTCCTAAAATACCTTATTTTGAAATCATATTACACTTTAAAGGAATTTTTTGACGATAAGTAAATCTTGACATTGAAATTCATACCTACATAATACACTCATCACCTACAATTTGACTTACTACCTATTTCATGATTATTATTGTTATCGCTATTTGTTTTAATTTTAATTTTATTTTATTATCTTATTTTAATGTATGAATGGAAATAATGAAATTATTATTTTTGTTTAAGCACAGTGCTTTTAATATTATGACGATGTATTAAACTTTTATATTGCTGTGCCCTAGCAGGGTTCATGTATGAAAGCTATAAAATTGTATAACAACTTTTAAACTACATGGATGCAATGAATGATTTGATTGATTGATTGATTGGGTGAATTTTATACAGATTTAGGACGTTTAAACAATTTTGTTCCCTATATGTAGGGTACATATAGGGAAATAAATTGTTGTGTTGTTGCCAACTTACTACATGCCTTGATCAGCTCACGGAAGCCTGTAAAATCATACGAAAACATATAGCCTGCCCAGAGCTCCATGGCCTTTTCTACCGACTATTATTTTGTGCCCGAAAAATACATCGGACACCGTCCGAACCGTCATCAGGAACTGTCGCCAGAGCTGAATCCCCAGTGTGGCTTACATTGATGATGCTCAACGCCCTTCTAGCTGCCAACCCTGAATGTGATGTGATTGCGGATGAATTGAGTAGAATTGTGTGTATATTGTCTGGTGTTCTGTGAGAGAAAGCATGCAAGGGAGTCCACTGTTCCATGTTATTTTTAACCGATTTTCAAAAAGGAGGAGGTTCTCAATTCGGCAGTATGTTTTTTTTTTTTGTATGTTTGTTATGCGATTACTCCGTTAATTATGGACCGATTTTTAAAATTCTTTTTTTTTTTGAAAGGATATACTCCCAAGGTGGTCCCATTGCCACCAAATCAGAATCAGATGAGGGGATCTCATGGAAATGGAGGGAAACCCTCAAATTTTATAGGAAAACCTATAGCGATTTGAGTATTTTTTGTAGTAACTTGTGCATTTGCTTTCGGAAAGCACCATTTGGTGAATTGGAACTGATGATGGCGACCACATATGGCCACCGGAACAATATAATAATAAGTACCCCTATTTAACGGGTTGCGATTAAGCAATTTATGCTCGTCACTACTCGTTACTATATGGTGAGTGGCAGTTCTCCTGGTTCTTACCAGGAGAACTCCTCAACAATCAACGTCCCAGCATCGGGAAAAGCAATATTTTGTAAAAGGTGATGAGCAGTTAACATTAGGCTATTATAACTTAGATAAATTCAAACTGACCCACTAAAAAGTGAAAAATAAAAAACTTTTTACAAAAAAATAACAACCGACTACCAAAAATATTTTTTTGTAAAAAGTTTTTTAAATCAAATGATATACAAAAAATATGTAAATATTAATCTTTTTTATGCTTCTATGTAATGAATGTGATTGGTGTTGTACTGTTTTAATTAACTATAAATAAATAAATAAATAATAGTAATTGCGTCAATGTTAAAGTCCTTTTTGCTGTTCTGCTAGAATGTAATTTTTAGTTAAATGTTCATATATAATACTACTTCTACTTTACGTACGCAGGCTGTTCAAATTAGAGCAAGGGAAAGGCAAAGTTTGCGCCCTCACCGCAGGCCTAGTTGCCGCAGAAGACGCCCCGGGTGTCGGGAGTCGCAGGCCTATTCCCGGCCACCGTTAGGCGCGGGCATGCGAACGGTGAGCGATGGGTAGCTCGCCGTCCGATAAGGACCAGGCCAGGCTCGACGGCGCGTTATGTTCCACGAGCGCTTTAAAGAGATGTCAGCACAAACTAACGGGGTCCGTTAGGGCTAATGCCTGCCAGGGTTGCGAGTTTGTCCGAAAGGGATATCGTGGCCCTGGCACACAGGCAACTGAAGGAACACGGGTGGGTTTAAAAGTCTGACACGCCCTCCCGCTCCACCCAGAACGGGAGAAGTTAGTTGATAAATTCCCATGAAAAAAAAAAGGCTGTTAAAATTTCGTACAGGGTTTGTAAACCATTAATTGGTTAGTATTTCGCTGAATTTATTGTGTCATTCATGTCTTTGGGTATCATATAAGTTACTCCATGAGTTATGTATGTATGTTGGAAGCATGACCTAGCCACGAAGCCCTAGGCATGTGCTACCTTGACCACCTTGTGTTACCTTGTTCTATTCTATTCTATTCTACCTTGGCTTGAATTATAATTATCCGTCTTGGCCTGGCTCCTCATCCTAGATCTGTTTTTGCAAAGTAAACTCTACTGGTACAGACCTAGGGCTTATTGGAGCACGCAAGCCCCACTACAAAGACAACGTAGAGATACGGCGGTGGGGTTATTATTTTTATTATCTTGCGTATTTGTTTTCGTAAAAATAAAAAAATTGAGTATCTGTATTATTAAATAAATATATATCTGGACTGACTTTATTTTTATTTATTTACATGTACTATAAGCATTTTAGGAGTCGCACACCGAGGGAGCTAATAATTAGTGGTTTTTGAATTAACTTATAAACGATCAATTTTATTTTCCTTATATATTTTTGTATACCTTCTCTGATTTTGATTTATATTCAGCTCCTAAAATACATCCAAATAACAGTTTTGAAAAAAAATCTTGTCCTTGAAAATATGCCTTTAACTTCACATCTTCATCAAACAAGATTTTTTTTCAAAACTTTTGATAATGTTAGCAATCGCAGACTTCGATGTGGTTTTCAGCTGATCTACGACAGTCTGAAGTGTTTTTATTTTCTGACCGGGGATACTTGAAGTTTTAAGGTTTGCTATTTCGGTTATTAGGATGTCTTGCTCCTGAACTAATATTATATATTTTAGTGGTCGACTTACACCCATATTCTAAGTCATTTCCTACACTCCATTTTACGTCGACTCCGCCTCCATTAATGACACTGACAGTTAAAACTTGTTATAATTTTTTTTTTAAACTTGAGATTACTATATGTCCTCGAATCGAGAGTTTTCCTCAGTGGAGGCGAGTTCTACGTTTGAATAATTTAACGAGCAAAAATACTTCAAGTAAAAAGCTGCGGCTACATTTCATGCTTTATTATTATTTAAGTTATTTTATAACATTAAGTTATTAAAGAATATCGGTTACTATTATACTATATACTAATAATACACTTTTTTGGTTGTATCTCATAAAAAAACTAAAAAAAAACAGTTGTTTCCTTATGACAGTAAGGTATCTCATACAACATGTTTTTTTTTAAGTTATTTCAAGCAGCACGGCCGCTAAAAGGAATGCTGAATACGTCACAAAAATGGTCGAATGAAGCAAAAATTCTGGGAACCTCCAGATTTGCTCAAAATTGCGACTGAGAATATCATTTGGATCTCTAGCATCTCTGCAGTGACGGGATCCTGCCGTTTTGCCGAAAAGATTTTGCCAAATTTTCATTACCCAAACAAATTTTAGCAACCTTTTTTTATACCATTGCAATATTTCGAATGATTTTAGTACGCATATTTTCATTTGGTCAAATTTTTACTTGGCAAAATATTACCAAGTATAATGTCATTAAGGCATTTGGTCTTTAATCAAATGATTTATTACAGCAAACAATCTTCAGACAATAAACGTTTTTGAGCGAGCGAAGCGAGCGGTGCCGCGTTAGCGGCCGGCGAGTGCCAGACACGACTTGCATTAATAGAAAAAAAGATATTGTTTTTAGTAGGTTACCCGGAACATAACTATTTAGATTAGGTTAATTTCTTTAAAAAAAAAAAGGGGTGGTTAGGTTAGGTTAAAACTGTGACCTCCTACGCACGAGCCGAGCAAGCGAAGCGAGCGGTGCAGCGGCAGCGGCCGGCGAGTGCCAGAAACGACTTGCATTAATAGAAAAAAGAGATTGTTTTTAGTAGGTTACCCGGATCTGAACTATTTAGATTAGGTTAATTACTTATTTATATTATTATTTGATTTTGCGTAAAAACTGTTATTCCAACTGAAATATTTGACTAAATAAAAAATGTTAAAAGTACTAGTTGGTAAACAAGTTATAGTTTAAACGTTCATTTGTCAAACATTAGGTTTGCGTTACAATTTTTTGTAAATAGATTTTTTGCTAAGTAATAATTTGGCAAATGAAATTATGCGAGAAATTTTTTGGGAAGTGAAAATTTGTCAAATTCCTTTCGGTCAAACAAGGGAGACCCCTGCAGTGACCCAAGTAGAGTATGAGTCGACGAAGTTTTTCCAAGCGGACTTAAAATATCGGCTTTAAGGACTTTTAGCTATTCGTTTATGGATGCATAATCATCACTTATTTTTTAAAATTATTTCCTTTTGCTCGGTAATGTTTGTCAACAATATCTTGGAACTTTTAGAATAATTATCACAGTTTTGCGTTTAAATTAATGTTCTTCAGTAAAATTGTGATTTTGTAGATAACCGTCTATTCTTTGCAGCCATCGGCATGTTGTTAGGATTTCATCATATGCCACAGGAGAAGTATTGTTAATGACTATGATTACTAAAGAAACCATCGGTAATTCGGCGTTTCCCATCAGGTTTCCGTTTTTACGCCGAGTGGCTTTTCCCCGAAAATTACATCTCCATAATTTGATTTTGCCCCCCGGCTGTGCCGTGTCATGCCGAGGCAAGAACACGTGTGTAGCATGCTTCAAACTCACTTTGGTAACAGATCTAGATAAAATTGAGTCCACATTACTTACTTGGACACTGCTGACCACTTCACTGCAATGATTTCGTAGGATGCTTCGAAACGACTGCAACTTACGCTAGTTTAAGTGCAGAACAAACTTTGAATATTAAACTTGTGATGTCAAGTACTGAACAAACCTTACTGTATGTTCTTGGGTAATGATGGCATTTTTAGGGTTCCAAACTACAAAGTAAATCTCTCTCGATGACGCGTATGCAAATCACTCAAACCAAACCTGGTTTGATCTTCAGAAAATAAAGTTTTATTTCATGTATCGTGTTACGTATTATTTTATCTTGCAACTTGATTGTGTCATTATTCACTTTTACTTTTTTACTAGGCCTTGATTTAATTATGTGCAAAAATGTCACACAGAAAAAAAAATACCGTTTTATAGCTGTTATACAACGGATTTTATTTATTTATTCAGTAGACCAACTGCTTATAGGTATATACAGGGTAGCTAATTCGAGTGTTTATTTACTAGTTATTTTTATAACAAATGAAAACAACCATAATACAGGCTTCCGCTAAATCTCCACCCTTTTGCTGGTTCAAAATGCGATCGCTTTTCGTCGTGTTTTTCAGTAAACTTGTTCTTCCTTTTTCGACTACTAAAATGTATACAATTTTTTTTTTGGCTACCGTTTTTAGGGTTCCGTACCCAAAGGGTAAAACGGGAACCCTATTACTAAGGCTCCGCCGCCGTCCGTATGTCTGTTTGTCTGTCCGTCTGTCACCAGGCTGTATCTCATGACCCGTGATAGTTAGACAGTTGAAATTTTCACAGATGATGTATTTTTGTTGCCGCTATAACAAAAAATACTAAAAAACAGAATAAAATAAATACTTAAGGGGGCTCCCATACAACAAACGTGATTTTTTTTCTCGTTTTTGCTCGATATTGATAACAGCAACAGGTAGACGCTTGAAATATTCACAGAAAATTTAGTTATATATTCATTTTCAAAATAAATAATTAAATTAAAATAAAACAAATATTTAAGGGGGACTTCCATACAACAAACGTGATTTTTTTGCCGTTTTTATAGATAATGGTACGGAACCCTTCATGCGCGAGTCCGACTCGCACTTGGCCGGTTTTTAAGCTTTATGTTTAACATTAGCGGTTCTCAAAACAGTATTAAAGTCGAAATAATAATTCACTGGAGTAATCTGACATTGTGCTAGCAGTCACTTTGGGTAATAAAATGGTTTTAATTATTTTATTTATTGTATTGTAGACTTTTACACTTTTTGTTATACATTAATTATTGTATTTATTGTATTGTAGACTTTTACACTTTTTGTTATACATTAATTTTACACTTATTTAAATCAATTAACCTAAACAATCACCATTACAATAAAAATATGACAATTTTATTACACAAAGTCACAGCTAGCACATGTCAGATTATTTCAGTAAATTTAGAATTCGGCTTTAGTTATGACTTCTAACGTATACCTACACCAATTGTAGGCGTATTAACGTTATAACATTGGTAACGTATTAACGTTGGACATAAGCTACCTACCCATTAAGCTACGATTAGAAGTAAAACTAGTTCGTAAAATAAAATAATAGTAAAAAATAATATACCTACAGGGTAGTGAAGGGCATTGTGGAGAAAAATGCCATAGAGAAATATAATACTGTTAACAGTTATACAAAAACAAATACTGTAACAAAAATCAAGTCAAAATAAAAAATAAAAACCAAGAGAAAATAAGTACTTTAACAAAAATTAAATAACTGAGAGAAAACTTAGTTAGAAATTACTCCACAAGCGTACGAAACCGTCTTCGAAAGATCTCAACTCCCACTTTACCGCGATTTTTATAAGCAAGCGGAGGTTATAAGTTAAGCCCCAGAATATCTATACCTAGTATAGTACAGAATATACTCAGTAATCAGTCATGTTCGTTTCGTTGATTTTGTTCGTGATTTGTGTTGTCATATTTTGGCACTCTCGGAGGCCTAAGGCGAAGCACCCTTTGCCACCGGAGTACCCAGGGGCTTTGCCCTTTATTGGACATACGCATATGTTAGTTACTAGTTCTAGTGGTAGGTACAAAGTTATGTAGAGGACTTTTGTAGTGTGCGTTATTTTAGTGTTTAATTTTCCCTCTTTTAATATCTGCATCAAAATACGAGTAATGTCAGCCAACAGACCATATTGTGTGGATTTATCCATTCGGTTCCATCAGATTTATCACCATTATCAATTCTGAACTCGACTGCCGCTTTGGTCTAGTGTTCGCAACCGCTACTACTGTGCATGAGGTCCTGGGTTCGATTCCCAGTTCGGGCAAAGTGTAATAGGGTTTTTCCATCAGAGACTTAAATGGAACTAGTTGAATGTAGGTTTACTATACGTAAACCTTTGCCTAACCCTTCAAGGAATTCAGGCGTGGTGTTATGTTATGTTATCTATTTTTCTTTTGTTTTCAGGATTATGGTTGCTTATGGAAAAGATGTCAAACTTTTGTGTAGAAAATGGTGGAGTAACTTGTGGCCAGTTTGGATCAGATATTTACTATGGTGAGTTAGAAACATGAATTCCTATAAAACATACCAAACGAGCGCTGCGAAGTGAGCTGCGCAGAATGTTATAAGATACAAAAAACTTTGTCGCACCCAAAGAGTAGATAATGTTTGTGAGTGACCTACATTTTTGAAGTCATGTTGCATTGTTGTGTCTTCTAAGATACTATAGAGAGGCTCAGTGGTGGCCCAGTGGTTAACGGCCTCGGCTTACGGGTCGTAGGTTCGAACCTAGACAGGTGCTTTACTTTGTGTAAATTATTTCATCACCACTGCTCTCAAAACGGTGAAGGAAAACATCGTGAGGAAACTGAAAACTAGGAACCAAAAAATTCAAAGACATGTGACATCTACCAACCCGCACTGGGCCCGCGTAGTGGATTACGGCCCACTCCCTTTCACAGAAAGAGGAGGCCTGTGTCCCAGCAGTGGGAACATTATAGGCAGATTATGTATAGAGCGGCTATCAGAAGGAAATGTCATAGAAAAGCTGTTATCCCATGTCTCAGTGACGTCGTTTAGCATAATATTAGTAGCAAAATTAAGTTAGCCAAAAACCAGATATACTTTTACCGACACCAACCCGTCAGATAGTTTGACATATCTAAGAAAATTATAAAATTATCTAAACAGGTACTCAGTAAATTATAAAATACTAAATAAAATAAACTGTGGTTTTAAGTCCAGTCATTTTATCATTACGTGGTTTATTGCAAACCACGTAATGATAAAATGACTGGACCACAATGTATTATTAGGTTATAATATTTTATTCGAAAATAATTTACTTTTGCACACAATGTTCAAAAAATCAAAATCAAAATTCATTTATTCAAACTAAGCTGAGAATCTGCATTTTTTGAACATCAAAAATTGCATAAGACAGTCCCCCAAAAACGCCCACCCTTCACCACTTCCTAGTGCTTTAGCTGGGAAGAAGAAGTGGCGCAACAAACTCCCCAGCAGCACAGTTGTCTGTTCAGATATAAAACTTGAATTTGTACAATAAAATGTAAAATAATTTACATTACGCAACACAACATTAAATTAAATCCTACCGATCCGACCTGTCATGAGGGGCGTATGATACGAGATATACTTATGTAGAACTAAACTGGGCGAGGTGGGACCTGTAGGTGATACCAAGTAGATTGTGATGTAGTTATCTTTGTCCCGTATATTGTAAGTCCTTGGTAGGCCTGTTAGCGGAATTTTTGACTAGTCTAGTAATCTCAATTTCAAAGAACGTATCAAGCTGCTTAGTGCACGAGTGCGCAAGCTCATATATGTCTTTAAAAATTTGCGGCACGCTGCTGAGCCTTATCTCCTAAAACAAATTTATTATGCCCTAGGTCAGTCACTATTAAATTATTGTATTTCATCTTGGGGGGGTACTAGTAAAACCACTATGAAGCCCATTCAAATCGCTCAGCGCGCAATTCTCAAAGTGTGTATTTTCAAACCTATTCTTTTTCCTACTGTCTCTCTATATCAGACTTGTGGAGTTCTGACCGTGAGACAACTTTTCATCCTCAATATTATTTTGAAACAACACACAAAAATACCTTATGACCCACTCACGCAAAAACATCGAAATAAAAAAGTATGTATGGAACGAATCCCTTCAAAAACCAAGTTTACTAAATCTAAATGTAAACAAACTGCAAGTGAATATTTGCAACAACTTAATTATGAAAAAACGGAGTTATTGCTAAATGTTGTACAATAATTGAATGTTAGGTTATAATTAGTTAATTAAGTAAACTTAGATAAAACTATCCTCATGCACTCTCCATCACACAAACTCGCCCCCTCACCCACACACACTCACCCCCACACGCCCTCATACACCAACACACCCACACCCACATCACTCAAACTTCACATAAATCACCTACTAATCACATACTCATAAACACTTCACTCCCGTTTGGATCATTTACTTATTATATTATAGGTAATATAATTTTAAATAATGTAACACTAGTTAGTTATTAGTTTTTCAAAATTAATTAGTAGAACAACCAAACATATTTGCTTTGTTGGCATTTTTATTGTTAAAAATCGAGGGAAAAGGCACTGAAAACCGAAATACAGGCATTGCCTAGTTCGGTTGTAGTGGCTACATCCATTTTTTTAGAATTTAATACGGCTAAAAAATAAAAAAAAAGGATCCCAGGGAATTATTTCCTTTAATTTATAAATTCGTTTAATGTTAGCTGGTATATTTTCAGGTATTGCAGATCCAGATGATGCCAATACTGTTGCAAACGCCTGTCTACAGAAGCATTTCTTATATAAAGTTGCCCACCCGTGGCTTGGACAAGGATTATTTACGGGATCTGGTAAGTCAATCGAAATGTCTTGATGACATTGAATTGTATTGACTGACTTTGCCACGCTGATAACGATACAACACAGTGGTCTAACCATCTTCTGCACCCGTGAGCTTCGCTAACAAAAGTGTAGTTATTTGCCGTGCAGCCCAGTTTCTCAATATCGGCACAAATCCAGTATTGGTCAGCGCAGAAATTTATAAGCTCCCTAAAAAACAGTTCATTAGGATGCGCATTAAAGTCGCCCAGCATAAAAACACACTCAACGCCTCCACTCTCAACAATTGCACTGACCTCACCTAGGACTTCTGTAAAAATAGGCAAATTGTCGAGCGAATCAGTTGGCATGTAAACCGACATTACAATAATGGAACGACCGCCAATAGTAGCTCTGATAGCAGCCAGACGGGAGCTAGTGCATTGTATAATGGACACCGCCTCAAAGTTTCCCTTCCTCCAGAGAATGGCCACTCCCCCATGTGGCCTTCCTAGCAGTTAGTAGCCCCGCAGATGTGTCAACAGCCGACTTACCGGTATATTCAAATTTTTCACAAATTGTTTAGTGTACCGCAAAATTTTAAGATAGCTCATTCATATTAAAATTAATTAATTTAACTGTCACACAGTCCTTTACCAAACAGGTAACAGAATAAAATACCAACTAACAGAAGACTTTAACAGATTTAACAGCGGGTCCCAAACTTGGCACAGCCTGTATCTTTGTGACCCAAATTCTACACAAAGTTAATAATTTAACATGTTCCGTTAGCGCAAGATAGAAATTCATTTGTTCATATATCTTAAAATAAAGAAAAAAAAACTAAAATATGAGTGCAAAGAAACTAATAGATTATACATACAACAGAGTTCAGGTTAAGAGTAGGCTCCCTATTTTTATGTTAATTTGCATGAATATTATGAAACAGTCACACATAAAGGAAAATGAAACTTAAGTATATGATTTATTGGATCTTTTTCTTTTCATGTTGAAGACAGTTACGTAATTGTAATATTTTATCTCAATAATTTTTTTATTCGAAAATCATGTCTTTTTTAAGGATAGTTCTAAAAACAAACAAGATTGTTTAGCTTTTATGTCTAAAATAAATATTCACAGCAAGAAAATATAGGTAGTTTATTATCCCGATACAAGATATTTTTTCTCAAGATCAATTATTACTTTAGTTATAAACTAAAAAATTGAGACTGACGCTATTTAATTTCGTGCTCGAACACGATCAAAGCGCACGTGATATTCAACTTTATTACTGATGTATTAGAGTTCAGCACATTACGGAGTGATGGCGGAGAGCGAGGGATGGAGCTTGCATTCGAAATTTGATTTAGACTGCCTGATCTTAAGTGTAGAATGTAAGAGCGGTTCTAAATGATAAATAATTTTTATTTCTGTAAGTAGGTTTTACACGTCAGTCATATTTTTTAAACTAGATGAAGTCGGCGTTTCCTATATGACTACTCTGAGAAGTAAGGCCGAAACAAACTCAGAGGTCACAGTCTCTTTTAAAGTCCAGACATAATCTTGGTCAGATCATGTGAAGGCCATGTAGATTGGTGTCTGAAATGGTCTTTTGAGGAAAGAACCACACAGATTGAGTGGACCTGACCAGTCAGTGCACGCATTTGTCAGTAATCGTGCAGCTCTACTCAGAACTTAAGGAACTCAACGATGCGACGATCAATACCAAAGAAAGGACATTTGGGTAGGCCGCATAAATGACTCAAACTGCCAGACCGTGATTAACACTAACTGAGAATAAAAGAGAAAGTAAAAATAAAAGAGCAATAACCCACATAGTCTTCACATTCACAATAATTAAAATATTATAATACTTTACAAGTAAATATTCATGTCAGTACGTATATATTACGTTGCGTATATAAAATAATAAAAGTTAGCAAATAAAACATCAAACAATAAAAATAAACCACTTCAATAAGTAAAAATTGGAGCAGCTCAATCCCAAGCCTTTTTGTCCTCAATATAACCTTTAACGGTATAAAAGGCTTTCTGGCACAACTTACTTTTAATGAATGATTTGAATTTATTAAGGCTTAGATCTTGAACGTGGCCTGGAAGTTTATTATAAAAGCGTATACATTGACATCGGAACGAGCAACCTATTTCTTGAGCCTTGTTGTAGGTACAACAAATTTATGTTTGTTTCTAGTATATCACTGTATTTTTTAAACAATTTTATATTTTTATGGGCATATAAAAGATTTTCAAAAATATACTGAGAAGGTACAGTCATTACATTAATCTCCTTAAATTTCTCTCTGAGAGGGTGTCTTGGACTTAATTTATAAACTGATCGTTCAGCTCTTTTCTGCAAAACAAAGATAGTCTGAATGTCGGCGGCATTTCCCCACAACAGAATACCGTACGACATTACACTATGAAAATAGGCAAAGTACACTAAACGGGCTGTCTCTATGTCAGTTAAATTACGAATTTTTTTAACAGCATATGCGGCGGAGCTTAGCTTTTTTGACAGTTTATCTATATGTGGGCCCCACTGAAGCTTAGCATCCAACGTTAAGCCCAAGAATACTGTGCTATCTTCAGGAATCAATTCTTCGCCCTTTATCAACACATCAGTTTTCACCTGCCTAACGTGAGGTAGCGTAAATTTAATGCATTTGGTTTTTTTTTTTCATTTAGAAGTAAATTATTAACATTGAACCAGTGAACTACTTTTTAGATCGCGCTATTTACATGGTCAGTAACCAGCTGCTGACGTTTAAGTTTAAACAAAAGTGAAGTGTCATCTGCAAACAACACTTTATCATTATTATCCTTTATGAGGTAAGGCAAGTCATTAATATAAATAAGAAACAAGAAAGGACCAAGAATTGAGCCCTGTGGAACTCCCATTGTTACTATAGATCCGGGAGATCTTTTTCCATTGACGTCAACGATCTGAATCCTATTACTCAAGTATGAAGTAAGAAGATCCAGAGCGGTGTTCCGGATCCCGTAGTGGCGGAGTTTCCTGATTAACGTTTCATGAAAAACGCAATCGAAAGCCTTGGACAAATCACAAAAAATGCCCAAGGCATCGCATTTATCTTCCCATGTATTATAAATATGTTCTAAAAGTTCAACACCGGTATCAGTAGTCGAACCACCCCTTGTAAAACCGAACTGTTTGCTACGTAGTAATTTATGTTTAATAAAAAATCTTTGCAATTGGTCTAAAATTAATTTCTCAAAAATTTTACTAAAGGTAGTAAAATTTTTTCATTACTGAAATAGGTCTATAATTTGTGGGGTCTGATGTACTACCTGATTTAAACAACGGTATTATTTTACTATTCTTCATGAGGTCAGGAAACTCCCCACAGTCAATACAATTATTAAAGATAAGAGCTAAAGTAGGTGCTACAATGTTTATAATAGACTTAGCAACTTATACAGAATTACCCCACAGATCTGCAGTCTTTTTTACATTTAAAGTGTTAAAGGTTTTAATTATATCTCCATAGGTAATATGTTCAAAATGAAATTCCGAATCGCAAACATTTACATTTTCCTTAAGCAAAGACTCAGCAACAGAAGGTGATGAGTTTAGGGATTTAGTAGTTGAAACGGGAAATGAAATGAAATCGTTTATTCTATAAATAGGATATCGGAATCACTTTTACACGTCATATTAAAAAGTAAAAAATAAGCTAGATGTAGTCGACATTTCCTATCTGACTACCCCTGAGAAGAAATGGCGAAACAAACTCAGGGGTCGAAGTCTCTTTAAAGTCCAGACATAACCTTGGTCAGATCATGTGAGGACCATGTAGATCTGTGTCTGAAATGGTCTTTTGAGGAAAGAACCACACAATTTTGAGTAGACCTGTCCAATCAGTGCAAGCATTTGTCGTAATCGTGCAGCTCGACTCAAGACTTAAGGAGCTCAACGACTCGACGAACAATACCAAAGAAAGTACATTTGGGTAGGCCTCATAAAGTGCTCAAAATGCCAGACCACCATTAAAACTGAGAAAAAGCATAAAATAATAGGAAAATATTTAAAGAAAAAAAAAAATTACCCACATAGTGCTCACATTCACAATAAATTAAAGCAGTAAATATAATACTTTACATTAATGTAATATTGTATATAATATTCTGCAATGTCAAAATTTATATAAAATCATGCATAATAACATTAAATGTCAAGGGAATATCTGAAAATAAATTTTCAAAGGCCACGGCGACTTGTGAGTCTGATTTTATTATGTTGTCATTAATTGACAGGCTATAGTCAGTGTTTCGGTTCCTAGATCTTCCCGTTTCACTATTAATAATATTCCAAGTCGTTTTAATTACATTACTACTGTTTTTAATCTTCGAACTCAAATAACGCGACTTGGCCATACAACAAACTTTTTTAAATAATTTTGAATAATTTCAACAACATACAAATTAAATTCATCAGTGTTTACATTATACCTTTCATTGTACAGCTCATAAAGCCGTGTTCTACTTTTATAATATCAATGGTAGCCCAATCACTGAAAGATGCGTTACTATTAACCGAGATAGTCTTGGGAATAAACGTGGGATTAAATTGTTGACAGTAAATATTTAAAAAAATCATTATAAAGATGATTATGATCAGCATTAATAGATGGAACTGGTAATTTATCAATGAGTTTACCTTTAAAAGCTTCCAAGCGACGTGCTGTTTTGGGGTTAACAGTGATATCCTTTTTAGCCACTTTGTTGGTTCGGTTTTAGATAGTAATCCTTTGCCCACAATGATCAGAATCTAGTAAATTTATAATTTCTTTGTGGCTTGGTATAATATCTGTATAAATATTATCTAGACATGTGGCACTAGTAGAGGTTATTCTTGTGGGCTCCAAAAACAGGTTTACAAGATTGTATGACTGAAATAGACATTATTTTACTACAAGAACCTGAGTTTTCTAAAAAAATAACAATAAAATCACCACAAGTGATAATGGACTTGTTCGAGTTACAAATTTTGTGCAACATTTCATCCATTACCTTTTCAAAGCAGTCATACAATCCTGAAGGGGGTCTGTACACACTTATAATACAATAAACTGCTCCAATTCTATATATGCTATTTCAACAGTCCACTCAACAGATAGGCTCACAATATCCTTACGGTCTTAAAATTAAGCTGGTTACTTACTAAAATTAATGAGCCACCATGCATTTACTCTGCTGAACGAACTACTAACCTGGTGATTATTAAAATTGAACAAGAACTGGTGGCTTTTAAGCCAATGTTCTGTTATACAAAGAATATCAATACTGTTAAAATTCATAAATAAGTCTACTTCTAAATCTTTGTTCAGAAATCCTTGAATATTTTGTTGCACCAGGTTGATACTATGACTGATTTTAAACTTTTATTTGATTTATTTTTGCAATTCTGTACATTATTGCTAGAGGTTGACTCTAATGTCCTAATTTCTAATTTAAATTATTTTTAATGTCAATTTTTGTTACCAAATTATTGGCTAAATTATTTAACATGTAGATGAATTATTTATAGCATTGCTCAATAGAAGCAAATTGTTTAGCCAAATTCTTGGCTTTAATAGAAAAATAATAAGATAGCAACACAGCTATCTGTCTTTTACAGTATTTTGAAAGATAGTACCTATCTATAAAAAATCTATCCTTTGTCAAATAAAAATGATTACCAACATAATTGTTAGTGTCAATTAATTGGAATAAATTATCTGCACTGCATCTGATCCAAATCCGATAAATGTTGGTTATTGATTTAACCATTTTTATACACACATCTAAACAGAAAAGAAGAAAGATACAGTAAAATACGTTCAAATGTGATGCTTATTTTTTAGTGTGTAAGAGCGGTTCTGCACTGCATCCAATCCGATTCCGAATTCAAAATCCAAATTCAATCCACATTGGGAATGTTCTAAATTCGGACGGACAGAGTTCGGATCGAATGCGGCGTTCCTTCATACAACAAATAGTACTCTGGGTGTCTACTCCGATCATAAATTCGAAGTATCGGCCGAATGTTCCGTCGTTTCTTTATTACGGCTAACTATCGCTGACTACGGCGCAAAAAAGGCAGTTGAAGGGATTAGCCTAAATCAAAACTGTGACTTGAAGTCGGATAAGGACTCAAAGTCAAAAAAGGAAACTATGGAAGTTATAAAACGGCCGAACATTCGGCCGATACTTCGGTTTAGCGCTTCGCCCCTGGCTACTTTTCGAACCAATATTGAGGCTTGTGCAGACCGTCGTGACTTACCGCGCGACGCGACACCAGTAGAACAATTTCTATGAAAATTAATATGAGCCTTTTCTCGGAATCCAATCGGATGCAGTGCAGAACCACTCTGAAGGTATGTATTTTATCAGAGAGTGCGTAGTTATTAGCTTGTACTACGAAATAAGCTATCAGTTTCCCCATAAGTCCGGCCCAGCCCCATTCTTTTACTTCAGTTTTGGCCTCAGTTGTTGTCCGGTAGATTGAAAGTTTTGAATTGAACAAGCTTTGTATACACCAAAATAATAACACAATTATTAGATCAGTTTAATTTGGTCTGTTGCTAAAAACACTCACTTGTTACCGCTTCAGAATAATCTTGAAAGAAGAAGAAAAGTTTATAGGATTTTTGTACTTCTTCACATCTCCAGGACCAGTATGGAAGCGCCACCGCAAGGTACTCAGCCCGGCATTCAGCATACCAGTGGTGAACGGCTTCTTCGAGGTGTTCAACAGCCAGTCCAGGCGAATGGTCAGCGAATTAGAGAAGCATGTCGGTGAAGGGCCTTTTGACCACGTGATGCTGATGAGGGACAGTATTCTTAGGATTTCTTGCAGTAAGTTCATTAGAATCTTTATATTTTCTTTCTTCCCGTTTGAAGAACCAGCTTATTTTTTTTGGCATTTACATGCAAAAGCTTAGTGTTCTATTTCCTTATGCACTCATGGCTGTATCACGCGACATTTCAAGATTTTGTTTACGTACTAGTTTAATTTTTTTTGTGGCGAAGTATAGAACACGATGATTGTACGTAATCCAGTTGTGCAGAGATGATCAATTCTAATGCAATGCCATAGGTTACAGTTGATGCTAATATGTGTAATGAGCATCGTATGGTGATGCCGACGACAAACATGACAGCCGCGCCGGCAACTCAGTTATTCAATGAAATTCTTCTCAGATTAGAATGTTATAATCCTAGCTTTTCCCAACCATTTTGGGGTTGTCTTCCAGTATAACCGGATGCAGCTGAATACCAGTAGTTTACATGGAGCGACTGCCTCCCTGACCTCCACAACCCAGTTAATGGGTAATACGATACCCCTTGCTAAGACTGGTTTTCAGTCTTTCGTGCATGTGACGGCCCGTTACGACTGTCAAAAACCGTAAATGACAGATCAACACTAATAATCCTCATATATTTTTACTAATATTATAATTGGGAAAGTGAGTTTTGTTTATTTCTTCGTTTGTTTATTACGCTTTCACGCTAAAACGGCTGGATTGATTTGAATGAATTTTGGCATGTGGGAAGGAAGACTACGACCGAGAATAGGACATAGAATATTTTTTATCCCGATATTTATACGGGATCGAGCCTCATGTGGATGAAACCGTGGGGTGCAGCTAGCATACTAAAAATGCTTTATCATATTTTACTCGGTAGTATCTGATAAAGAGATGAAAATGCTACATTCGCTTGAGCTGGTAACTATCAACGAAAAAGGAAATCTATTATATAAAACTTAAGGGACAAATTGAAATCGGCTGTTCGCTGTAGTGTTGCCAAAGGACAAAAAAAAAAGATATTAAACTGAATTTTACTAGTCATTTCCCGTCTTATAAACTGTTATAGCAAAAACAGTCTTACACCCTGTTACTGGAAAGAAAATCATCGACGTATCAAAATTAAATGCAAGTCAAGTTAATAATTATGAGGTTGGCTGTTGATAATTGAGATTTAAAATTACTTTTTAAATAATTATGTCCTCGTAACTTTGCTTTTTAGATACATTATTTTTAAAGTCCGCAACTCCACGTTAATGTGCGTATTTCGCTTACGGGTGGGAAAATCGGTTATTCGATCCACCCCTTAATCGTACTTACGAAAGCTTATTATAGTTTATCTAAGTATGTGCAGGGTAAACTCAGGATCTCTGTTCATAAGAGGAGGCTCCCTATTTTTATGTTAATTTGCATGAATATTCTGAAACAGTCATACATACAAGCAAAATGAAACTTTAGTATACGATTTATTGCATCTTTTTTTTAAATGTTGAAGACAGTTACGTAATTGTAATATTTTCTCTAGATACATGTTTTATTCGAAAACCATGTCTTTTTTAAGGATAATAATAAAAAACAAACAAGATTGTTTGGCATTTATGTCTAAAATAATTTTTCACAGCAAGAAAATATAGTTTATTATCCAGCCACCAGATATTTTTTCTGTAGATCAATTATTACTTAGAAACGAAATAAGAATTGAGACTTACGCTATTTAATTTCGTGCTCGAACAAGATCAAAGAGCGTCCGCGATATTTAACTTTATTACCGATGTGTTAGCGTTTAGCACATAACGGAGTGGCGTGGGAGCAAGGGGCGGAGCTTGCTTGGAAATTTTATTTAGACTGCCTGGTCTTAATGCTTTACGGGACAATAAACGCCCCTAGACGTAATAACAATAAAACTTCTAGTGTTTCTCATTCAGTGTCCTTCAACTGAATAATATCATTCTGTTTAATTTACAACATTTTTGTGGTTCTGTACCTAAAAAAGAAAAACAAAAAAAAATGTGAACCTGCGCCACTGCATCCTCACCTTCCGCCTGACGCAAGTCCTCACCAGACACGGTTTCTGGAGGTTCCTGATCCGGATAAGGCGGGAGAAATCGGTAGCAGGGATGTCTCGCGTCCAGCCCTGGTCCAGGCCATGGTACGGAGCGAGGGTTCACGTGTTCATTTCAACATTTATATCTGTAACTTTTATGGTGTACATAATAAAGAGTATTCTATTCTATTCTATTCATGGGAGGTCGTCACCTCCTTCTGCGAAGCAGTAATGCTCGCGAAGGTGGAGGCGCAACACGTGAGAGGAAGGCAAATTTCGCGCTCTCACGCCCTAGTCTAGTCGCCGCAAGAGACGCCCTGGACTTCGGGATTCCCAGGCCAATTCCCGGCCAACGTAGGCACGAACTTACGGATGGTGAGAAATGGGTAAGCTCGCCGTCCGATAAGGACCAGGCCCGGGTCGACCGTGTGTTGTGTTTCACGCTCGCCTCAAGGAGATGTCAGCTCAAACTAACGGGGTCCTTTAGGGCCAATACGTACCGTGGTTGCGGGTTTGTCCGAAAGGGATATCGTGGCCCTGGCACACAGGCAACTGAAGGAACACGGGTGGGTTTTAGTCAGTAAACGTCTGACACGCTCTCCCGCTCCGCCCAGAGCGGGAGAAGTAATTTGATATTTCCTACCAAAAAAAAAAAAAAAGTTTTCCGTACTTCAAAACGAAAAAACGGTACCCTTATAGGATCACTTAGTTGTCCGTCTGTCAGTCTATCAGACATGTTGACAATTTGTTAGCAAATTGTGTTGATTTTCTTTACAAAAACCGGGCTTTATAATTGTTAGGTACGGTTCACCCTTGTTTGGTATAACAATTTTTGATGTAATGTTACTAATTCGAACAACGTTTAAGAAAATAATCAATTTGTATAATATCGATTAACACAATTTTCATTTCATCGAATATTTATTTGCGATAACAACATTTGCGCTATTGATCAAAAGGTATAATGTTCATTTGATGTAATGTTCAGGTGGTATAACATGTATTTTATCGAATATTCAATTGGTGTAATGTAATGCAGAAAAGAAAACATTGTAAATGTTTTTCATTGTAAACATTGTAAAAATAAATGGTTAGGTTAGGTTAAAACTGTGACCTCCTTCCTACGCACGAGCCGAGCGAGCGAAGCGAGCGGTGCCGCGGCAGCGGCCGGCGAGTGCCAGAAACGACTAGATTATATAGATTTTTTTTTCTGTAATGTCATATTTGAGTTTTTCAATTTTATGGGTATGAAATGTATGCCAAAAGATGATTCTAACTGTAAACTTTCTGAGAAATGATAGTTCTGCGTTTTAATGACTGTCGATATGAAGTGTCTTTCGACTAAATCATTATTAGTCTAGTGAATCATTAGTTTAAATAAAATTAGTGCATTTGAAAATTCGGTCAAATGACATTATTTCAAAGAAATAAATATGCTAAATAAAAATCTACCAATTAATTATTCGGTCAAATGAATAATTATACGAAATGACTTTATTGTAACTAAAATTAGCCGGAGCGATTTTCGACAAAACGTTGTTAAACCAAACAAGGGTGAACCGTTAGGTACCTATATTTAATTATTTTGGTTTTTGTTTGAATTACAGTAACAGCATTTGGAGACACGAAAGATAAGGACAAAGATTTTGTTAAAAACTACGTTAACGCAGTTGATGAACTGGTACATGTACTAATGAACAGGCTTAATAAAGTTTGGTATCAGAGTGACCTGATCTACAAACTGGCTGGACTGAAGAAAAGGGAGACTGAGCTCGTGAACTTCCTAAATCATATTACTGATGAGGTAGGTAATTTTGAATTTCAAGCTTAAAATTTCTTATTTGAATGTACACAGTATAGGGTCATCGACGTGGAAACTATTACTTTGAAGTCAGTAGGTACATGATGACCGCGACGAAATCTGTCGCCGATAAAAAAAACAGCTGTTCATACAACAGTGGTGTTCATACACCACACCGTCAAAATGTATAGAACAGCTGGTTTTTTTTTAATAAAACTACTACACTGGTCCTACGTCGATCGACCATCCTGTAGTGATGGAGTTTTTAAAGCTAAATTACTAAGTAGACTATTTGGCGTAAAGTTTTCAATCCATCAGCGAAAATAATATATTAGATACGTGTAATATATGACTAAAAAGACAATTAGAAGCTGTAGGTTATTTCTAAGTTCTATGCACAATCATTCTCGCAAAAATAATATAATCCTTGTAATCTTCTTTTAGGTCATACAAAGAAAAATAGCGTCACTAGAGAATGGAACGAATGAAGCTGGATCGGATGTACCGAGTGAGTAACTGAGTTCATTTTTATTTTTAAAATGTTGATGACAATTGATATTTATTTCTGTAAATTGGGTCCGAAAAACACTTTTACATGTCAAAAATAACTTCTGTTTTTAAACTAGGTAAGTTCGGTGTGTGAACGGGGGACATTATGGAAAACTGGTAATTTTGACGATCGAATAGTGCTGATTCTCAATCTAGTTTGAATATATGACATTTGATTTCCTATTTGACTTCTCTGAGATCACCGTATGCATATTTTATTACGATTCAAAGTTTGAAGCTCTGAATAAAATAGGTTTACAATACTACAAAAATACTGATCTTGAAAACTTGTTTGTAAAAAAAATATAAATCTTTTTAGATTTCAGATCGTTCCTGGATATAGTGCTAGAGCTAACAGCAGATGGCAGCTTCACTGAAGATGAGATGAGACAGGAGTTGAATACAATGGTGGCAGCAGCCTTTGAAACCACCTCCCAACAACTGGTGTTTATTCTGACGATGATGGGATCACACCCACAAGTACAAGACATGATCTATGAAGAGTAAGTTTATGACATGGTAATATATTATGTGAAGGTACTAAATTAAAATTGGAGTTTCTGCAGGGCACGATGCAGATGGCAGGTTGGAAAGTTGTTCTGCTTAAAATCAAAATCAAAATATTTTATTTCACATAAACCTACATGGGCACTTATGAAACGTCAGGTGCACGGTTCCAATTGGTCGTTTCCTATGGAGAAGAGCCGGCAAGAAACTCCACGGTTACTCTTTTAAAAAAAAGTGGGCTTTTACAATGTTTTCAAGTTACAGTGTTCATAGGTATGGGACGACAGTGTAGGCCCGTCAACAAGTACCAAGTACTTAACAAAATAGAAGATAGTTTACAAAACTACAGTCTATTAAGACTACAACGTTCTCACATTCACAAATTAAAAAAGAATCTATATAAAATATTACTAAATTAATAAAAATAAAAACCTACATATTAAACCAAATGACAACATTGCCATTACAACTGTAACAAACCTGAATTAATATTCTGTCCACAAGTCGCTAATAAACATTTGTAATTAAAATTGAAGGTTATGTCAATGTATGTAAAAAAAAGAAACAAACATCGCTTGAAAGCCGGAAAGAAATAGCAGGAGGAAACAAGGAGAGTTTTGCCCAAGTGTGGGAAAAAAATAGGCTTTAATATAAAACGATAGTTTGTTAATAAATAAATTTAAAAAAATAAAATAATAACTAAATAATAAATTAAACAGAATTGAGTCATGCTCATCGACCAGACGGCAATTTTTATTTAAAAGATCTAGTCTTAATTAAAACAGATGGAGAAAATTAATATCGCCCTCATATAAACATCGAACGATAGATTTTAAAATACCTATATAATCTGATTTCCAGGGTAATGGAAGTGATTGGAGGAAACAGAGACGTGGAAAAAGAAGATTTACCAAAACTAGTGTACACAGAAGCGGTGATAAAAGAAGTCCTTCGTTTACTGGCAGTGGCGCCCCTAATCCCGAGATATGTCGACAAAGATGTTAAACTAAGTATGTACTTAATTAATCTTTTAAAAATTCTGGTTGAATACGATACTGCCAAGTGTCACAACAATGGAATTCCATTAGGTTTCTTGTTGATGCGTTAAAACAGCTATGTACGTCTTGTGTACCGTACTTACTAACTGACCTAATTGGCACGTCACATATATCGAGATCAGCTTACTGAAAATGCATTTCTTAATTATGACTTCTTGTGCAGGTACGCGTGCTGATACGAAAGAATAACGAATTTACTTACACAATTAGTCAAATTAATTGATTCATAATTATTACAATGGAATTCATGTTTTTTTTTTATTAATATTGCAGAAAACTACACCTTGCGTGCTGGCAGCCAAGTCTTCTTCATGCCACACGGTTTACATCGCACTCAAGTATGGGGAGACGACCCTGAGGAGTTTAGACCAGAGAGATGGTTTGACAATGACAAACTGCCACAGATGTACAAATCTTTTGCGGCATTCAGTTTGGGGAAAAGATCGTGCATAGGTTAATAATGTTTTCTGATAAACCGTTTCACTTATCATTTACTAGGTTTTACAACTTAAGAAAAAAAACGGGATTTCTTTATTATAATTATGTAATTTAATTATTGTATTAAAATAAATTCTCCAAATGATGGTGAAAATCGCATCAAAATCCGTTGCGTAGTTTAAAAGACGAACGCTGTTACACAGACAGACAAGAAAAGTAATTAAATCAATATTATGTAAAAATATACAAGCAATAGATTACTGATACAATTAATTATTGGAATGAGATAACTTCATAGAGTACAGACTCGAGAATGTATCATCGTGCTATACCTATATTTTTTCTGAAAATTGATTTATAACTTTATCGACACTAATATTAAAATTTGTGACAACAAAAAACTAACTCAATAGTATGATTGCTACAATTGTGAGGGACAGACGTGTTGCACGAAGTTGGGAGTGATTTTTTAAACCTACCTACGAATGATCACATTCAAAACTTTGTTTAGTGTCTGGAGTCCTGCTAACTGTAGCAGGACGTCAGACACTAAAGAGAAAGTTTTCTCAAGATTCGTGTCAGTCACTGGACTGGCACGAATCTTGCTCATTGTAAACGCATGGTAAATGAGAAAAGTCCGCATCCTTTCATTGAAGATTCGCGCCGTACACTACTGTTCACTGTAACGAATTATTGACTAAAAGACTGGTTAAGGAACTAAACTTCCGTATTTTACAGGAAAAGCCTACGCAATGATATCGATGAAAATTATTTTGGCACACCTAGTGCGACAGATGCGATGGAAGGCAGACCACACAAAGATGCAGCTCATCATCGATGTGACCCTGAGGTCTGCTGGCGGTCACGAGATCGTCTTAGAGCGAAGAATATCCAATAACAACTACCAAGAAGAGAAGTTTTATATGAACAGTTCGATTAGTGAAGCGTTGAATGGTGATCTTGTCAAAGATCTACTACGTTGAAGTTTAAAACACTTGTTATATTGTGGTTCAATTTGAGTGAAGCGTTGTGGCATATAGTATTTCTATTCTATTTGTATCTCATCTCAAGAGACTTAGCGACTTAGCCTTTATTTTGGCAATTTTAATGATTGTTTTTTTTATTTATTTTTTAGTTTTAATCAGTTGTTAAATGTTTAAAGGACGATGGGCAATTTACTATGTACCCCGTCCCCACTTTTTTTTTGATCCAACAGACTTCGCTTTTGTCTCATATTTTTCGTTACAAGCTACAAAATAACAATCCGCTAGTTTCAAGTCTTAAATATATGGGGTTTCCTGAAAAAAACATGTTTCAGTTTCAATTATCTAACGAGAATATAGATATTTTTTTCTATTTTTCGTCACAATAAATGAGATGAAACATAATAATTGCCTACTTATTTAATATGGAACATAAAACAACAAAACATCACGCCTATATTCCACAAAAGAATAGATAGGCAGACATGTGTGGAACATCCACATTTTGCTTTATGTTGTATTTCACGATGTAATCTATTATACTAATTTTACTTACATGATATCACAATAGTATTTCTCGTAGGGAGGGGTAGGCAGAGGTCCACCCCTATCATAGGTAGCTACATAGGTAGGTACTACTGCATTGTATTTTTCGTCAAAATGAACGAGATCAGACACTAATATTATTAGCAACTAATATAACAATGGCCAAATAATATAAAAATAAACTTAAAACATATAATATATCAATACGCCCGTAATTCTCTTAGGGGAAGGCAGAGATATTAAGACATTCAGACTTCGCAAGTTAGGTATTTAATGATACCCTACATAGACTACAAAACTGGAATACATAACATCACACCAGTGTTCCCCGGAGGGTTAGGCAAAGGTAAGCACACAGGTAGCTACTGAATTATATTTTTCGTCAAAACAAAAGAAATCAAACACAATGATAGTCAAATAATATACTTAATATTCAACTTAAAACAACATATCATTACGCTTGTAATCTTCTAACGGTAGGGCAGAGATGTATAAGACATTCTGACTTCGCAAGTTAAGTATTTGATGATTCCCCGCATAGCCGTGTAACACATAACATCACACCAGTATTACCCGGAGACTAGACAAAGGTAAAACTTAAACTTTGGTAAGTAGTAGTGTGCGCGCCGGAGAAGATTCCAAACAAAAAAAGGCATTGCAGCACATACCGGGCATTAATTAGCTAGTTCAAAATAAAATACAAAACATCATTTTAAAATATATAAAAGTGTGTACCTACAAAAAAAATATAGCCCTGCAATGTTGGGAACAAGGTTCAAGCTACCAGTAGGCAGGGCTTCAGTCAGAGAGAGGAACCTCCTATCAATAGAGTTTCTGATCCAACTGCCTAACGAGAGCATCCGCAAATGTTAGTAAATGTACTGCAAATAATGTGTTAGAGTCATGGATCGACAATTGTAATGCTATTTAATAGTTCTGCTGGAGGATTGAAGTCATTATGACGTCCGAAGCCCATATACCACACAATTGAAATAATATGCACACAGCTTCCGACAGTGCGGCGTCCTGTCAAGCATGAGCAATACCAGTGTGCGATGGCACGCCGGTCATTAACATTGCGGTCTATTAAAATATAGGAGTAATAAATGCGCGATCTTACATGACGCGACTGTATACGCCCTCTGATTAACCAAACATTGTTTTGAATAATATTTAATTGCGCTAAATCATGTAATTCATTGTCACTAAATAATTCTATTAAATAAAGGCCATTGCAAAAATGTTCAGCACAATACGATTTTGCTAGTTTTATATGATAACTGCCTAACGCAAATAGAAATATATCATCAGCTGATAACTGTGGAAAATCTTCAAATTGAGGATTATTGGCATCCATAGGTACGAAAACTACTCTTCGCCTATTTAAGTTTTTTACTTCAACATATTGTTGAAGAAAATGAAAATGAAATAAAAATGAAAAAGCGTTTATTTGTGGTGACAAAAAGTTAAAAAATATTTACTTCTGCCAAACTGCAAGGCAGTTTGTTGGCAGATGTAGCTCCCAAATACAATATTGTTTTTATCTCTTATGTATGTACTTTTTCATTAAAAATAAAAATACATTTTTTGTTTATTTACTTATAACTAAACACATATTTTACAGCAGCACAATTACGTAATGCTATATCATTTTAAATTGCGTATTAAGATCTATGCATCTCCATTTACGAGGCTTTGACAGAAGATATTTAAAAGAAACTTCCCCATTTTTTTAAAAGACGTTTTTGTGGTACAGCTACTTTCTAAATCGAGTGTCATTAAAAATTGTTGGGATTAAACATTTTCTACATCTTTATCCATAATAATTAATACAAGTGGGTACTACAAATCTTCTGATGGATTTATTTCTTTGAGGTCTTATGTGTACCGTCTTGGTTTTAAACCTTTTTTTTTTTTTTTGTTTTTATTTCTAAAACACTTAGCCTAGTTATTACAATTTATTTGTATTTTACAATTTTTTTATAGCCGCACAACGAAAACCTCACAGGGTTTATCTGTGTGCCGGCGAGCCGTTCATTTTATGTTTAACATGTTATTTTTAAATGTTAATTACTACAATGATATATTATTTTATAAAGATGATAATAATTTAAACATACTCTATTACATACATACATTAGGAGTCATTTTGTGTAAGGAAACGCTTTGATTTGTACTTATAACTTTTCGAACTCGTTTTGTATAACGTTTGCAAGTCGTCTGGAAGTTTATTAAGAAAAAAAGGTACTAAATAATCTGCAACCCTCATCCCGTACACATTATTAAATTTAGATGGGATGTATTTATTTTTAAGTGGTATCATTCTCAAAAAGTCAGGTCTTGTTTTTTCGATTATCAGCTCAGGTCTATTGACTTCCGCAAGAGTAGAAAATTTTACTTTATTAAAAACATTCATAACATTACAGTATTTAAAGAGATCGTCGTCACTGTTTTTGAATTCCTTGTTTAAATGTTTTGGCGTAATTACTTTTAATATTCTTAGTTGTAGCTTATAGATGTCTGTCAGGTATGTATGATAAGTTATCCCATAGCTGCTGAGTCCGTAGTTGATAACCGAGTCTGCTAGGGCGATATATAACATTCTAAGCGTTTTGTAAGGCAGTTTATATTTAAGTATACTAAACTTACCTAGAATAGACCTCAGTTTATTGCAAACGTAATCTATGTGCGGTCGCCAACAGAATCGGCTATCCACCATTAGACCGATATACATATGTTTATCAACTACTTGTAATGTCAGGCACATGCATGTCTTTGGCGAGCTATGTAGGCAAGTGTGTTCGTGAGATATGACTGTAGGTATAGTGGAGCATTTATTATATGATGAATGTATGTGAACAATTTTTGTTTTTGTTGCGTTTATTACCAACCCTACGTCATGAGCCCATTTACACATTTGGTCGAAGTTACGTTGTAGGGATTCCTCAGCGTCATGTATGTTTTTATTAGCGACCAATATACACGTATCGTCGGCGAATTGATATACAGAACCTGAATTTATAGGATTACTCATATCATTAACGTAAACTAAGTACTCTGTCGGACCTATAATTGAGCCCTGGGCCGTTCCTTGCGTGGATGGAAGCTTAGTACTATACTCATTTTGTATTTTAACCATGTTGTATCTGTTGGTGTGACAGTTTTTAGTAGTCCTAATAGTGGCCCTTGTATTCCATTATGTGACAACTTGTCAAAAAGTGTATTACATCGCATCATTGCAATAATGTTCTAACGCCATTAACAACACCCCCCTGATGGACCGGCAACAGCTTACACTCTAAGAATAATTCTTCGTAACCACTGCTTTTACATCGTTTTTTTGTGTTTTATCAATTTTCATAAATTGATAATTGAAAAAATTGCAAGATTTGCAATTTTTTTATTTTATCTAAATATGTTTTAAATGTATTACCATAGCATGCCAGTCCATATGAAAGCAGCGAGTCCACCAGCGCGTAGTAGACCGTGTACAAAGTGGCCCGCTCCAGTACAGAACTGAGGTGGTGGAACTTTACAAGCACTAACCTGAGTTTGTCACATAGGTGTGTTATGTGTGTGTGAAGATTTGGTACAGTTAACTGAGTATGAATTGCATCTACAATTTCAGAGGCGAATCTATTGTCAACGGCAACACGATAATATTCGTTTATTAATGCAGCCGCAATACGAAAATCTGTGAACATATTATTCAACGTACTGTTAAAATAGTTTTGCCTTAAAAGTTTAAATCTATTTTTGAATTTACCGTTGACTACTTCCACTACCTATCTACAAATCGTTACGTTGGTAAGGATTTGTAGATGGGTAGTGGAAGTCGAGCCTTATTTGCCTGCTCAGTTGACAATTGGGTAGCAGTTCGATCTTTTGAAGGTGGCATATGGGCTTCGTAGCCCAATGACAGAATATGGCTTTGGTGTTTTCATCATTTCCAAAAATGCCTCGTGATAATAGAAGGTTCCTTTGAAGAATACTTTCCCTTGGCAAATGGTCTAATCCTAGATGTATTGGAACAAAGCTTTGCGTTAGACATTCTCTGGCAACTTTTATTTTACGTTCTAACCCTCGACGAGATATGTCAAATAGAATTGAGAGTCTTTCATTGGTTTCGCCAGTTCTAAGTTTTGTTAAGTAAATACCTAGTACTGTTCGTGGGCGACGGTGTCTTTCTGTTAGTGATGGTGTTTGTTCTATAATATTATTAAATTGCTGAAGAGTGAAACCAGTCCAAAAAAACAGTTCCGTATCATTAAGGGCTGTAGCGGTATCAAAATCAAATCTCTTTTTGTTCTGAAGGGCTTCAATCAGCATATTTGCCATGTCCAAAACTAAACGTGCGTTAAAATAATGTGTCACGTTCACATTATCAAGTAAGTTGTCTCAGTGTTGGTTAGCCGAAGACAGGTGTTCTGCACATAAACGTGCGCTGGTTGGCATATATAAGCGGTACCCACACGCCAAGTACACTCTTACTGATTGTGGGATTCTTCTGAGATGCTCGTTTCTGCAGTCCCTAAATAAGCAACTCCTGGAAGAATTAGGTGCTCTTACATAATCTGGCACAAATATTTCATTTGGTCCATTGCCAATATCTTCCGGTTCTGCAACTTGTGGGTCATAAATATGTTGTTGCTGGTGGTCAAGTTCCACAGCCATATCATCAGAGTGTTGGTCATGTGGTTCTGCTACGTGGCGTCGTTGTTCAACGGCATTATTGGCTCTTTGCCAGCACCTGTGGCACACAGCCATGACGTTGTTGAACACAACCTGTAACGGACATTAACACATGCAGCATGCATATGGTGCACCTATTGGTGATGTGTTACTATTACCAGTATCACCTATGTGGCTAAGTACGTACCTGTAGTAGTCCATTTTGTAAAATATAGTTAGATAGTTCAGGTCTACTTTGTGGCAGCGAATTCTGTAAAATATATCTTCTCTGTCGAAGGACAGATCGTGGACACAAAACACACCGGTTTCCACTCTCCATAATAGAACACGGATGATATTCCCGTCAACAAACAACTCACAATTAATATTCAAAGTCCAAAGAAAATGCCAGGGTCAGTTGAAAGCTATCTATCAGGTCCAGTTAATAAGCAAGGGTCAGTATTAGTCGTGAAACAGATCAAACACAGAGTACATTGTATATTGAGATCAAAAACGCAAAGTGAACAAACGAGAGCAACGAACAGCTAGGTATACCAGAGTGTCAGGTAAGATTTGACAGGGCGACTATGTTTTTATTTTAATCTATTTAAAACTCTTTACAAGACACCAGGAACATTCTCAAAGTAGATTTCAACAAAGTGATCTGGAACTTATTTAAAGTGACCTGATACCGCCTTTATTCCCTGCAAGTGTAGGCAGAGATGTTATGTTATGCCATTTTAAATAAAGAAGTAAGTATACTTAAAACAAATATGAAATAAAGTAAAATAACATTCGTTTTTCAATTTTTAATAATCTAACTTATTCGCTACTACAAAATAATTATGACCACATTTTATTATTTTCCCTTAAAACCCCATACATTCGACGGTCGTCGCCATAATAAAAAATTATCAGTTAGCCAAGACCTTTTAAATGAGATATGTCTCAAGCCTGTTGAATAAGTTTGAATATCGTGTTGTGGGTACCCTGGGTACACAATATCTACCTACACCTACGGGGTAAACAAGCGTGAATATGTTATGTCATGGAAAATAAATACAATATGAAGTATCATAAGTAAAAACCAATACGATTTTCACTTATTTTTTCATAATCAAACATATTTTGTACTACAGTAATACCATTACATTTCCTTCATTTCCCTTAAAACCCCATGCTTTCGACTATCGTCGCCATAGTAAAGAATGATCAGTAAGTTAAGATCTTTTAAATGAGATATGTCTCAAGTTTATTGACTAAGTTTCAATTTTGGGGACGCCAGTTCCCATCGTCCTTTAATTGGTCACAATTTTATTTTGGGTTTTTGTCTGTTTGGATAGTGTATAGGGTCTATTTCTATTACTTTTCTATTATTATTATTGTTTTTTTTTCTTTTTTTATAACATTTACCTGAAATAAATGAATTTATTATTTATTTAGCTTTTGTGTGGAATTATAGAGATGCACCAAAGCTAAGTCACTTTCGGTCTCGCTACTATTATGAGTCCCAAAATGTTTGTAGAAAGTAATTTAGTTAGGCATGTTTTTAATCGAACTTCTAATACTTCCCATTTCGCGGTACTAAAAATATTATCAATCTCTTTAATACCTACATTGATTGCGCCTCTTTTTATGAACCTCAAATAATTCCTATTTCGGGTTCCTAAAAATACTAAACACTAATATTTAATAGAATATGTGACCAACTTAGATGTAGCGCTCGCTTGATTCGCGCGCACGATGGTCACAGTTCCAACCTAACCTAACCCGTTTGGTCACGCCCGCGCGCCCGTACATGACGGACTCGTTTGGCAACAAATAAAAAAAAAACACGGCAAGAAAGTAAAAAAGAGGCTTAATTATTTAAAAAAATGTGCATAATTAGAAGCGCAAAAAGTTTTTAGAGGGTCTTAAATTTAAAAAAGTGTCTATCATTAGAAAGTCAATAAGTTTTTAGAAGATCAGTTAAATATTTCCCATTTAGTTTGTCAATAGAGTTACATTCGTGTACACGACCGAGAATAGTTTATTTGACAGCTAAGTTAGTAGGCATCTAAGCCTGTGATCGAAGCTGTTTGATGTATCTTAGTATTGTTGCTTAAGGAGTCTAGGTAAAAATTTAAGCTATACATATAACAAAAATAACTATAATATATTTAATGTTCATTAAAATAAAGAAGTAGTTAAAAATAAAGAGGAAAGGTAAAAAAAACATCAGAATAAAGATGTTTTTTTTTACCGATTTCCAAAAACGAGGAGGTTATTATGTTCGGCTGTATTCTTGTTTCCTTTTTTGTTGTATAATTATGTTCATCGATTACTCTGTCAATTGTGGACGTATTTTGAAAATTATTTTTTTATTGTTTGGGTCTGCTTCCGATGTGGTCCCATTGCCACCAAATCAGAATCTGATGAGGTAATCCCATGGAAACCGAGGGAAATCCTCAAATTTTATAGGCATTCTTATAGCGATTTGAGTATTTTTTATAGTAACTCATGCATTTTCTCTCGGAAAGCACCATTTGATGAAGCGGAACTGATGATGAAGACCACAGATGGCCACCGGAACTACTTAATAATAAGTATTTCACCGTTGCGATTCGATTAGGCACTTTAATATGGTTGATAAGCAATTTATGCTCGTCAAAATGCATATGGTGAAGTCACCATCAGTCCTTCTGGTCCTTACCAGGAGATCTCCTCAACAATTAACGCCCCTGCATCGGGAAAAGCAATATTTTGTAAAAGTTTTAGAGCATTTGACATTAGGCTATTGTAAATTAGATAAATTGCAAACTGACCCACTAAAAAGTGAAAAATAAAAAACTTTTTACAAAAAAAACAACCGACTTGTGAAAAATAACTTTATCTTCGGAAGTCGGTGGCAAAAACTACAGTTTAGTTAGTACAAAACAACACTAAACTACAGTTCCAAAGACACCGACTTCCGAAGTTAAAGTTATTTTTCACTTTGTAGTGTTTTTTTTTTGGAAGTCAGTTGTTTTTTTATGTAAAAAGTTTTTATGTGTAAGATTCCTCTCGCGTTCTGTGGGAGTGATTTGAATTAAATGAGTTTAGTCTATTTTTGTGTCTTAAAATAATTTGCGTTTTTATGTCTTATCTTTTTGTAAAGAATTCTGGGTACCCTTTCTTTTCTTCTTTCTTTCTTCAAATATAAATATACAGGGTAGGGATAAACTCTTTAGTTCCTGAAAGTGGGGTTTTTTTTTGGGTGGAGTATTGTCAAATATCTTCTCCCGCTCTGGGCGGCGCGGGAGTGCGTGTCAGACTTTTACTGACTAAAACCCACCCGTGTTCCTTCCATTGCCTGTGTGCCAGGGCCACGATATCCCTTTCGGACAAACTCGCAACCCTGGCAGGCATTGGTCCTACTGGACCCCGTCAGTTGGTGCTGACATCTCTTTGAGGCGCGCGTGGAACACAACGCGCCGTCGACCCGGGCCTGGTCCTTATCGGACGGCGAGCTACCCATCGCTCTCCATCCGCAGGCCCGGTGGGGTTTACAGCTATCGGTGACTTCAATATTTACTAAGATTCTAATTAGTTTTTTTTGTAGGGTAAATAGCGTGGGCGCGTCAGTGCTGTTGCCCCATAAGATGACACCGTATTTGAGCCATGCGTAGGCGTACACGTTATACGTTACTAATGCAGTTTTAATCCTCGGGCCGAATCCTCGGCCGTTTTATAACTTCCACAGTTTCCTTTTTTGACTTTGAGTCCTGACACCAAGACCTGACTGACCTGACTTCAAGTCACAGTTTTGACTTTGGCTTATCTCTTCGACTGTCTTTTTTTTTCCGGCGTAGTCAGCGTTAGTTAGCCGAAGTAAAGAAATGACGGAACATTCGGCCGATACTTCGGATTTATGTTCGGAGTAGTCCCCCTGTACTTTTTTTGATAAAAAAAAAAAAAACGCGCGGGCGTATGAAAATTTAGATATTTTTGCTCTTAGTAGGGTGAACTTATTAACTACTTCTAATTTATTATTTTACAAACTAAAGTTTATATTTTATTGGTAAAGGCGAGTGTGGAATGAAATTATTTTAGTTATATTAAAGTTGATTTCTAGGTTGTGTTCAGTCATCCAATTTATTGTAGAATCCAATTTGGAATTCTATCCGCGTGGTATAAAACGTCGCAGCCGACCACTACGGCATGCCGTAGGTGGCCAAGATACTTCTTCTGCTGAGCGTGAGGCGCTGCAAACTGCCTCCACTATCTTTTAAATCGGTGTGACAGAGAAGCTTTCTGACGTCAGGGCATTACACTCGCATGGTGTCTTATAGTTGGTGTTTTAACGTTATAGTGTAACCTCTTGTTTGCGAAAATTCTCAAAATCTTTTCCTCAGGAAAGGGTTGTACAGGGTTGTTGACAACCTCCTCCTGATCCAGTTCAACGTAACACTGCAGCCCCGTACTCGTACTGCTCCACTCCTGCCTGTGGATCCTACCTCCTGCCATTCGAGCGACCCGAGCTGCGAGAAATTGACCGACCTGGAACTCCTATTTATACAATCTTTTAATCTTTTATGTTATCTACTTTTATTTTAAATAGTAAAGAAAGAAAATAAAGAAAAATTGTTTATTATGCTACATAAAAAAAAACGCAAATTACAAAAAATAATACCTATAAAATACAAATCAAAACATAAATGTGACTTACAACTAGCCCTCTGGCTAATCGTAACGTTATAGTATAAAAAAATAATGTTATTAAACCTACATAAAATAAATAAATCTTGATTTTAGGTATGTCAAGTTGTAACAACCGTGCGAAGTAGGGGCGGGTCACTAGTGTAGTATATTGATAAATGATAAATGATTTATTTCTGTAGGTAGGTTTGTACAAACACTTTTACACGTCAATCATATTAAAAAAAACTAGATGAGGTCGGCGTTTCTCTTCACAGTCTCTTTTTAAAGTCCAGACATAATCTTGGTCAGATCATGTGAAGACCATGTAAATTGGTGCCTGAAATGATCTTTTGACGAAAGAACCACACAGGTTGAGGGGACCTGTCCAGTCAGTGCACGCATTTGTCAGTAGTCGTGCAGCTCAACTAAGAACTTAAGGAGCTCAACGATTCAACGAACAATACCAAAGAAAGGACATTTGGGTAGGCCGCATAAAGTCACTCAAACTGCCAGACTATGATAAAAACTAACTGAGAAAAAAAAGAAAAATGAACAATAACCCACATAGTCTTCACATTTACAATACTTAAAACAATATAATACTTAACAAA
This sequence comes from Tiliacea citrago, assembly GCA_963921375.1. Taxonomy (NCBI): domain Eukaryota; kingdom Metazoa; phylum Arthropoda; class Insecta; order Lepidoptera; family Noctuidae; genus Tiliacea; species Tiliacea citrago. Next base: position 2,058,057 of record OY992802.1, read on the forward strand.
GTAAATAAAAAATTGCCTGTTTTATTGCCCATTTTTAATAAAAAAAATACACTTTAAAGTTAGGAAAGTGGTGAAACAAGAAAAAAACTTTTTTTTTTTTTTTTTAAATACCCAGTCGGCCAGGGCCAAATAAATTAGGGCTGAGTAAGTAGCAGATGACCCCACCTACCCACCATTTTCTATCCGTATTTTATATACACATTGACATTGATTATAAAATTAATCAATGTCAATGTGTATATAAAATACGGATATAATCTTGGTCAGATCATTTGAGAACCATGTAGATTGGTATCTGACATGGTCTTTTGACGAAAGAACCACACAGATTTGAGTGGACCTGTCCAGTCAGTGCACGCATTTGTCAGTTATCGTGCAGCTCAACTCAAAACTTAAGGAGCTCAGCGATTCGACGAACAATACCAAAGAAAGGACAATTGGTTAGGCCGCATAAAGTACTCAAACTGCCAGACCACCATTAAAATTTTTTTTTTTGATTGAGAATAAAAATAAAAAAACAATTCACATAGTCCTCACATTCATAATAATTAAAATAATATAATACTTTACAAAGTAAATATTCATGTCATAGTTTAGGTATTTAAAATTTCAATCAAAAAATATAAATAGTTGGCAAAAAAAAAAAAATCAAATCAAGATTCACTGTAAATTGGAGCAGCTCAATCCCAAGCCTTTTTGTCCTCAATAAAGTCTTTAACAGTATAAAATGCTTTCTGGCACAGTTTCCGTTTTATAAAACATTTGAATTTATTAAGGCTTAATTCTTGAATATGGCTAGGAAGTTTATTATAAAAACGTATACACTGGCATCTAAACGAGCCACCTATTTTTTTAAGCCTGGTTTTAGGAACAACAAATTTGTGCTTGTTCCTAGTATTTACATTATGGATATCACTGTATTTTTTAAACAGATTAATATTTTTATGTGCATACAATAGATTTTCATAAATATACTGAGAAGCTACAGTCAGTATATTAATCTCTTTAAATTTGTCTCTGAGGGAGTGTCTGGGACTTTTGCAAGCAATTCGTGCAATTTATAAATTGCACGAATTGCTCTTTTTTGTAAAACAAAAATTGTCTGAACGTCGGCGGCATTTCCCCACAACAGAATACCGTACGACATTACACTATGAAAATAACTAAAGTATACTAAGCGGGCTGTCTCTAAATCAGTTAAATCACGAATTTTTCTAACGGCGTATGCTGCAGAGCTAAGCTTTTTCGACAATTTATCTATATTTCTAGTCCTGTTTGACTACTTTACGGGAATATTTTCCTTCCATCCATTAAAAATATAAAAGAAAATAACTTAATGTGTCAGTAACCAGGAAATGTGTGTCCGGTAATGGGTGGAAGTCCTGGGTAAGCCGTTGCGAGTGGATGAGCCCGAGACTCCACAAGTCGCGCGCGGTAATATAAAGCGTGTTACGGAAAGGGTATATATTATACATAGCAAAGGCACGGATTCGTTTGGTGATAACAAACTACATGGCAACATTTTTTTTAATAATACCTACCTAATTATAAAGTTAAGAAACATTTAACTAATAAAAATCAAATGTTTCCAATTGAATTCTACACATCACTAGACCAAGTCAGCTGATCGGTTCATGTTTTAATCCATTCGTTTGATCCTCACACAGATAATTGCTTAGATCGTTACCTGCCTCGAATTTGGACTAAAGATTAATCGATAAAAAAAACTAAGGTGATGATCGTGGACCGCGCTAACAACAACTCGCCCGAAGTCTCTAAAATTGCGAACTGCGACGTGGTCTAGTCCTACATTTGCATGCATAGATGAAATTAAGAGAAGTATGGCGGTAACTAAATTATCAATGGACCACCTGAAACAAGTCTGGAGGAACAGAGATATTACAAAAGCCACCAAGATCCGGCTTGATAAAACATGGGTTTTCCCGAAGATTGACAATCTGGAAATATAGTGCTGGAGAAGAATGATTGGGGTATCGTGGATCGAGGTTCATACCAACACCTCTATACGCTAAAAGCTCGGCATCAAAAAGCGCCTCTGTTTTCTGGTCCAAAGGCGCATCCTCAAATACTTCGGAAACGTCTCGACGCGTGAGGTTGACTCTATAGAGCGCTATGCCGTGCAGGGTAGAGTGGAGGGCACTAGACCACGCGGACGCTCACCCATAAGATGGACTGAATGCAGTGGGCGATCCCTTGTACAGACACGCTGTTAGTAGTACTTTCAACATGCTACTGCAGAATTGTATTATGACTGACCAATATGACCAATATGTGCAAGCAATATTATATAGAGACTATTAGTACAGTCAACCTCGTATTTCATTTAACGACCAAAAGTACAACCAGCGGTGTAATTTCGCAACACACGATCAGTAGCAATAGGTTTCAATTTGACAGTTATTTACGTTGTGCACTCGTACTCGTACCAACTATAAAGCTACCATTTACTGGGTACGTCTTTCACTGACTTGAATGTGTCCTGGCGGCTGACGGTATGTCATGCTCACTGTAATGTCTCGCTGATGGTGGCGGGTGTGTTGGATCATTTAGCTCCCTTCAAAATGGTTGAGCTGAATGGTGCTAATCCATGCGTCATGTTCGTGAACGGGCGCCATCAGTAGGGACTGGTCATCTCTTAGCGGCCATGGCTTATTTTAATTTTAAATTTTTTTTTTTTCTTTTTATTACGGACGCTTTTGACGTTTTGCATCGTTTTCACATGTATAATTTCAACACAAATGATGTAACCATAATATGTCAATTTAAAAGAGTGTCCGTGGAGTTTCTTGCCCGTTCTTCTCCATAGGTACCTACCTACTAAGCTTTGGAATGGGCAACTAGCTTCATTTATGACTGACTGACCCCTTGACAATTCAAAAGTGCCTGTAATTGGTTTATTTGAAATAAATGCTTTGAGTTTGAGTTGTTGAGCAGACAAATTTTTCGAACATAATATAAAGTAATGGATTAGCTTATACTTCAAAATCATTCAACGGGTGATTGATAGCATGTTACGCAATTAAAATAAGGTAGCATAATTTCATAGGTCCGTTAATCACATCTTATTTTACAAATGAAAAAAAAACAATATGAAATTGTTATAATAATATATTTAACAAAAAATATAAATACAATTATCTACAATAATAATTATTATTGTGACAAAATTGTGTTAATTTTTTTATTATTCAATTATTTGAAATCCATTGAGCAATTTTTCTTTAAACTAAATAAATAAATACTAATGTCCTAGTGACTTGGTGGTACTACAACTAAAGAAATAAATTAATTGATTCAAACTGACTGACTTCGAGTGATTCATAGAGAAAAAGTTCAAATATTTTAGATCAAAATACATATTTTATTTTGTCCTTCGATTGGACATTTCATAATAGTTTTATTTTACTAGTTCCCTACTTTTTTTGCTAATGCAGTAGGGCGTTTTGTTTCGTCACAGAAATATTTTTTTCTTTTGTTCAACTATTTTTTAGTTTTGTGACACAGACAACCGTCGGCCTCAGTGCGCAAAAAAGTATCACAAGGAATTAAAAATAAAATCGATATTCCCATATGAATCGAATCAAAGTCAGTCTTCAGTTAACAAATACTTAAAAAATAAGAATAAATAACGTCTTGCTACTAAAACTATGTTTTGGACGTAGCTGTCATAATTACACCTCTTAGTAAATGCAAAATATAGGAAATTACTAACAATAAAACTTCTGTGTAATTAAACAGTAGGTATAGTCGAAGTCGTAATTCCTTTACCAATTTTAACAACAATGCCCAGAAAAGGACATTGACAATCCTTATTAATTATATGAGAGTTGGAGCAAGTGCTGCCCAGAACGGACACACAGTGCATTATGTTCCTTGGACGTGTACTAGTCTGTAAACCAAAGCTCTTTAAAATCTATCCAAGGAGTTTTATTGAGAAAAAGTACCTTTTGTAGTTTTTATTGATGAATAATGACAAATAATGGCGCATTTTATTAATTAATGACAGCAATTATTTTAAACGATTACACACATTATTATTTCCTTATATACATAATCATTTACATTTTTAAATATTTTTATAAAAACCTTTAAAAATATTTAAAAAATTGTAGCTCACTGGTATCGGGAATACGGTCCAAGCTACTGCTGGTCAGGGCTCCTGAGAGAGGGACCTCCCAACGATACGTGCCGTGTCTAGAAGTACCGCTTTCTAGATCAAATTTCACTAAGTTTACACTATCCAACTGTCACATAGACAAATAGACTCTGTCATTTTTTGTCGTTTAAGTAACATTCAATCTTAGGGTGGTAAAACAATTACGAGGTGGATTATACAAAATAATGTTACGGAGAGTCCCCGAATGGATTTCGTCAAAGTTCGGTATACGCTGTCCTTTTCTGAACATAAGTGTAAGATAAGGACGGCTAACGCCATTCGGAAAATGTTACAGCACTTTCGTTGTCCTTCGTAGGCTCAATTTATTGACCATAAAAATAAATATTATACATATACTATTACTACGGTACAATAGAAAAACATGGCTCATTTAATTACACATTATTTCAATAATTTAAATTGAATGCTTATTATACGAATTACTTTCCAAATAGTTTGATTGATTACATAAAAGTTCAGATTATGCCACTGTAGATAATTTTTGCAGGGCATTGGAATAAGTTTGAAAAAGACTATTGATTACCTTCATTTTGTAGGTATTCATTTTTAAATAAATAACATAACATAATATCACGCCTCGTGTTCCCGAAGGGTAGGGCAGTGGTGTGCCTATAGTACACCCACATTTCTCCAGTTATGTTTAAGTCCCATATAATAGGGGGCCTAGCCTAGCCATCAACCGGACACAAATCCAGACTGCGGGCTGCTACTGAAAAATTCCAGATATAAAAACCCAATAACACTTTGCTCGACCTGGGAATCGAACTCAGGACCTCATGCTCGGCAGTAGCGCTTGCGGCCACTAGTCTCCACGAAGCAGTAATAAAAATCAAATAATCTTAATTTAATTTTGCTTCAACGATTTAACATTAATTCTAAGGTTCTAAAATAAATAAAGTATTATTTAAATAAGCCTCCTTCGTAAAAAAATAATAGTATCAATTGAAATTAAAATTTTAAAGTAAATTGTTAAAAGTAAAAGAACCTTCCAATTACTGAAATTTCACATTTGCTAATAATATTTAGGTAATGACACTTTTGTCAGTTAATATTTTTTTTTTACATTTTACTACTTAAGTATTTGCAAAAACTGAAATACATTATGATTTGCAAATTTAAAGTGCATAATTCATTTGCAAAACTTGAAATGCATAAATAATTTTCAAAAAATTTAATCAATGTACCTGACGTGTTTCATTTTCTATTTCTATTGAAATCTATATCGCAGTTCGGATAGGCTGTTAGACAGTCTTTCTGCTCTTGACCTTCTCGAGCTGCTTGAACGTATCTGTAGTAGTGTATAGCCATTACGCTGTCTGCTGCTGGGACAAGTTCGTTGGAATCCCTGAAATAGAAAAAACATACAATTTTATTAAAAGTCACAGGAAATATTGATTTAGTGACATAAAACCTCTTTTACAAAGTAAGTAAATGACTGAATTTGAGTTCGAACTGAGTTCGAGAATATTTCAGTATTTGGCTTTTTTTACATTTTGAGGTTCATTTCTGTAGCTGCTGCTTATTACCAAAGTGAGATGTCAAATGTTACAAACATCGTATGAGACTACTGTAAGGCTACCTCGTTTTTTACAACTTTTTGGTAATGTTCTCTATGTGCCCCTTTCGGATCGGGCAGCGTTTTGTTTTTTTTTAATTATGTTGAATATAGGCATCGCGAAGTTCACTCATGGAAGAATACACATTTGGTACACCATATAGATTTGTGGATCAGGTGGAATTTATGTCAAGGCAGATCATAACATTAAAATAATGCTTTTATAATACACACGCTGATTAAGGTCATGCTAATAACTTCATTCTTATTTCTGAATCATTACTGTCAGAATATATTTTTGCGGATAGCTTTGACTAAGTGAATTGAACATCGAGGCAGAAGAAAAGCTGAATCGTCAATTTATCAACATAATTTTTAGTTCGTGTTTTATTGGTGTACTAACAGCTAAGAATTTCTTACAATGCTGTTAGTGTCATTTGTTTGGGTGTTTGTTTATTCTTTCCCAAAAAAATACACATTAAAGCAGTAATCAATATTTGCCAAACTGCAAAACAGTTTGTTTTAGAAAAGGTTTTTTTTTACCTAGAGAAGATACTTAGTTTTAGCAGTGATTATTGACTTTACTTCTAGAGAAGTGTGGTGACCCAGTGATACCGGCCTCGAGTTACGAGTTCTGGGTCGTGGGTTCGAACCCAGGCAGGCGCTTTACTTTGTGTAAATAATTTCATCACCACTGCAGTCAAAACGGTGAAGGAAAACATCGTGACGAAACCGGCATGTCCTAGCACTAAAACTTCGACGACCTTTGACATCTACCAACCCGCACTGGGCCCGCGTGGTGGATTACGGCCCACTCCCTCTCACAAAGAGTGGGAACATTATAGGCTGATTATGTATTTATTGACTTTAAGTTCAAGTTCATGAACGTAAAATGTCAAAGTAATCCAATCAAACAAAATCATTTATAATCTAAACGTTCATGATCATCAGTGAGTCACTCAACCTTGTAATGACCACAACTCGTGACGAATGGTAATGACACGTGTCGCGTGGATTACTGTCATTTTGCATCAAATACCGTCATTCCACGCCACTTGGAGCAATCGTGAGTAAATAGGGAGGAACATAAGACTTGTGTCTCTTAAATGAATGGTGGCACGAAGGATGTGAGTATGTAGTGTAATCATTTAAGTCAAATAAAACTAGGGTACGCTAGTCAATTTTGAAGAGCGTGACTGGATTTAAAGACACTGAGATGCGAGTCAAAAGTTGAAAATGAAAGGGGGTAAACTAATATTTAGCGTTTGACAAGAAATTGTTGAAACTAGGCTGGGAATAAGCACTTTTCAAACGTCAAAATTACATAAGACAGTCCCCCAAAAACGCCCGCCCTTCGCCACTTCCTAGTGCTTTAGCTGGGAAGGAGAAGTGACACAAACAAACTCCCCAGCAGCAACGATTATGAAGAAAGACGTTTTTTGCTTAGTTATTGGTAAAACTATATATTCAATCAACCTAAACCTGACCTTACAAGATAGTATGCATCACTTCATATTATACACGTTGTATGGAAGATCGACGCGCAAAGTGTAACCATAAACTCAGTACGTCATTCATACAACATTGTAATAGCTACTTTGGCAAAATCCATCGAACAGACTTTTTTTTTAATAACCGATGAAAAATTTCAACGCTGGTGGGTCTAGGATCATATATTATACTGAATTCATGATACAGTGTGCGCGTCGATGTCCTTACACTTTGTAAAAGCTTCATAATAATATTTTTGTGATTAACTTAAGATTCAGCACTGTACTTACTTGCTAAGGTGGCCTGAGACCAGGTTACTGTAAGGCGTATGCTTGAAGGGATCTCCATACAGAGCACACACGGCCCTTTCTCGACACCCGAGATCGTTAGCTCCCATCTGACTTAGCAACCCATCTACAGTATCTACCAGCGTCCCGTAGAACTTCTCTGCTGCTATTGTTTCCTGGAAAGTAAATGTTTAAATTGACTACTATGTATTTGTCTCATCTGCATGTATTTCTGCATCTTCTTCTCGTAATACAGGGAAGCATTGATCACCACCTCAGATCACCACGCTTTTGCTCAAGGCAAATTGGAAATAACAGATATAATTAATTTTTAGTCCAGGTTTCCTCACGATGTTTTGCTCCACCACCGGTGTCAGTGATGTCCAAGATAATAACAATAATATAGGTAAGTAGGTAGGTATTTTATAAAGAAGTTTGAACAACATTAACACACCGATTTATGAATATTATATGTCGAGATTTTTTCATTTCAAACAACAAACTGTGTGAAAGAAAGAACTGGATTTATGGAGAGCAGAACCATCAACCTTCAAGATTTATAGAAGTATACCTTAATAAACTTAAGCTTGATGATTAGCCTATAATGTTCCTACTGCTGGGGCACAAGCCTCCTCTCGGTATCTCCATTAAAAAGAGCTTAATGAAGGGCTTAATCGCTTAAAAAAGCGAGTAAGTAGTAGTGTCCCAGCAACACAACATTAAAATACATACATCATTTTTTTTTTTTTTTCCAACACTATTACATGTAACTGTAGATGAAACAAACACCACTAATCTATTTTAACAATATCATAAAATAAAGTTTGCTACTATGAATATATTATCAACTTTCAATACCAGAAAGTCAGATTTGTTTTTATTCCTGCCTGGGTTGCGGGTTTGTCAGAAAGAGATACCGTGGCCCTGGCAACTGAAGGAACATGGGTGAGTTTTAGTCAGTAAAAGTCTATCCCGCTCCGCCCAGAGCGGGGAGAAGTTATTTGAAAATTAACCAACCAAAAAAAAAAGGTTCGTCCATATTACAACTTACTGGATCCGACGCAGACAAAATCTGTTGCTGCTGTTTAACTAATTCCGTTTCGGCCTTGATCCGGTTTGTCTCCTTCAGCTTGACTGCAGATACCCTCAGTATCTCGTCCCTGACCGGAGAAGGTGGCGCCCGAGCTGCTATCGATGCTGCTCGAATCTGAAAATATTGAGATAGATGGGGTAAGAGATCTTCTTTATTATTGAATCATTAAGGCCTTCATGAATGACGATGCTTTCTGTTTCATCAAGGACAGCCTTTAAGCCAAAGTTAAATCATTTAATTTCAAGTAGGCCAATAAACGGCACTTTTCAATGTCAAATTCACAATAATTCTGTAATGGTTCAAGTTGCCCATTCCACAAGGTAGTTCCACAAACAAACTTGCTGACTTTCAACATGGCCGTGTATGCACACGTCCGTGTTGTCAGTCAGCAAGTCACTAATCCGAATTTTTTAAAGTATTCGTGTCACTATTTAGTGACAGGAATACCTACTTAAAAAAACCGGATTAGTGCGAGTTGAACCGGCATGATGAGGGTGCCGTACAATTAATATATTATCTACCATGTTTTTTATCCCATGATAATTTTTATCCTAAGAACAAACAATATTTTAGTTGCAAAAGATATTCTCCCATACATTCCGACTGCAAACGTACAATATTGAGAGATTTACATTGTATTTTGACACCATAGACTTCTTATAGGCTTTCCTGTTATCTGTAAGTTAAGAACTATTCGGAGATAAAGGAGGAATGGTCAATGTTCGTCTAAATAGATGAAAATTTACCATTATCTCCGAAAAAACTGAGGGGGATTTAAGAAAATTCTTATTTATTTATGGATTACTAACAAGATACATTACAATAATATATTTTACAACAATAAAAACTTATCTAATATAGAATAACCTGTAATGCATACTCAATTACAGGTAACCACAGCTCACACTCTTAAATTACTTTACAACCGTAATAAATTAAAATAATAAAAAAAAAATGAAACCCTCACAACAAGCCCTTTTCATTCAATAAGTCACACGGTACAGTTTGCAAAAAAATAATTTACCCCCAAAAGTGACCGTCATATTCAAAATTAATTAATTTACGTTACACATCCTGTTTGGATCACAAAAAAAATTCATATGTGTACCTAATTTCAACTTAGCCGATTTTATCAGAATCTACTGCACATCGGTCCAGTATATTCGGAAAAAATTGGCTGTGAGACGGACAGGCACAGTCACACGAGTGATCCTATTAGGGTTCCACTTTTTCCTTTATAGGTACGGAACCCTAAAAATGGAAATTATTATGTGGTAGGTGCTGTATTAGTGGCTATGGGCTGTATTTTATGTAGTGGATGCTAGCGTTAAAGAATCGAATGATTACTCAATGTGAAGTCGGTGGTGCGAAATTCAGCAATAAAAATTTCGCCATGTGCTTCTATTACCACATAATTATAGGAATAGAAAGCAAGCCTTTTTTCCTATGTAGCATTCACTGCATGTTTCTGTTACGTAACTGTACCTGTAGTAAATAGAAATTCATCAATATATTCACCACAATAATCGAAACATTCACTTTCTAAACCATCTTAGTCCAAATCGTTTTTAATGAAATAAAGCTCTGCTATAACTTAGTACAATAATGTTCAAATTAAACGTCACTGCTCCCCCGATAATCACTAATAAGCGTGAAGGTACAGATTTATCAGTATATCAGGTATACGTTAAAACTGGTATGGTGGATGGCCTAGAATGTTAAATTAATGAACCTGTTGTATTGGTAACATAAATACATAAGTGAAAATTATAAAGAGGGCTTGGAATTTTTGGATTTTCTCTTACGTCGTCTCGCTGGGTAAGGCAACTTACTTATGTACAAAGAGAAACTGTCAAAAGATCAGTAACAATATTTCTATGCATATTAAATCTTCTTCTTCGATTTATTCTTGGTTAGGCCCACTGAGTTTGGTCCTACATAAAAAATCCTGGGTCATCCCAAACAATTATTATGCTTTCTTCGTCCCAAAATATAATTTTAATAATTTTATTCTCGCTTCGTCCTATTTTATATTCCTTGTACGGCCCATATTTTTTTGTATAGGCCATACTTACTTTATTGTACAATCAGTAAAAAAGGGTTACGTATATATGTATATATATAAATATTTAACATCAATCAACTATTTACAACAACCGCTCCTCTCTGTCATCTCCGCGAGAGAAAATTTACTCGTATTATTTTATAATAACACTATTCATGCAAGCCTAGTGCTTTTTAAATTGTGCACAACGGGTCGTGTCATGAACAGAATACCGTCTTGTATGCATGCAATGTAATACGGATAAAAAGTATCAAGGTTATTTAAAACTATTTCATCCAAATTCTAATTAGTGGGATATTATTACTAATGATTGAAATACTCTCTTGAATTCATGGAAGCCTGGTACTTTATATTAGGTTACTGCCATTACTACCTACAGAGAAATAATAATTAGGTATTTCTACAATTTTCTGCGCATCTTTCTTAATTTTTCTTTCCTTAAGAACCTTTTACAAAGTAATGGAAAACTTAAAAAAAAAGGTTGAATGAAATCGGTAAAGTCGTTCTCAAGTTATGGCGTTACCAAGGAAAAAAGAGATTATTTTTTATATAGATTATTGTTTCAAAATTTTGATTGATTGATTTTGATTTCTTTAAATTTCAAAAAAGTACTTTTTTTTTTGTTGAGTGTACCTTTAATGTACTCGTAATTTGGGACGAATCACAACTTTAATAGTGATATGGGACAAACTAAGAATTTTTTGGAATTTGGGACTGAACTACAGGGCGAACGAAGAATAAATCTCTTCTTCACATATCCCATCAATACTTAATGTTTGGGGAATGATATATTGCATAGAGTAGAGAACTAGTGATAGTAGAGGTAATTTAGCCAACGCGTCTTGTTCTTAAATTGGTATTAACTTACCAAAGCTTCCTTTTCAGCTGACAGTGGATCTTTCGGCGTTGTCTTTTTGTTATTTCGGTAGTATGGATTCGGCGGTCCTACGGGTCTGAAAAGTAAAAATGAAGTCATTTATTGATTATTATTCCACGCAGTCCATCAAGGCCATCATTAGCTGTGAAAAACAAAGTAAACTCTTTTTTATGACAAAACTTCCGCAGAACAAAACGTAAGAACTATCATAACTTTCATCATTACCATATTATTCATCTTCAACCTCGATCAAAATTGACGTGGGAGGTTAAGCCTTAAAAGCGTTTTATTGTTTTTCCCTTTGTGGGTTAAGTAGGTCTCCAGACCATAAATATTTTATGCATGAGTCATTGTTTTCTATAATAATAATATTATAATCTTTTATAATTTAACAGTTTATACTTGACAATGTTTGAATGTTTATCCATGCTTTAATTTTTAACAAACCCGGCAATTTATACTATATTTAATTTATACTATAGCTCTCTATGTGCCATGCATTCATTTATCAACTACTCTAACATGGTTCCAGACCAAACAAGCGCTTACCTTCCAGCGTTAGTGACTGGCACTCTCTGTGGTACATTCGATGATGCTGCCACAGTTTGGGGTATGTTGTTACTTGCTGCGTATTCTCCTACGTTCATGGATGGTCCTGAAATATAAATTACTTTTTAAAAATCTTATCTCTTACTTCACAGGTTTTAAAGATTCTTAATTTGATAGGCAATAGGTTTGCGTTGCCTTTTAATTTACCAGCAACCCCAATAGTGACATGACGGAACGATCTATAAAAGCAGTATTCACATTACCAAATTCTTGTACCATCCTCAGGACTAGGATTAGTTTAGTAGGTAAGGCTAAATTTAAAGACATTCTGACTTGAGTAAAAATAAATATTATGCAGGCTGACAACAGTCAATCTATAGATAAAACTGCAGTTTCCTTACCTGGAGGCATGCCGAGTCCCCAAGCGTTAATATCGTTAGCATCACCCAGAGTCGGCTTGAAGTTTGTTATCGCATTACGATGAATGTCTCCTATGATGTAGCTGTGGAAAACAATCAAATTATTATTTTTCATTGGCCAGTTCATTATCATCCTCTTGTTATTATGTTGTAGCCTAAATTGAATACTCTTAACTTAAAAAAATGTACAGAAGCGGACTTAATCCCACAGGCATTTTCTAACAGTCAATCTTGGGGTGATGCAGAGCCAAATAGTGGTAGGTGCAATAGGAATAATAATAATTGAAAAATATATGGACATTATTTCATGTTTGCAATCTTGTTTCTTTAATTTTGAATATGTTGGCAGCAGTTTGCATAGAAATAAGGCTAGGTTTTACCTAAATAATTTATTCACAACAGCTGAGATATTAATTCAGTTATTTCATTCTCAGAATTAAAAAATTATGGGTTTACTCTGTCATTGACGATTGGTCAATTAAAACGTAGTTTAGCCTTTACTACTCAGAATCAATTCATCATAATTATTGAGTACGATGACGGTAGGACATTGGTCGTAGTTGAGCTGAGTTGAGTTGATTGTTGAGTTGACTTGAACTTACACTCAATAATTATAATGAATTGATGTGTGATGATGAAATGTGATCTAAATGACCGAAAGAAATGGCAAATGTAATTTTGATGGCATTTCTACGATAAGTATTTTAATCGCTATGGGTGAAATGTATATCGATTTATATTTTAAGTGAATTGATTTGCAAAATATGATAAATGACTTTCGAATTTGCAAAAATATGAATATGCAAAAACATTATGGGCAGTTTATAATTTTTTTGTCGTAATTTCATTTGGATTGGTTTAAAATTCGAATCTATAAAATCTGCGTTCGAAAATTCTTTTAAATCAGTTTTGTACTCGTAAATAGTCAGTTGTGTAATAATTGTATATAGGTAAGCAATTTAGGAGAGCAGTGGTGGCCCAGTGGTAACGGCCCCGACCTTCGAGTTGTAGGTTGTGAGTTCGATCCCAGGCAGGCGCTTTACTTTGTGTCAATTATTTCATCACCACTGCTCTCAAAAAGGTGAAGGAAAACATCGTGAGGAAACCGGCATGTCCTAGAACCAAAAATTCAAAGACATGTGACATCTACCAACCCGCACTGGGCCGGCGTGGTAGATTTACAGCCCACCCCCTCTCAAGGAGAGGAGGTCTGTGTCGCAGCAGTGGGAACATTATAGGCTGATTATGTAAGCAATTTAATGTTAAAAATATGTTCTTAGGCGGAAGTCGACTAATCTTTTTCATATACTAAAAATAGCGTAGTAGTAACCTTAAAGGTACTTACTCAGTGCCAAGTGGAGCGCCGGAAAGCGGCCAGTTGTCATTATCATAATGATCCGAGGATGGTGGTGGACTCTGACTGTGAGGTCGTACCACCACTGATGATGGATGCGATGCATGGCCTGCGTATGCTGCTTGATGCCCATGTGGATTCTTAAATACAAAATAGTGTTTATTTAATTCTAAGGGAAAATTAGAAATAGTTCACTGAAAAATAAAGAAATTAGTCATCGATAATGGAAAAACGGAGTGCTAACATTTTGTAGTCTATGGCTAAGTAGGCCATTCAATTTATCCGCAAGCGGTAACATATTCTGCTAAGGATATTCAATCTCACTAGCTTATCAACATAAATTGATAATCGTACCAATATAACAATTTGTATTATTTAAGAGAAGATACCGTTGAGAATTTAGGTAGACTATAATTATCATAATAAGTAAATATTTCAAGATCATGTGCTTCGCTGAACATTTAGTATTTTCTGATGACTTTTGAAGCTAGGTGAATACTAAGAAAGGAATTTTCTAAATGTGTTTTTAAAAATACTAATGTTGCTCTGCTGTTGATCTCGAGCATGCTTGGACCGCAAACTGTTGCATGTCAACTGTCCAGTTTAGGTTAGAATTGGTGAGAATTACGTCATAATAGTAACTAATAAATTTATCAAGCTAGTAAATCAAAACTATCACTTTATTTATTTGAATACTCATGATGACGTGATATACATTCCAGTACATGAGATAAGAACATTAAACAATAATGATATTTATTTTAAACCAAAAACCTGAAATAGTGCTATTGTGGATCATACGAGTAATAATAGAACATAAAACCGATAAATTATTACGATACGTTTTTTCAACGATTTGCCTTTGATGACTGTAAACAGAGTTTATGCGTGCATTGACTTTGAGACAATTTAAAGACACTACCGAATACTTTCAGTCATATGAAGTGGAGAATATAGTCATAATTGGCGTTATCACGAAAATGAAAGACAATGTGCACGCAATTTATGATTGTCACGATAAAATGTATGATGGTGCACGAACTTATGTAAAAAACACGGTAGAAACGGTCGGTGTATATTAACTGATTTATGAGTCAGATAGTAAGCAGTGTTGTATTTTATTGCTGTTTAAGAATATAATTTAGTTTATATGACGGTAATAAATTACATTAATACCAGATATGCAGAATATGAAGTTGAAACTAAGTGGAGAGAAGGAAAACGTGTATACGAAATTATGTATGACTGGGTTTGTGAGTATCATATAAAAAAGTAAATCACATAGTAAAAACAAAAACCAACCTTATGGTGATGAGTAATCAAATGATGATGATGATGATACTTCGTCGTGTGATAATTCTGGTGATACCAAGAGCACAGCTTGAAGATATGGCTCAAAGCAGGGAACACGAACAACAGGAGTTTCAAGAAAATCTTTTTGGCAGTCGTCACTCCCATGATTAGAGGTAGCACGAAGACTAATTTGAGGGCTATGAGTTTGATGACTAAGATGATTGCTATGGCCGCTGTTACTAGTTTTTTCTTAATGTATTTTTCTGTAACAAATAAAATCGTTTTTGTGGTAAACTCCAATCCTTTTTAGTGAATAAGTAACTCTATATATTATTATTTTAAGATAATTCACTTAAATAAGTGCACTTCATACACGATTTGTTTAGTAAATCTTGTATTACAATAATCTGTACCTTCTCTTAGTAGAACTTACTTATTTTCTTAAAAAACAATCTCCCCACGCCATTATTCTCCTGCGGCTCCAGGTCTATGTGTACCAACGCGCCAGTCTTCGTCAGCGCCCTAGGAGATACTCTCAGAGTCGCTCCTTGGAAGAACATCTCTGGTAATGTCAGCTTCATGTCATGGGTTACTAGGAATTTGACGCTCTTCTCATAAAGAGCGTCTGTTATTTCTTCAAGTGGCGATTCTGGAACAAAATGATCGATGATCGTGTTAATAAAAAATATAAGAATTTAAAAACAAAAAATTGCTTACTTTTTATAATAATTTACACCAATAATAAAGTTACATGTAGGAAAGTACGTAAAATTATTTCGACTTATGGTCAAAAACGCAGGAAGGAATACAAAAGACATAATAATATCACAAATATTACCCCCAAAGTGAAGTTCATTACCGCGAGAACAGTAACTTTATACAGTTTTTTTTGCTAACTAAGCTATTCACACACATCATCACCACCATATAAGCTAAAAACTATTCATTCAAATTGTAATAGGTTACACGACACTTACAATGCAAAGAAAACCAAGTTTTATAACATAATGTCTTCCCATCTATTTCTCTTTCTCTATCTAACTTTCCTAGTCTTCATTTGTTTCTCAACATTATGATACAATATCAATCTAACCGAGAGTTTTAATTTCTCTTACATTGTGAGCTTCGATGCTTTCTTCCGGAATGCTACACGGTCTAGATTTGTAGTCGATTAAAGACTAGATGCATTAATCCGTGACTGACAAAGATTGTCGACTTTGCCTACGGCGTTCGATGGTCAGAAATTTTCATATTCGGACTAAACTTGTTGATAGACTTTGATTAAAAATAAGCTGTGCTGTTCTGTACAAATCTTAACGTGAAAACGAAGGTGGAGTGAGCTATCACTGTCCTATCATCAGTATCATCCTGATGGGATGACAGTTCCCTTCAAGCTCATTGCACCTAAGTTTTCACGGTGAGTTTTTTACAAGATAACACAAAAGGTGTTACAATCGAAACTATTCCGATTTTAGTAGTTATTCGTATTATTGACTCAATTCTAATCTTAAACCAAGTAGAAAACTTTGCCTAAAACCTATAATAATTTATTCTCAATGTATTTTATGTGTTAGTATCATTTGAATATTATATAAATAACTTTATTACTTTCTGAGTCACGGCCAACTATTCCAGCCCTACTTTCTTCAGCTATTAATCTATTTTTATAATCGTGGCATTTCCTTTGTTCAATAAGCTCTAGTAAGGTTTTCAAAACAATACATTCCTTTTGCAATTGCATTTGCTTGATATACTGTTATATTGACATCTACCAACCCGCACTTAGCCCGCGTGGTAGCTTACAGCCCACTCCCTCTCGAAGTAGAGGAGGCCTGTATCGCAGCAGTGGGAATAATATAGGCTGATTAGGCTAGGACTGTTATAATAGGATGGGGAAAAAGTTTCTTCGCATTTTTTAAGAAAATTCAAAACATTTTTTAATATAGTTTATTTACATTTAACTAAAGTATGTAGGTTCCATTTTGTTCGATAACTTTTTGCCATTTTGTAGGTAGAGACATGATCCCATTGCTATAGAAATTTTGGGACTTCTGATCAAAATACCGCGACAAGTGGTTTTGCCCGTCCTCTCGTGATGTTAACCTGACACTGCCTAAAGAATTCTGAAGAGACCGAAACAGGTGGAAATCTGAAGGTGCAAGGTCAGGACTATACGGCGGATGCATTAATACCTCCCAGCCGAACTCTCTTATTTTTTGCTAAGTGGCTAAAGATGTGTGAGGTCTAGCGTTATCATGATGAAAAACCACACCCCTTCTTTTGATTAATTCCGGCCGCTTTCTCTCAACTTCTTGCTTTAATCTCATCAGTTGTTCGCAGTAGAGTTCAGAATCGATGGTCCTGCCTGGTGATAACAGCTCATAATGAATAATGCCCTTCCAATCCCACCACACACACAGCACCACCTTGTTGCGAGTTAACCCGGGTTTCGCCACAGTCTGTGAAGCCTGACCGGCCTTTGACCACGACCTTTTTCGCACTCTTGTCGTACGTGATCCACTTTTCATCACCAGTTATCAGCTTCTTCAAAAATGGTTCGATTTCATTACGTCGTAATAAAGAATCACAAATGAGTACACGGTTCATTAGGTTTCTTTCAGTGAGCTCGTGAGGTACCCAAATATCGAGTTTTTTTGTGTACCCAGTTTTTTTCAAATGTGCCAAAACTGTTTTGTGGTCAATTCCCAGTTCTTCAGCTACGTCGTAACTACTGATATGCCGATCTTGCTCCACTTTTAAAAAAATGGCATCCATTTTATCCGTAATAGGGCGACCAGAGCGACGTGCATCTTTGACATCAAAATTTCCGGATTGAAAACGCCTAAACCAAATTTATGCTACTCTCACAGACACTGCACTAGGTCCATAAACATCGCAAATTTTTTTCGCGGTTTGCGTTGCATTTTTACCTTTTTTGTAGTAAAATTTTAAAATGTATCGAATTTCTTCATTAGATTCACTCATCTTGACTGTACGAAAAACAAATGAAAATCACACATTTTCCTAATTTGAATTTGGAATTATGTTCTTTAAAATTTAAACTTTCAATGATACCAAAACCAGATACAAATAGTATAGCCAAAGAGATTTTATTACAAGTTCATACATACTATAATGCGAAAAGACTTTTTCCCCAACCTAATATTATAACATAACATTACTCCAGGGGCTAAAGCCTAAAATGGACGCTTTAGCAGAATCATAATGTGATCTGCGTACAATTCATACATCCCGCAATTAATCTGTTTGACAGCTGCTATTTGACATTAGACTTCATTATAGCAATTCATAATTTGTGGACTATTTTAAGAAACTCCATACAAAACTGTCAAGTAGATGAATTGCGGGATATGAATTGCACGCAGATCATATTATGATTCTGCCAAAGCGTCCGTTTTAGGCCCCCCGTACTTCCTTCCTGTGGGTCTACTAAACTTTCACTCACATTTCGCCAGTTATGTTTAAGTCATATGTTATACGGGGCGAGCCTGAGAAATTCCTGACAAAAACCTGAATCGATTTTATTATAATGCTGGAGCTGCAGCTCCATGAAATTAAGACGAAAAATATTGATTATCATGACAATGCAATAAAAAAACGTGTCGAAAAAAAGTCAAAGCTGTAAATGTCAAGCCGAGTCCTGCGGGGCGAGCACGGCCTACTGTGACATGACTTGAGCACAGTTGGAGCAATAAAACTGTTTTGTCATAAAATGCTAGTACAAATTGACATGACATAATTTATCATGTCTTGTTACAAATGTCTTGGTACGCCCGTGCTCGGCCAACTGCTGACTGACATTGTCATTGTCATTGTCACGTCATTTGCCACAGGACTGCTATCCCTAAAATATAAATAATGTTTGTAGTTAGTGATGCAAACATTTTATTTTTCTTTTTTTCTTGTTTAAAAAAAAACGGGTGGCTGTAAAAAAAAATTAAATGCCCAAAGACATCAAAATAATTACCCTCTTTAAGCCTATATAGGTCAGAAGGCTGTTTAAATTTTCATTTATTTTTGTACCAAGCCCCATACATTTCGTGAACGTCTCCTTTCTTAAAAGATTTTCAACTTTATCGTTAAAGCATAAGGTTCAAGGTTGATTGGGAAAATTTTACAGTTTCGGGTAGTTTGACCTGCTGGCGTCTGTACATACATTGTTTAAAAACAAAACGAGTTTATACATTTAACATTTTCGTTTGCCAGTTTTAGAAATCAGCAAACGATCAAATGTGAAGTCCCTAAGCTTCTCTTACGCCAGTTTTCCATTACAACATAATATCAACCGTGGTGTGCATGTAATTGGGACACGATAGAGTTTATTCAGACTTTAATAGCCCGTCATTTGTTCGTCGCGTGATTTTAGGCTTTGTGTTAGTTTCGTTAAGGTATGAGATTAATGTTTTTGTGACGTTATCTTTAGTAAACCTTCTTCAATCAATCAATCAATAATTTATTTTGTTAAACATAGGTAAGGTTACAGATAGTATATTGTCTAAAATATGTACACTATGTTTTGCCAATAAATGGCGTACAAAATTAACATAATATAAAAGAAATTACAATTAAGGTGGCATGCCATCAGTACTTGCATTCTGCATTTCAAAAACAAGTGTTTGGCGTTGACAAATATCATCATCATCATTTCAGCCGAAAGACGTCCACTGCTGGATATAGGCCTCCCCCAAAGAGAGGGTTTGCCATAATCGCTACGCTTGGCAGGCGGGTTGGCGATCGCAGTATGGTGTTAAAATGCATAGAAAACGCTGCAGCTTAATCTCTAGTATGTCCCTTAGTCGCCTTTTACGACACCCACGGGAAGAAATAGGGTAGAGCTATTCTTTACGTCCGGCCCCACACAGAAAACCGTTCGTACCTACCTACATTTAAAATAAAATTGCTACTGGACTACATTTACCTTAGTTATGTATTTATTCACTAAGTGAACAATGTATGTTCTTTTGGAATAAATAAAGAAACTTAAAAAAAAAAGAAGACAAATCAAGACTTTTCTTAAACCCAAATAGAAAGATACATTAATATGAAGAAGCATGGTGCATATTGTAAGAATAGCGAGGCCGGTGGACCGTTGCCTCTGTAATTTCTAGTTCCTAAATGAAAACATGATGGAATTTAAACATCAGTCGTGGAAACAAGACAACAATAGGGCAAGATATATATTTTTACATAATATCTTTGCGACAATGATAGGAAACTAACATGTAACGTAATAACTAAGAAAAACATAAATAGCTACCTAATTAAAGCCATATGGAATCGTAACCCGACTCTTGAAAGTAATCAGAAATAATGAATTACTGATCTTGCACAACGACACTAAAATCACCGTATCACATCACAGCAACCTGTTCAGCTCAAATATATCATGTTCTTGCAACAAAATATTTGCAATTTCTACCTTTCTTCTGTAACCGCAACATTTAGGTAGTTTAAAGATGTTTGTCAGTCACCATGACGAGTGGCGGACCCTTTGTGGTTGGCCACAGAACAAGTGCTACGCTTTATGGGCTACTGACCTAGTGAGGAGTGAGCTTTTCTTGATACAGGTACCTATGTAAATTTATTTATGCAAACACAAAGTTTGAAATTAGAAAATGGCTTTTCACCTATTGCAAATGCTCGTTTTAGTATTTGCAAAGATTGAAAAAGTGAGTTTAGCTGTTCTTTTTAGGGTTCCCTACCCAAAGGGTAAAACGGGAACCCTATTATAAGGCTCCGCCGCGCCGTCTGTCTGTCTGTCTGTCCGTCTGTCACCAGGCTGTATCTCATGAACCGTGATAGTTAGACAATTGAAATTTTCACAGATGATGTATTTCTGTTGCCGCTATAACAACAAATACTAAAAACCAGAATATCATAAATATTTAAGGGGGCTCCCATACAACAAACGTGATTTTTTTGCCGTTTTTATAGACAATGGTACGGAACCCTTAGTGCGCGAGTCCGACTCGCACTTGGCCGGTTATTTTTGATAATGATATGGTGATGAGGTTGATAGTGAAAATTGGTAAAGACTGATAAAACTAATCAACTAAACCCTAAGCTTATTCATTCATGCTAAAGCAATTAGAAGAAAAAACAATTGAATAGGAAACATGTGACATGAGGTCATGCATAAAGAAAAAAACGTTTTTCACCATCCGCTCAATTATGATGAGTGGTAATTTATAACGACGATTACTGCGTTAACTAGATAAAGTATTGGGAAGTTTAATGCAGAGAGTAACTAAGAGGAAAATTGTTACATGATAGGTAGGTACCGTACCTAACACAAAATTAAGTCCTTGAATTTTTCTGCTCTTTTTTTATAGGTACCTTCCTATATCCTAATATCTATGTGGAGAACCAGAGCATCTACTGCAATATGTTTCAATTTTAAACTTATAATTATGCTCAAACACATAAGCCCCTTGATCTAGGATTTGGACTAATTGAAAAGAATACGACTTTGATCTATGCGTGAGTTCATGACATCCTCTAAGATAGCAATCATTCCACGAAGTACGTAGGTACCTTTTAATAAATACAACCCATCATACCTGTCACTACACAACACTACTGTAATCGATGTTTTCGTTGCAAAAAGTGCCCATTTTAAGATATTTTCAGCAAAATAATGGATACCGATTTTCCTCCATTCTTAGCACCTAAAAAGACCATTAGAACATACCTAACTTTTTCTACAAACGCGACTCATGCCACCGTCGTTACAACAGTTACACAATCAAATGTAACCCTTTCTAGACACGCAATAAGAATTACAACAACTGCAGATATACTTTGCCGCCGGACACGAAGAAACGATTCGAGGAGACTATTCAATTTAGAACCTTGTTTTGTATGGAATAAGACTAATATTGTTCACTGTATTTATTAGTCTATTTTGCTTTCACTATGGAATGCAAAATGCTTTCGAAATCACGTTTGCGATGAATTAATTCGCAGATGGTCGATGGTAAAAAAAATGAAAGTGTACCTAAGTCAAAAAGAAAAATGTCGTAATTTAATAAGAGTTTGGGTGGTAATTGGGACGTTAATATTTTGCCGATATGATGTAATGCCAAGCATTGTGATGACACATCATATTTTAGGGACAATGATAAATAAATCACCACTGCGTGAAAAAGGTGGCCTCAAAAAAAAAAATTGTGTTACCACATACAATATATTTAGAGATTCAAGGTTTAATGCATTTAGGTTTAATGCTTCGCCGCAGTCGGATAATATTATAAGAGAGTGTCTTATAATATTATCCGACTGCGGCGAAGCCAAAAAAGGAGGGTTTATATGTTTGACCTGTATGTTGGTATGTATGTATGTTAGTATGTATATCCGTTCTTAGTTCCCGCGTAACTAGAACTAAACAGTTGAACCGATTTTGATGAATAATAATTTATTAATATGTCGTTAGATTCATCTTTAGTGCGCAAGTGTCACTGGTTATATTAAAATTATAAAAAATCTAAACGGCGGAATTTTGCCGCCAAAAAGTTTGTTTGAAAAATAAAAATCTCCCAAACCTATAAAGTGGGGTATCAAAATGAAGAGGTTTAAAAGGTCATTACAAAAATATATTCAAATTATATGTCTAAATGTAATTTGGAATGATATATTATAAAAAAAAACAATCCCGAACTTTTGGAGTGAGCGAGTAAGAGGGCGTTATCACCCGATTATAAGTGAGTAAATAACCTAATTTACCATTTTATAATACTAACTAAAAAGTGTAAAGTAACAACAATCTAAAAACCCGACTGCGTAAAAAGTGAACCTTAAAAAAGATGGAAACAAGATTTATATAACTTACTTAATACTATAAACAATCTCATGCAGTCGGAGACAATACGGTCTATATAAGGTGTATCTATTCATACTCTAAATCTCTTAAGGGGTCATTGTACTCATCATTATGAACAACTTTTACTATGGGACCAAAGTTGAAATCGCGAAAAAAAATCAGCTGTTCCCTACATTTTGACGAGATAAGCGAACAAAAATGTAGGGAACAGCTGTTTTTTTTCGCGATTTCAACTTTGGTCCCATAGTAAAAGTTGTTTTTAATGATGAGTACAATGACCCCTTAAGAGATTTCGTGTGTGAATAGAATACACCTTATAAAGTTAAATTTAAGAACATGCCTCCGACTGCATGATATTGTTTATAGTATTAAGTTTTATAAATCATGTTTCCGTCTTTTTTAATTAAAGTTCTGTTTTTACGCAGTCAGGTTTTTAGTTTTTTTTAATTTTCTTATTTTTTTACTTACGCTATCTTGTGAGGAACACAGACAATGGAAAAGATAATTATGATAGAAATAGGTACATAACACAACATTGACAGCATCTAGACAAGTGACTATAAAACCGTTATTATTATCAAATTACGACAATTTTTTAATTTGATCTCCAACTCGAATAAGAACAGAATTGAACGACATAAAAAGCCTGAGAATCGTGGCCAAAGAAAACTTTAAGAGCTTTTTATCATCTGCATTTTAGATCGTATATTAATTTTACAGCTGACACTTCTCTAACACATCCAGTTCTACAGCTTCCTGTATCTCTATTTATCTTCTTAATCAAGCTTGCACTTTTGGTAATCATCATCTATCTCATTGCCTTGACCTTAAGGCAGCTCAAGTGTTCACCTACCATCACTTTCGTTGGCACCCAGACACATTTCCACGGTTGGTGGCTGCATCGCACTTGTTTCTGAAATGGCAGTTTGCATGGCACACATATCCACTCACGTTGTTGTGATATTTGCACCACAATGGGTAATTGCTTGTTTGAATTGTTAGTGTTACCAAGAAATGGTTTAAAGATGGTAATGGCTATTATTATTCGTAATAGTAGTGTTGACTGTAACAATACATTTTAGTTCTAGATAATCTTAGCTTATAAAAAAAGTAAACAGTATTGTTATTCAAGTTTTACCCCGTGTTTTTTAAGTTTCAAGATCTACAATGTCTATTCAGTAATGTTCACGATTTTATGTATCATACTGTCATGAAGAACAAAAGTTATTTTTAGTTGACAATCCCATCATAGATAATATGTTTTCATTCATTTTTCTTTTGTTTTTATTTAACGGCAGTTTGGACTATTGTCAAAAATATATTATGGCCATTTTTAGGAATATTCGGAAACCCAATGGACTACTAATAAATCTCTTTAATCCTGCAGAATTTCAGATTGATAATGACTAAAGTAGGTTCATAATAAATATTACTGTAATGGCGTCTAAAAGATCTGTACACTCTTATATCCTTATCAATTATTATAATACAAAAGTTGAGTATCATTAAAATTTAATGCTACTCTTCTTTTCAAAAGCTAGCTTAGTCTGACATTCTCACGATTCATAAAATCTGCATAAAAGATATCTCTGCAGTGAATGGTCTGATCATTCTAATTCACGTCATCAAGATCAAGGCTTTATGCAATGATGTCATTGACCGTCGCCGTCGCAATGTTTGAGACAGAATCAGAAAGTTCACGGTTCTCAGGTGATTGGCATATTCTTGTGCTGTTTGTAGAGAGTTATTAGCCTAGCCTGATTTTATGTACGTCAGTATACAGTCTACCAAGATGCGTTGGTATATACCAGTCATTATTTTCATCATCTTCTCTGGAAGATGATGGAACAAAGAAAAGAAAAGAAAGAAAAAAAATTGTTTATTCTGCACAAACAAGACACACTTTACAAAAATAAAAAATTAAATAAATAATGACCGGTATATACCGCCAACTCCAAGTAAATAGGAACAAAGTGTGCCTTGTCCCTATTTATTTGGAGTTGGCGGTATATGTTGTTTCCTTCCATAGATTTATGCCTTCATATGACCTTCATAACCATCAGTATCATACGTAAAACTAATTTTATACAACTTAAAAGTCATAGAAGTCTTGTGAATACATGATGCACTGCACCATGAAGCATAGGTCATTATTTATTAGGGTTCCATACCTTAAAACGAAAGAACGGAACCCTTATAGGATCACTTCGTTGTCCGTCTGTCTGTCTGTCAGTCTGTCAAGACCCCTTTTCTCAGGAACCTGTGCAGTTATTAAGTTGAAATTAATATCAAATACGTAGATCTACGGTCCCTTGAAGCTTTAAAAAAATAAAGCGTCTAAGTCAACACAATAAAAAATACGGTGATTTATGCGACATATTTTGATACTCACAAGTAAATCAAAACCCGTACTTCCCGTTGACCTAGAATCTTGAAATTTGGCAAGGAGCAAAGTCTCACAGCACAAGTAAAGGAGAAAGTCCGAATATCTTAGTTTGTAGTTTTAACACATTAAAAAAAAAATGTTTTGCGATAACAAACTTACATTTTCAGTTGGAAAATTGACCGTGGCGTACATCGGTGTATGGGAGAACATGTTTTTCAACTACAATGTTTAGTTTGTTTTTGGGTTAAATGCGTCCCAACTACGGATCCCTTCATTGTGCGTGGTCCGACACGCACTTGGCCGGTTTTTTAACAAAATCATCGATCTACTCCAGGAATTTCTCTTGGATTTTGTGATCCAAGAGGTGCTGCGCGGTGATGCGATTCCGATCCTGCACGAAACAAATATCTGTAGCGCATACAAATATTTGTTTCGTGCGGGAATTAACCCCGCGACACTTAGCATAGTGATGACGTGCCGCCAGTACAGCACGTGACTTGGTTCATACTTTGAAAAGTATTATATTTATTATTTTAATTTATTGTGAATGTGAGCACTAGGTGGGTCATTTTTTCTTTTCTTTTTTTCAGTTAATTTTAATGATGTCTGGCATTTTGAGCACTTTAAGCGGTCTACACAAAACTCCTTTTGTATGGTATTGTTCGTCGAGTCGTTGAGCTCCTTAAGTCTTGAGTTGAGCTGCACGATTACTGACTGGACAAGTGGACCCACTCAAATTTTTGTGGTTCTTTCCTCAAAAAACCATTTCAAACATGTCTGACCAAGATTATGCATGGACTTTAAAAGAGACTTTGACCCCTGAGTTTGTTTCGCCATTTCTTCTCAGGGGTAGTCAGATAGGAAATGTCGACTACATTTAGCTTATTTTTTATTTTATTTTTTAATATGACGTTTAAAAGTGATTTCGATATCCTATTAACAGAATAAACGATTTCATGGCGTGACAAATAGCCACTGAAGAAAATGAAGGCAAAGAGGGAAGGATATGGGACCTTAATTTTGCCAAATTTCGGACTATTCATATTTCTACATAACATAAATACAGGGTAAAATTAAATTAGCTAGCGAAACACCGCAGATGTGTGATTCATGGGTATCGATAACTAAATAATTATGATCAAACAAAAAAAATATTAATTAATGAGGTTTTTTTTTGGGGTCATCAACCGCCGCGCCGTTAGTGTGGTTACTATTAGGTAGATGATATATATCAAAACATCTACCATACGCCCAGATTATAATTTAATTAAAACGATGAATGAAGAAAATGTAATTTAGTTGTGGCAAAATATCAGTTTAATGATAAAGTTTGTTTGTAGTAATTTCATAACTAGGAACTTTTCTACTCTCTACAAAATAATTTCATCAGTACCAATTTTCTCAAATCACAAATGATTTCAAGGCCAACAAAACACACTAAAATGCACAATTTAAACAATTTTTAACCATCCAAAATACATAAAATGTTGTCAAAAACCGGAACGAAAGTACAGACAACTAGTTTACACTCAAGATTTTGTTCGTGACCAGAGTTCAAGATAAATTGGTCAACAATGACACTGCCTACTAGATGCCGCATGAATTGCTCATTGTTTGAATACACAAATGCGTTTTCACCGTGAATATGGATTTCCTCAAGTCTCAATGATGTCTGCAATATGTCTGTAGGTTAGTTAGAGAAATCTTTATTTATGTTGGTACTGTGTTTCTGATGTGGTGTTCATTTGCATGTGTTGTTGGATTTCTTTTTGGTAGTAAAATTTTATTCACCTCTCAAATACATTTGATTTTGATTTAAAAAAAAATTGTAATTTTAATTATCATGGATCTGTTTATTATGTTATTATGATGTATGTTGACTTGAAAGAGCATGGCAGTTGAGAGTATGTCATGCTCACTTAAATGGTGCCAACAACACCAGGAGCACTGGCACTGCATTCGAATAATAAATTTCGGGAATTTTGGAAACATACCAATAAACTGAACATCAGTTCTGGCATTCCTTTGAGTGTCGAGGGTGTTACCGACGCAAAGATGATCGCTAACATGTTTAAAGGTCACTTCACCGTGGAATCCCTATAAGGTGCTTTCAAGTGGATGCCGGACGCTGATTGGAAATGATAAAAAAAAAAAGAAACATGGGAAATCCCCGGGACTTGACTGGCTCAGCGTCGAACATTTGCAAAATGCAGGGCCACACATCTCTAAACTTTTATAAATGTTTTTTAATCTGTGCATTGGACACTCCTACCTTCCTAGTGAACGAACGAAAACAATAGTTACTCCCATAATAAAAACAAGACATCTAATTATAGACCGACCTCACTGGCCACCGTTATTGCAAAGGTTCTAGCTAGACAGTGTGCTTGAGGCTCAGTTAACAGAATGTGTACACCTACATGATGCTCAGTTTGGTTTTCGCGCTGGACTTTCTACAGAGAGTGCTATACTGAACCTAAAGTACACTGTTGAGTAGGAAAACGCCCATTTATGTTTCTTATTTAGACCTTTCTAAAGATGTTGACCTTGTTACCTATGATAAACTCTGGGATAAGCTTAAGAAAACCAATTTATCTATTGAAATCAAATCAAATCAAAAGTCATTTATTCAAACTAGGCTGGAATCAGCACTTTTCGAACGTCAAGATTACATAAGACAGCGCCCTAAAAACATCCACCCTTTACCACTTCCTAGTGCTTTCCACTTATTTATTTATTTATTTATTTAATACTTTAAGCAGAAAAAAAAATGTACAGAGGCGGACTTAATGCCTGAGGCATTTTCTACCAGTCAACCTTTGGGTGATGCAGAGACAACCAGTGGTAGGTGCAATAACAAAAATTGTGAAATCAATATTTATTCAAATATGCATACATATACCTATTAAAAACTTAAATATAATATATATATACACCTAATTATACATAAATATAAGACCAAATAAATACATATATACACGAATATACCTATAAACCAAACAAACAGTGGGAAAACTTTACCGCTGTGATGATACTGCCAGCTTCTTACGAATGTGCTCGCGAACTTTAACTTTTAAGGTACTTATTGCAATAAAAATAAAAATAAACATTGTCATTAGTAGATTATGTCACTATTGGATAATTGGAATCCTAAAATTTTGGTATCAGAGTCAGGTCAATTATGTAAAGTGGGCTGGCGGCATCTTATCGGATCCATTATGAACTACTATGTGGAGTAAGACAGGGTGGATTGTCATCCCCAGTTTTGTTTAATCTGTATATTAATGCGCTAATCGTTGAGGTCAGCAGCATGCATGTCGGCTGTCACATAGACAATAATTGTGTTAATAATCTGATTATGCAGATGACATGGTGCTGCTGAGCCCAACGATCACTAGACTTGTGATATTAGTTACAGTGAGTGAGACGTACGAGGCTAGCCTCAAATATAATGTCACAAAAAGTAAGCTCTATTTAAAGCAGGTACCAAATCGCCAGATCAGATTCCTCCCGTGACTTTGAACAGAACTGCCATGAAAGTGGTCACCAGTTTTAAATATCTTGGGCACATAGTCACCGATCTTCTATGCAACGATGAGGACATGAACAGGGAATGTAGGGTGCTGTTGATCAGAGCGAACATGATGCCCACAGGTTTAAACGTTGTAATGCTCAAGTGAAATAACACTGTTCAGAGCGCATTGTTCATCACTATACATGTGCTGCTTGTGGGCTCATTATACGCAAAGATCATTCGCGCTCTTCGCGTCCGCTATAACAATTCGTTCAGGGCGTTGTTGGGGCTACCGCGCTGGTGCAGTGTGTCGGGCATGTTCGTGGAAACA
Source organism: Tiliacea citrago (assembly GCA_963921375.1). Classification (NCBI taxonomy): domain Eukaryota; kingdom Metazoa; phylum Arthropoda; class Insecta; order Lepidoptera; family Noctuidae; genus Tiliacea; species Tiliacea citrago. The sequence goes on from OY992802.1 coordinate 2,087,309, forward strand.
AAAAGAATCCCAGGACTTTGTAATATCTTGATTTAAAAGAGTGTCTTTGGAGTTTCTTGCCCATAGAGAACCAAAAGTAGAAATTGTGCTGTCTAAACAGTATTTAGATGATGCAAATCATTTGTTGCTTAACTTTTTATTGTATGCCAGAGGCTACAAACTTATATCGCGTAAATGGTGTAGGCTCAAATAATAAAAGCTCAGGTCGGTCGTTTATTTCTTTCACGCAGACGAGCAGCAAATTCTCTGGTCGGCAATATTACTACGTGTGATTTGATGTCAAACGAAAATTTTGTGGTTGCTACAGCTACATCTGTTTAATAAGAATTAGTTACCGGTAATGTTGTTAAGTAACTAAGTGGCGTCACATATCATAACTATGTAATAAAATTCAGTAACGAGGGCTTTTATCATTCGAAATTGCTAGGTTAATGAGCGATGAAAATACAAAATAAAAAATAAACTTTAAAACAAAATAAACATCATGTTAACAACTACAAATAAAAAGTAAGTGGCGTGTTTGTATATACAATTTATTTACTTTTAAAGACATAAAAATATTTATTTTTCATAAGATTATTATGACTAATCGGAAATCTAATCCAATATTTGCTTACATTGAGAATGTATAGCTTTTGCGTCATTAAGATTAAATGAACATGGTTTAATCGTGCAGTACACTATTCACTTTCGTGTAGTGTCAATAGCTTGAATTCAGTATGGTACCTACCTACTATTGACTAAACAAATTCACTCTAAACAGTCGCAAGTGCAAGTCGCAATATGAAGAAAATGTTTCAGATTAAAAGATTCTCTATTTTTGATGGCAGCAACGTCGAACCGTGAGAAAAAATGAATAACAATCATATCAAAAGTTATATTATGACTATTCAAATAAATGGTACTAGCATTATTATGGAGGTCGAGGTCCTATGACAGACATTCACATTACTTGCTAAGTAATTAGCCAAACATAAAATGCAAAAGAACTGCTAGTTTATAAGCTGTTAAATAAAAACACATGTAAACAGTTATTAGTAACATTGAGCTTATCAAACAAAAAATGTGCTTACCCGGTTCACTACCCTCAATTTCATTTTCTTCATCTAAGTGTCTCTCCTTCTCAGCTTCGTTATCGTTTCCAGTGAGGTAGATAGTATTAGCTTCCTTACTATACTTGTTGATATCCACACTATTCTTCTTAAAACACACTCCACTCGACACTTCCACATCACCATTCATCCCCAACCTATCATCTAAGTAGGAATAAACATTCTTCTGTAAACAACTCACTGACGGTGTTGCCGTGCACTTATTCAAAATATTGTCCCACAACACATTACCAGTCCTAAATGTACCATTTTGATAAACGTCACTAAAATATCTACCGGACACACTTTCGATAATCTTCATCCGTTTCGCTATATCGTCATTGTCACTGCACTGAATTTGTTTGGCACTAACTAATATTATAACTAGAAACTTGGCTATAGTATCGATTCCCATTTTATTTCTCTCTTGATAGCGTTCAGCCATTGTCAGATCATTACTAGTTTCTATCTATTTGTCACAGATAGTTTTATTTTGCACACACGTTTGGTCTCGTGCTATATCCGCGTAAGTCTACGCAAAATGATTCCATTCTCTTGAAGTTTTGTGTATTGTAATTTTGGAAAGTATGCTCATCTGTTTCTTGTTGACAGGTTAGAGTATTATCTGCTGTGTTGATCCGGATATATCTTGATGTTTCATCTGTAACAAGGAAATTAAATCATTTGACAGTGTGTAACTGACATGTTAACTTGGCGAAAAATAAAAACTGAGGTTGCAAATTATTTGTTTTTATTTTTACTGTTTTTGCTTATGTATTGTCATACGAATTCAGCAATGCCTTATTAGATATCTAACCCGAAATAAAAAACATCACGAGATGAAACGATTCAGAACCATTTCGGCAATTAGAAATGTAAACTTACTTTCGAAACTGTGATAGAAGAATATAGCTTTATCATTATAACGACGTATCGACCTAATTTTTTAAGCTTCCGTTTCCAAAAATGCAAGCTATGGAGCCACATAGCAAAAAGCAAATGGGTACACACAATGCAATAAAAAGTTCAAATTGATTGACCAATCTTAATTTTGAAAATTGAATTGAAGCTACTTTGATGTTTCTATTTTTTACCATATTTGTAATTCCACTAGTGTTGATCATGATTCGTATTTCGGGTACTCATATTAAGTACTTGAAATTCACACCACATTTTTGAAAGCAGTCCGTTTGTAGAAGTACTAAAGGTGAAAGTGAGAAGATGTCATCATCGGAAATATAATATATGATTTTTACATCCCCGTAAATTGGTCATGGCTTGTTAGCCAAAAGATATGTTGTTTATGACACTAACGATTTTCTGATGGCTTTATGGTTTCTATAAGATTATGGTTATTGATTCATTAGAGCAGCAAGTAATATTAAATGAGGAAAAGGACAGAAATGAAGAGGCACTAGAAAACGAACTTTACGCCCCTCATTACAAGAACAAATTTTAACGTTTAGGGTTATTCAGTGAATTCTAAAATGACAGCTAGAAGAGATGAGTATACGAAAAAAACATGCTGTGCTAATTCAAAATAAATAATGATGACAGCCAGATGACAATGAAGAAGATAAACTAACGACTAGTGGTGAAGTTCATTCGGTTTTGTAAGCGTAGCATTAACTTTTGGACAGGCCTCAAAAACAGGTATTTAAATACGAGGGAAAGCTCAAAATTTTAACATGACATAAGAAAGCAAAGTATTCCAAAAGGTCACTGATAAAACGTTGTCCGGGACTTAAATTTGTAACCCTTTTGCTATAAACGAGAAATTCTAGTTCTTACAAGGTATTGAAACAAGTCAGTATGTATGAGACTTCTGTCTATAAACGTAAAGATAACGATGACGCTATGATGTTTGGATGTGGTTTACTAATTTTTAATAGAATTAAATAATAACGAATTAAATTACCAAATAAAATACAAAATGATCTGGCAGACGTAGAAAAAGAATAAAACCTAACGCTATTTCGAGATAACAGATCTACGCCGGAATATACACGAACAGCAAAAGACACAGAAACCAGAGTTAAATAAAACAAGTTAAGTGAAGTAAATTACAATATTATTTCAAAACATAGAAGACGACTAAGAAATATTATAGACGTTTAAACAGCACAATTGTGCTCTCGTAGTTACAGACAAACTCAACAAGCTTATCAAGTAATTTGCACGCATACTATTCTCACAAATTGCATAGAATTATTGTAATGATTTTATTAGATTCTAAGAAATAAATAATAATGTATTCCAAATCCAGATTTTTGTCTCACGCAAGTGTGTTAAAAATTAGGCAGTAATGGAGCTGGATATTGCGGACGATATATAACTCATTAGAAATAGCTCATAGACTTATTCCTAAAAAAACTCTTTAGTTAATTACACTACTACTTCAGCAATAGAAATTAATAGATCAGAACCGACCGATCAAAATGCTATCAATTTTACCGTAAATTCTTCTTTACTTATAAATCATGAACCGATAGGAAAAAGTATTGCATTTTCATTATTTATGCCATAACTGTTGTTAATTAGAACATAACATAACATCACGCATGTAATCCCCGAAGGGTTAAGCAGAGGTGTACCTATAGTACACCCACATTTCGCTAGTTATGTTTAAGTCCCATGTAATAGAAGGCAAGCCTATTGCCATCAACCGGGCACAAATCCAGACTCCGGGCTGCTGCTGAAAAATTCCTAATGGAAAATCCCAATAGGTAACACTTTGCCCGACAGTACTCGAACCCAGGGCCTCACCGGCTTGCGACCACTAGACCAACGGGGCGGCTTAGTTAATTATAAACATGTTTATTTATGATATAAAGTGGTACATACTGTTTGTTAAGTGTTAGTCCGTAAGCTACTTGATGCGTGAAGAGGTTAATCAGTTACTTTATCAGCTTCCATTGTTTCTGATTTGTTATTATAGATCTTATGTGGTTGTTTTATATTCTTTAACTAGGTATATAATTTATTATCAGCCATGATTGTCCCACTGCTAGGCAAAAGCCTCCCTACTCTTTATGACCGCTTTCTGTCCAGAGCTGCCAAGGACCAATCTTTATTAAAGGAATCCAGCTGATCCAGGCATCTCCGTCTGAGCCTACCGCAATGTCATTACCACTAAGCGGCCAAACATATGACCCAGTGGACACTGGGTCATATGTTTGGCCCATTGATCATCTAACATGCGGCAGATATGTCTAGCCCAATTCCATTTAAGCGTGACAGCTTTCCGAGTTAGAGGTATTATATTATAAATAATCTTACTAACTTAATTATTAAGAATAATCAGCATTATGTCTGATTGATTAAATAGATATTTTATGGTTGTCCTCTAATCTGTGACTATAAGTCCTTGGTCGGTATTACTTTTTAGTAAGGCTGACAATTTGGTCCTCATATACTGTATTTTTAGTTTTTATACTCTATTGCTGTAACTACTCTGTTATCAGGAGGCATTTCGTTTAATGTAGTACTGCATTTTTGTTTATTGGTTTTCGATGTCCCCAGTTTATATCTCATCGAAAACGTATGCAAATAAATAAGACCTATTTTAATGTTAACTTTCTCAGGTTGAACAATCGATCTACATCATCTAGAAGTACACCACAATTATTTTTGAACCGTGCACCTAGCTTCTGACGTTTCATAAGTGCCCATGTAGGTTTATGTGAAATATATTTTTTTGATATGATTTGATTTTACTCAGGTAGGCCCGGAACTACTAGATATTCCAACACTACTCCTTAAATCTCATCACGTGTGACCTCTTTTAACTACGAGCGTCTTGCATTCTAATTAAAATGAAATGATGTCGAACCATTGACTTCACCAGTTTATGGTTGTTTGTAGGTGGAGAAAGTAAATTTTGTTAATGGAAAATTTTGTAATGTGAAGATGGAATATTGTCGTTGTTGTGGGTTTGATTTTTTGATGATAAGTTGGTTTTGGGTTTCAATGCCATAGTTGGTAGGGCATGAGGAAATGTGTTTTGAGAATAAAGACGTGATTGTAGAACTTGCTTACGTTTGGCAGTGGGTATTTACTAATGTATGCTTGTCCTAGAACCAAAAATTAGAAGACCTGTGACATCTTTCAACCCGCATTAGGCCTACGTGGTGGATTACGCCGACCCCGTCTCAAAGAGGAGGCATGTGTCCCAACAGTGGGAACATTATAGGCTGATTTACTATAAGTTATTACTAAAATCTTTAAGTATTATTTTATGTGCAGGCCAGTAGTTACTGACCAGAGCAATGCTCTAGAAAATTTTTGTTTTATAAAGTAACAATATTATTTATTGATCATTAACAGATCAACAGACTATAAAATCAGGACTTTATACAACTGAATTCAATTAGGTAATAATAATAGGTGTGTTTAATCTATAAAATACATGCAACAAAAAAATAAAAAAAACCTCTTGGTATCTTCAAAAACTTCTTTTTTTTAATTGTGCAGGTCAGTAGCTACTGACCATCGCAATGCTCTAGAAAATAATGTGTATCCTACTTAGTTATGTAGCGTGCATAAGCCTCAAAATGTTACTTTAAAAAAGTAATAGGGAAAAATATTTTTTTTTCTTAATTTTACTTTATGTAACAATTTAATTTTTGATTTAATTATTTGAAACTGAATTTAATTAAGTAATTGTGCTTAATCATTAAAATAAATGCACAAAAAAAGAAAACATACCTACTTAGCGTTTTGAAAGAACTTAATTTTCAAAAAGCGAAACTTCATGAATACTGTACATTTTCATCAGAATAAAGGTGAGACAAAATGTTAGAATTTTGATATTTAAATAAAATTACAATATACGAATGAAAACAAGAAAAAAAAGGGAAAGTAAACAAATAAGTTGTGGTATTTCATAATTTTATAGTTTAGGTGAGTTAGGACATCCTAATACGTTTATTATTCGAGTAAAAAATGAACTGGACGTTATGGCTTGTGGTAATTATGTTAGTTAACGCAGTTACAATTACATGTTATTTAATGTAGTCAAAAATGTAATGTTTGCATGATAAACTTAATAACAAGACCAGGACCTGTTTAATAATATCTGAAAAATTGTTACCCATTAGATAAAATCTAAATGGCACAGAATTTGGAATAAGGGAAATATTTATCTGATCCTAGCATAGCCTAACTTCCCCACCGAGTGTGTCTCCACGTTGTCGTCGTGGTGGGGCTTGCGTGTCTCAATGATCTTGGGGGCTTTGCCGGTAGAGTCACTCATGCCGGAAGGCCTCAAGTGAGAGACCTGACTAAGAGAGACATGGGGCGGAGTCAATGTCATCTGACTTCCGCGAGGGGCGCGCCGTCTGAGGACTTCAACAGTTGTTGGTGTTCTGGACGGCGCGCGTTTCTCTCCTCATTGTTGGAGAGTGGGAAGAGTGGTTCACCTCTAGTACGTGTCTGCTCATCAGACATGACTGAGGTGAAGGAGTGGTCTGGGGACCCCACCCCATAAAAAAGGCAAAGCTGTGTTCAGCAAAACTATGGAAGCGAATCATAAAAACCAACTACCCCAGGAGGGTACCTGCTGCTCCGCAGTAGGAGAATCCCTCACCGAGCAGAGCTCGGTCAGTCCCTCGTATTCTGGGGGGGACAATGATCGCCCAAAATCCCAATCGGATTTTTACCCGTCTTTCGGAGACGCATTGAGCCAGGGTGGCTCACCTACCGGTGCTGAGGAGTCGCTGGGTTTTATTCCCAGTACGTCCACGGCACCGAAACAAAAAGCACAGAGAGTGCCAAAGGCCCGAGCACAATTTGTGCGCCCGGTTGCCGTAGAGGAAGGGAGTGATGCGGGGTCGGAGTCCGACGCTGCATCTGGCGCGAAGGGCTCTTTTAAGAGCCCGGAGCTCGTGGAGGTGGGGGCTGCAAAGTTCATGAAGAAGAAGCGCTCCAAGCCAGGGGACGGCCAGGGGTCGTCCTCTGATGGTGGCCTGAACTCGGGCCGGAGGAAAATTGGCCGGCGGGGCGGGGTCCAAGGACGGGGTGGGGGCAGAGGGCTCACCACCCAGGAGCCCAGTCGAGCTAGCCTAGCCGAGCCGGCCCAGGGAGCCGAGAGGCTCCCAATGGAGGGGCCCTCTGACACCTCAGGTGGTGAGCTGGACGCCGCTATCGGCTCCAAGGCGGAGCGAGTCGCCAGCAGCTTTGAGCAGGTCGTGGTAGCTGCGATCAAGGGTGTGGCCTTGAAGAGGATACAAGCCTCCAAGGACAAGGTCGTACCCGCTGCCACGGCCTCCATTATGGCGGCAGCGAGGGCCCTTCAGGCCGGCCTAACGTCGGACGAAATGTCCGAGATGCGGGCGGAGGTCGGCCGCCTGACGGCCGCTATGGAGCTTCTCCGAAAGGAGAACGAGGTACTCCGAGCGGACCTGGCACGGCTCCGAGGAGCTGGCCCTCAGCAGGAGGTACGACAGGGGGTGGAGCAGCAAGGGCAGGGTCTTCCCGTGCCTGCGGAAGACCGGGTTCTGACCCTGGTGCGGCAGGAGCTGGCTGCCTTCCATAATCGGTTTTCCGTTCTGGAGGGCATTGTCCTGCGCCCTCCACTAGCGGCGAGCAAGCCAGCCACCTTTGCCGCCGCCGTGGCTGCCACGGCCCGGCCCACGGCTAAGCCCGCGGCAAATCCCGCGGCCAAACCCGCGGCCAAACCCGCGGCGGCGAAATTGGTGCCACCCCCACCCAAGGCCAAGAAGGGCGGGACAGCTGCGCAGGCGGCTGTGCAAAGGGCGAGGCCCCCAGCCCTGGCGGCGGGAAGGCTGCCCCCACCCCCACCCCCGCCTTCCAATTCTTCTCCGGCGGATACCGAATGGCAGGTAGCTGGAGAGAACAGGAGGGCGGGTAAGGCCAAAAGGGCGGCCAATAGAAAGGAGAGGCGGCAACGGCGCAAGAAGCGAAGCGCCGCGGCTAGGCTCCGCGCCCCGAAGTCCGCAGCTGTAGTAATTACACTACAGCCGGAAGCGGAGAAGAAGGGCGTGACCTACCGCGAGGTGCTCGCTAAGGCGTGGGCGGCAGTGAACCTGGAGGAGATCGGCGTCGCCGATGGCTTCCGAATGAAGGTCACTGCGACGGGGGCCCGGATGCTGGAGATCCCCGGGGCGGCCAGTGGCCCTACCGCTGACGCCCTTGCCGAAAGGCTCAGGGCGTCCTTAAATGCGGAAGAGGCCCGGGTGTCCAGGCCTACCAAGTGCGCTGACATGCGCATTTTGGGCCTGGACGACTGCGTGACGGCGGAAGAAGTTGTGGCCGCCGTGGCTAGGACTGGAGGGTGCTCTGCCGAGCAGGTGAGGGCGGGCACCATCCGTCCTGATAACACGGGGATGCAAACCGTTACGGTGAGCTGCCCCGTGTCGGCGGCCCAAAAGATAGCCGGGGAGGGCCGAAGGCTCTGGGTGGGCTGGGTATCCGCGCAGGTTAAACTGCTGGAACCCAGACCTCTGAGGTGCTTCCGCTGCCGGGTGGGTAACCACGTGGGAGCATGTTGCACCTCGGAGGTGGACCGCAGCGATCACTGTTTCCGCTGTGGTCAGCCCGGTCACAAGGCTGGCTCTTGTAATGCCACGCCGCACTGTTTTGCATGTGCGGCGGCTGGCAAGCCGGCCGATCACCGGGCTGGGGGCAAGGCCTGCGCTCCCCCCCCCAAACCCAGGGGCAGAGGCAAGCCCTCCGCTACCGCCGTCACCGCCGCAGCCGCCACTATTGCCGCCGCCGTTGCCGCCACCACCGTCGTCGCTGCCGCCGCTAACACCGCGGCAGGGCCTTCACAGGGGGCCCAGGAGGGGGCTGAAATGGAGTGCCAATAAATGGCCCCATTACGCCTCCTCCAGGCGAACATCAACCACTGCGCCGCCGCTCAGGATCTCTTGCTCCAGAGCATGGCGCAGTGGTCGATTAACATCGCCGTGGTCGCTGAGCCGTACTTTGTCCCGCCCAGGGACGACTGGGTGGAGGACCTGAGCGGCTCAGTGACCATTATTTCGTCGGCCGCCGCCGGTACCCCGTCCCTTGAGGCCGTCAAGAGGGGAGGGGGTTGCGTGGCAGCACGGTTCGGGGAGATTGTCGTGGTGGGAGTATACTTCTCCCCAAACCGAACTCTCGCCGAGTTCCACAACTCCCTTGGTGAGTTAAGAATCGTCGTCGTCGGGTACCATCCCCTCCTAGTGATCGTCCTCGGGGACTTCAATGCCAAGAACGTGGCTTGGGGTTCCCGGTATACGGACACACGGGGCAGGATGGTGGAGGACTGGGCTCTGGAGACAGGCCTGGTCATCCTAAACCGGGGTTCTGTCCCCACGTGTGTGCGGATGCGGGGTGAATCAGTGGTGGACATCTCGTTCGCCAGCCCCGCTCTGTCACCGCGTGTCATCGACTGGCGCGTCATGGAGGGGGTGGAGACCTATTCCGATCACCGGTACATCCGGTTTGACGTCTCCACCCAGACCTCGGGCGCGCCGGTCCGACAGACCCCGAGTGGTCCGCGGTGGGCGCTGAAGCAGCTGGACCGGGAGCTCCTCCTGGAAGCCACGATCGTGCAGGCCTGGGTGTCATCACCGGACAGGCCTGCCGACATCAATGACGAGGCGGAGTGGTTCCGGGAGGCCATGTCCGAAATATGTGACGTGGCAATGCCCCGGGTCCAGCCCGGACGTGCCCGGCGCCAGGTGTACTGGTGGTCGCGTGAGCTGACCGCTTTACGCGAGGCGTGCGTTGCTGCGCGCCACCGGTACTCCAGGCACCGCAGGCTCCGTGTCCGCCCTCCGGATACGGAAGCCATTCAGGCGGAGCTATACGAGGGGTACAGAGCAGCGAAGACTGCCCTCCGAGCAGAGATCCAGCGGGCCAGAGGACTGGCCCGCGAGGAGACGCTGGAGACTCTCAACAGAGACCCGTGGGGACGCCCCTACAAATGGGTGCGAGATAAACTCCGCCCATGGGCTCCCCCGCTGACGCAGAGTTTCCGGTCCCAGCTCGTGGAGGACGTGGTGAGCGCTCTGTTCCCTTCGCGAGGGGAACATACTCCCCCGCCCATGGCTCCGCCTCCTGCGGTGCCAGATGCGGACCAGACCGACGACGACGATGCTCCAGAGGTGACCGAGGTAGATCTGAGAGTGGCGGTACGTAGGCTGAATGCCAAGAATACCGCCCCAGGACCCGATGGCTTGCCTGGAAAAGCCTGGGTTCTGGCTTTAGAGGCTCTCGGGCCTCGACTAAGGGGGCTCCTAAGCGCATGCTTGGAGAGGGGCCAGTTTCCACTTCGTTGGAAGACGGGGAAACTGGTCCTCATAAAGAAACCAGGGCGCCCGGCGGACTCTCCGTCCGCTTACCGGCCCATCGTGCTGCTCGACGAGGTGGGCAAGCTCTTTGAAAGAGTAATTGCAGACCGCCTTGTCGGGCGGCTGGTGCGGGTGGGGCCGGATTTGGCGGAGAGCCAGTTTGGTTTCCGTAAGGGGCGCTCTACGGTGGATGCCATCATGCGCGTTCGAGCCCTCACGACGGGGGATGCTGTTGCCCGGGGTGGGGTCGTCTTGGCGGTGTCTCTTGACATCGCCAATGCCTTCAATACCTTGCCCTGGAGTTGCATTAGGGAGGCACTTCGGTATCACCGGATGCCGACCTACCTCTGTCGTGTGGTCGAGGCCTATTTGACGGACAGGGCCGTCATCTACCCCGGTCACCACGGAGAGTGGAACCGGCGAGGGATGTCGTGCGGTGTCCCACAGGGATCGGTCCTGGGGCCGCATCTGTGGGACGTCGGGTACGACTGGGTGCTGCGCGCCGACCTCCCTAGTGGCGTCAGCGTAGTCTGCTACGCTGACGACACGCTAGTCCTGGCACAAGGGAGTTCGCATCAGGCGGCGGCCGAACTGGCGGCACGTGGGGTTGCGACAATCGTCGATAGGATCCGGCAATTGGGACTCGAGGTGGCATTGCACAAGTCCGAGGCCATGTGTTTCTATGGTCCTCGGAACGCGCCACTGTCGGGTTCCCAGATAACGGCGGGAGGGGTTCACATCGGCGTCGAGTCGACGATGAAGTACCTGGGACTCGTCCTCGATAGCCGGTGGAACTTCGTGGAGCATTTTCGACGTTTGGCTCCCAGACTGGAGCGGGCCGGGGCTGCTTTGAAGCGGCTCCTGCCCAATCTAGGGGGTCCAAACGCCTCCTGCCGGAGGCTCTACGCGGGGATCGTGCGGTCCATGGCCCTTTACGGGGCACCGGTGTGGGCGCGTTCTCTGAGGCTGCGACCAGCGCAGCGGTTGAACGCGTCCCAAAGGGTCATGGCCATCAGGATGGTACGGGGTTACCGCACGGTCTCCCGTGAGGCGGCGAGCCTCCTTGCCGGATTGCCGCCATGGGATCTGGAGGCGAAAGTCCTCGCGCACATTTGGGTGTGGCGCGAAGAGGCGAAACTCCGGGGCATAACTCCGCTGCCGCAAGAAATTGCGGCACAGCGGACGGAGCTCCGGAGGGATCTCATGGCGACATGGAGAGTGCGATTGTCGCAACCCAGCGCTGGGCACGCCACAATTGTGGCGATAAGTCCCCTCTTTGAGGAGTGGCTGGAGAGGCGCCACGGCGTCCTCACCTTCCGCCTGACGCAGGTCCTCACCGGACATGGATGTTTCGGGAGGTTCCTCTTTAGGATTAAGCGGGAGGAAACGCCCGGGTGTCACCACTGTGTGGATCGCCCGGAGGACACGGTGGAGCATACGGTGGAGGTCTGCCCAGCTTGGGCGGAGCACCGCCGTGTCCTCACGGAGGCGATCGGCGGCGGCGATCTCTCGCGTCCGGGCCTGGTTCAGGCCATGGTTCGGAGCGAGAGTGCATGGGAGGCCGTCACCTCCTTCTGCGAAGCAGTTATGCTAGCGAAGGAGGAGGCGGAACGCGTGAGGGTGAGACAAGGTTCACGCCCTCATGCCCCTAGTCGCCGCAGGAGACGCCCCGGGCGTCGGGAGTCGCAAGCCGATTTCCGGCCACCGTAGGCGCGGGCCTGCGGACGGTGAGCGATGGGTAGCTCGCCGTCCGATAAGGACCAGGCCCGGGTCGACGGCGCGTTGTGTTCCACGCGCGCCTCAAAGAGATGTCAGCACAAACTGACGGGGTCCGTTAGGACCAATGCCTGCCGGGGTTGCGAGTTTGTCCGAAAGGGATATCGTGGCCCTGGCACACAGGCAACGGAAGGAATACGGGTGGGTTTTAGTCAGTAAAAGTCTGACACGCCCTCCCGCTCCGCCCAGAGCGGGAGAAGTTATTTGATGATTTCCCACCCAAAAAAAAAAAAAAAAAAAAAAGCATAGCCTAACTTGACCTTCTATCCGATAAAAACTTTTTAAATTAATGAATTTTTTTTAAACTTTTTGGGCACTTTAAATAAAATAAGTGAACCTTGTTTTAACCGACTTCCAAAAAGGAGGATGTTTGTCTGTATGTTTTTTTTTATGTATGTTCATCGATTTCTCCATCGATTGTGGACCGATTTTGAAAATTCTGTTGAAACGGTATGCTCTCGAAGTGGTCCCATTATCACCAAGTCAGAATCGAATGAGGTGATCCCATGGAAATCGAGGGACATCCTCAAAGGCACAGCTATAGCGATTTGGGTATTTTTTATAGCAATTTGTGCATTTGCTCTTGGAAAGCACCATTTGGTGAAGTGGGACCAATGATGAAGACTGCAGATGGCATACTTAATAATAAGTATTTCGCGAGTTGCGATTCGATTAGGGACCTTAATATGGTTACTATGCAATTTAGGCTGGTCACAATGTATATGATTAGGTGGAGCTGATGGTTCTTACCAGGAGGAACTCCTCAATAATTAACGTCCAGCATCGGGAAAAGTAATATTTTGTATGAGCAGTTGTTTTGTATGGTGATGAGCAGTTGATATTAGGCTATTGCAACTTAGATAAATTACAAACTGACCCATTAAAAAGAGAAAAATAACATAAACTTCCAAATAATACACTATAAAGAAAAAAAAAACTTTAATTTTGGAAGTCGGTGACAAAAATCGTTAATACAGATCCAAAGACACCGACTCCCGAAATTAAAGTAATTTTTCCCTTTGTAGTGTTTTTTTGGAAGTCAGTTGTCTTTTTTTTTGTAAAAAGTTTTTTTTATACGGTTGATTGCAGTAACTAAAATAGGTTACCCAGGCGAAACGGTTTAGGTTAGATTACAATTGTGACCAACCACGTGCTATCCGAGTTGGTCGCAGTAACTAAGCTAAGGCACGCTGACCAAATGGGTTTGGTTAGGTCAGAAATGTGACCAACAGCGCGCAAGCCGAGCGAGCAAAGCGAGCGGTTCCGCGGTAGCGGCCGGCGAGAACTACAGCCACGTTGGTCGCAGACTCGCAGTTACTTGGCTATTTAGTCTTTTAGGACCCTAAAATAGGAATTAAACGTTTACAAAAAGAGGCACATTGAGTTTCGATTAAATATATGCCTTCAAGTGGAAAATTAATTAACCGAATGATGTATTAGAAAAAACAAGTGTTGGAACAGGCCATAAGGGTTGCCAGATTATTTAAATATCCACACTTAAAGCCACGATAAATAAATCCAAGTCATAAATCTAACGTAACTACAATTTTCACTATAATTTACAATAGCGGATCCATAGCATGTTTCTTCATACATACGAGTAAAAAAAATATCTATAAACTGGTTGCATGAATGGCCAACGGACATACTTTTTAAAAGAATTACACCGGTTCTCTGGGCCCATAAAACGTCCTCCTTCGTTTTACCTTTACTATCTTTATTAAGGTTCCCTACGTCCGAATGAATAAAAACGAAACCCTAACAGAATCACTCGTGTGCCTGTCTTTCTGTCCGTCTGCCACAGCTCAAACACGGACGTGTAACGTTAATTAATGTACTTGAAATATTATGTTTTTTTTCGTTTTTTTATAATAAAAATAATATATAAATAATTTTCACTGTCACAATGAATGACATTAGAATTTTAACTGATGATGTACAAAAATAATAAAATGTCCGTTTCGTTTTGGCGTCGTAAAATTGGTAGATATTTTTAGATGCTGTTTGTGTTAATTAATTCATAGAATTCTCTACTACGGCCTTAGGCGAACGTTTGCAGCTTGATAGCTACTAAAAATGATAACCGGATATTAAATAATTATACCTTTCAACTGTGCCAACGCGTTATTCCTCAAACTGAAATCCAGTTTAATGATAATCTGGAAGATGATTTCATGCAAATTCTGTAATTTTTTTTAGTTATCTGGGACATAGTTCTTAAACAAACAGTATGACAGGCCATAAAATGTATCTTGAAATTCGAATATTTGTTGTAAACTTCGCTTTAACGTGCCAGCACAGTTGATAGCAAAAAAACTACAATACCAAAGCAAAATACAATCTTAGACCAATAAAATGCTAGAACGGCCACAGAATCCGGCGCGATTCGCGTCTGTCATCCGTTACGCTTTCAACGCGTGCGCAACTGCGAAGATTTACTTAATTCAGGATGGGGCACGAGCTATGTATTGATACTGTTCTGCTCTGATTGCTGTTTAATTGTTATTATGTACACAATTAAGTGTGTTTTATTTTTTTCGAGTGTTGAAGAAGATCATTTATTATAAGTATATTTTTCTTCTTTCATAAATCAAAATCAAAATATTTTATTTCACATAAACCTATAAAGATAGATTCACATAGACCCTCTCACCATAGTTAAAGCTGTCTGACCCAAAATATCGCTCACCACTTTCATTGAAATAATAACCAAAACATTATATTTAGCCACAACCTGTCCAGTCGAGATCATGGTCTTCATATTCACGTTCAAGATTTTGCTGATCGAATTCAATAAAACGACTGTGATACAAATCAATAGAATGAAAGAAAGTGAAACTTACTTGAAATAAATTAGCTTCATAATATATAACTTTGACAGAAACTTTAAGAATGAAGATTATATTAAACATGATGTAGATAGTGCTGTAACTATGGTAATAATTTCTCATGACCTAACATTGTCGTCGTTTTTGCTAAATAAGGGTCAGAGTAAATAGTGGTCGTTACTCGTTTTAGCCATTATAGAGATAAGCAATGAAAAAATAACTGTAAGAGATGCTATTGCTTATCCTATGATCATTAAAAACGAGCACAATGAAGGTCTTGAAGGATCTTGACAATTCAAAAGTGACGGTAATTGATTTATTTGAAATAGATGCTTTGAGTTTGAAATAATGAAGAGATGAGCTTAAAGGGGAATGAAGAACAGGTAAAAATAAAAATAAACAATTCCAATGGTTGCAGTCGGTAAGATAAAAACTACGGGGTAATTGAATTACACACATAACATGACAATTGATTACAATGTCTTTAATTTTAATAGTTTAGCCACGTTCATTGCGTTATTTACGCTGTCATAAGTAATAAGTCATTTATTCGTTTGTTTAACATTGGTACAATAATAATAATAATACTAACTAATATCATAAATGCAAAACTGAATTTGCACGTTTGTTTATTTGTTACGCTTTTACGATAAAACGGCTGAACTGATTTTGATGAACATGGGTAGGCCATGACCTAGGTTAGGATATTTCTGACCTATATGCGGGCGAAGCCGCGGACAAAAGGTAGTGGTATATAAAGATAATAAACAGTGCGATATGTAATGCCAGAGGGCGAACAAATGTTCTTAGTTAAGTAATCAAGCCAGCCAACTGTCAATAAAAAAATAAAATAAGCCTGGAAAAAAAATACTATAAAGAATCACACATTTCATAATATAAATGAATTAATAATAAATAGCAATTGAAATCAATGACACTAATAAGAGACAAAAAATGTTTGTTGAGCAGACAAACCAAACCTTTAAAGCAATGGATTAATTAGCATTATCCTTCAAACCCATGACTTTTGATTGAAGCGTGTTACGCAATCAGGTGGTTTCAGTAAAACATGATGATGTACTGAAAACACTATTGAATCTTGTTCTTGTTCTCCTCTCATGAAGTAGGTACATAAGTCTGTCGAATCTAAAGTTATTTAACTAACAAAATCATTAAATTAAAGACTGAAGATTACACATTGCTGTTGAAAGTTGTAAGCGATGAAAAGGTAATGCCCATAATGTTAGCACGGTACTATAACTATCTTACTTAGCACGTTATTCATACTTGAAAAGACAATATCGTAAAGAGAACCCATTCACAAAACTCAGTAGGGTCCAACTTCGACATGTGCACTTTAACTTTCACTAGGAAAGTCAGTGGACAGACATTCTTTAGAACTGTGTGTTTAGTTATTATCACCAGCCTCAACGGTTGAAGTTTTTGTATGTCAGATCCTGGTTTTGAAGAGGTTATATTCAGTGTTATCTTTGCATTCAAATCATAGTTCATAATATATTTATTTGGCTGGTTATTCTTATCGGGTAGTCTAACCCATTGAACTACTTCAGCGTTTTTGGGAATTCGTCTTATTCAATGTCAAATTAGTGTTGGATAGTCGCTTAAAATTTTCTTCATAAAAATAAGGCCGTGTCTTTACTGTTCTGAATTCTTTCGGGAATGTATCTTTTTCATCGTCAATTCGTATTGCGTGGTCATGTACCATTTAACCTTCATCTGGAAAACTATTATTTTATACTTCTACTTCTTATGTATTTATAACGTCAGCCCTTATTACTCTTTTGCTTGAATTTTACTTGTCATTAATCACCTTAACCAATTTGATTCGAATGTCTTCGACCGGTGAAAATAAGCGTAAAACAATTTTATGCATAGTTAAATGCCATTCGTTTGATCAATTTCGACAAAGCCAGATTCACCGTGCCCACGAAAGCCGAATGTTATTAAGGAATAGATAAATTATCAGTTTCAGAAATCAATAAGCTTATTTTCTCAACTCACAATGTAACTGTGTGCTTAAGTAGGTAAGAAAAGTAAAAGTGATGATCAATTTAACCCTGATGTTAATGCGATTGTATTTGTTAACTTTTTAGCATATTTTGAGGCTTTTGCTAACAGAAAAAAATGACAGATTAAAAACTTTCCAACGCATGTTCTTTTGTCAAACATAATCTTTTGAGAATTTCCAAATTGTGTCCTAAAAAAAAAACCTAGTTTACAAAATAATGTTTGTCACGAAGTAAAAAGTAAAAGATAATTGCATTAAAATTTACGTTGTACAATACAAAAAACGAATCCAAAAAACTTTGAATTTGCTAATGAGCAAAAACTAGTACCTAGTTACACTTTTCAATAACCTGCCAATGAAATGCTTGAGACATCCTTTAAAACTGCTAGTCACGGAATTATTCGTTAGGATTAGCTATTATCAATGATGACGCCGTAAGTTATGTGTGTTAGTAAGACACTTTTTTCAAGGTTTTTTGAAAATGGTTGCTGTACATAGGAAGTCAATTTATTTCACAAGGTGGACCGACCACCCTGGTGAAGGTTGTGGGATTCCATTGGATGTGGGGAGCACAGGACAAGCAGATATGAAGATGGTTGTGGAAAGAAGTACAGATAAGTGCTATTTTATTTGCCACCTACTGCTGAACATAAGTGAAACTAAATTGTATCCTGTCTAAATCTGTCGAGACAAACTGCTGCAGTCCTTTGCTGCCTCCTATGCTAAAGTTTGGTGGAACGCTGGCTCATACCACGCAATAGAAGGCAAACCTACTTGCTTCCATCTTTGCCAAAAATTCACGCCTTGATACGGCTTCTAACATACCTCACTGTGACTCCGCAATGCTGGGGATCTCAATTCACCTGAAAGAGGTCCGTAAGGCTCTTTGCAGTCTGGACGTAAATAAAGCCAGCGGACCTGACGGAATACCCGCAGGAGTCCTAAAAAGCTGTGCTCCAGAGTTGTCTCCTGTTTTGACGCTCTTAAATCGCCTCTCTCTAAAAACCGGAGTGGTATTGGAGTCCAGAAAACTTTATAATGTGCTGCCAGTGTTCAAAAAGGTTAACCGTGCCGATCCTGTTATTTTAAGAACAATTGCCATAGCCTCCATACTATGAAAAGTGATGGAAAGGGTACTTAACAATATGGTGCTAGCATACCTGGAAGACAATGAGCTTCTCAGTGACCACAAGTATATCTTCTTGTGTATGTTATGCATTGTTGGGATGAAGCCATCGAGAGACACGATGAAACCCTTGCTTTGTCGCTTGATATCTCAAAGGCTTTTGACAAGGTCTGGCATGCTAGTCTGTTTTTGTAAGCATTCGGCATCTCTGGTTACTATTGCAACTTGATTTCCGACTTTCTGAGTGAGCGATCGATCAGAGTAGTCATAGATGGCTGCTCACCGGATCATTTGGCTATTGATGCCGGTTTTCCTCAGGGGTCTGTTCTTTCTGCGACTCTATCTATGCTGCACATAAATAGCATGCTGCAGCATGATGTTATCGGGTACGCAGATGACAGCAAAGTCTCAGAAAAATAACAGTCCAGTGCAAGAGCCAGCAGAGAGGAAACCGCTACTCTTAGAGGCTATAACTTAAATCTCGTTTCCCAGTGGGGTGACGACAATCTGGTCAAATTCAATGCTCTGAAAACACAGACGTGTGTTTTCACTGCCAAAAGAAGCCAGCTTCAGTTATCTCCTACTTTCCGAGGTACATATATTATGTACCAGTTACCGACTGCCTAGAGCTTTTGGGCATGGAGTTAATGTCTAATCTCAACTTCGGCTCAACCGTCGTATCAAAAATACAGACTGCAGCCAAGAAGCTGAGTTTCCTAAATAAGGTGAGGCAATACTTCACATCTGTACAGCTTTTAGGTCTGTACAAGGTCCATTCCTGTATGGAGTATTTCAGGCAGTTATGGGATGGTTCAGCAAAATACTAGCTTGCTGCGCTTGACTCGGTGGAATGAAAACAAAAAATTTTAGGCGTTTATGTTACGAGACGTTGGTGGCTAGGCTTCACAGCCTGGCTTGTTAATGTAATGTCGCTCACCTGTCAGTCTTTTACAAACTGTACTTCGGAGAGTGTGCGCAGGAGCGCCATGACCAGTTCCCATCATTGCTCTTTTACTACCGGAATACCAGATGTACTGCAGGGTACCTTCCACACTTGGTTGATATCCCGACCAGTTGTACTCAATGCTTCTCCTCCACATTTACTATGCGCACAGCCAAAGTGTGGAACTCTCTGCCAGCGTCTGTATTCCCTTCCACATATAATCCGTGTGCCTTCAAAGCAAGATGAATAAGCGTATTTTGGGCACGCTCGTTCCATTATAAACCTCATCCATCGCTATCCAACAGGCGTGATCAAGGTCAAGAGCAGGCCCATTCAGCTATAAAAAAATTTGTAAGTATATCTTTTAAGACACTTTTAAAATTTACAAATCTGTTAGGCAATATTTTAAAACTAGATGGCGCCGGCATTTCCTGGTTAACAGATCCCTGAGAACAAATGCCAAAAATAACTTAGAGGCCATAGTCTCTTTTAAAGTTCAACATGTTATTAAGATAATATGTGAGTCTAAAAATGCAGGGCAATAATTGTAAGTAGTCCCTCAGCACTGGGTAGCAATAAAACGGCACTTTAGATGTTTGCTATCTAAAAGTGTATTTATCAGCCACTTTCTTGAGTAAAGTCAAACGCAATCTTTATGCTGATGTTATTAAAGAAAGAAACTCTGCAATAAGTCTTGACTTCACTTTTCTACATTGATTTGATTTGGAAAGCAAAAGTTAGTGATTCAAAGCCTTAGTTTTTATAGGACTTAATGAAGTCTTTACTCTTTATGGAACTGATGAGATACTGATGGCGTATGTCATCATTAGAAGTTATACAACAAAGGTCATGCATAGATGACCACAGTTATTTATCTAAATATGTGGAGTTGTATGAAATAGGAGTTCAATGCAAACTTGATTTTAATAGATTATTAACGACTAATAGAGAAGTATGGAAGAAAATGTCATATTGCGCCGACCCCAAATAAATTGGGATAATGGCAGAATAATGATCTTGATAGAACTTGAATCAAACCATATGATCAGAATTGACTTTAAAGAATCCAGGAAAAAATCATACTTTATTATCGATATTTCTAATTTAGTTACCCAGAAGAATTGAACCTTACACGGCTTTTATAGAATTATAAATGCTAAAAAGTGTAATTTTGTGGGGAGAACAAGGGTCAGACAACATAATATTAAATGTAATTTCTTTTAGCTCTCACACACAATGAAATGAAAAAAAAAATCAAAACAACTATAGTCCCTGTGAAAGTCAAAAGAAAGCTATACGGGTATACTCAGTAAATGTCATAAAGTGTATAAGGAATGGAAATAAGCGTTAATAAATCGTACGTCGTATATTCTTCGTTGAACATTACGTTTTTGAGAAAAGGCGCTTTTTTAAGCGAAATTGCAAGGAGGAACCGCTTTCTTGTCTGTATTTTTATATTATTAACATTATGAATCTTGTTGTCTTTATAAATAAATTTAGATTTGATATCATTGATTTTTATGGTTTTCTTTAAATCTTGAGGTCAGAGTTGAGGTCAGAATGTGTAGATAATGGCTATGTGATCGGTTTTTTTACACCATGCTTAATTTTTTTTTTAAATTACTTATTCAAATTATAATTATAATGACGGGCTTGAGGCTAAGTAATAACAGCCACACGGGTCGATCGATCAAGTTAAGCAATGCTTGCCGCAGTTGGTCCGTGGATGGGTGGCAATCTTTACATACCAAGACCCCTCCGTGCCTTGGAAAGCACGTTAAGCCGTGGGTCCCGGCTGTCATTCATAGATCTTTGATAGTTGTTAGGGGTCATCAGAAGCCCGAAAAACTGACAAACCAGTCTTACCAACGGGTATCATATTACCCAGTGACTGGTTTTTGGAGGTCAGATAGTTATTAGTCTCCATGTAAAATATTGGTATTTAGCTGAATCTGGTTAGACTGGTAGCCGACCATAACATGGTTGGGAAAAGGCTAGGCAGATGATTCAAATTATAAAGACGAATAAGAGATTAAGCACATTATACCGGCATACGATAGTGAAAAGAGATTTAAGATAAAAATTGTATCAACATTCAACAATAATTACTTCTTGCATAACCGGTACCTATTTCATAATACCTATCGTATGGTCATTGTTATGTTGCACTCGAGAAAGTTAGAAAATATTCAGTTTTGAATTAATAATTTAATTATATATTACTTATAACTCGTAATTACTAAGCCATAAATATCTAATAATAATATGATTCGTTTCTAATATTTTGAATACAGATCAAATTTTAAATTATTAATTGAGAGATAAATCTTGGAAAAGAAAGCTCAATGTTTACGAAAAATGTTTTAATTTCAATAGAAGAGACATTTACTTTGATGAAGGTAATTAATAAATAAGACGTATACTAATCATTATGATTGAATTGCAAAAAAAAAACATGAAATGCAGATATTCAAAATTGACATCGCCTTGACCCGGAGGTAAAGAATACAAACAATAATTAATTATATAATATAATACAGGATTCATAAGAAATAAAACATATAAAAGCGAAATATACTTTGTATGTAAATAATAACCACTCTTCAGACCATTAATTTTACTATGACCACACGAGAGCGTAGCTGTAGCGATTACTAAGAAACCAGATAACAATAAACTAATATCAGATAACGGTTACAACATCAGTTAGTGAAAGCATCCAAATCGGTACAACGAACGAAAGAAAATAAAAGTAATGTTAATAGTACGTGAAGTGTCGATGACAAAAAGACACGAATTCCAAAGCTTGAAGGGAATATATAGTAAGTGATGATAGATGATAAAGAATATGATAAACTTATACATATACAGGGTGTTTGGTAGATGGGTGCAAAGCCTGAAGGGGACCATTAGACCATTTAGAACTTATTAAGCTAAACTAGTCTTAGACAAAGTCTGTTCCTTGTATTTTAAATTCTGGGAACTCGCAACACAAAAGCCGCCGTGCGACGATAACAAACTGGCTCTTTTTTCGACTCTCGGGTAGCGTCTAGTGAATTGTTATTATTCAATAGAAATATCAGCTACCGGAGTAGTCGGGTGGACTCGTCACATCTTCGGTCCCTCAGTTAGTCAAGTAACGACTACCCTTGTGACAAGACGAATTACACATTTCACCGCATGAGGTTGTGCGCTCCTTCACGTGTTGATTTTGGATGTGTTTAAGGTGTCGAGCCTAGCCCTAACTGTGAGCTCCTTCACTGATTTTGGACTTTTATTTGTGTGATTAATCGACTATGGCTACTTTTTCGAATGAAGAATATGCGGATATCGTCTTCATGTATGGCAGAGCTGACGGTAATGGATCTTTGGCGCGACGGATGTACCAAGAGAGATATCCGAATCGCAACAACCGACAAGGAGAACAATCCACACTGGAAGAAGCAAGTGTCGTTCCAAAGGAAATTTTCAGTTAACGTGTGGGCTGGAATAATCGGTCGAACGTTGATTGGTCCCCACTTCCTACCAGATAATTTAAATGGAGAAAATTACCTGGAATTCCTCCAAAATTATCTGCTTCTGGACGAGACCGAAATACCAATATTGGCAATGAGAAGACCAATGATTTTTCAACAAGATAGTTGTCCAGCACACTGGACCCTAAACGTGAGAGAACATTTAAATAATTGTTTCCCAGAGAGCTGGATTGGCAGAGACGGGTCCATCCCTTGGCCACCTCGATCACCCGATTTAACTCCTATGGATTTTTTCCTTTGGGGACGGGCCAAGGAGCTCGTCTACACGCACGTTGAAATCTCAACTAAAGAAGAATGAATAGAAAGAATCCAAACGGCTTTTCAAGTCATGAACCAGGAGATGAAATTAAAAATCACGACTACAGAAGTAAGAAGACGGGCACGCGCTTGTATAAGAAACCGCGGTCAACATTTTGAACATGAACAATAAATAATTTTAACAAAAATGTTGTTTCATTGATCTTTTCAAAAATAACCATTTTCATACTCAATTTGCTTTGTACATCCTAATTCCAAGAGTTGATGAGACATCTGTGTAAATAATACCTCAAAAGAAAGGGCAATAACCAAGCATGTTTCTAAAAAGGTTTGAACAACTGAGGCAATTTTTTTATTTTGCCGTAAACAAAACATTATCTTGATTTTTAAAAGTTTCTGAAACTTGAATATGGCGTAGAATGTTTCTCTGATGATACAGATGCTTAGGAATTATTTTGTTTGAGTAATGTCACATTACATAATTAAAAATAAATAGAAAATAATAACATAACGGCTTTTACTGGACACTATTAACAATTCATTGAAAAAAAATGGGTATTATTGTTAAAAACCTTAGAGTTTAAAAAAAAAATACAAGGAACAGATTTTGTCTAAGACAAGTTTAGCTTAATAAGTTCTAAATGGTCTAAGATATCACCCCCTTCAGGCTTTGCACCCATCTACCAAACACCCTGTATAATATAATAGATAACCTCAGAAATGACTGTTAAAACCTGCTAAGACCTCAAAATAAATTGGGATAAGTGCATACGAATGATGAATGATCACGATCTTGATATAACTTGAATCAAACCAAGACAGAAGGATAATGATGTGAGATTTAAATTACAAAAATGAATACACAACTAGCAAAGCTAAATCCAGGTACAGTAACTGGACTGTCCTTCCCTCTTAAACCATCCAAAGGTTGTCTTTAAAAGATCGCTTTTAGCGATAAGACCGCCCATTGTGTTCTATGTAAAGTTTCAACATTTATATCTATAATTTTTATGGTGTACATAATAAAGAGGATTCTATCTAGATAGATAAAATACTCTTTATTATGAATTCTTTATGATGGATAGAAATCCATCTGATGATATTGACACTAATAATAGTCTAATAAACCTATGTATTCTAGGACTTACTTCGTGTATAAAGTGGAGCGATAGACAATAAATGAATGGAGAGGAAGAAGAAGACCAAAGAAAAGATGAATGGATTGTGTGAGGGATGATATAAAAGAATAATAAGTGAAGGATAGAGTGACGCTTACCAGGGGAGAATTGTAGAAAATATTGTGTGACGCCGACCCAAAGTAACATGCAACAAGAGCATGAAGATGATAAGTCTTCAAAGAATCGGTTGATAAGAATCAAGAGCTCCAAAATCATAACATGCTTGTTGCAGTTATAATGTAGCTTTATTAATATTTAAAAATTCTCATCAAGTGGGTTATCGGCAAAAAAACAGTTGAGGAATTTAAGCCGAATGTATCGGCGGACATAGAAAGCTTCAACGTTGTTATTGATTGGAGTCCCAAATTACAGGGGGAAATGGACGTTAATGAAAGTGTTAGTTTAATAAAAACATTTGTAGTAGATTTTGAAATAGCGTATTGAAGTGAAAGTACTTTGATCAAGATCAGACACAACATACAGATGGATACAATATAATCTAGAAGCGAAGCCCGCAAAAACGGCTTTATTTTTAACTAGGTGAAGTATACTTACGAAGATAATGAAGAAAAAACCTAAAGTGAGTTACTTTTTTGCTTTTAAAACATTTTTGTTACGTTTTTTTCTATAACCTGTTTCATTTTTTTTAATGCACATAATATGGTAAAGTATTTTTATTGGGTACGAAATAAAAAATAGAGAGTAGTAGTGGCACAGTAGTAACGTCCGCGACTTACGAGTTGTAGGTCGTATGTTTGAACCCAGGCAGGCACTTTACTTTGTGTAAATTATTTCATCACCACTGTTCTCAAAACGGTGAAGAGAAACATCGTGAGGAAACCGGCATGTCCTAGAACCAACATTTCGAAGACATGTAACATCTACCAACCCGCACTGGGCTTACGTGGTAGATTACAGCCCACTCCCTCTCGAAGAGAGAAGGCTTGTGTCCCAGCAGTGGGAACATGCCATGGGATCTGGAGGCAAAAGTCCTCGCGCACATCTGGGAGTGGCGCGAGGAGGCGAAACGCCGGGATGAAACTCCGCTGCCGCGAGAAATCACGGCACAGCGGACAGAGCTCCGGCGGGATCTCATGGCGACATGGAGAGTGCGATTGTCGCAACCCAACGCTGGGCACGCCACAATTGTGGCGATAAGTCCCCTCTTTGAGGAGTGGCTAGAGAGGCGCCACGGCGTCCTCACCTTCCGCCTGACGCAGGTCCTCACCGGACACGGTTGTTTCGGGAGGTTCCTGTTCAGGATAAAGCGGGAGGAAACGCCCGGGTGTCACCACTGTGTGGATCGTACGGTGGAGGTCTGCCCAGCTTGGGCGGAGCACCACCGTGTCCTCACGGAGGCGATCGGCGGCGGCGATCTCTCGCGTCCAGCCCTGGTTCAGGCCATGGTTCGGAGCGAGAGTGCATGGGAGGCCGTCACCTCCTTCTGCGAAGCAGTTATGCTAGCGAAGGAGGAGGCGGAACGCATGAGGGTGAGACAAGGTTCGCGCCCTCGCGCCCTTAGTCGCCGCAGGAGACGCCCCGGGCGTCGGGAGTCGCAAGCCGATTTCCGGCCACCGAGAGATGGGTAGCTCGCCGTCCGACAAGGACCAGGCCCGGGTCGACGGCGCGTTGTGTTCCACGCGCGCCTCAAAGAGATGTCAGCACCAATTGACGGGGTCCGTTAGGACCAATGCCTGCCGGGGTTGCGAGTTTGTCGGAAAGGGATATCGTGGCCCTGGCACACAGGCAACGGAAGGAACACGGGTGGGTTTTAGTCAGTAAAAGTCTGACATGCCCTCCCGCTCCGCCCAGAGCGGGAGAAGTTATTTGATAATTTCCCACCCAAAAAAAAAAAAAAAAAGCGGTCGGAACATTATAGGCTGATTATGTTATGTATGAACGAAATATATTCTAAAATATAAAATATTCCTACACTTATTTTTTTCCCATAAAATTAAATTCTGAATACGGTTGTTTATCAATGAGTATTCTTAAATATATTTTATTTTCTTTCTTTGAGAAATAAACTAGAGTTTACGACCAGACTATGAGACCGACCTTTGTTTTAATGTGGTCTTCTTGGTATAAGTATAATCGCCTATACAGTCCAGTATAGGACTCTCCTTTCGTAAATTAAAGGGAGTCGAATAGAATCGCAATAAAAATCTTACCTTATTAAACTGCATCTTTTAAATTTTCGTCACATGCAAAGCTAAAAACGATGCGACAATTTGACGGAAGAATCAATTTGCCATTTGTCGTTTTCTAAAAAGCTTTAACTGTCAGAAAGACAAATTGTGTGGCGGCTTTAATTCGTAAGCCGCCAACTGGTTGCCCAGAACACTGTTGGCCCAGCGGTAACAGCCCCAACTTACCAATTCAAGTCGTAAGTTAGAACCCAGGCAGGCGCTTTACTTTGTGTAAATAATTTCATCACCACTGCTCTTAAAACGGTGTAGAAAAATATTGTGAGGGAACCGGCATGTCCTAGAACCTCGAAGCTATGTGACATCTACCAACCCGCACTATCCGCGTTGTAGATTACAGCCCACTCCTTCTCGAAGAGAGGAGGCCTGAGTCCCAGCAGTCGGAACATTTTATAGTGATTGTGCATATTATATGCAGCTTGTTGATGAAGTAGGTAGTAATGTGTCAGTTAATATCGGACTAGTAACTAAATATTAATCAGTTGAAACGCATTAGACACAATTTAACACTTGTTACAATTTCAAATACCGTAGTGAATAGTGAAAATAACATTTCACTAATTAAAGGTTTATATTTCCTGACATTGGTCTTGACGTTAACGTGGGCGTGCTTTTAAAATATCCAGTACCTACAGAAAGTAATACTGGGCTTGGCAGATGACCGAATTTTTTAGTTGGATGTTTTCCATTACGTAGTGTACATGACGCTATCAATTTCACAGTTAGTTTTGTGTACACATATTTGTTAAAGCCTGCATTAAGATAAATTAAGTCTAAAGAAAACTAAACCATTTGAGTTAGTGTATTGTATATTTGTAAATGAATATAACAATACACATGAACAAAGTGTTTTTATTAATTATTAGACTAGTTAAATTGAATATTAGTATATTAGGCTGGATTGTAATAAATTATTAAGAACTTTAGTTCTTATTAATAAATAAATAAAAAATTAAAGCTTATACAAGTTTTGGCATTGAATATTAATGTACCACTTTTCAATGTTGATTAATGATAGACATTAGACATGTCTATGTAGCTAACTGTACCAAAAAAATAAATTTCAATTCTATTTAATATAAATAGTTTAGTGTCTACCAACTGGCTGGTGTATTCAACGTTTCATATCATAAGTTTACATTCGAAAAGAGAAAAGTTCTGACTACTTGTAAAAAACACGAAACAACGAAAACTTAACCCGTGTTTGTAAAGAACCTTTCTTTTATAAAACCTTGCCGTAAAAAAAACAATTAGTACCTAGTTTCAAGCTTTCTCTTTCAAAATGTTCTAGAGAACAATAGATTACTTCACCGTCAATGGATGGATTAGATATTATTACGGAGAAAAGTCGAGGAGTTTAAAATTAAAGAAATTACGGCTATGACCAATTGCAATTTTGTCTTACCTGACTAACGTGTTGTCCGCACCAGAGCAATAGAGTCAGAAAACGTAGTTAAGCACTGGTTAGAGTGATCAGTGATGTAATTGTGTAACAAACTTACAGTAGCAATGGGTTTCATTTTGACGTTTTTTAGGGTTCCGTACCTCAAAAGGACTCCCGTACCTCACTCGTGTGTCTGTCTGTCTGTCCGTCTGTCACAGCTGATTTGTGTGACCCTATGTAAAATTTCAACATTTATATCTGTAACTTTTATGGTGTACATAATAAAGAGTATTCTATTCTATTTGCTCCGAACCAACTGGACCAATTAAGTTGAAATTTGGTACACATATGGAATTTTATGACCCGAACACGGACGTGTTACGTTAATAAATTTATTTTTAATATGGAGGTCATTTTTGGTGGGCAAATTAGAAATTAAAAAAAAAAGTTTTGCTGACTGTACCGTATGTTAACAAGTTCTTTCAAATGAAAGAACTTGTTTTAAGGATTTCACATATATATTTTTTTTATAATTTTAAAATAAATACTTCAGAAATTATTTAAGAAAATAGATGAAAAATGACCATTCCCCCCTAATTTCCGAAACTACTGAGCCTAAAATTTTGAAAATATATCGAAAATTGTTCATTACTTATAGATTATAGGAAAATCCATAAGAAGTCTGTGGTCTTAAAATAACATGGTAAATCACTCAATATTGTGCGTAGTACATTTGCAGTTGGAATGTATGGAGGATCATGTTTTACAACTACAATGATATGTTTGTTCTTGGGATAACTTCATCCCAACTACGGAACCCTTCATTGTGCATGGTCCGACATGCACTAGGCCAGTTTTTTGCGTTATTTAAATTGTTGAGCAGACAAATTTTTTGAACATAATTATGAAGCAATGGATTAGCAATATCCCTTAAAATCATTCAGATTCTGACTGATAGTTTGTTATATAATAAGGATGCTGATCGCTCATGAAGAAGACTGTTCTAATAAAGCAACTCAAGGAGAAATTTAAGTTCTTTTGGACACTGTAAGTTATGTTTAAATAAATGGTGGAAATAATCTTAAGCAAGTGATAGAAATGAGTGGTCATGATTCTAATAAGGACAGAAGTAATCTTGAACCTATAATTGCTAAAATCATTGAGAAGGAGACGGACCAAAATGGTGAATATACAGAATGGATGGATGGTGAATGAACCGAGACGCCTAGGCGGTCGCTGCTAGAGACGTTATTGTCAACTCTTTCCATATAACCCAAGGGTGTCAGTGAGTGTCACCGGTCACTCATAGAAACTGACGACCTGTGAAAATTCTGACATTGTCTGTGGCAACCGAAACTTGGTCTTAGAGCTAATTACGCAGGCACGAATATTATTAGTACCTGATGGTCTAGTCACTGCCAGCGCAGTTGTGTGTTCCGTGGGTGAATACAATATGGGCATAACTAAGATTCTTCTCAAGGGCGTAAAAATTACCCGTTCTGGTCCTATAGACAAGTATCGAAAACCCAATCTTCACACACCAATTTTAGAAGAATTCAGCCATAAACAAGTTCCACAAAATTTCCTGTGTAAGGGCGCATTTTCAAACCACTTTCTCCACATACCGGTAAATTATGACGCAAAACGTGTGGTTCGATGTCCAAATGGAACAAGGTCGAACTTTCGATTATATTTTATTAGTGTAGCTCGGCTGATTATGATTATATTTTTAACGACGAGCTAAAATAAACCTGTTAATCTGTGATCTATTCAATCGTTTTTCCGCTTAACCTAACGACACGATTTTTTACAAATACATAGCATGGGAAAAGAATATAATGAATATTCATAGGGTTCCAAAAAAACCTTGCAAGTAGGTTAACCTACTTGCAAGGTTTTTTAAACTGGAAGTATTGAATTAATTACATACTTCCAGTCTGCGTAGAGTTAGAGGTATGGTACGTACTTAATTGACAAGCAAACATTTAAAAAATTGTTTCCACGTGGTTTGGGTGCTAAAAACTGTAATTGGAAAGTAGGGCAATTGAAGTTCTATGAGTTCAGATTTGAAAGGAAACTAATAAATCAATCTTGGCGATGGATGTCGCAATATAACTTATAGGTTATACGAGTAATAGGGAAACGACATGTTTCGAGTATAACCATGTAGTAGCAATCAATGAAAAAAAAACCGGCCAAGTACGTTTCGGACTACGCACAATGAAGGGTTCCGTACTTGGGACGAATTTATCCCAAAAAAAACTTAACATTGTAGTTGAAAAACATGTTCTCCCATACAAGTCACGGTCACTTCTCCAACTGAAAATGTAATTTTGTAATTGCAAAAAAATATTTTTTAAGTGTTATCACTACAAATTATAGATTTTCGGACTGTGAGACCTTGCTTCTTGCCAAATTTCGTGATTCTAGGCCAACGGGAAGTACCCTATAGGTTTTGATTTGTTTGCGAGTATCAAAATATGTCGCATAAATCGCGATATTTTTTTATTGCGTTGACTTGGAAGCTTAATTTTTTTTATCTTCAAGGGACCATAGACCCACGTATTTGATATGAATTTCAACTTGATACCTCCACGCGTTCTTGAGAAAAAGGGTCTTGACAGACTGACAGACAGACAGACGGAAAACGAAGTGATCCTATAAGGGTTCCGTTTTTTCCTTTTGAGGTACGGAACCCTAAAAATAATGGGATAGTATTGGTACCTATTCCTTTTCCGAGCTTTAGTGACAAAATCTTTTTGTTTTTAAGCTCATTCATTTAGATGATGCAAGTCAAATCAAGCATCGTCCAAGTGACTTATTGTGACAACAATAAAAAACCATTTTACCAAGGTAAATACTAGGAACAAGCACAAATTTGTTGTTCCTAAAACCAGGCTTAAAAAAATAGGTGGCTCGTTTAGATGCCAGTGTATACGTTTTTATAATAAACTTCCTAGCCATATTCAAGAATTAAGCCTGAATAAATTAAAATGTTTTATAAAGCGGAAACTGTGCCAGACAGCATTTTATACTGTTAAAGACTTTATTGAGGACAAAGAGGCTTGGGATTGAGCTGCTCCAATTTACAGTGAATCTCGATTTGATTTTTTTTTCCAACTATTTATATTATTTTTTGATTGAAATTTTGAAATACCTAAACTATGACATGAATATTTACTTTGTAAAGTATTATATTATTTTAATTATTATGAATGTGAGGACTATGTGAATTGTTTTTTTATTTTTATTCTCAATTAAAAAAAAATTTAATGCAGGTCTGGCAGTTTGAGTACTTTATGCGGCCTAACCAATTGTCCTTTCTTTGGTATTGTTCGTCGAATCGCTGAGCTCCTTAAGTTTTGAGTTGAGCTGCACGATAACTGACAAATGCGTGCACTGACTGGACAGGTCCACTAAAATCTGTGTGGTTCTTTCGTCAAAAGAACATTTCAGGCACCAATCTACATGGTTCTCAAATGATCTGACCAAGATTATATCCGTATTTTATATACACATTGACATTGATTAATTTTATATATACAATGACATGAATATTTACTTTGTTAAGTATTATATTGTTTTAAGTATTGTAAATGTGAAGACTATGTGGGTTTTTGTTCATTTTTCTTCTTTTCTCAGTTAGTTTTTATCATAGTCGGCAGTTTGAGTGATTTTATGCGGCCTACCCAAATGTCTTTTCTTTGGTATTGTTCGTTGAATCGTTGAGCTCCCTAAGTTCTTAGTTGAGCTGCACGACTACTGACAAATGCGTGCACTGACTGGACAGGTCCCCTCAACCTGTGTGGTTCTTTCGTCAAAAGATCATTTCAGGCACCAATCTACATGGTCTTCACATGATCTGACCAAGATTATGTCTGGACTTTATAAAGAGACTGTGAACTCTGAGTTTGTTTCAGCCTTTCTTCTCAGAGTAGTCGGATACGAAACGCCAACCTCATCTAGTTTTTTTTAATATGATTGACGTGTAAAAGTGTTTGTACAAACCTACTTACAGAAATAAATCATTTATCATTTTGAGAGAGAAATAAAAAAGTACGAAAGAAAATTGTTTATTTTCCACAACAGTGATAGATTTAAGACTGGAATACATTTTTGCTAATATAAAGCATGATTGTTTGCTAGTAAGGAGCATTCTTATTTATAGCATGGTTTCCATGTGTGTAAAATAATCATACTCTCTTCGTGTACACATGCTAATGTAGGTAGCATCTGCTCAAATTAGTTTACTTTTGTGCTACTACATAGCATGTGTATTCTAGGCTTTTGACTAGTTAATACTAACATTCTAGCCTAGATTTCGATCGTATCTCTTTTAAAAAAACCAGTATGTGATAAAATATGCCTATAAATACCCAAGGTTATACCGGTATCGTCCGGATGCTTGCTTGAACAATGTCACACGCATTAACACACTTTTACCGACTCAAACGCTTTGAGGTATGGTTCGGCTGGTCAAGTGTGACAGAATGAAGAATGTAAGTGCTAAGCTGTGATTTGTTCATCTTTTATTTGTTAACGGTCTAGGGGTCGCAAGCTCTGCTACTGAGCATGAGTTTGGGTTCAATTCCCAGTCAGGAAAAGTGTTATTGTGATTTCCTATCAGGAATTTCTCAGTAGTGACCCGGAGTCTGGACTTGTGCTCAGTTGATGGAAAACGCTCGCCCCCTATTACATGAGCCTTAAAGATAACTGGCAACTGTAGGTGCACCTCTGCCTAACCACCTAAACTCTGGTAACCTAAACCCTTCAAAATTACAGGCGAGATGACGTTATGGTTAAATTTATCAGCTATGGCATGTATGTCGTGGGAGGCAGGATACTCGGCTGGATATGGTGGGTAGTTGGGCCGATGACAAGCAGCTGTAGAGGCCTGAATATTAACTTGCTATGCCCAAAAGACCCTACTGATACACTGACCAGATTACCAGGGATTTTGCAAACATGAGTAGATTTTTGATATGCTTGGTGCAGCTGCTTTTCAGGGGTAAATGTGAACATTCGCATTGGGGAGGGGGATTGAATGTGAACATTCTTCACTCGAAAAAATTCAAAACTCACTTGCTAACTACTTTTATCACCAAAGACGTCAGGAAATCAGTATCGCTCAGAAGAATACTGATATTCAGTTGCATTTGCTTGCAGATGAATGAAGTGTATTCCAAAATTTGGGGAAGAACTAGTCTGATAATGAGTTAAGTTTATCCAATACCAATATTATAGGGAGGGAAAATTTCTGAGTTTTATGTGAAGAGAGCCTTCGGAATTACTGATCCAATTCCGAAAATTCTTTCAGTTACAGTTCGCTGAGTGTCATAGGATATACACTGACCGTCAACACTAAGTACCCAAAGCAACATTTTCATACAAACAAGGTCATTTCGAAGCCTCGGTTCTCTGTCAGGTAATGATTCAGATGAGATCTGATAGCAGCTCACCAGAGTACGGACGGTGGAGGTCTAGAGCACCTAAGGCACCCGACTGATCAGACAAGCCATTTACACCAGAGCGTGTGTGAGCTGAGTGTTCGGATTTCTATACATCAGGATGCTATTTTTAGGTTTTATGTTTCATGAACAACTCCGGTATGAAATTCCAGTTTGATGCATTGGGCGCCTTAGGCGCTCTAGACCTCCTCCAACCGTACTCTGAAAGCCTGCTATCAAATCTCATCCGAAGCGTTGCCTGACGAAGAACCGAGGCTACGAAATGACCTCGTTTGTAAGAAAATGTTGATCTGGGTAAACTAAAACCCAGTAACAACGATCTCTTAGAAACAAAGTAAGTACGTTACCTATGTCAATATGATAGACAACATAGAAATGTGTTTGTATACTTTCCATATTTAAACAATGGGTGAAAATTAACACAATACTTAAATGGTTAGAAAATCAATAAATATTCATATTCATAACCCTATCCTGTGATTGACCGATACATTGTTTGCTAATGTGATTGAATTTTAACACATAAGAATAAGGTTTAAAGTGCGATAGATGAATACTTATACAAGAAAATACTGCGTTAAAGACTTTTCTCTGGGAAATTGAACTTTATATTTGAGCAGTAAGATTAAAATAACAATGAGATGACACAGAAGATAATTGAACTTAATAAGTCGGTAATAATATGGGGTACATATTGTTCGTTTGTATTACAATTGGATTATAACAAAGTGCACACACTGATTCTGAAGTAATTTGATTAAATTAATACGTGAAGCGAAAACTTTGCACCTCTTTTTACGAAAATAACGCGGACGTAGTATGAAATTTGGTACAGTTAAAGTTTATATAGAGGAGGAGTGCAGAAAGCTAATATTTTATATAATATGCAAAAAATTAATTAAATTATTTAAAAAAACATTACACACTCTACCATGTGTTTGACACACACCCATAGTACACACAGCTCCATTAAGTGGTTACCCCTTACCCCCCTAGCTCGCCATCCGATAAGGACCAGGTCCGGGTCGACGGCGCGTTGTGTTCCACGCGCGCCTCAATGAGATGTCAGCACGAATTGACACGGGCCAATAACTGCCAGGGTTGAGAGTTTGTCCGAAAGATATCGTGGCCCTGGTACACAGGCAAATGAAGGAACACGGGTGAGTTTTAGTCAGTAAAAGTCTGCCCTCCCACTCCGCACAGAGCGGGAGAAGGTATTTGAGAATTTCCAACAAAAAAAAAAAACCCCCTTACCTCCCCAAAAGACATGTGCGTTCAAATCTGTGATAGGCCCAAGTTGGTTTTTGTAGTTTGCAAAAACATTTAATTATAATTAATGAATTTGTTTAGTGACTAAATAAGTACATGATAGTTTTTTTTTTTTTAAGTCTGTTTTTAATATTGTTATAACTTTTAATAATGCGCATAACGACAAGGAATAATAGGGTTACCATTTACGAAGAGTTATTTAAACTGCAAAAACAAACTACTAATGACTACCGAGATGACGACTAGTAGATAAGTATGGAAGAAAGGAACATGTTGGGTCGACCCCAAATAAATTGGGATAAGGGCAGGAGAATAATGATAAGTTCGCCAAACTGCTGGTACAGATGTTCTATGTCACGAAGTCCGTTTGGCTATGAATGTTGTCAAGCGTGCACATGCACATTGTTTTTGTGTGCGTAACCTCGAGAGCGCTCAGTGTCGATCGGGACACGGTCCGGATCAGTAGTGGTTTTTAGTTCGCGCCAAATTGTTTCACGGAGTAAGGTCAGCATGGCAACAAAACGAAGAAGAGTTGTCCATAGTGAGGTAATATTTATTTATACGTTTTCAATTAAAATGTTATACAAAGATACTTAAAATAGCAATAGAAGTATTTATAAAATGAATGTTTTTTTGTGTTATAAAATGTTTATATTACTTAATTATTTTGATTACATTTTGTTTTAGGGTCGAAACATGATAGCTAGTGTTTATCATTTTCTGCGAGAAGAATATGAATTTACAAAATCATTAATGGAACTCAACTGTGATTTGTCTCATTTACGAGACATTACACGCCGTACAGCTGAAGCTACGGGTGTGAGCCAAAAAACAGTTCAAAGAATATTAAAAGAAGAGAAGTAATTCCCATCCACTTCATCAAAATTCACTTCACCTATGAAGAAAAGGAGAAAGCGAGATAATAAAGTGGATATAGATAATTTTACAGCCGATGTGGTTCGCAGTACTGTACAAGATTTCCATATTGTCCATAAAGAAATTCCAACATTAGCTAAGTTAAGAACAGCATTGAATGAAAAAATCGGATTCGAAGGTTGTTTAGAAACTGTTCGCAAGTTACTGTTGAAATTAGGTTACAAGTGGCGCAAAACAGAGAACAACCGTAAAGTCTTGACGGAGCATCATGATATACAAATGTGGCGTTTAAAATATTTAAAAAAAATAACAGAGTACCGCTCTCAAAGTCGGCCCATTGTCTACACCGATGAGAGCTACGTCCTTTCGACACACGTGCGAAACAACACCTGGGCAAAAAAAAAAGGAAAGAACTCCGTTTTAAAAAAAAAATAGCACAGGCACTCGCTTTATTTTAGTGCACGCGGGAACCAAGGATGGTTTTATTGAAAATGCTTCCTTGGTTTATAAGGCCAACTCAACAGCTGGTGATTATCATTCAATTATGAGCTATGATAACTATGTAAAATGGCTAAATGAAAAGTTGCTACCCAATTTACTTCCGCGCTCTGTCATTGTCTTAGACAATGCATCTTATCACAACACACGGGCTCAACGACTACCGACGCAATCTACAAAGAAAGCCGATATGCAGCAATGGCTCAGGGATAAGGGTATAGCATTTGATGAATCTCTTCTTAAATTGGAATTGTACGATACAATAAAGAAGTACAAAGCCCAACACGTAATCTACAAGATTGACGATTTTATAAAAAGCAAGGGTTTTGATGTCTTACGCCTTCCCCCTTATCACCCAGAATTAAATGCGATTGAAAATATTTGGGGGATCGTTAAAAATTATGTCGCATCTAAAAATATCGAGCAAAACATGACGAATACGGAAAGACTGATCAATGAAAGTTTGGGCGAAGTTAGCAGTGAAACGTGGCAAAAAACTTGTGCTCATGTTGGAAAAATTGAAAAAGACTACTTGAAATATTTTGATCTCGATTTTGAATTTATAATCAATGTACAAGATGATTCTGACGACAGCAAAACGGAATCGGAAATCGAAAATTTATCTGATAGTGATTGAAAATACTGAATAGTCCTACTTGTTTCGTTTCCATTCTGTAACACCAATGCTTAATTAAATGCCTACATATTCTTAATATTTTTGTATTTACTGCAACCTAATCTAATTTATTTACAAAATGTATATACTTTTAAAACCAAAATTTTATTTAGATTATTAAATCTCGACTTGAATATATATCAGATTTTTTTGCTAACGTTACCTACTTTTACACACACAAGCGCGCTTGTCGGGATACGTCACTACTACAATCAAAGCCGAACGGACTTCGTGAAATAGAATATCTGTATGAGTATGACGACGTTCGGTGGTGAGATGGTTCGAATCCAAGTCAAAACATTGAACTCTTTTTGAAGTATTCTTTAGATTATTCGTAACGAATTCAATGTTGTAGCAGTTTAACATTTTAAAACTTGAGGGGTTAGAACATACTGACGCTGTGTGTACCAAGGCCTCATGACTTACAGATAGATAGGTGACAGAAGTGACAGCTTGAGTATGGAATTAGTAAGTACTTTATAATAGCATGGAATTAGTGTACTCATGGAATTAGTAAGTACTGTATAGATTGTAAGTAGAGGGGGTCTAATTTCGACCAGCGGGCGATCACTAGTTTGATTGAATATACATAGAAGTACCCACTTGGTTATTTTAGTACTTACGTAATTAATGGAACAGTAACTCTTTGACATTTTTTTTATAGCCTACTCTTCTTGAGACCTATGTTCGTTAGTGGATATGTGATTAGACATCTACGGGTACATCTATTAATGATGACGATGGTGATGACAAAGATGATAGGCTAATTTATTTTATTGTACAGTCAACCGCACGTCGGTGGTAACACTTTGACCTTGAGCTGGAGCGTAGTACATAGTTTTAATAGATAATAAGAGGCAAGCTTATACTGGTATTGTTAACACTAACGCGCGGCCATCTGTACTGATTGTACGGGTAAGTCAAGTTGTTTACTTGAGTGCATTTAGCATCTACCTCGTTAGTCTATGTGTCGTATGTGCCAGCATGAGCTCCTGGGTTCGATTCAGGTCGGGCAAAGTGATATTAGCAGCCCGGAGTCAGGATTTGTGCCCGGTTGATGGTAATAGGCTCACCCCTTATTACATGGGAATTTAAAATACCTGGCAAGTTGTGGGTTTTACTAAAGGTACATATCTGTGCCTAACCGTTCGGGAACTACAGACGTGATTTTATGTTATTTATGCATTTAGATAGTCAAAAGGTATATATTCTTTGTTAAAACAGAACATAAACAAATGACGTGAGACTTGAGACTTTCTATGGCACAATGTTTAGCAGCTTGCATATTGAAGCAAAAGAGATTCGGTGAAAACTAATCTTTTGTAGCAGTTTCTAAAATGCTTATGATATAATGACTCACGCTATATTGTTGCCACAAGTTAATATAAATTGGTTTGGCAATGATTTTATTATGATCGCTTCCTTGAGAATTTTGTCGTGGTGGTAAGGTTGCGATCGAAATCCTGATTTATGTTCCCAACCCATGCTGCGTTATTGGATTTGATATGAAATATGCTAGAACTTAGTACAAAGTCAATAGATTCAAATTCAGTATTCAAAGAAAACTTATGTCTAGAAATAAAGCTGAAGAATCTCATTCTCTTTATTCTTTCTTTTGAGAATCAGTGATCATTGATGAACTGGAGAAATTACCCTATAGAGTAAGAGGAATCTTCAGTAACTGTATTTCAAAGATGGACCGCAATTTAAATACTAGTACTGTGACATTCTGGGTACTCATTAGTGGTTTGGGTTTTAACATGTTGCTTTTGAGTAGCGTCGTGGACAATGAGTCTTACTCTTACTGAAGACTTTACTAGTATCCTGTGTTTTGTCAACTGAATCATTATCCTGAGAGTTCCTCTTTCATCCGTTTGAATATTAATAGAAAGAGATAGAAACATGTCAACACTATAAACACAAGAGCAACACCAATATAACACAGAAGTGTTTCCACACCTGAATGACAAAGAACTTAAAAGTCAAACGTAAGATGACTAGGAATGCAAGTGGACATGCGTAAGAAAGTTGCTTCGACAGAGAAACTAATTCATAATTGAATGTACCCAATGAGGTATGGCGTGAAGCTATGCTGCATTTCCAGATGAACGAATCTTTGTTATTGTGTCCAGTTTTTCTTGAAACTGGAAGTGGCAGTTGTTTATACGTATATAGATTTGTAGTGAGATTATGACTAATGGCGTGGTGTTAAATTCTATCTTTTTACTAATGAAAGTCACATGAGAAGGGAAGGGTGCTTATTGAATTGGCTGTACTCATGCATGCAAAGGTGTCTGAATATGAAAATGTAAGATCTTTCAACAGAGACCTTGAAAGACACAGTAATATAGCTGTGGTAGAAGAGATTAGTGCGGGAGGGTATATTGAATTTTAAGCCGATACTAGACCGGACTAAGATTAAACGCACTTCGGCACTGGTTCGAGCTCCAAAAATTGAATTCCACTAAAGATCGTTGCAGCTTTCCGTAGCCTAACCCTTGATCTTGATCATGCCCATGGTCACACCTATTCAACTTCCGGGTGTTAAATGAATAGAAAGTGAAGATGAGTCTGCGCTTCAAAATGGTAATCATGTGGTTTGCTAGTTGACACATGCTTGACGTCACGTAGACAAGAGACACACGTTTGCATATAAACCAATTCAACTAATGATATACTGAAGACACTGTGGTTCAAATTGAGAATTAGATAAATACTATCGATAGGGATGTTAAATACGGTTGATAAGGTATAAGTCAGTATGTTAATTCGAGTCATAATATCAATGTCAGATATTGATTTTAAATCACCACATTTATTCACATAATATATAGCCACAGAAACCAGGACATAAGAAAAAAAAACGTTTTGCAAGCGCAACGTTTTTGTGAAACTTTCGAATAAAAACAAGATGGAAATACCGGTAGTTGAATAAAAAACTAAAAATAAATAAAACTAAGAATATAAAGTTAATTTACCTGAATCCCATAATTATAAATCACAACACAAAACAATCACGTTTACGTTAATGTTTACGTTCGTAAACAGGTCATATGTACTAGAAAAGCGCGCGAACCGACGGCTATCGCTTGGCTTACTAAATTCATCTCGGCTGAACGGCGAGTGGGAGAAATTGGTGAGTCTCTTTCGCACTGGTGTATAGTGGTGGGCGATTGTCGATATGCGAATACTTTCGATAGTGCTGTCAAAAAAATAAGCTGCATTCTTTTTCTCTTCTAAATTGATCCCTCAAGGTGGAAGATTGTGACCCAATTTGAAGTTGCTAGATTCATTAAATGCATTCAGTTGCAAATTTCTATTCAAAATAAAAGAAAATAATTTAATGAAATCTCATAAAACACACTAACAGTCGGGCTGGTCCACAAATTTAAGGTCACTCAGCGTGCTATGGAGCGGGCTATGCTCGGAGTTTCTTTGAAGGATAAGATCAGGAATTAAGTTATCCGGAAGAGAACCGGAGTTACCGACATAGCCTGCAGAGTAAGCAAGCTGAAGTGGCAGTGGGCTGGCCATGTTTGTCGAAGGACCGATCGCCGGTGGAGCAGACGAGTCTTGGAGTGGAGACCGCGTATCGGCAAGCGTAGTGTGGGGCGCCCCCCAGCTAGATGGACCGACGACCTTAAAAAGGTGGCTGGGACAGACTGGATGCGGAAAGCGGAGGATATGGGTGTTGTGGCGCAGCCTGGGAGAGGCCTATGTCCAGCAGTGGACTGCTATAGACTGAGTTGATTTGATTGATCATAAAACACATGTCATCCCACAGCAGCACCACTCATAAAGTTAAGTTTCTTAATTAAATATAAAGAGAACTTACAGTACCAAATGAAGATGAAGCTTTTCATTTAGAGCGTTAACTATCTACATTTAACTATCTGTCTACAATTCTATATAAATAAAAATCAATGTTTATTTGTTTGTCCTCTATGGACTCCGAAAGGGCTGGACCGGGCAAGTCTCACTGGGCAGCTAGTACTCACTGAGTAATTCACTGACAGACAACGCACAGCCTAAACTGCTGGGTCTAGACATACGAAATTTTGAACAAGCGTTTCTTATAATAACGAAAGTGATTTTTGTTATCTCTTAAAAGGGCTAAATTAGGGGATGAAAGTTTGTATGGAAATTCGTAATTTTTGCCGATGGGAAAACCCATCGGGTACATGGCTTGTAACTTATAATAACCGTTGAGAAGATAATCAAATAAGTAATAGAGAAAGAGAAAATGATAAAAAATGTATATGTAAAAATAGTATTCAAAGTCTAGTCAATTTAAATAAGGTCAAGGTTTGGTCAAGTTAATTTATTTCAAATAGGCTCATAACAGGCACTATTGAACGTCAAAATTAACACGAAAAAAATTACCTAAATGATTGTAATAGCGACACGATTACAATATAAATAATTTGACATCGATATCCGCAAAGGATACAACACTACAAACGTCAAACGTAGTCCCAAGAGCAAGGTGAAGATCTGGGTCTTTGACCGTATACAGTGGCCGATTGCAAACGACCGACTCTACCGACTCTTAACCGACTGCTAACTGTTAGTTAAGATTAGAAGGTAAAGTTGACGCAACCTTTTGAACTTTCAAACCTAGAAATATAAAAGTCAACCAGAGTTATGGAAACATTATAAGAAAAATACAATATTTTGGATCAGAAAATCACTCGTGTTCTTCCATTATTCAAGTTTCAGTATTGTTTAGATTGTTAGAGCTTATGTGTTTATAAAGTTACCTTAAAGTTTACTTTTATTTAATTAACTGACAAAACTTTCCATTATTCTTCACACCCTTAAAATATTTACATTGGTGATGATGATGACATTATCATTGATTTGTTAAAAATACCAGCGCCAACAGAGATTCCTTGAGGTACTCCTGCGATAAAGTTTAAATACTTCCATGTTTGTAACTAAATTTTTTAATGTTGTTCACTACCCCAGGAACCAACTCTTTCCAAGTAGCATGTATGTAATTTGTGAATCTACCTGATATTTCAAAGTCACTAACCACAGTTAAGCATGGTACAACCGTGCCATTTGGTTTCGAAAGCGACAGCCACATTGGGTGCCGTCGCGTCTTAATCACTCATTGAATACAAAGTACTACTTACTTAAAATACAAAATGTATTAGGTCTACAATGTGTCTACAAACAATTAGAACGTGGATATCGTTTCATAAGGAAAGCATCGTCAGCCGTATCCTGCTATCCTTGGGCTCGCCACAATTATGGCGATAAGTCCCTTCTTTGAGGAGTGGCTAGAGAGGCGCCACGGCGTCCTCACCTACCGCCTGACACAGGTCCTCACTGGACACGGTTGTTTCGGGAGGTTCCTGTTCAGGATAAGGCGGAAGGAAACGCTCGGGTGTTACCATTGTGTAGATCGCCCGCAGGACACGATGGGCATACGGTGGAGGTCTGCCCGGCTTGGATGGAGCACCACCGTGTCCTCACGGCGGCGATCGGCGGCGGTGATCTCTCGCGTCCGGCCCTGGTTCAGGCTATGGTTCGGAGCGAGAGTGCATGGGAGGCCGTCACCTCTTTCTGCGTAACAGTAATGCTCGCGAAGGAGGAGGCGGAACGCGTGAGGGAGAGGCAAAATTCGCGCCCTCACGCCCCTAATATTGGCTAGTAAATTGGAGGCATACGGTTTATGAGAAAACGTTTTAGAACTATTTAGATCTTACTTAACTGATCGAAAATAAATCACACAAATTACAAAATTTAACATAAACCCTAAAAAAGAAGAACAATACCAATCCAAAGTAAGATATGTTAGATATGGTTTTCCCCAGGGCAGCGTAGTGGGACCTACGCTATCTACTATCTACATCAACGACCTCCCTAATGCAATTGTGCAACCTATGACATTATTTGCAGACGACAGCACAGTAAATTTATTATTACATGTAATGATAAAAATCTATTTGAAAAAGACATAAATAAAGCACTAACATCTATAATAACATGGCTAATCAATAATAATCTAAAAATAAATATAAACAAAACAAATATAATGAACTACAGTCAAAGACCTCAAAATTCAATTAAATTTAAATTAATATATGATAATAATATGATAAATCAAGAAGAAACAGCCAAATTACATTTACATTGACAGTAGACTCAATTGGAAATGTCACACAGAAGACTTTTTTATAAAAATAAGTAGTTTATCTTTTGCGATGTACAAACTGGCACCAACAGTGAGTAGAAACACATTATTCATGGCGTATTATGGACTTGCTGAATCGGTGCTTAGATACGATCTAATATTTTGGGGTAATTCGACAAACACCGAAATGGTGTTTAAAATACAGAAGCGTTATATTCGGGCTATGTTTAACATCAAAAATACCGACAGCTGTCAACCACTGTTTACACAATATCATTTACTGACACTTCCGTACTATACATCTTGGAAATAGCTTTATTTGTTAGAAGCAATCCTCACTGGTTTCCTCTTTTGTCAGACAATTTCACTAGAAATAGACGTACTAAATATAAAAACTTCTTACAGCCTCACTCTGCGAAAACAGCACTCCTTCATAAAAGCGTAAAAGCGTGTTTTGTACGGCACCATTAATTATAATAAGATTCCAGAGGAAATTAAAAATATAAACCAGCCAAACTTATTCAAAAGAGAACTAAAGAAGTTACTTACTGAAAAATGTTACTAATATGTTAAAGATTTTTTGAATGATAGTTTCTAATCTATTTGTGTTATATATTTTTATTTTTTTTTGGAATTGTGTTATTTTTCAAGTGGCTATAATTCATTTTGTACGCAAGTGGTGGCAAAACATGTTGAAATCACAGATGTTCACTTTTACATCCACATTTGCATATGTATAATGTTTACAAATAAATATATCTTTATCTAGTCGCCGGAACTGACGCCCTGGGCGTCGGGAGTCGCTGGCTGATTCCCGGCCACCGTAGGCCCGGGCTTGCGATAATGAGTGATGGGTAGCTCGCCATCCGATAAGGACCAGGCCCGGGTCGACGACGCATTGTGTTCTACGCGCGCCTCAAAGAGATATCACCATCAACTGACGGGGTCCGGTCGGGCCAAAGCCTGCCAGGGTTGCGAGTTTGTCCGAAAGGGATATCGAGGTTCTGGCAAACAGGCAACTGAAGGAACACGGGTGGGTTTTAGTTAGTAAAAGTCTGATGCGCCCTCACGCTCCGCCCAGAGCGGGAGAAGTTATTTGATAATTTCCCACCCAAAAAAAAAGCCTTGCTATCCTCAAATACCAAGGAGAACATCTTCAGGTGACTTCAGCCCCTATTATAGAACCTTACTCAAGAGTCAAACATTACTTAATAGTACATTACTGCAGCGGCTTGCAAAAGAGGCATTGATA
Organism: Tiliacea citrago; assembly: GCA_963921375.1. Classification (NCBI taxonomy): domain Eukaryota; kingdom Metazoa; phylum Arthropoda; class Insecta; order Lepidoptera; family Noctuidae; genus Tiliacea; species Tiliacea citrago. The sequence continues at coordinate 2,131,145 of OY992802.1, forward strand.
GACGAACGTGAAAATGTGGGCCGACGCCGCGACGTCTTTGTATTTGGCCAGTAAAGCAATATCGATTTATCTCGAAGAAGGTTGACAAAATAATGCTCAAATTTCCAAGCATATTTGAGAAAAACTAGTTTTATCCAATCAAACGGCATTATACTAGTTTTAAGCTATACTTGAGTTTTAAATAAATAAATGATTTCATTTATTTTAAGACAAAGTCCATTACATTGAATTAAATAAAATCACAAAATTGATGAATAAAAACATAAATACACAATAAAATAATAATCAACTATATAATAGTATATACTTATATATACCCAGTTACTGGGTAACACGATATCCCTTGGTAAGACTGGTTGTCAGACTTTTGGGCTTCTGACGACCCGTAACGACTGTCAAAGCCCTCAGTAGATTACGACTTTAGCAACGGGTCACAAGATTCCATAGAACATGAGTTCCGTTTGTTTAAGGAAAATTTTGTAATTGTCTATAGATAACTAACCTACATAAATATGAGTCATTGCGTTTATACAGGTTGTGAGGTTTCGTACCTCAAAAGGGAAAAAATGGAACCCTCAGCGGATCACTCGTATGTCTGTCTGTCTAATTCAAAAGTTATTTATTAAAACTAGGCGAGAATCAGCACTTTTCAAACGTCAAAAATTACATAAGACAGTCCCCCAAAAACGCCCACCCTTCACCACTTCCTAGTGTTTTAGCTGGGAAGAAGTAGTGGCGCAACTGTCGGTCTGTTTGTCTGCGTGTCTGTCCGTTTGTCACAGCCTATTTGCTCCGAATCTTCTGCCGGATTTTAAAAATTCACTCTATTCATGTAGACGAATCTTGTGATATTTGTGTACCCATTCAATTTTATGATTTAAGAAGCAATTAGAAACAAAAATGTGGGTAGGTCAGTGAATCTTAGTATGACGTATCTGATAAATAAAAATGGCTAATAATTTTCGAGGCGACTTACAACTTAAAGGGCGACTAATTATTTGCTGCAAAAAAAAATTACATCGCAGCGATTAAATATTATTTCTTAATCGCTGCAAAGTCATCTACTGTTATTGAATCATTTGGGTTAGGTTAGGTTAGAACAGTAACCATTAACAAGCGAAGGCGAGCGAGCGCCAGATCCCCTCCTTTGTTGGTAAATTCAGTTACCAAAACAAAAATTCGATGCCAGTTTAAATTAAAATAAAGCTAAAAACTGATGATTGAGCTGCTACTTTCTACTTAAAATAATACTTCGCTGTAGCTGCCAACCTACTATTTTTGCTACCGGCTTTCATTATTTTTTAATCCCAAATTCCGATTAATTTGTCGCTGCGTTAAATACATGCCAATAAAAATTATACCTCAATGGCTGTGTTATGCACACTTCAAACCTAGTTTTGTTGGTCCTTCAAAAGCTAAAGTGACAAATATCTCTATCAAATCACGCACAGCCGCAGATGCCACTTATCCTAGGCCAATAAGGCCTATTAATACAGCTCAGAACTGTATTCTTTATTTAAGGATTGTTACGAATGATACCTGTTATAAAAATGCTTGAATAATATACATATATCCACAGCTTACAAAATAATGCCTAATATAATCAAACAACTTAAAATAGTACGCAAACCTTAATAAAAAAAAACTAAAATTAAATAAATAGCAAGATATTATGGACATAAAACATAAAACAAATTCACACATATCTAGAATTAAAAAAACTAGAGCATGTCAACTGTTCATCTTAGTGTTAAACTAAAGGTTACAGTCAGTAGTTATTATGGTGGTCGTAATGGTATATCATTACGCGTTTATGATGTGGTGACAGGCCTTCGAAGATGTTATTATTTTTGTTTGTTGGATTATACCTTACTTGAAGTTGGATAAAGATTTTTTTTTATATCTACATACGCGTGGTGACATAGCAAGCTCCACATTTCCAGTATGAGCTGGCCTGGCAATTAATTATAATAATTTATTTATTGTTCTAAAAACAGCGTTACAGATATTTTTCCACCGGTTACGGATAAGCAAAACTGTGCAATAAAATACAGTACTTAACTTTAGTGGATAAGAATTATCACCTGTATCCTGTACTATAGCTGAAAAACTGTATCACAGGAGACAGGGCATTGTATGAAAAGCCTAATAATACGGGCCCTGTTTAGGTTTACACTGCAAATATACATGCTGCTAGATTTATGTCCCTGAGTGTACAAATACCCTTGGGAAGTCGATATAATAGTTGATAGATTAGATTATTTTTGTCTGAAATCGCCAAACCGTCTTGAGCAAACTCAAACTCGAAGCATTTAAACTATTTACAGGCACTTTTGAATTGTCAAGGAGTCGGTCAGTTAGAAATATGAAGCTAGTTGCCCATTCCAAAGCGTAGTAGATGCGTATGGAGAAGAACGGGCAAGAAACTTCATCGACACTCTTTTAAATTATAATGTTAAAAAAATATTGTTACATCTTTAGTGTTGAATTTATATCTAAATGTGAGGACGATATTACAAAAAAACGCGTCCACAGCAAATTATAAGAAACAAACCAAAAAAAACAATTCAATACTAAAACAATTAAAATAAGCCGTGGCAGCTAAGACATTACCGGTCCCAACTGACAACGCCCGTTCAGGAACATGACGCATGGATCGGCATCATTCAGCTCAACCATTTTGAAGGGGGCTAAACAATCCAACACACGCGCTACCATCAGCGAGACATCTGAGTGAGCATGACATACTCCCAGCCGCGTAGCCGCCAGGGCAGAGTCAAGTCAAGCAAGTGTGTTAATCAATGTTCGTGGCTTCTGTAATTATATAGGCCTTTGCTCAGCAATGGGAAATTAATATTATTTTGATAATAATTTATTATACTAATTGAAAGGATTATCACCTTACCAAACTAACAGAATTGTATTAGTGACTAGAATCTCAGAAACTAATAAGTAGCTATTGTGCGAATCGTGGCCATAGACTTACATCTCTGATTGTGGCTATAGTTTCATGTTTCAATATGAAATTGTTAAAACTCACTTGAAGAAATATAATACAAAAAGATTTTCCGATACCGGGAATCGAACCCGAGCCTCCTGGGTGAGAGCCAGGTATCCTAGCCACTAGACCATATCGGATATTAGTAATTGGTTTGAAATATACTTTGATATATGGAAAACTTACAATATTAAGTTCAATTTATTTCGAATGATGATTTTGTCACAATAAAGGTAAAAATATAAGTAATTGTTAAAACAAGTTTGTACAGATTACGAGTGTTTATTATTCTATCAATTTCCTGATGCACGCTATCTAGTGGTCACCAGTGACTTTGGTTGCAACGTTGCGTTGCTACTAACACTTACAGGAAATATCAGTGTTGTCGTTCATTCGTTTTGTTACTCCACTGAATTCACAGATGGCGCTGTTATAAAAATTGGCTGTTTATCTCTACTTTGGTGAAGTTCGAATGATTTTCATTTGTGAATGTGGTGTAGAAAGAACTTTTTAATTAATTTTTAAAAAAATTGTTCTAGTTGCCAAACCCTGTTTGTATGTTATAGACTCACATGTAATTACATTTGGTTTTCACTGCAGGATTGCGTACAAAAGTTTAATGGGATCTGAGTCATCACAATTTGGTTCAGATATTTTCTTTCTATGTTGTTAAAGACTGTGGCCACACACACACAGATACATTCTTTAATAAATATAAAGATAATATCTGTATAAGTAACTATGTATTCAAAAGTCAAATTATTTATTTCAAATAGGCACTTATAAGGCACTTTTGAACGTCAATATTTACAGAAAAATAGAATTGATTCTAGTCGCCCCTTCCAAAAGGTAGTTTCGTATGGAGAAGACTGGGCAAGAAACTCCACCGTTACTCTTTTAAAATGTTTTACAATATTTTATTAAGGTACATTAATTATACGTGAAGACGATGCACCTAAAATAAAATTGTACAGTAACTTTATTACACAAGCAAAAATAATTAAAAATGAAGCAATGACAGAAATTAATAAATTATGATAAATACATGGTGCTCACATATTTACAAATATTGTAAAAATATAAGTTTTCCAAAAAAAAAAATATATAATAGGTCAGTTCTTTAAAATAAGCCCTCTTTGTAATCGGGTAAAATTAAAACTTTTAATGTTTGACTAAAAACTTTTATTATTAAATCAGGCACAAATAAATACTAATAGTTTAATCATAACAAATCTTAATTAAACAACATTATGCTCATACAAATTCATTGATACAATCATACATTTGTCTACAAAAATATAAACGATTTAAACTCAGGTTCCACTAAGTTATCTAACACGTAGAACTTCATCAAATAATATAGTCATTCCCACGGATTTTCATCTATTGTATCATTCACAGACTCTTTCATTTTGTTCATCTTCTTCCTGTTCATCCTACTTTCAACTGCACCTTCGACTATCTCTCCTTTGTTAAAATCTTCTGCAGTTATAATAGGCTTAAACCCTTCATCGACATTCTTGATTCTGTTACTCTGTATTTCTTTAGGCAACTTTACCTTTTGCTGTCGATACGGATAGAAAACATATTTCACTCCATTCACAATCTTGTATTTCGGATAGTTGGTTGATGTTCTTCTGTTATTGTTGATGCCTAAAAGCTTGTTCATCCAGTACAGGTAAGAGTTTTGGAGTACGTCGATAATGCTTCTTTTTCGTCGTGATTTAGCTGTAGTCCCATTTCTGTTTACTTTAACAGCGTCTTCATTTCCAAATAGTGTCATCTTTTTTTCAATGTTATTGTTGTTGTATCTTACAATAGGTGCCACATACGAAATTATGGGTCTATTTTCTATAATTTCTTCTTTGTCTCCAAGATCTAGTATAGATCTGCTTTGCCATTGTCCATTTGCATCATACCCACCACCTCCGCCGCCGCCGCCACCGGCTCCTCCATAATCTGGTCCACCTAGATGTCAAAAGGTGAATTTTCATTCTATGCTGGGTTTGATGTAATAGTTTTAGTTATACTGGGATAATACCTGCTGGCATCCAGGCGCCGCCTCCACCGCCACCAGCTGCCCATCCCTGCGAAAATCACAGAATAGAATAGAATAGAATAGAATACTCTTTATTATGTACACCATAAAAGTTACAGATATAAATGTTGAAATTTTACACAGGGTGACACAATGGGCGGTCTTATCGCTAAAAGCGATCTTCTCTTCTTCTTCTTTCTTTCACATTGTATGAAACTGTATTAATATTATGACTATAATATTATGTTTTTATAGTTTAAGGTTACCCATAGGCAACCATTTCTTTCATGATTCTGCCATGCGTTTCAGTTTAGCTATCTTAGAGCACATTGCTAAACGTTTTTTTAAAGGAGCTTTGAACACTATTCTTGGTTATTTGTTTACAGTATAGGATGTAACACGGAGATTATTGAATAACAATCAGATAAGCTATTTCTTAAAATAAAAATACTTACTCCGTCACCCCCACCTCCACCACCACTGCCGCTGCCACCACCTCCTCCTTTCTTCTCTAATACCTTCATTAGCAGCATCATCTGAATTCATCAAAAACAATTTAACTTTTGTTTTCATATAATTTTTACTTTTGGTGAAATTCAACTTTTAGATGCCCTAACAGTTTTGTTGGATATTTAGCAAATGGATTGACCTTGACACTCTGTCTAATCTTGGAGTGCCTTCTTAAAGCTAAAAAGCATAACTGCGGTCTCTTCATTTGATATTTTGTGTCTCACAGGGATTCGAATCTAGTATAGCGTAGCTTAACTTACTCGCAATATTATAAAGGACTTTAAATGTATAATAATAAATAAACAAACAATAATAACTAGTATTACCTTTGCCAACATAAAGGACATCATACTGAACATCATCCCTTTGAACGACATCATTCCCATCATGCCCATCATTGCTGGAACCATCTGGAATAGTAAACATTTGGTAAGCTTTTCGAGACAGGTTTTTTTTGTGCTAGATTTTTGAAGATGTGAATTGGTATACATATAAGAAGGGATTGACTGGCTGCCTAATAAAATGACTATAATTATGCTAGCTAACAATTATGTAAAATAATTTAATTTATTGTTTTGTGTTGCGTAATGTAAATTATTGTACATCATTTTGTATAGAATCAAGTTTTTTAACTGAACAGACAGCTGTGCTGCTGGGAAGTTTGATGCCATACTTCTTCTTCCCAGCTAAAGCACTGGGAAGTGGTGAAGGGCGGGCGTTTTTAGGGGACTGTCTTATGTAGGTAATTTTAACGTTCGAAAAATGCTGATTTGAATAAATGACTATTGATTTGATTTTGATACCAATGTTAACAATACATGACGCATTTACATTTTTCTAGACAAAACCAGTCCGGAACACAGAATGGCAAATATTTTAGCAAGGCCTTGGAACTTGCCTATTGCCAAGAAGCACTAGTGCTACAATTCATGCGGTGAGTGTGACTCAAATGGAAAGGGAAAGATTATATCTTTACTGCTTAACACACCGTATAGTGTCGATATTATTAATTTTATAACATTACCATCATTAGCTTCATCTTCATACACATCATAGCCATCATCATCATCTTCTTCTTCCCGAACCCATCTCCTCCGTCGTGTCCACCACCGCCGCCGCCACCACCCCCACCTCCCCCTTTACGCTTCTTTCTACCGACAAATTCTTCTACTGTAACATTGTAATAGGTTAGGAATCTATTAATCTCAAAAACATATAAAAACAAAAATACATACAACGTGGTATTTGTTAAAGTTTCTTCTAATTCTTTATATTCATTGTACAAAATTCAACATATTGCAGACCTCTGCTGGATGAAGACTTCTCGCAGGTTACAATGCAATTATAGGTATTTGGTTCATGGTCTTGGTCTTTCACAGCCAGTCTGCTCTCGACACCTTCTCCAGATAGACGAAACTTTTAAAACCTATATGTGCCTTTGCTATATTTAAATTAGCAATAACACGTCGAACGACCACTGATTGCCAAGTTACTTTGCTGAGTTGGTTCTTGTGGATGTAGAAAATATCACTTTTTAACACAGATAGTAAATATAATTACAACAAACATGTGAACTGACAATTTCGTTCCTTAAATACAAAATAAGGTATATCTTACCGTTATTTGGAATTGGTAGTGATGTTTCTCTTCCTAAAGCACTGAATTTGATGATATGGTTGTCAAAAAAATGGTCGATAGCTCTGTCAATCATGTGTGTCAATTCCTCAGAGTTTTTCTCGGTGAAATGATCTTCTGTATCCTTATTTTCTTCAACTTTACTGATGTTTAATTTCACTGAAAACATAATGCAAAAGGGTACTTGTTTTACAGCCTAACGACAGTTTTTAGTTTTACTTTATTGCTAGCTTAAACATTGCTGACACAACATGTTCAGGCGTGAAAATTATAAAAGTATGTGAATATTGTTTTTAATTTCTTCTAATTGGTTTAATACAAACTAATAAAACAGCATTATCTTATATTATTCCTGTATCTCAATGTTAAATAATTAATGTAATCACTTTACTTTTCTTCGATTCAAAGTACTTACTAGTACCTTACTTATTTTCATTATTATTAATCAATAAAACAAAATCAACACTCACCAAACTTAACATAATCCCCGATCACGGATACTTCACTCAAATTATTCAACTGTTTCAAATACATCAACGTTTTTCTTTGCACACATGGAAATGACATGAGAAGGAAGCAATCAGCGTATACACCATTGAAATTATCATCTGGATCCTTTATTTCTACATCTATGACATCTTTGACACCGTGTTCAACTTTTATAACTTTAGTATTAACTATAACAATACAAATAAGTTCTACGATGACTGTTCTAAGTTCCATTGTTAGTTCACAAATGGAAAACGCGGTAACGGGCTCATATTATTTATTTTCTTTCTTTATAGGATATAGGGTCAAGTGCCATAGTGTTAGCGTGAAAACATGTAATTTTGTTGTTAACTTACTATTTATTTAAATAATTTTGTGGTTAAGGGATTAGAAAAGGCTGTGTAAATAGAGGATCGTGCTGTTGATTTTGGTTCGTAGAGATCTTATTTCGTAAGTGTTAAGGTCCATTATGGCTATGATATGAATTTTGCAATGGTATTTGATGAGATTATTGTCAGTTAAAACGAAACTACGATACAAGAAGCGTCTACGGGTTTCGATTATACAAATGATTTAATAACAAATAATAATATAAATTCCCAAATTACAAAACTTGATTATGTACTGCCAATGAAGATATAAATGTGAATACTTATTGTGGATCAAGTCTGACATAATAATTATAATACAGTAGCTAATTGCAGAAAGAAAAGCTGCAGTTAGAATTCTAAAGCTCTTAAAAAAAAACTTTCTTTTAAAAATTTACTCACAGTGCAAAAGAAAACGAGTGCAAAGATAATTATATAGATAAACATCATTTTCTTAAATCCAAAAGATTAAATTGTGCATGAAATAGATAAAACAGCAGTTTTTCCAAGTGGAGTACATTAGAAAACACTTGTAGCATAATCATTATTATTACAATGTTGCTAGTAACAGTGAAACTTTGTTACCTAGACACATACCTACATGTTTCAAGTATCAAGCCTGTATATCTAGTGGTGTAAGCAAAGAAATAATTAGTAATATTATACAACAGCTTAGATAACACTATTCATGTTATAAACAATGACGTATTATATATAGACACGTTATCAACAAACATCTCGGCGCTTAAAAACGGCGAAAATACTAGATAACTACTTATACGCGTAAACATTTTTGTCTTTAACTTTTGGGGTATAATTTGTACATCCTCTGAAAACACACGACGGCATGTTTTCTTTATATTTTGCACAGGTTTTCACACACGATATAAATTAAAAACAAACGTAGCGTCGCGCGACAGGTTGGTGCGTGACTGAGCGCAATGTGGCCAATTGGCTTCATTTCATGTTGCCATTTTAGAGTGCGGACAACGTATCTATAGTTTTATACATCATTGGTTATAAAGCTCTAGTTTATATTTGACAAAGTATGTAGCCAATATGTATTCATGGAATTAAAATTATGATAAATATATTTTCAAAGAGCACTTATGGAGCAGATTATACTGGATATGAAAGGATAAATTGGTATTGTAGGTACCTACATCAAAATTCTAATATCCGAAGTGCCCGTAAATAAGGTTATTTTAAAATAAAATGAATAAAAACCGGCCAAGTGCGAGTCGGACTCGCGCACGAAGGGTTCCGTACCATTATCTATAAAAACAGCAAAAAAATCACGTTTGTTGTATGGGAGCCCCCCTTAAATATTTGTTTTATTTTTATTTAATTATTTATTTTTGCCGTTTACTGTTGCCGTTATCAATATCGAGCAAAAACGAGCAAAAAAATCAATGTTAATCAATGTTGTATGGGAGCCCCCTTAAATATTTATTTTATTCTGTTTTTTAGGATTTGTTGTTATAGCGGCACCAGAAATACATCATCTGTGAAAATTTCAACTGTCTAACTATCACGGTTCATGAGATACAGCCTGGTGACAGATGGACAGACAGACAGACAGACAGGCAAATATACGGTGGAGCCTTAGTAATAGGGTTCCCGTTTTACCCTTTGGGTACGGAACCCTAATAAAAATGTTTATTTCAATTACAAAGGTCATTTCGATACATGTTATTCGAGATCACCTGTTAAGCAAGGAATTGCTTGTGTTAAGAGACACTGTGCTTCCACTTATTATTATCTTATGCAATTAAATAAAGACAATTTAAACATTCAAAACTAAAAATAAATGTGTAACTTAAAATTATACAAACAGCACTGTACCACTGTAAAAATGAATGAGCGTTATGCACAGAAAAGGCGTAAATGGCGCGTATACGTGTGATATGATTGTGTTAGTATGGGTGAGTATTAGTATGGATTAGTGTGAGGAGTGAGGGTGTGTAGTGTGTGAGATATAATTAGCTTATTTTAGTTTTCTTATCCTAATTAATATCCTGTCCAATATTATACATCCAAAAGTGTGTTTGCTTCTTACGCTTTCACGTCAAAACCACTGAACAAATCTGGTCGAGATCTAGCACTCTGGTAGACCATGTCCTGGGTTAGGACACAGAACAATTTTAACCCGACACTACCATGGGATCGAGACCCATGCGGGCAAAACCGGAAGGCGCAGCTAGTATAAGTTTAGGTGTAAGTGTAAGTTCCAGTGTAGATTCAAGTGTAGGTTGTAGGTTAGCCCTGCGACAATGTTTTGGAATCGGAAGAAACCAAATAAATCTTTTTCCTCTAACCATGCACACAACAACTCGAATGTAGTTATTTTGGTTACTGAAGCGTAGATACAATAGACTCAACATCGTCGTAGGTTCAGTTACCAACTTTTTAAGAGTCTCGGAGCTTCATGGAATCACGTATTTCTTTATTCAGCTAGTTGTATAGATAGGAAGATTGCTTTGAGTATTGTATTTTAGCGAAAGTAGATCTAACCTTGACAGTTGGAGTGACTAAGTAGCTCCTTCTGTTTCTAGGCTAAGAGGGATCATACGGGAGGGATGTGTTTGTTTTAGATTTTTAGTGTTGCAGCAAATATAGTTTTCTTACAGACCAGAAAAGCTCAGATAATAGGTAGAGGCTTTGGGTAGGGAATCTATAGGGTTTAAAGAACATGACCTCAAGCAAAGTTCTCTTCGCCCTCTCAAGTTCTAAAACTTTTATTTTTTTGACCCTCCCCAGCAAGGCAAACAGTACGTGAAGATCGATTGGGCCAGTGATATGTATACTTGCTTCAGAAGTTGCTTTGAAGCCGAATGTCACAGTGTTTTAAAAGTCCATATCATCTTCCTGACTCTTTTCATAATAAGTTCGGCGTGCATGTGCTAGGACAGGCGCTGTAACCTGTCAATATTTATACATAAGCAGTCAGGGGTTGGGGTTGGGACAGTTGTGGATTTTTATTTGGAATTTTTGTGACGGTTGCGAGTTGTTATACTTAGTAAAGCAGATGTAGTTGGATTTGGAGGATTTAGTGTGAGGAAACTATGATTTAGCCAAGCGGCTATATTCGCCAGGCCACATTCGGAAAACCTTTTAACATTATCCCAAGTCTTAGCAGCGAAGACAATGGCAGTGTCGTCGGCGTATGAGAATATGAGCCCGCCATCAATCTTCATGTTGCATAGGTTATTATTGTAGATAAGGAACAAGGTCGGTCCAAGGACACTGCCCTGACTGACTCCGAAATAACGGTTGACTCGGAACTAGTGTAATTCGCAATCTTAACCATTTGCTTGCGATTGTTAAGATAAGATTTAAAAAGCCCAAGAGAGAGCTTATGCCAATGCTTTCTAGTCTTTATAAAAGTATGGGGACAGACACTGTGTCAAAGGCCTTTTTAAGGTCAATAAAATCAGCTAGACACTTGTTTCCACTATCCACACCGTCTACCAGAGCAGAAGTTAATGATAGAACTGCATCCTTAGTTGACTCGCCTTGTCTAAACCCAAACTGAGAAGGCGACAGTATTTTATATTTAGAGAGAATTTAGGGCTACTTTCAAAGCGTCTGGGAAATGTCCCTGCTCGAAATTAATTTATTAAGTAGGTTATGATTGGTACAATTTGATCGTGTACGGCTTTTAGAAAGTTGACTAGTATTTTGTCCCAACCGGGAGTACTACCTGCTTTCAAACTCATTAGAGTGGCTCGAACTTCGTCGAGGTCTGTGACGAGAAGAATAAAAGATGAGGCCAGACGACTGTCTGTCGAGAATGAGTCAGGATTGGTATTATTTCCTGCTGAGGACTGAGAAGTTATGATATTATCTGCAAGAAGTTTTCCTATGTTAGAGAAGTATTCATTAACCTTGTCAACAGAGTACTGTGGGGTAGTGAATAGCTGTAGCGGTTCCAAATTTTTTTTTTTTTAGGTTTTTGTTGTGTGATGTTTTTAATGATATTCTATGTTTTTTTTTTTTTTTTTTGATTTTTGTGTGCTTTATAAAGTTGAACTCTGTTATGTTTTCATTTTTGATTTCTAATAATGGTAATACAGTAATTGCGATACCTTTTGTAGGTGATTTTTAGTTTTTCGATGAATGGGTCAAGCCTTAGTCTCTTTTGCATATGATTTCTAAATACAGCGCAATAAGCCAATAGTCATCCATGGTTTTAAGATTCTATTTTTCAACGGTGTATTCAGAGTAATTGTACTGAGTGGAACACAGTTTTTTAGTATTTCGATTAGATGTTTATTTTAAATTAAAGTATTCGAATTATCTCTAGTCATGAGTTACTCCTTCAGTGATATGTTGTACACCAATATCTAATTATTGTAGCAGTATTATGGTTACGTTAATTAAATGATCACTGAAAACAGAAGCAGATAACGATGCTATTGTCACTAAGATAACAGCTAGAAGATTCCCAAAGAAGGTGAAATAAAATCATCAATTTAATAAAAAAACTTTTATTTTGAGAAAATGTATATTTTTGGTAAGTACATCATTTTAAATAAATACACATAAATACAATTATTAATGAGATATGAGATAATGATTCAAGGAATAAAATATAAAACACAAAGAAATAAAAAAAAATAAAAAAAAACATAAATAAAACATAATATTTGGTGAAAGCGTAGATAAGAAGAATAAATTAGAATAAATATCACAGTTAAATATACTGCTTAAATAAACCGTATACAATAAATACATTTAAATAAACATTAACCATTATAATAAAGAAATAGTGTATAAAATAAATTATACAGTAAATATATAAACAAACAATAAATGATACATAAAATAATATAAATATATAAATAGTAGTGTTATTTTTAAACGGTGGGAGAAAATAACAAGAATAATTAAAATAGAAATAAATAAATAAATATAAAGAGGTACATAATATGAATCTTTAACACGCCTAACGTTGAAACTGCAATAAATAAGTAATTAGAAAACAACGACGAATTTAAAACTAAGCAAATAAATAAACTTACAGCTATTTCATTATAAATCTTTCGAATAAATTAACTATCAAAATATAAGTTAGTAATATAAAATAGTTTGTCAATAATATCTAGTATTTTCATTTTAAAATTGTAATATCAATGTAAAAATTGTAAGATCAACAAACTTCATAGGTTGATCTACTATGAAGAATAACAATAAAATAAATGCCAGAGACAGTGCTTCACGATAACCTAAGTCCAGCTTGAAATAATTTTATACCCCAAACTTAACTCTAAAGTAAAGTACAAGCATCAGATCATAATATAAATATTTTTATACGCCACAATGACCCATATGCACAGATTTTACTGCATTTTCATGATGTCAATCATGAAAATGCAGTTAAAACTGTAAAAACTGTAAACTCATATGACGATTTCTGCATTTCACATAGACAACGAATCGCTTAAAAAATTCAAATACCAAATACTAATCTACGAACAATCCTCAACTTAACTAGTAGTAGTATCATACGGCATATAGCTATTATAATTATTCGGGTCATACGCCCTTCTATATCCACCATGATGACCATGGTCATGCTCGTGATGTTCCTCATGGGAATTAGAGTGATGATGGGAAATTTCAGGCTTGGTGATGATTTCGTAAGTGGTGGATTTGTGTTCGCCATGACCCTTGAGTCCTACTAAGGCTGAGAGGAGAATAGACATGAGGGCTGTCATCAATGCTTTGCCGGCAAGTAAGGCTAATGCTCCCAAAGCTGCTGCGGCGAGTGTTCCTGAAATTAGAGAAGAGGGTGGAAATTAATGTGGGAGATAGTAGAAATCATTGGTATGAGAATAAAGTAGTACGTTAACATATAAAACAAAAAAAAAACCGGCCAAGTGCGTGTCGGACTACGCACAATGAAGTGTTCCGTAGTTGGGATGAATTTATCCCAAAAACCAACTTAACGTTGTAGTTGAAAAACATGTTCTCCCATACATCGATATACGCCATGGTCAATTTTCCAACTGGAAATGTAAGTTTGTAATTGCAAAAATATCTTTTTTTTAAGTGATAAAACTCAAATTATAGATTTTTGGACTTTTTATTTTACTTGTGCTGTAAGACCTTGCTTCTTGCCTAATTTATTGATTCTTGGTTGAAGGGAAATACCCTTTATATACAGACAGACAGACGGACAACGAAGTGATCCTATAAGGTTCCGTTTCTTTTCCTTTTGAGGTACGGAACCCTAAAAATTACCTGATTGTACCGATATGTGATAAAATACACAATGGGTTTAATTTTTCTGGTTTTAGGAGTGGTTTTATCGTAATGTGACAGTATCATTCTAAAACGATGAAGGATATGATTTAATAGAAAATGCTTTTCTATATAATTTTATTAATAAACAGTTATTCTAAAACTAGTAAAAAATCGAAAAGTGAAATTTAATAATGCACCTCTGCGTACTTATTGATATTATGGTACTTAATACCAGGTATAGATTGAGTAAAAACAACAAAATATCAGTTCTTTGTAAATGCTGAACACAAATAATTACTAGACATGTAATTTACTGAATAAATCAATATTAAAGGTTGACAATCATTTGTCAACAATACATACAATACATTGAAAATCGACCAAAAAAATCAATTTACTATTTCCTATTTCCAACTATCATGAAATCAATTTACTATTTCCAAAATCAAATACCTTTCATCATCAAAGCCGCGGCCAGCAGAGCGCCACCGCCACCTTTCCCACCACCGAGTCCTCCACCTCCACCTCCAGACTTCCTCCCCACTGATTCCTTATCACCCTTCGCCATATTCAACGCCTCTTTCGTAGTCTGAGGATCCAGCAACCGGTACCTCAAGGAACGCCCATCCAAGTAATCTTGGAGACGGTAGAGAAGGAATCTGTTCAATTTCTCCTCCGACTTCCCAGGAAACTGCCGAGATAACTCTGCAGCCATCTCCTCTGGACTTGGAGTATTCCCAGTCTGATTCTCCTTCACTATACTCAATCCTGGCAGAAGGTTTAGCTCATCGCGAGAGCTCAAGTCTTCCAAAAAGGACAGAGCATGGATCTTCAAACATTTTGAATTAAGCAAACTGTTGCACTCCTTATGAAGAGTCCTTCCAACTCGCTCCGTGTTATTTGGCACAGTTTTAACAACATCGATGATTGCATTCGGTTCAGATCCATCGATCGCTCCTTGAGAACCAATCACTAAACTTATAGTCACTATAACAGCAATGGATACACTTTTGAGATGCATTTTTATTCACGTTTTCACTACACTGCTCCTGTCAATTACTGACTCATTTCTATGAGGGACCGCTGTGGACTGATAGATTTAATCTGATTGCAATTTGTTTTATACCGTCCATGATAACAAAAAGTACAAGAAAAGCGTTAAAAAGAGCAATGTCGTTGCTTTTTGAACGTTATTGTGAGCAGAACTTTCGTTCTGCAAATAAAAGGTTGTTATAATGGAAAAGTCGAAAGTGGTTTGTCGATTTTCGGTTTCCAATCGATAATCTGTGGTTATTAATTAAATTAAATAATGGCTGAAATGTTGTAATTGATTTCGTAACTTATTTGAATTATGGCTAAGCTGTTAAACAATCACACATAGACTGATTATGGTTAAATGATTTTGATTCCGTGCAACTAAGTATAAATACGATCTATGGATCACAGGATGTTCTAACGCCGGATATCTTTATTCGAGGAATGATTTTGAATTTTTGACAGGTTTTCCACACAGAAATTACTGTCAAACGTCAATTTTGAAAAAATCTGCTTTAAATCAATTGATAGACTGATATGGTCTCAGCATTGAAATAAAAGACTACAAATTTGAAAATATCGTACCTTTACAATCCACGTGCATGGCTTGACTATTTATAATATTGCATGTCAAATTGTTGATAGCTAATGCGGCAAGTATAAGTAAACAAACAGCAAGACAAGTGTTATATTTAATTTGTTTTGCGTGTTAAATGCCATTAGAGGGCGACTGAAAATATATACTTATTTGAAGAATTCACTTGTTTGAAACATGATTGTAATCATTAAGTATCTAGCGAACTACGATTTTTTTTTTTTTAACATTGCCCCACACTAGGAATTCTCCTGTATCGTGGGTGCGTTTACAAACATTTAAACTCACATACACAAACAGCCAGACCCGGAACAACTACTTGTAGGTCATACAAATATTTGTTCCGTGCGGGAATCGAACCCGCGACACGCAGCGCAGCAGTCAATCGCTTAACCACTGCACCAACCGTGCGTCAATTTAAAAAGGTTATTTTATTTAGATTATCATTTGAAAAGCTGCCTATAGAAGAGGTATCACTTAGCTTTGCATAGTTTAGAATTTACTAAACTGATCCAATCCAAAAACTTAAAATCAGTGTTGAACTACTGTCTATCAGAACTAAATTACGACAAAAGAATAAATAAGGACCGTAATACGTGGCGTTCTGTAGTTTCTACCTACCTCCATGGGAAAAACGCATGCGTTTGTGTATGTACGTGTAATATAAATATAAAAAAAAAAAAAACAAAACAAAACGCCTCTAAGATATTAAACTATTGGATACTATTTTTTCATCAAGATCTCATCAACTAGTAATACAGATACATTTACTAACACAATAGATTTTTTGAACTTACTGGTCGCCTATTACAATAGATCTGTAATGAACTTTTTTAATCGATCCACATAATTATTAAACATTCATTAAGGAAGTAGGTAATTAGCTTATGAAAAAGCTGATCACTTTTGGACTTTGTCACATTAAACTCGTTGCCTGTCATTATTGATGTTGTGGATCAGTGTTACTGTAGCCTATGCATAATCAGCCTAACGTTCCCACTGCTGGGACAAGCATCCTCTCTGTGAGAAGGACGGGGCTGTAGTCCACCACGCCGGCCCAGTGCGGGTTGGTAGATATCACATGTCTCCGAATTTTTCGTTCACCGATGTTTTCCTTCCCCGTTTTGAGAGCATTGTAGATGAAATAAATAACACAAAGTAATGCGCTTGCCTGGGTTCAAACCCACGACCTACAACTCGTAGGTCAGGGCCGTCACCACGGGGCCATCACTGCTCTGTGTCACCGTGAATATCGTCAAATTTGAAAAAATCGTGAATGATCATATTTAATCTTATTTATCCGGTATTCACAATGCCGATGCTGGTTAAGTTTCCAGGTACATTGATACAAGGCTCTAATTGATGAACGTTCCGCTTCACAGCCCTGTTTACAACCGCAGACCTAATGAGGCAGATCCTGATTTACGGTTATGGTTTCGTCAAACTCATTTATTTTATGTATCCCCATTCTAGAAGCTTGCAAAAATGTAGAAGCCAAATGGTTACCACCGCTAATAGCCGTTACAAGTGCTAGTAAGAGTCTTGACGATACGATAAATGTCTCATGCACTTTCCATCGCACAGTTATTAGGCTTGAACACCAGGAAATCCTCAAGTCTCTAGTGTATGTATGTAACTTCAATGCAAGCGTGCCGACCGCATCAATGCTTATCATCATTATTTTGTGAGATATTGGCTAAATACCAATTCTTCTACCAAAATCTAAATTTTCAATTCTTTACTGACTTTACTGATATGATGATGAACTGATATCTATAATAATTGTAAAACACATGCCTATCAATTAATTACATTGAGCTCAACTAATATTCTGCATCGGTACGATTGATGTGTTTTTGTTTTATAGTTAATACTTCTTTGTTTTATTCATTTTACTCTACATAATGTTACTTTGACATAATTATCTATGACAATCATGTTTTTACCTTACTTTAACGCAAAGCTTTAATGTATGTTTTCTTTTATTATCACGCGGGTTAATGGATCTTTTCTACACAAACTAAATTTTAAGCAGTCCACTGTTCACCTTGCAGATCCATAATATTGAAAATAAAAGACCTCAGCTTTCTCTGCAGTAGTTTTTTTTACAAAAAGACAAAATGCGGTGAAGTTCATCAGTGAATGAAAGTTGCAATTTGTTTTAATTTTTTTTCTTTGTTATTGTTTGTTTCCTATAATGAAGGGAATTGTAGGTGAGTTCCTTTGCAATATCTTTCTGTAGTTGGCGACTGTATGTTCAGTCGGGAGATCGCAACTGCAACGCAAAATCAACTACCAAATATCAGTTGTGATTTGAATATATACTCGTACGAACAGTTTAAGTTGATAGTACAGTGAATTTGCTAATATTTATATAATATATTAACTATTATTATAATAGTTCTGCTAAATGGTGGACAGACTATTGAATTTAAAACGATACATGACACCTTCTTTATTAGTTTTCAGTCTTCGTTCGTGACTTCTTGAGGGCTTTAATTTGATAGATGTCTTTGTTTGGAAACGTTAGTCTAAATAAGTATGATTCTAATCTTAGGAGTATAGTGAAATTCTTCTTGTACTGGATTTAACTTTGTAGTATCTCTTAAGGCTCCGTGCACGAAAAAAACCCTTTTTCGTCAATTTCATATCTAATTCTGAGAAAGCTTGAAATAATTGAAACAATGAGTCTGTGTAACTATAAAGGTACAGTTTTCGTGGTGCTAAACCATTCGTGTCAGTCACAGCACCTGTTAATAGTTTCAGAATTTTTGCGCTCTCGAAAATATAGTTTATTTCACCTTTGATTTACTTAATGAAGATATAATATAATCATAAAATAAAACTTTGATTTTGTCTCAAAGATAACTTAACCCCGGTGTATGATTTTTAAATTTCTTGATATGGTTTGCTAAATAATAGGAAAGAATATATTAACGACTGGGTTTTCAAAAAAATATAGGTTTTATCAACATTTTTTTTCTGCTATATTTTGTATGGAAGTTGAAAAAAGTGGTGCCGCCACGTGCAAGTAGACCGTAATTATAATGATGTTTATGATATTTTTTAATATTCAAACTCAAAAGTAGTTTCTTGTAAAAAGATGATCAAACGTCACTCTCGCGTAATTTTTTGGAAAACCTGTTGCGAATTTTTGTAATTTACCAGGAATTCTTAATTTATTTTAAAAAGTCCTTTCCGCCACATGCAAAACAAAGAACTCAACTTTACAAATCACAAATAATTTTGTTTCAATTCTTTTCCCTTTTCTCACAAACAATGAACAAAATTGATCAAAATCAGTCGATTTTGTGCACGGCTCCTTAACTAGTCTTTAGTCAACTTTATATCCATATCCTTTGACATTAACACATGAAAAGGAGAGAGGTTGCTTTGTTGCTCCTGTACTATGTTACTTGGAGGCAGAGCAACATGTTTTCTTCAAATAACATTTTTAATTAAAACAGTGTTTGTACTATGTATACATCTCTGCCTAAACTTTCGGGGAAAATAGGAGAAAATGTTACCGTATGCATCTTGTTTCGGTAATGTCATGAGATACCTAGTTAATAAAACATAATTTTATAACAAACATTTTAATTTTCTTTTGGTGCTGAAGTACACGAAGACAGTATAACAATAGGTACATATAAATAATAAATTATCATAGACGTAAATTAATTTAAAAACATAATATTTACATAATATCATAAAATAAATCATTAATTACTGGCAGTACATAAAATAGAAAAACATAAACAGTAGATAATATTATTAATAAAAAAATATATTAGATATAACAATACAATTCTAATAATACAATATATTATATAAATTACTATAAAATAGGCGGGTACAAGAATTAATACCATAAATAAAAATATGAATATTACAGAAAATACTATGAATTTTTTATAATTACATACAGTATAAAATATGATTAATTATGAATAAAAGAAAGTGAATAGAAAATGAATACCACGAACAACATAAATAAATAAACGATAAAATAAACAAACAAACGATAAATAATAAAAACAAATAAACAATAATAATTTTTCTATGACAATAATGATTTATGAGAAATTATTCAGCTAAGAAAATTGTGAACTTAAACCTAACAATAAATAGTTTCAATAAATAGTGAGTATTTTTGATACATTATTTTCAATAATTTACAGGTTTGTAAATGTAAATTTTATTATTCTAATTTACAGTTTCTTGAGTAAATATAATTGTTTCATTGTTCATAATGTAGTAGTAAATACGAAGTGATCAGATAAAGAAAATATAAAAAAATAGAAAAGAAAATATTTAAACAAAAATTAATTGAAAGAGTAACAATAAAATATATACCTATAATATAATCCTTTCCAGTGTTTCAACAACGGAATAAAAAAAACTTTAAGATATAAATACAGTGAAAAAAAAAACAGTAATAAATTAAAACGAAAAACAATGAAACACCAACACTACTCAAGTAAACAAATAAATTAATCTCTTATAACCCTTAACGTCGCCTAACATTCAAGTTCCTCCCGTATCCCGAATGCCCATACCCTCCACCCACATCTTCATGAGCGGTAGAATGAGAGTGAGAGTGAGAATACACGGGTTTAGAGACGATCTCATATGTGGTAGACTTCTGGCCTCCGGAGAGAGATTTGATGCCGATGATGGCTGAGAGAAGGAGTGACATCATAGCAGTCATCAGAGCTTTGCCGGCGAGGAGGGCTAAGGCTCCTAATCCGATGGACATGAGGGTTCCTGTGGAAGAATAAGAACGTTATTATTTGGGTAAAGACCATAGTCATATTAAAAGTTTATTTTGGTAGAGATCTGTAAATGTTTTTTGCTGCTTTGATCGTGACGGTACGATGATGTCGTAGTAAATTCTAATAGGCTTGAGGGCTATCTTACTGCAGTAAGTGGAGCTGTCTAAAAATAATGAGAATATAGAAATAGTAGGTACCTAAAAATAAAACATCGAATATTCTGACATATTTAATCGGGCAATAATATCGGGTGTAAAAAGACCCTTTCGAAGCCGAAAGCTACATATTCTACCCATTAATTGGATCGTTTTTTTCCACTAGACCATACCTGGGAATCCACTGGTTCTGGAGATATTAAAGGCCAGATTAGCATTTTTTCTTTTTTTACTTTTTTTGCTTAAATTAATTTCGTTCATAGCCGCGAGTATTCGACAAGTACCTACGCGTACCACGTATAACGAAGGGGCGGGGCTTAACTCACACAACAGCACTAAATACGTTTGCCTGGGTTTGCGTTACTTTGCACGCAATAAGAATTGCAATTTAATCCCTAAAAATAAAAATCGGTTCCCAGCAATAATTTTTGCGATAAGCTACTTAGTTAGATGTACAGTATACGTAGTAGACGGCTTTCGGACGGCGAATTTCTGAGCTTTGCAGGCCATCAATATGATCCAAAGTATTGTTTAGTCACTTAGTACTTATATTCACTTATTTTCAACAGTTATGAACAATAAATATGCCTTCTTGAAGAAAAGACGTAAATTCCATTAAAGCCTGCTCATTACACAAAAGGACACAACTTTTTACTTAGATTTCAAGTAAAAGTAAAAAACAGTATATCTCAAATGACAACCAACAATTTTCTAAGTATGGCATGCTCTGATTGTCAACAGCAGAACTATTTTAAAATTGAAGAACTAAATTCTCGACAATGCTTTCAAGTAATTATGTATGAATTGATTGTAGATAAAAATGGAGAAGTTTACATTTTTTACATAAAAAATGCCTTTCTTTGTTGCCTTATAAGGTGTCTTATGGCATATCATCGAAGATGATTTGAAAGTCCTGCAAACTAACCTTTCAAACTACCCTCCATGACCGAAGCAGCTGTGACCTCGTAAATGGTCATGTAGCCTAGTACGCCAAATCGGCTGTGACACTTTGTTAAAATGAAGGTCACGGTTGCATTCCCATTGTGTAACGAACTTTTGACCATTGTCCGTCAGTGAATAACAATAGCCTGGTTAACCAAACTCAAAACTTATTTATGATTTTTGGAAAACTATAGTTGTAGGACACGGTCTCTCCATTTTATTCAACGTTTCGTCGTTCCAATCTGCGATCCTCATCTAATTCTTTTAGCAGATGAGTTAGATAAATAATTTGATCCCTAAAAGTGCTCATAATATGTGAAAAGGATTTTTGATGATACTCCCTAAAAACAAAACAGAAACTATATTTGCTGGTCAACCAACCGATACCAGTAATTATGGGGTGGCTTTTATAGCTGCAGCATCCGTCTGCACACAGATGACATACTATGATCAAGAACACCACAACAAAGTAGTGATTATGACTCCACTATCCTTCCAAGATCACACAGTAGCATTTTATGAGGAGATAGCAAGTCTACAGGTGGTTACGTATGTATGTTACGAGTATGTAAATCCATTCAAGATTTTACTAATGTAACAAAAAAGATATATGTGAATGAAAAAAAGCTGTGAAATAAAAGTAATTTTGGATGTAATAAACGTTTTTGCGACAGTTGAAAGTAACTTTGGTTAATCATTAGCTCAAAAAGTTCATAGTCTCATTTTTTTTTGTGAGAAGGACGTTACGCAAACTTTATATTAGTCACGCTTAAAATAAAATATACTAGAGTTTATTGATACGTAAGATACAATTCGTAATGGATAGTATGACGTCCCAAACTATCAATAAGATGGAATGTATTCGTTTTCATGGTAGAGTATACACAATTTTTTACAGATGTGCTTTTGGACATTTAAACCTACTACTTTTATGGCGATCCAGCAATGACAAATGATGAAGAAATGTTTGGTATCTGTTCACTAAATCTAAAAATATGGCGGCAAAATTCGAATATGGGGTAGGTAAATTTTCGAAATCCAGTAGTGAATAAATTGAGTAGCAAAATTCGAGTAGTAAATATTTCATAGTGAAGCATTCATAACACTATATATTTTAGCATGGAAACATCTATTATATAATTTCGCATACTACAGTTGACCGAGCGCTTTGTCGGTTAACTTTTTTTGTTTACAAACGTACTGAATTACATGACAAACTAAGGCATCGATACGATTCTAACAAAGACAATTATCTTCAGATCTAGTTTCTATTTCCTTTTGGCTTTCACTTGAATGTGTTAGATCGTATCTGCCTTCATCTAGATCGCAAAAGAAGTGCCAATGGATATTCATTTCCTACAATTGCTAGCTTTTATCTAAATGTACCGTAGGCCTAGTTATGGGAAACATTCCTATTAATATCTTTGATAAATAATGTTGACCCTAAATGATTTCCTTCAAATATTATGCATTAATGCAATTTAATTTTTTCCATTATGTAATTCCTTATACTACTGAACCTAAGAGGTCGTCCATCACATTAGTTGTCTTAATTTAGAACTACTTAATATTTAAACGAACAAGTTCCAAATCTTCCCATTGGATTAAAAGCATAATAAACTCCTACATCCTCATCCCTTGTAACTCAAAACTCGAAACGCGATACTACGTCCTCCAAAGTTATTCACTTCACTACAAACATACCTTTCATCAAAAGTCCAGCAGCTAGCAAACCTCCCATTCCTCCCTTCTTTCCTCCCCCAAGCCCCCCTTTACCCCTCGCCTCTCCAACCAAAGCCCTGGCCTCTTCAGCTGCATTCTCGTCCAACAACTTGAGCTTCACAGTGTGGGTGTCCAAGTAGTTTCCGAGTCTGTAGAGAAGATATTTGTCTAATCTCTCATCAGGTTTTGATGGGAATGACCTTGCCAGTTCAGCAGCAAATTCTTCAACTTTACTCCCATTTTCTTTAGTTGCTTCCTTGACTACACTCACTCCTGGAAGAAGTTGCAGTTCTTCTTTTGCACTAAGCTTTTCTAACATCGATATAGCTTCTATTTTCAAGCACGTTGGACTAAAAATCCCGTTCGTACAATCTTTTTTCATTGCTCTGGCCGCACTTTCAACATTATGTTCCACTAAATTTTTAGGTGATTCTCCTATTTCGGGGTTTGGCAGTGCGTACACTGCTGTTATAAAAATTAATATCGATATGAGATACATGTTGGACGTCTGTATCGAAACGAATGCTACTACACTTTGATAAGCAATTGTTTCATCCACCTTTTATATGTCTCACATAGATGTATGATTAGTACGGAGTACTCTTATATCCATTATATTTTCATAGAAGGCTGACTGCAAAAAGTTCTGTTTTGTAAAGTAGAAATCAACCTTAACACCTTCAGCTTAGGTTGGACTTGGATCGCAGTTTTTGCTAGCGTAAGGTTTTCGTTTATTATCGCATGCAGTCATTGGAGTAGGCGACCGAGGTAAATGTATAGCAATTTTATGGGTTTTTAATATACTAATCACCATATTAAATTACACTATATTACGTTTCAAAAGAAAAAAGTGAAATTAATTTTGAAATCAAGTAGTTTCTGTTTCTCTACAGAAATTCAATTAACTTTGTTACTGTCGTATTTGGAATAGAATACTCTTTATTATGTACACCATAAAAATAAGAAATCAAGAATAAGATTATCAAGTTCCAGCACATCTGATATTTCATAAAAACCGACTTCGAAGTACCGACTTTTTGATTATTGATTACTTGGTTTTTTGATTACTTCGTATCATTTTGAATATCAACCTTGTTTGATTAGCTATCAAAGTATTCAAATTGCAAAGTGCAAAGTAAAGTTTACCTCACAACTGCCAAACAATATAATATCCTATAACAATTAATTTTATGAATGCATGTAAAAAGTATCTAAAAGTGTACTGAAAGTAAGTCTAGACGTTGTTATTTTTAGACTACATAACCATCGCGTGAAAATTAGCAACGATAGTAATTTGGCCAACTAATCCAAATGTTCGTGTTCCATGAATGGCTTCACAACTTTTCGAATATGCTCTCATCATAATCGTGATCCTCTTCTTTTTCAACCCACTGTTTCTGCATCTTTCTGCTTATTCCATATTATTCGGGGTCCACCTACGTATTTTTCTTCAATACTTCAGCTTTATCAGCGGTAATGTCCATTGTTTCGTTGCATCCCCAAAATTCGCAATATGGCATTCCTGATTCATAACTATGCAAAGCTCCGGATCTTAAATCAAGGTTTCCTCATATTTTTTCCATGTAATTCAGAGATGACTTTTAAAAATTCACCTTCATTCAGATTTAAGCCACCCCTGAATCTGATAAATGAAGTAAAATTATGCGTGTATGTTTGGTTTATATGTTAATTAATGTAGTTGGTGTGGTACCGTTTTAATTAACTAAAAATAAATAAGTTTACATCAAAGAAGCTGGCCAGGAGCTTTCGGAAATTCAAACCTACACAACAGCCAAGCGGAAAACAATGAAATTCTTTACTTTCGTACAATCTATGTTGATGTTGTTTCTAATGATGATTCGCATTTATTTCCGCATTGGCGACCTTAAAGTACGGGGCCAAACAACCAGACCGGTTATAATGTTTTGGACAGATAACATCCAAAACTAAAATAGTTTCCTCACGGTCGTGTGCCCAGCTATTGGCCGGTCCCTAGTAAAAAATGCATCATCTGTAATTCTGTATGTCCATTTGCGTAAACAACTTTAGACTCAGTTTTAGCATGATTTTCAAACACATTGGTATCAATTGATCATTCTGTCAAAGAAACAGAACTAGAAGGATTATTGTACAGACAGACAAATTAAAGATTATGGAAGAGTTAAAAAGGCTGACACTTACAACGAAACATTATGGAATCTATCCTAATACCACTGTACCGATGTATTTTATGAATTACGACACACACCAAGAAAAGACAGTAAAATCGCACTAGTTACAAAAAAATTCATTCACAAAAATTGGACTAAGTTCAATTTAATTTTAGTCCATTACGAAGACAATGGAACATTATGAACATTGTATTTTAATAGTTAATGTTTCAGAAAACA
The DNA here is from genome assembly GCA_963921375.1 of Tiliacea citrago. NCBI lineage: Eukaryota > Metazoa > Arthropoda > Insecta > Lepidoptera > Noctuidae > Tiliacea > Tiliacea citrago. The sequence goes on from OY992802.1 coordinate 2,157,046, forward strand.
ATGTCAATGATTTTTTTTTAATTCAATTGATTGGTGTCAAGCAGAAAACATATTATGGTTCTTTAGAGCTGTACCGTGTTCTGCGTTCCTACTGTTAACTTATCTTGTACCACAAGTACATCATTGTACAACACAACCACATCAAGTGTTTCTAAATATGATCTTCCCGTTTCGTCCTTGAGGCAGTGTCAAAAGTCTCATGAGCTGAGTACATTAATACTTTTTTTTAATTTGTGGTATCATCAGGAAATTAAACATTTACCATTGAACTGATAAAATTCTAGAGGTCGCTATAGCAACTGCTGAGCATGGTTCTTGGTTCGATTCCGGGGTCAAGCAAAGTAAATACAAAGTGTTTGGCAATCCACTTTTCCCGGTTTATGGCCCACCCCATTAGATGGAACTTAAACCTTAACTGACTGTGGGTGTACTATCCATCTGTGCCTACCCCTATGGTCAATACAGGCGTGACATTATGTTGTTATGATCACTGACCAGGGTTGGTTCTGTCAGTCGTAAAGCCGTTAACATAACTAGACCATTAATTTATAACCATCAATAATTTGTAAAATAAATACAAATGTCATACAGGACAATTTTATAAAGATTACCTTGTAAAACTTTCTTCTATAAAATACAGAAATTATTAAAATTAACTTCTATAAATTATGGAAGTGTTAGCGTTAACTATAGCTCGTTATGCGAGATGATTTTCATAAAGATGGCAAACAAATTGTAATAAAAACATAAAGGAGTCTACAAAATTATTCCAGTGAATAGAATTTTGACGTCATTTCGTAGTGGTGATTATCTAAGTACAGTTAGTTACAGCAGACTACGATATTCATAATGTAATATAAATTGGTTAATTTTGATCCAAATAAGATCAACGATTTTCTGCAGAATACATTTATACATTTTGCATAGTCGATGGGATCCTGCTATCGGTTTAAAAAAGCATACTTCGATCACTCATAAGTGTCATTAAGCATAACTATTAGGACAAACAATTAATTAGCAGTAACTAGGAAGCTTGTGTTCAAAAGGGACCAATCAACAGAGACGAACGTTAAACTCCGTTAAACCCTTCATAGTCCTTTAATTTTAGATTTTAGAGTATTACCCAGTTAAACAAAAGGAGCTCCCGTTTGTTCAGGAGTATGATTCAATTAGTACTGCATACCTTTCATCATCATCCCCATAGCGAGAAGACCGCCCATTCCTCCCTTCTTGCCACCGAGACCCATCCCGCTCTTTGCTCTGCCTTCCGCCATCGCAGTTTTCGCTTCTTCCACAGCATTGTCATCAAGAAGCCTTAGCTTCACTGAATGACTGTTGAGGAAGCTCCCGACATGATACAGGAGTGACTTGTCCAGCTTTTCATCAGAATCACTGGAGAATGACCTTGCCAGGTCAGCAGCGACCGCTTCATAGTTAGATTTACCACCATCTTTCACAAGACTAACACCAGAAATTAATGACACTTCATCCTTGTTGTTCAGCTTCTCCAATAGCGTGATAACTCCCATTTTTAAACACCCTGGATTTAACAGTCCATATGCACAGTCTTTTTTGATACCACGTAAATTATCCACTGATTTGCTATCGTCAGGGTTCGGAAGAGCCACTGCACTGGCGATGGTGATTAAAATGATGTATGTGAACATATTTACTGGATAACACGTCCACTTCGGTCAGTTCACACTAAAACTGTGTTCATCTTGTATATTGTCACCCTTTTTATATTTGATGTTTGTGGTCAGCCAGATGATTGCTCCCAGTTTGCGTGTGGTTCTGAATCTGTATCTTGAGGTTTTTTTGCAGTCCAAAAATCTTTTTGGGATTCTTTTTCAACTTTATTACCAACGGCACAAGCGCCGTTTCCAATTGCACTGCTATCAATTTTGCCTTAACTAGTCGTAAAAGTAAGTTGGCTTTTGTCAAATTTTGGTAGGACAGTTAGCAAAAGTTTGCTTGTTAGCTAAATATCTTTTATGGGGATTCGTTCTTTATGCATTAGTACGATGGTCGGTTTTTGCTTAACGATTTTTTGCACATGTATTGTTTCATTTGACCCAACGTACGAGTGAATGCAAAAAAATAGACTAGCAAGTAGCTCAGTGTGCGCAGCGTTAATTTTGTTTTATTTTCATATGAATCAGAGTAGATTATAATTTATAATTTCTAGCTATGCATAATGTTTTGCGAAGTACGAAATTAAGAGTAATTACTGCATTTTGCTTCACATGTGTCTGTGTGATGTATATTTGAAGGAATGTAGTAATTCATAGATTCAATGGTTTACGTAAATAATAAGTTATTCACATATGTTATGTGTTTTCGATTGCACTACCATAAAAACTAAAAGTAGCAAATCCTGTAGTTTCTTGTATGGTCTATTTAACTTCCTGTAAGTCTTATTCACTGAAGGGTTGCTCTAGCAGTAGCAGACATTGTATGACTACACGATTGATGATGAATTCATTCAAACTACTGTACCTTTCATTGTGCATGATCCGACCCGCACTTGGCCGGTTTTTCGGTATACAACTTAGACATTCTTTTCTTGTAGATATTTTTTTCCTAATCAGGAAACAGACAAAACCTATTTACAAAAAATTGTAAACCTTTGTAAATTTCATACATAAACTCACGCCTTCTTCCCATAGGGGAAGGCAGAAACTATAGAACGCCGCCTGCTACGATCCTTACATAATCCTTTTGCTTCGCCTACGTTCATACATCTGGTCGTACACGCACACCGGTTGCGAGTACTAAACACCTGACCTTTCTGAAGAACATCACCAATTAAGTCACTATATGTCCCCCTAGGGTGACCCCTCTTGGCGCGGCGCGTTAACACTCACATCAAACTTGTAAATAACTTTTGTTAGTCACCTTTTTGTTTAATTATCTTCTTTGAAACCTCTGTAAAATGTCATCTTTTTATAAATTCGTAAACTTTTTTATTTTTAGATAATTTTAATCTTTTTAGGGTTTCGAAACACAAAAGAAAAAACGGAACCCATAAAGGATCACTTCGTTGTTCAGGGGCCAATCCGTTCATCTGTTTCAACTACAAAGTTAAGTTTGTTGTTGGGATAAGTTCATCCCAACTACGGAACCCTTCATTGTGCGTGGTCCGAAACGCACTGGACCGATTTTATACTGTAAATAAGACATCGAAATCAGTTTTACAGGGAGTTTTTTTTATTGGAAATAAAGTTACCTAATTTAACGTAGTGTTCATTGCATTATTATATAACAATCTTTCAATCAAACAACTAAAGTAAAACCGTCGGTATTGTTTGTTTATAGCCTCATCATAATATTAAAAGATGATCTACATAGTCCCAACCTATAGCAAATCAATAGTGGGAAGGAAAAGGATAAACTAGTCAAAAACCATTAAGTTCATTTAAAAAAAATATAGAAAAATATTATATTATAGGCAAAAATTACAGAACTTATAAAATGATTAATATTATATCATTATACTTTTTATACCTCATCATCTGCCTAGCCTTTTCCCAACTATGTTGGGGTCGGCTTCCAGTCTAACGGGATGCAGCTGAATACCAGTATTTTATATGGAGCGACTGCCTATCTGACCTCCACAACCCAGTTACTGAGTAACACGATATCCCTTGGTAAGACTGGTTGTCAGACTTGGGCTTCTGACGACCCGTAACAACTGTCAAAGATCTACAAATGACAGCATGATGACTTTTTATAACTACAAACATTCTGCCAAATAAATAAATTCCGATTCTGATCCGCTGTTGAACATACCTTATGGAAGATGACATAAACCCAGCAAAAAATACGTGAATATCTGTAGTTATATCATACCATAATCGTAATTATATCATATATAATACTAGTAAAAAGTAAATTCGGTAAAAGCCGTGAACTTAAGACCAATAAAATTAAGTACACCGTATTTATCTCACTATACTGTTAATGAAGACTACAATTGGCTAATATTTTTTTATTACGCTCAAATATAATGCTTACGTTTCAATACAAAATGAACCTTATGTTGAAATTTTAGAGTTCTAATTTAACTAGTGTAATGTTCATTATACTGAATTGCCTATTTGATAGATACCAGATGTAAATACTCTTTTCAACAGTTTTGCTAATTAAATGCATTTACGAAGCCTGTATATATTGTTAGAAAGTAAAAAATTACGCAACATACAACGGAATGTGCGGTAAAATAGGTACTCTCACCTAAGTGCCTGATTTACCGCATACTCCGTTGTATAGCACCGTGCGTATCCTTTACATTTTTTTAGGGTTCCGTACAAAAAGGGTAAAACGGGAACCCTATTACTAAGGCCTCGCCGTCTGTCTGTCCGTCTGTCACCAGGCTGTATCTCATGAACCGTGATAGTTAGACAGTTGAAATTTTCACAGACGATGTATTTCTGTTGCCGTTATAGCAACAAATACTAAAAACCAGAATAACATAAATATTTAAGGGGGCTCCCATACAACCAACGTGTTTTTTTGCCGTTTTTATAGATAATGGTACGGAACCCTTCGTGCACGAGTCAGACTTGCACTTGGCCAGTTTTTTTAAATTTCCATTTAAGATATATAAAAAATCCACCAAGAAGTTTAACATTACGCGAATAAATAAGCTGAAAGATCGAACCTCCTGGGAAGCGTTTTTGCTGCGTTTATCACACTTTAATACTAAAGAAAAAATTAGACGAAAGATGTAGCTCTAATTTTCACCACGCACACGTGGCGCCATTGCAAATTTGTACCATTTTCATATTAGAAACGTCAAAGATTGTTGCGACTGTTTTCTCGCAAATGTGTTTAAAAACATTGTATGACACACGTGCGGAAGTTGGTATTTACAAACTGATGACTATGGTAAACCTTCGACTTCGTCTCGAGCTTACATCTGTCTACTCATTTGTAAAAACCAACTTACCGCACTGGCATCATAAATAACTATTATGATAATAGTGCGGTAATTTGGTTTGCAGTACCTTGGGAATAAATTGAGTTTTATGATAGAAAAAGATTTTTCATCTTTAAGGGTGCCGATGAAATTATAGGCACAATGCGCATAAAACATTTTAACTTTATTTTCATGGATCGTTTCCGTGCCAGAGGGCCTAGGAGAAAGGTTGTTCTATCAGTGATAATAATAATGATGAAAAAGTCAAAAATGTATGGGACTGAAAATCTACCGAAAAGCTGATGTCAACCATGTTGAATGTTGTTCTAGATACACGACACGCTTTGGAAAGCGATTGTCACTTGTTAAGGCTATTTGGTGTCGAGCTGTGTCTACGTGGGCGATAAATGACAGCCACGTACTTTCCGATCTATTACATAAGGCATCTGTCCTATTGCCGACGAGGAAAAAACGAAAATCGCGGAAACGACTACGAAAATCGTAGATAGCTAGTCGCCACCCCAACATAGTTGAGAAAAAGCTAGGCAGATGCTTAGATTTTGGCCGTTTGGGTCGGCTTCCAGTCTGTCAGTATTTTACATGGAGCGACTGCCTATCTGACCTCCACAACCCAGTTACTGATTAATACGATACTCCTTGGTACGACTGGTTGTCAGACTTTCAGGCTTCTGACGACTCGTAAGGCCTGTCAAAGATCCACGAATGAAAGCTGATTACGATTTTCTCGCTCATGAAACGTACAAAAGATTTTAGGTTCCGTGTAAGTAAATATTAATAGTTGATCGCTGACTGTTCACATGCCGGCGAGTACTCGATTGTTGCAGCAAAAAGAGCTAGAGAGTACTCGCTCAGCGACACTCGGTTGGCGAGCAGAACACTCGCTTGGTAGATATTACCAGCGAGTAATCGCTCGTCGTCGTCGTGCACTCGCTGCTCGTTGCTCGCCAACTTGTTTATAGTTGTTAGCTCTACTCGCTTGTCGTTTATCGCAGGCGGTGGGACAGGTGCCTCTTACACAAAGCTGTAAACCGCGTCCACAAGCAACACGAAATTGGTCTATAGTTTGAATGAATTTCTTCAAAAAGATTCAGTAAAAGTAAGAGCAGGCGTATGTATTGCTTTGTCATTACTTCCAATGATAAAAGATTCGATAACTCTGCCATAATTGCCTTTCACGATGCGATGTTAGATAAAAACTAAAAGCCGCAGTTTTGGCTTTGTCACTATCAATATTGCCGTTAAGAGTAGGCTCCCTATTTTTATGTTAATTTGCATTAATATTCTGAAACAGTCACCCATACAAGCAAAATTAAACTTTAGTATTTGATTTATTACATATTTTTCTTTCCATGTTGAAGACAGTTACGTAATTGTAATATTTTCTCTCAATATTTTTTTTTATTCGAAAATCATGTCTTTTTTTAAGGATAGTTCTAAAAAACAAACAAGATTGTTTAGCTTTTTTTTATGTCTATAATAAATATTCACACAAAGAAAATATAGTTTATTATCCCGACACAAGATATTTGTCTCTAGTTCAATTGTTACTTTAGTTATAAACGAAATAAGAATTGAGACTTACGCTATTTAGTTTCATGCTCGAACACGATCAAAGAGCGCACGCGATATTCAACTTTATTACTGATGTATTAGCGTTTAGCACATAACGGAGTGGCGGGGTGCGAGGGACGGAACTTGCGTTCGAAATTTGATTTAGACTGCTTGCTCTTAATTATAAGATGTCCGAGACATTGAAGGGTTCCGTAGTTGGGATGAATTTATCGCAAGAACAAACTTAACATTGTAGTTGAAAAACCTGTTTCCCCATATAGGTACATTTCAACTGCAAATGTAAACTTGTACGCACAATATTGAGTGATTTACCATGTTATTAATTTATGACGATACGCTATGCCATATGAACATGTGCTAGCTAACATAAGGCAAATAATTTAATTTAATGTTCTGTGTTGCGTAATACAAATTATTTTACATTTTATTGTATAGATTCTAGTTTTATATCTGAACAGACAGCTGTGCTGCTGGGGAGTTTGTTGCGCCACTTCTTCTTCCCACCTAAAGCACTAGGAAGTGGTGAAGGGTGGGCGTTTTAGGGGAACGTCTTATGTAACTTTTGACGCTCGAAAAGGACTGATTCTCAGCCTAGTTTGAATTAATGACTTTTGATTTTGATAGACTAATTATAGGTTTTCCTGTAATTTAAAAGTATAGAACAATTTTCGGTATTTTTTCAAAATTGTAGGCTCAGCAGTTTCGGTGGTAATGTGTAAATTTTCATAAATTGAGAGCAGTGGTGGCCCAGTGGTATCGACCCTGACTTACGAGTTGTAGGTCGTGGGTTTGAACCTAGGCATGCGCTTTACTTTGTGTAAATAATGTCATCACCATACTCTCAAAACGGTGAAGGAAAACATCGTAAGGAAATCGGCATGTCCTAGAACCAAAAATTCAGTGACATGTGACATCCACCAACCCGCACTGGGCACGCGTGCTGGATTACAGCCCATTCCCTCTCACAGAGAGGAGGCCTGTGTCCCAGCAGTGGGAACATTATTGGCTGATCAAGTATTAAGTTTCATAAATTTTCTTAAAACGAATTATTAAAAAAATTATATATTTGAAATCTTCATAACAAGTTCTTTCATTTAATATTTCACACAGTACATTATACAAAACTTTTTTTTCTAATCGTTTCCCCAAAAGTGAACTCCATTTTCAAAATTCAAATCACCATTGGCCAAGGCATCATTTACATTAACGATTTACCACAACTACTTCATAATCAACTGAAGATGATATTATTTGCAGATAACACGTCATTGATCTTTAAAATAAACCGACGACGGTCACAAAATCTTGACGACGTGAATAGCTCTATTCTTCAGGTCCAAGATTGGTTAACCGTAAATAATTTGGTTCTAAATGAAATTAAAAACCAAATACTTACATTAGATTTAAATTACCTAAAGTTAGAAGTAGCGAATACGATATCATATTGAATGGAGAAAATTGGAATTTATTAATCAAACAGTTTTCCTAGGAATCACTCTAGACGAGAAACTACAATGGGGACCACATATAACATCTCTTGCGGGGCGGCTAAACTCGGCCACTTATGCTGTTAGAAAAATAACATCAGGATGTAGAAACCGCGATTTTGGTCTATTTTAGCTACTTCCATAGCTATTATGTCGTACGGCATTTTGCTGTGGGGTCGGGCTGCTGACATTGATTCCTTCTTTATTTTGCAAAAGACAGCTGTCAGAGCCATTTATAATCTACGCCGCCGAGAATCTCTTAAGGAACTATTTAAAAGGATTAATATTATAAAAATCTACATCTTTTTAATAAAATAAGTGATAGGCATCATTTTTTTACTAGAAATAAAGATAAAATAGATCAACCACGTTTCAGATTTTCTAAAGTTCTGTACTTTAGAAAATCTGAAACTTGGTTGATCCAGCAGATTAAGCTACCCAAAACTGTCAAATTTTCCTAACCAACCTAGAACCTTATGCTGTAGCAATAAAGTTGAAAATCTATTAAAGAAATGTGACAGATTGTAGTAGCTTGATGTGATGGCATCTGTACATACATCTTTTATGGGGTACTGTGTTAAATGTTACAACAAAATACCTTGTGATATATTGCAATGAAATGAAAGAAAATTTAAAACTAATATTAAAAGTATACTTTGTAAACAAGTATAATACAAATTAGAGGAGTTTATCCAAGATAAGAATGTTTGGAAACATGCTGATCCAGCTCCATGGGATAATCTAGAGTCTAGACAAAATCAAACTGGTTGCTATTTTAATTGTATAATTTATTATTTTTATGATATTTATTTTACATTCTGTGATTACCTTAACTCACACACAGATATTTTTTTTTTTAGGAAATCAATTTTTGTAATGTTTGTAAAATATGTGAGCACCATGTATTCACTTAATTAATTTCCTTATCATTGCTTCATTCTTAATTATTTTATTTTTATTTTATTCTAGGTGCATCATCTTCACGTATAATTATATAACTAATGAGTACATGTACAAAATATTGTAAAACATTTTAAAAGAGTAACGGTGGAGTTTCTTGCCCATTCTTCTCCATACGAAACTACCTTTTAGAAGGGGCGACTAGAATCAACTCAATTTTTTTGTAAGTTTTGACGTTCAAAAGTGCTTTTTATGTGCCTATTTGAAATAAATAATTTGACTTTGGCTTTGACTTCGACAACTTAATCGGTCCAGTAGATTCGGAGCAAAACGGCTATGACAGACGGACAGACAGACAAACGAGTGATCCTAATATATATTATGTGATATTTATTCTAATATGTAATGCTGTCTTAGTTGAAACTACAACAATTAGTTAATAATTACTGTAGTGGTCAACTCTACTTTACCAGCATAATTAAGCCGCGATCTATAAAATGTTAATTAGCACATACTTTGGCTATGCGTTATTCCTGTCACTTTCACAGAACTGGGCCTCAAGTCTGCTATTACAGTAGTCAGAATGGTCGATCATTGATTTCATAATTGTTGATTTTGACAAGTCTGGTAATCTACTATTATACTGGCGTCATTATGACTTTCCAATGGTCGGCCACTGACACTACATTGAAAGAAATTGTATATATTTGTAATCTCGTACATAATGACAAATGAATGACATTTCTACTAATGGGTTTTATAATAATGGCAATACGACAATGCCATTATACTATCACAATTATATTACGAGAACATTGACCGACCAATGATCGACCATTGTGAATTTACCAGATTACGAACGTTTAGCAAAATGACAATGGGATCGTGTTGGAATGACTGAATTTATAAAAATAGCAGACTTGGGCCCCTGTCAAACTACAAGTGCAAGATAGCAACGGGAACATGTCTAAAGCACGAGCTAACTACCGAAAATACTGAAAAACGTGTTATCCAAAAACACTACACTACTTAAACACAAATCCTAAAATAAACTCTCACTTTCAGATCATACAATTACTACAGTTTACATAAAAAGTGTCATGGTTTCGGCACCAGAAAGTGCGCAGCAGTGTGTGTCTAATCACAGCTTGTCAAGTGCCACTGGCATGGAGCGGGGGAACCTTTGATACATGAAATGGTGGCAGCAGAACTTTTGATATGGGTGGCGCGTTTGATACTGGATGGAATTGCTAGTTATTTCATTCAAACGCTAATAATAATCTAGTTGAAACCCCTCTAGAATGAAGAAAGAAAAATTGTTTATTCTGCACAAATAGGACGCATAATCTATATCCATCTTCTATATCTATATCCATATTTCTATTTTATCTATAGGTACAAATTATAAAATCGTAGCAAAGTCAAAACTTTACATTGAATATTTTTGGAAGAAGTAAATGCTACGAGGTCAAGGAATGATTTTAATGCCGAAAATACCGTTTTTAGAATTATTGTCTGTTGCAATGGTCTCTTTATCAGTTTGTCTATTTGAATGTAAATTCCAGAATCACGCAAACACTACCGGATAGATTCTGTTCAAATTTTACATAGATATTTCCCATAGGTCTGGTCAGTGTGTAGGCTTTATATTATCACACTATTTTCTGTGGGGGGTGAGCATTATTGCATTACGTTCGTATTATTATATACATATAGTTTACCGCATATTGTAAAACATACTAGTATTAAAACAAAGATGTTTTTAAATATCAGTCAGTCAGCAGTCCAATTGTCTAACAAATAGTATAACTTTGGAATAAAGGTGTAGTCCTATAACTGGGTTGTCTGTCCAAAACAGGTACATCTAGATGATAATTTCACTTAGGTTGGTGGATATTCATGATTGGAGGTTTGAAAGTTGTGCAACTCATGTAAATGTCGGAGATGGATTGCTTAATTAGCTGTTTTACATAAAAGCTAGCTGTTTTACAAAACAGCTCCGTTATGTAAAACAACTGAACGACTTTTAGCGGTTTTTTTGTAATTATTGAACTAAAACACGCAGAAGTGCATAAACATTTGCATTTATCAAAACAGCGGGTCAACAGTTAGAGGTTATGTAAAACAGTGTGAAATTAACCATCAGATTCTACATTTTAGTGCTAAATTTTGTCGCACGTGGCTCTGTGTGTCAAACACCAATAATGGCGTCCAAAACAGAAATAAAGAAAAACGAGTAATATGAGTGAAAATTATGCAAACTTAAGTGAAAACTTTAATAAAAAGTTATAAGAGTTTTTTGAAAGTCAGTCCTAAAATATGAAATAGCCTAAAATTATTAATTATTAAGTAACTGTGATCAATTTGGAAGTAATGCTTGCTGGCCGCTGATGAGGCACCGCTCGCTTAGCTCAGTCTACTCAAGCGCGGTGGTCACAGTTCTAACCAAACCTAAACTAATTAGTCAGGGATCCCTAGCGTAGTTGCTGCGACCGATTCGGCACTAGGCCACTCCAAATACTTCGAGTTATACGAGTAGTCGACCAACTTAAATTTGCAGTTGAAGAATTGACCGTGACGTATAACGGTGTGTTTTTGCATGTTTTTCAACTACAATGTCATTTTTTTTTGGGAAAATTCATCCCAACTACGGAACCCTTCATAGTGCGTAGTCTGACACGCACTTAGCCGGTTTTATTTCTCTCTATTGAATGTAATGTATGGTTCAAATCTATTGTCAGTAACACGAACAAACTCGAGCACATGATCCACAATATGAAGGTAATGATCAGTTTACTACAAAATTCTTTTCCACCGTACCTTCCTTGGCAATTATTTGACGAAAGCCTTCAATCAGAACTGTAGGTAGTGGAACTTCACAAAGAGGGTAAAGTACAGTGCCTTTTAAAAAGAAATTGAAGATAAAAAATGTACTAAATGTAGTATGACTAACCTTATTTATGGATGTAGGGTTTTACAATGCATCTAGGGCTCGTGGCAGACGTTATCATAGTGGTGTGTGGAATTAGTGTTAGTGGTTTTGCGCCCGGTTGATGACAATAGGCTCGTATTTGTGTGTGTGCTATACATAGGTACACTTCTGCCTAACCCTTCGGGGAACACAGGCGTGATGTTATAATATATGGATGTATATTAACATAGTAGGTAACCAGTCTTACCAAGGGGTATCGTATGAGCCAGTAACTGGGTTATTTAAGTCAGATAGGCAATCGCTCCATTTAAAATACTGGTATTTAGCTGCATCCGGTTAGAATAGAAGCCGACCCGGACACAGTTGGGATAAGACTAGGCAGACGATAAGGTGCTTAGGGAAAAAACTCAAAATCAGAAAAGAAAATTGGAGAAGTTCAAAATAACCATAGTTTCCACATTATCACTTGAACTGCTGCAATATAATCCGATCATAAAATAACATCACCAATACTTGAATGAATAAATGGAATGAAAAAAAAACACCGACTCCGCCGTGGATAAACGAGACTGGATTATTTGAATGAACCCAAAGATTCACACTATCCCCTGGAGCTTCATGTTTCATTGGACTACAGACACCATTGCTTAACAAAGAGTAGACCGGGGAGCGAGGTAATGGTAGGGAAGACGTGCTCTTGGGATATGGAATGATTATTAGAGCCATACCGGACATGCATTCTTAAGCAAACATTGAAAGTGGAGAAACGGGTTATATTTATCTAATAGGCTATAAAAACTTCATCACAACGAATCTACATCTTAAAACAAAGAAAATAGAATAAAATTTTCATGAACATAATTATCAAGACGATTTTCGGAGCGTAGGTTGTTGTTGGCTGTTTCTGATTTGGTTTGAGCTGTATACAGAGTGGTAAGGACATCGACGCGCAACCACGTTACCATGGATTGAGTACTTGACTCTGGACCCTGTCTTGAAAATTGTGAATGAAAATTGTGAAATTGTGAAAAGATGGGTATCGGTACCTAAACACCAAAAAATAAAAAAAAGATTTGATGTTTTTTTTTGGGGTCAACGACTGCTGGTAGATTTGTTTCTATACGAGCGTTATTAGGTGAGAAAATCAGTTTATTTTATGTTATGGTGTTTAGTTATTGATACCCATCACTTCTGTGAATTAAAAAAAAAAAAAAACAGATTCTTTTAAACAGATATTTCAAGTGACTAAGTTAGTTTATGTTGAACACAAAAAAATTTTTTTTTTAAATCATATTTCGATCCCATCACGACTGCGGAGTTTTGCTAACTAATTTAATGTGTCCCTGTAGGTACGGCATAGTTTTGCATGTTACTTTTACTACGTGGTTCAAGTTACGGTTAATATTCTTCAAGTACTGGGTTTAATTCACGGTTAGCGTTATTAAATCAGCTATAGGTTTTCCACCCGCAATAAATGATAGCGGCTCCGATTACCTAGTACATTAGAAGCTAAAATTATCACTCCTGACAGATCGATGGCTTATCATCGGTTTAAGTGAGCAATTTCATGTAATTTTGTTTGTCCTTTTACAGTCACCTAAAACATCGTAGGACGCGAAAAATGCACTGTAAATAAGTTAAGTTAATAGTGTAAAACCAAGTTTGCAGCTTAGAAAGACCTGTGCTAATGCGTGGTCCTATAAAAACCTCGAAAATTTCGGACTTCTTTCAGTGTTTGGCCTATAACGTATAAAAGGTGCACCTTAAGGAAAGTTATACAAGTTCAAGTATACAAATATTTCTACAGTTTGAGCGCAACCACAGGGCACAACTCTCTAACTCCAATAGAATCAGAGTTTTGCACTATTAGCACTTCAAACATTGGCCATTTTTCACAAAAAGTTCAAAATTACGCATTTATTAATTGCGACCTTACAAGATTTTTGTGTCCACTGTGACCTGCGTAGGTACTTTATCTAGATTTTTTTAATCAAAAAGAATTACTAACACTGGTATAGGCCAGCTCCCAAAATTATCTCTTCAACATTTTTTGAATATTAATTAAATCACTTAATTGCAACCAGCAGACCACTTGACTTTCATTTGCTTAAATCTTCCGTACATTTTATAATCAAGAAACAATTTCTATTGTATAACTAGTTTCTATCAAAACGCTTGGTACAAAACACAAAAAGAATAAAACATTTAAAACAACTCTCTCTAGCGACGGACGACGATTACTTCAAACTTTTTGTACTTTTTATTCCGCAGAGTTGCTCAGCAGTCATTTTAGTTTGCTAAAGGGTTCAAGAGATGGCGCTGGTGATGCGTTGTTGAGTTATAGCTTGGTCTTCAATAGATGCCGCTAAGTGTATGCGTATGCGACAAAAAGAACAATAAGATTTTCTTAGTGTTGATGTTTTTTTGTAATATTGTTTGATTTCGCTCTGTATTGATATATTAGTTGTAATTTTTTTTACTTACTTTGTACTAGTGTTTTATGAATATACTTTTTATGATATCGTACGATTGTTTTGAGACATTTTCTTCAAGTGCTGGTCATCACTATAAATAAAATTAATATCACCATAGTTTTCAAACCTAGTAAGTTTTACCTGGAGTAAAACTTACTAGGTTTGAAAACTATGGTGATATTAAGTAAGATAAGATAGATATATAGATGTATAAATCTGTTTTGTTTTTAGGGTTCCGTAACTCAAAATGAATAAATTGCGTCGCTGATGAGCCCTGTCGGCGAAGAGTCCTGTCGGCGAAGTGTCCTGTCGGCGAAGAGTCCCGTCGAAGTAAAGTCTTGTCGGTGTTCAGTCTGTCGGCGTAGTGTCTGTCGGCGTTTAGTCGTACACTCGTATGCGACATATTTTAATATTCGCAAATAAATCAAATCCTTTATGGTACTTCCCCGTTGACCTAGAATCATGAAATTTGCCAAAAAGCAAAATCTCACAGCACAAGTAAAGGGAAAAATCAGAAAATCGTTAATTCTAGTTTTATCACATACAAAATATTTTTTTGCGATTACAAACTTACATTTGCAGTTGGAAAATTGACCGTTGCGTGTATCAATGTATAGGAAAACATGTTTTTCAACTACAATGTCTATTTTGTTTCTGGGATAAATTCATCCCAACTACGGAACCCTTCATTGTGCGTGGTCCGACACGCACTTGGCCGGTTTTATTTTTACTTATTTATCTTTTTATGTGCACGTGTTTCTGTGACAAATAAACAAATTTTTCTTTCTTTCTTTCTAAGAGACAAACCAATTTTGAACTAGAAAACGATAATCGCTGCCAGTTTATAGGATTTACTTGGTAAATAATGCAGCTGCATGATCTAACTTTCTCGAGAAGAATGCAGTTCTGTGTCAATTATTTCCGGAAACAGGGGTTTGTATTGGCTTTCTTTATGCCACTTATACGTGCTATAGAGTAGATCTACTTTCAGATTATGGAGAATCATGACCAAGAATAGAAGAAGCAATATTTTATTTCTAAGTATATTATTTTATATCTATAAATATTTGACACGGGCAACATCGTACCACGTGAGGCAAAATTTCCATTTTTTTTGGGCGGTTCCTTTGAGTTTTTCCTAATTTTCTTTTTTCTTAAACAACCGCTGTATTGAGGCGAACAAAACTATTTTTTTTTATTCATTTCTGTCGAGCCATTTTTTTTATTCATTTCTGTCGAGCTATTTTTTTATTCATTTCTGTCGAGCTATTTTCGAGTTATTGCGAGACTAACGCACGGCAATTGATTTTGAAATAAACATATAGATTCTCGCATGTATAAAACCATCAAAATGGGCTGATAATCCGAACCAACTGCACATGACATAGGATTTTAAGGCACATGAATGATAAATTACATTTGCGGTTGTTCATGAACGGAAAAAAATAAGTTTGTTCACTAAAGTGAACCATAAAAAATAAAAAAAACTGGTTATAAATAACCAGATAAATTTTCCATTTATGGTTATTCGTAGTACCTATCTACAGGCCTGTCCTATGAAATAAAAAGGTAACTAAAAACGTTCGCATTTTAAACTCAGTTTAATTCTGACAAAAATACCTCTTTTATATATTTATGGCATTGGGCTGCTGCTTGGATTTTGAACGTTTTTAGGTACAGCCGGTGACCAGCATTACCTCTACCTGACCTCTCTCAAAGAAGAATAATGGAAGAGGGGTCAGATAATGCTGGTCACCGACTGTACGTGAATCGACACTACTTCCAAATCCTTGAGATAATTTCAAGTGGTCGTTACAGTCATTTACAAGGAATGGATCCCAAGTAGTCATTTTATTTCGTCGTGTCGTCTTTTTTCTTTTCTATAATTGTTTTTTTTTTGTTTTTTTTCCTTCGAGTTTATTAGAATTGTGTTTTCGTGTTTCTGTGACAA
Source organism: Tiliacea citrago (assembly GCA_963921375.1). Taxonomy (NCBI): domain Eukaryota; kingdom Metazoa; phylum Arthropoda; class Insecta; order Lepidoptera; family Noctuidae; genus Tiliacea; species Tiliacea citrago. The sequence goes on from OY992802.1 coordinate 2,173,304, forward strand.
ATCAATTATTTATTCTTTCTTTCTTCTTATAATACATTTTGTGATAATTTTATGTCTAATTCCGTTTCTTCACCATCAAATTAATTTCAGAACTGGCTACATAGATTTCTAGACATATAATTAGCCTCTGTAAGTCAAAAATTCAACAAAAATTAAGTATAATTCTAAAAATACATAACTTCTTTTGAAATCATTCGCTTTCTTCAGCGGAAGGTCAGTGTCCTTACACACTAAATCGTTACGCAACACTGAAAGGCTCATTCATCGTTCGTTGCTTGACTAATATACCATTGTATCACTCCCAATTGAACCATATCCTCATGTAATTAAGGTACAAATTTCTAAGACGGCTTGTGAATGGAAATATAACAGTTTGATATTGGAAATTGAACGGTATGGCTTTAGAAATAAGGCGGAGTTTTAAGTGTAATTTGTAGGCGGAAAAATGAAAGTTCGTGAAAGTTAGCACCTGTGTCATGAGTTATATAACTGAGTATGTGTTTGTGAGTATGTTTGTATGTATGTGTGAATGTCATGGTTGTAAGGCGTGGTATGGTAGAGCTGTATGATGCGTAGGCATGTAAGTTAGTATTGATAACTTTGTATGAAATCAATGAAAACTTAGTTTCAAGGCAGTTTTCAGGAAAATATTACGTTGGTTGTTTAATGTTTAGAATTATGTATTACAAAAGAAATACATACACTAAAAAATACTCACTAGACCACATTATTTAGTACCCAGACCGAATCTTTGTCAATTATCGCAGTTTGTAGTACAAAAGACATGAACGCTCTTCAATAGCACGCACTTGAGACTCGTTGCATTATGTTTTAATTTAATTCTGTTCTAATTAAAATACTACTGCCTCGTTGGTCTAATGGTCGCAAGCGCTACTGCCGAGCACGAGGTACGGGGTTCGATTCCCAGGTCGGGCAAAGTGCCCGGAGTCTGCATTTGTGCCCGGTTGATGGCAATAGGCTCGGCCCTATTACATGGGACTTCAACATAACTGGCGATTCGTGGGTGTACCTACTATAGGTATACCTCTGCCTAACCCTTCGGGGATTACAGGCGTGATGTTATGTTTATGCTAATTAACAGAAGGATTTACATTTTAACCAGGCATACAATTCGAATCTTTACTCAATAATTTTGTTTCTTGTATTGTGTTGATTTTTCGATGCGTGACAAAGAAATCTAATTAGAAAACTTTATGAATATAATTATTATCTCATTGCAAACATTATAATCATGTGCCAAACCCCCATTAAAACCCCACCACATACAAAATCCCTTACATTTTAACGGCACGTTTCACAGACAACACACTCAAACGTTGCACTCCTGTGTATACCCCAAATACATAATCTTACCCGACGTTACGAAACGGGGTCAGGTACACGGATGTGTGTGTCTCTGTGTGAGTGGTGCACACACACACACACAGGGTGAAAGTGTGAGTACACAGTCTACATAGCACCTGACCACCTTGAATGAGTCCAAATGGGCATGAATAATGTCATCATCATCATTTCAGCCGTAAGACTGAACATAGGCCTCCCCCAGAGGGGGGGCGGGTTGACATAATCGCCAAACGAGGCAGGCGGGTTGGCGATCGCAGTATGGTGTTAAAATGCATAGAGAACGCTGCTGCCCATTCTCTAGTAAGTCCCATAGTCGCCTTTTACGACACCCACGGGAAGAAGTAAGATGGTGCTATTCTTTATGTTCGGCACCACACAGACAGATTAATTAATTATGCGACTGCAAACAAGTCAACGCAATAAAAAAATATGGCGATTTATGCGACATATTTAAATCGCAAACAAATGAATTCCCGTTGACCTTTTTTTTTTTTTATTGGGTGGGAAATTATCAAATAACTCCCGCTATGGGCGGAGCGAAAGGGCGTGTCAGACTTTTACTGACTAAAACCCACCCGTGTTCCTTCCGTTGCCTGTGTGCCAGGGCCACGATATCCCTTTCGGACAAACTCGCAACCCTGGCAGACATTGGTCCTACTGGACCCCGTCAGTTGGTGCTACAATCATGAAATTTGGCAAGAAGCAAGGTCTCACAGCACAAGTAAAGGAAAAAGTCCGAAAATCTATAATTTGTCGTTATATCATTTAAAAAAATATTTTTTTGCAATTACAAACTTACATTTCCAGTTGGAAAATTGACTGTGGCGTATATCGATGTATGGGAGAACATGTTTTTCAACTACAATGTTAAGTTTGCTTTTGGGATAAATTCATCCCAGCTACGGAACCCTTCAATGTGCGTGGTCCGACACGCACTGGGCCGGTTTTTTTCTTTGATCCACAGGGAAAATATTGGCTAGTAGTATTTTTTACTTTGGTAGTAGTAATGTATTTGGGTATTCTTATTTCAGATTCATAAATGTTCTATATAGTTATAAGAGTTCTACCTATAGCAGGAGAAAATATATATACAGTCAACGCTGCGAACTCATCGAAAAAATTGCGTCCAACTGTTGGCCGCTAAATGCACGCACACTAGAATAACACAATGACGTGGCGCGAGTGTAAGACGTAGCTGCCACACACACCAGCATAACAAAGTTGACCTGTTTGTTTTAGTTCTTTTGCAGCGCGACACTCTATCGAGACATTTATAAAGAGCAGGAAGTTGCCACTAAAACTAGGGACTTAGAATAGATACAGCAGTTCATTATGATTCAAACCAGGAACTGGCCAAAAAAGAAAATTGGTTGGAAGCTTACTGATGCGTAAGCGACTATTTCCTTTGAAAGCAATGCAGCTGCGGACAAAAAATGTACGTAATTACTGTACTAAAAAATCGGATCTACCAAGGAAATAGATTAAAATTTCATACCCAGGCTTTTTGCCCAAGAAAAGCGCAGTTACTGTTGCAAATTATAAAATCTCTGATAAAAATAAAGATCGACGCCCAATTGAGAAGCTCTTCCTTTTTCTAAAGTCAGTCAAAAACAGTTTAATTACCTTAATTTCGGAGCCTATGTGGTTCCGAAATTAATCATGTAAGCAAACCTTGAAATAACTTGTTCTCAAATGTTTTTACAATATAATTTCCTTCATCATACCAAAAGATTGTATAAAAAGACAAAACTTAAAATACCGCATCAAAAAATCATCTCAACCACGACCATTCTTTTCAAAATTTCCAATATTACATAACCGGTCAATACTATAGCTAATACTCGAATACTCTCCAATGCTCGCGAGTACGTTGGAAGTGTGTCGGGTTCAACGGCCGGCTTTCTACGTCGGCCATCTTGGAAAGTGATGTAACAAGGATGCTGTAGTGATGTCACCCGAAATGAAAGTTTAAGTTGAATAACTTTTTTGTTTTTGAGTTTTGGTAATGTTAGGTAATGTTTTGTGTGGTGTGTGGATGGCATGATATATTCGTTAGAGATGTTTTTTTTTTTATTTCAAAGGTATTTAAAGTAATGTTGGATTTCATTTAGACGCTTTTTGTTTAATCTATTTCGTTTTTTATTGGCTAATCGAGTTGTAAAAGAGGAACCAAAAACGATTATTAAGCTTGTTAAAAAATATGCGGTCGGCACTTTTGTTTCAATGCCTCGATAATTTGATCTCGATGTAATTATCAATTTCATTAAATTAAATTAAACATATTTTAAACAGCAGAAAAACATGATGTTCATTTATATGAAGGTTTAAATCTATATCTATTAATACTGTGTGGAACAATGATATACTTGTACAATAATTCAGAATCCACTAAATCTATGTAGGTAGATAATGTTGATCATGGATATGTCTAAAATGCACACAAAAAAAGCACACTGATGATATTTTAAAGGTGCATCTTGAAAACTATTAATATTATTACCATGTATGTCTTATAAAAAAAAAAAAACTCCATATTTGTCTTAAGACGTTTCTGTTCCTTCTTTGGCATTTATAACAGCTTTGATACGAAGATCTCTTATGCACAGTAAGTAGGTAACTCATAGCCTCTACAATGTTGCTTGCCTCTTTCTATTAAGAGGCAGCATCCGGATCTAGAATTTCCATTTATCATTAAAAGAAAGTTTATCAACACAGTCTTTAGAATATTTACCATCGGAAACTAACATACGACTGGTAAGAGTAACAATTCGTAAAACGGAGTTTCTTTTATCGGTAAATCTTTTTAAGATAAGATAATTTATTTGCTTAAAACATGGTATACATTGGTGTTAATATAGAAAATGAGATCATACATATTGTGCTTAAAATTAAAGCGTACAAAATTAGACGAATAGACAAATTTGAATTTAAAAACATTATAATTTATATTAAAAAAAAATCCTTAGTATTATTAATTCCTCTGCTGTTTTGAACAATTCTTTATATTTACTTACAAACATATATGCGTCATACAAATATAATGAAGGAAACGGGTAGGAAACCAAGCTATTCTTCAACGGTTCCTACCAAAACATTCGCCCACACCAGTCCATCCTTCCTCACACTTTCGTCTCTCGTAAATTACCAAAACACATCCGCGAGTTTACTTTCACGCCACTTTCGACTGTGTGTGCCACTTCGTACACTTTCACCTTCGAGAGAAAAATGCCCACATCCGGCTCGCAAATGCTTGTTGCGAAATGTACCACCTGATGCAGAGGTGTGGTGGATTTTTTGGTAGTAAGCGTACAGTGTACACCTGTGATGTGGTTTGGTTGAACCTGTGTCCTAGAACGTTAATGTTAGATCATGGAACTGATTTTATTTGCCACTGAATTTTAGTTTCTTTTTCTTTGGAAAGAAAATCAGTTTTTGTAAAATAGGAGCTGTTATTTTCTTAATTATGTTTATTAAAATATGCTTGTTGATGGTGTAAATACGGATTAAAAGAATTCAGTCTTAAATTTCTCAATGACAAAAATCTCTGAAACGAGTTTTTGGCAGTAGTTATTGTTTACTGTCAAATTAAAATCATGATTTTTTAACTAACCTGCAAGTTTTTAAACCTTATTAACACCTGTTGAGGATACAGCTTTCAATGCGGCGAGCATTATAATTTTATTTTATTAATAACATTTTACTATTCTTAAAAGATATTCTGTGTCTTAATTTGGATTTTTTAATTTATTGAAATTTTTGTTTTGTCTTGAATTGTCATTTAACAGAAAACAATACTAAGGAAAGCTCCGTTTCAGAAATTTTCTTGATTAAGAAATTCAGGACTGAATTCTTTTAATCCATGTTTATATCATCAGCAAGCATATTACTTACACATCATTAAGAAAATAAACTGTGCTTTATGATAATATTATCTTTTGCTGGAACATAATCCCGAGACAAAATTATCGTATGTCCTATCCCAGGTCATGGTCTACCCAAATTTCATCCGAAACCGTTCAGCCATTGAAACGCTAAAGCGTAACAAACAAACAATCTCACTTTCGCATTTTTAATATTAGTTACGGTTGCTGTTTTCTGTAGTGCGTTGAATTAAAGCAGGCAAACACAGTATAAGCTCCTTTCCTTTTAATTGCATCGTTTTAATTATTTTACTGATAAGAATCCCATACTCCTGAACAGCATTCACTTGGATACTGCCAAATGTTTTTGAAATCTTTACGTCTTTAAGTTTTTCGGTTTTTGAATTCAATTTTTTTTTGGCTTAGTAGACTGTAGATTTGTAGAACATTTTCTATGTTGTAAAGTATCTGGTACTTGTTTACGGGCCTACACTGTCTTCCCTACCCATTTACACTGTAATTTCAAAATATTGTAAAAGTCATTTTTAATATCATTTTTAAAAGAGTAACCGTGGAGTTTCTTGCCGGCTCTTCTCCATAGGAAACTACCAATTGGCACCGTGCCCTAGCTTCTGACGTGTCATAAGTGCCCATGTAGGTTTATGTGAAATAAAATATTATTTTGATTTGATTTGATTTGACTTAACTTGGAAGCTAAATCAATGAAATCATTTACGGAATATAAATACAACATGAAAATCTACAAAAAGTTAACATAAAAATGTTTGTCCTTCGGTAAAATATGACGAAAATGTACCAATTGGAATGTGGTTTTCTTTTTAACTGTAAGATACAAAATATCTACAAAAGCTCTAGCTTTATTTTCAGCTTTCAAACTTATTTATCAAAATAGATCAGCCGATCTTATTCTGTAAATATCTCCGTGAAAACGTAGCTGAAGTGAGCTTGAAGTATAGTTATCAACCATTTCAGCCAAAAGACGTCCTGCTGGACATAGGCCTCCCCTAAAAGGAGAGGGAGGGGGTTGCCATAATCGCCACGCTTGGCAGACGGGTTGGTAATCGCAGTAAGTTATCAATAGTGTAAATTCCTAGCATAAGGAAACGAGAGCTCACTAAATGTGGTAAGATTTTTACAACATAGACCGGCTATTTATAATAATTCCATCCCATCTTTTTAACACACAATATCAATTTGTTCCGATTAAAATAATATATTTCTACTCTTGCTCAAGTAGTCAACACGCTATTGCTCAACAATCCATCGAAGCACACAACCTCAATCCCATAGAACATAACCTTAATATAACTCATAGAAAACACCATATAAATTATGCAGTTATCACACGGGTGGGCGCCTAATCTCACAATGAAATAAAAAAGTGGAAACGACATACCCACCTGTTTTTACTTCAAAACAACCACAATTTTCACCTATCTTTCTTTCCATACCCAATGAATTTTGAACCTTATAGTTGGTCCACCAAAGTAGGTTTTTCAATGGGATTTAGAGGAGTTATGGTGTTATGTCATGGGGTAAATAAAACCATTGAGGGCACTGTGTTTACCCGATCTCACAGTGTGAAAGCGAGAGAAAGGTGTTGTGGCGGACGTCGCGAGGCCCCAAATTCCTTCGTCGGTGAAAGAGATTTTTTTCTTTTTAATCGCCTTATACAGCCTATTAGATGAGTTGATTTTTCTTGATTTAGGATATTATCGATGGTGATGATTTTTAGTTGAATGGCGGAGAAACAAGGGTTTGTGGTTTTGTGGACATGTAGATGGAAGAGTCGATCGATTGGGCCAGAGAGTATGAATTTGTAAAACATTAACTAAGCGAAGTTTTCTGAAACAACGTTTAAGAAAATGTTAAGAAAATTCGACGGACAAGGTATTTGAGCTTGAGTCGAAATAATAGTGTATAGTTAAAACAAAGACATTATTTAAATTAAAAAAATATACATTTATAAAATTGATGGTTGGAAATGCTTTCTGGATTAAACAACTACATTATAAAATAAACATCATAGTTTCCAAGTCAACAATTTTATCAAACAAACTTGAAAAGAATGAGTGACACAATTATTTTTTACTATAGTATATAATTAGTAAGAACAACATGAAAGTGGATTCTAAATTTTGTAATGCAAGATCACTAATATTTAATAATTCATAGTATCCTGTAGACTATCTTGAAACAGATAAAAAAAGTAGTAATGTATTTGAACCAATTCTATGACACAACTTATGAAAACCCTATTGTTTTTTTTTTTTTTATAGGTTTCTAAAATATAACATGCTGAACTTCCAGGAATTAAGTTTTAATTTTTCCAGTAGTTCATCTAATGAATAATGGAAAATCAATCAGCGTCAATATTTATCCTACTGTCGCAGTGTGGCTATGGATTGCCCTGGAAAATGAAATAAATATACATCCGATGATAAAAAGTTTTTCTTTTATGTATTTATATTTTAATTCATATCCTTCTTCTTAAAAATGTTATTTATTAATCGGATAAAAAAAAATTGAAAACATGAAAACAGTGCACGATTTCATAAAATATGAAAAATAAATAAAGTCATCGTGGTTAATTTATTGTAACTCACAATCATAATTATTATTATGAGAAAACGGAACAAAAAACAACAAAAATGTGTTCAAGGGAAAGTGTCACTACTACAGAGACATTCTGGTCTCTGTAGTAGTGGAGAAAGTTTGCCGTCTACATAATAGAGATTGTGGAGTGAATGGAGTCGAATAGTAGTATTATTTTTTAAAGCAATAGAAATTGTTTCAAATCAAACAGGTGCCATTACTTATGCCCTCGTCTGATTGCCCTCGTGTAATTAGTTTTTATTTAAAAACTCATTATGTATGTCTTATTCGTATAATTGAATGGTAGGAAAACTGCATTTTTTGTTGAATATCTTAAAACTAATTAGGAAATACCAACATAATACAAAAAGAAACATGGTACAATACCTGCTACTCTACAGAACACGCCCGCGAAACAATATGAAGTATATTCTTTGTTTGTTTACCAGCAACTAACTAAAGTAAGCGGCCTCATTATTTAAGTATGACATGATTGGCTACTCATTTGAATCCTTGTGCAATACTAAAGAAAACAAATCTAAAGAATTTATAGATTTGTTGTTTAACTCTGGTCTCAAACATTCTGAATTAGGTACGATATAACCGTTCTGGCTACTTGTAATTTAATTTGAGGTTTTATAAATTACTGTAAATAGGAGAAAAAAATTGAGCCGTCACGGGACGCCTGGCAGATGTGAAACATCGAAATTATTTACACACTACTACATGTAGACTGTATGGCAAGGCATCGCCACGCGACATGCGTCGCCCCGCCAGCAATCGGTTTTACGTGCAACTATAGAAAAAAAATCGTTTAAAAAAAATAAGTTCTTACGACTACTCCACTCATCTCTCTATCCAATCATTTTTTGAGCAATGTGTGTGAGTGAAAGGCGTGTACGCACACGCTCGTACCCACGCAACGCTGTCTGTGTGTGCGTGAAGATGGCATGTTCTTTTTTCACATTCTATCTATATTGAAAACTAGTATAAAAGTGGGCTCGTCCGTTTACACAGCTTAGTTTCTAATCGGCTTGAGATGGGAGAATGTCATGTTATTTTTTTTTAGGAATCTTTTAAAGATATTTGTTTAATAATGAAAATATTATTATTGATAGTCATTTACGTACAGATGATTGCTTGACGTTATAATAATTATTATTAGGTTTCATGATTACCCAATGAAACAAAGATTATTTGGAAACTTTAACGAAATAATCGTAAAAAATAATAATAGAATAAAAAATAATATAAAATAGTAAATCGGTTCATAAGAGTCAAAATTAGGATTGAAAACTAGTTAAACACTACAGTTGATACTTTATTTTATTTAGCATAATTATCCATACAAGTACTGAATCTACCTATAAATCTTAACCTTCTAATAATTAATATTATGAAGTTAATACAGATAATGAATTCTTCTACTAGTAGTAGAAGAAAAAATATCTTTATTTTCAGATTATTTATTCATAAAAACTATGAAAAAGGTTTTTGCTATGTAGTCATAAAAAAAATTGCTGGACTACAATATTCAGGCTGGAAAAAATCAATTTCTTAATGCAAATGAATAAAAAAAATAATGATTGAAAAAATATTGATTTTCTCTTTTTTCTTCAATTACCCACAAAAAAATCTTCGTAGCAATGATCATAATTATGTAGATTAAATTGATGTAATATTGATTTACGTCGTCCTATTTGACAATAAATAGATTCATACATAAATTGCAGTATTTGTAGTATATTATAATGGGAATAATCTGTTTAAGATTATAATGGGAATAAAAAAAAATAAACGTTCGTGCCTTTTTTGTGCATATTTGAAATAAATAATTTGACTTTGACTTTAAGCTTTTTTTCATCACACTGAACTTTTCATAACGTTAAATTGAATCTTCGTTCTTCTAAACTTTACTATAGTTACGTAAAGTTGCCAATAGATGGCGCTACCAGTTCTTTACGAACGCTATAATAAAGTTTCACGCTCCGCCGACTGTCAACCGTTATGTTAGTTGTATAAACAGACCGTAAGACTAACCCGTAGAAGATAAGTAGGTTTTCATATTGATGTTTTTAGAGCCGATGAGTTAAAAAAAAAAAAAACATGTTATGTGTTAGTAAATAACCATGTCACTATTATACTATACTATATTATATTGTACTATATAATATTATATAAAACTTGGAAGTAGGTCGCGGTTGGTCACAGTCCTAACTAAACTAACCTGTTGTTGGGTTGGAGTACACGTGCTTAGTTAATGCGACCAACGGGGAAAAGCCCAAAAAGTTGAAAAAAAAAACTCCATTATTTAAAAAAATTGTGCTAATATAGAGGCGTAAAAAGTTTTTAGGGGTTAAATAATTTTAAAAAGTGTCCATCATAAGAAGGTTAATAAGTTCAATAAAATCAGATCAGTTAAATATTTTTTAAAGTCCAGAGTGACTTTTCATATTCACCTATATAAGAACTGTACAGTAAGTTCACGGCATGTTTTTAACCGCTACAATTATGCTGAGAGGAATAGAACATAAATATAGGAATACCTTTAGCAGTAAAAAAAAAAACAATAATTGATTAATCAGCTGAATGCGAGAGTATCCGAAAAGATAGATATGCATATTTATCGAATCTCTAAACATACTGTTGAACACTCTAATATAGAGTGGGAGAGATCACCCGCTCCCTTTCCGCAACCTGCTTTTGCGCCATGATTGTATCGCAGAAGGATACCACCGCGTCCCAGGACTCCTCGTTGCTGACCATCGAATCGACCACAGCCGGCAGCGACAGGTCATTACGAACTCCTGAGATGAGGGCACGGCGTGGGTCACAGTTCTAACCTAATTGCAAAACCTAACCTAACCTAACCTATTTAGGCATAAACAAAAGTTTTCCATGTTATATTTAAGTCTTAAATAAGAAAGTATGAGTATGTTATGCAAATGGATAGGGAACCGTTAAATGTATCCCAAAAGAAAACAGGGATTTCTGTGTTTGAAATTTCGAAAAAGGCAACTGAATTCTTTTATTGTGAGGCTAGCAGCGAAAATATCAATCATACTGCGATAACTTGTTCATTTGTTATAGCATAGATATTCCTAACCAAACCATGTCTCATGATTGTTAGAGTAACCAAACGTTCCATAAACTTGAACTTATGAGGACCTAAAAATGCCACTGATCCCGTGATTGGCGTGGCCACCTACTGGGCCCAACTCAACTAACATAACAGAATAGTTTACTTTTGCTATTGACTCGAAAACAAGAAGAAGCATAAGTATTTATGCGGCGAGTCTTTAGGAATATTGATGAGGTCAAGTGTACATATAAAGCAAAGAAAATAAACTATTAGGTACCTAACTATGTATGTACGGTCTGCTAATGTATTTGTTTTTGTGTTTTTTTTTTGTTTTGTATTTGTAGATTTTTTGTATGTTGTTTTAAAAAAGAAAAAGATCTATATTTATAAGCATAATTTTTTTATTTTTTTTGTTATTGGATATGGGCCTGCACTTGACCTCGATCGCGTCTGATGGAAAACGATTGTAGGAGCGTGCCCAGAATATGCCTGTTCACTCTTGATTTAAAGGCATACGGGTTGTATGTGGAATTCCGCACTCTGACAGTGTGCATAATAAATATAAGCGATATACGATGGGTTGAAAACCAGGGGCTTATTACATAAAAGTGACAGGCGCGGTGATGATAATTGGACTATATTTAGTTCGTTAATAGAGCTGTCGGAAAAATGTGTCAATGTTGTAAATTTTTGACGAATATGTCGCTTTGTCAGCTTTAATAAATATCCCTCCTGGTGCTAAAAAGAAAAAAACAAATGCCTTTGTCCAGAAATGAAAGAAAACAATGAAACGTCAATAAGAATTCAATTTTATTTTATCTCTTAAAAGTACTTGTACAGTCTTATTAGTGAATAATAATATTCTTATATTTAAGTACGTTTGGTTATGACACATAAACCCGTAATAGTTAATATTAAAACTAGTTATTTTCAAATAATTTCGGGTCCAAAGACCGCTTTAAACAATAACTGAGTATTGAAAATGAAATATTTGTATTATTATAATTATGTTGTTTTTACCCTGTACCATCCAAACTTTTTTTGTTTAAAATTTGTACAGATTTTTCCCATAAAATTTATAATAATAGTTAAAAGTAATAAAATTATTTATATACTTTAAAATTCATAACGAACCATGCACCATTTCTTTCAGCTTTTTAAATAAATAAAATAAGGCTCTAAAGCTTACAAACGCACCACCAAATTAGTTAAATATCTTAAAATTAATAGTTAAATCAATTATGTTTGAACATTCACTTAAAATTAACAAGATCATTGGAAATCTGTACTTATTTTGAAATTTTACAAAAAATATAATCCTAAGAATATAATTTTATAAGGAAAAATACTTTATAATTTACTATAATAAAATGTAAAATAATTGAAATATCCGTTATTATTAAAAATAATGAACATAATTATGCAGGAAAAGTACTGCAAATAAGAATAGGGTTGGCAACCCATTTCACATAGGACACTCCATGTCAGCACGATCTTAAAAAATAGTTTTCCGTATTCTACTGAAAGTCCTAATATGGCTTGACGTGAACCCCATTCCAATTTTTATTGCAAAGTCCATAATACATTTTAACACGAACAATTTTCTACTCCCTCCCGAGCTAAATTTACGCTTATGAGCTAATCTGAGCCTTGTAAGCTAGATCATTAGCATCATTCGCGATGTTTGAAGACCTGGCGTAAGGGTAGGTAGCTGCTGATGCTGTTGGTGATGGCCACTGCTGGGATGACTGGAAGCCGGCGAGCTGAGGAATAAAAGCATTTTATTTTTTCGTCATACTTATTAATTATCGGAGTTACTTATTCAGAGTATTATCAATAATATTAGAACCAAAGACCTCCACTGTAGGATTTTGGTCTTTGAGGACCGCAACCGTTAATGGTCGAGAGGAAAATTGTGTTCGAGAATCATACGCGATTATTTATAGTTACAATTTGTGTAAGTAGTCGAATTTAATTTTATCTAAATGCCATTTTCAATAACCATGAAAAGTAGGCTTTTGTAATTGGGTTGGTATCACAAAGCTTAGTTTGGTTCCCTTCCTGATTAAAAAAGAATCTTGCAAAAACCATTCGATTATTCAAAAGCAAAGTGTTTTACTTCAAAGAACACAGCACAGTTCAATAAAGTTCCTGCCATTTGCAATCATAAATTTCGAATCAGACGTAAACTAAGAATAATGAAGTTCAAAAATCCTTACATAATCGCTCACCTTTCCACCAATATTGTTGAGTCCTCCGCCACTCAGCAACTTCTGGATTCCTAATGCCGCAGCCACCACAAATGCCAACTTAGCTATCACCAGGGCCTTGGTAACTAGTAGGGTTAGACCTCCGAAGAGAAGACCAGCTACTGCAAGGACCTTGACTCCAATACCAGCTAGCAGTGGCGAGTATTTCTTTATTTTTCCACGAGCTGAAACAAAAGGTGATCATTATTGAACTGGTCATGGCATCTTCAGTATGGAGGTTTTGAAAGTAGAATAAGAATGTTTACAGCTTAAAGTACCAAGGTTGTTTCCTGTCGACCAGTTCAGTTACCGATCAAAAATCTTTTATTAGTTTTAGGCCTAATTGCTTATCGAGCATTGGTTTCCATCGATGTTAGTCAACTCTACACCCAATCATTAAAAAACCCAGACTAAAGTTAAATAAACACAATATGTTTGCGGTTTATGTTTGAACTGACTTTACTCCTTTATTATTAAAGGCTCGTACAGACTCGCGCGATATCGCGGGTGCGACAGGCACCAAAAAGAAATTGTTCTACTAGAGTCGCGTCGCGCCCGCGATATCGCACTAGTCTGTACGAGCCTTAAAAGGGTTTGTGAAGGGTTGTCACGTATCATACTACAGGACAACAAATTGACCTTAGATTTTCTTCACAAACTAAATCTAAGGTCAATTTTATCACGCTCGTGGGTTTTCTCCTAAAGAAACCTCGGGTTCAAGTGAGGGGTCGGGGGGGGGGGGAGTGGTGAGGGTATCATGGCAAGTATCAGACATTTTTTTTTTTGTTCTAGCTAGTATTATGTATATTCTAAATCACCGCAATCCCAAATGATACAACGTAATGGCGTAATCTTGACCGCGAGGTGTCATTACATTACTATGTAAGGTCAACTTAAAGAGCATTTTTGGGATTTCACCTAATGAAACTGTGCGTTCAAATGCAGGCATTATACTCGTACTATAGTAACCTAGTACAAGCCAGTGTTACGTATGTTCTACGTCACCGCAATCCCCATGATATAAAGTAATCGCGTAATCTTGACCGAGAGGTATCATTACATTCGCTCATGTAATAGTTCATTGACATACATTACGATTCTTATTATTTTCAACTAGCTGCGCCCCGCGGTTTCACTCAAATAAGTCTCGATCTCGGATAGAAGGATAAAAAGTATCTTTTGTTTGTATCCAGGTCCAGCCGTTTTAGCGTGAAAACGTAACTAACAAATAAACAAACAAAGTTACTTTCGCATTTATACTATTAGTTACGATATTTTTTTTTTTTAATCGTTTGTTTCGTGTAATTTATTGTTTATTTTGGTTTACGCTAATATTTTTAGAATTGTTCTCGTTTTCGAGAGTATTTGCGATTTGATATGGATACTGTCTTGCTGCATTATGTTTTTCGCGATGGTGTTATTTGTTTATAATTATGCCGTTGAGGCCAGGTGCGCAGTACTCGCCACCAGCGTGCGTGTATGACCAGATGTATGAACGTAGGCGAAGCAAAATGAGTATGTAAGGAGCGTAGCAGGTGGCGTTCTTTAATTTCGGTCTACCCCCATGGGAAGAAGGCGTGAGTTTATGTATGTATATGCCGTGGAAGCACTTGAGTTGTCTCAGAACACCTACGTTATATTTATTTCGAAATAGATAGAATACCTACAAGCTATTAAATAATTAATTTAAAGGCTACATCAGCCTTAAAATGTAAATAATGAAATAAAAAGTTTAATGTCAAAATAAATCGTTTTTTTTTTGTTTTTCTCTTTTGCAGATACAGATTTGATAAATATAAACAAAATAAAATTTTCTATTCAACTAAAAAATACCTTAATCCCACTATATCCATATTTGCGTAATTAATTCACATAATAATAATTAATTCACAACCTGTCAGCCCTAATCCTTAAGGCACCTGTCCCAACGCCAGCGATTAACGAGAAGCGAGTAGAGCTAGTGACTGAACGTGTTAGCGAGCAACTAGCAGCGAGTGCGTGACTGAACGTGTTAGCGAGCAACGAGTAGCGAGTGCGTGACTGAACGTGTTAGAGAACAATGAGCAGCGAGTGCGCGTCTGAAAGTGTTAGAGAGCAACGAGCAGCGAGTGCGTGACTGAATGTGTTAGAGAACAATGAGCAGCGAGTGCGTGACTGAATGTGTTAGAGAACAATGAGCAGCGAGTGCGCGTCTGAAAGTGTTAGAGAGCAACGAGCAGCGAGTGCGTGACTGAATGTGTTAGAGAACAATGAGCAGCGAGTGCGCGTCTGAAAGTGTTAGAGAGCAACGAGCAGCGAGTGCGTGACTGAATGTGTTAGAGAACAATGAGCAGCGAGTGCGTGACTGAATGTGTTAGAGAACAATGAGCAGCGAGTGCGCGTCTGAAAGTGTTAGAGAGCAACGAGCAGCGAGTGCGTGACTGAATGTGTTAGAGAACAATGAGCAGCGAGTGCGTGACTGAATGTGTTAGAGAACAATGAGCAGCGAGTGCGCGTCTGAAAGTGTTAGAGAGCAACGAGCAGCGAGTGCGTGACTGAATGTGTTAGAGAACAATGAGCAGCGAGTGCGTGACTGAATGTGTTAGAGAACAATGAGCAGCGAGTGCGCGTCTGAAAGTGTTAGAGAGCAACGAGCAGCGAGTGCGTGACTGAATGTGTTAGAGAACAATGAGCAGCGAGTACGCGTCTGAAAGTGTTAGAGAGCAACGAGCAGCGAGTGCGTGACTGAATGTGTTAGAGAACAACGAGCAGCGAGTGCGTGACTGAATGTGTTAGAGAACAATGAGCAGCGAGTGCGTGACTGAATGTGTTAGAGAACAATGAGCAGCGAGTGCGCGTCTGAAAGTGTTAGAGAGCAACGAGCAGCGAGTGCGTGACTGAATGTGTTAGAGAACAATGAGCAGCGAGTGCGCGTCTGAAAGTGTTAGAGAGCAACGAGCAGCGAGTGCGTGACTGAATGTGTTAGAGAACAATGAGCAGCGAGTGCGTGACTGAATGTGTTAGAGAACAATGAGCAGCGAGTGCGCGTCTGAAAGTGTTAGAGAGCAACGAGCAGCGAGTGCGTGACTGAATGTGTTAGAGAACAATGAGCAGCGAGTGCGCGTCTGAAAGTGTTAGAGAGCAACGAGCAGCGAGTGCGTGACTGAATGTGTTAGAGAACAATGAGCAGCGAGTGCGCGTCTGAAAGTGTTAGAGAGCAACGAGCAGCGAGTGCGTGACTGAATGTGTTAGAGAACAATGAGCAGCGAGTACGCGTCTGAAAGTGTTAGAGAGCAACGAGCAGCGAGTGCGTGACTGAATGTGTTAGAGAACAACGAGCAGCGAGTGCGTGACTGAATGTGTTAGAGAACAATGAGCAGCGAGTGCGTGACTGAATGTGTTAGAGAACAATGAGCAGCGAGTGCGCGTCTGAAAGTGTTAGAGAGCAACGAGCAGCGAGTGCGTGACTGAATGTGTTAGAGAACAATGAGCAGCGAGTGCGCGTCTGAAAGTGTTAGAGAGCAACGAGCAGCGAGTGCGTGACTGAATGTGTTAGAGAACAATGAGCAGCGAGTGCGTGACTGAATGTGTTAGAGAACAATGAGCAGCGAGTGCGCGTCTGAAAGTGTTAGAGAGCAACGAGCAGCGAGTGCGTGACTGAATGTGTTAGAGAACAATGAGCAGCGAGTGCGTGACTGAATGTGTTAGAGAACAATGAGCAGCGAGTGCGCGTCTGAAAGTGTTAGAGAGCAACGAGCAGCGAGTGCGTGACTGAATGTGTTAGAGAACAATGAGCAGCGAGTGCGCGTCTGAAAGTGTTAGAGAGCAACGAGCAGCGAGTGCGTGACTGAATGTGTTAGAGAACAATGAGCAGCGAGTGCGCGTCTGAAAGTGTTAGAGAGCAACGAGCAGCGAGTGCGTGACTGAATGTGTTAGAGAACAATGAGCAGCGAGTGCGCGTCTGAAAGTGTTAGAGAGCAACGAGCAGCGAGTGCGTGACTGAATGTGTTAGAGAACAATGAGCAGCGAGTGCGAGTCTGAACGTGTTAGAGAGCAACAAGCAGCGAGTGCGTGACTGAACGTGTTAGAGAACAATGAGCAGCGAATACGCGTCTGAACGTGTGAAAGAGCTACGAGCAGCGAGTGTGTAACTGAACGTGCTAGAGAGCAACGAGCAGCGAGTATGTGACTGAACGTTTTAGAGAGCAACGAGCAGCGAGTGCGTGACTGAACGTGTTAGAGAACAATGAGCAGCGAATACGCGTCTGAACGTGTTAAAGAGCTACGAGCAGCGAGTGTGTAACTGAACGTGTTAGAGAGCAACGAGCAGCGAGTGCGTGACTGAACGTGTTAGAGAGCAACGAGCATGGGCACTCCACAATTGTGGCGATAAGTCCCCTCTTTGAGGCCCCTAGTCGCCGCAGGAGATGCTCTGGGCGTCGGGAGTCGCAAGCCGATTTTCGGCCACCGTAGGCGCGGGCCTACGGACGGTGAGCGATGGCTAGCTCGCCGTCCGATAAGGACCAGGCCCGGATCGACGGCGCGTTGTGTTCCACGCGCGCCTCAAAGAGATGTCAGCACGAATTGACGGGGTCCATTAGGGCCAACGCCTACCAGGGTTGCAAGTTTGTCCCAAAAGGTTATCGTGACCCTGGCACACAGGCAAATGAAGGAACACGGGTGGGTTTTAGTCAGTAAAAGTCTGACACGCCCTCCTACTCCGCCCAGAGCGGGAGAAGTTATTTGATAATTTCCCACTCACAAAAAAAAGAGAGCAACGAGCAGCGAGTGCGCGACGGTGAGGAGCGATTACTTGTTGACATGCATATGTACCAAGCTTGAGTCTCACAGCAAGTGTCCTGCCCGCCAAGTGAGCATCACTGCGCAAGAACTCTCTTTGTTGGCTCTTGTTGCTGGAACAAACGAGTACTCGCCGGCAGCGGTGTGAACAGTCAGCGATCCATAATTTATACATATATGTATCTCTTTTACTTACACGCGTCCTACAATCTTTTGTACATTTCTTGAGCAAGGAAATCGGTGACAGCTGTCGCTTCCTCGTTGGCGGTGGGACTGCAACTGGTGCCTAACAGTAACCGCACGACGTAACCTTGACCACACGATCGTCGTCTTACGTAACAGTTCATTCATACACTATACTTTCATTACGATATATTTAATATTCATTATCAAGCTTGAAAAACGCCATCGTTTATTGTTTCCGCAATAATATAACTTACAAACACGACTTTACTATGGTTGGAGTTTTTAGTCGCCAGAACTTTTTACAGATTTTAGCTGTCACTACTTTGAAAATTATTCTGTTAAATATTTGTTACATAAGTGATGGTTTAGTGGGTTTAATGTAGTAGTGTGTATGTAGTGCGTAGTGTGGGACGCCCCCCAGCTAGATGGACAGATGACTTTAAAATGGTAGCTGGAGCAGACTGGATGTGGAAGGCAGAGGACAGCGTGTTGTGGCGCAGTTTAGAACAGGCCTATATCCAGCAGTTGATTGCTATAGGCTGAGTTGATGTTGATTAGTGGGTTTAATCAATTTCTGTTAAGTGTAAGATCCCTAAAATAAATGTAAGGTGTTAATGCTAATACAAAAAAAAAAAAAAACTATATTATTTCACAAAGTGACAGCCTAGATCCTCTCAGATTTTCAAAATGAATGAATGATAACCTTAAAACTTACTCGTGTTATTAAAACATACCAAACTTTATGTTATTTGTGATGTTTGAGCTGTCGAGTTAAATTCAGTTGCATCACTTTCAAGTTCGATTTATCAATCAAGATGGCAGATTGGCGACCTTAGTTCGAATGTTGGCCAACCGCCAAAATATACAACTCTAGTTTTAAACGCGTAGTACATTTTTAATCTGTGCTAGAGGCAAATTATAGTGCTTTCAATATAACTAGACTCGTGACGCGATTGGTAGCACTGAATTTTGCAGTCTCAGTTTCAATACTAATAGAGTTCAAAATAGCCACTGATAACAGAACTTCCAATCACATGCCTGCAAAATTCAGTGGTACCAACCGCGTCTCACGTCAAGTCATAGTGAACGCACAGTGTATGCAATGTGCGCGCTTGTGCTACAAATACGGCTGAAGTAACCTTGACCGCGCGGCCAATGCGCTCACGTAACAGAGCACTGACCTTACCACCTACAACTTTCATTTCTCTGTATATCAAGATGTTTTCTTACGAGCGTAGTTAAGATTGATGTACGATGTAGTATCGAAATTGTTTAGATTATGGTATTTTTTTGATCTGACAGAATATTTGTGAATATTTCAGATATCTATCGTAACAGTAATTTTAACATTTTGAAAGCCATGAAATTCAGTGTATTATTTATGACTTTTGGCTATACTACAGTGTGTATAGATTGAAATTTATTTGTTCTAAGGCAAGGTGGAGCGACAATCTTTGCGAGTGGGTAAATAGCAATTACATTAGAGTCGCCGAAGATCGAATTATATGGCATTATTCTATTGGAGACGCATTCTATCCAGGAATGGACTTCCAAAAACCTAATCTTCCTTCGCCTCAGGTAAGACTGAATAACATACTGAGGTATATGCTACATATTTGGCGCGTGGAAATTTGGAAATAACTTAACGTTATATATGTTAACGTGGTAACAGCACCCCCTGTCAACGTCATTCGAACGGCAAAAGATCCTTTTAGCTCTGTAATGCTGAAAAATACGAACCTTCTTCAAACGTTCTAGCAGCTTCCCTCAGTTCACCAGGTTCAAACTTGACGTTCAGCTTTTCTTCTCCTGTCGCATCCCTGTCAACAAAGTAAAAACAATACATCAATGTTTATTTTTTACTGACTCCATCTAGAATTTCTCAATGCCAGCTTGGGGTCTGGATTTGTACCCGGTTGATGGCAATAGGATCGTCCCCTATTACATGGGACTTAACATAACTGGCCAAATGTGGGTGTACTATAGATACACCTCTGTCTATCCTTTTGGGGAAGACAGGCGTGAAGTTACGATGTGCAATATATTTTTTTTGTGATACGAACATCTGCCCGTTTATTGAAAGAATATCTATGTTTAATAAAAATATAAAATAATATGATCTATGTTTGGATTAAAACAAATTAGTTCCGAATTAAAATTTAATTTTACACTTATTTATATCTGGAGATTGTCAATTTAACACTATTTTGAATCGATATTAAGCTCGCAAAAGACTCACCTATTTTTGGAGCTAATAGCCAAGATAAACTACAGTAAGTCTTTGTTCATCCTTGGGATACCCACAAAGAGATCATCATCAACAGACTAGCCGTTTCCCAACTATGTTGGGGTTGGCTTTCAGTCTAACTTGATGCAGCAAATACCAGTATTTTATATAGAGCAACTGCCTATCTTACCTCCAAAACCCAGTACAAAGAGATGTAATATTTAGACGTCTTTGTATAGGTGAGTATACAAAGACATCTAAATCATATATATCACAATAAAAGCTCAACGACGAAGAAAAATATCACAAAATTCCAAACATGCTATGTTAACTTAACAGCAAAACAAAACAAAACTTACATAAACACATACATTAGAAAACATTTTCGTTTAAAACTCAAGTTATTTCATAAGTGAACTGAAACAATACGATTTTACACGCAATTTCACTTGATTTACATTTCAATGAATACTGAACTTAGTAAATGTTAGTTTACTACGAGCGTACTGTTATAAAGACTGCATATTAATACACGGTAATATATAATGTCATTTAACGTCGGACTACATTATTCATACATCTACAGATTTAACAGAAGTATGCCTTTTAGTTTTTCAGATCTATAGGATTAACTAAGACAATTTTGATTTGTATTGTCTGAGTATATTAGGTATGCAATTAGCGACCTTGACCACTGTAATGACTATGATTCAAAAAGATAGTGCAGTTAGAACTGAAGTTCTCGTCCCCTTATCTTCATCATCATCAGCCTTCAGCAGGCCACTGTTGGATATCTAGGCGTCTCCAGTCGCACGCTATTCGTCTCGATTCTCGGCAACACTCCTCCATCTGCTACCAGTGACCCTGCAAAGATCATCACTCCACCTAGTCTGAGGGTTTCACCCTCAATATATGTTCAATCCTCAATATATCTTTTGGAATTCAGACTCCAGCAAGGAATTAAAATCCTTTTTATTTGGAATAATCTTCCTTCCTGTATTCATTGTTAATAATGTGTTCACCTTCATCTACGTATGGTATTCCGAAATACCGCTCACCGAAAGGACGGTTTTCCAATGTCACTCTACTCCGACGGTTTGTTGAACGAAAAAAATGATTGGCCGATGAAACGTTTCGCCGAAAATGAGAGATTCGTCGATAGAACGTTTCACCTAAAAAAAAAATGGGTAGGTTAGGTTAGGTTAAAACTATGACCTCCTACGCACGAGCCGAGCGAGCGAAGCGAGCAGTGCCGCGGCAGCGGCCGGCGAGTGCCAGAATCTACCATCCGTCGATGAATAATATTTTCGGCGAAACGTTTCATCGGCCAATCATTTTTTCGTTCAACAAACCGTCGGAGTAGAGTGTTATCGGAAAACCGTCCTTTCGGTGAGCGGTATTTCGGAATACCATACGTAGATCGTTCACCTTAATGGGTAGGTGCCTCAAAGAGACGTCAGCACGAATTGACGGGGTCCATTAGGGCCAATGCCTGCCAGGGTTGCGAGTTTGTCCGAAAGGGATATCGTGGCCCTAGCACACAGGCAAATGAAGGAACACGGGTGGGTTTTAGTCAGTAAAAGTCTGACACGCCCTCCCGCTCCGCCCAGAGCGGGAGAAGTTATTTGATAATTTCCCACCCAAAAAAAAAAAATATGGCTAGGTACCTATCTATCTTCTAACAGTTAATATCTATGTGCTTTTGACCTCAGTGTCATCCTTCATTGCCTAATCATCTTCATGCAATTAATTCATCTCTTGTTTAGTCTGTCTTTGTTTTTTTAACTATGTACTTAGCATTAGTTTTATACAAAATATTTTCATCGTAACACTTGGAAGTATCAAGGGTAGTTGTGCAACATGTTTTAAATCTAGATAAATGTACGAACTTATAAGTGAAAACTTTTAATACGTATAAACAATACAGTGAAAGTTTGTATGTAAATCTCATACAATCTGTATTGTATGGATTAAGGGACGGAGTTATCTGTGATTTAAAATTAGTTGTCAGAAGATTATAATTTGTAGTCCTATTGTTTTGGGTGTCGAAACTAAAGGTACTCAGAATCGGAAGTTGTGAGCTGTATTGGGCAATAATCATGACAAATTCAAGTGCACATTAAGGATATTTTTTTTCACCTTAAATCAACGTTAAGGCAGAACAATCATGGTGTTATTTTCATATTTTTTTATCAATTAGAGATCTAGTGCAGCTGTGTCTAGATTTTAGATTATCTTCATTAGAAATAAGTAAACAAAAGTAGTAATTTCGTTAAGTCTCACTTTTTAAGAAACTCATGAAAAATCCTAGAGGTTATGACTTGCCACACTTTGCACCATATTTGTTTTTTTCCACTCTGATAAATGTTAGAAAATAATCTTTGTTACAAAATGTATAACGCTTCAAAAGTGTCAATCTTCCTCGAAATTTCGACCGCATATTTTCAAAGTAAACAAGTAAAGGCTTTTAAAATTACTCAGCTGCCCAACTACGCGTGACAAAGTGTGGTGTATGTCACATGTATAAGGTGAGTTAGCGTTAAACCCATTGTTTTATTAATTTCACTTTAAAAACAGACGTTAGAAAGTTGTTTGTTTTTGGAGGGACAGAGAAATGCCCTTTTGCCGTATTTCGTAAGTAGGTAACTCCTCAAATGACTGCTTAATATTTGGAACAATTTTCAAGAGTTTCAGAAGGACTGGATGTCAAGTAGATTCAACACTTAAGAAAAATCACTTTATCACACATTATTTGCAGAAAATATAAACTTGTAACGTGAAAAATATACCAAAACTGGATTGGCCTTTAAAGGGCCTTTCTAAATAATAAGTAGTTTTGCATTTCATATCAAAATACTATTATCATAATTATAATTATCATTATATATTATTGACTCCACAGTAATCCATTAATTTTCATTGAATGCTACAATTCAAAATAACCTTATTAAACAACCACCGCCACGCCCACCGCCGCAGTTCCACCTTATTTCTACTCCTTCAAAACAAAGTAGATACCACTTACTTCTCAATAGCCACTCCAGAGAACAGCTCAAGTCTTCCATCTTCTTCATTTGAACCTCCTGGGGCGGCACTGCAGGCCACGACAGCTACCACCAAAACTAAACACAACACTCGCATTTTGAAGAAAAAAAATACCCAAAACTTAGATTTAGGCCAAAATGATCCAAAAAATGTTTAAACTAAGGGTTAAATTGACCCAAAAAATGGAGTGAAGCTTTAAAGGCCTTGGTTGTTAAGTCCTTATTGGACGAAGGTTTAGGATAAAGTGAGATGGGTCCGGGATGCCGCTCGCTTTTATATTCAACGTTATGTGTTCAGTAAGGATGGCCGTTACGGCATATTCTGTAGCGCGGTGAACAGTTTTGATGCTTCGATGCAATGTAGTAAGGGGAAATTGTGAGTCGTTGGGTTTTCAGTGTAAGGAAGCGATAAGGGATGCAAAACGATGGATGTTAGTTGTTTATCTAAAGTTATTATAAAAAAATATGATAGGATAGGATGGGAAACCCCTACTTAAGTTTTAAATGTTGGCTCACGACTACCATTACAATAAAAATAAACTGAAAAATAAATGGTAGCTAATTATTTTTTGTTAAGAATATTAAAACCGTGGTAGAAAAACCGCTATAATTATTTTAGAACATGCTCTAATTATTTGACTTAGGGAAACCTAATAGAAATTATTGCTTTAATAGGACAAGTAGATAGAACGCTAACTATTACTTTGAACTCAGTTTTTTAGGACACCCATGAGGAAATATATAAATAGCTAAACATAGCTACATATCTTTAATGGCCTGTAAAGCAAATTACTTATTTCTATAAAAGATTCTTCTCAAAGTTTAAAACGAAACTAAATAAATTCAACGCATTCAAGTATCAAGACCTGTCACACATGGGAGCTGACACTCATTCATATATTAACCCGCGCATACGCCGTATTTTCATAAAGCGACAAAAGCACATACTACCATAGTATTGAAATGAGACAAAAATATTTTGTTGTAAAATTATTACAACATAATTATATTCACGCTTGAAAGGTGCTGGTTTTCCAGGTAAAAAACCTCTTTCATTTCTGAACTGATGAAATATATCAGCCAGTTATTTTTCACGTGCATTGTTCCATCTTTGAACCTCACAGCCCGAATGCACCCACTGCTGGACATAGCCTCTATTTTCGTGTGCCAATCTTTTTTTGTAACGGGGTGGAAATTCTCATGGATGTCTGTAAGACTTCTACTGACTAACACCACCTCGTGTTTCCTCGCACACTTGCACCGGAGGCTACGGGGGCACTCTTCAACGCAGCCCACGACAGGTCAACTCTACGGACCCCGTCAGGTCAAGCTCGAGTGAGGTTTGGAACAATACGTGCCACCACTTCGGGTCTTGTATTTTAGGGGGCGGCAGACGTCCCCGAGTGCGTCGTCCCTGGACCCATATCTCCAAGCTCCTGTGCCAGCCTCATGCAGGTTACACCCGCGACGGTAATACCCGAACCTAGACCTTCTTGCGAACCTAAATAGCTTTTTAAAGCCCAAGATAAACCTTGCCCTCAAATACGGCCACGGAACTTACTGCCCAGTAGGTACCGTATCAAGAGAAATTATTTTATGTCGTGTATCAGTTGGCAGAGCTCCTGTTATTGTTGCATTCTTTTTCCATTTGCTGTCAAAATTGTACTTTCTAAAGGACATTCTGCTGCCGGATCCTACCGTTTATGACGCTATGGGTTTACGCAATTGTGGCATGATTTTCTTCTATTGTAGGAAGAATTTTAAGTAGAATACTAGATGAGTCAGTTTTCCATGTAAATGAGGTAGCTTCTAGGAATACATTACATGGCTTTTGGGTTGTTGAATGGCTACTACAGAAAGTGAGTGTCCTGAATGACAGCATTGCTGACAGTTGTGTCCCGGCTAGTGTCATAATCACCACAGTGAATAATCGGTGAACATATTTTGTTGATATGACAATAAAATCGTGCTGCCAATTATTCTCAATCTTCCTATAATACATAACTTTACGCCTTTAATCCTCGAGGGGCTAGGCAGTGGTGTACCTACCTATAGTAACACCCAAATTTCACCAGTTATGTTCAAGTCCCATAGAATAAGAAGCGAGCCTATTGTCATCAACCGGGCACAAATACAGACTCCAGACTTTTACTTACTAATACCTTCTATCACCAAATAGATGTTGATTAAGGATATCTAACAGTTTGGAAGAGAGCTGGCTTATTCCTTTCCAGAAACCTGTTGTGCGTAGCAATTAATACTTTATCCTTCTTTATATGTAAAAGGGATTACCTTGAAGTGATTCACACACTTATTCTCAAAGGTGAAAAATATTCTCATTCCAGAATTTATAAAAATACGGCTGTGTGACTTCCAAATCTTCAAAATCATTTCAAATCTCTCCGAATTAGAAATGATATCTCCCAAACGTTCTAATCTTCTAAACAGGTCAAGGATGATACTTTCTCCAATAGCCCATAGTATAGTCTTCTAAGGTGAGCACACACCAAGACAACTCCGGGTGTCTAAACTGTTTAATTGTAGGAATAATAATTGAATGCATCCGAGCCAGCTTCTTGGTTGTAAGGGAATATTATTTTTACTTTTTCGAGAAAATATAGCTCGTTACCTTTTAGTTCTATTTGAATACTATTGTAGGATAAAACTGTAGAGCAGACTAAAGATTAAACACATCTTGAAAACAATTACAACAGCCACAGCATTTAAAATACACGATATTTAACGTTATATTTGCATAGTAACTGCATGGGCTTTCTGGTTTATACTCACATCTATCTATTTATTTGATTAAAAAAACCGGCCACGCACAATGAAGGGTTCCGTAGCTGAGATGAATTTATCCCAAAAACAAACTTAACATTCTAGTCCCATAGAACGGTCAATTTTCCAACTGCAAATGTAAGTTGGTCAACTATTACTCGTTAACTTGTAAAGCCTGTGATAGTTTTCCTTTTAATTTCTTTATACAATACTACAACCAAGATTTTTTTCACATATCCAACCAAAAACAACCATTTAGCTGGCAGCGGGCTTGACTCTAACAAAAATTTGCAATTTAAAGCTTAATATTACACAAACGGATCCCTGAATCGAAAAATGGTCTAGACAGAACCGCAATATTTTTGAAAGGCCTATCTAACGATTCCCTAAACTATGGGGTATACCAGAAAAAAAAAAAAACATCTGCACTTTACGTGCAAGGGTTGCATCTAATTTTTTTTTGTTTTTGGAGACTTAATTTTACTACTTTGTTGGCGTGATTAATATGTATAAAGCCAAATTACATCTTTCTAGTACTAAGAGTCTCTGCTCTGAGCTAAGGGGACACTTCACTCGAAAAAAAAATAGCATTTTGAACGGCCTGTCCAAAGATATCCCACACCGTGAGATAGTCGAGAAGAAAAAATATCATCTCCACTTTACGTGCAAGGGAGGTACCCTGAAACTACAACTAACATCCTCTGAGCTAAGCCGCGGATAGACAGACAGAAAGACAGACGGACATGGCAAAACTATAAGGGTTCCTTGTTGAGTACGGAACCCTAAAAGTTAAATGCTGTTCGTTGGTAAGCGCAGCACTTGACAACGAACCGATTTGGTTAATTTTCGTTCCAAAATGTTCTTAATAGTCCGAATTAGGTTTTTATGGAGAGAGAAAAACTGTAAAAGTTTCATGGAAAATTTTCGGGAAGAACTAAACGTCCTCTTTTCTAAGGGTTTTTGTATACATTATTAAAAGGACAGGATGGCGCGCGGCGTCTGTCGGGTCAACTAGTACTGAATAAATAATAAAAAAAAAAAAAAAAGATGACCACATGTGCGGTGAGCGTTAGATTGATGTCAGTTACATCGCTCGCTCAAGGTCGCGACAATGAACTTGTATTGCCGCATACTTTCTATTTGAACTGCGACTAGTATATGCTGGGATGTGAAATAAAAATACTCGTAGCTTTACTTTTAAATTATATGTAAGATAATGTTATGCTTACAAAATAATTACCTTAAAGAATAATATCATATTGGCCAGTCTGGAAAGTTGGTAACGGGGCGCCAACGGAACTCTGCACCTATTTTCCAATAACCAAAAACAGTTTTTCAGAGTTGCCTTACAGTTTTTTAGGTACAGCAATACATTTATGATATAGCAGATTATGATAAAGTGCTATTATATCAAGTAAGTAAAGAGTTTTCTGTATAGCATACTATTACAGTGTGCTATACAGAAAACTCTTTACTTACAGTTAAGGCAGACTGACCCTGTATAACAATCTAAATAGGCACCACCTACCAGTTATATGAAATTAGCTTCCAGATAAGTTATCCGGAACTTTAAGTTTCGACCGTATCTGGAAAATAGTCTTCGAATCATGCATTATTGATTTGACGGCATGGTTGGCGCAGGGAACAAATATTTGTATGACCTATAAGTAGTTATTCCGGGTCTGGCTGTTTGTGTATGTGGGTTTAAATGTTTGTAAATGTTAGGAGAAATTCTTAATGTGGGGCAACGTCTTTTTAAAAAAGAAAGAAAGAAAATAAAACTTATGATTGCCATAATTATTCTTCAAATCAGCATCATAGAGAAACATCACCAAATTAAGTTCTGTAAGTGGGTATAGCTTCCACAGCAGAATTGGGTTTCCCAAGCCTGAGCCTGGATTGATCATACTTTATTTCAGTACCAGCTAACTTTTATCTACGATTCTCACATATACTATTCCCCGTGAGAAGGAATGGGTGAGCGTTACGCAACGATCTGAGTGCGTTGGCACACTTCACGTTGTATAACAAGTATTTATACCGAGCTTCGATCAGTGTTATGAGCTGAACAAATTATTTATTACCAAGATATTTTTAGAGTAGTTTAAAGTTTAATTAGGGATTATACGTTATAATTGTAGTATTATGTAGGGTACTAATACGAAATAAATATGTAATAATCTTGTAATATGGCAAGTCTAGAGAGATCTAATCAAATAAACAGTGTGTGTATGGTAACTGTCTCGTTGGTCTAGCGCTCGCAAGCACTATTGCTGAATATGAGGCCCCGGGTTTGATTCTCAGGTCGGGCAAAGTGTTATTGGGTTTTTCCATCAGGAATTTTGCAATAGCAGCCTGGAGTCTGAATCTGTGCTCAGTTGATGGCAATGAGCTCGCCCCCTATTACATGGGACTTGAAACATTACTGGTGAAATGTTGGTGTACAATAGGTACAACTCTGCCTAACCCTTTGAGGATTACAGGCGCGTGATGATGTGTTCTGAAGAGAAATCTTTGTCGTATTCTGCTAAATTCATCTTTAGTTTAAGCCCTGTTTTGTGTGTGTATTGGATTGTTAACTAAAGCCATGCCTTTTTTGCAATAATTGTTTAAATTAATAATTAATCATGCGGTCATAATATGACAAATTGATAAATTCTCGCAAGCGTTTGTCATCCTAAATTAAGATTATCCTGTAAAACTAATTGAAAGCGGAATAACTTTTGTATGTAAATAATCGAAGTGGAGGTCCTGAAATCAATTAAAACTAAATTTAGCCTGTAAAATATTTTAATATTGTTATCAATTAGTTTGAAAAGAGGTAACATAATAAAATAGTAGTACGTAACTATTATTGACACTTTGCAGCGAGGCAGAAAAAATAGCAGATTTGATTTTAGCCAGTCATAACACTACTTTGGAGTTTCCTAACTAACAAATAATCCACACTATGTTTGTGAAGGTACAAAATAAATTCACAAAATGACTTGTATCAATGCTATCACCAGTAAAACGGGCCAAGAACAACAAGTAAACTGTTCATTCCGATTCCAAATCATTTTGTGACGACACATTCTTTTCTACTGGATAGAACATCGGTCTTCGTAAAACTGCGCGCTGAAGGGGTTGTCCAACGCCATAGTACTTTCAGCTATCTTATCCCTAACTTTATCTGACACAGTATATATGGTTCCAACCACTTTCCGCATATTCTTCGAAATGAACATTCTTGGGTTGTGCTTGTGGAAAAACGCCTTCATTTTTCTATGTCGCAGTGCCATTTTTCGTCTGATCGGGTGTGGTCTGCTGAATACAGATCGTTTCTTTTTTGGGAAAATACGTCTTCTCCTCTTCCCCATGATTTTGATATCTTACCAGTTTACCCGCGGTTACCTCACGTCATTATTTTCCATGTGTCTTTTTGGTTTTGTTGGATTTTTTTTATAATTGTTTTTCTTTCAGTTTTCACATTCTGCCATAGTGATGTTTTATTGGCTGTCACATATGCTACTGTCATGTTTGAGATTAGTGACTGCTTTTGTTTATTTTCCAGCGTTTTTACTTATAATAAAATCTCGTTCTGTTATAAAAAACTTCAACGAAGCAGAAGAAAAAGTTTGGTACCCATATAGTATTTCATTGTATAACAGGGATGGACCGCAAATTCTTGGTATAGAAATTAAATGAAACAAAAACTAAATTATTTCGCTACTTAAGTTTATTTTATTGTACAAATAATTCTTTGGTTAAATACACAAAACTTATATAACTGTTTATCTGCATTGTTATTAATGAAGAACGAAATTGGCTGCACTATTAGTCAAATGTAAATACATTACGCGACGTAATCACAAATAAAATAATAACACAAAAATCTAAAACTACTTATAATTAAAATAAATACCTAATAAGCTACTTTTTGTCCAAATTCCCCCTCATCAGTGTACCATCACAGGCACAGGTATATAATCCCCTCTTTTATAATGCTCATCATAATAGACATGGTCCTCACTCTTCGAAGGCACCTGGATGATTTCCACCTGGGTCTTGGTGTCATCCTTCCGATTCGAATAGCTGTGGTTGTGGTCGAAGGAGGCTTTGAGGCTGAGGACAGATGACATGATGGTCGCAAAGAATCCCATCATCAATCCTGCAGAGAAACCATGAATGTAATTTTCTGTTGCTAATGAGAATACTCAAGTTCTCATTTTAAGTTATAATGTTGGGAATACTGTTAGAGTTGAACGAAGTTACATCTAGATTAAAGGCTTTTGGCATTGTCAAAATTATATTTTTTAAGCCTTTATAAATTATGATCATATCGCTATTTACCAGTACAGCTAACCGCATTTCCATGGTACCAATTTTACATTGACAACAAATTGATGTGGTGGCTAACCTAACGGTAATTTATTTATTTATTAAAACTTTATGCACAAGTAAAAAGTACACTGTACAAAGGCGGACTTAATGCCTGAGGCATTTTCTACCAGTCAACCATAGGGTGATGCAGAGACAAAACATGGCAGGTGCAACGTATGGGATAGATAGCTCGGAAATAACTATAAAATACAAGCATACATACAAATACATAGATAGATATATACATAATATACCAAAATAAACTTTGTCAGGAGAAATAACGACCGGTAGCGATGAAAACGACTCCAGCAAATCACCGCTGAGATGCTTCGGCCAACTTCTGACGAATATGTTCACGTGCCTTCACTTTAAATGAAGGCACGGTCATGTTCTTTTTTTTTTCTTTGGTAATTGTTGTAGTTCCAGTATTACCACGAACGTGTTGACTGTACATAATAAACAACTTTCTCCTATTATAGATTTCCTAGGAGGCAATTGGAAATTGCATTGGCCCTCGCTGGTCATAGACCCAAATTACGCTAAAACTATAATTGATCCCCAAAGAACTCTTAGTAAAAACAGACTTACCTTTAGCAGACAAGAACGCCAATGCCTTCAAAGCTATAGGAATCAGCAGACTCTTAGCAGCTAGTAGACCAAGAATCAGTGGCATCATATACTTCCGATGCATCTTCGGAATCTTGTTACCAGCACGCCTGTTCTTCTTGTTCTTCTTAAAGACCTTGAAGATGCACTTCTTCACTTTACCTTTACGCTTCTTATCGCTATTAAAATGCTTTTTCTTATTCTTTTTAGAAGATTTTCTAGCCTTTGGTGCTGCTTTTGGTAAGGGTTTGAGGTCTCGTGATTCCGCGTCTGAAACTTTTGTGAGAAACAAAATTAATCATTTTTCTTATTATTGAAGTGGCATCAGTCCTTGAATCTATACTGCCTAATCATTAGAATGGTTTATTATTTAATTTCTCAGGGCTGGTATTTTTAAAGTCTGATAACTTTTATCTGAAGTATAAATGTAGTTGCAAGATATATTTTCTATATAAAATCAACATCAAATATCAAAATCAAAAGTCATGTATTAAAACTAGGCTGAGAATCAGCACTTTACAAACGTCAAAATTACATATTAGACCATCCCCCAAAACGCCCGCGTTTCACCACTTCCTAGTGCTTTAGCTGGGAAGAAGTGGCCCAACGAACTCCACAGCAGCACAGCTGTCTGTTCAGTTAGAAAAACTTGATTCTATACAAAAACGACCAAACTGCAATACTTACCTCAAAAAAGTTATCTGACTAATGAAAAATCCTCATTCGGGCAACAAATTAAGTTTTCATTTACTGGTTACTAATGCGAAAAGTAAGTGGTAAAATTTGAGGATTAGTACATTATCAACCTAATACAAATAAGAAATCATTACCTTGCAAAGACTGAGGTGCGAAATTGCTGCTGGCTATAATCCACTCCAGTGGTTCAGTTGAATTGAAGCCTCCATCCACATACTTATCATGACTAGTGGGTCCAAATCCAAACAATGTCTCAGTTTTCACTATACCGTAGTTATTTGTATTATCCAGTATCAAACCACGAGAGTAGGGAAGCATTTTGGCCACTGTAGACCAGTCTTTTGCCCACGTGTTAAAGTTTAAAGTTGCTTAACTTTCGCATATTATTTTTAAGGAAATTCGTTCTGTTTGACATGCACAAACGAAGTGGTGTTACCATCAGTTGTCACTGAGTTTTATAGCGTCAAAATGGGAACATTACGGCCTATCATGCGGTACATTTTAATGACTCCATGCGTTTTTCTCAGTAATTAGACGTTAACTTTAGTGTTAGTGAAAGCTTTGACAGTGGGTCTAGTTTTCTTTTTGGAGTTGGTACTGATTTGGTTCCGTGATCCTTTTTCGTATATATGAAGAAAAGCGTCAGTAGGTAATTAGTGTCTTAGATTATAGTTTAAAATCATTAAAAGACAAACTTCAAAAGAAAAATGGGTGCGGTCGAAGGCCTTACGCGATACTCGCGCCCACACACTCGTATATAATAAGAAAGAGATAAAGGGAGAAAGAATGGAGATGGGGATGGTGGGGGCATAACGCTTTTTCCTTACGTGACGATTTCTACCACTCAACTTCTACCGCAAGCCGCGTTAAAGAACTACTTTCCAAAAATTCAGTGCCTGCTGAACATTGAATTCGTCGGAATATGTTACAGTTATGGCTACGACAGGATAACTCTTGTCATAGGTGGGTAGGTAAACTGCTTATACATAATATAAACTGCTTAAAATACATAATAAGCATCCATATTAAATATGTTATTTATTTGGAAGTAGAGTCAGGGAAATGAATTGTTATGCAAATTGACACCCTACACCAATTTTCAGTATTATGGCTATTTCATACAATTGTCAAATAATAACATCTGTGATTTAAATATAGGTACGGACAATTAAATTGGTAGTGAAATTGCTTAAAAATAAATTTGCCTGACTACATTGCATCGCATTGTGTAATTATTGAAGTACGAATTACCAGGTTTCCAAGAAAATTATGGTGTTGTTACTGCATCAGTACCTTATCTTGTCTACCTGGGCTTCTTAAATGTACCCGTCATCGAGAGCATCAATAATCAAAGGACTATTGAAATCTACTGGAAATGACTACGTTCTTCTTCTTTGTCGTTTGGTTAGTGACAAGCCTGGTGTCAGAGTTCTTATGCCGCCCAAGGGCCTCTGACTTATTTATTATTTATTTATTAAAAAACAATGTTTACAAAAATCTTGACTTAAGGACCTAGCCCCGCAAAACCGTTTTCACGGTTTGTCTGTGGGAACAGAACATACAGTTGACTAGACTTGACTTCACATGGCGTCGAGAAATATCTCTCAGGCATGGTTTCCTTGAGACGTTGAGCCGTGGTGGCCTAGCGGGAATGGCCTCGACTTACGAGTGGTGATCGTGGGTACGAACCCAGACAGGCGCTTTACTTTGTACAGCTTTTTCATCACCCCGGCACTCAAAATTGTGAAGGAAAACATCGTGAGAAAACCGGCATGTCCTAGAACTATAAAAAATTCGAAGATATGTAACATAATTATCAAAGCCGCACTTGGCCCGCATGGTGGATTACGGCCCACTCCCTCTGACAGAGAGGAGGCCTGTGTCCCAGCAGTGGGAACCAGTCTATGGTATGTTGGGTATTTTATGGGTTCCCTCACGTTGTTTTTCTCCACCATAAGCACATGAATCCGAAAAGTCTTGACGTTTCGAGCGTGCCTTGGGTTCGAACTCCAGGACCTATGACTTGGCGGTCCGACGGTTACACCACTAAACCCAGAAATCGAATTCGAGATCAAAAATGTAAACATAGAAATGTCATTGTCAAAGTAGTCAACATTTCCCTAGTAATTAAATAAAGTTTATTTTTTTATTTTAGTGTTTTTGGAAGAACGCTAAAGCAGCGTTTCATTATTAAAAATATGATAGCTTAAGGTACGAGTAAGTCCTAATATTATTGGTAACTGTAAGGTAAATGAAATGAAAATAAAAGATTTATATTCTTATGAACAAGTTGCTCATGTTTATTTGAAATTAGGATTTAATTATTATGATTTATTCACTTTGTGATTCGGCTTAGGACAAGGTTTGTGTGTAACAGAAAATTCTCATTTATTTCATTAGCAAAAAGCACCCATGCGAAGCCGAGGCGTTTTGCTAGATGAAAACACTAAATTAAGTCCAATTTTTTAAGAACACTGTCTTATTCCCAGTAGCATAACAATAATGTGCACGATTTTATTTCAAATAGTTATATTTTATTCTGGGATCGTAGTTTACGTCACTTTAAAAGTTGAAAACTGTGTGCAATATTATATTTTAGCACTATGTTATAGTACTTTTTGGCAAACTGCACAATTGAGGTTATTATTTAAAATTGGCAACACCTTTGTTTACATTTATGATCTCGAATTCGATTTCTGGGTTTAGGCTATCACTGCTGACTATGTTTAATCTTAGGTATTCACAAGCCCAGAGGCATGCAGTTGCTAATATAAAACTGGTTACCTGCCAGTGCGACCATGCATAATATTCATCAGATATCATTAGGAGGGTCGTGAATTCGTGATTTTCTTTAATATGATTTAGAAAATGTAACCATTTATCATTACTTCCATGTCACATCAGACTATTATTAATACAAAGCTGCCATCGTTGATGGTTCATATTTTGAAACGTGGCTAGTTCGTGCTCAATAGTACAGGTGGCGCTTATCAATGTTCAAGCACGTTCCATTATTGCTGTGCCTTGTTAGGAGGAAATCTAATAGGCATTTGAGTAAAAAAGTATTATATCTAATAATAAATAAATATCTGATTAAGATAATAAATATTTAGGTAACTGATTATAAAGTAATAACTTCTCGTAAGTAAGTAAACTAATAATAATAATATGCTATTGGTATTTGCTTGGCTACCAAAGGTCGTAGCGTAATGTTAAATAGTCTATAACCTCAGGTATGGGCTATCAAATCCAAAAATATTTTTCAAATCTGACTGTGAGTTCCAGAGATTAACGCATTCAAACAAATAAACTCTTCAACTAAATTATTAGTTTAAAAAAGATGTAGGCGCTGTAGGTAAAAGATTGTTCTACATCATTCGTATAATTCTTTCTTTCATTCCACTGGTTTCGTTACAAAATCACCTTGTCTTAACAGTTTAAAAGTCTTAAAATCTGCCACTGTGATTTGTGAATTATCGGACCGAGATTCATCGAACTCAGAACCAGAATGCCTCATTAAATATTAGGGTCCTTAATTTTTCTTTTACGAATTGAAGCGAGGCTTTTCGAACTTGATTTTTATGAAGCACTAGCTGTTGCCCGCGTTTTTATCTGCGATTCAGGAAAAAAAAGCTTAGGTATATCTTTTTCCAGGTCATGGTCTACCCATATTGTGCTAAATTTCATCGAAATCCGTTCAGCCATTCTAGCGTGAAAACGTAATCAACATTTATATTATTAAGTTAGGATGAATCATATTGAGGAAAATGAATACCAATTTTTTCTTCATCGTCACCATTTATGTGTTTGTAATTTTATTGACAAGTTTTTTTAGATAATCATGAGTTGTTAAATTTTATTGGATTTTGTTAATTCGAATTTATTGATCTTCCTATATCATTCATTCATCATTTCAGCTAAAAGACGTCCACTGCTGGACATAGGCCTCCCCCTAAGGGGGGGTGTTTGCCATAATCGCCACGCTTGGCAGGCGGGTTGGCGATCGCAGTATGGTGTTAAAATGCATAGAGAACGCTGGATGGATCTACCTATAATATTATTATTTTTAATTAATTATATCAAGCGTTGCCA
This sequence comes from Tiliacea citrago, assembly GCA_963921375.1. Taxonomy (NCBI): domain Eukaryota; kingdom Metazoa; phylum Arthropoda; class Insecta; order Lepidoptera; family Noctuidae; genus Tiliacea; species Tiliacea citrago. The sequence continues at coordinate 2,209,249 of OY992802.1, forward strand.
ATTTATCATTAATTAATTATCTTATTGTTATTATTTTTAAGGTGTTGGCCATCATATTGTTTAATTTACACGTGGAAATACTATTTAAGAAATGTAAATTTATTGTGTAGTAGTGTACTGTAATTGAGTAATTTTGTGTGTAAATTCGGGTTACTTGTTTATGAATAAATTACTGTGACTATAACACCATCAGCCTACGTAACGATCAGTCTACTGCAGGACCAGAGGAGAGAGGACGAGGAGGAGGAGGGAAGGGGAGGTTATATTTACCTTTTCTTGAATCGCTTCAATTTAAGCGAACACAAACGATGGGTATAGAAAATTATGGGTCGGTAAATGGAGCATAACACCAAAGTCGTGGTCTGTCTGTGGTCGTTTCTGCGGCCATTCATTTATTCTTGCATCAAGGGATTTTCCTTTTTAAAGTAAAAAACTTCAGTATCATTATATCTGATTCTAATAATCCCAAATCCTGAAACTATGCTTAGATCAGCAGCAATGGTTAGGTTATATGCTCGCTCGACCCTTATTGGCTCGCTATTCCTCTGGATATTTCAACATCCTGGATACCAAAGGACCGTCCTCCATTGCCCCATAATACATCAGGAAGGTGCGCAGAGTTGCATCTACTTTATACAACTCCAGCACTCTCATGAGCCATGTATGTGGCACCGAGTCATAGGCCTTCTTATAATCTATCCAACATGTCGACAGATCCTTTCGGGAACAACTAACCTGTTAGCTAATGGCCATATCGATGAGAAGTAGCTCCTTAGTACCGCGGGAACCGTTCCTACATCCATTTAGAGAGGCAGACAAGGTGGAGTTGATGTCATTATGTTTGTTAATTTTAGCTCTCAAAATGGATGTAAGAACTTTATAGACCGTCGGTACACGTGGTCGACCTATAATTTTTGGGTTCCGTGGTGCTACCGATTTATGGAGCAGGTGAGTAACTCCTGTCGTTAGGAACTGGGCTATAGTCCAAAGCAGTCTGGTACTGATCCGCCAAGCGAGTGTGCGACCTTAGAAACCATTTAGTAAAATCATTAGGTTGTAATTGAATACTTAGTAGGTATTACCTACTAAGTATTACTCAGACTATCAAAAGTAATTACTCAGTGATAATTCAGAACTTGTTAACACAGACTTCGAAAAAAAAAAAAAAACGTAAAAGCTTTTGTTTGGATTAAGGTCTGTACCTACTTTAGCAAAAAATAATCTAGCACCTTAGCTAATCATGATAAAGCAATCTATCTTACAGCTAATTCTAAATCTAACAGCTGTTTATTTACTAATTTATGTTATAGCTATTTTGTACCGACCTTTTTTTGGAAATGTGTAAATTTCATTTACAAATTTACACATTTCAATTGTATATTGTTCCTTCTTCTTCGTATATTGGTCCTTCAATTTCATATTGTATAAGAACACTGTATAAGTTAGCAGTAATTTTCCCGAATATAATAAAATAAAATAAATAAATAAACATTATTTTGTTCTGATATCAATAATAGATTTTATCCTGAAGAAGATTTTTTTAAATTCTAATATAACGATGAAACTGCTATTCACAACATTAACGTACTCAATAAAAATCACAAAAAATCAAAGCACTTGCGTATAATTATATATTATTATCATTGTTAGCGATACATTTGTCTACGTTATAATTGGTAACTACATTATCTATTCGAACTAACAATAAATAAATAAATAACTTATTACTAGCACTTAATTATATTTACATTTGCGCGAGCTTAAAAATAGCGTTGATTGTATTACAAAAATAAATACAGAAAAACATAGTTCAAGTTTTGTACGAAAAATAGAAAATAAAAAAGCAACAGAAAAATCTGCCAATCAACTATCGGTGGATTTTCTTTGTTTTCGACTTCAGACTAGCAGGGTGGACTCCGAATGGACGCTTACTTAGACTGAATGGCAACTGCGAGTCGTCGACTTTATTTTAAACTTCATTTTTATTTCCGACTTCAAAAAACTGGTCCTTCTTCTTCAAACTTGTCATCAGTTTCATTTCTCTAATCTATCATATCGAGTTCGTATAATTTGAGATTACGTTCCAAAAAAAGTACAACCCTGTTAGTAGCATTTTGGTACGGAACCTCATTCGAATTTAGTTCGTCTGTCTGTATGTTACAGTCGATTCTTTCAGAAATTTGAAGTCGGTGTGGTGTCCTTGGTCCTTTTTTAATATCCTCCTTTCTGTAATCCCATGACCGCTGCGAACAATGCAAAGAAGAAGCCTGCCAGACCGGTAGCTCCGATCAGTAGGACCAACCCTGCAATCATGACCGGTACTAGAGCAAAGTATTTCATCTTGTAAGCCAGGAGTAGTGGTAGCATGTATTTCTTGAGCTTCTTTGGCTTGATCTTCTTCTTCCTCTTGTTCTTGTGTCTTTCCTCTTCGTGTCCTTTGATACTGCCGATGTCTTCCTCTTCATATTCTCCATCATCATCTTCGAATTCGTCCTCATCGTCGTCGTCTTCACCCATTATGTCTGGAAAAGAGAGAAAGAGTTTGTTAATTGTGACGATAATTAAACAAATGAATGTGTGTTTGGTGATAGAATAAAAAAGTTATTGCTTGGTTAGGAATTAATCACTGAATGTAATTTACAAGAATGATCCTAGACTAAACTTAACCCCATTAAACATAATAATCCTTTCTAAACTAGAATACATTCGCCTTACTACAAAACCGTATCTGTGTTTTATGTATGGAGTTTGACGTTACACTAGACACAATTTTAACAAGACGTCTAAGTTTTCGTGGTACAATCCTCGGTTTTTACTTCTCTACGAAACAATGAGTGTTGTTTCTATCAACAGTTTCACTAGTTAGTCAATAATTATCACCTGACAGAAACACAATGACTGTTCACAACAACAGCACGATAGCCTGATAGGCTAACAACCTATTACGATTGCCGTGAAACATCTGACGAGATCCGATTACGTGTAGCATGCGTGTCTTAATGAAAAACAGTAATTGTAATCGTAATTGTTGGCACTTCAAACGTTTGTGATTATACTTTAATTATCATCGTTATCACACTAAATGGATACACATTTTTGTTACGAAAGTTGTACGGCTTTATTGACCGTGACTTTGTAATCCGCGCATAAGAGTTCTCTGGGATACAGAGGAACTTGAATGTTGACTATTTTATAGGTCACATTTGCTTTAATAATTTTCCGGAATATGCTCATTAACTTCATTAACGTGTTTTGATACTGACATAAAGAGTATACTGACTTACACGTATGTTACACGCAGACAGACAGACGAGTGATCCTTTATTGGTTCAGTTTTTATCTTTTGAGGTACGGAACCCTAAAAAGCTGCTATATTTAAACGTAACTTCCAAAAATTGAGTTTGCTTGAAATTAAAAGCCCAGATGATACAGATAAAGTGGTTTTAATTATTTAAAAAGATGTTTCGGATATAAATCATTGATTGATGTTTTTATTAGGTTGGGAGTCTTCATGTATGTGGCACTTTTTTGTAATTAAAATATTTTTTTACCAACTTCTCTTTTTTTGCGATTTTGACGTTCAGTTTTTTGACAGTTTTGACTTTCATTAGGTTTATTTTGAATTAGCAACTTTCTCCTTTTTGTCAGTTATTACTTTCTATTTGTTTTTGTCTAAATTTTATTGACTAATGTATATCAAGGATTGATCATATTATTTATTAAACAAGATGCATCTTTTCAGATTAATATTTTAAAGATGATTTTTTTTCTTTACGATAGTCGATCATTATAGTCGGTTTCAATATCTGATGAAGCAAAAATTATTATTAACAGTATAGAAGATGTATGGATACACAATTATACTCGATCAAAATTAAATAATGATATTGGCATCGTGTAATGATCCGTTGAAGATCTTAATTTGAAATTGATCAGGTAATAAAACATGAAATAATGGTCTTTTGGCCCATAAGTTAAATGTGTGTTCATGTGTAGTCATTTTGATGGCTTAGATTATCTGAAACGACGTTTATGAGACCTATTTTACGGACCGATTTATGGATAACTGCCTCGTTTGAGCTTCAGGTCCTGGGTTCGATTCCCAGGTCGGGCAAAGTGTTTGATTGTGGACGAATTTCTCAGGCGCAGCGGGATTAGTGCCCGGTTGGTGCCAATAAACTCGCCCCATGCCCCTTCCATTTACATGGAACTTAAACATAGCTGGCGAAATATTGGGTGTACTATAGGTGCTCCTCTGCCTAACCCTTCAGGGAATTCAGGCGTGATGTTATGTCATGTTTATGTGATTGCTATAAAAGTATGTAATCTGTTCTTTTCCTAATTTAAGCATAATATTTATCACGAACCATTCATTTTTTTTTTGCATTCCTATTTCTAAATGAACGAATTATTCCATAATTTAAGGAATAAAAATTTCTTATTCATTCAAAATCAATAGAACTTAGTCCCAACATCAAACACCCCTCAGAATTGATCCCTTTCTATCAGTCCACTGCAGTTACCGCCCTGCTTACCCAATAATAGAGAAACGGTCGCAATCATACCACTATCATTACCAACCGTTACAAATTCACCGTCGACTGAATACAAACTCAAAACTTTAGAACAGAAAATCTACTTCACACAAACGTATTAGGTAGTTACAAACCTTAGGTTTAAGATATGAAAATTGGAATAATAGGTTACAATACGGGCACTACTGGCAGCTTGTTGAAATACACGGTCAAAGGCAATGCTGAACAGGGGGTCGATCGCGCTAGTTTTGAACGATAATACCAAAACTAAACCACAACATAAACGTTATCTTAGACACATTTCGTATCGCGCTAATCATTTCAACGGAAACGATTTAGGTTTACTTTGGAAGTTACGTTGGAGGAACGATCGATCGAACTTTTAGTATTGGGTAACGTCAATGATTTTGTCGTTCAGGAATAATAGCGCGATACCGTTTCTTACATCAGCTAAACCAAAACCGTTCCGTTCGAACGGTAATTACGTTGAGAAATAGCGCGATCGGCCCCCAGTAATCAAACACGTTGCTAGAGCTAACAGAGAAATCTGAGTAAATTTAATTCCAATTTTGCTTATCTTGTCTAAAAAAGAAAGTCCTTCATCACAAGTGGAAATGGCTCAGAGGAGATGGCTTCTTATAAAATTAGAGTCATCTGTAAGCTAACAAATAACTTAAACGAATAGTCAGTGGTAAACACAATATGTAACTATTGCGAAAAGTGCACCAGCATCAGGGCTACGTACGTGAGAAGCTAAAATATAATGCGGGCATTACAATAACGTGCTGACTGTTTTGAGCTTAGAAAGCTTTTAACTAACTACCCAAATAATGAAATGGCCCTTCTGCATTAAACAACCACATAACAGCACTAACTAGTAATAACTCTCGCTGAACTGAATTTCATCAATATTGTAACTGGCAATCGTTTCCGCTTGTTGACTTCAATGTACGTAAATGTATATTATAACTGTCTAATCCGATACCTTACGTTGCAGCTATCGTTACAGGCTGTTAGTAGCATATCAAGAAAAAAAAGAAAAGTATTGACTTGGTAATGATGGTCATCAGTTTTTTTGTTAGAAATACAGAGCTTTCCCGAACTTTTTCTCGAGTTTAACCTGGGCCTCAAGTCTGCTATTACAATAGTGTCAGAATGGTCGATCATTGATTTCATAATTGTTGATTTTGACAAGTTTGGTAATCTACTATTATAATGGCGTCATTATGACTTTCCAATGGTCGGCAACTGACACTACATTGAAAGAAATTGCAAAGAAAGTGATCGACCATTATGAATTTACCAGATTACGAACTTTTAGCAAAATGACAATGGCATGACAATGGGATCGTGTTGGAATGACTGAATTTATAAAAATAGCAGACTTGGGCCCCTGTATGCATGAGCAAATAGAATGATTGTTTCTTTAATGGTTTCAGTGAATGAATTTGTTATTAGACATACACAACCCAATTAGGACTGCTGTATTGTAAATAAAATGTAATTGCATAACACAGGTGGTACTATAGAGCTACCATTTACCGGGTAATGGCTTTATTTTACTTGGACGTGCCCTGACGGCTGAGAGTATGTCACGCTCACTGAGATGTCTCGCTGATGGTGGCGCATGTGTTGGATAATTTAGCTTCTTTCAAAATGGTTGAGCTGAATAATGCTGATCCATGCGTTATGTGAGAATAGGCAGCAGTATTCTCTCTGTATATTTACACCATGCTGCGATCGCCAACCCGCCTGCCAAGTGTGGCGATTATGGCAACACCCCCCCCCCCCCCCCTTAAGGAAGGCCTGATGTCTTTCAGCTGAAATGATGATGCGTTATGTTCGTGAACGGGCGCCATCAGTTGGGACTGGTCATTTTTTTTTTTTGTTTCTATTTGCTGTACTCTGGACGCTTTTAACTTGTACGTCTTTTTTATCATCGTTCTTACACATAATGATTTACCTAACTTACTATTAATGATGTACCTAACTAATATTTTTGTACCGTATAATTTAAAACTGTCAAAGTCAAAGTCAAAGTCAAACCATTTATTTCAAATAGGCACATAAGAGGCACTTTTGAACGTCAAAATTTACAAAAAAAATAGAATTGATTCTAGTTGCCCCTTCCAAAAGGTAGTTTCGTATGGAGAAGAATGGGCAAGAAACTCCACCGGTACTCTTTTAAAAATGTTTTACAATATTTTGTTTGATTACATTAATTATATGATTATATGTGAAGACGATGCACCTAGAATAAAATTACTATACCATAATAGGTAAAACGAATTAAAAACTAAGCAATGAAAAATAACTTAATTATTAGATAGATACGTGGTGTTCACATATTTACAAACATCATACAAGTATGTTTTTCTAAAAAAATAAGTCAGTGTGTGAGTATAGGTTATCACAGAATGTAAAATGAATATCATAAAAATAACAGATTTTACCATAAAAATAGCAACCAGTTTGATTTTGTCTAGACTCTAGATTGTCCTATGGAGCTGGACCAGCATGTCCATGGAGTTTCTTGCCCGTTCTTCTTCATAGGTAACTACTACGATTTGGAATGGGCAACTAGCTTCATATTTCTGACTGACCAACTCTTTGAGAATTCAATAGTGCCTGTAAATGGTTTAATTGAAATAAATGCTTTGAGTTTGAGTATGTTTCTGAATCCAAATTAAAATTTACTGAAGAAGTTATTGGTGACAGCCAGGCAACCCAGTTGGCTGTAGGTCTGAAGAATTTTGAAGGAAAATCATAATCCATTGCTTCATATGCTTTAAAAAGTTGTCTGCTCGACAACGTAAATAACGCGATGAATATTGTTGAATAGTAAAATTGCAATGCTTTGTACGTGTCACCCACTAGCTTAATTAGCCGTTTAGTTAACAGCCTAGCCTATGGAAGTAGCATGCCACTGCCGTGGCACCGCTCGCTTCGCTCGATCCGTTCGCGCGTGGTTGGTCACAGTTCTAACCTAACCCATTTGGTCGGGGGCTTAGTTACTGCAACCAATTCAGCTCACGCGTGGTTAGTCATAGTTTCAACCTAACCTATAATAATAATCATTCAGGCCGCTAGCTCAACGGCACCGTTTAGTAAAAAGGCTAGGCTGTTAACTTAAAGGCTAACTAAGCTAGTTGGTGGTGACATACGCATGCACTACGCACTAAGGCTGTTGGTTGATGACATTAAGAAAATCTATAAAGCTCTAGGTAATGACAATTGCAACAAAAAGAAGAAAGCCTATCTAAGTAAAGGATTCAAACAAAATTTGAATAATGATAATGACTAACAAGATGATTAAATTGATAGATCTTAGACAGAACGTAAACACGATAATAATTAGGATGACTTTCAATTCATTGAAAGAATGACTGGTCTTTGGATACAAAAGACGAATCTCTTAGAAATTATAACTATGAAAGGCCCGTAATAACGTTTAATGTAATATGAAATTAATATTTTTTTGATTAGTGTAATCATTATGTAGGATCTATCCATAGAAATCCAAGTCATGGCAAGAAAGATGTTATATAGATTTAAATAATTGGATAGGAAATGCATTTTAATTTTCTATACAAATGGTGTAATATTCAAATGGCTTGCTTTGTTAGTGTGAATGAAAATGTCCGTAAAGAGGAATAGATTAGAAAAGTTACATTAAGTGGTTTCTTATTAAAAAAATATGTTAACAGATAAATAGATACGTTGTACAGTTATTGATATAGATGCGTTGTACGATGTATTAGTTATGTAGAGACTTTCTAAGTTGGATGACATGAAGCATTCAAAAGAACTTGTTTGAATATTATTGGTAATTGAAACTACCTTTAAACTAAAGGTAGTTACTAAAAATCCTGTAATAATGTTTTCCTCAAGTGATGATACAAGAGAATATTTTGAAATAATAATAATAATTATATATGTAACAATAAATAGAAATGCTTTAAGACTAAAACACAAAATGAAGAGAAGCCAGATTCTGTAATTAACGGGCATGAGTGCTGTAAAGACAAGAAACTAAAATTACTATTAGATATGCATCGATTCACCACATTATTCACCTAGAATTTCTACAAAAAGTCGCATCAGGAATTTCCTAATGGATGTAGGAACTAATTACCTATTTATACATTTCCTAATAAGCAATCAAGTGCCTCAATTTTAATTGAGTTGACTCTTCCTGTAAAAAAGTGCATATCAAGAAGTAGGTAACATAGTTACTTCTGTTCCAAGTCCTACTAAATGGTAATCCGTGACTTCAATTACTATAGCGTTCACAAAATCCATTTATCAATATTCAGTTGATTCATGTTACATGCCAACTAAATCATGAACAAGGCCATATTTCAATAATTTCTAGAACATTAAAGAAACATCTATTACTTCTTTATCCATATGTTTGTCATCATGCAACCCAAGTTCAATGATACTAAATACATAATTTATTTATGAAGGATTGCGTGATTCCATTGAACGTACACGGTAACATTCGATAGTTTCGTACATAAATCAATTGTTTCTAAATCATTAGATTTATAGTTAATTCGTGAGAAGAATCAAATGAAAAAATAAACGATTCAAATTAGGCAGTATGTGTTGATTTGTGGTACGATAGTTAATATGGTGATGAAGTGTGCATCTGCATGCATGAATAGTAATCTTGTAAAGAAATAAAATGGGTTACGAGGAAGAAAAGCTTGGTGGGATAGTCTGGAATGTACTGGCATGGCATAACGGGCTGATAATTCTTCTAATAGATTAGTTTGTGAAAGGGTAGGTTGTTACGATTAGCTTTATCAAGTTTGACTGGAAGCTTTTTTCGATAAAAGATTTATGAAGATGATAAATTCACACTCAGTTAGGCGCAACTCCCTGAAAAAAATATTAATAAGTTCTGGAAAGTATATAGTTCACCAGTTGCTCATATCTACAAATACTCCAAACGGTCAGTTTTGTATCTTGATGATCCTCGATGACTTATTGGTCACATCGGCACTTAATCTGAAGCAATAATTTCGTCTAAATAATAATATTATCATCAATCAAATACTTACATGATAATGATCTCCGTGAGACAGTAGGTTCTGAGAACCCCTCAGGCTTCTCAATGATTGGTTCCTCAACATCCAAAGACCTCTTCTCGTACTCTTCTCTCCTGATCAAGGGTATTGCTCTAACTTGGAACTGGCCATCATCTGTCAAATTACTTTTCTCTTTGGCAATTGGGATATAATTACCAGGGAAAAGAACTTTGGAGTTATTTTTCACATCTGCGTAATACACGTTTCTTTCTACTTGGGGCTCTTCCGATCTTAGCGGGATAGAACGAGGCTTAAAGGCATACCGTTGGTAAGTATAAGGGAGCCTAGACTCCCTTGATTCAAATCTCGAAGGTTTGATAACTATTGAAGCACTGGTGACATCAATCACGGAGTCACTGTCTTTGTTCCAAAGCTTCTTCAAAGCATCCTGGTACTCGTTGGCCGAAACCAAGGCCACACAACAGAGCACTAAAGTCTGGTAGTACATATTGATAGTAAATTAATGTCACTTATTACACAACACAGAACACTTCACTTTCCTTAGACCGTCACCCTGTGTACCACCATTTTGCATCAAGCGGTCGCGCAAAACTGAATTACTGTCGCTGCAAGACGGTATATTTATACATGTGTTAGTATAAAGTTGCGTTTTTCCAGTCAGTTCACGGTCGGACGGGCCTTCGGGCTTCCTTTGGTTTCAATTCCGATATGAACGAAATGTGTTCGAAATGAAAAACTTGTCCGTTTTCGCGTGGCTTCTTCCGTTAATAGTCGGGGACAGTTTCTCCAATTGATTATGGTGCAATTTGTTCTAGTTATCGCGTTATTAGATGGCAGGAGATGCTCTGATATGTTGGGACGGTAAAAAGCTGTCATCTTGTCTGAAAGTGAGATGTTGAGTGAACATCTGTATTAGTAATCATGATTTGTGCTCATTTACTTCTGAGCTGGTAGACAAAGTATAACTGTATTATTTTTGGTTGTTATTAATTCTCCTTATCCTATGTACCTAGATTGTTTTTGTGGCTTTTGCCTGATAAGAAACCTTGTAGGTTTCTTATAGCTAGAGCATTTTTTTAATGTAATAATCAAATACGAAAAGAAAACTATGATAAAATGAGTATCGTTTAGTGCCAAAGCACTTGTGATAATCAAGTTCAGAACAAGTTTTGTAAAAGTTTAGAGTAAAAATGCAATCACACAAACGTAGTACCTACTGGTTGATAACTTTTAAACAACTGACAGATGCTAGAGTAGATGCTTTGTGGTCACCAGCCCACCAGACCATGGTAAAGGGTTCAAGAACAGCTGTTATTATTTTGAGCAAATATTTTTTTTAATTATACGCCTCATTGATTGTTATAGATTATTTATAGACTTTTTATAGACTACTAGGCTAATGGAGATTTAGGAAGAAAATTTTAGGTAAATGGATTTTCCATAAGAAAAAAGGGTTTGCAAGTATGTCTAAATATGATAACAACTGAGTCCCTTCTCAATCCTGTTTTTTAGCTATACAGAAGTAGAATTTTAGGAATATCAGTTATACCTATGAAGGTAATATAATCTGTATTTTATTTTAAGGTGCTGAATAAATTAACGTCATTTAAAAAAAATGCCAAATCTATCTTATTGGTAACGGAAAAAATGTATATTAATCATGAACGTATTTCTCAAAACTTGATTGTTACCAAAAGACGTTTTGTAAAAAAAACATCTCGGTAGAAATGAATGGTAAACTAACCTTTTACCTTGAGTTCCAATCCAAAATATCTATATTGAATATCGACGTTCGTTCGTATTTAATTAATAACAAGAATGTCTTATTTGAATGCAGAACTTGGTTGTTTTTTTGTTTTCGATTGCTCAAATTATTTTTGAGTAGATAGATAATTGCTTCATATTATTTTGCAATAAATTACAAGCGTTGTGTCATGTGCTTTTCTTTATTTTCTATGCAGTCCGCCGAGCTTTATCTGTTGTCAACATCGTAGGTTGTTCATGTGTCTTCATGTACAATCTGTTGAATGATTTGTCTGTGCAAATCAAAATCAATTGTATTATTTATTCATTTGCTCCATAATTTCCATATATTATGGATTTCAGTACTCTTATTGATCAAGATCGATATCTAGGTTCTAAGGTAAACAGAGTCACAAGTGTCTATACTTGCGTTATTGTTAACATGTCAGTACTATCAATGTCTACCATACTAACATCATTGTGTGCTCTAGTACGGGATTTGTCGCCTTGACGTCGAGTCCCGCCACGTCGATTCGCAGCCACGTCTACTTCCAAAACTCCCGCTTTTATTCCCGTCTCGTCGAATCTTTGAAAAATACTCTTATATTACCGCTACGTCTACTTAACCATTTTATTTGTACAGTCGGAAAAAAAATACTCATAGACCAACTATGAGTATTTTTATTTGGAATAAATAGGTTACTTATAACTTATATGTAATACAACTAACGATATCTTGTATACGTAGTTTTAATTTTTGTGCTAGTGCTGTGCACTTCTGTAAGTGACGAATTCACAATTCCTAAAACTGAATGTGATTTATGTTTGTGTATGTCTTAAGTGAGCCAGTCTTTGATATGCCATAAAACTAAATATATGTATAATAAACAGAACCATATACTTATGAGTTTATTACCCATAGTTAAAATGAAGTAAATACTGCGTACTTTTTAGTGCCAAACATCGATATTGCTGTTTCAACCGTTGTATCCTCACAAAATAACGTCGCAGACAGAATATACAGGGTCAAATTAAATTAGCTAGCGAAACTCCGCAGACTTGATGGGTATCGATATCTAAACACGATAAAATAGAAATAAACTGATTTCCTCAACTCATACTACACCAGTAACAATATTAGCCTCTGCGACTTCTGAGTTTGTTTCGGCCTTTCTTCACAGAGTAGTCGGATATGAAACGCCGACCTCGTCTAGTTTTTTTAAAAATATTATTGTCATGTAAAAGTGTTTGTACAAACTTACTTACATAAATAAATCATTTATTATATAGCAGCGGTCGTTGACCGTCAAATCTTATACATTTTTATTTTTTCATGTATAGATTTCCATACCCATCACATCTGCGGAGTTTCGCTAGCTAACTTAATTTGACCCTGTATAGATATAACGTAGGAATATCTATATTTGGTTCAATTGACCAGTAGCCATAATGTAAAAAAAGTGTGAGTGAGTTGTATATGTTTCTGTTTAAACATACATTGTCTATGTATCCTATCTATTTATTCCAAATAACCAACTATAAGTATTTATTTTCCGACGGTACAAATAAAATGGTTAAGTAGACGTAGCGGTATTAAAAGAGTATTTTTCAACGATTCGACGAGGCGGGAATAAAAGCGGGAGTTTCGGAAGTAGACGTGACGGCGACGCGACGTAGCGGGACTCGACGTCAAGGCAACAAATCAGTATGGTTGGCAGCATTAACTTACTTAGCATAAACAGCCCAGTCACACTGATGGGCCTCCTTTCTGGGAAAGAGAGTGAGCCGTAAACCACCACGCGGGCTCAGTGCAGGTTGGTCGATGATTAATAGAACTCATGGTTAACTCACTTTATTACCATTAGTATTATATAAGTATTTTATTTTCAGGTAAAATACATCCGCTCCTTCATCACTTGGTCATTGGTCCACCTAGCTAAATTATGGTCCTTCGGTACGTGGTGAATGCTTGAGAGCTCTTCGGATAATCGTTTTAGGAGCAAAGTATACCTACTAATAAAAAAAACCGGCCAAGTGCGTGTCGGACCACGCAAAATAAAGGGTTCCTTATTTGGGATGAATTTATCCGAAAAACAAACTTAACATTGTAGTTTAAAAACATGTTCTCCCATACATCGATATACGCCACAGTCAATTTTCCAACTGTAAATGCGAGTTTGTAATCGCAAAAAAGTATTTTTTTTATGTGATAAAACTACAAATTACTGATTTTCGGACTTTTTTATATGTGCTATAAGACCTTGCTTCTTGCCAAATTTTAAGATTCTAGATCAACGGGAAGTACCCTATAGGTTTTGATTTATTTGCGAGTATCAAAATATGTCGCATAAATCACCGTATTTTTTTATTTCGTTGAAATAGAAGCTTGATTTTTTGAGCACAAAGGGACCGTAAACCTTCGTAATTGACATTAATTTCAACTTGATACCTCCACGCGTTCCTGAGAAAAAGGGTCTTGACAGACTGACAGACAGACAGGCGGACAGACAGACAGACGGACAACGAAGTGATCCTATAAGAGTTCCGTTTTTTCCGTTTGAGGTACGGAACTCTAAAATCAACCAACGTCCAAAAAAACACTACAAAGTGAAAAATAACTTTAATTTCGAAAGTCGGTGTCTTCAGTTTTGTATTTCCGTTTTTTCCACCAACTTCCGAAATTTAAGTTAATTTTCACATTGTGTTTTTGGAAGTCGATTGTTTTTTTTTTGTTGTAAAAAATGTGTTTATTTTTTCCTTTTCAGTTGTGGTACCTACCCCACACTAATTCGTATTCCGCTTCTTGCAATGAAAACATCAGTAACAGGAAGTTATTATAACATCATTAACATTAGTTAGTGAACTGGAAAAAATACTTATTATTGAAGCTAACTCAAAAACTACCCAGGCAAATTAATAAAATTAAAATGGAACTACCACGCAAGCTTTCCCTGCCAAATGAAAAAAGAATTTCCAAAATTGGTTTATAATTGGCGAATAAAATTGTATAATTATACAATACAGATGAATTGAGAATTTCCTCCTTTTTTAAGAAGTTAGTTAATAAAAAAAGCAAGCAATCTTAGCTATTAAATACGGACAGGGTTTATTTACAGTTTTTTTTTAAACAACCATTTTTATGCCAACCATACTGCACAACAAGTATCTGAAAATCATTACCCTCTTTTTTCAAACAATCGGGTAAATCGTGTACATAATGACGCATGCACTCTACAATTATTTGAACAACCACTGTTTCTGCTTATCGCCTGTTATTATTAACACTATGATAGTAATTAAAACTATTAACATTTCTTGTCACTCATGAAGCTGATATTACTAATGTTCTAGCAATGAAAGTGATGGGGTAATTTATCGAAAACTGCGGAATCGATTCCGATGGGATTTTCTAAATATGATTGATGGATGCGTCTTCGATCATTATGGGGCGTTAGCACTTTATATAATTTATGGAAAAGTTGTCGGATCATTGGCGTAGATGTTGCAAGTTGTTTCAGTTTAGAGCTTTTTGTAGAGGTTTGCCTTGGAAGGTACTAACCCTACAGCTTTTTTCTGCTGCTAGTAGATGAGATCTAACCTTTGTCTGTGGGTGCGAAATAAAGTTTTGCAGTGATGCTAATTAAAAAATCGACATTAATTAGTAACAATATAGTCAATTGTTGCGACCAAACACCATTGGTTTGTAATTATTGTATATGATTTCAACCGTTATTATATTACTTTAAATCGTCATAAAACAAATAAAAAATGTTTTAAACTGTTTAATATTATAAAATTCATACGAGTAATGGGTCAAGTGTTGTCTCATAATCAGCCTATTTAAGTTAGTTAGTTAAGTTAGTTACCTAAGTTCACTGCTTTACATAGGCCTATCCAATCGCACACCATTCAACTAGATCCTCGGCTTATCTCATCCCATTGCTACTAGCCAACTTGCGCAGATCGTTCCTCCTGGGTTAGTATCTGATTTAACTTCAGTTCTAAATAACAAACTAGGTCAATGGCAGGAATTGTCTGGGTCAGGGGTGTCGTCATCCGCATTAGCCGTTGTCCAATGAAGCATTGAAAATTATTGGCTATTAGCTGTAACCCAAATAATTACCAACAGGAATTAAAGCCGGCAAGTAAATTTTGCTACAAAAGTGGGTGGATCAGACCATGTGTGAGTTATGTTGTACTTGTCGTGGTTTCATCTGTGGATTGGCGACCATTCTTTATACTAGCATGAGCGGCTTTCCACGGGGAACAGAATATCAAGATACGTGCGAATCCTCTACGTGCTTTACTTTTTGTTGGTGTTCAGCCATAAACAGTCATTGTTGGAGACAAGCTGTGTCGCCGTTAATGTCAAATAATAAATTAGCTTATTATAATGCAGATCAGCTCATGTAAAACACATAATTATTTTTTGACATGTAAAAGTGTTTTTTTTACCCATTTACACAAAGAAATCATTTAGCTAACTAGGGTTGTGTCTGGTTAATATTATTAGGTAATGTAAGAAGGTAGGATTTTAATACATGTATTAAGTCCATCTTGTAGGAAAAAAACAGCCTGCAGATCGTGTAACATATTCCTTACTATGAAACACTATGCAATCAAAAAAAATGTTCGTACCAATACAGTACACGATTATTGCACTTACATACCAGTTGTACATTCAATATTTGAATATTACGTACGTTTCCGTGACTTCTCAAATACCACGTCCCCTGCGAACATGCTCGATTGTACATTCATTAATTAGTCTAATAGTCTAACAATAAAAATCTTTCTTTATGTGGTGGTCACTTGCGCCGATAAACGCCCATGATTAGTGAACCTTGAGATGACGACTGATGGAATTTTTTTAATTAAAAACAAAAACCGTTTATTTAAATAAGGGTGGCAATCAGCACTTGAACGTCAACATTACATCACACAGCCCCCAAAACGCATGCCCATAAACACTGGGCACATCACACGTTTTATATCTGAACAGACAGCTGTGCTGCTGGGGAGTTTGTTGCGCCACTTCTTCTTCCCAGCTAAAGCACTAGGAAGTGGTGAAGGGTGGGCGTTTTTGGGGGACCGTCTTATGTATTTTTCGAAAAGTGCTGATTCTCAGCCTAAGCCTAGTTTGCATAAATGACTTTTGTTTTTGATTTTGACTTCCTAGTGTTTTCCCTGGGAGTAAAATTACAAGAAATAGTCAACCTTTCCGGGCTCCGTGTGGTGCCGGACGTAAAGCTAATATAATAGCACCACCCCATTTCTTCCCGTGGGTGTCGTAAAAGGTGACTAAGGGACTTACTAGAGAATGGGCAGCAGCGTTCTATATGCATTTTAACACCATACTGCGATCGCCAACCCGCCTGCCAAGCGTGGCGATTATGGCAAACACCCTTCTTTAGGGGGAGGCCTATGTCCAGCAGTGGACGTCTTTTGGCTGAAATGATGATGATGATGATGATGAGTCAACCTTTTTGATACAGGCGGAAAGTTAATGATATTCCCGAAGATCCCAAAGTCAGTCAGAAACAGGGCTCGGAAACCGGTTAATTTTCTATGTAACCCTAACCGTTATTATAAAGGTTTTCGAACACATTTCGTTGATTATTTCATATTTTGTTACAAAATCAATGCTGAACTTAATATGATGAAGCAATGTTTGAAGCTATCAATTGTATCAAAAGTAATAGAATAGAATACTTTTTATTATGTACACCATAAAAGTCAAGTAAGTATTATCTTCGGAAATAAAAATTTACCGGTTTCAAGCCCTGGTCAGAAAGTCTAAAAACATGGTATAATATGACTCGATATGGTAAGATTAGCTGTGAAAAAACCGGCCAAGTGCGTGTTGGACCACGCACAATGAAGGGTTCCGTAGTTAAAGTGAACTTATCCCAAAAACAAACTTAACATTGTAGTTTGAAAAACATGCTCTCCCATACATCTAATACGTTACGGTCAATTCTTCAACTGCAAATTTAAGTTGGTCGACTATTACTCGTTAATTTGTAAACCCTACTTAGCTGTGATAGTTTTCCTTTTAATTTCGTTATATATACTACTGCCATTATTTTTCACATATCCAAACCCAACCATTTAGCTAGCAGGGGGGGGGGGGGACACTTGAATCTAACAAAAAATAGCACTTTAAAGCTTTAATATTATGCAAACGGATCTCAGAATTGAAAAATTCTTTTCACAGACCAACAATATTTTTAAACGGCCTATCCAACTTTACCCCACACTGTGTATTAGATGAGAAAAAAAATATTGTCCTCGTTTTACGTGTAAGGGCGGTACCCTAAAAAAAATGTTTTTCATGTTTTTATTTTTTCGAATACTTTTAGTCTTTCGAAGACTTTTTCGGCGTGATTAATATGTACATCCATGCCAAATTACAGCTTTCTAGGACTAAGCGTCTCCGAGCTAAGCAGGCAGACAGACAGACAGACGGACATGGCGAAACTATAAGGGTTCCTTGTTTACTACGGAACCCTAAAAATGAAGACTCGAAATGACGCTACTTGCTAATGACCAGCAATTAATTCTAATAGGCAATAAGTTGATGAGCCGACCTACTTTTAACTGTAGATAAAAATAAATTATTGCATAACAAGACGCCTGTTTTCCCCAAAAGGTTAGACAGAGGAGGGGGTGGTGGAGGTATAATTATTATATTTCTAGAAAATTACATTTGCTTCTTCTATTGCCTTCACGAGTTTACAGTGCGAAGCGTTCGTTTAGCGCACCCTGAGCAGCCAGCCGCGCTAAGATTGTTTTAGATACGTCACCATATAGGTAGGTATATCACTACGAGATATAGAACTTCATGGAAATTTAAAAACCTACATAAAATAAAAACACGGTTACTAAATAGAGAGCTATAAAGATAACGTTTTAGGGTTCCTTGAAAAAACGGCTGCAAAATTACATTTTTTTTTGTCAGTCGGTAGCTACACTGCCGCAGTGGTGGCCCAGTGGTAACGTCCGCGACTTATGAGTTGTAGGTCGTAGGTTCGAACCCAAACAGGCGCTTTACTTTGTGTAAATTATTTCATCACCACTGCTCTCAAAACGGTGAAGGAAAACATTATGAGGGAACCAGCATGTCCTAGAACCAAAAATTTGAAGAGATGTGACATCTACCAACCCGCATTGGGCCCGCGTGGTGGATTACAGCCCACTCCCTCTCACAGAGAGGAGGCCTGTGACCCAGGAGTGGGAATATTATAGGCTGATTATGTAGCTACACTGCGCAAATCTAAGGACATCAATTCAAGACCAATTCATACTGTCATACTAAAAAGTTGAATAAACGATCAATTGACACTATTTCATTTTGCTACGGAACCGTCAATGCATGTCTCATAATCATAAACCATGATGTATAAAAGCTTAACAGTAAATAAATGTTTGCTTATATTATTTAGTTAAAGATCAGTAACACTCGTAAATGTGTATAATTGTCACATTTGCCATTACAACTGCATGTCGTTACGGTATTTAATTATGAGAAATGTGCTTGTACCTATATTTTACTTTAGCCCGTGGGTTTTAGCATTGTGCACATAAATCAAATGCTGAGCATAGGCCCAATTGTTGCTGCTTTGAAAGGCAATTTTACTCACCTACCACAGCCTCGTTGGGGAGACAAGACTACTGTTGAGCACATCCTTCTACTACCAAGTTGTTTTTACGGTTCTGTAGTGAACAAGAAACCCTTACAGTTACACCATGTCTGTCTGTCTAGCCGCGGCTTAGCTCAGAGACTCTACTACAGTACTAGAAAGCTGTAACTTGCATCGGTATACGTCGTATTAATCACGCCAACAAAGTGGTAAAATAAAACCTTGTTTTTTAAGTTAACAGGAAATCTATCACAGCTTAATAGGATTTACAAGTTAACGGGAAATAGTCGACTACCTTACATTTTCAGTTGGAATGTATGGGAGAACATGCTTTTCAACTACAAAGTTAAGTTTGTTCTTGTGATAAGTTCATCCCAACTACGGAACCCTTAATTGTGTGGTCCGACGATCGATACGCACCTGGCCCGGTTTTTAAAATATGAGTATCGTTATTTTTCATTGCGTTAGGATACCTGAGGGCCTCGATAAAGCAACACTCAGACAGCGATGTGATGACAGAAGCTACTGCAAAGTTGATGCCAATCCTATCGCTGTCGCTTTGAAAGCGATTACCACTTGTCTAGGCCCGCTAGACTTCCTTTGCAAATCGTCTGCGGGTTCATGGAGTAACAAGTTCATCGGCACTTCCAATAGTTACAATACCTGGCTTGACCATTTTCTTACATCGTCCTCTGGATTTGCCAATGCCAATTTGTAGTGTCACTTACAAATTAATTGCTTTGATTTGATTGACTGCCTCGTTGGTCTTATGGTCACAAGCGCGACTGTTGAGCATGAGGTCTTGGGTTCGATTCCCAGGTCAGGTAAAGTGGTATTGTGTTTTTCCATTCGGAATTTCTCAGTAGCAGCCCGGGGTCTGAGTTTATACGCGGTTGATGGCAATAGGCTCGCCCCCTATAACATGGGACTGAAACATAACTAGCGAAATGTGGGTGTACACTTCTGCCTAACCCTTCGGGGATTACAGGCGTGATGTTATGTGATTATTTAAATCAGAAAATCTATTTTAAAATCACCGAAAAGATGTTTATTGATAGGATGTCCTTTGAACCAAAAATTCAAAGACATGTGACGATATCTACCAACCCGCCATAGTGGATTACAGCCCACTCCCTAGGCCTATGTCCCAGCAGGAGGAACATTATAGGCTGATTATGTATTTCCTCTGGATCCCTACCTATTATACCTTCTATGGATATTCTTTGGCGTTTCCTACGCGGAAAAACTGACTCCTAACGTTTTCCAACGCAAGTATACACGAAACTATGTTAGCATCGAACAATCGTGCGTAAAACATACAACAGTTATTCGTGCAAAACGCACGGCGGGGACGGAAGCCGTTATACTTCCATACTTATTTGCTAATTACTCGACATGTATTTAGGAAAGTGAATATGGATTTGATTAGGTAGATAGGGGAGGAAAAGTGTGTAAAGCGCGCGTCAGTTTCGTCACGCAACTTGTGTATTTGGCCAACGTGGTCTTCGGGGGTCAACGGGGCCTTCTAGTATTGTAATCCAGAGTCATAGTCATAATCTATCAGATCTGTATGTTTACTGGAAGAAGAAGATGTTAAATATGTGATTTGAAGATAACATTAAATATAAAGAAATTATTTTGACATTGCGTACCTAGTACATATTGCAAACCAATCTTCTTCGGTATTCATGACATTGAGTTTAAACTTCGCCCCTGGGTCTTTACCTTTTGGTATCAATTTATTGTCTCCTAAATGTCAGCAGTGCACCTAAGTCCTTTTGGAGCCACCAACCTACTTCTCTGCTATCTTGTAAAACCTAACTTTTTCTAAAGATTCTGTTTTTACTGCAAATAAATGTGAACTAATGGGGTTCGAAAATTGTCAAATAAAAATACTAAAGAGAAATAAGCTAGGCTGTACGATTTTATACAATTTAGCAGAACATGACAATAAAACCAATGAACCTGTGGCGCCATTAGCAACACCACATGCGAACTACGCGTCACACTGACGTCACGCAAAATCCTGCATCGCGCAAGCAGAGTTTACCGCGCGACTAGCATATATACAACGTCCCAACATCAATCGTCTGGCAGTTGCCCACCAGACACAACACTCGTCTGGTCGGAGGATCCTCCCTTTTCTATGGAGGATGAGTGAACTTTACACCCTGTTCCTCGTTCCTCAATAAACCTATGTATTGAGAATGTAAGCAATTATTGTCGTTTCGCCACATCAATATCATTGGCAGGCTTATTTCACCTACTGCCAAGTATAGGCCTCTTCCCTTTTGTGCCATGGTACCCTGGTCAGTGCAAGTCTCATCCAGATCCTCCCCGCGATCTCTTTTAGGTCGTCCACCCACCTGGCTATTGGTCTACCCACGCTCCTTCTACCGTTTCTCGTCACACAATACCCTCCCGTATGTTTCTAAAGTATCGTGTAGGTATCATGAATTATACTATTAGTTAGGTACTGTCATTTAGTCAAAAACTAATCACACTTCACACTAATATTATAAAGGCGAAAGTTTGTGAGTGTGTTTGTGTGTATGTTTGTTACTTCTTCACGCTCAAACGGCTGGACCAATTTCTTGGTTTTTTTTATCTGGACCGCGGGGCGCAGCTAGTGAACAATAAATCTATTTGATAGTCACATTGTTGCAGTAAATTATGTTTTGTTTCTTTGATTTTCATTGCAGTTATAAAAAACTGCCATTTTTATTTGATAGCGGCCTAATTACATGTGTTTTATTACAATATCCTAACTAATATTATAAATGCGAAAGTAAGATTGTTTGTTTGTTAGACTTTTACGCTAAAACGGCTGAACGGATTTGGATGAAATTTGACCAGCACCTTAATTACGTATCACAGTTTGAATCAGAATGGTTTGACGTATATTGCTTCATATGTTAGAAAAATTTGTCTGCTCAACAACGTAAATAACGCAATGAATGTTGTAGAATTGTCAAATCGAAACTGATTCCTACTGATAGTGTCTTACGCAATTAGCCCGCAGGACATAGCATACTTTTTATCCTGATATTCCTACGGGATCGAGACTTATACGGGTGAAACAGCGGGGCGCAGCTATTTAATTATATCCTACTACTCAAATTCAACACTAGATAACTATCTATCTGTGTTAGAAATTATACCAACGGAAATCTTATTCTCTTGATTTTAAGAATATATTAGGGAGTAGAAGAAGCACCCGAGGGCCTATAGCAGTACAAGGATCTGGGCGCGTGGCCGAAAACGGAACTAATTCCGCCATGTTGTTTTTAGGGTTCCGTACCCAAAGGGTAAAACGGGAACCCTAAATTACTGAGGCTCCGCCGTCTGTCCGTCTGTCACCAGGCTGTATCTCATTAACCGTGATAGTTAGAAAGTTGAAATTTTCACAGATGATGTATTTCTGTTGCCGCTATAACAACAAATACTAAAAAACCGAATAAAATAAATATTTAAGGGGGCTCCCATACAACAAACGTGATTTTTTTTGCTCGTTTTTGCTCGATATTGATAACGGCAACAGGTAGACGCTTGAAACATTCACAGAGTATTTAGTTACATATTCACTTTAAGAATAAATAATTAAATCAAAATAAAACAAATATTTAAGGGGGGGTTCCCATACAACAAACGTCATTCTTTTGCCTTTTTTATAGATAATGGTACGGAACCCTTCGTGCGCTTGTCCGACTCGCACTTGGCCGGTTTTTCAATAACTTTTACAAAACAATAGAAACATATTCCCTATAAGTTTTGTAAAAGGTAAAAAAAAAATTACAAATGCATATCATTTGTAATTTGTTTTTTCACTATATCAATAAAAGAATATTAACCCAAGATAAAAAGTATTCAAAATTAAATTCAAGTATTGCTTGCTGCTCAATAAAGTTATGAAATCCCACCAATTTTCTTCTACAGTTCAAACGTCTGTTGCTGCCGCGGTCATGTGATTTACCACGATACTGCTTTATTTACATCTGTTTTTAGCTCCAATTCATATAATATATATTTTTGAGCTTTATTGAAGCAGAAATCGCACTCACACATACCTTAGTGAGATTTCAAGCACTTTGCATAGATTAGATTTTACTCACGTAGTTTTTTACGTCACTTCCGGCATTCTCGAATACGAGTTTAGAGTTTGCGTTCCATTCCACAAAAAAACGCAACATAAAAAAAATGTAAAATAAGTAATGCAGTAAAAAATGTGAAAAAAATGCAATTAATTTGTTTCTTGACTCCTATACAATATAATATAATATTTATTTATATAAAAAACAGATTGCAGTACATAGTTTTCACAAAGTACGTGCTGGTCTCCTTGCTAGGCTATGAAATAGCCTGTATTAAGGAGTAACAGTGCCGATAATATACAATGTTTATGTAAATAATGAATAAGTTTTGAATTTCGTGCATGATATTGCACATCTTGTTTAGGAACAGCGCCCCCTGTCAACGACATTCGAGAGCCTAAAGATCCTTGTTGCAGTGTAGACAAAGCGATATTCTATCAACGCTATGGATTATGGAAAGTCTATTCTATTCTTATTATTATGGCGAGCATTGGCTTCATGTCGACTATTCTGCCATGTCTACAGTGAATTGGAAAAACAACTGTGCATTATTCTATATTAAAAAATAAATAAATAGAATGATAAAATCTTTGATGATACAGTTGAACTTTATGTAGATGTAGAGGAGTTAGTACTGGACTGAAACAGATGGAAAAATCAAAAATGTTTTGGATATAAGCCAGTATAGACCGGCTTTTTGGTAGCATGTCAATCCAATACATTTTGAGTTTTGTTAAATATCATTGTTGAAAAATATGAAAGCGATTGTCACTTGTCAGGACTTCTTATTTTGAGCAACTAATTCTTCGTCCCTTTTTCACATAAAAATAACACGATGACAGGCTTTATCACTATTACTACTTGTCAGTGGGACAACTGTCAATCGTGATGTCATTTACAAATATTTTCAATATTACTATACTAGGTATTTAAAAATGTCTTTGCCAATACCTGATATGTCATTATATTTATGCAAGATTCAAAGGTGAATGTAGACTTTAAGACCTGTGAAGGTATTCAGGCTGGGAAAGCCGCGAATCCCATCATATTGTCTTACTTTGTTGGTCGGCTATTTCCTACCTATTAAGGATTGAGAAAAATGAAAATATTATATTTGGTAACTAAATAAACCATTTCATTCATCACGATTTCAGCCAAAAGACGTCACGCTTGGCAGGCGGGTTGGCGATCGCAGTGTGGTGTTAAAATGCATAAAGAACGCTGCTGCCCATTCTCTAGTAAGTCCCTTAGTCGCCTTTTACGACACCCACGGGAAGAAATAGGGTTGTACTATTTTTAATGTCCGACACCACACGGACAGCACACAGAATCAGGGCCCATTTTGGTTACCCATTGAAAGGGTTTACGATACGGTTTTTCTAAGCGGTTAAACAAAAACCCATACGGTATGGGTAACCCTTTTGAACGGCTTAAATTAAATTTTGGTTACCCGTTGAAAGGGTTTTCGATAAAAACCCATACGGTATGGGTAACCCTTTTGAACGGCTTACTTTAAGCCATTCAAAATTACCCACACCATATGGATTTTTGATTAACTGCTTAGAAAAACCCTATCGAAAACCCGTTCCATTGAAAGG
The DNA here is from genome assembly GCA_963921375.1 of Tiliacea citrago. NCBI lineage: Eukaryota > Metazoa > Arthropoda > Insecta > Lepidoptera > Noctuidae > Tiliacea > Tiliacea citrago. The sequence continues at coordinate 2,233,916 of OY992802.1, forward strand.
GTTTTCGATAGGGTTTTTCTAAAATGGTTACATCATGATAAAGGTAACCCATTGAATGGGTTACCCCTTCGAAAGGCTTAATCCTTAATCGGGGTTGTACGGTCCCTGCACAGAATAAAGCATTTATATTAAATTAATACATTCTGATCTTAGGAGAACTTCTTCGAATGACTGAATACTCGTAGCCGCCGCGGTTTCATGCTTGTCATCGGCATCACCTTAAGATGCTCATCACACATGCTAGCACCAATATTACTACTAGACTCGATCATCTCTGCACACCAGGACTACGTACACTCCTCGTATTCTATACTTCACCACAAAACAAATAAAACTTGTAGGTAAACCAATTAATTTACGACACACCAAGAAGAGACAGTGTAGTGACATTAAAATAGGCCAATTAAGACATTTGAAGGTGACATTAGATTTTAATGTTGCCATGAAAGCTAAATTCTCCAAAAAACGTATCCATAGTGGATTCATTTAACTGTCATCAATAATAACCTAAAATACATATTAATTCATTTATAACATGTTGCAAATTTACAAATACCCGTAGGCACTTGCTCCAAAGTTTAGTATATTTAAACGAGTCTACTTCTCCAAAATGTCTTAGATTTGATAGAACAGATTAGAAGTGAGTCATCACAACAGAAACCACTATCACCAAAATCCTACTGATTAGCATAATTATTACTAACAGTAACTTAACTTAACCATAGCTACAGTACCGGGTTCTGCGTTTAGATATTGCCAATAATTGCGTTTCGGTAGTCAGGTTTAATAAAATATAAGTTTTTTCTGTATACTGCGTAAAACTAATAAGTACAAAGTAAAGCCCTGTAACTGTTTCATATAATATATAATAATATACTTTCATTCATGCACGCTTCTGAAATTAAGCGACACCAAAACTGCCATTCTTCTTTCATTATAAACAAGCTTTTACGTTTTTATTTACAATCGGTGATCGTACGAATTGTTCTTTTCACGTACAGTCATGAGCACTAATATGTAAACGCTTAGCAGAATTCAAAACCGATTTTCTCGTGGAATAACGATTGCAACTTTGAGAAAAGATCTAATTTATAAAAAATTGTGTTCCAAAATACTATGTTCATAGTACCTAACATAAAATTTCCATCAATATAGTTAGAGGAAATCACTTTTAAAAGTTGCTGAGTGTATACATATTGGTGCTCGTGACTGTAAATCTGAAGTTTAGTACGTACTGAATCTTTTTATTGAGTTCTTGCCTATTTCGTTAGATGGCGCTGTTTGGATACTTTCGTTATTGCAACTTTTGTAATGCAACATTTAAAAAAGTAAAAGAATTAGAATTGTTTATGAAACATAATATGTGCTCGTGTATAATATGCATTTTTCCGTTTTATGTTAAAATAAATAAAGATTTTTCTAAAGATACCTTAATGGAAAACACGCCGGAACCAACGACTTATCGTTGGTTCCGGCTGTTATTCGTATAAATCTTTGACAGTCATTACGGGTAGTCAGATTGATGACTTGATTCGAATACTTTTGATGTCATAATTAGAAACCCATTGCCATTATTATTGGCTTGGCATACCAACAATAATCTTTAATAGATTGTTTATAATCAAGAATTCTTAGAAAAGCTTCATTAGTAAAACCAGTAAAACACAAGGAAAAAAAAAAAAAATTCGACACGTCATTCATTACCCTATCACCGGGGCACACAGTTGAAGGTTTTTATATTTGTAGCAATGTAGGTTGATACCTATTATAAATATTCAGGAGATGTACCCGTCATTTGTATGACCGTGCAGCAAGTGGCGCCGTCTACTTTTATTACGAAGTTGTTGGAATCATCGAAAAACTCTAACAAAGCGTAGAATCGACGGTTGCGTGGCTGCTGTCTTCTGATGACAGAAGATGACGTCAGGGGAGCCGCTGTCGTACCACTCCCACGACGAACTGCTATATTCCGGCACATTGAAGCTTCTGAACCACTAATACGATGACCACTTCTAGTAAAGGCTATGGCTCCGCCGTTAAGGGGGATGCGCTAAGGTAGCCCGCGAAACTTAAATTTTCTTACGTTTTTTGCAATTTGCAGGTCAGTAACAGGTTGTATGTTGATCTAAATATGATTCGCGGCCATAACAAATATGGCTTTACAGAATTATAATCAATAGAATCAGCATTTCAAAAAATCCTACTGAAAGATTATTTCTGAAATAATCATTCAGTAGGATTTTTTGAACTGATGATGATGCTTTTTTGATTCTAATGATTATAATTCTGTAAAACCAATTTGTTATGGCCGCTATTCATATTTAGATCAACATACAACCTTTTACTGACCTGCAAATTAATTACATTCTTAGGCATATTAATTATTGTGTCTACTTGATCAAAAATTGCTGCCTTCATGGAGTTTCTTGACTACTCTTCTCTCTTCTTCCCTCCTCATCTTTATACTATGTAAATTATGTAGGTTCCTATTTTTGCTGCAGGAAAATAAATTAATGCATTTTTGTCGTATATTATTGTTTATTTACCTGTATAAAAAGTTTACATCAACATTTACAAATTTATTATCATGTTTCATATCACCATAAAATAGGTACGTATTTTGATAATAAGCATAACTAATGTAAAATAAATTATTGTTGAGTATTCAGGCACAAATAATTTGCAATAAATAAATTTAATAGACAGTCGTAACTTAAAGACTAAAAATAAATTATATAAACCTTTTAATAAAAAGTACCAAACATCGTTTCTAAAACGATTATTATTTATACAAAAGCACCTCTAGAAAGTCTATTCAATAAATAAAATAATAAATTATTAAAATATATTTAAGAACGAGACACATGTTCAAAAAAGGTGGGCATACAAAAATATAACAAGCATTTTTGTAACTAGCACAAAATAAAATTTAAAAACCGAACACGTGTCGCGTAAATAAATTCGATCGTTTTTATTTTCTTTATTTTAAATAAACCTACAAAATTCTGTCTAAGTATTTGGACGTAGGGTTCAATAATAGCACTAGTTGATGAAAAGCACTAAGTGGATACAAAAATCATTGAACAAGTGATAATCTGTATGATAGCGAAGTGATTCCGCACCCTTAACATTGACCCCCGGCATTAACATTCCTATCGAAACTGTCGTTAAGTTTGTGATCAAAATACTGAATACAACTATAAACCCAATTTATTGAAAGCTTCGTGTCACGATATGTGACTCTTGGATATAAAGCTTCAATATTTAAGTATCTTTCCTGCATTTTAACGATTCGAGCCAATCACATTTGAGCTCAAGGTTGTGAATACGAAATGCTTACGAAACATGACAGAGCTTACAGTTCAAGAGAACTGAATAATTTTGACCTGAACTTTATAACTTTAGTAGATCAGTAAAGAGCAAAAACATACTTAGTTTTTTTTTTCAGCTATTTGCATGGACCTCAAAATAAAGTTATAGAACCACTCGAATTTTTAAATAGTTTTGCCCTGCTTTGTTTCCAAGATTGATTTAGTGCGGTGTCCCTGACCATCATTGATTTTAAAGCAAACTAAACAGTTTTATCTACGTTCGCGAAACTCCATAGGTTACACACAACAAACAACCATCAACGACATTTATCCTCTCAACCAGTACTCATCATCAACCACACCATCCTCCGTCCTCAATCCCCTATTCCCTCTTATACGCGGAGTAGGGCAACTCATCATACGCGCGTCTGTCCCACCCCCCACTGCTACCACCAGACGACCAGCCATGGCTCTCGTGACCACCACCACCGCCACCGCCGCCGCCGCCACTCTTCGCTGACATCAACTTCTTTAGCAACATGATGCCGGAGAGCAGCAGGGCGATCTGGAATTGAAAAAAGTTTTTGTTAGGAGTTGCAAAAAAGTGGTCTGGTTTTCCCAAGCCCGTTTGCTGAGCTTAGTAGACGAGCTTGTTGGATTAAATACTCAATACTCAATACTTTAATGCATTCCATAATGTGTACATAATATAACAGTTGGTATGTTAAACATATAATCAATTATGGACCCTGTCGGGCACAGCAAAGTTATTTTTTTTTATTAGAGAGGATGAAGGCGCATTTAGTTAAGAAAAAAAATAATATAAAATTAAAATAGTATCATTAAAATAGTATCATTTGCTTTTCTGGTATTTATATTTTATATAAGTATTTATATATTTGGTTTTAAGTTATATGAATGTATTTTTAAATTATATATTGCACGATTTACATTATTAATATTATAAATTACAATAAATAAATATTTAGAATTTTATTTAGTCTTGTAAAATGTTATTATTATTAATTGTGCACTTTTTAGCATAAGTATTCATTTTTAAATTATCAGTATTTTAGTGTTTTAAAATAAATTTATATTCATAATTATTATTGGTTTGGTGTTTTCTTTAATGCCAATAGGGTCGTAATGGGTTTTTTAGGCGTGAGCTCATCATGTTTTATTAAAAAAAAGTTTTTCTGCCCAAAATACTAACTATACACGTCATACTATCATTGTATAAGGGGGTTAAAGTTTAAAATATACTTCGGAATAATTGCCATCGAATACAAAATAATACCCAGCGTAACCACCTTTTAAATTTTAGATCGAAGAGCGTCTGCAGTTTATCTTGCTCGTCACTGACATTCAATCAAGGAAAAAAAAAGAATAAGGAAGTTTGGCAGTACGTTAACTTTGGTGATCGACGCGGTCTTCGTTGAGCTGATACAAAATATTGTATTGAATTTTCGCTCGTACAGTATTCTCGTTTAAAATAAGCCTTTGGTCTACTAACATAATGCAATTATTATGAGTGGTTATGAATAGCTACAAAAGACTTATCGTGTTAAAAGGGTATGCACCCCTTCACAGTGCATAAGTCAATAATGTATACCCACGGCCGACTTACAGCGGCACTTGTATGGCTTAGTTTAGCTGGCATTTTATATGCACAATGCACATAGTGTTGTCTAGAAAACATTGTTGCTACCGAGAGGGTTGCATTCATAATTTAATATCAAACTCAAACCCAAAGCATTTATTTCAATTAAACCATTTAAAGGCACTTTTGATTGTTACGGGTCGTCAGAAGCCCAAAAGTCTGACAACCAGTCTTAACAAGGGATATCGTGTTACCCAGTAACTGGGTTGTGGAGGTCAGACAGGCAGTCGCTTCATGTAAAATACTGGTATTCAGCTGCATCCGTTTAGACTGGAAGCTGACCCCAACTTAGTTGGGAAAAGGCTAGGCAGATGATGAAAGGCACGTTTGAATTGTCAAGAAGGCGGTCAGTTAGAAATAATTATGAAGCTAGTTGCCCATTCCAAAGAGTAGTAGGTTTCTATGGAGAAGAACGGGAATAAAACTCCACGGACACTTTTACTCGTAAATTTAAATATTGATACAACACTGTTTTATAATAGTCTTTTGTTTTTTTCACGCTACTTTTGGAGCAGACTGTACTGTATAAAAATGATCTCAAATTAACAGTTGGTGAAATGAGACTGAATGTACGAAGTTCAAAAAAGTTACGAAACACCACTTTTGTTAAGGTATTTTGTTTGGGTGGGGAAGTAGCTGATTCTGCTAAGGCAACACGCTTATCCTATCCTCATACGTCATATAAAACCAAGTCGCGTTTGCTGTCTTCCTGTCTGTCCGCGTTGTTATTCTAAACTACGCAACGGATTTGATTCGGTTTCGCGATCGCGAGTCTGCGATCGCTTAGAGAATTTATTCCGGAAGGTTTTTGTTTACAATACATTACTTTAAACATTTTTTTTCTCTTTATTTCTTCAGGATTTTTTATCTAAACAGATACGCCAACCCCATCGTGCCTTTTAACATTGCATAAATAACATTAACACTTATATATAACACGTAGACACACCCAATATAATTATTAAATAATAGTGAACAAAGATGGAAGTCATAGATGAAGGACTGACAATAAACGACACAACTTTTTGGCACCTTCTGACGTTGGTTAAGATAAAACTGACTGAATTAATCCCATATTAAGTTTGTTTAAGTCAAATTCTCTCAAAAACGACTCCCTTTCGCGCTTGTTCCGTACAGAATCCATCAGATAATGTTGTACATCCTCAATCTGATTACAAACTGCAATTCGGCGAAGCTTTTTTCATAAGGAATGCAAACTTCGCTGATGGATAATTACATAATTATAATAAATAAGGAACTCTTAATGTTTTGTCAATCGTACAAAACGTGCCAAATAGGGTTGCTACTCGTGGTAAGCAATAAGTTGCAACTAGTGAGTGAGGGTGTGTATTTTAGAAGCCAATACATGGTCAGTTCTACCTTCAGATCAGATCTGTGTGGTGCCGGACTTAAGAATAGCACTACCCTATTTCTTCCCGTGGGTGTCGTAGAAGGCGACTAAGGGACTTACTAGAGAATGAGCAGCAACGTTCTCTATGCATTTTAACACCATACTGCGATCGCCAACCCGCCTGCCAAGCGTGGCGATTATAGCAAACCCCCCCTTTGGGGGAGGCCTATGTTCAGCAGTGGACGTCCTTCGGCTGAAATGATGATGATGAATGACCTTCAGATCCGTCTGATCTGACCAAATTTCGTATTTTGTGTGGCTGTGAGGAACTACTACTGGTAAATAAATACGAGTATGTAAGTAATAAAACTGGAAATGCTGCTCCCGGTTAGACTGGAAGATGACCCCAACATAGTTTATCACTTCAAAAATCATTATCACTATAGACAATCTCATTGTTGCGTGTCTGTGCAGTTGTGCACGCAACAATAATAAATAATAAAATTGATTCAAAATTAAAAATGGGTAAAATACAGTATAAATCTAAGAAATAATGTAGGTATTACAAAGTATGATGCCTGGGGCCCAATTCTGTAACTTTGAGTTAAGCAACACGCCATTGACACTCTATCGACACACTACAGACATTCTTTTGCCACTGTTGCAAATTTGGCAACAATAATTGGTAGTCTGGTCCACTATAATGATACAACGGCATCGTGATGCCAAGCTTACGGTAGTCTGTAAATATTTTAAGTGTATTTGACAGATGTTTCTATCGTGTTTGAATAGTGTTTTGGCCATCGAACCGCCATTGTGAAGCCATCGAACAACGACACCTATTTTCCCTATTGTTGATTGGGTTCAATTTGTATATTTTTTAAATTTGAAATAATGTGTCCGTGTGTGTATGCGACTTACGTAGTGAAATTGATAAAGTGGACGTAGAGCAAGCAAGGAAGCTAATTGACGAGCTCATTCCCTTTCTTCAGAGACAGCGACGGCGGAATGGAATCCCTGCTAAATTAAAGGTTTGTATGTGAAGGTACCTAATTTGATACTCCGACCGAAAACCATGAGATGATGTAAAAAATCTACGAAAAAAAAATTTTTTTTTTCTTCAAATATCTAATATTTTTTTTTATTATTAAACAAATTCTAATATTTCGAAAACGGTACGTTCTAGGCAAAAAATAACCAAAATTTGACCCCTATGTACCCGTGTAAACAGCATCCCAACATGAATTAAGGTTTTTTTTTTTTAATATCGAAGGCTTGTATCCTCGCGCAATAGCGCCCCTAAAGCTACACTCATTAAACGTTATTAAACGCATGTTTTTAGTGAAATTTGATGTTTCTAATAATAAAACGTTTTTATATTAATAAATAAACCCATAATATAAAGATTTAATTGATAAAAATTGGATTTGAAAAAGTGGTAGGTTTGGTTTACCTCATGGTAGATTTTTGCTAGCAACACTAAAACTATTATACTCCACACTATCGACTTACTACCGACACACTACTGAGACACCACTGAAACGCCATTGAAGTTTTTGCAGAATGCCAAATTTGCAACAGTGGCAAAAGAATGTCTGTAGTGTGTCGATAGAGTGTCAATGGCGTGTTGCTTAACTCAAAGTTACAGAATTGGGCCCAAATGTCCATGACTATTGTATTGAGACACTACTGACACACTACCGACACACTATTGACAAGTTGGTTATTTTACAGAATTGGGCCCCTGTACTAGGATAAACCTGTATCAGGCGGGACAATGAGAAGAGGCACAAATTCTTCGGATTAATCACTCCATAAATACCGTATATGGAGTGATCAATCTGACGAATCTATCTTTAGAAGCCCAAGCGTTGTATTATTGATGTAAATAATTATATTTCTGTGTGTGATGTGTGTGTGTGTGTGTGTGCTTCGACGCCTAAGTGACTTTTTTGTAAATTTGTATCGTAAGTTATTTAATTTAGTAGGTACCTAGTGATTAGTTGTAAAACAATTTACAAAATACATTTCCATTTCTATCACAAACGTAAGTGATTAAGTTTCAGTTAGATGGAGAGGAAGGAAAACAAATATCATGAAAAAACGATAGTACATTGTGGCAAGTTGGGGTCCATTGGATACATAACATCACGAATGAATTCCCCGTAGAGTTAGGCAGAGGTGCACCTTTAGTATACCCACATTTCGGCAGTTATGTTTTAGTTCCATGAAAAAGGGGGCGAGCTTATTGCTATCAACCGGACACAAATCCAGACTTCATACACAGGCAGCTACTGAGAAATTGTGTATGGAAAACAACCGAATAACATTTTGCCCGACCCGGGCATCGAACCCAGGGGGTCTACTCCGAAGCGTTAAACCGAAGTATCGGCCGTTGCTTGACTACGGCTAACTATGGCTGACTACGGCGAAAGAAAAAAAAACGACATTGAAAGAGATAAGCCTCCATCCACGATCCATACCCGACTTAAAGTCAAAAATGTGACTTTAAGTCGGGTATGGATTCAAAGTCAAAAAATGACCCTATGGAAGATATAAAACGGCCGATACTTGGTTTAACGCTTCAGAGTAGACCCCCAGGACCGCATGCTCAGCAGTAGCACTACCGATGAGGCAGTCATTCGTAGAAAAAATATGCCTATAAATAAGAATAAGAATAAGAATAATTTATTTGCGGAAAATATAGATATTACCAGTTGTAAGAGGTTGGTGGTTTAGGTACAGTCCATATTTTGCCTGTTTAGGGCATGCAAAATAACTTTACATCAATACGAGACGGAATATACGAGAAAATATCTATTAGGATTTTTAAATATTGATAAATTTTAAGTTAAAATAAAATATAAACACACAACAAAACTAGTTTTCTTAAAATAATATTTTTCTTTAGGAAACAAAATACAATTTATGTTAAATTATTAGACATAACAAAACTAAAATTCTTAAAATAATATTTTTCTTTAAGTAACAAAAGACAATAATTATGTTAAATTATTAAAGCACAGCACATCATATATGAAACTAAACCATAGGAAGCTTAAAATATTTTTTTTTCTTTATGTTGCAGAAATTCTCGTAAACTATAAAAACAATTCTCTATTAACCATCTACGTAGTTTGATTTTAAAATATTTAAATGGGAGCTCCCTTATGATTTTAGGTAATTTATTAAAAATTGTAATGCACATAATATGATAAACATTATTTTTACTTAGACTTGTATTACAAAAAGGAACTAAAATTTTTGTTGCATCTCTTGGTCTCTGTTTGGTGTAGTTGTCACCTTTGAATCTAAATAATTCACTATTTTTCCTCACGAAAACCGATATCTCAAACAAATATATAAAGTTAAACAAATAGTTAAGGTCAATAGTTTCAGTTTTTTTAATAAAGGCCTACAAGATTCAAGTGGACCGACACCGCATATAGCTCTTAGGTACACTTTTTTTTTGTACAATAAATGTCTTATCACTGTCTGTTGAGTTGCCCCATATTATTAGTCCGTATCTTAATATTGATTCAACATACCCACTATATTATGCTATACGGGCTGTTTAAAATAAATATATAAAATAAATAAATAGAAACCATTATCACATTGCATGCACGTCTAAGGTATTTATTAGTTCAAGCTATGATTAGAAATAGTCTGATAAGTTTTTATAGTACAGGAGTCATGTTTGAAATGCTTCATTTGAAGTTATATTATGTCGTATGGGAATAAGAGTCTAGTTGTTCGTTTCATGACCATCACAAGTTGACTGCTATTGAGATAGTGGTATTATATTTGAGTATCACATGGAATTAGGCCATCCCAAGGCCTATAGGCATGATGACCAACTCAAGTTACAATGACCCACTGTAGCACGTTTGTTAAAATAACTGATACGCATCATAATTTTATGAATGCGGAAGTGTAGTTACCTTTCTGTTACGTTTTCACGGTTAAACTGCTAAACCAATTATGATGTATTTTAAGGTAAAGAGGTAATAAAATGGGGTGTTAGTTTGCATAGTCTATATGTCTCAGTTATCTATCAAACTAGCTGCGCCCCGCAGTTTCACCCGCGTAAGTCAGAATCCCGTGGGAATATCGGGATAGAAAGTAGCCTATATTATTATGTTAATCCAGGGTGTCAGCTACCTCCATGCAAAATTTTATCAAAATTGTTCCTGCCGTTTGAGCGTGAAGAAGTAACAAACACACACACTCACAAACTTTCGCCTTTATATAATTATATTTATATTATTATTTTATTTATATTATTATATTAGTGTGATGTGATTATCTAAAGCCTATTGATATTTTTTCAGTAACAAAATTATGTTTTTGTGTGTTTTTGTTATGTTAATTTTAATTTTTTTCATTACTAGTGGTCGCCCGACCGTTAATTAGTAATGAATAATTATTCGAATAAATATTTCAGTTTTTAGCTTTTTTAAATTTTCAGGTTAATTTCTGTCGCTGCTCAGTTGCTTATTACCAAGGTGAGATGTCAGATGTTACACATCATATGCGACTACTGTAAGGCTCGCTCGTTTTTTATTTGTTAAAACTTTATAACTTGAAAATATGTTAATTAACTTGAATAATTATAATACATAGATACATCATCATTTCTGCCGAAAGACGTCCACTGCTGGACATAGGCCTCCCTCAAAGGGGGGGTTGCCATAACCGACATGCTTGGCAGGCGATTGTTCCTTGCTTCTTACTTTATTTTTTTTATTGTTTTTGTTTTTTACGTTTCTAACAGTGTGTTTTAGTTTAATTTGTGATCTCCTGTGAGAGTATTTTTTTCATTTTTCTTATGAAAATATAAACAAATAGATCAGAAATTGGATAAACAACTCATACATCTTCATCACACATACAACTTTATAAATAAAAATATCGTCAAGAGGGATAAAAATACGTCGGAGAAATATCTGCCAACTTCTTGCGATTCCGTTACTATCATGAACATGCAAATAAATTAAGCAATTATTATTATTATTATTTGTTGGTATACATTTTTGTATCTCGGCATTGATCTGCCGGTTTTTTAGGGTAACACGGGCCAAAGCCAAGTGCTACCCCTGAGAGTACTAACCTAATTGATAATTGATGATAATATTTATAAGGCGTGATGATATTGTGTTTTGATTTTATTATACTACATCTGATACGAAAAAAACTTGTATTGCAAACCTTTTGAAAATTGCACAAATAAAATTTTAAAAAATCTACAAGGAAATTAAACCGAATTAGTCATAGTATATTAGTCATCATCTGCATAGCCTTTCCCCAACTATGTTGGGGTCGGCTGTCAGTCTAACCAGATGCGCCTGAACACCAGTATTTTACACGGAGCGACTGCCTATCTGACCTCCACATCCCTATAGAGTATATTGGTATAATGAATAAAGCTGAAACTGGTATCATTTCATTGATAAAACAACATATAATTATTTCATTGTCAGTTGCCAGATATGAATCAAATTACTTAATACCTGCAAATATTTTTTCTAACACAAATGGTGAGAAAATAAATAATAGATAGATTGTGAAATAATATTAATAAACTGTTCCACCGAACCGCACTTATCAAAATTTTGTTTCAGTGCGGTTAGTGGAAGTGCTAAAGTGCGGTTCGGACAAGTGCTGTTGAAATCAGTGCTCTGAGTGGAATACCTCATGTTAAAGCTAGAAAAGGGTAAATATTGACGTTGTTTAAGGACTCAAATACCGACTGCTAATTTTATTAACCTATTGTTCTGCGGGGCTTGTTAATCACATCACGTCACACTAATATTATAAAGGCGAAAGTTTGTGAGTGTGTGTGTGTGTATGTTTGTTACTTCTTCACGCTGAAATGGCTGGACCAATATTGATAAAAGTTTGTATAGAGGTAGCTGACACCCTGGATTGAGACATAGGCTACTTTTTATCCCTATATGTCTACGGGATCGAGACTTACGTGGGTGAAACCGCGGGGCGCAGCTAGTAGAAATATACGCAAGAAGACATGTTGCACCAAACCAAAAATTAAATAACGAAAGGGTAGCACGATAATTGTTTTTATTATAATGATCTAACATTATAATTCTCGAACAAGACTCGAATATTGAACAAAAAACCTCAAGGTTTTGCAATCATTTTTGCTACCTCAAAAATTGATGAAATAAGTAGGTACCATAGTGAACGTCCATTGTTTAAGTTTAAATAAGAACAATTACCTACCATAAGATTTAGGTATTATGACACAGTATTATTCGCAACGAAAAAACCTGTCATACAGACCTTTAAAAAGGTGCACATAAAGTTACAAAATGGTATCAAGGAAAACAACCAAAATGAATTTAAAACAAAAACGCATTTCAATGCGATGACGGTCAGTGGGTCGTCTTAGGAGCGGAGTTGACTATTAAAACAACAAAAAACAACCAACACAAAAAAACACGATCAAGAAATCTAACAAAAGCAATAATAATACGAGCTTAATACTGTCCCAGGGCAAAGGTGTCTTCTCCTACAGAGAAGACACGAGCATTGATGATCACGCTTGCTCAAGACGGGTTGGAAGACTATTAACTACAATAAGTCCAGGTTTCCTCACGATGTTTACCTTCACCGATGTTAGTAATGCCTACGATAAACTCAGAAAGTACAAAAGCAATAAAAAAAAATCGATAGTAAAGAAAATAAATAAAAATACATTTACCACGTGGTCTGAACTTCCGATGCCGGTAATATAAACGGCAGAATATCTACTATCAATATAAGTAAATCTCGAACGGCTTGAATCGACACAAGCCGCACGAGATTTACTTGAGACGACAGTAGTAATATTGTGTTGGCGACTTCGAGTTTTGAGTTTGCGACTTCGATTTTTGGCGGCGACTTCGATTTAAACGCAAGCGGGTGTTGTGCCTCGCTGCTGTGAGATGACTGCCAGTCGTTGGCTTGTGTTGCTAGGGTAGGGAATTGATTTTACCTTGATCGGCGGAACGGATTTATTATTACACACACACACACATACATAAACTCTCGCCTTCTTCCCATGGGGGTAGGCAGAAACTATAGAACGCCACCTGCTACGCTACTTACATATTACTATTGCTTCGCCTACGTTCATACATCTGGTCATACACGCACGCCGATTGCGAGTACTACGCACCTGACTTTTCTGAAGAAAATCACCAATTTGATCACTATATGTCCTCCTAGGGCCCCCCCCCGGCGTTTCCACTCACCTCGGATTTTTTATTGTTTCCGTTAAAAGAGTGTTTCAGACTATTTTGTCTATAATCCATTTATTAATATTGAAGTTGGGATCACTTTTTTTTTTTTATTTAATCTTTTATTGACGGATCAATCAAAATATTATTTGATGTTAGTTCTTGTCTCATTTATTCACCAAATCTATGAGCACAACAAAATTATTTCCGATGATATGAATGCCAAATTGTGTAACAGTTTAACTATGATAGGTATTACACATACACAATACCAGCACTGAATACAAACAGTTCGTTAACAAACAAATAACCAGAAACACATAATTAATTTTCTGATTATAGAATCACAATCACATAAAATCTTTGAAAAGTTAAAACCCGTTTATAAACAATTTTTCCCTATTTTCTAGCAATTCTTTGTTACCCTAGCAATACTGGCTTATATTAAAATGAGCGCAACAGAAGCAAATGGAACTAGAATGGAACACCGAAGGTCGGTGACGTATGCCTTCAGAACTTATTAAATTCCTTCTTGCATCACTACACGAGCCATTATACACCTTATACGTATAAAAATAAGGTTCATAATGTCACAAGTGTGTATTTCCTTCATGTGATAAATGGAACACAATATTTTAAACTCTAGCTAGATAGATTTGAAGTTGAAAATGTAATAGAGAGTGGTTTAGATAGGGTTGGCGATAAAACACGTGTGTCAGTATTACATTTTTGGTATTTTAATTGGTTTGTTATTATGTTTATTATATTATCAGTTACGTTTCAGAAATTTTACAATTAAAATAACTTGAGCCCAGTTTACGAAAACATTTATAGGGTATTTTATTGTATTGATTTATATTTATTATATTGCCAAATTATTAATAGGTAAGTAGGTACTGAAACTAATAAGTTAAATACATTTAAAAAGTCTTACTGGTATAAATGCATTTCCTATTTTGAACATGCCAACTCTAGGCAATCGGCCCTGCTAAAATCGTGCTCACTGGCAACTCTAACATAACTATGACTAACTAACTAATTCGTAATTTTATAAGTTTACATACATTTATAAGAATCGTTTTTTCTGAATTTTATCTTTGAATTTTAATTGTAAGGTATTACTATGTTGCTGTGCCCTAACAGGGTCCATAACTGTACTTTAGCTTTAAGCCTTCGTTATCACCTTTTATGCACATTATGGTATGCAAATAAATGAATGAATATGTTAGAAATTTAGGTCCCAACATCGTTTTAGATAAAGAGGTGCTTGAAACTGTAGACTCGGCAGTGTTTCTGGGTATAACAGTAGATGCCAAACTTCAGTGGGGACCTCATATATCAAGCCTAGCGGGAAGGCTCAGTTCGGCCGCATACGCCGTCAGGAAAGTAAGACAATACACTGACGTTGATACAGCTCGATTAGTCTATTTTAGTTATTTTCATAGCGTTATGTCCTACTGTATTCTGCTGTGGGGTAAAGCAGCTGACATTCAAAATATTTTTGTACTCCAAAAACGAGCTGTTCGAGCAATTTACCAGCTGGGTGCCAGAGTTTCTCTAAGAGATTTTTTTAAGGATATTGGTATACTCACGGCGGCATCACAATTCATCTTCGCCAACATCTTATATGTTAGGCAAAATATACACTTATACACTAAAAACAGTGATATTCACAATATTAACACCAGAAATAAGGATAAATTACGTGCTCCTTTTCACCGGCTTCATAAGGTTCATAACTCATTTGTTGGACTTGGTATAACTTTTTATAACAAGCTACCCTCTTCTTTGTTAGATTTGCCTTTTAATGCGTTTAAAGTTAAAGTTAAATCCAATCTTTGTTCAAAGGCATACTATTCTATCAATGACTACTTAGACGATAAGAATAGTTGGTCGCTGTGATTAACTCAAGACAATGTTCATGTTCTTTCTCCAGAATTAGCGTACCTACTGACAGGTTATATGAGTTCATATAATTGTTTATTTTTATTTGACTGTCTAAGTCAATTTATTTTTATTTATTAGTGACATAATATACTCATGAAAATGTTTTTTTTATGAGTTGTATTGCAATAAGTGGTTAGCTAGCGACCTAGACAATTGATTATATTATTCTTGCCTGAGCAACCGGCAGCAAGTTCGTCATGCTCCCTTAGATGTCACTGCTTGCGGTAGCGTCGGGGGTCGGGTTGCCTCCTTCCCTCAAATATGGCGAGGGGGGTGATGGCTGATCTTTGCGTTATGCTCGTGAACGGGTGCTGCTTGTGGTGACTGGTCGTCTTGCTGACCAGGGTTTTATTATTGTTATTAATGATTAACTGTTTTTTTATTTTACTACGATGGTGCTAGTTTATCATTTTTGACTTCGAGTTGCAGCTATAGCTTTGTGTGGGCGGGCACGCCCATTATGCCTGGAGGCTTTTATTTAGGTACGTTCTGTTTACGTTATTTCTGCTTGAGTATAGTTTTCGACGATTTTTATGTTTTTTTTTGGTATAGTGGCGTGTGCTAGCTAACATAAGGCAAATAATCTAATGTTGTGTTGCGTAATGCAAATTCTTTTCATTTTATTGTATAGATTCAAGTTTTATATCTGAACAGACAGCTGTGCTGCTGGGGAGTTTGTTGCGCCACTTCTTCTTCCCAGCTAAAGCACTAGGAAGTGGTGAAGGGTGGGCGTTTTTGGGGGACTGTCTTATGTAATTTTTGACGTTCGAAAAGTGCTGATTCTCAGCCTAGTTTGAATAAATGACTTTTGATTTGATTTGAATATGAATATGATGAATATAAATTTTGTACCTATAAAGATAACAAGAAACCCATATTTTTTTTATTAGGTACCTTTTCCAACCATTTCAATACCCAGACGTCGAACCATTGACAGCGACATCTCGCTCAGTTACCGCACGGCAGAATACTAAGTTACGATGTATGACGTAACTTCTCGTTAGTAACCACGTGGTAACGTTTAACTGTGGGGTCAAACACCTTGGTTAGTCTCGGTAGTAAGTTGTTGGTAGATTACAAAAATAGTGGTTTTGCATAATGTTTGCTGTATGTTTGGATTTCTGGTAAATAATTTTTAAAAATGTTTGCATACATATGGCCCCCTTTTCTACACTAATATAAATTATAAAGAGGTAACATTTGATAGTTTGTATACAGCGGGTAATCTTCGGAACTACTGATGCGATTCCGAAAATTCTTTCACTAATGGGAAGCTACATTATTCTTATGCTATTTTTATGTTAAAACGAGAAACTTCACGCGAATGAAATCACGGCCAGAAGCTAGTTACTCAGAAAATGAAAAAAAAAACATTAGTTAAAGACATGATCATCATTTCAGCCGAAAGACGTCCACTGCTGGACATAGGCCTCCCCCAAGCACCGCCACTTCAGCCGGCTCTGTGCTTCCCGCATCCAGCGGTTTCCTGCGGCCTTCACATCATCGGTCTTACTTGTGGGTGGCCATCCAACGCTACGTTTTTCGGTACGCGGTCGCCACTCCAGAACCTTTCGGCCCCATCGGCTATCTGTTCTGCGAGCAATGTGCCCTGCCCATTAACCACTTAAGTTTGGCAGTTCTTCGGGTTATGTCGGTTAAATTACCTTGGTTCTCCTGCGGATCTCCTCATTAAAATTTCTGATTCGATCACGTAGGAAAATTACAAGTGTAGACATCCATGATTAATATTATAAATATGAAAGCATCTATATCTGTCTGTTTCGTTCTGAATATTTGTATAAAAAATTATGAAATACAAAATACACTCAGATGAAGTCGTGGACAACAGAAGTAAAGAAATAAAGAAAAAAATATATTCATTCAACAGCTAGTTATAACATGGGTAATATAATATAAGTAACTGAGCCACACTAAACTCCATTTGAACCATCCATTTAAACTCCATATTATATATTAGGGCTCTGATGCTGATTCAGTTTCCCAGAAAATATAAGTCGGTATTCCCTGAGCCTGTCTGTAAGTAATCAATCACAACGCAGAAGTAAAATTAAATCTTGAACAATTAATCATTGTATACAAAACGCGGATTCTGAAACATTTGTAAACAACTGATCACACCAACTAACTGCAACACATTCATTATTCATGAGTGCTACACTTCATTACCTACCTACATGTTATTTTTATTATTTTGTGAACAATAAGTATTGGACATCTGACGAGAAAAACCGGCCAAGTGCGAGTTGGACTCGCGCACGAAGGGTTCCGTACCATTATCTATAAAAACGGCAAAACAATCACGTTTTTGTATGGAAGCCCCCTTAAGTATTTATTTTATTCTGTTTTTTAGTATTTGTTGTTATAGCGGCAACAGAAATACATCATCTGTGAAAATTTCAACTGTCTAACTATCACGGTTCATGAGATACAGCCTGTTGGCAGACGGACAGACAGACGGACATACAGACAGACGGCGGAGCCTTAGTAATAGGGTTCCCGTTTTACCCTTAGGGTACGGAACCCTAAAAACTATCAATTTTTGGTCAGGTCCAGGTTTTTAAAGCTTTTTAAAATTGTCAATCGATCTGCCTGCCTAGCCTTTTCCAACTATGCTGGGGTTGGCTTCCAGTCTAACTGGATGCAGCTGAATACCGGTATTTTATATGGAGCGACTGCCTATCTGACCTCCAAAATCCAGAAACTGGGTAATACGATACCCCTTGGTAAGACTGGTTGTCAGACTTGCTGGCTTCTGACGACCCGTAACGGCTACCAAAAATCCACGGATGACAGTTAAATTGAAATTGCTAACAAAGTTCAATGCTAAAAAAAATATTGAATAGATTCATAGTCAGTGCCCTGCATAACCTGACCTCTCTTACAAATAAGAAGAGGGGAAGAGTGGTCGGGTTATGCAGGTTACAGACTGTACACCTACATTTCGCCTGTTAAGTTTAGTAGGGGGTGAGCCTAATGCCATCCACCGAGCACAAATTTAAACTCGAGGTTGCTACTCAGAATCGAACCCAGGACCTCGTTCTCAGCAATGCTTACGACCAACGAGGCGGTATATTCACGACTATTGTTAAACAGAGCATAAGCAGAGGACAGAATTGAAGTGTTAAGACAACACACACAGAACATTATTTTTAAATTCCGGTTGAAGTTCCAACCGTATGGCACAGATGGTGCTGTCAATATGTATTTACCCTAATATATCCTACTAAGCATTAAATAATTTTAGTTTTATTTTTAGTTTTGTATAATTATTTAAAAAAGTAAAATATAAAAGTTTGATTAGATATTAATTAGTCTTAGTTTTCTGGTGTCTTTTCATTTCTTAGTGAAGAAAAATACACAACTTCATCCTTTTTGAAGACGGGCAAATAGGTTGTATTTCGATAATAAAAGCGAAGTTAATGTTAACTACGCCGTACTTTTCTTAAATCAACTGGTATGTAAACCATGTTACACACGCGAGTAAATATTTAAAAATAGTTTGCCCCACTTCCTTATCGCTACTGATAACGAACCAGCTATTAATTATATTATGTGAACTGCTTTTGTTTTTAGTTGAAAGCCGTATTTGCATAGTAATGTTTGAATGAGGTTCAAACCACGCTATACTGTAATTATGTTGATGTTATCTTGATGAGTAAAAGTGGCTGAATGGTGAGCATGAGAACACAGGTTTGATTGCCAGGATCCCCTAAGCAATGATTCTGAGATGTTTACTGTTGGAGTTTGATAAGGTTCTCTATAAAAAGCTAAATGTGTAATCGTCTTCACCCCTTTACAAATACAATATATATTATACCTATTTTATGCGGGTCAAGCTACGCTTGCCGGGGTTGGTCCGTAGATGGGTGACCAACTTTACGTACCGAAACTCCTCCGTGCCTCGGAAAGTACTTTAAGCCGTTGGTCCCGGCTGTCATTCGTGGATCTTTGACAGTCGTTACTGGTCGTCAGAAGTCCGAAAGTCTGACAACCAGTCTTACCAGTGGGTATCGTATTACTTAGTTACTGGGTTGTGGAGGTCAGATAGGCAGTCGCTCCATGTAAAATACTGGTATTCAGCTGCGTCCAGTTAGACTGGAAGCCGATTGATTGAACTAAGAACCTGTAAACATCTTACAATGAGATAGGTACTATCGTCCTCATCTTAATATTGTCAGTCATCATTGTGTAATCATTATCAACTAAAAGCTGAATACAGAACGACTAATCGTTAAATCCTAAACTAGGTATAGACGTCCCAGTTCCTTAAGGTACAGCTTTAAAGTATTTGGAATGTATGTTCTCTAAAGCAGAATGAAAATCCATTCGTAACTAGTACAACTACAACATCCTAAACTCATTGATCAACATACAAGTAATCAAACCTTGAGCCCAATAGCTCCACTGGATATCATGACACACATTCCTCCCTAATCAATCAATTCCCCCATTCCCCCATGTTTCCCACACAGGTACATCCACATACATAACAACGTAATGACTTATCATCATACATCTGCTTTCACTGACCCGACCTAAGCTTCGTGAGTTCAAAGTCAAGCCTTTAAATAGACTTTCTACGGTAAGTGATTTACCTGATCGTTTGAATCTCTTTGCTTTTAACTTTAATTGTTGTTTCTCATCAATTTCTATCATTTATGGAGTAATTAACTTTATGGTGTCTTACCATTTCCGCAGTTGCTAAGCTTTCTGTCTCACCATTTGCCATGGAATCTTATTCAATTGGGATTGCTATTATAAAAATATTCTTGGTCTCTTCATCATTGTTCTGAAGAGTTGTGGTAGCCCCAGAACTGTTTAGACTCAAAAGTCACAGTTGAAAAACCTAGCAAATGAAAACACACATCGCATGGTCTATAACACAAAGAAGAGTGAACTTGTGGTGTTTAGAGGTAAATGTAAGTTACCCAATGTTATTCCTCCAGTGTTTCTGAGAGGTGAGGTGCTTTCCAGGGTGTCAAATTTTCGATGTTTGGGACATATTATGACGGAAGATCTGAATGATGATGCTGACATGGAGAGAGAGAGACAAGGTCATTGGCAATCCGGTGCAACTTGCTGGCCCGTAGGTTTGCACGTTGTACTAGAGAAGTAAAGGTGCTACTTTTTAAGGCCTACTGCCAGTCCTTTTACACATGCAGCTTGTGGGTCAAGTACACCCGGAGAACCTATGACATCCTCCGCGTGCAGTACAATAATGCCTTCAGAGTGCTGTTGCGGCTGCTCCGGTTCTGTAGTGCATCAGGCATGTTTAATCAGGCTCGTACAGATGATTATTTCGCAAACTTGCGCAAGAGAGCTGCGTTCCTGATGCAAAGGAGCTATGACAGTGGTAAAAGAATTCTGAAAGCAATTTATGAAAGTATTGATAGTCCAATGCGGAAGCACTGGGAGTCTTTGCATGTAATGTAAGCTCTGGTGCTTTCGCATTGGGTTTGTCTTGTAGAATTATTGTTTTTATTGATCTCATATTAGTGTGATAATTTAACTTAAGTACCTACTTATTGTAAACTAATATCTTACTGTATGTGTGTAGGTAAGACTCTATGGATACCTACTTATCTGAAATAAATTAATATTATTATTATTATAAAAAACAATGTATCTTTTTTAATGCCCTGCAGTGTGAAAATCTCCTATTAGAACAAAATAATACTGAATTAAAACATACCTATTGGGATTTTTGAATTGATCCATAACTTCAAGTTTGGTTTGTATTTCAATTTAAATAATTATGTTTTTAATCAAAGCGGTTTATTGTACCCGCATTAAGTTATGTCAGTATAAAATGCGTGCTATATTAACGATAATTTAAATCACCTACACACTTCCTATAATTTACATCTTAATAAGGCCACAGTAATTACTAATATAATTAATAACTTTCAATGTGCACTAGAATCTAAGTTATTGCCCTCAGAATGCCCTAATCATGTAGAAAGTTAACAGCTTGATTGCCTACGTATTCCGGTATGAGAGTGTACAAGGATGCAGTAAGAAATGGAGTGCTAATGTGTTGGGAAAATGACGCGACCGACATTTACATGTGCAGTGCGTATAATAATGTTGTCACGAATGTCAGCCATCAATGTTAGCCTAATGGATGAGTTGTCGAAGTGCGTGATGGAAAGGTAATGGAATAATTTAAGTCTCTAGTTACACTATGTAATCATGATAGGTACTTGTGGGTATATAAGTTGCACATTACTAGTATAATTAAGTAAGTATGCTATAAAAGTGGAAGTACAGAAATAGGAACATATTCGCATTCCATTCTTTTCATACTCTGAGATCATGACCTAGACTGAAAATGTTCCAGTTTAGTACAGCTTGAGCTGGAATATCTTAAGCTTGATAACTTCTTGATATTAAAGATTGCATGTATTAGAGGCATGGAAAAGATAGCAATGAAGAGTGTGCAAATCACTGTAATAGATGTAGATGCCAAATCATTACAGTTACTGTGGCGTGATGCGTAAAATAGTTTCATTTTAAAATGATCGCGAAAAAAGCTATAGTTTTTCAATCAACGCATAACACACAACGCCAAAAAGATTAATTTAAATAAATGTTATTATAGTATAACAAGTTACAACCGCAAAATCCGGTATTTTACAATACTTTTACAGTAATTGATTAGACGTACGCATTTCAACTTTAGTAAAATTTTACAACAATACTATGTGAAAGTTGTAATTATTAACATCGTGTATTTTTCTAAACAAAAGTGAGTATGAATATGAAAAACGTAATTTGAATGTTTGTTCGTAATTTGAACAGTCAGACTGCAAGCAACGATCATATTTTTAAACAATGGACTAGAGAAGTTTGGAAGAAAAAACAATGTTGCAGGAGGAGTGTTAATAAATAAAGAAGAAGTAATGAAATATTCAGTAAGTAAGGAGGCAGGTGGGGTTCTGTAGTTTCTGCCTACCCTCATGGGAAGAAGACATGAGTTTATATACGTAGTAATGAAAACACAGTGTTTTCCTAGACGATGATAAATGTCAACGATGTTAAAGAACATTCACATTACTAAGCAATGAGCAATTATTAGTTAGATACTTGGTTTTCCAACATATATTGTAAAACAATAACAACAGGCACAATTATAATTTCACAGTTGCTGATGACGACTAAAACCCAGTATCTATTCCGTAAAATAACGACCATCAAAAGACAAAAAACAATACTCCAGGTAAAGCCATGACATAGAAGTTTATAGACAAATAAAGAAAGTTAGTTAACAACTTTTCTTTTATGACCATTTTCCGAAGTGAAGGGAACTCAAATGCTATGAAAACGTTGGTATTATTTGAAGACAAAATTGCTACCATTATCTGCAAAAACTTGCTATATCATGCATCGATCAGGTTGGTGAAATAGGCATTGAAATAAAGAATGATGCAAAATGAAGTCTAAGTAAAGGTTGAAAAGAGTCAGGATAAAACTAGCGACGAACTTGATTTAAGCATATCTAATGCAAAATTGGTAGTCCAAGTTAATTAAATTGAGCCCAAAACGACTCGAAAGATCGCTTTTAGCGATAAGACCGCCCATTGTGTCACCCTATGTAAAACTACAACATTTATATCTGTAACTTTTAAGGTGTACATAGAAAAGAGTATTTTATTCTATTCTATTCTAACGACTCTCTTACTAGTTTTGGTCATTATAATGCATTCAGATTTAACAAAACTAGCATAAGCAGTCTATAACGGTCCTAATTAACTAGTCCAACAAATTAAGAGCATGAAATTATGCTTCTATTACTATAAAACAAGGATTTTTATATGAAAATGAAATCATTGCCAGTGGGTCACTCATTTAGATACAGTAAGCATTTCGTGCAATTAAAAGTTATGAACCGAGTTATAAAAAAAATATGCACATTCTACTAGCTTAGAATGCCCATTCTTTTTGGTTAGTTCAAATTTGTTTAAGCATAGGCATAAAGCAGAGATATGACTGAATGTGAGTAGAAACAAAAGAAGTATATTGATGTATCGGTCTACGAACTTGATCTGATGAGATAGAAGCAAAATATGAACATGGAATTTATTGACTTAAAAAACTAGATAAAGTTGAAGAACGGTAAAAAGAAAATACTTAAAAATGCCGCCGACTAGTGATTAGATAGATCGATAAGGATTTCCAAAATAAACATCTTGTAGGTGAGAGTGAAAGCATCATCAGTTGGAAAAGTAAGCATAATTTTAGATAATCTTCTGTAAAATTATGTACAATAGTCTCTTTATAACGTAAGATTTTATCTAAAATACTTGAAACAACGGCCAAAGATCAACAAAGCATGAAAGTGTCAACTGAGTGACTCTATGATGATGATGATGATAATGACACAGGATGGCATTAGACTTGACATTTGTACTGTAATTACTTTCTACGAATGATGATCTTTGATGTGGCACGGTTTTGACGTGTTAGTGGGTAGATCTATAGCTGAAAACGGGTCATCAGTTGTAAGTTCTTACGAGTATACGTGAAGCAGTATCTTCAGGCATCCTCATTAAATATAGTTTGATATGATATCAATTTGTAGTTGCGGCTTGGTTGAATGTTCGAACGAGCTCTCAGTAGCAAATATTCAACTTTGTCAACATAGTAATAGGGTACAAAATATGCTAGCATCTTTTAACGGAAGCAAGATTGGTATTTTTTCGAAGGATGAATACGAGTACCTTCATCTAAAAGTAACTTTACATTATACTGAGTAAACAACAATATTATTTTATTATATTCACTGTTGAATACGAGCCAGCTTCATATACCAATGTCATATTTAGTCCTACGAAATAGATATACAAGATGTAACAGAAATAACGCTCAACCTCTTAAGGTGTCATTGTACTCATCATTATGAACAACTTTTACTACCAAAGGGACCAAACCTGAAATCGCGAAAAAAAAATGAGCTGTTACCTACATTTTGACGAGATATTATGAGAAGATAAGAGCGTTATCTAGTAAATAAAACTTTTATTGATCTTGCATTACACAAAGACAATTAATCATTTTAATTAGAGTCTTAATATAACAATTCCATAAAATTCAGATGCCTTGTCATCGTGAAAGCTAACATTCTATTCATTGAATTATAAACAGTAATAATTATTAATGCAACTACTGTTGTGTATTAAGTGGTGTTAAAACCCACATGAGTGTTAAAACACCACTTATTATACTCAAATACACTACTACTACTACTGTACTTGCAGTTCCTTACAAGACTATCTACACCCATTATATGAATCCCTATAAAAGGTCCTGAAACCATAGGGTGTTGTAAGAGTTGTAGTACCTAGATGTAAATTCATGGAAAGTTTAATTTCTGGTAGAAATGTCCTTGACTGCATTAGAAATATCTGGTGGTGTGTATTAACATTTTTGTAAACAACAAAGTAATATTTTTTTTCAATACTAATATCGAACTAAAATAGCGGGACACGAATACGATACCATAGTCATATTGAAACTGCAGCTACTTGTTTCTACAATCTTTAAGTAAGCAAACCGCATGGTGATAATTGATAAGCAATGTGAATGAGGGATAAATTAAAAAGAAGAATATGTAAACACGAAAAACAGCCAACATATTTAAAGCTAAAACTGAACCAATATTCTTGGCCATAGAAAATGCTGGACAAACTAAAACTTATTGACCACAACAAGCATGCAAAGATGCTACGTCCATAACAAATACAGCTCAACTGGAAGAGAAAAACCATGTCAAACAATACTTCCGCGTAATCATTGAGATCTTCTCTACGATGATCACGTCGACATCGATCGTCCTCAATGATGCTGGCATTGATTCGCGACACAGTTTACATGATATAAGAAACTACAATAATGTGAACTTAATCGATGTGATGCGTTCTTGTGGAGTTAATAGTTATGTTATTAGTCTGTTTGATGTATTGGATTGGATTCCATTGGTATGACAGGCTGATGAAGATACTAAAGGTCAATAAGGAAATTGGAGTTGCTTAGTAGAACTTGGAAAGCTTGTAAGAAAGGTAGATTAATGATGATTGAAAATCGAATGAGGATAATACGAAGAAAATGAATTGGAAAATAATGTATTGTCTGTAAGACAAAAAACCGTTTGCATCATTGATGGAACTAATATTATTATGATAGAAAAGAGGTATTACAAGTATCCATTTCTGCATCTTCTAATATTACCATAAACACACATATTATCATAAAATTACATTAACTGAAGAATATGCAGTCTTGAAAAACACAGGAATAACGAAGTAAATAATTTGCGGTCAGGTATTGAAGCTTTGCCATAGGATCAATCAATCAATCAATCTGCCTAGCCTTTTCCCAACTATGTTGGGGTCGGCTTCCAGTATAACCGGATACAGCTTAATACCGGTATTTTACATAGAGCGACTACTTATCTGACCTCCACATCCCAGTTACTGGGTAATACGATATCCCTTGGGAAGACTGGATGTCAGACTTCCGGACTTCTAACGACCCGTAATTAGTGTTAAAGATTCACGAATGCCAGCCGAGACCGATGGCTTAACGGGGTTTCCGAGGCACGGGAAGGCAAGTTTTGCCATAGGATAAGCGTGTAATAAACATAGGTCACAAAACGTAAATATCCTGTCTCTTAATTGCGTACCAAATATATGAAGTAAATAATCTCTAGATCGTGAATCCGATGTACCAGAAATATTTCAAAATGGAGTTCCTTTCTAACTATCAAGGAATTTTTTCAGTACCGATAGAAGCAAACGTTATGAATTCATGAATTTGAAAGTAACTTATTTAAGCTAAAGGCAATGAAGTGTGTAAAGACTTGTTTATTAATGATTTTTACGCTCGTTTTTTAGCTTGATAGATATATGAGCTGAATATTGTAAGCTGAACGACAACCTATAAATATCTATTGCATAAACTTCCATGTAGCTGTAGCTACAAACAACAATTATCAGGAAAGTACAGAATTGGCATCCAAAAGTCGATGAGCTAACTTATATAATTGTTTCGGTTAAAATAGTCAAGTGGATTTTATGTTTCAGTCATCTACGACTGTAACTATAGAGATACTTTTTCTAAATATTTCATCTACATCAGGTTGATTATAAGTTTTTCACCACACATTTTAGCACATATTTTTTTCCAAAATGGCAATTGTAACAATAGTCTCCCTAATCTTGCGACAATAAGATTAAGTATTGCTGTTTTTATATTCATGACATATAAATTATTGGATTCGTTGGTTTTCAATAGTATTTTTGATATTCCCAATATTCTGTACCTTTTTTGCGAACTTTACGGGACCGCTAACTTACCAACCACAAATAACTAGTAAGCTATAAGTGTAAGTAAGCGCCTGTGGCTACAATGAAGTATCATTCTCTATTCGTGTCACAAGGTCTATGCCGCGGGATCTGACTATAGTTTCATTTAATAGTCTTAAATATTATAACTGAACGAAATGTATCTAGAATATTATATTAGATACATTTACTGGAGACTGGATGAAGTGGGACATGAGAAATGAAGCCAATTTTGAAACTTAGAACTAGTCTCATAGCAAAATACGAATTAGAGAATGACAAAGAAGAAAAAAGCGGAATAATATTGTAATAATAACCAATCAAACACAGTGCTAGAGTATTGAATATCATTTGAGAATTTATACTAAATGACAAATCGTAAGATACATTTGCACAGAAGCAAGAACGAAATGCGGTAGCAACGTTTATAATAATAATCTTGAAGAAAAAGTGTGTGAAACATAGGAAGCATTTTTCCTTACATGAACCGGAATGTACATTATATTTAAATGGTTAAGAAGTTATAAGCCGCTAATAACCTAGAAAGTTTTTAAAAGTTTCGGGATATTAAAAATGCTAGCTTAATCTATCAAAAAACAAAAAAATTACAATACAAAAATCAAATAGGAAAGTTGCAATTATAATTAGCCCGGAATGTCACAGTCAAGACGACTTTAATAATAGACAAAGATAATTAAAAATAGAGCGAGGGAACATTTTTCATTGAAGCGACTGTTTAACTCATTCAAAAGAATTTATCAATAGGAGTTTAAACATGGAATTAAAATATTTCTTTTGAACTGATGTAATCTTTTCACAGTGGAATGAGCAGAACTCTTAACAGTTATAAAGAAGAGCTAAATACGTAAGATTTAGAAAACAAATTGTGATAACGATCTTATTAAAAAACTAGACCCAATGGAGACAGAAAGTCTAATTCAAGGATTCTATTACTTGATGTTTGCAATGCAAACCCTTTAGTTAGAGAAATGGTAATATTTTGTTTTCTCTGCCCGATACTGACGTTTTACAAACGTTTAGATGTAAAATAGTTTCGTCATCTCTAACATCATCATTACGCTTTTGTCCAGAGACAAATTCAATGACTGCATGTTAAATAAGGTAAAAAAAATACGCCGTAAATGACAACCTTATTTACAATGAACACTTTGAATCTACAACTACGAACTCAACGTTCTAGAGCTGTCCAAGTCCCCACGTACTGTTTGAACAAAACATAAATCATTGACACAAAAAGAGAAGATGTTGTGTACTCACGCCTCCTTTTCAAGGGCTTAAACTTAATCCTTATACACCAAAGAATGTAGGCCACAGCACAATTACCGACTACCTATTCTCACATTACGATCATACGTCACTTTATTCCCACGACACTGAACGCCAATAGGGTGGGAAAAAGAAACGATTACTTCTAATTATCCATTTTCTCTACTTGTATTGATGATACAAAAACAGACGGTGATAAGCAAAATAGGAAGTGAGGGAAATGAGAGTTTGAGAGTATTCAAAGTTGAGATGTTTTGTCATGTAGATTTATAGGCGAATGAGTCGTGTATGGTGGTCGGTGTAACTTAACTCTTGAGCTTGTCACCTAAATAGGAGATAAGAAATACCACAGATGTGTGAAAATTATAGACATGGGAAAAATTAAACACCTAAGTGAAACTACCGATTTTATATTTTCTTAACCATTTTTAAGCAGAAATATGAATTACTTATTACTACTATAACTATGGTTTGCTTACTGACCCTTCTCCAATGAATTATTGTAAGTTTATAGTTTATAATAAAATTTTGTGTAAATGTGACTGACCACACAATCTATTCAGATTGTGGTTTGCATAAAGTGGCACTCTCATTAAAAAAATGGAACAGTTTCATTGACCGTCAAAACCGAGCTTTTTATTTAGAGAAACAGAGCATAGCAATTACTGCCCTTAACGTATGGATACGTTATTAATTTAAATTATTTTTACCATTTGACTAAGCTATCAATAGAATTGTTTTAATTCGTTTGATACCAGAAAGCGTAACGAATGTTAGAAAGAGTTTATTCAAAAAATCACTACCATTGAAGACATTCAGCCCATTTCTCATGTTAATAAAAGACATGAATATTTCAAAATACGTGCCTACTGCAAAATAATGGTCTAAACTGATTTAATTGTCCATATACGCTTAATTATTAACAAACTTTCTCCTACATGTGATGCATACGTAATAGTTAATAATTACTTGTCATTAAGAGAAGATAATGTCTCTTTAAACAGTGCTTGCGTATCTAGGATCGACAATTATGCGATACCTCTGTGAGTATATGGGCGTAATGAATAAGCATTATCGCTAATTAGTAGGAGAGTTCAAGATGGATGTGCTAATAGAATAGTTAAGAACGTTATCGTAAACGCATGCATTGCATAGTACGAAATTTTAACGAAAGCAACACAATAGGCAATCCTGAAGACGAATCAAGATTTATTACGTCTCGTAATTAGAATTTTAACTTGCAACTTGATAGTTCAAGACAAAGTCATCTTAAACCTTGCAAAATTTGTTAAAACGAACTACAAGTAGTTGTTCCGGGTCTGGTTGTTTGTGTATGTGAGTTTAAATGTTTGTAAACGCACCCACGATACAGGAGAAATTCCTAGTGTAGGGCAACGTTTAAAAAAAAAAAAAAACTTGCAATAACAATCATATCATTGGTACCTTTGCCACTATGAGCGCCTTCCCTGCCAACACGAACAGGCCTGCTATCGCCAGCGGGATCATGGCCGCCATCTTCATTGCTGCTCCCATCATCATCATGCCCATCATTTTCTTCATCTTCCCTCGTCCTGGAATCAGTTTGGTTGGCTATGAGTATTTTGTATGATATAAATTTATAACATTTTACATTGACTGAATATTTTCAGTTAAAACTTAAGTTTAAACTTGAACTCAGTGAGTTTATGTTCCACAGTTCAAAGTCAATAACGCATATGTCACGGTCACCTGCACGTAGCACCTGTATATTAGAGTTTCATACCACACCAATGTTTTATTAATGATCTCTAGGTGAAATGACAATCAGGCAAAAAGGAAGGAATAGACAACTTGACCATAATTATGTCATTAAAAAGACCAAAGACAAATTAAAAGTTTAAATAATACTGGTGGAAGAACTTTTCGATCAATGATTTAGATGCTTAAGATAAACCCGCCATTTTAAAAAGGTTTAAGTTGAGACAGCAATAGCCAAAAAATAAAACAATATTCGCGCTCAATTCAGCTTGAACCAGTCTGAAATTATATTTCATAATCATCAAATCAATTTATAGTCCGTGAAACATGATTCAGTCTTCGGAACAAACACTTCCTAGTCAGAACCCTGAAAAGGATGGCATGAACATATGGCATGAGCTATAGGTTATAATTTTAGTAAATCACGCAAACATAGTGACAAGGAAAGCGCTGTATTTCTAACATATCAACTACTAATTAGTGAAGTGGATTTCCTGATAATTATATTTGAGCTCGCACTTTCTTGTTATGTTAAAAGTGTACTTCCTTCTTTACTTGATTGATTTATGATTGTATAAAAAGATTATGCAGTTCTTTTTCGTGAATATACATATTTATTCGTATACAAAATTGCCTTACACAAAAATCTGGTGCATTTGCCAAAGAACACGCAAATCTAAGAATCTTATATTCTTAGATTTGCATACATATCACTCTGCACTCATCCATGCATATAACTTTCAGTCAAATAACGGTACGATGCAATTTCATTCGTCTAAAGCCCACAGTGAAAATATGAAAGGAGATGCTCTCATTTTCATTTCATTTACATGCAACAACAAAAGGTCAGCATTTGTACGATAAAGAAAAGTAAATGGACATCACGCGGAAAAAGAAAGTAAACGAGCAAATAAAGATAAAGAAAATCGTGGTCATTATTGTAATTGTCTAGTCTAAAAAGGTTATTAAACAATTGCTAGATTGCTGGCGGTTACGAGAGAGTGCAGTAAAATGAATCATAAATATCCTAATCAAACATTTAACTTCAACTCTTTATAGAGTTGAAGTTAAATGTTAACTTAGGATATTTATGATTAATTTTAAAAGACACTAATAACAGTGACTTTTGTGGAAGAGTCATAATAATTTTTCCAATATCACGTACTATGATAAACCATTAAATAAGGGGGTTTATTGAGATTAAACTTGTAATGGATTTATTTGTGTATATTATATATTTTTAATGATTTTATCAGATGTCATAAACAGAAGATGCTATAAATAATTAAAAATACCTTATTTTATCCATCCTGTGTTCAAAATTGTTTCATCTTTATACACATGCGTGCTTATTGCCTGGACAGTTGACTGAAAATCATTCCCTATAATCATTATTTTCAGGCGTTTCAATTATTGACAATATTTATTTAAGCTTTATAATAAGCAAGATCTTGTATGATCTATCATCGAACTATGCATTACTTTTAAGTGATAGATGATTCCATATTCATCGCTTAATAGGCTGCCTATAGAAGATCCATATAAAGTCATGCATACAATATCAAAACTCTTAGGTATCCATAACTGTTATTAGAAATCAGTGCACACCGGTTGACATCTAACCATATAGTTATAACAATCACCACACATTTGCCGTATGAGCCAATGTAATGGCTATCGTATACCGTACGGTGGTGATTTAAAATAATACGATGGCAACGTTTAATATCGGTGAAAGAGGTATTATATTTTTAAAACAACTTATGAAACCTCTTGCTTGTAAGATTTGAAATATTTTTTGTTTTGAAATGCTACTTTAGTGTATTAAAAAATATTACAACAATAAAAAGTAAGATCAGATCAAAATAACATAAGACGTAACTTTTATCTTGAATGGTTTCGAAGATTTTGCCATACATAATGAGATAGTTTTTTGGTCTAAGCTCATAGTGCATAATTTAATTAGGAAATCATAAATGAGAATGACTAGTGACTAGTAAATAATGAGATGATCCATCACAATATTTTCCAGCCTTGATCGATAAAACAGAACAATATCAAATCGTTTCCTGTTATTTGTGTTCATCTGACTTTTTCTTATGTTGATAAGTACTAAAATGCTTAATTATATTGTGCAATGCCTTTTACATCAGTTACTTTTAAATGAGTAGCTTATAAAGGTTCCTCTTTCTGAGGCTCATCATCTTTCCGTCCAATTTAGTCAAATGTATTTACAAAATAATACTCCACACTCAAATCATTGAAAGTGCTATGTTTTCAAATGCTATAAAAAGATTAATATTAAATATTGATCTAATTAAAGAATTTGGAGACATTGTACTTTGTCTATTGAAACTTATTTTGAAAGCGAATAAGATATAGGCTTACTTACACATTTATCATTATTCTAACATAGGCTTGCGAAAACAATAAATATTTCATATTCTTAACATTATCACTAATAATCTTTTATCTACCTTCGGATACTATACTAAAGATTAGTATGAAGATTTTCTCAAGCCAGCTTGTTATGTACAAGAAACACGTATAAAGGTCAAAAGAAAACTTATTAAAGGCTAGATAGAAACGTTACTTATTATCTCTCGTTAAGCCTTTAGGTATACAAATCTATGTGTCTAGGATGCATAATATTATAGTCGTTTTCTTATATGAGCCCTTTATGATGTGTTGTATGAGTCTATCCTAATATTATTCTAACTGCTACTAGTAATTAGACTAGTACTTCTTCTACTAGTAGTAGTACTAATCTTGAACCTCTTTATTGTTTAATTGGATTGCTATCAACAATATTTACCCAAAACTATCTGAACCAGAAACTATCAAAATTAAATTCTTGAATTTCGTTTCTCATGTCCATAATTTTATACTGTGTTATAGGGGTCACGTTTATAAGCTTCCTTGGACCATTTGGATTACTTTAAAATGGCAAAATTAAGGCAGCTCATCTGGACTATATGCCTGATTATTGGATTGGTCCATGGATCAAGATTTTAGGTTAATGAGTAACATCCTCACTACTCACCGTTTTTGTCTAAGATATTTCCGGGCTAATCTCAGTCTATGCTGGTGATTTGTTATTAATACTCGTATAAATGCAATTGCAATGAGTGACCTGTTTTAATATTTTCTACTTAGGTCAACCATTTTGTGCTTAATATAATTATAATGGTTTCTTATTATTTTACTTATATGGAAGTGTCAATACAGTTCATATTTGGTTGACAGTCCGACAGTGCGCAGCCTAAACTAGCTATTGAAGCTAATAAGAAAGGACGATCTCAAAACAAACGTTGAAACAATAATGTCTATTGACCTTACCTGTGACCCTACCCATGTCTATAGGGAAGATAATGTTATTGCAATTGTTCGTAATTTTTGCAATATATATTTAATGAAGAATAGAGATGTCATATCAAAACTTCTCCAATAATGATGCGACAGACATGTAAAGCATTTTTCACAGTCGTTTCTAATGCAAATGCAACTCGTAGATATCGAAGATGATGGATATCTACTAATGTAAATGAGACTGACTATCATTCACGCAATTGCGTGTGACAAGTACTCTATAAATATGATTGAAGATATGTTATAGGATTCGATGGAAATAAGTTTTTTTTTTTACGAGAAATAGACATTAAAGTTTTCATGTATATACGATTACAGCGATGTAAAATTAATATTGTAGGTATGTTCCTTATAATAATTGCAGTATCGAGAATTGGCAGGTGTATCAAAGAGAACATTAAGGTCAATGCAAACTATTGTACAGCAAAAAGTTTCCTCTAGGTAATGTTTAAGAATGTATGCGGTCAATGGTCAATTTCAAAACATAATGCTATAATAATTGGAAATATTTTCTAATGTTTTTTATGTTTTGTTTTTGTTTTGTTTTGCATTTTGTTCTGCTATTTGAAGTTAAAACGATTGTTTACTACAACAAACTAAAAAATAAAATTCAACAATGACTGTCTTAGCTTAGTATGCCAAGCTTTATGTATAGAGTGAGCTTTTGATACAATTTAGTTATACTCTAGATTCTTTATCTGTTAATCCCTTATCAATAATAGTGATATAGGCAACTAAGTCATTAGGTTAATGTAGGTCAAAAGTTGCTAATACGAAAATCATGAAGTTCATTTAAAGTACTTGCAACTACGCTAAAAAAGCTCTTCTTTATTACAACAATCAGATTATTTACTAAGCATTTAAAAAAATGGAAACTAATGCAGCAGATAATGTTCACAACTTTACAGACCACGATTCGAACCAGTGAACTTTTGACCCGCTGTTCAACATAAACCAGAGAATTTCCATACTAAATACTTATAAACAAACAATATAATTACCTTCCTCGACTCCTTTATTCAGGTCTTCACCAGAAACCTTTGGCAGTGACAGCTGCACCGTCCTAGAATTTGCAAACGCTGCGATCCGATCCCACAGCATTTCTGTCAACGCCTCATCTTTGCCCAGATTCCTTGGCAACACTGCTTCAATATCATTCTCATTGATCGCTGGTATATTACTTCCTGGTGTCTTGACTACATCCACACCATCAATTAATGGTATAACCTCCATCCTTGCTGCTCGGTCAAAGAATAGAATTGCTTTTTTTTTCAAACAGGGAACGAATCCATTTGAATTTTGGCAGTCTTCATATACTCTGCTGAAGTATCGTAATCCAAGTTCATCTCTGGCTAAGCTTAGAGTTAGGAAAAGAGATAGTAATAACACTTTTTGGTACATTTTGTTTGATGTTGGTCGCACGGTAGAGGGAATATGACTGTGGTAGGATGGGCTTCGGCGCGCATTTTATATGCTATGTTACGGGGGCATTTGAGAGGCTAGATTGTGCGGCTTAGTTTTTAGTTAAATGGGGCAAAGTTGGGTATAGGCATGGTTTGTAAGGGTGGAATAAATTAAAGGGAATGATTTGAGTTTTTCGGTTTAAGGTAAGGCAGTTAAGTATTTAAAATGAGAGATTGTATAGATAAAGTTTTGGGTGTCACAAAATTGTATTGCTGCTTTTGTAAGTATTTTTGTGATTTCGTTATTCAATAACAGTAATTTAGGTCCAAGTGAATTTAAAGGTCAAAAACACCTTTTCTGCATTTTTACAGATAGAACAATACTAATTTCCCGATTACCACTTTAATACAATTTATTTGGCATGCATCAAACTGTTCCCATTGCACTATGGGGTCGTTTTATTTGTAAAAGCTAGTGATAACCTTACTTATAACAGTTACTAGTAATTATTTAGTCGTTATTTTATGGTATTCGCTAGAGGAATGCAACCTCGTATAAGATTGAAAGCTTAATATCCTGTACTTAAAAGCGGCTTAATTTTATTACTACTAAATGGCCCATTGAATTTCCTGAGTCTATGCCGATTGAGGTTCATTTATGAATTGAATTCGCTTTATACGTTTAACGAATCGATCTCTATGATATTGTTCAGAAGAACCCCAAGTAACAAAGATTATTAATAAAATGCCTCGTTGATTTAGCGGTCACAAGTGCCACTGCTGATCATGAGCTCCTGGGTTCGATTCCCAGGTCGGGCAAAGTGTTTTTCCATTAGGAATTTCTCAAAAATGTTCCCAATTGAACAATCGAGAAATAAAATAATGATTTTTGCAGGAATTATGGTGTTGTTGCTCATTCTTACTAATATTATAAATGCAAAAGTGAGTTTGTTTGTTTGTTACGCTGTCAGGCTAAAACGGCTGAACGGATTGGGATGAAATTTGGCACATAGGTACATCATAACCTCGATTAAGACATAGGATACTTTTTATTTCGATATTCTCACGGTATCGAGACTTATGCGAGTGGAACCGCGGGGCGCAGCTAGTAAGGTCATAAATTAAAGTTGTAGCTTTAGTTTTAGTACAAATTAGAAATCAGCTTACCTCAAAATTAAAATACCCGTGAACATTACACATGTTACAAGAACTAATTCTATCGTTACTCACGCAAAAGATCACATAAATAAATTAGCATAGAATCTTTTTTTTTAGCTTTAATTCTTAATACATATTCATCTGTTATTATCACGTGTTAACATGTTTAGCTTACGTTATGCTATGAAGTCGCTCTTAATACGTCCACTTAAAATATCACTAGCCTGCATTAATTTGGTGAAGTGTCTTTATCTAGAATACAAATGGCAACATTTTACGGTATTTTATTTAACTACATCTAGCAAGCGAGGTAGTAGCGAGTTGTATTTTTTTTTAGTTGTCT
The DNA here is from genome assembly GCA_963921375.1 of Tiliacea citrago. NCBI lineage: Eukaryota > Metazoa > Arthropoda > Insecta > Lepidoptera > Noctuidae > Tiliacea > Tiliacea citrago. Next base: position 2,270,086 of record OY992802.1, read on the forward strand.
CTGCAATAAACAGAAATTGATTTTTTTATTTAATAATTAATATTTCACTCTAGATAAAAATATTAAGCATTGAAGCTATTCAAAGTCATAGCAAAACTAATCTAGATTTTCAAACAGGTTTAATTGGTTAACCTGAATACAGACATGTTTCTGGCTCATCAATATTCTATTCTATTCTATAAAGCTACTCATTCAATCCGCCTGCCAAGCGTGGCGATTATGGCAACCCCCCTCCTTTCGGGGGAGGCCTATGTCCAGCAGTGGACGTCTTTTGGCTGAAATGACGAATGATGATGATGACTCATTCAACATTGTTTTTTTAACAAACACGCGAGGTATTCAACATTTTTTAGTATCAGATGATCAAGATCTATCAACAATACATTTAGCAGTCCTCTAGTTTATGGTTTGATATGTTTATCGTAACGTAAGCTAGATGTAAATTAACTCTTTTAGTAATTCAGTTTTGAATTTAATGTAATGTTAGTAAAAGTTAGTGAACAGTAGTCATTAGGTTACCTATGGATACTTTCACTCGTGTTTTTTGTTAAATTAATCTTCTTTGGTTATATCAGAAAGATTTACAGTTGATATTTATAACATAACATCACGCTTTATTTCCCCGAAGGGTTGAGCAGAGGTGTAGGTACCTAGTACACCCACATTTCGCCAGTTATGTTTAAGTCCCATGTAACAGGGGATGAGCCTATCGCCATCAATCAGGCATAAATCCAGACTCCGGGTTGCTACCGAGAAATTCCAGATGGAAAACCCATTAACACTTTGCTCAACTTGGGAATCGAAACCAAGAGCTCAGCAGTAGCGCTTGTGACCATTACACCAACGAATCATTATTCATTATGTATTGTTATGGAGAGTATCGTATCAATGGGGTAATCAGCAGTATTCTCTGTCTCTGTTATCAAAATTCTCCTGCTTTTATCCCAATTTATTTGTGGTCGGCGCAACATGTTCCTTTCTTCCATACTTCTCTTTTAGATGTCATCTCGGTAATCACTCCCTTCCTAGCCATATCCTCTTTCACACAGTACATCCATCGTTTCTTCGGTCTTCCCCTACTCGTATAGCTATCCATATACAAACTAAAACTTTCCTGACGACCTTTCCCTCATTCCTTCGCATCACATGCCCATACCATGGCTACCTATTTTTAACCGACTTCCAAAAAGGAGGAGGTTCTCAACTCAGCCGTATGTTTTTTTTTTGTTTGTATGTTTGTTACGCGATTACTCCGTTAATTATGGACCGATTTTGAAAATTCTTTTTTTTTTTTTTAAAGTGTTTACTCCCGAGGTGGTCCCATTGCCACCAAATCAGAATAACATGAGGGCATCCCATGGAAATCGAGGGAAACCCTAAATTTTATAGGCAAACCGATTGGCAAAGCGATTTGGGTATTTTTTTCGTGCATTTGCTCTCGGAAAGCACCATTTGGTGAAGTGGAACTGATGATGGAGACTACATATGGCCACCGGAACAATATGATAATGGTCAGAAAACTGACCCACTAAAAAGTGAAAAATAAAAAACTTTTTACAAAAAATAAGAACCGACTACCAAAAATAACACCACAAAATGAAAATAACTTTAATTTCGGAAGTGGGTGGCAAAAAACTCAAATACAGATCCAAAGACACCGACTTCCGAAATTAAAGTTAGTTTTCACTTTGTAGTGTTATTTTTGGTAGTCGGTTCTTATTTTTTTGCAAAAAGTTTTTTATCACACAACTTTTCAGTCACCGGTGCCACTTTCAAAGTTCCTCTTATATACGCATTTCTTATTCTATCCATTCGCGTAACACCACACTTCTCTCTTAGCATTCTCATCTCAGCTGCATTTCATACTTTTTGTGGCCCAACATTGTGATACATACAAGACAGCATCCTCTGTCCCTGTCTATATTATTATTAGCTGGACATTCAGGCCTTATGAACTTGTACCATAGTGACCGACATTTGAAGGCTTAGGATAGCAGTGAACACCTGGAGCTGATCTGTCGGTAAATAATAATTTTATTTATTTCAAACAATTTACAGACGAAAATACATATAAATAGTTGATATGGTTAAAATTAGGTTAAAGATGGATTACAACTGGTTGGCATAAGAGTAAAGATAGGTATTACATATTTATGCTGTAACCACAAGGTCTGTACATGAATTAGGTGAGCCCGGCCTCTTAATCTAGAGTGACCTGCCGCTTTAAGAGATACAGATGATGTGATGAGATGTCGATGATGTCTTAATTAGTTCGTAAAACACCTTTATAACACAGATTCTATGTGGGACAAAATTAAGAAAAAAGATCGCTTAGGTTAGGAATCTTCGCTCTAAGCTTTTTTCCACATATAGGTGAATCACCTACCTATCTACCATTTCTACATTAAAAATAAGATATAAAGTTAAAGTCAAATTATTTATTTCAAATAGGCACATAGATGGCACTTTTGAACGTCCAAATTTACAAATAAAATAGAATTGATTCTAGTCGCCCCTTCCAAAAGGTAGCTTCGTATGGAGAAGAATGGGCAAGAAACTCCACCGTTACTCTTTTAAACTGTTTTACAATATTTGGTATTGGTACATCAATTATATAATTATATGTGAAGACGATGCACCTAGAATAAAATTACTATACCACAATAGGTAAAAAGAATTAATAATGAAGCAATGACAGATAAATTAATTATGTGATAGATACATGGTGCTCACATATTTAAAAACATTGTAAAAAAAAAAAAAGTTTTCCTAAAATAATTAATATCAGTGTGTGAGTTAAGGTAATCACAGAGTGTAAAATTAATGTCATAAAAAAATATACAATTAAAATAGCAATCAGTTAGATTTTGTCTAGACTCTAGATTGTCCTATGGAGCTGGACCAGCATGTTTCCAAGCGTTCTTATCTTGGATATAATCCTCTAATTTGTAATAAGCTTGTTTACCAAGTGTACATTTAATATGAGTTTTAAATTTTCTTTCATTTAATTGCAATAATTATATCACAAGGTATTTTGTTGTAACATTTAACACAGTACCCCATAAAAGATGTATGTAAGTACTTTAGATAATCTGAAACATGGCTGATCTATTTTATCTTTATTCTGGTATTGAAATTATGTGTATCACTTATTTTATTGAAAAGATGTAGGTGTTTTCTTACATACATAATAAAATTAATATAAATCTACAGATAAAGATATTCTAATTATTAGCAATGATCGCACCCTGGCCTTGGTAGTATTATGTGGTAGAATAGTAACTTTTCTTCAAAAAGTATCTTTTCTTACTTAGTAATTTTCTTATGAATTTACATGAAGAAGTGAAATAAACATTCACCGGTATCGCATGTCGGCTCTAGGAAATGGGTTACTATAATGTTTGTTAACGATGAGTAACCTTTCACGACGCGTGAGTTACGAGTGCGAGTTGATAGCTTCACGACTGTTACCGTGGCGGGGTAGACAGAGGTTCAGGGTGAAAGTGATAGGCACTATGCTGTTGTGATTAAGATGTCAAGGAAAATTAGTAGATAGTCGACTTTGATAACAGAACCACATATTGTTATTATCCGCATTCCCTAAAATGGTTTATAAAGAAGTTGCTTACTTATTTATCGCAACAATTATAGAACCTTAGAACAACTTTTGGAGGAGACCATTTTGACCCATTGCAGGAAGCCTCTTTACAATAAATTCTCGCCCCAAAATGTTGCTGGTTTAGATTGCATGCGGTTTTCCGCTCTTTTGAGTAGTTAAGTACGTTTTTTATTACAAACGTTGTGACGTGAGATTATATTGTACAAATGTACACCACAGCCGTCATAGCAGAAGTTGACACACTTGCAATAAAGCAATTTTAAGAGCTCCTCAATACTTCTTGCAATGAACAATAGGTATATTTCCCTTTGATCGCTCTTCAGCACTTGACCGATAAAAACGCTGACAACTGTTCTATCAAGGCTATCAAAACACTGTCTCCTAAGTTGATGCCTTCTACTGAGGCACGCCAAACACTGGCTACATAACTACCAAGTTTTAAACAATGAAATAACAAACGTTTATTATGATAGTTAACGACTACTACATTATAGAAACAAATGATAATAGAACTATTACCAAAATAAACATAAAAGAGAAAGAGTAAACTATTGAAATTCGTTGTGCACCTATTTCTGGTAATGGTAATGACAGTAAAGGCTTCCACAGACAGGCGCGACGCGACAATGCGAAGTGAAGAATGGAGATTGTGCTACTAGAATCGCGTCGCGCCTGTCTGCGGGAATCTTAATAGTCCAACAAATAATGTGCTGACTGCTGAGCAACGTAAGGTCGTAAGTTCAAAGCTGCGAAATTTTACAAAGAAAAAATTGCAAAATATTGTTTATTCATTTCTTTATTATTTTTAAAACTAATAGGTACTAGTAACAATAAATAACGTACAAAGGCGGGTTTAAGACACCGGCGGGCCTGAGACATTTTCAACCTTAGTGTGATGCAGAGAGGAAACATGGCATAAGGGATAGATAACACGAAAATAACTATAAAATACATACATATTAACATAATAAACTTTGCCAGGTTTATATTTGACACATTGTTAAAATTTAAGGTAAGTACTTCCGGTTTTAAGAGCATGTCGGTTGTTGGTATAAGAAGAAAAACCGGCCAAGTGCCTGTTGGACCACGCAAACTACTAACTAAATATTCTGTGAATACTTCAAGCGTCTACCTGTTGCCGTTATCAATCTCGAGCAAAAACGAGCAAAAAAATCACGTTTTAGTATGGGAGCCCCCTTAAATATTTATTTTATTCTGTTTTTTAGTATTTGTTGTTATAGCGGCAACAGAAATACATCATCTGTGAAAATTTCAACTGTCTAACTATCACGGTTCATGAGATACAGCTTGGTGACAGACGGACAGACAGACAGCCTTAGTAATAGTATTAGTAATTAGTTAGTTCACTGATTGGTCAGTTTTACCTATTAGACTGTTGCTTAACTCGCCATTATTGGGGGTCGAGGGGCTGAGAGTGGACTAAACGCATAAAACTAGTATTTTTAGTTCTGCTAAATATTACCCCGAAATTTTTCTTTTGTTATTCTGCTTTTCGAAGATAAAAAGCATGACAACACAAAATTCAGAAGTTGACTTTACTAAATAAATATTACAATAATGGAACCATCATCACATCATTGTCAAATCAGTCACGTACGCCACGGCAGTTTTGAAGTGTTTTTACTTTCGTCTTTTTTACATTAGGCATTAGGCTCACCCCCTACTAAACTTAACAGGCGAAATGTAGGTGTACAGTCTGTAACCTGCATAACCCGACCACTCTTCCCCTCTTCTTATTTGTAAGAGAGGTCAGGTTATGCAGGGCACTGACTATGAATCTATTCAATATTTTTTTTAGCATTGAACTTTGTTAGCAATTTCAATTTAACTGTCATCCGTGGATTTTTGGTAGCCGTTACGGGTCGTCAGAAGCCAGCAAGTCTGACAACCAGTCTTACCAAGGGGTATCGTATTACCCAGTTTCTGGATTTTGGAGGTCAGATAGGCAGTCGCTCCATATAAAATACCGGTATTCAGTTAGACTGGAAGCCAACCCCAGCATAGTTGGAAAAGGCTAGGCAGGCAGATCGATTGACAATTTTAAAAAGCTTTAAAAAACCTGGACCTGACCAAAAATTGATAGTTTTTAGGGTTCCGTACCCGAAGGGTAAAACGGGAACCCTATTACTAAGGCTCCACCGTCTGTCTGTCTGTCCGTCTGTCACCAGGCATCACATGAACCGTGATAGTTAGACAGTTGAAATTTTCACAGATGATGTATTTCTGTTACCGCTATAACAACAAATACTAAAAAAAAAGAACCGGCCAAGTGCGAGTCGGACTCGCGCATGAAGGGTTCCGTACCATTATCTATAAAAACGGCAAAAAAATCATCAAGTTTGTTGTATGGGAGCCCCCTTAAATATTTATGTTATTCTGGTTTTTAGTATTTGTTGCTATAGCGGCAACAGAAATACATCATCTATGAAAATTTCAACTGCCTAGTTATCACGGAGCATGAGATACAGCCTGGTGACAGACGGACAGACAGACCGACAGACAGACAGACGGCGGAGCCTTAGTAATAGGGTTCCCGTTTTACCCTTTGGGTACGGAACCCTAAAAACAGAATAGAATAAATATTAAAGGGGGCTCCCATACAACAATCGTGATTTTTTTGCTATTTTTATAGATAATGATTCGTGCGCGAGTCTGACTCGCACTTGGCCGGTTTTTGTAACGTTATTGTTGATAATGTTCTGAGTAGAGTATGCACATCAAGTGTCTTTAATATGTAGGTGGACCTATTAGGTTAACTAAATATCTCGGTAAGCAAGCAAGATGCGGACATCTTGCTTGCTTACCGAGATATTTAGTTGTGTGGTGCCAAACGTAAAGAATACCTGCCACCATCCTATTTCTGCCCGTGAGTGTCGTAAAATGCGACTAAGGGACTTAAATATAGAATGTCCAGCAGTGGACGTCTTTCGGCTGAAATTATAACGTAAAGCAAAGCATTTTATGTTACTTGACCAAGATTTATGTTAGATGGCAACAACAATTCACGAAGTCAAGCCAGAAAAATAAAACTACGAAACCTTTGCAAACTGTACCGCGTGACATCACATGAAAAGGCTTGTTGTATTAATAATACTTTAATTGTTATTTGTGAAAATAGATGAATTTACCATTCCCCTTATCTCCGAAACACTGAGCCTAAAATTTTGAAAAAAATACAGAAAATAGTTATTTACCTATAGACTATAGATTACAGGAAAACATAAGAAAGAAGAGAAGATCTTAAAATAACATGGTACATCTCTCAATATTGTGCGTACAAACTTGCATTTGCAGTATGAGAATGTATGAGGGAACATATTTTTCAACTACATTATGTTAAGTTTATTTTTGGGATAAATTCATCCCAACTACGGAACCCTTTATTGTACGTGGTCCGACACGCACTTGGCCGGTTTTTTTTTTGAATATTTACATACCAAATAGCTTGTTCAGCTGTACATCAAGTGAAAAACAAAATGTTAATGAAAAAAGTAGTGCTCAAACACATGGATCTACAAACCTTTTCTGCAGTCGCGTTGAGTTTTTCTGGTAGGTAGTTGCGATTGTAAGGCATCATACCAAAGCTTACACTCAAAATCGTAAGATTTACAGCAAGGAACTTACTAAAAGCTTATATTACGAGGGATATTGTGATTCATCATCATCATCATCATTTGAGCCGAAAGACGTCCACTGCTGGACATAGGCCTCCCTCAAGCACCGCCACTTCGACCGGTTCTATGCTCCTCGCATCCAGCGGATTCCTGCGGTCTCCACCGTCTAGGTTATGGGTCCACCTTGGGGAGGCCCTCCAATGCTACATCTTCCGGTACGCGATCACCACTCCAGCGATCGGGAAGCTAGGCAATATCTTTTCATCATCAAAAACCGCTATGCTGCAACTCTGATCATTTCACTTTTTAATTTTAGTCTTGTCGCTGATTTTCGTTCCAAAAACCGTGTATTTAGTCTCTTACCTTCAAGAGAAAGCATAATAAACTGCATTTTTTAAGATTGTATTATATGATTGGTTTTTTTTTGTTCGTGTCGCTATGTCAAGGACACGTACAAAATAAAATTCAAATGAAGAACGAAAACTGGATGCATTGAAAACGAATTTATAGACTGTGAAGTTCCCAAAGTGTGTTAAACAAGAATACATAAAAAAAGCGAGCCCAACGACTATTTCGACTTAGATACATAATGTGTAGGACTAGTAGTTACCCGCGACTTTGTCTATATTTTGTAATTCATACTCACACCGTACTGCACCGTACCGTACTGTAGTATTCATTTTTTTTTGGATTAATTTCTTCTTCTTTTTTTTGTTTTTTTTTTTACACCACACCATGATGAAAAGTGGCCTATGTCCTTCTCCAAGTCTCAGGCTACCTTTCTGTCAAATTAGTAGAATTCGGTTCAGTGGTTTAGGCGTGAAAAGGTAATACACAGTCTGACAGAGTAACTTTCGCATTACTAATATATTATGGCATGTATTTAACGCGGCGGCAAATTAATCTGAATTTGGGATTAAAAAATAATTAAAGCGGGTAGCAAAAATAATAGGTTGGAAGCTACAGCGAAGTATTATTTTAAGTAGAAAGTAGCAGCTCAATAATCAGTTTTTAGCTTTATTTTAATTTAAACTGGCATCGAATTTTTGTTTTGGTAACTGAATTTACCAACAATAGAGGGGATCTGGCGCTCGGCGGCTTGTTAATGGTTACTGTTCTAACCTAACCTAACCCAAATGATTCAATAACAGTAGATGACTTTGCAGCGATTAAGAAATAATATTTAATCGCTGCCAAGTTATTATTTTAGTAGCAAATAGTTAGTCGCCCTTTAAGTTATTAGTCGCCAAGTTATTGTTTTAGTTGCAAATAGTTAGTCGCCCTTTAAGTTATTAGTCGCCTGGAAAATTATTATCCATATATTATACAGGGTGGCAGGGACATTGACGCGAAACCTGTTACCATGGATTCAGTACATCATACTTGACCCCCGTGCGTTGAAATTTACTACCTCCTACTCCTCTGGAGTCTTACTCGGTCAAAATGTATGGAACAGCGAATTTTTTTTTTTAAGAACCCTCGAAAAATTTTAGCGCAGGGGCTCAATAATAATGTACTAAATCCATGGTAACAGGATGCGCGTCGATGTCCCTTCCACCCTGTATAGCGTGGATTGAGAGATATTGGTGAATATATGTCGTATATTTTGTTTTTTAATAAGTATGTTCTCATTTTCAAGCCCATCTTCCCTGGATCTTCAACCCCAAACCAATTCATTGCTAAATATCTAATATAATTTAATTCACTTTCGTTCCTACACCATAATTAAAACACTACTCATACAAAGTGTAGCTTAATGAAGTTTCCACACAATAAACTTTATGTATGGCTATCCTAAGTGCTGATAATAACAAGTACTTGTATCACCCACTTTCGTGGGAATTATGAGGTACAGGTACAGGTAATAGTGGATTTAGTTTTAATATTATTTGTTGTTTGTTGTACTTTTTTTTTGTTTGAAAATAGTTTAAAGCCAGAAGCTAAGGCCCGTATTAAAAATGTCACTCAAGACTCAAGATTTCCTAAAAAAAAATTATAGCAATTTGACTGGTTGAAACTAGTTTTAAAAACAGTTTTAGTTTTAAAAGTCTGAACTACAGAATGCAAATGAATCAGTCCCTACAGTGGGCAAGGGGACCGCGTGATCCAGCTCGAAGAACCAAAATGTACATCCACCCTTAACAACCGTCACGTAAGGCCGCAATACTGGTAAGGGTGTGACAGTACATGAAAGCATATGAGAAGTTAAAGGAACCTACAAAGACCTAGAAGCCTAACAGTCCCTACGACTCTAAGCCCTACAGCTCTTACCTATCATATACCTAGTATGTGATGAATAAATATATAAATAAGTTCAGGATGTCTGCACCATGAGACCTAAGGTTACAGACGGATAGTAGATAGGATTTCCAGTTTTGGGAAGGGTACACTCACTGCCAGTCGCGCAGACTCACGAGACTTATCACAGATGGCTAAAGGTGTCTTGACAACAGTGAGGGATTGACCACAATGAGAGAAGAATATAAAATTCAAATCTGATTAATTTTAAATATCATACAGCTTATACAGGGTGTCCCGTAAATAATGGATCAAACGTAACGGGTAGGTAGCTTACCTCATTTCCAACAACTAATTTGAACAGTAAAAAAAAACCGATAAGGTAACCAAGATTTTTTTTTTTTTCGATTTTTACTATTTTCTGTACCAGCATTCAGTGTTTTTAATGCTGTTGCTGCAAATGGTATCATATTTAGCTGTGATTTTTGTCAAACATTTCTGAATAGTTTACTAATGTTACAAGATACCATTTTTTTAAATAACATTTTATTTGCTTTAGAAAAAAAATCTTGAATTGAAAAGTTTTGTTTTTACGATGAAAAGACCAGAATTGGAAAAATTCTCCTGTAAAAAAAAAAAAAACACCAAAGTGTACCATTAGTTTAAAAACTTGTAAAATTACTAAGGTTTGCAAATTGGTATAAAACTTACGTCTAGTCCTTGCGGTTACAAAGATATTGCTATGAATGTGATGAAGAAGACAGAACAGAAATTAAAATGGTACAATCTAACTTTTCTTTCTCGTAATGGCTTATGCTTGTAATCTAAGCATGTGGTTAAGCGTGTAGCGTAATTCCGAGCCGATGACGTCATCTGTTCGGAATTTGGGATCGCTACCTGCGGAGTTGCACCTCAATCAGTGTGAAAGAGATAGATAGCGCCGCTATTGTATTTTTGGTAAATCGGTGTCTTTGTGCAGGTATTTTTTTTCCTTCACCCTTCACTCATACAGGGCTTCATTGTTGCATGATTTTATTTGTTTAGTTGACACGAATCTCTCTTCGAGTTGATACGTACGTCAGACTACTTTCGCTCCCGCTGTGCCTAACTGTTGTGTTCCTTAAAATTAAACTTGTGCTGTGTATTTGGACTTTGATTTGCCTAACGATTTGGAACTGTTTGTGTTTTGGACGAATGACTTGGCAATCCTACGGACTTCGAAAACAATCGTTTGTGTGAGGTTGTACGTGTGTGCAGTAGTACGATGCCTCGTTACGAGTACACGCCACGGGAGTATGCCGAAATGCATTTTATCTAGAGAAGCAAGAGGTAATGCCAGGGCGGCCGCAAGATTGTATCGTGAAAGATACCCGAACCGGGATCGACATCCCGACTATCGCGTATTCATTAGAGTGCATAACGCGCTTCTTGAGGGAAGAATTCTTGGCACCGGAGTTGGGGGTGCCAGTGAAGGGCGACCGTCACAAGTCAATGACGAAATTATTATTCGAGAAATCGAGGAAGATTCGTTGGTCTCAATTAGCGTCATAGCGCAACGCACAGGTATTCCAAGATCGACGGTACATCGAGTTCTAAAAAGGCACCGGTTGCACCCATATCACGTGCAACGTGTTCAAACGCTGACGTCACGTGATTACCCGCAAAGAGTAGCATTTTGCCAAAGAATGCTTAGAATGATACGGGCGGACCCACAGTTTTTTAATAAAATTTTATGGAGTGACGAGTCTTCATGCCGGCGAGATGGATATCTCAATTTGCACAATTGGCAGCTGGTAAACCCACATTTGATGCGAGAGGACAGGAGCCAACATCAATTTAAAATAAATTTATGGGCAGGAATAATAAATGGGCAAATAATAGGGCCCTTTGAACTACCAGCAACTCTAAACGCCGAATACTATCTGCATTTTTTAAGGAATGAGTTGCCAACGTTATTAGAAAATATTCCAGAAGACGTGCGGCAAGCAATGTGGTTACAAAACGATGGTTGCCCCGCTCACTATGCGACGGCAGTAAGGGCGCAACTCAATGAAACTTACCCTGACAGATGGATCGGCCGATTAGGACCGATTTTGTGGCCTCCGCGATCTCCGGATTTAAATCCCTTAGATTTTTTTTTATTGGGGATGTTTAAAAGACAAAGTTTACAAACAACGAATAACGTCGGAAGAAGAATTACGTCAGCGCATCCAATCTGCTGTATCAGAAATAAACAACAGCCATTTTGTCCGTCGGATAAGAGCTTCCTTTATTAGGAGGTGTAGACTTTGCATTCTCGTAGGGGGACGTCAGTTTGAACATTTACTGTAAAAACAAAATAAACGATTTATTTGTATTTTTTTTTAATTTAACTTCCTATTTTTTTTCATACGCTGAGATACCTAAACATTTTTAAGAAAATAGTTGAATTGTGCACACTTTTTCAAATTTTATTTTATTTCGTAATTTGGCACCTCTGTCAGATTCATAGCAATATCTTTGTAACTACAAAGAATAGGCGTAAGTTTTATACCAATTTGCAAACCTTAGTAATTTTACAAGTTTTTAAACTAATGGTACACTTTGATGTCATACATTTTTTTTACAGGAGAATTTTTCCAATTCTGGTCTTTTCATCGTAAAAACAAAACTTTTCAATTCAAGATTTTTTTTCTAAGGCAAATAAAATGTTATTTAAAAAAATGGTATCTTATAACATTAGTAAACTATTCAGAAATGTTTGACAAAAATCACACCTAAATATGATACCATTTGCAGCAACAGCATTAAAAACACTGAATGCTGGTACAGAAAATAGTAAAAATCGAAAAAAAAAAATATCTTGGTTACCTTATCGGTTTTTTTTTACTGTTCAAATTAGTTGTTGGAAATGAGGTAAGCTACCTACCCGTTACGTTTGATCCATTATTTACGGGACACCCTGTATACTACTTTTTCTCAACACATACTATTATATAAAATCTTTGTGTCCTATGCGTGTAAGATGCAACCAGGTCAATATTTTTAGTTAGTCAGCCGGGCCGAGTCCCAAGTCAATGCCCGAAGGTAACATTGAACACTCAGCAAAAGTGAAAAGCAAAAAACACAAGCCTGCTCAAATGCTAGTGTGCTGCTGTTTTGATGATTATTGTTTTTGGTTATTATGTCAGATTCACAAGATATTTATTAGAGTTCATTATAGATAGTGTTAGCTTAAGCATATCAGTTATTGCTTTTTTATATGACAATACGACGATGGTGGACTGTTTCATCTTACTCTACGCTATGACCATGATATTTTGTTAAGTTGATAGCACATACTACAGTACGGCCGAAATTTCTTGGCGAGTCTGAACATAGGCACTAAGATCTTTCGCACATGTTCCCTCACTTACACTCACTTCATGTCACCATTTGGCTCCTAAAAAATGTTACTACGCAGCCTTCTCCGCGAAGTACAGACTCGCCAAGATATTTCAGATGTAGCTACTGTAGTTTAGTATAAATAGTTGATCGATAACTCCTGGCAAGCACGCACGCATTTTGTTTTTATCTTTATCATTCCCTCGCATCGCCGTCGTCGTCGTACTCATCCGTTACTTACGTATGGTATATGTAAAGTATTATTAGTATGTTATTACTTATTCACGCTCAAACGGCTGTACCAATTTTGATAAAAAATTGTATGGAGGTAGCTGACGAACTGGATTAAGACAGGCTGCTTTTTATTCCGATATTCCCACGAGATCGAGACTTACGCGGGTGAAACCGCGGGGCGCAGCTAGTATTTCAATAAGTCAGTGTTAACGAACATTCAAAGTGGTCGTCTTTATTTCATCAACCCAATAGAATCGCCCACACCCCCTGGCCCCACCGCCGCGTCGCCTACAGAATGAAACATCTCAGCCTATAGATAAATTGGTCCACCTGAAAAGGCTGTGTCAAAAGGCTGTCATTATCGTCATATGACGAAGCAATAAGAGAAGTAGATCTCATGGTTCAAAATATCACTGTTTCATGTTTTTGCTACGGAACGCTCTACATTGGACGTCAATCGAATTGACGCTTGACTGTAGGTTGTCCAATTTAATTATGACTAGTTGCGCCCCGCGGTTTCAGCCGCGTAAGTCTCGATCCCGTAAGAATATCGGGATAAAAAGTAGCTTATGTCTTAATCCAGGGTGTTAGCTACTTCCATACACAATTTTATCAAAATTGGTCCAGCCGTTTGAGCGTGAAGACATACACACACATACACACACTCACAAAATTTCGCCTTTATAATATTAGTGTGATTCTCTATCTTCCTTAATAAATGATGGTTCACTACTATATATATCATTACTGTCATTTGGTTGGTAATGTTTAATATTTAAATATTAATTTCAATCCTCCGCTTTTTCTTTTTTCCGGATATTGCATTTGTTCACAATGAAAACATGAGTTCATGTAATTGAGCGACTGTGTCAGTAATACAGACTAAAGCTGTACTATAACTTTCATTAATTTGTATAGTTTTAAAACACCCTAAGAAGTCATAAAACCACTGCATTTACAAGACTGTACAATTAGGCCATAAAAATAAGTTTGAGAAGGGAGTTTTTATATACAATTGTACAGAAACAAGTATCAAGTGATACTATAATAACACTTAAAGCTAAAAGTAGAGTGAGTAAAGTAAGTGATCACAGGCAAAATACAGCTTGTATACAGCTTTAACGCTAAAACCAGATTGAAGTGTCACAAATTCTTAAAATTGTATAGTAGAGTTTTAATATTCTGTTTAGGCACCATAAACTTACGTGAATCCCTTAACAAAGACTTTTTACAGTTTGGGCTGTATTCCTAAATCACTCTTACAAAAACAAATAAATTTTTGACACTCTTGTAGGTACGTCTCTAAAAGACCTTTAAGTTCTAAATAGGTTGGTATATTGATGTTGAAAGCGCTTAATTACATGCTGTTTGGGGATACCATAGACATAAGGTTCGAATATTTTACTTGAAGATTACCTGACCAGTGCAAAAAGGTCACACTATCACGTCCCAGAAGGAATACGTTAAATTACGTCACCTTCTACAACAAAACTTTTTCTTTTACATGTATTTATGCAGACCAATTTTTTAATCTGAAATAGGATGTTAATCTTAAAAAAAAAAAAAAAAAATAGAATGATTCTCCTCAAGCCAATACCACCAGTGCCTGTACGCCACTATTAAGTGCGCGTACAGCTATATAAGATCCGTCACGTAAATCACACGTCAGTTTGAACAGCACTCCCAAATAACGCGGACTTAAAGGCTATAGGTAAGCATAGGATGTTATAGTTTTAATAATTATGGTTGAGAACATGAAAAGAGGGGCTTGTTGCTAATAATTATAACAGCAGCACGGGTAGATGGAAGGTTAAACGACACTTGCTGCGGTCGGTTCGTGGATGGGTGACCATCCATTGCATATCGACATCCCTCCGTGCCTCGGAAAGTACGTTAAGTCATTAGTCCCCGCTGTCATTCGTAGATTTTTGACAGTCATTACTGGTAGTCAGAAGCCCAAAAGTCTGACAACCATTCTTAACAAGGGGTATCGTTTTAACCAGTAAGTACTGGATTGTGGAGGACTTAAGGATTCAGCTGCATCCGGTTAAACTGGAAGCTGACCCAAATATGTTTGGGAAAAGGCTAGGCAGATTGCTTTTGGTTGAAAATATGAATAAAAGGAGAATAGAAGGAGTTTGAGACACATCTACAGATAGAATATCACAGATTTAATAAATACGGCCATTAGTAGGAGTTTATATGGCGCTTTGACTACCTTATTGATCAAATGGCCATTGAGGTTTTAGGTCTGACGGCACGGTTGGCGCAGTGGTTAAGCGATTGACTGCTGCGAGTCGCGGGTTCGATTCCCGCACGGAACAAATATTTGTATGACCTATAAGTAGTTGTTCCGGGTCTGGCTGTTTGTGTGAGTTTAAATGTTTGTAAACGCACCCACGATACAGGAGAAATTCCTAGTGTAGGCCAACGTTTTCAAAAATTTAATTTTAATTTTTTAATTGGTCAACTTACGTGATATGCATAACTCTCTGACACTTATCTCATAAACAAACACAGACACAATCAATTATCACCTTTAATAAAACCCATCATGTAATCGTATTTATGTTAATTTAACATATGAGTAGATAAGTACTTACTCGATGGACAAACTTTATTTAAAAAAAATCTGAAAAAGGGTACAGACGGCTACACATCAAGCTATACATATCCAGTATAAGCTAATCTCGCATTATATAGGATTTCCGTACAATGAGAGGTCAGCTTATACTGGAAAAATATAGCTTGATGTGTAGCCATGTGTACATACTCTTAAAAGCTAACTATGATACCATAGCGCGTACAGCACTGCAGGGTAAATGTAAATACCCGAATGGAGAGTTGGAGACACAAACATCGCATCGTGAGAAAACCTTCACGCTAGACGTAGTAGTTCAACAATTGAAAAATAGATGGCGCTGTTTTAGCTTTACGTTAGCACGTTTATAAATAAATAGTTTTTTTTATGAACGAAAGGAACATATTTTCGAAGAATATTTTTTTTTTCATTATTTTCTTTAACTATGCTACTGGCTGAGTTTAAGTAGGTAAAAAGAATTTCCAAACCAATATTTACGTACTTAAATGATGTATTTTATGCGATTTATATTTATTACGTAGTTGGAACAATGCAACATCAAAGACTGAATCTCCAGTTCGGGCAGTGTTATAAATTGGTTTGTTCCATCCACGCATCCCAGGAAATTTTCAGGAACAGTCTGGATCCGTGCCCGGTTATTGTCAGAAGGCTCATTTCCCAGTAATCACCCATAATACCAACTGGTGAAATGTAGTGTAATATTGTAGAGTGTAAGTACCACGTATGCACTTCTGCCTATCATTTCTGGGCACAGATAATCAGCAATCAACGTTATGTCTGAGAGAGGGTCACCCTCTAGTACAGTCGGTGACCAGCATTACCTAACCCTCTTCCATTATTCTTCTTTGTAAGAATTGGGGTCAGGTAATGTTGGTCACCGACTGTACCTACTTGAAACCTCACTCTAATCTCAGAAAGTAAGCGTCATCATTATCTGCGTAGCGTTTCCCCAACTATGTTAGGGTCGGTTTCCAGCCTACCTGGATGCAGTTGAATACCAGTATTTTACATGGAGCGACTGCTTATGTCACCTCCACAACCCAGCTACTCGGTAACACGATACCCCTTGGTAAGACTGGTTGTCAGATTTTCGGCCTTCTAATAATCCGTAAAAACTGTCACAGGTCTACGAATGAGAGCTGGTAGTAATGGCTTAACGTGCTTTCCGAGGCACGGAGGGGTCTTGATATGTAAAGATGGTCACCCATCCACGGACCAACCGCGGCAAGCGTAGCGTAACCTGATCGATCGACCCGCGCAGGTGTTATTATTACTTAGCCACAAGCTCCTCCTCGCTCAGTAAGCGTAACGTTTGAAATTATAGTAAAATTTACGCTTCTGCCTACCCCAGAAAGCAAAACTGTCATAAAAGACAGATTATGACAAACATTCGTGTTCGCATGCATACTATTATATAATTTATTCGGTAATTACTTCGATGTCGAGCGATAGGTTGTTGCTACCAATTACGTATTAAACTTAAATTAATTCGAGACTATCATGTTGGTTTTCTAATGATTTAGCGGATTAACATGGATATTAGGTATTGACTACGTGTTTATTTATTATGTTTCATAGTTGTGTGTAGTTTTTTTTTATCACAACGTCTGGCAAACAATGTTTTGACTACAGTTTTATTGGTTGCCTCGTCGATCTTTTGATGGCAAGTCCTACTGTTGAGCACAACAGGCATAACGGACAGTCCTCTGTGCAGGGCACGCATGGAGGTTGAAGTAACCGTTGCACATGTGCTCTTTGAATGCACAGGCGTCACCCAGATCAGAACAGACACCCTCGGGTCACCGAGATTCTTCACAGAACATCCTAAACAGACCAGGAGACCTAATCAGCTTCTGGAGGAGATGGGCTTGTTGGAATAATCACTGACGGCTGCCTTGGCCGACGCACAATGGTCCACATAGAGGACTAAGGGCTGAAATCAAACCCTCTAACATAGAACATATAGAGCATGAAGTCCTGGATTCGATTCCCAGATCGGGCAAAGTGTCGTTGGGTTTTAGATCAGAATGTTCTCAGTAGCAGCATAAAGCCTGAATATGTCCCCGGTTGATTTAAATAGGCTCCCCTATTACCTATTACCGGGGGCACAGCAGCCTAAACCTTCGGGAATAGGCGTGATTTTATTACTACTAGTACTACGACTATTCATAGCTGAAACCTCTAAAGAACAATCATTAGGATGTGGTGCATCCTAAAGCCCTGTCGTCTCTCGGCTCTGTAAACCGATAAACAGCTACAGCGATCTTGTTGACGTACATTCTGACTCGTTTTATAAGTTTCACAGAATAGCTGTTAACAATGTATTTTTTTTTTTTTTTATATTTGTGTGTATTTTTAATTTAATTAATCGGTGTCTCCATGTTTTATGTTTTAGGCCAATTTTATTTTGTTAGGCTTTTTATGTTATTTTTAAACTCTTATTAGCTCACGTTACTTTGTGATTGTTTCATTTGTTTTTTCCTACTTAGTTATTAATTTTATAGTATAGTGCTTGTGACACAATCACTGTTTAAGGGGCATGCGGTGCTATTCTATAAGATATTGTTACACTAGTCAAAGTAAAACGTTAGTTTCCCGTTAATTTGTATCGAGATTTTTTTTTCTAAACGTATTTTGGTAACAACCAAGCTCTGAGAAATATGTTCAAGAATACAAAACAAAACACTCTCCGCTACCACAAACTATATAGATTTGGCAATTTTTTGTTTAAGACAAGCTTAATTAGATCATTTGCCTCTTGTCAGCGCCTTAAAGAAAAATAAAAATAATGTAAAATAAATCCAGATATTTTTAACACACTGTTGTCTAACTCTAAGGGTATATCTAACTGTTGCTAAGTGGTGTCGTCCTACGCCGTAGACGTTTCAAGTCTACTGTAGCAACAAATCGGACATAATGTGGGTTTAGTAGGTTGGCATAATATAGTAAATACGATATTTTTTACATTCGCTCTATCCTAGCTAGACTTATTCGTTTTAATTACCGTACATCTAAGGAAATATATTTTTTTAGGGAATTTCTACTCAATAAGCGACATATTTAACAAGAGATTGAAAAATAAATAATAATTATAATCCCCTCTGACATCAATAGTATTTAATTATTATTTTTATATCAAATAATGTAAAAAAATTGCAACTCAATTGTAACTGAATTATAACTATAAAAAAATTATTATGCATGAGTTTATGTTTGTGTGTATGTAATGATAATAAGTATGACTACTTATGTATAAACCCAAATGTTTGCGTCACATTGTTATGACTAAATGTTTGCACGTGACATTGTTATGACTAAGTGTTATGGATCTGTATAAAATGTTAAGACTAAAATTGTACCAACACTTATGGCAAAAAAATTGCTTTGATTTAATTTGGAACCCTTATAGGATCACTTGTGTGTCTGTCTGTTTGTCCGTCTGTCACAGCCAATTTGCTCCGAATCTACTTGTCTGGTTAAGTTGGTATTAGGTACACATATGAATTTCTGTGACCCAAGTACGGACGTGTAACATTTCACTTTATGGGGGAAAATTAGAAAATTAAAAAAATACGTTTTGCAAACTGTACCGTGTGACATAATTGTCAAATTGTCATAAGGATGTGGGCTGTAAGGATTTCAGATAATATTTTTTTTATAATTTTAAAATCAATGCTTATAAGATTATTTAAGAAAATAGATGAAAATTGACCATTCCTCCATTATCTCCGAAACTATTCAAAAATATTTTTTTCTTTACGTATATATAAGATGTATCAATTCATACACGAAACCTCTTAAGGGTCGTTGTACTCATCATTATGAACAACTTTTACTATGGGATCAAACCTAAAAACGCGAAAAAAAATCAGCTGTTCCCTACATTTATGTTCGCATAAAGGCTCTTACAAACACACGCGATATCGCGGGCGCGACGCGACACTAGTAGGACAATTTCTTTGTCGGTGCCTGTCGCGCCCTTTTTCCGCCTTTACTCGTTAAAATGTAGGGAACAGCTGATTTTTTTTCGCGATTTCAACTTTGTTCCCATAGTAAAAGTAGTTCATAATGATGAGTACAATGACCCCTTACGAGATTTCGTGTATGAATAGATACACCTTATATAGATTACAGAAAAGCCTATAAGAAGTCTATAATCTTAAAATAACAATGGTAAATCCCTCAATATTGTTCGTACAAACACATTTGCAGTTGAAATGTGTGAGGGAACATGTTTTTCAACTGCAATAAGTTTGTTCTTAGGATAAATTCACCCCAACTACGGAACCCTTTATTGTGCGTGATCCGAAACGCACTTGGCCGGTTTTTTTTTGTTATCTAGATATTTTTGCATTACTGGCCAAGGGGCAAAATTCAAAGCAATGCAGGCAGTAGTAAGCGTTGTGGCAGTAATTATTTATCGGACATTCTTTTTCATAAGGAGCGCAACTATTGCTAAAATCTCACTTAAAATCAAAGGGAAAGTGTCCCTTAGCAGTATTTCGAGAAAACGACAGGATATGGAAGATTGTTCAAATTGTACACAAATGTAGGTTGTGCTTGAACTGAGTTGATCGCAAAGTAATTGAGATCGAATTAAATTGCCTCCCGCTCATGTTGTAGATCTAGTAAGTTTATGGTGGATGTCACAAAAAACCACGAATTTAACATTTAAAATGATTTAACGTCACTTCTGTTCTCCCCAAAGGATGGTAAGGCCCTATGCTTTACCTACCATAAGGGAAGGGAAAATTCCACGTAGTGAGTTCTCTGCTAATAACTTACTGAAGTTCTGCTGGTTGGTGGTTGACGCCCCTTCGGCGTTAACCACCAGTTAATTTTAGATCTTAAAGGCAAAATACTTACCTTACTTAATTACTTGCTTAAATTTCAACAACAGTCAAATTAGATAAAACTAATTATCAAACAAGCAATTCAGTTATCCCAGTCCCAAACACTGCTTGGTAACACAGGTCGATATTGTAGTAGTAATCAATAGGGAGAACTCTTATAAAATATAATTATCTTTATCAGCTACTACTAAGGTATAGACGTCGAAATTGTTACACTGGCTCCTCCATTTCCCATCCCTATCCAGAACTATCTGTACGAATTTTATCTAGACTACTTACTCAAGTTAAACTTGCATTTATATACTAAACAAAAACTGACTCGCGATCCATTATTATGCTCCAATGAGTTTGCCATCACTAGCTAGACTTTTAGACGTGTGGGATCCAAACATTCAGTTGAATATCCTCAAAAATAGAATTTTCCGATAAATCCTGAAGCTTGACAGTGACCTTGACTTTGGCAATCCGCTTCGTCAGCGTGAGAGCGATGACTGGTCACCCACACATACAAGGCAAGACTCATACAAGCGTGGTCCCGACGTGCACATGCACGCCTCAGTGCACGGCCATACGATGCAACGATTGCACGCTCTAAAAGATTTATAGATAAATGTAGTTCCCGGTGAAAATAGATAAATGCCAGTGCACATTTACACAGTGCACATTTCAATAGACGCAACCGCATCAGCCGGACATCGGTCCACATTGAGGGGACACCCGCGGTTTTCCAACAAGATGCAGTGCCGCGGTATTGTCCTTTTGTGTTTTTGTGTGTTCTCCGCTTCGGCTGACACCTTCGGAGCCAGCCTGAGGCTGTTGGGCAAGGTGTACGACAACTGTGAGAAGTCGCAGGAGATAGTTAAGTGTTTGAAGATCCAGGCGACAAAGTTGGCAGATAGGGCGGCGCGCATGGACACGCTGCCCATCCTCGATGGAATCGCGTTAGTGAAGCGAGCTGAAGCCGGCAGGGCGTCACCGAATGCTCTCCCCGAAGATGAAGACCTCGAATCACTCCCTTCGGATAAAATCGACAAATACTTGCAGCTTGCAACTACAAAGTTGATGCAGACACATCGAGTCTTCATATCTCCTATGGATGTTGGCGAGGATGTTGGACGGTCACTAAACGAAGCTAGGAGTAAACTCAAGAAGATGATGGGCCCCATACTTGCCGGTGTTGCAATCAAAGGCGGGTTCCTGATGATGGCGTTCCACGCGATAGCGCTGATTGCTGGAAAGGCTTTACTTATCGGTAAGATAGCTCTGCTGTTGTCGGCGATCATCGGCTTAAAGAAGTTGGTTTCTGGTGGAGAGTCTCATGAGAAGACTACGTATGAGATCGTTAAGCATCCTCAGGTGTCCCAGAGTCATACGTACTCGTCTTCTCACTATGGCAGCGACTTCGATACCACAGGACCTGGAGGTCACTACAGGAGGAGCGTGGAAGACGAAGCCGCTGCACAGGACAGGGCCTACAAAGCCTATGCCAAGAAGCAGTAGGTTTTAGAAAATACAACAGGCTTACGACTCCATATTTTACAAAATTTACAACGACACGGCATTTTTTATTTGCACTATATTAGCCCAAAACAACGTTTGGGTCCTTTTGCAAAGGAATAATGTTTAACCAGAAAATGATTATTTATTATGCTTATTCAAACGACACTAGGTAGTTAATTTAATTAGTAATTTATTATTTATTCGCTAGTTTAGTCCCATATTTATTATTATTTATTCGATGCATAATAATGATGATATAAACGTTATAACTTATTATGTAAATAAGATTGCGTACGCGATTTTTGCATGTGTGTATGTATGTTCAGTACATTAGTTAGATAAGATTGTTTAATCGGACGCACCAAATAATAATTATTAATGCTAATAAATATATAATTATACAAATAATAAATATTGTTATAATCATTAATTAATTATATTAAGACTTTTTAGGCTAGTCGACGGGTACTGTGCATTTCTGTTTTCAACGTTTGTCCAATTTTGTAAAAATAGCGGATAAGTTAAAGGAATAAGTTATTTATGTTATTTTATTTATACGGTGCTGTTTAGAATAAGTAGTTAATTTATTTATTTATTGGCTATTCTTTGTATAATAACATCTTGATGTCGATCATCGGCAAGGTGGTTACGCGAGTACCTTTTATTTATTTATTTATAAAACAGAAATAATGATTGCGTACTGTATTAACCCTGTTATTATTAGAATAATAATGTATTAATTTATAAGTTTTAATGATGATGAAAAATATTCTTAAAAGAAACCAACGAATGACGACTTAAAGAAAATTTTAAAAACTGAATATTTGTTTTATTTTTAGATTGATTGGGGCCGACAGGTTAAATAAATTAATTTTGAAATTTGGTACAGCTGTTTGTTATTTCACCCTGAAAATGATGTAATAAATTATGATGAAATGAAAAATATCTCAATAATATAATAGTATAATACTTGATCAATCCATATAAGTTTAACTCAAACTAAAAGAGCGTGGAAATCTCAAGCTATTAAACATAACCATAATTATAAAGCAATTCTTACAGCGTAGCAACAGGCACAAAAACTAACTATCAAGATAAGTAAATGAATTTACCGAGGAAATGATTTTCAATAATCTTCGCAACGGTATGCAGACATCTTTGCGTAAGCACTACCAAATGCTAAAGAAAAATTTCCGGGCGTTGGAAACGAAGCAATATTTGAAGATTAGGATGACCACACTGCTGAATAAACTCAACAAATACTTAAGTAAGTATGATTTAATAAAATCAATGAAGTAATCGATCAAGGATGATTCAATTATTGTACAACACAAGCGCTTCGCCCCTGTGATCTGGCACCAATTCAAAACTTCGAGATTTCTGTGCTAAGTCCATGTGGAATTAGTACTATGTAGAAACAGAAGGAAGAACAGATAATGAAAAGCGTTAAAAGGCAATGAACAAGTCGTTTATCCAAAATTACCCACAATTGTCGTGTTGTGTAATTACAGGTGGAACGATCAATATAGCAATTTATTATTTTCTACTGTCATGGTCGACTTGCCGCTGTCATTTGCATGAACATTGTCGCTAACTACAGATCGTTCGTTTTCATAAATAGTGACCACAGCGTTACTAACGTTAATTGATATTTCCATTTCCAACTGGATTGGATTTTCCTTGCTAATGAAATCATTAGAAGAAAGAAGGTTACAAAATTTACATAACGATTTGTAAGTTATACCCGAAGTTATTTAAATGTCTTTGGTCACTCCTAATGAACCATTAAAGACTTTAGACAATTATTTAAATTAGACATTTATTTTAATAATTATAATTATTAGACAATTTATTCAAAGAGAATAAAAAATTGAGGGAAGTAGAAAGGAAAAAGCTAGAGGAAGCCAGAAAGGAGATTAATATCGATGTTTTATGGCCTATTTTTATAGATGTATAATTAAAAAGTAGTTCCATTTTTGTTGGTGATAAACAAGCTATGTATGAACGCAATCTGGTCATGACAGGGTTTTAGTAAATGGTAATAAAAGCACAATGCTTAATTGTAATGTCACATTCCATCTGAATAAATTTGGAAACAATTAAATATTTTTGGGTTTCTTTTTCCGTATCATTTGCAATTTGATTAAATTCATAACTATTTTGTACCTAGAATAATATTTCAGACCACTTCGTAGCAAACAGAAGTAATACAATATTATATAGAATGACTATTAATTACTATTCAGGTATGCTTGAAAAGAAAATATAGTCAATTTTATTGTAATTGCTTTCTGCCATGCAACCACTATTACTTGGAATTCATTAAATGTCATTAATAAAGGTAGCTTATTTGTAGAATATTAGTTGTTTTGGTACCGAGATAAAGCTAAATACATCGTTTAGTTACACGAGACACCATGTAAGATATAAAGTCATCTGGATAAGCAAACAGCATGTTATTAAAATGATGATGCTAGTGATTAAGGTGACGGTCTGACAATTTATTATCATCATAATGAAGTAAAAACCGGCCAAGTGTCGGACTCGCGCACCGAGGGTTCCGTACGTATATATTATGATGTTGATGATTTCTGAAAAACTGTGCTATTTAGACACATCGTTTTATTTTTCCTGTAACCTTTACATAAACTTCGGGTTCGCTTTTTTTTCGAACAAGAAATCACATAGATAATTTCAGATTTTTCTCTATGCAAACTTCGGAGATAAGGGAACTTCGGGAAACGGTATTTTTTTTTTACATTTTTCATCAAAATTCGAAAACCATGCTGCCTAAAAATAAAAATAAATGTTTGAGAATGTGCAAACAGCGTTCTTTCATATGATACCCCACATGCCCTAGTAGACTCCATTCGAATTTTTAAGACCCGCTTTCAGGCCCTGTTGCAAAACAGATATATTTTTTTAAATTTCTTTCTTGTTTGCAAAATAGTTGGGTAAACGTCATCTAAAACTATTACAAATTTCAAGTTGATAGCATTAGTAGTTCTTGAGATATCCAGCTGTGACAGACAGACAGACTTAGTCTCACCATAAGGGTTCCTTTTTACCATTTTGGTACGGAACCCTAAAAGTACCTACTACGAGATATAATTAATAGCACCAATTAGTAAAGCCTGATACTGGTTAATCCAAATATTCTATTTTATAATTATTTTCAATGTATAAAGTGTACTGAGACAGAATTACGAGTACAACCACGAGAGGTTTAACAGATTGAGTAAAGTGTTTGATGAATATCTTTAATAGATAAAACTTTGAGTTGCTAGACTGAATTTTATCTGAACGTCATTGGAATTACTGAAAGTTTATTAATTTACTATTTTGAAAGCATCTAAATCACGGCTATCTATTACCTAAATACATACTGATGAAAAATCAGAAACAAAATATATCCAGTAACAATACCAAAACAAAAAAAATCTAAGGAAAGAAAGAAGACTATGTATGTATGCACGTTGAAAGCTGTTAACTGGCGCGCGGCGGCGATATTAGCGTTTGTCGGCGCTGACAAGCGCTGGTTGTCAACGCTGGTTAGCGCAGGCAATTTTCATACTTTTTTTCAAATCACCGTGAACCAATGCGAACAAGTTGTTGTTGACAAGTTCCTATCTGAATTAGTCGGCGCCGGTTTGCATTGGTTCACGCTGACCAGCGCTGATAACTAGCGCTTGTCAACGCCGAAAATGGCTAATATCGGCGCCGGTTACCAGCTTTCTACGTGAATACACCCTTAGGCCGAGCTTACGTATTCAATTACGACCCACTTCATGACAAAGAGTAGGCCTTTGTCCCAACTGGGTAAATTATACACTGACTATGCTATGTTAAAGAAAACTTAGTGTATCTCCAAAGAAATGGTCAAAACCCCAAAGAAAACTAGCATGATTATTCGCCAAACCTCTAAAAAGTTACAGAAAAATCTCAAAATCGGAATAAAAATCTAGTACTTCTTATTATCTAGCGCTAACTAGCTCATTAATAGCTTCACCATTAACGATGTCAGTAGTAAAAACTGTCTGTTAGTATAACGGAAGCAGCTGATAATCAATTATATTCAATCCTACAGACAGTTGGAGCAAGACTGGACCGCTATATAACCGTCTGCTCATATAGATGAGCAGATAAAGTGTGTTTGTATGTTGCAGTATTGGAAAAAGTGCAGTGTTACCTTCATGCTACAATATGGGACCAAGTTTTTAACAACTACAGTAAATCATGAACTTGGAACTAAATTGCGATATCTGTTTTAAGCATAAGCCACGTCTTTCGTCGGGTGACAACGGATAACGAAGTCGAAATACTGTTACAATGTATGTAATGCGTCATTTTATATGAAGAAACTAATCATAGTTTTAGTAGGTTCTGACTAGATCACTAAAATGAGAAAAGCAATGTTGCGATCATTATAGACTTAGCATAAGATTGAGGGAATCAAATGACTTATCACTGACAACTTCCAATTAAGTTCTAGCAAAACATGTATAGTATCTAATGTTAGTATCCGAGAAAACAACCACAAGAATACTAGCAGAACACTAATCGACAGTTCACTAAGTTATAAAATACACACAGACTAGGAAGCTACGACGAATATTTCAACTCTATAAAATGTCAACCCTACAATCCAAGCAAATACAACAGAAAAACCTAGTCTAACGCCAGATATAACACAAGAATTCTGTCAAAGAAAACCGAGAAAGCTTTGAATGTACACGCTAAATGCATCGCACGCGATTCGAACGCATGGCTCACCGGCATTCAGATAAAAAACTAAGAAAGCAGCACAAGTAGAGGTGGTTTATAAATTAGTGTGCTCATCAGAGTTATATTATTACAGGCTTGATTGTTTGGTGGTAATGTATTGTATTGGTTGAAGGAAGTATTGATACCGCATCTTAGGTTGGTTAGGCAGAATTTGTAACTATCATGACTCTGGTCTTGCTATTCCAAGTTACTAAGTCAGTTAAGATTGAGTCCCATGTTAGTAGGGACGAGAATATTGACATTAATTTGGACACAAACACAGACTTCGGGATAAATAATGCAATATTTTCACTAACGTTAAAATTGATTACAGATTGCCAATTTGCTTTTCATTAGCAAGCTCCTTCCTAGAAAACGTTTTTTTTTAAGTTATATTATTATTATAGTTATATATTATTATTAATCCTTATCACTTGACGATTTGATATTCCATAGAAACATACTCGATACGGAAGACTCACATACGCATTAAATATATTACAAGTGAGGATGTATTTTTCATCAAGTAACATGTTCAATTTAACACTCCACCTACTGCCAATCGTATACAATTTTTACAACGTATCAATCACTATCATTATCACTAACCATTTGATACATCGACTTCCTTACAAGAAAATTACGTGCTACCTTCCAATTAATATCTTTTAATACTCAAACAATTCTAGTAACGGATACAACTAGAACATATCGTCCACATTTATTTCCATTTGGGTCCAAATCGGAAACGCTTCCTACTTGTGCGGCCATTTTCTTAGCATTTAGAGCGTGTAATCGTATAGAGGATGTTTCTAAAGATAGGTGTGAACCGGAGACGGCGGAAAACTTATTTTCTTTAACCTAATTAGTTTTAACTGCTGCTAATGAGGTAGGTATTAATGTGTGTGTTCTTTGTTTAATTTATTGAATTTTGTCTTGATGGCTTTGCTACTGGTTATTGCAGTGGCTAATTTCTAACATAATTAATTAACTGTAAGGGTGTTTTTTTTTAATATCAATATTATTAAAACACGGATCAAATACTTTCAGTATATTTTTATTTAGAAGTTGCAAAGATCAGTATAAAATATACTATACAATTTATAAATTAAGTGTTTTCAAATAAGATTAAATGTGCGGAGTCGTGAACCTGTGATCTAACAATATACGATTGATCTCAAACTGGAAAATCTTTCAATCCGAATTATAAAAATGTGACAACAAAATTAAATGCAAAAGTACAATGTTAAAAGCACTGATAAAAAAGTGATGACTAGAAGAAAATAAATTAAGTGCTGTTTATCAAATTAAAGTATATAAAGTATGCAAACTTTCAAGCAAATGTAAAACTGTGGTAACTTAGATTAAAAAACTATCACTACCAACATAGTCATAAAAAATAATACATTGCAGGCTAATTAAATTGTGTCTATAGTATGAATGATATATTTTCGGATCGAATATTGCTTATAAGATCCAAATCACTGGAAGACTAAACCTACCAATTCAATTAATAATAGTTACATGCCGTAACAAATACACATCCTCTACCCAGTATTAATAGGAGTCCAAGCAAAATTCCTATTCCTTGCACTAACGTCTTCTCTTTCATTGACACTTTCTTTCTTAGTAACAAATAATCTTTCTAGTCTACTCCTAAGTTCATCTGGAGTGATGGGAGATGCTGTTGAGGGTTCAGCTGACTTCTCTCTGTAGTAGTAGTCTGGGTGAGGTTGACGGCGATAGTAACCTGGAAAAAATATTGAAGGGTTAATTTTTCAACAAGAAACTAATAAAACCTGGATGTATCTTTGGAGTAGGCACTATTTTCATAAAGTTAATGTAAGGTAAGATTATAATTATATGAATCAACTACCAGACTGTAACTAAATTGCATTATAGAAGACAATAACATTTAAAAATACCCACAACTTAAACAAACGTACTCATAAATATTAATCAGCACTACTTAGACATCCATAAAATCACCAAATTCCCTAATTATTGGCTTATCACAAGCAAGTAAAAAATCAAATTTCATAAATATAGAAAACTTTAACTAGGTGAATGAAACTAACAGGAACTACCACTCAAACCATAAGAAATATATTAAAAGATCAAAACTACATAGAAGATAGTAAATCTACGCAATATAAAAGTTATTCAGCGCTTTTACCAAGGCCAAGCACTAACGAAACTGCTCACCCTGCTGAAGCAACATCACAAAATACTTACGCAATCCAATCGGTAGCATTTTCAACTTTAACTGTATGATTCTAAGGTCCAGAATAGTGAAATCCAAAGATATCATTGGAAGGCTTTTTGACTATGCATCGGCAAGAGGTGAGCGTACCTATCGGAAACGAATACGTTGTAAATGTCTCCGAGAGTTCAAACTAGATGTCGCTGTTTAAACCACAATTTCAATTCCTATACTCCTGAGAATTTTTGTTTGTGTGTGTATGTAGGTATCAATTTTGTTTTAATCTTCATGTTTCTGAGATACTTCTTATGATAAGTCTATAGAAGTTCTTTTTGCTGGTAAATATTTTAGTTGCATAAGAAAACGATGTGTTGTGATTGTGATTATAGATTAGTGTTAATAGTGCAAGATCAATGATTATAATTATTTACATAATCAGCACTGCCAATTTGTATCGTTATAGGTGATAGGAAAATAATTATTTTAAAACTATGTGAATGTGTTAAGCGTAAGCTGTATTATATGTACTTTGAAGCTCCCTTAGTAATTGTACGAGTCGTATGTCGTACTCGTACATGGCACGCGCGCATCGCATAGATCAGTCGGGGTTCAGCACTTTTCCGTCGCCTTACAAAATTGTAGTGTAACGCGACAATATAGTCAGGTGCTCTCATTCATACAACATTCCTAAATCATTAGTTACGTGGTAGATAAAAGTATTTAATTTACCATAATCTTTGGCTATCCGTGACTTATCAATTCAAGCTACAACCGATGTATGTGCGACCCATTCAGCAGTGCATACAGTTATAAACGAGACTGAAATGTTACCTATTGCTTTTCAGCCTCAGATTAATGTTAAAAGTACATAATTATCTGTACTAACCTGAAGTAGTATGATGATCATGTTCGTGAAAATGTCCTGGGTTCTGGTTCTCATAAGCATAGGACGAGAGGGATGGTCCTCCAAAACCTCCAAATGATCCTGATCCAGTTCCTCCAAATCCACTACTAAATACTGTGATGGCTAGAAGTGCTAACTTTGCAAGAAGGAACGCCTTTTTACTGGCAATCAATAGTAGACCCAGTAATATAGGCAGTAAAGTTGAGAGTTGGAATTTGAAACCGAGAAGGAATGGTACTAGAAGGTTCCTTGTTAAGAGACGACCTGCAATAGAAGAAAAAAGTGAGATTGTTTTTGTAAATATCAAACAGAATATTCATTATATTATAAGGGGAGCTAATCTTAGAAATGGTAAATTCAACACTTGTTAAATTGTTTTAGATACGAAACAGACAAAAATACTATTTCATAAAGTGAGGAAATACAAAAATCGTAAAATCCGATCGATCGATTAATTGACAGAAGTTAGTAGTTCTGCCAATAGACAGCGCTGTATAAGTTCAGTGTCAAGTCAACCTTGAACAGTGTTGTGTTAACTCGTTTCAAGGTAAATGGATAGATGGCGCTATATACAAAGTTATCACACCAAAATATTAAGATAGGTATTTAGATGAAGACTTGTTTTATTTTTTTTTGCTTTGAAATTATGAATAAAAGATAAGGTATATAAAAAACTATTGTTTTCCCAGTTTTAAGAGGAAGAAATGAAATATGTTTATTTGGCACATGTTCTATGTAAACACAATATAAAAACCGGCCAAGTGCGAGTTGGACTCGCGCACGAAGGGTTCCATACCATTATCTATATAAACGGCAAAAAATCACGTTTGTTGTAATTAAAATAAAACAAAAATGAAGGGGGTCCTTAAATATTTCTATTATTTTCCCTTAAATATTTATTTTATTTTAATTAAATTATTTATTTTTAAAGTGAATATATAACTAAATATTCTGTGAATATTTCAAGCGTCTACCTGTTGCCGTTATCAATATCGAGCAAAAACGAGGAAAAAAAACAGTTTTTTAGTACTTGTTGTTATAGCGGCAACAGAAATACATCATCTGTGAAAATTTCAACTGTCTAACTATCACGGTTCATGAGATACAGCCTGGTGACCGACGGACAGACAGACAGACAGTTCCCGTTTCACCCTTTGGGTACGGGACCCTAAAAACAAATATAAAACTTAATTCTAAAAGCAAGTTAAGTAACATTATTTTGTAAATCAAACTGAAATAAATAGGAATAACAACGCACCTGTGGATACCTCAGCAGGTTGTTGGTAAGAAGACCTATCTTTAACTCTGGGATCCATAACAAACTCAAGTACTCCATTGGCTAACGTTGGGCCAATCCTCATGACCAACCCAGGATAGAATGTGCTGAGGTCCCAATGGAGAGATCTCTTGGAAATCAAGTTACCTGCATCTTCTAGTATTGAACTGTAAATAAAAATAATGTTGTAGTAGGCAGATGGAAAGATAGATCTAGATAGAAAAAACAACACAACACACAAAAGCACGATTAAATGATAAACAAGTACAGATGCCAGCACATTAAGCTACTTCAATCGGTCAAATTGTTTAATAGATTTTCAACTTTATCCCTACAGTGTAAGGTTCAAGGTTGATTAGGAAAATTTTACAGTTTCGAATAGCTTGACCTGCTTTGGCGTCTGTACATCAATATTAAAATCATGATGGTGCTATAATCAAACAAAAAACACTTCACTTTTTTAAGGAACACATAATGACTATCATCATTCCCTTGACATAAGAAAAAGATTTATTTGGTTTCTTCTATGACTATGGCACACAAAAAAGGTAATAAAAAGTCTATTCAAATTCTACCAAGACACTTAATAGAATTTGAATAGACTTTTTTAGGTCTAGTTTAATACATAATTACTGTATAAATGGCATAACAAAAATACTTGTTAGAACAGTGACCGTTGAAACTTTTTGAAAGTTAATTCCCATTTTATTCGTGTTCACAAGTTACTTATTATATATCTTGCGTGGATTTCTAGTGTTGGGTGGATAAACCAAGTTTGCTGGTCGCATTTTAAGTTAGAACGTAACCAAGTAATTAAAAATAAGTATACCGGAAATCCATGGGATCTTTATCAAGAAAAGCGCCGATATCCCTCGGAGTCTTTTCGTCTCTCACGAAAGAAAC
The DNA here is from genome assembly GCA_963921375.1 of Tiliacea citrago. NCBI lineage: Eukaryota > Metazoa > Arthropoda > Insecta > Lepidoptera > Noctuidae > Tiliacea > Tiliacea citrago. Next base: position 2,302,180 of record OY992802.1, read on the forward strand.
ACCAGTAGCCAGACTAAATGCATCAGCCTCATCATACTTATTCAATTTATTTAACAGCTCTTTGCCAAAACACACTCCGACATCAGTACTTCGTCTTACACTAATACATTCATTCAACTGACTATCATCCACATGATTGCCTTTGATTTCTTCACCTTCTTGCAAATCAATTTCTATTGGTATCACTTCAACAACTAGTATAAGTAACAACACACATCTCAAATCTTTTATTAGACACATTTTGGATTAGGAACTTGATTATCAGCACATACTACAGTTTCCACGGGCACAACTATCCTTGTTGCTACAATTGTAACTTTAAAAACAATATCAAGTCCCAGTTGGTTATATAGACTTTCCATGTTCTGTTCCGGTGAACTTTGCCATTGTTTTGGTTGTTACGCCAACTTCTCACACAGACAATAGGTGAAAATTCGCCGAGGATAATTTGCGAACTATCTTTGTGAACAATCTCTAATTCTGTTACGCCAATTGCATAATATGCGTAATTTTTGGCCGTAGCTGGTAAAATTACGTATGTTTTTTACGGTGGGTTGGGTGTAGAGATCAATGGAAATACAGCTTTTTTTGTTTGTATTGGGTTTCATGATTGCATTATCTTACAGAAGGTTTTCAATGAAATGGAATTAAGGATTATTTAACTTTTTGTAAAGTCTTACAAAAAGTTCAGGTTACTGCAGTTAACCTAGGTTAGTAGACTATTATGCGTAGTGTAAGTCTTACATTAGACTGACTTTCGAGCTACCAATTGGAGCCTAATGTCTGACATAATGCTATAATTGGCAGCTCAATAATCTAATTGACAGCTGGCGCAGTGGTTAGTAATTGGCTTTTGAGCTACACTTTGCTTTTATTGTTCTTGAATAATGATTACTTATACATTGTATTATTCGAGTACAGTTTGTACATACTTAGAAGCATTCTGTTCCTAATTGTGTGACTCACTGCTCTAAATCAGCAAAGTGATTGCTTGAAAGTGAAATTACGATTGGTGATTCATAATCGATCAAAAGGACTTATCTGTTATAACTATAAGTAATCTTACTTACCATTTTATCCCTTTAAATGTCTTATTATCTGTCTTCCCTGTAATACTTAATTGTAAGAGTTTATTTACGTTTTATTTGACAAGATTAATCTTAGCAGTTAAGATCAATCCTGTCAAATAAAACGTAAACACAAACTCTTACTTTTTAAATGACATTACACATAAACAGCCAAAACTTAGCGATACATATGAAGCCTTTGACCCCACATTGTCTCACAGACTCCAACTCATTTCATACATCTTAAACACCATGCATATTTACGGGATTTACATTCTTGTCACTCAACTGATAAAGGCTACAATTCTGTGCAAAAGCGAAGTTTGTTACGGCGGTTTAAAAATTAAAGTGCTTAAAGAGTGAAAGTATTTTTTTTTTATGTCCGTCTCAAGGAGTAAAAGTTTCTGATGTAATATTTTCAAGTTTTAAATGACAACACGGATAGATTTCACGTCTTTTTATAATTTTATTAGCAATTATTATAACCGCTGTTGTGTTTATATGTTGTTGCAATGTTATCAAAAAAAAAATATTCCTAAGAAATTCAAAAATGTTTAAATTAAAATACAACTTCTAGTTTAATTTTTTGTCATATATTTTAAGCTTTAAAATAAACGAATTGTTTAGTTTAGTTTAGTTTATAGCTTTTTAGTTTTGACTTGTGGTCCTGTTCTAGCATTACCTATTATTTCATTTATTAACATACGAGTACTAATCCTGCGTATCATTATTTAATTTTTAAATACTAAATATTTAATAGGTATAACACAAATTTTATTCTAGTCTGACATGCTTTGAACTAAGACCTAACATCATTGTCATCAAATAATATAATTTAAGGTTCTAAAATATCACAAAAAATCGGGCAGGTGTTTTAGGGTTTCGCATTTTTTGTTGTCCGCGGCCTCATTCATGACCTAAGAGAGTTCCGTACATTAGTCATCGACAAGTTGCTTTCGCTGCTGTCGCCCGAGGCCCATCGGCTTTCTGTATCTCATGTATTTTATGTAACCTCCCCCTCTTTATTCTCCCACATTTATTTACTTACAGAGCCATGCACTTCCTATTTACTTTTACATTCATTACTTACGTTATACTCATCAAAATAAGAATCAAAGTTGCTTAGCGTCAGTCGTTCGATATTCATAATTAACTTTGTCAGAGTAAACCACGTCTAGAGTTCACACACCTTTGCGAGCATGCTCGTTTCAAGTACAATCATACAGCATTATGCCAATGCGTTAAAGTCCAAAATCGTGAATCAAATAATACAGAAAACAGGTATTTGCCTTGTCCATCGAACATATTTAAATTTACCGCTATCGAATTCGTAATTCGATTACTATCACCCGTAACATCGTAAGCATAACGTTCAGAATTGCTCGATTAGAAGTTTATGAGATGAATATTAGATTTGTAGTTTGCTAAGGAAAAGCGTTGGATGTAAACCGGACACAGGAACGCGTGTGAAGTGAAATTTCTTTTTTCTCTCTCTTTTCGAAAAAGGATGTCGTAGGTGCGTCTGACACAAATATCTTTTGATGACGTACTTAAATATGGGTATAATTAAAGAATGTGGTTCTAATGTCATCCATGTGGGTTGTATTTGTCATAGACTCGCCTTTTTGTATATAAAGGACATTCAATTCTTGACCTCTCAGGTCAAGAATTTAATGTTTTGGGTGAAACTCTTTTCTTAGTAAAACGATAATTTATTGTTAACGTTGCTGTCTATATTTTGCAGTTAGCTGTAGCAGCTTTCTGTTTATGATTGTAAGTATTGGAACTAAGTATTGCTTATTCATTTTATAGTTTTGCGTACTGGTCTGCTATTTTTATAAATTCAGTCATTCCAACACGATCCCATTGTCATTTTGCTAAAAGTTCGTAATCTGGTAAATTCATAATGGTCGATCATTGGTCGGTCAATGTTCTCGTAATATAATTGTGTTATTATAATGGCATTGTCGTATTGCCATTATTATAAAACCCATTAGTAGAAATGGCATTAATTAGTCATTATGTACGAGATTACCAATAATTATATGCAATTTATTTCAATGTAGTGTCAGTGGCCGACCATTGGAAAACCTTAATCACGCCATTACCAAACTTGTCAAAATCAACAATTATGAAATCAATGGTCGATCCATTCTGACACTATTGTAATAGCAGACTTGAGGCCCTGATTAGCTTCATTACTTTTTATAATTGACTAAACTTTAGTTATTAGTCTATCGTTGACAAGTGCATTAGTATCATGACACAATTTGTATGAGATTGCTACTTAGCTTAGCTCAGGAAGAATTTCGGATTTTGAAGAAAAAACATACCTACTATTGTTAGAATTAAGGCTCGTGCAGACCGGCATGATATCGCGGGCGTGACGCGAGACTAGTAGCACAATTTTTTTCGTTGCGCCCGCGATATCGTACCAGTCGGTACGAGCATTTAAATAATCATAGTGAGCACAAACAACAATTTATGTCAAAAATGAATAACGAAATCGACTTACAGGCTTCTAATGTCACTATTCTTCTACAGGATTCATCAAATGCATATTTTTGTTATTCCAAGAACAATATACATTGAAAATCCCACAATTTATTTGACAGTTGCAGAAGTTTCAGTGTCGTTACCATCGTCATCATCATTCAGCTGAAAAGCATCTCCACAAGTTCGGTCCCGTGTTTCTCTCAACCAGCAAATTCCCGCTATATTCACCATGTCTTCGATCCAGGAGCTTAGTCTGATCCATAATTTAATGTAGATCGTCATCAGGAGAGTTTTGAATATGAATGTGGATGGCTATAAGAGTTGAGAAAGATCAAACAAAACGATGGATGGTTTGTGTGAAAGATAATATGGCTGGAAAGGGTGTGACTTCTAAAAGTTCTAATAGAGATGTATGGACAAAAAACCGGCCAAGGGTCAGTCTGACTCGCGCACGAAGGCTTCCGTACCATTATCTATAAAAACGGCGAAAAAATCACGTTTTTTGTATGGGAGCCCCCTTAAATATTTATGTTATTCTGATTTTTAGTAAGTGTTGTTATAGCGGCAACATAAATACATCATCTGTGAAAATTTCAACTGTCTAACTATCACGGTTCATGAGATACAGCCTAGTGGCAGACGGACAGAAAGACAGACAGACGGCCGGAGCCTTAGTAATAGGGTTCCCGTTTTACCCTTTGGGTACGGAACCCTAAAAACCACTGACAACATCATGACAATGTTGCCTCTAAACAAAAGAAGGTAATGATGCAAATGCTGTCTTATTATCCCATCTAAGGGCCGACCCCAAATAAGGGCAAGATATGGACGATGGTGATGATGCCGTCAGTCGTGTAAAGCCCCATTTCGAAGCACTCTCAAATACGTGCATAAGTCACACCTCTAACTTTCGCTATCCATTGCGTACACAAAGGTCTTACACAACATGTTCAAATTAAACACACAATGAGATCCGCATAGAAACTGGTGATGTACTACGAATTGGCACTAACTCGCAATCGTCATTCATTCATACTTATTTTGTAGTAGTATCTTGGTTCTTTTACGGTTGTAAATCGACTTGTTAATTTGCGGCGCATGAGTTGGTCTAAACATTTTATTTATCGCAGTAAGATCTATATCATGTATAGTTTCCAACTTCGACCAACAAGGTTTCCAAAGAAAATACTCATCAGGCCTGAAATGTAAATCTAACGCAAATAGTTAAGACAGACACCTCAAAAGTTAAATGACTCCTCAATAAAAAACTAAAAGCTTAATTTTTATAATTTACTAACTTTTGCCAGCGCCTTCGCCCGTGTTAATGTCCGACAAACAGATAAACGGACAAAAATTCTGAAAACTATATTTTCGGCATCGGACTCATTAACACATTGTAGCAATTACTTTTTTTCAAAAATATTCAATGTACAGTTCTGTTTTCGTTACTATTATATTCCAGAAAGAAAGAAAGAAAGAAAAATAATTGTATTTGTCACAGAGACACGTGCATAAGAAAACATAATTAACTCGAGTAGGTAAACAAAAATTTAAACAAAACAGATCTACGTATTAAGAGGAGACTCCGTATTTTTATATTATTTTGCATGAATATTCTGAAACAGTCACACATACAAGCAAAATGAAACTTTAGTGTAAGATTTATTGGGTCTTATTCTTTCCATGTTGAAGACAGTTACGTAATTGTAATATTTTCTCTAAATAAATTTTTATTCGAAAATAATGTCTTTTTTAAGGATATTTATGAAAAACAAACAAGATTGTTTGGCTTTTATGTCTAAAAAAAATATTCGCAATAAGAAAATATAGCAACTAGATATTTTTTCTCTAGATCATTTTTTACTTTAGTTATAAACGAAAATATAAGAATTGAGACTTACGCTATTTAGTTTCGTACTCGAACACGATCAAAGAGCACACGCGATATTCAACTTTATTACTGATGTATTAGCGTTTAGCACATAACGGAGTGGCAGGGGGGAGCAAGGGGCGGAGCTTGCGTTCGAAATTTGATTTAGACTGCCTGCTCTTAATCACGAACACAAAAATCACATAGTCTGCAGCAGCACGTCATGACTGAGACAAGAAGGCTTCCACTCAGCATGAGGTTATGCTTTGGAGGACCCACAGCACAGCGCTGATTTTCAGTGGTCACACGTAAGGTATAGATTATAACATATTATATCCAGAGATATTTGGACAATTTGATATATTTGTCATAAAACACCACACACTCACAAACGAACGCAGACAAATAATTACGATCGAATAATACAAGTTCTACAAAATAAAATTATTTATATCAATGTCTCGGTACATTCACGAACCTTTATGATAAATACCTTAGCATAAGCATAAGCATAATCAGCTTAATAATGTTGCCACTGCTGAGACACAGGCCTCATCTCTGAGAGAGGGAGTGGGCTATGATCCACCACGTGGGGCCAGTGCGTGTTGGTAAATAATTTACACAAAGTAAAGTGCCTGCCTGGGTTCGAACCTTTGACCTACAACTTGTGAGTCACGGCCGTTTCTGCTGGGCCACCACTACTCTTTAAATACCTTACATTTTCGTAATATTCAAAGTGATTTTCTCTTGAAAAAACGATTTTAACTTTGAGAAAATACCTATTTCATAATATTTCTACCAATACTTTTCGAGAAAATTGCATTTGAAACTTACACAAAGGACAATGCCAGAAACTCTATAGAGCTTTGACCCACCAAATAAAAGTTGGTTTACAACCATGTTAAATGTAGCAGTCTATTGCTGCTTTATTTGTGTTATCTAAAAATATGTTTAAATGTCTTTAGAACTTGCGGTTTATGTTTAAATCTAAGAACAATTATTACATTTAGGTTAGGTACCTTAAGATTAAGTTAAGTGCAGTTATAATTGTAGAAATAATTAAATAAGTTGTGTATATTGTTAATTGTAACAATACAGCACTTATTTAATTATTTATTATTTACTTTTTTGTCCTAGGATGTTTGGCTACGAAAGGAAGGAATGACATAACACCGACGTCAACAAAAGATAAGTAATACCATTGACTTAGGACTTAACTGTCCTGACTGGTGATCGGTAATAAATAATATATAACAATTTATAAAAGTGATGCATTTATTAATCATAGATAGAGATGAGATGATGAGATGATGATGATAGATAGAGAGAACACAACACAATAATAACAATACAAGAGATAACACAACACAATAATGATCAACACAATGATGGGTTTGCTCATGACCTTAGTCTAGGTCAGAGGTGACAGAGACAAAGTTGACGATGGAGCGAGCTTACCCAGAAGAAGCCTGCGCACGCTCACTTTGAAAAGATTAGGGTTGTATGCGTTCGGAAACACAGACGCAGGCAGAGAGTTCCACTCCTTTGCTGTGCGCATTATAAAGGACATTTGGAAACGCTTAGTGCGAATTGGTGGAATAGCAACCAGGAAGGGATGGTACCCCGTAGTGTGCCTAGATGATCGATAATAGAAGGGGGCCGGTAGAATGAGGTCGTGGAGCTCTTGGGCACACTCACCGAAGTACAATCTGTAGAAGACCGACAAGCAGGCAACCTTGCGGAGAACCTCTTAGCTCTGAGTTCCACCTCAATAAATAGAGGATTTAATTCATATTAAGGAAATAAATGCAGACTTAATGGATTTCTAAAATGTGCACGAGATGCCTAATCACATTTGTCACTATTGAACAGGTCTTAATGTATTAGAATTTTTAGCTCTTTACGATGAAATACCTGTACTTGGAAAAGTCAGTAACGGGAAAACATGTTTAGCAATATATCTAAAAAAACTCAGAACTGATGATAGCGATAGTAAATTATCAACTCTTTTCAATATGCCACGGTCTACAATAGAGCTTTATTCTAATACAGTAAGACCTGTCCAATAGTGACAAATATGATTAGGCATCTCGTGTACATTTTCAAAATTCATTAAGTCTGCATTTCTTTCCATAACATGAATTAAATCCTCTATTTGTTGAGGTGTAAAACTACTGGTTAAGTTACTATTGTTATTCAACAATGACCATTCGTTGCCATATAAATGTGTTCCACAAACACGGGAGTGAATTGGCACATATATATGGTATTGTTTAAGAAGCATGACCTTAATTAGCAAAGGAATTAAGTGCCCAGATTGATTAGCACAGCCTTGAAAAATACAATGCCTAGAAGTATTTGCTGCACGTTTATAATGTGGTAAAATAATATAATTCCTTTCAGCGTATTCCATTGGAGCCCGTTGTTCTTGCGGTGGAGGTAGGGGTGGTGACACTGGTATTTCTCGATGAGGCACTGGCAATTGCTCTGGGTCAACTGGTAGATTTGGAAGTGCAGCATGTTCTTCTGTGCCTGGTTATCCTCTTAAAACATCTTGTGATAGATGGCGATTAGCACGCATCCAACACAGATGACATACAAATGCATATCTTGATATCACCTACAAATAAATAAAACATTTGGATGCTTAACAAATGATTTAATTAAAGTAATTTTTTGACATGTTAGTTCAATGATCAATGCTAATCATATGGGTCACGGGACAGGGAAAAGGTTTAATACATTAGTACTGGTGTAAGGTTGACTGGTAGAAAATGCCTCAGGCACTAAGCCCACTCTTGTATAGTTTTTTTTTTAACCTGTGCATGATGTTTTAATAAATTAGTACTGACCTCATTGTGAATATCTCATGAAAGTATAGTCGCTATTAATGGATCACTGGCTTCGAGTGTATGATATCTCACACGCCTTCTTGTTTGTAAAACAGAATGTCCACATCCAAGACAAACATGTGTGTGACCTAGACCTCTTTCAGCATTCATATTTCCATTTGTACAATGCTGGTCTAGCCGCAAGAAGCACTCTTGACAGACTACAGCTTCTGGTGGAAGCTGTAAGGTAACAAAATATGGTTCAGATAAACAAGTTCATTATTATGTACACCATTCACACAAAAACTTGACTATTTTGCCTATAGGTCCAGTTATTCTAGATACATTTAGGTAAGTTTTCATAGTTTGTTGCATTATTGTAGGTTACAAGCCAAGCAAACCTGCAGTTAGTATAATCATTATGATTTTGGATTTTTCGCTACGGTCAAATAAGATCAATAAATAACCTAGTATCTACATACCTGTTGCAACGATTTCCATGTTGCGAGAAGAGTTTGCAGTGCAGATTGTAATGAAGATACAAAATGTCTGAGCATCTTGTCGACGCACAAGTGACAATTTATCACCTCAACATCGTTAACCGAATCGGAAGCAATGATCAGAATAGCACACAAGAAGCACAAGCAAAGCAAGCACAAGTAGCACAAGTCGGCGAAATTGAGACCGTGTACAAAAGCAAAAAATCGTCGTGAAAAAACAAAATGCATTACTTTTTGACATAGCGATGCGCGTCAATGACGTTTCGTTACACCTAATGACATACAATGCTCAAATGTGAAATAATGATTAGAACATAATAACATTCATAATTATTATATATATTTATATAAAAAAACATTATTTTCAATTACTGCTTGTATTTAGACCAAACACATGTTATAATCCATACATAATACATGTCATTTTTAATAAAAAATCTTGTTTTGTTCCGCGTGTATGCGTACCAAGTAACGCAGATGGTCGCGATAAAAACAGGAAATAGGACTTGGGTTTTTAAACTCCTTTTTTCTCAATTTTTTAAACCGCATGTTTATCAGAATAACAGATAAGTAACAAAGGATCCTATTTTTATGCGAGAATTTTTTATTAATTTACATTTATTGTAAATTAATGAAAGGGTGGGGCAGGATCTGGCATTGTCATTTATAGGTATTTATGCTCTTCACTGCACATAGCAACAGTTGCATAACAACATTAGCATAATCATAAAGTATATCCTGCCAAGCGTCACATATGAAGTCGTGTAGCTACACAGTGTATGCAAAACGAGAAAGTGTTAAGTGTCCAGGATGTGGCATTACATGAACTACTCTGTTTGTTAATGTTATTGCCTCATCAGTGACGCTGGTTGATTCGGAATTTCGGATGTTTTATTTAGATGGTTGATTGTATCTGTTCTTCTTATTGTTTACGCACTGTTGAATTTTAGCTGTTAGCGGGCTGAGTGTCTTCTTTTCTGCCATCTTAGAACGTTGGTGTCCTTTTTTCTGGTGTGTAATAAAATTATTTTCATCATCATCATTGGCAGCCGTGGCCTACTGAGTGTAGGGCTCAGCCCTTTTGTGAAATGCTTTAGGGTTATTAAAATAGTTGTTGAATGTTGTCTATTGCTTCAAAATCTCGGCTTTTAAGAATACCAGTTTGGAGAGAATATGCTTATTCTATTTAGTCATGCTCTAAGATTTGAAGGATTGATTGATAATCTGTTTTTATTCAAAAGCGTTGTTAGTTTTATGTCTCAGTCTGTAGTATGTTCAATTCTTCTGTTATTTCTTTTGATGGTAATATTCGTCCTCTATCTTGTTTTGTTTACTCTTTCTCTCTCTTCCAATAAATGTAGATATTTGAGAAAATAAGGAGTTTCTTTGCTTATTTTAGGAGTAGCTTAGGAGTTTCTTTATAATATGCTTTGCGATGACCCAGATTATGTTGTAGATATAATAGGAATGTAACATCGAAGTCTGACCTTCAAAGCAGATGGACATCAAATCGTATGCGAATTGAGAAAGTATATTCAGGATGTGCCATTGCGTGGACTACTCTGTTCGCTAATGTTATTGCTTCATCAGGTACGCTAGTTGATTCGGAATTTCGGAGACTGTTGATTTAGGTGACTTATTTGTATCTATTCTTCTTATTGTTTACGTACTATTGACTTATTACTGTTGGCGGGTTGTGTGTCCTCTTTAGAACATTTGTGTTCTTTTTTCTGGTGTCTAATTAAATTCTCTTCACAGTGGTTTATTTAAATAATAATAGTCGTTGACCAATTTGTCAATATCCCTAATTTTAAGCTTACCAGTTTGGGGACAATGTGCTATTTCTGTCATGTGATCCAAATGATTGATTGCAATGTTCTGTTTTACTTTAATATCTAGTAATAGTATGTTCTACTCTCGGTTTCATTCGTCCTGTGTTTTAATCTGTTTTCCGTGTTATTTCGATTAATGGCAATATTTAAGAAAATAAGGACTTTCTTTGAATATGCTTTTCAATGACCTAGATATTATAATGTTTAGCAGTAAAAATGATAGGAATGTAACATCGAAGTCTGACCTTCAGAGCAGACGGACATGAAATCGTATGCAAAGTGAGAAAGTGTCATAAATTAATTATTATAATATTCAGGATGTGCCATTACGTGAACCACTCTGTTTGTTAATGTTATTGCCAAATCAATGACGCAGTTTGATTCGGAAGTTGAGGTTCAGACAGATTGTGTAAGATATGTTTTAGGAAAGAAGAGAAAATAGAGAGAAAGGATGCATGGCTTTGGGGTCAATCAATATTTAGCCGCCTGTGCTAGAAGAGTGACATGTTCAACTGTAGACATGTTTTAAATATTAATAGTCACATTCCAACGATGAATAAACGACCACAAGTTGAGTTTTGGCCTACCATATAAACCTCTTTTTAACCGACTTCCAAAAAGGAGGAGGTTCTCAATTCAGCGGTGTTTTTTTTTTTTGTTTGTTACGCTATTACTCCGTTAATTATGGACCGATTTTAAAATTCTTTTTTTTTTTGAATACTCCCGAGGTGGTCCCATTGCCACCAAATCAGAATCAGATGAGGGGATCCCATGGAAATCGAGGGAAACCCTCAAACTTTATAGGCAAGCCTATAGCGATTCGGGTATTTTTTATAGTAATTCGTGTATTTGCTCTCGGAAAGCACCATTTGGTGAAGTGGAACTGATGATGGAGACAACATATGGCCGCAGGAACAATATAATAATGAGTACCCCTATTTAACGGGTTGCGATTAAGCAATTTATGCTCGTCACTATGCATATGGTGAGTGGCAGTTCTTCTGGTTCTTACCAGGAGAACTCCTCAACAATCAACGTCCCAGCATCAGAAAAAGCAATATTTTGTAAAAGGTGATGAGCAGTTAACATAGGCTATTGTAACTTACATAAATTCAAAACTGACCCACTAAAAAGTGGAACATAAAAAACTTTTTACAAAAAAATAAGAACTGACTACCAAAAATAACACTACAAAGTAAAAAATAACTTTAATTTCGGAAGTCAGTGTCTTTGGATCTGTATTTGAGTTTTTTGGGTATTTATAATAGTAAATTTTCGTCTATTTTATTAAATAATTTTTAAAGTATTTATTTTAAAATTATAAAAAAAATATAATATCTGAAATCCTTACAACAAGCCCTTTCATTTGATATGTCACACGGTAGAGTTTGCTAAACTTTGTGTGAACAAAAGTGACCCCCATATTCAAAATTAATTTATTTACGTTACACGTCTCTATTTGGGTCACAGAAGTTCATATAATTATGTATACCAAATTTCAACTTAATAGGTCCAGTAGATTCGGAGCAAATCGGTTGTAACAGAAGAACAGACAGATAGACAGACAGCCAGACAGACACAAGAGTGATCCTATAAGGGTTCCGTTTTTTCCTATTGAGGTACAGAACCCTAAAAATGAGAACACGACATTTCTCAGGTCCTGGCAAATGTATGGACGATGAAACACAGCAAGTAGATACTGTGCTTAGTCATAATCAAGCAGATTGCGTGTTTCTTTCATCTCATATAACTTGGTAATACGATCGCGCCCCACTTCCGATGAACGACGAAGATCGCGTTATTTTAAAGTAAATTGTGCGTTCAAATCAATTTACCCTGGATTTACTTCATTGAGATGTTCAGTAACGGTGTTGCTATGGCTGCTGGTTATGGGCGTTCCCATAACACGCTGGGCATTGGTTGTTTATTATAATTTGCAAGTAACGCAACCATATCTTTATGTTTTATAGTGGCGCTTGCTGGAAAAAAAAACACTCAAAATGAATGTATTTTTTTTGTGTTTTTTTAAAAAGAACCAGGTTCTTAATAATTAATTACAATCTAGCCTTTAAGACTAACAAGCAATTTGAATCTAACCTAATTTTTAATATTATCAATCAATCAACTCAGCCTATAGCAGTCCACTACTGGACATAGGCCTCTCCGAGGCTGCGCCAGTCTGTCCCAGCCACCTCTTTTAGGTCATCGGTCCATCTAGCTGGGGGGCGCCCCATACTACGCTTGCCGATACGCGGTCTCCATGCCAGGACTCGTCTGCTCCACCGACCATGGGTCCTTCGACAAACATGGTCAGCCCACTTCCACTTCAGCTTGCTTACTGTGCAGGCTATGTCGGTAACTCTGATTCTCTTCCGTATAACTTCATTCCTGATTTTATCCTTCAGAGAAACTCCGAGTATAGCCCGCTCCACAGCACGCTGAGTGACCTTGAATTTGTGGACCAGCCCGACTGTTAGTGTCCACGTTTTGGCACGGTATGTCATAACGGACAGGACGCATTGGTTGAAGACCCTAGTCTTCAAACACTGCGGGATTGATTTAATATGATACTTATTTTAAAACTTAGAATAGTGTTTATTGCACTTGGCACAAAGAGAGTCTTTCTTAGAGTCAGATATTATTATAATATAAACACTTTTTTCATGTGTTATATGTCATTGTTACTATTATTTCTACACTTGTTACACTACACTAACTCAAAGGGTTTTGTTCGTTTTAATCTTCGCACTATATTTGTGTTGTCTAACAGCTGAATTGCCTCGACGTTCACATGTCAGTGGAGTCTGTGTTCATGGGCCTCAGCAAATTTTTGAATTATGTTGGTGACGGGTTCCATTTTTAGGTCACGATAGAGGTCTTCATTTCTTATATAGCAGGGCGCGTTAACAATACGCCTGAGTACCTTATTTTGAAATGTCTGTATCATTATGATATTGGTCGGTTTAGTACAGCCCCACCCCAGTTGGATGCCATAGGTCCATATCGGTATGAAAATATATATAATAACATTTTGTTATGTATCGATAGGCAGGAATTCCGTCCAATCAACCAATACATGTTTTTAAAACGCATGTCTAGTTCTTGCCTTTTCTTTTTGACGTGCGCTTTCAAGCGCAGTTTCGCGTCAAGCATTATGCCAAGATATTTGACTGTGTTTGCTTAGGGCACTTGTGGTGGTAATCACAAATCTTGTTGGTGAAATCAATGTAAAATGACTTTGATTAATTCAATTTGATTCTCCATTTTTGTAAACTTTATTAACTGCGATTTGTACCCTTTTGACTGCTTCCTTGTGGCATGAGCCCTGTAGCGAAAGGTCAGAATACCTAGTATTATTTTCTAGCTCTGATATATCATACATGTACAATAGGTAGAGGACTGGACCCATCACACTACCTTGGGGCACACCAGCTTTAATATTTTTTAAATTGGAACAGGCATCCTCGTGCCTCACTCGAAACATTCTATCTGCAGTGTATGATTCCAAGATATCGGCAAAATCATTGGGCAGCATTAATCTTAGCTCGTTTATCAAACCCTTAACCCTTTATCAAAAGCTTGGCCTACATCTAAAAATCTGGTGGAGCAGACTTTCTTATCTGCAAGCGTTCTCTCAATGATGTTGGTAATTCTATGTACTTGGTATATTATGGAGTGTTTCTCTCTGAAACCAAACTGATGGTCAGGTATCAAGTTTCTCTGGTTTATAATAGGTTTTTCGGCATTTTAAAAACAATTTTTCAAACAGCTTTGATAGTACAGGCAACAGGGAAATGGTTCTATATTGATGATGCTTCATGAGGTGGTTTACCAGCTTTGCAATTAATCAGCAACTTTCCACGGCTCAGGTACATGCTTTAACACGAATGCAGCATTGATAAGTCTGGTAAGTTTGACGATGGCTTTACGCGGAAAATGTTTCAGGATTTATCCCGTAATTACGTCATATCCTGGAGATTTTTTCAGGTTAATGTTCTGAATTTCCTTTAAAACTGATTTCGGGGTCACAAGCTTTCTGGGTCTTTGATCTTGCAGAATATTGGCAACTGTAGGTTGAGACCTCGAATCGGAAAACGTAAGGTAGGACGCCCTCAGGCTAGGTGGAGCGAAGATCTTCGCAGGGTGGCTGGTGGCAGCTGGATGAGAGTTGCCGAGAATCGAGCTGAATGGCGTGCAATTGGAGAGGCCTATGTCCAGCAGTGGACTGCTACAGGCTGATGATGATGATTATAGTGATGTAGGTTGTCTACAGAGTTGTCATTTGGCTGAAAGGTTTGTTTAAGAGCTTAGAGCTTTTTGCTCATTTTCCGTTACCATTTTTGTTAAGAGGAATTTGTGTAATCGGCCTTTTGAGTGACTTTTTCGCTTTCCAAAGCAAGTATTGCGTAGTGTGGTCGCTGGTTAAATGACACAGGTTAGTATTGAAAGCTTCATCTTCAAAGGCTTGTATATTTCTCTTTAATCTTTTCGTAAGATTGTTTAATAAAGTTTATCTGGCGGGAATCTAGTTTGCTGCCATTTTTTTCATTGATTCCTTTTTTCAGATAATAGGTCTATTATCTCCTTTGAGTATGTATTTCCTCTATTTTTTTTTATAAACTGCGGTTAAAAACTTCTTTAAAAAGCAAAGGTCAGCTCGATTCTGAACTAAACAAGATTAGCAATAATGTCCATCAATGTGTATGGAACAACACACCGCAGTTTATTATTTTATATATTATTATTATTTTTTACTGAACAGACTTTTACCCATAGTTTTGGGCTTAAAACTGACAACGGAAGGCAGGCATAAAAAATTGTGATAAGCATTAAATTTTTTTGCAAATAAATGACTAGGTTAGTAATGTCAATTCAATATATGCTGTGACGGAAATAAGCTTTAGATGCTGCTGACTGAGCTTCGACTCGAGATGTATGAAGAGTTACGTTGTAATTCAGGAATTTCTTAGCAAACTAATTGATACTTAATTAATCTAACCAATATAGTTCACTGACCTTACTGCTGTTAAAATAATTTTAATAAACAGATCAGTGTACCTACTAACAATGATCATAATTATTGGAAATGAAGAAGACATCAATTAATTAAATTCCATGCATGTAGGTAATTTGCGTGTCACTAACCATGATGTTGTAATTTATTCAACAATCGATTTAAGAGTTAAACGCAATGAAAACGAGAGTTTTTGTATTCTATTGAAATTTCGCGTGATATATGTGTTCGTTGCATGTGATGACATTTACTATAATGAACTATTATGTAATGAGGTTCAGGAGCTCTTCAGTCTGCCTGTACGTTGCATCTTTAATCCTATTGATAACACATGTTTACTGGTATTTATATTATATTAGTTCAATTGTGTAACAAATTTAAGGAAATTCATTAACAAGGGTTGAAACTCACAAGCTAATCATAATTTTCCAACCTCATCATCCCATTGATGTGTATAGGCACCCTCTTTTGTATGCCATCTTCCCCAGAGGAGAACTTTTCTATTTTGTCACTAATTTCTGCTTAATTCAGCCAGCTTTTCACTTTAGTTAGTAAGAGGTCTACTTATGCCAAGCGTATGTAGGGTATACATGACAGAAAGGTAGGTATTACAACGAGCCAAGTCGCATACTGCTTCTTGTATGATTTTTTTTTAAATTGTGATTTAAATATTCATTAATCATCAACTAGGATATTTTCATGATTGAATATAATTCCAAGCATGTTCCCCAATTAACTTGTCGGAAAGTTCATTACTAAATAAAATATTAAAACTGTTATAACATTATTCAATTGAGTTTATTATTTGTACAGTTTTTAATTATTATTCATCATTTGGTCAGTTTTTGAAAGGCGACGATAGAATTTTGGTCACAAGAATACAATCATCTATGTAGTAAACGAAAATTATAGATTTATAATTATTTTACCTATGTTATTTTTGTTTTTTTGCAGAGAGATCAGTCTGTACCTTGCACTGGCCGGATTGTCATAGGCACCAACAAGGGTAGGTGAGTGATTACTAATCTGTCTCATACGACCGTTCATGTTTAACAGTACCTGTTCACGAAGACGACGACGTGTCTTCCATCTGTGCATGCATGCAAAACTTTTCAAATCATTAATTGAGTAAGATGAACTTATGAAGATGACTATAGATTTGATGACGAACGATTGCCTATAAGACCTGAACACGATAAGAGTTGATCAGAGAGGATTGACACGACTAAGAACTAAAAAGGGATCTCATTGATATGGACTGAAGACAATGTTAGAAATCTAGGACCCAGCATCGTTTTAGATAAAGAGGTGCTTGAAACTGTAGAATTGGCAGTTTTTTCTGGCATAATAGTTGATACCAAACTTTAATGTGGCCCACATATATCAATCCTAGAGGGAAGGCTCAGTTCTCTCAACCCAAAAAAAAGCAAGATCAAACATTTAAACTTCAAATAACTGCCTTCCCAGTTGTGACGACTAAGAAATATCCCATAGAAAGTGATCCCAAAGCAGTACCAGCGATTGGCTATATAAATCGATACCAGATCGAAATGATCTCAATAATTTCAATCCTCAGTGGGCGAAGATGCACCTCATAACAGTTAAGTCATGATATAAAACTGTTTTAAATTGAACTAGTCCGGTGAGGTACAGTTAAAATGAAAATATTTAAGAAATTAAAATCATTATTGTCAAGAATTTTAGAAGAAGCGAATGATTAAAACCGAGTTATCAAAAGAGTGACTATACTCGTAGAATTTACGATTGACCCAAAATATATTTTTTTTTTGCCAAAGTTTAAGACTCTTAAATAATTAATATATCTTAAATAATTAATAGACCCCTAAATAATTATGGACATGGACTTGAACATAATTAATATTTAAAGTGACCAAAGTTTACAACACACTGGTCAAGGAAGTTAAAAAAACGGTTAAGATTTTAGTCTACATTCAGGATTCTCTGATCATCATCTGCCTAGCCTTTTCCCAACTATGTTGGGGTCAGCTTCCAGTCTAACCGGATGCAGCTAAATACCAGTATTTTACATGGAGCGACTGCCTATCTGACCTCCACAACCCAGTTACTGGGTAACACGATGTCCAGTGGTAAGACTGGTTGTCAGACTTTTAGGCTTCTAACGACCCGTAACAACTGTCAAAGATCTATAAATAACAGCCGGGACCAACGGATTAACGTGCTTTCCGAGGCACGGAGGAATCTTGGTATGAAAAGATGGTCACCCATCCACGGACCAACCGCGGAAAGCGTAGCTTAACCTGATTGATCGACCCGTGCGGTAGTTATTATTTAGCCAGAAGCTCCTCAGGATTCTGGATTCTCTCATATCAATGACAATTCTAGAATTACTACTGCCAATACGTATCAAGAACAGGTAGGTTGGGGGTCACAAGTCATGTATGTCGTCAGAGCCTTATTATTCAGCATCACGGTGTACTGATGCACGAAGTACGCCTTTGAAATGACCATGTTTAAAATCGAAGTATTATAAGCTTATCATTATTTTTCTGTTATTAAATAGATGAATGATAAAAATATGTATTTTGCTTCTGTAAGTATGTTTGTATAAACACTTGTATACATCAATCATCTATTTAAAAAACTAGACGAGTTCGGCATTTCCTAACCTACTATTGTGAGAAAAAAGGCCGAAACAAACAGACGACTATTAGAGATAATAATAAATATACTTGATTATGTCTAAATCACTTAAAAATATCTTTGTAACACTATGGTCCAAAACTATTATCAGAATGCTATGCTTGCGATCTCTGTCTGAGTTTAAGAGTATTAGTATTGATATTTATGGTTATTTTAATCCTACCTCAAGAAAATAAGTTCCCGACAGTACCCAACAACATAAATGCACCGCTGCATCCCTCTCAGCGATAGCCAGTGTACCGTGACACTAAGCGCATATAAACGCAACCATTGCTCTAGTTATACACAGTGCCCATATAGCCAACATAGTGCAAACAACAAACATGGTAAAGTACCTCCTGATATTGACCTTGGTCGCCGCAGCCTCGGCACGAACGGCGACTACAACACAGAATAAACTAGAAGCTCGAAGCTCAGACGATAATCTTCTAGGAGATCTAAAATTAGCGTATGAGACCTACAAAGATTGCAGCGGGTCCGACATTTCGCACTGCCTCAAAAGAAAATTGGCGAAGACTTTGAGCAGGCTGACGAAAACTGAGGAGTTGGACATCCTGAATGGGGTGACGATAACCAAGGATAAGGATGTGAATATTGTGGAGAAGGAGGAAGCGATCCCCAGGGGAATGGACGAGGGGTCGCTCAACAACCTCATTTTTGACAAAGTCGTTAACTTTATGAGGTCCCATACATTGCAGGTAAGGAGTTGATATTTAAGTTAAATATAATACTAATTTCAGTTTGAAGTACCTACCTTGTGACTACATTTGGTTTAATTATAAAACAGAATTCTAAAATCGAGTAATCAACTGATTTAGATACTAAAATTGATGAAGATGACAATAATTGAATTCATTTAAATTGTGCTTATACTCTTAAAAAAAGAAAAGGTGGCTTGTGATTTCAAAAGTTGGAATGGTAGTTACGTGAAATAAACATTATTATAGTATAATTTTATTAAAGCACAACTATTACAGGTAAAGAGTAATATACATAATATTTTATTGCTTATGGCGAGATAAGGTTATCATAAATGCCACGTGGTCTCTCCAACTCTGAGGCCGCAACATATGGATTTTCATATACATTTTTTTTTTTTTCCTCAATGTTTTTTTGCTGACCTTGCCAAATAATTATCACATCTATGAGTTATTTTCTATCTTCTTCTTAAATCGAGGTCATCGCTACTTCTTTGCACATTAACATTAGAGAGCAACTAGTATTATAGTAAAGTAGTTCGGTGAATGCCTATAATAAATAAATACTGCTATGCTATGGTATCTGTAAATATAATACTGCCAGTTGACACGGTTGTTTTAATATGAAAAGGGTATTTGGTATTCGCATTCTCAAGTTGCACCACGTGTGGTGTAAGTTTAAAAACTTCGCCGTTCCTAATATAACAATTTCATATTATCTAGGCTCTGCAAATACGCACACATCACATGCTTTTAGTTATTCATTTTGACATACGGCTTGCCTATTATATTAGCCACACGTAATACCAATCACATTTTCCTGTTTGATACACCTAACTTATGTACCTCATAGTTTGATCTACCATACAAATTCAATCAGACTTGACTCTGAATAAATGAGTTACTTCACATCTATTCCATTCATTGTTTGTATGATATTACACATAATGCGGCTTCCATATAGAGGTATAATAGAGTAATTATTATTCAAACGACGCTCTTGATTGACCGTAAGTAATCTATGTATTATGAATATATTTATCACCTCTGTGGCTGTAGTAATAGTATTATAAGCTTCCAGGTTTGCTGGAGGGACTTGAAGATTTGATTTCAGGACTTTAATTTATTTGCATACTGTCAAAATTCTCGAAGGAGGCTCGTTTTTTAAAAGGAATAAAGGGAGTGGAATGGTTTCTTTCCTTCTTCCTGTTTCTGACAGAATTCTGTCCCTTTGAAGAAATGCCTACTAAAACAGACCACACACATCTTTAGTAAACGCTTAGATTGTTACATATTAGACTGGAATATATTAGATGACTGGACTTTCAATTGACGGTGACCTAATTGATTGATTCTTTCGAACTAAATCAGCATGTCGAGCTTGAATTAAACAATATAATTCGTATGCTACTAATGACTTCAACGATAACAATGACCTAAAGTGACTAAAAAGAAAACGGTGAAGAACTTGATGACGTAATACTTTTGAAAGTAGCATTTATAGACGAAGTTTATGTATTAAATAGAGTTGAAATTAGATTGGCCGCATTATGACGGTAAAATTAAAACGCCAAAAGGTTGAGGTGTTTAACTATTGCATGAAACTAAGTCCAAGTTCAATGGTTGTCATGTTTGGTGAGAATGATTACTTTCCCTTTGACCATAACTGTGGCGATCAGTAGGTCATTCAGAAATCCCTATAATCGCAAGTGAGTGTCATATAGTTTGCAATACAATAGGATATTTGTAAAATTGTACAAAACATACGCTAACCATAGAACATTGCACAATGCATTATCGGGTATAGATAAAGCAACCCCATTTGAAAAGCAGTCATGAGTATTCAGCTAAGGCATTAGCTGAATACGGCATCATCACTAGGCCCGCGTGGTGGATTACGGTTCACTCCCTCTCACCAAAAGGAGGCCTATAGCCTGATTATGCTATTATCTAAATACTCGTAGGTAACTAAAAGGAAACAGAGGGCACTCTGGTCGCATTTAGCTGTCGATGGAACTCACTTGAGGGTAACGAATTGAACTATGCCTGTAATTAATAAGCCGACACTATTATTAACGTACTCTGCAAAGTAGAAAAGTAGTGACTGTTAACGTAATTAAGCACCCACAATTAAAAATATCACTGCTTTACTATCAGTTAGTGGTTGATTATCGTTTGTAGCAATTAACGAGTTAACCTCACTAACAATAACTTGTTTATCAACATATCTGTCTGTCTGGTCTGTTTTAGATAAAATGATCGTACATACATAAACTCACCCTTTTTTACCATGGGGGTAGGTAGAAACTACAGAGCGCGACATGCCAGAATCCTTTTATACTCCATTGTATTTAACATAAATAGTAAACTTTAACGCTTTTTCATCATTATGAATTGTACTGCATACCCCTGGAGGTTTTGCGATTCTTTTAGAACCCACTACCAAAACTAGCTCTTCAAAGTCATTATACACGGCATGCACGTCGTACACTGTCCTTTTTTTCGCATACCTGTCACCCTAGCGCATGTTAAACGAGTAACAGCTGTCAAACCATCTCGTTTAATAAGATACTCACTACATGGATTGTCGAATGTTATCACGTTTATATCAGAAATATTACCACCTGAATCTAAAGGTCGTTTCAGGTTCAAAAATGTATTTCTATTTACTTGCTCTTGAACCTACTCAAATGAACCTCAATTCTCCCAGATTTGTATAATCAAAACAAAACAATCTGCTATTTCCCGTATAAAAACTGACGTTGACGCACCCTATACCGGAGTCTGTTCCGGCTGGTGCTAGATCCGGCTACCCCTGTAAAAGCGTGACGGCTCAATCTTACAGTTAATGCGTAAAAACAGCATACCACCCACCAACGCAGCGTGACAACTTTCCCGATGCATCTCATAATTGCATTTAATTAGTTCATCTTCACTTTTTGCTGGCCACACTCTATTAAACTCTACAGTTTCTTCTAATTGGTCCGTGCGTGATAATTGATATGCGTATAGAAAATGTAATGTGTGCTAAATGGGGGGTTTGCACGGCAGTGCGTGTCATTTCTAGTAATGTCATTAGGGATAGGTGCGTGTTTGGTTCTTGGTTGAATAGGTTCGGTCTGTCAAATTATTGACCATTTATTCCTAGCGTAGTGTGCACTGCTAATGATGGGTATAGGTGAATATGTTGATGAATTGCGACACTCAACTTAAGTTATGATGGAAAATATCTTGCAGTTAATAAAGATAAAAAGTTAAACGATGCTGACACTGATCAAAGTCCGCACAGGTCGACAGTCAGATATCTAGAGCATCTGCACTTAATAATTTAAAAACTTCGATGCCAAAACTAATTACATTGGCAAAGATCTTAGTATCGGAAAATTCAAAGAGCATTTTTATTCTTTTAAATTCTGTTAAGGTCAAAGTTCACCAACGCCTCATATACTCGCAGTCCTCAGGCATTCGCCTCTCGCAAAAAGGATTGTCCCTGTTAAGATTTATTGTTATTTGATAAGTTTTGTGCAAATCTTGATTACTTTTCAGGTAGTTAGATTTGATTTAAGATGTCTTGATTTGACTTGAAGTTAGGGTCTTTGTCTTGAAAAATGAGCACGTTCGCTTGTGGTAACTGAATAACTACAGCAATGGTTATGCGTTTGTCAACCTGCTGAGTTGTGTCCTTAAATATAACTTTCTTTTGAAAAGAGATAAATTTTGCAGATAATTTTAGCTTACAGTGAAGTTTGTTTTGAAAAATTCTTGTATCATAATAATAATTATATCGGTCGTAAAATGTTCACTGCTGACCTGAACACGAGCCTTCCTTTTTTTCTAACGACCAATTCCAGGTTGATTTCAAAGGTACAACGAGTGAAGGGTTGTCTATTCCCTTATAAGTTCTTGGTCACCCTCCTAGAACGTTTCGATTCCAACTGTTTACGAACTTACACGTCTATAACTGCGTTTTCAGTTTGTCACTTTTCAAGTCACCTACCAATTAGTTAGGCTCATGCATGTTACGCATATTGGCCTGACAATTATCTAATTAATATTTTTCGTTTGTTTCATGTTCCATAATTTTAAAATCTTCCGCGATTTCTTATCGCGTGTTCTATTGCAGGAAGTTATTGAATATGTTCTTCAATTATACGTTTGAACTGAGTAACAAACTGTTATTACATGCGTTTGTTCGGTTCAGGGAATCAATTCACTTTTTTGTAGTAATTACTAACTTTCTTAATGTATCGGTGGTAACGTGAAGGTAGTAATCATTAAATGCAAACACGGAATAAATATGGCATAAATTAATTAAGAAGTAACCACTTTGACGTCCACTTCTGAAAAACGACTTCTCTTATGCCAATCTTCGTGCTGGTTGTTCTTTAGAACCACGCAAATTATTCGAACCCAAAGGATTTTAGACTAGAGCAGCTTAATCTTGTAAATAAACTTAGCATCTGAACAGAAATTGATCCTCCGAGTCAGAAACATCAATATTATTATATATGTTTTTTTTTTTTAATTCCCAACATAACTAGCATTACAGGTTACCCCAAATCGGTAGCGTGGTCTTAAACAATATTTTTTCCATTAGAGCTTATCAATGTAAAGTAATTTTTGTGAACTCATTCAGAGAACAGGTAAATAAATCTACCCTTTCCGCGATTTCGTTAAGTGTATGTAGGCGCGCGTCAAAGGTGCTTTACGCAGCAGGTTGGTCCGGACGCGAGGCACCACTAGTAACCACGGTCTCCATCTCCGCGACACGTAATTATCTGGCACGTTCAGACACACATCGTTTAGCACACCCGGGTTAGAGATCTTTCCACGCAATAACTTAAAAATAGGTATATGTAACATGTACCAAATCCCTTCTTGTTTCTAGCTTGTTGTACCCTATATTGTATTGTATAATGGCATACAACTGGTGTTGAGTGTCATGGAAATACTAAAGAAACAACAACATAACAACAAAAAGTGGCCCAATCTTAATACAGTATTAGTTTGGTTCGTTCAGTTTTTGTTCGTTCGTTGATTTTAACTTCGTGTTTAGTCAGGGAGTATATATGGGTATAAGTTTATTTACTTTATTATACAGTCAACATCTACAAAGCCTAACAACAATAACATTAATTCACGTGTTTCATTATATTCCTTCCTCGTTATAATTTATTTTTTTTATTTCCCATTATATACAAAAAGAAAATAAAGAAAGAAAATACGTTTATATTACATTTACGTTTATACCATTTTCTTAACCAGAACCAGTAACTTACAAAACCTTGCTCTAAATTCCAGGTCAAATTTCCCACTGAAGATGGCTCAGAATTATCAGAGGACCAGGGTCGCAGCAGAAGAAAGAAGTTGGCGCCTCTACTCGCAATCCCCCTGCTTATTGGAGGCATGATGGTACCACTGGCCTTCGGAGCATTGGCACTACTGGCTGGAAAGGCACTCATTGTGTCCAAGTTGGCACTGGTACTGGCTGGTATCATTGGGTTGAAGAAACTGTTGTCGCCGAGCGGGGGAGGACATGAAGCTCATGAAGTGGTGGTCTCGGCTGGACATGGTGGCTCTGGGTGGAGCAGGTGAGGCAATTTCTGATAATTATTACGTCATGTAGATTATTTATCCCGTGTAGGCATTATTTATTCACCATTTTGAAGTGCGTAATGTCACGTAGGATCATCTTTGGACTGATGTCATCGTGAGAGCGTGCATTCTAAATGTAGACAACGTCACAAGTAGCCGTCAAATATTTACCTGGTTTTATTAATTTGTTAATATTACTGTATGGAAATATGAAATATCGTCACAATTATCATGAATTGCAATAATATCAATGAATTAGGTGTTGTAACAATTTCGATGTAAAAAGGGCATTTGGAGAGTTTTCAAATGCCTTTATTAAAAAACATTTTAAAATTTAAAACTAAATATTCAATATGTTTATGCACTATAGAGTAATATTTTATATTGCCTTTCAGTAATATTGAGAAATTAATTGCAACCGTTGCCAACTTTCAGAATGCGCAGTCTTAAGTTTTCAATGTTCTATTATTTTGGAGTGAAGTGTAGGTCCCGTACAATTGAGGCCTATAGTCACTCTGAATGAACAATAGGTTTGTTCATAGTCGGTTTTTTTTTTTTTTCTTTTTTCTAAAGACTAAATAAACAGAATGTGTTAATAATTGGGTTGACCAGTTCATTAGGATATTAAGACTTAGCCTTACTCATTGACGGGGAAAACAATGTACCGGGTAGCACAAACGTATTAAGAGATGCACCAATATTCAGTCCAACTTTTTTGCTTTTAATTCGACTATTGCAGTAAAACGCGACTAATATTTCATCTCTTTTATAAGGAATGACCCGGCTCGGTTAATTTTTTGCATGCATTTTAAAAGATTTGTATTTGAACTTAAAAATGTTTTTTCATGAAATAGTTTGTTGCAGAAAGTTTGACATTTCTTTTTTCTAATTTACCAGCGTTGCGCAAAGTGACCACCTCGAGAGAAATGCCGGGGGCAACCCAGGGTTAGGATCTTTTTTATTATTTTCGATAGTTTTTTAATACAAATTACGTTTTTTAGAAGTGACAGATATAATTTAAATACAATTTTATCTGGGTAGGTTAGTACATGGGCAGAATATTAATATGTATATTTGGGAATTAAATTGCATGCAATTTGTGTAGAAAATTATTCGCGCATATCTTGGTCCTGAATTTTGCCATTGTAATATTCAGGAAATTTCTTAGTAAACGCTTACTGACGACGATAGGGAAATTATTTATTTTTTGCATGTCCTTTAGTGGGTTTTTTTTTCATGATTCCTTTGTCTTGTTTCCAGGTCGCTCGAGAAATCTCAAGACTTAGCGTACAACGCCTACACCCAATAGCCAGCGAACCCACCGTAAATTAACATTAATCAATACGCGAATCTAAGGACCAATCGGTTTCACATAAATATAGACAACATATAATTAAATTATTTACAATTATAGAGTACATAGTTATGCAACATTTGAGGGGGAATGCCTGTCGTAAGGTTTATTTATGAAATCTAAATAAAAAATATATTTATTTATTATTTATTCACTCTAAATAATCATTACAAAATAAAAATATTTATTGAATTCCGTAAATAAAGTCAAAAAAACACTACTATTGGATGAACGTTCGAATTAAATTCCTAATGTGTGTGTCATATGTTTTAATCTATTTTTTGTTTTTATTTATTTATTGTTTTCGGTAAAACATGATTGGTTCAAGAATAACAGGTTGAAAATGAATATTTTAGAGTGTAATATAATTTATTTTACTTTGAAGGGTCAGTAAACTGTAGTACCTATTTTATTATGGGATATCATAGAAGGTCTTCGTTATAACAATTTATTATAGAACAGCGGAAAAGTAAGTGAGAGAAAATGATTTTCTCTTAGCATTAAACGGTTTATTAAAGTACCTCGAATACTCTTTAAAGACTAAATAAAATAACATATAACATAATAAATAATAACATTGTATAGTCCTATTTAAAACGTTTTTTTTTAGTTATAACCAAAAATATTTTAATTTATTTATATATTTTAAACTTTTATATTAAAAGACTTTGGAGTGTGCTTTAAATAATTTATGTATCAGCAGAATAGCAATGTTAATATTTTTTACTTCTCTTTAATATATTTTTGAAAGTACCTATATAATTTATTATGTGTATTGAATGAGCATAATTATTTTTGTACGTATATATATATATATATATATATATATATATTTATTTATATGTTGTGAAACATTTTATATAAATAATACAAAGACTGACAATATCTATATTATAATAATTATTAAAAGAATATAGTATCCACATGTACATATGTAAATAAATTATTGCATTTATTTAATATTTTTTCTGCGTAACATTTATAAATTGAAAGTATTATGGATTGCCAAATATTATAATTTTATTTACAAATATATTTATTAATCTACTTAGGTTACAGATCTCATATTTATTTCCTATTAAAAGGCGCTCATTTTATTTAAATGCAATGTAAATATTGATCCGTTATTTATTTATTTTCATTTATTTAATATTATGTTCCAGTCAGTTCATTAATTTATTAAATTAACTTAATAATTTATTGTCAAATGTTATTAATTAAACTGTTGGTACTCAAGATTATTCGTTTTATTCATAATTATGATTTGATTAGTATGTTTTTTATCCGTTTATTGTATAGCCATATCAATATTTTTCATAATATTGATTATCTCTGGGTATAGATCAGTTTGTGCCATCCCGGAAAAAGCTGAGATATATTATGTCAGTGTTTGTGTAAGTAGGTTTTTCTATGACACAGAAACGCTGCTTAGCCCTGAAAATATGACTGGTGTAAGACAGGTAAGTACGTTCCCAGACCAGCTCTTTCATAAAGAGCTGTACTAAAATCCCATTTGATCCAACACAACTACACTACTGATAACGAAAATAGCAACTTATTGGACCAAATAAATCAAATCAAGGACGACTAAATAAATCATATAAAGGAAGTCAGATAGGCAGTCGCTCCATGTCTTACTAGACTGTAGATTTGTATACAAATTTCTATTTTGTTAAGTACTTGTTGACGGGCCTACACTGTCCTTCCATACCTATTAACACTGTAATTTGAAAACATTGTAAAAACACATTATTTTTAAAAGAGTAACCGTGGAGTTTCTTGCCGGCTCTTCGTGTACCGAGCTTCTGACGTTTCATAAGTGCCCATGTAGGTTTATGCGAAATAAAATCTTTTGATTTTGACCATCAATCACTACCATAACAAGAAGTAGTACGAATTATACTAACCTACTAAACATCGAACTCTGAACCTGCCAAAACGGTATTCACTTTCGCCGTATGTAAATATCGCACAGTTACTCAATACAATACTGTTCGATGTGACACAAAGAACACAATGGCATATCATGCATTATGCAGACAGGAGCAGCTGCCTAACTTTATAAGAAGTATGGTAAAGGAAATTGTGTCAATACGTGTTGGTTTTTGTAAAACAAATACGCGAATATTTTTAGGACAGTGGGTGGTCCTTAAAGTTTTCGGGTCTCTGATGCATCTGATGAACACAAGTCAGCTAACCATTAACTGATAACTGGGCTAGCTAAGTAAGTCTAGTGCTCGCATGGATTTTACCTACTTAGATATTTTTTGTTTGTTCAAGAGTGTCCTCTATTCAAAAAATGAGGCATTCCACTAAGAGCACTGATTTCAACAGCACTTGACCGAACGGCACCTGAGCACTTTCACTAACGGCACTGAAACAAAATTTTGATCAGTGCGGCTCGGTGGAACAGTTTTCTAATATTACTTTAAGTCTCCGAACGGCACCTGCATACAGTTTGTAGTGATGGAACGTATGTTATATTCTGTGTTCAGGACATTACCAACTATAACATAACGAGTAGTAAGTGCAATCGAAACACGTACAGTAAAGGGCTCCGATATCGTACGTAATGAATGCGGGTAAATTTTTACGTATGCAATTTGTTTAACGTTGGATTCAAATCACTAAACTATTTCAATAAGTATGTTTCAGTATGCAGTGAGTCGGGGCTGTCACATCGAGGCAAGTTTAGTAATTGCGTGTTATCATGTAGGTAGGAGGATGTCTAATTTATAATAGTAATTATGTCGTTTGTTTTTTTGTTTTCTTACCAGAATACATTTTTAAATATTTCCTACAATCAAAAATAAAAACGAAACATTTAAAAATATAAAAAAAATGAGTTCCGCCGGTGTTGGGAGCAGGGTTCGAGCTACCAGTTGTTAGGGCTGCAGGAGATAGGAACTTCCTCACAATGCGAGCCGTATCAAGGAATACTGCCTTTTGAATCACGCCCTTGATCCAACCGCCTAACGAGAGCCTCGAGAGATCCTCGAGAACTTTCGCCTTTATAATATAATATTATAAAGGCGAAAGTTTGTGAGTGTGTGTGTGTGTGTATGTTTGTTACTTCTTCACGATCAAACGGCTGGACCAATTTTGATAAAATTTTGTATGGAGGTAGCTGACACCTACTTTTTATCCCGATATTCCCACGGGATCGAGACTTACGCGGGTGAAACCGCGGGGCGCAGCTAGTAGTTACATATTATGAGGAGTTGATTTGATTCCATTCACACATACCTAGATACATACACAATAATTAAAAAAAAATCTAAACTAAAATCAATTTTGAAAGCAATCGTTACTACATAGCACACATACATAATCAGCCTATAATGTTTCCACTGCTGGGACACAGGCCTCCTCTCTTCGAGAAGTAAAAAGTAACAAGTAGTAAGTTTAAGTTACTAACAAGTCCAAAATGGCGGAAAATAATAATAATCAATATGCCTAACCTAGCTCTCAAAAATTACCATATCACGTTGTACTGGGATCGGTCTATGACCGGACTATTGTCGTTGCCTGATATAGGGGTGATAGATCGATTAGCGCGCCGCGCAATGATTGTAGATGTTGCCATTCCACATGACGAGAACCTCGTGAAAGCTGAGAAAGAGAAACATAATATCTCGACACGAGCTTGTTGACATGTGGAATGTGAGCTTGGCTGTCATTGTGCCGATTTTCGTTACGGCCAAAAGCCTGATGCCTGAAAGCCTCGATCAACATCTCTCGAGGCTCTCGTTAGGCGGTTGGATCAAGGGCGTGATTCAAAAGGCAGTATTCCTTGATACGGCTCGCATTGTGAGGAAGTTCCTATCTCCTGCAGCCCTAACAACTGGTAGCTCGAAACCTGCTCCCAAAACCGGCGGAACTCATTTTTTTTATATTTTTAAATGTTTCGTTTTTATTTTTGATTGTAGGAAATATTTAAAAATGTATTCTGGTAAGAAAACAAAAAAACAAACGACATAATTACTATTATAAATTAGACATCCTCCTACCTACATGATAACACGCAATTACTAAACTAGCCTCGATGTGACAGCCCCGACTCACTGCATACTGAAACATACTTAGATTTCATAGCGGTCTATATGTGTGAGTGTGTTCATTTGACCATTTTGTTCCTAGTTGACATACTGTATGATTTGAACCTCAGAACAATTTTAACAAATGAAATCGCTAAGAAAAGTGACAAGGTCTCTCATTTTTTATTTACTGACAGCGATACAAATAAAACATTACTGTTTGCTTCAGGTGAACAAGGTGGAATTATCCGGAAGACTTAACTTCTACTGATTTGAATCTATATATTTTGTTTGCTTATGTCTTGAAAAAAAAAATACAACCCATCACTAAAAAAATATTTTACATAGGTGCCGTTTGGGGACTGAAAATAATATTAATAAACTGTTCCACCGAACCGCACTCATCAAAATTTTGTTTCAGTGCCGTTAGTGGAAGTGCTCAGGTGCCGTTCGGTCAAGTGCTGTTGAAATCAGTGCTCTGAGTGGAATACCTCCAAAAAATGTTGTTTAAAAAACCCGACTACGGAAAAATAAATGTGATCTAAAACGTACGAAACAACAAAATATTTTAGACAGAAATCTAGACAAAGGTTTACAAGGTCTAGGTAAAGGCGTCATTAAATAACCGCAATACTACAACTATATTGTATACACTATATTAATAAACAACTATTGAAATAAACTATAATAATAATAATGTTAATGTCAATAAACTATATCAATATACTATACTTATAACCGCGCCGTACGTAGCGCTGCCGCACTTTTGCTTGTTTGTAACCGTATAAAAATATTTATTTACTTAGACAATAGTTATGATAATGATTCATATTTTTAATGTGCTCGTCAAGACTTTTCTTTTGATACCAAACATGTCAGGATTATCTCAATAGTTTTTGTCGAGTTCAGAAATTTATGTGTAAAGTCCACCATATTTTTAGGGGGAAATAGCTTAGGTCACCTGGATCATTATTATGAATCTATTGATACCTCATTCATCAAAATTGGTTCAGTAGTTTAGGTGCTACGGTGGAACACACGTAAATACAAACAAACATACATACATACATAGATTGCTAAAATCATAACCATTCAATCAATCAATCAATATCTTTATTGTGGTGTTAAAATACCATTCTTACATAGATCTCTATGGAGAAGAACAGGCAAGAAACTCCAAGGACACTCTTTTAAATTAAGATATTACAAAATCCTGGGTACATTATTCTCGTTGCTTCTATAAATTAAAATAATTCAAAATATAAGATTAAAAGATGACAAATAAGCCCTGGCAGTTAAGAGATGACCAGTCTCAACTGACGGCGCCCGTTCACGAACATTACGCGTGGATCAGCACCATCCAGCTCAAACATTTTCCTTTTGGCTTTGCCGTAGACGGGTAAAAACACCAGTTTTATTGTGTACCACAACTTTGCAAAAAAATCAAAACGGTAATGGGATCAATATGCCAGCTTCCATGGAAAAGAACACGTCAGTAGCTGCAAGGTGTCCAGATTTCAGCCTAGTTGGTATAGTAGGCTAGCTTTCTACATGGGACAATATAAGTATATAAAAATAGTTTTACTATACAAATCTCTGCTTAACTTTGGTTTACAGGCATCATGTCATCGATATTCTTTGATTTTATTATGTTATGATGTATGTTGACTTACAAAAGCTTGGCAGTTGAGAGTATGTCATGCTCACTTAAATGTCTCGCTGATCTCTGCCTGGTGTCTCGCGCGTGTTGGATCATTCGGTTCCCTACAAAATGGTTGAGCTGGATGGTGCTGATCCACGCGTAATGTTCGTGAACGGGCGCCGTCAGTTAAGACTGGTCATCTCTTAACTGCCAGGGCTTATTTATAATCTTTTAATCTTATATTTTGAAATGTTTTTAATTTATAGAAGCAAGAAGAATAATATACCCAGGATTTTGTAATATCTTGATTTAAAAGAGTGTCCTTGGAATATCTTGCCTGTTCTTCTCCATAGAGATCTAAGTTTTGGAATAGGCAAATAGCTTCAACTTTCTGACTAACTGACCGACTCTTTGACAGTTCAAAAGTACCTGTAAATGGTTTAATTGAAATAAATGCTTTGAGTTTGAGTTTTGACTTTAGTTAACTCATATACTTTAGATAATTTTTCTAGCAAGTTCCACGATACAAACAATTTCACAGAATATACACGGGTATTCATTGTTAACCACTGACAAAGAGGCTGTATTATAATTAGGAAGTAGTGCGGATGTAGTGAAATTGATACAATAAAGTTTCACTTTCGATACAACATTATCGAACTTTGTATCGACATTGCGGTCTATAATGCTGTGAAATGTCTCTTTGAGCTGGTGTATTGTTAAACTATCTGGGAGTTTCTAGGCTTTTCTTGGCGAGGGCGACAAAGCCTGTTTCTTAAAATCAACAACGTTTTTACCAGGAAACCCGGTCAATGCCCGTTGCAAACTGTGTAGAATACTCTTCTCCCTCCTACTTACTATGTACCACCAAAGGAGCATCTTCCTATAGGGTGTAACCTTGCGTGGTCCACTTGGAAGTCCTTGAAGCGTCTCCGGGAAGATGTAACCACAATCTCGTAAAGTGGCGCTACCTCGAAGGAACGGCAGAAGGCTATGGATGTGGAGCTGTATGCTATTACAAATATGTTAGGGGAACGAAATGTTTCCTTGCGATATTGTTTGGTCCAAAACAGTAGCATATGAGATTAGATGGAACCCTCTCCACTGTTGTTGAAAAGGGGCAAAGAGCGGGTTTAGTCGGCAGCGGTAGACTCCTGTTTCATTCTTCTGAGTCGGACATTCTTCCGCCTTCTCTTGACTCCCACCCCACCCCGCTTAAAAATCAATAAAAAAAACACTTATGAAACGTCAGAAGCTAGGTGCATGGTTCCAATTGGTGTATTCCTATGAAGAAGAGGTGGCAAAAAAACTAGATGGTTACTCTTTTATAAATAATTGGCTTTTACATGTTTTCAAATTACGATTAGGGTTCATAAGTATAGGCAGTGTAGGCCTGTCAAGTACCAGATAATTAACAAAATAGGAAATGGCCAACCAATCGAAACGTCTATGAGTCTACAAGGCCTACAACGTTCTCACATTAACAAAACAGAAGTAATTTGCAACTGTAACAAATCTGAGTGGTTAACATGTCCACAAACTGGAAATTCTGCCGAGTGAAATCAACAAATAATGTATCTTTATTTTGGAATAATAAGAATAAAAAACCACTAATAATATCATGACAATGTTGCGTCAAAACAAAATAAGGTAATGATGCTAATGCTGTCTTATTATCCCATAATAATTTTACCAATAAAGTGTGTGAGTGATAAACAACGAATCAAGATACAACACACACAAATCATCATGTGTTGTGCCCAAATTATGGGTTCAAACAGTTTCTTATACCCACCAAACAATGAACCTACTAAGTACAAACACATCATTACGTGCAATAATACGTACCTGTATAATCTTAAGTCATCTCCGTCCCCTCTGGGCACTGACCCTTAAGTTAGAGAAAGTTGACGGACATACATCATTTGAAGTAATTATGACCATTTCTTCTCTATAGGATGGAATGTAACTGGATGGAATTTCTATGAAAATTCTCGATCAATGGTTATTGAGCGTTTTAAAGATGGTGTAGTCGGATGTGAGAGAGAGCGGAGGTCTTACTTTTTTTAGGGTTCCGTACCCAAAGGGTAAAACGGGAACCCTATTACTGAGGCTCCGCCGTCTGTCTGTCTGTCCGTCTATCACCAGGCTGTATCTCATGAACCGTGATAGTTAGACAGTTGAAATTTTCACAGAAGATGTATTTCCGTTGCCGCTATAACAACAAATACAAAAAAAACAGAATAAAATAAATATTTAAGAGGGCTCCCATACAACAAACGTGTTTTTTTTTGCTCGTTTTTGCTCGATATTGATAACGGCAACAGGTAGACGCTTGAAATATTCACAGAATATTTAGTTATATATTCACTTTAAAAATAAATAATTAAATTAAAATAAAACAAATATTTATGGGGGGCTCCCATACAACAAACGTGATTTTTTTAGCCATTTTTATAGATAATGGTAGAGAACCCTTCGTGCGTGAGTCTGACTCGCACTTGGCCGGTTTTTTTAAATTAGATTCTAGTGAATTAGTTTTCAGTATGGTAATTATTATCATTGTGAGGAAACCTGGACTTTGATAGTTAATGATTGTATGTCTTGAATCGCCATTAACCCGTTTTTGGCAAGCGTGGTGATCGATGCTCATGCCTTTTCTGTATCAGAAGAGGCCTTTGCCCTGCTGTGGGACAGTATAGGTATATAGGTATGGCTGGCTATATGTATATATATATCTATATTTCTATATGTATATTTAAAATCAGTGGGTGTGTCTGTACTCCTCTGCCCAGACCACCGCCAAACCATTTACGGCCGTTTTGAATTGTCAAGGAGTCGGTCAGTCAGAAAGATGAAGCTAGTTACCCACTTCAAAGTATAGTAGGTTTCTAAGGAGAAGAACGGGCAAGAAACCATAAGGACGTTCTTTAAAATAAAAAATTGTTACACACTATTATACCTCCGTGAGAAGTTATATTATTTTTTAAATCTTATTTGTGCTAGATTCTGGTACAAAATATATATATATACCTATTGTCATTGCTAGGTTCATTATTTGACTGATTCTTATTTTTTAACAGAGACTGTTGCCTGGATTGATTCTAAAATGAAATGGATTCTTTTTCTACTCGTAAACGTCAAAAGAAGTATGACTTTAAACACCATTGGTAGCTATGTAAGGTATCTAAGATTTTGGCAGTCAACACTTTTATCATGAACGAATTGTTTTAATTTGTTCATCGGCAGATTTTTTTTTGGTACCTACTTCTTTTATGGCTGCAAAGAATTACTGGCCTTCCTGTCCACGTATTGATGTTGTCAAGAAAATATGATATAGCCAAATAGGGGTTGATTACTGAGATAAAAGATTGATAGAGAAGTATGCTAGAAGAAGGCATGATGCGCCGATCTCATGATGAAGGCAGCTTACGGGTTAGAAAGTAAAAAAAATTGTTTATTCATCACAAACATGACGGATATTATAAAATAAATTTAATTATAATATTCGCGGCACTGTCCCCTGTCAGCTGATAGCAACAATCTGCGATTAAAAGTCCGAATGCTTACCTTTTCTCTTCTGGCAATCCTCCATTTGACAATTCATTGTTAAGTCAACAACTATGTTTCAGCTAATGGAAATTGATTAAAACACGATTTCAAGTGGATGCAAGGACATAATATATTTTTACAGTGACACCACACAATCAATCATAATAGACATAGGTCTATTTCAAAAACATATGGAACAGATTAATATGCCAGTATCAAATCTAAGTGGCCTCCAACATCAGCAGTTCTGTAGTTGTAACAAGTTGATTAATAGTCATGATGATTGACAACTTAGGCCATTTTCCTTTTTTCAAAGAACATTTCAAAAAGAGAAAATAAGTCAAACTGATTTTCCAATGTCACTTGCAACTTATATGTGAAGATTTGCCGGCGAAAGCGTAATATGGCCGTATGTTAAATAAATTCGTTGCAGTAACGCGTCTTGGAAGTGTCGGAGAGGAGTTATTTCAACTCTCTTGGCTTATGTTTCATTGCCCTCTTGACAGTGCCATAATCATTATGACATGCTCTTATAAGGCAGTTAAGAAAGCTGTCGATGTGTGGTCATCGACCCGTAGTTGTGGTATAAAATCAAATTACGTAAATCTCAAAATCACCCGTAACTTGTATGTGTGTATGTAGTATACCAAAAAACAAAGCCTTACTAATTGGCTGCAGAATATTAATTATGTATTTATATCCTAGTATTGCTCTGTTTTTAAGGTTCCGTAGGCAACAAGGAACCCTTAAAGTTTCACCATGTCTATCTGTCTATCTGCCCCCGGCTTAGCTAAGAGATCTTTAGTACTAGAAAGCTGTAATTTGGCACGGGTAGCTACATTAATCACGTTGACAAAGTGTGTAAAGTGAGAATGATATTTTTTTTCTCATCTATTCCATGCTGTGGGGTATCGTTGGATAGGCCGTTCAAAAATATTGTGGGTCTGTCGAGACAATTTTTCGATTCAGGGATCCGTTTACGTTATAATAAGCGTTAAAGTCCTCATTTTTGTTAGAGACAAGTGTCCCCGCTGCCAGCTAAATGGTTGTTTCTGGATATGTGAAAAAAATCATAGCAGTAGTACATAATTATAAAGAAATTAAAAGTAAAACTATCACAGCTAAGTAGGCTTTACATACTTTACAAGTTAATGAGTTATAGTCGACCAACTTAAATTTGCAGTTGCAAAATTTACCGTGTTGTATATCGATTTAAGGGAAAACATGTTTTTCAACTCAATATTAAGTTTGTTTGTGGGATAAATAATTCCTCCCAACTATGGAACCCATCATTGTGCGTGGTCCGACACGCACTTGGCCGGTTCTTTTTTAATCGTAAAGGTACGGGTGCCGATGAAATTACAGACTCCTGAGATTCTGAACCAACAAATTTTTCGACTGTAAATTACCTGAAAGACAACTTTGAGTTCATTGAGTTACCTCGTAATGCTCAGTATCTAGCAGATCTATTCCAGAACCAGTCTTACCAAGGGGTATCTCGTTATCCAGTAACTGGGTCTGGAGGTCCGATAGGCAGTCGAATCATGTAACATGGTATTCAGCTGCATCCGCTAAGACTGAAAGCCAACATTAACATGGTTGGGGAAAACCTATGCAGATGATGATGGTCTACCAGATTTATTATTCACCCGTACCAAAATTACAGTCGATTACCGACGCTCATTGCGTTGTTCAAAGTGTAAGAAGAATGTTATTTATAGTACATTACTGCCGCGGTCTATAATGACTACTTTGCTGGTCGCGCTGATGATGGCCGACAGCGCAGCGTAGCGCAGCTCCAGGCCGACACAGCGCGGTCAGCGTGCAGCACTTGATGGACGAGCTGAGATAAAGGCCGAGGCCGTAGGTCGAGGCCTTTACAGCGAGGACAGCAAGGGCTGCAATGATGGCCAAGCTGGAAGGCCTAGAGCGTAGCTCGGCTAGCTCGAGGCAATCATAGCGTGAACAGCGAAGCAGTCATAGTGGGCCAAGGCTTGTATAGTGCTTTACTCAAAAATACAAGTACCTAATCTAAATAAAACCAACAAGTAATTTCAATAAAATATATATTAATTAACTTGAAAGGGTTTTTAGATATAAATACTTACTTTCACCGCTAAGTACTCAGAGTCGGGGGCTTCATTTATAAACTTTCTACATTTTGTGATGTCAACAGTTTTGATTTTTTACATTTATATCCGTCCGACTGTCGTTTTAGCATACTCGTTAAATTGTGGTAATTTTTAATGTTCAAATTGTGCTTTATCAGAACCATGCATTTTAACATTGAATAGGTATTCCAGAGAGACGAAGGCTTCATTTTGTTGGAAAGATCATTGAAATACGCAAGAAAAACATTTTCGGATAAAGATTTAGATTTCCTACTGATTTTCCACTGCACAAATTTTTCATATGCAAGCTTATATTTTTCCTTTGAGTTTCGCGGTATTAAATTTTCAACCACTAATTTAACTTCATCTTTAATGTCTGGCGGTGTTAAACACATTGAATCCGAAGAATTTTCGCTTTGAGAGCTCATTTTTAGCAAAAAAGTCACTAAATAAAAATAAAATTTTCGCTGAACCGCGTTTTTTTTTTAACAGTGGTAGTTGGAAATATACAGCCAAATATGGAATAAAATCTTTTTGTACCTATCTCTATAAATACAAACAGCTGTGTTTTAAATAAAATCTTTTTGCATTTGATTTTTTAAAACGTTGAAACGTCAAATAGCGGCCGGCAATGTTTTGCCGGCTTGTTAGAGCGACCAGCAAAACTTTGCCGGCCGCTCCTTGAAACAGAACGGCAAGGTCGACTTTGCTCAAACAAGGTTGTCAAAATAATGACCACATTACATGCATTTTTGAGTAAAGAGTATTTACTCTAATATACCTACTTTATGACTCTTATCAACTTCCCAAGTATAAGAAGAATGAAATTTATGGGTGATTATTAGAGATCGGATATTCGGATGCATATTTACCTAAAGTACGTTTTTTTCCCGGCAAAGGATACTAAGTAAGGAAACGGCTTCTTAAAATATATTTTTATTCCGGGATTGCGGGGTTTCATTAATAACAGTGTGTTGGTATACAATTTTGTATTCCTAAGTATAACAAATATTTCTTATCTATTTAGAACTAGGCAAGAATTTTGTGGAAAATATAACACGTTTAAAAAACACTATTAATAGTTCTCCAAAACCTTTTATTCTAAAATGAAATATATTTATTCGGGGATAAACAGTACAAAAGAGTAGTTCTTAAAAACTTGTCAGTCCTGGAAACCGACACTTTTTCCCGTACCGAAGCGCACTCCATACTAGTCAACTCTCAAACTTTAGGTGAATATGCATGCGAATTTCCGATCTCTAGACTGATTATTCTAACACTACTTTCTCCTAAGTCTCTTATCAACTTTCTTCCTTTAGTGCTTTTCCTGATAGTTGTAGGTTATTTGTCAGTTATTGTGGCGATAAGTCCCCTCTTTGAGGAGTGGCTAGAGAGGCGCCACGGCGTCCTCACCTTCCGCCTGACACAGGTCCTCACCGGACACGGTTGTTTCGGGAGGTTCCTGTTCAGGATAAATAATAATAATAATAATCCATTTATTTCAGGCTACGCAGGCCCATAGATAAATACCTTAACCTAAACATACATATTTTTATTATAGTAACATTAACCAAATTAAACTATAACTAAACACGCGTTGTCGGCGACGAATAAAGCGGGAGGAAACGCCCGGGTGTCACCACTGTGTGAAGCGCCCGGAAGACACGGTGGAGCATACGGTGGAGGTCTGCCCGGCTTGGGCGGAGCACCGCCGTGTCCTCACGGAGGCGATCGGCGGCGGCGATCTCTCGCGTCCGGGCCTGGTTCAGGCCATGGTTCGGAGCGAGAGTGCATGGGAGGCCGTCACCTCCTTCTGCGAAGCAGTAATGCTCGCGAAGGAGGAGGCGGAACGCGTGAGGGTGAGGCAAGATTCGCGCCCTCGCGCCCTTAGTCGCCGCAGGAGACGCCCCGGGCGTCGGGAGTCGCTAGCCGATTTCCGGCCACCGTAGGCGCGGACCTGCGGACGGTGAGCGATGGGTAGCTCGCCGTCCGATAAGGACCAGGCCCGGGTCGACGGCGCGTTGTGTTCCACGCGCGCCTCAAAGAGATGTTAGCACCAACTGACGGGGTCCGTTAGGACCAATGCCTGCCAGGGTTGCGAGTTTGTCCGAAAGGGATATCGTGGCACTGGCACACAGGCAACGGAAGGAACACGGGTGGGTTTTAGTCAGTAAAAGTCTGACACGCCCTCCCGCTCCGCCCATAGCGGGAGAAGTTATTTGATAAAAAAAAGGTTATTTGTCGTTAAAAACACCCAAAGAT
Organism: Tiliacea citrago; assembly: GCA_963921375.1. Taxonomy (NCBI): domain Eukaryota; kingdom Metazoa; phylum Arthropoda; class Insecta; order Lepidoptera; family Noctuidae; genus Tiliacea; species Tiliacea citrago. The sequence goes on from OY992802.1 coordinate 2,341,723, forward strand.
TTCCTTAAACCAATTCATTATAATAATAGCGGTATTCAAACCGTAAAATCAAGTTACTACGCCACTGACCGCCAAAATTACGGTCAATTTTATTTGTACTTTTACATCGATTTTTTTTTATTTATGCTTATTGGAAGGTTCAAGTTTAAGTTGAAAGTCAAACGGTGTTAACAGCTACCAATGTCATAATGTATCAAATTGAAGTTCTCGGCTACGCTAAGGTCTTACACCCGTATTTATAAACAAGCAATTACTTGCTGCTAAGTCATTGCTTAGTGAAGTCATCACTTGAGCATGGAATTCTTCACTACAAAATCTTATGCTATACTCGTAATCGAGTAATGTACGTTACTTACGTGAGTAAATGCTTGAGTAAGAATGAAGTTTTTATAGTGGTTTCATTCTGGTAACACTCAGTTACTGCGTTTTATTTTATTAGAGTGACGTGAGATGTAGATTATTTTACTTTAACATCTATAACAAAAATATTACTTAGACTTTAATTAAAAAAATGAATAAGTGATAAAAATATCTTTAAAAAACTTATTTTTTTGTCATATAAAGATTTCTAAACAAAAGAAGTGAAACAAAACGTTTGTCACGATATTCTTACAACAATCACTGCTTTTCTTTAGAAATAATTAAATGAAAAAACAAAATAATATTATCAATTAAAATTCGTTTTTTTGCAAAAATGTTACAATAGTTATATCTACAATACTTTGAATACTTATATTCAATTATTATCTAATATGTTCATAATGATGTATGAAATGGAGCTCGTGGCTAAATAATAACAGCCGCACGGGTCGATCCATCAGGTTAAGCTACGCTTGCCGGGGTCGGTCCATAGATGGGTGACCATATTTACATATTTAGTCTCCTCCGTGACTGGGAAGCCGTTGGTCCCGGCTGTCATTCGTAGATCTTTGACAGTCGTTACGAGTAGTCAGAAGCCCGAAAGTCTGACAACCACTTAGCAAGGGGTATCGTATTACACAGCAGTCACTGGGTTGTAGAGGTCAGATAGGCAGTCGCTCCATGTTAAATACTGGTATTTAGCTGCACCCGGTTAGACTGGAAGCTGACCCCAATATAGTTGGGAAAAGGCTAGGCAGATTGAATCATGAAATGGTGCAACCGGTCAATCATCACGAAAGTAAACTTTGCGATATCTAGGCTCAGTTACTTCAATCTCCGGTAGTAGGTACTTATATCGTTATCGATATAATTTATAACGCCAAAAGTCGTTTCGATGCTTTCCATTGCTATAACCGCTAAATCAAACGCAAAATGGTCCAGTTCTCAGGCCCGTATTTATAGAACGTTTCTCAGTACTCAAGCAAATCAAATCAAAAGTCATTTATTCAAACTAGGCTGAGAATCAGCACTTTTCGAACGTCAAAAATTACATAAGACAGTCCCCCAAGAACATCCACCCTTCACCACTTCCTAGTGCTTTAGCTGGAAAGAAGAAGTGGCGCAACAAACTCCCCAGCAGCACAGCTGTCTGTTCAGATATAAAACTTGAATCTATACAATAAAATGTAAAAGAATTTGAATTACGCAACACAACATTAAATTAAATTGTTTGCTTTATGTTAGCTAGCACACGCCACTATACAAAAAAAAAAACATAAAAATCGTCGAAAACTATACTCAAGCAGAAATAACGTAAACAGAACGTACCTAAATAAAAGCGTCCAGGCATAATGGGCGTGCATTACTTAAGACTAGATTCGAGGCATTGAATTGGTTGAATTTAGTCTTAAGTAATACTGGAGTACTCAGTAACGTTCTATAAATATGGGCCTCAATGCTTAAGTAAAGAAAATGGCGACTATTACTTGGCTAAGAATTCTAACTTTTGACAGTTCAAACTTCAAGCAATTACTTATCTATATAATAAAAATCATTACTTGAGTATTTACTTGTACTGAAGTAATCACTTTTACTTGTTTATAAATACGGGTGTTAGTTACTTCTTGTACTTATTTTGTTATCTCATCTAGCGAAATGCAGAGGATTCCTTCAAAAATTTCTTAAAGATTCTTCAACCGACCTCATCCAGTTTTTAAAATAACATTATCTATTATTTGTAGGAATGGTATTAATTATGGACCGCAGTAATGTGGAAAGCAAACCCTGGCCAAGACTAACATTTGTTCACTAAAACTAAAACTGAATCAGTGTTTTCCCACTTTATAGATTTAGGTTGACTGTTAACCTCTTGTTGGAACTTGATCGTGACATCTGAAGAGAACACCAAAAGAATCGCTAATACGTTGCAGAAAGGTACAAACAAACCCTATATCCTTACATTACCCATACAGGAGCAATGAAAGAATCAACTCCAAACGCACATGTAAGTAGTTACATAATATTATTATTACAAAAACAAAAACTCAACTAAACACCGCACCGTCCGTCATAGCGTTAGCAACTTATATAACAAAAAAAAGTAAGTTCTTCAAATATCTAACATTGCTATTGACCTACAAATTGTATTTATTACTCAACAGACAAAAAGTAAATAGAGGCCAATTTCAAAAGAAATAAAACCACAATAGAGATTTGAGAAAAGAAAAAACTTTGGTAAAAAACGTTGCATCATAAAATGTAATTCGGGTTCGCTTTTTTTCGAAAAAGAAAGCGATGGTTGACCGGTTGCACCAGATGTAGTGTCTGCCACAGAATAAATAAGTGCAGAAGGAAAACTGTACTTACCGATTTCATAATTATAAACTATGTTGTTATAAAGTGACCCTTTTATCCATGAAGAAATCCTCATTGATACCCTCCGCCTGGGGATAATGGAGGGTTATGTCGGATTCCTCAGACTATAGCCCCGCTGTGCCTTCCATTATAATGAGTCGGGGGCCCGGGAGATTGTTGTATATTCGCCGCACCCCCGATTGGTATCAGCCCGCCATGCATCATGCCGCACCGCCAAGCCTCATCACGAAGCACGACCGCATGACCTCGCATCACGATCACGCATGGAACACTGCATGCCACCTCCCGTAATGATGTAGAGTGGAAGTGAGAGTGAGAGTGTTTGTGAGTGTGTGTAAGTGTCAGTGTGAGTAAAATGCGCAATTATTCTATTAGGAGTATGAAAGTTCATGCATGAGAGTTTATTTCTGATACTAAAAGTTGCTCAGTTGCATCATAGGATATAGATTTAAGCAAGACTATCAATTTTTTTCTCAGTAAGATCCTTGCTTGAATTGCCTGAGTTAATTGCTGCGTAAAACCCGATGGGTAAACATACTGAAAGTCTGCAGAATGAGATCATTAATTAAAGGAGGCAAAAGCCTGGAGCCTATGCCAGTGCAAGAGCTTTTTATTGTAAACTATTGTCACTATAGGTAGTTGTTTTTAGCCCCAAGCAACATTGCAGTATTTCGGATTCAAGGATCATGAGACCTCGCAGAATTACAGGCAATATGATATATTCCAACTTAGTTTTTTGGTTAGGAAACTCTTGGAGTTGTAGGCTTCCGTAGTAGTATTTACGTCATCATAATTATTGGCAGCCTCGTTGCCTACCCACTGCTGATTATATAGACATCCTCCCTTTTATGCCATGTTTTCCTATTATGTGCATGTCTCATACTGGTGACCTTTTGTAGAACCTGAATATTGGTCTGACAACGCTACCGTTTCTCGGAAACCATTCCAATAGGGCTCTGCTCCACCTGCCTACACCACGTCTATCCAAGTGTCCTACGTCTTGAAACTCAGGCCTACGACGGGTCTCCGTGTTACGGACTCAGTATTTCAATGAGGCCTATCATGGCGCGCTCCATAGCTCTTTGTGCAACCTGGACATTGTACGCAGTCTCTAAAGCGCGTACATAGTCATAATACTTTTTGACAAACATTTCCAAGCCACAGGAAGTTGAACTTCTGCACTCCTTCTTCGTGTGAATGTGTTTGTTAGTTCACACGACGCATTTCTCGGGAACTGCTGGGCCAATTGGGGAAATCCTTTCACTTTTGAAAAACTTGTCCTCTAATTAGCTGTTGATTGATCTGTTTGTGTTTTGGTTGATTTCTTTTGTTTTTATTTCACGGCAATTAGTAATAATTGGTAAATGTTCTCTTTTCTTTGTTTATGTTGGTGACCTAAAAGTCACCTCATTGGCTTTAGTAGGTTACTGCCTCATAACAGGTTTAGGATATGCTAAGTAATCAAATGATCCCGTCATCTGGCGGACGTCATTACCTTGTTGGCGGTTAGCATTGCGTTCATACGACGCGTACAGACTAAATATTGCATCATATTGCCGGAACCGCTTTTGAAGCACAGTCATAACGTAACTGTGGGTGTAAATGTGGGTGTACTACAAACGTCTGCCTACCTCGGGGAGGAAACGGGTTCGATGTTATGATATAAATCAATATCATCACCTTCCTGCCCTTGTCCCCTGTTACTTGGGGTCAGCGCAACACATTTTCTTCTTCCATTCCCCCCTGTCAGCCATCAAGCTATCATTCACTTCATTTTCTTCCATATCATTCCTCACACAATCCATCCATCTTTTCTTTGGCCTTCCTCTTTCTCCACCCATCAATCGTTTAGTCAAAAGCGTTTCCTCCCTCCTCATCACATGCGCCAGTGATAGAAAAAATTAAAGGTTTGGCTTGGGTCAAACCTTGAAATTTTTCTGTCACTGGATCCACTTTCAAACTTCCCCTTATAATTATTATACTCATTTCTATATCAATATGTAATTCAAAAATACCACTTAAAGATCGTGAAGAAAAACACAATAAAGAATTCTAAATCACCAATTAGTAGGCAGAACCGCCAGGAGGTTCCGTGTGATGTCTGACGTAAAGAATAGCACCACCCTATTTCTTCCCGTGGGTGTCGTAAAAGGCGACTAAGGGACTTACTAGAGAATGGGCAGCAGCGTTATCTATGCATTTTAACACCATACTGCGATCGCGAACACGCCTGCCAAGCGTGGCGCAAATGGCGCAAAGGGCGCTCCCCCAAATGTTGGGGGAGGCCTATGTCCAGCAATGGACGTCTTTTGGCTGAAATGATAATGATGATGAGGCAGAACCTTTGCCCTGATGAAGAGAGACAGTCAAAGATTTGTTCATGAAATTAAGTGTACTTCGTAGAAAATGTATCAACCATTAATATACTGGACCATGACTGCTGAACAGACGCCTGTCCCAACTTAAACCACAATCCACCTTAAATCAATCACAGCGACACAGCATTGTTGGTCTTGTCCATATTTGTAATGATTAACGCTAAGCTCCACCGCCACGCCACTCGTAAAAACACTGCGACAAGTCACGCGTAACTGATGCACGATTATGTTGTTTGACATCACAGTCGTGTGGTTTGTGGGAGGTTCAGGCCTATTGTTTATCTACTTCTCTGCTTCATTGCTTTTCACATAAATAGTGCATAACCTCTTGAGGGCTAATTGTACTCATCATTATGAACAACTTTTACGATAGAGTGATAAAAAAATCTGCTATTTCATACATTTATATTCTCATAACTCGTCAAAATGTAAGGAACAGCTGATTTTTTTTTTCGCGTTTTCAGAATTGGTTCCATAGTAAAAGTTGTTCTTAATGATGAATACAATGACCACTTAAGAGGTTGTGCGTTCTTTATGTTCAATCAACTCAGCCTATAGCAGTCCACTGCTGGACATAGACCTCTCCCAGGCTGCGCCACAACACTCTGTCCTCCGCTTTCCGCATCCAGTCTGTCCCAGCCACCTTTTAAGGTCGTCGGTCCATCTAGCTGGGGGGCGCCCCACACTACGCTTGCCGCTACGCGGTCTCCACTCCAGGACTCTCCAAGGTTCTTTATGTTACACCTTGTATAGTATAACTGGGGTGTAAATGGACTCATTAAATAGCTTTTAAGCTGTGGTTTAAAGATCTGAAAAGGTTTCTTCTTCTGTTCTAGATTTAGCACAAAACTTAAGTAAGAACCAGTAGCCCAAGTCAAGGTAAAAAATATAAGCCAGTTAGCAAGATGATCGTAAAGCTGACTGCCAGGGTGCGCCTTTCGCTCAATCAAGTATAGCCTCTCGTGGATGCTGTTTTTAATCCCTTGACTATTTTACCCAAAAAACATATCAAAGTTTAAAGATTGAAAATCTAATCCACTCCACTTTACTTTTTCTCACCAAAAATTTTATAGGATAGAAATGATATGTATTTATTTAATGCAGAACTTACCTTTTTTATATGCATGTTAGGTCTGTAAACGTCCTTAGATACGATACAGGAGAAATCCTAGCACAAGGCAAAGGTTTCAAACATCCACAGTTATCCACTAATAATCCTAACTGTCCTAACAAACTTCTCACATACATATATTCGTACTAAGCTTTTGCAAATTCCTCACAAAACTTTCTTTAATACAGGTAAAGTGTGAATATAAAGTTTTCTTAAGACCAGCTTTCGTTCACTTACTGTCTGTAATGAATTTTCTTTAGGCACTTTATAGCTTTTTAATTATTATATACTGAGTTGTTTTACGTGGTATACGGAGAGGCAGTGATTTTGATACTTTTCTTCTTTTTTATTTTTTAATATTTTTGTTATTGGACCATTCAATATCTAATATTTGCTTAACTGTCTTTTTTATTAATATTTCAAATGTTTTCTCAGTTTGGAAATAAATGGTTTATTTGATTTTTATCACCAAAAGCTGTCAGGTTTTCTCTTTTGCTGTCACGGTTATACCTAACCATTGAAAAATGCAGAAGTTTGTGTACTCTTTTTTCTCTCTTCACCATAGTTATTTTCATCAAGTAAATCCGAAGAATTGAATTGTAATTCAGTTTCCTGCTGATCCATCAGGATTGCATTAATTGTCAAACCATTTCAGCAAATATTGACAAACCTTTCGGCTCAAAGTTAACAGTGTCTAACTTATAACTACAACAGTCAATGCGTTAGTATTCTATCGGCTAATAAATAATCAGTCTATTAAAATTCAATTACCATTCCTAAACATATAGGTATTATTTCCTATTTGTATTCAGGTTAAACTTAGATCTAAATACTTTCTTTCGATTTACCTTTCGTTGATCCATTACAACTGACATACTTAAGGAAATCTAAACATTTATATTCGAGACAAGGAAAACAAGGGATAAACTAGCCATAACTGAAATCGTATTTTTTGTAGGTCTAGTAAATGTTTGGTTATATGCAAATCAATATTCTGTGAGGTGTTAAAATAAGACCAAATTTAAGTCACAAATTAAATCCTTCGTAACAATTTCTACAGATAGACAAAGTGACGATTCTATCAGCGTTTACGATGATAAAAAAGTCAAAAAAGTATGGGAATGAAAAACTACATAAAAACTTATGTCACTCCTGTTGAAAATCATTGTAGAAATGCGAAACGCTTTGGAAGCGATAGTGACTTGCATAGACCCTCTGATCCTGAAAAAGGTATTTATGTCTACCTGACTACAGACACGCAGTCTAAACTCCCCGATTTGCATACACCATCACTAGCCATTGAAACTCCGGTCACATCTTTAAAGTATTTGTATCAGGGTCATTGCCAAAGTGTCCACGTATATGCAGTATGGTGACTACTGTTTTGCACAGACCTGTGACAAAATATTTATTTATTTTAAAAAAAACCACCACCACACACCACACCATACTGCGATCGCCAACCCGCCTGCCAATTGTGGCGATTTTGGCAAGCCCCTCCTATTGGGGGATGCCAGTGTCCAACAGTGGACGTTTTTCGGCTGAAATGATGATATACTTTATTGTAGAGTACAAAAATACATAATAGAAAATAAATCAAACCTTACAAAATATTCAATGGGCGGCCTTATTGCTTTCTGCGATCTCTTCCAGGCAACCTTGGAATAAACGGTGATTTGCCTGGACATAAAGTGGGGCTATCGTATGTGCAAATAATATCATCATCTGCCTGGCCTTTTCCCAACTATGTTGGGGTCGGCTTCCAGTCTAACCGGATGCAGCTGAATACCAGTATTTTACATGGAGCGACTGCCTATCTGACCTCCACAACCCAGTAACTAGGTAATACGATACCCCTTGGTAAGACTGGTTGTCAGACTCTCGGGCTTCTGACCACCCGTAAAGACTGTCAAAGATCCACGAATGACAGCCGAGACCAACGGCTTAACGCGCTTTCCGAGGCACGGGGGAGTCTCGGTATGTAAAGATAGTCACCCATCCACGGATCAACCCCAGCAAGCGTAGCTTAACCTGATGGATCGACTAATGCGGCTGTTATTATTTAGCCACGAGCTATCTCAATTTATAGATACACAGATATATAAATACCTGTTCTTTTAGTAAGGGAAGTTATATTTTAGGGTCGATTTCACTTTGGGCAATATCAGGATTTCTACTGGAGAGCTTATAGTTACATGAAACTATTTAAAGTCAATCAGAGAGCATACCTACACGTAGTTACTTTTCACTGGTTGCAGATCTGTTGCTTATGATTGTGAATGTAAATGAGTAACCAAATTGTTGAAATTCCTAACATTACTAGTTTTGAGTTAAGTAATTGAATATAAAGTATCTAGCCACCTAATAAAATAACGTATATACAGAAAAATGGCTACCTATAGAATACTGATTTAATTACTGTCAGGCTCACCTTCAAATTTAAAACGCTCCAGTAGGTAGTTCCATTTTCAAAATAATACCAGAATTACCACTACAAAGCCTTGAGCTAACAAGCTCAATAGCAGCACAATACTAAACAAAACTATCAAAAGAAACGTAAACGCAAACCTTAAACAACACTTGAAAAGAAACAATATGGTTTCGATCTAATCTGGACATGAGAACACAATGGTAAAAGATGATTATCTTCTAGCGAAGGTGTGTCAATTGAGATAAATGGGTTACTACATCATAATGTAGGGGATAGTGAACGATTTGTAGTACAATAGGAGCTTTAATTCTGTATTTTATGAGCTTACAGGTGGCAATCGCTGAAATTGTTACAGATTCTAAAAGGATGCTTTAATCTTCGCTGGAAGTATGCGTGTATCTCAAACTCCCATCATCCTCAAATTTTCATTATTCCACCTAAACCTTACTTGTTTCTTACTCTTGTAGTTTTCAGGCAGCAACAGCAAAGAACTTACATTAGCTCAGATGCACGGGAAAATCAAAATAAACATAGAATAAATATTTTCCACCATTTATATCAAAATATTACTGTTCTTATGAAAAGTATTTCTAAATCTAATAAATAAAAATTCTCAGTTTCACTCATTCACAGTCACATAATATTTTCGATAGTTTATTTTGATAAACTATCGAAAATATTATGTGATTATCTCTTGAGTTTCAATGAGCTCATTATTTTGATAATGAGCTCATTGAAACTCAAGAGATTTTATAAAAAGGAAAGTAAGTAATCAAAGTTATCGTCGTCTGTTCATTGTTCAAACATTTTGTGGGAAGAAAAAGTTTTTAGGTTACCACCATTCTTTCGTTTTAATAACAACTAATTCGTTGTAGATATGGCGATAAACGAAGCTGAGAAAGAAAATATGGAGTACGCTTATGGGCAACGTGAGAAAAGTGTAGTTATATTTGCAGTGGTGGTAAAAATGGTTGTCATGATGGTTTGTCATGAATGAAGAGAAAATAAATATGCTTCCACAATGAACTGGGAGTAGGATAAAAACAAAGCATAAACCTGGTTTATCAGTGGAAGTCGTAAAAATATATAATTGGTACGGCTAAGGAAATAGTACAAAATAATAATGAGTGTTTCGTTTTAATAATATACATTTAATAATGCAACACAGATAATTCTGACAAAATGAGTAGTAAAACATTTTTATAAAATTAGGTTGACTTAGATTTCCATAACAGCTCTTGTTATTAAAGTGGTCAAAACAACCTACCTGTTGAACAAAAAAAAAGCTAATTAAAGGCTACACGGAAGTGAAAGATAAGATGATAAGATAAGATCTGAATACAAATGGTATGAAATATTTGCCCTAGTAATTAAAAAATATTATTTCTATTATTATTATTTAATAAAAGATTCTAATTCACAAATCATCACCAGTTTTTGATAGAACACTAAAGAAAATATACAGGAATTTTTTATCAAGACTAAAAATTTAAAAAAATCTCGCATTTTGGCAAACCTGACACATTTCAGCAACTCAAAAGTACCAAGACCACAAACTCCTCATAACAAGCACCACACTTATCAAGTGTCACCAAGATCCACAACCACACCCACACAACCACAAAAAACCACGTGCGTTCCCCGAAAACTGTCCGTAGGTACAACAAAATAATTTCGTAGGTACCAGTTTAATCGACCGACATCGAGTTCACTTTTCTTGACCGCCGCGAAGTAGTGGGGTAAGATGCTTAAAACAGGCCGTCATATACAACGTCGCTACACTTGTGCCAAGCTTTCTGTAGGGGTAGTTTGATTCGTCGCCATGATACGATACATCGCAGTTCTAGTCCTTTTCGCCGCGGCGCATTCGATGCCAGCGCTCGACAAAGAGCCAAACGAAATCGGAGTTTTCGGGTCCATATTAGGAGTTGTTAAAGAGTGCGTCGATGGAGACACATCCTTGTGCATAAAGGTGGGATCAGTGAAGTGATAACCGTGAAGTGCTTTAAGTGATGTGTTACTAAGTTCTTATCTTTTGGTTGCAGGAGAAGACGTTGAAATATGTGGAGGCTGTGAACACTGCGCGGGAGTTGGACCTCGCTGATGGTGTGGCGATACTTAGCAATGGTTCCCCAAGGTCTGCTAGGGCCTTGGAGCCATTGTCTGAAGAGCCTAAGGCCAGGGAAGCTCAGATCGAGTCCAGACTGGTGGATTCAGCAGCTGATTTCTTGGAGAACCATGTGATCCAGTTCAAACTGCCATCGTCTGCCATTGAGGGTATGAAGAGATCCCTGGAGGAAGGTAAGCATCCATAATCATGGTCACAAAATTCAACTTTATTCTGAATCATATAAGTAGTAAAATTAAGTGAGCGTATATAAAAGAGTGTTAATAGCTTAATTATTCGTTAGACGTTAGATTACCGCAATTTTAATTTACGTAACAATTATATAAATTAATTCAAACCAACATAGCATAATAAATTGTTTTCAACAAACAAAACGTAAAACATAAAAACGAAATGAAACGTACTTAAATCAAATGTAAATCGATTGCTAATTAAATTATATAAACTTATGCAAATCAAAATGACGTACTTAAATCGAACGAGTTAATTTTCAAAGTATTTGAACATGCAAAGTTCAAACATATTAGAAATAAAAGGAATATTATGAAATAGGAAAAAGAAAATAAATAAAACAGATTTAAATGAAGTGTATCAACGCTCCGTGACTAAAGTACTAGAAGATTGCGGTTTTTAAGATGTTGATTAAATAGAGCAAAACAATTGTTTTCTGAATTTAACTTTTAGTCACGTTCTGTCTTTGAATTTCTCCGTTTTATCATACTGATTAATTTTGATCTAACGTTTTAACAGTTTTTTTCTATTTTAAAGCTTATATTAATCAATTCCATCATCAACAAAGAGTGTTGAATATCTTTGAAAATATTATAAAACAGGATCTGGTTATAAATAATCAGCATTTTATTTGAGAAAATAGCGTTAACATCATTAATGTAGGTCAATCAAATATACATGATTTCAATAGATATATACTTAATATATTTCATACAAAAAAAAAATGACGATACATCAATCGATCCAAAACCCAATTTGATAAGAACTGACCTTAGATCCAAACAGCAGTATCGATTAGTAAGTATGCATTGTTTGCTTATGACCATAGCCAATTTAAACATAGTTTAACTTACACCGTGAGCTGGGTAGTAAGCATCAGTTGAATATGATGCAGTTCTTTATTAAAGGTACTATTCTTCACCATGCTTATGATTGATACAGAGTAAGACATCTAATAATTGCAGTGTCATTTGCAAATGTAGGTAATCGGAATGTGTAAATAAAATATTACCTAAATTGATTGGCAAAATCGCGAACTATGGAGACGCAAATGTAAATTTTATAAGATTAACTGGATTATAAATTCAGTTAAATATTATGTGAGTTATGCAAAACGACATAATAGAATAATCAAGTAAAGAACAAACACGAGCGAACGTAAACGATCGCAAACATCACACTACATTGCCAGAAAATAAAAATTAACACATTCAAAAACAAAAATGAATGCAAATAACGCATCACTTGGAGACGTTGATAAATAAGGCACCGCCATCTTATTGGAAAGTTTGAAATAATGCTTAAATTCCCATGAATATAAAGTGTCCGTACACAAAATGACGGCGACTGTACTTAATACTTATACAAGTTATAGCTTGACTATACCGTTACATATTACAAATGCAAGGTGGCGGTACAGACAAGAGGCAGGGTTGTCACGGAATATTATTCTAATATCAGTACTAATATTTTTTCAGTAAAGTCTTCGATGAGGTTAAAATTAAAATAGACATGTTAGATGTTCATTTTATGTTGGGATATTATGTAATTAATTGTCTAATAAATAAAGAGTATAATATATAAAATTAAGGATTTGAAATGGTTGTAATAAGGTTATTGGGTTTAAAAATTATGTTGCATTTTGTCTGTTATATAGTGCTTATCTAGGCTGTCAAACAGGCCCTAAGTTTTATAATTTATGAAATACATTTAAATTTCATAAATTAAAAAGACTTTGAAACTGAAATTTTGTAATGAATCACATAAGTCCTCTGTCATCCTATAGTGGTAAAATAAATTTTAATTAGCTCGTGTAGGTAATCCACGTCAACTAGATGCAGCTGTAATCTATTACTAATCATATTATTATACGAGTATTATGTGTTTTAATATTACCTAATGTTTACTTTATCCATATCAAAAGAGACACAAACGAGTAAGCTTTGTATTATGCCAGACCAATAAAATGAGTTGAATAAAATAAATAATTCCAGTAGCATAAAAAAACAAAGATAGCCAACCCTAACCGTATGCATGTAACAGTTAAAATTTGTAGACCACAGTTAATCTCACTTATATTGATATAAATAGAAAGCCTAACTGCCCCATTAGTTAGCGATGTCTGTACGATTTTCATGCTTTGAATTCTACGCATGAATAATTTTTTTTAATTATAAACATGCAATATTGCGATTTCCTGATATACATACCAACTGTACGGAAAGATGCTCTACTTAAGTTAGTTCCGATTGTGATTGTTATTCCTGATCTAGTAAGTAGAGTAAAATTCGTACCAAAGCACTACCTGAAGCCATTTGTGTGAGTTAATTATGTTTTCTTCAAGCACGTTAGATTAATTATCAAGATAATGATATTAAGATCAGTGTGAATGATAATATGTTTAAAACTGTTAAAACACTTGCTCAGAGATATTATCTACTTCAACTGACCTTGTTTGTAGTTTTGTGTTAGTTGATAGACGTATTTACGGTAATTGTAACTTTACTTCATGCATAAAAGATGTCAATTATACTGTGAGTATTTTCATACTGTTTCATATTATGTCTCTTCGTCTAAAATCCTGTCATCATCAAGGCTTTCCATTGGTTTCTGAAAAAAAAAACAATGTAAAATTACCCAATTAGGTATTATATCACTTGCATCAATAACCATGAATAGGTTTTCACAAATTTGTTCATCCATCACTAAATAAATATCTAAGACCTTTGACACCTGCCTACTCTTAATCGTATAAAGGCCGTAAAGATAGGAAAGTCTTACAAGTGGCCTGCACGGATGTTACATGAATGCTTGCTACTTATTCTCGTGAATGAAACTTGAAGCGGACGTGCACGTTAAGTTCCCTACACACATCTTCATAAGAATCGTCATGGTTTCATTCCGATTACGGAAAAAGTCATTATTTTCATCAAAAGGTTTTTCATAGTCTTTACGAGTTACATAGTTGTTTTATGGAAATCAGTATCTCCATTGCCATATGTATCTTTTGATCTAATCTTGGAAATCAAATAAGTTATTTTATATTCTTCATTGATAACTTGTTTATTTTACAATAATAGTCTGTTCTGTTGATCCAATGAATAACAATATTATTTTGTAGTGTGACGTGTCTTATCTTCTTCATTTAACTTTTCTGTAGGGATTTTTTCCCTATTCCGCTGTTGCCTTGATCAGTAAATCGTTTGTGCCCACTCTCGTTGCTTTAGAAAACATATCCATATCTTAATAAAAATCTCAAATCAAGACGAATTAGGTTCGAAGGCTCATTGCAAATAGGACACCCCCATTCACTACTTCCGTATTGCGAAAATGTCACTCCACAAAAAAGGCCTCCACATTGAGATTGTCAACAGCATGTAGAAACTTGAAAGCGGCACATTCCCTCTACGGCATTAGTTCAGAGTCCTGCCTCTAAACCAGTTTAACAAGTCATCGAGAAATCGTGTAAACGGCACTCCTCGACTCTTCTCCGAAGAAAGTTGCCTTTCCAATATTATGATATGTGTTCGTGTTACAACTTCGATTCATACCAATTATGGTATTATAAGTCAGACTATTATTTTTAAATTACCTAATTTTTCTCTGGAAATGTAGCGTCTCTTTTCCGTTTTACCATTGTTATGTTTTAGATCATTCAGTACAGTCTGTATTAGTTCATAAACATGACAATATCACAGACAATCTTAGCTTTATCGTCGATCTTTTTATGAAATTACCTGTTTCACAAATAAATTACTCTCATACTTATTCTTAGCTATTATCTAGCTTATGAGATAAGCTGCTGAATATCATCAAGTTTTATGGCGGAAGCTATATATCAGAAGTTTAAGCCAGTTACCAGAACTTGATGTCTCTGCTTCCTTTAACTGTCATAGGTCAAAACCTACTTTCATTCGTGTATGTTTCAAGATCATGACCGTGGCTATTCATACCTTCCAAAATCAAAATATCCTAATTAAAGAAAATCACGCATTCTCAAAGTTGAGAGGACTGGTGGCCCAGTGGTTTTAGCCCCGACTTAAAGTTAAGATCATGGGTTTACACCCAAGCAAGTGCTTTACTTTGTGTAATTTATTGCATCACTACTGCTCTCAAACCGGTGTAGGAATCATCGTGAGAAAATCACGAAACTTGGAGCAGACCTGTGACATCCACCAACCCGCACTAGGTCCGCGTGGTGGATTACGGCTCACTCCCTCTCACAGAAAGGAGGCCTGTGTCCTAGCAGTGGAAACATAATAGGCTGATTATGCTTATGCTTATGATATGCTATGCTCTAGCTCTAGCTCTAAGTTCAGAACTCTCAATTTCGTTCTGGGGTACATAGAACTTCAAACATTGTCTAATCATTGGTCAAGGAGACTTGAAATAGTTAACAAAAACACTACCAATTCTAATATAGTGAAAAGCCATTCCACATAATACGCAGAGAAAACATCCACTAATACTAATACACGTATAGTCGCTTAGTTTATTAGTTTATGCCCTACCTGGAGGCCTTAATTTATTGAGGAACCCACAGGAAAGTCCGATTAAGCAGCCGACAACTTCCTAGGTTGACCTGCGAGATGCCATTTCACAAAAACAAAAACAAAAAAAAATATACAGCTATTTCATTGTCTATGCCAGCGCTGTGAGAAGTTTATCGATAATTGTGTAACATGAAAAACACAATATTTAGCATTTTGACCTTAAATTGGTCAACAAGATGTTAATAGGACCTTCTGTTATAACTATAAGTTTATTTCTTTCGCTTATGCATTAATCTCTCTTTCAATTTGATAAGCAGATATCTCCATTCACTTAAACGTTAACCATGATTTCAATAGCTGATTATAATAAATTTCTTCGCGTCAAGGTAAATTAATGTAATACAGCTTTGTTTGAGTTTGACAGCTTCGGAGGTCAGTATGATAATGAAGTTGGACTTATTAAAAAGAGCGTATAAGATAAATGATGATTAAGAACGTCTTGTCATTCTAAATTTTCATGTAACGAAAGCTCTGGTGCAAGCAATTAAGTTGTTAAAGATTTTGGGGATAACTCCATTCCATTCAAAATATTTTATTTCACATAAACCTGCATGGGATTTGAATTATGAAACGTCAGAAGCTAGGTGCATGGTTCTAGAGCCGGTCAAAAACGCAATAGTCATTTATTAAAAAAAAAATGGTTTTTACAATGTTTTTAAATTATAGTATTTATTCAGTTTCAAATTACAGTTGTCAGTGTTATTTGACGATCAAATCAATAAGAATTAACTGGATACTGTTTTACTTTTGAAAAAAACTTGTCTTATCATGTTTCCTAGCCCTACTTATTAAGTGATTGAGAGAAGTATGTCATAAAGGTGCAGGCGATGGGCCGGCAATGTCACTATGTCAATCATAAACAAGTTTTAGAACGGTGTCCATTTGTACCTGTCTGTCTGGTATCTATTTTGTTTTTTTTTTAGTCCGTCATCATTGGACATTTAGGGCCTGGTTTACAGTATACAGATAGACATAAGTTAAATATAAAGTCCTTTGCGGTTTTAGAACTTCTATCATGATAAATTAATAGCCAGATGAGTTAATAGAAACTAAACATGCGGAAATGTACGTCGATATGACGGTCTCATCCTTATCAACCCAAAAGACGTCCACTGCTGGATATAATTGTTTACCATAAAATAATCGCAACCTCTGCATAATTTATAATCGCAACCTAAATTTCAAGGAATAAAAACATGCTAAATCTAATAATTGTATCACCTACAACAATCTAAATTCAAATTCTTATTACATTTACTTAATTTCATAAACCTATAGTAAGCGATCCAAACCCAAACCGATCTAAAACTGAAAACACCAAGAAGATTCAAGCAAAACTTTATTGAACGGTGAAGTTCAAGGAAAGAACAAGACTTGGTAGTTCACTGTCAATGTACTAGATGGCGACACCACTCAAGGCTGTGGTTGCGCTGACAGCGAGAACGATGAAACGCAAACGACACAAGTTCACAAGCTCCTTGAACTTACAGCAGTGACTGAAGTTCACAATATTATTATAAATTAAAATTATTTGTTTTGTCAGGTTTTGTAGATTTTTTGGCACGTTTTAAATCGTTAACCACGTCAAAATAAGTAATAACTAATGTAATGCACAACTTAAAAGTTAAAATAATTGCTACATTAAAAACACTGTGAATTCGTTACAATAATTATTTAAATATTCTTTATTAAAACAAATTAATGAATCAAAACCTGCCCTTGATTAATTAAGATCTCAACAGAACCTTTATGAACACAATCGTGCAAATAAAAAAAGCGTTTGAAATACATGGAAGAGTTCATAAATGATAAAATAGTTTAAGTAAAGTATTCCATCCGTTTAATGTAGGCATGTAGACATGTAGGCATTCTCAGCCAATGTTGACAAACCTTGTGCCCATAGTTGGTGGTTAATGGACTCTTAAAATGATGCCAACAATTATGTACAGAATTCTCTTAAAACAAATGTGAAAGCTGGTGGTAGTTTGTTTAATAGTATGGTATACATAGAATAATATTATGATGTATTGGTTTGAAGTATTTAGCTTTACGTGAAGATTTAAGAAGATTTGAATATCTTGAGTCGTGTAATTGAGGAAAATATTTAAAATATACTCTCACTTTATTTTATTTTACTTGTAAAGAATTAAATGGAATGTTTGAATTTAGTTTCAATGTTTTTTCTATTTCACTAGACATCAGATTGATTAAAAATAATAATCCTTGACATCTTCATGTTTTTTTCATCAATACTTACGTGTCACTCTAATAATTCCAGCTCGTGGCAAGAAGAAGAAGATCAAGCAGCTCCTGCCTCTCCTTGCCCTGGCCAAGCTCAAGATCACCGCCCTCATCCCTCTCTTCCTCGGAATCATCGCATTCGCAGCCGCCAAGGCCGTGCTCCTCGCCAAGATCTCTCTACTCGTTGCCGGTATCATTGCTCTCAAGAAGCTTTTGGCAAGCAAGCACCACGAGACCAGCTACGAAGTAGTCGCACACCCTCATCATGAGGAACACTACCCCAGCAGCGGTCACGGATGGGGACGTTCCATCAATGATGGACAGGACTTAGCCTACTCCGGCCACGTTAAAACTGATTAAGGCCATGGAACTCCCAAGGAGCTATTCTAAGTCCTCTACTTATTGTAACATAGTGTGAAACGGAATGTACTGAGTTTATTTATTGTAGTTTTTAAGGCGTATTTATTAAATATTCTACGAAGAATTTCCCTTTGTAAGGGATTTTAACCGAAGACGCGATTTGTTACTGTTTTCCCATAAATGTTGTTCTAAGTTTGTATGTTTTTCATACTATACTAAGTATATTAGTATTTTCTAACCCTATACGGTATCCGTATTTGTGTATTTTGTACTTCAAAATGTTTTATTTTTGATTTTACTGTTAACTCTTACAGATTTATTATCTAGTCCTTTCTTACTAAGTCTTTATATTAACTCTGTAGTTTTATTTGTATATTATTGTTATGTGTATACTTTTATGCATAATATGTATAAATGCGTTTATTTTGTGATATATTTATATTTACGCTATTATTACTTATCTATGATTATTTTTATATTTATGTACATATCTAACATTCATATAAATATCTTCCATCATTACATTTTCATAATAGTATAAAATCTACGTAACTCATAATCGAATATACCACCTTTAATTATACTTACATTATTATTTACTTTATCTCCTACTATAGAAATATAATAATCACAAGTATCTATGTGCCGCTTTGGGAGTACAAGTATATTTTATATTTCAATGATTTTATTTACATATTTATATAGTAACTATTTCTTAAATTCTTCGTACAAATAAAGAACTTAAAATGTTATTATTTCTGTTTATTTAACCTTAAATTATGTGAATACTCTAAATACTAATTTATTTTTCTATCTGGAATTACTCAGTAGCAGCCCAGAGTCTGGATTTGTACCCGGTTGATGGCAATAGGCTCGCCCCTTATTACATGGGACTTAAACACAACTGGTGAAATATGGGTGTACTATTGGTACACCTCTGCCATTAGCTGATGGCTAGCTAACTTCGAGTTATTTAAATCCATAAACTGTTACTTCCTTGAGAATCTACATACAGTTAATAAAGAAACCAAAAGTAAATTACTAAAATTGACATCAGCTTTGCCAATTTCGGCTTTAAAGGACGACTTTAAAAATAATATGTTAAAAGAGTATAACCTACCTATAAACACAAATAAAAACAGAAAATGGGAGAATTTAAAAAATCGTTCTCACATTTCATTGTCAAGTGTAGTCAATGTTTTCTAAATAATCTTTTGATTGACCTTCGGTCTTTCTTTAGATTATATCATAACAACACTATCTAAAAGAGAAGTTACCAACAACCAGCAAATAATCTCATATGAACTTAACACGTTCGCGTGAGCCACCTCATCTCTGAATGCTTGTACTGAGGCGCAACTTTTTCTCATACAAAGTTATGGCTGGCTTGCTGCGCGGCGCAGCCTAACTGCCGGTGTGGATAATGGTGCAAGAAAGGACGTCATAAGACGTTGTGCATATGCGCGCAACTTTTACATGTGTACCTACAAAACAAAAAAAAAAAAAAAGTCACGCGGTGGTATAGCCTATGAAAATCGAATGAGTTGCGGCGCAAAATAAAACAGACGTCCAAAAACGTTCCGTCGAAATAAATATGACAATCTAGAGGCCGTCATATAACGTTGCGCCATTTCATAATTATACCAATACGACGTCGGAAGACGTTGCTCACGCGAACGTGTTAATATCAGAAAGCACATTAATTTATGTTTCAATTTCGTTAAACACAATATCAATTTCACAATTATCATTAACATTACCGTTAACTTCAATAGCAAAACGTTTTCTAAACCCATTATCATGATGATTGATATCACCATCACTTATAACAGTGGGTAATTCGAATCAATAAACGAGTATGCTTATGGTCAACACCACCATTATTATCATGTCGCTGGGAACAAATTACTTAATGTATAAACTTTCTCTCATAGTTACGTAAGTGTTGTAAGATATTGAAGACGAAAGTTTGGTTAATGGACCATATCGAATATTTCTTGAAGGATAATATTATTTCAACCCTGATTGGTGTCTCAAATTGGGCGCGTCTTTTCCTTGTTTCACTTTTTAATTCGATGAGATGCCGCAGAACATAATATAAATTATTATGTTTTCGTTTTTGAACAGTTAACTGTGTTATTTATATTAGTATCAGCATCATGGAGTTATTATTATTATGAGCTTAGGGTGGTTTTCTGCTATTACATAATTTGAAGAAAACTCAGAATATTAGCGTGCACTGTATTCAAGGAATGGAGTAAATCTTTCGATAAGTACCTTCAGATATCCAAAGCTGATGGAACAAATCAAATAGTGTAGTCATTACTTACTTGTAGTCAGTGTTATTTAAGTAAATATCATACACACACATAAAAAAAAACAAATGTTGTGGTTATGACGACTCGTTTTTCATTTCTTGAATTAATCAAAGCCTTTGCAAAATATCTGAAGACACCCAAATCATTTCAGTTTACATAACATAGATTAAGACAATATTAATTATTATATTTATACCTATTACTTATCTTCAATATAAATTAAATGAAAAAGCAGGCTTGCAGATCATGGTTATTTAAGAGCAGTGTCTATTTTTACTTGACGATACTGTATGTAACGATGACAATTTGCTATAAAATAATCCTCATCATTTCGAATAAAAATTACGCTGACTTGTAGAAAAATATTACCTTTTTACCAAAATTAATTATTATTCTGTCTATCTTTGTATTAAATGCTCGAGTAAAAAAGAAAGTATGTATGATTGATAACTTACATTATATTTACTTAAGCTAGCAGTTAATATTATGTTTGGTTCTAATGGATATTACCAAACAAAACATAGGTACTTGTTCAAGAGGTGAAAAATGAATTCTAATATTTATGAATAATATTTTACTACAACAAGAAAAGACAAGGAGAAAAAAAAAAGGAAAGGGAAAGGAATCGGTAATGTGACAGATTATAGAAGGAGGAGATATAAAAGCCAAAACATTAGCTACAGATTTTAAAATAAACGAAAATAAATTAAGAACAAATTATGAGACAAAGAAACTAAAGCTTAAATAAACCCAGCAGCTGAACAAAAAAAAAACCTTAAAAAGCAACACACACATTAACAAACTGAAACTATTGATTAACTCAATACAGTGAACACGCAAAATTGATGAACTCAAGCAAAGCATAGTAATTCGCGTGAGAAGATTAACCTCTTACATAAACAATTTTAACGATTACAGTAGACATTTCTAAAGTATTAATACAACATATTATATACTTTTACTTGGATATCATAATAATGCAAATTTTGTTTGCGTATGGTTTTAATTTTATTTATGTGTATGGGGAAAGAAAGCGGAAGTGGAGACGATTTTATGGGGTACTGTGTTAAATGTTACAACAAAATACCTTGTGATATATTGAAATTAAATGAGAGAAAATTTAAAACACATATTAAAAGTACACTTTGTAAACAAGCATATTACAAGTTAGAGGATTATATCCAGGACAGGAATGCTTGGAAACGTGCTGGTCCAGCTCCATAGGACAATCTAGAGTCTAGACAAAATCAAACCTGTAAAATCTGTTATTTTTATGATATTGATTTTACATTCTGTGATAACCTATACTCACACACTGACTTATTTTTTTACTTTTTTTAGAAAAACATACTTTTATGATGTTTGTAAATATGTGAACACCATGTATCTATCTAATAATTAAGTTATTTTTCATTGCTTAGTTTTTAATTCGTTTTACCTTTTATGGTATAGTAATTTTATTCTAGGTGCATCGTCTTCACATATAATCATATAATTAATGTAATCAAACAAAATATTGTAAAACATTTTTAAAAGAGTACCGGTGGAGTTTCTTGCCCATTCTTCTCCATACGAAACTACCTTTTGGAAGGGGCAACTAGAATCAATTCTATTTTTTTTTGTAAATTTTGACGTTCAAAAGTGCCTCTTATGTGCCTATTTGAAATAAATGGTTTGACTTTGACTTTGACTTTGATTTTGAAATACACGACAGTTATGACGCCAATAGAATAATTAAAGTATTTGCAGAATCTTGTCACTAATTGATAAGTGATAAATTTTAATGATATAATATATTTTTGTGAATTGGAACACTTTTACACGTCAAACTAAAATACGTTTTAAAACTAGATAAGTTCGGTGTTACCTATCCGATTACTCTGAGAAGAAAGACCGAAATAAACTCAGAGGTCACAGTCTCTTTTAAAATCCAGACATAACTTTGGTTAGGCCATAATGAGGAGTATGCTGATTAATGTTTGGCAAGGGCTTTTGATTAAAAAAATAACTTATATTTAGTACAGTGTTCCTTTCCATTTTTTAGTCCAGTGATTCAGGAATACCGTTTGTGGTAGTATCAGACGGGAAATAAGCTTCAATGATTGATTACGACAAGACTACAGCATGAGTTATAACGGAGAATTCAGACCTCTTTCTGTTACATGACCTATGACTTTCAATGAATTAATCATAAGTCTACGTAAGATAAATGTACATTAGTCTTGCAACATCATCAAAAGGTTTATGTAACAGTATACTGCCAGACATTCAGGCGTCAAATGCAACCTCTACCTCGCGACGACCGCTCACCAAAACAGGTCCTATAAAGTATAATTATCAAATATTCGGCATACATAACCGTTAGATTATGACTAGAAAGGTTCGCGGCATCGCCCGGTTTACGCACTAATATTAACTATTGCAAATACAAGTGTTGATTAGAAAGAAAGTTTAGAAAAAACTTGATTCGAAACACGTGGGCTTAAGTCAGTTACTGAACAACTTTTTTTTATGAATGAATGATGAAGTTTTTTAACGTAGTACAAAAAGTAGTGGGTTGGGTAACTGTCACGTGGACGGAGCCGCGAAAATTTTGCGTAATTTAAGTTTCGATTCAGTATATCTCTCATAATATCTCTATCTTCTTTTATATTTTCTGTACAATTTTTATTAAGTAACTTTCATTGCTCTCCCAGTGTTATACGGAACTTCAATACCTGCTTATCACCACAAACAATGGTTGCAGCAATAAAAAGTTTAAGAGAAAATGTTTTTATAACGTGTGAAACTAAACACTAGCAGATTCATAGTTTTCACACAAACTGCTTTTTTAGAATCCCGCAAGTGAAATGAATGTTGATCTTTATGTGTCTGTGGTTGCATAAAGAATAATGGAATAGTTATGTCTTGTATATAATATTTATATAGTGAACCACGGACTACATGCATATCGTTTTCCTTCTCTAAGAAGTTCATCAAACCGGTCGGGGGTTCGGTCTCATAAAACCGCCCGTTAACCAGAAGCAACTGTCAAAAAGTTTTTGCATTTTTTGTGATGTTGTCTAGAGAGTTATTTTTCTTATATTTAACTATCTAATGGAAACTTGATAATTTTGTAATAATCGCTTTCCAAGGATAAAACTATGTATGGAAAAAAATATAGTAAAGCTTGACAAATATATAACATAAGTTTAACTAACTAAGCCAGACGTATTAATGGACGAACAAATTAATGTATTTTCAAAAGACGTTAATCCTTTAGATTCTTCCTATTCCTGTTATATTCTTCAACATAAGTCAAAATCTGGTGTATTCTAAAAAAAACATACCTCAGGGTACCAATTCGTATACCCAGTAATACGATATTGATATTGAGTGTGATATTAATATTGAGTGATATTCACCAGCATTTAAGATGAGAATGATGGTGAATGTAGCCTCTGGAAGCCAACCCTGCCATGGAAACTGTTTGAAATAATATTCTTTTGTTGAAATTGAGCTTAATTTATTTAAACAGATGTAAAATTAATATACACAACCTAACGGTATATACGACCTAAAGGTTCACTGTTAACTACGTGCACCAATAAATAATTCACTTTTACCTTCAAAGGTAATTTAAACCCTATGGAGTATCTTTGCTAGGCGCATCATAAATAGTGAATACACATAGTCATGACTGTGTAGGTATGTTAAGCTAGAAATGTGACAGTTTTAGCAAAATGGTCACTGGCAAAGCGCCAGGTAGGAAGGAAATGAAGCAAGTGCATCTTTTGACTCAATGATGTGATTTAATTTCTCTTTGATTTGATATGCTTATTGGACAGTAAATTGGTCTTATAAATTATTTTCTCTGTTTTATTGTTTTTACAGGTCATTGTTAAGGTTTAAGTTAAAGTTAGAACTATACAAGTAGGATTTTACCTATTGCGTTTGTCAGTTTTTAAGGATAAACAATTACTGTTGAACACGATATCTATGTATGGAGTTTGCCGTAAGTATTACATTAAATACGCGTTGAACAAGAGTCTAAGATTTTGTGGTAAAACGTATCGTTTAAGTAAAACCTTTTTTTTTCCAAAAGGGACATTTAGAAAAACATATGCTTTTTGAAGGAATAAAGGCAGAAAAGGATGTCATGAAGGATGTGGTAGAAGGAAATATTTTTAAGGAAAAATTATGGTTAGTAATATAAAGATAAAAAATAAAAAGTAGCACTAACTGCGGAACCAGACAACTTTGAATAGTAAGATGCACTTGAAACTCTTTTTGCTTGATACTAGTTCAGTTCCCACAAGATACAGTAAAGTAAGTTCATATCATTGAAGTTATATTTAATACCACCTCTAACCAAACGGTACATTTTGAGTGCAAAGAAAACAATGATGATGTTTCAAAAAATTATGATGACGGTGACCCGTAGCGTTTTGAAAACGAAAAGTCAAATAACGGGTTACTGATTTCACGCCAAACGATACGCCCTGAAATAAGGTTTTGATGACATACAATTTAGAAGAGCTTTACAAATCTCTGGAGAAAATAAAAAGTCGTAAAACAAATATTCGTTAGGTACTTTTGTTGAGATAACTAGAAAGAAATAGGATTGACACTGCATTTATCGCACCATAGAAACCTGTATACTACACGATAAACAATGAAAAAGGTCAGAATATAAATTGAGTATAACAATGAGAAACATAATTATTATGCACTTGATGCCCTACTTGATTGAAAAAGCACTTGTTCTTAAATTCTGTTAAGTCATCGTTCTGTACCCAAAGACATTTCTCTTAGTAACTCTAATAACTCTTGTACACAATGGCCACTTCACTCACACTTTAGGTACACACCATTACTTCGTTTTTATTCTCCTAGTATATCAAACTCTTCAGTAATGCGTCAATGGATGATAAAGTATATCCAACAACGAACATTACAACACGCGTAGGATGACAAGCGTTTGATACACTTTCGTTTTTTTGTAGACATTAGCAACACGATGACATGAGTTTGAGATTCGAGTCACTGTTGGAACTGTAGGGAGAAATTAAATTATAAGTAGTACCTACTTGAGATAACAGACTTTAAATCTTTTTGTGAACAGTCATAGAATAGAGGGGATGTAGGCTAGTCAAGATGACGATGATATTGAAGATCAAAATGCTCATTTTGATATTAAAAAAATGGGTGGTGTCAATTAACACAGCTTATCACAAACCATTTATTTAAAGAAAGCCTGTCATTAGAAGCTCCTCAACATCCAACAGACCACAAGCTAGCAAATGCATTGATTGACGTACAGACTATAAAGTACTCAAACAGGACCCACCGTTCGACAAAAGCTCATACATCATTAACGTCACCTACAGTGCCGGAGAAATTTCCCTTTACACA
The DNA here is from genome assembly GCA_963921375.1 of Tiliacea citrago. NCBI lineage: Eukaryota > Metazoa > Arthropoda > Insecta > Lepidoptera > Noctuidae > Tiliacea > Tiliacea citrago. Next base: position 2,367,604 of record OY992802.1, read on the forward strand.
TTCAGTATACGACCAGAAGCGATTAACTCATTCATTGCCCTAGCCAAGATTGTACCTAGATAACTTTAAGAAATAGGCTAACATCAATTTGAAATGTAACCTTCGCAGAATAAGATTCAATTTTGATTGGAATTTTAAAAATGTCTCAACGGGTCGGTACAAAAGACTCTCTCTGATTTGAATGTGATTGAATAGTTTATCAATAGTTCCTTTTGAGGCGGTAACGAGCGAATAATTATGCGACATTGTGTTGTAGCAAGTACAATATATCCTGACACATTAAGACTGAAGATACAATATGTAAGACTAGCTAGTGTGTTCATTTTTAAAATTTATAAATGATAATTTTGATTGAGATCATAAAACGTATCCATAACACTGCTTGAACAACATTTTACTTTACTAACTTAAATAATAAACTCACTCGTTGAGAACATAAAGTAAATAAACGTGTACTTGAATATAACTATGCATAAAAATTTAACTGTCTAAACTAAAAACGTTAGATCTTATTTTGTTTTATAAGTACACCCCAATCGTAAAGATTATCAAAGAGGGGCTCATGGCTAAATGATAACAGCCATCGGGCCGATTGAAGGTTAAATTAATATTGCCACTGTCGGTTCGTGGATGGGTGACCATCCATTACTTATCAAGATTCCTACGTGTCTCAGAAAGTATTAACCCGTTGGTCCCGGCTGCAATTCGTAGATCTTTGACAGTCGTTACGGGTAGTCAGAAGCCCAAAAGTGTGATAACCAGTCTTAGCAAGGGGTATCGTGTTACCCAGTAACTGGGTTGTGGAGGTCAGATAGGCAGTCTCTCCATGTAAAATACCGGTATTCAGCTGCATCCGATGAGACTGGAAGCCGACTCCAAAATAGTTGGGAAACGGCCAGGCAGATTGATTGTAAAGATTATCACGATGATTAGGTAATCACTAAAGAAACAATCAATAAAACAAAATGTTATTTCCAAAAATAAGACGATAGTACTTGTCGTCAACACGTCTTAACATAATATGAGCCAAAATGAAAGGAAGATCGAATTTGTAATGAATTAAAAAATCTCAATGACGTAATTATTTATGAATCAAAGAAAGTCTACATATTTACGCAATGGGCGCGAAGTTTAACCTAAATGAAATTAAAAGTGTTTTGAACAAAAGGCAGGTTGGCAATGACTATGAATATAACAACATAATTCTGCACTTTATATTCCAAATAGACATATCACCTTTGTCTTCAAGAACCTCAGAAACTTTCGCTGTGTACATACAACTATGCCTGTAAATGGACTATTAAACAATTTACTTTAGAATACAAATGGTCAAAAAATATAGAAATTCATCCGATGACATAAGTATATTGATGGGTTTTAGAAAGCGATTTTGCGAAACCCTCCTACCGAAGAACCGGAAATAAGCGCGGTATTCCAAATATTTCGCACGAAGTAATTATTTCAAAAGGATTTCCGAATTATTCGCAAGTTGCAAAATCACTCACATAGTTAAACGTTAACGTTTTCTTACTATACAAACTAATTTTATGTGATTCAAGTTAAATCAAAATATAATCTTATTTGCAAAATACAAAATCTTCACTGTTTCCGAAGTAATTAAATAATCACACCAATTAAATAGAAACCCACAATAAATAAAACAATTATCATGAAACATTAGAAACAACTAAAAAATTATAAACATAGTTTTGTAATAAGTTCATTCGCAGCTACTTCAATTCAGCTCTTTTCTCACGCACAAGAAGTATCTTCCATTTCTGAAGCCAACCCATAAAAAATAAAATACCTAGGTATCCAATAAAAAATTAACACTCAAATCTCTGACCGTATTATCATGCCTGCATGTTATGGTTACACATTCCCATCAAACCTGACAAATACCTGCTAAAATGCTTGCTCCGTAGTAGGCATGTTTGTGTTTCGTCATAGGCCTCACACTCGCTACGAAGAGGCCGTGACATATGGAAATACAGGGAGGGGGAAGACAAAATAAAACTGACGCTCATACACTGATCTTTAGCAATTTGTGTTTAGCCATCGAGTAAGATGAAGGTTGTAGTGCTTTTGTGTGCTGTGGCAGTCGCTGGGGCATTGCCCATGGCAAAGGAGGATGGAGCAGCCGAGAGATTCATCTCGGCTCTAAAGGATTGTCTGGACACAGATACTTCTTTGTGTCTCAAGGTGTGTTGAAGTGCAGTGAAGTGAAATGTGACAGTGTTTTGTGATCCCTGGGGCTCTTCGGGTTTTAAGTCTGGCAGTGTTTAGTTTTGATGTTAAAACTCAAGGACTTTGAAAAATAATGGCAGTTTTACTAGTGTTGGAGCTTGCAAAAAATGCTGGAGATATTATAATAGATTTTTAGTGAATTGATAATTGAATTACCGGATTAATTCGCCAATTTGCTAAATTAAAATATCAACCTCAAGGCGTTTAAACTTTTATGAATTCACTGGTTTAAAATTACTCATTTATTTTTCAAATAAACCTCAATGATTTATCATCAAAAATAACAGTTACAGGTCCCATTTTTAACCATTAAACTCATTCTTAGTCAATTACCCTTAAACATAAGAGTAAGGCCAAAGGCAAAAAAATACTAAAGTAATCCTTTTTTTCACAGGAAAAGGCAATGAAATTTACAGACAAACTAGCAGCCTCTTCAAGCCTGGAAGTCCTCGATGGCGTCAGCTTTAAGAATACCGGTGGAAGCAGATCAGCTCGCAGCTACGAACCTCTACCTGACGAGCCTAAAGCCAGGGAGATGAAAGTTGAAGAGAGGATCATGGAAAACGTCCTGGACTTCCTTGACAGCCATGTCTTGCAGCTCAGAATGCCTAAAGCTTTGGAAGACGACAACACTCTTGATGAGGAAGGTATGTAGAAGTCATTTGTTTTAAATTTACCTAATACTCAATATATTTATTGCATTCTGCACTGTGCAATGTGAACTTAGCCCGTTGGTTTTGAAAATACAAGATCTACAGAGACACTGTTGAGCACAGCGAAGTAGGCGAGAAGAAAAGGGCTTGTACTAGACAATAATTTTAGAATCAAATCCGAGCATATTTACGAAAATGATGTTGAGAGCAAAGCTCACAGCAAATTTAATAATCATAGTTGTGCAGTTAAATTAACTTTTTGAATGGGATTGCCATTCCCAAGTTCCCCATTCCTAAGTAATACAAATGTACGTGGAAACTGCTTTAACTTGAGGTAAAAGTTTGCCATGCGCGTAAATAATGAGCCATTAATAAACGATTGTAGGCTTTTAACCCAGAACATTATTGCCATGTAGCACTCGTTAGAAAAGTGCTTAAGTTGTTAAAGAGAAAAAAGCATTCATTACTCATCAAGAGTTTAATTTCATTGCAAGCTTATAAGATAAAATTACAAAAGTCGGTCACAACCAAAAATGATCACAACTATGATAAAGAATTCGCAAAACAAGTATGAACTCAGACATATTTAATCGCACAGAATAATTCTCATGATCGTAGATACAGTGCATGCCAACAATAAAAATATTAGTTACGGCATTAAGCATAAAAAATCCAAAGCGAAGCACAATGTGTGAAATTTTTCCCACGCAAGGAGATAAAATCAGCAAATAATGTGTTAATTTGATACAGTAGTTTATGCACTTTCTTGAGATCATATTGGATTTCTTTGGTACTGGAATCAGCGAAGTTGAAATCGACTTTTAATGTCAAAGGTAATGACCACAATGAGATTCTTATTAGATTAAGGCTGTTATTGGTTCGCAATTAGTTGATGATTATAAGAGAGGAAAATTACATTTCATATGTAAACTTGGAAGCTACCGGGGAGAAATTGCAAAAAGACAAAAATTCAGTGCCATCTGGAAGCAATGAACCATAGACTGCAGTAACATTACTCTTCCATTCTGTTCCGGGATAACCAAAACTACAAACACATACAAAGAACAATGAACACTTAAAGTATTGACACACGAGTTTACAGGCATACATGAATGAGTATTAACTAAAATTAATAGTCAGCTTCTTTATTTGGCTGTTGAAGCTTTGAATGTTTCTAAGACTGGTCTGTCTAGTGTTTTGTCAATAGAAGCTTTTCAGTCGTACTTAGTCGCGAGTGAATGTTTTAACAATATTTTGTTTGCACTTTCTTTAAAATGTAATTTGAATGGTGTTTTGCATTTAACCGTAACTTGAATCAAATCAAAAACCAAAATTTATTATTTATATATTTTCTATTTCTAGACTAAAAAGTGCATGCAGGATACAAAAAAAAGTGCATTATTCAGACAAAACTTAAAGAGGTTTTAAAAAAGATTTGTATCTACGAAAGTTCAAAAGTCAAGTCACGTCTTGCCAAAAAATATTTCTAATTTTTATTTCTAATCTCATAACCGTTGGAAATCAGTCTCGACTTTTAAAACTTTCACTTAAGTTTTCAAGTTGATGTTAAGTATTAAATCTCCTTTGGCGATGCGGTTTACATAAGCTCAAAATTTGCGGACACTCCCTGACCTGGCTTGCTCACAAGTGCTTATTTTGAAAACGTTTATGTGCGGTTTCCGTTTAACAGACACATCCTATCCTTTTATAGTCTTGGCTATATTGTTATGACATTGTATTACGACTTAAATGTTGTCCCAAAAGCATTTTGCGACATGAATTATTTTGTCTTCCACAGAAATAATCACAATATCTACATAATCAGTTTTAGTCACAACCAAAATTCTAGAGGTCATTTCGAATATTGCAACGACAGTTTATTACTAGTTTTACATAATTATTATTCTATAAGGGAAAGATCGAATGAGATAACACAATGATCACTCGGATTTCGTTTTCACGCCGACCCGTTTATTTATGTAAGAGCCTGTCAGACCAGTTCTAGGTACTTTATAAGTTCAGTGTCTTTAGATATCTATCTGCAAATCGGCATGTAACTTAAGACCATTGATCTGTGTAAGCCTGGCACTAATTATGTAATGATGTTGTCGATAAACTTTAGAGTTGACTTAAACACATGCGTTAACTTGTTTTATAGCATCATTAGTTTAACATTCGAAATAAGCTCTATTGCATGTCATTTCTGCTGTATTTACATCGATATGAAGATACTCTTAGCACGATCAATTAATGCCAGCTTAAAAATAAATCAATTAGTATCTGTAAAAACATTCACCAAAGTACTAACTTTTGCGAACCATCGAAAATATGAAAATAATTCTCACTTTTGACCTTTACTTCGTGACATACATGCAGTGACTTTCTCAAAATTATAATTTTATTCAACTATGAATGCCAAAAGTTGAAGCAGCTTTCTTTTAATTGTTGTATCTACGTTTACAAAGGTATGGATGGTTGTGGTTGTGGGAAAAGGTTTTTGTGAACAAGATTCTTCTGAGTTCGCTATGTGAAATTAAACGGTCTGTAATTCTTTTGTTAGGTTGATTTGATTTTGATGTAATTAGTGGCTTATGTGTGACTTTAACGGGATTAGAGAGTCGTCATTGATTGTTTACTTCTTAGCTAGTTGCACTTGAGCAGTAAGCTTACTGAGAATTGTTTTGTTTAGATATTTATTTTCATACTAACGGATTAAGACCGTAAAACAGAGTTCATATTAATAAACTTGAGGATTATATTTTTGAAATTATTCTATATAACATTTTATTTACATACCCTTTTAGTTTTTTACCTTGATTCAACATTAATCAATACAGATTTCACCATATCTTTTACTACTACTTAGAACCTTTTACTTAAACTTCTACATCTCAATTCCAGGTCGTGGCAAGAAGAAGAAGAAGCTGAAGAAACTCCTCCCCATCCTGGCCCTCATCAAGCTGAAGCTCGCTGCCCTCATTCCCCTGTTCCTTGGTATCATCGCTTTCGCCGTCTTCAAGGCCTACCTGCTCGGTAAAATCGCTTTCATCGCCGCTGCCTTCGGAGCCCTCAAGAAACTCCTTGAATCCAAGAAGAGCAGTGGTTGGTCTGAACCCGCTCATGAAGAGAGCCATGGTGGCTGGGAAAACAGCGGTGGCTGGGGAAGGTCCCAAGATGCCCAAAACCTGGCATACGGCGCCCACGTCAAACAGGCGTGAGATTAAAATATTAATTTATTTATTCTAGGTAAAGTTAACTTATTAATCTCTCCGTAAATCTTCTTCTTCCTTGTATATATTTTGACCACCGTTCGTACACATGCTAAGTTTTTTTCTGTATATATTTATTATGATTTTAAGTTTCATATCACTGATATTATTAGTCTCTTCTCTTATTTTATATAAGTATTTTTATTTATTATGTTTAAGTATACTTCACTTTCTTCATAAGTGAGGGATGATAGTAAATTTTATTATTTTAAGTTTTCAGTTCCAAAGATATTTTATATATTATTGACTTTATTATTTTCAATTTTGTTTTTTTTTGTTTAGTAATTTTTTATTGTATGTGTATGGGTATGTTGCGAGTCATATTTATTACAAACCAATGTGTATTTAATGCGAAGAATGTTAACAGTTTGTTTGTTGTGATGTTTTAATTTATTATTTTACGATGGATCCTCGTAAAAATTAAATAAAGACGACTTTTATAAAAATATTTTTCATCATTTTATTAATTTGTGTACCTGAAAATGGAAATATGACCAAATCTAACATAACCTGTCAAATAATAACCAATAGAATATGATCGCATGATAAGCATAGAAGCTCTTCTGTACTATATGGACACATTCTATTGCGATGTTCTGTTGCTGTCCTGTTTTTTTTTTATTCCTATGCAAATAGTTGTACAATATAGTAGATTTGCGAATTCTTAACGTAGAAACTGGTTGAATATAAACAGGTATTTAAGTTATGATAACTATGCTCTGATTTATACTGAAAGCATGATCAAAAATAATAACAATAGCATGCAGAAACTAAATAAGGTAAGGATAATATCTGTTACAGTCATTAATAAGCGTTAGCATTTCGCCGCTCTAGTGCTTGAATAACCAACCGACCATTTTAAGAGATAATTACTTTTTCATTTAATTTGTATATAATGTATGTAGAAAAATTGATGACGCTTTATAAATAACATTATTTTTTATTTACTAACCTACGTACTAACTTACACTATTCGCAAAAATACAATATCCAATCTTCAATTCAAAAACTGTGTCCTATTTTGCTCAATGGTCGCACTTAAATTACAAGCCCCGGTCTTACTCGTATTTGTCCAATCTGCCTAATCACAGACAATCATTTCGCTAGGATGCGACGCCACCTTCTTTGTATTCAAGTACCTACCTATTTGTTTTGTTTTCAAGTTAGCAGCATTTTTGTGTTAAATTAAAAGTTTACATACTTTATAGGCACTTTTAATGCAAGTGATTAAAATGTACAAACATAGTCCTGTTTGTACATTTTAATCACATGCATTAGATTTAGAAACGTTCGGCATTTCGTTGAACCAAGTGCATTAGATTGGGTTTCAATATTTGAACTTTCGTTGAAATTTGGTACACATATAAATTTCTCTGTGATCCAAAGACGGACGTGTTAACGTAAGTAAATTATTTTTTACTATGAGATTCTCTGTGGGGAGGACCATTAGAAAATTTTAAATAAAAGTTTTGCAAACTGTACCTACCGTGACATATTATTATTATCTCCGAAACTACTGATCCTAAAATTTGGAAAAAAAATACCGTAAATATAATATATTAGTTCTTTACATAGATTACAGGAAACCCTATAAGAAGTCTATGGTTTTAAAACAACTCGGTAAATCTCTTAATATTGGGCGTACAAACTTACATTTGCAGTTGGATTGTATGGGGGAACATGCTTTTCAACTACAATGTTAAGTTTGTTCTTGGAATAACTTCATTCCAACTACGGCACTCTTCATAGTGCATGGCCCAACATGCACTTGGCCGGTTTTTTTATTTGAACATGCCGTATAAAATTGTTGGTGGTAGTTAGGAACATTATACACTAAGCACACACGTACTTTTAGTGGCTTATCTAATGACATAGTGCTCAATCTCCAGTTAAACAATTTTTTGTAGAAAATTTATTCAACATTCATCATTAACTACAGCAAGACATAGATAAAATATACAAGTGGAGCCTAGACAATAAGATGGAATTTAATTCCTCTAAATGCTTTGCTATGACATTCGGTCGAGTGCGGCACCAAGTTAATTTTGAATATAATTTAAATAACAACGTCATTATGAAAACTGCAGCTATGAAAGATCTGGGAGTCACATTCGACCGAAAGCTCACCTTCCACGACCATATTGCTACGGTAGCTAAAGAATCCTACCAAAGGTTGGGCTTTGTCTTACGTAGTTGCCGCGATTTTCGCACCACACATGCCTTATCAACAATTTTTAATGCACTTGTACGTAGTAAATTCGAATCCAGCTCCTGCGTGTGGCATCCACACGAAAGTACCTACGCGCTAGGTTTTTATATAAGCGTAAGCACGGTTATTACCCTTACCTCTATCCGACTAAATTTCTATTGGGATGGATGCCTGGGGTATAACTCATTAGAGGTAAGGCGAGCACGAGATCAGCTCACCATAGCCTGCAAGATGTTCCGTGGCACTATTGACGCACCTGACCTGCATGCTGTGCTGGCTCGTTTCTTTGTCCCAGACAATTACTGCCGCGGCAGAAACCACAGGCTGTTTGCCGTGCCTCCATGTCGCACCATTTCGCGTGCTAAGTCCCCAGTATCTCGCACTCTGGTCGCACTTAATGACCTCTTGGATTCCAATCCAAGAGGTCATTAAGTGCGTTAACGATCTGTTTGCGGATGAATGGACGAAGATTTTATTGGCATGCCTGAAATACCGTGAGAGGGATTCATGAAAGAATTGTTTTTTTTTGTTTTTATGTTTTCACCAGTTTTTTTTTTTTTGTTCTATGTGTATGTTTCTCTGCCTTTAATTAATGTAATTGGTTTAACCGTGTAAATAAAAGTTAAAATAAATAAATTAAAAAAACAACAGATTCAGGTTTACATATTTAATTACAATTAAATAAATTCTTAAAAATACATAATTCATCATTCCTTAATCACCATAGATTTTAATAAAACCACACCATATAGTACAAATACCAAACAAAAACATGTTTCGTGTTCACTGTTCGGTTGTCCATTCAAGTACTAGGGCGGCTATTTACGAAATCAAATTATTTATTCTTAGTAGTAAATTGTCTTTTTAACATTTATTAATGAACAGCACCAAAGTTAGCTCAAAAACCATCTGAAGTTACAGCTGCTGCACAACGTGCGAGTTCCCTGCCAAAACTGTTGGGCTTACCAATATCTGTAGAACCTGTCTGTACTTACTGATTAAGAAAACCGCCTAGATTGGTCGTTGACATACACATTCGTAAAGGGATATAGTCGAGACTATCTCGCTAAAATTATTGAAGCAAGAAGAATGATGTTTATAGATAGATAGTTTATTTGGTGCACACAAAAGACATAGTACAATATACAAAAGCATGATTAAAATAACGACTAATTACATGAATATTCGAATTCGCATTATTTAAATTCGAAGACATGTGACATCTACCAACCCGCACAAGGCCAGCGTGGTATATTCCAGCCCACTCCCTCTCGAAGAGAAGACGCCTGTGTCCCAGCAGTGGGAACATTATAGGCTGATTATGTGACATGAATATTAGGAAATAGCTACAAGGTGGCAATACACAACAAAGATAAAGATGAAAACACATATAATATTGTGATGACACTATAATGGCTATGACACACTTTAAAATAATGAAATAACGAACATACAAAGTACGCTGTCGTCTCTGTCTATCCTTCGAGGTCTATCCTTTTATCTATAACCAAGGAAAGCAATAATGGAACTGCCCCTACTCCTATCTTCCAATCTTCCTTCTCGATTGTTAACTTCAGTCAGAGTTACAACAATCATGTTCATAGTTCATGTCATGGTGAAACTACAGGTTTATCAGAAGAAGCGATCTGATTGTGTGATCACACAAAAACAATCTATACCAATCAATCAATCAACTCAGCCTAAAGCAGTCCACTGCTGGACATATGCCTCTCTCAGGCTGCGCCAGAACACCCTGTCCTCGGCTTTCCGCATCCAGTCTGTCCCAGCCACCTTTTTAAGGTCGTCGGTCCATCTAGCTGGGGGGCGCCCCACACTACGCTTGCCGATACGCGGTCTCCACTCCAGGACTCGTCTGCTCCACCGGCCATCGGTCCTTCAACAAACATGGCCAGCCCACTGCCACTTCAGCTTGCTTTCTCTGCAGGCTATGTCGGTAACTCCGGTTCTCTTCCGGATAACTTCAATCCTAATCTTATCCTTCAGAAAAACTCCGAGCATAGCACGCTGAGAGACCTTGAATTTGTGGACCAGCCCGACTGTTAGTGTCCACGTTTCGGCACCGTATGTCATAACGGGCAGGACGCATTGGTTGAAGACCCTAGACAAAAACAATCTACACCACACACAACAACATAATTATTACATTCATCATCATCTGCCTAGCCTTTTCCCAACTATGTTGGGGTCGGCATCCAGTCTAACCGGATGCAGCTGAATACCAGTATTTTACATGGAGCGACTGCCTATCTGACCTCCACAACCCAGTAACTGGGTAACACGATATCCGTTGGTAAGACTGGTTGTCAAACTTTTGGGCTTCTGACGACCCGTAACAACTGTCTAAGATCTACAAATGACAGCCGGGACCAACGGCTTACCGTGCTTAATTATTACATTCCTCATCATTATTCATTTTTTTCCATTGTTGTTTTTCGTTGTAGTTGTTGTGTGTGTTGTGTTTTTGTTGTTGGACAAAATTGACATTGTCGACGCCTTTATGTCGTAGCAGTAAGCAGCTTTGGTAGTTCACCATTCATTTACGGTTGACTGTACCTTGAGGCATATTGCACGTGAGCATAGTAACGGTTTTAATGAACCTCTAATAGCTCATTAAAGATCTTAGAAAGTGTAAAATTTATTTTATAAATAAATATTTAGTAAATGAACTTTCACACAGAGTTATAATTAAGTGAGAATGCGTCGAAGCTATGAGAATTTTAACAATAATGGTGAGAATCTATTGCTATTGAACTTTATTCAAGTTACCCTTGAATTATAATTAACCTGTTCCAGTAATTAATTGTTTCAAGCACTTAAGAGTATGATAAATAATCTTCTCACGATAACAATAGATACAATTACTGCTAGAATTACGGCATAGTAGCTCTATTGAAGTATAAGTAATAAACACAATTAAATATCTTACTTATGGTATAGATAACATACATAAACTTGAAAAAACTTTTTTTTAGGGTTCCGTACCTCAGAAGGAAAAAACGGAATCCATAAAGGATCACTTGTGTGTTGGTCTGTCTGTCCATCTGTCACAACCGATTGGCTCCGAATCTACTTGACCGAAATTTGGTACACATTCATTTCTGTGACCCAAACACGGACAGGTAACGCAAATAAATTAATTTTGAATATTATGAAGGTCACTTTTGGGGGGTAAAGAAGAAAAAAAAGTTTAACAAACTAGACCGTCTGACATAATAAATGAAAGGGTTTATTGTGAGATTCTCAAATATATTTTTTTTTATTAATTTTATAATAAATAGTTTTAAAGTTTTTAAAGACAATTGATGAAAATTGACCATTCCATTGACTGCTTTGGCGTCGTAAATATCGTAAAGGTCTACTAAAATATTATTAAACCCAGTGATTATTGAAAACTAACAAGGATATTTAACTAGTGTGCTGCTTCATGTTTTTTAAAATCTAAGAACGAATAATTTATATATACCCGCTACTAGAATTCTAGTAGCGGGTATATATAAATTATTCGTTCTTTACCATTCAGAAAACGTATAAACATTCTACTCAATAATCAACATCATTACTCCATCACCTGAAGATAACTGGTAGGGATGTATTTAGCAGCGTTTATCTCGTCTGTCACTGCACCGCACCGGTATGGGGGTTATTATTATGCCGCCGATATGCCGTTGAAATCTAATAACAGTGTAAGTATAGTCGGATGTATAAGAACTAAGAAGTGGTTTATTGGTCGTCATTTAGCAAATGAACGAGAGAGTCAGTCGCTTTAGAATATGATTGTGGAAATCCACTCCCAAAGAGTCACATTTCCACTTCAGGTGAAAAAATAAACTGAGTATGGGTATCGGTCGGCCAGGAAAAAAATAAACTTTACAACATAAAATCGCACCAAAATGTCTAAAATACAAAGTTATAGGCAAGACAAAACGAAGTTTTGCACCAAAACATAACCATTTTCATTTGACCGATTTCCATCTGATTCAAGTTGCAACAAAACGTGGCATTTTCCCAACATCAGTGCTTTCATATCATCTAATCGTAGCAAAAAGTATTTTTTTCCGTTTATTTAAACGTTTAAACATTAACTCTTTTGAAGCTCTCAGCATTTTCACAAATGCTCAGGTTATTTTTGTGTGTGACAGAACGCAGCCGAAAATCATAAAACTGCCATCGACAAAAAAAGAATTTATCTAGGTTGGATTTTATAAATATATGATTTTTTTACTGATTCACTTCTACAGTTCGCACAAAAAGTAACATTTGTCCATGCTTCCAAACCAAAATGTTATAATTCACACTTGTCGCACCAACGTGCAACATTTCAAAAATTGATGTCAAAACCTTACAGAACGTAATCAATAAATTGATAATTTGATTTTATCTCAATATTAAGAATGGTACTTAGAGTTCATTTTTATAAACTGTAATCATGTTGTAATTCAACTTGTGTGAGTTATAATGTTTCTTTATTTTTAAAGAGTCATCTAAGATAGAAATGTGACTTTTTGGTGTGGAGCTCCACAATTATAGGTATTGTTTTGGAATCCTGCAGTCATAGATCAACATTCATGACACAAGAAATATGGTCAAAAATAAATTAATACACATCACGCCTGTATTCCCCGAAGGGTTAGGCAGATTTGTACCTATAGTACACCCACAATTTGCAAGTAACGTTCAAGTCCCATGTAATAGGGGGCGAGCCTATTGCTATCAACCAGGCACAAATCCAGACTCCGGGCTGCTACTGCGAAATTCTAGATGGAAAAACCTAACACTTTTCTCGACCCGGGAATCGAACCCAGAAGCGCTTGCGACCACTAGACTTACGAGGAAAATAAATTAATCACACTAATATTATAAAGGCGAAAGTTTGTGAGTGTGTGTGTGTGTGTATGTTTGTTACTTCTTCACGCTCAAACGGCTGGACCAATTTTGATAAAATTTTGTATGGAGGTAGCTCACATCTTGGATTTAGACATAGGCTAAATTTTATCCCGATATTCCCACGGGATCGAGACATACGCGGGTGAAACCGCGAGGCGCAGCTAGTAAGACATAAAAAAACGCTTTTTGATAAATAAAATATACAATATTTTATAATGTTGATTGAATCTCAGCACCAGCCATTATTTTTGACATTCAATGTAGTAAAAATCTCGTCTATATTTGGATACAATAATTGTGAACACCTGCTGTGTACCAGGGGAGAATGGCACAAAAGGCATCGCACAAGTCTTGATTGTTTTTTTTTTTGTATATTGTTTGTTATCTATGCTATTTTTGTATTTCTTGTGCGTGTCCCAATTTAAATATTTTTCTTTCTTTATACTCAGCAGTGAGTGAAACGTGGCTGCCAATGATGAAGATGAATATGAATTGTGAAATGTTACGCCAGCAGCACACCTCCGCCACGAAACCAGCACAGCGAAACCGCAGTAGTTCAATTCAACTGGCACGCGTCATGTTTCGCTACTCGAATCTAATGCGACTAGCGGAACATGACGCGAACCAGTTGAATTGAACTACCGCGGTTTCGCTGCTATGGTTTCGCGGCGGAGATGTGCTACCAGCGTTAATCATACAGTTTTTCAGTTGAGATAAAATTATGTTTCACTTATTGCCTGGATGTGAAAACATAATTATTTACAAATCTAAATAAAAAAATCTCAAATCATCTCTTAATATCGCATCCAGCACAACAAAATCTCTGGTTTTGCATCACTGAGGGCGTAAATTACTGCATTCTATACAGTCTGTCTGCACTCACAGCCGGATGTCAAGAGCGTAGCTGTGCAGTTTGTAGCTTATTTACCTTCTTAGCAAAAGGACTATTCTGTACTTCAATGCGATGTGACTATGAGAAGGATTGTTTGGCGTAGTTGCTTGGTTCTGTAATTTATGGAAACTTGTTGATTATACGAGTACCTTGTGCTATATTGACTCTAACAAAATTTTGCACTTTAAAGCTTAATATTACGCGAACTGATCCCTGAATCGAAAAATGGTTTTCACAGACTTATATTATGAAAATATATTATATATTTTTAAACGGCCTAGCCAACGATACCCCACACCATGGGATAGACGAGAAATAAATATCATCCCCACTTTACTTGTAAGGGAGGTACCCTAAATTTTATTTCAAGATTTTATTTTACGACTTTGTCGGCGTAAGTAATATGTACATCCATGCTAATTACAGTTTTCTAGTACTAAGAGTCTCTGAACTAAGCCGGGGGACAGACGGACCGACGGAAAGACAGACAGACAGACGGACATTGCGAAACTATAAGGGTTCCTTGTTTACTACGGAACCCTAAAAAGATCAACATTAAACTCTTCGATCAATAATATTAAACTACAATCAGCAAGCTTAGCAATGACTAAGCTCTTGTCTCATATACCTCAGAAAAACAAAAAAAAAAGAGTTGTAAAAATGGTAGTCATCTTAAAATGATGATATAATGCACATGTAGGAGATCTTAGGTGGACGTGAAAGAGTATCGTAGTTGTGACCAGACACACCTGCAAATTTATACAATTAACAGTTTTTGAATTTTTAGTTGTTACCTCGTGACACTAAAATTATTAGAACATCCTTGCTTCAGTATTTTATTTATTCGTATAGTCAATCTGCCTAGCCTTTTCCCAACTATGTTGGGGTCGGCTTCCAGTCTAACTGGATGCAGCGGTATACCAGTATTTTACATGGAGCGACTGCCATCTGACCTCCACAACCCAGTAACTGGGAAATACTGCACCACTTGGTAAGACTGGTTTTCAGACTTTCGGGCTTCTGACGACCCGTAACGATTGTCAAAGTTCCACGAATGACAGCAGGGGCCAACGGCTTAACGTGCTTTCCGAGGCACGGAGGAGTTTTGGTATGTAAATATGGTTTCTTTATTCGTATAATAAAAATAAGAATTCAAATTTCGTACCGAACAAACTGTTTAAGTCATCCCTGTTATAAAAATGTTATTTATTGATTCAGCGTGGTGGTAGCTAGGTAGGTACCACTCAGGGCGCTCAAGATACTTTTGAATATCATCCTTGTGGAAGCTATTTTAAGTCACCCTAGATAGACAGATAAATCAGTAAATATCAGAATAGTACCGCGACACATGCATACGACATTACGACACGCGTTTAGGATGTTTGAGTGGAAAGCCACGCGGATGTGCTTCGCTTGTAGAAATCCTTAGCTTTTCATACGTATCTAGCATAAATTGCTTGTCCATTTGTGGTCTAATAACTTCTTTAGTTTTGCATTTTCTCGCGCCATTATTTCTTGAAACTGCAGCTTTTAGTTTTCCAATTCCTATAAACAATGATTTTGCTCTTTCACCTTATGCTTATGTTGAAATTCAATTCCTTGTTTTCGTTAGAATAGTTTTTTCATAACTCTAAAGTATTAAAATTAATACAATTATTATTTATTGAATTTCTAGAAACTGACCATTCCTAACTTTTTATATAATTTGATATTTAGATAAGCTTAGGTACTTAAAAATCAGTTTATATCCAACTTTGCGGAAATCTCTGACAGACATTATGCTGCGTAATATGCACATTTGTACCTCATTAGAGCTTTTAAGAAAAAAAAATGAAATTTTAATGTTGTATCTAATACTTATTTCTGTTACCAAGCAGCATTGATATAGGTAATATTAAATTCCCTTTTAAGGATGCAGGAACACTTACACACTCTTACCTCTGAAGTTTGCAGCGCATATTTTGATAGGGCAACTATCCAAAAAGTAGGCCGTTGCCAGCCTATCTATTACATAACAAAATATATAATGAATATGCATGTTATTATGTGACTATTACATCCGTAAATCCTGTGGACATAGCCCCTCATATATTAAGATACATTTAATGGTCATGGGAAGCAGACTTAATAACCAACTGGGATTTTCGGTTAGGAGTCAGATGACTAAATGCAGGTGACTAAATCTCCACCTTGTATATATAATATTTGTATAACACCATGATGCATACCTACATAATGCTCTTATACATATTTATTATTATAACCTCACGCATCTCGCTTTCACTCTAAAATATAATTTATTACTCTAATAATGCGATGTAATTATACGATCCGAATATGTTCTACCTATACATATTAATATCTTAAATCTTAATTTAGCTTTAATTAAGATTGTATACATATTAGAAACTCGATAGGAAACTCAGACCGCAGCTATGTCCACTTTCTGTGGAGTTCTGGTATAATTCGATTTTGTCCAACGAACGACTTTGTGGTTCCAAAGTCGTTCGTTCGACAAAATCGAATTATACCATAACTTCACAGAAAGTAAATATAGCTGCTTTAGGAAAAATATTAAGACTGTATTCTCTGTTCAGACACCAATTTTTTTAATTACCTTAGGGTCCATAAACAGATTCGCAGATAATTGTCTTAAATCGTTTGCCAGAAACTATTATCTCGTTCTTTGGCCAAAGGATTAGCATTCAACGTGGCAATGCTGCCAGTCTTCTACGAGTAGACACGTTTCCGGATGACAGCAATGTGGATGAGTTTAAGTACTTCGACGCCTAAGCGTCCATTTGCTTTTGTTTTTAACCGACTTCCAAAAAGGAGGAGATTATATGTTCGGCTGTATGTTTGTTTTTTTTTTTTTTATGTATGTTCACCGATTACTCCGTCAAATGTTTATTTTTTTGTTTGGAAGAGTATGCTTCCGAGGTGGTCCCATTGCCACCAAATCAGTATCTGATGATGGGATCCCATGGAAATCAAGGGAAATCCTCAAAATTTATAGGCATACCCATAGCGATTTGAGTATTTTTTATAGTAACTCGTCCATTTGCTCTCGGAAAGCATCATTTGGTGAAGTGGAACTGATGATAAAGAGCACTGATGGCCACCGGAACTACTTAATAATAAGTATTTCAAAGTTGCGATTCGATTAGGCCCTTTAATATGGTATATAAGCAATTTATTCTCGTCAAAATGCATATGGTAAAGTCACCATCAGTTCTCCTGGTTCTTACCAGGAGAACTCCTCAACAATTAACGCCCCTGCATCGGGAATACCAATATTTTGTATAAGGTGATGAGCATTTGACATTAGGCTATTGTTAATTAGATAAATTACAAACTGACCCACTAAAAAGTGAAAAATAAAAAAAAAATTACAAAAAAAAATCAACCGACTTCCAAAAAAAACACTACAACGTTAAAAACAACTTTAATTTCGGAAGTCGGTGGCAAAAAACTAAAATACACCGACCAAAGACACCGACTTCCGAAATTAAAGTTATTTTTCACTCAGTAGTGTTTTTTTTGGAAGTCGGTTGATTTTTTTTGTAAAAAGTTTTTTATTTATTTGTACAGTTAGTTAGTTAGTAGTTTAATGTAGTATCTAGTGTGAATAGTTAGTTGTGTTATAATTGTTTATAGGTAAGCAATTTAATGTAATATTTAAGTGTTCAGTCTATCTATCCATCTAATAAAATCATAGCCCAGTCAAAAATGTACATTGAATATAATATATTGGAAAAAAGTTAAATTGAACACATTACGGTCTAGGATCGATTCCAATGCCGAAAATATTTTTTTTAGAGTTTGTCTGTTTATCTGAATGTATGTTTCAGCATCACGCAAATTCTACCGGATAGATTTTGTTCTAATTTTGCATACATATAACATATAGGCCTGGTCGATTGTAGGTATTATATATTATTACGCTATTTGCTAAGTGGGATGAGCAATATTGCATTATGTTTGTATTCCTCTGTGAATGCATGTTACATCACCACGCAAATTCTACCGGATAGATTATGTTCAAAGTATAGATATTCCCTATAAGTCTGGTCTGTCGGTAGGCTATATATTATCACGCTATTTATTATGCGGGATGAAAAATATAGCATTATGTTTGCAGTCCTCTATAGTTTAGAGTAAATTGTATAAAGACGAGCCAAACGGTTAGAACATTGCAGATAGCTACAGATTTAATTATGAATAAAGAAAAAACTCACTTTAAAATGCTATGTTGACTGTGTCAATTTTCAAGAGACATAGATTATGCTATATTGTACACTAACCGAACCATACCCCATAAACCTAAAATGAAACAAACCATATTTACAAAATCATTAATATTCAGGGTACACATGCTTCAAAATTAACTTGCTTGACTCGTAGAGGCTTCAAAAATGGTTATAATTTAATTTAATTCATTCATTTATTTCAGTCATTGTCCATACAATTATATAAAAATTAAAATTCAATAAAACACATAATTAAAAATCAATAAAATTACACATACACATTAGAATTATATATCCAATGTCACAATTAAATTAAAATATTACACATCACATTATTATAAATCGCGAACAAGAAATTAAACGAAAATTAAACAACATCTTATCCATTGTTTATCAGTCTAATGATTAATAATAACAGTCAGTAATTAAAAGGAATCGGTTGATAGCGATTATAATATGTATTCACTTTTTGCTCATGGAAAAACACTGTTAATTTTTTTTTTTCCCCGGTATAAATAAGGCCAAATGTCTTAATCAATAAATAAACAATGATACAGAAATAAAAACGTGTTAAATAAAAACAGCTGCACGGGTCGATCGATCAGGTTAAGCTACGATTGCCGCGGTTGGTCCTTGGATGGGTGACCATCTTCACATACAAAGACCCCTCCGTGCCTCGGAAAGTCGTTGTTACGGGTCGTCAGAAGCCCGAAAGTCTGACGACCAGTCTTACCAAGGGGTATCGTATTAACTAGTAACTGGGTTGTGGAGGTCAGATAAGCAATCGCTCCATGTAAAATACTATTCAGCTGCATCGGGTTAGACTGGAAGCCGACCCGAACATAGTTGGGAAAAGGCTAGGCAGATGATGACAGAAATAAAAACGTGTTACATAGTCAAAAACGTAACAAGCAATAAAATAAGGAATTCTACTTCCTTACAATAAAATCGCTGATTCTCATCACGTGTACCTAGTATGTCATCGTTACAAAACTTCGTCACAAGTTCATTTCCGGAGGCCGCCCAAGTCAGGTGGTACTTAAGGTGCGGCCCGCGAAAGTGCCTACCGCGCCTCAATTTTGACGTCGACACGCACTGGTTGAAAGTTTTTATTCCATTTTTTTTGGCATAATTATTTATGTATTTTTTTTTGTTAAGAATTTTTTTATCATAATATTTGCATCAGTCTGTATGGTTAAAAGTTTTCAAAAACTTTTGGCGTAATATTTTTTTAAGAATTGGCAAATTCGAAATTCACTTGCATAAAATTTGCATAAACGTCTTTGATGTGTTATGCATGGAGCTAATGAGGTGCTTTATTTAATCTAGATCTATTAGTTTAGTTGATTTATTCATTCATTTATTCCGTGTTTTAAACATTATTAAATATTTTATGTTGTACTGGAATATCACCTTCACACAATAAAATGCAGCACGTAGGGTATATAACATTATTGTGTTCAAACAAACTTTTTATATGTACCCACTATGTATTATTTTTGCAACAGATTTTGTATATAAGGAACTGACATTTCCGAAATATATTATTTCCATACTCAACCTGCATTTGCGTCTCATTTTCATACACTGCGTATATATTAATACCTATTATGACTTCGTCGGAAAAAACATAATCTTAGGTATATTGCGATAGGTAAGGAAAATAAGTTTTAAGGTAAGTTTAGTATGGCATAAAACAATGACCTTTACAGAGACAGTGAGTTTTTTTTTAATAATTTACTTTTAATCATTATAGTTTATTCAAATCATTAATCTAATGTATGTCGTCCAGTTTCCAGATATTATTAACATTCATTGTTAATCAAAGCACCGTTATGCTCAAGGTCGAACTTACCATAACTGGTATTTAATTAGCAGAATACTTTTTGTCCGTTGTGTCCGAACTGTAGGACAAGCAAAAACGTGCGTAAACATAACGTTAATTTAAACCACTTTCTAATAGAAAATACAAGTACCGTATACCATTTTTCTTGAACTTTATGCGACAAGCACAATTATGATCACTCACAGGTATGAATAAAGTACTCACTAAATCAACATTATTTGCGAAATGAGTAATTCCAATTCAATAATGTTGTGAATAAATAATATAACGTTTATATCGCGCATTCGTGCTAGGCCCTCAGTTAAGTTCTTGTGCTTCAGACCACGGATAAAACTATTACCTAAGTTCGAAAACAGTCATGTAATTTAAAAAGATTAGTAAGTTGTATCACCAAAAGCTTTTTCTAACCAAACTGTTTGAATCTTTTCAATCCTTCTATCGGACTTCCATTTAAAGGTAGGTTTTTTCATAAATCGACTACATCTTGTTGAAGACACTACACCGTGGCATTTTCATCATCTTACAATGGCAGCCCACTTCATGTATCCAATGACTAATAATCATTCATGGAAAGTAAAAAAAATATTTATTAACAATTGAATAATTTAAAAAAAAATATTATTCATTATGAATTTATGACGCATGATGTAGTTTGAAACACCCTGTTATGAGCGCGGTGCGAGCCTTGAGCTCCATTCCGCACCACTCTTGGAACGCAAGGCTCACACCGCGCTCGTAACAGGGTGTATCATGCATACTACGTCATGCGTCATAATTAATATTTTGTTTTTTTATTATACAAATGTTAATAAATATTTTTTTTTACTTTTACGAATGATTAATAGTCATTGGATACATGAAGTGGGCTGCCGTTGTAAGACGATTAAAATGCCACGGTGTATAAATTACTGGCTTTGCATAATCACCTTCTCATCTCTTTTGCATAACTCAAGATCCTTTTCGAATAATTCGCATAAAAAACCCAAAAAAATATTCCCGCTATTCGGAACGCTTCATCAAATATTCACGCCGTGTGGTCCCGGACACTCAAAGTACCGTTGCTCTCAAGGTCAGCTTCGCACGGGTCGCAAGTGCCTCTGACTCACAACACTTTCATCTTGATAGTCAGTTAGGTAAGGATTAACAGGAGTTTTGTGTTACGTGAGTTTATTGATAGGATTCCTTGGCTAGTAGGTCAATTACTTTTTGATGGGAACGTTTACGTGTAGCATTGTAATTTTTATAAAAGAAAGTGAGTCTGTTTTTGTTGTAGGTTTATTTTTTTGACAGAACTACCAAGCCGCTTCTGATAAGAGGTGGAACCTGAGAATGGACATAGATGAGGACTATTATAACATAACATCATGCTTCTAATCCCCAAAGGGTTAGGCAGAGGTGTATCTATAGTGAACCCAAAGGAGACGTTCACAAAATGTATGGGGCTTGGTACTAAAATAATTGAAAATTTAAACAGCCTTCTGACCTATATAGGCTGAAAGAGGGTAATTATTTTTATGTCTTCGGGCATTTAATTTTTTTTTACAGCCGCCCGTTTTTTTTAAAACAAGTGTTGAAAAATAAAATGTTCTACAAGCATTATTTATATTTTAGGGATGGCAGCCCTGTGGCAAATGACGTGACAATGACAACGTCAGGCAGCAGGACTCGGCTTGACATTTACAGCGGATATTTAGTCCGAGTTTACAGCTTTGACTTTTTTCGATACGTTTTATTATTGCTTTGTCATGATAATCAATATTTTTTGTCTTAATTTCATTGAGCTGCAGCTTTAATTATAATAAAATCTCAAAGTATTTAATAGAAACGGAAACATTAGCCACATAAAATAATTATATTGTATAGAAATTAATAAATAAAGACTATGTGCGTTTTGTTTATATTGAAACATTTTTCACTTTTTCACAAAAACGGGCGCCTGAAAAAATTGGATTTAACTATAATCGAGTAGCATAATAAATAAGCTTCCTAATAAGGTACATCACATTAGCGTTTAAAAATCGTCGGAATATTATACCAATTTTGACCTCTCCTTTCGGCAAGTTTAAGTCCCATGTAATAAGGGCCAACCTATTACCACCAACTGGGCTCAAATCCAATCTCAGAGATGCTGCTGAGAAAATTCTGATGCAAAAAACCCAATAACACTTTACCCTGGGAATCGAACCCAGGACCTCATGCATTAGACTCACGTGTCTAAAAATAAAATTATGCGTAGCTGTTCCTTTTCGATCATTACACCTTGCTAGAGCATTACTATAACACACACATAGATACACAAATACATGTTTATAATAAACAGGCTAGAAGTGGATAAATCCCATTATAACTGCGAAATCTCAATAAGTTTATGCCTTCCTGTGGATGCTGCAAGAGATATCTGTAAGATTACTTTGAGAATGTTGGCAGGGACAAACCTTTGCTCCTATGATTGTACGGATAGCATCATAATTATGACTAACAACGTGCCTAATGTCACAGCGTGTAGTAATATTTATGTAGGTTCTAGAATTTACGCATCCTGTTCTTTTATGCAAAACCTAATCTTTTTGACTGCCTCATTGGTCTAGTGGTTGCAAGCGCGACTGCTGAGCATGAGGTCCTGGGTTCGATTCCCAGGTCGGGCAAAGTGTTATTGGGATTTTCCATAAGGAATTTCTCAGTAGCAGCCCTGAGTTTGGATTTGTGCCCGGTTGATGGCAATAGGCTCGCCCCCTGTTACATGGGACTCAAACAAAAACTAGCGAAATTTGGGTGTACTATAGGTACACCTCTGTCTAACCCTTTGGAGATTGCAGGCGTGATGTTATGTATGTGTAATCTTATTGTTAAATATTTTCCATAATATAAACTCAATAATTTCCAACTAAGACACAATTAATAATTACCTGTGTATTATTTGTGACTATTGGGAGTGTTGTGATGTTCCAAAACCAGTAATAGAAAAACCGGCCAAGTGCGAGTCGGACTCGCGCACGAAGGGTTCCGTACCATTATCTATAAAAATGGCAAAAAAATCACGTTTGTTGTATGGGAGTCCCCTTAAATATTTATTTTATTCTGTATTTTAGTATTTGTTGTTATAGCGGCCACAGAAATACATCATCTGTGAAAATTTCAACTGTCTAACTATCACGGTTCAAGAGATACAGCCTGGTGACAGACGGACAGACAGACAGACAGACAGGCGGTGGAGCCTTAGTTGATTTTTAGTTTGATTTTTAGGGTTCCCGTTTTACCCTCTGGGTACGGAACCCTAAAAATCAATGTTTTAATCGTTAACTGAAGTATGTCAGTATCAAGAAATTGGTAGCAAGCTTTGTGAAAGACGTCAGCAATGGAAACATTCAGACTATTTCGCAGTAAAATACCTACAATAAATAAATATCTACTTACAAAACAATGTACTATTTACCTCTTGAATACAGTCATATATTCAAATCAAATAAATCATTTATTTCTTTGCAAACATGGGTATAGTACATAGGTGCTTTTTATAAAATAAAATAAAAGTTCTCCATATTTTACCATCACACGGGCATGCAAATGTTTACATTTCCTAATAAAAAATCAAAATTACAAATTAAAATATTAAACATATAAATCAAAAATGTCAGCGTGGTCAACAACATAAAAAAAAAAAAAATAAGACTAAGATATCAAACAGAAATAAAAAGTAAATGAAACCAGGATCACAATATTAATATTTTATAATTATTCATTAATATATTCCTTATTTTGTTTCACAAATCAAAAGCATTGTCACCCACTTCACGAGCCTACGCATAAGCTTCGTCACAGCACATCGCATTATGTAGAAAGTGAGCATATACAAGTATTGAAACTAAAGGGCATTGGCTTACATTCACACTGACCTCTTTGGTAGTTCGGTGCTGTGGCATCTTTACTGGCTATCTGGGTGTTCCGAAATACTGAGAAATAAAATAGAAGACAAAGAAATTATAGGAGAAGCCAGAAGCCTCAAGCTTTGAAATCGTTGTCTGTCTTTCATTTCCATTGATTCCTTCTTTCAACATATCATCACGTCTGTATTCCCCGAAGAGTTAGGCAGAGGTGTACCTTTAGTACACCCAAATTTCGCCACTTATGTTTAAGTCCGATGTTGTAACAGGAGGCCAGTATATTGCCATTAACCGGGTACAAATCAAGACTCCGGGCTGCTACTGAGAAATTCCAGAAGGAAAAACCCAATTACACTATGTTCTACCCGGGAATCGACCACTAGACTAGACGAGGCAGTCTTTCTTTAAAACGAAAAGTAAAAGGGTTGGTAATAGTTTTTGTTTTGTGAGAGACTGATGGTTAGTTATTGAAATGCCAAGATTGAATAATATGAATAATAGTGTATCGAGCTGTTTGAATGATTTAATGGAAGATAGAATGGTCTTTGTTCCTTTAATATGTATAAAATTTTCATCCTTTTTAGCATGTCTAAAGCCGCTTTACACGACGCATGATTCTTGCCTGTAACATACAATACAATTGAGGCAACAATAATGACTTACACCGCCTCTACTTGACTGTTTAGACTGTGAACCTTTTATTCGGGTTAACGAATTCAACTTAACGTATGCTTCAGTTTAGTCTAAAGCATATGAAATACCTAAAAGTTACATAAAATACATTTACCTGCACACAATTCAAGTAAAGTTGCTCTTCACAACACATTCCTAACTAAAAGACTTCTTTGTACAACTTTTATTTGCTCTAGCTTTTTATGGGCTCCGTTTCTCGTTAAAATTGTTCTTAGAAAACAAAACAAACATTCTTTGTAAAGTATATAGGAATGTGTAGGTACATAGCAGTATATGAAATGTATGATAATAGAAAGTGTCCTAAATTCTTCCTCGATTCGTAACTTGGGAGCGTCACTTGCCGCAACACTCCTAACTTTATGGTCTTAAATAACAGCTAGAATAAGCAACAAAGTAAAAAAGCAGCTATTTATATAGATAAGTTTTTTATGTGTTATGTATATATGTATTTTTTTATTGTATATAGTTAAGTAAATCGTACACCACAGACTACCTGCAGTATTGTCTCCCCTTCCCCCTTAATCCATCCAAAAGTTGTTTTTACGACAAGACCGTCCATTGTGTCACTTCTTGTAAAATGTGTACATTTACATAAATATCTGTAATTTTTATGGTTTACATAATAAAGAGTATTCTATCTACCTTTCTATCTAGAAATAACTAATAGATCCTGTTAGATAGGTACTGTTTGACTGAACTGGGCTATATTTACGATTGCATGAAAAACGATTACCTTTTAAACATCAAGAAATGAAATCTTGACTAAAATAATGTTAATAAATTTGTATTAACCTTTTATTTACGTGCATATTAAGTAAACTACTGCTGCAGTCACTAGGTTTCACGGAGGTCCATACAATCATTAATCCTTCAAAATTAAAGAAAATAGCTAGGCTTCATGCCTGTCTATTTTCTTAAATTTTTGATGATTGTAATTATTATTCAGTTGTTGTTGACCCTAAAGCAGTATCTTCTAGTAGTGTTAATGCTTTACAAGTAAATCACATCAAACCGGCTGTCGCTGAAAACTAGCGCTGGGGCTCTGTATCGCATAGGGTCGCAGCATTATGCTGTGATGGCCGTTTTGGGTGAATGGGACGTATAGTTTCCCTTAAGTTGTTCTTTCGCGTTTGTGTTTTATTTCTTTGCGTTATGTTTACCGCAAATAAACGTATTTTCTTTATTTTCTTTCTAAATGAAGAGGACACTATGAAGTACTTATTGTACTATGTGCTAGTACAACAAGCAGCACGCATACAAAGTGGTTAAGGCCAGAACTAACATGTTAAACTGGTTCTTCCAAAGCTGGCCTCAAATATCGCCAACGGAACTCCGTGATAGTTCTCGAGATACTTTGTTTACCCCTTTTAATTCTATAGGTACTGACATATAGAGACCTAATAGTTTATTTCTAGCTCTAATGAAATTCAAATATTATCTTTGAGCTTATACTCTTTGTCTATAGAAATTCTAAGTAATATTGATAAAGGTTTTAGCACATACGACTAGATTATACTTTTTCAATGTTTTGATAAAAATATTCGTTGACAAAATCAATTTCAAAAACAGTGGTTATTGATTAATGAAAAATTATTATTGTATGGAATTGACATACGCTTTCGATACGCTTAGTTGAATCTTTAAATGGTATGTATAAAAACATTTAGGTGGGTAGGAGGTGGATATATTTTTTTGCATATTATTCGGGCTAAAACGAAAAATTGCCATACAAACTAGTTGAGACTAAGCTGTACACCTTACACAAATATAATTATCCTTATAGTATAGGTAGTACGATGTCGTAGAAACCGTAGTATTTTTTTATAATCGTTTATGTATTTAGTGCCAATAAAGATGAAGTAGAAATCACGTCACAATCAAAACTAAAAAGCTTACACATCAAAATGGTGAAAATACTGAAACTAAGACACAAAATAATCAATCAAAATTACCGTACATTTTACTATACAATTCATTCACAGCACATAACATACATACATACATATTAGCAACTCGTAACACGACTTTTTCCCTACAAGTCTTGCAGGCGTCTCGGTAAGTCGTGAATTTAAGAAGTCTGTGAGGTATTCACGCATACTTTCACTTGTGCAAAGCGAGGTGGTTACATCACTGGCATATTTTGTACACTTGAGCTCAATTATTTAATCGTTTTATAATAATTGTGACCTAGACATTTTGTTGCTATGTGCAGCTTCTTTTTTTAATTGTGTTTTGTATGTTTTATGAAAAAAGTGTAGGTAGTGTTTTTATATTATTTGAAATTGCACGTCACCGAGGCTACCGTCATTTGTTATTATTTCTGAGACAGCAGAAATAGATGCACTAAAATCAGTAAACAGTTTCTATATTTTATGTTGATGTACGTGCACCTAAGTAGTTTAGAAGTAAAGAATACTTTCTTTATTTACTATACTTTCGTATGCTATGACAAAATTGCAGTAAATGTATTATCACATCACGCACCTAATATTATTGACACGAATTTACACTCATCAAAGTAATTTTAACTTAATAGTTTAACAGTATACATATAAACATATACAATTTTTTATTAAATTTCTTCAGCTCGGTCTAATGTATAAAACCAATTATAATTAAATATTGCAAAAGAAAGTGAATGCATAATAATCGTCTCACAAATTAAAAAAAAACACAAATTTTCACAGTATTTTCGTTATCAGTATGATCTATACTCCGAGCGGTCAGCACGAGTTCGATGCACGTATGAAATTAATAAAAAAGTAGCTATACATAACAAAAAGAAATTAGAATACGAAAAAAGTAGAAAATTTGTTAAACTAAGGCCGGTAACCTATACGACAGAAAGTTTCGGAGTCGAGTCTCTAAGCTTTCCGGTTTCCGATACGACCTCGAAATCCAAAGTATTAAAAAATAGCTACATAAAAAATAAGATAGAGTTCATGAGAGAGCGAACAATGAATTTCACTTAAAACAATATTTTATTACAACATTATAAAATTTAACGTTACAACGTGTTTTTAGAAATTACGACATTCATTTTCACCTCTCCGCTTATGGACTTACGAAAAATCAAACAATCACACTTTTTCTTTCGTTTTAATTTACACTGCTCATAACGTATGAATGCCTATTTTAGATGTCGTAAACGCAAACTTCGCTTTCTAACATCCAATATTTATTTTTCTACTTATCCTGACGTCTGAGCTTAAACGATCTACGGTCGATCAGTTAGCACACGCCTTCAAACAGCGCGCACACACTTTACGTCATATTGTCAAAAAATTGTAGTGGGGAGGCGAAGGATAAAATCCATCAGTTTTTTGGGAAATCATCATAAGTTTGCCAACGTTGGCACTTGGAGTACAAGCATCCAGTGAAGTAGAAGTTTAATAAATCAAAAATGTGGAAGAAAATAGCTTT
The DNA here is from genome assembly GCA_963921375.1 of Tiliacea citrago. Taxonomy (NCBI): domain Eukaryota; kingdom Metazoa; phylum Arthropoda; class Insecta; order Lepidoptera; family Noctuidae; genus Tiliacea; species Tiliacea citrago. Next base: position 2,395,872 of record OY992802.1, read on the forward strand.
GTTAGCCATTCTGGCTTCAGTGAAGTGTAACCCAGTGCAAGAAAACGGTGTTGCGGAAAACTTTGTGGGTGCAGTTAAAGAGTGCATAGAAACGGATACCTCATTATGTCTGAAGGTGAATATCGTGGATACCAAGTGTTGTGGAGTGCAGTGATCAGAATACCAATTGAGTGTAGTCGTAACAATGACGAAGCTCATTGAATTTCCAGCAAAAACCATTAACATAACGTGTGGTTACTTATTGAGGATTTGTAGTAAAATCATTTTTCTGCCATTCACGAGTTTCTGGAGACATCGTTGCATAAATACGGATTTAATTTTGAATAGTTTTGATGCCAAGTGGTTTTATAATTCAAGTGACAAAAACATTACTTAAATATTTTTGCATTTTTAAATCACATACTCCAGTGCATTAATCATCTTAAATCAGAAAGAATAGAAAAGAAAACTTTGAAGTATATTTTCTACATTGCAAAAATAAAATATAAAAAACTTCATTAATTTAAGTAGCCTCAAAGCAAAATCATTATACTTTAACTCTTTTTCCACAGGAAAAAGCATTGAAATTCACCGAAAGGCTTTCCATCTTGAAAGATCTGGACATCTTCGAGGGTATGAGCTTGGTGAATACCGGATCAGCTCGATCTGCTCGTAGCTACGAGCCATTGGCTGAAGAACCCAAAGCCAGGGAACTTCAGATAGATGAGAGGATCGCTGACAACTTTGGAGACTTCTTGGAGAATCACGTACTACAGATGCGTCTATCTTCTCCTGATGAAGGAGAATCTAGGGGACTGGATGAGGAAGGTGAGAAGAAACACTATACATATTACAATGTTAGGGTTAGAACAAAAAGATCGAATAAATGCCAGAACAAAAATAAAAAATAAAAAAATTGAGATTAATTTGAAATTAAAAAAAGGAGATGTAAAATTCACTACTTTAGAAATAACAAACAAAATTGCCCTTTGCCACAATAATAAGGGTCCAAAGGCTTACGTAAAACCCAAAACTGCAATTAGCAAGGCTATAAACAAATCTATTGTCAGAACTAGAAACTTTGCCACTAAAGTGCCAAACGAGTTTCAAACAATGCATTGAAACTTAGGTACCTCACAGCTTTCTCTTTAACACATTATTTACATACACAATTGTCAGACAAAGCCCTTTATGACTACAAGAAGGTGCTAAACGAAATGTTTTGTATTGACCATTTCATGGTTGTTTTTGTCACTATTGCTACCACATTCTTCATTAATTTTGTGTCGGTGTTATTCTGTAATAGTATTTTATCCATATCTTTGAAAAGATGCACAAATTCATTAGAAAATCATTAAAATTGCAATTTTTATATCACCTGAACATAAAAATTCTGTCCAAAAATACTTGAATATCTTTTTCATAAACAAGTCCTTAATTTGAAGTCAACAAAAAATTCCAAAGCAAAAAAATTACCGACTAGGACATTAGAGTAATAAGCATCTATTATATAGACTCAACAATTTTCGGACACTTAGCGACTTAGCATTTACTATGTTTTATTTTCAGCCCGTGGCAAGAAGAAGAAGAAGATCAAGAAGCTGTTGCCCCTCCTCCTCCTCTTGAAACTTAAGCTGGCTGCCCTCATCCCTCTCTTCCTCGGAATCATCGCTTTCGTCGCTGTCAAGGCCGTCTTCTTAGGAAAGATCGCTTTCGCAATGAGCGCTTTCAGTCTCATCAGGAAACTCTTAGCCAAGAAGGGCGGTTCTTCATCGTCCAGCGTCTCGTATGCTGCTCCTGCTCATCACGAGGAACACCCAGGATACTCCTACGAGCCAGCTAGCCAAGGCTGGAGTCGGTCAGCCAAAGATGGAGCATCAATGGCCTACGCTGGACAAATCACCAATTGAACTGATCTAGAATGATTGTTAATTTATTTGTGTGAATGTGTGCTATTTATTCATGATTGTTGAAGCCATGTACAAGTACCTCAGTCTTAATTTGTTTATTTAAATAAATATTTATGTTCAATTTTATTTGATTTGTTTAGTTTGAACTTCACCGTCATCACAATTACCGATGGTGATTTCACAAATCACATGAAAAACTAATGAATATCACACACTAGTCAAAACCAGTATTAAACATTTTCTCTAAAACACACTCTTCTTAAAAAAAAAAAACTAGCGAGTCTTACAGTAGTCGCATAATTTTGATGAGTAACATCAGATGTCTCGCGTTGGTAATGAGCAACTGAGCAGCGACAGAAATTAACCTTAAAATTTAAAAAGCTATATACTGAAATATTTATTCGAATAATTATTAATTACTAGTGGTACCCCGCTGGTTGACATTTGACCCTCTCTACTTATAATGTATATTGTACTTACTAATTCCATGCTATTAAAAAGTAGTAATTACTTATTACATGCTAAAGCTGCCACTTTCTGGTACATAATTCCATCCCTTTTCACGAAATCCCTCCCACAAAAAGCGAGAGGAATGATGTTGTTACACATCAAAAACTATTTCATCAGTTAGCCAACCAAATTCCATCAATCCTTTTGTTCTCTTGGGCATACAAACAACCACATAAAGTAGAAAAGCACCGTAACCTTTTTACCTACTATCTTTTGCAACTACATAACCGTCTATGATGGTGATGGTTCATAGCTGCTGAAAGCTAGATAAACACAAATTAGAAAAATATAATCAATTTAGAAAATACACTGCACATATTGCATAACAAATAGAAATGCTACACCTGCAACATCCGAATAACATCATCATCATTGGTTATCCGTTACACGAAAATGATATAGGTAGAAAGAATGAAAAATATTTTATTTAGGACTCACACAAGAAATGCAAACAATAAAAGAAGGTACAATTAAAACTAACAAATGAAAAAGACCCAAAAAGATTAATGCTCCGATATAAAACAAAAGTACAGAAATTGACTGATAAGGCTATAAATAAGTATATTCAGTGGTTATCACTACATTTATAAAACAAAGTCCCCGCCGCATCTGTCTGTCTGAACGAGATAAACTCAGAAACTACCGAACGGATTTTCATAAGTTTTCACCAATGGACAGAGTGATTCATGAGGAAGGTTAGGTTAGGTGTATAATTTATTAAGGTTTTGTATAAATTAGCTGAAATATGACGATGTAAAATACTATAAGTAGGATGAACTTCAGTAACATTTTAATCGAATCCACATGCCCAACGCAACAGGCTGATACGACACATGACAGAAGAATCTAGGCATATCATGCTCTGCTACCCGTGCGTAGCCGGGTGGGTTCCTAGTATAATAAAAATACCTTAAATAAGTAGGGAAAGGGACAGCATAACTACGAGGATAATGATTCAGTGGTTATAGATAATCTGATAAATAGATTTAGATCAATCAAGCAAGATAAATAATTGTGGATTCCTTCCAAACATACGGACAAACAAACGAACAAAAAGGAAACGGACAACTTTTTACGTTACGACGCAGCAGAAAGAGAACTATCCATAGATTTAAGCACTGCAGCAGCAGTGTAGCAATATGAATATGATAAGTATAACTAATAACAATATCCAATCATTTAATCATCATTCAATCAATCAATCACTAGAATTCATAATATATAGATATAATAATAAATATAATCTTTTAGTGCATGCTCGATAAATCCTTAATCGTTGGCAACAATAAACAGTTAACTTAATACTGACAGTGTCCCATAATCCTTCTGAATCTGTGACAACTGTAGCTGCTTATCTACTACATTACATACTATATATATTAATTATTATACTTTATTAATTATTCATCATCATCATTTCAGCCGAAAGACGTCGACTGCTGGACATAGGACTCCCCAAGCACCGCCACTTCGACTGCATTATAATATTATTATTGAAAGCTCTAAATAAAACTTACGTTTTTTTTGCTCTTTAGTCTCACAGACTATGATGTCATGTTCATGATTTAATCCCGTATTTTTAAGAATGTTCACAATGATCTGTAAATAATACCCCTAATTTTCAATCATTTTTGTATAAAAAAAAAAACGTTGATTGTCTATGAGATAAGATTGCAGCTAGATTCTGCGATTAGATCTTAACATTTTTAAATACAGAAATTGGCCGTCTGCTATTCTACATAAATCTATAACTATACTAATGTTGTTTGTAAAGTGGTGAAGTTATCTGACTGTATGGTTCACAAGGTAATGTCTGGAAATGATGTTACGATTACAGACATTCTTTCATTGATAAAAAAGCAAAAAACTTAAACTCAAAGCATGTATTTCAATTAAACCATTTACAGGCACTTTTGAATTGTCAAAGAGTCGGTCAGTTAGAAATATGAAGCTAGTTGCCCATTCCAAAGTGTAGTAGGTACTTATGGAGAAGAACGGGCTAGAAACTCCATGGACACACATTAAATTATAATGTTACAAAAATATTGTTTCATCTTTAATGTTGAATTTATAACTAAATGTGAGGACGATACAAAAACAAAAAACGCGTCCATAGTACATCAAATAGAAACAAACAAAAAACAATTCAAAACTAAAATAATTAAAATAAGCCGTGGCAGCTAAGAAATGATCAGTCTAAACTGACAGCGTCCTTTCACGAACACGACGCATGGATCAGCACCATCCAGTTGAACCATACATATATACACTATTCTTTATATATGACATGAAATACATACTTTTATGCCATAAATAGACACAGTTTCTGTGAGAATCTCCATGCGGGTGAAACAGTGGGGCACAGCTAGTAAAACATGAAAAAAGAAATCAAAACTGTTTCCATAATCAATGGTACTGCTAATTAGAAAAAAATGGTACCTAACTGCTAAAAATATAACCGTACAAAATACAAAATCCTTGGGATTAAATTTTGTAGGTCTACAATGATGCTCTTATCCACTTTAATCAAGACAAGCAAATGTCAACAAAGTCCAGCTAGTCAGCGGTTTGCTGGACATTGTTGACATTGTCTAGATTTAGGTGTAGGATCAAAAGGTATCGAAGAAGTCCAAGGAACCTGCAGGGTAGCTGATAAAAAAAGGATGAGATTGGTTAAAGATGGAGTTCAGTGACGTGTAATGAAATTATTGAAACCTATTAGTATATTTGCTATAATGATCCACTATGTGCACAAATCTTCAAAGCACTGTATGGATGAAAATGATCTACAGTACAAAACGGTACGTCACTTTTAGAGGTACGTGGAGTACAGACATTGTGAGGTAATTCCAAACTATAACATACTCATTTCACATTCCTTTGTAATATTTAAAATAGTTACGAACGGTACCTTTTAATTTATGCAAACTAGCACAGTAAGGGATATAAAAATGTTTAAGAAAGGTGGGTTAAACAATATATCTACGGAAACATCTCACGACGGATCATAAACACAATTTTTTGGCGAAATTTCTCATAGAACCGTCCATTCCTACGTGAACATACGGGAATCCGGAGAAAGTGTCCAGATGCACAATATATCAGTAAAGCAACCTTTAAACTAAAAATAAGAGGAAAAAATCAAACGTGAATTACAAAAATATATAAATATTAATAAAAACAAAGTATGCCACGCACTTTTGCATAGCATCGTCTAGTTTTCATATGGAAGAGATCACATTAAAATGTTAATTCTTTAAACATCTAAGTGGGGGGAGTTTGAATAAAAAATACTGATCCAATCGAATTATCATCACAGTTCGAACGATCTTGGATTAGTAGAGTTCGGAGCAGAAGCAAAAATGAAGACCTTCGTTGTGTTCTTAAGTGTTGTGGCGTACGTGTCATGTGGACCTGTTAGTTCAGACAATTCAGTGCTTAAATCAGTCCTTGGAAATTTCGTTAACTGTAACAGTGATTTGGGTCTGTGCATGAAGGTGAGGAGTGACAGTGCAGTGATTTTTGTTTTGACTTGACACATGGACTTGATCAAAACATAAAAGATTTGAAAAAAGCTAAAGTGTATACACGGTCTTTTGGACGTTAAAGTGCATTTTACAATCTAGACGCTATTAGTCAATGTGTCAATAAACTTTAGACCAATTTTTCATTCATATAAGTGTTAATAATAATTTAGACAGTCATGTGTTTCAAGTCCAAGTGTCAAGTGCAAGTTTAAAATAAGTTATTATAGGAATTTGATTTTTACAAATATGGATTTCAAGTAAAAGTTGGAAACACTAAAGGAAAGAATATCCTTATTTGAATCGACCTCAAAGTTGAGAGAAAGGGAAAAATGTCAAATCCTGCCAAACGAGGCTTGTGGATGGTGAAAGTGATTTTTAATTTTGGGACATATTAGATACGTCAATATAGAATTAGCGATAGGCACTATAGCCAGCAAATAATTGATCACTATCATTAAAATAAATAGTGATTGTTTCTTAATTGTCAATGTAAAGGTCATGGGTGAACTTGGATTTGCACGCAAAGACAATTTTGACAACAATTTTGAAAATGATGATCGTGTAATAACTTATAGGTATTCAATAAACTTGATTGAACTTCTCTCTTCGTAGACCATTTGCCATTGTAGCATTGCAGTATCCATAGCTACCAATTATCGGGGGAGGAAAATAAATAAATATCATATTTCCAACTATCTTCTTATTAACTATACGAGGTTTACACCAAGGAATATAACTTGTGTGTTCTGTATCATTTCTTAAATTCTAACAAGTCTTTCTATTCACAGGAACATGCCTTAAAAGCAAGTGAAAGACTCGCCACGGCTCGCAAACTTAACATCATAGACGGAATCACCCTCTTGAACAACAATCCCAAGGAAGGCAAGAGCTTGGAGACTCTTTCCACTGATCCTGCCCTGAGGAACAAGCAGGTCACTGAGAGGCTTTGGGAGAGTGCTTCAGACCTCATCCAGTCTACTGACTTGGAGCTCAGCTACGGTGGAACTGATGATGATGAGGCTGAATCCAGGGCTATTGGTGATGAAGGTATGTCTAAAACTGTAAATCTATAGACTAGGTTTATGATGGCGTCTGTCTTAGATGAGGTTGATTTAAAAGAAATGGCGGTTCACATATAGTGATGAAACAATTTGGACGTAAAGACAAGACAAGTATTTTGTAGAGATACTGGTTTTGAAAACTGTTAAATGAGAACGAGTTTGGAATTGCGGACTATTTTTATGTTTTGACTTGTTTATTTGAGTAGTAGCAGTCAGTAGTCTGAAATTAAAAGAGACAGTTAATTCCAAAATAGTCTTTAGTCTTATAAATTGCTACTTAATTAAGAGTAATTTATAAACCTGACCATCTCCCATTACATATCTTTGATTGGATTATAATTTAAGATACCAAACGTGTTTGTGAATTATTAGAAATAATTTATTTCTGTCCTGGTCAACAATAATAACTTTATCAATTTTATTACAATCTTGAGAGACTGTCTAACTTGATAGTTAGCTATTTACAGTTTCTTTCCACAAAGTTTCTAAGGACAAGGTTACATCTATATTTTCTTTCTAGTTGAGGAAAGCCGTGGCAAGAAGAAGAAGCAGATCAAGAAGAAACTGAAAATCCTGATCCCTCTCCTCCTCCTCGCCAAAGCCAAGGCCGTTGCCTTAGTAGTCCTGGCCCTGGTCGTCATCGCCGCTTCTCTCTTCAAACTTGCTCTGCTTGCCAAGATCGCGTTCATCATCAAGCTTATTGCCATCATCAAGGCTCTGCTTGCAAAGAAGCATGCCCAAGAAGAAGTGTCCTGGGAACCTCATGGCTGGGAACCCCATGCGGAACACCACCCAGTCGCCACCGAGCATGGCCACGGCTGGGAAGGTGGCTGGTCTCGCTCAGCAGCAGCCAACAACCTGGCTTACTCCGGATACAACAACTAAACTTGTTACCAAATATTACGTATAATCTGATCCCTTAACCATTTAAGAGTGAATGTATTTAAGTTTGTATGTCGTTTTGGTTTTCTTTTTTAGTTCTTGTTTAAGTTTTTCCTTTTTTCTTTTCAGTCATTTTATATTATTTGTTTCTATTTCTGATTTTGTTAATCTGACTGAAAAGGATTCTTGCTTTTCTAGTGTATGTGATAGTATTATTAGTTATTTATAAATATTTGAGAAGGGTATATTTTATACGTATTTATTTTAATATTTTAAGTATTTATTGTAATTTAAACTTATAACTTTTCTAAAAAAAGAGGCTAAAATGTCTATTTTTAAAGAGGATAAAATGTCTATTTTTATATGTGTATTTTTGTATAATTATGTATTTATGTATTATTATTACTTGAATTGTATAATATTTTCTATATTTATGAAGTACCTGTATGATTCTCATAATATAATTGATGTATATATTTGAAATACGATCTCTTATATATTTATTATAATTACAACGATGTATATTGTATCGTGCATCACGAGTTGAGGAGTTATTTATTTCGTTTGTATGGATGAGTGTGAATTATTAATTTATTTTTTTATATAATAAACCAAACAGCAATAATTTACCTAATCGTTTTAATTAACGACTTCGACCCCACCAACTAAAGTCATAATTGAAATTACAAAACTTCAATATTGTGACATAATAATATATGCTACTTACCAATTTATGTTTGTTAAACTAGTAAGGTGATTACCATAACAATAAAATGCCTTTGCACTCTTGTGAAATTATGAAAAGATAATTATAATCTATTACCTAATAAATAGACATCAAGATATAAAGCTGCTGTTATCTACCTCAGCATCAGCATTATACTCGTAAGTAACTACATCAAAACATTGGTCGCAAATATAAAACCCAACTGCGTAAAAAAATTGAACTTTAAAAAATATGGAAACAAGATTAAGATAACTTAATACTATAAACAATATCATGAAGTCTTTTGTTTTTTTTTTTATTACATAGTTTTTGATTTACACTTTTTAGTTAGGATCCAAAACGGTAAATTAGATTACCCACTTATAATCGGGTGATAACGGCCTCTTACTCACTCCAAAAGTTCGGAATAGTTTTTTTTTATCATTTCTCATTTCAAGTTACATTTAAACATACATATAATTTGAATTTATTTCTGTAATCACTTTTTAAAACCCTTCATATTGATACCATCACTCAATAGATATGGGAGTTTTTTTTAAACTTACATTTTGGCGCCAAAGATCCGCGATTTTGATATGTGAAACTCGCACAATTAAGATGCATCTAACAACATATTATCATTCATCAAAATCGGTTCAGACGCTTAGTAGTTACGAGGGAACATAAGGCCGTACATGCCTACATAAACGAGGGTTATGTGTTCGACCTGTATGTAACACATTCAAAACGAGCGATTACTTAGCGTATACAATAAAAAAAATATAATATTGGTAGTGTGGGCAATCGAACAATTTATCGAACATTGATGAATAAAATCATCCTTCAGTTCATACATACCAGTGACATAAACTCACGCCTTATTCCCATGGGGGTAGATAGGCAGAAACTACAGAACGCCACCTTTTTTCAACCTTGATAACTGATAAAGCTCAAATACATATTATAGAAATCACTTGAGACTTTAAGATTAGTCCTTTGTAAATAAATTTAAAAAGAATAAATATTTTTATAAATTATTCTTCTGCCCTCATCCCAATTTATTTGGAGTCAGCATAGCATGTATTTTATGTCCATACTTCTCTATATGCGGCTGTTGCCGAAGGAAGGGAAACCCGTTCAGGTGGAGATTCATAGACTACTCCGCTGTGAAATGTGGCGCTGTTCCACAAACGAAGGTACACTTAGTATCATGTTCTGCGTATCCTGTCAGCTGCACGTTACAAGAACTGATGGACGCTAGTGATGGCGCCAAAGACGTAGCCGAATTTTGGGCCGAGTCCATTTAGATTGCCATCGACACGCTAAGAAGAAGAGACTTCTATAATAGTCCTCATCTCAGTAGTCACCCCCTTTTCTAGTCATATAATTTTTCACGCACTCCATCCATCTGTTCTTTCCTTATTACAGCATACAAGGAAAGAACTGAGTCTATTTCTAATTAAGGACTACACCGTACAGTCGGCATATCAATGTTTGTTTTATTAATTAGCAATGCCACCACGTACTCACATATAAAATTATAACAGCGTACTATGATAATGTATTACGTTACATTGAATATTTATAAATACATACATTATATTACTACAAATTAGTAAAAGCGTACTGTACAATTCGTAAGTGACATGGTGTAGGAACAATCAAACATTTCAAACAGTTGTGACATTTAAAATATATAGGTGATTATGGATAGAATAATGATTTTGTCGTTACTCATTCCGTCTACTGAATATAACTAAATCAAAGTAAAATTTTCAGGAAAAGTGTCAACGTAATTTTGATTTCAGTAACAACATTCCACGACGATTTTCTATGACAGTTATCCCAGGCCCCAATTCTAAAGTTGAGGACCAAAAACAAAAGACGCCTACAGATATCATAAAAGCAAAGCCTATAATACGCGCGGTGGAGAAAGCTTTCACCACTTTCAGGCCAGAGCATCCGTGTGTTTTGCAACATTGCTATTGAGCTATCGACAGGCTTATCAAACAACCTACTCACTAACTGAACCAGATTATCCATAGGGTGGATCCGCAGTATACCCCGCAGGTAACCCGCGAAATTCAAACTTTCTTACGTTTTTTCAGGTCATTGTCAGGTTGTACCTGATCGAAATATGATTCGCGACCATAACAAATAATTATGTATTTACAGAATTATTATTACTATTAAAATTATTAATAAATCTAAGTTAGATTTGTTCCATAATTATGGACTTTTCTGATTAAGAGAGATGTATTAATTATTTTATTGATTACTAGCTGACCCGTGCCCAATTCGTTTGGCGGAAAGCCTTTTCATTTTTCGGATAAATATATGGCCTATGACACTCACAAATAACGTGGCTTTCTATGGGTAAAAGAATTTTCAAAATCGGTTCAGTAGATCCAGAGATTACCCGCTACAACCTCACAAACCTCTTTATAACATAAGTTTAAATAATTCTGTACGTACATGTTATTTGTTATGGCTGGAATAATATTTTGAATTTAATAATCTACCACTGACTAGATAAACTTTCACAAGGTGGAAACATATTAATAGAAAAATATTCCAATTGTCTTCGCAGTAAATAAGTTAAGCATTCTTTAGTAGATGAAGACAGTATTGACCAATAAATATTATGTAAAACTGTTTGCGAAATAGCATTGGCAATAAACTTGTTGCTGGCCATACACGTATTATGAATGAGTGAAGGTAACTACTACCAAGCCTTGCACTTGGTAATGTAAGCTCAGCCGGTTGTTACATTACGTGCAGAATAAACCTTGACAGTGTACAAACGGTTAGGAAACCTTAGGTCGTAGTGAGAGTAGCAAAACACTACATTTTAATTATGCAGCATATTGATATTTTTAGGGTTCCGTACCCAAAGGGTAAAACAGGAACCCTATTACTAAGGCTCCACCGTCTGTCACCAGGCTGTATCTCATGAACCGTGATAGTTAGACAGTTGAAATTTTCACAGATGATGTAATTCTGTTGCCCCTATAACAATAAATACAAAAAAAAAACAGAATAAAATAAATATTTAAGCTTCCAGATTTTTTTGCTAATTTTTGCTCGATATTGATAACGGCAACAGGTAGACGCTTGAAATATTGTGAATATTTCAAGCGTCTACTAGGTATTATATATATACTATTTATGGGGGCTACCATACAACAAACGTTTTTTGCTCGTTTTTGCTCGATATTGATAACGGCAACGGGAGGACGGTTGAAATATTCACAGAATATTTAGTTATATATTCACTTTAAAAATAAATAATAAAATTAAAATAAAACAAATAACGGAAAAAACGTGTTTTTTTTTGCCGTTTTTATAGATAATGGTACGGAACCCTTCATGCGCGAGTCCGACTCGCACTTGGCCGGTTTTTTGTTTTTAGGGTTCTGAACGTCTGAATGAAAAAACGGAACCCTTAAAGGACCACTCGTGTGTCTGTTTGCCTGTCTGTCTGTCCGTCTGTCACAGCCAATTTGCTCAGAATCTATTCAAAAGTGGAAGAATTTGACTTCCAAGACACCGCCATCTTGGGCACGCCACAATTGTGGCGATAAGTCCCCTCTTTGAGGAGTGGCTGGAGAGGCGCCACGGCGTCCTCACCTTCCGCCTGACGCAGGTCCTCACCGGACATGGATGTTTCGGGAGGTACCTGTTTAGGATTAAGCGGGAGGAAACGCCCGGGTGTCACCACTGTGTGGATCGCCCGGAGGACACGGTGGAGCATACGGTGGAGGTCTGCCCAGCTTGGGCGGAGCACCGCCGTGTCCTCACGGAGGCGATCGGCGGCGGCGATCTCTCGCGTCCGGGCCTGGTTCAGGCCATGGTTCGGAGCGAGAGTGCATGGGAGGCCGTCACCTCCTTCTGCGAAGCAGTTATGCTAGCGAAGGAGGAGGCGGAACGCGTGAGGGTGAGACAAGGTTCACGCCCTCATGCCCCTAGTCGCCGCAGGAGACGCCCCGGGCGTCGGGAGTCGCAAGCCGATTTCCGGCCACCGTAGGCGCGGGCCTGCGGACGGTGAGCGATGGGTAGCTCGCCGTCCGATAAGGACCAGGCCCGGGTCGACGGCGCGTTGTGTTCCACGCGCGCCTCAAAGAGATGTCAGCACAAACTGACGGGGTCCGTTAGGACCAATGCCTGCCGGGGTTGCGAGTTTGTCCGAAAGGGATATCGTGGCCCTGGCACACAGGCAACGGAAGGAACACGGGTGGGTTTTAGTCAGTAAAAGTCTGACACGCCCTCCCGCTCCGCCCAGAGCGGGAGAAGTTATTTGATGATTTCCCACCCAAAAAAAAAAAAAAAAAGACACCGCCATCTATCTACCGCTATGTGAACTTGAAGAAAGACGAGATGCATCTTTAACATCTTAGTTTCTTAAACTTTCACCTCAGATCCGGCGTTGGTGTTGCAATTACAGAAAGTATACCTGATACCGTTGAAGGTAAGCAGAGTTCTTGAAGTTACTTACATTGGCTCAGGAAGATTAATTAAACATTGATCAATTTTGATTTAATTAAGTTAAATACGTATATATTATCAGTACTGCGGTACAAACAAGCCTTAAGTCGGGAAAATAGCATAATACTTAGTCATAAGGAGACATTGTGTGGTGTTCACTGCAAGAGTTTTTTGAAGAGAGAAAAAAAAATAAAAATAAGTAAAGGCTTGTCCAGACTGGTGCGATGTCGGGGATCGCGATGCGTCTAGTAGCACAATTTCGTTGTCGGTGCCTATTGCGCCCGCGATATCGCATCAGTCTGTACGAGCCATAATGGAATAAATAACATTGTTTGTATACACACCTACATAAAAATATATTTTTATTTGAATTAGATAATTATTTTTATTTTATTTAACTTATTTTTATTCTTTAATTCATAGAATTAATAATAATTAATTTGAAAGCTACAGTAACAATAATTGACAATTATTCTATTCTATTGATTTCTACTATGTTTTTTTTGTTATAAATATGACATATTATGATGTTTGGTAATGTAATGTAATTTATTAATTTTATTTTGTTTTGCAGCGCCATTACAGGGTGCATGTTTGATACTTATAATCTTATTCCAACCTCTGTAGGTACAATATGTTTGCAATAAACTGATTTGATTTAAAATCAAAATCATTTTTTTTTATTTCACATCAACCTACATGGGCACTTATGAAACGTCAGAAGCTAGGTGCACGGTTCCAATTGGTCGTTTCCTATGGAGAAGAGCCGGCAAGAAACTCCACGGTTACTCTTTTAAAAAAAGTGGGCTTTAACAATGTTATAAGTTACAGTGTTAATAGGTATGGGAGGACAGTGTAGGCCCGTCAACAAGTACCAAGTACTTAACAAAATAAAAGATAGTTTACAAAGCTACAGTCTATTAAGCCTACAACGTTCTCACATTCACAAATTAAAAAAGAATTTTTATAAAATATTACTAAAGTAATAAAAATAAAAACCTACATATTTAAACCAAATGACAACATTGTCATTACAACTGTAAAAAAAACTGAATAAATATTCGGTCCACAGGTCACTAATAAATATTTTAAATTAAAATTGTAGGTTATGTCAAAGTATGTAAAAAAAAGAAATAAAAAATCGTAATTTAGGAGCAGTTAATAGACGTTTATTTGATTTAAGAGCTGGATTCTCGTGTGTTGCACTCAATCAAACTTGTAAAGGATTAGGCATTGTGTGCAACTATGTTAGTTTGATTACTGTGCCTGATAACAGCCCTATAAATCTAGCCCTATAACCACACAAGACAAGCAGGTTTTTTTCACGTAATGGTTCATTTGTTAAGGTCCCGCCTCTCATGCACGAGGGTTGTGGGTTCAAATCCGGGCAAGTATCAATGTGACTTTTTCAATTAATCTGTGCTATCCAAGTATATCTTGGACATTACTGACATTGGTGAAGGAAAACATCGTGAGGAAACCTGGGATAATAGTTAAAGTCTGAACAAGCTCCGTCTTGAGAAAGTCTGGTGATCAATGCTCTGATTCTCTGTATGAGAAGAGGCCGTTGCCCTTGCGGTGGAACAATAATTGGCTGTTATTATTAAGCAGGTGTTTCGTGTGGTGCCGGACGTAAAGAATAGCACCACCCTTTTTCTTCCCGTGGGTGTCGTAAAAGGCGACTAAGGGACTTACTAAAGAATGGGCAGCGTTCTTTAAGGATTTTAATACCATACTGCAATCGTCAACCCGCCTGTCAAGCGTGGCGATTATGGAAAACCCCCCTTTGGGGGAGGCCTATGTCCAGAAGTGGACGTCTATCGGCTGAAATGATGATGATGATGATTAAGCAGGTTTTTAAACCTACTTAAACTTTTGTTAACCAAAAAAGTAAAAATGGTAAAGAAGTAATAATGACACACACTTAGAAAATAAATATGTTAAGCACCTATTCTTAAATAGGTGCTTAACATATTTATTTTCTTTTTTAGCTGCTTCTTTAAACTTAACGGTAATTAACTATGTGGTGTAATGTTAATTTTTTGGAAAATCAGTATAATAATAATAATAAAAACCACACCGCCGCCGTATCTCTACGTTGACGTCTTGGTGGGGTTGGCGCGCTCCGAAGTCTAAGTTTGTGCTGGTAGAGTTTACTTTGACTAAACAGGTCTAGGGTAAGATCCAGACCAAGAGAGATACAGATACCCGCAGGTCAGTATGTGGCGAGCTGTTGGGCAGTAGCGACCCTATTTTTTTTTTAAAACGTTGCCACACACTAGGTATTTCTCCTGTATCGTGGGTGCATTTAAAACATTTAAACTCACATACACAAACAGCCAGACCCGGAACAACTACTTTTAGGTCATATATTTGTTCCGTGCGGCAATAGATCCCGCGACACGCAGCGCAGCAGTCAATCGCTTAACCACTGCGACAACCGTGGCGTCTTTCCCGGGAGCAGTCTTATTCCTCACTTCTGGCTTGCCTTTATTGGCCGGCTTGAGTGGAGATTCGCAAGACCAACATGCTCGGGGGAAGGAATTATTCCAGTAAGTGCTGGTATGGATTTTGACTATCTTCCGGGCTCCGGGATTGTTCTAATAGCCGTGGAACACTTCTCCAGTCCTCAAGTACCTCAGGATATGTTGCTCCCTTGTCGCTACAACACTTGTGCTAGCGACCGTGTTCGGGGGCCCATTATGTGTGTGCAGGTCTCCCCGACATTTTATCTGTGTATTGTGTATAAAGCATTGGCTTATAGGCAGGGGCCATAGGCTTTCCATAGTTCTAGTTAACCAGTTAAATTTTGCTACCCAAACCAATTATCCAATATCTTTGTTTTCATATCCTGCAATAGTCGTACACCAACCGGGGGTTGTCCTTGGGTGCACATGCATAGTGCGAAAAGGGATAATCGTATAATGGTGTATTTAATGATGCCTCATTTCATAAAAAAATGTCGAACGGGTCTCTGCATCATGTTGGCTGTGGACCCTCGTTTGCCTTCCAAAGGTCCGGGGTCCCGAGAAATGTAATATTAACATTATTGTTGATATGAAGTTTCCAGTTTAATGTGATTAAGAAAAGTAATGTTTTAAACGAAATTCTCTATCCCTTGGGAAACTTTAGTCCCACGTGGTGGCGGAGCCATGTCTAGCCTTCTCTCCACTTCACTGTGTTTTTAATGGCACTCATTTAAAGTTGCAGTTGTATGAAGTAGTTTTGGTAAACGAAAATTTACAAAATGCATGTTTATTAACAAGTTTGGCACTTAAAACTGAGCAGTAAACGAAATAAAAATAAGTCATAACAAATATTTAAATAAATAATAACTAAGCAGTAAAATGACTGAACGGGTAGTTACTTGTGATCGGAATTAGTCGGTAAGAAATCTAACTTTGAAATGGCGCTCGCCGGTCGCTGCCGTGAAATCGCTCGCTCGGCTCTTGTGCGGTTGGTCACAGTTCTAACCTTTTTTTTTTTTGCCGGGGTGGAAAATCCTCATGGATGTCCTCTGCCCTGGGGTGCGCGGAGGGGTCTGTCAGACTCTTACTGACTAAAAACCACCCCGGTGTTCCCTTCACACAACCTGACCTAACTCATTTGGTCGGGGTACCTTGTCTCAGTTACTGGGACCAATTCGGCTCACACGTGGTTGGTCACAGTTCCAACCTAACCTATGAACTGCCGAATTATTTATCTAACTGCCCATTCCAACATTCTTACTGGCCATTCTTTTATTACTTGACTTAAGTACTTTTGTACTGACATTGTAGGATGAAAAACCGAACAAATTTCTTTTCATTACTGTTCATGATTTACTGACACACTAATTTACCAACCGACGAACAATTAAATTACTTCCCGTTATTCTTTTCAACTGATCTTAATTGCCTCTCTAATGTATAAATAACAGTTATAAAAATTATTACACTTTTTTTAAATTAGTCCTTGATAGTCCTAGAAGGTAAAAACCGGTCAAGTGCGAGTCGGACTCACGCACGAAGGGTTCCGTACCATTATCTATAAAAACGGCAAAAAAATCATGTTTGTTGTATGGGAGCCCCCCTTAAATATTCTGTGAATATTTCAAGCGTCTACTTTTTGCCGTTATCAATATCGAGCAAAAACGAGCAAATAACCCACGTTTGTTGTATGGGAGCCCCCTTAAGTATTTATTTTATTCTTTTTTTTTGTATTTTTTGTTATAGCGGCAACAGAAATACATCATCTGTGAAAATTTCAACCGTCTAACTATCACGGTTTATGAGATACAGCCTGGTGACAGACGGACAGACAGACAGACGGCGGAGCCTTAGTAATAGGGTTCCCGTTTTACCCTTTGGGTACGGAACCCTAAAAATGGATTGCAAAATAATAATAATATAATTATCGTCCTAATTTAATGCGGTACCGTCTGCGTATCATAATTACTGGTCACGTCCAACTCACAGGGAGGCCTATTTGTCTTAAAATTTCGTCCTTTACAAATCTTAATGTTTACTTATGAAACGGATCACTTCTACCGGCAAACGGTAATATTTGCTCCTTGGTACCCGTAATAGAAACGAAGGCAGATCTTTCTTTCCCTGTCAAACTCTATATCAAGGAGTTCAACTATTGTAGGTAGCTATTTTTAATCTGAATAAAAATTAATACGCAATAAAATGCTTGAATCCACCAAAACAATAATTAAAACTAGTTATGATATAACTGTCTGTATGAACTGAGATGTTATAACAGCTATAAAAACATCAAAGTTACTATTAAATAGATAAAATCTAGTGTGATGACTATTGTAGTATTATTATTTTAATAATCCGTCCATTATTTTGGTATTATCGTTATGGATATTACCATGCGATTCTGTTAAATTGATTTTATTACCGTGTAATGTTTCTAATTACATTATATCTTTCTTTACGCACTTTACATTACATAACTTAACGGACACTTTTAGGCGGAGATTCCTTGAAAATAGTCAAAAATATGGTTTTTTAAAGCAGTGTATATCCTAAACCGTAAATATTTTTCCAAAACAAAAACAGTATGATATTTTCAAGTCTTTTGTGCATACGGTGATGGAACTCAAAATAAAATTAAATATAATTTAATACATCAAAAAATCATCAAAGACACATCATCATCATTATTTTCATTTTTTTTTTTCATTTTTTTTAAAAGCAGTGTATCCCTTCGTTAACAGTAATAATTATAAATAAAAGTATACCATAAAATTGCAAATGCCAAACTACATCCGTTAATGGATTAATTTTTATTAATTAGGTAATATCTAATTTTATACGATTTTATTTGCATTTTTACGCCATACGTTGTGTCATCGCGCATCTCTTTCTTTTGTATGCAATCTGACAGTGACAGCGGTTTACCTTTTGTCAGCCTCCTAATAGCCATTTGGTGTAGTTTCCGGTTTACAATATGTCCCAATGTATTATACTTACCCTTTTATTGCATGCACGGTTAGCAATAAAATTCGATTAACAATTGACGTGTTAAAAATCTTAATTATTGAGGAAAATACTCATAAATAATCTAAACTGATATAATATTTACAGAGTAACAATTCAAGTCAATTTATATGGTAATAATTTATGTAAAAGTGTTAATCGATATTTGTTGCTTACTGTACCTATCGTATCGTGGTGAAAAGATCAGCCAGGAGTAGCTTTGACCAAGGTATAGTACTATACCATAATGAACTGTACCACTGTACCATATTAACTGTATCACTGTACTACTGTACCATAATAAACTGTACCACTGTACTACTGTACCATAATAAACTGTACCACAGTACTATAATAAATAACTACAGGGTTCAGTAACTGATAATAAGACTGTCCCTGTTCACTGTTACTTTTAGTGATGTTGTTAAATAGCCACAATTTGTTTTAGCTATGTATGGCGAATTTTAGTGTTTTCCATCACCTGTTCCTATTTATTATTCTCTTCTAGTATTGCATAATTCATGTAGTGACCATAATAAGTGTGCCTGATCATAATAAGTGCAAGTTTCAACTCGCTGACAATTCAAAATGCTAAAGCAATGTTGCCAAACTTAAAATTATTTTATTTATTGTTGCATTTTTGATGGTGCTGCCAACACACTGCACTACCACAGTACAAGGATCTTTTGGCACGTGGCCAAAATCGGAATTAATACCGCCATCTTGTTTTCTCAATACATTTCACAAAACAATTACACTTAATATGTTTACCAACTGCACCCCTCTGTCACCGTCAATTGAGCGCCAAAAGTTCCCTGTAGCAGACTACCTACAAAATCTTTAAAAAAAAAATGTTTATGTGGTATCAAGAAATCTTATAAATAATTCAACCGTTGATAGATAGTGTTGATAACAGACTCCTACCTACCTCTTACACTGATTGTTATCGCTAGGTGTAAGCTACGAGCATCGTGGAGTTAAAAAGCGTAACAGAACACGTCGCAGTAGATCTAGCTATGTTTATTAATGAGGTTACATAATTTGAATTATGTAGGTCATCAAATATTGTAAGTAGCTGCCTTTTTGGGTGAATTTCTGCATGGCCAGCCTTAATTTTAAATGATTAATAAGGTATAAATCGACTGTCATTTATTGTGAAAGTAGAAGGAAGCACTTACCTACCAAGGCAATAATTAATTATTTCTTATTTGAATTTAGGATCATTCAACTTAATATTTAAACCAACGTGAAATTGTTGTACTCTTACTGAAAAGATAGGTATTGCTAGGGAGTTTGTTGCGCCACTTAACTTCATATCAGCTCAAACCCTAGAAGTGGGTAGCTGGAGCCTTAATAAATTGATTCTCAGCCAAGCAATACAATTATTTTTGATATTCTTTGCTTTTTCGACCGAGCTGTTTCGAGCTGAGTTCACCACATTTCTACTGTCTTCAAAAAGCCAAGAGAGCGTGAAAACACATAATAATATATAAAACAGTAACACAAATTACGTTTGTTAAAGTTTTCGCTTTCTGCGTGGATGGGTCAAAGCAAGGAAAGTGTCGGTATTAGTGTCCTTGTAACATACTCTTACACACAGTTAAGAGAAAAGCTTTTGTTTACATTTTGTTGTACGGCCCTCGTTTTAACGAGATGTTTACACTCGCCTTAGCTTTTAATGAGTTAATTACCTTTTAAATTGTTTAACGTCGTGAGGTAATTGGTGTAAACTATATCTTTAGATATTATTTATTTAGATTGATCTACAAGCTTGAGTAACACTCGAGTGATACAATATGGTGACACGAGACAGCGACACTAGATTGATACAAATTTTTACACCAGAATGACACCAAAGGGTCTTAAGGTGACATAAATTGCACAACACAATATATTGTGTTAACTACATTGACACTCGGACACAATTTGACACTAGTGAGGCACATTTGACTTTAGAGTGACATTTCCTTACACGAATAACACTCTTGAGACATTTTTGTTGACATTAGACGGACATTTGGAGACACCAGAGAGACTAACAAGTAAAATGAGCCCAAAGTAACACATGTGCAGTGACACTGAGGGACTCAAGGTTACATTAGAATGTCCGTGATTAGCATGGGGGAAAGATTAAAACGGTGCACCCCGTCTGGCAACCAGCTGACAAATGTACAATCTATAAAAGTGGTATCTTGATTTTACGTTGAAGGTAACCTCAAACCAGTGTGATTATACAGAATTTCTATTTAATATCACTTTCTCGATACCGGCTATAGACATAATTATTGATACTTGTATATAATTAACTGGGACTGGCCGGTTCAAGATAGTCTGGTAGAAGCACTTTGTTTTAGACTGGTATATAACAAAACGTGGCTGCCACGTTGGTTTAGTGATCGCAAGTGCTTCTGTTGAGCATGAGGTCTTGGGTTCGATTCCCAGGTCGGGCAAAGTGTTATTGGGATTTTCCATTAGTAATTTCTCAGTAGCAGCCCGGAGTCTGGATTTGTGCCCGGTTTATGGCAATAGACTCGCCCCCTATTACATGGGATTTAAACATAACTGGTGAAAAGTGGGTGTACTATAGGTACACCTCTGCCTAACCCTTCGGAGAAACAAGGCGTGATGTTATGTTATGTATAACAAAACGCTTTCATGGAGACCCATTTTACTTAATAAATAAAGCTCCTGTTTTTAAGCTTTTATTTGACTACCTAGGCTTTCCGTTTCGTCATTATCATCATCATTATTAGCTAATAGCAGTCCAATGCTGGACCTGTCCAATCACACGCCATTAAACTCGATTGCCGGTGAATCTCAAACATTCATACATTCTTTCTTGTGTGGAAGTCCACACAGACACCATTCGTGTGAACGCGAAAACAGTCACCGTCTTCAGTACTTACTTTTGAAGAGTGCTTCGGGATCTCAAGTGGAAGATAAATCTCTTGTACTACACTGTCAAAACATCCCAAGGGAAACAAATTAGTTTGCGCTGCCACATATTTAAGTTCAATGAGAGGTTGTAAAGTGGAATAAGTTCAATGAGCGTGTCCATTCTGTCACACTTTGCCATGTAAAGGTTCCACCCATTCCATCTTACAATAAAAATATCAACTCAGCCTATAGCAGTCCACTGCTGGACATAGGCCTCTCCCAGGCTACGCCACAATACCCTGTCCTCCACTTTCCGCATCGAGTCTGTCCCAGCCACCTTTTTAAGGTCGTCGGTCCATCTAGCTGGGGGGCGTCCCACACTACGCTTGCCGATACGCGGTCTCCACTCCAGGGATCGTCTGCTCCACCGGCCATCGGTCCTTCGACAAACATGGCCAGCCCACTGCCACTTCAGCTTGCTTACTTTAGCTTGCTAAAAATATACCTGTATCCATAAATCTTTATTAATGATTGAAAATGACGTCACTAGTAAAAGTGTTAGCTATGTATATTATATTTAAAGTTATGTTAATTTTATGCGTCTGCTTCGAGTTTATGGAGATGTAGATTTGCGTGTGTGTCAGTTTATGTTACTCGAATACGGCTGGAAGATTTCTGATGCTGTTTGAGATATTTTTGTAAAGTGACTTTTACACAAGATGCTTGGTTTTGTTTTCTTGTTGTTGTAACAGTGTTGAACCACACTTAACCAATTTTTGAATTATTTATATTAAAAAAAAATATAAATATATATATAAATTATAATTTTAAAAAAAAAATCTGTTTTATAGTTTGACAAACAGTCGGAATGTGTTAGTTATTATATTTTATCTGGTTACGTATGTACGCCTACATTTGTACGCCTTATGGGATTGACGATATTGTGTTGTGTAAGACACAAAGTCTCGCTACACATACTTTTCAAATCAAGACACTACTGCTTGGTGGCAGAAATTGCTTTTCTTAAAGCATTTAGTAAACATGGCGGCATGGTATACTTCGTTACCCTAACCATGTTTTTAAAAAGGTTTTAAGAAGGCAGATACACTTTGACTTAACCTTAAGACAGTACGACAATCATCACTGTCTATGTAATTAAGAACTACCTACATCACAAAGAAAAAGCGAGAAGTTTCAATACTAATATTAAAAGTGAAACCCATTGACAAACGGGTCACCCAGCTTCGCTTACAACCGGATATAATGTTTGAGTTTCCTCTCTTTGGTAAATATGAATTATGTATATCGTTTTATGTTAATGTGAATCAACAAGATAAAAAACACTTTTTAGCGTCCGCTTTGGGACTTTACTTAATAATCTGCTATTTATTTATGAATCTGTGGTTTCCGGTTATGGCCAATGATTAAAGCTTCGATCCTAAATATAAATGTGTCTCATTCTAGGTGCCTCCGATTCCCGACAAATGAAACTGTTTTCTTGTGTTCGTATGGATTGAGGAGCCATGTATCATATTTAAACGAAGGTACTACCAATACTTACTAGTAAATTAGCTAATTTTGTAGGCCCGATCCTGGAATTTGTAGTGAAACCGTTAAAAAGTTATAGGACGTTTAAGGTGGCTCTTCAATAAAGACGTCTGGTATGAGGAGCCACCTTAGAACTCGAAATCTAGCCAACGGATGTTTGGAGACATGGCTCCTCAATCCATACGGACACGTTTTCCTCATGTGTCGGAATTAATGAGAAAACAAAGAACCCTTTTATGAACAAACAAACCTTTGCTGTGGTAGTTAGGGTTCCGTATATCCGAATGTAAAAACGGAAGTCTTATAGGATCACTCGTCTGTCTGTCTGTCCGTCTGTCACAGCCAATTTGCTCCAAATCGAATGGACATATCAAATTCTGTGACCCAAACACGGACATGTTACATAAATAAATAAATTTTGAATATGAGGGTCACTTTTGAGAGACAAATAAGATTTTAAAAAGTTTCGCATACTGTACCGTAAGCCATATCAAATGAAAAGTCCTGCAACAAGTTTTTTTTTTTTAATAAATTAGGTTAGGTTTAGGTTTTATTTAAGATAACGTCTGAAAATTCTTCTTCTGAGCCTAAAAGTTTGTAAGAAAGATACAGAAAATAGTTTTATTACAATAAAACTTATAAGAACTCCAGGGTCTTAAAATAATATGGTAAATTTCCCAATATTGTGCATACAAACTTACATTTTTAGTCGGAATGCAAGGGAGAACATGTTTTTCAACTACAATGTTACGTTTGTATTTGGGATAAATTCATGCCAACTACGGAACCCTTCATTGTGCGAGTTCCAACACGCACTTGACCGGTTTTTACTATTATGGCCTTGGTAAAATTTAAACAATATCAGTTTAAAAGAACCTAATGAAAAACAAGATATCTCCTGCAGGCTTAGCACGAGAACTGTAGAGAATCGTTTTATCGACTAAAGAGTAGACAAAAATGTCGTTTCCGTGTAGACAGTAGAACATTTTCGCTAGACAAGCTATTCTACAATAGAGTAGAAAGAAATAGCGTCACGCTAAGTCTGTTGTGCAACCTTGCAATGCCAATGTTACTAACCTTACTGACTGCAGGTTAGTGTTAATCTTTTTACCAATTCCCCTATTAGGTCGTGACAAAAACCAATTACCGTATCACGGGGCGGGCGGAGGTGTCTGTCAGGCTCTTACTGACTAAAAACCACCCCAGTGTTCTCTTCCCATACTTGCGCCGTTCATCTTGGGATCTAGTGCGATTTCCGCGATCCCTGACTGTTACCGGCCCGCTTCTGCGGGCCACCTCAAGTCTGGGGGAGGGTGAGGTGTTTGACCTCCCCCGCGACGTCTGAAAGGGTCGCGCGTGGAACGCTATGCGCCGACACCTCGGGTCCTGTATGATAGGGCAGCGGACGTCTCTAAGTCCGCCGTCTCTGGAACTTTTGCTGAAAATTAAGCTGAGAATTAGCATTTTTATTTATTTATTTAAACTTCTCGCACACAATTAGGTACAAAGACGGACTTAATGCCTTAGGCATTCTCTACCAGTCAACCAAGGGTGGTGAAGAGATAAGATGGCGGGTGCTCTGATTGAGAGAAAATAATAATATTAAATTATAACATAATTAATTATAAATAAAACGGGTGCACAAGTACATAAATAGGTTAAAAACTTATAATACACATACATACATAATTATATACTATAATATTTATATCCCTACATTATATATATACAGGGTTACTGGCAACATTTTTTAAACGTCAAAGCTACCCCAAAACGTCCGCCCTTTAACAGGATTTTGGCTTGAAACAACATGGGAGAAGCGTATACTCAACTGTGGATTGCGATATGCTCAGTTATTACTTATAAGAGAGATTTGTGGTTATTGAACCATGGCAATGTTAGCACGCGTCAAATGTAGTTCACTTTGCACGTGAGAGGTCGCAGTACAATAAATTATAGACCTTATACAATTACGGGTAATAGAATTTTATTGGAACTTATCAGTGGATGTTTTCTCGCAACATTATGCAAAATAAATCCATTGATCACAAAATGTTTGAATATGAGCTGATCACCGATATAGGTTTCCATTTTGATAAAGAGGCTTGATATAAACAAGTCTTCGCTTTTTAACCGACTTCCAAAAAGGAGGAGGTTCTCAATTCGGCGGTATGTTTTTTTTTTACTAAAATTTATTCCCATTTGCTTTGATCTAAGTTTACAGCCGAATTTCCTAAGATTTTGCTAAAACCTTCAAAGTGCAGACCTCATGAAAGACAGCCTGATATATTTTGTTGTATGAATGATAGACAACCAGCACCCATAGACCACACCTTCAGCATCACAACCCATTTCCCTAAATGCATAGATTTAGGGAAAACGAACACTTTCCACCGAAGATATACAAATAATTTCTAATGTATACGAACGAGCCGGTCCGACTCGACCCGCAGTGGGGCACACGAGCAATTATTAGTTGCTGCCTATAAAGATGACCAATGACAATAAAAAGGTAATTTATTAGACAGGCCTAGAAATGCTGTTAATGAATAAAATATTGCGAATATCATGAGCAAAAGCAATTTGTTTTTATGCGTTGAATTTGATTATTCGGTTCTGATTTAATCGAGAACACAAAACTTTTGGGTCCGCGCCCACTTGACTCGCTTAGACTCAACCCGAAGAATATTTCTGTGTAAAAGCGTAAACACGTCTATGTATAGTTAGACAGAAAAGTGTAGATTTAACGCTTGCGCCACAGAGAGTGTAACATTTAAATAATGTTAATTGGATAAATAAATCAATAACTAAACAAGTAAGTACTAATCCTTTTTTAATATAGTACGCTTTGTACTTTGTAGTAAAAATCACAGATTATTGTTATTTATCATTACAATCTTATAGCTAGTGGCACGCTAGAGGTAAAGCCTATCTTTATAAAGCTATATTTTTGAAACGAAATCACTGACTACCATGATAAATTATGTATCATAAAAAAATATTAAATATTCTATGTAAAATAAATTAAGTCACTTTGCCAGACTGTACAAATGGCACTGAATTGGTAGTAAAACATCTGGTATTATTCTTCGGGTTGAGTCTAAGCGGGTCGAGTGGACGCGGACCCAAGCTTTTAAGGGTTGGTCAATTATTATCTTTCAGTTAGGTTTATGTAGGTAACTAAAAACTAGCAAACAGAACAGAAGATAAATCTTAACTAAGTGTAATTGTATTTTAAGATCATTTTTCGATGGTTAAACATTTTTCATTATTCCAATCATCTAATAAATAAATATAAAAGATTTACTTTATTTCACAAGCCACAAGTTTACAGCTAAATATGAAACTAGTGGAAGAAAGACACAAAACCAAAGGAAAAGTTGCAGTACACAACAATAGACAGTAATTATCACACTATTACTATCTCCAAAGTGTTTACAACAATCAACTAAGCAACTTATTTCCTCGTCTATAATTATTACTGAACAAACAACCATTACTCTCCCATATGAATAAAAACCATTTAAATAAAAACGTAGAATGTTCTCCGACGTAATGTTTTAAAAAAGCACTTATCTCATTGAGACACAAAGGTTCAAATAAATGAACGTTCATAATAACAGACTGCTATACGGTACGAGACACACGCAAAAAATAAGCTTACTCACACTTGACGCAATGCAAGTCATAATTCATAAGCCATTACATAGCAACTTTCGAATCTCCACTAGTAAATCCTTCTTAGTATAAAAGTTGCCTAGATCTTACAGGTTAAATGAACGTCATAAGAATTATGAGGAGAATACTAAACAAAAAATTCACAACGTCATAGAAGTCGTGATCAAAAGACAGTAACCGTTACAAAATCGTGATTAGCGGCGCCAAAAAAACCTATATCTGCATTGTCGTTGCGGCCACTTACTGTTTAATTAAATGGGATAATAAAATTTCTATTATTATTATTATATCAAATTAAATTATTATTATTGTTATTATATGTCGATCAATTGTTATTAATGATTACTAACACTAGTTTGCAAGCTCGCAATTGTACTAACAAATATGTATGTAATCGTAGGATGAATCTGAAATAAATGATGATTTATTTTTATTTATTATTATCATGCAGTTATTCGACACTCTACGCGACAAAAAGTTGCTGCATCTGTACAGTGCTGCCTCGCCAACCGGCTGTACTCTTGATGAAGTTGAAATTGGACTAAAACACGTGAAACCTCATCTATAGAAAGTCGAGGCTTCAATGTATATACTTTTAACCTGTTTTATCGTTTACCAGTTTCGAGAATCAACTTCAGCTATGTTTATTCACTTATAAATATGTGGAACATATTAAAATAAGCATAATAATATTGGAGAGAGTTGGAACTCTTATTTTGTGGGTAAAATTAGAGATATTATCAAATACTACCGTATCTATGGGAAATCATGACCTTGTCTTGTAATATATGCATGACTATTTAAAGAACTAGTGATATAGACGGTTCAGTATCAGTTGTGACTCACGAAGTACAACTATACCCCGTATTTTACTCCTCAGGAAAGTTGAACGCAACCAAAGCGTCGTTACTAACTTGGTTAAGTATTTTAGTCGCAGAGAACCAAAAAAAATTGGTCTAAAATTATGGGATTATGTCGTTTTGAAATTGGATAAGCGTCTCGAGTATTCCGGAACTACCACACGTAGATGCGAGATGTGATCAAATATTGCGCATCTGAATGCAAAGGAAATAGAATGTAAAGAAATTGTTTACTTTGTAAATAGGATATGGGAATCACTTTTACACGACACATAAAATAAAAATATAAGCTAGATGGAGCCGACATTTCCCATCTGACTACGCCGGAGAAGTAATGTCGAAACAAACTAGAAGGTCCAAGGAATTATTGAACTTCCAACCGACGGTTTACGGTTCAAGCCTGAGGCCAGCTGTCTGCTATAAATAATATCAATCATCAAATGAAAGTAAGACGTAATAAACTCGTTCGGCATGTTCGTGAACTCCTACTATCGAGCCACTGACATGACTTCGAGTAATTTCGATTTCCGTTTCGAATCTATCGAAAACCAAATCTCTAATGACACCTCTCAATCCAACAATAAAACGAACGGAATAATTGGTAATAATAAATAGCTTTTATTTTTATTCAACAATAAATTAATGGCAATAAATTAAGATAATAAATAAATTCTTTGTACAACAGAGGTTACTACGACGACCGTCGATTTATGCTAAAAAGTCTTTTGATTATGTTGAGTGTGAGTATGCGCTGTATGCTAGGTTTTGGGCTTCATCGAGGTTCTTGTTCCAGTCCTGGCCATAGCTGGAGTATCCTCCGTGGCCACCGCCATGTCCCGCATCGTGGGATACGTGCTCAACGTGGACAGGGTGATGAGACTCGTGGTGGTGAGCGTGAGGGACGACTTCATACGTCGTTTTCGTTTGTTCACCCTTCAAGCAGTAAGCGACGAAAAGGATGGCTGCGAGGACGAGGGCGATCTTGGCGGTGGCAAGGGCCTTGATGGCGATGAGCTTGACGATGAAGAGTTTCCCGAGCATCAGCTTAGCAGCAAGGAGACCGATGATGCCGCCCATGCCACCTCCCTTCTTCTTAGCACGACCTGGGAACAGGAAATTATATTGATCAACGTTAATTTTATTAGCTTTATTACAGCTTTATTTATTTATAAGCTAATGTTCTTCAGAAACAATCTATCAATCAATTTATCATAATTATGCTCAGTATAAGGCATTAAAATAATCATCGCTATTTTAAGACTCTAACAAAGCGTTGCAAATTATAAACTAATTAACCTTTTTCTCGATTCTATAATTACTGCATTAATTTAAAATCACTGACTTTTGATGCACTTTCCTATTTATATCTTATTCGATTCTATTTTTAGATATTCACTGATTATAATTTTGAGACTAACCTTCTTCAAGTGATCTCTGGATGGTCTCTTTATCAGCCTGGTTCATTTTGACCTCAAGTGCATGAGTTTCGAACAGGCTCACGACTCCATCAACCAGTCTGTAGTTGACTTCAGCGTCCCTAGCCGTGGGGTCAACAGGCAGAACATCCACTTTTTTAGCTGACCTGGGTTCAGGTTCACCTTTGAAGACCACTCCATCTACAATTGTTATGCTTTTCGATGCTCTTAAGTTGTCGACAACTCTGAGCATTTTTTCCTGTGAAAGAATAGTAGAATTAGACTTTTGTTTTAGAATTTCTGAATATTATCTTGAACTAAGAGTTTTTGAGACAAGAATTTTTATGTCACTTGGATTTTGGAATAAGAATTTGGAGTATTGAAGACGAAGCAGCTGCGAATTCTTATTTGGAAGGAATTCCCGGTCAAGCTTCGAAATTTTTGAGCCAAAATTGGAAACGTTAATTGTTTTAGCTGGCCGTTGTAATTTAGATCGTATGCACACTTGTTACAAGTGAAATGCAAAATCCTCAACATCAACCACTGCGAAACCTGATTCCACAACACACACTTCACTTTCACTTTTATTAATAAAATTATTATTAACCTTCACACATAAAATGTAGTCTCCTTTGCAGTCCTTAATGACGTTTATTGCCGATTCTAATGTGTTATCACTGTCCTCAGCTGACACAAAGGCCGTCGCCGCCAAAAATACTAAGAAAAGCTTCATTTTGTTTTTTTTAAATTATTATTAATTTTTTTTAGATATATTTTTCCGACATCTAGGGATGTCAAGCAATGTTTGGCGTGGCGATTGGACTGCCATACAGTTTTATCATATTCCCCCCCACCTGGTTTCTGTACGAAGCACGTTGGACCATCTAGGTTAAGATGAGGATTTCGTGATTATGGACTCTAATGTGATCAGTGTTAAGACTGGTTTTTGGGTGAAAGTTTCTTACTAGGGTTTGTTGTGCATTCTTAAGGTCAGGTTCTTGAATGGTCAGTTGTAAAATATTTGTCTAATTTGATAGTCATTTACGTGAAATGAATAATTTATCTACATGTGGGTTATTGGAAGCATTGTGTGCATGCCATTAAGAAATAATTATTTTTGGTTATGAATTTTCGAAAGTAGTATTGATTTTTGGTTAATGTATGAATCTTAATGGCGTTAAAGTATTGTGACTTTATGAATGAAACGAGAGGAAAGTGATTTTAGTCATACTTTAAGTTTAAGTTTTAAGCACAGCCTTTTCTTTTAATGACGCGAGCCAAGTTTCAGGATAATATCATTTAGGAATCATTACAATTCTATTTTCTAGTTACAACTTTCATCTAAAGATATCACAGGTCTAAATCAAAAAGATAAATTATGCTTTTCGCTCTTAGGAATCGCAGTTACGATGTTACTATTGAGGCTTTATAAGTTGCTTTTTCCTTACTAAGGCTGGAATACTTATACGTATGTATAAGTGTTTCTTGTGATGATAATTTAAGTATTCTTGTCAATATCATCTGCCTAGCCTTTTCCCAAGTATGTTGGGGTCACCTTCCAGTCTAACGAGATGCAGCTGAATACCAGTATTTTATATGGAGTGACAACCTATCTGTCCTCTACAACCCAGAAACTAGAATATACGATACCCCTTGGTAAGACTGGTTGTCAGAGTTTCGGGCGTCTGACGACCCGTACCGATTGTCAAAGACCCGTAACGAATGCCATGAATGGCGGTCAGGACCAATGGCTAAACGTGCTTTCCGAGGCACGGAGGGGTCTTGGTATGTAAAGATGGTAACCCATCCACGGACTAACCGCGACAAGCGTAGCTTAACCTGATCGATCGCCCCGATCAGCTGTTATTACTTAACCACCAACCCCTCCCATTCTTGTCAATAATAGAGTAATTTATTCTATTATATTGTGAGTTATTCAGAAATTTACTTTTGGACATAGTCACCTATTATGCTAACCTAACCGCTCCAATACTGTAAACGATACTTAACCTGATTGATGATCAAATTATTAAATTTGTCATTGGAGGTCATCCTCTTGACATATTAAAGTCGATGTCCCCTTTCAGTAGGCTTCTTGGCTACTAGTTAGCCATAAGTTAATATTATTTTATAACATAATCTAATAATTTATTTGACAATTTTTGCCAACAAAAAAAGAATGCCGAAATAGAAATCAGACCGCACAAAATATTCAAAATGGACATTTTGTATTTCTATTTAACATTTTTAAGTGATAATACTTGTTTCATTTCTATTTCCATAATTCAACTCATTCTCAGCTGCAGCAGTGATAGCCTAATGGTGTGTTTGACCGTCGGACTGCTAAGTCCGGTCTCGAGTTCGAACCCAAGGCACGCACTTCTGACTTTTCAGATTCATGTATAAAACTATCACTTGCTTAAAAAACGGTGTAGGAAAACATCGTGAGGAAACAGGCTGACCGCATGTAAAGCCAAGTCAGAGACCCATGGGCGGCATAAAAACTCTGACACCAAGTTAGTTACAAACCACACGAAAAATTAAGATTCTTTAAAGTACACAACTAAACCAACAGTCGTTTCGGACGATTTATTCAGACTGGCTAAAGTGATGATAATTTCTTGCCTAGCGGTATACCGCGGCTTCGCTCGGCTAGTCATGTTCAATCTATCGTGTCTTCACTTACCGTGATAAGACATATCCTATATGTTTATTGGGGTATTAAGGATTACCGTGAAGATTCCGTTAAAATACATCTTCTTGGATTTATGTTAGAAACTTGGCAGTTAATATCAAATTGCTTCGTTCTTGATGGTCGCGATTTATCGGTGGAAATCGGTAGGTTTTGGATTTCCGGTTGAGTGATATCCGGTTTTGGTTCAAACTAGACAATTTTTTGTTGTATTTAGAAGTGATTTTGCAAGGTTTGTTTCGAGGAGTTTATCTTCATCATAATTCCTTGTTTGAATCATCACTCTCTTGCCGTTATCCCAAATATTTCTCGGTGCAGTATGTCTTTCCCTTCCATAGGTACTTCTCTATTAGTCGTCACGTCAGTAGTCACCCCCTTGCTAGCCATATCATCTTTTGTACAATCCATCCATAGTTACTTTGGTCTTCCTCTACTCTTAAATGCCAGGCATAGTTCTGTGTTTCTATTTGCAGGGTACCTTTAACGCACTGATCCTGTTACGACATAATCATCACCATCATCTCCCTAGCCATTTCCCAACCATGTTGCGGTCGACTTCCAGACTAACCAGATGCAGTTGAATACCAGTATTTTACATGGAGCGACTGCCTATCTGGCCTCCACAACCCAGTTACTGGGTAAAACGATACCCCTTTGTAAGACTGGTAGTCAGAATTCCGGTCTTCTGACGACCCGTAACGACTGTCAAAGATCCACGAATGACAGCCGGGACCAACGGCTTAACGCGCTTTCCGAGACACGGAGGGGTCTTGGTATTGTAAAGATTATCACCCATCCACGCACCAACCGCAGCAAGCGTAGCTTAACCTGATCAATCGATATCTAGCTTGTTTCGAATAAATGAATCAATAATGCATTTAGAAATCAGCAATGATTTTGTTACGACACAATGATCAGAAGATTTGGCAGAAGTATTTATATTAATTAATTCATCAACACCATCATCGAGGTCCTAAACGTACATATTATAGGAGAGACAACGCATCAAATACTGTAGTACAAAAAACAAAGACTTACATATCATACAATATTGCCTGTACAATACCTGAAGGGTTAGGCAAAGGTACGAGTATGCAAAGAACTCAAAACAAATTTCCTAGAATCTATCATAAACTTAATAGCAGTTTATTATTACCTTTCGCTTATAAAAAGCTTAGTATTGAGCTGCTCGCTCTGCGAAGCCTTGTGATAAAACTGGAAAACTTGACGTTTTTAATTATTATGCAAAATCATCATTATAATTTTAATTTTATATTGACATTGCTATTATTACAAAATTACATTAATATTTGCTTTGAAAAGTATTATATTTATTACTTAATTATTGTGAATGTGATCACTATGTGGGTAATTTTTATTTTTTTCGTGTTTTTTCTTTCTCAGTTAGTTTTACGGGTTTAAACATTTATTTTTTTAAACATTTACTCAATCACTTAAAAAGAATAGTTTTAATTATGGTCTGACATTTTGAGCATTTGATGCGGCCTACCCAAATGTCCTTTCTTTGGTATTGTTTTTTGGGTCGTTGAGCTCCTTAAGTCTTTAGTTGAGCTGCACGATTACTGACAAATGCTTGCACTGATTGGTCAGGATCACTCAAATTTGTGTGGTTATTTCCTCAAAATACCATTTTAGACACGAGCCTTCATGGTCCTCACATGATCAGACCAAGATTATGTTTGGACTTTAAAAGAGTCTTTGACGCCTTTTTTTTTTTTGGGTGGGAAATTATCAAATAACTTCTCCCGCTCTGGGCGGAGCGGGAGGGCGTGTCAGACTTTTACTGACTAAAACCCACCCGTGTTCCTTCCGTTGCCTGTGTGCCAGGGCCACGATATCAGTCTTTGACCCCTGAGAAAGAACTGAAGAAATGACGAAACAATCTCAGGAGTCTTTGACCCCTGAGATCGTCATTTCTTCTCAGGGGTAGTCAGATAGGAAATGTCGACTCCATCTAGCTTATTTTTTTATTTTTATTAATAGATAAATAAACTTATAATTATAACAACCATGAACACTAATGTTTTAAAACTTTTATGCACTAATGTTTCAAAACTAAGGTAACGATATGCCACTTAGATTAAGCGCTAGCGCATGCACTTTTAGCTAAGTTAAAACAAATAGTGGTAATTTCTGCAAAAAAAATGAGGAGTAATTTTTAAGGTATTTTTCATGTTTAGAAAACTACAAGTAATAAGGTTTTTTACTACTGGTAGTTGTCTATGATGGTCAGTATTCGATATAATACCAAGCAATTGATGAGTATTTTAAATCATAGAAGTGGCGACGTTCTCTATTTGTGAGAAAAAACGCCAATTTCATAGGTGGGAACCCAATATTACGTGTGAAAAGAATAAACAATTTCTATTTAATTTTATTATGTAAATTAGAAGCAGACAACTAAATCTAGACCATTTTTGACTAATAAACACATCATTTTAAGTTATAAACGACTCTTATTAATTTATTATCATCAATAATATTACATCCATTAAGCACTTCACGTAATATTTATTGTGTTATTATTTTATTTACATTTGATTAATGTTTTTATAGTGTGTAGTCATTTTTAGGGTTCCGTACCCAAAGGGTAAACCGGGAACCCTATTACTAAGGCAGTTGAAATTTTCACAGATTATGTATTTCTGTTGCTGCTATAACAACAAATACAAAAAAAACAGAATAAAATAAATATTTAACGGGGCTCCCATACAACAAACGTGATTTTTTTGCTAGTTTTTTCTCCATATTGATAACGGTAACAGGTAGACGCTTTAAATGTTCACAGAATATTAAGTTATATATTCACTTTAAAAATAAATAATTAAATCAAAATAAAACAAATATTTAAGGGGGGCTCCCATACAATAAATGTGATTTTTTTGCCGTTTTTGTAGTTGATGGTACGGAACCCTTCGTGCGCGTGTCCAACTCGCACTTGGCCGGTTTCTTTATTACATACTCGTTTATTTTATTATTACACAATAACTCTTTTTCTTTATTATTTTTATATTTTTTTTCTTATACTTATTTATATACTTTAATTCTTTGTATATTACAATAACTCTTGTTACCGCTCTCATATTATTATAAGTATTTTCTAGGATAGAAAGAAGATACCTTATTTTATAGGCATATTCTTTCCACCGTCACCCTCCTGCCCCTTAAGACGCTGACAACAGGAAACCGCGGTCACTGTCAGACTGCATACAAAAGAAAGAGAAGCGCGATGACACAACGCTTGTAATTTTTTGCAAAATATGAAGCAAAAATTATCTATTTACTCAAAAATGAGTTCAGTAATCAAAAATAAAAAACAACCAAGCTCTGCATACAAATAAGACGTTCGTTTTATTAATTAAATAACAACCGTATGTTGGTATTTAGTACAGATATTTTGGATTGAAAAGTGAAGGGTTAGTTTACCGTAAATTTTTATCGAGTTTTGTTTTTTTTAAAGTGTTTTGGTAACAACCAACTTCTGTGAAATATGTTCAAGAATAACATATATTTTTTCTCTACTTTTATTATTTGCCTCGTATCAGTGCTTTAATCTAACTTATTTAAGATTATCGCAGCAATCATACTTTTTTCCGTACATCTAACCATCCGCCTTCACTTTAGTATATACACTCTTTCTAGCTATCTTTCTCAATAAAATTAAGGCAAGTAATATTTTCTCGGGCAGGAGCAGTTGCATGTTGCATTCTGTAGTTTCTGCCTACCCCCATGGGAAGAAGGCGTTAGTTCAATGATACGCCATCCATCTGAAATACAAATTATTATTTTTTAAATAATTATCTATTCGACTTCGTATAAAATTAGAAAATGGCCCCCAAACACCTTCTTTTCCACGCAATACAACATTAAGACAATAAT
This sequence comes from Tiliacea citrago, assembly GCA_963921375.1. Classification (NCBI taxonomy): domain Eukaryota; kingdom Metazoa; phylum Arthropoda; class Insecta; order Lepidoptera; family Noctuidae; genus Tiliacea; species Tiliacea citrago. The sequence continues at coordinate 2,431,373 of OY992802.1, forward strand.
AAGTATAGACGTAGAATTAGAAACTGCACCAAACCAGTTTTCAGTCTGTTATGGGGGATATAATTCTAAAATGACTACTTTGAAACGCGCTTGCTTTAAGGCTGTGCCACACGGATGCGATTTATCGAGAGATATTTAGACATTCGCGGATATGCCTACTACATTAAATCTCTGTAAAAGATTTTAATGACCTGATGAAGGAAAATCTCAGGATCGATCGATGTGGCAACGCTTGGGGGTGGCCCACGTCCAGCAGTATATGTCTTTTGGCTGAAATAATGGTGATGAACGATATGATTTTGCTACAGAGTACTGGGGCTCCCGATCCTTAATTTTTCATGATCTTGTCATAACCGTAGAGAGAGACAATGCCCACGGCGCCGGCGTCCTCCTATCTGCTGATAGATATGCTGACGTCAAATAAAATCACCGAACCGTCCATTTAAAATGGAATAAATATTATTCTTCTCTAGATTTGCTTTGAGTTAAAGAAAAAACGCTCTTGCTGCCACTTGCACAAAACTAAAATTCGCGATAGAAACTTATGTAACGCGGTCTATCAAAGTGATTTTATAATTCTCCTCTTTGACTATTCATAGTACCGCGTCATTGGGGTTCAATTTACATTGGATATGACAGTGAAAAGAAAATAGGGAAAAAAAAGTGTAACTAACTTATCTCTTTAATGGTTCAAAAAGATAAATTGCGAGTTTGCGACCGAGTTTTATACGTAGGTGAAAGATACTGTCCACACCGTGTTCTCATTATATAACACGAAATATTTTCGCGTAATCGCATCAGACTCGTGTGGGGACGGCTTTACCGTTAACCTACTGCAACCAGGCAGTGCTATTATCTACAACACACATTGAAGGAATATATAGTGATTAGTATTGATTCTAAAAATAGAAAACGTTTTTAATTTGATATAATAATCACATAACACATAACATCACGCCTGTAATCCCCAAAGGGTTAGGCAGAGGTGTACCTTTAGTACACCCACGGTTCACCAGTTATTTTTAAGTCCCATGTAATAGGGGGTGAGCCTAATGCCATCAACCGGGTACAAACCCAGACTCCGGGCTGCTACTGAGAAATTCCCGGTGGAAAAGCCCAATAACACCTTGCCCGACCTGGGAATCGAACCCAGGACCTCGTGCTCGGCAGTAGCGCTTGCCACCACTAGACCGACGAGGCAGTTTTCAGATGTAATCATCACTATCCCAGATATAATTCTGTCTGGCTGCTACTTAATCATTGCTTAAATATTAACGTATCTTACTTGGGTTTACGTAAGAATTTAACAGCATATGATAGAAGTAGAAGAAACGTCGTCATTAATAGCATCATCGTTGACCATGATTGTTTAAAACCATTGGTCTTTCCAATGGAACAAACTAGTAAACTTTAGATTACGAGTTGACCCAAAGAACTTCAATCAACTCAGCCTATCGCAGTCCACTGCTGGTTAATGGCCTCTCCAAGGCTGCGCCACAACACCCTGTCCTCCATCTTTCTCATCCAATCTGTCCCAGCCACCTTTTTAAGGTCATCCGGTATTATGATTGTAAATGTAATCCGTGGTCAATCTCTAGCATCAGTGGAACGACACTGACAGCTCACTCCACGCAAGAATTCACGGTGAGATTTTTACAGAATCGACATGCAGTTCTTTTAGATCACTTGATTTCTGATTTTATCCAAAGAACTTGGTGAAGGCTAATGTGGAAAGGAAGGAACTAGGTAACTAACTTTGAAAACGCATATTTCAAGAAGTTCTCCTCTTTTTTAACCCGTATCTATCTAATACTGAGTGTAAATCTCCTCCATTGCACTCTATTCGGTCGTGGTCTTTCCGCATCCAACCCTTTCAGTTTACCTTGACAAGGTTATCGGTCAGCTTCATGTAACAATTTAACAGCTGTAGGCGAAGTGGATAGGGATAATGCTGATCTCATTAAAATAAAAACCGCGATAATTTCGAAATCAACGATAAATTACTATTCACATGCACATCGTTCGCGCATCGCTAAACACTAATTATTTTTCGGATTATTTATACTACGCAGTTTGATCGACACGTTTTTTGCTGGTTATCTCATAAATGCATAATAACTGCTGTTTATTGACTCATTTTTCGATGTTGTGCATTGCATAAGAACTTTTTTTTTGATAAATTGATGTAGTGGAATTGTACTTAGATGCTAATAATTTCAGTTCCTTACTGTATTTATATTTTATCGTGTTTATTTTACGAGTTTTTTTCTAAACCTGCGAGTCCAGCTGGGCTATTCTGTGAAAATCTCGTGAGATCTTGAGTAAAGTGAGTTGTACCACCTGATGATAGGGATTGACACCATTGACAGTTCATTGCACCTGAATTTTCACGGTGACATTTTAACAGAATAGATCGGCTTCTACTGATGAAAAAGAAAATCTTTCAATGTCTAGGATGTTATAATATATTATATGACGCACTTACGATGAGGTTTCTAATACTTTTCTAGTGGAACTAAATAAATCATTAACGCTTTTATTTTCCCATTCATAGTAGCATTATTATTTACGATGGGTCCGCATCTCGAATTTACTTCACGTGTAAGATGAATTTATCACTTACAAGCCCATGAATGTATTACTATTGATTACTGTTACTGCCGCTTAAGGACCTAATAAATACCTTCCAAGTCCTTTGTAGCGTCCGTACCCTTCAAACTGGAAAACGTCACAGGCTTCAGAAATAGGCTCAGATGACCCTTCCCTGCATGAATTACTACCGAAGGTGCGTTTGTGGATATCCAACATTTAGCTTAATCGGAGAGTTTAGTCAGCTTCTAAAGATGAAACCACACTATACTAAGTCTGTTTCTACGACAATGATGTGGAGGCTATGGAGGGGCTTCAGGATCTATAAAAGTGAGAGGTCGTTTCTACATACTAAATTCCTGCAAACCTAAACATAAACGTTTATGTTAATCCCCAATTCCCAGTTCTTCCTTAATGGATTAATTATTTGAATGGATCCAAAGGTTGTCTTCAAAAGATCGCTTTTAGCAATGAGACCACCCATTGTGTTACCCACAGCATGTGTAAAATTTCTACATTTTTATCTGTATTTTTTATGGTGCAAATAATCAAGAGGATTTTATTCTATTCTATTCTAACGACTCTCTCACTAGTTTTGCAGGATTTTATATAAAACCTGACACCGCCGCTTAATATGCAGTTACCGTTTCGAATTATCGAGTTATGCATTTATTTACAAGCGTAAAATGAGTTACCTAATCGTTAATATGACGGAGTAATTGATTTTACGCTTATTGGCTGCCGTCTGACCTCTGTAAGACGCGGAACTAATGCGGAGACTAGTCTCAGTTGCGTGTTTATTCAACTTCAGCTATGTATGTGTTTGCTTAGACCAAAAAACTTGTCGACTTCTTTAGATTTACCTTTTTTTTTCAGGTTTGCATTTGAGAAAATAAAAGTAAAGCTTATTATTTTACTGTAATATGGGCCATTTGTACATCCCGGTTGCATCTGATTAAACTTTAAGCCGGTCCCAACAGTTGAGGAAGGCTAGACAGACGATTTGAGCAGGGCCAGTTTCCCACTTTGTGGAAATCTGGTCGTCTGGTCCTGCTCAGGAAGGCGGGGCGCCCTGCGGACTCACCGTCCGGGTACAGGCCCATAGTGTTGCTAGACGAGGTGGGTAAGATGTTTGAGCGGATAATCGCTGCCCGCCTTGTCGGCCACTTGTGCGGAGAGGGGCCTGACCTGGCCGAGAGCCAGTTCGGCTTTCGGCAAGGGCGCTCCACCATCCGCGCTATATCGCGGGTGAGGTCCTGGCGCAGGAAGCAGTGTCCCGGGGCGGGGTGATGTTGGCGGTGTCCTTGGACATCTCCAACGCCTTCAACACCCTGCCCTGGAGCTGTATTCGGGAGGCACTGCGTTACCATCGGGTGCCTTCCTACCTCCGCCGCATCGTCGGGGCTTATTTGGCGGAGAGGTGTGTCACCTACACGGGACGTGATGGCGGAAACCAGCGCCGCATGTCGTGCGGTGTTCCACAGGGCTCGGTCGTGGGACCGCTCCTGTGGAACATCGGGTACGACTGGGTGCTGCGGGACGAGCTCCAGCCGGGCGTGGACCTGACGTGTTATGCGGACGACACACTGGTCACGGCCCGGGGGAGCTCGTACAGGGAGGCAGCGTTGCTGGCGACGGCTGCGGTCTCACAGGTGGTGAGCCGCATACGTCGCCTAGGGCTGGAGGTTGCAACAAGTCAACAAGTCGGAGGCCTTGATCTTTCATGGCCCCCGGCGGGCGCCGCCGCCGGGATCACACATCGTGGTCGGGGGGGCTCAAATCACTGTCGAGTCCACCATGAAGTACCTAGGATTGGTGCTCGACAGCCGGTGGAATTTTGGCCCCCACTTCCGGCTGGCGGCTGGTGCCCAAGTTGTTGGGCGCGGCTGGGGCGTTGTCAATGCTGCTTCCCAATCTGGGGGGCCCGAGCGCCGCCTGTAGGCGGCTCTACATGGGGATCATGCGATCGATGGCCCTTTACGGGGCCCCGATCTGGGCGGCTGACCTGACGGCCGGAAGCATCATAGTCCTGCGAAAACCGCAGAGAGCGATGGCCGTCAGAGTCATAAGGGGATATCGCACGATCTCCTACGAGGCGGCTTGCGTACTGACCGGATCCCCGCCCTGGGACCTTAAGGCGAAAGTACTCGCGTCACTGTATCGGTGGCGCGAGGAAGCGAGGGCGCAGGGCGAGTGGCTGATGCAGCGACATGTGGAGTTGCGTCGGTCACAGTTTCGCGCAGCCCTGGTGGCGGAATGGCGGGACAGGCTTTCACGCCCTACCTAGTGGCCTCGCCACCATCGAGGCGGTCCGGCCGGTACTCGAGCCCTGGCTCGGGAGGAGGCACGGCTCCCTGTCGTTATGGGTGACGCAGGTGCTCTCGGGGCATGCTTGCTTCGGGAAGTACCTGTGTCGCATAAACAGGGAGCCAAACGCCCGGTGTCACCACTGCGTCGACTGCCGGGAGGACACGGCGCGGCATACGTTGGCAGAGTGTGCCGCTTAGGAGGAGCCTCGCCGTGCCCTCACCTCAGGGGTAGGCAGTGACCTGTCGCTGCCGGCCGTGGTCGAGTCGATGGCCGTCAGCGAGGACTCCTGGGACGCGGTGGTATCCTTCTGCGAAACAGTTGTGTCGCAGAAGGAGGCTGCGGAAAGAGAGCGGGAGATCTCGTCCGCTCACCCGGCCCGCAGCAGGCGCACCGGGCGTTGGCAGTGGGCAGATAATGCCCTCTTCCAGCCCCCCTAAATGGGTCCAGGGACGGCGGACCTGGGGACGTCCGCCGCACCCCATCACACTGGACCCGAGGTGGCGGCGCGTAGTGTTCCACGCGCGCCCCTTTCAGACGTCGCGGGGGGGCCAACACCTCACCCCCCCGCAGAATTGAGGTGGCCCGCAGAGGCGGGCCGGCACTAGTCGGGGATCACGGAAGTAATACTAGCTCCCAAGATCCCCGGTGCGAGTGTGGGAAGGGAACACCGGGGTGGTTTTTAGTCTGACAGACCCCTCCGCCCACCCCAGGGCGGAGGACATCCATGAGGATTTTCCACCCCGGCAACAAAAAAAAAAAAAAGGCTAGACAGACGATAATGATCACTAGGTCGTATTGTTAGGATTCAACCGGAACAAACACGGACATTGGAAAAATTTGCAATATTTTTAAACAAGCTACCATAAAAATGGCCTGTATTATCTACAATTCAATTTAGAGGTAAACATTGTGAGAATTATGTCAGTACGATGCTCGCAGGCAATGATCGACTTGACTACAATGCGTGATTATGCAAATTATAGTGTTTACTGGTTAACTTGCTGATATAGTAGCCTACTATACTATAACAGCAAGTTAACCAGTAAACACTATAGAGCCGAGAACATGACTGTCTTTGTTGATAGGTCTGTGAGGAGAAATCCAAAAATAATAATATCATAAGAAAACTGAACCAACCTTTAAGAAAATGATAATTTACATAATTATAAAGATAAAGAAAAAAACTACGAAGGGAGATAAAATGGTGAAAAGGCCGTTTTTCGGCAGTTTTTGTTTTTTTTCAAATGGTTAGATGATCTTGTCATGTATGGAGGATGAATGAAAGGTGACTAACAAAAAGTTACAAGGCAGATGTGAGTGGAAATGCCGGGAGGATTTTTAACAGGTTGCTATTGCACTTAAAAACTATAATTTACAAGAGCTCATTTAAGTCAAGACTCAAAGCGTTCCTATTGGAGAAATGTCTGTATTCGATAGACGATGACATATCCACGTTTTAATTTTTTTTTATATTAGTTAATGTGAGACTAGGTAATATTAGTATGTAGTAGCTTGTAATCTTATTGAATTTTTAATTGTGTTGAATGTTTTTCTATATTTTATTGTATTATGAATGCGTTAGTTTTATAATTTTAATGAACGTGTTTTTTTTTTTGTTATTTAATGTATTATTTATGATTTTAAACACAATGTGAATTGTTTCTGAATAAATTTTTTATTGAATTGAGGGTACACCCTAGGAGGACATTATAGTGACTAAAATCAAAATCAAAATATTTTATTTCACATAAGCCTACATGGGCACTTATGAAACGTCAGAAGCTAGGTGCACGGTTCCAACTAGTCGTTTCCTATGGAGAAGAGCCGGCAAGAAACTCCACGGTTACTCTTTTAAAAATAATTGGCTTTTACAATGTTTTCAAACCACAGCGTTAATGGGTATGAGAGGACAGTGTAGGCCCGTCAAAAGTACCAGGTACTTAACAAAATAGAAAATGGTCTACAAATCTACAGTCTATTAAACGCACAACGTTCTCACATTAACAAAACATTTAAAAATAACGAAATACATAGTAAAAACTTTAATTATTTTAATAAAATATTATTAAAATAATAAAAGTTAGAACCTTGTTTAAATTAAAATTGTAGGTATATAATGTCAAATAAGAAAAAGATTATGTCAAGGAAGTATGTAAAAAATAAAATAAATTTAAACATCGTAATTTGGGAGCAGTTAATAGACTGCAATTACATATTTTTGCCGTTAATGAGGTACCAGGGAAGCCACATATGCAGAAGGAATTAATGCCAAACTTTCTTGTTGAAGACAAGAAAGTTTGTAGTACGTAGTCTTTAATCTTATAATATGCTTTTTTGATAAGGAAACGTTTGATGTGGATTGTGAATTTTCCATCGCTAAGTTCTGTAACCGACTTTGGCAACTTGTTATAAAAGCGGATAGTGTTTATAAGAAATGCTAGGTTTAGTTAATCTAATGTTGGGTATCACAATTTCATGTTTACTACGTGTATTTTTATTATTGAAATCGCTTCTTATTTTAAAAAGGCCTAAGTTTTTGCAAACACATATAAAATACTTTCTAAGATATAAAGAGAAGGCAGAGTTAGTACTTCAATTTCTTTGAATTTGTTTCTAAGGGACTCACGAGGAGGGACGGGGGGTCTATAGACCTAATTAGTGATAGTGATTTCTTCAGAAAGATCAGTTGCGTAGTACTAGCAACCGGCGTGCGTGTATGTCCAGATGTACGTACCCTCACCCCCGCTGACACATGAATTCGTTACAGCGCAGCGACTCACTTCATGTTCCGAGCCGTGATAAAGTTTAATACGTATGAAGGTAATAGAAGCAAAAGGAGTATGTAAGGAGCGTAGCAGGTGGCGTTCTATAGTTTCTCCCTCCCCCCATGGGAAGAAGGCGTGAGTTTATGTATGTATGTGAATAACATTTACGTACAGTCTGCGTCAGTATGTGCTAACCCCTCAAGTTTTAAAATATTACATTGCTACAACATTGAATTCGTTACGAATAATCTAAAGAATACTTCAAAAAGAGTCCATTGTTTCGACTTGGATTTGAACCGTCGCATCAGCCAACGTCGTCATACTCATACCGGCAGTTTAACGAACTAGCCAGCGAGCCCATACGAATTGTGATGAAATTGTTATCTAGTATTCACGTTATCTTTAGGGCACTGTCTAATCGAAAGATGTTATAATTTGAGGGTATCCTTTTTACGTTTCTTTAAAAGATTAATCCATACCCTCAAGTTATAATTACAACGTTTAATGTATACGTTCACTTAAAACATTTACACGCAAAATTTATTTTAATTTTAATACAGTAAGTAGGTATATTAAATTATTATTATAAATTATATACTTATTATTAATTTATTATATATTATTCTATTTTGATGTCATGCGTCATGACAATCGTTTGGAGACAAACGTCTAAAAACAAAATTAAACCTATGTTGTTATTTTCAGGGTATTGGGGGTAGATGTCATCCATGGGACCGGCAGAATTAGTAGAAGCAAGTGGGCGCATGAGCGGCCAGACCTATCTGCAAATTTTGCAAGATATTATGGTGCCAACAGTGCGAGTTGCTTACCCAGAAGGACAGATCTATTTTGTTCAAGATAACTGTTCGATCCATCGTTCGCGTATAGTGATGGAATGGCTCACTACACAGACTAACATAATTGTCATTTCCTGACCATCGAAAAGTCCGGATTTAAATCCAATAGAAAATATGTGGGGTCAAATGGTTTTAAACTGGGATTGAAGCGAAGTGAATTCCAAGATTAACTTTGATGCGACGTAGTAATGCAGGTTGGACGATGGTTACTCAAATGAGAAGCAGACTCCAACAAATAATAGAAAGCGAAGGTCGTCCTCTTCGCTCTATGTTTAAGATATTCCATCACTTCACACTTCGCATCCCGGTTAAATATAATTATAATTAATATAATATTATTATTAATATACAGGGTGGAAACTTTCAGCGTGGCAGTAAGGGGAAGTACCTTATCCGTTGCAGCTACGCGAAAATGGTCTTAAGAGAATATTCATAATTTTTTATGGAATTTTGATCCCCATTCACAGATTTTGATAAAATTGTACAGTCAGCAGGAAAATGGGCAATTTTCACAAAAACTTTTTTTTATGCCAATCGATCCTCTTTCTTATAAGGATCAAAAACCTCTATTGGACCAATTGAGGTTTGAGTACTAGAAAAGTCATAAATTGCAAAAAACTTTTCCTATACATTTCGTAGGAAATGAGAAGTTCCAACTTACATTTTTTACCATCGATAAACTGGCCGCTACAAAAAAGACTGATCGAAAAACAAATAAAAAACTACAACTTCTACTTTGGGTATTATTTCACCTTAAAATTAAAAACTTGAATCTTTACATTTGGACTCACCTAGAAATTTTACTTTTGTGCTCTAAGTTATGAGGTGTTCGGAATGGTAGCCATTTTGACGTAGGCATAGGTTTATTCTCTTTACTACAGACTGGATAGCAGCTGATAATGTGCTAGGATTAATTCCATAGAGAATCGTGGTAAGTAAATCTTTGAGTTCCTGAGCACTGTTGTATTTCTTTTTATAAAGTTCAATTTTTAAATAACGCCACATAAAAAAAGTGTAGAGGCGTGAGATCAGGACTGCGAGTTGGTCACGTTATAGGACCATCATCATGTTTGTATCCACTGCCTTGCGAATTGCCGGAATTCGATTTCCAAATACGAAGTTTATTTATTTTTGGCCAGTCTTCGTTGTAGCGGTCCATCTATCGATCATACAAAACTAAGTTGGAGTATCATTTCTTACGAAATGTATGGGAAAAGTTTTTTGCGTTTTATGACTTTTCTAGTACTCAAACCTCAATTGGTCCAATAGAGGTTTTTGATCCTTATAAGAAAGAGGATCGATTGGCATAAAAAAAAGTTTTTGTGAAAATTGCCCATTTTCCTGCTGACTGTACATTTTTTTCAAAATCTGTGAATGGGGATCAAAATTCCATAAAAAATTATGGATAGCCTCTTAAGACCATTTTCGCGTAGCTGCAACGGATAAGGTACTTCACCTTACTGCCCCGCTGAAAGTTTCCACCCTGTATAGTTAGATATAATAGAACAGAAAATTGTATCTGTAGTGAAAACATTTTGTCAACTAAATATAGTAATCTCACAGTTATATGCGATTATGTTAATTAAGTATGAGAAGAAAATAAATAACGCAGAAATTAAACTCATTTGATCTCACTATTTTATTTGGTATAGCGAAATATTCTTAGTAGATAACATGAGTTAATAAGAGATGTTAATTGATTATCTATTGATAACATGTTTATGATGTCTGAAGACCAAGGTCTTTAACCAGTGCGTCCTGCCTGTCATGACATACGGTGCCGAAACGTGGACACTGACAGTCGGGCTGGTCCACAAATTCAAGGTCACCCAGCGTGCTATGGAGCGGGGTATGCTTGGAGTCTCTTTGAAGGATAAGATCAGGAATGAAATTATCCGGAAAAGAACCGGAGTTACCGACATAGCTTGCAGAGTAAGCAAACTGAAGTGGCAGTGGGCTGGCCATGTTTGTCGACGGACCGATGGCCGATGGAGCAGACGAGTCCTGGAGTGGAGACCGCGTATCGGCAAGCGTAGTGTGGGACGCCCCCCAGCTAGATGGACCGACGACCTTAAGAAGGTGGCTGGGTCAGACTGAATGCGGAAGGCGGAGGACAGGGTGTTGTAGCGCAGCCTGGGAGAGGCCTATGTCCAGCAGTGGACTGCGATAGGCTGAGTTAATTGAACATGTTTATTCACTTATTAACTTTTTATTAACTTTAACATACCTATAGGTCGTAGAAAGTAGCAAACGCATCAAAACTTGTCTCTTTCGATGTCGCTTGTCAGACTATCAATTAATGTCAAATTTATAAGCAGAGACAACATGACAGATCACGTGACATTTCGTTTCGCTTCCTAATTTTTAAAACATTTTCGTTAATAGGATGCTACTTGTCTAAGGACCCGTTTGTGTCAGTTGGCAAAATATGCATATTATGATAACTGTAAATTAACGAATAAAATTGTAAAATATAAATCTTTATAGTAAAATAAGATCAAAGTTTTGTTAAATAAATATCATTTAATGATTATTAAAACATTTTTTTTTAATATTAATAAATAAAACAAAATAGAAAAATACTTTATATTAGTAAAAATATAATGCATGACAAAAAGCACATTTCGTGCCTAGGATTTGAGCCTCCAATCTTATGCTCGGTAAGCGGTCTTGAAACCTCCGGTCTATGTGGACGCTGAATAACTTTCCGTAAATGTTGAACGTATCATTGCTGTTCGTTGTTACCCAACCGGTGTGTTTTGAGCATTTTATTGAAAAAAAAACTATATTAAAAATAGACTAAAAAAAAAAACTATTTTAAAGTCAAAGTCAAAGATTTATTTGCTGATAAATATGGTTATAAAAGTTCTTACATTGGTAGTATTACAGTAGCTTAACATATTTAATCATAACATAATGACATGCAAAATTATGGTATAAGTACAATTAGATTATTTTAATTTAAACTGTAGGAATTCTTTTAAAGTATAGAAGGAATTCTCAATTAACCAACTGCGTAAAGCCCTTCTAAAGCGGACCATTGGAAGTTCTTTCATTTGGTTAGGAATCTTGTTATAGATCTGAATACACATAGGGTAGCAACTTCGCCCATATAATTCCGTTTTCATTCTAGGAATAATGAATCTATTAGGATATCTAGTTTTGAACATACACTTCTCTCCCAGTTTTTCAAACATTTCAGGGTGAGATTTGGTAAATTTACATACTTCCTCAATATAAATACCAGTTAATGTAAGCATTCTAAGTTTACGAAACAGTGGTTTACAAGATGTAAGTGGGTCTACATTACAAATCGCACGTATACACCTCTTTTGTGCGATGAATGTTCTTTCGAGATGCACCGAGTTTCCCCATACCAGTATACCATAACGCAGTATTGAACCAACATATGCATGATAAGCCTGTAATGTGGCTTGTCTACTTGTTAGGTTAGATAAACGCCATAGAACATAAGCAAACTTAGTGAGTTTTCCACATAGCTTATCAATATGATTAATCCAGGAACATCTCTCATCCAGATCTATACCAAGAAAAGTCATAGTAACTGATTTTTGTATTTATTTATCTTTATATGTGATGTTTAAATCCATTTTATTCCAGTTTTTATTACGAAATTGTACATATTTAGTTTTATCAATGTTAGGGTTAAGATTATTCTTTTCCATCCAAGTTATTATTTTGGTTACGGTACTATTAATTTTCTCATTATAGTTTTCTTTATTTTTAGGGATAATTACGGCCACATCGTCTGCAAAGAGTATGCAGGGATGATCAGTTACTTCTGTCAGGTCATTGATATATATCAGAAAAAGTGGGGGCCTAAAATACTGCCCTGTGGAACGCCTGTGCAATTGTAACCTAATTTGGATACGAATGAGTTCACCGTTTTGATTTGGTTTATCCACAGTAATTTCTACATATTGCGATCTGTTTGTAAGGTAACTTTTTACCCATGTATTTGCTTTACCGCGTATTCCATATTTATCACATTTTTTTAGTAGTAACTCGTGCGATACAAAGTCAAAGGCTTTTGACATGTCAAAAAATACAACAGTTGTCGGGATTTTCTGGTCAATATTTTTAGTAACTATGTTAATTAATTTAAATGCCGCTGTGGTTGTCGATTTCCTTTTTTGGAATCCATGCTGTTCATAATTCAAAATTTGGAACTTGTCGTTAAAATGTATTAATCGTGCATGCATGGTCTTTTCATACACTTTCGCTAAAATAGGCAAGAGGGCTATCGGTCTGTAATAATAATAATTTCAGACACCAATCTACATGGCCTTCACATGATCTGACCAAGATTATGTCTGGACTTTAAAAGAGACTGTGACCTCTGAGTTTGTTTCGGCCTTTCTTCTCAGAGTAGTCAGATAGGAAACGCCGACCTCATCTAGTTTTAAAAATATGACTGACGTGTAAAAGTGTTTGTACAGACCTACTTACAGAAATAAAAATCATTTATCATTTATCATTTAATTATCAACAAGCTTTTTATTACCGTTTTTATGAATTGGTTTAATAGTTGTCATTTTCAATTTCTTAGGAAACACTCCCGTGAATAATGATAAGTCTATTAGATGTACTAGTACCGGAGTAATAAAAAACTACCAACCTGCAAACTGCACTTGTCACTTACTATGCATATGCCCAGGCATGGCTCAGCTATGGGGTTATGTTGTGGGGAAACAGTACAGACTCACAAACCACATTTATTTTACAAAAGAAGTTAATTCGAATAATAACTAACATAGAACAAACAGATAGCTGCAAACCACACTTCCGAAAACACAAAATACTCACACTTCCCTGTTTATATATTTTTGAATTATGTAAATTTGTCAGAAAACACCCACGTTTTTACACCACTTGCGAAGACATACAAACAAAATACAATTTTCGACACAACAAAAACAAAATAAACATACCTCAATCCCGACTCAAAATGCACTCAACCAGTCCTTTAGTTATGTCTATAAAAAAATATAATAAATTGCCAAATGACATAAGAGAACAAATATATTTATTAATAAATTGAAACAATTTCTGGAATCCAAGTCATACTACGAGTACTCAGTAAATGAGATGTTTTTTTAGATTTTTAGAATTTTTAGATGACAAATCTATTGCAAAATAAATTTAATCTTCCTTCATAAACGAAGCATTATAAAATATAAATAAATAAATATGGAATATAGAATATCTAATATAAATATGAAAATATTAACTATAGATAAAATAAAAATAACTAATATACTATACCTGTATACACAAACCTAATAATTTATATATATACCTATATACACATAATGACATAACTTTACACCCAACTAAACACATCTAATAATTTATAATAATATTGAATTACTTGAATTTTATTGTTATTTAGCACTCTTCCTCTCTCCTAATTGTTGCTGTGCCCGACAGGGTCCATATTGATCATTTACTTTTTTATACCATCTATGTAATACCTATGGAATGCAATAAAGAATTGAGAATTAATAATAGGGCCTATGTATTTTATCATTTTTGTAGGTATTTGATCATAGCCTGTTCAGTTTGTATCCTTGAGTGATTTTATTACTTTTTGTATTTCGCCATCATTAGTGGACATTAAAAACATACTAGAATTAATAGGATCAATGTCATAATTATTAGTGTTAATGTCAAAATTGTTATTCGTCAAATTGATTAAATAGTCATTTACATAATTGGCAATGTCCGTGGGGCTTGTTAGTGGTCCGTTTTCAGTTTCTATCTCCTTAATATTGATTCCTGAATTTGAATATTATTGAAATTATATTTAATTATGTCCCATACATTACGCCTTACATTTATTTTTAGCCCTGGTTATGTAATTTGTATTATGAATTTTTTGTGCTATTTGTATACATTTTTTAAGTAATTTATTATATTTTAATTTACTGGCTTTGTCAGATGAGAAGGAGTATTTAAAGCGCAAGTTCCTTTTAGTTTTAGCAGATCTTTTAATACCTTTGGATATCCATTTCGTATATTTTTTCACTAAGTTGATTTTGATCTTAATATTAGGGAAGCACAAATCAAAGAACAAGACAAGTGTATCGTGAAAGTGATTAAACGCACTATTAGCTTCCTGATTAGAAAATATTTCTGTCCATTTTAAATTTGATATACAGGTAAAGAACTTTTCTTTATCTTCTGTGCTAAAATCACGCTTATAAATTGTGCGAAAGCGTAGAGGTGGAACTTTATTGTCTATTTGTATGGATATCATCTGAGCTGTTTCATGATCTGACAGTCCCAGCGGTATAACCTCACATATTGCATCCTTGCAGTTACTTATTATTTGGTCCAGACATGAATTTCTTCTCGTTGGTTGTTTTATATGTAGTGTTAAATCGAAATTATTTACGATCCTAGAAACTCATTTATTCACTAAAACAATACATTAATTATAATAAAATGATTTTGCAAAATGGAAAAACCAACTTGGGCCTTTCTCGGATTTGAACGCACATGTCTTTTGGGGGGCGCACACTGGTCCCGAATGATAAAAAAGTGGACATTAAGAAATTTTTTGCAATTAAAACTTTTCCTTCGTACTTTAACGGGCTTAGGACCGTCAAAATACAAACCTATATAATAATATAGGTTGAATACGTTTGAATCTTGGAAGATAAAGACAAAATTAGGATTTTTTCATACAAAAAATATTTAAAGTGCATGTAACTCAAAAGGAGCACAAAATCGCAGAAGAGTGTCTATGACAAAGTGGTGAGCAATTAGCCCTTCTACAAGCTGCGCTAAGTTTTATTTTGAATACGTTTGAATCTTGGAAGATAAAGACAAAATTAGAATTTTTTTATACAAAAAATATTTAAAGTGCCTGTAACTCAAAAGGAGCACAAAATCGCAGAAGAGTGTCTATCACAAAGTGGTGAGCAATTAGCCCTTCTACAAGCTGCGCTAAGTTTTATTTTGAATACGTTTGAATCTTGGAAGATAAAGACAAAATTAGAATTTTTTTATACAAAAAATATTTAAAGTGCCTGTAACTCAAAAGGAGCACAAAATCGCAGAAGAGTGTCTATGACAAAGTGGTGAGCAATTAGCACCTCTACAAGCTGCGCTAAGTTTTATTTTGAATACGTTTGAATCTTGGAAGATAAAGACAAAATTAGGATTTCTTTCATACAAAAAATATTTCAATATTTTTTTTCTCTGAAAATACGGCTTATTTGGCAAAAACTCAATCTATAAAAGTGATTTGTAATTGCATCAGCTGTCTACAAAAAAAAACTCAGCCAAATCCGTTGACCTTCTGTCAAAAATTTCTTAATGTCCACTTTTTTATCATTCGGGACCAGTGTGGGGCGGGGGGGGGGGGGGGGGAAGCACTTAATGGAGCTGTGTGTACCACTGCTGTAGAACTAGTAGAACTTTACTTACAAGGTAAATAAAATACGAGCATTAACCACGCTAGCCAACAGCAAGTAGGCGACTTCAGATATTACGATTATTTTTTTATCATTGTGAGTGTTTTTTTAAGATTTTATATCAGTATTAAAAAATTAGGAAGATCTAGTCGCAATCGCATCTCAGCGATGATTAATGTTAACAACTCGTCAAAAATGTAGGGATGTAGAGGTATTTTGATACATTTAGACTGATATAATAATGGTACCGTATGGAGCCGGACGTAAAGAATAGCACCACCCTATTTCTTCCCGTGGGAGTCGTAAAAGGCGACTAAGGGACTTACTGGAGAATGGGCAGCAGCGTTTTCTATGCATTTTGAACACCAAGCGTGGCGATTATAGCAATCCCCCGCCCCGCCCCCCCCTTTGAGGGACGCGCATTATGTCCAGCAGTGGACGTCTGTGGGCTGAAATTATGAGACTGATATTAGAATACGAACGTTCTTAAAAGTCCCACACTTTTAAGAATGTTCGTATTTTAATATCAGTCTACCCTACTACCCCTCAGATATTTTATCTGGTATCAAATCTTCGACTCTATAAAAGTTCTTTTAAAGTCTTTAGTTTTAGAGGGTAACCCGTGTCGATAACAGGTGTGAATGTGGTAGGTAAGTAATTGTACCATATTTAGCAGTGTTTATGTTTCATCAGTTACCGAATCCATCTCCTTCCAATCTGTCAAAAACACTACCGGAACTCAGTTTTAAATAGTGCCGAGCAATTACCTAAACGGCTGCCGCTTTCCTTATTGACTGCCAAATATTGCGTGAGCAATAATAGCCCAGCCATGGATATATTTCTAACAGCGTCTACGCATGTTAGAAAGCTATTAAGAGAACAATTAGATGATCAGTAAAATACCGAATGTGTGGGAAAGGGATGGACGATAGTTGTTTTGTGATGGAAAGGGACGGGAGATAGTAATCGATAGATATCGAAAGTAAAGATGTAGATGACAGGGGACCGTTAGAAGCTCTTTGTTATATGGTACGATTTGTCGTGTCGCGTGTCGGGTGTCGGATTGCGGTCGTCTTATGTTGATAAATTTTTGTGTAGGTAATTGTTGCGAATATTCCCGATCAGGAACACCTTGTCGTCAACACGATCGGGAAAAAAAAGTTGTTTCAAGTAAGATAGTATTGATTTTCCATGCCTTTTGATATAAATATCGATCCATTTACTGTGAGCAATCTAATTTTAATTTTCTATTCTTGTTTTTCTCTATTTTGGTTTAAACGATGAAATAAAAATCAGGACTTTAACAAAAACAAAAATAGATTATTAATTATTCAGAACTATTAATTATATATTTTGTTTCAATCAGATTTAATGTAGTTTATTTATTTCTAAGGCAAGCATAGTTTACCACACTCATTAATATCATAATGGTTCTATCAGTAAAATGTAAACAGTGTAGCCATTGCTAGACAAGAACAAGATAAACTCTTTTACAAATCGAATAACAAGATAATTATCATTATGCTCTAAGTCACGCAATCATAACACGTATACACTTAATTTAAATACTTTTATTTATGTTAACTGGTATTGAATTATGTAGTTTAATACGTTGGTAATTCGTTTTTCTTAATAAGCTGTAAATATTTGGAAATGGGCTGCCCGAAATAGTAAGGTGATTTAGTTTTTGGAACGAAGTTCTTGCAGTAGGACTAAACTGGCAGAAGTCGTCACGTTACGAAAAGCGTTATGGCCGAAAAAGTTAGTTTCAAGTGCCAAATTTTTTTATTTTTTAATATAGAGCCATCTAGCATAAGTTTTTAGCTTGCTTAAAACTTATACTAGATGGCTCTGTATCTCTTTTAAAAATGTTTTACAATATTTTGTTTGAGTAAATTAATTATAATTATGATTATATGTGAAGACGATGCACCTAGAATAAAACTAACATACTATAAACTATACCATAATAGGTAAAAAGAATTAAAAACTAAACAATAAAAATAACTTAGTTATGAGATAGATACATGGTGCTCACATATTTATAAACATCGTAAAAGTATATGTTTTCCTAAAAATTTTAGAATAACAAGTCAGTGTGAGTGTTTAGGTATCACAGGATGTAAAATCAATGTCACAAAAATAACAAATTATACAATCATAATAGCATATAGTCTTTAATGAAATTCTTTTTTAAATTTGTCAACTCAACTTGTCTTAAATTTCAAAGAAAACCAAATAATTATAATGGTTTTTTACGACGTGTCAAAGACGAAGATCGTACGCTATAAATGGCGCGTGATCAATATGGTTAATTTTTGAAACTCATCGCCGACGACAGTGGAGCATCATAACTTTCGATTTCTTATATACTTCGCTTTCATAGTTTAAACGAATTCTTTGCATAGTTCACTTTCTACGTGAGATCATAGATAGGGCTTCGTAGGGTGAGAAAAGTGATTATTTTTTACCTCTCCATAATTTACTGAATCGTTGTTACCCTTTCAGTCAACCGCCACACCTATACATATTTATAGATAACACAAACATAACTTAACTTAACTTGCCTTCTCCCCATGGCGATAGGCAGAAACTACAGAACGCCACCTGCTACAATCTTACGACCTTTTGCTTCGTAGACAAGAGAGAGTAAGACAGTCCGTTCACCACTTCTTAGTGCTTTAGCTGGAAAGAAGTGGCGTAACAAACTCCCCAGCATACATGATACAGCTGGAGCAACATACATCTGGAGGTCTACTCCATCAGGATTCCTACTCCGTATCACCTACGGACATAAGATTAGTTTGGGCCCGAAGTAAGAATGAATGACATCACGATTTGATAACTGTCCCTACACCGGATATGATTTTGCCCGTCCAAAAAAGTTAATTAATCGGATGTAGGGTTCACTCCGATGTTTCGACCTACTTTCGGACAGGCCCGTATCTTCGTTGACGGACTTAGAGAGTATGCCCTCTGGTCATACACGCCGGTTGCGTGCACTACGCACGTGACTTTTTTTGAAGAACATCGTCCACCATTATGTCCTTTTATGGCATCCCCCCCGCCATGGGAAGAAGTTGTGGGTTTATATGTATGTATTTATAGATTGAGCAGTTTTCATATCGTATCTATAACATTGCATTAAGTATCGTAGAACCTTCCTGTCTATCAGGTTCATTTTCAAATATAATTCCTTAATACAAATAGTAATAGGTTGGTGGATTGAGCAAGTTCAGTGGTGATGAAATAATTTACACAAAGTAAAGCGCCTGCCTGGGTTCGAACCTACGACCTACTACTCGTAAGTCGAGGCCGTTAACCACTGGGCCACCACTGCTCTCTAAAGCAGCACATTAAAATATACATTATCAGATATTTTTTATATTTTTTGCCTTGTTTTTCCAACTGCGGAGACATAGGTCTCCTTTCAGTGAGAGGTAGTGAGCCGTAATCCACCACGCGGGCCCAGTGCGGGTTGGTAGATGTCATATATCTTCGAAATTTTGACTCTAGGACATGCCGGTTTCCTCACGATGTTTCCTTCACCGTTTTGTGAGCAGTGGTGATGAAATAATTTACACAAAGTAAAGCGCCTGTCTAGGTTCGAATCTACGACCTGTAATTCGTAAGTCACGGCTACCACTGGGACACCACTGCTCTTAAAAATAAGAATGATTAAGATAAATAACCCTAATCTCAAAAATGGATGCTCAAAATAGATTCTTACATAATCATTGGACACTTGGTTGGACACTGACTAATTATTATCTCATAAGACATCATCAATCAAATGTTTTCACCTATTACAACGAAAGTCAATCTCAAACACAATGGGGTGTTATGGGAACAAAACAGAATTGTTTGTTAGCAACATTATTTTAATAGCATTCTCTCAAGATGTTATTGTACTTGTACTGTTAACCACATGTCATAAATTTGTAGTAAAAAACAATGCTCCCAAAAATTGGTTTGTCAAAGTAAAATACGGGGACTATTACGGTTTGACGTATAAAGGCTTTTCGATAACCCATTCCAATATTAACGTTATTATTGGGTTTCCGCTTCATTTCTTTTGAAAGCCCAAAAAAACATGCTCCCGAAGGGTAACCGAGTGAACGCCTTTAATTGACAGCATCTAAATATTCAACGAAAGTCTTAAATCAAGCAGGTTAGTCTTTAAGGCTATTAGGGTGACTACCGAGATGACGACTAATAGAGACTTAAAAAGACATATTGCACCTTCCGCAAATAAATTGGGATAAGAACAAGACAATCATGATCATGATGATGATGTTTGACTTTAAGGCTCACGGCACATGGACAGACGGATGAGTTACTTGCGACGATCAGTAGTTGTCTAAATGTTGAAAGAATCCCAAAGTTGCAAAATGGCTGTCAGTGATTACTAGGAGCGTTTGCGAGATGACAGTCTGAAAGCTGTGCCGTCTACTACTATAACAGTCTAATGACGGCTTTACTCACTTTAATGGCACTACTCTCTTAACTAGCTTACGAGAAATGACGGCTGTTTTCATAAAGAGCGTTTTACGA
Organism: Tiliacea citrago; assembly: GCA_963921375.1. NCBI lineage: Eukaryota > Metazoa > Arthropoda > Insecta > Lepidoptera > Noctuidae > Tiliacea > Tiliacea citrago. The sequence goes on from OY992802.1 coordinate 2,451,890, forward strand.
CACCGTAAAGTGAGCAGGTAGCGTCATTTTCATGGCGGTCGAAATTGCGGCTGTTCTGATGTACTGGCCACCGCTATCTAAAGAAACTCAAGCTCAAAACCTAAATCTAAAGTCATCATTCAAATTTGGTTGAATCAGCATTTTTTTAACGTAAAAATTACATAATACAGGTCTCCAAAACGCCCGCCCTGCACCACTTCCTAGTGTATTAGTTTACTCATTTTTATGTCATGAGATTGGTCAAAGCTTAGATATCACATTACTTCGAAACTGTTTCGTTGACTGTACATAAAAACTACAACTTTATTAAAGAGTATAGTGTAATGTTTTTTGTTAAAATTGAGTCACACTGTGTGAATGGATTTATGCGTAAGTTGTGAGTGAAAACAATTATTAAGTCATTTTGCGATTTGATGAATGAGAAAATGTATTCTTTGTCAGTTAGTTGTTACGTTGTTAGTAGTCATTGATAAAAGTGATGCCAGTAAAAATTATGATTAACCCTTAAGGGTGATGCACTAAGGTAAAAGATAATAATAAGTAATTGTGATAAGTTATTGTAAAAGATAATTGTAATGTATCTCGTTGGTAATCCTTAAATAAATAAATAAGGTAGCCCGCGAAATTCAAATTTTCTTACGTTTTTTGCAATTTGCAGGTCAGTAACAGGTTGTATGTTGATCTAAATATGATTTGCGCCCATAATAAATATGGCTTTACATAATTCTATTATTAATCAGCATTACAACTCTCTAAGTTCAAAAGAGGAAACTATGGAAGTTATAACACGACCGAACATTCGGTCGATACTTTGGTTTAGCGCTTCGGAGTAGAAAATAGTTCCCCCAGTTCTTAAAGTGATTTCTTTGGATATTACATTTATGCTTACCATCTAAAAAGAAGCTGATTTCAATTTACTGTATTAGTTACTTGATCAGCCTTTCTCTGACTGAAAAAGACAGCTGAATCAGGCAAAATTTTCATCAACATTATTTTGGACGGCGAATTAGGTTACGAAATAATTATCCCTCCCTTATAACATAAAAATCAATCCTAGAATCATCAAAAATACCGGAATCATCCCAGCGCTGATTTGTTTTCTCCTCCACCAATCGTTATTTCTCCAGACACTTTTTATTTTGTTTATAAGTATGTATGAATCAATGTATTGGTATATATTTTAATTTTTCGATTTATCTATCCCCTTAGTTGCACCTACCATGTTTTGTCTCTGCATCACCCTAACGTTGACTGGTAGAAAATGCCTCAGGCATTAAGTCCGCCTTTGTACAGTATTTTTTTTTTACTTGTTCATAATGTTTTAGTAAATATAAATCACTATTCACAAGTCGTATTGTTTTGCCCATATGATTCACAAAATAAACATGTACATAATAATACCAAACCTGTATTACCATTAAAATCCCACTCACGTACCGACATACAAAATGATAACATTATACTATGTTATAACACTAGCTACTGATTTAAATATTCATAACTTATGTATAATATTGCTAATTAGTAAGAGTTGCACTTTCGGTAGAAGGTACGGTCAGCAACAAAAATCGATTAAATCAAAAAACATTGAATGCAAATTCAAATCTAAGATGACTCATACATTTATGGCAGACGACATGCTGCGCTGACCTGAAATTAATTGGGATAAAGACATTAGGAAGATAAAGCAGTGTTGAAAATTAAAATTATTATTTTTATTTATTTTTTATTATTAAAGACAACGTAATTTCACGCCTATAATCCCCGCACGATTTAAAGTCAAATTATTTATTTCAAATAGGCACATAAAAGGCACTTTTGAACGTCAATAAGGGATTAGGCAGAGGTATACCTATAGTAGGTACACCAACATTTCGCCAGTTATGTTTAAGGCTCATGTAAAGGGGGCCTGTTGCCATCAACCAGAAATTATCCAGACTCCGGGCTGCTTCTTAGAAATTAATGAATGAAACATCCTAAAACACTTTGCCATGCTCAGCACTATGCTCGCACTAATTCGTCTACTAATTCGTGTATAGACAAATTTCGATCTCAAAGCAATTAGCTTTCTTTCCTGACCATACCTACTTAAATAGTATATTTATTAATATGCATGTATTGTGTTAACGGATGCGAGGAGCTAATTAATATGTATGACACTTAAGTCCTTTCTTGGTCGAGTTGATATCATTTGTGTGTGTGTGAGAAGTGAAATTGGTTATGGTTTCGTTTTCAATATTCATATTCTAGTTTATTTTATTGATAAAGCCTTTTTTTGTTAATCGGTCTTCAGCGTCAGCGGTTTCACCCGCGTAAGTCTCGATCTCGTGGGAATATTGGGATTAAAAGTAGCCTATGTCTTATTCCGGGGTGTCAGCTACCTCCATACAAAGTTTTATCAAAATTGGTCCAGCCGCTTGAGCGTGAAGAAGTAACAAACATACACACACACTCACAAACTTTCGCCTTTATAATTTTAGTGTGATGTGATAGCTCTACTTCCGTGCAATGACAAATACACTGTATATAAAAAACTACCAGTTTTGAGAAATCGCAATTTCTGAAAACTGTTTTTTTTTTTTTATTGACCATAAAATCTCTTTTTGGATATATTAATAATAATTGGATTAGTATTTAAACAGCCATGGAAACAAAAAAACACATAAACATAAACTCACGCCTTCTTCCCATGGGGGTAGGCAGAAACTATAGAACGCCACCTACTATACTCCTTACATACTCCTTTTGCTTCGGCTACGTTCACTTTTGGTCATATACGCACGCCGGTTGCGAGTACTACGCACCTGACCTTTCTGAAGAACATCACTAATTAGGTGACTATTTATGTCCTCCTAGGGCGTTTCCACTCACCTCTGCTTTGTAAAAACCCTTTGTTAGTCGCCTTTCACTCATCCTCTCAACAAGACCAAACCATCGAAGCATATTCTTTTACAATTTTGTCACTACATCTTCTTTTAGACTGCACCGCTGCCTTATTAACACATACAAATAAAAAAAAATAATAATGGACAGGACCCTGTAAGCATCAATAGTTAAAATAAACAAATCATGGCATTTAGCATTGCTCAAAGTTGAGAACTTTTGGGGATTGTTATAACAAAACACTATTTTCAGAAAGCGGGGGGAACTAAAACATAAGTTGTGTTTTGACAATACGAGTACATAGTAATATTTTATAATTAAGGTTATAAAGCTTATCAACTTTTTAATAAGGTTTAAAATTATTTGGAAAAATTTGATAATTTGGTATACATTGAGGTGCTGGCGACCGCCACACCAATTTGATGTATCAATTATTCTTCTTTATTCTTTTTTTATAAAACGTTGCCCCACACTTGGAATTTCTCCTGTATCGTGGGTGCGTTTACAAACATAAACTCACACACATAAACAGCCAGACCCGGAACAACTACCTACTTGTAGGTCATACAAATATTTTTTCCGTGCTGGAATCGTACCCGCGACACGACGCAGCGCAGCAGTCAATCGCTTAAGCACTGCGCCAACCGTGCCGTCAATTGTTTGTCTAAGTTATTTATTATTTTACAGAAATATACTGCTGCGCATCCGCTGTACCCATTCTTTAAGTTCATTCACAAAAAATTACAATATTTTCAGCCGACAGGTTTCCACTGCTCGTCACAGGCAAAAGTTTTGCTATAATCGCCACACTTGGCAGGTGGGTTGGCGATCGCAGTATGGTGTTAAAATACATAGAGAACGCTGCTGCCATGCTTTAGTAAGTCCTTTAGTCGCCTTTTACGACACCCACGGGAAGAAATAGGATGGTGTTATTCTTTACGTCCGGCACCATACGCTACCATTATTATATCAGTCTAAATGTATCAAAATACCTCTAAGTCACCACACGGTACCGTCCGGCAAACTACAATATCTCCGGCCAAATTAGATCATCAGCTTCTGACGTTTCATAAGTGCAAAATAGGTTTATGTGAAATCAAATATTTTGATTTGATTTGAATGCAAAGTGGAAATTCCACTACATTACCAAAAAACTCGAAATACAATCAAACCTCATTTCACTATGAATAAACTGAAAACAACAAGCAAAGATGACATTGACCTTGTGTTATCAGCGCCATCTATTAGAAAGACAAGATGACATTGTGACAACTGCAATCGTCTACAAAGAGGTTTGGAATACCTTTATTTTTGTCGGCTTTCTAAAGTTGTTTTCGTGCTTACCATAAAAGCTATATTTAATACCAGTTTCGATATTGACAAGTTTGTCAAGCTTAGGTTCGGGTTTGATGTTCATGGTATTAGTTCCGATAGATTCAGTAAGAGAGCGCTCTTCTCAGAAGTACGAAAGAAAGCAAGGAGTGATAAGAAATACATAAAATGTAGGTATGTAGAAATAACATCACGGCTGTATCCCCGAGAGGCTAGACAGAGGTGTACCTATAGTACACCCACATTTCGCCAGTTATGTTTAAGTGCCATGTAATAGGGATCGAGCCTGTCCATAAAAATGAAAATGTCCTGTCCTTGCCATGTCCATAAAAATGTATAATAAGTTACCCGAAATAATAAAAATTTAAAATAAATATAGTATCTTTATATTTTTTTTCAAGCCCCAACCTAGGAATTTCTCCTGTATCGTGGGTACGTTTACAAACATTTAAACTCGCATACACAAACAGCCAGACCCGGAACAACTACTTGTAGATCATACAAATATTTGTTCCGTGTGGGAATCGAACCCGCGACACGCAGCGCAGCAGTCAATCGCTTAACCACTGCGCCAACCGTGTCATGTAATAAATAATTTGAAGCTTTTGCTTGTAAGCAAATGCTACTATAGTTTAAGCGAATACTTAAATGTTAAATTATAAGTAACTTCATAACTATTTATTTTTACTTATCTAGTATCTACAAATACTCACTATTAAAGATACTCCTACATATTAATAATAAGAAAAATATTTATTTTTTAAATAAATAAGGAGCGCGCAATAAGTAACTTACCCGAGGGATAATAAATATTAATTAAGTAATAAATAAAAATAATAATAAGTAAACAAAACAATAATGAATATTTTAAAAAATAAAGGGTTTTTTTACAATGTTACTAAATAAATAATGTATCACATTAAACACCCAAGGTTCTTCCTCCTCTCTCCTACTTCATCTAAGCTGTGCCCGACAGGGTTCATAATTGTGTCTAATATAATTATTTCCCTACCAACTATAAACATTATGGTACGCAATAAAGAATTGAAAATTGAGCCTGTTGCCATCAACCGCGCATTAATCCATACTTCAGGCTTTTTTTTTTTTTTTTTTTGTGGGAAATCTTCAAGTAACTTCTCCCGATCTGGGCGGAGCGGGAGGGCGTGTCAGACTTTTACTGACTAAAACCCACCCGTGTTCCTTCCGTTGCCTGTGTGCCAGGGCCACGATATCCCTTTCGGATAAACTCGCAACCCCGGCAGGCATTGGTCCTAACGGACCCCGTCAGTTTGTGCTGACATCTCTTTGAGGCGCGCGTGGAACACAACGCGCCGTCGACCCGGGCCTGGTCCTTATCGGACGGCGAGCTACCCATCGCTCACCGTCCGCAGGTCCGCGCCTACGGTGGCCGGAAATCGGCTTGCGACTCCCGACGCCCGGGGCGTCTCCTGCGGCGACTAGGGGCGCGAGGGCGCGAACTTTGTCTCACCCTCACGCGTTCCGCCTCATCCTTCGCTAGCATAACTGCTTCGCAGAAGGAGGTGACGGCCTCCCATGCACTCTCGCTCCGAACCATGGCCTGAACCAGGCCTGGACGCGAGAGATCACCGCCACCGATCGCCTCCGTGAGGACACGGCGGTGCTCCGCCCAAGCTGGGCAGACCTCCACCGTGTCCTCCGGGCGATCCACACAGTGGTGACACCCGGGCGTTTCCTCCCGCTTAATCCTAAACAGGAACCTCCCGAAACATCCATGTCCGGTGAGGACCTGCGTCAGGCGGAAGGTGAGGGCGCCGTGGCGCCTCTCCAGCCACTCCTCAAAGAGGGGACTTATCGCCACAATTGTGGTGTGCCCAGCGCTGGGTTGCGACAATCGCACTCTCCATGTCGCGATTTCTTGCGGCAGCGGAGTTATGCCCCGGAGTTTCGCCTCTTCGCGCCACACCCAAATGTGCGCGAGGACTTTCGCCTCCAGATCCCATGGCGGCAGTCCGGCAAGGAGGCTCGCCGCCTCACGGGAGACCGTGCGGTATCCCCGTACCATCCTGATGGCCATGACCCTTTGGGACGCGTTCAACCGCTGGGCTGGTCGCAGCCTCAGAGAACGCGCCCACACCGGTGCCCCGTAAAGGGCCATGGACCGCACGATCCCCGCGTAGAGCCTCCGGCAGGAGGCGTTTGGACCCCCTAGATTGGGCAGGAGCCGCTTCAAAGCAGCCCCGGCCCGGCTGCTGCTACTGAGAAATATCTCATGGGTTATTGATAAAAAAAAAAACCGGCTAAGTGCGAGTCGGACTCGCGCACGAAGGGTTCCGTACCATTATCTATGAAAACAGCAGAAAAATCACGTTTGTTGCATGGGAGCCCCCCTTAAATATTTGTTTTATTTTAATTTAATTATTTATTTTTAAAGTGAATATATAACTAAATATTCTGTGAAAATTTCAAGCGTCTACCTGTTGCCGTTATCAATATCGAGCAAAAACGAGCAAAAAAATCACGTTTGTTGTATGGGAGCCCCCTTAAATAATTATTTTATGCTGTTTTTTAGTATTGTTTGTTATAGCGGCAACAGAAATACATCATCTGTGAAAATTTCAACTGTCTAACTATCACGGTTCATGAGATACAGCCTGGTGACAGACGGACAGACAGACAAACAGACAGACAGACGGCGGAGCCTCAGTAATAGGGTTCCCGTTTTACCCTTTGGGTACGGAACCCTAAAAAATACCTTGATTCAGTGATTTTTTCTTACTTTTTTTTATAAGTTTAACCTGGAATATCATAATAGAGTCAATAAAATATGGGGCCTGGGTAACTTAAATTTAAAAATGTTAGACCCATATTTTTAAATTTAAGTTACCCTACATAACAGTAGTCTTATATATTATGTATCTATTAAATTAGTAGTCACACTGATAAGCAAACATGTTGTATGTTAAAAGAGGTGATTTTCTATTTAACATTGCTTGTATTATGTTAGTTTACATTTAGAATAAGACCTTTCTGCGGAGCAGTAATTTGTCTGCTTATATTTAAATTAGTTCAAAATATTAGGATGTCCGCAACCACTGACAGTCGGAAGTAAATCTTGCTTAAAATCAGCGAAAACGTTCAATCATCGTATTATAAGTTATGTAAGTATGACATGTGAAGTAAAGCGTAGTGTGGCCGCCACGTGACTTGGTAGTAGCTGTGGAATGTACGGGTGAAATGTTGGTCACGCATGTCCGAAAATATTCATTGCTTGTCGAGCTTGTTGGGCAGGCTCAATGTGAGTAATTGAACCAATGGGGTGAGCAATAAATATGTTTGCTTGTTGGTCCTGTACAAAATTTCATCCATACAGAATGGTTAGGTATCTGAAAAAACTGGTTTGAAATGGCCAGTCAGTCAGTTCGTTCTTAACCATTAAAAGTAAGGACTGCCTTGGTTTAGCATTTTCATCGACAATGTTCTGTAAGCAAAATACTTTTTACACACACCAAGCCAATTGCCATCTATTTAGATAGCAATGAAATAAAAAAAAAATACACATACATTTATTTGGGATTGGAGCAGTATGTCTTCTACTTTAATTTTTTATTGGCTTATGGGGCTGCTCTTGACCACAGTATAACCAAGATCTTGCCAGATAGAAACCAATGGATGAGATCTAAAATGGATCGAGCGTGCTCAGGAGATGTCTGCTCACATGCTTTGCTTCTTCTTTCAAACGTGTAGATTAGCCGCTATCCCAGTATTTATTTAATAATCACCCATAAACTAAATAATAATAAAAACTTTATTGTTCAAGAGACTAGCTTCTTATTTCTAACTGACCGACTCCTTGACACTTCAAAAGTGCCTGTAAATGGTTTCATTGTCAAAAATGTTTTGAGTTTAAGTTTGAGAACAGTACAAATTCAAAATATATTCATCCATCAATATCCGCCAACAAGTTGGTCGTGCAATGCTCGACACAACACACTCCCGTATGTCTTCACAATAAAGCTTCTCGCACGCGCCGAATCACGATCACTTTCACATGACAAGACAAACGCATAAATTATATTATACAGGGTGCCCCACAAATCAAACTCAAGCTAGAAACGGGTGATAGGCCAAGTCGTGACAGTTATCAGAAAAAAAAAATCTTGGTTATGTACTTTTTACTAAGTATCAAAAATGTTTCGGAAAAACTGACACCCTGTGGTGATCTTTCAAGTCTGTGACTACAAATAATAACTTTTCTTTATTTTTTTTTCTGTAATGTAACCATGAACAACCTTCCTGTAAATCAAAAGAAAAAAAACAAAGAAAAGTCAATATTTATAGTCACAGGACTTGAAAGATCATCACAGCGTGTCAGTTTTTCCGATACATTCTTTGATACTTAGTAAAAAGTACATGACCAAGATTTTTTTTTCTGATAAAGGTCAAGACTTGGCCGATCACCTGTTTCCAGCTTGACGTTGATTTCTGGGACACTTTGTATATTTTGTACATGGGTTTTAACATAAAGGCAGGGGCAGAACATAACATCAGTTGAATGTGTGAAGTCCTGTTGTTAATTTATTTATATAGATATTTACATACATACATAAACTCACGCCTTCATCCCATGGGGGTAGGCAGAAACTATAGAACGCGACCTGCTACGCTCCTTACATACTCCTTTTGCTTCGTTTACGTTCATGCATCATACCCGCACCCCACCGCCGCCGCCGGTTGCGAGTACTACGCACCAGACCTTTTTGAAGAACATCGCCAATTAGGTCACTTTATTATGTCCGTCTAGGGCGATCCTTACCAGCGTTTCCACTCACTTCTACCTTTTGTTAGTCGCCTTTCACTCATGCTCCTAACATGACCAAACCATCTAAGCGTACTCATTTCAATTGTTGTCACCACATCTTCTTTTAAACCACACCGTTGCCTTATCACATAATTTTGCAAAAACTTCACAAGGAACGCATTTCCACAGAATTTATTCTACTTTCATGCTTCTTTTGTCACACTATATCATGTAGATATTTAATCACTGCAAAATTGAGTTGCCAAAAATCGAATTGTTATATCGCGTTTTCCTTCGTTTTTAGCTTACGTTTACATCCTTAAGTCACGTGTAATACTTGTTTTCAACAAGTCATGTAAAAAAAAATCAAAAAATATCGTGTTAAATTAAAACATTTCTCATACCTACCTGTATTGACATTGTTTCAGACACGTCTTGTTATCTATTTTTACTTGACTGCGGCAAAGCCAAAAAAGGTTATATGTTTGACCTGTACGTACGTATGTATGTCCGTCCCTATGTTCCCTTGTAAGTACTAAACGGCTGAAACAATTTTGATGAATGATTACTACAACTCGCGCAATAAAGGCGAATCTAATAACATAGATTCGCCTTTATTGCGCGAGTGTCACTGTGTATAATAAAATGATTAAAAATCAAAATGGCGCCAAAGGTGTTATCGAAAAAAAAAATAGTTTAAAAAAAAATGATTACAAAAATATATACAAATTATATGTTTAAATGTAATATAAAAAGAAATGATAAAAAATGATGATTTATTTTATTTATTCGTGTAGGAAATCGTAACGAAAAATGTAAAATCCTTGAAATATCTCTGAGATACCTGCGTATCTGAGAGATATTCCACGGATTTTACAAAGTTAGTCAAGTTAGCTTTCTGACTTACTTATTTCGCGGTAACAACAATGAACATAGAGGTTGGTGAAGATGGAAACAAGATAACATCGTTAGCATTTACATTTAGTTAATTAGGAGTAACAACTTCAAGGGGTTCTACCGTGTTCGGGTAGAAATGGAAACTATTTTTTAAAACAAAGTAGAAAGTATTATTTTAATGATTTTATCTGTGGTATGCTCGTCATGCTTATCTTAAATATTATAGGCCCTAAGTTCAGTGTGCTTCTTATAAAAGCGAGCAACAAGACTGGTCTTCAAAGTGGATCATAGATTGAATGTTCTGACAGAGACACATTTCTATTATATCCAGGACTCAGACCAAATAAAAAATCAAGACATAGCGCTGCCAGTAACAACAGTGAAGCATGCCAAAACTACACCTCGATCTGTGCAAACACGCTCAAGCTAAATTGTCGCTATAACGCGAACTACACTACGCGCGCACTCTTTTATACAGTGAGACGTCGAGCGCTGTGCGAGACAGATCGTGCGAAGTGTAGTTCTCGTTTTCGCGAAAATGTAGTCATAGCATTACACGCACGCATTTAAAATCCATTTACAACCAAACTACACCAAATCGGAGTGCACAAATGTTTACGAAACCGGCCATACGTCACTGTTGACAGCGCTATGTCTTGGCTTTCTATTTGGTCTGAGGTCCAGGAATACTTATTAATGTAAGGGTAGAACGTGTCTTATGTCATCCTCTTCCATGCTGAACTTCTTAATGTATTTTCGTCCAAATCGTAAACCACTGCTAGACATAGGCCTTTCTCAATTTGCGTCCCTTCACGCGATTCCCACTTCAATAGAATCTACTCTAGTATCACCATCTTTTTTGGGTCGTTGGTCCGTCAGCTGGAGGATATTCAACGCTACGTTTTCCGATTTCTGGTCTCCACTTACAGGCTGTTCTGCTTTAATGGCCATCAGTCTGACTATGTTTATTTTGTGCGAGCCTGATATCCAAACTACATGATAGATGGAATAGAAGATTCTTTAATTATAGCCTCGCTAACTTTAACGATATGATATATGTAGTTAGTTGAACGAAGATGTTAAATTGACTATAAATTCATAACAACACGGCAATCTATATGTTAATTTGAATATTAAGAAAAATGTTTAGTTATCAGCTGTTTTATGTTTTGAAATGTAAGATTATTAATTCAGTCCAAGCGTCGCCGTCGCTGGAATCGAAATGGACCCGTCTCAACGCGAGTTGGTCTCACGCATTGAGGGCTAAAAGTAAGGGCGTGGTTTCCATGATTTTGCAAACTTCGGAGTTATCGATATAGCTTGCAAAGTAAGCAAGCTGCAGTAGTAGTGGGCTGGCCATGTTTGTTCAGGGACTAATGATCGGTGGAACAGATGAGTCTTGGAGTAGAGACCGCGTATGGGCAAGCGAAGTGTAGGACGCCTCGCAGTTATATGGGCCGACGACCTTTAAAAGGTGGCTGTGACAGAGTGGATGCGAAATGCGGAGGACAGGGTGCAGTGGCGCAGCCTGAGAGAAGCCTATGTCTAGCAGTGGACTACGATAGGCTGAGTTCATTGAATACCTTTATTAAATTGCGACGTAACTAATAAGAGAATAAAAAATAAACAATTAAAAACTATAAGTAAAAACGTTTGCCGTGATGTTTGCCACATTTTAAATATAGGTCAAGTTATTAGGACTGGCCAATTTCTTCTCTCAAGCCTATTTTTCATTAACTTTTAACATCCCACAGATGGACTCAACCCAAACTCAAAGCATTAATTATTTCAAATAAACCAATTACAGGCAGTTTTGAATTGTGAAAGGGTCGGTCAGTCATAAAGATGAAGCTAGTTGCCCATTCCCAAGCGTAGTAGGTTCCTATGGAGAGGAATGGGCAAGAAATTCCCCGGACACTCTTTTAAATTAAAATATTGTTAAAAAATATTGGAGAGATCATTCGTGTTGAAATTATACATGAGAGAACAATGTAGAAAGACGTGGGCGTTAAAAGCGTCTCGTAATAATAAAATAAAATCTAAAAGCTATTGACAAATTAAAATAAGTTAAAATAAGCCGTGGTAGCTAAGAAATTACCAGTCTCTAGTGCCGGCGCCCGTTCGTGAACATGACACATGGATCAGCACCATTTAGCTCAACCATTTTGAAGGGAACTTATTGATCCAATACATACGCCACCACCAGCGAGACATTTGAGTGAGCATGATATATTCTCAGCCGTCAGGGCAAAGGAGATGTCACATTTTCGGCCATAACGTGTACGGTTGTGAAAAAAGAGGAAAATATTCCACGAATCGACGAAAAGTATTCTTTCCTGAATATTCCCCTGATTACTTCGGCACAAAAAATAATAGTTTTTCAAAATATTGTCATATTCTATTGATCATGGCGTGGTCTTACTCGTATACTGCTTTCGTCCAGAAATCATGTTACATTAAAACTCAATAATATTACGTAGAAGTTATTTATATAAATATGAAAGGCAAGTATTTCTGTGCTATTATGATAAGATAATAAGATCTTAGCCAACTTTTTTGGCTAATTATAAGAAAGTGATCGATAAAAAAATATATTCTATTTTTGTAGATTGTAAATTTGTAGGTATTTCTGGACAAAAAATGTCTGGCTGTCGATCAGATGGTCGTAACAACATGACAAACATAAAAAAACAGTTTTTATTTAGTGCCTAAAAAATATTAGTTAATAATAAAGAAAAAAAACATTCTTTATCGTATTTAGAAGTTCGTTTCCCAGGTTTTCTAAAGCGTACATGTTACGGCCGGAGTCGTATACAAAAATTAAACGTCTTCTTTAAGTCAATGAAAGGCGTACCCAGTAAATGCCAACTGTATAGTAGGTGTTACATAGTCCTCACACATGTACTGGATATTGGCTTCTACCTAATTGCGTCACAACAACACATTCGTAAAGCTTATACCTACAAAACCGAAAATAAATAAAACGGTACCACTGTCTAGCCGTTCTTATTCGATTGCAATTCAAATCGATTCATTAAAGGCTATATTGATGTCGGCCGTCGAAAGTCGATTATGCGAATAATCGCATGATATGTATTCGAGTTACGGCTTTTAAGACGTGAGAGAAAATTTGTTACAGTGATGTAATTGGATTTTTCGTCACTTCCGGTATTGCGGTGATTGCGGTATTTTTGGTATCCTAGCAAATAAAGGCCTTTGCGGGACTTGAAAAGTTAATACTTAGAGATAAGAGTTTCCACTGATCCATGGCCAAGAGACACGGGAAAGAGAGTTGTTTTATTTCTTCATACACCTTTTACCTGCATCGATAAAGTATTTTATTTACTTATTTATTCTTCATAAAGCTTACCTACAGTATAATATCTATAAAGGTAAATAAAGAACAGTTAGCGATAATAATTGCCGTTTATAAGCTCTCAAAGTTTATAAACTGTGAACGAAAAACTAAAATAACACAAAATAAAAATAAAATCTTGAACAAAACCAATTCTTCTTTAAACAACATAAGACAACAATGGCCAGTCATGTTGATCGTTATGTTATCGTTATTACTAAATTACGATCACAAAAAAAAAAAACCAGTAGTTTATGATTATAGCACTGCCCATCCTCTTACCAAAATCAACTTATATATTATCGCAGTTGGCAACAAAACTCTAAAACAGGATCATCTCCACTTATTAGGGTTCACGGTTTAAGAAAATTTATTTCACTCAAAACGAATACAATTATTCACTTCTATGAGGAAAAACATAATAATTAAGATTAAGATAAGCGACGGTTGTGCTGGGTTATAAAAAAAAAAAAAAAACAGTAAAAACTTACAATTCATACACCTTTCTGAACATGGTACTTTAATAGCCTTTTAAAAGTCGGAAGTGATTTCGATTCCCTAATTACTTTAAGTAAAGAGTTATACAGTTGAGCCTGATGTACAACAATGTAATACCATCTAAACGCTGATTTCTATGCCAACCATACTTTCCTACTTCAAAATTATAGACATTACATCACTATCTAATGTCGATGTCGATGAAAGTTTTATTATAGTGGATCGAATGGTCGATGTATCGATATTTTGCGTGACGACGCCCATTTGTAACACGTGCGCGTGTGAGTGGGAAGTGAAAAGCTTTTTCGGATGCGGTAGTTTTGGAATGAGCACTGAGAAGAGGAACAGGGTATAAGATTTTTAGATAGCTGTAAACCATTATTTTTATTTCTTTGTGCTCCTTCGTACAGGAACTCTTGTCCAAATCTTCCTTTCATGCTTCTAGCCACAGTGGGTTCAGTGAGTTCTCCAACAATTAATCATCACCTGCCTAGTCTTTCGCAACTATATTGGGGTCGGCTTCCAGTCTAACCGGATGCAGCTGAATACCAGTATTGTACCTGGAGCGACTGGCTATTTGACCGCCACAACTCAGTGACTGGGTAACACGATACCCCTTGGTAAGACTGGTTGTCAGACTTTTGGACTTCTGACTACTTGTAACGACTGTCAAAGATCCACGAATGACAACCGGAACCAATGGCTTAACTTACTTTCCGAGACACGGAGGACAGTTTATTTCTCCAACAATGAATAGGGAAAAGTAATTCAAAGTCAATTCACCAGTTTTATGTCAGACAGAATTGCATTTCAATAATAATAATATTATTTGCTAGATATTTATGTCTTCTTTTTTTGCTGATAGTTACAATATTTTACGTGCTAAAATCTTCTGTAGAGTCTGACCAAAGAAAGCAGTCCAAGAAAAAAAGCGGGTATTTAAAAAAATCAAGAGCTTTCTTCCCTCGCTATACAGTTAATAAACGGTGGTGATACTAATTATTATTCAAGAAATAATCTGCGATACTTTTATCAGTATTTCATATTTTTAGAGTGTATAATCAAGGTCTCACAGACTTTTTTAATTTGCTGCTTTTTTTCTTGGACAGCTTTCGTTGGTCAGAATCTAACCATAATCCCATAAGTAAAATATTATATGCCGTATCTATTCATCCGAACTGTGTTCTCAGTTTTCCCTCATATTTCGACATCTCATTCGATATGAATGGAGTAATAAGTAATAACGTTATGATTTTCTTCGCGAATGTTAACTTAGCTACATTCAGTAATAAAATGTCATTCACTCTTCGATTTCATTCACTCTCTTTTTCCTTATATTGTGAGCAAGTTGTTGTTATCTCGTTTACTTGTAAATTCCTCCTTGTTTGCGATTTACTCGTTTGACCAATTTATTTTCACATCGTAGTGATTATGACTAGATATTATGCAATTGTTATTCTGTAGGTAAATATTTTATATTTGTGTTTGTAATAGAATAACAGTTTGTTTGATTATTTGACGTTTTTAATACAAAGTAACAAAAAATTTGTCTATGATGAATAATACTCTATCTAACCTAATTAAAAAAAAAACATATTATTATCATTACTAGCTGCGCCCCGTGGTTTTACCTACATAAGGCTCAATTCCGTGGGTATACCGGGGTTAAAGATATCCTATGTCGTAATCCAGATCATGGTCTACTCATGCGCCACATTTCATCCAAATACATTCAGTATTAGTTAGATTGTTAAAAAGCATTCGAACGGTAGGTACGCGTTAGGAGATTCCCATAAAATTGAAAACTATTAACTATAGGGGAATACCTTAAATTAACGTAACCCTCTGTAAACCCTTTGTTACAGATATAAGGTTTGAATTTTAATGAAAAGCTAACCGTACTTGCATTGCGTTATTTGGTGAATCCCCGAAACTAATGATTAGATTACCAATTCGGGAAGGTAATCAGTGTTTTCAAATCTAGTGATGCTAGGGTAAACTTCAAATCTGCTATGCTTCTAGTTTTGACATTAAATATCAATTGTTATAATTATAACCACTTGTTAATAATCAATTAACACATAAATATTAATTATATCAATATATATTTATGAGGTTATAATTATATCACTTGTGATATAATTGTATCCACATAAATATCAGTTGATATAATTAAAACCACTTATACATCAATTAACACATACATATTAATCATATCAATGTATAGTTATGTGGATATATAACTATATCAGTTGTGATATAATTGTATCCACATAAATATACATTGATATAAATATATCCACATAAATATCAATTGATGAAATTATATCCACATAAATATATAAATATAATTATATCCCCATAAATATCAATCGTTATATACCTACCGTGTCTTACATATCCCCTGATATACATCAGCGAACCCTGGTTTAAAACGTATAACTTTTATCTGCAAACAATCGAGACTGTCTATAGTCTATGGTATTGACATTGATTTGTAAAATAAAATACTTATACTATATTTATGTACAGTAAAGAATCTATTGAATAGATAGTACACACTGACACACTGAACTTGAACTGTGTGACTCAACTAGAATACTAAAGTTAGCTCTGATCTTTATTCAATAATCTATATCTTACTTGCTAATCCTAACGCCGGCTAGCAGCATAGTTTCCTGTACATGCCAACCTACCTTTTCCTTATGAATGTTCTCAATAATAACCATCAGTTACATAGAAAAAAAATAAAAGATATTTTGAACAAAGAATGGTCACGAGTATGGGGTCTCAGCACCATTAGAAAAGCCCCATTTGGTGATAATTTCACCAATTACTTACTAACCGGAACATAATAATAGGTTCTTGGCGCAGAATTAGGTACCTATGTTGGTAGTTACTTTGTTAGTCCCTTGAAAAAAAAACTCTAACAAAAAGAGTTCTCACATTCTGGTAATGTTACCTGCTATCAACAATTTTATTGAACCATTTAAAAATTATATAACATCCAATTAAATTAAAAAAAAAAATTACAGTATTTTTATAACGGTTTCATCTGCCTAGCCTTTTCCCAACTATGATGGGGTCAGCTTCCAGTCTAACTACACATACATAATCAGCCTATAATTTTCCCAGTGCTAGGACACAGACCTCCCCTCTTCGAGAGGAAGTGGGCTGTAAATCTACCACGAGGGCCCAGTGCAGGTTGGTAGATGTCACATGTTTTTGAATTTTTGGTTCTAGGACATGCCTGTTTCCTTCTTTTTTTTTTGGGTGGGAAATTATCAAATAACTTCTCCCGCTCTGGGTGGAGCGGGAGGGAGTGTCAGACTTTTACTGACTAAAACCCACCCGTGTTCCTTCAGATGCCTGTGTGCCAGGGCCACGATATCCCTTTCGGACAGGCTCGTAACCCTGGCAGATGCCTGTTTCCTCACGATGTTTTACTTCGCCGTTTTGAAAGCAGTGGTGATGAAATTATTTACACAAAGTAAAGCTTCTGCCTCGGTTCGAACCCACGACCTAAACTCGTAAGTCGGGGCCGTTGCCATTGGGCCACCACTGCTCTTAGGCTTCTGACGACCCGTAAAAACTGTCAAAGATCTACAATTAACAGCCGGGACCAACGGCTTCACGTACTTTCCGTGACACGGAGGAGTCTTGGTATGTAAAGATGTACCCATTCATGAACAGACCGCGGCAAGCGTGATCGATCGACCCGAGCTGCTGTGATGACTTAAACACTAGGTTTAGGTAAACCTTAAGCTTAAAAATATAGAAATTATAGGTATCTGGACTAAACAGTACCAAGATGCTCTTGTGTTATTTTTAATAAGCAATGTTATTGGTTTATTAGTAGGGTGGCCCCGACTTACGTGTCGTGGTCGTGGGTTCAAACCCAGACAGGCATTCATCATCATCATCATTTCCGCCGAAAGACGTCCACTGCTGGACATAGGCCTCTCCCAAGGGGTGTTTGCCATAATCGCCACGCTTAGCAGGTGGGTTGGCGATCGCAATGTTAAAATGCATAGAAAACGCTGCTGGCCTTTCTCTAGTAAGTCACTTAGTCGCCTTTTACGACACCCATGGGAAGAAATAGGGTGCTGCTAAGGTGGTGTGATATTCTTTACGTCCGGCACCACACGACACCAGACAGGCGTTACTTTGTGTAATTTATATAAATCACCACTGCTCTCAAAACGGTGCAGCCGTTTTGATTTATATAAATTGAAACCATTGTAGGGAATTATGCAGGAAACATGCATAATTCCTTACAATGGTTTCCTTCACCGTTTTGGAACAAAAAATTGGAAATGACATGTAACATCCACCAACCCGCACTGGGTCCGCGTGGTGGATTATGGCCCACTTCCCTCTCATAGAGAGGAGGCCTGTGTCCCAGCAGTGGGAATATTGTATCCTGATTATGATATTATTAACAAATAATATCTAATTATATCATACTCTTGTTTAAACATACTTTTAATCAACAGGTGGACAAGGTGAATGAACTGTCTCTACTCATACCATAATATAAAATACGATATAAAACTACTTTTACTTTTTAGTTTTTTGCTTTATAATTTGCACAACTAGTTTATAATGCACATAATATAAGAAAGTTGAATAATTCCATGGTAAGTCGGAATTTGGGAAAAAAATATTTAAATTTTTCTAACGAGAACTGGATTTTTTTATTTTTCGTTGTCACTTGGGAGGTTTTGGTATATTTTTTACGGTGGTTGACCTTGAGGAAGTTGGAAAAAAAATTGGTTTCGATCTAGATTTTAATGGCTTCTTTTTCTAAAGGGTCACGAAACGATTAATTGCGATAGTAAATTACGTGAAAGATATTACATACTGATACGCAAAGTGATCGTCTGCCAAAAGCGATTGACAATATAACTACAATTACAATTGATTGCAATTGATCATTTCGGAGAGTCTTAACCCATGATATAAATCCATAATAACTGAAAACTCTACAAGGTTATATTGGCGCTTGACGGAAATCGGAATGAACGGCGCCATCTTGTCTTGTCAATACAATATGACACTGAAAATTTCACAAATGTTTCGATGTTTGATGTGTCGTCCATTCTGGGGCCAAAAGATCCTTCTACCTCTCTATGCAAATGACGTACCTACTGATAAAAGTAAACTTGTGATGATTTTTCAACACGAAACTGCTTTATAAGATAAAGGCACAGGCGAATCAGACTATTAAATTAATTATCACACTGTTAACACAATGATAACTCTATCATTGTGTTAACAACGATGTATTTTCACTTCCCAATTAGCAGCATTAGTTATGCCTATTGTGCTTGAAACTAGAGGTAGCAATGCATGGGCTAGCTAGGGTCTAGGTGGGCTCTGATAGGGCCCGCAGAGACGGGCACCAGTCCGGATGCTGCGTTGAAAAGTGCTTAAGTGCCCCCGTAGCCTCCGGTGCAAGTGTGCAAGTGTCAGTAGAAGTCTGACAGACCCCTCCGTCCGCCCCTGGGCGGAGGACATCCATTAGGATTTCCACCCCATTACCAAAATAAAAAGGGTCTAAGTGGGCTCTAGTGATTACTAGAAGTACTATTACATACACAAACATGGTGTGCCATGTTTGTGTATGTAATAGTTTGTTCAATTAATGTAGACAGACAGATAACTCATTTATTTAGTGCACACTACATAAATAGGAAAACGCACGTACATGAGTATAAAGACAATACAAGGTGCCAATGTACAAAAGAAAAATTACATGTTTCAAGGAAAGTAAGTGATACTATGACCAGGCCCAAACAATTCCTCCTCTTCTTTCTTTCCTCTTTCTTTTATTAAAAACGTTGCCCCACACTAGGAATTTCTCCTGTATCGTAAGTGCGTTTAAAAACATTTAAACTCACATACACAAACAACCAGACCCGGAACAACTACTGTATGTACTATAGGTCATACAAATATTTGTTCCGTGCAGGAATCGAACCCGCGACACGCAGCGCAGCAGTCAATCGCTTAACCGCTGCGCCAACCGTGCCGTCATGTCATTCTAAAGCTTTGGGTACAGTCGACACGAAAAAGAGGTTAAAAATATGTGCAAATTATTAGGATCTTTTATTTCTTACTTCACTATACTATGATACTGCAAAAAGATTTGAAAAAAACTTTTTTTACGTTATTCATTGGCAACATTAATGAGATCATTTTTTATCGCCCTATTCATCTACTTAATCTTCTCTCTTAACACTAATTAAATATTTAATACGCACATTGTATCCACTCGGAAAGTGAAGACGAAACTTTTTGTCATAAATACGTCATTCACTCAATCCATTGTAATGAATGAATGAAAAACGTAGCAGAGTTCGTAAGGCAATTATATCGCACGAGCCAATAGTAAGAGTAATTTGAAGCAAAAAGTCTTGTTGTGTTGGTCAAAAAAGCTCAAAAAGTTGTGTTGGTTGTGTGTGCACGACATTATTGCTATTGAAATAGACATTAACGTACAAGATGGTCATTGTTCCTTTTGTTTTTATATTTATTACAAATCAAGCATTTTGACTTGGCTCGCGAGTTTGGTGACATGTAGGATGTGGACTCAGCGATCATTGTGCCGATAGTCGTATCAGCCAATGACTTACTTGCCAAGAGCCTCAACCAACACCTAAAGAAGCTCTTGTTGGGCAGCTGGATTAAGGGCTTGATTCAGACAGCGGTACTTCTGGACACGGCATTGTTAGAAGGTTTCGCTCTCTGGAGCCCTGACCACCGGTAGCTTCCAAGCTACCAAAAGTATATAAATAATATTATTAAATATTTAAAAAAAAAATATTGGTCACCGGTATCGGGTCCGATACCGGTACCGGTGATCCAATGACTACTAATCATTCCTAAGGGTAAAAAATATATTGAATAACAATTTTTTTTTTTATTCAATAGGACGCAAGATGTAGTTTGAAACAGCCTGTTATGAGCGCGGTGCGAGTCTTGCGCTCGTAACAGAGTGTTGCAAACTACGTCATGCGTCATAATACATAATGAAAATATTATTTAGAAAAAAAAAGGTTTATTGACACAAAATACCATTTTAAACAATTCCAATACATTTCACAATAGGTACATTTGATTTTGGGAAAAGGCTGCACAAATAGTGAAAAACCCTGCCTCCTAAACTAGGGAACCCTGTGGCCTATTTTTTTAATTATTCGAATTGTAATAAATATTTTGTTTATTCTTATGAATGATTAGTAGTCATTGGATACATGAAGTGGGCTGCCGTTGTAAGACAATTAAAATGCCATGGTAATAAACATGTAATGAAATAAAGGAAATAATTTATTTAATTCGTACAAAACTCCTTGTACATGTATATTACATAATTAATCATAACAAAAAGGAAGAAAGAATTCCTTGAAGATAAATAATTATTTTAATATATAATGTCATATTAATTATATGAATAGTATGAGATAATATAAAATGTATGAATTACTTTTTAACTGTAATATAGATTATGTAATTTTGTGTTTCTTATATCTATAACAATTTAAAATGCAATGCCTTAACAGGCAACTAAGTTCTAGAATCTACCTATTGTTAACATCTTCAAAATTCAGTACACTTTGTTCGCAATAAAGAATTCGAATTTGAAAAAACATAAAATCACAAAATGTTAATGTTGGTAACAAATTATACCTAAACATTATGTTAGTATTGTTAGTACCTATAGAGAACCGATGCTTATGACTGTACTTATCCACTGATTTTGGAAAGGACAGTCAAAACGGGTAGGTAAAAATAGGGACAGTTATCATTTAGTTTAATATCTAGTGTAAATAGCTAGTTGTGTAATAATTGTATAAAAGCATTTTATTAAATGGGAATAAGTAGTTTATTTTATTTTCATGTTTGATTTTCAATTGGTTCCACAATTTCAACGAAATCTCCAAAAGGCTGGTTGACATTTCCCGTGACCCAAGGGCTGCAGGCTTTTACCTTGGCCAGATTCTATTCTTGTAATTCGACGTATTCCTTCCAGGTCGTGATAGTATGACCCTTTTACAACAATTAAGCTACCCATATAACCTAGACAGACATGGATTTTCTCCATGGGATGCGAGAAAATACTAATTGTATGAGTTTTTGAAAAATTCTCAGATTTCGTCATGAAATATAGGTAACTTTTCTGTAAAATGCTTATGTCAATGGTATTTTACGATTATGTCGTAGTTAATACTGTAACAAAGCTTTTGTCATAACCAAATTCTATATGGATGGTCAAGTGGTCGCAAGCGCAACTGCTGAGCATGAGGTTTGCTGAGCGATTCTCAGGTCGGTCAAAATGTTATTGGGTTTTCCCATTAGGAACTTTTCAGTAGCAGCCCGGGGTCTGGATTTGTGCCCGTTTGATGGCAATAGGCTCGCCCCCTATTACATGGAACTTAAACATAACTGGCATATTTTAAAAGAGTTCCTTGCCCATTCTTCTCCATACAAAATTACCTTTTGGAAGGGGTAACTAGAATCAGTTCTATTTTTCGAGTTCATTTCGACGTTCAAAAGTGCCTTTTATGTGCCTGTCTGAATTTTAATGTTTTGACTTAGACTTTGCCAAAATAGGGGTGTACCTACTATGGGTACCTACACCTCTGCTTAACCCTTCGGGGAAACAAGCCGTGATGTTATATTATGTGGACCTCCGTAACGCAAAAGTACCGTCTTCTATGGTTCACTTTGAACACGTCTCGGAAGGAATTTAGTCGGGTGTCCTTGATTCATTTTGACAGTAAAAACTAACTATGAATAAAATATCATAAACATATATTATTGACCAAACACTTGTACTTAATTATGTTATAAACCTGCCAAACTGCGTGACAGTTTGTCGGCAGGAATGTAAGAGATAAGAGGGAGAGAGGAGATAAAGTGACATTCTATCAATGATAACATACATACATGCATAACATCACGCCTGTATTCCCCGCAGGGTAAGGCAGAGGTGTACCTATAGTACACCCACATTTTGCCAGTTATGTATAAGTCCCAAGTAATAGGGGGCGAGCCCATCTCCATCAACCGGGCCCAAATTCAGACTCCGAGCTGCTACTGAGAAATTTCAGATGAAAAATTCCAGTAACGCTGTTGCCCGACCCGGAAATTGAAACCAGGATCTCATGCAGCAGTATAACGATCATGGAAAAGTCAAAAATGTATCGGATTGACATAAGCAACCGAAAAGCTTATGTCGATCCTGTTGAAACTACTTGTAGGAACTCGAAAAGCTTTGCAAATTGTTACCACTTATTTAAGCGCTAATGATTCCCAGGTCATTGGCTAGATCACTGTTCACTTGTTCAGCAGTAGAAGAATAACAACATGACATACTTAACTTATGCTTACTTAACACCATTTTTTTTTTTGATTCGGTTCTCGAAGCAGAATGTTCTTGAAAGCTGTTTCATGAACCGGTTTTCTAGAGATGATGAAATATTAACTTTTTGTTCAATCATCATCAATTATATCTTAAAACTAGCTGACCGTGCCCACTTCGTTGGGCGGAAAGTCTTTTCATTTTTCTGATTAATATTAGCCTATGACACTCACAAATAACGTGGCTTTCTATGGGATTTTTTTTTACAAAATCGGTTCAGTAGCTCTCCAGAGATTACCCTCTACATCCCACAAACTTTGCCTCTTTATAATATTATTAAGTAGAGATAAGTTTTTTTTTATCTGTAGGTAATTTTTGCCGAGAGCCTTCCAGAATATAGAAGTCCAGATAAATTAGCCTAGATACAATACCTACAACATCCAACAATCCTTATCAAAACGAATCTTTTTTTTTGTTTCACCCAAGTCCTTCTAGCAGTGTAGAAGAGCAGTGGTGGCCCAGTGGTTAACGGCCTCGACTTACGAATAGTGTCGTAGGTTCGAACCCAGACATGCGCTTTACTTTGTGTGAATTATTTCATCACCACTGCTCTCAAAACGGTGAAGGAAAACTTCGTGAGGAAACCGGCATGCCCTAGAACTAAAAATTCGAAGACATGTGACATCCACCAACCCGCACTGGGCCCGTGTGGTGGATTACGGCCCACTCCCTCTCACAGAAAGAGGAGGCCTGTGTCCCAGCAGTGGGAACATTATAGGCAGATTATTCAAGTCCTTCTAGGAACTCTTTTCCAGCGCCACCTCGAAACAGCCCTAGCGGTAAGCGTCCAGCGCATGTCGCCGCCTCATTCTGGGCCGGCCTAGGCGGTGCCGTTCCTTAGTTGAAGATAATTGGCTTAGCATGGTGACCAGTGGCACTATTACTGGAAACATCATCCCATCACCCAACTATCCAATCAACGACAACCAACAAAATATTATTTAACAGAATATTATGACCTACATTGAAACAATTTTTCCTTCTCACCTCTGAAACTACATTGCGATCTTTAATTTAAAATCGGCACGTAATTGCTATGTGTGTGGTTGTAATACCTACCTTGTGATTATCAATGGAGCTCGCGTTTCGGATCGGAATTTTATTCGCCTACTTATTTTGAATGGTCTCCGGATGTTTAAGTCTACCTCCTCTCTTTCAGTTGGCATCCCAAAAAGAAAATTAAGTGAAGAAGATGGGCATAAGCGTTTTCGAAACTGGTATAATCGTCATCACCATCCTCCTGCACTCTCCCCAATTTCAAATTAAAATCTCAAGCTGCGTCTTTGCTTAAAAAATTGGGGTAGTCGTATGTAATCTTTTTTCATACATTTCCATCAGACGTTATTCCAGTATTCACGTTCTAGTCATATCATCGGTCATTCTATCCGTGAATAAGAAAGACTACGATCTTCAAACTTTCTGCCAAGCTTGACTTGAGCAGTAAATGGAATTACAAAGTTCAAGATTTTACAAGCTAATATTATTATAATTATGTGGGACCCTTTTATTCCCGTAGGTATATTAGATTCAAATATCAAAGACTCTGTGTAGAAGCTTCTAAACTGCGTGATGAGAGGAAGTTAGAGATCATGAATTCATTACCATGAGCAATATCTAGGTTGCATAAAAGAAGCTGAAACAGAATAAAAAGACAAAATAAATAAACGATCAAGATAATACACTTAAACCAAAATAGCCTACAAACATACACTAAACTGAGACAAAAAACTAAAAATAGGAAATCACATTCGTAACTATACCGCTCCGGACATTACATAAAACGTGTTCACGTGCGAACATTGTACGAATTAAAATATACGCTCGAAACACCTGCACGATTATGCAATTTTAGAAATCATAAAAAGTATGTATTTCTATAACTTCACGGTTGTATAGCCTAAGGGGGCAATCAGAGTAATTTGAGTATTAAGTAGGTATCCGCTTTCAGTGCTTAGGGTTCGCTTTTTTGGTGAGTCAGGTAGGCTTTCTTTTGACCATGGCCTCTAAGAGGAAGGAAGAAAGTTAATAGGCCTGCTTCTTGACCAGCATGATAAACAGATATTATTCTTTATAGCACACTAAAAGAAACTACACTAGTAAGTACACTGTTATCAAGTAACAAAGATGCGGATCCAAAGCCTGATATGGACTTTTGAATGTGTAGGTAACCACTTAATATCTCGTGAATCATCACATCATATAACGCTACAAACCTCAATTTTCATTCAAACAAAATCCATTGAAAAGATCCAATCAAGTCCTTGAAAGACTGCAGTTCGCTTTTTTATTTTGCATAATGAGTCTACTGGTATCAATTTAATATTATATTCTCCTGAGTTACTTAGACGAAATTAATATTGATGAAAACATTCTCTACGAATAGTAAAATTGCGTCTGGGTAACTACTAGCACAGAAATAAAAACTGAAGAAATTTTAAAATAATTTGACATTGAACGACAAAATATAAGTGGGCGAGGAGGGAGAGGTGAATGATGACCTAGAATGAAAACGTGGAAGCTGATAATACTAATTAATATAATGACAAATAGAAGAGAGTCCTCTTTAAAGAGGCTTACTTGTGGTAACCCGGGTATTGAAGATGTCCATATGATAGGCACTGGTGACAACTTACCATGAGGTGGCCCGCCATGCCAGCTTGTTTACCACAATAAGGCATAAAAAAATGAAAACAAAAAAGCGTACTAAGCCCTCAAGAGTTCATTCACTTGGAAAGCAAAGCAGCTGTTATTTAAGAAGTCACTCATTAAAACCAAATTGTATTGCATGACGCAATACATCTGTAACTTCAATCATCGTTTACACTGTAATATCCAAGCCTACTGCTATTACTGAAACCATTCGTAATTCGACCAGAAACAAAAAACAATCATGAATAACACTCTTTTTTAGAAATTATCTACATAAACATGAATTTGGTGAAAAGTTTATTCAGAAAAATAGACCAATTTATTTTGACAGACGGCAGAATATGGTACTATACTTGAATAAGTATGAAATCTGACAGATCTTTCACAGGACGCCGTAGTAAGTGACGCCCTCGTGAAATTTCAATATTATATATTATATTGGCATCTACGAGTGGAAAATGACCGATGAAGTAGCACCAAGAGCCCTCAATGCACGTTGTACAGACATTACAAACGTTTAGACACGACGATTCGCTTTACATACAGAAACGGAAATTTCTACCTAGACAATTTACTTAAATATGGTAATTATCATATATTTTGATTAGATGAGAATGGATGTAAGATTATTAATATGGATGTTAATTTCAGAATTTTTATTTTCTAAAATATGATTCAATAAGCTTCCGTTATCACTAAAATTTGATACCTGTTTAGGAATATTATCTTATTTCCACATGCCTCCGACAGTAATCGTTTTCTGGACTGATATTTAAGATATTTTCTTTTACAGTTTCAAAAGATAACGCAGTTAAATTTAAATATAGTGCAACTTGTACAAACCAGATACAAAAAATCGTGACAAAGCTATTATAGAGGACAATAAGAATGACCATAGCATATTGATGACAATATATGCAAAGCTTTAATGATTTAAGTGGTAAATCAAATAATTTATCACTATTGGTACAATAGTAAATCTCTACTTGACCCTTTGAAAATTACCGGCGGCGTGGCGGCGTGACGACTGCGTATGATAATACACATACCAAAAAAAAAAAAAAAATTAAATTACTCATATTTTAGTTTCGCATTCGAGCCAAATGAAAGTATAGGTATATAAATAATTATGCGTGTGTTTAATTCACGCCTTTATTATTTTAAGATATGGGCAGAATTTGATAATTTATATTAAGCTCTTCGTTTTCTATGCCTAGCGCCATCCTAGGTAGAAGTTTCCTGACCTAGTGTGGACCCGCTTTGCTTAAAGGAACTGGCTGTGCCCTCGATACAATGCAAACTACTTGTGGCTTCATTGGTAAAGCTAGAGAGTCAATCGATACTTTTAAAATCGAATGATATATATCATTATCACACCGATAATGATAGTAATACAGAATTATATAAATAATAAAATTTACTGTGCGTCGTTTTTTAAATCAATTTCCATTTAACCTTTATAATTAGTGCGACTAATTTTAAAAACGATGACATAATTGAAATAGGAAACCAATCATAGACAACTAATCACTTAAAATGTCCAAAAATAGAAATTGATTCCGATTTAAAATTCTAATGAGTCCATATTAAAGCTTTATTATTTAACCGTCGATACTTATGCATGAAATTACATCACAGTTAACGAATATAATAACTTCCTGTATCACACCAAAATACTAGAATTTCTATTTCCTACATTACACTCAGTAAGTGTGTAAAATTTCCCGTCACGAAAATTTCTCCTAAAATTATGATTAATTTTGTTACAGTTCTTTTGAATTTAAATGCCGAATATTATTCCGGAGTTGTTTGTGTAGTGAATAAAGCCTCAAATAAAAAGAAAACCTTTAATTTTGTTCAAAAGGACTCATAAAATCAATCCACCCTACAGCATAATCATCACCATAATAAAAAAAAGTATTCCACCTGTAGTCGCTTCTATCATTCGTAACACGCATCGAGTCACGCATTTCGGCTCATACCCCGCAGTGGGGGAACGGAGAATAAAACCGCTTTCTGACAGTCCCCTCACCACATTTCACTAACCACCGTGAAGGAGTGTAGGACCAAAAAAATGAAGATCTTCCTTGTATTCTTAGTGTGTGTGGCAGCAGTAAGCTGCAAGCCAGCCAGTTCCGATGATGATGTCATCGGTTCCGTTGTTGGGGTGGTCAAGAGTTGTGCCGAGGAAGATACTTGGATGTGCCTTAAGGTTTGTTGTGATTGTGTTTAAGTGGTGTCCTTGGACTTCAGCTTTTTCGTTTTCAGCTTCCTTAAATCCTCAAAATCTTTTACCTCTTTGGTTCTTCATTTCTTCCAACAATTTGATTTGTCACTAAGTCTTCCAAGCTTCAATAATGTTAATCACCCTTTTTGGGTCAAATCACTACATTCAATACTTTAAAAGCATTCCGTATTAATTTTGCTACTCTTAAACTAATCACTAACTTAAATACCTTTTTTAAATCCCTAATTAAAATCCAACTAGTAAGCTTTTTGACCTTAATTACAAGTCTAATTAATTAAGCCATTTTAAATTCAATTATCACCATATTTTACACTTCTTCAAACAACACAGAATAATGAATTAACAACCCAATTATTATAATCAACTCAATTAAAATTAACTTTGCTTCTTCATAAAGTAAACTTGCATTTAATATTGACTTGCGAATCATTTCACATAATGCTCTAACTGCATAAGAAGTTAATGATTTGGCAGTTTGTGTTGGTGACTAGACTAAACAGCAAATGTTTGTACAGCTATTTTCCGCCAACTTACTGCTCGAGTCTGCACAAATAGTAGCTTACTTGTCTAACCAGCTTTCAAGTTCAATGAGATTAAAATATTTGCAATTAAAAACTTATACGAACCATGAAACATGAATATATAGATATTTTCAGCTCAGATTTTAACAATAAACGAATTCAAAATAGAATGCCTGTTGCAAAAGCTCTATAAACAAAACTAGTTTCAAGATCTGAATGATTCGAATCCAATAACATTTTGAATTACGAATAAAGTACTAACTCACCATTTCTCTTCCCACAGGAAAAATCGATGAGATTCCTAGAGAACGCGGCATCAGCGCGGGAGTTGAAACTCGCTGATGGCCTCGCGATCTACAACCTCGGCACTTCTCGCTCCGCCCGGTCCTACGAGCCCCTTCCTGAAGAACCTCAAGCTAGAGAGAACACGGTGGAGGCCAGGCTAGTGGATGCTGCTGCTGACTTCATGGAAAACCATGTCGTCCAGCTGCGCATGCCCAAGAGCACTGTTGAGGACATGAAGAGGTCCCTTGAGGAAGGTCAGTATCATTATTTTACCAGACTACATAAATCTGCTAAATTCTGCAATATTTGTCTCATAGTACCTAAACACGATAATGAATTTTATAGTAAAGATACGCTAAAAACTATTTATCCAAAATAGCTTAGATAATACCTCCTACAGAATAATAAATCTTACACAAAATTCTTGCTGTAAGTTGCTGATCAAAGCCCACGCAACTGCCGACATAAAACCAACAGAAAAGTTGTTCTAAACTTCTTAATTCTCATAAAAATAACTCATGCATCATTTTTTCCCACATAACAAAAATAATAACACGTCTTACGTCCGATAACGACGCTCACACAAAAAAAGCACAGATTTATCATCACGAAACCTGTATTTAACATCTACTTTATAATTAAGGTGCAATTCTCTTAAGCGATCAAATTATTTCAACGAAACAAGTGAAAGTATTTTGGGAAATATAATCATGAACAGTTCCCAAAGATATGGACTATGCTAGCTTATTAAAAGGGCAAGTTTTTTTTCAAGAGGTCAATCAAAATCTCATCATCATCGTAAAACAAAAGTTCCTTTATTAGCTTATTAACTAAAGTATGACTAAACAATTTCACGGCTCATTGTCGGTTGTTTAAAACAGTTTGTTCCGCCACATCGTTACAGACCGTTATGAAACTGAATATTACTTAACACTCATTCTCGCACTCGTAAAACTGGTTTTCCGTAAATTTTGATGATATCGATAAAAAGTTATGGACTCTCGAAATGCAAGTCACTGTCGTAGAGAAAACCGTCCACGGAGCTCTCAATTATTTTTCGTACTAAACAAGTCACGACTTAGACTCGCGTGGTAACATCATAAAAGTAAAAAGTAGTTACATAAAACCTTGCAGTCATGTTCATATATAATTCCCTGCATAACTCTCGCCAAATAAATTAAAACACGCCAAAACCTGTTCGGTGCGCTTGAGAATTTTAAAATAGAAAGTACGATCAAAAATTAATCTGATGTTACACATGACAAGACGTTAATACCGAAACTAAAACAGGTACATTACGAAATATAGAAAATTTGAAACGGACATCCGGAACACACCATGAGAAGCTAGAAAACGTCCGAACAAGTCTTGAGAGGGTTTCTCTAACCTATTAACAAGGTTGATTATCGTGGAAAGCGGACGAACTGATTCTGGTTTTTGCTAGATGGCCATAGTACACGTTGACTATGTAGGTACGACTTGTTCTAAAGTTCCGCTAAGACGGTCCGCGATCGAAATCTCTATCAAGAAACGAGTAAAAGTAACGCTCCAGGCATAATCTTGCTAACGAAATATGGATGTAGGCTTGAAGCTTTCGAATTGGTACCAACAAAACACTTTCTAGGTGAATGGGGATAAGCAAACTTGATGTTACATGGTGAATTTCAATTTCAGTTTGTAAGGACATTGAATCTCAATGAAGTTTCCATACCCCATTAACATTTGAACCTAAATAGTAAATTATCTAAACTGAGCACGAGGCTATTTTAAATTCAAATAACGATTTTGCCTACAAACACCTTTTCTTATTTGATTGAGTGCAAGTACACATAGTTTACAGTAACGTTAACTAGAAAGTGTATTACTAATTTCTTATTAATTTATAAGCTTCTGCTAGCGATATTTACCAGACGTTTAATGCTTTTCATATAATTTTATCTCATTACTCACCATTAGATATACAGTTGAGCTTATTTATTAAACATTTATCTATAGTTTACCTATTTACATGTGAACGTGTTCAAGCAGCGGTTTATTTTCCATATTATGAATTGAATTATCTTAGAAATATTACTTGCCAGTCATGGTCCAGTATAGTTCGATACAACGAAAGTTTTTCTATGAGCATCTGTATGATTTCTAACCGCGTACTGCAGCCAAAGTTCATAAATTGTATCCTTAGAACTCTTTAATATCAATGCTCAATCGCCAGCAACGCTCTATAAAACATGTTCATCCTTACAGGCCGTGGCAAGAAGAAGAAGCTGAAACAGCTCCTCCCCATCCTCGCCCTCCTTCAGTTGAAGATCCAGTCCCTCATCCCTCTGTTCCTCGGAATCATCGCCTTCGCCGCTATCAAGGGTCTGATGCTCGCCAAGGCTGCTCTCCTCGCCTCCGCTCTGGTCCTCCTCAAGAAACTTCTCTCCAAGGGCGAACACCACGAAAGCTACGAGGTCGTAGCTCACCCACACCATGAAGAACACTTCAGTCATGGAGGTGGTGGTGGTGGCGGTCACGGTGGTTGGGGCAGGTCCTCGGACGCTCAAAACCTGGCTTACAGCGCCTACTCCAACTAAACCTAAGATAAAATCTAAGTCCCAAGGGCCATGATTAATCTTCATGTAACTTAGTTTGGACCTCAAAGTAACGATTTTAATGTATTATTTAATAATTTATTTAAATTATTTTATTGTTAATTGTTGAACGAGTGAATCTTGTCTCGAATCTTTATCAGCATCGCCGATTTCTTTTTAAATTTTCATCGTCTTTCTTTATTATTACTACATTGTACCTGTTTTTTATTAGTATAATTTTCTTAAAGTACAAATGTATTTACGTTATCAATAGCTTTAATTATTATGTTTTGTTCACCTCTCACCGACTGGCACAGCCAAGGAGGCAAATATTTTTATTTTAGTATCAATTTTTATGTGTTTATTTCCTACTAGTCGATCTATTTTTCCCTTTCCTTTATAATATTTTTCTTTTATATAGCTTTTGTAAATATTTTCGTATTGAATTATATAAGTAAAATATTATTGTTTGCATCTTCGTTTATTGTTATATCATTATATATATTTTATCATAGCGTATATATTTCTTAGGTGATGTCTTCGTGTGTACAAATCTTTACTCTTTCTTTTAGCTGTTATAATTTATTATGAACCACCCAAATAAACTAAATATAACAGTTGTTTTAAAAATCATTGTGTTATTTGTACCCTAATTATCACCATGTTGCCACTAAAAAAATAACTTTATAAACTTCAAAAAAATATTATTCTCCCTACTTATGCATTGAAACTTCCGCATAATAATAAAAATCTACTTACAACATTTTTGAATTGTTACACAATCAATACTCAACAAAACATTAAATACTTTTTGTTACATAAGAAATAATAGCATGTTCAAGAAGCACTTAGAATATTTAGTTACATACTCATGAATTAAAGAAAACAAAACCTAACCACATAAACGATAGGAATAAAATATCATCTTATTTACTTACTTACATCCATCCATATGCGGTTTGTACTAGCGTTGGTCATTTAGTGAGTTTTCTAATATAATTAAGTTTTCATCCGGTTTATAACCAACCAACGTATTCATTAAGTAAATTGATCTTACTAAACCGCGTCTTAAAGACGTACTCATTTTTAATTTTCTATTGTTTTCATCACATTTTCCTAAAGGACTGATGAAAAAGCTACCTACAACTTTTCCAACTGATTATAATTCCAATCAGGACTCTAAGTATATCAAAACAATATGCTTATCAAGTCTACTCCTCAAATGGGTCACAGACATTCTTTAGCAATGACCTAGCAGTCTCACGACCAGTCGCTACTAGTACACCTAAAGACTTTAATACTATATGTAGTAGCATTCTTGGTGACCTAAATGGTAGTTAAACGTCCGTGTGAGAGCATCATGAGTTTGATGCCAAAAAGATAGTTTATTGCTAGTTATTGTTTTAGATTGCTGCTTGATGGTTCTGTTTTTTGTAGTGTTAACAGAATTCTTGGGAATCTTAGCAGAAGATTTAAGAGATTAATGTTGGATTTTGAGATCTGAAGCTTTATTAATTAGGTAATTCTACCGAGGATTGCTAGTAAAGTTTGGGGTCACTTGCTTCCCTACATTTTTTTTCCTTCTGTTAGTAATTGCTGTTATAGTACTTTCTCTAACTTCAATGATAGATAAGGCACTGGTGTTAAAAGGGTCAATATTTACGCCCTTATCATGACCTTACCTTAGTCATATTTTAACTTAATTTGATAAAAGCATATTTTTTTTGGTAGCACAGAAAATACCGTTTTTATTTTATCCCATAATAATTATGAGACCATAATTTATTCTTAAGTATATATTTATTTATTTTTAATTTATGAGAGAAAGCCTCATTATGTGACTTAATTAATTAGAAGGAAAGAGTTTACAATCCAATTTGGAGTTTAAATTTAAAAAGCGTAACGAGTGTGATTTTGATACAAACAAAGATACATTTTTATGCTACAGAGTGGCAAAGAAGCTGGGACCACCTGATGGTATGAACGATGGATACTAAATTAATATTTATTGTTTTGTATGAGTGAGAAGAAACTTGGATAACATATAAGTCTATTATATCTCTTTAAATTAATAGTGCTTTCAGGTTTAGAACCTGTGTTTGACAAGGAGCTTTTATAGCGTTATAAAAAATATGAAGAGGACCTTGTTCTTTTAACATCACATTTTTAAACAAAACGTTTTTATGTTTAGTCATAATATAACAATAAACTGCGATCAGAAATCCATTGATAGTTATTATGCTAAGGTCATTGGATTATTTACTATAGCGTATAAAGTCTATGTTAAGCAACTGTTTTGCTATAGTGTTTAATAATCTCTTCAGTTTACAAGCGGTACTCTATGTAACCCGTCTGCGATATCTGCATGCCCAATTCTGGTACCGTATGATGAGTACCTGTAATATTAACGCTTTTAAGGGCTTTGCAAACTACGAAATACGATTGGTACTGAAACTTCCCATGACAGGAATAAAGTTGCCTACAATAAAATATAATCACATGCATCAACATAACCTGTCCCAACCAATTAACTTTCGTTTCTGAATTCAATATACTCGAAGCCACATACTCCATATCAGTTGACTTTTCATCACCACTTACCTATAAAATTCCCACACCACATACCATAGCAACCACATAATTTAATAGTATTTACTACAGAAGCTAAACAGAAAGTGTACAAGCCAAACAATGGTTCGTAAAACAATAGCTTTCAATTTCTAAAAGCGTGCGCCTTTTGATAAGACAAGACACAAATACTTAATGCATTCACGTCTGTGAATCACACAGGTATTCCAATTTACATGTATCGTGTCACGGTGGTGTAGATTCTGGAGTTGTAAAGGAAATAAACACAAAAAAAAATTACTTTTACTCTTTCCAGAGATTGTGACAAAAACCACAATATCTTGGCTAGTCAAGGAAGTAGATTATCACGAAGATTCTGAGGATGCTGAGAAACTAAATTGACACTATTTAGAAACGGTATAAAGCTAATATACAGCATTCAACAGGACAACACCCACATACATAATGTAGTTACGTGAGTTGTACTACTACAGGTGTTCGAATTTACACATAACCTATCACGGTGGTCTAGATTTCGGAGTTGTAGAGTAATTGAACAAAAAAGTAGAAATTTATTTTATTTCTAGAGGTTTTGTTATAGAGCTTTTGGCAGAAGCAGTATATTTTTGCCTGGTCAAGGAAGTCAATTCCTTCCTGAGAATGATTGATGAAGAATTTCTTAAACTTGATGTGGTTGTAGGAGACGCTTTCGAAGGAACCGCATATTTATGTAACACACTCACGTCTGTGATACTACATAGGTATTCCAGTTTACACATAACGTATCACGGTAGTCTAGATTTTGGTGTTGAAGAGGAAACGGACGGAAAAGGAGAAATTACTTTTTCTTCTTCCGAGGATTTTAGAGGAGAATTTATCGCAGAATAGGCTTATACTGGACTAATCGAGGGAGTGAATGATAATTCGGATCCTAAGAATGATAAGAAATTAGTTTTGGAAATTGCCATGAGACGGTATTACAATTTACACATACCGTGGTCTAGATTTTTGAGGAAATACTTTTATTTTTTCCAGAAATTTAAATGAAGATATTTTGGCGAAAGCAATAAATTCTTTGCTGATTAAGGAAATGGGTGATCAATTAGATCTCGAAGATGATAAAAATTTGATGTGGACGCAACAAACGTCAAAAAAGAAATCGTAAACTAAATAGATAGGCATATTTTAAGAAAATATGCAAATACAGAATGCAGTCACGGTTTTGATAAAACAACCTTTTGAACTTTAGGTTAAGATTTTGAGTTGTAGAGGAATTGACGAAATAAGCGAAATAATTTCACTCTTTCTGGAATTTTTAGTGTACAGCTTTAAAACATTTCAGTCCATTCTACATTTCTTGTTACATTGTTGAATACCTGCTCATTTACCTAAATGACTCATTACAAATTGTCAGTTTCAATACATTTCATGCATATAATTACACATATATGGAAGTAATCAATTATCAACAAAGTTAACCTACCCACTAATCCGTGACTCAATAATAGTTCTGAGTGTTACCACCAGCTATTCCTGACCTCTATCCGCAACTTCCTGATGATGCACAGAATCGCGTGCATAAATTCTATGTAAGTCATCATTCGTTACCATTTCCTTTGCGTTTCCTCTACGGTAACGAAGAGGAAATCACGCACGTTGCATGCATAAGAACATGCTAGCTGGGTCATGGCCTTGATATAGGGCTTTTCCCAAAGACATTACCACGAATAGAGACGCAGTCACAATCTAGTGGACACAAGCGCGACTGCTGAACGTGAGCTCCTGGATTCAATTCCCAGGTCGAGCAAAGTGTTATTAGGTTTTTCCGCAGGAATTTGTCAGTAACATCCCGGAGCTTGGATTGGAGGAGTTTGTGGCTAAGTAATAACAGCCGCACGGGTCGATCCATCAGGTTTAGCTGTGCTTGCCGGGGTTGGGTCGTGGATGGCTGACCGTTTTTAAATATCGAGACTCCTCCGGACCTCGGAAAGTACGTTAATCCATTGGTCCGGGCTGTCATTCGTGGATCTTTGACAGTCGTTACGGGCCGTCAGAAGCCCGAAAGTCTGACAACCAGTCTTACCAAGGGGTATCGTATTACCCAGTTACTGGGTTTTGGAGGTCAGATAGGTAGCCGCTTCTTGTAAAATACTGGTATTCAGCTGCATCCAGTAAGACTGGACGCCGACCCCAACGTAGTTGGGAAAAGGCTAGGTAGATCCTAGGTGATCCCGGGTGATTTCAGCTATCAGCGCCAAATCCCTCAAATAAAATGATTAACACTTAAAAATAGCCATCAATTTATAGATGATGATGTGATGTCCATTTTGTAGATAAAAAAAGTGATTATAAATAACATAATAATTCTGTACAATAATTTTTTTTTATTTCAATGCTACTAACATATTTTTCTAAGTTCTGATACTAATACAATATGTACACGATGTTTTCCGAAATAAAAATTTGAATTTGAATTTGAATTTGAAAAAAATAATATACCTAATCATTTCTTTCTTTATTATTTTTTTTCTTTTTTAAATCATTAAAGGCAATATTTTCAGAATTTGCCAAAAATAAAAATCATAAACAAAATCAAAACTAAAATTAAAGTAAATCTGGACAGTGTGTGTGTCCTCACTTTGTGTATTAATTATGTTAATTGCAAAATACAAACGTATTACATAGGACATAGACATATCAGGTGAACTGTGGGAGTACTGTTATAGGTACACATGTGCTTAACCCTTTGGGAAAAACAGATCTGATGTTATGTGTTGTGTTATTACCACGATTAAACATTTATTTAATATTACAAGCAATGATGGTTCAACTTTACTATTTTACCCGTAGCCGTGTGCTCGAATTGGCTTCACCTTAATAAAGTGAAGCTTCCAACCGCAAAGTGTTTATTGGCTATAGCCTAGTTTGAATTATTCTAATTTATTAAAGATCAAATAACACGCGATTGAGTGAGAACTTGTGATTTCAAACCCTATACAAGCATAGGGTTTGAAATCTCGTTCTAATATTACCATTACCATTTATTATTATTGGTTATTGCCTCTTTTACCCGACTGCCCCAGAGGGAAGGTTATGTTTTTCGAGTGTATGTATGTATGTATGTCTATTTCTTTGGCACGCCCTGTAGCCTAAATGGCTTGATGGATTTAACATAATTATCAGGTATCATTCGATTCGTTTTAATTGCGTGAGTAACGTAGGCTAAGGTACGTGCGGTAAATAAGAGCCACCACAATTAGAACTTAAATATTGAAAAAAATAGGTGAAGCTGAAGTAAAAATCAAGAATATTATTAAAAATATTATGAATAATATTAAATCAACTTTGAAAAATCCTTTACTAAGGACCTTAATAAACTCAGGTAGTCTAATAAGGTCCGAGAAAAAATTAAACGAAGCTAATCAGATAAAAAATTAACTAATTTGTTGTCTTATAGAACTCAACATAATTATCATTTTCAGACAATATAAATCAAAATCAAAATCATTTTTTTTATATTTCACATAAACCTACATGGGCACTTATGAAACGTCAGAAGCTAAGTGCACGATTCCAATTGGTCGTTTTCTATGGAGAAGAGCCGGCAAGAAACTCCACGGTTACTCTTTAAAAAAAAGTGGGCTTTAACAATGTTTCCAAGTTACAGTGTTAATAGGTATGGGAGGACAGTGTAGGCCCGTCATCAAGTACCAAGTACTTAACAAAATAAAAGATAGTTTACAAAGCTACAGTCTATTAAGCCTACAACGTTCTCACATTCACAAATTAAAAAATAATCTATATAAGATATTACTAAAATAATAAAATTTAATTTTGCTTGTATGTGTGAGAGTTTCAGGATATTGATGCAAATTAACATAAAAATAGGGAGCCTCCTCTTAATTGACCATAATTATAGTTTATTTACTTATCAATACTTAACTGAAAAATTTGTTAATTGATAACACTAATAAGAAAAAGCTTAAAATAAAACAAATGATTAAAAAATGTAAAACCCCCCCCACTGCAAAAAAAAAAGGTAACAAGATGAAAAGAAACCGGCGAGTCGGAGTCGCGCACGAAGAGTTCCGTACCATTATCTATCAAAACGGCAAAAAATCACGTTGTTGTATGGGAGCCCCCTTAAATATTTATTTTATTTTAATTTAATTATTTATTTTTGAAGTGACTATGTAACTAAATATTCTATGAATATTTCAAGCGTCTACCTGTTGCCGTTATCAATATCGAGCAAAAACGAGCAAAAAAATCACGTTTGTTTTATGGGAGCCCCCTTAAATATTTATTTTATTCTGTTTTTTAGTATTTGTTGTATAGCGGCAACAGAAATACATCATCTGTGATAATTTCAACGGTTTAACTATCACGGTTCATGAGATACAGCCTGGTGTCAGACAGACAGACAGACAGACGGCGGAGCCTTAGTAATAGGGTTCCCTTTTTTACTCTTTGGGTACGGAACTCTAAAAACACGTTTCTTGTATGTGAGCCCCCTTTAATATTTATTTTATTCTGTTTTTTAGTATTTGTTGTTATAGCGGCAACAGAAATACATCATCTGTGAAAATTTCAACTGTCTAACTATTACGGTTCATAAGATACAGCCTGGTGACAGATGAACAGACAGACAGACGGTGGAGCCTTAGTAATAGGGTTCCCATTTTACCCTCTGGGTCCGGAACCCTAAAAAACGAGTATCCTTTGAGTACCAAAAACAAATAAATTCTGTCGGAGGTATCTAGGATGAACCTCTTAAAAGTTGCGTCCGATTGCATTTATTTATTTTTGTTTTTCGTTTTTTACTGACGGGTTTTTTGTTTTTTTAATCATTTGTTTTGATCATGCAGTCATCATTATTAATTAATTCCATAGACATCAACTAGTAAAAACTGGGCTCTAATTTCTCATTTTAGTTTCAAAACATTCCATCCTTATTAGTAGATGCGATCACCATAGACAAACCATAGACAGCAGTTACATTTATTTGTATAGGTATCCACGGCTCGGTAAGTTTCTAGATCGTAGCGAAGTGCTAGCGTCTGACCTCTACAACCCTTTGGGAAATCGTGGTTTCTCAATGTGCTGTAATTGTTTTAGAGAATCTGCATCCATTCATTTCATATGTCTGTATCCCACGAGCAATATATGATATTATTATAACTTTTTCGAAAGCCGTCATCTTGCAGAGTTTTAGGTCCAGAAATCACCAATAAATCATCATTAAGTTATCCTCCTGAAGGCCTAGACAAAGTGACATGCTATCAGCGATAAAAATAATAAAAAAACCGGCCAAGTGCGTGTCGAACCACGTACCAGGTTCCGTAGTTGGGATGAATTTTTAACTAACTTCAAATGCAATCGCATTTTTTATTTATTTGGTAAAACAACAAATTAACAAATTTCGGACTTTTTCCTTTACTTGTGCTGTGAGACCTTGCTTGCCAAATTTCAAGATTCGAGGTCCATAGCAAGTACCATAAAGGTTTTGATTTACTTGCGAGTATCAAAATATGTCGCATAATTCACCGTATTTTTTTATAGCGTTGACTTAAAATCTTGATTTTTTTAGAGCTCCAAGG
Organism: Tiliacea citrago; assembly: GCA_963921375.1. Lineage (NCBI taxonomy): Eukaryota > Metazoa > Arthropoda > Insecta > Lepidoptera > Noctuidae > Tiliacea > Tiliacea citrago. Next base: position 2,491,506 of record OY992802.1, read on the forward strand.
GACCGTAGACCTACGTACGTAACGACAGACAGATTAACAGATGGACTACGCAGTCATCCTATAAGGGTTCCGTATTTTTCCTTTTGAGGTATGGAACTCTAAAAAGTCAAATTGTACGTGATTGACATACTCGTAAGCTACCGAAAAGCTTATGTTAATCCTGTTGCAAATCGTTATAGAAATATGAAACGATTTGAAAGCAATTGGCAGTCGTCTATAAAAGCCTTCCCCCTTAATCCATCCAAAGTTTGTCTTTAAAAGATAGCTTTTAGCGATAAGACCGCCCATTGTGTCACCCTATGTAAAATTTCTACATTTTATTTTATCTGTAATTTTTATGGTGTACATAATAAAGAGTATTCTATCTTCTATCTATTCTATCTGCCCTTTTTCCAATTTATTTGTGGTCAATGCAGCATAACTTCAAGAATTATTATTAAAAAAATAACCCTTGTAAGTAAACATGAGGGATAGAGAAGTGGTGCCAAGAAGTTGAATGTGCCACTTTTTAGGGTTCCGTACCTCAAAAGGAAAAAAAGGAACCTTTATAGCATCACTTGGTTGTGCGTCTGTCTGTCTGTCAGTCTGTCAAGACCCTTTTCCTTAGGAACGCATGGAGGTTCAAGTTGAAATTAATATCAAATACGTAAGTCTACAGTCCCTTGAAACTCTAAAAAAATCAAGGTACTAAGTCTACACAATAAAAAAATACGGCGATTTATGCAACATATTTCGATACTCGCAAACTAATCAAAACCAGGCTACCCGTTGACTTAGAATCATGAAATTTGGCAAAAAGCTTCCACAGCACACAAGTAAAAGAAAAAGTCCGAAAAACGTACATTTGCAGTTGATAAATTGACCGTGGCGTATAACGATGTATGGGAGAACGTGTTTCTCAACTACAATGTTACGTTTGTTTTTATGACAAATTCATTCCAACTACGGAAACCTTCATTGTGCGTGGTCCAACACGCACTTGGCCGGTTTTTTTATGTTAGGGTCCCGATTGGCATAAGTTTCGGGTGCTGTCTTTCATTTGACATTCCAGTGCTATTTAGCAATACATTAACTTACATAATATCTTAAACAAGTCTTCATTTATAATAATATATAATATGTAAAACAAGTTATCAAAACTTCACCGTATATGTGAAATAATTCTTTTTCGAATCATTGAACACGATTTATGAGCTTTAAAGCTAACGGCGTTCGATTAAAAATGATTCTTGTTTGTAAGATCGAATTTCTTAGGGCCTGTCAATCGACAGTTTAAGACACAGTGAACTACTATATTTAGAATTGTGCTGTAAGTAGCTTATGATTTATGTCGAAAATAAAGTGTAGGTAGGTACCTACTTTTGAGCAGTAGAGATCAGGTTCTTGGTGTAATAGGTAGTGTCATTTATTTTATGCTGACTTCAGAAGTCAGCATAAAATAGATGACACTACCATGGTTGGGCAGAGGATTAGCAGTCGCTTTCACCTCTTATGGAATTTTATAAATTTTTGCTTCCTTACTTTCTTAACCATATCTTTACACATTTTAGATTCGATAGTGTGGCTCTCAACTATTATTAATATTATGTATATCATATTCAATTAAAATTAAATATGTACCTACATTATGAAATTACTAGAGACTAGCACCTGGTGCCGTATTAATGCCATCATGATTCCAGTGCAAGAGAGAGATGGATCTATACATGACCTAGCGGTCATGTATAGATCCATCTCGCACCGTACCTTTTTCAGTCTGAAATCATAATGGCATTTATACTTCATAATACGGCCCATGGTCCACGTAATTTTATTTTAAATATTACAAACGACTATTCTTTTGTGATCCACCAACCCGCACTGGGCCCGCGAGGTAGATTACAGCCCACTTCCTCTCGAAGTAATATTTTCGCAACGCTGAAAACACAATTATAAAATGAAAAATAATGCCATCTAGCAAAAGTAACCAATATTTAAATGAAAGGCTTTCTTCGTCAATGCCCTAAACTAAATGACATAAACTGCTAGTAATCAAAACCATAAATAAATTGGAGCGAATTTTAAACTATGTAACACACAAAATATATTGTTTACACATTAGATATAATTAAAAATAAATGTTACTCCGCAAAACTTTTTATTTCTTTTGCAAATTATTTTTAAAACAGCGCCATCTCTTATTGCTACACTGAACTATTTTCACGGCCACGTTTGTTTACATCGGCGAGTTTACAAAGAGAACAAAAGTTCAAGGTTCTACCGCAGCGCGGGCGGAATCATGAGTCGTTGAACTCAACGGGAATTAAACTATTTGTACGTTTTTTAGCTAGATTGCTGCACTTTTGTTAGTTTTTGTACCTGTATTGTTGTGAATGAATTACGTAATGCATTAAACAGTGTGTTTGGTTTTATATTAACCGAGTTTCGTTTTTAATTATTTTTATGAATGAATAACTAGCTAGATCAAATGGTTGCGTATTTTTGAATGGCCGTATATAATTATGTTATATTATCTATAATCTGTGAAAACTAGCTGAGTAAAAGGCCTGAAGTTATCCAAGGTAAAACTAAGTAGTAAAATACTGCCCTTTTTACCCCATGTGATACAGGCAAAACAAAGCCATCTTGATAGGAAATCCACACAAAATCAATAGATCGAAACAGCACAAAAAGAATAAAATTTTACTTCTCATTCTATTTTTACGACTTCCTATCTTGTTTTATTGATAAACTACGTTTTCATTCATAAAACCTTATTTACCAAGGTTACGCGCGCGTGCAACATTGAATGAAATAGTCGGGCATCATACCGATCGTCTTTTTGTTGAAACGGTCGTCAACTAGATGGCGTTGTTTTTTCTTTTTTCTTTGTAAAACTCGGTTACTGTGTCTGTGGCAAAATGATTGTCGTCTTATTGTATGTTGTGAGATAAGCAGTTCTGTGATTCAATAGTGTTTCTTGTTTTGTAGATTGGAACATCTTTTTGTTGTTTTTAGTATTTAAGGTTATTTTGCGTTTGCGGCTGTTTGTAGGAAATTCGATAAAACATTACAGGTGATTATTTAGTAGGTACTTTAATAGCGAGTAAAGTACATAATGAAAAGAGGGGTCTACTCATCTACTCAAATAATAATATATTGTGTTGCAAGACAACAACTGGATTAATGTTGTTTGGAAGCAGTAATAGATACATTTATATACGTCCTCGTTTAAAAATAGACATGCAGTGGTTATTTTGCTGTTTTGTAGACCAATGAAAACGCTTTATTTGGACTTTACTGTGGTACGACATCTTAGTAGGTTTGATACCACTAAACCGATCAAAGAAAATATAGTAAGTCAATGCCTTAAATAAATAATCCTGGCACAAAGGATGGCTTGTCCTTTCAAATTAAAATTGAACCTCAACATCTACCCACCCCAATAAACACAGCATGAATAAAATTTCTCTGTATGCGTCGTCCGTTTTTCTTACACGCACAGAACTTGTTTACAACCGGCTAGTTCCTGCTTTTCCAACCTAGTTTACAAATATCAGGTATTTTCTCTATGTAATAGTTGTATCCTACGAGTATAGATTTGTGTCTTGTTTATAAACATCTCTATTTGTATTGGGGATTGAGGAATGTACATTGCATGTTCTTCTTTGCAGAATTAATTAAAACATAATTATTTTTGTAGACAATCATATGACTGCGATCACCAATCTCTTTGTCATGGGTGATTATGATAATTGACTAGGAACGTGATGTCCTGACACCTATGTTTCATGTTCATCATCATCATCATTTCTGCCGAAAGACGTCCACTGCTGGACATAGGCCTCCCCCAAAAGGAGGGGAGGGTCACCATAATCGCCACGCTGCTGCCCATTCTCTAGTAAGTCCCTTAGTCGCCTTTTACAACACCCACGGAAAGAAATAGGATGGTGCTATTCTTTACGTCCGGAACCACACGGAACATGTTTCATGCTCAAATACCCTGATTTGGAACCATTTACAGGTCATAAAGAAATCTATATTTTACTCGTCACGACCTATGGAGCCAAGCAGCAAAAACTAAGTGAATTCTGCTCTTGGACCTCTCCTAATGTAGTTAACCTTGCTTTTGAATGAGAGTTTGTAGTTTATTTATATGCAATAAAAATGGATTATATTTGGTGGACTGAGTCCTGCGATCTGAAGTACACACAGTCAAATGCACTTCCATTCGAGCCATCATCGTAATTTTTTTACAACTTAAAAGATATTAGAATTGAATTAATTACAGTAATGCACAGCTTAATATAATTGCTAAGAGAAAGTTCTTAAACATGATCACAAAGGTACTCATCAGACTCAGGTTGTTTTTAGAAGTTAATGCATCGTAGGTAATTAAATTAAGAGAGTTATGTGTATGCGTCTCTCTTTGAGATGCGGACTATGCATGCGATAAAAGTGAACTTAGGCAGACCAACAGCCAGATAAATGAACGACATATTACGATATAAGACCTGAGTGGATAAGACTCTCACAGACCAGGGAAGCATGGCACAAAAGGAAGAAGCCTGCAGTGGGTGGAAGAAGGCTGCCAATAATGATGATGATAATGCTCTTGTAAGTACATTATACTCGACTACGGCAAAGTAAAAAAAATGGAGGACATTAGCATACTCAGAACTCTTTGCAGGTTATAGAACAAATCTGAGGTGGGTGACACAAAGGTTGTAAATGAAGTAGAAGGTAATGGGAAACCCAAATGTTTAGTTGAGTTTTAAATTTGTTATTGATTTCACAAGCTATACGTATAAGGTAGGAAGTTTGCTACCTTTTACTACCTATATGAACCAATTTTAAATGAATACAGTCTTGTCCTTGAGGGTCTCTTAACTTCAATGGATATACATACTCGTATTAAACACTTGACAGCTCGGCGAAATATGTATTATTTTTCAGTACACTTTCACGGTAGGTTTTAGTCTGTATCTCTTGCTTTCATGCGGAAATACTCCGTTCTGCATTGCAGCTTCATAGTTAAATTGGAGTTCACCAGCATTAAGAATAGGTTCTAGCTATTCTAAATGCTAGTGGCAAAAAAGTAACATAGTGGAAGACTGTACTAGATACACTGCGATTTATAATGAACGGTTAAAGTTTCAGTTTACCATGTAGGTACCAACGAGTTATTATTTTACATCGATTATTAGCATAAAACCTATTTCAACCGTACTATACAAGATGATACAAGTAAATTTTACTTTTATCGCAATACGAACGTGCACGATGAGTGATTTCACCGTAGTCAGTACACCTTTCTCTGTTAGGGGCAAATGTCCGACCTGGATATAAGGAAAGCTGTGTGGTGCGTATTATAAGCGGTAGCGGGGAAGTTATAAGAGGTAACGAGCATACTAAAACACACTTCCACCCCACGATTGTGGTCATCTATTGTTTATTATATATCTTTGTTTTTATTAACACTCATTAGGTACGTCTAGATCGGGACTGTTAATTGTTATGAAATGATTTCTTGGATGCAACTTTTAAAACACTTAAAATCATTGTAGGATTGTAGTTTATTTTCTTGTAAATTTATGTCCAGTTCTTCCTCATTTAACAATTTTGCATAGCCCGTTCAAAAAGTGAATGTTTTACTTTTTGCTAGATTTATACCAGTGTCTAACTTATATATTTTGTTAGTGTTAATACTGCAATCAGCAGATGAACACTGTGAATTACACAAGACGAACCTTAGAATACCTGTTAATGACCTTACAAATTTCAGACACGTTAGTTTCGAAACTAAATTCCCCTACTTACCTTCTCCTATTACAAATATTATATCTTTATAATAAAGAGGTCTCAAGTACTGACCACAAATACCACAGTATTATAAATTCATTGGCTCACCGCGACCATTAGTCTAAATCACCTCATTTACAAGTGTCCAGTTATATTTATAAAGCATGCCTGCGGGTGAGGCATTAAGTTTCTAGGATCATTTGTCAACTGTTGGCTTTCTCATTTGAAGTAAAATACATACGCATTACACAGAGTTGGTATCTGTGTTGACAAAACAAAATTCTTTATTCCCTGTTTTACACTAATAATGGAATACTTTAGCATTTTTTATTAATTATAAGAAATTAAAGAAAAAAATGGAAATAGGCCAATAGCTAGAGCCAGACCAGCAATAAGTCGTAACTTTGAATATCATCCGTTCTACTTGGGCACAATATACCGTTATTATAAGCAGGTTTTGTCTTTACTGTAGGCCTGTAGGATTTTACAGGAATAGGTAATGCACAACACACGCATAACTCACGTTATAATTAAAACAAAAAAAGGTAATTACAACAAAAGAAAATCAGAAAAGGCGTCAAATTCTTATTCTTTTTACGGTCATATAAAAATGTAAAATGTTGACTCATATAAGTACCTACAACATTATTGCTGAAATCGCAACACTTGGACCATGGCAATTAAAGTTAACACATAATATTTGTACAAGGAGATTATAATAGCGCACTGTCTCCGTACGTGGGAACATAAAAAAAAATACTTATACTATGACATTCAGGCAGATTTCGAGCATTTAGTTCTAGTGTAAGCTAGCTTTTACCTGCTGCTTCGCTGGGGGTAATGTTGATTTCGTCATTCATTTTCTATCTGTAGTGTATGTCCTTTTCTGTATCCGTGACTACGTGTATGATCATTTCATGATGATCGGTTGAGCAGTTAAACAAAAACCAGCCAAGTGCGAGTCGGACTTGAGCACGAAGGGTTCCGTACCATTATCTATAAAAATGGCTAAAAATCACGTTTGTTGTATGGGAGCCCCCCATAAATATTTGTTTTATTTTAATATAATTATTAAAGTGAATATATAACTAAATATTCTGTGAATATTTCAAGCGTCTACCTGTTGCCGTTATCAATATCGAGCAAAAAAATCACGTTTGTTATAAGGGAGCCGTTTGTTATTTGTTGTTACATGATTTTTTGGATATTTGTTTGTTACGATTTCACTGTAAACCAGCAAAACTGATTTGGAAGAAACTTCACAAATGGGAAAACCATGACCTGGATTTAGGACATGGGATTTCTTATCCTGATATTCTTACGGGATCGAAACTTATGCGGGTAAAACCACAGGGTGCAATTAGTTCAAAAATAATTGTATTGTGGGAAAAAAAGATGAAAGACATAAATTAATAAATGAATGAAGAAAGATTAAAGAAATTAATGGAAGGAATATTCTAACAATGATGAAAACTTGATAAAACTAATTACTATATAATTATCATAAAATTCCCATGGATTTGGTGAGAATGTCCGAAGTTTGAATGAAATTAAAGTGAAATTTTTAATGTATTCTTCTATAATGGATTCTTCTAGCAGACGCTGTTGCTTTGAGATTGTCGAGAATCACATCGTTAGAGCTTAAGCCTTACCGGATCTTGGATAGGCAACGAATCCCACTACAGCTCTGTGCCCAGTTAGATATTTTAACTTGAAATATCCAGATGGCATGAGAATATTATACAAAAAAAAACTAAAAAAAAAATGACTACAGTTTTTGATTAATTCAATCGATGAATGGAAAACTCTCTCTCTCAATGTTGTTTGGAAAAAAAACCAGCCAAGTGCGAGTCGGACTCGCGCACGAAGGGTTCCGTAACCATTATCTATAAAAACGGCAAACAAATCACGTTTGTTTTATAGGAGCCCCCTTAAATATTTGTTTTATTTTAATTTAATTATTTATTTTTAAAGTGAATATATAACTTAATATTCTGTGAATATTTCAAGCGTCTACCTGTTGCCGTTATTAATATCGAGCAAAAACGAGCAAAAAATTCACTTTGTTGTATGGGAGCCCCCTTAAATATTTATTTTATTCTGTTTTTAGTATTTATTATTATAGCGGCAACAGAAATACATCATCTGTGAAAATTTCAACTGTCTAACTATCACGGTTCATGAGATAAAGCCTGGTGGCCCGGTAACAGACGGACAGACAGACAGACGGTGGAGCATTAGTAATAGGGTTCCCGTTTTACCCTTTGGGTACGGAACCCTAAAAACGGAATTAACTTAGCCAATCGTAGTCAATCGCTCAACATAAACCAAGACGCACCGGTCATATATTCACAGGCATAATCGACTCCTTATTGTTTATGACTAGCGATCGGATATTCGGATGCATATTTACCTAAAGTTATTTTTTTGTAATGAAAGTATGGAAACGGCATCTTAAAATATACTTTTTTTCCGGAATCACGGTTTTATTAATAACAGTGTGTATACAATTTTGTATTCCTAAGCATAACAAATATTTCTAATCTATTTAGAGCTAGGCAAGAATAGTAGAAAATATAACACTAAAAAAAATACAATTCTTTCTTTAAAGCTTTCTAATCTAAAATGTGTTTATTCGTCCGCACAGTACAAAAGAGCAGTTATCAAAATTTAGTCGGTCCTGGAAACCGACACTGTACCCGTACCGAAGCGCACTCCATACTAGTCGACTCTCAAACTTTAGGTAAATATGCATTCGAATATCCGATCTCTGCTTATCATCCTAAGGAAGACTGCCACATCCAGTTCATAAAACGATTTGTTTGTCTCACTTTCAACATTAGTCAAGATCACTGTCGCTCTAGGAATTGTTGTCAAAAATGGTAAAGATATAACTCAGTCGAGCATACTACGCAAGCTACCTTCTTTAAATCCACGTTTACATTGGCTGAAAACTTGCTATTAGTCCCTCACAATGCGTATAAATGAAGTATCTGAGTCGCCGACAAAGCTTACAGTCAACAAGCTGAATCATGCAGCTGTCATGTCTGCAAATAGATTGTAGTTAGTTTAGTAGATGAGTCCTTGAGTGAAGACTGCAAATCGGCAAACGAAGTGTTATTGAATTGACAATATTGGCTTGTCAAGCTGGAACGTGAAAGTTATATTATAAACTAGCTGCGCCCCGCGTAAGTCTCGATCCCGTGGGAATATGGGGATAAAAAGTAGCCTATGTATTATTCCAGGGTGTCAGCTACCTCCATACAAAATTTTATCAAAATTGGTCCAGCCGTTTGAGCGTGAAGAAGCAACAAACATACACACACTCACTCACTAGCTTTCGCCTTTATAATATTAGTGTGAGGGTGTGAGTTTATGTATCACATATACATAAACTCACACCTTCTTCCCATGGGTAGGCAAAAACTACTAATCAATCAATCTGCCTAGCCTTTTTCCAACTATGTTGGGGTTCGCTTCCAGTCTACCCGGATGCAGCTGAAAACCAGTATTTTATATGAAGCGACTGCCTATCTGACCTGCACAATCCAGTAACTAGGTAATACGATACCCCTTGTTAATTAACTGGTTGTCAGACTTTCGAGCTTTTGACGACCCGTAGCAACTGTCAAAGATCCACGAATGACAGCCGAGACTAACAGCTTAACGTGATTTCCGAGGCACGGAGGAGTCTCAGTATGTAAAGATGATAATCCAGCACGGACCAACCCTGGCAAGCGTAGCTTAACCTGATGGATCAACCCGTGCGGCTGTAGTTACTTAGCCACGAGCTCCTCCGAGGAAGAAACTACTAATATTATAATCTATAAATATTTATTTTCAATCCATTTCATATGCTTATAATTAAGTCTAAACGGTGAAGGAAAACCTCGTGAGGATCCTGGGGATCCTCACGAGGTTTTCCTTCACCGTTTTTGTTGTTTGTCCCAGAACTAAAAATTCGAAGACATGTGACATCTACTAAGCTGCACTGGGTCCGCGTGTTAGATTACAGCCCTCTCGAAAACAGGATGCCTGAGTCCCAGTAGAGGGAAAATTATAGACTGATTGTGCGTTCGTGAACGGTATAGTAATGTAACCTAGTATTTAAATATGTTAGAAGTGAAATAGGTACAGGTTACCAATGAAAAATTGTATCTGATAGTTACTTCACTATAACCCAGTTTCTGAATTCTGATCAATACTCTGGCCGTGCATCTGCTGCAAATATTATGTAATCTGTTGTGATTGTAAGACGAAAGTACAGAACAGATCAGATACAATTTGATAAGCCTATCAGAACCAGATAGAAGCACTGAGAGTTAACAGTGCATCTAAGAGTATTAAGAGTAAGGGTTTAAAATAAAAAAATCATTCTCACACTTCTAGTTTGATTTTGTTAATAATCACCGTGTACAATCTTTTTGGCTGTAACGAAAATGTACAAATCTGATCCTCAAGATACAGACTAACGTCTAGTTTGGGGATCACCGTTCAAATTGATAAGATGTACTTGATTATTAATAAATAATTTAAATTTTACTCTGTCAGTTTCTGAAAATCTTCGTTTTTGCCCAACTGGGTATTCCCAGAACTCTTCATAAGCGGATAAGTTCGACTATACTTAAAATGAAAATAAATCTAGCATAGTATAGTTGGAAATTGATAGGAATGTATAAATATTTTATTAGAAGGTAAATACAATGTTGGAATTAAATAGTACTGATAAAGTAGAGCAAGTTTCAAAGCTTTACTGGCAGGATTAAAACGCGTCTATAGACCGTACATAATTATGAAATATAGTGCTGAATGGTATTAAATATTTCAAGGATAAAAGAATTGGGAATTTATTATTAATTTACATTTTGCAAATCGAGCTATATCTAGCTCATCCAGAGAGATAATACCTCATGGTATTACGTTTTGCTTTTGTCACCTTAGTAACATTTAAATTACTTGTGAAGGGTGAAGGGTGGGCGTTTTTGGGGGACTGTCTTAATGTAATTTTTGACGTTCGAAAAGTGCTGATTCTCAGCCTAGTTTGAATAAATGACTTTTGATTTGATTGACTTTGACAGCCGCTTATATTATATAATAATATAGAAAGGCTTATAAAATATCAAGTAGATAAGATCCCTACTTAGAATTTTCTTTTCGCATAAGCAGTGCTCTATTTATTCATTACCTACTTTATATAATCCACAAAACAATATTACGTCAATAAAACACAGAACAAAATTGCATATTTTTATTTGTAATAATTATAACAATTAAAACATCTTTGTATCGTTAATTACATTATTACAACGAAAATAATTAAAATTATGAGTATTTAGGAAGAATTTGCTACATAACAATAAATACAAAATAAATAATGCCTTTGATACCTAACATACTCGTGGGGAAATATACATAAAATAATGAAATACATACACTGTCTTACATAATTATTACTTAAAAATATTAAAGCCAGGTACTGAGTTTTAATAAATAAAAATATACATTACCAACTACAATTACACGAAGTATATACAAATAAATAAATAGAGAAACATTTCAAAAAATATGACTTGAAGTGACTAAGAAATAAAACGGCAAAAACGTCATCTAATAACAATTCACGAGTCATGGCATGACGTTGCTAAATTAAAAAATAAATCACTCAATAAATAACAGGCACACACACATCCGTACAAGATAAATAATACTTAAATACATTGAAGATCGGAGAAATCAGTGGAAAAGGTGCCACGGAACCGGGTCGCTAAGGTTTCTGCGCGGAATACGCTAAGTTTTGAGCTTCGAGCGAGCGACCCCAGCCGCCGCCGCCGCCGTGCCCACCACCGCCTCCACTACCGCTGCTACTATATGAAGAGCCTCCAGAGTCACCACCGTACCCACTCGTCCCTCCACTGCTGCTGCTGTAATCATGGCTCGATGTATGATGAGGGTGGGCTATCACTTCATACGTCACATGCTTCTGCTGAGACAGCAACTTCTTCAAACCTATAATCGCCGACAAAACTAGGGCAAGCTTTCCGATCAGCAACGCCTTTCCTGCAATTAATGCTATTGCTCCAATAGCTAGCGGCATCAACGCCATCAACTTCAAAGCCACTGCCGCTATCAAAGGTCCCAGGATTTTCGCCGCCTTCTTCTTCTTTCCACGTCCTTCACTAATTTCATTATCTTCGGTAAACGATGACACTGTATCTTCGAACGCGCGCCCTGCACTCGACACCGCGTTAATCACATCGGAACCTTTCACTTCTACTCTTAAGGAATGCGTTTCGAAGTAGTTCTTCAACCGTGAAACAGGATCTAAGGCCCTAGGTGCTCCAGTGTCAGTCGGTACATCACCGGATTTCACGACGGTCACTCCATCAGTGAGGGAGAACGATTCTTTTTGTCCGATCATCTTGTCGACGAACGAGAAAAATTTGTATTTGAGGCATGTTGTTGATTCTTTTTTGAGGCAGTCTGTTAGGCCGTCTATGTCGTTGTCTGTGTGGCCGGAGTCTTGGGCGGGAAGCGCGTGTGCGACCGCGAATAAGAGCAAGACTGTCGACCGCCTCATTGTGAGAGTTAGCTACGTCTGCGCGCCGGCTGTCGCGACGCTCCTATATAGCCTCCCTCAAGTGTGGCAACCACCGAATTGGACTTTCTCAGCCTGGAAGTAAAAGTAACGTCCAGGTTTCATAACGAAAGGTTTGTGCGGTCATTGCGAGGGTCATGAACTTGTGTTAGTTCTGCGAATGTTTTGGGCTTCTAGGATTTAGTTTGGACTAGTTTTCAGTAGGTTAGTGTAGTGCGAAAGTTCATTGCATTTTTTTAATTGTTATTGTTTTGATGGGAATTGGTTTATGGATAACTGTTTATTTTTATGGTTCGGCTGGTGGTTGTGTGAGGTGAATATCATGCTTGCTTACATTACGAAGCTTTATGATTTTAAAAGAAGTTGTTTCGTTATACAATATGTAGTTTAGAAGAATTCACTTATTGATTTACTCTGTTTACGTACAGTTAATGTTAACACCACTGTAATGTACACCTTAAAAGCTTTTTTTCTCTTTACCACGAAAGTGTATGTCAACATGAATAACTAACTAACTGCTAATTTCAAGTTTGATCCACATGTTTCAGCCTCTGTCTTCAATTTAAACCTTCTTGGATACTCTATCATCGTAACATTAAAATTTCTATTGGGTTCACCGTGTGTTCGGTAAAATGTTTGTTAAGTTTTTCTTAATAAGTCGTTACATGGATGACTTTATTGAGGTCCATATCTATACTAATTTAATACAGCTGAAGAGTCTGTTTGTTTGAACGCGCTATTTCCTGGACATACCACTAGGATTTGAAAAATTGTTTATGCCTTTGATAGCCCAATTCTTGAGGAAAGTTATAGGCTTTTTACATCACACTACGACCCTTAGAAGCCGAGTGAGGCGAGTGAAACCGCGAGGTACAGCTAGTTATGTTACAAAGCCACCTTCACAATATACGTAGAAGGTTTTCCTCAAGTCAGCAAAGTTTATGGCAAAAAAATCACTAATGACAAATTATTATGAAAGTTAGTGTTGACTTACGGCATTTTAAAGTAATGTAATAGCCTTTTTGAATATTACGTACTTTTGCTACTTATTACATAAAAAGCTTAATGATCTTACAGATGAAGCTAGCCTTCTAAACTTTCTGTCTGTATAGGACTGGTATTTCATGATTGCATTCACTAAACGAATTCTCGCTCTCAATTATTTTATATAATTGAAAAGTAAAATCCTGTCAAGAATAATTAACAAAAACCAGTCAAGCCTCTGATAAAATTACGTGAAAAGTATGCACTGCCAATTTTAATTTCAATGTCCTGTGATGCCATCTCATCTCAAATATAATTATTTATAATGATTTGTTGACCTGTGAGAATCATAACCCTTACCACATAAATGTAGGGATATAGGAGATAGGCACAACGCGACACTAGTAGCACAATTTCTATGAAAACTTTATGAAGCGAGTCGCGCCCGCGATATCGCGCCATTCTGCACGAGCCTTAATGCTTCGCCATTATTTGGTAAAAATGTGCCCGTACACAGGCAACGAAAGGAACACGGGTGGGTTTTAGTCAGTAAAAGTCTGACACGCCCTCCCGCTCGGCCCAGAGAGGGAGAAGTTATTTGATAATTTCCCACCCAAAAAAAAAAATTGGTAGCGCAAATTGTATTGTTAATTCATTGGTAGAACTTTTAAAACAAAGTTGGTAAGCATCATGACACTGTTTACATAATATTAACATAATGTTTATTTTGATAAACTTGATTTACCGGTTTCAAGGTCAAACGGCATTCGGTCATTGTAAACCCAGAAACCGGCTAAATTTCTAGATAAAGATCCTCGTGTTTATAATTAAATTCAAAACTCACATCATTTATTTCAATTAAACAATTTACAGGCACTTTTAAATTGTTAAAGAGTCGGTCAGTTAATCAGAAAGTTGAAGATAGTTGCCCATTTCAAATCATAGGTCTATGGAGAAGAACGGGGAAGAAACTCCAGGGAAACTTTAAATATTTTTATTTGTGTAAAACATGGTAGATTGGTAAGATGAAAAAAAAAATTGAAAGTGTTCGTATGAAGAGAAATATTTTAAAGTTAAATTAGTATATTTTATTACCTCTGCCAAACTACACAGCAGTTTGTTGGCAAACGTAACTCCTTTTTATGTAAGTAAAGTATAATTGGTTTTTATAATGACAATTTTTCACTTAAAGGTTAAAACTATTTTGTGTTCCAATTTATAAACATAGAAACAATTGTTTTTCCTTCTAAGTATTCTCTGCAACAAGGCTTTCACAATTATTAAAGAGGTACTTATTTATTTTATTTTTAAAGGAGGTTTTTGTGATACAGCTGTTTATAGCTACTGGAAGGTTATAAAAAAAAAATCATCATACATGTTTTGCTTGCAAACTAAAGCATGCAAACTTGCTGATATATAATTTATGTCCAAGAAACTCCTCAACGGAGTAGTAATTATTTAAATATAATATATTTTAATTATTTTTAAGTCAAGATATTACAAAATCCTGGGTACATTATAATATTTGTTACTTCTATGTGAGACTAACGTAAAAAACCCGGCCAATTGCATGTCGGACCACGCACAATGAAGGGTTCCGTAGTTAGGATGAATTTATCCCAAAGACATTTTTTTTTTAAATGATGAAACTACAAATTTATGGTTTTCGGTCTTTTTCCTTTACTTGTGCTGTGAGACCTTGCTTCTTGCCAAATTTCAAGATTCTAGGTCAACGAGAAGTGCCCCATAGGTTTTGATTTATTCGCGAGTATCAAAGTTTGTCGCAAAAATCACAGTATTTTTATTGTGTTGACTTAGAAGCTTGATTTTTTTAGAGCTCCAAGGGACCGTAGACTTACGTATTTGATATTGATTTCAACTTGAAACCTCCACGCGTTCCTGAGAAAAAGGGTCTTGACACACTGACAGACAGACAGACGGACAACGAAGTGATCCTATAATTGTTCCGTTTTTTTTCCTTTTGTGGTACGGAACCCTAAAAAAACAGGGGTCGGTGACACTTTAAAGCTCAGATATTTCTCTTGCACATTAGTACGTTAATAACACTAAGAACATCTAGCAAAATTATGACTCACACATAGTTGGCAGGTCATTACATAGGAAAGTGGCTATGTTCTTAAGTACAGTCAGCCTAAAAAAAAGTAACTATATCGACCAGAACAGTTTTTTTTTTTGTTTGTTTCTATTTGCTGTAGGTACCTAGTATAGAAGATATTTTTATCATCCTCACGTTTAGTTATAAATTCAACATTAAAGATGTAACAATATTTTTTAACATTATAATTTAAAAGAGTGTCCATGGAGTTTCTTGCCTGTTCTTCTCCATATATGTCAACTACGCTTTGGAATGGGCAACTAGCTTCATATTTCTAACTGTCCGACTCCTTGACAGTTCAAAAGTGCCTGTAAATGATTTAATTGAAATAAATGCGAATTTGTATTTGAGTTGAGTTTGAGTCTGAATTAATTTGATCATCTAAAATATTTTGTTTTTATAATACTGTATCAATGTGTCCATTCTGTTGCCCATATCCCAATTTATTTGGTATTAAATACCAATCGACCCATGCGGTATAAATCCCACCGTGAAAAATTAAGTGTAGTGAGCTGTCATTCCTTCTGATACTATTTTTTTATTTGGCATAAAAAGTACGCAGATCTGTGTGTCTTTTATAATTCTGGTAAAAAAACACTTCTGCTCTCCATAAACATCATCATTACATAATACAGTTCCTTGCTCTTGTTTTATGTTTATTATTGTATACAAGGTGTAACATAAATAACGCACAACCTCTTATGGGGTCATTGTACTCATCATTATGAACAACTTTTACCATGGTACCCAACCTGAAATTGCGAAAACAAAAATCAGCTGCTCCATACGTTTTGACGGGTTATGAGAACATATTATTAAATTTAAGGAACAGCAGATTTATTTTTCGCGATTTCAGGTTTGGCCCCATAGTAAAAGTTGTTCATAATGATGAGTACAATGACCCCCTAAGAGGTTGTCCATTATTTATGTTACACCTTGTATATAATATTTATATAGATAAGTATATGCTTTATGTGTGTATGTATTTGTTGTATATGTAAATGGTACACCACTGACTACCTACAGTACTGTCTCTCCTTCTCCGTTTAATCCCCCCAAAGGTTGTCTGTAATATATCGCTTTTAACGATAAGACCGCCCATTGTGTCACCCTATGTAAAATTTCAACATTTATATATGAAATTTTTATGGTGTACATATTAAAGGCATGTATTTAATGCGGCAACTAAGTAAAATGAATATAGGTTTTAAAAAAAAATAGAGTGGGTACCATATATAATGGGTTGGCAGCTAATAAGGAGTATCGTAATAAGTAATAGGTAGCATATTAATATATCAGTTTTTAGCTTTATTTTAATTTAAACTGGCATCGAATTTTTGTTTTGGTAACTGAATTTACCAACAATAGAGGTGATCTGGCGCTCGGCGGCCGCTGCCGCGGCACTCTCGCTTCGCTCGCTCGCCTTCGCTTGTTAATGGTTACTGTTCTAACCTAACCTAACCCAAATGATTCAATAACAGTAGATGACTTTGCAGCGATTAAGAAATAATATTTAATCGCTGCCATGTTATTTTTTTTTGCAGCAAATAATTAGTCGCCCTTTAAGTTGTAAGTCGCCTCGAAAATTATATTCCCATATTAAAGAGTATTCTATTCCATTCTATCTGTGAGTGACACTTAATTTAAGCGTGGAAATGGCATGGTACAAAATAAATGGTCAATGACCCCCATGCTAGGAAAAACCTGTGTTACAGGGGTCATCAATCCGTCCATTATGGATATAATAGGTACTTACAAATTAGTATGGGATTGATTGAGGATGATGTGACTAACACTATTAAACACCTCGCTTCAAGCTCAGTTTACTTAAGTTTTCACGGTGTGATTTTGACCAAATAGATTGATGTATAATATTTTTATGGCTACGCATTCATACAAAATTATAAAATAAAGAATGTAGACAATTAAATAAATTCCTGTCGATGTTAAAATCATTTTGAAGCTGATTGTACATAACTACTCAAACTACAAAAAAAAAAGATTTTCCCATAGATACGCCAGGAATCTCATAAAACGTGTTGCTTAAGCTATTGGCCCGTCTTGAAAGTTAGAAAGCTTTGATTTAGACAATATAGTTAAATTATTTAACTGCAGTAAGCAATTCCGATGGCACTTACAGTATCCAGTGATTTAAAAATGTGATTAAAGTAATTTGCACCATAATTGGTATGGCTATCAATCAATCAACTCAGCCTATCGCAGTTTACTGCTGGACATAGGCCTCTCCCAGGCTGCGCCACAACGCCAGCCTTCCACATCCAGTCTGTACCACCCACCTTTTTAAGGTCGCCAGTCCATCTCGATGTGGGGCGCCCTACACTACGTTTGCCGATACGTGGTTCCAAGACTAAGAGACAATAATGATTTACGGTTGAGGAAAACATCGTGAAGAAACTCGGACTTAATGGCATGAAATTGCGGACATGCAGCTAGAAAGATGATCAATGCAAAGAACATCAAATGGTCACCATTCTGTAACTTACTGAGTTACCCTTTCTGTATGATTATTAAGTGCAGCCTATGATAAAAATCAATCTGCCTAGCCTTTGCCCTACTAGGTTTGGCTTCCAGTCTAACCGGATCCAGTTGAATTCAGTATGTTACATGGAGCGACTGCTTTTTTTTTTTGTTGCTTTGGTGGAAAATCCTCATGGATATCCTCCGTCTGAGTCTGATAGACCCCTCCGCCCTGAGGCGGGCGGAGGGGTCTGTCAGACTCTTACTGACTAAAAACCACCCCAGTGTTCCCTTCCCACACTTGCACCGGAGATCTTGGGGTTGGACCCCCCCGCGACGTCTGAAAGGGTTGCGCGTGGGACACTACGCCGCCACCTCGGGTCCAGTGTGATAGGGGGCGGCAGACGTCCACAAGTCCGCCGTCCCTGGACCCATTTAGGGGGGCCAGAAGAGGGCATTACATGCCCTCTGCCGACGCCCAGTGCGCCTGCTGGGCCAGGGGATCGCAGTGGGCCAAGTGTGCGGACGAGATCTCCCGCTCCCTTTCCGCAGCCTCCTTCTGCGACACGACTGTTTCGCAGAAGGACACCACCGCGTCCCAGGACTCGTCACTGCCGGCCATCGACTCGACCACGGCCGGCAGCGACAGGTCACTGCCTACTCCTGAGATGAGGGCACGACGTGGCTCCTCCCAAGCGGCACACTGCTAGCGTACGCCGCGCCGTGTCCTCCCGGCAATGGAGCGACTGCCTGGCTGAACTCCACAACCCAGTTACTGGGTAACACGATACCCCTTGGTAATACTGTTTGTCGGACTTTTGGGCTCCTGACTACCCGTAACGACTGTCAAAGATCTACGAATGACAGCCGGGACCAACGGCTTAACGTGCTTTCTGAGGTACGGAGGAGTCTCGATATGTACCTAATGGATGGTCACCCGTCCAGGAATCGACCTCGGCAAGCTTTTCTTAACTTTGAACATCGACCCGCGCGGCTGCTATTATTAAAAAATAAAGCAATTACTATTATTTTGGTACACAAGCTTTGTTATTTAGCTCTTTGGCTAGTTTAAGCTACATTAACGGGTCCAAGCCAAGTCAATGTAGCGTGTGTGTGAAAAAAAAATCCAAAGAATTATTGTTATGAGGAGTGATTTAATTTTCCTCAATTTGCATGAATGAACATCATTTCACAGACACATTTCTCACTATTCTGCAGGTGTTTAAAATTGCGGCTTTTTGGAGTGTTATGTAAATTGAGTTTTTCAGGTCTATGTGTCTAAGGCTGTGGTGGAAGCCACGAGCCCCTCTCATAAAATAAAACATAATCAGCCTTGAATGTTCCGGTTTCCTTACGATGTTTTCCTTCACCGTTTTGAGAACAGTGGTGATTAAATAATTTACGAAAAATAAAGACCCTCTCTGGGTGCAAACTTACGATGACTCGTAAGTTGCAGCCGTTTCCACTGGGCCACCACTGCTCACGAGCCCCTCAGCCTCGAGAAACTCGGACTTAATGGCATTAAATTGCGGACACGCAGCTAGAGAGATTATCAATGCAAAGAAAATTCAAATGGTCATCATTCATTACCCCAGCTTACTGAGTTACCCTTTCAGTATTGTTATCAAGTGAGGCCCATAATACAGGAACAATATTTGAGGGATTGGAGGAATTTCTCAGTAGCAGCCCAGAGTCTGGATTTGTGCCCAGTTTATGGCAATAGGCTCATCCCCTATTATATGGGACTTAAACATAACTGGCGCAATGTACGACGTATACCTCTGCCTAACCCTTTTGGGAAATACAGGCGTGTTGTAAAGTTATGTTAAAAAATTGAAGCGAATTATTATTTTCTAAAGATCAAGTTGTCTGACAAACAAAACACAGCGCAACCAACACTTTTGAAGGTCAGTGAATGACCTTCAAAAGTCAGGAAAGTATCAAAATCTAGATACACAAAGCTGAGTCACACAATTATTCTACTTTCATGATTAGGTCGTGTTGGAGGATTTAACTTTCTTTAAACTTAGTCATAAAAATATCTGCACGAACCAAAACGGATGAAAATTCCGATAATACAAGCACTAAGCGCTGCACGGGAAATATAGATTACTTTTTTAAGCTGATGATCAACATAGGTAGATATTACTGATATTCCCGATCTTTCTACCAACAATCAGAACACGGATATAATAATATGTATTTTATAATGTACTGAATATTTTAATTTTTATTTTTATTGACTTCGCAACGATTTCAGTATGGACAGTCATTTTATGTTTCTTTATGTATTGACTAGCTTCTGCCCGCGACTGCGTTCGCGTGCAAGTCGTGTACTCGTACCGTTTTGGCTCGTTTCTTTACAATTTAATGCACACTAAAGAAGAATACGAACACGTTATATTTTGCTCGTCCTCCATACCAAATAGCGTTATAACTTATAGCCTACAGATTATGCAAAATTTAAACAAAATCTATCCATTATTATTTGCGTGAAATACATTCAGACAAACATAAAAGTCCTAACTACTATATTTTCGGCATAAGAATCGTTCTCAGACCTTGTAGCAATAACTTTTTTTCATAAATATTCAATGTAGGTACAGTTTGGACTCCACTACGATTTTATTACGTTGCTAGTTCTAAGTTCTATTTCTGACATTCTAAGAAGAAAATTAAGGCCTCAAATAATTTAGAACGTTTAGACTTGAATGAGTATAATTATTGTTATTACTTGAATAATTACTTCCTTTCGTTCATAGAATTCTTAAAGTTAAAACTACAATTTAATCAAGTGGGTTCGCGCAAGTGTCTTTCGCAGAAATATAATTCACGGAAGTATGCCAGATCCGCGATGCATAAACCCTCAGTTGATGTAACTCTCTCATAGGAAAATTGCCCATTTTCTTGGTGACTGCATTTTTTTTTATCTGTGTATGCAGATCAAAATGTCTCAAAAACTTAAGGACAGTCTCCTAAGATCGATTTCGTGTAACTACAACGGTAAAGATACCCTTACTGCCCCATCTTAAATATCCAGCCTGTATATGTATCATGATGATTGGCTGCTTAGCATGATGATAATCATTTAAAGATTAAATCGTCAACTATCTGCAATGTTTTAACCATAGAGCAATACAAACATAATGCAATATTGCTCATCCCCCATAGTAAATAGCGTGATAATATATAGCCTACCGGCTGACCAGACTTATAGGGAATATAATATGCAAAATAGAACAGACTCTACCCGGTAGAATTTGCGTGAATTCTGTTTTTGAGGTATTTCTTTCCGACTTGCAAGACAAAAAATGTGATAGCTCGGCTAGTATGCTTGATATAAATATAATTTATAGGCTATAGCACTCCGGAATAATTCAGCTTTCTACCAGTGAACAAAAATTTAGAATTGGATCGCTAGTTCCAGAGATTACCCCCCCCCCCCCCCTACATACAAACAAACAAACAAACAAACTTACAAACAAATTTTACCTCTTTATAATATTAGTATATAATACAATATATAGTAGAATAGATTTTAAATATATATTTACTTTAGGACTAACATAGCATTAAGTACTACTAACACTTACAGACTGTGGACCTCCGTGGATTATAGTAGTCTTTTGAAAAAATAAATATATATATTAATAATGGTAATTACGAACCTATTTAACGAATGGAAGCTTCGTTCTTATAATATTATTATTTTTTAAATGATAATTTTTAAATTTCATGTCATTTTAAAAAGTCATGTCTACTGACATGAAATTATCAAATTTAAACGTTTTTCCGCTTGGAAATGCTTATACTTTTAATACGCCTGTAAGTAATTTACCTTTAAATACAATCTGGCGATAAAATTAATTCCATAGACCATTAATTAATTATATTATTCATTGAGAATGACTATAAAAGCAAACTACTGCTACTGCTACTTATATTTTATATAAACATTGACGAGGTCTACGTTCTCCGCAATAAATGAGGACCTGTCCTGGAAGCCACTCTGATTTCCAAAAAGCTTTTGTGTTGTTTTGATCATTATTTAATGAATCATTAACAAAAAAGCGTTGTCTGAAATTAAAATTTTTACTGCATCTTTAAAAGCTGCCAAAAACCCGTTTCTGAGCTTCACATTACTACTTTTTCCAAGCTCATATTGCACGTATCATAACAAATAACAAGCCGCGAATACCAGTCGTTCACCCTCATCACGCAATCGCGAACCTCCAATTAATTATTTATTTTTATATCCGGAACCCGAATCATCTCGAATACTCGAGAACCCTTTCACTTTTTTTTTAATTCGTCGTTCGTCTTCGCAATTTGAGTATGTATATTTTTACTTTTGTAGTTCGTAAAGTAAGAGTACTTTTGAAATTAATGAATGTGATTATGATTGTATGCTTTACGTATGCGATTGTGTCACTTGTGCGCCTAAATACAGGCTGTGTAATTTTTGAGGTAGAATTTTAACGTGGGTCATTTTGATTTTAAGTATTTGTATATTCTGCGGTCAGTGGTGAGTAGCCAGTCGTCCATACGGAGAGTGGATCATATTCCATACGTCCAAAAATTCAAACCTACTTTATTGCAAGTTTTTGTACTTACTCGATCGCGTTAACGTAGACTTACGTCAATTTGTATGAAATAATTGTGCCCATTATAGTCACCGGACACATAGTCATTCAGTCTCAGTACAAATTTAAGTTTATGTTAACGGGATTGAGTAATTAAGGCGCAGATATATGATTTTAGTGACTTTTAAATCTGTTATTACGCCCACACATAATGCAAGTATGTTATGCAAAATGTATGTTAAACTAGAACGCATACACATCAATTCTATGTGTGAATATTTTAGTATTGTGGTTAAATACTTTATGAAATAAATTCAGGAAGTAATGTCTACCCAAAGCATAAAAAACGATATTACTTTCAAACAACTTAAGATATTTTAAACCTTTTTTTGGTATGAATATACTGTTTTATTATCTATAGTTCTATCTGTGATTTTATTCAAATATTCGTATTTTCGTTACTAAGAATAAATATTCCCTATGAAAATTAATGGTGGCGCGGCGTGAGCGTGACGCGCATTTGTATCGCCAAGGTCAACGGCGACTATCTGACCCTTAAGAAAACTCGCACTATACGCTGAGAAGACCTGGAAGTTTACGAAAGTCGGTAAAGTCAAGTTGGTTAGGTTGAGGAGAAGAGGGGTCAATAGAGTGAGGGTTCAATAATTACCGCTAAAACTCAAATCATAGTAAAAAATTGTTATTATTCTTGAATAACTTTTCGGTAACCTCGCATTTTAATCACCCACGTGTTACTTCTTCACTTAATATTTCTAATATTTGCCAATAGCACGGAACAAGACATTACAATGGGCAATCTCACCTACCTACTTGATTTAAACGCTAACATCATTCGCTTATTCTGGCTTTATTCCAAACCTTCTGACCTGACCAACGTTGTCCTGTGCTTTCAATAATTTATACAAAAATCCCAAGATTTTCCTAAATTTGAACATTTTAAAGACAAACTTTTGTATTTTTTGCTTTCCGTAAAAACTTAATTCGGATTATAACAAAAAAATTGAAAAAAGAATAGCCAAATCGGTCCAGCCGCTCTCAAGAGATGCGCGTACCAACAAACAGCATTTAATTTTTAGGGTCCCGTATTCAAAAAGGACCCCTTATAGTTTCGCCATGTCCGTCTGTCTGTCCGCGGCTTAACTCAGAGACTCTTCATACTAAAAAGCTGTAATTGGCATGGATATACATATTATACACGCCGAAAAAGTAGTAAAATAAAATCTTGTAGGGTATTTGTTTCTCCTCTATCCAATGGTGTGGGGTATCATTGGATACGCCGTTCAAAAATATTGCGAGTCTGTAAAAAAACATTTTTTTTTTCAGGAATCTGTTTGCGTAACATTAAGCTTTAAAGTACCTACTCATTTTTGTTAGAGTTAAGACAGCTAAATGGTTGTTATTGGATATCATGGCAGTAGTTTGTATAACGAAGTTACAGCTAAGTAGGCTTTACAAATTAACGAGTAATAGTCGACCAACTTACATTTTGCAGTTGGAATGTATGGGAGGACATACCTATTGTATTTCAATAATCACAATGTTAAGTTTGTTCTTGGGATAAATTCATCCCAACTACGGAATCCGTCATTGTGTGTGGTCCGACACGCACCTGGCCGGTTTTTATTCGTAAAAATTGAACAACCTGTATACTGTTATGTTATTCTAATATGTACGAGCTTGTCTGTGATGGTAAGGGTCATACAAGAGAAATGCTTGACATGTAACTGCATATAAGCTTTGGTATTTGTTTTGATAGTACTGATTTGAAAGATTGGAACATCTGGTTACTAGGCATTTTTAAAGGTACCTTTAATCAACAGGGTCAAGTGCTTCCGGGCTCATTTTTCCATCAGGGACAGCATATGGAACCAACTATGCTTTGTCTCTAAATGGTTCATTTGAAATAAATGCTTTGAGTTTGAATTTCTCGAGATCATACACTTAACGAGCTTTATTGCTTCGTTGATAATATATGTATATCTTTTTGTGTAACAGTAAATACCGAATTTAAATCTTCTTCTTCTTCGTGTCACTGCTGGCACGACTGATAGAAGAAGAATCTTCTGAGCAGTGTTGGCCCGGTTGCGACTTACGAGTTGTAGGTCATACAGGTTCGCAGTCGCACCCATTTAGGCTCTATACTTTGTGTATACCTACTTAATTTCAACACCACTGCTCTTAAAACCGTGAAGGAAAACATCGTGAGGAAACCGGAATGTCCTAGAACAAAAAATTCGAAGACATGTGACATCCACCAACCCGCACTGGGCCCGCGTGGTGGATTACGGCCCATGGAAAGAAAATAAACAACTTTTAATTGAAGAAAATATAGTGTCATTATGTTACCCTTCGTAGCCATGCAATAAAATGGAACAGTGCATTACTTCATCATAAAGCCTATTATGAATGCTTTACTAATTCAATTGTATGGGAGAAAGTGAAGTGTTTTGTATCATACGTCACTGCAGTCAAAATATTATTGCAAAGAGTGAGGATGTGGTCTCACATTCAGCGGATATTATGTTTTAATACCGTTTGTTTAAATGTTATGAAGAGAAAACAAATTGCAGGTTTTGAGTAATCAAATCTATCAAAATATTTTTAGGTCGTAATAAAGTTGGCGCCAAAATCTCATGAAATAATGATCTTGCTATTCAAAGTCAAAGTCAAACCATTTATTTCAAATAGGCACATAAGAGGCACTTTTGAACGTCAAAATTTACAAAAAAATAGAATTGATTCTAGTTGCCCCTTCAAAAAGGTAGTTTCGTATGGAGAAGAATGGGCAAGAAACTCCACCGGTTCTCTTTTAAAAATGTTTTACAATATTTTGTTTGATTACATTAATTAGATGATTATATGTGAAGACGATGCACCTAGAATAAAATTACTATACCATAATAGGTAAAATGAATTAAAAACTAAGCAATGAAAAATAACTTAATTATTAGATAGATACATGGTGTTCACATATTTACAAACATCATAAAAGTATGTTTTTCTAAAAAAAGTAAAAAAATAAGTCAGTGTGTGAGTAAAGGTTATATACCTTATATTCCTTGATCATCATCATCAGCCTGTAATGGACTGAAGATTACGCTCAGTGAAATACAGCGTTACGGAAAGGGTATATACATATATATCAAAGGCATAGATTCTTTTGGTGATAACAAACTACATGGCAACATTTTTTTAATTCAAATTCAAATTTATTTATTTTAGGACAACTAGATCCAAAGGTTAGTATACAAAAACTTAGAAACTATTCTTAGTACTTAAAAACAATTACAAAGGACAACACTCATCATACCTATACATAAATAATTCTATACACAAATGCCCCTGTGCTGAGACACCCCGCCCCGTCAAGATAACCCATAGGGAGACACCTCCCTAAAAGATACCAGACGAACGAAATGTCTCAACACTGGTGCACGTACATCTTCAGCTATCGTTTTCAGGATGCTGTTGTGACTCCCCCGCACCCTCCTCATAAGTGACACGACTATTTTCCCAATGACGGCATGAAAATCGTCAGTGTGAGCCTGCGCGAACATCTCGGAGGCACTGCTGAAACGAGGAAGTCCCAACATCATCCTGAAAATGTTATTGTATTGGACGCGCAGATTGTCCTGGGATTTTTTGGTATATCTAACATTTATAGACTACCCTGACAATACGCTTTAAATAGCGTGATCTTGACTTGGTCCGTGCAGCGGGCGAATCTACGGGCCAGCATGATGCCACGGACTGACAGAGCCCTGCGCTCCCTCTCTATGTCAACAAAATCCTTAAGGTAATGTCCAAGATACTTAAACTGCGACACCCTATCTAAGTTAACACCATTCAAAATAATGGGTGGAACAGATTCAGGGCACTTACCAGCGGCTTTAAAGACCATGTACTGACTTTTCTTTACATTTTACTTTTTTTTAAATAATACCTACACAATTATAAAGATATGAAACATTTAACTAATAAAAATCAAATGTTGCCAGTTGCCGTCCGCGCCGCCAATCGTACCGCCCGTGCCGCCGCGTGTTGTTGTGGCGCCGTGTCGTAGAGCTGTGGCAGGTGTGTGTGTGTGTACTAGGCGCACAGACACAGATAATGGATAATGACCTTCGTAGTGCAATGACACGTTTTTTCCACGAACCGACCGCGGCGAGCGATTGACACGTGCGGCTATTATTTTTTGGTCACATCCTCCTAAATAAACTGCAAATGGAATAAAATCTGTAGTTATAAAGCAACGTTTAAAATTGATTTTAATTCTCTTTCAAATCGGTAATCGCTATCACTGACGCCACACGCTCAAAACCATAGATATTAACGACATTCATCTACTCGTAATAACTGCGTCAATAACAATTAAATCCGACTGCCATCATTATAGTGCTTTACATTTGTAACAATTATTCTCAATTTTATTGATATTTCGTGACGGAAGTACTTTACTTTCATTTTTGTCCAGTATTTTACAGAATCACCTTTCTTAAAAGCTTTATTGAGAAAATCACGTTTGAAGAGTAGATTTCTTTGTTAATATGGTATTGAATTCTGAGCGCTGACCAAGATGCTGGACTATACAAAATCAGTATTTATTTACGAGAGCTTTTTAATAGGTCTGGCAGCCTATTAATTAGTGACTTTTAAATTTTTATATGTATATATAAATATATATTATAGATATAAACATTTATTAGTTTGGTCTAGTAGTGGCAAGCATGTCTGCTGCCGGTTGTGGGTTCGATTAAGGCGCAGATATATGATTTTAGTGACTTTTGAATCTGATATTACGCCTTCATATAATGCAAGTAAGCTATGCAAAAAATGTGTGTTAAACTAGAACTCATACACATCAATTCTATATTTATGTAGTTATGAATATTTAAGCATGGTAGTAAAATCCTATGTGAAATAAATTCGGGAAGTAATGTCTACCCAAAGCATAAAAAACGATATTACTTTCAAACTAATTAAGATATTTTCATGATATCTTTTGTATGAACAGACTATTTTATTATCCATACTTTTGTCTGTTATTCATATTTTTTTTTTCAAATATTCATATTTTCGTTACTAAAAATAAATATTCCTATGATACCGAACGGCGGCGGTGTGGCGTGAGCGCGACGCGCATTAGTATGTCTAAGGTCAACGGCGATTATTGGGCAGTTTTCAGGTTTCATGCTAAGAAAATTAGGTATTCTCAGTAACATCTCAATGTCTTAATTTGTGCCCGGTAAATGGCCAGTGAAGTTTTAATCCCAAGTCCTAAATGTGGGTTCACTTCACTCTTCAAGAAATACCAGGACACAGGTTGAGGTGACTAGCTTAAAATAAAAAAAGTCTAAGTAATTAAATAAATACATTGAAAATGAATCATGTTGAACTTGAACTGGGGGCCGATCGCGCTAATTTTGAACGTTAATACCAAAACTAAACCACAACCAAAACGTTACGTTAGACACATTTCGTATCGCGCTAATCATTTCAACGGAAACGATTTAGCTTTACTTTGGAAGTTACGTTGGAGGAACGATCGATCGAACAATATTCTCACAAAAAAAAGCGCGATACCGTTTCTTACACCAGCTAAACCAAAACTAAACTAAAACCAAAAACGTTCCGTTCGAACGGTAATTACGTTGAGAAATAGCGCGATCGGCCCCCTGGTCTTTTACTATAAATTCTTTTGTTCGAACTTTTAGGCTAGAACAGTCAAATTAAATTAACACCTCTTCCAAACAAAATTAACACCTCATGCTAACGTTACAAGAATCTCTAAAACTGATTATCATACGTTGACCTTCACGTTACGCATAAATACGTAACATTTAACGGTTGGTTTGACATACTGCTTTGACGAGTATCTACGTAATAAGTACCTACTGGTGATGACGTCAGATTTGTTTGGTTTTCTTTTGTTTATTTTATTTGATGGGTTGGTTGGAGTTAAGTGGTGTTGCGTGGGTAAATAATAGATAATAAAATAACATTATTTATTCTTTAAATAGGATATCCGAATCACTTTTACACGTTATAATTAAAAATAAAACCGGCCAAGTGCGAGTCGGACTCGCGCACGAAGGGTTCCGTACCATTATCAAGAAAAATAGCAAAAAAATCACGTTTGTTGTAAGGGAATTTAAAAATTAAAATAAAACAAATATATAAGGGGGCCCTTATATACTTGTTTTATTTTAATTTAATTATTTATTTTTAAAGTGAATATATAACTAAATATTTTTTGACTATTTCAAGCGTCTACCTGTTGCCGTTATCAATATCGAGCAAAAACGAGCAAAAAAACCACGTGTGTTGTATGGGAGCCCCCTTAAATATTTATTTTATTCTGTTTTTTTTTGTATTTGTTGTTATAGCGGCAACCGAAATACATCGTCTGTGAAAATTTCAACTGTCTAACTATCACGGTTCATGAGATACAGCCTGGTGACAGATGGACAGTCAGACAGACAGACGGCGGAGCCTTAGTAATAGGGTTCCCGTTTTACCCTTTGGGTACGGAACCCTAAAAACGTAAAAATAAGCTAGATGGAGTTTACCTTTCCAATCTGACTATTCCTGAGAAGAAATGGAGAAACAACCTGCGGAGTTAAAGTCTCTTTTATAGATGAGCGGATAGTTATTTGTGAGGTTAAGTTGTGCGCTGCGGTCAATATCTAGATGAGCGAGTGTTTTTTTTTATTAAGACTGAAACCCCTGGAAATTCTTCACTAGGAAAGATCGTTTGGCGTATGTGATTTCCGAACTGTACCAAATATTTATATAGCCTATGGAAAGCGTTATATTGAGTGTCTGTGTATGTCGCGTGTGACTTGTATTTATGTTCTTGATATCCGTAATACAGGGCCTCAAGTCTGCTATTACAATAGTGTCAGAATGGTCGATCATTGATTTCATAATTGTTGATTTTGACAGGTTTGGTAATCTACTATTATAATGGCGTCATTATGACTTTCCAATGGTCTGCCACTGATACTACATTGAAAGAAATTGCAAAGAAAATGATCGACCATTATGAATTTACCAGATTACGAACTTTTAGCAAAATGACAATGGCATGACAATGGGATCGTGTTGGAATGACTGAATTTATAAAAATAGCAGACTTGGGCCCCTGGTCGATTGATCAGGTTAAGCTACGCTTGCCGCATTTGGTCCGTGGATGGGTGACCATCTTTACATACCAAGCCGTGCCTCGATAACTACGTCAAGCCGTTGCTCCCGGCTGTTATTTTGTAGTTCTTTGACAGTTATTACGGGTCGTCAGAAGCCCGAATGTCTGACAACCAGTCTTACCAAGGGGTATCGTGTTACCCAGTAACTGGGTTGTGAAGGTCAGATAGGCAGTCGCGCTATGTAAAATACTGGTATTCAGCCTAGTTTAGATAAAAGATTTTTAATGCAAAAAAGCTTGTGTATTCCACACTCGCTGTATGATGTTAAAATACATAGAGAACGCTGCAGCCCATTCTCTAGTAAGTCCCTTAGTCGTCTTTTACGACACCCACGGGAAGAAATGGGATGGTGCTATTCTTTACGCATTAAAACTTTAAATGCTCTAAGCCGGCACCACACGGTACACCAAGCGCCAATCGCTAACCCGCCTGCCAAGCGTGGCTATTATGGCACACTCTCCTCTTTAGGGAAGGCCTATGTTCAGCAGTGGACGTCTTTCGGCTGAAATGAATGAATGAATTCCACACTGAGAAAGTGATGGTGTTTTTTCGTGAAACAAAAAAGTTAAGTTTTATTTTTTATTCAATACTTTGTAAGTTTTACCAGTATTTTTAAAACATGGCCCTACTAATTACAAATAACCATAAAAACGGCCTACTTTAGCCATCATCTGCTCTACTGTAGAGTTCACACGAGAACAATATAGCGCCATCATAATTACGTGCTCTATGTTAGTAGAGCGCTTTACGGTAGAGTCTGTGCTTGCTGCTTACCTACTTCTGGGTAATGAGGTATGTGATACAGCTGTAAGTAGTTTAATGTGAAGTTGATACTAGGTTTGGACGTGAAGCCGTTCGTACGATGACTCTTTAGTTCATAGTAGGATGAAATGGAAATTAAGTTCCAAGCTAGTCGTCGTACCATTCAGTAAAATTTTATCCTGGTAATTGTGTAACACGCATATAGCAGGGGTTTAATTTTGACAGTTCTACAAGATTCACTGCGTTATTTACGTTTTTATGTTAGGTATTATTTTCACTCATCTATTTTTATTTTTTTTCTGTATCTATCCGTGACATCACAGCGGGCCCTATCAGAATACCAGCGCTGCGACATTTTTTTAAGTGCCGCAGCATCATTCTTTGTTGGACTTTCTGTTTTTATTTTCATCTTTACTTTGTTTTTTTTTTTTGGTTTTGTTTTTTATGTTTATTTTAATTTGTGATCTGTGCGAGTCACAATAAATGCTTTTTCTTTTTTTAATTCCTTGTTTAGCAGACAAATTTTTCGAACATATGTAGCACACCACAATTTAAACAATGCACAGTATACACAAATTAAACTTTTTACGTGGTCAATTTAACTTCACTTATTGCTACTACAGCATGTCGGCGAGGGCATGTCCGCGACACGAAACCATGAGTTTTTCCCATACAGAAGAAGCCTACCTAAAGAAGTTTTCACTTCATAACCACATTACATTTTGAACATTATAAAAAGCCTGTCAATTTAAGAGACAATCAACCCATTTCCCACAAGATTTCTTATCAATGACTTCTCACCATCATCACCACTACCAGCTCATCGACAAATATCTAATCCTCGCCTCATTTTCTCACATTTTAACAAGTGGCGGTCAGCCGAAGAAACATCGTATAATAATATTAAAAATAATCAGAAGAATCATTATTATAATGTTGTTGCTGTTGCAGACAGAAAGTTTCAGTTAAATTAGTTTCATATAGCCGACCTCGTAATTGTTTTATCAGGTTGATAATATCTAACCTCCCATACACAAATATACCTATTTATTATTTATTTATTTGTTTTCCTCTTACATCTACCATTACAGGGTAACCCAATGCGGTAAATGCCCTTATCCTAACTTAATCATTCTAAATAGGTACTAAAATTCCTTGTGAATTCACTCAGAGAACAACAGAATAAGTCCGTCTCAATCGCTATGAGGTTGACCGATGCGTGATTGATTCAAACTTAGGGTGATAAAGTAATTATGAAGTCCATTACTATACATAAATTCGTTAAAAAAATCGTGTCGGGGGATCCCCGTCAGGAACGAGGTTCCTTACGCGATACTCGCACGCACACACACCCTCGTATATAATAGAAAGAGACAGAGAGAGACAGAAAGTCTAGCCGGGCATAACGCTTTTTGCTTACGTGACGATTCCTACCAGTCAACTCTTACCGCAAGCCACGGTAAGGAAATTCGTTCCTAGAGAAAAAAAACAGATGTCAGGATTAATAAATTTAGATATGTGAAAAGCATCTCTATCAATTACTTCTCAACATCACAACTAGGTACAAGTGTATCACAGATATCTAAGTGTATAACCCTTGCCTTATTTCCACACATTATAAACAAGTGGCGGTCAGCCGAGCAAAGAAGCGAGAGTGGGTGAAAGCTCTCGCGGGTTAAATAATACACAAGTAGGGACCGGATTGTGTTAATGTATCACTTCTGTGTATTGTTTGAAATACTTGGAAACAAAATAGTGGGTAGGATACCTACTGACAATAGACTCATATATATAAGTCTATTGTCAGTAGGTAATAATATATCCTATATCTATACATCTATCTTTATCTATTGTATATATAATTCAATAATATATAACACCCACATTTCTCCAATTAAGTTTAAGTCCTATAGAGAGAACATGCCTATTACCAATAAGGTAAGGACAGGACATGGGAATTCCTGCCAGGGTTACGAGTCTGTCCGAAAGGGATA
This sequence comes from Tiliacea citrago, assembly GCA_963921375.1. Taxonomy (NCBI): domain Eukaryota; kingdom Metazoa; phylum Arthropoda; class Insecta; order Lepidoptera; family Noctuidae; genus Tiliacea; species Tiliacea citrago. The sequence continues at coordinate 2,524,025 of OY992802.1, forward strand.
TCGTGGCCCTGGCACGCAGGCATCTGAAGGAACACAGGTGGGTTTTAGTCAGTAAAAGCCTGACACGCCCTCCCGCTCTGCCCAGAGCGGGAAAAGTTATTTGATAATTTCCAAGCAAAACAAAAACGACATGGGAATTTGATCCGATCTCAGCAGTCTCACTTGCGGCCAATAGACCAACGAGGCAATAATGTTCAAGAAAATCATTTTTTTTGTGGCATCTCGCAGGCCTACCTAGGAGGTTGTCGACTGCATAACCGGACTTTCCTGTGGGCACCTCAATAAATTAAGGTCTCCATTCAGGGCAGAAACTTATAAACCAAGCAACTCCACGGTAAGGGCACCCCCTGTGGGGTACGGACCTCGGCTTAGGGCGCCGCTGGAGGCGGACAGCAAAGGACAGGCTGGACTGGATTAATTAAATTTCAATCAAATCCTAGCCCTAAAAATAACTCTTATTCGGGCCTTATTAAGAACCTGGGCTTAAACTTGTCTCTCCGCTCTCACTGCCTCACGCTCCATCGATCAAGCAGATTACGTGACATTACGAACTAGAAAGTTATATTTTTACAAACAAATTCACACGCAACATGTTGAAACTCATCTCATTGTAACTTAGAGATGAAATTTCGTGATATTGTAGTAGTTTGTCGTGGAAGCGAAGTTTTGTGGAGCGTTTACAAGTCATTGTACTGTTTTGTTTTTGAGATGCAAATGTTGAAAGGAAATGATTTTTTTGCAATAGGCAGGTACCAGATTTTCGCAGTTTGCTCACACTAAATTTTCATTCTTATGGAGGTTTTCTGACAATTGATTGACATAATATAGAAGAGGACTGTGTTAATATTCATATGTTGTAGAAATACAACTTATTAATTGTAACTAATATTTTAAATACAAATGTGAGTTTGTGTAGACCATGATCTAGGTTAAGACAAAGGAGACTTTGTCCCAGAAATACGTTCCCGTTGGATAACCTCCACGCGGACGAAGCCGCTGGCAAAAGCTAGTATCTAATATATCTTATCAATCTCTACTTATAGAACACTTTCTTTGCTTTAGGCACTGAACCGTGAACTTTAAACTTGACATGCGCTTGGGCACTAGAGCAATGACGAAGTGTGCATTGTAAAATAGAATCAACCCGTAGATCTACTCGTTCGTATCTATCCTATTCGTACCGAGAAGAAAATAACTACTTGGAATCACTGAACATGTTTGTTGAGATGTTTTTGATGTAGAACTTTCGTCTCGCTTTCTGTGGGAGTGATTTCGTGAGCAGGGACGGAAGTTTGTAACAGGAAGTGACAGCTTGAGCATGGAATTAGTAAGTACTTTTTAATACCATGGAATCAGTAAGTACTTTATAATAGCATGGAATTAGTGTGCTTATGGAATTAGTAAGTACTATATTATAGATGGTACCTAAGTAGAGGGTCATTTCTGTCGCTGCGCAGTTGCTTATTACCAAGGTGAGCCTCGCTTTTTTTTTGTGAAACCAAGTGCCCCATGGGATCTCCCATCAGCAAAAATGACAGACTTGCAAACAAACTTTTCTCTCATAGTTGGGTAAACGATGGTGAATACAAAAAAATCCACCTGTAAAGAGGGCTACTCCGAAGCGCTAAACCGAAGTATCGGCTGAATGTTCGGCCGTTTTATAACTTTCATAGTTTCCTTTTTTAACTTTCAGTCCTTAACCGACATTAAGTCATAGTTTTGACTTTGGCTTATCTCTTCGACTGTCCTTTTTTTTTCGCCGTAGTCAGCGATAGTAAGCCGTAGTAACGAAATGACCGAACATTCGGCCGAAACTTCGGATTTATGTTCGGAGTAGACCCCGAGGTTTCTTCGATCTTTTAAAAATTTTGCTTAAGAGCGGCCAACCCGTGATACTTTTCATAGATACGCTGTAGAAACAAATTCAGTATAAGCCTGCAAAAATCTGCTTTTTTGCACAAATTTTATCTGAACTTTGGCCGTTCATAATGTAACCATAAATTGTAAATGAAAACCTCGCACCTGTAATGGCGATTCTAAATGACAAACATTTATTTCAAAGGCTTACTCAAAATCACGTACTACCTGGAACAAGTTTTATGAAATTTCCGCACACTATTTTTCGTTCAATGTTATCGCGTTCTCACTCGCTTGTCGTAGTTCTCTCTTTTCGCCCATGCAGGTGTTGACGATAGACGGACCGGGAAGGGCCCTCTTAACTGCTCATCTCCGTTATATAAGGAACTCTTGTGCAAAATTTCATCCCTCTAGCTAGACCCAGCGGTTCAGGCTGTGCGTTGACTGTCAGTTATTTTTTATCAAGTAGATAGTTACATATTTATGTTCTTCAGAAAGTTCAAGTGCATAGTGCTCGCAACCGGCGTGCGTGTATGACCAGGGGGCCGATCGCGCTATTTCTCAACGTAATTACCGTTCGAACGGAACGTTTTTGGTTTTGGTTTAGCTGATGTAAGAAACGGTATCGCGCTATTATTTGTGAGAGTATTGTTCGATCGATCGTTCCTCCAACGTAACTTCCAAAGTAAAGCTAAATCGTTTCCGCGAAATGATTAGCGCGATACGAAATGTGTCTAACTTAACGTTTTTGGTTGTGGTTTAGTTTTGGTATTAACGTTCAAAATTAGCGCGATCTGCCCCCTGATGTATGAACGTAAACGAATCAAAGGACAACGATGTAAAGAGCGTAGCAGGTAGGGTTCTATAGTTTTTGCCTACCCCCAAAGGAAGAAGGCGTGAATTTATGTATATAACTATGTAGATAGTACCTTTACTAGTGTTAATACGTAGATAATTATGAGGTTTAAATTCTACACCTACGTTCAAAGTTTATAATAAGAACAGGTGCTATATTGGTTGGTGTATTTTTATCTCATTATCCTGAACCGGTTGACGTCATCACGTCAACGCCGGCTGTCGCTGAAAACCAGCGCTGGGGGTCTGTCTCGCATAGGGTCGCAGCATTATGCTGAGCGATGGCCGTTTTGCCTGAATGTGACGCATATTTTCCCTCAACTTGTTCTGTCGTGTTTGTGTTTTTATTTCTTTGCGTTATGTTTACCGCAAATAAACGTATTTTCTTTCTTTCTTTTCTTCATTCTAAAGAAGCCCAATAAACCATAACACCATTACCACATAATAAAACGAGAAAACGACATGACGATAACAAACAAATCACTCTAACTTGTCATCTATACATCATTCGAACAGTATCTACAAATGAAAGTGTTACCTATTGTAATGTCATCTTCTTGCTCATTATGTACATAGTATTTCACTTCTTAATTAACTACTCTTGTTTGAAAGCGATTACTAGAAATTGAAACTATAAAGGTATTTATGAAAGTATTGAATTCTATCAATGGGGTCGCAAAAAACATGGGAATTATGATAACAAGACTCACAATTATTAATTAATCAGTGGTAAGTAGGATTTAAGGAGTGTGAAGTGGTTTTCAGGCGTGATGTTATTGTATGTTAAGTAGGATTTACCTAGTTATAACTATCTTTCATTTGGGTAGTAACATGGGTGTACTATAGGTACACCTCTGCCTAACCCTTCGGGGATTACAGGCGTGATATTATGTTTATGTGTGTTGTTATCTTTCATTTAGTTTTTGAAAGGCTGATCACGACATGATTTGAAAGAAAAAAACCGGCCAAGTGCGAGTCGGACTCGCGCACGAAGGGTTCCGTACCGTTCCATTATCTATAAAAATGGCACAAAATCACGTTTGTTGTGTGGGACCCCCCTTAAATATTTGTTTTATTTTAATTTAATTATTTATTTTTAAAGTGAATATATAAATAAATATTCTGTGAACATTTCAAGCGTCTACCTGTTGCCGTTATCAATATCGAGCAAAACCGAGCAAAAAAAACACGTTTGTTGTATGGGAGCCCCCTTAAATATTTATTTCGTTCCGTGTTTTAGTATTTGTTATTATAGCGGCGACAGAAATACATCATCTGTGAAAATTTCAACTTTCTAACTATCACGGTTACATATATATACAGCCTGGTGACAGACAGACAGACGGCGGAGCCTTAGTAATAGGGTTCCCGTTTTACTCTTTGGGTACGGAACCCTAAAAAAAGATGATAGAAAAATCGTTTTATATTTTTTTATGTTATTTAATATCTTATGTTTAGTTGATCAAAATTACAACAACCGATAAAAGACGATGGCATGAGATTTAGCAATGGATACATACGCTTCAAAACCTATGAAATCTGTGTCGCACTATCTTGTTTGTTTTAGTAATAAAGGCTTAGGCGTTGTAATTGGTATGCTACAACGAAATCCGATAAGATGCAGCAGCATCCTAAAAGATGGTTGGATGAACCTAAATATTTTTAATGACACTACACCATTTGTTGGGAAGCCTTAGTATGTTTTTGGATTTATAGCAAAGTTTTGTAAGACTGAAATATTCACGCAAAGCTTTAGGAAAACCAGAGTGTTTGTACCGGATGCCAAGGCCAAGATACAGTCCCTAACCACAGACAATCTAACGGTAATTCATTACATAACCTTAGCTTCGTCTAGTAAAAAGTTTTCTGCCGTTGCGAAGTTTATCTTTTGTCTTTTTCTTACAAAACTTGTAGCTTTTAAACATAAAAGAGCTTACCTCATTATGACTTACACAAATATAGTGCGAAGACTAAAACGAACAAAACCCTTTGAGTTAGTGTAGTGTAAAAAGTGTAGACATAATAGTGACAATGGCACACATTATAACACATGAACAAAGTGTTTTTATTATAATATCAGACTCTAAGAAAGTGGAACGGACTTGTGTAAAGTGCAATAAACACTATTCTAAGTTTTAAAATAAGTATCACATAAAAAATTAGGTTAGATTAAAATTGCCTATTAGTCTTAAAGGCTAGATTGTAATTAATTATTAAGAACCTGGTTCTGTTTAATAAAGCACAAAAAAAAATATGACTTGGTCATAATTTTTATAGTATCGATAGCAAGCAGAAATTAATGATAATGAAACTTATACAGAAGGAATTAAATAGGTTTGTAATTTTTCGGAAACCCAAGAAGAAAATCTTATACTGACAAATGTAGCAGTAATTAGGCAGACTTTTTGAACTTGCGAAATGATTATGACACGAGTTATAAAATTAAACAAAAACACTATCTGTCTCATTAAACATTTATATAGACAAGTTTAGTCAAAGTCAAATTATTTATTTCAAATAGGCACATAGATGGCACTTTTGAACGTCAAAATTTACAAATAAAATAGAATTGGTTCTAGTCGCCCCTTCCAAAAGGTAGCTTCGTATGGTGAAGAATGGGCAAGAAACTCCACCGTTACTCTTTTAAAATGTTTAACAATATTTTGTATCGGTAGGTCCATCAATTATATAATTAATGTGAAGACGATGCAGCTAAAATAAAATTACTATACCACAATAGGTAAAATGAATTAATAATGAAGCAATGACAGATAAATTAATTATGTGATAGATACATGGTGCTCACATATTTACAAGCAAAGTAAAAAAAAAAAAAAAACTTTTTCCTAAAATAATTAATATCAGAGTGTGAGTTAAGGTAATCACAGAGTGTAAAATAAATGTCATGAAAATAATAAAATATACAATTAAAATAGCAATCAGTTAGATTTTGTCTAGACTTTAGATCATTGTCCTATGGAGCTGGACCAGTATGTTTCCAAGCGTTCTTATCTTGGTATTAATCCTCTAATTTGTAATAAGCTTGTTTACCAGAAGTTGTCATCGTATTAGTGGTTCAGCAGCTTCAATATCATCAGGATTGTGCCGGAATATAACAGTTCTTCGTGGACGTGGTACGACAGCGGATCCTTTCACATCTTCTTCTGTCATCAGAAGACAGCCGCCACACCTGAGTGCCACACCGTAACCATCGATGTGACGCTCTGCTAGAGTGACTGCCACCAGCCAGTGTCACTCTTATCCGACCTTTTCGGTGATTCCAGTAACTTCGTAACAAAAATAGACGGCGCCACTTGTTGCGCCGTCATGTTTTATGTATGTATTTATTTTATACAGCGTGTTACGGAAAGGGTATATACATACAAGCAGGGTGAAGAGTGCATCTGGTTCAGAATCTCTGTACAAAATTTCAGCTCAAAAAGAATAACTTTGAAAATGTTTGATATTTTTTTTATTTGTATAGTTTATTTAATTTGAATCATAACAAAAGTGTCACCGCACTACGAGGGTCATTATCCATTATCTGTGTGTGTGCGCCCAGTACACACACACCTACCATAGCTCTGCGACGCGGCACGCGCCGCACCGACATGCGGCGGCGCTGGCGGCGGGATCAAAAGAATGGATTAAATGTGTAACGATCAGCTGAATGGGTCTAGTGATGTGTAGAATTCAATTGGAAACATTTGATTTTTATTAGTTAAATGTTTCTTAACTTTATAATTGTTTGTTTTGTTTTTTTTGTTTTTTTTAAAAAACGTTGCCCCACACTAGGAATTTCTCCTGTATCGTGGGTGCGTTTACAAACATTTAAACTCACATACACAAACAGCCAGACCCGGAACAACAACTTGTAGGTCATACAAATATTTGTTCCGTGCGGGAATCGAACCCGCGACACGCAGCGCGGCAGTCAATTGCTTAACCACTGCGCCAACCGTGCCGAATTATATAGGTATTATTAAAAAAATGTTGCCATGTAGTTTGTTATCACCAAAAGAATCGTGCCTTTTTTATGTATATACATACCCTTTCCGTAACACGTTGTATATGTAAATGGTACACCACAGACTACCTGCAGTATTTTCTCTCCTTCCCCCTTAATTCATCCATCTTAATTGATCGCTTTTAGTGATGAGACCGCCCATTGTGTCACCCCCTGTAAAACTAACTTTATATCTGTACTATTTATGGTGTAAATGACAAAGAGTATTCTATGTTTATATTATTTTCTATCTACACATAAATGGTGAATCTTTCACGACAAGAAATCCCTTACATATCGCATGCTAACGGAATTTCTCACAGTCAATTACCACAGGTCGTGTCACGGGAACCCAACCGTCAATAATTAGGTGCCCCACACAACATTGTGCCTAGGTCGCCTTCTAGCTCGTCAGGTCAGATAAAAAGTAAAACAATAGCTGCCTATGTTATAGTTCATTTAAATGAGAACGATGGCATCGGGCTCTCTTGAACTTGTATTATGTGTCTGTCTGTGGAGGTTAGCATGCAGTTTAGCCTATATAGGCATAGTTTTGCGGGGTTTTGGCGAATTTTGTATGAAAAAAATTCATATTAATTGCATACAAATATCTTATCTTTCAGATTTTTACAGTAAAATTCTGTATGTTTAATAAATTTTTGATTATTTTATGACCACTTATCTGTCTGGCCTGTATTTTCCCACTCTAGGGCAGAAAGCGCCTTTTCCCATGCCCACACAATTCTGTTGTCTGCAAATTATAAGCCAGTCCCTTCGGTGGGTGAAGTCCTGCCGTATTAACCTCGGTCTGGCACGGTGTCACCTAGTGTTCAATGGGACCTACTCTGTGGTTATTTTAGTCCACAGTTCATCCGACATGCAACACATATAAGATTATTTTATAGGCCTTCTTTATTTATTTGTGAGCTGCCCGATGTCCTGCGATTTGCTTATTTTAAAAGTTCTACTCTTATATATGGTGTATCTATTCATACACGAAATCTCTTAAGGGGTCATTGTACTCATCATTATGAACAACTTTTACTACGGGACCAAACCTGAAATCGTGAAAAGAAAATCAGCTGTTCCCTTCCCTTTGTGTTCGCATAACTCGTTAAAATGTAGGGAACAGCAAAGCTTACTGCCCGGGGTGCACCGTAAATTTAAGTATCGCCTGAAGGCTATTTTAATGCATGCAATTGCACACAGTGAAAGCGAACTTACGAATTGAACAAAATGGCGCAGCTAACTTCAACCTGCAGTACATTCCTTACTTTTACTTCGAACTTGACCTGCATTCTTCCATACGTTGTCAATGTTACCGTGTAAGAATCAAATCTGTGTCAAATTACTGACATCTACTTGATATGGTCGTCACGCGTGCCTCCGAATCACAATGTGTTTACGCTCCATTCAGTTGTTTTTGAAAGTATAATTATATGAGTATTTTGTTCATTGCACTTTCGTTGTTCGTTTGTTTTTATGAAGATTTTGCACAGTAGGTGTAGAATGGGTGCAGTGGTGTGCGGCTGTGGAATGTGAGGTTTTGAGTTCCATTTACAGGTCGTAAGTAGGCGATTGAGTACCTAGCATTAAAATATAGATAACATCAAATATACCTTAATAGATATTTTAGTAGATTTTCCGAGTCTGAAAAAAAGACGTGATTTCTTTTAAAGCAAACTGCATACTGATTTATAGACATTATGAAAACACAATATCAAACCTCATTTATTCAAAAGGACATTATTTTAAAATCACGACAACACTCCCCCAAAACCCTTTATCATACGTTTACGTGCATGGATCCCAAAGAAAGATACTTCAAACTGTCATACACCATGTTCCATTCACCATTCAAAAGTTTAACACTACAAATGCTTGCGTACATAAACTCGTATAAATATCCGCGCGCTCAGTGTCCGGTTTGTATGTTTCGAGGTAAATCGCTCTGCGACGCACTTTCCAAGTAAATTGCCTACACATTTATATCGTGTGTGTGATGGTGCATCAAATGGCGTGCCATGATGAGTGTTAGATGTCCATTTGATTTCATTTCTGTTTTTTTCTCAGGTACTTAATTGAAAAATTTGGGACTTTTTAAGATGAACGTAAAAGCGTAACCACGTTATGGTAATGAATTGATGTTACGCGTGGTTGTTACGCTTATAAATTTATATGTAAATACATTGAATGTTACGGTTTGTGCATGGTTTAATGTTCAAAAACGTTAATGCTTGTAAACAGATGAGTGAAACTATGTTAAGAAGATTGAGTAGGCTTTATTTAGCCTTTAGTATTGAGGAAGAGGCGATCTTGTAATAAAAGTGGTGATTTTCGGAAAAAGTGAAAAATCTTTTTTGAAAATTATAAACTTGGGATGAAAGTGAATGTCAATGTGAGAGAGCGAAAAGGGAAATAAATTAGTAAGCTTAATTTGTTCTTTGTCTACGGTATTGTGCCAAATAAACATGTTTCTTTCTGTATTTCTGAAATTAAATAGATACCTAGTAGAGTTTTTTACTCAGCAGATTTAATAAAAATAACGACATGATAACATAGGTTTTCTAGACACTTTGTAGGTAAACCCGAATTTAACAGATCAAGACCAATCACATTTATTCGGTCAACCAAGCCTCAAATCTCTATTTTCAGATGTGATGGTATGCCCCAGGATGTGCCAATTTACATTCAATAGATCGAATTAAACGGCACCCATTTTGGATAGATTACGGTTGTGGAATAATTATTCAAATACAGTAATGTATTTCGGTTTTCGGATTTGAGGAAAGTGTTATCCGAATTTAGATGAATTTTATGCGTGTGCAGTGAAAGTGTTACATTCAAAGTTGCGTTCATAGTTAGTTTTCTATTTGTGGGCGTCCAAACAAAAAGGGTCCAGTTCTCGGCATTTAGTTTCCGAGATATACGCAATTTTGTAAAGTTGGGTGAAAATATTGCATTTCGCGATTTTAATTGATTATTAACTAATGCTCAATTATCTATAAACTCTAACCGTCTTATTACAAAACAAGGTTTATCTTCAGACCCACGTTTTACCCATGGAGCCATTATTAAATTTCGAACTTTATTCCGTCTATGGTAAAGTTCCTAATACAAAACTGACAACTTAGTACCGAACTAAGTTTTCAGTTTTGTATAACGAACGGTATTTCAATCACAGTTACGTTCTTATTACAAAACCTGGCTGCATGGTTTAAGCCATGTCAAAATATAAATCTTGTTTTGTAATAAGGGGGATATAGTTTTTCTCAAATCAAGCTTCTTCAGAGTATCAACTTCAAAAGTCTGATAAAAAAATGTGCCAGTTTTTGAATATTTTTTTTAATCCTTATTATCCATTGACTATTCTAATACTAGACAATAATACTATGCTAATCTAGTCTTAACTCGATACCCCACCACTGAACCCTTTTTGCTTGGACACCACATTTATGTCTAAAAAAAAATAACTTAAATTACATCACGCCTTTTTTCCTCGAAGGGTTCAGGCAGAAGTGAATCTACAGTTCACCCACATTTTACCAGTTATGTTTAAGTCCTAATTAATAAAAACCGGCCAAGTGTGAGTCGGACCACGCACAATGGAGGGTTCCGTAATTTGGATGAATTTATCTTAAGAACAAACTTAACATTGTAGTTGAAATCATGTTTTCCCATACATTCCAACTGCAAATGTAAGTTGGTCGACTATTACTCGCTAACTTGTAGAGCCTACTTCGCTGTGATAGTTTTCCTTTTAACTTCAATATAATATGCTACTGCCGTGATTTTTTCACATTCAAAAACAAACATTTTGATGACAGGAGACACTTGACTCTAAAAATATTTGCACTTTAATGCTTAAGATACCGCAAACGGATCCCTGAATCGAAAAATGGTGTTCATAGACTCGCAATATTTTTAAACATAATATCCTAATACACCCCAACCACCAGATCAGTGGCCGCCTAGTGGTAATGGCACCGACTTACGAGTTGTGGGTCGTGGGTTCAAGTCCAAGCAGGCGCTTTACTTTGTGTAAATAATTTCACTACCACTGCTCTCAAAACGGTGAAGGAAAACATCGTCAGGAAACCTGCATGTCCTAGAACTAAAAAAATTCGAAGACATGTGACATCTACCAACCCGCACTGGGTCCGCGTGGTAGATTACAGCCCACTCCCTCTCGAATAACCTCTCGGAGGCCTGTGTCCCAGCAGTGCACAGTGTGGCAGCAGCCACACGCGTCGGTCGATCAGGTTAAACTATTCTTGCCGCGGATCGTGGATGGGTGACCATCTTTACATACCAAGATACTTCCGTGCCTCGGAAACCAAGTTAAGCCGTTGGTCCCGGCTATCATTAGTGGATCATTCACAGTCGTTACGGGTCGTCAGAAGCCCGAAAGTCTGACAACCAGTCTTACCAAGGGGTATCGTATTATCCAGTAACTGAGTTGTGGAGGTCAGATAGGCTGCATCCGGTTATACTGGAAGCCGACCCCAAGATGTTTGAGAAAAGGCTAAAGGCCAAGAAATCGACTTACCAGGATATGTTTATGTCTGCTATGTACTCTGTAGTATCTCAGACTAAGTATATAGAGCTAGGTTTCTAGCACAACAAGGCCAGGGACGATACTTGCTTGGTACAGTCGTGGTGATCTTAGAACTTACAACTTTGACTTAAACATAATGCAGCCTTTTCAGCTTTAAATGTCGATATTTTTTTTGAAGACAATAATAACTTTTATAATTAACTCAGTATCATTAAAATCAGGTGTAGTATTTTTTTAAGTATTTAAAAGTTTATTGTAAATCGTAATAATAGCTACAATAGAATAAATGAATCCCTATAGGTTCAAAAGTCTTATAATTACGGAGCTTTCATGAATATTTTTATATACTTTTCTTTTTGTACCATTTCTTTTTTATTATATACATATACCTCTATATCTTAAACATGATAGTTAATTTAATAAGTTAGAATAAAATTATATCTTGTATTATTTTGTAACCCTAGCGATTATTTGCATTATTTTCAATGTATTGTCCTATAGTTAATCTGTGAACAGCGTTGTGGGCTGCAATATTTTCTATAAGTTTTGTGTATTTCTTGTTTCTATGTTTTATATTGTAGCTGTTTGTTGTTACTTTTGAATAAAAAAATAATAAAAGATAATATATAAATGTTTCCTTTAACAACTGTGGTTTTGTTTGCTAACCAGAGTACTTACCTAAGTTGTTAGCTTAAAATAATGCTAGTAATCTTCCAGATATCTTTTTCGTTAGAAATGGCGTTCAAAGACACATCAATCTCAAATAATACCCTTATAGCTAGCTAGACACAATCGGTTGCCTGGTCACCTATCAAGAATAATAAATTGAAAATGGACGGAAACAATATAATATCAGATATCAAAATCATAATAGACAGCGTCTAAATACCCTCTCTTCATAGGTCGTTTTCACATAATTTAATTTTTCTTCTTGTCTGTACCCACCCGTCCCGATCGCCCGCAGCCGCGTGCTTTGCTTCTCACATAATAGCCACTTCCTCAGTGCACCTCAGGATGTCCGGTCGTCGGGAAATCTTAGTTCACCTTCTATGGGTAATATCTAGCCCTACTTTGTGGAGGAAAAGCGAGATTTAATCTTGAAAAGTTTGTTATAATAGAAGAAAATTGGGCAATTGGAAAGTTGGCAACGTTGCAAATATCTGTCAAATATTTCGCTGTTTGGATTAATTTGTCAATAATACTAAATGACATATCGCTTATGAAATATCGCTCTATTGTGTGCTTTAAATATTGATTGAATTCGGTATGTAAAGTAAAAATTAATCTATGCTGATTCCAAAACCATTTCGAGATTTTAAGCTTCTAAGACTTATTTTTCTATTAATAGGTCTTAAAATTATAAGATCGTATTTATTTTCACAAAAATACTTAATATCACTTGACTTTTATTTGACCTCTAAATGTCATCCAAAGTAGCCTGAATTGGGAACTTTCAGTGCCTCTTGTAATTAAATAATTAAGTTGTTCTTTATGTGTCAAGTGTCAATGTCAACGACAAATTTACATGAAGCACGTAATATTATTCTATTCAGATAAGTAAATAGTGTAGTTTTTCACCAGCGGCCGACAGTAAAAGTCGAATCACATCGATGTATCGCCTCAGGAAAGCTTAACTTACGTTCAAATGATCTTCACAATATAACAAACGACGCCGACTAGTACTCAACATTTACTTCCTCGCACCATTTCTTTTTTAAGTTTATTTTACTAACAATCAATTTGTGTCGGCTATTTGTTGTGGTGTTTATACTTGACGGTATAAACCACGTAGCAGAAGTAGTCTTTGATCCATTCATTTTATTAATAAGCTATAACTTTAAACTAAAGGTACGGAAATCGCTAAACTATGAAATTTAAACAAATTAAATTACATTAATTAAATTAATTTACTTTTAAATAAGTTTGAAACGTGGCAAAAATATATTTATTTTTCAAGCTATTCGGGCTACTTTGGAAATCAGTACGAACAATACTTTAAAAAAATATATAAAAATAACTACAGCTTGTAAAAACAAAAAGATGAAAGTATGTGTTTCAAATACTCTTATCTTTAAAATAAAAATATAAAAAACATACCTAAAAAATAATTTACATACCGAATTGCAATCATTTATATCGTTTCTGAAAGCACCTTTTCAAGAAAAAACCCAATAAAAGTGAAGATACCCAGGATTCTGTCATGATTATTTAATGTTATTTATACAATTATATTTTATGATTCGCTCATTATGTAGCATCCTTTAAAGCTTAACTCATACTTGGTGAGCTTAAATTCCAAATTCCGCTAGTTAAGTAGAAAGATTTATTTTTTAGGGTTCGATACCCAAAGGGTAAAACGGGAACCTCATTACTAAGGCTCCGCCGTCTGTCTGTCTGTCTGTCCGTCTGTCACCAGACTGCATCTCATGAACCGTAATAGGTAAACAGTTGAAATTTTCACAGATGATGTATTTCTGTTGCCGCTATTAAAACAAATACTAAAAAACAGAATAAACTAAATATTTAAGGAGGCTCCCATACAACACATGTGTGTTTTTTGCTCAATATTGATAACGGCAATAGACGCTTGAAATATTCACAGAATATTTAGTATTATTCACATTAAAAATAAATTATTAAATTAATATAAAAAAATATTTAAGGGGGCTTCCATACAACAAACGTGATTTTTTGCCGTTTTTATAGATAATGGTACGGAACCCTTCGTGCGCGACTCCGACTCGCACTTGGCCGGTTTTTTAGAATGAAATCTGTATAAAGAACATCACTGCGTTTACAAGAGAAATTCACATCGGTATTTATGTTGAAGACGTGCATTTTTTATCGAATCATCTGAACTCATCTGTCACCCTGTGAAGGGTTTATGTACCATTACATAAACCCTTCGTGCGCGACTCCGACTCACACATGGCCGGTTTTTTTTGCTCGTTTTTACTCGATATTGATAACGGCAACAGGTGGACAGTTGAAATATTCACAGAATATTTAGTTATATATTCACTTTAAAAATAAATAATAAAATTAAAATAAAACAAATATTTAAGGGGGCTCCCATACAACAAACGTGATTTTTGCCGTTTTTATAGATAATGGTACGGAACCCTTCGTGCGCGACTCCGACTCGCACTTGGCCGGTTTTTTAGAATGAAATCTGTATAAAGAACATCACTGCGTTTACAAGAGAAATTCACATCGGTATTTATGTTGAAGACGTGCATTTTTTATCGAATCATCTGAACTCATCTGTCACCCTGTGACATAGTTTAACATATTGTAGCTATGCCTATTTCCTGTATTGCCTAGTGATGTGCTGCAAGATACTCTAGGAATATCGATATTATAAGATTTTAATTAATAGCAACCTTCTGAACCTTCTTCGTTTTTATGATGACTTATAATAGTTATAGTTCATGAAGTTGAACTATTCGGCATACCTGGTTGCTCTAGTAACTTTTTGGAAATTCTACTGCAATAAGAATCCTTGGACAGCAATACCTAGCTTGGGTTTATTTTATCAGTCATATTAGTTATAGTATTTTTTTATAATGAAGCGACACGTGCTTTTCTGGTGGTAAACAAGTGTAAAATACGATTACGGTGTATCTATCTAGCAATAGTAGAACATCGTTAGATAAATAAATCATAATTTCAGCCGAAAGACGTCCAGTGCTGGACATAGGCCTGCCCCAAATGGGTTTGCCATAATCGCCACACTTGGCAGGCGGGTTGGCGATCGCAGTATGGTGTTAAAATGCAAGGAGAACGCTGCTGCCCATTTTCTAGTACCTAAGTCCCTTAGTCGCCTTTTACGACACCCGCGGGAAGAAATGGGATGGTGCTATTCTTTACGTCCGGCACCACACAGACACGGACAGATATATAAATAGAAAGTTATATTTCTAAGAATGATAACTATAATCATTAGAATCATTAATACATCTCTGTAAGTTAGATTTGTTCCCCAACGTCATGATTTCATGAAAAAGTCTTTAAATGGGACAAATCTAACTTAGAGAGATGTGTTAATGATTATAATTCTGTAAATACATATCTGTTATAGTTGCAAATCATATTTTGATCAAGATACAACCTGACACTGACCTGCAAATTGCAAAATATGTAAGAAAATTTGAATTTCGCGGGCTGCAGCTGCGACACCTTAATGTTTTTAATGACACCGTTCACAGCTGATTGATTCTTATCGAACATTTTTTAGGTATCTATAACAAGTTTTTGCCAGTCTATCGATATTTCGAGTAAAAAGCATCACTATACATACAGTAACCTGCTTTACACCATACACGGTATGTGGGATGAATGTAAACTTCACTTTTGATATCAGGCGGGGCTGAACGCGTGCGGTACGTGTACGAATTCTTTATCTGTGTTATTTTAGAAAAAAAACATTTGTAAGTACCTATCATGTACACATGGCTATATATCAAACTATACATTTCCAGTATAAGCTGACCTCTCATTGTACGGAAATCCTGGAAATGTATAGCTTGATATGTAGGCTGTGTGTACAGTCAACTCTTTTATATCTTCGTCGGTTTTCAAATTCATGCCTATATCTTCCCTTTGAATCTATACGGCCCTGAGGCACTGAGCAGATTATTGAATAGAAAACTATGACATATATTATTTATTCGATAACGAAGATCAGAGCACTATTGCATATAAAACTTTGCTTATTTAATTATTTACTTGATAACAAAGATCAAAACGGCATACGCATTTGTCCAGTATCGAGCTGAAATAAACCTCAAATCTTTTTATTTTTTTGCCGGAGTCTGTTCGTGTCACATTTTTAATTCGGTCTTACATGTAAAGAAGATAGCTGATTGTCATTCCGCGGTATTTATTTTTTAAAAACGTTGCCCCACACTAGGAATTTCTCCTGTATCGTGGGAGCGTTTACAAACATTTAAACTCACATACATAAACAGCCAGACCCGGAACAACTACTTATAGGTCATACAAATATTTGTTCCGTGCGGGAATCGAACCAGCGACACGCAGCGAAGCAGTCAATCGCTTTACCACTGCGCCAACCGGGAACTTCATACAGAAGAAGTTATTACGAATATCCAAGTGATAAATAAGTTAACGAGGTTCTCTGTTCGCAACAAAACAGTTACAATAAACTTTAAAAAATGGGAAAACGTATCTAAAATTAATATAAATTTGTAATTTGGTTATGTAAATGTAAATTGACTATTAAAAGCATAATTATCTTATTTATTTTTCTCATAGACGGGGATGAAAAGCAGAGTGTGCCCCACGGTACTAAAATTATTTAACCTCGAGCGACGTACTTTGAATCCCTTGCTACGCTTAGGATTCTACTCTAGAATCTTGCGCTTCGCTCTGGATTCAAACAATCGCTCTCGCCCTCAATAAATTATTATGGTCCCATAAGACAGAATCTACTATTACAGAGACCTCTATGAAATGATTTCGAAACTAAGTGCGGAGAAAGGTACAGTGACAGAGTTTGTAGTTGCCTCCACCATGTATAGAGGGCAACGTATAAAATAAATGTTGTTTAAAGAAAGTAAAGTGGTGACAGCGCCACCTATGAAATTAATTTATGAACTATTATCAGTAAAAAACGAGGAAAGTGACGGAAAATTTTACACTTTACGTACAGGTTGTTTTAGTACATTTAAGTGCTACAAGATGTCGTATGGTGCCGTGTGGTGCAGGACGGTGCCGTGTGGTGCCAGACGGTGCCAAGCGATTGCCGACCCGCCTGACAAGCGTGGCGATTATGGCAAACCCCCCCTTGGGGGAGGCCTATGTCCAGCAGTGGACGTCTTTCGGCTGAAATGATGATGATGATGAGATGTCGTATAACTTTGTAGTGTGTAACAACTTTCGTCTCGCTTTCTGTGGGTGTGATAACGTGAAAAGGGACGGTAGTGTGTAACAGGAAGTGACACTTGAGCATGGAATAAGTAGTAGTACTTTATAATAGCATGGAATTAGTGTACTCATGGAATTAGTAAGTACTAAATAGATTGTAACTAGAGTGGGTTAATTTCTGTCGCTGCTCAGTTGCTTATTTATTTATTATAGTATTACCACTTACATTACCAAGGTTAGATGTTACACATCCTATTCGACTACTGTAAGGATCGCTCGTTTTTTTTTCTTAATTTAGCTGACGCCTTTGTATCCGGTTTTCGAGGTAATGTAAATTTTATTCAGTTCGGATACCACATTGGTTCAATAAAAGCAATACAAATGTTTTCAATAGCTGACCTACGAGTGCCGTTTTTCTAAACAATAATGATCTATGCTATTTACCATTCATTCCTTACTAGCTGACCAGACAGATGTAGTCCCGTCCAAATTTCAATAATTCATACAAAATTCCCATAGAAAGTTCACTTTCAGTTTTCCCAAAAAAAAAATATTTCCTTAAAAACCAGATTCGGACGATAATGAATACCTATTTTAATACTAAAACTTGCCAAATTGGTCCAGCCGTTCTGAAGTAATGCGCTTACCAACGAACAGCATTTAGCTCATTTAGCCCAGCCAGCTGGCTAATTCCTTAATGAAAATAATAAATATGTAACTTGTAAAAACCTTTGCGAGGAACATATTAAAATAGAGACTAGTTAGGACTAAATACTGATCGAGCAATTAGTTACTTATAACTGTGGTTTTCTGCGCTAGGGATCGCTGCTTCGATTCCCGATAGTGAAACTATTTATGTAAACGACCCACGAAACAGGAGAAAATATTTGAGTGGGAAAAATAATAAAAAATGGTACAAAGTAATCAGCGAGCAACCATAACATAAGTCATCGTCACAATAGTATTGCATCAATTATTATGTTTGTAAAATGTCGCAACTACATTGACATAACACTATCTTGTTCATTTTGCACCAATTTACTGGTGAAAGTATTTAAAAAATAAAATAAAATCGTTCAAAACCACAGTGAAAGTCTATCGGCCGTTCAAGAGAAAAGTGGGTTCTAGCCTTTTTCTGTTTTTTTTACACAAGTATTTTAAGTTTATTTGTATGGCTTATTATAAAATTCTTTAGAGAGAAACGAGATATTCTTTGATTATTATTTTTATCTTTCATAATTCGTACTTGGTGATTCTTTCGCAATATAGTCAGGTTATTTATTTGCTGAACTGATTCAAGATAGTAATACATTTTTATCTACGTTTATGGTAGCTTGCAAGCATTCACAGTAAATGGTCTCTGTAACAAACTTATAGTAAAATCAGTAGGTAGGTAGGCTTTTAACAGATCGTCTAATAATAGTATTAAAACCATTTCCGTCGAATTTGGTATTCGGCTCGCAAAGGTCTTTCGACTCAAGATATACACTTTGTGCACATGTTTGCGTTGAATACCTAATAATGTCGTCAATTTGTCAGATTTTTCACTTTTCCGCTTCCCTCATTAGACAAATACAAGCCTTAGGCCCTGTTCACACGGCTATCATCAGTACGATATTTGACTGTATGAGTTTGGGTTCACCGCGTAGTTTCATACTGTGTTTTTAAACAGTATGAACAGTGGGATTTTGATATGTGATCCCAACTTTTTACCGTAATAATATCATACTGACAATCACCGAGTGAAATGGGGCCTAACGAATCAAAACATCACTTCACTTATGCACCCAGAGTATCCATCGAATTCTACCAATGTACCCCCAATGGATGTTAGCAATTATGACTTTATTCCATGGTAGAGGTGGGTCGATCGTGCCTTGAATGAAAAGCGTTTTATGAGATGTAATGAAGGCAGTCCTTAATTTTGGACTGAGAACTGTTTTCTGGTTTAGAAGAAAGAAAAGAAAGAAAATACGTTGATTGAATTGTGAATGCAATCAATTCACAATTCTTTATTGCATTCCATTGTTAGTAAAACAGGTGGTAGGCTTAAAATTAAAGACACAATTATGGACCCTGTCGGGCACAGCATAGTAGGAGAGAGGAGGAAGAGCGCTTATTTGTGTTTATGTTATTAAGGTATTCTAGTAATTGTATTTTTATTTTATGACTATCTACTTTTTCTTCTTCTAATATTGAATTTATTCATGCACCTATTTAGTAAATATATTGATTTAAACGCACACACAACGCACATGTGCGTGGTTTTGCGCCAACCTTCAAGCCCCCGCAACGCACCGGTGCGTGGTCTGCCGCACGCCATTATCAGTTGAACTTCTACTGAGAGAGTAGCACCCGCTTGAGTAAGTAGGTATTTTTTATGTTATACCTTTATAGTTTTAGTTGGTTTTTCCTTTATTGATATAGTTTTGTAACATAAATTATAAAAGCTAACTTAACTGTTTTGCTTGCCGGAGTTGGTCCGTAGATGGGTGACCAAAATCTTTACCGAGACTCATCCGTGTCTTGGAAAGCACGTTAAACCGTAGGTTCCGGCTGTCATTCGTGAATCTTTGATAGTCGTTATGGGTCGTCAGAATCCCGTAAGTCTGACAACCAGTCTTACCATGGGGTATCGTATTACCTAGTTTCTGGGTTGTGGAGGTCAGATAGGCAATCGCTCCTTGTAAAATACTGGTAGTTCCGCTACATCTGGTTAGACTGGAAGCCGACCCCTACATAGTTGGGAAAAGGCTAGGCAGTATTATTGACTTTTATGAAAACAATCATCATCTGCTTATCTTTTTCCCAATTTCGTTGGGATCGACTTCCAGTCTAATGGAAGAAGCTGAATGCCAGTAATTTACATGGAGCGACTGCCTATCTGACGTCCACAACCCAATATTTGGGTAACCACGATACTCCTTGGTAAGACTTGAAAACATTAGGGATGAGGGATATTTTAAGAATGCTAATATCTTCCACATTGTATGTCTGGTGGCCGTCCTTATCCTATACACTGTGTACATCACATCACACCATATGAAGATCGAGGCAATTCAGCTGTTATTTCAAACAAATACAGTACGAAGACGACGACGACGACGACGACGACGAGCAAAACCTTTTGAGTTAGTGTTGTGTAAAAAGTGTAGACATAATAGTGACAATGACACACATAATGCACACATAAACAAAATGTTTATAATTATTATTTTACCAGACTCTAAGAAAGTGGAACGAACTTTTGTAAAGTACAATCAACACTGTTCTAAGTTTTAAGATAATTATCACGTAAATAATTAAGTTACAATAAAATTACTTGTTAGTCTTTTATGCTAAATTGTAATTCGAAATCGAAATCAAAAGTCATTTATTCCAACTAGGCTGAGAATCAGCACTTTTCAAACGTCAAAAATTACATAAGACAGTCCCCCTAAAACGCCCACCGTTCACCACTTCCTAGTGAAGAAGAAGTGGCGCAACAAACTCCCCAGCAGTACAGCTGTCTGTTTAGATATAAAATTATTGAGAACCTGATTCTTATTAATAAAGGATTTAAAAAAAAATGTGTACATGAGTCATTTCATTAGCCAATAAACATAGAATATTTTCTAGATCAAAATCAAAACCAGTACAAAAATAAAACACACAATTTATAAAACAATAATTTAATAAATAAACAATAAATTATACACACCCACAAATAAATAACGTTTATACCCTACAAACTATCCTCGTATTGCTTCCACCCCCTATAAGGGAGGGGTGTGATGTCACTGACATCCCTCCTTCGTCTATGGTGACCGTGGTGACCTGCGTAGATGACCTGGTGGTCGTCTCCTCCTTCGTGAGAGGTAAGCTTCTTGACACCGACGATGGCTGCCAGCATGAGGGCGAGGGCTGATGCGGCTAGAGCCTGAGGAGAAGAAGAATATTATTTCCATAAATTAAGTAAAAGTTGTGGGCGCAAAATGATGGTTAACTTCCCAAATATAAGAACGAATTTCCATCGCCGATCTTTTTCTGGGACATTGAGAAGTGCTGGCCCTGGAGTCTCGACATACACAGCGATCGCTTTACGACCGAATTCGGTCGCAAAGTACAACTGGGATCTCTAGACATTCAAAATTGCTTGATAAGCACGAAAAAATCGTGTCGAGACTGCAGGGCCTGGAGAGGTGGTGATTCTAGCTTAGAATTTAAAATTACGATGTTGGCAAATGGATATTTATGTGATTACAGATTTTTGTGAAATTACATTTGAACATAACTGCCGAAATGTGGGTGTACTATATAATAGGCCATCTGCCCACAGCATATACCTTCCCTTCGAGGCAAAACAGGCGTGATGTTATGATAATATGTCAAATTACATTGTAAGTTGGACTATTTCTAAAAATATAAACTACAGCTCGCTAGGTTGCATTTGGTAGCTTGCAAACTGGAACGTGGAAGGGGAAAGAATAGATCAGCCTTTTTGTCAGTTGTAATAAAAATAACTTCATCTTAATGGAAACGCTAGGAAGGTAAACCAAGGTAACCAATATAGCCCGAAGAATTGCCAAACTTAAGTGGCAGTGGGCAGGGCACATTGCTCGCAGAACAGATAGCCGATGGGGCCGAAAGGTTCTGGAGTGGCAACCGTGTACTGGAAGACGTAGCGATGGAAGGCCTCCTACAAGTGGCGTTATGTCCAGCAGTGGACGTCTTTCGGCTGAAATGATGAGGAAAACGCTGAGCTGAAGTTTAGTTTAAAAGCTTCTCCGTTATTAAAAAAAAAACGAGTTTGCTTTAGACCACACGACTGAAGTAAAACTGACAAATAACTCTCTCTCTTTCTATCTTACATAACTTATATCTCCCTCTCAACTTCCATAACGCTCTCGTCACGCATTCACCATAGCTTACTCCCCAAGTCAAGCGTGCTTAAAGAAGTTTTACTTCAAAAAGTACTATAGTATAACTATACTATTATCAATTATAATTATTTGCCACATATGTAGGTACCTACACACTCTTAATTACCATCCAGACCATACGTAATCACTACATAATTGTTATAAAACAAAGTCCCCCCGCCGCATAATTATCTCTGCTTGTCTGAACGCGATAAACTCAAAAACTACCGAACGGATTCTCATACGGTTTTCACCAATGGACGGAGTAATTCATGAGGAAGGTTTAATGGTGTATAATTCATTAAGGTTTTGTGTATGATGTTTTATCAAGCGCTGAATACCGTGTGAAGTAGGAGCGGGTCGCTAGTTAAATCATAAAGAAGCTGTAATATACATTTTTTATTATTGTAAAAAGTAAAAATAAATTAATAAATTGTAGTAATTTTATTATTGTATAAAGTTAAATCCAATCTTTGTTCAAAGGCATACTATTCTATCAATGACTACTTAGACGATAAGAATAGTTGGTCGCTGTGATTAACTCAAGACAATGTTCATGTTCTTTCTCCAGAATTAGCGTACCTACTGACAGGTTATATGAGTTCATATAATTGTTTATTTTTATTTGACTGTCTAAGTCAATTTATTTTTATTTATTAGTGACATAATATACTCATGAAAATGTTTTTTTTATGAGTTGTATTGCAATAAGTGGTTAGCTAGCGACCTAGACAATTGATTATATTATTCTTGCCTGAGCAACCGGCAGCAAGTTCGTCATGCTCCCTTAGATGTCACTGCTTGCGGTAGCGTCGGGGGTCGGGTTGCCTCCTTCCCTCAAATATGGCGAGGGGGGTGATGGCTGATCTTTGCGTTATGCTCGTGAACGGGTGCTGCTTGTGGTGACTGGTCGTCTTGCTGACCAGGGTTTTATTATTGTTATTAATGATTAACTGTTTTTTATTTTACTACGATGGTGCTAGTTTATCATTTTTGACTTCGAGTTGCAGCTATAGCTTTGTGTGGGCGGGCACGCCCATTATGCCTGGAGGCTTTTATTTAGGTACGTTCTGTTTACGTTATTTCTGCTTGAGTATAGTTTTCAACGATTTTTATGTTTTTTTTTGGTATAGTGGCGTGTGCTAGCTAACATAAGGCAAATAATCTAATGTTGTGTTGCGTAATGCAAATTCTTTTCATTTTATTGTATAGATTCAAGTTTTATATCTGAACAGACAGCTGTGCTGCTGGGGAGTTTGTTGCGCCACTTCTTCTTCCCAGCTAAAGCACTAGGAAGTGGTGAAGGGTGGGCGTTTTTGGGGGACTGTCTTATGTAATTTTTGACGTTCGAAAAGTGCTGATTCTCAGCCTAGTTTGAATAAATGACTTTTGATTTTTTGATTTTGATTGTTATTATAATACCCACTATTACATTTTCCTATTATATCTCACATATATGAGGCCATTGCCCTAATTAAGTTGCAGTAACAACTTATTGGCTTTTAAAATTAAACTTTTTACTAAAAAAACAGCTGATGTTGTCGGTTGTTGTTTTTTGTAAAAAAAAGATTTGTATGTTTCACTGGTTATGGTACATACCCCACACCAATTCATATACCACTAATTCCTATTTAAAACAACAGTGAAATTTATAACAAATCATCAATATACACCAAGTGGATTAAATACGTATTATTGAAGATAACTCAAAAAAAAACTTAAAGTTAATACAATTTATAAGGGATCACCGCGTAAATTTCTTCTACCAAATAAAAAATAATTATTAAAATCGGTTCATGAATAAAAAGTTATACCCGGACATATAAATAACGTATCTAGTAAATATCCAGTAAAGTAATTATGGTCTCGTTTATATTCTCAGTATCCGCCTTCGCATTGCAATTTCGTGAATAATATATAAATATGACGTAACCTCAGAAAGTAAAGTAATAAACCGACTTCAAAGAATGTTCTCAGTTCCTCTGTATATACAGACGAATAAAGGACTTTCTTTGAAGTCAGTTAATAAAAATCGTGGTGTGGCTGTGTCGTGGACACGGCCGTGTGTTACGTGAATACGTGTAAGTAACGGGTCAAAGAAATCGTTACAAAGAAATATTCTTTGTAACGATTTCTTTGATCCTTCATTTATCCAGTAGTGTAATTTAATTTTGGATGTAGATGATAGTTAGGTAGCTGCAATACCAAACTGAATCCCCCGATTTTGTTATCATCAGTTTTCTGAATTGCCTCCCATAGTGGGAAGTAAATTTAAAAATGTATTCACGTCAAAAGCAACTGATTTTCAAGTCTTTATTTTCAGAAGTTACTTCATAAGTATTTTTCATGAAATTGAAAGGTAAAGACGGATACTGAGAGTATAAACGAAACTATAATAACTTTACTAAATACGTTATCTGATTATTAGAAAAGTTACTCTTAAGAAAGTAGATGGAACGACGGAGTGTGACGAGTTAATTATGACGTCAAGAATCAGCCATATTGAATTTTCTGTCAATGACATAATATTGTTCTTTTACTTAAATAAACTGTCACTCATACTTAACTTTGTTGCCTAAAGTATTCACATCATCTGAACTGAATCTACAGCTATGGATTTGGCTGTAAAAACTAAATAAGTATTCACGATAATCCAAATATTCATAATTAAATTTTTCATAGTTATTATAACAAATTGACTCAAAGATATTTATGGAAATGTCGTGTGTTTATAAGTGTAACAAAATACAATGATTGCACAGTGATTTTAATTGGGAAAAGTGTGTAATTACTGCGGATAAGCAGGCCAGTCCGCGCGGCGTGACGAAGAAAACCGACGGTCCGTGTGCTAGATACTATACATGCTTGGTGGTACAGGAGGAGATAGGCGACAGAGACTAAGCTTCGTTCTGTAGGAATAATGTATGTCTCACAGACGCGTTGAAGTCAGTTCACGCCTGGCAGACCAGAAGACCAATATTCACGTCTTTAAAAAAATGTTCGAATTCAAATCGCAAATCAAATCAAATCAAAAGTCATTTGTTTGTTGTTGTTTTCATGTCATTCAAACTAGGCTGAGAATCAGCACTTTTCGAACGTCAAAATTACATAAGACAGTCCCCCAAAAACGCCCACCCTTCACCACTTCCTAGTGCTTTAGCTGGGAAGAAGAAGTGGCGCAACAAACTCCCCAGCAGCACAGCTGTCTGTTATGCAATGTCATCTCAGCGGCAAACAATGTCAAAAAATTATTAAAAACGCAAGAAAATTAGAGTTATTTTCGAAACATTGAGACTAAGACTAAAACGCGAATGTTTTTTTTTATAAATATAGGATTTGCCCCTCATCTTTATTATTGCATAACACACTCATGATCATTACGGTTTTTTAGGATGCAGTTCAGAAAGTGGACAGTTCTATCCATATCTTAGTCATGAAAAAAGGCTGTGCCATGTGTCATAAATCCATGGCATATGGGTGCTACAATAGCACCATCCTATTTCATCCCGTGGCGCGTGGGTGTCGTAAAAGGTGACTAAGGGACTTACTAGAGAATGGGCAGCATCGTTCTCTATGTATTTAAACACCATACTGCGATTGCCAGCCCGCCTGACAAGCGTGGGTGTTGTCACAGAAATTGTACTGACGAAACATGATGATCAAGAAGAAGACAAGCGATAGTTCCAATTTTGGCCACGCGGCAAAACAACCCTTAAGCCTCACCAGAATATCAGCAAAACTTCATTGATTTTACTGTTGCAGCTTGTGCTGAGATTGGGTTCATGATCAGCCCCAGCATAGCAGTTTTGTTTTCTTATTAACCATTTATTTATTGCTGTATAGAAGTCCATTAAATCATTTCTTTATTTCCAGGTAGAAGTGACTGTGTATCTTGCAGAGCAATTATATGAAGCTTGGTTTTTGTTGTATTACCTACTCTTGTACTTGTATCTTGTGATCTATTAGTAGTGTGAGCTCTTTAGTAAGTAGGAAATGTTCGTATGAAACCAATATTTTCCTGTTTTAGACACAGGGGCATGCATTTTTGACCTCTGTTATTTTTTATACTAAAAAAGATGTTAGATAAAAATATTCACGCGTTTACAATTTTAGACCAGCATGACGAAATAACCTATTTCTGTGATTAAAGTAGTCAAAACTACATTGGTGTTTCCAACAGCCAGAGGGTGCGAGAATGTGACGCGAAAATAATCGCGCGGTTGTGCGAAAGTTTTTGCTTCGTTTAACCGTAGTTTAATTTTGTAACACACTCGTATTGACAAACGCTTTTTATTTTGGTATTACAAAAAATTCCATTGTACAAAACGTAAAAAACTGTTTGCCGACTAGACAACGTAACGCAATGTATATCGCTGTTTTTTTTATTTAAATTAGTGCTTTCCCTGTAGAGTGTGACGTAATTTTGTAACACGCACTTTTTTTAATTTAGTCCTTATTAGGATAATCTTCGTTAAACCCGGAGAAAATGTCTTTGAAAAATTGTAACCGATTATGTTCTACGTGTAAATCGAACCCGCAATACGTCTAGAATACACATGCTATGTAATATCCGAAAAGCATGCTAATTTCAAGCAGATGCAGCACATAAATAGCTCATGTATACGAAAAGAGTATGATTATTTTTCACACACGGAGAGCATGCTACTTACTAGCAAATAAGCATGCTTTTTAAAAGCATTTGTATTTCAGCTTTTACGCCATGCCACTGCTTCAACTGTGCAGTCTCTGTATGATAACCATATCCTCAAAACTTCTTGGTCACCACGATGTTCTCACACTAGGAGTACTAGTATCTTACCTTCATAGTCAGAAGACCCAGCCCACCGATACCAATGGCTCCAAGCGCCTTCGCAAACATTAGACCAATCAGGGCCACACCTCCTCCGCCGCCGCCCTTGCCTCTTCCAGTCACTGGTGAGAGAAAAATAAATGTACATCATTGATTTCAATACTGTTTAGGGTTCCGTACCCAATGGGTAAAACGGGAACCCTATTACTAAGGCTCCGCCGTCTGTCTGTCCATATGTCACCAGGCTGTATCTCATGAACTGTGATAATTAGACAGTTGAAATTTTCACAGATGGTGTATTTCCGTGGCCGCTATAACAACAAATATAAAAACACAGAATAAAATAAATATTTAAGGGGGCTTCCATACAACAAACGTGTTTTTTTTTGCTCGATATTGATAACGGTAACAGGTAGACGGTTGAAATGTTTACAGAATATTTAGTTATATATTCACTTTAACAATAAATAATTAAATTAAAATAAAACAAATATTTAAGGGGGCTTCCATACAACAAACGTGTTTTTTTTTGCTCGATATTGATAACGGTAACAGGTAGACGGTTGAAATGTTTACAGAATATTTAGTTATATATTCACTTTAACAATAAATAATTAAATTAAAATAAAACAAATATTTAAGGGGGGCTCCCATACAACAACCGTGATTTTTTTGTCGTTTTTATAGATAATGGTACGGAACCCTTCGTACACGAGTCCGACTCGCACTTGGCCAGTTTTTATTTATCATCGCGATTGACTAGCAGATTAGAGATAATATCGTGTTCTTTCAAATGAGTGAATTCAGCTGTGTAGCTAAACATTATCAGATTTTGTTCTCATCTAATTAGAGACCACTTGCTTAGACAGCACTTATTATTGTTCAGCACCACTAACATGTTATACCCAGTTATAACTTTTTGTAATCTACATTTAAAAATATAAAATCAGTTTGAATTTCAGTACCTAAATAAGGCATTTTGCGGATTAATAAGGCGGATTTTGTATAAGTAAATACTTTATTTTGTTATCTAAACTGTATCTTATATCAATCTTCATACTTGAAGCCCCAAAGTTTAGCTTGTCAAGTTTCTATTATCCAATATTCATTAAGAATTATTTCCATCAAAATTTGGTCATCATTCAAGGATCATTTAAGAGGAGCTCGTGCCTAAGTAAAAACAGTCAGGGGCATGAGTCAGGAGTCGGCTTCCAGTCTAATCGGATGCAGCTGAATACCAGTATTTTACATGGAGCGACTGCCTATCTGACCTCCACAACCCAGTAGCTGGGTAATACGATACCCTTTGATAAGACCGATTGTCAAACTTTCGGGCTTCTGACGACCCGTAACAACTTTCAAAGATCCACGGATGCCAGCCGGGACCAACGGCTTAACATGCTTTCTGAGGCACGGAGGACTCTCGGTATGTAAAGATGGTGACCCATCCACGGACCAACCCCGGCAAGCGTAGCTTAACCTGATGGATCGACCCATGCGGCTATTATTACTTAGCCACGAGCTCCTCCTCCTCCACGAGCTGTCCATACTAATATTTTAAATGTCATTTGGTTTAAATAAGTATTTTTTTCTTATACACCGTGGCATTTTAGTCATCTTACAACGGCAGCCCACTTGAATAATTACAAAAAAAAACTATGATTCATTATGACGCATGACGTAGTTTGAAACATCCTGTTACGAGTCTTGTATTTCAACGGCGGCGCGGAATGGAGCGCAAGGCTCGCACCGCGCTCATAACAGGGTGTTTCAAACTACATCATGCGTCATAATGAATAATAATATATTTTTTTAAATTATCCAAATGTTAATTTAAAAAAAAATCTTTTATGAATGATTACTAGTCATTAGATACATGAAGTGGGCTGCCGTCGCGTTGTTAGACGATTAAAATGCCACGGTGTATAGATTCTGTTCTGTTTTGTGAATGTGAGGAAGTTGTAGCCCTTGTAGATTCGTAGATGCTTCGATTTGTTGACCATTTTCTATTTTGTTAAGTATCTAGTACTTGTTGACTACACATGTCCATCATACCCATTAACAGTGCAATTTGAAAACATTGTAAAAGCCAATCGCCTATTTTTTTATTTTAAAACAGTAACTGTGGAATTCCTTGCCCGCTGTTCTCCATAGAAAACGACCAATTGTGACTATGCACGTAGCTTCTGACGCTAACCATATAGGTTTATGTGAAATAAAATAATTTGAATTTGAACTCTGTCTGTTACTTTTTAACGCCTAAACCATAACTGAGCCGATAATTATGAAAGGTGAATGCCCAAAAATGTATGGGCAAAACAACCAGAATCGATATAAAAATAACTTATATTGAGTGTAAAAAGTCATTAGTTTTAGATAACAATATGAAATTACTTTCTTTTAAAATTATCCCCATGATTGGCTATATATATATTTATAATAGGTAATGATTTTCTTGCTTTCTTCATGTAAATAAAGTTGTTTACCAGTATAAAGTAGGTACCATATAAAAATACACATTTATAAAGCATAGGTAGATATTTATTACAAAAAATAGATCGCTAACAAAGTATCAAGAAAACTATCTGGTTCTTGCATAGTCTATTCATGCCTGAGATAACATGCACACAACTCTATTCCTAACGAATGACGACCGACGGTTTTTTATGTGTGTGTATGGTAGGGTTCTAATAGGCACTAATGAGGGCTGCTGTGATCCTAAAGCCACTCATAGAATTTGCGTAAATGTTATGAGCACCTCTCAGTGCTTAATTGAATGCACCACCTATTTTTTTTTGACCACAGGAAACTCTTCATTCGACGCTTGCAATGTTGCCGCTTTGTTCACGCTGTGGCGCTTATGTTGATTATTTTGAGAGAAACTAATTTCACATTTAATATAATCTACCATGTATGCCCTACATGTCCCATACGATCGTACATATAAGTTTTTTTAATCAATGCGGGCTTTTATTGGGCATCCTTCTTTGACAGATAGGAAGCCTGGAAGAGGATATAGACTACTTTTTATCCTAGATTGCGGCACCAGCTAGTAACAGCATAATTATAGATCATCGATACCTCTGCCAAGAGCCTTATGTAAATTTTCACTTCCATTTAATATGGCGGTCTTTGGGAGGTCCGTGTTTCCATATTCGATGTGCATTAAAATGATGTGTGGAATAAAAGTGCAATAAAAGTTCATCGTATTTAGAAGCAGGTATGTCCAGCACAACCTTCCAAGTCACTTCCGCTACAACCTTACCAATGCTAATCTCACAGTTCGTGCTGGTACAGTAAAGCTGAATTAATAATTTTTGGAACTGAACTGTCGGTGTTACGACTTTTGTCTTCTCCAGTGGCTACTGTCAACAATGACACAACGATCTTTTGGCACTCGCATTACGTTGACAGGGGGGTGCTGTTGGGAATACACGTGAGATTCGTTAAATGTATTGAAAAAAAAACAGCCAAGTGCGTGTCGGACCACGCATAATGAACGGTTCCGTAATTGGGATAATTTTTTTTCCAAGAATAAACTTAACATTGTAGTTACAAAAAAGTGTTCCCCCTTTACATTCCAACTGAAAATTTAAGTTTGTACGCGCAGTATTGGGTGATTTACCATGTTATTTTAAGACCATAGAACTCTGACATATTTTCCTGTGATCTATAGTTATAAAACTATTCTCGGTTTTTTTTTATTAGGCTTAATAGTTTTGGAGGTAGGGGGGAATGGTAAATTTTCATCTATTTTCTTTAAAACTAATTATTTTTAAATTCCTAAGAAAATACTAGCTTTTGCTCGTCTTCGCTCGCGTTAATTTAGAATTTGATAATCATTTCGAGTTGTACTCTGCTTTTTAAAATTTAAACTGCTATTAAATACATCCCATAGCATAATTCAATCGTAATTCGAAAGACAAGTGGCGCCATCTATTATCATAAGAACATTATTGTAGTTTTCCTCGGGAACAGTACTATTTTTCTGGATGAAAAGTACCCTATGTCCGTTTCTGTACACCTAACAACATATTATGTGCAAAATTTCAGGGTGATCGGTCTAATGGTTTAGGCGCGAAAAGGTAAAAAACAAACTTACTTTCCCATTTATAATATTAGTTAGGATAATATATTTGAGAGCCTATACGATACAGTTTGCAACTTTTGTTTTAATTTTTAAAAATTTGCCCCCAAAGGTCAACTCCATATTCAAAATTCATTTATTTACGATACACGTTCGTATTTGGGTCACAAAAATTCATACGTGTACCAAATTTCAACTAAATCGGTCCAGTAGATTTGGAGGAAATCGGCTGTGACAGACGGTCAGACAGCCAGACATACGAGTGTTCCTAAAAGGGTTCCATTTACTCTTTTTTAAGTACGAAACCCTAAAAACAAGATGGCGGTGTTATTTCCAATTTTGGACAAACCTTGTACAGCTATCATAACTTTATATAATTATGTACTTTCAAATCAATCTCTTAGGACACGCACGTAGGACATGTCCATTCACAACATGTTCAACTAACTTGACCAGGCAGCGAATGCCACGTGGCCCATCAATCGGCCAGTTTTAGTCCCTCATAAAGAAAAAACAATATTTCCCTACCGCAATCTATCCATTATAAAGGTACAATCACTTTAGTGTCAGCCCGCTTGAGTGAACGTTGCACCTGATGGAAAGCGGAAATTGTGTTCTACCGGAAATTGATTCAGCTATACTTTACAGACATTTCAAGTGACAGGTTCTTGTTTGAATTTTAATTTTTAGGCATGATAAATAATTTTGAAGAAGAAAAATGGACGCAGGTTTTAATTTTTTTCCCGAAATTATGGGTCCAAAAAAAATGCTGGTTCAGCAGGTATGGTAGAATTAGTCTAATATTGGATGGAATCAATGTTTATTGGTAAATGACCAATGAAATTCTTTTTTTGCCAATCTTGGGCTTCTGTAGCTCGTAATAAATGGGAGCCAATTTACTTTTTATTTTATGCTACTCTGGTAGAACCCTCAAACTCGTGTTGCTTCAAAGTTTTATGTAAAACAGTGTTGCCAGATGTACGAGAAATCTCGTAACTTTACGAGATTTAGCAGTTTCTGTACGAGATACGAGAAAAATAAAATCTCGTACACTTTTTTACGAGATTTTCACAATGCTTTTTCTACGGCGTGGTTTATACGCCGTACCATACAAAGGGCCTAACAGTACCTACTATCCGCTTGTTTTTGGCAACTAGAATCAATTCTATTTTTTTTGTAAATTTTGACGTTCAAAAGTGCCTCTTATGTGCCTATTTGAAATAAATGGTTTGACTTTGACTTTGACTTTGACTTTTCTGCGGGGGAACACTACACGGTCTGTGCGCCGGTACTTCTCGATTTTCAAAGGAGCGGTATAAGCAAAAATGAGCACGTCGTAAGTGTTGTTTATCCTATGATCAATTTCATTCATAGTAATCTAAAAAAGGTGAAGTAGGTAAGACGAGTGAGCTAGTAAAGTGTGTATTGTGTGTTGTGCGTATTCAATGCTAGTACAGTACGCGTATAGTAGTTGAAGTTGCAGCACATTAGAATTTCACCCTAATTAACCAGTGGTTTTTATAACTCGCTCTATATGAATCACTTAATGGTGTTGTCATTTGGTTGCCCCAAACTTAATGTACCTACTCCAGGCTAGCTAGTAATAGTACATAGTGTACCTACATTAAGGATTTTAAAATGTATACTTTTACGAGATTATGTATTGAAAGTACGAGATATTTGGCAGCCCTGGTACGAGAAAAAAAGTTCGCTATCTGGCAACCCTGATGTAAAAGCGCGTGTGTAGAAAATCATACTTCTTAATTATCACAAAGAAAGTATTTATGTTATATTAGTGACACTTTTCGATTGAATTTGTCACTTTATTTCTAACGCAGTTAAGCAAATGTTAGAACGATAATTACCAAACGCTTTCCGTTTTCACTACAAAAAATCACTTGCACAAAAATAAAACACAAAACTCACCAGAATTCTCCTTATAACTATCATCGACGACCTTCAACGAGTCAGCCAGAAACTGCGTCACACGATCCTTCTCGATCAAATTTGGTAACTTCACATGCAGTTCATGTCCTTGCAGGAACTTTGCCATCCGGAATAAAGGAGAATTCTCTCCAAAGGATCTCCCTTCATCTTCCAAAGAATTTGTCACTGGTATTCTTGCTAACCGCACTCCATCTAACAAGTCGATATCACCATCCAGTAACGAAGCGAAGGTAACTCCGAATAGGGCTACTAAAACCGACACTTCGTGATACATTTTCGCTGATGCTGATTCGCGCAATAAGCAAGAAAGGGAGACTCAGATGCTTATATATAGTTGGTTAAAAAAAATAAGAAGTAAGACCGAACGATTTCTTTGAAGCTATCACTGTGAGTGGTAAAAAAGTGTGGCCATTCTGCAATTTGTTGTAAGAAAGTTTTGGTTTTGTTTGTCTGTTTGTTTTTGTATTTATGTTGTGCGGTCGGTAAGGTCTGTGCTGGTAATTGTAGTCATGTGTGGTAACCTTTTTTTTCTATAGAATTGTGTAAGGCGTATGATTAATTAACACATAATATTATCTTTAAAAGAGGGAAGTCTTATTTGATCTTGTTTTTCTTGGTGGAAAACAATGCGTAATTTCGAAAATTATTGTCATTAAATGGATATTATCATTATTTAGGTCCCGGCAGACATTTTGCATCTTCTAGTTATATAAAAAAATATTCCTGAAAAAATAATATGTTGTACACAAGTAAAGTTAGTATATTTTACTAGTTTACAAAAAGTTACACACTCTGTTTGTTTATAAAATTATAGTTATTATATTGTCTCCCGTAGTGTTAAATTGCTTCGCACTTGACACTTTTCAAGTGACAAGTTGATTTTATTTCAGATAAAACTTGGAACGTTTGTATTGTTAATGTCATTATACTAGTATTATGTAGAAGGCAGGTAATGATATAATATTGTAAAAATTATTTAATTTTTAATAATAATATATAATTTATCTATGAATGATAGGCTGAAAAATGAGGTGATAAGGCAACGGTGCAGTTTAAAAGAAGATGTAGTAACAAGAATTGAAAAGAGTATGCTTAGATGGTTTGGTCATGTTGAGAGGATGAGTGAAACGCGACTAACAATAGGTATTTATAATGCAGAGGTGAGTGGAAACGCCGGGAGGGGACGCCCTAGGAGGACATATAGTGACCAAATTGGTAATGTTCTTCAGAAAGGTCAGGTGCGTAGTACTCGCAATCGGCGTGCGTGTATGACCAGATGTATGAACGTAGGTGAAGCAAGGGGAGTATGTAAGGAACGTAGCAGGTGGCGTTCTATAGTTTCTGCCTACCCCCATGGGAAGAAGACGTGAGTTTATGTATGTATAATCTAACAACTAGAATAAATTTTATTTTTTTGTAAATTTTGACGTTCAAAAGTGCCTCTTATGTGCCTATTTGAAATAAATGGTTTGATTTTGACTTTGACTTTGTATATATTAAATTTTTAGTAAATTTGAGAAAAAAAAAAATTGTCACAACAGGTATTTTTGGGATTTAGCAGACTAATGAAGTTAAGATATTAAAACTTTATTTGCTAGTCTAGATTTTTTGCGTTTTATAATATTTGTATTTTTTTAAACTTAGAATAAGTCATCACCTTCCTGCCCTGGTCCCATGTTACTTGTGGTCAGCGCTACACGTATTCTTCTTCCATTCTCCCCTGTCAGCCATAAAGCTATCATTCACTCCCTTCTCTTTCATATCATTCCTCACGCAATCCATCTATCTTTTCTTTGGCCTTCCTCTCCCCCTCCACATATCAACATTTATATTCATCACTCTTTTAGTCACATGCGTATTCTCCCTTCTCATAACATGCCCAACGATTTCCTTTCAATTTTTCTGTCACTGGTGCCACTTTCAAACTTTCCCCTATATACTCTTTTCTTTCTTTATCCAACAAACAAACTTAGAATAAGTATAATAGCCTTATTTATTCAACGTTTCGCATCATACGAGTAATACAAATTGTAAATCCTACGTATTACAACTAATGCTAAACAATTTCAGAATAACTCTATTATAAAGAGCGAAACATTGAATGCTGTCGAATAAAAATAAAACAATAGTTTACACTTGAGTAAAAATCTGTAGAGATTCTAGATGTGGCAGTCGAATTGACCTAAGAGCGTTTACTGTCTAATAAAAATGCCGTCTAAAAATTACATGATATATTTTGTCAACAAACCAGCTTCCTCTTTACAATAAAGATATTATAACAGGCAAGGGTTGGATTTTTTTTTTTAATTTTGACCCTCTCTAGTTAGTCTCGCAACCATTCTGTTGACTGGCTTAATAGAATAGAATAGAATACTCTTTATTATATAATACACCATAAAAAATACAGTACAGTTGCAAGACATGGTGACTGTGATGGATGAAGCATATAAGAGGAAAGGGATGAATATAAATGTGAATAAGACGAAGGTCATGGTGTTTGAAAGAGAAGAGGATGTATCGGTGTGTGATGTGAAAATAAATGATAAGAGTGTGGAGCAAGTAAGTGAGTTTATATATTTGGGGAGTCAGTTTACAAGGGATGGAAAGATTGATGAAGATGTGGAAAGGAGAGTAAATGCGGGAAATAAAGTGAATGGTACTATACATGCCATTGTGACCAATCAGTCGATGCCCAAAAAGGCTCGACTGGCTGTTCACAATGGTGTGCTGGTGCCTACGCTTATGTATGGAAGTGAATGTTGGGTGTGGCAAAAGAAGCATGAAAGTAGAATAAATGCAGTGGAAATGCGTTCCTTGCGAAGCATGTCTGGCGTGACTATGAATGATAGGCTGAAAAATGAGGTGATAAGGCAACGGTGCAGTTTAAAAGAAGATGTAGTAACAAAAATTGAAAAGAGTATGCTTAGATGGTTTGGTCATGTTGAGAGGATGAGTGAAAGGCGACTAACAAAAGGTATTTATAATGCAGAGGTGAGTGGAAACGCCGGGAGGGGACGCCCTAGTAGGACATATAGTGACCAAATTGGTGATGTTCTTCAGAAAGGTCAGGTGTGTAGTACTCGCAATCGGCGTGCGTGTATGACCAGATGTATGAACGTAGGCGAAGCAAAAGGAGTATGTAAGGAGCGTAGCAGGTGGCGTTCTATAGTCTCTGCCTACCCCCATGGGAAGAAGGCGTGAGTTTATGTATGTCTGTATAAAAATTACAGCTAAAAATGTTGACATTTTACATAGGGCTTAATACATATAATTATTATCTCTACACCACAGCATAATCATTTTTGTGTTGCACACAATATAGCATAATACTTATTACTCGTACTAGTGGTCGACCACTGGTCGAAATTAGACCCCCTCTACTTACAATCTATATAGTACTTACTAATTCTATGAGTACACTAATTTCATGCTATTATAACGTACGTACTTATTCCATGCTCAAGCTGTCACTTCTCTCACCTATCTATCTTCAAGTCATGACGCAATGGAAGTCTGTGTAATGTTTTTTTATTAATTTAATTTATTTATAATGCATATTATATAAAAATATTAGCTTTCTGCACTCCTCCTCAATATAAACTTAAACTGTGCCAAATTTAATACTCCTCCGTCCGCGAAATATTCGTAAAAAGGGGGTTCAAAGTTTTCCTTTCACGTATTACTATAATTTTATATTTGTGACACTAGAAGAAGGCATATTTTCTCGTTCCACATCTAGGTTCGTAACATCTATGTTATAGATAGTGAAATAACATTACATTTTCTTTAGCAACTTCCATTTTCTTCTATTTTTGGATGCGGTGAGAGTGTCGATCAGCAATAAAGGGCTACGGAGAAATGTTATCGTGGAAGGGCCATGCGCTAAGCAATAATAGGGCTAACAAAAAATGTAAAAAATAGGGATTTTCCATTGCTTATATAGGCTGTAAAGGAGAATCGGCAAAAAATTATGGAAGTTGTTCTATGTACATACAAAAACCACGCATATTTTATTATGTCAGCATTTTTTAGAAAACTTACTCAAGTGTAACTGAATGTGGCTGATGTTTACTGCCTGGCTACATCATCACCTGCATAGCCTTTTCCCAACTATGTTTCGGTCGGCTTCCAGTTCTACCAGATGAAGCAGAATGTCAGCCTATCTGACCTGCACCACCCAGTACCTGGGTAATACGATACTACCTGACTCTGACCATAGTACGAGTACTACCTGTCTACCTCTAAAATTACAAAACAACCGCAATGGTTTTCAGGTGAAATTGTGATTAGAGCAATGTGGAGCTACTAATTAGTCAAATCAAAGGCTTCTTCCTCTCTTCTAGATTGCTGTGCCCGACAAGGTCCACAATGATCATGTCTTTGTAAAACCTACCAGTTCACATTTTGGAATGTAATAAATATAACGGCGCAGGATAGCCTTTACTAGAAGTGATCATCATATTAGTGGTTCAGCAGCTTCAATATCATCAGGATTGTGCCGGAATATAGCAGTTTGTCGTGGATGTGGTGCGAAAGCGACTGCAGACAGCCGCCATGCAACCATTGTCGCGACGCTCTTGTCCGATCTTTTCGGTGATTCCAATAACTTCGTAACAAAACAGGGCTGCACAGCTTGTTGCGTGGTCAAATATATTGAGAATGAGTATGTTCGGAAGAAAGAGTCAAGCAGATTTTCTGCCCTTCAGTCATCATCGTCACCACCCACAGCCCGACTTTACCCATTGCTGAGCATACGCCTCTTTTTTCTTGTACCAATCCCCACGGTCCTGTGCCAGCCTCATCCAGTTTCTAGCCGCGTCATCCGCCCATCTCGCCGCCGGACGACCGACACTTCGTCTTCCAGTCCTTGAACTTCTTACTCCATCTGTCATAAGGTTTGAAGCATTTTCTGGAGATCATAAAAAAAAAACATCGCCAAATTATTTATGACAGCTGACAGCTGCACACACAGATTGCGTAACATGCCTCCGCGCGCAGCGCTAGAGTCGTTGCCGACGTTACTGAATGTTGCCATTAAAGATTAGATTTATTTATCGATAACGAAGTATTGTATTTATTTTATTTCTTATTTTGTTTATTTTTATCTCATTTAATGCTGCACCGGTTGACGTTGTCAAGTCAACGCCGCCGCGCCAGCTGTCACTGAAAACCAGCGCTGGGGCTCTTTCTCGCATAGGGTCGCAGCATTATGCTGAGCGATGGACGTTTTGCGTGAATGTGACGCATATTTTCCCTCAACTTGTTCTTTCATGTATGTGTTTTTATTTCTTTACGTTATGTTTACCGCAAATAAACGTATTTTTCTTTCTTTCTTTTATCATCGAAGTGTTCAGCAAAAGCCTCAACTGAAAATCTTAAGTGGGGTAGCTATAGGCACTTTCAGTAGGTAAGAAATACTTTTTTCAGGCATGAGGTTAAATAAACATAAAATGAGACAAAATAACAAAATATTATTCGTCACCTGTCCTGAAAGTCGCTCAGATAAGTGTAGGTTGTTTGTTATCAAACAAGAACCTTTTTTTATATTCGAATCGTGTTTGTCCAACCTCTCAGTCTGTCACCTGATATATTTGTTACGTATTTTATATTTAGGACTTTTCAATTTGTTTTGTCTCAAGGGATAATTGCTTTGAGGGTAGGGGTAAAACTTTCCTCTTTAAGCTAAAACTATAATTATTATTTACTAGCTGCTCCCCGCGGTTTAACCACATAAGTCTCGATCCCGTAAGAGTATCGGGATGAAAGTATCCTATGTCCTAAACAGGGTTGTTGCGAACACCAGCATCAGCATCAGCATCCGCGGAACTTCAGCATCATTTTCAACATCAGCATCAGCATTAGCATCCGCATTGATCGATGCTGATTATGAATGCTGAATTTCGAGTCGTGACATGATCGTAAAAGGGGTCCTTTTACGATCATGTCCCAGGGGGTCCCTGTCTGTGTGTAATACTAGTGCCCTTTCAAAATTGACTCAAAAATTTCTGGCACCTCTGCCGGGGAGTGTTCCTAGCGAACAGTTATTCAGCAGTGCTGGGATAATTTACAAACCTTCTAGGAACAGGCTTGAAGTGGAAAAGCAGTATAGTACTTTTTTTTAATATACCTTACCTTTGATTCAATTCCAATATTAAGTAAGTATATGAAAGATAGATAGCAGGTTATGTACAAAACCTGCTATCTATTAGTCTAGGTACTAAATTACTAATCTAGTACTAATTATTACTAAACTAGGTACTTAGTTTGATTGTATTTTCTATTCAAAGTCACAAAATTGTTGAGACAATATTTTATTTCAATACCAAAGAAAACTGTGCAACTTTTAGGTATAAATAATAATGGTCACTACTTTTTCCCTGCTTTTTTAAGAAAATAATTAAAATCAGCATCAGCATCAGCATCCGCTGAAATCAATCATAAAAATCAGCATCAGCATCCGCTGATATGAAAAAAAAAATGCATCATGTACCCTGGTCCTAACCCTCAACTCATGGTGCCAAATTTCATCCAAATCTGTTAAGCCGTTTTAGCGTGAAAGCGTAACAAACAAACTCACTTTCGCGTTTATAATAATATTAGTAATCACACTAATCACATGAAGATAAAAAATAAATAAAAAAAAAACATAGTAGTACGCGAAATTATTTAATAGTTTTTAGAATATTCTCAGGAATCTTCTTGTTAGGCGTTGGGTCAAGGATTAAATACATTCTTATCCAAAAGGTTTGCATGTATACAAAAAGTCGTCCGTCTGCGCGTTAACGCGATCCCCACATTTATCAATTTGTTTTGATTTCACAGATACTTGAAGGTGAGGGACAGCGCCGGCGGCCATTAATAATTGGAACGTCGTCGACCCTGCCACGGTTGCGAGTTTGTCCGAAAATATCATGGCTCTGGCACACAGGCATCTGAAGGAATACGGGTAGATTTTAGTCAGTAAAAGTCTGACACGCTCTCCCGCTCCGCCCAGACCGGGAGTAGTTATTTGATAATTTCCCACCCCAAAAATAATAAAAGGCTGAACGCTTATAAACATTTAAGAATAAGTAGTAGCCTATTGATTAAAGTATTTCAGGAAATTGAAGACTGTGTGTTATTTGACCTGACATCGCTCAAAATGTATACAACTTTCGCTCCGCCTTCCGCATCCAGTCTGTCCCAGCCACCTTTGTAAGGTCGTCGGTCCATCTAGCTGGAGGTCGTCCCATACTGCGCTTGCCAATACGCGACTCCTGGAACGATCTGATCCACCGGCCACCGGTCCTTCGACAAACAATTTTTTGACCCGTACTGGCTAATTGTTACTTTTGAGTATAAATAACTACCCCATTTTCCTAACTGTTATACAGTGGGTAGGACGTGTTCTTCAGTCAGTATTCCTAAGAAAAGTCTACTTAAGCTACGGTTACATTATCACGATATCGTGAACTACACTTGGCGCGCTCTCTGTTGTACAGCGAGACGTCGAGCTATGTGCGAGAGAGAGCGCGCGAAGTGTAGTTCGCGTTATTGCAAAAATGTAGCCGTAGCATAAGAAGAAGTAGCGCATGAAATATAAATAATACGCCCGTCTATATTTCTAGAAGTCTAGCAACGCAACCGCTATTTACATTAAATAAATAAATAATAAACTCATCAATTCGTTGTATAGTTGAACAGTTTAATTATGAACTACCCTCTAGCGATGGTTTAGGCTCAGTCCTGTAATTATTACTTTGAAACAACAACATTATTTATGCAGACGGCTTTTCATTTAGTTAGACCGTTGTTCAGGCTTAAATTGAAGGGCATTTAGCGTAACTATTATTTCACCTGTTGCGAAAATAAGGGCTTATTATATGGGAGATTTTAAATACATATAAATAGTAAAAATTTTAAATTCACTAATTAACTGACAGAAAACGCACAGAATAATCCACTGGGTCTAGAAGCATGAAGGAAAGAAGGATTAAAAAAAAATCATACCCGAACTAAACGGGTTAAATAATAAAAGTTTGTATGTAATTTCGTAATTTTTGGAGATGTGAGATTCCATCGAGCACACGGCTTGAAAAAAAGAAAATAAACAATTTGTTTATTTGCTACAGAAATACGGCGAGAAGGAATAATAGGACTAAGGAGTCCCCAACTCATCATCCTTCTGCCCTTATCCCAATTTTGGGATCTGGAATTTCTCAGTAGCAGCTCGGGGCTGTTGAGCATGAGTTCCTGGGTTCGATTTCTGGGTCAGACAAAGTGTTATAGGGTTTTCCATCTGGAATTTCTCAGTAGCAGCCCGTAGTCTGGATATGCGCCCGGTTGATGACAATAGGCTTGGCCCCTATTACATGGGTCTTAAACATAACTGGCGAAATTTGGGTGTACTACAGGTACACCTCTGCCTCGCCCTTCGGCGAATAAAGACGTGATATTATCATGTTACATTCATCTTGGTAACTTCCTCTGCTGGACAAAAGACCAAATCTAAGTAACTGCACTTCACAATAAACGTCAAATAGATTTTTAAAATCTTGTGAGTGTGACTCACGCTACAATATTATTCAAAACTGTCTCAGCCAACGTAACCGATCGATAATAACTTTCGTTTTCGATAAATAAACTAAAAAACCCAATCATTGTTACTATTGTGCTGCCAAAAAAAGGAAAAAAGTAGAAAATTAAACTATTTTAGGCTTTCTACATGCGCTTGAGTTGATTGCACTTTCACTGTTAAGCGCAACACTGATAAACTATATATATCTCTGTCTAGCGCATGTGTTTTGTGAAGCTAGCTGTCTCTTTCTTGCTCGGATAGGTTTTCTATTGTATGTAGTTCGGGTGACGTTTTTCTTTTGTTGTATTATTGTAATATTATTGTTAATTACGTTCGTACATTAAATATCACTATACTCAGATTTTTAATTTGCAAGACTAAAATGACATTTGGTGTCGACATAAAAATAACCTGGTAAATAATCTAGTTACAGAGTGACTCTTACCAGGACCACTGAATTATTCCTTAATAGACCTTCACATACTGTTGGCATGTAGTCTTTGTAATTTTTAAAACGGTCGATCTCAGCTGTCATTTTGGTCTAGCAAATTAAATATCAGAGTTTTGATGTTTGTAGGGCAGATATTAATTTTTGTATATTTTTTTGTTTAGTTTTTTTTTCATTTTAAAAAACGTTGCCCCACACTAGGAATTTCTCCTGTATCGTGGGTGCGTTTACAAACATTTAAACTCACATACACAAACAGCCAGACCCGGAACAACTACTTGTAGGTCATACAAATATTTGTTCCGTGCGGGAATCGAACCCGCAGTTTTGATCCGCAGAAATC
Organism: Tiliacea citrago; assembly: GCA_963921375.1. NCBI lineage: Eukaryota > Metazoa > Arthropoda > Insecta > Lepidoptera > Noctuidae > Tiliacea > Tiliacea citrago. The sequence continues at coordinate 2,566,283 of OY992802.1, forward strand.
ACAGTTTTGATTTTGGCTTATCTCTTCGACTGTGTTTTTTTTTTCGCCGTTGTCAGCGATAGTTAGCCGTAGTAAAGAAACGACCGAACATTCGGCCGACACTTCGGATTTATGTTCGGAGTAGACCCCCTGACCCTGTTAACGACTGTCTAAGATCCACGAATGACAGTCGGGATCAACGGCTTAACGTGCTTTTCGAGGCTCGGAGGGGTCTCGGTATATAATGGATGTTCACCTATCCACAAACTGACCGCGGTAAGTGCAGCTTTACCTTTCAAATTCAAAAATATTCTATTGCACATAAACCTACACGAAGATGAAACATCCGAAACTTAGATCGACCTGTGCGGCTGACCATCGGAGCAGCACCAGCGTGTGACCATCCATTAGGTACATATCGCGACCCTGGTCCCCCCCTGGAGGTCCTGTGCCTCGAAAAGCACATTAAGCCGTAGATCCCGGCTGTCATTCATAGATCTTTGACAGCCGTTATAGGCCGAAAGTCTGACAACAGTCGTAACGAGGGTATCATGTAACTCAATAACTAGGTTGTAGAAGACAGATAGGCAGTCGCTCCGCGTAAAATACTGCTGTTCAGCTGCATCTGATTAGTCTGGAAGCCGACCCCAACATAGTTGGGAAAAAGCTAGGTCGCTTTACATTATTCCCATACTATCCTGGTTATCATCGCTGAGCTTTTTGACAGCCCCTACATACGACAATGCTGTAACAGACATAGCCACTTAATCTGATTGTTTTTATATGAAATTTTTATTTTTATTATAATTAATTTGGTAACCCAAACTTGACATTTTATTTTATTTTATTATTTATCTGTTTCTTTTCTATAACATTTTAAATCAGCTTACTTACAGCTTCATACTTTCCAACCAACAACCAACCAACAATCGCCAACCCCTCTAAAATACACTCGCAATTCAAAAGTATAATTATGTGAAAGACATAACTAACGCCTTCTTTTATTTCGTATTGTCTATCTATCTATTGTAGCTAACTACTAACTAGCTAATTTTATATCTGTCTATTGTAGCTAACATTAGGTAACCGACAAAGAACTCCGAAGATATTAATTGAATTTAGTTTGAGTGACGTTTTAATTTATTTTTGCGGAATTTGTTATTATATAAGTATTGCGACACTGCGCAAAAAATGTGCCAATGAAATATTTTTTAAAGAATACAGAACATTACAGATGTTCGAGTTTTTTAGAGTTTCTAAAACAATTCGCAAAAGGGGAGGTCAAAAGTGGTATAATATACCGAAGATGTTTAAACGCTAATGTGATGGACCTTATTCGAAAGGTTGTTCATTACGCTACTCGATTATATTTAAATTTGATTTTTTCAGGCGCCCGTTTTTGTAAAAAACTGAAAATGTTTCACAAAACACACACATGTGAAACAAAACGCACATAGTATTTATTTATTAATTTCTATGTAATATAATTATTTTAAATATATCTAAAGTTTCCATTTCTATTAAATATTTTGAGATTTTAATATTATTTTTATCGAATTAAAATAGGAAAATGTCAGTTTGAATCTTTAAAGTTTAGATACCTACTCATTTACAGAATACAATTTTTTATCTATAAGCCATTTGAATAACGTTGTTTAAAACGATTGATTGCCAGTTCCCTATATGATTTTGGTAGTATAACTAGATTATGAAACTTTATGCTTGTGCTTTATACATTACCTTGCCATGTAATCTAGTCCTAGTTAAACATTAAATCTTTATCTTTATGTGGCTTTTCATTCGAGGAATTAATTGATTTTGAAACTGTTTCGTTTTCTATCACAGTGACTCATTGAAATCCGATGTTCTGTTATGGTGGTTTCAGCGGTGCGGCCGCCATCACACTAGTAATTAAATTATTTACCGAATGTAACTGTTGCTGTCCGAATGTAATTATTCTCTCTATCAATGAAAAAAAAAGAGTAATGCAATGCAGTTTAAACTCAGCACGAGTTCAAACTGCAGCCAATCTGCACGCGAAATTCAAAAGTTCGAAAGAAAATTTGAATTTCGCGGGCTGCCCTGACGCTTTCACCGTAAGCGGAGTAACTATGTAACCCACTTACAATTGCAATCCCTTTCATTTTTACAATTCAATAACATTCATTGCGTCATTTACGTTGTCGAGCAAACGAATTTTTCAAACTTTTGCTGCAACAATAGATTAGTACGTAATTTCCTTCAAAATCCATCGGATTGCGATTGAAAGTGTATTGGGATGCAGGAATAACAGTAATTTGCAACCAGCTTTTATGAAATACTGCTATGACCACGCCGTAGAAGACTGGTTCCTTCTTTTTGATCTCGGGAGTGCGCCTGCGCAATAGCTATGGTCTGTTATTTTAGAATCTGATCGACGTGTAAAAAACCCTGTTTGTAATAGTTGCTAAAATTCTGAAGCAATCATTAAAGGGAATTAGTAACATTAATTTGTATTTAAAGAGTTTAAAAGTAAAAGTTTTTGAAGATCGAATACGTAGGTGACATAATCTACGTCTATTTAGATACGATATCATTGCTCATTTGCTTACATTTTACCAAATACTTTTGGAGCAGAACATACATTCCTTCTGATGATACAGTAATTGTTTTATTTAACAGTATATTCATATACACACACGTACATACATAATCAACCTATACCTAATGTTCCCTGCTGGGACACAGGCCTCCTCTCTTCGAGAGGGAGTGGGCTGTAATCTACCACGTGGGCCAAGTGCGGGTTGGTAGATGTCACATGTCGTCGAATTGTTGGTTCTAGGACATGCCGGTTTCCTCACGATCTTTTCCTTCACCGTTTTGAGAGCAGTGGTGATGAAATAATTTACACAAAGTAAAGCGCCTGTCTGGGTTCGAACCTACGACCTACTACTCGTAAGTCGGGGCCGTTGCCAATCGGCCACCACTGCTCTTTTATAATATACGAGTATTCTTTTATTTATCTTTATTTGCATTCCTTAATGCACTCAGATGAGTGCGTAGCGTGTATGAAATATAATTTACTAACTATATTTTTTTAATGTATTACGACGCAATGACATTAACTGTCAACGAAATCTTGTATTTCATTAATTTATTACCCGTATTTTCCTATATCCAAACAATATTTCCTTCAAATTTTAGAAGGTACATTGTAGTAAGTAGGTACAAAGATAAATGCATCAATAAATTATGTAGATAGTTTAGAAACACAATGTAAAGCAGGAAGGAAGGTGGCTCATCACGACATCGCGTTTCTGAACGATTCGATACACCTTATTGTTGCACGGTAGGTAGGTAGAAGTTTTATCTATGCGATGTTTCGGTGTGATTTTCTTTGTGATGTATGTGAGATTGTAGGTTTAGTGTAATTAAAGGCGTTATAGAAAATAAACAGTTAGTGCAGTAAGTGAAGACTCTCATGGGGTTAAAAAATCGGCCAAGTGCGAGTCGGACTCGTGCACGAAGGGTTCCGTACTATCATCTATAAAAATGACAAAAAATCACGTTTGTTGTATAGGAGCCGCCCTTAAATATTTGTTTTATTTTAATTTAATTATTTATTTTTAAAGTGAATATATAACTAAATATTCTGTGAATATTTCAAGCATCTACCTGTTGCCGTTATCAATATAGAGCAAAAACGAGCAAAAAAATCACGTTTATTGTATGGGAGCCCCCTTAAATATTTATTTTATTCGGTTTTTTAGTATTTGTTGTTATAGCGGCAACAGAAATACATCACCTGTAAAAATTTCAACTGTCTAGCTATCACGACTCATGAGATACAGGCTGGTGACAGATGGACAGACAGACAGATGGCGGAGCCTTAGTAATAGGGTTCCCGTTTTACCCATTGGGTACGGAACCCTAAAAATAAGCGGCTAAGTGTTAGAAAAGAACCAATGTGGCTAGTCGACTCAAGATTTAAAGCTAGGGTTATTTGGAGAGTTTTTTTTTTTGTGTTTTGAGGTTTTATTTACTCGAACAGTTCATTAAAATGTCGACACGGTTGGCGCAGTGGTTAAGCGATTGACTGCTGCGCTGCGTGTCGCGGGTTCGATTCCCGCACGGAACAAATATTTGTATGACATACAAGTAGTTGTTCCGGGTCTGGGTGTTTGTGTATGTGAGTTTAAATGTTTGTAAATTCACCTACGATACAGGAGAAATTCCAAGTGTGGGGCAACGTTTAAAAAGAAAAGAAAGTACTTATAATTTTTCGAGTTTACGACTAGGTGATTATGTACTGACCTAACTCTGCCAACGTAGTAAAAAATAAATCATTATAAAACGAAAATGACAGTTCAGTAAAGTGACTTGTGAGTTTCTATTCAACTACAGCAGCTTCCCTAGGTTTTTCCAAAATTAAAGTATTATTATAACATCAGCTATCTGCCAGTGAGAGTCCTGTCAAAATCAGTCAAGCCATTTCGGAGATTGGACGGGACAAACGGACAGACAAACAAAAATAAAAAATATGTTATAAGTACCGTATAACTTTCATATGCATTTAGTAAAAAGCTATTATTTTAACATTACAAACCTTCAATTTTATTTATTTCCATGTTTATATTTATTCTAAACCTTAAAAAAGTGGTTTAAGCATAGTCAAAATTATAAACATAAATAACATTTGATCCTTTATTTTATCAGCAAAAATTCAAGCACCGATAAAACTTAGAATGTAAGTATTGGATAGTTTCCCGGTGATAACGGAAACGTTCGGTCAGGCGGCGCAATTACAACCGTGAGGCCCGTGCCTCATGTCGACCGTTACCGACACAGAGTAGTGTCAATACAGAAGCGACACTGTTACTAATAAGTATTAGATGAACAATCATTGCCCAGCAGTTCAGAAAAAGTCCATGCCTTTGGCTTTGTATTTTCATTTTTCGCTACCGATTTCCGAAAAGTTACTTTTCACTTTTTAGTGTTCTTTTTATTTAAAGTCAGTAGTTTTTTTTTGTAAAAATGTTTGTATTTTTCATTTTTTTTTGTGGTACCCACACCATACAAATTTGTATACCACTCTGGCTATGTAAATATCAGTTAGGAACTTAATATAACATCATCAACATACAATAAGTGAAAAAAAAAAATTGCAACAAGCAATTCCATCATATCGATATGTTTACTCTTTCTGCTGGTAAAGTTCGTTTTTTAATCACAGAGACTAATTTGACATTTTAAATGATTATTGTTTGTTTTTTTTTAATTTAGAGTCTGACATTTGCACCTGTCATTAATCTGGGATTAAAAAACGAGCTATATTTTTTGTATTCCTTCCTACAAAATGTAATGTGTGACAGTTTTTTTCCGTAATAAATAAAATAATATAAAAATACGTATTATTGAAGCTAACTCAAAAACTTACCAAGCAAAGATAATGAAGTGTCCCTGTAAATATATGTTAAAGCACAGATATATATAACTGAATGTAAAAACTTGTACTATTGCATGCTAAATATTGGCCAAATGTGTGTTACTAAATATTTTATCTATGAACTTTATGTACCTATCATATTTCATGCAATAAATGAATTGAATTAAAATTCATAAGGAACCACCGCTTAAATTTGTGTAAATGTTCAAAAGCGGGTCACAATTGACGAAAACATCGATGAAAATTAAAATATACAGACGAATTGAGAACCTCCTCATTTTAAGAAGTTGGTTAAAAAGTTGAGAGTAGAGCAAATCTTAAACTAAGTAGAAAATATTTCATAATATTTTTTTTACAAAATACGCGTTTCTGTGGTAAAACAGTAATTGTCCAAAAAGATAGTAAAAAGGAGGTATTTATTTTTAGTCAGGGTCGGGTAGTAAGGCGAGGTTCTGCTTGCGAGAACTAATTAAGAGCACAGTAACTTATCAATTATTTCCAAACCCACATTGGGTTTTCTTCAACGTGGCTGAAACTATAAAATTGTGACACCGGTGGCCGCGGTGAGATGGGTAGACGACATTCTTGCCATCGGGCGTAAAACCTGAATGAGACTTGCACAAGAGTTTGAAGATTGGCACAACAAATGTTTTTACAAAAAAAATAACTTTAATTTCATAAGTGTGTCTTTGGATCGCTCCATTGTCAGAGAAATCGGTGATAATAAGTTAAAAAAAAAACGTACAGACGAACATAGAACCTCCTCCATTTGGAAGTCTGTTAAATAAGCCCAGCAGTAGGTGAAGTCGGGCTGTGGATGATAATCATGACACTAAAACCAGTATCTGACTGCACGCAGAATAAGATTGTTCACATTATAGGCAGAAAACTTTAAAACACCATTTTACCACTCTGTACTAAATAATCTTAGTGAGTAGGAAATTAATCAGTATGCGCCGACTCTGTCCATGCGTGCGTTGATGTTATTCCTTTTCTTCATACATTGACCACTTCCTAAGTACCAGTGAATTCACACCTTAAATCATGATAAATTTTATGCCAACGATACGAAAAAAAATGTAGTTTGATTTTTTTCCGAGTTTGTCAAATTAAGTGTCATCAAAGTCATAATTGTAATTAATGATTTCGTGGTTCCTTCCAGCAAAAATGTGGGGACACAGACCTGTGTTTTCCTTTTACTTTTTCTAGTTCCTGACATTTTAGTAATCCAAAATATATGAGAAAATTAATAGAAAACTAGTAACCGCGGTCTCCTTATGTACGGATTTAAATCAACTTAAACCCAATCGGTAATTTTATAGTCGTAATCACACTAATATATTTAATTATAAACGCGAAAGTTTGTGAGTGTATGTGTGTGCATGTTTGTCACTTCTTCACGCTCAAACGGTTGGACTAATTTTGTATGGAGGAAGCTGACACCCTGGATTAAGACAGGCTACTTTTTATCCCGATATTCCCACGGGATCGAGACTTACGCGGGTGAAACCGCGGAGCACAGCTAGTAAATAATAATAATTTCACAGCTTGCTGTGGTTCTCAATACAGATGCGCTAATTACTGCTTACTATGGTTTAGCCGAATCAATTCTTAGATATGGAGTCATCTTTTGGGGGAATAGCACGGACAACGAAATAGCGTTTCGGGCACAGAAAAGGTGCATTCGATCGATGTTTAGACTGCAAACAACGGACAGCTGTAAATCTCATTTTATAGAATGTAAGATATTGACATTGCCCTCGTTATATATCCTGGAAACAGTAATGTTCATTAAATCAAATAGTCATTTATTTCAGCTTTTGTCTGATGCTGTCCCTAGAAATAGACGTGATAACTTCAAACTTTGTGGTCAAGGCGCTAAAACCGCTCTTATGCGTAAGAGCATCTTTTGCATGGGTCCGGCCATCTTTAACAAATTGCCTAAATCATGGAGATCATTAAATATATCTGCTCTTAAAAGTAAATTGAAGAGTTTACTAACTGAAAGAGCATATTACAGTATAGCGGAGTTTATGAAAGAGGACAATTTTTCTTCGATTTTGAGATGACGATGTTGTATTTTATTGACATGTTATTGTAATCTATTGTTTTTTGTGAAATAATTGTAGTTGTAATTTTGTATGATAGCAATTAATATTTTTTTTTTTTTTATTGACAAATTTATTTAATGACTACTTTGACATTTAATTTTATCTAAAAAATGTGCTTGCTGAATTGTAATGATACTTAATCTTTAATTAATAATGATGATTTTATAATTTCTATAATTTAATTTTGATGAATAATAACACGGTTTTTGCACCATCTCTTCCTACCAATTTGTACGCCACGATATGCGACTGAACATGTTAGAACTTTCTGTATGTCATATTATCTTGCATGTAATGTATATCATGTACACCATGTTTAAACAAATAAAAATTTACTTACTTACTTACACAATTTAATTACACAACAACAACAGCAACATTATTTTTCACATTTTTTTTTCTATCACCAAAAATCACACTAATAAATACTTTACTTTATTTTTAGACATAATAATACTAGTCCATAGTTTTACACTCTATAAGAAATACTGTCAGTGATGTCAGTTTTATAACGTAGTGCATGCCGTCTTTCTTTAAGTAATTATGTGCTCATTGTTGAAGAGCCTAATAAATAAATAAATAGTCTGCACGTATACTCGCTAGTTTAGTCAGAAAACCACATAATGCTTTTTACATAGAATCGGTTACGGGATAAATTTCTATTATAATACCCATCAGGGCCTCAAGTCTGCTATTACAATAGTGTCAGAATGGTCGATCATTGATTTCATAATTGTTGATTTTGACAGGTTTGGTAATCTACTATTATAATGGCGTCATTATGACTTTCCAATGGTCGGCCACTGACACTACATTGAAAGAAATTGCAAAGAAAATGATCGACCATTATGAATTTATCAGATTACGAACTTTTAGCAAAATGACAATGGCATGACAATGGGATCGTGTTGGAATGACTGAATTTATAAAAATAGCAGACTTGGGCCCCTGTTCTTAAGATCAATCGTTTTGTTATAATTGGGTATACAATTTTATTTTAGTTATTATGAACATTAAAATGTTTTTATACAATATATTATACAACTAACTATTTAACAAACTATATAAATAAATACAAAACGGTGGAGTTTCTTGCCCATTCTTCTCCGTACGAAACTACCTTTTGGAAGGGGTGACTAGAATCAATTCTATTTTTCTGTAAATATTGACGTTCAAAAGTGCCTTTTATGTGCCTATTTAAAAATCATTAATTTGACTTTGACTTTGATAGTGATAACAAAAGGACACTTAGGCGTTGAAATACTGGTCCGCATCGTTGTCATCCGGAAAGCCCAGAAAAAACTTATACAATTTGTAAGTAGAACATGTTACTTTTCAACTTGGTTGCTAAGTAGCAACGCATAAAAGTCTGACACTCCCTCCCGCTCCACCCAGAGCGGGAGAACTTATTTGATAATTTCCCACCCAAAAAAAAAAAAAAAAATTAGCAACGCATCAGCAAACCTTTATATCTTGCTTTCAATGTAAACACAATAATCACCTTCCATTCTTTAACCTGTTCAGCGAGTTGTTTTTTACTTTTATATACTTCAGTCGAATTGAATTTTAATTTTACATAAATCATTTAAAATAATAATTAATATAAACATTATATTATTATTAATAAAGATTGATGAAGATGGGTTTATGGCGTGGTAAGTGATTGACAACAGGCATCGTATACAGTAATAATTATGTTATTAATTATTTTCATACATGCAGTAATTTACATGTAATTAAATATATGATAATGATAAATGATAAATGATTTATTTCTGTAAGTAGGTTTGTACAAACACTTTTACACGTCAATCATATTAAAAAAAAACTAGATGAGGTCGGCGTTTCGTATCCGACTACTCTGAGAAGAAAGGCCGAAACAAACTCAGAGGTCACAGTCTCTTTTTAAAGTCCAGACATAATCTTGGTCAGATCATGTGAAGACCATGTAGATTGGTGCCTGAAATGATCTTTTGACGAAAGAACCACACAGGTTGAGGGGACCTGGGCCCGCCACGTAATTATACATAAAAGTAACTGTCTCGTCGGTCTAGTGGACGGCAGCGCTAACGACCGTCAAAGATCTACAAATAACAGACGGGACCAACGGCTTTACGAGACATGGAGGGTTCTCGATGTAGATATGGATGGTCACCCATCCATGGACCAACCTGGGCTAGCGCTGCTTAACTTTCGACAGGCCCGTGCAGCTGTTATTACTTATCTACGAGCCTCTTTTCATTATACATATTTGACGACGCTGCAATTGGCGCCGCCTAGTTTTCTTACAAAGTTACTGGCATCATCGAAGAAGTCGGATATGAATAATAATGGCTGGTGACAGTTCCTCTAGCAGAGCCTCGCATGTCGCATGTATGGGTGCGTGGCGGCTGTCTTCTGATGTAATAATCTGGTATCAGGCGAGCCGCTGTCGTACGACGTCCACAACGATCTGCTATATTCCGGCTCAATCTTAATGATATTGAAGCTGCTGAAACACTAATACGATGACCACTTCTGGTAAAGGCTATTCTGCACCGTTATATTCATTTCCCAGTAGCATATCGTTAAGTATGACAGTGGTTTTCACACCATCAAGGAAAATGCAAAGCAGATTTTTAATTCAATTTAAAATCATTTTGTACAACAATTTCCTGAAATGTTACAAAATATAGATAGGCTACCTACATTGATATTAAAACTGTTGTTAAACAATAATAATTTTAAAACGCAAAAGCATTATTACATTCTTAAATTTTATGCAGTAATGTAAAACTAATAACAAACATATTTTTTTTTAATTTTTTATTTTTAACTAGTAGACTGGATGTATTTGTTAATTTACCGGATTTGTGATTGTAGGAAATAATGCCAATGATGTTGCGATGTCATGAATTTGTTTGTTGTGCATAATCTAATATAAAGTTATAACCACGGTGACGATATGGTTGCCTAACTAACTGTTTTAAAATTGCCCTATTTTCTGTTCCTGTCACTTACCAGCTATTATTTGTCAATTCAAAAAAATCAAAAACTCATTTATTAGGCTGAGAATTAGCACTTTTTAAACGTCAAAATGACATAAGACAGTCCCCGAAAACTTTCACGAAAACGGTGCATCAAAATCCCCTGCAGCAACAGCTGTCTGTTAAGTTAGAAGAACTTGATTCTATACAATAAATACTATGCAAAGTAATATAATACGAAACCAAATCATCCTCCTGCCTTTAAATCAATTTACTGGGCAGCATGTCTTTTCTTTCATACATCTCTATCAGCAGTAAGAGCGGTAGGAGCTCGTGGATAAGTAATAACAGTCGCACGGGTCGATCCATCAGGTTAAGCTACGCTTGCCGGGGTTGGTCCGTGGATGAGTGACCATCTTTACATACCAAGGCTCCTCCGTGCCTCGCTAAGCACGTTAAGCCGTTGGTCCCGGCTGTCATTCGTGGATCTTTGACAGTCTTTACAGGTTGTTAGAAGCCCGAAACTCAGACAACCAGCTTTACCAAAGGGTATATTATAGTATTACCCAGTTATTGGGTTGTGGAGGTCAGATAGGCAGTCACTCCATCTAAAATCCTGATATTCAGCTGCATCCGGTTAGACTGGAAGCCGACCCCAACACAGTTGGGAAAAGGCTATAGGTAGATTGATTTGACATCTCTATCACTGGTCACCTTAGTCTTCATCCCCTATCTCACAAGATCATCTCTCTGACAATCCATTGTTTCTTTGTCTTCCCCTTTTCTTCTGTTTAAAGTTTCTTATGGATAGCAAATTGGTCAGTAATATTATGACTCAATAATGTATCACAAGTTATTATACATAACATAATCTGCCTTTAATGTTCCCACTGCTGGGACACAGGCCTCCTCTTTCTGTGAGAGGGTTAGTTATCTATACTTAACTCAAAAGACACTGTCAATAGATTGATAAGTCTGATACTTTCAAGATATTGTTCATAATATTCCAAGATGTTTTATTCCTACAATCAACTTGTCAACCAGTAATTTACTACCACAGAAGCATAATTCATAATTGAACATTTACGGCTACTATCAACGATGATCATTGAAAAAGAAACATGATGTATAACAAAACTTGATAATTTTAAACGTTTGATTAAATCTTGCTGTCATTTTCAGTTTCTTATCATGAAAAGGAGACAGCGATAAACTAGTAGCTACTGACATACTTGATGGTGTGCCATAGCAATTTAAAAGAGTTTCCGTAGTTGGCTAGAAAAATGCTGATTTGGTGGATCAAAGGGATAACTAAATTAGTGAACACAAGATTGTTAACACTGAAGGTGTTTTAAGACGTTTAGATGGTGTGTAGAAGAACAACCACTCATTTACGAACCGCGTAACACGACCACCGTAAAAACTGAAGAATTTCAATTCTTCAGTTTTTACGATGGTCGCTAAAATCAGTAATGATGTCTATCAAGACATTACTACAGATTTTAGAAATATATGTACGGCGCAATGTCAAAAATGATGAAAATAATGTCACTTAGTAAGGATAGAGATATTATGTCTATTAATTGTAGAGATAGAAGTAGTCATGCTACACTTTATGAAAAGAGCAAACGCAGGTTCAAAAGAAGTGAAGAAAATAGAGGAAAGTGTTCAAGAGTGGGGTAATATTGGTATTATCTGTATGGTCCCACTGCTGGGCAAAATTCTCCACCACAGCTTTCTAATCATCTGTGAGTGTTGTTTTAGAGGCATTTGTGCGAGATTCACCGGAGAAGGAAACAGGAAATACTAATTTTAAATTGCCAATAATATTATTTTTTCATGACTAAACTAATCTACTTAAAATACAACAGAGAACTGACTAGGACTGCCGAAAATAGACACTAGTGCGTGGTTCCGGACACAAAATGTGATATATTGTTTTTTGTTACTGGAACAGTGATCGCGTGCAATACGCAGGCGATTAAACAAAATAAGTTTCATTTGTAAGTACCGATAGCAAATCGAGTGATGAGGTGTAGATGCTCTAGTTTTTAATGTGGTTGTTATAGGGGCTGTTGAATGAGCACAAGCACTTAGGGGCAGTGCAAATTGATGAAGAGCGATAGACGAAAGGTTTCCTCCAGCAACTCCTTCCGTCATACTATAATAGCGCTCTATGGTCTGACTACAAAATAGTTTGAAGACAGGCATCCATAAAAATTTGGGCACATAGGATTTTCCCGACAGTCAAACCATCGGAAATCTCTTTGCTTTGAAACGGTCAAAGTCAAATAATTTATTTCAAATAGGCATCGTTACTCTTTTTAAATGTTTTACAATATTTTTGTATATGTTGCGGCTAATACCCGAAGTGCGGCTACACCTAGTTTTAGCCGGTTAGAATTATATGTCCAGACAATCCCTGTTGGATAAAACCAATTTACCAACAATAGAGGGGATCTGGCGCTCGGCGGCCGCTCCCGCGGCACGCTCGCTTCGCTCGCTCGCCTTCGCTTGTTAATGGTTACTGTTCTAACCTAACCTAACCCAAATGATTTTACCCGAAAACAATCGGCTTGTACTAGGTTTAACCAAGAGTAAGTGGCTACACCTAGTTCTAATCGGCTAAAACTAGGTGTAGCCGCACTTCGGGTATTAGCCGTAACATATACATTAATTACGTATCTAACTAACCTCTTTCCATTGGTTTCTTGATCAACTGGCGGTTAAGAGTTTAAAATCTTTCCGTAATTAGGCCGCGTTCAGATAACCCGCGCCGACCACGCACACGCGTTGTGCCCGCCTTACACCCACGTTCAGATAACCCGCGCCGACCACGCACACGCGTTGTGCCCGCCTTACACCCACGTTCAGATAACCCGCGCCGACCACGCACACGCGTTGTGCCCGCCTTACACCCACGTTCAGATAACCCGCGCCGACCACGCACACGCGTTGTGCCCGCCTTACACCCACGTTCAGATAACCCGCGCCGACCACGCACACGCGTTGTGCCCGCCTTACACCCACGTTCGCCACGAGCAAAATCCGCGCACGCCTCGCACCCGCTTATTCTACTTATTATTAATCAAAAAACGTTACGCAACTAAACTTGATCACAGTCAATACGGCACTAGGCGAAGCGCAGGCGCAAGGCGTGTGCAGTGCGTGTGCGGTGCGCGTTTGGGGTGTGCGCGGGGCAAACGCGAGGCGGGCGCGTGGCGTATGCGGTTCGACTTCGATAAATGCAATTTGAGACCTATTAGACTCAAATTATATACAACAAATTTCAAAGCGAGTTAGACGCGGGTGCTGACGCGCGTGGTGTGCACGTAGCGGGCGCGTGTCGTCTGCACGAGGCCTTATTCTGAGGCACGTCTGTTAATATCTTGTTTCCCATGAAAAGTTTTGCATTTAATTATTCTCGCTGCTGAACCTCCTGCCTTATTATACCATTTTCCTGCCAGTTACAAGGGAGCGTTTCTCGAAATGAAGTAAAACTACTTTTTTTGAATGTAATATTATCGCGTTTTCTACAGCTGTTTTACATTTTAAATTGTTCATCGCCAGTTCCAGAAGTTGACTTCGTTTGTGGTCAGAAAACTAATTTTCATTTGTGAGAATATATTTTTATTCCGGTCACTACCGCTTGCTCTGAAGAGCTATATTTTTTGTTGAAGGGTGACTTTATTCCCATTTCTTCAAGTCTCTAATTGCCTTAATCGTTGTATTACTTAGACCATTCTTTTGGCTTTGTTATTAATTCGTTTTTGATATCATTTTGATTGTCTTTGTAGCTTGATACCTAATTGATTTGTGTGCAAAAAAAGAAGAAAATGATTTACACGAGAAAAATAAAAACTTAATCTAAGTAATAAAACAAATTAAGTCCTGTTAACTTAGCGTTGGTCGGCAAAGTTAGCAGCCACAAAATAAAATTGTAAATAAATTGATTTTTTTTGACTCCTACCAAATAACTTCTAGTAGACCAGGGGGCCGATCGCGCTATTTCTCAACGTAATTACCGTTCGAACGGAACGTTTTTGGTTTTGGTTTAGCTGATGTAAGAAACGGTATCGCGCTATTTTTTGTGAGAGTATTGTTCGATCGATCGTTCCTCCAACGTAACTTCCAAAGTAAAGCTAAATTGTTTCCGTTTCCGTTGAAATGATTAGCGCGATACGAAATGTGTCTAACGTAACGTTTTTGGTTGTGGTATTAACGTTCAAAATTAGCGCGATCGGCCCCCTGGACAATAACGATAATTTTTAATTTTACTACGAATCCACTGCTGTAAAGGGATAACTTTCAAGAAAAATGCAAATAAAGATTCAACTTAAACAAAAAGAGTCAAACATTTAAAACTACAGTTAGTCAATTATTCAGCCATCGCAGAATCAATTTAAAATAGAACTTTAACTGGTAACACTTAACCAACTAACGTCACGCCTTGGTAATGATATGCGTAATTACTAAAACTTTAGAGTTTCAAACTAGGGCCAGATGTCGGTACACTAGTCATGTTGGAGTTTACATTTTGAAGTGAATTTTGTGACAAGAAGGACTTTTTCGAGATGGCTGCGAATGTGGAAATAGTGCTACGTTACTAGATGTTGGTGCGAGAGGTGGGGAAAATATGTATATCTTTTTATTTACACAGGTAAAACAAGAAAGATACGAAATCTCCCATTGAAGTTAGGTAGTCTCACAAGTATCTCTTTTTTGAGGACACTGCGTGTTGTGTAGGAAATGCAGCGTTAATTTTCTGGAGATTAAATACTTTTTGTGTGTGAAGCGCATATACACGACGGCACGGTTGGCGCAGTGGTTAAGCGATTGACTGCTGCGCTGCGTGTCGCGGGTTCGATTCCCACACGGAACAAATATTTGTATGACCTACAAGTAGTTGTTCCGGGTCTGGCTGTTTGTGAGTTTAAATGTTTGTAAACGCACCCACGATACAGGAGAAATTCCTAGTTTGGGGCAACGTTTAAAAAAAAAAACTTTTAACACAATTTTATAAATACAAATTAAACGACGCTTAGAAAAACAAGCTTGTCAAAAAAATCTACACGGCAGTTGAGTTGAACGATACTAAGACGAAGGCAGGACAATTTAAAAATTTATCAACGCAAAAATTAATTAAATATCAAGTAAATGGGTTTTAATAACCTTTTAAACAGTACGTCTAATTCGTTGAATTGAAAAGTTTTGAAAGGAGTCCGTCTCTGGCGATGTTATTTTCTCGTACTCTGTATATTTTTTATATGGTATATTGTATTCCTTTCATCGTTTTGATATTATTTAATTTTCGCCTTATTCCCTGGTCTCAATAACTCTTTTATTTGTGTTAGCTTTAAGGCCAAATATTTGCCCCAGGGTACCGGCTACCGGTATACTGATCTGCACTCTTACCACACTACATCTTCCGTCGTATGCCAAATGTGTCGTTGCCCATGAGGCAGTCCAGGCGTTTACAGCTACAGATCTACGAGGCACTGTAACGTGCTAATCACTGACAGTGGAGGCGTGGAGCACCATGACGCCAGGACCATTTTTGCTAAGCATTTCTCATTTTTTTTCGACTTATTAATTATTATTCTAAATTCATGATGTAATTACACAATTGTTTCCGCAATGGCCATGTTAAACCTTATGAAAACTTAAACCGATTTTATAAGTTTTAGAATAATAACATGAATAGCGACGCGAGCAAATTATAGGTGTGATCAAACAGATTTTCCCGGAGCGTATTTACTGATTAATCTACATTTAAAATTTAGTTTAAGGTTTCTTACCAAATCCTCATATCAACGACTCGACTCAACTTATATACCTAATCACATTTCTTTTTTATTCCTTCAATTAAAATTTTACGTGTTTATTTGGTGAAATCTGTTTCAAATTTCAATTACCTGCCCTTAGGCGACAGGATTCGTCGGGTTCCCAGATAACGGCGGGAGGGGTTCCCATCGGCGTCGAGTCGACGATGAAGTACCTGGGACTCGTCCTCGACAGCCGGTGGAACTTCGTGGAGCATTTTTGACGTTTGGCTCCCAGACTGGAGCGGGCCGGGGCTGCTTTGAAGCGGCTCCTGCCCAATCTAGGGGGTCCTAACGCGTACTGCCAGAGGCTCTACGCGGGGATCGTGCGGTCCATGGCCCTTTGCGGGGCACTGGTGTGGGCGCGTTCTTTAAGGCTGCGACCAGCCCAGCGGTTGAACGCGTCCCAAAGGGTCATGGCCATCAGGCTGGTACGGGGTTACCGCACGGTCTCCCGTGAAGCGGCGAGCCTCCTTGCCGGACTGCCGCCATGGGATCTGGAGGCAAAAGTCCTCGCGCACATCTGGGAGTGGCGCGAGGAGGCGAAACGCCGGGGTGAAACTCCGCTGCCGCGAGAAATCACGACACAGCGGACAGAGCTCCGGCGGGATCTCATGGCAACATGGAGAGTGCGATTGTCGCAACCCAGCGCTGGGCACGCCACAATTGTGGCGATAAGTCCCCTCTTTGAGGAGTGGCTAGAGAGGCGCCACGGCGTCCTCACCTTCCGCCTGACGCAGGTCCTCACCGGACATGGATGTTTCGGGAGGTTCCTGTTTAGGATTAAGCGGGAGGAAACGCCCGGGTGTCACCACTGTGTGGATCGCCCGGAGGACACGGCGGAGCATACGGTGGAGGTCTGCCCTGCTTGGGCGGAGCACCGCCGTGTCCTCACGGCAGCAATCGGCGGCGGCGATCTCTCGCGTCCGGGCCTTGTTCAGGCCATGGTTCGGAGCGAGAGTGCATGGGAGGCCGTCACTACTTACTTACTACAGTAATGCTCGCGAAGGAGGAGGCGGAACGCGTGAGGGTGAGGCAAGATTCGCGTCCTCGCGCCCTTAGTCGCCGCAGGAGACGCCCCGGGCGTCGTGAGTCGCTAGCCGATTTCCGGCCACCGTAGCCGCGGGCTTGCGGATGGTGAGCGATGGGTAGCTCGCCGTCTGATAAGGAACAGGACCGGGTCGATGGCGCGTTGTGTTCCACGCGCGCCTCAAAGAGATGTCAGCACCAACTGACGGGGTCCAGTAGGACCAATGCCTGCCAGGGTTGCGAGTTTGTCCGAAAGGGATATCGTGGCTCTGGCACACAGGCAACGGAAGGAACACGGGTGGGTTTTAGTCAGTAAAAGTCTGACACGCCCTCCCGCTCCGCCCATAGCGGGAGAAGTTATTTGATAATTTCCCACCCAAAAAAAAAAAAAAAAAAGGCGACAGGATTCGATCTCTGGTCGCGGCTTCAACCAAATTCAATACAGAAATAATAAATTTAGTAAAGAGCCGGTCTTATGGTGCTCCTCAATGATTAATTAAATATATAGAAATAGAATGAACACAACAATGTCTCGTAACTAATTGAACTTTTATTGATTTTATGCCTAAATCTGCTCGCAAAATGTGCAAGGTTTCCCATTAAAGCAATGTTTCACAAAAATACTGGATAATACTTTGCTTTGAAAAGGTTCTGAAATAAAAAGTTCTAATTTTGGGTTGATGTACTCATCGCTTATTGACTGAATAAAAACATTCCATTAACATTTTATACTAAAGAACCTCTTAAAGCTTTCAATCAAATCCTCTCATCCCCCCTTCCATTCTGATATTTTTTTAATAAACCCAAAATCTCGGTAAGGCTATTAGATACATTTTCATGGAAAGGAATAGCAAAATCCATTTATTTTGTTATTATTTAAGTACCAAAATTAAAAAGCTGCAGTGACATTAAAGTCAAAGTCAAAGTCAAACCATTTATTTCATATAGGCACATAAGAGGCACTTTTGAACGTCAAAATTTACAAAAAAAAATTGAGTTGATTCTAGTTGCCCCTTCCAAAAAGTAGTTTCGTATGGAGAAGAATGGGCAAGAAACTCCACCGGTACTCTTTTAAAAATGTTTTACAATATTTTGTTTGATTACATTAATTATATGATTATATGTGAAGACGATGCACCTAGAATAAAATTACTATACCATAATAGGTAAAACGAATTAAAAACTAAGCATTGAAAAATAACTTAATTATTAGATAGATACATGGTGTTCACATATTTACAAACATCATAAAAGTATGTTTTTCTAAAAAAAGTAAAAAAATAAGTCAGTGTGTGAGTATAGATTATCACAGAATGTAAAATCAATATCATAAAAATAACAGATTTTACCATAAAAATAGCAATCAGTTTGATTTTGTCTAGACTCTAGATTGTCCTATGGAGCTGGACCAGCATGTTTCCAAGCATTCCTGTCCTGGATATAATCCTCTAACTTGTAATATGCTTGTTTACAAAGTGTACTTTTAATATGTGTTTTAAATTTTCTCTCATTTAATTTCAATATATCACAAGGTATTTTGTTGTACCATTTAACACAGTACCCCATAAAAGATGTATGTACTTTAGATAATCTGAAAAATGGTTGATCTATTTTATCTTTATTTCTAGTATTAAAATTATGTCTATCGCTTATCTTGTTAAAATATGTAGATTTTTCCTTACATACATAATATCATAATTAGAATTCAGAATCTACTCTTTGTTTAAAATTAACAAACACTGCCAAAGCTCATGTCAAACTTAGTTGAGTGACATCGTAGGTATAAAAGTTCCAGCCCAAATGAATTTGCTGACCATACTTATGAAAGTAAAATATTGATTCAATATACCTATTAGCGATGTACTTATACCAAAGCGAAACGAAAACATTTTTTATGTCACACATCAATAATTCGCGATAAAGCACCTTAACTGTGCGGATCACGGAAAATTCTTGAATAAAAATGTATGCGGTGGAAAGAAAAGTGGTGTAGCGTATACATGCAAGTGAAGAACTCAATGAAAAAAATAATGCACACGCCGTCCGCGGTGGTCAGTGCAGCGTGACGCCAGATAAAAATGATCAGGCAGGCATAGAGGGACTCATTAACCAAGTAGCCATCGATGTAGATGGTTCGGGAAGGCGTGACCCACAAATGGATTGGTGAAAACCTGTGACACAGTGTTTGTGAAAAAGACATAGGTGAAAATGAATCCCCTTGCCTTTTTGGTCGCTTTTATGCTGATGGGGGATGTTAGGGCGATTGTTGAACTGAACTGTAGTGATAATGCTACGTGTATCGATCATATGGCTAAGGAGATTCTGAGGAGTTTGAAGCAGCAGAAATCTGTGAAGGTGTTCAATGTGCTTACGATAGAACCGTTGAAGACGAGGCAGGCGAGGTCGAAGGACTGGTGGCTGACAAACTTCCTGGACAGTCACGCGTTCAGCTTCGATTGGAGTGACTACACCTTCAGAGTCTCGCAGGCGGACGGAAACGACGCCTTGGATTTGGAGATATATGATGGAAGAACTGCTAAAGGTAGGCGTTAGATCCTATCACCATTATATTTCAAATTAAAATTGTATAAAGCTATAATAGAGAAAACTAAAGAGCTAGTTTCAAAAATAATAAAACGTTTAGCGTAGTATTTTACATTTAAAAGAGAGATTTTGTATTTTAATCTGGGCAAAAAAAAAGGTTCTAATTGAATGTTATTCCAAGAACAAAAGTGCTTTTAAAAACTGAATTAACCTCAGCCTTATCGTTACCATTTTAGTTATAAACATGATTAAAAAAGTTACATTGGCAGAATTCTTTATTGAAATGAATGTATAGCGCTCACATTTTAAATATTTATTCAGTGCTTTTGGTTTCTTTAAATTCTCTTCTAAAAATATATATCTAGACCTTATTTTCTTTATTTTTGTAGTTATATTCTTATAATCCGTAGCAAAGTTTCAAAACTCCAACTAAGATTAGTATCAATTCAGTTTCTCATCTATGTTAACCATATCAGATTCCTCAGATTTATCCATACCACCATACATACATACATAGTAACGTCTCTATGCTTAATTACTTTAGTAGCTACATATTAATCGTACTAAATATCAAAAAGAAAGTTAGAAACAGCCAATGAATTATCAAGTGCAATCAGATTATCATTTATAGTGTGCTAATTCACATCTGTAAGCACGCATTGATGCATCAGACCGTTACCATTTAAGGCAATGTGTATAAGACGCGGTTCTGATAGAATTATTTTTGCTACCGTTAGTTTAAGTTTTAATTTATAACTAGGTTTTGTGATTCATACGTCATGTGCTGTTGATTTTAGGTAGGTAGTAGTGGTAATTGATTAATCAAGAGAGAGTAATAGGGAAGAGGTTACAGAAATCGTAATGGAAGCGTGTGTTGTAAGGACTGAAATTGTAATTGTTGAACAAGAAACCTCTGAAACATTATGGTTTTGATCTAAAAGACTGTCCATGGACTTTCTTGCCCGTTCTTCTCCATAAGCACCTACTTCGTCTTGGAATGGGCAACTAGCTTCACCTACTAATTCAAACTGAACGACTCCTTGATATTAATTATTATAATTCAAAAGCGCCTGTAAATGTTCTAATTTAAATAAATGCTTTGAGGTGTTGTGTCTGATGGAAAACCAACTACCTTTCTACCATCAGCGAAGCATTACACCGGAGACTGGTCAGAGACGGCACTGGGTTCCTCACCGTGTTATCTGTATAACTATCGTTTTCTGCCTCTATTGTTCTTATCTGCCTTTAGTTTTGACTGTTCTGTTAGCCTTATCAGTATTCTCTTTAATACGTGCAGTAGTATTCTGTTTTTTTTTTTATATTTAGTTACTTGTAAATAGCAACGAATTTTTATTATTTTATTATTTCTACAGTTTTTGTATCGTAATTATAGACCACAAAAGTGACCATGTTTATTCGTTACAACATTGATAATAGTTCCTTGTTCAACCAACTCAGCCTATAGCAGTCTACTGCTGAATATAGGCGTCTCACAGGCTGCGCCACAATGCCCTGTCCTCAGCCTTCCGCATCCAGTATGTCCCAGCCACCTTTTTAAGGTCGTCGGTACATCTAGCTGAGGGGCGCCCCACACTACGCTTGCCATTACACGGTCTCCACTCCAGGACTCGTCTGCTCCACCGGCCATCGGTCCTTCGACAAACATGACCAGCCCACTGCCACTTCAGCTTACTTACTCTGCAGGCTATGTCGGTAACTCCGGTATAACTTCATTCCTGATCTTATCCTTCAAAGAAACTCCAAGCATAGCCCGCTCCATCGAATTTGTGGACCAGCCCGACTGTCAGTGTCTACGTTTCGGCATCGTATGTTATAACGGGCAGGACGCATTGGTTGAAAACCTTAGTCTTCAAACACTGCGGGATTGACGACGAGAAGACTTCACGAAGTTTTCCAAACGCTGCCCAACCCAACCGGATCCTTCTGTCGGCTTCCTTCTCAAAGTTGTGCCTACCAAGCTGGAAAACTTGCCTTAGGTAGACATACTCCTTCACAACTTAAACGTATTTTCTTTCTTTTTCTTTTTTTTTAACTTCCAGAAACGACCCTTCGATGTGGATTAGACTCAGCAAGACGTGCGAATTGTACATGACTTTCGTCTTGTCCAAATTGATGCCGAGGCCAACCCGCCGAGAGGCTCCATTTAGGCTGTGCAGCATCTGGTCTAAATGTTCCAGCGTCTCTGACATTATGACGATATCATCGGCAAAACGTGTGAGATGTACTCGCCGTTTACGTTAATACCCTGTCCAGTCCAGTCCAGCGTCTTAAAGACGTCTTTTAACGCATTGGTGAACAGTTTTGGAGATATCACATCCCCCTGTCTCACCCCCAAGGTAGTTGGATGGGGCTGGTTTCATTGTCCTGGATCTGGACAGTCATCGTTGTATCGTTATACCAACACCTCGACACTTCGATGTAGCGCGCGTCAATTCGACGTCATGCACAGATGCCTGAACTGCCCAAATTTCGATGGCTTTCTCCTAATCCACAAATGCTATACACAGTGGCTGATTGTACTCTTCAGTCTTTTGCACAATCTGCCGAACAGTATGGATGTGGTCTACGGTACTGAAGCCATTCCAAAAACCGGCTTGTTCTGGTGGCTGGAACTCGTCAAGTCTCCTGGCGAGACCGTTCGTGACGACCATCGAGAACAGCTTGTATATGCGGCTCAGCAGTGAGATGGGTCTATAGTTCTTCAGCAAGGTTTTGTCGCCTTTTTTGAAGAACAGAACCACCACACCTCTGCTCCACGCTTCAGGCGTTGTACCCTCTTGCATGACGGAGTTGACGAGACTCGCTAGCTCTCTCAGGACTGGAGTCCCGCCCGCTTCAAGGAGCTCTGTCGTTATCCCGTCATCACCAGGTGCCTTGTTGTTCTTTAGCTGCTTGAGAGCCGCCCTAATCTCGCAGTGGTCGACATCCGGGATGTCCTCCACGTATTGGCGCATTAATTCGGCTCAATGGTCATCTTCACTATGCCCCGCTGGTTTCACCAACCGCGTTGAGTAAAAGTGTCCGTAAAAATCCTCGACTTCCTCGAGTATCTCGGACTTCGAAGTCATGATCCTACCATCCGCAATTTTCAGTTTCATCAAATGGGACCTCCCTAATTGCTGAGCGAACTCCCTAGTTCCTTATTAACCTTTTTAATTGTATTGGTCAACACTGTTAATGTCAAATTATCAATGCTAGCAGACATTTCTTCTACGAGTTAAATAAAATGTTTGTTATCGAATCCATACGCATGTGAAGAAAGCCTAAGTCCTCTGCATTATCATGATGCACGGTAATTATCTCATTAGTACAAAATCGTGTTCCGGCTTTTCCTAACAAGAATTCAGCTTACATTTTTCTTTCACGATACTCGTTAGATGTTCAATGAATAATTCATAACATTGACTAATTTGTGTTATTTTTTGTTACATTTTTAATTTACCTGCTTGAGCGTTTTTAGAATCCCTAGAGGTTATTTATCTTCCTCGTTTATAATAATTAATATAAGTAAAGTAAAAAATATTATTTTGATGTTCTTGAATTCCAATGAGAATAACGTTTAAGTAAACCCAACAATAGGCATATAGCAATATCCTGCCAGGGTTGCGGGTTTGTCCGAAAGGGATACCGTGGCCCTGGCACACAGGCAACTGAAGGAACATGGGTGGGTTTTAGTCAGTAAAATCTGACACGCTCTCCTACTCCTTCTAGAGTGGGAAAAGTTATTTGATAATATCTGACCCTGAAAAAAAGGAAAAAGGCATATAGCAATATGAAGTGGCAATGTGTTGCTCCAATTACCCATAAAACTGATAGCTGCTGCTGCTGTTGTTAGCTGTGCTGCTCTGCAGTTAGACCAGATTTATAATTCATTATAAGTACTAGCTTTTTCGCGCGGCACGACTCGCACACCTAGAGATTGGAAAATATTCCACAGGAACGCACTACTGGGATTAAAAGTATTCTTTATCCTAACCCAGGTCATGGCCTATCCGCGTGCCAAATTTCATCCAAATCCTTTCTACCGTTAAGGCGTGTAAAGATAACAGACAGACAGACAGAAAAATGTTACCTCTCCCTTACACGTAAAGTGGGGATGATATTTTTTTTCTCGTCTATCCCATGATGTGGGGAATCGTTGGGTTGGCTTTGAACGGCCTATTAACAGACAGACAGATCGAGTCAATTTTGCATTTAAATATTAAGGTTGGATATTAGAATGGATATAATTGAACTAAAGTTAGAATAATAAGCAACGTCCGACAGAATGCCTTCGACCGAAGACACAAGCTGATAAAATAGATACATGAGATAGATGATATAGAGATAGATGAGAGTACTCAAGGATCGGGATTAGGACGTCCTTAATCCCGATCTTTTACTACTCTCACTGTAGAGAACACTCAGCAGCCGATTACTCTGCGCTTCGGCCGAGGGTCGAATATTCGGCCAAATCACTATTCGTGGTATCTCTCTACTGTTCCACATATAAATTACGTAAGCTCCTACTGTGTGAAAGATGAAATGGCTAGAAAGAGGGTGATTATTGAGATATTAATAGAGAAGTATAACGTCAAAATAAAATTACTTATTTCAAATAAGCACATAAAAGGCATTTTTGAACGCAAAACTTTACAAAAAAAAAATGAATTGATTCTAGTTTCCCCTTCCAAAAGGAAATTTCGTATGGAGATGAATGGGCAAGAAACTACACTGTTAAGGCTCTTACAGACTCACGCGATATCGCGGATATCGAAATATCACATTATTAGAACAATTTCTTTGTCGGTGTCTGTCTTGCCCGCGATATCGCGTGAGTTTGTAAGAGCCTTTACTCTTTTGTAATGTTCTATAATATTTTGTACAGGTACATTAATTATATCATTATAATTATGTGAAGACGATGCACTTAGAATAAATGTACTATACCACAATAGGTAAAAAGAATTAAAAGTGAAGCAATGACACTATATATTATATTTTTATACACGATCGAAAGGAATCAATTCCCATACGGGGTATTTAGGCTATAGTCCGAGTAGGAATTGGTGACTTTCACCCGTGTTAAACGCTCTACTTTTCATTTTGAATATATGGAAAGTAGAAAGTGTAGCTTTTCTAAAATATTTTATTTTCTTGTTTGCTTGCCACTTCATTAAATCATTATAATATGTATTTAAATATTTTTTCTTTGAAATTTCTGGCAAAAGATTTTCGATTACTGTATTTGCCTCGTCTTTAACCGAATCTGGGGTCAACATTTCAGAATCGCTTGAACTCATTTTTAATCAAATATAAAACCCAGATTTAGGTTAGTATTCCGCCAAATTATATACTTTAGTCTTTTTTTAATTTTAAATATGGAACACACCGCGTCACCGCCGCGGTCCGTCTCGCTTAATAATTAATATTTAACTCACACGCCAGTAGCACACCTCCGCCGCGAAACCATAGCAGCGAAACCGCGGTAGTTCATTTGAACTGGTTCGCGTCATGTTCCGCTAGTCGCATGCGATTCGAGTAGCGAAACATGACGCGAGCCAGTTGAATTGAACTACTGCGGTTTCGCTGTGATGGTTTCGCGGCGGAGGTGTGCTACTGGCGTCAAGACCATCTTTTATTTAATCGTTTTTTTTTTAAATGATGTAACATTTTTCGTAGCCGAATATATTAACCAAATATAGTTCTATTTTTTAAATTCATTCCCGCCCTAGAGAAAGAAGCTATTACTATGAGTCTTTCCCGCCCAAGGGTGGCATCGCAAGTAGCGTCTTTCACCAACTACTCGGATTAAACAAACACTACTTTCCGAGTATGAGAAATGAAAAATTAATTATGTGATAGATACATTGGTGCTCACATATTTACAAACATCGGAAAAGTGCAAACAACAAAAGTTGGAAGAACAAGACATATGCTACGCCGACCCCAAATAAAATGAGATAAAGGCAAGAGAATGATGACGTCCAATAGGTCCTGCAATATGATATTCTTATTATTGCGTCTCTGCACCCACATTCAATATTCCTACTTCACACAGAAATGTATTTTATTTTATATTCGAAGGTACAATAAAACGACGTATTCCACATTAGGCTACATTAGATAACATAACTGGAGCATAGCTACATTAGATAACATAGAAACAGGAAATTCAGAAAATAGACAAATTATAGACAATACAGCAACCCACAACGCTGTTTACGCATTAACGATAGGATACAATACAGTGAAAATAATCGCTAGGGTTGTA
This sequence comes from Tiliacea citrago, assembly GCA_963921375.1. Taxonomy (NCBI): domain Eukaryota; kingdom Metazoa; phylum Arthropoda; class Insecta; order Lepidoptera; family Noctuidae; genus Tiliacea; species Tiliacea citrago. The sequence goes on from OY992802.1 coordinate 2,592,433, forward strand.
AATGTATTGTATATCTTCTTTTTCTTGTTGCGTAGTATTTGTATTGTGTAACGAGCTCGTTTCCGCAACTTCACATCCAAGCGCGTATTTTGCAGACGTTGAAAGTGTCCTTTGTCCAAGACCGAAATGTTACCCTCGATAGAGTTAGTTTCTTGGATAATTTTCTAAGACTCAACTTGTTTCTGCTGAGCATAAGGTCCTGAATACGATTCCCCGTGTCGGGAAAAGTGTTATTGCGTTTTTACATTTGGAATTTCTCAGTAGCAGCCTGGTGACTTAAATATAACTGGAGACGTATATGTACACCTTTGCCTAACCCTTCAGAGAATACAGGCGTAACCTTATGTTTCTATACAACATACTGCATGATTTACTGTCAATTCACACCCTGAATAAAACAACTTATAAATGAAAAATAACTGACTGGCTTATCACCTTAGATTATACCCAAATTGAAGATCTTTTCAAAACCATGTCCTAACATAATGTTCCCTTTGCAACCCAAAATTACCCAAATCCACACTCACGCACTCCACATCACACACACACCACACTCATACACTTACATCTTCCCTTGCATGTTTCTTTAATAAATTACTTTTCTTTCTTTATTTTTATTTTTGTAAATCAATTTTTAGGACCAATAATGCAAAATTATAATGTAGGTATGAGATTTTTTAAGGATCCGTACCCAAAGGGTAAAACGGGAACCCTATTACTAAGGCTCCGCCGTCTGTCTGTCTGTATGTCCGTCTGTTACCAGGCTGTATCTCATGAACCTTGAGAGCTAGACAGTTTAAATTTTCACAGATGATGTATTTCTATTGCCGCTATAACAACAAATACTAAAAAACAGAATAAAATAAATATTTAAGGGGGCTCCCATACAACAAACGTGATTTTTAGGTTTCCGTACTCAAAGGGTAAAACGGGAACCCTATTACTAAGGCTCCGCCGTCTGTCTGTCTGTCTGTCCGTCTGTCACCAGGCTGTATCTCATGAACCGTGATAGCTAGACAGTTGAAATTTTCACAGAAACATTCACAGAGTATTTAATTATAATTATGTTCACTTTAAGAATAAATAATTAAATTAAAATAAAACAAATATTAAAGGGGAACCCCATACAACAAACTGATTTTGTTGCCGTTTTTATAGATAATGGTACGGAACTCTTCGTGCGCGAGTCCGACTCGCACTTGGCCGGTTTTTTATTGGAATAACATTATATGTGAATTAGATCGTCTCCAGTGCAACCATAATAATGTAAAACTATGTTTTAGGAGGCCTGGTGACCTGACATACAGGTTTTGAAAAAAAATTAGTTTAGGCACCAGTCTTCCACAAAAATTAATTATACAATTGTGTCTGCAGACTTTGTTCTAACATTCTCTGTAATTTGTGATAGGAAATAAATAAATTATATAATAATTATATAATGTTACATTTTATGTTTTTAAACTCAAGGGCCACTCGGTCAGCGTCGAGGGCAAGTCCTAAATAAATAAACCTATTCATTCAATTTCAAAATCACATAATCTCAAATAAGACAGCTCCTTATAATCCATACTGTTAATTTAATGCGAACAAACCATTTAATCTTTAGTATCACGTCAATCTCACGCTTATGAATTTATAATAATGTTTTGGAACTGATGTAGCTACTCGTACCTAATATGAAAATTATATAAGAAGTGATACACTGATGTGTTACTAGGCTTGTGAAGGTTAGTTCAGAATTGTGGTCAATCCAGTGCGGTGTGAGTCTTGATAATGTTCACATATCGAAATAGGGAAACTTGGCTTAATTTTATAGACAGAAAAAATATTTTGACAACAATTGAATTTTTTATAGCATTTTTTAAATTCTTGTTCGCTGCTATGACCCCTGTGTAAACAAATCGGTATAACTTTTAAACTTAACGATCTATCTCGATGAAACAAACTTAGTAATGACTGGAAATAATAGGACATAGAATAAAAAATAAAGAAAAATTTCGCCCTCAATTGAGAATTAGGGGAATTTTATAACAAAAATCTGATATTTCTTCATAAACTTTAACAATAATTGGAAAATATCTCAATAAAAGTCCCGATTATCTACCCTTTTTTATTACTTTAAATTATTTTCCATCGTATCAGCTTTCTAAAAGTAAAAATACCATATTTATAACTCCATCACGTTTCCTATGCACTCGGCTACGTACTTTACTTTAGCAGGCGGAGACCCTTTTTTTGTATTTTTTTTAGATTTTTTAAAATATTTTTTCCGTCGATAAAATTAAGCTTAGTTTCGCTCATTTCGATATGTGCATATTATGAAGACTCTGTACTACCTAAACTACTGTATTACCTAATCAGTCCTTTCACAGTAGCGACCCAATAGCAACCCTAAACAGGATAATTAGCTAGCAAAACTATAAACACGAATAAATAACGATGAAAAAGATTTGATGATTTCTATGAGGTCAATGACCGCTGCACATACTGGTTATTTGCACGATCTACGGGGCCAAAATTGTTTTGATGCAAATTTGTTATCTAACCAGCTCAAATAAGAAAAAAATAGATATTTTTACAAAAAAATAATGTATTGACAAAACTTTAGGTAGTTTACATAGATTACAGGAAAATAAATAAAAATGCTAAGTTTCTATAATACTTTCTTCATCGCTCTCTGATGAATTTTCATTTATATTCGGTTTCGCAGATACGAACATGGCCAAGGTTTCAGGCAAAAATGTGTTTGCTTTCCTTTTTTTACTGCTCGCTTGCCTACTACTAAGAAGTAGTAGTAGTACTTAGGAGAAAACTTCTTATTGGTCTTTCTTATAATTATTATTTATTTTTCATATTGTCCTTGTGTCAAATCTGCATCTACAAACATTTGCAACGCTTGCATTGGTGTCAAAGAGGGTTGCTCTTTACTTGATTTAGTAAGTCAAAATGCCTTCTTATATTTAGTTGCTCGTGTCGGAGTACTGTGATAAAGAAAGAAAAGAAAGAAAAATTATTTATTCTGCACAAACAAAACGCACAGTACAACAAAATAAGTAAAAAAAAAAAAAAACATACTAAGTAGCCAAAAGCCTCGCATCCAATAAGACATCTATAAGGACATTTGCTGCATCTCTTTTACCAGGTTTTTCCAGATCCACTTGCGCAGCGTGTATTATAACCTCTTTTTCGAAAGCAGAGCGAAGTGCCTCAGTCTTTCGCCTTTTGCTCCTCTCACTTGCCTCTTCGAACGATTTGGGTGGTCGACCTGGTGTTTTTTGTGAGGTCTCAATAACAGGAATTTCGAACGTACTTTCTAGCCATGACCGGTTGTATTTTAGAAAATTTTCCTCTTTATAATGAGCTTTGGTCCACCTTTGTTTGAGTTCTTATTTGAAGTGGGCAATAATACGTTTTAAATTAACAATGTGGTGTTCATTGTAATCTTCACATGACAAAAGTTGATCTTTTAGATGATTTAATTTTGCATCTAAATTAGGCAAATTTTCGTTCTTCAAGCGGTCAAACAAGTATTGTCAGGTCACAATCCTTACTCTTGACTTACCCTGTGATCCTAAAACAAACGTACACTATATAAAAAAGTCGCTAACAAAAATCTAAAAGTAAAAAACCCTAAAAGTGAATCTATCCGGACGTTTCCGGAGATGTTTTTGATAGTACTTATAAGAAAAATGTTCAAATAATAAACTTTAATTATAAACATAGCCCGATCTATCCCGATACACAAACAAACACACTAGCAAAGAAAAAATATTAAAGCAAATCACGGTATGGAAATGAGTACATACATTATAAAAAAATCATGTTGTATATTAGTTGATCATAACTTTATTAATGCAGTTTGTTAGTCTCTTACCTGCTCTATCAGAATCCATCACTTTGAATTCGTAAGATCAATTTGAAAATATAAAAATACACTATCGAAGTTAAGGTTTAGAAAAGCGCCGAGAACAGGGGGTCAAATCTCTCTAACAAACATGATAAATTAAATGAAAGGAAAACCAGGAAATCTTAAATTAATTTAATTATTTACAAAAAAGGGTAAACTAACTAATTAGTTGCTCAAAATGGGCTCCATTCTCTTGGATACACAAATTTATTCTTTTAACGAATTCATTTCTAGTAACCTTTAATAAAGTGTTGTGGTGAATATTATAAACCGTATTCTGAACTTCAACACTCAACTCGTTGTCATTCGCATAAGATTTCATGTAAATTTGATTTTTTACATATCCCCACAAAGAAAAATCTAATGGGGTGAGATCTGGCGATCTCGCAGGCCATCTGATTGTGCCGTTTGTACCAATCCAGGTATTAAAATGGTTATTAATGTAGGCAGTAGTGATTCTGCTGTTATGTGCTGGAGCACCATCTTGCTGTAGAATTATTTGGTTTCGCTCTTCCTCAGGGAAACCATTTAACTCGTTTCTTAAGAGATCCAGTATTGCAATATACTTGACAGTGTTTAAATGACCTGCGTACACGTGGACTAACACTACATTATTTCTCATAATTCCGCACCAAACGTTGAAAGAAAATCTTACTTGATTGTTAGTTTCATGAACACGAACAGGATTCACTCGAGACCAATAATAGTTATTGCGGCGATTGTACATGCCATTATTGCTGAAGTTGGTTTCGTCAGACCATACAATGTTACTCAAAAAGTTAGGGTTTCGGTCAATTTCTCCAAGCATGTTTTCACAAAATTGTAATCGTCTGTCACGATCCCCAATATGCAATTTTTGCACCAACCGACCTTCACGATAGCATTTATACTTATACTTTTTCAGCACTTTAAGTACGCGAGTGTGGGTTGTTCCTAATTCATCGGCAGCATCTCTACTTGAAGCCTTTGGAAATGATTCAAAGTATGTTAAAACATCTAGTTCAAAATCGAAATAGTTTTGCTGAATAGTTTGCCGTCTCTTCTTGAAACCACCCGTATTCTTTAAATTTTCTACCATTCTTTTCAATACGAACCGATTTGGTGCCTGTCGGTCTTGATATCTCTCTCCATACCACCGCAGAGCTAGATTCACGTTTTTGTTATTTAAAAAATAAGCTTCCATTAAATCAAACTGTTCTTGATAAGCCATTTTCACCGTGAGACAAAATGTGAAATGAGTTGTAAAAACAATCAAATGTGAATAACAACTATGACAATCTAATTTTCAAATTTTAATCTAACATTCCATATTTAAATTATCTCATACACGCAGCTACGAGTATGTCGCAAAGGAGTCTGCATTACAAAAGATGGATGTTAGTTAAAGAGCTTTAACTTGACTCATTGAATTTGTAACTTCAGATTTCCTGGTTTTCCTTTCATTTAATTTATCATGTTTGTGAGAGAGATTTCATCCTTATAATTGACCCTAACGATCGATGCAATAAAAGTACAGGGTATAATTTTTTCAGATTTTAGCCGGTTCGATTCCCGGGTGTAGGAGAAGAGAATTTTCGAAAATCTTTGAATGCAGTTTGCTTTCTATTCAAAAATAAAGGAATGTTTCCTTTGAGTAAAACTTTCTATCTGCAGTATTAAGAGTACTTGCCCTCCAGGTGGCATTACAAAATTCCACCCTGTATATTGACCAAACAAGCAGTATGTGGTCGCGCATTAAAATGGAATTTATTTTAATTATTTAGTTATGGTTCCAAAATAAATGGATTAAATGCAATTATTTAAATTATTGCGTTCATAGTTAATATAAAGATGTTTTGTCAAGACATCAAGACATAATTGATGGAACTGCTACGAGTATTATTAAAATTCTCGTTGTGATTCCTTGTTCTATTAACACCATTTCAAACTAGATGCCAAGCTGTGACAATGAATTGGTCCTTAATAAAACTTGAATTGAATATACTTACCTAATTAGACTTCTAACACATGGTGGTAATTAGAACAAGATTGGGCCTGCCGAGTAAAGAACAGGCTTGCTAGGAAACTGTTCAGTTAATATTGTCAATTTACAGAGCTTTCCCTTTTGTCTAACATAATTATTATCGAATTATCGGAACTCTAAAGCCTCTTGAAGCTTCTAAAACCTTTTCAACCACTATTTTGAAAGGAACCAATCAACAATACATTATAACAATATTGGTAGTGCCTTTGATGTTAAAATTAATTGTTTGTACGACTAACTAACTAGACTATTGCGGTAATATTCATGAAAGGAAATGGCGTTCTGTATTTTAAGGATTACTTGCGTTCAATTTGTCAAAGGAATATTATTATAGGTGTAAATTGTAAGGATAATTTATACCATGTTTATGCATTTTCATTTATGCATGTAGGTCAATCATTGAACTCAGCCTATCGCAGGCCACTGTTGGACATAGGCCTCTCCCATTCTGCGCCACAACACCCTGTCCTCCGCCTTCCGCATCCAGTCTGTTCCAGCCACCTTTTTATGGTCGTCGGTTCATCCAGCTGGGGGGAGTCCCACACTATCCTGTCCTGGACTCATCTGCTCCACCGGCCATCGGGCCTTCGACAAACGAAGCCAGCCCAATGCCACTTCATCTTGCTTACTCTGCAAGCTATGTCGGTAACTCCGGTTCTTTTCGGGATAATTTCTTTTTTGATCTTATCCTTCAAAGAAACTCCGAGCACAGCCCGCTCCATAGCGTGCTGAGCGACCTTGAATTTCGATTTCATTTAACATAACATCTCGCCCGTAATCCCCGAAGGGTTAGGCAGAGGTGTACCTACCTAAAGTACACCCACATTTCGCCAGTTATGTTTAAGTCCCATGTAATAGGGGGCGAGCCTATTGCCAGCAACCGGGCACAAATCCAGACTCCAGGGTGCTACTGAGGAATTCCTAATGGAAAATCCCAATAACACTTTGCCCGACCTGGGAATCGAACCCAGGACCTCATGCTCAGCAGTCGCGCTTGTGACCACTAGACCAAAGAGGCAGTCGATTTAATTTATTATCGTATTATTGTCTCCACATTGTATACCAAATGTTTGCTAACCCTGGCCCAGACTGCACTATGTCAACCCTAACTACGCCATAGATTTGATCAAATGGCACCTCGTTAGTTTCACATTATTCCGAAGAGCAACGTAAAGTACTTAGCAACTGGTGCTACATTAAATATAATCCAATATGGCTGCCACTCCTCGGTGTTATTTGAAATGTCATTAGCTGAACTGGTGTTTAGAAACTTACCTTAGTAAACAATTTGTAAGTGGAAGATTCACTTAAGTAGTTTAGGAGGTCTTAGCGTTTATCCAGTGTAGGTGTTGACGTAGCTAATGACCGCGTTGAGTCGGCGTATAAACTGCGTAGAAACGCAGACGTTTTAAAGATTGCGCGTAGAATCCTCGCAGGTACTGCGTAGAGGCTTGGTAAATGCCACGACAAACACATATAAACAAACACTTAACAAATTGGATTCCGACCAGGGAACACCACTTTCGGAATTGTTGGTATAAAATACATTAAGAACATGAACAAAGTTTATGGAACGGTTGATCTAGAATTCTTGATAATACCTAGGAAAATCAATTTTGGTTGGTTTTACCAGTCCCAAAAGGCTTGAATGACCTTAGTAGTGATCGTATTTTAGGGTTGTTACAATGCTTATTACAATGTTAATCGCGACACGATTCAGTCTGCCTGGCTTTTTCCCAACTATGTTGGAGTCGGCTTCTAGACTAACTGAATGCAGCTAAATACCAGTATTTTACATGGATCGACTGCCTATCTGACCTCCAATACCCAAATATTGGGTAACACGATACCCCTTGGTAAGACTGGTTGTCAGAGTTTCGGGTATAATTACAACTTATAATTTCAATTAACTACGATACCCGCTGCCGTTGACCCCGTAAGAAGCTGTCTATGAGTTTAGAAAATTCATTCATCCTTTTTTGTTTTATCGTGTTTAGATAATGACAGCCATCACAACGTAAAAGTTCCGCTAGCTAATTTAATTTGACCCTAGATGTCACGAGTACCTTCTTTATCATTTATAACAATATATATTACAACTTATTTATTTAGAATTTTTATTTTTGTCTGAATGTATGTTACGCAAATAATACCGGATAGATTTTGTTCAAATTTCATAATTTTAGATATTCCCTATAAGTCTGGCCTGGTCTGTAAATGATCACATTAAATTATAAAAGGACGAGTCTAAAGGTTACAATATTGCCGGTAGTCACAGATAAATAACCTTTTAAATGATAATCATCACGCTATACCTTTATGAAGCTAAGCAGTCAATCATGACATATTTATTTAGGAACCTACTATTTGGAACGGGCAACTAGCTTCGTATTTGTAACTTACCGACTTTTTGACAATTCAAAAGGAGGTATTCCACTCAGAGCACTGATTTCAACAGCACTTGTCCGAACCGCACCTTAGCACTTCCACTAACCGCACTTTAACAAACAAAATTTTGATAAGGGCGGTTCGGTGGAACAGTTTTATTTTCAGTCCCCGAACGGCACCTATGTAAAATATTTTTTTAGTGATGGGGTGTATTTGTGTAGCAAACAAAACATATCGATACAAATCAGCAGAAGTTAAGTCTTCCGGATAATTCCACCTTGTTCACCTGGAGTAAAGAGTAATGTTTTATTTGTGTAGCTGTCAGTAAACAAAAAATGAGAGACCTTGTCACTTTTCTTAGCGATTTCGTTTGTTCAAAATTGTTCTGAGGTTCAAATCATACAGTATTTCAACTAGGAACAAAATGGTCGAATGAACACACTCACACTTAGAGACCGCTACATGAAATCTAAGTATGTTTCAGTATGCTGTGGGTCGGGGCTGTCACATCGAGGCAAGTTTAGTAATTGCGTGTTATCATGTAGGTAAGATGTCTAATTTATAATAATAATTATGTCGTTTGTATTTTGTTTTCTTACCAGAATACATTTTTAAATATTTCCTACAATCAAAAATAAAATACAAAACATTTAAAAATATAAAAAAATGAGTTCCGCCGGTGTTGGGAGCAGGGTTCGAGCTGCCAGTAGTTAGGGCTGCAGGAGATAGGAACTTCCTCACAATGCGAGCCGTATCAAGGAATACTGATCCAACCGCCTAACGAGAGCCTCGAGAGATATTCATCGAGGCTTTCAGGCATCAGGCTTTTGGCCGTAACGACAATCGGCACAATGACAGCCAAGCTCACATTCCACATGTCAACAAGCTCGTGTAGAGATATTATGTTTCTCTTTCTCAGCTTTCACGAGGTTCTCGTCATGTGGAATGGCAACATCTACAATCATTGCGCGGCGCGCTAATCGATCTATCACCACTATATCAGGCAAATTGGCGACAATAGTCCGGTCAGTAATGATAGACCGATCCCAGTACAACGTGACATGGTAATTTTCGAGAACTAGGTCAGGCATATTAATTATTATTATTTTCCGCCATTTTGGACTTATTAGTAACGTAAACTTACTACTTGTTACTTTTTTACTTCTCGAAGAGAGGAGGCCTGTGTCCCAGCAGTGGGAACATTATAGGCTGATTATGTATGTGTGTTATGTACTAACTTAAACGATTGCTTTCAAAATTGATAGTAGTTTAGATTTTTTTTTAATTATTATGTATGTATCTAGGTATGTGTGAATGGAATCAAATCAACTCCTCATAATATGTAACGTGACCAACGTCAACGTGATCTATCAACTCAGCCTTGCGCTGACCAGTGCAGGAAATAGGCCTCTCCCAGACTGTGCCACAACACCCTGTCCTCCGCCTTCCGCATCCAGTCTGTCTCAGCTACCTTTTTAAGGTCGTCGGTCCATCTCGCCGATACGCGGTCTCCACTCCAAGACTCGTCTGTCCATGGGCCATCGGTCCTTCAACACACATGGGTCGCCCACTGCTACTTCAGCTTGCTTACTCTGCAAGATATGTCGGTAAATCCGGTTCTTTTCCGGATAGTTTCATTTCTGAGCATAGCCCGCTCCATAGTACGCGCCTCGCACCACCATAGTGAGCAACCTTGAATTTGTGGACCAGCCCGACTGTATGTGTCCACGTTTTGTCACCATATGTGATAACGGGCAGGACGCACTAGTTCAAGACCTTGGTCTTCAAACATTGCGGGATAGGTGACGAAGAGACTTGACGAAGTTTTCCAAACACTGCCCAACCCAACTGGATCCTTCTGTCCGCTTCATTCTCAAAGTTGTATCTACCGAGCTGGATGACTTCCCCTAGGTAGACATACTCCTTCACAACTTCAAAAGCGACCTTTTGATGTAGATTGGTCTCGGCAAGCATGACTTTCGTCTTGTCCAAATTGATACCGAGGCCAACCCGTCGAGAGGCTCCATTTAAGCTGTGCAGCATCTGGTCTAACTTTTTCAGCGTCTCTGCTATTATGCTATGTTGAAATAGTTTAGTGATTTTAAGCCAACGTTAAACAAATTGCATACGTAAAAATTTACCTGCATTCATTACGTACGATATCGGAGCCCTTTACTGTACGTGGTTCGATTGCACTTACTACTCGTTATGTTATAGTTGGTAATGTCTCTGTGGAGTTTCTTGCCCGTTCTTCTCCATAGGAACCTACTATTTGGAATGGGCAACTAGCTTTATATTTATAACTGACCGACTTGTTGACAATTCAAAAGTGCCTGTAAATGGTTTAATTGAAATAAATGCTTTGAGTTTGAGTTTGAGTTTGTCCTGAATACAGAGTATAATATACGTCCCATCACTACAAACTGTATGCAGGTGCCGTTCGGAGACTTAAAGTAATATTAGAAAACTGAAGTTGCGGGCAGAAGCTAGTTTATTATAATATTACAACTTATAAAACTTTTCATTAAGTATTGTATGGCAATACATCTGTCGTCATCTGATTTTGCCTATAACTGTCCAATGCTACCAAATATGCCTTTCCAATTCCAAGCCAGCTTCATACAGCTGATACCAGCTACCCTCCTTCTAAGTTCGGTGCTCCACGTAGCTTGAGGTAATTCCACCCTTCATTTGCTCATCCACAGACTTCACTCAAGGACACGACGTCTAACCAAACAGTAATCGGTTCTACGACTAAAATTGTCAGTGTTGTTTCAGCTTGATTATTCTATGAACTATTATATCGATACACGCTCACCGATCACACTGACAGCGACCTCGACATACAGTGACCTTGTTGTGGATGTTCTTCAGAAAGGTCAGATGCGTAGTAGGTACTCGTACTTGGCGTGCGTGTATGACCAGATGTATGAACGTTAACGAAGCTAAAAGAGCATGGATCGTAGCAGGTGGTGTTCTGTAGTATCTACACCCAGGGGAAGAAGGCGTGGGTTTATGTATAACTCAAACTCAAAGCATTTATTTCAATTAAACCATTTACAGGCACTTTGAATAGTCAAAGAGTCAGTCAGTTAGTCAGAAATTGGAAGCTATTTGCCCATTCCAAAACGTAGATTTCTATGAAGAAGAACAAGCTAGAAACTCCAAGGGCACTTTCACTATTATGTGAGAACAATATAAAAGACAAAAACTAAAATAAAAAAAAAAACAAATCAAAATATAAGATTAAAAGATAACAAAATAAGGTCGGCAGTTAAGAGATGAACAGTCTCAACTGACGGCGCCCGTTCACGAACATGACGCGTGGATCAGTACCATCCAGCTCAACCACTTTGTATAGGGAACCGAATGATCCAACACACGCGCCACCATCAGCGAGACATTTAAGTGAGCATGACATACTCTCAACTGCCAGTCTTTTTTTAAGTCAACGTACATCATAACATTATAAACGGCTCCATGGTTCTCACGTTTACAAAATTAATGTATTGGTAGCAATGTATTTCAATGATTAATAAAATTTTACTAGCAAAAGGAAAATCGTTGTTACCTATTGAAGTATTCAACGGTACAATATGTGTGCGACTTGTCTGCTTCTCTATCAGATCATCTCACTTCTGTTATAAAATACCTCAGAGAGACTCCAAGCATAGCCTTTTCATGACTCGCCTAATGCTGTAGTTTTACAAAAAAAAAAACAAGTTGTATCTAAAAACAGTACTTAGTGCCTTCACAAATCGATTCTTATTTTCTTTTTCTTGTCAAAAATAAACGTAAATTACCTACATAGGCCATTCCACATGGGATTTCCCGTCTACCGCACATTTTCTGAATATTTGAACATCGGTTGCCTAAAGACTCGAATTTAGTGCTATGCCAGGCTTATAGATTGCAGACATCTTTTAAGACATCCTTAGGGAGCATTGTAGATATATCTTAGTGGAGCGTAGGGCTATTAATTCAGATTCTAGTACAATGTGTAATGTTGCTCTCGTGCCAAGTCGTGTTCGGTATTATTTGCTTAAGCCAATTTGAGGGGATATAAGGTAAGATAAAACAATGGGTAATTACTTCACGGGCATTTGTTTTATTCATGATTTGAGGATCTTGTCTTGCTATAAAGTAGAACTAGCTTTTCCCGCGCCTTCACCCGCGTATGTGGATATTATCTCACGGGAACGTACAACTGGGATAAAAAATATTCTATGTGTTAATCCAAGTACCAAAAACTAGATGTGTGCGTGGATTTCATCCAAATCCAATCAGCCATTTTTGTGTGATTGAGTAACAAACATCCAAACTTACAAACGGTTAGAAGAAAGGCATACGTTTGAAAAGGACAGTACTTACTCCTCATTTTTATTCAGCCGTCACAGTCGTTTATGCATCCATTTTATTATGTTTTCTATAAAGCGAAATCGCAAAAGTATTACCAGACAAACCTGAAAAAATCCTCTGCTCAACAGAAAATCGTTACAAAACTCTCCGCTGAACACTCGTGATAGTAGGTGTACTGGCACGAATATGATTGGCATTTATTTAATCGAACTTCTAATAATTCCCATTTGCACTCCTAAAAATATTATTGAACACTCTCAAAAACTCAAACTCAAACCATTTATTTCAACTAAACCATTTACAGGCACTTTTGAATTGTCAAGGAGTCGGTCAGTTAGAAATATGAAGCTAGTTGCCCATTCCAAAGAGTAGTAGGTTCCTATGGAGAAGAACGGGCAAGAAACTCCACGGACACTCTTTAAATTAAATTATTGATACAAAGTAGGTATTGGTTACATCATTCATGTTGAAATTATACATGTGAGAACGATGCAAAACGTCAGAAGCGTCCGTGATAAAAAAAAACAATTCAAAACTAAAATAATTAAAATAAGCCGTGGCAGATAAGAGATGTACTGTAATATAATAATTGTGGCACTTTATTTGTTAATCTCAAATATTTTATAAGCGAAGCGCAATATTTTCATAAATTTTTAAAATTGTCCGTCATTAGAAGGTCAATAAGGTTTTAGAGGCGGGTTAGTTAAAAAATTCTCAATATGACTTGCGAAAGCGTCTTTTTACTGGTAGGTATGCATAAATTGTGTCGCTGCCCTCTATTGGGAACAGTGTGATAAACTTTTTACCCAAAAATTATAAAACAAACACAATAAAAGAATTATGACTGAGTGCGAAAGTACGAGATTTTACGGCAGCGATACTGAATGACGTCAAAAATTAAAGCCATAATTTCGAACTCGACATCATTTATTCAAGGTCAAAAACCAAATGACCTTAGTTTTATATCGTGACTACCACAGCAATCAAAATGTGTAGATAAAAATCATGAGTGCAAAACAAAAAAATTATCAATCAAATCTGGCAATCTTAAAAAGTAAAAGCTGAAAAATAAAACTGTTGCTAAAACTGAATAACACAATAATCTGAAAAATAATGTTCGGGAAAAGCCAACACTTGAATTTTATTTAGCGTTATTTTTAAGAAAATACTTACCTAAATAAATAACGCCTGACCGATTTACTAAACACAAAATATTTTTTAAATATTCAGAAATAAAAGTCTCAGAAAAACCAATTTATAGCAATGGCTATACAACATGTCCCAGAATTATCGCACAACCTCTTAAGGGGTCATTGTGCTCATCATTATGAACAACTTTTACTATGGGACCAAACCTGAAATCGCGATAAAAAATCAGCTGTTCCCTACATTTATATTCGAATAAGTCGTCAAAATGTAAGGAACAGCTGATTTTTTATCGCGATTTCAGGTTTGGTCCCATAGTAAAACTTGTTCATAACGGTGAGTACAATGACCCCTTTATGACAGCCTTAAATAATTCAAACTTTGACATAACTTCAGACTTATTCTTAAGTAAATAACTAAAAGTCTTTTTACTAAAATCATCAGTTAAGGTGAGTAGGTATCTAGCTCCACCAAGAGAGCTGACAGGCATGGGCCCACAGAGATCCGAATGTACAAGCTCTAAAATCAGCGTGGAACGTTTACCTTCACCCTTAGGAAATTTTGACACTGCTAATTTTCCTTCAACACAAGATACACATGGATTCCCTAATGCATCAACTTGAAAATCAACACCTGGTGGTTGGCAGATGGGTTGGCGATCGCAGTATGGTGTTAAAATGCATAGAGAACACTGCTGCTCATTCTCTAGTAAGTCCCTTAGTCGCATTTTACGACACCCACGGGAAAAATAGGATGGTGCTATTCTTTACGTCCGGCACCACACGGAACGTTGCGTTAAGTGCATGCTTTAAATGAGTACTTTAGACAACTGAAACTTGTTAAAATGATGCCTGTCTTGAATCCGGTTATCCGTAAACCAATCTAACAATGGAACACCTTTTTAATAGAAGAGTGAAATATTTCAAGGTATCCGGGGTTCAACACGGTCCATTTATACCTACAATTCCCTATTGTATTGTCAATAGTAATTCCGGTTCATTCATTGGGAGCACGCCTATTCCTATTGTTGGGAAATTGGCCCCAGAGGATATTTTTCTGTATATTTGCTCTTTCCTCCAGTGGCTTATATTATTGTCTTGTGTTATGCTATTGGATGTTCCATTAAGATAACTAATAATTTATACGTTTTATTTTAGGAAAGGGAGCTAATGTCGATGTTGTTTTGTCTGATCATTTTTATCTATAATACTATCATTTGTTCGCGCCTTTGCCCGTGTGGATGTCGCACAAAATATCCTTTATCCTATCTTTTTTTTTTTTTGATGGGTTTGCTCTTGACCTTAGTCTAGGTCAGAGGTGACAGAGACAAAGTCGACGATAGAGTGAGCTTACCCAGAAGAAGCCTGTTCACTCTCACTTTGAAGAGATTAAGGTTGTATACGTTTGGAAACACAGACGCAGGTAGAGAGTTCCACTCTTTTGCTGTGCGCATTAAAAAAGACATTTGGAAACGCTTAGTGCGAATTGGTGGAATAGCAACCAGGAAGGGATGGTAACCTGCAGTGCCTCTAGATGTCCGATAATAGAAGAGTACACCATTTCTTTTGCTGTCAAATGAAAATTTTCTGATGGCCAAACCCAATATCACTTTACCTGACCTGGGAATCGAACCCAGGCCTCATGTTCAGCAGTAGCGACTTTTCACCACAAGACCAACTAGGTAGTCTATTTTGTTCTAGTATTTTATTGAATAAAGGCAAATATACAGTAAAAAAAACCGACCAAGTGTGAGTCGGACTCGCTCACGTAGGGTTCCGTACCATTATCTATAACAATGGCAATAAAATCATGTTTGTTGTATGGGAGCGCCCCCTTAAATATTTGTTTTATTTTAATTTAATTATTTATTTTTAAAGTGAATATATAACTAAATATTCTGTGAATATTTAAAGCGTCTACCTGTTGCCGTTATCAATAGCGAGCAAAAACGAGCAAAAAAATCACGTTTGTTGTATGGGAGCCCCCTTAAATATTTATTTTATTCTGTTTTTTAGTATTTGTTGTTATAGCGGCAACAGAAATACATCATCTGTAAAAATTTCAACTGTCTAACTATCACGGTTCATGAGATACAGCTTGGTGACAGACGGACAGACAGGCAGATAGATGGCGGAGCCTTTGTAATAGGGTTCCCGTTTTACCCTTTGCGTACGGAACCCTAAAAATACAATTTATATGAGAGTAAACCTTGAAACATCTAAATATAAAATGGTATCTTCTATTTTAATTAATTCCAGTCAGAGTACTTGACGGCCGTCGAATCATGGCTGGTCGGAACATAGGCTCTTCTAACTTTCGCGCATGTTCTCCACACTCTTTGCTTTCTCATGTCACCATTTGCTTTCTTAAAAATCAAAGTCAAGTCAAAGTCAAATTATTTATTTCAAATAAGCACATAAAAGGCACTTTTGAAACTCAAAATTTACAAACAAATAGAATTGATTCTAGTTGCCCCTTCCAAAAAGTAGTTTCGTATGGAGAAGAATGGGCAATAAACTCCACTGTTACTCTTTTAAAAACGTTTTCCAATATTTTGTTTAAGTACATTAATTATATAATTATATGTGAATACGAATAAAATTACAATACACGATAGGTAAAAATAATTAAAAATGAAGCAATGACAAATAAGTAAATTAATTATGTGATAGATACATGGTGCTTACATAAATATTTACAAACATCGTAAAAGCATACGATTTCCAAAAAAAAACACGTAGTCGGACTGGCCGGGAGGCCATAATTCATCGGCCTTATTGTATCAAAGTTTATAGTAATTAAATTTGCTATTGATTTGAAACAAATATTAATTACTGTCTGCCGAAGGGTCAAAGGAAGAACGGGAGAACAATACAGTACAACCGTATTGTTCTCTATGTTCCAGGTTCCGAGATTATTTTGCTTTGTTTACGTGTATTTACACATTCTACTTAAACATTATTACTCTAGTCTGCTTAAATATATAATAAAATATGTATATAATATATTATTTTAATTTCCATTCTCTTAATTTTGACTAGTACATAAATTATGCTTCATACGGCTTTTGCGTAAACAATTTAACTGATTTCTTTTTAATAAAAATTAAGAAATCACTGTAATCACCAGATTTAGATTTGCTAGGAAAGGATTTTAAACAATAATTTAAACATTAAAAGCCAAAATCAAAAGTCATTTATTCAAACTAAGCTGAGGATCAGCACCTTTCAAACATCAAAATTACATAAGACAGTCCCCCAAAAATGGCCATCTACCACCTCATTCACCACTTCCTAGTGCTTTAGCTGGGAGGAAGGAGTGGCGCAACAAACTCCCCAGCAGCACAGCTGTCTGTTCAGTTAAAAAAATTGATTCAATACAATAGTATCTAAAAAGTATCTAAAAAATAGTATCTATCTTTTTTTGTGTATGTAAAATAGCTTTCACTGATATTTGTATGTCATCAATAACAAAACATAGTGCGACATGTATAATAATTATTAGACCTTGACCTTAACCTACCTATGTTTTACAAATAAAAAATTCTGATTCTGATTCTAAAATAATTTACACCACGCAACACATAACATTAAATTAAATAAAATGGTTTGCCATAAATGTTAGCTAGCACACGCCACTATCCCAACAAAAAAAATCATCGACAACTCAGCAGATTTTTTATTTTTTTTAACTAAATGGTAAACAGAACTTAATATATTATATATAGGTATTTATAGTACTTATAGTCACGACGCTAGACCCGCCGCTGGGCAGCGCGCAGTGTAAAACGAGATTAGAACCGCGCATTCCGCTGCTGTGAGACAGTCGTGTACAATATGAACGTTAATGCGGTTAGAGGCGGCTTACAGCTCGTCTCAACGGCGTCACACTAAAACGCATACTGGCCGTAGAAGCGCACGAGCAGCGCGCTTTTCGGCACAGCGCGCAGCGTGTGTTTACCGAACGGCGCTGCACAAGCGTGCGACTTCGGAACGCAACTACTACCCCATATATCTCTCGAACGTGTGCGCTCCAACGGTGCTGCCAAAACGCGTAACAATAAAACCAGCCCATATAAAAGCATAAAGGGCGTGCCCGCTTACATAAAGCACATAATTTGACCTTTCGTTGTAAAGGTTGGGAACTTATATTAAGCCATAAACACTGAAGCTTTATCTTAACTGAAATATATTATTATTACATTACCTTTTCCGGTTCAAAGATATGTTGACGCGTGGCCAAAATTTAGACTAATGCCGCCATCTTGTTTTTTCAATAAAATTTCTGTGGCAATTTCACAAACGTTTACGAACAACGTCCCCCCATCAGTGTTATTTGGAGGCAAAAGATCCTAGTAATGACGGCTCCACACGTTGGCCCCAAAGCCGCTCGTCCGTCTTATGGATATAGATAATTCCATTGGCCCCAACGTTGGTGCGAGCGTTGGCAGTTAGTCGGCGCGTGTTGGTTTTCACAACTTCTCTCTCTTCCTCATTTCAATAGCAAAGATAGAAAAAAAATGAAGACGCTTTTAAATTTCCGTCCACTCTATATCTGTATGGAAATATAACGTATATTTCCATACATTCTATGGAATGGACGTGGATGTCCATGATAATATCGAAACATATATGTATATATGAACAAAAATATATATATATTTAAAAAAAAAACATAAGAAAAAATAAAATAAAATACTTATTATATAAAATAAATAAATTACAAAAGCGCACAAGCTGTGTTAAGACCGCAATTTAATTATATTCAGACAAGTGCCACATCTCCTTCGTTTCTTTATTCTATGTGATATCGTAAAAGAGGGTATGAAAATGTTACTTTCAAAGTTGCGGTTCAATCGTTGTTTCGTACGCAATTTCCTTTTAAGAAGTTAATGGCTAGGTATTTCAACATAATTTTTTATTCGTTTTCAAATTATGTTTTTGACATGATTTTGTGGTCTCTAATATTAAAATAAATGAAGAGTGAAATTCTCTGAAGGGTAAACAGAAAATTTTATATTTTTATATTAATAGACAGGAAAATTTGCTGCGTATAATAAAAAAAATGTCCTAACTGCATTACTACAAGACAGAAAAAAAAGAATTAAATTCCGTCACATGAACAATTTACTGTTTTGTATTATCATTGCATGTACCAATTTATTATTTGTCCTTACCGAAGGTCACATAAATCATTATGACAGTTCACTAAACAAGCATTCTTTGTGAACAACGTGATTTTAGTAGTTGGAACGATTTGTCATTCTCCTGTGAGATTCCTTGGAGAGATAAGCTATTATTTCCTTTTTTTTATTATGTACTAACACCAAAAAAATATTTTTAAATATTAGAATATAAGAAATTATATAAAACATTAAAAAAAAAGTTGTTGCTATTATTATTATTATGATTAAAATCAAAACTATTATTTATTAGTACCTATTATAAATTAAATTCGCTTCGTGGTCGTCATTCGTGTGTGTTTGTGTAACCGCGGTGATCTTCTAAACTACGGAATGGGTTACAAAAAAGCAAAAAAAAAAATTGGGTAGTTGCCGGAAAAATTGGAAAATTCAGGAAAACTGAAAGTGAATTTTCTATGGGAATTTTGTATGAATTATTAAAGTTTGGACAGGACGTCTGTCTGGTCAGCTAATAACAAATAAATTAATCTGGAAGTGTCGTCACACCGTAAAACCGTGCGAAAGGAGCGGGTTGCTAGTAAATAATATTATGGAATTATATAATCTTAGTTCAACTTGCTGGGAATACAGTTTTGCTTGTGAATGTAGTCATAACTAATACTAATAAATGCAAAAGTGAGTTTATTTCTTTGTTACGCTTTTCCGCAGAAACGGCTGAACAGATTTGGATGAAATTAGGCACATCGGTAGACTATGACCTGGGCCTCAAGTCTGCTATTACAATAGTGTCAGAATGGTCGATCATTGATTTCATAATTGTTGATTTTGACAAGTTTGGTAATCTACTATTATAATGGCGTCATTATGACTTTCCAATGGTCGGCCACTGACACTACATTGAATGAAATTGCATATATTGGTAATCTCGTACACAATGACAAATGAATGACATTTCTTCTAATGGGTTTTATAATAATGGCAATACGACAATAACACAATTATATTACGAGAAAGAGAACCAATGATCGACCATTATGAATTTACCAGATTACGAACTTTTAGCAAAATGACAATGGCATGACAATGGGATCGTGTTGGAAAGACTGAATTTATAAAAATAGCAGACTTGAGCCCCTGGAGAAGGACATTGGCTATTTGTCTTTCTGAATTGCAGACGAAGTTGCGGAAAACAGATAGTTTTTATATAAATAACTGTTTCGTAATATCTAATGTCTATCCGAATAAAGGATGACTTGAGTATGTTTACTGTTCCACTCACGTAAAATATTGTTTCTAGAAAAACAAGTCACAAGAACTTGAACTGATTCCTGAAATACTGAATTACACGTCCTAACTATATAATCCTTATCCTTACTTTAATATGAATAATTTATGTGTTAACATGACAGTGACAGAAAAATGAACTCCACGTCAATTTTGTTTTTATACGAACTTTTTGATTCAAGAGACAGTTGTTTTGTGCTAGGTTAGGCTACTAGACTAGGTAGGTTTTTTTTTTAAAAAAAAAAAACGTTGCCCCACACTAGGAATTTGTCCTGTATCGTGGGTGCGTTTACAAACATTTAAACTCACATACACAAACAGCCAGACCCGGATTAACTACTTATAGGTAAATATTTGTTCTGTGCGGGAATCGAACCCGCGACACGCATCGCAGCAGTCAATCGCTTAACCACTGCGCCAACCGTGCCAAATAAATCCCTTCAGTCATCTCATGGCATAATCAGCCTATAATTTTCCCACTGCTGGGACACAAGCCTCCTCTCTGTGAGAGGGAGTGAGCCGTAATCCACCACGCGGGCCCAGTGCGGGTTGGTGGATGTCACATGTCGTCGAATTTTGAGTTCTAGGACATGGCGGTTTCCTCGCGATGTTTTCCTTCACCGTTTTAAGAGCAGTGGTGATGAAATTATTTACACAAAGTGCCTGCCTGGGTTCGAACCTATAAGTCGCGGCCGTTTCTACTGCGCCAGCAGTGCTCTGATGAAATCTCTAATGGTTAAGAATGTATTTTATGACGGAAATAAAAAGGGACATCCCTCGCATTAATTCACTCCATTACGCTTTTACTGACGTTAAACTCAAAATAGAACAATTCAAATGACTGCCTCGATGGTCTAGTGGTCGCGAGTGCTACTGCTGAGCATGAGCTCCTGGGTTCGATTCCCAGGTCGGGCAAAGTGTTATTGGGTTTTTAGCAGCCGGAGTCTGAATTTATGCCCGGTTGATGGCAATAATAGGCTTGCCCACCATTACATGCGACTTAAACGTAGCTGGTGAAATGTGGGTGTCCTATAGGTACACCTCTGCCTAACCCTGCGGTGATTACAGCCGTGATGTTATGTAGACCGATTCAAAATATAGAGGAAGTGTTAAGCAAAGCCAATTTGACATAAATATGAATTTATTTGCTTTGATACCTTATTACTTTTTTTTGTCATGTTGTGAACAATAAGAAAAACCAGTTTTAACTTAAAATCTGTGTTTTTTCTAGATGTTTCGGATCCGAATGCGAAAAAATCTAGCAGCAAAAACGAAGAGGAGAAAGAAGATGACAAGAGAGTACACAACAAGTTGGGTCTACGTAAGTGTTGAAACTATTTTTTTTTTTAGTGGCAGTGATTTTTTCCACACTTGGTTCGGATCTATATCTTACCATTAGGCCAATTCTTGTAATTAAAAAATCTTTTTTTGTTGGAAAGGGTATACTTCCCAAATGGTCCCATGAAAATTTTATCGAAATCGGACAAGCGGTTTTTGAAAAATCAACAAACAGTTAAAAATGTATCTACATTGTCTACATTATCGATCATTTCACTTTGTAGTGTTTTTTTGGAAGTCGGTTTTTTTTTTGTAAAAAGTTTTTTATTTTTAACTTTTTAGTGCCGAAAAAAAAATTTCCAAACTGGTTCGTAAATGACGGAGTTATGCACGAACAAAAAACGCAATACAGAGTAAACGAAAAGATCGTTAATGTAGACAATGTAGATAAATTTTTAGCTGTTTGTTGATTTTTCAAAAACCGCTTGTCCGATTTCGATAAAATTTTCGTGGGGCCATTTAGGAAGGGCCCTTTCCAACAAAAAAATATTTTTTTAAATCGGTTGCAAGCGACGGAGTTATGCGTGAACAAACATAAAAAAAAATACAAACATCAGAATTGAGAACCTCCTCCTTTTTTAGAAGTCGGTTAAAAAAGGTTCAAATTCAAGTTCCAATTGCATCTTAGTGACAGTCAATGTCAAAAACTATTCAATAATGTAGGTATAGCTGTAAAAGGAAGGACTCGTGGCTAAGTACTGCCACTTGCGCTTGCTGACGTCGTTTCGTGGATGGGGACCACCCATTACATATCGAGATCCTTCCGTGCCTCGGAAAGCACGTTAAGCCGTTGGTCCCGGCTGTCATTCGTAGATCTTTGAAAGTCGTTACGGGTAGACAGAAGCCCATAAAACGTTGTCAGGTGAACAGAAACGGACATTGGGTACCTTTCATCCGGAAAAAAAGTACTGTTACCGAGGAAAACAACAATAACGTTATAGATGGCGCCACGTGTCTTTCGAATAATGATAGAATTATGTTATGGGATGTATTTAATAGCACTTTAAATTTCTAAAAGAAGAGTACAACCCGAAATGGTTGTCAAATTCTAAATTAATGCGAGCGAAGCCGCGGGCAAAAGCTAGTTTCAAATAAACCAATTACAGGCACTTTTGAATTGTCAAGGGATCAGTCAGTCAGAAAGATGAAGCTAGTTGCCCATCCCAAAGCGTAGGTTTATATGGAGGAGAACGGGAAAGAAACTCCACGGACACTCTTTTAAATTATCATATTGGTTACATTATTCATGTTGAAATTATACATGTGAGAACGATGCAAAACGTCAAAAGTGTCTGAATCAATAAATCAAATTCTTTATTTCAGACATTTAGTCCACTTTGTTAGTAACAATTTGACTTATAAACTATGTTAGTAAGAACTTAAACTAACGCAAAAATACATTTAGGACGATTTATTTTGGTTTCGATCGAATATCCTAAGAGGTTATTCGATCAAAACCCGGACGAACGCCTTCATAATTGGAGAATCGAATTTCTCCGCAATAACCTGAAAGATGATGTTAGAACTACCGCGTAACCTGTTCAATAATGAAGCAGTTCTTTTACGTCTGATGGCGTGGAATCCATCAACCCTAGCTTCCGCAAGCATGTTCGAAGCACTACAGAAACGCGGTACCCAACAACATCCTAAAGCCATTATTGTATTGGACTCGCAAAGCTCTGAGCGATCTCTGAGTATATGCGGTCCGGCTGCTCGTCTAAAATGTTTGGCAGTTTGCTTTAAACAGGGTGATTTTAACGCCGGCGCCCTGCGCTCCCTTTCAATATCCATTTGATCGTCAAGGCCCTCACTAAGGTAGTGTCCTAGATATTTAAAATGATACACTCGACTGAGCTCTACTCCATTCAGTCGAATTGGAGGCACACTGGATGGACCTTTACCGAAGGCCTTGAAGACCAAAACCTCACTTTTCTTACAATTGTATAAAAGACCATGTTGACTTGCGTAGTTTTCACAAACGGCCAACAGCTTCCTTATTACATTTATTATTGTAATGAAAAGTAAAATTAAATTAAAATCAGCTTCATAGTTACTAATCGCTACTCGAATCTTGATTTCAAACAAGATAACCCTCGGACATCGATAACAATACGGGTGTGAAGCTGTTACTTAGCGTATCGATGGCAAATTAGTTTGTTGTGAAAATTCTAATATTATGTTTGGCCCAAAATTCAGCCATGCTAACTCCGTTCAATGACGTAGTCGTTAGATCCACAAGTATAAGGTGTGAAACTTTAGATACTATGGTTTTGGGAATGGTGTATCTTTATTTATGTTTTCTTTTTATGGAATTATTTGAAAATGGAATGGGAAATATTCCGCTTCTTTCATAAGCAACCTGCCAGACAGGCATCAATCTTTATTTTGAAACCCCGCCTTACGTTTTACAAAAGAAATAGAATAACATTTTTTCAATTCTGAAAAATGAACAACAATAAAAGCTATATGAATTGGAAAATTCATAAAAGCTTGTCAAAAGCAGAAACCTCGCCAAATTCAAATGAAATGAAAATCATAACAATCTCCACACAAACAATAAAATACAAAGCAAAAAAGGTATTTTCTAAGGTACAAGTGAAATAAATAAAGACATATTATAAACACATCTCTTGTATTACAAGAAAAAGATTGAGAAAATTTTATTTCGCGATTTTGGCAATAAATATGGTTTTATGCTCCATTAGCTATTTTATGTGTGAATGATCAATATTTTCGGACTATGTCTGATAATTATAAGCTAAAATCCTATAGCAATGTTCACTGAAATTTTAGTTTGCTCTAATTTACGTTTACAACTGACACGGCCTGTGAAAACATTCAAACGAATTACATAACTTGCCGTGTCAATCTGCAGCGAATAGTATAATAAAATATAATTTTATTTCATAAAAAAATCCAGCCTGTCCTTTGCTGTTCTCCCCCAGCGATGCCTTAAGCCGAGGTCCGTTCCCCACAGGGGGTGCCCTTAGGGTGTAGTCGCTTTGTTTATAAGTTTATACCTTGCCTGGAGGACTTAATTTATTAAGGCATCCTCAAGATAGCCCGTTGAACAAACATGCGCAAAAGGTGCGCTTACATTGTACGCAGGGTATGGGGCAGCTCCAACAGTATCCTAAGCATGAGTTCAAGTCGTCTTGACTGTGTTTTCGTGGGTCGCTGTTGTGCCATCTCACATGGGTTGCCACAACGGTGATTCACTACCATTTTTTAGTTTTTGTGAAGCGTCAGTTCTTACTAATATAGATGTCAAATCAAATCAAATCATTTATTGCATCCATGTAGTTTATAAGTTGTTATACAATTTTATAGGTTTCATACATGAACCCTGCTAGGGCACAGCAATATAAAAGTTTAATACATCGTCATAATATTAAAAGCACTGTAATTTCATTATTTCCATTCATAAATTAAAATAAGATAATAAAATAAAATTAAAACAAATAGCGATAACAATAATAATCATGAAATAGGTAGTAAGTCAAATTGTAGGTGATGTGTGTATTATGTAGGTATGAATTTCAATGTCTAGATTTACTTATCGTCAAAAAATTCCTTTAAAGTGTAATATGATTTCAAAATAAGGTATTTTTGGAGACTGTTTTTAAATTTATTTTCGTATTCTGTGTCCTTTATAGAAATTGGTAGCTTATTATATATTTTGACGCACATGGCTAAAGGTCCTGAATGGAACATAGTTAACTTTGAGCTTGGTAAGGCTAATTCATTTTTGTTTTGGCGTCTAACACTGCGATGTAAGTCTTACTAATCATTTTTTTGTTTCTACACAACCATGCGCAAAAGATGTGCTTCCATGGTGCGCAGGGGCAGCTCCAACAGTATTCTAAGCATTATTTCAAGTCGTCTAGACTGTGTTTTTGTGGATTGCTGTTGTGCCATCTCACATGGGTTGCCGAGCGAGAAGACATTAAAATAAATTAGCATGCCTTACAGTATTCACATATGGTCATATTGGTAGTATAAAATTGTCAAACATTTATTGTTTGAATACAAGGTTTGTGGCTACTTTGTATGTGTGTATTGTATGTATTTTTTTAATGTCTGTTTTGTTTGTGCAGAATATTAAAATCTTTCTTTTTCAGGACGTAGTTTGTATGAAATAATAATTTAACTGTCACCAGACACGTTTCTTCCATAATTCATATAATTCTGAAGGCGCTAGTTTTGAAGAATAAAAAAAAAAAATTGAAATTAAAAATCAAATAAATAAAGTAAATTAAAAGAAATAATATTATCATAAAAGGACATTTGTATTTACTCTGTTTACTCTGTCATAACCTTAAGCAAAATTGTGTCAAAGGTGCTGGTTCAATTTCCAATACACAATTTAGGCAATTTTAGACGTGTTAATAAAGCAAACAAAATACACTTCCATCTTTCAATTCCATACATAATGTCAATAATGTAACGTTACCGTACGTGGTTGTAAAGTTTGTGTAAATTTTCTTACAATGAAAGTGATCCATTAGCACCAATAAAATGTAGTCTCTTATCAAATCATCGATTAAATTACAATAATTGACCAATCAAAGTGTAATGTACTTTAATCAATCCTACTTACACACAACCTCACTTACAACACATCAACGTCAAAATAACAGCGAATTAAAAAAAAGGAATGATATTCAGCTGTCATTAATCGAGCAATCAGTGAGTAGAAATGTAAAAAAAAAATTGAGCAAAGGAATCTTCATATACGGCCAAGTTTTCATTGAATAAGTTTCTAATGTAGCGTGTGAAGAAGAGGCGTGCAGTTATTTTAATTAGAGCATTTTACTTTTCTCTGAAACGATTCGACGTACTTGGTATGTCACACGATATTTCAATATTTATCTTCGACAGACCGTTTCGGATGACTAGTGCAGACTTTCCTCCGGTTTTTTCTGATTTCCATTCAGTATTAACAAATTCAGCTGTTCCATATTCAAATGTCCGTTTATGCGTTCATTCGAGCAAGAAGGTTGCATGCGCTGATTTTGTAGTACATTTACATAAAATTAATTGGTGATCGGCGAAAGAAAGTCGGATGTTTACATGGTCCATTTTTTTAGTCACGCAATGAAATAGAGGCAGGAACTTTGTTTGGTTATTATGATGGATTATCAAGCTGTCACTTTTGGTAATTAATAATAGTAATATTTACTTAACATCGAGTTTGTCGGTGTAATTATTGTCGGACAGAATATGTCCACACCGTTAAGTATCTGGAAACATAAAAAGTAAATTATGATTGGACATTAATGATATGGCGCTATTTGATATTGCACGAATAAACGTGTTACTTTCATTAAAATTATTATTTAACCCTTTCGCGGACAATGAACGCCTGATGACGTCATAACAATAAAACTTCTATTATGTCTCCTTCACCGCCCGTGAAAGCGTTAAAGCTATTTTCTCCGAAGGGTTAGGGAGAGGTGTGTCTTTAGTACAACCATGTAGATTTTTCCAGTTATGTTTAAGTCCCATGTAATACAGGGTGAGCCTATTGCCATAAACCGGGCACAAATCCAGACTCCGAGCTGCTATTGAGAAATCCGTATATTTCTAGTTGAATTGTTTTCCTAGCGACTAATCGGCTAAGGTAGAAAAACTTACCTTCTGCACAAAACAGCCTTGGATAAGTGTAAGGTCAGGAAAACAAATTGGAAAATAAAAAGAAAGAAAGAAAAATGCTTTATTAGTATTACAGCAAAAAAATACACCTTATAACTATAAAAGCAGAAAACAATTATTATAATGCCAAAATGGTCTCAGCTCAGAATAATGTCAGATGACAACACAAGGTGTACCACTTGATCCTAACTAAAAAAAAAATAAAGAAAAAAGAAAGAGAAAGAGAGAGGGGAGATTAAATAAAATAAAGTTTTCAACAGTGTGCAGCGGAAGGCATAAATAACTCAGGAACTGTCTGTAGTTGTGTAAGGCTCATATTTTCACTCAGGAATGTTTAAATTAACCAAAACTGGATCATGATTTATAACTCTACTGTTAATTTATGTCTTTTTGGGTAGTTTTTTGTGAAAGTTTTTATACAGGGAAGTATTTTTTTGTGGAACTATCATTGTAAAGTAACCGCTGAATTTGCCACGGGTATGCAAGCCAAAGCCTTTTTTACCTCAAAGTGGTCTTGGGTACTGGGCACCCAACCGGAAAAGATTTGGAGTAGGTACCTGTAAATTAAGCCTTATTGCTTTAATTCTAATAGTTATTTCTCCATGGCAAAACATCTAGCCATAAATTACCCAGCATTTGAAGGATCGGCAACACAACAAACATTCACTTTGATATTTAAAAAATATACTTTTATTCGGTCAGTTGTTCGTTCACGTCAGTCTCATTATTTTTTTTGTTTAATTTAGAATCATTATTATTGTCACATTTGCATTTGGAATATGAAGAACGTGTTATAAAATCTGTAAAATACCATATTTCAGGCAAATAAATGAATCTATCTATTAGCGTTGACGTCAATAATATTTCGTGCAGATGTTTTTACACAAATTCTCACGAGACTTATAAATGACCACTATTTCAAATAAAGTCTTTAAGTAATAAAACGGAGGCTTTTCATGCCTTTTCGTTCAATTTTCCATTATTTCTCACGTCAAATCCAGCATGAAAATAAAAAAAAACTTGTTTTTCGGGACGAAAATATAGAATTACAACATCATAAATAACATGTTATGGTACAATAATTTCTTTATATACTTTGATTGTAAAACAATAAATCTTAGACACCCCAGAATTTATTTATTCCTTGAAGTGGTAGACAAATTTACAACTACTATTCAATTATTTATGGATAGCTGTCAAAATCAGGGTGCCTGAAAACTTAGTCAAGCGTAAAAGGCATACAAAATTTTAACCATTCGTATTTTTCGCTGTGTAATATTCCAATATTTTTAAACGACGTAAATAAAATTATTGTTAGGTAAAATGTATCTTGTTACGTTTCTCTTTGTGTTTAGTCTGATTGGTCATACATTTTAATCCATGTATAAATAGGGTCACATTAAATTAGCTAGCGAAACTCAGCAGACGTGATCGGTGTTGATATTTATACAATATTAGTTTTAGTATATGCGAAACCCGAAACACGTGTCTAGTATTTTTATGTAAAGAATCTATGTACAAAATTTCAAAACTGTACCATGAAAAATCACAAAGTTATAAGGTTGTTATGTTACCGAGTTGTTCGTACAAAAACAGGCTAACGGCGCCCCCGCGCTTCCAGGGTCGTCTTGCGCTCATTGATAAAAATTTGGCAGTAACCTAACCTAACCGTACGGCGATTGTATTGTAAGTAATTAAATGGTGATAACATTTTCCATCACACTTATTTTTAGGACAAAATATAACATGGTGTAAAAATTATTGAAATCGATTCAGTTCCTTATTCTGAACAAACTATATTCAGTTTTCCCATATACTAAAAATAATGTTGTATATGATAAAACAAAAAGAAATTAATTTATGAGTTTTGGGTTATTAACCGGTTTAGTGCCACATAAAATATCATTTTCAAAAATTGTTTTTTTTTGCGTAAAGTTCACAGACATGATGGGTATCAATAACTAAACACGATACAATAAAAAACAGATTTTCTCAACTCATACTTCCAGTAAAAACACCAGCAGTCACAAACCCCAAAAAAAAATAGTCAATTCTCTTTCATTTAATTTTTTTTGTGTTTCTATATCGCGACCCATCACATCTGCTGAGTTTCGCTAGCTAATTTAATTTGCGACTGTATATAAAGAAGGCCGAGATAAATCAGTTTGATTTATGAGCTAGATTTTCGTTGGATTCTGAAAATGATAGACCTAATAATGCCAATTTGCACTTAACCTAAGTAATGTCTCAATTTGTACTTAGCTATAGCGATCCGCCCCTGTTTTGTTCAGTTTTTATGACATGACAAAACATCAAGATTTTTTATTATTATTTTGTTAGTTCAATTCATATTAAACTTACAAAATAAGAAAGTAATCTACATCATTTCGAACATTTATTACGAAAGTGTTATGTGTTTTATACATTCATATAATATCGCCTAGCCTTTTCCTTATATGTTAGCATCGGCTTCCAGTCTAACCGGATGCAGCTGAATACCAGTATTTTATATGGAGCGACTGCCTATCTGACCTCCACAACCCAGTTGCTGGGTAACACAATACCCCTTGGTAGGACTGGTTGTCAGACTTTCGGGCTTCTGACGACTGTTAAATATCCACAAATGATAGCCGGGACTAAAAGATGGTCACCCATTCACGGACCAACCGCGGCAAGCGTAGCTTAACCTGATCGATAGACCCGTGCGGCTGTTATTAATTAGACAAAAACGTATACAAAGCAATCAAAAACAAGAAGCAGTTACCCCTTATAATACAAAAACCATTAAATGTTGATGAAGTGTACACTTAACACTGTACAGGAGGTACCAATAAAATCGAACAGCTAATAAATATTCAGATGTGAGTAAACAAACGTCTATATTTCATTGTTTTACGATTCAATAGCTGGTCGTAAATTAATAAATATTTGATGCTGTCATAAAATACGGAATGGTGTTTGATTACTGAAAGCATTGTCTTTACGAAATAGCGACCGGCCATTATGAAAATCTCGACAGAAAAATTAAGTTATTATTTTTGAAGAGAAAACTTCATTGGGCACGTTGAGCGATTTTTGGTAGGCGGAAAACGGGTTTCGGTCACCGACATGCCCGCGTCGATATGCTGTAGTAGCAGTAAGTGAAGTTGAATTGACCACCTGAAAATTTTAATTTGTGCCATACTGTGCATTGTTTAAATTGTGTTTTAGGTAATAATTATTTTTTTAAAGTGAACATTTCTTTAGGTGCGTTTAGCGATAAGTTTTCACTTCTGTCAGCAGTCTCCTTGACTGCCTATGTTTTTTTTATTTATCAGTTTATTTGGGTTAAGTTAGAAATTTGATCTACTATTGTATTATGAATTTTCTCAAAGTTAAAGCATTTCATTAAAGCATTCAGAAACCCCTTTTTTCCTGTCATGGAGTCGTTCAGTTAGTCTGAAAGTTGAATCTAGTTTCCAGTTTCAAAACCGTTCTTCTCTTAAAGGTCACTATATGAGAAGAACGGCCAAGAAATTACAAGGAAACTCTTTCAAAAATGTCGTTTATTTTTTTAAGTAATTCAGAAATAATGAAGTTAATTTAACGAACAGGGAATCATATAATTCAATATTTGAATATAATTATACGAAATTGAAATACAATAACAAATAACAAAAAAAAAAGAAAAAAAATGTGTTACAAAATCTACTTGACGTTGCTCACAGCTAAACACTACGCTGTAGGAAGATATCAATTAGCATTAATAAATCTTTTGCGTGTTAAACTCGTGTTAAATATCTGATAACCTTTTAGGTACTTATGCGTTTACTTCTCAGATCAATTATTACTCGAGATATTAGAAAATAGCTCGATTGTTCTCCGAATCGATACCAATTCAACTTTCTTTACAACCGGACGTGAATCGATTTGACACTGATCGCAAACCGAGCAGCACTAACGACATTATACATCAACGTTGTAGAGAATTACGTGGTTTGATTTTCAACTATAACTGTAGGGTTTTAAAGTTCGATTTAGATTATTAGATTGATTTTTTGTATTTTTTTGCGAAATTGATTCGAAATTGAGGTTCTTGAAGGCCGAGAAAGATAAAACCTGCCACTGACCTGCAAATTGCAAAATACGTAAGAAAATTTGAATTTCGCGGGCTACAAATGCGGATTTACCTTAAATTACTCACTGCATGTTTTATGTCTGTCACAGCAAATTTTCTCGGAATCTAATAAAAAATAATTAAGTTGTTTTGTACACATCATAACAATTTCTGTGACCTAAACACGGACGTGTCACGTAAATAAATTAATTACGAATGGTCACTTTTAGGACACAAATAAGAAAATAAAAATAAAAGTTTCGGTCCAAAGTGTATTTTTTATAATTTTTTAATTTTACTTTTTCCGCTTGACTAATTCCAAAACTATTGAGCCTAAAATTTAAAAAAAATGCTCAAACTAATTTTAGACTTTTAGATTACAGGAAAACTTATAAGAAGTCTATGGTCTTAAAATAACATGGATAATCTCCCAATATTGTGCGTACAGACATATATTTGCAGTCTAAATACACGGGAGAACATGTTTGTTCTTGGAATAAATACATTATAACTTCGAAACCCTTCATTGTGCGTGGTCCGACATGCACTTGACCGGTTTTTAAGATATTCATTGTCCATGTAAGGTAACAGCTTTTTGTGAGGATACATCCGAGAAATTACTAACCGTTTAAGAAAATGCAGACCCAAAACACAAACTACAGTAGCTAGGTAACACAACCGCCAAATTAAAATGGAACTGGGCAGGCCACATTTACTGCATGTTTTATTTATTCATTGGACCTTCAACAGAGGCACAACACAATTGCATGCAAGTATATACAGAACAGGGACAAAAAGATACAAGTGTGCGCTTCGAATTATAGGAGACCACATCATTTACTAATAATTTATGTGTATTAAGTTTGACAAAGTAAAAACATTAAAATAAATCAAAATACATAACATGAAAATCACACAAAGGAAACGAAGTGAATTACATAACCAATGAATAATAAAAATAAATACAAACGAATATGAAAAAAATGCAGACAAAAATAACAAAATATTATGAATACGATTTTTTTAACTTTGACAATTTGCATCTGAATTGGGCAAAAGTAGCCATAGATTGGGTTCCGAATAACAGAAACCAGCGGCAGCGACGCAGAAGGCCTAGAAGGAGATGGCCTAACGAGGTAGACTCCTACAAAGGATTGGGCTCTAATTGCAAAAGAGAGAAAAAATAAAGACTTAGCGACCATAAGTTCCTATAGTATGCAGGTATCGAGCCACAAAGAACACGATGCTTCGAGACCCATCTTGTGTGTCACATTTCCCTTTTTTCAAGTTCTTAGAACTTGAAAAAGTCTATGATTTAATATAGGTGGAGCTAATTATAAAAACTACGACTAAAGACTATGCTAATAATATTATTAAATTATAAATTATTTTATTTCTTTAAGTAGGTATGTACAAACTCTTTTACACATCAATCGTAAACATTTTAAAAACTGGATTAGGTCGGCGTTTTCAATCTGACTACTCTGAGAAGAAAGGCCAAAACCAACTCAAAGGACACAGACTATTTTAAAGTCCAGACATAATCTTGATAAGTACATCTGAAGACCACTTAGATCGGTGTCTGAAATGGTCTTTTAAGGAAAGGACAACACAGATTGAGTGGACCCGTCCAGTCAGTACACACATTTGTCAGCAATCGTGCAGCTCAACTCAGAACTTAAGGAGCTCAACGATTCGACGAACAATACCAAAGAAAGGACATTCGGGTAGGCCGCAAAAATTACTCTAACTGCCAGACCAAGATTAAAACTAACCGAGAAAGAAATTACATAAACTTATTAACATAAAGAACTTGCTAAGAAGAATATTCAAGTCTCATACGGCGTTATCTCATACTAGGTAACTACTACAGTTACAAAGTGAGATAACTTACTTGGTGTAGAAAATTATGTAAAATACTTTGGCAAAGGTTTTATCAAAAATATTCTCTTGTTGTTTAAGATAAACTTTGTCCCTGTGTTTACATTTGTACGATGCACTAAAAGTATTGGGAATGGAATATTTCCACTGTTCCTGTCATATTAAAATCATTTTAATTGAAAACTCCTTGGTTTTAAAAATCGACTACCATTTATTTATTTTAAAAAAGATTCTCGGTCTTGTCACAAGGCTTTGTCAAACTTGTTTAGTCGTTGAGAAAATGGAATTGACTCGAGAAATTCAAGATCGATGATTTATTATGACTTTCGAACTGGTTTAACACAAAACCAGTGTGTTGACCGGATGATTTCTGCATTTGGTGATGAAGCCCCATCCAAAACCACAATTTATCGCTGGTTTGCTGAATTTCAACGTGGACGTGTCAAGCTCAGTGATGATCCCCGTCAAGGTCGTCCAAAAACTGCAGTCACCCAAGAAAACGTTGATGCTGTGCGTAAGCTGATTGAGGAAGCTCGACATGTGACATACCGCGAAATTCAGACAACTTTAGACATTGGCATGAGTCAAATACAAATAATCTTGCATGAACAATTAGGTATAAAAAAGTTGTTTTCCCGATGGATACCGCATTCGCTCTGTGAAGAGCAAAAAGCTGCTCGCGTTACTTGGTGCGTCAGAACTCTCGAAAGATTCCACGCAGGATCCTCAAATGCTGTATACAACATTGTATCAGGTGACGAATCCTGGATATACGCGTACGAACCCGAAACAAAAAACCAGTCACGAGTTTGGGTGTTCGAAAATGAGTTACAAGCCAACAAAAATTGTTCGTTCACGGAGTGTTGCAAAAAAAAATGGTGGCCACGTTTGTCTCCAAAACCGGCCATGTTACGACTATTCCTCTTGAGGGACAAAGAACGGTTAATGCAGAATGGTATGCTAGCATTTGTTTGCCACAGGTCGTTTCTGAACTCCGTAAAGAGAACTGCAACCGCCGCATCATCCTCCATCACGACAATGCGAGTTCTCACACCGCGCACAGAACAAAAGAGTTTTTAGAGCAAGAAAACATAGAATTATTAGACCATCCGCCGTACAGCCCCGACCTAAGCCCTAATGATTTCTATACTTTCCCTAAAATAAAGAATAAATTGCGTGGACAGAGATTTTCATCACCTGAAGAAGCTGTGGACGCCTACAAAACGGCCATTTCGGAGACCTCAACTTCCGAATGGAATGGTTGCTTCAATGATTGGTTCCATCGTATGGAAAAATGTGTCAAATTTCGCGGAGAATACTTCGAAAAGCAATAAATACATTTTTAAATAGTAATGTTGTGTCACTTCCTTGATTCCCGAAATTTTCAGTGCCGCCTCTACCCTAAAACAAAAACTAGCACTTAAAGCTTATCTTCAACAGTATGAAATCAATCTTCAATATTATCCTTTGGAAATTGTTTGTAAAAATGTTGTACAGATTTTTAGGCAAATAATATAAATATCTTTAATGTTCTGTGTTGCGTAATGCAAATTATTTTACATTTTATTGTATAGATTCAATTCAAGTTTTATATCTGAACAGACAGCTGTGCTGCTGGGGAGTTTGTTGCGCCACTTCTTCTTCCCAGCTATAGCACTAGGAAGTGGTGAAGGGTGGGCGTTTTTGGGGGACTGTCTTATGTAATTTTGACGTTCGAAAAGTGCTGATCCTCAGCCTAGTTTGAATAAATGACTTTTGATTTTGATTTTGTATGAATTTATTCTGTTCATTATCATATTTCTGCACGTTTGATACAGTTTCATTGAATATTCAACTAACTATTGTGTTCTCTCCTCTCCTATCATTATAGAAAACAAAGATACAGGCTTAATGATAAATGGACCCTATTGGTCCCCTTCCGTGGGGTTTAAAGGCACAAAACCCTTTTAAAATTAAATGAAACAGACCCAAACCCCTCTATTCACTGGGGCATTTGCAGCCCAGTTACTCCAATAATCCAAATCATTGTGGATTATTATAAAACACATTCTGTCCGTATGTGTGTTTATAACAGGAGAATTGGAGTCTTACTTGTCCATTTTTTATTTTTTATTATTCATAGGTATTTTAGCCGGATAGGTTTTACATACAGCCAGTTTTATTCAGTAATTAGATGAAATAATCAAGGTCCTAGTTGTTTCACTTAAACCTATTTGGATTGAGAATCGTATGCCTATTGAATACCCTCTATGAATATGTCTCTCATTTAACCTTGATAAGTATTGAGTATTTTTTTATATAGCCTACACAAAGTCCTGCATATCGGGAAATAAACTCAAACTCAAAGCATTTATTTCAATTAAACAATTTACAGGCACTTTTGAATTTTCAAGGAGTCGGTCAGTCAGAAATATGAAGCTAGTTGCCCATTCCAAAGAGTAGTAGGTTCCTATGGAGAAGAACGTGCAAGAAACTCCATGGACACTCTTTTAAATTAAAATATTGATACAAAGTATTGGTTACATCATTCATGTTGAAATTATACATGTTGTGAGAACCATGCAAAACGTCAGAAGATTCCGTGATAAAAAGATTTAAAAAAAACATAACCCTTCCTTGGCAGTCGGGTAAAAACAATTCAAAACTAAAGCAATTAAAATAAGCCGT
The DNA here is from genome assembly GCA_963921375.1 of Tiliacea citrago. Taxonomy (NCBI): domain Eukaryota; kingdom Metazoa; phylum Arthropoda; class Insecta; order Lepidoptera; family Noctuidae; genus Tiliacea; species Tiliacea citrago. The sequence goes on from OY992802.1 coordinate 2,628,320, forward strand.
GGCAGCTAAGAGATGACCAGTCCCAACTAACAGCGCCCGTTCACGAACATGACGCATGGATCATGGTAGCTTCGTATGACGGGTCGTTGAGCTATCTAAAATAAGGTTGAGCTACATGATGACGGATGCATGCATGGCGCCTTTCGAAAGGTCGACTCAAAGCTGCAATGGCTCTTTCCTCAAAAAGTCCTTCTAGACCCAGATTGTTAGACTCACAAAAAATCTCATTATTATAATGTTTGGACTTTAAAAGAGACTATGACCTCTGAATTTTTTCCGGCATTCCTTCTCAGAGACTAGTAATAGTCGCTAGGAAATGCCAGCGCAATCTAGTTTTAAAATATTGACCAAAACCTTTCGTAATCTAATTTAATAATTTAATTTTGAAAAAGTGTTTAGAAGATCAACTTACAGAAATTAACATCTTTTAATTTCATTTCACTGCCTCGTTGGTCCAGTGGTCGCAAGCACTACTGCTGAGCATGAGGTCCTGGGTTCGATTCCCAGGTCAGGCAAAGTATTATTTTCCATTAGGAATTTCTCTGTAGCAGCCCCGAGTCTGAATTCGTGCCCGGTTCATGGCAATAGGCTTGCCCCTTATTACTTACTTATTAACTTACTTTATTATTATTTACTTACTTATTATTGACTTAATGGCGGAATGTGAGTGTACTATAGGTACACCTGTGCCAAATCCTTCGGGATTACAGGCGTCATGTTATGTTTATGTAATTTCACATTCAGTCAACCTTCCTCAATATCTCCCTTCTCAAATTCCAGGCAGAAGACAGAAAAAGAAGGTGATGCAAGTGATAATCCCCCTGCTTTTCGGCATGAAGTCAGCAGGAATGGCAATGTTTGCCATGGCAATAGTAACTACGCTTACGCTGAAAGCATTCTTTGCGAGCAAAGTGGCACTTTTAGTGACAGTCGGCATGGCTGTCAAGAAACTGTATGAGACTTATGGAAGTGGGTGAGTAATAAAAATGGACTTTTGGTACTTTTTGTAACTTTGTATATTTTGGGAAAGATTTTATGTGCCAAGAGTAAAGTAAATAAGTATGGTTATTTCAAATTATATGGACTCAAGGGTTGAAATTAAAATATTACAAAGATATATCTTCTAGAGTACAAATTAAATTATTTTTATTTTTAAAACAGAATCTAATTATTTCAATTGGGTCGTAAAAAAACAAAACTTATAATAACACTTCTTTGACTGTTCCTGTTCAATTATTATGATTGTAAGTAGTAAAAGTTTTAGAACTGAAAAAAGAAATGAATGCTATTCAGTTTAAAACATAATATGGATAAAGGGAAAATAGTTAGCATGTGGATGTATCGAGTTTCTGTGGTTTGTTCTATAATTCTGTAAGTACCTAAACACGATGGAATCCACGTGCTAATAAATTCTAATAATATCTATAGTTATCTCGGAAATTGCTTGGCATTAAAAATCATACGTGATTTTGAAATCAATTCTTGTTTTTGTAACATTGTTTGTCTGTGTGCCTTCTTTTTATAATCTTTTCATGACTATAGTATTGCCTCTCCTTCTCAATTTAATCCATTCAAAGTTTGTCTTTGAAATATCGCTTTTAGCGTTAAAACTGCCCATTGTATCACCCTATGTGAAATTTCTACATTGATATCTATAGTTTATATGGTGTACACAGTAAAATTTAGGTCACTATGATTTTCGTCTTTGAATAGGTATGTTTCTGAACCGCGTACAAGTTCATAGCTAGGTACAAGTTATCATTCCTAAAATGGTACTTTCTGACGATGATTGTACTACTTACAACCTATTGCGCACTAAAAGTTATCCATGTTCAGGGGTGTCATTAAGACTTTTTTTTGGTTCTCGTTTTAGTTATGCCACCTCCATCAAATATTAACTAAAAATCGACTTTCGGAGCAAAACATGAGTTTAACAAGATATTTTTAGAACTGACGAAATTTCCAATTTCCTCGACCATCCCAATTTAGGGATTTTGATTAAAATTACTCCACACACCCATGGATTTAATAGAAACTGTCATTGGACCTTTTTCACGGTCCGTCAAGCTATCTCGACTTTGGCACGGAAAAAGACAAATAATTAAATAGAGGTTTCTAGTGTCAAATTGATTGATGCCATTACAATTTATTACCTGACTACTGCGTAGCTAAAGGGGGATTATGATTTGAATTAGATAATGATGACGTATTGACGTCAAGGAAGGGCTGTTCTCCAATTACATACTCTTTTCATGATAAGTAAATTCATTGTGGTTAGTTATTTTAATAGACAAAGTAAGTGACACCTGTTTAGAATACAATCAGCTACCTCCTGCGACTTCGTTTACATAGAAGTCAACTATTGACTCGGCAATAGTGTGGCTTTCTAGCAGTTAATTCAACTTAGTAATCGGTTCAGTACTTCCAGAGAATACATCTTACAAACAAATAAACAATTTAGCATCTTTGTAATATCTATTAATGTAGAGAATAATAGGATTCTGTTCATACTGGTCATATATATCAGCAGTTTTTGTTCAAATCTGAAATTATCTTCTTAACATTCGTTTAATTTAATCGAGGCCCAAGAATATTTATTTTAATAACCCATAGCTGAGCTTAAATCTCTTCTACTTTCATTTTTCCATCCATCTTTTCAATTTTCCATAATATTTGCCAGGCTCTTAATACCTCTGGCTTTCCAGTATTTAATTTAACTTAATTGCCAAACGTAACAGGAATTGATTTCAAGATTCCCTAATATTTTTATTGAAATGAGAATATATTCATGGAATATTCACTAAATTATTATTCCTTGTGAATTCAATTTTACCTGAACCACATTGAAAAATAATTTTATTGCAATATATGATACAGTTTCTATTCTAATATTTATTACTGTTAAATGATGTTAATATGATCTACTAAGCATGACTGGAATGATTGTTGACTGACGAGCACACGATGAAATATTACCTACTTGAAGAAAGTTCCGTTGTGGCAAGCAACGTTGTTTGTCATACATGAGATGAAATAGTTGCTCTTACTTCTGATGTCACTTCTACCGTGACGACTGAAACATATTTTTTTTAGAATATTCGGGTAGACAAGAATCTATTATTTATGTAAGCACACTGTTTGTTATAAATTCAGGAACACAGTTTATTTATCATAAAAAGTTGTCAGTTTTGTTACTAAAGACTTTTAAAAAGGTTTTGTAAATTAAAGAGCATGTACTTGTAATTTCTGTGAGCAAAAATATTATTATCTTTATACATATGAAATAATTTATCTGATCATGATTCCTAGTCAAGTAGCTCAAATTCAAGCTTTGAAGTCAAACTTACACATCGACTAATGATTAAAAAAGACTAATTAATCATTACTTTTTTTTACAAAATGTACACCACCATTAAAATCGGCTATAATTTATATTTAAAACAGTATCAGCTCTTTCCTAGTAAATATTGGAAATTATATATTTAGCCGACGAATATTCTTCCTCCTACGGCCCTCACATTTTTCCTATTAATTACATACAAAACACATCTACAACGCTACATGCGAACACTGACGTCACACAAACTCCTGCATATATCATATCGTCAAATATGCTAGTCGAGCGACTAGCATATTTTATAAACAACGTCCCGACTCGGAGTTCTATGGAGGATGAGTGAACTTTACATCCTGTTCCTCATACCTCAATACAAACAAAAAAAACTAAAAATGTTATATTTCTATACTGGGAGGAAAGCATTCATTCTTAGTATCTGACAAGGACATCAATAAGCCTTTTATAGCATTTCAAGAATCGAATGTTTTCTAGAGTAAAAATAGAAGTGATACAAGGGCGGTCCATACAAGTTTTGATTCAGTGTTTGGTCCTATAGATATTAACAGACGAGGGAGTAATAGTTGTCTATATTGATTAGATTAAAGTTGCATTATTTGTCGGAATATGGTACATTATTATGGTCTTATGTTTAGTACAATGGTCTCATCACCTTTTGCCACGGCTTTTTTTTTTTTTTTTTGGGTGGGAAATCATCAAATAACTTCACCCGCTCTGGGCGGAGCGGGAGGGCGTGTCAGACTTTTACTGACTAAAACCCACCCGTGTTCCTTCCGTTGCCTGTGTGCCAGGGCCACGATATCCCTTTCGGACAAACTCGCAACCCCGGCAGGCATTGGTCCTAACGGACCCCGTCAGTTTGTGTTGACATCTCTTTGAGGCGCGCGTGGAACACAACGCGCCGTCGACCTTTTGCCACGGCTGGCGCGCAAATATTGGGTACATATATTTATTACAGGACAGAGATTGATTAATGGCAATGATAAGTTCATGTTAGAATCATATTAAACATGATCAAAAATAGGACAAAAAACCCGATGTCTAATCCCGGTTGTGTAATCTGGTGCATCCAAAATAAGTGTATTAAAATCATTCAGTGTCTCACAATTCCAGACTACAAGAAAGTTTTATTCATGCCAATGCAACTTTTATAAATTGAGCACACAAAAAATTTGAATGCTCTGATTATAGTACTGTAGGGCTCGGAATATGATACCGGAATGGAAATTGCATTGCCGCTAAATAAGAAAAAATACTGAATTTTAGCTATTTATTTCAAGAGGATATGTGCTTTAACGCCCCTAAGACATTTTTTTTAAATAATTCAAACGCTTCTTTTAAAATCTTGAAAATGTTTCTAAATTTGCTTCAAAATCAAAAGTCATTATTTGAATTAGGCTGAGAATTTTGAACGTTAAAATTACATAAGACAGTCCCTCAAAACGCCCGCACTCTACCGATTTCTAGTGTTTTAGCTGGGAAAAAGTGGCGCAACAAACTCCCCAGGAAAGTGCGACGTTGAGTGATTAAATGTAACCAAAATAATTATTCTGCCAGGCTGCATAATATAAAGTTCCCTTTTGTAGACAACCTTTACAGTACTGAATTCCTGCCTCATCAAACATTTACTTGAGTTGCCAGCGGAAGCAACTAAAAGTGGCTCGTTTGTTGGTTGATCTTATAAAACGTCTCCGACTGAATTGCTGAATTTTTGCTTTTGCCTGTTAGTTTCTTCGCAAAATCGAGTTTCCATGAAATATGTAACGTTTGTTATATCTACTGAATTGTTACGGAACTTACTTCAAGGATATTATTATTATATTTTGTATCAATGGTTTATTTATATTTTCTCAAAAGGCATTTTTCTGAAATAATCTCTTCATATATTATACATAAGTTGTAAGACGAAGGAGACTAGACTAGTCTCTACAACACAGGGAATCCTAGTGTGGAGGCTAGTCCTGTTTTGAATTTGTACTGCTCTCTTGAACAATATTTTTTTCATTCTTTTTATTATTATTATACATTGGTGAAGGAAAAGTTTCGTAAAAAAAAGAGTGAATATGTAATGCAATGTTTTCCGCAAACATGAGTTCTTGCAGTGGAAAAGTAATATAATGTAAATGAACCATCTCTATGCAAATTGAGCACTGTAGTGAAAAATGCACAGACTTGACGAAATCACACTGAATATCCTGAAAATGTTAAAGGTCGGAGAAAGACAATAGATAATTATGACAATTATTTTCTCATAGATACATACAATGGACAACCTCTAGAATATAATTATGTTATGTTATGAATAGATATGATGACAGACAGCTTATGTTTCGTAACTAAATTTTTAAGACATTAGTGACGCTTTCATAGGTGTGAAATTGACAAAACCGTTGCTGGAATATGAATGACTATTTTTAACTGATATTAACGACTTGAATTGCAATGACTGACATGCGCGTAAATATTTCGATGTGATTAGCTAAAAACGTAAATCATTCTGATAAAATTAAAATGATCATACTACGGAAGACTATGTCAATCAACTCAGCCTATAGCAGTCCACTACTGGACAGAAGACTATGGAAGACTATGTGTGGACTTCTAAATTCAAAAATTTAAATAACGTAAAACTCCGGAGTTTTAGACCCGAAAAAAAAGTAAAAACAAAAATGTTAATAAAATGACAGAGAAAATGTTTAATCACTCTTTAGCAATTCAAATGAGAAATCAATGTCTAACTTCTTTCTAAATTTTAGTACAAGAACAGTGGGTATTTGTTTTTAGAAAACTTCAAGCTCAAGCTCTTGTTACTAAGTCCTTAATTTGTTTAGTTGTAGACTTTTAAATTATTGACAGCCTAGGGCCTACTATAAACTTACATTTTGATGTAGTAAGGAATATAAAATTAGATAATTTCAAACTAAAAGCAAGCAATTTATCGAAGTATGATGCGTAGGTAGATCTAAACGCCTGTCAGTCATCGTAGTTTAAAATATCTGACGTGTTATTAGAAACACCTTTTAAACTCGACAAAATGATAAGAAGACAGACTTGAGAAAGATACTTCTAAATGACTTAAACAATGCATCTGAAGATCATAAAATGAATATCGAATAAGGTGTGTCAACCATCGATAACAATATAAAATTGTTTATTCCAGCGTCGGTTTACAAAACCACCCGTATCTTTACTCGCAATATCCGATCGATTTTCCGAGCGCCTCCTCGCACGCATACTCCGTTAGCGGAGTGAGCCCACAATTCGCGTCCCCGGAGATGTATAGCCCCACCGCGATGGGTGCCCACGGGCAGACCAATGAGATCATACACCAAAGCGACGCGACAGCTCAGCAGTCGCAACAGGCGCCCACATTACTCGTAAATTCAACGAGAGCCGCTGAAAGATGGGATGGTAAGTCGAAACTGCTCAAATTTCTCGAACCAATCGTCGACGGCGTCAAATCTATTATAGACCCGATAGCGAACGTTTTCTATGGAGCCATGCCCGCTACTTTCCGAGGTCTGAACTCTGATGTTCCGAAAGCGAACAGCGTTGAATCTGTCGACGATGGTCTTGATGAGTTGGAGATTGTGAAAAAACCTAGACAGATTCTGGTCCCACAACCTAGGAATATAGCTCAAAGGAAAATGACTCATAGAAAGAATAGGAATAAGCCCAAGAAATACGCGGATTTAAAAGTTAGTTTAGATAGGCTTAAACAAAATAAAGATTTGTACGAGTATATCAAGACTAAAAAGTATAAATATAACTATCCAAATACTTATTTTTATCCTAGGGTCAAATATTTTGTTAATCCTAACACTTTTTATAAACCCAACAACAGTAGACTTATGCCGTACAGGAAAGAAGCTTCAGAAGTAATTAGCACCACAGTTCTAAGTGACACTGACTGGAAACCCATAGTAGTTATAAATAATACTAATATATTCTCAGAAAATGTAACTAATAGTCCAAACAGGAGAAGATTTCGTAGAAAACATACTAAGAAACGTCACGTTAGGTCAAAAAGGAGTTTAGATTTCATTTCAGACTATCGCAATGCCAGTGAAAGATCTTATCATGAAACCGAATCACACAGTAAAGGTAGAGGATTTTTTGATTTCTTACAATTATTTTTGGCCACAGATCCAGTAGGGCATTTAATTCAACAATCTAATGAGTATGCTAAATCAGTTCTTAAGCAATCATTGAACTCTAAAGAACCAGGTTATTATACAGCGGCTTATAATATGGTGATGATGACCTTAGATGTCTTTGAAGGTCTCCTTAATGTAAACGAAGCTCTAGAAAAACATTTTTTTGAAGAAGATAATCTTAAAATGAAACGACGAAAGAGGAGAAAGTATAAAAAGAAAATGGATAAATCCAATGTTGTATCTGTATCTAATTGCACACGTACTATTGAAAATACTACTGAAAATACAACTGAATCATCATTTGAATTAACAACTTCTTCAGTTATAGAGGAAATAAAACCCGTAATTTGAAATTATATAGAATTTTGAGTAGTTTTTATTTGCATTTAAAGAAGCATTTATTGTAATTACAATAATATTTGTGTTGGTGACGGTATTTATTACAGGTTATGTATTATAGTAATATCCCACTGATGTTTAGATTCTAAGAGGGTTTTTTTTTGTAAATATCAATGAAAATCGTATATTTTACGAAAACGAAATTTAACTCGATGAGTTTCCTAATATTTTATTTCCTTATTTCTGCATGCCTTACGAAGTCAATGTTATAAAATTAGAGAAATAATATTCTGTAAAAGATTAAGATATTGAAATATCGAGTTAATTTTTAAGTTATGCTCAGTTACTGAAACTTATGGGAATTTATTAATACTTTAATTAAATATATTTTACCTTTTATTTTATACCTTATGTCTTCAACCATAATTTTAGAAACTGAGCAATTTTAACGATACCAAATTTAACTATAAAGCCAGAATTTGAATTGATATTTGCACTGTATTGTAATATATAATCATAATCATTATGTTATAGGCTACCGGAGACGTCCAATGTTTTATGGACAGTCGCGCGCTACTTCAGAATCCTATTCGGCATTCCGACACCGCCATTGAATCCAGCCCAGACCATGACTATGCCCATGTACGTAATGCCACAGATGTATGGTCCCCCCATCACTATGCCGCCGTCCCAGTAAACAAAATTGGACACCCATGGATCAAGTTTAGTGGCGATAATTTAATGCCAAGCATAACGCCAAGCTAAATGCCAGTCTGTCACGTGGCTTGATCCGATTTTTGTGATAAACGTGGCAGTCTGGCATTTAGCTTAAAAACAACAGCAGTGTCTTAATCTCCTGGACCTTGAAATTCTCTTTATGCTTCCATTTGGTCATTATACTGTCCAGATTTTAAGACATTGCAACTCCCCACCCTTAAGACTGAATACTTATTTTTTGAAATGCGCGAGCCCGTCGACTTTATTTTAATTATTTGTATTGTAATTTATTTTAATTTAAGTTGTTAAGACTTATTTATTCAGCACTTAGTTAAATAAAATAATGTTAACAAAGTCATTGTTTGTATGATTTGGTTTTTACCCCTTAGATATGCAGACATTTAAAGTTATTTAAGGTTAATTCCAAGAAGGTTAGGGATTTTGATTCTATGAAGTAATCGAAGGAAAAATGCAAAAGCAACTAGGGAGAGGCTAATATGTCCGGCAGAATACTATGACAGACTTATTTAATTGATTGAAGCAAATTAAAAAACACTCGCGCAAATTATTCATTAGGTACATTACCTAAAAGAAATTGTAGGAATCGAGCTTAGATTTTTTCACCAATCACATTATTAGCAAAACTATTGAAAAAACCTTCAATGTTATCTTACCCACATCAGCTGGAAACGACGAAAAAACTATAAAAATATCACACAAAAGTTACATGACAAGTTTCCTTTGAAGAAAGCGGAGTTTCATCTCCAGGGAGTGACAAGTTTTGAAACCTATTATCAACCTCCTAAGAGACTTGAAAGTACTCAAAGAATACTTAGTTGGAACTGATGTTGGGATAAGAGGAAGGCCGTTCGTCAGTTCTTAGCCAATCAAGATTAGATTGGAAGTTGTTGAAGAACTTCCAACTAACGTTCAATTATTGTTCATAAGCTTTTACTTGTAATAACTGTAGACCTTGCCGAAGTTAAAGGGCAAGGTCATCATTTTATTGTATCCTTGAGGAGACCAAAGGCTTTATTTGAAGGCAAATTGGGATATCACGTTACTGTAATGTATATAAATTATTAAATGGTACGACTTATCTAGAGAAATAACGAGCATTGATCACCACAATGCTTGCAAGCTCAAACAAGCAGATAACCTGGGTTCTCTGACCATAATATTAACTTTGGCGAGCCAGTGCCAGCCGAGTCAGTCAGTTGTATCGAAGATAACCTAAAATAGTGCATTATTTTTTAACAAGTCAAAAAACAAAGAATCTTGGTTGTCCTTCAATCATCTCTTACTCTCAGCAGAATAGAAGGGTTCTTTAATGGCATTACTACAGTAAGAAGGTAGAAATAACGCCAGTAGCACACCTCCGCCGCGAAACCATCAATGACGCGAACCAGTACAATTTAACTACTGCGGTTTCGCTGCTATGGTTTCGCGGCGGAGGTGTGCTACCAGCGTAAATGAGAAATATAAACCACCAGGTACGTTTCACAGCTGCAATCCTGCGGTTCCAGTGCTTGTTTCTGATGAACTTAGGATTATAAGGATGAGTTTACAGATAATAGCTATGTTTACCAATCTATGTAAGTAAGGGTTGTTGATTGGTTGGCTGTGGTTATACTCGTATCGAAAGAAAACAACATCTGAAATTCTCAGCAATAATTTTATTGTCATGACAATTTTTAATCTTTGGACTTAAATATATTTTGTGAACTAGTCTTGCAAAGAAATTAAGAAAATGGCTTATTTTGTACTCTTTGTTTATTAATTGCTATCAAGAAATGTCTTTGCTATCGGGCTGAATCTACACACAATCATCATCCACAGCCCGACTTTACCCAATGCCGAGCATAGGCCTATCTTTTCTTGTACCTACCAATCCCCACGCTCCTGTGCCACCCTCATCCAGCATGTCAAAAATTAGGAAAATTAATAATTTGACAGCTTTGAACTAACTTTCATCATGAAGCATCGATAAGGAAGGGGGCGCCCATGAACAACTTAGTTGCCCAGCAACTTTTTTGTCTCTGTTGCTGTCTCCTCGACGAGATTAGACGATGTGTACACGGGAGCGATAGCAACGCTAGTTTTTCGTAAATTTTTTCCTCATTCATCAACATGGATTTCGCAGAGACGGTTGTGGTCTGTACGCTTGTTTTAAGAAACCGTGAAAAAGGCAATATTGGGTGAACATTAGGAAAATTTGATACAAGGTTTAGAAAATAAGAACCATTTCAAAAAAAAAAAAAAACTCTATTTTAGAATGAGTATCGAAGGTTTTGATGAATTCAATCTTCAATCAGTCGATTATTATTTATATCGTCTTCGGAAATCAAACATTCTTTATCTATTTTGTAGTAAAGTAGCGTACGTGAATAAATACGTACGGTGTAGAGACGCGCTCTGTCGACGGGGGCGGTTGAGCGGTTTGGCTGGCCGGTAACTTATTAGTCGCCATACACGCTTTGCAACCAATAGACAGGGTGACCATTGCGTCACCAACCTGTCTCCAAGCCCCCCGGCTGTCGCATCGCTACATGGGCGGACTTTCCTACAAACACGTAAACTTGATGTGAGAGACAAATTTGTTGCGGAGACAAAAGTAGCTCGTGCGCACTATCTCTAAAAGTTTAAAAATGACTTATTACTCAATTTTAGGCTCCACGCAAACTATCTGGCAGTCTCAGGTTCTTCACGATCTTTCTTTTCCAGTTGCTCCAATCGTAGAGACTCGGATCCGTGAATACTTCATAGGTCACGTTCGTCTTCTGTAAAACGTGGTAAATTAGGAAAACGGGTCCCCAAGATACAGGCGCCGCCTAGTTTGGGGACCACCGCATATAACAAAATGAAGATCACCAACAGTTTCAGACAGATATTTTAATGTTTTAACTAATTATGAGATAATTATTGTAACAATGTTTAAATTAATATTAATATTTATTATTAACACAATTTTTCAATACGGATTAGCATTTTGAGAACTACAAAAGATGTAGGTAAGATTAAGTGTTATAATTACAGAGAAGGCCAAACCTGATCAGTATTATAATGTAATTTTCTTCAGAAGCACCCATTCATGAATTTCTCTAGCCAAGTTGAAATTAAGTACCTTAATTATTACCTAATACCTGCCTATGCGAATAACAAAGGTATTTACAAAGCAGATGTGAGTAGAAACACTGGTACCCCGCATGCCCTAGGAGGACATAATTATCATCAGAGTGACCTTATTAGTGATGTACTTCAGAAAGGTCGGGTGTGTAGTATTTGCAATCGGCGCGGTGGCGTGCGTGTATGACCAGATGTATGAACGTAAACGGAGCAAAGTAGTATGTAAGGATCGTAGAGGGTGGCGTTAAATTCTGTTGTGTCTGCCTACCCCAAAGAGAATAAGGCGTGAGTTTATTTATTTATGTTTATTTGTGTACGACTGTCTCACTCACTCAATTCAACTCTAAAAACTTCAGTACGAGTAGATACTGAAGTTTTTAAACAAAAAAGTTTTTCGGCTATTCAACAGTTGCGGAAGTAATTACAATGGCAGGCGCTGAACGTAAAACTATATTTGTAACACGTTTTTACATCGAATCTCTGGCACAAAGGGTAAACAGCCTTTCAGATTTTCTCATGAATATTTTTTTTGGTCATCCTTTACTTTAGTTTACTAGCTATATAAAGTACCTAACCAACAAATTAAGTATGTGTTAATCCAGTTGCAGACCAAGAGCTAAGCTTAGTTAGTTTAGCATAGCTCGCATAGATGACGTAATTTCTCATACTGCGTGCAAACCGCAAACTATGAACTCAAGTACCTATGAGAAATTACCTCAGCTGTGCAAGCTATGTTAAACTAACTTAGCTTAGGTCTTGGTCTGCAGCTGGCTTCAAGTTCTCTGTCGTTGAGGATTCCGGGTGAAGCTCACTTCCACCTTCAGCCTGATCATCACTTACCATCAGGTGAGATGATGGCCAGAGCTTATCTGTTATGGTTAAAAAAATAGGCCGAAGGTACTGCTCTGATGATACCTTAATGAGATAAGTCATATTATTTAATTTTACAAATAATGCAAAAGCCCACAAGTCAAAACAATCCATGCATCCTATTTTTCGTCTGTCAATCAAATAGGTCTCACGTAGCATTAAACTGTATAATATGTTTCCTATCAAATCGCCGTCCTTTTCTAGCTCCCTGCTTCCATATTTCGTCAAGAATCCAATAAATCATTTTGACACATTGAACCGTTGTGAAACGAAATTCGATTTATTTTCAATCAAAAACCTCCTCGTTATTGTCTTTGTGATAACAAAGACAATAACGAGGAGGTTTTTGATTGAATATTAGAACGTATTAAGGCGCTGACAAGAGACAAATGATAAAAGTAGGCTTGTCTTAAACAAAAAACACGCCAAATCTATATAGTTTGTGGTAGCGGAAATAATATAATGTTATTTTTGAACATATTTCTCAGAACTTCGTTGTTACCAAAACACGTTTGGAAAAAAGAAACGGTACAAATTAACAGTAAACTAACCCTTTACTTTGAGTTTCAATCCAAAATATATGTATTAAATATCAACGTACGGTTGGTATTTAATTAATAACAAGAACGTCTATTCGTATGCAGAACTTAGTTGTTTTTTATTTTCGATTACTCAACTCATTTTTGAGTAAATAGATAATTGCTTCATATTTTGCAATACATTACAAGCGTTGTGTCATCGCACTTCTCTTTCTTTTATATGCAGTCTGACAGTGACCGCGGTTTAGCTGCTGTGAGCGCCTTATAAGAAAAATAGAATTTCAGTGTCAATGTTACTCTAGACTACCTAACTGACTGACTGTTTTTGCACGTATGTGTAATCAGCCTATAATGTTCCCACTGCTGGGACACACGGCTCCTCTCAGTGAGAGGGAGTGGGCCGTGATCCACCACGCGGGCCCAGTGCGGGTTGGTCTGTCTGCTGTCGGTCTGTCTGTCACAGCTGGATATCTCAAGAACTACTAATGCTATCAACTTGAAATTTGGAATAGTTTTAGATGACGTTTACCCAACTATTTTTCAAACAAGAAAGAAATCAAAAAAAAATATCTTTTTTGCAACAGGGCCTGAAAGGGGGTCTTAAAAATTACAATGGAGTCTACTAGGGCATGTGGGGTATCATATGAAAGAGCGCTGTTCACATTCTCAAACATTATTTGTTTATGTGCTTGAATGATAGCTTGACGGCTGACAGGGGAGAATGGAGAATGTGTTGCACCGATCCCAAGTAACAGGACTAGGGCAGGTAGACAATTATAGTTATCTTAGATTAGCCCTACTTGCAGGCGTTGTGGACGTTGTCAAGGAGACGAAGTTTCACAGTCAGTGCCTGTGGATTTCTACACAGCAATGCTACTTGACCGTACCTAACCTAAATATAAGACTGATGGTAGGCACTATTTATCCAAACGCTTTCACAAGCATTCTTTCAGCATAGTTAAATATTTGATCTTATGAAGGCCGGAGGAATCCGCTGGATGCGAGAAGTATAGAAACGGTCGAAGTGGCGGTGCTTGGGGAGGTCTATGACCAGCAGTGGACGTCTTTCGGCTGAAATGGTGATGATGATCAAATGTTTTAGGTGTGAAGTTAACGTAATTCATATGCTGAAATGCTGGTCCTGCTCCACAACCTCAACTAATTGATTAACATTTGAAAATACTGTTGGAGCTGCTGAAGATTGTAAGACTATCTTTTCATTGTATAAACTCAATCTCCTTTGTATTATATAATTGCATAGCACAGGTGTGAGTACTATGTACAATAGAGCTACCATTTACCGGGAAATAATGTCTTTTATTGACTTGAATATGCCCTGGCGGCTGAGATTATGTCATGCTCACTCAGATGTCTCGCTGATGGTGGCGTGTGTGTTGGATCATTTAGCTCCCTTCAAAATGGTTGAGCTGAATAATGCTGATCCATGCGTCATGTTCGTGAACGAACGCTGTCAGTTGGGACTGGTCATCTCTTAGCTGCCACAGCTTATTTTTAATTATTTTAGTTTTGAATTGTTTTTTTTTATCACGGACGCTTAGCATCGTTCTCACATGTATATTTTCAATAAAAATGATGTAAGCAATACTTTGTATCAAATATTTTATTTTAAAAGAGTGTCCGTAGAGTTTCTTGCCCATTCTTCTCCATAGGAACCTACTATTTGGAATGGGCAACTAGCTTCTTATTTGTAACTGACCGACTTGTTGGCAATTCAAAAGTGCCTGTAAATGGTTTAATTGAAATAAATGCTTTGAGTTTGAGTTAATGTTGTGAACACATACGAGTACATACATAAGCTCATGCCTTCTTCCCATGGGGGTAGGCAGAAATTACAGAACGCAACCTGCTACGGTCCTTTTGCTTCGTTTACGTTCATACACCATGATCACGCATGCGCGCGCGTTTGTTTGAAACAAAATTGTCATTAATTAAAACGGAAGAAGAATCCGCCTGTTATTGAGCATTTTTAGGGCTAAGGCCTCCCATATAAAAAAGGAAGAAATAATCATAGAGACCGTCTGTAAACAAATTCAGACCTAATGGAAAGTCCTTGTGATTTCAGTGCCTCAAAAATGTTCATCCTCATTTCAGTATGGCAACAGATTCCTGACTAATATTAGTAGGATCAGCAAAACAATTGGATCGGTGATGTCGAAATATTATAATATCTTCACAAAGGTACAACAAAATTATACAAAACGTGTTGCAGGAAATCTGGACGGAAATTATGGAGATTTGTTTCAAAGGGATCTGATGAAAATTCTATCAATTTCGAAGCGTTGTACCTGTTAGGGTTTTTAAGAGCACGATTTCTTGCCGCAGTCTGTGTTTCCCTGTAACTATAACTTGGAAGTCTTCATTTTTCGAATAAATATAAGTCACGTTCAGACAAACGTATGTTATGTACCTATAATATTATCATCAACCGCATCACTGTTTACTTTCAGTTGATAAATATAGTATTTGTCCAACTGTTGATGTATGATTGAACAGATAGAACGTGCGAAACATTAGAGTGCGACCATAAGTTGACAGCTGTTAATGAGTATGTGAATTTAGTTTTTAGCTTTATTTGTATATTATTTTATTTTACATTATTATTATTTATTATATTATTTTACATTAACGCCGGTAGCCCATCTCCGCCGCGAAACCATAGCAGCGAAACCGCGGTAGTTCCATTCAACTATTTCGCGTCATGTTCCGCTAGTCGTATCCGATTTGAGTAGCGAAACATGACGCGATCCAGTTGAATTGAACTACTGCGGTTTCGCTGTGATTGTTTCGTGGAGGAGGTGTGCTACTGGCGTAAGAACGTACGAAAGAAGGACCTTACAGTTTTCCTTCCGTACGTTCTATCCGGAAAGCAAATCATCTCAGGGGGTCTACTCCGACGCGTTAAACCGAAGTATCGGCCGAATGTTCGGCCATTGCTGAACTACGGCTAACTATGGCTGACTACGGCGAAAGAAAAAAAAAACGACAGTCAAAGAGATAAGCCAAAGTCAAAAATGTGACTTTAAGTGGGGTATGGATTTAAAGTCAAAAATAGAAACTATGGAAGTTATAAAAAGGCCGAATATTCGGCCGATACTTCGGTTTAACGCTTCGGAGTAGACCCCCAGGATCCAACTCATACAGTGCTTAGGTTTCAATAATGAAAAGTTAATCAAAATAAAACATTTAAATCAGTTTCTACCTTTGCAAAACAATTAATATGTTGCCTCAATTTAAACCCTTCCAAAATGTACCTTAAACAATCTCTGCTACCTAAACTTACTTACATCATATTTTAATTGAGTGTTACCTATCTCCCGTACAAATGACCTGACACAAGACAATAGGCAACCCTTATTCTATAACAATAGAGTTCGAGTTCCTGCGAAGTACTTGTTTGACTTCAATGTGGTCAACATTAATTGATCTAGTTTAGACGTGGGTTGTGTTGTTCAAGGAAGATCATTAAGGTTCTACGGCTGGCTATAAATCAGACGATTATTTTATTTGATGGATGAATTTATGGTACACACGTATTTTAAAAGAATAACGGTGGAGTTTCTTGCCCATTCTTCTGCATACGAAACTACCTTTTGGAAAGGGCAACTAGAATCAATTCTATATTTTTTGTAAATTTTGACGTTCAAAAGTGCCTCTTAGTGCCTATTTGAAATAAATAATTTGACTTTGACTTTGACACGACTACATATCAAGCTATCCATTTCCAGTATAAGCTGGCCTCTCATTGTACGAAAATCCTATACAATGCGAGATCAGCCTAAACTGGATATGTTAAGCTTGATTTGTTGCTGTGTGTACGAGAGCCCATGACCAAAATGTTTGCCTGATCGTTTTACGACCAAAAACACATAGAATCGATAGATTTAGTAATTCTAAATTCAAAAATCCAAATTTCATAAATTTTCCGCGTCTCGTCTGACCTACTGTTTTCTAACTGTTTCATAGAAATCCGTCTAATTTTCAGAATGTAGTTGAACAATAAATTTTATATAAGTATTGAAAACACAATTTTCAGAAACCAAGTAAGAAACCAGTAAGAGACCATTTGAGAAAATTAAAAATAAGGCAAAAAATAAAACCCTTAGCAACCAATCTGAAAATCTTATTTTCATGTGATTCATCAGTTGGTGCAAATCAATCATTTTTCAGCAGAATTTTTTCAGTAGAAAACCATTTTGGTCGTGTTGAAAATTGACAACAAAAGATGAGCTGATTATCACATCACATCACACTTATATTATAAAGGTGAAAGCTTGTGAGTGTGTGTGTGTGTATGTTTGTTACTTCTTCACGCTCAAACGGCTGGACTAATTTTGATAAAATTTTGTATGGAGGTAGCTGACACCCTAGATTTTTATTTATTTATTTTTAGTATTATTATTTATTTATTTACATACATACGCTACCATTACAGTGCAAGTGTCCCAATTCTGTAGGGTAGTTAATTAACAGTTTATGAAATAATTTACCACAAATATTAATATCCATGCCATACACGATAAATAAATAAAAAACATAACACATGTAACTTTACCCTTGCGAACTCGCTCAGTGAACATGAGAAAAGATCTATTCTGTCGGCAACCAAATTTAGTGTGCGCACTGTTCGAGTCAGGGGGACGTTGTCCAACAGATTAAGACATAGGCTACTCTTTATCACGATATTCCCACGGGATCGAGACTTACGTGCGTGAAACCGCGGGGCGCAGCTAGTAAAGTCTAAATGCGAAAACACTGCGCTAACATTTGTACTTGAAGATTGTACGTGGTCCAACATACAAAATGATTTTCCGTCCTCTAGGTTAGAATTTATTCTCTCGTTGCTATTTTCTTGTTCTATCTAGACACTAGCTGGTTATTTACGAAGCGTGAAGGACACAAGATGGACATAATACGGTATTGTCCTTACAAAAGTACACAAGCTGAAGTGTCCTACAGTTTGCTAATCATATCAGCTGGCATTGAGTCTAGCGGACTCGGAGACGTCCGCCGCCCCCTATCACACTGGACCCGAGGTGACGGCGCGTAGTGTTCCACGCGCGCCGCTTTCAGACGTTGCGGGGGGTGCAAGTGTGGGAAGGGAACACTGTGGTGGTTTTTAGTCAGTAAGAGTCTGACAGACCCCTCCACCCACCCCAAGGCGGAGGACATCCATGAGGATTTTCCACCCCGGCAAAAAAAAAAGAAGGGTTTACACGTGTTGTTTGTAAATTCACAAGATATTTATAAAATTTTAACTAGACCTGTGTTTATACCTTGCTTGTAATATTGTCAAGTTGCTTAAACATTACCCGCCACATTTTGGCTGTGTAAGAATTACTATCTTGCCTCATTGGAGACCTAATGACCCAAATAGATAACATCAAAATCTGCCTAGCCTTTTAACAACTGTTGGAGTCGGCTTCCAGTCTTACCAGATACAGCTGAATAGCAGTATTTTATTATTACTGGATAACACGACCTTCTTCTTTTTCGTATGGATTGTGACTAACTTGGTGTCAGAGTTTTTATGCTGCCCATGGGCCTCTGACTTGGCTTCACATGCCGTCCAGAAATATCTCTCAGGCATCCTCACGATGTTTGTTTTCCTTCACCGTTTATCAAGCAGGTGATAATTATACAGTACGCATAATATGAATGGGAAAAGTCAGAGGTGCGTGCCTTGGGTTCGAACTCGAGACCCTTGACCCTTGGTGAGACTTGTAGCGGAAAGACCCAAGTATAAGATAACAAGATACTATATTCATCAACCTGTTTTGTAAGCGTGGTGATCTCTCGAATTTGTTGTATTCAAGTGTTTTCTCTTGTTACAACAGTTATTCGGAAATTTCAGCCTTTCCAGGCTCTGGATTAAAGATGTATTTCCGTACTTAATTTTCAATTTATTTTGGTTTAAAGTTGCATAAAAATTGTATTCAGGCCTTTAATTATGTACCTACTTCAATTGAATATACTACTAGATTACTATATAGTTTTCTTGTAAAAGAATCCTTCTGTGAATACGAGTAGATAAGATTCATGTAATTCGACTAAAAACAAGTAGTAAATTTTTTTTTTTTTAATTTGGGATTTATTGAACTGTTATAGAAGGCCATACGAATTTCGTCTAGACATTGTTAAGTACATTGTTAAGGATCTTTTACCATCTAAAAAAACACACTTTTACATCGAACCTAAAACACTCAGTCCACATAGATGATTCAATGGGTACTTATTTCTAAAAATAGTTCCATTATATGAATTGTTTTGATACAATTAACTATGAGAAAACTTTAAAGGTAAAGTCAGGGAAATTATTTTTTAAGCAAATTGGCGAACAACTTAAAATGTCAGTTTATTGGACACACCCATTTCCTGCCCTATGGTTACGGGTAATGTTCAGGATTGCGGGTTTTGACTATAATTTAAAAATTAAGATCTGAGTTATTATGGATTTATTAATCCTTTTGCGGAAAAAATATATAAAAAACGAGACCGATGATTGCTTTCGTCTTGCCATGTCCAAAACGAAGTGCTGAAATGTTTTTGACGGCTCATTTTATCCCGTCATTTCCTTATGAAATGTGTCAACAATAACTAGGTATAAGCCGTTTATTTTAGATCAAAGGAATATATTAACATAATTACGTGTAAAATACGCCAGGATTGTAATTTTTTTTGTGTCAAACGTGTTTTTTTAATACTCATTTATTCAGTTTTAAAGTTATTTGTTATTTCTTTGACATGACGTATTTTTCGTAGAGCAATCTCTTCTCATCATACTCTCCATCTCTACTAATATTAATATTTAATCTATATAATTATCATACTTATATTATATGTATATTCGACAGTAACTCTATCTGTTGTGTCCCTCTTTTCATGCCTTTTTTTTTTTTGGGTGGGATATTATCAAATAACTTCTTCCGCTCTGGGCGGAGCGGGAGGGCGTGTCAGACTTTTACTGACTAAAACCCACCCGTGTTCCTTCATTTGCCTGTGTGCCAGGGCCACGATATCCCTTTCGGACAAACTCGCAACCCTGGCAGGCATTGGCCCTAATGGACCCCGTCAATTCGTGCTGACGTCTCTTTGAGGCGCGCGTGGAACACAACGCGCCGTCGACCCGGGCCTGGTCCTTATAGGACGGCGAGCTACCCATCGCTCACCGTCCGCAAGCCCGTGCCTACGGTGGCCGGAAATCGGCTTGCGACTCCCGACGCCCAGGGCGTCTCCTGCGGCGACTAGGGGCGTGAGGGTGCGAACCCTGCCTCTCCCTCACGCGTTCCGCCTCCTCCTTCGCGAGCATTACTGCTTCGCAGAAGGACGTGACGGCCTCCCGTGCACTCTCGCTCCGAACCATGACCTGAACCAGGGCCGGACGCGAGAGATCGCCGCCGCCGATCGCCTCCGTGAGGACACGGCGGTGCCCCGCCCAAGCCGGGCAGACCTCCACCGTATGCTCCACCGTGTCCTCCGGGCGATCTACACAGTGGTGACACCCGGGCGTTTCCTCCCGCTTTATCCTGAACAGGAACCTCCAGAAACCTCCATGTCCGGTGAGGACCTGCGTCAGGCGGTAGGTGAGGACGCCATGGCGCCTCTCTAGCCACTCCTCAAAGAGGGGACTTATCGCCGCAATAGTGGCGTGCCCACTCTTTTCATGCCTAAGCCACTGAACAGATTTTGACAAAATTTGGCAAGGAGATAGATGGCATCCTGGGAAAGGACATAGGCTACTTTTTGTCTTTAAAATAATCCTAAAAGGGGTGATATAGGTGATAAAAGTTGGTATGGGATACCAAGCATTTGTTAAGATAAGCATATGAAAATTCACAAGCACTTGAAAAAATAAAGAATTACGTCTTACAGCGTTATTGTAAAATCATCCCCCCAAGGGGGTAAAATAGGAGATGATATTTAAATTCTCATGTAATATTGATATTTTTGTGTACCTAAAAAACAGTCATAGTCCGTAAATTGAGCTAACATTTAGTCTATATTTCAATAAAATCGGTCCACTGGGTCAAAAATTATTACAATTTATATTTATTATAACGCCGAACGAATTTGGATAGGCCATGATTTGGGTTTAGGACATAAAATAGAATAGAATAGAATAATCTTTATTATGTACACCATAAAAGTTACAGATTTATATGTTGAAATTTTACATAGGGTGACACAATTCGGTCTCATAGTATAATTTATCCCTTTTTCTGACTTTTATCCAATTTGTTAACAAAAATTTAAAGTAAGTCCGCTTTAGAATTGAGTGTGATTCCAAATTCTAAGCAAATTTTAGCAAAAAATCATTTGTGTTTCTCTTGTCGTGTGATATTAGGCTAGAGCGTGGATATTAGAGAGTCAGCAAGGTGCTGGGCAGTGAAGCTAACTGCTCAGCACCCTAATTACTTAACACAGTTTCAATCACAATCTGAATGATTTTGAAGGATATTTTTGCTAATCCATTGCTTCTTATTATGTTCGAAAAATTTGTCTGCTTGAGCAGACAAATTTACAAAAAAAAAAAGCGTTATTTACGTTGTTGACAACGTAAATAACGCTTTTTTTTTGATCTGTCAAAATGAAAGCCATTGCTACTGATAGTGTGCTATGCAATTATCCCGCTGGGTACCTAGGTCAACCTCGTAATTTCTTTACCAGCCTAAGGTTGAATATAACATGGACACGGTCTATTTGTTGACTATGTACCTATCAGTTAGACAGTTTCAACCTTCGTGAAATTTCAAATTTACTGAGAATTGTTGTCAAAATTGGTAAAGGAATTAGGTAAACTACACATTTTAGTATAGTAATTTTATCACACGAAGTGACGCGCGCATTAGTTGTAGTAACTAAGTGTACAAACACGTTGTGAAAGTGTGTTTGAAGACGAGTAGCGTCAGCACATAATACACACACACACACTTCCGATTTCGCCATTGTCTCGGACGGTACCGAGAGCTCCTGCGCTACAGACACATTCACAGCGTGTTTTTACACTTGGTTACCACAAGGAAAGCGTACGTCGCTTCGTGAGGTAAAACCTAATTATTTTGTGTTATTTTTTTGTGTTTTGTTTTGTGGTTTTGGTGGGTGGCATATTAAGAATAGCCTTAAAATGGCTGAGTATACATAGTAAAGAGTTCTCCTATATATCAATAAAACGTGTATTATACACCGTGGCATTTTAATCGTCTTACAACGGCGCCCACTTCATGTATACAATGACTACTAATCATTCATGAAAGTAAAAATTGTGTTTATTAACATTTGATTTATTCTTATTTTTTTAATATGACGCATGACGTTGTTAGAAACACCCTGTTACGAGCGCAAGGCTTGCACTGGCGCGGAATGGAGCGCAAGGCTCGCACCGCGCTCATACAGGGCGTTTCAAACTACATCACGCGTCATAATGAATAAATAAAAAAAAACGAATATTAATAAATATTTTTTTTTACTTTCATGAATCAAAATCAAAATCAATTTTTTTTATTTCACATAAACCTACATGGGCACTTATGAAACGTCAGAACCTAGGTGCACGGTTCCAATGGGTCGTTTCCTATGGAGAAGAGCCGGCAAGAAACTCCACGGTTACTTGAATGATTAGTAGTCATTACATCTTCTCTTCCTTACTTCATACATGAAGTGGGCTGCCGTTGTAAGACGATTAAAATTCCACGGTGTATAATAGGCACATGAGACTTTTTTCATGGGTATTTGATACTAACACTATGGATTCATTGTCTGAAATAAAGAACTTGAATTTGAATTTTCAACTGCGTCTCTGGCTGAGAATTTTTTGATGCCCTATGATTTTGTCCTCCTTTTATTTATTTTTTATTTTTATTTACATGCACATACATATTATTATTTTAAGTCTGTTAGCGTATATATATTATGTAAATATTATATATCTTATTGAAAGAAAGAAACTTCAAGACTAGAGCTTAACGGGTAAATTATTTAAAAAAAGTTGCTTCATCTATTACTAATATTATATATTAAACAAGAGCCAGTAGTAATAATTTTAGTGTAAGTTTCAAGGGAGTTAATAATTCATTATAAGGCATCTATCACACCGCCGCGCGCCGGCGCCGGTTAGCGAGCATCGAGCAGCATCGAACTGAGAGCAGGACGACGAGTGATTACTCGCTGGTATGCATAATATGTACCAAGCGAGAGTGTCTCAGCAAGTGTTCTGTCCGCCAAGCGAGCGTCGCTGAGTGAGTAGCAGTAGTAGTTGATAGCTCTGGTGAGTGAGTACTTGCGCAGGGCGCAGTGGTGTGAGCTGATTTTTTTTCATGTTGGGCGTCTCGTGGTAGATCTTGAGAGGTCGTCAGTCGATCAATCGAGCCAGCGGCAAAATTCTTAAACTATTAAGCGACTCACGCTAAGGGTACCCCCCGTGGGGTACGAACCTCGGCTTAGTACTTCACTGGGGGAAGGATAGCCAGTTGGGACAGTCTGGATCATAACTAGCCGGGGATCGCGGAAGTCGCACTTGATCCCATGATGCCTGGTGTAAGTGTGGGAAGGGAACCTCCGGTGTGGTTTTTATTCAGTAAGAGCCTGACAGATCTCTCCGGCCGCCCCGGGGCGGAGGACATCCATGAAGATTTACCACGCCGGGAACAAAAAAAAAGGCTAGATCATAACTGGATAATTATTAGTATCTGGGGAATTTAAAGCTACAGGCTCAGCTACGGCTTGGGTTGACACTTCATCGTGCAAGGGTTGGGGGGGAGTATAACCAGTCAGCGATCAACTATTAATATATGTATCTCTTTTACTTACACGGGACCTATAATCTTTGGTACGTTTCTTGAGTGAAAAAATCGTTGATAGCTCTAGTCGCTTCCTCGTCGGCTGGGAGACAGGTGTCTTAGGAATCTTTATAATTTCCTCCATGTTAATTTCAAGAACACCAATATATCAGTAGGATTAGGTACACATAAAAACAAAAGTGTTAGTATTCATTTCGTTTATTCCATAATAAATAATTAGTATAATTAATGCAATTTTAATAAATTAATATTTTAATTAAGGCAAATGCTTAGTTATTTAAATGCGAAATTAGCATCATTGTACAAGTTAGTAAGTACATCTAAAGTTAACATGTTATAAATAAATAAATAGTTTTATTTACATTAATAATACGTGTACACTTAATTAATTGAAAAATAATATAATAAAAGTTGACAAAAAAACGAGTTGTATTGTATGTGTCAAAAAATAAGCAGACTGATTTTTTAGCTCATTGTGTTTGACTTATTTTGCTCTTTCTTTTTTTTTTTTACTTTTTTAACAAGTCATGATTTTTTTATTTTATTTTCTTTGGTACTTTTTGTCAACTTTTACATAAACAAAACCTATTACACTTTTCCGATGCTTATCTTTGCTTTTTGGTGGGTTAGTATCATTCCCATAGTTTTGATCACAATTTGGTACCTTTTATTTTGACTTGCGTACCAAATACTTAACAATTACAACAACAACTAAAAATATTGCCGTGTGCTAAAGATGTTACAAAGGACGTTTTCTTTATTATCTTTGGTGTATTTACCCGACTGCTGCGGAACCAAAGTGAGTAATGTTTTTCATGCACATTTTTTACTGTACAGTCACACACACGTCTTTGGATGATTATTTTTTTGTAGTCTCCATTTTTTTGTCCAGATTTTTTAAGTCATCTTTTTCAATATTATCATGCCTAGCAATTAGATTGTGTAATAAGCCTCATTTTATGGTTATTTGTTGAGGTAAGTATCGCCGTTAACTCCATTCAGTGTCATTGATCCAATTGATTTAATCCTTTTTGACAATAGCCTGAAAAGTATTCGTACTTTAATTTCTTTTAATTTAAGTATATTTATGTACTTTCATTAAAAGATTGGTTTACTCAGTTCCAAACGATTGTCTTGAATCGATTGACTGAAAAGAAAGGGTACATTGATATTATTAGTTATGAAATTATTTACAAAAGCATTTATTTTCGGGCTGGTTGGAAAACATTTATCAATATCATTAGAAGGATAATTAATGAAAAAGGGCTGTTATAAAATTCATGTACTGTAGTTTCAAGAAATTATCATTGGAACACAGAAAGCCATTCAACTTTTTTCTATTACACATAATGAACTTCTCATCCACGGGCAAAATTAAGTGAGGTCCATTTACAGAAGTATTATATCATCATCAAGATACACGAAGTGGATTAAATACGTATTATCGAAGCTAGCTCAAAAATTACTCAATATCGATGATCATAATCATATAAAATAAAATAAACCTCCTCCTTTTTTGAAGTCGGTTATAAAATAGAATATATGAAACAGCAAGAAGTATTTTCATTGAAAAAAAAAGTTGGCTTGAATAAAAATACAATGAATTACTGATATTGCCACTAAAGAGCGAATAAACTTAACGACATGCATACCAAAATATATTATTATGTTACTACCAAAACTCCACTAAATATAATAAACGAATAGTCTAGACTACTAAAGAAAGCAAATAAATTCCTATTTAATTTAAAAGGTGCCAGGTGTGTGTAACATACAAATTGTGCCTTAAATAAAGTGAAACTATTTATTAATACAATATAATACATGCAAATTGTAATATACAGCTATTTACAAAAAAGATTAAGTGTTATAAGTGGAGAGTAAATTGCTTTAAAAAAAACTGCGAATCCATAGAAAATTTTGGTTATGAGTATTTCAGTACCCTTTGTTAAAACCTAATTTAGTAAAAAAAATGTTTGCCTATGATTTCGTAATGTTCTCCTTATTAAAAAGAAAGACAAGCTGTGGCGAAATAAACTTAGTATAAAAGCTATAGATAACTACACATAATCAGCCTATAATGTTGCTGGGACACAGGCCTCCTCTTTTTTGGGTTCCGTACCCAAAGGGTAAAACGGGAACCCTATTACTAAGGCTCCGCCGTCTGTCTGTTCGTCTGTCACCAGGCTGTATTGCATGAACCGTGATAGTTAGACAGTTGAAATTTTTCAAAGGTAAAACTTAAATTAAAGCTGTACATGTTACAGCTATTTATAAGGCTACGAAAAAAAAAACCAAAAGCGACCGGGATCTTCCAACTCCCTCATTAATTCTCCAGTCTATCCTCTTTCTAATGATGTGCCACATGCCATAAAAGTATTTTAACAACTTTGTGAATTCGCTAGAATTGTGAATCAAGTCACATAAAACTACATTCCAAATTCTAATGAAAAAATATTTATTGCGGAACTGTTACTTGAGAAAGAGGTAAAATTTGTTTTCTCACTCTTTCACAGTAAAATCTATCTTCTATCTCTTTCTTGCATACCTTAAATCGGTTTGAACAAATCGCGCCGCCCGACCCGCCATTTTTTTAGTCGAGACATGACTGCCTCTGCTACCTAACGTGTGTGCTAGTTCACCATACTCCGCGATTCTTTTATTACTTTGTTATCGTTAAGTTTTGCTGGTTCTTGTTACATTTGTTTAATTTTTGTTGTTATTGTCAAACTTTGAGTTTTTTGTTATTGCAATGGCGATATTCTCTAACGAAGAATATGCGGACATCATGATGGCTTACGGAGCCGCTAATGGCGTCGCTCGTGCAGCGCAATGACTTTACCAGGAACGCTTTCCTGGTAGATGATTACCTGGCCGCAGAGTCTTCCAAGACACATACCGACGCATACGCGAGACTGGCAGTGTTACTTTTAAAGAACCAAGGGGCCATATTGTGCGACATAATGTTGAAGTAGACGAGAGAATACTGGCACTTTTTGAGGAAGACCCTACAAGAAGCATTAGAAATGTGGCATCACATCTTGATATTTCAATATGGAAAGTGTGGAAAGTACTTCGTCAAAACAAAAAGCATCCATTCCACTACACTCCGGTGCAAGGTACGTAATTTTAAACTAACTTTAAACCCGTGCAAGCTTTGTTTGACCTTGCCTTTGTTTAGCAGGTAATGGGTATGGTATGGCGTCACTTCCAGGTAGTGAATCTATTAGCACGAACAGCGGGTCCTTTCTTGTGCAATTACTTATTGCCCAAGAGAAATTTAAAAGAGTTTTTTGTTTATTGCAGGTCTTGAGGGTGGCGACTTTGAGAGACGAGTGGCGTTTTGTCGGTTTCTTTTACACACGGATGTGGATGATCCTGATTTTTTAAAAAGAATACTGTGGACGGATGAATCCAAATTTACCAAGGATGGGATCCTCAATTTACACAATTTGCACCACTGGACAACAAAAACGCAAAACCCACGTGTTAAAAGACAGAAATCTTCTCAAAGAAGGTTTAGTGTAAACGTTTGGGCAGGAGTGATTGGGAATCAGGTAATTGGACCGCATTACCTGCCCGATAATCTCAATGGCGAAGACTACCTGGAATTCCTACAAAATGACCTGCCCGAATTAATGACCGATGTGCCCGTATTTAATGAACGTGTGCCCATTGTATTTCAAAATGACGGCTGTCCCGCGCATTGGCGATTGACTGTGAGGGAATATCTCGACAATGTGTTCCCCAATGCATGGATTGGACGCGATGGCCCTATTCCATGGCCGCCACGTTCCCCAGATCTAACTCCGTTAGACTTTTATGTCTGGGGACGTGCCAAAGAGTTGGTATACGCCACGGAGGTTCCAACTAGGGAGGTATTAGTCCAACGCATAGAAGCGGCATTCAATACTATTAAGGAGGAAATACGACTTCGTACAACAACTGTTGAAATACGAAACAGGTGTCGGGCCTGCATTCGCAACAGAGGCCAAGAATTTGAGCAAGATTTGTAACAATGATTAAATAAATGTTAAAAATGCAATTTTGTTTTTTTATTTCAAGTAAATCCCACGAAAGATACAGATATGAGACACGAATTTACCTAACCATAAGAATGAGATAGCAGATTTATAGGTTTGACAGGTATCATTTAAGAGATTTTTTTTTAAATCATAATTTTGAATATTAGCCTTAGGTGACTCGATTCACAATTCTAGCGAATTCACAAAGTTGTTAAAATACTTTTATGGCATGTGGCACATCATTAGAAAGAGGATAGACTGGAAAATTAATGAGGGAGTTGGAAGATCCTGGTCGCTTTTGATTTTTTTTTTTGTAGTCTTATAAACAGCTGTAACATGTACAGCTTTAATTTAAGTTTTACCTTTGCGAGTGAATTAAAAAAGAACTAGGTGACTAATATCACTAATTTTGTATTTAAAAGTATTCTTAAACAATACACATCGAAATAAAATTAAAATTCAGAGTCTACGCCTTATATTTTTTTTAAATCTGTATTTGAATGTAAAATTTGGGTCTTTTTTTTGGAAAACAATAAAAAGTCGATAAAAAAAATCCACAGAGCATGAGGGGTGTTAAAGGGTCTGAAAGGCTAGCGGATGACTCCTTCAGTCGACCATTTCAATTTGGCACACGATGCACCAAACACCCTGTATATTCACTTTAAAAATAAATAATTAAATTAAAATAAAACAAATATTTAAGGGCGGCTCCCATACAACAAACGTGATTTTTTTGCCGTTTTTTATAGATAATGGTACGGAACCCTTCGTGCGCGAGTCCGACTCGCACTTGGCCGGTTTTTTTTGTGATAGATAACTAAATTCACCCAAAAATGTCAGTAAAACATAACGTATGGATGGTATCTGATAACGCATTTCATACAGGATTTTGATTAAAAACCCCTGAAAGTGATCCATTATGTTTCAGAAACACGTGCTCCAAGACGGATGGTTACCCTGAACGATCGTTATGAAATGCCAAGAAAACTGCAAATGAGTGTGTGTTGTAATGAAAATACTCGAGAAAATGTGTGTTGCTTATAACTGCAAGATATAATTTTGTTTGCTGAATTTCGTGAAAATATTAATGGGTCAGACCAATCAGATTTAAAAAGCAGTAGATAGCGGTCAGTAGATATTTAGTTTGTTCTGAAAGGTCTTAAACCACAAGGCACAGCATGCAAGGCAAGGCAATTTTTTGCAACTGTCGTCAGATTCCAATCTAACCGGTTGCAGCTGAATACCAGTATTTTACATGGAGCGACTGCCTATCTGACCTCCTCAACCCACTTACTGGGTAATACGATACCCCTTGGTAAGACTGTTGTGACTTTTGGGCTTCTGACTTCCCGTAATAACTGTCAAAGGTCCACGAATGACAGGTGAGACCAACGGCTTGAGGCACAGAAGCGTCTCGATAAGTTATGAATGGTCCGATAAGGGTAGCTTAACCATTGATCGATTCGTGCTGCTGTTATTAATGAACAGGATGTTAAAGAAATTGCGTACCATAGCTTAGGGGAAGGTTCAGTATCGATAAAGGAACCCAGGAAAATAACAAAAAAAACAAATGCCAGGCTTTTACTGACTAAAACCCACCCCTGTTCATTCAGTTGCCTGTGTGCCAGGGCCACGATATCCCTTTCGGACAAACTTGCAACCCTGGCAGGCATTGGCCCTAAAATACCCCGTCAGTTCGTGCTGACATCTCTTAGAGGCGCGTGGAACAAAACGTGCCGTTGACCCGGGCCTGGTCCTTATCGGACGACGAGCTACCCATCGCTCACCGTCCACAAGCCCTCGCCTACGGTGGCCGGGACTCCCGACGCCCGGGGCATCTCCCGCGGCGACTAGTGCGTGAGGGCGCGAATTTTCCTCTTCCTCACGCATTCCACCTCCTCCATCGCAAGCATTACTGCTTCACAGAAGGAGGTGACGGCCTCCCATGCTCTCTCGCTCCGATCCATGGCCTGAACGAGGGTCGGACGTGAAAGATCGCCGCCGCCGATCGCCTCCGTGAGGACACGGTGGTGCTCCGCCCAAGCCGGGCAGACCTCCACCGTATGCTCCACCGTGTCCTCCAGGTGATCCACACAGTAACACCCGGGCGTTTCTTCCCGTTTTATAGGAAGTGACAGCTTGAGCATGGAATAAGTAAGTACTTTTTCATGGCATGGAACTAAGTAAGTACTTTATAGTAGCATGAAGTTAGTGTACTCATGGAATTAGTTACTACTATATAGATTGTAAGTAGAGGGCCTCGAATTTCGACCAGTGGGCGACCACTAGTAATGAATAAATATTTCAGTATTTAGCTTTTTTACATTTTGAGGTTAATTTCTGTCGCTGCTCAGTTGTTTAGTACCAAGGTGAGAAAGTCAGATGTCACACATCTTATACGACTACTGTAAAGCCCAACTTTTTTTTTAACGATATAATGTCTATAACACTGCCATGCTGTCATGTTGTTTTTCAGCGTAATTATATTTATTTAGAAAATATACTATGTAATAACAGAGGGATACTTTAGTATGGAATGAAAGCCCAAGACCACGTTACCACGCTTCCCTTTAAAATAAATAACCGGAGGCTTCTCGTAATTAGCAGCTGTTAAAACATTAATTAAAATTGGTTACCGTAATTTAAAAATAAAACAATCAGACCAAAGGAAAGGAAATTAATCCCCGGGACCCTTACCAAAGTATGTGATTACTTATTATCTGTATTACCTAAGGGACTCACAAATATAAGCAAAATAATTGCCCGAGGAAACTAAAAAAATTACAATTCAACCCAGAAATTGACTTTGCGAACAAAACAAAGTTCAAACTAATTTATATTACTGGGAAAAAGGTTTTTATCTCAGAAAATACTCATTAAAAAGCTTTAATCCAGATTGTGGATAAATATTTATCCTATTTGTCGTTGTGGTCCATTGGGAGTCCCTTAAATAAGAATTATCAGCTTCTGCCTGCGATTTTGTTTTCGTGGAAGTCGCCAATATACTTATTTTAATAACAGCCACATTTTTTAAAAGTCCCTCAGCCCCACCGCGTCGCATCGCCTTCACATTTTCCTTAACTTTCTTTCTGTTTTTTATTCGTTATCCTTGGTTAGTCAAGGTTATACTGTGATGTTAAATAGCCTACCTATAATCTTCCTCAAGAAATAGCCTATCTAATGGAAAAATATTTTTACAAATCCGACTGGTTCCAGAGATTAGTGCGTTCAAACAAAGAAACTATTCATATTTATTTTATTACCATAGATTATTGTTAAATGAAGACGCAAACATTTAGGTATAAAAACACAATAAATAAAGGAAAAAATAATTTATTGTTTATGACAAAATATTAACTTTTATGATTATGATATCATTATTTACTAAGGTCTACTTTTTAGTTCGAAAACGTCGGCAGCCCCAATCTAAAAACGCAAACTGTGTGAACATCTTATCGCACCTCCGCTCAAATAGTGTCATAAGTCAAAAAAACAACAATGCAAAACATAAGTAGGTACTAAACAACATATTGTGCAATTTTTTTTAGTTTTTAAATTAAAAGCCGAAAAGTGAAAAAAATATTTAGAATAAATTTTAAAGGCCCTTTTCTGGATTTTTTGTTTTGTTTGACTTATGACACTATTTGAGCGGAGGTGCGATATGTACCAGACCGCAAAATGTACGCACACTAGAATAACACAATGACGTGTCGCGAGTGTAAGACGTAGATGTCACGCAAACCAGAATAACAAAGTTGGCTTACAATTGTTTTAGTTTTTTTGCAGCGCGATATTCTATCTCGACATACCTATTGGTATTTTTGTTTTTTTTTTCTTTTTTAAAGGAGAACAAAGAAGTAAGAAATTTTAAAGTGGCGCCAGTGACTGAAAAGTTGAAAGGAAATCGTTGGACTTGGTATGGGCATGTGATGAGCAGGGACGAAACGTATGGAACCTAGAACAGTAATGAATAAATAGGTATTAATTTACGGAGAGGGAGAGAGGCCTGTGGCTAAGTAATAACAGCCGTACGGGTCGATCGATCAGAGGGCTAATTGCGTAACACACTATCAGTAGGAATCGGTTTCAATTTGACAGTTCAACATCATTCATTGCGTTTTGTCAAGCAGACAAATTTTTCTAACTTATGAAGCAATGGATTAGCAATATACTTCAAAATCATTCCGATTCCGATTCAAAGTGCGTTACGCAATTAGGGTACAAGTTAAGCTACGCTTGCCACTGTTAGTCCATGGTTGGGTGACCATCTTTACATACCGAGACCCTTCCATGCCTCGGAAAGCACGTTAGGCCATTGGTCCTGGCTGTTATTTGTAGATCTTTGGCAGTTGTTACGAATCGTCAGAAGACTGAAAGTCTGACAACCAGTCATACCAAGGGGTATCGTGTTATCCAGTACCTTGGTTGTGGAGGTCAGATCGTCAGTCGCTCCATGTAAAACATTAATATTCAGCTGCATCCGGTTAGACTAGAAGCCGACCCCAACATAGTGGGGAAAAGGCTAGGCAGATGATGAGACGGAGAGGGAGAGAAACGCCAAAACAAAGATGGATAGAGGGTGAGGAATTATAAACCGTGGAATTTTAATCGTCTAACAACGGCAGCCCACTTCATATACCTAATGACTACTAATCATTCATAAGCGTAAAAAATAGTACATTGTGATACAAGGGTGGAAAGAAGGTTATTGCAAACAAGCTGTTATTAACCAGCCCGAGCCGAAGGCGAGTGTTTTTAATGACACGAGTTTAACACACCCGTGTATCACACGACGTTTTTCAATACACTTGTGGGAAATAGTAAAAAACAAATCAAAGAATTAATTTAAAAAATCTGAAAATGGCGCGTTTTTGCAAAAGGACATATTTTTTTACAACGAAAGCAGCCTATGCATCCTATTCGATTTTTGACAAAATATGTTGATGTGCAAATAATTAAATTAAAACTGGTAATTAAATATATATTATTAAAGAAAGACGTACGGACTCATTCATTTTTGCTCGTATAAAATCTATCCCATTTTATTCTATGTATGAAAACTCCTTGCTACTAAACTTTTTAAATTGACTTATAAATTTAAAAGTAATGATACAGCAACACTAATGATAGAGCTCGTAAACCAAAGTCACGACCGGCGACCGCGTAATAGAAAGATGCTTATGCAAAAGATTTAATTTTCAAATCATAATTATAGCCTCTGAAAGTACGCATGTTTAACAACTGTATTGAAAAAATATTTGTTAACATTTCAATATTTTTTTTTTAATGTTATTAATGATGGATGACACACGATTTAGTTTCAAATACCCTGTTATGAGCGCGGTGCGAGCCTTGCGCTCCATTCCCCGCCACACTTGGAATGCAAGGCTCGCAATATTGTTTCAAACTACGTCATGCGTCATAATGAATAATATATTTTTTAAATTATTCAAATATTTATAAATATTTTTTTTTACTTTTATGAATGATTAGTAGTAATTTTTTGCATGAAGCGGGCTGCCGTTGTAAGACGATTAAAATGCCACGGTGTATAAAAGAAAGGGAAAATGATAACCTGACGGTTGACATTATTTGATTGACTGAACTGACTATTATTATTATTATTGGAGAATGGAACTTCTTCCATTCTTCCAAACATGTTGCGCCGAGCCCAAGTGAAATGACACAAGGGCAGGAACATGATGATGATGATGTGTAGGTAGCTAATGCTGTAGTCAAAGAATATTATCAATTTATTTGAAAACTACTGAAAACCACGTGGAAAACAAAAGCGATTTCAAAATCTCAAATAAATAAATAGGCAGATTCGCCCGCCCAATTTAATTTATCAAAAGACCGGCTGCCCGTGAAACCTCCTTCTTACCCTTCAGATTTATGTCTACCCTTATAACTTGTATGTTCATGTTAAAATATTACTAAAATTAATAGGGCTTTCAGGCTTTACATAAGCTAATAAAAACTTCAAAAAGGTCTACCGTGACGTGATAAGTATTCTGTACCTTTTTCGAAAGTAGTTAGTTCCTTTTTGTTACAAAGAGTTTTGTTCATGGTTTGTTTATTTAGGTATTTACATAACACTGCGAGTTCGTTCCTATGTTGAAAAGGTAAACTCACTTTAACGAAAGCCCCTTTTTGTTTGAAAGAAAAGTTAGAACAATCATCCAAGTTTAAGGCGCCGGACAAAACATACCCTAATACTTTGTGTCCGTCGATTTAAACTTATAATTTAACGGAACATAGACAAAGTGTGTATATTATGCACAAGTCCTTCCTCTATTTTAAAAGTACTAAAATTTAATTGCAATTTCTTATTCTGCCGAACTAACTTTATAAGGAAAGTTGCAGGAGCCTAAATAGACACTTTTCATCGCGACTGTACTTAATAAAATTGATAAAAGAGTTTATTGCAGTTTTTTTTTTATTCTTTGACCTATGCACAGCCTGAATAATGATCTAAACTTTATGACTAGCAGTTATGAATCACGTTATTAAGCAAACGTTGAACCATAAAGAAAAATTAAACAAGATAAATTCTGTGCTCAAAAAAATGTAT
The DNA here is from genome assembly GCA_963921375.1 of Tiliacea citrago. Lineage (NCBI taxonomy): Eukaryota > Metazoa > Arthropoda > Insecta > Lepidoptera > Noctuidae > Tiliacea > Tiliacea citrago. Next base: position 2,662,836 of record OY992802.1, read on the forward strand.
AATAGTGGTACAAGGATCTTTTGGCGCTATAGTGACATTGACAGGGTGGCGCTGCTATTAGTAAAAATAAATACGTAGATCTACGTTCCCTTGGAGCTCTAAAAAAATCAAGCTTCTAAGTCAACGCAATAAAAAAATACGGCGATTTATGTGACATATTTTGATACTCGCAAATAAATCAAAACCTATAGAGTACTTCCCATTGACCTAGAATCATGAAATTTGGGAAGAAGCAAGGTCTCACAAAGGAAAAAGTCCGAAAATCGTTAATTTGTAGTTTTATCGCGTAAAATATATTTTTTGCAATTACAAACTTACATTTAGAGTTGGAAAATTGACCGTAGCGTATATCGATTTATGGGTGAACATGTTTTTCAACTACAATGTTAAGTTTGTTTTTGTGATAAATTCATCCAAACTACATAATCATGCAGCCAATAATGTTCCCACTGCTGGGACACAGGCCTCCTCTCTGTGAGTAGGAGAACCCAACTAAGGAACCCTTCATTGTGCGTAGTCTGACATGCAGCTTGGCCGGTTTTTTTGTTTGAAAGCGCTAATCTCTGGCACTAGCAGTCGGATTAGTTTTTTTTTTTTTTCATTAGATAGCCGATTTTTTAAGGAAGGCTGTAGGTATTTAAGATCACGCTACTACGCTTAGGAGCCGTGCAAAAACAAAAAAGTCAGAAAGAACGCTAGGCAAAAACGAAGTAATAGCAAGGAAACAAGAAATCTCACGCGGAGAAAGTCGCAAGTAGAAGCTAGTATTTTTTAATCTGTATCGGACACTGCAGTCCTAGCCAAAAGCTGCTAAATGCTCAGTCACGTCTAGCTTTAAAAAAATACGTTCAACGCCATTTTAATATCGTGAAGTCTGGATTCTCTCAGAATTCAATTTAAATTCCTATTTTATTTTCACGGGCAATTTCTCAGGGGAATGCAGCCTTTTTGTTTTATTGAGCAAAACAGACGAATCGATATACCCAAAAAACAAAAATTAACCAATCAAATTACATTTTACTGCCTAATTCTATCTTTTCGCATTTTAATCTAGCATTTTTTACGTGACAACATTTAAACAAGAGAAGCTATTGTAAAATTCAAATTGTCAGTTATCTTAAAACAATGATCGGATTCCAAAGGCTATTTTGCTAGAATAGAATACTCTTTATTATGTACACCATAAAAATTACAGTATATATGTTGAAATTTTACGTAGAGTGACACAATGGGCGGTCTTATCGCTAAAGCGATCTTTTACAGACAACCTTTGCCTTGCTAGTTTCATCTTTTTTTTCTTGGAAACAGTTGTCATTAAAAACTGTTTGTAACAAATCTGATCCACAGACAGTCCATGACAAATACAAAAATAAACGGTACAGAATTAAGAATTTTTCATGGTGTTTTATTTAAGTTGATAAAGAGTATTACATAATTCGATGAGATAACCCATAACATTAAAATACTGACATTTGAGCTGTTTGTGTATCCACCACCTAAACTTCTGTTTATGCCTTTCAAAAGTCACAGACCCTCATTTTACTACGCAAAAAATTAAAACCGACAATGTTTTTATTTCATTGTAAAAAAAATCCGCTTCCTGCCTGCTGTTAAATTACATTTACACAGCTTTATTATAATCTCTCTTATATTTAAAAATACATCAAGCTACCCTTTTTACTAGAAATTAAAAATGCCGACATTTATTTATTCACGTAAACTCCGTAACATATTTTGGCAAATTACTTTGGTTTAGGCTATTAAGCTCCGTTTACACGTTGCAAGTCTCTTGCCTTTAGCGCTTATATCGTCTAAACATTGATAAGACGGTGCAATTTTTATTGTTTCTTCATCTTTAAGCCGCACCGTGTAATTCAGACTTTATGGCCAACTCAGAGCTGCCTAACACAAACATCTGTGACATGATAATTTTCGTGTTTTTTTTTAATCTTCTGTACAATTTGCGAAAGATTATATTTGCACATAAAACCAATTGGTCAGTCAGTTACTCCTATTTTTTTTCAACCATTGTGTATTGGTAAAAACTAAAGGGCACAGAATTGCCGATCAGGCACTGGCGCGATAGGCAGCGTTTAGAGACGGCAGTAGGTACCTATTATACAAATTCAAAGTCGGTTGACGTTGACTTTGCCGTCTCTAGTAGTGGCCGCGGAGGCGTCTCGTGGTCTGTGCTAAAAAAAGTAGCTACCTAAACTACCTAATAAAAAACCTTTTCACTAGCGATGTCTATTTGAAATTGTCCTGTCAGTTTTCCAACGTTATTTTGCTACGGATTCTTCCCAGAAAATGGAAAATAAATCGATCGAGAACAGCAGCCAATTTCTGTAGAAATATTCAATACGGTGAAAACAATGCATGCAGCTCGATTGAATTTCTTACAGAGATACTGTGTTTCTAGTAAATCCCGATGGGATAAAATAGCAAAACCTCTGGAATTGCCGGAGAAATCCATTCTTTGGTTCCAGATTTGCTTTTCAATGACTTTTGTAAAGAGCAAGGTTGCTTTCTTTCAAACTATAGGTACTACTTTTGGCCAGACTATAATGAATCTGTGATATTTCTCATTGTAAAAAAAAACCTGCAGGTAGTTTAAATTAACCCCAATAAACTCGACATTCTGAAAATACAGGAAATTGTAATAACAATGTATAGAAACAGATTTTCGAAAACTCCTTGAGATACATATCAAATTTCATGCTATTTAAATATTAATAAAACATGCGAAAAAGCACTCGGTAACGCAAAGTCCAGTTGGCCAATCTTTTCACCGCGATGACCCCCCTCCCCCCCCAAGACCATCACCGAAGGCAGTTTTCAGACCCTGACCACAACCTGAATATAAAAATTATTTTGAGCCTTCAGAAAAGCTCCCAGCGGGCCACCAACTACCAAGGTCCACCTAGAAATCTCTTAAACAACTAACAAGACAGGTCGATCGGTGCAGGTACAACTTAGTCAGGTGGGGGTATTCCGATGAGCCACAGTGGACTGTGGAGCTACATCACAATCGATGCCTCACCTCTTGCCGTGCTCTCTGTGTAAAAAACCATAGAAGAACTTTACGAGGCCAACGTTCGTGCTGTCAAAGTAGCCGAATTCTGGTCGAAGCTTATATACAACTAATAAAAGAGAATCATCGATACGACGAAGAAGAAGAATAAGCGCTAAGGTAGCCCGTGAAATTCAAATTTTCTTTCTTGAAGCATTGATGATTTTAATCATTATAATTCTGTTAATACTTCCTTGTTACAGTCGCAAATTATATTTGATCAACATACTACCTAATACTGAGTAGCAAATAAAAAAAAAAAAACAAATTTAAATTTCGTGCACTACACTGGCGCTTTCGCCTTAAAGAACAAATTAAAATCTCATGAAAACGCCCCCATCAAAAAAGTCAGAAAAGTCAAGCCAATCAACGAAGTCAATACAGTCAAGAAAAACAAAAGAGATACGTTCGAAAAATTTAATCATGCAACATGCTTTATGATCAGTCGTTCACCTGAGAAGAGAATAGCTTCTTCAATCCAATGATGGTTGACAATAATAGGGCTATCTTGGAGATCAGCAGGGCCTTCCCGACCATAAGGGCTAGGACTTTGAAGGTTAGGGCCCCGAAAAGACCGAACTTCAACGCAGCTAGGGCCAGAACGGGCCCAAATGGCTTACGGCCTCTGCCGCTCTCATATACTTTTGGTGGCTTCATTGATACACCTGGAATTCACAAGAAAAAAAACAGTTGAATATCGTGGTAAATTGGAAAGTATGACAAGCTAAAAATGAGCTGGCAGTATGTCACTGCACTAGCAGCAAGCTGGTAGCTACTTCTGCAATGGTGACCCAAATACGAAGTGATATACGCGTTATTAACTAGTTTGTGATTGGTTGCGGCATGTACAAATCTCCATTGAATCGCCATTGCCATACTAGTGCTATGTGTTCTGGCTATTCCGTGGTGTTGATTTGAGTTTGTAACTGGATACTTTTGAGTTGCGTACTGAACGACGGACCTTCAGACTTCCATAAAATGTTAACTAACAATGGATGGCATGAGGCTCTTTCAAAGAAAATAAAGAAGAAATCTATTACTACCATGTCTTTTGAGTTTCTTTAATATAGAAACTTCTTTTTCTTCTAGGAACTTCTATCTTTCTTTTTTTTCTTTTTAGAGATGGTAGTAATAGATTTAAAAATGACAAAGTGTCAGTTCGTTTTAATTTTTTTTATTTTTTTATTATTAATTAAGGAACAAAACAATGTAAATAAAAACATCATAAAAACCTCAATAGGTTTGTCCGAATTTGGATCATACTCTTTTTGTTATACCTAGTCACCAGAATAATGCTGATCTAATTATGCCCATAGGTTCAGCTCCCTAATTAATCCTTAGAGATGTGCTCCAGTAACTGACTTAGTTCGAATCGATTATTACTCCTGGAGGACAAAACGATTGTCCACCATGCAGCACTACGCCTGTTTTCCCCGGAGGGTAAGACAAAGTCGTACGTACCGACTGAGAACCGACGCTGCTACTGAGAAGGTTTTTTCAACAGGAATTTCTTAGTAAGAGCCCGGAGTCTGGATTTGAGTCCGGTTTATTGGAAATGTGGGTGTACATCTCTGCCTAAACCCTCAAGGATTTTTTTTTTCCATTTTTAACCAGAATACTAACCAACTCCAAGGCTTCCATCCTTCTCCTGTTTACTAGAGATGACCAGGTCCGCATCATTGAGCAGCCTGTACCTCAAGGACCTGGAGCTGACGAAGTGCCACAGCTTGTCCATAATGAGCTGCTGCGCTTGGTCTTCGAGTGCTGTACCGGCTCTCGCTAAGGTTTCTGATTTGACTGGGATTTCTGCTGCGGTGCCGTGGCTGGAAAATATAGATTGGAATGTTAGAATAAGCTGATGAGACAATAAGCCTAAACCTCATCCACATTTATTCGTCCACTTCTTCTTTTTCGTGTGGGTTATAGTCAGGCAACTTGGTGTCAGAGTTTTTATGCCACCCATGGTTTGCCTCTCTGATTTGGCTTTACATGCCGTCGAGAAATATCTCTCAGGCATGCCGGTTTCCTCACGAAGGTTTCCTTCGCCGTTTTTTAAGCAAGTGATAATTATATAAAACGCGCATGAATCCGAAAAGTCAGAGATGCGTGCCTTGCGAGACCTATGACTTGAAAGTCCGACGGTCACATCACTAGGCTATCACTGATGTTATTTGTCCACTGATGAAATTGATTTATCTCTTAAGTCCAGGGGCTCTTGTATTACATCCGATAGACAACCTATTCTTAGAATACGGGAGAGTACCACTACCACTAAATCTATTTTTATCTAGGAACATAGCAACATCTTCGCTACCTAGCTTGAATGCCGGTAAAATAACAGGCACACGATGCATTACTTTGGGACCCTAATGAAACAACGCTTTTTTGAAGCGTTGAATGTGGCATGTCCGTATACAGCAGTAAGGAACTGCTTTCTATCAACTATCAGGGTGAAGTAATCTCTCAGCCTAGTACTAGAAATAGTACCAATATAAACGAACCTTTACAGTAAACAATATGAAGGATTAAAGACCAGTAAGTAACTAATCTTGTACACGAAGTAACTTTAAATCCAAATACAAAATAGGCCTATTCTTCTTGCTAAAATGTTTGAAAAGAAATTCGTGAAAAACTCGGAACAATTTGACGGACTTTAAGATAAAAAAGTTTTTCGTTAATAACGGTATAATTTAGGGTTGTGTACTTTTGAAACCTTTCGGGGAAGTACTATAAGTTTTGGGTTTGTAGACGTTTCTCGTTTATTCTTTATTTATGTTTAACTACCCTTTTAATTTATGACATTTGGAACTTCTTAAGTAAGAGATAGACTGGATGGGATCGTCACGGCCGGTTGATGTCGGGACGTTGTATACAATATTAGTTTTAGTATATGCGAAACCCGAAACACGTGTCTAGTATTTTTATGTAAAAAATCTATGTATAAAATTTCAAAACTGTATCATGAAAAAACACAAAGTTATAAGGTTGTTATGTTACCGGGTTGTCCGTACAAAAACATGATAACGGCGTCCCCGCGCCTCCAGAGTCGTCTTGCGCTCATTGATAATAATTTGGCAGTAGGTTCCTAACCGTACGGCGATTGTATTGTAAGTAATTAAATGGTGATAACATTTTCCATCACACTTAAATATTTTTGGGACAAAATATAACATGGTGTAAAAAATATTGAAATCGATTCAGGTCCTTATTCTGAACAAACTATATCCAGGTTTCGCATATACTAAAAATAATGTTGTATATTCTTGTCGCGCATCGAACTTTGCTTGCGCGATGAAGGATTTTCGTGTAGATAATTTTGGGATTGATAGAAAAAATCTAAAGAAATTGTAGGAACCGACTAAGTGCGGAGATGACGAACCAGGTGGTTTGGTAACTTGAAAGAGGTATGTCAAATTTTTCTGGTGACTGCTTACCTCTCATCAACAATCATGACATCGTCTCCGAGCTGGAAGGATGCTGTCCTGAGCATCCTGTCAACATAGCCCACCAACTCGATGGCTATGCATGAGGACGTCTCCCGCTGCACACATTTGTTGGTCAGCCCTCGTTTTAGCGTTTCTTCTGGGGATTTCGTCTGGAACGAGGAGAGAACAAAAAATAAGACACGACATTAATTTTTGAAATTGAGGATCAAACACCCTTCACTAATGAGAGATTCCAGTATTTTTTTCCAGTTTCTAGAGTAATAACGTTGAAATTGGCATAACCAGAGAGTCAAACCGTTATTTTGACAATTTACTTTAACACCTATAACATAAACATACTCGACGAGTACTCATACATTTACACAGTTTTACAAGGGCTGGCCTCGTGGTCGCAAGCGCGATTGTGGAGCACCCCCTCCCTGCCATAGTAACCTTAAGTGTACGATAAAGTAGCCTATCATTGCAATGATCATTTATTTGTTTTTGGGTTCGGATTTATCATCCCATTTTCTTATTTTCAGACAGCTTGTTTTTCACGATATTTTCTTCACAGCTTTGGTTCACAATATCTAAAGTGATTGCAGAAAGACAACATGATTGGACGCAAGTGAGCCTTTGAATGACGCATGAAGAATATTTTGTTGTATTCTGATGCCAGCCATACAAAACAAAAAGATGTGGCGAATATTGCATCTTTATCTGTCGTGCTTTGCAAATGAATTGATAATCCAGTGTGTTGCTGCCAACCCTGGGTTAGTTCTGCTACCATCTTGCTGATAGGCTTATATTTTAAACTGACATGAGAATTGAGATATTCTTAAACAACTCTTAGCAGCTATACGAAAAAGAAATAGATTATTCTTTACAGCATCCGTGATGTTGCTCTTTTTAATTGTACAGAAAGAAAGACAAAGTATTTATTGAGACTCGCACAGGAAGATCACAAATTAAACTAAACACATAAAATTAAAACAGAAAGTCCTGTACGAGGCCAAAGGGCTCTTGTCTCAGCATGAAAAGAGTAATGATATATATATATATAGAGAGAGATTACCCTTTACAGAGGTAAAAGTGCAGATACTTCTAAACTTTAAAGAGAGAGAGAGTGTATTGTTAGAGAACAATAATCTCTCTCTCTCTCTTTAAAGTTTAGAAGTATTACCCTTTACAGAGGTAAAAGTGCAGATACTTCTAAACTTTCTTGTGTTGTGGCGGTCTACGGTGATAAATCGTGTGAATGCTACATATCCTTATGTAGTATTCACACGATTGATCACCGTTGGTTCTCTCTATCAATAACATATTTCACAACTTAGATTCAATCCTTGTTTTGATTTCAAAAGGAAAACAGCTAAATAAAATAAATGGAATGATCATTTATTTCGACCATTTTGGTTCGTGGTACTAAATAAGCTTCATGATAAAAATACTGTAGATAGTAGTAGAAAAATAAAATATATTATTTTATTTTTCTCAAATTCAACGTCGGCTAAGCCCTACAAGATAAAATAATAAAAAAAATACCGTGTAGGTGGTCATTTTTTCAAAAGTTAAAATAATGTATAATATACTTTTTTCTTTTGTGTTGGTACAACCACGAGCATTAATAATATATATTACTATGGACAGCTTGACAATAATATCTGATTTCGTGATTCATCCGTTATCTGTCGTCAAGACGACGGCAAATATGTGATCATTTTTTGGAAGGCGTACAAGTGGCAGCATAAATATGTGACATCGAAGGAACACCAAAACTATCTGATGATGTGTCACCTCTTAGGGCCTGTGCACACCACGTTTTAAACGCGCCGTCGTCAACGGTGCGTTTAAAAAACGTGGTGTGCACAGGCCCTTAGAATGCAATAACATTGGACATGTCTTGCGTTACAAATAATTATATGTCTGGATAAACTATGATATACATGGCCCACTCCTCCAAAATTCAAAACGTTTGAGAGTATTTACAAGGCGCCACCAGACTCACAACGCAATAATGTGTGCGTACTGAGACGGCCATCAAACAAAAATATACATACATACATAAACTCACTCCTACGGCCTATGGGGGTAGGCAGAAACTATAGAACGCCACCTGCTACGCTCCTTACATACTCCTTTTGCTTCCTTTACGTTCATGCATCTGGTCATACACGCACGCTGCCGGGCTGGTTGTTAGTACTACGCACCTAACTTTTCTGAAGAACATCACCAATTAGGTCACTAATTTGGTCCTCCTAGGGCGTCCCGGCGTTGCCACTCACATCTGCCTTGCCTTGCGTTTACCTTTTTTTAGTCGCCTTTCATTTATCCTGTCAACATGACCAAACCAACTAAACATACTCTTTTATTTTTTTGTTGTCAAACAAAAATAAATCCAAGGATTTTATTTATTCGTAAGGATGTGACTACACATATTGAAGCAGTAATTTGGAGGGGCGCGCCATGTTATCGAAGTGTATCTCTAGTTAAAATGTGTGTAATATATTATAAGCTCGTGACTATACGTTAGCGATTTGAATTATCAATTAAACCACCCTAGGGCACATTATAATGTGGGCACATTTAATGGAACGCTTAAAGTTAAACCATCTCACAAGCGAAATTGTTAACTTGGAGTTTAGGATTCTAACAATAACAGTTCCATCACTAAAGGAGATTATAAAGGACATTGTACTCACAACGGATGGACAAATAAAACGTAATCCAGATTTTGCCAAAAGGCTTTATACAGAACGTAATCTGTAAAAATAGTTAGACTGTGATTTTGAAGTTAGCGGGTAGTAACGAGAACCGGGAGACAAAGCCTTTAATTAAACCATAGTTTGTTTAATGTCATACATGCATAACAACCAGCATAAAATATAATGTTCCCACTGCTGGGACACAAGCCTCCTCTTTCAATGAGAGGGATTCAGCCGTAATCCACCACGCGGGCCCAGTGCGGGTTGGTGGATGTTATAAACCTTCGAATTTTTGGTTCTAGGTCATGCCGGTTTCCTCACGATGTTTTCCTTCACCGTTATTGAGAGCAGTGGTGATGAAATAATTTACACAAAGTAATGCGCCTGCTTGGGTTCGAACCCACGACCTACAACTCGTAAGTCGCGGCCGTTACCATTGTGCAACCACTGCTCACTTAAAGTTAAAGGTCAATAAAGTTATATAATATTAGTTCAAAAAAATAATTAACAACCTAGTTTTCTCCTATATGTGGGTCGCTTTTCGTTATAAACGAATTGAATAATGACTATTTTCTACATTCTACGCCATTTCAATATTTTGAAATAATGGAGGTAGTCAAGAGTTTTGCATCTGATTTGACAGAGTGCCTTTTTAAATAGATAAGAGAGTGTGTTCCATTTCATCGTCTCGTGAGTTCGATCAAGAAAATATTTTTTTAGATACTTAATGGTTCAACCAATAAAGTTAAAGTCATAACTTTATTTGTAAAACACAGGTGTAACAGTTGGTACATAAATAATAAAATAAATAAATAGGGAGATCACTAATTACGAGTGGCAAATCAATGAATTACTTCTTCAAATTCCATTATCCTTATGTACCTACATTCACTCTTCCTTCCTCAGAACTGGGGCCCAAGTCTGCTAATTTTATAAATTCAGTTATTCCAACACGATCCCATTCTCATGCTATTGTCATTTTGCTGAAAATTCGTAATATGGTAAATTCATAATGGTCGACCATTGGTCGGTCAATGTTCTCGTAATATAATTGTGTTATTATAATGGCATTGTCGTATTGACATTATTATAAAACCCATTAGTAGAAATGTCATTCATTTGTCATTATGTACAAGATTACCAATATATGCAATTTCTTTCAATGTAGTGTCAGTGGCCGACCATTGGAACTGACGTTCCAATGACGCCATTATAAAAGTAGATTACCAAACTTGTCAAAATCAACAATTATGAAATCAATGATCGACCATTCTGACACTATTGTAATAGCAAACTTGAGGCCCTGTAGTCTAACAAAAAGTTACTACAATACGTAGTCAGATGATTAATGTCAAGTTTTTGACGAAATACATAAAACCGCGTGGTAATTTCGTAACACACATATCAAATTGACAATTGATCGCAATGGTTCATTTTGACAGTTCACCCACGTAATTGATTAATTAATTTACGGTGTTGAGCTGACGAATTTTTCAAACCTGTGAAGCAATGGATTAAAAATATTCTTCAAAACTGTGTTACGCAATTATGAAGCAAATCGATGCATAATAAACACTCATATTTTAGAACAGCTTTTGTATTTTTGGTATCCCCAATTTACCAAAAAAAGAAGCGTTTCGGTCAACATTACCGTCATCCTTCCATAAAATCCCTGTTTATTGGGGTCTACTTCTGTACATCTCTCTCAGCTGTCACCCCATAATTCAACCCTTTCTTTATTTTTTTCCCGTTTCTTTGGTAATAATAACAATAACCATTCATTATTAAAATAATTATACACACGGCACGTCGTCGCAGTCTTTTCTATTTTTATTTAAATTAAAAAAAATCTCTAAAATCTCTAAAAATTCTCTAAATTTCTTTAAAATCTATTTTTAAATTTAATTTTTTTCTTTTAATTTTGCCTTGATTTATTCTGCTTTCACAATTTAATAGCAATTCCGATCACATTTTGATCATAGGTGTCACATTTAGTAAACGTAGAAAAAATCTATTGACCTAAATTATGTAATCACACCGCTGTCATGGCTGCCATGATAAAACGGGATCTATAGGAACTAAACGTTCTGAAATGTTTCACTAGATGTCGCTACAGATGTCAAATATTAGTAGGTATAATAAAGGTCAACTCAAAGGTTTCCAGGGCCGTTTAGTATTAATAAAATTGTTTATAATTGTATCACTGTACTATTTGGTGTTTGAAATTCAGATGAAAACGAATTAAGTACTTACGTAGCTGTAAATAATGTAGCCGTCGCTATTAATGATTTATAGTTATTATGTCCAGACTCTTATACAATATTATGTTTTTCGGCTGTTTCATAACTTGTTGTTTTATTGATTACATAGAATAGAATAGAATATTTATTTGCCAGAAACATGGTATCTTTACAAAAGGTGTTCGTATTATTGCATAGTGCTACATGTCTCACCGTTTTAACGGTATGCAAATCAAGTTACAAATATTATTACATACAATCATTGAAGTACATTAATTTTTAGTTAACATTATTTACATTATATTAATATTAAAAATTTTAATCATTATTTTAATTATACATAAACTACACACTTCTATTTTTGACATGACATTAAATAAAACAATAAGTTTTACATAATAACACTTAACTTAAATAATATCTTACTTATGCCTGTATTTTGATACCAGATCAAGCGAAAAAAATTTACAGGGACATTTTACAAAAAACTCGTGAATTGAGTAAAAACATTCCTGCAACAGCCACTTTCGCAGTGCCGAACAAAATTTTTGGAAGGGTAGTTGGGTAATTGTATTCGGCAAAGCATTATAGATTAGGGGAGCCATGTAGATACAACTTTTCCGGAAGAGTTGCAAGTTAGGAACAGGTATCTCGAAATCTAGATGTGCTTCCCACCCAATCGTGATGTGGAGCTTTCCTTTTATTTGTATTATCCCTTCGTTCAAATAATGCAAGATTGGATCTCACAAACTTGGCAACTTCGAAGATATATATGCAGGGTACAGTCAAAAGGTTATGTGACTTAAATATAGGCTTACACGAATCAGACCAATCCATATTAAAAATTGCGCGGATACACTTTTTTTGTGCAATGAAAATTCGATCTGTTTCTGAGGAGTTTCCCCACACAATTATGCCGTTACATAGTACCCGTAATAATAATTTGATCAGTGATCAATACCATAATACAATATTTTAGTCAGAAAAAAAATCACTAGATGTCGCTGTGCCGATGACGCGATTTTCTGAATGGCGTTGTTAAGATTCTCCGCAAATGAATGGCGTGAATAGGTTTTGTGTTTCGAATTAAGACCTTACTTCATAGGATCATTTCTATAGTAAGCTCTTCTCGAGACTTTCACACTATGTGAGTCCTCACAAGTCACGTTGATGAGAAGTGGCGCGGTGCCCTGAGCGTGAGGCGGGCGGTGGTAGACCTACCACCAGCCCTCGATGATCGTTCACTCCCCTCGCAAGAGGGTAGCGTGGGGTGCTGTCGCTGTCTAAGTGGCATTTTAAACATTATAATTTCCTAGTTACTAATAAAACTCTGTTCTGTTCAGGCACACAAATCACTGATCTTTACTTTATCTGTTAATTGTAATATTATTTGATATACAATAATGCTCGTGTTTCAAGGTGTGCCGTACTAGGTTGAAGGTTCACCTAGTATGTGTATCGACAAATACTTAGTCCAAATACCTGTTCCGACTATTTATGAAGTATTTACTCAAATCCATAAATACTCGCGTACGATGGGATGTATCGTATCTTATGGTCCTTCCGATTGCGAGACATGAAGTCTCTCTCATGCATCGAACTAACTCTTTGTGTTAAATTGAACTATACCTTCTTAGGAATAAATTTAAATTTTTGTATTACACACAACTAAGAGAACTAAACAACTTAGTAAGTCCAAGATCAATAATCAAGAAGCATTTTCCCATTTCAAATGAAATTTTACGTGCATTTAATTAGGTTTATTTTAACATACATGATTATAGGAACTAGATTAAGTAGATACTCGATAGCCGTACGCTATGAACGTACTTCGCCAAATACTTCAATATGGACTCAATAAATCTCGTCCCGTAAGCGATCCATTCAGTCCGTGTTCGGAAAAAAAAATACAAAAATATCAGAATGGTTAGTTGTAAATCCGGTTATTTAAATCCTTTCTTGCCCGTGTTACTACAAATGATACTACCAGTAGTAATACTGTTAATTTGATCTCCTTTCTTACTACTGCAGTAGTGGTATACAAATGTTATAATATACTTAAATATATTATATATTTGGAATTGACTCATTACTTCATTATTAGCTTTTATTTGATACCAATACTGTTGTTTTTTTTTTTAATTTCGCCCTTTTTATGTATTTGCAGATGCAATATGTATATATTATATAGCCACTTCCACAATTAAGACAAATGTATTGACACCTCTTATAATTAAATCCATCAAGCCGTTTAGGCTACAGGGCGTGCCAAATAAATAGACAATACATACATAGATACGTACATTTTACAAGATAATATTTATTTTGTAAAACATGAGTACAGTATGTGTTCCGTGTGGTACCAGACGTAAAGAATAGCACCAGCCTATATCTTCCCGTGGGTGTCGTAAAAGGCGACTAAGAGACTTAGTAGAGAATGGGAAGCAGCGTTCTCTATGCATTTTAACACCACACTGCGATCGCCAACCCGCCTGCCAAGCGTGGCGATTATGGCAACGCCCCCTCCTTTTAGGGGAGGCCTATGTCCAGCAGTGGACGTCTTTCGTCTGAAAAGATGATGATGAATGAGTACAGTATGAATTAATATGAGGTGGCTACATGTTTTGCCATTTATGGCGTACAACATTAGTAAAGTTGAACTAGAGAAAAAAGAAACACAATTACAAAATTTTAATTAAATTGAAATTACAATGTTAAAATTTACATAAGTACTCTTGAAAAACATTACCGTCCTTCTAGGGCCACTGGGTAATAAATGTGAAAGAACTGCAAACGCTGAGTACCTACAATTTAAACTTTATTAGTTCCTAATCGTGTTCATCCTAACTGGAACAGACAAGACCCACCAAGAGTTTAAAAATAAATACCTATCACTTGTCAGTTTGACAATCTTTTTTATTAGGGTTATTTAATTACGGTCAGGGGTACAAAATTATATCCTTTGCCTGTTTTTTATGGACCCTTGTAATTTAAGTTGTACAAATTAAATTGTACGAGTTCGACGCTTTGCATAATTTCTCTTTTCATAATTTAAGAGTATTCAGGTAGTAAGTATATAATTATGTTGATTACTTTGCAAAGTCGTACTATCCACGTGTCAGAGGTAATTAATGGATGAAAAACTTGCTAACTATTGAATTATATTATCTGGTAAAATCTAAACTATTGAAGTACTTGCCATGACACTTTGCCTTAACCTTGCTTTATGTTAACACCATAAATTGATTAAAGGTTAGGTACTTATATAAAAAAAATAAAAAAACGAAGTAATCAACAATTCGAGTCTGATATGAAAGAACATCGTAAGCAACATAATGTAAGTATTTCACATTTTCACTGTAACGTACTGCTAAAGTATTTAGGTCCTAATGCAAAGGTCCTTAGACTCAGGCAGAGAAACCCATTTATAATGTTAACGCGAGTAGCACGCCTCCGCCGCGAAACCATCACAGCGAAACCGCAGACAATTCAACTGGCTCGCGTCATGTTTCGCTACTCGCATCGGATGCGACTAGCGGAACATGACGCGAACCAGTTGAATTGAACTACCGCGGTTTCGCTACTATGGTTTCGGTTTATGTGCTACTGGCGTGACATCATGAATTCATGCTAGTATGACCGAAACAACTAGGTACTTTTATCGTGATTGTACCTTAATAAATGAATGCAGTTTTTATTATGTGTAACATCTTACCTCTCGCGTTCGGTGGGACTGATTTCGTGAAAAGGGACGAGCGTGTGTAAAACGAAGTGACAGGTGGATCATGGAATAAGTAAGTACTTCATAATAGCATGGAATCAGTAAGTACCATTTAGATTGTAAGTAGAGGAAAAGAGTAATGAATAATTATTCCAATAAATATTTAAGTATATATTAATAATTTTCTGTCGCTGCTCAGTTGCTTATTACCAAGGTGAGATGTCAGATGTTACACATCATATACGACTACTGTAAGGTTCGTTGGTTTTTTAACTCTATCGATAATTTATAAATATCTAATCAATAAATCGACAGGTACACTTAACACAGACGATACAATTCACACGCCTCACATACCGCTGGCCTACTTTCCAGACAATTGATACCTCATATTGAGTGACAACGCCCAAGCCAAACGAGAAAGCGGGCACTTTCATAAAGAGAGTGATTTTGTACTAATTATAGGAGATACTGATTAATAGAGCTTGTGCATGCAAAACATGTTGTGTTTTTGCGAAGATATTGTGTTCATAATGCCATGATTTGTGATTAATGAGATAGGTAGGTAAATCCATCATCCATCCAGCGATTTCATAGAATACGGTGGCATTGTGAGCACGTGCTTCCGTGCATAGCGAGGTTAACGGGAGACCTCTTTATAGTCCCCCCAGAAACGTATCCTAACAGGCGTTGCACTGAGGGGGTTCCGGATTGGTCTATTAAGAGGTAACAGCATCCCCTCCATGTGCTGCTGGTGATCACCGGGGTGGTTTTAGTTAGGTAAGGAGCCCACACTCCCTGATTCTTTTTTTCCCAAAGTCCAGTTGCCTTTTGAAGGTTACCCCCCGAAAAGAAAAAAAAAGGTAAATAAATAAATTAATCATACGACAGTTATTGGCAAATGAGATTTGGTTATATCATTCTCATCTTTCGCAGTTCAAGGGGCTCGTGGCTAAATAATAACAGCCACATGGGTCGATTGAACGTTAAGCTACGCTTACTGAGGTCTGTCCATGGATGGGTGACCATCATTTATCACCACTTACAAATTGAGACCCCTTCGTGCCTCGCAAAGCTCATTAAACTATTCCCGGCTGTCATTTGCAGACCTTTGACATTCATTACTTTAAACAATAAAAACTACATTCAAGCAACCATTTATAAAACTTAATTTTAAATAATCTTGTATTTAATGTTTTCAAATGCCTTATTTATTGTCCAAATAACAGCGTACTTGTGAGCATATTTAATTAACCTGCTCTTGGCATGTTATCTCGAAAGATATTTAAAATGTTGCACTTTCGATACTTCGATTTTAAATTGGCATTAAAATCTTTTTAAGAATCGCTCGTCGCTTCTAACTTCCATCCCACTCAACAATGTTAATGAAACGGTACTACCGACTTGAGTCATTAATTATTATAGCGACAAGTGAAAACGTAATTATAAAGTTTCGATGTTTAACCACGACAACGGTTGCCATGAACAGTTATCGAGAGGTGAGCAGTGCGGATCAAACTCAAACTCAAAGCATTTATTTCAATTAAACCATTTACAGGCACGTTTGAATTGTCAAGGAGTCGGTCAGAAACGAAAACGGTCGGTCGGGATGAAACTGCGCGCTGATACTTTAATTTTACTGACTTTATTTCTTCATTTTTCGTGTGGTTACTAACTAACCTAGTGTCAGAGTTTTAATGCCGTTCATGGGCCTCTGACTTAACTTTACATGCCGTCGAGAAATATCTCTCAGGCATTTTCCTCACGATGTTGTCCTTCACCGTTTTTTAAGCAAGTGATAATTATACAATACGCACATGAATCCGAAAGGTCAGAGGTGCGTGTCTTGGGTTCGAACTCGAGAGACCTATGTTTTGGCAGTCCGACGGTCACACCACTAGGCTATCACATGGCTATGACATACAGACAGACTATATTATTACATATAATCTGTGATATTTTCAAATATTGATATTTTCGTTACTAAAAATATATATTCCCTTGAAACCGAACGGCAGCGCGGCGTGAGCGCGACGCGCGTTTGTATGGCCAAGGTCGTTTACTTGACCCTTAAATTACTCGCTAGGCCGAATTTAATATTGAACACCCGGTCGCAACTAGATCAATAAAATTGGCCTGCAGTGTTTTATGTATACGTGTAGGAGGGCTTAGGCCTCTCTTTGCGTATTTGGCGCTGTTTGATATTAGGTTCGTGTCGCTTTTCTTCAAAAGATTTGATATTTTTGTGAATACTAGAGCGCCAAGACGGCCTTTGTAAAGCGAGTCTCTCCCAACCTGTAGGATCAATAGCGCAAGCGTTAAGATGTCTCTTGAGTACACCCGTGTAGCGGAGATGTATCGCAACAAGTAAGATGCAGTCGATCGCAGCTGTTCAACTAGATTCTACTGAAACTTTCATACAAGTTTAGATGAAATTTCAGCTGCTCGCTAGTTCACAGCTTTTTACTGTTAACGTCTTTCTTGATTTGCTTGTAAGTAGAAAATTAAAAATAGCTTGTTTTTTTTTAGTTCGTGTGTAGGACCAGGTATGAGGTCAGATAGGCAGTCGCTTCATGTAAAATACTGGTATTCAGCTGCATCCGGTTAGATTGGAAGCCAACCCCGATGTTATTGGGAAAAGGCTTGGCAGATGATTATAATGATGAACAGGAATGGAATGGAACAGGTCATCATTTATTTATTTATCCTCCTACTGGAACGCCATACTGCAATTACACCAATGGAGAAAATATTACTTCACGTGCTTGCTATCCATCCATCCTGTGCGCAGCAGACGTCGACCGGGCGGCGATGGATCACGCACACTCACACAGTGTTAAGACACTCTTCTCCATATTTCCTTAACTAATTTTGATATTAAAAGTCAACAATATTATCTGATTTTATACACTAGGTTCATATAATATGGCATTGATCGTCTTTTTGTCTTAAAGCACTGCACGTCAAAAATAAAATATCTTAATAATTTCTTGTAGAATACCAACCTGTAAAATTTACCCAAATAATTTTAAACCTTTAAAATATTTTTGGATAAGTTCAAAATGGAATGAGAAAATTTGACAGTTTGTGGTAACTTGATGAGCTGACGATTGTACGTATTTGTGTGTTGTTTTTTTACTGGTAGTGGTCACCAACTACCAGTAAACATCTAGAATACCAAAGACATCGCTGTTGCGTTGCCACCTCAGGGCCTGCAGTCTTGACATACATTGCGATTGCTTTACGAACGAATTCGGTCGCAAAGTCCTAATGAAGTCCCTAGAGACGGTCAAAAATCATCATCATCATCATTTCAGCCAAAAGACGTCCACTGCTGGACATAGGCCTCCCCCTAAGGGTGTTTGGTCAAAAATGCTTGACAAGATTGTGATTTTTTCGTGGTTATCAAGCAATTTTGACCGTCTAGAGATAAATGATAAATAATAAATAAATGATAAATGATTTATTTCTGTAAGTAGGTTTGTACAAACACTTTTACACGTCAATCATATTTAAAAAAACTAGATGAGGTCGGCGTTTCGTATCCGACTACTCTGAGAAGAAAGGCCGAAACAAACTCAGAGGTCACAGTCTCTTTTTAAAGTCCAGACATAATCTTGGTCAGATCAAGAAGACCATGTAGATTGGTGCCTGAAATGATCTTTTGACGAAAGAACCACACAGGTTGAGGGGACCTGTCCAGTCAGTGCACGCATTTGTCAGTAGTCGTGCAGCTCAACTAAGAACTTAAGGAGCTCAACGATTCAACGAACAATACCAAAGAAAGGACATTTGGGTAGGCCGCATAAAATCACTCAAACTGCCAGACTATGACAAAAACTAACTGAGAAAAAAAAGAAAAATGAACAATAACCCACATAGTCTTCACATTTGAATCGAATCCGGTCGAAGAGATCGAATTCGGTCGTAAAGCGATCGCTATCTATGTCAAGATTGCAGGGCCAGGGACAAAACCGAAACAGCAACGGCGCTTAAGGTGAATCCGCAGCTGCAGCCCACAAAATTCAAATTTTCAATTTGCAGGTCAGTGTCAGGTTGTATCTTGATCAAAATATGATTCGTGACCATAATAAATATTTATTTACAGAATTAAAATCATTAAGAGCGGCCAACCCGACATACTTTTCATACAAATGCTCGTACGTGATTATGGCGTTGTACCATATCTTTCTTTGAAATTTTTGAACCAATAGGTATCTTGTACACTATATCTAGGTTTCTTTGCAAGCAGAAAATAAAAAAATTGAAAAACAAATTCAGTATAAGCTTGCAAAAATTTGCTTTTTTACACAAACCTGAACTTTAGCCATTCATAATGTACTCATAAATTGTAAATGTTAAGAAAACATTACGATAGAAACCTTGTAAATTTAATGGAGATTCGAAATGACCAACATTTATTTCACATACTGGTAAGGCTTACTAAAAAACACGTATTTCCTGGAACAAGTTTTATGAAATTTCTGCACATTATTTTTCGTTCAATGTTATCGCGTTCTCATTCGTTTGTTAATAGTTTTCACTTGCGCTGGATGAAACAACAAACTTTTCAACCATGCTCGCGTTGACGATAGACGGGCTGGGAAGGCCTCTCTTAATACATCTCTCTAAGTTAGTTAATTTTGATCAAGATCAAAACACTGACCAGCAAATTACAAAAAAAACGTAAGGAATTTTGAACTCCGCGGGCTACCACTGCAGATCCATCTTAATAGCAGAAGTAGGAGAAAGTTGGTCTGCCACAACCAGGCAATGAGTCCACACTATCAAGACCTACATAACTAAACTAAGTTAGGAAGTTTATCTTTCACTAAACTTAGGAGACTAAAGTTATAAACTACTGACTTAGTTACGTACGCCTAAGGTGCTAGATTTCAGAAGTTCCTTGATTTAATTAGCATATCTTAGTGCTTAAGCATAATAAGACCAAAGACGGTATGGACTTACGAAAGTCTTGTATTTGCATAATCGGTTATAAAAGTTGACCACAGACAATTTGCATTCTAAGTCTGTTCCAAATGTATCTGAAGAAATTGTAAGCAAATGGATCAAAGGTACCTGTGGATGACAGATTGTAATACCACTTATGAATTGATTGACTATTGTCAATCAATCAACTCTGCCTATAGCAGTCCACTGCTGTCGCTTATATCTCCGTATTTTTTTATTGCGTTGACTTGGAAGCTTGATTTTATTAGAGCTTCAAGGGACCATATTAATTTCAACTTGATACCTTCACGCGTTCCTGAGAAAAAGGGTCTTGACAGACGGACAACGAAATGATCCTATAAGGGTTCCGTTTTTTCCTTTTATTGTATGGAACCCTAAAAAAGAAAATGACATTAAAAAAACAATACATTAGGTATATTAAGATATGTAATTTTTAGACTCTTTTTACATTATATTGTGGTTGAAGACGCATTTGATTTTTAGTTTTATAAAGTCGGGTCTAGTTTTTAATTAGGAATGGTGCTTATCACATGATTTGTCGATGTTAGTCTTTGTAATTATAATGGCTTTACGAACTGGAACTCTTAACTGTGTTTTGTTACTTCTCCTTATTTTATTCATCAAATTGGCCTATCGCCCGCGCGTTTCAAATCCAATGAATATAGGTACTCGTAGGTAGAGTAGGTAAGGGTACGTTTAATGAATTTATCGTTTGATCCCTTTGTAAAAGCGGGGACATTTTTGCTCTGGTTGGGGACACCGGGACAGACAGCCTGAAAGCGGGACTGTCCCGCCCGAAGCGGGACAAATGGTCACGTTAGGCACCACCCCTTTAAATTACATCCCGAAGGATTTCAAAGAAAATTCCTAAACAATTGCTTCAAAGGTTTGAAAATCAGTCAAAATTAAAGGCATTCCCATTATAAGTGAGTTACGCAATTACCTACCCTCGGGCCGTGGGGTCCGAGTGCTCATGTTTTATTTTAAAAAATCTCCAAACGGCTGGTTGACACTTCCCGTGACCCAAGGGCTGGCTTTCACCTTGGCCAGAGGCTAAGCATTGCCAAACAACGTGGCAATGCCGCCAGTCTTGGGTACATTACCAGTCAACAGCGATGCGGAGGAATTTTTTGACGCCATATTTTAGTTTATTAATAGTTTTAGTTTATATAGGATATGATTTTGTTATTTTTATAAATTAATTAGATATAAGTTTTTATTCATGTATATAAAAATTAAAACTCCTTAGTACCTACCCCGTCAAAAGCGGATTTATTCGGTGAGTGTAAATAATGTAGCATATTACCTACGTGTGGTCAGTGAAAAATTACCAGTTAAATATAGCTCGTGGTAGGAACCGAACCTTATTTAAATAATAACGCATTATTTCCAGCATAATAGTAACGTTGACCCCAGAGGATTTATTTCAAAGAGCGTTTTCATTGTCACTGAACGTTTTAATCGTACGTTGCGGAAATTCCTGTGTAATGTCAAGGAAATTTCTTGTTAAGCAAATTGACTATCAACTAAATTGTTATTTACCACTGCCATTCTTTGACAGTCATATGAAATGGCTATAACATGGTAAATTGGCGTAGTGCGTGAATTTGGTAAACCATTAATATCACTTTTTTTTGTTTTTTTTGGTGGGAAATTATCTAATAACTTCTCCCGCTCTGGGCGGAGCGGGAGGACTTTTACTGACCAAAACCCACCCGTGTTCCTTCAGATGCCTGTGTGCTAGAGCCACGATATCCCTTTCGGACAAACTTGCAACCCAGGCAGTAAACCATTGACTGTACGTTGCGGGTTTTGTACGAACTTCATAGATTTTAAGTAGGTACATTTCTAATCAAATTTCCGTATTTACAAAGCGAAATAAGCTTTTGTCATGTGCCTGTGAGTATCGTGAAAGAAGATATGGGTCTTTGTGGTACGGAAAGATTACCAGAGGCCTGAATGGAAGTAGGTACTGAAGTTCCACTACAGGGGCCTTACTCCCGAAAACGATTCGAGTTTGATTTTGTTTTCGATTCGAACTCGTTTTTGATCTGAACTCCATTTAAAACCTTACTCCCGAACCAAATCGAATCGTAAACCAAGATCGACATAGGTTCGAGTATTGTCAGCGTCGTTATGCGTGTACGGCGGATTACGTCATCGTCATCAAAAAACGATACCCTAGTGCTTTATTTTAACTTAACAAATAAAATATTATGAAAAAACATCAAACAATCTGCCTATCCTTTTCCCAACTATGTTGTGGTCGGCTTCTAGTCTAACCTAGGATACAGCTGAATATCAGTATTTTACATGGAGCGACTGCCTATATGAGAGCAGTGGTGGCTCAGTGGTAACGACAGCGACTTATGAGTTGTAGGTCGTATGTTCAAACCCTGGCAAGCAATTGTTTTATCACCACTGCTCTCAAAACGGCGAAGGAAAACATCGTGAGGACACCGGTGGCATGTCCTAGAACCAAAAATTCGAAGACATGTCAAAACTACCAACCCGCGCTGGGCCCGCGTGGTGGATGACGTCCTACTCCCTCTCACACGGAGGAGGCCTGTGTCCCAGCAGTGAGAACATTATAGGCTGATTATGTTGCCTGCCTATCTGACCTCCACAACCCAGTAACTGGATAATACGACACCCCTTGGTAAGACTGATTGTCAGACTTTCGGGCTTCTGACGAACCGTAACGACTGTCAAAGATCCACGAATGACAGCCGGGACCAACGGATTAAACTTAAATATATAGGTACATAGCTATATTTACTCACACAAATGTGAAAATATACCAAATACTTATATTATTTACTTTTTATTTACACACACATAACATAACATCACGCCTGCAGTCCCCGAAGGGCTAATTAGGCAGAGGTGTATCTATAGTCCCATGTTCCTTATTCTTTTAGTCCTATTTTTGTTCATATTTTGTTTTTTGGGCCATATTTCGTTAGTTATGTTTAAGTCAACGTGTGTGTGTGTGGACTTTTTATTTGAAAACAGATTCACCTTGCATGAAATGGAAATGTCACTTCGTCTGGTTGATTTCTTCATGTATGGTATTAAATCTTCTACCGACACATATTCAACAAATTCTTCCGAATCCATTTCTATAGCCCCGGGTGAAGCTTATATCGACTCATATTTCTTCGCGCACGAAGATCCATACGACGTTCTCTCAAGAACATTGAAAAACGAAGTAAGGCGAGTCATAATAATAAAGAATTTGAAGAAATAAAGCAGAAAAAAACACAAAAAAATCTCACTCGATCTTGATAAAGTACTCGTAGCTTCTTTGCTATCGAGTAATTTGACGTTTAGTTTTGATTCAGCTACTCGATACATAACTGTCAGATGGCGTGTGGAGTACGAACTTTTCGATCCTAACGAATCTTTCGATCGAAATTAGTGTCGCTTCGAACCACCGCACGATCGTGCGCTAGTGTCGGATTCAAGAGTATGGATCGTCATTTATTTCGAATCAAATTCGATTGATTCAGTACTCGATGCTGTCGGGAGTAAGGCCCCAGGTTGAAATTAAATTAAAGAAAGAAAAAGCATTTATTGGGACTCGCACAGATCACAAATTAAACTAAAACACACTCATAGAAAAATAAAAAACAAAATAAAAATAAAAACAGAAAGTCCTGTACGAGGCCAAACGGCCCTATCTCAGCATGATGCTGCGGCACTTAAAAATAAGTGTCGCAAATTAGCTAGCGAACTCCGCAGAAGTGATGGGAATCAATATCCAAACAAAAAAAAAACTGTTTTTTTTTCAACTTACACTTCAAGTAACAACACTACAAACGGTCGTTGACATCTGACCTCTCTAATCTTCATCAAATCAATTTTGTTTTATCATGATGTTTAGATATCGATTCTTATCAATTCTGCGGAGTTTCGCTACTTAATTTAATTTGACCCTCTATAATTGTGGGGTAAACTACAAATTGACGATTTTCGAATTTTTGCCTTTATTTGTGCTGTGAGACATTGCTTCTTGCCAAATTTCATGATTGTAGGTCTACGGGAAGTACCCTATAGGTTTTGATTTATTTGCGAATATCAAAATATGTCGCAAAAATAGCCGTATTTTATTATTGTGTTGACTTAGAAGCTTGATTTTTTTAGACCTCCAAGGGACTGTAGATTTACGTATTTGGTATTAATTTCAACTTAATACCTCCACGCGTCCCTGAGAAAAAGGGTCTTGACAGACTGACAGACAGACAGACTGACAGATAGACAGATGGACAACGAAGTGATCCTATAAGGGTTCCGTTTTTTCCTTTTGAGGTACGAAACAGTATTTTATTCCCTATTACTACCACAACATCTGCACATCCACTAAAGGCGTTCAGATAAATGCCTTCAATCATTTTGTAGATACAAAATCGACGAGGACTCATAGTCCCCATTTCCTTTGTACTTAATGAGGCAGCGCAGAGATGTAATAATTACTTGGGGAGACGAAGATAATTATAATTATGAAATGTTACAATTCAGCGAGATGTTTGTTGATAGTTTGATTATAAATGGGAGATGATTTTTTTTAGAGGATCCAAAGAATGTAGGTACCTTTAACTTTTTTCAACTAAATCCGTTCAACCGTTTTTAGCGTGAAAGCGTTGGGTTACAAACAAACCAACTCACTTTTGCATTTATAATATTACTTTATTTTGCCCGCGGCTTCGTTCGCGTTAATGCTGATTTTGTCAATCATTTTTCTATCCCTCGGGAACAGTAATTTTTTCCGGATAAAAGGTACCTTATGCATTTTTCTGTATCTCTGACAACGTGTATGCAAAATTTAATGATGATCGGTTGAGCAGTGAAAGGGCATTTTATAAGCTATTTATGTACTTGTGCACCCGTTTTATTTATAATTAATTATGTTATAATTTAATATTATTATTTGCTCTCAATCAGAGCACCCGCCATCTTATCTCTTCACCACCCTTGGTTGACTGGTAGAGAATGCCTAAGGCTAGTCCGCCTTTGTACCTAATTGTGTGCGAGAAGTTTAAATAAATAAATAACAAACAAACGAACTTACCCACTTTCGCATTTCTATTATTAGCTAGGATAGTTAGCGCGTTAGTCTAAAAGATATAGATGTGTAAAATCTAACTGAACAGACAGCTGTGCTGCTTGGGAGTTTGTTGCGCCACTTTTTCTTGCCAGCTAAAGCACTAGGAAGTGGTGAAGGGCGGGCGTTTTTGGGAGTTACGTAATTTTGACGTTCGAAAAATGCTGATCCTCAGCCTAGTTTGAATAAATGACTTTTGATTTAACACGTTCAGTGCCTGGAGCCCTCCTGGAGGGTTCACTCAAGTCACATACGGGATGCACATTTTTCTTAGCGAAAAATAATTATTGACTGTGAAAATAAAATCAGTTGTATATTTTAGCAAGATTTAATAGTAAGTATACTCGTTGGTTTTCAAATACAAGCATTTTTATTTATATTTATATTTTTTTTTTACTTATAACTTGCTATGCTTATGGCGGCATGGTGTATGAGCTCTACGAAAAGTGGGTGGAGTCAAAACTGTCAAAAGACTTATCATTTTTACGGTATCGTCCGGAGTGACTTTTATTAATAATAGTTCATTAATGCAGTTTACAACAGCTCACTCCCTATTAATTTAATAGAAACAAAAATGACATAAAAACATTCCCTAAACAATTACAATAATGCTAGTGCCATATGTTATGTTAGTACTACTAATATACCCTAAGTACTTTTAGTGACGATCATAAAGTGTCACTAAGTGCCAAATAAGTAATTACATTAACAGCAATGTGTTATCAAAATTAATTTGTATTACAGACTGAAATTGGCATGTAATATAATTTATGTCCTGTAATTCAGTAGTTAAGGCTGAGTTGTGGAATGTAATATGTATAATAATATCTCTTCTACGTATTTTTTAGGGGTTAGAAGCGTTATGACTACCTCCCGATAAGACTAAATAGCAGATATGACTAGTTTGCTATAGGACTTAATCTCGATATAACTAGATCGCTGTAAAACTAATTAGCTGTTTGACTACATATGCATAAGTCCTGTTATCAAAATGACTCATTATCGATATGACGTACAATCGTATCTAAAAGTGGCATTAGTATAGGAACTTCATGGAGTACCTACTTAGCTTTACTCAAGTGTGAATACACTATGAAGTTCCACTTTATCTATGATTCCACTATTAAAAATAATAAAACAATTTAAATTTTATTTAAAAAAAGAGGCACATTTTCAAGATAAAAAAATTCAAAATTCTCTGTTTGAACCGAACAACAAAAGAAGAAACACCATATTATTCAATCAAGTATCAAAGAGAATTAAATAAACTTGAGACGAAGGAGATTACGCTCCTATCTTTTTTTAAAAACGTTAGCGATTTAAAGCGTAAGTTCAAATAAATAAATAATTATGTTACAATGAAATGCTTTCATTTTAAGTATTTTAGTATAGGTACCAAGGAAAAAAACTTAATGCTATAACTCGATTACTGTACTCCAAAAACAAACGAAAATATAGTCGTTACGCTATCTGGCCTTATTGCGATCTAGTCCAAACACGATATAGTCCTAACAAGATCTAGTCATATCGAGATTAAGTCCTATAGCGAACTAGTCATACCTGCTATTTAGTCTTATCGAGAGGTAGTCATAACGCTTCTAACCCTTTTTTAGGCTATTATCTGCCTAGCCTTTTACCAACTATGTTGAGGTCGGATTCCAGTCTAACCAGATGCAGCTGAATACCAGTATATTACATGGAGTGACTGCCTATCTGACCTCCACAATCCAGTTACTGGGTAACACGATAAGACTGGCTGTCTTGCGGGCTTCTGACAAACCGTAACAACTTTCAAAGATCTACAACAGCTGGGAGCAACGGCTTAACGACCTTTCCGAGGCACGGAAACGGTAAACGGCTTGGTATGTAAAGATGGTCACCCATCCATGGACCAACCGCGGCAGCGTAGCTTAACCTGATCGATCGACCCGTGGGGCTGTTATTACTTAACCACACGCCCCTGTAACCCCCATCGGCCGCTTACGTGATGCTCACGACGTACGCCGTCACGATGCTTACTATAGAAATGTCCTATTGTTGTCTCTTTCACACGTCAACGTCAGCGTCTTGACGTCGTATGCGGCATTCTAACGCTTTGCGTCGCGTCTCTAGTTATTTTGAACCATTGCAGCATCAGGTCCACGACCTGACGTGTTCATGGTTCGACACTCGCGAGCAACGATTGTAGTGTCGACGTTCATTGCGGACGTATTGACCGCCGACGCTGTGCGTTAAGTCGTTGGTCGGAACTTTGACGCTAAACTCAGACGTCGCATATAGCATACAATAGGAAACCGAAGCCGTAAGGTTCAATACTCAAAAGTTCAGTTGGGACAATATTACAAATCCTGATTTCAGTCAGTTTGTTTCTCTAGCAAAAGGTTCAATCTCAAGTAGGTTACATCCTACCATTTTATTTATTTCTTATTTATGTTTACTGCCTCGTTTGGTCTAGTGCTCGCAAGTGGCTGGGCATGACGTCACGATTAAATTCCCAGCTTCGATTTCTAAGCTAAGTGTTATTGGGTTTTTCTATCTGGAATTTCAGCCCGGAGTATGGATTTGTTCTCGGTTGATGGCAATAAGCTCGCCCCTATTACATGGGACTCAAACATTACTGGCAAAAAGTGTGTGTACTGTAGGTACACGTCTGCCCAACCCTTCGGAGAAGCAAGGCGTGATGTTCTGATCCTTGAATATCAGCCAAATAAAGCCTGCCCTGCAGTTTCAATAGCTACCAAAAACTACTGACACATAAAAAACATGGATTTAATATGAGAACGAGGAAGTTTAAATCACACTGAATATAATTTTCATAGGCAAAGTGGTTGATTCAATCAACTCAGCTTATAGCAGTCCACTGCTGGACATAGGCCTCTTCCAGGCTGCGCCACAACACCCTGTCCTCCGCCTTCCGCATCCAGTATGTCCCAGCCACCTTTTTAAGGTCGTCGATCCATCTAGCTGGGGGGCGTCCCACACTACGCTTGCCGATACGCGGTCTCCACTCCAGGACGCGTCTGCTCCACCGGCCATCGGTCCTTGGACAAACATGGCCAGCCCACTGCCACTTCAGCTTGCTTACTCTGCAGGCTATGTCGGTAACTCCGGTTCTCTTCCGGATAACTTCATTCCTGATCTTACCCTCCAAAGAAACTCCGAGCATAGCCCGCTCCATACTTAGTGGTTGATTGTTACAAGCAAACTAACTCTTTAAAGGGCCGCGTGATTAAATCGAGACCCTGTATAATGTTATTATGTCCCTGCAAGGGCTGAAGTAAGTTCTTAGAACGACGGCGTCTCATAATAATTACCATTTTGAGATTTGTTCCATTGAATGACATTTTCATGAAATCATGACAATGGGGAAGAAATCAAACTTAAAGAGATGTATTAATGATACTAATAATTATAATTTTGTAAATATATATCTGTTATAGTCACGAATCATATTTTGTTCAAGTTACAACCTGACATTGATCTGCAAAAAAACCAAAATACGTAAGAATTTTTTTATTTCGCGAGCTACTGTACAGCTGCGGATTCACTTTGAATGGACTGACAATAATTGCAATTGCAACAGATCATCATCTGCCTAGCCTTTTCCCACGTATAATGAGGTCAGCTTCCAGTCTACCCGGACACAGCCGACTAACAGTATTGTAAGATTTTTCTGCTTTCGGGCGAACGATATCTGATCTCTACAACCCAATTACACGGTATCCCTAGGTAAGACTTTCGATCCTTACACTACCCGTTACGATTTTCAAAGACCTCCGAATGACTCCAATGACTAGAGATGTGATACATTATTAATTAGGGTTCTGTACTAATTGGAGTTAACTGTAATATTTAATTAAGATAC
This sequence comes from Tiliacea citrago, assembly GCA_963921375.1. Lineage (NCBI taxonomy): Eukaryota > Metazoa > Arthropoda > Insecta > Lepidoptera > Noctuidae > Tiliacea > Tiliacea citrago. The sequence goes on from OY992802.1 coordinate 2,691,937, forward strand.
GCATAGCTTGCGTTCGCTTGGATGTGTCCGTTATGATACACACGGCAGTTGTGGTTGGCTGATGTTGTTATTAAAGACGCTTTGCAATAAAAACCGGCCGCGTCTCGGACACAATGGGTTCCGTACATAGAAATAAAATAAAAAAACATAAAATCCTGTTCAACTTCTTTTTACATAACGTCCATTTGCCGCAAAAGCCATAATAACACGCATTGACCGGGTTCTGTAAACATTTACGCTGATTACCTTTATTAGAAAAAATATACTGCCCTGTGATAGACAGCGCGTAGGTTTAATAACAGCTTAGGGTCCCGTTTGCACCCTTTTGGTATAGAAACCTTAATAGAACTGGGGCCTAGCATGAAAACGGGGATTAAACGTAATGCAAATTTGATCGATTTGAAAATTGAAAATACTTATTGTAATCAACTGACCCATTTGTGGGTCGAGTAGGTATTTAAGTTTTGTATGGGAAAGCTTTAAATTTTTCGCAATTACGATGTTGGTGCCATGGGGAAAGAGCTGTTCAGTTTGATGGTCTATAATTATTAACACGCATTTCTGATACACGCTGTATTTCATAGGTTTTTCCCAACTATGTTGAGGTCGGCTTCCAGTCTAAAGTTCCAGTTCCAGTCTTAAGTCTAATGATTGTATGACTTATTGTATACGACGACCTATCTGACGCCCAGACCCCAGTTATGGGGTAATATGATACCCCTTGGTAAAGCAACCCAGAACTGACATTCTACTAAGAAAATATTTTAGTTGCAGAAATAAATCGTAGTTCAGAAACCTTAGAAAGTGGACTGAAGACTGAAAAGCTGCCCAACTGATATTCCGAGGGATTGCAGAAAATATACGCCGCTGACCAGTGGCCAGTGACCTTTGCTAGCGGAATAGGTAACTACTTAAAAAAGGCGATTAATACATGTGAATAACGCTACGTGTTTATGTTATTACCTAGCTGGTAATAGTTTAGACTATTGATCTTATGTGAACACTAATAGGGTTGAAAGTTAAACCGCAATTGTGTCCTGATCTGAGCTGGTATATTGGCTAACTCGCGGTAACGAAGCCATAGCGCGATCTATTTCGACGCCAACGCCATCTACCGAGCTTGACATCAAACTTTTAAACTTTAACAAAAACTGCTATGTTTTCTTCATGAACACTACGTAATTATGATACTCGTATACCTATGAGATGAATGGAGTAGAATGTAATTTAATTGAACTATAATATCATAACAAAACCTTAAGGATCTTGTTGTCCGAATTAAATTCATTATTATTATCATTTCTATTACTACTATTTGGTGAAGCTCAAAATATTATTGTAGTTAAGAATTAATAATTATTTACTGTAGTATGCCAAATAAAGACCGATATTTTCATTCTACAGGGTGGCGATTTAGTCACCTGCATCCATCAAGGCCAGGGGGTGATTCTAACTATCAGACTGAACAACTTTCGCTAAGTAACTCATAAAAAACAACAACAACTCAATATAATTATTTTTCTTTCTTTATATCCGAAGCGTAAAAAAAAATATTTTCATAGATGCATCGAAATGGTCTATTGTTCTATAGAAATTTGTTCTTTATTTCCCCGAGTTGGATATGAGTTTAATAGCGAAAGTTGTTTATTATGACGGGTAGAAGGGGGTGACCCCTTGAGGGATGCGCTGGTGACTAAATTGCGGCCCTGTAAATTCTTCTTTCATTACTTCAAAATATTGTCCAACCTAACCATTCGTGTGTCTCAGCACAATGCACCATAACAATTCAAAGAAAATTCATTAGCAGTCGAGTTGCGTGCACGCACTGAAGTGTAGCAGAGAACCGCTTTCAGTCAAATACCGATAATCGTGATGTGAAGCATTCGTTGTAATGTGATAATTAGCTGGCTATTAGCTTTCCACGCTTTGTCTTAATGAGATTGTTATATTTTAATGAGGATTTATTGGTTTAGTTTGAATTCTGTTTAAGGTTTTTAGGTGTATTAGAAACTTTTAGGGAAATTCTTTTTTGTTATTGGTCTTTATTATTTTAAACGACACGATTGACGAAGGTGAACTATATAATTAAAAAAACGACTAAAAGAATCTGTATGATTAGTGTCAAATGAATGAAAAGCGACTAAAAAAAGGTATTTACAAGGCCCATGTGAGTAGAAACGCCCCGAAGAACATATAGTGACCTTATTGGCGATGTTCTTCAGAAAGGTGCGTAGTACTCGCAACCGGCGTGCGTGTATGTCCAGATTTATGAACGGTGGCGTTCTGTAGTTTCTCCCCACCGTGGGAAAAAGGTGTGAGTTTAAATGTATGATTATTTTAATAACTTTATTGTTGATCTCGTTTTAAAGTTGTAGGTACTATAAGTGAAAGTAGTATAGATTTGTTTTTGTATAAGGTTAAATTATCACCCATAAATGAAAAAAAAAAATCATTTTTTTCAAGGCTCAATAAGAAAATAAACATGAATAATTCCTAGCGCGTTTTTAATATCAAACAGACAAACCATCTAATACATAAAACGCTGTGATGTTCACGGATTAAAAACTCTTCAAGAAGAACCGACTTCGCATAAGCAGGTGATTATACGAGCCTAAACTCGCACATATAATATTTTCCGATAATCTTCCAATAATTGAATATTATCCGCGCTTAAGTTATAAAAAACCTTTTTTCCGTTGCTTGCGAAGGGATTACGTATGTAAGCGATGCAAAAAATGATATCAAAATTGAAGGATGTAATTATTACAAAGTGATCCGGTATTAATAAACAGATTTTAGGAGATTCAAGGCTTCTTATTGGTGATAATCTGACGATTGATCGTAGTTTAGCATCAAATCGAAACTATCTGTGACAAGCATAATAATTATGATTTATCTAGTTTACAAAAGTCCCTAAGGTTCATTAGAAAACTAGCGTCAGATAGCATCGGTCTTGCATTACTATAACTATAGCAGATAGGTGGGACATTGGATACGCCTACATGCCACTGTGGCATAGTAAGTAATACTTTGTGTTTGTTTTTCTGGTAAATTTAAGGCCTAACACTAGTTTCTAAGTCGTGCGTATACTAATCAAATGGACTATATCTGTGGGTCCGACCAAAAGTTTTTTTTTCTATTACCTCCTTAATTTTATGTATATTTGTTTTTTTTTTTTTGCTTTTATGACAAATCTTTTACAGTTCAAGCAGTACGGTTATGGAATGCCTTGCCCGTATCGGTAAGGCGTGCTCAATCTTTGTCCACTTTTAAAAATCAGGTAAAAAAACACTTCCTCAATCCTTAAACATCATCATTAGATAATACAGTTCCTTGCTCTTGTTTCATGTTTATTATTGTATATATATATTTATATAGATAAGTGCATTGCTTTATGTATGTATGTATTTATTGTATATGTAAATGGTACACCACTGACTACCTGCAGTATTGTCTCTCCTTCTCCCTTTAATCCATCCAAAGGTTGTCTGTAAAAGATCGCTTTAAGCGATAAGACCGCCCATTGTGTCACCCTATGTAAAATTTCAACATTTATATGTGTAATTTTTATGGTGTACATAATAAAGAGTATTCTATTCTATTTCTGATGCAACTGTGAGGCACCCCCTATGAATGAATTCCATTTTTGCCTATATGGTACATGTTTGATGAACTGTAGCCAAATGAAATAATATGTTGTTTTTCGTTCAACTGCTATGATTCGACAAAGTTGTATACTTAAGATTAGATAGTTATTTATAGGAAGTTCCTTTCAAAGGGTCATAGCAGACATAAAACTTTCAGGATCAATAAACAGCGATTTTCGGATACAACGACTGACAAAAAGTACTTGATAGTATTATGTGCAATTTTGGCACCGTGCTCAAAGCAACCAAACGCAAAGAGTCCCCAAAACGCGATACAGCATCGTAGTCGCCAAACTGTCAACGCTAAGTAACTATCACGTCTGATATAGTCCTAATGCCATGGGTTACACGAGGCTAGTTTGTAGCTAGTACAGGAATCAAGTACCCAATATCCGGCTTAGCATAGTTAGAGCTGTTAACATGATGCTAGGAAATTTTAAGCCCATAGCATTACAGTGACTGAGTCCGTAGAGTAAAATTATCGATTGGCTTCTAGCTTTGCCGGTCACACGAAGCTAGTACCAGCCAGGATAGTATAATCAGTGATGGGTGTCGCTACTAGTTAAAAAATAGAACCCCATGTTACTAAACTAGCCTAAAAATGAGGATCGTTCTGTATACTCAAGGCCAGCGTGACTATCTGGCTAGCTTACTATAGCACAATTTTGATAATATCCTAGCTTGGAAACTAGCCTCGTGTAGGGCTGTACAGAGAGTACAGAAATGCAATGTGTCAAGTTATCGAACCAATAACACTATGGAATCGCATAAGAATGTCTCAGATTTCGGGCAATAGAACATATTCCTAGTGCAGTCTGCAGAAGCAATTTGTGACTTCCTACATTTTAAATTCATTAACATCTCATTGTGTTGAGACCATTTCCAGTAACTGTTGTATGTCGTGAAAAATAAACAGTGTAAATACATCGTGTCAAAAGCACTGATGTGATCTCATTGTCAAGAAACTGACACCAACATTTTAACTGATAAAGAAAACGTAGTATTTTATGCAATTTTACAAATCATGAGAAACTAATAAATTAATGTCTTTTAAAAACGCTGAAAACATTTCATGAAATAGAAATGTTGATTAATTAGTACAATTTTAGTTAGTTTCATTTTCTTTGTAACAGTCGGAATCTGTTTTAATTGTCATTTTATTTAATTGGATTCTTTTGTTAAATACGACTTCTTATAATTTGGAAAATCCTATCAAACAAAAACGTAGACAGTGATTACTTCCAGTTGAGATGTAATTAATTTAATTAGATATAAAATGATTTCAGACAATTAAATTTTCAGGATTTTGAATAAATAACGTTAAACACAACATTTGTTTCATTCATTATTAATTCTAATTAGAGTTGATAAAAAATATATTTACTTTGATCTAAAGATTAACGTCTGCTGATACAAAATATTAGTTTCCGCATTATAATCATAACATAGGTATATCCAATAAAAAAGATTTTTCTCGCTCTTAAATTAATCACTTAATTATCGATAACAACAACGCATTCCACACACTATAAACAAACGACGTAGAAATAACAAAAAAAAAAAAACAATAATTTTCTCACCTCTTTATCGATTTCACTCGCTCTCACGATACCGAAAATCAGGACCGCTAATAGATACGCGCTCTTCATGTTTATCGATATAATTGTCTTTTCACTTCACTAACACAAATTCAGTCAATGATTCAATTGGCTCACGCGTGTATACCAAATGCTTGAAAGTGCGAAAGTATAGTTTTATATATGAAGACGCTTCACTGATTCGCTGCAGTGGGGCTCAGGTACAGTAGGAAGAAATTGTGCACTCGTGTTTGTGTGTTTGTCCGCGGTTTTTGAATCAATAGAGACCAGAAATAGAAAACGTTATTATTTCAACAAGACACAATTTTTATACACTTCAAAAAAAGTTCTAGTGTCTATAGAGAATAGAGTGTCCAGAAGTGATAACTTACGATGACTTCAAAGTGTAGTCAACATTCCTTAAACTTAAAATAATGTTATCATTTGTCTAAGTCAAATTAATCTCCCTAGCCTTTTCCCAAATATGTTGGGGTCGGCTTCCAGTCTAACCGGATGCAGCTGAATACCATTATTTTACAAAGAGCGACCTATCTGACTTCCACAGCCCAGTATAACTGGGTAATACGATATCCCTTGGTAAGACTGGTTGTCAGACTTTCGGGTTTCTAACGACCCGTAACGACTGTCATAGATCCACGATGACAGCCGGGACCAACGTCTTAACGTGCTTTCCGAGGCACGGAGGAGTCTCGGTATGTTAAGATGGTCACCCATCCACGGACCAACCCCGGCAAGCATAGCTTACCCTTACGTCTCGGTGTTATTACTTAGCCGCGAGCTGCTCTATCTTATCATTTGTCAAAGTGTAGGCACTAATACTATTTTATAATTTTTCTTTTTTCGTGTCGATAGTAACGCCTGATATAATATACACTGTGCGATTTAATTGTTTGTGGCAAACCATAAGTTAAAGCTACAATAAACATTATCTAAACAGTGTTTTGGTGATGCTAGTCATTTTTATTATATGTATGCTACGTAACTTGCATCCTGTAAATGGGGCTTAAGTAAGAATAGCTCATTTTAAAGTCTAAATATTAGCTAATAAGCAATTAAAAATCAAACAATATGGAACGTCTTTATAAAACCCGTTCGTAAATATAATCGTATCAATATTAATCTTCAATCAAAGTTCTCTTAAAAGCTTCTACGTACCACGCGCTCTCCTAAACCTCAAAAGAGGTTCCTCCTTCATAAGGAAATTCAATTAAAAATCCACTCGTCAATCAACTTTATGATTAGTCAGGGCGGAAGCACTTAGTGGTCGTTTTGGGTAGCTGTGTTGCACTAACGTAGGGGTAAATGACCTTATATCTTCCAAGATATTTCAAACGTATAACAAAGGAGGGATGTGATTAAAAGCACAATCAGCCTTTGACGTACCCACTACTGGAACACAAGCCTTTTTTTTTAATTACTTCTCCCGCTATGGGCGGAGCGGGAGGGCGTGTCAGACTTTTACTGACTAAAACCCACCCGTGTTCCTTCCGTTGTCTGTGTGCCAGGGCCACGATATCCACTGGGACACAAGCCTAGGCTCATCTCTGTGAAAGGTAGTCGACTGTAATACACCACGCGGGCCCAGTGCGGGTTGTTAGATGTCCCACGTTTTGAATAGTTGGTTCTAGGACATGCCGGTTCCGTCACGATGTTTTCATTCACCGTTTTGAGAGCAGTGGTGATGAAATTATTTATACAAAGTAAAGCGCCTGCCTAGGTTCGAACCCTTGACCTACTATAACTCGTAAGTCGGAGCCGTTACCCCTGGACCACCACTGCTCTCATATTCAAATGCCTCATCATAATTCATCCCCAGTGCGGATTGGTAGATGTCACATGTGTTCGAATGTCTGATTCTAGGACATACCAGTTTCCTCACGATGTTTTACTTCACCGTTTTGACAGTAGTGGTGATGAAATAAATTACACATAGTAAAGGCCCTGCCCTTCCCCGACTTATGATCGTTTTAGATCAGGAGTCCGACGAACTCCTCCTGGCGCGGTTGGGCAATATCCGAAATTCATCATTATCAGTCTCCTAACCATAACCCAATTTATTTGGGGTCAGTAGTATTAGTCGACATCAATATCCAAACTTACAGCACGATAATAAAAGGTTCGCCTAAATATAAGACAAAATCTATTCACCGTTTACTTTACAGGAAATATTTAATAGAACATCCTCTAAAAAAATGTTGATCTTCTAATGATGGTCGGCTTTTTTACTCAATGATCTTCTTTATATTTATGGTCTTTTTAGAAATAATGATGATGATTAAACACGTTGTTAACTTCTCGAATAATGTGCACCATTCTCGACTGCATCATCTCATAACATCAGATCAGCATTAGATAGTACTCAAACCTTCCCCTTACCATCATAAAGAACAATTTCAGAGTATGACCTATTTACTAGTAATGAATGATGATGCTTTTATTACCCAATTTCATAAGTAATCTAGAAGACTGATCTATTAGAATCCCTTCAAAAGGAGACAGCCGTCGGTAATTGGTTTTCTGTGTTAGGACGTCGGGAGTGGGTTGTGCTGAAACTAATCATACATTGAAAGTAGGATGTTTTGGTGATAATAAATTAATGCTTATATAAGTTATCAATAGGAAACTAAGTGTTGGATTCATGTGCTAATCTCAGAACATAATTTTCTACTCAATGTAGGTACTGAGTAATTTTTGTAAAATGAAATTGATAATAAATGAGAAACTTTAAAAATTAATTATATTAGGCCACGAGTCTTTGAACAAAACATTCAAAAAGATAACCCCTTAAGCCTAAACGTTTTGGGAAAAATTCGTGAGAAAATGTCACAATTAATTCTCACGAGTTTTTGAAGTTTTTTTTTTAAAATGGTTGTTTTTATCCCTTGTAAAACTAGTGTATAAAAAGTGTGTTTTAATTCATAATCAATAAGAAAATAGCAATTTATCACTTTGAACCGTTTGCGATAAACAAAAAGAGCACGTTATATTAAATATGAAAATATCCAGATAAAACCGCAGGATAGACTTAACGCATGCGTAGCTAAAGGTATGTAATTATGTCCACGTATTGGCGTCACAGAATGTATCAGCTGTTTCTTATCCGGCGCCATTTTGTAAAAGTCAGCTGAGTTTTATAACGTTATCAGTGCTAGAGGACATGGTTAAGGCTTGTTACATTTTCTTAAAAATAATAATTATTCGGGTAGAAATGGTTGATTAATATTTAAAACGTAATAAATCATTACTTCATATTTATTGAATCTCGAGAGTGTGTTTTTAGAGATTTCTTTAGAAATAAGCATCACCTTTGTACATATTTTTCTGTTCCTTTCTTCTTGTCTGTTTCTAAGTGTGTGCATTGGGAACGGAGAGGGCTATGCTTGGAATTTTCCTACGTGATCGAATCAGACATGAAGAGATGCGCAGGAGAACCAAGGTAACCGACAGATCCCGAAGAATTGGCAACTTTACGTGGTAATGGGCAGGGCACATTGCAGAACAGATGGTCGATGGGGCAGAAATGTTTTAAAGTGTCGATTACCGGAAGACGAAATGTTGGAAGGCCTCCCACAAGGACCTTGACCTTGTGCGGGAAGCATAGAAACGGTCAAAGTGGCGGTTTTTGGGGGAGGCCTATGTCCAGCAGTGGACGTCTTTCGGCTGAAATGATGATGACGAAACTTTAATATTTTAAACCAGAAAATGCTGGATTAGTCAGAAATTAATAAATTTAAAATCGCAGCAGATTTACTTCCATCATTTCGGTATATGGTTGGTGATTTATTGGGAAAACAATTATTAGGCGATGAGGTTTTTCTTCATTGAAAACGATAAAATATTGAGTGCTATTTTATCTCACCAAAATTATTTAACAATAAAATAAATCACTTACTTATTTCGTACCTACCAGAAATAATAAAAACCGGCCAAGTGCGAGTCGGACTCGTACCGTGTTAAAATCGAGCAAAAAAACGCCGGAAAAAAACGTATCTTGCATGCCTTTTTAATTATTATTTTTATTCAATGTTTATTTTTGTTGTTATATCGGCAATGAGATACAGCCCGCTGACCGACAGACGGACGGACAGCGGAGGCTTAGTAATAGGGTTCCTTTTGGCACCCTTCTGGTACGGAACCCAAAAAACGACTGGCAGATGTGAAACATCGCACTACACACACATTTACACACTACTACATAATTATAGACTGTATACCTAAATATATAGTGGCCGATCGCCACGCGGCATGCGTCGCCCCGCCAGCAATCGGTTTTACGTGCGCCTATAGATGTTTCACATCAAAATACAGTCGTTTTCTAGAGTCTAGACAAAATCAAACTGGTTGCTATTTTTATGGTAAAATCTGTTATTTTTATGATATTGATTTTACATTCTGTGATAACCTATACTCACACAATGACTTATTTTTTTATTTTTTTTAGAAAAACATACTTGTATGATGTTTGTAAATATGTGAACACCACGTATCTATCTAATAATTAAGTTATTTTTCATTGCTTAGTTTTTAATTCGTTTTACCTATTATGGTATAGTAATTTTATTCTAGGTGCATCGTCTTCACATATAATCATATAATTAATGTAAAACAAAATATTGTAAAACATTTTTAAAAGAGTACCGGTGGAGTTTCTTGCCCATTCTTCTCCATACGAAACTACCTTTTGGAAGGGGCAACTAGAATCAATTCTATTTTTTTTGTAAATTTTGACGTTCAAAAGTGCCTCTTATGTGCCTATTTGAAATAAATGGTTTGACTTTAAATGGTTTGACTTTGACTTTGACTTTGTTTATGCAAAACTAAAGTAAATAATACTGATTGGATAAAAGCAAAAGTTTTACGCTTATTTCTGTGATTTGAGTGAATTGGGGCAGCGATCGTCAACATTTTTGCATAATTGATTGATATAAGTGTTTTAATATTTTAATAAGTGTATCGGTAGAATATTACGACACTATTAATAATGTATTTAATCATTTAACATTAAACTGCCAAGGCCAATTACACTAGTGAAGACAAAAACTATAATATGAAATTAACAACTACACGACAGACATACACCCATCTTACAATACTCCAGACATACAGACAACATCTTCTTCTATTCGTTCGCGAACACATCTCAGTCAGGCTTAGCATCCAAGAGAGCGTTGAGCACAGAGAGTATGCGAGAGACAGGGAACTGGGCTTTATACCTGGGCTGGGCTGGGTTTTTTTTTGGCTGGGTTTTTTAGCTACCGATATCAAAACTTATATGTCGCGCTGAACACAATACTTTCAAAACTACTGCCACAAGAACAAAACTAGTATCTGAGTGAAAACCAAAGCTGAATGTTTCAATGGCCCGAGAAATGCTACGAAGAACACTTACATACTAATAAAAAAACCAGCCAAGTGAGAGTCGGACTCGCGCACGAAGGGTTCCGTACCATTATCTATAAAAATGGCAAAAAAATCACGTTTGTTGTATGGGAGCCCCCTTAAATATTTTTTTTATTTTAATTTAATTATTTATTTTTAAAGATAATATAGAACTTAATATTTTGTGAATATTTCAAGCGTCTACCTGTTGCCGTTATCCATATCGAGCAAAAACGAGCAAAAAAATCACGTTTGTTGTATGGGAGCCCCCTTAAATATTTATGTTATTCTATTTTTTAGTATTTGTTGTTATAGCGGCAACAGAAATACATCATCTGTGAAAATTTCAACTGTCTAACTATAACGGTTCATGAGATACAGCCTGGTGACAGACGGACAGACAGACGGCGGAGCCTTAGTAATAGGCTTCCCGTTTTACTCTTTGGGTACGGAACCCTGAAAACCATTATCTCAAACCTATACTTTTCTCTATGCAATACATTGCTAGTACTGGAAAATGTGTTTGGCAAAGAGTTGCCCGGGCACAACTTTTAGTATAACATGGTATAACATTTTATTGGCTTTCCCACATACCGAGTTATCGTAAAACTTCGTAGTTTCCGGGAATCCCGCCAGCAATTATTGTCGTGATGGACGACATTTGGAGAAATTCTAAGCTGGATTGGAAATATTTTGACTTCAAGTATGATATATATTTTTTGTAAAAGTTGAAGTCACAAGGACTTGAGCTTTTAAGTAATGTCAAAACTAAGCAATGTTTTTCATTTGAAAATTGCACAAGACAAATTTTACTTATCAAACGAGCGTTTTATAAAATTTCACATGATTCGTAATTCGATATTTATCTCAAAAATGTGTCAAAAATGTCACTTCTTAACCATTTTCTAATTAATTGCCACCAACGTACGTCAAAGCAATTTTTATTAACGATCGCTCGAAATGAAATATTACTTAACCACTTAGCAATAGTGAAGATCGTTTAAAGCGTGACCATTCACAGTAAATTGCTGTTTAGCTGCAAGTCATAAGACGTCGCTTTTTTATATGCATTGCGTGACAAGTTATTAATAATTTAAATTATTTGTTTTTGTTGCCGAAGGTTGGCCACCTCTAGCGTGTAGACTGCAGGCAGACGTTAAATGTTGTCAACTTTTTTGGCGAAAATATTAAGTCATTCGGTGGAATACTAATGTTCCGTGTGGTATATTTTTTTATTAAGCTTCAGGTCAGAAGATTGTTGATTGTAGAAAGAAAGAAAGAAAAAGCATTTATTGGGACTCGCACAGATCACAAATTAAACTAAACTAAAACACACTCATAGAAAGAACATAAAGAACAAAAACAAAAATAAAACAAAGTAAAAATGAAAATAAAAACAGAAAGTCCTGTACGTGGCCAAAAGGCCCCTATCTCAGCATGATGCTGCGGCACTTAAAAAATAAGTGTCGCAGCGCAATACAACAAAGACACAATACAATATTCTAAGAAAGACAGCTTGAAAACAGCGTTATCCTGGCTAGCTAAATTAACATAACATCACGACTGTTTTCCCCAAAAGGTTATGCAGAGGTGTACCTGTAGAACACCCGCATTTCACCAGTCATGTTTAAGTCCTATGTAATATGGCATATTGCCATCAATTGGGCACAAATCCAGAATCCGCGAGCGATCTTAATTAGTTTATTATTTTGTCGCATGTAGTATAAATATTAGCGAGTCAGCAAAGTTAATGATCATCAACGACATCTGGAAGTTTAAAAATCTAATCGAATATATAGAGTTATTTTAAATTTGCCAGCTAGTTCATATTGAATGAGAAAGAATAATAAGAAAAAAGGTGGCGTCAGTCCTACACAGGGCGTCTACTCCGAAGCGTTAAACCGAAGTATCGGCCGAATGTTCAGCCGTTTTATATCTTCCATAGTTTCCTTTTTTGACTTTGAATCCGTACCCGACTTAAAGTCACATTTTTGTCTTTGGCTTATCTCTTTAAATGTCGTTTTTATTTCTTTCGCCGTAGTAAGCCATAGTTAGCCGTAGTCAAGCAAAGGCCGAACATTCGGCGATACTTCGGTTTAACGCTTCAGAGTAGACCCCAGGCTCTGTAGAAGCTCTAACAGCTTATTGTTGGCGTTTGCAACGCGACTTGACACGATGAATTTCTGGCGATTCACTGAGCTGCACGTTAGTGAAGTAGCTCGGTGACTCGTCCGGGGAACATGATGTCAATTTAGTGTCGTGTTGTCCGTTTTTAATTTTATTGTTTTTATTTCCACAAAATACTGTCATATGCTTGGAACTTGATCTCATTCTTTGGTATTTTATAGTATCTGTCCACAATATACCTATGTAACTAATCTCATTCGTATGTTAACCTTAGTCTGTAGTGTAACTATACCTTTAAAAAATTAAAATCAGTTGATTAATGTTATAATATTATTCTAGTCTTTGTGATATTACGGACTGTACATTGTAATGTGTATTATGTTTGTCTGAAATGAAGATTGATTTGGTTTTTATTTTAACTCCCCAGACACGATCGGTATCTAAACATGAACAAATGTTTTTTTTTTTTTTTGTGGGGTTATCGACCGCAGTTATTGTAGTCACTTGAAAAATCTGTTTGCAATCTCAATTAGTTTTTTTTTTTTTGTGTAAATATCACAAACTAAATGGGATATCTAAACACGATAAACAGTTTTTCTCAACTCAGACTACCCAAAAAACACATCGAATCTTTTACATTTTTATTTTATCGTGTCTACCGATTGCATCTACGGATTTTAGCTAGCCAATTCAAAACAACCCTGTATCATCTAATCAACTCCTTATGAAAACTTCTCCAGAGATTCTGGTCAGGAAAAGAGAAAATGAAACTAATTTTATTTCAAGAACATGAAAGCTTTGCTCTCTTATATAATCATTAAATAATATCACTCTAAGATTCTAAAATCCTTGACCTATTTAATAAAAGATCTTATTCTGAATAAATTTCAAGCGTTCATTATCTCTGATGGATGGTAAAATAATATCCTCCCCCTATTATTGTTACATTAGACGCAAATTTTCAGCCTTTCAGTCATCTCTGTGAATTTCATGACAAAGACTTATTTAATACACATACACACATACATAAACTCACGCCTTCTTCCCATGGGGATAGGCAGAAACTATAGAACGCCACCTGCTACGCTCCTTACATACTCCACTCCTCTCTACTTATTTAATATCTTTACTTAATAATCAATTTGGGTGATAGCATAGTTTCTTATTTAATGGGCGAGAAACGTCCACACATATTATTATTAAGAAAATAGCTACCTACTTTCCACATATTAGAATTGTTCATGTTATTGTTATTTGCAAATGTAATTATTGTTTTCATGTAGGTATAGTTTTATTTTGATTTTTTAATTCTATTTTGATGTTAGCTATGTATCTAACATATTTTTTTGCTGTGCCCGGATCTTCGCTCTAAGCCTTTTCTTAACATCTTGTTTTTACCTTGTGGAACGCAAATAAATGAATATGAATATGACATTATCATAGAAAGGTGCTTGTTTATAATAATATTATTTACTAACTGCTACCCACAGCTTCGCTCTCGTGTGTTTCTCTAAAACAAAAGTAGGTACCCTTATAGTTACTATTTTTATAACATCAGCTATCTGCTAGTGAAAGTCCAGTCAAAAACGGTTCAGCCGTATCGGAGATTAGCCGGAATAAACAGACAGACAGCCAAAAAATTAAAATCTAGTTTTTTCGGTTAAAAGTACCATTTATACTTTCATAATAATATGCATTTAGTAAAAAGCTCAAGAATTTTGACATGCATTACAAATGAACACTTTAGTTAAGACATAATTTTGTTATTTTTATTAATTAAGTTGTTATTTATGTATATCCTTATTGGACACTTAAATTTAATTTATTTTTATAGATTGGGTCTACAATCACGACTAGCAGTTTTGAGAGGATAACAACTGACGTTTCAGTACTAGAAAAGTCAGAAATCGCAAAAAAATACTCCGTGGTCTCACTTTGCAAAATAGTCCATCAAAATTTAGGCATTTTCATGTCAGTTGGTCCAATATAGCTTTTTGATCCTTTAAATAAGAAACAGGATCGATTGGCACCCAAAAAGGTTTTCGTTAAAATTGATAATTTTCTTGCTGACTGTACATTTTCTTCAAAATCTGTGAATTCAAATCAAAAAGTTTCAAAATTTTAAGGACAGTCTCCTAAGAACGTTTTCTTATAGCGACAAAGGTTTAGCCTGCCCTTATTGCCCCATCTCAAAAGCTTAGCCCCATTAAATATTATATATAGCGTGATTAAGAGCAGCCAACCCGACATACTTTTGATACAAACGCTCGTACGTGATTATGGCGTTGTAACACATCTTTCTTTGAAATTTTTGCACATTGGTGCAAAAATTTGCACAAAAAGTGCACAAGATACCTATTGAGGTATCTTGTGCACTTTAACTAGGTTTCTATGCAAGCAAAAAATAAAAGTTTTGAAAAACAAATTCAGTACCTATAGCCTGCAAAAATCTGCTTTTTTGCACAAATTTTACCTGAACTTTGGCCATTTATAATGTACTCATAAATTGTAAATTTTAAGAAAACATTACGATAGAAACCTTGCATATGTAATGGAGATTCTAAATGATCAACATTTATTTCAGAAACTGGTATGGCTTACTCAAAAACACGTATTTCCTGGAACAAGTTTTATGAAATTTCCGCACATTATTTTTCGTTCAATGTTATCGCGTTCTCACTCGTTTGTTAATAGTTTTCACTTGCGCTGGATGAAACAACAAGCTTTTCGACCATGCTCGCGTTGATGATAGACAAACCGGGAAGGGCCCTCTTAAATCTGTAACTGTCTGCAATTTTCTTACCGTTTGGCTCGTCTTTTTACAATTTACTGTAAACTTTGGAGTAATATAAACATAATGCAATATTGCTCATCCCCAGAGCAAATAGCGTGATAATTTTAAGACAAACAGATAAACACACAAAAAATCGAAAAACTATATTTTTGGCATTAAAATCGTTGTCAGACCTCGTAGTGATTACTTTTTTTCAAAGTTATTCAGCGTTCAGTTTTGACTTTTTATTATTTGAATAGATATTCAGTACATGTTGGCAGTTATGAAAGTTAATCACACAATACTGCAATATGATGAATTAATAGTTTCATTTTCTTTTATGACACATAAAGAGCATTAACTGGAAAGATCGAAGATTATTTGGTATTAATTTTATACAAAGAACAATATTAGTTTATGATAATTATGTTTATATTGATAAACGAAGTAGATAAACGAAAAGCTATGAAATTGCCACTTTCTTGATGGTATTTACTGTAACTTTTCCCAGTTTTTAACCGACTTCCAAAAGGAGGAGGTACTCAATTCGGCAGTATGTTTTTTTTTTGTGTATGTTTGTTACGCGATTACTCCGTCAATTGTAGAACGATTTTGAAAATTCTTTTTTATTTGAATGGGTATGCTCCCGAGGTGGTTCCATTGACACCAAGTCAGAATCTGATGAGGGTATCCCATGGAAATCGAGGGCAATCCTCAATTTTTATAGGCACACGATTTCAGTATTTTTTTATAGTAACTCAAGCATTTGCAATCGGAAAGCACCATTTGGTGAAGTGGAACTGATAATGAAGACCACAGATGGCCACCGGAACTACTTAATAATAAGTATTTCACTGTTGCGGTTCGATTAAACACTTTATTATGGTTCCTAAGCAATTTATGCTCGTCACAATGCATATGGTGAAGTCACCATCAGTTCCAGTTCTCCTGGTTCTTAACAGGGGAACTCCTGAACTATTAACGCCCCTGCATCGAGAAAAGCAATATTTTGTAAAAGGTGATGAGCAGTTAACATTAGGCTATTATAACTTAGATAAATTACAAAATGACCCACTAAAAAGTGAAAAATAAAAACTTTTTACAAAAAAAAAACAACCGACTTCCAAAAAAACACTACAAAGTGAAAAATAACCTTAATTTCGGAAGTCGGTGGCAAAAAACTAAAATAGATCCAAAGACACCGACTTCCAAAATTAAGGTTATTTTTCACTTTGTAGTGTTTTTTTGGAAGTCGGTTGTTTTTTTTTTTGTAAAAAGTTTTTTAATCTATTTTATGCATACCATACAAAAATAATTTTCAATCATATTAAGTACTACGAACCTTACAAACGAAACAAGGTGTTTTTTTTTTTTTGGGAAATTATCAAATAACTTCTCCTGCTCTGGGCGGAGCAGAAGGACGTGTCAGATTTTTACTGACTAAAACCCAACCGTGTTCCTTCAGTTGCCTGTGTGCCAGGGCCACGATATCCCTTTCGAACAAACCCGCGACCCTGGGCGGCATCGGCCCTATCGGACTCCATCAGTTTGTATTGACATATCTTTGAAGCGCGCGTGGAACACAACGCGCCGTCAAGCCGGGCCTGGTCATTATCGGACGGCAAGCTACCCATTGCTCACCGTCCGCAAGCCCGCACCTACGGTGGCTGGGAATCGGCCTGGGATTGTCAACGCCCAGAGCGTCCCTTGCGGTGACTAGAGGCGTGAGGACGCGAAATATGCCTCTCCCTCACGCGTTCCGCGTCCTCCTTCGCGAGCATTACTGCTTCGCAGAAGGAGGTGACTGCCTCCTATGCACTCTTGCTCCGACTCATGGCCTGGACCAGGGCTGGACGCGAAAGATCGCCGCCGCCGATCGCCTCCGCGAGAACGTGACGGTGCTCCGCCCAAGCCGGGCAAACCTCCACTGTATGCTCCACTGTGTTTAAGTTTACAATGGCGTAATCTAATTTCAGTGTATTATATGAAATAAAAACTGTTTTTATTAAAGTCAAAATAAATCACCAAAGGCAACGCAGAAAAACAAAGCGACTGCAAATAAATTAATGCAGAACAAACGGATGATCCTTTCGTCGTTCGTTCGTTTTAACTTGCTGAAATTGTGTTCAATAATTAAAATGAATCGTTCAGCGTGTTTGCTTAATATTGATACTCTGGTAAATCTCCGACATTATATTTTTAAGGTCAAATTGTATTCATAAAAGTAAGATTTATTTTTTGTTAACTTACGTAACTATTAATTATTAAATAACTAGCTGCGCCCCGCGGTTTTACCCGCGTAAGTCCCGATCCCGTGGGAATATCGGAATAAAAAGTAGCCTATGTCTTATTCCAGAGTGTCAGCTACCCCCATACAAAATGTTATCAAAATTGGTCCAGCCGTTTGAGCGTGAAGAAGTAACAAACATACACACACACACACGCACACACACACACTCACAAACTTTCGCCTTTATAATATTAGTGTGAAATGTGATACCAGCCGGGCAGCTTATTATTGTCACTGCATTGTATAGAAAGTTTGTTTGAAATAAAGAGGCTTTATTTTATTTTTCTTATAATATAAAATTATTTTTCTTTCTTTCTTATTGTCTCACTGTAGGGCAAGGCCTCTTCTCATACAGAGAAGGCAAGAGCTTGCTCAAGACGGGTTTGACGGTTTCAGATTTCTCACATTGTTTTAAGACAAACTCAGAAAGTATTATTATGAATTGAAAAAGTCAAATTGGTTTAGTATTTTTATGTCAAGTAAAGACGCGCGCTTTACTTGTGGAAACACGTTATGAACGCGTGCGTAAGCAGGAGATCTCACGCACATAATTATTCAAAGCGAGTTTACACTCTTGTTAACCACAAGTAAACCGCCCGTCGCTTCGTGAGATACTCAAAAAATAGTATTCCTAATATCCTACCATTGGTGCTTGCTTTTAATTATTAATTAGATAAATTAAAACCTCTACCTGCTTCAATTGCAATAGTTCTTCCGTACGTAAGCAAGGTGTCTTTGCATATAACAGTCCCTTTACAGTTATTTTGCCTATGACTACTTCAAAACACAATTATCACTTGTGTGATTTTATGTGATTATGATTTTGCATCAGATAATGAACTTTATTCCGGTTGTCTTTTGGTTGCTGATGGGTTGCTGTCTGCGGTAAAAATAACTACGGAAAGACATACCTACGTTCGTCAGAGATAAAGTCTCAATGTCATCACCTGTGTTTTACTCTTTCACGAGAAACGTCTTTGCTAGGTTATGAAAATGTCACCCTGTTCAGCTATTCAGGTGTTCAAATGATCGGTTTTTATGTTATTTCGACGTCTGTGTTTTCAGTATAGTATTCCGATTAAAATTTGTAGTCCTGTTAAGTTTTTATCATTCAATTTCTATCCAAGCCAACGTGAGCCTCGCATAAAAACCAGAACAATAATAAACCTTTCTTTTTTTTTGGGTGGGAAATTATGAAGTAACTTCTCCCGCTATGGGCGGAGAGGGAGGGCGTTTCAGACTTTTACTGACTAAAACCTACCCGTGTTCCTTCATTTGCCTGTGTGCCAGGGCCACGATATCCCTTTCGGACAGACTCGCAACCCTGGCCAACAATAACCCTACAAATTGGAAATCTGGAGCCCAACTAAAAATAGCATCTCCCAACAATTTTCCATCGCTCATGTATATTCCGTATACATAATAGATAGATAATCACGATACTGGTATTCGGTCGCGTGTGCGATTGTCGTGACGTACTTTCCACGCGAGACATGTACAAGATCATTGCAACTTGAAAGTATTTTTTTTAGAGTTCCCTGTTAGTTATGATTGAGCTCGTTCACTGGTTCAAGGTTAGCAGTATTCGAGAAGAGATATGTAGTTTAAGAAGAGTTCCTTATATTAAGACCCACCTATGACTCAGAAGCGCGTTATTAGGCCAAGAAGCCCGAAAATCTGATAACCAGTCTTAACAAGGGGTATCGTATTACCCAGTAACTGGGTTGTGAGGGTCAGGTAGGCAGTCGCTCCATGTAAAATACTGGTATTCAGCTGCATTGGGTTAGACTGGAAGGCGATCCTAACATAGTTGGGAAAGGGATCGACAGATGATGATGAGTAGACAGACTATGACAGACTTCATGTTTGGAACCAAGCGGCATTATTGTGTTTTTATTCGGTGCCTGCGAAAATAATAGATGTATGAGACTGTCAACTAAGCCGGAGTTCATAACTCAGAGATCCGATGTAGAAGTACAGGTCGACACTCTGAAATTTAAGTTGGCTCACAAGACGTGCTAATGACAAGTAAACAGAGCCCAAAATGATGGTAGACCAAATTTAGGAGCAGATGGGTGTATGAGACTGGAACAAACGTGGGAACCATGGCAAAAAAGGGATTAGGCCTATTGTTAACAGTGGGTGGAACACTAGGCTGTCAACGGTGATACTTTCTCAGGGTACCCTTTTAACAATGAACATAATTATTATTTTGCATTTCAAGAATGGTGAATGATAAATGAAAAAGAAAACACTTCTATATTTCAATACTTAAAGAAAATAACTTCAGAATACTGTTTTTTTTTCACCTGGCAATCTCAAAAAGAGTCAATTAGAAATCTAGGTCAGGTTACCGATAAAAATAAAGACGCAGATCATTTTCGTTTGAGGATTACACTGAAACTTTAGAACGACAATACAATATCTTGTGACGGCTCCCAAGTCGACGACCTTTCGAACTTTAATAACTTTTTATGAAAGAAATCTCCAGCCGTTACCCTAGAGGTACTTAGGGTAACGGCTGGAGATTTCTTTTTAATTTTCTCTCTTAGCTTTGGGCGACTTTTTTAGCCAAAATATTGATATTTATTTAAGTAATCTGCCTTTTTCTTCTAGGTGTATAAGACCCTAAAACATCGAACAACGTTTTAAACATCTGGAGGTTGAAAAGTTATACAGTATCGATTACCTACTTTCCATGATTAGTGTTGGAGTTCTTAATGGTGTTTTTTAACCGATCCACTGTTTCATCATAATGTGACTTTTTATCATAAAAACCTTTTAATTTAACTTGAGTCTCCTCTGCCTTGGTATTGACCATTACTAAGAAACCTTGAATTCAATGTTTTTAACCATCAACATGCAATGAGCGAACATTTTGGTCAATGCTTGTTCTGATCAAAGAACTGCATCTAGGAAGACTTACCCTGAAGTAGCCTAAATAAGACAAAAATATGGATAAATATCATAATTATCTTAGCTATACAGGTTATCCTTTATTCTGGTATCTCAAATGCTCCTGGACTAAAGAATCTTCCAAGATTTTTCAGAAAGATAGCTAAAGAGAAAAGCAACGGAACCCATCCACCATCAAGTCGTTCTTGGTCAGTTTTTCACACGATTTTCCCCGATGTAATGTCGTGTTAATTATTCATACCGTCGGTAGAGGACTCTCATTCTTTTTCAACAATCCTATGTTTATTTATGGATATCATAATTATATTCCAATGGATTTGATTTGACGAAGATCTTGAAAAGAAAGGGGTGTAGTGGGAAATCAGAATCGATTGCGTACCCAAGTAGGCCGCTGCAAACATAGTCTGGCGAAATGGGGCATTATCGATTCTCACAACATCCAGTGCAAGTGCGATGATCCTGAACAGACTGTGTCCCGTTTGCTAGAGTGTCACAATTGTCCGCTCACCTACATTCTTAGCGATCCGAACAATGCCTCTGACCCCGCAATAAATATGGCCACCTATGAGGCCAAAAATAGTATACCAACATAGATGTACCGTCAAAATGAAAAGAAGAATTTGGAAATTCATCATCATCATCACTTCAGCCTAAAGACGTTCACTGCTGGACATAGGGCTCCCCATAAGAGGGGGTGTTTGCCATAATCGCCGCGCTTGGAAGGCGGGTTGGCGATCGGAGTATGGTGTTAAAATGCATAGAGAACTCTCGCTGCTGCCCATTCTCTAGTAAGTCTCTTAGTCGCCTTTTACGACACCCACAGGAAGATATGGGGTGGTGCTATTCTTTACGTCCGGCACCACACGAAGGAATTGGAATTTATGTATATAGTATTTCAAAAAGTCTTTACTGGTTTATTTATTTAAATGCAAAAACAAATAAATTATATTTGTTTAATTTAGGCAGTTAGTTCAGCCATTACATTTCGACTGACGCGACGTAAAAGGATTGGATCTTGAACAAAACATTGATAGAATTGAGAAAATAAAGACAACTTTTGTCAAGGTTCAATTGCTTTGAACTGTAGTGACCCCTCAAAAGTGACAATGCTTTACGACGCCCAGTGCTCTCTGGATAGTCAGTGGCTAGTCTAAATGTAACCTACATAGGTGAGTTTACAAGAGAAAAACATAAAAGAAAACAAAATGGATTCTAAAATGTCGTCAGTCACTCTAGCTTTATGGGTGGCTGAAGGACAAAATAAAAAGAATGCATTTCTTAAATGCCTTTGTGATATATTAAGTCTACCTGAGTTCATTAACCTATGTATTTGAGAAATGCATACTTTATTATTTTAATTTCAAAGTAAATAACATAACATCACGCCTGTAATCCCAGAAGGGTTAGGCAGAGGTATACCTAAAGTACACCCATTTCACCAGTTATGTTTAACTCCCATGTAATAGGTGGCGCGCCTATTGCTATCAGCCGGGAATCAATGCAGACTCCGGGCTGTTACTAACAAATTCCTAATGTAAAAACCTAATCACACTTTGCCAGACCTGGGAATTGAACCCAAGACCTCGTTTTCATCAGTAGCGCTTTGTAACCACTAAGACCAACTCGGCCTGCCATTCATTTTAAAAGTTTTGGCGAAAACTACTATTTATTGCTAGCATACCGATCTTTTTTTGTTTCATTATTCTATGAGATGCTACTACGTTGAATGCAGTCGAAATTGAAGTTTCTTTGACAAAGTTGGCTTGGAACGTGTGATTATTTTAATTGGGTGTTAGCCGTGCAGTGCAAATTATCGAAAACGATAAATAAAGTCAAAGTCAAAAGTCAAATTATTTATTTCAAATAGGCACATAGCTGGCACTTTTGAACGTCAAAATTTACAAACAAAATAGAATTGATTCTAGTCGCCCCTTCCAAAAGGTAGCTTCGTACGGAGAAGAATGGGCAAGAAACTCCACCGTTAGTCTTTTAAAATGTTTTACAATATTTGGTATTGGTACATCAATTATATAATTATATGTGAAGACGATGCACCTAGAATAAAATTACTATACCGCAATAGGTAAAAAGAATTAATAATGAAGCAATGAGATAAATTAATTATGTGATACATACATGGTGCTCACATATTTACAAACATTGTAAAAAAAAAAAAAGTTTTCCTAAAATAATCAGTGTGAGTTAAGGTAATCAATCACAGAGTGTAAAATAAATGTCATAAAAATAATAAAATATACAATTAAAATAGCAATCAGTTAGATTTTGTCTAGACTCTAGATTGTCCTATGGAGCTGGACCAGCATGTTTCCAAGCGTTCTTATCCTGGATATAATCCTCTAATTTGTAATAAGCTTGTTTACAAAGTGTACTTTTTATATGAGTTTTAAATTTTCTTTCATTTAATTGCAATATATCACAAGGTATTTTGTTGTAACATTTAACACAGTACCCCATAAAAGATGTATGTACTTTAGATAATCTGAAACATGGCTGATCTATTTTATCTTTATTTCTAGTATTGAAACTATGTCTATCACTTATTTTTTTGAAAAGATGTAGGTTTTTTCTTACATACATAACATTTTCATAAATGAATTGGCATTAAGTGCTCACATATCAGGTTTTTGCTTAAAATTCGATACATGTTAATAAAAACAAAGTTAAGTGCCTGTCGGTCATTACGTGGTTAGGCTCAGTTACAAAAAGTCATGAAATATTTTCATTCAATCAGTCTACTCAGCCTTTCGCAGGCCACTGCTGGATTGCGATCTATAAGTCTCTCCCAGTCTGCACCACAAAATCCTGTCCTCTGCATTCCGCTACCATTCTGTCTCTCTGTGCCACCTTTTTAAGGTCGTCGGTCCATCTGGGAGGCATCCCACACTACGCTTGCCAATACGCGGTCTCCACTCTAAGACTCGCCTGCTCCTTCGACAAACATAGCTTTATACATGTAATTTTCATTATTCAATTTTAAATAATTGTCTTTATATTAATTTCATCCCAGGCCCTAAATAGGTAAATAAGGTTTCCGTTCGAAGTCTAGAAGTTTTTATGAAACTTTTACAAGCGTCACTTTATGACAAAGTCAAGTTCC
This sequence comes from Tiliacea citrago, assembly GCA_963921375.1. Lineage (NCBI taxonomy): Eukaryota > Metazoa > Arthropoda > Insecta > Lepidoptera > Noctuidae > Tiliacea > Tiliacea citrago. The sequence goes on from OY992802.1 coordinate 2,715,785, forward strand.
TACTATAAAATATAGTAGATAAAAATTAAGGGTCAGTATTTTCTGTAATCGAAAAACTCATACTCGTACCTGGGTTCGGGTTTAGTGTGAGTTTTTACGAGCGACGACCGATGAGGCTGACCTCCGCAAAAACTAACAATAAAAATGATGATGATCTAATAAAAAGTAACAGTGCTCGAGAATTCGCTGAAACTTGAGTTTCTCAACCTTGGATACTGTAATTAATATTAATGGCACTGTTTCAAAAGATTGCAGCAGCGTCGTCCCACTAATATAGTTACTACTGTGATCACTATTCCATCTACTTGCTTACTTTTGCCGTTTCATCGACACATTTATTTGTCTTATACTGTTTGGGCCCAGTACTCACAGGCTACTTATATTTCGGCGTCAGAGGCGTTATTCAGATTGCCAGGGATGCAGGTCCACGGGTATTTCTGACACCCTAGCGGAATGGGGATGGGGATAGCACTGGATGTTGGATGAATCGATAATGCCCCATTCCACCATCCATATATATACTATAGACTGGTAAATGAGAACTCAGAATTTCGTATCATCATAGAAAATTTAAGAGGTAAGTAGGATTTGAGATTGCCACACATTGCCAGAATTGCACAACATTTATGTCCTGAGATGAAAATATATGCATCCTCATCAGATATCTGTGTGTACGTGTAATGGCCGCTGAAACAAGGGAACACGCAATAGATGCCTATTATTGCTGTGAGCTCGGTGACAATGGAAGCTGAACAATGTACGCACTGAAAGCTTTTACCTGGTAGCAATGTTAGCTGACATACGGATGCAAACGTTGGGAAACTATGTTATTAAAAGGAGATTTTTGCAGTTCGTTGTGTGAACCGCCCGGACGAAGTATCGAGACTTTTTATTATATTATGTAAATTGAATATTTCTCATATTCTTCCGGAATAAATTCTCAAAATGATGTTGAAAACTGCAGTCACACAGGCAGACACCAGAAGCGACTTTAATTTCTATTAGGTATTTATAGAATATAGATTGTTCAGAAAAGCATGAACATAGTCTCCATGGGAGCGATAGATACATAAGGTGGATCCGCAGTGGTAGCCCGCAGAGTCAAATTTACTTACGTTTTCTGTAAATTGCAGTTCAGTGTCTGGTTATATCTTGATCAAAATATTATTTGCGACCATTTATATTATAATCATTAGAATCATTAATAAATCTCTCTAAGTTAGATTTGTTCCGTAAGAAAAAATCTCTTACAGAAAATTTCTTATGAAACAAATCTAACTTTGCAAAAACGTGAGAAAATTTGAATTCCGCGGGATACAGCTGCAGATCCTTAAATACATGTCCCGTACGCCCTGAGCCACGCTGTCATCTTGACGACTGGCAATGTTAGGAACCACAGCATGAGCTATTTTTTGAGTTCTCCGGTTTAAGTCCAGGTAAGCACCGGCGGTTTTTTTTCGCGTACTCGATTGTCAACGCTCTGCCCAGCGTCGAGACTTGAAAATCCAACAGAGAATTTTCTTAACACGCTGAAATGCGCTCTGTTTGATTTTAAATGCTCGGCTCTATACATACCATCATCTGCCTAGCCTTTTCCCAACTATGTTGGGGTCGGCTTCCAGTCTAACCGGATGGAGCTGAATACCAGTATTTTACATGGAGCGACCGCCTATATCTGACCTCCGAAACCCAGTTACTGGGTAATACGATACCACTCGGTAAGGCTGGTTGTCAGACTTTCGGGCTTCCGACGAACGTAATGACTTTCAAAGATCCACGAATGACGACAGCCGGGACCAAAGGCTTAACGTGCTTTCCGAGGCATGGAGGAGTCTCGGTATTTAAAGATGGTCTGCCATCCACGGACCAACCCCGGCAAAAGCATAGTTTAACCTGATGGATCAACCCGTGCAGCTGTTATCACTTAGCCATGAGATGCTCGGCTCTATACCGAGAGCTGAAAATCTCGTGCGCGAAAAAAAAACATCGCGTAGAAGATGAGTGTTGGAGTTAGGAAATGGTAAATTAAAGAAAGAGTAACTTGGATGTCTTCTTTTTATTCACAGTTTAGCCCATTGGATAACGGATGTTTATAATACACGATTAGGAATCAAGCTTTCGTTTTCGCGGAGTAGAAAAGTGGAAACTACTATCTACATACAAAATTTTCTAACTGAACAGTCAGCTGTGCAGCAGGGGAGTTTGTTGCTCCACTTCTTCTTCCCAGCTAAAGCACTAGGAAGTGGTACAGGGTGCGCGTTTTTGGGGGACTGTCTTGTGTAATGACGTTCGAAAAGTGCTGATTCTTAGCCTAGTTTGATTTGATTGACATTTGATTTTGAAAGGATTGCAAAAAGTTCACCAAGCTAGCACCCAGTGTGTAACAAAATGTTCTCCATTCAAACAAGAAACAAAATTTAAGGAATTTGCAATCACAGCCTCAAAGTGATATCTTTTATGTCTCTAGAATCCAGCGCCATAAACGATTCCATCTAGTGTCTAGGTGGAACTCGGCCGCATTGTGACTTTGTAAAGTGTAAGAACGATGTTGAAGTGAAACTAACTTCATGGGATATGATACTAGCAGCAAACTACTACGTAGGACTTTATCTATGATGAATAGGCCAAAAGATAGAATAATATCTAAGTATGTCGAGAAATGTGAATGGAAACTCGAGATGACATTCTCTGCACAATATACTTACGAGGCTGAGAGCATATAAATAATGATTCTGTTTTGTTATAAACTACTGCAATAAACGATTCCTAAAATGTACAGAATATTTTAATTGAAGGAAAATGCAGAAAGAGAAAAGTTCAGTGTCACTAACGCCTGACAAAGAATAAATGCAAAATGTTGTTTTAAAAGTAATTGTGATTTGAAAGCTACAGGCGTAACATTTCCAAAGTCACTATTGGCGCCACTGCTCACCAATTTGACGGTGTAAATGTTATCAACGTCAAGAAAGAGTATTTTATACTTCAAAAGAACCCCATTCAGTTCGAACATAGACTAATACTGGTACGGTCATCAGGTCAACAGCGTTAAGTGGGCGGGTACGATGTCGGAGCCGTATCGGCTGGAGTGAGGGGCGAGGCAGGGGGGGTTAACTTCCCCCTCCCTTTTTAACCTGTACATGAATGCCTTGATCGTAGCGCTCAGCAGCCAGCATGTCGGCTGCCATGTCGGCGGAGTCTGTGTCAATAACCTCAGTTATGCTGACGACATGGTGCTGCTGAGCGCGTCAGTCGATGGCCTCAGAAAGCTGGTGCAGACCTGTGAGGAGTATGCCCATGGTCATGGGTTGAAGTACAATGTGACCAAAAGCCAATGCATGGTCTTTGAGGCCGGCACGAAACGTTCGCAATACCCACCCGTTTTTCTAAGCGGTATTCCACTCGAAAGGTTGAATCAATTCAAGTACTTAGGGCATTTAGTTACGACCGACCTCAAGGACAATGCTGATATGGAGCAGGAACGGAGGGCTTTGTCGGTACGGGCAAATATGCTCGCACGCAGGTTTGCGCGCTGTTCGAGGGAGGTGAAGGTAACGCTCTTTAGGGCGCACTGCACGTCTCTCTACACGTGCAGTCTGTGGGCGAGGTACACGTGTGCATCATACGGAGCCCTCCGTGTCCAGTTCAACAACGCGTTCAGGGGGGCTGCCTCGCTACTGCAGCGCCTCAGGTATGTTCGCTGAGGCGCGTACCGATTGCTTCTACGCAACCATGCGGAAGCGGGGTGCATCCATGGTGCATAGGGTGTGGGGCAGCCCCAATGTCGTCCTGGCGATGATCGCGGACCGGATGGACTGTCCATACGTACGGCACTGCTGTGATAGGCATGTTGCCGTCAATAGGGCCGGTTAGAAATTAAGTCTTTTTAGTTTTTTTATTTTTTATTTCTATTTTTTATTGTCCTTGTTTTCTGTATTTATGTGTAATTTATGAGTTAAAGTTGCTCGAAATAAATGTATTTTATTTATTTTATTATTTATAGACCAAGTGACCAGCATTACCGTGTCATCACAAATTTTTTTTCGCTGTATTCTCTTCTACTGATTATATGAAACAGTCATTAAACTGGAGTACGTTATTCAACTCCCAAACAGTCACCATTAAGTTCAGGACCTTAATATTTTAAGTGTATCTCAAACCATAAACCCATTTCTTTTAATATTGTATTACAACTTTAGTATAAAAGGCTCCGAAATATAAAATTTGAGTTTCCTTAAAGCACAATCACGTTGTAGATCGTATAAAACTTATAAAAGTCACGGGTCGCCTGAGTAAAGTCGTAAAGTAACAAAAGTACTGAAATAGTGCTGTCCTGTTTATTTTTCGTCCTGGTTTATTAAATATAAAATGGACTTGGATTCTAAAACTGGAAAAATAAACCATATTCACTAGTGTCATTTGTTATAATGGTTTATTTTAATATTGTTAATACATGAAACAAGATCTGCTAAGTACTTTCTAGAATAAGTGGGTAATTCGTAGCAGCCTCAGTAAGTTAGTAACAAAAGCCTCAAACCCCAAGTGCTAAGAACTTTGCATAACAGTTTTTGGTTGAAAATCAACAGAAGCAAAGACTGCACCTGACTATCGACTATGAATGTATTTTGACATCAAACAAAATATACGAGCGTTTTGAAATTTGGGTGTAATATCCCCTCTGCCCCCTCTGCCTAACCCTTCGCGGAATACAGGCGTGATGTAATGTTATGTAACCTTTTGGAAGGGGCGACTAGAATCAATTCTATTCTATTTGTAAATTTTGACGTTCAAAAGTGCCATCTATGTGCCTATTTGAAATAAATAATTTGACTTTCACTTTGACTTTTTCAAACTAAATATATGGTACATAATTAACCTATTAGGGATCTAATTTATTTCACAATAATATAATTATGCATCCATATATCAATACCAACTGACCCACAAAACACTACATTATCACAGTCGGTTAGCTCTCTTAGTAATTAGCGCAGGTTGCTAATTTTGTTAGGTTTTATGTTATGCACAAATTATCTCATTAAGCTAGTTGGCAACTTTAATTATGTTTATCTGTGGGTCCATGCGGGCGTGAAATTGAATTGACCATTATAATTAAGGGCAGGTATATAAATTATCGTCATGATCGATGTTCGATGGTATTAGGAAAAGAAAAATACACTAACGAGATTACTGCCCTAAAGCGATTTGTCATTTTGAACCAGATGAACTTGGACATCCTAACCACAGCATTCCTCTCCCTACTTAGGGAGTCCAAGAATTTTCTGATATAAGCTAATAGCTTTTGAAAATATATGAACAGGTTGAACGATGTACTAATAATTAATAAAACAAGTAAAATTTGAAGTTTCAAGTACTGACATCTTGGACTTGGACATCCTAACCACAGCATTCCTCTCCCTGCTTAGGGAGAGGAATGCTGTGTTTAGGATGTTATCTGACATGACATGACATCTTTAAACCTGTTCATATTAAAACAAAAACTATTAGCTTATCTCAGAAAATACCTACATTATTATTATATTATAGTAGTTTGCTAAGTAATATTATACAATATTAGTTTTAGCATGTGAGTAACCCGAAACACGTATTTTTATGTAAAGAATCTAAGTACAAAATTTCAAAACTGTATCATGAAAAATCACAAAGTTATAAGGTTGTTATGTTACCGGGTTGTCCGTACAAAAACATGCTAACGGCGCCCCCGCGCCTCCAGCCGATCTATTCTGAAAAAATCTCACCGTGTAAACCTAGGTGAGGTGAGCTTGAAGTGACTTATTATGGGGTCAATCCCTCACTGACAGTTCACTCCACGCTCACTTCACCTAAGTTTTCACGGTGAGATGGTTACAGAATAGCACTGCAAGCAGGGTCGTCTTGCGCTCATTGATAATAATTTGGCAGTAGGTACCTAACCGTACGGCGATTGTATTGTAAGTAATTAAATGGTGATAACATTTTCCATCACACTTAAATATTTTTGGGACAAAATATAACATGGTGTAAAAAATATTGAAATCGATTCAGTTCCTTATTATGAACAAACCATATTCAGGTTTCGCATATACTAAAAAATTTCGAATATACTAAAAATAATGTTGTATATTTAACAAAATGCTTCCTCCCTCCTAACTCACTTATTTTGCTGTGCCCGATAGGGTGGGATGATCTAATTATAAGTTTACCACATAAGAATACCTACATGAGAAATGCAATAAACGAATTGAGTATCGAGTAATTAGTTGTCATATTTGTGAACAGCGATTTATCTATTGTCTAACAATTCACAACATGATATCCTCGACATTCATGCAAACGTTACTGTGTTACATTGACAAATGAATTCCCGCTTATCCAACCACGGGAACCGTATCCCGGGAATTTGTGTCACATCACTAAACTCTCGAGTGGTCACTCGAGACACATTTTGATGTTCTTATAGGGTGATAAACATCACTATATTTTTATTTCCACAAACTTTATTTTCTTTATTTCTTTGGGTGTAGAATTCTAGTTTTTGTTTCAGGATTTAAAGGTCTGTCGCAGCTGTGATGTGAAAATAAAGTTTTTACAGAAATAAATAATGCTTTCTAAAGAATCTTGTTGTTTGGTCCTAAGTTCCCACGTAAGTCGCTCAAAGGTTTTCTTTTCTTTGTATGTTTAAATAGGTACTTGACAAAAGGCGACTCCACTTAGATTCTTGCTAAGTCATGAACATTGAGAGTTTTAGTTAGACCGCCTTGTAAGATTGCGACTGTTGAGCTTGACTTCCTGGGTTCGAATCCTAGGCCGCACAAACTGTTATTTTTTTGCCAATATGGAATTCTCAATAGCAGCCCAGAGGCTGGAGTTTAGCCAGGTTGCTGGCAATATGCTCGTTCCTCATTATAAACGACTTTTAACATAAATCGGGTAACGGAACGCTAACGCTTTTAAGTTATTTAAAACAAAAAAAAATGTACACTTTGTAAACAAGCATATTACAAGTTAGAGGATTATATCCAGGACAGGAATGCTTGGAAACATGCTGGTCCAGCTCCATAGGACAATCTAGAGTCTAGACAAAATCAAACTGGTTGCTATTTTTATTGTAAAATTTGTTATTTTTATGATATTGATTTTACATTCTGTGATTACCTATACTCACACACTGACTTTTTTTTTTTTTAGAAAAACATACTTTTTCGATGTTTTTAAATATGTGAGCACCATGTATCTATCTCATAATTAAGTTATTTTTCATTGCTTAGTTTTTCATTATTTTTACCTATTATGGTATAGTAATTTTATTCTAGGTGAATCGTCTTCATATATAATCATATAATTAAGGTACTCAAACAAAATATTGTAAAACATTTTTAAAAGAGTAACGGTGGAATTTCTTGCCCATTCTTCTCCATACGAAACTACCTTTTGGAAGGGGCAACTAGAATCAATTCTATTTTTTTGTAAATTTTGACGTTCAAAAGTGCCTCTTATGTGCCTATTTGAAATAAATAATTTGACTTTGACTTTGAAGTAGGTCACTGTAACACTTAGGGTTATCTAGCGTTGAAGGAGAGCAAGGTATGAAAAAAAATGTTACTTCACTAGCACTGAAAAAAGTATTTTTGTGACAAAACTTACCTAAAGACAGATTTTTGTAAATGAATTTACAACCTGCATTCTGTTTTTCTTCAATCTCAACAAAAGTAAAGCCGTAGAAGACCGAAGGGGCCGAAAAAGGTCGAGAGAAATTAATTATTGTACGTTTTACTGCTCAAATTGAAACGGAAGTGGCTGCTGAAATGAAGCCTTCAGTATTTTATGTCGAGTCTTTAATTACGGAAGTAAAGAGGTAGAATTAATTTTACAGTTTGTTATTACTCAGGACGATAATTAATATTTTAATTCCTTTCTGTTGCAGTCACGATGAAGAAATCTAACAAGAAATTCGGGCTCTTAATTTATAACATGAATCTCTTGCGACTGTAATAAGTGAGTTTAACCACACAGCTATTTATTATTCTACGCACATAGTCAACCAATATAAAATGTACCAATCACCTAAAGAGTAAGCCACCCTTCCAACATGCAATATTATAACATTTATCAACATTAGTCATTTAGGGCTTACTGTTCAGGTTCCCATGAACCCCTGATTCGTAATCTGCGTCTAACCGGGACAAAGATACAATTTGTTTGTTTCGTTCCTCCGACCGCGATTCTTGAGAAATGTTTACTTGACTTCCTTAAAGGTTGTAAGTGTCTATGTAGCTACGACACTCATGTAAAATGTTTTTTTATTTACTTTTTAGTAACAAGAAATAATTCTTTTGAGTCTTTCGTGGATCATCAAGATATAGAATTTGCCCAAGTTTTCTTACTTGTTTGGTTAAGAACTGTGTGTTAGTAAATGAATGAATTTGATTTCTAGCGTTCTAATTAGGTGTACTAACTTGTAATCGGCGGGGTGCTAAGTGATAATAGCCATACGATTCAATCGAAGGTTAAGTTACACTTGCCGTGGTCGTGTCGTGGATGGGTGACCATCCATTACATGTCGAGACCCCTCCGTTCCTCGGAAAGCTGCTGGTCTCGGCTGTCATTCGTATATTTTAGGCAGTAAAAAAATCTGACAACCAGTCTTACCATGGGTTTTCGTGTTTCCCAGTAACAGGATTGTGGAGGTCACGACAGTCGCTCCACGTCAAACACTGGTATTCATCTGCAACCGATTAGACTGGAAGCCGACCCCAACATAGTTGGGAAAAGGCTAGGCAGATTGATTTACCAGAAGTGTCTTACAATGTCATGTAACTCAAAACCTCCTATAAAATGCAGAGCAAACGTGTTAACGCTTCCAATAATACTTAGAGAAATATATCCTGAAGCTACCAGGTATTCATAGAAGAGAACAAGTGGTGCTAAACTTGAGTAAACTTCATTTTATTTATTGGTTGTCAATAAAAAGTTTGAGAATGTGCAGTAAATGTTTATGACTCTGAACTTGAGTCGTGATGCATACAGTGCGTTTATGTGCTTCTGGTGCTGATGTGTTAAGTTATTGGGTGTTTAGAGAAGTATAAACTTCTCTTATTCTTGGGAAAATCACAAGATTTGGGCATAACATGGAAGTCAGAAACATTCCGTTTATTCATAAATCTTTATAATAAATTAGGTATGCTAGGAGCTAAATTATTTAGACGCTGGTTATTATCCAGTATCCACCTACATGCAGTTGACTATACGAGCAAAATAAAATCAGAGAGAAAGAGAGACAATTAAGGCTCGTGCAGACCGGAGAAATATTGCGGGGGCGAGAGGCAGCGCGACCCTCGTCGCACCCGCGATAATGCCCCAGTCTGCACGAGCTTTTATTTTGTCAGTATGACGGCGCAGCAAGTGGCACCATCTAGTTTTATAACTATGTTACTTGGAACTACCGAATAGGTCCGATAAGAGTGGCACTGGCTAAATACTGTCACTCTAGCAGAGCGCGTCGGGCGTCGCATCGATGGTTGCGTGGCGGCTGTCTTCTGATGACAGATGATGTCAGGGGAGCCCATAGAGGAAACTCATACTTTCCCGGACACCAGAATCAAGCCACCCTGTATATTTTTGTTTAAAGATCTTTTTATAAAGATAGTATTAAAAAAAAAAAGTGGTTTTGATGCCAGTCACTCATTATCATCTCCGTTTATCATTGTTCCAAATTAAATCGGAATACTAAAACAAAACAGTTTAATTGCATTAAGTTTTCTTTTCGCGTTTCTCAGGAACAAATTTAGCGTGGAATTTTATTAATCGGTCCATTACATTCGGAGCAAATCGGCTGTGACAGACGGATAGGGCAGATAGACAGACAGACACACTTGTGATCCTATAAGGGTTCAGTTTTTTTCTTTTGAGGTTCGGAACCCTAATGTCTCTGCTGAACCACTAATACGATGACCACTTCTGGTAAAGGCGCTTCTAAATCCTGCGCCGTTGTAAATACCACTTTTTAAGAGGCTGACAACAGGTAAACCGCTGTCACTGTCAGATTGCATACAAAAGAAAGAGATGCGCGATGACACAACGTATGGCGTAAAAATGCAAATAAAATCGTATAAAATTAGATATTACCTAATTAATAAAAATTAATCCATCAACGGATGTAGTTTGGCATTTGCAATTTTATGGTATACTTTTAATTATTACTGTTAACGAAGGGATACACTGCTTTTAAAAATAATTAACAGTTGTCTTTGAAGATTTTTTTGATGCATCGAACTATGTTTAATTATGTTTTGAGTTCCATGACCGTATGCGAAAAAGACTTGAAAATATCATACTGTTTTTGTTTTGGAAAAAATATTTACGGTTTAAGAGATACAATGCTTTCAAAAACCACCTTTTTGACAATTTTCAAGAAATCTCCGCCTTAACACCACCTAGAACTTCTTGGTTTTAATCGAACTATTAGATACATTATTTCCACCAACTTGACCATAATCAAACAATAAAACAGATATGAAACTTATCAAGTTAGTTCCAAACTTCAAAGGGTCAATTTCGACAATTCATAAAACTTTTTACTGCTTGGTAAGCGCTTTGGGTCAAACAATCATGGTTTCCTGTAAACCTGTATAACAGGAAAAGTTTTCGTATTATTTGTTTGTTTTCAAAACTACGATTATGAAGCTGTTTATTTATCTTAGGGACCCGTCCCACCGCCGACGAGGAAGCGAATAACTACTAACGATTTTGTCGCTCAAGAAACGTAAAAGATTGATCCCGACTAAGTAAACGTGCTTCTAAACGGGCTACCTATACTTTCAAGGAAATATGTGGTAGCAATACTGTGGCTGGCATCATTTCCAGCAATATCAGCCAAACTATGCAGTACACGACAATATTTTATGTGGCCCGCGGGTCTACTCCGAAACGCTAAACCGAAGTATCGGCCGAATGTTCCCCTGGGGGTCTACTCCGTAGCGCTAAACCGAAGTATCGGCCGAATGTTCGGTCGTTTCTTTACTACGGCTAACTATCGCTGACTACGGTGAAAAAGAAAAGACAGTCGAAGAGCCAAAGTCAAAACTGTGACTTGAAGTCGGGTAAGGACTCCAAGTCAAAAAAGGAAACTTTGGAAGTTATAAAACGGCCCAACATTCGGCCGATACTTCGGTTTAGCGCTTCGAAGTAGACCCCCTAGCCATTATAGCCACATATTTTTAGTAATATAAAAACTTTGAAACAATGACTAGAAAAAATACTGCTAAGGATGCGGCGGCCGGCGGTTTTGGTGTATATGTTACGGCTAATACCCGAAGTGCGGCTACACCTAGTTTTAGCCGGTTAGAACTAGGTGTAGCCACTTACTCTTGGTTAAACCTAGTACGAGCCGATTGTTTTCGACCAACAATAGAGGGGATCTGGCGCTCGGCGGCCGCTACCGCAGCACGCTCGCTTCGCTCGCTCGCCTTCGCTTGTTAATGGTTACTGTTCTAACCTAACCTAACCCAAATGATTCAATAACAGTAGATGACTTTGCAGCGAACACCTAGTTCTAACGGGCTAAAACTAGGTGTAGCCGCACTTCGGGTATTAGCCGTAACATATATACGTGTGTAGACCTTATAGCATGCCTCCGCCGCAAAACCATAGCAGCGAAACCGCACTAGTTCAATTGTACTGGTTTGCATCATGTTCCGCTACTCAAATCGGATGCGAGTAGCGGAACATGACGTGAACTATTACTATTGAACTACTGCAGTTTCGCTGCTATGGTTTCGCGGCGGAGGTGTGCTATCAGAGTAAAGGCTCTAATAGTCTCATCCGATATCGCGGGGGCGACATGCAGTGACATAGAAATTATGCTGATAGTGTCGCGTCGCGCTCGCGATATCGCACCAGTCTGTACGAGCCTTTACGTTGAGGTATGATTTAAAACATCAATAGTGGCTTTATTTTACCAAAATATGGAATTACTGTGAACATAACCAACCATAAACATGTATGATGTGATTATACAATTGCATAACGGTAAAAGTTTCAGATGCAGAAACTACAACAAAAAATCAATCTGCCTAGCCTTTTCCCAACTATGTTGGCGTCGGCTTCCAGTCTAACCGGATGCAGCTGAATACCAGTATTTTACATGGAGCGACTGCCTATCTGACCTCCACAACCCAGTAACTGGGTAATACGATACCCCTTGGTAAGACTAGTTGACAGACTTTCGGGCTTCTGACGACCCGTAACGACTGTCAAAGATCCACGAATGACAGCCGGGAGCAACGGTTTAACGTGCTTTCCGAGGCACGGAGGAGTCTCGGTATGTAAAGATGGTCACACATCCACGGACCAACCCCGGCAAGCGTAGCTTAACCTGATGGATTGACCCATACGGCTGTTATTACTTAGCCACGAGCTCCTCCACCTAAACTACAACACTGCGGTCATAATAATCTTCTCCACATTTGGAATGGCGTTGGTCCTGCTCGTAATTAAAAAGTTAAGGTGCTTCTAAACGGGCAATATTTTACTGAATGTGGCTGTAACACAGTGGCCGGCAATATTGTCAGCAATACCATCCAGACTATGCAATATTGCAGTAACGTCTCGGCCATATAGCCACACATGTTTTGTAGTTTGGTTAGCCATCATCATCCTCCTGCCCTTATCCCAATTGATTTGGGGTCGGCGCAACATGTCCCTTTCTTCAATGCTTCTCTATTAGTCGTTATCTCGGTAGTCACTCTCTTTCTAGCCATATTATCTTCCACACAGTCCATCCATCGTTTCTTTGGTCTTCCCCTACTCTTATAGCCATCTACATGCATACTCAGAACTTTCCTCGCGACATTTTCCTCATTCCTCCGCATCACATGCCCATACCATGACAACCGATTTCCGCACAATTTTTCAGTCACCGGTGCCACTTTCAGACTTCCTCTTATATACTCATTTCTTATTCTATCCACTCGTGTCACACCACACATTCCTCTCAGCATTCTCATCTCAGCTTCATGCAATTGCCTTTCATTCATCCCTTTTGTGGCCCAACATTCTGATACATACAAGACAGCAGATCTGACCATTGTTTTATATATCTTCCCCTTAAGTTTAAGAGGAATGCGGGAGTCGCAGGTTGTTCCCGTGACCTGCCGCCATTTCATCCATCCAGTGTTAATTCTGTGCTTAACTTTAAGTTAAGTTTGGTATGGCCATAAAAGAGATATTTATATTAACAGGTGATCGCTGACTGTTCACACCGCTGCCGGCTAGCACTCGTTTGTCGCAGCGGCAAGTATTGTCAAAGTGAATACTCGCTCAGCGACGCTCGCTTTGCGGCCAGAACACTCCCAGAGAGACTGATGCTTGGTACCTATCAGTGAGTAATTGCTTATTGCCGTGGCGCACTCGCTGCTCGTTGCTCGCTAGCTCGTTTTTAGTTGCTAGCTCTACTCGCTTCTTGTTATTATATGCAATAAGTTAAGTTTTGTCTGTGTGGTGCCGGACGTTAAGTTAAAGAATAGCACCATCCCATTGCTTCCCGTGGGTGTCGTAAAAAGCAGGGTTCTTTATGTATTTTAACACCATACTGCGATCGCCAACCCGCCTGCCAAGCGTGGCGGTTATGGCAACCCCCCCCCCCCTTTCTTTGGGGAGGCGTATGTCCAGCAGTGGACTTCTTTCGGCTGAAATGATGATGATGAAGTTAAGTTTGAAAAATTAAATCTCGAACATTAATTTCTCATAATCGATTAAATCATAGGTAGAAGGAAATTAAATTGAGACATACTTTATGTTTTATCATTATTTATTAAGAAAAACTTTTGTACACTTTTTGTAATAAATTATTATTCTAACTTAAATTAACAGTCAATATGATCTGAAATAAATAAATGCATGAATAGACAGTGCTATAATATTAAAATAACTTACCTAAAATGTATTTTCAAAATTATGATGTAAATTCAAGGAAATTTGCTGTTAAGCAAATTAATAACCCACTTAAATTGTCCGTATATTCAAAGCACAACAATCATTCTTCAACAGTTGTATGAAATGGCTATAACACGGCAAATTGACGTGGGTTGTCTGTTATTTGCTTAACAATGAATTTCCCTGGTTGTATCTTACGCCATAAGAATTCGTATGGCGTAAGCTACAATTGCTATTATACAATATTTATTTTCTCAATATTCTTGACTTAATGGAATTTTCTATAGGTACTATATGGTTATTTTTATGTTTATAGATGTTGATGCTAGTCGTTATAAATGTGCGAAAGAACAATTTTATTAATAAACAAAAATACATTTTTGAAATAAAAAGAGACGTCATATATGGGTGGACCGCATGCTGGGTTAACGCGCACAGGTAAACGTCGTAAATAATGATGTCATCGAAAAATTGTGCAAAATAAATATAATTATACGTTGCGAACCAATAATGTGGTATCCAGCTGGCGGCAATTGCTGCTGGTTGACCGGCTTCAGAAGTTTTAATATGCCGTGTGGATCTTAGATAGTGCTACGTTTGATTATTGTACTCATAAACAACATGTCCCAGAATTAACCTCTTAAGGGGTCATTGTACTCATCATTATGAACAACTTTTACTATGGGACCAAACCTGAAATCGCGAAAAAAAAATCTGCTGTTCCCTATGAATCGATTCCCTACGAACTCGATTAACTCGTCAAAATGTAGGGAACAGCAGATTTTAATGACGCGTGTGTTGTGTTCGGTATGTCCCGTCTATTGTTAAGTAAATAATTTAATGTCTTTAATTGAACAGAATTATACCTTAAATTTTGATGATTTTGCAAATGGAAAATATTGATGAGAAGAGGCCTGTCCTGCAGTACGACAAATAGGCTGGTATCACTATTAAATTGGTTCAATGGATGAGCGATTGGATTCCGCACTATCAATCATTTTTCAATTTGCTACTTGCTTGAAATATAATTTTATGACAAAACTAGCTCCTGCCCGTGACTTCGTTTACGTGAAATTTCTTGTTCCCCCGACCCACTGCGTCGCATTGCATCGCCCGACAGTGCTATTACATGTTTTTGCTAGCGTTCTTTCTGACTTTTTTGTTTTTGCACGGCTCCTAAGAACCGTAGCGTTATGTTAAATAGCTTATAACCTTTCTCAAGAATTGGACTATCAAATGCAAAAGTATTTTTTCAAATCCGACTGGTATTCCCAAAGATTACTACTCCCTACATACAAACTTACCATCAAACAAATTGTACGTCTTTTTATTATTAACGTTCGCGAGCACATTCGTAAGAAGCTGGCAGTGTCATCACAACGGTAAAGTTTTCCCATTGTTTGTTTTGTTTATAGGTACTCGTGTATACAATGTATTTATTTGGTCTTATATTTATGTATATCCTTATATTTAAATAAATATTGATTTCACAATTTTCGTTATTGCACCTACTTCTGTTTGTCTCTGCATCGCCCAAAGGTTGACTGGTAGAAAATGCCTACGGCATTAAGTCCGCCTCTGTACATTTGTGTGCTTAAAGTATTAAATAAATATTAGTATATAATATGAAGAAAAAGATGATGATGATTGAATTAAATAAGTAAGTAAGTCGTTTATTTTAAATGATGATAAGATCCTCCGCTATATCTACACACAGATTTTTGACGATAATTTAAATTCAAGATAATTTAGATTTTTATCATTTCAAATGTTTGATTTTTATAAATAATATTTATTTTTAAATCTTGACATTTTTATGACGTTTTTACAGTACTTTTACTATTTTATATTTGACATTTTGTATTTTATTTTGGCAATTTTTCATTAATTATTTATAATTTTTTTTAACTGTTTGAATTTTATTGGTTACAATTTTATGTAAGTGTTGTGATGTTGTTTGTGATTTGGATGTGTGAGTGCGGCTGGTTTGTTTCTATTAGTTTATGTTTGTCAATGGGTGTTAATTTTTTTTTGCTTGAAATAAATGAATTTATTATTATTATTTATAAATCAAATAGGCCAACTCGACAATTAATACGGCTATAGTGAGTAAAAATAATGATATTCAAACATATGATTTTGGTTAGGCTTTGCAAAGAGGGCTGCCCAAAATCAACGCCTAGCAAAAATGTAAAGCGATTAAAGGCCATAACACTACACAGAAGCCAAGTATCTTTTAAGGTCTATCTACACATACAATTATCAAAGCCGTGCCCGGGACGTGACAGGCCCGTGGCACACACAGGGCAGGCATGGAAGCTCCGTCGCCGGCCCGGATGCCTAAATACAAAGGCGGATGCAACACAGACAGTAGAATAGAATAGAATAGCTGTTCTGTAATGCAACCACGTCCGTATGAATAAAGCATTACAAACACGATTACACCACAGACATTTGAAAACTGCAATGTGATCGGCTCCGAAAGACATTGTTTTAACAAAAACGACTGCAATACAGTACTTCTTAGTACTCGCTCTGTCTACACTGCAGGTATCAAACTTATTTGCGACGTAACACGCCTTGTGCTAATACTAAATAGCCTAGCTGTGAGCAACTTTGAAGTATCGCTTGCCAGCCACTGCCGTGGCACCGCACGCTCGGCTCGCGCGCGGTTGGTCACAGTTCTAACTTAACCTAACCCACTACAAACCGTTGTGTTGCAGCTCGGACGGACTATTAGTGCTTTAAGGCTCTGAAAAGAGGCAAATGATAAAAGTAGGCTTGTCTTAAACAAAAAAATTGCCAAATCTATATATTTTGTGGCAGCGGAAAAATATATGTTATTCTTGAACATGTTTCTCGGAAATTGGTTGTTACCAAAACACAATTAGAAAAAAAATCTCTATACAAATTAACGGTAAACTAACCCTTTACTTTGAGTTTCAATCCAAAATATCTGTATTAAATTTCAACGTACGGTTGGTATTTCATTAATAACAAGAACGTCTTACTTGTATGCAGAACTTGGTTGTTTTTTTATTTTCGGTTACACAACTAATTTTTGAGTAAATAGATAATTGCTTCATATTTTGCAATAAATTACAAGCGTTGTGTCATCGTGCTTCTCTTTCTGCAGTATGCAGTCTGACAGTGACCGCGGTTTAGCTGTTGTCAGCGTCTTAAGCCATTCGCAAGATAATGCAGCACAGACTATGAGTGTCCGTGTTGCATCCGGCTTTTTTATTTACGCAGCCCGGACATGAACGTGTGAGTTCATATAAAATGTACACACTGATATTTTTTTGAGCCCGAAAAAGAGCACGGGCCGTTCAAATCCTGGGTACGGCCCTGATATACATGTGTGTATAGAACTTAACTTTATACTTCTTCTTCCATTTAAATAAAGTCCCATACAAAATAGTAAGCTAAAATAAATACAGATTAAAAATTAAAATGGCCGCTACGCCTTACGCCACAGCACCTGGCGCGGTAATATAACTCGGTGACGGAGTAGGCCTGTGCTTCATCAAGTTATAAGCCCTGTTGGAGGCCCAGTCCTTGCCGTAACCCCCACTGGCTGAATGGGCATAATTGTTGCTGTAGTCGGCTGCTGAGTAGTCAGTGCTGTCACTGGCACCGAAGTACGAGTAGGACATCGGGTGATGATGCTGCTGTAAAGACATAGAAAGCGAGCATTATTGACTGTTCAGAATTATCAGATGAGCTGCGGGTTGGGTCCCGTTGAATGCTATATGCCATTGCGGCAGGCCGCGACGAAGAAGAGATAAAGGGATGAAGAGAGAAGACCTTCCACCTTCGTTACCGTGCGGTAAAAACCTCGTAAAACATTACTAGAACAAACAAACACAACTCTAAGATGCTTCTAATGCCATCTATTGATGATAATGAGAACCTTGGGAAACATCGACGACGGCCATTTTACAGACAGTTTTTATATTCCCTTGTAAAATCTCGTTAATTGCAATCACAAGGCTTTCACAGCACGACGATGCTATTTAGTAGGTTCTTAATATGAGTACTCGTACTATACTGGAAATTCAGCATTCAATTTCCAATCCCTCACAATCAAAATGTATCAATCATCTTTAGAAACAATGTTGCCCACGAGAAGTGTGGTATTAAACCACCAGTCAGTCTCTCTTTAACATTAGTGTGTTAAACGTGTCAGAGCGTAGGTTATGCCGAAACTGCTATACCAAAAATGGAGGAGTAAAATATACATTTCATTGAAGCAATGCAATTAGTTTTTACACCACGTGGCACCTTTCAGTGAAGGGCGTCAAAGAATTGAATGTTTTATTTTCATATTGCCCTTAGATCGTATAAAGGCACGTACATACGTGCCTTTATCTTTACAAATACTAACCGACTTTCATTTTTTCCGACTCATTGTAATTTTGGTGTGCAAGTTATATAAATTCAGATTTGAAGAAGAAAATAATGTTTTTTTTTAAAAAAAAAAAAGGAGTGCCGTTCTAACAAACTGTTACATACATAGATTTTTGTCATTTACTACCTGACCATTGCTGTGTATTATTATTTATGATCTATGTACTATGACAATAATACACAGTATCTGGCAGTCGCAACGGGTCGCCAGATGCCCAAAGTCTGAGACAACCAGTCTTACCAAAGGGTGTCGTGTTATCCAGTAACTAGGTTTGTGGAGGTCAAATACGCAATCGCTCCTTGTAAAATACTGGTATTCAGCTGCATCCGGTTAGACTGGAAGCCGACCCCAACATAGTTGGGAAATGGCTAAACAGATGATGATGATCTGGCTCTGGATGATATGACTCAAGGCAAGGCCTCTGACTAATGAAGATTTTTCAACCTATGACATACTCACCGTATAAAATGCTATGATGAGTCATAATAATGACAAATCATAGTTGCACAATGCATACAAACTACTTGGAAATATGTAAAACATTAAATAACTTGCTTATCATTGAATTAAAAGTGCTGAGCTCAATAAATAAAGTTTTATGTGAGCCTAGTGTCGTCAGGTTGCTTTGCCCTGTGTAGAATACATTTTATTTTATTTCCCTATAAAACTATTGGGACTGAATTAGATCACGGAATCACCGATAGCCACCGTGTTTACACCAAGGTGTGAAACATGTATTCCCTGAGACATGTCGTATTGTGTTTGCTTTTATTGTTTACACCTAAAAAAGTTTTTACAAAATATCGCTTTTCCCGATGCAATGACCTTAATTGCTGTGGAGTTCTCCTGGTGAGAACCAGGAGAACTGGAGCTGATTGTGGAGTCAAAATCAGCTCCACTACTTCTTAAGCATTGTGACGAGCATACTTTCCTTAGAAACCATATTAAAATACCTAATCGAATCGCAACCCGTGAAATACTTATTATTAAGTAGATCCGGTGGCCATCTGTGTTCTTCATTATCAGTTCTACTTCACCGAATGGTGCTTTTCGAGAGCAAATGCACGAGTTACTATAAAAAATACCCAAATCGCTATAGGTGTGTTTATAAAATTGTGGATTTCCCTCGATTTCCATGGGAATCATCAGATTCTAACTTGGTAACATGGGACCACCTCGAGAGCATACCCTTTCAAAAAAATAAAATAAAATCGGTCCACAATTGACGGAGAAATCCGTGATAACACATTTTTTTAAACATACAGACGAACATATTATATAACCTCCTCCTTTTTAGAAGTCGGTTAAAAACAAGTTGTAAAGACGATAATTATATAGTTTTACACAAAACTTGTCAAAAATGTCAAAACGGTGAACAAAATATTAGAAACTACAGCATTCGTTTGAAAGAAGTGCATGTTACTACCCAACTGCTTCAAAATAAATGATAATTTATCAATGAGTATTATCTAATATCAAGAAGATTCTCCTAAGAACACAATCATATTGCAACCAGCCATCCATCTACTAAACCTAATCATAATACATCCCAGATAATGTGTCGCAATGGTTTTGAGAAGGCCCTTAGTCAACCGGAGATGTTCACAATCATAGAGATGATGCACTAATTAACAATCCAAATTGAACAAACAAACATACTCTTCCATATTTGTGGCACTTCATAAACAATTTCGTACCAAGGACATTGGTATCTGTAAAAGCTCGTATCAAGTGGATACAGATAAATTTATTTATTTTGATGCGTTTGTGCGGCAAGTGGTTGATAAAGAGCTGGGATTGCGTTTAGATCCTCTATGAGTAACGGCAGATACATGGCAAAAAAATAAAGCTGTAGGGAATAGAAACTTGACAAAGGTAGATAATATGAAGACCCGAAGAAAAAGAGAAAACTGATTAGCGAAGATTGAGCAATAAAACAATGAATGGGCAGAAGATATCTGACCATCATAGGGAAGAAAACAATGAGTACAGGAAAAAAAAACTGGTCAATGATTAGGCAGATATCAGCAGTGGTTCTTATGATTAGACGAGTGGGCAGATAATAATTGGGAATAAGAATTAAAAGTGAAGAAAATTAAAAAGACTGAAAGAGACCATTCATGTTTTTAGTGAAAAACATAAATAGCAAAAAGCACGTTCTAGCTTGAGTAAATAATAATGAAGATCCTATAGAAATATATAACGGATTTTCAATATTCCACGAGATCTGAGGCAAATTTTGAAACAACTAAAGCAAACAATCCAGTCGTAATAACCACTTAGAATCCCAAACAAATTTCAACCTTTGAATTCAATATTAAATGATTGATAATCTCTTCAGTACAAAATTGCCTTCAATAACGATTGATTAAAACTGCAATACGCTTTCATAATGGGCTCCCATTGCTAATTGCTTTGGACCGACGAACCTCAATAAACGAATCAAAGTTGTTAAAACGAAACACATTTCGGTTTAATTAATTTCTGATTGAACGAATTTTGTTCGGTACTTCAGCGCTGAAAACAACTTATGATTTTTTTTGGTTTTATAGATATTATTGCTGTGAAAATCACGAGTTTCAAATTTATACATTTTTTTTATCGCCACTATTGTTTGATTTTCTTATTGTCATAGGCCTGTGCTTTATCATAATTTCAGCCGAAAGACGTCCACTGCTGGACATAGGCCTCCCCCGACGGGGGGTTTGCCATAATCGCTACGCTTGTCAAGCGGGTTGGTGATCGCAGTTTGGTGTTAAAATGCTTAGAGAACGCTTCCGCCCATTCTCTAGTAAGTCCCTTAGTCGTCTTTTACGACACCCACGGGAAGAAATGGGGTGGTGCTATTCTTTACGTCCGGCATCACACAGACAGTGTTTTATCATAATTATATCCATGCTAACACAAAAAATGCGAAAGTAGTTATTTCTGTCTGTCTGATAACTTTTCTCGCCTAACTCACTGAATCGATCGTAATGAAATAGGTAGCCTGGATAACAGCCCACTCCCTCTCACAGAAAGAAGGCCTGTTTCCCAGCAGTGGGAACGTTAGGCTACTAACGAGCCTGGTACCTGGTGAAGGAATTAGGCTATTTTTCGTCTTGGATATTATTTGTATTTAAATAATGAAATACCAAAACACATAGACGAAGTGGCAACAGCTATTTTTCTTATTTATTATTTTACTAGTTTCTTCCGGTGACTTCGTTCGCGTGAACTTCCGGTCCCCGACCCACCATGTCGCATTCCATCGCCCGCTCCCGCTATTAATTAGTTTTCGCTTAGCGGTCTTTCTGATTTTTAACCGACTTCCAAAAAGGAGGAGGTTATAATTATGTTCGGGTGTATTTTTTTTTATGTAAGTTCACCGATTACTCCGTCAATTGTTGACAGATTTTGAAAATTCTTTTTTTATTTGGGAGGGTATGCTCCCGAGGTAGTCCTATTGCCACCAAATCAGAATCTGATGAGGGGATCCCATGGAAATCGAGGGAAATCCTCAAATTTTATAGGCATACCTATAGCGATTTGAGTATTTTTTTTGTAACTCGTGCATTTGCTCTCGGAAAGCACAATTTGATGAAGTGGAACTGATGAAGACCACAGATGGCCACCGGAACTACTTAATAATAAGTATTTCACCGTTGCGATTCGATTAGGCACTTTAGTATGGTTGATAAGCAATTTATGCTCGTTAAAATGCATATGGTGAAGTCAACATCAGTCATCCTCAACAATTAACGCCCCTGCATCGGGAAAAGCAATATTTTGTAAAAGTTGATGAGCATTTAACATTAGGCTATTATAAATTAGATAAATTACAAACTGCCCGACTAAAAAGTGAAAAAAAAAACAACCGACTTCCAAAAAAAAATACAGTGAAAAATAACTTTAACTTTGGAAGTCGGTGGCAAAAACTAAAATACAGATCCAAAGACACAAAGACACCGACTTCTGAAGTTCGAGTTATTTTTCACTTTGTAGTGTTTTTTTTTTTGGAAGTCGGTTGTATTTTTTTGTAATAAGTTTTTTTTTCTTTTTGCTCGGCTCCTAATGCTCTTAAATAGCTATAATCTTCCTTAAAAATTGGGCTATCAAATGCAAACAGACTTTTTTCAAATCCTACTGGTAGTTCCGGAGATAGCGCGTTCAAATAAAAAAGCAAACTATTCAGCTTTATAGATTCGATTTGCTTAAAATTGTGAAGTGTTCGTGACTATAATGTTATATAACGTTATAATATAGTGACTGTAACGTTATATAAATATTCAACGAGCTTTGGGTCTATTATCTTTCCAATTGCATTCCAATCTTCACATGAGGTACCCATGGCTACATTATTGACACAAAATCATCACACCAAAACTTTTTTTTCCTTCTGTATTCTTCAAAACCCATATTTTTGGAGTGATCTAAAGATTATTGCGTACAATCTCGTCTAAAATTACCATAATTGCCTACGCACGTGATGTCGGCCTCCATTTTGTGGTCGGAAACCATTTTGTGGTCACATTATGTCATCAAATTTGGCGATAAGCCCCGATTTTAGTTAAAAACTGGTTAAATATGCAATAACTTCTTGTAACACATGTAATTACAAATATATGTAATTATTATTGTATTTGTAGACAAATGCTTGTTATCTGTCCGTTTCTGTGTGATTACAATTTTAATTTATTATGTAATTCGATTTTTAGTTCCGTCGCCCTTGCCAGAAATGTGAGTGAACAAAGGCTTTCTCTTTGCCCGTTACATAAAATGTCTGAAAGACATAATATTTAAGTCTGAAAATAAAATGATTAATAAACCTATCCATTTCATACTAATGACGTCAAACTGGATTTCCGAAGGAAATCACCCATAATGAAAGACCCACATGTACAGAAAAAAGGATGGTCTATTTTCAGTCATTATGCTGTTTTAAATCAAAAAATTTGAATTGTAAGTAATTAATAAATAAAATCTAATTTTCTTTCATTCTTTCAAAACTAGAATGCTGAAGTTTTTTTTTCCCCAACTACAAATTATTTTTATTTATTTATTTATTCATTCAGTAGTACACTTACATTTTTACATTTATTTTTTTGTTTGAAGGGGGGGGCTATCTTTGGAACTAGCAGTCAGATTTTATATATTCGTCATCTTATTTTGCATTTGATAGCCCAATTCTTGAAAAACTTTATAGGTTATTTAACAACACACCTTAGAAGCCTACTTAAACATTACTATATAGCATTATAATTTAGTAATAATTGTATAGATCAAGAAATATATTAATATTTTTTTTAAACTATTTGCATAATTAGACATAATATATTTATAATGCCTGCTACTTAGTTTCGTAACTGCCTCATCAAAACCATTGAAAGCTTATAAATATGTTTAATTTATTTATTAGCAAAATAATTTATTGATTGTTTACTATTATGTACTTATTTTGAAATTAATTTTAATAATTAGTAATTAAATAGATACAATTTTATTAAAACTATTCATACCTTGCAAGCCTTCAAAGTGCTCAGCACACTCGGCAGCAACAAGGCAGCGATTAGCAGCAATTTCTTGATCAGCAGCACTGACAGCAGGATGGGAATCAGCAGCAGCTTCAACTTCAGTACTGCAAACAGAGTCAGCAGTGGCACTATTACTGCTAACTTCTTCTTCTTGCCTCGGGCTGGAAATTAAAAGATTTTTGTTGAGTACATTTTAGGGAACTGAATACGTAGTCTCTTAAAGATCAACCGTGAGCAGTATTAGATGAATAAAGTAATGATAAAAACGTTTGACAAGCTCACCAAGATCACCAATCGGTGATAGTAGTAAATTATTTACTTTGTGAGTAAGTTTCATTTACACAGCAGGAGTTATTTAAATTTGTTGGAGAATGTCTCATCTTTCTTCTTTTTTTTTATTTTATGGGTAGGTACTTATGATATATTTCTTCTATTATTCTTTCTTTAGCTAGCTACAGTAGATACGCAAGGCATGTTAATGGTTTGGTATTAATCAGCTCAGAAATAATATTGATTTTTGTCTGATCCTTTGATAAACGTATTTATTGTAGTTATTAAGGCTAGGCCTAAGCTGATGAATTAGTCATACTTAAATACTCGGTTTTGCGGTATGGCATTATTTTCTGGGGGCAGTCTACCGATAAGGAACTGGTATTTAGAATGCAAAAGCGATGTATAAGGTCAATGTGCGGTCTTAAAACAACAGATAGCTGTCTGTCCTATTTTCAGTCTCTAAAAATTTTAACTTTTCCTTCTTTGTACATTTTGGAAACAGCTCTATTTGTAAAAAACAATCCACAATTATTTGTAAAACTGTCAGCAGTTCGAAAAAATCCGATACGGACTAAATATGTAAACAAACTATGCCAAGTGAAATGTAAAACCGCACTTATGAAGAAAAGTTTTTTTGGTATTGCCCCACATATTTATAATAAAGTACCTGATGTAATAAAAAATATGACTGTAATAAAATTTAAAAGGGCACTAAACAAAATATTAATTGAGAAAAGCTATTACACAATTGACGACTTCCTTAATGATAAATCCCTGCACTGATTGATAAACTATTATTATGATTGACATACATGTTCCTATTCTGACACTTTTTATTCTGATTGATACTTTGACATACTTTATTATATTTTTGTGACATTAATGTGAAAATGTTTCTACTGAATTAGTCTGTTTTTTTTGGAATTTTAATGATTTGACATTCATATTTATTCGGTATCAATCGATTTTTTTTTGGAATTGAATATTATTTGCATGCCCATGAGACGGTAGAATATGGAGGACTACTTTTTAAGAAAACAACTATGTACGAATTACCCATGTTTGCAAAAATAAATGATTTGATTTGATTAAGTGAAGGCTAAGCAGACAATTGCAGCTCTTGCTTGACTTGATTTAATTGTAAAAGAATCCTCTACGGAAAGTTAATTTCTAACACTTTGATGGCCTTTTGTACTCTCCATTGCGTATTTACCATTGATCCTTAAATATACCTAATTAATTATGATCGTAGTCACAATCGTGCGACACAAATCAAATAATTATAAAAATCAAACATTTTACTACTAATCGCTTAGCATTTACATCTGTAACTTCACGCCCCAAATTCTACGGAAATCGTAGAGATTCAATTACACAGTCGTTTAGTTTGGACCAAAACATCTGTCAGAACGGGTCAGATCCCACGTTTTGACCCCAATACTTATGACCCCGACGATCTATGGTAATTACGATGATGTGGTTATTATTTACGACTGTTAATTGCTCTTCTTTATGGTCTAGTTTCATTGATAGGTCATTTTTTGTTTGTGGAAATGGGGTATTGGTTATGGGAGTGATAACTGTTAGTTTAATGGGTTATTGAGATGATTTAGTTATTAAACCAACTTTATACTGTTTTTATTGATAGGATCGCCTTTGATTTGACCACGATCTCACCTGAACTTAGTTATCTTTATTAGCTAACTCGTTCTACGAAAATATTTTTTGTATTTTTGAATACAAAGTGTAATTTGTAATAACTGTACTCCTCATTATGAACAAATTTTACTGTGGGACCAACCGTGACTGCGAAAAAAATCTGCCTTTCCATAGATTTTGTCGAGTTACCTAAGGGAACATAAGCAAGTGCACATATTATGCATGTGTGTGTTTATGTATGGAGCAGCAATTTTTTTTCGCGATTACCAGTTTTGTCCAATATCAAAAGTTATTCATAATTATGGGAATAAAAATACTAATAGCGTGCAGAAGTAAATAAAAATAAGTCAAACGATACAACAGTGACTAATGACTAAGTGACAGTGTTATCTACGAGTGTTATAAACAAACTATAAAGATATGTAACATCAAAATTCATAAAACTTGAATCACAAAAAACACAATAAATGAAAAGCAGCAAGTGTTAAAAAACAGTACCTAAGTAATAAATTAAACTCAAGTGACACCTACAACAGTGACTTTCGATAACAAGTAAATACATAAAAAAAAAAAAAAACTTTTAATACATCGTCAATCAAGAAACAAATAAACAAAACAAATAACTCGGAAACGTAATACATGTGAACTTGATATATTTAAGCAGTTAACAATATACAAACTTCACGAAGGTGCATAAAAAGCGTAAAAGCTAGTAACTTCCAAAATAAAAACAAAGTGACCAGTGTTTGACAGTGAAAAAATTCCAATCGCATGAGTCATTATAACCGTCTTTGTTTCGTTCAAATATTGGATCTTATCACTACAAAAATTTAACATAAAATTTCAACACCATTAAATAAGTTAACTTGGTTCGGTGGCATAAGAAGCTACACTTTGATGTTCGTAGAATGGTCGTAAGTTCAAACCGCACCACACATCGTCTCTTTTTGTGAATTCTAAAATTCTATATTCTCACATTAAGTAACACACAGACCGCATTTTAAACTACCGACTAATTTGAATTATAATTTCCTTCACCAATTTCACATCAGAGGGCGCTACAATAACCTCGAGTAAAGATGAACTCAAACAGCAATAACATTACCTACCGTAAACCTTGTAGATCAAGCTCACTAACTGACTTAACTAAAAATGTGACTATCAACAGCGAGAAAACTATACTGGACACAACAATGATGAGTATTCGTGACAGCTTCCATGATACAATAGACGACGTACGTGAGTTAACCGAAGAAAACAAAACACTTAAAAACCAATTACTAAGTGCACATAAAGAAATAGAAGACTTAAATACTGAGAACTTTCGTCTCAAATTTGACTTACAAAATATGATTAAGACTGTTAACACATTAAAGAAAATATGCTCAACTCCCGAGAAAATAAGTACAACCCCGACCCGAAAAAACCAAACTTTGCACCGAAAATGCTCACCAAATACAAATAAACTCATCAAGGATCATGACCAACAACCACATCGCCTTGAATGCATGGCTAACAAACAAAATAAAGAGACACAAACTACAACTACTTATAGCCACACTCAGACACCAAAGGAATCGAAAGATATGCCTCCCTCGATAACACCAACAAATTTAGTATCGAAGCCTACGCAAAAGAATAAACTATGTATCCTGAGCTGTAGCCAAATCAAGGGATCCAAACCTTTAGTTGAGGATTTTTTTCCTGAATTATTTCACTACTGCCATTATATAATGCCCAACTGTACCCTAAACCGACTCGTAAGCGGTATCGAACGAAAACTTGAAGACTTTACCATAGACGACTATTGCTTACTTTTCATAGGAGAAGACCATATTGATATATATGATAACAAATATATAGACGTAATAAATATGTTAAGTGAATCTCTCCGAAAAGTATCACACACCATAATCTGTCTTCCTACGTATAAAACAGGATCACTAATTTACAACTTTAAAGTGGAGATGTTCAACAACCTTCTTCATTTAGACAACCAAAATCATAGGTACGCTTATATCTTCGATAGCAATCGTGACCTAACACCTGAGATGTTCTCCTACACTACGGGCAGTACGGCATGAAGAACATATATGAAAATGTTATGAGTAACATTTTGATTGATTTGAATCTTTATGGTCAAACGAATAGCCAGGTAAATAGCAACGTTACACAAGAAAGCGTCTTCAACGGTACAAATGCAAGTGTAAAGGAAACTTCGAACTTTTTTCGTATACAATAACCTATATATTCTGCATCAAAATATTGCTGGACTCCTAAACAAAGCAGATATCCTTAATATTTATTTGGAAGAACTAGAGAGTAATAGAAAAAGGATCGATGCTGTGTGCATAACTGAACATTTTATGACACATGAACAGGAAGAACTATTGAACCTACCAAATTACAGCCTAGCAACTAGTTTTTCCAGAGGATGTCAAAGAGGTGGCGCATGCATTTTAACTAGAACTAACCATAAATATAAGGTGCTAAATATAAGTAAACACTCTCTAACTAACATAATTGAATGCTGCGCGTTAGAATTGACAGAACACAACATTATTATTGTATGCATATATAGGGTGCCTCAATCTAATTTAGACAATTTTTACGACAAATTGAACAACATTTTACATTTGGTATGTTTAAAACTAAGTAAAAAAGTTATTTTATGTGGGGACTTTAATACTAATATTTTGAAAAGAAATATGCAAACTTTAAATTTTGAGTATACACTGCTAAGCTATAACTTAAAATTACAATTTTCTCAACCCACTAGGCTAAGCAGTAGGACATGTTTAGACAATATTGCACATAATGTAAAGGGCTGTAAAGGAGAAATTATAGAACTCGCTTTGTCGGATCATACGGCGCAGCTTTTGAAATGTCCAGTGAAGAAAACATTTGCTTTAAAGTGCTGGCGAGTTAAAAGAAGAAATTATTGCCAAGAAAATGTAGAAAATTTTAAAAACAGCATAAAATGT
Source organism: Tiliacea citrago (assembly GCA_963921375.1). NCBI lineage: Eukaryota > Metazoa > Arthropoda > Insecta > Lepidoptera > Noctuidae > Tiliacea > Tiliacea citrago. The sequence goes on from OY992802.1 coordinate 2,744,554, forward strand.
CTCACCTTTTCAGATATTTATACCACCAGTGATGTTAACAAGGCCTACAAACATTTTCTAGACTTATTTAAATGTTTTTACAGTCTCTGTTTTCCTTACGAAATGAGAACAATATCCATTACAAAAAAAGCAAAATGGATCTCTAAAGGGATAAGAAAATGCAGTAAAAGGAAACGGCAATTGCTATGGCAATACAGAAAAAACCCCACCTCGAAGAATAAAAATATATTCAGCTAGATTTAAAAAAATTATATCATTGACACAGAAATCACAAAATAACTATTATATTAAGACCTCGCAAAATAAATCGAAAGCGGCATGGACAGTAATTAACGACTCAAAAACCTTTTTTCCTAAAGAGCCAATAACAGAAATTCGAACAGGCTCAAAACAAATAACAAACCCGTCAGAAATAGCAGAGTCCTTTAACAATTTTTATGTTGACCAAGTTACCGAACCAAAAAATAATGCAATTCCACAAGTTCCAATACACTTCAACACCTCTAGTTCTTTATTTATGGAACCAACTATATCGCAAGATATAATTTACCATATAAACTCACTCAATAATACAAATAGCGTAGGTTATGACGGAATTAACACTAAGGTTATAAAAGAAGCCGCTCAATATATAGCTCCACATCTCAGTCACATCATTAACATCAGTATCTCTAATGGAGTTTTTCCCGAAGCCCTAAAAACTTCCATAATTGTCCCATTATACAAAAAACATGATAGGCAATATATGGCTAACTACAGACCTATTGCCTTGATACCTGTCTTCTCAAAAATATTCGAGAAAGTAATTTATAAATCATTATATACATACCTTGAGAAGTCAAACATATTAGTTAAAGAGCAAAAGGGATTTCGTAAACAGAAGACAATAAATATGGCCATACATGATCTTCTTCTCCCTGTTTTATCAAACGTGGACAAAAGAAATCCTGTATGTGCTATCTTTATGGATCTTACCAAGGCCTTCGGTTATGTGGATTACGGAATACTGTTAAACAAACTGGAAAAATATGGTATAAGAGGAAATGTACTTAAACTGTTCGAATCTTATTTGGTGAATCGAAAACAGATCGTAGAAATCACACAAATATCTACAAATAACGGTTACGTGAATAAATATCGATCCAAACGTAGAACAATAAAATACGGCGTACCTCAAGGCAGTGTGCTTGGACCACCCCTCTTTTTGATATACATTAATGACCTTCCCGGACACATAAACCATCCTATGGTACTATTTGCTGACGACAGCACAGTAGTAGTTCAATGTGACGATAATATGACTTATGAGAATGAAATAAATATGCCATTAAATAGAATAATATCTTGGTTCAACAATAATAATCTTTTAATTAATTTAGACAAAACTAAAATCATGCATTTCTACCAAAGAATTCCAAGTAAGATTCCTGAAATTCAGTATTTAGGGAGTCCAATAGAGTCAACTACTGTCGCCAAATTCCTTGGCATCGTAATTGATAATAATCTGACATGGAGATCCCAAACAGACGAAATTTGTAAAAAAAATTATATATTTGCATACGTTCTATATAAACTATCAAAGACTGTCAGCCTAGAATCGGTACTAACGGCTTATCATGGTTATGTTGCATCAACGCTTAGGTATGGCATAATGTATTGGGGCAACTCCGTCGATAGAGATTCTATATTTAGAGCTCAAAAAAAGTGTATTAGATCCATGTGTGGCCTAAATAGCACCGATAGTTGTCAACCGTCCTTTAGAAGCCTAAACATTCTTACCCTACCATCACTGTACATCTACGAAACAAATATATTTGTCAAAACACACTTCTCACAGTACAAAGTAGCTTTTAAAAGTCACTATCGAAAACTACGAGACAAAAATGAGTTAGAGCTTGAAATCACACATGGTAGAACAGCCTTAATGAATAAAAGCACTTTCTGTATGGCCACAAAAATATTTAACAAGCTACCTGAGACATTAAAATCGTTAAACCTGGACAAATTCAAAAAAGAGCTTATGAAAATATTAATTGATAAATGTTACTACTCGATAAAGGACTATTTGGACGACAGTTCTATAACGCCTCCTATAGATAATAAGTGTTAGGTGATCTATTTTGACATTACTGTACCTATTTATTTATTTTTACTAATCGACATTGCAATCATAATACATCACTCTAATACATTTTATTGACATTTAACATCTACGAGTATGTGTTACCTTATATTTAATTGTTGACATTGAAGGGATAGTTTATTGGTTTAATAATTGTTTTGACATTTCTGTACTAATTTTAAATTTTATGATTGACATTATTTTCTAATTTTTTTTTTTATTCCTGATATTTTTATTTTTTGTTATTTCTTAAATTTTATTGTTGACAATTTAAAAATATTTATGCATCGATTACACTTTAGGATTCTTGTTTTTTATAATTTTAATTGATAATAGTATTTGTTGCACGTAGATAATTAATAATTAAATGTAAAATTGATCATCATATTTGTACACCAAATGGTAAAACATAGAGCGCATATGAAAATGTAACACCTGTTTGTAACCACCTAAGTTAACAAATAAAGAATCTGAATCTGAATCTGAATCTGGGTTTAATGACCCCTAAAAGGTTTTAAGTTATAACAATTACACCCTATATTTGATAGGATTACGTTTGGCCACTGATGGTATGCGCCATGCGGTGATGTAGTCGACGGTAGGTAGTACACGCTTGCCTACAAGAACCTATACTCCATAGGTAAAGGTAAACAAATCGTAAAAAGGGTTTTTATAGATGACACTTTCTTATTTCAAAAATACGTTTATAACCAAATTAAATTTATTTTTATTTTTAAGATAGTTTCATCTTTTATTACTGTATGTTTAAACTTTATCATTTATTCTTAAACTTCTCTTCGTAGATATAATTGCTTTACCACATTTTTTTTTGTTAGATTTATAATAATACTATAATATTTTGTTTAGTTATCTGTCTATTGTAAAGAGCCCAAAAAGACAAGATCTCTAAACGTCAACGAAATAAAACGTTGCTAAATTGAAGAGTACAACTGTGACGTAGCATGACAACTAAAGTGCCAGGTATTACGTTTAGTCGGTTACTTGACAGCTCTCTCGTCACGTGATTTTTTTTTGTTTACCTTTATTAAACCAACGGAGTATAATCATTCGTGACTTGAAGACTTCCAGGCTACAGCTTATTTACTAACGATTCGAGTCTAATTATTATCTGATACCTAGTATACAGGGTGTAACTAGACCCATCACATATCCGTTATATACGCATTATGTACATCAAACTATTTTTTTTTTGTTTTGTAAACTCGTTGTTTACGGCAGCTTGCAGCATAACGCATGCAAAACGTTGTGGTGCAGGAGTTGAGTGGGATATAACATTTAAAACTTGTTTTCTAAACAATAATTGAAATGACGGGCAGTACAAGTGTCTCTCGGCTTTGTTATGCGTGTTTTATACACCCGTTAGAATGGAATATTTTAACTTTGCATAAAATATCACATCACATCACACTAATTTTATAAAGGCGACAGTTTGTGAGTGTGTGTGTATGTTTGTTACTTCTTCACGCTCAAACGGCTGGACCAATTTTGATAAAATTTTGTATGGAGGTAGCTGACACCCTGGATAAGGACATAGGCTACTTTTTATCCCGATATTCCCACGGGATCGAAACTTACGCGGGTGAAACCGGGAGACGCAGCTAGTGGTGTATAAAAGAACTTGAATATAAATGGTTCCACAAATTTTGCTAACTTTCGTTCGGAAAGTAAAATCTGATTCATGTTTTTACGATTTGCAACTCATAAAATTATGTCGTTTTACTCCTTAACAGTTCAATTTATACAACACTAGTAAGGCTAAATTTTACATTCTGCAGTAATACTTAAAACAACATTCCTTGCCAACAATTTTGTTGTACAAACATGAACCTTTTTGTATTCACCGCAGAGATAAAGTTAGGAAATAGCTGACGTACTTGGCTAAGATACAAAAGAATGATGTGCCAAATGTTAAAAAAACTTTATCTTGATGTATGATTGCTGTGTTACAAAAACGCTTTAAGAGGAAGCTCTATTTACAAATTAAAAACTTATTAATTTTGGTTTAAGACTAAATTACAGTTTAGAAGAAACTAAACATTAGGTAGGTACTAAAAAAACTTTGACCGATCGATTTTATACAAGAAAATTAAGTAAGAAAAGATGTATAAATACTTTGTAAGAGTATCCAATCTACATAAATATAAATGAATGAGTTGTTATGACGCTAACAACAGGTAAACCGCGATCACTGTCATACTGCATACAAAAGAAAGAGAATCGCGATGATACAATACTTGTAATTTATTGCAAAATATGAAGCAATTATCTATTTACTCAAAAATGAGTTGAGTAATCAAAACAACCAAGTTCTGCATACAAAAAAGACGTTGTTGTTATTAATTAAATACTAACCGTACGTTGATATTTAATACAGATATTTTGGATTGAAACTCAAAGTAAAGGGTTAGTTTACCGTTCATTTATATCGAGATTTTTAATTCTAAACGTGTTTTGGTAACAACCAAGTTCTGAGAAATATGTTCAAGAATAACATATATTTTTTCCGGTACCACAAACTATGTATTTAGATTTGGCAATTTTTTTGTTTAAGACAAGCCTACTTTTATCATTTGCCTCTTGTCAGCGCCTTAAGCGCAAAACTCGAGAAGGGCTAGACCAGTTCGGCTAATTTTTATTATTAAATATTCGTTGAAGTCCGAGGAAGGTTCTCGTGAAGAGAAAAGTTTGAAAAGTTGTCGGGAAATTTTAAGATTCGGGAAAACTGAAAGTGCATTTTCTATGGGAATTTTGTATGAATTATTGAAATTTGGACAAGACGTGTTGGGTCAGCCAGTTTCTAATAAAAGTTCGTTCCAGTAAAACACAGGAAAAGTCAAGACATTTTAATCATTTAAGTTTTAAGGTTCGTTACTTAATTTACATAATAATGTCTAAATGTTCATTTTTACTTTTATTTTACTTTAAAGCTTTATAAACATTTGTGAGGAAACCTGCCTGAGTGCCTAAAATGCCTCACTTTACTCTCTCTCTTCTTCTACTCTCACTCTTACTAATCCTACTCGGCGGCATTTGAAGCCAAGTCAGAGGCCCATGGGCGGCATAAAAACTTTGACACCAAATTAGTTCCTAACCACACGACCAAGAAAGTAAGAAGATTTTAACGATTGGTTAGTACACACCTGATTTGGAACCGATTTCACGTTTCTGGATAATTTTAGCCTGAGTTATATCACCGTCATTGTTTTCAATATCTGGGAATAAAAGAAAAACATCGATTTTACTACTTGCTCATATATTTTTTCGTTCATTTAATTTCACTACAGATGTATTGGTTTTCGGTGGTTGTTTCTAAGTAATTTACAAGAAGAAGTAGATACTTTTATTCATTTGGCAACATCTCAAAATTTGGTGTAGCGAAACTGCATATAGAAAGCAATCTAGACTACAAGTTACTAACAAAACTATTCCACCATACTTATTAGTTACGACCTTTTGCCCGCGGCTTCACTTGTATGGAGGTCGGAAATTATCCCACGGGAACATACTACCGAGATAATTAGTAGCCTATGTCCTTTTTCAGGTCATGGTGTACCCATGAACTAAATTTTACCCAAATGCGTTCAGCCGTTTTAGCGTGAAAGCGTAACAAACAAAGAAGCTGACTTTCGCATTTGTAATACTAGCTGCGTCCCGCGGTTTCACTCGCGTAAGTCTCGATCCCGTGGGAATATCGGGATAAAAAGTAGCATATGTCTTAAAGTCAAAGTCAAAGTCAAATTATTTATTTCAAATAGGCACATAGATGGCACTTTTGAACGTCAAAATTTACAAATAAAATAGAATTGATTCTAGTCACCCCTTCCAAAAGGTAGGTTCGTATGGAGAAGAATGGGCAAGAAACTCCACCGTTACTCTTTTAAAATGTTTTACAATATTTGGTATTGGTACATCAATTATATAATTATATGTGAAGACGATGCACCTAGAATAAAATTACTATACCACAATAGGTAAAAAGAAATAATAATGAAGCAATGAGATAAATTAATTATGTGATAGATACATGGTCCTCACATATTTACAAACATTGTAAAAAAAAAAAAAAAAGTTTTCCTAAAATAATCAGTGTGTGAGTTAAGGTAATCACAGAGTGTCAGCTACCTCCATACAAAATGTTATCAAAATTGGTTCAGCCGTTTGAGCGTGAAGAAGTAACAAACATACACACACTCACAAACTTTCGCCTTTGTAATATTAGTATGGTTAGTTAGGATATAGGTAGCGTTTATATTCTTTACGAATGTCTTAGGTACCGAATGTTTAACAAAAATTTGCATATTTTGGAAGTTAAGAAGTGTTTGAAATTTATACAGATTTGCCTAGGACGTACGGGATCGTGTGTAGAGTTGTGGAAAACTTACATCACTTATTGATGGACTGTGTTTGATAAGAGTCTGTTAATAATTATGTGTTAGGGGTTTTGAGGTTGAACCGACTTGATTTAGGCACATTTCATAGAATTCTGTCTATCAGTGTGATGACGCAAAGAGTCTGTTCAGGTTCATGGCCCGAATGTAATCCATAGCAGCGTGTCTTTTATTATTATTTATTTAGGGTATGATGGGACTATCATACGCATTGCGGTCCCTAATTAAAAAATAATTTCAAAAAAAGGTATCTGAAAGCTATACAAAGCTAAAAGACAAAATCTACCATCCCTAAATCATCTAGAAACCACAGATAAATAGAATTAACGAACAAATTACGTACACAACACATTATGTAAACAACATTACCCTTCTTAACAGCCGCAATCGGCTAAACACAAACAATGTACCTACACCAAATCTAAACACTGCCAAGAAGGGTGAATAACATCATTATCGGCGTAGTTACTGTGCTCTGTTTGTCTTTGTGGGCGACCGCAAATTGTGCTTTCACCCTACATCATTATGGTAGGAAATTATATGACCTTTACAAATAAAAAAATGATTCTATATTATTTTTACGTTGCACATTTTACCGTGGCTTAACTAATATTTTAACCACGGCAAAATGTGTTTTCAGTTATTACTGATGTATTAAACTGCAAATGGCTTTAATTATCTTTACAAGACTGTGCGCAGACTGAGGTGAGACTGACTATCGCTCTATAGAAACAATTCAAGCGTGCTAAATCGCTACAAGAGTTTCAACGTCAAACTTGTCTGAATAGACGATGGTTAAAATACCAGCCTTTTATCGCCCCACTGCCAGGGCAAAGGCCTATTCTCCTACAGAGAGGGCACGAGCATTGATCATCCGCTTACTCAAGACGGGCTGGCGATTTCAGACAATAAACTATATGTCCAGGTTTCCTCACGATGTTTTACTTTACACCGATATCATACACATACCTAAATACATACATAAACTCACGCCTTCTTCCCATGGGGTAGGCAGAAACTATGGAACGCCACCTGCTACGCTCCTTACATACTCCTTTTGCTTCGCCTACGTTCAAACATCTGGTCATACACGCATGCCGATTGCGAGTACTACGCACCTGACCTTTCTGAAGAGCATCATCAATTTGGTCACTATAATTATGTCCTCCTAGGGCGTTCCACTCACCTCTACTTTATAAATACCTTTTGTTAGTCGCGTTTCACTCATCCTCTCAACCAGACCAAACCATCTAAGCATACTCTTTTCAATTTTTGTTACTACATCTTCTTTTAAACTGCACCGTTGCCTTATCACCTCATTTTTCAGCCTATCATTCATAGTCACGCCAGACATGCTTCGCAATGAACGTATTTCCACTGCATTTATTCTACTTTCATGCTTCTTTTGCCACACCCAACATTCACTTCCATACATAAGCGTAGGCACACCATTGTGAACAGCCAGTCGAGCCTTTTTAGGCATCGACTGATTGGTCAGAATTGCATGTATAGCACCATTCACTTTATTTCCCGCATTTACTCTCCTTTCCACATCTTCATCAATCTTTCCGATATCAGTAATGTAAAAAAAGTAGAAAGTACACCATTATGAGTTGAAACAGTCACATTGGTACTTGTCCGGATATGAACTCACAACCTCGTGCATGAGAGGCGAGGCCTTAACCACCGAGCCATCACGAAATTAATAACGATAGTTTTAAAAATGTTTTTTTGCTAGTATGCGCACTGTCTAGACCCCATTGTGCAACGACTTGATTATTAAATTATCATTAAATAACTTTTTTAAGCATGACCAACTCAGAGTTATTTAAAAACTAGCTTTCGCCCGCGGCTTCGCTCGCGTTAATTTAGAATATGACAAAATTTTCGGGTTGCACTCTGCTTTTAAAGTGCTATTAATTACATCCCATCACGTAATTCAATCATGATTCGAAAGACACGTGGCGCCATCTATTATCATATTAAGAAAGTTATTGTTGTTTTCCTCGGGAACAGTACCGTTTTTCGGGATGATAGGTACCCTATGTCCGTTTCGGTACACCTGACAAAGTATAATCAAAAATTTCAGGATGATCGGTTCAGTGGTTTAGGGGTGAAAAGGTAACAAACAAACAAAGTTACTTTCGCATTTCCGCTTTTGTTAAAGTTTTCCCAATATTAAATAAACACTAATGTTATTTAAACCACCAATAGAAAATCAGTAAAACAGCGTAAACTAAAGCCTGTAAAGCCTTTCAAATGTATTTATGGCAACCAAGACAAGCGCTTCACGTCCTCTTAGAGCAGGGGTTCCCAAAGTTTTTTTTTTTTATCACGCCTCCCTACTGCCTAAAAAGAAAACACCCACGCCCCCCTGCAGCAGGCACCAGCAACTGGGCTTTCCACGTAATTGTAAAATTCAATAGGTAAGGGTAATAAAGTACAATTTTATTTTTTATTAAAAAATGTATTGTTTTTACACAATTGTTACAAAAAGAGGCAATGTGATGGATGATCTTGCATGTTTTTGACCAGTTTTCCAATTCTGGGTTCAATAGAAGAAAGTGCACATCGTAGTACACTAGCAACTACTTCGTTTTTATTGCTAGAATGCTTTTTTTTTTGTGGGAAATTATCAAATAACTTCTCCCGCTCTGGGCGGAGCGGGAGGGCGTGTCAGACTTTTACTGACTAAAACCCACCCGTGTTCCTTCCGTTGCCTGTGTGCCAGGGCCATGATATACCTTTCGGACAAACTCGCAACCCTGGCAGGCATTGGGCCTAATGGATCCCGTCAATTGGTGCCGACATCTCTTTGAGGCGCGCGTGGAACACAACGCGCCGTCGACCCGGGCCTGGTCCTTATCGGATGGCAAGCTACCCATCGCTCTCCGTCCGTATGCCCGCGCCTACGGTGGCCGGAAATCGGCTTGTGACTCCCGACGCCCGGGGCGTCTCCTGCAGCGACTAAGGGCGCGAGGGCGCGAGCCTTGCCTCACCCTCACGCGTTCCGCCTCCTCCTTCGCGAGCATTACTGCTTCGCAGAAGGAGGTGACGGTCTCCCATGCACTCTCGCTCCGAACCATGGCCTGAACCAGGGCCGGATGCTCGCCGCCTCACGGGAGACCGCAGCCTTAAGGAACGTGCCCACACCAGTGCCCCGTAAAGGGCCATGGATTGCACGATCCCCGTATAGAGCCTCCGGCAGGAGGCATTTGGACCCCCTAGGTTGGGCAGGAGCCGCTTCAAGGCAGCCCCGGCCCGCTCCAGTCTGGGAGCCAAACGTCGAAAATGCTCCACGAAGTTCCACCGGCTGTCGAGGACGAGTCCCAGGTACTTCATCGTTGACTCGACGCCGATGTGAACCCCTCCCGCCGTTATCTGGGATCCCGACAGTGGCGCGTTCCGAGGACCATAAAAACACATGGCCTCGGACTTGTGCAATGCCAGCTCGAGTCCCAATTGCCGGATTCTATCGACGATTGTCGCAACCCCACGTGCCGCCAGTACGGCCGCCGCCTGATGTGACCTCCCCTGCGCCAGGACCAGCGTGTCGTCAGCGTAGCAGACTACGCTGATGCCGCTAGGGAGGTCGGATTGCTAGACTGCTGACAATGCTTTTTCGCACAAATAAGTGCTTGAAAATGGTAAGAACAATTTCAGTGCTTGCTCTGCTATGCTGGGATAAATTTTAAGATTTTTTACCCAAAATAGTGCCCATACATCTTCTCAAAATTATATTTAGCAGCAGAATCATTTTTGATTTCCATATAAAGAAATAAATTTTATTTCAGAAAAACCCTATTAAGGTTCACAAAACAATACAGGGTGGAATTTTGTAATGCCACCTGGAGGGCAAGTACTCTTAATACTGCAGATAGAAAGTTTTACTCAAAGGAAACATTCCTTTATTTTTAAATAGAAAGCAAACCGCATTCAAAGATTTTCGAAAATTCTCTTCTCCCACACCCGGGAACCGAACCGGCTAAAATCTGAAATAATTATACCCTGTACTTTTATTGCATCGATCGTTAGGGTCAAATAGAAGGATGAAATCTCTCTAACAAACATGATAAATTAAATGAAAGGAAAACCAGGAAATCTGAAGTTACAAATTCAATGAGTCAAGTTAAAGCTCTTTAACTAACATCCATCTTTTGTAATGCAGACTCCTTTGCGACATACTCGTAGCTGCGTGTATGAGGTAACTTAAATATGGAATATTAGATTAAAATTTGAAAATTAGATTGTCATAGTTGTTGTTCACATTTGATTGTTTTTACAACTCATTTCACATTTTGTCTCACGGTGAAAATGGCTTATCAAGAACAGTTTGATTTAATGGAAGCTTATTTTTTAAATAACAAAAACGTGAATCTAGCTCTGTGGTGGTATGGAGAGAGATATCAAGACCGACAGGCACCAACTCGGTTCGTATTGAAAAGAATGGTAGAAAATTTAAAGAATACGGGTGGTTTCAAGAAGAGACGGCAAACTATTCAGCAAAACTATTTCGATTTTGAACTAGATGTTTTAACATACTTTGAATCATTTCCAAAGGCTTCAAGTAGAGATGCTGCCGATGAATTAGGAACAACCCACACTCGCGTACTTAAAGTGCTGAAAAAGTATAAGTATAAATGCTATCGTGAAGGTCGGTTGGTGCAAAAATTGCATATTGGGGATCGTGACAGACGATTACAGTTTTGTGAAAACATGCTTGGAGAAATTGACCGAAACCCTAATTTTTTGAGTAACATTGTATGGTCTGAAGAAACCAACTTCAGCAATAATGGCATGTACAATCGCCGCAATAACCATTATTGGTCTCGAATGAATCCTGATCGTGTTCATGAAACCAACAATAAAGTAAGATTTTCTTTCAACGTTTGGTGCGGAATTATGAGAAATAATGTAGTGTTAGTCCACGTGTACGAAGGTCATTTAAACACTGTCAAGTATATTGAAATACTGGATCTCTTAAGAAACGAGTTAAATGGTTTCCCCGAGTAAGAGCGCAACCAAATAATTCTACAGCAAGATGGTGCTCCAGCACATAACAGCAGAATCACTGCTGCCTACATTAATAACCATTTTAATACCTGGATTGGTACAAACGGCACAATCAGATGGCCTGCATTTTTTTTTGTGGGGATATGTAAAAAATCTAATTTACATGAAATCTTATGCGAATGACAACGAGTTGAGAGTTGAAGTTCAGAATACGATTTATAATATTCACCACAACACTTTATTAAAGGTTACTAGAAATGAATTCGTTAAAAGAATAAATTTGTGTATCCAAGAGAATGGAGCCCATTTCGAGCAACTAATTAGTTAGTTTACCATTTTTTGTAAATAATTAAATTAATTTAAGATTTCCTGGTTTTCCTTTCATTTAATTTATCTTGTTTGTTAGAGAGATTTCATCCTTATAATTGACCCTAGCGATCGATGCAATAAAAGTACAGGGTATATTTTTTTCAGATTTTAGCTGGTTCGATTCCCGGGTGTGGGAGAAGAGAATTTTCGAAAATCTTTGAATGCAGTTTGCTTTCTATTCAAAAATAAAGGAATGTTTTCTTTGAGTAAAACTTTCTATCTGCAGTATTAAGAGTACTTTCCCTCCAGGTGGCATTACAAAATTCCACCCTGTATACTTACGTAGCGCATCGAACATGTTTGCTGAAGCACATACAGATAGCTTTCAAGCTATTATGCGAAAAAGAACAGCATCCCTGATGCGAAGGATTCGGGGGAGCACCAACAGCATTTTAATGGTAATTGTTAACAAGTCTGATTGCCCGTTCCTGGGGCACTGGACCTGTATGCACAGTTGCAGGTCTGGTGCAGCAGGGAACGGACATAGTTATAATAATAGGTATTTGAATTAGTTTTATTTTTGTTTTAAGGAGAAATGTTACTAACATAGTTTTATAAGTGTTACTAACAACAATATGAATCATATGTGTTCGAATTAAATAAATAAATAAATATTCTAAGTTACATCTTATCTCAAAGTTAGTTAATTTCGTATAATCTTACGGATCATGTGCCTCCTGTACTAAAAATGGATTTGCTAAGAGCTACCCTAATGTGCTTGCATTGGTGCAGAAAAGCTCAATGCCTTGTTCGCAACAAATCTCGTTAAACTGCGACTGGCTCTAATAAAGTATACATTATTAGTGTTTGCATAAGGTACATATAGAAATGGTCGCTGTTGCGGCCCCATCTGATTAGTGCGTATTGTTAATTTTGAAACAAGTTCAGGACAGTCAATTGAACCATTTGCGATATTAAATGGGTAAGGGCATCATCATCCGCCCAACTTTTCCCCAACTATTGAAGTCGAATTCCCGTCTAACCCGGTAGCTGAATACCAGTATTTTACATGGAGCGTACGTAAAAAATTGCTGAAATTTCAATCACATCACTTAACATAACAGCATAACATTTCATCACGCCTGCAATCCCCGAAGGGTTAGGCAGAAGAGTACCCATAGTACGTCCACATTTCGTCAATTATGTTTAAGTCTCATGTAATAGGGGGCGAGCCTATTGCTATCAACCGGGCACCAGACTCCGAGCGACTGCGAAATTTCTGATAGAAAAACCTAATAACACTTTGCCCGACCTGGGAATCGAACCCAGGACCTCATGCTCAGCAGTAACGCTTGCGACCACCAGACGAACGAGGCATCATTAACTACAAATAAAGTAACCAAGTCATGAGAAATGCTTACACACATATTAAATAAATATTCTCATAAAATAAATCGTTAAAGACACAACCTCTCTCTGTATTATCGGTGAGAACCGTTCAAGCGATGACTTGATAACTAGCAATCTCTGAGAAAGGATTACTTGACGTAAATTAGTTTAAAAGGAATTTAATTTCCGTTATCTTCTAACTCAGACTGCTTTTTGACCAGAAAGTGTAGGAATATTGTTTTGTGAAAATATTGTAAGAGTTTATGAAATTCTAGCAGTTGCCCGCGACTTCCTCAGCGTGCATTTTGTATTTCATAAATATTTAGGATTATTTATTTAGGATTTGTGAGCGACGGTCGCTCACAATGGCTAAAACGCAACCAAAGGGCAATGGAGAGGGCTATGCTTGGAGTTTCTCTACGTGATCGAATCAGAAATGAAGAGATCCGCGGGCGAACCAAGGTAACCGACGAATTGCCAAACTTAAGTGGCAGTGGGCAGGGCACATTGCTCGCAAAACAGAGGCCCGATGGGGCCGAAAGGTTCTGAAGTGGCGACCGCGTACCGGAAGACGTAGCGTTGGAAGGCCTCGTACAAGGTGGACCGATGACCTTGTGAAGGCCGCAGGTATCCGCTGGATGCGGGAAGCACAGAACCGGTTGAAGTGGCGGTGCTTGGGGGAGGCCTATGTCTAGCAGTGGACGTCTTTCGGCTGAAATTATGATTTAGAATTTTATTTTATTAAATAGGCTCATCATTATATGAGACAAAACATAACTGGCAAAATGTAGGTGTTACTATAGGTACACCTCTGCTTAGCCCTTCGGAGATAACAGGCGTAATGTTATGTTTGTGATTTTATGCGTATTTAGGATTAAAAGTAGCACACAGGCACAGGTCCCAGGCTAACTCTTTTTGAAATTTTATTACGATGTGCTCAGTTATTTATTCATGGTGAGTTAACAAACAAAGTCATTAAGACGCTGACAACAGCTAAAGCGCGGTCACTGTCAGGCTGCATACAAAAGAAAGAGAAGCGCGATGACACAACTCTTGTAATTTATTGCAAAATATGAAGGAATTATCTATTTACTCAAAAATTAGTTGAGTAATTGAAAATAAAAACAACCAAGTTCTGTTTACTGTTAATTTGTATCGAGATTTTTTTTCGAAACGTGTTTTGGTAACAACCAAGTTCTGAGAAATGTGTTCAAGAATAACATAAATATTAGAACCAATTAGAACCGTGCACCTAGCTTCTAACGTATCATAAGTGCCCATGTAGGTTTATGTGAAATAAAATATTTTGATTTTTGATTTGCTTCTTTTCACCGCCTTAACAGGCAGATCTATGTCCGCATTTATAATATTGTGTGATCTAGTAGTTACTAGATCTATCACCATCATCTTCCTCCCCTAGTCCCATGTTACTTGTGGTCGGTGCAACACGTTGTCTCCTCCCATTCTCTCCTGTCAACTGACATGCAATCATTCACTCCCTTCTCTGTCATTAAAAGAGACGGAAAGACATAGTTTGCCCCACAAAAAGTACAAAACATGCTTTCGAAGCCAAGGTTGTCTTCCTAGGACCCTTACTTTATAGCAGACTAAATGCAAGAGCCAAATTTTATTCTCTTAATTATAATAATTGCAAAAGAACTCTAAAGGAAGCTCTTCAAAGTTCCCTATGAAGATACAGAGAAGTTGAAAATGTCCTATGAAGATACAGAGAAGTTATTAGTTGTACTTAAATAATTTAGTTCAATTTGTACTACTTAAGTTTAGCTAAGTATTTTAGCAAGTAGGATTTTTGTACTATTTACACCTTTTTAAATACCTATTCGATGACTAGATTTTTGTAATTTATGGTGACTTTATTTAAGGCATATTGTCAGTCGTTTTACACGTGCAGCCTGTGGACCAACTTTACGCAGCGGGCGTACAGCGCTCTGCGCGTGTAGTATAACAATGCCTTCAGGATACTGTTAGGGCTTCCGCGGTTTTGTAGTGCTTTTACTATGTTTTCTGAGGCGCGGACCGATGATTTTTTCGTGATCTTAGGGAAGCGGAGCGCTTCACTATTAAGTCGCCTACGAAGCAGCTCGAACAGTCTCCTGAGGGTGTTGTCCGAGCGGTGGGACCTGTCCCTGATACAGTGGTGGATGCAGCTTCATGTTAGCGCTTCTCCTCGTATTTTTTGACATGCTTTTATGACTGTATTGTGTATGTTTTATTTTGTTATTGCTTGTTTTAATGTGTAATATTTTAATTCATATATTTAATTTAATTGTGACATTGGATATATAATTCTAATGTGTATGTGTAATTTTATTGATTGATAATTATTTTAAAGTCATTTGTTTTATTGAATTTGATTTTTTATATAATGTCGGACGTCTGAAATAAATGAATTATTAATAAAAAATAATAATAATTAATGTGATTATTTAGAAATATTATGTCTTGCCTCGCCTGAAACACAGGATAACCTAGTTCAGGCACATAACTTTTCTAAAGAATATCACCAATAAGGCTGTATGTCTTTCTAGGGAGTACAGCCCGGGAGGGGGTCCCGGCGTTTCCACTCATATTTGCCTTGTAAATACGATAACTATAATAACTAATTATTCTGTTAAAAATATTCATGGAGAAAGCTAGGCAAGCTACATAATCCAGAAAAAAAAATGCCTCATTACATAGCCACCATCACTGCATTATAAAGTAAACATTCGGATTTACCGGTTAATATGAGTCTAAGTACGTAACCGACTATGGGTGGCCATAGGCTATAATAATATTAGTTTCCTTTAGGACGAGCCAACGAGCATATTCTCAATATATTTAAGTTTTCAATATTGGGGTTAACCCACAACGAATGTGAAGAGTTCTACAACAGAGAAAAGTCACAGAAGCTAAAGTAAATATAGTTCCTGATTTGATCATCAACTCAGCTTATCGTAGTCCATAGGCCTCTTCCAGACTGCGCCACAACACCCTGTGCTCCGCCTTCCGCATCCAGTCTGTCCCAGTCACCTTTTTAAGGTCGTCGGTCCATCTAGCTGGGGATGTCCCACACTACGCTTGCCAATGCACGGTCGCCACTCCAGGACTTATCTGCTCCACCGCACCGGCCATCGGTCCTTCGACAAACATGGCCAGTCCACTGCCACTTCAGCTTGCTTACTCTGCAAGCTATGTCGATAGCTCCGGTTCTTTGCCAGATCTTTCATTTCTGATTTTATCCTTTATAGAAACTCCGAGCATAACCCGCTCCATAGCGCTCTCAGTAACCTTGAATTTTCTGACGAGCCCGATTGTCAGAGACCTCGTGTCAATGTCCTGTTTTGATGGTATGACCCTTTGCAAGATGTCATTATTAGAGATTGTTAGAATATGATGAGCTCATTACTTTTCGTCTCGTATAAAAGTAATTCATTTGGCCCCTAGTGAGAAACGATGATTTGACATGATCTTTATTGCACGAAAGGGTTTGGTAAAGTGAAACGATTATTCACCTAACTCACAAAGAAGTTTGCCGAAGGTACAATATATTTCACCAACCGATCAATCAGTTCGTTGAGTTGGAGCCATGTTGGTAAACCATGAAGAAAGTTGACGTTGAAGTGGCAATGAGCCGGCCATATTAGCCGTGGAACCGATAACCGTTAGAGTAGACGTGTTCTTATGTGGAGATCGTGAATCGGAAAATGTAAGGTAGGACTAGAGAATACAATCCCGGGATCCGACCGTTTTCTGGCCCTGAAAATCCCGGGACTTTACTTGGCTAATCTCGGGATTTTCGGGATTGCCACAAACAACTCTAGTTTGTATTCCGTAGTCCGTTGCCCCTTGAAAATAACCTTGCCTAGATTATTTTAATACATTACGACAAAAAGCAACTCATACAATACGTAGGTACCCACTATTTACTACACAGGTACAGTCCTAATAATATGTTTGTCGTAGAACTTAGAAGGGACTTCCCCACTCGGAATACTTTAATACAATACTCTTAAGGTAATTCCCCAACGAACCAACAGGGGAATCACCCGATCATCTCATATCATAATATTGTTGCGGGTATTTCCCGTCGGTCGGGGATTCCCTGTACGAAAGTAAAAATATGCAAATCAGGTTTTATTTTTTTCATTTATTGTTCTGTCAGTGACGGGTTACATAGGCTACGTCAGTGACGACGGGTTACGTAGGCTACGTCATTAAAATTTAAAAGTCAATTATCTGAAATTAAGTATTTCAAATGGCGGGAGACTTTGCTAGACCTACTTTGACCCTATCTTTGTCATCGCCACCTGATATTGCAAAATCTTATACATGTATAAAAAACTGCTTATTCATATCTCCACATTGCTTATTAGGTTAGTACTAAAAGAAACTTAACCAACCATTCCTGGTTCCATAGGCTTAGCATGAGAACCGTAGAGAAGTGTTTTAAAGTAGATAAAAATTACGCTTCTGACAGTTTTCTACGAAGAAAGATAGACAAGCGATTTCTATTCTACAATAGAGTAGAAATAGAAAGCATCATGCTAAGCCTGCTTTTAGAGTTTTAATTTTGTGTAATAAATGAAAATCACTAGTCTTTCAAAGAGCATGGGAGATGGGCTTCCAGTTAATCTTTGAGGATAATTGATGAAATTATTGTTGCTCTGCTATTATTACTATTATACTGTTATTCAGTTTGAAAAGCCTTATCAAATCCCCCTTAAAGTTTAAACTTTAAGTTAGCAATTACCCATATTTATGGGTCTTGAGATACTTAGCTCAAGACACCATCTTGAGATACTTAGCTCAAGATACCATCTTGAGATACTTAGCTCAAGACACCATCTTGAGATACTTAGCTCAAGACACCATCTTGAGATACTTAGCTCAAGACACCATCTTGAGATACTTAGCTCAAGATACCATCTTGAGATACTTAGCTCAAGACACCATCTTGAGATACTTAGCTCAAGATACCATTTATTATTTTATGCCTAGTATCTTGAGATAATGCTTGTGAAGCATTGATGTCCCAATCACCCGTACAAAGGTAAAACTGTGACATTAGGAGGTCACTAGGCAACTTAGACAGATTAGATAATAACTTATTGAAGACTTACTGGACTTACTTATTGTCTGGAGTCGAGTCTTAACTGGGGTCATTGCATTATAAACATCACTGATCGTAAATGCTGTAGAGCTCCAGACCATAATCATGTAAAATATATGGGGAGTAGGTGCCGATATTAATCATTTGCTGTCAATCAATTACCCATATTTATGGGTCTTGAGATACTTAGCTCAAGACACTGTCTTGAGATACTTAGCTCAAGACACTGTCTTGAGATACTTAGCTCAAGACACCGTCTTGAGATACTTAGCTCAAGACACCGTCTTGAGATACCTAGCTCAAGACACCATCTTGAGATACTTAACTCAAGATACCATTTATTATTTTATGCCTAGTATCTTGAGATAATGCTTGTGAAGCATTGATGTCCCAATCACCCGTACAAAGGTAATGGGTAAAACTGTGACATTAGGAGGTCACTAGGCAACTTAGACAGATTAGATAATAACTTATTGAAGACTTACTGGACTTACTTATTGTCTGGAGTCGAGTCTTAACTGGGGTCATTGCATTATAAACATCACTGATCGTAAATGCTGTAGAGCTCCAGACCATAATCATGTAAAATATATGGGGAGTAGGTGCCGATATTAATCATTTGCTGTCAATCAATTACCCATATTTATGGGTCTTGAGATACTTAGCTCAAGACACTGTCTTGAGATACTTAGCTCAAGACACTGTCTTGAGATACTTAGCTCAAGACACTGTCTTGAGATACTTAGCTCAAGACACCGTCTTGAGATACTTAGCTCAAGACACCGTCTTGAGATACCTAGCTCAAGACACCATCTTGAGATACTTAACTCAAGATACCATTTATTATTTTATGCCTAGTATCTTGAGATAATGCTTGTGAAGCATTGATGTCCCAATCACCCGTACAAAGGTAATGGGTAAAACTGTGACATTAGAAGGTCACTAGGCAACTTAGAGAGATTAGATAATAACTTATTGAAGACTTACTGGACTTACTTATTGTCTGGAGTCTTGACTGGGACCAACAGGCCATTGCATTATAAACATCACTGATCATAAATGCTGTAGAGCTCCAGACCGTAGTCATGTAAAATATATGGAGTAGGTATATATTAACTATTTGCTGTCAACCCATATTTATGTGTCTTGAGTTACTTAGTTTAAGATACCATCTTGAGATACTTAGCTTAAGACACCATCTTGAGATACTTAGCTCAAGACACCGTCTTGAGATACTTAGCTCAAGACACCGTCTTGAGATACTTAGCTCAAGACACCGTCTTGAGATACTTAGCTCAAGACACCGTCTTGAGATACTTAGCTCAAGACACCGTCTTGAGATACTTAGCTCAAGACACCGTCTTGAGATACTTAGCTCAAGACACCGTCTTGAGATACTTAGCTCAAGACACCATCTTGAGAGGCTTGTGAAGCATTGATGTCCCAATCACCCGTATAAAGGTAATGGGTAAAACTGTGACATTAGAAGGTCACTAGGCAACTTAGAGAGATTAGATAATAACTTATTGAAGACTTACTGGACTTACTTATTGTCTGGAGTCTTGACTGGGACCAACAGGCCATTGCATTATATAATACAAAAGTAATATACTGTGTACTGTAGGTAATTATATTATATATGTACAATGATATCCACGAACTCCTCCATTTTCGAACAGGCTCATTTCACGTCTAATACTATTTGCCAACCCCAATTCATTTTGTACTTGTACTTCAGGATCTGGGGATTTCATACTCTTGTTAATTTCCAGCTGTAACTTTTCCTTTAATGTCAATTGGGATTGGGAGGTCTTAGCTCAAGACACCTTCTTGAGATACTTAGCTCAAGACACCGTCTTGAGATACTTAGCTCAAGACACCATCTTGAGATACTTATCAATCAATTACCCATATTTATGGGTCTTGAGATACTTAGCTCAAGACACCATCTTGAGATACTTAGCTCAAGACACCATCTTGAGATACTTAGCTCAAGACACCGTCTTGAGATACTTAGCTCAAGACACCGTCTTGAGATACTTAGCTCAAGACACCGTCTTGAGATACTTAGCTCAAGACACCGTCTTGAGATACTTAGCTCAAGACACCGTCTTGAGATACTTAGCTCAAGACACCGTCTTGAGATACTTAGCTCAAGACACCGTCTTGAGATACTTAGCTCAAGACACCATCTTGAGAGGCTTGTGAAGCATTGATGTCCCAATCACCCGTATAAAGGTAATGGGTAAAACTGTGACATTAGAAGGTCACTAGGCAACTTAGAGAGATTAGATAATAACTTATTGAAGACTTACTGGACTTACTTATTGTCTGGAGTCTTGACTGGGACCAACAGGCCATTGCATTATATAATACAAAAGTAATATACTGTGTACTGTAGGTAATTATATTATATATGTACAATGATATCCACGAACTCCTCCATTTTCGAACAGGCTCATTTCACGTCTAATACTATTTGCCAACCCCAATTCATTTTGTACTTGTACTTCAGGATCTGGGGATTTCATACTCTTGTTAATTTCCAGCTGTAACTTTTCCTTTAATGTCAATTGGGATTGGGAGGTCTTAGCTCAAGACACCTTCTTGAGATACTTAGCTCAAGACACCGTCTTGAGATACTTAGCTCAAGACACCATCTTGAGATACTTATCAATCAATTACCCATATTTATGGGTCTTGAGATACTTAGCTCAAGACACCATCTTGAGATACTTAGCTCAAGACACCATCTTGAGATACTTAACTCAAGATACCATTTATTATTTTATGCCTAGTATCTTGAGATAATGCTTGTGAAGCATTGATATCCCAATCACCCGTACAAAGGTAATGGGTAAAACTGTCACATTAGAAGGCCACTAGGCAACTTAGAGAGATTAGATAATAACTTATTGAAGACTTACTGGACTTACTTATTGTCTGGAGTCTTGACTGGGATCAACAGGCATCATAAACATCACTGATCATAAATGCTGTAGAGCTTCAGACCGTAATCATGTAAAATATATGGAGTAGGTGCCGATATTAACTATTTGCTGTCAATCAATTACCCATATTTATCGGTCTTGAGTAGAGAATACAATCCCGGGATCCCGACCGTTTTCTGGCCCCGAAAATCCCGGGACTGTACTTGGCTAATCTTGGGATTTTCGGGATTGCCACAAACAAGTCTAGTTTGTATTCCGTAGTCCGTTGCGCCTTGAAAATAACCTTGCCTAGATTATTTTAATACATTACGACAAAAAGCAACTCGTACAATACGTAGGTACCCACTATTTACTACACAGGTACAGTCCTAATAATATGTTTGTCGTAGAACTTAGAAGGGACTTCCCCACTCGGAATACTTTAATACAATACTCTTTAAGGTAATTCCCCAAAGAACCAACAGGGGAATCACCCGATCATCTCATATCATAATATTGTTGCGGGTATTTCCCGTCGGTCGGGGATTCCCTGTACGAAAGTATAAATATGCAAATCAGGTTTTATTTTTTTCATTTATTGTTCTGTCAGTGACGGGTTACGTAGGCTACGTCAGTGACGACGGGTTACGTAGGCTACGTAATTAAAATTTCAAAGTCAATTATCTGAAATTAAGTATTTCAAATGGCGGGAGACTTTGTTAGACATAAAAAAGACAGTGATACGACGTCAGTGTGGAGTTATTATTTAGTTGAGAAGGACGGGAATAGTGCTAAATGTAAGCGATGCCCAGCCATCCTCAAGACTTTGGGTGGATCAACTAAGGGATTACATACACATTTGTTATCAAAACATAACATCAAGGTTATATCAGCTTCAACAAGTCAAGATTCTGAAAATCTGAACACAGCACCGCCGCCAGCCAAGCGAAAGTTAGATAATTATTTTACTAAAAGTGCCGCCGATAGTCTGGATGATATTTTGGCAAGAATGATTGCATTAGATGGATTTCTATTCAGTGTATTCATAACCTCAGATGATTTGAGAAAGAAAGAAAATCCGCAAAGTTGTAGTGTATTTCAAAACATCTCCATTGAAAAATGAAACATTACTTCAAAAATATGTGAAAATTGAACATGGAAAAGAGTTGTCACTTCTTTTGGACTGTAAAACCAGGTGGAATAGTCTTTTAACAATGCTGGAGCGATTTTATCTTTTAAAAGCATGCATTCAAAAAGCTCTTATAGATCTCAATCATCCAATTCGTTTAGAAGATGTTGATTTTGAATTGGTAAATAAAATTGTTGATGTGCTGACCCCAATTAAATTGACAGTAGAAGCAATCTGTCGGCGAGATGCTAATTTATGCACAGCTGATGCCGCTTTGAAATTTCTTATAAAACAACTGTCTAGCAAAAACTCAGCACTTGCCAAAAAAATTAAAACATCCTTAGTGGAACGTATAAAGCAACGACGAAGTGATGATTTAACTGGCGTGTTAAATTATTTACAAAATCCACGAATGGATGTTGAAAATTAGTTATTATCGGATTTGGAATGGCACGACTTATTTCCAGTTTCGACACAGGCTTTAGTGAGGAAGCAAATAAAGAGTATTGTTAAAAGACTTAATAGTCGAGATTACACGGAAGAAGAAGCAAGGTCAGGATCACAAACAGATGATGAGCTAAGGTCAGAAACCTCCCAACCCCAATTGACATTAAAGGAAAAGTTACAGCTGGAAATTAACAAGAGTATGAAATCCCCAGATCCTGAAGTACAAGTACAAAATGAATTGGGGTTGGCAAATAGTATTAGACGTGAAATGAGCCTGTTCGAAAATGGAGGTGTTCGTGGATATCACTTAGAAACAGCATATAAGTATCTATATTCTATTCCTCCAACCAGCGTAGAAGCTGAACGAGCGTTTTCAGCTGCTGCTTATGTTGGCAATAAACTACGAAGCAGGCTCGGAAGTCAAACATTGGATGCTTTGATATTTCTGCGATTATATTTTCGAAATTCTAAATAGTTATTTTGTGTTGTTTTTTAATTTCTTGCAAAAGTATAGTATTTTTTGGTTTGTGTTTTTTCTTTTCTTATTATTATTCTGATTTGTGTTGTGCAGACATTAAAGACATTTTTTTTTAATTACTCGTGTTTTTTTTTATTTTAGCCCAATTAGAAACCACATAGTCTAATCCCGGGATGAGCCCGGGATCCCGGGAAAAGGCTTCAAAAATCCCATAAGCCCGGGATTGAAAAATATGCTCGGGATTGTATTCTCTAGGTAGGACGCCCTCATGCTAGGTGGAGCGCCGATTTTCGCAGGGTGGCAGTTGGATGAGAATTTCTGAGAATCGAGCTGAATGGCGTGCAAAAGGAGAGGCCTACCACCAGCACTCGAATCATGTAGGCTGATGATCAGGTAAATCATTATGATTATGTAAGTTTCTTGAATCTCACCATTCACCGAAGTTCACAATCCTTGAGATTCAAATGTTCAGTGAATTTTTGTATCCCACTAACGTGTGGTTAAATTATCAAACCGCAAGCCATCGGATCACGTAGGCTAACTTTTTATTAGGGTTCCGTTGGTACATAACCGCGAACCCCTATAAATTGGTCTACTCCATTAGTTTATGCATCAGTCTGTAACAACCTGAATTTTGTTCCTGAAATATTATTCTCTCTGCTTAATAATGGATGTATAACGTTATATTAGTTTTATTGTTGGCTGTGGGTACAATATTTTGATCACTGTATAGCGGCTTAGCTTCAAGTTCAGTATAGCTTTTTCAATTGAATCTTATTACAAAGTGATTTCATTGACAGTTATTTCTGTACAATGCACATCTCTTTGTGTTTATTATTCGTACCGCACTCGTTCGAGCGAATGACACTCGTAGGTAAGCAGCTGAAAATCAGCGTCAGGTGGTACACCCTGTATTGTCATCACATTATGCTGAGCTTTAATGGTTTTTTTTTATTGTTAAACGGCGTTTATTGGAAACGCCGTTTTCATTCTAGATCAAACAAAACCAGTCAAAATTATTGAAAATAAAATTATTAACTGAATTTTAGAAACCGGAGTTAACCGTCTTCGGTGACTGGAACACTTTGTAAACTTCGAATAAAATGTTGTTAGCTGTGGTCTGGCTGGCTAAAAGTCCAAATATGTACAATGACGGGTATTGACAAAATTATCCCAACAAAATACCGTATCAAATAAGCATCGCAAAATCAAATTTCAAACCCAACTCAACCTTAAATTCAAAGCATTTATTTCAATTATTAAACCATTTACAGGCACTTTTGGATTGTCAAACGAGTCCGTCATTCGGAAAAATGATGCTAGTTGCCCATTCCAAAGCGTAGTATGTTTCTATGGAGAAAAACAGGCAAGAAAGTCCATGGACACTCTTTTAAATTATATTGTAACATCATTAAATTCCACTTGCTGTAAAACCAACATTTATCATAAAAATCTACAGAAACATAATTAGAAGAAAAGTACCAAATATATTATTCAACTATAATAACGAATCATTACGACAAACTAGCTATTCGTTTCAACATACGAATAAGTAATGAGATATAATTTTCTTTATAGTCACCCATTCTGTTAAGGTCATTGGGCATGACTAGGACAGGACAATGAAGGTCAAACTGTTAGCTTGTCTATCAAAAGTTTTGTGACACTAATAAATGTTTGATGTGTAAAATGGATGGTCTCATTTTGATGCTTACCATCAATGTCATGAAAGTCCGTTTTAATTTTTTACTTAAGTTTTTTGTTTGGATTCAGATTATTGATAGTTTTAAGGGATTACTATTATAAATTAAAGTAGATTTTCGTGTCTGTCTGTGTATCCGCGTTGTTCTTCTAAACCACGTAACGGATTTTGATGCGGTTTCCACTATCATTTAGAGAATTTATTCCGGAATGTTTATGTTACAATACATTCATATTAAACTTACATATTAATTAGCAAAACAACTAATAAATGTTTATGTTTAGAAATAAAAATTAAATTTCCAACAATAAAATATTAAAATAAAAATAATAAAGAAATCTGAATGTTTTGTTTTGTTATAAAAACCGTGCGAAGCAAAATAAAAAAAAATACATTGAGCACGGGCGGGTCGCTAGTTAAGAATATAATGAATAAGTTATCATTCTTTTATTTCTGAGAAAATGGAACACATTATTTTATTGTAACCTTTATTTGGGATTTAGACTCAATAAGGATTCGCAATTAACACGAACAAAGTAAAAAGTTATCTGTTTCTAATTTATCAAGAGAAAAGATGAAAATGTTTCTAACATTTCTAAAATTACCAATAATGAAACTGTCTTCATGGCTTCTTAAATTAACAAAAGTTAACAAACCAAGCTTTGTAGAAATCAGAGCCGTTATTTACATAAAATAACAAAAATCTCAACTTACCAGTATCATCTTCTTCTTCAACAGTTCTTGCGCCTTCAGGCAAATTTACCTTAAGCCCTTTCACTTTGAAGAACTCTTGTACCAGCTTCATAAAATACTTCGCTAACTCCGCCCATTCCGACAAAAAACTCCTTGCTTCATTTGTTTGTACTACATTCGCTTCTTTTGTCTCCTTGATTCCTAATCTTTCTATAGTCTCATCATCTAGAGGTACTAAGCTGACAATGTTGTTAGCTTTGATAGTCTCGTTTTTGTTTAGACTATCTCCAAAAATAGCTTTTTTGGCAATTTTTACTGCTTTATATTTGACACAGGATAGTGCTTCTCCTCTTAGAAAGCAGCCATCTTTGACGTAGTGGAGGTACCCGTCTTCTAGCGAGTTTATGTTTTGTAATGTAGCCAATAGAAGGAAGGTTTGGAGAAGAAGTGCTGGCTTGAATGAGGTCATCGTGGTATCTGTAACAAAAATCGAAAATATAATAAATAAAATAAAGACAGCGACCTTTTAAACAGATACGAAGTTCCTAGTGATCCGTCAACTATGTGTAGACTAAAGAAAAAAAAACGAGACTACAAAAATTTTAATAACAAAATGTATGACAACATTTTTCAACACATTGTTTTTCTGATTATAAAAAAAAACTGAATAAAAATTTTCCTTGGAACACAAAACAAAATAAATGTATTGAGAAATAAAAATATTGTTATACTTAGTGGCAGTTCCAATGTTATGCTGGATAAGTTTTAACCATATCAAAATCAAAAGTTATTTATTCAAACTAGGCTGAGAATCAGCACTTTTCGAACGTCAAAAATTACAGTCCCCCAAAAACGTCCACCCTTCACCACTTCCTAGTGCTATTTGCTGGGAAGAAGAAGTGGTGCAACGAACTCTCCACCAAGTTAAATAACTTGATACTATACAATAGAATATAAAATAATTTGCATTACACAACACAAAATATTAAATTAAATTATTTGCTATAAGTTAGCGAGCACACGCCATTATACCAACAAAAAAAGAAAAAAAAAAAAAAATCGTCGAAAACCTCAAGGTGAAAAAAAAAACAATAGAACGTACCTAAATAAATAATATAAATCTTTGATAATCGCACTAGCTTTTGCCAGCGGCTTCGCCCGCATGTATGTCGAAAATTATCCCACGAGGACCTACTACCGAGATAAAAGTATCTTGTATTAAGAGCGTATACGACGTACGGCATTTCTTAAAAACTTTCGAGCCTTTGTTTTTCGAAATGACTGAACCGATTTTAATGAAACATCATACGCATAAGCAGGATACGAAGGTCTAAACAGTTAGTTAATAACATTTTCGAAATGTCTTATTTAAAACAGATAACTGGAAATCTCTGTTTCTATGGAATATTTAAAATCGGTCTAATTTGGCTGTAACAATATTTTTCTAAAATGTTCTTAACTAACTTTATAGACCTTTGCACCCTGCTTATGAAGTTTCATTAAAATCGGTTCAGTCATTTCGAAAAACAAGGGCTTGAAAGTTTGTATGAAATGCCGTACGTCTTAAACGCTCTTAATCCAGGTTATAAACTATCTGTAAGCCAAATTGATTCAGCCGTTTTTGCGTGATTGAGTATCCAACATCCAAACTTTCGGATGGGCTTTTTAATATCGGATGGCCAATTCGTATGTACACAACTTTTTTCGCCACTATTTTCATTTGGCTCTGAATTTTACGATTCTTTTTTATACACTATTTAGCTAAAATGTGGAAAGTCGTGATGCGCTATTTATAAGGCTGTACCGCATTAACTTGAGTTATTTGATCACAAAATTCCTAAACGGATTGAAAAACGACCCAAATTTATATGTTTAACATCTTTCCTCTCGCTTTCTGTTGGAGTGATTTCGTGAAAAGGGACGGAAGTGTGTAACAGGAAGTGACAGCTTCAGCATAGAATAAGTAAGTAGTTTTTGGTAGCATGGAATTAGTAAGTACTATATAGATTGTAAGTAGACCGTCGAATTTCGATCAGTGGGCGACCACTAGTACCTAATGATTAATTATTCGAATAAATAATACAGCATTTTTTTTTTTTAATTTAGAGTTTCAATTCCGTCGCTGCTCAGTTGTTTATTACCAAGGTGAGATGTCAGATGTTATACATCATATACGACTACTGTAAGGCTCGCTCGTTTTTAGGGTTCCGTACCTCAAAAGGAAAAACCGACCCCTTATATTATAGGATCACTTCATTGTCTGTCAGTCTATCAGACTGTCAAGACCCATTTTCTCAGGAACGCGTAGAGGTATCAAGTTAAAATTAATATCAAATACGATTAATAAATTAATATATAGTATATGTTCCCTTGGAGTTTAAAAAAAATCAAGCTTCTAAGTCAACGCAATAATAAAATACGGCGATTTATGCGACATATTTTGACAAATAAATCAAAACCTATACGATACTTCCCGTTGACCTAGAATTATGAAATTTGGCAAGAAACAAGGTCTCACAGCGCAAGTAAAGGAAATAGTCTGAAAATTGATAATTTATAGTTACATCACACAAAATAAGGTTTTTGCAATTACAAACTTACATTTTCAGTTGGAAAATTGACCGTGGCGTGTATCGTTGTATGGGCGAACATGTTTTCAACTACAATGTTAAGTTTTTTTTTAGGATATTATATTCATCACAACTACAGAACCCTTCATTGTGTGTGGTCCGACACGCACTCCGCCAGTTTTTTTTAACAAATCAGTAAGAGGGACTAATCCCATTTTGATCACAGAGGGTTTATACCTAAATAAAGAAAATGTTCATCATTATGGAAAGACCAACCTTTGCGACAGCAAAGAACTTAGAGGTCATGTGTGGGGGCACATGACCTCTAAATTATTTTTGTCTAACTGGTTAGGTAGAGTAATTGCACCATTCTTCCAAGAATGAAGCTAAAGGGCATGTGCTCCTGTTAATCCGACTAACAATCGCAATAGTGATAAGTTTTAAATTTTATTTCTCCATGCGCTAGGTTCTGTAGGGTTTTGAATAGTTGCAGCGATCTAATCGATTTCCACTTTGATTCTCTGACTAAGCTAAGGTCTAAAATCTTGAGTAGTTTATCGGAGATGTTGTAAAGCATTCATTATTTTGTTATTTTATTTTGTTACTTACATATAACTTTAGCAATCAAATTTAAAACGAAATCTTTATTTATGCTTTTTTTTTCTTATTCTTTAGTTTTAAGTTGGCTTGTAGACTATACATGTACCTAGGCTTAATAATTAGCATAATTTAGGTTCATGTGGTGTTTACCTTTAAGTAATTGTTACACTGTTCAAAGTTTTACAGACTTTATTTTTATCAAGATGTTAGTGTAAACAATTGTTGGTAAACCAAATAAATAAAATTAATCATTTAAACCTAGAAAAGACGGAATTCCAATAAGATGGAGCCAAAAGCCATGCAGCACGAAATATAATCGAAACTTTGAGAGGAATGGTTCCGAAACAATAAATTCCAACAAATGTTTGTTTCAACAAAATGTTTTTACCCCCAAATTCAACAGATTCGGTAGGACTTTTTTCTGTGGGGTTGTTTAAAGGGATGTGTTGAGGTCAATTTTGAATACTAAAAGCATTATATTTGTTACTCTGATAGTGGAATACCTAATGAAGTATGCGAAAATTTAATAAAAAACGCGATGGGGAGCGTTCGCATTTTAAACCGGCAAAAAGGTGGAGATTTGGCAGATGCCATTTTTTTATACAAAATTGCCAAGCCGGTTTTATGTATTATAATTATGAGAAAATATCGGGTAATTTTCATTTGTTATAAAAATAATCTTAACTTAAAGTTGACGATTGCGGTTTGGTTGTTTAGTTGGTTGATGTTGAGTTGTTGTCTTCGAATAGGCCATCGTGTATTAGTAGAATTTACCTTATTACGAGCTGTCACCGGTATCTGTTTATTGTTTTACGTGAATTTGGCATGAAATAAGACTTCTCTTAAGTCGTAAAGGCAAGCAAGTTTCCGTTTCTCTTTATTTATAGACCATTAAACAGACTGAAAGTTTTCGTCATTGTAAAGTTTAACGATAAGCTGAATTTAATGTGTGTTCACTGTTCTTTCATACAAAGTTTAGTTTGTGTTTTCATATTTTGGAATATTAATAAAGAAAGAGATGGTTAATTTTATGATGATTGATTTACACATGCAAGTACGCCTTTTATTTGTGAAATTTTGCAATTATCAACAATGGTCAAATAACCAGTTTAAGCTTTTTGAATGCAACTTTTTTGGCATATTATTCTGCTTTATTAATCATGGCAAGGAAAAAGAAAACTGTGAAAACTGAAAACTGGCACTACTAAGTTATCTGAGTTTCCGGGGTTTGACGTAGGATTAGTTTTTTTTTTTATCTGTTCCGTTTGGTATTAAAGGGGTATAATGTTGAGAATTTATCATTATACAACATTATTTTTAGTATATGCGAAACCTGAATATAGTATGTTCAGAATAAGGAACTGAATCGATTTCAATAATTTTTACACCATGTTATATTTTCTCCCAACAATATTTAAGTGTGATGGAAAATGTTATCACCATTGAATTTCTTACAATACAATCGCTGTACGGTTAAGTACCTACTGCCAAATTATTATCAATGAGCGCAAGACGACCCTGGAGGCGCGGGGGCGCCGTTAGCATGTTTTTGTACGGACAACCCGGTAACATAACAACCTTATAACTTTGTGATTTTTCTTGATACAGTTTTGAAATTTTGTACTTAGATTCTTTACATAAAAATACAAGACATGTTTTTCGGGTTTCGCATATACTAAAACTAATATTGTATAATGCAGGTAGACGCAAGAATGGTGACATCTTGCGATAATTAGTGGAGGCTGATGGTACTGATAACAAAGTACTCGTAGTATGTCTGGTACGTCTGAGTGGGACGTTAAAGTTTATGCTGCTGAGCAGTTGTGAACAATCAAATTTATTGTTAAGTATGTCGTACAATAACATCATATCAGTTAACTGTCATCGCTTTTCCAGAGTATTAAATATGTGGTATTACATTTTTTCTCAGCCTATCATTCATAGTTACATCCAAATTGGAAATGCCAACACCTAAAGTTATTATTGGATGTTATTTTGTTAAACGTTTTGTTTAAAGCAGTCATTTATTTAAAATGAGCTATACTCCCTAAACGTTACCCCGAGGGTATTTAGGGTAAGTTAATGTCATTATAAAACATAATTATGTTTCAGCGAAAGTTCCTAATTGATCGCCTGTTGACCACACATAACGAGAGTTTGCTAAATTAGTAGCCAGCAGAAATGTGGAGATAGTTTTAATAAGTTTCTGATTACCAATTTACTACACTTGAGTTTGATGAGTGCAATTACGGATAAATGGCAAATAGAAGTTTTTTAAGAACTTTTATGTAAAGGTTGAGAGCAGTGCAACCAATTCCAAGTCCAATACATTTGTAGGTCGTATGTTCGAACCCTGACAGGTGCTTTACTGTGTGTAGAAAGAAGAAAAGAAAGAAAGAAAATACATTTATTTAGCACAGACTAAAAGGCACACAATTTATAATAAAGCAGATTAAAAAAAAAAATATATAATAAAAACCCAAACAAGTAAAAAAGTGTAAAATGCGGTGTAAGAAATTAGCAGTAAAGTGCGCCTCACGGCTGCGCCAAAAAGGCCCAGTTCAGCAAAAAACTGCCAGACAACTAGTGCCTGACGCTGGTTTTCAACTGGACCTGAAAGTGTGAGGTGACGGATGTAAATCAGTTTTATACAGCAACGTGTGTATGCATACATAAATAGAATCAATGTGGGTCAGATAAAAAATAATAACGAATAAGTACATAAACAGTGTGATTTTTTGTAAAATTCCAAAAACAAAACAAAAAGCCAGTGAGCTGAGCCGAGCGCGAGCATGAGCAAAAGCAATAAGCAATTCCCAGCAATGAAATTGTATAACAATTGTGTAAATTATTTCATCACCAGTGCTCAAAAAACGGCGAAAGTAAACATCGTGAGGAAACCGGCATGTCTTAAACTAACGTGACGCGGCATGTTACGCGCAATGGGCCCGACCCGGGAATCAAATCCAGGACCTCATGGTTAGCAGTACCGCTTGCGACCACTAGACCAACAAGGCAGTCAAAATGTTATGATTAACATAATCATAAATAGTTATTCTTTTTTCTTGTAAAGACTTAAAATAAATATTTTATTTTGTTCATGAATGGTACGGCCCGGACTCAAAGAACCGCAAATACCATTCAGTTTATCATATTATCAGGCTCGCGGAATTCCAACAATCCGCATAGAAGAACCATTAATTATTGAATACGACAAGTATTTAATTAACATTCCAATTTGTGTTATGTGTGAAATTACTGGAAGTACAATGTTTAAAACTCTGAATTCCAATACATGAAATACGTTTTCAATACTTTTATGAACTACATAATTATATTAGTTTATTAACTTTTTTAAAGCGATACCGAATATTCTTTTCAACGGTAGGTACAGACAGATAAATATTTATAAAGAAATGGTTTATCATAGTGAGTTTAAGTTTGAGTTCATTGTGCGGAACCCTCACTCTCCCTCTCTTTTTTGCGTCATGTTTACCGCAAATAAACGTATTTACTTTCTTTTCTTTCTTCTTTATACTTGTCTGGTTTTTTTTCGTCTTACCTAACCTGAAAATTGCTTTGAGAATCTCACAATCATAGACCGTCCTTTACTCTCCAGGCCAGAAAATCACTAATTA
The DNA here is from genome assembly GCA_963921375.1 of Tiliacea citrago. NCBI lineage: Eukaryota > Metazoa > Arthropoda > Insecta > Lepidoptera > Noctuidae > Tiliacea > Tiliacea citrago. Next base: position 2,777,096 of record OY992802.1, read on the forward strand.
CGTTTTTATTCGCGTCGTCATTAAAATCCACAACAAAAATTTTTTCTTCCAGATTTATTAAGTTCCTTCCAGGTTTTAATTTTTTATGTAAATCGGCATACAATTTTTTTTTAACCTTAATTAATAACATTTTTAATGAGATGAAGCTGTATTCTTTCAAGTAATATCGTTAAATATAAACAAGGGAATACTGTGAACCTTATTCTTATAATGTCCATTATAAGAATAAGGTTATTATCAAAGAAATAACTTAGTGTTTCGTGATAGCCTGGAGGCTCAAGACCCGCTCTATAAACACTTTAGATTGATCCTACAAAATAGTAACTTTACAAGGAAGGGAAGGCTCGTCACATATATACTAGATCTGCAGTAGATTCTTGATTTTTTGTGCTCATTGCTTATTATCTTGAGCAATCTCACGAAGTTTCAAGTCTAGGAAATTAAAAAAAAAATCAAAAATTCTGTTCTATTTTTAATTATGGCAAGCAAAGCCGATGTGGACTATTCTGCCAATGTCTAAAGTGAATTGGACCAGCAAGTGTGCATTGTTATTAGAAACAAAATAAAAAATGAATGGTAGTTTTAGGTAGTTTTAATTATGCGTTTTGATTTTTCAAATAATAACTAGACGCGCACTTTATTCTTTTTTTAAAAATTCACATTAAGTTTCTGTAATTTAATTGAGTTTAACAATTTCACAGTGATTTTAATTTATATTAGGTAAAAAACTACGAAGATTTAAATTTTGTGGCAATCTAAAGTTATTATTTTAATCCTGAGGCTAAACTGCTAAAAGTAAAACGTATCGCAAACGCATTGGTAGCCATTTTGTGAATGTTTGTGTCATGTCATTCCACTGTCATTCAATGTTTGTACTCGCGTTTGAGAGCATCACGATAACTTCAGATGCAAGAGCAAGCGAAGCAAGCTCAAGACTTGGGGCACCTCGACGAAAAGGTTAGGTTAGAAAGAAGAACGTGGTTATTTTTTTATAACTATTCAGAAGAAGGACCCCGCCTGGTCTCCGTTGACTATGACCACGTCGAGTGGCACAGGGGGTTCTCCTCCCTCCCACCCATAAATCAGGTAAACGATATCAAAAAACCTAACAAAAGATAACCTCAAAATAAGATTTTAAAAATTCATAAAAAAGAGTATGCATTTCCTAAACTTTTCCGATGCGGGGGGCGTGTCCCGCGCCTGCCGCCCCTCAAATATATACATATGTATATACCCGTATATAAGAGTCCTTCCGAAGGGAATTTGGGCTTTATTATTTGAGATCAGAAACTCTTAAGGAGCAAATCAATATTTTGTTTCTTCTCTATAACAAACAATGCTTAATTGCAGGAGCAATTAGCTATGAATATTTCGAATTGCACCCGTGGCTTGTCTAGTTTTTAATCAAACCTTACTAATGGCACTTGTATAACAAATCATATTATTTTAGATTGCGAAACCCACAACAACTTATTTATAAAAGAAAGAAAAATATTTTATTTGGGATAGGTGCGTACAGAAAATAACACATTATAAAAACAACATTAGCATAATCTGCTTATAATGTTCCCACTGCTGGGACACAGGCCTCCTCTCTTCGAGAGGGAGTGGGCTGTAATCTACCTCGCGCCCAGTGCGAATTGGTAGATGTCACATGTCTTTGAATTTTTTGTTCTAGGACATGCTGGTTTCCGCACAATGTTTACCTTCACGTTTCGTTTTGAGAGCAGTAACAACAATAAAACTAACGTTAAAAATTATCCATTAAAATCAATGTTGGCGCCCCTGCTCGCCAATTGGACGCTGTCAATATCATCAACGTCTAGTGTCACCCATACGTCAAATAATCACGTGTGCCGGCCGGTTCTTACCATTCAGTTTGAACTAAGAGTAGTGGCATGCCGTGTCCGTCGTACCGTGTCATCACTCATAATTTTTCGCTTTATTCTCTTCTACTCATTGTATGAAAGATTCGTTAAACTGTTAATCATCAAACACCAACACTACAGGAGTACGTTATTCAACTCCCAAGCATAATTATACACATACATGGCTTGCCTCAACACCCCGTTTTCTGCCATCCGCAACCAATCTATCCTGGCTACCTTTCTAAGGTCATCGATCCATCTCGAGCCGGTACAGAGTCATAATCAATGTAACTAATACGAATCGGACCCATAACAACTATTGGCTACCAAGTAAATAAGCACTTAGTATAAATACACCACAATTTTCTTGAAAGTACTTAAAATGCTTCCATACTTCCAACCGCGCACAGTGCAAATTATAGAAATTATTTTTTACAAACACGCAAACTACGCCATGCAATTTGAAAGAAAATGTTGCTTTGAAAGAAGTGAAATTATAATTACGTACGTTTTGCTAGTGGTCTAGAAATTAACATTATCTAGGATGACAAGAAATAAAATATACTAATGATATTATTTTGTCTTATTTTCTGAATAAGTGTAGCGTTTCTAACCGACTTCAAAAAAAGGAGAAGGTTCTCAGTTCGTCGGAATCTATTTTTCTCAGTTCGTCGGAATCTTTTTTTTTTTTAAATGTATCTTCCCCGATTACTCGAAGACGGCCGGACCGGTAGGGAAAATTCTTTTTTGTTTGAAAAGTCAATGTCGTGTGTTAAAAGTATAGGTATTTCAAATGCAAAACGTCATTGTGTTGTGTTAAACATCTTGCGCGTCACGTTTGTTGAGAAAAATCTCCCATTAAATCTTTTCAATTATTTACCCATATTCCATCACAAATTACTTAACATAATATGCATGTAGTTTAAAAAAAACATAAATAATGTACTTGACAGATTATTTTAATCTAGTTTCCCCATCAGTCTAATTATGCTTGTTTCCTTAATTACAAAGAGATTGCGATTTGGCCGCAGCTACCGTGAAACTAAGCGGTGAACTTGACACCTGGCGAAACGAGGCATTTAGTAATTATGTGGTGGGTGATGGTAATCACTGCTTTACACAGTGGTGATGCGTCTTTACACGGTAGCCCATGATTTGCAGATTACCCTAAGCCGGCGCGAGGCGGCGCGTACGTTGTTGCCGACGGAACGGAATGTTGCCATTTTAAATATTATTATATTGCCTTATATTTATAACTAGCTGCGCTCCGTGGTTTCACCCGCGTAAGTCTCGATCCCGTAGGAATATCGGGTTAAAAAGTAGCCAATATGTTAATCCAGGGTGTCAGCTACCTCCAGATAAAATTTTATCAAAATTGGTCCAGCCGTTTGAGCGTGAAGAAGTAACAAACACACACACACACACACTCACAAACTTTCGCTTTTATAATATTAGTGTGATGTGATGTGATTTAGAATTAAGTATTGTGTATTTATTTTATTTTTATTTCTTATTTATATCTCGTTATATGCTGCACTGGTTAACATCATCACGTCAATATCGGCTGTCGCTGAAAACCAGCGCTGTGGCTCTCTCTCGCATAGGGTCGTAGCATTATGCTAAGCTATGGCAAGCATTTATGAGTGGATGTTACGCATATTTTCCCCCAATTTCTTCTTTTTGGTGTTTTAGTTCTTTCTTTGCGTCACGTTTACCTCACAAATAAACGTATTTTCTTTCTTTTTTTCAGATTTATCCTGTAGATCTATTTATTTTGGAGAGCCAGCTTCGTTTTTACCTATTTATTGAGTTTTGCATCTAATTTAACCAAATAATATGGATTGTAAGTTTTATTACATCGTGAGCATATGTCCAAGAACTAAAAAATCGAAGACATGTGACATCCACCAACCCGCACTGGGCCCACGTGGTGGATTACGGCCCACTCCCTCTCACAGAAAGAGGAGGCCTGTGTCCCAGCAGTGGGAAAATTATATACTGATTATGGTATGTTTATGTTACAAGTTTTCTACTCGGGGTGACAACGTTCTTATCAGGCAATTTTAGTTTTAAGGCTGGACAGTCAGTCCACCCTTAAAACTAGGAACCTACTTCGCTTTGGAATGGGCGACTAGCTTCATATCTCTGACTGACCGACCTCTTGACAATTCAAAAGTACCTGTAATTGGTTTATTTAATTTTGAAATAAATGCCGTGAGTTTGTCAGACTTGCAGGCTTTTCTATTAACTAATTAATAATGAGTGCCACAGATATTTTAATTGCAACCGAATTTGCCAGATTTTTAGGCTCTCCGAGGCAAGAAAATGTCTGTAATTTTTTTTTACCCATCTCCACGATCAGGTTGTTATATATCCCTTCAAAAAGCTAATCACTCAAGACTGAGTATCTAAAAATATTACCTCTTCAAATTACCTTTCTTTAGAAGATACAACGCCGCATTTTTTTAGGGTTCCGTACTTCATTGGGAAAATATCCCTTATAGGATCACTCGTATGTCTGTCTATCTGTCTGTCCGTCTGTGACAGCCAATTTGCTCCGAATTTACTGGACCGATTAAGTTGAAACTTGGTACATATAATATTAATTTTTGTGACCCAAACACGGACGTGTAACATAAATAAATGAATTTAGAATTGGGGGCAAATAAGAAAAAAAAAATACCTTATCTTCGAAACTACTGTGCCTAAAATTTTGAAAAAAAATACATAAAATAGTTCCAATTACATATAAATTACATGAAAACCACAAGTCTATGGTCTTAAAATAACATGGTAAATCACGCAATATTGTGTTAACAAACTTACATTTGCAGTGTATCACTCATACATTTCAACTGCAAATGTAAATTTGTTCTTGGGATACATTCAGCCCAACTACGGAAACCTTCATTGTGCGTGGTGTGATACGCACTTGGCCAGTTTTTTAAATTGGATGTGACATTCTTACATTGCCATGCACCGATCTATCAAATAGAAAAGAATTACTGTGTTGCCATGCCAACATTCTAACAAGCCATCGGTCATGCTCCGCCTGCCAGTTATTATTAGAACCAATGTCTGTCTGCCATCAATCTTAACTGTAGCTTGATTGAAATTCGACAGCCATTTTCATAACATGGTTTATTAGGAAAATTGTATAGCCTCTACATCTGCCTAGCCTTTTCCCACTATGTTGGGGTCGGCTTCCAGTCTATCCGGATGCAGCTGAGTACCAGTATTTTAATCAACCGACTGCCTATCTGACCTCCACAACACGATAACACGATACTCCTTGGTAAGACTGGTTGTCTGACGGGCTTTGGACTTCTGACGACCCGTAACGACTGTCAAAGATCCACGAATGACAGCCGGGACCAACGGCTTTGCGTGCTTCCTGAGGCACGAGGAGTCTTGGTATGTAAAGATAGTCACCCATCCAAAATTGTGTAGCCTGTTGACCTTTGATTTTGAGTAAATTAGGCAGTTTTATTTTACACCGAAATTCTAAATATCACTTCGTTGCGAAAATCTAGGCATATTCACCCCTTTTATTAGGATATCGAATCTTTATATTTTTATTAGTAGCGTTTTCAGGCAAAATAACGTAGTTACAGAGTTAGTAGTCTGTCTGTAGGTCCTTTCAAAACATTATATTATATACATACATAAACTCACCCCTTCTTCCCATGGGGGTAGGCCCAAAAATACACGCAAACAACAAACGCTCTTTTAACAGGACCAAATACCTATGTTATTTCAATTAATCGGATACAAAAACAATAGATAGATAGACAGAATATGCTTTATATATACCTATGATAAGTTTGTTTCTAACGTGTCAGTTTGCTAGTATTTTTCATGATTTTTTTCGTCTTTAATTATTTCCTTATGTATCATTTTTCAGTACTGAAAACGGCATGCACTTATTTAAAACATTTTGTTATTTTTATAATAAATTCGTATTTTTTCATAGAAAAAGATTTAAGAACCAACTTTTCTTGATAATATAAACTATACATACGTATCCGTGTCGCTGATATTGTTATAAGCCGGATCTGCTCAAGTTTGAATGTGGTGTATTTCAATTGCGTGATCATATTCGTATGCAGCGCACTCAGGGCTGGCGGTAAGTGGAAATGACTTTGAAAATACCAAATAATACATACGTTTTTTTCTGGTTTTAACAAGAAAAATGGACTGACTATTAACAATGCAAAGTACCTTCGGCATTTTCGGTGCTTACTAAAAATAACATTTAGCAAAAGGAGTAAGATCTTAGCTGGTGACGTTCTGTAGCTTCTGCCTTAAACAATGTAGTGTGAAAGTGGTCATCTCTTAACTGCCAGGGCTTATTTGTAATATTATAATTTTATATTTTGAATTGTTTTTAATTAATTTGTTTTTTACAATGTTCTCTCATAAAGAAGCAATAAAAATAATGTACTCAGTATTTTGTAATATCTTGATTCAAAAGAGTGTCCTTGGAGCTTCCTACCTGTTCTTCTCCATAGAGATCTACGTTTTGGAATGGGCAAATGGCTTCAACTTTCTGACTACCTGACCGAGTCTTTGAAAATTCAAAAGTGCCTGTAATTGGTTTAATTGAACCGTATTACCACTTTTTTATAGGAAAACTGATTTTAACATAGCTCTATTTTGTTGGTCAGCAACATGGACAGCATATTAACAACAAAAAAATCATCTTCTATACCTACCTACATATCTATATGGTAAAATTGAGATGCTGTTCGTTGGTAAGCATCACTTCAGTATCTAATTGGATTTATTAATGTTTTAAAATGTTCGTAACAGTCTGAATTAGTAAGAAAATTTTCAAAAGTAGCTGGGAAACTTCGGAAACTTCGGAAAATCGGGAAAACTGAAAGTGCATTTTCTATGAACAGGACGTCAACGTCAGCTGGTCAGTATAAAATAATGAAAGTCGTGACTACGCTGTTCTTTTAAACTGTGCAACGGATTTTGATACGGTTCTCACCATAATTTAGAGAATTTATTCCAGAAAGTTTATGTGTATAATAAATTAATATTATATTTACATAATTATAATTAAAAAAAAAAACTATATTTTGTAACATCGTAAAAACTGTGCGCACCATAGCGAGTAATTCTTTTAATTTCAAGTCAAAGTAAGAATTTGTATGTATTTATTGTTTAAGTAAATGATACACCCTAATAATAATCTAAAAAATAATTTAAATAAAACAAAAATCTTGCACTTCAGTCAAAGAATACCAGTAAGAAATGACATTGACTTAATCTATAAAGATAACACCGTATGCAGAGTTGATAATGCTAAATTCCTTGGACTAACCATTGATAAAAAACTAGATTGGAAAGAACATATTAGTAAGAAAATTAGTAGTTCTTCCTATGCATTGCTTAAACTCGCCCCAACCGTAAATACGGATACTTTGCTTACTGCCTATCATGGACTTGTTGCATCGATACTTACATATGGCATTATTTTCTGGGGAAACTCTACACTTAAAGATGTTATATTTAAAATGCAAAAACGATGCATAAGAGCTATGTTTGGTCCTAAAATTATAGACAGTTGCAAACCATATTTTATCAAACATCAGATTCTCTCACTTCGTTCCTTGTATATAATTATTAGAAACTGTATTATTTGTTAAAAATAATCCCCAACCGTTTCCGAAGTGTTCAGATGGTTCCGAAAGAAGTCAACGTGATAATCGGAGACTTCGTTTACCTAGTGCTAAAACAGCTCTTATGCGTAAGAGTGTATTCAGCATGGCCCCAAAACTATACAACAAAGCACCAAAGGCATACAAAGATTTGGATATTAATAGTTTTAATAAAAGCATGAAGATGTTTTTAATAAATAAATGTTACTATAATGTTGACGATTATTTAAATGATGTACTTTAGACATTTTTTTATTTTTTATTATTATTTTTAGATATTAATTTGACGTAGGTAACTTTTATGATTTTTGTACTTTGAATAATTATATTACTTTTTTATGATTTTTGACTTTATTATTGTATTTGTACGCCTTTCTAGGCAAAACATGTTGAATTTTTTTTTATTTTTGTAATCACTCTAACTGATTGTAAACCTACACGTGTTTTTGACAAATAAATATATCTTATCTCTTATCTCACTCACCACGGACTACCTGCAGTATTGTCTCTCCTTATCCCTATAATCCATCTGAAGGTTGTCTGTAAAACCACCCATTGTATCACCCTATGTAAAAATTTCAACATTTATATCTGTATTTTTTTATGGTTTACATAATAAAAAGTAATAAATTCTATTCAATATTATTTTACGGTCGTGCCAACCCTGACACAATAACAAAACGGAGCGTCTCAAGTCATACTAAGACTGAAATTCAATTTGTGCTTATACAGCAATACCGCGAGCATAATAAGATGAAATACACAGTTTGAAACGTGAAGGCTTAATGATTCCAATGTGTGTAATCCATACTAATATAAAAAGCTGAAACTGAAACTACTAGTTGAATTAAAAAAAAAATGTTTTGCATTTGATAGCCCAATTCTTGAGGAAGGATAGAGGTTTTTTAACATGAACAAAGACCCTTAGGCCGCCGAGCAAAAAGAAAAAAGTCAGTGATAACCCTTAGCGAAAAATAACTAATAGCGCGGGTAGGCGATAATTTCACGCGGACAAAGTCGCGGGCACAAGCTATAACCTATATAATACCCCTAGATGTCAGACATTCAATGGATGTAACACATCTTTTTACAAAAGGGATTATTTTCCAAATCTTCTTTTATGAGATTACTTAATAAATATAGGTATTGAGTACTTATTACGAAATGAATTTAAAAGGAATGATTTTCTTTTTTCACATGTCTGTGATGGAAATCTGTTAATGTTTTGTCATTCAGTCTTCAAAATAAGCTTTAGAAATGTATTATAAACGGAGCTTGAAAAATGGAAAATTCTAAAAACCTTATATAGAAGGATTATCTTCACCCGTTAAAACAGGCTTATTTTTTCATTTATTACGATAAAAGGAGATAACCCTCGAATTATCAATAATTTACAAAATAAAAACTACTTACTTTTATTTTTTTAAATCACGTAAACACCACGAAAACACACCACTTCACTTTGGCAACAAGAAAAAATTACAAAATAAAATAAATAAGTAAATATTGATGTCAGTTTGCGTTGCGCGTGCGCCGGAAGCCACAAGATCAATGTCAACCGAACGCTCCTGATTCGCTATTTAAATGATCTAGAATCAGAGGTATAATACGTTCTGCGCAAATTGAAACTGAATAGCAGGGATGGTGAACCTTTGACCTGTCGATCTAGGCTGTAGAATTCTCATCGTGAAAACTTAAGTGAAGAGAGTAATAAGTGACCTGTCAATAGTGACAGTCTCTAGCATCAGGTAAAATATCAGCTAAGTCAGTCAATGTTACTTCAAGCTCACTTTACCTCTGTCATAGTGGGATTTTTACAGAATAGACTGTCTGTGAAAGAAGAGCTCGTGGCTAAGTAATAACAGCCGAACGGGTCGATCCATCAGGTTAAGCGACGCTTGCCGGGGTTGGTCCGTGGATGGGTGATTATCTTTACTTACCGAAATATCTCCATGCCTCGGAAAGCATTTTAAGCCGTTGGTCCCGGCTGTTATTCGTGGATCTTTGACAGTCGTTATGGGTCGTCAGAAGCCCGAATGTCTGACAACCAGTCTTACCAAGGGGTATCGCGTATTACCCAGTTACTGGGTTATGGAGGACATTATGGGCAGTCGCGTCCATGTAAAATACTGGTATTCAGCTGCATCCGGTTAGACTGGCAGCTGATCCCAACATTAAAAGAATCAACATTATAAGAAAATTATTTACCTTGATTTAAGTAGGTTCTTTCCGCAACTTTAAAATAAAAACAGATTCTTCTGTGCATCGTATTATTTTAGTCCTGAAGTAAAATAAGAGAACTAAAAAGTCTCGACACAATAGCTAATTAATCTCTCAATAGACGCTTGAAAATAATATTACTTTTATTATTTCTCGTATTTGGATCAGACAAACTTGCTAAAAGGTTCACCACCCCTGCCGTATAACTTACAGAACCACAGCTCGTGGTTTCGCTTTACTTTTGTTTTACTTTTTCTTTTGATTTTATTAATATTGTGTAATGTTTGGAATTGATGGTTTCCCTTCGGACTGATAAGTAGTAAAAGTGAGTTTATGGGGTATGAAATGGAGCATTTTAGGCCTAGTGAATGAAGGTTGTGGTTTACCATAATAGTTATGAATTTCTTTTATATAGGTTTATAGAAAAAAAGAAAAAAAAAAAGAATGTGCCTTACAGTAATCGCATATTATGATGTGTAACATCTGACATCTCACCTTGGTAATAAACAACTAGGCAACGACAGAAATTAACCTCAAAATTTTAAAACAAGCTAAATTCCGAAATATTTATTCAAAAGACAAAAAGAAAGAAAATACGTTTATTTGCGGTAAACATGACGTAAAAAAAACGGCCAAGTACGAGTTGGACACGCACACGAAGTTTCCGTACCATTATCTATAAAAACGGCAAAAAATCACGTTTGTTTTATGGGATTAAATATTTATTTTATTCTGTTTTTTTTTTGTGTTTGTTGTTATAGCGGCAATAGAAATACATCATCTGTGAAAATTTCAACTGTCTAACTATCACGGTTCATTAGATACAGCCTGGTGACAGACGGATAGACAGTCAGACGGCGGAGCCTTAGTAATAGGGTTCCCGTTTTACCCTTTGGGTACGGAACCCTATTACTAAGAACATAAACACAAAAATAAGAAAAGGTTGGGTTGGTCGCCGACTGATCTAAATTCGACCACCTCTACTTACAATCTATAAAGTACTTACTAATTCCATGAGTAAACTAATTCCATGCTGTTATAAAGCACTTTCTCATTCCATGCTTAAGCTGTCACATCCTGTTACACACTCCCGTCCTTTTTCACGAAATCACTCCCACAGAAAGCGAGAAGAAAGATGATACAAATAAAAAAAAAACACTCAGTGACTTACAACGCACAGCCTAAACAGCTTGGTCTAGAAGCCCTAAGGTAATGTTTTTGGAAATTCATCCCCTAAAGGGGGTGTAACATAGGGGATTAAAGTATGTTTGGAAGTTCGCCACTTTTGCCAATGGTATATCCTGGTATATCCCATCGGGCACACGGCTCATAGGGGTAATCCTAATATAATAATCATTTCAGCCGACAGACGTCCTCCCCCAAAGGTGGGGGGGGGCAAAATCGCCACGCTTGGCAGGCGGGTTGGCGATCACAATATGGTGTTAAAATGCATAGAGAACGCTGCTGCCCATTCTCTAGTAAGTCCCTTAGTCGCCTTTTACAACACCCACGGGAAGAAATAGGGTGGTGCTATTCTCACACGACACCTAACCTAACTACGAAAATATAATATCCTAACTTATATTATAAATGCGAAAAAAGAGTTTATTAGTTTGTTACGCTTTCACGCTAAAACGGCTCAACGTATTTGGTTGAAATTTGGCGCATGGATAGACCATGCCCTAGATTAGGACATAAAATACTTTTTATCCTGATATTTTCACGATTTATGCGGGTGAAACCGCCGGGCGCAGCTAGTAATATTTTAAATGCGAAAGTCATGAGTTTGTTTATTTGCAAAAGCTTAGTCATTTATATTAATGTCAACATAGAGATTCGCTATAAGATTTGATTTGGCAAATGGCTTTCGAGATGTTTTAAAGTTCACATAATTATTATAATTTCTAATAATCTTTAATTGTAATTTCCACCGCTGAGTGTTCAGAGATGGAAAAAGTTATTATTTTATAACGGTCTGAAATCACCAACACATGTGCAAGCTTTGTGATAAATGCTTGTTTCCTTTTTCGTATGAGAAAAGCACAACAACATAACAACATGACGTACAACTTTGTTTCTAACTTTTGCAACGAATAGGCAATTTCCTTAATGTTGCAATTTTTTAAAAGCTTTTGAGATATTTTTGCTTGGCAATATTAAAATGAAATAAAACATACGGTAAGCAAAAATGTAAATACCGCATTTGAAGTTATGACCGATCAAATAATGTTTTGACTTGAATAATGTTTAAATCAATATAGAAAAGGTCAAATAGAAAGAAAAATAAATAATATCGTTTATTTGGACATAGTCCGTGAAACACAAAATACAAAAAAAAGTAAGAATAGTGTTCTAACAACAATTATTCTATAGTGTGTGCCTACTAGCCTGCGCCAAAAAGGTTAATTTCAGCGTTAATGTCAGTTGCTGTTTGACGCTGGTTTTCTAATGAACCTTTAGGGTCAAGTGAGTAAAAACAGTTTTAACTTACCTAATACATAATTTTTATACTAAACTACTCAAATCTTAAGGCCACAATTGATTGAAAACTAAATTAGGTTAGCGACCTAACGGAAGCTGTGACGAACTAACGACTGATTCGATTTGATGGATGTTCTAATTTTGTACGGGATCAATTTACGAAATGTGGAACAATGTCTGTCAGATAATTATTTTTCTTCAGTTCTTGAGTGCGGATGATTTCATCTAGATAATTATATTATTATATTTTCTTCAATATGTTGGTAATACCACCTACCATATATAAACTGTGTACTTTTTTGTAGAATTCTTACAACGTTTTGGATAAATTGGTAGGGCAAAGGATAACTGGGAGATTCGCCTCAAACTCGAAGGGTAGGCTACATATATCTACGTACTGCTTGTGAACGGGCGCCGCCGCCGTCAGTAGGGACTGGTCATTTGTTAGCTGCCACGGCTAATTTTAACTTATTTTAATTTTTCAATTGTTATTTTTATCTTTTTAATATGGACGCTTTTAACGTGCACGTATTTCTACATTGTTTGCACATGTATAATTTCAACATCTGTAACCAATATTTTTGTAACAATATTTTAATTTATAAGAGCGCCCGTGGAGTTTCTTGCCCGTTATTCTCCATAGGTACCTACTACGCTTTGGGATGAGCAACTAGCTTCATCTTTCTGGCTGACCGACCCCTTGACAGTTCAAAAGTGCCCATAATTGGTTTATTTGAAATAAATCCTTTGAGTTTGAGTTTGCTCTTTTATTGTACCTACTTAGCTAAAAAAATATACAACAACCCCGGAATTTTCTCACCGACTTCCAAAAAGGAGGAGGTTATATCATACTCATATTACTTAAGATCATGTGCTTACTTCTTACACCAAGTTGATTTCTTAGTTAACAAACTAAAATATTCTTCTCCGGCTCAACCACGAATATTCGAAAATCCGGATTAAATTGGAAACTACTTTTACTTGCTAACTGCAACCTAATCCTTAAGTTTTCCCCGTATCGCGTTACACTTGCATTTTCTACGTTACACGCACTAAAAGGTCAATGTACGGAGGTCATTGCCCGGCCAGGGTAAGAGAGTATGAATAAAGTATAGATAGATAGCTCGCTTTTTGGAAAAAGCTCCTGTTCGGGAGGATGTTTTTCGGTGAATCTACTCATGTTTACCTAAAGTAAAATGTTTCTGCCATCAAAATTGGTAACACCTGAGTCAATGTTAGTATTTGAGGTTTGAAGTGTTCCTTGGAAGAAGTTATAATCGAATTTATTATATAGGTATAGTCGCACGTAACTTGGCAACAATCGTTAGATGAAAGAAAGAAAGAAAAGAAGAAAGAAAATACGTTTATTTGCGGTAAACATAACGCAAAGAAATAAAAACACAAACACGAAAGAACAAGTTGAGGGAAAATATGCGATAGATGTTCCCCTCCTTTCTTTCTAAATAAACATGTTTAAAAATAAATTCTGGCAATAACCATAGAATAATGACAAGCAATAAAAGTGTATTTTTTTTTGTTGCACTAAGTTTACATGCATGAACTTACTCCGACAAACCTTGCCAAGTTACGTGCCGGCCACTATACTAACTTTTGCAAGGGCATCGCCCGCGTGAATGTCGGAAAATATTTCACGGGTACGTAGGTACTACCGGGATTAAAATACAATGTGTTAATCCAGGTAAACAATGTATTCATTCCGTAATACATGGTTTTCATATAGCTCTATTGGTTTACGCGGCGCACGTCAGTAACACTCCCAGCCGGTATGATTTTTTTCGACATCTTCAACAATTATCGTCATATATCAGACAATTTAGACGAATCTTTCTAAATTTATACACTTAAACCTTCCTCATGAGTCACTCCGTCCATTGGTGAAAACTGCATCAAAATCCGTTTAGGAGTTTTTGAGTTTATCACGTTCAGACTGACAGACGCAGCGGGGGACTTTATTTTATAATTATGTATAGATGTAAACTACCAATAACAGAATGTCTATGAAATAATCACACACCAATTACAGTTGATTCTTTGCTTCGTTGCATCATCATTATTCTCTTGCCCTTGTTACATTTATTTGGGGTCGGCGCAACATGTCCGTTTCTTCCATACTTCTCTATTAGTCATCTTTCACATGTCATCTTTCACACATTCCATCCATCGTTTTTTTGGTCTTACCCTACTCTTATAGCCATCCGCATTCATACTCAAAACTTTCCTCACGACATTTCCCTCACTCCTCAGCATCACATGCCCATACCATGATAACCGATTTCCAAACAAGTTTTCAGTCACTGGTATATATAAAAAACCTTAAAAATAAAATAAAATACCTTATCCAAATTTATAATGACAAAATATGGAACGACAAACTGGCTAAAATTGATAATCCATCTACCAATATCTGGAGGATTGTTAAATCTCTCACTTATAAGCCTGCAGTAATTCCACCGTTCAAGTGTAAAAATGGTCAATTAACTACGTGCTGAACAGTGCGAAGTGCTTGCTGATAATTGTTATGAAACCACACTGGTCATCACTAGTCCAATTTCCAGTCAAACCTATGTGGGATTGACTAGAAACTGGACTAGTGAAACTGCCGTCAAAGAGTCATTCAATAAACTAGAAATAAATAAATATATATATATCTCCTCCCATATATAAGTTGCCAATCTCATACATAAATACCAATATTTAATTGATATTCGAAGGGCACACACAAAGTATATTGGGTAGAATTTGGAGTCGCGACTATTTTACATAGGTATTGGAATGGACTGGAATTGGGTCTAGACCGAAATGGAAAATAGAATGTATGAGTTTGTTGTCGTTCCAAGAACTCGTAAAAATTGGGTAAGAGTGTAGCTAGATCATAAAGAGATAAGATGAAAATATTATAATATTTTATTTATATAATGGTAATAATTCGTTATATAATTTTAATGTTATCACTGTCCATTCCAAGGTTGCCTAAAAAACATCGCAGTTAGCTATATTGTATATTTTGCAGTGTAGGTATATTTGTTTCAAATCAATCAAAATCAAATCAAAAATATTTATTTGCTAGAATACGGACATTAAATTTGTTTTAGCATAACCTGCCATAACATAGGCGTGCAAATGTATTCAATTCAATTCAATTTATTCAGGAACAATTTACATTGTGTTTGAAATAATAAATAACAAAAAAAAAACACGTATATATTCACAATCAGCGATGTCAATTATTCTAACTTACAAATTTTAGAATCTATTGATTTGTCTACTAAATAGTCCTTAATGGTATAAAATCTTTTAAATAGTAGTAGTTGGAAAAGTATTTTTTTAAACATTGTCAGCGGTAAGTCTTGAAAACTATTTGGTAAATGATTGTAAATAATAATCGACATGCAGTATACATTTTTCTTAAATAATTTCAGTTTCTATTGGGCTATTTGGCCAGTTAGTGCTAGTTTCAAATAAATTGTAGTTTCTCTTAACAAAAAAACAATATTTCAAAAATATATAAACATGGCAGAGATAAAATTTTAAGCATTTGAAATAGTGGCTTACAGCTGTCTAAAAAGTGAGCTCCAAAAATTTCTCAGATATTTTTTTTTGAGCTTTATTAACTGTCAAAATCTACTGAGTTACCCCATATACAATGCCGTATTTAAGTACGGATGATCCAATATAACCATGGTAAGCTAGCATTGCAGTATCACAGTTTTCTGTTTGTCTAATTCTTTTCAAGACATATTTATTTTTTTAATGTATAATATAGTGTACAATGGGTAAATATATAAACTTAGGAAACCAAATCAAAAATATAAATCGATGAATAGCTCACTAATTATTGGAATAAAGAACAATAAAAATAACCTACATCCCATTCAGAGGAAGAAAATTCGTTGATCACAACGTTAAGTTTGCTTGCTGAATGTTGGAGATTTTCAGACCATATGGATAAAAATTAAAAGGAGTCTTTATTTTAAATATTGACAACATAACATAACATTACGCCGGTATGCTCCGAAGGCTTAAGCGGAGTTGCATCTAAAGTACACCAACATTTCGCCACATAAGTTTATGTCCCATGTAAAATAGGAGGCGAGCCTATTGCCATCAATTGGGCACAAATCCAGACTCAAGCTTACTACTGAGGAATTCCAGATGGAAAAAACAATAACAGTTTGCCCGACCCAGGAATCAAACCCAGGACCTCATGCTCAGCAGTGTTGCTTGCTATCAATGTTGCTGTCAAAATTTGCCTCATTGGTCTAGTGACCACTAGACAAATGAGGCAAATTTTGACAACAACATTTAAAAAAGCAAATCCAAGTCACATATAAGGCTCGTACAGACTCGCGCGATATCGCGGGCGCGACAGGCACCGACAAAAGAAATTGTGCTATTAGTGGCGCGTCACGCCCGCGATATTGCACAGTCTGTACGAGCCAATAATCTTATTTTGTTGTTATTCGTTCAGAAGGTTATCTGAGGCACTAAACTTACTAGCACAATAGGGGGAATTATAAAACAAACGAATAAAAAAAAACTTGGCGACTGATGATGAGATACTGTTTTAATAACTTGAGCGGTATGAATTTGAGTAAGCGAAAAATTAACTAAACTAACGACGAATATTGATTAATACTCAAATCCAGAACGAGCTTACTAAAAGTGGGTTGTGATAAATCCATTTCAGATCTAAAATTCTAGCCGTGCGACTAAATGACTAAAGTAAGCGACTAGCAGATAGATACCATCTACTGTTATTGAATCATTTGGGTTAGGTTACGTTAGAACAGTGACCATTAACGCACGAAGGTGATCGAGCGAAGCGAGCGTGCCGCGCGAGTGGCCGCCGAGCGCCAGATTCCCTCTATTCTTCAAATAGTTAACTCGTAGGAAAATTTTCTAAAAAATGTCAGCTGAATAGTACTCTGCTCATTATAGTATTTTTCAAAGTGGTTTTGTTGATTTCTCGTCACTCGCAGTCAGTCGCTCACTTAGTAATACTACAACGTGTATTAATTATTTTTGTCACTTCAATGTTTAATTTACAGTCAGTCGTTTAAATACGAGTACTTCCCAATAATAAATATTATTATCAAGGAAATAGCCATTAATAATAAAATAAATAAAATAAAATGTTTACTTCAACAAAAATGTCCTTTTAAGCAAAACAGATGCTTGTGTTAGGACGTTCCGCCCTTCCAATGGTTAGGAAATTAATTGTATATAAGTAATTGAAAAGAACTTAATTAAAAGAAGAAGAAAAACACTCAACTTCAAAGGAGTCTAAACTAAACAAAACAAAAAACAAAATGAAAAGAGGGTAATTTAATTGTGTGTGTGAATGTGTGCGTGTGTGTGTGTAAGGGCTATGATGTGAGTAGGGGGAGAGGATTGGCGTGACAGGGGGGTTTGAAGTATTACTCGATTGAAGTATCAGTTTGGAGCCATTGGGCATAAGCACCTAGTTCTCCACCCGTGTAATGTTCTCAGTTATGCAGTAGTTTGTCATTCTTATCCTCATCATCTTCAACATTGGCAGCCTAGTTGTACCCACTGCTGACTAGACCTCCTTCCTTTTATGCCATGCTTCCCTGGTCTGTGTGAGTCGCATCCAGGTCTTCCCTGCGATCTTCTGTAGGTCGTTCACCCAACTGTCTATTGGTCTGCCAACGCTCCTCCCACCGTTCCTGGGCAACCATTCCGTTAGGGCTCTGCTCCACCTTCCATTCTCATCCTACCCAGTAGTTAATTAGATTATATTTTAAGATTCTTTAAAACGGAAATAAATTAAATTAATAAAAAAATCATTAGACTCACTACCATGCTTTTCACACACTCAAATTCCCAGGGCCTCATGACTTGAAGATAGATAAGTGACAGAAGTAACAGCTTGGGCATGGAATTAGTGAGTACTATATAGATTGTAAGTAGAGGGTGTCGAATTTAGACCAATGGTCGACCACTTGTTACAATAATTTATATATCTTTCACCTTAAACCTGAAACAAAACCAATCTTACTTCGGACAAGGAAAATGTTCTAATTAGTAAAAGTTAATATACGCTTCATACAAACATAAATTCAGTACCAAGGTAGAATTGCACGTTTTTAGGGTTCCGTACCCAAAGGGTAAAACGGGAACCCTATTACTAAGGCTCCGCCGTTTGTCTGTCTGTCTGTTCGTCTGTCACCAGGCTGTATCTCATGAACCGTGATAGACAGTTGAAATTTTCACAGATGATGTATTTATGTTGCCGCTATAACAAAAAATACAAAAAAAACAGAATAAAATAAACATTTAAGGCGGCTCACATACAACAAACGTGATTTTTTTGCTCGTTTTTGCTCCATATTGATAACGGCAACAGGTAGACGCTTGAAATATTCACAGAATATTCCGTTATACATTCACTTTAAAAATAAATAATTAAATTAAAATAAAACAAATATTTGAGGGGGGCTCCCATACAACAAACGTGATTTTTTGCCATTTTTATAGATCATGTACACGGAACCCTTTGTGCGCAAGTCCGACTCGCACTTGGCCGGTTTTTTCCTTATGAAATAAGCAATTTTACCAAGAATCAAATTACCAGGAACCATATTGCCAGCCAATAAATTCCTTTGTTTGCCTTGGAGGCGATATAAAAATACTAAGGGATTTCGTAACAAAATCAGTCTGTTCCGTTC
Organism: Tiliacea citrago; assembly: GCA_963921375.1. Taxonomy (NCBI): domain Eukaryota; kingdom Metazoa; phylum Arthropoda; class Insecta; order Lepidoptera; family Noctuidae; genus Tiliacea; species Tiliacea citrago. The sequence goes on from OY992802.1 coordinate 2,796,044, forward strand.
TCGCTGTTGGGACTCAGACCTTCTCTCTGTAAGAGATTGTAGTGATATTTTTGGTTATAGATGATCCTTATGTTTTTCTTCAAAGATTTTTAATGCCGATAAAAAAAACAAAGAAATTTGAACCTTATTTCTCCTTCTTAGAAATCGACTGGAAACTAACATCCTAAATCCGCTATTCCAATAGCTTCTGTGGGTCTCCCTTGTTTGACCGAAAGGAATTTGACAAATTTTGACTTCCCAAAATTTTTTTCGCATAATTTCATTTGCCAAAATCAAAATCAATTTTTTTTATTTCACATAAACCTACATGGGCACTTATGAAACGTCAGAAGCTAGGTGCACGGTTCCAATGGGTCGTTTCCTATGGAGAAGAGACGGAAAGAAACTCCACGGTTACTCTTTTAAAAAAAGTGGGCTTTAACAATGTTGAAGTTACAGTGTTAATAGGTATGGGAGGACAGTGTAGGCCCGTCAACAAGTGCCAAATTATTACTTAGCAAAAAATCTATTTACAAAAAGTTGTAACGCAAACCTAATGTTTGGAAAATGAACGTTTAAACTATAACTTGTTTACCAACTAGTACTTTTAACATTTTTTATTTAGTCAAATATTTTTTTTTTAAAGTAAGTAATTAACCTAATCTAAATAGTTCAGGTCAGGGTAACCTACTATAAATAACCTACCCATAAATCATTTGATTAAAGACCAAATGCCATAATGACATTATACTTGGTAATATTTTGCCAAGTAAAAATTTGACCAAATGAAAATGTGCGTACTAAAATGATTCGAAATATTGCAATGGTATAAAAAAAGGTTGCTAAAATTTGTTTGGGTAATGAAATTTTGTCAAAATCTTTTCGGCAAAACGGCAGGCTGTATATCGTCAAAATACAAAATAAATCTATTAAATCTTTGATTCACACTTTCCCAAGAAGTGATTATTTAGTAAAACACCAATATATAAATCTTTCAATCTCCCAACACTATCTTGCCCCCATTTTGTACGCTTCTGCGGAAATCAGTTTCAACACTAACCTTGAATTTAGAGGTAAACCCAACGTGGTAAACGGTACACAAAATCTAAATATAATTCACATTTCAGATAGTAACTCTAAATTATACATTCGGTAATGTGGGTAAGTGAAAAATGTGTGTAATGCTGCGGCTACATTGTCGCGATAAACCGACGCGCGACTAGCTTCGCGCGCTTTCTGTTTACAGCGAACAGATACGCGGTGTGCGAGAGAGAGCGCGCGAAGAGTAGTCAACCTTATCGCGATAATGTAGCCGTAGCATCACACATAGCATGACGGCGATGCGATGTTTCGGTGTACGACAAAGAGCGTGCGAAGTGTAGTTTACTTTATCGCGACAATGTAGCCGTTGCATTACTGAATCGGAAAAAGAGATTTTTAGAGTATACGTAAACAAAAGGTGGTTGTCGGTTTAGTGATGAGTTGTGATTGATTCTCGGATATTAAGTGCGGTTATTTTCAGACATTTTCGAATAGCAATACAGCTCTGCTGAATGCTGATCGTCTATATTTTAGATGAACCGGATGATAAATGTTTTTTTTTTTTAATATGTAAATTGTTATTTTGTCAGTATAGAGATTAATATCGTGACTATACGATAGCTTGCCAATATGTCCAACATTTGATATGACTTTTAAAACTTATCAATCTGCTAAAACATTTATTAAAAAAAAAAAAAACCGGCCAAGTGCGAGTCGGACTCGCGCATGAAGGATTCCGTACCATTATCTATAAAAACGGCAAAAAAATCACGTTTGTTGTGTAGGAGCCCCCCTAAAATATTTGTTTTATTTTAATTTAATTATTTATTTTTAAAGTGAATATATAACTAAATATTCTGTGAATATTTCAAGCTTCTACCTGTTGCCGTTATCAATATCAAGCAAAAACGAGCAAAAAAATCACGTTTGTTGTATGTGAGGCCCCTTAAATATTTATTTTATTCGGTTTTTTAGTATTTGCTGTTTTGGCGGCAATAGAAATACATTATCTGTGAAAATTTCAAGTGTCTAACTATCACGGTTCATGAGATACAGCCTGGTGACAGACGGACAGACAGACAGACGGCGGAGCCTTAGTAATAGGGTTCCCGTTTTACCCTTTGGGTACGGAACCCTAAAAAGAAGTAACAATGACTCTAAAAGTGAAAATAGTGCATAAAATACATAATATTACTTCCAACTCGATGTAAAAGTCAACTAGGGCATGGGAACGGAAATAATTACAAAGACACGCTGAGACGTTCGCAGGCGATGTTCCGCTAGAAATAAGAGTTAAAGTAATATTTAACATTGCTTAAGTCCTGACTCATTACTTAGCTCTACTCTCATAAAAGTACTTGTTCTTGAAAATAAAAGAAAATATTTGTAACTACTTTTGGATTCCATGGAATGTCTTCAATATTTAATGGAAATGGTTCAGTAGATCAATATTAAGAAATTGCAAAAGGGCTAAATTTTTATATAATATAATAAACCTAGTTAAAGTCTATTAAACTTGCGTTTACAAATGTCTAGTCAAAATATAAAGGCGCTTTTTAGGGTTCCGTATCCAAAGGGTAAAACGGGAACCCTATTACTAAGGCTCCGCCGTCTGTCTGTCTGTCTGTCCGTCTGACCCCAGGCTGTATCTCATAAACCGTGATAGTTAGACAGTTGAAATTTTCACAAATGATGTATTTCTATTGCCGCTATAACAACAAATACTAAAAAACAGAATAAAATAAATATTTAAGGGGGCTCCCGTACAACAAACGTGATTTTTTTGCTCGTTTTTGCTCGATATTGATAACGGCAGCAGGTAGACGCTTGAAATATTTACAGAATATTTAGTTTTATATTCACTTTAAAAATAAATTATTAAATTAAAATAAAACAAATATTAAAGGGGAGCTCCCATACAACAAACGTGATATTTTTGCCGTTTTTATAGATAATGGTACGGAACCCTTCGTGCGTGAGTCCGACTCGCACTTGGCCGGTTTTTTTCTATTACGGCTGATTGATTGACGTTCAGATAAAATGTCGTATTGATACGTTCGCCAAAACGGCGGCAAACCTTTAGTTAGCCCTATCGCCGCTAGTGGCACCCCAATTAAATGGGTTAAGTTAGGTTAGAACTGTGAACAACCGCGCGCGAACTGAGCGAGCGAAGCAAGCGGTGCCATGGCAGCGGCACGAGCGCTACATCCAAGTTGGTCACTGAAATGGTATTTGGAACTAAAAATTACAAAGCGACGCGCCAAATTGTGTTATGGCAGAGCGTTGATCAACCGCGTTGTAAGACGCGATGCGCTATCATAATACGGCTACGTTTGTTTAGCCGCAACACATTTTAACTGAACGTAAATCAGCCGTAATAGAAAAACCGGCCAAGTGCGAGTCGGACTCGCGCACGAAGGGTTCCGTACCATTATCTAAAAAAACGGCAAAAAAATCACGTTTGTTGTATGGGAGCCCCCTTAAATATTTGTTTTATTTTAATTTAATTATTGATTTTTAAAGTGAATATATAACTAAATATTCGGTGAATATTTCAAGTTTCTACCTGTTACCGTTATCAATGTCGTTACGTTTGTTGTATGGGAGCCCCATTCAATATTTATGTTATTCTGGTTTTTAGTATTTGTTGCTATAGCGGCAACAGAAACACAACATCTGTGAAAGTTTCAACTGTCTAGCTATCACGGATCATGTGATACAGCCTGGTGACAGACGGTCAGACAGACAGATAGACAGACGGCGGAGCCTTAGTAATAGGGTTTCCGTTTTACCCTTTGGGTACGGAACGCTAAAAAGTGTTTTTATGTATTTCGGCTAGACGTTTTGTAATACAATTCAGGTGAGACATTTGTACTTGGATTTTTATTAAGTTATAAAAATTGCAGTACGCAATTGATTGTCGAACAAAACTCAAATCAGTTACACTTGACTTCTACTGCTTATACTAGTTTTTATATTAAAGGTGTGTGGGTGGATCCAGAATCACAATGAAATGATAAGCAAAAACGTGCCTGATCTTAAATTAAGATTATCTCGATACCAACATGTGTGCTAACCTAGCTACATATTAGGGTTTACCTATAAAATCAAAACACATTCAATACTCAGTTTGTTTATTGAATTTTCAGATATGTCTGCAAAACATACGAGCTTCGGATATTAAACAACTTTCTATTCACCGTTTTCGGATATTTTATTGTATAGTTTTCGGATATTAAACGGAGCACATCACTAGCAATTGCATTATCGTTTCAACACGTCATGATTAAATATACGGGTTTCACGAGAATTTTGTCATTTTTTTTTATTATGGGACGTTTCCATGTGAGAAAACTAGGTAATGTTTTACAGGATCTCATAACAATAAATTGTGTAGATACGGCGTTCTGAAATGATTTATATTGACCTCATTCTTACTGGTGTCGCTAGATTTTGAAATCACAAAACATAAACTACAAAGATTGTAGCTAGTTCGAGTCTTATGGCTTTTTTTATGAAATGGCATCTCGCAGGTCAACCTAGAAGACTGTAAGCTGCTTAACCGGTCTTTCCTGTCTCAATAAATTAAGGCCTCCAGGCAGGGCATAAAACTTAAAAACTAAGCGACTTCACGCTGTGGGGCATCGCTGGGGGAAGGCAGCTAGGGACAGGCTGACTCGTATTAAGATTATTTGGGGATGAATTTAAAGCTACAGGCTCAGCTGTCTCGAGCAAGGGATGGAGCGGGGATGGACGAGGACGTCGCGGCGGGCTTCAGCGGTGAAGACGGAAGGTGGTCTGTATTTGTGTTTACGAACTGACCTAATGGTGGGACTACTCTTCTGGAGGAGGGTGATCATCGGGAATGGTGAGACCTTGGTCAGCGAATCTTACTTATGCGGAAGGGAGTTTATCGGACGGCCGCCCGGCCGCCGCAATCAGGGCATCGCAGTATTTTATAGCAGAGTCGAAGAAACGTTCTGGACGGTAAAAAGTGTTGGACGGTGAGCATTCTAAGATCTAGATTAAGAGTCTCATTGCGAACACGAAAGGGGGCTCCCGTGACCTTTCTTAGGAAACGGTGCTGGAGGGTCTGCATCCTATGGAGATAGCGTGACTTGGCATATGCAAAGATGACGCAAAAATAGGTAATGATGGGACGGATGACCGCGGTAGAGATGCGCAATTTGCACTTGAGTGAAAATTTGCTGCGTACAGTCAAAATAAACTGGAGCCTTCTAAGAGCGAAGGCGGCGTGTGAACAACACGCGCTTTATGTGCTTACTGATGGAAAGCTGTTGGTCAAGGATCACACAGTTAGGTTGCTCGCTTCTCCCAAGAGATCGGCTTGCCATACTTAGTTATAGGACTAGTCTTATGGCGATACTTGGAAAAGCCTTATAACTAATGTGCACTTTTATAATTTCTAACGGGACGTTTCTACGTTCATATTGGTATGGAAATACGTTATAACATTATCATGGACAGAAATTTAAAAGTGTCGTCATTTATATGAATGATAAAAAAATGCGGGGCTCTGCGAGTTGGTTTCGGTCCCTCACACGCATTCCAAATGTCTGGGACCCAGGGTTCCGAGAAATGTCAAAGACACTTTAAATAATAATAATAATCCATTTATTTCAGACGATGCGGGCCCATAGATACAAGTGTTTACAAGTTTGTGAAGCTCAGAAGTTTTCACTTCTGACGTGTAGTTCTAAGACTGACTTATAATATTTATAACGTAGGAAATATAATATCTTTAATATTAAGCATTGCCAAGATTAAAATAATCATTTAACTTTCTCTTCTTAGAAAACGTAAATAAAGAGATTTCTCATAATAGTTAGTATTAAGTAGCTTCATCAAACTATAACAAAGATTAAACTTCTTATAGATAAAGATACTTATCGAGTCTTCGCATTGTAGCTTAATTGTTGTATTGTCTTTCTCATAAATACTATATATTAAAGCATTTATCTTTTAATGATAATTACGAATGAGAAATCTGCCTCGTTTTTCTAATGGTCGCAAACACTACTGCTGAGCATGAGCGCAGCAGGTCCTTGGTTCGATTCCCAGGTCAGACAAAGTGTTATTGGTTTTTTTTTAATTTAGAAATTTCTCATCACCAGCCTGAAGTCTGCATTTGTGCCCAGTCGATGGCAATAGGCTTGCCCCCTATTATTTGGGACTCAAACATATCTCTCTGTCGTATCTCTGTATTTTATTACATAAATGTAAAGAACGAGAAATCACTTTTCGTGAAATAGATAAACTTACCTTCATAATCGTACAGTTTTCATTGTGATTATGAAAAATGAACATTTTCCAACATCTGCACATACAAACATTCATCAACGTGATATTAACGTGATGCTATTAATTAAAACTTTTGATTAATTAAAGCTGATGAATGTTTTGAAAACCTCACAGCGTTGTTTATAAATATTACTTCTTCCACGTCAAAGTTAGCAGTAGCTATGTGGGAATAGTTCCATACGCTGCTGGTTAATAATGGCCAGGCAGCTGGATTATGAGTGATGTGAACTTTCTAGGACACGCCGGGGCTTCATGAAACATATTAATGTCATGACTGTATACCCTCAAAAAGGTTCGCAGCTGTTTTTAATTCATGTTTATTACATGACTGTGTGATATAATCTGTTTAGGGTTCATATGTATATGTATTTATCTAAGTAAGTTTCTTTGTGCCACCATAACTTTTAAATGCCGAAACAGATATATATTCCGTTGGTTTAGGTAGTAAAATAAAGGTAAACAAAAAAAAAACCACGTGACGAGATAGCTGCCAAGTAACCGACTAAACGTAATATCTGGCACTTTAGTTGGCTTGCTACGTCACAGTTGTACTCTTCAATTTAGCAACGTTTTATTTCGTTGACGTTAAGAGAACATGTCTTTTTGGGCTCTTTACAATAGGCAGATTACAAAATAATATAGTAATATGTAAATCTAACTAAATAATTGTGCTCAAGCAATTACATCTACGAAGAGTAGTATAAGAATAAATGATAAAGTTAATAAAAGAGGAAACTATCGTAATAATAATAAATAAAAAAAACGATTGTAAGCTACAACGTATTTTTAAACACGAAAGTGTCATCTATAAAAAACCCTTTTTATGATTTGTTTACCTTTATTTAACAACCTAAACCTATGGAGTATAGATGTATCGTTAGAATCCTTCCGAGTGACATTATGCTTTATATATTTTTTTAATAATATTATCATTGCAGTCGGGGGAACTCTGAGATTAAAAAATCTTCCACAGAACGATCCCCCGACAGCAATGATAATTTTATTTATCTGTTTAGTCAGCGAGTAAATGGGTGAACTTTCGCTTTGTTTATGCAGATTAACTAATAATACATTTTGTTTTTTGGCAGTCGTGTTTTTTTTTTGCCAGACACGTTTAAAATCGGTCAAGTGCGAGTCGCACCACGCACAATTAAGGGTTTCGTAGTTGGGATGAATTGACCCCAAAAACAAACTTAACATTGTACCTATTTGAAAAACATGTTTTCCCGTACATCGATATATTATACGTCACGGTCATTTCTCCTACCGCAAATGTAAGTTGGTGGACTATTACTCGTTAACTTGTAAAGCGTACATAGCTGTGATAGTTTTCCTTTTAATTTCGTTATATATACTACTGCCATGATGTTTTTTCAAATAATATCCAAAAGCAACCATTTAGCTGGCAGGGAGGAGCACTTGACTCTAACAAAAAATAGCACTTTAAAGCATAACATTACGCAAACGGATCCCTGAATCGAAAAATGGAATGAACGGCCTATCCAACGATACCCTCAAACTAAGGAATAGACGAAAACTTTACGTGCAAGGATGGAACCCATTTTTTATTTATTTTTTTGATTTTATTTCACCGTTTTTCTGGCGTGATTAATATGTACCTATACCCATGCCAAATTGTAGCTTTTTAATACTTAGATTCTCTGAGCTAAATCGGGGTCAGACAGACGGACAGACATGGCAAAACTATAAGGAATTGACTACGGAACCCTAAAAAGGGACATACCAATGACACAAACCAGGCTTCAGGTAGCTACTGATAATTTCCGAATGCAAAACTTAAAAATACACTACCTGACCTCGGGGTCGACCCCAGGAACCAATACATGGTATAGTCGCGCTAGTGGACACTAGACCAATGGAGCAGTCAAAAAAGGCGTAGATTTATTTATTTATCTTACTTATTCGTCACTCAGGGTAATTATTTTTCTTTCAAATACGTAGTAATGTTATCATTAATCACTACAAAACAGATCACAAAGCACGAATTTTTTGCTTAGAACCAAAACAGTGCAGAAATGTTAGATGAAATCTCATTGTTGCACAGTTTTTCATTAATGCACTGTTTTTTATGTTTTATTTAGATATAAATTTACCACAGAGGTTTAATGTCTCCCATTAAGTTTAATATAAAATCATATAAAAAGATACATACTGGAAATAAAAATCGGCTGAATAAAACCGACTTGGTGTAAAACTTTGTTTTCATTAACTTTAGTTTTTATTTTGAGTAGGTATATTTTATTACGGTAGGTAAATGATAAATGATTATTATTTCTGTAAGTAGGTTTGTACAAACACTTTTACACGTCAGTCATATTTTTAAAACTAGATGAGGTCGGCGTTTCCTATCTGACTACTCTGAGAAGAAAGGCCGAAACAAACTCAGAGGTCACAGTCTCTTTTAAAGTCCAGACATAATCTTGGTCAGATCATGTGAATTAAAAAATACAATTACAGACACCAATCTTCATGGCCTCATGTAGATTGGTGTCTGAAATGGTCTTTTGAGGAAAGAACCACACAGATTGAGTGGACCTGACCAGTCAATGCACGCATTTGTCAGTAATCGTGCAGCTCTACTCAGAACTTAAGGAGCTCAACAATGCGACGATCAATACCAAAGAAAGGACATTTGGGTAGGCCGCTAAAATGACTCAAACTGCCAGACCATGATTAACACTAACTGAGAATAAAAGACAAAGTGAAAATAAAAATAAAAGAGCATTCCCCACATAGTCTTCACATAATTAATTTTCATTACATTCACAATAATTAAAATAATATAATACTTTACAAGTAAATAATCATGTCATTACGTCTATATTACGTTACGTATATAAAATAATAAAAGTTAGCAAAAAAAAAAACAAATAATTAAAATAAACCACTTCAATAAGTAAAAATTGGAGCAGCTCAATCCCAAGCATTTTTGTCCTCAATACGAGTATAATCTTTAACGGTATAAAAGGCTTTCTGACACAACTTACGTTTAATTAATGATTTGAATTTATTAAGGCTTAGATCTTGAACGTGGCTTGGAAGTTTATTATAAAAGCGTATACATTGACATCGGAACGAGCCACCTATTTTCTTGAGCCTTGTTGTAGGTACAACAAATTTATGTTTGTTTCTAGTATTTATGGATATCACTGTATTTTTTAAACAATTTTATATTTTTATGGACATATAAAAGATTTTCAAAAATATACTGAGAAGGTACAGTCATTACATTAATCTCCTTAAATTTCTCTCGGAGAGAGTGTCTTGGACTTAATTTATAAACTTATCGTACAGCTCTTTTCTGCAAAATAAAGATAGTCTGAATGTCGGCGGCATTTCCCCACAACAGAATACCGTACGACATTACACTATGAAAATAGGCAAAGTACACTAAACGGGCTGTCTCTATGTCAGTTAAATTACGAATTTTTCTAACAGCATATGCTGCAGAGCTTAGCTTTTTTGACAGTTTATCTATATGTGGGCCCCACTGAAGCTTAGCATCCAAAGTTAAGCCCAAGAATACTGTGCTATCTTCAGGATTCAATTCTTCGCCCTTTATCAACACATCAGTTTTCACCTGCCTAACGTGAGGTAGCGTAAACTTAATGCATTTGGTTTTTTTTCATTTAGAAGTAAATTATTAACATTGAACCAGTGAACTACTTTTGAGATCGCGCTATTTACATCGTCAGTAACCAGCTGCTGACGTTTAAGTTTAAACAAAAGTGAAGTGTCATCTGCAAACAACACTATATCATGATTATCCTTTATGATGTAAGGCAAGTCATTAATATAAATAAGAAACAAGAAAGGACCAAGAATTGAGCCCTGTGGAACTCCCATTGTTACTATAGATCCGGGAGATCTTTTTCCATTGACGTCAACGCTCTGAATCCTATTACTCAAGTATGAAGTAAGAAGATGCAGAGCGGTGTTCCGGATCCCGTAGTGGCGGAATTTCCTAATTAACGTTTCATGAAAAACACAATCGAAAGCCTTGGAAAATCACAAAAAATGCCTAAGGCATCGCATTTATCTTCCCATGCATTATAAATATGTCCTAACAGTTCAATCAGTAGTCGAACGACCCCTTGTAAAACCAAACTGTTTGCTATGTAGTAATTTATGTTTATTAAAAAATCTTAGGTAGATTGGTAGTTGAAATTCGATTACGCACCTTGCTAAAGTGAGTAATTAATGCTCTCGTGCTAATTTAGTGCTCTCACATGCGCTCGGGCATCAACATAACACTCGTGCATTAATAACTCGCTTTGCGCTCGATGCAACAATCTACTATTATTACACTAATTTTAAATTAAGAAGGGGTTCGTGGGTAAATTATAACAGTCGCACGGGCCAATATTCAAGGTAAAACAACGCTTGCCGAAGTCGGTCCGTGGATGGGTGACCTTCTTCATATACTGAGACTCCTCCAACAAGCACGTTAAGCCGTTGGTCCCGGCTATCATTCGTGGATCTTTAATAGTAGTTACGGGTCATCAGAAGCTTGAAAGTCTTCCGTGATTCCCAGTTACTGGGTTGTGGAGGTCAGATAGGCAGTCGCTCCATGTAAAACACCGGTGTGCAGCTGCATCCGCTTAGACTGGAAGCTGACCCTAACAATTAAAATACTTTAAAAAAGTTAAAAATATGTCAACCTAAGTACTGTAATTAAAGATCTACTTCGTAAGTGCAAAAGGGCATGATAATAGTCATGGTATGGCATGACAAACGCGATTAGAACATTAACCGTTTAACCATTTTTATCTGACAGTTAACTATAAAGCTGTGCGTGAAAACTGACCGACATTGTCGCGTGACCTTGCCGTAGAATTAGCTGGTTTATACTATGATGACCTAATTTATAGCACGAACTTTGGCCCACGTGGTTTAGGGTTCCGTACCCAAAGGATGCCACCGGGACCCTATTACTAAGGCTCTGCTGCCTGTCCGTCCGTCTGTTACAAGGCTGTATCTTGTGAACTGTAATACACACTTGAAATTTTCTCAGAGTGTGTACTTACTACTTATTTTTAACCGACTTTACAAAAAGGAGGAGGTTCTCAAGTCATCTGTATGTTTTTTTTTTTATTGTTTATTACCTCAGATCTCCGTCGTTTATGAACCGATTTGGAAAATTATTTTATTTATTTGAAAGGATGTAGTCGGTGGCCAAAAATGAAAATACAGAACCAAAGACACCGACTTCCGAAATTAAATTAAATATAATATTAAATGTCGATGTACTACAGGCACACCTCTGTCCAACTCTTCGGGGAAACAAGGCGTGATGTTATATTAAGTGCTTCGGAAATTAAAGTTATTTTTCACTTTTTAGTGTTTTGTTGGATGTCGGTTTTTTTTTTTGTAAAAAAGTTTTATTATTACTACACAAGAAACGTTATTTTCGTAGAAAGTGACTTTCGCGCAAATAAACGATCGAGGCGATCGTCTAAATGAATTGTAACGCGACTTGATTGATCGCACAAGCACGTCATATCTATAAAAAGTAAATTCAAAAACTATAACCCTGCTACTGAAAAATCACGCCTAAAATGTATGAAACAATAAAATATTCTTGTTTGAAGATGTTATGTGTTCAATATTTATCCTCTTAAATAAACAACATACACGTAATATATTTTAATGTATTTAATTCTTCATTGTGATTGTTCAGTAGTAAGCGATCATAAGCTTTATGGCAAAATGAATACGACCTCAGGTACGAAAACCCTCCTTTTTGCTTCACCGTAGTCGGGTAATAAACGTCCGCGACGATCGCGTACACGCCTGACGATCGCTTTAGGTTAGAGCTCGGCCTCAAGTGTTCGTTTACACACACACACAAATTGGGATGTAAAATTACCTATTACTGTTCTTTACAATTGTTAATTCCGAACTGGAATGGAAAGCCCGGCTCCAAGCGAAGAAAATCTGAATCAGAATCAGAACTTTATTTGCTTTGTATGTAGGTACAGGTTTATGATGCTGTACATAAATTACTGAGATCGGCTACAGTCTACCTTACGGCGTGCAAATAATTACATAAATTAAAATATTAATACAAACAAAATAATGTCAACAAAAAAAAAAACAGAAATTAAAGTGAAGTCAATTAATAATATTATAGTCAGGTACATATTTGTCTTACATAGTCAAATTTACAATTAATTATAACAATCAAAATCTGGACAAACTCATATCATTTCAAAAGTCTTTCACTGAGTAATAACATTTACCTAAAAGTACTGCCTTACCTTACCTTAGATTTAAAAATGTTCACAAAAACCAATCCATTCATAGAAATCAACCATTATGCCAGAGAACCGGAGTTACCGACATAGCCTGCAGAGTAAGCAAGCTGAAGTGGCAGTGGGCTGGCCATGTTTGTGGACCGATGGCCCGTGAAGCAGACGAGTCCTGGAATGGAGACCGCGTATCGGCAAGCGTAGTGTGGGGCGCCCCCCAGCTAGATGGACCGACGACCTTAAAAAGGTGGCTGGGACAGACTGGATGCGGAAAGCGGAGGACAGGGTGTTGTGGCGCAGCCTGGGAGAGGCCTATGTCCAGCAGTGGATTGCTATAGGCTGAGTTGAACCATTATGCCATCATGGTGTTTATCCTATGGATACTAATATGGTTGCCAAGCCTCTTTCCCCTATAAAACAGATGAACAACATAAATCACAATATTTATATCCCATTTACACAGATTTAGTACTCGCATGGTATTCCGGGTAGGTACAGTAAGCACATTTATTTGAAAAATGTTCTATTTGCATGCTAACTGAAATAAAACATATTTTTGTAACTAATGGAAAAGATTTGCATTTTATTGCAACGAATGAGATAGCTTTGATTTGTGTTAAGGAAAATGATAACCACCCGTCTGTTTTGTAAGAATTTCACCGTGAATGAGCTTGAAGTGAGCTGTCAATAGTGTCAATCCCTAGCATCAGTATACTCGTATTTTGTAAAAATCTCACCATAAAATCCTAGGTGAACTGAGACTGAAGTGAGCTATCAATAGTGTTCCCTAGCGATTATTGACTTAAAAACCTAGGGACAACCATTCCTACAAAGTTTGCGTGACTACCTACAAAAATCGAGTACTTTAAAATGGCCGCTTTTCTAGAGAGAAAGCAAGCAACCGTTTGACAGCACATTGCCGAGTTTAGTACCACAAAACTTGGCATTAAACATGGCGACCGGTCACGCATAGACAGATTTTGACGTCACACAAGTCTTGCCAAATTTAGTCCTTGACAAACATTTAGATGTCTCTTTTTATAGGGTTCCGTAGGTACCCAAAGGGTAAAACGGGAACCCTATTACTAAGGCTCCGCCGTCTGTCTGTCTGTCTGTCCGTCTGTCACCAGGCTGTATCTCATGAACCGTGATAGCTGGACAGTTGAAATTTTCACAGATGATGTATTTCCGTTGCCGCTATAACAAAAAATACTAAAAAATAGAATAAAATAAATATTTAAGGGGGCTCCCATACAACAAACGAATAGACCGGCTGGTAGAATGACAACTCACTCGAAAGCCACTTCACCTAAGTATCGACGGTGACATTCTTACACGATAAATTGGCAGATGCTCAATGAAATTATTGATATTGATTTCTGACATTTTTAACTAAGTATTGTATTTATTTTATCCTTTGACCAATATTTGTAATTGCCAATGGAGAGGCATTACGTTTACTACTCAAGATTTATAATCCGAAGTCTATTCAGTTTTCTCCTACAAAACCGAATCCGGAATTAACATCAATCTCAAAACCGCAGGGCACTTAAAAAAAAAACAACATCGCCCTACTTTAGGTACCTACCAACACCAATCTAAGTTTAATATAGAAAAGCAATTCATAATAATCTCTACTAATATTATAAATGCGATAGTAACTCTGTCGGTCTGTTACCTTTTCTCACCAAAACCACTGAACCAATCGTTAAGAACAGATAGGTAAGCCCGACACCTGGACCATAGGCTACTTTTCATACTCCCTGCTGCTCGCTCTGCCTTGTGATAAAACCGTAAAACGTGACAATTTGATCAGTTTGAAAATAACATGAAAAGTTAGTTTATTAATTTAATTAAGTATTGTGAACGTGAGCACTGTGTGGGTATTTTTTTTTTCTTTCTCAATTAATTTTAATGATGGTCTGTCATTTTGAGTACTATATGCATCCTACCCAAATGTCCTTTCTTTAGTATTGTTCGTCATTCAGCTCCTTAAGTCTTGCGTTGAGCTACACGATTACTGACAAAGGTTTGCACTAACTGGACAGGTCCACTCTGGTGTGGTTATTAAATATGTGTGGTTCTTTCCTAAAAATACCATTTTAGATGCGGATGAGGTCCTCAGATAATCTGACGAAGTAAACTTGGTCAGATTATCTGAACTTTAAAAGAGACATTGACCCCTGCGCCATTTCTTCTCAGGGGTAGTCAGTTAGTAAATGTCGACTCCATCTAGCTTATTTTTTAATATGACGTGTAAAGTGATTCCGTTATCCTATTTACAGAATTACCAATTTCATTTCATTTAATTTCCTGGATATTTGTATTAAAAAATGATGCAAAATACACGCAGACGAAGTCACGAGCAACGGTTTGTAATTTATAACTTAAAAATTTCTCCCACTTTACCTAAAGCTTTCTACTGTCTCCAACCAAGACTTGGATTTCATCAAATGGTTGCCGATCACGTATCGCCTGAGATACGTAAATACAGCAATTTTGATGATAATCGCTTAGCTACGTGAGTAATGCGGGAGTTTAGAAAACTATGGGTTGCGATTTCTATGTATGGTTGACATTATGGATTTTAATTTTATTATTATTTAGATAGATTTGAAAAATTGCAGTGTGGTTTTTGGCTATTGTTAATTCAAAAAATAAATCAGCCTATTCAGGGTAGTAAGTCGGTACGTTGGGGTAAGTTCGGCTCCAGGACAAAACCGCACGTATCAAATCTATAAACATTTAGTTAAAATATTGCCAAATTATTGGCAATTTATTTTTTTATGCTGACCACATTTATTCTGCGCCATTTTATTCTACTTCAAACACCGGTTACAGCTTTAAAAAATATTGACAAATTATCCGGGAATTTGATAGGTATGGCGGAACTTACCCTAACATCATTACAGTCCAATGCTGAATAACGGTGTCTTCGTAATTATTAGGTACCTATCTGAGCTCCCTGTTACTTTATTATAGGCAGCTTCGGCATTCTTACAAAATAAGTCATGTTCACTTTGATAGGAAACGAATGAGGTGAATCTGGTAAATGCATTCCGAGGTGTAATCAAAGCTTTTACCAGATTCAAGTCATTCGTTTTTGAAGTAAAAACTTCTCAAGTGATTTTTGGTTGGGGCAAATCTTATGGATTCGTCACCGACATGCCCGCGTCACTGACACGTTAAAGTGACGTGTTGTTTAGACTGGCGACGCGCAGCGGTCTGTGTACATGTATACGGATATATACACTAATACATTGTAATATTTATATATACCTACCCGACTGTATCATATGCTGCTCAAAGTTTTAAGTTTTTACTTCTGTCAGCAGTACCCCATGACTGCTTATTTTTTTTCACAGGTTACTTACTGATCATAAAGTTAACACTTTCGACTCCACCCACTTTTCGTAGAGCACGTCGCCATACATATATGCAGACGACATGGTACTGCTGGGCCCATCTGTGGGCGCAGTCTTGTGGTGATCTGTGAGTCGTACGTGGCGGAACATGGACTAAAATATATCTGTAAAAAGAGTGCAGTTATGGTTTTTAAGAGTGGAAAACGTGGTCCACTTCATGTTTTGCCTATTAAGCTAAATGGTGCAGCGCTAGCAGTGGTGTGCAGTTTCAAGTATCTGGGGCACATTGTTACAGACGAATTGCAGGATGATGCTGACATTGAGAGGGAGCGCAGAGTTTTGGCAGTCAGGGGAACATGGTTCCACGTAGGTTTGCTCGCTGCTCGAGGGAAGTAAAGATAACTCTTTTTAAGGCGTATTGCCAGTCCTTTTACTCGAGCAGCTTGTGGATAAATTACACTCATAGGGCTGCTAATGCTCTGCGTGTCCAATATAACAACATTTTTAGGATGCTGATGCGGCTGCCTCCTGTGGAGGCGCGAACGGACGGCTTCCATGCGATTATGCGCAAAAGGG
Source organism: Tiliacea citrago (assembly GCA_963921375.1). Taxonomy (NCBI): domain Eukaryota; kingdom Metazoa; phylum Arthropoda; class Insecta; order Lepidoptera; family Noctuidae; genus Tiliacea; species Tiliacea citrago. Next base: position 2,812,599 of record OY992802.1, read on the forward strand.
CAGCTTTCCTTGTCACAGCGTGTGCGAGGCAGTAGCAACGGCATCCTGCAGATAATAGGATCTCGTGCGGATTGCCCGATCCAAAACAAATGGATGCGCATTATTTTGGGCGCTTACTGACGCATTGTTTATATGTTTAGTTTAATATTTTGTTTAGTATTGTGTATATTGATTTTAATTTAATTTTATGTAATGTTAGTGTATGAGTGTACTAATTTTATTTTTTATTTTTTATTTAATGTAATATATTCTATGGATTCTAATTATCTATTTTAATATATAATTTGCTATATATTATTAATTCATTTATTTCAATAAATGAATTAATAATATATAGCAAATTATAATGAAAAAAATAAATATGAATGCTTGTATTTGAAAACCAACGAGTATACTATTAAATCTTGCTAAAATATACAACTGATTTTATTTTCACAGTTTATAATGCTATATTTGCTAAGAAAAACAGACATCCCATATGCGACTTGAGTGAACCCTCCAGGAGAGCTCCCGGCACTGAACGTGTTAGCGTAGTACCACTATTCTTACCTATAAATGCTAGTAAATTATAAAATTATATAGAATATACTATAATATTATATTAAATAGAATTAGAGGTTCCGTGTCGTGCCGGACGTAAATAATAGCACCATCCTATTTCTTCCCGTGGGTTTCGTAAAGGGCGACTAAGGGACTTACTAGAGAATGGGCAGCAGCGTTCTCTATGCATTTTTATACCACACTGCGATCGCCAACCAGCCTGCCAAGCGTGGCGATTATGGCAACCCCCTCTCCTTTTGGGGGAGGCCTATGTCCAGCAGTGGACGTCTTTCGACTAAAATGATAATTAAATAGAATTAACTTAAACAGAAACCCTGAATTTATTCATTTATTCACAGATAATTATCGTGTAATAGAGAACAAAATAATCTTTAAGTTACAGAAAAGGTGTCTCAGAGCGATGTTTAGACTAAAATGTACTGGGGGCTTAAAATGGACGCTTTGGCAGAATCATAATAATTATGATCTGCGTACAATTCATATCCCGCAAACATCTGTTTGATAGTTTTGTATGGAGTTTCGTAAAATGGTCCACACATTATGAATTGCTGTAATGAAGTCTAATGTCAAATAGCAGCTGTCAAACAGATGAATTGCGCGATGTATGAATTGTTCGCAGATCATAATTTTATGATTCTGCCAAAGCGTCCATTTTGATACGTGTAAGCCATAATTCATCAAAACTAAAATATTATCACACCCGTCATTAGACGTAGGTAGGTACTGAGAGTGTTACACTTATATGAGGTTGCCGTCTTCGTTATAACAAACTCAAAACTTTTTAAGAACCTATCAAATACCCGAACTCGACGGGATCACAATAGATTATGTATAAAAAAAGGGTGTTCTGTATGGCGTCAATAATATTCATACAGGAGTTGTCTTTGAAAATAAAAACCTTAAAAATAGCATCAAAATGTATTAGAAATCCGAACACTCAGAACCCTACACACTCTTTGGTGTAAATGGCTTGTCTGATCAGTTGAGTGCCTTTAGGCTGGAGAGCTGCTATCAGATTTCATCCGAATCGTTACCTGATGGAGAACCGAGGCTTCGAAACTACCTCGTTTGTATGAAAATGTTGCTCTAGGTACTTAGTTGTGACGGTAAGTGTATTTTTTACAGTATTTTTTTTTTTTAATTTGTATATAAAACATTTAATTAAGATTTGCACACCAGATACCTGGTAAAATAAAATGGTGAAGTATATTATAATAGTGAAGTAGGTATATATTTAAATTGTCAACCAATGATAGGTACTTGTACTCTTGCAAATAAAAAAAAAATAAAAAAAATCTATTCTATTCACTAACAGACCACGTACAGCCTAAACAGCAAATAATGAAATTTTGCGCAACAGTTCCTTATATACCTTTTATAGTGAAAGTGAGGTCTCTACATTGGGATGTGAGTTTATTGCCTAGCCTATTCCCAATTATGTTGGGGTCGGCTTACAGTCTAACCGGATACAGCTGGATATCAGTATTTTACATGAAGAGACTGCCTATCTAAAGAAAAGAAAGAAAAATTGTTTATTCTGCACAAATAAAACGCACATTACAAAAAAATAACAAATAAAATACACACAAACAAAGTAGCCAAAAGCCTCGTCAATAAAAGTTTGACAATCTTGTCCATTGCTTGTTATTAGGGCCAGAGACTAAAGACAATAGGGAACATGCATGTATTTTTTTTTCACTAAATCAATAACACACAGTAATATAAACCAAAGAAAAAAAAAGAAGTAAAATTGAACTCAATTTATTTAATTAAATAATGCATATTTACAATATTAAGCCTTATAGTAAAATGGTAGGTATATAATAATGGTTCGACCTGAACTAGGATAAACCTGTATCTCAGGTGTCATAAGTGCAAAATTACATTAAAATTTTCTAAAATTGATGGTAGACATAATTAGTGAGTAACTTAACAGACTAATGATAGGACAGTACTTAATTAAAAATAATATTTAACTTAAAACAACCAGTAACTTTTCTGTGTCATCATAAGACAGATTTTGTAACCAAGTTGAAATAACATTTTTGCATTGTACCGTTTTTAATGCAGACATAGACAAAATTGCGTTTACTTTATTATACAAAAATGGGCCTAAGAATATAAAAAATCTATACATAAACGAATGCCTTAATCTATAATTATCCATACAGATATCTTTACGTCTTTTATCAGTGACAACTCTATCATACGGCAATTTAGAGTGCTGTTTTATTTATTTGAACTACTGAAGCTCAAAAAAATTATGAAACTCCAACAATTTTCTACTACAGTTCAAACGTCCGTTTCTGTCGCGGTCATGATGTGACGTCATTGTTCACGAAACTGTTTTGTTTACACCTGTTTTTTAGCCGCAAATCTTATATATTAAATTATTGTTTATGCTTTATTCAAGTAGAAATCGCACTTACGTATCTACCTTAGTTAGATTTTAAGCATTTAGCAAAGAATAGATTTTATTCACATGTTTTGTTTCGTCACTTCCGGCATTTTCGAAGAGGACGCGTTTTGAGTTTGCGTTCCGTTCCACCAAAAAAACGCAACATAAATTAATTAATTGTAAAATAAGTAATGCATTAAAAAATGTAAAAAATATTTGAATTTGTTTCTTGACTCCTACACAATGTATTTAAAATAATGGATACGTTTTGAATTACGTGCATATTCCCTATTTATTTATCTAGTCTGTTGTTGCGATACTGGCAAATGATAACCTGTGATGACAACAAACAAACAAAACAAAAACAAAATGCTGATTGCAGAGTGGAAAAATAACAATTACTTTTGTAACAAACAAACAACTATAACAGGAACAATTAATTATAACAAAAACCCAACTCCAAATCTGACCTCCACAACCCACTTACTGGGTAACACGATAATATCCCTTGGTACATAAGGCTACATATCAAGCTATAGATAAAATTCCAGTATAAGCTAACCTCTCATTGTACGGAAATCCTATACAAAACGAGATCAGCCTAAACTGGATATGTCGCGTGTGTACTAGCAGTCTACCTCAAACACAACAATAATTTAATATTACATAAAATTCATTTTGTTTCGGTAGTTTGTCTACCATTTTGGTCGGCGATACGAATACTCACAGATAAGTTCTTGACAGCAAATAAGTGTAAGTTTGGTACTGCAACTTATGAGGTAAAAGGATAGAGAGGAGACGGCTCAACTCGATTTTTTGTAACACGCGTTAACCCCCGTTCACTCCAACCAATCCAACTCACTTTAGCCTGTGCCTACTTAGTCTGTGGTCTGTGACAAGCGCTTGCTGCAACGAGACACGTTTGAGCCTAAATTTGAATTTTAAAATATGTCTTCGTGTGTATTGAAGTATTGTTTGAGTGAGTTTTCATCGATAAAATCAACATATTATTATCTTGTGACGGAAAGAAAGGGTTTACGTGGTGAACCAGATAAGTAAAACCACGTAAAGTGTCAACATAATTTAATACATATCACATAAAAGTGAAGGGGGTAGGTAAGTCTATGGTCACAAGGATTTCCCTAACTTCCCTTGGGAGTAGCATAGTACTCTCCTGGCTCAGCCTGGTGTGACGAAGACCGCGGCGGGTGTGCCACACTGCAGACGCCAGGGATGGTGACGGTCGGCGGATGTTCACGCCAGACCCGAAGCCCAGCTCCACGTGCCGCGCGGGTAAAATATGTACTGCCGGCAGGTGATGGCACGGCAGTAGATGGCCGGATGCTGCCGATAATCAAGGATCGGTAAGCCGGTACTTTGGACCCTGGAACATAACGTCCAGCGTGTCACAAGATGACCTATATTGGTAACCTCCGCTGATTGACACCAAGCATAAGCAAAGCGAGATGTACTAGTGCGCTAATGAAGGTGGTGTGCGGATGTCACAATCAGTTCGTTGTTAACTAAATGGTAGTGAGAAGCACGGCATGACTTGCACATTTTGAGTGAATATACGATACAAGATCTCAAATTGCACAGAGCTGTAGGCAAATAGGTTGCATGGTAAATATGAATGCAGAATAAGCTGTAAGCTGTGTGTGTAATGTATAATAAGCTAAACAAAGGTAGCAAATAGGTACACGCCCTAAGTTAACCTACATAGGTAGGTACATAGAAAAATATAAAACTTAATTAGCTGTTCAACACTTACCCAATATGGGGTTACGAAAACACAGAATTTAATAAGGTTGACTAATATGAGCCAATAAACACTGTAGTCTGCTTTAGGCTTTTAAAATGGTGAAGACCACGTATGTAAGGTCACAAGTGATATGGAATCAGGTGAACGTGCGTCTTCGCCCGGAGCAGGATTTCGAATGGAAGGTGACCGTGAGCGAGTGGCACACGGCGCGAGCGGTCTTCCACGTAGATCATTATGTACGTTCGGATATGCCAATCGCGCGCATCACTAGCACAGACAGCTAATTTATGTTGTTTAGTAACTTAGGACATCAGCCTCTATAGACGGCAAATAGTTTAAAATACTTTTTATTACTCCCTGTGTAAGTACACACAGTCTGTAGGCAGAATAATAAATATGTCGTATTTGCGCGCGTTGGTTGTAATCTTTGGGAACATAAGAAACCCCCCTGGCCGCGTGCATGCCTGTCATCGAGTTATGCGCGATCTTTTGTTTGAAATAGCTTCTCTCATACGTAAAACAATAAGTATATTATTTCAATGGGTAGCAGTAAAAAATAATTGAGTAGGTAGACCATCTTCAATGCATGCAGACAGGTTTCTCATAAATTTTTGGAACAAACATCCATATCGCACGATATAATCTGCACACTTAGCGAATGAGACAGTACCTACGGCATTTTGACCGTCGCGACGACACTTATGTTACGGGAAAAAAAGGTGTCAAAATATTACTCTTTTACCCCCCGAGGACACGGCAGTGCTCCGCCCAAGCTGGGCAGACCTCCACCGTATGCTCCACCGTGTCCTCCAGGTGATCCACACAGTGGTAACACCCGGGCGTTTCCATCCGCCTTATACTGAAGAGGAACCTCCCAAAACAACCTTGTTCGGTGAGGACCTGCGACAGGCGAAAGGTGAGGCCGCTGTGGTGCCTCTATAGCCAGTCCTTAAAGAGGGGACTTATCGCCACAATTGTGGCGTGCCCAGAGGTTTGACTGTGTCGTGGACACGGCCGTGTGTTACGCGAATACATGTACGAAACTGGTAATATTTTCTTTGTAACGATTTCTTTGATCGTTCAGCTATCGATTGGTGTAATTTAATTTTGAATGTAGATCATATCATAACATAAATTCTTTATTTCATTTTACGTAGATGATAGATTACATATCTATCATCTACGTAAACTGCTACACCAAGCCGTATCCCCCGATTTTGTTATCATCAGTTTCCTGAATTGCTTCTCATTAAACGGAAGCAAATTTAAAGACGTATTCACGTCAAAACACACGACACCTCTCGATTGTTTTTTTAAATCATTTTTAGTTCTCTTCTAAACATTTCATATTTTTACATTTTTTATTCGTGAAAACGTAGGTACTAAGTGAAACTATTTCATAAAACGAGAAAAGACATTGCTTTTAATAGAATTTTACGTACCTAAAGTATATTCTGGTTTGTTATTTTTCGCTAGATTATGAAATATCGTTTCGATAAACTAGTGAATTTGATTTACAACCAGGTTTATTTTTATTAAAATAGTAAAATTTATAGCTTTGGGCTTCAGCGGGTGGCACACTGTTAAGTATAGCGATATTAGATAAGATATAAAAAAAAATGACATAAGGATGCATTCTGAATGTTGGCAACGTCGCAAATAGCTGTTAGATGTTTCGCTATTTTGAAATTATGACATATCGCACAGTAGTGCACCAAATTATTGATTAAGAACTTCAATAATGACACTGAATTATCTTCGCATGCAGCTCGACCTGATCCAGACCAGTTTTAGGTGCAACTAAATATTCAGTGTAATGATAATAATTCTTGTAATATTTATAATCAATATTTCAGTGCATTACACAGCGATATTTCATCATTTTAATTCAGATATATAGACTCATCATAAAGTCATTGGTTATTTCTTGCGGGAGTTTTTTACGTAATAATTATTGTACTTTTTCATAAATTAGATTAAGAATACTGCCTCGTTAGTCTAGTGGTTGCAAGCGCGACTGTTAAGCATGAGGTCCTGGGTTCGATTCCCAAGTCGGGCAAAGTGTTATTGGGATTTTCCATTAGGAATTTCTCAGTAGCAGCCCGGAGTCTGGATTTGTGCCGGGTTGATGGCAATAGGCTCGCCCCCTATTACATGGGACTTAAACATAACTGGCGAAATGTGGGTGTACTATAGGTACACCTCTGCCTAACCCTTCGAGGATTACAGGCGTGATGTTATGTTATGTATATATAGACTAATTAATCAAGCCAAGATTAAGGATGCGCCCTCTTAATAATTAAACTGTCGAAGCTGTTACATTTATCTGCTTTATTGACAGGTACTGCCGATAATGTCAAAATATGAATAGCCGCTAAAACTGTGTATTATTGTGTAGTAATTAATAGTAGATATTGTTATGTTCATCGTCATTAGAAATATCTATGATGACGTTACAAGTATTTTTATTTTCAATACCTCGGTAAAATCTGCTGTAAAGCTTCACAGATCTATCGCCCAGCTAATCATTACACCACAAACCTAAAATAATCACACCAATTGAAAAACAAGCTCAGTAAAATTTATATTTCCCTTCGACCAGTTTTCTTTGAAAACTACAGTAGTAAGACCATAATAATAATGTGGCTGGGTGGTGGGTAATGTATTAATATAATACTTTTGAAAATTAACTTTTGCCGATGACTTTGTTCGCGTAGAGGTCGGAAATTATCCCGCGGGAAAGTACTACCGCGATAAAAAGTATCCTGTGTCCTAACATAGGTCATGGTCTACCTGTATGTCCAACTTCATCGAAATTCAGCCGTAAAGGCGTAAACATGTTAAGGGTGCTATCACAAAAAAAAAAGTTTTTCGTTCATTTCTTATCTAATTGTGAGAAAGCTTGAAATAATTGAAACATTAAGTCTGTGTAACTATAGGTGTACAGTTTTCGTGGTGATAAACCATTCGTGTCAGTCAGCACCTGTTAATAGTTTCATCACTTTTGCGCTCTCGAAAATATAGCTTATTTCGCCGTTCATATTTTACCTAATGAAGATATTGTATAGAATAAAACAAAATTTTGATTTTATCACACGGATACTCGTAGCTGAAGCCCAGTGTGTGATTTTTAAATTTCTTGATATGGTTTGTTAAATAATAGCAAAAAAACCATTACCGACAGTGTATTAAAAAAAAAAAGTTTTTTTCAATATTATTTTTCTAAGACTATTTGTAACATTTTGATAGTTATTTTTGCTACATTTTTGAGTTGAACATAAAATATTTTTAATAACTAAATTTATGTTATTATATTGAAGAAAATGTTCCTAAACTCAACACGATATCGTCAATTTTGTGTGAAGAGGCAACGGAAATTATTTTTTCAATGTCATAAACCAACATTTTCGAATAAGAAATTGCTACCAATGGAGATAAAGGAGTAATCTATCCGTGGCAATTATTAGTAATATTTGGTTCAGTTAAATTTTGCCGCAAAATGATTTTGTGATAGCGGCCGTGACTTTCGTAACAATTAGCATGGATAAATGCTCGTTCTTTTTATTAGTGAGGGTAATTTCTGTGGATTCTGTTCCAAAAGGGTGCAGACGGATCCCTAAAGCCTACGCCATCTGTCTGTATGCGTGTAACAGGATCGGGTACCTACTATTAAGGCTAAGTATAAACAGTTCTGGTGGCACGGAGCCTTTAGTCGGCGAGTCAATAGAATAGAATAAAAACCAAAAAAAAATACAAAAACAAAAAATAAAAAAAAACAACAATAAGATAACCAAAAAAAACAAAAATTCAATAAAAAAAAAACAATAAGAAACAATAAAAAACGAAACAAATCCCCAAAAAAAAACAACAATAATACAAAAAAAAAACAAAAAAAACAACAATAACAATAAGAAGACAGAACAATAAGTAAAACAAAAGAACAATAAGTTCATGATGCCTTTTTAAAAGATTTTTTGTAACTTGCAATGTAACTTGAAAGGGTTTGGTCAAATATCTAAATATTATTAGGTATGTTTAATGTTTGCATGAAGTTTTTAACTCGTGTGTACTTAATGTTATGTTGTTGCCTTGCTGCACGCTTTGTTGTTTACTGTAAGTGCAGCAAACAATTGTTATATAAATAAATAAATGAAGGGGCGAGCCTTTTGTCATCGACTGGGCATAAATCCAGACTCCTGGGATCCGGATTGAGGAATTCCTGATGGAAAAACACGACACGACACGACACTTGCCGGACAATCGAACCCGTAACAGCCATTAATAAGCTAGCCCGCCATCATTCAATTTTTGAAAGAAAAACGGAGATAAAATACATCCTTGTACACGACTAACTTTATGGACTACAAATTCTCTCTACAGTCGAATAATTCATACGAAAACATTAAAATAGTGGTGTCCTGCTCAGTATAAAAACTATAAAGATTTCTTGCCAATACCGATATTTTTATAGTTACTAATAAAAATAGGATAATAATTTTCCAGGCGACTAATAACTTAAAGGGCGACTAACTATTTGCTACTAAAATAATAACTTGGCGACTAATAACTTAAAGGGCGACTAACTATTTGCTACTAAAATAATAACTTGGCGACTAATAACTTAAAGGGCGACTAACTATTTGCTACTAAAATAATAACTTGGCGACTAATAACTTAAAGGGCGACTAACTATTTGCTACTAAAATAATAACTTGGCAGCGATTATTAGTCATCTACTGTTATTGAATCATTTGGGTTAGGTTAGGTTAGAACAGTAACCATTAGCAAGCGAAGGCGAGCGAGCGAAGCGAGCGTGCCGCGGCAGCGGCCGCCGAGCGCCAGATCCCCTCTATTGTTGGTAAATTCAGTTACCAAAACAAAAATTCAATGCCAGTTTAAATTAAAATAAAGCTAAAAACTGATTATTGAGCTGCTACTTTCTACTTAAAATAATACTTCGCTGTAGCTGCCAACCTATTATTTTTGCTACCGGCTTTAATTATTTTTTAATCCCAAATTCAGATTAATTTGTCGCCGTGTTAAATACATGCCATAAAAATATATGTAGGTAAGTGAAATGTATTGTAAGCAAGTGTGTAACTTACCCGCGAACTTTTTAGATAAGAAACGAAATTTTGTATTGCAGTAAAGCTAAGGGGGTCCCATACAACAAACGTGATTTTTTTGCGCGATATTGATAACGGCAACAGGTAGACCCTTGAAATATTCACAGAATATTTAGTTATGTATTCACTTTAAAAAAAAAATATATATATATATATTTCCCATACAACAAACGTGACTTTTTTGCCGTTTTTATAGATAATGGTACGGAACCCTTCGTGCGCGAGTCCGACTCGCACTTGCCCGGTTTTTTTACATAATGTGGTATAGTAATTTTATTCCAGGTCAGGGCATCTCGTCTTCACGTATATATGTATTGTCTATACCATGGCATTTTAATCGTCTTACAACGGCAGCCCACTTCATGTATCCATTGACTACTAATCATAAATAAAAGTAAAAAAACTGTTTATTAACATTTGAATAATTAAAAAAAAAATATTATTCATTATGACGCATGACGTAGTTTCAAACACACTGTTACGAGCGCGGTGCGAGCCTTGTGTTCCAAGCGCGGCGCGGAATGGAGCGCAAGGGTACATCATGCGTCTTATTGAATAATATTAAAAAAAAATATTTAAATAGTAATGCATTTTTTTTTACCTCTGTGAATGATTAGTAGTCAATAGATACGTAAGTGGGCTGCCGTTGTAAGACGATTAAAATGCTGTATAATTAATGTACCTATAAAAAATATTGTAAAACATTTTAAAAGAGTAACGGTGGAGTTCCTCGACCATTCTTCTCCATACAAAACTACCTTTTGGAACGACTAGAATCAATTCGATTTTTTTGTAAATGTTGACGTTCAAAAGGTTCTTTTATGAAATAAATAATTTGACTTTGACTTTGACAGAGAATGCAAGAGCATTGATCACCACGCTTGCTCAAGATAGGTTGGCGATTTCTGACTTATAGTTACTATAAGTCCAGCAGTGCTATTCTGGAACCACCTCACCGTGAAAACTTAGATGAAGTGAGCGTGGAGTGAACTGTCAGTGTCATCCCACCTGATGCTAGGGATGGACCAAGGATTACATTTACAATCATAATCGAGATTTTGAACAGAAACTCAATTTTGTTTTTTTACATTATATTGAGTTTGACTAAATTTCTGTTTTGCTATTTTATTTAAAAACCCCTTAAATAGTAATGTTAAGACACATAAATACTAGCTTTGAAATAATATATATAAAATGATCAATAGAATTAGCATAAAAATAGTATTGAAATCTCGATTATGATTGTAAATGTAATCCTTGGTCAATCCCTAGCATCAGTGGAATGACACTGACAGCTCACTCCACGCAAGAATTCACGGTGAGATTTTTACAGAATCGACATGCAGGTTTCCTCATGACGTTTCCCTTCACCGAAGGCAGTAATGTCCAAGATAACTCAGAAAGTACTTATGAATTGAAAAAGTTACATTGGTACTTGCTTGGATTTGAACCCTTGTAATTTTAACAGTAATAATTAATGGTCGTGATTGCTCAATAATTAAAAAAATACCAAAAGATACGATGACAGGCAGATGGATGGACAAACAGATAGATCGTGTAGGCTTATAGTAATAATGTTCCAATTTTCCTCTTTTGGTAACGGAACACTAAAAATATTGTTTTTTTTTTTGCATATTTGATGTCCAATTTTATTCTCATCTTACTTTTTTTTTTAGGTTTTATCTTCGGTATTTCCTTAATACTATATGACATTGCAGCTGCATACAGAAAGGAAATCATCCATTATCCTCAAGATACACAGTTCTTCGCAACAGACTTCTTCGTGAAAGGATGCAAAAATTTCTTAGATCGATGTCCTAAGGCTTATAAGTACGTTGTTTTAAGATTATTCTTATCGCAGTGGTGGCTCAGTGGTAACGACTTACGAGTTGTAGGTCGTGGGTTCGAACCCAGCCAGGCGCTTTACTTTGTGTTAATTTTATTAAGTACCACTACTCTCGTAACGGTGAAGGAAAACATCGTGAGGAAACCGGTATGTCCTAGAACCAAAAATTCGAAGACATGTGATATCCACCACCCGCGCTGGGCCCGCGTGGTGGCTGATTATGCTGATGCTATGTATCTTTTTCAATTAAATTCAAATCTTTATACATTTCCAGTTTAAGCTGATCTCGCTTTGTGTAGGTTTTCCGTACAATGAGAGCGTATACTAGAAATTTATAGCTTGATGTGTAGCTGTGTGTTCAAGATATTAGTTACAATAATTTAACACAATATGAAAAGTAGTAGTTTAAAATCATTAAGTAAATATAAATTAATTGTATGGACGTCATAATTTAAAAATAGGCTATACTCAGTTATCATTAGTAAAGTTATCAATTTAAATAAATAAAATCACATTTTAATGATAATCGTCATCACAAATTAAGTAAGTAATAAGTTCAATTAAATTATACCATTTGCAATTAATTTGTAGTAAATACATAACATAACAGTAATTGGCATCATTCAAAATTCAACTAAAATAAGAATTACATAATGGTAATAATAATCTCACAGATTAAAATAATATTAAAAATTCAAATCAAATAACATTAAAAATTAAAATCAAATAATAAAAAACAAATAAAACAAAGTCAAACAAAAATAATTAAAATAAATGTCTGAAAATGGTGACTTGTATCATTTAATTTTGATGTCATCATTAAAAAAATCTTTCAATGCATTTATCGACCAGTAGTTTTCCGAGCAGTTACTGTTTAATAAAACATTTAGCTCGCTACGCTAACTACTTCAGTACAGCTGAACGGGTACGCTGAACGGGCCGCTTTTCAGCTATCTTCAGGACGTTCAATAGCGACTTTCGACTTTAAACTTTTGACAGTTTTTTTTTCGTAGTTTTCGTAAAAGTATAATTCCACCTTCATAACAGTGGAAAAGGGGCTCGTGGCTAAATAAAAACAGCCGCACGGCTCAATAGATCAGGTTAAGCTACGCTTGCCACGGATGGTCTGTGGATGGGTGACTATCTTTACATACCAAGACTCCTCCATGTCTCAGAAAGGACGTTAAGCCGTTGGTCCAGGCTGTCATTCGTGGAACTTTGACAATCGTAACGGGTCGTCAGAAGCCCGAAGGTCTGACAACCAGTCTTACTTTGGTAAGACTGGTTGTCAGGCATTTCGAGCTTCGGGATGGCCGAAGTATCGTGTTAAAAGGTTGTGGAGGTGAGATAGGCAGTCGCTTCATGTAAAATACTGGTATTCAACTGCTTCCGGTTAGACTGGAAGCCGACCCGAATATAGTTGGGTAAAGGTTAGGCAGATGATGATCAGCCGTGGAAAAGGCGACTTAAACATTACACACTTTAATAATTTTATTGTGGTTCAATATCAACGGCAATTTTAGACCTTATAAATGAGGTCGTAAAAAATAATTTGGGTATGAATGTTTAAGGCTATTTAATGAGTAGGGGAAGACCAAAGAAACGATAGATGGATTGTGTTAAAGATGATTATGACTAGAAAGGAGATGACGAAATAGAAAAGCATGGAACAAGCAGACATGCTGCGCTGACCCCAATTAAATTGAGTTATGGGGGGGTGAGTAGAAGCTTTTTTAAAACGTTGCAGGTACCCACGATACAGGAGACATTCCTAGTGTGGGGACACTAGGAATTTCTCCTGTATCGTGGGTGCGTTTACAAACATTTAAACTCACATACACAAACAGCCAGACCCGGAACAACTACTTGTAGGTCATACAAATATTTGTTCCGTGCGGGAATCGAACCCGCGACACGCAGCGCAGCAGTCAATCAAGATAGCACTAGGGTGCTATCACAAAAAAAAAGTTTTTCGTCAATTTCGTATCTACTAATTGTGAGAAAGCTTGAATTAATTGAAACATTAAGTCTGTGTAACTGTAAAAGTACAGTTTTCATGGTGATAAACCATTCGTGTCAGTCTCAGCACCTGTTAATAGTTTCATCACTTTTGCACTCTCGAAAATATAGCTTATTACGCCGTTCATTTACTTAATGAAGATATTGTAAAATCATAAAATAAAATTTAGATTTTATCACACGGATAGCTGAAGCCCAGTGTGTGTTTTTAAAATTTCTTGATGTGGTTAAATAATAGGGAAAAAACATTACCGACAGTGTTTTTTTTTTAAATATAGGTTTTTTCAACATTATTTTCTGAGACTATTTGTAACATTTTGATAGTTCTTTTTGCTACCTTTTTGAGTTGAACATGTCTGCTTACATTAAATATTTTTAATAACTAAATTTATGTTACTACTTTGAAGAAAAATGTTCCTAAACTCAACATGATTTCGTCAATTTTGTGGTAACGGAAATTATTTTTACAATATTATAAACCACAATTTTCTGTGGCAATTATTAGTTACTTTTGATTTAGTTAAATTTTGTGCAAATTTTTGTCAGATTTTGTGATAGCGTCCTTAACCACTTTTTTTTTTTATTGCCGGGGTGGAAAATCCTCATGGGTGTCCTCCGCCCTTGGGTGGGTGGAGGGGTCTGTCAGACTCTTACTGACAAACAACCACCCCAGTGTTCCCTTCCCACACTTGCAGCGGGCATCTTGGGAGCTAGTATTACTTCCGTGATCCCCGGCTAGTGCCGGCCCACCTTTGCGGGCCACCTCAAGTCTGTGGGAGGGGCGAGGTGTTTGACCCCCCCCCGCGACGACTGAAAGGGGCGCGCGTGGAACACTACGCGCGGCCACCTCGGGTCCAGTGCGATAGGGGGCGACGGACGTCCCCGAGTCCGCCGTCCTTGGACCCATTTAGGGGGGCCGGAAGAGGGCATTGTCTGTCCTCTGCCGACGCCCAGTGCGCCTGCTGCGGGCCGGGTGAGCGGACGAGATCTCCTGCTCCCTTTCCGCAGCCTCCTTCTACGACACGACTGTTTCGCAGAAGGATACCACTGCGTTCCAGGACTCCTCGCTGCCGGCCATCGACTCGACCACGGCCGGCTCCGACAGGTTATTGCCTACTCCTGAGAGTCCTTAACCGCTGCGCCAACCGTGCCGTCAATTTAGCCAGATACAATTTTAAGGGGTTCCGTAGTCAGTCAACAAGGGATCCTTATATTTAGTTTTACCATGTCCGTCTGTCTGTCTATCCATGGCGTAGCTCAGAGACTCATGGATATACTCATATTAATCGCGCCGAAAAAGTGGAAATAAAATCTTGAACAAAAATATTTTTAGGGTACCTACAAATGTGCGGTTGTAATATATGGGTTCCACACAAAGTGGGTATTTTATTTTTTTCCCTCGTCTATCCTATTGTGGGGTATCATTGGATAGGCCATTCAAAAATATTGCATGTTTATGGAAACCATTTTTCGATTCAGGGTTCCGTTTGCGTAATATTAAGCTTTAAGTGAAAAAAATTGTTAGTCTTGTCCCCCTGCCAGTCAAATGGTTGTTTTTGAATAGGTATGTGAAAAAAATCACGGCAATAGCATATACATCATATTACGAAATTAAAAATAAAACTATCCCAGCTAATACATTCCAACTACGGAATTAACCCTTCATTTTGCGTGGTCCGACACGCCCATGACGGGTTCTTTTTATTTTATAATTTTTCAGCTACTAAAATTATTGTATTTCCTTTGACAGAGAACAACTAATTTGTGCCCGTAGCTATGATGGAGACTTTAAAAACTTCGGAAATTACTGTGAGATGCAGTTCGAGAATTGTAATACTTGGAAGAGTAAGTTTGATCATCAACAATTTATTTTCTACTTAAATATAGTGAACACTCTGACGATGTAGTTGTCGCGGTGTAGCGTGGCAATAGCGGTCATTGCCCTTTCCCTATCTCTCCGTAGGAACCCAAACAATAAACTTTATTAGAACATGTTGTAGATCACGATAGACCGATCACCGTTATTAGAACATGTTGTAGATAACGATAGATATTGATTCAGGATGTTAACGGACTTTATTTCCGTTTTCTTCAATTAAAAATGCTAGAAAATGTGGGTGGGTCAATGGCCGCTATTGCCGTGCTAAACCGCAGCAACTATAGGCCGCTACCCATACCTACAGAGCACTCTTCAATTAGGTTAAAATGCGCTGGTTTCGGTCATTTTGTCGATGGGTGACCGTTTTAGGGTTCCGTACCCAAATGGTAAAACGGGAACCCTATTACTAAGGCTCCGCCGCTCGCGTCGGTCTGTCTGTCTGTCTGTCTGCCCGTCTGTCACCAGGATGTATCTCATGAACCGTGATAGCTAGACAGTTGAAATTTTCACAGATGATGTATTTCTGTTGCCGCTATCACAACAAATACTAAAAAACAGAATATAATAAATATTTAAGGGGGCTCCCATACAACAAACGTGATTTTTTTGCTCTTTTTTGCTCGATATTTATAACGGCAACAGGTAGACGCTTGAAATATTCACAGAATATTAAGTTGTACATTCACTTTAAAAATAAATAATTAAATTAAAATAAAACAAATATTTAAGGGGGCTCCCATACAACAAACGTGATTTTTTTTTTGCCATTTTTATAGATAATGGTACGGAACCCTTCGTGCGCGAGTCCGACTCGCACTTGGCCGGTATTTTTTTCCTATAGATACCACTCCATGCCTCAGATAATATTTTTATTCTGCTGTCATACACCAACCGAAAATCGCAATATAATTATATTTTTTCAAAGTCGGTTATACATATATTGTAATTTTATAACCTAAAAACATCATCGATCCTAATGACATAAAACCGTTATAGACACGCCATTTTTCAAGTAAATATAATTTACCATTTATTACAATGATGAACTCTTCAAATAAATATGAATTTACTTGAAATTGGAGCAGGAAGCAAACATTAAAATGAATTTACACGGTGCGTTTCGATAGCGTTACGATACGACGCCGACGGTGATTTTGCGAGGCTTAAAGTCGTAATGTGTAAATAGGCTTGTTTTCGCCGTGATGTGTTTGACGAAGTAATGAAAACATGAAATCACTTGCGGAACCAAGGAATCCCACTTCCGTTGTGAATATTCCTATAAATAAGTTTTGAGGTGACGAAGACGTATCACCAACCCGCACTGGGCCCACGTGGTGGATAACAGCCCTCTCCCTTTCACAGAGAAGAGGCCTGTGGGAATTTTATAGGCTGATTATGTTATAAAATTAAATGAAATGTTATGGTTTATTCTGTAAATAGGATATTGAAATCACTTTTACCCGTCATATAAAAAAATAACCCCTGAGAAGAAATGGCGAAACAAACTCAAGGTCTCAGGGTCTCTTTTAAAGTCTAGACACAATCTTGGTCAGATCTTTTGACGACCATGTAGATTACTGTCTGAAATGGTCTTTTGAGGAAAAAACCACACAGATTTGAGTGGACGTGTCCAATCAAAAAATCAGTGAACATATTTGTCAGTAATCGTGTAGCTCAACTCAAAACGTAAGGAGCTCAACAAGAAGGAAATCATGAGAATTATCTATCTCCTAGCGTCTACCTCTACATCGCCATTCTACCAATTTACGCTAATCTACTAGTCACTAGCAGAATTTCTTAAACTGGCTTCCCAAGAAAATTATTTTACCGCTAAGAGCTGCTTAACACCAATTTATTATTCTTAAATTTCCAATACTAATACCAAAATCTTAATCTAAAATCCTAGACAGATTTTAACATAAATTTCAGAACTTCTTAAGAACATTAATCTAGATTATATAATATTATATTTTGCTTGAGAAAATCGGGAATCACTGTCCGTTCATTTTAAAACTAAAATCTAAACTACGGAACTGAGTTTAATTATCTTTGGTGAATAGAGGAAATAAGGCGTGTCTTTAAGAGGCCTCTTATATTTCAGCGCTGCGCTAACTAAGGTATTTTATTTTTTATATATTTACAGTATATTTATATTATATTTAGGTACACAACGATAGTATCAACACGACAAAGAGCGCGAAATCAATTGACATAGGTCCGTCTTCGACAAGCGTTCGTGTGATATTGGGCGAACATCGTCGGCATGCATAGTGTCTATTTATATTTAAAAAAATTCAATGTTTAAGAAAATGTTGGAGATTATATTGGTATAAAAACTACTTCAAAATGATGTAGAACTTCGGAGATATACAGACTTATTTCCAACCCTTTTCAGTAGAAAATTGAATTAGGTCCACTCGTTTTTAGGGTTCCGTAGTAAACAAGGAACCCTT
Source organism: Tiliacea citrago (assembly GCA_963921375.1). Lineage (NCBI taxonomy): Eukaryota > Metazoa > Arthropoda > Insecta > Lepidoptera > Noctuidae > Tiliacea > Tiliacea citrago. The sequence goes on from OY992802.1 coordinate 2,830,643, forward strand.
ATAGTTTCACCATGTCCGTCTGTCTGTCTGTCCGTCCGTCCGTCTGTCCCCGGCTTAGCTCGGAGACGCTTAGTCCTAGAAAGCTGTAATTTGGCAAGGGTGTACATATTCATCACGCCAAAAAAGTCGTAAAATAAAACCATGAAAACATTTTTTTTAGGGTAGGTACCTCCCTTGCACGTAAAACGGGGATGATATTTTTTTTTCTCATCTAATACATGGTGTGGGGTATCGTTGGATAGGCCGTTTAAAAATATTGTGGGTCTGTGAAAGCCATTTTTCAATTCTGAGATCCGTTTGCGTAATATTAAGCTTTAAAGTGCTATTTTTTGTTAGAGTCAAGTATCCCCCCTCACCCCCCACCTGCCAGCTAAGTGGTTGGTTTTGGATATGTGAAAAAATTCATGGCAGTAGTATATATAACGAAATTAAAAGGAAAACTATCACAGCTAAGTAGGGGGTATACTAGTTAACGAGTAATAGTCCACCAACTTAAATTTGCAGTTGAAGAATTGACCGTAACGTATATCGATGTATGGGAGAGCATGTTTTTTTAACTACAATGTTAAGTTTGTTTTTGGGATAAATTCATCCTAACTACGGAACCCTTCATTGTGCGTGGTCCGATACGCACTTGGCCGGTTTTTTTTTATATAAAAGGCATAAAACAAAAATGTATTCTATTATTATAAAAGTATAGGATATTTGTAATATGAGAAAAATATTTTGATGGATAAATTCACCAGAATCTGCAAATATTTTAGTTCTAAAATTAGCTCGCCATGAGTTTTTGCATAAACATGCATCAGGAGAACGATTATTGCTAAATAAGTAAATAAATAATTAAAAAATCTCTTTATTATTATTTTAGAAGTAATAACTATTTATACGAACCAACGAATAGTATTCAATTTCAACAAGGAAATTATGCATCTACACACAATTTTTTAATACTTTTCTTAAAATCTGAAAACATCAAGAATCTTTTCAAAGTCAAAGTCAAATTATTTATTTCAAATAGGCACATATATGCACTTTTGAACGTCAAAAATTACAAAAAATAGAACAGATTCTAGTCGCCCCTTCAAAAAGGTAGCTTCTTATGGAGAAGAATGGGCAAGAAACTCCACCGTTACTCTTTTAAAATGTTTTACAATATTTTGTATAGGTACATTAATTGTATAAGTATATGTTGAGACGATGCACCTAGAATAAAATTACTATACCACAATAGGTAAAAAGAATTAAGAATGAAGCAATGACAGATAAATTAACTATGTGGTAGATACATGGTGCTCATTATTTACTAACATTGTAAAAATATGTTTTCCTAAAAAAAAAAAAATTTCGGTAATCACAGAATGTAAAATAAATGTCATAAAAATAACAAATTATACAATTAAAATAGCAACTAGTTTGATTTTGTAATTGCACTATAGACATAGCCACAGGCACATCCAGTGGAAATATCTATATTTGTGCAAAGTATACAATAACATGAGGGAGCTCGTGGCTAAGTAATAATAGCCGCGCGGGTTGATCTATTAGGATCTAGCTTATTTTTTAATATTTTGGTTTAATTATGACGCGTAAAAGTGATTCCGATATCATATAATATTTACAGAATAAACAATTTCATTTTTAAAATAATAAATAAATAAATAATAATAAATTTAAAATATAATTATACTTTTAGGAACAACCTGTACCAATCTAAGTTACATTCCTCTACCATTTTTTGTTTGAAGGACGGTTAATTCGGTCACCGATTCCGCTAAATAATACCCTCGTTGTTATTTTTGTTGTTGGTTAATTTTAATTAAGAACTTAAGTTTGGTTCAATTCTTTAAATTATGTGGTCGATGATTTTGATGCACGGTAAGACTCTAATGAGTTTAAATTTGCGCCAACTTATATGTATAAAAATGTAAGTGTACTACTGAATGAATAAATAAATCATTCTCCTGCCCTTATCCCAATTGATTTGGGGTCGGCGCAACATGTCCCCTTCTTCCATACTACTCTATTAGTCGTCATCTCGGTAGTCACTCCCTTTCTAGCCATATCTTCTTTCACACAGTCCATCCATCGTTTCTTTGGTCATCCCCTACTCATATAGAATGCATAAATAAAAAATAATAATATTTTCATTAAAAAAAATATATATTATATCCTATCAAAAACTATTCACATATTAAAATATGGCGTCGAAAAATTTGAATTTGAATTTTTCGACGCCATATTTTAATTTGTGAATAGTTTTAGATAGGATATAATTTTTTTTATTAATGAATTAAGTAGGTTATTTATGAACATATTATTTGAATGCCCAAATAAAGGAAATGGACTTCTTGGCGGGAAAGTGAAGCGTCATGTTAGCAGTTTTGTTTTATTTTCTAAAATTTGTGTTTAGCCGAATATTAATGTGTAATAGTGGTGGATTATTAACCATTAAGTGTTCGTGAACCTGCATTAATGTAGGCAAATGAAACAAAACAGTGCAACATCACTTTAAGTTCTCTCAAGAAGTCCGCGCGAGGTTTCAGTAAAGTGCCGCGTCTTTACTTAAACTCAAGGGGAGCGGGGCGGGATATCATCAATCATCTTTATCATGCATTGAGTGGAGTTCATTTCATAATTATTATAACTTTGTACTTTTTACCTAATTTTACATGACACTGGCTAAATGCACAAACCGTGCGAAGCCAAAAAGAAAAAAAAAAATAAGAAAAAAGGAAAAATAAGTAGATAGCACCCGTTTGAAGCATATTAGTAAACTCCTACTAACTGAAATTAAGTTGGGAGACGAATATGAGGAACGTGACAATACAGTTATTTCTTTAGTCATAACAATAAAATATAATGGTTCAGTCTAGACGAAATGGACAATAGTGTGGAATAATGACCCTATATTGCTTATAAAAGGACAATAAAAATTATTAAAGATTGTCCTAGTGTTAAGTGGTAAACGACTGGTTTGGTTTAAAAGTGTGTTTGTACGTTAATTTTCCATCTCTCTAACTAGAGAGCCTTGACGATTTCCAATCGCTTTTGTACTTCTACAAAGACTTTCAACAGGGATGGCAAAGCTTTTCCGTAGCTTATGTCAATCCAATCGGTCCGATCAATCCATCCGGTTCGAGCCCAGACAGGCGCTTTAATTTTTGTAAATAATTTCTTCGCCACGGCTTTCAAAACGTTGATGGAAAACATCGTGAGGAAACCGGCATCTCATAGAACCAAACATTCGTAAACATGTGACATCTTCAAAACTGGGCTCGCGTGGTATTGTGTCACCCTATGTAAAATTTCAACATTTATATCTGTAACTTTTATGGTGTATATGTTACGGCTAATACCCGAAGTACTCCTAGTTTTAGCCGGTTAGAATTATAGGTCCAGACAATCCCTGTTGGATAAAACCAATTTACCAACAATAGAGGGGATCTGGCGATCTTGTTAATGGTTACTGTTCTAACCTAACCTAACCCAAATGATTTTACCCGAAAACAATCGGCTCGTACTAGGTTTAACCAAGAGTAAGTGGCTACACCTAGTTCTAACCGGCTAAAACTAGGTGTAGCCGCACTTCGGGTATTAGCCGTAACATATATAACAAAGAGTATTCTATTTTATTTTATTCTATTCCAGTCCACTCCTTCTCGAAGAGGGCTGGCCTGTGTTCCAGCAGTGCTGTATAATGGGCTGATTAGATTATGCTAATGCCATCGCTGAGAGAATTTCACTTTGTTCAGGCCCTCAAACTCAAAGCATTTATTCCAATTAAACCATTTACAGGCACTTTTGAATTATTAAAGGAGTCCAGAAAATGAAGGTAGTAGGTTATCGCCCATTCCAAAGCGTAGTAGGTTTCTATGGAGAAGAACTCCATGGTTAGATTCAAATATTAGTTAGGTTACGGGAAGGGGCGAAAAAAAAAAAGCTCGTGCAAAATAATTGACCACAGTGACTTTATGATTTGGGATCGATAGTAGTTTCTGTGCTGTACATACTGGGCAAAAATGTAACTGACTAATAAATAATAAAAGAAAAGAAAGAAAATACGTTAACTACGTACGCACGTTACGTTAATAATGTTGTTGTTTTTATTAATATGTAATGTTCAATACAATGTTAATTGTTAATGAATAAATATATGAAATGAAATGAACTAATACAAAATAAAAAGATAAATAGAATAAATAGACAAGTAAATATTAGAAACAGTAGAAACGCGATGATATTCTCCAACTTCTCGTTAGAAACCTACTACGCTTTGGAATGTGTCTTTCTGACTGACCGACTCCTTGACAATTCAAAAGTGCCTGTAAATGGTTTAATTGAAATAAATGCTTTGAGTTTGAGATATACATTCAAATATATAATTACACTAATTGTTAAAACTCTCGACACAATGTTTTGTATCAATTAAATAACAAATACCTATATGATAAAATAATTGGAACCTGTTTACGAGGCTATTGCCTCGGGCGGCCATGTCTTTCATAAATTGGCTTTCATTGTATTTCATAACGATTATATGAAAAAACAATATTTAAGGACTACCAATTTGTGGAAAAAAGGGGTTTGCAAAATGTAAGATGCTATACCTGAAACAATACTTTAGTAAACTCTTACGACAGCTACGATTAAACTCATACATTGAAGCATAAAAAAATCTGTCTATTATTCATACTAGGCTGAGAGTTAGCACATTTTGAACGTCAAAATTACGTAAGACCCCAAAACGCCCACCCTTCACCATATCCTAGTGCTGGGAAGAAAAATGGGCGCAACAAACTCCCCAACAGACAAGCACCATATGTAGTAACGGAACGTTACTATAGTAATTGTCAAATGTCAGCTGTCAGGATATTTCAGGCAGACTATTGTGAGACAGATCATTACCAAGTACTTGTATACTGGTAATAATAAATATTAATATAAAGATCTATGTTTTTTAATAAGAAACCATCTAATACATGGCGCAGCCGGTAAAGAACTTACCAAATAAAGATTCCGATGAAGGGAGTGAAGATTAAAAGATTTGTGTAGATTCCCTGTTGGCAAGGAAAGACAAAGAGGTTTTTGAAGAAAAAATGGCCAATATTGAATATAAGATGCAAACCAGGCAAGCAAACAAGCACGCCAAGCAAGCTTAGCTTTGCCAAACCCTGTTTGAAATGAAATACAATAAGTAAGAAAATTGTAGGATAAAAAATATTTAGAGAGTTCCCAATGTTCACGTTGGTATAATTCTACTAGAAAAGTTGTTCGAGAGAATTTCTATGATAATAATAATAATGGATGTATTTAATTTGACCCTGGAGATGAAAGGGTTTTCCATACCAAAGAGTAAATAGAGATAAAAAACGGTTTTCGCCAACCCGCCTTCCAGGCGTGGCGATTTTGGCAACCCCCCTTTTTGGGGGAGGCCTATGTCCAGCAGTGGACGTCTCTCGGCTGAAATGATGATAATGACGGTTTTCCTTATGAGCCGTTATAAAGCCTGAATTTAACCGAACTTCAAATAATTCGATATGTAAAGTATTTTTCAGGTATGTTTTTTATATTTTTATTTTAAAGATAAGATATTTGAAACACATAATTTCATCTTTTTGTTTTTGCTGTAGTTATTTTTATATATTTTTTTAAAGTATTGTTCGTGCTGCTTTCTAAAGTAGCCTGAATAGCTTAGGATGTTTGCCACGTTAAACACTTATTTAAAAACAAAATTCAGTAAAGTCAAACAGTCAAATTTGACAGTTAATTTGTTTACATTTCATACTTTAGCGATTTCCGTACCTTAGTTTGAAGTTATAACTTATTAATTAAATGAATGGATCAAAGACTACTTCTGATACGTGCTTCATACCGTCAAGTATAAACACCACAACAAATAGCCGACACAAATTGATTGTTAGTAAAAGAAACCTTAAAAAAGTAATGGTGCGAGGAAGTAAACGTTGAGTACTAGTAGTGTTGCCCAAATTCAGTCTTGGTCTTGTTCTTGCGTTTTTGCAAGACCAAGACCAAGACCAAGACTGACCGTGCAAGACTTGAGCAAGAACAAGACATAGCCTGCAAGACTCTTGCGTCTTGCAGCTAGGACTTAGCGCTATTTCACTGAGTAGTTAGGTGTAACAGTTCGGTGTATAGGTAGGTACGCTTAGGAATTCTATGAGACACAAAAAACTGTATCAAAGAATATGAAAAACTGGACCTATGCGCATTACGACTAATACCATAAACATAGCGAATAAAAAAATATCTATTAAAATCAAACTGAGTGCATGCATAGTTATGTTTTAACCATCGGCACTTTGATAATGCGGCATCAAAGGTTTTGTACTTACTTCTCAAAGAAATTTGCCGCTTTTCGGAAGTACATGGTTATGATACACGCGCCGGCGGCTTCTTTTGAAATCTAAAACAATCGTTGCCGCCACGCCGAAATCATAACATTTGTGACACTATTTGATTGCCGCCATAGGGCGTAGGTATACTCATGCAAAATAATTTCGAATTTTTTTAAGAGTACCTACAGGTGTTCCAAAGAATAAATAAGTTTCAGAGTGCTTAGAATGAAAATGAATACATTATACTGATCACGCAAGTAGTATTATGATTAGGATAAAATGGTAAGGATAGGTAGTAGATGTCATATTAATTCATTCTAGTAAGTATATATTATAATATTGATTACTTATATGGTTTTAAACTAATTACTTAGGTACTATTATTGTACATTTAGTCATTATATTTCTTAAGTTTTTACAAGAAAAAATAGCAAAAAAGTGTTCAAATATCACCCGTTTAATAAATATTGTAGCCACTTTTAAATATACTTGAAACGTGTAAAAAAATTCTACAAAACTAATAAAATAATATAAAAAGCGTAGGTACTTACCTACTAATAAAATAAAAAGCCTGCGATAAGAGTTTTGTATTACTTACCAGCCCGAATATCTCTGAGAGAGATGATGAGAGTAAGTATTTACTAGCTGTGCCCGCGACTTCGTCCACGAGGAATAGTAACTTTGGAGGTATAGTGACGTTCAGGACTTATTTATTTATTTTCAAACTTCTGTAATCAAACATACAAACGAACTCTTCAGCTTTATAATATTAGTATAGATGTACGCCAAAACATTCACTTATATGTAAAGAATAGTGATTGGTACTAATTCTATTTTATTCACGCGTCGCGTCTGTACAAGTAGGTAATATTTAGTGTGTGTTTGTACGCCGCACGCGGCATTGTTTGATTTGCGGCGGCATCCTTTTCATAGAGCCGGCACGTGGCGAGGCGGCGCGGTAGAAAGCAAGGAAACGTACTATAAATAAAGGAATTATTTTAATTCCAGTCATTTCCAATTGAGCTGTGCTTCGAGTCTAACTTAATAATTGTTTTTACTAATTCTCGTTGTTTTCTAAAAACGTATCACGTGTACAATTTAATATGAGTGACGAAGATTCAAATTATTCTAGTCCGAGTAACGAGAGTTTGAGTCACAGATCTAAAAGACCCAAAAGCAAATTTGAGGAGTTTTTCGAAATAATTCATGCATCCCAAACTGCCTTCTGTAAATTGTGCCAACATAAAAAGATTGAAATAAAAATGAAAAACAGAAACACTTCAGGCTTAAGGAAACATCTAATATCTTTCCACAAAAAGGAATCAGAAATATTTCTTCCTGTTAAACCAAAATTAAGTGGAGATATCACAAGCTTTTTAGTAACCGCTGGAAGAAGTGGACAGGTAAGAATATTTTTTTAACAGTTAAAAGAATTTTAACTCCGCGTAGCTATTCATGCGATACTTTCAAAAACGCCATTAACTTACGTAAGTATTTTTGAGTTAGTGGTGTTTTCATCTAGGGGTGCGACATATTAAGTATGTAATTATCGTCTTAAATATTTTTTATAAACACCCATATTTTCATTTAATCGGCCAGTAACAACTAAGTACTTTATTTTGGTAAATTACAGTACAGTGCAACCTTAATATAACAAATATCAATTTAACGATTTTCTCGATTTAACAACAACAAACCTCCTCCTCTTATACGCTCAAACCTAGTATGTTTTAAATAATAACACAAGATTTATTGTTTTGTTTCAGTCGGAAAACAGCAGTGACAACATCACGACAGCTACAGTTGATTGGGTGGTGAAAAAATATCTTCCCTTCTCATTTTTCGATGACGAAGCTACACAAGTATATTTTCGACGTATTTGCCCTAATATGGTGTTTCCTAAAAGGTCTACACTTAGAAGGAAAGTCAAAGAGCGATTTGAAGAGCTCCAATTGAATCTCAAGGAAGTCGTTCCTTGAGATTCAATTGGAGCTCAACAATTATCATCTAAAATGTCTTTTACCATTGATGGGTGGACGTCAATTGCTGGTAGGAGTTACTACGGGGTTACTATTCATTATATAGACAACGAATGGAAGTATCAATCTGTAGTTCTTGCTTTTATACCATCACGCGGTCGACATACTGGGGAAGATATTGCAACGATTTTCCATGAATGTTTATTGGAATATGGCATAATTGATAAAATACAAGGTATCACGGTCGACAACGCAACTGCAAATACCAAATTTATGTATGAACTGGGCAAACAGCTGCCGCCACACTTTGATTCAGACAATCAACATTTCCGGTGCTTTGCTCACATTTTAAACCTTGGTGTACAAGATTTATTAAAGACCTTAGCATTACACTGTGAGTCTGACACTAACGCGCAAGATCAGCAGTACGAAGACTATGCAGACGAAACTGAGGATGAGGAAGATGAAGAATCTGCACCAAATATTGCTGACTCGCGTACATCTGTAACAAAGTTACGCAGTATTTCCAGTAAAATAAAAAGAAGTGAGATAGTGAAGAAGAAGTTTCAGTCTGCTTGTGAAGCAGCTGGCGTGCCATCAAATCTAAATGCCATTCTTGACTGTCCAACGAGATGGAATTCCACACATGATATGATTGGATTTGGTTTAAAAGTGAGAGCGGGCATTGACATATTGTGCAGTTCTGTCACCGAATTAAATGATTTTCAAATCACAGCTAATGAATGGCAGGTACTCGAAAAATTACATAAATTTCTAATAAACTTTAAACTTTTAAGTACAAAACTTGGTGGAGACAAATATGTTACATTACCGCTAGTCATTGTATCATTCAATCTCTTGCTAGATAAAATTGAATCCATGGTAAAACAGTTAGATGAGAAACCTAATCGATCTGAAGTGGATGAAAGGCTCATTCTAGCTTTCCAAGCAGCTCGAGACAAAATGCTTAAACATTACAAGAAGAGCAACTGGATTTATTGTACTTCTTTAATTTTAGACCCAAGGCATAAGGCTCAGACTTTTGACCTGACAATGTGGGGGAAGCAACTTAAAACAGAAAGTCTGCGCAAGTTCAATGAACTTTATGAAGAATATAAAAGTCTACACTCACTGAACAAATCTCTGGAATTACCAGAAAAAGAAAATAAAGTATGTGATGAAGATGAAGACGTAATAGACTTTGATAAACTCTATGAATGTCCCTCGACGTCATCTGGATCTTGTCTTCAAGGCTTAGTGATAGACGAGTTGGAGGAGTACCTGAGAAAACCAAGAACTGCCAGCTCGGAAGACATTTTAGATTGGTGGAGGACGCATGAGACAGAGTATCCGATTTTATCGAAAATGGCCCGTGATTTTCTCTCAATACCTGCAACTTCAGTACCTGCTGAGAGGTTATTTTCTAAAGCATCATTAGTAATTAGAAAACATAGAAATAGGTTAAGTGATGAGTCAGCCAGATGGTTACTTTGTATTAATTCTTGGTCAAAAAAATTGATATAAAGTATCATAACCTAATGATAAAGCTGTTGATTTGTGTTGTATTTTATTTTTTATTCAAATAAATGATAAATCGTAAAACTCTTTTATTAAATTTCTTATAAGTTGAGGGTTCAATCTCTTTCTAGACAGATAAGTATTGTTCTTTAAAATACAGTCAAGTTATTGTAATTAATTTGTTTTTTTACATGTTTTAGCAAATGTAAGCTTATAAATCATAAATGTTTATTAAGAAACAGTTACTTCCATGGAAAACGACATATAGGTCAGTTGATTTTTCGAATTTCTTATCAAATCTTCAGTTATTTATTAATCTGCTTGATCTTTACTATGGCTATGTTAATTCAAGCTCACAATGTTCCAATTCTAATACGTTTTTCTAAGATTTAAAGTAAACTTTAATAAATAGTAATAGACTAAAACTTGCAAGACTTGCAAGACTCTTGCTGCAAGACCAAGACCAAGACCAAGACTGGGAGCGCAAGACCAAGACCAAGACCAAGACCAGGTGTATTAGCGCAAGACCAAGACCAAGACTGGCTAAGTCTCGTCTTGTTCTTGCATTTGGGCAACACTAAGTACTAGTCTGTGCGGCGTCTGTTTTATTGTGAAGATCATTTGTTAAGTTTTCCTGAGGCGATACATCGATGTGATTCGACTTGTACTGTCGGCCGCTGGTGAAAAACTACACTATTTACCTATTTGAATAGAATAATAATAAGTGCTTCATGTAAATTTGTCGTTGACATTGACACTTGACACATACAGAACAACTTAATTATTTAATTACAAGAGGCACTGAAAATTCCCAATTCAGGCTACTTTGGATGACATTTAGAGGTAAAATAAAAGTCAAGTGATTTTAAGTATTTTAGTGAAAATAAATACGATCTTATAATTTTAAGACCTATTAATAGAAACATAACTCATAAAAGCTTAAAATCTCCAAATGGTTTTGGAATTGTCATTTTTAGTTTACAAACCGAATTGTCATTTTGCACACTCTAATAACTATATAATGAATGACCTCTTTTTGAGAACTTCTAATAATTCCTATATATACATAGTGTGATCCTAAAAATACTAAATAGCCAAGTAACTGCGACCAACTTGGATGAATCAGATTTGTGCGGCACTTCGAACAAAACTTAGTTATTGCGACCAATTCGGCTCGAGCGTGGTTGGTCACAGTTCCAAACAAACTAGCCCGTTTGGTCGGGGTATCCTAGCTTACTTACCGCCGACCAGCTGTGTAAAAAGGCCATAATTAGAGGATCATTCATTTATAAAAAATGTTCATCATTAAAAGCTTAATAAGTTTTTAGAGGATCCGTTAAATATTTCCCAAGCCTGAATGCTACATTCGCACGAGCTCCTTCTTAACTTCAAACTAACTTAAACAAAAAGTTCAGTAAGACGTATGAGATTCCGCTAAGTTTTGCCAACTGGTGCCTTCGACTTTAAAACAACTTGGGAATGAGAAAAAATCGATCCAATCTGGTCTGATTTTTCAATAGCTATAAAAAAAATCAGACCTTTTATTTAAAAAGTGCCCTTTTTGCATGAAATTAGATTGGTTCGATTTTTTCTACTAATAAATATTGTGGGTTGACAGATTTTGTAGCTGATTTTGGGAACAGTCAATAGACATTTACATAGCTCGCCCGTTAATTAGGTAGTACCAGTGGGTTCCCATTTTGAGTGAGCACATCGCGCTCTAGTTACCAATTCAATAAATTCGTTCTTAAACATGTTTATCATAACAGAAATACGTATTGGTTTTGATGTTTTCTGAGACAGAAAAAACAACATAGTTATCTATCTGTCAGGACTATCATCACAACCCATCATTATTACCTACTAGCCTACAGCTGTTGTCCACTGCTGAACATGAGGCGCCTCAGTAGTTGGTCGTAGGTTCGAACCCAGACAGGTGCTTTACTTTGTGTAAATTATTTCATCACCACTGCTCTCCAAACGGTGAAGGAAAACATCGTGAGAAAACTAAAATCCTAGAACTAAAAATTCGAAGACATGTGACATCCACCAACCCGCACTGGGCCTGCGTGGTGAATTACGGCCTACTCCCTCTTACAGAAAGAGGAGGTCTGTGTCCCAGCAATGGGAACATTATAGGCAGATTATGTAATCAGGTAAATATTGCATTTTTGTATGAAACAGCTGATATTTTTTTCGATATTCAGAGTTGGTCTCATAGTGAAAGTTGCTCATAATCATAAGTACTAATACGCCCTGGGGCCCAAGTCTGCTATTTTTATAAATTCAGTCATTCCAACACGATCCCACTGTCGTGCCATTGTCATTTTGCTAAAAGTTCGTAATCTGGTAAATTCATAATGGTCGATCATTTTCTTTGCAATTTCTTTCAATGTAGTGTCAGTTGCCGACCATTGGAAAGTCATAATGACGCCATTATAATAGTAGATTACCAAACTTGTCAATATCAACAATTATGAAATCAATGATCGACCATTCTGACACTATTGTAATAGCAGACTGTGGCCTTGAAAGGTTGACAGTGAATCAAAAATATTTACTACTAATAATTATGTTAATAAGGTTTCAAGTTTTTATTTAATACACACATAAACATAACATGACGCCTGTAATCCCCAAAGAGTTAGTCGGAGGTGTACCTATAGTACACCCACATTTCGCGAGTTATGTTTAAGTCCCATGTAATAGGGGGCGAGCCTATTGCCATCAATCTGTATCATATTATGTGCTAGGCCCAAAGATACCAAAAGAGTTTGTTTTTGTCTGAACGCGCCAATCTCTGGAACTAACAGTCTGATTTGAAAAAATATTTTTGCATTTGATAGCCCAATTCTCGTGGAAAGTAATATGAAGCCGAGAAAACAAAAAAAAAAGTAAGAAAGAACACTAATGAAGCGAAAATGAAGTAATAGAGCGAGCGGGCGACGCGATGTGACACGCAGTGGAACTAGAAATTTTACGCGGACAGAGTCGCGGGCCGAAGACAGTTTATATATAAACCTATAACTTCACCTAAACATTGTTTTCCTTTACAGATTGGCACGTGTTCAAAAGAGAAAGGTGTTAATTAAAAGAAGAAATAAAATTAAAAGGATACTATGTTAACTTGAGTTTTATTTCATGAGAAATATCTCGTTATTATTATTTATTTGTCTTTATTAAAACAAGGTAAGTACAACTTATAAACTAAGCCCCACAAAACCGTAGTAGCGGTTTGACTGTGGGGTCGGTGAGCCTCTATTACACTCAATAAACTTTTACTTAAAATAATTATTATTTATAGGTAAGTAACACTTTAACATAACTCTAAATAATGTATTTTTAATTTATTCTTAAAACTATTTTTATTCATTTCACTCCTTATGTCAGCTGGCAGACCTTTTTTAGGGTTCTGTCACCATAGTAATTAGTAACTCTGGGTACATTGAATTTATGTTTAATCCTTTAGATGAATGCGTGTCGCGGGTTCGATTCCCGCACGGAACAAATATTTGTATGACCTACAAGTAGTTGTTCCAGGTCTGGCTGTTTGTGTATGTGAGTTTAAATATTTGTAAACGCACCCACGATACAGGAGAAATTCCTAGTATGGGGCAACGTTAAAAAAAAAAGAATAGTGTAGTGATAATTATAAAACTTGTTTGTTACGATGTCTATTCTTGGTTTCCATTCAAAATATCCTATTGTCAGACTATAATATATACCCGTACAGTCAGGTAAATTAATTGTTCAGCAAATTAACTCCCTACATCAGCTAATTGCGCAACAAACTATCAGTTCAGGTTTCATTTTGACAGTTCAACAACATTCATTGCATTATTTACGTCGTTGAGCAGACAAATTTTTCGAACATAATTATGAAGCAATAGATTAGCAATATTCTTCAAAATCATTAGGGTCCAGTTCTATTTCACACAACTGTCAAAGATTGTCAGTTGTGATTTGAATGTACGTACAATTTATATTGGTAATCAATTTAATTCCCTGGCTTTAAGTCCACTGCTTAATTTGGGCGCTGCCATTATAGCCATACATGCCAGGCGGACTGGTTATAGCAATGTACTGTTTCTTTTCTATATGGTGGCAAATTTGATCAAACCTGAATTATAAAATAAACATCGTATTTGGCAAGTAGATTGGTAACAAATCGCAGCTTTGGTTATTATTGGTAACAAATCGCAGCTTTGGTTATTATTGGTAACAAATCGCAGCTTTGGTTATTATTGGTAACAAACCACAGCTTTGGTTATTATTGATAAGAAATCGCAGCTTTGATTATTATTGGTAACAAATCGCAGCTTTGGTTATTATTGGTAACAAACCACAGCTTTGGTTATTATTGATAACAAATCGCAGCTTTGGTTATTATTGGTAACAAATCGCAGCTTTAATAATTATTGGTAACAAATCGCAGCTTTGGTTATTATTGGTAACAAATCACAGCTTTTGATTATTATTGGCAAAGAGGAAGTTGCTGCTATCTAGTTTCTTTCATAATCTGTAACCACATACGTTAAAATGCTTATACAGGCTGACTTTGAAAACATGCGACAAAATTTAAGGAAGTGTTCTTCCCGTCATTATGAACAACTTTTATGGGACCAAATTAGAATTCGCAAAAAAAAAAGTCGACCTTCCTATAAAGGTACAATACCGATTGGACCATTTTGTATAAAAAAATGATTCTTTTTTTGCGAATTCAAATTTGGTCTTTTTTGCCTGTATAGGTACAATTGCTTATAACACATCTATTTACACTAGGCACTAAATATATAACTAACTAACTATACAAAGAAATACAAAACAAAAGGACACTAAAGCTCAATTTACACTAAGTTTATTGTGGCATAACATAAAATGGAAGCAACAATTGACTAGCACCGTCTAACCAACACGTATCTAAAATTGTTGAACGATACGGGCAAGTTAGTTGCCGTTGAAAACTAGTAGGTATAGGCGTAACCAGCATGTATAATAAAATTGCAAGTAGGCACAATAAAATCACATTCTGTTCTGGCATGAAAATTTTCTATCATTCAAACATAAGCGAACGAAACAAATTAAAAACGATCTTGAGAAGACGGTCAGTAAAATTGTATAAAATATTTGGCAGCTTAAATACGGGCAATCCTTGAATCAATTGTACAAGAACATGCAACTCTGTGATTAGAAAAGGCAAAATTTGCATAAAATAATTGCCTTGGTGTAAACAGAAGTCGCATGCAATTATTGAATAACAAAACCTGCATTCAATTATTTATTGTATGCCATTTTATGGGAATCGCACGCGTCTAAACACTTGCATGCAATTCTTGAATAGCAATAATTGAACGTGTTTTATGACATGCGATTATTGCTCTTGAACGTTCCAGAAACTTGCGCCGTGTAAATGGGGCTTTAGGCGTCGAAGTACTCGTCCGCATTGCTGTCATCCGGAAACGTGCCCAGAAGAATGGCAGCATTGCCACGTTGAATGGCAATGCTAATTTAGTTGGTCAAGGAATGAGCCAGTTCCCTGGTCACGTAAAGTGTCAACCATTCGGTAAAATATTTATTAAAAAAGGAGAAGGGCCCTCGGGCCCCATGGTTGAGCGATTCGCATCTTTTAATTTTCACGGAAATACGACTTATCTTTTGCTAGGAACAATACGCAAAATCCCTTACACAATGGAATCTGAATTTTCCGCTGTATTCAAGACACACTTTTCCCCGAAAAACTACATATTTTGGGAGCATGTCAAAATAATAAGACATTTAAAAACCGCACATTTCTGACAAAAATGAACCCCATTCTTTGCTTAAATTTATACTAGGTACTCGTATATACTATACTAGCATAAGCTTAGCATAATCAGCCTATAATGTTCCCATTGCTGGGATACAGGCCTCCTCTCTTCGATAGGGAGTGGACTGTAATCCACCACGCGGGCCCAGTGCGTGTTGGTAGATGTCACAAGTTTTCGAATTTTTGGTTCTAGGACAAGCCGGTTTCCTCACGATGTCTTGCTTCACAGTTTTGAGAGCAGTGGTGATGAAATTATTTACACAAATTAAAGCACCTACCTGGGTTCGAACCCACGGCCTACAACTGCTCTCGCACTCTTCTAGTATACTACGAGTATATCAATACTATTACTAATGTAACAAAGCTGAAGAGTTCGTTTGTTTTTTTGTTTGACTGGGTAATCTCTGAAACTGCTAGTCAGATTTCAAAAATATTTTTGCATTTGATAGCCCAATTCTTGAGGAAGGTTATAGGCTATATAACATCACGCTACGGTCCTCAGGAATCGTGCAAAATTAAAAAAAGTCAGGAAGAACGCTAAGTGAAATAATAGGTAATACGGGCTGGTGTCCGCAATTCCACGTCAATACGCCATTTTTCGTACGAGTGAGAAGATTGGTTATTCGATCCACCCCAGCTCCTCAAGGACGGCCTGAAACACCTCGGTGTTACTGATAATCTCATGTAAGATACCTGGGTTACCGAAGTACTTTGCCCTGCATGTGGCGAAAACCGTAGCAGCACATGAGCTGCTGTCTCGTCGTCTCCTTTGCAGGTCCTGCACAGCGGACTGTCTGTGACTCTTGTGTTAGGTTAGGTTAGGTTAGTTCAGTTCTTTATCTGTGATAGCCCAGTTCTTCAGGAAGGTTATAGGCTATTTAACATCACGCTACAACCTTTAGGAGCAAAGAAAAACGACCCTCGGGAACCGAGCAAGAAGACAAAAGTCAGAAAGAATGCTAAACGGAAATGAAGAAATAGCGTGGGCGGGCGATGCAATGTGACGCGGTGGGTCGAGGGCCGAGGCCAGCTGCTTGAGTAACGACATGCGGACGAAGTTGTGGGCAGAAGCTAGTAAATAAATATTCCGCTCAAACACGTGCTATCATCATAAATTCCGAGCATGTGCAGTTTTTGAATGCGAACGCTTGCATACCCGTCACGTAGGTGGGCTTCACGTCCTTTATTGGTGTCGTTTGAGGTTTTAGGAAGCCTTTACATTAGTCATTCTGGTTATTTTGCTGTTTTCCGGACCGGTTGTAGCAAAAAAAAATTATAGAATTATAGTTTCTCTTTTTGCTTTTTTATTTTTTTCTATGCTTACTATTCGTAATTACTGATGTTTTTGCATGCACGTGATTCTTTGACAAATAAACCATTTTTTTTTTTGCTTTCTTATATATACTTTAGGAATTATCTCAACCAAATTCACACAACTCCAGTGAAATCTTAATTAGTCATTTAAATTAATTTAGGGAAAATTTTAAACAAATTCTGATACTCCTATTTTACCAGATGTGGATCAGTTTTTGTTGGCAACTTTCCAAGTAAACTTGTTTTTACTGTACCAACTTCAGAAATAGTTAGAGACTAGGTAAAACATTGACGGACAAAAAGCTACTAATTGTTATTAAAAGTCCGCTAAAATAAACCAAAGGTGAAATTTATTCCACGTCAAATCCATTATGATTATTTGCATTACATTTTACTATTAATAATCTGAAGTAAAAAATCTTATCTTAAATTATTATTAATCTTTGGCGGCCTAACAAAATCGGATGGATAATATGCACGATTCTTACGATTTTCAAGCGCATTCAGGTGAAATGAAAATATGCGTACACCGTTCAATGGTTGCAGGTATTAAACAAAATAAATATTTCGTTATTTTTGTACCATGTTTTACATGGAAAGTTTTTTATTTCGAAAATACACCTAGATGAAGAATTGAAAAATAAATTGCAACAGTTTTTGTTCTGTTCTTGTATGAAAAATACATAAAACTATGGTGACGCAGCCTTCAATAGAAAAACATATTACATAACTAGCTGCACCCCACGGTTTCACCCGCGTAAGTCTCGATCCCGTAGGAATATCGGGATCAAAAGTAGCCTATGTCTTATTCCAGGGTGTCAGCTACCTCCATACAAAATTTTATCAAAATTGGTCGAGCCGTTTGAGCGTGAAGAAGTAACAAACATACACACACACTCACAAACTCTCGCCTTTATAATGTTAGTATGATAATTGATCCCATCATTTCCTATTCGACCTGGGCCTTATACCGCAAAACTTAACAAGTCTATCATCATTTTCATAATTTCAGCCTCAAGACGTCCACTGCTGGACATTGGCCTCACCTAAAGGGGCTTGCCATAATCGCCAAGCTTGGCAGGTGGGTTGGCGATCGGAGTATGGTGTTAAAATGCATAGAGAACGCTGCTGCCCATTCTCTAGTAAGACCCTTAGTCGCGTTTTACGACACCCACGGGAAGAAATGGGGTGGTGCTATTATTTACCTGCATCACACTCTTGTAGTGTGTTATTGGAGAAAAAATCCGCGGCCTTTACTGCCTATTTCAAGCTGACATAGCAAATATACCAGACTATGACTTTTTTAGGTGCTTTCAGCAAGGACTACCTATTTAGATTGATCGATTTATAATAAGCACATGACACATCAATCCAAATAGATTTTAGATATTACTAGCTTCCACCCGCAGCTTCGTCACGTGGTATATCGATTAAAAGTACCTTAAATAAGTCCTTTCTCAGGGTTCAAAGTATCCCCATACCAAATTTTATAAAAATCGGTTCAGCCGTTTTGTCATGAATGCTTAACTAACAAACAAACTCACATTCGCATTTAAAATATTAGGATATAGAGGTTATTAGTAGAAATGTCATAGAACAACGGTGTTTCTGATCATAAGCTTCAGTGACACCATCTAACGTAATACACTACACTATGTGGGTATTTTGTATTTTTTTTTCTTTCTCAGTTAGTTTTAATGGTTTTAATGATGGTCTGACATTTTGAGCACTTTATGCGGCCTACCCAAATGTCCTTTCTTTGGTATTGTTTGTCGAGTCGTTGAACTCCTTAAGTCTTGAGTTGCATGATTACTGACAAAAGCTTGCACTGATTGGACAGGTCCACTCAAATTTGTGTAGTTATTTCCTCAAAAGACCATTCCAAACACGCCTTAACCAATGGGCTACTCCAGGTATTTATAAAAGTAGAGCGAGACTATACGAGTTATCTCGTATGGTTTGAAAAAATACAGGTTTGATACTCCTTTTCTAGAGTATGTCTTAAATGATTGAAAATTAGTTTAAATAAATGACTTTTGCTTTTCATTGATTGATTTTGAACCTACATGGTCCTCACATGATCTGACCAAGATTATGTATGGATTTCAAAAGAGAGTCTGACTCCTGAGTTTGTTTCGCCATTTCTTCTTTCATCTACCTTATTTTTTAATTTTTAATATATTATGATTTGTAAGTGATTCCGATATCCTATCTACAGAATAAACAATTTCATGTCATTTCAATTATATAGCAAAATTACATAGTAGCGAAGTTTGACACCATACACTTTTACCGACACCAACCCACCGAGTAAGTTAAACTTTTAATTACCAACCTTTGTTTGCTGTTTGACACAAAATTATTTAATTTATCTAACGGTTGCAGGAAGTTGGCATTTTAAATATTGTATTTATATAAACATTTAGAACTAAGTATTGTATTTATTTTATTTCTCATTAAATGCTGCACCGGTTGACGTCATTACGTCAACGCCGCTGAAAACTAGCGCTGAAACAGCATTATACTGAAAACAACATTATGCAGAGTGATGGCCGTTTTGCGTGGATGTGATGCGTATTTTTCGGGATCCTGCCGTTTTGCCGAAAAGATTTTGCCAAATTTTCATTACCCAAACAAATTTTAGCAACCTTTTTTTATACCATTGCAATATTTCGAATGATTTTAGTACCCATATTTTCATTTGGTCAAATTATTACTTGGCAAAATATTACTAAGTATAATGTCAATATGGCATTTGGTCTTTAATCAAATGATTTATTACAACAAACAATCTTCAGACAATAAACGTTTTGTGAAATTTTTAGGTTAGGTTTTTAGTAGGTTACCCGGAGCTCAATTATTAAATTAGGTTAATTTCTTCTTTAAAAAAAATGGGTAGGTTAGGTTAGGTTAAAACTGTGACCTCCTACGCACGAGCCGAGCGAGCGAAGCGAGCGGTGCCGCGGCAGCAGCCGGTGAGTGCCAGAAACGACTTGCATTAATAGAAAAAATACTTTTTTTTTAGTAGGTTACCCTAGTTAGACTAAATATTTGGCTTATTTGATTTTGCGTAAAAATTGTTATTACAACTGAAATATTTGACTAGATAAAAAATGGTAAAAGTACTAGTGAACAAGTTATAGTTTAAACGTTCATTTGTCAAACATTAGGTTTGCGTTACAATTTTTTGTGAATAGATTTTTTGCTAAGTAATAATTTGGCAAATGAAATTATGCGAGAAATTTTTTGGGAAGTGAAAATTTGTCAAATTCCTTTCGGTCAAACAAGGGAGACCCCACCCTTATCAGCTAACCTCTCATTGTATAGGCTTTTTGTGGGTGCCTGCCGTTTTGCCAAAAATATTTTGACAAAATTTCATTACCCAAACAAATTTTTGCAACCTTTTTTATACCATTGCATTATTTCGAATGATTTTAGTACGCATATTTTCATTTGGTCAAATTTTTACTTGGCAAAATATTACCAAGTATAATGTCATTATGGCATTTGGTCTTTAATCAAACGATTTATTACAGCAAACAATCTTCAGACAATAAACGTTTTTTTCATTTTTATTTTTACTTTTAATTTTTATACTTTTGGTTATCATTTTAATTGAGAATGTTGGTTCGCCTGTTATTGGCAACTGTATAAGCCCATGACTGTTATATAATGTTATTTGATATTTTGTATACAGAAGCTGTTGGTGTACCTTTATAAATAAATTAAAAAAAAAATGTTTTTGACCGAGCGAAGCGAGCGGTGCCGCGGTAGCGGCCGGCGAGTGCCAGAAACCACTTGCAATTAATAGAAAAAGAGATTGTTTTTAGTAGGTTACCGGGAACTGAACTATTTAGATTAGGTTAATTACTTATTTATTTTATTATTTGATTTTGCGTACAATCTGTTATTCCAACTGAAATATTTGACTAAATAAAAAATGTTAAAAGTACTACTTGGTAAACAATTTATAGTTTAAACGTTCGTTTGCCAAACATTGGGTTTGCGTTACAATTTTTTGTGAATAGATTTTTTGCTAAGTAATAATTTGGCAAATTAAATTATGCGAAAAATTTATTGGGAAGTGAAAATTTGTAAAATTCCTTTCGGTCAAACAAGGGAGACCCGCTTTTTGTGAGCGTATTCTGGCTCTAGCTTAACATTTTAATGGTTGGTTGTGCGTACCTACTTTTTTAACCGCCTGCACGGCAGAAAAGACAGCTGGTTTATTATCTATGTGCCCCAACTACATTTTACTATAGCAGCCTACGCTATCATACTGTCAAACTGTGATTGGATTTTTGAAGGAAAACACTATTTTCTTAGTAACACTTTTATTCCGCATAACTGCACTTTTTCTGAACTAAACGACGACTGGCTCTGCACTACATTTGACTTTGCCCCCACTCAGAAATAACGATAACATCATAACCGCTATTTCTGTGTTGCCAAGTAAAATAATACATTCTGTTGCCATAATAAAATACATTCTGTTGCCATAATAAAATACATTTTTTTAAAGTTTGTTACAAATAACTTGTACTTTGACAGTGTTGCCATAGTGAATATAATAATTCGGTATTAAAATAACACATTTTTATTAATTAAATCAAAGAAGTCACGACAGATTGTCCAATGAAATTTCAGTCCGAAATTCACAGCAGCTGTTAAGTAAGTAAGTAAGTATTTATTTTTAAGAGTATTGTTGTTACAAAGGTGTTACACGTAATATGATGTCCTTAATATCTGCTGTTTCCAGCGTATATTTCAAAGAATTAAAATTAGGAGTATTAGAACAATAATTATGTCGAAATTAAACCATACAATGTCAAGGTCAAATAAAACGTTAACTACTATCAAATACAATGTCAGGGTTATTAATCATAGCGGGAGGAAACGCCCGGGTGTCACCACTGTGTGGATCGCCCGGAGGACACGGTAGAGCATACGGTGGAGGTCTGCCCGGCTTGGGCGGAGCACCGCCGTGTCCTCACGGAGGCGATCGGCGGCGGGCCTGGTTCAGGCCATGGTTCGGAGCGAGAGTGCATGGGAGGCCGTCACCTCCTTCTGCGAAGCAGAAATACTCGCTAAGGAGGAGGTGGAACGCGTGAGGGAGAGGCAGGGTTCGCGCCCTCACGCCCCGGTCGCCGCAGGAGATGCCCTGGGTGTCGGGAGTCGCAAGCCGATTTCCGGCCACCGTAGGCGCGGGCCTGCGGACGGTGAGCGATGAGTAGCTCGCCGTCCGATAAGGACCAGGCCCGGGTCGACGGCGCATTGTGTTCCACGCGCGCCTCAAATAGACGTCAGCAATAATTGACGGGGTCCATTAGGGCCAATGCCTGCCAGGGTTGCGAGTTACCCTGGCACACAGGCAAATGAAGGAACACGGGTGGGTTTTAGTCAGTAAAAGTCTGACAGGCCCTCCCGCTTCGCCCAGAGCGGGAGAAGTTATTTGATAATTTAAAATATAAGATAAGAAAATTTCCCACCCAAAAAAAAATAAAGGGGTTATTAATCATAATTTCAAGGATTATTAAATACAATGTAGAAAATTATTCAATATAATGTCATAGAAGTGGAATTCCTTTCAATTATTAGGAGCACAAAGGCAAGTGTTTACATGAGTTTGACGGTCTGTAGCCTGGTATAATTTATTGGCATCGTTATTTGCCTTTTTACTACTTCATGAATAACTGCCTTTTACCATCTGTCAAAACAGGACTCTCTAAAGCACTAACTATTTCTGTAAAAGGGTAGTCTAGACTTTACATTGCTTTTATGTTTTTATTAGACCATAAATTATGTGTCTGGAACCCTGGACTTTATAGGAAAAGGTGACCTCTATGTTCGTTTAACAATTTCTTTTTAGAGGACTGTAGAATCGAATGTTTTTAATTGACCAAGCGACCGAAGCGTCTCTGCTTCAAGTCTGGCAAAATTTTCTTTCTTGTGTCAGTTTGTTGGTACTCTTCTACGGGTCGTATTTTACAACCGAACTGGAAGAAACTTGGTATACAATAAAATTTACGACTTAATAGATTTTTTTTTCGTGAGGAAACCTGGACTTTAAAGTTAATATAAGTCTGAAGTTGCCAACCCGTCTTGAGCATGCGCGGAGATCAATTGGCTCGTGCCTTCTTTGCATGAAAAGAAGCCTTTGCCCAGCAGTGGGATAATGGTAGATAAAGGCTGGTATGAAGAATTATTTGAGGTAAAATTGAAAAGAAATGAAAGAATGAATGAAAATAACATGAAAATTGCTATGGAACAAGGTGTAAAGTTCACTCATCCTCCATAGAAAAGGGAGGATCTTCCGACTTCCGATGGGTGTCGTGTCTGGTGGTACTGGTACTGCCCGACGGATGATGTCGGGATGTTGTCTTATTTGCCAGACGGGCGGTAAACTTTGCTTGCGCTACGCAGGATTTGTGTGATGTCAGGTTTTTGATGCGTAGTTTGCATGTGGTGTTGCAGATCGCTATAATACGATGACTCTGTTCAGCTTCCTGGCCCAAATATAATCCGTAGCAGTGTGTATTTAGGGTTTGATGGAACTGTCATTAGCATTAGGATTATAAAATTCACTAACATAAATAGAACAAAAATACACTTCCTAACTAATATCATAAATTTGAATGTGATTTGGATTACATCGCTGATAACAATGCTTGGCTCAATGCTGGTCCTGCTCCACAAGGGCGCAAACACTTAATTGATTAGCATTTGGAAATAGGTACTGTTGGAGCTGCTGAAGATTTCAAAAACTATCTTTGCATTGTATAAATTCAATCTATTAGTATTTATAATTGCATAGCACATGTGTGAGTACTATGTACTTACTATAAAGCTACCATTTACTGGGTACGTCTTTCATTGACTTGAATGTGCCCTGGCGGCTGAGAGTATGTCATGCTCACTGTAATGTCTCGCTGATGGTGGCGGGTGTGTTGGATCATTTAGCTCCCTTCAAAATGGTTGAGCTGAATGGTGCTAATCCATGCGTCATGTTCGTGAACGGGTGCCAGTAGGGACTGGTCATCTCTTAGCAGCCATGGCTTATTTTAATTTTAGAATTGTTTTTTTTTAATTATTTTTATCACGGACGTTTTTGACGTTGTGCATCGTTCTCACAATTATAATTTCAACACACATGATGTAACCAATATTTTGTAACCATAATATGTCAATTTAAAAGAGTGTCCGTGGAGTTTCTTGTCCGTTCTTCTCCATAGGTACCTACCTACTAAGCTTTGGAATGGGTAACTAGATTCATCTTTATGACTGACCGACCCCTTGACAATTCAAAAGTGCCTGTAATTGGTTTATTTGAAATAAATGCTTTGAGTTTGAGCTTGAGTTTGTATGTTTATTACGATTTTACAGCTAAACGGCTGAACCGATGTTGGAAAAGACATAGGCTACTTTTTATCGACATACTATGCCGCCGAATCAACGGGCGGATGTTATTTAATAAATAAAAACACATTACCTACATAAACAACGCAAACAACTGGTGGATCACCAAGATACGTGCCTAGTTTGGGACCCGCTGTGTAATCTGTCTAGTGAAAGAAAATACGTTTATTTCCGCTAAACATGACGCAAAGAAAGAACACAAACACAAAATACAACAAGTTGGTGGAAAATATGCGTCACATCCACGCAAAACGGCCACTACACCTTCTGTTAGCTATATTATATCTCTATCGTACTATGCTACTTACTTGTATATCTAAGAACTAAGTGTAATAAAACTGTGTAAGTTAAATAAATTTATATTAAATTGACGAAATGTAGGCGTACACTGTCTAACCTTTCGTGGACTACAGGCGTGATAGTACGTTATTATGTGTATTAAAAACATTAAATTGTAAAAATGACTTTTGCCCAATATCCAAAAAAAAATATTGACCGTGACAGTACCACCAAAACAGTGGACAGGCAGAACATAAATAAAATATTCACTTAATGTACAGTTACCAACAGACTCAATTACTAAGAGCAGGCGGATATTTTATAGCTGCCAACCCCCTTATATTATATGAAGAGGCGTGAACCAGCGGAAAAGAGCATAAAACTTTTACGTTCGGACCAAAATTAAATAAAAATATTTCAGCGACCTGTGCTTATGCAAATGGATCAGTCTACAGTTTTTATGGTAGGTATCTTAGGGTACTTCAAAACTTTTGTCGGAGAGGTAAAGTGCGTTGCAACGTCGTAACGCATAAAACTGTGTTATCATTCACAACAGAGCAACAAAATTCATGCCGGAACAAAAGAAGTTACAGGCTCGCCTTGATCATCATTTTCAGCCTAAAACAGTCCACACATAGAGGACGTAAAACAATCCTTCATATAGGCTAGTTGCGTATTCTGTTCAAGTGTTCATTAGGAGCAGGCAGTCTAAATCAATTTTTGAACGTAAGCTTCGCCCCTTGCTCCCCGCCACTCCGTTATGTGTCAAACGCTAATACATCAGTAATAAAGTTGAATATCGCGTGCGCTCTTTGATCGTGTTTGAGCACGAAACTAAATAGTGTAAGTCTCAATTCTTATTTCGTTTATAACGAAAGTAATAATAAAATGGATCTAGAGAAAAATATCTTGTGGGTGGATAATAAACTATATTTTATTGCTGTGAATATTTATTTTAGACATAAAAGCCAAAAAATATTGTTTGTTTTTTATAATTATCCTTAAAAAACACATGATTTTCGAATCAAAAATGTATTGAGAGAAAACATTACAATTTCGTAACTGTCTTCAACATGGAAAGATAAAGGTCCGATAAATCTTATACTAAAGTTTCATTTTGCTTGTATGTGTGACTGTTTCAGAATATTCATGCTCAGAAAGCCTTTTATACCGTTAAAGATTCGCTCAATCCCAAGCTTTTTTGTCCTCAATATTGAGGACAAAAAAGCTTGGGATTGAGCTGCTCCAATTTTTACTTATTGAAGTGGTTTATTTTTATTGTTTGATGTTTTTTTTGCTAACTTTTATATACGTAACGTAATAAATACGTAATGTAACGTAATGACATGATTATCTACTTGTAAAGTATTATATTATTTTAATTATTGTGAATGTGAAGACTATGTGGGTTATTGCTCTTTTATTTTTCACTTTGTCTTTTATTCTCAGTTAGTGTTAATCATGGTCTGGCAGTTTGAGTCATTTAAGCGGCCTACCCAAATGTCCTTTCTTTGGTATTGATCGTCGCATCGTTGAGCGCCTTAAGTTCAGAGTAGAGCTGCACGATTACTGACAAATGCGTGCACTGACTGGTCAGGTCCACTCAATCTGTGTGGTTCTTTCCTCAAAAGACCATTTCAGACACCAATCTACATGGCCTTCACATGATCTGACCAAGATTATGTCTGGACTTTAAAAGAGACTGTGACCTCTGAGTTTGTTTCGGCCTTTCTTCTCAGAGTAGTCAGATAGGAAACGCCGACCTCATCTAGTTTTAAAAATATGACTGACGTATAAAAGTGTTTGTACAAACCTACTTACAGAAATAAAAATCATTTATCATTTATCATCATTTATCAAGGCAAAGGCAAGGAAAAGGCAAGGCAAGGCAAGGCAAAGGCAAGGAAAACGCAAGACAAAAACAAGGCAAAGGCAAGACAAACGCAAGGCAAGGCAAGGCAAAGGCAAGGCAAGGCAAAGGCAAGGCAAAGGCGAGGCAAAGGCAAGGCAAAGGCAAGGAAAAGGCAAGACAAAAGCAAGGCAAAGGCAAGACAAACGCAAGGCAAGGCAAGGCAAGGCAAAGGCAAGGCAAAGGCGAGGCAAAGGCAAAGGCAAGGAAAAGGCAAGGCAAAGGCAAGACAAACGCAAGGCAAGGCAAAGGCAAGGCAAGGCAAAGGCAAGGCAAAGGCGAGGCAAAGGCAAGGCAAAGGCAAGGAAAAGGCAAGACAAAAGCAAGGCAAAGGCAAGACAAACGCAAGGCAAGGCAAGGCAAGGCAAAGGCAAGGCAAAGGCGAGGCAAAGGCAAAGGCAAGGAAAAGGCAAGGAAAAGGCAAGACAAACGCAAGGCAAGACAAAGGCAAGGCTTTATTCTCTCTCTTAAACTAAGCTACATTTAGCAAATATTACCCACTAGCTTTTGGCTAGGGCTTCGCTTGCGTAGAGGTCGGATATTATCCCACGGGAACGTAATACAGGGATGAAAAGTTCATCAGATGGACTCACGTATGTGTGCCTCGGCTTCGCCTCGGCCCACATTTACACGTTCGTCCATCAATGCTTCTTGCTGGCCGCTGCAGTAATGTACTATAGTGTGATAACCTTAGGTACTTTTAATCACACTAATATTATAAAGGCGAAAGTTTGTGAGTGTGTGTGTGTGTGTGTGTGTATGTTTGTTGCTTCTTCACGCTCAAACGACTGGACCAATTTTGATAAAACTTTGTATGGAGGTAGCTGACACCCTGGATAAAGATATAGGCTACTATTTATCCCGATATTCCCACGGGATCGAGACTTACGCGGGTGAAACCGCGGGGCGCAGCTATCATCACATCACACTAATATTATAAAGGCGAGAGTTTGTGAGTGTGTGTGTATGTTTGTTACTTCTTCACGCTCAAACGACTGGACCAATTTTGATAAAACTTTGTATGGAGTAAAAGTAGCCTATGGTGTCAGCATCCAGGGTGTCAGCTACCCTGGATGCTGACACCATAGGCTACTTTGTATCCCGATAATCCCACGGGATCGAGACTTACGCGGGTGAAACCACGGGGTGCAGCAAGTATTATATAAAGTTAGGATGAGGATTTTGACCCCAATGAGCTGTGTAATCATTAGTTTTACAATACAATTATCTCATCATGATCCTCCAGCCACTATCCTGATTTATTCGGGGTCGGAACACGATGTTTTCTTCTTTCAATATATCTATTTGCCGTCATTTATGTACCATCGCGGACACTGGCGCCTAACGACTTTTCGACCTTATTACTAGGAGCATAAGGTTGAAAAGTACCAGTCTCCGCGATAGTACATATATATGTTTATTATAGCTCATAAAGTGAAGTTATACCTGGAAGTTTTCACCCAATAACCTTTTCATGAAAGCATACTGGTCAACCTGCCTAACCTTTTCTCAACTATGTTGGGATCAGCTTCCAGTCTAACCGGATGCAGCTGAATACCAGTATTTCACATGGAACGACTGCCTATGTAACCTCGAAAACCCAGTAACTGGGAAATACGATACCCCTTGGCATGACTGGTTGTCAGACTTTCGGGCTTCTGACGACCCGTAACGACTGTCAATGGTCCACGAATGATAGCCGGGACCAACGGCTCACGGAGGAGTCTCGGTATGTAATGATGGTCACCCATCCACGGACCAACCCCGGCCAGCGTCGCTTAACCTTATGGATCGACCCGTGTTACTGTTATTACTTAGCCACAAAAAGTATACTAGTGAAGTATAAAATCCTACCTCTAGTTTCTAGCAATATTACCTAATATTTTGATTATGAAGGTTTGCTTGAAGAAAAAGTTATGTGGTGCTATGAAAGACAACAATTTCTAGTGTTCCAGGTATTCCCTTAGTAAAAAATACAGAAGACTTTCTGCTTAAATTCTCTCTAAAAACAAAAGTTTAGTAAAACTACGCCTACACCTTGTACGAAGAAATAATTTCTAGAATACCGCATAAACAAGCCCGCAGGTATAGCGAGTGAAAAATAAATCTAATTTTGGCTAAAAGCGAGGATGGCAGTCCAGTTGTAAAAAAAAACGTTTTTAATTAAACCTTTGTAGCGAGGACAGTCTGCAAAAATATAACAAAAGGCCAATGTTACAATGTAAAAAGTTTTGATATCTAAGGTTACAGGTAGGTATGTGCAAATAGGTGCAAAGTCAAAGTTAAATTATATAATACAAATAGGCACATAAGAGGCACTTTTGAACGTAAAAGATAACAAAAAATGGAATTGATGCTATTCGCCCCTTCTAAAAGGAATCTTCTTCTTTTTAACGTAGCGACGCGACGGCAAAAAAACACAATCCTAACTAATGTTATCAATGCGAAAGTAAGTTTTTTTGTTTGTTTGTTACCTTTTCACGCCTAAACCACTGAACCGATCGTCCTGAAATTTTGCATATATTATGTTGTCAAGTACAACCCGAAATGATTGTCAAATTCTAAATTAACGCGAGCGAAGCCGTGGGCAAAAGCTAGTCATAAAATAAAATAATTATGTTTGTGTTACCGTAAGATTGTGAGCACCATTAATTTATAATCTACTAGCTTTTTCCCCCGGCGTCGCCCGCGTGGATGTCGGAAAATATCCCACGGGAACGTAATACCGGGATTAAAATATCCCACGGGAACGTAATACCGGGATTAAAACGACACGAAGCGAACGCAAACGTCATATCCGAGGAATAGGTCATTGACGCAACCATAATTATTTTGTTATGCGTAATTTTGAATCTGTGATAAATCTTTTGACATTAAATACATATTATATATTATTTTATATGTTTTTTGCCATCGTCACGCTAAAACAAAGAAGTGTGGACCAATGACGCTGGATGTGTAGATCCAATTTATTCCCACCGAAGACCTCGGCCTCTCTACTTATAAAATTAAAGACTGTTAAATCTGTAAATAAATGATAAATGATTTATTTCTGTAAGTAGGTTTGTACAAACACTTTTACACGTCAAACACTTTTAAACGTTGAACGTATTGTCGACCTCGTAATTCCTTTACCACGTTTGACAAGTAAATTGAAACTTCTTTATTATTATTATTATTATTATTAATCCATTTATTTCAGGTAACACGACCCAAATATACATACCTTAACCTAAGAATACATATCATGCTATAACGTTTGTGTTAGTACTCGTATATGAGACTTAAAACTATGTTAGTAACAAACACCGTTTCATATCATTTTCTTACTGTCACTACATTAAGCATACAGCAATGGTTAATGTAGTGACAGTCGAACCTCTCAGCCATCATCCTCAAGATGGTGTTGGAGCTGGCGCGGACCCTACGCACCAAGGATGTGCACCGTTTCCGCATCGTCGCATAGAAACAGTCAATGCGCGATTCAGCGAACATCCCCGACGCAATGCAGTGCCGAGGCAGCCCCAACAACACCCTGTAGGCATTGTTGAATTGGACTCGTAGGGCACTGTACTGCTTTTGAGTATAGTTAGTCCACAGGGCGCTCGAATAAACACACGTGCAATACGCTCTAAAAAGAGTGTTTTTTACTTCCTTCGAGCATCGTGCAAACCTGCGAGCTATCATGTTCGCTCTAACAGACAACGCCCTACGTTCCCGCCATATGTCTGCATCGTCTTTCAGGTTAGAGGTCACCAGATGTCCAAGGTATTTGAACGTGTCAACCCTCTTTAGCGGAACATTATTTAACTTAATGCTAGGGATACTATCTGGACATTTACCCCTTGCCCTGAAAACCATACACTCACTTTTCTTGGCATTATAGAGCAGGCCATGACTGAGAGCATAATCCTCACAAATGCCGAGCAGCTTAGACAGGCCACAGACCGAGGCGCTGAGCAGCACCATGTCGTCCGCATAGCTAATGTTGTTTACACAAACTCCACCAACATGACATCCGACACGCGTGCTGCTCAGCCTCTCGATGAGTGCGTTTACATAAAGGTTGAAGAGCGTTGGCGAGGTCAACCCCCCTTGCCTCACCCCGCACACCAACCTGTATGATTCAGACAGCGTCCCCGACCATCGAACTACGTTGACCTGGTTCCCATACCAATATTTGAGAATACGAATGCATTCGTTTGGCAGGGGTGTGTCATTAAGTTTATCCCAGAGGATATCATAGGATTTATGATTGAAACTATCTAACTGTCACTTTGACAGATAGACCTTGTTATTTTATGAAGTGCAAGTCAAATTTAACCTTAGGGTGGTGAAATTAATACGAGGTCTAGTCGACCTCGTATTATACTAGCAAATTAAGTCGCATATCTTGACTTCCACAAATCTGCTGCCGACTAGCATCGTGGAAACTAGCAGCAATACGACTTTTGGAGAAAAACCACAGTAAGTCATTTTACGTCATCCGTCTGCCTGACCTTTCTCAACTAATATTGGGCTCGACGTCGAGTCTGATCGGATGCAGCTGAATACCGTTATTTCAAATTCTGTTTATGGCACCATCTATCTCATCTTCATCATTATTTTACACTTGTACCAATTTATTGAAGGTCAGCATGTCTTATTCTTCCTTAATTCTTTAATAGTCTTCAGTTGTCATCTCAATAGTCACCCCCTTTCTAGACATCATCTTTTACACAGTCCATCCATCGTTCCTTTGGTCTTTCCCGTACTCTTATAGCCCACATTCATATTCAAAATTTCATCATGACATTTTCCTCATCTTTCGGCATTTTTTCAGTCACTGGAGTCACTTTCAGACTTCCCCTTAAGGCCAACCCGACATACTTTTCATACAAACGCTCGTACGTGATTATGGCATTGTAACACATCTTTGTTTGAAAATTTTGAACCAATAGGTATCTTGTGCACTATATCTAGGTTTCTATGCAAGCAAAAAATAAAAATTTGGAGAAACAAATTCAGTATAAGCCTGCAAAAATCTGCTTTTTTGCACAAATTTTACCTGAACTTTGGCCATTAATAATGTACTCATAAATTGTAAATGTTAAGAAAACATTACGATAGAAACTTTGCAAATGTAATGGAGATTCTAAATGACTAACATTTATTTCAAAAACTGGTAAGACTTACTCAAAAACACGTATTTCCTGTAACAAGTTTTATGAAATTTCCGCACATTATTTTTCGTTCAATGTTATCGCGTTCTCACTCGTTTGTTAGTGGTTTTCACTTGCGCTGGATGAAACAACAAGCTTTTTGACCATGCTCGCGTTGACAATAGACGGACCGGGAAGGGCTCTCTTAAATACTCATTATTTATTTATAACTATGGGTGTGGTTTCTAAGCACTGCGCTGCCCTGTTTGGACTGAACCCTCTGTGTCCGTTAACATGGCTGTTCAATAAAACAGGCCGAAGTCAGTGCGTCGTAAAATCATTTAATCACAGCTTCTGTTATCACTTTGCGGTATATTAAGTGACTACTGGTTTTTACTTACCTACTATGTTGATTATTATGTTCAGGTCCACTTCTTGGGAAACAGTTCGTGAGATTTTCTGCTGTTGAGAATTTCTGCTTTATTAAAATCTATATCACCGAGATGTTGCAGTTTCAAGGTTGAAGCAAAGTAAAATAAATAATACTTGGCTGGATGCAAATATTATGCGCAGTTTTGGGCCATGCGATTTACCCAGTTTGGCATATTAGCAGTCTTTTTTCTTTGGTGGAGGTAGTTGCAAAAGTTATACCTGAATAAAACTAAAACAATCTAGTAAAAAATAAAACACCTGCTTTAAACAAACTAACTCAAACTCAAAGCATTTATTTCAATTAAACCATTTACATGCACTTTTGAATTGTCAACAAGTCGGTCAGTTACAAATATGAAGCTAGTTGCCCATTCCAAATAGTAGGTTCCTATGGAGAAGAACGGGCAAGAAACTCCACGGACACTCTTTTAAAATAAAATATTTGATACAAAGTATTGGTTACATCATTCTTATTGAAAATATACATGTGAGAACGATGCAAAACGTCAGAAGCGTCCGTGATATAAAAAAAAAACAATTCAAAACTAAAATAATTAAAAATAAGTCGTGGCAGCTAAGAGATGACCAGTCCCAACTGACAGCGCCCGTTCACGAACATGACGCATGAATTAGCAACAGCAGCAGCATGGTTCTTCATGAATTCTAAAAATTACACTGGACAATTTACTTCCTAAATGGAATTCGGTCTTATTTTCTTACAATTTCAATTCACAATACCAAAAGATAGTATATTACGTATTCAAAAGCTATAATTATAGGTAGTTCTCTTCGCTATTTCCAGAACGAGCAAGTTTTGTATTCTTGAGAACAACGGGGAATAAATTGCAGTTTTAGTAAAGAAATGAAAGGCAATGTTTCTTGTTATCTATTCTCAAGAATAGCTACGGCATTCAAAGAAAATGGTTGGACGATATCAAAAGACGAAAGACAAATGAGAATTAGATTAATTAAGTTTCGTGTTAAAGCTACTTTGATGAAAAAAATCCAACCATTGAAGAATATTTAATGATTTTTTTTGACCATCAACTGCTTAACGTGATTTCCGAGGCACGGAGGGGTCTTGGTATGAAAAGATACCTTGAAGTTTGGATCGATAAACTTCTTTCTTGGGGTCCCCAGCTACAGGATGTAAGTCACAAAATGTTTGCATCTGGAAAGTCCCTGAGACGTTTGCGGAACTTTCTTCCAACTGCCACTAAAACTGCGCATGCACAACCCTTTTACTACCCATCCTTGAATACGCAGATGTCAGTTATCTCGATCTCACTGAGGCACAACCGGATAAACTTGAGCGACTTCAAAACTTTTGCATTCGATTTATATTTGGCCTGCGCAAATAAATGATCACATTTCCGAATTTCTTAAAAAGGTCAAGTGGCTTCCCATACGTCTTCGCCGGAATTTTCATGTCTTATTTCAGCTCTATAATACGGTATTCTGTTCAATTCTACAACCCCTCTTATCTTAAAAAACGTTTCAAGTTCCTACATGACACACATAATAGATAACTGAGGACATCGGAGATCTTGAGACTAGAGATGCCGATGCATTCCACCAGCTTATATGACAAATCTTTTACAGTTCAAGCAGTACGGTTATGGAATGCCTTGCCCGTGTCGATAAGGCGTGCTAAACCTTTGTCCACTTTTAAAATTCAGGTAAAAAAACACTTCCTCCTACATATTACAGTTCCTTGCTCTTGTTTCATGTTAATTATTGTATCATATATTATATATTTATATAGATAAGTGTATGCTTTATGTATGTATTTATAGTATATGAAAATGGTACACCACTGGTTCAGGTTGTCTGTAAAAGATCGCTTTTAGCGATAAGACCGCCCATTGTGTCACCCTATGTAAAATTTCAACATTTATATCTGTAATTTTTATGGAGTACATAATAAAGAGTATTCTAGTCTATTCTATTCTAAGATGGTCACCCATCCACGGAACAATTGTGGCAAGCGTAGCTTGACCTGGTCGATCGACCCGTTCGGCTATTATTACTTATCCACAAGCCCCTCTTTTAATAACTAGTTAAAGTCTGAATATACAATCCATTACCGATACGTCGATTAACCTCGTAAACAACATTGGCACAATCTGCGGTAATCAATTTAGCTGAGACTACTATTTAATAGTAAATAATACTGATTAGACGTCAGCTTCTTGATTCATGGTTTCGTCTTTATCAAGCGAACACTAATAACTAATGCAGGTGTCACAACTATTATCGCTTATAATTTTTCATTTATCACTAATCATCTGTAACTGATCACATTAGTCGTCGTTTATTTCTAATACTCTCTCTGACACCAAGACTGTAATAACTTGATTTTAAATAATCTCCATGGAGTTTCTTGTCCGTTATTCTCCGTTGGGAACTACTCTTTGGAACGGACAACTAGCTTCAACTGTCGGACTGACCGACTCCTTGACAATTCAAAAGTACAAATGTTTCGAGTTAGAGGGTTATCTTGTATCATTCATAACTGTCACTGTGCATCGAAGATTATTCTGTAAAGTAGTGTAATTATCAATCTCAATATGCATAACCCAAATGATCCACAACGTTGACACAATCTGCGGTAACTATTTAGCTAAGACTTGTCTTGAAATATAGAACATCAGTTATTATTTTGGTATATTTTATCATTCACTGTATATTTCACCGTATGATTATGATTACCGTTAGTTTATAATCTAACTAGCGAGATTATAAACTAACAAAAAATGGCCTATTGCAACAAACTATATACATTTTAACGCTTTATTTTTCGATAGTTTATAATCTATCCATGGCAAACCGACAAATTGTGAACAGATATCAAACTTGCATGCGACGAACGAACCTTGTGCTAATACTAAACAGCCAAGTAACTGCAACCAACTTGGAAGAAACGCTCGCCGGCCGTTGTCGCGACACCGCTCCTTTCGCTTGCTCGGCTCGCGCGTGGTTGGTCACTGTTCTAACCTAAACTGAGCCAGTGTGGGTTGGTGGATAACACATTATTTTCCAATAATGTTTTATTCTAGGATCATGTCGGTTTCCTCACGATGTTTTGTTATCATGCATCATTTATCATTAAGAGCCATCACTAATAATTATAAGTCGATAAGTCAGGATTATTCCGTCATCATCGGCCTAGCCTTTTCCCTAACTATGTTGTGGTCGGCTTCCAGTCTAACCAGATGCAGTACCAGTATTTTACATGAAGCGACCTATCTGACCTCTACAGCCCAGCTACTGGGTAATACGACACCCCTTGGTAAGACTGGTTGTCAGACTTTCGGGCTACCGGTACCTAACAAAAGTAAAAAATCCACGAATGACAGCCGGGACCAACGACCGTACTTTCCGAGGCACGGAGGGTTCTTGGTATGTACAGATGGTCACCCATCCACGGACCAACCGTGGCAAGCGTTGCTTAACCTAGTCGATTGAACCGTGCGGCTGTTATTACTTAGCCACAAACCCCAGGTCAGGATTATTCTGTAAATTAGCTAAATTATCATTCTCAATATCACAATCCAAATGGTCGACAACGTTGGCACAATCTGCGCCAACCATTTCGCTAAGACTGCAACAATAAACACAACTGATTAAACGTCAGCTCTGAACATGTTTATGTGTTACAATTGTTTTTATTGCTCCGCTCAAACCGTTTTATTGTTGAATCTATTACATCGGAGACTAGGGTTACCCAAGAGTTTAGCGTTTAATATTAAGATAATTATGGTTGTATCTGTGACTGTTTAAGAGCGAATTCGATCAAACTTTTATGACTAGTTCACGACGTGACTTTATTTATTTATTTAAGTCTTATATTTCCCAAAAAGTACATGTATATTATACTAGCTTCTCCCCGCGACTTCGTTCACGTGGAAATCGTAAGACACCACAATTAAGTAGGTACACCTCTGCCTATCCCTTCGGAGAATACAGACGTGATGCTATGTTATTCTCATAAAACATACATACAGACATACATACATGAACGCATGCCTTCTTCCCATGGGGGTAGGCAGAAACTATAGAACGCCAGCTTCTACGCTTCTTACACCCACCTTTTCTGGTCACACACGCATGCCAGTTGCGAGTATTACGCACCTGACCTTTCTAAAGACCATTACCAATTAGGTCACTATATGTCCTCCTAGGGCGTCTTCTCCAAGTATTTCCACTCACTTCTGCCTTCTAAATACCTTTTGTTAGTTGCCTTTCATTCATCCTCTCAACATGACCAAACCAAAACAAAACCATCTAAGCATATTCTTTTCTTTTTTTGTCACTACATCTTCTTTTAAACCGCATCATTGATCTACCTCATTTTCTATTTGTTTGCTCTAGAGATGCTTTGCCGAAGATAAACACAGTTGTCTACGTATGCGAACGGTGTTTCTTAAATCATCGTTGGTACTCTTATACTGTTAGTTTACAGGCATGTTTTTTTCTGCATTCATGTGAAGACTACACTTTTGGCTCTCCTCATCTAGAGATTTCAGGATGCGTTCAAGATTGACGTGACTTACTAACGCGTTAACTAGTATGTGGTAAGTTGCGCCGTGAACGGACCGCCATTGAAATACTAGTGCTATGTGTTCTGGCTAATTATTAGTGATTTAAGTTTAAAACTGGTATCTCTTGAGTAGTCGTGGAGAAACCCTGCAAAAAAAAAATACAGTTTTTCTAATCAAAAACTGTCAGACGTTAACTTTAGCCCTCTGATAAAAGATTCAGAAGACAAGGCTCAGAAAAGGCAAAGAGCAGGCAAGGCTCAGGGCTTTAGAAAAATCTGCCCAAAGTAGTGAAACTGCGCCTACTGAAGTAGTAGTAGAATACCAATTCCTGCAGTAGCTAGGTCCTAATTTGATGGTGACAAAATATTTTAAGGATTGCAACACAAAGGGCCACGAGGCCCTGTCATTTGTTGGCCAATATTTGGCACTCTTTAGTCTTTTCAATCCCATATTTGGTGATGACTTTAGTGAGCCTTCCTCTTCCTTAAAGCTGTAAGTCCAAGTCAAATTTAAAGTTGAATCATTTATTATTTCAAATAGGCACTTATAAGGCACTTTTCAGTAGCCTCGTGGACGAACGGACTTATTCTGCAAAAAGGTACTTTTTAACGTGAACATTTACAAGAAAATAGAATTAGTTCTATGTAGTTGCCCCTTCTAAAATGTAGTTTCATAAGGAGAAGAATGGGCAAGAAAATCCACATTTAAAATGTTTAAAACATTTTAAAGTGTTTTACAATATTCTGTATACATTAATTATATGTTTATTTATATGGGAAGACGATGTACTTAAAATAAAATTACTATACCACTAGGAAAAATAAGAATTCTTCATGCCATGGTTACAATTTCAAAGAAAGATCGGTTAAAAAAAAAAATAACTTAGAATCGTATTAAAAGGTCACAGTATTATATAGCGGTACTGCCATACTTGTTTTGGCAAAAGACTTGACAAATGACTCCTAATATAAAAAATTACTCCTAATGACATAGATAATTATATAGTCATTATACATACTCGTATACCTCGTAATTCCTTCACCACTTTTTTTAAATATTTTTTGTATTAATAAGAACTAAAGTTCCTAATAATTTATTACAATCTAGCCTAATAGACTAATAAGCAATTTAACTCTAGCTTATTATTTTACGTGATAGAATACGTTATAACTAAGAATAGTGTCAATTTGCACTGTTACACAAGTCCGTAGCACTTTCTTAGAGTCTGATAATTAATAAAAACACTTTGTTCATGTGTTACATGTATAGCACAGCATTGTTACTATTATTCATTCACTATTTACACACTACACTAACTCAAATGGTTAAGTTGTCTTTAGCCTACGCACTATGTCCGTGTTGTCTAGCAGCCGAATTGCCTCGTAGCATTGAAAGGCCACCGACAAGGTAGACCGATGACCTTGTGAACGCCACAGGAATCCGCTGGAAGCACAGAACAATTCCAGGTGGCGGTACCTGGGGGAAGGCCTTTGTCTAGCAGTGGACGTCTTTCTGCTCAAATGATGAATGATGACATAGACAATTAAACCCTGTCGTTTTATAATGTACAAGTGTCATTCAAAGGTCGACTATATACAACAATAATTAGGGAAGCTCAGGCATGTGTAATATGGTCTGTATTCGGGCTGACAATGAAAATACAATTTTCCTTTTATAAGTACAAATTCGTTTACAAAATCAGATGTATGAAAGTAGCAGAAGCAAAAGGAGTATGTAAGAAGCGTAGCCGGTGGCGCTCTATATTTTTACCTACCCCGAGGAAGAAGGCATGAGTTTATGTGTGTATTTATATACATATAGACACATAAGTATTCCATTTTATATCTCTGAATGGGAACGAAAATAATAGATGCTGTAAAATTGATTACTTCTACCGTTAACAAGGACATAGGTGTACACGTGTTGGGTTTAAGCTGTAATAAAATGTTATACGAACCGTCGTCGTAGAGTTATTTCCCACTCATATTCGGGAATTAACATTCTGACAACGCTATTAAGGGTGAATTCTGTGTAGTGACAACTGCCTACAACTTTGAGCAAAAGTGTATCACAGTAGGTAGCTTTTATATCCAGGATCAGAATGCTTGGAAACATGCTGGTCCAGCTCCATAGGACAATCTAGAGTTTAGACAAAATCAAACTGGTTGCTATTGTATTATTTATTATTTGTATGACATTGATTTTAAATTCTGTGAATACCTTCACTCACACACTGATTTTTTTAGGAAAATACACTACACTACACTATTATACTTTTACGATGTTTGTAAATATGTGAGCACCATGTATCTATCTCATAATTAAGTTATCTGTTATTGCTTTATTTTTTCTATTACAGATTCCGGACTGCTACTGAGAAAAGTGAGAAATTCCAAATGGAAAAACCGAATGACATTTTGCCTGACGCAGGAATCGAAACCCGGATCTCATGCTAAAGAAGTAATAATAATGAGAAAGTAATTTATTTCAATTAAACGAATTACAGACACTTTTTGAATTATCAAGGGGTCAGTTAATCAGAACGATGAAGCTGTTACTATGGAAAATAACGGATAAGACATTTCATGGACAGTCTTCCAAATACAAATAGGTGTTGTTACAAAAACCTTTCCAAGTGTTCATATTCTGTAGATTCGTAGAAGCACGTATACCTCCTTACTTAATTTTGCCGCCAAGAAGCGCTACTAGGTTTCGGTTTGAAGGAAATTTCTCGCTGATGGTGGCGCGTGTTTTGTTGGATCATTCGGTTCCCTACAAAATGGTTGAGCTGGATGGTGCAGATCCAGGCATCATGTTCGTTAACGGGCGTCGTCAGTTGAGACTGGTCATCTCTTAACTGCCAGGGCATATTTTTAATCTTTTAATCATATATTTTGAATTATTTATATATTTTTTTTCTCACATAGAGAAGCTACCAGAATATTGTGCCCAACATTTTGTAATATCTTGATTTAAAAGAGTTTTCTAGGAGTTTCTTGCCAGTTCCAGTTGCCATAGAGCTCTACGTTTTGGAATGGGCAAATAGCTTCAACTTTCTGACTAACTGACCGACTCTTTAACAATTCAATAGTACCTGTGATTGGTTTAATTGAAATAAATAGTTTGAGTTTGGGTGCCGATGTAATAAGAGTCACATGGGACATTTCAGCTTTGTTTATGGGACCAATGGTCATCTGAATTATCAGATGTCCATTGGTAGCGGTGGCCACTTAACTTCAGCCGGTCAATTCTGCAAAAATATCATGTTGAAATCCTTCATCATGCTGAGTGCAAGGCTTCTTGTCACAGTCATGACGTGCAGCTGCCGACTATTTGTTTTACCAGTTTATGTTTTCATATATCTTGCACGTGTTTCTGTGACAAATAAAATTATTTTTCTTTCTTTATTTCTTTCTTTCTTTTCTTAAAACAGGCCCTTTCATTTGATATGTCACACGGTATAACAGTCAGCACTACTTTTTTTTTAAATGTTTATTTTTATGTGATAAAACTACAAATTAACAATTTTCGGACTTTTTCCTTTACTTGTGCTGTAAGACCATGGTTCTGCCCAAATTTCATGATTCTAGGTCAACGGGAAGTACCCTATAGGTTTTGATTTATGTGCGAGATATTCGCAAATTTTTTTTATGTGATAAAACTACAAATTTACAAATTTCGGACTTTTTCCTTTACTTGTGCTGTAAGATCTTGCTTGTTGCCAAATTTCATGTTTCTAGGTCAACGGGAAGTACCCTATAGGTTTTGATTTATGTGCGAGATATTCGCAATTTTTTTTACGTGATGAAACTACAAATTTACATGTTTAGGACTTTTTCCTATACTTGTGCTGTAAGACCTTGGTTCTTGCCAAATTTAATGATTCTAGGTCAACGAGAAGTACCCTATAGGTTTTGATTTATTTGCGAGAATCGAAATAATGTCGCAAGAATGTCGCTTATATCGCCGTATTTTTTTATTGTGTTGACTTGGAAGCTTGATTTTTTTAGAGCTTCAAGGGAACATAGACCTACGTATTTGATATCAATTTCAACTTGATACCTTTACGCGTTTCTGAGAAAAATGGTCTTGACAGACGGACAACGACGTGATCCTATAAGGGTTCAGTTTTTTTCCTTTTGAGGTACGGGACCCTAAAAACAAAAATAAACGATGACCCACATAGTTTTCACATAATATACGCATTCCACCTGATGCTAGGGACTGAAATAAATGTCTTCATCAAAGTTTTGTTTTTTTTACAGAATACCTAACACTACTGATAGGTTTGTTTTCCATTCAAAAATATACAAAATAACCGTTATCCAATTGCATTGGTTTTTTTATGTGTACCCGTGATACTGGCAAGCTTTAGCCTCGTGTAACCCGGCTTTATCCGTTCAGCTTTTAAGCCTATTTTTTCAGTTTTCACACCGAAATCAAACTTATTTATTTTCCAACCCGTTTTCAGTTATATTCGCTACTAACTGACGTACGTCTGTCTCGTGAGTATACTAATGGTATTACTAACGTTGCGTACTTAATATAATAGTAGAAAATTATACTGTATTTATTTTCACAGCGAATATCGAGCGGTTTTCAGAACGAATTAATAGTTATGGCTGTGTATTATGTTTATAAGTTCTATAGCGTTTTGATTTTCATAATTCTTTGTGGATCGAGTGATTTTTTCATGAGCGGTTTTTCAAATGACGTAATGAACACGAGACGTTGTGTTGTGGAGTATTTCAGTCGCTGAAATATTTTTGGTATCATATCCGGCACCCATAATCTTCAAATTAGCACACAGCAATGCTGTTTGACAGCAGACATAATTATGGTGCATGTCAATTTTACAATTCCAAAGAACGAGCTTCACAAGAAGCCCTAATAAAATGTTCTTGTTTTTCTTCACAATCGTGGTTTTAAAAGGAAAGCCTTTAAACATCTCCAAAATTAGAAATTATTTTAACATAAAAACCCAAATTTCAAGAACTGTGAAATTTGCTATAAATTTATTTTCTATATGATGTTATTCGTAAGAAAAACCCAGTTGTCTAATATTTTAAGCAAGAAAAAACAATGACAGCCTAGTGGTGTGACTGTCGGACTGCCAATTCATAGGTCTCGAGTTCGAACTCAAGACACGCACCTCTGACTTTTCGGCTTCATGTGCTGTTGTTGTGTTGGATAATTATTATCACTTGCATTAAAAACGATGAAGAAAAACGTGAGGAAAAAAACATGCCTGCGAAATATTTCTGGATGGCATAAAAACTGACACCAGGTTAGTCACTAACCACACGAAAGAGAGAGAAAAGAGCAAGAAAATAAATAATTTCACAGAAATCGTTAAAAGAAATGAAAGCCAGTTTTGCGCAGTGTTTGTTCAATTTCCTTTAACAATGATTGGAAACACTTTAGTTCGTTTCTTCGGAAGAAATGGTATTTGTATTGACAATTTAATTTTGCCTGTCCAAATCTGATTTGTTCCAGTCTTAGG
This sequence comes from Tiliacea citrago, assembly GCA_963921375.1. Lineage (NCBI taxonomy): Eukaryota > Metazoa > Arthropoda > Insecta > Lepidoptera > Noctuidae > Tiliacea > Tiliacea citrago. The sequence continues at coordinate 2,872,843 of OY992802.1, forward strand.
CACCCATCCCACCGATCGCGCTTAACAAGAAGCGGGTACAGCTAGCAACTAAAAACGAGTTGGCGAGGAATTTTTTTTTTTTTTTTTTGAGTGGGAATCATCAAATAACTTCTCCCGCTCTGGGCGGAGCGGGAGGGCGTGTCAGACTTTTACTGACTAAAACCCACCCGTGTTCCTTCCGATGCCTGTGTGCCAGGGCCACGATATCCCTTTCGGACAAACTCGCAACCCCGGCAGGCATTGGTCCTAACGGACCCCGTCAGTTTGTGCTGACATCTCTTTAAGGCGCGCGTGGAACACAACGCGCCGTCGACCCGGGCCTGGTCCTTATCGGACGGCGAGCTACCCATCGCTCACCGTCCGCAGGCCCGCGCCTACGGTGGCCGGAAATCGGCTTGCGACTCCCGACGCCCGGGGCGTCTCCTGCGGCGACTAGGGGCGCGAGGGCGCGAACCTTGTCTCACCCTCATGCGTTCCGCCTCCTCCTTCGCTAGCATAACTGCTTCGCAGAAAGAGGTGACGGCCTCCCATGCACACTCGCTCCGAACCATGGCCTGAACCAGGGCCGGACGCGAGAGATCGCCGCCGCCGATCGCCTCCGTGAGGACACGGTGGTGCTCCGCCCAAGCTGGGCAGACCTCCACCGTATGCTCCACCGTGTCCTCCGGGCGATCCACACAGTGGTGACACCCGGGCGTTTCCTCCCGCTTTATCCTGAACAGGAACCTCCCGAATCAACCGTGTCCGGTGAGGACCTGCGTCAGGCGGAAGGTGAGGACGCCGTGGCGCCTCTCCAGCCACTCCTCAAAGAGGGGACTTATCGCCACAATTGTGGCGTGCCCAGCGCTGGGTTGCGACAATCGCACTCTCCATGTCGCCATGAGATCCCTCCGGAGCTCCGTCCGCTGTGCCGCGATTTCTTGCGGCAGCGGAGTTATGCCCCGGAGTTTCGCCTCTTCGCGCCACACCCAAATGTGCGCGAGGACTTTCGCCTCCAGATCCCATGGCGGCAATCCAGCAAGGAGGCTCGCCGCCTCACGGGAGACCGTGCGGTATCCCCGTACCATCCTGATGGCCATGACCCTTTGGGACGCGTTCAACCGCTGCGCTGGTCGCAGCCTCAGAGAACGCGCAGGAGCCGCTTCAAAGCAGCCCCGGCCCGCTTCAGTCTCGGAGCCAATCGTCGAAAATGCTCCACGAAGTTCCACCGGCTGTCGAGGACGAGTCCCAGGTACTTCATCGTTGACTCGACGCCGATGTGAACCCCTCCCGCCGTTATCTGGGAACCCGACAGTGGCGCGTTCCGAGGACCATAAAAACCTCGGACTTGTGCAATGCCACCTCGAGTCCCAATTGCCGGATCCTATCGACGATTGTCGCAACCCCACGTGCCACCAGTTCGGCCGCCGCCTGATGCGAACTCCCTTGTGCCAGGACTAGCGTGTCGTCAGCGTAGCAGACTACGCTGATGCGACATACGCACGACATCTCTCGCCGGTTCCACTCTCCTTGGTGACTGGGGTAGATGACGGCCCTGTCCGTCAGATATGCCTCGACTACGCGACAGAGGTAGGATATTGAAGTGCCTCCCTAATGCAACTCCAGGGCAGGGTATTGAAGGCATTGGCGATGTCAAGAGACACCGCCAAGACGACCCCACCCCGGGCAACAGCATCCCCCGTCGTGAGGGCTCGAACGCGCATGATGGCATCCACCGTAGAGCGCCCCTTGCGGAAACCAAACTGGCTCTCCGCCAAATCCGGCCCCACCCGCACCAGCCGCCCGACAAGGCGGTCTGCAATTACTCTTTCAAAGAGCTTGCCCACCTCGTCGAGCAGCACAATGTGCCGATAAGCGGACGGGGTGACGGGGTATTACTCGTTAGTATGCGTATGTACCAAGCGAGTGTCGCTGAGCGAGTACTCTCTTTGATAGCTTTTGTTGCAGCAACAAACGGACTCGCCGGCGTGTGACCAGTCAGCGATCAACTATTAATAGACGGCGCAGCAAGTCGCCGTCTAGTTTTGTTACGAAGTTACTGGAATCACCGAAAAAGTCTGACAAGAGTGACACTGGCTGGTGGCAGTTACTCTAACAGAGCGTCGCATCGATGGTTGCGTGGCGGCTGTCTTCTGATGATAGAAGATGATCTCAGGAAAGCCGCTGTCGTACCACGTCCACGACGAACTGCTCTAATCCGGCACAATCCTGATGATATTGAATCTGCGGGACCACTAATACGATGATCACTTCTGGTAAAGCCTATCCTGCGCCGTTATCAGAAGTAGGATCGAATACGAACAGCGGCATGATTGGTTTTTTTTTTTTATCCGACTGTGGTGGAGCGTAAACGAGGGTTATGTTTTCATAACCAGTCAATAAGATTATGACGTAACGTGACCAATATGGAGGTGCGTCTATTCCGAATTTAAGTGATGTCGTTAACGCTTATACGGGCTTATTATTTATACGGGCACGCCCATTATGCCTGGAGGCTTTTATTTAGGTACGTTCTGTTTACGTTATTTCTGCTTGAGTATAGTTTTCGACGATTTTTATGTTTTTTTTGGTATGGTGGCGTGTGCTAGCTATAAGGCAAATAATTTAATTTAATGTTGTGTTGCGTAATGCAAATTCTTTTACATTTTATTGTATAGATTCAAGTTTTATATCTGAACAGACAGCTGTGCTGCTGGGGAGTTTTTTGGGCCACTTCTTCTTCCCAGCTAAAGCGCTAGGAAGTGGTGAAGAGTGGGCGTTTTTGGGGGACTGTCTTATGTAATTTTTGACGTTCGAAAAGTGCTGATTCTCAGTCTAGTTTGAATAAATGACTTTTGATATTGATATATTTTTATTATAATTTGTTGTACACCACAAAAATACATAACAAAAAATAAATCAAACACTACAAAATATACAATGGGCGGCCTTATCGCTTAAGCTAAGCTAAGTTATGGCTACAAGTTTATTTTATTGTATTGTATTGTATTGTTAGTAAACACTGTATGAGTCTCATGGTTACTCTCAATAAAGAATTTAATTATTATTATTATAGTGCAAAAATATCATGAAAATATCTAGGAGATATCGTCACATTATTGATGACACTTACTAAAGCGTCAATAGCTGGAGCTGCCTCTTACCTGACCAGACTGAACTAGAAGGAATTTACATGAACCGCACCACTAAGCAAACATTTCTGTCTAGATTGTCAAAGCTCAAAAAAGATCAAGACCATTTCAAACCTGATTGAAGGAAACTGCGTCAGGTGCGCCCTGCGCCGTCATAAATATGTTTTGAGTATTTATGCTCTAAGTATTATATGTATCTCTTTTACACGGGACCTGCAAACTTTTGTATGTTTATTGAGAGAGAAAATCGTAGAGCTAGTTGCTCCTCGTCGGCGGTAGGACCGGTGGCTAAACCATGGTTGTATTACGTCACTCCTGTATTTATAAATCCTATATCTTTATTTGCGAGTATTTTCGGCTTATCGTGCATTATATAGGGATTTAAAGATTAAATATGAACAATGGCCGAATATAACATGGTAAAGCCAAAAGGTATAGAGTAAGGATACAAAGAAGTTCTTGCTGTTTAGTATAAAGTTAAGACCCCAAAAAGATAAACATTTCACGGGTTTACGGACCCGTTGTCACAAAAAGGATTAATTACTTATTTGGGAGCTGGGCCATACATCGGATTTTTTTTAATGAACTGTTTTTTTTTTAATGTTTTTTTATTTTTAACTCTACTCCCAATCTTCCCATTATAAGTTGGAATTGGGATCTGGGTAGTGCCTTTGATTATCCACCAGATACATCGTAAAAAAAAAAACTTTGATTAAAATTATCTGGCGGTCAATAGGCCTTAAATGAATCTAAATCTTATTATACTATCTGAATTTCTAACTTTTATAATACTCAACTTATTTAAATATTTTTGGAAGAAATGTAACCAACATTACCCAAGAACAATACGTTCCCATTTACGCCACATTCTCTCCTAAGATCGTCTATTACAAACTAATCAGATTTTCCAACCCACAATAATTGGATCGTGCCTAGACTGCTCGTCTGGACAACCACTATAGACACTTGACCTTTTCAATACATCCGTTTGCATATTAATGACGTTTGTTACGTCAGTGGCTGTTAAGTTAACCAGCAGTTTATTACCTAGTTGTTGGCGCCGCTGGTCGCCAATTTGACGCTTTCAATGTCATCGACACGCAACGTCAACTGTCATCCAGATGTCAAAAGAACCGCGTCTGCCGGCCGGTTCTTCCCGTTCAGTTCCGACATAGACTTAAATGCATGCATTACCGAGTCATCATTTTCGCTGTATTTTCTTTTGTAAAATAATCATTAAACTGTTAAATATCAAACACCACGGAGTACGTTATTCAACTCCCAAAGTCAAAGTCAAAGTCAAAGTCAAACCATTTATTTCAAATAGGCACATAAGAGGCACTTTTGAACGTCAAAATTTACAAAAAAAATAGAATTGATTCTAGTTGCCCCTTCCAAAAGGTAGTTTCGTATGGAGAAGAATGGGCAAGAAACTCCACCGGTACTCTTTTAAAAATGTTTTACAATATTTTGTTTGATTACATTAATTATATGATTATATGTGAAGACGATGCACCTAGAATAAAATTACTATACCATAATAGGTAAAACGAATTAAAAACTAAGCAATGAAAAATAACTTAATTATTAGATAGATACGTGGTGTTCACATATTTACAAACATCATACAAGTATGTTTTTCTAAAAAAATAAGTCAGTGTGTGAGTATAGGTTATCACAGAATGTAAAATGAATATCATAAAAATAACAGATTTTACCATAAAAATAGCAACCAGTTTGATTTTGTCTAGACTCTAGATTGTCCTATGGAGCTGGACCAGCATGTTTCCAAGCATTCCTGTCCTGGATATAATCCTCTAACCCCAAACACTGTATATCGTTAATTTAGATTATGCGTTGCCTAAACACTATCTAAAGTGGTAACATGATTCGGACACTTTGTCTACATTAAGAATTCTGACTACTTTTTATTTTTACTTTATTAGGTTCACCAACAAATGATTACACTGATACAGCAAACACTAATACAATTTAAAATTAAAATAACTGTACATCAGTTACCTATAGGTAAACAACACATGCATAAAACAATGGATCAGAGAAATAAGCTAACTTACTTAGTAATAAGCGCTAAAACTGAAAAATTGGTAACGTTGGTAAAAAGTTACACTTAAATGAAAATAAATACCTATATGAAATTCTGATTGAAAATATTATTAAAATTGTTAAAGGTAAAATTGAATATTCTTTGACATTATAACTTTGGTAAAATTGGTTAGAATTAAATAAAAATAAAAATTGTAAAAGTTGATAAAAAAAATTGATAAGTTATTGGTAAATTAATAGCACCGAGAAAATTCACAAAGATTATTAACATAAAAATAATTGATTAATAAATCATAAAAATAAAAAAAATAGATTGAATTAAATTGATAACATCTGTAAAAATAAAAGATAAAATTGATAAATTTATTACATTCGTGAAGGTTAACTTTTTGTTAACGTCTGGTTAACGACTATGCTACTAAGGGTGAAATCTGTGTACTGTCAACTGCCTATTCATCATTTCAGCCGAAAGACGTCCACTGCTGGACATAGAAAAGGGGGCGGGTGACATAATCACCACGCTTGGCAGGCGGGTTGGCCGATCGCAGTATGGTGTTAAAATGCATAGAGAACGCTGCTGCCCATTCTCTAGTAAAACCCTTAGTCGTCTTTTACGACACTTACAGTACCGTGTGGTGCCGGACGTAAAGAATAGCACCATCCTATTTCTTTAACTGCTTATTACTTAGAGCAAAAATGTACTAAACACACCAAACATAGTAGGTTGAAAAAAGTTCAATCAACTCAGCCTTATTTGAATTTTTGACGTTTATGACGTTGACAAATGTATGAAATGGCTGTTAAGATGAATTGACATGTGTCAATTTGGTAAACAATTAATTTCCATCGATTAAAGTCTTTCATCAATCTTTCTTATTTCAGTACACTGAGTACCGAAGATGAGAACTAAGTTTGGCAAAAAAATGTTAGCTTTTGAAGGAGCACAATTATACAACAAAATAGCCTCATGTATAAGAAAGTTACACTCATTAAATGCATTCAAAACTCAATTATCTGAATATTTATTCACAAATAACACCCTTCCTAAAAGCTGAATACATTGGATGGGTGTATCATTTTGCTACCGCGACGTCTGTGGCGAACTTTATATTTATAATTTATGCTATGCATTTTTCTCATGTAAGTGACTTAGTGTCAATTTTGAGAATAAAATATCTTTAAACCTATATTCAAACGCGGGGCTCATGGCTAATTAATAACACCCACACGGGTTGATTGAAGGTGAAGCTACACTTGCCGCGGTCGGTTCGTGGATGGGCGAGCATCCATTAAGCCGTTGGTCCCGGCTGTCATTCGTAGATCTTTGACATTAGTTAGAACCCCAAAAGTCTGACAACCACGTTTACCACGGGGTATCGTGTTACCCAGTAACTGGGTTGTGGAGGTCGGATAGGCAGTCGCTTAATAGAAAAGGCTGGTATCCAGCTACATTTGGTTAGACTTGAAGCCGTTATCCACAATATTATGAACCATTTCACATATACATAGTTAAGGCGAAAGAGAGAAAACCACTTGAACAGTTTTAGCATATTAGCTTAAAAATGCAAGCTTAATTTTGCCAAGTATGGATAATTATTTGAGATGAACCCTCAGAACTTTACTCATTTTTTTTTTTTTGGGTGGGAAATTATCAAATAACTTCTCCCGCTATGGGCGGAGTGGGAGGGTGTGTCAGACTTTTACTGACTTAAACCCACCCGTGTTCCTTCCGTTGTCTGTGTGCCAGGGCCACGATATCCCTCACAACCCTCGCAGGTATTGGTCCTAACGGACCCCGTCAGTTTATGCTGACATCTCTTTGAGGCGCGCGTGGAACACAACGCGCCGTCGACCCGGGCCTGGTCCTTATCGGACGGCGAGCTACCCATCGCTCACCGTCCGCAGGCCCGCGCCTACGGTGGCCGGAAATCGGCTTGTGACTCAGAACTTTACCCATGCGAGTTCGTTGTCGTATAGGAATCTGAATGAGAAATATGAGTACTCGGGAGGATATAGCATTGCAATCAAACTTATTGAACGATAGTTAATAGAGAGTTAGTTGAGAGCAGTGGTGGCCCAGAGGGCAGTGGTGGCCCAGAGAGCAGTGATGGCCCAGAGAGCAGTGATGGCCCAGAGAGCAGTGATGGCCCAGAGGGCAGTGGTGGCCTAGAGAGCAGTGATGGTCTAATGATAACGGCCGTGACTTACGAGTTGTATGTCGTAGGTTCAAACCCTGACAGGCGCTTTACTTTGTGTAAATGATTTCGTCACCACTGCTCTCAAAACGGTGAAGGAAACCATCGTGAGGAAATCGCCATGTCCAAGAACCAAAAATTCGAAGACATGTGACATCTACCAACCCGCACTGGTTCGCTGGTGCCGATAGTTTTAATAAATTTGCATATTTCTATACCAACTTCAAAATAATCTGTGACTTGAATAATCAAAAATTGTATATGATAACAAACTTGATGATCAGTGCTTGAAGAGAATGAATGTTCAAGAAAAGGCTTTTAAATGTTATAGAAAAAAATGAAGACGGGTAGGTAACATCAGGGGAATAAGTTGTTAATCAAATTGACTACCACCTAAAAATTGCCCGTATTTTCAAATCACAACAAACATTATAGAAAACTTTTGTTGTTTTTGAGTGTCTTTAAGTTAAAAACATTTTTGGTAACTTATTCATATACATGTGTAACTTTTTATTTCTCAATTTTTCAAATAAAAATGATTTGGAGGTCTTATTTTGTACTCTGAATAAATCGTATCACATCCCACTAATATTATAAAGGCGAAAGTTTGTGAGTGTGTGTGTGTGTATGTTTGTTACTTCTTCACGCTCAAACGGCTGGACAAATTTTGATAAAATTAGTCCAGCCGTAGTATGGAGGTAGCTGACACCCTGGATTAAGACATAGGCTCTTTTTTATTCCGATATTCCCACGGGATCGAGACTTACGAGGGCGAAACCGCGGGCTGCAGCTAGTTATTCAAATAAAAACTATTTGGTGGTCTTATTTTGTACTTTGAATAAATATATAAATATTCTCAATATATTTATTCTTTGACACGTCATGTATGAAATGACCATAACACGGGCAATTGACGTAGAGTAACAATTAGCTGAACAATTAATTTCCCTGACTGTCCCTACTGTTAAAATGATGATACCTCTGTATCATCATCATAACAGTATACTCAAAATCTGTAAACATTATATTTAAATTAATGAGCTTACGTCAAAATCCCGACATCAAACAAGTTAACTAACAAATCAGCTAATGTATGCTCATACTCTACAACCAGCCTTGTTGTTACAGCTGTGAGGATTATCGTAAATACACACACATGGACATAGAGCGCAGAAGTTAAGGGGATAAGACATAACTTCAAAGAAGAGGAAATAATGAAAAATATCAAAATAGTTTGGAGCACTGGTTTAATGAGCTTAGCCCCGATTGACTTGCAGTGGGAAATGGGTCGCAGGAAGAAAGGAAAGACGAGTGAACTGTTTGACGGTCCGATAATTATAGAAAACATTTAAATGACCGACATCAACGAATGATCGAATGAGTGAATAATCGATTGTGTTACTCGACTGATTGAATCGAGTAATTATTTTAATCTGTTAATGCTGGCATTTTTGTAATATTCCAACATAAGCACATAATATTTTTGATGTTATTGGTAACTATGACATGAATATGTAAGGACAGGGGTAATTCTGTCCCCATGGGAAAAGGTGTGAGTTTATGTACATAAGGTACATCATCTGCGATACATCTGATATTGCAGATGTTCTTATGGCGCTGACAAGAGGCAAATGATAAAAGTAGGCCAAATCTATATAGTTTGTGGTAGCGGAAAAAATATATGTTATTCTTGAACATATTTCTCAGAACTTGGTTGTTACCAAAACACGTTTAGAAAAAAATAAACTCCATACAAATTAACGGTAAACTAACCCTTTACTTTGGGTATCGATCAAAAATATCTGTATTAAATATCAACGTACGGTTGGTATTTAATTAATAACAAGAACGTCTTATTTGTATGCAGAACTTGGTTGTTTTTTATTTTCGATTACTCAACTGATTTTTGAGTAAATAAATAATTGCTTCATATGTTGCAATAAATTACAAGCGTTGTGTCATCGCGCTTCTCTTTCTTTCGTATGCAGTCTGACAGTGACCGCGGTTCTGCTGTTGTCAGCGTCTTAAGCAGCGGTGAACAATAACTACCGTATGGTGGACTGTCGGAAACGCGAGCAAATTACGGTTCAATACGGGAAGGTCGTTTGAGAAACATTGTGGGGTTTCATTGTGCAAAGAATCCAATATCTTTTATCGTCCATCTTCATCTTTTCAAGGCAGAGATAATCTGACAGGATTTGTGTGTAACATCTTTCCCCTCGCTTAATTCCGTGGGAGTGATTTCGTTTAACACAAAGTGACAGCTTGAGCATGGAATAAGTAAGTACTTGTAAACAGCATGACATTTGTAAGTACTTTATAATAGCATGAAATTAGTGTACTCATGGAATTAGTAAGTACAATATAGATAGTAAGTAGAGTTATAATGAATAATTATTCCAATAAATATTTCAGTACTTTGCTTTTTTTAAATTTTGAGGTTAATCACTGTCGCTGCCGAATTGCTTGAAATAAAATTTATTTATTTGCGAGAATATAGGTCCTTACATAATAAAGTGGTATAATAATTTTAGTCTCACTCGACTTGCCGTGAAAAGCCGTGAAAATATTTTTAGTACATGCTTAATAATATCATGAAATTATATCAATGTCATTAGTCATTACATTAGTCATACACATCATTTATCATAATAAAATTAAAGTGAGATGCCAGCTGTTATACATCATAATTATGTGACTACTGTAAAACCCGCTCATTTTTTTTACCAGAATAAAAGTTGTTTCTTCATACGTTCTATGCACCCTAGACAATGACTCCACTGCTCTTGAAAGTAAGACCATTTATACCTACATATTTATAATTTCGTACTTCCATAACATCAAACGCTGTATTATGTTTATACAATACGGACATCGCTCGGGTCTGTTTAGTATTCTTCACAATTTGAGTAAAAGATGGCTGGAAACACATTGATCTTGGTTTTTGAAGTAAAATACATGACTTAAGTGTTATGAGTATGTTTCAAGGTTTATATTTGAACAATTATGAATCGGTTTACTTGATAACTGACCTTGGACATAACATCGACGGCAGCAAAGTAGAAAGAGTCAACTGCACTTTTTACGAAATTCACCAATGAAACGTAGTCAAAAAAAATTGTGTACAGTTTATGAATGAGTTGCTCGTTTCTATTTCTTTTTCTTCGTAATAATATTTATATTCCCTTTTCTTAATCAATTGTAGACCTAGATTTAAGTTAGCAACTAAGTGGTATTCTGGCGTCAATGTTGTGTTTACCAGAAGGCCAATTCTCGTCCTTAAAATCATTCAAATTCAAGTTGCGATCTCATCTCAGCGACAATCAAAGTCTTAATAATGCAACATAATGCTTGTCAAAAATGTAGGGAAATTAGAGGATTTTTTGACAGATTGACACTGAGATTAGAATGCGAACGTTCTTAAAAATACGGGAATTGCCCCTCTGTAATTGGCATATAATTATATTAGAATATTACCGTATGATTAAGTATATTTATGTGTATGTATGTGCTGTGGGTGAACCTTAAGTAAATAAATAAAATAAAAAAAAACACTCTTACATAATTCGACTCAGAATTCTTTGTTTTGACAACATTTTTTCTCAAAGTGTCGATCAATACAGTATTTTGGAACAAAAAGAATATTACAATAATTTGACCTTAACCATTTCTTTGGTATTGCCCTATTAACTAAATAATGTTAAATAGGAGAAGATAGCTTTGTTCTTCTATTAATTATCACAGTTTTGCTTTCAAAACGCTATCCTGTAAAATCATAATTTTGTAGATAACCGTGTATACTTTGTGGCCGTCAAAATTATGCTTGTTTGTCTAAAAAGGGAACACGTCGGTATTTTATTAAAGTAGGTACACTCATATTTTGTCAGTTTTGATATTCGTCCAATCTAAAGGTCAGAGCTTATAGCCATTAACTAGAACAAATTCAGATGCCTCACTGTTTCAGAGAATTTCCTAACGGAGAATTCATTATAACTGTTGATCCAATATCTAGAATCTATTGATTCTAGGACTCTACTACAGAATAGTAACACACACATATATAAACTAACGCCTTCTTCCCAACGGAGTAGTCAGAAACTATGTAATGCTACTTGCTACGATTCTTACATACTCCTATTGCTTCGTTTACGTTAATACATAGTAACACGTTTGTCTATTATCAACCTACGCTGGCTGGCAATAGAAAATTGAAAAATAACATAATTATGTTCAGCCCTAGTATAAAACCCGCCATTGGTACACTCATCACAAGGGTCTAGGGATCAAGTTTATTTTTAACTATTAAAAATTATCCAATTAATATTTAACAAATCTAGTCTTCCTGGCTTCTTAGATTAATTCCTATGATTAAGTTGACAACTTATACCTATATTTTGTACAAATTAAGAAAAATAGCAAATTTTTTAAATTGTGGGAAATTAACCTAAGGTAAATGGTAAAAAAAAGGTTTTTTTTTTAAGTAATAATCTGTGTTCCACCATTGACACAAATCATACAACCACAGCGATTTGGCATGCTTAAAATAGTTCATAAAATCATTCTGAGGAATGGCTGCCTATGGTCTTTAAGTCAAAAAGTTGTTGTGGGGTATGCACGGCATCCATACTCGGCAGAGTTCTTCTTTGGAGCAAATCCCGTGTTTGCTCAATTGGGTTGAGGTCCGACGATTGAGCAGGCCACGGCAGAACGTTAATGCGAGCATCAGCAAGAGTGCGTGTTACGACTCTAGCCGTGTGGGGCCCTGCATTGTCGTGCATTAGTCGAAACGAATCACCCAACCGGCTTCGCAAAGGGATTATCACGTCTGAAATAATACTCCCTGCTTAAATCTGAGCATTTAGGTTGCCCCTGAACGAAATGAGATCGGTTTTTCCACCGATCCAAATACCGGTCCAAACAATTGTTGTTGCCCCTCCATACGAATAAACTTTCTGAAAAAAATTCAAACGTTCTTGACGTCCAGAGGTCCTCCAAACTCGAGTACGTCTTGTGTACGGCCTCATACCGAAACGAGATTCATCGGAAAAACAAACACAGCGCCAGTCTTCTTCCTCTCAATTTCTGTGTTCGCGAGCCCATTGTAAACGGGCCCTACGATTGCGGGGTGCTATAGGTGGAACTTTCAGCGACCTTCGGGAACGCAGACTCACTTCACGTAAACAATTTCGGATGGTTTGGTTGCTTATCAGCAAGCCTGAAGAGCTCATGAGTCATGAGCCACCTCTGGACACGCTATCGTATCATAGGCAGCATGGCCGAGCGATATGGAGGACGGTCTCGCATCACCACTCGTAGACAGGACCGGTACATCCAAAATACTGCTCGACGGAATCGTACCAACATTCCGACGGCTCTCATCATCTCTTCTCGTGTCAAATGATGTCGTCGCTCTATATGGATGCATTTTTTTTAGTTTTGATGCTTAAACTGTTTTGTAAAAACGCTATTATACACTTTTATGGGAATCCTGATTGACAGTTAATTTTCTATTTTTAATAAAAAATTAAAGATGATTCTTTATTCCAATAGCGAAATACACTAAAAAGAATCAATAACCATCCAAAAAGTTTAAATAATGATCCTCAATTGGGGCGATACTCTAACTAAAACGAACCAGATCCCTAGACACTTTTGATTGTTTATAGGACAAACCCAATAAGATTTACCATCGGCAAAAATGACCAACTTCTATACAAACTATACCTACCCATTTAGGTGATTTAGGGGGTGAAGTTTCAAAAATCCTTCCTTACTGCTCACCTTCTTGATGAAGAAAGACATCTGAGACCCAGCGATTGAGGCTCTGCACTGTTTGAGAATGAAAGACTTTGATCCTGTTGATTTATTATTTCAAAGGAAAGACAGACGTATGCCGTAGCCGATGTTATTTTTAATCCAGAATCTGGAAAAGATTATTTTTGAGTTCATCGTCCAACTCACAAACAGACATAGCAATATCGTAGCGTAGTAAAAACTGAAAATAGTTCCCAGATATTTTTGATAGCATTTAATTCTACTAATTCGAGAAATGATGAAAAACATACGAAAAGTGTAGCGACTGTTTCACCTTCATGAAGTTTTAAATAAGATACATTAGGATATGTGGGTCAGGGGAGTCATCTTTTATAGTCAAATGCATGAGACATACAACAGAAAAGCATTACCGTCCTCCTGGGGCAGTTGGGTCAAAAATACACTATTAGTGCTACTGTTGCTGACACGTAACATGAATATGCACGAAAATTGATAATACGATGTCTTTTGAAGAACATTTGGAGCGCGGGTTGCGTTGTATTTTCCTGCGTTGGAGGGAACTGCATAGACGGCCCTGTGATTTTTTCATTATTTGCTGGCTATTTATACCTACTCTTGTATCGTCACAAGAATAACGTATATCGTAGTCAAAAGTTTTGTCAGGCAACCAGGGGGCCAACTCTGCTATTTTCAATGATTGGTCATTATGACGACCATACCAAAGCAACGCCATGACCATCGTGCCAATAGTATGTAACCTCCTAAATTCATAATGGCGTGACAGTGGTCCATAGGGAAGTCAAAATAATATGAGCTTGTCAGTACGAGATTACCAAATACATACAATTTTTCCAATGGATTGTCAGGGGCACGTCATTGAAAAATCATAAAGACGCCTTTCAATTAGGAGATTAGCCAAACTGTCAAACTCTACAATTACGGTGCCAATGATTGGCTATTCTGACACAACTGCGTTAGCAGACTTGGCCCCCAGGTTGGTAGTGTAGTGGAATGCCCAGGATGCGAATGTGTGATCAACGCACTAAGTATCTCCACTTTTGTGAAAAAAACTCTACAAAAACACATTCAGGTATTTCTGCTTGCTCTTGACCGAAGTGTGTTCGAAATGCAATTATATAATGAGAAGATAGTCGGTAACTTAGTATACAAAATGTATGATCAATTATGGAAGATTTTAGGTCCAAAAGTCTTGTCTTGTCGGTTATTCACGGACACGAACGTATCCGTATGGGCACCTTGAGTTGAATGTTTCAATCAAACTAAACAAACTAAATACCTACCCGGTTATTAGTTGAAGTTCAATTGGTTTTAAAATAACAAATGCGCGTGTTTTTTCCCTCGTTATTCCCTCGTTTCTGAGAATGCTATTAAACATACATACAAACATACGTTTCCGTTTTTTTCAGTGTTCATGATTTTCTTGGACACGGTTTGAAAGACTGGTGAATATGTTTAAAGCTAAGGCATACTCGTATACCGCGTGGGACGCGACTGCGCGCTTCAATTGTTTTAATAATTTGGAAGTTACTCGACTATAGCGCCAATTTAAACACGTCCACGTAGCGTTGGAAGGCCTCCAACAAGGTGGACCGATGACCTGGTGAAGAGAGAAAACACAAAACTGGTCATAGTGGTGGTGCTTGGGATGTCTATGTCCAACAGTGGACGTCTTTCGGTTGAAGTGATGATGATGAAAAATCTCCATACAAGTTTACCTGCTTCCTAACAGAAAGCGACTGTCGCTCAAATACGCAATTGTTTACATGAATAATAACGTACGCGACTTGACTGATAGCGCGTTTGTTGTTACAACGAAACACCTTCTGATATATTGCAAATTTGAAATAAAATTTAAATAATAAATAACTCATATTAAAAGTACACTTTGTATAAAAGCATATTACAAATTAGAAGATTATATCCAAGATAAGAATGCTTGGAAACATGCTGGTCCAGCTCCTTAGGCCAATTTAGAATCTAGACAAAGTCAAACTGTTTGCTATTTTAATTTTATAATTTATAATTTTCATGACATTTATTTTACATTCTGTGATTACCTTAACTCACACACTATTAGGTTTTTTTTTAGGAAAAGATATAATTTTACAATGTTTGTAAATATGTGAGCACCATGTACGTGTATCTATCACATAATAAATCTATCTGTCATTGCTTCAATTATTTTTACCTATTGTGGTATAGTAATTTTATTCTAGGTGCATAGTCTTCACATATAATTATATAATTAATGTACCTATCACACATACCTAAATATGCTACAACAATTTTTGTAACATTCTAGAACTTAAACATTTTCTTTTCTTTTTTAATTATGTCTCAACATTGTAGATTATAGACCCATGGGAAGTTGCGAGGTATTCTTCACAAGTATCCTTATAACTTTTACCGGGGCTGCCTCAATTTCGTTCTGTGGAACAATTGTATGAGAAACAATAAATACTTTCTTCTTTTTTTTACCTATACAAAATATTGTAAAAACATTTAAAAGAGTAACGCTGGAGTTTCTTGCCCATTCATCTCCATACGATACTACCTTTTGAAAGGGCCGACTAGAAACAATTAAATTTTTTCGTAATTTTTTACGTTCACAAGTACCTTTTATGTGCCTATTTGAAACAATAGTTTGACTATGACTTTATGGCATATTTCTAAAATCAAGCACTCGTTTTCGGTTCAGACGCGGCCTTAAAGTTCTCAAAAATAATAGACCCGTTTTGTTGCCGTGTTGTTACGTCGCGATAGTCAATCGCGACGTAACTAGTGAAGTAACCATACGAGTCGGTACTCGATACTCACGATAAGTCGATTCAAGTTAAATGTCAAAACGGGCCTATTATTTTTTAACAAGTATAGTTCAGTGTGGCCAGAGCTTCGAGTTTATTTTTATTAATAAGTTTAATAAATAGAGGTACCTGTTTGTTAATTTACTCTGCCATAGTTTTGAGAGCTTTGCTTGGAGTTTTAATGGTATGCTAGAAACTAATTTTGGTGAGTCCGGTTATAAAAGGATTTAAAAGAGCCCGGATGTTACCCTAATGTTTAGACCTGTTAATTCCGTGAGTTTCCTTGACATTACCTACCCTATTTGGACTACATTATCACAAGCTCTATTCACTTAATTGACTGTTAGTGGAATTTCCTTTCCGCATCTTCTTAGACGGGAATGGAAGTGGTGTTACAAACTTCATTAATGTTTTTTTGTTATTCTTTAAAAAGCATATTTGTGCGGATTGATCGCCTCAAACATTCAGTTCTGGGCAAGCACTTATGGAGATAAATAAATTACCTACTAGTTTGTTAGGTGCATTATGTTTAAAACAGAATAACAAATATATTTACCTACTAATTTATTTAAAAAAAAAAACCGCAGTGAAATTAAGTTGGGCTTTAAATGTAAATATATAAAATAATGATAATGTAAGATGAATATATTATTAAAAAACTAAATGAATACAGTATGATAAACATGCTTCGCATACAATAAAAATAAACATAGTCATCACGTACTTTGAAAATTAAATTTTATTATGTGCAGACCTAAACATAATACTGAAAATATTAAAGTAACCGATAAAAATATTCCAAGCGTTGCCGTTGCCTCGATAAAACTTACAGTCGACGACTGAAAGAATTTAATTACATTTATAAGCTTTACATTGTTGAAATATTAAATGGAAAATATTTTAATGGCAGCCGCTGCAACTTTCAACTTTGTGGCTTATGTGCCAGATTTCATTGTGGTTGGAGAAGTTTTATTTTAGGTATAAAAGTTTATAGGCTGTTTTAAGTGGTTCATTAAAAACTTTAGTACTGGAGCCGCATGTGAAATAATTCGGTATGTAAAGTAAAAATTAACCTATGCCGATTCCAAAACCATTTCGAGATTTTAAGCTTTTATGAGTTATTTTTCTATTAATAGGTCTTAAAATTATAAGATCGTATTTATTTTCACTAAAATACTTAAAATCACTTGACTTTTATTTTACCTCTAAATGTCATCCAAAGTAGCCTGAATTGGAAATTTTCAGTGCCTCTAGTAATTAAATAATTAAGTTGTTCTGTATGTATCAAGTGTCAATGTCAACGACAAATTTACATGAAGCACTTATTATTATTCTATTCAAATAGGTAAATAGTGTAGTTTTTCACCAGCGGCCGACAGTACAAGTCGAATCACATCGATGTATCGCCTCAGGAAAACTTATGTTCAAATGATCTTCACAATAAAACAGACGCCGCACAGACTAGTACTCAACGTTTACTTCCTCGCACCATTACTTTTTTAAGGTTTCTTTTACTAACAATCAATTTGTTTCGGCTATTTGTTGTGCTGTTTATACTTGACGGTATGAAGCACGTAGCAAAAGTAGTCTTTGATCCATTCATTTTAACTGAATTTTGTTTTTAAATAAGTGTTAAACGTGGCAAACATCCTAAGCTATTCAGGCTACTTTAGAAAGCAGCACGAACAATACTTTAAAAAAATATATAAAAATAACTACAGCTTGTAAAAACAAAAAGATTAAATTATGTGTTTCAAATACTCTTATCTTTAAAATAAAAATATAAAAAACATACCTGAAAAATACTTTACATACCGAATTGAAGCGAGAATGCCACCAATTTTTTTTTTGTTAGCCTAGGAGGTTTGTCGACTGCTTAACCGGGCTATGCTATGGGTGCTTTAATAAATTAAGGCCTCCAGCTAGGGCATAAAACCTATAAACTAAGCGACTACACGCTAAGGGCGTTCCATGTTACGGACCTCGGCTTAGAGCGTCTTTGAGAGAGGACAGCAAGAGACAGGCTGGATCGGATCATCCATCAAACTTATTCGAGCCACCAAGAAAATTACTGAGTTCTGTAGTGCAAAAAGGGGCACTTTCCGCACGAAATACAAGAGTATCATATGCGCGTAAAAACGGACGCAACTCCAACTAACCACCCTGAGTATCTGAATCGGGTTAGGTGAACATGGCTTCTGGAATTTTCCGAAAAGTAAAGAGCCTTCACGAGTGGCGATACTGACATACCCTGGTCAGATTTCGGATACTGAAAACATCTGGTGCACCCTGAACAGACAGTCCTGCTGCCACATTCTTGTTTAGCTAACATATTTATCACAACACGAGCTTTTCCCCATGTGTTAACTAATATATCTACACTCGATATTTCAGGGATAGGGAAAAATTAAACAACAAGATAAATGTTGTGATTAATTTGTATTTCTTTGTCAAAATTAAAATAAATATTCTACAAAATACCATCACATCTCCTATTCTCCCTAAATGCTCTAAGTATTCCCCACATAATATCACTATTCATTTAGTATTCTAATATTTACAATACAACTAATAGGTACTAACTTAGTAATTCCATGCTCAAACTGTGTCACTTCGATCACCTATCTATCTTCAAGTCATGAGGCCCTGGTACTATGTGTGTGTGTGTCAAACGCATGGTAGTGTGTGTAATGTTTTTATTAAATTAATTTATTATTTTTAATGTATATTATATAAAAATATTAGCTTTCAGCACTCCTCCTCGATATAAACTTTGACTGTGCCAAATTCCATACTCCTCCCGCGTGATTTTTGTAAAAAGGGGTGAAAAGTTTTCGCTTTACGTATTATTATAATGATAACAGTTCCTATATATACGAAAGAAACAGTTTATCTTGCTATTTTCTGTAACTTCACTGGCTGAAAATTACGGAGGTAGGTAATCGATTCAATTCCGATTGGATGTCAATATAAAACCCTTTTCAAGGGGTGCTTGGAGCTACCAAATCTCATCATAAGTAAAGTTTTTATAGCTATCATCAGAAGTTAGTAAGTTAATCTAACGACCCAAATTCAATGGTGTGAGTGTCCGACCTCAAACACCGTGTCAATATATTTATGTCAATGGGATGCCATTGTCAGTATAATGGCTCCCTTAATTTGACACCTGCGTTGGACATTGTGTTATCTTTACGCTCTATTTCCTTGGAGGGATGACCAGGGAGTAATGTGATATTTTGGCAAAAAATTAAAGGATCTTGCCGTTAAGTGACCTGTTAACAGTACCTACGTATTAATAACAGGAAAGGTTGAAAAAAGGCATGATGTTAATAAACTATTTACTTGGTAGGTATATTTTAATTATAGAACCTTGTGAACTACGGTAATTTTTCTAACAGGAGATGAAATATCGGTCGGACCACGCACAATGAAAGGTTCCGTAGTGAGAATTAATTTATCCTAAGAACAAACTTAACATTGTAGTTGAAAAACATGTTTCCCCATACATTCTAATTGCAAATGTTAGTATGTACGCACAATATTGAGTGATTTACCATATTATTTCAAAACATAGGCTTCATAAGAAGCCTATAGTTTTGAAATAACATGGTAAATCACTAAATGTTGAAAACCTATAAAGGTTTTCCTGTAATTTAGAAGTATATACTAATCCTATATGTGCTGAGGATGAGTGTGGGCTAGTTGTTATTGCATCCACATAGCTTTCCCTTGTCATGAGTACCCATTTATCTGTTATTGTTCCTAGTTACAGTACGCGCAAAACTATATTTTCTAAGACATGCTTGGAAAATGAGCAATATTTTGACAACCTTCTTCGAAATAAATCTGCTGAAATAAAATTGCTTTACTGGCCAAATACATGCGAACAGCGGCCATCAAGACTTGTATGAAAATCATTAACAGTGGTTTAGCCGCCAAATAAATTACATAATAAACTAATATCTATCGTGTATTTTAAAAATGGAACGACCTTTTATTCCGAAACATGGCAACCAAGGAGGTAACTTATCAAAAGTTTTATTTAAATTTCGTACTGGCTTGCAAATAGAAAGCTGTTTATTGAAAAAAAAAAAAACAAATGAACATATTGGCGCGTGAAAAATGATCGTTGTTCGTCATTGAATCTAGAATTTATAAATAATTTACTTAGTTTGAATTTCCGCGCATTATTTGAGAAAAGCACTATACAAGCCTTGGCCGCAACCAGGCATTGACAGACGAACGTGTAAATGGGGGCCGAGGCGAAGCCGAGGCATACATACGTGAGTCCATCAATGTCTCTTTTGCTGGCCGCTGCAGTACTGTACTCTCTGAAGTTACTGAGTACTGTAAATGGAATGTAATCATGTAAATGATCATGTAATGGATCTAAATTTTGATATCGGACACATTTTAAGAATCTGTATGACCATTGAGAGTCACTCTGTACCTCAACGTTTTCCATTATTGTAACGTTCGGTTTTCTTTCTTTCTTGCCTTATTCTGGTACATTTAATTCTGAGAATAAAGTAGGTATTCTAGTATTATGTAAAAGTGCACTAATCTAGGATAAGCTTCGAAGCGTTTCAGGATAGAAACGTTTTTAGTTCAAGCTCATTGTGGTACAGTGAATGTACAACTAGCTGCTGTTTGCTTGTTTTAAATTAAATAATCACTGGCTTTGGTCTAGCTTAATTCTTCTGATTTGGAACAGGAATGAGTATTGCTCACTACGATAACTCGTAGCTTACTCTTATTATATTTGCGATTATAGGCTGTGCTATCTACAACGCTATATGCGAACTACGCGTCACACTGACGTCACGCAGTTTACCGCGCGGCTAGCATATACAGTATTAGTTTTAGTACATGCGAAACCCGAAACACGTATCTAGTATTTTTATATAAAGAATCTATGTACAAAATTTCAAAACTGAATCATGAAAAATCACAAAGTTATAAAGTTGTTATGATACCGGGTTGTCCGTATAAAAACATGCTAATGGAACCCTCGCGCCTCCAGGGTCGTCTTGCGCTCATTGATAATAATTTGGCAGTAGTTACCTAACCGTACGGCGATTGTATTATAAGTAATTAAATGGTGATACCATTTTTCATAACACTTAAATATTTTTGGGACAAAATATAACATGGTGTAAAAATTATTGAAATCGATTCAGTTCCTTATTCTGAACAAACAATATTCAGGTTTCGCATACACTAAAAATAATGTTGTATACAACATCCCGACATCAATCGTCGGGCAGTAGCCCACCAGACACAACAGCCGTCTGGTAGGAAGATCCTCCGTTTTCTATATAGGATGAGTGAAATTTATTTCTCATACCTCTATAAGGTTATGAATTCCAGATTTAAAAACCAAACCAAGATTGGCAAAAGACAGGAACCCGGGTGGCTAAGAAGAGAGGTTTATGCAGTTGGATACAAAAAGGCTATATGAAAACGGTTATGAAGTTCAGGTTTTCTTATATCGTTCTCCTCCTCCTCGTTCGACTCCTGAAAACAGATACTTAAATAGAACCTACCCAATTATTCAAAAGAAAGTTTGAAAAGATTTGAACAAGTTTTATCAACACTTTTATTACTATTGTCCACGTTTAAAACCATCCGAAACTATGAAAGAGCTCATGAGTTGCAATTCTTTTCTTTTTTCATTCAACCCGGCCGTGATTACCAGCCAGACAGCCACTATTCAAGTTGGGCAACAAACATTCATTTCATTTTAAAAAAGCTTGAAATATTTTGAATTCAAAACATTCCCGTTTTAGATTTGGGTTTTTGTGGAGTGTAACTATATGTTTTTTACCTTTTTTGGTAGAAGCGGGACTTTTTGTTCTAGTGTGAGAACTGGGCAGACGCTTTGAATTTGTAATTATAGCGAGGGTTCTTATAATCTAAAAAATAACATCACGCCTGTTTTCCTCGACGGGCTAGGCAGAGGTGACATAAACTACACCCACATTTCGCCGGTTATGTTTAAGTCCCATGTAATAGGGGGCGAGCATATTGCCATTAACCGGGCACAAATCCAGACTCCGTGTTGTTACTGAGAAATTCCTAATAGAAAAATCCAATAACACTTTGCCCGACCTGGGAATTTAATCCAGGACCAACTCAGCAGTAGCGCTTGCGACCGCTGGACCAAAGAGGCAGTCAATTATCGAATACTGCAATTGTCTTATTGTAAAGGCCTCTTCTTATGCCAAGAAGTAAGGAGCATTATTTTATTCTAGTTATTTTTAATATTTAAGAACAGATTTCCTCACGATGCGATAGTTTCCCTCACTGTAACTCAGTGGTATATAAAAAACCGGGTAAGTGCATTTCGGATCACGCACAATGAGGGTTCCGTAGTTGAGATAAATTTATCCCAAGAACAAACTTAGCATTGTAGTTGAAAAACATATTCACCCATACATTCCAACGGCAAATGTAAGTTTGTACGCACAATATTGAGAGATTAGCATGTTATTTTAAGACAATCTAATTTTTTTTTTAAAATACAGAGAATAGTTCTATACTTATAGATTACAGGAAAACCTATAAGAAGTCTATATTCTTATGGGTTTTCCTGTAATCTACTAATACTACTACTCTCAGTATTTTTTTCAAAATTTTAGATTGAGGGGTTTCGGAGATATTAGGAGAATGGTCAATTTTCAAATATTTTCTAAAATAACTTTAAAAGGAATTATTTTAAAATTATAAAAAAGAATCCTCATAATAAGTCCTTTCGTTTGCTAAGTCACACGGTAGTCTGCGACCATTTTTATTTTAATTTTTTAATTTTTTCCCTTAAAAGTAAACTATTAAAAAATTCATTTGTTTACGTTACACGTTCGTGTTTGGGTCACAGAAATTCATGTTTACCAAAATTCAACTTAATCGGTCCAGTAGATTCTGAGCAAATCGGCTGGTACAGACGGACAGACAGAAAAACACTTTTTCCTTTTCAGGTACAGAACCTTAAAAATGAGTGTTTTAATTTCATCAAAGAGATATTTAAAATACCTATGGTCGATACAGAGAAACGCCTGATGACATTGATGACAAAAATGTTGTCATCAATGTCATCAGGCGTTTCAAACAACGTTATTTTCACATACACTATTATTTAATAATAGTGCAGTGCTAATAGTGCACTATTATTTAATAATAGTGTATGTGAAAAAAAAATTGTAAATACAAAGTTATTTTCGTACGTAAAAAGTCGTGCTATCCACGCACTTTTAAATGATTTTTGCTTTGAATATGGCCCTTCTGCCAAAAATCTAATAGTCATAGTCATTTATTCATAAACAAGTAACTTGTATCTGAATTTACACACAAAATTACATAATTCCAGGATTTATACACTACTACACAATAAATTTACATTTCTTCAGTAGTAAACTAAACAATGTGAAGGCCAACCCAGACCTTATAATAATAATAAAAACAATAAAAATAATTAGGTAATTAAAGGTCAATAATTAGCAATAATTGATAGAATGAATAATTAATATAACAAAATGGCCCAACATAAGGTATTTTAAATATAATAATAATAAACAAAGGGGACGGTTTTACCTTCACTATTAAAAGCAGTGCCTCCAACATAACAGTATACTACCTAAATACTCGTTTTTTAGGGTTCCATATTCAACAAGGAACCCTTAGTTTCGCCATCTCCATCTGTCTGTCTGACAGACAGACGTCGGTATGTCTGCCTGTGTGTCCACGGCTTGGCTCAGAGAAAACTGTAATTTGACACGGGTGTACATATTAATCACGCCGACAAAGTGGTAAAATAAAATCTTATTTTTATTTTGTATATTACCTCCCTTGCACGTAAAGTGGCAATGATATTTTTTTTTCTCGTCTATAGATACCATGGTGTTCGGTATCGTTGGATAGGCCGTTCATATGTAAATATATATAAAATATTGCGGGTCTGTGACAACCATTTTTCAATTCAGGGATCCGTTTGCGTAATATTAAGCTTTAGAGTTCTAATTTTTGTTACAGTCAAGTGTCAAGTCAATATCCAAAAACAACCATTTAGCTGGCTGACGCCCCCCGCCAGCCAGCTAAATTGTTGTTTTTGGATATGTGAAAAAATTCATGGCAGTACTATATAATTATTATAACGAAGTTCAAAGGAAAAATATCACAGGTAAGTAGGCTTTGCCAATGCTTAACTCCAACCCATCCACTAAAAGTACATAACTCATCGCAAATTGCCAAAGAAGATGAAAAAGTAGGCTTTACAAGTTAACGAGTAATTTTTGACCAACTTACATTTGCAGTTGGAGAAACCGATTGCTCGCCTCGCCACTATACAGGCTTTATGTAGTAGTAAGTAAATAATTTCGATGTTTTACATCTGCTAGGCGTCCCGTGACGGCTGAATTTTCAACTATAATGGGTTTGGGGTAAATTCATCCCAAATACGGAACCATTGTACTTGGTTCGATTCGCACTTGGCCGGTTTTTCATGAATTAAGACCAGCTGATGCACTTTTCCGCCATTTTAATTTTTCTTCTTATTATGTTGGTAGTAAGCCCACATTATAATAATGTATTATTATGAACACAGCAGCTGTGCACTTTGTGCTTTATTTGTAATTTGCAGTGTCCGACTTACTGTCGGGTTTATTTATTTATAAAGTTTTTTATTATAAGGTTTGTCGTAAATAGTACTTTTTTTTTACAGGACAAACAAGGCAATCTTGTTTTTTTTTATTAATATAAATAATGACCCACTTTTCGTATATTCAGAGAAAATAATTGTTTATCAATTAGACACACTACGACAATTTGTCGTGTAATAACCATTGTATACAAGTATCAAAGAATGACAGTTGTAATTTCATTAGAACTATGGAAAATTTAAGTTGGTAGTCATATTGATAAACAATTAACTTCCCTGATTTTTTATCGCGATTCGCGCCTTTCGGAATTCCGCTGATTTTCTCCACGCTTCAACTTACTGTTTATATTTCCTTTTTTTAGCACTGACGAATATTACAGGCTGAAAAATCTCGCCTAAGTTACAAACTAGTTTATCTCTATACCTATTTCTTTTAGTAGATATCGTAAAATTGATAGGGTGATATTGACATCCCTCAGATAAAATAGATTATTTTGTCTGAAAAGTAGGACATTTTCAAGGGATATTTTTATTCGCAAGTTATTTTTGGGACTAGCCCGCCGTTAGGCCCCGATTACGGCCTCGAGTAGTATGACTCGCGGCGCTACTTGTGTCAACCGATACGCGCGTGTTTGAAAGGGGATACAAACTATATGTCTATAGTTCAGTCTAACTGGATACAGCTGAATGCCAGTATTTTACATAGAGCGACTGCCTACCTGACCTCCACAACCCAGTTACTGGGTAACACGATACCCCTTAGTAAGACTGGTTGTCAGTCTTTTGGGCTTCTAACGGCCCGACACAACTTTCAAAGATATACGAATGGCAGCCGGGACCAACGACTTAAGGTGCTTTCCGAGGCATGGAGGGGTCTCAATATGTAATGGATGGTCACCCATCCACGAACCGAGTGCGATAAGTGTAGCTTAACCTTCGGTCGACCCGTATGACTGTTATTATTTAGCCACGAGCCCCTCAGAAATAAATGCGTTGGATTACATAACATAACAAAACATAACATCACGCCTGTAATCCTCGAAGGGAGAGGCAGAGGTGTAAGTAAAGATAAACTACGATAACATGGCTCGCCCCTCCAAATTACTGTTTCAATGTGTGTAGTCACATCCTTACGACAGAGTTTGTATGTAGTTGTAAGTACTCGTAATTTCTCACTTATTACCAGATTTGTTGGTCAACTAATCATAACTAGCCGATCGCGTGTGTCGTTTTCATAGAGTACGTCAGTGCAGCGCCGTACTAATAACAATGAGCGATTTATCACACCACTAGTCGAGCAACAAATCCGTGATTTGTGTTTGTTTGACGGCCGTCTCATTACGCACACATGCGTACAAATACTTTCAAACGTTTTGAATTCTGGAGGGGCGGGCCATGTTATCGTAGTTAATCTCTACCTATAGTACCTACACCCACGTTTCGCTAGTTATGTTTAAGTCTCATGTAATAGGGGGCGAGCCTATTGCCATCACCCGGGCACAAATCTATACTCCGGGCTGCTACTGAGAAATTCCTGGTAGAAAAACCCAATAAATACTTTGCCCAACCTGGGAATCGAACCCCGGACCCCGTGCTCGGCAGTAGCACTTGCGAACACTAGACCAAGGAGGCAGTCGTGGATTACATTACATACCAGAAATTTACACGACCATCTTTAATGACGCCATAAAAGGTACCGTCAACAAGCAATAACTCTCAGATATAATGGCTCAGTACACAATGGGTGTACGGTATTCATTGCTCCATTTGTATACATGGTACCGCGACAAAGTAGGAAGTAATACATTAATGGATCACGCTCCGCCATTGTGGACGGTAGGGTGTAAGTTGTGTGTGTGTGTGTGTGTGGCCATTTTTATATTCCGGTCATTAGTTTAATGACTGTGAAGTATTCAAAAACACGACACGGTTGGCGCAGTGGTTAAGAGATTGACTGTTGCGCTGCGTGTCGCGGGTTCGATTCCCGCACGGAACAAATATTTGTATGACCTACAAGTAGTTGTTCCGGGTCTGGCTGTTTGTGTATGTGAGTTTAAATGTTTGTAAATGCACCCACGATACAGGAGAAATTTCTAATGTGGGGCAAAGTTTAAAAAAAAAACAGGTTGTAGGGAAACTTTGGAAAATTATCTACCGCTACGTGATATTCAAACTAGAAAAACATTGCCTTTCTTCTGGGCTGTTCGGGTAAGAAGAAAAACAGACATAGAAATAGACTAGAGAGAGTTTATTCATTGCCATTCAATGCTTAGTCAAGCTCCGTGTTAGGAGCTGATAAGGAGACGGACGCGACATAAAATTCAAAAGCAAAAGCCGATAATACAGCTTAGGCATTATATAGATAAGTCAAATAAACCTAAGTCAAAAGTCAAGATAGTCCAAAATATTTAGATAACCTAAGTTACTGATATTCATTTCAACTCAAAGACGTCGACTACTGGACATAGGCCTCCCCCAAAAGGGATTGCGTAATCGCCACGCTTGGCAGGCGGATTGGCGATCGCAGTACGGTGTTAAAAAGCATAGAGAACGCTGCTGCCCATTCTCTAGTAAGTCCCTTGGTCGCCTTTACGACACTCACGGGAAGAAATGGGATGGTGCTATTCTTTACGTCCGGCACTACACGGAACTGATATAAAACAACAATTTCTACAAATAAACAATCCTACTCTGAAAGAATAACAAATGACCAACAGGAAAATACAAAAGTACTAGGTACTTACACAACAGCAATAAATTCTACTGAAACAAAAAACACGGATCGCAGTAAATAAAAACAGAATATCCCCAAAACGACCAGCAAGATTAATTACACAAATATTTCAAAAAACTCAACAGCCAAACTCAACATGAACGAAACAATATTTTATTTTACTAAAAATCAATCAGCTTTTTCACTGTATCAGTCACGAAAATCTATGAAAAAAACGTGTATTTGTTTATCAATCATAACAAAAAAATAAAATAAACGATAGTATAGTATTTCAAGAAATCGGATTATTTCTATACATTGGGAACTATTCTACTCGGTCACAGATAATTTTCAGGTTGGCTCCGTTGCTTCAGTTTCGTTTCAGCAGCCGTAGCGAGCTCACGTTCATTCAGCGCGCGCCCCTTACGAAACTTTCAGTTTGTAATTCTACTACCTTCGTCATTTCCAAGTACTCTAAAAATAAACTTTGAAAAAATCCGCGCGATTTTTTAATATCAAAATCAAATTTCGAACGAATTAAAATTTGATATTTTACTTTTGAATTTTTATTTAAGTTTTGTCGGCTGAATATTTTCGTGTGTTGCTAAGTTGCAAAAAAAGTGTAGTGTTTTTTTTCAATGGTTGTGGTGACATGTTAATCGGTCAAAATAGGTGAAAAACATGTTTTTGGGCCTGAGCAGCCTCTGTGCGGTGGATTGGAAGTGAACTGGACGTTATGTTATTACCATATCAAGCGCATACTAACTATCCTGATGCCTTTTTATGATGACATAGTAAGTAGACTTTTTGTGTATTTTTAATTTTAGTTATTTTTGCTGCATTGATAAAGTTTTTTTAAATATTTTTGTTAGGTAAAATTGACGTTTTTGGAACAATTTGAGGAATTCCATTTGATATTTCATAGAATGATATTTAAATAATGAGCATCGTTTTCGTTATCAAGTTTTTAGGAATTTTAGAAACGGTTTTGTATGAGTTGATTTTATAAGGGCATTAAGGCTCGTACAGACTGGTGCGATATCGTGGGCGCGACTCAACACTAGTAGCCCAATTTCTTTGTCAGTGCCTGTCACGCCCGCAATATCACGCAAGTCTGTACGAGCCTTTAATATTATTTATTTATATTTATTACTTCAAGCACAAAATGTGCACATTATATTTTGTTCATCGTATTTAATGAGTAATGAGTTAAATGTTGCTCTCTATGTGTTCTTAAAAGTGTTAATTAATTTCCTTTGAGCATTACAAATTATTTTATAAAAAGCCCGGCTGCTGTTCCGAAAATTAAAAGATATCTTTAAAATGTGACTTATTTCTCTGTTCCACGAAATGCCGATAGTGCCTTTGTTGGATTTCAATCGTAATTAATAGATTTTTCGGACAGTGGGTCGTCTTAGTTCTTTATATTAAGATTCTTTAAATATCTAGATATTAACATGTATGATGTTTCGTATTTTTTTCGTAGTATAATTATTTTTTTTCTTCAAAAAATACATCGATATAAATCAAAGCTAAAGTAGGATGCGAGCACCACTGGATCAATCGTCGCGTTGCGCGTTGTGGTGAATCTTACGCGAGGCCTATAGCCAGCATTACACGTATTTAAGCTAAAAAATGTAACAAAGTCGTCATATTTAATAGGTTGGGGAAAAAGTTACCTCGCATTTTTTAAGAAAATTCAAAACATTTTTTAATATAGTTTATTTACATTTAACTAAAGTATGTAGGTACCATTTTGTTCGATAACTTTTTGCCATCTTGTAGGTAGAGACATGATCCCATTGCTATAGAAATTTAGGAACTTTTGATCAAAATACCGCGACAAGTGGTTTTGGCAGTCCTCTCGTGATGTTAACCTGATACTGCCTAAAGAATTCTGAAGAGACCGAAACAGGTCGAAATCTGAAGGTGCAAGGTCAGGAAAATACGGCGGATGCATTAACACCTCCCAGCCAAACTCTCTTAATTTTTGCTGAGTGGCTAAAGATGTGTGAGGTCTAGCGTTATCATGATGAAAAACCACACCCCTTCTGTTGATTAATTCCGGCCGCTTTCTCTCAACTTCTTGCTTTAATCTCATCAGTTGTTCGCAGTAGAGTTCAGAATCAATGGTCCTGCCTGGTGGTAACAGCTCATAATGAATAATGCCCTTCCAATCCCACCACACACACAGCATCACCTTGTTGCGAGTTGACCCGGGTTTCGCCACAGTCTGTGGCGAAACCCGGCCTGACCGGCCTTTGACCACGACCTTTTTCGCACGTTCTTGTCGTACGTGATCCACTTTTCATCACCAGTTATCAGCTTCTTCAAAAATGGTTCGGTTTCATTACGTCGTAATAAAGAATCACAAATGAGTACACGGTTCATTAGGTTTCTTTCAGTGAGCTCGTGAGGTACCCAAATATCGAGCTTTTTGTGTACCCAGTTTTTTTCAAATGTGCCAAAACTGTTTTGTGGTCAATTCCTAGTTCTTCAGCTACGTCGTAACTAATGATATACCGATCTTGCTCCACTTTTTCAAAAATGGCCAAAAGTATAGCAAAGAGATTTTATTAAGAGTTCATATTTCACTATAATGCGAAAAGACTTTTTCCCCAACTAATATAACAAGTTCCTGAACAAAGCTTGCAGGACTTACAGCTTTTAAGACTACTTTCATCAGCTTAGAGTCTAGGCATCAGCCCATTAATTAGGTAAGCTATTTTTAAGGTCTTTGCTGAGGAAGAAATTACTTTTTATTATCAATAAAATTTAGTTTATTTCGTGATTGGCATTATTTCATAGAAGTCTTGCCCCCAACATTGAAATTGGAGCTATTTAAGTAGTCTTCACAAAGATTGCTTTGTGGACAAAGGCTCCAGGTCTCTCCTATAGAACTACTAAGAAATTCCACCCACACGCAATATTAATAGCTCACGCACATAGCTCCTGTTTATCATACAAATGGCACAACAACACCATGAATGACAGATAAATTAATATCAATAATAAATCGAATATTATCTATCACAAAAGTTATTAAATTATAGGTAAGTGTTGAGCCGGGGAACAGAGTAAAAATGTTTATTTAGAATTAAAATGAAATGTACATAAATAACAACGACAAAAGAAAGATGAATGCGTTTATTGGCATTACAAAAAAAAAAAAAAACACCATATAACTATAAAAACAGAAAACAAATGACTATAAACCATCTAACCCTTATACCTAATTGATTAAGAAGAAGTAAAATATAATATCCTTAAGTAAAAGTAGGTATTAACAAAGAAAAATAAGGCCTCTAAAAATTCCTCCAGATCGCTGTACACTGGTAATGTATCCAAGAGACTGATGAGATATTACATTCACGTGTTTAAAAAAAAAAAAAATACACTATTGGTTGATGACTCCAAAAAAATATCATCAAATTAATTTATTTTTTGTTTTATCATGTTTAGATTTAACCCATCACGTCTGCGCAGTTTCGCTAGTTAATTTAATAAGACCTTGTATGTATGTTTTTTGGGGTTCCGTATCCAAAGGATAAAACGGGAACCCTATTACTAAGGCTCCACCGTCTGTCCGTCTGTCACCAGGCTGTAACAGTACTGTAGTATCATGAACCGTGATAGTTAGACAGTTGAAATTTTCACAGATGATGTATTTCTGTTGCCGCTATAAATATATATAAAAATAAATTAAAATAAAACAAATCCTAGAACCTACCTCCTGGATCCTACTGGGGACTCCCATACAACAAACGTGATTTTTTTGCCGTTTTTATAGATAATGGTACGGAAACCTTCGTGCGCGAGTCCAACTCGAACTTGGCCGGTTTTTTTTGTATTTTATTCTATATTTTTTGTCTACATTATATTTCTTGATTCAATGACATATAAACGAGTGCAGGCATAAACTGTGTCAAAGAGAAATGCAAAGACTCATTTACAAAATTCTCTTTCGCTACAATTATTCCGAACACATAATTCACATTCATTAAATATTCAGATAATAGAATGGGCCACCCATGTAGATACCCATGTAGATACCAAACATTAAGAGGAAGAAAATTAGTTTAATGTTCCTTTGAATCTATTATAGTTGATGCACTTAGATTGCTGAGTGCATTGTGGTTGACGTACTAGGATGCACTCTGCTGGATTATCACTGCAGAAAATTGCCCGTGTGAACCTGGGCTAATTCCAGTAAATTTCCGAGTACTTAGTAGAGTGTTTTGGGTTTTTCATTAAGCTTTTCTAAGTAGCAGTCAGGAAATAGGATCAGGTCCTGTTGTTGATCCTATAATCTACATGGGCCGTGGTCGTGATGGGCCTACGTAAACATAGTTAGAGATAGGATCAGGTCCTGTTGTTGATCCTATAATCTACATGGGCCGTGGTCGTGATGGGCCTACGTAAACATAGTTAGAGATAGGATCAGGTCCTGTTGTTGATCCTATAATCTACATGGGCCGTGGTCGTGATGGGCCTACGTAAACATAGTTAGAGATAGGATCAGGTCCTGTTGTTGATCCTATAATCTACATGGGCCGTGGTCGTGATGGGCCTACGTAAACATAGTTAGAGATAGGATCAGGTCCTGTTCTTGATCCTATAATCTACATGGGCCGTGGTCGTGATGGGCCTACGTAAACATAGTTAGAGATAGGATCAGGTCCTGTTGTTGATCCTATAATCTACATGGGCCGTGGTCGTGATGGGCCTACGTAAACATAGTTAGAGATAGGATCAGGTCCTGTTGTTGATCCTATAATCTACATGGGCCGTGGTCGTGATGGGCCTATGTAAACATAGTTAGAGAAGTATGTTCTCTAAACACCTCTCACCTCAGACGACCTTTTACAGACTACGGGAAATACAGGCGTGATGTTGTAATTTTTGTTTCTTGTAGTTTTGGTCTGGCAGTTTGAGTAATTTATGTGGCCTACCCAAATGTCCTGTTTTTGGTATCGTTCGTTGAATCGTTGAGCTCCTTAAGTTCTGAGTTCTTCTGCACGACTTATGACATATGCACTGCCTGGACAGTTCCACTCAATCTGTGTGGTTTTTTCATCAAAAGACCATTTCAGACACCAATTATTGTACATGCAGGTGCGAATGACAGCTAGGTATTGTATAATATTTTAAATGAGTAACTATGTACTTTCTTGTCCATACTTCTCCACACGAAACTACCCCTAGAATTAATTCTATTGTTGTTTAAATTTTGATCTTCAAAAGTGCCTTTTAATAAGTGCATACTTGAAATAAATGATTTGACTTTTTTACTTTTGACATAACCTTCCTTTCTGCTTTAGTCTGGTGAAAACAGCGGTCCCTGTTCTTCCAATTTAACACTATAAATAAAATTGTCTCTAATCTACTAACTGAATTCCTTGGTCGAACTAGTTTGAAATCCGTTTGACTGACCAAATTCTTTGTTTGTCTGCATATTTGCCTGCACCAACGGTTTGGGTTGTTAGGCACTGTGTCAATGCAAACATTCGTTTTGATACTGGTAACTATTCGGTGGCTTTGAATTGGGCTGGCATTGATTCATGTCGCAGTAGTCTTTAGTTGTTAAAGGTTTATTAATGATTTATCATATCCTATTGGAATTACGTTTTTGTATGACTTATACAATAACTCGTATGATTGTTTAGACATTGTTAACAAGTTGTGTTATATAGTTCCCAGAACATGCCAGGGACGCGAGGTGCGCGCACGACCTGTATTCGCCACTACTACAGTTAAACTATTTCACGAAGTCCTCTCTTGTCGCTCTAATGGCGGTAAACATAAGGTTCAAATTGCAATAACCAACAGGACTTCGTGACATAGAACATCTGTACCAGTCGTACAAATGCCGGCTTACGTGCACCTCTTCGTCGCCTTACGAGCAGTTCTAATAAGAATTTCTGCAGTTTGGATATGTTTGCTATACCGCAAGGAAAGTTTAGACTCATGTTACTTATCATATTGAAAGAATAATTGTTGTTCCACATATACGGCACTATTGGCGGCTTTATGTTATGTTGATACTATGCTATTGATATTAATGTTCGTTTTTTTCCTTTTTCAAATTTACCAAATTGTCTCATTGTGTATCTGTTGAGAACGTAGTTGATTTCATATTTTTATCATTTCTGTACCCTATCTTTTTGCATTTCTTAATTTGTAATTGCTTGTTTTCTCGAAAAAACTAAAAAAAAATATCATCTGCCTAGGCTTTTTCCAACTAAGTTGGGGTCGGCTTCCAGCTTAACCGGACGCAGCTGGATACCAGAATTTTACATGGAGCGACTGTCTATCAGACCTCCAAAACCCAGTTACTGGGTAACACGATACGAAAGGGTTTAATGATAATTCATCTTGGTCGCGTACTTCATTACTGAAGGTCGTGTCCCTGAAAGGCCTCGTGGCTTTATCTATGATGTTCTTCCACTTTTTTTTTTTGAAAAACGTTGCCCCACTCTAGGAATTTCTCCTGTATCGTGGGTGCGTTTACAAACATTTAAACTCACATACACAAACAGCCAGACCTTCAGACTTCGTTCGGTTAGCCGCTTGTCTCAGACGACAAAAGAGAGTCCAGTGAGAGCGGTTACTTGGTCCGACCAGCGGTTAGGTGACCGGCTGCGAAGTCTTTTCCCATTTACCATGCCAATCACCACCAACTTTTCAACGTTATCTGGTTCCTGACGGACATGATAATGATGATTAATGATCTTTATTCAGAAATTATGTGTAGTCATGTAAAACTTTGATTTCCGACGAAAGCAGTTCCAACATAATTATAACGGCCGTCATATACCTAAATCTGTAATTTTCACCAGCATTCGACGTGAAGGTGTCAAAAATCGCTCTGGCAATTTCCAATGACTGTTTTTAATTTTTAGTCACTGCACGGGTCGCAACCTTCATCCATCGGACTGCCCCAGAAAGAGGGTAATGTTTTTTGGGAGTACGTATGTACTAAGTATTTTTTTTTATTGAAATAAACGGTATACATTATAAAAAACCGGCCAAGTGCGAGTCAGACTCGCGCACTAAGGGTTTCGTACCATTATCTAAAAAAAACGGCAAAAAATCACGTTTGTTGTATGAGATTTAATTAAATATTTACAACTTAAATATTTGTTTTATTTTAATTTAATTATTTATTTTAAAGTGAATATATAATATAACTAAATATTCTGTGAATATTTCAAGCGTATACCTGTTGCCGTTATCAATATCGAGCAATAACGAGCAAAAAAATCACGTTTGTTGTATGGGAGCCGCCTTAAATATTTATTTTATTCTGTTTATTAGTATTTTTTTGTTATAGCGCCAACAGAAAAACATCATCTGTGAAAATTTCAACTGTCTAACTATCACGGTTCATGAGATACAGCCTGGTGACAGACGGACAGACAGACAGACAGACAGTCAGACAGACAGACAGACGGCGGAGCCTTAGTAATAGGGTTCCCGTTTTACCCTATGGGTACGGAACCCAAAAAAAACACGTGAGAAAGAGGCGCCATAAAAATCTCGACCTATTGCCCTTTGGCAGGCTATGTTACCTAAACGGCTTGATGGATTTTAATATATAAGGTGTCGTTAGATTCGCCTTAAAGGTTTATTGTGGAAGTGAGATAGGCTATATAATGTTTAAATTGAATCTGCAAATTAAAAAAGGGAGGGGAAAAATAATTTACAACAATATTCGTATCAAATAAGAGCTAGTAGTCAATTCCAAATACTCAATTAAATTAAAAAGCTTGAAATAAAGCAAATTATTTAAATAGACGAAAAACCCGACTACAACAACACAAACATAATTATGTGAAAAGAGAAAAAACAAGCATTATTAAGTATTGAACTTTGTTTTTTGTAAGGTATCGCAGGCGATGATAAACAAAATAATGTTACACCATATTTCACGGTTTGCAATACCTTACAAAAAACAAAATGCAATAGATTATAATGCGTTTTCCAATATTATGACAACAAATGTGTTTTCCGAGTTTTTACGTATGAATAAATGATAGATTGCACGTACGTTATCATTGAAATATGTCAAATAATTAATTTCATATTTTTATATGGTTGATAAAACCCAGTTTGCCAAGTGCAACATAATTAATTAAGTGATTGCAATCAGCACAGATAAATTTGTTTATAAACTGGAAAGTGTAACCAATATTATTATTAACTAGCTTTTGCCCGTAACTTCACCTGCGTTGCAGTCAAGTATACTATAAAACATACCATGATACTCGCCAATAGTGTAGCTTTCTGTTAGTGAAAGCATTTTTGAAATCGGATCATCACTTCCAGAGGTTACATCCAAACTTACAAACTTTAGGCTTTTATAATAGTATTATGAATTATAGTGTAGATTTTGAACATTTACTTTCACTGCCTATAAAACATAAGAAATGAGTAGGTATATATTATGAAGAAGTATGAAAGTCGCACCAGTGACTGATACATTGAAATCAGTTATCATGGTAACGGAATGTGATGCAGAATAATGAGGAAAATGTGAGGAAACTTTTGAGTATGAATGTGGATGGCTACTCGTATAAGCGTAGGGGAAGCGGAGGACACGGTGGGCCCGGAGGACATGGTGGAGCATACGGTGGACGCCTGCCCAGCTTGGGCGGAGCACCGCCGTGTCCTCACGGAGGCGATCGGCGGCGGCGATCTCTCGCGTCCGGCCCTGGTTCAGGCCATGGTTCGGAGCGAGAGTACATGGGAGGCCGTCACCTCCTTCTGCGAAGCAGTTATGCTAGCGAAGAAGGAGGCGGAACGCGTGAGGGTGAGACAAGGTTCGCGCCCTCGTGCCCTTAGTCGCCGCAGGAGACGCCCCGGGCGTCGGGAGTCGCAAGCCGATTTCCGGCCACCGTAAGCGCGGGCCTGCGGACGGTGAGCGATGGGTAGCTCGCCGTCCGATAAGGACCAGGCCCGGGGGTCGACGGCGCGTTGTGTTCCACGCGCGCCTCAAAGAGATGTCAGCACAAACTGACGGGGTCCGTTAGGACCAATGCCTGCCAGGGTTTGCGAGTTTGTCCGAAAGGGATATCGTGGCCCTGGCACACAGGCAACGGAAGGAACACGGGTGGGTTTTAGTCAGTAAAAGTCTGACACGCCCTCTCGCTCCGCCCATAGCGGGAGAAGTTATTTGATAATTTCCCACCCGAAAAAAAAAAAAAAAATGGGTAAAGTTCGGAGGGTTCATCTCAAATAATTATCCATACTTGGCAAAACTAAGCTTGCATTTTTAA
Source organism: Tiliacea citrago (assembly GCA_963921375.1). Taxonomy (NCBI): domain Eukaryota; kingdom Metazoa; phylum Arthropoda; class Insecta; order Lepidoptera; family Noctuidae; genus Tiliacea; species Tiliacea citrago. The sequence continues at coordinate 2,909,480 of OY992802.1, forward strand.
GCTAATATGCTAAAACTGATCAAGTGGTTTTCTCTCTTTCGCCTTAACTATGTATATGTGAAATGGTTCATAATATTGTGGATAACGGCTTCAAGTCTAACCAAATGTAGCTGGATACCAGCCTTTTCCATTAAGCGACTGCCTATCCGACCTCCACAACCCAGTTACTGGGTAACACGATACCCCGTGGTAAACGTGGTTGTCAGACTTTTGGGGTTCTAACTACTGTCAAAGATCTACGAATGACAGCCGGGACCAACGGCTTAATGGATGCTCGCCCATCCACGAACCGACCGTGGCAAGCATAGCTTCACCTTCAATCAACCCCCGCGTTTGAATATAGGTTTAAAGATATTTTATTCTCAAAATTGACACTAAGTCACTTACATGAGAAAAATGCATAGCATAAATTATAAATATAAAGTTCGCCACAGACGTCGCGGTAGCAAAATGATACACCCATCCAATGTATTCAGCTTTTAGGAAGGGTGTTATTTGTGAATAAATAAGAATTAAGAAAAAAAAAAAAAAAAAAAGGGGAAGACCAAAGATATGATGGATGAACTCTGTGAAAGATGATATGGCTAGAAATAACTGACTACCGAGATTACTGAACTTTTGCTGCCTTGTTGGTCTAGTGGTCGTTAACCGCGACTGCTGAACGTATCTTGGGTTTAATCCCCAGGTTGGACAGTATTATAAATTTTTTCCATCATCTGGAATCTCTCAGTAGCTGCCTGGAGTCTGGATGTGTACGGTTGGTGGCAATAGGCTCGCCCCCTATGACATAGGACTTAAACATAACTAGCTAATTCTGAGGGTCAAGACAAAGATACATTCTATCAGCAATGTCAGATGATGGAAAAGCTAAAAAATGTATTGGTTTGACAATTATGCTACTGAAAAACTTATGTCAATCTTGTTGAAAGTCGTTGTAGAGGTACGAAACAATCAAATCAAAATATATTATTTCACACAAACCTACATGCAGTTATGAAACGTCAGAAGCTACGTGCATGGTTCCTATGGAGAAGAACCGGCAAGAATGTTTTCAAATTACAGTATTAACAGGTATAGGAGGATTGTGTAGGCCTGTCAACAAGTACCAGGTACTTAAAAAAAATAGAAAATGGTCTACAAATCTACAATCTATTAAGCCTACAACGTTCTCACATTCACAAATTAAAAATGAATAAAAAGAAGATAAATAAAATAATAAAGATAAAAACCTATTTAAATCAAATGACATGAACACATGATGACATGTCCACAAAACCTATTAATAAATAGTTTAAATTAGAATTGTAGGTACATAATTTATAATAATTAGAAGATAGGAAACTTCAAGGATGTAAAGAAAAAGAAACATCGTAATTTGGGAGCAGCTTATAGACATTTACATAGTTATGTCGTTAATGAGGTACCAGGGAAGCCACATGTACTTCCTTGTCTTCAATGTAGTCTTTAATCTAATAATATTATGCTTGTTGTTGTTTGCCACTTGTCTAGGCCCTGTGGCGTAGGGATCCTATGTGTAACAAATGTAATAATCATACCTCTCAACTAAGAATTCTGAGTAAATTTGTTATCCAAGTGTAAGTACTAAATACTTGCCACTCCATCTATCTACGTTACTAGTCAAGATAAACGTTACAAGTGCCATTTATCTTAATTCTCAGGGAATTTGTTGTGTAGTAGGTATTTACATTTTGTTCAAAATGAACGTGGTATGTACGACTCATATTGTTGTGTGTTCAGTAAAGAATGGAATATCGAATAACGGGTTGAGGTCTTATCCATGAGGTCTACTCCCTAAGCTCGAAATCCGTAGTTTTGGCCGCAGTTACTTCGAGCGATTTCTACTCCGTATCACCTATGAACATAAGATTAGTTTAGGGCCCGACCTAAGAATCTATGACACCATAATTTAACAGTATTGTCCTTACCCAATGTGTTTTTGTCCGTCAGAAAAGGTTATTTAATCAGGTGTTGGATTCACTTTATCGACTATTTTATCATTCGTAACGTACGTTGTTGTAAGTACGTATTTTTCTGTTCTTTTCTTGTTTACTTATGTGTATACACATAAATAGTTAAATAAAAGAATAAACAAACATTAGAATTTTTTACATTAAATTGATGCATGTTTTGTTGTTGTTGAGTTTGTTGCCGGCTGTCGCTGAAAACCAGCGCTGGGGCTCTGTCTCGCATAGGGTCGCAGCATTATGCTGAGCGATGTCCCTCAAGTTGTTCTTTCGTATTTGTGTTTTTATTTCTTTGCGTTATGTTTAAACACGCGCGCGTTGCGTTTTGTTTGTGTTGTTGTTATGTTTTTTGTGCGCAAATAAACGTATTTTCTTTCTTTTTTTCTTATTTTTTCTCTTTACATTGAAAATGATCAACTATAATTTTTCTCATCAGATAGTAGTGCATAATAAAGCGGTAATTGGTGCTAATGCAAGATTTATATGAATAAATATGTATCAGTTGTTATCTTAGTATTCAGTATTTACCCCCCTTTTTGATATATCCCTTTTTGAAACTACAGAACACCACCCGCTACGATCCTTACATAGTCCTTTTGCCTCGTTCACACTTAAACATTTGGTCTTTTTGTAAATTTTGACATTAAAAAGTGGCTTATACGTGCATAAAAAAAAATACGTTTGATTTTTTTGATATACACGCACGCCAGTTCTGATTACTACGCTGAAGAACATCACCATTATGGTCACTATAATATGACCTAGGGCGTTTGCACTCACATCTGCCTTGTAATAAGTTAGGCGCTTTTTATTTTATCCTATCAACATGACCAAACCTACATAATTATTAATAATCTTTTCATTTTCTTTTTTTTATATCCTGTAAATTAAATAACATTCATATCTATGGTAAGTATAGGTGGGTACTGAGGTGGGTCAAGATTTTTAATCAGAACAAAAAAAAAACACTTAACTGAGTCTCTCAGGTTTAAAGTCTAAAAACCATGCCAGATAGCAAATGTCAAACAATTTAACGGTTATTGACAGTGAATATTAGAAGACAAGATTTTTGTATACACAATATATTATGTAGATATGTATATACCTACCAACACTATGCGTAGAGTAGAAACAAATTACTTTAATTTAGTAAGAATCATATCCAAGGGTTTAAAATGATCCCAGGTATCTCTAACGAACTATTCATTCAGAAATATCTTGGGATTACTTGTCCTACTTCTACCATTTTATGAGATAACAACTCTAAATATTATCATGATTGGATGGTTCGTTCCAAATCTAGAAATAGCAATTTATTGGTTCAATAATTTTGTAGCATTATTTACTATTAATGCTACAAAATTATTGAACTAATAAATGGCTAGTTCAAGACAAAAATAAATCAAGAACATTACTATGTTCTTGATTTATTTTTATCTTGAACTAGCTTCTGCTCGCGACTAAGTCTGCGTAGACTGCAGAATTTTGTCCAGAGAGAAATGAAAAATGCAGATAGGCATAAAGCGTTGCTACAGTTTAATATCTTTTTAAGACAATTCATTCCGTATACATTATTTTCATATAAATATATTGGTTTACGCGGAGCACGTCAGTAAAGCTCCCAGTCAGCATGATTTGTTCCGACATCTTCAAAAATAATCGTCATATTTCAGCAAATTTAAACAACACCTTAATAAATTATACACTTAAATCTTCCTCATGAATCACTCCGTCCACTGGTGAAAACAGTATGAAAATCCGTTTGGCAATTTTTAAGTTTACAGCGTTCAGACTGACAGACAGACGCGGCGGGGGGACTTTGTTTTATAATAATGTAGGTAGTGATAGGGAAACATAAAACTTTATCTATCTATAACTAATATTATAAAAAAGGTAAAATTAATGAGTTTCTATGTAGCGGGTAATCTTCGGATCTACTGATCCGATTCCGAAAATTCTTTCACTCATGTGATGCAGTATTTCCGAGTGTCAACCTAACTACATAATATTATAAATGCAATGGTGACTTTGTTTGTTTCTTTGTTTGCTTTCACGCTTAAGCGGCTGAACGGATTTGGGTGAAATTGGACAAATGGATATAGGCTTCTTTTCATCCTGGATCACATACCAAGTCGTGGGCAACAGCTAGTAGGATATATTCACACTGGGTAAATACGAAATTTAAAGCTATTTGTCATAATAAGTACGCAGTTTAAATTGCATTGTGACTACCTAACTCAGACAGACCAGAACAAATGGCAGACTTCGTCCCTCTAACATCATTGAAGCAAGAATTATGGATAGATTCCTTTTTCTTTTTGCTATTAGTTTAATTATCAAACTCAAAGCATATATTTCATCAAGTGGTCGCCCACTGGTTGAAATTCGGCCCTCTACTTACAATCTATATAGTACTTACTAATTCGATAGATACTATTATAAAGTACTTACTAAATCCATGCTATTAAAAAGTACTTAGTTATTCCATGCTCAAACTGTTACTTCTGTCACCTATCTATCTTCAAGTCATGAGGCCCTGGTGTTATGTGTGTGTCAAACGCATTGTGTGTAATGTTTTTTTTTATTAATTTAATTTATTTCTTATTCATATTACATAAAAATATTAGCTTTCTGCACTCCTTCATACAAACTTTAACTGTGCCAAATTTCATAGTCCTCCGTCCGCGTAATTTTCGTAAAAAGTGGTACCTACAAAGTTTTTGTTTCACGTATTATTATAATGATTAAACGGTTCACAAGCACTTTTCAACTGTCAAGGGCTCGGTCAGTGAGAAATATGAAGCTCGTTGCCCATTCCAAAGTGTAGTAGGTATCTATGGAGAAGAAGGGCAAGAAACTCAATTAACTCTTCTCTGAGTAAATGGAGTTTCTTGCCCTTCATCTCCACGGTTTTTTTTTATCTATTGAGATGAAGGGCAAGAGACTCCATTGACTATCTACTCTTACTAGCGTTGCTGTGTTCAGGTTTATAGGATGTGGGTACCGGTGTCATTACAGGCATAAGAAATATTTCAGCTTTGTCTCTGGGTCATCGTTCGTCGGCAATTTACCGTCGAATGACGTCACTGAAACATTATTTATGAAAGTAAGTTCTTGTGAGAGAGTTGAGTTGGTTCCCCAGAGAGTGTTTTTTGACACCGTTAAAACTTTAGTGCCATCATTTTCATGACGAGCGTCACTGCGATCGTTATGCGGCGGCCATCGCTGTCCAAAGCTTTACTATTGAAGTGGGCCGTTTGTTGGTTTATCACTTAAATATATTTTAAAAGGCGGTTTTGCAAACATAGAACACCCCAAAACTGGTCAAACAGGAGTTGAATTTTATACACAAATAAATTAGAGTCAACTCATGCAAAAACAAAACTTATCAAAATGAACATTTGTTTCAACATTCTGCCTTCTGCCCGATCCCTGTGACCTAAGTTTTAATAACATTGCTGTGGGTCTCCTGATTTGGGTCTGACACTTCTGCGACACTTTTGGCGCCAACTGTCTTCATGATAAAAGATAACAGAAGGTACAAAGAAGGATTATACTTAGGAATTGTGTTAGTAAAATAGGCTGGGTAATAGTTGTGTTTGTCTGAAAGTATTCTTAATGTCCTCTAACCCCGTGTTCACATCCCTATACAAGTTGTGATGGTTGTTTCCAACAAAATTTCTGTCCCCGAGAAGCATAACACTGTTACTCCGTTTTTTTACGATTTTTGAGTTTTATGCATAATAATTATGTCATTCTCTACAAATCCATAATACTGTAACTAATAAAATCAACTTAACCTTAGAGTTTCTAAATTCTGCCAGGGTTGCGAGTTTGTCCGAAAGGGATATCGTGGCCCTGGCACACAGGCAAATGAAGGAACACGGGTGGGTTTTAGTCAGTAAAAGTCTGACACGCCCTCCCGCTCCGCCCAGAGCGGGAGAAGTTATTTGGGGTAAGGTTTCTAAATTGTATTACATATAATGTATTTCTAGGCAACATACTAAAGCATAATATTTTAAGTGATTAGGTATACGTTAAAAGTGCAACCAACATATTTTTAAGCTATATTAATTATTAACACAAGTTTTTGTTTTATACTATAAATATGTTAGTTTGTAAGGCATATTATTATGTCTATGGCCCATTGTAGCATGTTTTTTTTTTTTTTTAATACCAGGTTAATATTATAATTTAAATTTTACTGTATGTACTGAGATACATTATATTGGTGCTACATTTTCGATGAATTTCATGATAATTTTATTAGCATTTTACTGTATGACGTAGGGCACGGCGCGGCGCGGCGACGCAGCGATCTTATTTGACTGTTTTTAGTTACAGTTTTTTTTTTTAATTTCCCAAAAAAAATACCAGTATACTGTCAAATTGATCTCAATATGGTTACCTAATTAAAGTTGAAAACGTTCTCTCCAAAATTTTAACACATTTTATTTCACAGTTAAGATTGTCAGTTATTTTTGAGACAATACCTTCTCCTGTAAAGTTGAAATTTTGGTGCTTACAGTTGTATGGTTCTTAGCACGTTAAGCCGTTGGTCCCGGCTGTCATTTGTAGATCTTTGACAGTTGTTACGGGTCGTCAGAAGCCCAAAAGTCTGACAACCAGTCTTACCAAGGGATATCGTGTTACCCAGTAACTGAGTTGTGGAGGTCAGATAGGCAGTCGCTCCATGTAAAATACTGGTATTCAGCTGCATCCGGTTAGACTGGAAACCAACCCCAACATAGTTGGGAAAAGGCTAGGCAGATGATGATGACAGTTGTATGGTTCTCAGGCACAGATTTGTCACAAACATAATAATACCTATCATGATCACACTTCATACATGTATTGACGTTGTTTCAAACAAGTTTTTTTTAACTATTTTGTTTACATTTTCGATATTAGTGATATCAGTTTCCTTCAAGTTTTGTATACAAGTAATCTTCACAACATGTTGTAAGTGTAAGCGACAAACTAAAACAGTAGACACAATATGTAGAATACTCATGTTTATGTAGAAGTTTAGCAAACGTTACAGACCATCGGATTTGCAAAAGATTGTCCTCCTTAATGACTATTCATAATTTCAGCCGAAAGCCCTCCACTGCTGGACATAATATTACTGCCCCAAAGCCATAATTGCCACGCTTGGCAGGTGGGCTGGTGATTTCACTATGGTGTTAAAATGCATAGAGAACGCTGCTGCCCATTTTCTAGTAAGTCCGTTAGTCGCCTTTTATCACACCCACGGGAAGAAATAGGATGGTGCTATTCTTTACGTCCGGCACCACACGGCACTATTAGGTGACTATTATTTTTACTATCAATTGAGTATCAGTTCAATAATGTCAATTTGTTTGTCAATTATAGGTAAGATCAGACGTCAATTACAGGAAGGTCAACGAATTGAAATGATGATAGATTGACTGCCTAATGAACATCTAGGAGCGCGGCAAAGTCTCATGTGCTTACAATTTATTGGTTGTAGTTGTTACGAGGCGTCAGAAGCCCGAAACTTACAAAGGGGTATCATATTACCCAGTCACTGGGTCAGATAGGCAATCGCTCTATTTAAAAACAGATTTTCTCAACTCACAATTATATATACTCAACTTATATACATTTATAAAAAAAAAACATCTAATCATTTTTATTTTATCGTGTTTAGTTATCTATACCCATCACGTCTTCAGAGTTTCGCTAGCTAATTTAATTTGGCCCTGTATACTCGAACAAATGAAAAACAATACTGTCGGCATTCATTCATAATAATTATATCATTAATTGATTCAATAGTGGTTAAAAATCAAAATCAAAATATTTTATTTCACATAAACCTACATGGGCACTTATGAAACGTCCGGAGCTAGGTGCACGATTCCAATTGATCGTTCCCTATGGAGAAGAGCCGGCAAGAATATCCACGATTACTCTTTTAAAAAGAATGGGCATTTACAATGTTTTCAAGTTACAGTGTTAATAGGTATGGGAGGACCGGTTAGGCCCGTCAACAAGTACTTAACAAAATAGAAAATGGTTTACAAAGCTACTAAATATAATAAAAATAAAAACCTATTTAAACCAAATGACAAGATTGCCTAAACTGTAACAAATCTGAATTAATTTTCTGTCCACAAGCCACAAATAAATATTTTAAATTAAAATTGTAGGTGGCAAATAATGAAGAGATTATGTCAAGGAAGGTAAAAAAAATAAGCATCGTAATTTGGGAGCAGTTAATAGACATTTACATAGTTATGCCGTTAATGAGGTACCAGGGAAGCCACATGTGCAGAAGGAATTATTGCTAAACTTCCTTGTCTTCAACGTAGTCCTTAATCTTATATCAATTAGGTTATAACTAATAACCCATTTCAACCACGAGTCTTTTTTTTTATTTTTTTTTTTGGGTGGGAAATTATCAAATAACTTCTCCCGCTCTGGGCGGAGTGGGAGGGCGTGCCAGACTTTTACTGACTAAAACCCACCCGTGTTCCTTCCGTTGCCTGTGTGCCAGGGCCACGATATCCCTTTCGGACAAACTCGCAACCACGAGTCTGCATAATATTTACAACAATAACGACGCAGCATTATAAAATATTTATCTTTATAGCAACTGTATCTATTTATTGCTTCGATAAGTTCCTAGATTGTTGCCATGCTTATTATACGTACATTGGATATAATGCTGTCGTAAAAAGTCGGAAAATTGACCATCCCAATTCAGTAAGCAAACAAGCAAATACCTCTTCCAGCATGCATCATCACATTCATCACTTTTGCTCATCGCATGTCGGTCGGCCATAATAGGGGGAAATGCGGCTGGTGCCCATTCCATACAAACATGTTTTTTCATTTGTTCATACATCTGTTTTCTCCCTGGTTAAACAAAACTTATATATATGTCGCACTTATATATATGGCATATATATGTCGTACAAATCAATTGAGCTCGTATCGAAAAGAAACATTACAGCTTGTGGACTTTGATATTATTATAATATGTCTAGATAGTGTTGTGCTGTAAAAGAACTAAAACAAACAGGCCAACTTTGTTATGCTGGTGTGTGTGGCAGCTACGTCTTACACTCGCGCCACGTCATTGTGCTGTCATTATGTTATTCTAGTGTGCGTGTATTTTGCGACCAACAGTTGGACGCAATTTTTGTCGACGAGTTCATAGCTTTGACTGTCTATCTACACTAACATATTTATATCTTCGCTTGTAGGTATTATTTTTGTGTTAACCAATTGTATAATCATGCTGACCAAATAATTATTTTGTATTATGACTATTTATTTTGCAAAATAAAATATTATCAAGCTGACCGAATATGTACAAATTTTCTGGTAATAATTAGTTCATTTGCTAATCAAGTATTGCGACTATTTATTTTGACTGCCGATAAAATACATAGAATGTTGTTAAATAGAGTAAATTGCTGATTTTTCTGACTACCAATATTTAAATAAAATGTTTTAATTACTTCTCAAAAATAATTACTCTAGTGTCATTCCAGTATAGTTCCCCTCACTATTCACTACTTTGTAGGTGTGTATTTTAATGTTATTTTGTTGTAATGTGCGTTTTGTTTGTGCAGAATAAACCATTTTTCTTTCTTTCTTTATTTTCTTTATATTTTACTTCAGAGTAAGCCAGTGTTTAATAATTAGACATAGATACACAATTAAAAAAAAACTATTTTCAAATCCCTGGTTTAATTGGTTAAAAGAAAAACCAACAGCCAATCAAAATACTTGACAACACATTAAACTAAATGGGCTTTCTGAAACATGAAAACAGTACAAATAGTTCATGAAAACGTTGAAATTAATGACCATAGCTCACATGGGACTCATCAAAATGAGATTACATGGCCTAATCCCGACTAAAAATCTAATTTTATTGTTAGTATGTACTTTTAGGACTATAACCTCAATGTTTCAACATCTGACTAGCCTTTTCCTAACGCAGCTGAATAGTATTTTAAATGGAGCGACTGCCTAAAATGGATAACACGATACCCCTTGGTAAGACTAGTTGTCAGACTTTCGGGCTTCTGACGACCCGTAAGACTGTCAAAGATCCACGAATAACAGTATCAATGTTTTTGGATAATTAAGTAAGCAACAAACGACTTCATCAATATAGGTGGCTCTCGAAAAAAATACTCAAATTATAAATAATATAATAAGATAAAGAACAGATATTTTCTGAAGTTGATTGTTTAACGAAGAATAATTATTGTTAAACCAAATTGAAGTCTTTTAAAGCGTTTTTACATACAACATTATTTCAGAACATGTTAAAGTCTATAATAAGTTAATATGCATTTTCCACGATGACGAAAATGTCTCTAGAAAGTCGAGTATTTTCAAGTCAATGAAGTCCTACAAAATATGCTGACTGAAGATTTTTCGATAACAAGATAAAAATGTCAGAGAAGGCAGACGATAATAGATAAGGTTTGATGGGAACCAAACGATGTAATTTCTGCTTTAAGCCTTTGTTCTAAAGTCTATTCTTGTGTGATTTATTTACTTACATTCAATGTTGTTTAATTGTGTTTAAAATCACTTTATGGGTATAATGTTTCACCTATATTATAATCCAGTTCAAAAACAGAATAGACTCAGAACTATAATTAGAAATTATGAAAGAACATAAGTATTTTCATAAAAGAAACAAAATGATAATTTTAATCAAGGGAATTCCCAACAAACGATACGATAAGATACACAATAAATATAATACATTTGAAATTTCTAATATAACAGTATCTTGATGGAAGTCAAAGTCAACGTCATAATTTACAAAAAAATAGAATTGATTCTACTGGCCCCTTCCAAAAGGTAGGTTCGTATGGAGAGGAATGGGCAAGAAACTGCACCGTTACTCTTTTAAAACGTTTTACAATAAAATTCTATATTTAATGTACCTACCTAGGTACATTAAATATATAATTTTATTATTATATGTGAAGACAATCATCATCATCTGCCTAGCCTTTTCCCAACTATGTTGGGGTCGGCTTCCAGTCTAACCGGATGCAGCTGAATACCAGTGTTTTACATGGAGCGACTGCCTATCTGACCTCCACAACCCAGGAAGAATATGTAAAGACGATGCACATAGAATTAAATCACTATACCACAATAGGTAAAATGAATTAAGAAAGAAGACAGATAAATGAATTACAGATAAATTAGGACAAATTTTGATAAGATTTTGAGATACATCTCAAAACAGTCATCTTTCCCAAACGGATAGGGAATTTCTTCAGCCTATCTTTATCCACTGCTGAAGATGGGTGTCTTCCAAGCAGCGCCACAACACCCGCTTCTCCACAAATTTGCATCCAGTGTCCAGTCACCTTTTAAAGCTTTTAAAGGTGGTTAGTGGCACTTCGCCTAGCTAGGGGCCTAAAATGGACGTTTTGGCAGAATCATAATATGATTTGCGTACAATTCATATCCCGCAATTCATAATATGTTTGACAGTTTTGTATGGAGTTTCGTAAATTGGTCCACAAATTATGAATTGCTCTAATGAAGTCTAATTTCAAATAGCAGCTGTCAAACAGCTGAATGCGGGATGTATTAATTGTACGCAGATCAAATTATGATTCAGCCAAAGCGTCCATTTTAGGCCCCTGGTCTAATGATCTGCAATATATCAAAGGCCAGGTCCACTTTTACCCAAAAAATCTGCCTAACCTTATCCGAACTATGTTGGGGTCGGCTTCCAATCACAGTATGAACATTACATGAAGCGACTGCCTGTAACTGTACCCAGTAAATGCGATACCCCTTGGTAAGACTGGTTGTCAGTATTTTGGACTTCTGACGAACTCTAACGACTGTCATAGACCCACGAATGACAACCGGAACCAACTGCTTAACGTGCATGGTTTCCGAGGCACGGAGGAGTCTTGGTATATAAAGATTGTCACCCATCCACGGACCAACCCTGGAAAGCGTAGCTTAACCTGATGGATCTGTCTCATCATCATCATCATTATTGGCCTACAGAAGTCCACTGCTAGACATAAGTCTCTCCAATCGCACGCCATTGAACTTGACTCTCGGAAACTCTCATCCAGCAGTCACCAGCCACCCTGCGAAGATCGTCGCTTCACCTACCTGAGGGCGTCTTACCTTACGCTTGCTGAAATATCTAATGTGTCTGAAATTTGACTGTCATCATTCCTTAACACAGCGTGAGTACTACATAATTATGTACCAACTATAAAGCTACCATTTACTGGGTACGTCTTTCACTGACTTGAATTTGCCCCGGTGGCTGGTAGTATGTCATTCTCACTGTAATGTCTTGCTGATGGTGGCGCGTGTGTTGGATCATTTAGCTTCCTTCAAAATGGTTGAGCTGAACGGTGCTAATCCATGCGTCATGTTCGTGAACGGGCGCCGTCAGTAGGGACTGGTCATCTCTAAGGTGCCATGGCTTATTTTAATTTAATTGATGATATATTTTATTTATTTATCGTTTTATCACGGACGCTTTTAACGTTTTGCATCGTTCTCATCACATGTATAATTTCAACATGAATTATGTATCCTATATTTTGTAACCTTATGTTAATTTAAAAGAGTTTCCGTGGAGTTTCTCGGCCGTTCTTTTCCATAGGTATCTACTACGCTTTGGAATGGGCAACTAGCTTCATCTTTCTGACTGACCGACCTCTTGAAAATTCAAAAGTGCCTGTGATAGTTTTTTTTTTAATAAACGCTTTGAGTTTGAGTTTGAACACCATTGGCGGTAAAAATGAAATAAAAATCCTCTTAAAAGCACTATGCGAACAAAAAAAATTCCACCAAAATTCATGCCACATCGTTTTATGGATCCGGAAAGAAAGATGAATGACAAGGGTGGGCTTTCATCTCTATCCAAATGGCTTCAGAACCTGTCATGGCGGATTACTGAAAGAAAGAAAACAAAGAAAAATTATACGCAGTTTTTCCCTAAGAAGTGAAATATTGAAGTGGGCAGATTATGATAAAAGCTATGTACTCGTAGCTTCTAATTGTCTCACTGCACAGCAAAGGCAGAGGTGTTTTTTAACCGAATTCCAAAAAGGAGAAGGTCATCATGTTCGTCTGTATTTGTATTGTACAAGAACGTGCAACACTGTATTAAGACGAGGGATAACGTGCATGCAAAATAATCGCCTTGCAATAAAATTACCTGTAAGTCGCATGCGATTGTATTGAACGGAAAAACTTGCATTCATTATTATTGTATGCCATTTTATGGAAATTGCACGCGTGTTAATACTTGCATGCAATTATTGAATGTCAATAAAATTGAACGCGCTTTATGGCATGCAATTATTTCTCTTGAACGTTCCAGAAACTTGCACCTTGTTAATGGGGCTTTAAGCTAGTTTGTGGTTAGTTGCTTCGTGTAGAATAGAAAATAAATACTTAGATACAGATGCTGTGTCCCAAAGATACACAAAACCACAAACTACGAGAGCGATTAATTAAAATGTCACAATTGCTTATGGAACTGTGCCAACAGTTCAAGTAAAAGTTGAATCATTAAAACTGTTAGTTTCGACGTTTCAATTAACATGCTGATAAGGATGTACCATGAAATAATGAATGATGTGGAAGCTGGATTTGTTTAAAAAAACACTGGTTTCATGTTTGTTTTACAAGAATATTTTTGGACTTTTTTTTTAGAATCTATTTCTTTGTGTCACTTCTTATTGCGACAATTGATGATTGACAATCTGTTATTCATAGATTTTCTTGTTTCTCTTGAAATTCGTAGTTTGTGCATACGTTACTGATCTATTGTCTTTCTGTTTATTGTGTGTTTGTACCTTCATTGATTAATGAGATTAAAATGATGAATGATAGACTGAAATGATGTGCTATGGCAACGTTGAGGTTTAAAAGAAGATGTAGTGACAAAAATTAAAAGAGTATGCATAGATGGTTTGGTCATGTTGAGAGGATGAATGAAAGGCGACTAACAAAAGGTATTAACAAGGCAGATGTGAATGTAAACACTGGGAGGGTTTGCCCTAGGAGGATATATACACCATATATATACCAGAGAAGAAGTTTGCGCGCTTTGACTACACTTTTCTCCCTTCTCAACTCTCCCAGCCCTCCTTCTTATCTTATGTCTCACTTCCAGTATCTATGTTCTTCACACGCTAAGAATCTGCGTTCTTCCAACAATCTTCTTCTACTCTGTCCTTCTCATACTTCTGACTTTGTTCATTCTTCCTTTCATATTCAGGCCATTCTTCTCTGGAATGCGCTTCCTCTTGATGTCAGGACGGCCACCAGTCGGTATGCATTTAAGCGGAAATTGCAGAGTTATTTACAAAACAAATAGCGTAGAGTCATCTCAATTACTTCTTTTCCTTGAATTTGTATGTATATTTATATATATAATGTAGGTATATAAATATTATAGTAAATAATTATGTATGTATGTGTATTATAAGTCTTTAACCTATTTATGTACTTGTGCACCCGTTTTATTTATAATTAATTATGTTATAATTTAATATTTTTTAATATTATTATTTTCTCTCAATCAGAGCACCCGCCATCTTATCTCTTCACCATCCTTGGTTGACTGGTAGAGAATGCCTAAGGCATTAAGTCCGCCTTTGTACCTAATTGTGTGTGAGAAGTTTAAATAAATAAATAAATAAATATATAGTGACCTTATTGGTGATGTTCTTCAGAAAAGTCAGGTGCGTAGTACTCGCAACCAGCGGCGTGCGTGTATGACCAGATGTATGAACGTAAACGAAGCAAAAGGAGTATGTAAGGAGCGTATCAGGTAATGTTCTGTAGTCTTTGCTTACCCCCATGGGAAGAAGACGTGAGTTTATGTATGTGTATATATGTATGATTAATGAGAGTGGCTAAAATACTATGGTAAACTTTCATTTTCACTTGATTTACCAATAAAATGAAGAAACGGAGATAATTCAATTTCTGAAAAGATAGTTACAGTTATGAGATGGAAAGTTCCAAAACAAAGTTTCGCAATTCTGTTAATCAGAACTCCAAAGTAAGTTATGATAAAATTATAGGGTTGAACAACCCTTATAAAAAAAAACACAAGAGTTTTATTACGTAGCAGCCAGTAGTTTAATATGTTGGCTAAAAACAAAATAATTTATGGAAGCTATGAATGTAACTTTACCTACATTTCGCGAATTTCTTGTTGTTTTCTGCTTAACTGTCTAACGGTCCGTTTTATTGTAACAGATGGAGTTTTTTTTACTGTGAGGCAAATCGAGCAAGTCCAATCTCAAAAAAAAAAAAAACTCATTTATTTAAATTAGGCTATGAATCAGCAAAATGAAAGATTTAAGACGTAGGTCGCGCGAAAAAGTCACACGTCTCGTTTTCAACGATTGATACTATTTACGGACGAGACAATACTATTCAAATGTCATTGTCTACGAAAGAGAAACGTGAAAACTAAAAAATGCATCAGTTGTCAATACAAAAACGTTATAAGTGCCAGGAAATGTAAGACAGCTCTAATGCGCAAAAGCTTGTTGGGAATAGCACCCAGAATATATAATAAGTTACCTACCTGACTCCGTGAAACAACTAAAGATCTCATGATCTTTAGTTGTTTCACGGAGTCAGGTTTTAAGAAGAAATTATCTTATAGTGTAATTCATAAATTTTATTACACTGTAGATGAATTTCTTAATGACAATAATATTAATATAAATTGACCAAGCAATTAATGTGTGTGTTTTTGTTGTATATTGTGTAATTTGTTTATTGAATTGAATATTAATTAATCTAAAATACCACTGAATTTGTAATTAATTAATTTATTTATACAAAATGTTTCTGAATTTAATTTAAATAATATTATACCTACACTAACTAAAAAAATTGTACGCCGCTGGCAAAACAGAGAGTCAACTGAATTATTACTGAAGACCAAATGTACGTCATCATCTGCCTAGCCTGTTCGCAACTATGTCGGGGTCGGCTTCCAGTCTAACCGGATGCAGCTGAATACCAGTATTTTACATGGAGCGACTGCCTATCTGACCTCCACAACCCAGTTACTGGGTTACTTGGTAAGACTGGTTGTTAGACTTTTGGGCTTCTGACGACCCGTAACAACTGTCAAAGATCTACAAATGACAGCCGGGACCAACGGCTTAACGTGCTTTCCGAGGCACGGAGGAATCTTGGTATGAACAGATGGTCACCCATCCACGGCCCAACCGCGGCAAGCGTACCTTAACCTGATCGATCGACCCGTACGGCAGTTATTATTTAGCCACAAGCTCCTCCAAAGAAGACTGAAGATCAAATGTATGTACCTGTGTTTAGCAAATAAATATTCATTAATTCAACCTTTTGCCCCAATCGTTGTTCAAAATTACAGAAAACAGTCCTCTCAAAACTCCCGCGCTTCACCAAGCTTGCCCAAAAATTAGGCTGTGATAGACTGAATTGATTTAATAAATTAAAACATAGGCTGTGTTGAATCTGGGATAAGAACTGAAATTGGCAACCCGTCTTGAGCAAGCATGGTGATCCATGTTCGTGCCTTCTTTGAATGAGAAGAAGCCTTTGCCCAGCAGTGGGTCTGTAATAAGCTGGTATTATTATTAAGGCAATACCAAAATAAATTGGGGGCTTTTTCGTAACCATTTATTTTACTATTACCACATGTTTGGATTAATTCTTTGGATATATTATGTTTATGGACTATTTGATTTATACTCTGAATGAAGGAAAACAGAATTTGGTTAAACTTCTTCGATAGAATTTAATTCCGAAAAGATACTTTATTATATATTTTTTCCTGTAACTCTAAAATCCTAAGTAATTTCATTGCAAAAATGCATTCAAAATGTGCGCATTAGATAACTGAAAACTCTGGCTGAAAAGATTTTTGATAGCTTAATTTATTTTTAAACAATTTTTATTTGGTTTGGCGCCATAACGTTGTTGTATTTTGGTTCCAGCGCATTATTGCGCTCATTTATCGCATGTGGAAGTAATTGACTGTCACTTTCTTAAGGCCGCCCAGTTCGCTATGATTTATTTTTAACGTATCACCTTAAGGGCAGAAAAACCATACTTCGACCTTGTTAATGTCACCTAAATCAGATCTTTTATTACAGTTACATTTTATTACAATAGTTACCTAACAATTACTAACACGCAATGCTAGAATTAGGGGTTGACATTATATTAAGGGTGCCGTTTTGAAATATCGTGATTAATTTAGTGAAATTCGTGGTTATAAAGATAATTTGAGTAGTAAAATAGTAATGAAATTTTCCTGCGCACCTTAATTAATATTTTTATTATAGGAACTTAGTTTGAGTTTTGAGATTGTATAATGGTTGAAACTATTGTGTTATAATAGGGGTACAGCACGAAGAAGTGGTTTTTAGTGTAGTACCTATGAGTTTTGGTAGCAATTATATTTTTTTAAAGTGGGGATTTTCTTTTTGAAGTGGAAACTTCTGTAGCCGCGATTTTTGGTATAGGAAAATTTATGGGTTTGCGTCATTAAAAGAAAAAAAAAATTTGGTGCCATTTTCTGGCACAATATACCTTTGTATAGTTCTTTAAGTAAAATCTGCCGAAACCAACGTCTAATATTATTTCTTTCAACACCAAAAACCACGTTTGTAAACAAACTCAAACCGGGCATTAACTAAAAATACCTCCGCTCTGAAATCGGAATTGAATCCTTCCACAAATTATGTCAAAATATTTACATGAACTGATATTTGAAACATGCAAACGTAAACATTATTGTAAACGTTAATAAATTCAATATTAAAGATAATGGCGTCAGCTGCTTATTATAAGGTCATAATGCTGGTTAATTTCCAGCTCGGATAAATAATCTGTCTTTTTATAATGAAAATTCGGTAATCTTTCAGCTTAGGTAGTGGACTGAAAATAAATGAATGAACTTTGAAAAACTACTCTTTGGCCGATGCCTTTACCAATGAGGGTTTTCTGGCAGCACTGAGACCTCACTGAGACGTAAGGTCAGGACCTGTCAAAAGTGTCAAAGCACCTATTTATTTTCTTTAGTCGTGACATGGTCGTGACTGAATCATGAACGAATGAATGAAACCGAATTATGAACGTCATCATATATTTTAAATTCATTGTCGAAATAAAATACGTCTTATCAAAGCATAGTCATGCTGCGGCATACAGAGCCTTCCTCGTCTATTTCAATAACGCGTTCAGGGCGGTGTTGGGACTTTCCCGCTACTGCTTTTTAAAAGAGTGAGTAACCGTGGAGTTTATTGTCAGCTCTTCTTTATAGGAAACAACCACTTGGAACCGTGCACCTAGCTTCTGACGTTTCATAAGTGCCCATGAGGGTTATGTGAAATAAAATATTTTGATTTTGATTTTGAATAGTTGTGATTTGTACATAATACATTTCCAGTACATAATACGCCAGTTTCGAGTACTGCTAGTATTATTATAAATGTTAAATATATAATTATGGTAGTTATTGTTTACGTTTTTATTAGAGTAGTTAATACCACTGGCCTTGACTTTACTGGACTTAATTTATGATTTCGTGCTTATAAAAATGTGCTCTTTTTAGGGTTCCGTACCCATAGGATAAAACGGGAACCCTATTACTAAGGCTCCGCCGTCTGTCTGTCTGTCCGTCTGTCATCAGGCTGTATCTCATGAACCGTGATAGCTAGATAGTTGAAATAAAATTTTCACAGATGATGTATTTCTGTTGCCGCTATAACAACAAATACAAAAAAAAAACAGAATAAAATAAATTATTTAAGGGGGCTTTCATACAACAAACGTGATTTTTTTGCTCGTTTTTGCTTGATATTGATTACGGCAACAGGTAGACGCTTGAAATATTCACAGAATATTTAGTTATACTTTAAACATAAATAATTAAATTAAAATATAACAAATATTTAAGGGGGGTCCCATACAACAAACGTGATTTTTTTTGCCATTTTTATAGATGGTACGGAATCCTTCGTGCGCAAGTCCGATTCGCACTTGTTTTATTTTGTTTCCGGGTTAGAAAATCCCGCTCAGGCGCCAGAGGTCTACTTATCAAATAGCCAATTTCTCATTCCGACTACTTCTCTATGTGTCTACTTCGCTATCGGCCCACAGACTCTTACTGACTAAAAACCACTCCAGTGTTCCCTTCCCACAATTACACCGAGGATCATGGGATCAAGTGCGACCGCGCCAAGCGTAGCTTAACATTCGAACAACTCGTGCGACTGTTATCATTTAGCCACGAGTCGCTTCCGAGGTTATTCCAAAGCATAAAAAACTGATAAAGAACTTACTTATCAAAGACAAAACTGCCAAAATTGTCTGTCTCAGAACTTTGCATTGTTACAATAATTTCAAGTTTGTCTGAGCCAGACAGATGCACGACGCAACTGCTGTGTTGTTATTATGTAACAGATTGTTTTGGTGCTTCCACGCTAAATGACGTCTGTGAGACGTATTCACCAAGCAAACCAAGTCAGTAAGCATCTGTGATTAATAGATCTTGCATGTAAAAGAATTAGTTCATAATAATTTGAATGCTCACTTTGTTAATTAATAATAATTACTAAAAATATGTTACTAATAGGTTTAGGCATTTTAATCTGCTACAAAATAAAACATTTTTTTATTTTTATTAATTAAGGAACTAAACAAAATATAAACAGAAACATCACAAAAACCTCAATAGGTTTGTCAAAACCCTTTGAGTTAGTGTCGTGTAAAAAGCCTAGAAATAAAAATAATAGTGACAAAGACACATACAAACACAAGAACAAAGTGTTTTTATTACAATATAAGACTAAAAAAGTGGAACAGATTTGTATAAAGTGCAATAAACACTATTCTAAGTTTTAAAATAATTATCACATCAAAAAATTGGTTATATTATTAAAATTGCTTATTAGTCATAAAGACTAGATTGCAATTAATTATTAAGAATCTAGTAAGTACAAGAGAGGTACCGTACAAAATTTTATTTTAAAAGATTTTATTTTACAATTAGATTTTTTTTTGCACAAATCTTGATAGTTTTTTTTTATATTGTTAGTTTAAACGCTATTTTTGTATTTCTTATGCGTGTCCCAAACAAAATATTTTTCTTTCTTTCTTTTTCTTATACCACTTTGTATGCGTCATTAATATGTGTTGTACCCATGCTAAATTACAGCTTTCAAGTAGCAAGGGTCTCTGAGCTAAGCCGGTCACATGCAGACAGATGGACATGGCGAAACTATAAGGGTTCCTTGTTGACTACGAAACCCTAATAAAACGAGGACGGCGCGGGTTAATCGGAAAATGCATCATCATAAAACAGGATGATGCATTTTCAAAGAGAAACAAAGAAATAATGAACTGATGAGATGATCGGGCAATCCTTCTTTCAATTCCTAGGTTGGGTATGTAGCGTTTTTTTGATATTGTGTCATGAATGTTTTGATAACAGCCCATACCTACTATGTATGTATTTGCGCACCGTAAATTAGTGGCAACAGACACGCCAAAAATAGCTGATGGCATGAATGTGTAATACTTCTCTGCCACCTTCTTCGGGCAAAAAGGCGTGAAGCTATGTAAAATACATCGGTAACCCTTCCCAATATAGACAAATATTGCTACTTAAAACTCAGTACAAGTTTAACATGAAATTTTTTCCCGTCAATTGTGATAGAGGGCGCTGCGTAGCCAATTTCAACGCATTACACGAATGGGGATGTTTATATTATTTCTTTTTGCTACTAAAAGGTAGGCATAAAATAAAAGGATATTTAACATAACATAACATCACGCCTGTAATCCCCGAAGGGTTAGGCAGAGGTGTACCTATAGTAACACCCACATTTCGCCAGTTATGTTTAAGTCCCATGTAATAGGGGGCGAGCCTATTGTCATCACCCGGACACAAATCCATACTCCTGGCTGCTACTGAGAAATTCCTACTGGAAAATCCCAAAAAAAAAAAGAAAAGGATATTTCTGTTCCTGATATTACGTAATAATAATAATTAATATCCTTAATAGGGAAAATGCTTATGTTAAAGGGATCTACTATTAAGCTTTAACCAACGAGACATTTTTAATTGATAAACGATAAATGATTTTTGCCCGTTATGACATACGGTGCCGAAACGTGGACACTGACAGTCGGGCTGGTCCACAAATTCAAGGTCACTCAGCGTGCTATGTTCGGAGTTTCTTTGAAGGATAAGATCAGAAATGAAGTTATCCGGCAGATAACCGGAGTTACCGACATAGCTTGCAGAGTAAGCAAGCTAAAGTGGCAGTGGGCTGGCCATGTTTGTCGAAGTACCGATGGCCGGTGGAGCAGACGAGTCTTGGCGTGGAGACCGTGTATCGGCAAGCGTAGTGTGGGTCGTCCCCCAGCTAGATGGACCGACGCCCTTAAAAAGGTGGCTGGTACAGACTGGATGCTGACGGCGGAGGACAGGGAGTTGTGGCGCAGCCTGGGAGAGGCCTATGTCCAGCAGTGGACGGCTATAGGCTGAGTTGATTGATTGAAATGATTTTTTTTTCTGTAAGTAGGTTTGTACAAACACTTTTACACGTCAATCATAATAATTTAAAAACAAGATAAGGTCGGTGTTTCTCTGACTCTGACTATCTTACTACTCTGAGAAGAAAGGCCGAAACAAACTCAGAGGTAAGTCCAGACATAATCTTGGTCAGATCATGTGAAGGCAGAATTTCAGACATTAATCTACTTAGATTGGTGTCTGAAATGGTCTTTTGAGGAAAGGACCACACAGATTGATTGGACCTGTCCAGTCAGTGCACGCATTTGTCAGCAATCGTGTAGCTCAACTCAGAATTCAAGGAGCTCAACTATGCGACTAACAATACCAAAGAAAGGATATTTAAGTAGGCCGCATAAATTACGCAAACTGACCATGATTAAAGCTAACTGAGAAAAAAAAAACAATGACTCACACAGTCTTCACTAATGCACAATAATGAAAATAATACATACTCGTAGTAAACTCATATCTACTCGTATCGTGTAATTTAAAAATGGAACGATCTTTTACTCTGAAACATGGCAACCAAGGAGGTAACTTATCAAAGTTTTTATTTAAATTTCGAACTGGCTTGCAAATAGAAAGCTGTTTATTGAAAAAAAATAAATGAACACATTTGCACGTGAAAAATGATCGTTGTTCGTCATTGAATCTGGAATTTATAAATAATACTACTAGAACTACTACTACTAGAATAGCACTATACAAGCCTTGGTCGCAACCAGGCATTGATGGACTCACGTATACGTGCCTCGGCTTCGCCTCAACCCACATTTACACGTTCATCCGTCAATGCCCCTTTTGTCCGTCAGGCCGCTGCAGTCGGTAATGTACTATAAAACACCATTGATGGAGGGTCTTGTGGCTACGTAATAACAGCCGCACAGGTCGATTGATCAGGTTAAGCTACACTTGCCGCGGTTGAACCGTGTATGAGTAACCATCTTTACATACCAATACCCCTCCGTGCCTCGGAAAGCACGTTAAGCCATTGATCCCGGCTGTCATTCGTGGATCTTTAACGGTCGTTACGAGTCGTCAGAACTCCGAAAGTCTGACAACCAACCTTACCAAGGGGTATCGTATGACCTATTTACTGAGATGTGGAGGGCAGTCGCTCCATGTAAAATACTGGTATTTAGCTGCATCCAGACTGGAAGCCAATCCCAACATAGTTAGGGAAAGGATAGGCAGATAATTATACTTGAAACCCAGTGAAAGGGTTTCATGATAACCCATTCAATGGGTTCTATAGCTACTTGAAACCCAGTGACATGAAAAAATCATAATATTATGTTATTTCGATATCCGCCAAGCACACGGAGCATGACCAATTCTACCTAGGGACCATTTTGGTTACCATTTTAGAAAAACCCTATCGAAGACCCTTAGAATGGAAAGTGTTTTCGATAGGGTTTTTCTAAGCAGTTCATCAAAAACCCATACGGTGTGGGTAATTTTGAATGGCTTAAACTAACCCGTTAAAAAGGGTTACCCACACCGTATGGGTTTTTGATTAACCGCTTAGAAAAACCCTATCGAAAACCCTTTCAATGGGTATCCAAAACCACCAATATACAGTACCACCCACCAATATACAGACAGCTGTGCTGCTGGGGAGTTTGTTGCGCCACTTCTTCTTCCCAGCTAAAGCACTAGGAAGTAGTGAAGGGTGGGCGTTTTTGGGGGACTGTCTTATGTAATTTTTGACGTTCGAAAAGTGCTGATTCTCAGCCTAGTTTGAATAAATGACTTTTGATTTTGATTTGATTTTGACAGTGAGCAAGCGTAATAATGAATGGTCGTCGGTCCTCCGTTTGAGAACAAACTATTGTCAATTTGAGCACAATTACAAAATAGAGGCTGTTATAATTATGGACTATTTTCTCTTTTAATAATATTACTACATTCAGAAAGCGATACTTCTGGACATGGCTCGTACTGTTAGGAGATCCCTCTCTCTGCAGCCCTGAACGCCGGTAGCTTGGATCCTGTTCCCAATACCAGTGGGCTACAATTTTAATATTTTTAAATGTTTTTGCAATGTAAATGTAACTTATATCTAAATTAATATTGTAAATAGAAAAGATTTGATTTTTTCTATGATTGTTTGTTACGCTTTCACAATAAAACGGCTAAACGGATTTGGATGAGATTTGGCAAATGGATAGACCATGACCTGGGGACATAGAATACTTCTATCCCGATATTCCTACGGGATCGAGACTTATGTGGGTAAAATCAGGGGGCGCAGGTGTATTTACTTTACAAGGTACGAGCTGACGTAAATCCTACATCTCAAACCTCATATTTTGTCAAGAAAACATAATAATAACATGATCCTCTTTTTAAGAGGACCTGTACGCAAGGATGGATATCATTTTCAATGTCCTTTCTACAGTATAAGTTAAATAAAAACCTTTTAAAGCCTTTGTGGGGCATAAAACCGTTTTATCTATCTACGCTTATGCGAAGAATAAAAAAGATGTGTTCTTGAATATGTGGGTTAGGAAATTGTGGAGGAATTCAATGAGACTGGGCGAGATAAGACTGTTTTCTGTAAACTGGGCGAAATTGAATTCAAGCGATGTTAAATTTCATAAAAGAGGGTCTTATTGTGAGGAAAGTTTTGGGTATGAATGTGGACGATTATAAGAATAGGTCATGTTTTGATGGATATGTCCTGGGAAAGATGATAAGGCTTGATTTTCAACCGACTTTTTTTTGCGTTACGAAAACAAGCCCGATGATGATGAGTCAGAGATTTCCATGGTATCAGGAGTTGAATTAATAACGTAATCTAAGTATTTCCAAACACCAAGTTACATGTATTTAGTTCTTCTATATATGTATACCTATCTAGTCAATTTCAAAGTTTATCCCACGTAAAACATCGGTACGTAACCGAAATTACACTGGCCAGCAATAAAACCCTGTAACCAGGACCTAGATAGTTTCAGTTTAAAGCTAGTCATCCAATAAAGTCGGATCAAGTTGTAAAACAAACCGATAAAGTTAGTAGCAGATCAACAGAAGCCCCTTGTGGCTGAATTACTTCTGTTACTAGAAGTAGATATACAGATAGGTATAGGGCACGTGGCTAATCATAAGTTGGATAATATGTATAAAATAATGTCTTATGTTTTTAATTTTCAAACAAGATAACGTTTATATAATACTAGCTTTGGCCCGCGGCTTCGCGTCGATGTCGGAAAATATCCCTCGGGCACGTACTACCGGGATTAAAAGTTAAAAGTAGTATATTCCATGTGATAAGCCGCAAAAAATTAAATGTGTAGTTTACTAATAGATTAAGCGCCTACGCTTAATCTTTTTAGTTAGATAAGGTTTAATATAATGATGCGATTCTACCCGTGTTTTGATTAGGTAACTAATTTGAACAAAAACGGTTATTGTGGTATAATAGTTAGACTTAAAGCCTCGCGGACTTTTTTGTGAGTAATGATGAGTAGGTAGGTACTACTAGACATTTAATGCAGGCGGGACTTTGGAATCGCGGGTGATCAGAGTGCGGACACTGATTGCCCACCGAGCGATTTCAGGGAATACGGTCTCACTGTGATCATGTGCTGCCCGTGCATAGCGAGGCTCAGGGGAGACCTCTTTATAGTCTCCTCAGAGACGTGCCCTAACAGGCGTTGCACTAAGGAGGATCCGGATTGGTCTATTAAGAGGTAACGGGATCCCCTCCATGTGCTGCTGGTGATCACCGGGGTGGTTTTAGTGAGATAAGAATCCCACACTCGCTGGTCTTTTTCCCCAAAGTCCAGGTGCCTTTTGAAGGTTTCCCCCCGAAAACAAAAAAAAAAAAGGTACTATTAGACATGTAGTACATTTTTTTTACGAAATAATGACTTTTATAGGCAAATTTTTATACTTTGGATTACATTATTGTAATTTTCGTAGAGATCTCGAATTATTTTTGAAAATAAAATACAGCCCATGTTACTCGCTGATAACGTGGCTTTCTATAAGTAAAAGATTTTATTAATACTTCAATAGGTAACATCGATTTGCCTTTTGCTAGTAAAATTTTATTAATCATTGAAATACATTGCAAGCAAGTTTTGTATAATTTAAAAGCATTTTTTCAATTTTAAATATGTGAGTACCATGGAGCCGTTTAATATGTATGATGTATGTTGACTTAAAAAAGCCTGGCAGTTGAGAGTATGTCATGCTCACTTAAATGTCTCGCTGATGGTGGCGCGTATGTTGGATCATTCGGTTCCCTACAAGTGGTTGAGCTGGATGGTGCTGATCCACGCGTCATGTTCGCGTCTCTTATCTGGTCTTCTCTTATCTGCAGCCAGGTCTTATTTTGTAATCTTATTTTGAATTGTTTTTTTAATATTTTTTTTTTTTGTTTTTTACATTGTTCTCACATAGAAGCGACATGAATACCCAGGATTTTGTAATATCTTGATTTAAAAGAGTGTCCTTGGAGTTTCTTGCCTGTTCTTCTCCATAGAGATCTACGTTTTAGAATGGGGGAAATAGCTTCCACTTTCTGACTAACTGACCAGCTCTTTGACAATTTAAAAGTGCCTGTAAATGGTTTAATAGAAATAAATGCTTTGAGTTTGAGTTTAAATCAGTTAAGTCGTTTTAGAGTTTATCCATTACTAACAAATAAAACATCAAATCCTTTCGCTTTATAATATTAATATAGATTAGTTTTAATATTGTTATAGGCTAGCATTATTAAAATAATAATATGTAGGTACATGTATATAAAAAAGGAAGGAGAGAATCATAGGGCATCAAAAAATTTGTCCGCATCGCTGTTAATAGGAAAAATGCCCAAACGGCTGGCAGCATTGCAACAAGTTCAGTTTTTTTGTTTTAAAAAAAAACAAAAAAACAAAAACAAACAAGTTCACCAATAGCGGTTCTGACCACTAAGCCGCCGCAATAATAACACTACTGTATCTGTAGAGATAACGTGACACGGGGCGAGTTCCGAGTTGAATAACTTTGAAAAAAGTCTACCTATGCTTTTTTTCTGTAAAAGATCGCTTTTAGCGATAAGACCACCCATTGTGTCACCCTATGTAAAATATCAACATTTATATCTGTAACTTTTATGGTGTACACACGGCTACACATCAAGCTATACATTTCCAGTTTACGCTGATCTCGCACTGAACGGAAACCCTATACAATGCGAGATCAGCTTATACTGGAAAGGTATAGCTTGATGTGTAGCCGTGTGTACATAATAAAGAGTATTCTATTCTATTCTATTTGAAGCTAGAGGGGCTTTTTGGAACTTAGGTACATTACATAAATGTATAACAATACCAACCCAGTGATTGGTGAGGGTTGTCAGAAGTTCGGAAAATAATTATTGTCCTACTGCATGACAAAGGCAAACCAAGGCCAAGGCCAAGGAGGGGGAGGGGTGGGGGGGAGAGTTCAAGGCCTCTTTTACACAGAAGGCACTAGCATTGATCACCACGATTGTTCAACATGGGTTGGCGATTTCAGACTTATGTTAAGTATAAGTCCAGGTCTTCTCACGATTTTTTTTCTCTACCGATGTCAGTAATGTCCAAGATAAACGCAGAAATTAGAGAAACTTTTAGCTTTATAGATGTATGAAAAACAGGGTATAAAGTTCACTTATCCTTTAAAGAAAAGGGAGGATCCTCCGACCAGACGGGTGTTGTGTCTGGTGGGCTACTGCTCGATGGTTGATGTCGGGATGTTGTAAATATGCTAGTTGCGCGGTAAACTCCGCTTGCGCGATGCAGGATTTTGCGTGACGTCAGTCTGATGCAAAGTGCGTATGTGGCGTTGTCTATTTATTTATTTTAAATAGAACGGCCGAAGCCAATTACACTATTTAAACATAATATAATTATAAACATATCAAGATCTGAATAGGTGACTTAGAATGTGCAACAGTACGGCAAGATGGAACAGACATTACGTGGTGTTCTCTGCGACGACACTAATTGTCTGGTACAAACAGATTGCATATTTCATTATGCACATCAGGAACATCTATAGATTGAAATATCGCGATTTCCGGAGATGAGCAGGCACCTGCGATTTCTCTGATATTGCAAATATTCAGAGATGGCGGTAACAAGTTACCATAAGTCGCCTGCTTTATTTCCACCAACCACATATACCTATCTACACATATGGGTTGGTAGATGTCACATGTCTTTGAATTTTTGGTGCTAGGACAGGCCGGTTTTTTACGAAGTTTTCCTTCACCGTTTTGAGAGCAGTGGTGATTTAATTATTTACACAAAGTAAAGCGCCTGTCTGGGTATGACCTACAACTCGTAAGTCGCGGCAGTTGCCACTACGCCACCACCACTGCTCAATTAAAAAGACAAGTGATAATTATAAATCATGACTGTTGATTACAAGTTAGAGATAAACTACCATAACATGGCTCGCCCCTCCAAATTACTGTTTCAATATGTGTAGTCACATCCTTACTACAGAGTTTGTATGTAGAAAACTAGCCGATCGCGTAAGACAACGCACGTGTCGTTTTCTTAGAGTACGTCAGTGCAGTGCCATACTAATATTAATACGCGATTAATGACGCCACTAGTCGAGCAACAAATCCGTGATTTGTGTTTGTTTGACGGCCGTCTCATTACGCACTCATCCGTACAAATACTTTCAAACGCTTTGAAGTTTGGAGGGGCGGGCCATATTATCGTAGTTAATCTCTACTGTCATTCAAAGGGTTTATTCAGCTGCGTACATTCGGTCTTGAAATGTTTAAGTATCGTAACGTCATGCCTGTATTTCTAAAAGATAAAAGATAAAAAGACTTAATGTTCAACTAGGACTAGATTACATGACAAGGTTAGGCATTATGACAAGGGTTATATTTCCCGAAAGGTTAGGCAGAATGTGTGTGTAGTATACCTACATGTTGCCAGTATTGTTTAGGTCCCATGTAATAGCGGGCGAGCCTATTGCCGTCAACCGGGCTCAGATCCAGCCTTCGGGCTGCTACTGAGGACTTTTCAGATGGAAAAACCCAATAACACTCGTTGTATGTCGCAACTCTATTTAATTTACTGTGTACACATGAATGATGTTCCATGTGGTGACGGACGTAAAGAATAGCACCATCCTATTTCTTCCCGTGGGTATCGTAAAAGGCGACTAAGGGATTTACTAGAGAATGGGCAGCAGCTTTATGCATTTTTAACACCATACTGCGATCGCCAACCGGTCTGTCAAGCGTGGCGATTATGGTCCCCTCCTTTTAGGGGACGCCTATGTCCAGCAGAGGACGTCTTTCGGCTGAAATGATGAATGATGATGACATAAATAATAATATAAATAAACACTTTGCCTGACCTGGGAATCGAACTCAGAAAATTCTTAAGTTATCATCATCTGCCTAGCCTTTTCCCAACTACGTTGGGGTCGGCTTCCAGTCTAACTGAATGCAGCTGAATACCAGTATTTTACATGGAGCGACTATCTACATGACCTCCACAACCCAGTTACTGGGTAATACGATACCCCTTGGTAAGACTGGTCGTCAGACTTTCGGCCTTCTGATGACCCGTAACGACTGTCAAAGATGTACAAATAGCAGTCGGGACCAACGGCTTAACGTGCTTTCCGAAACACGGAGGGGTCTTGGTATTATAAAGATGGTCTCCCGTCCACGGACCAACCGCGGCAAGCATAGCTTAGCCACAAGCCACATTCCATTTTCATAATATAAAAACATTAAATTTTTAAGACAACTCATAATAGTGTATACTTAAAATCTAAATTTTTAAATATTTTTCTTTTCTATTATTATTTATGTATTGCTTGATTTTAAATTATTGTGATTAGATTATTTTACATCTTAATTTTTTTTTTTAAGATGGTTACGTCTTCAACATTGTTTTCTAGAAACAGTTTGCGTCAGACTTTTGTAAAAAACCGGCCAAGTGCGAGTCTGACTCGCGCACAAAGGGTTCCGTACCATTATCTATAAAAACGGCAAAAAAATCACGTTTCTTGTATGGGAGCCCCCTTAAATATTTATGTTATTCTGGTGTTTAGTATTTGTTGCTATAGCGGCAACAGAAATACATCATCTGTGAAAATTTCAACTGTCTAATTATCACGGTTCATGAGATACAGCCTGGTGATAGACGGACAGCCAAACAGACAGACAGACGGTGGAGCCTTAGTAATAGGGTTCCCGTTTTACCCTTTGGGTACGGAACCCTAAAAAGGCGCTGTCTGTAAAGTTTTTATGAAACGAATTATAATAAATCTTAACTAAGTCAAGAAGTTTTCTAATTGATTTCGAAAGTCGTTTGTCATCTTTTTGCTAAAGAATGTTTACAATATTGTAAAGAAACGTTTCGGGTAAAACAAATTATTATTGGATATTGGATATTAGCAATTATAAAGAAGCAAAATATTCTCTTATCAACTTAAAAATATTAAATTTATCGTAAGAATTTTCAAGTGATCACCATTCATTTTATACGCTGGTTGGACACAAAGATTGCCCAAAAGTTTACAGAGTAGTTGCTTCTGTCCGCGGCTTGGAGGATGGAGATCAGAAATTATCCCACGAGAACGAACTAACCTCTTGGTCTACCTGTGTCTCAAACATTGAAAGGGAGACAGACAGACCTTCGAAACTGGCAATAAAAGTTAATGGGAACATCAAGTCACATCATTCGTAACATCCTCTGCAGCATCGGTTGATTTTATAAATTTAAACCAAAATTGTTTAGTACATCGTTGGTTTACGTATATATAAAAAAACATCATTTAATTCAGGCGCATTATTACATTAAACAAAATTTCACAATACTGCAACTACGAGTATATAGATCAGAATAGAATAAAATGTCAACGCAATTAAAATAATCGAGTGAATAGGTACAAACTAAAAAGGTCACAGAATTAAAATTTAAACAAAATGTCAAATGCAATTAAAATAAACGCATGAGTAGGTACAAAATATAGGTCAGAATTGAAATTAAAATAAAATGTCAAATTTTGGTGACAAAATTAAATAAAAAATAAAAATTTAATTTAAAATAATCGGATTATGTGAGGCATGTCTGTTAGAGCATTTTCATATTATGTAAAGGCAGTCAAAACGGTCAGCGATCATTACCAGTAGGTCTACTTAACATGACGCTTTATATTTCTACTGTACTGTAGAATAGAAATCGCATGTCTACCGAAAATACTCTACTGTCTACACGGAAACGTCATTTTTAGGGTTCCGTACCCAAAGGGTAAAACGGGAACCCTATTACTAAGGCTCTGCCGTCTGTCTGTCTGTCCGTCCGTCACCACGCTGTATCTCTTGAACCGTGATAGCTAGACAGTTGAAATTTTCACAGATGATGTATTTCTGCTGCCGCTATAACAACAAATACTAAAAAACAGAATAAAATAAGTATTTAAGGGGGCTCCCCTACAACAAAAGTGATTTTTTTGCTCGATATTGATAACAACAACATGTAGACGCTTGAAATATTCACAGAATATTTAGTTATATATTCACTTTAAAAATAAATAATTAAATTAAAATAAAACAAATATTTAAGGGATTACAATTTTTTTCCCATACAACAAACGTGATTTTTTGCCATTTTTATAGATAATGGTACGGAACCCTTCGTGCGCGAGTCCGACTCGCACTTGGCCGGTTTTTTTGTCTATTCTTCCGTCGACAAAACGCTTCTATACGGTTCTCGTGCGAAGCCTTGGAGCTGGCCTGCACCCTGCGCACTAATGACACGCACCGCTTCCGCATGGTGGCGTGAATACAGTCAGTGTGCGCTTCCGCAAACATATGCACGAAACGCATTATGACCTAAAGAAAATTGTAATTAATTATTTCTCCTGGGTCTCGACATCCCATAATAATATTATAGTATTTAAGCTATCGGTTTCTTACAAGAGCCGAGCGGTGGCCGCCACATAGCGGCCGCAGTGACGGCGACTAACATGAAACTGATGAAAGTGAGGTTTGACTTTACCTTGTCAAAAAATGCTCTTAAGGAAAACACACGTACCAACTTATTTTTATAAATAACGTTTCAGTGACGTCATTCCTCGGTATAATGAAGACGCTATGTGGTTGCCACCGCTCTTCATGCAAAATATAGTTTGGATGACTGGCCTTAAGTTGTAATGGCAATCCTAATTGTCATTTGATTTAAATAGGTTTTTATTTTTATTATAATCGTAATATTTTTTACTTATAGATTATTTTTTAATTTGTGAATGTAAGAACGTTGTAGGCTTAATAGACTAGCTTTATAGACCATTTTCTATTTTGTTAAGTACCTGGTACTTGTTGACGGGCCTACACTGTCCTCCCATACCTATTAACTCTGTAATTTGAAAACATTGTAAACGCCCATTATTTTTAAAAGAGTAACCGTGGAGTTTCTTGCCGGCTCTTCTCCATAGGGAACGATCAATTGGAACCATGCACCTAGCTTCGGACGTTTCATAAGTGCCCATGTAGGTTTATGTGAAATAACATATTTTGATGAATTTGATTTTGTTGTGTTACTTCTTCTTTGTCGGTGCACTCTTGACAGAGCGGTGGTCATCACGTTGCAGTGAGATTTGGGACAGCCGTGATTTATCTCACGATGCGCCATCCTTCCCTGCTAGCTGTAACATGTGTGCATTCGTGGAATGCGCCGCCCACTTCGGATTTATTCTGGTCGGTACATCGCATGGGTGACCTGCCGCGTGCTCTCGTTCCTTGCACCTTGCCCTGCACTACAAGACGTTCTATGGAATAGTTTCCCCGTCATGACACATGCCCAAAGAATTAGAGTATTCGAGCCTGTACTAGATGCCAAGTTCTTCTTTCTTGTTGTGTTGTTTGTTGTGTTAAAACAACATCAAAGCAATATTGTAGCATATCAAATATTTTAGCAACCCTGGCAGTCTAATCCAAACTTAGCCCCAAGCAAAGCTCTAGGACTCGGATGTAACATAGACAATGTAAACAGTATTACAGGTGCCCAAGTCTGCTATTTTTATAAATTCAGTCATTCCAACACGATCCCATTGTTATGCCACTGTCATTTTGCTAAAAGTTCGTAATCTGGTAAATTCATAATGGTCGATCATTGGTCGGTCAATGTTCTCGTAATATAATAATTGTGTTTTTATAATGGCATTGTCGTATTGCCATTATTATAAAACCCATTAGTAGAAATGTCATTCATTTGTCATTATGTACGAGATTACCAATATATGCAATTTCTTTAAATGTAGTGTCAGTGGCCGACCATTGAAAAGTCATAATGACGCCATTATAATAGTAGATTACCAAACTTGTCAAAATCAACAATTATGAAATCAATGATCAACCATTCTGACACTATTGTAATAGCAGACTTGAGGCCCAGATGTAGCGGCACTCTAATTGAAAATGATTTTGAAGTATATTGCTAATCTAATTGTACGCTCAACAACGTAAATAACGCATTGAATGTTGTTGAACTGTCAAAATGAAGACCAATGCTACTGAATTTGATGATTGGTAATATATTATATTTGAGATTAATTACTTTTTGGTCTACGTTGTAAAATTTAATAATTTGTTAGTTTTGAAAAAGGTTTTAAGGTGTTTATACAGGGTTACTGGTAACTCGACGTATTCCTTGCACGACGTCATAGTAAGGTTAAAATGCAACAAATTAAGCCACTAAATGTTCTACCGAAATTCAGTAGCTTTTGAGTTTTTTTTTAAATAAAGTAATGATTTAATTAGTGATCTCTGCCAAGTTTTCGGCATTTTGGATTTTTTAATTATTAACAAAGATTTGCTACGGTATCTGCTATTATAAATAAATTAAATTCCAGTATAGCCGCACCGTAAATCATTTTTAAATTGTATTTTTCATAAAACAACTAAAAACCTAATTAACTCAAAAACTACTGAATTTCGGTAAAACAATTGGTAGCTTAATTTGTTGCATTTTAACCATCCTATGACGTCCTGCAAGGAATACGTCAAGGAATATATTTAACGCAAAATGAATTTATTTAACAACAAAATTATTAAAACTAATAATTAACAATAAAACGTTTTGATAATGTGATTCAGGCGTAATCCGTCTCACAATTAGAATTGTGGACGGGGCGCGCACTAGAATTGGACTGCCAAGGGGCGGGACAGGAGGGTTATGGGCAGTGTGATACGGGCACGTTCGTTGGGTAGCCATGTAGGCCTGGTTTACTTTTTAGGGTTCCGTACCCAAACGTTAAAACGGGAACCCCATTACTAAGGCTCCGCCGTCGGTCTGTCTGTCTGTATGTCCGTCTGTCACTAGGCTGTATCTCATGAACCGTGATTGTTAGTTAGTTGAAATTTTAACAGATGATGTATTTCTGTTGGCGCTATAACAACAAATACACAAAAAACAGAATAAAATGAATATTAAAGGGGGCTCCCGTACAACAAACGTGATTTTTTTGCTCGTTTCTGCTCGATATTGATAACGGCAACCAGTAGACGCTTGAAATATTGTCAGAATATTTAGTTATATATTCAATTAAAATAAAACAAATATTTAAGGGGGCTCCCATACAACAAACGTGATTTTTTTGCCATTTTTATAGATAATGGTACGGAAACCTTCGTGCGCGAGGCGGACTCGCACTTGGCCGGTTTTTTTTTCTCTTCAGCGCAGCCCCCGGCTGGTGCCCACCACTGTGGGGTCCGTCTGGTCAAGCGGGGGAAGTAAGGTGTATGTCTCCCCCCGCGACGTCTAAGAGGAGCGCGCGTGGAACATTGCGTGCCACCACCTCGAGTATTTTAAGAAGGGGGTAGCGGACTTCCCTGAGTCCGCCGTCCCTGGACCCATTTGGGGGGGCCAGAAGAGGGCATTATCTGCCCTCTACCAACGCACAACTTGTGCCTATGTGTGTGGATACATTGGTCTTAACGACAAGCGCAGCGGCACTGTTCCACAGAATCGCGATCTTTATGCCACGCCAGTGGTCTATCTCTGCTAGGTGAGACCTTCGATACCCTGGAGAAAGTCTAGTGCACGGCGGAAGACGACCAGCGACCGACTAAAGGCGCTCGCTGCTAAGGACGTAGATTGTCCCCCATTGCTCGGGGCACCGTCTTTTACAGACCGATCCCTTCCACAACTCACCTGATTCACTGAGTGGGGCGATAAGACCGCCCATTGTGTCACCCTATGTAAAATTTCAACATTTATATATCTGTAACTTTTATGGTGTACATAATAAAGAGTATTCTATTCTATTCTATTCTATGATGTCACTAAACGTTGCATTCCGTTTTACGTTATAAGTTGCTCACGCCGGAATTTAGTATGTATGTCGTCAAGCAGCTTAGTTGGTTAGAAAGAAAGAAAGAAGAAAGAAAAATAATTTTATTTGTCACAGAAAAAACGTGCATACAAAAACATATCTAATAAACTCGAAGGTAACATTACACAAATTAAACAGATCTACATATTATAATCACGAGCACAAAAAAACAAATAGTCGGCAGCTGCACGTCATGACTGTGACAAGAAGGCTTGCACTCAGCATGATGCCTATGGGGGACCCACAGCACAGCGCTGATTTTAAGTGGTCACCCGAAAAACACGTACGGAACCCAAGTCAGGTTTGATGAGTTGTACAGTAAATAGATAACAAAATAAAATAAGCAGTACTTAGAATAATATAATGCCTATACAACCAATAAATATAAGAATAAATATTATTAAATAACCTAAAAATAAATCTACAGGCATCAGGTTATAAGCCATGGGTATTATATTATAAGCCATGTTTTTGATGGGATTTCCCATCGTCAAAAGTTATGACCTTTCATACAAACTTACATCCTCTATTTAAAAGGGGTTATTTTAGGAGATGATAAAAATAATCCCTCCTTAGTGCTCACCTTCGTCATACGCCGCCCGCGCTCGCGCCCCCAGGGAACTCTTGAGCAGAAGGCTTAGGCTGTGCGTTATCTGTAAGTGAGTGAACTTAAGATTTATTTAAGTAGAAAGATAGAAAGTAAAGTTACACGCCAATGAGAGGAACTTACAACTTTTTCTCTAAGGTTGTAATGCATTGGAGAAAGCATCAGTGTTTGAAGTTAGAACCAGAGTGAATTAGAATTAGCAACATTTTTTTTTTGTTATAAAAACAAAAGATAACGTCACTTATTTTGAGTTGACATAAACAAACATTAATATCTGGACCCCGACAGCAGATAAAAGTGACTGATTGATATTTTTATCAATATAAGTACTTGTAATTATGCGTATAATGGTCATGAGTATATCTAGACGACCTCTGCGGGGGTCATTGAATAACATCACGGTAGTACTCCCCATAAGGGGTGGGGAGAAGGTTTAGTTAACACCCATTTTGACAGTTATAAGTCCTATATAAGAGCGGACGAGCCTAAATCTCATCTACGGGATGAGATTTAGGCTCGTCCGCAAGATACTGGACAAATTTCGCTCCGATTGTGTCAATGTCAAGTAACTTGGTATGGAGATGTACAAACGCGTGGGTAGACGCGTAACTTCGGTTCAGTCCTGCGCAGGGTGCACGTCAGTTTTAAAACCAGAGCTATATATAGCACTAAACGATAAATTCACTTGGAAAAAAACTTTTTACAAAAAAATAACAACCGACTACCAAAAATATTTTTTATTTTTCACTTTTTAGCGGGGCAGTTTTGAATTTATCTAAGTTACAATAGCCTAATGTTAACTGCTCATCACGTTTTACAAAATATTGTTTTTCCCGATGCTGGGACGTTGATTGTTGAG
This sequence comes from Tiliacea citrago, assembly GCA_963921375.1. Classification (NCBI taxonomy): domain Eukaryota; kingdom Metazoa; phylum Arthropoda; class Insecta; order Lepidoptera; family Noctuidae; genus Tiliacea; species Tiliacea citrago. The sequence continues at coordinate 2,945,884 of OY992802.1, forward strand.
GAGTTCTCCTGGTAAGAACCAGGAGAACTGCCACTCACCATATGCATAGTGACGAGCATAAATTGCTTAATCGCAACCCGTTAAATAGGGGTATTCATTATTATATTGTTCCGGTGGCCATATGTGGTCTCCATCATCAGTTCCACTTCACCAAATGGTGCTTTTCGAGAGCAAATGCACAAGTTACTATAAAAAATACCCAAATCGCTATAGGTTTGCCTATAAAATTTGAGGGTTTCACTCGATTTCCATGAGATCCCCGCATCTGATTTCGATCCTCATCTGATTCTGATTTGGTGGCAATGGGACCACCTCAGGATAATACCCTTTCAAACAAAAAAAGAATTTTCAAAATCGGTCCATAATTAATGGAGTAATCGCGTAACAAACATAAAAAAAAAAAAACATATCGCCAAATTGAGAACCTCCTCCTTTTTTGGAAGTCGGTTCAAAAATAGGCATAGGCGACTAGGGGCGTGAGGGCGCGAACCTTGCCTCTCTCTCACGCGTTCCGCCTCCTCCTTCGCGAGCATTATTGCTTCGCAGAATGTGGTGACGGCCTCCCTGCACTCTCGCTCCGAACCATGGCCTGAACCATGGCCACACGCGAGAAATCGCCGCCGCCGATTGCCTTTACGGGACACGGCGTTGCTCCGCCCAAGCCGAGTGGTGACACCCGGGCGTTTCCTCCCGCTTTATCCTGAACAGGAACTTCCCGAAACAACAGTGTTGCGAATTGTGGCGTGCCCAGCGCTGGGTTGCAACATTCACTCCATGAGATCCCGCTGGAGCTCTGTCCGCTGTGCCGTGATTTCTCGCGGCAGCGGAGTTTCATCCCGGCGTTTCACCTCCTCGCGGCACTCCCAGATGTGCGCGAGGACTTTTGCCTCCAGATCCCATGGCAGCAGTCCAGCAAGGTTTACTTCATGAAAGTTTGACAAAGCACTTTGAAAAAGCTCAATAACACTTTCACCGACTCACGAGTCTAACCCGGGAGCCTACGCTCCGCAGTAGTGAAAAAAACTATATATATAAAAAAAACCGACTACTAAAAAAACACTACAAAGTGAAAAATAACACAAGCTAAAACTGGTGTAATTATTTAACTAAAATGCAACCTAGAATCATAAAAAAATCAGTTTTGAATACGTAAACACTATGAAATCCAATGTTTTTCATTGTTCATTGTAAAAAAACGTTATAATGGAAACTTATTATGACATGCAGCTCGGAATACTAACCAACCAGAGCACCCTGATTGGGTAAAACACTATTAATCACAAGCTGAATTATTTTGAAGGATATTGCTAATCCATTGCTTCCTAGGTTCGAAAAATTAGTCTGCTCAACAATAATGAAATAATACATTCATTACTGCCGCGGTCTATAATGACTACTTTGCTGGTCGCGCTGATGATGGCCGACAGTGCAGCTCCAGGCCGACACAGCGCGGTCAGCGTGCAGCACTTGATGGACGAGCTGAGATAAAGGCCGAGACCGTAGGTCGAGGCCTTTACAGCGAGGACAGCAAGGGCTGCAATGATGGCCAAGCTGGAAGGCCTAGATCGTAGCTAGGCTAGCTCGAGGCAATCATAGCGTGACCAGCGAAGCAGTCATAGTGGGCCAAGGCTTGTATAGTGCTTTACTCAAAAATTCAAGTACCTAATCTAAATAAAACCAGCAAGTAATTTCAATAAAATATATATTAATTAACTAGAAATTTAATTAAAATGACAATTATGAAAACTACAGTTACTAAAATTCAACACCGACTTTCCCGGTTTGATATTACTAATACGAGTAGTTTGCGATAATTTTAATGCGGTGTTTGACTGCTGTATTATTTCTTCTGCATGTTCTTGAGCAGATGTTGAAGCTTCCTGGAACTCGTAAGACGTTGTTCGTTTTAAGTTTATACTTTGACCGATTTTTTGTGTAATTCTGTTTTTAACCGACTTCCAAAAAGGAGGAGGTTATATGTTCGGCTGTATGTTTGTTTTATGTATGTTCACCGATTACTCCGTCAATTGTGAACGGATTTTGAAAATTCTTTTTTTGTTTGGAAGAGTACGCTCCCGAGGTGGTCCCATTGCCACCAAATCAGGATCTGATGAGGGGATCCCATGGAAATCGAGGGAAATCCTCAAACTTTATATACATACCTATAGCGATTTGAGTATTTTTTGTAGTAACCCGTGCATTTGCTCTCGGAAAGCACCATTTGGTGAAGTGAAACTGATGATGAAGACCACTGATGGCCACCGGAACTACTTAATACTAAGTATTTCACCGTTGCGATTCGATTAGGCACTTTAATATGGTTGATAAGCAATTTATGCTCGTCAAAATGCATATGGTAAATTCACTATCAGTTCTCCTGGTTCGTACCAGGAGAACTCCTCAACAATTAACGCCCCTGCATCGGGAATACCAATATTTTGTAAAAGGTGAGGAGCATTTGACATTAGGCTATTGTTAATTAGATAAATTACAAACTGACCCACTAAAAAGTGAAAAATAAAAAACTTTTTACAAAAAAAAAATCAACCGACTTCCAAAAAAAACACTACAAAGTGAAAAATAACTTTAATTTCGGAAGTCGGTGGCAAAAAACTAAAATACAGAACCATAGACACCGACTTCCGAAATTAAAGTTATTTTTCACTTTGTAGTGTTTTTTTTGGAAGTCGGTTGATTTTTTTTTTGTAAAAAGTTTTTTTATTCTCCACCGATTCTTCTATGTACGAGTATATAGCTCTCAGCAACTCGATCGGATTTCCATCCTCCATGCCTTTTTAGTGTAATAAGATTGGCCCCAGTATCGGCAAGAATAGTGGCCAATGAACGCCGGAAACAATGACCTGTAAATTGTTCCGGATGGGGCAGTTCTAAGTATGTAGCAATTATTTTGGGCATTTGAGCAATTTTATGCCTTCCTAGCACTTGTTTGGTGCATTTGCAGTTTTAATAATTTGAAAAAAAAATCGGTCCGTTTTTACGTCAACTGGACGTAGTGCGTAATATTTTTGCACCACAGCAAATGAGGCGTCACGAACAACGAAAGTACGATCAATCTTCGTTTTTGTATCTTGCAACGTAATTATCATTACGTTGATGTGAGTTTCAATGTCATTAACTGTGACATTGGTAATTTCGATGCATCGACATGCACCGTAAATGCCAAAAATAAGAACCACCTGTAACAGTAACAAGTACGAGTATTATTTATGAGAACGTGTACAGTACAAATTTGGGTTTTTAGATATAAATACTTATTTTCACCGCTAAGTACTCAGAGTCGGGGGCTTCATTTATAAACTTTTCTACATTTTGTGATGTCAACACTTTAGATGTTTTACATTTATATCGTTTTAGCATACTCGTTAAATTGTGGTAATTTTTAATGTTCAAATTGTGCTTTATCAGAACCATGCATTTTAACATTGAATAGGTATTCCAGAGTGACGAAGGCTTCATTTTGTTGGAAAGATCATTAAAATACGCAAGAAAAACATTTTCGGATAAAGATTTAGATTTCCTACTGATTTTTCACTGCACAAATTTTTCATATGCAAGCTTATATTTTTCCTTTGAGTTTCGCGGTATTAAATTTTCAACCACTAATTTAGCCTCATCTTTAATGTCTGGCGGTGTTAAACACATTGAATCGGAAGAATTTTCGCTTTGAGAGCTCATTTTTAGCAAAAAAGTCACAAAATAAAAATAAAATTTTCGCTGAACCGCGCTTTTGTTACTTCTTTGTTTTTTTTTAACAATGGTAGTTGGAACTATACAGCCAAATATGGAATGAAATCTTTTTGTACCTACCTCTATAAATACAAACAGCTGTGTTTTAAATAAAATCTTTTTGCATTTGATTTTTTAAAACGTTGAAACGTCAAAATAGCGCCCGGCAATGTTTTGCCGGCTTGTTAGAGCGACCAGCAAAACTTTGCCGGCCACTCCTTGAAACAGAACGGCAAGGTCGACTTTGCTCAAAAAACAAGGTTGTCAAAATAATGACCACATTACATGCATTTTTGAGTAAAGTAAATAACGCAATTACCTTGCCGGTTTTCTAGTCTTATCAGCAGATTAAGCCAGATGTAAACCTTTTGCAGAGCTTAATAGTACATTACTGCAACGGCCAGCAAAAGAGGCATTGATGGACGAACGTGTATAAGTATACACATACGTGAGTTCATCAATGCCTGGTTGCGGCCAATGCGTTATAGTGCTTTTCTCAAATAATGCGCGGAAATTCAAACTAAGTAAATTATTTACAAATTCCAGATTTAATGACGAAAAACGATCATTTTCACGCGCCAATATGTTCATTTGTTTTTTTTTTCAAAAACAGCTTTCTATTTGCAAGACACATGGATGGACCTATAAAAAACTTGGACGGATTCTCGTTAACAGAAAACTGTGTCACTCAAAGTCAGTCAGCTCGCTGTACGTACAGGCGCCGCACGCACACATTCACAGCATACTCACCCATTACGCGTGCAAACGTCAACACAGTCGACACGTCCTACGCGGCAAAAAATTATTGAAATACAGCATGTCTTGTGTGGTGAAATGTTGTAAAAACCGTAGCGATCGAAAGAAAAAAAACCAGGAATCACGTTTCATAGGTAAATGAATAATTCAACAACTTAGTTCCCAATTTTATAGATTACAATAAATCTTCATTCACTAGAACAAAAAAAAATCATCACAAGGCCAGTGTTGTCAATATTCACGTGTGCAAATTACCCTAAATATATGGGAAATTTATGTTTCATTTAATCAATTCAACTTATTTAGGTTAATTATTACTAGTTATTGTATATTCTTCTTATTAGATTTCCTAAAGAAAATGAAGTATGGAGAAATTATTGGATTAAAAAAAAACATACTCAGCATTTGGGATGTTATACAATAGATACAGTAAATATTTTTTACAATTAAAATATTTTCAATTATTAACTATGTTGTTAATTGCACATATTTTCATAGGGAGATTTGGTTCTTACCATTAACTTGTTAAAATAGCACGGTATAATTCTGCCGACATTTTCAAGAAACTTGTCTCTCGACCTGTATTTGTCTTAAAATAAAACAATAATACATGGGTAAATTGGCTAACATGGCAACCCTAAATTCACTCACACTTAAGACTGTCGCCACCATTACGGGACACAGTTTTGTCTTAGCGGGAGTTCCGTCCGAGTTTTTTTATAGGTCCATGGCAAGACAGTTCGAAATTTAAATAAAACATTTGATAAGTTACCTCCTTGGTTGCCATGTTTCAGAGTAAAAAATCGTTCCATTTTTAAATTACACAATAAATATGAGTTTATTATGTAATTTATTTGGGCGACAGATATTAGGGATTTTCATACAACTTTCGGCGGCCGCTGCTCGCATGTATTTGGTCTGTACAGCAATTTTGATTTATTTCGAAGAAGGTTGTCAAAATAATGTTCAAACCAAGCATGTATGAGAAAAAATAATTAGTGCCTAGATCTGTTTAGATTGAAGGCTATCGTTATTAAAACTTGGATTTATAAAAAAAAAGGTTTTATAGGAATAATATTGTGTACCTAAATTTATCAAAACCCGGTAAGTCACACCCCTACTCGAAATTTAACTGTGAATGGGGTCAAATTTGAAATTAAAAGAATGCATTTATCTTTGTGTTTTCTAAATCAATGTAAGTCGCTAAAATCACTACTATAATAACTGTTAAAATCAATCATTTCTTTCATATCCCGGTATGTCCATTAAGGGGGATGCGCTAAGGAGCCCGCGAAATTCAAATTTTATTACGTTTTTTTTGCAATTTGCAGGTCTGTATCAGGTTGTATGTTGATCTAAATATGATTCGCGGCCGTAACAAATATGGCTTTACAGGATTATAATCATTAGAATCGGCAATTTAATTAACTCTTCGTAAAATCCTATTGAATGACTATTTCTTATCTCTCTAGTCTCTAGTAGTTTGGTTTTGATAAATTTAGGTACACAATATTATTCCTTTATAACCTTTTTTTTTATAAATCCAAGTTTTAATAACGATAGCCTTCAATCTAAACAGATCTAGGCACTAATTATTTTTTCTCATACATTCTTGGTTTGAAGATTATTTTGACAACCTTCTTCGAAATAAATCGAAATTGCTGTACAGACCAAATACATGCGAGCAGCGGCCGCCGTTAGCATACGTTTTTAAATTTGCTTCCAAAGTGGGAGGCAGTTCAAAAAACTGACGATAACTGACATCTACATCCAAAATTCAATTACACCAATCGTTAACGTATTATATGTATATCGTTACGTATTCACGTAAAACACACGGCCGTGTCCATGACACAGCCACACCCCGATTTTTAGCTTAATCTGGTAATATATTATTTTAATTTTTATTATAATAAACATATTGTCCTACACGAGTGATCGTTTGATAAAAAGCCTCATAACTTAGTAATCTATTGCCAAGAATATATCTCTTTAATTTCCTACTGTTCACTTAGAGTTAGAGTTGACTTACCGGGTTTTGATATTTAACTACACAATTTAAGGAGAGGTATTCATATATTATGTTATCACTTATCACAAAACGATATTTTTAATTCGAGTTTTTTTAAACAGTTTCCTAAGTTTTACAATCAATTTGATAAAATTATATTTTTTTCTTTTATTTCAGCCCCAGAACAAGATGGATAATAATTCCTTTGAGGCATGGGTCAGTACTCTTTTATTTTTAATAATCACGTACCTAATTAAAAAGTTACATTTAATAGCTTAGTAATTAACATTCGCATCTACCGTTCGTTGATCACGCTTATCATTCGTGGCATTCTTCGATTAAACGCTGGAGGCAAGTCTATTAATTTATAAACGTTGCAACAGTCTCTCCATTGTGAGTTTTTGACAGATTCGACATACAAAATCTGTCAAAACTGCGGGTTAATTGCGTAACATACATACAATGGCAACCGATCGCAATGCCTTTCATTTTGACAGTCCAGGCACGTTCATTGTGTTATTTACGTTGCTGAGCTGACGTTTTTTTCAAACCTAGGAAGCAATGGATTAGGAATTTTCGTCGAAATTCTCGGATTTAAATGACAGTGTGTGTATTTGTATTAGGGTGCTGGTCATACGATCAGTCCGAAGACATTTTTAAGAGGTTTAAAAGAAATGCTAGTTAAGTACGACCAACAATAAATAGCTATATAAATATAATAATTATGATAACAAACACTTACATCGTTTCAAGCACAATTACAATAGGTAGCGCCACTTATAAATTCTTACTCTATGTACTAAAAGTCTTAAGAATAATTATTATCTTCAAGAAGCCGTTACGTAAAAGATACGGGACAAACTCATTGTCTTTGTTAATCATGCTGAAATATTATTACTGCTTGGGGGAAGCCAACGTCCGAACGGCCAATGTTTTAATAATTTGCATGTTACTGTATTATAGCCACGGAGAAAGTGCTAAAATATTTGTAACATGCTATAAATTTACCACATTCTATGCAAACAAAGATACTTACATATTATATACAACATTATTTTTAGTACATGCGAAACCTGAATATAGTTTGTTCAGAATAAGGAACTGAATCGATTTCAATAATTTTTACACCATGTTATATTTTTCCGAAAAATATTTAAGTGTGATGGAAAATGTTATCACTATTTAACTTACAATCGCCGTACGGTTAGGTATCTACTGCCAAATTATTATCAATGAGCGCAAGACGACCCTGGAGGCGCGGGGGCGTAGTTAGCATGTTTTTGTACGGACAACTCGGTAACATAACAACCTTATAACTTTTTGCTTTTTCATGATACTGCTTTGAAATTTTGTACATAGATTCTTTACATAAAAATACTAGACACGTGTTTCGGGTTTCGCATATACTAAAACTAATATTGTATAATGTACAAGCCAATGTGATGTCGGTAATATTGATATTTTTCAATCACCATCATTGGCAGCCTTGTTCCACCGACTGCTTGGTTTAGACGTCTTCCCTTTTGTGCCATGCTTACCTAGTATGTGCGAGTCTCATCGAGGTCTTACATGCAATCTTTCATACATCGTCCTCCTATCTGGCTATTCCAACACTCCATCTACCGTTTCTTGGCAACCTTTCAGTTAGGGCTCTGCTCCAACTGCCATCATCACGTCTAGCCATGTATAATGTCCACCCACCTCCATTTCATGATTCTCAATACCAATGTTTAAACAATCAGCCTATAATGTTCCCACTGCTGGGACACAAGCCTCCACTCTGCGAGAGGGATTGGGCTGTAATCCACCACGCAGGCCCAGTGCGGGTTGGTAGATATCACATGTCTTTGATTTTTTTTGGCTCTAGGACATGCTGGTTTCCTCGCGAAGTTTTCTTTCACCATTTTGAGAGCTGTGGTGGTGAAATTATTTACACAATGTAAAGCGCCTGCCTAGGTTCGAACCCACGATACTACAACTCGTAAGTCGAGGCCGTTACCCCTGGACCACCACTGCTCTCATGTTTAAATGCGTCATCATACTCGTTTTGTTAACGAAATAATGCCAGAGTTGGTTCCAGAATTTTCAATTCTGTGTTCAATAATCATGTACTAATTGGAACTCCGGTTGTAAAACGAATCGGGATTCGTTTGTACCTAACATCACATGACATTAACGGTATTGTGAAATATCCTAATCTCCATAACTTTACGTTAAACGTAGCTGCAGAGAATACATCGCCAATTGTATTTTTGTTCTTGTGAATAGTTATAATATTGGTCAATCCATCTGTGGCTGGATCTCTTAAGGCGCAGATATTATAACAGTCTAGTGACTTTTAAATCTGTTATTACGTCTTCAAATAATGCACGTAAGTTATGCAAAAAATGTATATGTTAAACTAGAACGCGTACACATCATATTATTATGTGAATATTTAAGTATTGTAGTATTTTATTAAATTAATTCATGAAAAAATAATGTCTACCAAAAGCATAAAAAAAGAATCCCGCATTTATTTACTCAACTATCAGCAGTCAAGAGAACAGAATTGCGTGCTCAGTACAAAAATCAAATATGTTACATAAAATGTAAGACTGCTTTGATGTACAAAAGCTTCTTCGGAATTGCTCCGAGAATTTATAATAACATTCCTAATTCCATAAGGGTATTGCCACTGTCAAAATTTAAAAGCGTACTGCAGAAACTTCTTCTTGACAAATGCTTTTTAAACGATAAACAGTTATAATTATTAATGCTGTATTTAAAATTTTCACATCTATAATTTTTTTGTTAATGATTTTGGATGTTTGTTTTTATTAATGACATTTTTTTATTTTTTATTTTAGCATATTATTTACTTTGCATGTTACCACATTTGTATGTCTTAATTGCATACCTATGTTTAACAAATAAACTTTATGATTTATAAAAAACGATATTACTTTAAAACTAATTCAGATATTTTCATGTTTTTTTTTTTTTGTATGAACTTACTATTTTATTATCTACAGTAATATCTGTGGGGTTTTTACAAATATTTATATTGTCGATACTAAAAATAAATATTTCCTTTGAAACCAAACAGCAGCGCAGCGTGAGCGCGACGCGCATTTCTATGGTCAAGGTCAAGGGCGTTTACCCGACCCTTAACAAAACATAACGCTTGTATTCCCCCTAAAGAAGTAATTAGAACCAACATTTCGCCAGATATAATTAAGTTCTGTGTACAACAAGCCTCGTGCCCGATAGTTCCATACTTTCTTGATGCACACCTTCCTTAAAGGGATCACTAATTGTGTAAAATTTAACACTTTTAGATCGGTTTGAGCTATGCGTTGTATGTCAGTGAATTAATGAATCCTAATTAGAATATTATAAAGGCGAAAGCGATTTTGTTTGATACGCTTTCACGATAAAACAGCTAAACAGATTTAGATTAAATTTGGTACATGGGTAGACCATGACCTGAAGCAGGACATACAATTATTTTTATGCCGATTTTTCCACGGGATCGAGACTTAATCGGGTGATACCGCGGTAAGTAGAAGATTGGGAGAGACCTTTGTTGTTAACAATGTAAGTGCACTAAAAAAATCTGTTGTGGGTAACTGACAGGGTACATAAGGATATCCTAACCTATATTATAAATGCGAAAGAGAGTTTGTTTGTTTGTTACGCTTTCTCGCTGACGCTGACTGCTTTAACGGCTGAATGATCTCTGTAATATGGTCAGTTCTCTACACTACTTTACCCTTCTTACAAAGAAGAGAGGAAGAGAGGTCGGGTTATGAAGGTCACTGACTGTACGTTCCCTTGGGATACCTTCTGACCTCCACGCTGGCGAAGTCGCGAGTAAAAGCTACTACAGACATAATTACACCATAATTGTACTTCAGAGGCTGACAACAGGTAAACCGCTGTCACTGTCAGATTGCATGCAAAAGAAAGAGATGCGCGATGACACGACGTATGGCGTAAAAATGCAAATCCATCAAAATAATCCATCACTGGATGCAGTTCGGCATTTGCAATTTTATGGTATACTTTTAATTATAATTATAACTGTTAACGGAGGAATAAACTGCTTTTAAAAATACATAACAGTTGTCTTTGAAGATTTTGTTGATGTATTAAATTAGGTTTAATTATGTTTTGAGTTCCATCACCGTATGCACGAGACTTGAAAATATCATACTGTTTTTTTTTGGAAAAAATATTGACGTTTTAAGAGATACACTGCTATAAAAACCCACCTTTTTGACCATTTTCAAGAAATCTCCGCCTTAAATCAGACGGGAACAAAGTGTTACTTTATTAATCGACTAGTTTTTGCTCATGGCTTCCGTCCGCGTGAAAGTAAACTATACAAAAAACACATCCTATGGCTCATGGTAATAGTGTTGCTTTTTACCAGTAAAAGTTTTTTTTTGTAATTGGATCAGTGATTCCAGAGATTACGTTTTACAAACATAAATAAACAAACAATTTTACCTCTTTATAATGTTTAATACATATTATAAAGAGGGAAAATTGTTTGCATTCTTTTAGACTTACCTTTCCTCGTCCACCATGTTTTTATTTGACTCCAGCAGATTTTGTTTTTTTTTTTACATTATTAAGTTATCATTTCTTTAACATAAGAGAAAACTAAACGTAACCGAGTCTATATGTAAATTATCATCAAGTAATGAAACGAAAGTGTTCAAGTATAGTTTGCTCGTCAAGCTCCCCCGTCTTTTTGAGCAGCATTTTCTACGATAGCGACTGAAACTTTCGTGCAAATATGCGCCTTTCACATTTTGGTAAAAATTGGCATGAATCGTAAATACTTCTTGACAAATTCGACTACAAAGCTCGCCAGCCATTTTGCTTATTTCGCACGTAATCTTCGTGTTCCGCCCTTTCCACTCCAAATACAAGAGAGGTCCTTTCCGAATCTTCACTCATCTTTTCACGTGGCCGACTCTCTGAGGGTTATCTTTATCTCCCATGCCAGTAAATAATAGATAACCATAATGCTATATGACCTTTTCTGGGACTGTTTTTTGTTTCTTTGAAATATGAGGCATGAAATGAAAATGGACAGCACTCCAAAGGTTTGAAAGAGGATAATAATAGTGATGTAAAATAAAACCTAACTGATCTATGGTGTAAAAATCTCACCATGGAAACTTAAGTAAAGTGAACTGTCATTAGTGACATTCCCTCATTGACATAATTATAAACCTATGGACTTACCATACCTACAAAATTAGCATAACTACCTACAAAAATCGAGCACTTAAAATGGCCGTCTTTCGTACGGTTGTTACTGTGAGTGCGAGAGAGAAAGCAAGCAATCGTTTGACAGCACATTGCCGAGTTTAGTACCATAAAACTTTGCACTAAACATGGCGACCGTTCACGCATAGCTATGATTTTGACGACACACAAAAGTCTTGCAAAATTTAGTCCTTGACAAGCATTTTGATGTCTCTCTTTTCATAAGTAGCCGGAAATTGTAATGGCTCTTCGACTTCGATCGGGACACATTCCAATGAACAGTTTTGCGTTTCTCATGGGTAAAGTTGCTTCACCAAATTGTCCGGAGTGTAATATAGTGGAAGACACTTACTCATGGAGTGCATCCGGAACGAAGCCGAAAGAGCCACATTGTTATCGAAGTCACTGGATGTTGGAAGGTGTAATAGCATTCTTGCGTCCCCATTGTCAAAGGATGCAAGGCTCTTATTTAAGGTAGCAAAAGTAGGATTTAGATCATAAAGAATAATTGTTTGTACCGATGAGGGTGGCATAATCAGCTTATGATTAAACTCTCTATAAACAAAATAGAATTAAAAAAAAAAAAAAACTTTTTATGACGTGTCTGTGTCGATATGATAGATATTTGTATACTTCATATAGTAGAATATGCCATCTCCATAGTATGCCTACCTCAATTGCATCAGTTGGAGTGACAGATCATTTGAAGTTCACTTCACCCGAGTTTTCACTGGCATGTGGTATTTTTGCAGAATAGACCGGCAGTATGTTTTGGTGGGTCGGTCTATAAAAATACCGGCCAAGTGCGTGTCGGACCACGTACACGCATGAATTTATCCCCAAAATAAACTATAAATTGTAGTCGAAAAACATGTTGCCCCATACATTCTAAACGAAAATGTAAGTCGGTCGACTATTACTCGGTAGCTTGTAAAGCCTACTTAGCTGTGATAGTTTTCCTTATAACTTCGTTATTTATGCTATCGCCGTGATTTTTTTCACATGTCCTAAAACAACCATTCAACTGGCAGAGGCCAGGACACTTGACTCTAACAAAAATTTGCACTATAAAGTGTTATTGGGTTTTCCATTAGGAATTTCTCAGTAACAGACTGGGTTTTGGAAGTTGGTGGTGTGATATCCCCGTGTCTCGGAAAGTACGTTAAGCCGTTCAAAATCAAAATAAATTATATTTTATTTCACATAAACCTACATGGGCACTTATGAAACGTCAGAAGCTAGGTGCACGGTTCAAATTATTCGTTTCCTATGGAGAAGAGCCGGAAAGAAACACCACGGTAACGATTTCAAATGACAGTGTTATTAGTAGGTATGGGAGGACAGTGTAGGCCTTCTTTTTTTGGTTGGGAAATTATCAAATAACTTCTCCCGCTCTAGGCGGAGCGGAAGGGCGTGTCAGACTTTTACTGACTAAAACCCACCCGTGTTCCTTCAGTTGCCTGTCTGCCAGGGCCACGATATCCCTTTCGAACAAACTCGCAACCCTGGCAGGAGGACACTGTAGGCCTGTCAACAAGAACCAGCTAATAAACAAAATAGAAAAGGTTGGTCGCTGGTTTTGCGCCTGATCTCTCGCCGGCCGTGTCGAATTGCCATCCCATCGGACTATGAGAGCAAGAGAAGAGAGAGTGCACCTGTGTCTGCGCACAGACTTGCGCACTTTTATAACTCCCGCGCCGAAAGTTCATCTCGGTAGCCATCTTTTAATATTACGATGACCATAACAATACACGTTGACAATGTTTTAACATTTGAGGATCCTGAACAACCTATTCTCTGTTAAAGCTACTACAGGAAAAACATTAATTATGAGTCCAGTAAACAAACAAAGATATATTTATGGTCTATATAACAGCAGTAATTCAATAACGACACACTTTAGGTGATAACTGAATGATAATGGAGATACGGAAGTAATAGTATTGGTAGATTGGATTCAGTATTGGTCTCATATCGCATCCCTATGTCAATAATAAACGTAATTGATAATTACTGATTGACATTGACATACATTTTGTTTGGTGCTGTGATTGTGTTCTTGCGAATTATTTTTATTTCTACTGCGTTTTCCTGTTTGATTTTTCGACGACTTTGATTATGATTATGGACCCTGTAACCATACTGTGATCTTGGTCTCACATTGGAGTTTTTACCCGCCTCCCACGACGACACTGGCTTGCCAATGGATACCGTACCTGTTTCTTACGAAGGACCTGACACGAATATGGAACCTGATTTACACGCACTTACCAGCTTACCACGAAGCCATCTCCGTGTTAACTGTGGCGTGGATACACGAATACTTAAGAGATTTACCTTAAGCAATGTGGAAGTTCGGTCTATATTATATAAGGTGCTAACAAATTAGGTACCAATACTTTTAGAGCTGATAGTACTCGTCTCTAGGAGTAGACTTAAGTATGAAACATTGAAAAGTTTATGTTACTTTTTGGAGATAATTAGGGAAACAACGTTACTGCGTAAAAACACCCTGTTAATAGATAGTCAAGAATCCGTGAATAAGTCCTCTTTGATTATCTTATGAAACCTCTTGACGACGATGTTCACTTGACAGAAAGTGTGTCTTGTCAGTTAAAAGCACAGGATGATTATGTTTGGGCGAAATTTAATTTATTTATTTTGTTCCGTAAATTAAAACAAAAATATCATATAAAACGTTTTCTTAATTTCTATTTAAAGTTAATTGTTTTGATGTAATGTAACACCTCTTAAAATATTGGTACTTCATTTGTTAGCACCTTATATATATTTTCAGTAATAATATAAATATATAAAGAAAACATAACTGAGTTTCCCCTACTCACTTACAATGATTTAATATTATTTGCATGTAGAACATATCAACTAAAACAGGCACACTCTTATTTTGGACAGCATAATGAGAGCGCAAGGTTCTTATAGTATTGAAGTGTACCCCGAAAGAAGTAACATTGTTCTAGAAGGATCGGCTAATAACAGCATTTTAATTAGAGGGCGAATCAAAAGCCGACTTAAAAGTATATAGTATTACGTTTATATACCTAATTATTAAGAATGACGAAACTGGATTAGAAGCAATATGACAATATTGCTGTAATTGTATAATCTGGTCGGAGGACAGTAGGGTATTGCGCCCACGTAATGATAACTGTGTGGTTCTTGGGCTGAGCAAGGTTTCAATCAAATATAAATCCTAGATGACGTACTATAAGTGTGTTGTTTCTTAACCTTCAACTTTTATATATGATTTGTAAAAGTCCAACCGAGTTCTACGTAAAAAAATGTGGTTGTTTCTTTATTTATGATATCAACCCTAATGTCTATAATTTGATTTTTTCATGTTCGTCACTTGGCCAAAACCTCTTTATCAAATGGGCATTTCTCATTAGTAAGTTTGTATTTAAGGGGTAATCTTCAGAACTACTGATCCGATTCTGATAATTCTTTCACTAATGGGTAGCTACAGTATTGCCGAGTGTCATATGATGTGCTTTATGTAAAAAATTAAATTTCAAGCGGACGAAGTCGCTGGCAAACTAGCCGATAACAATATTCAATTCAATTCTTCTTAGCGATCTAGTCGATAAAAATCTTCATCATAATAAAATATTGCCCCTTTCTGATAGCCAGAAACACGAGGAAAGACGTAAAAATTACGAAACTGACGACCATAAATTCTCGCAATCCGAATTTTCATTTTGACGTGAATTTGCATAAACTGTTACAATTTATCGCTCGTTTCAGCGCCCGTCTTTACTAACGTTCGCAATTACGCCTCTTTTAAAGACCTATAGCAATTAAAAATAAAATACAGAAGTCTCACTTTTAACATTGGCTAAAGTTGCACATTTAGAGTTGTTTAAACAAGATCTATAAAATTATGTTTTTTTTTCTGTATTAAGGCGCAGATATATGATTTTAGTGACTTTTAAATCTGTTATTACTCCTTCATATAATGCAAGTAAGTTATGCAAAAAAATATATGTTAAACTAGAACGCATACACATCAATTCTATATGTGAATATTTAAGTAATGTACTAAAATACTTTATGAAATAAATTCAGGAAGTAATTTCTACCCAAAGCATAAAAAACGATATAACTTTCAAACTACTTAAGATATTTTCATGCATTTTTTTGTGTGAATATAATGTTTTATTATCTATAATTCTATCTGTGATTTTTTTTCAAATATTCATATTTTCGTTACTAAAAATAAATATTCCATATGAAAGTTATTGGTGGCGCGGCGTGAGCGTGACGCGCATTTGTATGGCTAAGGTTAACGGCGATTATCTGACCCTTAAATGCTACAAGGTATGAGCAGTGGTGGCCCGATGGGTAACGGCCACGACTTACCTACGATGTAGGTCATAGTTTCGAACCCTGGCGCTTTACTTTGTGTAAATTATTTCATCATTGCTCTCAAAACGCTGAAGGAAAACATCGTAAGGAAACCGGCATGTCTTGGACTTGGATTACGGCCCACTCCCTCTCACAGAGAAGAGGCCTGTGTCCCAGCAGAGGGAATATTATAGGCTGATCATGTTTCGCTATTTTGTTGTACTATAGAATTGTACTGTAAATCATCTATTTATTTTTTTATGACATAAAATCATAATATATCAAGTCATTTATTAAAACTAGGCTAAGAATAAGCACTTTTTGTTAGGGACCGTACAACCCCAGTTAAGGGTTAAGCCTTTCGAAGGGGTAACCCATTCAATGGGTTACCTTTATCATGATGTAACCCACTGAATGGGTTTCATACTAGAAACCCAATGAAAGGGTTACATGATAACCCATTGAATGGGTTCTATACCTACTTGAAACCCAGTGACATGAAAAAATCATAATATTATGTTATTTCGATATCCGCCCAACACGCGTAGCATGACCAATTCTATCTCTATTCTACCCAGGGACCATTTTGGTTACCACTTTAGAAAAACCGTATCGAAAACCCTTTCAATGGAACGGGTTTTCGATAGGGTTTTTCTAAGCAGTTAATCAAAAACACATACGGTGTGGGTAATTTTGAATGGCTTAAAGTAAGCCGTTCAAAAGGGGGGTTACCCATACCGTATGGGTTTATATCAAAAACCCTTTCAACGGGTAACCAAAATTTAATTTAAGCCGTTCAAAAGGGTTACCCATATCGTATGGGTTTTTGTTTAACCGCTTAGAAAAACCCTTTCAATGGGTAACAAAGTCAAAGTCAAAGTCAAAGTCAAACCATTTATTTCAAATAGGCACATAAGAGGCACTTTTGAACGTCAAAATTTACAAAAAAAATAGAATTGATTCTAGTTGCCCCTTCCAAAAGGTAGTTTCGTATGGAGAAGAATGGGCAAGAAACTCCACCGGTACTCTTTTAAAAATGTTTTACAATATTTTGTTTGATTACATTAATTATATGATTATATGTGAAGACGATGCACCTAGAATAAAATTACTATACCATAATAGGTAAAACGAATTAAAAACTAAGCAATGAAAAATAACTTAATTATTAGATAGATACGTGGTGTTCACATATTTACAAACATCATACAAGTATGTTTTTCTAAAAAAATAAGTCAGTGTGTGAGTATAGGTTATCACAGAATGTAAAATGAATATCATAAAAATAACAGATTTTACCATAAAAATAGCAACCAGTTTGATTTTGTCTAGACTCTAGATTGTCCTATGGAGCTGGACCAGCATGTTTCCAAGCATTCCTGTCCTGGATATAATCCTCTAACTTGTAATATGCTTGTTTACAAAGTGTACTTTTAATATGTGTTTTAAATTTTCTCTCATTTAATTTCAATATATCACAAGGTATTTTGTTGTAACTTTTAACACAGTACCCCATAAAAGATGTATGTACTTTAGATAATCTGAAAAATGGTTGATCTATTTTATCTTTATTTCTAGTATTAAAATTATGTCTATCGCTTATCTTGTTAAAAATATGTAGATTTTTCCTTACATACATAATATTTTCATAAATGAATTGGCAAGGTACCGTCATAATATTAATCCTTTTAAATAGTTCCCTAAGAGATTCGCGGCGACGGAGATTATAAATTGCTCTGACAGCTCTCTTTTGCAAAATAAAGATGGACTCAATGTCAGCAGCCCGACCCCACAGTAAAATGCCATACGACATAATGCTGTGGAAGTAACTAAAATAAACCAAACGCGCGGTTTCTATATCTGTTAGCTGTCTTATCTTTCTAACAGCATAAGCGGCCGAGCTTAGCCGCCCCGCCAGAGAGGTTATATGTGGTCCCCATTGCAGTTTCTCGTCTATAGTGATTCCTAGGAAAACCGTTTGATTAATAAATTCCAGTTTTTCTCCGTTCAATATGATATCACATTCGCTACTGCTTGCTGCTAACCAAAATGGTCCCTGCTTTTTGTACGTCAAAATTACATAAGACAGTCCCCCAAAACGCCCGCCCTTCACCACTTCGTAGTGCTTTAGCTGGGAAGAAGTGGCACAACAAACTCCCCAGCAGCACAGCTGTCTGTTCAGTTAGAAGAACCTGATTTTTCATAAAACTGTCAATGCCGTATCTACATATTTTAGTCTAGGTATCTATCTGTTATCACTTTTACCTTTCAAAGGAAAAGGCGTGCCGTCTGCTTATTTAACACGTAAATAACTAGTAATAACTGTCCCGATCCATTTCTATTTCTCTAGCAAAACTTTGTATTTATCTCTACTATACAGTGGTCCACCTGACTTAAATGGAGATTTATTTGTAAAAGTACGAAGGTCTTTGATTAGCGTGGCGTGTGGTCGCCTCATTTGCTCCTAAGCCGAGCTTGCCAGCGATAATTATTCCCGTTTACACTAATACTATGTAACTCCATTTGAAATAAGATTAGGCATTTAAATAAACCTTTTATACAGTCCGTTCAACCGATTTTGACTTCTATTGCGTTGGTGGCATGACAAATGGCAGCTGTAATAAACAATTGGTATTGTAACCACGTTTTTGCTTTTAATGCCTAAAATAAACGCTCGGCTTGGCGCCATAAGTTGAAAATCCAGCAGCATGCTTATACAGGGTCAAATTAAATTAGTTAGCGAAACTCCGGCAACGTGATGGATAAAGATATCTAAACATGATAAGATTAAAAAAAAAGTTTATTTTTGGGTCAACGACTGAAGGTATTTTAATAAGTAGATGCGGAGGAATGAGGAAAATGTCGTAAGGATAGTTTTGAGTAGAATGTCGATGGCTATAAAAGTAGGGGAAGACCAGAGAAACGATGGATGGACTGTCTCAAAGATGATAATTATGGCTAGAAAGGGGGTGACTACCGAGATGACGACTAATAAAGAAATAGGGGAGAAAGGGAAGGTGTTTATTTACTCAGTCTCATTTTAATCAGGTTTTTTTTGGGTAAACTTAACAGTGATTGGTATCGTAATATGAACACGATAAAACAAACTGATTTTTTCAAACTATACGTCAAGTAACTAAACTACAAGAGGTCGTTGATCCCAAAAAAATAATTATACCAACTTTTTTTTTGTCATGTTTAGATATCGATACTAATCACTTCTGTGGAGTTTTACTAACTAATTTAATTTAACCCTGAATGTAGGAATTCATTTGGGTGTCACTTAGTGTTAGTGGAATCGGGCATAAGTCTCACTTTGGAATAAATTTGAACTTTGAACTACAAAATTTCTAGAATGTGGATTCGAATTTTGAGTCAAAGGTAATTTCGTTTGAAAACCTTCCAGTCTGTATTGAATGGCGATTTATTGGATACTTTAGACCTCTTTTCTTGAAATTGGAATGTTGTCTGAGGCCGATGATAGAAAAATGATGCCATCATTGTTTAGCAAATAAATACAAGCTTATTTTGAAGGTATTATAAAAAATACTGACTGCCTCATTGGTCCAGTGGTCGCAAGCGCTACTGCTGAGTATGAGGTCCTGGGTTCGATTCCCGGGTTGGGCAAATTTCTCAGTAGCAGCTCGGAGTCTAGATTTGTGCCCGGTTGACAGTAATAAACTCGCCCCCTATTACATACATAACTGGCGAAATGTGGGTTTACCTACTAAGTGTACACCTCTGCCAAATCCTTCGGGGAATAGGGGCGTGATGTTGTTTATGTATAAAATACGGTAAAAAAATATATAGGTGTGTTTATTTTCTTCTGTTTTTGATATTTTTAAACCATTTCTGGCAAAAGTTCTCTCACGATATTTTTGAACCAGTTCTGGGAAAAGATCTCTCATGATATTTTTGAACCAGTTCTGGGAAAAGATCTCTCACGATAAAGGATATCGTGAGTGATCTTTTCCCAGAACTGATCCAAAACTTCCCGTTCGTTGTTTCAGCCAAGTTACACGGATAATTACAATATTACCAAGAATAACTAATGAAGTAGTTAATATTTTTGAACCAGATCTGGAAAAAGATCTCTCACGATATCCTTCAAAACTTTCCGTTCATTGTTTCAGCCAAGTTACTTAAATAATAATTACAATATTCCCAAGAATAACTAACGACGTAGTTATTAACCACGTATGTTATTAAGGCCTTCGAGTTATTTTGATCAGAAGTAAGACCGGTAACAGGCCATACCTAAGGGCGGTACCGCAGCCGTCACCGGGATGTCACCGAGAAACGAAATTATTCGAACCGAACTTGACGTCCCGGTGACGGCGATCGTTTATCTACCGAGACCGAACTTGAGAGTTCAGTATGATATGAGTTATGATTGGCAAAACAAAAGCCGCCCGCGAACGGTGCCGCCGCCGCGCACACTGGCCCGTCAGAATCTTCTGAGTTCTAACGTTCAAGAAAAATAAATAAAGAAAGAAAATATGTTTATTTAAAACATGACGTAAAGAACACAAATACAAAAAAAAACAAGTTGGGGGAAAATATGCGTCACGTCCACGCAAAACGGCCACAGCTCAGCATAATGAACACCGAACTATTCTAAACTACGGTGGCCGGGGATGATAGCGCTCAGGTGACAGATGGCCATAGTAAATGTATGTCGTTACTTCGACGCCGTCAGTCATCGCGTTCTCGGTGACGCACCAGTGACGGCTGCAGTACTTGCGTCAAGCCACACGTGCGTGAGTCTTCTGTTTCCGTCCGTCTCTCCACAAGTCGCGTCGAGCATTGCGGTGTTTCATGGCAAGCTCTAAACAACTTAAGCTGCATTCCGAATTAGGCCATAATCGCTCACAGCGCTCACATCAATAATTTGCGTTCCGATTTAGATACCATGATTATGACAGCTGACAGCTGTCAACTATTCGGAATGCTCGTGAACGCGCTCACGGTTGGATTACAGTATTTCAAAAATGCCACGTTAGTTTAAAGTATGATGCGACTCAAAACAAAACAGCACAACTGTCATTTTTGACAGCGCTCATGGTGATATTAATTTAGGGCATGGTCGGCGTTATCGTAAGATGGCGCATATCATGACGTCATTTATGACGACACTTGAAAATTTCACACAGTATGTTCTAATATAGCTGTTATAATACCAAATAATAAAAATAAAATAAAGTTAAAAATTTAAGCAGGTCCATAGAAGAAACGTGTTTTATCCGCGTTTTTTACTAAAGTAATTTAAAAAAATTGTAATGTTAAAAAATATTGTACGGTGGTACGGAATCTTTCGTGTGCGACTCACACTTGGCCGCTTTTTTCTATAAAACATTGTTAGCAAGAATAACTGTTCAAAGTACCAATAGCATAAATTTGTTGAATATATTTTTTTTCTTTGAAATGATGTTGTGTGTTGGAAAAATAAGTATATATATTTTTTTTTTCAATGAGAAGAAGAAAAAGCTTTGGTCTATGTGTTGTGAAAATATGTTTATTTGTATAAATGAATGCGGGGAATACGAAAGATGTATTTATTTAAATGTGCTGAATTTTCCGATGCCTATATTTTTTATCAAACCCAATAAAACAATTATTGAAAACCTCAACCTAAACTAATATTATCAAAAACCAATCTGCCTAGCCTTTTTACCAACTATGGTGGGGTCGGCTTCCAGTCTAACCAGATGCAGCTGAATACCAGTATTTTACATGGAGTGACTGCCAATCTTACTTCTACAACCCAGTTACTAATAATTAATGGGTAATTATCCTATATCCCTTGGTAAGACTGGTTGTCAGACTTTTGGGCGTCTGACTACCTGTAACGACTGTCAAAGATCCACAAATTACAGCCGGGAGAAATGGCTTAAAGTGCTTTCCGCGCCACGGAGGGGTCTTGGTATGTAAAGATGGTCACCCATCCACGGATCACCCGCGGCAAGCGTACCTTAACCTGATCGATCGACTCGTGCGACTGTTATTACTTAGCCACGAGCCCCTTCTAGAATTAATGAGTTTAATTTCTAAAATAATAAAAGGAATAAATAAACGAAATACATATGAAGACTAAACTTTCAAATGAACACGAACATTTTTGTAATAACTGTTAAATTGGTCGTATTTTTTCCGTGACTGCCTGGTTGGCCTTCTGGGGCCCAAGTCTGCTATTTTTATAAATTCAGTCATTCCAACACGATCCCATTGTCATGCCATTGTCATTTTGCTAAATGTTCGTAATCTGGTAAATTCATAATGGTCGATCAATGTTCTCGTAATATAATTGTGTTATTATAATGGCATTGTCGTATTGCCATTATTATAAAACCCATTAGTAGAAATGTCATTCATTTGTCATTATGTACGAGATTACCAATATATGCAATTTCTTTCAATGTAGTATCAGTGGCCGACCATTGGAAAGTCATAATAACGCCACTATAATAGTAGATTACCAAACTTATCAAAATCAACAATTATGAAATCAATGATCGACCATTCTGACACTATTGTAATAGCAGACTTGAGGCCCTAGGGCCCAAGTCTGCTATTTTTATAAATTCAGTCATTCCAACACGATCCCATTGTCATGCCATTGTCATTTTGCTAAAAGTTCGTAATCTGGCAAATTCATAATGGTCGATCATTTTCTTTGCAATTTCATTCAATGTAGTGTCAGTTGCCGACCATTGGAAAGTCATAATGACGCCATTATGATAGTAGATTACCAAACCTGTCAAAATCAACAATTATGAAATCAATGATCGACCATTCTGACACTATTGTAATAGCAGACTTGAGGCCCTGGTCGCAAGCGCTACTGCCGAACATGAGGTCCTAGGTTCGATTTCCAGGTCGGGCTAAAATCTACTGGGTTTTTCCGTTAGGAATTTTCAGTAGCAGCCCGAAGTCTGGATTTGTGCCCGGTTTATGGCAATAGGCTCGCCCCCTATTACTTAGGACTTAAAATAACTGGCGCAATTTGGGTGTACATCTCTGCCTATCCTTTCGAGGAAAAAAAGCGTGATGTGATCCACCTATGTATTTTTTTCTGCAAAGTGTTTGTACAGGTGGCGTTATATAACCAAAATCAAAAGTCATTTATTCAAACTAGACTGAGAATCAGCACTTTTCGAACGTCAAAAATTACATAAGACAGTCCCCCAAAAACGCCCACCCTTCACCACTTTCTAGTGCTTTAGCTGGGAAGAAGAAGTGGCGCAACAAACTCCCCAGCAGCACAGCTGTCTGTTCAAATATAAAACATGAATCTATACAATAAAATGTAAAAGAATTTGCATTACGCATCACAACATTAAATTAAATTATTTGCCTTATGTTAGCTAGCACACGCCACTATACCAAAAAAAAAAACATAAAAATCGTCGAAAACTATACTCAAGCAGAAATAAAGTAAACAGAACGTACCTAAATAAAAGCCTCCAGGCATAATGGGCGTGCCCGCCCACACAAAGCTATAGCTGCAACTCGAAGTCAAAAATGATAAACTAGCACCATCGTAGTAAAATAAAAAACATTTAATCATTAATAACAATAATAAAACCATGGTCAGCAAGACGTCCAGTCACCACAAGCAGCACCCGTTCACGAGCATAACGCAAAGATCAGCCATCAACCAACCCCTCGCCATATTTGAGGGAAGGAGGCAACCCGACCCGCGACGCTACCGCAAGCAATGACATCTAAGGGAGCATGACGAACTTGCTGCCGGTTGCTCAGGCAAGAATAAAATAATCAATTGTCTAGGTCGCTAGCTAACCACTCATTGCAATACATTTCATAAAAAAAAACATTTTCATGAGTATATTATGTCACTAGTAAATAAAAATAAATTGACTTAGTCAAATAAAAAATAAAGAATTATATGAACTCATATAACCTGTCAGTAGTTACGCTAATTCTGGAGAAAGAACATGAACATTGTCTTGACTTAATCACAGCGACCAACTATTCTTATCGTTTAAGTAGTCATTGATAGAATAGTATGCCTTTGAACAAAGATTGGATTTAACTTTAACTTTAAACGCATTAAAAGGCAAATCTAACAAAGAAGAGGGTAGCTTGTTATAAAAAGTTATACCAAGTCCAACAAATGAGTTATGAACCTTATGAAGCCGGTGAAAAGGAGCACGTAATTTATCCTTATTTCTGGTGTTCATATTGTGAATATCACTGTTTTTAGTGTATAAGTGCATATTTTGCCTAACATATAAGATGTTGGCGAAGATGAATTGTGATGCCGCCGTCAGTATACCAATATCTTTAAAAAAATCTCTTAGAGAAACTCTGGCACCCAGCTGGTAAATTGCTCGAACAGCTCGTTTTTGGAGTGCAAATATATTTTGAATGTCAGCTGCTTTACCCCACAGCAGAATACAGTAGGATATAACGCTATGAAAATAACTAAAATAGACTAATCAGGCTGTATCAACGTCAGTGTATTGTCTTACTTTCCTGATGGCGTATGCGGCCGAACTGAGCCTTCCCACTAGGCTTGATATATGAGGTCCCCACTGAAGTTTGGCATCTACTGTTATATCCAGAAACACTGCCGAGTCTACAGTTTCAAGCACCTCTTTATCTAAAACGATGTTGGGACCTAAATTTCTAACATTCGGTAAGGCAAACTTTATACATTTCGTTTTTTTGGCATTGAGAACTAAATTATTTGTCGTAAACCAATCCGTAACCATTGAGAGTGCAATGTTTACATCGTCAAAATCTTGTCCATTCCGGTCTACTTTAAAAATAAGAGAGGTATCATCTGCAAACAGTACAACGTCACAGACACCCTTTATATAGAATGGTAAATCGTTAATATACACTAAGAATAAGAATGGGCCTAGAATTGAGCCTTGAGGTACACCTAACTGAACTGGTAGCTCGGAAGATTTCACACCATCAACATCTACACATTGGAACCTATTATACAAATAAGAATTTATTACTTTAAGAGCTTCATTTTGGACGCCGTAATGATGTAGTTTACGCAAAAGCGTGTCATGGTGCACGCAATCAAAGGCTTTGGAGAGATCACAGAAAACGAGTTTTCGCGAGTTTTCCCATGCGTTAAATATGTGTTTCAGCAGTGCAACACCCGCATCTGTAGTCGAAAGACCTTTTGTAAAGCCATATTGTTCATTGTGAAGGAGGCTGTTTATATTAAAATGTCTTAGCAACTGCTTGAGTATTAACTTTTCAAATATTTTGCTAAAAGCAGGTAAGATAGAAATAGGCCTGAAATTGCCAACGTCATTTTTATTACCTGATTTAAATAAAGGTATGACTTTACTACTCTTCATAAGGTCAAGAAAAGTTCCTAAATCAACACATTTATTAAAAGAAACAGCTAGATAGGGGGCTACGATGTCTATTATATTACTTAATAGTTTAATGGAGATGCCCCAGTAATCACCAGTGTTTTTAGATTTAAGTGTGATAAAAACATTAACTACATCATGAGGTGTTACATGTTCGAAGCTAAATAAACGACTACATTTAGGCACACTACTATGCAAAAGATTTTCAGCTTTAGACAGGGATGAATTTAAGGAGCGAGTCGTAGTTATAGGTATGTTGGCAAAAAACTCATTGAATGCTTCAGCTACGTCAGCTGCATTATTAACTAATTTGTTTTCGACCATAATTTCTAGTTGTTTTTCTTGTTTAACAGACTTACCAGTTTCATTGTTAATAATTTTCCAAGTGGTTTTTACTTTATTATTAGATTTTTTAATTGTATCGCTTAAAAATTTAGTTTAGCAAAAACACAAATCTTTTCAAATAATTTTGAATAATTTTTGACATACTCTAGAAAAGGAGTATCAAACCTGTTTTTTTTCAAACCATATAACTCGTATAGTCTCGCTCTACTTTTATAAATACCTGGGGTAGCCCATTGATTAAAGCCAACGGAGGTACCATTAATGTTAATGGATTTGGTCTTGAAAGTAGATTGGTACTCCTTTTGCACAACATCAAAAAGGGCTCCATAGATGTCATTACGATTCTCGTGTTCTACTATAGATGGTGTAATTTTATGTGCTATATTATTTTTAAACTTGTTGCAACGACTAGCTGTATAAGGCCTGCATTTTATTTTATGCGTATTTTTACGTAATGGCATAGGGAAGCTAGCTAGTAAACCACAGTGGTCAGACGTTAAGTCACTTAACACAAATTTATTTTTGGCATCACAATCACTAAATACGAGTATGTTATCTAGACAAGTCGACGAAGATGCCGTGATCCTAGTAGGTTCAAAAAACAAGTTACTTAAATTATAAGACCTAAACAGATTGAGTAGTCTAATACTTAATGGAGTAACATCTAAAATATTAATATTAAAATCTCCACATAAAATTATACTTTTATTACTAGACTTTAACCCATTCAGTGAATCCTCCATTACTGATTCAAAACGAACAAAATCCCCAGAGGGGGGTCGATAAACGCAAATTATAACGTATCGCTCGAGTTCAACACAAGACAACTCAATAGTACGCTCGATGGAAAGATTAACTAAATCTAAGCGTTGTTTACATTTCAACATATTTGAAACAAGAACTAAAGATCCACCGCTAATAGCACTTTTCCTTACAAATGCACTTACATATAGTTTCTGCCTACCCCCATGGGAAGCAGGCGTGAGTTTAAGTATATATGTATAATTAGAAAATTTTAAGTGAAGCAAACTGGATTAAAAATGAAGTTACGTTCCAGCCGTTAGTATGTATTTAAAACAACAACGTTGTTACAAAAACACTTCGTACTCGTACAAAGTTAATTCGTATGTGGTTTAATATTAACATAATCTAGTAGCTTTACACCGAGCAGTTTGTTCGGACTTGATTTAATTTTCTGTGATTATAGCTTTAGTTTGTTTTAAATTGTTCTAGATTTTTGGTATTTTGATGCCATGGAGTCTTCTTTATGATTTTTTTTTTAAACTTTACCCCACACTAGGAATTTCTCCTGTATCGTGGGTGCGTTTACAAACATTTAAACTCAGATACACAAACAGCCAGACCCGGAACAACTACTTATAGGTCATACAAATACTTGTTCCGTGCGTGAATCGAACCCGCGACACGCAGCGCAGCAGTCAATCGCTTAACCACTGCGCCAACCGTGCCGAATCGAGCGTATCACACGCTCCGTATTATTAGTCGAGTCGTTGAGGTCCTTAAGGCGCTACCCCGATGAAAACCTTACGATAATGCGTTTTTCGGCTACTTCGCCATTGTGTCGGATGGTAGTGACGGTACCAAGAGCTCCTGCGCGTACGCACTCATTCACAGGTTTGTATACTAATGGTAACCACAAATAAAGCGCGCGTCGCTTCGTGATATAAAAATACTGTAGTCGGATTGGAAATACAGACCTCATCTAGTTTTAAAACATAATTTCGTTTTTTTTTAAAGCAAAAACTTTTATTATAATTTTTAGTTACCTATTGTATTTTTGTATTTTAATATTCTATCTGTGTGTTATTATGTATTTTAAATTTTAATATTCTATCTGTTATTATGTTGATGCCGATGGTATTTAAGAGTATGTGTCTGTATGGTATGGGTGTAATAATTGCCAGAAAGAAAATGATATTTAAAATAAAGATAAAAATAAAGATAAAATAGATCAACCATTTTTCAGATTATCTAAAGTACATATATCTTTTATGGGGTACTGTGTTAAAAGTTACAACAAAATACCTTGTGATATATTGAAATTAAATGAGAGAAAATTTAAAACACATATTAAAAGTACACTTTGTAAACAAGCATATTACAAGTTAGAGGATTATATCCAGGACAGGAATGCTTGGAAACATGCTGGTCCAGCTCCATAGGACAATCTAGAGTCTAGACAAAATCAAACTGGTTGCTATTTTTATGGTAAAATCTGTTATTTTTATGATATTGATTTTACATTCTGTGATAACCTATACTGACACACTGACGTATTTTTTTATTTTCTTAGAAAAACATACTTTTATGATGTTTGTAAATATGTGAACACCATGTATCTATCTAATAATTAAGTTATTTTTCATTGCTTAGTTTTTAATTCGGTTTACCTATTATGGTATAGTAATTTTATTCTAGGTGCATCGTCTTCACATATGTATAATCATATAATTAATGTAATCAATCAAAATATTGTAAAACATTTTTAAAAGAGTACCGGTGGAGTTTCTTGCCCATTCTTCTCCATACGAAACTACTTTTTGGAAGGGGCAACTAGAATCAATTCTATTTTTTTTTGTAAATTTTGACGTTCAAAAGTGCCTCTTATGTGCCTATTTGAAATAAAAGATCATTCCATTTTTAAATTACACGATAGAATGAGTTTACTATGTAATTTATTTGGGCGCTAAACCACGACAGATATGGATACAACTTTTGGCGGCCGCTGCTCGCATATATTTGGCCATTACAGCAATTTCGATCTATCTCGAAGGAGGTTGTCAAACCAAGCATGTTTGAGAAAATATTAAAATTTATTAAACGTGTTTAATTCCGCTTTAGCTCTCCTCATCATCTGCCTAGCCTTTTTCCAACTACGTTGTGGTCGTTCAGTCTAACTGAATGCTGCTGAATACCAGTATTTTACATGGAGCGACTGCCTATCTGACCTCCACATACCAGTTACTGGTTAACACGACACCCCTTGGTAAGACTGGTTGTCAGAATCTGGCTAGTCATATTATGTATACTATATATTTACATTTTTTTTTTATTAGTCTGAGCGTTATCTACCAGTCAGTTAGTTTTCCATTTATTGAACTAGAAATTTCTACCTTCCTAGAAACTTATTGTAAACCCACTCAAACACTAATCTAATCTTCCTTCCACTCGACTTAAAACATCATGCTCAAAGATATTATTTTCTTGTTTTCACAAACACTAAGCGGCACATAAATTAATGCCTAAATAGAAGCGCCCTGTTGGATTTTTAACTTTCTGCGCTGAACCGAGCTTGGAAAATCCAACAGCTCGATTTTGTCCAGGCATTCATTTAGGTGTCGCCTAGTGCTCTTGTTAGTAACAAACAATAAGTTCTCAAGACGCCAACACTTAGCTTGTTTACAACATCAAAACAAGTTATTTTTCTACTTTGTTCAAGGTATAAGAAAGTGATTTAATTTGGTTCCCGTTGTCTAAGCATCTGTGAGATCTACAGAAAGTAAATTAGAATGGGTTCTTGGAAATAATGAGTATTTACGGAGTGATGGTGAAATTATAATGAAGAGAGCTAAATGAACAGTGTTTGCCAAATACGTGTTTGATAATTTGTTTTTAGAATTGTGATGATTGGTTTGAGACGTTTTAATGGGATCTCCTTGTTTTGATGAGATAAGTACGCGTTGAAAACACGACTTGTTTTCTTATTGCCGATTAACTCCACTTGTTTTGCGAGTCTAATACCCGGTTTCTGAATTGAGTATTTGAAACTAAAAACAGTACTTATTTACCAGCACGCGAAATTAAAAAATACTTTGCAAGAATATAAGAAATTTCCTATTTTACCGGCTTTATTGAAATAACCATCTTAAGTAATTCTAAACTAGAGTTTGACAAGTTCTCAACTTTAAATTCTCAATTCAGAAATTAGCACCCTAATTGCGTGACACAGTTTGAATCACGATCGGAATGATATTGAAGTATATTGCTAATACATTGCTTCCTAATATGTTAGAAAAATTTGTCTGCTCAACAACGTAAATAACCCTATGAATGTTGTTGAACTGTCAAATTGAAACCGATTCCTTAGTGAGTTACGCAATTAGCCCGCTGGTGTAATATGTCAAAATGTGAAATTTTGATAATAAATAATATTTTAATTAAGGTTACTAACCGAGTAAATAAAAATAAAGAAGGCTCTGTCTACTATATTTGCAAAAACGGCACGATTTTTGACGGCACGGTTGGCGCAGTGGTTAAGCGATTGACTGCTGCGCTGCGTGTCGCGGGTTCGATTCCCGCACGGAACAAATATTTGTATGACCTACAAGTAGTTGTTCCGGGTCTGGCTGTTTGTGTATGTGAGTTTAAATGTTTCTAAACGTACCCATGATACAGGGGAAATTCCTAGTGTGGGGCAACGTTTTAAAAAAAAAAAATAGCCTTGCCTTGAAATGCCTTTATTACTTAAGGGTTTTCGACAAACAAACGTCAATAAAATTTACTATTACCTACAGTTTCTTTTTCCAAGTTTTACCGAACAAATAGACTTGTCTCGAATCGAAACCTCATTCCGTAGTTTGCATCAAATATTTAAAACGTATTCACTAGGGGTCGTGCGATACTAAAAAGAGATAGAGTTGTTAACTTTAATGCTACAGACATCGGGTTAAACCACCTTTAAAGTTGAACTGCACTCGAGTTAACGTACGTGGGTAGGTAGGTACTTCGTGTGGATTTCAGCTTAGAATTCTCGTTAGGATGTGAGTGAAACTGTTTTAAAGTTGCTGTTCCAGGTCTGGCTGTTTGTGTATGTGAGTTTAAATGTTTGTAAACGCATCCACAACACAGGAGAAATTCCTAGTGCGGGGAAAAGTTGAAAAAATAAATAAAAGGTGGCGTACTCTGAGCCATGAAGTGGGCAACTGATGGTTACCACAGAAATAGTGAAAAGTTAGTAAATTCATGGCTGGGATAAGGTGCTATTGAACTGTTAAGCAACCTGTTAGTTGGTTAAACTGGTTGGTTATTTCAAAATCGTAACCTTGTAGAAGAAACATAAATTTCCAAACATTTTCTATAGAATCATAAGCTGAGGCTGTGCCTGCACCTAACTGCCGGCGCCACGCGACACTCGGCCACATACATTGGTAATTTTTTCACCCTGAACTGAAATGCAAACTTGTGACTACTTTTTGTACGACATTTTTTTTTGTGCTAGTAATGACCTAGTCTTGGCCATGTTTGATCTTAAGTCAAGTAAAACACTTAAACATTTAGATTCTCTCTGAGCTACGCAATATTCCTCCCAGACAACTCCAAATATCTCTTATCAAATCTGGTTTCTATCTTAGAATTCCCAGAACCACCTTTTTTAAAGGAATATTTACTGGTACCATTACCTAAATAGACGTTTCGCTACCCACAGAAGCGGAATATTTATAACTTACTGAAATTTATCCATTACCAAGTTACCTGCTATGTTTGCTGAGGAGACTAACGGTGTGTTTTTCGCGCAAACATCAAATATTTCATAAGACATGCTTACATTTGAGCCTACGAGTCGAAATTTGAAAAGGTCATAATGTATTCAAGCGTGCGTAGGTTTATGAACAAAATTGGCTGTTAGAATATAATTATCTTCCAGTGTTATTAAAGTGACTTTCATACTCGCAATATGAAACTCACTTTATTAACACTGGTTCAAAAAAAAGAGTTTAAGAGTTAGAGTAGAGGTTCCATTTTGTATGGAGTAAGTGGAATTTAAACTAATAGTGCCACCAGTGTGGACATAGCTCACAGAATAATAAATCTGAAGTGGCAATGGGCCGGCCATATTAGCCGTAGAACCGAAAACCGTTGGAGACGTTTTCTTGAATGGAGACCGCGAATCGGCAAACGTAAGGTAGGACGCCCTCAGGCTAGGTGGAGCGACGATCTTCGCAGGGTGGCTGGTAGCAGCTGGATGAGAGTTGGCGAGAATCGAGCTGAATGTCGTGCAATTGGAGAGGCCTATGTCCAGCAGTGTACTGCTGAAATATTAAATATTTTTTAAATTCCTCAGCGATCGGCTTCCACGGTATCTCCAAATCTCGTTACGATATCAAAAAAATATTCATCATCAACACCATTTCGCCCGAAAGACGTCCACTGTTGTCGGTTGCCATAATCGCCACGCTTGGCAAGTGAGTTGGCGATCGCTGTATAGTGTTAAAATGCATATAGAACGCTGCTGCCCATTCTCTAGTAAGTCCCTTAGTCGCCTTTTACGACAACCACGGGAAGAAATAGGATGGTGCTATTCTTTACGTCCGGAACAACAAAATAACACGACAAATTAATTGAGGCCCAAAAATATATTTTGTCTCAGTCTCAGTCTCAGTACAACCTTAAAAGAGAAGAAAATAATTCCACCGTCGGGTACCAAAATATTTACGGATCTGTGATATGTAGATATGTAACCATATCTAAAACGTACAAGGATAATGTGAAACGATTTTCAGCAACGCAATGTAATCGTGTAATGTGTAAATACATAACGAAGGCACTGTATTTTTTATTCAGGATTTGAACTGAAATGTATGCTGTTTTTATCCAATTTGAATAAAGAAACACTCCGTATGAAGTGAATCAGGTTCGCATTTTAAATACTGAAAAAATAATCCGGCTGTCATTCGTGGATCTTTGTCAGTCGCTACGGTAATCAGAAGCCCGATAGTCTAAGAACCAATCTTACCGAAGGGTATCGTGTTACCCAGTTACTGGACTGTGAAGGTCAGATAGGGAGTCGCTCCATGTAAAGTACTGGTATTCAGCTGCATCTGGTTAGACTGAAGCCGACCCCAACATAGAGGCAGATGATGATTATGGCCCATAATCCTAATATTAAATTTATAAGCCCGATATTTTGAACCCAGGACCCCAAGCTGCGCAATCGGTTTTACAACCACTATCAGGCAGTAGTAATAAAAAAACCGGCCAAGTGAAAGAAAAAAGAAAGAAAATGCGTTTATTGGCATTACAGCAAAAAATACACCTTAAAACGATCGTGCGTGACGTGCATGTCTGACTACGCACAATGAAGGATTCCGTAGTGGGGATTAACTTATCCTAAGAACAAACATAACATTGTAGGTGAAAAGCATGATCCCCAAACATTCTAACTGCAAATGAAGTTTGTACGCAAATATTGAGAGATTTCCTATGTTATTTTAAGATCATAGACTTGTTATAGGTTTTCCTAAAATCTACAAGTAAAGAACTATTTTCTGTTTTTTTTTCAAAATTTTAGGCTCAGTATTTAAAGATTTATTTATTTAATACTTTAAGCACACAATTGTACTGAGGCGGACTTAATGCCATAGGCATTTTCTACCAGTCAACCTTTGGGTGATGCAGAGACAAGCAGTGGTAGGTGCAATAGCGAGAATTGAGGAATAAATATTATTTAAATATAAAGATGCATATACCTGTTAAAACTATAAATATAATATAATTACACCTCAGTAGTTTCGGAGATAAGGTTAAAACTATATAAAAATCATAAAAAAAATCCTCATATGTACTTTCGTTTGTTAAGTCACACGGTAGGTACAGTAACATAACTTATTTTTTTAATTTAATTTTTTTTCCCCTAAAACTGACCAAATTCATTTATTTACGTTACACGTTCGTATTTGGGTCACAGAAATTCATAAGTGTACCGAATTTCAACTTAATCGGTCTAGATCCGGAGCAAATCGGCTGTGACAGACGGACAGCAAAGAGTACAAGAGTGATCGCGGCGGCGGTTTTTTCCTTTTGTGGTACGGAACCCTAAAAATGTATCATTTGTATCTAAAATGAGCTGTTGTGATAATATTGCATAATAATTGGGTCAATGTTTTCAAAGGTTTATAAAGGGCTTGAAAGTCTACACTAGTTATTAAAAAGCTGTCTAAACTTCATACTAGAGACCACCACCCACTTAAATCATGCGTTTTAATTACATCTGCGATCGATTTTAAACTTGAGTCTGGAATTAAAATGGCGCTGGCGGTTCTAAAGAGGGCTTGAACGTAGTTATAAATGTTATAATGGAGAGATTAAATATGCTCTGTGATAAACCTTGTAAAATGGTTTGTTGAAAATTAAATAATAATTTAATTAAACAAACATCTCGATTTGAATAGTTTATTTTATTAAAATAATGATAAGTCAATGACTAACGATGTTGTACCTAATATATACATACCGTTCTGATACTCGTTACAAGAAACGTTTACATGTGTGACTGAGCTGTCATTCCACAAGATGCTTGGGATTTACACTATTCAGAGCTCACTTCGCGTACCTTTTCACGGTGAGATTTCTGCAGAATAGATCTATATTCTGTTTGTGAGAAACAAATGTCTTAAACCATATTTGTACGCAAGTTAGCAAATAATAAAAAACTTTTTACAAAAAAAAAACAACCGACTTCCAAAAAACACACTACAAAGTGAAAAAAAGCTTTAATTTCGGAAGTCGGTGTCTATGGATCTGTATTTTATTTGTTTGCCACCGACTTCCGAAATTAAAGTTATTTTTCACTTTGTAGTGTTTTTTTTGGAAGTCGGTTGATTTTTTTTTGTAAATGGCTTTTTAATTTTTCACTTTTTAGTGGGTTAGTTTGTAATTTATTTAATCAACAATAGCCTAATGTCAAATGCTCATCACTTTTTACAAAATATTGTTATTCCCGATGCAGGGGCGTTAATTGTTGAGGAGTTCTCCTGGTAAGAGAACTCCAGGAGAACTGATGGTGACTTTACCATAATATGCATTTTGACGAGCATAAATTGCTTATCAACCATATTAAAGTGCCTAATCGAATCGCAACGGTGAAATATTTATTATTAAGTAGTTCCGGTAGCCATCAGTGGTCTTCATCATCAGTTCCACTTCACCAAATGGTGCCTTCCGAGAGCAACTGCACGAGTTACTATAAAAAATACTCAAATCGCTATAGGTATGCCTATAAAATTTGAGGGTTTCCCTCGATTTCCATGGGATCCCCTCATCAGATTCTGATTTGGTGGCAATGGGACCACCTCGGGAGCATACCCTACCGAAAAAAAAAGAATTTTCAAAATCCGTCCACAATTGACGGAGTAATCGGTGAACATACATAAAAAAAAACCGAACATATAACCTGGTCCTTTTTGGAAGTCGGTTAAAAATGAAAATAGTTAAAACAATATTTTTCGATTTTTTACTACAACGGATCCAAAAATATCACCGACGCGTACCGAATACGATTTTTATTTACCTGTCAAACTTAAATGTAAAAAAATCATTTAAATGAATACTTACTATGTTCATTAATTTTAGCGCATTTATTTTATTGTTTTACATGTCTGGTAAACTGTTACATCTATTTTTTATGGAATTTATCCGTTACATATTCGTCTTTAATATTGTGTACTTAATAAATTTTATTAATTAAGAATTGTTTTAATTTATTTAAAAATATGTGATTGTTTTCTTGTTTTATGTTTTCTGGTAATTTATTAAGTATATATTTCTATTGACATCGCATATGAACTAGAAGAGTGCAGTTTAAGGCGGGAGGAAGGCAAATTATTATTTTTCTTCCGCCGCCCAGTGACGCTACGCCGGCCGCCTCGGGGAGATTTCTTGCTCTGTGCCAGAGACCAAGAAATTCTTGACGATTTAATAATTCCCCTATGAAACTTTGATGGGCCGGGTTGAGACAAAAATATTCAAATTTTATAGATACACTGATTACTTCAAACGATGCTAGATAGAAGGCCAGACCAATCAA
This sequence comes from Tiliacea citrago, assembly GCA_963921375.1. Classification (NCBI taxonomy): domain Eukaryota; kingdom Metazoa; phylum Arthropoda; class Insecta; order Lepidoptera; family Noctuidae; genus Tiliacea; species Tiliacea citrago. Next base: position 2,981,558 of record OY992802.1, read on the forward strand.
AATATCAGAAGAGAAATAATAAATAACGAAGATGATGTGCGTTTGAAAGAAAACAAAGTTTATTTATACATTATAAATTGCTCATATTTTTATAAGATGTCAACTATAACTAGTCAGTCGTTAGTTTTTAATGAAGTCACCCAGATTGCTTGCGTGGGTGTCTTCAAGCGTAGGTTTGATAAAATAAAAATGTATTAGATAGGACTAAGAAATTGCTTGACTTTCAGGATATTATGATTAAGTACATCGTAAATCGAGCCCGTGAGGACAATACATCAATGTATTTTGTGAAACTCAAACTACTTACTAGGTACTTTTGAATTCAGGGTTCAGTCGGTCAGAAAGATGAAGTTAGTTGCCCATTCCAAAGTTTAGTAGGTTCCTACGGAGAAGAACGGGCAAGAAACTCCACGGACACTCTTTTAAACATGATGTGGTCCCGGTCTTCTCTCGTTTTATTTTTCCTAGAGCTTTCTTTTGTTTTCATTATATTTTAAAAATGTTATTAAGGGTGTTTTTGAGTACAAAAGGGTTCATTGAAAATCCCATCGTTATACAGTTAACAAATAAAAATACGCAAAATTACAAAAATGTTCTAGAAAAAGCACTTAAAACCAAAACACGTTGAAATAAAAGGTACGTTACAAAAACTCGCTTGGTCCACTACAAAGGTTATTCCGTAACTGCCACTCAATCAAGCCTTTACAAATAAAAATCACGAAAAATCCGAACGTCCTCAATCACACCGATTTAGTACAGTCGTTTGAATTAAAACGCAGTCGTAAACTGACAACGCAGTATACCTACTGTAACTTTTAGGCATGGCGCACCCACTGTCGGGTTCCCAGATAACGGCGGGAGGGGTTCACATCGGCGTCGAGTCGACGATGAAGTACCTGGGAGTCGTCCTCGACAGCCGGTGGAACTTCGTGGAGCATTTTCGATGTTTGGCTCCCAGACTGGAGTGGGCCGGGGCTGCTTTGAAGCGGCTCCTGCCCAATCTAGGGGGTCCAAACGCCTCCTGCCGGAGGCTCTACGCGGGGATCGTGCGGTCCATGGCCCTTTACGGGGCACCGGTGTGGGCGCGTTCTTTAAGGCTGCGACCAGCCCAGCGGTTGAACGCGTCCCAAAGGGTCATGGCCATCAGGCTGGTACGGGGTTACCGCACGGTCTCCCGTGAGGCGGCGAGCTTCCTTGCCGGACTGCCGCCATGGGATCTGGAGGCAAAAGTCCTCGCGCACATCTGGGAGTGGCGCGAGGAGGCGAAACGCCGGGGTGAAACTCCGCTGCCGCGAGAAATCACGGCACAGCGGACAGAGCTCCGGCGGGATCTCATGGCGACATGGAGAGTGCGATTGTCGCAACCCAGCGCTGGGCACGCCACACTTGTGGCGATAAGGCCCCTCTTTAAGGAGTGGCTAGAGAGGCGCCACGGCGTCCTCACCTTCCGCCTGACGCAGGTCCTCACTGGACACGGTTGTTTCGGGAGGTTCCTGTTCAGGATAAAGCGGGAGGAAACGCCCGGGTGTCACCACCATGTGGATCGCCCGGAGGACACGGTGGAGCATACGGTGGAGGTCTGCCCAGCTTGGGCGGAGCACCGCCGTGTCCTAACGGAGGCGATTGGCGGCGGCGATCTCTCGCGTCCGGCCCTGGTTCAGGCCATGGTTCGGAGCGAGAGTGCATGGGAGGCCGTCACCTCCTTCTGCGAAGCAGTGATGCTTGCGAAGGAGGAGGCGGAGCGCGTGAGGGAAAGGCAGGGTTCGCGCCCTCACGCCCCTAGTCGCCGCAGGAGACGCCCTGGGCGTCGGGAGTCGCAAGCCGATTTCCGGGCACCGTAGGCGCGGGCTTGCGGACGGTGAGCGATGGGTAGCTCGCCGTCCGATAAGGACCAGGCCCGGGTCGACGGCACATCGTGTTCCACGCGCGCCTCAAAGAGACGTCAGCATGAATTGACGGGGTCCATTAGGGCCAATGCCTGCCAGGGTTGCGAGTTTGTCCGAAAGGGATATCGTGGCCCTGGCACACAGGCAAATGAAGTAACACGGGTGGGTTTTAGTCAGTAAAAGTGTCACACTCCCTCCCGCTCCACCCAGAGCGGGAGAAGTTATTTGATAATTTCCCGCCCAAAAAAAAAAAAAAAAAAAAAGGCATGGCACACACTATGTGACATGCGACTGCGACAGTTCGGTGACTAGACGCAACGACATGCTGCGTCCTTTTTTTTCATATATTTTGTTCAAAGCTCCGCATTCTGGGCATCGAGTTGCCTACGCAACGACACGCTAGAGAAGTCGTACGCTTTCGACAGTCGCATGCAACAGATCCGCGTTTTGTCGTAGAGCTGTCGCAGCCGCATGTAGATACAAAACTACATGCCTTTTGTGGCGTTCTGTAGTTTCTGCCAGAGCTTGAAACCGGTTATTTTTTATTTCCGAAGGTACTACTAATTTACGAAGGTAATTATTTTTGATTATTAGCTTCAAAGATTGCTTCATCACATTAAGTTCAGCATTGATTTTGTAACAAAATATTTAATAATTAACGAAATATGTTCGAAAACCTTTATAATAAAGGTTAAGGTTACATACAAAAATAACCGGTTTCCGACCCCTGGTTTCTGCCTGTGGTACATAGGCAGAATCTACTACTAACTAGCAAGTCTCCAAGTTGCCCTAAACAAAATAATAAAAAAGATTTTTATCTACCCATATTGAAGATTAAGTTTGGCAAAAAAACGTTAACTTTTGAAGGAGCACAATTATACAACAAAATACCTTCATTTATAAAAAAATACACTCATTCAATGCATTTGACACTCAATTACTATCTGAACATTTAATCACAAATAATACCCTTCTTAAAAGCTGAATGCATTGAATGGGTGTATCATAATTGCTACCGTGACGGCTCTGACGAATTTCATAATTTATGTTAAGCATTGTTCTCATGTAAGTGACTTTGTGCCTTTTTTGAGAACAAATATCTTTAAATCTAACTACAGAACGCCATGCGCTACGATCTTTACATTCTTTGTTTTGATTTCGAATGTTCTAATAAATTTATTCAATAAACTAACCACAAAGGATGTAAATCGGGCAAACTGAAGTAGATAAATTTAGCATTTTAGGACCTGGTGAGAGCCGATATTATTAACGCCAGGCACAAGAAAATGACATTTAGAACTACTTATTTTATTACCGTCGAATAATGCAAAGTAAAATCTTTGTAATTGCACCAAAATTTGACTTTTTATCAACAGTACGTTTTGTAAAAGATAACATAACATCACGCCTGTAATCCCCGAAAGGTTAGGCAGGGATGTATCTATAGTACACCCACATTTCACCAGTTATGTCTAAGTCCCATGTAATTGGGGACGAGCCTATTACCATCAACCGAGCACAAATCCAGACGCCGCTACCGAGTTTCTAATGGAAAATCCCAATAACACTGCCCGATCTGGGAATCGAGCCCAGGACCTCATTCTCAGCAGTAGCGCTTGCAACCACTAGACCAACGAGGCAGTCTCATAAAAGAGATTACCTCTTAAGCATGAGCAGCAGTGGTTCAAATCCGGTTAAGTACTAATGAGACCTTTTCAATTCATATGTAAGTTCTTTTTGAGTTTATCTTGGACATTACTGACATCGGTGAAACTAAACATCGTGAGGAAACCTGGATTTGTAGTTAATATAGGTTTAAAATCCCCAACCCCTCTTGAGCAACCGGCCTTTGGTCTGCAGTGATTATTTATGAGCAGAAGAAGTGGTCGCTTATCGAAGTTTCAATGCAGCTGTGTTCTACTTATTTGCTAAGTCCATCTTTAGTCCCATTTTCATTACTTCTGAATAACAACATCCCAACATATAAGCTTTATAACCATGAGTTCAATCTCTATTCTATGGGACCATAGCGAACAGCGGATGCAATTTACACCCCTTCCCAAATCCGTTTGGAATCACAGTGCTATAAAAATAGGTACGGAACCAATTTACGAGCAATACGTCTGCAACGAATAAATTCAAAATTCCGAATGTTCGTTTAACGTTACGATACGGTGTGATAGTCGGATTTATGTGTCGGTACAGTCGTACACACTGGTTTTTATTTACGATGTTTTTTTTATATTTTGTTGGCGTGTGACCGGTGCTGTACAAAATATTACAATACTGTTTCGGAGGGAACAACCGCTGAATGGCGTGGTTGTAAATCGATGTTCGCAAAACTATTCTGTAGCTAATATACCCCTGACTATCCTTTACCTGAGGTTTGATAGTCGTTACTAGATATATTAACTCACGCCTTCTTCCCATGAAGGTAGGCAGAAACTGCAGAAAGCCACCTGCTACGCTCCTTACATACTCCTTTTGCTTTGCCTACGTTCATACATCTGGTCATACACGCACGCCGCGTGCCGGTTGCGAATACTACGCACCTGATCTTTCAGGAAAAAATCACCAATAACATCACTATATCTCCTTCTAGGGCGTGGTCCCATCGTTTCCACTCACATCAGCCTTGTAAATATATAATTAGTCGTAACTCTGAATACAAAATTCATTAGGCAACTAAAAACTGATACAACGAGTGATGAATTCAACATTGACTGTTCTGTCAAAATGCGATATAGTTTATTCCCAATCTTCAAAGGCATTGCTTAATTATATTTTTTTACTACAAAACAAAATAGATTAGTCTTCCCGCTGTAACGTTCATGCTAAAGATTGAAAATACCGAAATAAAATGGGATCACTTTTTTATTTCGGTATTTTCAATCTTTTAACAAAATTACTATTAGTTATACAAACTGCACTTACAACAAATTAGCAAACTTTCCAATATTATTAAAAAAATCTACAGTTTCTTCCCGTAAAATATTCTCATAATTTTTAACCGAAGCTTCGGAATTTTGTAGGTCAATTGTTAACTCACGTGACTTTACAAAAAAATCTAAAAATAATATTTTGATACACAACAGATGCCCAATGTTTTACTAAAACATTGTCTTAATTTATTATTAATTGCTGTGTTATTATTATTTAAACAGTTGATTAAGTAGACTTGTCTGAAACTATTTGTTGAATAAGCCAAGTGTTGAAAACTGACGTAATATTTTTGAGGTTATGTTTATGTTTTGATTAGAATTTTGACGTAAATAGATTTAAAATTAGAACGACATGCAGGTTTTCAAATATAATTCATGATTTATTAGGACGGAAAATAATGTATATTTGGTGTAACTTATTATTTTTGATAAATTTTGACTTAACTCTTTCTTAACTGACTTCAAAAAAGGAGGAGGTTCTCAATTCAGTTGTATTTTTTAAATGTTTTTATTTTGGTACTCAGTCATTTATAAATCGATTTGGATAAATATTATATGAATATCTTTTTTTATTTGAAATAATAAATAAAATAAAAATTATGTTTATTTATCTCCACAAATTACATGTTGTACTAGTTATACATTATTTTGAGAATATTTTGTGATTTGTGGGAGATCTGGGGGTCTACTCTGAAGCGCTAAACCGAAGTATCGGCCGAATGTTCGGCCTTTTTATAACTTCCATAGTTTCTTTTTGTGACTTTGAGTCCTTACCCGACTTCAAGTCACAGTTTTGAATTTGGCTTATCTCTTCGACTGCCTTTTTTATTTATTTTTTCGCCGTAGTCAGCAGTATTTAGCCGTAGTAAAGAAGGGACCGAACATTCAGCCGATACTTCAGATCTATGTTCGCAGTAGCCCCTCTGGAGTCTAAACTAAGCCTAGGCCTGTATTTTACTGGTTTAATTTTTTTTCAAAATACAGTTCTGATGATGGGATTCATGAGGAATTGGAACTCCTCAAATATATTCAACAAGTCAAGCATTTGCATTCAGAAAGCATCATTGCAGCACAAAAACGTTATTTTATTTTATGATGTTTTATGGCCTGTACCAATATTATCATTAAACAAAAGCTGGTGGTAATTTGGGTACTTGTAAAGAACCAATTGCTATCAAACGTAGGTATCCGTTTTAAGGTGGTATTAATGAATAAACCGTACATCAGTAAAATCAATGTTTATTAATAATGTTCCCCCATCATGCGCGTTCGAGCCCTCACGACGGGGGATGCTGTTGCCTGGGGTGGGGTTGTCTTGGCGGTGTCTCTTGACATCGCCAATGCCTTCAATACCCTGCCCTGGAGATGCATTAGGGAGGCACTTCGGTATCACCGGATGCCGACCTACCTCCGTCGCGTGGTCGAGGCCTATTTGACGGACAGGGCCGTCATCTACCCCGGTCACCACGGAGATTGGAACCGGCGAGAGATGTCGAGCGGTGTCCCACAGGGATTGGTCCTGGGGCCGCATCTGTGGGACATCGGGTACGACTGGGTGCTGCGTGCCGACCTCCCTAGCAGCGTCAGCGTAGTCTGCTACGCTGACGACACGCTGGTCCTGGTGCAGGGGAGGTCGCATCAGGCGGCGGCCGAACTGGCGGCACGTGGGGTTGCGACAATCGTCGATAGGATTCGGCAATCGGGACTCGAGGTGGCTTTGCACAAGTCCGAGGCCATGTGTTTTTATAGTCCTCAGAACGCGCCACTGTCGGGTTCCCAGATAACGGCGGGAGGGGTTCACATCGGCGTCGAGTCGACGATGAAGTACCTGGGACTCATCCTCGACAGCCGGTGGAACTTCGTGGAGCATTTTTGACGTTTGGCTCCCAGACTGGAGCGGGCCGGGGCTGCTTTGAAGCGGCTCCTGCCCAATCTAGGGGGTCCAAACGCCTCCTGCCGGAGGCTCTACGCGGGGATCGTGCGGTCCATGGCCCTTTACGGGGCACCGGTGTGGGCGCGTTCTTTAAGGCTGCGACCAACCCAGCGGTTGAACGCGTCCCAAAGGGTAATGGCCATTATACGGGAGACCGTGCGGTAACCCCGTACTAGCCACGGGGTTACCGCACGGTCTCCCGTGAGACGGCGAGCCTCCTTGCCGGACTGCCGTCATGGGGTCTGGAGGCAAAAGTCCTCGCGCACATCTGGGAGTGGCGCGAGGAGGCGAAACGCCGGGGTGAAACTCCGCTGCCGCGAGAAATCACGGCACAGCGGACAGAGCTCCGGCGGGATCTCATGGCGACATGGAGAGTGCGATTGTCGCAACCCAGCGCTGGGCATGCTTTAATTGTGGCGATAAGTCCCTTCTTTGAGGAGTGGCTAGAGAGGCGCCACGGCGTCCTCACCTTCCACCTGACGCAGGTCCTCACCGGACACGGTTGTTTCAGGAGGTTCTTGTTCAGGATAAAGCGGGAGGAAACGCCCGGGTGTCACCACTGTGTGGATCGCCCGGAGGACACGGTGGAGCATACGGTGGAGATCTGCCTAGCTTTGGCGGAGCACCGCCGTGTCCTAACGGAGGCGATCGGCGGCAGCGATCTCTCGCGTCCGGCCCTGGTTTAGGCCATGGTTCGGAGCGAGAGTGCATGGGAGGCCGTCAACTCCTTCTGCGAAGCAGTAATGCTCGCGAAGGAGGAGGCGGAGCGCATGAGGGAGAGGCAGGGTTCGCGCCCTCACGCCCCTAGTCGCCGCAGGAGACGCCCTGGGTGTCGGGAGTCGCAAGCCGATTTCCGGCCACCGTAGGCGCGGGCTTGCGGACGGTGAGCGATGGGTAGCTCGCCGTCCGATAAGGACCAGGCTCGGGTCGACGGCGCGTTGTGTTCCACGCGCGCCTCAAAGAGACGTCAGCACAAATTGACGGGGTCCATTAGGGCCAATGCCTGCCAGGGTTGCGAGTTTATCCGAAAGGGATATCGTGGCCCTGGCACACAGGCAAATGAAGGAACACGGGTGGGATTTAGTCAGTAAAAGTCTGACACGCCCTCCTGCTCCGCCCAGAGCGGGAGAAGTTATTTGATAATTTCCCACCCAAAAAAAAAAAAAAAAGAGCTACAGTAATCATGATGGCACAGGAGATATTTTTCTACGACGTGCGACGCTCCCGGAAAAAGCGCGGGAACAAATCTACTGTCACAAACGTCAATGTCAACTTGACGGATGCGTTCCGTATTCTATAACATCATTATTTTGTAAACTATCACAATTACAACACATAAAACTCGTACAAGGGTGCACCTTGTACGAGTTTTATGTGTTTTAATTGTGATGCGCATGCAGCTGTCAAAATGCAATAATCATTTAACCTGTTGAGGAGCACTCGCGTTTGACGAACTCTAGTCAAGGACCGCCCTTTTTATATTTTTTTATATAGCCTGTCATTTTTATGACAGGGGCTCATAAAAAACTTTTTCAATAAATAACAAAAGACATAAGCCGTAAAGAGTATTTTTTTCCAAGAAGCTAATTAGACAGGCCATAATAAACATGCCACAATGGATCTGGGAAGTGTATTGTTTTTCTAAAAAAAATATGATTTCAGATAACAGCTGTCATTGTTTTGGTCTTACGTTATGTCTATTTCTGGTAAAACGACTGTTTTAATTTACACTAAATTTTGCACCTTGCATTATGAATAGATAAGTAATCTAATAACAGCGTTTTTTAGAGAGTTCTATGTAAAATTTGCGTAATAATAAATCCCAAACGTCACAGTGCACGGGGCCGCCTTTAGACGTATGATTTTTCGAAACATTTCATATGTATTTATGATATTATTATCTAAAACGATGTAGTAAGTATTATTTTATGATTATTCATCTATTTGCAGGCGATAAAACACAAAATGAGCCATATTTCGTAAAAAAATGTACTCGGCGGAACGAATTTTCTCGTAACATTTCTTTGTTCAAAAATTTAAATTTTACGATGTGATTTCGTGCAATTATTATCTAAAACGATGTAATAATAACATATAAATGAAAATAAGTCCACTTACCCCATAAAACATCCAATAATAGCACTAAACACTAAATAAATTCACTTCACTGCACTCCATTTCACAACAAGTATGGCGGTCAATGGCGGACGCCACACGCGAAACTAAAATATTATTTCTTTACGTTGGCATGCCGTATTTTGTCTCTAGAAATGTTTCATTTTTTAGAATATGTGCCAGGCCCGACGATTAAAATTGCCACACACAATATTAGGCTTAATCTTAGTAGAAATTCAGCTGTTAATGGCGTGAGGTCGCTGCCATTCCGGTGCGTTAATAGTGCTTGACGGTTTGGGTCAAACAACGCACCGGCGCGTTGCTGCTCCTAGATAGATCATGCTTTCCGAGGCACGGAGGAGCCTCAGTATGTAAAGATGGTCACCCATCCACAGACCAACCCCAGCAAGCATAGCTTAGCCTGACGGACAAACCCGTGCGGCTGTTATAACTAAGCCTTGAGCTCCTCTTCCACCTATCCTATTTATAACTATAGATTTACTTTCCTCCATATTACATCACAACTTACCGAAACTGAACCGTTGATCCCGTTTCTCGGACGGATCTCGATTAAAACCGTTATCTCCCTCGCATCGGTTAAGGGTCGAATAGACGGGATTACCAGAACGGGCGGAACCCGTGTTTGTACAAATAACATCAAACTCGCGATCTTCTGGGTAAAGTCAGGCCCGGCTTTAATTGGCACTCTTTTATGTTTCATTATATTTATAACTAGCTTCTGCCCGCGACTTCGTTCGCATAGAAGTCATACTCGTACCTCAGATTTGCAAAGCAGTTGTCGGACCACTAAGCTATTGGCTTTGTTGAAAGTTGACTAAAATAACCGATCATAAAAATATCATGTTTGACTGCTTAGCTCCATAAAGGTATACAGCGTGATGATAATCATTTAAAAGGTTATATCTGTAACTACCGGCAATATTGTAACCTTTTGGGTCGTATATTTACAATTTAATGTAAACTATAGAAAAATATGAACATAATGTAATATTGCTCGTCCCCCATTGCAAATAGCGTGATAATTTATAACCTACAGACCAGACCAGACCAGACTTAAAGGGAATATCTTTGCAAAATTTAAACAAAATCTATCCGTTATATTTGCGTGACATACATTCAGACAAACATAAAAAAATCTAACTACTATATTTTCGGCATAAGAATCCTTCCCAGACCTCGTAGCGATAACTTTTTTTCAGAAATATTCAATGTACAGTTTTGACTCCACTACGACTTTATTATGTTGCTAGTGATTTCTGACATTCTAAGAAGAAAATTATTGGGACCTCAAATAATTTAGAACGTTTAGGCATTTATGGGTATATTGTTACGACTTGAATAATTTGTTTCTTTCGTACATATAATTTTATTTATGAATTTGTCTATAATAAAATTGCATGTTACTGTTTAACTGACCAATATTATTATTTGACTGTCCATTACGCATTTGTATGCCATCAGTGCACGGCGGAATAATATGTCTTTGTACTGAATTGTATACGTAACAAATTTTGTACCCACCAAATTTTATGCAGATAAAAAACGGTTTTGATTGTGTTAGGAAAGGTTTTTTCTATTTCTGACTTTTGTAGCGGTCCGTCTATTCATTATAAAAAAACCAGCCAAGTGCGTATTGTAGCAAATTCTCGTTGACGCCATCTTGAATTTTGATTTTGTTCCCAATTTTGTTATCAGAGGCATCTAAAACCATGAAAATGACACCCATGACAAAAAAATCATCACAAAGTCACGACAACCATCTTTTTGCGCAAATGGGTTCGCGCAAATGTCAATCGCGTGAATTTCATTCGCGTAATTGTACAGTCGCCAGCACATCACGTTACCACAGTCAAATTTTCTCATTCGAATTTGAACTTAACGTCCATTTACATAAGGTTTAAAATCATTTGGAGAAATGTGAAAGTTTGGTATAACATAATGTGCTGGCGACTGTACTAAATCCAATGGATCAACCCTCAGTTGCTCTAACTCTCTTATATGAAACAAGATCTATTAACACAGACAGTTTATTTGGTGAAAATTGCCCATTTTCTTGCCGACTATTTTTTTTTTTCAAAATCTGTGTATGCAGGTCAAAATTTCTAAGAAAGTTAAGGACAGTCTTCTGAGACCGATTTCGTGTAGCTACAACGGTTAAACACCCTTACATCCCCGTCTTAAAATCCAGCATGTATATGTCATGATGATTAACTGCTTAGGCCCATAAAGATATAGTGTAATGATTATAATTTAAAAGGTTAAATCTGTAACTATCTGCAATGTTCTAATCGTTTGGCTCGTCTATTTACGATTTGCTGTAAACCATAGAGGAATACAAACGTAATGTAATAATGCTCATCCCCAATAGTAAATAGTGTAATAATATATAGCCTATCGGCTGAGCAGACTTATAGGGAATATATATTCAAAATTAGAACAGTCTCTATCCGGTTGAATTTGCGTGAATTCTGTTTTATGAGGTATTTCTTTCCGACTTGCACGATAGAAATTGTGATAGTTCGGCTAATATGGTTGATATAAATATAATTTATTGCATATAGCACTCACGAATAATGTAGCTTTATAACAGTGATTTTTTTTTTACAATTGGATTCTTATTTCCCCGGAGATGACACCCTACATACTAACAAACTTACAAACAAATTTTACCTCTATAATAATATTAGTATAGCTTAATAAAACTTATTTTTCAATATAGTTGTTAAACATGGCGTACTTTCAGAGGCAATAATTATGATTCGAAAATTAAATCTTTTGCAAAGGCATCTTTCTGTTACGCGGTCGTGACTTTTGTTTACGAGCTCTATCATTAATTTTGCAGTTGAGTTTTAAATTTATAAGTCAATTTAAACAGTTTAGTAGCAACGAGTTTTCATACATAGAATAAAATGGGATAGATTTTATACGTGGAAAAATGAATGAGTCCGTACTACGTCTTTGCATTGAATTCTCAAAAGTCTTTTCAATGGTTATTTAATATATTTAATTACCAGTTTTAATTTAATTATTTTTCACATCAACATTTGTCAAAAACCGAATAGGCTGTATAGGCTGTTTTCGTTGTAAAAAAAAAATATGTTCAGTTGCAAAAACGCGCCGTTTTCTGAAAATTTTAATTAATTCTTTGATTTGTTTTTTACTGTTTTCCACAAGTGTATTGAAAAACGTCGTGTGATGGGTGTGTAGGCTTTCCACCTTTGTATCACAATGTACTATTTCAATTTTGTACCATAATTAATTATTGAATTAATAGAAAACTACAAACATGCAGGTATTTACGCAAGGTTTTAATAACATAATATTTTACTCATTTATTATCTAGCTTAGCTTCGTTATAAATATGCTGTTGCCGTGAATTTTTCACATATCCAAAAACAATAATTTAGCTGGCAGGACTCTTCACAAAATTAGTACTTTAAAGCTTAATATTTCGCAAACGGATCTCTGAATCGAAAAATGGTTTTCACATACTCGCAATATTTTTGAACAACCTTTCCAACGACACGCAACACAATGGGATAAATGAGAAAAAAAATCATCCCCACCTGACGTGTAGGAGCAGCAGGTACCTACCCTAAAAAAAACAAAAAGATTTTATTTTACCACTTTGTCGGCGTGATTTATTATTTATTTTATACATTCCAAATTACAACTTTCCGGTTGTAAGAGCTAAGTCGCGTCTCTGAGCTAAGCCGCGGACATGCAGACAGATGGACATGGCGAAACTATAAGGGTTCCTTGTTAACTACGGAACCCTAACAATGTCGCCTGTCGCTCAGTGCATCTCTAAGTCATCCTACATAAGTTACTGAGGAATACGAGGATACGACAAGACAAGCAACAAAATTACAGTTCGTGGTAGATAAATGCTGAATAATACTCGAAATAAGTTCATAAAAGTTTATACGCTGAATTTTGTATCCTATTCAATATCGATAGAGATAGGAATTTATTGGTTATTTTTAAGTGGTTTAATTAATTAAGTGGTTAAGTATGCCCCGGCGCCCTCCAGACGCCGGTGGCGCCCCGGGTGGCCGCCCCGGTCGCCCCCCCCTAAAGCCAGCGCTGGGTAAAGCCTATGTCACATTAAATGCGTGAAGGTAGCTATGTTGGTACATGTGTGTTCATTTGGGATGGTTTAAGAGATGGTAAATGGAAGATTCGTCGTTCATTCAAGTCTCAACAGTGTCTCTCTGCGATTGGATACTTTACTAACTTGCTCTTTGGCGGAATTCCGGGGGGTGACACTAAACATATTGTCTTCTGGGTGACTTGTTCCGGTACTCAGAGTCGTTACTTGGCAATTGTTGGTTAACCATCTACGATAATCGGCAGGTATAAATTTGGACCCCGTCAGTCAAAATAGGACAGTTTAAAAGAGTTAATTTTTGTTGGTAACTGGTGGTGTCTAATTGGTTTTTGAGTGACGGCTCTGATTGTGGAAATTATCAGTATACTGCATTGTTCCATTGGGTTCCCATCTGTAAAAACAAATGTAAGTTGTAATACTACAATAAATAAATAAGTGATTGTGTGGAAAACGAGTTTTTTTTGCTGTTTTTTTGCAACAGAGAGTTCGTCGTGCTAATGCTAGGCACACACGCAGTGATCTCTGAATCTGCGAATCTTACTTCCACACACAGGCTTAGACATCGCTAGTGTAAAATCAGCGGTCAACCACTGCATACCAACGATAACGCCTAATATCTGTAATCAGATTTCGGAATCAAAGATATAAAACCGATCCGTTTTAAAGGTTTAAGGCATTTAATAATAATTATATCCTTTATACTACACACGTTGAGTTGCACGAAACCAACATTAGTTTGACGGAGACTTTAAATTCATGCCATCCCTTACATTTTGTAACTAAAAGAAAGTGACAGCATCAATTTAAAGTCTCCGTTAAACTAATGTTGGTTTTGTGCAATAATTTAAATGGTTTCGCGTTTTCTTTATATGAAGATATTTTAATTTCATTAAACGTTATTATTTATTGATTTACTTAATAACAATTTTCTAAAATAACATTTTGGAGCAATTATTACTGAAGAACTGTAGCGCAGAGGTCATTTGCCGGTGTCACGAATTATAACATTGCATCAATTAAATTAAAACGAATAACGCGCAAAGAGTAGGCGAATTTAAGGAAAGAGAGGGCTTCATTATTTAGTTTGATTGAAAAATTTAATTTTTCTATGTACGAATTATTTAATCTTATTATATTTTTTATGATTACTGGCCGAAAATAATATTTAACTAGCCCTGTGCCGCCAGAATGGCGAAATTAATTTAACACGCGGAGTTAAATTAATTTCGCCATTCTGGCGGCACGTTGTATAGAATCAGGATTAATCGATCGGGATCATTTCGTACTGGGTTCGGGACAAAATATTTTTTTTTATCCACATTCATAACGAGACCCACAAAAAGAGATCGGATCGGAACAGAATATTCATTTATCCACATTCATAACGAATCCCATGGAGTGGGATTGGAGTGTGGGATCCGATCGGTACAAACCGTTTCTCCTATCAATCGTTATCTTCAAAATCGGACATTACTATCTAAAAATGGACCATCTTCCAACATCTTCCTTATGTCATCCGCAAACCATAAAGTATGCAAAGATTAATCTATAACAAGCAGTTTTCAAAGAAGTCTGAAGTATTTTGGATCCGAAAAGTATTTACACATAGTAAATACTTTTCGGTTCCAAAATACTTCAGACACACATTCTAACGTTTTTTTTTTACTAAACAAAACATTATCAGTTGAAATTGAATTTACTTAGAAAAGGGTTAAAGGACATACGAGTCTGGAATGTAAATGGATTTAAGAACTAGGTTTTTCTAAACATTTGTTTAGGGCTAATTCTACAGTCAGTTAACGTTAATGACAAAATATATAAATATAATAATGTGTCGAAAAAAAAGTGTAAAAGAATTTTCAATTGAATTCGTTTTAAATTGAATATGGTCGAATAATAGGGTATTTGAATGCTGTCAAAAATATGTATAATATAATGCTTATTTTTTTTAATGTGTTACTAATAAAGACAATTTGTGAAAAGATTAATAAAATGGGTAGAAATATAAAGAAATTACACGCTTTTGAAATTATTCCACCGTTCTTGTCACGCAAAACGATCATTGTAAAGAATGGCGCGAAATTACTATGCGTTCCTGTGATGTGACGACAGGTCTCTGTCTACAATAAACTTTAAAACGCATACAACTTCGGCATTTTTTGAGATAATAAAACATTTTTTTTTACTGTGGCTTATTTTTTTATTCACTTCAAAAATCTAAATAAAATAAACAGTAAAATACCCTATTAGGGCTTGTATTAAATTCTAGTACCGATGTAGCGAAAGACCAACATCAGACATTCTAAAGAGCTCCAAATTATACATTTAAGAACTCGTTTAAAACTTTAAAAAATATAAATTGATTATTTGTCACAGATCTTTTTGTATGCACATACAAAAAGATAAAAAAAACTCAAATAATAAAGAAATATACAAACCAAAGTGAACTATAATCAGGAGCACACAACAGAAATAGTAATCAGCTGTACGTCGCGATGGTGACAAGAAGACTTCCGTTCAGAATAATCCCGTGCTATGGGACCCACTGCAGTGACAGCTTAGCGCTAATTTTCAGTGGTCACCCAAAAATGACGTACGAAAACCAAGTCAGCAAAAAAATTGCTTCCCCCACTCCCCATATTTCATCGAACTTAAACATTTTTTTCCCTTTTATAATGTATCACGGCTGATGACACGTTATTCCCATTACAATCTAGCTTATTCGCTAATAATTAATTTAATTAAAACTTATACTGCTAAAAAAATATTAAACTTTACGGCGAAATGTGGGTGTACTATAGGTGCACCTCTGCCTACCCTTCGGGGAATACAGGCGTGATGTTATGTTATGTTATAAATAAAAACTGTACCTACTTATTTACCGTAAAACTTTGATTAATGTTAAATAGATTAAGTATGTAAAATTTGTGTTATGTTTAAAAGTTCAGCATCATTGCATTTCAGTAAACGAAAGCATAATAGTTTAGAATAAACGCAGAAACTAACAAAAAAAAAATTGGATGATGAGGGAATTTCTGTGAAAATAATGACTGTCAGAATTGTTTCAGTACTCTCTGAAGGGAGAAGAGTTATAAAGAATACCAACATTTCGCCTAAAAAGTTATTAATCCGATCCAGCTGGTATTTCTATCCTCCCCAGCGACGCCCTAAGCCGAGGTCCGTACCCCACAGGGCGTGCTCTTAGCGTGTAGTCGCTTAGTTCCTAAGTTTTTGCCCTGGCTGGAAAATTATAGGCCGATACAGGGAAGTCAGGTTAAGCAAACATCAACCTCCTAGGTTGCCCTGCGAGATGCCAATCCCAAAAAAAAAAACGAAAATGTTAGAATTTCATGTGAATGTAAATGCAACTTAATGAAAACTTACATTACTATAATATCTATCTTTACAGTATGTATATCTATATCTATAAATTAAAGTCGCTTTTCATGTGTGCCTGTGTGACTGCGTTGTTCCTCTAAACTGCGCACCGCATTTTGAAGCGGGTTCCACCATCATGTACTTACGGAAGTACGGAAGGTTTATTTATTTATTTAACAGTTCATGTACACACATATTAATATTAATAATATTTTCTATATAGATATATTGTATATTTTTTTTTGTATTATATAAGTTGTATCTATTCATACACGAAATCTCGTAAGGGGTCATTGTACGTACTCATCATTAGGAACAACTTTTACTATGGGACTGAACCTTAAATCGCGAAAAAAAAAATCTGCTGTTCCCTACATTTATGTTCGCTTAACTCGTCAAAATGTAGGGAATTCAATTTTGGTCCCATAGTAAAAGTTGTTCATAATGATGAGTACAATGACCCCTTCAGATATTTCGTGTTTGAATAGATACACCATAGATATATATACCTATATATATATTTCTTTTATGTGGATATTACGTTAATATTAAACTTACAAAAAATAAATCACGATCTTTTGTCAAGTCGTAATAACCGGGAGAAGCAGGGCGGGTTGCTAGTTACATTATAAAAAACATCAACGCTTCCCGTAATGAGGGAAGACATTTTCCCCACGAACCATTAAGATCGTCGATACCAACCTTTATTTACGATAATAGAAATGATAAAGGCGTTTAAATGTCAGGACATTCATGACGCCTTTGACGCAAAACAGAAACTTATGTAGGTCACGGTAATGGTCAATTTCCTTTGACTGACAGGTCAGGGCAACTTTTAAAAGACTTTTAAAATTTGCCCTGACCTGTCAGTCAAAGGAAATTGACGTGTATATTGCTGAAGGGATGGTAGATATTCACCCTTTTCTTGAAATATGTGCGTGTGTGCATTGTGTAACCTTTTAAATCAATGTGTGGAAACACGAGTTATATATTTGTGGTTCGATAATGAATGTTAACTGTTTTGCGGCTTTATCTTTAACTTGAAAATTTACATGGTAACTTTAGATGACCTTTGCTAAAATATTGTTGTGTTGTGGCTTTGATGTGAAATATTTTATTATGTAGGTGAACTTCTATTATTAATTTACTGTTTGGTAGTGTTAGGTAGTCTAACTTTGTGGCTAAGTTATAACAGCTGCCACGGGTCGATTGATCAGGCTAAACTACGCTTGCCGCAGTTGGTCCGTGGACGGATGACCATCGTTACATACCAAGACCCCACCGTGCCTCCGAAAGCACGTTAAGCCATTGGTTCCGGATGTTATTTGTAGATCTTTGACAGTTGATACGGGTCGCCAGAAGCTCGAAAGTCTGATAACCAGTCTTACCAAGGGGTATCGTGTTACCTAGTAACTGGGTTGTGGGGGTCACTGAATAGGCAGTCGTTCCATGTATTATAATATACTGGTATTCAGCTGCATCCGGTTAGACTGAAACCCGACCCCAACATAGTTGGGAAAAGGCTAGTCAGATGATACCTACCCGCCGAATTGAAAGAATACTTTTTGAGGAAATCCTGGGTTTGCATCTTGTTTATGGGTCACTGCCAAAACAAATAATGCTTTTGACAGTTTGCTGAAGAAACTAAACAGCAAAATAAAACAGAAATTTAACAGAATGAGTCATTTTGGATTGGTAATATTGTAACACCAATATTTTATCTTAAACTCGTAATATGTTTCGACTTGTAAATTATTTTGTATCGATATTGCGGTGTCTGATAAGATAAGGGATTTGAATGACACTTCCATTGAAGAATTGATAACAATCTCTACCATTAGCATCAATACTTGTTTGGCACGCACTAAACAAATAGTATAGAATGTGTAGTTGTTGGGAGTACAGGATGGATATAAAACACAGTTTTTCTTCTGGTTGAGATGCAGATTTATTTGGATTTACATTTAAAGAAAAGATGGCGCAGGCGCACAAAAATTCCTGTAGACAATGGCCGATTTCGGTACATTAACTGTCAGATGTCAAACATTGACGTATGGAATTTTCACAAAACCACAGATTAACAAAACCTTTACTTACTTAATTAAAGTTGCCAACTCTTAAATCTAAGCATAATTTAATATTATAAAAGACGATTCGCGGAGATATTGAAATAACTAGAATGTTTAGCACGGACTAAACAAATATTAAAGAAACATCTTTTAACATAAATTACTTCAAGCCTTTTTTTACAAAAGGGGAAGGCAGAAATGAATATCACCGACATACTATATTTATATTTCACTATTTATTGTTAAGTCCCGATTCCCATTGTAATAAGAGGGCCTATATTGCTACAAACCGGGATCAAATCCAGTCTCTAAAACGAATCTACTCGCCTATTAAAAATAAAAGAGTAAGTAGACAAGTTAAATATATATATTATTGGAGTTAAATTAAAAAATACAGAAAAAAATATTTAAAAAATAACTAACCTAGCTAGCACTCTCAGAAAGAAAAAGGTGGGAGGTTTTATAAAGAAGGTACGATACGGCGCTCAGGTTCGACACGTCAGGCCTCGTCAGCTCTGAAGCATCCAGATCCGCTTCCCAGTTATCTTGATAGGATCACAGGCAGTGTAGAAGGCGTCAGGCCTCGTTAGCTCAGAGGCCTGAAGATCCGCTTCCCAGTATCACAGACAGTCCAGTCCAGGTCTCTTAAGTAGTGGATGGTCCTCTTGGCAAGAACGTAGTACCGAGAAGACCGAGTATGTTATCAAGGTGAAATGAATATAGTCCAATTGCAAGACTTTTGTAGAGGAGATGATTCCTTGGGCGCTTCCAGATCAGATCTCTCCGGAATGTGTCAGAAGTCCCTTTTATATCCGAATCTGAGGTGTTCTTTTTTACATCATCTGTTTTTTCTGTTCTTTACAGAATTTAATTTCAAAATCTGTGTTCGAAAAGGCCGGACATATTCGTACCAAAAACCTCTTTGATGAATTCTGAGAGCGTTTCAATTATTATTATAAATGTAAGTTAGGATACAAATATTATACAGTAAACAATTTTAATTGTCTATAAAATACAATATTAAGCTAAACATATTGATAAAAATAATTTAAATTATATAAATCAAAAGTAACCTTCATGGACTGAGCCAGTAAGAAAACTATGAGAGAAAATTAGAAGAAAAATAATGACAGCTTGACAGCCTGACGTGAGTGTATATAAATAAAAATATGAAAATTAAAGAAAACTAATCGTTTTAGAACGATTCGCAAAATAATAATGCAAAACCAATAAAAGAGTATAATACATAATATTAATGAATGCAAAGTGTAAGTATATGATGTAGTGTCTGTAGTATGTAGATATTATAACTCCTGATAGCTTATGAAAAATTCTTACAGGAAAAGCTTAATAATGCTTTGCCGGACCTGGAGATCGAACCCAAGACCCCATGTTCAGCAGGCATTTGCAACCACTAGATCAACGAGGCATACACTTTTATGGTTTATTTATTATTTAGCCAAGACACTTCGAAATACACAGAAATGAGCTTAACTCTATCAGTGATTATCGGATTTAAGTAAAAGTAGTTCCTAGAACAAACAATATGGACTTCATAGAAGATAACACAAGGACGACGAAATACAACATGCCGCTACAATGGCGACATTATTTTAACACGTGTGTAGGGCTAGTGGCCAGTAATCATTAAAATTATAATAAGATAAAATAATTCGCAAATTCAAAATCAAAATTTTCATACACATAGGGCTATCTCCTTGCTTCAATTCGCTTACTCTTTGCAAGTTATTCGTTTAATTTCATTAATGTGATGTTATGATCCGTGACCCTGGCAAATGACCTCTACGCTTCAGTTCTTTAAGTACAGTTTTATCCAAGATGCTTTAATAGAAAATTGTAAATAAATCAATAAATAATAACGTTTAATGAAATTAAAAATTATGTTCATAAAACGAAAACGCAAAGCCGTATAATATGTCTGATAAATTAATGTCGTCATTAAAGCGGCACGCTGTTTATGGACGATGATGCTAATAGTAGTAGTAACTTTGACCCCATAAAAGAAAGCAAATTAATTAAAATACATCCTGTAGAATACCATGTACAGATTTTCAACAGCCAAACATATATATTTTCCCTAACACAACATTTTACCGCCCGCTAATATTTATATTCACACTTCAAAAAATATTTAGAACACTCCAAATTTTTTGAATGAAGTGGTCTGAATAGGACTCGTAACGGGTAGGCTCTCATTTGGAGGGTCCACTGACCCAGTTTGGGAGGACTGGCTGTAAGTAACGATAGTACTTATGTTCTCTTGGTTGAATTACTCTTTTGGTCAGTGGAGAGTAGGGAAAAGTGTTTGGCATCGGATTGGTTTTTCCTCGATTTTCAATCGGGGAAACACCTTTGGGGTTTCTTTCACATTCGTGACAGTAAAGTGCGTTATGCTGGGTGGTCACCACAAACCTAACGACATGTAAATGATCAAAAGGCATCCAGACGTCAGAGTGCTAGGAGAGAATTAATAATCCTACCTACATAGGGCATAACTAAATACCGTACAAATACATGCGCCAAAAACATCACCCTTTTTGGCAGTTGGGTTTGTCTTTGACGATTTTTTTTTTTTTTTGCTTTGGTGCTGCGGGTGACAGCGTCATGAATGAAAAAAAATGATGATGTCTGTAAATTTTGACGTTCAAAAGTGCCTCTTGTGTGCATTTGAAATAAATAATTTAACTTTGACTTTTGTGTTATTGTGATTTCTTGTGATTTGATAAAAATTATCATTGGTTGTGTTTCTGGTCATCTCTTTTGCGTTATTTTCTGAGTGACTTCACTTTTATTGGAATATGGATCTCCGTATTACAGTTTACCTGGGCTACAATAACAATATCTATAACTCACATCTCGCACCACTCTGATTTTGCCTGGTTTCAAACGGAGATCCAACGTTTTATACACTGGGGCATAGCATATGAATCATTTTGGGATACAGTAGTTAGATTTGAGTGAAATTCAATCTGCTGAAAGAGAGTGGATACTCCGCGATCGACAGGTTTGAATTTATTTTTGAAGTCATCAGATTTGAGAAGGGTCTTATGTCCCTTTACGATGACCAAAAATATACAGGGCTATGAAACACTATTATAGCTTCTTTACATTTTGTTTTATTTGTTTTCATTCCTGGGCCAAGCTTGTATGGAGCCGTTATCCATCTCCTTTCTCTTTACTTTATGTAATTCGTTTCATTTGTTTCACAGCGTTTTGTTGCATGTTTCCTGAACTGTGGCCAAATAAATGATATTCTTTCTTTCATCACTGTTCCAAAATCGTTAAAAAGATTCGTGAGAAAAACCAGCACCTTCTTGAACCAAAATTTTGAAAGATTTAGGACATTTACCAACCTAGACTCGAGCTGTGTTGGATTATGACCCCACCCTTTCACAGATAGAAGCCTGAGTCCCAGCAGTGGGAACGTTATGGGCTGGTTATATCCTACTCTTATAACATTTCCTATTATTTTTCTTCCACAAACATTAATCCCAATGACTTTAATATGAACCATCAGAATATTAATAAAATAAGGTTTTATTTCACACTTTTTTTCAGTTAGAGCGGTTGACCGTTCTTCAAGTGAGGGTCGATTGACCTATTTCCTAAGTGTCTGGGCCGTAAGACTGATGTTGGAAAGATGTGGAGGCCTACTTAAGTGGTTAAATTAAAAAGTTAGGGGCTTACATTGAAGTGAGACAGATATTTTGACATTTGTTTTGGTTAGGGTGTTTTTTTGTGCGAAAATCCTTACGTAGGTATAGGTGCCAATGCTCATTATACTGATTTATGAAAGTTATATCTCGTTTTTCTGTTCGATATTTGGAACATAACGGGTATAACTTTGTTTTTCTCACGGCAAGCGGCGCAACGACCACGCTTGACGCTTGAATGCTCCCATTCTGAAAACTCAATTATAAACTCCGAACTAAACTATCTACATAGAAAAAGTAAAACAAGTCTGAAACGCATGGCTGACTTAAAGAGTTTGATAAAGCACTTTAAGCGCCTGTACCAAAGTTTTTTTTATAAAATATTATGGAATATATATACCTCCTGGGAGGCCAAAAAAAATACTGAAATTTGGTGAGAAACTCTCCAATGATACATAACTGAGTATTATAACAACTTCTTGAAAGATAAAATATAAATATTATATTATTTATGTAAGGGCCTTATTATACTAGCGGTTTGCGAACGGCTGCGGGGCGGGGCAGGCGCGCAGCGAATGCGTCGCGAACACGTCGCGGCTGCACAGCGAGAACGTCGCGGATGCGTAGCAAATACGTAACGTTTTCGTCGCGTGTTTTGTAGCAAGTACAATGGCGTCCCCGCTGCTATTCACGGCGATCTTGTTGCGCGCCCGTAACCTATTCGTTGTGCGCCCGCTCCGCTTTGAGGACGCTCGCAATCCGCTAGTATGAAAGGCCCTAACTCTTAAATGTAAAGAAATTAAGATAGGAAAAACTGAGCAAAATGTTTACCCCCCTCAAAACTTTGCGGTAATCACAAACAAGCAACATTGTGAAACATATTTTGAGCAAAACTTTTTAAATGAGCTTTGAGATTGCATAATACCTTAGCGCCACCTCACTCATTATCTCGCCCACACACTACTATAGTCTCGCTTGCTTTCGGTCACGCGAGCAAGCGAGACCTGGGCGGCAGGGAGAAGGCTCCAAGGCACCGATAGTTTAGGTAATTTCTTTTTATGGTGAAAATATTGGTAATTAAAAACATAGTAGATGCTTTATATTTAGTTCAGTTATTATGCAATTATATGATATAATTTGAAGTATTCTGTGTGTGTTTTCGTCAAACATAGTACTTAGCATTGATCCTCAACTGTACCATTTATTTAGTTCAAAACTAATGCTGCAGTATTTCCGATAATTATATCGGGGGATCATGCTAAGCAATTTTCGTTAATGTAGACTTTTGGTTGGTAACTTCGTCAGTCGACCAAATTTTTGCAAACCCCACGGGGTGTATTTTCGGTACCCCTAATAAGAGGTTGCCTTTGTCGGATTTTATTTACGATACAGTATTGGAGGTTGACCGTGAGGTTCGTGACTAAATAATATTTTAACAGAGCACGGGTCAATCTTTAAGGTGAAGCAACGCTTGCCGAGGTTGGTTTGTGGATAAATTTTCTATCCATAACATACTGAGATCCTTGCTAAGCTGTTTGTCCCGGCTGTCTTTCGTAGATCTTTGATAGTCGTTGTGGGCAGTCAGAAGCCAAAAGTGACTTATCAATAACGCATGGTGAAGCGATGTTACGGTACGTGCGGTTAGCGGGTAAACTTTCAACGTTTGTCTCTTGCACAAATCCTTGTGATGTCTGGTTTTGTACCTATATAACTTTGTGGGCGTTTTGTAGGGATAGACTCTTGTACTATTAATTGATGATTAAACGAACTTGTATCAATCAATCAATATCTTTATTGTGGATCATATATAGGTAGGTACATAATACAGGTCTTAAAAAAAAAAAATTGCGATCAGCTATGTCCCGCCCTTAGGGCATACAATAGTTACATAGAAATTAAAATTACATTGTTACAAATTAATAAGATTACAATAAAAAAATAAAAAAAAGATAATAATTTAACGGCACGAAATAAGGTAGGAACACATCAGTGGGACACTGAACTGCACTGAACGCATCATGACTGAGGGGGACTGTACTGGAGAAGTGATATGTCTGATAGGAAGTCTTTTATAGAGTACTAGCACTTGTTTACTAACAGATAATGGAGATTTGTACGTGAAGTTCAATCACAATTACTCTGAGTGCTTCGGGCGAAGATTTTAGCATCCCTCCCTCCGAGTCATCCTGAGCCCCTAGTCGTGAAACGACAAACAGCTCAGCAAACCTCTAAACTAAATGAGCTGGCCAGGTGCAAATATCATAGTCATGAACAAAAGTTTTTAATCTACCTAACAGTTTTTTCTTATTTTTCTTTCTTTCTTCTTTCTTTCTATAAATAGATGCATAATTATTATACAAATATGTTCATTTATTTACTTTTGTCACAAATTGACTGATTTATTAAAATTTTCTGGCCTGGCAATATTGTTAGAGCCAACAAGAAGGTATTAAACCTCTTTTTATATTATTTTTTTATTATTCTTTGAAAGATTTTACATCTTTTTTTGTTTCTTTTCTTCTCTAAGTGACATCCATTTATGCACAATAATTAAATAAATATTTTACATTAATTTAATTTTTGTTTGCTTAAGTCTAACTTTGGTATTTTTAATTTCTTACATTGGATTAAATAATTTATTTTTCTCCTAAATACAATGCGAAATGGCGAGTCTGTAAATGAAACTACATGATTGTGTTATTGCTAATATCAAGAACGAAGGATCTTCCCTTTTCAATGGTGGATGAGTAAACTCCCTGTTCCTCATGCCACCAAAAGTTATGATGAAAGTGAAGATGATGATGGTAGCAATGTTAACTGTGAAAACAAACGTGTGTGTGCGTTGTGTGTAAAAACATATTTCTTATAATGTTCCCGCACATTTCTAGTAGTTTCCATCGTGTTAAGTTTTCTACTCGACACACCGGTTGCAGTCCCAAAGGACATAATACCGTATCAAATACACAGCATATAATGTCATTACATAGAGAGTAATGTCTGCGGGCCGAGCACGGGCGTGCCCAAGACGTTTGTGACAAGACATCATACATGATGTCATGTTAATTTGTACTAGCATTTTGTGAAAAACAGTTTTATCGCTCAAACTGTGATAAAATGTGTGACACAAGTCATGTCACAGTAGGCCGTGCTTGCCCCGCTGAATGGCATTACTCTCTTGGGACGAAATTGCATAATCGAGATATTTTAACTACATCTTCTGTGCGATGTAAAAGTTTTTGAAAATCCTGTAAAAGCGGGATTTGCTTATTCGAGTATCAAATTATGTTCCACAATTTTATAACGTAGGTATATGATTTGCCGGCGCAAGTCAATGTCTGAAAGCCAGTTTCCGTACTTGTCAAAACAAATCCTGAAATAATAGATAGCAAAATTCTTCCACAGAGTTTCGTTCCAAATGTTAGGAATTTATCTTTCTCCGTCAAACGCTCAGTCGGAGAAAATGCCTCTGGTTTTTGCAAGATCTTTTCCTGTGGATAACGTGGGCTAAAGAATGAAATTTCATAACATTGTCTGGTTTACCTGTAAACAATTTACCACCGATTTATTGTTAGTCTGCATTATACCTCGGAAAAACACATTACCATATCAAAACAGTGTTTCATAAAAAAGTGAAAGCAATTTGTAATGTTGAAGCTAATAAATCAGATTTAACCATGAGAAATAGTCTGCTGTCCACTAAATGCCAGAAATATCTGTATTAAGTCACGGCATTATGGAACAACAATATTATGTAACACAAAAACAGAATAATTTTCTTTCCTTTCGAGTCGATGCGATGTTTCTACGACATTATAGCAAAAATACATGTCATGGAAAGAATATTTGGCAGGGGTAAGTAATAAGTTGTTAAGTGATTTTTAATGTTCCCAAGAAATCATGTTAACTGATAAGAAAACTTCATCATCCGTCTAGCCTTTTCCCAACAATGTTGGGGTTGCCTTCCAGTCTTACCAGATACAGCTGAATACCAATATATTACCTACATGGAGCGACTGCTAATCTGACCTCCACAATCCAATTACTGGGTAACGCGATACCCCTTATTAAGACTTAATTAAACGTGAATTATTAATTACCTAGACCAAAACACAGGTCAAAAATATTTTATCACTATTTTGAAACCCAAACTGCAGGTAATTAAGTGTTTTATAAATTTATTTTATTTCCTAAATTTACCTGATTCTTTGACTTGTCAACAAGATTGTATATTATTATTATTTTGTTCTCAAAACACAGGGGCAACAAACCTTTTTGCCTTCATTAATGTGAAATCTCACGCGTTACCAAGCACACAACACATACATACGAAGCCCAGTAATTTCATGCTCTTTGTAGTGAGACCTTGGACCCATTACACTCTTTTGTCGGGACGCGGGACTAAATTAATACAAACATGCTGGCTTGGACCCATGCGAGTCATACCACAAATGTTGTGGACTGTTGTTAGCATAACTATTTTGGGTCGCACATACGCATAATATCATGCATGTAGTCCTCGAAGGGTCGGCAGAAGTGGTAAGTGTAGAGAGACAGAAAGAAAAATTATCGTATACACACTTATGAAAACCCTTCTGTTAAAGACCGATGTAATAGGGAGCGGTTCTAATGCCATGAACTGGATAAAAATAAAGATCCCTGCCTTCTGCTGAGGTTTCTGTAATGGAAGAACTCATTAACACTTTGCCCAATCCGTGGATCGATCCCAGACGACCAGCGACCACTAGACCAACTGCGACCAAGAAAACAGATCGCTGAAAACTTTTTAAGGGTAATAAAAGCTTAGTATACAAACCTTGCAAGCTTTGAAAAGGATGATCACCATCATCTGCCTATCCTGTTCCCAACCACCTAACTGGATGCTTTTGAATACCTGTATTTGAAATTGATGATATTGATATGTAATTATAACCCTTCAGGTCTAAAAGGCCCATTTCAAAAATGGCCACTTACTAAAATATCAATTTCCTTAAAAGGTTATTTTCCTGAAAAGTCTACTTCCCGTAAAAATATTTTTCTTTAGGGTGCTTTATGAAATGTAAAATGGATCGATTACAATAATTATTATAGAACATTGTCTGTGTTGCCTTTGGAGAGTAATATTCATAAGGAATTAGCCGAAGTATTTGTGGTTAAAGAATCTTTATTTATTACTTAAACTAAATTTCCAAAAAAAATCACTTAAAGTTTGGTTTCCTCTGAAAGATGTTCTTTTATATCATAACGGCTGTCGTGAGAATCTGTATTTTGCACCAGTACATAATCAGCCTATAATGTTCCCACTGCTGCGACACAGGCCTCCTCTCTATGAGAGGGAGTGGGTCATCCACCACGCGGACCCAGTGTGGTTTGGTAGATGTCATATGTCTTCGTTTTTTTGGTTCTAGGACATGCCGGTTGCCTCACGATGTTTTCCTTCACCGTTTTGAGAGCAGTGGCAATGAAATAATTACGCTCATTACGCTTGTCTGGGTTCGAACCCACGATCTACTTACTACTCGTAAGTCGAGGCCGTTATCACTAGGCCACCACTGCTCGACAATAAAAAAAGACGATAAATTAAACATGAGTAAACAACAAGACATTGAAGGTTGCGAAACAAACATCTGTTAACGCGGGTAGAATAATAACATAAAATAACATAACACCGCCTGTTTTCCCGGAAGGGTTGGACAGAGGTGTACCTAATAGTACAGCCTCATTTCGCCAGATACGTTTAAGTCCCATGTAATAGGGGGCGAGTCTATTGTCATCAAACGCGTACAAATCCAGACTCTGGGCTGCTACTGAGAAATTCCTGATAAAAAACCCAATAACAGACGATCGATCTTTTCCCGACCTGAGAATCGAATAGAGGACCTCATGCTCAGCAATGAATTTCATTTTCAATCAAAGCATTGTCGATATCACTATGCTTAGCAGTTCAATTATTCAACGCAGTTTATTATTATTACTATCAAAAGGATAAAAGCTACCACTAGGTCTTTCCACGTAACCCCTTAGTCACCTTTATTGATGCTCCGAATTACCTTTAATTCTTTACTCAGCCTAAAACAATATCTCAGGACTATTTCAGGCTCTCCAATCATTAACTCTATTAGAACAGTAACAAATTCAGCCAATAAGTTCATTTTGAGGTCTCTCAAAGGTTAGTCCCATCTGCCTTTCTTAATTAATTAATTTGAATAATATTTTAATAATACTTTTTGAGTATTTCGTCCCGGCTGTCATTTCTAGATATTTGACAATTGTTACGAGTAGTCTGCAGGCCAAAAATCTGACAACCAGTCTTACCGTAATCTTATAGTAAGACTGCATGTCAGACTTTTGGGCTTCAAACCACCTCTATCAAGTATTATCGTGGTACACAGTAACTGGATTGTGGAGGTCAAATAAGCAGTCACTCCATGTAAATTACTGGTATTCAGTTGCATCCTGTTAGACTGGAAGCTGACCACAACATAATTGGGAAGAGGCTAGGCAGATGTATGATGATTTATGCACTTGTTGAATCATTAACAATTTTGCCCTGCAGCAATAGGTACTACGTATGTTTTAAGTGTGGAAGCATCGTGTTAGTGCCAAAGTGAGCACTTACTGCTGATGCCACTTAGACCTCTCTCAAGCTTTATAGGCAGAAGTATCAAGTACTCGCTACTCAGAAGAATGGGTGAATTTAGCGTCCTTTTTAAAAGTGACTTCGGCATCCCTTTTAAAAGTTATCTCCACTTTCGTTACCACGAAATTGGGGGCATTAACCTTACCCCCTACCTGCCTCCTCCCTTAGCTTCATCTGGCAGCCAAACACGCATCCGTGGAAAGAAGTGATGATTTGATTTGTCATTTATTTATTTATTTAAACTTCTCACACACAATAATGTACAAAGGCGGAGAATTTAATTGGTTTCTGCTGTTACCGTTTTGAACACAAAACCAGTTACGTATGTAATAAAAAGCCTATAACTATTACCTATCTATTCGTTAACAACACAATAATTAGATACTTAGATAGAACTTCAAGTTAAAATACTTGAGTTTTTAAGTATTATTGTACGCTCCATTTATTTTAACTGTCGTACACCATACGTGCACATTATGGCGCAAAATTATGTTACACCACAAAAGCAGTTTTAAACGGGACCTTAGCTCTTCAGTGGTAAAAATTGAAGAACTGAAGGTAATCGGATCCAACATTAAAAGGCAGGTGATATTGCCTGATTGAGGTAACGCAAACTATAGTGGTGACCTAATTACGGGCAAACACTTGAAACTTGATATTTTTACTTGGCCGCAGAAAGGCGCGACGCGACAGCACGAGGCGACTCGTGTAGAACAATTCCCATGAAGTTTTCATATAAATTATTTTACAAAAGTCGAATTATTAATTCACTGGAGAAATTTGGAGTAATCTAGCTGTGACTTTGTGTAATAAAATGGTTATATTTATTGTAATAGTGGTCTTTTTAGGGTTCCGTAGTAAACAAGGAACCCTTATAGTTTCGCCATGTCCGTCTGTATGTCTGTCCGTCCGTCCGTCTGTCCCCGGCTTAGCTCAGAGACGCCTAATACTAGAAAGCTGTAATTTGGCATGGGAATACATATTAATCACGCTGAAAAAGTCGTAAAATAAAACCATGAAAAACATTTTTGTTCGGGTACCTCCCTTGCACGTAAAATGGGGATGATATTTTTTTTTTGTCGTCTATTCCATAGTGTGGTTGGATAGGCCGTTTAAAAATATTGTGGGTTTGCGAAAACCATTTTGCAATTAAGGGATCCGTTTGCGTAATATTAACCTTTAAAGTGCTATTTTATGTTAGAGTCAAGTGTCCCCCCCCCCCTGCCAGCTAAATGGTTAATTTTAGATATGTGAAAAAATTCATGGCACTAGTTAGAGCTAGATATAACGAAATTAAAAGCAAAACTATCACAGCTAAGTAGGCTTCACAAATTAACGAGTAATAGTCGACCAACTTAAATTTTCAGTTGGAGAATTGACCGTAACGTTTATCGATGTATAAGAGAGCATGTTTTTCAACTACAATGTTAAGTTTGTTTTTGGGATAAATTCGGAACCATTGTGCGTGGTCCGACATGCACTTGGCCGGTGTTTTTTAAATTTAACGATTGGAAATCGTCCATAGTTTATTTTTATTCTCTATCAAAATCATTCTGATTACTGACCTCAGCACATGTGCGTGAAACCCCCCATAGGTCCCTTACTTAGCTTGATGTTATTACCATTTTAATAGCGTGTCGAAGTCAACCTTGAAATGTTATTTATATCCAGATTACAGAAATCATTTTACACAACGCTGGAAACTAATAAAGTTCTTTTAATAAGTATTCTAAAGACAGGCCAGGATTGAGCACGACCTGAGTTAATAAAGCATTTTGTAAGCGAGAACCTTCGTGGATTTCAATAGCTGTGTTTACATAAACTTGCGGGAATTTTTCATTATCCCCATTCGTTTGTTTTACGTATATAACCTTCTCAGTTTACGGTTTTGTTTTCATAGTGAGTAACCTTAATTGCCACTGTAAGTTCCCTCTGTTTTCGTATTCAGATTTGTAGTACTTTTTCTTTGTCCTACTTATGTAGGTATGTCTAATACATGTTTATTACTATTTGCATTGGTGACTTGGGTTTGTTGTAGCTATGAAATGTAATTTGTATAAATAGTTTGTTCGACTGTACCATACTATTTGCGTTGTATGTATATTCGTTCTTCCTTCATGAAGATTACATTCTCATAAAACTTTTTTAAAAATTTTCTATTATTTCATGAAAATAGTACATGAACGATAACTTTCAAATTTGAATACTTTATGTAATGTAATAAAAACCTGCTTCGTAATGTCGGAGCTCTATTTAATAGTAGTTTGTGAGTCAGAATAAAATGAAAACAATTTTCTAGCTAAATATTACAGAACGTTCCGTATATTTCTCTATATATTTATTGAACTACCATTTAACTGACCTTTTGATCGGGTTGACGGTATTGAAAACTGCAATACTGCACTTGAAACTCACTTGAGCAAAAGCAATTTGTGTTTAGAGTTCCGTACCTCAAAAGGAAAAAACGGAAACCTTATAGGAACCGTTTTCTCAGGAACGCTTGGAGGTAGTGAAGTTTAAATTAATATCAAATACGTAGGGTTACGGTTTCTTGTAGCTCTAAAAATCAAGCTTCTAAGTCAACGCAATAAAAAAATAAGGCGATTTATGCAACATAATTATTTTTATGCCTGAAAATAAATCTAAACCTATAGGGTACTTCCCGTTGACCTAGAATCATGAAATTTGGCAAGAAGCGAGGTCTCACACCACGAGTGCAGGAAAAAGTCCGAAAGTTGTTTAATTTGTAGTTTTATCACATAAAACATTTTTTTTGCGATTACAAACTTACATTTGCAGTTGTTAAATTTACCGTTGCGTATCAATACGGGAGAACATAGTTTGTATTTGGGATAAATTCATCCCAACTACGGAACCCTTCGTCGTGCGTGGTCCGACACGCACTTGGCCGGTTTTTTTTAGGAATGGCACACGTCCCGACATTCGATTCGGCAGTATTTGTTGAATAACAAAGCCGACCCGAAGCAATTACTACACACATTCGGTTTTCATCCAGTTTGTGCCAATCTGTAAACTTCTACCCTCTACCACTACCCTCGCTCAATCAAGTTCGGGTCGGCTCGTCACAAATCAAGCTAAAGGCTTAAGGCCTTTCCTGAACATTTTTGCCGCCCGGCTGAGTTGAATCGTGCCGAGCCCATCGTGTGTGTGTGAAAAAAAGAGAAAAGGAATTAAAAGTTATTCATGTAAATGATATTGTTTTTATTTGTGTAAGTTTACACGTCAATCTTATTTTAAAAAACTAGGTGAGGTCGGCATTTTCTGTCTGACTACACTGAGAAGAAACGCCAAAACACTCGAGAGTTCACGTCTCGTTTAAAGTCCAGACATAATCTTGATCAGATCATGTGAAGCCCATGTAGATTGGTGTCTGAAATGGTCTTTTGAGGAAAGAACCACATAGATTGAGTGGACCTGACCAGTCAATGCACGCATTTGTCAGTAATCGTGCAGCTCAACGTAAGGAGCTCAACGATGCGACGAACAATACCAAATAAATTACATTTGGGTAGGCCGCATAAATTACTCAAACTGCCAGACCATGATTCAAACTAACTGAGAAAAAAAAACAATGACCCACATGATTTGACATGCCATTTCGATGGCAAGCTGAAAGGTTGGTGGTTAAAATAAGGGTTCCAAGACGGAAAAAAAATGATTGTCAAGTATGGCTTCCTTAATGTAAATAATTGTGTCTATGTGAGTTTTTTATTTGATCGCACGCACAGGAAAAATTACTAGTGTAGGAGAAAAACTAGTTGTTTAAATAAAAGTGCAATCATTTAAACTTTTCGATAAAAACAGAATATTTTCATGTAAAACTATCGTCATGCCCGGGCGTTAATTTAATAAACAATAATAAATAAAAATAAATAATTAAATAAAATTAATAAAAATAAATAATTAAATAAAATGATTAAAAATAAATTAGTTTTAATAAAAACCCAGCCTATCACTATCCCACCGCTGGGCAAAGGCCTGTTCTCCTACAGAGAAGGTACGAACATTGATCACCACGCTTTCTCAAGACGGGTTGGTAATTTCAGACTTACACTATTATAAGTCCAGGTTTCCTCACGATATTATGGCCCTGGCACATAGGCATCTGAAAGAACACAGGTGGGTTTTAGTTATTAAAAATCTGACAAGCCCTTTCGCTCCGCCCAGGGTGGGAGAAGTTATTTGATAATTTCCCACCCAAAAAAAAAAAAGAAGTTTCCTCACGATATTCTTCTTCAACGATGTCAGTAATGTCCAAGGTAAACTCAGGGTAACTAAAGGCAATTTCATGACTACGTATAAGTTAATCAAACAGCATATTTTTATCAAATTCTATTAATAACCCTGTAGCTAATACTCTAGTCCCTATTTTTATCTACAGGAAATTGATAACAATTTAACAATTTATCCGTATTAAAATTTTAGGCAATTCTTTCCTTCTAAAAAAATTTTACCTGCCATGGAAACAGACAAAACTCATTTACAAAAGTTTGTAAACTTTTGTGAAAAAATTACCTCCTTTGAAACCTTTGTGAAGTCATCCGTTTATAAATTGGTAACCTTTTTGTTTTTGGTTGCTTTTGAATCTCTTTCTTTCATTTTGATTTCGTTATGCTCTTGACAAGTCCTTTATGCTTCGAAATGATTAGTTACTTGGGATTTGTTGTTATGAAGAGGTAAAAAGTATTGTTTTTGGATTAACTTGTTAAGATGATCAAAGAAACGGGTTAATATTGTCTGACTTCTTTCATGTGAGTAGTAAGAGTATCCAAAACAAGAAAAGTTTTGTTTAATACGATTTCTTTTGTTTTGCAAGATAATTGATTTATTTATTTTTGTCCCAGGACATTTTGCGATGTAGAGGTAGCAAGATTTTTTTGGTCCTTTAAAATCAATGATGACTATTATTACACTATTATCACGACCATCGTTTTTAGGGATCCGTACCCAAAGGGTAAAATGGGAACTCTATTACTAAGGCTCCGCCGTCTGTCTGTCTATCTGTCTGTCTGTCTGTCCGTCTGTCACCAGGCTGTATCTCATGAACCGTGATAGTTAGATAGTTGAAATTTTCACAGATGATGTATTTCTGTTGCCGCTATAACATCAAATACAAAAAAACAGAATAAAATAAATATTTAAGGGTTAAACGATCAAAAAAGTCACGTGTTTTGTATGGGGCTCCCATAGAAAACACGTGACTTTTTTGATCGTTTTTGCCCGTTATTGATAACGGCAACAGATAGACGCTTGAAATATTTACAGAATATTTTGTTATATACACTTTAAAAATAAATAATTTAATTAAAATAAAACAAATATTTAAGGGCCAAAAAATCACGTTTGTATACCCCCCATACAACATTGTGATTTTTTTGCTGTTTTTATAGATAATGATACGGAACCCTTCGTGCGCGAGTCCGACTCGCATTTGGCCGGTTTTTTTGTTATTTCGTATCTTTCATGTGACCTTTGACACCATCTAGAATACCAATTTCATTATTTTAATATCAAATATTCAAACTACGCAAAAAAAGGGTAAAAGCAATAAAAAGCTTAGGTATATACACACGGCATTTTAAAAATTTCAAAAGAAGACTATTATCGATAAAAATTACGGCGATAAAAGTTCCTATACATGTAAGGGAAAACACGTACGGATTTAAAAATAGCCAGCTAATCAAAATATTAATATTTGGAAAGGTCGGCGTGAAAATAAAACCTCTTTTTACCCGACTTCCAAAAAGGAGGAGGTTATAATATGTTCGGCTGTATGTATTATTTTTTTTTGTTTTATGTATGTTCACCGATTACTCCGTCAATTGTGGACGGATTTTGAAAATTCTTTTTTTGTTTGAAAGGGTATGCTCCCAAGGTGGTCCCATTGCCACCAAATCAGAATCTGATGAGGGTATCCCATGGAAATCGAGCGAAATCCTCATATTTTATAGGCATACCTATAGCGATTTGAGTATTTTTTATAGTAACTCGTGCATTTGCACTCGAAAAGCACCATTTGGTGAAGTGGAACTGATGATGAAGACCACAGATGGCCACCGGAACTACTCAATAATGAGTATTTCACCGTTGCGATTCGATTAGGCACTTTAATATGGTTGCTAAGCAATTTATGCTCTTCAAAATGCATATGGTGAAGTCACCATCAGTTCTCTTCTGGTTCTTACCAGGAGAACTCCTCAACAATTAACGCCCCTGCATCGGGAAAAGTAATATTTTGTAAAAGGGTATGAGCATTTGACATTAGGCTATTGTAAATTGGATAAATTACAAACTGACCCACTAAAAAGTGAAAAATAAAAAACTTTTTACAAAAAAAAAAACAACCGACTTCCGAAATTCCGAAAGCCACTGACTTCCGAAATTAGTTATTTTTCACTTTGTAGTGTTTTTTTCGGAAGTCGGTTGTTTTTTTTTGTAAAAAGTTTTTTATTACATACAAACATATTAAAACCACGTAAAGGATTTTGATACAGTTTTATTTTAAAAAATCTGATCAAAAATCAAAAGTCATAATTATAATCAAACTAGGACAAGAATCATCACTTTTTGGCCTAAAAACGCCCGCCCTTTACCACTTCCTAGTGCTTTAGCTGGTCAAGTCAAAGTCAAAGTCAAATTATTTATTTCAAATAGGCACATAGATGGCACTTTTGAACGTCAAAATTTACAAATAAAATAGAATTGATTCTAGTCACCCCTTCCAAAAGGTAGCTTCGTATGGAGAAGAATGGGCAAGAAACTCCACCGTTACTCTTTTAAAATGTTTAACAATATTTTGTATCGGTACATCAATTATATAATTATATGTGAAGACGATGCACCTAGAATAAAATTACTATACCACAGTAGGTAAAAAGAATTAATAATGAAGCAATGAGATAAATTAATTATGTGATAGATACATGGTGCTCATATACAGGGTGGAATTTTGTAATGCCACCTGGAGGGAAAGTACTCTTAATACTGCAGATAGAAAGTTTTACTCAAAGGAAACATTCATTTATTTTTGAATAGAAAGCAAACTGCATTCAAAGATTTTCGATAATTCTCTTCTCCTACACCCGGGAATCGAACAGGCTAAAATCTGAAAAAATTATACCCTGTACTTTTATTGCATCGATCGTTAGGGTCAATTATAAGGATGAAATCTCTCTCACAAACATGATAAATTAAATGAAAGGAAAACCAGGAAATCTGAAGTTACAAATTCAATGAGTCAAGTTAAAGCTCTTTAACTAACATCCATCTTTTGTAATGCAGACTCCTTTGCGACATACTCGTAGCTGCGTGTATGTGATAATTTAAATATGGTATGTTAGATTAAAATTTGAAAATTAGATTGTCATAGTTGTTATTCACATTTGATTGTTTTTACAACTCATTTCACATTTTGTCTCACGGTGAAAATGGCTTATCAAGAACAGTTTGATTTAATGGAAGCTTATTTTTTAAATAACAAAAACGTGAATCTAGCTCTGCGGTGGTATGGAGAGAGATAACAAGATCGACAGGCACCAACTCGGTTCGTATTGAAAAGAATGGTAGAACATTTAAAGAATACGGGTGGTTTCAAGAAGAGACGGCAAACTATTCAGCAAAACTATTTCGATTTTGAACTAGATGTTTTAACATACTTTGAATCATTTCCAAAGGCTTCAAGTAGAGATGCTGCCGATGAATTAGGAACAACCCACACTCGCGTACTTAAAGTGCTGAAAAAGTATAAGTATAAATGCTATCGTGAAGGTCGGTTGGTGCAAAAATTGCATATTGGGGATCGTGACAGACGATTACAATTTTGTGAAAACATGCTTGGAGAAATTGACCGAAACCCTAATTTTTTGAGTAACATTGTATGGTCTGATGAAACCAACTTCAGCAATAATGGCATGTACAATCGCCGCAATAACCATTATTGGTCTCGAGTGAATCCTGTTCGTGTTCATGAAACTAACAATCAAGTAAGATTTTCTTTCAACGTTTGGTGCGGAATTATGAGAAATAATGTAGTGTTCGTCTTAGTCCACGTGTACGAAGGTCATTTAAACACTGTCAAGTATATTGAAATACTGGATCTCTTAAGAAACGAGTTAAATGGTTTCCCCGAGGAAGAGCGAAACCAAATAATTCTACAGCAAGATGGTGCTCCAGCACATAACAGCAGAATCACTACTGCCTACATTAATAACCATTTTAATACCTGGATTGGTACAAACGGCACAATCAGATGGCCTGCGAGATCGCCAGATTAGATTTTTTTTTGTGGGGATATGTAAAAAATCAAATTTACATGAAATCTTATGCGAATGACAACGAGTTGAGAGTTGAAGTTCAGAATACGATTTATAATATTCACCACAACACTTTATTAAAGGTTACTAGAAATGAATTCGTTAAAAGAATAAATTTGTGTATCCAAGAGAATGGAGCCCATTTCGAGCAACTAATTAGTTAGTTTACCATTTTTTGTAAATAATTAAATTAATTTAAGATTTCGAAAATCTTTGAATGCAGTTTGCTTTCTATTCAAAAATAAAGGAATGTTTTCTTTGAGTAAAACTTTATATCTGCAGTATTAAGAGTACTTTCCCTCCAGGTGGCATTACAAAATTCCACCCTGTATATACACACATTGTAAAAAAAAATACTTTTTCCTAAAATAATTAATATCAGAGTGTGAGAGCGTAAAATAAATGTCATAAAAATAATAAAATATACAATTAAAATAGCAATCAGTTAGATTTTGTCTAGACTCTAGATTGTCCTATGGAGCTGGACTAGCATGTTTCCAAGCGTTCTTATCTTGTTTTTTAATCTGCTGGGAACAAGATGTGGCGCACTTCAAAAATAAAAAATGTTGAATACTATGATATAGCTAGCTAAAAAACCCAGCAATTGTATTGCTGGGTTTTTTCATGATAGCACTTTACATTTTATTAAAGATACTTTTCTACCTATACACAATTTACCACCGACAATATCAAGATTGCAACTGTGGAACAAGTCTTTGCATCTTCTGAGGATATAGGAAAGGGGCGCATATATGTATTTGTTTCGACTGGATTTGATCGAGAAAGGTCTATAATGTTGAACTCTGGGGTTGGTCTAGACAAATTCATGCTCGGATGATTAAATAAGAATTTTGCGAGTTTTATAACGTTCCAAGCTTGCAATTCCGCTCATACCCTAAACGTAAAACGTTTCAGAGATGAACTACAAAGAAAACATGTAACAAAGACATTATCCTTTTAACTTTCAGCAGTTAACAGTTCCTTTACTGCCTGGACTCACTCACTAGCACTTCAAACTTCAACTATTATGGCGTTTTCACTTTGATTTAAACTTTAGTCTTACTAAGTTCTTCGGCTGTTGGTTTTATTTAAACTTACTGTCCGTTATCTGTTAGAACTACAATTTCGAGTTAACGATTAGAAGTGCCTACTGTGGGCCTAGCACGATCAGTACGAATTTACGTTATATTTAATCCGCACGGTTTTGAAATTGAAGTCTTTGTGTCTGTATGGTGATAGCCCGCGTCTTCGATTGTATTGAAGCTTCAAATCTCTGATATTTTTAATCATCATCATTTTATCAGTCAAAAGACGTCCACTGCTGGACATAGACCTCCCCGAGTATCAACAAACGACCTGATGTGAGCTTCTCGAAACCACCTGTGAAATCAGCGTTTTGTATGGAGAATTTTAAAGAAGTTGCTTTTTTTCATACTAACATTTTCTTAATTTATAAAACAACCATGACCACTAATGTTTTAAAACTTTTATGCCCTAATGTTTCAAAACTAAGATAACGATATGCCACTTAAATTAAGCGCTAGCGCATGTGCTTTTGGCTAAGTTAAAACAGATAGTGGTAATTCTGCAAAAAAAAATGAGGAGTCATTTTAAGGTATTTTTTATGTTTAGAAAACTACAACTAATGAGGTTTTTTTACTACTGGTAGTTGTCTATGACGGTCAGTATTCGATAATACCAAGCAATTGATGAATATTTTAAATCATAGATGTGACGAGGCTCTCTATTTGTGAGAAAAAAACGCAAATTTTAAGGTGGGGACCAAATATAAGATCGTCAGTCAAGTAACTATTTGGCTTGGGGCCAAAATTAGAGTTACGTACCTTCAGAGGTTCAGGCTGTGCTTTACCTGTCAATCAGCCTTACAGTAACAGACTCAGTCAGTTTCTTGACGGCATGTGAAGCCAAGTCAGAGTTCCATGGGTGGCATAAAAACTCTGAGACCAATGTTAGTCACTAACCACCCGAAAAAGAAGCAAAGAGAAAGAGTCACGAACCACATAGTATATAGCGCTTCAGCCGAAAGTTGTCCACTGCTGGACATAGGCCTCCCCCAATTGGAGGGTTGCCATAATCGCCAATTCGCCACGCTTGGCAGGCGGATTGGCGGTCGAAGAATGGTGTTAAAAAAATTCACAGAAAACGCTGCTGCCCATTC
Source organism: Tiliacea citrago (assembly GCA_963921375.1). Lineage (NCBI taxonomy): Eukaryota > Metazoa > Arthropoda > Insecta > Lepidoptera > Noctuidae > Tiliacea > Tiliacea citrago. Next base: position 3,020,836 of record OY992802.1, read on the forward strand.
TCTAGTAAGTCCCTTAGTCGCCTTTTACGACACCCACGGGAAGAAAGAAGAAGAAATAGGCATAGTTTAAAGAAATTAATGTAAATAAATATATAAAGAAGCTGACCATTTTAGAAGGCTGTCTTATAATCTCTCGTTCATAAACTTATTATAAAACACTACCAACCCACCCCATAATCTGTTCCTGCAAAAGATTATTACTACAAACATCCACAAATCTGTCGACACACAATGCACGTGCCGTCCGCGTCCGTGCTAGTAAGTCGTCACATATATGTCCGTACATGAGCACGTGTGACGTCGCACACCTCTTAGAGAGGACAAATCTTCGTAATATGATATTATCTTCTTTCACTCCACAAGGTGTTAAGATCCAGGTTATCTCTTCTATAGATGCTTAGTCATGAATCCTGCATTAAAACTTGGTTTGAGCTGAGATGAATGGTGTTGAAGTTAAGATTATTGAAGTCATTATTTTTATGAAAATGGTATCGACCCCAACTTACGAGTTCATAGGTCGTGGGTTCAAACCCAAACTTTACTTTGTGTAATTTATTTCATCACCACTGCTCTCAAAACGGTGATGGAAAATATCATTGTATATAGTACCTGCAACTGTAACTAAGATAAATTACAAAGTGACCCAGTAAAAGGACAAAAATAAAAAATAAACTTTATACAAAAAAAAACAATCGCCTCCCAAAAAAGTGAAAAAAAAAACTGGTCAAGAGCGAATCGGACTCGCGCACCGAGGGTTCCGTACGTATATATGATGTTGATTATTTCTGAAAAACTGTGCTATTTGGAGACATCGTTTTATTTTTCCTGTAATCTTTACATAAACTTCTATCACATATAATAATTTCAGATTGTTCTCTATGCTCGCTCTTGACCGGTTTTTTTTTTTTAAATTAACGAACCACTAAAAACTTTTGCGCTTCTAATGATGCACATTTTTTTTTAAATTAAGCCAAACCGATTTGGTCGCAGTAAATAAGCTAGGGCACCCTATTCTAATGGGGTTAGGTTATAACTGTGACCAACCGTACGCAAGCTGAGCGAGCGAAGCGAGCGGTGACCCGGCAGCGTCCAGCGAGCGCTACATCCAAACTTGTTGCAGTTCCTTTACTGTTTAGCATTTTTAGGACCCTAAAAAGAGGCGCAATAATTTTATTAGAGTGTTCAATAATATTCTTAGGAAAGCAAAATGCGGCTTATTTGAGGTTTCATTAAATACATGCCTTTGTAACACTAGCAACTTATAAAGATATTCAATAAATAAATTGCAGCAGGAGGACGCTCCTATAATCCCAACTTGATAAATATGCATGATGTATAATAACTGGGCGATATTGGCAAAGTTTTATAAAGAGCTCTCTGTCGCGATATTGAGTCGGGGCCGCCATTTTGTTTTTAACCGACTTCACAAAAAGGAGTTCTCAAGTCGGCTGATTTTTTAAATGTTTTTGACCTCAGAACTCCGTCGTTTATAAACCGATTTGGAAAATTATTATTTTTATTTAAAAGGATATACTTCCAGATTGGTAGCATTTTTATCAAAATCCAGTTCTGATGTTGGGATCCACGAGAAATTGAGGGAACTCCTCAAATATTATAGGCGTACATATAGCATTTTTTATATTTTCATCAACAAGTCAATCATTTGCATTCAGAAAGTTTAATTTGGCGAAGTGGAACTGATGAAGAAGGCCACAGATGGCCACCGGAACTCCTAAATGATAAGTATTTCATGGGTAGCGATAAGCTATCTGGATTAAGATAGTTAAGCGAAGCAAATTTAAATAAATAGTTCTGATCAAAATGGTACCATCAAACTGATCTGATGATGAAGCCGGAAGGTAGGCACTGGAACTCCGTAATAAAACAATGTATCCTACCCGTGTTTGGTCTTATTGGAATTATCATGAGATGTACTCTGGCTATAAATGATTTTTAACCGACTTCAAAAAAAGGAGGAAATCCTCAATATATGTACCTATATCTACCCATATAAACAAAAGGAAACCGTGACTGACTGGTATATCAACACATAGCTCAAACCACTTAACAGATTGGGCTAAAATTTGGCACACAGATAGTTCTTATGACGTAGGCATCCGCTAAAAGGGGTTTTTGGAAATTCGACATGAAAGGGGTGAAAAGGGGGGATTTTCTTTGTATAGAAAATCTTATTCCTTGAGTTAATAAACATGAAACTTGGCACGAATACTTACCTAAGTAAATTATAAAGTTTGTAATCTTTTGTTTATCTCAACTTCAATGGATGGGATGTCAAAGCTTATATAAAAGAATTTTAACGAGCGGTCCGATCAACTCAAAACTCAGTAGGTATTTATACTTAAAACCAAAAATAAAGAATAACTTGTATTAGGGTTTTTTGAAAATCTACCCATAACGGGGTGAAAAGGGGTAGTCAGTTTTACAAGGGAGGATTTTACTGCGTGGCTTGATTAACTCAAAAATTGGTATAACCTATAAGTCAAATAATGGAAAAGTCGCAAACCACTTTAAAAATTAACCTCTTTGGGGGTGTAAAGGGGACATGCAATGGATACAGTTTGTATGGTAAAAATCTTCTTTCGTTGATCTATAAACTTATCTTGGCCTAATCCCAATTTATTGGGTCGTCGTAACATGTCGAATTACACTAATGTATAAATCTATATAATTATATAAAAGGAAACAGTGACTGGCTGACTGATTTATCAACACATAGTTCAAACCACTGGATTGGGCTTAAATTTGGCACACAGATAGTTATTATGACGTAGGCATCCGCTACAAACAGATTTTTGAAAATTCAACCCCTAAAGGGGTGTAACGGGGTTTCAACATTTGTATCATTTAAAATCTATCAATTCGAAAATTCGCAAAGTTAAGTCCTGTCAACAAATAAATAAAACGTGTTTCATGTTTTTTTTCAAAAACAACCCCTTCAGGAGGTGAAAAGAGGTCTACAAATAATAGTCTACAAATCAACATGGTTTCATTTTCAAGGTTTGTCAGGACGTTGATCGCGTAAATGTCATCAATTTTGAAATTGATTACACTTGAACAACAAAAGAATCTAATAATTCCTAATTTATTATCATTTTGTATTGATCTAAATAACAAATTTATCTATAAATTATATAAATTTAGAAACTGACTGACTGACGTATCAACGCACAACCCAAACTACTGGAACTATCGATGTAAAATTTAGTACTAGGGTTCTTTTTATGCAGGGTACTTTTAAACCCGGTTCCCGTTAGATATTTCCCGACATCCACACGGGCGAAGCCGCGGGCAAAAGCTAGTATTATATAAGTTCAGGCATATCATTTGTTTATGAACCGATTTTTATAATTCTTTCATTTGGTAGAGGAAGCTTGCGCGGTCTCATAATATACAATACAGCTGCATGCATTTGAACTCAAAGAAATGTTACCATGTTAAGTATACAAGAAAGAAAAATCTTTTAGAGACAGCATATTACATGAATGAGGACAGGGTTATTGAAGTAGACACTCTACGAGGCCTTGGAGCTTTGTTTGACCAAAAATTAACCTTTGTTCCACACTTGGATCATGTTGTTAAAAACCGGCCAAGTGCGAGTCGGACTCGCGCACGAAGGGTTCCGTACCATTATCTATAAAAATGGCAAAAAATCTCGTTAAAGTTTGTTTTATGGGAGCCCCCTTAAATATTTGTATTATTTTAATTTAATCATTTATTTTTAAAGTGAATATATAACTAAATATTCTGTGAATATTTCAAGCGTCTACCTGTTGCCGTTATCAATATCGAGCAAAAACATTTACATAACATTCATTTTATTCTGTTTTTAGTATTCGTTGTTATAGCGGCAACAGAAATACATCATCTGTGAAAATTTTAACTGTCTAACTATCACGGTTCATGAGATACAGCCTGCTGACCGACAGACAGACAGACAGACGGACAGACAGACGGCGGAGCCTTAGTAATAGGTGTGTGGTGTTTGGTACGGAACCCTAAAAAGCGTCAAAAATGTTGGGGTTTGTCATAAGACAGTGTAAAGGTTTTCGACAAAGTAAAACAAACATTTTACTTTATTATAGTTTGGTACGTAGCATATTAGAATACTGTATTGTGGTGTGGCGGCCGCACTATGCTACTCACAGTTTGCGTCTAGAACGCGACCAAGAACGCTTTGCTTGGCATTTAGCTTGTTCTGTCGGTACAGCTAAAAAAATGCCTTCTTACAAAGACAGATTAAAAATCTTCAACATACACACCTTAGAAGAGCGAAGGCGTTTAAACGACGCAATGTTTGCCTGTAAAATCTTGATAGGAAATATTGACTCACCGCCGCTGCTCGCACTTATAAGCTTTCGTGCTCCTTCAAGAATTCCACGTAAACTCATAACTCCACTTCATCCTCCACAGAGAAGAACGGTGTTGGGATCTAACTCTCCATGCGCTAGGTTCTTTAGGGTTGTTACCTCGACGCCTAACACGCTGAAACCCCACCTGCATCATTTAATGCAGGCGGGACTTTGGAATCGCGGCTGATCAGAGAGGGGACACTGATTGCTCACCGAGCGATTTCAGGGAATACGGTGGCACTGTGATCGCCGTGCGAGGTTCAGAGGAGACCTCTTTATAGTCTCCCCAGAGACGTGCCCTAACAAGCGTTACACTAAGGGGGTTCCGGATTGGTCTATTAAGAGGTTACGGGATCCGCTCCATGTGCTGCTGGTGATCACCGGGGTGGTTTTAGTGAGGTAAGAATCCCACACTCCCTGGTCTTTTTCCCCAAAGTCCAGGTGCCTTTTGAAGGTTCCCCCCGAAAAAACAGAAAAAAAAGGTTCTGTAGAGTTTTGAATAGTTGCAGCGATCTAAGCGATTTCCACTTTGATTCTCTGACGAAGCAGAAATCTAAAATCTTGAGTTATCTGTCAGAGGTGTTGTAAAGCATTCTTTATTTTGTTACTTACATAACTTTTGAAATCATATTCAAAACGATGTTTTTATTTTTATTTAGGCCACATATTTTTGCTTTAATTTTAAGTTGGCTTGTAAACTGTACATGGCACCTAGGCTTACAAATTAGCATAATTTTAGTTCATGTAGTGTGCGTGTAAGTAATTTTTACATTGTTCAAAGTTTTTAAGACGTTATTTCTATCAAGATGTTAGTGTCTACAATTGTTGGTGAACCAAATAAATAAATCAATAATTTCAGCTAACTCAAAACTAGTTTTGAGTTGAGTGGTGGGTTGAGGTGTGGGGTACCACAACTAAAAAGTGAAAAATAAAAAAAACTTTTTTACAAAAAAAAAAACATCCGACTTCCAAAAAAAAAACACTAAAAAGTGAAAAATAACTTTAATTTTGGAAGCACATAACATAACAACAGCACGCCTTGTTTCCCCGAAGGGTTGGGTAGAGGTGTACCTGTAGTACACCCACATTTAATATTATATTTAATATTACATTCATTTAATATTATATTAAATTTCGGAATTCGGTGGCAAAAACGAAAATACAGAACCAAAGACACCCAACCCTTCGGGGAAACAAGGTGATAAAACTTCAGAGTGTCTTTCAACAGACTAACGTTTATTTCGAATGCTCCAGAAACGTCACACAGCTGTGACAGTAGACATCAGATGGCGCTAGTAGTATGTAGTTGCTTTTGATACATATTTAACACAAGGCGTGCTGTTGATATGTTATGTGCTTCCGAAATTAAAGTTAATATTCACTTTTTAGTGTTTTTATTGGAAGTTGGTTGTTTTTTTATAGCAACGTTTTATAAGGTGTAGCATAATTAAGTGTGAATGTTTCTTAGGGCTAATTACATTAAAGTTTTGCCAAAAAAGTTAAAAATTTATTTTATCAACAAACTCAACCAAAAACTAACAAAACACTAGGACTCGTTTTTTAACCCAAACAAAACATAAACAAAAAGCTAGCAATAAATTGTTGTTTGTTGTGTTTGTTGTTAACAAGTTTTCTTATTTTCTTTTTAGTCTGTCCGTCTGTCACCAGGCTGTATCTCATGAACCGTGATAGTTAGACAGTTGAAATTTTCACAGATGATGTATTTCTGTTGCCGCTATAGTAACAAATACTAAAAAACAGAATAAAATAAATATTTAAGGGGGCTCCCATACAACAAACGTGATTTTTTTGCCGTTTCTATAGATAATGTTACGGAACACTTCGTGCGCGAGTCCGACTCGCACTTGGCCGGTTTTTTTATTGTACCACTACAAGGGAAGGGGCTCGTTTTACACAGAGTGGGACGGATATTTAATAGTAATCCCTAAAAATTAATTTCTATGATTTCAGCTAATTAGGTTTAATTAGGTTTATCGTTTTCAACCAAATAAAATGGAGGAGGTTAGTTTTATTCCATAAAAAAGGAGGATATACTTTTCTAATTCGTAGGGATAACGATCCTCCCTAAAAACATTCGCGTGTTTCTAAAAAAACAACAAGTATAACGCATAGTAGTTGATTTTTACAAACACTCGAATGTTTCACGTTACCAAATCTGCGATAAGAACAGCCCGTAACTTTGAACGTTCAGTGACATTTAATTTTGACATTGATAGGGACGTTACAGGTAGTCGGAAGCCCAAAAGTCTGTCAACCAAGTGGTATCGTCATAATATAATATATCAGTAACTTGGTGATAGAGGGCAGATACGTAGTCGCTCCATGTAAAATACTAGTTTTTAGCTGCATTTGGTTAGACTGGAAGCTGACCCCAACATAGTTGGGAAACGGCTAGACAGATTGATTTCTATGGAGTCATTACTAGCACTAGCGCCTCTAGCGGCGAATTCAAGCGCAATAGCCCTTCATTCTAGTTTTCTCTCGATTATTTTTTTCTTTACCTAAAGAAATCCTAATCTAACCTAACCTTTTCTCCCGCTTCAGCTGCCGGATCGTCAGTGGCGAAATGTTTGGGTCAGTATGATAGCTTTTACACGTACCTACACACACTATTTACCAGTACCCTAATTGCGTAACACAGTTTGAATCGGAATCGGAATGATTTTGAAGTATATTGCTAATCCATTGCTTCATATCTTAGAAAAAATTGTCTGTTCAACAACTAAATAACGCAATGAATTTTGTTGAACTGTCAAATCGAAACCGATTCCTACTGATAGTGTGTTACGCAATTAGCCCGCTGGCATGCTCATACATTTGCCGCCAAGTAGCCACGCATGATGCCACATCAAGCTGAACATTTACTGTATAATCTGACCTTGCATTGCATGGTTTTCCGAGCAATTAGAAGTAAACTGTGTGTACCAGAGGAGCATTTCCCTTATTTTTTAGAACTTTTTCATTCTATTCTCCCTCCGTCTCAATCTGTCAAAATTAACTCTAATTTACCTAGATTTTTGACAAAATGACATCGATTGGCACTGAAATAAGATTGCGACTTAGACAATTCTCGTTATTAAAAACGCTCAAATGCAATCTAATGCCTTCTAAGGTGCGGTGGCCGATGAATGTGAAAAGGGGCTAAGTCAGTGGTGTTTAGGTTCAGCTCAAAAATAACATATTTTTATTCAAAATTTGAAATAGTCTTATTGCTAATTACTACTGTATTAATGGAGAATCAAATAAGTAAACTTCCAGAACACTACTTGTTACAATAAATAAATGACTGGTAAAATACTTGTCAAACTTTCAAACCGCAAAATAAATCGGTTTTCCGATTGCCTTAATCGAAATATTGGAAAGTTGGCAATTCAAAAGTTAGTCAGCTCACTTTATAAGCAAAGTTGTTGCCTTTCAAGATTTTGTTTTTTACCTAAATACTTATAGGTATGTGGTAAGATTGCAAAAAGTTATCACTTCAGAAGGAGCAGTGGTGGCCCAGTGGTAAACGGCCTCGATTTACGAGTAGTAGGTCGTAGGTTCGAACCCGGACAGACGCTTTACTTTGTGTAAATTATTTCATCACCACTGCTCTTAAAACGGTGAAGGAAAACATCGTGAGGAAACCGGCATGTCCTAGAACTAAAAAATTCGAAGATATGTGACGCCCACCAACCCGCACTGGGCCCGTGTGGTAGATTACGGCCCACTCCCCCTCACAGAAAGAGGAGGCCTGTGTCCCAGGAGTGGGAACACTATCGGCCGATTATGTAAGGCTACAATATAGAGCCTGGAGGCGCGACTATAAGTTATTATTATATAATTATGTAACCTAGTCTACATTTTATTTTTTTGTTTATATTTACCAACGAAATATAGGAGGAGGTTTTAACAGCTATTAATGGTGATATCGTAATGACCTATAGGCAAATGTTACTTAATAAATGCAAGAAATCAACCATAAACATAAAGCTTTATTTCATTAAGTTTCAGTATCACAATTCAAACTCAATAAAGTACTTTAGACGAGACCGTTTGACCTACTTGTCGCCGCAGATCAGAAACTGATGTCACAGCAAAATAGAGTCACGAGGGTTTGTCTACGTTTCTGTTGGAAAGCAACCGAGACGGGTTTGAAGACTTGACAAGTATTAGTGTACATTTTTCAGTGTCATTATTTAATGATTTTTAGCTTTTAATTCGGATTACACTTACTTATGGTGAACGGAAAGATGTGTAGCGGCATCAACATCGCCACATGCGAACTACGCGTCACACTGACGGCACGCAAATCCTGCATCGCGCAAGCAGAGTTTACCGCGCAACTAGCATATATACCACGTCCCGACATCAACCGTCGGGCAGTTGCCCACCAGACACAACACCCGGCTGGTCGGAGGATTCTCCCTTTTCTATGGTGAACTTTACAACCTCGTACTGCCAAAGATGTAATGGTTTGAAATTATCAACATTTGATCGTGGTAATCAATACTCAGTTTTTACCTCATCATCATCGTCATCCTCCACAGCCCGAATTCACCCACTGCTGACGCCTCTCTTTCCTTGTGCCAATCCCCACGCTTCTGTGGCAGCCTCATCCAGGATCTACCCGCGATGGTAACAAAATCATCCGCCCATCTTGCCGCCGGACGACCAACACTTCGTCTTCCAATCTCTGGACGTCACTCGGTCTTTGCCTTGGACCTGTCATCACTGCGCCTTGCGTCCTGCCCAACTCCAATTGAGATTTTACCAACCGAAAACAGATTCGCTGATGTGGAGAATAGCTTATCACAAACGGATTTGTAAAGCTAACTATCACTAAGCCGATAAGCCGAGATGTTACAAATAACCGATCTGTAAATGCTTCCCTAGTCAAAATCAATCTGCCTAGCCTTTTCCCAACTATCTTGGGGTTGGCTTCCAGTCTAACCGGATGCAGCTGAATACCTCGCTACAACGTGTGAGAGTGCTCTGTTCTCGCTATGTCACCTTGTCAAAATTTTCCAGCATAAAATTGTTTCTATACAAATAACAATAAGAACAACTTTAGAAACAACAACATTCAACATTTATTTCTGTAATTTTTATGGTGTACATAGTAAAGAGTATTCTATTCTATTCTATTCTATACTCTCAATTATACATTGAATTCATATTAGCAGGGAAATTTAAAAATTAGAGACTTGACAAGATTAATATAGTTTGAGATAGCTATACCTTGATATATCTTGATATATAGCCTAATAATAATAAATAAATAAATATATATCACAAAAAATGTAATTACAAAATTACGTGTAGTGAGTGCTTTTCGTTGGGAAGTGTGTCTGTTTGTCGTCACGATTCACTTCGTCACACACAATGGGTTAATGTAAATCTCTTCTATAAATTTTCTTTCATCCTTGGAATGAGTCTTGATTTTCGTTATCAAACTCAAAACTGTTCAAAAGATATTAACAAAAATCGATGAATTTTATTCAATTTTTTCCGTACAATATATCGTTAACATGTTTCTGACCGTGGTTTAAATCTTGTTGTTACAAGATTTAAACCCCGGAATAGCCGGAGAATTGGCAACCGCTTTAATGATCATTCTTTATTGAAGAGAATTTCATAAGCAAGCGATGAAGATATTGAAGCTCTATAATCATTTTGATCGTTACCTCTCGAACTAATATTTCCTGTCCATCTTAACAAACTAAAGCCCTCAACTCTACACTACTTTATTAAGGAGCTTTGTCACTATTTATGGACTATGTCGCTCCATCACAGCCAAATTTATAATTAAAATTTATTAATGATTGTAATAAATTGTATACACACAAAAGGTTCTTCACCACAAATTTATTATTAAGGTCCTCGTTTCCAAGCAAAATAATTGTATTTTCTGTGTAATTACTGAAGGAAAAGTTGTAAGAAACATTAATCAAATCATTAATCTCCATTAGAACCTGTGGTTCTTAGTAAGTCCCATTTCACAGTACAGTACCTACTTGTCACTATCTTTTTGTGGTTCGTGGCGATATTGCGTAATTTTCCATTTTCTCTTTATAACTTGCTTAAACATAAGTGGCTATTATTAAAGAAGCGTTTACTTTTAAGGTTCCTTCTTTTCTTCTTTAAAGGTTCTATTATTTAATTTATTAAAACGCCCGCCTCATAAAGATATTGCAGAATATTTGACGCGTTGCTCGACGCCATAACTTTTATGATAAAGCCCCACTCCACGCGTACTTGACCGGCTATGTGGAACATTATCGTTTTATAGTATGCCGACATTTATTGGTTGATATTCATGTCTTGAAACATAAACACCTTATGAAGTGTCCAAACACAGAACTGGGTGTGTTAATTTACCCCTGAATTTTCAAAGGACACGTAAAAGAAAGACCATTCATGATTTGAAAGACCTTTCGGAAAGTCCTCCTGTGACTACAATAAAAAAGAAAGAAAATACGTTTATTTGCGGTAAACATAACGCAAAGAATTAAAAACACAAACATGAAAGAACAAGTTGAGGGAAAATATGCGTCACATTCATGCAAAACGGACAATACCTGCATTGGACTACATGGCTACTAGACCCGGGGTCCGAGGGTATTGATTGTTATCGCTCGTGAACGGGTGCTGCTTGTGGTGACTGGTCGTCTTGCTGACTATGGTTCTGTTATTGTTATTAATGATTAACTGTTTTTATTTTACTACGATGGTGCTAGTTTATCATTTGTGACTTCGAGTTACAGCTATAGCTTTATGTAAGCGGACTCGCCCATAATGCCTGGAGGCTTTTATTTAGGTACGTTCTGTTTACGTTATTTCTGCTTGAGTATAGTTTTCGACGATTTTTATGTTTTTTCTATGTCCCTTTTGAACGGCTTAAATTAAATTTTGGTTACCCGTTGAAAGGGTTTTCGATAAAAACCCATACGGTATGGGTAACCCTTTTGAACGGCTTACTTTAAGCCATTCAAAATTACCCACACCGTATGGGTTTTTGAATAACTGCCTAAGCAGTTATTCAAAAACCCTTTCAATGGAACGGGTTTTCGATAAGGTTTTTTTAGAAAAACCTTATCGAAAACCCGTTCCATTGAAAGGGTTTTTCTAAAATGGTAACCAAAATGGCCACTGGGTAGAATAGAAATAGAATTGGTCATGCTACACGTGCTGGGCGGATATCGAAATAACATAATATTATGATTTTTTCATGTCACTGGGTTTCAAGTAGATATAGAACCCATTGAATGGGTTATCATGTAACCCTTTCACTGGGTTTCAAGTATAAAACCCATTGAATGGGTTATCATGTAACCCTTTCATTGGGTTTCTAGTATAAACCCATTCAATGGGTTACATCATGATAAAGGTAACCCATGGAATGGGTTACCCCTTCAAAAGGCTTAACCATTAACCGGGGTTGTACGGTCCCTGGAGTCAAGATCACGAGTCCAGACCATCAGCATTGGAGATGGCGCCATTGTCCGATAACGATTCCAGGAACGGACTTAATTATAAATAAATAAACATAAATATGTAAACATATTTAAGAAATGAGATATACAAACATCCTGTCCCCACCATTGTACTAGTTGATAAGAATTAGTTTATAAACTAACCCAAACATAACTCGGAGCTCATTATTAGCTCATTATTCTACGATAATTATACTACTAACACGTTTAGCAAATAAAGTTATTTTTATAACAATCACTAGTCTCAATCTTTTAACTCTGGTGCTAGCTAACATAAGGAAAATAATTTAATTTAATGTTGTGTTGCGTAATGCAAATTCTTTTACATTTTATTGTATAGATTCAAGTTTTATATCTGAACAGACAGCTGTGCTGCTGGGGAGTTTGTTGCGCCACTTCTTCTTCCCAGCTAAAGCACTAGGAAGTGGTGAAGGGGGACTGTCTTATGTATTTTTAAGCTAGTTTGAATAAATGACTTTTGATTTTGATTTTGAATACCCTCGGACCCCGGGTCAAAGGTCAAATTGTAAAAAGACGTAAGCAATTCTAAAAACTTATAAAATTAAAATAAGTAAACTGTCAAAGACTGTATTTTTGGGGAAAAATCTCAGGCAATCAAGCTGAAACGAAAGCGCAAAAAAATTGTTTAAAAATAAAAGGTATTTTCTCTTCACACGTATTCGAAGATGACACTGTACAGGAATCTAAATGAGAAACATAATAAGGCGAAAATCACAATGACAGGGGTTGAAAAGGGTCCTTTTTTAAATCTGAAGGGATGATAAAGCCATTTACCAAAAGGATTTTTCGATAATTATGACGGACATTTAAAAAAACCCTTTTGTTGATGTCTTAAGTACGATATAATTTTCGCCATCAAGGAATCGTGTAAAATTTTTGAACACCTTGTCATAATTCTACCTAAAAATAATGTTATTATATTTTGTTCAAGCCTAATCATGAATCATAATAATATTATCATGATTCATATCGATTGTTTATAGAAATGCTAGTAACCCTCCCCTACTGAAAACAGTGTTTAGGACTTCACACAACATCGTGATTTATTAATTCTAGGTAAGTTTAATATCAGTGTAGGTACACATAAACCTACCGGAATTAATTCTCTAGTTTGATGGTGAAGACTGCATCAAAATCTATTGAGTTTACAAGAATAAAGCGTCACACAGGCAGACACGGCATATGACGCCACGGTTGGCGCAGTGGTTAAGCGATTGACTGCTGCGCTGCGTGTCGCGGGTTCGATTCCCGCACGGAACAAATATTTGTATGACCTACAAGTAGTTGTTCCGGGTCTGGCTGTTTGTGTATGTGAGTTTAAATGTTTGTAAACGCACCCACGATACAGGAGAAATTCCTAGTGTGGGGCAACGTTTTTAAAAGAAAAAAAAAAAAAAAAAAAAGACACGAAAATCGACTTTAATTTATAATAATGATAATTATCATGTATAATAATATATGGAAGGTACATACGGCTACACATCAAGCTATACAGTTCCAGTAAAAGCTTTCCTCTCATTGTACAAATTTCCAATACATTGCGAGATCAGCCTAAACTGGATACTTATAGCTTGATGTGTAGCCGTGTGTACCTGTATGGCGTAATTTCAAAAGTCAATCTGCCTAGTCTTTTGTTAACTGTGTTGCGGTCGGCCTCCAGTCTAACTGAATGCAGCTGAATACAAGTATTTTACATGGACAGACTGCTTATCTGACCACAACCTAGTTAATGGCTAACAAGATACCCCTTAGTAAGACTGGTTGTCCAACTTTCAGGCTTCTGACGACTCGTAAGTACTGTCTAAGATCCACGAATGACAGCCGGAACCAACGGAATATCGTGCTTTTCGAGCCATGGAGGCGATCTCGGTATGTAAAGATTGTCACCCATCCACGGACCGACGGTTGCAAGCGTACCTTAACCTGATCGATCGACCTGTGCGGCTGATAATACTTAGCCGCGAGCTCCTCCCTGTTTATCGAAAAAAAAAAGATGGCACCCAAAATGTTCAACTTTATTAACTAATTCTTCGCTGTGGTCACGTCGCGGTCGCTCACAGCTGTCACAGGATGTCCCAACGGCACAGAAGCTTAGGGTGTTTTATTTCCCGAAAAAGATCCTTTTTGTGGAAGTCTACCAATACGTGTTGCGGTTTTTCATTAAAACCCTTTCATACTTTTGTATTCATAAATGAAAAAATATGAAATGTTTATCTATGTAGAAGATAGAATTATTCACACTAATATTAATATTTTAAATGCGAAAGTAAATCTGTCTGTCTGTTACTTTTTAATGCCGAAACCCACAGATATGGATATCTACATTATTTTATTGTCTAAACCACAGAACCGACCGTTATGAAATTTGACAGACAAGAAGCCTGGGACCTCGCATGTATAGTGTGACACTGTCTACGGTGTGACACGAATGGATAGAATAAAAAATTTGTACATTATGACTGAAAAGTTGTGCCGAAATCGGTTGTCATGGTATGGGCATGCGATGCGGAGGAATGAGGAAAATGTCGTGAGGAAAGTTTTGATTATGAATGTCGATGGCTTTAAGAGTAGGGGAAGAACAAAGAAACGATGGATGGACTGTGTGAAAGATGATATGGCTAGAAAGGGGGTGACTACCGAGATGACGACTAATAGAGAAGAGTGGAAGAAAAGGACATGGTGCGCTGACCTCAAATAAATTGGGATAAGGGCAGGAGAATGATTATGAGGAAACCTTGGAACCTGAAGAAGGACATAGGCTATTTTCAGCCTGTTTATTCGTATTAAAAAATATACGCACTTGAAGTCGCAAGAAACGGCTAGCAGAAGATATTATAACCTAAAGAGAAGGCAGACATAATTTGAAGATTTAGAAGTACGACCACATTCAAATATATTTTCCAGAAAATATAAAAATTCATGATACGCAAGTTAAGAAATATTCTAGTAAGGTATAGAAGTATTACTTCCAGTTCGTAGACTCGTAAATATTTTATTTTATTGTTTATAGCTATTTTATGTTGTTTTCCGGTAGGAAACTGTACCTTTTCGGAATACCTGTATTTTTCTAGCAAATAAAGTCCCGACTTACATTATACTGTTTTATGTATTTTTTATTGGGTCTTCTTGTATCCTTACAACGATTTGATACAAGTTTTGATGTTACTATTAAAACCTAGTAAAATGTTTTATACTAAGATGTGTATAATAAGTCCTACATTTTGATTTGACGATGTCTCTGCTAATTATATTTTAATAATAAATGTTATTCAACGCAGTGACGGGTACGAAATAAAAACTAAAAATCAGTTAATACTCTCGATTATTTAAAAATCCATTCTACTGAATGTAAAGAAATCCAAAAAATATTTAATCCTTTTTTCTGTAATAAAATTATTTTTCAAAGGGCCAAGTTTTGTCCTCCAGTGGTTCATTTCTTACGATTTTACGTAAGATAATTATGGTCTCCTACGTTACCTATTTATTTGTACAGTTACTGCCATAGTTTTTGCTATAACAAAAGCTCTACGGGGCTCTAAGGTATCCAATTTCTGGCAGTCCTAGAGTCCTTATGGATGTTGCGAGAAAAACCGATAAGTTCGATTTTTTTTTTTAAGACAGATCTCACTTACATCATACCCATTCAAATTCACAGTGGCATTCATAACAGCATCAGTCACATTTAGGAGACTGAGGAGTAAGAGGTCATGTGAGATTCAATTGTGTTGTTGGGATTTCTAGTACATAAAATTCCAGTAATAACGTAACATAACATCACGACCCACATTTCCCCAGTTATGGTTATGTTCCACGTAATAGGGGGCGAGCCTATTGCCACCAACCGGGCACAAATCCAAACTCCGGGCTGCTACTGAGAAATGCCTGATGGAAAACTCAATAACGTGTTAAGGAAGTGAACAAAATTGTTAACAAAACATGTCTGAAATGACATCAACGTTATGTTATTATAACATCACGCCGTGTTTCCCACGTGAGGTGTTGGGCGGAGGCGTACCTATAAACCTACATTTCGCCAGTTATGTTTAAGTCACATGCGATCGGGGCCTATTGCTATCAACCGGCATAAATCCCCAATACACTTTGCCCGATCCGGGATTTGAACCCAGGAGCTCATGATCAGCAGTAGCGCTTACAACTACTAGATCAAAGAGGTACTCTAGGGTGATTATAAACACCTACAACTACATCACGGGACACTGCTCAATAAACAAATACTTGCACACGATAGGTATAACGAAGACCGACCTCTGTGTAGGGCTTACAACATGGAGGCGGAGGAAACCGTTGCACATGTGCTTTTTGAATGCACAGGCGTCGCCCAGATTAGAACAGCAACTCTCGGGGCACCCAGATCCTTCACTGACGTTTTAAACAGGAGAAGTGATCAACTTCTGGAAGGAGTTGAGCTGGTTGGAATAACCACCGACGCAACGGCCGCCATGGCCCACGCACAATGGTCCGCCCGAAGGACTAAGTGCTGACACAAAACTTTCTAACATAGAACACCTACAACTTACCGCCTTTTAATGTAATTAACAAAACATAATAACATGTATCCCCTTCCAAAATACAAGTGTAAGACCGTAGTAAACCAATACCTGCAGGGTCTTGCTTACCCGCCCATAGCGGGAGCAGTTACTTGGAAATTTCCCACCCAAAAAAAAAAAAAAAAACTCACACACACAAACAAATACACCCGTACACACGCCCCAACCCACACACTCACACAAACATTCTCGTATTTCCTGCATGCTTTAAAATAAAAATAAATAAATTATTTTCAATCTAATTGTATTAAATTTGTATTATTTTAATTTAACTTAAATAAGCGTAACTTGGTTTGTACCAGAACAATTTGTATCATTATATTATTACTATAGGAAATCATACTTACGGTTGTAGGAGGAAGGTGAAGGTCTATCACACCGTTATGCTACTCCTAGCACAGACATCGTCGTGAACTCTAACTATAAGACTCTCAAAACTCTGTACATTGTGTTTTAGATAGATAACTTGTACCCACATTTGTTTATAAAAAATGTATTTATTATTATTATTAACTTCGCCTACACCCTATGAAAACTACTATCACCACGATTGTTGAATTAACATATTTCCCTTAACTCCAAACCACCAACGGTACAATACGGTCTATAGAATTATGAACACTTCATAAAATCCGGCTTTCATTCACCAAACATATTTTTTTATTGAAAATTCTTCGAGCCCAAATCAGTCGTTTATTGTTATAATATTTGAAAAGCGGATTGTTAACGAAGCGGAAAATTTTAAGGTTTTACTAATGTCTCCGAATATAATTTTATTATTATTCCTGCTTTAACACTTTCCGTGGCTTCAATGTTGAAATTCAGTTCATTCATTGATGAAGAAATCAAGGATATATCTATTTAATTATAAGCTTATAATACCGATCTTTGCCAACTACAAGTGCTATAATTTTTTGTACGTGTCATTGTACGTCACCAGTCAACAAATATCATACCAGTTTGAAGATGTTTAGTAATGATATAATAGCATGATATGACAAAGGTATATAATGAAATCATCAACCTTTCAATGACAAGTCATGATGGGTGGTCATGGCGTCATGATGTTTGTATTGTCTGTCAATGTTCACATTGCTGGGACACAGGCCTCCTCTTTGTGTGAGTGGGCCGTAATCAACCACGCGGGCCCAGTGCGGGTTGGGGAAAGGTTAACGTGTCTGGTTGTTACCTGATCCTAAGTAACGCATATAGAGCGATGGCCGCTTTGCGCGGAAATGACACATATTTCTTCAAACATTTTGTTTTTAAAACTCTGGCTTTTTATGATTGGACTTATTTTTATTATCTTTATTTTCCAGACTACAATAGGGTCTATAGTGTTAGTAACAAAAAAACTTAGCCAATGTTAGTACTTAATAACTAAAACAGATCGGGTGCGGTTTGCAAGCGCCCACACTAGCGGGCTGTCTGCCCGGGCGGCTATCGGTTGCAGGATAGTGTTGGGACTACCACGCAGCCTAAGAAGTAGCGAGGCAGATTTCTTACGCCACAGTGCATCAAAGCCGTCAGTGCGTGCGTCTGCAAACATTACCGAGGCACTACAGAAGCGTGGCAATCGCAACAATACCCTGAATGCGTTATTGTACTCGTATTGGATACGCAGAGGATTGTAAGCTTTTTGGGTATATGTGAACCACAGGGCTCCCGAGTACAGTTCTGTGCAGTATGCCTTCAAAAGGGTTATTTTAATTGCGTCTGTACATCGAGAATATACAATGCGATCCGACCACGATCAACTGTTCAATCAGCATCTTTTGCCCCGTTCCCTGACCCCAACAAATGAAAAGTAAAAAGATACCTCGCCAATAAAAGTAATTCTATTCAACATGGAACATTAAGACAGTTTGCATACAAATGTTAACATTTAGCTAGAGAGGATACCGGATAATGAAGATAAAATATACGATAATAAAAAGAAAAAATAAAACTTTTCTTTCTTTTCTGGTTTTTTTGCGAATTACTTCAGCGGTTTTGTCTATATTTATGAAGGAGTTTCTTTATGATAAATACCCCTAATAAGGTATGAACATTTAAAAAGGATTATTTTTAAGTTCAATTCAATATAAAATCCATTTTATATGATTTAGTTTTCCATTTCAATTCGGTTTATCGATTGTTCTATCTCATTTAACCAAAATCATCACGGTGAACCAACTATATTGGGGTCTGCTTCCAGTATACCAGGATGCAGCTGAACACCAGTATTTTATACATGGAGCGACTGCATATCTGACCTCCACAGCCCAGTTAAGTACTGGGTACCTAACACGATCCCCCCGACGACCCCTAGGTAAGACTGGTTGTCACACTTTTGGGCTTCTGACTCCTCGTATCGACTGTCAAAGATCTACGAATCACAGCCAGAACAAACTGTTTAACGTGCTTTTTTTTGTGAAAAAAAGTACATACGATGTTTTTTTTTCTACCTAGCTAATATTATAAAAGCCACTATAAAAATCTTACCCCTTAACAGAACTGTTCTATAAGAAGTAAATACAACACTGAAACTAAGTAAATTCCTTGCTGAATGTAATCCAGACTTCATTCTTATAAGTCGACAAAGGCCAAGAGTTACTTATCTTCTTATTCTTTTTTTTTCTGCTACTTAGGTACATACCAACTTACAATTTGCCGTAAAAAAGATCTTAGCAGCTTAGCCAGGCACGTGCTAAGTTAACTTAAGGATTTTCTGGCTTTGCCTCGGATAAAAGTTTTACCTTAAATAAGTTGGTCTTTACGCTCAGGACTTACTAATTTTCCTTAGGCTCAAACCGGCTGTTCCTAATGCGCTTTGGAAGAACTAGTTAGGCCTCAGACTTACTAGTTTATTCTTAGATACCGTAAAAGGCCATAATTCCCGTAATCAAACTCAAACTCAAAGCATTATTTCAATTAATACAATTACAGGCACTTTTGAATTGTCAAAAAGTCGGTCAGTTAGTCAGAAAGTTGAAGCTAGTTGCCCATTCCAAAACGTAGATAGCTATGGAGAAGAACGTGCAAGAAACTCAAAGGACAATCTTTTAAATCAAGATATTACGAACTCCTGGGTACATGTTTCTATTGCCTATAAATGTGAGAACAGCGTAAAAAAATAAAATAAAGAAACAATTCTAAATATATTCTGCAGCACATAAGAGATGACAGAGTCTCAACCAACGGCGCCCGTTTACGAACATGACGCGTGGATCAGCACCACTCAGCTCAACCATTTTGTAGGGAACCGAATGATCCAATCTGCTCTTGAACCATAACTTCGAAGGTAATTATGACATGCAATCCATCAACCAGCACTGGATTAACGTGGAGGATTACGGTCTTCTCGTGACAGAGAGGGAGCCTGACTCCCAGCAGTGGAAAAATGGCGTACTAAATATTAGTAGTAGCAAATCGACTTCGTCTGCTAGATAAGTCTTTAGAAGCGTAAGCGCAAGGAGACATTGACCCTGCGTAAATTTAATAAGGATAATAGTCTTATGATAGTGACCTTATAGATTTATTATAAAAACGTGCTGAAATTTTATAAAAGAATCCATCTTTTTTAGCTCTCAAAGCTGAACAACCATTTATTGAACGCAGGTGGCGTTCAATAAATAAAAACCTTGGAGCTATCTCGATTTATAAACTTATATTTTGCGGCCAATTGATACCTACTTATTTAAGCCTAGAGCCTTTTCTGAACATCGCATTGGTTTATACTTGACTTCAATATCCGATGTTAAAGTATTTGGAAATAGTTTTTTGGAGTACGTCACAGTTTCTCTTCTTATCAAAATTGTAGCTAACAGCTAATATATATTTATTATGTAATCGGGCACGCCCTTTGTGTCTGGAGGTTTTTATTTAGGTATTACATTTTATTTTTTATTTTTCCTTGAGTATAGTTTTCGTTTTGGCCTTGTGGTACCGGACGTAAAGAATAGCACCATCCTATTTCTTCCCGTGGGTGTCGTAAAACGCGACTAAGGGACTTACTAGAGAATGGGCAGCAGCATTCTCTATGCATTTTAACACCATACTGCGATTGCCAACCCGCCTGACAAGCGTGATGATTATGGCAAACGCCCCCCTACCCCTATAAAATTCGAATAAAAGTTTTCCTAAACCATTGATAAATGAGATAGAACCTTGAAAATTGTTTTTCACCAGTCACTTAGTTAAACTATGTACATGTTTAAATCTAACAATATAAGCTAACAGACTTGGAATGAAAATCTGAATTAAATAAGTCAGATTCTCATTCCAAGTCAGTTTTCATTTACATTCGAGACCTAACTCAATTACTTACAAATTCTGCCAGTCAATTCGTCCAAATTGATTGATTTAGCGAGCCTATTCATTCGAGTAGGTGTTTAAGAAAAAAAAATGATAAAAGAATTGCTAGTTCAATGCGGTTTGTAGACGAAGACGAAAGCTTTTGAAACTTTGTATTGAGAATAAATCATTTTGGAATCATCGTGTTATTTTATTAGGTATAATTCGATAAATGTGACTATTATTTTCAGGTAGAGATAAATAAGAAGAAATGATTTTACAATCGCCTTAATCAAATAAGCTGCCTCGTTGGGCTAGTGGTAAAAACTGCGACTACTGAGCATAATGTTATGATATCTTGGATACGATCCCGAGGCGGGCAAAGTTTTATTCGGATTATACTCAGGTAAACTCATGGTTCATAATAAAATTATAGTGAGCTTATTGGTGATGTTCTTCAGAAAGGGCAGGTGCGTAGTACTCGCAACCGGCGTGCGTGTATCTCCAGATGTATGAACGTAAACGAAGCGAAAGGATTACGTAAGGATTGTAGCAGTTGGTGTTCTGTAGTTTCTGAACATCCCCATTCGAAGAAGGCGTGAGATTATGTATGTGTGTGTATTAATTAATTCATGGTAGTTGACCGGAGTCTGGATTTGTTTTCGGCTAATGGAACTACATAATATACAGCTCAAATGGGCACAAATAAAGGATAACCAACCAGGCAATGGCCTAAATGTGTCTAGATTAAGAAATCACCGTATAAAAAGAAATTGCACCATTTTTTTGTACTTAACAGTCTTATAAAAAAATACTAAGAAAAGATATACAGGGTGGAATTTTGTAATGCCACCTGGAGGGAAAGTACTCTTAATACTGCAGATAGAAAAATTAACTCAAAGGAAACATTCCTTTATTTTGTAATAGAAAGCAAACTGCATTCAAAGATTTTCGAAAATTCTCTTCTCCCACACCCGGAAATCGAACCGGCTAAAATCTGAAAAAATTATACCCTGTACTTTTATTGCATCGATCGTTAGGGTCAATTATAAGGATGAAATCTCTCTAACAAACATGATAAATTAAATGAAAGGAAAACCAGGAAATCTTAAATTAATTTAATTTTTTACAAAAAATGGTAAACTAACTAATTAGTTGCTCGAAATGGGCTCCATTCTCTTGGATACACAAATTTATTCTTTTAACGAATTCATTTCTAGTAACCTTTAATAAAGTGTTGTCGTGAATACTATAAATCGTATTCTGAACTTCGACTCTCAACTCGTTGTCATCCGCATAAGATTTCATGTAAATTTGATTTTTTACATATCCCCACAAAAAAAAATCTAATGGGGTGAGATCTGGCGATCTCGCAGGCCATCTGATTGTGCCGTTTGTACCAATCCAGGTATTAAAATGGTTATTAATGTAGGCAGTAGTGATTCTGCTGTTATGTGCTGGAGCACCATCTTGCTGTAGAATTATTTGGTTTCGCTCTTCCTCGGGGAAACCATTTAACTCGTTTCTTAAGAGATCCAGTATTTCAATATACTTGACAGTGTTTAAATGACCTTCGTACACGTGGACTAACACTACATTATTTCTCATAATTCCGCACCAAACGTTGAAAGAAAATCTTACTTGATTGTTAGTTTCATGAACACGAACAGGATTCACTCGCGACCAATAATGGTTATTGCGGCGATTGTACATGCCATTATTGCTGAAGTTGGTTTCGTCAGACCATACAATGTTACTCAAAAAATTAGGGTTTCGGTCAATTTCTCCAAGCATGTTTTCACAAAATTGTAATCGTCTGTCACGATCCCCAATATGCAATTTTTGCACCAACCGACCTTCACAATAGCACTAGCATTTATACTTATACTTTTTCAGCACTTTAAGTACGCGAGTGTGGGTTGTTCCTAATTCATCGGCAGCATCTCTACTTGAAGCCTTTGGAAATGATTCAAAGTATGTTAAAACATCTAGTTCAAAATCGAAATAGTTTTGCTGAATAGTTTGCCGTCTCTTCTTGAAACCACCCGTATTCTTTAAATGTTCTACCATTCTTTTCAATACGAACCGAGTTGGTGCCTGTCGATCTTGTTATCTCTCTCCATACCACCGCAGAGCTAGATTCACGTTTTTGTTATTTAAAAAATAAGCTTCCATTAAATCAAACTGTTCTTGATAAGCCATTTTCACCGTGAGACAAAATGTGAAATGAGTTGTAAAAACAATCAAATGTGAATAACAACTATGACAATCTAATTTTCAAATTTTAATGTAACATTCCATATTTAAATTACCTCATACACGCAGCTACGAGTATGTCGCAAAGGAGTCTGCATTACAAAAGATGGATGTTAGTTAAAGAGCTTTAACTTGACTCATTGAATTTGTAACTTCAGATTTCCTGGTTTTCCTTTCATTTAATTTATCATGTTTGTTAGAGAGATTTCATCCTTATAATTGACCCTAACGATCGATGCAATAAAAGTACAGGGTATAATTTTTTCAGATTTTAGCCGGTTCGATTTCCGGGTGTGGGAGAAGAGAATTTTCGAAAATCTTTGAATGCAGTTTGCTTACTATTAAAAAAGAAAGGAATGTTTCCTTTGAGTACTTTCCCTCCAGGTGGCATTACAAAATTCCATCCTGTATATACCAAACTGCCAAATTTCTCCAAATGATTTTAAACCTAAAAGTGTTGATGATTAAATCAAAATTTAATGAGAAAATTTTACAGTTTATGGTAACTTGATGTGCTGGCGACTGTACATAATCTCTGAATGCAAAGCCTTAACGACGCCTTTTTTTTCTTCTGAAGTTTCTTGAAGCTTCCGCAGATCTACAACAAGCAAAGTTACAACTATTGTAGTCCTTCTTTCTTCTAAATAAAGCCTTAAAAGTTGACATATCTAATTATTGTTCTCAATAACTTTTTTAGCATTCATGGTTCTAGTTTTTTTTCCATGATTTAAAAAATGATGTTGAACGCAAAACACCTTTGGACATCTTACCCTAAATACCTTGTTAATATTTTGAAAGAGTTTTTTAAAATTGGGTTCTCATGCTTGTTTTAGTAAATCATGAAGCACAAGTAAATGTACATAAACCTAAGAACAGTGAAAGGGATAGAGTATTCCAGGTACGCACTAATGATTTTTTAATGCGACGGTTTTATATTGCGCACTCGATCATCAACTGTCAGTGTTTTTTTTTTTTTTTTTTGGGTGGGAAATCATCAAATAACTTCTCCCGCTCTGTGCGGAGCGGGAGGGCGTGTCAGACTTTTACTGCCTAAAACCCACCCGTGTTCCTTCCGTTGCCTGTGTGCCAGGGCCACGATATCCCTTTCGGACAAACTCGCAACCCCAGCAGGCATTGGTCCTAACTGACCCCGTCAGTTTGTGCTGACATCTCTTTGAGGCGCGCGTGGAACACAACGCGCCGTCGACCCGGGCCTGGTCCTTATCGGACGGCGAGCTACCCATCGCTCACCGTCCGCAGGCCCGCGCCTACGGTGGCCGGAAATCGGCTTGCGACTCCCGACGCCCGGGGCGTCTCCTGCGGCGACTAGGGGCATGAGGGCGCGAACCTTGTCTCACCCTCACGCGTTCCGCCTCCTCCTTCGCTAGCATAACTGCTTCGCAGAAGGAGGTGACGGCCTCCCATGCACTCTCGCTCCGAACCAGGCCCGGACGCGAGAGATCGCCGCCGCCGATCGCCTCCGTGAGGACACGGCGGTGCTCCACCCAAGCTGGGCAGACCTCCACCGTGTCCTCCGGGCGATCCACACAGTGGTGACACCCGGGCGTTTCCTCCCGCTTAATCCTAAACAGGAACCTCCCGAAACATCCATGTCCGGTGAGGACCTGCGTCAGGCGGAAGGTGAGGACGCCGTGGCGCCTCTCCAGCCACTCCTCAAAGAGGGGACTTATCGCCACAATTGTGGCGTGCCCAAACTGTCAGTGTTGAGCCAAGCATTGTGAATCCAACATAGTACATCCCAGCTTGTCAACGAAACACAACGTTGGACTGTTGGAGAATACAAATCACGGTGATTAAGAGCAACCGTGGGTACGAGGGTTAAATGAAGGATTTTCTGTGAGAATTATTTCCATAAATACACGCACTAGTCAAGACGTATGATATACAATAAATTAAATGACATGGTCACTGATTCAGGGGCCCAAGTCTGCTATTTTATAAATTCAGTCATTCCAACACGATCCCATTGTCATGCCATTGTCATTTTGCTATAAGTTCGTAATCTGGTAAATTCATAATGGTCGATCATTGGTCGGTCAATGTTCTCGTAATATAATTGTGTTATTATAATGGCATTGTCGTATTGCCATTATTATAAAACCCATTAGTAGAAATGTCATTCATTTGTCATTATGTACGAGATTACCAATATATGCAATTTCTTTCAAAGTAGTGTCAGTGGCCAACCATTAGAAAATCATAATGACGCCAATATAATAGTAGATTACCAAACTTGTCAAAATCAACAATTATGAAATCAATGATCGACCATTCTGCCACTATTGTAATAGCAGACTTGAGGCCCTGGTCATTCGATTCGTGTAAAATTATGTGGTGTAAATACATAAAATATGTATCATGCTGACCAAAATTACCGAAATTTTTACGATATGAACATTTTTAAACATACCAGGCTCTGTAACCGCGTTTTCCACAAAGGTACAAAAAAAGTATTTTACATGTTGTGTCTACTGTTTTGGTTTGTCGTTTACACCTAAAACAAGTTGTGGAGACTAGTTGTATTTAAAACTAATAGTACTTTAGTTAAGGAGGTGAACAAAATAGTTAGCAAAACATGTCAGAAACAACGTGAATCATCATCTATCTAGCTTTTTCCCAACTATGTAGGGGTAGGCTTCCAGTCTGGAGTATCTGCGAAAATGTCATGCTGCAGAAGGAGGCAGCGGAACGGGAGTGGATGATTTCGAGTGCTCTCCCGGCCCACAGCTGGTGCACCGGGCATCGGCAGAGGGCAGACAATGACCTCTTCTGGCCCCTCTAAATAGGTCCAGGTGGACGGTGGACTCAGGGACGTTCGCCGCCCCCTATATGAGACCCGAGTAGGTGACGCGTAATGTTCCACGCGCGCTCCTTTTACACGTCACGGGGGGATCCAATCTCTCCCCCTGCTTGACCAGATGGAGCCCACAGAAGTGGGCCAGCACCAGCCCTCCGTACGCCCAAGGGCGGAAGACATCCATGAGGATTTCCACCCCGATACCAAAAAATAACAAAAAGGCCTCTATTACTATAGAGTATATTGGGGCACAAATCCCCAATTACACTTTGCCCGACCTGGCAATCGAACCCAGGACCTCATGCTCAGCAGTAACTTGCGACCACTACACCAACGAGACAGACATCATCAACGAGATACATGTTTATACATGTTTTTTACAACACTTGATGAAAACAATAGGTATCACAACTCATAGTTATATGGAAGTAGTCGCAGGGTAAGATGTAATCCCGTATCACGAAGTATGTCTGATAATTAATCTTAGCAAATGCACTATTACTGTTCTGCCTCTAGTAAATGAGAAGGCATTAAATACACTTCACGGTGATGTACAGAACGCATTACCTTCATACATTCACCTGAGGAATTGATGGTAATTAATATACTTGCCGCATTAATTCGTCGAAACTCTCGTAAGATTGTACTCAACAAAGCCAGTATAAGCTGATCTCGTATTCTATATTATCCATAGGCTCGCCCCCGTTACATGGAGCTTAAACATAACTGGTGAAATGTGGGTAGTACTCTGTCCTACCCTTCGGGGAATCAAGGCGTGATGTTATGTTATTCTATTGAAATTCCGAAGTACACAAGGCCAGCTCTCAAGGTCAAAATGCTACCACTGCCTTATACTGTATCATACATCAGTATTAACGGTTCATTTTTTGAACCGTTAATACTGATGTATGATACTCTTCATATTTAGATCTCGAGTATAGCTTTTCATCCCATGGAAATTCCTAATAGTAATTTACCATAATCCCTGTATTTATGGGTTCTAACAAATCTCAATTTCCAGCTTTTTTCCACCTGACGTTCTCATAATTATGAGATCAACCACACTCGGCCGTTTTTCATCGGAATCGTTTTGCTTCCTAGGACGTAACTCAATGTAACTAAAGTTATCAGGGGACGCATTAAATGTATAATGACCGTCATTTTTTTGGCTGGAATCGACGTGATTTTGTTTTTTGTTGCCTGTAAGTTCCAGGTTTGAATGAATAATTTTGATCATTAGCGGGTGAGGAGTTTTCTTTTTGATAACAATGTTGTAAAGAGTTTTTGGTTGTGGTCCATATATGAATTTATTGCGAATTTTCGAGTAATTTTTGTTGCTGTCTACTTTAATTTCGAAATAAATTTGATGAAATTGGCTAGGGGTCATTGTACTCATAATTATGAAAAACTTTTACTATGACCAAACCTGACTTCGCGAAATAAAAATCAGCTGTTCCGGGCAGGTAGATTGAAGGAAAAAATAATTGATCCTGTAAAATATGTTTTTACATGAATTTAATAAACGTCTTAATTTTAGTTCTATTTATGCATTCGAAAGCATGTATTTTTTCGTGAGCCATGGGGCACAGATAAAGGTATATACAGGTACAATCGTTGAGCTCCTTAAGTTCTGAGTTGAGCTGCGCGATTAACTCAAATCTGTATGGTTCTTTCCTCAAAATACCATTTCAGACACCAATCTGTATGGTCCTCTAATGATCTGACCAAGATTATTTCCGAATTTTAATACATATTGACACTTATAAATTTGACATATACATACAATGAATATTTACTTGTAAAGTATTATATCATTTTATTTATTATTGATATGAAGACTATGTGGATCATTGTTCTATTTTCTTTTTCTTTTATTTTCAGTTAGTTTTAATCATGGTCTGGCAGTTTAAGTCATTTATGCGGTCTACCCAAATGTCTTTTCTTCAGTATTGTTCGTCGCATCGTTGAGCTCCTTAAGTTCTGAGTAGAGCTGCACGATTACTGACAAATGCGTACACTGACTTTTCAGGTCTACTCAATCTGTGTGGTTCTTTCCTCAAAATACCATTTCAGACACCTACATGACCTTCACATGATCTGACCAAGATAATCTGGACTTTAAAAGAGACTGTGACCTCTGAGTTTGTTTCGGCCTTTCTTTTCAGAGTAGTCAAATAGAAAACGCCGACCTCATCTAGTTTTTAAAATATGATTGACGTGTAAAATTGTTTGTACAAACCTACTTACAGAAATAAAAATAATTTATCGTCATTTAATTCCTAAATTAAAAATATCATAGTTTTAACAATTATAAAAAAAACCGGCCAAGTGCGTGTCGGACCACGCACAATGAAGGGTTCCGTCCGTAGTTAGAATGAATTTATCCCTAAAACAAACTTAACATTGTAGTTGAAAAACATGTTTTCCCATACATCGATATACGCCACGGTCAATTTTCCAACTAAAAATTTAAGTTTGTAATCGCAAAAATGTTTTTTTTATGTGATAAAACTACAAATTTACAATTTTAGGCGTTTTCCCTATACTTGTGCTGTAAGACCTTGCTTTTTGCCAAATTTCATGATTCTAGGTCAACGGGAAGTACCTCGGAAATATGTCGCAATAATGTCGCTTATATCACCGTATTTTTTAATTGCGTTGACTTGGAAGCTTGATTTTTTTAGAGCTTCAAGGGACCATAGACTTACGTATTTTATATTAATTTTAACTTGATACCTCTACGCGTTCCTGAGAAAAATGGACTTGACAGTCTGACAGACAGACAGATGAACAACGAAGTGATCCTGTAAGGGTTCCGTTTTTTTACTATTGAGAAGAATTTCGGAAGTTGGTCTTTGGCGAATTGGTTTTGGCAAATCGGTCCACCCGTCTTTGAGTAATCGAGGACAATACATAAAAAAAAGATTGGGATTAACTGAGAATCTCCTCCTTTTTTAAGTCGGTTCAAATGTAAAAGGACCTATACAATGAAAATCGAAATCAAACAACATAAGCAAACAATCGAAAAGCATACTAAGCAAGCTCACAGTCAAAGCCGGTGGGGCTTTGACTGTGAGCTTTGTGCTTATTTAGAGTGGGATCTGACAGGTTAACAGTAAAGAACAAACATATCATAAATGGAATTTAATTCTTTTCCCATTATAAAGGAACATTTTCTACAATCTACAATCCCTTAAGCAATGAATTGTCAGTTCAAAGCATTACGATTTTTATCTGCAAGATATAAGTAGTGAGTGGAGTAAGAAGTTAAATATAAACTTAAGACGTATTACTGGTCGTACTTATATGACACGAAGGTCTTGGCAAGTAATAAAGAGCTCTTTGAAACTTAGAAGGAATACTCAATTACGGTGAGAGAATTAATCTCATTTTCCTCATAGAAAATGTGAGACGGGCAGAGGCTTCCTTTATTGAAGTATTTTCTATATTATGATAGATAAGCCCTGTGTGGTTGCTATGCTTGATGATCATAATTTTGACTAAAGTCCTTTTACATTTATTTAACCTCTGACATCAGCAACCCAACATTGACTATTGTAACTAGAATAATGATTTTGAGAAACTTGTCAGAGGCAGCAATCCTATAGTAACTATGTTACAAGGATTTATAAGGATCACTGTGATATTGGCAGTGATGCAAAATTAGAGGTAAACTATAATTGTGAAAGGAGTTCACTTGGTACAGAAGACGTGTTCATCATGTTCTAAAATGAAATCTCTATTGATTGATCGTCTAGTGATTTTAATGTTATGCTTAGTTTCTTTATCGACGCAAGTAACCTGTTTTATTAAATCGTGGTTCACTTCTGCTTCTTTCAATTATACTACTTTAGTTTCTTTATAACTAACTGATAAAAGGCACGTGAACATATTCGTCAGAAGTTGGCCGAAACATCTCAGCGGTGATTTGCTGGAGTCGTTTTCTTCACTCCGTTATTTCTCCTGACAAAGTTTATTTTGGTATATTATGGATGTATGTATGTATCTATCTATCTATGTATTTGTATTTATGCTTGTATTTTATAGTTATTTCCGAGCTATCTATCCCGTACGTTGAACCTGCCATGTTTTGTCTCTGCATCACTCTAAGGTTGACTGGTAGAAAATGCCTCAGGCATTAAGTCCGCCTTTGTACAGTTTTTACTTGTGCATAAAGTTTTAATAAATAAATAAAATTGTAAAGTAAATTATTCTGCCAGGCACTGTTAAATTTACATCTCCTAGAGACTTTACCCGTATCTTATCCAGTAATGTGGATTAGGAACACAATGTGTATTCTAAAAACTTACCTTCAAGCAATATTCATAACAGCTTTGGGATACAAAATGACGCCAAATAATCCAATATTTGGAGTAATTTTGCATCCTATAGAGCGGTATCATAATATTGTTACTGTGAGACGTGTCTTCGATCCGCTTATGTGAATAGCTATTCAAATGATACCTATCCTTTGTTTGCAAATATTATGGAATACAAATTGAGTATCCATTTAGACTAAGCTGCTACCTAGTAAGTAGCGAATAATGTACAACATAATAATGTTTTAATTTATAATTATTGTGTTAATGTTTATGAATATGTATGTTGCGATAATGTCGAAATAGGTAATGATTACAAACACATTTAAAACCTTCTTCTGAAAGACGTGGTGTTTTACTAATAGTTTTTGATAATATGTTCTCCGACTGATTTACGTATCCCATTATTTAATTGATTTTAATTAATTCAATAACATCAAATCGTCACTTTTACTTGGAAAATATACTGTGAAGCGTGAGACAAATTACGTTACAAAGTAATTCACACCAGAATCACTAGAATGTGTTTATTTTGACGGAATTAAAACTAGTTTGATTTTTTTCTATAAATCTTTTCTATAAAATAAAAGGTTGTTTTCTCTTGTTCCAGGGGCTGGAGCCCAACCAGAACCTCACTCTAAACGCATCAGCAAGATGGCTCATAGAAGCTTCCAGAGGCATTCAGGACCCGAACATTCTCTTAGAAAAGTTTGCACAAAACAAAAAAGTGGATGATCCGACGAGGGCGTTACTCCTTACATTCTATGGCATCCTGGTAGTCATTGGCGGCGTGGGCAATGCACTTGTTGTTATTTCTGTAAGTTTTTCATGTTTCTTGTGTGCAATTTCGTTAGTTCTAGTAATTCTGTGTTGATTATAATACACTGACTGATTTCTTACTTCAAATCTAAAAGCATAAATTACTTTCATTATGAACTATTTCAACGGTACTGGAGGTCGGGCTACAGCCAATAACAATACCTACATAGTCTGATTTACAAATTCATCTATAATTTTAACTATTGTATGAATGTGACGATTATGTGGGCCATTATTTATTTGTTTCTCAGTTAGTTTTAATGATGGTCGGGTAGTTTGAGAACTTTACGCGGCCTACCCAATTGTCTTTTCTTTAGTATTGTTCGTCGAATCTTAGAGCTCATTAAGTTCTGAGTTAAGTTCCACGATTACAGACAAATGACTAATGCGTGCACTGACTGAACAGGTCTACTCAAATCTGTGTGGTTCTTTCCTCAAAAGACCATTTGATACACCAATATGCATGGTCCTCACCATGATCTGTGACCCTCCATGAAAGTGTGTCCTCTGAATTTGTTTTGATATTTCTTCTCAGAGTAGTCGGACAGGAAACGTCGACCTCAACAGGTTTTAAAAATATGATTGACGTGTAAAAGTTTTTGTACAAACCTACATAAAGAAATAAAATCTTGTATAATTTATCGATATTATGAAATGAAATTTATTTGCAAGAATTGTAGTACATTACAGATGGTCGGGTTTTTAAATTAAGTTTCTAAAACAATTCGCTAAAACTAGCATGCAAAATAATTGATTACATAATAATTGATACAAATATAATTAAATCCATGATAATGAAATTGTAACATAAATCCTAGATAATATAATATTAATAATAGAAATGTCACACATTTGTCAAATTACAATAGTTAAATGTCAGTGTAAATCTTCAAAGTTTAGGTTCACAGAATAGAATGATTTTTCTATAAGCCATTTGAATAGCACTATTTTAAACCGATTGATTGGTAGTTCCCTATATGATTTTGGTAATTTATTATATATCCTTATAACCATTGGAAAGCAACTTCTTTGATATAAGTGGCTTTTCATTGGAGGAATAATTAGCCTATCAGGATATCTTGTGTTAAACGTAACAGAGTTTCCAAGACGTTGAAATAATCCGGAGTGCATTTAACATTATGTGCATTATGTGACTCTCTAATGATTTCTAGCCAAATAACATATATTTAGAAATAGGCCAAGCATGAATCATGTAAATTATAGGATATTTGGCAATAGTTATAATAAACATCATAAATTCGCCATTTTCTACCATTAATCAATACTTTTCTCCCTTACCAAATGATATATAGTTAAACATAATTCTTCCATTATTTCTATCATTTTCTCACTATCGGCAAAACGACTGTTTTTGCTGACCCGGAACGCGATTAATGCGGTTTTCCCAATACCGGATTTATTCTTATTTTTGTTACCAATCTGATCCGGGCATAGTAGGGAAACATAAATATTGAAATATTGGAGTTCTTGCTTATTGAGACGAAACCGTTTCAGACTCAGCCATAGAACGTAATGCTATTAGAGTATTAGGAAAACTTGTTTTAGTAAGTAGGGATTTTGTTTGGATTAAAGGGCTAACTAGTTAATTGCGGTTTTGTCAACGATAGAAACTGTCATGTAAAAATTATATAAATAAATCTTGGTTTTGTTTTTAAATTATTTTGTATGGTAAATATTTTAGTATATTTAAATCGAATTAAAATTATGAAAACAGATTTGAGCAAAAATGAAGGAGCCTGAAATAACACTTTTGAAAATAAAACTAATGTTTTGTAGGCGTGAATGTGAAAAGTCGTCAAGAATTTAATAAAAAGAATTCGAATAAAGGGGTTTAAAACAATTTTGTAAATTCCTGAACACGTGGTATGTTGAAAAACGCAATTAAAATCCTTAATGAGGTGAAAATTATTCAGAAGTGAATAAACTCCGATTAAATTCCGATCAATTCCAAAAACTCTAGACTCGGACCACCTCGATAATGCAGGAGAATAAAACATTGAAGAGCAAATATCGATACTTCTATATCTATATCGTGTAAAATCTGTGTCTTTATGTGCGCTTAGTACAAGACATATATGTAGACATATGTGTATGACATGTATAGGTACAAGACATAGTACATAAGTAGGCTTAGTACATATGTATAGGTACAAGACACTTGATGCAATTTTCATTACTTTATGTACATTGTTGTTTATGTGTAAAT
This sequence comes from Tiliacea citrago, assembly GCA_963921375.1. Classification (NCBI taxonomy): domain Eukaryota; kingdom Metazoa; phylum Arthropoda; class Insecta; order Lepidoptera; family Noctuidae; genus Tiliacea; species Tiliacea citrago. Next base: position 3,054,005 of record OY992802.1, read on the forward strand.
AACAAACAGAAATCGCGATGTTTTGACATACAATCAGTACTCAGATCACACCCGTGAAAAGCTGCAGGGGCAGGTCACTCGGTTGGTAAATATTTTATGAACAAAACCAATTGTGTTAACATTAGCATTTATATCACCTGTAAGAATTACAAATACTTACCATTTGTTTGAAATTGTAATTCAATTCAACCTGCCATAAAATGTAAGCAAGCTGTTTCGTTACGAAAAATTCTAGACGGATTTCACAATATTTTCACTGAAAAAGATAACGAAGAGAACACAAATAAACATGCCATTAGCATATCAGTAGATGTAACAATATCTAATGGAGGATCCAACGCGGCTGATAGAATAAGACATATCTTTACAAAGCTTGATTGACAAAAACAGATTGGTAACAACATTATTAGGGATTATACTACATCAACAGTCGTAAGTGACACTGATAAAATAGCTGGATGTTTTATTATCAACAGTTTTCTATTGCCAGAACACGAATATAATACTGATAACATTGAAATGTTTTACGATAGCTGCGTATTGATTTTGGTTTGGTCATGATAATTTTATTAATAAAAATTCCAGACCACAGATGATTTAATCAATCTGTCGGAATTTCGATAGGAATTTTTGTTGCAAAATTATGAAAGTGTTTAAATATTTTGGTCGCGAAGTAATTTTTCCGATATAATTTATATTTAACTCGATTTTATAAATTGTCGTCGGTTTTCTTTTGATATCCTAGTGATTTTTGGTCCAATTTTTAGGCTCATATTATATTTAAAAACTGCTGGGCTAGCACTTATTAGCAACCAATAGTGGATCACGGCGCCCTTAATTAACATTAAAAACCGGCCACGTGCGAGTCGGACTCGCGCACGAAGGGTTCCGTACCATTAACTATAAAAACGGCAACAAAATCACGTTTGTTGTATGGGAGCCCCCCTTAAATATTTGTTTTATTTTAATTTAATTATTTATTTTTAAAGTGTATAATATAACTAAATATTCTGTGAATATTTCAAGCGTCTACCTGTTGCCGTTATCAATATCGAGCAAAAACGAGCAAAAAAAATCACGTTTGTTGTATGGGAGCCCCCTTAAATATTTATTTTATTCTATTGTTTAGTATTTTTTGGTATAGCGGCAACAGAAATACATCATCTGTGAAAATTTCAACTGTCTAACTATTACGGTTCATAAGATACAGCCTGGTGACAGACGGATAGACAGACAGACAGACAGACGGCGGAGCCTTAGTAATAGGGTTGCCGTTTTACCCTTTGGGTACGGAACCCTAAAAAGTACTTCCATTGTATATATTTAATACATATTCTTTTACAAACTGACTGTCGCCTGATCTCCTTAATGTAAAAAATATTTGAAAGAACTTCCATGTCAATTAATCAAAAAGTTAATACATTCGCTAAACTATAATAACTAATATTTATATTAGTTATTATAGTTATAAATTTTAACTTCAACATACCTCCTCTCTCTGAGAGGGAGTGGGCTTTTCCTCACGATTTTTTTCCTTCATCATTTTGAGAGCAGTGGTGATGAAATAATTTACACGACCTACAACTTGTAAGTCGGAGCCACTGCCAATGAGCCACCACTGCTCTCACACAACAACACACCTAATAAGACCAATACTCCAACATCTCCCAGCATGCTAGGAGAATAGTCTACAACTAATATCTTCTTTAATTTTTCAGGTAGTTAGAAAACCAGTGATGAGGACAGCTAGAAACATGTTCATCGTAAACCTGGCTGTATCCGATGCCTTAGTCTGCTGCGCTGGGACACCGTTGACGTTGATGGAACTTCTGACCAAACATTGGCCATTACCAGATTGGCCAAGCCTGTGCAAAGCATCTGGTGCGATACAGGCGATATCAATATTTGTGTCAACGATATCCATTACTGCGATTGCATTGGATAGATATCAGGTTGGTACTGATTTGAGTGTGTTTTGTTATTTTGGGTTATTTTGTGTTTTAGTGCTTGCATCTGCTTATTCTGCTTTGAAGGTTATAGAAGTATGTCAGACACATTTGTAGGACATGAAATTCGTTAAAATATTTTCAAGAAGTAGTAATTTGTTGAAAATATGTAACAGAATTATTTACTAAGACTGTACTAAGTTTATGGAAAAGTACAAATGTTAGTTAGTGGTAAAATGGTAATTATTGTAGTATCGATTATTCCGTAGCGTAGACAATATACCGTAGTATCTTCCTTAAAAACACGAGCCAATAACGTTCATACAGCAAAATTATGTACAAATGAACCTAACTAATATTAACCCAAGTCATTCGTAACTTAAACTCCGCCACGCGCTAATGTGCGGGTCGATCAATAACAACAATATATTAAGTGCGGCTCAGTTATCTAAACAAACATAACCTTAAACTGTTTCCTTAAATAAACTATTGAACTAAACAGTGGTTTGGTGTAACTCAACTAACTAGCTACAATAACTACCGAGGTATCCGTCAACGACGAGAAAACCCCAACAGGCGTAGAGAATGATAATGGTGTTGGTGTACGATAAATGATACTACCTATTGCACTTATAGGAATTTCTAGCTTTAGATTACGAATTTTTTTTTTTATATCAAAAAAAATTTCATATTCCAAGTGAAAAAATTGTATCAATTTATGGAATCGATATTCTGTAAAATGCAGGTATTATACAGAATATATTATGCAGAATATCGAATTCGTCAAATCTATTCAAGTTTTTTTAATTTATATTTTATTTCTAGGTTTAAAATCTAGCGCAAAAGGATAACCATACTTAGTTCATAACTAGAGGATAGTTAAGTAAGAAAGAAAGAAAATGCTTTATTGGCATTACAAGAAAAAATACACCTTATAACTTGCTAACTAATTATTATAATGCCAAAAGGGCCTCAGCTCAGCATAATGTCAGATGAAAACACAAATTGTTCCACCTGACGCTCATATCCAGCTGCAAACCACGAGTGTTATACGCTAGAATAATAAACACATAGGGGAACAAGTTGAATTTTAAGTAGGGTAAATCCCAGCTTATTGCTCATTTGATCTAGAAAATAATTCTGTATCCATCCATATATCAATTTCTCCTTTGTAAAGGCAAATGCATTGAGAAAATATATGAAAATAGTAAAAGTTCAGAAACGCACATTAAACTCAAACTCAACTCAGGCACTTTTGAATTGTCAACGAGTCGGTCAGTTAGAAACATGAAGCAATTAGTACAAATAAAAATAAAATAATGTGATAAGAACGTTTAAAAGTATGATGACGTTAAATATTTTATATCTAGTTCGCTACTAGATATAAAATATTTAACGTAATCATACTTTTAAACGTTCTTATCACATTATTTTATTTTTTATATTTTAGGTGGTTGATATGCGAGGAGTTAGGCTCTTTGTATATGGCACGGATTCTTCACGGTACCGCGTATTAATTGCGCCATAGAAAAATGTGTCTGTCAACAATATTGATCCATACAACACTGAAGACCGTGCCTACACACGGCGAATAATCCGTAGTTTTTGACCGCAAGAAAAACGTATGTGTATAAAGGGCCATATGATAGTTATTAACTAAACATAAACCACTGTTGAATAAATTGGAATTATCATGAATAAGTAAACGACAATGAAACATATTTTTTATAATGCCAAAAATTCAAAATAAATTGATTAAATGTATTGAATTTATAAAATGAAATGCGTGGATACTAACAGAAACATATTTTGTTTTCAATTCAATAGTACCCAGGCTTTTAAATACATTATAATTTGTAATTATAATTACATGATGAATATTAATTTTAACTCTTTTATAAGGACAACAAAATTGTTTAAATACCTGAATATAACATACCTGCCTTTGTCATGTAATAGGATTTGTGTAATTCTGTTTAACAGGACAAAATTGTTTTTAAATTATACTCAAAACTGTCTATCTCTTCTGTTTGTTGGCCTCTGAAAGAAAATTGTCACCTTCAGACGAAATACTATGTCAAAAAATCAATATAGCCTTTGGGAAAAGTGCCCAAAAGGCTGGCAGCGTTGCCACGTTGGATGGCAATACTGATTATTTGGGCTAAAAATAGGCCAGCCCTCTGGTCCAGTGAAGAGTCGACCAACCGCTTGGCGATGTCCCGAAATACTTGATGAGCACTCGGACCCCAAGGCCCTAGTGTTTCAACCCCAAACGGCTCGAACATATAGCTCCCAATAAGGTTGTTATATTTGTGCCGTTTGAGGTTTTCTGCTCCTGCAGCTGCCGCCCCAGCACAATGGCAATGCTGCCAGCCTTTTGGGCACTTTTCCCATTGACAGCGATGTGGACGAATTTTTTGATGCCCAATGAGCACTTCCACTTTTTAATTATTTTATTATATACCTACTTGTACATATTATACATATTTTAGAGTTAGCTTGTATATTTTAATTAAGGACCAATTGTTATAAATAAATAAAAATTTAATTTAACAATGCAAAAAAAAAGAAGCCTTTTCCCAACTATGTTGGGGTCAGCTTCCAGTCTAACTGGATGCGGCTGAATATCAGTATTTTACATGAAGCGACTACCTATCTGACCTAGACCTCGACCACAACCCAGTTATTCGATAACTGGTTGGTAAGAGTGGTTGCCAGACTTTTGGGCTTATTTATGACTACCCGTAACGATTGTCAAAGATCTTAAAATTACAGCTGGGTTAACTTGCTTTCTGAGTCGCGGAGTGGCCTCGATATGTATGGTCATATATATATATATCAACAGATGTTGACCCATCCTTGAACGGACCGTGGCAAGCCTAGCTTAACCTTTGATCGGCTCGTGTAGCTGTCAGCTTTTAACCAAAAGCCCCTCAGATTAATCTATGAAATTCAAATATTCTTTATCCTCTCTATGTCTCTATATACATAACCTTATAGGTTCATCAAGCAATTCTTCTTTCAAACTTCTTTGGTCCTCTACAAATCAATAGGTAGGTATCTCACTTCTGGCTACGCAAGTGGCGTCATAATGATCCCATAACGCTATTTCCAACGAATCCGATTTACGTAAACCGTTTATATCAATATTTCAACCGATTTTAGATCCGGGTGTTCAGATTGATAGTCAATTCATGATGAACAAAAATACTTAAGTTCGTGTTTGATCTAATGTTGGAATTTACAACCGGTTTTGTGTAGAATGTATTCGTAAAGTGGATCAAATAAGAAGTTTTCAATATTTGGTACAGTTTACCGAACAATATACCGATAGGAAATAATATCTATCTAAATAATTATTCAAAAAAGAATTTACATGACGGATGCTAGAAGACCAAGACTCATCTATTAGTTAAATCTTTGAAAGGCTCTTGCATGGCTAGATATATGAGCATTATTATCAAAGCAATAGGAGTACCAGTGGAAACATAATTGTAGCAAGTAACGTTCTGTAGTTTCTGCATTACGTTGGAAAACAGACGGCTAATTGCGTAACACACTATCAGTAGGAATCGGTTTCAATTTGAAGTAATATTTCTCTCTTCACAAAGATTCAAATAGGTAATATTTTTCCATTGTAACAGCGATAATATTATTTTGTATTATTACATGCTATTAGGTAGCAAAATCCATTGAAATCATTTGTAAGCTGCAATCTATTAACTGTTCAAAGCATTACGGGAAAGTAAATGTACATGTAATTGAATACAAGCATACTTCAAAGGGGCTTTTGTATGTACATGACTGTATTCGAATCTGGAATGTATAACATTATATTATCTGTTCGTGATTTCATGAACCTTAATTAACTAACATAGGTATACATCGTTATTAGAATCAAACATTCTTTCAAGTCAACATCTGTGCTTGTGCTTCTTACAAACCTCATAATATGGTTCCCGGAATACTTACGTTCTGTATATCATCATCTGAATGATCTATGAGAATTTAATCTTAACGTATGCTGCTTTTCTTTGTATTCAATTTTGTTCATGGAATAAATAGTTCAAAGTAATTAATTAATCAAAACACACAGTAACTCACCCTATGTAAAATTTCAACATTTATGTCTGTCATTTTTATGGTGTACAGGAGTGAGAGAGTGTTCTTTTCTATTCTAACTTTCAATAAACTCTCTTCAAGCGTTTCATCATTAGTCTGTTTTAACTCGCAGTAATATTCTAATGCTCATTTATATTAAAGCTAGCTTCATTTCAAATGTAAAATAGATTGTGTTTTTTCATAGAAAAGTTTAGCACAAAATAATTACCTATGCATAATATATTTAGAATTATCTAGGTATACTAACGTTCCATCTTCCATCTGTTGCGTATATTGATTTCTCATGAACTAGCATTATCAATAACTTTATCTGTTGAGAGTAGTAATGAACCCAGCCTGCACACTCCATAGATAAGACCCAATATACTTGATATAATATCTAAATGTCTATAAAATACAACGTGTAACATGTCATGTTCAAGAAATGTTAGGTAATATTCCTATTAAAGAACAATTTTGCCATGTTAAATTTCTATAGATAAATCTATTGCTAGTGATACTGTAAGATGTATTGAATGTAAATCTGACAAATTCGATTCAGTCAGTAGGTGTACGACATTATGTATACAGGGTTACTGGTAACTCGACGTATTCCTTGCACGACGTCATAGTATGGTTAAAATGCAACAAATTAAGCCACCAAATGTTCTACCGAAATTCAGTAGTTTTTGAGTTTTTTTAAATAAAGTAATGACAAAAATTACGAAAAATAAAATGTTTAATTAGTGATCTCTGCCAAGTTTTCGGCATTTTGGATTTTTTAATTATTAACAAAGATTTGCTACGGCATCAGCTATGATAATAAATTAAATTCCAGTATAGTCGCACCGTAAATCATTTTTAAATTGTATTTTTCATAAAACAACTAAAAACCTAATTAACTGAAAAACTTCTGAATTTCGGTAGAACATTTAGTGGCTTAATTTGTTGCATTTTAACCATACTATGACGTCCTGCAAGGAATACGTCGAGTTACCAGTAAACCTGTATATGCTAAAGTAGTCATGAAACGCTTCTTCAAACCTTCAAAGTTTTACATTCTGACGAATGTAAAATCTCTCCCAAATTTTCAGAACAAAAAAATGGACCCATACAATTCGTCAAAGACTTATTTTCTGTTTTGTCCACAGCTCATCGTGTACCCAACTCGACCTGGCCTCCAAACGATGGGGGCCCTCATCACAATGCTCTGTATCTGGATCACGGCCTCCACCCTCGCTTCACCGCTCTTTGTCTTCAGAACTCTCAAGACTCACTACCTCGGCCTCATCGGCATGGACTCTCTAAGTTTCTGCATAGAAGACTGGCCCATCAGGGATGGGCGAGCAATCTACTCCGTATTTAGTTTAATCTTCCAATACTTACTGCCCGTTTTAGTTGTAGTCCTGGCGCATGTCCAAATACATAGAAGGTTAAGAGGGAGGAGACGGACGACGAGGAAGACTCCAGCAATTCTCATAGCCATAGCTGTTACTTACGTCATAAGTTGGCTGCCGTTGAACGTGTTCAACATGGTGGCAGACTTCAGTGCTCAGCCTTTTATGGAGGAGAAGACAATGACAATAACTTACGCCGTCTGCCATATGTTAGGAATGTCCAGCGCAGTTTCAAATCCTTTACTCTACGGGTGGTTGAACGACAACTTCCGTAAAGAATTTGAGGAGATACTGTGTTGCTGTAAAAAGAGACCACAGAATAAGAAGAGCACGAGGATAAAAAGCAGGAAAATGGACACAGAGTTGACGGCACTGGCGCAACTGGAACACACGGTCACCGCCAACACGAAAACGTCACAGTGCTCCCAAATTTTCTGACTAAAGGCCTGTTGTAAATAGCATGAACCAATCAGCGTTGAGATGCAAAGCATTTGAACTTTATAGTGTCAATTTTTTAATTGTAACGGTGTAAAAAGTTCCTTTATTTTCAAGTTGTTAGACGATAATTTCTCTTGTAAATAGCTGTAGATAAACCTATTATATTATTTTACTTAATTATAATATTGTACTATACGTTTTCTTGAGCCCAAAACGTACAGTGCTAATATTTGATACGAAGCCTTATTTCGATTACATAGTTGTAAGAATCTTTTTTTATTAAATATAAACGTTGAAAATAAAATATTTGATCGTTTTTGTTGACTCCTAATAGAGAAAGACCTATGTTAGTCTTCGGAAATTAAATGTCAGCTATTTTTGATATGTCCAGAATCATATCATTGTAGTGATAGATCTACGGGAGCGCCGTGCAATGATTTTTGATATCACTGTCCCTCATGACAAGAATCTCGTGAAAGCTAAAAAAGATAAAATAAAATAAATATCTTGACCACGTACACGAGATTGTCGACATGTGGGACGTGCACTCTGCAATCATTGTACCGATAATTGTAACGGTAAATGGACTAATACCGGAGAGCCTCGACCAAAACCACAGGAGGCTCTCATTGCGCGGCTGGGCTTGATTCCGAAAGCAGTACTCCTGGACACGGCACGAATAAAAAATCAAAAAAAAAACAAAATTTATTTGTAAAGACAACAGAGATCCATATTGTTAGTACCTTAATAATTAATAATACCTTATAGCTAGTGTTAGTAAGCAAAAAAGTAAGTTAGTAAGTATAGTGAGGAGGTTCCTCTCTCTAGAGCTCTGACCACCGGCGGCTTGGACCCTGTTCCTGATGCCGATGGACCAATATTTTTTTATATTTTTAAATGTTTTTTTATAAAAATAATTAAAAATGTAATTGTATACAAATGTAATAAAGGAAATAATAATTACATCATTGAAATGTAACACTGTTTTTGTAATTTTCAAGAATTCCAAGTGAATGCAAAAGTATTATAGAAATAGATTAACAAAAGTTCGGTCCATTGATACAGAAGCCAACCAGAAAACTTGGTGGCGAAAATCTAGTTTGTTCATAGTCAAAAATTATGATTTCCAGTAAATTTCCTTCGAATGGCTAAACTATAAGATTCTGCGTCATTAAAATCAATTAATGACCCATAAATTTTTACCTAATTGCACTTAGATTAGGAATAGTTATAATCAATTATAGAGTTGTGTTAGTGATCGGGGCACTATGATGTTAAATATTTGTTTGGATAAGAAAATGAATATTTTAACTGAAAGCATTTTGTTGATAGGTAAGTGAATTTAAAATAAAATTTATATTTAGCAAGACCATCTTTTAGCTGAAATAATGATGAAATTTCTCTAAAAAAAAAATGAGAACAATGAAATCCAAGTGTCTGTTTGTAATGTCAAAATAATAGTTTTTTACTAAATGCATAAAGTGTAAACGGTACTTATAAGAAAAAAACAATTTTAAAATTTTTTGCCTGTCTGTCTGTTTGTTCCGGCTAATCTTAGAAACGGCTGGACCGATTTTGTCGGGACTTTCACTGGCAGATAGCTGATATTTTAAGGAGTACTTTTATTTTAGAAAAGCCACGCAGGCAAAGTCGTGGGCAGCAGCTAGTGTTTTAATATAACCCGGATTCTGATGCGCCCGGTGACTTGCGGTTGCCCTTTTATATAGGACTTCGCAAGATAATTGGTAAAATGAGGGTGTGATAAAGATACCAGCCTATTATGGTGCCACTGGAGGGCAAAGGCCTGTTCTCATACAAAGAAGGCGTGAGCATTGATCGACCTGCGTGGTGATCAATGGTGGTATGGCGATTTCAGACTTATATCGTTTTCCTTCACCGTGTACTGTATAATATCTGAAAAGTGTATACTTGTGCCCACTCCTTTACCTACTTCAAAAACCAGTGGCGTTGTGTGGGTGAGATTCAAAATCAAATCAAAAGTCATTTATTCAAACTAGGCTGAGAATCAGCACTTTTCGAACGTCTAAAATTACATAAGACAGTCCCCCAAAAACGCCCACCCTTCACCACTTCCTAGTGCTTTAGCTGGGAAGAAGAAGTGGCGCAACAAACTCCCCAGCAGCACAGCTGTCTGTTCAGATATAAAACTTGAATCTATACAATAAAATGTAAAAGAATTTGCATTACGCAACACAACATTAGATTATTTGCCTTATGTTAGCTAGCACACGCCACTATACCAAAAAAAAACATAAAAATCGTCGAAAACTATACTCAAGCAGAAATAACGTAAACAGAACGTACCTAAATAAAAGCCTCCAGGCATAATGGGCGTGCCCGCCCACACAAAGCTATAGCTGCAACTCGAAGTCAAAAATGATAAACTAGCACCATCGTAGTAAAATAAAAAACGGTTAATCATTAATAACAATAATAAAACCATGGTCAGCAAGACGACCAGTCACCACAAGCAGCACCCCTTCACGAGCATAACGCAAAGATCAGCCATCACCCCCTCGCCATATTTGAGGGAAGGAGGCAACCCGACCCCCGACGCTACCGCAAGCAGTGACATCTAAGGGAGCATGACGAACTTGCTGCCGGTTGCTCAGGCAAGAATAATATAATCAATTGTCTAGGTCGCTAGCTAACCACTTATTGCAATACAACTCATAAAAAAAACATTTTCATGAGTATATTATGTCACTAATAAATAAAAATAAATTGACTTAGACAGTCAAATAAAAATAAACAATTATATGAACTCATATAACCTGTCAGTAGGTACGCTAATTCTGGAGAAAGAACATGAACATTGTCTTGAGTTAATCACAGCGACCAACTATTCTTATCGTTTAAGTAGTCATTGATAGAATAGTATGCCTTTGAACAAAGATTGGATTTAACTTTAACTTTAAACGCATTAAAAGGCAAATCTAACAAAGAAGAGGCTAGCTTGTTACAAAAAGTTATACCAAGTCCAACAAATGAGTTATGAACCTTATGAAGCCGGTGAAAAGGAGCACGTAATTTATCCTTATTTCTGGTGTTAATATTGTGAATATCACTGTTTTTAGTGTATAAGTGTATATTTTGCCTAACATATAAGATGTTGGCGAAGATGAATTGTGATGCCGCCGTGAGTATACCAATATCCTTAAAAAAATCTCTTAGAGAAACTCTGGCACCCAGCTGGTAAATTGCTCGAACAGCTCGTTTTTGGAGTACAAAAATATTTTGAATGTCAGCTGCTTTTTTTCTTTCTCTTTTTTTGATTATTTTAACGTTGGATTCTCTACGATGCGAAGAGTCACAATGTTTAAATACCTTGGGCATTTTTTTACCGACAACCTCAGGGACTAGATAGCATAAGGCTCTGGTGGTCAGGGGTAATATGTTGGCAAGAAGATTTTTTACGGTGCACTGACCAAGTAAGGATTACGCTTTTTAAAGCTTATTGTCAGTTTGTAATCTTTGGGTCAACTACTCGAAAAGGTCGCTGTATGTTTTACGCGTCTATTACAATAATGTTTTTAGGATGCTGTTGCGACTACCTCGTTTTTGCAGTGCCTCAGAAATGTTCGCGGTGACCCATAGCGGTGGATTTCATCACAGAATATGTGGCAGTCAAAATAGCATTCTGAAGGCTGTACACACTGTAAGATACAATTTGTGCGATGATTTTAAATACCTTAGGTTCCATTTCTCGTTGTGTCTAGTTTTTGGGTGGTCTTCTCATTAATATTCGTCTTTAGTTTATATCACTAACGTATTTAAGTGTACCTAAACCTGTTACTAAGATTTTATGGATCTTTTAGTTAACCGAATTAAAATGATTTTATTTATTTATTATAATGCTATCCACACAATATTCGAATTTTCAGCCTCCACACTAATAGCAGGTCAAATTGTGGAGTATGAAGAGAGGACATTACCTTCTCATATTATGGCCTGGTTTTATAACAAGACGGACGAAGAAATTGTTTATGAAGATTGCATGTCATCATACACCTTGTGTACGACTTTTCAAAGGATTAAGTAAGGAGACCCAGTATACAAGGTTAAGTTAAAATAGCTAGCGAAACAAAATACGATAAAAAAAAATAACTCTTTTTTCTCAACTCATTCTTGAAGTGACTATCGGCGGTAGTTGACCCGAAAAAATGGTCCGACAAGTCGCCGTCGCCACTGACGGGTCATGGCATGGCATGAAGTCACGCGCGTGTCGTTTGACGCAAATCAAGTTGCAAGTCGTATCGCCCGAGATCATGAAGGGGCCTACACCACTGACAAATTTTGGTGACGATAAGCCTGTATGTTCACCAATATTTCTGCTAATTATGGCCACTAAGAAGTCGTAGCGATGCTTAGGGGAGGCCCATGTCCAGCAGTCGTCCAGCTAACGACGATGTTGTAAGTTCCGGAATATTTTCTCAATAATTATAGAAGAAAATCGTTTGATTTCAGAACGGATGTCGATTATCAAATATGCGCAATTGACAAAAAAACATCAGGAAAAGGAACATTTAAATCCCTTTGTGACATGATTTATGAAAACTGCAAAAAAGATGACGGTAAAATAGTTAATACATACTCTTTTCACAATCTTTTGTACATCTTAAATACCAAGGAATCATCTATTTTACATATTTATGCACATAATAATTATTATAATGCGCAAAGTTTCTCTGTGATTGTGAGTTGCAAACCACCAAGTAGGTATTTGTTTTTTAATTCGTAGATAAATCTGATTAAATTTAGATATACAGGAGAAAACAAATAGACAGTCCTTATAAAAAATCAGATCCTAACACAGAAAAGATAAATTTATTTCAATGTATACCACGTTGTTGATTTTAGAGTTAAGAAAAACCGCGCCCTGTATATCGCACTGTGCGAGTTTAAAGAGTTTTAGGCTTTCCTTGTACTTAATTAGATACACTAGTACATCTAGTACATTAAAAATAAGTAAATAATCCAACAACTACCCCCAGGGGTAAATATCTACTTACGTAGTAAATAACTTTCTCATTAACGCTAAGAATTGGCAATTAAGATTATCTGGATATTAAGTACAGCCTTCCTGTTTCAAAGGAGATTAGAACCACATATTAACAGGGTTAGGAGGCTTAATGTAACTAGCGGTGCCCTTGACAGCGCCTGTGTGTAGCTTTAATACCTATAGTTAATAAAGATGATGAAGATCACGATGTTTTCCTTCACCGTTTTGAGAGAAGTTGTGATGAAATAAGTTACCTACACAAATTAAAGCGCCTGTCTGGGTTTGAACCTAGGACCTACAACTCGTAAGTCGCGGCCGTTCCCACTGGGCCACCACTGCGCTCATAAACATTAACGTGAGATGAATTAGCACAAGTACAAGCACAGGTTAGTGCTAGGCTAAACTTGCGCTAATATATCGTAACGTGTAGGTATGGCTATCATAAAGCACTTGGAAACTTTCCAAATGCCTTTACACCTACAATTCATACAACACCTAATTCAGTGTTACTATTGCAATTAATGAATAATAAATATGTCAGTGCTCTATAAACACGTTCTGGAACACTGAACACCTATAACAATAAAACTTATATTGTGTCTCGTTCAGTGTCTTTAAAGGCGTTAATAGAACGAAATTTCATATTGCAAACAGTAAAATAAATATTTGACAGCTATTTGCAACGTTGCCAAATTTTAGAATCATCATCATCATTTCAGCCAAAAGACTTCCACTGCTGGACATAGGCCACCCCTAAGGGGGGGCTTTTGCCATAATCGCCACGCTTGGCAAGCGGGTTGGCGAGATCGCAGTATGGTGTTAAAATGCATACAGAACGCTGCTGCCCATTCTCTAGTAAGTCCCTTAGTCGCCTATTACGACACCCACGGGAAGAAATAGGATGGTGCTATTCTTATGTCCGGCACCACACGGAGCTAAATTAATTTTAGAATGCACACTCTTAAAGTCCAAAGAGATATGCAGAGGTGAGGTTATGTAGTCATCATAGTTCTCATCACCAGCTTACCTATTATCGGCAGATTATAGCAGTCTACTGCTGGACATAGGTCTTAAATGGCTATTTAGCTCCATCCTCGGCCACGCCCATCCAGCTAGCCTGTTTGACGATTTGCAGTCTCGACTCAAGAACACGCTTTCTTCAACGGTCATCGTATCCACTGCTGAATGTTTGACCTCGTTATTACTGCCCTAAGATTTACTGTCACCTTGAACGTCATAACAAACGTCATGGTCTATATTTTTGGACCAATTGCAATGTGACCTAATATTATAGTTTCAACTTTTCAACCTTAGTGAATATTCAATTTACTGGGCTAAGTTTTGTGAAAAGTGGTAACACAATTTCGACTAGATCCGTTTTTCAATTCATCGACTATCTCGAAGATCAACTATCCCGAGAATACAAAACTATTTTACTGCCCGTAATACAGGAATAATCTATGTTGCCAGCAACATATATCCCACGAAAAATCTCAAACTATGGCATTTATTTCAATTAAACCATTTACTGGCACTTTTTATTTGTAAAAGAGTCGATCTGTTAGAAAGTTGAAACTGGTTGCCCATTCTAAATCGTAGATCTCTATGTAGAAGAACAGGCAAGAAACTCCAAGGGCACTCTTTTAAATCAAGAGTTTACAGAATATTGGGTACACTATAATATTCCTGTTACTTCATATGTGAGACCAATGTAAAAAAAAAACGATATAAAACAATTTAAAATATAAAGATCAGCCTGTCAGTTAAGAGGCGACCAGTCTCAACTGATGAGATTCATGATCATGAAAATAAAACGTAACAATTGCTCATTATAATATTGTTTTCAGGAACCTGGGGATATTTTCACGATGGTCCATGTGCAGTGGAATTTATTTCCGCCCCATAAAACCAACACACAGCTACTAACCCGCACTGAGCCCTCGTGGTAGATTACGGCCCACTCCCTCTCACGGAAAGGAGGCCAATGTTTCAGCAGTTCGAACATATTATTATAGGTTGATTATGTCATAAACCCCAATAATTATTATAATTATTAATTTGTTTCCATTTCATTCCCATGTCACGATTACATTATTTTAACTTAGATTTTAATAGTAAATAAATATTTACTATTAAAATTACCTACCTTTTCGTAAGTAAGTAAATATTTAATGACATTTACATACGATTCCGTTTGGTGGACGTAAAGAATAACACCATCCTATTTCTTTCCGTGGGTGTTGTAAAAGGGACTTACTAGAGAATGGGCAGCAGCAGCAGCGTTCTCTATGCATTTTAACACCATACTGCGATCGCCAACCCTCCTGATAAGCGTGGCTATTATGGCAGTACCCCCCCCCCCCCCCCAAATGTTGGGGGACGCCTATGTCCAGCAGTGGACGTCTTTTGGCTGAAATTATGATGATTTACATACAAACATAGTATGAATACAAAAGCTAACTAGTTCTCCATATGGACTAACTTTCGCATAGTAGTGCATAGCACGGAGTTTCAATATAACAATCGTGGTCGCTCATAATGGGCCTTATTAGAAGGTTTAAAGTCACACAAAGAGCAATGGAGAGGGCTATGGTTGGAGTTTCCCTACGTGATTGAATCAGAAATGAAGAGATCCGCAAGAGAACCAAGATAAACGACATAGCTCGAAGAATTGCCAATCTTAAGTAGCAGAGTGGGCAGGCACATTGCTCGTAGATCAGATTGCCGATGCGGCTGAAAGATTTTGGAGTGGCAACCAAGCACTGGAAGACGTAGTGTTGGAAGGCCTCCCACAAGGTGGACCGAGGACCTTGTGAAGGCCGCAGGAATCACAGAACCGGTGGAAGTGGCGGTTCTTGAGGGAGGCCTATGTCCAGTAGTGGAGGTCTTTCGGCTGAAGTGATAATGATGATGATGAAGAGGCCAGCTTATACTGGCTTTTTTGAACATTCATAATAATGGTGGTTCGTTCTATAATTCGTCAATAAGACAATTAGGCCAGTAATTTAAAACATCGTAGGTCGTAAAAAAATGCGCTGTACTGATTCGGAATGTTATAAGGAGCTACAGAGCTACGGTTACGCTAAAATTATACCAAATATTGTATACTTTGTAACAATTAAAAATGATCTCTCCGGCAGCGCCCTCTGTTTTAAATATTGATAACAATGACACAATCTAGGAGATGAATTTAGAATGAACAACTAGATGGCGCTAATATTTATTGGTTGAATAATTATATTGAAAAGAATAACCTATGAATGATAGGCTGAAAAATGAGGTGATAAGGCAACGGTACAGTTTAAAAGAAGATGTAGTAACAAAAATTTAAAAGAGTATGCTTAGATGGTTTGGTCATATTGAGAGGATGAGTGGAACGCGACTAACAAAAGGTATTAATAAAGCAGAGGTGAGTGGAAACGCCGGGAGCCCCGGAACGCCCTAGGAGGACATATAGTGACCAAATTGATGATTTTCTTCAGAAAAGTCAATTCACCGTAATCGGCGTGCGTGTATAACCAGATGTATGAACGTAGGCGAAGCAAAAGGAGTATGTAAGGGGCGTAGCAGGTGGCGTTTTATAGTTTATGCCTACCCCCATGGAAGAAGGCGTGAGTTTATGTATGACGTATAATAAACTAAACACATAATTCCTTTTTTAAAGACTCGTTAAATTCATAATTAAAATCAAACAATATTAAAAAAGGTTTGTGAAAAGTCATCAACATTAATAGGCACAGAAAGCTTGATAATCTGTGGTAAAAGAAGTAGCTTCCTTTTTTCAATGGGTACCGTGGTCGAAGAACGACGAAATATATTAAAAGATTTCTATTAATGTTATAAATCCGATGAGTCGTGACAGGAAGGGTACCAATGTACTACGTTTAAAAAATAAAAACATACTGAGAAGATCCAGCAAATGCTGTAAGTATTGTTTTAAATAACCTAAATCGGCAGACATAGCGTCCCGCCATGTGATACTAATTTCACAATCTCAATTCTCCTTGACAGGGACCTAAGTTTAAATTAGAAAAATAAAACACCAAAATACTTCTCAATATGAAATAAGACACATAAATAAATCAAATTTAAAGAGGATGTGTTCACATTAATTTGGTGACACAACGCGGAGGCGACAGGCTCTGAGCACAGGTGTGCTTGATGGAATAATATCCAGGACTATAACTCCACCAGCTACCGTTATTGCTTGTGAAGGCCTATCCTTGGAGCTAAAGTTATTCGGGTAATATTACCCATTGAATGTAAGTGTCATCATTATATTATATACTTTTCATCAAGAAAACAGTGTTACGGATTAGCTGTGTATGTTTAACGCATAATTAAAGATTATTGAGAAGTACAAACAAGGACTTTATTTTGATCAGAACCTCGTGCAATGTAAATCCCAGAGAGTCTCTTATATAATTCTACTGTTGAGTCAGTTGGTTGGTAAGATTGCTAAGATAGAATCTTACAACTTGAAAATGAGTACTTACGATGAGTTTTAAAGAAGTTTTTTTTTTTTTTGTCTAGCCTGTGCTGTCCTACTGCTGAGCAAAGGCATCTTTTTATTTTATTTTTTTTTATTTTATTTTATTCACATGGAACAACAAACAGCTACAATATACAGTATAGAAAAATAAATACACAAAACAGTTTAACAATATTGTAGCCCACAACGCTGTTCACAGATTAACTGTGGAATATACAATTAATTAAACGCTAGGGTAAATTAATACATAATATTATTAAAAACTAAACTTACCTACTTAACTATCATGTTTATCTTTATCTTGAACTATATATTTACACCTAAATCAAGACAGCTCCTTTAGTATAAGACCTTTGAACTTACTGGGAGGACATGCAAAAATGTCAATATGTTCAAAAGTCCTATTGTAGGCATCTGTCATTCTGTGAACAGGTGAGCGCAAACCCGTATTAGAATGGCAAGTACGCACGGAAAATAGTCTGCCAGCGCGCACCTTTCGCTTGTACACTGTTCTAGGGACAACATAGCATAACATGTTGGTTAACTCAATACAGTCAAATTTATTACTAACAATGTTATAAAGATTCATGGCATCCAAGTACTTACGTCTATTTTCAAGTGTTGTGAGTTTATACTTACTAAGTAAATCCTGATATGGCAAATAATATCCGAAGCAACTAAAATGCATAGAACGTAGGAATCTCTCCACTCTTTCCATCTTTCGCGAGCCCGCGTGTCCTCCTTCCAGTTTTAACGGAACCTATCCAGTTCGTCCCGCCATCTCCTACGTGGTCTGTCGCGACCCCGTCGCACTGTCTCAGGGCACCAATTCTGTGCCATTTGGGCCCACAGTTGGTTTCCACATGCGGCAGACATGTCCAGCCCAGCCCCATTTAAGTTGGACAGTCTTTTGAGCCACGTCAGCTATCTTTGTTTTGGAGCTAATTGTGTTTCGAACACGATCAGTTAATTTAATGCCTAGTATACTGCGCTCCATTGCTCGTTGGCAGACCTTGAGTTTGGACTTCTGGATGTTAGTCAAAGACGAAGTCTGTGCTCCATAGGTTAGGACGGGAAGAATACACATGTCCATGAGGCTGCGTTTCAGTGCCATTGGTAATACTCACCCTTTAGTAGTTCCTTCATGGACCAGTAGCTCTTCCAGGCGTTTTCCGTTCGTCTTGTGATTTTTTTTTCTTGCCTCGCTTAAAAAGAGACTACTTGGCCCAAGTTAAGGTATTCCTGGACATGTTGTATTGTCTCCCCGTCTACTTTTATGCTTCCAGGTCTTTCATTGCACATAGCTTTGGTCTTCGACATATTCATCATCAGTCCAACCTCAAGGCTTGCTTTACTAAGCTTTTGGAGCATCCGTTCAAGTTCAGTGGCTGAGGATTTTAGAAGTTATAAGCCAGAAATTGAAAGAAGTCTGAAAATTTCGATGTTTTTGAGCACAGGTCTCTCGAAGCTGCAAACTTGGTTTTACACTATTGGCATATATCCTAACAACATCCAAAAGTAGGGCAGTGCAATTTTTTGCAACATTACGCGATATTTGTGTCTACGGCGATTGGCACACAAGCTTTTTTTGAAAAGTAATATACTTAAAATAATAGGCCATAAAAACCCTTCAACTAATCCTCAGAATATAAATAATTACTAAAGTTAAAATTCCACGTAGATACCCTTTTCTAATCCCTGAATTTTGACCCTCAATTGTTCATTGGCTAAATGTCTGAAAGTATTCACTTTGATGTTCACAAGAACAAAGAGAAAATTCCATATTAGCCCAGATAAATACACATACATAGTTATAGATAAGGTTTAAACAATTTCTTGAGTTTGAAATTCGTTTTAATATTGAGTTGATAGTTTAAGCTGAATACTAACCTCATCATCGGCTAACTAAACTATTCCCAACTATATGTTGTGGTCGACTTTCAGTCTAGCCGGATGCAGCTGAATACCACCAGTATTTAATATTTAGCGACTGCCTATCTGCACGGCAATTCACAATCTTTCGATACGGTTCTGTGCTGAACCGAGCATCAATCAATGTTATCAAAGGAGTTCTCTAAAGGCTGTTCAAAATCAAAACACGAACATTTTGTCAGTTTAAATCAAATAGACTATCGCCATTCTTTTGTCAGCTATTTGCTGCCGGGGGCAAGGCAAATCAGTAATTAAAAACCGGCCAAGTGCGAGGCGGACTCGCGCACGAAGGGTTCCGTACCATTATCTATAAAAACGGCAAAATAATGACGTTTGTTGTATGGGAGCCCCCCTTAAATATTTGTTTTATTTTAATTTAATTATTTATTTTTAAAGTGAATATATAACTAAATATTCTGTGAATATTTCAAACGTCTACCTGTTGCCGTTATCAATATCGAGCAAAAACGAGCAAAAAAATCACGTTTGTTGTATGCGAGCCCCCTTAAATAATTATTTTATTCTGTTTTTAAGTATTTAATGTTATAGCGACAACAGAAATACATCATCTGTAAAAATGTCAACTGTCTAACTACCACGGTTCATGAGATACAGCCTGGTGACAGACGGACAGACAGACAGACGGACAGACAGACAGACGGACAGACAGACAGACGGTGGAGCCTTAGTAATAGGGTTCCCGTTGTACCCTTTGGGTACGGAACCCTAAAAATGTGTCTTTTTCGATACGACAACCTGTCGAATAGTTGTGAATTGCTATGCTGACCTCCAAAACCTAGTTACCGGGTAACACGAATGAAATCCAATCAATAATAAATTAATTTAATGTAAATTGCCTTATGATTAATTTATAGCAAAATTGTAATCCTTCAACATCTCACGTGTTTGAACAAACTCCATTCTGAAAAAATGATAATAACTTAGACCTTTGCCCAGCTGTGGGACAGTAAAGGTTAAAATAAAGAGACTTGTAAATCCTGGAATACATACTAGCTTGGCCACATGGGACAAATAATTGGCGAAATGTGGCTGTGAAAATGTGGCTGTGAAAATGTGGCTGTGAAAATCTATCATTTTTCAGGAACAGTCGGTGACAAAAGTCGATTCATACTGCTACTTTTAGGTACAAATCATCTGAATTGAGACAAAATTATTCGACACATTGCATTTCAGCATTTCATTTATTACTTAAGAATTAATATTCTTTTAAATTTGTTCCGATTTTAACTAAATATTTAGCTTAATAATTCTAAAACCGGAAGTTTTTATTGACTTTTGTCGCTGACTGCACACTCTTCCACTCTTCCTATCCCTTCGGGGAAACATTCGTGATGTTATGTTACTTACATAAGATAATTATGTCAAGCCACTATCTCGATAATACTCTCATCTAACTGCTACGGGCCACCCTACGAAGATCCTCGCTCCAGAATAATAATTCCTCTTCAACCTATGGTCATCAGTTCTACCGCTAATTATGGCCGGCCTATTGCAACTTCAGCTTGCTTATTAATCTTTTGTTTCGATATTACTATAAAAGATAGGTACTATCAACTTTACGTACGTCGCCAACTATTACAGTTCTCATATTCCATTTCACAGTAGTTATTAAACGTTTTATAATATCCATCATAGTGACGAGCGCAAATCCTGTTACGTCTGAAATTGTAACATAGTCATTCTTAAAAACACCCTAGTGTGTTTATAAGCGCTAAGCAGACGATGGATAATTTGTCCGCGAACGATTTGTGGGTAACGATAGAACGTATGGAAATCCTGGCAGTCTATTTATCCCACGTGTGCGTAATTGCATAGATTTCCATACGATCTATCGTCGCGGAGAAATTGTCCATCCAGCACCTTAAGAAACACGGGCAATTACTTGCGCGATTCTTGGCAATATGACGGTTTGACAACACCAAGCAATTTAGGGCAACACATAGAGTGCTTAGGGCGCTGGACAACGACGATGGACAATTTGTCCGCGACGATAGAACGTATGGAAATCTATGCAATAACGCACACGGAGGACAAAACAACCGCGCCGCCGATGCTTGCCGAATGATGTCTCTCGCGGTCGTTCGCGGACAAAATGACGCGTCAGTGGAGCGCCTAAATGGCAATAATGACGGACAATTTGTCCATCGTCTGCTCAGTGCTTTAGCTATGTTGGTTTGCATTCAATGAAACCAGATTAGGCTATTTAGATTTACTTAAAAGTAGGTATCGTATTTCGTTTATTTTCAAGTTTTCTGTGCTGATTGTTTGATAAAACAAATAGAAAATAATCACCCAGATCAGCCCTGCAAACTTGCTTTAAGAAGCTCACCAAAAGATCCTACAATTAACTCTAGTTGGGTACATTTACAGCTTCATAATGCATATAAGTAGAGGTGCTTTACCTAAAAATAGTTACCTACTTGTAAAACCTCGGACATTTGTTGATAAAAGTGACACATCCAACGTCGATAAGATCAGCCTTTTGAAATACTGTTTTCTTGGGATAATAGATGACTTTCCATGGTCTGGGATGGCTGCTGTTCGCGTAACTACGTAAGCTGTCACCATATATCACCATCAGTACTAGAATAAAAGCAGAAACATCATCATCATCAGTTGAGCTGCACGATTGACTAATGCTTGCACTAACTGGACAGCTCCACTCAAATCTGTATGGTTCTTTCCTCAAAAAAATATTTCAGATACTAATCTACATGGTCTTCAGATGTTCTGACCAAGATTATGTCTGGACTTTAAAAGAGACTGACCTCTGAGTTTGTTTCGGCCTTTCTTCTCAGAGTAGTCTGATAGGAAACGTCAACCTACCTCATTTATTTTTTAAACTATGATTCTTCTGTAAAAGTTTTTGTACAAACCTACTTACAGACATTAAATCATCTTTTATCATTTGCCTAATGTTTCCTCAACTATGTCAGGGTTGGTTTGAGAATGTTGCTAATTGGCAGAATGTGGATACTGGAAACTGGGCTGCAAATTCGCATTATTAAGGCGCTGACAAGAGGCAAATGATAAAAGCAGGCTTGTCTTAAACAAAAAAAAAAAATGGTAAATATATACTATTGCTACCGTTTCCTTCATTATATTTATATGAAGCATGTATGTTTGTTAGGAAATATAAAGAATTGTTCAAAACAGCAGAGGAAATAAGTTCTTGAAGTCGGCGTGACCAATACAGACTTGTACTAGATGAGCTCCCTAGATTAGCAAAATATAACAAAAGCTGCCTGGCTATGTGTGTACGTGTTTATAATACATTACCTAATGTATTAAAAATATTAAATTGCAGGTTATTCAAAATTAAATTATATAAATGGTTGAATGAAAATAATTTCTATAATATTAAGGGCTTTTTTGAACATAAATTATAATGTTTTTAAATTCAAATTTGTATGTCTAATTTTGCATGCTTTAATTTTAAGCAAAACATGTATGATCTCATTTTTTATAATAACACGTATGCATACCATGTTTTAAGCAAATAAATTATCTTATCTTATCTTATAAAGTTTGTGCTAGCGGAAAAAAAATATTTTATTCTTGAACATATTTCTTAGAACTTGGTTGTTACCAAAACACGTTAAAAAGAAAAAAAACTCGATACAAATAATATCATATAATATAAAATAACTTTATTTGCATCATAAAAGTACAACCTTATAATAGGTATTTTTAACATTTGGTAGGTAGACACTACAAACTTAAATAAATACAATTAGGTTCCTGCACTTAAATACTAGCCAATAATGTGATATTACATTTCTCACCTTTCTAACGTCTTATTGTTGTTCGTTAAGTACTTACGTCACATGATAATTATTTTGTACGTATTTAAGCAATAATAAATAATTTTAAGACTAGTCTGACCAGCAATCTAACCACTCGGAAAAACCCGGCAATTTCAGACATTATATTAACTATAATTCCTGATTTCCTGACGATGTTTTTCCTTCACCCATGTCAGTAGTGTCCAACATAAATTCAGAAAGTAAACATTATATCATTATTAATTAATAATAATAAATTTATTGTCTCAGAGATTACATTCAAGTTGATTGCATTCCTTGTCCTAACCCCAGGATTCCTTTTGTAGTGTGATACACGCTCCTTCGGTCCGTTTACAATATTAATTGGAGTCTTTGAAGCCCTAATCAACGGTTCAGTCAACCACACATCTTTTGTTCCTAGAAGAATGTATTGGTTTTCTCTACAAATAAGGGCGTTTTCTAGCGCATCAGCGGTGCGACATCAGCATGCTCGGTGTACGCAAAGGGTAAGGGAAAAATATGCACAATCAACATAGAATTCTCTGTATTTTTATGGCAAATAAATTTATCATTATCGTTATCATTAATTTACTATTAGAATTTACGTTTATTTTCACAATATATAAATTATTTATTTAGAACATGGAGGACTTACAGCTAATAAAAACAGATAAAAAAAAATGAATGGTCACCAGAAAGCCAATTACAAATCCTCACGTATAGACCTATAATACTAATGGTGAGCAAAAAAACAAAAAAATATGTTTATTAATATCAATAATCAGTTGTAATTCTTGTGACAATATACAATTAACTATTTTTCTACATTTTCTAGAGCAAACTTGTGACGTTTGTCACTCATATTAATTTGCTGGCTGAAAATGGCATTTACGGCATCTGACGTTACTGAAAAGAACTTGAAATTTGGCGCCAATTCTCCAGGAACCTCTTCAGGCAGAATTTAGCCGGTACCGTTGATAAATGCGTTAACTTTCTTTCGCGTAATACAACACGCCTTTTTTTTTGGGTGGGAAATTATCAAATAACTTTTTCCCGCTCTGGGCGGAGCGTGAGGCTTTTGTGGAGTGTCAGACTTTTACTGACTAACACCCACCCGTGTTCCTTCATTTTCCTCTGTGCCAGGGCAACGATATCTTTTTCGGACCAACTCGCAACCCTGGCAGGCATTGGCCCTAATGGACCCCGTTAATTCGTGCTGACATCTCTTTGAGGCGCGCGTGGAACACAACGCGCTGTCAATGATGCAGCTGATACCAGTATTTTACCCGGAAATACTGCCTTTTATCTGACCTCCACAACCCAGTTACTGGTTAACACCATACCCTTGGGTAAGACTGGTTGGCAGACGTTTGGGCTTCTGACTACCCGTAATGGCTGTCAAAGATCTATTAATGAAAGCCTAACTAGAGGGACTAACTGCTTAACGTGCTTTCCGAGGCACGGAGATGATCACTAATCCACAGAGCGACTGCAGCAAGTGTAGTTTAACCTGATCAATCGACCCATGCGGCGTTCCTTTGCGTACATGCTAAAAATGTCTTGTCAATAAAGAAAATAAATATATCAAGCAGTTACTTACGCAGCAAAAATAATACCGAATTGTATTGTAACATTTTCCACGAGTAACACGAGTTGTTCGACCAATATTTCTTAAGTACGATTATTTCCTGTTATGAAACTGTAACCATAAAAGTTAGGGATGCTATACACTTGTTTGGGTCGGCACATTTGATTCGGCAGTATTAATTGTTGAACAACAATGCCGGCCCGAAGAACACACACACATATTCGGCTTTCATTCAGCTCGTGCAAACTTCATTCGGCAGGTATCCTCACTGAATCATTTTCAGGTTGGCTCGGTACAATTCGAGCTAAGCCGAGCGGCTTTTCCCTAATATACATACAGCGTGTACTTATCGGATTTGAAACAAAATGGTGTGTAGGTACTGTGTATACATTTGGGTCGAGTGGATATTGATGCTTTTAGGGGACAGTTTATTATATTTTCGCGATTAAAATGCGGGTCCCATGAAAAACGTAAGTTGTTCAGTTGGATGGTCTGTATCACACCCTTAAATTTTACTACACCATTCTGATACAATCATGCTGTATACACAGCGTCCAATTAAATTAGTTAGCGAAACTCCGCAGACGTGCTGTGCTGGGTATCGATACCTAAACATGTTAAAATAAAAAGGAAATTATTTTGATGTTTTTTTGTGTCGTCATGGACCGCAGTTAGTCACTTGAAATGTCAGGTTTTTTTGTGTAAACTTCACAGACGTGATCGGTATCGATACCTTAATACAATAAAACAAAAGAAAACAGATTTGCTCAACTCATACTTCCAAGTAACGACACTACCATGGTCTGGCAGTTTGAGTGATTTATGCGGCCTACCCAAATGTCCTTTCTTTGGTATTGTTCGTCGAATCGTTGAGCTCCTTAAGTTCTGAGTTGAGCTGCACGATTACTGACAAATGCATACACTGACTGGATAGGTCCACTAAATCTGTGTGGTTCTTTCCTCAAAAAACCGTTTCAGACACCAATCTACATGGTCTTCACATGATCTGACCAAGATAATATCTGGACTTTAAAAGCGACTGTGACCTCTGAGTTTGTTTCGGCCTTTCTTCTCAGAGTAGTCAGATAGGAAACGCCGACCTCATCTAGTGTTTAAAATATGATTGACGTGTAAAAGTGTTTGTACAAAACCTACTTACAGAAATAAAATCATTTCATTTCATTTCCTTACCAGCTGTCGATGACCAGAAAAAAAAAACTTCAAATCTTTTTTATTTTTATTTTATCGTGATAAGCTAACGATACCCATCACGTCTGCAGAGTTTATCTAGCTAATTTAATTTGACCCTGTATTGATTTTACCACCGGAGTGTGACGAATCACGGCAGCCAAACAAGTGTGAGCACCCCATATAAAAGTACAATTTCTAATCTTTACAATGTCACGTTATAATTATTAGTATTCCAAGATTAACTTTTGAGATTATTGAATTGCGTTTTTGATTCCCTAGTTAGTACTGAAATAACTATTTTACCGTTAGGGGTGAAATAAATAAGTGCATAAAGCTATGAGTAAAAATACTTTATTTCTAATAGACTGTTTTGTAAAAGCTTGATTTTCTATACTAAAAAGGATGATATGATTTTGCCGAATAGCAATAATTATAGTTAAAATCCAAACATAAAATAATTTTAACAATGTTGATAATTTAGCTACCAAACAAGAAATATAATTACAACATTGCGTAACACCTACATAAACCCAAACAATACTGACAGGATTTATATAGTACGTTCAGTGCTCTTTATTACCTGACTCCTCTTACAAAGAAGAAGAAGAAGAGTCAGAGAGGTCGGGTTAGGCAAATTACTGACTGTACTTATTAATAATACATTGTAAAAGTATTTTCAAAAGTGAGTATAAAAAACTTTATGAAGTTGAAAATGTACAAATGTAGGTATGAAAACTTAAAGGTAGGTAGGTATATTACATACCATATATCTATTTTATAACATAATTATATTTTCATCTAATGCTTAATCTTCTTCGCTCGAGCTAGAAACCAATCCCTTAGCTTTGGCGAGCACGTCCACTGCCGGTCCTGCACTGATGACAGCGTCGCGAACTCTTTGTCCAACCCCCTCCTGAAATCACAAACATTATTGAGAATCATCTAAGTGTATAAGTATACTAGTGCGTGTGATACGAGGATCTTTGATAGTCGTTACGGGTCATCAGAAGCCCGAAAGTCTGGCAACCAGTCTTACCAAGGGTTATCGTATTACCCTTAAACTGTGTTGTGGTGGTATTTAGCTGCATCCGGTTAAACTGGAAGCCGACCCCAACATAGTTGGGAAAAGGGCTGGGCAGATGAGGATACGAGTGCGTGTGATAAATGTTCGTGCTGGCGCAGTGGTTAGGCCTCGCCTCTTATGCACGCGTGGTTGTGGGTTGAAATCCGGGCAAGTACCAATATGACTTTTCAATTCTTAGACATAGGTGAAGGAAAAATATTGAGAGGAAACCTGAACTTATAGTTGTTGTATAATTATAACCAGCATTTAGCAACCCGGTAGGGGGGACCTAAGCATACAAAAAACGTTATTCTGTTCTATTCTTATTCTGTATAGGTCTGAAATCGCTAACCCATCTTAAACAAGCGTGATAATCAATGGTCGTCCCTTCTCTGTATGAAAAGAGGCCTTTACCCTGAAGTCATCATTCATCATTTCAGGCGAAAGACGTACACTGCGGGACACTAGCCTCACCCAACATTCGGGGGGCGGGGGGTTGCCATAATCGCAATAGAGAAATATGTGCTATTCCACACAAGACTGCGCTTTACTCAAAAAGCTTTTTAGGAATGGCACCCAAGTTATATAATAAGT
Source organism: Tiliacea citrago (assembly GCA_963921375.1). Lineage (NCBI taxonomy): Eukaryota > Metazoa > Arthropoda > Insecta > Lepidoptera > Noctuidae > Tiliacea > Tiliacea citrago. The sequence goes on from OY992802.1 coordinate 3,081,576, forward strand.
TACCCAATTGTATAAAAGATCTTGGCAGCATACACCATTTCAAAAAGGCTCTTCTTAATTTATTAGGCCAAAAAGCTTACTACACAGTCAATGAGTACCTAGAAGACAAATTGTAATTTAATGACATTTTATTTATTTCCATTTTATTTGTCAATAACTTAATTGTTTTATTTAATCTATTTAACTTTAATGTACTATTATCTGCTTAAATTTATTGTTATTTGAATTAATTAATTATTGTTATAGTTGAGTTCATTATTAATTTGACTGTTTTTATTATGTTTTTTACCAATTAATCATTAGAAATTATAATTAGAAATATTTGTACGCCGTTGACGGCAAGACATAGCGCTCATTTATTAATATTGACATCTGTATTTTTGTTTACCTATGTTCTACAAATAAAATATTTGAATTTGAATTTGAATTTGAATTTGAATCGGCACACTTGGCAGGTGGGTTGGCTATCATCATTACCCTGAAGTAGTACAATAATTTAAGCTGGTATTATTATACGAGTGTCCTGACCAATGTTACCGCCCAGGCATCTGTTCATGTTCTCAAACAACTACGATATTCGGCAAGGATACGAAGTATTACTAACAAAATTTATTGACGCCTTAGGCAGAGGTGTAATGTAAAAAACACAACGCCAATCTCCAGGCTGCTACTATTGAAAAAAACCCAATATCACTTTGCCCTAACTGGGGAATGAATCCAAGATCACAGTTGCCCTTGCTACAAACCAGATCAACGAGACAAGAAAACAAAATTAAAAATCAAATAAAAAAAACTTGAATAAAAGATTTCTATAAATATTACAAAGCTATAGCTGATCTTTAAAGGGACAAAAAGAAAAGTCTTACAAAAAAACTTACAATTTCTTTGAAAAGATCCCATGCTGATACTGTTGACATGATGACGAAACAAACGCACAAAAATATTACAATCTTGGAATTCATTTTGCAAACTTGGCTTGGAATACACCTTTCGTAGTTACTTGGTTAAAGAATGTAAGTAGAATGATATCCCGAAACTAAAGTTATTCGTATTTATACTATTTGTTACTTTGGTAAGTCCCCGTGTTTGAAAGAAAACTACACTGCCATTCAAACGACTTACATACATATTGTTACAGATTTTCCTGTTTCTAACTTTCTTTACCCACAGCAATCTGAAAATGACCTTTAGTTATACAGGCGTAAAAGGTATTTTCGAACGTTCCTTTTAGAATGCGATAAGATAAAAAGTTCATAAGGTGACTAACCATTACAAAAAACCGTTGTATTGTAAAGTCCCTGTGAAATTATATTTTGCTGAATATTTTATCAAAATATTTGACGATCTTGTGGAGAATATAGGCAAGTACATTGAATAATTTTATTTGACGGCGCAGCAAGTGGCGCCCTCTAGTTTTATTACGAAGTTACTGGAATCACCGAAATGGTCGGACAAGAGTGACACTGGCTGGTGACAGTCACTCTAGCAGAGCGTCGCATTGATAGTTGCGTGCATGGCGGCTATCGTCTGACGACAGAAGACGATGTCGTACCACTCCCACGACGAACTGCTATATTCCGGCACAGTCCTGATGATATGAAAGCTGCTGAAGTTACTAACAGATGATCACTTCTGGTAAAGGCTATCCTGCGCCGTTATATTGATAGACAGCTGTGCTTATGTGTTAAAATAAGGATGGCCCTATCGTCGACCCTAAAGGGTTGCACTTTATAACATGGACCTTATAACATACTATAAGTCCATGTTTCTTCATGATGTTTTCTGATACTGAGGCCAGTGATACCCAAACTTATTGGTCTTAAATTGTAACCACACAGTGATCAAGCATGGAGGCCAACACTGTGTCAAACCAAAGTAATCATCTGTTCCCACTATTTTGGTATAAACTCACAACACAATTTGGCCTTGAGCAGTTAGTCTATGGTTACCGAGAAGAAACAAGTAGGACTTGATGTTTTTTTGATCTGAATAACTATCACGATTATTATCCTGTATTTCTGCAAATTTATTTATTCTCCCGCTGTCACTTGGATGCAGTGCTTTGATGCAAAATACATATTTATTAAATAGCTAGACCGTGTTTCATTCAAGAAAACAGACCGCCATCCTGCGCCTAAAAGTCTTTGATTCTCTGTACGACTAAATGTTTTTCTCCTGAATAAAAACGTAATACAGGCCGATATTATTTATTAGGCTAACTTATCCCTAGACATTATCTATGATACCATAAATTATTTGCGGGAAAAAACCTGCGCGATAACAGTCTATTATATAATTATCAGGAACAGGCTATCGGGAGCCAACTCACTGATAAAAATTATATTTATAATATCAGCTTAGAAACGCGGTATGGAATCTGGGGGCACGACAGTGCCCCCACCAAGTCGAGCAACAACAAGCGGCACAGCCGGGCCGTACCATCCTATTCTCGAAGTCATTTATCATCATTTCAGCTGAAAGACGTCCACTGCTGGACATAGGCCTCCCCCAAGCACCGCCACTTCGACCGGTTCTGTGTTTCCCGCATCCAGCGGATACCTGCAGCCTTCACAAGGTCATCGATCCACCTTGTAGGAGGCCTTCCAACGCTACGTCTTCCGGTACGCGGTCGCCACTCCAGAACCTGTCTCGAAGTAGTTCAGGCCATTTCCGACTTCGTTGTGGATAAAACTAGAAGCCTGAATTTGTTAGTCAATCTATTTATTTATAACATAAAAGCTTTTTAATATTGATATTGATATGGTCACTATAAGATGTTGTTAGGTTAGCTAATTACGTAATAACTTATGACAGAGGGATCTTAAGCAGGGACTGAATAAATTGACCGACTTGGTATTATATGGATCTCACAACTTTTTACGATAGAAGAACTGAGTTGCGAGACTTGTTTTTTTTTTACAATTTATGTTTTTGATGGTATAAAATGGTTGGGAGTAGACCTGAAGTCAAGACATGTGACATTCACCAACCTGCACTGGTTCCGTATGGTAGATTACGGCCCGCTCAGTCTCACAGAGAGGAGGCCTGTATCCCAGCATTGGGTAACTTTATAGGCTGATTACCTATGATTTATATTTACTTATTAAGATATTCAACTCCAAATCGTTCTCCTGCCTCTCATCATCATAATCTTTCAAAGTTCAAGAAATACATAATAAGAATCATAGTATCCAATTCGTATTATTTTGTTATTTTTTTCTGTTCTTTTAAGTTTTTTTTTTTTTTCGTTTGTCTTTATTTTTATTATTCATTGGTTGTGTAATTCACTTTGTTTCCTTTGTGTGATTTTCGTGTTATGTACTGGTTCTGTGCTTCCCGCATCTAGCGGATTCCTGCAGCCTTTACAAGGTCATCGGTCTACCTTGTGCGACGCCTTCCAACGCTACGTCTCTCCTGCCACTATCCCAATGTACTTGTAGTCAATGCAGCATGTTCTCCGTACATCTCTATTCTATTAGCTGTCATTACAGTAGCCAGCAGCATGCAAATGACAAAAGTGACAGCTTAAGCATGGAAAAATTAAGTACTTTATAATAGCATGGAATTACTAAGTACTATTTAGATTGTAAGTAGAGGGGGTCGAATTTCGACCAGTGGGAGAACCACTAGTCATAATAAAAACGTCATCAATCAGTTTTCAGTATGATTGAGCGAGACAATACTATTCAAATGTCATTGCCACCGAAACAAAAGCGTGATCGCTTCTGGCGCGGTCGGGTGAATCTAACGATTTAAATCTTTGGTTTAAATCTTGGTCACAATAATACAAGCAAAGATTAAATTATGATAATAATAACGTCATCAGACCGTAGAAATAGGGTATGAACCCAGTTGCATCTAAACACAATGGCGGGAAAAACATCAACTGGTTTGTACCTTTACTTGTACTTGTTGACGGGCCTACACTGTCCTCCCATACCTATTAACATTGTAACTGGAAAACATTGTAAAGGCCAATTATTTTTAAAATAGTAACCGTAGAGTTTCTTGCCGGCTCTTCTCCATAGGAAACGACCAATTGGAACCGTGCACCTAGCTTCTGACGTTTCATAAGTGCACATTTAGGTTTATGTGAAATAACAGATTTTTTCTTCGCTTGGGACTTCACTTCTATACTGACGGGTATTCCACCTTCCCAAAGCCTTTGTATATATTTTATTATGATGTTCTTTTTATCAGTTAATATTATGCGCAAATAATTTGATGTATTTTACATTTTTCTTTACAGTTCATTAGCAATAAAAGTGTTGTATGTACACAAAAAAAAAATGTTTATATGAGTCAACTAAGTTGCAGGCAATGATGGTCTCGGGGAATTACGATGTAATATTTATGGACATGTTAATTCTTTTTTATATATTTTTTTGAAGGCTGCGTTGGTCTAGTGGTCGCAAGCGCTACTGCTGAGCATGAGGTCCTGGGTTCGATTCCCGGGTCGGGCAAAATGTTATTGATGTTTTTCATCATGGATTTCTCAGTAGCAACCCGTAGGCTGGATTCGTGCCCGGTTGATGGCAATAGGCTCGCCCCCTGTTACATGGGACTGAAACATAACTGGTGAAATCTGGGTGTTTTCAAACTCAAACTCAAAGCATTTATTTCAAATAAACCAACTACAGGCACTTTTGAATTTTCAAGGGGTCGGTCAGTCATAAAGATAAAGCTAGTTGTTGTACTTCATTATCATCATTTGAGCCGAAAGACGTCTACTGCTGGACATAGGCCTGCCTCGAAAGGAAAGGGGTGAAGGGGTTGCCATAATCGCCACGCTGGCGGTTGCTCGCTTGATAAGATAAGATTTATTTATTTGTATAAACATGGTATATACACACAAGAGAATGCAATATGATAATAAATTACAATAAAATCCAATCATGTTTAGCCATATTAAACCATTTACAGGCACTTTTGAATTGTCAAAGAGTCGGTCAGTTAGTCAGAAAGTGGAAGCTATTTGCCCATTCCAAAACGTAGATCTCTATGGAGAAGTACAGGCAAAAAACTCCAAGGACACTCTTTTAAATCAAGATATTACAAAATCCTGGGTACATTATTCTTGTCGCTTCTATATGGAATAATGTAAAAAACAAAAAAAAAATATATAAAAAAAAACAATTAAAAATATAAGATTAAAAGATTACAAAATAAGCCTGGCAGTTAAAAGATGACTAAATCTCAGCTCTGATTTGACTATAAGTACGGACAGTTTAAGTTAGTAGATAGTCAATTTACTTAATAATTATTTCCCCAGACTTTACCTTGACGTGTCGAGACCAAATAAATTGGGATAAATAAGGGACGACGAAAATATCGAAACTGAGCACTATTTTTTACTAGCAAGCATTATTATTTATTGACTTTAACGACTGAAAAATGAAATATCATGGCACGAGCGACACAAAGACCCATTTTAGAAAATTTGACGACTTTCTCTTTGAACGTTCTTCCAAAAGTTTCGGCGTTACATGGATCCTGTCAGAAAAATACGCTGAAATTAAAATTCGTATGTTTTGGGAAAGTTTTTCTTTCTCTGACGTGTATTAATAGTTCGGTTAAAGGTGCCTTTTGATCGACGCCTACCTTGAATTTGACAAATCTAATTACTTCCTTTCTTTGATTTGTGAAATTTTTAGATATTTTTAGATTTTGCTTATTTCGGTAAAGCTTGATGAAAAATACTGTCATATCACTGCCAGGACTTTTTCAGTCATAGTCACAATTATACTCCCATAAACGTCTCTATGGCGGAGGCCATAAAGGCATTGAGGCGTAGGGGGCGAGGGAGCTCGTCGACGATGCCCGTCTTCTGGGTCCCACTGCGTGACGACTCTGGTCCACCAGTCCCGAGGCATCCTACATACGTGGCCCGCCAAGTCCCACTTCAGCCTAGCAGACTTGTTTCCCACATAGGCGATTACTGTTTTAGAGCGTATCGTGGTATTACGTATTAAGAGTAAGGCCGTGTTCAGGTAATTCGCGCCGCGCACGCGCTCGCCCCGCACCCGCTTAGACTACTTATTATTAAATCAAAAAATGCCCTTGATCATAGTCAATACGGCACTAGCCGAAGCGCAGGCACAAGGCGTGTGTAGCGCGTGTGCGGGGTGAGCGCGGGGCGGGCGCGAGGCGGGCGCGTGGCGTGAGTCGGTTGACTTTGATAAATGCAATTTGAGATCTATTGATGTGTCATAAGACTCAAATTATATACAACAAATTTCAAAGCAAGCGGGGCGGGCGCGGGGCGGATGCGGGGTGGGCGCGTGGCGTGCGCGTAGTGGGCGCGTGTCGTCTGAACGCAGCCTAAAGATAACAAGCTCTGGGTAAAAGTGATTCTAAGTAGGTATTACGAAGTAGGTATTCCCGTTTGAGCACCTATGCATTGAGCACCACAGGTATTCTCAAATGGGAATACCTTTTGTACTCAATGCATAGGTGCTCAAAAAATATGTGATCAAACGGGAATACCCCGATATTACAAGGTCGGCAGAAAGTAATAACAAAATGTTTTTTCTTTACATTTATTGATTATTATAAAACACAATTATTATGTCACTGATTCTTAAGATTAATCAAATGCAGTGTAATTCTGTACACATAATAAGATTTATTTTCCTTTGGACAAGAGTGCTGCTTTTCCAACTACATCAACAGCTGGACCTGCACTTATGACTGCATCACGAACTCTCTGGCCCATCTTTTCCTAAAAAAAGAAAACATAATGTTAATTAAAGCAGTTTTGATACTCTTGATCCTAAAGCACTAGTCTCAACGCCGCGCGCCGGCGAGAAAACAATTTTCTCTCTAAAGAAAACGTACAAAGATTTTAGGTCCCGTAAACGAAAAATAGATACATAGTTATATTAATAGTTGATTGCTGACTGTACACACCCCGCCGCGCCGGTGTGCACCCTTTTGTCAAAGCGATAAGAGCTATCAATGAGAGTACTCGCTCAGCGACGCTTATTTCTCGGGCAGAACAGTAGCTGGGAGAATCACATTTGGTACCTACATACGCTACGCATACCAGCGAGTAATCAGTCGTCGCCGTCTCGCACTCGCTGTTCATTTCTCGCCAACTAGTTTTTTGTTGCTAGCTCTACCCGCTTCTCTGCCTAAGGTCCGCCGACCCGTTGCAAAAGGACAGATGGCCTACACAAAAGTAGCGATCGCTTTCAAAGCGTTTAGTGTTTCTTCAACGATGCCAACAGGAACATCTAAGCTTTTGGTAGCTTAGAATTTAGAATCTACAACCGCAGGGCGTAGACAAAGTTATATTCTATCAGCGGTAACTATAAAGGGAATGTATTGATTATGAAAGAAAGAAAAAACATTTATTTAGCCCAGACTAAAAGCACACACAACACAACTTAATACACTAAAAGGCAAAAAATTAAAGAAATTAGCAGGAAAGTGTGCTTTGCGGCTGCGCCAAATAGACCCAGCAAAAACAACCTGATAATGTATTAGATTAACCGCATACGTTCAGTATGCGGTTAATTAATACATTATCAGGTTGTGGATTCAAAATCTGATAAGTACATAATGTGAAGCATTTTCAATTTCCTCCTGTAAGCAAGATACAGGAATGGAAGAGAAACAAAAAAATAAATGCAATACGAGCTTTCGCTAGCTGGTTTGTAGTGAAAAGAAACCTTAATGAATCAACAGAAAAAAAACAAGGGTATTAAAAAAGGCTTTTATTTGCAAAACGACTGGCTATCCAGTATAACTATAACCGGCACTTTAAATAAGACTAATAATAGGTTTTATTTTAAATATAACTTTAATTCAAACAATTTTAATGTTAAAGTACTTAACTTTAATGTTAAAGTACTTACTTAGTAACTTTAACAGACAAAAAACTTTTTACAAAAAAATAAGAACCGACTACCAAAAATAACACTTCACAGTGAAAAATAATTTCGGAAGTTGGTGTCTTTGGATCTGTATTTGAGTTTTTTGCCACCGACTTCCGAAATTAAAGTTATTTTTCACTTTGTAGTGCTATTTTTGGTAGTCGATTCTTATTTTTTTGTAGAAAGTTTTATATTTTTCACTTTTTAGTGGGTCAGTTTTGAATTTATCTAGGTTACAATAGCCTAATGTTAACTGCTCATCACCTTTTACAAAATATTGCTATTACCGATGCTGGGACGTTGATTGTTGAGGAGTTCTCCTGGTAAGAACCAGGAGAACTGCCACTCACCATATGCATAGTAACAAGCATAAATTGCTTAATCGCAACCCGTTAAATAGGGGTACTCATTATTATATTGTTCCGGTGGCCATATGTGGTCTCCATCATCAGTTCCACTTCACCAAATGGTGCTTTCCGAAAGCAAATGTACGAGTTACTATAAAAAATACCCAAATCGCTATAGGTTTGCCTATAAAATTTGAGGGTATCCCTCGATTTCTACGGGATCCCCTCACCTGATTCTGATTTGGTGGCAATGGGACCACCTCGGAAGTATACCCTTTCAAACAAAAAAAGAACTTTTAAAATCGGTCCATAATTAACGGAGTAATCGCGTAACAAACATACAAAAAAAAAAAAACATACCGCCGAATTGAGAACCTCCTCCTTTTTGGAAGTCGGTTAAAAAGAAACAGTTTTGAAAGCGTCACTACTTAGCACTCTCTTGAAATTAAATTTCCCAAACAATAGTCAGAGAATAGTTAATCATTTACTCCAAAAATCATACAATTAAACTATAAAACCAATTTTTAAAGTCATGAATGAATATAATTATAAGGATATGTTACAATAGCCTTTCAAAAATATAGCTTTTTATGGACAAAAAGGGGCACGAAACTCCTAGAATATTGGTCTCAAAATATCACTAACAAAATAAAAATATGAGAAATATTGAACTTACCAAATCCTTAAAGAAATTCCCGGGCGCTGCCGAAACGGTAGCCAATGCCATGAAACAGGCGCATGCAAAGAACAAAATCTTTGTGAAATTCATTATTATTGAATATCCAGTATTTTCCTCTGATTTACTCAAGGTAAGGACAGTTCTACGACTTCTGTAAGAATGCTTTATTATGTTACATGCGGAATATTTATAGGTAAACGGTGAAGTTTAGGGTCGGCACTCACATGTTTCTTTCGATTTAAAAGTAAACATTTTAATCCAGCCAGTGATAAGTTGACAATAAAAATCAACGAGTTTTTTTTTTTGGAAAATCCAGCCTTAATTGGGTGCAAAGGGATAATTAAGTGTTAAAAGTCGATTTTACTAACTCGAAATTTCTTATAAATAATCCTAAAGTCAAATAATGAAAAATACCTAAAGATTTTTCAAAAATCAACCCATGTCTCCCCGTAAAGGCTGTTTACATTGTGTATGAATATTTTAATTTCTTTGGTTTAGAAACTTGAAACACGGTAAGCACAAATAATAATATAAATAAATAAAAGAGATCGCAATGATTTATTTTCTTGAACTACCCTTTATAGAGGAAGGTTGAAGTTCATGAGGGAAGCGAAGTGCTCGTGGTGAATAAAATGGGCACAGGGCCCGCTGATCGCGGATGGCGCCTCTCTTCTTCTCATGAAGAACATACTCGTATCTAAGTGGTAGAGAACAAAGGCTAATTTTAGATAGGTAGGTATGTTTAAATTATTGTATTATGGAAAATACTATCTACCACTAAAGGATCATCTTCCTGCAGGGTGTAACATTTCGTAGTCTAGTTGGAAGGCCTTGAACCGTATCCGGAGCCAAGAGGAAAGATTTAACTCCAACCTAGTAAATAGGGGCTACCTCGATGGAACGGCAGCAGGCTGTGGATGTGAAGCTGTGTTACAAACTATGTTCCTCCTCCTATCCTGACCTCTGCGCCACAAAACATGCAGTCGAAGTGACTACTACTAACGACACCATGGAAGTGGCGAAGTTTTGGGCCAACAAGATTTGAAATACTGTCATAACAGCGACATGAAGAAGTAGAAGATTATGGACGAAACACTGAAAAGACGAAATAAGATTGACTTGCTTTGCTAACAGATTAGTGAACACTGTAATTGAAAGTAACTAGTTTTAACAGTCATCGCATTGTTCTCTCTAGACTTATGTTGCCTTTCTGGAACTCCTGCAAGAATCAAGAAGAAGTTATCTTATCCTGGAATCCCAAGTTCTTATACACCAATAGAAACCTACTATGATAAAGTTTAACTATAATACCTCCTCATGGAAATCTTGCTGTGCTTGTGTTATTTTCCGTAGAAATACATATTTTCATGATCAGTGTTAGTTAGAATTTCAAATGAATTAAGCGGTCCTCTGCAGTGGTTGTTGGTTGTGTAGTTTTAAAGCGATAACATTCCCAAAGCTTTTATTCAAAATCAAATTCAAAATTTTTATTTCAGACCAGGTGATCCATATAGTGTTAGTTTTATGTCGTACCTAGTAAATTAATACTAATTTTAATCAATTCGATTCTTGAATACGTACCAAAATGTGACCTTTTAATTCAACTCCAAAATAGAAACTTCGTAAGAATTCGGTTATCATAATTAATATCTGCTCGAACAACGGCTAAAACAAAATGAATGGCTCTCGCTGAATACGGTCCGAAAAGCAGTAGTATTAATTGCTGGAATGTCCAACATTGAACATTAATATTGCTGGTAGAATTAATGTATTAGAGGTGTGACCTGGGTGTCGAGGTATTGGTCTGCTACGTTTTTGTCTGTAAAAAAAAAAAAAAAAAAGAAAACTTCTTTAGGAGTCGAAAAATCTAAAATCAATAGTCATTTATTCTAACTAGACCGAAAATCAGCAATATTTTTATTTTTGAATATGGAACATCACGGAAAGGCTGCAAGCGGAAGGCAAGCCAACATACAGGCTATCTTATATTCTGCTGTAAATCATGGTTCTGGTAAAGGCAATAAAATTCTGTTATGATAGTTTGTCAAGGGACCGATGGCCGGTGGAGCAGACGAGTCCTGGAGTGGAGACCGCGTTTCGGCAAGCATTAGTGTGGAACGCCCCCCAGCTAGATGGACCGACGACCTTAAGAAGGTGGCTGGGACAGACTTGATGCGGAAGGCGGAGGGCAGGGTGTTTTGGCGCAGCCTGGGAGAGGCCTATGTCCAGCAGTGATAGGCTGAGTTGATTGTAAAGTATGATGTTCAACACTATTTCTAACTTCTATAATTATTTTGTCATTGACGAGATATCTTCCATGAAATTTTGTTCGAATGGGGTCCGGATATTGGTACGAACGCAGCTAGTAACAAAGTAAACAAAGTCAAGTTGAACTTTATTTAATCTGGTTTGTGATTGAATGGTAATAAATCGGACTTATCTTTCAAAGATGTACCTAAGTAGATACGGCCTGATAAGGCTCGATTTTCTCATCCATCTAATTGATTAATTTAAGCAGTGGATTTGAATAATAAGATTAATTTATTAGCTACTGGATCATTATTTTGCTCTCAAGAATTTCACACTGGGTACCTACTGAAACCTTAAATTTTAATAATCTTAAAATCTATGGTTACAATTGAATAGGTATGGATGGTAGTCAAAATATTTCGGAGAGAAAAATTACCAATATATAAGTAACTAGCTGCGCCCCGCGGTTTCACCCGCGTAAGTCTCTATCCCGTGGGAATATCGGGATAAAAAGTAGCCTATGTCTTAATCCAGGGTGTCAGCTACCTCCATACAAAATTTTATCAAAATTGGTCCAGCCGTTTGAGCGTGAAGAAGTAACAAACATACACACACACACACTCACAAACTTTCGCCTTTATACTATTAGTGTGATATAACATCACGCTTACAGGCGTGCTCCTCCGCATCCTCGAAGGGTTAGGCAGAGGTGCCTATATCACACCTGCATTTGACCGGTATGTTTTTAAGTCCCATGTAATAGAGTCGAGCTTAAAAACATCCACCGGGAACAAATTCAGAGTGCGGACCGCTGCTGAGAATTTCCTGACTGAAAAACTCAATAACACTTTGCCCGACCTGGAAATCGAACCCAGGACCTCATGTTCAGTAGTAGCACATGTGACCACTGCAACGAGGCAGTCCAAGTTACTAATAAATATCCCTGGGATATATATAAATTGCCCTAACCCAGGCCTTTTGATCCTAAAGTAGTTTGTCACCTAGCAAAGCCTAAAGAAAAAGATGGCAAGAAGGTATAAATTACCCCCAGACATCGGTAAGTCAGTGACAACCCTTACAATATTTATTAAGTCATGTGAAAAGGGAATTTCCTTTGCATTTGCCTCAATGTACATAAAATACCTATGATCAATGATTAATACATTGACTGGTGGTACACCATCGTTTTCTTTAAACCCAACCAAAACTATATGAAAATCAGCTGTCGAACATCATGTTAAGTTTTTTTTTGTGATTACGAACTATTCTATATTTTTATTCCGTAAATATCTAATATAACATAACATCACGCCTGTAACCTTTGAAGGGTTAGGCAGAGGTGTACCTATAGTAGACCAACACAGCATTTAATATCATATTTTATTTTCACAAATACTTACATGGACACTTATGAAAAAAAGTAAAAGAAAGAAAGAAAATAAATTTATTTGACCCAGGTTAAGGCACACAATATTCACACAAAAAACAGAAAGAAAAAAAAAATGCTTAAAATAGTATTGAGTGCCTCACGGCTGCGCCAAATAGGCCCAGTTCAGCAACGGAAACGTCAGAAGTTTCTGACGTTTCATAGTGAAGGTTCTAATTTGTCATTTTCTATGGCAAAAAAATCGTATTTTGTTGCTTCGTGTCTCAATATGACACTTTACAAAAGGTATTAGAAAAATTCTAGACACACTTACCGAGGGTCCTACTAGCCGTTATTCATAATTCCTTCACAGCCACGAGATAAATTTGGACCGTTGTACGCCCTCTGTCGTCTACGACGCGCCTCAAAAGTAACCAGTTACCTACGTCTGTGTTTCCGAACGCATACAACCCTAATCTCTTCAAAGTGAGAGTGAACAGGCTTCTTCTGGGTAAGCTCACTCCATAGTCAAATTTGTCTCTGTCACCTCTGACCTACACAAAGGTTACCAAACCCATCCCAAAAAAAAAAAAACAGTTTATAGTTTACACACCAACAAGCCATATATGTATAGAAATAATCACAGTCTAGTACATCAATCAAATCAATCAACTCAGCCTATCGCAGTCCACTGCTGGACATAGGCCTCTCCCAGGCTGCGCCACAACACCCTGTCCTCCGCCTTCCGCATCCAGTCTAGTACATACTAAAGTATTAATATAAAACTCTGTTCCTACAGTCAACAGTCAAGTGTGTCTGACCTAAGCACAATATTGCTATGAGTTTTAGCATAGGAGCCTTAGCACATAATTTAGGGTATTATTATTCTTCGGAGTGTGTGTGCTATTTTAGTAGGACCTTACTATTATATTACAGTACCCAGGCATACAAACCTTAAGAAAAAACTCTCTAACAATTTGCAGCGACGTTCGAAAAAAACGAACTTTTTAAAGAATTCGGTGGGCTAACTTGAAGGTGACTTATAATAGGTAGGTCCACAGGCCGTGACTTGTCGCTGGTGATTTGTAGCTAAATGTCAAAAACTGTGTGTGGACGTGAGATTTTGAATTCGCCAGCGAGTTGCTGGCAACCTAAAATCGTTGCGTGTTTACTTAGCTTTTTTTTTTTAGTTAGCCAGCATTTTCCCACGGCTGGGCAAAGGACTCCTTCAAGTCTTCCAGGTATCCTTTTCCTGAACCACCTCGAACCAGCCATTGCAGTACCTAGCATAAGACTATTAATTCCCGTGTAGATTCTTAGTATAAATTTTTATATTTTCCATTGGATGATTAGGTATTTAATTTTCTGTATTATTGTCATAGCGCATTGTCAAATATTTTTCCGAAAACGTCTTGGCGGATGTCCAAATAACATAAATTTTTAGCATAACTTGCACTATACTGAATTGACTTGACTTAATATCAAAAATATTCCTTAATATGTATTTCAATAATAAGGAATAGTAATAAAATTTATAAAGATAAATATAAAATATTAATCTCACGACTGTTGTGATCTGTTTAAAATGTAATATTTTGATAAAGGGAATGAGTAATTAAAGTAAACGAAGCGAAAGAGGTGCCATATTGCGATTTAAATTAAGGAAGATGCGTACTTTGGATCTATGACAGCTTTATCTAATGATAATTATGTAACAATGATGCCAGGAATATGATTTAATTCCATACACGAAGTAAATATTGCATAACACTGTAACACACTTTTGAGGTAGGCTTTTTGACAGTTTGTTTTTATCAGTTTTTACGTGGATTTACCTGTTAAAGTCGATTTTGGGCAGCTAAAGGTGAGTAAACTATTTTATTGTAACAAAAGATTGAGTCGCTCTAATGTGTCACCCTTTCACGAACCGAACAATGAGTACGACCCTTAACGCTCTGTTACAAGTTTCAGTTTGCAAACAACGAGCAGATAATACCTAATATGTCGCCTCTTTGTTCGATGAAATGTTACTTAAACATTTCAATAAACAAAGACGCGACCTGCAGATTCGACATTTCAACTAAGAGTAACCGCAAAATAGAAAGAAATGTTAATGTTAAATGTAGCGTCAAACACCATGTCGAACATTCTCAGGAAAGGTACATTACATGGAAATGCTCGAGAAAATGCTCTACTGTATACTCACCTCAAGTCGATGGTCCATATTGATTGGTCAACGCTGCAGGTATGAAATTCCACGGGCATTGCGGAAGCGTTGCCATCCCAAAGACAATCAAAATGGTAGCATGTTAATAGCAATTACACCGGCAACCATACCGAAATAACTACGGTAGGTTTTAGTTTTTATGCACGTTACATACGATCAGTAGCAATAGGATTCAATTTGACAGTTCAACAACGTAGAGGTATGAGGAACAGGGTGTAAAGTGCACTCATCCTTTATAGAAAAAGCAGGATCCTCCAACCAGACGGGTTTTGTGTCTGGTGGGCACCTGTCCGACGGTTGATGTCGGGATGTTCTATAGCTAGCTGGATGCTAGTCGCGCGGTAAACTCTGCTTGCGCGATGCAGATTTTTTTTTTACGTGACGTCAGTGTGACGCGTAGTTTGCATGCGGTGATGTTGATGCCGCCACAACAACATTCATTGCGTTATTTACGTCGCTGAGCAGACACAGTTTTGCAACACATAAAGCAATGGATTAGTAGTATACTTCAAAATCATTCAGTTAGTGATTGCTATTATGATACGCAATCGACGCTGGCTACCTACTTATCTAATGAATAGATGAACAAGCCGCTAATAACATAATTAAGCTGATGCATCTGGCACGTGCAACGTAAATGAAAGATATTCCTTCGGGAAAAGTGAACGGCTTCTGGAAACTTATAGATAAGTTTGAAGACTTGGAAGTTGGAAGCAACAGGTTGAAAAGAGGTTTATTACTGTTAAAATTACCTCCACGAATGGCGTTATTAACTTAAATGTACGTCTAACGCATCTTAGGACCTTTTTTAGACTTTTGGCCTCATATTGCACTTATTTTTTTTGTTTTTTCTATAGTTTTATTGTGTCATACTATTTTAGTATGTGTAATCTTCCTGTGCAATACTCCTTCTTCCTATCTTTCTTTCTTTCCTGCGGAATCAGCCCCAGTAACCTTGCTGATTGGCTTAGGTACCTTAAATCACTGCATGAGGTTCATTCTCAATTAAAAGTCACCCTGCGAAGATCATTGTTGTACTAGGTAATTAATAGATGAGATTGTCTGAGTTTTGAGCTAAGTGGAATGCATTTAGAGAGGCATAATATGCCCAATAGTTGAGTAGATAGATACTATGGACTGATTGGTGATGATACATTATGGTATAAAATATTTGTTTTATCTACTTGTCACTTTGTATTTATGATATTTAAGATCATTTTATTAACATCGCCACATGCGAACTACGCGTCACACTGACGTCACGGCATATATAGAACATCCCGACATCAACCGTCGGGCAATTGCCCACCAGACACAACACCCGTCTGGTCGGTGGATCCATTCCCCCTTTTTCTATGAGTGAACTTTACACCCTGTTCCTCAAGCCTCTAAATTGGCAACGTCGCAAATACTATCTGTTTTATCTAATTTGTCAATTTCTAAATGTCCTTTTTACGTCAACTGATATAATACCTAATTGAATGTTATTATTGCATTTCATAGTTTATATTTTAGTGCGCTATTATGCGATATTTCGTATTTCCATGCAGTATATTAACAAATTATTAAAAACAGGTGATTATTTATGATAGCCTTTAATACGTTGCTGGTGATGAATTAATAATAAACGATTTTGTAATAATTTGAGTTAGAGCCACCCCTAATTTTAATTTTTAAGCCCGGGAGTAAACCTTGACAAAAAAAATTCATACCTCATAGATTATACGTGCGTACAGTAAGTAACCTTAAACTATTTACTCGAAAATCAACTCTATCAACAACGTCATACATTGATTTATAGTTTAATTATTATAAACATTAATTATGATTCAGGTCAAACACTGATAACAGTACTTTCCCGGCTCCCAAACGATTCGCAAGATTTGACCTATAACCTTATTAAGATAATGGCAATAAACATTATCAAACTTTAATGATTTAGCACTTTAATTATTAATTTTGCGACGTCCTATTTGTATATTACAGATAACAATGTTTATGTCATTAACATTGGTGTTATTAATACAGGGAATAGGGGAAGAACATTTTTGTTTTATCAGACAATTTATATATTTTATGAGATGGAAGGAAAATGAGGTGGAGGAATAGAAGCTGGCTTATGGTTATAATTATTAATTAATATCCTCGTGGTGGAGCAGGACTAGTTGCTGGTCGTAGGTTTGAATGCAGGCAGACGCTTTACTTTGTTTAAATAATTGTATCACCCCTGAGAAGGAAAACATCGTGAGATCGCATGTCCTAGAACCAACATTCGAAGACATGTGACATCTATCAACCCGCGCTGGGCCTGCATGGTGGATTACGGCTCACTCCCTCTCACACAGATGAGGCCTGGGGAACATTATAGGCTGATTATGCTAATCCTTATGGCTAAATGATAACAGCGTCACGTGTCTATCGAAAGTTACACCGCGGTCGGTTCGTGGATGGGTGACCATCCATTATGTATCGAGACTCCTCCATGCCTCGGAAAGCACGTTAAGGCGCTGACAACAGCTAAACCGTGGTCACTGTCAGACTGCATACAAAGAAAGAGAAGCGCGATCACACAACGCTTGTAATTTATTGCAAAATACGAAGTAATTATCTATTTACTCAAAAATGAGTTGAGTAATCGAAAATAAAAAACAACCAAGTTCTGCATACAAATAAGACGTTCTTGTTCTTAATTATATACCAACCGTATGTTGATATTTAATACCGATATTTTGGATTGAAACTCAAAGTAAAGGGTTAGTTTACCGCTAATTTGTATCGAGACGTGTTTTGGTAACCACCAAGTTCTGAGAAATATGTTCAAAAATAACATATATTTTTTCCGCTACCACAAACTACATATAAAGATGTGGCGTTTTTTTTTGTTTCATTTGCCTCTTGTTAGCGCCTTAAGTCGTTGGTCCCGGCTGGCATTCGTAGATCTTTGAAAGTCGGGTAGTGAGAAATTCTTATAACCAGTCTCGAGGTATCCTTATAATATGAAACTGCATCGATTGGCAACTTCGTAAATGTAATTTTTGATGTGAGAGATTTGTGAACGTGACTCCCATTTTCACAAAATGTGTGAATGCAGTTAGCAATTACTCAAATAGCTGATCTGATTAACAAACTTAACATTGTAGTTGAAAAACATATTCTCTCATACATCGATATACGTCACGGTCAATTCTCTAACTGCAAAAGTAAGTTGGTCTACTATTACTCGTTAACTTGTAATGCCTACTTAGCTGTGATAGTTTTCTTTTTAATTTCGTTATATTACTGCCATGATGTTTTTCAGCTACCCAGTTTCTCCACTTGACTCTAACATAAAATAGCACTATAAACCTAAATATTACGCAAACGGATCCCTAAATCAAAAAATGTTTTTTACAGACCCACAATATTTTTGAACGGCCTATCCAACGATACCCCACACCATGGAGTAGACGAGAAAAAAAAATACTATAACCCTAAAAAACTGCCCAGCCTTTTTCCAACTATGTTGGGGGTCTGTTACTAGTCTAACCGGATGCTGTATACCAGTACTTTAAATGGAGCGACTGCCTAATTGTCCTTCACAACTTAGTTACTGGGTGATATGATAATTATCCCGAGACTGTTTGTATGACTTTTGGATTTCTGACTGTCAAAGATGAATGACAGCCGAGACCAACGACATAACGTGCTTTCCGGGGCGTTCATAATAATGTATGTGAAATAAACAGTACAATTATC
Organism: Tiliacea citrago; assembly: GCA_963921375.1. Classification (NCBI taxonomy): domain Eukaryota; kingdom Metazoa; phylum Arthropoda; class Insecta; order Lepidoptera; family Noctuidae; genus Tiliacea; species Tiliacea citrago. Next base: position 3,100,057 of record OY992802.1, read on the forward strand.
ATCATCATCATTTCAGCCAAAAGACATCCACTGCTGGATATATGCCTCCCCCTAAGTGTGGGGGTGTTTGCCATAATCGCCACGCTTGGCAGGCGGGTTGGCGATCGCAGTATGGTGTTAAAATGCATAGAGAACGCTGCTGCCCGTTCTCTAGTAAGTCCCTTAGTCGCCTTTTACGACACCCACGGGAAGAAATAGGATGGTGCTATTCTTTACGTCCGGCACCACACGGAGCACTATAATTAACAGTACAATAAATATGTCCAAAGCAAAACCCGGCTGCATCTCAGCACTTCCTAATAGAAAGACCCACATAAAGCACTTAACTTGATGAAGGGATCAAACACGAAACCCAACGTCTATTATGACTTTCATTTTGGACAAACTTTTAATGGATAGTGGTTACTACCGCGTTTTGGCCACCAAAGTTAGGGCAAAGAACGTGGCTTAGATGTGCTAATCACGTGCAGTTTCGTTAGCGAAATTCTCCCTTAACCTTCTAAACCAAAATTGTGTGTATTACTTCACTACAGGCGTGCCGATACGCTTCAAAGAATACTGATTGGTGGCAACTTCGCTAAAGCTAGTTTTAGACTCAGGATACATGCTAGCATTGGATTAATTAGCATCCACATTCCTTGTTAGCATGCAAAATATATATGCGTGTAGTTGCGAAATTCTGTGAATGTGAATTCATCGCTTCGTAATTCATACGTTAATCACATAAAATATGCCAGTATAAGTAGCACAAACCAAACGTTATCGGCAAGTAAACGCACGCTGGGAGATGCCTTAAGGCGAAGGCGGTATTAAACTGGCTTTTAATTCGCTTATAAAACAAAATCACGAATGTACTTAATTATTATCAAATATCGTCAATACAGCAAATAGTATTAGCATTAACAATTAGCATAAGCTAAAACTCAAGAATTGGCATGCACATGAAATTTATGCGAAATAGCATTAATTGCCATTACTAATACCTACGGGTTCATTATAATTAAACACGCTCAGAAAGTTTTCACAGCACAAAATTCTTTAGGTGCAGTTGAAACCCAGCATCGGGTACTACGAGTAGTTGTCTGGCATTTTTGCTAAACTGGGCCTACTTGGCGCAGCCGCGAGGCACGCATTCCTGCTAATTTCTTTCAACGCAATTAACACTTTTTATTTTATTTTATTTGCAGAATGATTATGTTGTATGCGTTTTAGTCTGTGCTAAATAAATGTAGTCCGCCATTTCTTCTCAGGGGTAGACAGATAGAAAATGTTCTCCATCTAGCTTATTTTTGAGTATTTTTTGAATAATTCGCAGAAACTACTTATAGAACGCCACCTGCTACGCTCCTTTACATACTCCTTTTGCTTCGCCTACAATCATACATCTGAGGGCTAATTGCGTAACACACTATCAGTAGGAATCGGTTTCAATTTTACAGTTCAACAACATTCACTGCGTTGATGAGCAGACAAATTTTTCAAACATCTGAGGCAATGGATTAGCACTATATTTCAAAATCATTCCGATTCTGATTCAAACTGTCTTACGCAATTAGGGTGCTGGTCATACAAACACGCCGTAGCGAGTACTACGCACCTAACCTTTCTGAAAAACATCACCAATTTCACTCCATTTCAAATAAAATAATAAGTTTTAGGTATGATTTAATTTCGAAACATAATAAATACACATTTTTACAAATGCAGCCTCTATAATACAGTCTTATTTCTATGAATACTAGTCTTTGTTTCTCGTGTCATAAAGTTTACTTTCCTACGATGGATGATGCTTGGCCTACCACGGCGACTGCAGGTCCAGCTTTGATGATGCCATCACGAATGTGTTGACCAACCCTTTCCTGAAACATGAGAAATAATAGTATTAAGGCAAACATATGTATTACAGCTTCATCGGGCCGTAGTGCATCGCATTCCGATAGAGTTGCGGTGCGGCCCGCGTAAAAAATAAATCATAGCGAACTGGGCGTGGCAATCATAATAAAGTGACAGAGTCAATTACTTGCACATGCGAACCTTTACGTTTTGTGTTTTCCATTGATTCGTCTTTGGTCTAAGTTACAAACAATAGTATTTTAAGTGCAAACCTATCTACACTAATATTTTAAAGAGAGGTTTTCTTGTTTGTTTAAAAAAAAAAAAAAAAAAAATTGTGATTTTGGACAAACAAAACTCACATTCTAACAAAATAACATTAATAAAATACACACCTACAAAGTAGTCAACAGCCTCATATTCAATACACACGTTTTTATGTTTGTAACGAATAGGCTCCAAAACTACTGAACCGATTTAAACAAATCTTTCACCAGTAGATAGCTACATTATTACGAAATAACATAGGCAATAATTTATTTTTAAAAAAATAAGGGTCCGTAATCAAATTGGAATATCCAATACCCAAGGTAGAAAACCCAAAATTGTTTTTGGCGAGCGCTGTGAAAACTATAAATGATTGAACAAAATCATGTACTACCGGTTTATAGATATACTAATAAATTTATGCATCTCTTAATTTTCAGAAATATAATGATTTAATTTCATTAAATTGGAAGTCATGAACTTTTTTGAAATGCAAGTTCCATTGCCCAAATTCTAGTTCACAAGTCTTGTTAAAAGATGGATCGCAGTTGCAATAAAATGATTTGCAGTACCATGCAAGTTGGTTAAGGAAGTTAACAGGCTCAATCAATCTTGTCAATGGACATAAAAAACCAAACTAAGCCTCTGATTAGTAAATCTATGTACCTAATCTAGTAATGAATCTACAAATGTCAACAATAATGCTTAATCCGTTTGGTAACTTAATTTATTTCCAATGGAAGGAATGATTTACCATTGGTAAAAATGACGAGCTTCAATACATTCCAAATTAAACCATCCCCATTTCCCTATTTAACCCATTTAAGGTAATCGTTTTTAGGGCTTTAGGGCTCATCTTCGTTATAAAAGGAACTCATGAGTAAACTTGTTTCTGGACCCAGCAATTTAGGGTGAGCGTTGTCTGTAAGTGATTTTTTTTATGGCATCTCGCATGTCTGCCTAGGAAGTTGTCTTCTGCTTAACTGGACTTTTCTGTGGGTGTCTCAATAAATAGCCTAAAGCCTCCAGCCAGCGACTACAAGCTAAGGGCACCTCCAGACTCTCGGCCTCGGACTATCGGCTTAGGGCGTCGTACAGCAAGGGACAGGCTGGATCGGGATTAATATTATTATTAGGGGCGAATTTAAAACTACATGCATAGCGGCACGAGTTCTGTCAGTGAATTTAAGATTTTTATTAAGTAGATAAACAATATGACAAGGTGCATTGGCAGGCACCAATTTTATTTGCATGTTAAACAAACTCAGAAAAACAAAAATATTTGGATTAGGCCAAGCAAATATTTTTTCATGCAAGATTATAATCGGACACATTTTGCAAAAACTGTGATTGTACAAAAATACTTATTTAATGTTATCTTTTAAACTTTGCGTTTCCTTACTGTATGTTCTTGGCTTATTTTAAGGTATTATCTTGAATGTGTGTCTATCTATATGAATTTGCATATTTCGCTACATAATAAAGAAAATTTACGAGGAAAACAAAAACCGGTCAACAAACATATAACATCACGACTGTACTCCGCGAAGGGTTAGAGGTTAGGCAGAAGTACACAGAACAGAGTAGCTAGAACTTTAAGTTCCATGGAATAGAGGGCGAGCCTAATACCATCAACCGGGTACAAATCCAAACTCCGGGCTGCTACTGAGAAATTGGTGAAGGGAAAATCCAATATCAATTTGTCCGATCTGGGAATCGAACAGAACATCATGCCCTTCAGTAGACCAACGGTCAACGCTAAACCTGACCCAATATTCATATTTCGAAAATACTTTTTAGAAGATAATAGTGGATAAGTTATAATTGCAGAGTTATGATACGCATGCGAAGATAAGGGAAGATCAAGATCCTCAGGGTTTCCCCTGTGACCAGAGAAAGCAGGGTATTACACCACGTTTTCATAATTTATTTCGAGATAATAAGAAAATAAATGCTGTTTATCTCGAAGCCTTGTAAGCTTTACAATCTTGGTTTAAAAATCTATTAGAACGACTGAAAATTACTTCGTTAAATTCCTTGTAAAAAAAAAATTAATAGTAGGTGTCATAATTACTTGGCTATAAGAGTAGGGGAAGACCAAAGAAACGATGGATGGACTGTGTGAAAGATGATATGGCTAGAAAGGGAGTGACTACCGAGATGACGACTAAAAGAGAAGTATGGAAGAAAGGGACATGTTGCGCCGACTCCAAATCAATTGGGATAAGGGCAGGATAATGATGATAATAATTACTCTGTAAGCTACCTTAAAATGTACAGTGAAGTTTTAAAATGTTATAATAATATATCTAATGATTTAATAGTGTTATTTCAATCACAAGATAATTATAACAGTTATTACAATATTTAATATCAATATAATATGTTTTCATCATGGACGATAATTGGGTCCTCTACCCTATATGTACCGATCGGGAATAGGTTCAATTTCTAGAGGCGCAACAGTTACTTACCATTCATGAAACCAATGGGTTGTCTCGGAGACAATATTGAAGAAATATGTTACGTACAGTCACGAGCACAAAATACAAACTTATCATAATATAACCCAGATTCACAAGCAATTCTGAGAAAATATTTAGAGTATTTTCGAAACTATAGGTCGTTGTGTGTTTTATAGGTTTTTTTTATAGTTGCAATCGTTGTTTCACGAGAAAATCCGTTTGAATTTTGCGTAATTGTAAGATGCTGGTATTACCGTTACTATGTGAAAAGAAAGAACTCTCGGACTCATACGGACTTCCCCCTTGCAGCTAAACTACAAACTAGTCTTCTAATCGTAAGTAGAACTAAATGATATAAGTCTAAAATCACCAACCCGTCTTGAGCAACCATGGTGATAAATACTCGCGCCGTCTCCGTATAAAAAGTGGCCTTTGCCTGGCTCCTAGTGTTTCCAGGCGCCCGGGAAATGCAGGACATAGTCAGGCTTTTTGGTTGCGTTTGCGGCCAAATTAGACGGAGTCCGCCCTGTCCGGCTTTGTTAGGCTTTTTAAATTTGTCATTTTTTTTTACATTTTTGTCGTAATCGTGTATGTTTCCGCTATAATAATAAAGACTGATTCAGTCAATTCTATTGTTGTTTCATTAGAATTTAAGAAGATTATATGGTAAATGATAAAAAAAATGTCATGTGATACCAAGACAAAAAAAAAAGGGTGTCCGGCCTTTTTACCCATATGTCTGGCTAAACTGGATGGTCTGTCCGGCTTTTCAGTTTTAAAACGTGGCAACCCTATGTGGGACAATGATAAGCTGGTATTATAAGAAGAAATTTTAAAAGAACTTACGACTTTCTTGAAGAACTTCCACTTTGGTTCTGGCGCCGCCGAAACGGTTGACATGGCAACCAAACAAGCGAAAACGAACAAAAGAATCTTTGTGAAATTCATTTTTTTTAATAAGAATTTATTTTTTCAAAAATGATTTTTCGAATTTTGTATTTAGAACTCAGGTGATACGACTCGAATGATGCTCTACCTGGATAAATGTGCGTTTAAATACTTTCTTTCATTTCTAAAGTGGTTTAGCTATCTCCGTGCAAGTTTTAAGGTGTTTAAAACTTTATTTTGATCTTGTTATGAGTCATATTAGAATGTCAGTTGTTTCTAACAGTAAGTGCGTATCCGATGCAAATACCTTGGTATGGGGACTCCCTCAGTCCCGACTAACTCGCAATACCATGAACTGTGGACGATTATTTTTATTTTTGGAATTGTGGTTTCAAATTGTTGATCGATTTTATTAGAAGACTTATTTTCCTGTTAAGAAACCATTAAAGGTTAATTAATAATAACTATTAACACAACAATATTGATGCTAATTTAGTTATTTCTATGGTTTATCCTGTGCCATGAGCTGTGTTGTAAAACTACGTCTAAAACAGGTTTTAGGACCCGTTACATAATAGCGAATTCAATACTTGTAATTATGAATGTAAAAAATGTCTGGCTATGAGTAATAACTCGAAAGTTGTACATTGATTTATATATTTTTTTCTTTACTAAATAATTAACAGGTCTTTCTTGCATGCCTACAAATATACCCTAACATACCGTCAATTGTTTCATGTCATGCACCTTTTCGTATGTTTATAATTTATTAGTTAACTGTTATACTAAAGTAAATAAATGTCATAGTTATTGTGTTAAACTTAGTTTTTTACTGTCAAAACTAACAGGAAAATCGAAATAATAAATTAATAACAAATAATTCTAACATTCTAACTAACATTAAAACCGCGAAAGTGAATTTTTTTGTTAGGCTTTCACGCTAAAACGGTTAAGCGAATTTGGATGAAATTTGACACATAGGTAGACCATCAGGGCTAACATGACACACGCGACAATTACTCACTCTCGCGCGAGTAATTCTTGTCTATTTCTGTCACCTATCTCGTTTTCTGACAGCGCTCCCATACAAAATACTCGACTCGTTCTGTCAAACTTGATGTTTTCTCGACAAACCCTAACATGGCACGTATTTTATCTCGAATTTTGACATGAAATGTCACACGAGATATCTCTGATTTTTCTGTCATTTACTCGTCCTCGATTTTGACGACGAGAAGAGTAGACAAAATTATGATACAAAAAAAAGGCATAACTGGCGACAGACGTGAAAAATTTAAACTTTGGAATAACATAATAAATACGTACACATGTACACAGGCCGCTGTGGGACGGCAGTCTGCAGCAACACGTCACATTAGCATTTCGGTAACGCGACTAACATGTTGGCGAATCGGTAAGCATGTCGGTAAAGCAGTTAGCATGTTGGTGACGCGGTTAGTCAGTCAGTCTCGATTAGCATGTCGGTGACGCAGTTAGCATGTTGGTAACGCGGTTAGTCAGTCAGGCTCGGTTAGCATGTAGGCAGATAGCATGTTGATAGCACGTTGGTGACGCAGTTAGCATGTCGGCACGTTTTAATATGTCGGTGACGCGGTTGGAACGTCGTTCATTATTTTACGTGTCGGGGACGCTGATAGCATGTCGGTGACGCTACTGACATGTCGGTGACGCTACTGACATGTTGGCGACGCTACTGACATGTCGTTGACAAAGCTAGCAAGTCAGACTTGGTTAGGATGTCGGTAACGCAGTTAGCAAGTCAGACTTGGTTAGCATGTCGGTGACGCAGGTAGTATGACGGGAATGCAGTTAGCATATCGGCACGTTTTTAACATGTCGGATGCTATTAGCATGTCGGTGACGCAGGTAGTATGACGGGGACGGTTTTAGCATGTCGATGACGTGGTTGGCAAGTCGTGAATTTGTTTACATATGGCGGACACTGATAGCATGTCGGTGACGCTGTTGACATGTCAGTGACGCGTTTAGCATGTTGATGACTGGGCTGCTACAGTCAAGACCCATAGATATGGGTAATTGATTGACAGCAAATAGTTAATATCGGCACCTACTCCATATATTTTACATGATTACGGTCTGGAGCTCTACAGCATTTATGATCAGTGATGTTTATAACGCAATGGCCTGTTGGTCCCAGTCAAGACTCCAGACAATAAGTAAGTCCAGTAAGTCTTCAATAAGTTATTATCTAATCTCTCTAAGATGCTTAGTGACCTTCACAGTTTTACCCATTACCTTTGTACGGGTGATTGGGACATCAATGCTTCACAAGCATTATCTCAAGATACTAGGCATAAAATAATAAATGGTATCTTGAGTTAAGTATCTCAAGATGGTGTCTTGAGCTAAGTATCTCAAGACGGTGTCTTGAGCTAAGTATCTCGAGATGGTGTCTTGAGCTAAGTATCTCAAGACGGTGTCTTGAGCTAAATATCTCAAGACCCATAAATATGGGTAATTGATTGACAGCAAATAGTTAATTACCCATTACCTTTGTACGGGTGATTGGGACATCAATGCTTCACAAGCATTATCTCAAGATAAAATAAAAAATAATAAAATAATAAATGGTATCTTGAGCTAAGTATCTCAAGATGGTATCTTGAGCTAAGTATCTCAAGATGGTATCTTGAGCTAAGTATCTCAAGATGGTTTCTTGAGCTAAGTATCTCAAGATGGTATCTTGAGCTAAGTATCTCAAGACCCATAAATATGGGTCTAACTTAAAGTTTAAACTTTAAGGGGGATTTGATAAGGCTTTTCAAACTGAATATCAGCAGCAGCTGAATAGCAACAACAATAGCAGAGCAACAATAATTTCATCAATTATCCTCAAAGATTAACTTGAAGCCCATCTCCCATGCTCTTTGAAAGACTGGTGATTTTCATTTATTACACAAAATTAAAACTCGAAAAGCAGGCTTAGCATGATGCTTTCTATTTCTACTCTATTGTAGAATAGAAATCGCTTTTATCTACTTTAAAACACTGCTCTACGGTTCTCATGCTAAGCCTATGGAACCAGGAATGGTTGGTTAAGTTTCTTTTAGTACTAACCTAATAAGCAATGTGGAGATATGAATAAGCAGTTTTTATACATGTATAAGATTTTGCAATATCAGGTGGTGATGACAAAGATAGGGTCAAAGTAGGTCTAACAAAGTCTCCCGCCATTTGAAATACTTAATTTCAGATAATTGACTTTTAAATTTTAATGACGTAGCCTACGTAACCCGTCGTCACTGACGTAGCCTACGTAGCCCGTCACTGACAGAACAATAAATGAAAAAAATAAAACCTGATTTGCATATTTATACTTTCGTACAGGGAATCCCCGACCGACGGGAAATACCCGCAACAATATTATGATATGAGATGATCGGGTGATTCCCCTGTTGGTTCGTTGGGGAATTACCTTAAGAGTATTGTATTAAAGTATTCCGAGTGGGGAAGTCCCTTCTAAGTTCTACGACAAACATATTATTAGGACTGTACCTGTGTAGTAAATAGTGGGTACCTACGTATTGTACGAGTTGCTTTTTGTCGTAATGTATTAAAATAATCAGGGCAAGGTTATTTTCAAGGCGCAACGGACTACGGAATACAAACTAGACTTGTTTGTGGCAATCCCGAAAATCCCGAGATTAGCCAAGTACAGTCCCGGGATTTTCGGGGCCAGAAAACGGTCGGGATCCCGGGATCCCGACCGTTTGAGGATTGTATTCTCTAGCTGCTACCAAAAATGTCTCACTCATTTTCATTTGCGTGATTTTGTTTTGCATTTTAATTTAAAATATTTTAATTTTAATACCAAAGAAAAACATTTAATTTTTATCAAAAAGTCTAAAAAATACACAAAAACTAAACATAAATTAAAAGGGGTGGATGAAAATCATTATAGTACAAACTAATTCCATGCGTAAAATCGAATGAATGAGCTGATGTGGCTATCATAAAAATTATTTGTTTTTAATCATTTGCTACATCGGTCTCTCGTTGCGAAATAAAGAACTGTCAAAGTGCCTTTTTCGAGATATCTCGAGCTTAGCGGTCATGTTAGTGTTTAGAATGGCGTCAGAATCGTCGACAAATTTCGACAAACCGAGAACGAGAGCGTTCTTGCGCATGTCATGTTAGCCCTGCATGACCGGGATTAGGACAAATAATACTTTTATCCTAGTAGTAAGCTTCCGTGGGATAATTTTCAATCTCCACACGAACAAAGCCGCGGGAAAAAGAAACAAACGGGTGGGGGGGGGGGGGGTTCAATAAATTAATAACAAAGGCAATTATTATGATTTAAATGCAATATAACTACATAAATAGCTAAACCGCAATTAATGTTTATAAATTATTCACTTTGCATTCAAAACAGACAGAAAACAATGCTCGAGTATTATTAATTATCTACTAAATATAAACGGAGCAAAATGCGGAGAACTGTGTCTTTGTAAATAAACTAATTACCAATTAACCATAGATGATGGTTTGGTCGACCAACCCGTATTAGGCCTGCGTGGTGGATTACAGCCAACTCCCTCTCACAGACAGGAGGCCTGTGTCCTAGCAGTGGGAAGATTTATAGGCTGATTATGTTTATGCGCAAATGGTTCTAAGTTTAGCATTTATAACTTGAAACATATTTTTACACATTGATGTAGAAAAATTGAGGTATCATAATAATTGTATCAAAATGTCTTAACACTCACTGAGTGTTGGTGTTAACTAAGTAAACGAAGTTTTAGTCCACCTCAATGATATTCGGTGTACAAAACGTTTAAAAAAAAAAACATACAGACGAACGTATAAAACTTCATCCTTTTTGGAAGTCGGTTAAAAAGAAGTGGATGGTTATACATACTCCCCAAGTGGCACGTCAAAACTTGGCTACATAATGAGCCAAGTTCTCTTCGTCTTGTCTCTTTTCCGCTCCCGAGCATTACGACATGCTGTCCCGCTTTACGTGTCACTGGATAGTGTGACATTGTGTCGTTTTTGAAGATCGAATGTTGGGTAGGTAACCTATCTACGTGATCTTTTTACTTATTAGGTACAGCATGACTATAGCCGCGATTCTCTCGTCCGTAATTCCGGTAATACGTTCCCGTGGGGTATTTTCGACGTCCACGCGGGCGAAGCCCAGCCAGCCAGCAAATGCTAGTTAAATTATATTTCGAAATAGTAAAGCTAGGTTAGTAGAAAATGCTGCTCTTAAATATTAGTTGTCTTCTACGATGACTCCGAAAATAGCCTTTTTTTTTTTCTTTTTTTTTTTTTTTTCTTTACCTACTTCATAACACAATATAACACCTTGTTTCCCCGAAGGTTTAGGCAGAGGTGTACCTATAGTAAACCACATTAAGGCTCGTACAGACTCGCGCGATATCGCGGGCGCGATAGGCACCGACAAAGAAATTGTGCTACTAGAGTCGCATCGCGTCCGCGATATCGCACTAGTCTGTACGAGCCATTAAGCCAGATATGTTTAATTCCCATACAATAGGAACGAGCCTATTGCCGTCAACCGGGCACAAATCCGTACTCTGGGCTGTTACTGAGAAACTCTAGATAGAAAACCCAATAACGCTTTGCCCGACCTGGGAATCGAACCCAGTGACCTCATGCTCAGCAGTAGTGCTTGCGACCACTGGACCAACGAAGCATCCTACTTTAACTCATGCAAATGAACAACAAACCATTGACATCGTTATTGAAACAATAATAAGTTTTTTAATGCAATAATTGTAGTAGTTCTGACCCAGATCTTGAAAGATAAAAGTATAACTGAGTGGATACTGAAGATTCTGTAATCTTGGCATACTTTTACAAGTGTTTAAGTAAATATTTCGTTAATAAATAATGATTTTACTGGGTCTAATTAAATTAGCTAGCGAGACTCCGCAGTAGTGATGGGTATGGATATCTAAATACGACAAAATAAAAAATTAAAGCTTTTTTTGGATCAAAGACCGCTGGTGGTGTCGTCACTTGAAGTATTAGTTCAAAAACCTTTTTTAGGGTTCCGTACCCAAAGGGGGAACCCTATTACTAAGGCTCTCCCGTCTGTCTGTCTGCCACCAGTCTGTATCTAATGAACCGTGATAGTTAGACAGTTGAAATTTTTACAGATGATGTATTTCTGTTGCCTCTATAACAAAAAATACTAAAAAACAGAATAAAATAAATATTTAAGGGTGCTCCCATACAACAAAAGTGTTTTTTTGCTCGTTTATGCTCGATATTTATAACGACAATAGGTAGACGCTTGACATATTCACAGAATATTTAGTTATATATTCACTTTAAAAATAAATAATTAAATTAAAACAAAACTAATATTTAAGGGATCCATACAACAGACATGAATTTTTTGCCATTTTTATAGATAATGGTACGGAACCCTTCGTGCGCGAGTCCAACTCGCACTTGGCCGGGTTTTTTTACCATGTTTAGATATTGATACTCATCACTACTGCGGAGTCTCGCTAGCTAATTTAATTTGACCCTGTATAATTAAAGAAAAATATTTTATAAGGGTCTAGTAGGTAGGTACTGAAAGTACTTTGTAGATTTAGATAACTGTATCTCATATTAATCTATGCCTTCAGTAGCTCGTAGCAGTAGACGTTCCTATTGTTAACTTTTCTCATGTTAACTTGAGCACAAAAGAGAAACAAGGTAAGTGTTTTTTTTTTCATTTATTTTTACATTTGTAGGTTTAAGTTCAGATTTTTTGTTTTTCGATTCATCCTTACAAACTGGTCATCTAGATGCTTATCTTTTCTCCATTCTTGAAAAGATCGTCATCTAATGATTTCTACATAAATATGTAGTTTAACAGGATACTGTTGAAAAAAAGAACGATAAAAAGGAACATTTAAAAACTAGCAATAATGTGAACGGTAGATAAAAAAGACGTCCACTGCTGGACATAGGCCTCCCCCTAAGGGGTGTTTGCCATAATCGCCACGCTTGGCAGGCGGGTTGGTGATCGCAGTATGGTGTTAAAATATACCTTTTCTCATTATTGCTAGTTTTTAAATGTTCCTTTCTCATCGTTTGTATTTCCTGCATGCGTGTCCTTAATTAAATATTTTATTTCTTCTTACTTAGTAAGCTAATTAAATGAAATATTACAAAATAATCTTCAGAAAATTGATTTAATTGTTAAGAACAAAAACGATCCTAAACTTCAACCCAATTAGAGGAAATCTGCACACATCTAAGCAATCAATAAAATATACCTAAGTAATACTCACAAATCTTTAAATACGTAATCATTATTAAAACAATAAAATTGCAGGAGATAAAACAGCTGCTGGATAAGGGAATTCACAACGAACATCCGGGACTCGGGACCTCACCACTAATTAACTGAGAACATCTTATCACAGACATTTTACCGTCACAAATCCGCAAAAACCACAAGTTTAACTCTTATGCCTCTTTATCTAAAGACCAAAATGAAAGGAGATATACTTAAACAACGGTAAAACTAAAATTGTCTGGTTTTGTAAACTTGGTATAAATATGTCAAAATGCTTGATAGAGCATCATTCGAAGCGTTTGCACTTCAGTGTGATTTTGAAATAGAAGTTGTAATAAAATAATTTTATTAAAATAATAAACATGAACTTCTCAAGGATATTCTTGTTCGTGTTCGCTTGTTTGGTTGCGCTGTGCGCTGTGTCGGCAGCGCCTGAGCCCAGGTGGAAGGTGTTCAAGAAACTTGTAAGTATTTTTGTTATAAAAGCTATTATTTTAAGCTCTTCTGCACTACTAACCCCCGATAATAATAATCATCCACTTTTGATCCTGTCTGTCCCAACTTGCTGTCCTCCCCTAGTTAGTAACCAGGGGTGCCCTTAGCGTGCAGTGGCTTAGTACCTATTATTATTAGTATTATAGAAATTCGCCCCTGGCTTTAAGCTCGCTTAAGGCAGCCACAGGATAGTCCGGTTAAGTAGTCACGACCTCTCAAGGTCAAAAAAAAATCTTCTCCATTTATGTACCTACTAGGTACGCTTTCAAATGAGCTTCATATTTCTGACTAGCCGGCTCCTTGACAATTCAAAAATGCCTGTAAATGGTTTAATTGAAATAAATGCTTTGAGTTTGAATTTGAGCCCGACTTTGTCCAGATTACCTTTAAACGTGATTCAAGTGTTGCCCTACACATTAGAATAATATACCCTGCGTCGTTGCACCGGCGGTCGTAAGCGCTACTGCAATGCCTGAACATGAAGTCCTCGGTTCGATTCCCAGGTTGGACAAAGTGTTATTGGGTTTTTCCATCTGTAATTTCACAGTAGCTGTCCGGAGTCTAAATTATTACCCACTTGATGGCAATAGGGCCACCGCCCCCTATTACATGGGACCTAAACATAACTGTCAAAATGTGGGTGTACTATCGGTACACCTCTGCTTAACCTTTCAGGGATTACGAGCGATGGTGTTACTATAAAAGCTCTTATTTAAGCTTGTGTACTAAAGACGGCTCTATCTCTATGATCTTCAAAGCTCTCGACAGAGCTTTGAAGTTTAGGTTTAAATGCGATTCAAGTCGCGAGACCCACCCAATACAATACTTATTTTTTTTATTTACCCATAAATTATTGTTCAATGAAAATACTTACCTTCGAGGCAACTCAGACAAGATCTTAGGGAAGGCATATAACACAAAGCAGCAAATCACATTTTAAAAATGTAGCTAAAAATCAGGTTAGCTGGCTACCAGTATGTTCTCTATTCCTCTCTTTTTCTCTTCATTTTACATTTTAATGTTGAATACTTTTTTTTTTTACGTGAGCATTAATCTCACTGACCTTTTCATCTTCTTCAGCAGTAAAAGGCAATAAAAGTCAATCGAGAGTAATGAGCTCACATGTGTTTAAGATAAACTTCAAGCGTATTTTATCAAATAAACTGCGCAGATGTGACTAGCAATATAGATACTTATTTACACCAGCTACTGCTTCAAATTCGGCCCTTTTAAATTTCTTGTGCGTGTCCCAAATATTTTGTCTTCTTTCTTTCTTTCTATATAGGTATCTCATTTTGACACACCATAAAACGATACTTCATATATTAACTTCATTGATTAATGACTGATTTATTTCTGTAAGTAGGTTTGTATAAACACTTTTACACGTCAATCATATTTTTTTTTTAAACTATTTGAGGTCGGCGTTTCGTATCCGACTACTCTGAGAGGAAAGGCCAAAACAAACTCAGAGAGTCTCTTTTAAAGTCCAGACATAATCTTGGTCAGATCATGTGAAGACCACGTAGATTGGTGCCTGAAATGATCTTTTGATGAAAGAACCACAAAGATTGAGGGGACCTGTCCAGTCAGTGCACGCATTTGTCAGTAGTCGTGCAGCTCAACTAAGAACTTAAGGACCTCAATGATTCAACGAACAATACCAAAGAAAGGACATTTGGGTAGGCACAACATGAAAAGTTGGAAAGGACATTATTAACCGTTATTTTTCTTTACTATTTCAGGAGAAAATGGGCCGCAACATCAGGAACGGCATCATCAAGGCGGGACCAGCGATAGCCGTGTTGGGTGACGCAAAAGCCTTAGGATAAATCTCCGTGATAGTATACCTAGTTAACTAAGAACTATTTTATAAGTTACTGATAATACTCAAGCCTGCCATAAAATAAATATTTTTAAGTACTTAATTTTATGTTTATGTTTTCTTACCCATTCATTAAAAGACAATAAAAATAAATTAAATCAATCTTTAATTCAGACTTAAAATCCATAATTTTGTTAGTATTTTGGTGTTAGTAACAACAGTGCTTAGTTAAATAGGTTAGTATTGTTAGTTTCACAAAATTAATTATTTATCAGACCTATGACCGTCTCCACTCCGTGTCCATGAAAGGGACAGTCTGCTATGGCAGCGATCATATTCAGAATGCTGTTGTCACTACCATGCAGGCGGTGTAGTAAGGAGGCCGCTTTCTTTCGCATGCTGGCATGAAAACCATCTGTGCGAGCCTCCGCGAATATTCCCGAAGTGCTACAACGACATGACAGTCCCAACAGCATCCTAAAAGCATTATTAAATTGAACACACAGGAAATTGTAGGCTCGGCGCGTGTATTATAATAACTGTTTATCTATTTCACCACCTCCTCACAATTTCCAGAACTAATCTGGCAGATAATTTTACATGACTTCTGTTTCATTATCTAATTTATCTGGTAACGCCTATTTTTTTTTTTGTGCTATCAAAAAAAAAAGTTTTGCGTCAATTTCTTATCTAATTGTGAGAAAGCTTGAAATAATTGAAACATTAAGTCTGTGTAACTATAAAAGTACAGTTTTCGTGGTGATAAACCATTCGTGTCAGTCTCAGCACCTGTTAATAGTTTCATCACTTTTGCGCTCTCGAAAATATAGCTTATTTCGCCGTTCGTTTACTTAATGAAGGTATTGTAAAATCATAAAATTAAATTTTGTTTTTATCACATGAAAAGCTGAAGCCCAGTGTGTAATTTTTAAATTTCTTGATATGGTTAGTTAAATAATAAGAAACATTACTGTTGGTAATGTTTTTTTTTCTATTAAATATTTTAAATATTTATAATATTTATTTAAATATTTTTTACAATATTATAAACCAACATAGGCTAGTTAAATAATAAGAAACATTACTGTTGGTAATGTTTTTTTTTCTATTAAATATTTTAAATATTTATAATATTTATTTAAATATTTTTTACAATATTATAAACCAACATTTTCGAATAAAAAATTGCTACCAATAGATATGAAGGAGTAATCTATCTGTGGCAATTATTAGTAACTTTAGTTTAGTTAAATTTTGCCGCAAAATATACAGCGAAATATGAAATTTTTTGTCAGATTTTGTGATAGCGTCCTTAAGTATCATACAAAATCTGTTAAGAATCACATAAAGATGTTAATAAAACAAATTCATTAAGACCACGCTTAATCAAAACCATAAAAACCTTGTTAACCTTGATGTGGCAGAAATGCACTTATACCCAAATTTCACTAACACTAGACGTTCTTCATCATCATTCAGCCGAAGAACGTCCACTGCTGGACATAGGCCTCCCCCAACATTTGGGTGGAGGTTGCCATAATCGCCACGCTTGGCAGGAAGATTGGCGATCGCAGTATGGTGTTAAAATGCATAGAGGACTCTGCTGCCCATTCTCTAGTAAGTCCCTCAGTCGCCTTTTACGACACCCACGGAAATATTAAATCGGAATAATCGGAAATAGAACACTAAACGTTACTTAAATGTAATCCTAACTAATATTACAAGTGTGAAAGTGAGTTTGTTTGTTATGCTTTCACGCGAAAACGGCTGAACGGATTTAGATGAAATTTGGCTTATTGGTAGACCGTGATCTGGGTTAGAATAAAGATACTTTTATCCTGGTAAATCATATTCCCGCGGGATAATTTCTGACCCCCACGCGGTCAAAGACGTGGGCAAAAGCTAGTTCCTAAATGAAAGCACACTGTTGGATTTTATACACCATGTCATTTTAATCGTCTTACAATGGCAGCCCGCGTAATGTATCCAATTACTACTAATCGTTCATAAAAGTAAAAAAAATATTGATAAATATTTGACTAAAACTACATCATGCATCATAACGAACAATATGCATTATGTAGTTTGAAACACCTGTTATGAGCACGGTGCGAGCCTTGCGTTCCATTCCCGCCCTTGGAACGCAAGGCTCGTAACAGGGTGTTTCACACTACGTCATGCGTCATAATGAATAATATTTTTTATTTTAATATTCAATTGTTAATAAATATTATTTTTACTTTTATAAATGATTAGTAGTCATTGGATACACGAAGTGGGCTGCCGTTTTAAGGCGACTAAAATGCCACGGTGTATAAGCATTCATTTAGGTGTCGCTTAGTGATAGTCAAAACAGGCATTAGGTTATTCGTACCACCATCATCCCCAAACATTAGTTTGTACATATCCGAACAAATTCATCATCATCTGCTTAGCCTTTATTCCCAACTATGTTGGGGTCGGCTGCCAGTCTAACCGGATGCAGCAGAACCAGTATTTTACACAGAGCGACTACCTATCTGACCTCCATAACCCAGTAACTTGATAACACGTTACCCCTTGGTAAGACTAGTTGTCAGACTTTCAGGTTTCTGACTGTAACAACAGTTAAAGATCTACAAATAACAGCTGGGACCAACGACTTAACGTGCTTTCCGAGGCACGGCGGGGTCTTGGTGTGTAAAGATGGTCACCCATCCACGGACCTACCGCGGCAAGTGTAGCTTAACCTGATCGATCGACCCGAAGGGGTCACAAGCCCCTCTAGGCATCATGATGACATTGATATGTCATAATACGGCCTATACATTATTGCACCTCAACATCCAGTTCTGCGTCTTCCATAACCAGTTTGCCAATAACATTGTAAAATTTAGTGTGTATGGCCAGTTTTCGAATGGCTGGTCAGCTGTTCTTGAGATTAATTGATTTACAATTTTTTTTTAAAGAAATAATGTTTGGTAATAATTATATTGTACATGTATAAAAAAGGTGGAAGGAATCAAAAAAACCCAGCCAAGTGTGTCAAAAGCCTTGCTGAAATCAACGTAAGCATCACATGCTGCTTGTCATATAAGTAGTTGTTAACTTCATCAGTAAAATAGGAAAGCAGCTGTGCTGTAGATTTCTTACTTTGGAAGCCATTTTGTGCTTTGAAAATTATGGCATTGTCCCAATAAAAACCGGCTAAGTGCGTGTCAGACCACGCATAATGAAGTGTTCCGTAGTTGGGACTAATTTATCCCAAAAACAAACTTAATATTGTAGTTGAAAAACATGTTCTTCCATACATCGATATACGCCATGGTCAATTTTACAACTGAAAATTTAAGTTTGTAATGGCAGTTTTTTTTTCTGACTGTTTCCTTTACTTGTGCTATGAGACCTTGCTTCATGCCAAATTTCATATTTCTAGGTCAAAGGGAAATACCCTATAGGTTTTGATTTATTTGCGAATATCAAAATATGTCGCATAAATCGCCGTTTTTTTTTATTGCGTTGACTTAGAAGTTTGAATTTCTTAGAGCTTCAAGGAACCGTTAATTTACGTATTTGTTATTAATTTCAATTTGATACCTCGACGCGTTCCTGATAAAAAGGGTCTTGACAGACTGACTGTAAGACAGGCAGACATACAGACGAACAACGAAGTGATCCTATAAGGGTTCAATTTTTTCCTTTTGAGGTACGGAACCCTAAAAATCGCCAAGCCGTCTGTAAGAGTCAACCTTAAAATATTTTTTTATTTAAAAACAAATTGTAATTTATTTACAAATAATTTATTTAAGTATTAATATTTGGCATGTATTTAACGCGGTGGCAAATTAATCTGAATTTGGGATTAAAAATAATTAAAGCCGGTAGCAAAAATAATAGGTTGGCAGCTACAGCGAAGTATTATTTTAAGTAGAAAGTAGCAGCTCAATAATCAGTTTTTAGCTTTATTTTAATTTAAACTGGCATCGAATTTTTGTTATGGTAACTGAATTTACCAACAATAGAGGGGATCTGGCGCTCGGCGGCCGCTGCCGCGGCACGCTCGCTTCGCTCGCTCGCCTTCGCTTGTTAATGGTTACTGTTCTAACCTAACCTAACCCAAATGATTCAATAACAGTAGATGACTTTGCAGCGATTAAGAAATAATATTTAATCGCTGCCAAGTTATTATTTTAGTAGCAAATAGTTAGTCGCCCTTTAAGTTATTAATCGCCTGGAAAATTATTATCCTTAATATTTATACAAAAAAATATTATATATAAGTACAAAGTTAAAATATTTGTGCCGTTTGGGGTTTTCTGTCCAGGCAGCCGCACCCGTAGATGGTCGGACTATGGCCTGCCGTGATAGGAAGATGGGATGGCGCGAGAGTGTTTACACAATTCACTGATTGATTAAAGTGTAATTTGAATAACGTTTCAATTCGGCAAGCGCTCATTTCGGCAAATAAGGTGCCACGGGCGTTTTTAACGACACGAAACATGATGTGACAACACTTTCATAAATAATTAGTCTCAAGTTATTTAATTGTAACCAGATACTATAGTCAGTTTCGAAGGTATTTGATGAAATTGTAAACAAACTCTGTTCTGGTTAAATTCTTACGCAATCACTCAATTATGCGATTAGTAAAATAATCATCTGTATTGCGTTGGTATCAACTTTATAACTGAACTCATTCTCCAACAGTTACTGTTTGAATGACATGATTGAATTGTAATTGAAAACCCGTCAAGTGCGTGTCAGACCATTATCAAGGAAGGATTTCGTAGTTGGGATGAATTTAATTTATCCCAAGAACAAACTTAATATTTTAGTTGAATGTCATATTCTCCCATACATTCCAACTGAAAATGTATGATTGTACGCACATTATTGGGATATTTACCATTAAGACTATAGACTTCTGATAGGTGTTCCTGTAATCTATAGTATTGAACTATTTTCTGTATTAAAAAAACCTCCCCTCATCGTAAGCTCTTTCGTTTGATAAGTCTTACGGTACATTGTGCAAAACTTTTTTTTTTCTTATTTGTCTTCCAAAAGTGCCCCATATTACAAATTCATTTATTTACGTAACGTCACAGAAATTGAAAATTATGTGTACCAAACAACTTAATCGGTAAATTTTAGATTCGCAGCAAATTTTCTGTGATAGACGGACAGACAGTCAGACAGACACACGAGTGATCCTATAAGAGTTCTGTTTTAAAGTTTCATCGACGAAAATTGAGGCTATCAAATGTCAATTCGAATGCTTTATGCATTCAAATAATCAAAACAAAGCTCTCAATTTGTAAGTGGCGCTACAAATTGACATACACAGATACATTGTCTGATCCATTTGTGTACATTTTCCTTAGATATTTTTGTAACAGACTATACTCGTAGATAATTCTTTACCTATCCTAGAAAAGGCCTGTCTACTCATACAGATAAGCATTGATTACCACGATTGCCTTTGAAATTTCGATCAAAAATCAATTTCGATTTTGATTTTTTGTTTATGGTTTCAAACTATACATAATTTGAGGCATTCCACTAACAGCACTGATCTCAGCAGCACTGGACCGAACCGCACCTGAGCACTTCCACTAACGGCACTGAAACAAAATTTTGATGAGTGCGGTTTAGTGGAACAGTTTATTAATATTATTTTCAGTCCCGAACGGTACCTATGTAAAATATTTTTTTAGTGATGGGGTGTATTTTTGTTAAAGACATAAGCAAACAAAACATATCTATACAAATTAGCAGAAGTTAAGTCTTCCGGATAATGCCACCTTGTTCACCTGGAGCAAAGAGTTATGTTTTATTTGAGTCACTGTCAGTAAACAAAAAATGAGAGACCTTGTCACTTTTCTTAGCGATTTCGTTTGTTCAAAATTGTTCTGAGGTTCAAATCATACAGTATTTCAACAAGAAACAAAATGGTCGAATGAACACACTCACACATATAGACCGCTACATGAAATCTAAGTATGTTTCAGTATGCAGTGAGTCGGGGCTGTCACATCGAGGCAAGTTTAGTAATTGCGTGTTATCATGTAGGTAGGATGTCTAATTTATAATAATAATTATATCGTTTGTTTTTTCTTACCAGAATACATTTTTAAATATTTCCTACAATCAAAAATAAAAAATAAAACATTTAAAAATATAAAAAAATGAGTTCCGCCGGTGTTGGGAGCAGGGTTCGAGCTACCAGTTGTTAGGGCCGCAGAAGATAGGAACTTCCTCACAATGCGAGCCGTATCAAGGAATATTGCCTTTTGAATTACGCCCTTGATCCAACCGCCTAACGAGAGCCTCGAGATATGTTGATCGAGGCTTTCAGGCATCAGGCTTTTGGCCGTAACGACAATTGGCACAATGACAGTCAAGCTCACATTCCACATGTCAACAAGCTCGTGTCGAGATATTATGTTTCTCTTTCTCAGCTTTCACGAGGTTCTCGTCATGTGGAATGGCAACATCTACACTCATTGCGCGGCGCGTTAATCAATCTATCACCAAACCAACCAACAGACCAATCTACATCAAAAGGTCGCTTTTTGAAGTTGTGAAGGAGTATGTCTACCTAGGCGAAGTCATCCAGCTCGGTAGACACAACTTTGAGAATGAAGCGGACAGAAGGATCCAGTTGGGTTGGGCAGTGTTTGGAAAACTTCGTCAAGTCTCTTCGTCACCTATCCCGCAATGTTTAAAGACCAAGGTCTTGAACTAGTGCGTCCTGCCCGATATGACATATGGTGACAAAACGTGGACAAATACAGTCGGGCTGGTCCACAAATTCAAGGTTGCTCAGCGTACTACGAGTATGGAGTGGGCTATGCTCGGAGTTTCTTTTTTAGGATAAGATCAGAAATGAAACTATCTGGAAAAGAACCGGATTTACCGACATATCTTGCAAAGTAAGCAAGCTGAAGTGGCAGTGGGCGACCCATGTTTGTTGAAGGACCGATGGCCCATAGACAGACGAGTCTTGGAGTGGAGACCGCGTATCGGCGAGATGGACCAACGACCTTAAAAAGGTAGCTGAGACAGACTGGATGCGGAAGGCGGAGGACAGGGTGTTGTGGCGCAGTCTGGGAGAGGCCTATTTCCTGCACTGGTCAGCGCAAGGCTGAGTTGATAGATCACGTTGACGATATAATAGTTACATATTATAAGGAGTTGATTTGTATTTGTATTGATGTGTAATATTAGAAAACTGTTCCACCGAACCGCACTCATCAAAATTTTGTTTCAGTGCCCTTAGTGGAAGTGGTCAGGTGCGGTTCGGTCAAGTGCTGTTGAAATCAGTGCTCTTAGTGGAATGCCTCCATAATTTTGGTTCGTCTCGTATGTTCTAGAACAAAATTTTTTAAGAAATGTGACTGAATGTGACATCAACCTGCACGGGGCCGTGTAGTGTACGGCCCACTCCCTGGTACAGAGAGGAGGCTTGTGTGTCCTAGCAGCGGGAACATTACAGGCTGAAAATGTAGGTTATGATTTGCAACGACTATAATTGCGTTTACTGACTAACCAGGCAAATAATTAATCATCACCGGCAAGTAATGATGGTAAAGCAATAAATGAATACAACCAATTAGAAGAAATTTATATATTTACACAAAATATAACGCAGTTCATACTAAACAACCAGTATTTTAATAATAACATAACATAACATCACGCTTGTAATCCCCGAAGGGTTAGGCAGAGGTGTACCTATAGTACACCCACATTTCGCCAGTTATGTTTATGTCCCATGTACTCGTAATTGGGGCCGAGCCTATTGCCATGAACCGGGCTCAAATCCTGTTTCCGGGCTGCTACTGAGCAATTCCTAATGGAAAATCTCAATAACACTTTGCCCGACCTGGGAATCGAACCCAGGACCTCATGCTCAGCAGTGGCGGTTGCGACCACTAGACCAACGAGGCAGTCGAGATTTTAATAATAACACTATTTATTATCATAATACGAATAATAACTAAGATAGGTACCTAAATAATGAGAATACAATTAAGTCATTCGATTCGTGTGGTTTCATTAAAGTAAAGACTAGGGTATTCCTATTTTCAGGAATACCCTTGTTTGAAGACAGGTATTTAATAACCACCAATAATATGCATGATACAGGAGGAATTCCTACTGCGGGGAAAGTTTAAAAAAAAAATGAATACTTACTTAAAGATGTTATGGTAAAAACGATTTGTAAAAAAATAAAGAAAATCAGAGGAAAAACAGTCAGTCAGTTTGAAATTATTCTAGTATTCTTGTCATGCAAAACTATCGTTTCACACGAAGGGGTGCCTGTGTTGTGACGTCAGACCGCAACAGTGCTGTCTCTATCTAGCATAGGCTTTTGATATTGACATTTTTTTTTAGATTATAAACAATTTTTCTAGGTTCAGAAAAATGAAATTGAAAAAAAATTCAGTCAAATACCCTAATAAGAGTATGTTTTATGAATAAATCAACCGGTATATTATTTCCCAATAATAGCAGCTTGACCGAGTATTGCGACTGCAGGTGCAGCCTTGATGGCACCATCTCGAATACGACGGCCCATCTTTTCCTGAAAATAAGAAATAGATAAGATTTTTTTTATTTTTATACGTTGCCCCACACTAGGAATTTCTCCTGTATCGTGGGTGCGTTTACAAACATTTAAACTCACATACACAAATAGCCAGACCCGGAACAACTACTTGTATGTCATACAAATATTTGTTTCGTGCGGGAATCGAACCCGCGACATGCAGCGCGGCAGTCAATCTCTTAACCACTGCGCCAACCGTGCCGTCAATGAATAATAGTTACACTAATAATAGAACAGCCGGTCTATTCCGTAAGAATATCAGAGTATAAAACGTAGCTCAGCTGCCATTCCATCTGATGCTAGGGATCATCACTATTGACAGCTAAGTTTTCACGGTGATATTTTTTACAAAATAGAACAGCTAAAATTGTTGGAACAAAAGACTAACACATCATGGTACTGGGATGGACTCTATCCTAAAGGAATTTCTACCCGCTGATACAATTTTGAAGAATAGTAATAGTGTTAAATAATAATAGTAATAAAAAATAAAAGTAAATAATAATAAAAAAATAATAATTATAGTGTTAACATTCGGTAACATCCGGTTAGACTGGAAGCCGACCCCAACATAGTTGGGAAAAGGCTAGGCAGATGATATGGTGTTGACAGATGTAATTTTACATTTTAATGAAATAAAAAAGTTTTCAAGCTTTGGTTGGTTTGCAACAGTTTGATTTTATAGTTTGACAGTAACAAGTTTACACAAATAAAATATTTGTTATTTGAATTATATCGAAGAATCATCTAAAAATTAAAAATACATACAATTTTCTTGAACACCTTCCACCGGGGTTCAGGCGCCGCCGACACAGCGCACAGTGCAACCAAACAAGCGAACACAAACAATAATATGCGAGAGAAATTCATTTTTAGAATTATTATTCAAGTTTAAATTATGATTCTTAATTCAATTATTAATTATTGTACAAAATTCGGACGCTGCCCGTTCGAAATTATGCTTTGAATGATGCTCTGCTTCCTGAAATCCGGTTTTAATACTATTAAAATTACCAAGATATTGGTAAATATAATAGTATATATATTTTGTAGTTGTAAAATGCAATGCTGAGCTAATATCACCTCTATTCATCAAAATTAAACATCAGTTTATTTTGTAAACTATTTATCTGCCCGCAAATGGCAGTTTGTAATAGTTTGCATTGCTTTTGCTATATTACGCGCGTGTATTGATCCCGGGAAAGTACCAATACCTTGTTAATGAGGAATGAACTACTAATGAAAACACAAATGTTTTTACGTTTAAAATAGTGGTAAATAAAATGTATGGGAGAACAGGCAACCCCAATTATAATACCATGCCGGACGTCAAGAATAGCACCACCCTATTTCTTCCCGTGGGTGTCGTAAAAGGCGACTAAGGGACTTACTAGAGAATGGGCAGCAGCGTTCTCTATGCATTTTAACACTATACTGCGATCGCCAACCCGCCTGCCAAGCGTGGCGATTATGGAAAACTCCCCCTTTTGGGGGAGGCCTATGTCCAGCAGTGGACGTCTTTCGGCTGATAATTATGATGATGATAATAATACCAGCTTATTATAATGCGTGCATGCATGACTCAACATTATTATAATGCGTCGTAATGTCAATACAGCAGAATGACATTCAGCCATCTTCTTTGTCAGCCCAAAATAAAAATGTAATTCTGAAAAAAACAAAAGAGATTGTTTCATAAAATGGCCTGGCCATTATATAGGTTTTAGGTTGGTGTCAACTCAACATTGGTATAGGTGCATGCTATTTTGATCTTTGTATAAAGTTATTATTAAATATATTTTTCTATGCAATCTGCTCAGTGCCGTAGCTTCAAAAGGTGACCTGACCGATCTGACTGACCTGGGTGGATGTGTCCAGACTTGATAAAGGTAAGAATTTTAAAACTGATCTTCTTCGTCATTCCCTCAATGCTGAGGATCACGACCGCATACGATGCCTCTCTAAGCTATGCGGTCTTCTGCAGTGTGAACCGCTCGGTAAAGGCTAGATATAAGAGAGACTTGACTGTAATATTATGGCTTATATAACCTGAAGAACGAAGTAAACGGACACTTATACTAAATCAATGGTATCGAACTCAATGAAACTTGACTGTGAAAAACTGATAAGATATCTGCATGTTATTTACACACGCAGAGAATGAACGTTGCGTCACTAGGCATAGGTTATTGTTATTAAGTTTATAGGTCAAACAAAGCAGCTGATTCTCAACGCTTTATTACAACAACACACAAAAACTCCTTTTACACAAACTCAATCTTCACTTAGGCAAAAGAATGAAATTTGCAAAGTACCCTTCACACGCTTTGCTTTTCCTAAACGTTTCTTATACTACCTTGGACCATTTTTATATAACAGAATAAACAAAACTCTCCCTCTACATCAATCCTCTTACGAAATGTGTAAAAAACAGATAACATGCTTTCTAACCAGTTTAAACTACGACGACACTGAATATTTGTTTACTTCACAATCGTAGTGAGTTCTCTAACACTCCGTATCCAAACTCAACCTCTTTCCCTTCCGTTTACATCTACCTCATAACACTCATACACACCACACCACACCTCATCACAAAACACACACATACTAACACTTCACATACTTAGTATAAGTTAAACTATGTTTTCACCTTATAGTCCAAACCAGTCTCTATTGAATTGTTTTGTACTCCTTTGGGATCCTAGGCTGGCGAACCTTAATAAAACGGTTACCATGTAACCTAGCTAGGACGCCAGATTCAACTATGTTGTTACTTACTCTCTTTACGATTTTTCCCTAAATTATTAAATCATATTTGTGTAACAGACTGTATGTACCACACTTTTGAAATAAATTATTTATTTATTTATTTATCACTAGGCATAGGTTATTGCTATTGAGTTTATAGGTCAAACAAAGCAGCTGATCTGAAAACCTACAAAATCGTTTTTGGGCTTCGTACCTCGAAAGGAAAAACCGGAACCCTTATACGATCACTCGTGTGTCTGTCTGACTGACTGTTCGTCTGTCACAGCTCATTTCCTCCGAAATTTGGTACACATATGAATTTCTGTGATCCAAACATGAGCATGTAACGTAAAAAAATGCATTTTGAGTATGGAGTTCCCTTTTGGGGGTAAAATTAGAAAATTAAAATAAAAAGTTTTGCAAACTATACCGCGTGACATATCAATTGAAAGAACTTGTTATGAGGATTTCAAACATACGCATTTAAAAAAAAAAAAAAGAATTAGTTTTAAAGTTATTCAAGAAAATATGTGAACATTGACCATTCCCCCAGAGCAGAAAATAGTTCTATAAGTATCCATTTCAGGAAAAGCTATAAGAAGTATTATGGTCTTAAAACATGGTAAATCATTCAATATTGGGCGTACAAACTTACATTTTCAGTTAGAATGTATGGGGCAACATGTTTTTCAACTACAATGTTAAGTTTGTTCTAGGGATAAATTCATCCCTAATAATTAATTTCTAATAATAAAATAAAAGCTATGTGGCAGGTAATTAACAAAGAAACTAGGAACACAAAACAACGAGATCAGAATGAATTGTCTTTAAAAATTAATAATGAAATCATTTCAGATAAGTTAAAAGTTGCTGAGACACTGGATAACTTCTTTACCAACATCCCAATAGAGGTTACGAAATCTCTCTCCTCATCATCCGTATTAGCTGAATCTCTTCACAAAGAAAACTTCTCTGAAGACATTCCAAGTTTCGAATTCAAGCCCATTTCTGTTGTCACTATTAAAAAAGCATTCAAAAGTCTTAACATAAAGAACACTGAAGACTTATGGGGAACTTCCGTTAAGGTTCTTGGAGATATAATTGACACAATATCCCCTGTCCTAACAGGCATATTTAATCAATGTTTAGACAGCGGTACGTTTCCTGATTTAATGAAACATAGTAAAGTAGTACCAATTTTCAAATCGGGTAGTAAGAGTGATCCCTATAATTACAGGCCTACTATATCTGTGCTACCAGCATTGAGTAAAATATACGAAAAAATAATGCTAGACCAGATGTTGTCACATTTTAATTCAAATGGGATTTTACATAGTCGCCAGTTTGGTTTCACGAAAGGTAGGTCGCAGGAGTGAAACTCATCAGTCACATTTTGGAATCCTGGGAGAAATCCCAGGATGCCATTGGCATTTTCTGTGAACTCTCAAAAGCGTTTGACTGCGTTGACCACAATATGCTAATCTGTAAATTACACCACTACGGAATTCGTGGACAAGCTGCTGATCTTGTTTTTTCCTATCTATCAAACAGGCAGCAAAAGTAAACGTTAACGGGGAAACGTCCTTGGGGTCTCTAGAAAAGATGGGCGTCCCTCAAGGTTCAATTCTTGGCCCTTTCCTATTTCTAGTTTATATTAATGATCTACCTTACATGATGGGTAACTTATCGAATATAATTTTATTCGCTGATGACACTTCCCTTATTTTTAAAATAGATGTTCTTTCAAAATGGTTCGCAGCTAATAGTCTTTTACTTAATGCGAACAAAACAAAATGTCTTAAGTTTTCATTACCAAATGTACCCCAAGTGAGTCTAAATTTAAAACTTGACGGCAAGAAACTAGATGCTATTACGGAAACTGTATTTCTAGGAATTACTTTAGATTCAAAATTACAATGGGGTGCCCACATTAGAGCTCTTTCAAGTAGATTAAGTTCAGCTGCACATGCAGTAAGAAAAATAAGGCAGTTAACTGATATAGCCACAGCTAGGTTAGTGTACTTTGCTTATTTCCATAGTATTATGTCATATGGCATTCTGCTGACGTAGAATCAATTTTCATTTTACAAAAGAGGGCAATCCGCGCGATCTATGGAATGGGTCCTCGTGAGTCCCTTAGAAACAAATTCAAAGAAATTGATGTACTAACTCAGCCTTCCCTTTATATCTTAGAAAGTATTCTATATGTTTGCAAAAACTTAGGACTTTTCAAAATAAGAAGCGATTTCGATAATATAAATAAACGTAGAAAACATGAAATTGTGATACCCAAATTTAGATTAACTAAAACAAGCAAGTCATTTCTTATAAACAGTATCCGCTTCTATAACAAGTTGCCAAAGTCAGTTATAGAACTTAGCGATGGAAAGTTCAAAACCCACATCAAACGTGTCCTAATCAAAAAAGCATACTATAAGATTAAGGACTACGTTGAAGACAAGGAAGTTTGGCAATAATTCCTTCTGCACATGTGGCTTCCCTGGTAACTCATAAACGGCATAACTATGTAAATGTCTATTAACTGCTCCTAAATTACGATTTTTATTCCTTTTCTTTTTACATACTTTGACATAACCTACAATTTTTAATTTAAAATATTTATTAGTGACTTGTGGACAAAATATTTATTCAGTTTTGTTACAGTTGTAATGACGATGTTGTCATTTGGTTTAAATATGTAGGTTTTGTTTTATTATTTTAGTAATATTTTATATAGATTCTTTTTTAATTTGTGAATGTGAGAACGTTGTAGGCCTAATAGACTGTAGCTTTGTAAAATATCTTCTATTTTGTTAAGTACTTGGTACTTGTTGACGGGCCTACACTGTCCTTCCATACCTATTAACACTAACTTGGAAACATTGTTAAAGCCCACTTTTTTTTCAAAAGAGTAACCGTGGAGTTTCTTGCCGGCTCTTCTCCATAGGAAACGACCAATTGGAACCGTGCACCTAGCTTCTGACGTTTCATAAGTGCCCATGTAGGTTTATGTGAAATGATTTTTTTTGATTTTGATTTTGATTTTGATCCCAACTACGAAACCGTTCAAACCACAGTCCGACACGCACTTGGCCGGTATTTTAAATAGCTGATAGGTACTAGTCTCTTAGATTTACAGCTATTAGCTTCATAAGTCAATTTTTTGTAAGTACCCACAAAATCTTGCCCTTGTTACCATTACTTATCTTCTATACTTAATAATACAACAATACTAATATAATATTATAAAGAGGGTACATTTGTTTGTAAGTAGGTAAGTAGGTTTGTACAAACACTTTTACACGTCAATCATATTTTAAAAAAAAACTAGATGAGGTCGGCGTTTCGTATCCGACTACTCTGAGAAGAAAGGCCGAAACAAACTCAGAGGTCACAGTCTCTTTTAAAGTTCAGACATAATCTTGGTCAGATCATGTGTAGACCATGTAGATTGGTGCCTGCAATTATCTTTTGATGAAAGAACCACACGGATTGAGGGGGATCTGTGCAGTAAGTGCACGCATTTGTCAGTAGTCGTGCAGCTCAACTAAGAACTTAAGGAGCTCAACGATTCAACGAACACTAGCAAAGAAAGGACATTTGGGTAGGTGGTTTGTGATCACTAAAACTACCATTCAGATTTGAAAAATTCGTTTTGCATCTAATAGCCCAATTCTTGAAGAAGGTTCTTAAAAGAAGAAAAATAGGACCTTAGGAGCCAAGAAAAAAGTCAGAAAGAACGCTAAGCGAAAACGAAGTAATAGCGCGGGCGGGCGATGCTATGTGACGCAGTCGGTCGGGGAGCAAGAAATTTCTTGCGGATGAAATCGCAGGCAGAAACTAGTGATACAAAATGTATGTTGGGGGTAGGTAGGGGGTAATCTTTAGAACTCCAGGTTTGATTACAAAAATTCGAAAGCTACACTATTGCTAGGATATGTTTAAATGTTAATAAGAGAAACTTCACGCGAAGGAAGCCGCTGGCAGAAACTAGTATTCAATAAATAGGAAAACGTTTGTTGTATGGGAGCCCTCTTAAATATTTATGTTATTCTGGTATTTAGTATTTGTTGCTATAGCGGCAACAGAAATACATCATCTGTGAAAATTTCAACTCTCTAGCTATCACGGATCATGAGATACAGCCTGGTGACAGACGGACAGACAGACAGACAGACAGACGGCGGAGCCTTAGTAATAGGGTTCCCGTTTTACCCTTTGGGTACGGAACCCTAAAAAGCGGCCAAATGCTTGTCGGACCATGCGC
The DNA here is from genome assembly GCA_963921375.1 of Tiliacea citrago. NCBI lineage: Eukaryota > Metazoa > Arthropoda > Insecta > Lepidoptera > Noctuidae > Tiliacea > Tiliacea citrago. The sequence continues at coordinate 3,130,747 of OY992802.1, forward strand.
ATTTAAGGGTTCCGTAATTGGGATGAATAATTTATCCCAAGAATAAACTTATCCAAATTATGTAGTTTAAAAATGTTCTCCTATACATCGATATACGTCACGGTCAATTCTCCAACTGCAAATGTAAGTGTGGAATCGCAAAAAAAAAAAATTAAACTACGGGACGTAACCTATAGGTTTTGATTTATTTGCAAGTATCAAAATGTGTCTTACAACTGGCCATGTTTTTTGAGTTTTTAGGGACCCTTGACCTACGTAATACCTCCACGCGTTCCTGAGAAAAATGGATCTTCAAAATCAAAATATTTAATCTTACCTAAACCATTACCAAAGAGTTTGTAGAGTTCTCTCCCCTAGAAACACTCACATTTCGTCAGTTATGTTATTAAGTCAAATCAACTCAAAATATTTTATTTTACATAAACCTACATGGGCACTTATGAAACGTCAGAAGCTAGGTGCACGGTTCCAATTGGTCGTTTCCTCTGGAGAAGAGCTGGCAAGAAACACTCCACGGATACTCTTATTAAAATAATTGGCTTTTAAAATGTTTTCAAATTACAGTGTTAATAGGTATGGGAGATCATTGTAGGCCATAACAAAATAGAAAATGGTCTACAAATCTACAGTCTATTAAGCCTATAACGTTCTCACATTCACAAAATATAAAAGAATCTTTAGAAAATATTATTAAAATAATAAAAGTAAAAACCTATTTAAACCAAATGACATGATTTCCATCACAACTGTAATAAATTTGAATTAATATCCTGTCCACAGAGGTCAATATTAAATAGTTGAAACTCTTGATAGACAGACGGACTACGAAGTGATTCCGTTTTTTTTCCTTTTAACGGAACGGATTCAGATAACTTTATTTACGCAAACATGTGTGTATATAAAATTATAAAATAAATGAATGCAAGGTGTTTTAAGTATTATGATGGAGTTGTGATAACATGGTTACCATAATATTCTTTGTCATGGTGTGCAAATATTAATACAAGTTTAGAATTAAAAAAAAGTATAACTACATTCATTAATATTGGCAATTGTCATAAATAAATAAACTAAATTAAATTGATTGATTACATGATTAACTCATATAGAAATAGATAGGAGTTACATACAAAATTGACAAATAATATTCAATTACCAATAATAAAAAAACATAATAATATTATGTCAACGTAGGTCCAAAATATTCAATACAAACATCATTATCAAAATCATTATATTATACATTACATACATTTTAGATTAAATAGATTTATTAATAAAAAACATGTAAATAAATTAAAATGATTTCCTTAAAAAATCATTTACATCATAATATGTTTTACTAGCTAAGAAAAGCCGGCCAAGTGCGTGTCGGACCACGCACAATGAAGGGTTCCGTAGTTAGGATGAATAAATCCCTAAACAAACTTAACATTTTAGTTGAAAAACATGTTCTCCCATACATCGATATACGCCACGGTCAATTTTCCAACTGAAAATTTAAGTTTGTAATCGCAAAAAATGTTTTTTTTTAATGTGATAAAACTACAAATTAACAATTTTCAGACTTTTTCCTTTACTTGTACTGTGAGACCTTGCTTCTTGCCAAATTTCATGATTCTAGGTCAACGGGAAGTACCCTATAGGTTTTGATTTATTTGCGAGTATCGAAATCGAAATATGTCGCAATAATGTCGCTTATATCGCTGTATTTTTTTATTGCGTTGAGAAGCTTGATTTTTTTAGAGGTTCAAGAGACCATAGACTTATTTGATATTTTTGTGTGTGTTCCAGGGTAGTGTGTGCGGAGAGAAATAAATAGATTTCACGTGCTATATAAGTCTTTACTATAGTTGATATTACAAAGTTGTATTTGCGGCTCGTGTATAGCGGAAGGCGGTTTCGGGCGAACTGGCTTCGCCGGGCGCTGCGCATGCGAGGAATATAAAACGACCGCGTCAGCGCCCCTACACTATTCCTCCCCTTTTTTTTAAAAAACTGTAGGTTTTTTTACAATAAAAATCTGTTACTCTAAAATGTGTTATTACTTACATCTATGGCTAAAAGTATTACTTATAAGTTACAATCAGCATTTGGTTTGAATAACAATGTTGTAACCGGATGTCTGGCGTGATTGCGTCACCTGATATTGACGCCTTATACATTGTTATGACTTACATAGCTAAGTTTAAATATCTTTACGCTATAATTGCAATGGTATAAGCAGTGTACAATTTATTTGAATGTACAATTGCTTCAAAAGGTTGCTATTATTACAAATTCTTACAATGCATTTTTATTTTACTATTTTACTACTTGATAATTATAATACAAAATCATTTGGAGGAATAAATCTTATATTTAACAATACCTGATCTTAAACTAGTGCGGCTACCTGCTTTTAAAGGTGCCGTCTTGATATTGTACATACACATACTTAAATAGTGTACATATAAAATTACGACGTTAAGGGTAGTCACCATGACGACATGCTCTGCCATAAAATAAGAAAATTAGCACCTCTGCGGAGTCCACAGCATTTGTCATGGTGACGCCAATTAAGAATACACACATATAACGATAATTCACATATTTCACAAAGTAGCACTTGCACCGTTAAACGTCACTTGTAATTTGGGACCTAAACTTTATGAGATTTGACTTGAATGGACGATGGTTGCTGAGCAGGTTATCTTAAAAAATGACTTTGGGGTTAGGCGATTCTTGCGGTTTTTGGACCGTTTCTACCCTTATGCTCGGTGTGGCTGTCGAACTTGCCACTATTTCCTTTTTCAACCACTTTCTAATGCTTTTGATACACCTTCGTTTTCCAGCGTAGATTAACAATATGGTAAGTAATATTATGGTAGCTATCATAACACAGCCAATGATATTCAATTTGTTGTCCACTTGTGCAACATTTGATAGGTTTTCGTTAACAATTACTTTTTCTTTTGTCTGGTTGGTGCCCATTTTTTTATTAATTTGGTGTACGTGGTGTAATTTCGCGACCTTTTTTTTGATTCTTACTATGTTTCAACTGCGATACCTAGTGCTTGCATTCAATTAATTGACCTACATTATAAAAATGCTAATTTCGATATTTAAAGGGTCTTTTGCTTATTCGTCCAGTTCGCGTTGTATATGTTTCGTCACTGGGTTTGCTTGTTTGAAACCTTACTTTTTTCTGTATTTTATTCTGTACCTGTTTGTTTTTTTTATTATCATTTTTCTCTAATATGTTTTTATTTACTTCCTCTGATGGCAATTCGTTGTCTGTCAATATATATGCTGGTTTTAAGCGATCTATAGATATGTTGGCTTGTCTGTCTGGTAACTGTACGCGATACACTTTTTCGTTTCTACTTATAACGCGATATGGTCCATCGTATGGTGATTGTAATGGTTTCCGTACAGCGTCATTTCTAATGAATACATAATCACTGGTTAATAGATCTTTGTGTATAAAAATCTTGCGAGGTGACTTGTTTACTCTAGTGGACGGTTTTAGTCCATCTATTACGTCCTTAATTTTTTTAACGAAATTGTTGTCATCATGCAACTGTACATTGCTATGGTCATAAAAGTCACCTGGTAGCCTAATATTACTGCCGTATAGCATTTGTGCTGCGGTTACGCCTGTGTCTGACCTAATTGTCGTGCGCAATCCTAACATTACTGTTGCTAGTTCATCTATCCAGCTTTTATTGTCTAAACGTGCTTTTAGTGCTGCTTTTAATGACCTATGCCATCTTTCTATCGCTCCATTGCATTGAGGATGATATGGAGTGGTACGGGTTTTCTGTATTCCCATAATTGACATTAATTCTCTAAATAAATTACTTTCGAACTGTCTTCCCTGGTCACTTGTGAGTTTAACCGGGCACCCATAACGACTAATCCAACCTTCATATAAAGTTTTGGCTACTATTTCTGCAGTTATTTCTTTTAATGGAAATGCTTCTGGCCAACGCGTAAACCTGTCTATTATCGTCAAACAATATTTAAATCCCTCTGGTGTAGTTGGTAGCGGTCCTACTATGTCTATGTGAATATGTTCAAAACGCTTACAATTTTCAAAAGTACCTAAATCTGCATTGGTATGCTTTTGAATTTTCGCTTTTTGACATCTAATGCAAGTCTTGGCCCAATTTCCTACGTCTTTATTCATATTTGGCCAAAAATACTTTTCACTAACTAATTTTCTACTTGCTCTAATGCTTGGATGGCTCATATTATGTATTGAGTCGAAAGCTAAACGTCGAAACTTTCCGGTCAAGTATGGGCGTGCTGAGTCGGTTGAAACTTCACAAACAATGTATTTCTCTGTATTGTATATAGTTACACGTTTCAACACTATGTTGTTATTGTTATTCGATTCGCTTTGCAATTTAGCTAGCTCGCCGTCCGTTTCCTGTGCGGCTGCAAGTTCTGCGAAATCGATCGTTGTGGGGCACGATATTGTTGCTACTCTGGATAATGTATCCGCAACTAAATTATCGTTCCCACTAATGTGTCTTATGTCCGTGCTGAATTCGCTAATGAACATGATCTGTCTAGCTCTCCGCGAAGTTTCTCTATCTGTACCTATTTTACTAAATGCAAATGATAAAGGCTTATGGTCTGTAAAAATAATTAACTGTTGACCTTCAACCATGTTGCGGAAATGAATTATGGCTGAATATATTCCTAATAATTCCCTGTCATATGTACTATATTTAATTTGGGCCTGTGTTAATTTTTTAGAAAAATACCCTAATGGTTTCCACTTGTTGTTTACCTTTTGCTGTAATACTGCGCCCACGCATGTGTCTGACGCATCGGTCATTAACGCTAACGGAGTATTTGACGTTGGATATGATAACATAACCGCGTTCTTTAGGTCTTTCTTACATTGCTCAAAGTTGTTTTCAGCTACTGGTGTCCAGTTAATTTTAGTTTTATCTTTGCGTTTTGTATTTCCTAGGTATTTATTCAACTCTGTTTGATGCTCAGCCGATTTAGGTATACTTGCCCTATAAAAATTTAACATTCCTAGAAATCTTCTAAGTTCCGCAACTGTTTCCGGTTTTGGAAAATCTATAATGGCTTTTACCTTATCTTCTAGAGGTCTAATTCCCTCTGTTGACACTTCATATCCTAAAAATTCTAATTTTTGTTTACCGAAGCTACATTTGGAAAAATTTATAGTTATGCCGTATTCATTAAATCTTTCGAAAACTTTTTCTAAGTGTTGTTTGTGCTCTACTTCGTTATCTGATGCTATGATGACGTCATCTACGTAGTTGAATAGGAAATCCAAACCTTGCAATACCGTGTGATGCATGAAACGCTGAAACGTTTGTGCTGCATTACGTAATCCGAAAGGCATGCGCATAAATTCGAATAAGCCAAAAGGTGTTATGACAGCAGTTTTTTCGATGTCATTTTCCGCGACAGGTATGCAATTGTATGCTCGGTTAATATCTAATTTTGAGAATATTTTCTTACCTGCCAACATATATGTAAAATCATGAAGCCGAGGTACAGGGTAGCGATCCGGTTTGGTGATCGCATTTAAACGTCTGTAGTCTCCGCATGGCCTAATATTCCCGTCTTTCTTGGGTACCACGTGCAGAGGACTTGCCCAAGCGCTGTGGCTCGGCCTGCAGATCCCCAGCTCTTGCATGACCCTAAATTCGTTTTTAGCTTTTACGTACCTGTCTGGTGGTAGCTGTCTCGCTCGTGCGTGCACTGGGGTACCTGTTGTTTCTATAATATGACGTACGCTATGTCTAGGTGTCTCTTTATATGAAACTGGTTTAGTTACCTCTGGGAACTTACATAATAACTCATGATAGGGGCAGCCATCAACAATGGTCTTTATCGTGGGCTCAGTCAAGTCGGAGAGGTTTCCTCTCGCGCCTAACTTTGTTGCCTGGTCGACTAGCCTTCGTCCGTTCAAGTCAATTAACAAATTATGTTTAACTAAGAAGTCAGCACCTAATATTGGTTGCTGTACGTCTGCTATCGTAAATAACCAACGGAATGCTCGTCTAAGATTTAAGTCTAGTTCTAACATGTGTGTACCGTACGTAGTTATTTCGGTTCCGTTCGCAGCATATAACTTATAACCGGCACTTTGTGCGTTATTTTTCTTGAAAACCACTCTGCGAGGTAGAACTGACACATTTGCACCACTATCTACTAAAAAGTTCAAACCTGAGTTCTTATCCCGGACGCTTAGACGGTGATTTCCGTGCACGCGGTCGCAGCCACCCGTCGCCGACTGCACCGACACTAGTTTTCCGCTGGCTTCGACTTCTTCCAATTGCACGGATGTTCACACCTCGTCGCCTTGTTACGGAACCGGAAGTGGTACCGGCACAACCAGTTGGGGTCATCACTTGTCATCGCCTTGGTAGACCTGGAGTTCGATCCCGACCTGGATCTGCTTCTTCTAGATCTGAAGTTTCGCGAACGACCTCTGGGTGTGCTCTCGAGCCTGCGTAATCTGTCACCAAGTTGTCTTATTTCGGCTATCACTGCGTCATCCTTGTTCGTTGGGTTTGACGCTTCTTTCACACTAGCGACACTGTGGACCGGCGTTGCGTTTTCTGCTACATTGTCTGCGATCGACGCTAATTTTTCCAAGTTTGCCTCGTCGGATACTGCCAAAATGCTGCGTATAGACGGTGGTAGTTGGTTCTTCCACATCACCCTGAGTGTTTCGTCTGTCACCCTTCCTCTGGCTAGCTCCCTCATTTTTCGAAGAAGGTGTGATGGCTGCTGGTCTCCCAGCTCCATTCCGCAAACCAGCTTTTTGATTTGACATTCGTCCGACTCTCTGTAAACTGAGAGTAACTTTGCCTTCAAGGTCTCGTATTTTTTTTCTTTGGGCGGTTCAAATATAATTGATGCTACTTGTTCTGTGACTTCCTGGTTGAGCTTCGAGACTAATATTCGGTACTTGGAGTCGTCGGACATCTTCTGTGGGTTTATAATTGTTTCCGCTTTGGCGAACCATAATTCTGGTGACTTGGTCCAAAAATTTTCTATCTTGTCGATCACGGACACGGGTGAGAGAACGTATTCTCCAGCGGTCGCTTTTTCTTCCATCTTCAGGCTTGACTTTGTGACTTTTCCTCAATAAGCACTGTGGGTTTTCACACTATGCCGCGTGGATGTTAGGTTGAGTTGCCCGTTCTCGATCAACGCACACACTTTAGGATCACGTCGGGGTCACCAATTTTGTGTGTGTTCCAGGGTAGTGTGTGCGGAGAGAAATAAATAGATTTCACGTGCTATATAAGTCTTTACTATAGTTGATATTACAAAGTTGTATTTGCGGCTCGTGTATAGCGGAAGGCGGTTTCGGGCGAACTGGCTTCGCCGGGCGCTGCGCATGCGAGGAATATAAAACGACCGCGTCAGCGCCCCTACAATATTAATTTCAAGATACCTTTACGCGTTCCTGAGAAAAATGGTCTTGACAGACTGACAGACAGACAGACAGACGGACAACGAAGTGATCCTATAAGGGTTCCGTTTTTTCCTTTTGAGGTACGGAACCCTAAAAAGGTTTTAATGACCTTTTAAAGGTTTCTACGCTTAGCTCTTTCCAGCTATTGGAAAGCTTATTGTAAATAATGAGAGCCATACAAAAAACACTCCTGCGCATAAGTGCAGTCCGCGACCTATGTTGATAGAGTTGACTGTTAATACGTCTATTTCTAGGAAACCGAAATAGATTCTTCTCGATTTTAACAAAAATCGCGATTTCCAAATTACAAATTGATGGTACAAGTATATCATCAAAGCTAAGCTTAAATGGTGTCAACAGCACCAGGAGCAGATAAAGATGGATCGGTTAGCGACTTTGCATTCAAATAATAAGTTTCGCGATTTTTGGAAACATACCAATAAACTGAACATCAGGTCTGGCGTTCCTTCGAGTGTCGAGGGTATCACCGATGCAAAGATGGTCGCTAACATGTTTAAGGATCACTTCACAGTGGAATCCCCTTTAGGCGCTTCAAAGTGGATGCTGGACGCTGACCCCGTGTGTGAAAATGTCAGACTAAAAGTGAGTGCCAAGGACATCCGAAAGATTTTGAAAAGTATGAAAGGAGGGAAATCACCGGGACATGACGGGCTCAGCGTCGAACATCTGCAAAATGCAGGGCCACACATATCTAGACTTTTGTCGATGTTTTTTAATCTGTGCATTGGACACTCCTACCTACCTAGTGAACTAACGAAGACAATAGTTACTCCCATAATTAAAAACAAAACGGGAGATAACTCGATCAAATCAAATTATAGGCCAATCTCACTGGCCACCGTTGTTGCAAAGATTCTAGAGGGTGTGCTTGAGGCTCAGTTAACAGAGTTTGTAAACCTACATGATGCCCAGTTTGGTTTTCGCGCTGGGCTTTCTACAGAGAGTGCGATACTGAGCCTAAAGCACACTGTTGAGTATTATACGAGTAAGAAAACGCCCATTTATGCTTGTTATTTAGACCTTACTAAAGCATTCGACCATGTTACTTATGATAAGCTCTGGGATAAGCTTAAAGAGACCAATTTACCTACCGAGACAATTCATATCCTAAAGTTTTGGTATCAGAGTCAGGTCAATTATGTAAAGTGGGCTGGTATCTTATAGGATCCATATAGATTACAATGTGGTGTAAAACAGGGTGGATTGTCATCCCCTGTTTTATTTAATCTGTATGTTAATGCGCTAATCGCTAAGCTCAGCAGCATGCATGTCGGCTGTCACATAGACAATATTTGTGTAAATAATCTGAGTTATGCAGATGACATGGTGCTGCTGAGCCCAACGATCGGTGGACTTAGAAAATTAGTTAATGTGTGTGAGACGTACGCGGCTAGTCATGGCCTTAAATATAATGTCACAAAAAGTGAGCTCATGGTATTTAAAGCAGGTACCAAGTCGCCAGATCAGGTTCCTCCCGTGACTTTGAACGGAACACCCATGCAAGTGGTCACCTGTTTTAAATATCTTGGGCACTTAGTCACTGATCTCTTGCGCGACGATGAGGACATGGACAGGGAGCGTAGGGCGCTGTCGATCAGAGCGAACATGATGCCCACAGGTTTAAACGTTGTAATGCTCAAGTTAAAATAACACTATTCAGAGCGCATTGTACATCACTATACACGTGCTGCTTGTGGGCTCATTATACGCAAAGATCATTCAGCGCCCTGCGCGTCCAATATAACAACGCGTTCAGGGCATTGTTGGGGCTGCCGCGCTGGTGCAGTGCGTCGGGCATGTTCGCGGACGCACACGTTGACGGCTTCCACGCCGTGCTCCGCAAGCGATGCGCCGCGGCGCTCGCCAGGCTGCGCACCAGCACCAACAGCATCCTGGCTGTTATTGCGAACAGGCTGGACACGCATTACGTCCAGCACTGGGTTAATACCCACATTAGGAAATAAGTAATTATAATGTACTAACATAAGTTGTACTCTACTAACATTCTATGGATTCTGTCTGAATGAAAAAGTTTTTATTTTTATTTTTTATTTATTATTTATATGAAAAACGGCTTTCAGCTATCAGTCATTTTTAGGGTTCCGTACCCAAAGGGTAAAACGGGAACCCTATTACTAAGGCTCCGCCGTCAGTCTGTCTGTCCGTCTGTCACCAGGCTGTATCTCATGAACCGTGATTGGTACACAGTTGAAATTTTCACAGATGATGTATTTCTGTTGCCGCTATAACAACAAATACTAAAAAACAGAATAAAATAAATATTTAAGGGGGCTCCCATACAAAAAACGTGGTTTTTTTGCTCGTGTTTGCTCTATATTGATAAAGGCAACATGTAGACGATTGAAATATTCACAGAGTATTTAGTTATATATTTACTTTAAAAATAAATAATTAAATTAAAATAAAACAAATATTTAAGGGGAGCTCCCATACAACAAACGTGATTTTTTTGCCATTTTTATAGATAATGGTACGGAACCCGGTTTATAATTTAAATATGCACCTAAGGCGTTTTTTTGGGCTTTAAATGCGAAATATCTATCCGTAGAGAATCCCCAGATAATAATGGCGTATCTGATAATGGACTCTGCTATGCCATTACCTACATACTAGGCGGTTAATAGGGCATCGGTGTTTAGTATCCGCGATAGTTTATATAATACGAATGCACTGCTACTTAATTTTTTGCTAATTACCTCTATGTGAGCCTTCCAATAATAATAAAATTAGGATCTATGGTTAATCCTAAAAAGTGGATTTCACTGCGTCAATTACATTATTAATATAATAAATTTTTAAAATTGGAAATTTTAACTGCCTTTGGCTAAAATGCATTATTATTGTTTTATCTAAGTTGAGCTTGAAAACATTTAAAACCTATCATAATTACAACTAATTGATACGGGGAATAACATTTATCATCCCAGAAACGGGGCATTTATAGCGTCATCTAAATGAGAAGCGTTATCAGTTCAAACATTACATTTACAGTCACAATAACCGCTAATAAAACAAAATGGTCTTTAAGTGGAGGACATAAAGTCGATACTATATTGGTTTACAAGTTTTCCAAATGCAATCATTATTTTGGTTAATTCAGTATTATATAAAACGAGATTTATGCAAATAGAGCATCATTCAACTCGAAGAAGTCTTCGTGAATTCAATAAAATAATAACTTGAATTAAAAATAATAATTCCAAAAATGAATTTCTCTCGCGTACTATTCTTCGTGTTCGCTTGTTTGGTTGCACTGTGCGCTGTGTCGGCGGCGCCTGAGCCCAGGTGGAAGGTGTTCAAGAAAATTGTAAGTATTTTGTTTTCCTGAACTTAATGTCCTAGTAAGAACTACTGTCAGATAATCCGGGAGTTTTGAAGGACTTTCCCAATATATTGCTTCCTTTGAATAAAAAATGTGCTCATCAACATAAATAACGCAATGAACGTTGGTGAACTGTCAATATGAACCTCATTGCGATCAATTTTCATTTCTATGTGTATATTAATTAAATTACCCCGCCGTTTCTGTCAATCATTCAAAGTTAACATGACAGAATTATGTTTTAAGTAGGTTTTATGTTTAGCGCTCAACGCATGTATTGATTTGGGATACAACTAATTTTTTTTGCTCTCCGCTGCTAAACTCACCTTTTTATAGTACTGTTTTTAGTGCCATTTAGTAGGGTGAGCTTATTCAGCCTTTTACCCGCAAAAAATCTGAACTGTCACTGACAAATTCTTAAGTAAAACTTTGCCTGACCCAAAACTTTAAACACTGTTATAGTCACCACCAGATTGTTTAATAAAAATAATCATGAGAATCATCCCTTTAAATTCTATGGTCAATGCAAATTTCTCGATTCACACGCTGGACCAGGGCAAAAGTTGGGAGCAACATGTGGAGCCGGCGTTATCATTTCCTTCATTCCCTGTTGAGCCAAAGTTATATCAAGATTTGTTAATATGTTCTTTCTTTTTTCAGGAGAAAATGGGCCGCAACATCAGGGATGGCATCATCAAGGCTGGACCAGCTATTGGAGTCTTGGGTGACGCAAAAGCCTTAGGAAAATAGATTTTATTCCGTTTCTATTTAAATTGCCTAAGTATTTTAATTCGTGCAGTGTCTCTTTATGTAATAACACAGTGCCAAAGTAACTATTTATTAAATTATGTTAAGAACTATCTCCTATATTAGATTGTAACTCAGTGCCATAAAATAAATTATTGTTAAGTTATTTATCTTCTTTTTTTTTCTATTCACACATAACATCACGCCTGTAGTCCCCGAAGGGTTGTGCAGAAGTATACTTATAGAATACCAGTGCCAGTAATGTTTAAGCCTCATGTAATAGAGGGTGAGCCTATTGCCTGCACGGGCACGAATCCAGACTCCGGGCTGCTTTTGAGAATTGTTTTTCTCTTAATTTAATTAATATTCAGGGTGGCTAGGTCCATAGGGGCCAGGGTTGCGGGTTTGTCCAAAAGGGATTTCGTGGCCTTGGTACACAGGCAACTGAAGGAACACGGGTGGGTTTTTGTCAGTAAATGCTTGACACCCGCTCCGAGCGGGAGAAGTTATTTGATAATTTCCCACCCAAAAAAGGTGGTAAGAACAGCCATATATACCTAGCTAGATATATACAGATATATTCATTCATCACACACAACTACATAAAATAACATAACGCCTATTATTCCTCGAAGAGGTAGACAGAGACAGAGGTGTGTAGAACACTCATATTTTACCAGTTATGTTAGAATTCCGAAATACTTAGTTCCGTATTACAGAACGTCACTCAATACTTAAAACTACTTTTAACCAATCAAACGCCTTGAATCTAATTTGAAGGCACGCTTGAGTATTGAATGACGTTCTGTAATACGGGCCTTAGAGGCGAGTAATGACAAAAATATTTTATTAAAACATGGCATCATGATATCAAAGAAGTTACATCTTAATAGTAATACACGTTTTAGAACTGAAAAGCAAAGGGTTATTAACTCAATTGTTAGTATTGATTTAGTAGATTACGTTCTAGGTGCAAATGTGATGGATAATAAGCCTTCCGGCTTTATTGGCTACTTCATAGATAAAGGCAGGCACCATATTAAACCGTGGGTCGGTTTTAGCATGCCATGGTCTGAGATTTGATCAACGCGCTATTAACAGTTAAGTTATAATCAAATTGATGTAATGTTCTTTATGATAATACTATTCGTTGAGTCTCTAATGTCTACATGATTGTATTTGGTTTAGTAAATTTGGTATTGTGAAAGAAGCGGTACGCCTGCCATAAAAGATATTTTTGCGTGGCACTTGCAATGACTTTGATTTGGCTTGTGGTGTATTCACGTTATATTTAACTGGAATTTGAATATCACTGTTACCAAAATTTTCTATGAGGAACAGATACTCAGTGCGCACTAGAACAGGTAATACTTTGGAATGTTTAAACACATAGTCAGCTTATAATGTTCCCACTGCTGAGACACAGGCCTCCTCTTTTTTTGAGAGGGATTGGGCCGTAATCCACCATGCGGCCCAGTGCGAATTGTTGGATGTCCCATGTGTTCGAAACTTTTGGTTCTTGGGGTTCTTGGTTTTTGGTTTGGTTTTTGGTTCTTGGGTTTCCTCACGATGTTTCCCTTCACCGGTTTGAGAGCAGTGGTGATGCAATAATTTACACAAAGTAAAGCGTCTGTCTGGGTTCGAACCCACGACCGACTCGTAAATCGAGGCCATTACCACAGCACTAACACTGCCCTTGTTTAAATAACCCTGTGTAATTGTCTAGGTATTCATTTTTTACATAGTTTGGCGCCTACTACAAGTTTCAACAAACGTGTTTGCAAATTATGTAATTTATCTAGGTAAGTTTTAAATGTGCGTTCATAACTGGTAAATCCATAGGAGATTATCGATTCAGCAAGACCTGTGTACATTTGAAGGAGTGTAGCCTACGGTGTATTGCGCTTTATAATAGAAAATTTGACGAGTATCGCACGTAACTTGCCGCAAACAGATTCCATCTGGTAACTCCAGTTGAATCGATTACCAATTATTAATCCCAAATAGGTATGACATGGCACGTGCGCTATAGGTGAGCAGTGAAAGTCTGGTACGTTTTTATGCAGACAATCATGACTATGAGCTATGATTTGAAAGGGATGGGAGGTACTTATGTGACTTGAATGTACGTGTACTTTAGTTTTTTGTGGATTCAGAACAAGTCCCATATCAAGGGCCCACTTAGTCTTAGAAGTAAAATCTTTTTGTAAACATTCTGCGGCCAAATTAAGGTTATTGTTAGCAGAGAGTATACAGGTGTCATCAGCGTATTGATAAAGAAAACAGTGTGATATAATATTTTCTAGGTCATTAACATATGCCAGATAGTGGAGTGGACCAGACACTGAACCTTGGGCTCTGCCTTTCGTCACGTTTACAAGTCTGCTAAGGCTAGGACCAACTTTACGAAGGTATTCTTTGCACCAGTCGAGTAATTTCCTTCTTATACCCAAGTTTTCGAGTGTTTTTGATAATGTATTGTGCCCGAGTGTGTCAAAAGCCTTGCTGAAATCAACGAAAGTATCACATGCTGCTTGTCATTTAGGTAGTTGTTAACTTCATCAGTAAAATTGGAAAGTAGCTGAGCTGTAGATTTCTTACTTTGGAAGCCATTTTGTGCTTTGAAAATTATGTCATTGTCCCAATAAAAACCGGCTAAGTGCGTGTCGGACTACGTACAATGAAGGGTTCCCTAGTTGGAATGAATTTATCCCAAACGAAATTTTAAACATTGTAGTTGAAAACTATGTTCTCCCATACATCGATATACGCCACGGTCAATTTTCCACCTCCAAATGTATGTTTATAATCGCAAAAAATATTTCTATATGTGAAAAATCTACAAATTAATGTTTTTCGGTCGCCGATTCGATTTTGTGAAAAAATTCAAGGCAGTAGCATTAGTAGTATTTTAACGTCGTTATAATTCCTATAATTATAACGACGTTAAAAGAAAAACTATCACAGCTAAGTAGGCTTTATGAGATAACGAGTAATAATCGACATTTGCAGTTGGAGAATTAACCGTGACCGATGTATGGGAGAACATGTTTTTCAACTACAATGTTAAGTTTGTTTTTCGGAGAAATTCATCTCAACTACGGAACCCTTCATTGTGCGTGGTTCAACACGCATTTGGCCGGTCTTTTTACGGTTCCGTACCTAAAGAGTAAAACGGGAACCCTATTACTAAGGCTCCGCCGTCTGTCTGTCTGTCCGTCTGTCATCAGGCTGTATCTCATGAACCGTGATAGTTAGACAGTTGAAATTTTCACAGATGATGTATTTCTGTTGCCGCTATAACAAAAAATACAAAAAAATTGAATAAATTAAATATTTAAGGGTGCTCCCATACAACAAACGTGGTTTTTTGCATGGACGGCTTGGAATAAAATTATAATTTAGGTAACAGAAGAAAGGGAAAACAGACATACATAACTAAACAAATAATTTATTTTCACAGCAGCTTTAACATTAATATTTACATAGTTAACCCTAATAATCACAATACTGTTACAGAAGTTTATCCTAAAGCTTT
This sequence comes from Tiliacea citrago, assembly GCA_963921375.1. Classification (NCBI taxonomy): domain Eukaryota; kingdom Metazoa; phylum Arthropoda; class Insecta; order Lepidoptera; family Noctuidae; genus Tiliacea; species Tiliacea citrago. The sequence goes on from OY992802.1 coordinate 3,145,858, forward strand.
GGCTTGTCCTAGGACGCCGATGGCTGGTCCAGCCTTGATGATACCGTCTCTGACGTTACGGCCGACTTTCTCCTGAAAAAATAAGAAACTTATGTTAGAAATAGTTCAGTATTACTCATTCCATATTTTTAGTTGCTCCACATAAGTAGGTAGGTACCTATAAGTACATTACGGAGCAACTGATTTGATATTGTCGATAACGGTTTCACATTTCTTGTATCGTTTTTTAAAAGAACACTGCTTGGTAATCCATGATTACTGAGCTAAGTTATCGTATCGGTAGCTGGGTATTAAACTGAACCAACTGGATAAAGTAATCCAATTCAAACTATGACAATTTACTAATATTTGTGTGCCTGATCTGGTAATCGAACCCAAAACTGCAGTTTTAAAAATTTTATTTTTCCTCAACTTGTTCTTTCGTGTTTGTGTTTTTATTTCTTTGCGTTCGTTTACCGCAAATAAAAGTATTTTCTTTTTTTTCAGATTCAGTAGCCAGTAGATCAAAGTATTTACTTCTTATCTCAGACAGTTACAAATTACCAGTTGGAATAATAAGGAACAAGAAGAAAATAGCAAATATATAAATACTTACAATTTTCTTGAACACCTTCCACCTGGGCTCAGGCGCCGCCGACACAGCGCACAGTGCAACCAAACAAGCGAACACGAACAACAATATGCGAGAGAAATTCATCTTTAGAATTATTTTTTTTTTCAAAATTACTAATTTATTGAATTCACGAAGACTTCTTCGAGTTGAATGACTATCCAGTTTGAAAACTCTCGTTTTATAATACTCGTACTACTAAACTGACCAACATATTGTTTGCTGTTCACAACTTCGAAATCATAGAAGCTTCGACTCTATGGTGTGGTCTAAGAGATTATTTTGTTTTGACAGATGCTTTCCGGTGTGTTAATGTCAGTTTGTACTTATAACGGTCCGCGGCCGCGGTGTGTTGACTCCAGGGAACTCCCGATTCTGTGAGCTTAATGAAGTCACACTTTTATGGAAATTATAAGACGGACCAATTAATTTTGTAATTCCAGGTACTTATTGGCGATGTTTTTTACCGTCCAGTAACTGTACCTCTGTAAGTCAAAGGCCTCGTGTCATGCATCCAACAATAGCATAATTCCCCAATTTGCTTAATGCAGGTTGATGATATAGAATAGAATAGAATAGACATTTATTTTGCAAATATGGGTAATACATAATAGGTGACAGTGAAGCTCCGCCATATTTCACCATTCGGCATGCAAACATTTATATTATTATTCACTTAAGTCTAACCAAAGGCAAATCGATGAATACAGAGCAATTCAGCAAAAAAAATATCCGATAAAACTCAGTCCGGTCAGTCAGTCTGGTCTTATCCATTAAAAATATACGTAGTCTACTCTTAAACTGCACTGTTGTTAAGTCTCTCCAACCACTTGGTAATTTATTATAAATAACTGGGGCCATACAGTACACACTTTTGCACACCAAAATATAAATTTTAATAAAAGTCTTGCCTCTTCATGATGTTTTATCCACTGAAACCAAATCCAAGTGACGGCTCCGTTAAAAGCGCTGAATATATTGATAAAGTCACATTACAACTTGCGGGTACGTATCGAATTCAAAATCTCGAAACAAGCAGATTAATATTATTCATCTCAGGGCTAGCACGACATTATTGTTAAAATAAATAGCCATAGTGATATTAATATAAACATGAACGCTCAAAGATTCACGATTTCGAGGGAATGTTATTATAATAATATCGATGGTAATAATAATATGGTTGATACAATAATATTTATACCTAAAGGAAGTCATCGTAATCACTGAATGCCTCGTAAGTTATGCTAAGCATGAGTTTCCGGGTTCGATTCCCAGGTCGAGCAAAGTCCAGGCCCGGGTCGACGGCGCGTTGTGTTCCACGCGCGCCTCAAAGAGATGTCAGCACAAACTGACGGGGTCCGTTAGGACCAATGCCTGCCGGGGTTGCGAGTTTGTCCGAAAGGGATATCGTGGCCCTGGCACACAGGCAACGGAAGGAACACGGGTGGGTTTTAGTCAGTAAAAGTCTGATTATAAGTCATCATAATCATATTAGATCCTAAATATTTTCTGCTGTCGTACCGAAATGCAATAGGTACGAGTTACCCAATCAAAATGTATGAAATAAAGGCTCGTACAGACTCGCGCGATATCTCGGGCGCGACAGGCACCGACAAAGAAATTGTGCTACTAGTGGCACGTCGCGCCCGCATTATCGCACTAGTCTGTACGAGCCTTAAATCTTTTTTAAGGCCTTAAGCGCTATTTCTGTGTTGGTAAGTAAAAGTTGTTTATTTTATTTGTGTTATTGGATGTCAGACAATTCATCAATCATTCGGTACAGGTTTATTGGTTACAGGGTACAAAATTGTACAAAATTAATGCTAGATCAGTCAAGGGCAGGAATGTGCCTACATAGTCCGAAGAATTAAGATAAGAGATAAGATAAGATAAGTCTTTATTTGCCTTAAACATGGTATACATAATCTTGTATCAATTGCATGCAAATTATGCAAAAGTATTCAAGTTTATTGTTTATGTTTATTTGAATGTTTATTTATTTAATTAAATAATGCATATTTACAATATTAAGCCTTATAGTAAAATGGTAGGTATATAATAATGGTTCGACCTGAACTAGGATAAACCTGTATCTCAGGTGTCATAAGTGCAAAATTACATTAAAATTTTCTAAAATTGATGGTAGACATAAAAAAAATTGCCAAACTTAAGTGAGATTGAGCGGAGCACATCGCTCACGGAACGGAGGATCGATGGGGGAAAAACAACAGCGTGTAAGACTGCACACTTGTTCGGCTCGTCATGATTTGGCACAACCAAGGGCAAAATTGAATAGATATAGGTTCGAGATAAGCCGCTCGGCTTAGCTCGGATTGTGCCGAACCGTCCCGAACAATATTCACCTAGGGTTACGGAGTTTGCCGATCGGCATGAATCGAATGAAAGCCGTTTAGTACTTGCTTCCGGTAAAGATATTGACCCGAATAAGTATGTTACACCCGTAAACCAAAAAGGTGGACCGATGACCTAATGAAGGTCGCGGATACCCACTGCATGCGGGCGACACAGGACCATTGTGGTTATAAACGACAAAAGTCCAGCAGTGGACGTCTTTCGACTGAATGATGGTAATGGTGAATACTTTTTAGACAGGAGCCATCACTTTTGGTATGATTCTGCAATATTATGTTCATCCATTTTATCTTACCGTCTCGTAGATCTCATCTAATCGACCTATAGCGCAGTACTTAGGATTTTGGCTTCTAGAATATGGAATATTATAAATATGGATAATTATAGCCAATCACCCACTGCACTGTAAGTAAATAACACTTTAATAAGGGGAAACGGGCAATCGCAATTGATAAATTAACATCAATGTATATTGTAGTAATAATGTCAATCGCTTCATTTGCACTTGGTAGACGATCAATTGGCACATAATATGTGTATCAATCGCGTAAAAACTTACAATAATTGCAATTGACGCTGACGCAACTCGCATTCGATTCGAGTAGCTGAACATGACCCGAACCAGGGCCTCAAGTCTGCTATTACAATAGTGTCAGAATGGTCGATCATTGATTTCATAATTGTTGATTTTGACAAGTTTGGTAATCTACTATTATAATGGCATCATTATGACTTTCCAATGGTCGGCCACTGACACTACATTGAAAGAAATTGCATATATTTGTAATCTCGTACATAATGACAAATGAATGACATTTCTACTAATAGGTTTTATAATAATGGCCATACGACAATGCCATTATAATAACACAATTATATTACGAGAACATTGACCGACCAATGATCGACCATTATGAATTTACCAGATTAAGACCTTTTAGCAAAATAACAATGGCATGACAATGGGATCGTGTTGGAATGACTGAATTTATAAAAATAGCAGACTTGGGCCCCAGTACAATTGAACTACTGCGATTTCGCTGCTATGGTTTCGCGGCGGAGATGTGCTACCGGCGTGATAGTTTCGGGGACAATTAAACCGCGTCGTGTATGAACCGCCATTTAAATATGTGTGTTTTTACTTATATAATATTATAACTGTGCATGTCACTACATCGCTATATTCATTATCTACTCTAATTTTAGATAAGTCATTTAAAACTAGTAAATTTTTTTTTGATTTTTACAACTTCTCTATGCATGCGGAGTTTGCTTGTTGCATACATATTTTCGCATGTTACCTTTAGCATGTAATCTGTGTAAACAACTGTTGGTGAACCAATTAAAAAAAAAAAATCTAATACTGCGACATTCTGGCTATTTCAGTTTGTAACTCGTTACTTTTGAGAAACCTAATTTATGAAGGACCTGACAATCACAATGCAAAGGATTTTGAAAGACATTAATCTGATCCATTGTTTTATTTATATATCTTTGAAAAATGCATCTGCTCGGCAGCGTAGGTGTTACACTATTAGGCAAGAGACTGTGACTTGGGTGTATTGGTCGCAAGCGCGTATGCTGGTCTCTTGGGTTTAATTCCCAGGTTGGGAGAAATGTTATAGGGGTTTTCCATCAGGGATTTGTCAGCAGCCCGGGGTAGATCTGTGGTCGGTTCATGGCGATAGGTCTTTTAAACGGGACTTAAATTGGGAGAATAGTAGGCGTAATACTAACAGGGGTATAGTGTCTTTGGTTTTGGATTGAAACTAACTGAATAGGTACTCCTCCGGCATGGGGGAAATACTGACTGCTGAAGAGTTTTGACTACCTCATCTTAATCACCTATTATAGCAGGCTATGCTATGACTAACGGGAACCATTCCTGAGAATATATATAGGTAATATTTTTATGGTCTAGATTAGTTTTATTTTTATTTTTGATCTATGTTGGATTGTGTCTAACTGAAATTGTATGTAAATCAAGTGTATGATAGAATTTGTGAGAAAAAGTAAGGCATAAGGTTAAATAATAATTTATTTATACAGTTTTTATGTACAGATATTAAAATTAACTTAAAATTAGTCGATAATTAACAATACTGTTACAGAAGTTTATCCTAAAGCTTTGGCTTGTCCTAGGACGCCGATGGCTGGTCCAGCCTTGATGATGCCATTTCTGACGTTGCGGCCAACTTTCTCCTGAAAAAGAAATAAATAGAGGATATTAGCAAAAGTCTATATAATAGTACAGGTCCAGTACTGAAAATGTGACTTCTAAATGGTCGCTATATTAAATGGTTTTGATGGTCTTCACTTTTAGCTTGAAAACAAAAGAGGGCACAAACGGAGAGCAAAAGTGGTATCCATAACGAGACTAATTATAGCTATTGTTCATTTACCAGTATTAAAATTTAAGGCTTTTTAGGGCTTTAAAATGCACCAAATGATGAGTCTTTGGGCTGGGAATCGAACCCAAACCTCATATTCAGAAGCTACGCAACCACTTAACCAAAGGACAAGTAACCTTTTGCTACCATGCAACCTCTTCAGATAACAAATGATTGATGCGAGACACAATGGGGAAAATGAAGACAAGCAGTGATGGAGTGATATCCAAGGACTGGCAAGCGAAATCACGGAAGGCAGTTTACCAGATGGGAGGATGAAATCAAACTAACAGCAGATCCTAACTGGAGGAGGGTCACACGAGACAGGAAGCAATGGAAGACGTTAGAGGAGGCCTTTGCAAACAGACACGCCGAGATCAGGTATATCTTATAAATATAGTTGTAGAACTACTATACAGTGAAAGTGTGAACCTATAGTTTCAGAATAAAGGGCTTATTATTATATTATTTTAACGTCTATGACATATCTCGAGACCCTCGAGGTCACGGACCTTTGGAAGGTGTAGGAGGAGGCAAAACCAACTCGCAGAGGCTCGATAGACGTTTTTAATCAAACGAGGCACCAATCGACGATCATCCCTATTCGCGCTTTGCAAGTGCACCCAAGGACAACCCCCGGTTGGTGAAAGACTATTGCAGGATATGGAAACAAAGATATTGGGCTATGGGTTTGGGTGGCTAAAGTGAACTGGCTATCTAGGACTATGGAAAAACTATGGCTCCTGACTGACCAATGTTTAATTATTAATAATGTAGACTACTGGGGACTAGAACAAAATAAAAATAAAAATCATGATAAAACTTACAAGTTTCTTGAACACCTTCCACCTGGGCTCTGGCGCCGCCGACACAGCGCACAGTGCAACCAAACAAGCGAACACGAACAATAATATGCGAGAGAAATTCATCTTTGAAATTATTATTTTTAGTTAAAATTACTATTTTATTGAATTCACGAAGACTTCTTCGAGTTGAATGATGTTCCAGTTTCAAAAGTCACGTTTTATATACTCGTAATAGTAAACTGACCAAGATGTTGTTTGCTGTCAACAAACCCTAAACATAGTCTTTATAGTGTTGCCTTAGAGATTATTTTGTTTTGACAGATGTTTTCCGGTGTGTTTACGTCAGTTTGTATTGATAACGGTCCGCGGCCGCGGTGTGTTGACTCCAGGGAACTCCCGATTCTGTGGGCTTAATGAAGTCCCACACACTTATATGGAAGTTATAGGATGAGCCAATTAATTTTGTATTTCCAGGTTTCCATTGGCGATGTTTATTACCGTATCGTAGGTGTCCCTTTGCAAGTCGAAGGCCTCGTGTCATGCAGCTAACAATAATTCACCAACTTGCTTACGATTTCAAACTATAATGAAGTCCTTGTTTCCGCACGTTGTTGTTTTCACCGTCAGCCAGTGACATCTAATATGTACATAGAAAAGTGCATTTTTATTAAATGTCTTGTTAGCCTATGCTAGCCCATAATTAAGGTGGGGACAGCTTAGCCCAGAATGTTAAAAAGAGGCGCCATTTATTTTAAAAAGCGATAATTATTTGAAGACCAAACATTTTTAAGAGAATCAAAAATAGGCAATCATCAGATCATCATTAGAAGACCAATAAGTTTTAAGAGGATCGATTAATATTTCCCGTAATAAGTTTTTATTAAGTCACATTAAGCAATAATTGCTGGGATCGATCTCAAAACCTGCAAGCAGATTAATGTTATTCTCCTCAGGGCCAGCACGACATTATTGTTAAAATAAATAGCTTATATTTATTCTACTAAAAACAATGACTGACATTACTATTATTAGTGTCTGTTTTGTGTTTCTATAGTGATATTTATAAACATAGACGCTCAAATATTCATGATTTCGAGGCAATGTTGTAATAAAAATGAAACAAAAAAAAAATTATTTTAGTTGTTACCAACTACAAGACATTTTTTTTTTTTGTTAAATATATTATTGTCATCCTATCTATCTATACAAAGGTTGATCCAATTCGAGGTTCCTAACTTTTATTTTAAAAAATACACAAAATATGACAATATCTTAATCATTTTTTTATTTCATTGAATATTTAGTGTTTCAAACGTCAAATGTTAGTTTGTAACAACCTCAACCCGTTAAAATTGTTCAGTTGTTCTACAGAAGTAACAATTCTGTAAGAACTGTGTATCGACTTTTGTATAGAGATGCATTTTTTTAACTAACAGCTGTTAAAATTATAGTGTTGCCATTAAAGGAACCTCAAATTGGCTCAAAAATCTACCCCTGGCGTGGTAAAAGTGGGGAGGATTTTAATGCGTGACTTGATTAATTGGAAACTCGAAAATAAGTTAATAACCTATTAGTGAAATAATGGAAACGTCCCAGACTTTTGAAAAATTAACCCCTGTGGGAGTGAAAAGGGGAATACAGTTTGTATGAAAAAAATCTTATTTCGTTGATCTATAAACTTGAAGCTTAAGGCTCGTGCAGACTGGCGCGACACGCGTCGTGCTGCCTGTTGCGCCCGCGATATCGCGCCAATCTGCACGAGCCTTTAGCCCGAATAAATTATTAAGATCATAATCATTAATTTTCGAAAACTACCCTTTAAGTATACGCACAATGGAGAGTTCCGTAGTGGGGATTAATTTATTATTAAAAACAAACTTAGCATTATAGTTGAAGATCCGGCTGAAATGATGATAAGTAAAGAACTATTTTATGTACTTTTTTTTAATTTAGGCTCAGTGGTTTCAGAGATAAGGGCGGGGGGAATGGTAAATTTTCATATATTTCCTTAAATTATTATATATTACTATAATACAATACAATACACAGTACAATATAATAACGCCTTTAGGATGCTGTTGGGGCTATCGAGATGCTGTAGTGCGTCTGGCATGTTTATGGAGGGTAAGATTGGTGGCTTTCATGCCATCATGAGAAAGAGAGCGGCCTCCATATTGCACCGTATCCGAGCAAGCTCCAATAGCATTCTAAAAGTAATAGCGGGCCGACTAGACAGTCCTTTTCTTGGGCACTGGGTTGCACTCCATGTGTCCAACAAATATGATTTGTTGAATGTTCTTATAATTTTATTTGTTGTGTTTTACTAACATAGATCTTAACTTAAGCATTTACCAACACAATTAAGGATGTCTTTTTATCTGAAATAAACTGATTATATATATAATGCATGATAAAAAAAAATATCTGTAGCCCTTTTTATTTCATTTGATATATGACAGGGTACAGTTTGCAAAACGTTTTTTTTTTAATTTTCTAATTTGCCTCCATTGTGACCCCCATATTCAAAATATTTACGATACAGTTATGATTTTTAGTCTGTTATGTAATACGGTTTGAGTCTCGATTAGTGCTTGATTAATGGCAGTTAAAAGGCCTCCTACAAGGTGGACCGATGACCTTGCGAAGGCCGCAGGACTGCGCTGGATGCGGGAAGCACAGAACCGGTCGAAGTGACGGTGCTTGGGGCAGGCCTATGTCCAACAGTGGACGTATTTCGGGTGAAATGATGATGATGATGGCCCTATCAGATGGGACTTTAACGTAACTGGTGGAATGTGGATGGAAACACCTCTACCCGATCGTCGTAAAATAGTTAAAGGCATGTTATATTTTTTTTATTTAATTAAATGTTGTGTTGCGTAATGCAAATTCTTTTACATTTTATTGTATAGATTCAAGTTTTATATCTGAACAGACAGCTATGCTGCTGGGGAGTTTGTTACGCCACTTCTTCTTCCCAGCTAAAGCACTAGGAATTGGTGAAGGGTGGGCGTTTTTGGGTGATTGTCTTATGTAATTTTTGACGTTCGAAAAGTGCTGATTCTCAGCCTAGTTTGAATAAATTACTTTTAATTTTGATTTTATATTTTTAGGAATATAATAACCCTATGCTTCACTCAGCCAACGGCATGTGGCAAATAATGTGCAGGTCATTATTCATTATGATCATCTGTTCAAGCAGGTTGCGTTATGACTTGCAGGTTCGGGGCCTTCATGCCCCAGTCTTAATTTGTGAATGTGAGAACGTTGTAGGCTTAATAGACTGTAGCTTTGTATTCTTGCATCTTCTATTTTGTTAAGTACTTGGTACTTGTTGATGGGCCTACACTGTCCTCCCATACCTATTAACACTGTAGCTTGAAAACAGAGTTTCTTGCCGGCTCTTCTCCATAGGAAACGACCAATTGGAACCGTGCACCTAGCTTCTGACGTTCCATAAGTGCCCATGTAGGTTTATGTGAAATAAAATATTTTGATTTTGAGTCATGACGTACAGTTGTCGACCACTTTATTCCTGTGCTTTTAATTATTTTATAGAACGTGCCGCTACAATGGTGACATTAATTTAACACACGGGTAAGACTAATGGCCAGTAATCATAAAAAATATAATAAGATAAAATAATTCATACATTGAAAAATTCAAATTTTCTAACAAACTAACTAATAAAGCTCTCTCTTTCCTTCAATTGAAGTACTATTTGCACGTTATTCGTTTTTAATTTCATTGCTGCGATGTTATGATCCGTGACCCTGGCAAATGACCTCCATGCTACAGTTCTTTAAGGTACAGGTTGGTCCAAAATGCCATTTTAGAAAGTTGTTAATAAATCAAAAAATAATACGTTTACTGAAATAAAAATATCTTCATTAAAAAAAAACGCGTGTTAAATTAATTTCGCCATGAAAGCGGCATGATGTATTAATTTTTTTTTTGTTTTACTATTCGAGGTAGCCTGATGCACGTGTTTCTGTGATAATAAAAAAATATCTTTCTTTCTTGTACTATATATTCCTGCATGCAAAATAAATATCCTAATGGTTAATAATTCCAGAAAAATGTAAATATTGTAATTGTTTTTTATGGTGTACATAATAAAGAGTATTCTATTCTATTCTATTCTATTGTTATAACCTGGGTTTCTTTGCTCATGTGCGTGTTTCATAACATTGTGTAGGTTTTGTTTGTGCAGAATAAACAAATTTTCTTTCTTTTTCTTTCTTTAGAATTTCAACTGTATGACAGAATTTGTAAGGAAAAACAGACATTTATGTTTAAATTTAATAATAATTTATTTTTACAGCATTTTATGTACAGATATTAAAACTAACATAAAATTAGTCCTTAATTAATAATACTGTTACAGAAGTTTAACCTAAAGCTTTGGCTTGTCCTAGGACGCCGATGGCTGGTCCAGCCTTGATGATGCCATTTCTGACGTTGCGGCCAACTTTCTCCTGAAAAAGAAACAAATAGAAGATATTAGCAAAATCAATAAGATGTAACAGGTTGACTGCTGAAAAAAGGCTGTATTGAATAGTTCAAAATAGATCAAAAGTAACAAATGGGCTGGGAATCGAACCAAAAACCTTATGTCCAGTAACTTAGCAACCACTGAACCGAAAGAGAAGTAACTTTTTACTACCATGCACCTTCTTTAGGAGATCACAACTGTTTACAAAGTATCAATATGTATTGGAAAACTGGGGAACCAAAAAAACTTACAATTTTCTTGAACACCTTCCACCTGGGCTCAGGCGCCGCCGACACAGCGCACAGTGCAACCAAGCAAGCGAACACGAACAACAATATGCGAGAGAAATTCATTTTAGCAATTTATTTTTTTAATTCAAAGTATTATTTTATTGAATTCACGAAGACTTCTTCGAGTTGAATGAAGTTCCAGTTTCAAAAGCCTCATTTTATATACTACTAAACTGACCAAGATATTGTTTGCAGTCAACGTACTCAAAATCACACAAACATAGACTTTATTGTGTTGATATAAAGATCAGGTTATTGTGTGAGATGTTTTTCTGAGTGTAAATGTCAGTTTGCATAATAGCGGTTTGCGGAGTGTTGGCTCCTGGGAACTCCCGAGTCTGTGACTTAAATAAAGTAATATATAGACGATGTATTTTATCGTTCTATAAATGATGGCTCACAATTTTGCGAAATTGATTGGCGCATACCCAAAAAAGCATGTGTTTAACAGTAATTTTTTTTTTTTCCTTTATTTTCTTTATCTAAAATAGAGGTGTCAATATGACCTGACAGCGTGACTTGTATTCATTATCGTACAAACGTCATAAACATCATGCATTATCTCTATGTGCGTTAGGATCGGAAAATTATATCTCGGAACTTATAAAACTGCGCATCAGTTTGATGACCTAGTGAACTCAGTCTGACGACAGCTTCACAGCTGTCTTGGCATGAGCTACTTGATTCTATCAAAGAAACATGATGACGGAGGGAGTTTATTGTGATAAATTATAATTATTTGGGTTAAATTGGTTTTAACAAACACTTTTACACGTCAAAAACATAATGTTTTTTACAACTAGATGAGGTTGGTGTTCCCTATTTTTCTACTTTGATAAGAAAAATCGAGGTCACAGTCTCTTTTCAAAGTCCATACGTTATCTTGGTCAGATCATAATGAGGTCATAGATTAGTGTCTGAGATGATCTCTTGGGGTTAAAGATGATTAAGGCTAGGATGGGAGAGATGACGAGGGAGCCTCCTTCGCTAGCATTACTGCTTCGCAGAAGGGGGTGACGGCTTCCCATGCACTCTCGAACCGAACCATGGCCTGAACCAGGGCCGGACGCGAGAGATCGCCGCCGCCGATCGCCTCCGCGAGGACACGGCGGTGCTCCGCCCAAGCCGGGCAGACCTCCACCGTATGCTCCACCGTGTCCTCCGGGCGCTCCACACAGTGGCGACACCCGGGCGTTTCTTCCCGCTTTATCCTGAACAGGAACTTCCCGAAACAACCGTGTCCGGTGAGGACCTGCGTCAGGCGGAAGGTTAGGACGCCGTGGCGCCTCTCTAGCTACTCCTCAAAGAGAGGACTTATCGCCACAATTTTGGTGTGCCCAGCGCTGGGTTGCGACAATCGCACTCTCCATGTCGCCATGAGATCCTGCCGGAGCTCTGTCCGCTGTGCCGTGATTTCTCGCGGCAGCGGAGTTTCACCCCGGCGTTTCGCCTCCTCGCGCCACTCCCAGATGTGCGCGAGGACTTTTAACATGTGACATAACCTCGAAATGTTTGCAAGTCCCAAACAAAAGAAGGAGCAGAAAATGTATCAGAAACCCGACAACAACCGTTGGGCTACTGCCCGCCAACGACGACTGCCCACCAGACACAGCACCCGTGTGGTTGCAGGATCCTCCCATTTTAACGGAGGATAAAGAACTTTCCTTCCATTTCCTCATAGGTATCTCTATAGTGTATTAATTGGCAGCAAACCACAAGATTACTTTACAAACAACAACGTGTTTATAATGCTAGCTTCTGCCCCCGACTTCGTGTAAAAGTTGTTATAACATAAATTATTTCTTTCGAGTATTTTCTTATCTTGAAAGCAGTGACCCAGTGGTAACAGCCTAGACTTACGACTACTAGGTCGTGGGTTCTAACCCAGACAGGAAAACGGTGAAAGAAAACAACGTGAGGAAACCGGCATGTCCTAGAAACATTCGAAGACATGTGACATCTACCAACCCGCACCGGACCCGCGTTGTGGATTATGGCTTATGGCCCACTCTCCCTCACAGAGAGGAGGCCTGTGTGCCAGCAGTGGGAACATTATAGGCTGATTATGTATATCTTAGGACACTCGGAAATGCTGTTGCTTCCCATTAGTCGCATCAGTATTTCAGAAGATTACAGCCTACATTCAAACTCGCAAATTAATATTATTAGTATACAACATGTCCTGGAATTAACGCCTACCTCTTATGATTGTGGTCATTGTACTTATCATTATGAACAACTTTTACTGTGGGACCAATCTTAGTTTGCACTATTCCACAAGTACGCACATCATTTGTGAGTAGATTTTGTAACTACTTAGGTCCGACTCTTTACAATAAATTTAACAAAATATGCTTGATCTACGGATTATCTAACTTTAAGTGTAAAAAGATTCCACGTTCATTTCTTCAGAATAAAAGCTATGATGAAACAGAAAATTATCTCAGTAAGTGACCGTGACAGATCAAATATTACCTCACACGACTTCAATGATACGATACAGGAGAAATTCCTAGTGTGGGGCAACGTTTTTAAAAAAAAAAAAAAAAAAAAAAAAAAAAAAAAAAAAAAAAAAAAAAAAAAAAAAAAAAATGAAAACAAACACAAACTCTCTTTCACTCATCACACACACAGACATATACACACCACCAACAATACAATCATTCACACACGAACACACACACACACGCACATATTCAATTATTTAAACTTTGTTGTAGTATTATAAAATAAAAAATATAATTAATTGTACTAGTTTATTGTATCTTTTTGTAAGGGACAGGGACTGCTATTTCTTAATACAGGTTATTCTATAACCTAGCTAGGATAGCAGAACTTCACCCACCAGATTGTGTTTGACATGGTACAAACTTATATGTATACCTACTTATATGTAAACTTCATGTACTACAATCTCCTTTTTTATGAAATAAATTTACTATTTATTTACTATTTAAATCTCAAATCGCGAAAAAAAAATCAGCTGTTCCCTACATTTAAGAGCGGCCAATCCGACATACTTTTCATACAAACGCTCGTACGTGATTATGGCGTTTTAACACATGTTTCTTTGAAATTTTTGAACCAATAGGTATCTTGTGCACTATATCTAGGTTTCTATGCAAGCAAAAAATAAAAATTTTGAAAAAAAAATCAGTATAAGCCTGCAAAAATCTGCTTATTGCACAAATTTTACCTGAACTTTGGCCATTCATAATGTACTCATAAATTGTAAATGTTAAGAAAACATTCCAATAGAAACCTTGCAAATGTAATGGAGATTCTAAATGACCAACATTTATTTCACAAACTGGTAAGGCTTACTCAAAAACACGTATTTCCTGGAACGAGTTTTATGAAATTTCCGCACATTATTTTTCGTTCCATGTTATCGCGTTCTCACTCGTTTCGCGTTTTTTTTTTTTTTTCACATGCGCTGGATAAAACAACAAAATTTTCGACCATGCTCGCGTTGACGAAAGACGGACCGGGAAGGCCCCTCTTAAGTTCTAATAACTCGTCAAAATGTAGGAACAGCTGGTTTTTTTTCGCAATGTCAGGTTTGGTCCCGTACTAAAAGTTCTTCATAATGATGTGTACAATGGCCCCTTAAGAGGTTCTACGTTAATTCTGGATCTTGTACTGTCTGGTTCTACATGTTGTAAATAATCAATTTATTAAAAAGTAAAAATGAAAATAAAAACAGAAAGAACTAGAACTATTTCTATGAAAAAATTTAAATGGTTCTATTAACATGCATATAGAAGCATATCCTTGAAATTCAGATGTTTCAAGTCAATATTTTGTGTTTGTTTGACATTGAGGCCACAGTACATTTTTCTAGGGAAAGAACCTCATGACTGCGAATTTGTTATCTACAGCAGTTAACAGCTGTTGACACAGACGCGTTAATAGCCGAAATAATTTTCCTTATTTTTAAAACTTCATTGTTTAATTTGTGAAAAGTGATTCATCGGCGAGTTCGGTAAAGTACCTTGGAGTGCGGTGTGTTCAAAATTACATGTTTTTTTTTTATATCACATCTCGCATGTTAACCTAGGAGGTCGTCGTCTGCTTAACCGGAGTTTCCCGTGGGTGCCTCATTAGATTAAGGCCTCCAGCCAGGGCATAAACTAAGCGACTACACGCTAAGGGCACCCCCTGTGGGGTACGGACCTCGGCTTAGGGCGTCGCTAGGGGACGACAGCAAGGGACAGGCTGGATCGGATTAACGATTAATATTATATGTTTTTATTTGCATGCTATGAGTACAAACTCATGCTATTTTTGTTTGTGATGTTCTATATTTTGTCACTTTTACATTAGCACCGATACAATTTAAGGACCTTTTGACGCTCAAACGACTTTGACAGGGGGCCGCTGTTGGTAACATTTGTGCAATAAGGGTATGACTGCTTTCAAAAATATACATGAATTATTTCTACTTATTTTTAAGGCTGTTACTAAAAAAACGATTAGTGAAAAATATTATAAAATTAGTGGAAAAATGGAGAAGTTACTCGCTTTTGAAATTATTATTTTACTAACCTCACGCAAAACGATCATTGTACTGAATGGCGCAAAGTAACTAATGGCGTTCCTGTGTTGTGAAGTCAGATTGCAGCAGTGCTGTCTCTGTCTACAATAGACTTTAAAACGCATACAACTCCGGCATTTTTGAGATATTGAAACAATTTTTTTTTTACCGGGGCTTAATTATTTTAATGTTGGTTTCGACGAAATTAAATTAAAAGAAAACAGTCAAATACCATAATGTTTTGTGAAATAACACTTGAAATGTATTAAACAAACAAGATGGCGGCGTTGGTTCCAATTTTTTGGCGCCAAAATAACCTTATTATACCAACAGACATTTTATTTCTATAATAAAAAAATGATTCTTAAACCTAAGCATTGCGTCTATAGACATTAGATTTGAGTACTAGATTGTTGATTAAAATCTGCCCACTATGTAAAACTTGTACGTACTTGTTTTCTATGGGAGTGATTTCATGAAAAGGGACGGAAGTGTGTAACAGGAATTCACAGCTTGAGCATGGAATAAGCAAGTACTTTTTAATAGCATGGAATTAGCGGTTAGTCCACTCTCGGCCCCTCGATCCCGAATAAATAATGTGTCCACTGCACCCCAAACTATAGTTTATTCTCGACCCTTGGGGTTCGAGGGTGGATTTTATTTTTTAGCCCAGTTTCTTCTCGACTCCCAAAGTACAGTACCCTATAGTTGCATATTATTTAACTAAAAAATCCACAATATAATTTTTGCGTTCAGTAGCATTTGCGTTCTAGTTGTTATCAAGTGATTGGTGCATGCACAAGGTCTCTTTGCAAACATGTATGATATTCCGACTACCTAAGTGATAGTAGGTTGCATTAAAAATGTATAACTTTGGGAAGTTACGCTTCACTTTTCTCTGGGGAGAGGAGGACGTCTATACTGCTTCTGGAATACCATGTCAAGAAAAAGTTTAATAACGGAACATCATATTGGCGGTGTTTAATAGGCCTACATGCCACGAAACTGTGACAATATTAGAAGTGGACTATTATCAGTATATTCTCTAATATTGCTCTTTTTTTTTTTTATCAGTTCCTGAATTTTGCCTTTAGTCTGTACCTTACTGTACCAAAATATTAGTTTTAGGTATTTACCGAACTAGGGGTTAAAAGTGGATGAGGTATGCCTGGCCTTTGTATGAAAATCTAGCTTCGACCCCAGGGGTTTGAGTGTGAACTATGTTTAAGGGTTGAGAAGAAACAAATAAACAAATCTTTTTTTAGGGGTCGAGGGGCCGAGAGTGGACTAAACAGGAATTAGTAAGTACTATAAATATAGATTGTAAATGGAGGGAGTCATTTTTGTTACTGCTCAGTTGCTTATTACCAAGGTGAGATGTCAGATGTTACACATTACACATCACATTGTAAGACTCGCTCGTTTTTTTTTTTTAAGTTGGTCTTACACATTCTGAAAAAACTTAGACTTGTAATCTAGGCTTATTAATGATTTTAGGACAGAGAATATTATAGGTATATTCACGAAGGTAGATAGGTTCCTAACTATCCCTAGCCCCCCTCCTGGGCTCGAGGCTAAATGATATCAGCCGCACGGGTCGGTCGAAGGGTAAACTATGGTTGCAGCGATCGGTTCGTGGATGGGTGACCATCAAACCCCTCCGTAGTCAGAAGCTAAAAAGTCTGACAACCAGACTTACCAAAAAGTATCGTGTTACCCAGTTACTGGGTTGCAGTGGTTAGATAGGCTGTCGCTTCATGTAAAATACTGGTATTCAACTACCCACCCTACCAGTTAGACTAATATTCAACTGCATCCAGTTAGACATAAATTGGGAAAAGGCTTGGCAGATTAATTCCCGTAGGTATGCCAAACTGCCAATACAAAACTGCATATCAGGGGCCCAAGTCAGCTATTTTTATAAATTCAGTCATTCCAACACGATCCCATTGTCATTTTGCTAAAAGTTCGTAATCTGGTAAATTCATAATGGTCGATCATTGGTCGGTCAATGTTCTCGTAATATAATTGTGTTATTATAATGGCATTGTCGTATTGCCATTATTATAAAACCCATTAGTAGAAATGTCATTCTTTCGTCATTATGTACGAGCTTACCAATATATGCAATTTCTTTCAATGTAGTGCCAGTGGCCGACCATTGGAAAGTCATAATGACGCCATTATAATAGTAGATTACCAAACAAAATCAACAATTATAAAATCAATGATCGACCATTCTGCCTCTATTGTAATAGCAGACTTGAGGCCCTGATCTGCTGCATTAATAATATAGAACCTTAACAGAACAATAACATTACATGCGACGTTAGTTACATACACACACACACACACACACATACAAATCATTGACGGGACTGACCCGCATTATTCATGCAGCTAATATTATTACTACAATTCACACGAACACAAACAGTAGTAAATTCTTTAAGAGTGAGTAAATCGTATGTTTAATTACGTTTTCTTATAACATAATACCAAGCACGGGGAATGACCTGAAATGACTCTTTGTGTGAACTTCATCTGCGTGGTATTGAGGAAAAACATAGTTTGTAAGATAAATGGTAATATAAATCATTGATTGGTTACTGTTGAATCATTAATTTATTCTATAAAAAAATAGAAAGTATTTATTTCAGGTAACCAAAAAGCACCCATACAGCAACCAGAATACATAAAAGACACATACACACACATAAAAAATACACAAAACAGACATATTATCGGACACAGCTAGCAACATGCCTGCTACAGCAGTGTCCGATATACGGGCAGTCAAATCTCCCGGCGATCATCGCCAGCACTGTATTGGAGCTGCCCCGCACCCTGCGCACCAAGGCGCTATGAACGTTATTTATGGCTATGGTTTAGTCGGTGTGGTCGTAAGCACGACTATGCAATAATGATTAATTTAAATTAAATAAAAATAAAAGGTTTTTCTAATGTTACTAAATAAATAAATAAATGTTCATATTTATAAAACAATAACAATTAAAAAAAAAAAAAAAAACAATATTAATTATAACAACTAAGTAGTCAAATAAAAGCCCTCATCCTCTCTCCTAATTTTGCTGTGCCCGACAGGGTTCACAATGATCATAATTCTGTAAAACCTACCACCTAAGTTCACATGTGGAAGCAATAAATATATTGAGTATTGACTGCTAAACCCGGAGGTTCTGGGTTCGATTCCTGGGTCGGGCGAAGTGTTATTTTTTGGTTTTTTTCATTAAGAATTTCTCTGAATCAGCCTGAGTCTGGATGAGTGGGACGGTTGACGGTAATAGGCTCGCCCTCTATTACAGAAACTTAATTGGCGAAATGTGGGTATACTATTAACACACCATTGGTCAAACCTTTGGGGAATACAGGCGTAATGTTAATGATGTTAATAATAATGATGTTAGTTTTGTGTTATGAATGGAAAGCATCGTGAATGATGAATGACTAAAAGCCCATTCATTTAAATAAAATATATAGAATTTTGTGTTACTTTTTCAAAATACTATGTTAAAAACACGCACATCGTAGTGTAGTTTTTGTCCAAAATCCAGCTCATTACTACTTTGACAATACATGACTCGTCCTGAAAGGCAGATTCTACAGAACACTACGTGCTAGGATTCTTGACTATAGTATCTCTACTTCTCATGGTTTTGGTTACCCGCAGTCCTGCCTTGCCTAGCCTAGCCAATTGGCCCTGTAACTTTAACCTATCCGAGGTACAGGGAAGAAGGCCAGGCTAGATGATGAATCCCAGAAAGTGACGTACAATATGAGAATCTTATTTAAAAAATCTGATATTCTATCTTGTATTAAACCCCCTCCCTCCAAAATCAATGTACCCAGAGTTACTAATTAATATGGTGACAGAACCCTAAAAAAACGAATACCATATTTTTATTGAACAGTCTGCCAGCTGACATAGGGAGTGAAATGAATAAAAATAGTTTTAAAATACATTACAGATACATTAGTTAGAGTTACGTTAAAGTGCTACTTACCTATAAATAATAATTAGATATAAGGTAAAAAGTTTATTGAATGTATAGAGGCTCACCGACCCACAGTCAAACCAGTACTACAGTTTTGTGGGGCTTAGTATATAAGTTGTACTTACCATAGAGAATAAAGATAAATAAATAATAATAATAATCATCAATCAAATCAAAATCAATCAATCCCTTAATCCATCTAAAGGTTGTCTTTGAAAGATCGCTTCTAGCGATAAGACCGCCCATTGTGTCACCCTATGTAAAAGTTCTACATTAAATTTATATCTGTCATGTTTATGTTGTGCATATTTGAATCTATTATATTTTATTTATTACGTATCACGGGAAGAACCCTCACCATTTGTTACCTCTGCCCTTTATTTCAACGAAGCCATTAACGCTTACTCATTACGATGTTAGATTTCATAGTATTTGATCTTTCCATTTTTTTTAGTTGATGATCGGGTATTTTATGCTAGTCTGGGAACTCTTTATCCTCATTTAAAACAACCATTAGTTTAGTTTTCATAATCATCACTTTAGCCCAAAGATGTCCATTGCTTGACAAGATATTATTATCTAAGGAAATGATTAGTTTACTTATAAAACTTAACATCACGCCTTTTTCCACCGAAGGGTTAGGTAGAGGTGTACCTATTATAGTACACCCACATTACGCCAGTTACGTTCAAGTCCATGTAGTAGAGAGCGTGTCTATTGCCATCAAACGGGTACAAATCCAGACTCCGAGCTGCGGCTGAGAAATGCCTAATGGAAAATCCCAATAACACTTTACCCGACCTGGGAATCGAGCCCAGGACCTCGTGCTAAGCAGTAGCACTTTCAACCACTAGCTCAACGAGGCAGTTAAAAAAATGATACTTAAGATGATATTTTATTATTTTTGGGTCAACGATCTTAGGTGGTGTAGTTACCTGAAATAGTTATCAGTTTTGAAAACATTTTTTTTCAGTGATTCTTTGCAGTGAAAAAAAAAACGATTTGGCTGTCTTCGAAAAGATAGGGCAGACTCCACTGGGAGTAGCGCCCCACATTCCAACAGAACCATCTCATCTGCGCATAGTCTAAAACTCTAAAAGACTGATCGCATGATATAAAATAAAAAAATCTTAACTCACACGACCAGCGGTCGTTGACCCCAAAAAAAGTCATCGAATCAGTTTTTTTTTTGTCGATACCCATCATGTCTGTAGAGTTTCGCTATAATAAAAAAATATATAGTGATGTAGGAGGGACTTCATTAAGCTCACAGAAGCGGGAGTTCCCTGGAGTCAACACACCGCGGACCGTTATCAATGCAAACTGACATTTACACACGGAAAAAAGTTAAATAATCTTTATGTCAAGACAATAAAGTCCATGTTTGTGTAATTTTGAGTTTGTTGACAGCGAACGATATCTTGGCTAGTTTGGTAGTATATAAAACGAGAGTTTTGAAACTGGAACAACATTCAACTCGAAGAAGTCTTAGTGAATTCAAATAGAATAATAATTTTAATTGGAAATAATAATAAATTCTAAAAATGAATTTCTCTCGCATATTGTTCTTCGCTTGCTTGGTTGCACTGTGCGCTGTGTCGGCGGCGCCGGAGCCCAGGTGGAAAGTGTTCAAGAAACTTGTAAGTATTTTGATATTTTCTATGTGTTTTGTTTTTAATTTACTACCAACTGGTATAGTGAAACCGCCTAGATAAGGTGTAAGCTTGTAAGAGATTGTCGTCCGTTTCGTCTAGTTAATTCAAGTGTGGTTATTACGAGGCTTTCGGTTCGATTCTCAGGCCAGGCACAGATATATGACTCGATTTAATAATAAAAAACCGTGAATGAACAACAGTAAGATTTTTTTGATTTTGTCCAGAAAAATAAAATGACACTTATCTAAACTTTAACTTCAGCCGAGTTAGGATTAAGTAAAGAACATTAGTGACCCCAGAACCGTTCAATATACTAAGCGAGCACTAGAAAGACTTTTCAGACTTTAACTAATATGTTCAATTTAATTTTTCAGGAGAAAGTCGGCCGCAACGTCAGAAATGGCATCATCAAGGCTGGACCAGCCATCGGCGTCCTAGGACAAGCCAAAGCTTTAGGATAAACTTGTAACAGTATTTTTAATTATCGATTATTTTTAACTAAGAGTGAAAGCGCGTTGTGTGCGTGAGTTTATATTTTTATTTATGTTATAAGTTAGTATTTTTTAAGTATCTGTACATAAATGAATGCTGTGAAAATAAATAATTTTTAAAGTTATGTATTTTTTTCCTTGAATGAAGAGATCCGCAGGCGAACAAAGGTAACCGACATAGCCCGAAGAATTGCCAAGCTTAAGTGGCAGTGGGCAGGGCACATTGCTCGCAGAACTGATGGCCGATGGGGCGGAAAGGTTCTGGAGTGGTGACCGCGTACCGGAAGACATAGAGTTGGAAGGCCTCCTACAAGGTGGACCGATGACCTTGTGAAAGCTGCGGGTATCCGCTGTGCTTCCCACAGAACCGGTCGCAGTGGCGGTGCTTGGGGGAAGTCTATGTCCAGCAGTGGACGTCTTTCGGCTGAAATGATGATGATGATACTTTCCGTTACTTAGTTATTTTGTTTTTAGAAAATGATTTAATTAAATAGCGCTGCAACGATCTTTTAGAGCCTAAATAACATTGACAGGGAAGCGTTTTTGGATTTATATTTTTTTTGTGTATTTCTGTTTTCCTCCAGATTGAAGTATCACAAAATACTTAAAGTTGTATAGTAGTGTTTTATTATTCTGTTTAGGCACTCTGAGCTTACGCGGATTCCTTATCAAAGATTTTATACAGTTCGAGCTGTATAATTACGAGCTGTATTATTACTAATATTATAGAGGCGAAAGTTTGTGAGTGTGTGTGTGTGTGTGTTTGTTTGTTACTCCTTCACGCTCAAACGGCTGGACCAATTTTGAAAAAAACATTGTATGGAGAGCCATATGGAGACACCCTGGATTAACATACAGGCAAATTTTTGTTCCCACAGGATCGAGACTTACGCGGGTGAAACCGTAGGGTGCAGCTAGTAATTCATAAATCACTCTTACAAAGACAAAATATTTTTTTGACACTCTTGTATGAAACTACAAACGAGCTCTAAGTTCTAAATAGGCTGGCACATTGATGTTGAAAACGCTCGCGTGCTGCTTGGGTTATAACCCATTATATAATACATAATGCATAATAGCATTGCATAATGTTTTCCAGCATTTGAAACATTAAAGGCTGAATATGCTAAGCTGCAGAGGACACATAATGGTCACAGGGGGTCTACTCCGAAGTGCTAAACCGAAGTTCCGGCCGAATGTTCGGCCGTTTTATAACTTCCATAGTTTCCTTTCTGACTTTGAATCCTTACCCGACTTCAAATCACAGTTTTGACTTTGGCTTATCTCTTCGAATGCCTTTTTTTCCGGCGTAGTCAGCGATAGTTAGGCGTAGTAAAAAACGACCGAACATTCGGCCGATACTTCGGATTTCTGTTCGGAGTAGACCCCCAGGCCTCGTCTCTTCGAGAGGGAATGAGCTGTAATCTACAACGCACAGTGCGGGTTGGTAGATGTAACATGTCTATAATTAATTAAATTTTTAGTTCTAAGACATGTCGCGCGGTTTCCTCACGATGTTTTCTTTCACCGTTTTGAGAGCAGTGGGGATGATATTACTATTTTGTTTTGCATTGTTTACGATGTGGGTAGGTAATGTTATTCGAGAGTATGTATGTCTATTTGTTTGGCACGCTCTGTAGCCTAAACGGCTTGATGGATTATAACATAATTATGAGATGTGGTTAGATTTGTCTTAATTGTGAGAGTGACATAGGCTATAATTATCATATTTACTTATATTGCATCTGAAAATATAAAAAAGGGAGAGGAAGGTTTTTTAAATAAAATACAACAATATTGGTACCAAATAAAAGCTGCGAAAGAGTCAATTCCAACTATAAAGTTATTATAACATTTTTATGCTATCATTTCGACACAAACTGAGGAAAAGTGCGTTTCAACTCGTTCTGTAATAAAAATAAAAAGCTTGAAATAAAACAAATTATTATTAAACATATTTATAAAGCAATGGATTATAAATTTCCTTCAAAATCCTTTGGATTGTGAAAAACGTGTGTTAAGCAATTGGGATGCTGGGCCGGTCATTTAGATTTCCATCAACACGCTAAGAAGAAGATAATTTTATCAACTTTTTAAATTTTTTTAAAGAATAACGCAATGCTTTTAATTGGAGGCTTTGTGTTTGTTGTGTGCCTAATTTATTACTTACATAGTGTGCGGGATTGATCCAGGTATAATTATGGGAATAATGAAAAATACGTTGCTTGATGTGAACGTGCCAGTTTATTGTAACACTTTTTACAGATGTAGGTAGCCGGTCGACAAACACAAAACATAACAAAATAAAACGGTTAGCCATAATCTACGTAGCCTCATCTAAACTGTATGCGAATTTCAGTAGGCGCTTGCGGGAACACATAGTTTTTAAGTTACTTGTAATACTAACACGCTATGGGCTTACGATGCCTGAACATTTTTTTTTTACTACTGTCATCAACATCAGTTTTTTTTTATTGCATTGATAATCATGCACGTGGTTGTGGGTTCAAATCCAGGCGAGATAAGTACCAATGTGACTTTTTTAATTCATATCTACTTTCTGAGTTTATCTTGGACATTACTGACATCAGTGCAGGATAAAAATCGTGAGGAAACCTGGGCTTATAGTTAACTAGCTTTTGCCCGCGGCTTCGCCCGCTTGGAGGTCGGAAATTATCCAACGGAAATGTACTATCGGAATAAATTAATCCCTTCTGTTATTCCAGGTTATTAACTATCTGTGTGCCAAATTTCACTAAAATCCCTTCAGCCGTTTTTCTGTCGTAGTAATAACAGAAAGACCGCCACCGTCAACCATAATTATTTTGTTACGCGTAATTTTTATTCTGTGATATCTTTTATAGTATTCACTAAGATAATTCACTAAATTCGGATTTGTTTGCAATTACCGAATCGGATTGCAATGCTTCCATTCACGATTCTGAAATTGTCCCACCGGGATACAATATACTTTGTAGCGACCGAGCGGATGGGCGAAAGCAGGGAGGCGCGTTTCTTGTGGCCACACACCGGTTCGAGCTGCGGCAAGTACGTGTGCCCGACGTATTGATAGACACCTGCGCGTTTGAAATGGTTTGTGCGACGGTACATTTGAATAGTAGATTTTTATTTCTGTGTTCTGTTATTTATATTCCTCCGGGTAGTTCTGAAAATGATTACATGATTCTGTTTTCAGTAATAGAAAAACTATGTACTAGATATAAAGAAGTTATTGTGTTAGGTGATTTTAATTTACATTCGTGTCCTACAAATGTGACTAATTATTATGAATGTTTCTTATCCTTTTGCGAATTCACTCAAAATAATAATGTACCCAATTGTTTAGGTCGTCAATTAGATCTGGTGCTGAGTTCTGGGGTTAGAGGGAAGGTGTCAGTAGTTGCGGCAGACGAGCCACTCGTGCCCGTTGACGTGTATCACCCGCCGCTCCAAGTGAGCGTGAATCTCGAGCCCGCGCGCGCCCCCCACCCCACCGATAGTGTCCCCGCACACTTGTCGCCCGCGGCCGAATCCGCTACTGATACAGACTCGCGCGCTAGTGCATGCGCACTCAGTAATAGACCGCGCTGGAACTTTTATAAGGCAAATTATGAATTGCTTTATTCTATGTTAAGTTCAACGGAATGGAATGATATGTGCGAGATGCACGACTTGGACGCTACATTAAACTTCTTCTACAGTAAAATGAACAGAATTTTAGATATAAGTGTCCCCAAGAAAAATCGTAGGGTAAAGTCACGGTACACTTATCCTAATTGGTACACGAGAGAAATAGTACAAGATCTAAAAACTAAAGCTAGACTTCACAAGACGTTCAAGGAAACAAAGAATTTAATTGTTTACAGTGAGTATTCTAAATACCGAGCACTTATTAAAAAAAATATTCATGCTGCGCACAAACTACATCAAACTAAAATTCAACGTCAGTTTGCGAAAGATCCAAGGTCATTCTGGCAATACATACGATCTAAGACCAGCACGGCTAACAGACAAACTATTATTAAGGATGGTCAACACTTAACGGATCTTGAATGTGCCAAGCAATTTGCGATGTATTTCGAGTCGGTGTACAGTAGGGAGCCACCAAAACTTGACCCGCAGGCGGCCGCAGCGACGGCGGCGGGGTCTATGAGTGGATCGCGCGTGCAACTAAACTCACTAAGTCTTAAGGACGTTAGCGCGGCACTGGACGGCCTTAAACCGAAGCGTTCAGCTGGCCCGAATGGGATACCAGCCTTCCTATTCAGGGACTGCAGTAGGGTATTAGCAGAACCTCTGCACTATATATTTAATATGTGTCTCCAATCAGCGACGTTCCCAGCTCGATGGAAGATAACGCGGGTTATTCCAGTCCCCAAGGGTAAGGCAGGACCCGACATCAGTGGATATAGACCGGTGGCCGTGTTGTCGACGCCGGCCAAGGTTTTCGAGTCTGCCATCCAGCGCAGCATGCAGGAGCAGGTCCGCGCTCAGCTATCGGATGCGCAGCACGGGTTCCGGCCGGGGCGCAGCACTGCCACCAATCTCCTTACCTTTATGTCACAGGTGGTGCCCGCGGTGGATGCTGGTGTGCAGGTAGACGCTGCTTTTGACTTCCAAAAAGCGTTCGACACCGTCGATAATGACATACTATTACGCAAGTTAGCGGAAATTGGTTGCACACCACATCTGTTGCAGTTCTTAGCCAGCTATATGCAGGGCAGACAGCAGTATGTAAACTGCGGCGGCTGCGAATCCGATCCGTATTACACCTGGTCCGGGGTGAGTCAAGGAAGCAACGTGGGGCCTCTGGAATTCATTATAATGATAAACAATTTACCAGAAGTCGTCAAAAATGGATCTTGTTTGTTATTCGCAGATGACCTCAAGTTGCTGCTTGAGGTTAGGAAGGAGTCGGATTGCAAACGTTTGCAGGATGACATTGATAGGGTAGTGGAATGGAGCCATGAGAACAGGCTCTATTTCAACGTATCAAAGTGCTCGGTGATTAGTTTTACCCGCGTAGTAGTACCGATGCAACGAGTCACGCAGGTACGTGATTTAGGGGTTGTTCTCACTCCAGAACTGTCTTTCCGTAAGCATGTAACTAAGATCTGCAAAAAGGCATTTAGAAACTTGGGGTTTGTTCTGAGGCAGACGCGAGACTTTACCAGTATCACAGCCATCAGAGTCCTGTATGACGCATTAGTCAGGAGTCATCTGGAACATAGTGCTGTCATATGGGCTCCACATGAGGCTAAGTACTCAGTGATGTTGGAGCGAGTCCAGAACAAATTCACGCGCCACCTTTATAAAAACCTTTATGGGGTATACCCATTTTACCCTTTAATGTACCCCACTCTATTCGTACTGGGTATGGTGGGGTACAATCAACTCGGGGTGCGACGGGAATTTGCACTGGTGTCGTACATAGTGAAACTGCTCCGAGGCGTAGAGCACAACCCAGCAGTGCTGCAGCGGTTGTACTTGTCCGTACCCGACCGTTATGTGTGGAGGCGACGGCCCCCGCCACTCCTGATCGTACCATCAGCCAGGACCAACTTACTGGCCAAAACTCCTCTGACTCGAGCAATTCGCACCGTCAATTATATCCAGGTCGAAATTGATAATTATATTTGCATGTCCCTGGGGTGCATTCGCAAAAATAGTATTGTTTACGCTTTGTTACAAAAAACTAACTTAATAGGTATTGTATTAGTATTTTGTTGTTTAATTTTAAGTTTGGGTGTGTGACTTAGCTATTGCATTAGGTTAAGACCTGTAATGGTAGTTTTAAGGCAGTTAAATAAATAAATAAAATAAATAATATGATGTGAGCCCATATTTGAATCTGAATTCAATGTTCAATTTAAATAACATATTTTATTGGATAAGAATAAACATACTACCGGTGAAAATAGCTTCGGCTATAATACCTTATGACATTGTTATCAAATTCTGAAAGATAAAAACGGTTACTGTGGGTGTCCTTAGAAGATAGACATAATTATGCTATCGGGGACTTTTATGTTGAACTTTCAAGGATGTACAATCCTGAGGAACTTAAATATTATGTATCTCGTACGGTTTACGCAACTCACGCCAGTAAAGCTCCCAGTCGGCATGATTTATTCCGAGATCTTTAACAATAATTATCATTTATTATTTCAGCCAATTTACACAAAACCTTAATGTAATACAATATACACTAAAACCTTCCTAATGAATCACTCCGTCTATCGGTGAAAACCGTTTGGAAATCCGTAGTTTTTTAGTTAATCGCGTTCAGACACGCGGCGGACGACTTTGTTTTATAATATTCATAATTAAGTCGGAAATCATTATTATTTTATGAAAATATTATGTATGTAACGAAAAATCTACATAATAATATTTTTAATAAGATAAGCGATAGACATAATTTTAATACTACAAATAAAGATAAAATAAATCAACCGTTTTTCAGATTATCTAAAGTAAAAGTAAGTAAAGTATCTTTTATGGGGTACTGTGTTAAATGTTACAACAATATACTACCTTGCATATAAATACCTTGTGATATATTGCAATTAAATGAGAGAAAATTTAAAACACATATTAAAAGTACACTTTGTAAACAAGCACAAGTTAGAGGATTATATCCAGGACAGGAATGCTTGGAAACATGCTGGTCCAGCTCCATAGGACAATCTAGAGTCCAGACAAATTCAAACTGATTGCTATTTTATTTAACTGTATAGTTTGTTATTTTTATGACATTGATTTTACATTCTGTGATTACCTATACTCACACACTGACTTTTTTTTTTTTTTTTTGGAAAACATACTTTTACGATGTTTGTAAATATGTGAGCACCATGTATCTATCTCATAATTAATTTATTTTTCATTGATTAGTTTTTAATTATTTTTACCTATTATGGTATAGTAATTATATTCTAGGTGCATCGTCTTCACATATAATCATATAATTAACGTAATCAAACAAAATATTGTAAAACAATTTTAAAAGAGTAATGGTGCAGTTTCTTGCCCATTCTTCTCCATACGAAACTACCTTTTGGAAGGGGCAACTAGAATCAATTCTATTTTTTTTGTAAATTTTGACGTTCAAAAGTGCCTCATAAGTGCCTATCTGAAATAAATAATTTGACTTTGACTTTGAAACCCGTCTTAAGTGTGGTGATCAATGTTCGTGTCTTCTCTGTACAAGATGAGGTACAATACACACATACACATGCTCTTCAATGGGACAATATTATTGTTACTGGTGTTATTATCAGTAACACAACAACGATATCTACATCATAATAATTTCTATATATATTATTATCACCATCAGTTACGCCGAACTGTCTAAAATCCATGTAAATCTGACCGAAAACGCTAAATTGTGGAAATTAAGAGCAAATTAATGCTCAGTATAATGTGACACATAATATTATAAAGTGATCCCAAGTGGAATGAGTTTTCCTGATAACCCTGATTAATGAGCATAATAAATATGGCTTGCAATTTAAATGAGCAGTCATACATTTTGAGTCGTTTATGATGAAATGAAACATCGCGAGGAAACAGGCCTCCCAAACTTATATCGCATGTCAAGTCTAAGGACCAACTTAAAAGAGTTTTACAAAAACATTATCTCTCATTGTGTCCATAGAAAATGTTTTTTTTTTTTTTTTGTAAAATTTGAGATTTTTGATCTGAACTGGTGATTCTGGTGGTGATTTTATAGTTTGCTTAGCACAATTAAATTAAATAATAGCATTTAATTTTCAAAATTTGTAATCCATTGCTAGACGAGATCTACTGCCGACAAACTGTTTTGCAGTTTGGCAGACTTTATGTATGTAATTATTAATACAGATTTTGAATAAAAAAAAGAAAAAAAAAGGTATGTCCCAGAACAAAAAAATAATCGAAGACATCTACCAACCCACATTGGGCCTGCGTGGTGGATGACGACCCTCTCGCCGAGAGGAGGCCTGTTTCCCATCAGTGGGAACATTATAGGCTGATTATGTATGATGAAATGGATGAAACTGCTAGCAATTCTAGTGAACACAGTTTTGTTCGAGCAAAATATTGTGATAGTGGCCGGTTTTTTGGTACAGTCAGCGACCTGCATAGCCCAACCCGTCTTCCCCTCTTCTTCTTGAACAACCAACTTCCAAAAAAAAACACTATCAAGTGAAAAAGTTATTATTCACTATGAAGTGCTTTTTAGGGTTCCGTACCTCAAAAGAAAAAAAACAGAACCCTTTTAGGATCACTTCGTTGTCCGTCTGTCTGTCAGTCTGTCTCAGGAACGCGTAGAGGGACGCGTATCAAGTTGAAATTAATACCAAATCCGTAAGTCTATGGTCCCTTGAAGCTCTAATAAAAATCAAGCTTCCAAGTCAACGCAATAAAAAAATACGGCGATATAAGCGAAATTATTGCGACACATTTCGATACTCGCAAATAAATCAAAACCTATAAGGTACTTCCCGTTGAAATCCCCCCGGGAATCTTCCCGGTCATGAAATTTGGCAGGCGGCAAGATCTTATAGCACAAATATAGGAAAAAGTCTTAAAATTGTAAATTTGTAGTTTTATCACATAAATAAAATTACTAATATCTCGCACATAAATCAAAACCTATAGGGTACTTCCCGTTGACCTAGAATCATGAAATTTGGGCAGAAGCAAGGTCTCACAGCACAAGTAAAGGAAAAAGTCCGAAAATTGTTTTGTAGTTTTATCACATAAAAAAAACATTTTTTGCGATTACAAACTTAAATTTTCAGTTTATTGACCGTGGCGTATATCGATTTATGGGAGAACATGTTTTTCAACTACAATTTTAAGTTTGTTTTAGGGATAAATTCATCATAACTACGGAACCCTTCATTGTGCGTGGTCCGAGACGCACTTGGCCGGTTTTTTTTTGGTATTAGGTTGTTTTCAATCCAAAATGCAAGAATTATGACTGATCCAAGTTGGTTGTGGACACCAGCGTTTTTGTCTATATTGATGCCAAAGTTTGAAGTATCTACCATTATAATTATGGAAAAAGATTTATAACCCCCCAAAATATAGCATTTTTTCTTACAAAATTTCCTAGCAAAACAAAGCTGTTTCGCCACAATAATGTTACCAAACATTGTGTACCTACTAAAGATACCACTTTGATGGTACCTACTCGTAAAATACGATGGCAAGTTCCATTGGCGGTGAAGATACGACATCTAGAACCATTTCACTCCCTAGATTGTGATGTAGAATGAGTTAGTACACCTTATACAATGGAATATGTGCCTGTATGAGGCGATGCGATGCTATCAAGTCAGAGCAAAATATAATGTAGTTTAAAATAAGGACCTATGTACACTGCTACAAGGATGTTTGACGTTGACAGGGGCGTTGTTTGTAAACATTCGTGTAATGGTTTTGTAAAATGTCAGTTGGAATGTTTTCAAAAAACAAGATGGCCGTGTTTCTTCTGAATTTGGCCGCGCGCCAAAAGAACTGGGCCACAAGTCTGCTATTACAATAGTGTCAGAATGGTCGATCATTGATTTCATAATTGTTGATTTTGACAAGTTTGGTAATCTACTATTATAATGGCGTCATTATGACTTGCCAATGGTCGGCCACTGACACTACATTGAAAGAAATTGCATATATTGGTAATCGCGTACATAATGACAAATGAATGACATTTCTACTAATGGGTTTTATAATAATGGCAATCCGACAATGTCATTATAATAACACAATTATATTACGAGAACATTGACCGACCAATGATCGACCATTATGAATTTAGCAGATTACGAACTTTTAGCAAAATGACAATAGCATGACAATGAGATCGTGTTGGACTGACTGAATTAATAAAATAGCAGACTTAGGCCCCAGTACTATTATAGCGGTATTTGCAAAATTACTGTCTAAAACGCCATAACTTGTAGTGTTTCTTTTTGACGTGATTTATAGTCACAATCTGTATAATTAGCATGTTCAAACTTTGCTTAATGAAAATTGCCCTTAATATGGCTAAATTGCTGTTTTTGGGAAACTGTTAAGTGATACATGCAATACGTTTAGCTTAACCCATTAGCAGTCCTGTCACCACTGTGAGGATCGCCCGGAGGACACGGTGGAGCATACGGTGGAGGTCTGCCCTGCTTGGGCGGAGCACCGCCGTGTCCTCACGGCAGCGATCGGCGGCGGCGATCTCTCGCGTCCGGCCCTGGTTCAGGCCATGGTTCGGAGCGAGAGTGCATGGGAGGCCGTCACCTCCTTCTGCGATGGAGTGATGCTTGCGAAGGAGGAGGCGGAACGCGTGAGGGTAAGGCAAAATCAACGCCCTCGCGCCCCTAGTCGCCGCAGGAGACGCCCTGGGCGTCGGGAATCGCAGGCCGATTCCCGGCCACCGTAGGCGCGGGCTTG
Source organism: Tiliacea citrago (assembly GCA_963921375.1). Classification (NCBI taxonomy): domain Eukaryota; kingdom Metazoa; phylum Arthropoda; class Insecta; order Lepidoptera; family Noctuidae; genus Tiliacea; species Tiliacea citrago. The sequence continues at coordinate 3,177,964 of OY992802.1, forward strand.
CGGACGGTGAGCGATGGGTAGCTCGCCGTCCGATAAGGACCAAGCCCGGGTCGACGGCGCGTTGTGTTCCACGCGCGCCTCAAAGAGACGTCAGCACCAATTGACGGGGTCCGAAAGGGCCAATGCCTGCCAGGGTTACGAGCCTGTCCGAAAGGGATATCGTGACCCTGGCACACAGGCATCTGAAGGAACACGGGTGGGTTTTAGTCAGTAAAAGTCTGACACTCCCTCCCGCTCCACCCAGCGGGAGAAGTTATTTGATAATTTCCAAAAAAAAAAGGTATACCATGTAAGGTGATATATACATGGCGATTGGTAACTTTGTATCTCCTCTGCGGACTATAAAGTTTATAAGTAATAAAGTTTATTCATCAAAAAGTAACACTACAATGTGACATATTTGGTGAGCCACAAACTAAGCATCGCTTGTAGATTTATAGCTCAAGAGTGCGTATTTTAAAAAGTTATAAACGAAACTATGAAAGGTTTAAGACCTAATTGCTACAACTGAAATAAGCGAATTACCTACAATGTAATAGTTATATATGATACTAGTGTGGTCAGTTGGTTTTTACAAACGAGTAGACGTATGTAAGCCCGAGACGAACTCGAGGGTTTCACGAGTTTGAAAATACCAATTTCTGCTCGTGTGTCATACAAAGTTTTTCAACACATTTGCGAGGAAACAGTACAATAGGTAATGACACAAGCCATCTAAACATTTTCAGAGAATTATTAAGTATTTCTTCGAGTCTTCCATGATATTCAATTATTGTAAATCAAATAACGCACTCGCGATTTTGACGGCAAGAGACGATTTTCTGCAATTTGCGCCTCATTTAAGATAATATCAGATGGAGTAGATTCCATATTAATATCGGATTCCTCGCTTGAACTCATATTATTATTTTGTTTTTAAATGTTAGTCGGAAAGACACAACAATCTTTGAAGTTTATAATATGAAAATGGCGCGGATTTGCAAGTGGCGTGTGCACGTGGTGAAAATTGGAACTTAATCTTTCGTCTCATTATCTCTTTAGTATTAAAGAGAGATAAACGTATTGATCAAAAGCGCTTCCAAGGAGTTTATGAAATTAAAAAAAAAACCGTAAAAGATACGCACGGCGCTGTACACACAACGGAGTATGCGGTAAAACATGTACTTAGGTGAGAGTACCTATTTTACCGCACATTCCGTTGTATGGTGCGTAATTTTGAACTTTTGAACAATGTACACAGGGGGTCTACTCCAAAGCGCTAAACTGAAGTATCGGCCGAATGTTCGGCCGTTTTATAACTTCTTTTATAGTTTCTTTTTTTTTTACTTTGAGCCCTTACCCGACTTCAAGTCACAGTTTTGACTTAGGTTTATCTCTTCGACTGCCTTTTTTTCCGCCCTAGTCAACGATAGTTAGGTGTAATAAAGAAACGACCGAACATTCGACCAATACTTCGGATTTATGTTCGGAGTAAACCCCCAGGCTTCGTAAATGCATTTTTTGAGCAAATGTATTGAAAATATCTTTATTTTACTTTATCCTCATCATTGTCACGCACTGTACATCTTTGGTAACAAACACAGAGCACGGAGAATCCTCGGCGGCCGCTGCTACAGGCGGCATCGTCAACACTACATACAAACCAAGCGTGTCACCGTTTACTCGCATTACGAGACAAATGACGTACTGGAACTGACAGCTTCGAAGGGGTTCCTTATCCATGGCATAAAATTTTAAGACATTTAATATAATAACATGCCATAATTTTGTTTATCCAAACTATATTTACGCATAACATTATTTACGCATAACAGCTTAGGCATAATTATTTTAAGCGATAAACGATATTATCGGTGGTCTGTCACTCCTGACATAAATTAATTCATGGGAGCATTTAAATAAATCTAGGATTACCGCATTTGATTACCCACTGTATTGTTTCCTACGGTTGTGTAATTTGAAAATTACTAATTTAAAAATATTAAAATAATTTCATAATTATCATTATTTCTCTTATCATAATAATGTATAAGCATAACATTCAACATCATAAATATATTTATGCATAATGACATTAAAACATAATTTTATAGGGGGGTTTTTTTTATATTATTTTAGTTTTTTTTTAACAAATACGTATAATAATTAACTCCTACAACTTTAGACACTAACTACTACACGTTTATAAACAATATTGCTCTAATGAAATTTGTATATGTATTTGTATGTATAACATATTGACGGCACCTACTTAACCTACTTAAAATTGGTTTCCGTTATTCCCATGAATGTTTAAACCCTTACACTATTATGCTAATAGTCATTACGCCAAGTAACATTATGCGAATTATTATTATGTCACAACAAATTATCCTACAAGATAATGTCTACATAAACAGTATGTCAAAAACGATTATGGCAAAAAAAATTATACCAAAACTGTTATGCCAAAATATATTAGTAAAAAAAAAATATTATGTGAAAAGAAGGGATCCTCTTCGGAGGCGGTCCGTGACAGATCTTGTGCGATAATCGCACCTTCGGCGCACAAATTTTATTTCTACCGCGATCACTAGGCTCTGCCGGCGCGGCGGTAATTCCGTGCTCTGTGGTAACAGAAAAACATATCTTATCAATACTAACTTATCAAGCAAGCACGGCCATACAACAATTGCTTTCAACATGCAAAAAGAATTTTAGAATAAAACTCAAACCACTTAAACAGGAAAACATTTTCTCAGAAATATTTCACATCAAATCTTAGCGAATCAATATGTCTAGAAAGTTTAAATCTTTTATGAAATTTTGCATGTTTACGACCTCAGTCGAGCGGTTGCTGGTACAGGTGTGGGTGATAGGAAGAAATGTACATTTTAGCGCTCAGAGGCCCTAGTACAAACACGCGATGTATACGCGTGTTTGTACTAGAGCCTCTTTTGAATCGAAAATGTAGGGATGTATGTATGTATGCAATTTTACGAAAAGGACAATAGGTATCAGTCATAGATATAAATAAAGTCTTAAAACTAAATGATTATTTTATGCGAAACGAGTATATTCAATTTTAGAATCGTTCGATATTACATTACGTTAATTCCGCGCGTTCGTGCTAGGTCCACATGCTAACGAAATACAAGTTTTTGTGAAATTTGCATTATTGGAAAATTAAATTCTAAGGCCAATATAAATTTGTTTTTAGATTTTCAGATTTCAAAAAATTATTGATAATTGATTTTATCTGCTTTGGTGATAAAAGGCTTATAGAGGTATGAAGTAACAGGGTGTAAAGTTCACTCATCCTCCATAGAAAAGGGAGGATCCTCCGACCAGCCGGGTGTTGTGTCTGGTGGGCAGCTGACCGACGGTTGATGTCGGGACGTTGTATATATGCTAGTCGCGCAGCAAACTCTGCTAGCGCGATGCAGGATTTTGCGTGACGTCGCGTCAGTGTACGCGTAGTTCGCATTTGGCGATGTTAATGCCGCTACAGGCTACATACAATATCCTTAGGACATCCAATTTCCTTGTGTGACAAAGGTAACATAATATTTTCTCCAACCAAAGGACCGTCGCATCAAAATTTGCAATCTGAGAAGTAAACTGGTATTTATCACACTTTATAGAGGTGATGACGTGTATCTTAGAATACAAATTTGATAACATGGTTATATGAAAAATACTTTAAAAAATACGGTAGATATTTTAATATCTACCGTAATTTTTATGTGTAACATCGTTTCTCTCGCTTTCTGTGGGAGTGATTTCGTGAAAAGGGACGGAAGTGTGTAACAGGAAGTGACAGCTTGCGCATGGAATAAGCAAGTACTTTTGAATAGCATGGAATTAGTGTTCTCATGGAATTTGTAAGTATACTATAATATAGATTGTAAGCACAGGGGGTCATTTCTGTCGCTGCTCAGTTGTTTATTACCAAGGTGAGCTGTCAGATGTTACACATCATAAGCGACTACTGGAAGGCTCGCTCGTTTTTTTTTTAATGATGATGATGATGTACACATAAAACACTTATGCAATAGAGAAAAAATGTTAGCACAAAGATGCTGCTTATTTTAATTTGAGACCTGAATAAAGCACTTTATAAACACTTAAACCTAATTAGATGTGGGTAGTTCGCGAACGATTGAAGGAAATTAACTACTCTATTTCGCAAAATAAACATATCATTCAATCAGTAGTCATTCAAACGTGTCTATACTTCATTTAGTTCAGTCTCTCTTTTCGCTCGCAGTAACTGTGTTTCGATTTTCAAATACGCCAACCTAGACAAAAAGGTACAATACAACTAACTACTTAAGGCGATGATAACCGAATTTGAATGATTTTATACTGAAGATGACGTCTAAACGAGTAGTGTTAATAATTTGAAGAAAAAAAGAAGTTAAATTAGAGCATTTTTTCAATAACTTAATATACGAATATTTTAGATTATGTTTATATTACAAAGTGAAATTAATTTGTAAAGTTATGTCTAACGCGGATAAAAAACTGAGAATGGCGCAAAATCTACAAAGCGTATTTTTCTGAAACCGTCACCAATTTAAAGATAATTTAATTATTGATCTTTTAGTATACGCATTTTATTAAAATACTTTTTGTTTTGTGTATAATAAATTAATAATGCGTCAAATTGGGGACAGCGCTCCTTGATGGGTAAGTCCTATTTTACTGGCTGAACGTACGATACCTTGCGTGAGCTCAGTACAGAACACGCAAGCTAACTACTCAAGGTCACTGGCATATATCTGCGTCTTAATAAAAATAGTTTTGCTTAGAATTCATATTTCTTGGTTGCAGTCCTAAGCCTGTATTGAGATAGAAGATAGGTATAAACTGAAATATTGAAGAGCATCATTCGTGGTAACTTATCAATCACTCTCTCGTTATCATTTTTAGTATTCCATAGTCAACAAGGAACCTTTATAGTTTCGCCATGTCCGTCTGTCTGTCTGTCCGTCCGTCCGGCTTAGTACAGAGACGCTTAGTACTGGAAAGCTGTAATTTGGCACGGGTATATTATTCACGCCGAGAAAGTCGTAAAATAAAACGGCATGTATTTAACGCAGCGACAAATTAATCGGAATTTGGGATTAAAAAATAATGAAAGCCGGTAGCAAAAATAATAGGTTAGCAGCTACAGCGAAGTATTATTTTAAGTAGAAAGTAGCAGCTCAATAATCAGTTTTTAGCTTTATTTTAATTTAAACTGGCATCGAATTTTTGTTTTGGTAACTGAATTTACCAACAATAGAGGGGATCTGGCGCTCGGCGGCCGCTGCCGCGGCACGCTCGCTTGGCTCGCTCGCCTTCGCTTGTTAATGGTTACTGTTCTAACCTAACCTAACCCAAATGATTCAATAACAGTAGATGACTTTGCAGCGATTAAGAAATAATATTTAATCGCTGCCATGTTATTTTTTTTTGCAGCAAATAATTAGTCGCCCTTTAAGTTGTAAGTCGCCTCGAAAATTATATTCCAAATAAAACCATGAATAACATTTTTTTTAGGGCACCCTTGCACGTAAAATGGGGATGATATTTTTTTTCTCGTCTATTCCATGGTGTTGGGTATCGTTGGATAGGCCGTCTAAACATATTGTGTGTTTGTGAAACCCATTTTTCAATTCAGGTATCAGTTTGCGTAATATTAAGCTTAAAAGTGCTATTTTTTATTAGAGCCAAGTGCCCTAAGCCTGCAGCTAAGTAGGCTTCACAAGTTAACGAGTAATAGTCGACCAACTTAAAGGACACGTTTCACTTTTGTATAGGACTCCGGCCATAACATGTACGCTTTAGAAAGCCTAGGAAACGAACCCCTGAATACAATAATGAATGTTTTTTTTCATAATAACTAATTCTTTTTAGGCACTAAATAAAAATTTAAAATGTTTGACATTTGTCATGAGAGTTACGACCATCGACAGCCAGCCATGTTAGAGAGATGACGTTTTTCGTCCAGAAATACGTACAAATCTACAAACTACAAAAGTAGAATATATTTTTTTATCGATCACTTTCTTATTAGCTAAAAAAGTTGTCTAAGATGTCTAGAGCTATCTTATTATCTTATCTTAATAGCACAGAAATACATGCCTTTCGTGTTTATATAAATAACGTCTACGTGATATTATTATGTTATAATGTAACATGATTTCTGGACGAAAGCAGTATGCATGTAAGACGACGACGCCATGATCAATAGAATATGGAAATAATTTGAAAAACTATTGTTTTTTTGTGCCGAGTTAATCAGGGGAATATTCAGGAAAGAATATTTTTCCTCAATTTGTGGATTTTTTTCCTCTTTTTTCATTACAGTACACTTTATGGCCGAAAATGAAACATCTCCTTTGCAGTAGGAGAATTGACCGTGAGGTATATCGATGTATGCGAGAGAATATTTTTCAACTACAATGTTAAGTTTGTTTTTGGGATATGGAACTCTTCATTGTGCGTGGTCCGACACGCACTTGGCCGGTTTTTGGATATGGACTCGTTCTGTTTTGCTGAACTAAATGAAGTACTGAACTAAATGAGTGGACTGCTTTGTTAAGCGAAAAGATATACCTCATTCATTTCTTTTCGCTGACACATTTTGCACGTGTCTGAACCCAACCCTGGGGTCCTGGGTGGATTGCAAAAAGTAATTTCCTAAATAAATTAAAAACAAAGACACGAACATTTGTGCTATCCGTCCATCATGTCGTGCGCAAGCATAAGTAGAGCACAGACGTATCAGCGACTCTGGGGTCCTCCCCCCTAAGGGAAGGCCCCTAGGTAGTAATAGTAGGATATATTGTTATTCATTCAATTATATTTAATTGAAATTGCATTTGAAACCATAGAACCAGTTTTTATGAAGTATCTGTAATCAGTTCTATAAAGTATCTGTAATCAGTACAAAAGTAAAAACTTTAACATAGTCAACTTACTTTAATCGGAATAAAGTTCGAAATTTAAAAATGGCTCCATGTTTCAAGCCTGGGACTTGTTTTTATTGACTGGTAGTCAGCTGCCTAACCGGATTTTCCTGTGGTTGCCTCAATAAATTAAGGCTTGCAGTCAGGACATAAAACTTAAAAGCCCCAAGCCTGGCAATGAACATAAACCTGGTTTTGTAGACGGGAACAGTTATGGAAAGTCTAAAAGTATAGCTTACAACGTCAATAACAAAATATAACAAAGTTGCAATATTCAATGAACTAAAAACAAATGTAAGTCTTATTTTCTTATCATTTGACTATTCCTAAGACACTGGAAAACAATGGCTTTCTATGTAAAACTCTAAAATCCGTATTTATTCCCCCTGATATCGTCTATCTGTCACTCGGAATGACAGATGTTCTTGGTTTACTACCGAAATAAAATATACGCCGTAACCCTGCCCGGATATTTTGGGCCACACAACATTGGTTTACGTCCATCGTCCACAACGCTACTGAAAAAAAACGTGTTACAAACTCATAACACACACCGCAAACCGTATTTTGTACCAATGTTTGTTATTATTTAAAGTCTGTCATAGTCATAGTGTCACTTTATTTGTTTGTGATGTGCCCCTCGCTTTCTGTGGGACTGATTTCGTGAAAAGAGACGGAAATGTGTAACAGAAAGTGACAGCTTGAGCATGGAATAAGTAAGTACTATTTAATAGCATGGAATTAGTGTACTCATGGAAGTACTATTATACACCGTGGCATTTTAATCGTCTTACAACGGCAGCCCACTTCATGTATCCAATGACTACTAATCAATCGTGAAAGTTTTTTTTTTATTAACTTTTGAATAATAACAAATATTTATATTTTTCATTATGATGTATGACGTAGTTTGAACACCCTGTTACGAGCGTGGTGCGAACCTTGCGTGCCAAGGGCATTCAAAATTCTCGCACCGCGCTCATCATCAACAGGGTGTTTCAAACTATGTACATCATGCGTCTTAATTAATAATTATAAAAAAAAAATGCTGATATTTTTTTTTTTTACTTTCATAAATGATTAGTAGTCATTGGATACATGAAGTGGGCTGCCGTTGTAAGACGATCAAAATGCCACGGTGTATAGATTTTAAGTAGAGAGGTCGAATTGCGACAAGTGTGTGACTGGTAATAATCAATATTATAATAAATATTTCAGTATTTAGCTTTTATTACTGTATGACTATTTTATTACACAAACTGAAAGCTAGCACATGTCAGATTACTCCAGTGAATTCATAATTCGACTTTAGGAAAGCGTAGCATTACTTTTCAGTAACGTCGTGGACGACGGGCCTAAGGATAACGTACATCAGTTTAACAAAAGGGTAGGACGTATCTCACATCAGCAGACTGACGGTTGGCCTAAATGAAAAGTAGGCAGAATGATTAGGTTTAGAGGCAAAGCTAGTTAAGGATAAATTAGAATCTAATCCTATTTAGTTTTTGCTGACTAGGTTAACATGATGGAACCTACCTATCTACTACCTTTTTAATGTGAGAAGAAAACCATTCATCTACACTGCTAAGTACCTACAAGGATCTTTTGGCGCTCGAGTGACATAAACAGAGGGGCGCCGCCGTTGGTAAAAATTTGTGCAATATTTTTTTGTGAAATGTATTAAAAAAACCGGCCAAGTGCGAGTCGAACTCGCGCACGAAGGGTTCCGTACCATTATCTATAAAAACGGCAAAAAAACACGTTTTTTGTATGGGAATAAATATTTAATCCCTTAAATATTTGTTTTATTTTAATTTAATTATTTATTTTTAAAGTGAATATATAACTAAATATTCTGTGTATATTTCAAGCGTCTACCTGTTGCCGTTATCAATATAGACCAAAAAGGAGCAAAAAAATCACGTTTATTGTATCGGAGCCCCCTTAAATATTTACTTTATTCTGTTTGTTTCTATTTGCTGTTATAGCGGCAACAGAAAAACGTCATCTGTGAAAATTTCTACTGTCTAACTATCACGGTTCATGAGATACAGCCTGGTGACAGACGAACAGACAGACAGACGGCGGAGCCTTAGTAATAGGGTTCCCGTTTTACCCTTTGGGTACGGAACCCTAACAAGATGGCAGCGTTGGTTCCCATTTTGGCCATGCGCCAATAAATTCTTGTACAGCTATAAGTATATGAAAATTCGTCGTGGTCGTGTTGATGGCACAACTGTGAGTGACAGTTAATCTTGATGAATAAATCAATTCTTTCATTTGCTTGATGGCCCGTCATAAGAAAGGCAAATATGATTTTAACAATAATATTGGATTAGCAAATTACACTACACACAATTACTCTAATCAGTGGTTTGTATTGCTAATTCTAAAGCCTTTTTCGTTTAAACTATCTATTAAAATTAGTCTGTGTGGTCTGGTATTAGTAGGCGTTTAGTGGAAACGCCGGGAGGGGTCGCCCTAGGAGGACATATAGTGACCAAATTGGTGAAGTTCTTCAGAAAGGTCAGGTGCGTAGTACTCGCAATCGGCGTGCGTGTATGACCAGATGTATGAACGTGGGCGAAGCAAAAGGAATATGTAAGGAGCGTAGCAGGTGGCGTTCTATAGTTTCTGCCTACCCCCATGGGAAGAAGGCGTGAGTTTATGTATGTATGTGTTTGTAAAATTAGTCTATTGTCTTTCTTTCTTCTTGCACATTTCAATTGATATTAAGACACAGATTTTTTTACTGACAAAAATAAGAGGAGGTTTTCAAGTCAACGCGTATATTTGTTTTATTTTTAATGTAAATATGACCACAACTTTTACAGAGTACTCCGATTGCGACGATTATTTTGTTATTGGAGAGGGAATAACTAATTTTAAGTCGGCGCCAGACAAACAAAAAGCCGCAAAGTTAAGAGGAGGCTTCCTATTTTTATGTAAAATTTTTGAAAAACTTATTTTAGATCAAATGCAAAGATTTTTTAATAAACATAAGTTATTGCATAATAATCAGTTCGGTTTTACAAGGGGTCGTTCGACTACTGATGTTGAACTTTTAGGACATGTTTATAATGCATGGGAGGATAAATGCGATTCTTTGGGCATCTTTTGCGATTTGTCCAAGGCATTCGATTGCGTTCTTCATGAAACATTAATCAGGAAACTGCACCACTACGGAATCCGAAATGCCTCTCTGGATCTTCTTACTTCATATTTAAGTGATAGGATTCAGAGAGTTGATGTTAACGGAAAAAGATTGCCTGGATCTGTAGTAAGAATGGGGGTACCCCAGGGCTCAATTCTTGGCCCATTTTTATTTCTTATTTGTTATAAATGACTTGCCTTACCTCATAAAGGATAAACATAAGATAGGTTTGTTTGCAGACGACACTTCTCTTTTATTTAAACTCAAACGTCAGCAGTTGGTTACTGACAATGTAAATAGTGCCCTCAAAAAAGTAGTTAACTGGTTTAATGTTAATAACCTACTTCTTAACGAGAAAAAAACTAAATGTATTAAGTTTACAATACCTCATGTTAGACAAGTAAAATTAGTGTGCTCCTACAGGGTGAAGAGTTGAAACCCGAAGATACTACAGTGTTCTTAGGCATAACTTTGGATGCCAAGCTTCAATGGGGCCCCCATATAGATAAATTGTCAAAAAAGCTTAGCTCTGCAGCATACGCCGTTAGAAAAATTCGTGATTTAACTGATTTAGAGACAGCCCGCTTAGTATACTTTAGTTATTTTCAGAGTGTAATGTCGTACGGTATTCTGTTGTGGGGAAATGCCGCCGACATTCAGACAATTTTTGTTTTACAAAAAAGAGCAATTCGTTCAATTTAGAAATTAAGTCCTCCACTCCCTCAGAGACAAATTTAAAGATTAATATACTGACTGTAGCTTCTCAGTATATTTATGAAAATCTTTTGTATGCACATAAAAATATTAATCTGTTTAAAAAATACAGTGATATCCATAATGTAAATACTCGGAACAAGCACAAATTTGTTATTCCTAAAACCAGGCTTAAAAAATAGGTGGCTTGTTTAGATGCCAGTGTATACGTTTTTATAATAAACCTTCTAGCCATATTCAAGAATTAAGCCTTAATAAATTCAAATGTTTTATAAATCGAAAACTGTGCCAGAAAGCATTTTATACTGTTAAAGACTATATTGAGGACAAAAAAGCTTGGGATTGAGCTACTCCAATTAACAGTGAATCTTGATTTGATTTTTTTGCCAACTATTTATATTTTTCTTTTTATTTATACAATTTTACATAGACAATGACATGAATATTTACTTTGTAAAGTATTATATTATTTTAATTATTATAAATGTGAGGAATATGTGCATTGTTTTTTTTTATTATTCTTTTATTTTTAATGCTGGTCTGGCAGTTTGAGTACTTTATGCGGCCTAACCAAATGTGCTTTCTTTGGTATTGTTCGTCGAATCGCTGAGCTCCTTATGTTTTGAGTTGAGCTGCACGATAACTGACAAATGCATGCACTGACTGGACAGGTCAACTCAAATCTGTGTGGTTCTTTCGTCAAACGACCATGTCAGACACCAATCTACATGGTCCTCAAATGATCTGACCAAGATTATATCCGTATTTTATATACACATTGATATTGATTAATTTTATATATGCCATGAAATGAATATTTACTTTGTTAAGTATTATATTGTTTTAATTAAGTATTGTAAATGTGAATACTATGTGGGTTATTGTTTATTTATCTTTTTTTCTCAGTTAGTTTTTATCATGGTCTGGCAGTTTGAGAAATTTATGCGGCCTACCCAAATGTCCTTTCTTTGGTATTGTTCGTTGAATCGTTGAGCTCCTTAAGTTCTTAGTTGAGCTGCACGACTACTGTCAAATGCGTGCACTGACTGGACAGGTCCCCTCAATCTGTGTGGTTCTTTCATCAAAATATAATTTCAGGCACCAATCTACATGGTCTTCACATGATCTGACCAAGATTATGTCTGCACTTTAAAAAAGACTGTGACCTCAGAGTTTGTTTCGGCCTTTCTTCTCAGAGTAGTCGGATACGAAACGCCAACCTCATCTAATTTTTTTTTAATGTGATTGACGTGTAAAAGTGTTTGTACAAACCTACTTACAGAAAAAAATCATTTATCATTTATGTTATTCTGAAACAGTCACATGTACAAACAGCTACATATTAAGCTATACATTTCCAGTATAAGCTGATCTCGCATTGTATTGGATTTCCGTACAATGAGAGGTCAGCTTATACTGGAAATGTATAGCTTGATGTGTAGCCGTGTGTACAAGCAAAATGAAACTTTAGTTTATGATTTATTGGATCTTTTTCTTTTCTGCTTGAAAACAGTTACGTAATTGTAATATTTTCTCTCAATTGTAATTTTTTTATTCAAAATCATGTCTTTTTTAAGGATAATTCTAAAAAACAAACAAGATTGTTTAGCTTTTATGTCTAAAATAAATATTCACAGCAAGAAAATATAGTTTATTATCCCGACACAAGATATTTTTTTTTTTCTAGATCAATTATTACTTTAGTTATAAACTAAATAAGAATTGAGACTTACGCTATTTATGTTCGTGCTCGAACACGATTAAAGAGCGCACGCGGATATAATGATAACGGAGTGGCGGGGAGCGAGGGGCAGAGCTTGCATTAGAAATTTGATTTAGACTACCTGCTCTTAAATATATAATATAATAAGTTTATTTTCTCTACACAAGTTATAAACCGAATGCTAAACTTTGACAGTAGTGCACGAACAAGGAGCTAACTTTGTGAGAGACTGGAGCCTGGGTAGGGTTATATAAAAACCTGTATTGCAGGTCACCAGGACCCTCCCGCGGATACATGCCCGTTATTTGGATACACGACATAATAACAACGCAGGATACATATCCAAAAATAAATTAAGAAACATAGGTAATATAAAATTTCGCAACTAATATAAAAAACCGGCCAAGTGCGTGTCGAACCACACACAATGAAGGGTTCCGGAGTTGGGATGAATGTGTAGGGGCGCTGACGCGGTCGTTTTATATTCCTCGCATGCGCAGCGCCCGGCGAAACCAGTTCGCCCGAAACCGCCTTCCGCTATACACGAGCCGCAAATACAACTTTGTAATATCAACTATAGTAAAGACTTATATAGCACGTGACATCTATTTATTTCTCTCCGCACACACTACCCTGGAACACACAATAAATTGGTGACCCCGACGTGATCCTAAAGTGTGTGCGTTGATCGAGAACGGGCAACTCACCCTAACATCCACGCGGCATAGTGTGAAAACCCACAGTGCTTATTGAGAAAAAGTCACAAAGTCAAGCCTGAAGATGGAAGAAAAAGCGACCGCTGAAGAATACGTTCTCTCACTCGTGTCCGTGACCGACAAGATAGAAAATTTTTGGACCAAGTCACCAGAATTATGGTTCGCCAAAGCGGAAACAATTATAAACCCGCAGAAGATGTCCGACGACTCCAAGTACCGAATATTAGTCTCGAAGCTCAACCAGGAAGTCACAGAACAAGTAGCATCAATTATATTTGAACCACCCAAAGAAAAAAAATACGAGACCTTGAAGGCAAAGTTACTCTCAGTTTACAGAGAGTCGGATGAATGTCAAATCAAAAAGCTGGTTTGCGGAATGGAGCTGGGAGACCAGCAGCCATCACACCTTCTTCGAAAAATGAGGGAGCTAGCCAGAGGAAGGGTGACAGACGAAACACTCAGGGTGATGTGGAAGAACCAACTACCACCGTCTATACGCAGCATTTTGGCAGTATCCGACGAGGCAAACTTAGAAAAATTAGCGTCGATCGCAGACAATGTAGCAGAAAACGCAACTCCGGTCCACAGTGTCGCTAGTGTGAAAGAAGCGTCAAACCCATCGAAAAAGGATGACGCAGTGATAGCTGAAATAAGACAACTTGGTGACAGATTACGCAGCCTCGAGAGCACACCCAGAGGTCTTTCGCGAAACTTTAGATCTAGAAGAAGCAGATCCAGGTCGGGATCGAACTCCAGGTCTACCAAGTGATGACCCCAACTGGCTGTGCCGGTACCATTTCCGGTTCCGCAACAAGGCGACGAGGTGTGAACATCCGTGCAATTGGAAGAAGTCGAAGCCAGCGGAAAACTAGTGTCGGTGCAGTCAGCGACGGGTGGCTGCGACCGCGTGCACGGAAATCACCGTCTAAGCGTCCGGGACAAGAACTCAGGTTTGAACTTTTTAGTAGATAGTGGTGCAAATGTGTCAGTTCTACCTCGCAGAGTGGTTTTCAAGAAAAATAACGCACAAAGTGCCGGTTATAAGTTATATGCTGCGAACGGAACCGAAATAACTACGTACGGTACACACATGTTAGAACTAGACTTAAATCTTAGACGAGCGTTCCGTTGGTTATTTACGATAGCGGACGTACAGCAACCAATATTAGGTGCCGATTTCTTAGTTAAACATAATTTGTTAATTGACTTGAACGGACGAAGGCTAGTCGACCAGGCAACAAAGTTAGGCGCGAGAGGAAACCTCTCCGACTCGACTGAGCCCACGGTTAAGACCATTGTTGATGACTGCCCCTATCATGAGTTATTATGTAAGTTCCCAGAGGTAACTAAACCAGTTTCATATAAAGAGACACCTAGACATAGCGTTCGTCATTTTATAGAAACAACAGGTACCCCAGTGCACGCACGAGCGAGACAGCTACCACCGGACAGGTACGTAAAAGCTAAAAACGAATTTAGGGTCATGCAAGAGCTGGGGATCTGCAGGCCGAGCCACAGCGCTTGGGCAAGTCCTCTGCACGTGGTACCCAAGAAAGACGGGAATATTAGGCCATGCGGAGACTACAGACGTTTAAATGCGATCACCAAACCGGATCGCTACCCTGTACCTCGGCTTCATGATTTTACATATATGTTGGCCAATAAGAAAATATTCTCAAAGTTAGATATTAACCGAGCATACAATTGCATACCTGTCGCGGAAAATGACATTGAAAAAACTGCTGTCATAACACCTTTTGGCTTATTTGAATTTATGCGCATGCCTTTCGGATTACGTAATGCAGCACAAACGTTTCAGCGTTTCATGCATCACACGGTATTGCAAGGTTTGGATTTCCTATTCAACTATGTAGATGACGTCATCATAGCATCAGATAACGAAGTAGAGCACAAACAACACTTAGAAAAAGTTTTCGAAAGATTTAATGAATACGGCATAACTATAAATTTTTCCAAATGTAGTTTCGGTAAACAAAAATTAGAATTTTTAGGATATGAAGTGTCAACAGAGGGAATTAGACCTCTAGAAGATAAGGTAAAAGCCATTGCAGACTTTCCAAAACCGGAAACAGTTGCGGAACTTAGAAGATTTCTAGGAATGTTAAATTTTTATAGGGCAAGTATACCTCAATCGGCTGATCATCAAACAGGGTTGAATAAATACCTAGGAAATACAAAACGCAAAGATAAAACTAAAATTAACTGGACACCAGTAGCTGAAAACAACTTTGAGCAATGTAAGAAAGACCTAAAGAACGCGGTTATGTTATCATATCCAACGTCAAATACTCCGTTAGCGTTATTGACCGATGCGTCAGACACATGTGTGGGCGCAGTATTACAGCAAAAGCTAAACAACAAGTGGAAACCATTAGGGTATTTTTCAAAAAAATTAACACAGGCCCAAATGAAATATAGTACATATGACAGGGAATTATTAGGAATATATTCAGCCATAATTCATTTCCGCAACATGGTTGAAGGTCATCAGTTAATTATTTTTACAGACCATAAGCCTTTATCATTTGCATTTAGTAAAATAGGTACAGATAGAGAAACTTCGCGGAGAGCTAGACAGATCATGTTCATTAGCGAATTCAGCACGGACATAAGACACATTAGTGGGAACGATAATTTAGTTGCGGATACATTATCCAGAGTAGCAACAATAGCGTGCCCCACAACGATCGACTTCGCAGAACTTGCAGCCGCACAGGAAACGGACGGCGAGCTAGCAAAATTGCAAAGCGAATCGAATAACAATAACAACATAGTGTTGAAACGTGTAACTATATACAATACAGAGAAATACATTGTTTGTGAAGTTTCAACCGACTCAGCTCGCCCATACTTAACCGGAAAGTTTCGACGTTTAGCTTTCGACTCAATACATAATATGAGCCATCCAAGCATTAGAGCAAGTAGAAAATTAGTTAGTGAAAAGTATTTTTGGCCAAATATGAATAAAGACGTTGGAAATTGGGCCAAGACTTGCATTAGATGTCAAAAGGCAAAAGTTCAAAAGCATACCAATGCAGATTTAAGTACCTTCGAGAATTGTAAGCGTTTTGAACATAAGAAAGAAAGAAAGAAAGAAAATACGTTTATTTGCGGTAAACATAACGCAAAGAAATAAAAACACAAACACGAAAGAACAAGTTGAGGGAAAATATGCGTCACATTCACGCAAAACGGCCATCGCTCAGCATAATGCTGCGACCCTATGCTAGACAGAGCCCCAGCGCTGGTTTTCAGCAACCGCCGGCGAACATATTCACATAGACATAGTAGGACCGCTACCAACTACACCAGAGGGATTTAAATATTGTTTGACGATAATAGACAGGTTTACGCGTTGGCCAGAAGCATTTCCATTAAAAGAAATAACTGCAGAAATAGTAGCCAAAACTTTATATGAAGGTTGGATTAGTCGTTATGGGTGCCCGGTTAAACTCACAAGTGATCAAGTGATCAGGGAAGACAGTTCGAAAGTAATTTATTTAGAGAATTAATGTCAATTATGGGAATACAGAAAACCCGTACCACTCCATATCATCCTCAATGCAATGGAGCGATAGAAAGATGGCATAGGTCATTAAAAGCAGCACTAAAAGCACGTTTAGACAATAAAAGCTGGATAGATGAACTAGCAACAGTAATGTTAGGATTGCGCACGACAATTAGGTCAGACACAGGTGTAACCGCAGCACAAATGCTATACGGCAGTAATATTAGGCTACCAGGTGACTTTTATGACCATAGCAATGTACAGTTGCATGATGACAACAATTTCGTTAAAAAAATTAAGGACGTAATAGATGGATTGAAACCGTCCACTAGAGTAAACAAGTCACCTCGCAAGATTTTTATACACAAAGATCTATTAACCAGTGATTATGTATTCATTAGAAATGACGCTGTACGGAAACCATTACAATCACCATACGATGGACCATATCGCGTCATAAGTAGAAACGAAAAAGTGTATCGCGTACAGTTACCAGACAGACAAGCCAACATATCTATAGATCGCTTAAAACCAGCATATATATTGATAGACAATGAATTGCCATCAGAGGAAGTAAATAAAAACACATTAGAGAAAAATGATAATAAAAAAAACAAACAGGTACAGAATAAAATACAGAAAAAAGTAAGGTTTCAAACAAGCAAACCCAGTGACGAAACATATACAACGCGAACTGGACGAATAAGCAAAAGACCCTCTAAATATCGAAACTAGCATTTTTATAATGTAGGTCAATTAATTGAATATAAGTACTAGGTATCGCAGTTGAAACATAGTAAGAATCAAAAAAGGTCGCGAAATTACACCACGTACACCAAATTAATTAAAAAATGGGCACCAACCAGACAAAAGAAAAAGTAATTGTTAACGAAAACCTATCAAATGTTGCACAAGTGGACAACAAATTGAATATCATTGGCTGTGTTATGATAGCTACCATAATATTACTTACCATATTGTTAATCTACGCTGGAAAACGAAGGTGTATCAAAAGCATTCGAAAGTGGTTGAAAAAGGAAATAGTGGCAAGTTCGATAGCCACACCGAGCATAAGGGTAGAAACGGTCCAAAAACCGCAAGAATCGCCTAACCCCAAAGTCATTTTTTAAGATAACCAGCTCAGCAACCATCGTCCATTCAAGTCAAATCTCATAAAGTTTAGGTCCCAAATTCCAAGTGACGTTTAACGGTGCAAGTGCTACTTTGTGAAATATGTGAATTATCGTTATATGTGTGTATTCTTAATTGGCGTCACCATGACGAATGCTGTGGACTCCGCAAGGGTGCTATTTTTTTTTATGGCAGAACATGTCGTCATGGCGACTACCCTTAACGTCGTAACTTTATATGTATACTAATTAAGTACAATATCAAGACGGCACCTTTAAAAGCAGGTAGCCGCACTAGCTTAAGATCAGGTATTGTTAAATATAAGATTTATTCCTCCAAATGACTTTGTATTTTAATTATCAAGTAGTAAAATAGTAAAATAAAAATGCATTGTAAGAATTTGTAATAATAGCAACCTTTTGAAGCAATTGTACATTCAAATAAATTGTACACTGCTTATACCATTGCAATTATAGCGTAAAGATATTTAAACTTAGATATGTAAGTCATAACAATGTATAAGGCGTCAATATCAGGTGACGCAATCACGCCAGACATCCGGTTACAACATTGTTATTCAAACCAAATGCTGATTGTAACTTATAAGTAATACTTTTAGCCATAGATGTAATTAATAATACGTTTTAGAGTAACAGATTTTATTGTAAAAAACCTACAGTTTTTTTAAAAACAGGGGAGGAATACTGTAGGGGCGCTGACGCGGTCGAAATATTCCTCGCATGCGCAGCGCCCGGCGAAGCCAGTTCGCCCGAAACCGCCTTCCGCTATACACGAGCCGCAAATACAACTTTGTAATATCAACTATAGTAAAGACTTATATAGCACGTGACATCTATTTATTTCTCTCCGCACACACTACCCTGGAACACACAATCCCAAAATCAAACTTAACATTGTAGTTGAAAAACATGTTCTCGCATACATCGATATACGTCACGGTCAATTCTCCAACTGCAAATTTTACTTGGTCGACTATTACTCGTTAATTTGTCAGGCCTACTTAGCTGTGATAGTTTTCCTTTAAATTTTCTTGTATATACTACTGCCATAATTTTTTCACATAAATCCTCAGTCAACCATTTACCTCGCAGAGGGGGGGGCACTTGACTCCTACAAAATTTTCAAAGTCAAAGTCAAGTCAAAGTCAAACCATTTATTTCAAATAGGCACATAAGAGGCACTTTTGAACGTCAAAATTTACAAAAAGAATAGAATTGATTCTAGTTGCCCCTTCCAAAAGGTAGTTTAGTATGGAGAAGAATGGGCAAGAAACTCCACCGGTACTCTTTTAAAAATGTTTTACAATATTTTGTTTGATTACATTAATTATATGATTATATGTGAAGATGATGCACCTAGAATAAAATTACTATACCATAATAGGTAAAACGAATTAAAAACTAAGCAATGAAAAATAACTTAATTATTAGATAGATACGTGGTGTTCACATATTTACAAACATCATACAAGTATGTTTTTCTAAAAAAAAAGTCAGTGTGTGAGTATAGGTTATCACAGAATGTAAAATCAATATCATAAAAATAACAGATTTTACCATAAAAATAGCAACCAGTTTGATTATGTCTAGACTCTAGATTGTCCTATGGAGCTGGACCAGCATGTTTCCAAGCATTCCTGTCTTGGATATAATCCTCTAACTTGTAATATGCTTGTTTACAAAGTGTACTTTTAATATGTGTTTTAAATTTTATCTCATTTAATTTCAATATATCACAAGGTATTTTGTTGTAACATTTAACACAGTACCCCATAAAAGATGTATGTACTTTAGATAATCTGAAAAATGGTTGATCTATTTTATCTTTATTTCTAGTATTAAAATTATGTCTATCGCTTATCTTGTTAAAAATATGTAGATTTTTCCTTACATACATAATATTTTCATAAATGAATTGGCAAGGTACCGTCATAATATTAATCCTTTTAAATAGTTCCCTAAGAGATTCGCGGCGACGGAGATTATAAATTGCTCTGACAGCTCTCTTTTGCAAAATAAAGATGGACTCAATGTCAGCAGCCCGACCCCACAGTAAAATGCCATACGACATAATGCTGTGGAAGTAACTAAAATAAACCAAACGCGCGGTTTCTATATCTGTTAGCTGTCTTATCTTTCTAACAGCATAAGCGGCCGAGCTTAGCCGCCCCGCCAGAGAGGTTATATGTGGTCCCCATTGCAGTTTCTCGTCTATAGTGATTCCTAGGAAAACCGTTTGATTAATAAATTCCAGTTTTTCTACAGTTTTTTCTACAAAATTTTGCACTTTAAAGCTTAATATTACGCAAATTGATCCCTGAATCGAAAAATGGTTTCCACAGACTTACAATATTTTTGAACGGCCAATCCAACCATACCCCACACCATGGGATAGACGAGAATATCATCCCCACTTTAAGTGTAAGAGCGGTACCTACCCTAAAAAAAAAATTCAATATTTTATTTTACGTATTTGTCGGCGTAACTAATATGTACACCCATGCCAAATTACAGTTTTCTAGTCCTAAGAGTCTCTGAGCTAAGCCCCGACAGATGGACGTACGGACAGACAGACAAACGGATATGGCGAAACTATAAGGGTTCCTTGTTGACTACGGAACCCTAAAAAACGAGTGTGTTTGAGACCACATGACTGAAGTAAAACTTACAACTTACTAATTATACTTAGTACCTACTTACAACAATAGGCCTGCACTGTATCTTAGATAAACGAAACGCAACTGGCTATGAGAGAAACAGAGAAAGAAAATGTGTGCTCGTACCTCTCTCTCTTGCCCCTACAGCTGTAATATACGAAACGTAACTCTCTCTCTTTCTATCTTCACTAACTTATATCTCCCTCTCAACTTCCGTTCGCTCACTTCCGTAATGCTCTCGTCACGCATTCACCAGCTTACTCCCCAAGTCAAGCGAGCGTAAAGAAGTTTTACTTAAAAAAAAATACAAAACGTTTGTGGAAATACCAGTGTGTACCAGAGTAACCGGAGAAAGTGTATGAGAGAGATGCAAGAGTGTATGTGAGAGGTTGCTTTAGTGAGTGTAGTGCGAGTATGGTTGATGGTACAGACGGCTACACATCAAGCGATACATTCCCAGTTTACGCTGATCTCGCACTGTACGGAAATCCTATATAATGCGAGATCAGCTTATACTGGAAATGTATAGTTTGATGTGTAGCCGTGTGTACCTATGTAGTAGCAGAAAAATGATGGCAGCTTGATTGATCTCGGTTGATAGTTTGTTTGGAGCCGATTTACATTAATTTAGGAGCTTATTTAGACTGAAAGGTATTTTTTTCGCTTTTTAGTTTATTTTTTCGTCGGTTAATTTTTTTTGTTAAAAAGTTGTATTTTTTTCAATCTCTCTACCCTTAATATTTTACCCTATTTTTGCCATTTTACTGAACTACATTTTGTTTAGACTCGCCTGCCAACCCTCTGATAGCAGCGTGTGCTACACAGAAACATTGCCTACAGCAACCGGCTAGGCGCAATTATTGTGACGGTGTGAGTGGAAAACACTTCTTAACTGCCCGCCGCACAAGCGAAATATTTTTCTGTCTCTGTAAATTATATCAAAATTAAAAGTAAGTTTCAAAAGTGCATAGTATAATTGAATAACCAAATAATCCAATGACCCATCATTTACGTTGTAATAGACACATTTATCGTACACACGACATTTATATGTTTATTTGCCTGACTTGACAAGGCATTGTACCAAAGTTAAGTTAGTTAACATAGCAGCTGCTATTTATTTAGACGTGTATCTGAAATAATGTTCTACGTCAGGATATGTTATATCCTTTAGAACACAGGTGTGTGTAATAAGCAAGGATTATCTGAATCTTTAGAATATTCTGCTATAACATTATCTTCGTCTACCGCTAAATCCGGCACGTCTTCAATAATGTCTGCTGTTACCAAGTCAATGAACTTGTCAGCTTTTTGCTTCTTTCTCAACTATAAAGGTGCGCATGGATGTTATCTTGTACTTAAAGATTTCTTATTAAAAATACCCACCCCCACCCTTCACCCTTCCTCACTCCTTAAACATCATCATTACATAATACAGTTCCTTGCTCTTGTTTCATGTTTATTATTGTATATTATATATCCTATCCTATCTGCCTAGCCTTTTCCCAACTATGTTGGGGTCGGCTTCCAGTCTAACCGAATGCATCTGAATATCAGTGTTTTACATGGAGCGACTGCCTATCTGACCTCCACAACCCAGTAACTGGGTAATACGATACCCCTTGAAAGACTGGTTGTCAGACTTCACGGCTTCTGACGACCCGTAACGACTGTCAAAGATCCACGAATGACAGCCGGGACTAACGGCTTAACTTGCTTTCCGAGGCACGGAGGCGTCTCGGTATGTAAAGATGGTCACCCATCCACGGACCAACCCCGGCAAGCTTAACCTGATGGATCGACCCGTGCGGCTGTTATTACTTACCCACGAGCTCCTCAATATATATATATTTATATAAATAAGTGTATTGCTTTATGTATGTATATATTTATTGTATATGTAAATGGTACACCACTGACTACCTGCAGTATTGTCTCTCCTTCTCCCTTTAATCCATCCAAAGGTTGTCTGTTAAAGATCGCTTTTAGCGATAAGACCGCCCATTGTGATATCCTATATAACATTTCAACACTTATATCTGTAATTTTTATGGTGTACATAATAAAGAGTATTCTATTCTCTATTATTTTTAGTAAACTATGGAGGTTTTTGCCGATTCTTCTCCATACGAAACTACCTTTTGGAAGGGGCAACTAAATGAAATTCTATTTTTTTTTGTTTGACAGTCAAAATTGCCTTTTAATGTTCTAATTACTTTGAATTTTAGTGAGAACCTAGTACAAGACATTATTTTACGACCACGATTTTTTTTTGCTATTATGAACTATGTGAAAATAATTGGAGCAGCTCAGTGTCCACCTTTGATAATAGCTTGCATTTTGTTTAATTACAGGGTAAGGGTTGCATCTTATAACAACACAGAACGCTTGCTCAGTGCTAGTTAGTAATTCCAAAACAAAATAAGTCCTGGCAATATACTGTAAAAATCTCATCGTGAAATAATAGGTGAAGTGAGTTTGAAGTGACCTGTCAATACCTAGCCAAATGTTCTTTCTTTGGTATTGTCAAATCGTGGAGCTTCCTTTAGTTCTGAGTTGAGCTGCACGATTACTGACAATTGCGTACCCTGACTGGATAGGTCCACTCAATCTGTGTGGTTCTTTCCTCAAAAGACAATTTCAGACACCAATCTTCATAATCTTCATAAGATCTGACCAAGATTATGTCTGGACTTTAAAAGAGACGGATCTCTGAGTTTGTTTCAGCCTTTCTTCTCAGAGTAGTCAGTCAAGTCTTTGTACAAACCTACTTACAGAAATAAAATAATTTAATAAAGTGTCAGTCCGTAGCATCAGCTGGAACGACAACTCACTTTGGTACCTGTTAACTAGCCGGGTAATTACATAACGCGTTAGAAATTGCTTTGGCTTTCATTTGGACAATTCATCAACATCCATTGCGTTGTTGACGTTGTCAAGCAGATGAACTATTTCACTATATGAAGCAATGGTTTAAAAACTTCCTTCATAATCCTTCGGATCGTGAAAGAAAACGTAGGCGTGTGGGTTGGAATTTTCGAACTCATTCATGTTTGTATGGCTCATCAGTCATCACTACCTACAACGAGATTTTCAACTATTCTAATATCTACTGAAAATATTAAATTCTCATCACGAATCCAGATGAATATATTATCCAAGGCTAACGGTTATCGGTAATATAAGATATATCGTCTATACCCAATTTTATTGTGATGTTTCCCGGAAAGCCCATAATCAGTAGGCGTTTATAGGACGATGCCACGTGGTACAAATTCCGCTCTGATTAACACAATAAAGTTCAAAGACCCTTTTTATAGCGATCTTTTGTTTCTGAGTGTAGGACGATCCTTTTTTTTTGTAGGTGTCTAGCTGTTTTTACATCTACTAGGTACCTATGATTATATTTGAGATATTGTTACTCTCTGTTGCTATTTTGGAAGGGTGTGCCTCAATTTTCATCGCTTTAGTCGCAGTTTAGTCTTGATCCCCTGGGAATATCGGAATAAAAAGTATCCTTTGTTGTCCTGTGTTGATCCTATGATGACCCTGTAACATATGTTTTTCCTAGCATAGGGGTGATTGATAATTTATTTTGTACCAGCCTTGCATAAATTAAGTGTCAACTTTATCAGAGTACTTTTAAGTCAAATAAAAAAAAATATTTTTATCCTACCCAGGTCATGGTCTACCCATGTGCCATGTATGATTTTTATGTTTTTTTTTGGTATAGTGGCGTGTGCTAGCTAACATAAGGCAAATAATTTAATTTAATGTTGTGTTGCGTAATGCAAATTATTTTACATTTTATTGTATAGATTCAAGTTTTATATCTGAGCTGTGCTGCTGGGGAGTTTGTTGCGCCACTTCTTCTTCCGAGCTAAAGCACTAGGAAGTGGTGAAGGGTTTTTGGGGGACTGTCTTATGTACCTAATTTTTGACGTTCGAAAAGTGCTGATTCTCAGCCTAGTTAGAATAAATTACTTTTTTTTTTATTATTACTTTTCATCCAAATCCGTTCAGCCGTTTTAGCGTGAAAGCGTAACAAACAAACAAACTCACTTACACATTTATAATATTAGTTAGGATTTTTTTACAAAAGCCATTCGCAGCCAGCCAAAAAACTAACATGTAATTCGGCCTGATTTGGTCGATAGGTTTTTACTCGCAGTCAAAGTGAAATAAATACTAGTATTTAAAAAAAAAATATTACTTAAAAATACTACTAGTTTTTTCAAAGACAAATATTAATGAACAATCTGATAAATTATTGTAAGGGAGAAAATTATTTTTTTCCTGCATTTTCTTACTTTGTATTATATATAAATAAATAAGGTCCGTTTAAACTAATATTTATTTATTTAGAACATGGAGGACTTACAGCTAATAAAAACAGATAAAAAATGGAATAGTCACCAGAAAGCCAATTACAAATCCTCACGTATAGACTTATAATAATAATGGTGTGAGCATAAAAACAACAAAACACATCGCCTTATTAAAGTAAGAAGCAATTATACAGGGTGTTTGGCAGAACGTTGAACATACGAAAATGGTGGGTAGGTGGGGTCATCTGCTACTTACTCAGCCCTAATTTATTTGGCCCTGGCCCCCTGGTATTTTTTAATTTTTTTTTTGCTTTCTTCTAGTTTCACCACTTTCTTAACTTTAAAGTGTAATTTTTATTAAAAATGGGTAAAACAGGCAATATTTTTGTTTTTTTTTTAATCTTTAATGTTGGCAGATGCTTATAAAGTTATTGCTTTACTCAGATGTTAGCTAAAAAATTAAAATTAAAATAATATCTAGGGGGCCAGGGCCAAATAAATTAGGGCTGAGTAAGTAGCAGATGACCCCACCTATCCACCATTTTCGTATGTTCAACGTTCTGCCAAACACCCTGTATATATAATTAGCAATATATATAATTGCTATATATATATATAATATTACTGGACTTCTTATGAGTCATCAAAACGCGCCTTTACTTAAGAATCGTGTCGTCACGTCCACTTGAGATTTAGTATCATACTTTGTATGAATCACACAGGCGTAAGACATATGCAAAGTTATCGAACTAACTTAAACAGATTCGAAGTGTATTGGACAGAAAATAATGTTATTATCAATATGAAAGCTGGCTTTTTTGCCAACTATTAATATTTTTCTATTTATTTATACCATTTTAAATACCTAAATAATGACATGAATATTTACTTTGTAA
This sequence comes from Tiliacea citrago, assembly GCA_963921375.1. NCBI lineage: Eukaryota > Metazoa > Arthropoda > Insecta > Lepidoptera > Noctuidae > Tiliacea > Tiliacea citrago. The sequence continues at coordinate 3,203,770 of OY992802.1, forward strand.
AGTATTATATTATTTTAACTATTATGAATGTGAGGACTATGTGCTTTGTTTTTTTATTTTTATTCTCAATCAAGAAAAATTTAATGCAGGTCTGGCAGTTTGAGTACTTTATGCGGCCTAACCAAATGTGCTTTCTTTGGTATTGTTCGTCGAATCGCTGAGCTCCTTATGTTTTCAGTTGAGCTGCACGATAACTGACAAATGCGTGCACTGACTGGACAGGTCCACTCAAATCTGTGTGGTTCTTTCGTCAAAAGGCCATCTCAGACACCAATCTACATGGTTCTCAAATGATCTGACCAAGATTATATCCGTATTATACACATTGACATTGATTAATTTTATATATACAATGACAGGAATATTTAGTTTGTTGAGGATTATATTGTTTTAAGTATTGTAAATGTGAAGACTATGTGGGTTATTGTTCATTTTTCTTTTTTTTGTCAGTTAGTTTTTCTCATGGTCTGGCAGTTTGAGTAATTTTATGTGGCCTACCCAAATGTCCTTTCTTTGGTATTGTTTGTTGAATCGTTGAGCTCCTTAAGTTCTCAGTTGAGCTGCACGACTACTGACAAATGCGTGCACTGACTGGACAGGTCCCCTCAATCTGTGTGGTTCTTTCGTCAAAAGATAATTTCAGGCACCAATCTACATGTTCTTCACATGATCTGACCAAGATTATGTCTGGACTTTAAAAGAGACGGTGACCTCTGAGTTTGTTTCGGCCTTTCTTCTCAGAGTAGTCGGATACGAAACGCCGACCATACCTAGTTTTTTTTAATATGATTGACGTGTAAAACTGTTCCTACAAACCTACTTACAGAAATAAATCATTTATCATTTAAAGATTTAATGGGGCATAAAAACTTCTGATATTTATTTTTAACTTTGGATTGTTATCCTACACAAATTATAGGCTCAGTCGATTGAAGTCCGTTCTACGGTAGGCCAGCGGCCAGCGGTTACTATCGACGTGCAGTCTACTGTCCCACGAAACGTATGTACCTACCTACTTTGTCTGCGTTCGTCACTGAACTTAAAACTCAAGAACTAGTTTTCACCTTTATTGTGTTGTTATTTAAAAAAAGTGTCCCGGTTCCACAGACTGCAATATAATAGACGATAGACGATGCACCTAGAATAAAATTACTATACCACAACAGGTAAAAAGAATTAACTGGATGGAGTTCAGTGTCTGATAGTGGAATTGGAAGGTAGCCATAGGAATTGAAAAGTCTTATTTAGTGTTTTTAGTTCAATCACACTAATATTATAAAGACGAAAGTTTGTGAGTGAGGGTGTGTGTGTGTGTGTGTTTGTTACTTCTTCACGCTCAAACGGCTGGACCAATTTTGATAAAATTTTGTGTAGAGGTAGCTGACACCCTGGATTAAGACTTAGGCTACTTTTTATCCAGAAATTCCCACGGGATCGAGACTTAAGCTGGTGAAACCGTGGGGCGCAGTAGTCAATAATTATTTAAAAATGTTTAAAAATTATATAACTTTTGAGAAAAGACAATTTTCATACAAGAATTGCATGAGCAATTTTATTGCAGTAATGTTTATTTTGCTCGTTATTTTGGTAAATAATGGTTATTGGTGGGGATGTAAAATTTACGTATTCAAGGTAAACAACAGACTTTGCGCAACATGCTTTGACAAAACAAAAGTAATAACCTATCTTATGAAAATTTTCCCTAACACTACACGACACTTAATGCCTAAAAAACGTTTTGATGAACTTTCAACTTTCGACGCTTCGCCGAGCATTCAGAATTCAACAGCGTGCTTTTATTTACGCATTAATTTAGGTGTTGTCTAGTTTTAGTGAAAATGGGCATCAGTCTACTGTTACTTGTGTAACGGGTGCTTTCTTACAATAATAGTATTAATAAAAATATCGCACAAAACGCCATGCAAAGACTTCATAATTACATTAAAGAACACAAACTTGTTTGTTAAATATTAATGTCCACGCGAATAGTTACAGTAAAGGCTCGTACAGGCTGGTGCGATATCGCGGGCGCGACGCGACTCTAGTAGCACAATTTCTTTGTCGCAGCCTGTCGCGCCCGCGATATCGCGCGAGTATGTATAAGCCTTAATTCTAACATTTTAAAGCTATTTTGGTATTAACATTTTAATAGCAGCGGTGCCCTTGGCTGAAAAATATTAATGTTTAAGATTATGGAGCCCTGGTTCGTGATAACTAAGTATTAAAAGTGTTATTAGTTCTAAAAACGTTTGAAAGGGCCTTAAGGCGGAAATGTCTTGAAAATGGTCAAAACGGTGGTTTTTAAAGCAGTGTTTCTCTTAAACCGTAAATATTTTTGCCAAAACAAAAACAGTATGATATTTTCAAGTCTTTTGTGCATACAGTGATGGAACTCAAAACATAATTAAACGTAATTTAATACATCAACAAAATCTTCAAAGACAACTCTTAATTATTTTTAAAAGCAGTTTATCCCTTCCTTAACAGTTAAAGTTATAATTAAAAGTATACCATAAATTTGCAAATCCCAAACTGCATCCCGTGATGGATGAATTCTAATTAATTAGTTAATATCTAATTGTATACGATTTTATTTGCATTTTTACGCCATACGTTGTGTCATCGCGCATCTCTATCTTCTGTATGCAATCTGACAGTGACAGCGGTTTACCTGTTGTCAGCCTCTTATGTGGCATTTTTTTGTTTCGTCAGCATATTTTGTAAATCTTTTTTAATGCATGGAATTTTTGTATACCTAAAGAAGCAACGATTTAAATCCCATGGTACTATTACAAATAGCAACTATCTCATAAACTAATTTTAATAATCTCAATCATACAAAACCGAAATTAGCTATGTTTCAAAATTAGATAAATTAGTATTAAGTAATTATGGTGAGTGCAGTTTGCACTGCAATTCAGTTCACGCTCATTGGACAATATTGGATCACTAATTACATTACAATAATATCGTAGTATCCTGTTTTGGAGCCTCATCAGTCTGATTATATGGGTCATTATTTTTATGTTTTCTCTCTTAATTAGCTTTAATCATGGACTGGCAGTTTGAGTAGTTTATGCGGGTTACCTAAATGTCCTTTCTTAGGTTTTGTTCATCGCATCGTTGAGCTCCTTAAGTTACGAGTTGAGCTGCAGCTGACGTAGCTGTTTAACGCCTCTGTATTTCTTTCTGTGGGGCTACATCAAGGATAGGGTGTTTGACCTGCTAGACCGCTGCTAAAATGCGTCAGAAAATCATTGATGTTTTTGATGAACTCCAGCAGCGGTCAGAGCAAGAAGGTATCCTGGAGCTGGTTCCTCAAAACACGCTAACGAGGGCGAGCGTCTGTCTCCGCGTGGGAGGTCGGCAGTTTGAACCGCAGCTCGTGAGTGTCGAGAGGCCACCGATGTTTGATGTGGACAGCGATGGACAGTATAGGTACCTAATTACCTATACAGACTATCTAAAATTACTATTTTTATGAGTTTTAATTTAAGAAAATCTTGCTTTTCAATAGATAGGTACTTAGTTGTACATTTATCACGGAAACATTTAATTCATTTAATTCATAGCCACGAGTATTCGACAAGTACCTGCACTGGACAGCGAAGGTTCGCGTTACATTGTGCGCAATAAAAAATTGCAATTTTTTAATACCTAAAAATAAAAATTGGTTCCCAGCAGTGACTTTTGCGCTTAGTTATACAGTATGCTTATTTGACGGCTTTGTGATGTATCTTTTTACACCATGTATACAGGGTGGAATTTTGTAATGCCACCTGGAGGGAAAGTACTCTTAATACTGCAGATAGAAAATTTTACTCAAAGGAAACATTCCTTTATTTTTGAATAGAAAGCAAACTGCATTCAAAGATTTTCGAAAATTCTCTTCTCCCACACCCGGGAATCGAACCGGCTAAAATCTGAAAAAATTATACCCTGTACTTTTATTGCATCGATCGTTAGGGTCAATTATAAGGATGAAATCTCTCTAACAAACATGATAAATTAAATGAAAGGAAAACCAGGAAATCTGAAGTTACAAATTCAATGAGTCAAGTTAAAGCTCTTTAACTAACATCCATCTTTTGTAATGCAGACTCCTTTGCGACATACTCGTAGCTGCGTGTATGAGGTAATTTCAATATGGAATGTTAGATTAAAATTTGAAAATTAGATTGTCATAGTTGTTATTCACATTTGATTGTTTTTACAACTCATTTCACATTTTGTCTCACGGTGAAAATAGCTTATCAAGAACAGTTTGATTTAATGGAAGCTTATTTTTTAAATAACAAAAACGTGAATCTAGCTCTGCGGTGGTATGGAGAGAGATATCAAGACCGACAGGCACCAACTCGGTTCGTATTGAAAATAATGGTAGAAAATGTAAAGAATACGGGTGGTTTCAAGAAGAGACGGCAAACTATTCAGCAAAACTATTTCGATTTTGAACTAGATGTTTTAACATACTTTGAATCATTTCCAAAGGCTTCAAGTAGAGATGCTGCCGATGAATTAGGAACAACCCACACTCGCGTACTTAAAGTGCTGAAAAAGTATAAGTATAAATGCTATCGTGAAGGTCGGTTGGTGCAAAAATTGCATATTGGGGATCGTGACAGACGATTACAATTTTATGAAAACATGCTTGGAGAAATTGACCGAAACCCTAATAATAAATTCACCACAACACTTTATTAAAGGTTACTAGAAATGAATTCGTTAAAAGAATACATTTGTGTATCCAAGAGAATGGAGCCCATTTCGAGCAACTAATTAATTAGTTTACCAATTTTTGTAAATAATTAAATTAATTTAAGATTTCCTGGTTTTCCTTTCATTTAATTTATCATGTTTGTTAGAGAGATTTCATCCTTATAATTGACCCTAACGATCGATGCAATAAAAGTACAGGGTATAATTTTTTCAGATTTTAGCCGGTTCGATTCCCGGGTGTGGGAGAAGAGAATTTTCGAAAATCTTTGAATGCTTCCTTGCTTGCTTGCTTTCTATTCAAAAATAAAGGAATGTTTCCTTTGAGTAAAACTTTCTATCTGCAGTATTAAGAGTACTTTCCCTCTGTGAAATACTATCACAGCCAAGTTGGTTTTACAAGTTAACGAGTAATAGTCGACCAACTTACGTACGTGACGTGACGTGTATAAAATAAACGTATTTTCTTTCTTTCTTTTTTTCTTTCTATACAAGATGACATACTTGACAGCAATCAATTTGGAATCCGGACAAACCAATCGACGAAAGTTAAAAATAATAAATTTTTCACTTCATACACAACAATTTTATTCTAGTTACCAAAATATGAACTTGCACTGTTTACAATGTCTCGAAATTCGCCCTCGATTACACAAAAATATTGAAAAAACAAAAGTCCAAGATGCCCTGTGGTACCCCAAGGAACGCATCGTATTTGTACCGCCAAGCAAATCTATGTCGAAGGTGTATTGAAAAGCATATTGGGTGCCACCTTTTCGTTATCAGCCCCAAACATAAAGAGAACACATTTTTTTTAAATTAACATTTATTTTTTACAAATCTTCTCTATTCCTCATTATTGTTCTTCAGTATCTGTAAGACAAATGTCAGAATAATCTCTGGGTTCTTCTCACAGATACATGGGACTGACCGGTCACACCACAAATCTGCTAATAGAGCCGTGGGGTATATTGCATCACAGGATTGTTTGGCTCCCGTGCTGAAAATTTTCTGTACCCTGCTTCCTCAAGCATTTGGCCTGAAAAGAGAATATTATCTTGTTATTGTGTGACGATGGATTTCTTTATTCTGCCAAGGTCAACCTTTCCGAATAAAACCACTATTACACTTTATTCTAGGCAATTTGACTATTTAAAAAAAGACACAAAGCACTACGCGAAGATACAAGTTCAATATGTGCCAAAAATAAATGTTTTTATAAACGCCAGCAGCTATTGAGTTAGAATAAAATATTGGATGGATTATCTGGAAGTAACTCCAAAGGAGCACAGCATGGTCCAAGCGCCGCGATGGTGCCGCCTTGTTCTGCTGGCGAAGTTGAAGCCAAAAAAGGGCTGGCTAATCGTACGACGAACTTTCCAGTTCCTCCAGGAATTCAGAAAAATAGGCTAGCGCCATGGACCTATAAATTTTATTAAAAAACAAATAAATTACATACTGAAAAAAAAATTGGCCGTAATGGTCAAACGATAGAATTAAGGATAATTTCGGCGTATGGGTCTAAAGTGTATTTCTCTCAGTCCACCTGAAAACAAAATGACACCACTCAAAGAAAAAAATTCTTGACGTTCAACGACTACCTCATAGAAAGCTCATAGACTAAGACTGAGAAATATTCAAAACCTAGACAGAAATATGCCAGTACCGATCTCCAAAAAAGGTTGAATACTGAATGATAATTATTCTACAGTATGAAGTAAAATGTTCCGAAATTATAAGCATCTTCCTGCTCCAGATCGATGTAACTTGGGATCGGCGCATTACGTTTTCTTCTTCCATTTTCCCCTGTCAACCGTTACACAATCATTCACTCCCTTTACATTATATCAATCCTCACACAATACGACAAATATTTAAAAGCAGATTTATAAAGCAGAGGTGAGTGGAAACGCCGGGAGGGGACGTAGTGACCAAATTGGTGATGTTCTTCAGAAAGGTCAGGTGCGTAGTACCCGGCGTGCGTGTATGACCATGTATGAACGTAGGCGAAGCAAAAGGAGTATGTAAGGAGCGCAGCAGGTGGCGTTCTATAGTTTCTGCCTACCCCCATGGGAACAAGGCGTGAGTTTATAGGCGTGTATGTATTAAAAAAAAAATGTTTATTTCAGGTACCAACATAATTTTTAACAGACATGTTTTGGAGATCTTTTAAGCAAAGAGATGCTTGTATTAGGTGAAAATACGTAATTATACACCCAATTAAACACATCCAATAATTTATAATAATTAATAATATTTAATTGCTACTTAGCCCTCTTGCTCTCTCCTAATTTTGCTGTGCTCGACAGGGTCCATATTATATAATGATAAATTCTCAACATTGGATCCCTTCAATACCACACGGAACAGATTCAAAAAAGAGATTATTCAAATCCTTTGTCAAACCCCGGAAAACCAGCAAACTTAGAACCTTTTTTTTTTTGGGTGGGAAATTATCAAATAACTTCTCCCGCTCTGGGCGGGGCGGGACTGCGTGTCAGACTTTTACTGACTAAAACCCACCCGTGTTCCTTCATTTGCCTGTGTGCCAGGGCCACGATATCCCTTTCGGACAAACTCGCAACCCTGGCAGGCATGGGCCCTAATGGACTCCGTCAATTCGAGCTACCCATCGCTCACCGTCCGCAAGCCCGCGCCTACGATGGCCGGAAATCGGCTTGCGACTCCCGACGCCCAGGGCGTCTCCTGCGGCGACTAGGGGCGTGAGGGCGCGAACCCTGCCTCTCCCTCACACGCTCCGCCTCCTCCTTCGCGAGCATTACTGCTTCGCAGAAGGAGGTGACGGCCTCCCATGCACTCTCGCTCCGAACCATGGCCTGAACCAGGGCCGGACGCGAGAGATCGCCGCCGCCGATCGCGATCGAAACTTAGTACCTAGTGCCAGTTTTTAGTCATACTTACATAGACATACACACATCATCACACATGCTTTCAGCATCTACACCACACAGATACACGCACTCATATACCTACTTTAAATACTAATAATAATGTCACTCTCTGTATTTCTTATTTTTTTGTGTACTTCGTAATTGGCGTAATGTTTCGAATAATATAAATGTTCAATGTACATGTCAGCTGTGAAGCTACCTTATATTAAATAAATAAATAAATAAATATTGATCTTTTACTTTCTTATATCATCTTTGTAATACATATGGAATGCAATAAAGAATTGAGTATTGAGATTATTAGCCCCTAATTGAAACATCTGAAAGTAATGGGGAGAGCCTTTGCCCAGCAGGTAATGCAGGCCAACGGTATGCGAGTCGGTGGCAGTTTTGTTTCTAGTCGACTGCTCTTTCTTAGCTTTTTATTTCGTGAAGCTATAGAAAGTTTATAATAATAATGTATACAACATTCCATCTAACTAAACGCTTGTTGTCAAAAATTAACAAAGAAGAGAATCCAAAATTAGTTTACTCAAATAAATATTTTATTTTTAGAATTAAAATAATATGTATCTAAAAAACAACTTACCTATACCTAATTAATTTACAAAAATAACAAAACTATAGCCTAACTAAACTAAAACTATTAACAAACTAAAATATGGCGTCAAAAAATTCCTCTGCATCGATGTCGGCTGGTTATGTACCCAAGAGACTGGCAGCATTGCCACTTTGTATGGCAATGCTTAGCCTCTGACCAAAAAAAAAAAAAAAAAATGATGTAAGTTTGTTTCAAAAAACCCGAAATTTTGCATGCTATGTTTTACATTAGCTAGATATGTTTGTGCTATTGTAATTTATTTTAACACCATTTTAGGTATACCTGTACCTGCAGGGCTAACATGATATGCGCGAGAACGCTCTCGTTCTCGATTTGTCGAAATTTGTCGACGATTATGACGTCATTCTAAACACTAACATGACCGTTATGCTCGACTAAACTCGAGAAAGGCACTTTGACAGTTCTTTATCTCGTGACGAGAGACCGATGTAGCAAATTATTAAAAAAAAACAATTTTATGATAGTAACATCGGCTCATTCATTCGATTTTACGCATGGAATTAGTTTGTACTATATTGATTTTCATTCTCCTCTTTTAATTTATGTTTACTTTTTTTGTGTAACAGACTTTCTTGATTAAAAATAAATGTTTTTCTTTGGCATAATTCAAAACAAAATCACGCAAATGAAAATGAGTGAGACATTTTTGGTAGGGGCAAAATTTGTGGATTCGTCAACATGTTAGCCACGTTACCGAAATGCTAATGTGACGTGTTGCAGCAGACTGGCGTCCCACAGCGGCCTGTGTATATGTATACGTATTTATTATGTTATTCCAAAGTTAAAATTTTTCACGTCTGTCGCCAGTGAATGCCTTTTTTTTTGTATCATAATTTTGTCTACTCTTCTCGTCGTCAAAGTCGAGGACGAGTAAATGACAGAAAAATCATAGATATCTCGTGTTGAAATGTCAAAATTCGAGATAAAATACGTGCCATGTTAGGGTTTGTCGAGAAAACATCAAGTTTTAAAGAACGAGTCGAGTATTTTGTATGGGAGCGCTGTCAGAAAACGAGATAGTTGCAGAAATAGACAAGAATTACTCGCGCGAGAGTGAGTAATTGTCGCGTGAATAAATGATTATGATTAAAGGTTTCTTGCCTTGCTTTCTTGCCTTGCCTTGGATCACGGGAAGTGTCAACCTGCCGTTTGGAGATTTTTTTGAACAAAACATGAGCACTCGGACCCCACGGCCCGAGGTTATCCAAAATTATTTATTAATAAAATTGTCAGTAGACTTAAAAGATGACGATTTTATTTAACTTATGGGTGTTAGCTTTTGAGCTCTCCTATAAAACAAAAGGATATTTGCAAAATAGTCTGTACAAAATGAATCCAATCAGCACCCTAATTTTGTAACACAGTTTGTTTCGGGAATGCGATTCCAAAATTAAGCAAACTCCGCCCGGTTGGAATCGTATCGCCATATTTGGAATTGTGTAATAAAAATGACTCCAATCCTGCCTAATTTTATTGAGATGTCTACTATCTATTGCCCTATATTGTTCATTACAGCGTTTTGTTTCATCTCATAGGTTATTTGCTTCTGAATAATATTTTAATTTTGGTTTAATATAGAATATTATATTCGAAGTAAAAAATAATCTATGAGGATACAACATTGTATTCCATAGTTACCTCTATTAGCTTAACTAAAGTTTTAGATAATGGACTAAACAAGGCTAGGGTTTTTCATAACAATTGTTGATGTCATTAATTTATTTTACTAAATAAGGAGCAAAGCTTTTGTATTATAAGTATTATTATCATTAGATTTTACTTCAGTTGCTAATATTATTTTCCTGTGTCAGTGGTTTTCAAACATCGCTGTTTGAATACCTGATTATTTTATTTTGCTTGTATTACTAGCTATATCTATAGCCGTTTTACCCGCGTGTATGTCGGAAACTATCCCACGTAAACGTACTATCGTAATTTAAAGCATCCTATGTGTTAATTCGACCCGACCACTGAGACAAGCCAAGCTGTTCATTGCTATTCTAGAGTCGATAATAAGGAAACTGCATTGCAAAACGAGCGGCCTATATATAGTCGGTAAATACCTGAGTCGCCTCCTCAAAATTACAAGACATGTTTCAATCACTAAATGTGGCCATTAAAGAAGTAGGATTAGATAATATGAAAAACTATGGTAAAGACAAACCGCACCAAAAAGACAATATTTGTTGACAGCGAAAAATTTATCTGAACAAACAATTTTTTTTATTTAGGAAAACAAATCAGCAGTGCATGTACGTACTTTTCATCGATAAGACATAGATCGCTAAAGTTTGCGTTTGTATCGATCTTGATAACGAATTTGGAAGTACGTAACACGTGACGATAAGATTTATCGTGGGATCGCATGTCAAATGGCAAGACTGAGGACGTCCACAAACAAAACATTTAAGGAGGGATTTCTGTGGGAAGACTATGCCCGAGATATTTAGAAAATCCTTTATTTTCATAAATTTTTGGCATTGTAAACAATATTTATGGGTATAATTCAGGGAAACTACCAGTATTTACCAAAATTTCCGGTTGTTTTAGTAAAAATATAGAAAATATGCCATCTATCATCATTCAACATACTGGGAAAAAGCACTGGAGCCTAAAGGAAATTTATAAAAGCAATATACCAGTAAAACTAAAAACTAAGGTCATGTGGAGCTGCTTTTTACCTTGTCTAGCTTATGCTTGCCAGACTTGGAAATACACAGGTAAAATAAAGAGAAAAATAACCGCTTGTCAACGAAGTATGCTCCCTAGAACGAAGCATGCTCAAAATTCGAAAAATTAAAAAAATAAAACATGCAAAAGTCTGAAGCATATCTAAAGCTACCGATGCTCTAAACTATGCTCAAAAACTGAAATGGAAATGGGCGGGGCATGTGGCAAGACTATCAGACGAGCGGTGGACCATAAGGGTGAAACAGTGGGTAGGCCCAAGTGGGAAACGCCAAGAGGAAGACCGCTTATGAGATGGGCGGACGACATCAGTAAAACGGCTGGCCCAAGCTGGACGCAAATAGCCCAAGATAGAGAGGGCTGCGATTCTTTGGAAGAAGCCTTCACCTTTTTTTTTTTTTTTTTGGGTGGGAAATCATCAAATAACTTCTCCCGCTCTGGGCGGAGCGGGAGGGCGTGTCAGACTTTTACTGACTAAAACCCACCCGTGTTCCTTCCGTTGCCTGTGTGCCAGGGCCACGATATCCCTTTCGGACAAACTCGCAACCCCGGCAGGCATTGGTCCTAACGGACCCCGTCAGTTTGTGCTGACATCTCTTTGAGGCGCGCGTGGAACACAACGCGCCGTCGACCCGGGCCTGGTCCTTATCGGACGGCGAGCTACCCATCGCTCACCGTCCGCAGGCCCGCGCCTACGGTGGCCGGAAATCGGCTTGCGACTCCCGACGCCCGGGGCGTCTCCTGCGGCGACTAGGGGCATGAGGGCGCGAACCTTGTCTCACCCTCATGCGTTCCGCCTCCTCCTTCGCTAGCATAACTGCTTCGCAGAAGGAGGTGACGGCCTCCCATGCACTCTCGCTCCGAACCATGGCCTGAACCAGGGCCGGACGCGAGAGATCGCCGCCGCCGATCGCCTCCGTGAGGACACGGCGGTGTTCCGCCCAAGCTGGGCAGACCTCCACCGTATGCTCCACCGTGTCCTCCGGGCGATCCACACAGTGGTGACACCCGGGCGTTTCCTCCCGCTTAATCCTAAACAGGAACCTCCCGAAACATCCATGTCCGGTGAGGACCTGCGTCAGGCGGAAGGTGAGGACGCCGTGGCGCCTCTCTAGCCACTCCTCAAAGAGGGGACTTATCGCCACAATTGTGGCGTGCCCAGCGCTGGGTTGCGACAATCGCACTCTTCATGTCGCCATGAGATCCCTCCGGAGCTCCGTCCGCTGTGCCGCGATTTCTTGCGGCAGCGGAGTTATGCCCCGGAGTTTCGCCTCTTCGCGCCACACCCAAATGTGCGCGAGGACTTTCGCCTCCAGATCCCATGGCGGCAGTCCGGCAAGGAGGCTCGCCGCCTCACGGGAGACCGTGCGGTATCCCCGTACCATCCTGATGGCCATGACCCTTTGGGACGCGTTCAACCGCTGCGCTGGTCGCAGCCTCAGAGAACGCGCCCACACCGGTGCCCCGTAAAGGGCCATGGACCGCACGATCCCCGCGTAGAGCCTCCGGCAGGAGGCGTTTGGACCCCCCAGATTGGGCAGAAGCCGCTTCAAGGCAGCCCCGGCCCGCTCCAGTCTGGGAGCCAAACGTCGGAAGTGCTCGACGAAGTTCCACCGGCTGTCGAGGACGAGTCCCAGGTACTTCATCGTCGACTCGACGCCGATGTGAACCCCTCCCGCCGTTATCTGGGAACCCGACAGTGGCGCGTTCCGAGGACCATAAAAACACATGGCCTCGGACTTGTGCAATGCCACCTCGAGTCCCAATTGCCGGATCCTATCGACGATTGTCGCAACCCCACGTGCCGCCAGTTCGGCCGCCGCCTGATGCGAACTCCCTTGTGCCAGGACTAGCGTGTCGTCAGCGTAGCAGACTACGCTGACGCCACCAGGGAGGTCGGCGCGCAGCACCCAGTCGTACCCGATGTCCCACAGATGCGGCCCCAGGACCGATCCCTGTGGGACACCGCACGACATCTCTCGCCGGTTCCACTCTCCGTGGTGACCGGGGTAGATGACGGTCCTGTCCGTCAAATAGGCCTCGACCACACGACAGAGGTAGGTCGGCATCCGGTGATACCGAAGTGCCTCCCTAATGCAACTCCAGGGCAAGGTATTGAAGGCGTTGGCGATGTCAAGAGACACCGCCAAGACGACCCCACCCCGGGCAACAGCATCCCCCGTCGTGAGGGCTCGAACGCGCATGATGGCATCCACCGTAGAGCGCCCCTTACGGAAACCAAACTGGCTCTCCGCCAAATCCGGCCCCACCCGCACCAGCCGCCCGACAAGGCGGTCTGCAATTACTCTTTCAAAGAGCTTGCCCACCTCGTCGAGCAGCACGATGGGCCGGTAAGCGGACGGAGAGTCCGCCGGGCGCCCTGGTTTCTTTATGAGGACCAGTTTCCCCGTCTTCCAACGAAGTGGAAACTGGCCCCTCTCCAAGCATGCGCTTAGGAGCCCCCTTAGTCGAGGCCCGAGAGCCTCTAAAGCCAGAACCCAGGCTTTTCCAGGCAAGCCATCGGGTCCTGGGGCGGTATTCTTGGCATTCAGCCTACGTACCGCCACTCTCAGATCTAACTCGGTCACCTCTGGAGCATCGTCGTCATCGGTCTGGTCCGCATCTGGCACCACAGGAGGCGGAGCCATGGGCGGGGGAGTATGTTCCCCTCGCGAAGGGAACAGAGCGCTCACCACGTCCTCCACGAGCTGGGGCCGGAGACTCTGCGTCAGCGGGGGAGCCCATGGGCGGAGTTTATCTCGCACCCATTTGTAGGGGCGTCCCCACGGGTCTCTGTTGAGAGTCTCCAGCGTCTCCTCGCGGGCCAGTCCTCTGGCCCGCTGGATCTCTGCTCGGAGGGCAGTCTTCGCTGCTCTGTACCCCTCGTATAGCTCCGCCTGAATGGCTTCCGTATCCGGAGGGCGGATACGGAGCCTTCGGTGCCTGGAGTACCGGTGGCGCGCAGCAACGCAAGCCTCGCGTAAAGCGGTCAGCTCACGCGACCACCAGTACACCTGGCGCCGGGCACGTCCGGGCTGGACCCGGGGCATTGCCACGTCACATATTTCGGACATGGCCTCCCGGAACCACTCCGCCTCGTCATTGATGTCGGCAGGCCTGTTCGGTGATGACACCCAGGCCTGCACGATCGTGGCTTCCAGGAGGAGCTCCCGGTCCAGCTGCTTTAGCGCCCACCGCGGACCACTCGGGGTCTGTCGGACCGGCGCGCCCGAGGTCTGGGCGGAGACGTCAAACCGAATGTACCGGTGATCAGAATAGGTCTCCACCCCCTCCATGACGCGCCAGTCGATGACACGCGGTGACAGAGCGGGGTTGGCGAACGAGATGTCCACCACTGATTCACCCCGCATCCGCACACACGTGGGGACAGAACCCCGGTTTAGGACGACCAGGCCTGTCTCCAGAGCCCAGTCCTCCACCATCCTGCCCCGTGTGTCCGTATACCGGGAACCCCAAGCCACGTTCTTGGCATTGAAGTCCCCGAGGACGATCACTGGGAGGGGATGGTACCCGACGACGACGATTCTTAACTCCCCAAGGGAGTTGTGGAACTCGGCGAGAGTTCGGTTCGGGGAGAAGTATACTCCCACCACGACAATCTCCCCGAACCGTGCTGCCACGCAACCCCCTCCCCTCTTGACGGCCTCAAGGGACGGGGTACTAGCGGCGGCCGACGAAATAATGGTCACTGAGCCGCTCAGATCCTCCACCCAGTCGTCCCTGGGCGGGACAAAGTACGGCTCAGCGACCACGGCGATGTTAATCGACCACTGCGCCATGCTCTGGAGCAAGAGATCCTGAGCGGCGGCGCAGTGGTTGATGTTCGCCTGGAGGAGGCGTAATGGGGCCATTTATTGGCACTCCATTTCAGCCCCCTCCTGGGCCCCCTGTGAAGGCCCTGCCGCGGTGTTAGCGGCGGCAGCGACGGCGGTGGTGGCGGCAACGGCGGCGGCAATAGTGGCGGCTGCGGCGGTGACGGCGGTGGCGGAGGGCTTGCCCCTGCCCCTGGGCTTGGTGGGTGGAGCGCAGGCCTTGCTCCCAGCCCGGTGATCGGCCGGTTTACCAGCCGCCGCACAAGCAAAACAATGCGGCGTGGCATTGCACGAACCGGCCTTGTGACCGGGCTGACCACAGCGGAAGCAATCGTTGCTGCGGTCAACCTCCGAGGTGCAGTGTGCTCCCACGTGGTTGCCCACCCGGCAGCGGAAGCACTTCAGAGGCCTGGGTTCCAGCAGTTTTACCTGCGCAGATACCCAGCCCACCCGGAGCCTTCGGCCCTCCCCGGCTATTTTACTGGCCGCCGACACGGGGCAGCTCACCGTAACGGTTTGCATCCCCGTGGTGTCAGGACGGATGGTGCCCGCCCTCACCTGTTCGGCAGAGCACCCTCCAGTCCTAGCCACGGCGGCCACAACGTCTTCCGCCGTCACGCAGTCGTCCAGGCCCAGAATGCGCATGTCAGCGCACTTGGTAGGCCTGGAAACCCGGGCCTCATCCGCATTTAGGGACGCCCTAAGCCTTTCAGCCAGGGCATCAGCGGTCGGGCCGCTGGCCGCACCGGGGATCTCCAGCATCCGGGCCCCCGTCGCAGTGACCTTCATCCGGAAGCCATCGGCGACGCCGATCTCCTCCAGGTTCACTGCCGCCCACGCCTTAGCGAGCACCTCGCGGTAGGACACGCCCTTCTTTTCCGCTTCCGGCTGTAGTGTAATCACTACAGCTGTGGACTTCGGGGCGCGGAGCCTAGCCGCGGCGCTTCGCTTCTTGCGCCGCTGCCGCCTCTCCTTTCTGTTGGCCGCCCTTTTGGCTTTACCCGCCTTCCTGTTCTCCCCGGCTACTTGCCATTCGGCGTTGGCCGGAGAAGAATTAGAAGGCGGAGGCGACCGTCCCGCCACAATGGCTGGGGCCCTCGCCTTCTGCGCAGCCATCTCGACCTTCTTGGACTTGGACTGCGCCGATTTTGCCGGAGGCGTGGGCTTGGCCGCAGGCTTGGCCGCAGGCTTGGCCGCAGGCTTGGCCGCAGGCTTGGCCGCAGGCTTGGCCGCGGTAGCCACGGTGGCCGCAAAGGTAGCCGGCTTGCTTGCTGCTAGCGGGGGGCGCAGGACAATGCCCTCCAGAACGGAAAACCGATTATGGAAGGCAGCCAGCTCCTGCCGCACCAGGGTTAACACCCGTTCTTCCACAGGCACTGGCTGGCCCTGCCCTTGCTGCGCCCCCACCTGTGGCACTTCCTGCGGGCCAGCTCCTCGGAGCCGGGCCAGGTCCGCTCGGAGCTCCTCGTTCTCCTTTCGGAGAAGCTCCATAGCGGCCGTCAAGCAGCCCACCTCCGCCCGCATTTCGGACATTGCGTCCGCCGGAGTTCCGACTTGAAGGGCCCTCGCTGCCGCTATGATGGTGGCCGTGGCAGCGGGTATGACCTTATCTTTAGAGGACTGAATCCTCTTCAAGGCCACACCCCTGATTGCGGCTGCAACGACCTCCTCGAAGCTACTGGCCGCTCCCTTCGCCTTGGAGATGCCAGCGGCGTCCGGCTCACCGCCCGAGGACTCAGAAAGGGTCGCGTTGCGGCTGGCCTCTCCAAGTGGTTCCTTTTCGGCTGGGCTGGCTCTGTTCAAATCGCTGTCCTCCTGGGTGGAGAGCCCTCTACCCACCCCCCGCTCCCGAACCCCGCCCCGCCTGTTAATTTTTTTGCGGGCGTTGCTCAGGCCGCCATCAGAGGACGACCCCTGGCCGTCCCCTGGTTTGGAGCGCTTCTTCTTCAAGAACTTCGCGTTCTTAGCAGCCCCCACCTCCACGGGCTCCGGGCTCTTAAAAGAGCCCTTCGCCCCAGATGCGGCGTCGGACTCCGACCCCGCATCACTCCTCTCATCCTCTCCTGTCGTCTTTTGGGTTTTTTTGTTTTTTAAAGTTTCCATTTTGAATCCCACGAGTGTGGGGGATATAAAACGTCATTCCTAGGTTTACCCCCTGTGCCTAGGTAAGTCGGGTTACATTTGTTTCCCAACCAGAGGTTCGACTGGTCCCTGGCTGGGGGTGCGCTAACGACTGATGCGCCACCTGCAACTACGAAGTTACAGATGGCACTACTCCTCAGCCATTCATACCCTCGCCACGCACCAAAACTTGGTATTAGAGGATTTTTTATAGAGGTTATCGTCCTCACGATCCGGGCGACTAAGCCAAGATCCTCGTCCCGTTCCGAGTCACAAAACATGACCGTGATCTCTTTCCGGATTACGATTTCGACGGGTGCAGTCAGGAGAATCAGTTCTCCCGCTGCCAGCTCGTTGGCAGGGTAAGTGCACAACGAGCACCGCCCCTGCTTCTTCACTCATGGAGAAGCGTCCTCCTTCGGCCTTTGGGACCTTCCTCCACGGACCATTCAGGTCCTAACCTGCGCCCACTCAACCATCCCTCTGTAAGCAGAGAGAGGAGTAGGCCACCGTCCACCCAGGAGGAGCATTACGCTCTCCCCCTCGCAGAAATTCGCCATAAACAATACCCTCTCCGAAAAAACACCACAACCTTTTTCGAAGAGAGTATTGTCCATGCCCAGGGTGCACCGGCCCGACGACTGCTCTTCCCCTCGAACGTATTCATAAGGGACCAGCAGGCATCAGGCATACGGGGAGGTTTTCTGCACGCACCCCAAGAAGCCTTCACCTGCGGAGGGGTTCTTGCAAATTAATAACTTATGTTATATACGTATTAGGTTAAGATTAGTTTACTCACTTTATTATTGCATTAAATAAAAGGGTTTTTTTATTTATTATTATGTGATAATCCAGGTTATAATGTGATATTATAGTGTTTTTATTATTATGTGATATTCCCATACCCCGTAGCAATTACTTTTTAACCGACTTCCAAAAAGGAGGAGGTTATTTGTTCGGCTCTATGTTTTATTATAATTTTTTATGAATGTTCACCGATTTCTCCAATTGTGGACCGATTTTGCAAAATTCTTTTTTTTATTTGAAAGGGTATGTTCCCGAGGTGGTTCCTGGTATCTGATCAGTCCCATGGAAATCGAGGGAAATCCTCAAATTTTATATGCAGTATTTTTTATAGTAACTCATGCATTTGCTCTCGGAAAGCATTTGGTGAAGTGGAACTGATGATGAAGACCACAGATGGCCACGGGAACTGCTTCATAATAAGTATTTAACGAGTTTTTCTGACAAACTTTTTTCACACAGTTTGATGGAGAAATCGGTGAACATACATAAAAAAAAACCTCCTCCTTTTTGGAGCTTTGTGGGCTTTGTTCTGACCACGTGACTTAACGTTGAGATGTTGTAATTCCCATACATGTGACTAGTTTTCTACTACCGTTATCGATTGTAGATTGTCAACTTGGCTAAGCCTTCAGGTACCAACATAATTTTTAACAGACATGTTTTGGAGATCACCTTTTAAGCAATGAGATGCTTGTATTAGGTGAAAATACACAATTATACACCCAATTAAACACATCCAATAATTTATAATAATATTTAATTGCTACTTAGCACTCTTGCTCTCTCCTAATTTTGCTGTGCTCGACAGGGTTTTTATTATATAATGATAAATTCTCAACATTGGATCCCTTCAATACCAAACGGAACAGATTTAAAAAAGAGATTATTCAAATCCTCCGTCAAACCCCGGAAAATCAGCAAACTTAGTACCTAGTGCCAGTTTTTAGTCATAATTACATAGACATACACACACCATCACACATGCTTTCAGCATCTACACCACACAAATACACGCACTCATATACCTACTTTAAATACTAATAATAATGTCACTCTCTGTATTTGTTATTTTTTTGTGTACTTCGTAATTGGCGTAATGTTTCGAATAATATAAATGTTCAATGTACATGTCAGCTGTGAAGCTACTTTAAATTAATTAAATAAATATTGATCTTTTACTTTCTTATATCATCTTTGTAATACATATGGAATGCAATAAAGAATTGAGTATTAAGATTATTAGCCCCTAATTGAAACATCTGAAAGTAATGGTGAGAGCCTTTGCCCAGCAGGTAATGCAGGCCAACGGTATGCGAGTCGGTGGAAGTTTTGTTTGTAGTCGACTGCTCTTTCTTAGCTTTTTATTTCGTGAAGCTATAGAAAGTATATAATAATAATTTACTCAAAAATGCATGTAATGTGGTCATTTTTTTGACAACCTTATTTGAGCAAAGTCGACCTTGCCGTTCTGTTTCAAGGAGCGACCGGCAAAGTTATGCTGGTCGCTCTAACAGGCCGGCAAAACATTGCCGGCCGCTATTTTGACGTTTCAACGTTTTAAAAAATCAAATGCATAAAGATTTTATTTAAAACACAGCTTTTTGTATTTATAGAGATAGGTACAAAAATATTTTATTCCATATTTGGCTGTAAAGTTCCAACTAACATTGTTAAAAAAAAAAAAAAAAAGTAACAAAAGCGCGGTTCAGCGAAAATTATATTTTTATTTAGTGACTTTTTTGCTAAAAATGAGCTCTCAAACCGAAAATTCTTCCGATTCAATGTGTTTAACACCGCCAGACACTAAAGATGAAGCAAAATTAGTGGTTGAAAATTTAATACCGCGAAACTCAAAGGAAAAATATAAGCTTGCATATGAAAAACTTGTGCAGTGGAAAATCAGTAGGAAATCTACGAGTAAATCTATCCGAAAATGTTTTTCTTGCGTATTTCAATAATCTTTCCAACAAAATGAAGCCTTCGTCTCTCTGGAATACCTATTCAATGTTAAAATGCATGGTTCTGATAAAGCACAATTTGAACATTAAAAATTACCACAATTTAACGAGTATGCTAAAAAGACAGTCAGACGGATATAAATGTAAAAAATCAAAGGTGTTGACATCACAAAATGTAGAAAAGTTTATAAATGAAGTTTATAAATGAACGACTCTTGAGTACTTAGCGGTGAAAGTAAGTATTTATATCTAAAAACCGAAATTTGTACTGTACACGTTCTCATAAATAATACTCGTACTTGTTACTGTTATTGGTGGTTCTTATTTTTGGCATTTACGGTGCATGTCGATGCATCAAAATTACCAATATCACCGTTAATTACATTGAAACTCACATCAACGTAATGATAATTACGTTGCGAGATACAAAAACGAAGATTGATCGTACTTTCGTTGTTCGTGACGCCTCATGGTGCAAAAATATTACGCACTACGTCCAGTTGACGTAAAAACGGACCGATTTTTTTAAAATTATATAAACTGCAAATGCACCAAGCAAGTGATAGGGAGGCATAAAATTGCTCAAATGCCCAAAATAATTGCTACATACTTAGAACCGCCCCATCCGGAACAATTTACAGGTCATTGTTTACGGCGTTCATCGGCCACTATTCTTGCCGATACTGGGGCCAAGCTTATTACACTAAAAAGGCATGGAGGATGGAAATCCGATCGAGTTGCTGTGAGCTATAAAGAAGAATCGGTGGAGAATAAAAACAGAATTACACAAAAAATCGGTCAAAGTATAAACTTAAAACGAACAACGTCTTACGAGTTCCAGGAAGCTTCAACATCTGCTCAAGAACATGAAGAAAAAAATGAAGAAATAATACAGCAGTCAAACACCGCATTAAAATTATCGCAAACTATTAGTATTATCAAACCGGGAAAGCGGGGGTTGAATTTTAGTAACTGTACTTTTCATAATTGTCATTTTAATTAAATTTCTAGTTAATTAATATATATTTTATTGAAATTACTTGCTGGTTTTATTTAGATTAGGTACTTGCATTTTTGAGTAAAGCACTATACAATCCTTGGCCCACTATGACTGCTTCGCTGGTCACGCAATGATTGCCTCGAGCTAGCCTAGCTACGCCCTAGGTCTTCCAGCTTGGCCATCATTGCAGCCCTTGTTGTCGGCCTTTATCTCAGCTCGTCCATCAAGTGCTGCACGCTGACCGCGCTGTGTCGGCCTGGAGCTGCGCTGTCGGCCATCATCAGCGCAACCAGCAAAGTAGTCATTATAGACCGCGGCAGTAATGTACTATTATACAACATTCCATCTAACTAAACGCTTGTTGTCAAAATAAAGAAAGAAGAGACCCAAAATTAGTTTACTGAAATAAATATTTTATTTTTAGAATTAAAATAATATGTATCTAAAAAACAACTTACCTAATTAATTTACAAAAATAACAAAACTATAGCCTAACTAAACTAAAACTATTAACAAACTAAAATATGTCGTCAAAAAATTCCTATGCATCGATGTCGGCTGGTTATGTACCCAACAGACTGCCAGCATTGCCACTTTGTATGGCAATGCTTAGCCTCCTTAGTTTGTTTCAAAAAACCCGAAATTGTGCATGCTATGTTTTACATTAGCTAGACATGTTTGTGCTATTGTAATTTATTTTAACACCATTTTAGGTATACCATGTCTTATGCAAATAAATGTTTATGATTAAAGGTTTCTTGCCTTGCCTTGGATCACGGGAAGTGTCAACCTGCCGTTTGGAGATTTTTTTGAACAAAACATGAATGAGCACTCGGACCCCACGGCCCGAGGTTATCCAAAATTATTTATTAATAAAATTGTCAGTAGACTTAAAAGATGACGATTTTATTTAACTTATGGGTGTTAGCTTTTGAGCTCTCCTATAAAACAAAAGGATATTTGCAAAATAGTCTGTACAAAATGAATCCAATCAGCACCCTAATTTTGTAACACAGTTTGTTTCGGGAATGCGATTCCAAAATTAAGCAAACTCCGCCCGGTTGGAATCGTATCGCCATATATGGAATTGTGTAATAAAAATGACTCCAATCCTGCCTAATTTTATTGAGATGTCTACTATCTATTGCCCTATATTGTTCATTACAGCGTTTTGTTTCATCTCATAGGTTATTTGCTTCTGAATAATATTTTAATTTTGGTTTAATATAGAATATTATATTCGAAGTAAAAAATAATCTATGAGGATACAACATTGTATTCCATAGTTACCTCTATTAGCTTAACTAAAGTTTTAGATAATGGACTAAACAAGGCTAGGGTTTTTCATAACAATTGTTGATGTCATTAATTTATTTTACTAAATAAGGAGCAAAGCTTTTGTATTATAAATATTATTATCATTAGATTTTACTTCAGTTGCTAATATTATTTTCCTGTGTCAGAGGTTTTCAAACATCGCTGTTTGAATACCTGATTATTTTATTTTGCTTATATTACTAGCTGTATCTATAGCCGTTTTACCCGCGTGTATGTCGGAAACTATCCTACGTAAACGTACTATCGTAATTTAAAGCATCCTATGTGTTAATTCGACCCGACCACTGAGACAAGCCGACCCGACCACCCCGAAGCTGTTCATTGCTATTCTAGAGTCGATAATAAGGAAACTGCATTGGAAAACGAGCGGCCTATATATAGTCGGTAAATACCTGAGTCGCCTCCTCAAAATTACAAGACATGTTTCAATCACTAAATGTGGCCATTAAAGAAGTAGGATTAGATAATATGAAAAACTATGGTAAAGACAAACCGCACCAAAAAGACAATATTTGTTGACAGCGAAAAATTTATCTGAACAAACAAATTTTTTTACTTAGGAAAACAAATCAGCAGTGCAAGTACGTACTTTTCATCGATAAGACATAGATCGCTAAAGTTTGCGTTTGTATCGATCTTGATAACGAATTTGGAAGTACGTAACACGTGACGATAAGATTTATCGTGGGATCGCATGTCAAATGGCAAGACTGAGGACGTCCACAAACAAAACATTTAAGGTGGGATTTCTGTGGGAAGACTATGTCCGAGATATTTAGAAAATCCTTTATTTTCACAAATTTTTGGCATTGTAAACAATATTTATGGGTATAATTCAGGGAAACTACCAGTATTTATCAAAATTTCCGGTTGTTTTAGTAAAAATACAGAAAATATGCCATCTTCCTAAAGCATCGTCGTGTTTACCTTTGCCAAAAAAAAGTATATTGTTGACATTATTTTCTTGAAGCTTAAGAAAAAAACATACCTATACGTAAACCTATAAAATGTAAGTACTTGATCGTACTATTAACTTGAGTTTAATCAAAAGGTTAGGTATGTTTTGTCTAGATCTCGAATGAAGTAGGCAACTATAGTAAAAAAACAGTAGGTACTTACCACGATATGGACAGGGAGTCCGGTGGATCGCATCCTCCGCACATCTACCTCTATCCCTTCTATTAAAATAACTGCCACTTCTCGAGTCGAAGAGACAAATAAAATCTTCTTCTGGAAGTTCCAGAGGATTGTTTGTGTCTCTGAGATGCCATTCTCCGAATACGCATCACATTCTGACGCTGCTGCCGTTCTTCCTCATCACCCAGCAATAAAGCCATGAGTCCTAAATCCATTATTAGTAATGATCGCTATGCTTATCGGGCTTTTACAAGGTGTCGATAAATTACCGAGCTTGACAGCGTAAGCTGACGATCTCAACTGTCAAAATGTCGTTTCGTACCTTTTCGTACTTGCATTTTTATTAAGCTGGGTACTGAACGACGTTACGGGGTATGGGTTTCTTAGTAAAAAAAAAATATATAAAATAATAAATAAAAGCGACAGTAAAGGGGGTTTAATGGCCGCTGGCAGACATTCCGAAACATATACGTAACAGTCAAAGGATTCGCCAAAAACCTGATAGCCGGGTGGAGCACTCAAAGCGAGCATCGAACAGCTCGTTGCTCGCTGGGTTCCCCGTAACACTACGTACTGACTGCATGAATGCTCGCCGTGTAACATGTTACATTACACCTCGTAACGTCGGTCAGTACCAAGCTTAAAATTCGTTAAAATTTTAGAGTGTAGCTACCGATCGTTAAAGTAGAAGTTATGTACTTGCGACATCGATTCGATTCGATAAAAACTCATTTTATCGAGAATAATTGTACTGCTGCTTCGATAGGGACATTAACTATTCAGAAATCGAAAGGTGAATTCAACATACTGGGAAAAAGCACTGGAGCCTAAAGGAAATTTATAAAAGCAATATACCAGTAAAACTAAAAACTAAGGCCATGTGGAGATGCTTTTTACCTTGTCTAGCTTATGCTTGCCAGACTTGGAAATACACAGGTAAAATAAATAGAAAAATAACCGCTTGTTAACGAAGTATGCTCCCTAGAACGAAGCATGCTCAAAATTCGAAAAATTAAAAAAATAAAACATGCAAAAGTCTGAAGCATATCTAAAGCTACCGATGCTCTAAACTATACTCAAAAACTGAAATGGAAATGGGCGGGGCATGTGGCAAGACTATCAGACGAGCGGTGGACCATAAGGGCGAAACAGTGGGTAGGCCCAAGTGGGAAACGCCAAGAGGAAGACCGCTTATGAGATGGGCGGACGACATCAGTGAAACGGCTGGCCCAAGCTGGACGCAAATAGCCCAAGATAGAGAGGTCTGCGATTCTTTGGAAGAAGCCTTCACCTGCGGAGGGGTTCTTGCAAATTAATAACTTATGTTATATACGTATTAGGTTAAGATTAGTTTACTCACTTTATTATTGCATTAAATAAAAGGGTTTTTTTATTTATTATTATGTGATAATCCAGGTTATAATGTGATGTTATAGTGTGTTTATTATTATGTGATATTCCCATACCCCGTAGCAATTACTTTTTAACCGACTTCCAAAAAGGAGGAGGTTATTTGTTCGGCTATATGTTTTATTATAATTTTTTATGAATGTTCACCGATTTCTCCATTTGTGGACCGATTTTGCAAAATTCTTTTTTTTATTTGAAAGGGTATGTTCCCGAGGTGGTTCCTGGTATCTGATCAGTCCCATGGAAATCGAGGGAAATCCTCAAATTTTATATGCAGTATTTTTTATAGTAACTCATGCATTTGCTCTCGGAAAGCATTTGGTGAAGTGGAACTGATGATGAAGACCACAGATGGCCACGGGAACTGCTTCATAATAAGTATTTAACGAGTTTTTCTGACAAACTTTTTTCACACAGTTTGATGGAGAAATCGGTGAACATACATAAAAAAAAACCTCCTCCTTTTTGGAGCTTTGTGGGCTTTGTTCTGACCACGTGACTTAACGTTGAGATGTTGTAATTCCCATACATGTGACTAGTTTTCTACTACCGTTATCGATTGTAGATTGTCAACTTGGCTAAGCCTTCAGGTACCAACATAATTTTTAACAGACATGTTTTGGAGATCACCTTTTAAGCAATGAGATGCTTGTATTAGGTGAAAATACACAATTATACACCCAATTAAACACATCCAATAATTTATAATAATATTTAATTGCTACTTAGCACTCTTGCTCTCTCGTAATTTTGCTGTGCTCGACAGGGTCCATATTATATAATGATAAATTCTCAACATTGGATCCCTTCAATAGCAAACGGAACAGATTTAAAAAAGAGATTATTCAAATCCTCCGTCAAACCCCGGAAAATCAGCAAACTTAGTACCTAGTGCCAGTTTTTAGTCATAATTACATAGACATACACACATCATCACACATGCTTTCAGCATCTACACCACACAGATACACGCACTCATATACCTACTTTAAATACTAATAATAATGTCACTCTCTGTATTTCTTATTTTTTTGTGTACTTCGTAATTGGCGTAATGTTTCGAATAATATAAATGTTCAATGTACATGTCAGCTGTGAAGCTACCTTATATTAAATAAATAAATATTGATCTTTTACTTTCTTATATCATCTTTGTAATACATATGGAATGCAATAAAGAATTGAGTATTGAGATTATTAGCCCCTAATTGAAACATCTGAAAGTAATGGTGAGAGCCTTTGCCCAGCAGGTAATGCAGGCCAACGGTATGCGAGTCGGTGGCAGTTTTGTTTGTAGTCGACTGCTCTTTCTTAGCTTTTTATTTCGTGAAGCTATAGAAAGTATATAATAATAATTTACTCAAAAATGCATGTAATGTGGTCATTTTTTTGACAACCTTATTTGAGCAAAGTCGACCTTGCCGTTCTGTTTCAAGGAGCGACCGGCAAAGTTATGCTGGTCGCTCTAACAGGCCGGAAAAACATTGCCGGCCGCTATTTTGACGTTTCAACGTTTTAAAAAATCAAATGCATAAAGATTTTATTTAAAACACAGCTTTTTGTATTTATAGAGATAGGTACAAAAATATTTTATTCCATATTTGGCTGTAAAGTTCCAACTACCATTGTTAAAAAAAAAAAAACAAAAAAGTAACAAAAGCGCGGTTCAGCGAAAATTATATTTTTATTTAGTGACTTTTTTGCTAAAAATGAGCTCTCAAACCGAAAATTCTTCCGATTCAATGTGTTTAACACCGCCAGATACTAAAGATGAAGCAAAATTAGTGGTTGAAAATTTAATACCTCGAAACTCAAAGGAAAAATATAAGCTTGCATATGAAAAACTTGTGCAGTGGAAAATCAGTAGGAAATCTAAATCTTTATCCGAAAATGTTTTTCTTGCGTATTTCAATAATCTTTCCAACAAAATGAAGCCTTCGTCTCTCTGGAATACCTATTCAATGTTAAAATGCATGGTTCTGATAAAGCACAATTTGAACATTAAAAATTACCACAATTTAACGAGTATGCTAAAAAGACAGTCAGACGGATATAAATGTAAAAAATCAAAGGTGTTGACATCACAAAATGTAGAAAAGTTTATAAATGAAGCCCCCGACTCTGAGTACTTAGCGGTGAAAGTAAGTATTTATATCTAAAAACCGAAATTTGTACTTTACACGTTCTCATAAATAATACTCGTACTTGTTACTGTTATTGGTGGTTCTTACTTTTGGCATTTACGGTGCATGTCGATGCATCAAAATTACCAATATCACCGTTAATTACATTGAAACTCACAT
This sequence comes from Tiliacea citrago, assembly GCA_963921375.1. NCBI lineage: Eukaryota > Metazoa > Arthropoda > Insecta > Lepidoptera > Noctuidae > Tiliacea > Tiliacea citrago. The sequence continues at coordinate 3,230,615 of OY992802.1, forward strand.
CAACGTAATGATAATTACGTTGCGAGATACAAAAACGAAGATTGATCGTACTTTCGTTGTTCGTGACGCCTCATGGTGCAAAAATATTACGCACTACGTCCAGTTGACGTAAAAACGGACCGATTTTTTTTAAATTATATAAACTGCAAATGCACCAAGCAAGTGATAGGGAGGCATAAAATTGCTCAAATGCCCAAAATAATTGCTACATACTTAGAACCGCCGCATCCGGAACAATTTACAGGTCATTGTTTACGGCGTTCATCGGCCACTATTCTTGCCGATACTGGGGCCAAGCTTATTACACTAAAAAGGCATGGAGGATGGAAATCCAATCGAGTTGCTGTGAGCTATAAAGAAGAATCGGTGGAGAATAAAAACAGAATTACACAAAAAATCGGTCAAAGTATAAACTTAAAACGAACAACGTCTTACGAGTTCCAGGAAGCTTCAACATCTGCTCAAGAACATGAAGAAAAAAATGAAGAAATAATACAGCAGTCAAACACCGCATTAAAATTATCGCAAACTATTAGTATTATCAAACCGGGAAAGCGGGGGTTGAATTTTAGTAACTGTACTTTTCATAATTGTCATTTTAATTAAATTTCTAGTTAATTAATATATATTTTATTGAAATTACTTGCTGGTTTTATTTAGATTAGGTACTTGCATTTTTGAGTAAAGCACTATACAATCCTTGGCCCACTATGACTGCTTCGCTGGTCACGCAATGATTGCCTCGAGCTAGCCTAGCTACGCCCTAGGTCTTCCAGCTTGGCCATCATTGCAGCCCTTGTTGTCCTCGCTGTAAAGGCCTCAACCTACGGCCTCGGCCTTTATCTCAGCTCGTCCATCAAGTGCTGCACGCTGACCGCGCTGTGTCGGCCTGGAGCTGCGCTGTCGGCCATCATCAGCGCAACCAGCAAAGTAGTCATTATAGACCGCGGCAGTAATGTACTATTATACAACATTCCATCTAACTAAACGCTTGTTGTCAAAATAAAGAAAGAAGAGACCCAAAATTAGTTTACTGAAATAAATATTTTATTTTTAGAATTAAAATAATATGTATCTAAAAAACAACTTACCTAATTAATTTACAAAAATAACAAAACTATAGCCTAACTAAACTAAAACTATTAACAAACTAAAATATGTCGTCAAAAAATTCCTATGCATCGATGTCGGCTGGTTATGTACCCAACAGACTGCCAGCATTGCCACTTTGTATGGCAATGCTTAGCCTCCTTAGTTTGTTTCAAAAAACCCGAAATTGTGCATGCTATGTTTTACATTAGCTAGACATGTTTGTGCTATTGTAATTTATTTTAACACCATTTTAGGTATACCATGTCTTATGCAAATAAATGTTTATGATTAAAGGTTTCTTGCCTTGCCTTGGATCACGGGAAGTGTCAACCTGCCGTTTGGAGATTTTTTTGAACAAAACATGAATGAGCACTCGGACCCCACGGCCCGAGGTTATCCAAAATTATTTATTAATAAAATTGTCAGTAGACTTAAAAGATGACGATTTTATTTAACTTATGGGTGTTAGCTTTTGAGCTCTCCTATAAAACAAAAGGATATTTGCAAAATAGTCTGTACAAAATGAATCCAATCAGCACCCTAATTTTGTAACACAGTTTGTTTCGGGAATGCGATTCCAAAATTAAGCAAACTCCGCCCGGTTGGAATCGTATCGCCATATATGGAATTGTGTAATAAAAATGACTCCAATCCTGCCTAATTTTATTGAGATGTCTACTATCTATTGCCCTATATTGTTCATTACAGCGTTTTGTTTCATCTCATAGGTTATTTGCTTCTGAATAATATTTTAATTTTGGTTTAATATAGAATATTATATTCGAAGTAAAAAATAATCTATGAGGATACAACATTGTATTCCATAGTTACCTCTATTAGCTTAACTAAAGTTTTAGATAATGGACTAAACAAGGCTAGGGTTTTTCATAACAATTGTTGATGTCATTAATTTATTTTACTAAATAAGGAGCAAAGCTTTTGTATTATAAATATTATTATCATTAGATTTTACTTCAGTTGCTAATATTATTTTCCTGTGTCAGAGGTTTTCAAACATCGCTGTTTGAATACCTGATTATTTTATTTTGCTTATATTACTAGCTGTATCTATAGCCGTTTTACCCGCGTGTATGTCGGAAACTATCCTACGTAAACGTACTATCGTAATTTAAAGCATCCTATGTGTTAATTCGACCCGACCACTGAGACAAGCCGACCCGACCACCCCGAAGCTGTTCATTGCTATTCTAGAGTCGATAATAAGGAAACTGCATTGGAAAACGAGCGGCCTATATATAGTCGGTAAATACCTGAGTCGCCTCCTCAAAATTACAAGACATGTTTCAATCACTAAATGTGGCCATTAAAGAAGTAGGATTAGATAATATGAAAAACTATGGTAAAGACAAACCGCACCAAAAAGACAATATTTGTTGACAGCGAAAAATTTATCTGAACAAACAAATTTTTTTACTTAGGAAAACAAATCAGCAGTGCAAGTACGTACTTTTCATCGATAAGACATAGATCGCTAAAGTTTGCGTTTGTATCGATCTTGATAACGAATTTGGAAGTACGTAACACGTGACGATAAGATTTATCGTGGGATCGCATGTCAAATGGCAAGACTGAGGACGTCCACAAACAAAACATTTAAGGTGGGATTTCTGTGGGAAGACTATGTCCGAGATATTTAGAAAATCCTTTATTTTCATAAATTTTTGGCATTGTAAACAATATTTATGGGTATAATTCAGGGAAACTACCAGTATTTATCAAAATTTCCGGTTGTTTTAGTAAAAATACAGAAAATATGCCATCTTCCTAAAGCATCGTCGTGTTTACCTTTGCCAAAAAAAAGTATATTGTTGACATTATTTTCTTGAAGCTTAAGAAAAAAACATACCTATACGTAAACCTATAAAATGTAAGTACTTGATCGTACTATTAACTTGAGTTTAATCAAAAGGTTAGGTATGTTTTGTCTAGATCTCGAATGAAGTAGGCAACTATAGTAAAAAAACAGTAGGTACTTACCACGATATGGACAGGGAGTCCGGTGGATCGCATCCTCCACACATCTACCTCTATCCCTTCTATTAAAATAACTGCCACTTCTCGAGTCGAAGAGACAAATAAAATCTTCTTCTGGAAGTTCCAGAGGATTGTTTGTGTCTCTGAGATGCCATTCTCCGAATACGCATCACATTCTGACGCTGCTGCCGTTCTTCCTCATCACCCAGCAATAAAGCCATGAGTCCTAAATCCATTATTAGTAATGATCGCTATGCTTATCGGGCTTTTACAAGGTGTCGATAAATTACCGAGCTTGACAGCGTAAGCTGACGATCTCAACTGTCAAAATGTCGTTTCGTACCATTTCGTACTTGCATTTTTATTAAGCTGAACGACGTTACGGGGTATGGGTTTCTTAGTAAAAAAAAAATATATAAAATAATAAATAAAAGCGACAGTAAAGGGGGTTTAATGGCCGCTGGCAGACATTCCGAAACATATACGTAACAGTCAAAGGATTCGCCAAAAACCTGATAGCCGGGTGGAGCACTCAAAGCGAGCATCGAACAGCTCGTTGCTCGCTGGGTTCCCCGTAACACTACGTACTGACTGCATGAATGCTCGCCGTGTAACATGTTACATTACACCTCGTAACGTCGGTCAGTACCAAGCTTAAAATTCGTTAAAATTTTAGAGTGTAGCTACCGATCGTTAAAGTAGAAGTTATGTACTTGCGACATCGATTCGATTCGATAAAAACTCATTTTATCGAGAATAATTGTACTGCTGCTTCGATAGGGACATTAACTATTCAGAAATCGAAAGGTGAATTCAACATACTGGGAAAAAGCACTGGAGCCTAAAGGAAATTTATAAAAGCAATATACCAGTAAAACTAAAAACTAAGGCCATGTGGAGATGCTTTTTACCTTGTCTAGCTTATGCTTGCCAGACTTGGAAATACACAGGTAAAATAAATAGAAAAATAACCGCTTGTTAACGAAGTATGCTCCCTAGAACGAAGCATGCTCAAAATTCGAAAAATTAAAAAAATAAAACATGCAAAAGTCTGAAGCATATCTAAAGCTACCGATGCTCTAAACTATACTCAAAAACTGAAATGGAAATGGGCGGGGCATGTGGCAAGACTATCAGACGAGCGGTGGACCATAAGGGCGAAACAGTGGGTAGGCCCAAGTGGGAAACGCCAAGAGGAAGACCGCTTATGAGATGGGCGGACGACATCAGTGAAACGGCTGGCCCAAGCTGGACGCAAATAGCCCAAGATAGAGAGGTCTGCGATTCTTTGGAAGAAGCCTTCACCTGCGGAGGGGTTCTTGCAAATTAATAACTTATGTTATATACGTATTAGGTTAAGATTAGTTTACTCACTTTATTATTGCATTAAATAAAAGGGTTTTTTTATTTATTATTATGTGATAATCCAGGTTATAATGTGATGTTATAGTGTGTTTATTATTATGTGATATTCCCATACCCCGTAGCAATTACTTTTTAACCGACTTCCAAAAAGGAGGAGGTTATTTGTTCGGCTATATGTTTTATTATAATTTTTTATGAATGTTCACCGATTTCTCCATTTGTGGACCGATTTTGCAAAATTCTTTTTTTTATTTGAAAGGGTATGTTCCCGAGGTGGTTCCTGGTATCTGATCAGTCCCATGGAAATCGAGGGAAATCCTCAAATTTTATATGCAGTATTTTTTATAGTAACTCATGCATTTGCTCTCGGAAAGCATTTGGTGAAGTGGAACTGATGATGAAGACCACAGATGGCCACGGGAACTGCTTCATAATAAGTATTTAACGAGTTTTTCTGACAAACTTTTTTCACACAGTTTGATGGAGAAATCGGTGAACATACATAAAAAAAAACCTCCTCCTTTTTGGAGCTTTGTGGGCTTTGTTCTGACCACGTGACTTAACGTTGAGATGTTGTAATTCCCATACATGTGACTAGTTTTCTACTACCGTTATCGATTGTAGATTGTCAACTTGGCTAAGCCTTCAGGTACCAACATAATTTTTAACAGACATGTTTTGGAGATCACCTTTTAAGCAATGAGATGCTTGTATTAGGTGAAAATACACAATTATACACCCAATTAAACACATCCAATAATTTATAATAATATTTAATTGCTACTTAGCACTCTTGCTCTCTCGTAATTTTGCTGTGCTCGACAGGGTCCATATTATATAATGATAAATTCTCAACATTGGATCCCTTCAATAGCAAACGGAACAGATTTAAAAAAGAGATTATTCAAATCCTCCGTCAAACCCCGGAAAATCAGCAAACTTAGTACCTAGTGCCAGTTTTTAGTCATAATTACATAGACATACACACATCATCACACATGCTTTCAGCATCTACACCACACAGATACACGCACTCATATACCTACTTTAAATACTAATAATAATGTCACTCTCTGTATTTCTTATTTTTTTGTGTACTTCGTAATTGGCGTAATGTTTCGAATAATATAAATGTTCAATGTACATGTCAGCTGTGAAGCTACCTTATATTAAATAAATAAATATTGATCTTTTACTTTCTTATATCATCTTTGTAATACATATGGAATGCAATAAAGAATTGAGTATTGAGATTATTAGCCCCTAATTGAAACATCTGAAAGTAATGGTGAGAGCCTTTGCCCAGCAGGTAATGCAGGCCAACGGTATGCGAGTCGGTGGCAGTTTTGTTTGTAGTCGACTGCTCTTTCTTAGCTTTTTATTTCGTGAAGCTATAGAAAGTATATAATAATAATTTACTCAAAAATGCATGTAATGTGGTCATTTTTTTGACAACCTTATTTGAGCAAAGTCGACCTTGCCGTTCTGTTTCAAGGAGCGACCGGCAAAGTTATGCTGGTCGCTCTAACAGGCCGGAAAAACATTGCCGGCCGCTATTTTGACGTTTCAACGTTTTAAAAAATCAAATGCATAAAGATTTTATTTAAAACACAGCTTTTTGTATTTATAGAGATAGGTACAAAAATATTTTATTCCATATTTGGCTGTAAAGTTCCAACTACCATTGTTAAAAAAAAAAAAACAAAAAAGTAACAAAAGCGCGGTTCAGCGAAAATTATATTTTTATTTAGTGACTTTTTTGCTAAAAATGAGCTCTCAAACCGAAAATTCTTCCGATTCAATGTGTTTAACACCGCCAGATACTAAAGATGAAGCAAAATTAGTGGTTGAAAATTTAATACCTCGAAACTCAAAGGAAAAATATAAGCTTGCATATGAAAAACTTGTGCAGTGGAAAATCAGTAGGAAATCTAAATCTTTATCCGAAAATGTTTTTCTTGCGTATTTCAATAATCTTTCCAACAAAATGAAGCCTTCGTCTCTCTGGAATACCTATTCAATGTTAAAATGCATGGTTCTGATAAAGCACAATTTGAACATTAAAAATTACCACAATTTAACGAGTATGCTAAAAAGACAGTCAGACGGATATAAATGTAAAAAATCAAAGGTGTTGACATCACAAAATGTAGAAAAGTTTATAAATGAAGCCCCCGACTCTGAGTACTTAGCGGTGAAAGTAAGTATTTATATCTAAAAACCGAAATTTGTACTTTACACGTTCTCATAAATAATACTCGTACTTGTTACTGTTATTGGTGGTTCTTACTTTTGGCATTTACGGTGCATGTCGATGCATCAAAATTACCAATATCACCGTTAATTACATTGAAACTCACATCAACGTAATGATAATTACGTTGCGAGATACAAAAACGAAGATTGATCGTACTTTCGTTGTTCGTGACGCCTCATGGTGCAAAAATATTACGCACTACGTCCAGTTGACGTAAAAACGGACCGATTTTTTTTAAATTATATAAACTGCAAATGCACCAAGCAAGTGATAGGGAGGCATAAAATTGCTCAAATGCCCAAAATAATTGCTACATACTTAGAACCGCCGCATCCGGAACAATTTACAGGTCATTGTTTACGGCGTTCATCGGCCACTATTCTTGCCGATACTGGGGCCAAGGTTATTACACTAAAAAGGCATGGAGGATGGAAATCCAATCGAGTTGCTGTGAGCTATAAAGAAGAATCGGTGGAGAATAAAAACAGAATTACACAAAAAATCGGTCAAAGTATAAACTTAAAACGAACAACGTCTTACGAGTTCCAGGAAGCTTCAACATCTGCTCAAGAACATGAAGAAAAAAATGAAGAAATAATACAGCAGTCAAACACCGCATTAAAATTATCGCAAACTATTAGTATTATCAAACCGGGAAAGCGGGGGTTGAATTTTAGTAACTGTACTTTTCATAATTGTCATTTTAATTAAATTTCTAGTTAATTAATATATATTTTATTGAAATTACTTGCTGGTTTTATTTAGATTAGGTACTTGCATTTTTGAGTAAAGCACTATACAATCCTTGGCCCACTATGACTGCTTCGCTGGTCACGCAATGATTGCCTCGAGCTAGCCTAGCTACGCCCTAGGTCTTCCAGCTTGGCCATCATTGCAGCCCTTGTTGTCCTCGCTGTAAAGGCCTCAACCTACGGCCTCGGCCTTTATCTCAGCTCGTCCATCAAGTGCTGCACGCTGACCGCGCTGTGTCGGCCTGGAGCTGCGCTGTCGGCCATCATCAGCGCAACCAGCAAAGTAGTCATTATAGACCGCGGCAGTAATGTACTATTATACAACATTCCATCTAACTAAACGCTTGTTGTCAAAATAAAGAAAGAAGAGACCCAAAATTAGTTTACTGAAATAAATATTTTATTTTTAGAATTAAAATAATATGTATCTAAAAAACAACTTACCTAATTAATTTACAAAAATAACAAAACTATAGCCTAACTAAACTAAAACTATTAACAAACTAAAATATGTCGTCAAAAAATTCCTATGCATCGATGTCGGCTGGTTATGTACCCAACAGACTGCCAGCATTGCCACTTTGTATGGCAATGCTTAGCCTCCTTAGTTTGTTTCAAAAAACCCGAAATTGTGCATGCTATGTTTTACATTAGCTAGACATGTTTGTGCTATTGTAATTTATTTTAACACCATTTTAGGTATACCATGTCTTATGCAAATAAATGTTTATGATTAAAGGTTTCTTGCCTTGCCTTGGATCACGGGAAGTGTCAACCTGCCGTTTGGAGATTTTTTTGAACAAAACATGAATGAGCACTCGGACCCCACGGCCCGAGGTTATCCAAAATTATTTATTAATAAAATTGTCAGTAGACTTAAAAGATGACGATTTTATTTAACTTATGGGTGTTAGCTTTTGAGCTCTCCTATAAAACAAAAGGATATTTGCAAAATAGTCTGTACAAAATGAATCCAATCAGCACCCTAATTTTGTAACACAGTTTGTTTCGGGAATGCGATTCCAAAATTAAGCAAACTCCGCCCGGTTGGAATCGTATCGCCATATATGGAATTGTGTAATAAAAATGACTCCAATCCTGCCTAATTTTATTGAGATGTCTACTATCTATTGCCCTATATTGTTCATTACAGCGTTTTGTTTCATCTCATAGGTTATTTGCTTCTGAATAATATTTTAATTTTGGTTTAATATAGAATATTATATTCGAAGTAAAAAATAATCTATGAGGATACAACATTGTATTCCATAGTTACCTCTATTAGCTTAACTAAAGTTTTAGATAATGGACTAAACAAGGCTAGGGTTTTTCATAACAATTGTTGATGTCATTAATTTATTTTACTAAATAAGGAGCAAAGCTTTTGTATTATAAATATTATTATCATTAGATTTTACTTCAGTTGCTAATATTATTTTCCTGTGTCAGAGGTTTTCAAACATCGCTGTTTGAATACCTGATTATTTTATTTTGCTTATATTACTAGCTGTATCTATAGCCGTTTTACCCGCGTGTATGTCGGAAACTATCCTACGTAAACGTACTATCGTAATTTAAAGCATCCTATGTGTTAATTCGACCCGACCACTGAGACAAGCCGACCCGACCACCCCGAAGCTGTTCATTGCTATTCTAGAGTCGATAATAAGGAAACTGCATTGGAAAACGAGCGGCCTATATATAGTCGGTAAATACCTGAGTCGCCTCCTCAAAATTACAAGACATGTTTCAATCACTAAATGTGGCCATTAAAGAAGTAGGATTAGATAATATGAAAAACTATGGTAAAGACAAACCGCACCAAAAAGACAATATTTGTTGACAGCGAAAAATTTATCTGAACAAACAAATTTTTTTACTTAGGAAAACAAATCAGCAGTGCAAGTACGTACTTTTCATCGATAAGACATAGATCGCTAAAGTTTGCGTTTGTATCGATCTTGATAACGAATTTGGAAGTACGTAACACGTGACGATAAGATTTATCGTGGGATCGCATGTCAAATGGCAAGACTGAGGACGTCCACAAACAAAACATTTAAGGTGGGATTTCTGTGGGAAGACTATGTCCGAGATATTTAGAAAATCCTTTATTTTCATAAATTTTTGGCATTGTAAACAATATTTATGGGTTAATAATTCAGGGAAACTACCAGTATTTATCAAAATTTCCGGTTGTTTTAGTAAAAATACAGAAAATATGCCATCTTCCTAAAGCATCGTCGTGTTTACCTTTGCCAAAAAAAAGTATATTGTTGACATTATTTTCTTGAAGCTTAAGAAAAAAACATACCTATACGTAAACCTATAAAATGTAAGTACTTGATCGTACTATTAACTTGAGTTTAATCAAAAGGTTAGGTATGTTTTGTCTAGATCTCGAATGAAGTAGGCAACTATAGTAAAAAAACAGTAGGTACTTACCACGATATGGACAGGGAGTCCGGTGGATCGCATCCTCCACACATCTACCTCTATCCCTTCTATTAAAATAACTGCCACTTCTCGAGTCGAAGAGACAAATAAAATCTTCTTCTGGAAGTTCCAGAGGATTGTTTGTGTCTCTGAGATGCCATTCTCCGAATACGCATCACATTCTGACGCTGCTGCCGTTCTTCCTCATCACCCAGCAATAAAGCCATGAGTCCTAAATCCATTATTAGTAATGATCGCTATGCTTATCGGGCTTTTACAAGGTGTCGATAAATTACCGAGCTTGACAGCGTAAGCTGACGATCTCAACTGTCAAAATGTCGTTTCGTACCATTTCGTACTTGCATTTTTATTAAGCTGAACGACGTTACGGGGTATGGGTTTCTTAGTAAAAAAAAAATATATAAAATAATAAATAAAAGCGACAGTAAAGGGGGTTTAATGGCCGCTGGCAGACATTCCGAAACATATACGTAACAGTCAAAGGATTCGCCAAAAACCTGATAGCCGGGTGGAGCACTCAAAGCGAGCATCGAACAGCTCGTTGCTCGCTGGGTTCCCCGTAACACTACGTACTGACTGCATGAATGCTCGCCGTGTAACATGTTACATTACACCTCGTAACGTCGGTCAGTACCAAGCTTAAAATTCGTTAAAATTTTAGAGTGTAGCTACCGATCGTTAAAGTAGAAGTTATGTACTTGCGACATCGATTCGATTCGATAAAAACTCATTTTATCGAGAATAATTGTACTGCTGCTTCGATAGGGACATTAACTATTCAGAAATCGAAAGGTGAATTCAACATACTGGGAAAAAGCACTGGAGCCTAAAGGAAATTTATAAAAGCAATATACCAGTAAAACTAAAAACTAAGGCCATGTGGAGATGCTTTTTACCTTGTCTAGCTTATGCTTGCCAGACTTGGAAATACACAGGTAAAATAAATAGAAAAATAACCGCTTGTTAACGAAGTATGCTCCCTAGAACGAAGCATGCTCAAAATTCGAAAAATTAAAAAAATAAAACATGCAAAAGTCTGAAGCATATCTAAAGCTACCGATGCTCTAAACTATACTCAAAAACTGAAATGGAAATGGGCGGGGCATGTGGCAAGACTATCAGACGAGCGGTGGACCATAAGGGCGAAACAGTGGGTAGGCCCAAGTGGGAAACGCCAAGAGGAAGACCGCTTATGAGATGGGCGGACGACATCAGTGAAACGGCTGGCCCAAGCTGGACGCAAATAGCCCAAGATAGAGAGGTCTGCGATTCTTTGGAAGAAGCCTTCACCTGCGGAGGGGTTCTTGCAAATTAATAACTTATGTTATATACGTATTAGGTTAAGATTAGTTTACTCACTTTATTATTGCATTAAATAAAAGGGTTTTTTTATTTATTATTATGTGATAATCCAGGTTATAATGTGATGTTATAGTGTGTTTATTATTATGTGATATTCCCATACCCCGTAGCAATTACTTTTTAACCGACTTCCAAAAAGGAGGAGGTTATTTGTTCGGCTATATGTTTTATTATAATTTTTTATGAATGTTCACCGATTTCTCCATTTGTGGACCGATTTTGCAAAATTCTTTTTTTTATTTGAAAGGGTATGTTCCCGAGGTGGTTCCTGGTATCTGATCAGTCCCATGGAAATCGAGGGAAATCCTCAAATTTTATATGCAGTATTTTTTATAGTAACTCATGCATTTGCTCTCGGAAAGCATTTGGTGAAGTGGAACTGATGATGAAGACCACAGATGGCCACGGGAACTGCTTCATAATAAGTATTTAACGAGTTTTTCTGACAAACTTTTTTCACACAGTTTGATGGAGAAATCGGTGAACATACATAAAAAAAAACCTCCTCCTTTTTGGAGCTTTGTGGGCTTTGTTCTGACCACGTGACTTAACGTTGAGATGTTGTAATTCCCATACATGTGACTAGTTTTCTACTACCGTTATCGATTGTAGATTGTCAACTTGGCTAAGCCTTCAGGTACCAACATAATTTTTAACAGACATGTTTTGGAGATCACCTTTTAAGCAATGAGATGCTTGTATTAGGTGAAAATACACAATTATACACCCAATTAAACACATCCAATAATTTATAATAATATTTAATTGCTACTTAGCACTCTTGCTCTCTCGTAATTTTGCTGTGCTCGACAGGGTCCATATTATATAATGATAAATTCTCAACATTGGATCCCTTCAATAGCAAACGGAACAGATTTAAAAAAGAGATTATTCAAATCCTCCGTCAAACCCCGGAAAATCAGCAAACTTAGTACCTAGTGCCAGTTTTTAGTCATAATTACATAGACATACACACATCATCACACATGCTTTCAGCATCTACACCACACAGATACACGCACTCATATACCTACTTTAAATACTAATAATAATGTCACTCTCTGTATTTCTTATTTTTTTGTGTACTTCGTAATTGGCGTAATGTTTCGAATAATATAAATGTTCAATGTACATGTCAGCTGTGAAGCTACCTTATGTTAAATAAATAAATATTGATCTTTTACTTTCTTATATCATCTTTGTAATACATATGGAATGCAATAAAGAATTGAGTATTGAGATTATTAGCCCCTAATTGAAACATCTGAAAGTAATGGTGAGAGCCTTTGCCCAGCAGGTAATGCAGGCCAACGGTATGCGAGTCGGTGGCAGTTTTGTTTGTAGTCGACTGCTCTTTCTTAGCTTTTTATTTCGTGAAGCTATAGAAAGTATATAATAATAATTTACTCAAAAATGCATGTAATGTGGTCATTTTTTTGACAACCTTATTTGAGCAAAGTCGACCTTGCCGTTCTGTTTCAAGGAGCGACCGGCAAAGTTATGCTGGTCGCTCTAACAGGCCGGAAAAACATTGCCGGCCGCTATTTTGACGTTTCAACGTTTTAAAAAATCAAATGCATAAAGATTTTATTTAAAACACAGCTTTTTGTATTTATAGAGATAGGTACAAAAATATTTTATTCCATATTTGGCTGTAAAGTTCCAACTACCATTGTTAAAAAAAAAAAAACAAAAAAGTAACAAAAGCGCGGTTCAGCGAAAATTATATTTTTATTTAGTGACTTTTTTGCTAAAAATGAGCTCTCAAACCGAAAATTCTTCCGATTCAATGTGTTTAACACCGCCAGATACTAAAGATGAAGCAAAATTAGTGGTTGAAAATTTAATACCTCGAAACTCAAAGGAAAAATATAAGCTTGCATATGAAAAACTTGTGCAGTGGAAAATCAGTAGGAAATCTAAATCTTTATCCGAAAATGTTTTTCTTGCGTATTTCAATAATCTTTCCAACAAAATGAAGCCTTCGTCTCTCTGGAATACCTATTCAATGTTAAAATGCATGGTTCTGATAAAGCACAATTTGAACATTAAAAATTACCACAATTTAACGAGTATGCTAAAAAGACAGTCAGACGGATATAAATGTAAAAAATCAAAGGTGTTGACATCACAAAATGTAGAAAAGTTTATAAATGAAGCCCCCGACTCTGAGTACTTAGCGGTGAAAGTAAGTATTTATATCTAAAAACCGAAATTTGTACTTTACACGTTCTCATAAATAATACTCGTACTTGTTACTGTTATTGGTGGTTCTTACTTTTGGCATTTACGGTGCATGTCGATGCATCAAAATTACCAATATCACCGTTAATTACATTGAAACTCACATCAACGTAATGATAATTACGTTGCGAGATACAAAAACGAAGATTGATCGTACTTTCGTTGTTCGTGACGCCTCATGGTGCAAAAATATTACGCACTACGTCCAGTTGACGTAAAAACGGACCGATTTTTTTTAAATTATATAAACTGCAAATGCACCAAGCAAGTGATAGGGAGGCATAAAATTGCTCAAATGCCCAAAATAATTGCTACATACTTAGAACCGCCGCATCCGGAACAATTTACAGGTCATTGTTTACGGCGTTCATCGGCCACTATTCTTGCCGATACTGGGGCCAAGCTTATTACACTAAAAAGGCATGGAGGATGGAAATCCAATCGAGTTGCTGTGAGCTATAAAGAAGAATCGGTGGAGAATAAAAACAGAATTACACAAAAAATCGGTCAAAGTATAAACTTAAAACGAACAACGTCTTACGAGTTCCAGGAAGCTTCAACATCTGCTCAAGAACATGAAGAAAAAAATGAAGAAATAATACAGCAGTCAAACACCGCATTAAAATTATCGCAAACTATTAGTATTATCAAACCGGGAAAGCGGGGGTTGAATTTTAGTAACTGTACTTTTCATAATTGTCATTTTAATTAAATTTCTAGTTAATTAATATATATTTTATTGAAATTACTTGCTGGTTTTATTTAGATTAGGTACTTGCATTTTTGAGTAAAGCACTATACAATCCTTGGCCCACTATGACTGCTTCGCTGGTCACGCAATGATTGCCTCGAGCTAGCCTAGCTACGCCCTAGGTCTTCCAGCTTGGCCATCATTGCAGCCCTTGTTGTCCTCGCTGTAAAGGCCTCAACCTACGGCCTCGGCCTTTATCTCAGCTCGTCCATCAAGTGCTGCACGCTGACCGCGCTGTGTCGGCCTGGAGCTGCGCTGTCGGCCATCATCAGCGCAACCAGCAAAGTAGTCATTATAGACCGCGGCAGTAATGTACTATTATACAACATTCCATCTAACTAAACGCTTGTTGTCAAAATAAAGAAAGAAGAGACCCAAAATTAGTTTACTGAAATAAATATTTTATTTTTAGAATTAAAATAATATGTATCTAAAAAACAACTTACCTAATTAATTTACAAAAATAACAAAACTATAGCCTAACTAAACTAAAACTATTAACAAACTAAAATATGTCGTCAAAAAATTCCTATGCATCGATGTCGGCTGGTTATGTACCCAACAGACTGCCAGCATTGCCACTTTGTATGGCAATGCTTAGCCTCCTTAGTTTGTTTCAAAAAACCCGAAATTGTGCATGCTATGTTTTACATTAGCTAGACATGTTTGTGCTATTGTAATTTATTTTAACACCATTTTAGGTATACCATGTCTTATGCAAATAAATGTTTATGATTAAAGGTTTCTTGCCTTGCCTTGGATCACGGGAAGTGTCAACCTGCCGTTTGGAGATTTTTTTGAACAAAACATGAATGAGCACTCGGACCCCACGGCCCGAGGTTATCCAAAATTATTTATTAATAAAATTGTCAGTAGACTTAAAAGATGACGATTTTATTTAACTTATGGGTGTTAGCTTTTGAGCTCTCCTATAAAACAAAAGGATATTTGCAAAATAGTCTGTACAAAATGAATCCAATCAGCACCCTAATTTTGTAACACAGTTTGTTTCGGGAATGCGATTCCAAAATTAAGCAAACTCCGCCCGGTTGGAATCGTATCGCCATATATGGAATTGTGTAATAAAAATGACTCCAATCCTGCCTAATTTTATTGAGATGTCTACTATCTATTGCCCTATATTGTTCATTACAGCGTTTTGTTTCATCTCATAGGTTATTTGCTTCTGAATAATATTTTAATTTTGGTTTAATATAGAATATTATATTCGAAGTAAAAAATAATCTATGAGGATACAACATTGTATTCCATAGTTACCTCTATTAGCTTAACTAAAGTTTTAGATAATGGACTAAACAAGGCTAGGGTTTTTCATAACAATTGTTGATGTCATTAATTTATTTTACTAAATAAGGAGCAAAGCTTTTGTATTATAAATATTATTATCATTAGATTTTACTTCAGTTGCTAATATTATTTTCCTGTGTCAGAGGTTTTCAAACATCGCTGTTTGAATACCTGATTATTTTATTTTGCTTATATTACTAGCTGTATCTATAGCCGTTTTACCCGCGTGTATGTCGGAAACTATCCTACGTAAACGTACTATCGTAATTTAAAGCATCCTATGTGTTAATTCGACCCGACCACTGAGACAAGCCGACCCGACCACCCCGAAGCTGTTCATTGCTATTCTAGAGTCGATAATAAGGAAACTGCATTGGAAAACGAGCGGCCTATATATAGTCGGTAAATACCTGAGTCGCCTCCTCAAAATTACAAGACATGTTTCAATCACTAAATGTGGCCATTAAAGAAGTAGGATTAGATAATATGAAAAACTATGGTAAAGACAAACCGCACCAAAAAGACAATATTTGTTGACAGCGAAAAATTTATCTGAACAAACAAATTTTTTTACTTAGGAAAACAAATCAGCAGTGCAAGTACGTACTTTTCATCGATAAGACATAGATCGCTAAAGTTTGCGTTTGTATCGATCTTGATAACGAATTTGGAAGTACGTAACACGTGACGATAAGATTTATCGTGGGATCGCATGTCAAATGGCAAGACTGAGGACGTCCACAAACAAAACATTTAAGGTGGGATTTCTGTGGGAAGACTATGTCCGAGATATTTAGAAAATCCTTTATTTTCATAAATTTTTGGCATTGTAAACAATATTTATGGGTATAATTCAGGGAAACTACCAGTATTTATCAAAATTTCCGGTTGTTTTAGTAAAAATACAGAAAATATGCCATCTTCCTAAAGCATCGTCGTGTTTACCTTTGCCAAAAAAAAGTATATTGTTGACATTATTTTCTTGAAGCTTAAGAAAAAAACATACCTATACGTAAACCTATAAAATGTAAGTACTTGATCGTACTATTAACTTGAGTTTAATCAAAAGGTTAGGTATGTTTTGTCTAGATCTCGAATGAAGTAGGCAACTATAGTAAAAAAACAGTAGGTACTTACCACGATATGGACAGGGAGTCCGGTGGATCGCATCCTCCACACATCTACCTCTATCCCTTCTATTAAAATAACTGCCACTTCTCGAGTCGAAGAGACAAATAAAATCTTCTTCTGGAAGTTCCAGAGGATTGTTTGTGTCTCTGAGATGCCATTCTCCGAATACGCATCACATTCTGACGCTGCTGCCGTTCTTCCTCATCACCCAGCAATAAAGACATGAGTCCTAAATCCATTATTAGTAATGATCGCTATGCTTATCGGGCTTTTACAAGGTGTCGATAAATTACCGAGCTTGACAGCGTAAGCTGACGATCTCAACTGTCAAAATGTCGTTTCGTACCATTTCGTACTTGCATTTTTATTAAGCTGAACGACGTTACGGGGTATGGGTTTCTTAGTAAAAAAAAAATATATAAAATAATAAATAAAAGCGACAGTAAAGGGGGTTTAATGGCCGCTGGCAGACATTCCGAAACATATACGTAACAGTCAAAGGATTCGCCAAAAACCTGATAGCCGGGTGGAGCACTCAAAGCGAGCATCGAACAGCTCGTTGCTCGCTGGGTTCCCCGTAACACTACGTACTGACTGCATGAATGCTCGCCGTGTAACATGTTACATTACACCTCGTAACGTCGGTCAGTACCAAGCTTAAAATTCGTTAAAATTTTAGAGTGTAGCTACCGATCGTTAAAGTAGAAGTTATGTACTTGCGACATCGATTCGATTCGATAAAAACTCATTTTATCGAGAATAATTGTACTGCTGCTTCGATAGGGACATTAACTATTCAGAAATCGAAAGGTGAATTCAACATACTGGGAAAAAGCACTGGAGCCTAAAGGAAATTTATAAAAGCAATATACCAGTAAAACTAAAAACTAAGGCCATGTGGAGATGCTTTTTACCTTGTCTAGCTTATGCTTGCCAGACTTGGAAATACACAGGTAAAATAAATAGAAAAATAACCGCTTGTTAACGAAGTATGCTCCCTAGAACGAAGCATGCTCAAAATTCGAAAAATTAAAAAAATAAAACATGCAAAAGTCTGAAGCATATCTAAAGCTACCGATGCTCTAAACTATACTCAAAAACTGAAATGGAAATGGGCGGGGCATGTGGCAAGACTATCAGACGAGCGGTGGACCATAAGGGCGAAACAGTGGGTAGGCCCAAGTGGGAAACGCCAAGAGGAAGACCGCTTATGAGATGGGCGGACGACATCAGTGAAACGGCTGGCCCAAGCTGGACGCAAATAGCCCAAGATAGAGAGGTCTGCGATTCTTTGGAAGAAGCCTTCACCTGCGGAGGGGTTCTTGCAAATTAATAACTTATGTTATATACGTATTAGGTTAAGATTAGTTTACTCACTTTATTATTGCATTAAATAAAAGGGTTTTTTTATTTATTATTATGTGATAATCCAGGTTATAATGTGATGTTATAGTGTGTTTATTATTATGTGATATTCCCATACCCCGTAGCAATTACTTTTTAACCGACTTCCAAAAAGGAGGAGGTTATTTGTTCGGCTATATGTTTTATTATAATTTTTTATGAATGTTCACCGATTTCTCCATTTGTGGACCGATTTTGCAAAATTCTTTTTTTTTATTTGAAAGGGTATGTTCCCGAGGTGGTTCCTGGTATCTGATCAGTCCCATGGAAATCGAGGGAAATCCTCAAATTTTATATGCAGTATTTTTTATAGTAACTCATGCATTTGCTCTCGGAAAGCATTTGGTGAAGTGGAACTGATGATGAAGACCACAGATGGCCACGGGAACTGCTTCATAATAAGTATTTAACGAGTTTTTCTGACAAACTTTTTTCACACAGTTTGATGGAGAAATCGGTGAACATACATAAAAAAAAACCTCCTCCTTTTTGGAGCTTTGTGGGCTTTGTTCTGACCACGTGACTTAACGTTGAGATGTTGTAATTCCCATACATGTGACTAGTTTTCTACTACCGTTATCGATTGTAGATTGTCAACTTGGCTAAGCCTTCAGGTACCAACATAATTTTTAACAGACATGTTTTGGAGATCACCTTTTAAGCAATGAGATGCTTGTATTAGGTGAAAATACACAATTATACACCCAATTAAACACATCCAATAATTTATAATAATATTTAATTGCTACTTAGCACTCTTGCTCTCTCGTAATTTTGCTGTGCTCGACAGGGTCCATATTATATAATGATAAATTCTCAACATTGGATCCCTTCAATAGCAAACGGAACAGATTTAAAAAAGAGATTATTCAAATCCTCCGTCAAACCCCGGAAAATCAGCAAACTTAGTACCTAGTGCCAGTTTTTAGTCATAATTACATAGACATACACACATCATCACACATGCTTTCAGCATCTACACCACACAGATACACGCACTCATATACCTACTTTAAATACTAATAATAATGTCACTCTCTGTATTTCTTATTTTTTTGTGTACTTCGTAATTGGCGTAATGTTTCGAATAATATAAATGTTCAATGTACATGTCAGCTGTGAAGCTACCTTATATTAAATAAATAAATATTGATCTTTTACTTTCTTATATCATCTTTGTAATACATATGGAATGCAATAAAGAATTGAGTATTGAGATTATTAGCCCCTAATTGAAACATCTGAAAGTAATGGTGAGAGCCTTTGCCCAGCAGGTAATGCAGGCCAACGGTATGCGAGTCGGTGGCAGTTTTGTTTGTAGTCGACTGCTCTTTCTTAGCTTTTTATTTCGTGAAGCTATAGAAAGTATATAATAATAATTTACTCAAAAATGCATGTAATGTGGTCATTTTTTTGACAACCTTATTTGAGCAAAGTCGACCTTGCCGTTCTGTTTCAAGGAGCGACCGGCAAAGTTATGCTGGTCGCTCTAACAGGCCGGCAAAACATTGCCGGCCGCTATTTTGACGTTTCAACGTTTTAAAAAATCAAATGCATAAAGATTTTATTTAAAACACAGCTTTTTGTATTTATAGAGATAGGTACAAAAATATTTTATTCCATATTTGGCTGTAAAGTTCCAACTACCATTGTTAAAAAAAAAAAAACAAAAAAGTAACAAAAGCGCGGTTCAGCGAAAATTATATTTTTATTTAGTGACTTTTTTGCTAAAAATGAGCTCTCAAACCGAAAATTCTTCCGATTCAATGTGTTTAACACCGCCAGATACTAAAGATGAAGCAAAATTAGTGGTTGAAAATTTAATACCTCGAAACTCAAAGGAAAAATATAAGCTTGCATATGAAAAACTTGTGCAGTGGAAAATCAGTAGGAAATCTAAATCTTTATCCGAAAATGTTTTTCTTGCGTATTTCAATAATCTTTCCAACAAAATGAAGCCTTCGTCTCTCTGGAATACCTATTCAATGTTAAAATGCATGGTTCTGATAAAGCACAATTTGAACATTAAAAATTACCACAATTTAACGAGTATGCTAAAAAGACAGTCAGACGGATATAAATGTAAAAAATCAAAGGTGTTGACATCACAAAATGTAGAAAAGTTTATAAATGAAGCCCCCGACTCTGAGTACTTAGCGGTGAAAGTAAGTATTTATATCTAAAAACCGAAATTTGTACTTTACACGTTCTCATAAATAATACTCGTACTTGTTACTGTTATTGGTGGTTCTTATTTTTGGCATTTACGGTGCATGTCGATGCATCAAAATTACCAATATCACCGTTAATTACATTGAAACTCACATCAACGTAATGATAATTACGTTGCGAGATACAAAAACGAAGATTGATCGTACTTTCGTTGTTCGTGACGCCTCATGGTGCAAAAATATTACGCACTACGTCCAGTTGACGTAAAAACGGACCGATTTTTTTTAAATTATATAAACTGCAAATGCACCAAGCAAGTGATAGGGAGTCATAAAATTGCTCAAATGCCCAAAATAATTGCTACATACTTAGAACCGCCGCATCCGGAACAATTTACAGGTCATTGTTTACGGCGTTCATCGGCCACTATTCTTGCCGATACTGGGGCCAAGCTTATTACACTAAAAAGGCATGGAGGATGGAAATCCAATCGAGTTGCTGTGAGCTATAAAGAAGAATCGGTGGAGAATAAAAACAGAATTACACAAAAAATCAGTCAAAGTATAAACTTAAAACGAACAACGTCTTACGAGTTCCAGGAAGCTTCAACATCTGCTCAAGAACATGAAGAAAAAAATGAAGAAATAATACAGCAGTCAAACACCGCATTAAAATTATCGCAAACTATTAGTATTATCAAACCGGGAAAGCGGGGGTTGAATTTTAGTAACTGTACTTTTCATAATTGTCATTTTAATTAAATTTCTAGTTAATTAATATATATTTTATTGAAATTACTTGCTGGTTTTATTTAGATTAGGTACTTGCATTTTTGAGTAAAGCACTATACAATCCTTGGCCCACTATGACTGCTTCGCTGGTCACGCAATGATTGCCTCGAGCTAGCCTAGCTACGCCCTAGGTCTTCCAGCTTGGCCATCATTGCAGCCCTTGTTGTCCTCGCTGTAAAGGCCTCAACCTACGGCCTCGGCCTTTATCTCAGCTCGTCCATCAAGTGCTGCACGCTGACCGCGCTGTGTCGGCCTGGAGCTGCGCTGTCGGCCATCATCAGCGCAACCAGCAAAGTAGTCATTATAGACCGCGGCAGTAATGTACTATTATACAACATTCCATCTAACTAAACGCTTGTTGTCAAAATAAAGAAAGAAGAGACCCAAAATTAGTTTACTGAAATAAATATTTTATTTTTAGAATTAAAATAATATGTATCTAAAAAACAACTTACCTAATTAATTTACAAAAATAACAAAACTATAGCCTAACTAAACTAAAACTATTAACAAACTAAAATATGTCGTCAAAAAATTCCTATGCATCGATGTCGGCTGGTTATGTACCCAACAGACTGCCAGCATTGCCACTTTGTATGGCAATGCTTAGCCTCCTTAGTTTGTTTCAAAAAACCCGAAATTGTGCATGCTATGTTTTACATTAGCTAGACATGTTTGTGCTATTGTAATTTATTTTAACACCATTTTAGGTATACCATGTCTTATGCAAATAAATGTTTATGATTAAAGGTTTCTTGCCTTGCCTTGGATCACGGGAAGTGTCAACCTGCCGTTTGGAGATTTTTTTGAACAAAACATGAATGAGCACTCGGACCCCACGGCCCGAGGTTATCCAAAATTATTTATTAATAAAATTGTCAGTAGACTTAAAAGATGACGATTTTATTTAACTTATGGGTGTTAGCTTTTGAGCTCTCCTATAAAACAAAAGGATATTTGCAAAATAGTCTGTACAAAATGAATCCAATCAGCACCCTAATTTTGTAACACAGTTTGTTTCGGGAATGCGATTCCAAAATTAAGCAAACTCCGCCCGGTTGGAATCGTATCGCCATATATGGAATTGTGTAATAAAAATGACTCCAATCCTGCCTAATTTTATTGAGATGTCTACTATCTATTGCCCTATATTGTTCATTACAGCGTTTTGTTTCATCTCATAGGTTATTTGCTTCTGAATAATATTTTAATTTTGGTTTAATATAGAATATTATATTCGAAGTAAAAAATAATCTATGAGGATACAACATTGTATTCCATAGTTACCTCTATTAGCTTAACTAAAGTTTTAGATAATGGACTAAACAAGGCTAGGGTTTTTCATAACAATTGTTGATGTCATTAATTTATTTTACTAAATAAGGAGCAAAGCTTTTGTATTATAAATATTATTATCATTAGATTTTACTTCAGTTGCTAATATTATTTTCCTGTGTCAGAGGTTTTCAAACATCGCTGTTTGAATACCTGATTATTTTATTTTGCTTATATTACTAGCTGTATCTATAGCCGTTTTACCCGCGTGTATGTCGGAAACTATCCTACGTAAACGTACTATCGTAATTTAAAGCATCCTATGTGTTAATTCGACCCGACCACTGAGACAAGCCGACCCGACCACCCCGAAGCTGTTCATTGCTATTCTAGAGTCGATAATAAGGAAACTGCATTGGAAAACGAGCGGCCTATATATAGTCGGTAAATACCTGAGTCGCCTCCTCAAAATTACAAGACATGTTTCAATCACTAAATGTGGCCATTAAAGAAGTAGGATTAGATAATATGAAAAACTATGGTAAAGACAAACCGCACCAAAAAGACAATATTTGTTGACAGCGAAAAATTTATCTGAACAAACAAATTTTTTTACTTAGGAAAACAAATCAGCAGTGCAAGTACGTACTTTTCATCGATAAGACATAGATCGCTAAAGTTTGCGTTTGTATCGATCTTGATAACGAATTTGGAAGTACGTAACACGTGACGATAAGATTTATCGTGGGATCGCATGTCAAATGGCAAGACTGAGGACGTCCACAAACAAAACATTTAAGGTGGGATTTCTGTGGGAAGACTATGTCCGAGATATTTAGAAAATCCTTTATTTTCATAAATTTTTGGCATTGTAAACAATATTTATGGGTATAATTCAGGGAAACTACCAGTATTTATCAAAATTTCCGGTTGTTTTAGTAAAAATACAGAAAATATGCCATCTTCCTAAAGCATCGTCGTGTTTACCTTTGCCAAAAAAAAGTATATTGTTGACATTATTTTCTTGAAGCTTAAGAAAAAAACATACCTATACGTAAACCTATAAAATGTAAGTACTTGATCGTACTATTAACTTGAGTTTAATCAAAAGGTTAGGTATGTTTTGTCTAGATCTCGAATGAAGTAGGCAACTATAGTAAAAAAACAGTAGGTACTTACCACGATATGGACAGGGAGTCCGGTGGATCGCATCCTCCACACATCTACCTCTATCCCTTCTATTAAAATAACTGCCACTTCTCGAGTCGAAGAGACAAATAAAATCTTCTTCTGGAAGTTCCAGAGGATTGTTTGTGTCTCTGAGATGCCATTCTCCGAATACGCATCACATTCTGACGCTGCTGCCGTTCTTCCTCATCACCCAGCAATAAAGCCATGAGTCCTAAATCCATTATTAGTAATGATCGCTATGCTTATCGGGCTTTTACAAGGTGTCGATAAATTACCGAGCTTGACAGCGTAAGCTGACGATCTCAACTGTCAAAATGTCGTTTCGTACCATTTCGTACTTGCATTTTTATTAAGCTGAACGACGTTACGGGGTATGGGTTTCTTAGTAAAAAAAAAATATATAAAATAATAAATAAAAGCGACAGTAAAGGGGGTTTAATGGCCGCTGGCAGACATTCCGAAACATATACGTAACAGTCAAAGGATTCGCCAAAAACCTGATAGCCGGGTGGAGCACTCAAAGCGAGCATCGAACAGCTCGTTGCTCGCTGGGTTCCCCGTAACACTACGTACTGACTGCATGAATGCTCGCCGTGTAACATGTTACATTACACCTCGTAACGTCGGTCAGTACCAAGCTTAAAATTCGTTAAAATTTTAGAGTGTAGCTACCGATCGTTAAAGTAGAAGTTATGTACTTGCGACATCGATTCGATTCGATAAAAACTCATTTTATCGAGAATAATTGTACTGCTGCTTCGATAGGGACATTAACTATTCAGAAATCGAAAGGTGAATTCAACATACTGGGAAAAAGCACTGGAGCCTAAAGGAAATTTATAAAAGCAATATACCAGTAAAACTAAAAACTAAGGCCATGTGGAGATGCTTTTTACCTTGTCTAGCTTATGCTTGCCAGACTTGGAAATACACAGGTAAAATAAATAGAAAAATAACCGCTTGTTAACGAAGTATGCTCCCTAGAACG
The DNA here is from genome assembly GCA_963921375.1 of Tiliacea citrago. Taxonomy (NCBI): domain Eukaryota; kingdom Metazoa; phylum Arthropoda; class Insecta; order Lepidoptera; family Noctuidae; genus Tiliacea; species Tiliacea citrago. The sequence goes on from OY992802.1 coordinate 3,255,150, forward strand.
AAGCATGCTCAAAATTCGAAAAATTAAAAAAATAAAACATGCAAAAGTCTGAAGCATATCTAAAGCTACCGATGCTCTAAACTATACTCAAAAACTGAAATGGAAATGGGCGGGGCATGTGGCAAGACTATCAGACGAGCGGTGGACCATAAGGGCGAAACAGTGGGTAGGCCCAAGTGGGAAACGCCAAGAGGAAGACCGCTTATGAGATGGGCGGACGACATCAGTGAAACGGCTGGCCCAAGCTGGACGCAAATAGCCCAAGATAGAGAGGTCTGCGTTTCTTTGGAAGAAGCCTTCACCTGCGGAGGGGTTCTTGCAAATTAATAACTTATGTTATATACGTATTAGGTTAAGATTAGTTTACTCACTTTATTATTGCATTAAATAAAAGGGTTTTTTTATTTATTATTATGTGATAATCCAGGTTATAATGTGATGTTATAGTGTGTTTATTATTATGTGATATTCCCATACCCCGTAGCAATTACTTTTTAACCGACTTCCAAAAAGGAGGAGGTTATTTGTTCGGCTATATGTTTTATTATAATTTTTTATGAATGTTCACCGATTTCTCCATTTGTGGACCGATTTTGCAAAATTCTTTTTTTTATTTGAAAGGGTATGTTCCCGAGGTGGTTCCTGGTATCTGATCAGTCCCATGGAAATCGAGGGAAATCCTCAAATTTTATATGCAGTATTTTTTATAGTAACTCATGCATTTGCTCTCGGAAAGCATTTGGTGAAGTGGAACTGATGATGAAGACCACAGATGGCCACGGGAACTGCTTCATAATAAGTATTTAACGAGTTTTTCTGACAAACTTTTTTCACACAGTTTGATGGAGAAATCGGTGAACATACATAAAAAAAAACCTCCTCCTTTTTGGAGCTTTGTGGGCTTTGTTCTGACCACGTGACTTAACGTTGAGATGTTGTAATTCCCATACATGTGACTAGTTTTCTACTACTGTTATCGATTGTAGATTGTCAACTTGGCTAAGCCTTCAGGTACCAACATAATTTTTAACAGACATGTTTTGGAGATCACCTTTTAAGCAATGAGATGCTTGTATTAGGTGAAAATACACAATTATACACCCAATTAAACACATCCAATAATTTATAATAATATTTAATTGCTACTTAGCACTCTTGCTCTCTCGTAATTTTGCTGTGCTCGACAGGGTCCATATTATATAATGATAAATTCTCAACATTGGATCCCTTCAATAGCAAACGGAACAGATTTAAAAAAGAGATTATTCAAATCCTCCGTCAAACCCCGGAAAATCAGCAAACTTAGTACCTAGTGCCAGTTTTTAGTCATAATTACATAGACATACACACATCATCACACATGCTTTCAGCATCTACACCACACAGATACACGCACTCATATACCTACTTTAAATACTAATAATAATGTCACTCTCTGTATTTCTTATTTTTTTGTGTACTTCGTAATTGGCGTAATGTTTCGAATAATATAAATGTTCAATGTACATGTCAGCTGTGAAGCTACCTTATATTAAATAAATAAATATTGATCTTTTACTTTCTTATATCATCTTTGTAATACATATGGAATGCAATAAAGAATTGAGTATTGAGATTATTAGCCCCTAATTGAAACATCTGAAAGTAATGGTGAGAGCCTTTGCCCAGCAGGTAATGCAGGCCAACGGTATGCGAGTCGGTGGCAGTTTTGTTTGTAGTCGACTGCTCTTTCTTAGCTTTTTATTTCGTGAAGCTATAGAAAGTATATAATAATAATTTACTCAAAAATGCATGTAATGTGGTCATTTTTTTGACAACCTTATTTGAGCAAAGTCGACCTTGCCGTTCTGTTTCAAGGAGCGACCGGCAAAGTTATGCTGGTCGCTCTAACAGGCCGGCAAAACATTGCCGGCCGCTATTTTGACGTTTCAACGTTTTAAAAAATCAAATGCATAAAGATTTTATTTAAAACACAGCTTTTTGTATTTATAGAGATAGGTACAAAAATATTTTATTCCATATTTGGCTGTAAAGTTCCAACTACCATTGTTAAAAAAAAAAAAACAAAAAAGTAACAAAAGCGCGGTTCAGCGAAAATTATATTTTTATTTAGTGACTTTTTTGCTAAAAATGAGCTCTCAAACCGAAAATTCTTCCGATTCAATGTGTTTAACACCGCCAGATACTAAAGATGAAGCAAAATTAGTGGTTGAAAATTTAATACCTCGAAACTCAAAGGAAAAATATAAGCTTGCATATGAAAAACTTGTGCAGTGGAAAATCAGTAGGAAATCTAAATCTTTATCCGAAAATGTTTTTCTTGCGTATTTCAATAATCTTTCCAACAAAATGAAGCCTTCGTCTCTCTGGAATACCTATTCAATGTTAAAATGCATGGTTCTGATAAAGCACAATTTGAACATTAAAAATTACCACAATTTAACGAGTATGCTAAAAAGACAGTCAGACGGATATAAATGTAAAAAATCAAAGGTGTTGACATCACAAAATGTAGAAAAGTTTATAAATGAAGCCCCCGACTCTGAGTACTTAGCGGTGAAAGTAAGTATTTATATCTAAAAACCGAAATTTGTACTTTACACGTTCTCATAAATAATACTCGTACTTGTTACTGTTATTGGTGGTTCTTATTTTTGGCATTTACGGTGCATGTCGATGCATCAAAATTACCAATATCACCGTTAATTACATTGAAACTCACATCAACGTAATGATAATTACGTTGCGAGATACAAAAACGAAGATTGATCGTACTTTCGTTGTTCGTGACGCCTCATGGTGCAAAAATATTACGCACTACGTCCAGTTGACGTAAAAACGGACCGATTTTTTTTAAATTATATAAACTGCAAATGCACCAAGCAAGTGATAGGGAGGCATAAAATTGCTCAAATGCCCAAAATAATTGCTACATACTTAGAACCGCCGCATCCGGAACAATTTACAGGTCATTGTTTACGGCGTTCATCGGCCACTATTCTTGCCGATACTGGGGCCAAGCTTATTACACTAAAAAGGCATGGAGGATGGAAATCCAATCGAGTTGCTGTGAGCTATAAAGAAGAATCGGTGGAGAATAAAAACAGAATTACACAAAAAATCGGTCAAAGTATAAACTTAAAACGAACAACGTCTTACGAGTTCCAGGAAGCTTCAACATCTGCTCAAGAACATGAAGAAAAAAATGAAGAAATAATACAGCAGTCAAACACCGCATTAAAATTATCGCAAACTATTAGTATTATCAAACCGGGAAAGCGGGGGTTGAATTTTAGTAACTGTACTTTTCATAATTGTCATTTTAATTAAATTTCTAGTTAATTAATATATATTTTATTGAAATTACTTGCTGGTTTTATTTAGATTAGGTACTTGCATTTTTGAGTAAAGCACTATACAATCCTTGGCCCACTATGACTGCTTCGCTGGTCACGCAATGATTGCCTCGAGCTAGCCTAGCTACGCCCTAGGTCTTCCAGCTTGGCCATCATTGCAGCCCTTGTTGTCCTCGCTGTAAAGGCCTCAACCTACGGCCTCGGCCTTTATCTCAGCTCGTCCATCAAGTGCTGCACGCTGACCGCGCTGTGTCGGCCTGGAGCTGCGCTGTCGGCCATCATCAGCGCAACCAGCAAAGTAGTCATTATAGACCGCGGCAGTAATGTACTATTATACAACATTCCATCTAACTAAACGCTTGTTGTCAAAATAAAGAAAGAAGAGACCCAAAATTAGTTTACTGAAATAAATATTTTATTTTTAGAATTAAAATAATATGTATCTAAAAAACAACTTACCTAATTAATTTACAAAAATAACAAAACTATAGCCTAACTAAACTAAAACTATTAACAAACTAAAATATGTCGTCAAAAAATTCCTATGCATCGATGTCGGCTGGTTATGTACCCAACAGACTGCCAGCATTGCCACTTTGTATGGCAATGCTTAGCCTCCTTAGTTTGTTTCAAAAAACCCGAAATTGTGCATGCTATGTTTTACATTAGCTAGACATGTTTGTGCTATTGTAATTTATTTTAACACCATTTTAGGTATACCATGTCTTATGCAAATAAATGTTTATGATTAAAGGTTTCTTGCCTTGCCTTGGATCACGGGAAGTGTCAACCTGCCGTTTGGAGATTTTTTTGAACAAAACATGAATGAGCACTCGGACCCCACGGCCCGAGGTTATCCAAAATTATTTATTAATAAAATTGTCAGTAGACTTAAAAGATGACGATTTTATTTAACTTATGGGTGTTAGCTTTTGAGCTCTCCTATAAAACAAAAGGATATTTGCAAAATAGTCTGTACAAAATGAATCCAATCAGCACCCTAATTTTGTAACACAGTTTGTTTCGGGAATGCGATTCCAAAATTAAGCAAACTCCGCCCGGTTGGAATCGTATCGCCATATATGGAATTGTGTAATAAAAATGACTCCAATCCTGCCTAATTTTATTGAGATGTCTACTATCTATTGCCCTATATTGTTCATTACAGCGTTTTGTTTCATCTCATAGGTTATTTGCTTCTGAATAATATTTTAATTTTGGTTTAATATAGAATATTATATTCGAAGTAAAAAATAATCTATGAGGATACAACATTGTATTCCATAGTTACCTCTATTAGCTTAACTAAAGTTTTAGATAATGGACTAAACAAGGCTAGGGTTTTTCATAACAATTGTTGATGTCATTAATTTATTTTACTAAATAAGGAGCAAAGCTTTTGTATTATAAATATTATTATCATTAGATTTTACTTCAGTTGCTAATATTATTTTCCTGTGTCAGAGGTTTTCAAACATCGCTGTTTGAATACCTGATTATTTTATTTTGCTTATATTACTAGCTGTATCTATAGCCGTTTTACCCGCGTGTATGTCGGAAACTATCCTACGTAAACGTACTATCGTAATTTAAAGCATCCTATGTGTTAATTCGACCCGACCACTGAGACAAGCCGACCCGACCACCCCGAAGCTGTTCATTGCTATTCTAGAGTCGATAATAAGGAAACTGCATTGGAAAACGAGCGGCCTATATATAGTCGGTAAATACCTGAGTCGCCTCCTCAAAATTACAAGACATGTTTCAATCACTAAATGTGGCCATTAAAGAAGTAGGATTAGATAATATGAAAAACTATGGTAAAGACAAACCGCACCAAAAAGACAATATTTGTTGACAGCGAAAAATTTATCTGAACAAACAAATTTTTTTACTTAGGAAAACAAATCAGCAGTGCAAGTACGTACTTTTCATCGATAAGACATAGATCGCTAAAGTTTGCGTTTGTATCGATCTTGATAACGAATTTGGAAGTACGTAACACGTGACGATAAGATTTATCGTGGGATCGCATGTCAAATGGCAAGACTGAGGACGTCCACAAACAAAACATTTAAGGTGGGATTTCTGTGGGAAGACTATGTCCGAGATATTTAGAAAATCCTTTATTTTCATAAATTTTTGGCATTGTAAACAATATTTATGGGTATAATTCAGGGAAACTACCAGTATTTATCAAAATTTCCGGTTGTTTTAGTAAAAATACAGAAAATATGCCATCTTCCTAAAGCATCGTCGTGTTTACCTTTGCCAAAAAAAAGTATATTGTTGACATTATTTTCTTGAAGCTTAAGAAAAAAACATACCTATACGTAAACCTATAAAATGTAAGTACTTGATCGTACTATTAACTTGAGTTTAATCAAAAGGTTAGGTATGTTTTGTCTAGATCTCGAATGAAGTAGGCAACTATAGTAAAAAAACAGTAGGTACTTACCACGATATGGACAGGGAGTCCGGTGGATCGCATCCTCCACACATCTACCTCTATCCCTTCTATTAAAATAACTGCCACTTCTCGAGTCGAAGAGACAAATAAAATCTTCTTCTGGAAGTTCCAGAGGATTGTTTGTGTCTCTGAGATGCCATTCTCCGAATACGCATCACATTCTGACGCTGCTGCCGTTCTTCCTCATCACCCAGCAATAAAGCCATGAGTCCTAAATCCATTATTAGTAATGATCGCTATGCTTATCGGGCTTTTACAAGGTGTCGATAAATTACCGAGCTTGACAGCGTAAGCTGACGATCTCAACTGTCAAAATGTCGTTTCGTACCATTTCGTACTTGCATTTTTATTAAGCTGAACGACGTTACGGGGTATGGGTTTCTTAGTAAAAAAAAAATATATAAAATAATAAATAAAAGCGACAGTAAAGGGGGTTTAATGGCCGCTGGCAGACATTCCGAAACATATACGTAACAGTCAAAGGATTCGCCAAAAACCTGATAGCCGGGTGGAGCACTCAAAGCGAGCATCGAACAGCTCGTTGCTCGCTGGGTTCCCCGTAACACTACGTACTGACTGCATGAATGCTCGCCGTGTAACATGTTACATTACACCTCGTAACGTCGGTCAGTACCAAGCTTAAAATTCGTTAAAATTTTAGAGTGTAGCTACCGATCGTTAAAGTAGAAGTTATGTACTTGCGACATCGATTCGATTCGATAAAAACTCATTTTATCGAGAATAATTGTACTGCTGCTTCGATAGGGACATTAACTATTCAGAAATCGAAAGGTGAATTCAACATACTGGGAAAAAGCACTGGAGCCTAAAGGAAATTTATAAAAGCAATATACCAGTAAAACTAAAAACTAAGGCCATGTGGAGATGCTTTTTACCTTGTCTAGCTTATGCTTGCCAGACTTGGAAATACACAGGTAAAATAAATAGAAAAATAACCGCTTGTTAACGAAGTATGCTCCCTAGAACGAAGCATGCTCAAAATTCGAAAAATTAAAAAAATAAAACATGCAAAAGTCTGAAGCATATCTAAAGCTACCGATGCTCTAAACTATACTCAAAAACTGAAATGGAAATGGGCGGGGCATGTGGCAAGACTATCAGACGAGCGGTGGACCATAAGGGCGAAACAGTGGGTAGGCCCAAGTGGGAAACGCCAAGAGGAAGACCGCTTATGAGATGGGCGGACGACATCAGTGAAACGGCTGGCCCAAGCTGGACGCAAATAGCCCAAGATAGAGAGGTCTGCGTTTCTTTGGAAGAAGCCTTCACCTGCGGAGGGGTTCTTGCAAATTAATAACTTATGTTATATACGTATTAGGTTAAGATTAGTTTACTCACTTTATTATTGCATTAAATAAAAGGGTTTTTTTATTTATTATTATGTGATAATCCAGGTTATAATGTGATGTTATAGTGTGTTTATTATTATGTGATATTCCCATACCCCGTAGCAATTACTTTTTAACCGACTTCCAAAAAGGAGGAGGTTATTTGTTCGGCTATATGTTTTATTATAATTTTTTATGAATGTTCACCGATTTCTCCATTTGTGGACCGATTTTGCAAAATTCTTTTTTTTATTTGAAAGGGTATGTTCCCGAGGTGGTTCCTGGTATCTGATCAGTCCCATGGAAATCGAGGGAAATCCTCAAATTTTATATGCAGTATTTTTTATAGTAACTCATGCATTTGCTCTCGGAAAGCATTTGGTGAAGTGGAACTGATGATGAAGACCACAGATGGCCACGGGAACTGCTTCATAATAAGTATTTAACGAGTTTTTCTGACAAACTTTTTTCACACAGTTTGATGGAGAAATCGGTGAACATACATAAAAAAAAACCTCCTCCTTTTTGGAGCTTTGTGGGCTTTGTTCTGACCACGTGACTTAACGTTGAGATGTTGTAATTCCCATACATGTGACTAGTTTTCTACTACTGTTATCGATTGTAGATTGTCAACTTGGCTAAGCCTTCAGGTACCAACATAATTTTTAACAGACATGTTTTGGAGATCACCTTTTAAGCAATGAGATGCTTGTATTAGGTGAAAATACACAATTATACACCCAATTAAACACATCCAATAATTTATAATAATATTTAATTGCTACTTAGCACTCTTGCTCTCTCGTAATTTTGCTGTGCTCGACAGGGTCCATATTATATAATGATAAATTCTCAACATTGGATCCCTTCAATAGCAAACGGAACAGATTTAAAAAAGAGATTATTCAAATCCTCCGTCAAACCCCGGAAAATCAGCAAACTTAGTACCTAGTGCCAGTTTTTAGTCATAATTACATAGACATACACACATCATCACACATGCTTTCAGCATCTACACCACACAGATACACGCACTCATATACCTACTTTAAATACTAATAATAATGTCACTCTCTGTATTTCTTATTTTTTTGTGTACTTCGTAATTGGCGTAATGTTTCGAATAATATAAATGTTCAATGTACATGTCAGCTGTGAAGCTACCTTATATTAAATAAATAAATATTGATCTTTTACTTTCTTATATCATCTTTGTAATACATATGGAATGCAATAAAGAATTGAGTATTGAGATTATTAGCCCCTAATTGAAACATCTGAAAGTAATGGTGAGAGCCTTTGCCCAGCAGGTAATGCAGGCCAACGGTATGCGAGTCGGTGGCAGTTTTGTTTGTAGTCGACTGCTCTTTCTTAGCTTTTTATTTCGTGAAGCTATAGAAAGTATATAATAATAATTTACTCAAAAATGCATGTAATGTGGTCATTTTTTTGACAACCTTATTTGAGCAAAGTCGACCTTGCCGTTCTGTTTCAAGGAGCGACCGGCAAAGTTATGCTGGTCGCTCTAACAGGCCGGCAAAACATTGCCGGCCGCTATTTTGACGTTTCAACGTTTTAAAAAATCAAATGCATAAAGATTTTATTTAAAACACAGCTTTTTGTATTTATAGAGATAGGTACAAAAATATTTTATTCCATATTTGGCTGTAAAGTTCCAACTACCATTGTTAAAAAAAAAAAAACAAAAAAGTAACAAAAGCGCGGTTCAGCGAAAATTATATTTTTATTTAGTGACTTTTTTGCTAAAAATGAGCTCTCAAACCGAAAATTCTTCCGATTCAATGTGTTTAACACCGCCAGATACTAAAGATGAAGCAAAATTAGTGGTTGAAAATTTAATACCTCGAAACTCAAAGGAAAAATATAAGCTTGCATATGAAAAACTTGTGCAGTGGAAAATCAGTAGGAAATCTAAATCTTTATCCGAAAATGTTTTTCTTGCGTATTTCAATAATCTTTCCAACAAAATGAAGCCTTCGTCTCTCTGGAATACCTATTCAATGTTAAAATGCATGGTTCTGATAAAGCACAATTTGAACATTAAAAATTACCACAATTTAACGAGTATGCTAAAAAGACAGTCAGACGGATATAAATGTAAAAAATCAAAGGTGTTGACATCACAAAATGTAGAAAAGTTTATAAATGAAGCCCCCGACTCTGAGTACTTAGCGGTGAAAGTAAGTATTTATATCTAAAAACCGAAATTTGTACTTTACACGTTCTCATAAATAATACTCGTACTTGTTACTGTTATTGGTGGTTCTTATTTTTGGCATTTACGGTGCATGTCGATGCATCAAAATTACCAATATCACCGTTAATTACATTGAAACTCACATCAACGTAATGATAATTACGTTGCGAGATACAAAAACGAAGATTGATCGTACTTTCGTTGTTCGTGACGCCTCATGGTGCAAAAATATTACGCACTACGTCCAGTTGACGTAAAAACGGACCGATTTTTTTTAAATTATATAAACTGCAAATGCACCAAGCAAGTGATAGGGAGGCATAAAATTGCTCAAATGCCCAAAATAATTGCTACATACTTAGAACCGCCGCATCCGGAACAATTTACAGGTCATTGTTTACGGCGTTCATCGGCCACTATTCTTGCCGATACTGGGGCCAAGCTTATTACACTAAAAAGGCATGGAGGATGGAAATCCAATCGAGTTGCTGTGAGCTATAAAGAAGAATCGGTGGAGAATAAAAACAGAATTACACAAAAAATCGGTCAAAGTATAAACTTAAAACGAACAACGTCTTACGAGTTCCAGGAAGCTTCAACATCTGCTCAAGAACATGAAGAAAAAAATGAAGAAATAATACAGCAGTCAAACACCGCATTAAAATTATCGCAAACTATTAGTATTATCAAACCGGGAAAGCGGGGGTTGAATTTTAGTAACTGTACTTTTCATAATTGTCATTTTAATTAAATTTCTAGTTAATTAATATATATTTTATTGAAATTACTTGCTGGTTTTATTTAGATTAGGTACTTGCATTTTTGAGTAAAGCACTATACAATCCTTGGCCCACTATGACTGCTTCGCTGGTCACGCAATGATTGCCTCGAGCTAGCCTAGCTACGCCCTAGGTCTTCCAGCTTGGCCATCATTGCAGCCCTTGTTGTCCTCGCTGTAAAGGCCTCAACCTACGGCCTCGGCCTTTATCTCAGCTCGTCCATCAAGTGCTGCACGCTGACCGCGCTGTGTCGGCCTGGAGCTGCGCTGTCGGCCATCATCAGCGCAACCAGCAAAGTAGTCATTATAGACCGCGGCAGTAATGTACTATTATACAACATTCCATCTAACTAAACGCTTGTTGTCAAAATAAAGAAAGAAGAGACCCAAAATTAGTTTACTGAAATAAATATTTTATTTTTAGAATTAAAATAATATGTATCTAAAAAACAACTTACCTAATTAATTTACAAAAATAACAAAACTATAGCCTAACTAAACTAAAACTATTAACAAACTAAAATATGTCGTCAAAAAATTCCTATGCATCGATGTCGGCTGGTTATGTACCCAACAGACTGCCAGCATTGCCACTTTGTATGGCAATGCTTAGCCTCCTTAGTTTGTTTCAAAAAACCCGAAATTGTGCATGCTATGTTTTACATTAGCTAGACATGTTTGTGCTATTGTAATTTATTTTAACACCATTTTAGGTATACCATGTCTTATGCAAATAAATGTTTATGATTAAAGGTTTCTTGCCTTGCCTTGGATCACGGGAAGTGTCAACCTGCCGTTTGGAGATTTTTTTGAACAAAACATGAATGAGCACTCGGACCCCACGGCCCGAGGTTATCCAAAATTATTTATTAATAAAATTGTCAGTAGACTTAAAAGATGACGATTTTATTTAACTTATGGGTGTTAGCTTTTGAGCTCTCCTATAAAACAAAAGGATATTTGCAAAATAGTCTGTACAAAATGAATCCAATCAGCACCCTAATTTTGTAACACAGTTTGTTTCGGGAATGCGATTCCAAAATTAAGCAAACTCCGCCCGGTTGGAATCGTATCGCCATATATGGAATTGTGTAATAAAAATGACTCCAATCCTGCCTAATTTTATTGAGATGTCTACTATCTATTGCCCTATATTGTTCATTACAGCGTTTTGTTTCATCTCATAGGTTATTTGCTTCTGAATAATATTTTAATTTTGGTTTAATATAGAATATTATATTCGAAGTAAAAAATAATCTATGAGGATACAACATTGTATTCCATAGTTACCTCTATTAGCTTAACTAAAGTTTTAGATAATGGACTAAACAAGGCTAGGGTTTTTCATAACAATTGTTGATGTCATTAATTTATTTTACTAAATAAGGAGCAAAGCTTTTGTATTATAAATATTATTATCATTAGATTTTACTTCAGTTGCTAATATTATTTTCCTGTGTCAGAGGTTTTCAAACATCGCTGTTTGAATACCTGATTATTTTATTTTGCTTATATTACTAGCTGTATCTATAGCCGTTTTACCCGCGTGTATGTCGGAAACTATCCTACGTAAACGTACTATCGTAATTTAAAGCATCCTATGTGTTAATTCGACCCGACCACTGAGACAAGCCGACCCGACCACCCCGAAGCTGTTCATTGCTATTCTAGAGTCGATAATAAGGAAACTGCATTGGAAAACGAGCGGCCTATATATAGTCGGTAAATACCTGAGTCGCCTCCTCAAAATTACAAGACATGTTTCAATCACTAAATGTGGCCATTAAAGAAGTAGGATTAGATAATATGAAAAACTATGGTAAAGACAAACCGCACCAAAAAGACAATATTTGTTGACAGCGAAAAATTTATCTGAACAAACAAATTTTTTTACTTAGGAAAACAAATCAGCAGTGCAAGTACGTACTTTTCATCGATAAGACATAGATCGCTAAAGTTTGCGTTTGTATCGATCTTGATAACGAATTTGGAAGTACGTAACACGTGACGATAAGATTTATCGTGGGATCGCATGTCAAATGGCAAGACTGAGGACGTCCACAAACAAAACATTTAAGGTGGGATTTCTGTGGGAAGACTATGTCCGAGATATTTAGAAAATCCTTTATTTTCATAAATTTTTGGCATTGTAAACAATATTTATGGGTATAATTCAGGGAAACTACCAGTATTTATCAAAATTTCCGGTTGTTTTAGTAAAAATACAGAAAATATGCCATCTTCCTAAAGCATCGTCGTGTTTACCTTTGCCAAAAAAAAGTATATTGTTGACATTATTTTCTTGAAGCTTAAGAAAAAAACATACCTATACGTAAACCTATAAAATGTAAGTACTTGATCGTACTATTAACTTGAGTTTAATCAAAAGGTTAGGTATGTTTTGTCTAGATCTCGAATGAAGTAGGCAACTATAGTAAAAAAACAGTAGGTACTTACCACGATATGGACAGGGAGTCCGGTGGATCGCATCCTCCACACATCTACCTCTATCCCTTCTATTAAAATAACTGCCACTTCTCGAGTCGAAGAGACAAATAAAATCTTCTTCTGGAAGTTCCAGAGGATTGTTTGTGTCTCTGAGATGCCATTCTCCGAATACGCATCACATTCTGACGCTGCTGCCGTTCTTCCTCATCACCCAGCAATAAAGCCATGAGTCCTAAATCCATTATTAGTAATGATCGCTATGCTTATCGGGCTTTTACAAGGTGTCGATAAATTACCGAGCTTGACAGCGTAAGCTGACGATCTCAACTGTCAAAATGTCGTTTCGTACCATTTCGTACTTGCATTTTTATTAAGCTGAACGACGTTACGGGGTATGGGTTTCTTAGTAAAAAAAAAATATATAAAATAATAAATAAAAGCGACAGTAAAGGGGGTTTAATGGCCGCTGGCAGACATTCCGAAACATATACGTAACAGTCAAAGGATTCGCCAAAAACCTGATAGCCGGGTGGAGCACTCAAAGCGAGCATCGAACAGCTCGTTGCTCGCTGGGTTCCCCGTAACACTACGTACTGACTGCATGAATGCTCGCCGTGTAACATGTTACATTACACCTCGTAACGTCGGTCAGTACCAAGCTTAAAATTCGTTAAAATTTTAGAGTGTAGCTACCGATCGTTAAAGTAGAAGTTATGTACTTGCGACATCGATTCGATTCGATAAAAACTCATTTTATCGAGAATAATTGTACTGCTGCTTCGATAGGGACATTAACTATTCAGAAATCGAAAGGTGAATTCAACATACTGGGAAAAAGCACTGGAGCCTAAAGGAAATTTATAAAAGCAATATACCAGTAAAACTAAAAACTAAGGCCATGTGGAGATGCTTTTTACCTTGTCTAGCTTATGCTTGCCAGACTTGGAAATACACAGGTAAAATAAATAGAAAAATAACCGCTTGTTAACGAAGTATGCTCCCTAGAACGAAGCATGCTCAAAATTCGAAAAATTAAAAAAATAAAACATGCAAAAGTCTGAAGCATATCTAAAGCTACCGATGCTCTAAACTATACTCAAAAACTGAAATGGAAATGGGCGGGGCATGTGGCAAGACTATCAGACGAGCGGTGGACCATAAGGGCGAAACAGTGGGTAGGCCCAAGTGGGAAACGCCAAGAGGAAGACCGCTTATGAGATGGGCGGACGACATCAGTAAAACGGCTGGCCCAAGCTGGACGCAAATAGCCCAAGATAGAGAGGGCTGCGATTCTTTGGAAGAAGCCTTCACCTGCGGAGGGGTTCTTGCAAATTAATAACTTATGTTATATACGTATTAGGTTAAGATTAGTTTACTCACTTTATTATTGCATTAAATAAAAGGGTTTTTTTATTTATTATTATGTGATAATCCAGGTTATAATGTGATGTTATAGTGTGTTTATTATTATGTGATATTCCCATACCCCGTAGCAATTACTTTTTAACTGACTTCCAAAAAGGAGGAGGTTATTTGTTCGGCTGTATGTTTTATTATATTTTTTTATGTATGTTCACCGATTTCTCCAATTGTGGACCGATTTTGAAAAAAAATATTTTTTATTTGAAAGGGTATGTTCCCGAGGTGGTTCCTGGTATCTGATCAGTCCCATGGAAATCGAGGGAAATCCTCAAATTTTATATGCAGTATTTTTTAAAGTAACTCGTGCATTTGCTCTCGGAAAGCATTTGATGAAGTGGAACTGATGATGAAGACCACAGAAGGCCACGGGAACTGCTTCATATCAAGCATTTAACGAGTTTTTCTGACCAACTTTTTTCATACAGTTTGATGGAGAAATCGGTGAACATACATAAAAAAAACCTTCTCCTTTTTGGAAGTCTTTAGATCAAGTAAGGTTACATTCAGCATAATTTCAGTTTGATTATATAATGTCTCCCTATTTTCTAACTGATAACCAGCATTTTGTCACCACTTTATCTATATACATTCGGGTTTTAAATATATTGTGCACATTTGGGAACCACTGACTTAACAGGATAATAATAATACATCTACCGGTAAAAAGAAACTGAAATCAAGTGATATAAATACTCGTTAAAACAATATTTTATCACCATACAGAGTATCAGTCATCACAAAATGAAGTCTTGTTTAAAATATCTGGTGTTACTATTCTGTCTGACTTTTATTGGTAAGTTATTTTTAATTTATAAAGTGGCTATGTTTTGTAAAATGGAAGGTACCTCGAGATTATAAAAAAAAAACAGTAATAGACAAAAAATACTTTAATGAAATTGAATGGGTTAGTTTACAGTATTTACAAATAGTCTGTCAAAATTATGCATTTAAAAAAAAAATCAGTCACCCTCATTTTTTTGCAACATCAGCAAATAAAAAAAAAAATTAAATGGCTTAAGCCCACGATGTTTAGAAACTAACGTACACTGTGCACAGCAAACACTAGGCGTCCATGTTTTGTCCAATTTCGCACCGGAAAGCCAAAGTAATAAAAATTACAGTTTTTAACTAATGGTGTCAACGACGTTGACTTTTAACAGTAAGTTTACCGCAAATATAGAAAAAGTTGTCACGATGATTTACTTACACCATACTCTGGGCATCTTATTTCCGTTTGTTCCCACTTGTTCTATTCCACAGTTCTACGGTAGAACTAATGGGAGTTTTGGTCCTCACTAGTACTACGTTTCGATTTATTCCCGAATAGTAGAACTAGTGAATCTTTTACTTCCAAGTAGTTGTACTGCAATTACCAAATATACTAGTTTTGCCTCACATCTGGCATCATTATAGTGACTAATAAAATATGTTTGTTTTTGAATGAAATACCTAATAAATGAACGACTTAATTATTCCCAAAAAGTGTCCCACGCTGATTGGGCCAGTTATTAATTTTAGTTGTGCATTTCTTATAAAGTCATCATTGTCAATTTCAATTCTTCGACGTTTTGGTCGTGAAGAAGGAAAATTCTGTTTTTTATAGTTACGCATAGAAGACATTAATGAATCGTTACAAAGAATGTTTAATATTTGCAAAAAAATTCAATAACAAGAAAACATGTTAATTTATCGCAAACACACGTCGGTAAGCAAAATTCACGTAATGAATTTAGAATGTTTAACGGAAACTGAGACAGATTGAACAAAATGAATTATGAGGTTTTTTTGCGGGTGTTCGTGTAGTATTTAAAAAAGCAACTCGATTTTATTTAACAAAATCACTGTTGACCAGCAAACTGAAGTGGCACTGGGCTGGCCATGTTTGTCGAAGGACCGATGGCCGATGGAGCAGACGAGTCCTGGAGTGGAGACCGCGTATCGGCAAGCGTAGTGTGGGACGCCCCCCAGCTAAATGGACCGACGACCTTAAGAAGGTGGCTGGGTCAGACTGGATGCGAAATGCGGAGGACAGGGTGTTGTGGCGCAGCCTGGGAGAGGCATATGTCCAGCAGTGGAGTGCGATAGGCTGAGTTGATTGATTGATTGACTGTTGACCAGTAATATCAGTCTAAACAATCTTAGAAAAGTTTTTTGTTTCCTGGGAGCCGTAAAGACCCAAGATGCAACTGTGGCGAGATGTTATCAAAAAGTTTGCTTTATGTGGTGATTGCTTAAATTTTGATTTGGTTTGGGTACACACGGCTACACATCAAGCTATACATTTCTAGTATACGCTGACCTCTCATTGTACGGAAATCCTACACAATGCGAGATTAGCTTAAACTGGTAATGTATAGCTTGATGGGTAGCCGTCTGTACCAAACATTTATTCAGATTATTCTATACAATAGATCAACAGCTAACTATTTTTGTACTAACGAGATATACAAAAAAATACAAAAAAAGGACCCTTAAGCTTCGGTTTGGGTTGGTTTTTTCGATCATGGTCATGCATTATTTGACATTTTAGTATTTAAATACAGCATTTCTTGTATTTTAGAGGGAGCCTTCAGATGTGACTACAAATATAGTTTTATGGCCAAAGGCTGGTTCAAATACTTTGTTGTACCAGCGACTTGGTTCGATGCCCGGCTGCGATGCACACTGGAAGGTAAGTAAGCTCTTTTATCCAAGAATGAATGTGCCATGGAAGGTTGATCAACGGAATCAGAGTAATTTCAACATACATTTTTGAAAATTCGTAACTAAATCCATTATTTGGTGTACAATCCTGTTTTTTTTTTTGAGAAAAAAATGGTATATTTCTATCAAATATTTTTCTGAAAATGTATGTTTAATTACGAAAGAAAATAAATTTATTTGGCCCAGGAATCTTTGCTACAAACTTTCAATATTGCAATTACTCTTAAACACAAAAGTGTACAGTTATTTTTTTTCTTGTCAGTACTAAAATCATGAAGTTTGTGAAAAATACCCATGTTCACTGGGGTATCATGACGTGATGTTATTTGATTTTATTCTCTCTACAGGTGCTGTTTTAGCTTCTCCAACCACACTAGAACTTAAATCGGACATGATACATATCATGAAGGACTCCACTTCGAAACTGGAAATTTTTACCGGAATTCATGCCACTCTCTCTCAAGGAGATTATCATACTGTTGACGGTTAGTTAATCAGTTTATTCGATGTAATAATTATAGCATCAGTATTCAGACACATAAACATAAAGGAACGGACGCTTTTGACGTTTTGCATCGTTCTCACATGTATAATTTCAACACGAATGATGTAACCAATGTTTTGTAACCATAAATGTCAATTAAGAGTGTCCGTGGAGTTTCTTGCCCGTTCTTCTCCATAGGTAGGTACCTATGGAGAAGAACGGGCAAGAAACTACCTACTAAGCTTTGGAATGGGCAACTAGCTTCATCTTTATGACTGACCGACCCCTTGACAATTCAAAAGTGCCAGTAATTGGTTTATTTGAAATAAATGCTTTGAGTTTGTGTTTGAAACGTAACGCCTCCGCCTCCGTAAATGCGCTTTGTAATGACACGCGTAATTGTAATGACGCGTTAGAGCTTTAAAAGTCATAAACGTGCATTATAGTCAAAGTTTCTCAAATACTTTGCAGTGATTTATCTTTTCTCATTTACATCAACGATTTACCGACAGCAATAACAGTGCATTCTTTTGCTGACGAAATATCAGCAAATGTAACAAATGATGGTAAATAGAAAGAAAGAAAGAAAAAGCATTTATTGGGACTCACACAGATCACAAATTAAACTAAAACACAGTCATAGAAACATAAAGAACAAAAACAAAACAAAATAAAGTAAATATAAAAATAAAAATAGAAAGTCCTGTACGAGGCCAAAAGGCCCCTATCTCAGCTACTACACTTAGATATACGCTGTGATGTAAATTAGAAAACAGTACGACAAAAACCTTAAAGAAACAGTAAACCAAGTGTCAAAATGGCTCCAAAACAATGTTCTCTGTGCAAATCGAAATAAAACCACATACATTTTTAAATTTACAATTCAAAACAAAAAGTATTTAAAGTTAATTGTCTAGGACAATAAAGGAGCTCGTGGCTAAGTAATAACAGCCCCATGGGTCGATAAATCAGGTTAAGCTACGCTTACCGGGGTTGGTCCGTGGATGGGTGACCATTTTTACGTACCAAGACCCCTCCGTGCCTCGTAAAGCACGTTATACCGTTGTCTCAGCTGTCATTCGTGGATCTTTGATAGTCGTTATGGGGTAGTCAGAAGCCCAAATGATAGTAAATCAGAAAATAATCAGTCTGACAACCAGTCTTAGCAAGGAGTATCGTATTACCCAATATCTGTGTTGTGGAGGTCAAATACGCAGTCGCTCCATGTAAAATATTGGTATTCAGCTAAATCCGGTTAGACTGGAAGCCGACCCTAACAATCCAACATAGTTGACAAAAGGCTAGGCAGATGATCATGAGCTTGCCCCTGCTTACCATTAGGTTGATTTCTATCTGTAATTATTATTATTTTCTATAATTATCCACCTCCGCTAAGATGGCCTACGTTACATCCCTTATGCTACGGCTACATTTATACGCTTTGCGCGCTTTCTCTCGCACGCCAATCGACATCTCTCTGTACAGACGCCAGCAGGTCAAGCTACCCGAAACTGTAAAATTTTCCCAATCAACCTTGAACCTTATGCTGTAAGGATAAAGTTGAAATCTATTAAAGAAATTTGACAGATTGTAGTAGCTTGATGTGCTAGCGTCTGTACAACAGGTGACTATTTTAGTTTGTTATCTCAGTCACTGTTGATAGAGTTTATATTTAATACTATTTATACCGGCTTTATGTTTCTTTCAACCAACACTTTGTCATCTAGAATCGATATCAATTTTATGTATATACCTTGCAACTGACAAGAGATTCAATTAGGGTACGGAATGTTGAGAATTTTACTAACTACAGAAACTACTGGTAAGCTTATAATGGTATTATGTCAAACCTTTGTACTAAATTAACACTTATAAAAATTTACAAATTACAGGTACACCGCTTTCAAAAATTGCAGTATCTTGGGCTGAAAATGAGCCAGATAATATGGACAATAAAGAAAGTTGTATCACTTTTAATGGCAAGGGAGAATTAGCAGATCGGCCGTGTGAAGCGACTCGTCCTTACATATGTTACCGTCCTGAGGACCCTAACGTAGAAGTCAATGAATGCGGCACTGTAGATCCAGGTAAATCAACATACTCAGAGAGATGGAAAGGATTGAATTTTTAGAAGCAGGTTCAGCAATAGAATCCGTATTTACAAACGTCCCAATATCGTTAATTTTATCAGTGTCATAATCTTCATTTCCTTTTCAGAATACCGTTTGGATAAGAGAACTAACAAGTGCTACAAATTCCACCTGGAACCACGAAATTTCACCAGAGCCTCTTTCGCATGTTCAGCTGAAGGCGGCCATCTTGCTGTTATAAACAGTGACACTGAAGCCACAGTACTAAGAGAACTCTTCGCTACAATTCCTAATAGAAAAATTTTGGGAGTGATAGAAACTCGGAAAGATTCAGCTCATATCGGGTATTACGATTGGGGTGAACATGGGGAGTGGAGAACAATACATGGTAACCCGAATTCTCTTTCACTATTTAAGTTACGAACATCTTTCACACAATCCATAACACTGTTGATTATAAAAAATAAAATATTTTTGGTTCACTGTAGAAGCAAGCCGAGCCTTGTGATCCTGTATCACAAACTTCAGTGTGAAACGCAGGTGTACTATTACGTCCACCTCGGTTTTGCCTTTCGGGGAATACAGGCGTTATGTTTTAATTTTTTATGTTACAAACATCAAAACAACATAACATAACATCACGTCTTTAAGGCACGGTAAGACACATGTGTAGGTACTTATAGTACACCAATATTTCGTCAGTCATTTTTAAGTGTCATTTAATAGGAGGCCTATTGCCATCAACCGGGCACAAATACAGACTCCGGGCTGCTATTGAGAAATTCCTGATGGAAAAAACCCAATAACAGACGATGGATCTTTTGCCCGACTATCAACAACAACATCACAACAATGTTTTAATTTTCAGGCCAAACGCTGGCGGAAGCAGGGTACGGCAAATGGAATACAGGGGAGCCATCAGCAACAGGAGGTGAATTCTGTGGTTCGTTGTGGCGCAATGGGCATCTAAATGATATGTTCTGTGACTGGGTTTTGCCATTTATCTGTGAGAAGAGTCCACAATATCCTGCCGTTTGTCGCGTTGACGAATCATCGTTACTGAGTAAGGCACAATGTGGTTAGGAAAATAGAATACCAGCACTTTGCGAGCGACTTCATCCGCTCTCTATTATATATTTTATCCTATTTTTTTGTCTACATTATAAAGGGCGCCTTTATGCTTTGTAGATCGAAGGTTTTGGGCTGCGCGTTGGCGAGTCAGTCAATAATGATTAACGAAATATCCTTTTATATTGCATTGATATGCTTAAATAAAATAAAATGAATGTCCAAATAAAATTGTGTTAAAAATAAAAGTTTTTTAATAATATTATTATGATTGAAGTTGATTCTAGATTAATTAAGATTGCAATATTATCAATGTATTATTTATACTAGATTACTGATTAATAATAATTATTAAAGGAACGAAGGTTGTTAAATAAATTAACTAAGTAAACAACTTATGTATAATTATTAGCCCTGTATTATTTTGACCTTATTTAAAGCGTTCTGTCAGTCCTTTTATTCGGGTGGCCTGTGGGTGTCATATACAAGCCGAGCCTATAACGTCCTGCGCGTTCAATATAATAACCCCTTCAGGATGCTGTTGCGGCTGCCGCGGCGATGTAGTGCTTCGGGCACGTTTGCCGAAGCTCACACAGATGGATTTCACGCCATCATGCGTAAAAAAGCCGTTTCCTTGCTACAGCGCTTGCGTAACACTCGGATCCGGCATCCTGAAAATGATTGTTAACAGGCCTGACTGTCCTTTACAACGGCACTGGGTGGAAATAGGTATAGGTATACGTAGTTGAGTCACCTATGGTCTACACTGAGCCTCGAGGGCGGGCTTAGGTAATTAAGCTGTGTTTGAGTCCTTACTAACAATACTAATATAGACTATAAGTACTTTCTGTTACTAACCTATCATTAAAAACCTATGGACTGTTCATGTCTGAAATAAAGATTTTTATTATTATTGTTTATTTATTAGCAAAACTTCACCTCTAAACATCTACGTTGTGAATGTTATATCTGAAGAATGAAGCGATGCAATATAATATATGATCAAACGAAATTCGGCAAGTGAAGTTCGATCGATATTAAATTTATCGCTTCATTCGAAGATAATATAACGCCCACCCTATATTTCCCTATGACTAAGGAAACCCGCGTGATTCTAATGATTATAATTCTGTAAAGCCATATTTGTTACGGCCGCGAATCATATTTAGATCAACATACAACCTGACACAGACCTGCAAATTGCACTAAACTTAAGAAAATTTGAATCTCTAGGGCTACCTTAGCGCATCCCTCTTAAAGAAGCAATAAGCTTTGATTAGAGCATATGTAAGACGAAATTTGAAAAAAATATCGAAATTGTTTTTAGTTTGTTTTTTTTGCGGCGGAGGTGTGCTATCAGCGTCATGGACTGACTGTTTACACTGGAACTGTTAGAAGAAGACTCGAAAAACGTGGCCTAAAACCAGCCATTCATTAGCCAGCCAATGGTCCCAAATTGACATGAGCTCACAGAATGGCGCGCCTAAAATTTGCACGCAAACATTTGCATTGGACTCGTTATTGAAGCCAGGTTTTTTTTGCGGATGAACCCTAGATTATGCTGTATAGTAATGATGGACGTAGGAAAGTCTACCGAAGACAGGAAGAAAGTTTTCAACAATGCTGCATTGAAGAGAATGTGAGTTATGGTTATAGATAGCCTGGGGTGGAATTTTCACCGCAAGGAAAACTGACCTAGAGGTTGTGCCGCACCCACGGTTGCTACCAATAATAATTATCAACCGATATATTCACAGATTTAGAGTAGGCTAGGTCCCGCATGTTCATTACATAGTATGAAACCCGTTTTTTATACCTACGATGACGTCACCCCAGCCATTTAGTGATGTGCTCAACGTAAACAGAATCGTTCCAATCGCTAAGCACGTGAGCTAATAAACTTCGTCAGGAGTGGACGTGCGTTGACATGTTTTCATTTGACATGCAATAGGAAATCGCAACGCTTGGTCAGACGGCTTGTGGTATCTGGCCTATTCTAAATCTGTGGATACATTCATCAATGCCTAGAGGCTTATGTGATGCCATATGCTGAGTTTCTGGGCCAGGATTTAATTTTTGTGCATGATAATACAAGGGCGCACACTGCAAGAATTGTTCGTGAATACCTGCATGACGTTAGTATCTCAGTAATGGAATGGCCAGTAAGAAGCCCTGATACGAATCCAACAGAGCACTTATGGGATGAGCTGAAGAGACGTATTCGAGCTATCCAACCAGCTCTAGAAACTTCGCAGGAACTGATAACTGCCATCTTGGAAAGCATGGGAGAACATTCCACAGCACGTCATAGTGGCGATAGTTACTTCCATGCCAAACCGTATGACGGCTGTCGTGTATGCTCTTCGAGGTTAAAAGTTAGTAAAAAACGTTTTTTCGTGTAAAACATTGTTTTCTTCGAGAATTCCACGCTAATTTTGCCACTGAGAAACGCGAAAAGAGAACTTATTGCAAGTAAACTATTTTTTTTTAGTATTCCGATTTCAAATTCGGAACAATGACACACGAAAATAATAGATAGAGATAGTGACTCGCTTCAAAATACGATTTTCTTGTTTCTATTTTACTAGCTTTATTTTAAAAGATAGATACATTTAAACAAAAACTATCAGTTGTAGGACTGCACGCTAAGAAGTAAAAACTTCTTAGCTTCACAAACTTGTGAACATTTGTATATTTATGTCTCTGTGCGTGACGGTCACGCGAGTTCAGTGCCTTTTACCCATCCCTAAAGTGCCCAACGTGCCTAAAGAACTATTCACTTATAAAAATGTAGTGTGGCTCGATTCAGGTGTCCAGGAGTGTATTATCTACTTAGTTTTTTTCTTTTTTGAATATTAATATTTATTCTGTAGTTTCTGCCTACCCCCATGGGAAGAAGGCGTGAGTTTATTTCTAAATTTATTCACACGCTGCCAGTCAACACATAATCTGAACCGCTGGGTTCTTAACCCAGCGGTTCAGATTATGAAATTATTACCATGAAATTCTGCGCAAGAGTTCCTTTTATAATGAAGGTGACTACTAAGGAAGGAATTTTGAAAATTCATACCTTAAAAGGTTTAAAAATATAAAAACGGGATGAAATTCGTCATTTTGATCAATGGGAATACCATCTACGTATGGTCACTACGGTGAAGAAGGACACTCGATGTCAGAGTGCGCAAAGAAAGCTGAAACACCGAAATGTTCAACTTGCTCACGCTTTAAAAAGCCCAATAACCACAAAACGGGACATACTGCGTGCCCTGCTAGGAAAATAGCGGAATACAGGTACATCAACTATATCGACTATGAGCGTCATCATCAAAGCCAGACTTTCGTGTTCAACGCCTGCTGCTGACTCAACAAAACACTGTACTGACCTACAAATCCTCGATTTTGTTGATGTCTAAGCACATCAGTCACCCGCAGCAAAAATCGAATATACACATAGCCTCGAATGTGATGTGATTGGGCTACATTTTGACTTACCGATTCTGCTGACGCAGAATCATAACATAATTATGTGTTTAACTAGGTTATAAAGTGCAAGAAACTATTTTACGCAAACTAAATAAGACATTACGTTTATAAGACTTTTTGTTATTTTTATATTTAAGGTAAATAGTATTTAAGTAAACTAGGTATAAGATATTGTATTAAGTAATTAAATTTTGTTCGTATTTCAAGACTTGTAATGTTAAATATTGTTAAGAATTTTATCGTCCTACAATTACCATAAAGTATGAGCTCATGCCACCTGTGATACAGGTTTAACCTAGTACAGGCATCTAACATTATAATACCTTTGTATTTGATTTTATGTTAATATTTTACCAATTGTAATACTGAATAAAAATATTATTATTTATTATTTTTATCAGGGCACGGATTGTCCAATAAGGACAATCCAATTGTAAGTGTAACTGTACTTTCAGGCAGTGAAAAGTTCAGATGTGACTTCAAATACAGTACTACCGCTGAAGGCTGGCTGAAGTACCAAGAGATACCTGCTACCTGGTTTGATGCTCGCTTGAGATGTGCTCTGGAAGGCATTGCTTCAAATCTATCTGCCTTGGATAGTGCATCTCGACATGAGAACCATTACCCACAGGCTCTGGTCTCATTACGAAACAATGTTTTTTAGGGTTGCGTACCCAAAGGGTAAAACGGGAACCCTATTACTAAGGCTCCGCCGTCTGTCTGTCTGTCCGTCTGTCACCAGGCTGTATCTCATGAACCGTGATAGTTAGACAGTTGACATTTTCACAGATGATGTATTTCTGTTGCCGCTATAACAACATACTAAAAAACAAAATAAAATAAATATTTAAGGGGGCTCCCATACAACAGACGTGATTTTTTGCTCATTATTGCTCTATATTGATAACGGCAACAGGTAGACCCTTGAAATATTCTCAGAATATTTAGTTATATTTTCACTTTAAAAATAAATAATTAAATTAAAATATAACAAATATTTAAGGGGTGCTCCCATACAAAAAACGTGATTTTTGTGCCGTTTTTATAGATCCCTTCTTGCGCGAGTCCGACTCGCACTTGGCCGGTTTTTTTTTACATGTTTAAAATCATCAAGCAGATTTGAAACAAGAACGTGACTGTGATTGAAATACAGTTATTTTTACAAAACTGATTAAGAACTTAACCTAAGTTGAAATTAAGTTCAAAACACAAAAACTGGCTCGTGGGTTAGAGCTTGGACTAAAGTTTTTTGGCGAGTTAAGTTGCTTTGTAATGAGGCTCCGTGTGGAGTCGGACATAAAGAAAGCACCATCCTATTTCTTCCCGTGGGTGTCGCGACTAAGGGACTTACTAGAGAACGGGCAGCAGCTTTCTCTATGCATTTTAACACCATACTGCGATCGCCAACCCGCCTGCCAAGCGTGGCGATTATGGCAACCTCCCCTCCCCACTGGGGGAGGCCTGCGTCCAGCAGTGGACGTATTTCGGCTGAAATGATGATGAATGATGTAATGAGATAGGTAGTGCGAACTGTAAAAGTCATAAACGTGCATTATAGTCAAAGTTATTCTACTGCTGAATATAGATCCTCTAATTCAAGTATTTCGCATTAGTCTTCTAATACCAGAAATTCGTGAATTTTCCAAGACAACAAGACTGATTCATAATTTTAACTAAACAGTTATTTACAACAAATGGAATATAAGCGTCTCCTACCACACCAGAATTGATGTCATTCTTAGTGAAACTGCTGAACCATGATGAGAATGAAGTTCAATCAATAAGGTAATCTTCACTGGGATTCATGCTACTTCCTCCAAAAGCGACTATCACTTAGTTGATGGTAAGTTTCTAGGCTTCTAAAAAACTATCGTCTGACCCTTAAAAGTCAAGAAGATTGTTATGCAAATGATATACTACCAAAGTACCATCTAGGCCAGCAATGTCTTATAAAGCCTTGTCCCAAAATTCGATAACAGCCTAGCACCATTCTATGGTAGCATATCAAAGAATACAGTACCTCTTGGGAAGTATCTTTACCACAATTAGTTAATAATACTAGAATTTTACAAAGACCGACTGCCTACCTGACCTATACAATCTAGTAAGACCCCCTTGGTAAGACTAGTAGTCAGACTTTCAGACTTCTAACTTCTTGTAACGGCTGTAAAGATCTACGAACGACAGCCGGAGCCAACGGTTTCTTACAAGAAACAGTCTTATCTCTTAATAGATTATTTGCTACACTGATACAGTAAAAATATAATATGATTTGTCCAACAGATGTCCCTCTATCCGAAATACCTCACAAATGAGAAACCTATGAGCCAAACAATATCAATAAGGACAAGACTCAGTCTCACTATAAATAATAAGGGACTTTTATTTGTCGTGAGATGTAACAGGACACTGCAATACTATTGCTTCGAGCCGGAAAACTCGACAGAAGAAATGGGTGATTGTGGAACTGTAAAACCAGGTTAACCCACCCTCATTTAATTAAAAAAAAGATCCAGCTACCTTGTTGATTTAGTGGTGATTTTATTTCACCCATTTCCCTCAGTCTGGCAAAGAGTTATGCGCTTTTTTAATGATGAACATCTTAGTAAACTAACAACACCACTATAACTAGCGAAATATAGGTGTACTATAGGTACACCTCTGCCTAACGCTTCGGGGATTACAGGCGTGATGTTATGTTATATTAACATCTTAGTAGTAGCTCGGAGTCTGCTATAAGTGGTAGCATTCGCGACTCATTGTTGTAAAAACTTGTTATAATCGGTAATCAAGGAGTTGTTTGTTGGTTCTTCTCCATAAGAGTTTACGCTTTAGAACGGGCTTCCTAATTATCAGTTTTCTAAATAAGTTTTTAACAAATGAAAAGTGATTAAAAAATGAAATGATCTAATTTATCACCTCTTTTATTCCAGAATACAAATCTGATAATTAACAATGACACTGAAACTGTCGTCATCAAGGAACTGTTCTCTACGAGTTCCCTAAGTATCCGGCAAGCAGTATGATTGGAAACTTCTTGATGGACGTGGCTTTTGTTGGCTTTAGTTATTGGGGAGAGCATGGTGATTGGAGGACTATTCATGTTTAGTGAAATAATTGTATTAGAATTGTCTTTACAAAATAGATAATTTTTTTAAAGACTAATTTGTTGCGCGGTTATAGGAGAGGGGTTAGTCCTAACATGTTCCTATGACCAACTGTCGTTGATAAAACCATTAAAAAAATGTAATTAAAGCGTATGTTTATTGTAATTATACGTAATACAATGTCCTCAGAATCTTTTTAAAAGTTAATCATGGATAAAAGTTAGTGATCATAGTTTTTTGGACTTAAAGCTGCATCTGGGCCCGTAACATGCAGGGTAGTCAAAGTATCATTGATTTTGATAGGATTTGACAACCAGACGTACGCTTTTGCGTACGCTTTGCGTTTTAAAGATCTTCTGCCAACTTTGTTTTCAGGTCAAACTCTAGAAGAAGCTGGTTACGCAAAGTTCGCCTATGGAAAACCTAACGGAAGTCCATCAGGCGGAGAATACTGTGGTTCTGTATACCGTAACGCTAAACTCAATAATACAGATTGTGATGGACCACACGCCTTTATTTGTGGAAAGGCCCCTGAATACCCTGCAGTCTGTTCAAATTCTGCTGACGTATGATAGCATCAAAATTTCATTATTTAGATGCTACCGTAAAAATGTCTAGTTAAATTTTGAATAGAAAGATTTAAAAATTAAAATATAAAGACATTATTTTTCTACCTGGGATTTCATTTCGATTAAATTAATCAGAGACGGATTTTTGTTTAATTATAACAATTAAACAAGAATCCGTCTTCGAATTATTAATAAATAAATTATTGTTATTTACATTAAATAAATTATTGTTCTTGAAAGGTTATTCGTAGTACACAACAAGCTCCATAGAGTTATTTCAGTGGTTTTGATATCCTTTTGTTACATTTTGCTGTTCTTCATTTTTAGGATTGATTCTTCATGTTTATCATTCAGTGGCATTTCATATTAGTAACATGATCTTTATATTTCTTTATTTATTAACACTTTACAGCTGCTTTAGAACTTTACTTAAAAATATGACAAAAAACCGTTTTCACGATTATCTGTGGAAAAACACCCTGCAAAAAAGAATTTAGTTTATATTGTTGCACACATACTTATATTACACCTATTGCTTGTTTTTTTTATGTTCATCTTTCATTAATGCAAAACAAAAGTCTTAAATGGCAAAGGCATATAATTGTTTTTTTATTATCGAAGTCAATAGAGACAGCACTCCACTGATTGCTAAGGATATCCACGACAAAATAAACTTTAATGATATTCAATACTGACAATATTATTTCCTTGCAAAATAAGAAAATTATGTTATACGAAACCTGTCAAAGGTTTCAAACACATGTTTGAATGCCAAGATTTCAATACAAATATGTTTTTTTATAAATATTTGGTTTCACATAATTTTGATTTGTATTAGCCCCAAAAATATAAGGAGTCATTTAAAACACAATTTTATTTGGACTTTAATTTAATTTTATTTAACCATATCAATACAATATAAAAGGATATTTTCTAAATCATTAATTGACTGACTCACCAACGCGCTACACAAAGCACAAAGCTGTTTTGCTTAGAGGTTCCCTTTGTAATGAAGACAAGGAATAGGGGTTTATAGACATTTCCAAAGCATAAAGATAATATAGGGCGGATGAAGTCAGTGGCAAAGTGCTGGTATTCTATTTTCCTAACCACATTGTGCTTTTCTCAGTAACGATGGTTCATTGATATGACAAACAGCAGGAAAATGTGGACTCTTCTCACAAATAAATGAGAAGTTCTTGTCGCACCACACATCGTTTAGATACCCATTACGCCACAACGAACCACAGAATTCACCTCCTGTCGCTGTTGGCTCCCCTGTGTTCCATTTGTCGTACCCTGCTTCCGCCAGCGTTTGGCCTGAAAGGGAAAACATTGTTTTGACTGCCTCGTTGGTCTAGTGTTTGCAAGCGCTACTGCTGAGCATGAGGTCCTGGGTTCGATTCCCAGGTCAGGCAAAAGATTGATCGTCTATTATTGGCGTCCCGCAGTCTGGCAATAGGCTCGCTACCTATTAAATGGGACTTCAAAATAACTGGCGAAATGTGGGTGTACTGTAGGTCACCTCTGCCTAACCCTGCCTGCAGACGTGATTTTTTTGCGACTTTTTTGCGAATCACTGCATGGAAGCCATCAGTTCGGTTCTGAGCAAACATCTCCGATGCGCTACAGAAACGGGGCAGTTTCAACAGCATCCTAAAAACATGGTTATATTGGATGCGTAAGACATCTAGCGATCTTTTGGTGTAGCTGACCCATAGACCCCCTGCATACAAACCTTGACAAAATGCCTTGAACAAGGTGATTTTGACTTGGTCCGCACTACGAGAGAATCTACGGGCCAACATGTTCCCTCGGACCGCCAGTGCCCTACGTTCCCTTTCGATGTCTACATTATCCTTAAGGTCGTCGGTAAGTTGGTCCCCCAAGTACTTAAATTGGTGGACTTTATTTATGCTCATACCATTTAGATAAAAACTAGGTTTTTGATTAGGTCACTTACCGGTGGCCTTAAAGACCATGTAT
This sequence comes from Tiliacea citrago, assembly GCA_963921375.1. Taxonomy (NCBI): domain Eukaryota; kingdom Metazoa; phylum Arthropoda; class Insecta; order Lepidoptera; family Noctuidae; genus Tiliacea; species Tiliacea citrago. The sequence goes on from OY992802.1 coordinate 3,284,681, forward strand.
TCACACTTACGGACATTGTACACAAGACATGGCTCGCCTTGCTTCAACTATGAACTAAAAATAGTTTTTTTTTTTTTATAATCAGCAGGCATGAATTGTGTAAAAGATACTCGTAATTTAAATAGTGAAAGAGCATTTGAATTACCATGAACTGTTCTCCATTCCCCATGTTCACCCCAATCGTAATATCCGATAAGAGCTGCATCTTTCCAACTTTCTACCATTCCCAACATTTTGCTTTTAGGAATTGTAGCGAAGAGTTCTCTTAGTACTGCGGCTTCAGTGTCACTGTTTATAACAGCAAGATGGCCACCTTCAGCTGAACATGCGAAAGAGGCTCGGGAAAAATTTCGTGGCTCCAGGTGGAACTTATAGCACTTGTTAGTTCTTGTATCCAAACGGTATTCTGAAAAGGAAATGAAGATTATGACACTGATACAATTAACGATATTGGGACGTTTGTAAATATGGATTCTATTGCTGAACCTGCTTCTAAAAATTCAATCCATTCCATCTCTCTGAGTATGTATATTTACCTGGATCTACAGTGCCGCATTCATTGGCTTCTACGTTAGGGTCCTCAGGACGATAACAAATGTAAGGACGAGTCCCTTCACACGGCCGATCTGCTAATTCTCCATTACCATTAAAAGTGATACAACTTTCTTTATTGTCCATATTATCTGGCTCATTTTCAGCCCAAGATACTGCAATTTTTGAAAGCGGTGTACCTGTAATTTTTTATTTTTTATTAGTCTCAATTTAGCACAAAGGTTAACATATTACCATTAGAAGCTTTCCAATAGCTTCTGTAGAGTGAGTGAGTAAATTCTCATTATTCCGTACCTTAATTGAATCTCTTGTAATTATTGCTACACACCTAGAACCGGTACCGATTCTTGATCACAAAATGTTGTTTTAATTAAGGAAACATAAAGACGGTCTAAATAGTATTAAATATAAACTTTATCAATACTGACAAATAGACGATGTCACAACAAGAATAGGGAAACTTAGGAACCGCACTGTTAGGGTTTTAATGTAAACCTCCTTCTGCGAAACAGTAATGCTCGCAAAGGAGGAGGCGGAAGGCGTGAGGGAGAGGCAAAATCCACGCCCTCGCGCCCCTAGTCACCGCAGGAGACGCCCCGGGCGTCGGGAATCGCAGGCCGATTCCCGGCCACCGTAGGCGCGGGTTTGCCGACGGTAAGCGATGGGTAGCTCGTCGTCCAATAAGGACCAGGCCCGGGTCGACGGCGGTGGCGCGTTGTATTCCACGCGCGCCTCAAAGAGATGTCAGCACCAATTGACAGTGTCCGAAAGGGCCAATGCCTGCCGTGGTTACGAGTCTGTTCGAAAGGGATATCGTGGCCCTGGCACACAGGCATCTGAAGGAACACGGGTGGGTTTTAGTCAGTAAAAGTCTGACACGCCCTCCCACTCAGCCCAGAGCGGGAGAAGTTATTTGATAATGTCCCACTCAAAAAAGGAATGTAATGAGGCCATCTTTGCGGAGGCGGAGGTAGAAAATTATAAAAAAAATATAATTATTAAAGATAGAAATCAACCTATTGGTAAACAAACTCATCATCAATAAAAATAGCCTCCCAACTACTCGTATGTTGTTGTATTTTTATGGTGTACCTACATAATAAAGAGTATTCTATTCTATGTTGGGGTCGCCTTCCAGTCTAACCGGATGCCGCTGAATAGCAGTATTTTACATGGAGCGACTGCCTATTTGACCTTTACTACACAGATACTGGATAATTCTATACTCCTTGCTAAGACTGGTTGTCAGACTTTTGGGCTTCTGACTACCCTATAATGAATATCAAAGATCCACGAATGACAGCCGGGACAACGGCTTAACGTGCTTTCTGAGGCACGGAGGGATCTTGGTATGTAAAGATGATCACCCATCCACAGACCAACCGCGGCATGAGTAGCTTAACCTGATCGGATGACCCGTTCGGCTGTCATTACTTAGTTACTTGTAACTTGCTTGGCCCTCAACAGTGGGCAAACTATGTTTCATAAAAATCTCTTTCGTGGCAATGTCATCTCATAGGCATTTCTTTTTTACGGATTTATAAGCTCCACTTAATAGTTGCTCTCTTGGTACTGAGCCTAGCGGTGGCCGTGATATGGGAAAAAAAACTTGAAACCTCGAATTATATCTCTCACCGTTCTCAGCTTAGTTGGAACCCATTTTCTTCATATGAGGATTTCTTGCGAAAGATCCACATTTACGTCATTTTATGTATATAATGTCTCAATTATGGAGCTTATAATTATTACATCTAATAAACTGATTGACTAACCTTCAACTGTATGATAATCTCCTTGAGAGAGAGTGGCATGAATCCCCGTAAAGATTTCTTGTTTCGAAGCGAAGTCCTTCATGATATGTATCATGTCAGATTTTATTTCTAGCGTGGTTGGTGAAGCTAGAACAGCACCTGTAGACATAATAAAATCAAATAAAATTACGTCATAATAGCCCGGTGAACGTGACTATAGGGTTATTTTTCCCATACTCGTACTTGAAGATTTTACTACTGATAAGAAAAAAAGTAATTGTACTCTTTTGTGTCTAGAGAAATTGCATATTGAAAGTTTGTAGAAAAGTTTCCTGGGCTTAATAAATTTATAATCTTTCGAAATGAAACGTATTTTCAGAAAAATATTTGGTAAAAAAAACTTTTTACATTAAAATAAGAGCCGACTACCAAAAATAACACTACAAAGTGAAAAATAACTTTAATTTCGGAAGTCGGTGTCTTTGGATCCGTATTTGAGTTTTTTGCCACCGACTTCCGAAATTAAAGTTATTTTTCACTTTGTAGTGTTATTTTTGGAAGTCGGTTCTTACATCTTTGTAATTTTTTTTTTATTATTCACTTTTTAGTGGGTCAGTTTTGAATTTATCTAAGTTATAATAACCTAATGTTAACTGCTCATCACCTTTTACAAAATATTGCTTTTCCCGATGCTGGGACGTTGATTGTTGAGGAGTTCTCCTGGTAAGAACCAGGAGAACTGCCACTCACCATATGCATAGTGACGAGCATAAATCGCAACCCGTTAAATAGAGGTAGGTACTCATTATCATATTGTTCCGGTGGCCATATGTGGTCTCCATCATCAGTTCCACTTCACCAAATGATGCTTTCCGAGAGCAAATGCACAAGTTACTATAAAAAATACCCAAATCGCTATAGGTTTGCCTATCAAATTTGAGGGTTTCCGTCGATTTCCATGGGATTCCCATCTGATTCTGATTTGGTGGCAATGGGACCACCTCGGGAGATACCCTTTCAATAAAAAAAAGAGTTTTTAAAATCGGTCCATAATTACCCGAGTAATCGCGTAACAAACACACAAAAAAAAAACATACAGCCGAATTGAGAATCTCCTCCTTTTTGGAAGTCGGTTAATAAAAATATGCCTATTTTTAAAATAATAAGCCATAGGTTAGGTATATTGTAGTAAGTTAGACCAACTACTAAACTTTTATCAGAATAAAATCATGATTTTAGACCAAATAACTTAGCTCAGTTATTTGGTCTAAAATCATGATTTTTTACTGAGAAAAGTTTAGTAGTTGGTTACGAATTTCTCATAAATTAATGCTGAAGTTACTTTGAGTTCCTCCATTACTCTTATTCAACTTCCAGGCACATTGGTGCTTGGGCAGAAGAGCTTACCTTCCAGTGCGCATCGCAGCCGGGCATCGAACCAAGTCGCGGGTACAACAAAGTGTTTGAACCATCCTTTGGCCATAACACTGTATTTGTAGTCACATCTGTACGCTCCGTCTAAATAAATGAAATAATATATTTAAAAATTAAAATGTCCAATACGGTGTGACCATGATCGAAAAACCAAACCAAATGATAGATTTGATTTCAGCAAACTTTTTGATATCATCTCACAATAATGTCGCACAACATCTTGGTTCTTAGGGCTCCCAGGAAACAAAAAGAAGAACTTTTGTAACATCTTTTAGTCTGATATTTTTTTTATAATCTCGTGGTACCTACCAGTTAATAAAACTAGTTAAGTCGAAGTCACTTTATAAATTAAAAACATCTTACCAATAAAAGTCAGGGAGAATACTATCATAAGATATTTTAAACAAGACTTCATTTTGTGACGACTGATACTATGTATGTATATGTAACGGGTATATATACCTGATTTCAGTTTTTTTTTTTATATTATCCTGTTAAGGCAATGGTTCCCAAATGTGCACAATATATTATATTATTTAAAACACGACCTTATAATATAGGTGACAAAATGTCGGTTAACAGGTATAAAATAGGGAGACATAATCCAACTGAAATGATGCTAAACCATTACCTTGAACGTCCTTACCTGATCCACAGACTTCCAAAAAGGAGGAGGTTATTTTTTAATGTATGTTCACCGACTTCTCCATCAACTGTGTGAAAAAAGTTAGTCAGAATTAAAATAATATGTACATAAAGAACACTTAACTACAACTAAATCACACTAATATTATAAAGGCGAAAGTTTGTGAGTGTGTGTGTGTATGTTTGTTACTTCTTCACGCTCAAACGGCTGGACCAATTTTGATAAAATTTTGTATGGAGGTAGCTGACACCCTGGATTAGGACATAGGCTACCATTTTTATCCCGATATTCCCACGGGATTGAGACTTATGCGGGTGAAACCGCGGGGCGCAGCTAGTATCTTATAAATCAATAAAAATTATAAACTATTCACTAACAAAAATATGGCGTCGAAAAATTCAATATTAACGTAGTCAAAACTACATTATCTATTTTTGAAAAAAAAAAGCAACCAACTTCTAAATAAACAGTACAAAGTGATAATTAGCTTTAATTTCGAAATTAAGTTGTTTTGTTTTTTGTAAAAAGGTTTTTTTTTTCACTTTTTAGTGGGTCAGTTTGTAATGTATCTAATTTACAATAGCCTAATGTCAACAGCTCATCTCCTATAACAAAATATTGCTTTCCCCGATGCAGGGACGTTAATTGTTGAGGAATTCTCCTGGTAAGAACCAGGAGAACTGCCATTCACCATATGCATATATGCATAAAACTACATTATCTATTTTTGAAAAAAAAAAGCAACCGACTTCTAAATAAACAGTACAAAGTGATAATTAGCTTTAATTTCGAAATTAAGTTGTTTTGTTTTTTGTAAAAAGGTTTTTTTTTTCACTTTTTAGTGGGTCAGTTTGTAATGTATCTAATTTACAATAGCCTAATGTCAACAGCTCATCTCCTATAACAAAATATTGCTTTCCCCGATGCAGGGACGTTAATTGTTGAGGAATTCTCCTGGTAAGAACCAGGAGAACTGCCACTCACCATATGCATTGTGACGAGCATAAATTGCTTAGCAACCATATTAAAGTACCTAATCGAATCGCAATTCGTTAAATACTTATTATTAAGCAGTTCCGGTGAACTGACGATGAGGACCACAGACGGCCAGTCTGTGGTCCTCATCGTCAGTTCCACTTCACCAAATGGTGCTTTCCGATAGTAAATGCACGAGTTATAGTAAATAAAAAATACTGCCCATAAAATTTTAGGATTTCTCTCGATTTCCGTGGGATCCCTATGTCTGATTCTGACTTGGTGACGATGGGAGCACGTAGAGAGCATACCCTTTCAAACAAAAAATAATAATTAAAAAACTGACCAAGTGCGTGTCGGACCACGCACAATGAAGAGTTCCGTTACGTAGTGGGGATTAATTTATCCTGAGAATAAACTTAACGTTGTATAGTTGCAAACCATGTTCCCCCATACATTCCAACTGCAAATGTAAGTTTGTACGCACAATATTGAATGATTTACCATGTTATTTTAAAGTTTATGCCTGAGAACCTACACGCTGACATCCTCTATTCCATAGTAAAGTAAGCTTCCGCAGTAAAGTAAGCTTTTAAGATGTTTTTAATTTGTTTAGGATTTTTGTCTTCTAATTTTTTGGCAATTTTCTTTGATAGTTCATTTAGAACGGCAGGAAAGGCGTACGTCCAGGCTCTCTTACCATAGTCATTATTCATCTTTGGCAGTTTATATTTAGGCAAGTACGACAGGTGACGAACAAAGTTTGATGTCTTTGTTTTCTGCAATTTATTCATAAATACAGAGTAATCAGAGGCAACAGCCAATTTAACTTTGTCGAACACATTTATGATTTTACAATATTTAAATAACATGTCATAATCTGGTTTATATTTATGTTTAATTTTATAAGGTACCAATATTTTTAACATCCTTACCTGTATATTAAAGATTTTCTTAAGATACGTTTTATAAGTTGTTCCATCACTAGTGAAACCATAATTAATAACAGAATCTGCTAATGCCATGTACAACAATCGCAAGGCCCTCTAAGGCAATTTGTGCTTTAATATGCATAATTTAGACATTATAGCCCTAAGTTTAGTGCATACATAGTCCTCATGTGGGCCCCAATTCAATTTATTATGATTTATCTTAAGCCCCAGAGAGACATGCTCTGTAACATTTTCAACAGGCTTACAGTCACAGACATCTAAGCACTGGTGCATACACTGGTGTTCGTGAGCCACAACTCTTGGTGTTCCTCTACTTCTTAAGTATGGTGAATGAATGTGCATGAGTTTCGTTTTTTGGTAATTAATTGATAAGTCAACGTCATGAGCCCATTTACATAGTAAGTCAAAATCACTTTGCATTAGCCTCTCCGCGGTACTTAGGTCTCTGTGAGCTGTGATACGAGTAAGGCATGTGTCAGCAAATTGGTAGACAGAGGCATGCTGGAATAGGTTACACATATCATTTACGTATATAAGATACTCAGTCGGTCTGAGGCTCGATCCTTGGGTCGTGCCATATTCAGTTAGAATCATGTCGCTGTGAGCGCCCGCTATGCTAACGACGTTGAATTTGTTTAAGTGATAATCTTTAAACCACTCCAACATTGGACCCCGTACACCACTCTGCCGCAACCTTCTACTAAATCACACTAACATGATAAAGGTGAAAGTTTGTAAGTGTGTGTGTGTGTATGTTTGTTACTTCTTCACGCTCAAGCGGCTGGACCAATTTTGATAAAATTTTGTATGGAGGTAGCTGACACCCTGGGTTAAGACATAGGCTACTTTTTATCCCGATATTTCCACGGAATCGAGACAGACGCGGGTAAGACCGCGGGGCGCAGCTAGTACATCATAATTCAGTGTATCAAAAGTGTATCGTAATCATAATTATTATTACATGCTTTTTGCTGTTAAGAAAATCATTAATTTCATCTGTAAACTATACATTTCCAGTATAAGCTGATCTCGCATTGTATAGGATTTCCATACAGTGCGAGATCAGCGTAAACTGGAAATGTATAGCTTGATGTGTAGCCGATTGTACAAACCTACTTACAGAAAATAACATCATTTCATCATTGATTTCAGATATATTTTATTTATCATTTTAAAATAAATACTTTTAAAATTATTTAGGAAAACATAAAAATTGTCCCTTGTATCCGAAATTACTTAGCCTAAAATTAAGAAAAAACACAGAAAATAGTTCTTTACATACAGATTACAGGAAAACCTATAAGAAATCTATGATCTTAAGTGAGCAACTATATAAATAAGCATATAGCACACATAATCTTATTGTATTCAGATTAAGCGCTATATTTAATTTACAAAAACCATGAAAAGTTATAAGAAATAAATAGTTTTTTTTTTTTAGGTACGGTTTGCAAAACTTTTTTAAATTTTTCTCTCTCGCTCCCATTGGGGGGAGAAAATTAAAACCACCCCCGTTGTAGAGGGTACCATACCCTGGGTGGGGGGCCAATAGCAGGGGGTGGGTATAGTGACACCCATAATCAAAATTCAAATATTTACGTTACACGTCCGTGTTTGGGTCACAGAAGTTCATACATATGTGTACCAAATTTTAACTTAATCGGTCCCGTAGATTCGGAGCATATCGGCTGTGACAGACGGACAGACAGACACACGAGTGATCCTATATGGGTTCCGTTTTTTCATTATGAAGTACGGAAACCTAAAAACATACAGACATACATAATTATAACCTCCTCCTTTTGGAAGTCGGGTAAAAAGTAATTGGTACGAGGTGTGGGAACTATTATGCTGCCTTTTTGTCCGTTTGTCTGTTTATCTGGATGTATGTTCCAGATTGGGGCAAAAACGACAGAACAGATTTGTATGAAATTAGGCACATAGATAGTTTATAACCTGGATTAAAACATCATAAAAAATAAAATTTAATAAAGCCTTTTATTTTATGCAATAACAAAGTAAGGAAACTAATCATAACCTAATACAATATAAGTTATTAATTTGCAAGAACCCCTCCGCAAGCCAAGGCCTCTTCCGAAGAATCGCAGCCCTCTCTATTTTGGGCTATTTGCATCCAGCTTGAGCCAGCCGTTTTACTGATATCGCCCGCCCGTCTCGTAAGCGGTCTTCGTCTTGGCGTTTCCTACTTGGGCCTCTCCACCGTGTCACGGTCATCGGTAGCTTTAGATTATGGTTCTGACTTTTGCAAGTTTTATTTATTGTTTTTTTCTAATTTTGAGCATACTTCGTTCTAGGCCCCGTTGACAAGTGGTAATTTTTCTCTTTATTTTGCCTGTGTATTATATTTCCAAGTCTGGCAGGCATAAATTAGAATCAGTAAGGCAGCTCGACATGACCTTATTTTTAAGTTTTACTGTCAAATTGCTTTTGAAAGTTTTCTTTAGACTCCAGTAGGTACTTGCTTGTGACGTGTGGTGCCGGAGTGCCGTGTCGTAGTATTATATTATCTGTGGCCATATGGTGCCGGACGCAAAGAATAGCACCTATTTCTTCCCGTGGGTGTCGTAAAAGCCGTCTAAGGGACTTACTAGAGAATGGGCAGCAACGTTCTCAATGCATTTTAACACAATACTGCGATTGCCAACCCGCCTGCAGAGTGTGGCGATTATGGCAAACCCCCACTTTGGGGGACGCCTATGTCCAGCAGTGGACATGTTTCGGCTGAAATGATGAGCTACTTGTTCCAAGTATGTTGAATTCGCCTTTAAATTTTAGAATAGTTACTGTGCTTATCGAAGCTGATTTGTTTTCCTAATAAACATATTTGTTCGTATACATAAATTTTTCGCTGTCACCAAATATTATCTTTCTCGTGCTGTTTGTCGTTACCATAGTTTTTGTGAGGTGCATCCCTAGTCCTACCTATTACATTTACTGGCCACTTTTAGAGATTGGACCATAGCTTGTACTTGCGAATTTGGTTCCTATAATAGCACTCAGTCGTCAGCAAATCGGAAGTGGCTCAGGTATTTACCATCTATGTATAGACCGCTCGTTTCCCAATGCAGTTTACCTTGTTATCGACTCTAGAATAGGAATGGACAGCTTCGGGGAGGTCGGGTCGCCTTTTCTCGGTGCTCGGGTCGAACTAACACATAGGATGCTTTGGATGGTAGTACATTCCCGTGGGATAGTTTCCGATACCCACGCGGGTCAAGCCGCAGGCTATAGCTAGTAAATAATACAAGTATAATAATTAGGTATTCAAACAGTGTTGTTTGAATACCACTGACACAGGAAAATAATATTATAAACTAAAGTAAAATGTATATTTATAACACAAAAGCTCCTATCATTAGTATGAAAAACGCTAGCCTTCAGTAGTCCTTTTTGTAAAACATTAGATTAGCTAATAGAGGAAATTAAGGAAAATGTTGTATTCTCATATTTATATTATTTTCTACTTCGAACATACACACATAACATCACGCCTGTAATCCCCGAAGGGTTAGGCAGAGGTGTACCAGTAGTACACCCACATTTCGCCAGTTATGTTTAAGTCCCATGTAATAGGGGGCGAGCCTATTGCCATCAAGCGGGCACAAATCCAGACTCCGGGCTGCCACTGAGAAATTCCTAATGGAAAATCGCAATAACACTTTGCCCGACCTGGGAATCGAACCCAGGACCTCATGCTCAGCAGTCGCGCTGGCGACCACTAGACCAACGAGGTCTACTTCGAACATAATTTTTATTAAAAGAAAATTAAATTATAGCAATAATATTCGAAAGCAAATAATTAATATAAGATGAAACAAAACGCGTCTCTATAAAATTAGGCAGGGTTGGAATAATTTTTAACCGGTTTCCAAAAAGAAGGAGGTTATAATATATGTTCGACTGTATGCTTTTGTTTTTATGTATGTTCATCGATTTCTCCGTAAATTGTAGACCAATTTAAAAAATTCTTGGTGATATTGGCCTTTGTCACCAAGTCAGAATCTGATCCCATGGAAATCGGGCGAAATCCTCAAATTTTATAGGAACACCTTTAGTGATTTGGGTATTTTTCATAGTAACACGTGCGTTTGCTCTCGAAAAGCACTATTTGGTGAAGTGGAACTGATGATGAAGACCACAGATGGCCACCGAAGCTAATAAATAATAAGTATTTAACGGTTTGAGATTCGATTAGGTACTTTTATATGGTGGCTAAGCAATTTATGTTCGTCACAATGCATATGGTGAGTGGCAGTTTTCATGGTTATTATCACGAGAACTCCTCAACAATTAACGTCTCTGCATCGGGAAAAGCAATATTTTATAAAAGGTGATGAGTAGTTGACATAAGGCTATTGTAACTTAGATACATTACAAATTGACCCACTAAAAAGTGAAACATATAAAAAATTTAAATTTAAAAAAAAACAACCAACTCCCAAAAAAACACTACAAAGTAAGAAATTACTTTAATATCGGAAGTTGGTGGCAAAAAACAAAAATACAGATCCAAAGACACTGACTTCCGAAATTGAAGTTATTTTTCACTTCGTATTGTTTTTTTGAAAGTCGGTTGTTTTTTTTTTTTTGTATAAAGTTTTTTACACCCAACACTCAAAACAAAACACAGTGCAAATTATTATTATATACTTTCTATAGCCTGCTTCGAGTAATAAAACGCTAAGAAAGAGCAGACGACTACAAACAAAACTGCCACCGACACTCATACTGTTGGCCTGCATTACCTGCTGGGCAAAGGCTCTCCCCATGACTTTCAGCTTTTCTAATCCAGGGCTAATTAATACTAACGACTACTGGTCTTTTGTTTCATTCAGCTCGTCTCGCCATCTTCCACTGGGACTGCCGCGCCACCTTCTGACTGTGTCAAGGCTCCACATAGTGGTTATGTTCGCCCACAACTCATGGGCATCAGCAGTTCCACCTAAGCTGATCGGCTTTTTGAGCATCATCAGTAAGCTTTGGTTTGGAGGGCAGTGTGGAGTTGTGAATATGGTATGTTTATGTGGCTCTGAATACTGCACTCCATCGCACGTTGACAAACCTTGATTTTGAAACTTTGAATGTTTGTCAAAGATCAAGTCTGGGATCCATGTGTCAAATTGATAAGAATGAACATGTCCAACTAGACTGTAACAGCTTTATACCATGTTTAAAGCAAATAAAGACTTATCTTATCAAGATTTTTCTCTTGAATGACATAGAAAGGTTTCCTTTCAACAGCTCTTTTGGTTTATATTAACAGTAAGTTGTCTTGTAGATTAAGATAATACCAGTGTAACATCAATATTACTTTATAGCACTATGTGACCTAAATCCGCACTTAGGTTATGCTTTTCCGTGACTTAAGTAGTCCATTTTGACACCGTGCGAAAATAAATCTACTAATTTCACAGTTCTTTGACACTTAGAAATTCACAGCACAAAAATGAGTCAAAAGTGGCGTAGGTCAGCATTTAGCCTAAAAACAGTTTCATGCTGTAGAAAAGTGACAACGCCATTTCAGCCGAAACCTACCACTTCTAGATTTGGTTTTCAGTTAGTAATATTTTCTAAAGCGAGTTTGTTGTTCGTGGATTATCATATGTTTTCAGTGTTAAAACTGTGATTTTAATATGACTCGGTCAATGAATTAAGTGAAGATGAGAGTGGTGACATTCTCCCTGAAGCAATTAGAGAAACAGTCAAAAACAAAGCATTGAATTTGTTGCCTAATAAATGTAAAGGCATACTTACTTCAGCATAAGCTTTTAAGAAAGGGCGTAAAGGGATTATGTCATATTATTTTTGCGATTGGTGTTACTGGCGTACTTTGGTCAACTCTCAAAAACGAAGGACGCACCATCAAGTTTATGGGCTACCTAATACTCAATGTTGAAATGCACAATCAATACATATGACAAAATTGATATTAGTCGTTATAATCAGTTGACAAAGTTCTTGAAAAAGAATTGTGTGGAATATCGACCAAAGAAGTCTCAAGTTTTTTCAAAAGACAAATTTCCTAGTTCCTCAACGAATCACCTGATGATGTATACATATTATGTGAAAAGGTTTATACGAATTCAACATGAAAGGTTTCATTATTGATTAATTTGAGTTATTTGAATTTGAATTATGCATATTATATAATTGTTATGATCTAATCTATAGTTTGATCTATACCTATTGTTATGTACACACATTGCTTAATAAACGTTCATGTACCTAAGTATATTGTAGTTAAATCTTTTCAATAAATTTAAAAGATGGTGGGTTTATGTTACACGAGCTACAAAATAGTATACAATACTCATGACGTCTACAAGTCTATTAATGCACGGCGTTTAGCACTCTCGCTGCGCAATAATGGATTACTTAAGTCACACGTATCGTAATGTACTAAAAAAAAACAAGGGAATAATAAAATAGGAATAATTTAAAACATTTACTACACATTTATTGCATTTTTTTTTAAATATTTAATTCATTGTTTTATGCATTTTCAGATCGAATAGGGACAAGCAAAACCATAACCTGTTGTCTTCTCACAGATAAATGGGGCTGGTCTGTCACACCACAAGTCGTCCAAGAGCCCCGAACGGAATATTGCGCCGCAGGATTCACCTGGTGCTCCATTGTCTGGCTGCCCTGGAGAAAATTTGCTGTATCCTGCTTCTGTTAGCGTTTGTCCTGAAATGGGGATTTATGGTAGATTATTCAGCAAAGAGATCTACTGCTACTGTATTTTTTTTCTTCTGTATTCTGTCTGTCTGTCTTTTGTCATGGGCGCTTTATTGAATCCCGAGCGTAATTAAGAATTCTAGGGATAGCTCCGGAGCTCAGCGATTCTGAGCGAAGCGAGTTATTAAGACTAGAATTATTAGTGCAGCGAGGGATAGCTCGCTCTAGATGATTTTATCCCGGGAGAGAATACTCTACGTTTCACACCTTCTGCGTAATACTAAAAAGCAATTCGATTTTCGAATAAGTCTTTTGTGGTAACAGTTTTTAGTTGAGGTTCCAAATTGAAATCACATTATAGACAACACGCCGCCAAACAAAATTATTGGCGGGATAGTAGACTCTGGGCTATACCGACTTAATTAAGGTTAGGTTTGCATGAATGTTCATAGTAGTATGGATGTATAAACTGTATAACACCCTGCCCTCTCTCTTCAAAATTGGGATATTGTGTTCTGCCTACCTGAGGTCTCATGTAACTTAGGGCTTGCCGGCGCCAATTTTTTTCTTGACAACCGTCACCTTATCATTTAATTCATTTTCATTGATATTCACACCTTACACTCCGACTACAATCTTAACTTTAATCTCCTTCCTCCATTTAGGTAATGATCATTGATCATTAAGTTATTTAATCAAATCTAAGAGTCCTTAAAGGTTATCCATTTTTAGGGTTCCGTACCTCAAAAGGAATAAAGGAGCCCTTATAGGATCACTTCGTTATCCGTCTATCAATCTGTTAAGAGCCTTTTTCTCAGGAACGCGTGTAGTCAACGATCACTTGGAGCTCTAAAAAAATCAAGCTTCTAAGTCAACGCAATAAAAAAATACGGCGATTTATGCAGCATATTCTGATGCTCGCAAATAAATCAAAACCTATAGGGTACTTCCCGTTGACCTAGAATTATGAAATTTGGCATGAAGCAAGGTCTCATAGCACAAGTAAAGGAAAAAGCCCGAAATTGAAAGTTAATATGTAGTTCTATCACATAAAAGAAAATTGCGATTACAAACTTTCATTTTCAGTTGAAAAATTGGCCGTGGCGTATATCGATATAAAGAAGAACATGTTTTTCAACTACAATGTTAAGTTTGTTTTTAGGACAAATTCGTCCAAACTACGGAACCCTTCATTGTGCGTGGGCTGACATGCACTTGGCCGGTTTTTATACACTGATATTCCTGTCAACTACGAACAATTTAAAATTGTATGCAAACGGTTGGTAAACAAGGGGGCCATGGGTGTTTTATATGCTTTGAATGTATTTTAATATACACTATATATTTTTTACTCACGATGTAAAGAAGAGAATATAAATTACCATGAATAGTCCTCCAATCGAAGTTTTCGCCCCAATTGTGAAATCCAATAAAAGCTATATCTTTCAAGAAATTTCCAAGCATATGTCCTGCTGGATATTTGGCGAAGAGTTCCTTTAGCACTGTGGCTTCGGTTTCACTGTTTATAATAGCAAGATGGCCACTTTCAGCTGAACAAGCGAGGAAGGCTCTGGAGAAATTTCGTGGAGTTGTATGAAACTTGTAGCATTTGTAGGTTCTTTGATCATAGTTGTATTCTACAAATAAAATGTTATATATTTTTATTTTGTTTGCGTCTTTGCGGCAGAGGCGTACATACACAATAAAGAGTCTTTGTTTTATTATATTCTGCACTGGTTATTATTTACCAGCTGGTAGCCTACTTCAACAAATGCAAAAGACTTCCCATCCCTTCAACTATAATATATTTACTAGTACTACTTTGATATATACTTTTTTTTCTACCTTTTAGAAGGGCAACTAGAATCAATTTTTTTTTTGTAAATTTTGACGTTCAAAAGTGGATCATAAGTGCCTATTTGAAATAAATAATTTGACTTTGACTTTACCTGGATCAATAGTGCCGCACACAGTTGCTGATTGTTCTTGAAAGCCCTTGGAGCGGTAACAGATGTAAGGGCGAGTCACATCACAGCGATGATCTGCTAATTCTCCATTACCATTAAAAATGATACAGTTTTCTTTGTTGTCCTTATTATCTGGCTCGTTTTTAGCCCAAGATATTGGAATCTTCCAGAGCGGTGTACCTATATTTGCATTGACATAATTATTATATTATGTTTAACTTTTCAAAACAATAAAATTATCGCTGCTAAAGTAATCCACGCTAGTAATACATGTTAGCAATCCACGTTATGTTTTAAGGAAGCAATAAGACGCTCCACATCGTGCTCTTGATTGCTTCTTTTCTCCTTCTGTGTTTACAGGGAAGGGGAGAACTCATTGCTCGGTTAGAGTTTTATTAATTTCAATTTTGAATTTCTTTAAATATACTAGGTACAAGGAGCACCTCTATGTTGTCTTTGACAAATAAACGACAATCATTTATCGTTCTTTTGAAATAGTGATGATTATACTTAAAGAGTGAATAAGAATTATAATAGATGGAGAGGGACAGGAAGCCAAAGACAATATGGATGGACTGTGTGAGGATTGATATAATGGAAAGGGAGTGAATGATTGTGTGACGGTTGACAGGGGGAAATGAAAGAAGAAAACGTAATGCGCGGATCCTAAGTTTCATCGATCAAAGGCAGGAAGATAATTATGATAACATTTTACTACATACTCTTTAACAATTTACTAACCTTCAATCGTATAATAATCTCCTTGAGAGAAAGTGGCATGAATCCCAGTAAAAAATACATATTCCGGATTGGAGTTATTTATGATGTTTCTCATTTCGGCTTGTATTTCCAGTGTGGTTGGGGAAGCTAGAACAGCACCTGATGACAACAAAAATTACATCATACCTATAATTCTCGCATTTTTGTATGCATGGCACTTATTAAAGTCAAATGTAATCGGAGGTGGAATTGTTATTGAATAATTTCAGCCAGACAAACCCAAAAACACTTTACCTCAACGTAGAAATGTACTCAAGACCTCACGATTAGACATCACGATTGCGATCTCTCGACTAACCTTTTTTTTTACTATTCATTTTTCCTGGCAGAAGATAATACAAAATAAGTAACTTACCTTCCAGTGAGCATCGCAGCCGGGCATCGAACCAAGTCGCTGGTACAACAGAAGGTTTGAACCATGCTTTGGCTTTAGCACTATATTGGTAGTCACACCTGAATGATCCCTCTAAAATACAAGCAAAATAATTTAACAAATCAAAATACAAAAAAAAAACATTTCATTTATATTAGGTTACCGAGACTTACATAGCGCTTCTACTATTTAAAAGTTATCAGATCTATTGTATCTCTACAAGGCCTAACTCTATAAATCTTACATCTTGATGTAAATGTACGACTTACTTACACGTATAAAAAAACGGCATTTTGGTCAAATAATAGTAAATCAAATGGTATGATTCTCTCAAGCACAAATTAAAAAAGCTTACCAATAGAATTCAGGCAGAATAGTAACACAAAATATTGAAAACAACGCTTCATTTTGTAAGGACTTAAATACAAATAATGGTGATTCAATTATTTCAACTATTATTTATAGGCAATTCCAATTATCATGTTGGTAGACATGACTCCTTAGGTCAGTGGTTCCAAATAATTGTTATAAGACAATATAGAATATGTCCTAACCCAAGTCATGGTCTTGGCATTTATAATATAAATGCCAAGACCATGACTTGGGTTAGGATTGTATATTATACAACATTATTTTTAGTCTACGCGAAACCTGAATATAGTTTGTTCAGAATAAGGAACTGAATCGATTTCAATAATTTTTACACCATGTTATATTTTGTCCTAAAAATATTTAAGTGTGATGGAAAATGTTATCACCATTTAATTACTTACAATACAATCGCCGTACGGTTAGGTACCTACTGCCAAATTATTATAACTTTGTGATTTTTCATGATACAGTTTTGAAATTTTGTACATAGATTCTTTATATAAAAATACTAGACACGTGTTTCGGGTTTCACATATTGTCATCTCCTTAAGTTCTGAGTTAAATTACACGATTTCTGATAAATGCGTGCACTGACTGGACAGGGTCTACTCAAATCTGTGTGGTTCTTTCCTGAAAAGACCATTTCAGACACTAATCTATATGGGCCTCACATCATGATCTGACCATACTGTAAGAAACTCTGAGTTTGTTTGAGTGTTTTTTATTAGAGTTGTCGAATAGAAAATAATAACCTCATTTGATTTTTAAAATAAAATTGACGTTTAAAAGTGTTTGTATAAACCTACATTATAGATTAAAGATTTTTTTTTATTATATTTTGCACTGGGCTTATGAAGTCTTTGATGCACCCCCACTTCAATTTCTAACAGTTCACCTCTGCTTGCTACTTGAAGAAACTACTTTTTTTTTTTTTTTTTTTTTTTTTCTTTTTGGCTTAGCACGGTTTGTGCATTTAGCCAGTGTCATGTAAAATTAGGTAACTAGTACAAAGCTGTAACTAATATTAAATGTATAATTATGTAATGAACTCCATTCAATGATGCATGATAAAGATGATAGATGATATCCCGCCCCGCTCCCCTTGAGTTTCAGTAAAGACGTGGCACTTTACTGAACCCTCGCGCGGAGTTCTTGAGAGAACTTAAAGTGATGTTGCATTGTTTTGTTTCATTTGTCTACACTAGTGCAGGTTCACGAACACTTAATGGTTAATAATCCACCACTATTACACATTAATATTCGGCTAAACACAAATTTTAGAAAATAAAACAAAACTGCTAACATGACGCATTATCAAGCAGATGATCCTAATGTAGCGTACGATAGCTTTATTCAAACATTCCGTCTGTTTTACGACTTGTGTTTTCCCTTGATTAACAAAATAATAAAGTTAAAAAGGAATCCGAACTGGTTAACACCCGGACTAAAACGCTGTAGCAAAAATAAGAGACAGCTTCTTTGGCAACTAAGAGCAAAACCCAATAGCAATAACTTAACTAAACTTAAAAATTACTCACAAAGACTTAATAAAATAATAAAACTGACACAAAAGGCAAAAAATAATCATAGGATAATGACATCAACAAACAAATCAAAGGATACATGGAAGATCATAAATGAAAATAAATACTGTCCTCCCCATGAACACATAACGGAAATACGAAGGAACGGTGTTACAATAACAAACCCCTACGATATAGCGAACGCATTTAACGATCACTTTGTGGATCAAGCAGAATTACTTGCAAATACCTCAAAATCTGCAAGTTATGAGACTCCAAATTCATGTTGCGAATCAATGTTTTTAGCCCCAACTACACCTGATGAAGTCTATCGAATAATACAGAATTTAAAAAACAAAGTTAGTGTAGGATATGACAATATTTCAACAAAGGTATTAAAATTTGTTTCCGATGTTATAGCTGGCCCCATTTGCCACATTATTAACGTTAGTATCTCTTCTGGAATATATCCTGATAAACTCAAGCCAACAATAATTAAGCCCTTATTTAAGAAACATGATAAAACTGATATCAATAACTACAGACCCATTGCTCTGATACCAGTAATATCAAAAATATTCGAGAAAGCTATTTATCACCGTATAGATTCCTTTTTCACGAAACACAATCTCTTAGTAAAGGAACAGAAGGGTTTCAGGAAAAATAAATCCATAAATCTGGCTATCTATGATTTCCTTAATATTATAATGACAGATATCGATAAAAGAATTCCTATTAGTGCTATATTTATGGACATGACGAAGGCTTTCGATTTAGTTGATCATAATACTCTCCTACGGAAACTTAATGCGCATGGAATAAGGGGAAAAGCACTTTCCCTTATACAATCTTACCTGGACAGTAGAACACAGTGTACGGAAATTAAACGAATTTCTATAAAAGAAAAAAAGGAATTTAAATATGTATCCGAAAAACGTGAAATCATTTTTGGCGTACCACAGGGCAGCGTATTGGGACCGCCATTATTTTTGGTTTACATAAACGACTTCCCAAAACATGTCAGTTTTCCTATGGTTCTTTTTGCTGATGACAGTACGATCATTGTTAGACAAAATAAAAATAGTGACTATGAATGTGACATCAAAGAC
The DNA here is from genome assembly GCA_963921375.1 of Tiliacea citrago. Taxonomy (NCBI): domain Eukaryota; kingdom Metazoa; phylum Arthropoda; class Insecta; order Lepidoptera; family Noctuidae; genus Tiliacea; species Tiliacea citrago. The sequence continues at coordinate 3,303,818 of OY992802.1, forward strand.
TCATTGCAACAATCAATTAATTGGCTTGACCATAATAATTTGAAATTAAATTTAAGTAAGACAAAAATTATGCAGTTTAGACAGAGAGTAACTACTCCTGACATAAATATATTAATTGACGATAACAAAATTGAAGAAGTAGAACATATAAAATTTCTAGGTTTGACTATTGACTCTAAACTGACTTGGAAAGAACATGCATCAATCCTCATAAAAAAATTAAGTCGCTTCGCCTTTGCTCTATTCAAGCTTAAGAAAGTAGTAAGTCAGGCAGCTGTTATAGCTGCATATTATGGCTATGTAGATTCCACATTACGATACGGAGTAATTTTTTGGGCAAATTCATGTGAGAAAAATAACGTTAAAGCTCAGAAGAGGTGCATTAGATCGATGTGTAATTTAAAACAAACAGATAGTTGTAAACCTCATTTTAAATCCCTTAGGATATTGACATTACCTTGCCTTTATATATACGAGACTGCATTGTTCGTCAAGAAAAACAGTAAATTATTTAAAAAAGCTTCTGAGGAACGTTATAGATCAACAAGACCGGAATATCGACACGAACTATGTCTAAGAGCCTCAAAGACGGCCCTTATGCATAAAAGCATTATCTGCATGGCACCAAAAATATATAATAAAATACCAAATGCTATCAAAGATTTGAATTTGATACAATTTAAACGAAAACTGAATGATTTTTTAATTGAAAAATGCTACTATACCATTGGCGAATTCCTTCTTGACAAAGTGTAAAAACTGACAATTATATATTTATGCTTGACTAACTGATTGTATTTTAATTTTTGTAATAATAATTAATTGTAGGTATTCTAATATGATGTTATCTCAATTTTGACATTTTTATTTAATATATCAATTCTCTTTTGTTTGCATTTCAATGTAAATCAATTTTGACATTTTTGTTTGTATTTCAATGTAAATCAATTTTAATTTCTGATATTGTTAAAACGTGTATGCCTAATGGGTAGCTTTTTGAGTTTCCATAAAATTACTGTAAGACCTGTTGTATCACCAAAAAGCACACGAATAAATACTTTGACTTTGACTTTGACTTTGACTTTGACGCTTCACTTTCCCGCCAAGAACGAAACTACTCTTTAAGTTGTTCAGGCAGAGTTAAAATGTTGTCGGACTTAAAAACCGGCCGAGTGCGAGTTGGACTCGCGCACGAAGGGTTCCGTACCATTATCTATAAAAATGGCATAAAAATCACGTTTGTTGTATGGGAGCCCCTCTTAAATATTTGTTTTATTTTAATTAAATTAACCATCTACGTAGTTTAATTTTAAAATATTTAAATGGGAGCTCCCTTATGATCTTCGGTCATTTATTAAAAATTGTAATGCACATATGATAAACATTATTTTTACTTAAACTTGTGTTACAAAAAGGAACTAAAATTTTTGTTGCATCTCTTGGTCTCTGTTTGGCGTAGTTGTCACCTTTGAATCTAAATAATTCACTATTTTTCCATGATATACATTCACACATATCTACGCTCACGCATCCTCTCACACACAAACACACACACACCCTCACACGATCACACATACACCATCACGCTCACACAAACTCATAAGCAGGTTTTGTATAATTTAAAATTGTTTAAATTTGATTGCTTAACATCTGTGTCAAACTACTGGGAGAAGACACAGATTCCTGTAACATAGGTTACAACCTAGCGCAGGAGCCAGGGCTTCCATAGAAATGTAACATACTTTTATGTCAATAAAATATTATTATTATTATTTAATTATTTATTGTTAAATTGAATACATAAATAAATAAATATTCTGTGAATATTTCAAGCGTCTACGTGTAGCCATTATCAATATCGAGCAAAAATGAGCAAAAAAATCACGTTTGTTGTATCGGAGCCCCCTTAAATGTTTATTTTATTCTGTTTTTTAGTATTTGTTGTTATAGCGGCAACAGAAATACATCATCTGTGAAAATTTCAACTGTCTAACTATCACGGTTCATGAGATACAGCCTGGTGACAGACGGACAGACAGACGGCGGAGCCTTAGTAATAGGGTTCCCGTTTTACCCTTTGGGTTCGGAACCCTAAAAATTAAGTACTTGAGAACCACTGACACAAGAAATAACATTACGTACTGAAGTAAATGGTCCATTTGGTACTGCTTTTATAAATAAATGAATGCCTAAATGCGGTTTGCATAGATAACACTTGAATAACAAGTTGACCATATTATTCGCAAATAAAATTAATTTATGATACGAATGTTTTCAATAAGGTATTAAATGAAAACATCCTCATAATGTAAATTTATTTATAATTATGAGGAATATTACCGAGAAATACACAACATTTTTATTCTAGTTTACAAAATATGAACTGTACTGTTTACAATTTCCCGAAATTCACCCTCAATTACCTACATAAAAATATTGAAAACAATAGTCTTAGGTGCCCTGTGGTACCCCAGTTGACGCATCCTATTTCTACCGCCTAGCCAGCTAATAGATATAGAAACTGCGCGTTTGGTTTATTTTAGCTACTTCCACAGCATTATGTCGTATGGCATTTTACTATGGGGTCGGGCTGCTGCCATTGAGTCCATCTTTGTTTTGCAAAAGAGAGTTGGCAGAGCAATTTATAATCTACGTGGCCGCAAATGTCTTAGGGAACTGTTTAAAAAGATTAATATTATGATGGTACCTTGCCAATTCATTTATGAAAATATTATATATTATGTAAGGAAAAATCTACATATTTTTAATATGATATGTGATAGACATCATTTTAATACTAGAAATAAAGATAAAATAGATCAACCATTTTTCAACTTAACTAAAGTACATCTATTACATGTTTTATGCGATACTGTATTAAATGTTACAACAGAATACCTTATGATATACTTATTGCAAAAAAAATTAAAGACACAAATTCAAATTAAATTATTACATATTAAAAGTACACTTTGTAAAAAGCATATTACAAGTTAGAGGATTATAATACAGGATAGGAATGCTTGGAAACATGCTGGTGCAGCTCCATAGGACAAACTAGTCTAGAAAAAAATAAACTGGTTGCTATTTTTAACCGACTTTTTTTTTTATGTATGTTCACCGATTACTCCGTCAATTATGGACGGATTTTGAAAATTATTTTTTTTTATTGAAAGGTATGCTCCCGAGGTGGTCCCATTGCCACCAAATCAGGGTCTGATGAGGGGATCCCATGGAAATTGAGGGAAATCCTCAAATTTTATAGGCATACCTATAGCGATTTGAGGATTTTTTATAGTAACTCGTGCATTTGCACTCGAAAAGCACCATTTGGTGAAGTGGAACTGATGATGAAGACCACAGATGGCCACCGGAACCACTTAATAATAAGTATTTTACCGCTGCGATTCGATTAGGCACTTTAATATGGTTGCTAAGCAATTTATGGTCGTCAAAATGCATATGGTGAAGTTACCATCAGTTCTCCTGGTTCTTACCAGGAGAACTCCTCAACAATTAACGCCCCTGCATCGGGAAAAGCAATATTTTGTAAAAGATGATGAGCATTTAGCATATGTATTTATGACATTACGAGTAGGCTATTGTAAATTAGATAAATTACAAACTGACCCACTAAAAAGTAAAAAATAAAAAACTTAAAAAAAAAAAAAGTCGATTGTTTACTTAAAAAAAAAACACTACAAACTGAAAAATAACTTTAATTTCGGAAGTCGGTGGCAAAAAACTAAAATACAGATCCAAAGACACCAACTTCCGAAATTAAAGTTATTTTTCAGTTTGTAGTGTTTTTTTTTTGAAGTCGGTTGTTTTTTTTTGTAAAAAGTTTTTTTAATTGTATAATTTTGTTATTTTTATTAGATTGATTTTACATTCTGTGATTACCTATACTCACACACTGACTTATTATTTTTTTTTTTTAGGAAATCATATACTTTTACGATGTTTGTAAATATGTGAGCACCATGTGTCTATCTCATAATTAAGTTATTTTTCATTGCTTCACTATCTCATAATAAATTTAATCATATAATGAATGTACTCAAACAAAATATTGTAAAACATTTTTAAAAGAGTAACGGTGGAGTTTCTTGCCCATTCTTCTCAATACGAAACTACCTTTTGGAAGAGGCAACTAGATTCAATGCTATTTTTTTGTAAATTTCGACGTTCAAAAGTGCCTCATAAGTGCCTATTTGAAATAAATAATTTGACTTTAACATAGACTTTGAAGCAAACTGTAATAAAGCTATGTCAAAGTTATATTGAAGACTCTATCGGTGCCACCTTTTCCTTATCAGCCACAAAAGTTAAGACAACACATTTTTGTTATTAAACATTTATTTTTACAAACATTCTCCATTCCTCGCTATTCTTCTTCAGTTTGTGCACGACAAATGTCAGGATAATCTGGGTTCTTCTCACAGATAAATGGGGCTGGTCGGTCACACCACAAGTCATCCATTAGAGCTGAGCGGTATATTGCACCACAGGATTCACCCGGTGTAAAATTGTTTGGCTCCCCTCCCGAAAATTTGCTGTACCCTGCTTCCGCAAGCGTTTCGCCTGAAAAGAAAATATTATCGTAATTGCGTGGTGGATTACTATAATCTGCTAAGGTCAACATTTTCGAATAAAACTTTTACTAATACTTTCCATTCCAGGCAATTTTACTATTTCAAATATGTATCTGATTATAATTATTACACCGTTGTTGCAATTTAAATTTAATAATTAAGTTATGATGTCATAATATTACATAGTAAATAATTACCATGAATCGTCCTAAAGTCCCAACGTTCGCCCCAATCGTGAAATCCGATAAAAGCTATATCTTTCCAGAAATTTCCAAGCATATGTCCTCCTGGATATTTAGCGAAGAGTTCTCTTAGTACTGTGGCTTCGGTGTCGCTGTTTATAATAGCAAGATGGCCGCCTTCAGCTGAACAAGCAAAGAAGGCTCGAGAGAAATTTCTTGCCACTGTGTGAAACTTGTAGCAACTGTTTGTTCTTGCATCCAAACGGTATTCTGAAAAAAAAAACATTTTGTGTATTTATTTCAATGCTATGACAAAGGAAATATAAACTCTGTCTAGTTATAGGTAATAAACGAAACCTCTGCTCCAAGAATCAAACGACTCATTTAATAAACACCAACACCTAACCGTAGTAGGTAGCTTACTAGACAGATATGCAGATTATCTCTTATGAGTAGGAAGTTAATGAAAAATTATGACGATAATGATGAGAAAGTGCATTTAGCTGAAACCCTAATTTAGCAAATTGTAAATACCCTTCGAGTATAATTACCTGGATCAGTAGTGCCGCACTGGTTGACTCTTTTATTAGAGTCCACGGAACGGTAACATACATAAGGTCGAGTTTCTTCACAGGAAAGATCTGCTAAGTCTCCTTTACTATTCATGGTGAGACAACTTTCTTTATTATGCTTGTTGTCTGGCTCATTTGGCGCCCAAGTTTGGCAAGTAATTTTGGAAAGCGGAGTACCTGTAATGGATATAACTGTTTATTTCTGTTTTCGGCTGTCGCTGAAAACCAGCGCTGAGGTTCTGTCTCGCATAGGGTCACAGCATTATGCTGAGCGATGGCCGTTTTGCGTGAATGTGACGCATATTTTCCCTCAACTTGTTATTTCGTGTATGTGTTTTTATTTCTTTGCGTTATGTTTACCGCAAATAAACGTATTTTCTTTCTTTCTTTTCTTTATGTCTTAATTTAGTCCATAAATAAATATGCCTCTAAAGTTCCAATTGGGCCACTTAATGCTAAGAAGGCTCCTTCTTAGCATTAAGTGGCCCAATTGAATCTTTTGCAACCGTAACAGTGATTTATGCTTTTGTGATTAAATAATTATGTTTTTACCCGACTGCCCCGGAAGGAGGGTAATGTTTTTCGAGAGTAAGTATAATTGTATGTATGTCTATTTTTTGGCATGCTCTGTAGCCTGAACGGCTTAATGGATGTTAATTTAATATATGTCTTTAGATTCGTCTTAATTGCGGCAGTGACATATGCTATATAATATTTATATATTGCATCTGCAAAAAGGTTTTTTTAAAATAAATTATTACAATAATATTGGTACATATCTTATTGTAATAAAACTAAAAAGCCTGAAATAAAAAAAATATTAAAAAAACTCAAAACCCGACTGCAAAAACACATAACTAAAAACAGAAATACTAGCATTATAATCTATAGAATATTGGTGTTTCAGGCTTATTGCTTAATGCTTGTTTTTAGGGTACCGTACCTCAAAAGAAAAAAACATAGGATTATAGGATCACTTCGTTGTCCGTCTTTCAGTCTTTCAAGACCATTTTTCTCAGTAACGCTTGGAGGTATCAAGTTGAAATTGATAACAAATACCTAGATTTACGGTCTCTTAAAGCTCTAAAAAATCAAGCTTCTAAGTCAATGCAATAAAAAATACGGTGATGTATGCGACATATTTTGATACGCAAATAAATAAAAACAGAAAGGGTACTTTCCATTGACCTAGAATCATGAAATTTGACAAGAAGGTCTCACAGCAAAAGTAAAGGAAAAAGTCCGAAAGCCGTTAATTTGTAGTTTTTCACATATTTTTTGCGATCACAAACTTACATTTTCAGTTGGAAAATTGACCGTGGCTTAAATTGATGTATACATGTTTTTCTACAAACTACAATATTAAGTTTGTTTTTGGGACAATTCATTACAACTACGGAACCTTTCATTGTGCGTGGTCCAACACGCACTTAGCCGGTTTTTTTCTCTTATCCGTTGTGTTTTTGCAGTCAGATTTTTTGTTTTTTTTTAAATAATTTGTTATTAAACAGAAGGATGCTTTATCTCATAATTTTATGTTATATTCTGATTGACTAACCTTCAATAGTATGATAATCTCCTTGAGAGAAAGAGGCATGAATTCCAGTAAAGATTTCATACACCTGCTCATTTTCAGTGGAGTTAATGATGTTTGTCATTGCAGCTTTCATTTTTAGTGTCTTTGGAGATGCTAGAACAGCACCTGGTGACAAAATAAAATAAAATAACATAGCGCTGACAGTCAAACACCGGAGGCAAGTCTGCCTTCGTAAAACTTAAAACTTTATAAATCACCTATATATTATACCTTTTTTCCGACACCTACTTTTCTGAACCAGAATTTTACTTTTATTATATTGGCCTTAGAATTGAATCATATACAAATGTGCAAACAAATGTTATAAAACTTTTTACCTTCCAGTGTACATCGCAGCCGAGCATCATTCCAAGTCGCTGGTACAATAACGTGTTTGAACCATCCTCTGGCTTTTGAATTGTATTCATAGTCACATCTGAATAACTGCGATCCTTCTGAAAAACAAGCAAAATAAAGAATAACTCAAATCTAACGTAGGTATTACTCAAACGTTTTAATTATGTAGAACCTTGATAGGTCGAAAGCGGAACCGATGCAAGAGCTGATTCAGGGGTGGTCTGTGTCTAGGTCGATCTCTGATATTTTTTCTATCTCATTGATACATTTAATCAAATAAATTCTTTGTATGATGTTGCTATGTTTGTGTTTACCACACATGCGCGAACAACACGCCTAATATCACTATACTCGTACAATGTATAGTCTGTCATATACGTGTGGTGTTATTATTTTTACACCAGTTAGTTCATTATGAACAAATATTGTTCGCATGATTCCAAGTTTGATTATCGCGCCGGCCCGTTCGTTCATGGCCACCCTTCCGATCACGCGATGTGATAATAGATTCCTAATGAGTGTCCTACGACAAAAAAGGGAACAGTTTTCCAACAGCTTTTTTAAGGCGCTAGAGAAGCTGAGCAACTAGACGTAGAAATCAAATACCCCAGAATAGTGTCAAGACAAACCGCCCCGGGGGCAGTCCCGTACGGTATATCAAATCACCCTTGAACGATATAACTGTCTACAGAAAGCATGGTTCACCGACGAACGGTAATACGAGAAAACTATTAGTCGATACCATTATTTAGCGACAGCACGTTTCGCCGAATAACGCTACATAGAATGAATGGTTGGCCGATACCAAGATTTGCCCGCGGCAGCGGCCGCCGAGCGCCAGGTCCCCTCTATTGTTGGTAAATTCAGTTACCAAAACAAAAACTCTTCATCAATATCCAATTTAACTAAATTACTATACGTTTAAATACTACCCTTCAATAAATTACAATTTTGTATCTAATTTTATATTTTTTTTTGCTGATCTCATTATGTGTCATATTTTTTTTGCTGCAATCGATAAAGCAAACTGCTATCGATAAAGGATTATTTAGTTCAAGCGTGTTCCGGCGAACCATGACATCGGCAAATCTTGGTATCGGCCAACCATTCATTCTATGTAGCGTTATTCGGCGAAACGTGCTGTCGCTAAATAATGGTATCGACTAATAGTTTTCTCGTATTACCGTTCGTCGGTGAACCATGCTTTCTGTAGACAGTTATATCGTTCAAGGGTAATTCGATATACCGTACGGGACTCCCCCGGGGGCTCCCCAAACTTAAGAAGTGCTTTATAACAATATCCCAATCACGGTCAAAATAAGCAATTTACAGTTGGAGGCCCCGTTCGTAAGCAAAATATAAATGATGGAAGCTAAAATATTCGCGCTCGCTCCGCTCGCTACATTCACAATCTTTCGGCATGAGTCGACAAAAGAACTCTTATAAACGTAAGAATTTTGAAAAAAAGAATTACCCACAACACGGTGTGCCAAAATTTGCAAGTAAGTGTGAGAGTGAATGAATATAAGAAAAGAGGAATTAATTGTGTTAAAAATGAAAATTATGGCTAAGAAGGAAGTTTCTGAGATGACGGCGAATGGAGATATAATTATATGGAAGAAAAACACTTTCAAATAAATAATAATTGGAATAAGGACCGGAAGATACAGCATTTGATAGCAAATTATAAAGCAATATATGGTAGCTTTTAAAACTTTCTTAAAATTAATTAATAAATAAAACGTAATTTACCAATAAAATTCAGGCTGAATAATAACACAAAATATTTTAACCAAGACTTCATTTTGAGAGGACTGAGATGCATATGGGCCATAGAATTGTGGTAACCATTATTTATAGGTGAACCAAATATTTTATCGGTAGAGATTAGGTAATGAGTCAGTGGTTCCCAAATTGCGTAATAAATTTCAATTATTATTTTTTTTCCTTATGGCGCTGTAGTATATAAGTAATTTTAATAGTATATAAGTAATATATACTAAGTAATTAAGTAAGTAAGTAAAGTAAGTAAGTAATATATATAATAATATATAAGTAATAAAAATAAGTAAGTAATTTTCTACCGACATAGGATCGGAATAGAACGGGTCTTTCGTGGTCTATAATAGGCCATTCTATTTTTACCTATTAGGCATGACTTGCTATAAAGTGTTAATGTCAAATACTAAGATACATTTTTATAGGCTTTTTTTTATAAAAACGTTTTCACTCATTGTTAGGTGAAAATGTGGTAGAAGATATATTTACGTTATCATACATTCAAAAACCATAAAGGACATGGGTAAACTCTGGCCTGGCACAGACAGAGATAATTACATAAAAAAAATAACTGATAATATTTGAAAGTCCACCACAGCTTTCATTACTTGGCAAAACTTTGCAGGAAATATTTCAATTTAAAAGATTATTATTCTGATTCAAGTATTCTGGGAGACATTTATGTTGCCAGTTTTGTAAAAATGATGGTAATTAGGACATGCTTATTGTAAGAATTGATATGATTCCGCGAGTATTTTTAGAATTATATAAAATATTAAAACTCTGTCCAAAACGGTATTGAATAAAAACTAGACTGTAATAATGCATTCCTTAAATCAGTAGATCAGTCCAGTCTTAAAAGAATGTAATGGCAGCACATTCTTTCTCTTTCATAATCATTGACACTGCCCGTCATGTCATGCATTTTTTTTTTTCTTTTCCTTTTGGCTTCGCACGGTTTGTGCATTTAGCCAGTGTCATGTAAAATTAGGTAACAAGTACAAAGTTATTTAAATAATTATGAAATGAACTCCACTCAATGCATGATAAAGATGATTGATGATATCCCGCCCCGCTCCCCTTGAGTTTAAGTAAAGACGCGGCACTTTACTGAAACCTCGCGCGGACTTCTTGAGAGAACTTAAAGTGATGTTGCACTGTTTTGTTTCATTTGCCTACATTAATGCAGGTTCACGAACACTTAATGGTTAATAATCCACCACTATTACACATTAATATTCGGCTAAACACAAATTTTAGAAAATAAATCAAAACTGCTAACATGACGCTTCACTTTCCCGCCAAGAAGTCCATCATGTCATGCATTAGTCATATGTCATTTATGCTTTGCACATACCTATATCTAGCATAGAATGGGCACCAAAAGACAAATAATGCAACGCAATTTTTTATTTTTTTCTATACGAAACATTTGGTGTGTTAGAAACAGTATGTTTTAGTACTTATAAAATTATGCCAATAAGTTATTTTTAAACGTAGACAATAGTAAAAGTAAAAGTCTAAAACGTAGACTTCTAAAATATGACTTATGACTAAGTGATTTTTGCACTGTTGCATCACACTTTTGCATGTTACCTTTAGCATAAAACCAGTGTTTTGTGTGGATATGTATATTTTAATGTGCTAAAAATTATAATTTTTACGTAATTTTATCTCTTTGTTTGTTTCAGTCCAGTACTAACCCCACAAGATCTACATAAAGTTCAACAGTACCTAATCAAAGATTTTTATCATTCAACTTTTTTTTATTTTATTTTTTCACACAACTTTCTTTTTTTTCATTCAATTTTTTTTTTCATTCAACTTTTTTTTTCATTCAACTTTTTTTTTTTATTATTACTACAATGCACACTTGCTTTTCCAATTCACTTTAAACATTGGCAAAATAGTCGACATCAGCTTTGCTTGCCATAATTAAAAATAGAATTGAATAAAACCAATGTAAACAATTGTTGGTGAACTAATCAAAATAAATAAGTAAACGACCCTGGTGACCCCAGGGTCTTATGTCATATTTTTGGAATTGTCTCCTAACGCCCTTCATTTTACTGTACTAATAATTTTTTTGACGCCTTATTGGGATCTAAAGTCCGCCATGTTGATTTTTGTGAAACGTCATCTGTCACCTATTGTATTAGGAGTTTCCTTCAAAATACTTTGGATTTCGATTGAAAGTAAAGTGCGTTACGCTGGGCGGTCATCAAGAACCTAATGACATGTAAATATTATTTAAATGCATCCAGATATCTGGATGTTATGAGAGAATAAAGAATCCTACATACATTTATATCTATGTACCTACCATACAAATACGTGCGCCAAAAACATAGGTAACCCTGCTTTGTCAATCGGGTCTGACTTTGAGGATTTCTATTTATTTATAACTCTGTGGTGCTGCGTGTGACAGCATCATGAATCTCTTTTTGTGATCTCTTGTGATTTGTTAAAAAATATGTATTGGCTGTGTTTCTGGTTCTTTCTTGCATTTTTGAGTGATTTTCTCTGAAAGAAGAAGCAAGAAAGGCATCAGCCTTTCTTGGACTATGGATCTTCACATAACAGTTTACCTGGGCTACAATAACAATACCTATAACTCACATCTTGGACTACGCTGATTTTGCTTGGTTTCCAACGGAGATCCAACGTTCTATAAACTAGGGCATAGCAAATTAATAATTTCGGATACAGTCTATAGATTAGAGCGAAATTCAATCTGCTGGAAGACAGTGGATTCCTCCGCGATCGACAGGTTTGAATTTATTTTTTGATGTCACTAGATTTGAGAAGGTTCCTTCACAAAGTTTAACGACGAACAAAAATATACAGGGCTATGAAACACTATTATAGCTTCGTAATACATTTTGTTTTATTTGTGTTCATTTCTGAGCTAAGCTTGTATGGGACCGTTATCCATCTCCTTTGAAAACCACTGACACAGGAATTAATAATAATATTAGGTAGGTACTGAAGGAAACATTATATCTTAGTACCTAATTAAAAAGCTTTACTTAACGCTTTGTTTTAATAAATAATTAATGATATATTTATTAATTAGGCCTGGTTTTGATAACATCTGAATGTTGAGTCCACCACACATCAAAACACATGGTACCTAATTAATAACCATAACTATACTTTATCACATCAAAGTAATACAACTACCGTTCTACAATATAAACTGAAAAACAAAGGACTATGGCGACTAATACTAACGGGTGTATAAAAAAACCGCCCAAGTGCAAGTCGAACTCGCGCACGAAGCGTTCTGTACCACTAAAAAAATGACAAAAAAATCACGTTTGTTGTATGGGAGGAGCCCCCCTTAAATATTTGTTTTATTTTAATTTAATTATTTATTTTTAAAGTGAATATATAACTTACAGCCCCCTTAAATATTTATTTTATTCTATTTTTTAGTATTTGTTGTTATAACGGCAACAAAAATACATCATCTGTGAAAATTTAAACTGTCTAACTATCACGGTGCATGAGATACAGCCTGGTGACAGACAGACAGACAGACAGACGGCGGAGCCTTAGTAATAGGGTTCCCGTTCGGAACCCTAAAAAGACTTTTAATTTATGAAGCTTAGAGTCACTTGTTCTTCCCGTCTTTGTGATATTTTTTGTAATAAACCATACCTTCTGGTTACGAAGATATTGAAATTCAAAGATGCGACTTTAAAAAAATTTCGAATCCAAGATTAAAAAATAACATAACTTTAATAAGTGCTTCTCGTTACCCAGCGTTTGCACCTATACATAAGTTCTGATATGTTTTCTACGTGTCTTTTAGAATACTTATTAAAAACATGGTCGTATGTCATGTACTTGACTCGTCACTCGACAAAAGAGAAGAATATTTTAACATATCACCAAAATATAAACCGCTTCTCTGGCAAAATCCTAGACGTGGAATTGTTAATAGATAAATATCATATGGATATCAACTGCCATAATTATTATTTCCACTTCTTACTTCTATAATTTTAAATAAAGGTTTATTGCTATTATTTTATATTTTGCATTGTTGGTTGGAATCTATCTGTTGAGAAGGGCTTGTGGCTAAGTACGGCCACACAGATCTATCCATCAGGTTAACCTACGCTTGCCGCGGTTGGTCCGTGGATGGGTGACCATCTTTACATACCAAGACCCCTCCGTACCTCGGAAAATACGTTAAACCGTTGGTCCCGGCTGTCATTTGTGGATCTTTGACAGTCGTTACGGGTGGTTTGAAGCCCAAAAGTCTGACAACCAGTCTTACCAAGGGGTATCGTGTTACCCAGTAACTGGATAGTGGAGGTCAGATAGGCAATCGCTTCATTTCAGCTGCATCCGCTGCATCAGGTTAGACTGGAAACCGACCCCAAAATAGTTGGGAAAAGGCTAGGCACATATGATGATGATTGATATCTATCTAAACATCTATACATATGTATAATAAAGTCGTAGCGAAGTCAAAAACGTATATTTAATATTTTTGAAAAAAAGTAATTGCTATGAAGTCTGGGATTGATTCCAATACCCCTTATAGGATCACTTCCTTGTCCGTCCGTCCGTCTGTCTGTCCGTCAGTTACGACGCTTTTTCTCAGGAATGCGTGGAGGTATCAAGTTGAAATAAATATCAAATACGGTCTAAGATATAAAGCTAAAAAAAAAACTTCTAAATCATCGCAATAAAAAATACGACCATATAATAATACCATAAAATATGCGACATATTTTGATACTCGCAAATTAATTAAAACCTTATAGGGTATTTCCCGTTGACCTATAATCATAAAATTTGGCAATAAGCAAAGTCTCACGGCACGAGTAAAGGAAATAAAGTTATAGTTTTAAAAATTACGACAACATATCCTTTTTTATTAAACATTTATTTTTACAAACATTCTCCATTCCTCGCTATTCTTCTTCAGTTTCTGCACGACAAATGTCAGGATAATCTGGGTTCTTCTCACAGATAAATGGGGCTGGCCGGTCACACCACAAGTCATCTATTAGAGCCGAGCGGTATATTGCACCACAGGATTCACCCGGTGGAAAATTGTTTGGCTCCCCTCCTGAATATTTGCTGTACCCTGCTTCTGCAAGCGTTTCGCCTGAAAAGAGAATATTATTGTTATTGCATGATGGAGTACTAGAATTTGCTAAGGTCAACATTTCCGAATAAAACCGATACTAATTCACATTATTCTGGGCAATTTTATAATTTAAAATATTATGTACCTGATTATAATTATAACACCGTTGTTGCGATAAATAATAATTATGTTATGATTTCATAATATGGCATAGTGAATAATTACCATGAATCGTCCTAAAGTCCCAACGTTCACCCCAATCGTGAACTCCGATAAAAGCTACATCTTTCCAAAAAATTCCCACCATATTCCATACTGTATATTTAGCGAAGAGTTCTCTTAGTACTGTGGCTTCGGTGTCACTGTTTATAATAGCAAGATGGCCGCCTTCAGCTGAACAAGCAAAGAAGGCTCGAGAGAAATTTCGTGCCACTGTGTGAAACTTGTAGCAACTGTTTGTTCTTGCATCCAAACGGTATTCTGAAAAAAACATTTTGTATATTTATTTCAATGCTATGATAAAGGAAATACAAACTGAGCATTTACAAAAATCTCCTCAACTTTCTGGACAAAAATATAAAACCATCGCTAAAAATCCAGTACGGGTTCAGAAAGGGGATATCAACGGAAGACGCTGTATTGGCTCTACTGGACAATGTTGTCAATAAAATTGACAGTAAAAACAAATGTATCGGCATTTTCTTGGACCTGTCTAAGGCCTTCGACACTGTCTCTGTCCCTATTTTACTCGGAAAATTAGAACAGATTGGAATACGCGGCCCTTCTCTCAAATTGCTTTAAGATTTTCTATCAGACCGGACTCAGTGTGTTAAAATAGGCGATTATATCAGCAGCGAACAACCACTAGATTTCGGTGTGCCACAAGGAAGTTTACTCAGCCCTCTCCTCTTCCTAATCTATGTTAACGAACTGTCTACTTACTCTCCCTTCTACTCACAGTATAACAAACGCCGATGATACTGTTTTACTGTCCAGCGGTCACGACTGGTAAACGGCTAGGGAGGCCGCTGAAAGTTCCTTGACCCAAGTTATGATCTGGATGGGCAGTAATAGCTTGAACGTCAGCAAAACGAACTTTGTAACCTTTGGTTCCAGACCCTCTACCCCCTTCCACCTGACCTCTCACTACAAATCAAAGCCCATGTTTGTGACGAGCGTGACAGAATTAATCTCTATTCATGGCAAACTGTGTCGAGAGTCTCCTCCGTCAAGTATCTCGGCCTTTACCTTGATTCCCAGCTGGAAGACCCACATTGAATCTCTGTCTGCGCGCACAAGAAAACTCATTTACGTGTTCAAAAAGTTAAGAACTTCTTCACATAAAGATATCCTAAAAATGCATGTTGCTAATTTGTAAGTAACGAATAGATCCATAATGGACGGATGGATGACCCCTGTAACACTGGCTTTTCCTAGCATGGGGGTCATCGATCATTTATTTCGTACCAGGCTATTTCCATGCTTAGATTAAGTGTCAGCCTGTATATGTGTACTTTTACGTCAAATTCAAAAATTATTATTTATTTATTTAGTTATAATAAACAACACCTCTGCTCCAAGAATCAAACGACTCATTTAATAAACACCAACAACTAACCGTAGTAGGTAGCTTACTAGATGGATTTATGGAGATTATCTCTTATGTAAGAAAGAAATTAATGAAAAATTAAGATGATGATGAGAATGTGCATACGCACATTCTACATTCATCATTCTATTCTATTTCTTTACAATTTGCTAAAATATATTTTAGCAAATTGTAAAATACCCTTCGAGTATAATTACCTGGATCAGTAGTGCCGCACTCGTTGACTCTTTTCTTAGAGTCCACGGAACGGTAACATATATAAGGTCGAGTTTCTTCACAGGAAAGATCTGCTAAGTCTCCTTTACTATTCATGGTGAGACAACTTTCTTTATTATGCTTGTTATCTGGCTCTTTTGGCGCCCAAGTTTGGCAAGTAATTTTGGAAAGCGGAGTACCTGTAATGGATATAACTGTTTATGTCTTAATTTAGTCCATAAATAAATATGCCACTATGAGCCTTCTTAGCATTAACTGGCCCAATTGAATCGCGTGCAACCGTAACAATTATATATGCCTTTGTGATTAAAAATATGTTTTTACCCGACGAATGTTTATTTCTTAGGCACGCTCTATAACCTAAACGGCTTATTGGATATTAACATGATATTGTCGTTAGATTCGGCTTAATTATGGGAGTGACATAGGCTATATAATATTTATTTATTGCATCTGCAAATAGGGGAAGGTTATTTTGAAATAATTAAAAAAAAACTAAAAATAAACTTATGCTTTTTGTAATATATTTTAAAAAGCTTGAAATAAAACAAATTACTAAAAAACAAAAAATCCGACCGCAAAAACACATCTTGAAAGAGAAAAACAAAAATTATAATTTATAGAAAGTTAGTATTTCAGGCTTACAAAATGCTTGTTTTTCTCTTTTCAGTTATGTGTTTTTGCCGTCAGATTCTTGTTTTTTTAAATAATTTATTATTAAACAGAAGGATGTTTTATCTCATAATTTTATGTTATACTAGCTGCGCCCCGCGGTTTCACCCGCATAAGTCTCGATTCCGTAGGAATATGGGGATAAAAAGTTCTAAGGGATAAAGAGTCTTAATCCAGGGTGTCAGCTACATCCATACAAAATTTTATCAAAATTGGTGCAGCCGTTTGTGCGTGAAGAAGTAACAAACACACACACACACACACACACTCACAAACTTTCGCCTTTATAATATTAGTGGGAAGTGGGATTCTGACTGACTAACCTTCAACAGTATGATAATCTCCTTGAGAGAAAGTGGCATGAATCCCAGTAAAGATTTCATATACGAGGGCTGCACTAAAAGTATCGGGAATGGAATATTTCCACTGTTCCTGTCATATTAAAATCTTTTTAATTGAAAACTCCTTGGTTTTAAAAATCGAATACCATTTATTTATTTAAAAAAAGATTCTCGGTCTTGTCACAAGGTTTTGTCAAACTTGTTTAGTCGTTGAGAAAATGGAGTTGACTCGAGAAAATTCAAGAGCGATGATTTATTATGACTTTCGAACTGGTTTAACACAAAAACAGTGTGTTGACCGGATGATTTCTGCATTTGATGATAAAGCCCCATCCAAAACCACAATTTATCGCTGGTTTGCTGAATTTCAACGTGTCAAGCTCAGTGATGATCCCCGTTAAGGTCGTCCAAAAACTGCAGTCACCCAAGAAAACGTTGATGCTGTGCGTAAGCTGATTGAGGAAGATCGACATGTGACATACCGCGAAATTCAGGCAACTTTAGACATTGGCATGAGTCAAATACAAATAATATTGCATGAACAATTAGGTGTAAAAAAGTTGTTTTCCCGATGGATACCGCATTCGCTCTGTGAAGAGCAAAAAGCGGCTCGCGTTACTTGGTGCGTCAGAACTCTCGAAAGATTCCACGCAGGATCCTCAAATGCTGTATACAACATTGTATCAGGTGACGAATCCTGGATATACGCGTACGAACCCGAAACAGAAAACCAGTCACGAGTTTGGGTGTTCGAAAATGAGTTAAAGCCAACAAAAATTGTTCGTTCACGGAGTGTTGCAAAAAAAATGGTGGCCACGTTTGTCTCCAAAACCGGTCATGTTACGACTATTCCTCTTGAGGGACAAAGAACGGTTAATGCAGAATGGTATGCTAGCATTTGTTTGCCACAGGTCGTTTCTGAACTCCGTAAAGAGAACTGCAACCGCCGCATCATCCTCCATCACGACAATGCGAGTTCTCACACCGCGCACAGAACAAAAGAGTTTTTAGAGCAAGAAAACATAGAATTATTAGACCATCCGCCGTACAGCCCCGACCTAAACCCTAATGATTTCTATACTTTCCCTAAAATAAAGAATAAATTGCGTGGACAGAGATTTTCATCACCTGAAGAAGCTGTGGACGCCTACAAAACGGCCATTTTGGAGACCCCAACTTCCGAATGGAATGGTTGCTTCAATGATTGTTCCATCGTATGGAAAAATGTGTCAAATTTCGCGGAGAATACTTCGAAAAACAATAAATACATTTTTAAATAGTAATGTTGTGTCACTTCCTTGATTCCCGAAATTTTCAGTGCCGCCCTCGTAGCTGCTCAGTTTCAGTGGAGTTTATGATTTTTGTCATTGCAGCTTTCATTATTCGAGTCTTTGGAGAAGCTAGAACAGCACCTGATGACAAGATAAAATGAAATAACATGGACCTGACAGTCAAACACCGGAAGCAAGTCAGCCTTCGTAAAACTCAAAACTCAATAAATCGTTATAAATTTATTCCGACACCTACTTTTCTGAACCAGAATTTTACTATTATTTTATTGGCCTTAGAATTGAATAATACACAAATACATACACTGGTTCGCAAAAATTCCGGGTCGCTAATAAATGGCGTGATACGAGTAGTTTCTTAAATAACTAAGACTAATTTGCGAAACTATAGTATGTTGTAGATGACTGATTAATCTATATAAAAAAATGTGTAACACGTTTTGTACACTATATAACTTTAATTAAATCCAAAAAAATAAGAAATTTAGCTCTAAAAATCAAATGTAAAAGATTTTTTGTGAATTTAATATTTTGGATTTCCTCCACGAGCCCGTATCACTTCATTAAGATGATGTGGCATGCTGTAAACCAAATTTTTTTTATACGATTTTGGTCTATGTTTGTCTATTCTTCCACTAGCGTATTTTTTAACTCGTGTAAGGTAACGGGAGCAGGAGAACGTTGTCTCACGCATCTCCCGAGCTCGGCCCATGGGATTTAAGTCTGGGCTGTGAGCCAGCCACTCCATGTAGGTAATACCGACGTCTTGAATATACATATTGACCAAACGAGCAGTATGTGGTCGCGCATTATCGTGCATAAAAATGGAATTTGCACCCATATTCACTAAGAAAGGACCAGCATGCTCATTTAAAACCTCTTCTACGTATCTGACAGCAGTCAGAGAACCGTTTTCTATGATCACTAACACCGTGCGATCCTCTTAAGATTAGCCAGCCCAAAACATTATTGATCCTCCACCGAATGGCACCTTTTCTTCAAAACACGCTTGATGATACCGTTCTCCTGTTCGTCTAAATACTCTTTGTCTCCCGTCATGCGTAAATAAACAAAATCTGGACTTATCGGAAAATATGATAACCTTGGACCAATCTTCATCTGTCCATCGGATGTATTCTCGAGCAAACCGTAACCTGGCAATTCGATGTTCTCTGAGTAGTTTCGGGCCGTTTGCTGGTCTATAAGGCTTTCACGAAGACGTCGCAGAATCGTATCAGAGCTCACATTGTTGTGGTGAATTTCTTGAAGACTGTTTCGGACCTGAACAGCCATGAGATGTCGATTTCTTAACATAGTGCTCACGATGAGTCGGTCTTCTCCTGTAGTTGTGCACCTTGACCTGCCATTTCCTGGTCTCCTGATGTTCATGCCGGTCTCTTGAAATCACGGGAGTACTCTTTGGACCGTTGATAAACGACCAACTGTTCTAGCAGTGCTACGCTGACTTCTTCCTTCTTGTACCATGGTAATATTCCGTGTACATTCTTCAGGAGTTAACGAAATGATATTGGACTGAATACTCTGATCAATACAAGGAACCATTTATAATGACAGTTCGGTTTGAAACAAAAGCAGAAATTCTTTTCCTAATTTTAAATTATGAAATTTTTCAAAATGCTGAATATATTTTTTTTAATCTGTAACTTGTACAAATAAAACCTTTTTAGAGATTTAGAACAAGCATTAGTAACCTGCTACATATTATTTATACTACCGATCTAGGTATATAATTAATGGAGATAATATCACGGTTTTTATTAGCGACCCGGAATTTTTGCGATCCAGTGTATTACAAGTGACATAAAAGTTCTTACCTTCCAGTGTACATCGCAGCCGAGCATCGATCCAAGTCGCTGGTACAATAATGTGTTTGAACCATCCTTTGGCTGCCGAATTGTATTCATAGTCACATCTGAATGACTGCGATCCCTCTAAAAAACAAGCAAAATAAATATTAAAGACTAATTATGATTTATAATATAATACAAAAATCTAACGTAATACTCATACGTAAAACCTTATAATTACGTAGAACTTTGAAAGGTCGAAAGCTGAGGAGGAACCGAAGAACAGATCCAGGGGGGTCAGTGGGGTTATGATCGTTATGTGCTGTGTCTAGGTCGACCTCTGATAATTTTTCTATCTCATTGATACATTTAATTAAATAAATACTTTGTATGATGTTGCCACGTGTGTGTTTGCCTTACATGCGCGAATGACACGAATAATAAGACTATACAATGTACCTATAGTCTTTCAGAGGTCTTACGTATATGTCATATACGTGGTGTTATTATCATTTTAATGATTATGGACCTTAGAGTTCCTTTGCCGGCTTCTGCATAGGAAACGATCAAATTGCAACCGTGCACCTACTTTCTGACGTTTCATAAGTGCCCATGTAGGTTTATATTGATTTTGCACCAGTTCGTTAATTGTGAACAAATATTGTTCGCATGATTCCAAGTTTGTCCTTTTCGATCACGCGATGTGTCGGTGACACCCATGGATTTAGTATGTCCTATATAGATGCTATGGTGTCTAAATAGTACATACTAATTCCATGATGATACAATGAGTGTCCTACGACAAAAAGGGAACAGGCGCGTACAGTTTTCCGACAGCTTTTTGAAGAGGCTAAAGAAGCTGAGCAACAAGACAAACCACCCCAGGCCCCCATTTACGGGGCCCCTAAACTTATGGAGTACTTTATAACAATATCCCAAACACGGTCAAAATATATTCAGTAAGAAACAATTTAGAGTAGGAGGCCCCGTTTGTATGCAAAATATAAATGATGGGTGCTCAAATATTCGAGCTCGCTCCGCTCGCTACATTCACAATCTTTCGGCATGAGTCGACAAAGGAACTCCTATTTATGTATGAGTTTTGAAAAAAAACTTACCTACACAAGACGGTGTGCCACATTTTGCAAGTAAGTGTGAGAGTGAATGAAAATAGGAAAACAGGAATGAATTGTGTCAAATTTTAAAATTATAGCTAAGAATTAAGTTAATTAAAAAAAAAAAAAAGAAAAAGACTTTTAAATAAATAATAATTGGAATAAGGACCGGAAGATGCAGGATTTGATAGCAAATTATAAAGCAATATAAATGGTGGCTTCTGAAACTTCTTAATATTAATTAATAAATTAAATGTATCTTACCAATAAAATTCAGGCAGAATAATAACACAAAATATTTTAACCAAGACTTCATTTTGAGAGGTCTGCAATGAGGTGCACATGGGCCATAGAATTATTGCAACCATTACTTATAGGTGATTCCAATATTTTATCCAGAGAGATTAGACAATGAGTCAGTGGTTCCCAAATTATAGCGCAACAATATTTTATCCAGAGAGATTAGACAATGAGTCAGTGGTTCCCAAATTATAGCGCAACAATATTTTATCCAGAGAGATTAGACAATGAGTCAGTGGTTCCCAAATTATAGCGCAACAATATTTTATCCAGAGAGATTAGACAATGAGTCAGTGGTTCCCAAATTATAGCGCAACAATTTTCAATTGTATTTTTTTTCGTCGTGGTGCTAAGTTATTTTCTACCGACATAGGATCGGAATAGAACGGATCTTAGATCTTAAGTGGTCTATAATAGGCCATTCTATTTTCACCTATTATGCACGACTTGCAATAAAGTGTTAATGTCAAATACTAAGATACATTTTTATATTATATGCTTCTTTTTTATAAAACAATTTCACTTATTGTTAGGTGAAAATGCGTTTATCGTTATCATACATTCAAAAACCGTAAAGTTTGAAAACCTCTGACACAGGAAATAATAATAATATTTGGTGGGTACTGAAGGAAACACTATATCTTATTTCCTAATTAAAAAGCTTTACTTATCGCTTTGTTTAAATAAATAAGTATTAATGAGGTCTAGTTTAGATAACACCTGAATGCTGAGCCAACCACACATCAAAACATCCTTAATATGGTACTTAATTAGTAACAAAACTATACTTTATCATACCAATGTAATGAAACTACCGGTCAAAAATATATATACTGCAAAACAAAGGACTATGGCGACTTATACGAGCGGGTGTATATAAAAAGACGCTTAATTAACGAAACCTAGAGTTCTTCCTCTCATTTTGATATTTTTTTGTGATGGACCCCTTGGGTACCTTCTATTTACGGAGATTTGAAGTAGAAATAAATATAAATAGGATATAAAAGTCCGTCATCATCATTTGCCTAGCCTTTTCCCAACTATGTTGGGGTCGGCTTCCAGCCTAACCAGATGCAGCTGAATACCAGTATTTTACATGAAGCGACTGCCTACATGACCTCCACAACCCAGGTACTGGGTAGCACGATATCCCTTGGTAAGACTGGTTGTCAGATTTTTGGGCTTCTCACTACCCGTAACAACTGTCAAAGATCTACAAATGATAGCCGGGACCAACGGCTTAACGTGCTTTCAGGAGGAATCTTGGTATGAAAAGATGGTCATCCATCCACGGACCAACCGTGGCAAGCGTAGCTTAACCTGATCGATCGACCGTGCGGTTGTTATTACTTAGCCACAAGGATATAAAAGTCCGTACTTAAAAAAAAAAACATTTAAAAAACACACACATTAAACTAGTTGTGATTATATTGTTATCTACAAGTCTTGTTAAATTTACTTGTCAAAAACACGTCGTGTATTATGTACCCATGCATGTAATAATGTTATTTCAGACATGTCTTGTACACGTGTTTGACCTTTTTGACTAGATCTCAAATTATTCTAGTATAAAACAATTCTTGGGCACTTCTGAATTCTTAATGTTACATAGGTACTTTATTCTCCTTACCTAGTAAAGGGTTTTTAAGAACTCTGTTCTTAAAGGATATACAAAGTTTTAGGTAACGTGTAGTTTTTAGGGTTGCGTACCCAAAGGACAGACAGACAAACGGCGGAGCCTTAGTGATAACTAAGGCTCCGCCGTCTGTCTGTCTGTCCGTCAAACGTGATTTTTTTGCTCGTTTTTGCTCGATATTGATGACGGCAACCGGTAGACGCTTGAAATATTCACAGAATATTTAGCTATATATTCACTTTAAAAATAAATAATTAAATTAAAATAAAACAAATATTTAAGGGTCCCATACAACAAACGTGATTCTTTTGCCATTTTTAGGGTTCCGTACCCAAAGGGTAAAACGGAAACCCTATTACTAAGGCTCCGCCGTCTGTCTGTCTGTCTGTCCGTCTCTCACCAGGCTGTATCTCATGAACCGTGATAATTAGACAATTGAAATTTTCACTGATGATGTATTTCTGTTGCCGCTATAACAAAAATACTAAAAAACAGAATATAATAAATATTTAAGGGGGCTCCCATACAATAAACGTGATTTTTTTGCTCGTTTTTGCTCGATATTGATGACGGCAACAGGTAGACGCTTGAAATATTCACAGAATATTTAGCTATATATTCACTTTAAAAATAAATAATTAAATTAAAATAATACAAATAGTTAAGGGGGGCTCCCATACAACAAACGTGATTTTTTTGTCATTTTTATAGATAATACGGAACCCTTCGTGCGCGAGTCCGACTCGCACTTGGCCGTTTTTTTTTAAATAAAATTTATTTTTATAAAATGAAGATCCGATTCCTTCCCTATCATCGATATTATAAGTTACTTTTATGCTTTCACCAAAGCTTCTGATTATGTTGACAACAATCAACTTATCAACACATTAATACAAAATCTTAAAAAGCCTAAGCAACCATTTGGAATCCTATTACATTGTATTCATCAAAAAGTATTTTAAAGCAGGTATTCATTAAATTCGATGAATAAAGTGGTAATTTTTTGTCAATTTTAGTAAGTGTACCCCAAGGGTCACTTTTTGGTCCTTCTATATTTGTAATAAAAAGATTTCACCTACGAAATCTGACACAATAATTTAATTTAGATATCATCGGTCTAGCCTTACCCAACTATGTTGGGGCTGGCTGGGGTTGAGGTTGGCAGTCTAACTGGATGCAGCTGAATACCAGTATTTTACATGGAACAACTGCCTATCAGACCTCCACAACCCAGTTACTGGGTAACACGATACCTCTTGGTAAGACTGGCTGTTAGACCTTCGTGCTTTTGCCTACCCATTACAACTGTCAAAGATGTACAAATGACAGCCGGAACCAACGGCTTATCGTGCTTTCCGAGGCACAGAGTAGTCTCGGTATGTAATGGTTGGTCACCCACGGACCGCCGACCACCTCACTACAGACCGACTTCGGCAAGCTTTGCTTAACCTTGAAGATAGATCCGTGCGCCTGTTATTATGTAGCCACGTGCTTCACCGATTTTAATTTAGTTATAACATTTCAAATATGTTTTAAGAGTTTTCATGTTCAGTACTTGTAACTTTGTAAGTTATGTTGATTAATGAATGACTTTGTAATATACGCTGACCGATAGATATAAATTATTATGCATAATCCGATTGCAATATAAACAATATTATTTTCGTGACGTGTTCATTATTCATATTTTTCTTTTCATTTTCAACTCTAAAATCTTCGGGCAATATTTTTTTTTTAAAGCATGTTGCCAAGTGTTTACACGTGCAGCCTGTGGACCAACTATACTCAGCGGGCTATCAGCGCCCTACGCGTCCAATATAACAACGGGTTTAGGATGTTGATGGGGCTGCCCCGTTTCTGCAGTGCATCAGGTATGTTTGCACAAGCACACGTCGACGGCTTCCACGCCATCGTCAGAAAGGAATCTGCCTCTTTGCTCTGCAGAGTGCGGGAAGGCTCCAACTCTATCCTGAAGACCATAGCGGGGAGGTACGACTCTCCTTTGTTAGGTGATGTTGTTCAAAGATGCTTTTTGAACAACAACCTTGTGTCTAAATAGAAAATAAGTTTACTAACATAGGTATAAGTTATCGTTTTGTTTACTAACCCTCATGGATGTTGCTTATCCGAAATAAACATTATTTTATTCATTTTTATTTAATAATTAAAAATTAAAAATTTCTATTTGGAATTAATTTGTTTAAACATTTATTTCACTTTTAATTATTTATTTTGATAATCATTATTTCTTAAAAAAACTGAGTCGTCCGGGACGCATAACCTTCGTCTTAAACATATTCATTCTCAAGCCAACAGTTTATGAGGAAGCATCATAAAGTTCATTTAACATACGTTGGAGGTTTTCCAGGGATTTGGTGAATAACACTAGGTCATCCGCAAACCAAAGGTGCGACATATAGACACCATTGATGTTTACACCACGTTGGTCCCATTCCAGTGTATTCAACACGTACCAGACCAGCACGGATAAATTTTAGGTGAAATTATGTCTTCTTGGAGCACTCCCCTTTTAACCGGTATTGGGGCCGCAAGTTTATGCAATCTAACCTGCATTGTTACCGCATCGTACAGCTGTTAGAATACATCTATATACTGAGCGTCGATCTGACAGCGATGGAGGGATGTCGAATGCCTTCTCATAGTCGACAAAAGCCAAACACATGGGTCGATTGTACTCTGAACACTTCTCTATCATCTGTTTTACAGTGAGAAACCACTCCGGAAAACGGGTTATTCAATGGGCTGGCAAGCGTCTAGTTGACAGGTGAGACGCAATTAGGGCAATAATTTAAAAAACAATTTTTAATTCGACTTTTGTTTTTTTAAATATATATATATATATTTTATTACTTTTAATATTTACATTTTCAACATTTATTTCTTTACTTCTTCAATTGAATTCTGAATTAATCTTCAGGTAAAGCTTTACAAACGGCTGGAAAGTCAGGACTCTTTTCACAGATAAATGCTGCTGGCCTGTTACACCACAAATCGTTTAATTGACCCGAGCGGTATATCGCACCACAGTTTTCACCTGGTGATGCATTGTTTGGCTCTCCTCCAGAAAATTTGCTGTACCCTGCTTCCCATAGCGTCTGCCCTGAAACATTTCGAAAACATTAAGTGATGATGTTTTAAAGTTTATGAGCGCACAAGACTGCTGGCGCGAAAAGTTTACATTTGTTATTTGGTTTTAAAGTATCACCAATATTTTAATGAACGCAATTAAATAGTCCAAATGTAACGATGTACAAGTTATGTTACCTAATAGTCCAAATGTAACGATGTACAAGTAAGTTATGTAAAGGAGAATGCCGTTGTGCAGTACCAACTGGCGGGGGAGCGTGTCACAACCAAATTTAGTTCATAAAATTACTACTATTTTTTAAATCAGATTTACGTTTTTGTTATGAAAAAGATTCCCGGATTTCGGAGATCAAAAATAAATGTATTTTTTTTTACTTTGTACGTATTTTCCACGTGTATGTCACTGCCATTGCACTTCATTTCTGAATGTTGCTACTACCACAGAATACTA
The DNA here is from genome assembly GCA_963921375.1 of Tiliacea citrago. NCBI lineage: Eukaryota > Metazoa > Arthropoda > Insecta > Lepidoptera > Noctuidae > Tiliacea > Tiliacea citrago. Next base: position 3,330,534 of record OY992802.1, read on the forward strand.
CAGAATAAGTAATAGTCGTTGCTTTTTAGAATACGTGATATAAGGTAGTGTATGATAATTGTGTTAAAAATTAAATCTTTATTTCGCGTTGCATCATAATAATATAAAATATTATTTTGGAATACATTTTAAGCATTTAATGAAAAGAGGACCGATTCATAAAAGAAAATGTCGTGACGTATTGAATTTGTTTTTTTGGCTTATTTAAATGATTATCTGTAGTTATTTGGCGCCGTCACGAATGACGTTACTTTCAATCTTTCAATGTTGGGTTCATATGAACTATTTGATTATAATTAAAATAACGAGAACGGGCGTTCAAGTGCTTTTTCTTAACGTAGTGTTTGTGTGATAATCCTTAGCGATGGGCCACCCAGAGTAAGACATCGGCCAGCAAGTCGTGGTCGCTGATGTATAAACTGTTCACTGGTATTGTTAGAACAATTTAGAGTACATGACACAGAAAATATATCCGTGGCTATCATGGATTGCTCCGACGCCTGGTAGTATTACCGCACCTAGTATTTATATTGATTCCGTTAGATTCCGAACTGATACCTGAACCTACATTTGGTCACAGTGATGTGTGCTTTGGATGTGGACAGTCCATGCTACGTGTTGCAAGGCGTTCTCGAGTGCCACCCAATTGTCCTCAGAGAAACGTGATATTAAGATGGACACCATTACCTACATCAGGTAGGTACACTACTTAGTAGTTGATCTTTCCCTAAAGCTAGGAAGGTTTTATAGCGAACTCTCTGTGAGATTAAATGTATTTATTTGTTCTAGGCATCAAGACTGGAAAGTGTATGCCGCGCATGCTTCACAGCTGCTACTAGAGTAGTGCAGCTTGAAAGACAGCCTAATTCTGGTAGACCCTTTTTGCAAGGAAGGGAAGGCTTAATATCACAGGAGGAGGATATAGTTTTAATTGTACATTTTTATTCTCCGCCCTAGTTGTGGTCGATACATTATGTAAATATGATTAAGTTATTAATTAATTAACCATATCTACGTTTTTCATTTGTACCTTATTATTACTAACATTTCAAGTTCTAAATATGGGTGTAGATACTATAATATAATAATATGCAAATACACCTCTGCCTAACTCTTCGGGTAAAATAAGCCTAATCCAAGTTCTTATTAATCAGTAAACAGTACAAAATCCATTTGTTTGTTCAGCGTGCACTTACTGCAAGTACCTACTTGATTCATTCATTACATAAAAAAAACAAAGCAAGGATATTATTATTGACTATAAAAGTGATGTATTGTATAATCATCCATCAGGAAAAAGTAGCACAAAATCTATAATAAAAAACATTACCACCTATTTGATAAATTGATATTACCACCTTATTTGTCACTAACTCCACCATTTCGAATCAGTCATTTTTATGAACCTAACCTTAAAATATTAAGTAGGTAAATGGCAAATAAATACAAATTGCGGAAATCCATGTAAAAAATAGTTAACAATAGGTAGAACATTGAATTCTCCTCTAAATACACTGGGTTTGATTGTGACAGCGGACTTTTCGTTTGGTACAGGGCGCCCTATATTTGTCGGCATTCTCCTTTTAGTGTCTAATCTTATTCAATAATAATAATAATTAATTCATTTATACAGCCATTTTCTTTATTTTAAGGAATTGAGAATTGGGATAATTATCTTGTTCGACCTGCTCTGGCATACTGGTTACTTCGTGTCAATGCAAAATATTTTTTCTTGCGTTCACCTCTGTCAGACATTGCTTCATCTTTCTGTCCATTTTTAACCGACTTCCAAAAAGGAGGAGGTTATATGTTCGGCTGTATGTTTGTTTTATGTATGTTCACCGATTACTCCGTCAATTGTAGACGGATTTTAAAAATTCTTTTTTTGTTTGGAAGAGTATGCTCCCGATATCCAAATCAGAATCTGATGAGGGGATCCCATGGAAATCGAGGGAAATCCTCAAATTTTATAGGCAAACCTATAGCGATTTGAGTATTTTTTATAGCATCTCGTGCATTTGCACTCGAAAAGCGCCATTTGGTGAAGTGGAACTGATGATGAAGACCACAGATGGCTACCGAAACTACTTAATAATAAGTATTTCACCGTTGCGATTCGATTAGGCACTTTAATATGGTTGCTAAGCAATTTATGCTCGTCAAAATGCATATGGTGAAGTCACCATTAAATCTCCTGGTTCTTACCAGGAGAACTCCTCAACAATTAACGCCCCTGCATCGGGAAAAGCAATATTTTGTAAAAGGTGATGAGCATTTGACATTAGGCTATTGTAAATTGGATAAATTACAAACTGACCCACTAAAAAGTGAAAAATAAAAAACTTTTTACAAAAAAAAACCACCGACGGCTTTTGATCTGTATTTTAGTTTTTTGCCACCGACTTCCGAAATTAAAGTTATTTTTCACTTTGTAGTGTTTTTTTTGGAAGTCGGTGGTTTTTTTTTATAAAAAGTTTTTTAATTCATATCATTCCTCAAACTTACACATCCATCTGTATTCTCGTCACTCTAAAATTACTTTTATAACTAGATATACAATAATAGTTTTTTCCCATAATTTAAAAGGTGCAAGATAACGTTCATTACCATGAATAGTCCTCCACTCCATTGTTTCGCCCCAGTCATGAAAACCGACAAAAGCTACATCTTTCCAGAAATTTCCCGACATCTTTCCGCTAGGATATTTAGCGAAGAGTTCTTTGAGTACTTTGGCTTCCATTTCACTGTTTATAACAGCAAGATGGCCGCCTTCAGCTGAACATGCGAAGAAGGCTCGGGAAAAATTTTTTGGTACTGCGTGGAACTTGTAGCAACTGCTTGTTCGTGTATCCAACTGGTATTCTGAAAAGATTTTCTATTTTTTATGTAATTTCTATGATAAAAGAGGCAGATGTTTATATTTATTGTTGTATACAATTAAATAGACGTGTGTTCTGAGTGGAAAGCCTAATACAATTGGTAGAAAAGTACGTTTATTTCTAAAACAGGTTCTCCATAAAAACAAGGTTCCAGGGTTACCAGCCGTTGTCAATAAATAAAGTAATAGAAATACCAATCATTTATCTTAGGCCAGTCTTCCATGGAGCTACTCAAAACTTACCAGTTACAAACACAACTGACCATGTAAACGATGATGTAAACGACGCGACTTACTAACGCGTTATTAACTAGTTAATGATTTAATGCGTCGTGCACGGACCCCCATTGAAATATTACTATTGTAACATTCTGGCTACTTATTGGTGATTTGAGTTGGTGAGATTTGCGTCGTGAACGTAGATAAAACCAAAGAAAAAAAAATCAACATTTTGAAAAATATTATAGCCGTAATACCGTACCAAACAGTCAGAAACACGCTATCCTGTATAACAAAATTAACTTGAAACTTAAGACAATTATTTTAAGAAAATCTTTTTTTTCATAACCGTATTTAACTAATTCAAAGACAAGCCTAGACTATATTTACCTGGATCAACAGTCCCGCACTCATTGACTTTCATTTCAGTATTGGCACGATAACAGATGTAAGGTCGAGTATCTGTACAGGGATGATCTGCTAAGTCTCCATTACCATTAAAAGTGATACAACTTTCATTATTGCCTTTATTATCTGGCTCATTTTCAGCCCAAGCTAGTGGGATTTCCGAGAGCGGTATACCTGTAATTTGTAGATCTTTATTAGTCTCAATATAGTCCATAGCTTTCTTTGAAAGACACCTTATTTGTGCCAATAACACTTCAATTGCGTAACACACTTTTAATCACAATCTCAAGAATTTGAATGTAATTCGTAATCCATCGGTTCATAATTATGTTTGAAAAATTCATCTGCTCGTCAACGTAAATGACGAAATGAATATATTATATTTTAACTGTCTTAATGATAGGCATTGCCCCTGCAAGTGTGTCACGTAATTATACTGCTGGTATTTTGTTTGACAAGTCACGCTTTTCTTAATCCACTTCATACATTTTCTATACCAGCTGTGGACTGGCTGTGTGGTTATTTCATAGTTATTAAAATCATACTCTAAACTAATATCGACTAACCTTCAATAGTATGATAATCTCCTTGAGATAAACTGGCATGAATCCCAGTGAAGATTTCAGATTCAGAAGTAAAGAAGTTCTTTATGATGTGTGTCATTTCAGCTTCTATCTCTGGTGTTATTGGAGAAACGAGTGTAGCACCTGTAACCAAAGAACTCTTTAGAAAATTCGGCCTATAATGTTCCCACTACTGGGACACGTTACCGCAGAATAAATGGGTAATGGGCTTATTATTTTAGTTACAAGCTGTACGTCTATATTCTTTAAGAACTCTTATGTATTCGTGCTCCCAGACCCATCGGTTTCACCTGTGCGTTGTTTGTCATTCAATCTGCGTTGCTTTTTCCCAACTATGTTGGGGTCGGCTTACCGTCTAACCAGATACAGCTGAATACCAGTATTTTACATGGAGCGACTGCCTATCTGACCTCCACAACCATGGCAGTAACTTGGTAATACGATATCCCTTGGTAAGACTGGTTGTCAGACTTTCGGGCTTCTGACGACCCATAACGACTGTCGAAGATCCACGAATGACAGCCGGGATCAATGGCTTAACGTGCTCTCCGATACATGGAGAATCGAGTCTCGGTATGTAAAGATAGTCACCCATCCTCGGACTAACCCCGGCAAGCTTAGCTGAACCTGATGCCGTGCTGACCCATACGGCTGTTATTACTTAGCCACGAGCTCCTCTTTCATTGTCTGTCAGTAAGCGAATGATATTTTTTTACTTTTATTTAGTAGGTACTTAGATGTTAACAACAGTACCTATAAATTAAACAATTTCATAATAAAATACTAATAATAATGATGTTGATCTAGTGTTCGCAAGCGCTACTACTGAGCATGAAGTCCTGAGGTTGATTCCCGGGTTAGATAAAGTGTTATTAGATTCTTCGACCTGGAATTTCGCAGTAACAGCCCAGAATCTGGATAAGTGCCCGGTTGATTGCAATAAGCTCGCCCCCTATGAAATGGGATTTAAAAAGAAGTGGTGGAATGTAGGTGGACCATGGTGCACCATCACGCCTGTATTCCCCGAAGGGTTAAGCCCTCTGCCTAACCCTTCGGGATATGTTATTTTTATAAAACTTCCCGGTTGTGTTATAAAAGTACAAACGTAGTATTGTAGTTTAGGTGTCAGCAGACAAAATATACAGAGACTCGGAACTGGCGACGCGGAAGCAAGTGACATAGTTGTGCAGTTGTCCGTGTGAGAAGCAGCTAGTCCTTTTTTCTGGGCGGCGCGGGAGGGCGTGTCAGACTTTTATTGGCTAAAACCCACCCGTGTTCCTTCCGTTGCCTGTGTGCCAGGGCCACGATATCCCTTTCGGATAAACTCGCAACCCTGGCAGGCATTGGTCCTAACGGACCCCGTCAGTTGGTGCTGACATCTCTTTGAGGCGCGCGTGGAACACAACGCGCCGTCGACCCGGGCCTGGTCCTTATCGGACGGCGAGCTACCCATCGCTCACCGTCCACACCCCCCCGCGCCTACGGTGGCCGGAAATCGGCTTGCGACTCCTGACGCCTGGGGCGTCTCCTGCGGCGACTAGGGGCGTGAGGGCGCGAGCCTTGCCTCTCCCTCACGCGTCCCGCCTCCTCCTTCGCGAGCATTACTGCTTCGCAGAAGGAGGTGATCGCCTCCCATGCACTCTCGCTCCGAACCATGGCCTGAACCAGGGCCGGACGCGAGAGATCGCCGTCGCCGATCGCCTCGAGAGGACACGGCGGTGCTCTGCCCAAGCCGGGCAGACCTCCACCGTATGCTCACCGTGTAAGCAGCTAGTCCTAAGGTCGACTCCGCAGTCTTCAATTTCCCATTGCTTGCGAAGTTTTTCGTTTTTTTGTGAATTAAAGAACGCCTGCGTTCCTGCGTATACTACATAATGTCACAACACTGATACACTGACTGATGCATTCTTACAGATTATGCCTGACGAACGGTTATCATTAAAATAATATAACAGTAGATTGTAAACACAAAGATTTTTCATTAACGGCCACCTTACATTTACTCGTATAAAGACTGGCCGCTATAATGAAGACTTGCCGAAAATTACCAAACCTCGGATTTCGAACAAATTCGCGTTTAACTTTATTTGGTTTAGTCGACAAATGTCAGATTCTTGGCATTCATAGAATCTGGCGTTTTAATCACATCTGACATTTGTAGTATCTGACATTTTGAAAAAATGTTCTTCATACATCGATATACACCACGGTCAATTCTCTAAGTGCAAATGTAAGTATGTAATTAGAAAAAAAAACATGTGTTTAAACAACAATTTAATGATTTTCGGACTTTTTCCTTTACTTGTGCTGTGAGTCAATGGGTACCTTATAGATTTTGATTTATTTGCGACTATCAAAATAAATTTCGCATAAATGCCCGTATTTTTTTATTGCGTTGACTTAGAAGCTAGAGATTATTTTAGAACTCCAAGGGACCGTAGACGTACTACGTATCTGATAATAATTTCAGCTTGATACCTCCACGCGTTCCTGTGAAAAAGAGTCTTGACCGACAGACAGAGGGACGCACGGATGAACGGCCGGACAATGAAGTGATCCTAAAAGGGTTTCGTTTTTTCCTTTTAAGGTTCGTAACCTTAAAGAATAAGTTGGGACTCTCATTTCCGCCGAAATTCATCTGAAAATATTTTTACGATTTCTGACTCATCTAGTCCTCAAACCTCAGTTGGTCTTTGATCCTCATCAGAAACAGCCTCAACATCTATTGCCAACAAAAAGTTTTCGGTGAAAATCTCTACCGACTGTACATTTTTTTAACATCTTTTTATGTAGATCGAAAAATAGGAGCTTACCCTCTAGTGCGCATCGCAGCCGAGCATCGAACCAAGTCGCTGGTACAACAAAGTGCTTGAACCATGCTTTGGCAGCAACGCTATATTTGTAGTCACATCTGAACGATCCCGCTAAAGTACAAGCAAAATATAAATATAAGTTATAGAGAGCCTTGTTGGACTTGTGATCACAAGTACGATTGCCGAGCATCAGGTCCTGGGTTCGATTCCCAGATCGAGCAAAGCGTTATTGGATTTTTCTATAAGGAATTGTTACAGTGGCCCGCAGTCTGGATTTGTGCCCGGTTGATGGCAATAGGCCCGCCACCTCCATGGAACTTAAACATAACTGGTGAAATGGTGTTGTTACTATTTATAACATCACTGCCCAACCCTTTGGGGATAACAGGCGTGATGTTATGTTAATTTACAGAAATGCATTTTTTTTGTTCTCTTGGTGGAAAACCCTCATGGACGTCGTCCGCCCTGGGGTGGGCGGACGGGTCTGTCAGACCCTTACTGACTAAAAACCACCCCGGTGTTCCCTTTCCCACACTTGCACCGGGGATCATGCGATCATGGTGCCACTTCCACGATCCCCGGACAGCAATGCACAGCAACACATCACGCAGGTCACTAATCAAGTTGTCGAAATATGTACATATAATAAAAACATGGCTCTGATCAAGTTAACTTGGTTTACTTACCAATAAACTTCAGACTAAACAATAACACTAGAAATTTAAGAAAATACTTCATTTTGTGAAGACAGATATAAATGTGCAAATACAATCGTTTGAACAAACACATTTATGACATCGCTTGAGACGTAAACCTGCAGAGTCAATGGTTTCTAAATTTAGTTCAGAATCAGAATGTATTTATTTGTAAGAAATTAGTTTCACATAGTAGTGAGTAGTCGGATAGAAAGTATTGTTATGTAAATTATTTACAACCTAACATTAACATCACGCCCGAAATCCCCAAAGGGCAAGGCACTGTACATTAGTACACCCACATTTCGTTTAAGCCAATTCGTTTTAAGGTTTCTACAGACCGGCGCGACTCGCGACGCGACACAAAGGCACCGCTCGTTGCGCAACCTTTGTGTCGCGTCGCGTGTCGCGCCGGTCCGTAGAAGCCTTTACCCAATTATGTTTAAGTTCATGTAATACTAGGACGAGCCTATTGCCACCAACCGGGCAAAACTTCAGTAGACTGCTACTAAGATCTACCTGGTGGAATAACCCAATATCACTTTGCCCGATCTGGGGATCGAACTCAGGAACTCGTCCTTACTAGTAGCGCTTGCAACCACGACGACCATGACGCTGGCAGAAAATAATTATTAAGAGGCCTATCAGCTAATATTGTGTAACTCGGCAACTGGGCTGTGGAGGCCACATAAGCAGTGGTTCCAGATATAATATTCAGCTGCATCCGTTTAGACTGGCAGCCGACCCCAACATAGGAAAAGGCTAGGCAGATGAGGAGATACCAGCTGAAAAGATGACGATGAGACTTGGCTGGCTGCTATCTGTAGCCCAATCTATCCATACCTACTATTATTATCAATGAAACTGTCTGTCCGTTTCTTGCCTTTTCCTGGGGTAGCACATAGGATAACTTTTATATCAGTATTTATTGCTCAATTTGTCTAACTGATGGTGGTGCGTGTGTTGGATCATTCGGTTCCCTATAAAATGGTTGAGCTGGATGGTACTGATCTACGCATCATGTTCGTGAAGGGGCGCCGTCGGTTGAGATTGTTCATCTCTTAACTGCCAGGACTTATTTTTAATGTTATATTTGAATTGTTTCTTTATTTATTTTTTACATTGTTCTCCCCTAAAGAAGCAATAATAATATTAGGATTTTGTAATATCATTAATATATATATATATATAGTTATATACCTATATATATATTTTTTTTTTCATTAGTTTTTTTATAAATGGCAAAATGTGGGTGTACTAGGTACACCTCTGCCTAACCCTTCGGGGATTACAGGCGTGATGTTATGTGACTGTTATTTTAAATTAATAGTATGATATGTTTCGTAATACACACATACATACATAAACTCACGCCTTCTTCCCATGGGGGTAGGCAGAAACTATAGAACGCCACCTGCTACGCTCCTTACATACTCCTTTTGCTTCGCCTTTTTTTGTTTTGTAATATCACATTAAAAAGAGTGTCCTTCGAGTTTCTTGCTCGTTCTTCTCCATAGAGACCTACGTATTGGAGTTGGCAACTAGCTTCAACTTTCTGTCTAACTGACTGACTCTTTGACAATTCAAAAGTGCCCGTAAATGGTTTAATTGAAATAAATTCTAAGTTTTAAGTTATAACCCGTGCGATAATTTCTGACCTGAGATATTTAGATGTCATAGACACGTGACATGGTACAGAACAACCGTTAAGTTAAAAGGAAAATTATATTAGGTATCGAAGTAAAATTAAATAGTTACCATTATTTAAATAATGCAAATGCTAGTCTTATCGCTTTGTATAAATAAACTAATGAGTTTTAGCTTGGCTAACTTGTGAAGGCAAACAAAAACTTGAAAACATCCTTGTTATTATAGGTACTATAAAATAATTGTGTACCAACAATTTTATTATAGGTTATATTGAACTGTAACAGAAAACTATAAACTAATAGAGAAAGAAAATAGAAGAATTTTCTATTAAGAAAGAAGCCGCATCAAAGCATTTTGGTATAGTCGATCTCATAATTGCGGTGCCACTTTTGATAAAAAATCCCAGTCCAAGAAACTACATTAAAGTTCAAAATATCTAACAATCACTGTTTCGGCGACTGCCGCTGTGTATTGTTTAGTTAGGGCTTCGAAATAATGGACTTTTAAACTGGTACAATTTGTTGTAATAATTTTTTGATAACCAACTTAACTGTAAGCCCCACATAGATGACCTAGGTAAGAAAAAAATCAGCATACGCACTATTCCAAATTGCTAGAAAAATAAATATGGATGCGCTTCTAGTTGCAAATCACTATCGGTATTATTTTTTGGGGCAATTCTACTGATAAAGATATCGTTTTTAAGGCACAAAAAAGATGCATAAGATCAATGTGTTTTCTGAAAATTGATGATAGCTGTGTACCATTCTTTAAGAACTGTATTGTACCTATGTTAAACAAATAAAAAATGATTATGATTATGTATTTTCCTTTACAATCTTGAAAACTTATAACGATGGATTCCGAGTCTGATTCTGATGGATGAAAAAGAAAAGTAATGAGGGGCGACGCCGACGTCCGCAATCTGATGATCGGACGACCACTGGCGCCTCTAGCGGCGCGAAGACCAAAGCTCGCGCGGCCGGCTTGCATGGCTGCACGCAGGCATGGCGGTAGTAATTCCTGCCGTGCGCCATCTGGCAGCGGCGGGGCCGTAACAATTACATTACACAAAAATACCTCTAATTGTTTTATTATTAGCAAGTGACATTCATCCTTATGATGTACGCAATGACGCGGTCGACTATAGCTATGGATTGGTAGCGTGTCCAAAAAACTGGCAGCATTGCGACGTTGGATGCTAGTACTTTTAGCAAAGTATAAGCCAGCTTTTTGCTGAACCTCACGACCCGACGACGGTTTTTTTATTTTTTTATTTTATTCAAAAGGAACAACAAACAACTACAATATAAAACGTAGGAACAAGAAATACACAAAACTTATAGACAATATTGCAGCCCACAACGCTGTTCGCAGATTTACTATAGGATACAATACAGTGAAAATAATCGCTAGGGTTACAAATACAATTTTTAATTTTATTCTAAATTATTAAATTAACTATCGTGTTTAAGTTAAAGAGGTATTCGTTTATAACAAAAAATAACAAGAAAAGTAACAAGAAATGGTACAAAAAATAAAAATATTCAAGAAAACTCTAGTCAAACACTTTGTGTGGCTCATACATTTCCACCTTATTTTCTTTGAAGGATTATATTCATTTAACAATTTTATTATCCTACTAAACATCTCTGCTTACCTTTTCGGGAAATACAGTGATATGATATTATTACGTTATTATTTGAGAACCCCTGACAAATAGAAATGAATTGTATTCAACATAACAACTGAAGCAAAAATTCAATAAACACCCGTTTTAAAGACTGACGATAAACAAGTTATTAAAGAATACACATAATGCACGTTTGTTTGCTTACAATTTAAATATAACTATAGCTAGAATTGATTATTATTTTGATAACACTATGATGATATACGTTTTTTAATTCATGAAACTACATGGATTTCATGTGAATCGATGCAGTTTCTGCCTATCCACAAGAGTAAAAGGCGTAGGTTCGGGACAGGTGTAACCATTTTTTTATTTTTTATTTTCATTTTTTTTTTCTCTTCTCAGTTTTAATGATGGTCTGGAATTTTGAGTCGTTGAGCTCCTTAAGTCTTGAGTTGAGCTGCACGATTACTGACAAATGCTTGCACTGATTGGACAGGTCCACTCAATCTTGTGTGGTTCTTTCCTCAAAAGACCATTTCAGACACGGATCTGCATGGTTCTCATATGATTTGACCAAGATTATGTCTGGACTTTAAAAGAGTCTTTGACTACCCCTGAGAAGAAATGGCGAAACAAACTCAGGGGGAGTTTGTTTCGCCATTTCTTCTCAGGGGTAGTCAGATAGGAAATGTCGACTACATCTAGCTTATTTTTTTAATATGACGTGTAAAAGTGATTCCGATATCCTATTTACAGAATAAACGTTTTCATTTCATTTGAAGATTACCAATTCAAGTACGAGTACATCGTCTTGACATATTTTTTTTTTTTTTATATTAGGATATTTATTTATTTTTTCACAACTAATTATTTACACTAGGTACTAACGAAAAAAAAATACAACATAAAAAAAATAAGACACTTAAGCGTCGAAGTACTCGTCCGCATCGCTGTCATCCGGAAACGTGCCCAGAAGACTGGCAGCATTACCACGTTGAATGGCAATGCTAATTCTTTGGCCAAAGAACGAGCCAGCCTTGACATAATTATGATTATCTGAACCAAATACTGTAAACCAATTTTTTTAAGAGTAACTATGCTATGAGTAATTATCTATCTTGTCAATTTTCCTCGATACAAAACTCTTGCCCTAGATTAAATATAATACTTGTTGTGTGTCTTTTGATGCTCTAATTGGATTAAACGAATTGACTTTGACTTTAACATCTGCTAAGATGCGCTAAGAAGGTATAACTTTACACAATGATAATTCAGAAACAAAGAAGAAATAATAAGCTTCATGATTTGTTGCTCATCCTTAAGGCTGACAAGTGGCCAATGATAAAAGCAGGCTTGTCTTAAACAAACAAATTGCCAAATCTATATACTTTGTGATAGCGGAAAAAATATATGTTATTATAGAACATATTTCTCAGAACTTGGTTGTTACCAAAACACGTTTAGAAAAAAAAATCTCGATACAAATTAACGGTAAACTAACCCTTTACTTCGAGTTTCAATCCAAAATATTTGTATTAAATATCAACGTAATCATAATTGAATGCAGAACTTCGTTGTTTTTTATTTTCGATTACTCAACTAATTTTTGAGTAAATAGATAATTGCTTCATATAATATTTTGCAATAAATTACAAGCGTTGTGTCATCGCGCTTCTCTTTCTTTTGTATGCAGTCTGACAGTGACTGCTGTTTAGCTGTTGTCAGTGTCTTAAACAAGACATTTCATCCATTTTCAATACTCAAAAAAGGAGCGATACTGATCTATTTGTCGCGTATCTGCTGACGACTCTCAGTAGATTATTATTAACTATGAAATGGGAAATTTTCTAGAGATATGAGGAATAGGGTATAAAGTTCACTCATCCTCCATAGAAAAGGGAGGATCCTCCGACCAGACGGGTGTTGTGTCTGGTGGGCTGGCGGGGATTGATGTCAGCACGTTGTATATAATGCTACTGGACAGGAATCCCTGCTTGCGCGATGCAGCATTTTGAATAACCTCAGTGTGATTCGTAGTTCGTATGTGGCGGTGTAGATTCTGCCACAATTTCATGTTATTTAGAACTTCAATTTGTACGATATCGTCATGCTTCATAAACTACGTTCTAGTAGATTTCCTTTATTGCGTGATACGGTAATAATTATGTGACGTAGAATAGGGCGATCTAATCATATAATACGCGATATATTTTTAAACGCTCTACGGCACGGTTGGCGCAGTGGTTAAGCGATTGACTGCTGCGCTGTGTCGCGGGTTCGATTACCGCACGGAACAAATATTTTTATGACCTACAAGTAGTTATTCCGGGTCTGGCTGTTTGTGTATGTGAGTTTATATGTTTGTTAACACACTCATGATACAGGAGAAATTCCTAGTATGGGGACAAGTTAAAACAAAATTGATTTTGTGTTTTGTGCTATTTCTATTGTGTGCAACAAATATAAAAAAAAAACAAAGAGACATTGTTCTACTTATACCATTGTTATAGATACAGATAAGAAGATTGATGTCATTGATTTAATTAAATAACAAAGTGATGAGCGAACCTTTTGTAATTTAAATACAGTTTTTACTTCAGTATTTATTCATTATTTTCCTCTCAGTGGTTTTCAAATACACCGCGTTTTAAATATTTAATCGTTTATCTGTAGGTAGTACATTATATAGAAGAAATATATATACAGGGTTATTGCTTAAGTGTCGGCAATCTGTTAAGGGGATGTAGGATAGGTCATTTGCAACAAAATACTCCTGATAACCCCTATGTAAATGTCAACCATTTTCGAGTAATTTGACATTTCATATTTTATGGAAGATATCTGCGGTATACAACTTTGAAAATTTATGAAAAAAAAACCAATGCTTGAGATATTTTTTTATTATTATTACCTGCTTGCTAACACGTCAATACATAATAATCAACCATAAAATGACAATTACCCGTAATAGTTTTTCAATAAGAGCTACAGATCGTTACAATTTTCATAACTTTGAGCAGGTTTTTTGACTAAAGTCGATTTCTGCAAAAAAAAACACCAAAATACTTTATCGGCAGAGCAATAAAAAAAAAAAACTTCTCATCTATCCAATGAGATACAATAAGATACCAGAAATTAAAAATTAGTTGTACAAACTTATTTAATTAAGATTAAGGAAAAAATATCTTCACATCAAATTACAATATTATTTCAAGTTAAGGCTAAGCAATGAGTTACAATAAAGCTTACAGTTTATTTCCAAAATATGAAGCTCTTAGAACAACGTTCAACAAAATAATCGGTTGCATCAGAGTTCAAAGAATGTAATTTTTTTATCCTTTGTGTGAAATTGCATCGATCAGTCCACTCGGGTCCACTCGGAGAGACCAAAGGGCTCCACCACAACGATGTTTTTCTTTAAACGTGTGGATGGGTATAATAAATGAAATAATTTAGTTGGCCCACATTTGGTTGGTCCCTTAATGGATTGCGACATAATAGGTAACCAATAACCCTGTATAGGTAGGTGTTAACTAGGATAAGTCAAGCTTGATTATAGATGATACTATTTAATGTTATAATTGTTATTTGATTGATTCAATAATAATTATTATTACTAAATAAACTCTTCCTGTTGATTATGGATGCTCTGACGTCGGGCATACAGGAAGAGGCACCCTGGTGTATGCTATTTGCCGATGACATTATTCTTGTCGGTGAAGACGGAGATTGGAGAAATGACAACAAAAGCTGGAGAATGTTGGCTTGAAACTCAGCAGAACTGATATCCAGAGCAGATTGGAGAAATGGCAACAAAAGCTGGAGAATGTATTGGCTTGAAACTCAGCAGAACGAGAACTGAATATATTATGTTCTGCGATTTTGGCGATTTCTCCAGTTCTCGAGCCATAGAGCTTGATGGCGCGCTTTTTCCAGTCTGCTACGACTTTCGGTATCTCGGTTCACTTGTGCAAAGTGATGGCGAAGTAGATCGGACGGTTAAGCACAGAATTAACACTGGATGGATGAAATGGCGGCAGCTGGTCACGGGAACAATCTGCAACTGCATTCCCCTTAAACTTAAGGGGAAGATATATAGAACAATGGTAAAAACCTGCTGTCTTGTATGGAGCCGAATGTTGGGACACAAAGGGGATGAAAGAAAGGCAATTGTAGGTAGCTGAGATGAGAATGCTAAGAGGGATGTGTGGTGTGACACGAATGGTTAGAATAAGAAATGATAAGACGATGAAGTAATAAGAGGAAGTCTGAAAGTGGCACCAGTGACTGAAAAGTTGTGCGGAAATCGGTTGTCATGGAATGTGCATGTGATGCGAAGGAATGAGGAAAATGGCAATGGCAATAAATATAGAGGAACGCCAAAGAAACGATGGATGGACTGGGTGAAAGATGATATGGCTAGAAAGGGAGTGACTGTCCAGATGACGACTAATAGAGAAGTATGGAAGAAAGGGACATGTTGCGCCGACCACAAATAAATTGGGATAAGGGCAGGAGAACGATGATGAAGTAGTTCAGAGCCCCGGGTAGATTTGTAGCCCAAAAAAAAAACAACTTCAATAAATATGCACATCCGTGTTGCATTGTAGCGATAAAACTTCGTGTTCAATCTACGACGAACTATACTGAGAACATTGTTTCGCAGTTTCGCATTCGAGTTCACCTGAATGATTCGCGATGTGCCAAATTGCTAGTCTGGACAAGCAATTAATCACGTGTCGTGACACCGCAAATCTTCGCTTTATCGCGACAATGTGGACGTAGCATTAGTGCGTTCTTCTTCTTCAGCTCATGACGATGACTTATATTTTGTCCAACCCGTGCATAGCGGCTTGGACAGTTCTGACGTTTGCCACCTTAGTCTGTTGAAAAAGGGGCTTATATTATATTTTCACACAAAATTGATCAATAGGTATATATTATATTATATTATATATTATAGCATATATATTATATAGTATAGTATATAATTATGTTATATTATCATTTTTACAGGTGGATTATATCTTCGTATTTGCTACTTATTATGCTACAGATACATTGTCACGATAAGGCGAACTACACTTCGCGCCGTGTCTCTCGCACACCGCTCGACATCTTGTCAGTTAAACAGAGAGCGCGCGAAGTGTAGTTCTCTTTATCGCAACAATGTAGCCGTAGCATTAAATAATATGTTATCATCTGGCGATAAATAAATTTTTAATAAAGCATACCATATTTGAGAACCACAGGCTGAACAGATCAATGATATCATTCTGTCGCTAAAAATAATAATGAAATTGAGTATATAATATTCAATAAAGCTGTTGTATCACCATTATGTAACTAGGCTTACATCTATGTATCTCAGTCGTAACAAAATGAAGTCTTGTTTAAAATATTTTGTATTATTATTCTGCCTGAATTTTATTGGTAAGATTTTCAATTTATAAAGCGATTTTGACTTTACTCATTTTTAGGTTTCCGTACCCAAAGGGTAAAACGGGAACCATATTACTAAGGCTCCGCCGTCTGTCTGTCTGTCTGTCACCATGCTGTATCTCGTGAACCGTGATAGTTAAATAGTTGAAATTTTCACAGATGATGTATTTGTTTATTATGTTGCCGCTATAACAAAAAATACTAAAAAACAGAATATAATAAATATTTAAGGGGGCTCCCATACAACAAACGTGATTTTTTTGCTCGTTTTTGCTCGATATTGATAACGGTAACAGGTAGACGCTTGAAATTTTCACAGAATATTTAGTTATAAATATTCATTTTAAAAATAAATAATTTAATTAAAATAAAACAAATATTTAAGGGGGGCTCCCATACAACAAACGTGATTTTTTTGCCATTTTTATAGATAAATGGTACGGAACCCTTCGTGCGCGAGTCCGACTCGCACTTGGCCGGTTTTTTCACCGGTACGACGCCGACGGTTATAAAAAAGTATAATTTCAAATAATCTTACATGTTTTTTTTTTCGAGGTGCCGTTTTGCACCAAGATGGTTATTCTACGGCTATATTGTCGCGCGAACTGCACTTCGCGCGCTCTCTTTTTTACCTACAGCGGGATGTCGAGCAGTGTGCAAGAGAGAGCGTGCGAACTGTAGTTTGCATTATCGCGACAATGTAGCTATAGCATAAGGCAACCATTGTTGGATTATATCAAAGAGTGTGTCTTAGTGGTGTTTGATTAAACCTAATCTATCTAGCATTAAATTTATTTGAGCTATTTTTTAATCAGAGTCCCTTATTAGATTTTTTTGTTGTTGATTTTCCTGTATTGTCCCAGTGCTGGGCATAGGTCTCCTCCATACCTTTCCAATATGCTTTGTATTTTACCTTCTCTAGCTAATCGGTCAGCAACGAGTCCAAATCGTCACGCCAGCGTTTCAGTAACAATGCCCGTCTTCAGATACCCATTATGTGACGATCCTGGCCCATCTGCCCAGATGTATCCTGGGTAACCCGTCCAGTCCTTTTTCAGCCTCGCAGAATTATCGCTAACATAGGAGAAGCCTGTCTTGGAACGTATTATGGCGTTGCGAATTTGGTTGGTGAATTGATATTTTACTATTTTTTTTCAACATTATTTTACTTGTATTTTTAGAGGGATCGTTCAGATGTGACTACAAATACAGTTCAGCAGCCAAAGGATGGTTCAAACACTTTGTTGTACCAGCGACTTGGTTCGATGCCCGTCTTCGATGCACACTGGAAGGTAAGCTCTTTTAACCAGGAATATAAGCTGTCGCAATAATTTCAACATAATGTTTTTGTACAAATCCAACTTTAGTCTACAAATCAATATTTGGTCCAGCTAAAATATTGCTCTGAGTAGACACTTAACATTAAATTAAATAATCAATCAGCCAATCATCATCATCAGTCAGTATCAGTCATCATTTAATTAATCAGCCTGTAATGTTCCACTGCTAAGATACAGGCCTCCTCTCTATGAGAGGGAGTGGGCCGTAATTCACCACGCGGGCCCAGTCCGGGATAAAATATCGCCACTTAAAAAAATAAAATATAAAATATTCTGCTGAAAAAATGTCTTACTTCGAAACATTAAATATTTAGGAATCTTAAAAAGTATTAAAGTTCATGATGACTAAGCCCTGTCAATTTCAGTTCAATAATCAGGTCGTTCATCTATTATGACGTTTTAATGCTATCATGATTCCAGTGCAAGAGAGAGATGGAGCTATACATGACCGCTAGCACCTTCCCTTTTTCGGTCTGGAATCATAATGGCATATATACTTCATGATACGGCCCCAGGACGTCTTAATAACTGGGGCTCAAGTCTGCTATTACAATAGTGTCAGAATGGTCGAACATTGATTTCATAATTGTTGATTTTGACAAGTTTGGTAATCTACTATTATAATGGCGTCATTATGACTTTCCAATGGTCGGCCACTGACACTACATTGAAAGAAATTGCATATATTGGTAATCTCGTACATAATGACAAATGAATGACATTTCTACTAATGAGTTTTATAATAATGGCAATACGACAATGCCATTATAATGACACAATTATATTACGAGAACATTGACCGACCAATGATCGACCATTATGAATTGACCAGATTACGAACTTTTTGCAAAATGACAATGGGGTCGTGTTGGAATGACTGAATTTATAAAAATAGCAGACTTGAGCCCCTGGGCCATAACGTCGTGATGGTATTTGATTTTATAATTAAATAATTATTTTTTAATTAAGTCCGAAAGTCTGACTACCAGTCTTACCAAGGGATATCGTATTTCCCATTAACTGGGTTGTGGAGTCAGATATGCAGTCGCTCCATGTAAAATACCGGTATTCTGCTGCATCCGGTTAGACTGGAAGCTGACCCTAACAAAGTTGGGAAAAGGCTAGGTAGATAACGATGATATTTTTAATTCTTTTTATATATTTTTTTTATTCTTAAATCAGGTGCTGCTCTAGTTTCTCCTACTACACTGGAACTAAAATCTGAAATGATGCACATCATAGAGGCCTCCACATTAAAACAAGAAATATTTACGGGGATTCATGCCACTCTCTCTCAAGGAGATTATCATACCGTTGAAGGTTAGTCAATCAGTATAATTACAGTTATTTTAAGCTTTCATTCAGACACAAAAACATAAAAATCTACATAATTTAAACCAACCAGCGTCAGACAGCATCTGTCTGGCATTAATGCTGAAAGGAACCTTTTTGGCGCAGCCGTGAGGTATCATACAACATTATTATATTGTTGTTAAAACATTATTTTCACTTTTTATTTTATTATTTGTGTTTCAAGAACTGTATCCAAATAAACTTTATTATTTCTTTTTTTTCTAATTTTGACTCAGTAAATAGCGAGTAGACATCAACAACCCGAGGGCCTAGCTAAGTGACAATTGCTTTCAAGTTGTATCGTATCTCTGCAATGTCTTTCAACAGACTTGACTTATGCTTTTCGGTAGCTTGTGTCAATTCAATTCTTTTCGACTTTTCCATCATGTTGTCACTTTGTCTGGGCCCACTCGTCCGTTTACCCAGCTTTGGGGGTCCTCCATGTTTTATCTACTTTATTCGTCAAATCAAAGTCAAACTCAAATTATTTATTTTAAATAAATAATAAATAAAAGGCACTTTCAAACATCAAAATTTTCAAAAAAATTGAATAGATTCTAGTCGCCCCTTCCAAAAGGTAGTTTCGCATGCAGAAGAAATTCCATCATTACTCTACTGACAGTAAAATAATAAATTATATAATTTAAAACAGCAACCAGTCCAGATATTGTCTAGACTGTAGAGTCTAGATTGACCTACGGAGCAGGACCAGCGTGTTTCCAAACAATCTTTTTTTAATATAATCATCTTATTTGTAATATGCCTGTTTAAAACATGTACTTTTAATTTATGATTAATTCTAATTGGAATATATCACTTATATTATTGTTATTTTGTATAGTATTGGTGTTGTAACATTAAACACAGTACCCCATCAAAGATGAACTTTAGATAATCTGAAAAATGGCAGATAGCAATTTTATATTTATTTCTAGTATGAAAATTATGTCTCTCACGTAATATTTAATTAAAAATCATGTAGATTTTTTTTTACATACACAATATTTTTTTTAATGAATTTGCATGGTACCGTCATAAAATCATAATATTAATATTTTTAAATAGTTCATATTCATATTCATATATTTATTTGCATTCCATAATGTCTAAGTAAAGGTGGTACAATGGCTTAAAACTAAAGTACAATTACGAACCTTGTAGGGCACAGCAAAAGGTATAATAAAATTAGTTCTTAAAATAAAATAAAATTAAGAAACAATTAGCAATCAACAATTTTTGAATAGATTATTAACATTAATTAAATAAATATAAACTTTACTTTATTGAGATCAGTCATAGGTTGTACAATAACATTTAACATATTATAATATTTATCTATGTATGTGTCTGTTTCTGTGTCTGACGACTAACTTGTGTTGTCAGTTTGTGTTAAATCATTTTTTTTTGTCATGTATGTATTCGTTTATTGTGTAGTATGCTTTTTGAATTAATATTTGCTTGAGCTTATTTATAAATGTCGTGTCGCTGGTTTGGTATTTTAATGCATCTGGTATTTTATTAAATATTTTTATGGACGTAGAGAGAGATTCGCGGCGACGTAGATTATGAATGGGTTTGATAGCTCTCTATTGCAAAATTAAGATGGATTCTATGTCATAAATATAGTTATTCACGTCAAGATTTTGTGCAATGCTCATAATACTATTTATGTGACTTAATATAGAGATTAATACAGACTTACAAATTACAGGTACACCGCTGGCTAAAATTCCAGTATCTTGGGCTGAAAATGAGCCAGATAATAAGGAAAACAAAGAAAGCTGTATCACTTTTAATGGTAATGGAGAATTAGCTGATCGTCCGTGTGAAGAGACTCGACCTTACATCTGTTACCGCTCCGAGGACCCTCAAGTAGAAGTCAATGAATGCGGCACTGTAGATCCAGGTAAAGAATAATTATAAACTCAAACTCAAAGCATTTATTTTAATTAAACCAATTACAGGCACTTTTGAATTGTCAAGGCGTTGGTCAGTCAGAAAGATGAAGCTAGTTGCCCATTCCAAAGCGTAGTAGGTTCCTATAGAGAACAATGGACCAGAACTCACCACAGTCACTCGTAGGGAAAGGCTCACAGGCTATTCTTTTGAATTTACTACAGGTTTTTGCTACAGATATAGTCGAGCATAAAATTGCTTAACTTTGACAACAAATTCCAGTAAATAAAAATGTTGAAACAAAAAAAAAAAACAAAAAATATATATATAAAACATTAATACAATAAAATGACAAGATCTAACTGTCACATGTTTTGTAAGCCAAAATTGGAACCAACGCCGCCATCTTGTTTTTTGAAGTGACATTTCACAATGTCATTCGAGCACCAAAAGATCCTTGTAGCATTGTTGGTACTTAATATGTTATGACTTGCAAATGAAGACGTTCAACTTTAGGGTGGAAAATAGCAATAAATAATAATAAATTGTAATAGTATAGCAATTCTGTGGTCGCCTAAACGTTATTACTTAATTTTTGAAGTGAAAACTTGTGTAGGCGCGATGAGTGATTTTTGATTGGGGAAAATCTTATGGGTTCGCGTCACCGACTTGCTGTTAACAGTAAATCTGTAGCTATGAGTAATGCCTTGGCCAGCAGGGAATGCATATATTATTTATTTAATTAAATAAACAACTTTAATTTACAAATTATGAAACTTTTATTTTTGATAGTAGGTACAATTAATTTTCTTTCTATTCTGAAAAATATTTACATAATATATACGCTAACAGACTTAAAATAATAATATGTACCTAGATATAAAAAAGGAGGAGGACAGAACATAGGGCATCAAAAAAAATCCTCCGCATCGCTGTCAACAGGAAAAGTGCCCAAAAGGCTAGCAGCCTTAATTTGATTTACATTATGTAACTATTATTACATAGTTTTAAATTTTCACTTTTGTCGGCAGTCCTCATGACTGCCTGTTTTTTTATATACAGCGGAGAATTTAAATTAATCAAAATACAAATGACTCAGGAGCAAGGTTTCATTCATTTATTACTTTATTAATCGAACACGGCCATCAACCGTAGGATGTTGTTCATAGGATTGAGACTATGATAATGATTCCTGATACGTAAAACTCAGCCTTGTCTGCATAGGCACCGGGATCGGGGTGAGAGAGGGTGCAATTGCACCTCCCTGACTTCAAAATAAAATATAGATGTAAAAATATTCAAAACTATAAACAAATACAATAATAGAGAATTAACTTAACCTATTCGAAGCGAGGTCCTAAAATGTTCCTCTCAATTCTAAAGCTTCTGTGCATTAGTCGACAAAGTACAGAACTCCTACTTCCGAAAATCTAATCAACCCTTGGGGAGTGCTAAAATTATCGAGCTTGCTTCGCTCGCTCTTGCATCCTACTCTATCTTAACTCTTACGCATATTTGCATAAATCGACACCTTTCTGTATGAATGGACAAAATAAAAAAAAAATCAACCGACTTTGTAGTGTTTTTTTTGGAAGTCGGTTGATTTTTTTTTTGTGTAAATTTTTTATTTTTCACTTTTTAGTGGGTCAGTTTGTAATTTATCTGATTAACAATAGCCTAATGTCAAATGCTCATCACCTTTTACAAAATATTGGTATTCCCGATGCAGGGGCGTTAATTGTTGAGGAGTTCTCCTGGTAAGAACTAGGAGAACTGATGGTGACTTTACCATATGCATTTTGACGAGCATAAATTGCTTATCAACCATATTAAAGTGCCTAATCGAATCGCAACGGTGAAATACTTACTATAAGTAGTTCCGGTGGCCATCTGTGGTCTTCATCATCAGTTCTACTTCACCAAATGATGCTTTTCGAGAGCAAATGGACGAGTTACTATAAAAAATACTCAAATCGCTATAGGTATGCCTATAAAATTTGAGGATTTCCCTCGATTTCCATGGGATCCCATCATCAGATTCTGATTTGGTGACAATGGGACGACCTCGGGAGCATACCCTTCCAAACAAAAAAAGAATTTTCAAAATCCGTCCACAATTGACGGAGTAATCGGTGAACATACATAAAAAAAAAAAAAAAAACATACAGCCGAACATATAACCTCCTACTTTTTGGAAGTCGGTTAAAAACCTATCCCATTGGAGGCGGACGCAAAATTATCGATCTCGCTTCGCCCGCTCTTGCATCCTACTTTCTCTTAATTGCTTTCCTGTATATAATATTTTGATAAAGTTACTCCTTGTATGAATTGACAAACGGTAATCTAACGTATCCGCGGTGTTTTGCAAAAATGATCCAACTTTGTGGAGCTGAAGATGCACCCTCCTAAAAATAAACTTGCCGGCGCCCAAGCCTGTTTGGGAACCTTAAACAAAACTTGCAAGACCAGGGGGCCGATCGCGCTAATTTTGAACGTTAATACCACAACCAAAAACGTTACGTTAGACACATTTCGTATCGCGATAATCATTTCAACGGAAACGATTTAGCTTTACTTTGGAAGTTACGTTGGAGGAACGATCGATCGAACAATACTCTCACAAAAAATAGCGCGATACCGTTTCTTACATCAGCTAAACCAAAACCAAAAACGTTCCGTTCGAATGGTAATTACGTTGAGAAATAGCGCGATCGGCCCCCTGGTATTTTATGAGTATCTTCATCTTTTTTTTTTCAGAATACAACTTGGATAAAAGAACTAACAAATGCTACAAGTTCCACATAGTACCACGAAACTTCTCTCGCGCCTCCATGGCATGTACAGCTGAAGGCGGCCATCTTGCTATTATAAACAGTGCAGTCGAAGCTAAAATTCTCAGTGAAATATTCTCTAAAATTGCTAGAAGTGACATGCTGGGAATGGCACCAACTTGGAAGGAAGTAGCTTTCATCGGCTTCTTCGATTGGGGTGAACGTGGGGATTGGAGGACAATTCATGGTAATTTATGTTTTGTTGCACCTTATAAATATAACCCTCCGTCCTTCCCAGACGTAGGGTATCCATGAGGATTTCCTCACGGAAAAAAAAAGAAAAAGGAAAGATGATAAACATTAGGCCTGATGTTTCCAACGTCAGATCTGTGGTATGAAAATTATGTTTGACAGTGTTTCTTTGGAAAAACTGTCATAAAATTAATATTATTCCTTGGATAAAAATAACAAGCGGTTGGAAAAATCTGCCCTCAAATACACCTTTGCAGTAACACCTACTCAATAAGGGTTTTCTGAAATGACGTTTGCTAGGTGGCATCACTGAGACTTCAGGTCCGGACACCTGTCAAAAGTGTCAAATTGCCTATATTTTCTTTAATCGTCACTGAATGATGAACGAATGAATGAAACGAATGATGAACGTCATCAATATTTTATATTCATTTTAGAAATGGAATGCCTCTTGTTAAAGTGGTGCCAACTAATCGCGTGATTTTTTATAAAAACCCTCATTGATTGAGTGAGTAGCCAGAATGTCACACCACTAATATTTCAATGGTGATTCAAACACGACATAACTTAGTAATGCATTATTAATTAGTTTGTGATTTCTTGCGTCGTGTATGGACCCCCATTGAAATACCAGTCCTGTGATATTCTGGCTACTCATCGGTGATTTGAGATTGTAACTGGTTACTTTGGAGTATCGTCGTGGACGGCCTTAGAGTAAACTTTACAGTCAGCGGAGCCTTCTAATCTTTTGTCACACAAACTTAAAAACGGCATTACTTTTTCCCTTTCAGGTCAATCTCTGTCAGAAGCAGGCTTCAGCAAATTTGATCGAACGGAGCCAAACAATTTAACACCAGGTGAATACTGTGGTTCCATTTATCGCTCGGGGCTCCTGAACGACTTGTGGTGTGACAAAGCCTTTACATTTATCTGTGAGAAGAATCCAGATTATCCTGCCGTTTGTAACGTCAATTAAACATAATATTAACCAATTGAGGAGCGCGCGCGCGCGAGGAACAAATTCACAGTGCGGATAAGAATAATTAATATAAATGCTTAAAATAAATATTTAATTTAAATTGTGTTTTAAATTATTTCCTTAATTTTGTAACTAAAAACGAAAAGACAAAATGTGACAACAAAGATTATATTTATTTGCTAAAGACACCCACGTTCAAAATGCATGCATGAACAATCACTAATAAAAAACATCACTGGGTGACAAACAAAATGAACACAGTAATAACGACGTTACAGTGAAATTTTATCATTACTAGAATTCATTTGACAACATACCCCTATTACTGTGTACCGTACCGTACTTTCGAAAACTTTAATTTAACTAGCTATAAAACATTGAAGATAGTGATGTATTGCTTTAAAATATCGATATTGTTGTTAACAATTCTATCAATCAATCAACTTAGCCTATCGCAGTCCATATGCCTCTTATTTAAGCAAAATATACATTTATACACTAAAAACAGTGCTATTCACAATATTAACACCAGAAATAACGACAAATTACGTGCTCCATTTCACCGGCTTCATAAGGTTTATCTCATTTCTTGGACTTGGTATATAACTTTTTATAACAAGCTACCCTCTTCTTTGCTAGATTTGCCTTTTAATGCGTTTTAAGTTAAAGTTAAATCCAACCTTTGTTCAAAGGCATACTATTCTATCAACGACTACTTAAACGATAAGAATAGTTGGTTGCTGTGATTCATTTCAGCCGAAAGACGTCCACTCCTGGACATAGGCCTCCCCCAAGCACCGCCACTTCGACCGGTTCTGTGATTAACTCAAGATTGGTTCATGTTCTTTCTCCAGAATTAGCGTACCTACTGACAGGTTATATGAGTTCATATAATTGTTTATTTTATTTGACTGTCATAAGTCAATTTATTTTTATTTACTAGTGACATAATCTGCTCATTACAATATTATTTTTTATGAGTTGTATTGCAATAAGTCGTTAGCTAGCGACCTCGACTATTGATCATATTATTGCCAGAGCAACCGGCAGCAAGTTCGTCGTGCTCCCTTAGATGTCACTGCTTGCGGTAGCGTAGGGGGTCGGGTTGCCTCCTTCCCTCAAATATGGCGAGGGGGGTGATAGCTGATCATTGCGTTATGCTCGTGGACGGGTGCTGCTTGTGGTGACTGGTCGTCTTGCTGACCATGGTTTTATTATTGTTATTAATGATTAACTGTTTTTTATTTTACTATGATGGTGCTAGTTTATCATTTGTGACTTTGAGTTACAGCTATAGCTTTAAGTAACGTTTTTTTTTTAGTTAAAATTTTTTATTTCTTCTAGCGTATAGTTTTAGACTATTTTATTTTGTTGGTATGATTGCGTGTGCTAGCTAACATATGGCAAATAATTTAATTTAATATTTTGTGTTGCGTCATGCAAATTATTTTATATTCTATTGTATACAATCAAGTTTTCTAACTGAACAGACAGCTGTGCTGCTGAGGAGTTTGTTGGGCCACTTCTTCTTCCCAGTAAAAGCACTAGGAAGTGGTGAAAGGTGGGTTTTTTGGGGACTGTCTTATGTAATTTTTGACGTTCGAAAAGTGCTGATTCTCAGCCTAGTTTGATTATATGACTTTTGATTTTGATTTTGGCCTCTCCCAAGCTGCGCCACTACACCCTGTTCAATCGTCGACTCGTCTCCTCTACCGGCCATCGGTCCTTTCACAAACAATTCTATGAAAGTTACTTTTTACTAAACAGGTTTAACAAAAAAAAAAAAAATAACTTCATAATTTTCTCAACTGTCCTATAGAAGCTTGAAGCGCTAAAATCTGAATAGAAAAGCCACAAAATTGAATTTATTAAACACTTAAAATATTTCATCCCGAAATTATCCTTCCCTTACCTATAAGTAATAATATTTCTCTTTGCCATTTGATTTCAATATTTATCGGAGAGCGGCACAAAGTGAGTACTTGCTTAGCACTCCATCTCCGTGACAACCATTTCATAATGAGCTATTTCGAGATCGAGTATTGTCGGTAAAACAACCTTATTGAACTACGTCAGATCAGCAAGGCAATCAATAAGTCAGCGATGGCTGAGCGATAGTGCCGTCATCATCTCGATTCGCTGGTACGGAATCCATAGTGCAGGTTTACGGAAAACCTTTTATATTTGATATCTTTTATATTTTAGGGGGGCGGGGAGGGGGAGGGGGTGGAGATACCCCTTGCATTGGAAAAGCTTAGGAAACGCATACTTTTTTATGATTTTTTTTTAAATCTTAAGATGAGGTTTTATTTTGTTAGATTTTAAGATATCATCTACCTGATATATAGGGTGAGGGAGTTGGGGGGAGAGAGGAGACCCCGCTGTACCACTAGACGTGGTCATTGTCAACGGAGCCCCGCATTGCGGGCATACACGTTCACGCACTATTTTCTTAGTTCGGGCAAACGGACAGTTCGGCGATAGGAGATGTGGAAGTCTGCATCCGTTCGTTGCCCTCACAAGACTGACTCGTCTTGCAGTCACTTCCCTTATCACGAATTCACGACTCTGCTCACGTGCCTCCCCCCTCTATCGGGCGCGTCACGGCGTTTAGCCTCACCCTTACTACAGTAATCAATTGAGAGACTAGTATCGCTCAACTTTCTGCGACAAATAATTATATTTTTCTAACACCTGTTACAAAAGCGTGTTATGTTTTGTATTTAAAGTTCGGTTGAAAATAATAGTATCAAAACAAAACAAAAAGATAACCGATAATAAAAACAAAAATCTTTATTTTATCCAACAGTTTCAATTGTCAATTTAAATTGAGTTAAAAATAAATCAAATGAAAGGGCTAATCTTTCAATATGCGTACAAACTTAAATTTGCGGTTGGAATATATGAGTGAACATTGTTTTTTCAACTACAATGTTAAGTTTGTTCTTAGGATAAATTACCGCTATTTAAAATATTGGTGAAGTTAGTGTGGGGAAAATGTTTTGTAGAATTATTGACTCGATCAGCACCATTTTAAGAAAAACTAAATTTTTTATGACCAGACTAAAACATAACCTGAGGAATAAACATTTTCCTTCGGTTTTCGACCTACGTGAGGCCAGTCCACCTACCATCCAAAACCCTTCTTAACAGGCTTTTCTAACAAAAATATTAATCGATAAATTTCAACACGAGAATCCCATACCTATTATACGTCGTATAACAGGCTAATGATAAGTGTCGTCTACAATTTCGACGTCGAATCGACGAACCATATCGACAGTGGAACGCACTGTTTTTCGATACTTCGCGCGAGTAACCGCCGCGAGTTTCGTACATCGCGTACCTTGGAGTTTGTCGATATTTAAAATAGTATCGTGTTTCGATAAATAATAAATGTGAGTGTCCTTCACTAAATTGGTAAGTGATCTTATTTTTATTTAATAGATAATGTGTTGCTATTTTTATGTTACGTAAGTGGAATTTCCTAGTCAAATCAAACGTAGTTTGTCATCTTACACCGTCTGTGAATGTTAATGATTAATTAGTATTACTTCATTAAATTTAGTAATCAAAATAATTAAGATAATGTTGAGATATTTTTACAATTTTCTATTGTCGAATTTTTGATGTAATAGTGATTTGACAGAAAATAAACTACTTATGTACTTGTAGAACGTTGTTTGTCAACTTACAATCAATTATTACTTTGCAAACATGGGTAATTAGTACATAGATGTTTAATTATAAAAGTTGTCTATGTTCTACCGTCAGATGGGCATGCAAAACATTTATTTAATTTACACTATTATTTTTTATCTGAATATTTAATATTGTTAACTTTGTTTTAGAATATCATTTAGCTTTGATAGCTTGAAATTTAATTTTAACAAAAATTCAGTTTAAAAAAATTTATAAAATTCAGCTAAATTGTAATTTTGTATACTATTTGATATCTGTACGCCGTTATCAGCAAAACATCTAAATTTTAGTTATAACACCTATTTTTACACCTAAGTTACCAAATAAAACCTTTGACATTGACGTTGAAAAATCTTAAACAATATTATTCATTCTACAGTAATATGCTTTGATCAATATCAAAGTTTTAATAAAAAGCAATTTATTTCTTTTTTTTTGCACGTGTTTCTAATAAACCTAACATAACAACATGACATGTTGTGACAATGTGACATTTATTTTGACAAACATGCGGATTATCGAATTCAGCGAAAAGTCTATAGGGTAAGGTGGCATTAGACGTAGGGGAAGAGTGTCCTCGTTGTCTCAAGTACTAGTTGTCACAAGTCCAATATTTAATAAAGTAAAAGTATTTAAGGAACGCGAATATTGACAAACTGGAACGCACCCCAGTGCTACCAACATTAGAAAGTGTCATGGCCACTAGTCTCCTGCATCGCCGTGTGTTGTGAAATTTATAAAAATACGTTTGGTGAGTAAATTTTACTCTATACTTTGAACTTAGTTATTGACTATGTTTAGTTATGTATTTATGTTTTTCTCATATATTTTTACTAAGAAAATAGTCAATTTTAATGTAACTTCGAAAAGTGTTTTCATTTGTAAACATTTAGAGGTATTTGTGTGTTTATATTTTTTATCTCTGGTACATGTTGTCTCAATGTTTTTGGGACTAGTTGTCACTGTGACAACAAACCCCGGTAAACATTTAATTATTCTAACAAATATTATATTTTTTGTTTCTTATAGAAAGTATGCCTAGAAATCGCAGAAGACTCACTGATCGTGGCCGGACGAGCGCAGAAGTCATGATGGAGGCGGTGAGTGCTGTGGGTCCCAGCAATTCTATAAGAAGTGTTGCCAAAGATTTTAATATTAACTATAGGACACTCGCAAGATATTATAAAAAATATAAAGATAATGAGAACTCTCATCCGTTATCTGTAGGGTATGTAAAAGTAAGACAAGTTTTCAAAGATGATGAAGAAGAAAACTTGTCAAAATATTTACAAAGAGCTGCAGATATATATTTTGGACTGACTCCTCTTGAAGTTCGTAAATTAGCCTATCAATATGCTGTCGCTTTAGACCGTAAATTTCCTGAAACTTGGGAAAATAATGACATGGCTGGCGAAGAATGGTTGAAAGGCTTCATGCGGTGACATCAAGAGCTAAGCGTTAGAAAACCTGAGGCGACTAGCCTTGCCCGAGCAACTAGCTTCAATTCTCATAATGTTAATTTATTCTTCGATAACCTAGGAAAAGTTTTAGAAAAGTACAAGTTTGAAGGGCAAGATATATGGAATGTGGATGAGACAGGAATTACTACTGTCCAAAAGCCCCAAAAAATTGTTGCTCGAAGAGGCATGAAACAGATAGGCGCCCTGACTTCAGCCGAGCGATGTACTTTGGTAACATTAGCTGTTGCAGTGTCAGCTGCAGGGAATAGCATACCGCCTTTTTTCGTGTTTCCCCGAAAAAATTCAAAGACCATTTTGTTAACAGTGGACCAACAGGATCAACTGGTAGCGCCAATCCATCCGGCTGGATGAACGAAGACTGTTTTTATGTATTTATTCAACAATTTGTGCGATACACTCGCTGCACTTCTGACCGCCCACTGCTCTTATTGTTGGATAACCACGATTCTCACCTATCTATTAAAACATTGGATTATTGCAAGGAACACGGAGTTGTGGTGTTGTCATTCCCGCCTCATTGTTCTCATAAACTGCAACCGTTAGACCGTAGTGTTTATGGACCCTTGAAGAGGTATGTCAATGTTGCTTGTGATGACTGGATCAAAAATCATCCTGGGAAAACAATGACGATTTATGATATTCCTGCTATCGTCAAAATTAGTTTACCACCAGCCATAACTCCCCAGAACATAATGTCTGGCTTTTCTGTGAGTGGCATATGGCCCTATAATCGTAATATCTTCACTGACATAGACTTTGCACCATCTTATGTAACCGATAGGCCTGAAGTTGACCAGGAAATCGATCAGGCTATACAGAGCGAAGACGGTGTTAGTCCAAACGCGGAACATACCCCAGCTTCTTGTAGGACACCCTCCCCAACTCCTGGAACCAGTGCAACTACTCCTCAAACTTTAAATTTACCAACGCCTGAAATTTTACGACCATTTCCGAAAGCTCCAGCTAAGAAAACGACTTCCAATCGAAGAAAAAGGACTACCGCAATTTTGACAGAAGCCTCGGTTAAAAATGCGTTAGCAGAGCAACAAAAAATGAGAAAAACCAAACCAAAGGTACCTACGAAGAAGAAAAATAAGAAACAAAAGCAAGTGAGTAGCGAAGAAGATGACGATTTGGATGATACGTCATGTTTGATATGTTATGAAACCTGGTCAAGCAGCAAGCCCAATGAAGGATGGGTTCAGTGCACAAAATGCAAAATGTGGGTGCATGAAAAATGTGGTGGGAACAAACATTTATTTTATTGCTGCCCAAATTGTGCCTCAGACGATGACAGTGATGTTAACAGTGATCTGTGACAACGAGGACGTTCATCTGAGACAACCTACCCCATGTCGGGGGTAATTTGTCCCACTCGACTTTATTATTTCATTCTCAAATTTTTCGTACAAATTTTGTTATTTTTTAAGATGTAAGAGCAATTAATGAAGGCTGAAATACCAAATATATGATTAATGAAGAAAAATCGGTAGGTACTTTTGTTTTATTTCACTCAATTAAAAATGTTTATTTAAATTTTGAGACAACTAGGAACCTGGGCTTGCGACCACTGGCGGCACGGCACGGCAAGGGAATGCATATGCGACCAATAGGAATATAACTTAATAGTATGACAATCAAATTTCAATGACAATGCCTAAGGACGTCGCGACATGCCTAAGGATGCCCTTTTTTTTTGCGTGGGAAATTATCAAATAACTTCTCCCGCTGGGAGCGGGAGGGCGTGTCAGACTTTTACTGACTAAAACCCACCCGCGTTCCTTCCGTTGTTTGTGTACCAGGGCCCCGATATCCCTCTCGGACAAAGTCGCAACCCTGGCAGGCATTGATCCTAATGGACCCCGTCAGTTGTTGCTGACATCTCTCGGACGGCGAGCAACCCATCGCTCACCGTCCGCAGGCCCGCGCCTACGGTGGCCGGAAATCGGCTTGCGACTCCCGACGCCCGGGGCGTCTCCTGCGGCGACTAGGGGCGCGAGGGCGCGAACCTTGCCTCACCCTCACGCGTTCCGCATCCTCCTTTGCTAGCATTACTGCTTCGCTGTAGGAGTTGACAGCCTCCCATGCACTCTCGCTCCAAACCATGGCCTGAACCAGGGCCGGACGCGAGAGATCGCCACCGCCAATCGCCTCCACGAGGACACGGCGCCGCGGCGGTGCTCCGCCCAAGTCGGGCAGACCTCCACTGTATGCTCCACCGTGTCCTCTGGGCGATTTACACATTGGTAACACTCGGGCGTTTCCTCCCGCTTTATCCTGAACAGGAACCTCCCGAAACAACTGTGTCCGATGAGGACCTGCGGAACATTAAAGGCTGCTATGATGATATCGGCCATACTAGTGAACACACTGTGAAAATTTCAAGTTTCTACCTACTACGGTTCAAAAGATGACAGACGGACGGGTGGACGAAGAGCGAAGCCTTAGAATAGGGTCCTGTTGGCACCCTTTGGATAATGAACCCTAAAATCTATTTCAATAAACTGAAATTTATGAAGACAGTATTTGCACCTCTAATTCCTCACACCCTGATTTTGCATAGGCACCTATTTCAATTTGAATAAACCTCTATTCAAAAATATATCCACGAGATTTCATTGAAATGGAATATTCAGATGACTTATGAAATTGCTGGATGCTCTAGATTCTAGAACTATTTGTGGGTGGATTTCAATGGGGACATGAGATTTAAATATGAATGTGTTATGCATATTGTAAACGTAAACCCTGTATTCCTGGAAGGAGATTGTGAAAGGTAAGAAAGAAGAATAAATAAGTTAGATATTTTACTTTTTAATAGCATGGAATTAGTAAGTACTTTATAATAGAATGGAATTAGTGTATTCGTTGGAGTAAGTACAATTAAGATTGTAAGTAGAGGGGTAATTTCGTTCGCTGTTCAGTTGCTTATTACCAAGGTGAGCTGTCAGATGTTACACATCTTATGCGACTACTGTAGCCTCGCTATTTTTGTTTTTTTTTTATAACTCTTGAACCATTTTTACGCTGGGAGTCTAGAATCATTGGGTTGGATATAATATCAATTGGCAGGAGTTGGGGGGTAAAAGAAGTTAAAACTGGTAGGGGTTGGGTCCCCGATTATAACGCTACTACTCATATTAAAAGGTAATGCATATTTTTCGAGAAAATAATAAAAAAAAAATGTTTCTAACCTCAAATCAGATAAAAAGTGAAAACGAAACGTTAAAATGGGCGATTGTCAACCAAATCTGTCCCCGTATATTGTTCATGGTATAAAATGTCTTGATCCGGAACGTAAAAAAAAAAACTGTTCGCATTTCACAATAATCTACAATCCCACCCCCTCCTCCTGCCAAACGCTACTAAATTTTTTTTTACCGAATCATTAATTGCTGAATTCAGGGTAACTTTTTGCGCGTTGATGTCCCTAAGCACCGTGTATGAACATGACAAACTTGTGTTACTTATTTTGTTAACCTGCATATTCTTATATTGTCGGCTCGGTCCACTGGACCGTATAATGTCCGCGTCCGACACTCGTACGGCAAGCGGGCGTGACGATATCGTCTGTCATTACGAGTTTTTTGTACGTTTGTAGAATACGGAGGGTAGCGCTTTTGTTTCTATAGCTTGTTGGTATTAAGGTATTTGGTATACAGAAGAAATATTCTTCTTTCCACGACACACAATATTCTTTTTTATTGTGTGCGGCATACGGCTGTGTATTCTGAGAATTAGCATTTCGCTGTTCCGGAATTAATTTATCAATATTACTAAATTAAATTATGAAATATCGCTCTGTCTTGCATTATAATGTTGATACAATAATAACACAGTTTTTGGGTGTAAAAAAGCATATGAAAGGTTTTAAAGCGCTTTTTTTCTACCTCAAAAAGAAAAAACGGAACCCTTATAGGAGTGATCCTATCGTGTGTAGGTATGTCTGTCCATCTGACAGACATACCATATAAGGGTTCCGTTTTTTCTTCACAGCCGATTTGCTCCAGAAATCTACTGGACAAATTAAGTTGAACTTTGGTACATAAATGAATTTCTGTGACCCAAACACGGATGTGTAACATAAATAAACGAATTTTGAATATGAGGGGGACACTTTCGGGGGTAAATTAGAAAATAAAAATAAAAGTTTTGCACACATTACCGTACAATATATTTTGAAAGGATCTTAAATGTATTTTTTATAATTTTAAAATAAAAAGTTTTAAAGCTATTTGAGAAAAGAGTCTCCGAAACTACTGAGCCTAAAATTTTGAAAATTATATAGAAAATATTTCAGAAAAACCCATTAGAAGTTCATGGTGTTAAAATCAAATGAAAAAATAAAAAAAAGAAGTTAAATCATATTGAAAATCTCTCAATATTGTGCGTACAACATGTTTTTCAACTACAATGTTAAGTTTGTTCTTTGGATAAATTATCTTGAGATAAAAAACATGGTAGATAGCATATTAATTGTACGGAACCCTCACAACGCGAGTTCAACTAGCACTTGTCCGGTTTTTTACCCCTCGATCTTAAAAGTCAGCCCCTTGTGGCTAAGTAAGTAACAGCCGCTAAAGTAAGTAGCAGTCACTAAAGGTCGTTGTACCACTGACGCCGGTGTCACCCTAATAAAGAACATTTTTAACGCCTGGGAGGAAGCACAAGATGCCATTGGAATCTTTTGTGACCTCTCTAAGGCTTTCGATTGCGTTAACCATGAGACACTTCTGCTGAAACTAGATCATTATGGGATTAGGAATACAGCTCTTGATTTACTTAGATCATACCTGAAAGATAGAAAGGTTAAAGTTCAAGTAAACGGCGTGAACTCATTGGGGTCTGAAATGGCAATGGGCGTTCCTCAAGGTTTGATATTGGGTCCATTCCTCTTTTTAGTTTGATTTTGAAGTAATTGGGGTAAATCGTTAATGTAAACGATTTACCCCAATTACTTCAAAATCAACCAAAGATGGTTTTATTTGCAGATGACACGTCATTGATCTTTAAAATAGACCGACGGTCTCAACACCTTGACGACGTGAATAATTCTATTCTTCAGGTCCAAGATTGGTTTACGGTAAATAATTTGGTTCTAAATGAAAAAAAAACCAAATGCATTAGATTTAAACTACCTAATGTTAGAAGTAGCGAATGTGATATCATATTGAATGGAGAAAAACTGGAATGTATTAATCAAACGGTTTTCCTAGGAATCACTCTAGACGAGAAACTACAATGGGGACCACATATAACATCTCTTGCGGGGCGGTTAAGCTCGGCCCCTTATGCTGTTAGGAAGATAAGACAGTTAACAGATGTAGGACCCGCGCGTTTGGTCTATTTTAGCTACTTCCACAGCATTATGTCGTACGGTATTTTATTGTGGGGTCGGGCTGCTGACATTGAATCTATATTTAATTTGCAAAAGAGAGCTGTCAGAGCCATTTATAATCTACGTCGCCGAGAATCTCTTAGTAGTAAAAGGATTAATATTATGACGGTACCTTGCCAATTCATTTATGAAAATATTATGTACCTATGTAAGAAAAAACCTACATCTTTTCAAAAAAATAAGTGATAGACATAATTTCAATACTAGAAATAAAGATAAAATAGATCAGCCATGTTTCAGATTATCTAAAGTACATACATCTTTTATGGGGTACTGTGTTAAATGTTACAACAAAATACCTTGTGATATATTGCAATTAAATGAAAGAAAATTTAAAACTCATATAAAAGTACACTTTGTAAACAAGCTTATTACAAATTAGAGGATTATATCCAGGATAAGAACGCTTGGAAACATGCTGGTCCAGCTCCATAGGACAATCTAGAGTCTAGACAAAATCTAACTGATTGCTATTTTAATTGTATATTTTATTATTTTTATGACATTTACTTTACACTCTGTGATTACCTTAACTCACATACTGATTATTTTAGGAAAACTTTTTTGTTTTTTTTTTCCAATGTTTGTAAATATGTGAGCACCATGTATCTATCACATAATTAATTTATCTCATTGCTTCATTATTAATTCTTTTTACCTATTGTGGTATAGTAATTTTATTCTAGGTGCATCGTCTTCACATATAATTATATAATTGATGTACCAATACCAAATATTGTAAAACATTTTAAAAGAGTAACGGTGGAGTTTCTTGCCCATTCTTCTCCATACGAAGCTACCTTTTGGAAGGGGCGACTAGAATCAATTCTATTTTATTTGTAAATTTTGACGTTCAAAAGTGCCATCTATGTGCCTATTTGAAATAAATAATTTGACTTTGACTTTGACTTTGACCGCATGGGTCGATCGATCAGGTTAAGCTAAGCTAGCCGCGGTTGATCTGTGGATGGGTGACCATCTTTACATACTAAGACCTCTTCGTGCGTCGGAAAGCACGTAAAGCTGTTGGTCTTGGTTGTAGTTTGTGGATCTTTGACAGTCGTTACGGGTCGTCAGAAGCCCGAAAATCTGACACCAGTCTTACCAAGGTAAGACACCTACCAAGCTGCAACCTATTGCAGCAGTACCCAGTAACTGGGTTATGGAGGTCGGATAGGCAGTCACTCCATGTAAAATATTGGTATTCAGCTGCATCCGGTTAGGTTAGGTTAGGTTAGGTTAGGTCGACCCCAACGTAGTTTGAAAAAGGCTGGGTTAAATGATGAACCTAAAAGATTTGTGTCACCAAATTAGTTATTTCAATTCTTATACCTAACTTTTTTTTTTTAAGTCCACACACTAGGAATTTCTCCTGTATCGTGGGTGCGTTTACAAACATTTAAGCTCAAATTCACAAACAGCCAGACCCGGAACAACTACTTATAGGTCATACAAATACTTTTATTTACTATCGGGAATCGAACCCGCGACACGCAGCGCAGCAGTCAATCGCTTAACCACTGCGCTAACCGTGCCGTTATTCATTCGTCATTTTGTTATTGACAGCTATTTGCGACGTTTCCAACTTTCAAAATGCACTCCTATGCGCTAGATGCGCTACTCCTAAGATCTACGTAAAATAATTGACTACTCAGACATAATTTATTTTTACATTTAGATAAACTGTACTAATTGAAGATTTTTATCAGTGCCGACAGTTACAGCTGCCCTTACTTCTCTTCTTTAAAAAATCCACACTGTATAATATACAGTTTACTTATCAATTAATTTCCCTGACACTACTTAAGCTGTCCATAAATTGTTAAAACATTGTTTTTTGTATTAAAGAATAAGAATACCACGTTGCCGACCTAGGAACCAAACCCAGAGGGGGGCTACTCCGAACATAAATCTGAAGTGTCGGCCGAATGTTCGGTCTTTTCTTTACTACGGCTAACTATTGCTGACTACAGCTAAAAAAAAATAAAAAAGGCAGTCGAAGAGATACGCCAAAGTCAAAACTGTGACTTGAAGTCGGGTAAGGACTCAATGTCAAAAAAAGAAGCTATGGAAGTTTTAAAACTGCCGAACATTCGGCCGATACTTCGGAGTAGACTCCCAGGATCCCATGCTCAGCAGTCTTGTGAGCAACCACTAGACTAATGAGGACTTTATTAAGGCAACAACGTACTTACAACTCTATTTCTAAAACAGTAGGTGCCAGTCCAGTAACAAAGGTTTTCCTAGACAAACTCATTATTTTTAAATCAGAAGCGAACACATTTCTCCGTATTCGTTCCATGTATGTGGTGTTCCTGCCAAACGCTTACAACGAGCTAGACTGCAATATAAAAAATGGTGAACAAAAATTGAACAATAAAAGCACAAAGCGAACAGACAACGAATTGGCTTGCTCTAACCAGCGGTGTTTCTGCGGTTTACCAAGAGGTACGAACTGTTTGGAGTCCCCATTGAATAGAGATGGATAAAAAATAAGTTCAAATGGAAATTAAATTGTTTATTCTGTAAATGCGGAATCCCTTTTCCACGTCATATGAAAAAAATAAAAAAATAAGCTAGATGTAGTCGACATTTCCTATCTGACTACCCCTGAGAAGAAAAAGCGAAACAAACTCAGGGGTCAGTCTCTTTTAAAGTCTACTGGGGGTCTACTCCAAACATAAATCCGAAGTATCGGCAGAATGTTCAGTCGTTTTCTTACTACGACTAAACTATCGCTGACTACGGCGAAAAAAAAAAGGCAGTGGAAGAGATAAGCCAAAGTCAAAACTGTGACTTGTAAGGACTTAAAGTCAAAAAGGAAACAATGGTAGTTATAATACGGCCGAACTTTCAGCCGATACTTCGGTTTAGCGCTTCGGAGTAGACCCCCAGACATAATCTTGTTCAGATCATGTGAGGACCTTGTAAATTAGTGTCTGAAATTATATTTTTCAAAATAAAGTAGATGCCCTTCGGGGAATACAGGTATGATATTATGCTGTGTTATCTTAATAAATGTAATTAAATCGTGCCTGCATTCCTCGAAAAGATGAGTAGAGGTTTAAAATATACCCACAACTTTAGAATTAGAATTAGATTTTTTTTATTTGTAATAATGTAGTTTTACATAGTATGGTGTTAATATTTTTTTAAGTTCTATACATTCTACCACAACAGGTGTACAAATATTCAAATGTCATTCTTAACTAAGAACAATTAATTTAAGATTTGATTTACATTATGTCAATAAGAATTAATATTATTATAATTAGGTAATCAATAATTTAAAATTAAGTACATGTCATCTTGGATTTTTACAATATTCCGTATATTCGGCAATGTTATAGAAGCAATTATCCAATAACCTACTTGTCAGCTTTTTCTTGAACATGAGGATGGGAAGTTCCTTAAATGAGTTCGGTAACTTGTTATAGACCTGAATGGCATTAACATATACATTCCTATTGATTACTTATATGTCTAGATAGAGTGTTGTACTGCAAAAGAACTTAAACAAACAGGCCAACTTTGTTATGCTGGTGTGTGTGGCAGCTACGTCTTACACTCGCGCCAGGTGGTGGTTGCACGCAACCAACAGTTGAATGCAATTCTTTTCGATGAATTTACAGTTTGGCCTGTCTATCTAGATATATTTATATATTGTACCTACAAGTCCATAGCTATGTTTAAGATCCATGTAATTAACTGCCTCGTTAGTGCAGTGGTCGCAAGCGTGACTACTGAGCGTGGGTTCCCGGGTGCGACTCCTAGGTCATGCAAAGTTTTATTAGATTTTACTATCTGATAGGGTGGCCCCCAGCATGTGCTAGCTAACAGAATACGGCAAATAATGTAATTTAATGTTTTGTGTTGCGTAATGTAAATTATTTTATACTATTATATATATATATTATATTATATATACAACGCGGTGCGGTTGTGGAATTCACTGCCACCTGATATAAGGGACTGCCATACTGTTTCAGTATTTAAAAGAAGAGTGAAAGAACACTACCTTTCCACTTCGTCATAGTTGCGTATATTTTTATTATTTTAATAGAATTATAATTAATATTCTAGTGATATTTATTTTAGAAGTATGTATTTGTGTGTATGTATGTATGTATATTATTTGTTTAGTTTTATTAAGTAAATTGTTTTTGATTATATGTATTCTATTTTCTCTTCTACTCTTACACACGGTGTCTACATCTCTTTATCGACTTTCCTATCGCAGGTATGCTGGAAGAGATTTCTTTAGAAATAAGCATCACCTTTGTACGTATTTTTCTGTTCCTTTCTTCTTGTATGTTTATAATGTGTGTACATAAATGGTTAAATAAATAAATAAATAAATATACAACGTGGCGATTAGGTTATCACATTAAATAGTACAGCGGTTATTACAAGTTGTTATCAGTCTGTTAAAATAATAAAAATAAAAATAGAAAACTGAATTTTTCTAACAAACTAAATAGCGTAAAAATTGGCAATAAATAATCCACCCTTGATACTATAGGCGGCGGGCGGCGCACACGCCAAACGACAGTGAGACTAGCGGAGGGTAGGTACTTGCGCTCACGCGCGGGGCGTTATAATACATGATGTTGTTAAATACTAAAAGGGAAAAAAAGGTCTCACGGGTAGAATGTTAACTTTTATTAATTATTTTATTTATGTATGCTTAAAATACGTAATGTAGAATACGTGGTTTGAATTAATGTGATAACCTAATCGCCACGTTGTTTATATTATATTATATTTATATACTATTTCATACTATTGTATGTGTAGAATCAAGTGACTGGACAGACAGCTGTGCTGCTGGGGAGTTTGTTGCGTCAGTTCTTCTTCCCAGCTAAAGCACTAGGCAGTGGTGACGGGCGGGAAGTGCTGATTCTCAGCCACTTTGGACTTGTTACCGGGTGATAGCAATACACCGCCTCCTGCTACACGGGCCTAAAACATAACTGGCGACCTGTGGGTGTTGGCTAACCCTTCGAGGAATATTCATGTGATTAATGATGGTACAGTTTATTTATCTTAGTTAAGATAATAACAATAATTATTAAATCACAATCAGTTAGTAGCTCCATGTCACGATAGATGCTCCTTCAATTCAAACAAAGTGAAGGTTCCACGATTGAGCTGCGATTTCAGAGAAAATGCACTGGAAAATTGTGCTAGGTTTGATTTTAACCGGAACGTGGAAGTTTCCGATGCTATGCGATCTCTGAAACGGTTGATGACGTCATTACAGTTTGAATAGGCGTAAACCAATCTGATTCATTTTGAATTGAGAACCTGGAATTTTGAATTTCGATACATGTTTTTGAGGTATTTTTGACAGGAGTCTGTTTATTCGATTCTGCTATTGGTTGGATAGTTTGACACGTTGCATTCTGAATAGGTACAATATGGTTTTAGTTGGAAGAATTTTCTTAGGACCTCCGAAATCGGGCATTTAATTTCAGTTGAAAACACTTCAGAAATTAGAACAGACCTGGTTCTAATTTCTGAAGTGTTTTATGGTCTGCACCTTAAAAATCTTCAGAGAATAGCACACACCTAAAAAAATGTAATTAAAAATCTTGGTTTCCGAAAAAAAAAAAAAAAAAAATTATTAGTTTTAGTTTATGCGAAACCCGAAACACGTGTCTAGTATTTTTATGTAAAGATTCTATGTACAAAATTTCGCAACTGTATTATAAAAAATCACAAAGTTATAAGGTTGTTATGTTACCGGGTTGTCCGTACAAAAACATGATAACGGCGCCCCGGCGCCTCCAGGGTCGTCTTGCGCTCATTGATAATAATTCGGCAGTAGGTACCT
Organism: Tiliacea citrago; assembly: GCA_963921375.1. Classification (NCBI taxonomy): domain Eukaryota; kingdom Metazoa; phylum Arthropoda; class Insecta; order Lepidoptera; family Noctuidae; genus Tiliacea; species Tiliacea citrago. The sequence goes on from OY992802.1 coordinate 3,371,867, forward strand.
AACCGTACGGCGGTTGTATTGTAAGTAATTCAATAGTGATAACATTTTCCATCACACTTAAATATTTTAGGACAAAATATAATATGGTGTAAAAATTAATGAAATCGATTCAGTTCCTTATTCTGATCAAACTATATTCAGGTTTCGCATATACTAAAAATATGTATAGGTAGTCGTAGGGACTTCTGACAGAAGTGAAAACTTAAATCTTTAGAGAGCTAAAAGGGTCCAGTTCTCGGCATTTAGTTTAAAAAATATACGCTGTTTTGTAAAGTTGGGTGAAAATATTGCATTTCGCGATTTTAATTGATTATTAATTAATGCTCAAATATCTACCAAGCTTTTTCAGAGTTTCAATTTCAAATGTCTGATAAAAAAAAATGTGCCAGTTTTTGAATATTTTTTTAATCTAGTCATAACTCAATACCCCACCACTGGACCCTTTTTGCTTGGACACCCACAGTATATGCGTATACATCTACACAGGGCTCTGCGCACATCTCTCTGTCACATTAGCATGTCGGAGACGCGAAATCATAAGTTTTGCCCCTACCAGAAATCGCCCAACGCGGCTAAAAAGTTTTTCCATCAAAAAATGGGTTTTATTCAAAACTCTCCGCTCGCGATCACAACAAACTTGATTTCTATTACATATATAATATTTCCTGTCCAACTAAGCTCCATAATATCCCATTTGATTTCACTTGAAAACTTCCCGACATCAAAACTTTTGCAAAATATGGAATATACAAAGTATACCACGCGTATACAAGTGGTATTGGTTGCATGAGTTCTTAGAACTCGTAATTTCTAAGTTATCTTGTAGGAAGATAAAACATTATAGAATTGTTCACATTCCAAGTTCCTTGAAAGCTTGCAATAATTGCAAGCACGTGTTCACGCGCTGTAATTATTACAGTGTGAACCAGGCCCTGCAGTCTCGACATAGATAGCGATCGGGGTCGCTAGACAGTCAAACTTGCTTGAAAAGCATGATAAAATCACAATCTCGTCAAGCAATTTTGGCCGTTTAGACACCCCATTAGGACTTTGCGACCGAATTCGTTTGTAAAGCGATCGCTATCTATGTCGAGACTGCAGGGCCTGGGTGTTAACATAGGCGCCGGGAGCGGGGCGCACGAGGGTGCACTTGCACCTCCCTGGCTTGAAAATAAAATAAAAACATAAAAAGCGAAACCAAAAATGCCTAATATAATAATAGAAAACCTCAGCTATTCGAGTTCCTAAAATGTTCCTCTCAATTCTAAACTTTCTGTGCGTTAGTCGACAAAGTAACGAACTTCTATTTCCGAAAATCTAATCGACCCTAGACGGTGCTAACATTATCGAACTAGCTTCGCTCGCTCTTGCATCCTACTCTATTTTAATTCTTAAGCTTCTTTGTCAAAGTTAGTCCTGTCAAAGTCAAAGTTAATCGACAAAGTTAGTCCACTTTCTGTAAGAATGGACAAAATAAAACGTATCATCCCATTCGAGGCGATTGCCAAAATTATGGAGCTCGCTTTGCTCGATCTTGAATCCTACATTTTCTTAATTGTTAAGCTTCCCCGCATAAGTCGACAAAGGTACTCCTTGTATGAATAGACAAATGGTAACCTAAGATATCCGAGGTGGACTGCAAAAATGATCGAGCTGGCTTCGGAGATCTGAAGAAGCACCCTCCTGAATACTTGCCGGCGGCGCCCATGGGCATTAATATGAAGTTTATCGAAAATATGCCTCGTTTACACCCATAAACAAGTTGTTATAATAGTTTTCTTCACGTCTTGTAAGGGACTTGTCAAGAACATAGCGTATATAAAACACGAAATACATATTTCGACGTTGTTTTAGGCATGTCTTGTAAACCGAATTGTCATTTTTGACAAGTTTTGTATCCAAACTAGTCTTGTTTTTGGTACGAGTATATGAAACAACATGTAGACTGTATGCACACAACATACACACGTCGTGTGTTTTGTGTGTAATTTGTATATTTTTAAATTGGTGTAAATGTAAAATGACACAGAAGAACTGTTCCTGTGGTGGCCCAGTGGTTAACGGCCTCGACTTACGAGTAGTAGGTCGTAGGTTCGAACCCAGACAGGCGCTTTACCTTGTGTAAATTATTTCATCACCACTGCTCTCAAAAACGGTGAAGGAAAACATCGTGAGAAAACCGGCATGTCCTAGAACTAAAAATTCGAAGACATGTGACATCCACCAACCCGCACAGGGCCCGCGTGGTGGATTACGGCCCACTCCCTCTCACAGAAAGAGGAGGCCTGTGTCCCAGCAGTGGGAACATTATAGGCAGATTATGAACTGTTCTTAAAACTCGGTGTGCCATAATTTTGTCGCCAGATTTCCGACTTTTCCTACGTAGACCATGAGCTAAGTTAGGCTAGAACTAGGACTAGACAAGGCTAAAGCCCTATTTATTCAATACAAGTTCCTTACCTGTGATATACAATAGCTAGCGGGCCCTATGAGAATACCAGCGCTGACACTTATTTTTAAAGTTGCAGCATCATGCTGAGATAGGACCCTTTTGGCCTCCAGCCCTTTTCCTTTGGCCAGCAGGCTGAGCTTGATGCTTTCTATTTTTAATCTACTGTAGAATAGAAATCGCTTGTCTACCGAAATTGTTCTACGGTCTACACAGAAACTACATTTTCGTCTACTCTTTTTGTCTTTCTTTCTAATAAAATTTACACACGCATTTACACGTATGCTTTGCATCGTCTCAACATCAACAGTTTATGGTCTGCCATAAGCATAGAAATCGTACAGTGTAAATCAGGCTTCGCTATAATTTCGTAAAATATTTTTTGTTTTTATTTTGATACATCATTAAGAAAGTAAAAATCTGAAAGAAGAGCCGTGGTTTTATCATATTAACAACACGCCAACATGCTCCACACACTTAACATCACGCTTGTATTCCACGAAGAGTTAGACAGAGGTATTGAATAGTTAACACGCCAGTTATGTTAAGTCCCATGTAATAGGGGGCTAGCCTATTTCCATTAAACATGCACAAATCCAGACTCCAGACTGCTACTGAGAAAGTTCTTGAGGCGCTGATAAGAGGCAAATGATAAAAGTAGGCTTGTCTTAAACAAAAAAATTACAAAATCTATATAGTTTGTGGTAGGCGAAAAAATATATGTTATTCTTGAACATATTTCTCAGAACTTGGTTGTTACCAAAACACGTTTAGAAAAAAAAAATCTCGATACAAATTAATGGTAAACTAACCCTTCACTTTGACTTTCAATCCAAAATATCTGTATTCAATATCAACGTACGGTTGGTATTTAATTATTAATAAGAACGTCTTATTTGTATGCAGAACTTGGTTATTTTTTATATTCGATCACTCAACTCATTTTTGAGTAAATAGATAATTGCTTCATATTTTGCAATTTATTACAAGCGTTGTGTCATCGCGCTTCTCTATTTTCTATGCAGTCTGACATTGACCGCGGTTTAGCTGTTGTCACTTGTCAGCGTCTTAATTCGCAAAATTAAGTTTGGCTAATTAGTAATGCGCATTTCAATCTACAAAGCAGCAATTTTGAAAATATTTTAAAGTTATTTTAGAGTGTATAGAGCACGTACGATCGATGTGATGAGAAAAGCCGTGTGCTCGCGCGTCGCGTTAATTTTGTCAAGCAAACCAAAACGCGTCATTGCGCCGGCAGAGGGCGCATTCAGGGGCCCAAGTCTGCTATTTTTATAAATTCAGTCATTCCAACACGATCCCATTGTCATGCCATAGTCATTTTGCTAAAAGTTCGTAATCTGGTAAATTCATAATGGTCGATCATTGGTCGGTCAATGTTCTCGTAATATAATTGTGTTATTATAATGGCATTGTCGTATTGCCATTATTATAAAACCCATTAGTAGAAATGTCATTCATTTGTCATTATGTACGAGATTACCAATATATGCAATTTCTTTCAATGTAGTGACAGTGGCCGACCATTGGAAAGTCATAATGACGCCATTATAACAGTAGATTACCAAACTTATCAAAATCAACAATTATGAAATCAATGATCGACTATTCTGACACTAATAGTAATAGCAGACTTGAGGCCCTGGTTTTCCTCTGTCGAATAATCGCAACGATCGCGTATTCACGTGACGATCGCTTGTATAAGGACGCGGCCTAACGCTAAAATTATTCATCCTAAGGCAAGTTATGTGCAAGTCCCATGCAACCTATGACATGGGACTTAAAAATAACTGGCCTTCTAAGGCACCTCCTAATGCGAACCTATTGCCATCAACGAAGCCCAAATCCAGACTGCTACTTGGAAAATTCCTAATGACCTAAACTGAAAATAATAGTGTAATATACAATAATTCAACGACAATAAAACATAAATCTCTTGCATTTAAAAAATTTGGGATCCAACGGAAATACTAATATACTAATAATGTTTTGTGGGATCCAACGCCAAAAATATTAAACCGGTATTCAAAACTGGGATCCAACGAAAATAAATCATTCAATCTACAAAGTTGAAAGTTTGTATATTTTAAATTGTTGGTATATACATAGTTCGTATCTACGATCAATGCCATTCATAACGTCAAAGTCCTAGCTGTACATTCAATAGCTTATTGGATACCTCCGCCTCGAGCAAACTTTTGTTACAAAGCCCTAATAAAAACTCCTGTTCCTTTGAAATTAGCCACAAGCAAAAATTACATTATGTAACATTAATATTACTTTGGAAATTATTCTGGCTGTCATGAACGGATGTTTACTAAGATTTGTAATTTCGAGTTACACAAAAAGTATCTAATACGGAAACTGCCCTAAAGAAATGAAATGGATCGTACATTCACAAATCAGAATGGAAGAAATGAATATTCGTCATTTGAAACCCTTCGTGCGCCAGTCCGACTCGCACTTGGCTGGTTTTTTATTACTTTCGTTTTGTTTTTTATTTACTTTACTTAAACTGCAGTGCAAGTGCTGACTAAGGAACACGTGAAGTGAATAAAAACCGGCCAAGTGCGAGTCGAACTCGCGCACGAAGGGTTCCGTACCATTATCTATAAAAATGGCAAAAAAATCACGTTTGTTGTATAGGAGCCCCCTTAAATATTTGTTTTATTTTAATTTAATTATTTATTTTTAAAGTGAATACATAACTAAATATTCTGTGAATATTTTAAGCGTCTACTTGTTGCCGTTATCAATATCGAGCAAAAACTATCCAAAAAATCACGTTTGTTGTATGGGAGCCCCCTTAAATATTTATTTTATTCTGTTTTTTGTATTTGTTGTTATAGCGGCAACAGAAATACATCATCTGTGAAAATTTCAACTGTGTAGCTATCACGGTTCATGAGATACAGCCTGGTGACCGACGGACAGACAGATAGACAGAGAGACAGACAGACGGCGATTAATGTCGCCAATAAAGCGCCACGATGTATAAGAAAAAAAAATTTGTTGCTCCAAAAAACCTATTACAACTTATTTTTTATGTCAGATATAGCTAAATATCTGACATAAAAAATAAATTGTAATAGGTTTGAAAACCCTGCGCTCTATTTATTGTCTGTATTATTTCTTTACTCCTAAGAAATTAGTACAAAAGAGGAAGTCTAAAGGGGCCCGGTGACTAAAACTTGTATGGAAATCGGTTGTCATTGTCATGGTACGGGCATGTGATGCGGAGAAATGAGGTAATTATCGTGATGAAAGTTTTAAGTATGAATGTTAATGGATGTACGAGTAAGAGCAGGGGAAGACCAAATTACCAATGGATGAACTGTGCGAAAAATGATAATTATGACTAGAATAGGGGTGACTACCGAGCTAACGCTTGATAGAAAAAAAATAAAAATACTAATGGAAAAAAATTACATATTACGCCGATCCCAAATAAATAGGGATAAGTTCAGGAGAATGATGAGAATAGATAATGTTATTTTGACAGCTTTTAAGTTTAAGTCTTATGTTATTTATTTATTCACAAGGCAATTAATTACAACAGGTAACAATCATAGTATGAAAAAATAAACAAATATTCCTCTTATGTGTCCTTCAAAGTAAATATAAAATAATATAGATATAATAATATAATTTTTATTATAGAAACGCCATAGAAACGCCATTAGAAAAGAATCCGACAATTTGATGAAAGAATTTAATTTGACGTAATATTAGATTTCATTATTATCGATATTATGGAGTTCTTAAAAATTATATCAAAGATTTTGATCTTTAATAAAACGCAATATAAATTTCTTTGATATCAATTCGTGATGATTTTGATAACGCATCGCCTCTTATGCACCCTCATTTGGACCCTCATTTGGACCCTCATTGTGGGTCACAATGAAGTCGAAATGTCCCTCACTTAATTATATTGAGCTAATGGATCTTGTTACAGTTATGTAAAATACTGGTATTCAGCTGTATCCAGTTAGATTGGAAGCTGAACACAACATAGTTGGGATAAAGCAGGCAGATGATGTATCTTGTTACTCAAAGTTAAGTTATGATTGGAGTTATTCTGTGGGCTACAAATAAAACTTCTTGTTCATTGAAATGTGGCAAGTACTATTATTAGTACTTGCCACATTTCACTCTTTAAGAAGTTTAAGCCTAAAAGATTGATTATACTCGTACTCGTATACACCGTGGCATTTTAGTCGTCTTACAACGGCAGCCCACTTCATGTGTCCAATGACTACTAATCATTAATGAAAGTAAAAAAATATTTATAAACATGTTTTTTTTTTTTAAATATTGCTCACTATGAGGCATGATGTAGTTTGAATCACCCTGTTATGAGTGCGGTGCGAGGCTTGCGCTCCATTCCGCGCCGCCCTTGGAACAGGGTGTTTCAAACTACATCATAATTACGTCATAACGATATATTTTTTTAATTATTCAAATGTTAATAAATATTTTTTTTTACTTTCATGATTGATTTGTAGTCTTTGGATACATGAAATGGGCTGCCGTTGTAAGACGATTCAAATGCCACGGTGTATAGTAGTTGGGGTTCAGCCAAGCAACCATGGACGGAAAATCTTTAGCCTTGGTTAATATTTATTTCTTGGTTATTATTACTGTATAAATTTTGAAATCATTCTGTCCACTTGATCCTATGAATAATGACAGTTACTTCTTCTAAAATTATTTGTGGTAAATAGAAACCAATATTTTTTTCTATTATTATCACCGGCTATATGAATAACAGTCATTACCTATCCGCCATTTTGACAGACATGACATCTGTCACATACGTCAACCGGCCGGCCGTAACCTTTCTAGAGAAAACTATTGTTTATTTTGTCTTTTAGAACAGTAGGCAAATAAGTACGTCAGTCGTGCATTGCCTGCCATCATAATAACCAAGATATTTTTTGTATTTAAAACAAGACTGTGAAACCAAATTGAATCTTAATGCGTCCTCTTTAAAGTCTATAAAAAATTCGTTACAACCCTCGCAAGAGATCAATTAATTTGTCAAGCGTGAGCTGTGACAGAGTTTAAGTAACAGCTAACAAAATTAATGTATAACTTTTATCACAATGTGATAAAATTCAATTTCGATTAAACTATGGAAAGACTGACGGTAAAAAGAAAGTTGTAAAATTTGTAATCAGCAATGCTTTAGTATCAGAAGTATGTGAAAGTGAAAACGACCGATTTCGAAGACATTAAGAAACGGGTCACGAATGTTTTACGATCCCATAACTGTATAGCTTATGAAATGAAAGTGAAAATAAAATATTAACATATTATTATAATTTCCCTTTTATCCCGATAAGGGTAAGGCATTTTTTAATTACGTCATGTATTATGTTGATTGAATATGTCTCTAAAGAATTGTTATCACATAGACAGAATTTAAAAATGAAATTGTCGGCGACTTTTTATCTTTCCTCATCGTCCCCTTCTCTCTCATCGGGACGCCACTGGCGACGACGCCAGGTCATGCTGCCAACTAAATGTATACAGCTATACAGTGGGTGGTCATCTGGCGTCCGCTTGGCATGGCTTGCAATGCCATGGTGTTGCAGCCAGGCGGAGCCTTAGTAATAGAGTTCCCGTTTTACCCTTTGGGTACGGAACCCTAAAACCGGTTTAATAAGCACAGCATTTTAATTGCCGATTTTCTACGACAAAAACGTATAATATAATTGCCTTGAAATGTCTTTCTTGATGCCAGTAACAAATTTTAGCAAAGTCATCAATAGTTACGAAATTTACACGAATTGATGCTTGGAAATATTATCGTTCACTAGAAACTGATGGATATAAATCGTTGCCATGTCGGTCACGAATGAATGAATGAGTAATTGAACGATCTTGAAACTGATATTAGATTTATCTAGCTAGAGCATTGACGGAGGGCCTTGCCTTGGGTGGTGAGGAAACTAGGTAAGTTAAAGATGATAGCAGAACTATACCTAATTGTGTACTTAGGCTAGCCTGCAGTTTTATTCGCATGATCGCATCGTCTTGGTTGGTTTACCCGAAACATAAAGCATTGATATAGTTTCACGGCTTATTTTTGTGATATTTTTAGGGTTCCGTACCCAAAGGGTAAAACAAGAACCCTATTACTAAGGCTCCGCCGTCTGTCTGTCTGTCCGTCTGTCACCAGTCTGTATCTCATGAACCGTGATAGTTAGACAGTTGAAATTTTCACAGATGATGTATTTCTGTCGCCGCTATAACAACAAATACTAAAAAACAGAATAAAATAATTATTTAAGGGGGCGCCCATACAAAAAACGTGATTTTTTTGCTCGATATTGATAACAGCAACAGGTAGACACTTGAAATATTCGCAGAATATTTAGATATATATTCACTTTAAAAATAAATAATTTAATTAAAATAAATATTTAAGGCTCCCATACAACAGACATGATTTTTTTGCCGTCTTTATAGATACGGGATTGTACGGAACCCTTCGTGTGCGATTCCGACTCGCACTTGGCTGGTTTTTAGGGTTCCGTACCCAAAGGGTAAAACGGGAACCCTATTACTAAGGCTCTGCCGTCTGTCTGTCTGTCTGTCCGTCTGTCACCAGTTTGTATCTCATGATCCGTGATAGCTAGACAGTTGAAGTTTTCACAGATGATGTATTTCTGTTGCCGCAACAAATACTAAAAATTAGAATAACATAAATATTTAAGGGGGCTCCCATACAACAAACGTGATTTTTTTGCTCGTTTTTGCTCGATATTGATAACGGTAACAGGTAGACACTTGAAATATTCACAGAATATTTAGTTATATATTCACTTTAAAAATCAATAATTAAATTAAGATAAAACAAATATTTAAGGGGGGCTCCCATACAACAAACGTGATTTTTTTGCTATCTTTATAAATGATGGTACGGAACCCTTCGTGTGCGATTCCGACTCGCACTTGGCCGGTTTTTTTTGTTTTTCCGGCTCTCCTACACAGTACAAGGAACTAAAATATGCCGTCTGTACTCTGTTGGTCTACAATTGACGAGGGTCGCGTCGCTATTGAAGGCAGTCTCTAGGGGATTCCTTCGAATACCGATCCATTGTGGTCATGTCTGAATACGACAGTGAGTTATATATGAGGGAAGTCTTGATAATCATCATCATCATCATCATTTCAGCCAAAATACGTCCACTGCTGGACATAGGCCTTTCCCTAAGGGGTATTTGCCATAATCGCCACGCTTGGCAGGCGGGTTGGCGGGTTGGGGTTGGAGTTTTGATAATGGTTAGAAGTAACTAACTATTTTACTGGTCTATAAGTTGTTTTTTTGGCGAGTGTTTAGTCCTGATGATGGTTATTAGAGTGGATAATGTGATTTTCAAGGAGGGTCGCTATTATAGGCAGTCCCTAGAGCTTTCCTTTGAATACCGATCTGTTGTGGTTAGAACTGAGTTATGTTATAGTGTCCATACGGTTAGTAGTGTTAACTATTTGACTGGTTTTTTTTTTAAAAAAAAACGTTGCCCCACACTAGGAATTTCTCCTGTATCGTGGGTGCGTTTACAAACATTTGGACTCACATTCACAAACAGCCAGACCCGGAACAACTACTTTTAGGTCATACAAATATTTGTTCCGTGCGGGAATCGAACCAGCGACACGCAGCGCAGCAGTCAATCGCTTAACCACTGCGCCAACCATGCTGTTATTCATTCGTCATTTTGTTGCCGTCAGTGGTGTAGTGTAGCATTTGTTATATCGGGGCTCGTGGCTAATTAAGTAATAACAGCCACACGGGTCGATCATGTTTCTTCCCGTGGGTGTCGTAAAAGGTAACTAAGGGAGTTACTAGAGAATGGGCAGCAGCATTCTCTATGCATTTTAATGCCATACTGCGATTGTTAACCCGTCTGGCAAACGTGGCGATTATGGCAAACCCCCCCTCTGGGGAAGGCCTATGTCCAGCAGTGGACGTCTTTGGGCTGAAATGGTGGGTCGATCGTAGGTTAAGCTACATTAGCTGTGGTCGGTAAGTGGATAGGTGATCATCTAATACATATCGAGACTCCCCCGTGCTTCGGAAAGTAAGTTCAACCGCAGGTTTTGACTGTTATTCGTAGATCTTTATTTATTTTTTGACAGTCGTTACGGATAATCAGAAGGCCGGAAGCCTGACAACCGGTCTTACCAAGCGCTATCGTGGAGTAACTGGATTATAGAGATCAGATAGCCAGTCGTTACATGTCAAATGCTGGTATTCAAATGCATCCGGGTAGACTATAAGCCGACCCTGATATAGGTTGGGAAAGGTTAGGCAGATTGATTGTAGGATGTTTCGATAATTATGGTTTGAACGCTATTTTATTGGTGAAGCAGTAGTTTTATTGGCGACTGTCATATTTCGATATTGATTTTTAAAAGGGTTTCAGTGTTTAATTTTTCTTTTTTGTTAGTTTTACCTAGGCTTACTCGGTCTTAAATACTGGCATTCATATAATCTAAAAACTAAGTGGTTTTCGTTTATCATTGAAAACCTTTATTCACTTAAAAATTACCATACCTACTATTTAAAAAATACTACTATTTAAAACTGATCAAGAGCCATCTGATCAATAAACTAAATGCAAATTAGAAGTTCGAACTAAATTTTGTTTGAGTTCTAGTGCACAAAACTAATTTTAAATGAATAACGAGGCTCACAGTTGTACTCTTCAATTTAGTAACTTTATAATTCGTTGACGTTTAGGGAACCTGTCCTGTCCTGTGTTCCCAGTTCAGGTCAATTGTAATCCGTCTATACGGATTACAAAATATTATAGTATTATTATAAATCTAACAAAAAAATTGTGCTCAAGCAGTTACACTCACGAAAAGTAGTTTAAGAATAAATGATAAAGTTTAACATCAAAATATTTTTAAAGTTGCATCGTATTTTTAATCAAGAAAGTGTATCTTTAGAAAACCCTTTTTACGATTTGTTTAATTTTATATAATTACCTAAATCAATGGAGTAAAGGCTCTTACAGAGTCACGCGATATCGCGGGCGCGACGCGACACTAGTAGGACAATTTCTTTGTCGGTGTCTGTCGCGCCCGCGATATCGCGTGAGTCTGTAAGAGCCTTAATAGTTAAGTACACACGAATGTCCGGAGGTATTTAACATTTGTGGTCAATAGGTGTAAAAAAAATCGAAAATATTATATAATGTTAGTCAAATATCCTCTTCTTGTCGTTTTCCATAAGTAAGATACTTTAAACTGCATTCATTTTGCGGAGAAAGTCTGCTCAAACCAGTTTCGTTGGTATGTGCCGTTTGGATGCTCGAGAAAGTACAAAAAATATATTTGGCACTTTAAGTTTATGTCACCTATGGTCGGAAGCTGATGCTGAGCTCAAAGGTCCTGGGTACGATTCCCAGGTTGGCTCGCCCCCTATTACATGGGACTTAAACATAACTGGCGAAATGTGGGTGTACTACAAGTACACCTCTGCCCAACCCTTCGGGGAAACAAGGCGTGATGTTATGTTAAGTTTGGTTTCATCTTTAGCGAAGGTAGTTGTTTTGGAAATCCTCAGTAGCATCTTCGAACTCAAAGCATTTATTTTAACTAAACCAATTATAGGAAACCTTTTGAAATTGTCAAGTAGTCGATCAGTCAGCATTGAAGCTTCTAAAGCGGAGTTGGTACCAATGATTGAAGAATAACGAGTCAGAAACTCCATGTATACTTTTTTAAATGGATTGATTGATGTCTGCATTTGCACCCGGTTGATGGAAATAGGTTCGACGCCCACATTTTGCCAGTTTTTAGGGTTCCGTACCCAAAAGGTAAAAAGGGAACCCTATTACTAAGGCTCCGCCGTCTGTCTGTCTGTCTGTCCGTCTGTCACCAGGCTGTATCTCATGAACCGTGATAGCTAGACAGTTGAAATTTTCACAGATGATGTATTTCTGTTGCCGCTATAACTACAAATACAAAAAAAACAGAATAAAATAAATATTTAAGGGGGCTCACATACAACAAACGTGATTTTATAGCTCGATATAAAATAAATAAATAACGGCAACAGGTAGACGCTTCAAATATTCACAGAATATTTAGTTATATATTCACTTTAAAAATAAATTATTAAATTAAAATAAAACAAATATTTAAGGGGGCTCCCATACAACAAACGTGATTTTACTGCCATTTTTATAGATAATGGTACGGAACCCTTCGTGCGCGAGTCCGACCCGCACTTGGTCGGTTTTTTATAACTATATTGCAAAAAAAAGCTAATAATATGGCTTCACAGTTTAGATTATGATGATACAGAGTTACTTTTGCAACGTGTGACTTAATTATATAATTACATTATTAAAGTGACGTTATTTGCTCTTGTAGTCACTCATGTTCACTCAAAATCTCTCTCTCTCACACACACACACACACACCCTCTCACACACACTGACACACACTCACACACACACTCATAAAAATTGATCATAATTTTGTTTTTTCCTTTCCTTGTTTATTTGTATACCTGTTTGTACTCGTACGTTTATAATGTAAGGGAAGAGCGGAGCCTTCAACTACAGGCATTTTCTATGCTTAAATGGAGACTCCTCGACATGCAATGTAAGCCAAATATGTTATATGAAATAAACTTATTTTTTTTTTATTTTTTTTTATATTATATCAAAACTTGTGAAATATGGGAGTCATAAACGTCGCTCTTGCGTTGCCATTCAAGAGATTATTTACAGTCACGAGCACTCATATGAATATACTTAGCAACTTTTAAAAGTGATTGACGTGTAATCCCAATAAGACTTTGCCCTACTCGAGAATTGAACTCATGATTTGCGACCAGACCAACGTCGTTTTTCATCTCTTGCGTTTTTAGGATCATGAACATTTTGACACACTTTTTCAAGCTCCCAAGTGTACCTTATTTTCACATAAAAAAAAAACAAGCGAGCCTTATAATAGTCGCGTATGATATGTAACATCTGACATCTCACCTTGGTAATAAGCAACTGAGCAGCGACAGAAATTAACCTCAAAATTTATTAAAGCTAAATACATAAATATTTATTCGAATTTATTCATTACCAGTGGTCGCCTACTGGTCGAAATTCGACCCCTTCCATTCCACTTACAAACTAATTATAGTACTTACTACTGATTCCACTACTAATTCCATGCTAAAATACTTATTAATTACATGCTATCAAAAAGTACTTACTTATTCCATGCTCAAGCTGTCACTTCCTGTTACACACTTCCGTCCCTTTTCACGAAATCACTCCCACAGACAGCGAGAGGAAAAATTTTACACATCAATAACAATAACTAAGAGATAAACGTAATTGTGTTACAGCTGTCCTTTAAGACGAAGAAGAAAACACTACTTGAACACAATAATAACTTCGGTAGACAGAAACATTCCATACTTTGCGGATTACACGGCTTTTCTTAACCTAGGGCTGCCAAACGTTCGTGAAGACTCATTTTTCTAAACACCCAAGGGCGACTATTTTAATTATGGCGCAATGGATTTTGATCTCTCGGTAATGAGCTGAACAATGAGAATCCAACAGAGTGCATCCCAGCGCGTCAACAAAAGCAAACAGTGCGATAAAAATTACCTGTGGAGACGAGTACTAAGACCGACACGTTTTCTTAAGACTGCTGGGTATGTAATAATAGAAATAAATAAAATAAAAATGTTTATTTCATCGCCATAAGTAAATTACATTGTTATGTTTGGAGTCACCTTTAAGCAAAGATTTGCTTGGGTAGTTCCGCTCTTCCAGTTTACATTGGCTATACATAAGTGAGAGAATAAACAAGAGAATTATAATTTTGAAAGCAAGCCAAAGGTTTTTATTAACACGCTTTTATTAGGTCAACCTGTATGTAACTAACTATGTAATGGAATCTAAGATAACTAATTTAACCATCTTCCAAGGGTCGTAGCGTAATGAAAATTGGCAGCTGTATGTAGTTCTGATGACAATACAATAATATGGTACTGTCGAACTGATCTGATGATGGAGCCGGAAGATATGAACTGGAACTTCATGATGGAAATCATATCATAGCTGTTTTGGATTTCTTAGACAAGTCTTTTTTTGTTTTTACGTGCATTTATAAAAGCGTGTTTTTCTAGTGTTTTTTAAACTATTAATTTATTAACAATACAAAAAAATATATATAAATAAGGAATAAAGAATGCGCACAGTGTTATGTGTGTGTGTGTGGGGGGAGTATGCGTATGTAAGGAAAAGGGTTCTAAATAGTCCCTTCATCAATATGTACATATTGATGAAGGGACTATTTACCCTACAGTATTTTTGTTTGAGCATGAAGATTACTGAGTGTTGTCATTGATCCACCCAATTTAGTATGTACTTTAGTAGTATTTGTCTGCCTATTTTATACGTAAAACAAACCAATACTAATATGGAAAACTTGAGACTAGAGATGCATTCCACCAGTTTCTATGACAAATACAGTTACTTTTACAGTTCAAGCAGTACGGTTATGGAATGCCTTGCCCGTGTCGATAAGGCGTGCTCAATCTTTGTCCATTATTAAAATTATGGTAAAAAGACACCATTTCTTTCCTTAAACATATTATTTTTTTTGTACTTTGCACTTGCATTTATCATTTCAGCCAAAAGACGTCCACTTCTGGACATAGGCCTTCCACTAAGGGGGGTGTTTGCCATAATAGCCACGCTTGGCAGGCGGGTTGGCGATCGCAGTATGGTGTTAAAATGCATAGAGAACGCTGCTGCCCATTCTCTATAAGTCCCTTAGTCGCTTTTTACGACACCCACGGGAAGAAATGGGGTGGTGTTATTCTTTACGTCCGGCACCACATCACACATATATAGATAGATAAGTTCACACTTATAGATATGTTTAATATGTTGTATGTACCTATATATATGTAAATGGTACACCACAGACTACCTGCAGCATTCTCTCCTTCCCCCGTAATCCATACACAAGTTGTCTATAAAAGATCGCTTTTAGCGGTAAGACCGCCCATTGTGTCACCCTATGTAAAATTTCTACATTTATATCAGTAATTATTATGGTGTACATAATAAAAGTATTCTATCTATCTATACGGCTTTTCTATCTGGAATTTCTCAGTAGCAGTTCGAAGACTGGATTTGTGCCCGGTTGATGGAAATAAGCTGGCCCCTTATTACATGAAACTCAAAACTCAAACCATGTATTTAATTTAAACCAATTACAGGTACTTCTGAATTGTGAAGTTGTCGGTCAAATAATATGTACATAAAAAACAACGTATAGGTACCTAATTAATTAATTAAAATATTTAAATGATATCCTAACTTAATTAAAACTATTCACAAAATAAAATATGGCGTCGCAAAATTCATCCACATCGCTGTCGACTGGTAATGTACCCAAGAGACTGGAGGCATTGCCACGTTGTACGGCAATATACTTAACATCTGACCAAGGTGAAAACCAGCCCTTGGGCCAAACCCAAACATTAATAACCAATTTCATTGATTTCATACGTTGTCGAACTGCGCTAGCAAGACGTCAAAGTAGTTTTCTGTCGGTGTGTTTTTATAACAAACTTAATAAAATATTAAATGTTTACTCACTCTCATTTTACAAGTGCTAATGGCACTAATACTAATCACACACACATGGCACTAGTGCTAATGGTGGTTCGAAATTGGCTTCTTACAAAAAACTACGGACAAACTGAAAAAATACTTCAGTAGGGATAAAATATACACACACACATACACAACTATTCACTCATTGATCTTCACACTGCTTTAAATAAAGAAAGAAAGATATAAAAAGCATTTATTGGGTCTCGCATAGATCACAAAACACCAAAACAGCAGCCAACAATAACAAAACAACAACAAGCAAAATCAAACAAACAATAACTAAACAAAACAATAACCAAACAACAAAAATCAATACAATAGCAATAACTAAACAGCAGCAGTGGTGTGACCGTCGGACTGCGAAGTCATAGGTCTCGAGTTCGAACCCAAGGCACGCACCTCTGACTTTTCGGATTCATGTGCGTTTTGTATAATTATCACTTGCTTAAAAGACGGTGAAGGAAAACGTCGTGAGGAAACCGGCCATGCCTGAGAGATATTTCTCGAAGGAATTTGAAGCCAAGTCAGAGGCCCATGGGCGGCATTAAAACTGACACCAAGTTAGTCATTAACCACACGAAAGAAAATAATGACTAAATATAAAAACATTTACTTTATATTTCAACTTTTACATTTTGTATAATTAATTTTCATTTAAGAATAAATCTGACTCGAACTGCCATTTGCACAGTCCATTAAATTTAAAGGGTTTTTTTGGAAAATCCATCGAGTAAGTCGGAAATTTGGATGAAAATCTCAATAAAAAATATTGATAGCTCAGACATGAAATTCACCCGGACGAAATAGTTTGTAATAAAATTGGGATAAGGCACTGGGTGGGCATACAGGATACCTAGTATGGGATTCCGAGGCTTCTTAAGATTTCTGTAACCACATATAATGTCTACAAAAAAAAAAAAAAAAAATTTTTTACACGTTTTTCTTTAATCCAGGGCTAATTTGTGGATTGTTATATTTTTAAACACAATTTTTGCTCCGAGTTTCCGTATATACCTACAGAATGTAGCAACCCTAAAGTATACAGAATTATTACGAACTTGTAATGAGAAATGGAAGGTTTGGATCTGATGTCTATCAACCAAATACTCGGGGTTTTATTTCCCTTGAATGAGTCGTAAAATGAAGCCCAATAATTATGGTAGGAGAATAGACAAGACGAATAGATAAGTGTCTATGGTTAGACGACGTGAACGGAAAGAAAACTGGTGTAGGAATTAAAAGTGGGATTAGTTTTAGTTAGGAGAGAATTCTAGACCAGTTTTTCTAGTTTGTAATAGATATATCACATTATATCAAGGATCGACTAATCCGATACAATTCATTTATCGGTAGCTAGTGTTTCTTTTGTCTCCAAACGTTTGTAAATTAAAGTCGAGGCTTAAAATATATAAAACTGTAGTTTTTAATTCTCTTTTATTTATTTATTTTAGTCTACTACTTTTATTACTTTGAGCATGACTAATATACCGTAGTTCCCGTAGCCGCCGCCCCGCCGCCACCGCCGGCGCCCGCCGTGCCGTACCGTAGTTATCTTTTAGTGTATTGAATACGAGGCTTTTGACTACTTTGTAGGTGTGCATTTTACCTATTAATGTTATATTGTGAGTGTTGTTTGTGCAGAATAAACAGTTTTTCTTTCTTTTTCTTTCTTTCTAGTTATTGTAAACATTACATCAAATTCAATATGTTTTTTCTCCTTATGGACTTTGTAAATGAAGTGTACATGCTTTTTCATAGCCACGAGAAATACAATGGCTTCCAAGAAAAATAAATGAATGAACTTTATATAAATATAAAACCAATTATTCACCTCTTTCATTTAAATCATGATTCCTAATAAATAATGTATATAATGAAAGGAGTTAAAATCACACAGCTCTAAATAATTTCCGTCCAATTCCTTGAATAAATTCCCTTAAAAAGAACAGCTTCCATATTTTTGCATAAAACCACAATTTCCCTATTGAATTTCGTAATGTTTTTCACCGCAAGCCATTCGGTTCGTTTCCTTTTGTCAACAGCGTCCCAATTAAATTCAAAACTATTAATTAATAAAGGGAAGGTTGAAAACAAACCTATTTAGGAGTAAAAGTTCAGAATTGTTTTAGAGAACAATCCAAAATATAATTTGGGGAGAATATTGGTTGATGTTTGTTTGTTGCCTTCGTTACGACCGTTTTCATTTTGGTTGGTTTGCGTGTAGTCTCAGGTTAATAATTCATATTTTCATACCATTGGGTTTTAGAATAATAAGTCCAAAGTAAAGGTTTGCCAAAGAGCGATGGAGCGGAGCATTTCTAAAATTTAGAACTTTTGAAGATAACTATAGAAAAACCGGCCAAATGCGAGTCGGACTCGCGCACGAAGGGTTCCGTACCATTATCTATAAAAATGGCAAAAAAATCACGTTTGTTGTATGGAAGCCCCCTTAAATATAATATAAGCCCCCTAAAAAGTGTTGCGATGCGTAAAAGTTCATGGCGCATCCCTGGTGCGTTGAGTACGTGGCAGTACCAACAGCATCCTTAGCAAGATCGCTGGTCAGCTGGACTGTAGCTACATCAGTCATTGCAACTCCATTTGTCATGGAATGGCGCAGTAGTGATTGTTGAGTTTACTTTCTTTAAAATTTTTTGTTGTGGGTAGTTTTAAGTATTATTAACACTAGTCTGCAATGCCGTGCACACGGTGGCTCTTAAGTGAGATGCGCTAAGGGAGCCCGTGAAATTCAAATTTTCTTAAGTTATTTGCAATATAAGAACATTGTTACTAACAAAAAAACCGGCCAAGTGCGAGTCGGACTCGCGCACGACGGGTTCCGTACCATTATCTATAAAAATGGCAGTAAAATCACGTTTGTTGTATGGGAGCCCCCTTAAATTTTGTTTTATTTTAATTTAATTATTTTGAAAATGAGTATATAACTAAATATTCTGTGAATATTTCAAGCGTCTACCTGTTGCCGTTATCAATATCGAGCAAAAACAAGCAAAAAAAATCACGTTTGTTGTATGGGAGCCCCCTTAAATATTTATTTTATTCTGTTTTTTAGTATTTTTTGTTATAGCGGTAACAAAAATACATCATTTGTGAAAATTTCAACTGTCTAACTATCACGGTTCATGACATACAGCCTGGTGACAGACGGACAGACAGACAGACGGCGGAGCCTTAGTAATAGGGTTCCCGTTTTGCCCTTTGGGTACGGAACCCTAAAAATGGACACCATGGTCTGAAATAAAGTACTTTATTTATTTATAGATAAAGACATGTCTTGAAACAATATCGAAGAGCTTTTACGGGTAAAAATATATTGACTGAAACAATAACAAAAGAAAGACCCCAGTGTTATTCAATTCTTTCATGATGATTTTCGTAATTAATGAAAAACTGTAGGGAAAAGCTTTTTCTCGGAGCAAAGATTATTGTAAATAATTTTACCGTTTTTGTTTTTTTTAAAATAGGTGTTTTTACTTTATTTACTCTTTGCCATTTTATTTATCTTTATTATATTTATTTATTTAGGCAACCAACAGCGATACATACAGGGTGGATTTTTGAGATGGGGCAGTAAGGGCAGCTACCTTAACCGTTGTAGCTACAGGAAAACGGCCTTAAGAGACTGACCTTAACTTTTTGAGAAATTTTGATTTGCATTCATAGATTTTGAAAAAAATGTACAGTCAGCAGGAAAATGGGCCATTTTCACAAAATCTTTTTTTGATGCCAATCGATCCTGTTTCTTATAAGGATTAAAAACCTCTATTGGACTAAGTGAAGTTTGAGTACTAGAAAAGTCATAAATCTCAAAAGAACGTTTCCCATACATTCTATGAAATGAGACTTCAACTTAGTTTTTTATGATGGATAGATGGACCGCTACAATGAAGACTGGCCAAAAATAATCAAATAAAAATTAAACTTTGAAATCCGAACGAATACGCGTCATAATTCAATTTGCTTTGAAAACACAATCTAGATAGTTTTTTGCTTGTCATTTCAGAAATCTGCGCAACAGCAGCCATACTCGAACCCATTCTAATTTGAACTGGCAATTCGCAAGGCACTGGATACAAACATATGGTCCTATACCGTGACCATCTCGCAGTCTTGATCTCTCGCCTCTTACATTTTGTTATGTGGCGCTATTTAAAAAAAATACTATAAAAAATAAATACGACAATGTTCAGGAACTCAAAGATTTACCCTACCATGATTCTCTATGGAATTAATCCTATCACATTATCAGCTGCTACCCGCTCTGTAGTAAAGATAATAAACCTATGCCTACGTCAAAACGACTAGCATTTTAAACACCTCATATCATATCTTAGAGCACAAAAGTAAAGTTTCTAGGTGAGTCCAAATGTAAAGTTTTTTTAAGGTGAAATAATACCCAAAGTAGAAATTATTGTTTTGAATTTGCTTTTCGATCAGTCTTTTTTGTAGCGGCCAGTTTATCAATGGTAAAAAATGTAAGTTCGAGTCTCATTTCTTACGAAATGTATGGGAAAGTTTTTTGTGTTTTATGACTTTTCTAGTACTTATACCTCAATTGGTCCAATTGAGGTTTTTGATCCTTATAAGAAATAGAATCGAAAAAAAAGTTTTTGTGATAATTGCCGTAGTTCCGACTAACTGTACATTTTTTTCAAAATCTGTGAATTCAGATCAAAATTTCTCAAGGACAGTCTCTTAAGACCGTTTTCCTGTAGCTACAACGGTTAAGGTAGCCGCCCTTACTGCCCCATCTCAAAAATCCACCCTGTATATTATGTATTACAGTATTGTATGGCTAATAATAGGTTTCCCTTTATAACTAGGATAAATATAATAAAAAACCGGCCAAGTGCGAGTCGGACTCGCACACGAAGGGTTCCGTACCATTATCTATAAAAACGGCAAAAAATCACGTTTGTTGTAGGGAGCCCCTTAAATATTTGTTTTATTTTAATTTAATTATTTATTTTGAAAGTGAGTATATAACTAAATATTCTGTGAATATTTCAAGCATCTACCTGTTGCCGTTATCAATATCGAGCAAAAACGAGCAAAAAAATCAAGTTTGTTGTATGGGAGCCCACTTAAATATTTATTTTATTCTGCTTTTTAGTATTTGTTGTTATAGCGGCAACAAAAATACATCATCTGTGAAAATTTCAACTCTCTAACTATCACGGTTCATGAGATACAGCCTGGTGACAGACGGACAGACAGACATACAGATAGACAGACGGCGGAGTCTTAGTAGTAGGGTTCCCGTTTCACCCTTTGGGTACGGAACCCTTAAAATATAATAATTATCCGTTTTGACGTGGCGTTCAAAAAGTTAATTTAGTCGAGTGCCGAGGTACGTGCAGCATCGTAGTGTGACGAATCCGCCTTAGGGGAGTGTTAAATGTTCCCTGCGGGCTTCAACTCCGGGCAATCGAGGCGTCCACGTAAGTCATAATCATAAAGGAAACACATATCCATAACTTTTCGCCTTTCATCGAGTGTTAGCAGACCATGTGTATGACAACTATTTTCATAGGCCATCGGAGGTTTGAGGAGGCGATAGATAAGGTGGTTAATAAATTTTCTTTGAACCCGTTCTAGCTGGTTCATATAGTAATGTATTTGGGGACCAGATAGGGCACGCATATTCTAAAACGCTGCGCACATATGCAGAATACACCGATTTAAGGCCTCGATGTTTTTAAATACCTTACATGACCTGATAACAAAGCCTAAATTCTTATAAGCTTGTGTGCTAACAAAGTCTATATGATCTGAGAATGTTACTTTACTGTCGAACATAAATCCTAAATACCGAACTATCTTGACTTTATTAATGACAATTCCTATAAAGTTATCTGAGTAGGCTTAATTTTACGTGTGTAACTAATACCTTCATTGACACTTTGTGACGTTTACTGTGATTTTGTTTTTTATGTAATAGTTATAATTGAACTAATAATTTGGTAGACATTGCTGTTTTATAATTATGATTATTAAATGAACACCAATCAGTCAAAATCTGCCTAGCCTTCCTTTTTCCAGACCCCTTAGCCAGGGTCGGCTTCCAGTCTAACCAGACGCAGCTGAATACCAGTATTTTTACATAGAGCGACTGCCTATGATACCCCTTTGTAACACTGGCTGTCAGACTTTCGGGCTTCTGACGAACCGTAACGACTGTCAAAGATCCACGAATGACAGCCGGGACCAATGGGTGTACGTGCTTTCCAAGCCACGGAAAAGTCTCGCTAAGTAAAGATTCTTCAAAAATCTTATTTTTTTACGAAGATTCGTCAAATTAATGTCATCAACGTAACAAAAATCCTAACTTTCACTGAGAGATAAGTACAGCCTAAGCCGCTGGATCTTGAAGCACAAGAGGTCGTAAGTTGGGATGGGAAATTTCATCGGGTTTACATCGAGCCTGTCTACTTATTTCGATTTCTGAAGTATTTTTAAAGTGAAAACTTTTTCAGGCGCGTTGACCCATTTTTGGTAGGGGAAAAACTTATGGGTTCGCGTTTCTGACATGCTAACCGCGATATGCTAATGGGACGTGTTGGGCCAGACTGGAAACGTGCAGCGGCCCACGTACATGTACATACGCATATGTATATATATGCTATTCCAAAGTTTTAGGGTCAGCAGTTACCACGACTTCCAACTTTTTTTTTATAATAGTTAACGTAATTAACTAATTAGCTTAGAAGTTGCTGGATCAATTCGTGTATCTTTAATAATCACTAAACAGTCGAATTTTGCATACATAATCAGCCTATAATGTTCCCACTGCTGGGACACAGGCCTCCTCTCTTCGAGAGGGAGCGGGCTGTAAATCTACCACGCGGGCCCAGTGCGGGTTTTTTGGTTCTAGGACATGCCGGTTTCCTCACGATGTTTTCCTTCATCGTTTTGAGAGCAGTGGTGATGAAATTATTTACACAAAGTAAAGCCTGGGTTCGAACCCACGACCTACAACACGTAAGTCGGAGACGTTTTTGCTTACAGGCAGACTATTATCCTGCCAGGGTTGCGAGTTTGTCCGAAAGGGATATCGTGGCCCTGGCACACGGCCAACGGAAGGAACACGGGTGGGTTTTAGTCAGTAAAAGTCCGCTCAGATCGGGAGAAGTTATTTGATAATTTCCCCACACAAAAAAAGGCAGACTATTATCCAGGCAATAATAAAAAAAAACATTAAATTCACGCAAAACCCATGAAGCTACCAATGAAGTACGTAGTTCCCCTAGGATGCTAGTGAACTCGCGGGCGAAAGTATACAATAAGAAGTTCCTCAAAACAAAAATCTTGAATCTATTAGTTCTATTGCCGAGTCACCCGCTCGTTGAAATTCACACATGCATCGCCTTTGTCCACTATAATAACTTTCTCGGACTAATCAATTTTACTTTCTTGCCCGCTAAATTCTTCACAAACTAGTTTCTAATAATTCGCGACTGTGTTTACATTAGGTCTTTAGTTTGGAGTTCTGTTGAGAGGAGTTACAATAGGTCAAGGCGTCTAGGTCTGATGAGAGTCATGAACTTGAGTAGGTGGAATATTCATAACATCACTCCTGTATTCCCCGTATAGGTAGGCAGATGTTAAGCCATGTTTAAGTAGCATGTTTGTTATATGGGGTGAGTCTATTCCAATCAAATGGGCACCAAAACTGTCTTATATCTCCGGCATTCGCAACATATTCTAATTCTATTGTTATTATTTATTTATTTGACGGCGCAGCAAGTAGCGCCGTCTATTTTTGTTACGAGGTTACTGGAATCACCGAAAAAGACAGATAAGAGTGACACTGGCTGGTGACAATCACTCTAGCAGAGCGTCGCGTCGCATTGATGGTTGCGTGGCGGCTGTCTACTGATGACAAAAGAAGATGGGAAGGGAGCCACCACGTCCACGACAAACCGTAGTAACACATAACATAACATCACGCATGTAATCCCCGAAGGGTAAGGCAGAGGCGCACTTATAGTACACCCACATTTCGCCAGTTATGTTTAAGTCCCATGTTATAGGGGGCGAGCCTCTTGCCATCATTTGGGCACAAATCCAGACTCCGGGCTGCCACTGAGAAATTCCTGATGGAAAAACCCAATAAACACTTTGCCCGACCTGGGAATCGAACCCCGGACCTCGTGCTCGCCAGTAGCGCATGCGACCACTAGACCAACGAACCGTAGTATATCAGCCCAATACTGATGATATTGTTCCGCTTCTGAACCACTAATACGATGATCACTTCTGGTAAAGGCTATCCTGCGCCGTTATATTCAATAATAATCATAAATTTATACATTTAAGTTGGTGCAAACATAAATTTAGAGAGCATTGGTGGCCCAGTGGTAACGGGCCCGACTTACGAGATGTAAGGTCGTGGGTTCGAACCCAAGCAGGCGCTTTACTTTCTGTAAATAATTTCATCGCCACTGCTCTCAAAACGATGATACTAAATATAAAATTGAAAGTATATGCTTTGCCTCAAATGATTTTTGTATCAATGTAGTCATGAAGTTTAAAAGTATCTCATTTGACAGTTACCGTAAAAGTACTGGGTGTTTAACGGAACGGAATGGAAACATGATGTTTGTAGCGTCGCCTAGTTCCTAAGTTAATTCTCATCGAGCCTCGGAACCAAAACGTTGTCTTCAAGAAGTCTAAAGCCTATACTGATTAATCTAATGAGTACCTAATTAAATAGTTCGATAACTACTGCTACCAAGTTTATGTGTATGTTTATGTTTAGATAAATACAGAAATATTCGTACTGAAAAGGTGTTTCTTTAAATGAGATTATGACTAGATTTCAAACGTTTTTGATTACGGACCTTGCTGATCGAATCGATTCCCACAACACTGGCGGTTCACCTGTCGCCTCACCTACTTTTAAATCCCTTCGTAACACTTGTGGTCACGCTCAATATACTTTACTGTTAACTTTGTTTGCGGTTTTGTGGTTCATTACAAAGCATGGTGTCATAGACTTTATTATATCAAGTTCTATATAAAGTTGTATACAACTGTCTGTACCATAAATAAATAACCAACGGACCTTGTCTTTATGATACGATATTTTATTGTTTTTTTTACCCGACTGCGGCGAAGCCAAAAAAGGGGGGTTATGTGTTTGACCTATAAGTATGTAGGTATGTATGTATGTATGTCCGTCCCTATGTTCCCTAACTGTTCGTAACTACTAAACGGCTGAACCGATTTTGATGAATGATATGTCGTTAGATTCGTCTTTATTGCGCGAATACATAATCAGCCTATAACGTTCCTACTGCTGGGACACAGGCCTCCTCTCTGTGAAAGGGATTGCGCGATTGTCATAGGGTATATTCAAATTATTAAAAATCGTAATGGTGGATTTATGGAGCAAAAAGGTGTGTTTTCGAAAAAAATATATTTCCCAAGCCTATCAAGTAGGGTAACAAAATGAAGGGAAACTAAAAAGTGCAAAATAAAAAAATAAAAATAAAAAATCGAAAAACCCGACTGCGTAAAAAGTGACCTTAAAAAAGATGGAAACAATATTTATATAAATTAATACTATAAACAATCTCATGCTGTCGGAAGCATCTTCTTAACAATAACGAGCTATTGCCTCCGACTGCATGAGATTGTATAAAGTATTAACTTATATAAATCTTGTTTCCATCCGTTTTAAGTTCACTTTTTACGCAGTCGGGCTTTTAGATTTTTTTTTATTTACTTTTTTTTATTATTTAATGTGTGAGTACAAATAATTAGTTAATGAAATACCACAATAATAATTAGTTTACACAATGTATAATTATTATTATTTTACATATATAAATATAACTTAACGCCTGTATTCCTCGATGGGTTAGGTTTGTGATTTTGATTGAATGATTTTCAGAACGATCAAATTAACGGTTTGTTTAATAGCTTCAATAAATTCTAGTTAACTTAACTGGATCACTATGAAGTATTCACTATAACTTTTGGATTTTAAAACGCCACTTAGTTTAAAATTTACGAAGAGTCGTTATTAATAATAATAAAAAACGCTTATTTCGACCAACACATGGATCATAGGCACAAAAAATTACAAAATTAAAAATACACACATTATAAAGACAACGTTCATAAACATCACATACTTCGATTGCTCAGTATGTGAACCATATAGCATTGCCACCCTTTACTACGCTCGTGATTCAATTATAGAATCCTTCGCTTACTCGGGATTCAAAATCAACACTCGCGGCAAAAACCAAATTTACTCTCTTGTTGAACTAATAACTATTTATTCCGGGCAGCTCAAATTCATTACAATTGTAGCTTTGATAACTCTGTAACCCTTTTTGTTGGTTTTTTACAAGCTTTAAGAACGCTCTTTAAAGCTTGTAAAAAAAAACAACACCATGGCGGTGGTTACCTTAAGGTGGTTGGTTGGTTGGTGGTTATTTTAAGCCATTTTAAATTACATATTCTTTTTCTGAAAAATTACATCTTCGTTTCTTTTTATAATTCTTCAAATATAATTTAATATTGACAGAATTAAAAGAAAGTGAAAGAAAGAAAGTGACAAAAGCGTTGTAACATCGTTTGAATGAAAATTGTCATCCACGCCACTCGTTAGAGTGTAGTCACTAATGTATCAAATTGTGCCTACCAGCGGAGTTTTCACTTCAATAACAAATAACGAAGACGAGGAAAAATTACCTTGTGCATTAGCGAGTTTCAAGACCATATCGTGTTTTTCATACCGAGACCCGTTCGTGCCTCGGAAAACACGCTAATCCGTTGGTCCCAGTTCTCATTCGTCGATCTTTGACAGTATTTACGGGTCCGATAACCAGTCTTACCAAGGGATCTCGTATTACCCAGTACAGCTCGATTCAAACTTCATTGTGTCTGAAGTGCGCTACTTACTTCGCCCCAGTACCGCACCCCTCACCCCCGCTGACACGTGATTTTGTTCTGACTCGCCTCATGTTGCGAGTTACCATAAAGTTTGAATCGGGCTGTAACTGGGTTGTGGATCAATGTCATCTGCCTAGCCTTTTCCCAACTATGTTGGGGTTGGCTTCCAGTCTCACCAGATGCAGCTGAATACCAGTATTTTAGAAGCAGTTACTCCATGTAAAATACTTGAATTCAGCTGCATCCTAGTCAGACTGGAAGCCGACCCCAACATAGTTGAGAGAAAGCTAGGTAGATGATGATGATCGTATTATTGAAACATCGTGAGAAAACCGGCAAGTTCTAGAACCAAAAGTTTGAAGACATTTTTAACATCCACCAACCTTCATTGGGCCGATATGGTCGATTATGGCCCACTCTCTGCCAAAAGAGAAGAGTCCTAAGACTGTCAGTCTGATTATGTGTAACCTCAAAATAGACCACATATTTTTACTCCTTGGATACCATATTTAAGTTCCATGTTTATGAAACAAAGAGAATGCATTAAAATAAAGATCCTGGAACACCCTGACTAACTAATTCATCAACAACCCATAGCAAGACATAGGCATTTCCAATCGCACGCCATTTAACTCTATCCTCGGCTACTTTCATCCAGCTTCCAGCCATCTTCGCAGCTTGGCGACCAATTACTTTTATTACGTGCTTATAAGTCTTATCATATATCGGTTTTTCCATCTGAAATTTCTCAGTAGCAGCCCGTAGCCTGCATTTGTACCGGACTGATGACTATAGGCTCACCTCCCATTACACAGGACTTACACATTACTGGCAAAATGTGGGTGTACTGTAGGTACGCCTTTATCTAACCGTTTATCCAATACAAGATATTATCTTATGCTATCTAAAGCCTCTGCTTTTCTCACGAATCTGTCTAAACAATGATCATTGTCACGCAACTACGTCGTTAGCTTATCATTCCAGGGCAGTCCACCGTGAAGATAAATTTTTCGTCTGACTTACACAATCAGAAGAAAGTGAAGAAAGTTGACAAAACTTGTATAATATTGTGTGAATTGAGCTATTGTTAGTCATCGACAGTCACCATGAGAAATTTTATGCAGAAGTCTTATTATTTTGTCCATAAAACTTGCTTTTAAAACGCTATACAATGTTTGATTGCGTGCATGTGTCTCCTTTGTTAGTGATGTTCAGACAACATCAATAATTTTGAGACAGTTTGACACGATTTAACTATGTGTTGTTCAACTTGATGAAAATTTTAATGACATTTGGGTTGCAAAGCACAGCCTTTTCTATGAAAATTCTGGGACCTAGGCTCGAAATTATGTCAAAAAATGTTGAGAGTCATGCAAGGGTCTCGGGGGACAAAATCAGTACTTACGTCCTCGAGATCACGTGATCTTCTCACTCAGTTTTGCGTTTACTGAAGACTGCGCTTGGAGGAGGCTTTCAGTGATATAACCTTACATACCCGACCCCAAACTACACTACTAACAATACTAACTAAACTATACTTACCGTAACTATACTTCCTAAGCTAGGAAGTAAGGGATTTTTCAAGTATTCTGTAAAAAATCCTAGGTCAAGTTTGATGATGATGAGAACATAAAACATACTTTACAGTTTATTGGATAACTAGCTGCGGCCCGCAGTTTCACCTGCATTAGTCTCGATCCCGTACGAATATTGAAATAAAAAGTATTCTATGTCCTAATCCAGGTCAGGGTTTACCCATGTGTCAAATTTCATTTCAATCTGTTCAGCCGTTTTAGCGTGAATGCGTAACAAACAAATAAACAAACACTCACTTTTGCATTTATATATATATACTAGCTGCGCCCCGCGGTTTCACCCGCGTAAGTCTCCAACTAAGCCATTAGTGTGATATATATATATTTTACAAGTTAGGATCGAATACCTTTAAGGCTAAGAAATTATTTTGGCACCTCAGTTCATGATGTTTTCCCTGTATAGTCTTGCACTTCTGCAACTTTCTACTAGATGTCGTCACGGTGACCAGTTGTGCGCCAATCGGTCAAGAGCGTTCACCTGCTGTGACCTAGCGGGGCTACGAATGATTGTCGATTGGTAATCGTGTAAACTTCAATTCATATCTGATATCAACAGAAGATATTTAATAAAAATCATAACCATATATCCTTTGGCTTTTCCGTAGTGGGGTAAGACCAGGTATTTATTTAGTAATTATTTGAAGTTTTATTTAGAACAACACAAAATCGCAAATGTTAAAAGTTTTCGTTCGGTTTAAAAATTTGTTTGAGAATAAACAAGTTCTAATAATAAAATTGTCCGGCTATTAATTTTTTACAAGAAGCGTAATTTTACCATATTTTAATTAATATGTCTTGAACTAGCTAAGAAACAGACTGTAAAAACGATACGTTTGTCCGGTACGTATTAACACTTATCATATTGTCAATTTCTTCTTTTTTCACAACGGATTCTAAAAGCGGAACAAAATAACAGCTTATCAAGTTGCTTGAAACGAAAATGACACAATTAAACTACAAATTACCATATCATATCCCAAAATCATCTCTTCAAATTGAGCGTATCTCATAAATATCATCGAAGAACTTTCAAATAAATCTCGAACGGCTCTCACTCAACAAAACAATAGTACCGCATCGGCGTCTGCGCAAGAAAGGGACAAAACATGCGAGAAAGATCCATTCACCATCGCAAACCCGAACGGAAAACTCGTTTCTGCTTCGGCGGAATATCGAAAAATAATAAAAAACACCGACTTATGTATATCGAAAGTTGACAGTAACATTGACCTACGATTTTGACCAGGTGCGTGAGAGTAGGGGGAAGGTTCTGCGTTTCCAGTAGCTGGTGGCGATTCAGACGGATTACGCGTCGTCACGCACCGAAAACCAACCAAGTGCATTTGTGATATAGTGGAACTCTGTGTATGTGTTAAAATTAACAGGTTTTTGTGAAACACACGTGCTAAAAGAACTGTTCGCGAAATTTCACTTTTACGCGATTGGATTTTTTCCTGTGATAGTTCCGACATGTTTCTGCGGAGTTTCTTTATTGTGAGTACCCTTTTTTGTTTTTTAGAATGTATTGTTATTTAGTTCTCCTTTTACTGTCGGTTTATTAGAAACTGTTGCAGAATTTATAATGTAGCTGAAACTTGCGAATTCATAATTTTGTTTCAATTTAACTTGTATGGAACAATTTTCATCAACCATTAGCAAAACTTGTTTTTTTCAAAAAGTCAACCACTCAAACTAGGCCAAATAAATTAATTCCCAACATGAATACCGACAGCATCCTATTCACCAGTTATAACCAGTTTTCTAGTCCACAAACGCCAAAAAATGGAACACGTGCCTGCATTGACAGATTAGTCACCGCCAAGAAACACAATCCCCAGTTTTCCTATAGCTTTCAACTAGAGAATCCACTTTTTACTAGAGATATTTCACTATAAGCAAACCTATCGCCTATTGGTTAAGAAAGTTTGCATGTATTGTGATACTTTCCCTTACTCGACATGTAAAGCAAATATAAAGCGTGTCAATGCTACGTAATAAAAAAAGGAATTTGATATCCTTGATGACGTCAGAGATGTTAATATTGGGGTCAATGCACTGATTGAATGGTTTGATGTACAAGATGAGGAAGTAAACGATGATCAAAGTCTAACTACTAAGAAATATTCCCTTCTTGCTTATAATGTACCGTCCAGAAAAACAAATATAACATAAATTGAAGCACACTTAATAATCTCCGAAGGGGTAGGCACTAGGCAATAATACACCCATGTTACCTGTTATGTTAGAGCCCCATGTAACAAGAGGCGAGCCTATTGGAAAGGAAGTACTATGATTCCCTTGACTATACATAATTGCACATTATCAATGTTGCTCCTATGGTGTAATAAATCATATTATACAATAATATATCTATGATTCTAAGAACTGTGATAGATGTTAAATCTAGTATAATAGATAAAAGGGGAATTACAACCTCATCTAAATGCAATAACTCTTTCTCTTAGTTACCTTCTCGGAATAGCACGGCATAATGATCAGTTAATACTTTCTACGTAGTTTTTGCGCACACACTAGTGCTAAAACGGCTAGTGCTAGTGTTTCATGTTTAATTTTCTTCACGATTACCAAGACAATTTAATGGCGTTATAGCCAATTCAACAAACTTCTTATTTGTATTTTTCAGTTTAACTAAGTTTAAGATTCTGTTGGGAATTGATAATATTGTCTTTGTTTGTCAAGTCTTTATCATCATACATGAACAAAACGATCAGCACTGACTATTCCCACTACTTAGATTCTAGTCTCAGTGTTTAGGTCTTTATTGGAACTAGTTAAACGTTATTCAATATTATCGACTAGATCATTACATACAGTTGTTCTTTTGTTCACTTATTATTTCACTTGTTATTCCTGAAAACAGTAAGCTGTCCATTCACGAGGAGAAAACGAATAACAAACAAAACGCAACGTTAATTTCATTAACAACATTCCTAAGCAGAATATTGAACTTTATATCAGGTTCAATCATTTGAGTTTTAGGCTATAGCCTAAAACTCAAATGATTGAACCTGATAGTGATGGAAACAAAAACGGCAATGGAAGTATTATATATAATAATTCCATTGCCGTTTTTGTTTCCATCACTTTTATCACTTCATATCGAAGCAGGCAATGAATCCTTTTCAAGTTTAAATTGTAGTTGCTTATCAGATCTTGTTATGCAGATATTACCTGCATGCAATAAGTTTCATGGTGATATGGCATAAAAGAGAAACTATCATCTGTTTATCAATCCATTAATGTAAAACGGGTCAGCAGACTGACCGGTTGTGTTGAGGCCGAAGATTAGGGACAAGTCAGTATTTAAAGGTTTTTATTATAATTAACCAGTTATAGAGGCTATACCTATTAGTTTGTTGTCAGCCGTGTCAGTAAAGAATTTGGCAATAGTTTTTGTTACGGTAAGTAATATTTTCTAAAGAATAAAAAATATAATATATTGATGTTCTTGAATACTTCTGTGAGTTGTGTCTTGTGACAGACCAACAAAGTCTCGACTAACTAAGAAACTTGCAGATGATAGATTCTTCCATTACTGAATAGGTGGACTTCTGTTATTGTATTCAAAAATTCCTTCAGTTCTGCAATAAAATTCCACTTTTTTTCATCCACAATTATTTCACTACCGTCAAAACTGATAATAATACTAACAGTTCTGCATGAATTATTAGTTTATAAACTGGTTTTAATTTATTCATTTATGTCAACCTATAGAGTAAAGATTTCAATTGTCTACTGCTTAGTCATACTTAATTAAGTAGTAGCCTAATAAACGTTTGTTTTAACGGAAGCGTAGATGATTAAGACTAATCAGTCGATTTAGATTCGCTTCGAGTTTTCTCCATTTCTCAATTGTGTTCATTGCTTTCCTCTTGGGCAAATAGAGATTTATGTACCTACAATTTAATCTCATTTGAACTAATAGAGTAAAGAACGTCTGGTATATATTTTTTAAGCTGAACATAGGATTAAATTCTTCCGTCACAGAATGTGTATTGTACTGTGATTTATTCTTCAAAATTGGTGGAGAAAAGAAATGGTTAATAATGATAAATGGGCAGCTTCTTTCTTACTAGTGCTTATTAAATTACTCATTGCTATTGCTATTTAGAGTTAGTTTTTTTGAGTAGCGTCTTCCTAAATAAAAACTCAATGAAAGTCAGTACTTCCAGTGCCGCCAGCATTCAATGTTTTTTTAATGTGTTCGTTTCTCAAATTTCGGGCTACGATAATTTATAGTCGACATACATAATCAATTTTTTCATGATTGAATGTCTTTTTTTCAGTTTTAGAAAGCAGATTTTGCTTTCTATAAAAACTTGGTATATTAGTTTTTCTTCTTTTCATTAGTCTGTATGTGGCAGGAAATGGCTCTTGAATTGAGATGATTAGTAGATGGTACCTAAGTACTTATTCTACTTTATTATAATATCTATCTTGAACAAAAAGTCAGCCAGTTTTTATTGTCCAACCTCATTCTGTCGCAGCTTGATGATAAATGCTTTATATTTAGTGTTTTATGCAGATTTATTCAATTAATTTTTGCAGTTTCTTTTATATTTTTAAGTCTGAGGTGGAGCAAGTCGAGCATGACTTTCAAAATGTTGAGTTTGTTTGAATAAACCAAGACTGGCTGTTTTTTTTTTCTTGCCTTGAAAGCTCGATTTTAATGAAAGCTCGATTTTAATAATTAGCATTTTGTCTCTTAAAGAATAGAGTAAAAGTTGTTCATAATGATGAGTACAGTGACCCCTTAAGAGGTTGTGCGATATTTTGCACCTTGTATTATGCGGTCACAAAATATTCTCATGGAATCACCTGTGTGTAACTTAATAAATACAGTTTAGCCAAAACTATGTTAAATTAATAAACAGCTCAGTCAAAATTAATTCTATGTAAATATGTTCAGTAATTAACACACTTATTAATTTAATTAAATTTAACTTCGGGGAAAAAGCGCTAAAGTGGTTCAGAACTGTTTTGATTTTCATAATTATTTACTTAAACGGCTCCTCATTTAACTTATAGTAACATAATAACAAAATATCACGCGGTATCCCCCGAAGGGTAAGGCAGAGGTGTACCTATAATACACCCACATGTTTCCAGTTATATTTAAGTACTATGTTATAGGGGGCGAGCCTATTGCCATCAACAGGGTACAAATCCAGACTCCGGGCTGTTACTGAGAAATTCCAGATAACAATTTGCGCGACCCGGGTATTTTATTATAATGATAGCTAACTTGCTGGCCATGAAATACCGTGACTAAAAATATTTATAATTATTTAAATTAAAATACATGCTTACATGCTT
Source organism: Tiliacea citrago (assembly GCA_963921375.1). Lineage (NCBI taxonomy): Eukaryota > Metazoa > Arthropoda > Insecta > Lepidoptera > Noctuidae > Tiliacea > Tiliacea citrago. Next base: position 3,405,865 of record OY992802.1, read on the forward strand.
TTTTCCACGGCAGCGCCCGCGTGGATGTCGGAAAATATCCCACGGGAACGTACTACCGGTATTAAAAGTAGTAGAATCCGATGTGTATAAATCCACAAAAAAATGAATGTGTAGGTAACTAATAGATTAAGGCCTAGCACGCACTGCCGTGCGTTTTTTAACCGCAGAATGAGTAAAGTATGGAATGTCATTGAAGTGAAAAAAACACATGCGGTTTATTCACAGTTTGTTATACCTAACGGCAGAAATAACGCACCGCAGTGCGCGCTAGCCCTAAGCGGGTAAGGACTGCGCTTACACCGCGGCCTTTTTCTTACTTTTATCATTTTTATACCCGTTGTAACTTCTAAACAAAAGGTCCGATTCGAATAATATATAGAGGAATTTACATGTATGCATACACCACATTGATTTTTAAACTATTTAGTCGAATAAGGAATAATATCATGATACAAATGTATAATATATATATATATATAATATCTTTCGATTGTAGCCGTTGGTGGGTAAAGATGCGTAGATACTATACACATGTTGTACATTATTTTATGTATAATCAATAGTTTTCGCAGCGCACGCCAAATAATGAATTTTATAGGCAAATTTTGAATACCTTGGGTTACATTATTGCAATAAAGGGATCTCAATTTTTTCCAAAAACTAAATGCCCCGTGTTACTCGCTGATAATGTAGCTAGATAGGTGATCAATGTTTTAAATCTGTTTAGTATTTTTGAGTTTATCCATTACAAACATATAAAAAAAAAATCAAATCTTTTAACAGAAGATTGAATAAGAAATAGATTTGTAGAAATCTTTTAAGTCATAAATCTAGAAGTAGTAGGCAAAAAAAAAAAATCTAGTAGTTATCAATCATGTGGGTATTTTTAGATTAAACTAATCATATTAGTTTAGAACATTATTAAATTAAAGATTTACGAACATTAAAGATTTCTACAAATTTATTTCTTATTCAATCTTCTGTTTAATTAAAGTTTTCTAATCTATTCACTGATTACATTTAATTTATCTAGACAGCCATATTTAAATTTAAATTTTGTCAATGAATTGAATAAAAGCTAAAATTATGATAGATATTTATAATATTTTTACAGCTCATTGCATCACTAATCAATATCGGATAATTTCACTTCACAAGACCTTACATAACACTCAGTAGCCAATCGACATCGTGTTAATAAAAAACTAAACCTATATTGTAGTATGGTGTTAAAATGCATAGAGAACGCTGCTGCCCATTCTCTAGTAAGTCCATTAGTCGCTTTTTACGACACCCACGGGAAGAAATAAGATGGTGCTATTCTTTACGTCTGGCGCAGCACGGTACCGACTTTCTGAGTTTATCTTTGACATTACTGACATCAGTGAATGAAGAGATCGTGAGGAAACCTGGACTTATAGTCAATATAAGTTGGAAATTGCCAAACCGTCTTTAGCACGCGTGGTGATCAATGCTCGTGCCTTCTCTGTATTACAAGAAACCTTTACCCTGCAGTAGGACAATAAAAAACTGGTATTACAATGGATTCGGCAGTTGCTCCTGTCCTTATCCTAATTTTATTTTCGTTTACATGTCTCTAGTCAAGATCCGTCAAACAGAAGAATTCTGCTGGGCTGGGCAGCATTTGGGAACCTTCGTCGAGTCTTCTCGTCGCGTATTCCACAGAGCCTAAAGACTGAGGTCTTCAATCAGTGCGTCCTGCCTATTATGACTTACGGAGCCGAAACGTGAACACTCACGATACGGCTGGTCCATAAATTCAGGGTCACTCAGCGAGCTATGGAACGGACTATGCTTGGAATCTCTCTTAGGGGTCAAATCCGGAACGAGGTGATCTGGCAGGGAACCAAAGAGCTGAGATAGCTCACAGAATAAGCAAGCTAAAGTGGAACTGGGCCGGCCATATTAGCCGTAGAACCGATGACCATTGGGGTAGACGTGTCTTTAAGTGGAGACCGCGAATCGGTAAACGTACCGTACGTTTCAAGGACGCCCTCAGGCTAGGTCGAGCGATGATCTTCGCAAGGTGGCTGGTAGCAGGTGAATGAGAGTTGCCGTGAATCGAACTAAATGGCATGCAATTGGAGAGGCCTTCGTCCAGCAGTGGGCTGCTGTGGGCAGATGATGATGATCCCCAGTCGTCATCTCAATGAAACTAAATGGACGTCATTTTTACCTTTCATTAATACGTCTATCCACCAATATAACTGTTTCCTTCAAAAATCCGTTCTCTAGTTTAGGAGCAAGGCAACCTAACAAAAAGTCATCCATATCAGTTCCGTAACACTCTGCCACCGACAGCCCACCGATCATCCGAAACTCCGATATGTTCGTTACCCGTGACTGCAATGCCATCAATCTGCGCTGGTACTTACAAACTAGATTGATAGATAACGATATAGATAGAGATATAGATAGATAAAGATAGAGTTTGTGTTCATTGTACTATTTGGGTAAAGACGCAAACTTTAAATCACGTCCAAAGAAAAACTTTGTTCTGTTGTTTGTTTTGTTTTTCTTTGGTGTTTGTATTGTTCTTTGTTTTTCTTTTGACGTGATTTAAAGTTTTAAAACATTGAGCCATTTTTTTTGTAAAAAGTACGTAACTGTGATTGAAGTATAGTTCTTTATACAAAACTGACAACTTATAGTCCGGTACTAAGTTGTCGTTGTAAGAACTTTACCGTAGTCGAAATAAAGTTCAATCTGGTTTGAAGATAAACCTTGTTTTGTAATGATGGTTTGGGACTTTGTTAGAACCACTCATTAATTCATTCATATAAAAATATAGTAAACTAGCTTGTCCCCACTACTTCGCCCGCGTAAAATTTGTTTCCTATAGCTGTGTCTCGTTACTTTGCTTTCGCTTAGCGTTTTTCCTTTTTGTCCGACTCCTAAGAGTTATAACGTGATGATATTAGCCTATATGTGACTCAAATATTGGGCTCATCAAAGGCAAATGTTTCTTTTCAAATTCGACACTTAATTTCCAGAGATTAGCGCGTTCAAACAAAAAAAAAACAAAGAAACTCTTCAGCTTTATTATATTACTAGCTATTGCCCGCGACCTCGTCTGCGATCTAGGATAAAAAGTAGCTTATGACCCATTCCAGGTCATGGTGTACCCATGTGCCAAATTTGATCAAAGTCCGTTGAGCCGTTTAAGCTTGAAAGCGAGTAGGATTGTTAGAACAGTTAGGTTTAATTGACCGAGCGAGCGAATCGTCCCAGCTTCGTACAGCAAAATTTGCCTTCCTCTGTCAGTTTGTTGGTACTCCTTTACAGGTCTTATTTCATAACCGATCTGGACGAAACTTGGTATACAGGTTTAACTAGTTTATAGATTTTTTTTTGTCTTCGGAGATTTTGATCGGTGGGCTATTTCCTCCAAAAAGGGGCTAGATATCTCCGCCTTATCAGATTTCAATTGTTCTTTTTTATTTGAAAGGTAGTAACTTAAAATTGATCCCATAGAAATTTGGTGGATCTTCGGCGTGATGAGCAGAATATCTCTTCAAAATGCAGTAAATTGCTCACTTTTAGATTTCTACGATTTCTAGGTAGGGATTGATGGAGCATACTGGGACCACCTTCTCATAACAAAACTAGGCTCAAGCGTTACCTCTGCCAATTAAAACCTATTAGTTATTTTTTCTATCTGGCCTACAAATTTTTACTCATCTCTCTTTTTTTACCATGTCTTAAAAACAAAAAACAAGGTAAATAAGCCGGTTTTAAATAACTTTAGTGGTATATTATTTTTTTCAAAAAAGTTTGTGCTCGCCAGATCTACTGTTCGCTGTACAACAAATAAGTAAAGATTTAAACAATAAAAATACAGACAGAATAGTTTATTGTCAATAGGAACAACTAGTAACGAAGCAGAAACACTCGATTTACTCGGTTGACTCTTTTGATAAGCATCACATAATCAACAATTGTCACTCTATGCTTTTATAATAATTATACATTATCATTCTTAGAAGTTCTCAGCCAGTGTCGACCTGGTCATTAACCCGCTGACCCGGTGTTGTGAGAATAATTACACTTTACCTTTGGTGTGAGGCGCAGTGACTGTGGTCCTATTAAGAAAAGCAAGATTGTATGAAAATTGGTCTCAGTACAGTAAGCTGCATGTCAGTGGCACCAAAGCCAGCATAAGCTCGCCTCATATTCTGTTCAAACTGTGCTACGTTAGGTCAGGTCAAGGACAAAGTAATTGAATTGAATCGTGTTGAAGATGACATAATGATGATGTCCCACTGCGGGGCAAAGGCTCTTCTTGTATATTGGTGATTTGAGACTTGGAGATTTGACTTACTGAATTTGCCGTATCCTAACTTCTAATATTACTTTTAAAATACGAAAGTGAATTTGTTTGTCGCTAAAACCGCTAAACGGATTTGGAAGAAATTTGACACATGACCTGAATGACAAAGTATGCTTTTATCCCGATATTCTCATGGGATCGAGACTATGCGGGTGAAACCGCGGGGTGCAGCTTGTATAATAAATAATATAACATATAATTATATAATAATATTATAAATGTGAAAGTGAGTTTGTTTGTTTATTTTAGACCATGACCAGGGCCAGGACATAGGGTACTTAATATCCCGGTAGTACGTTCCCATGCGAAAATTTCTGAACTCCACCCGGTCGAAGCCTAAATCCAGGTTTCCCCGTGATGAAAGTCACACTGGTATTTGAAATTTTTAGAACAAGTGTATTTCATAAAAAAATTGTCTCTGATATCATCGTGTTATGAAAACGCTCACTACCTACAAACATAGTGCCCTGCACATGCATCCTTATTCACGCAATATAGGACACCTATAATTAATACTAGATACCTAGAGACCTGTTGCGAAACAGGTAATATTTCTTGCTTGTTAGCCTCGTCTCAAATTATAATTATAAAAGTTTATAGACACACTCAGGGGATACTATCAATGTGTGTTGTGAATGTTTTTCTTAAGCTCTTGGACTAATATGACATTATTTATGTAAAATTGCACGCCTTGTCAGGTGGTTTGGACTTTTATAGCTGATTTAATATACTTTTTGATACAGAAGTCGCACTGTTGTGCGATAGTAATAAATTTAATATTTAAGTTGTTTATGTCGATGATTTAATTTTGAATCAATGGTTTCAAATTAACATTCAAACAAAAGTATCTTAGTAATAAATGGTGCATAAAAGTGAGTGTTTAGACCTAATTAAATTTTTCGCATAATGTATGTAATGTTAACCATCTGCACTCCGCGGTTTCACCCGCATAAGTCTCGATCCCGTGGGAATATCGGAATAAAAATTTTTCTATGTCCGAACTCAAGTTATGTTGTACTTAGTTTATGTGCCAAATTTCATCCAAATTCATTCAGCCGTTTTAACATGAAAGCGAAACCAACATACATACAAAAAATCAAATCTTTTCTCTTTTTTTGATATTAGTTTAGATAAAAAAAAGATTTATTACTTCGGTAATTTTTTTTTATAACCTCGAGCATTACAATCAAAAACCTTATCTTTTTTAATGACTATACAATCAGGTAGCACCATTATTCATCATTATATCCTTTCTCCAAAACAGAGTTTTTTTTTTGACCACGTCTCTGATTTCCCCGGAAGCATTTAACATTTTTGTCACATACATTTTACAGCGATAAATAAATTATACATGAACAGAATGTGACAAGAATTAGAAAATTTTCATTATCTTGCACTTATGAATACGACCATGGCTGTCAGCAACATCATAAGAGCAACAATAATAATCATAATCGAGTATTCATATTAGCACGCACGAAATACTAATCCTACCAAAAACGTTTCATGTAAAATGTTGCCAAGACGACCACATACATAAGGTTTGCCCTGTGAAAAAGATATCAGATCTCATGTAGAGCTAAGCTTCTGAATCTACACGGCCTATTTCTACTGACCCTTAAGTGGAGTGGTGACACAGGCTAGCCTAAGTAGCCTGTATCACCACTTCTATCATAGTCTGTGTATTTAACTAATCCTATATTAGATTATTATTCCTGTATTTTTGGTCTAGTAAGTGGTCGCAAGCGCTGCTGCTGTGCATGAGGGCTTGGTTTAGATTCCCAGATTGGCCAAAGTGTAATTGGGATTTTCCATAAGGGATTTCTCAGTAGCAGCCCGGAGTCTGGATTCGTGCCCGGTTGATGGCAATAGGCTCGTCCCCTAACACATGGGACTTATGTATGTGTATATATTAGTACTTACTCATATAGGTTTAGTTAAATACTACCCATTCAGATAAGAAAAGAACATCAACATAAAACGCCTAAAAATGCGAAACAACGGTATTTGACAAAACGCAATGGTGAGATCGAGAGGAATGCCAAAAAGCGCCGATAAGGAATGGACAACAAACTACTTGATCAAAAGTGTGCCAGCTCGCGTATGCACAACAAGTAAGATATTCTCATCCAAATTGTAGTAAGGTTGGGGAACCAGTAAGAGGATTTCTTTTTCCAACATTTTTTTTAATAAAAGCTACTTTATATTGTGACTGCTTCAAGTTAACTTAAACTGCGAAATATGTTAATAAAGGCACATAAGTCGTTATATTATTTATTTATTCAACAATTTATGTACACACACATTTATACTTCTATACTAATATTGAGGAGCTCGTGGCTAACTAATAACAGCCGCACGGGTCGATCCATCAGGTTAAGCTACGCTTGCCGGGGTTGGTCCGTGAATGGGTGACCATCTTTACATACCGAGACTCCTCCGTGCCTCGGAAAGCACGATAAGCCATTGGTCCCGGCTGTCATTCGTGGATCTTTGACAGTCGTTACGGGTCGTCAGAAGCCCGAAAGTCTGACAACCAGTCTTACCAAGGGGTATCGTAGTATTACCTAGTTACCGGGTTGTGGAGGTCAGATAGGCAGTCGTTCCATGTAAAATACTGGTATTCAGCTGCATCCGGTTAGACTGGAAGCCTAATATTATAAAGAGGTAAAGTTTGTGAGGCTGTAGAGGGTAATCTCTTGATCTAATGAACCGATTTAGAAAATTCTTATACTTATATAAAGCCACGTTATTTTTGAGTGTCATAGGCTATATATTAATCCGAAAAATGTAAAGACTTTTGCGTGGTAGTCGGATTTGCAAAGTAAGTCGGAGAAAAAACGGTCGAACGAAAACGTAAAAGTAAAAATGTTTACCGCCCAACGAAGTGGGCACGGGTCAGCTAGTATACATATATATAAACAGACAAGAAGAAAAGAACAGAAAAATACGTACAAAGGTAATGCTTATTTCTAAAGAAATCTCTTTCGACATATCTGCTTTTTTACAACCAAATAACTAGTTGCTTAACAAATAATTTACTTGGCTTTTTTATAAAGGAAAGGAATATCAGAAACATTTACTTTCTTTCAACCAAAACATTGCTTTCGGAAAATAATTATCAGGTTTTATTTACTAACTTAATTTCTAAAATTCTTTAGGTACATTTTTGTGCGCGGTTTACCTACTGACCTCAGAGAAAAGTTGATGATTAAACATCTCTCAGCAGAATTAATGACTAAGTCATGACTATACTCGAAGAGCCTACTTTAATTTAGTCATATTACTTTCCTTGTTAGGTGACTGTTCAAAGAAATTTCACTTCATGTTTTCTCTGTCTCAAATATCAAATGAAATTGATTCGGTTTTTATGACTAAGCAGGTTGCTATTTAGCACATTAACACAGTTTTTATATGAGTACAATTTGAAACCGGTGGGAAGGTGAGAAATATTAAATTTTTAAACAAAATATTGGATTCGTTTAATTAAAGGGAGTTTTGGAGGTAGTATTTACAAATGAGTTTGCATGTAAGGAGCTGCCTAAGTAGGGATTCCGGGTTTTCGTACCTGCTAATTCATTTACAGGGTTGTGCGGATAAATAATGCATCTCTTTACCGTTGGTAGGTAACTAATGGCTCAGAATTCACGCCAGTAGCACACCTCCGCCGCGAAACCACCACAGCGAAACCGCAGTATTTAAATTGTACTGGTTCGCGTCATGTTCCGCTACTCGAATCGGATGCGAGTAGCGAAACATGACGCGAACCAGTACAATTTAACTACTGCGGTTTCGCTGCCATGGTTTCGCGGTGGAGATGTGCTACCAGCGTTAGTGCGAGCTTGTTCATAACAAATCAAATCAAATCAAAAGTCATTTATTCAAACTAGGCTGAGAATCAGCACTTTTCGAACGTCAAAAATTACATAAGACAGTCCCCCAAAAACGCCCACCCTTCACCACTTCCTAGTACTTTAGCTGGGAAGAAGAAGTGGCGCAACAAACTCCCCAGCAGCACAGCTGTCTGTTCAGATATAAAACTTGAATCATAATGTGTTGTTGCGTAATGCAAATTCTTTTACATTTTATTGTATAAATAAAATGTAAAAGAATTTGCATTACGCAACACAACATTAGATTATTTGCCTTATGTTAACAGAACATCATTAACATTTATTGCGTATATTTTTTCCAATGCTGGGACTCAGGTCTCCTTTCTGAGCTAGACTGTAATCAAACACGTAGGCCTGATATGGTTTGGTCGATATTCAGCGTTATTATGTTTCAAATATATTGATTGAATAATTTCGATTTTACAGAACTTCAACATCTAGAAACGTAAATATGGAATTCTTGATATTTTAACACATGAACCATGAAAAACCAAGCAGCCGTCTTCTTATCTTCGTCTAAAAATACAAGTACGATATTTTCCAAACCTAACCAAGTTTTGCCCAGCTCCACTCGCTTCGCGAATCTGACAGTGTAGCCACCGAATTATTTGTATCGTGTCCCACTTGGCACCGGTATTCTTACGATACTAGCGTCTTGTCCTTCCTGTGTAACTTTCTATTATTAACATTCATTTGTAATAACCCTTTTCTTATTTTACACTATTTACTTTTGATAGCCTGCTATTATAATATTGTCTTTATTTTCTTATGCTAATATCTTCAAGAATACCTTTGTATGGAGGACTCTTTGATATATTTAATAATTATGATTATATTCTCATTGACTTATCAACTTTATGATTCTTGGAGTAGGCTTACTTGAAGGCAGCGGGTGGATTTATATTTATATTATATATGTAGAAGGTGTATGTAAGAAAACAATTTCTGCTTTTTAGGATTCTTCATGTCCGAATGAACATGAGATCGTGTTTTTCAACTACAATGTTAAGTTTGTTCTTGGGATAATTCATCCCAACTACGGAACCTTTCATTGTTCGTGGTCCGACACTCACTTGGCTGGGTTTTTTTGTTAAATTAGACTACATTGTCTCACTTCTGAGCAAAAGGCTTCCCCCAAATCCTTCTAGGCATCTTTTTCCAGAGCCACCTGGATCCCTTGCGGTGACTTTATACTACGGATGTTTATTTCATCCAAGATATTACTATTATATTTTACATCAGGCTGGTGGATTCGATTGATGATTCGGTCAAGATATTAGTAACAGGCACAAGAGCATTGCTGCCCATCCTAATTCTAACTTAATATTATAAATACGAAGGTGAATTTTTCTGCATGTTTGTTTGTTATACATTCACGCTAATACGGCTTAACGGATTTGGATGAAATTTGGGAGAAACCGGGTGACGCAGGTAGTTCTCTATACATACTTCCTAAAAATTATTTAATATCACTTAATCAAAGTCATTCATTTCACCTACTACAGCTTTAACTCCTACTGAAAGAATGGCCTGTAATGGCAATGGATATAATTGTGTGGAACATGGAAAATAGGGCCTTTGCCCAGCGGAAGGACGAGCTAAAAAGATGCATAGACAGCTTTAACTGTTTAGTTATTGTCATTTAATGTAGCGGTAATGGCATCTTTATACCTAAGTCTACGTTCTAATATCATTTTCCCATTTCCTAGATTAACATTCCGCTCACATTACTTCGTTCATTAATGGCATTGTCAATTTTGTCAAATTATAAATTGATTAACCGATTATTAATCAGACATTAAGTCTTGATTGTAACATTGATGTAAACGCCCTGTGGGTGTTTCATTGAATATGTAATAATGCTTGGTAATTGAGTTTATGATTGGTACACGCCATTGAAGGATATTTGTTTTGTTATCTTTCCCTCTTGATTTAACCTGTAGTCCTTAACATACTTTAGATTCAATTAATTTGTTTCTCATTTAATTACAAAATGGCATTTCTTCGTAGATTTTAATAATTATGATACAAATTTAAACGCTGAATGGTGACAACGTAGGACAGCGATCGTCGGCGTCGTGGCGTTTTCTTATGTCCAGCAGTATACATCTTTCAGTTGTAATGTTGATGCAACTCGTCGTTGACTCATCGTGAATTTTATTTTTGATCGATATTATAATAAGACAGTTAGGTTTAGGCATATTATGTACGTCAATTGTACTAATGACAGTTTTTAGTACAGTATTATAAACAATTGGAATTTCTCAGTAGCAGCCCGGAGTCTGGATTTGTGCCCAGTTGATGGCAATAGGCTCGCCCCCTATTACATGGGACTTAAACATAACTGGCGAAACGTGGGTGTTCCTACTATAGGGTATACCTCTGGCTAACCCTTCGGGGATTACAGGCGTGATGTTATGTTATTATAAACAATACTAACTGATAACGATAATATCTTAGCCCTCTAGATTACAACTTAAGACCAGTCTTATCAAATAATTCCCTATGTCTTTATCCTAAACCAAGGTCACACAATAATCTAGAAATCCCGAGCCCTAGATAATAGTAATATACGTTCAGTAACATGTTATGTTCAGTTATGCAAGGCTAACATTGTTGATTCAACAGATTGGGTAGAATTAGGACAGATGTGGGACTGTATTGATGTTAGAAACTTAATATGTAAATGAGAAGATGTAAGAGCCTAAATGGTTTGGGTCAATTTGAGAATGTATATATTCTAAGATTTAAAATGTATTGTTGTGATGATCTACGATTATTTTTTAATATTGTCAATGAAAGAGAGTCGGTCAATGTAGAATATAAAGCGGTTGAATGTATGAATGATATTTATTTTTGTAAATTAGTTAACAATAACACTAATACTGTATTTTTTGTTGGCTTTTAAAGCAGTGACATTAAACTATTTTGGACAGTTTGTCCAATTGACCTAGGAAGCGTGTAAAATGAAAACCAAGCTATTGAAGATCATTGATCATACTGATATTTATGATGACTTTACTAGAATTTATTATTAAAAAGTACTTGTACAAGAAGTGAAGTGCTTATAGTTGTAAGTTTTTACTGTGAAGGATTTGCATTAAACACACAAAAAATGCATCTATAACTAAAGTCAAATCACACTTACTATTCTCAGTAAAAACACCAAAATCACCAATTATTAATACGCTCAACCACACAATCTCTGTCATTACATGCAATCCAGTTTTTAAACCTCAATTCTAAAGTGGCGCTGTTACTAGAAAGTGTAATACCATTTAAAGCAGTATCATTTCCTGATGCTCTTTTATTTTATTTTAAGTGTATAGTTTGAGAATAGATTAAAATGATACTGTCATCACTGTCTTCTTTGTAATCTTTTTGCTTCATCGTGGAGATTATAAGCTTTGATATTGTTATGAGCTTTATAAAGTTATTCGTGACAGGCTGTGTCAGTTGTATGACATTGGCGATCCAAACATGCATTTGGCTTGCCATTCGAATGCAGACGGGGTGCCATTTATTCTGCAAGTCAAATATTGTCAGGAGCAGTTTGCATGCAGTCGATTTATTGTTTCGTGAATACCTACGAAAATACAACAGGCAACAGACTTACAGCATAAACCAATCACCGTGTTTAAAACATATTACAAAGATTTTTCGAAAATGTTTACCTGTACGTATGAAATGACGAGTTAAATTTATGCAAAAAATATAAGATATTCTTAGTAGCAACTGTCTGGATTGTTGCCCGGTTGATAGCTATAGGCTCACCTCCAACTGAAAACATAAGTGATCAAATGTGGGTGTCTTTAAACCTGCCTACCTCTTCAGGGTTTACAGTCTTATGTGTGATTCGTGAATGAAAATCTCCACACCATGTCTGCTGCCCACGTCTTATGAATAATTGTGCCTTAGATGCGTAGAATCCTCGTCTTCTAAAAACACGTACGACCCATTCTAGCTGATATGAATCACGTCCATTCAACGTAGTTCGCCAGACTTCAAAACGTCTGTTTCACACACGGATAGGCTTTGGTTTGAGACTAAGCTAAGTTTTGTGTATGAATAGAGATTTATTAATCTAGGCAGTATTTTCATTTTGATATTGACAACTTCAACAAGAGAGACGCTGTTTTTTATTGTTAAATGTTAGCATTTTCGAAGTAGTAGTGTGTTTTATTACTTGAATACAATTTGTATAATTCCCATGTCCATGTCCATATATTCCCCCGTGTAGATTAGGTAGCTAATCTTTGTTACACACTTTTGAAACTTCTGCTCTTATGTTTTTCATGCCTTCATATTTTTCTATAATACCAGCTATCAAATATGTCTAATATAACGAAATCCTTTAGAACCTTCACTGATTGATCTGAGCACGTATTTTTCCAATTACGTAATGTTACGGGTCGTCAGAAGCCCGAAAGTCTGACAACCAGTCTTACCAAGGGGTATCGTAGTATTACCTAGTTACCGGGTTGTGGAGGTCAGATAGGCAGTCGTTCCATGTAAAATACTGGTATTCAGCTGCATCCGGTTAGACTGGAAGCCTAATATTATAAAGAGGTAAAGTTTGTGAGGCTGTAGAGGGTAATCTCTTGATCTAATGAACCGATTTAGAAAATTCTTATACTTATATAAAGCCACGTTATTTTTGAGTGTCATAGGCTATATATTAATCCGAAAAATGTAAAGACTTTTGCGTGGTAGTCGGATTTGCAAAGTAAGTCGGAGAAAAAACGGTCGAACGAAAACGTAAAAGTAAAAATGTTTACCGCCCAACGAAGTGGGCACGGGTCAGCTAGTATACATATATATAAACAGACAAGAAGAAAAGAACAGAAAAATACGTACAAAGGTAATGCTTATTTCTAAAGAAATCTCTTTCGACATATCTGCTTTTTTACAACCAAATAACTAGTTGCTTAACAAATAATTTACTTGGCTTTTTTATAAAGGAAAGGAATATCAGAAACATTTACTTTCTTTCAACCAAAACATTGCTTTCGGAAAATAATTATCAGGTTTTATTTACTAACTTAATTTCTAAAATTCTTTAGGTACATTTTTGTGCGCGGTTTACCTACTGACCTCAGAGAAAAGTTGATGATTAAACATCTCTCAGCAGAATTAATGACTAAGTCATGACTATACTCGAAGAGCCTACTTTAATTTAGTCATATTACTTTCCTTGTTAGGTGACTGTTCAAAGAAATTTCACTTCATGTTTTCTCTGTCTCAAATATCAAATGAAATTGATTCGGTTTTTATGACTAAGCAGGTTGCTATTTAGCACATTAACACAGTTTTTATATGAGTACAATTTGAAACCGGTGGGAAGGTGAGAAATATTAAATTTTTAAACAAAATATTGGATTCGTTTAATTAAAGGGAGTTTTGGAGGTAGTATTTACAAATGAGTTTGCATGTAAGGAGCTGCCTAAGTAGGGATTCCGGGTTTTCGTACCTGCTAATTCATTTACAGGGTTGTGCGGATAAATAATGCATCTCTTTACCGTTGGTAGGTAACTAATGGCTCAGAATTCACGCCAGTAGCACACCTCCGCCGCGAAACCACCACAGCGAAACCGCAGTAGTTAAATTGTACTGGTTCGCGTCATGTTCCGCTACTCGAATCGGATGCGAGTAGCGAAACATGACGCGAACCAGTACAATTTAACTACTGCGGTTTCGCTGCCATGGTTTCGCGGTGGAGATGTGCTACCAGCGTTAGTGCGAGCTTGTTCATAACAAATCAAATCAAATCAAAAGTCATTTATTCAAACTAGGCTGAGAATCAGCACTTTTCGAACGTCAAAAATTACATAAGACAGTCCCCCAAAAACGCCCACCCTTCACCACTTCCTAGTACTTTAGCTGGGAAGAAGAAGTGGCGCAACAAACTCCCCAGCAGCACAGCTGTCTGTTCAGATATAAAACTTGAATCATAATGTGTTGTTGCGTAATGCAAATTCTTTTACATTTTATTGTATAAATAAAATGTAAAAGAATTTGCATTACGCAACACAACATTAGATTATTTGCCTTATGTTAACAGAACATCATTAACATTTATTGCGTATATTTTTTCCAATGCTGGGACTCAGGTCTCCTTTCTGAGCTAGACTGTAATCAAACACGTAGGCCTGATATGGTTTGGTCGATATTCAGCGTTATTATGTTTCAAATATATTGATTGAATAATTTCGATTTTACAGAACTTCAACATCTAGAAACGTAAATATGGAATTCTTGATATTTTAACACATGAACCATGAAAAACCAAGCAGCCGTCTTCTTATCTTCGTCTAAAAATACAAGTACGATATTTTCCAAACCTAACCAAGTTTTGCCCAGCTCCACTCGCTTCGCGAATCTGACAGTGTAGCCACCGAATTATTTGTATCGTGTCCCACTTGGCACCGGTATTCTTACGATACTAGCGTCTTGTCCTTCCTGTGTAACTTTCTATTATTAACATTCATTTGTAATAACCCTTTTCTTATTTTACACTATTTACTTTTGATAGCCTGCTATTATAATATTGTCTTTATTTTCTTATGCTAATATCTTCAAGAATACCTTTGTATGGAGGACTCTTTGATATATTTAATAATTATGATTATATTCTCATTGACTTATCAACTTTATGATTCTTGGAGTAGGCTTACTTGAAGGCAGCGGGTGGATTTATATTTATATTATATATGTAGAAGGTGTATGTAAGAAAACAATTTCTGCTTTTTAGGATTCTTCATGTCCGAATGAACATGAGATCGTGTTTTTCAACTACAATGTTAAGTTTGTTCTTGGGATAATTCATCCCAACTACGGAACCTTTCATTGTTCGTGGTCCGACACTCACTTGGCTGGGTTTTTTTGTTAAATTAGACTACATTGTCTCACTTCTGAGCAAAAGGCTTCCCCCAAATCCTTCTAGGCATCTTTTTCCAGAGCCACCTGGATCCCTTGCGGTGACTTTATACTACGGATGTTTATTTCATCCAAGATATTACTATTATATTTTACATCAGGCTGGTGGATTCGATTGATGATTCGGTCAAGATATTAGTAACAGGCACAAGAGCATTGCTGCCCATCCTAATTCTAACTTAATATTATAAATACGAAGGTGAATTTTTCTGCATGTTTGTTTGTTATACATTCACGCTAATACGGCTTAACGGATTTGGATGAAATTTGGGAGAAACCGGGTGACGCAGGTAGTTCTCTATACATACTTCCTAAAAATTATTTAATATCACTTAATCAAAGTCATTCATTTCACCTACTACAGCTTTAACTCCTACTGAAAGAATGGCCTGTAATGGCAATGGATATAATTGTGTGGAACATGGAAAATAGGGCCTTTGCCCAGCGGAAGGACGAGCTAAAAAGATGCATAGACAGCTTTAACTGTTTAGTTATTGTCATTTAATGTAGCGGTAATGGCATCTTTATACCTAAGTCTACGTTCTAATATCATTTTCCCATTTCCTAGATTAACATTCCGCTCACATTACTTCGTTCATTAATGGCATTGTCAATTTTGTCAAATTATAAATTGATTAACCGATTATTAATCAGACATTAAGTCTTGATTGTAACATTGATGTAAACGCCCTGTGGGTGTTTCATTGAATATGTAATAATGCTTGGTAATTGAGTTTATGATTGGTACACGCCATTGAAGGATATTTGTTTTGTTATCTTTCCCTCTTGATTTAACCTGTAGTCCTTAACATACTTTAGATTCAATTAATTTGTTTCTCATTTAATTACAAAATGGCATTTCTTCGTAGATTTTAATAATTATGATACAAATTTAAACGCTGAATGGTGACAACGTAGGACAGCGATCGTCGGCGTCGTGGCGTTTTCTTATGTCCAGCAGTATACATCTTTCAGTTGTAATGTTGATGCAACTCGTCGTTGACTCATCGTGAATTTTATTTTTGATCGATATTATAATAAGACAGTTAGGTTTAGGCATATTATGTACGTCAATTGTACTAATGACAGTTTTTAGTACAGTATTATAAACAATTGGAATTTCTCAGTAGCAGCCCGGAGTCTGGATTTGTGCCCAGTTGATGGCAATAGGCTCGCCCCCTATTACATGGGACTTAAACATAACTGGCGAAACGTGGGTGTTCCTACTATAGGGTATACCTCTGGCTAACCCTTCGGGGATTACAGGCGTGATGTTATGTTATTATAAACAATACTAACTGATAACGATAATATCTTAGCCCTCTAGATTACAACTTAAGACCAGTCTTATCAAATAATTCCCTATGTCTTTATCCTAAACCAAGGTCACACAATAATCTAGAAATCCCGAGCCCTAGATAATAGTAATATACGTTCAGTAACATGTTATGTTCAGTTATGCAAGGCTAACATTGTTGATTCAACAGATTGGGTAGAATTAGGACAGATGTGGGACTGTATTGATGTTAGAAACTTAATATGTAAATGAGAAGATGTAAGAGCCTAAATGGTTTGGGTCAATTTGAGAATGTATATATTCTAAGATTTAAAATGTATTGTTGTGATGATCTACGATTATTTTTTAATATTGTCAATGAAAGAGAGTCGGTCAATGTAGAATATAAAGCGGTTGAATGTATGAATGATATTTATTTTTGTAAATTAGTTAACAATAACACTAATACTGTATTTTTTGTTGGCTTTTAAAGCAGTGACATTAAACTATTTTGGACAGTTTGTCCAATTGACCTAGGAAGCGTGTAAAATGAAAACCAAGCTATTGAAGATCATTGATCATACTGATATTTATGATGACTTTACTAGAATTTATTATTAAAAAGTACTTGTACAAGAAGTGAAGTGCTTATAGTTGTAAGTTTTTACTGTGAAGGATTTGCATTAAACACACAAAAAATGCATCTATAACTAAAGTCAAATCACACTTACTATTCTCAGTAAAAACACCAAAATCACCAATTATTAATACGCTCAACCACACAATCTCTGTCATTACATGCAATCCAGTTTTTAAACCTCAATTCTAAAGTGGCGCTGTTACTAGAAAGTGTAATACCATTTAAAGCAGTATCATTTCCTGATGCTCTTTTATTTTATTTTAAGTGTATAGTTTGAGAATAGATTAAAATGATACTGTCATCACTGTCTTCTTTGTAATCTTTTTGCTTCATCGTGGAGATTATAAGCTTTGATATTGTTATGAGCTTTATAAAGTTATTCGTGACAGGCTGTGTCAGTTGTATGACATTGGCGATCCAAACATGCATTTGGCTTGCCATTCGAATGCAGACGGGGTGCCATTTATTCTGCAAGTCAAATATTGTCAGGAGCAGTTTGCATGCAGTCGATTTATTGTTTCGTGAATACCTACGAAAATACAACAGGCAACAGACTTACAGCATAAACCAATCACCGTGTTTAAAACATATTACAAAGATTTTTCGAAAATGTTTACCTGTACGTATGAAATGACGAGTTAAATTTATGCAAAAAATATAAGATATTCTTAGTAGCAACTGTCTGGATTGTTGCCCGGTTGATAGCTATAGGCTCACCTCCAACTGAAAACATAAGTGATCAAATGTGGGTGTCTTTAAACCTGCCTACCTCTTCAGGGTTTACAGTCTTATGTGTGATTCGTGAATGAAAATCTCCACACCATGTCTGCTGCCCACGTCTTATGAATAATTGTGCCTTAGATGCGTAGAATCCTCGTCTTCTAAAAACACGTACGACCCATTCTAGCTGATATGAATCACGTCCATTCAACGTAGTTCGCCAGACTTCAAAACGTCTGTTTCACACACGGATAGGCTTTGGTTTGAGACTAAGCTAAGTTTTGTGTATGAATAGAGATTTATTAATCTAGGCAGTATTTTCATTTTGATATTGACAACTTCAACAAGAGAGACGCTGTTTTTTATTGTTAAATGTTAGCATTTTCGAAGTAGTAGTGTGTTTTATTACTTGAATACAATTTGTATAATTCCCATGTCCATGTCCATATATTCCCCCGTGTAGATTAGGTAGCTAATCTTTGTTACACACTTTTGAAACTTCTGCTCTTATGTTTTTCATGCCTTCATATTTTTCTATAATACCAGCTATCAAATATGTCTAATATAACGAAATCCTTTAGAACCTTCACTGATTGATCTGAGCACGTATTTTTCCACTCGATCTCCAGCCAGTAATCTCGCATCAGTTCAACAAATAGCTCACCTTCAATCAAGACGGCTTGTCTCACGGTTGGATTGACTTTAGAATTGCGACCAACGACACACAGTTTATGTACAAGATTTTTCTTAAATTTTCATCGTCAACTATTTGTATTTTCTATTCATCAAACTCATTAATGATTGCGAATAAGGTCTTAAGGCTTCGCCCACGTGGCTTTTTCTAAAATAAAAGTAAGGTCTAAGTAAAAGTAAAGTAAAGTCTAAGTTACTCCGTATAACATCAACTATCTGCCAGTGAAAGTCTCGTGAAAATCAGTCCCGCCGTTTCAGAGATCAGCCGGAACAAACAGACAGACAGACGGACAAAATTTTTAAACATTATTTCGTTGCTAAAAGTAACGTATACACCGTGGCATTTTAATCGTCTTACAACGGCAGCCCACTTCATGTATCCAATGACACTAATCATTCATAAAAGTAAAAATGAAATTTTTATTAACATTTGAATATATATTTTTTTTAAATATTGTTCATTATGACGCATGATGTAGTTTGAAACACCCTGATATGAGCGCGGTGCGAGCCTTGCGCTCCATTCCACGCCGCGCCGCTTTTGGAACGCAAGACTCGTAACAGGGTGTTTCAAACTACGTCATGCGTCCTATAGATTTTTTTTTTTTTGAATTATTCAAATGTTAAAAAAAATACTTTTATGAATGATTAGTAGTCATTGGATACATGAAGTGGGCTGCCGTTGCCAGACGATTAAAATGCCACAAACAGATACTACAATTTTATTTATTTATAAAGGATGCTCTTCAGAAAGGTCAGGTGCATAGTACTCGGATCGAATCTCCAAGGCCCATTTACTGGCTAACACGATATCCCTCGTAAAGACTGGTTATCAGACTTTTGGGCATCGGCCCTTGATAAGCATTCAAAATGAGTGGATTTTCGTTTTCTCACTAGAGTGTAGGCCATGTCACTCCAGTGTCACTCATCCTGATAAATGATCGACACTTGGCAACTAAGTTTACACGACATCGATAAATCAAGTCCAAAGTAAGTATAACAGATGACAAGTTTCGTCGGCTCTTTAAGAAATTGCAGACTTCAATGATAGGTTTAAGCATTTTTGAGTGAGTGGTGTTAGATTATATTGGTAGCAAAATGTGACAAATAGAAAAACATATTATTGTTTTAGTGTATCTTTCGGACAATAGAAGCAAGGATAGCCTTTAGTTTTTTGAAAGTAAAACTAGATAATATAAACATACATAAACTAACGCCTTTTAAAGAAAAGAAGAAAGAAAATACGTTTATTTGCGGAAACCCATGGGGGTAGGCATAAACTACAGAAGACTACCTGCTACGTACTTATACTCACTAGCTGCACTGTATCCTGTAGAAATATCGGGATAAAAAGTATCCTGTGTCCTAACCCAGGTCATGGTATACCCATGTGCCAAATTTCATTCAAATCTGTTCAGCCGTTTCTATGTGAAACGGAACAAACAAACAAACTCACTTTCGCATTTATAATATTAGTTTTTGGATTTTGTTTCGTTCCATTTTAAAGAACTTATTTTTCAAATAACATATTTATATGACTCAAAATAAATGACAAACTCAAATTATTAGAACTTAATAAAACATAAAAGTATTCTTAAGTAATAAACAAAATAGATGTCCGATCTATATTAAAAAAAAAATGCAAAATGAAAAAGTGTTTATTCAGATAAATATTTTAAAGACATAATATAATATTTACTTCTGCCAAACTGCACAGCAGTTTGTTGGCAGACGTAGCTACTTATTTTTTTAAGTAAAGTATATAATTTGGTTTTTATAACAACACTTTTTCACATAGGTATAGGTTAAAACTATCTTGCATTATAATTTATAAACATACTAACAATTTAATTTTTTTCTTTTAAGTATTCTCTGCAGCGAGGCTTTCACAAAACATATGAAAGAGGTACTTATGTATTTTATTTTTAAATGAGGTTTTTGTGATGCAGCTGTTTATATCTACTGGAAGGTTATTAAAAATAGTTGTGTAGATAATAAATACATGTAATACGTGATATTAGTAAGTTTTGTTCTTGGTTAACCAAATACAACCTTAACCTATTAAAAAAAAATCACCGATAAAGAATCTCTTATATCTTTCCGTTTACGTTTATATAGGTATTGTTAGGTACATCTGTTTCAAGCTCCTTGAAATAATATCCATAGAAAAATGTCTTCAATATTGAACCCAACGATTTCAGTCTCTTAGCAACTAATGCAATACAATTGGACGCAATGACGCGTACCGAGACCCGCTTGTCCCGAGATTTTCATAAAATTGTTGCAATTATGGAAAAGACGTAAAAGTTTTTCCCTATTCAGTTTGGAATGGCAATTTGAGAGAACATTGTCCAGATTCCCTCGCGGTGTTTTCCTTCAAAGTAAATTGGTGACATCTAAGATGAACTTTGGAGTGGTGGCCCCTGACAGGCGGTTTACTTTGTGTTATGTTTCATAACCACTACTCTCAATACGGTGAAGGAAAACATCGTGAGGAAACAGAACCGAAAATTCGAAGATATGTGACATCCACCAACCCGCACTCGGCCGGCGTCGATTACGCCCCACTCCCTCTCACAGAGAGAAGGCCTTTGTATCAGCAGTGGAAACATTATAGGCTGATTATGCAAGATTGAACTAAGATGGAATAGATACAAATACATACAAAAACTCACGCCTTCTTCCCACGGGGTAGGCAGCCACTACAGAACGCCACTTGCTATGATCCCTATGTTTTCCATAGGCTTCGTTTACGTTCATACATCAGGTTATACACGCACGCCAGTTGCGAGTACCACGCACCTGACCTTTCTGAAGAACATCAACAATAATGTCAATGTACGCACCAGGACTTAGAGAGTATGGCCGTTATTCCAAATGTGTACAGTGTGGCTTCGTTTGAGACAGTCGAGCCTTGTACCTATTAGTCACCTAAGACCCTACTGAATATAAAGCTAGCACTACAGTAACTACCTAGCACCCTAGTTATCTTAACCTCCTAACCCAACATACTAACCATACCAAACGTAAGTAACGTTGGTTGTACGTGCAAGACGTCTATGGCAAGATCTTCGGTAACAGACGGAATTTGGGAAGGAGTAGGGGTTTGTGTACGTTTTGCAATGTACACAGGAAATGATTTTCTCACTGCGGATCCCACAGACTCATAGGACCGATGATAACAGTAAGAGGAGTTTAGGAGATGAATCACACTGAACTCCAGCTTGATGACTAGTTTATACAATAACTAGCTGCGCCCCGCGGTTTCACCCGCAGTCTCGATCCCGTGCTATTGCTATAAATTATCGGGCATAGTTTAAGAATCAAAGTTGCTTCTGACAAAATCCTAGAAGAAAAAAACAATTTTGCTCAACCCGGATCGAACCTCACACACACCAGTCACGCTTGAGAACATAAACATCACTCCTGTAATCCCCGAAGGGTTGGGCAGAGGTGTACCTATAGTACACCTACATTTCACCAGTTATGTTTGAGTCCCATTTAATAGGAGGCGAGCCTTGCCATCAAACGGGCACAAATCCAGACTCCGTGCTGCTACTAAGAAATTCCTGGTGGAAAACTCAATAACACTTTGCCCGACCTGGGAATGGAACCCCGGACCTCGTGCTCAACAGTAGCGTTTGCGACCACTAGAAAAACGAGGCACTTGAGAACACATGGAAAATTGTCGAAAAAGTTTTATCAGTACCAATTTCAAACCCGCAGCATCGAGTTCCACAAGCAAATCCGACATTATACAAACACAATGACATATTATGTAAATAAGCCTCCTTCATCACATAACTCATCCCTCAAACTTCGTTCTTTGAAGATATCTTGCAAATTTCGGGACGCCACAAGTTTTTCCCGGTTTTTCCTGATTTTCCTCAGTAAAAGAACCTGGATATGTGTAGATCAATTTACGTCACGGCTCACAGTCAAATATATCCCTTGTGAACGACACGTTGTATCCGACGTGTCCTACTTTCCCCACTTCGTTCGACATTTACTATTTTTGGTCAACATGTGGTTGAAAAGGTAAGGTGGGGCCTGTGGCTAAGTAAACCTACCACCTAAGTTCACATGTGGAAGCAATAAATATATTGAGTACAGCCGCACGGGTCGGTCGACCTGGTTAAACTACGCTTGCCGCGGTTGGTCCGAGGATGGGTATCTTTACATATCAAGACCCATCGTGCCTTGGAAACCCCGTTAAGCCGTTGGTCTCGGCTGTCATTCGTGGAACTTTGACAGCCGTTACAGGTCATCAGAAGCCCAAAAGTCTGACTACCAGTCTTACCAAGGGGTATCGTATTACCCAGTTACTGAGTTATGGTGGTCAGATAGGCAGTCGCTCTATGTGAAATGCTGGTATTCAGTTGCTTTCGGTTAGACTGGAAGCCGAGTCCGATATAGTTGGGAAAAGGCTACGCAAATTGATTTATAAAATCCGGCACTCAATCACAATAGAATAGAATAGAATAATTTTTATTTCAGACAAATGTCCAAAGGGTTAGTAACAATTATACTTATTATCTAGAGTGCTAGTACAGACAAAGATTAACAAAACAATCAAAATTAAAATTCAGCGTGGAGCTGCATCCACCTCCGCCACATCGGGGAATCCCACAAATCTGTGAACACACACAATCCAAAACATTTTTAAAGAAAATTCCATATTCATTGTTTGAAAAAATCGTGTGTTCAACGACGTAAATAACGCAATATAAATGTTGCTGTACTGTCAAAAATAATGATGTGTGTGACCCAATTCCGCCGCGGTATCCCATGGCGGGACAAAAGTCTACATAGGTACTTATTTTTTATAACCTTTCAACATTATAAATATTTTTGAAGTAAAACTTATTTACGCACGCTTGACTTGGGGAGTAAGCTGGTGAATACGTGACGAGAGCGTTACGGAAGCGAGAGAACGGAAGCTAAGAGGGAGATATAAGTTAGTGAAGATAGAAAGAGACAGAGTTACGTTTCGTATATTACCGTAGGGGCAAGAGAAAGAGGTGCGAGCACACATTTTCTTTGTCTCTTTCTCTCATAGCCAGTTGGGTTTCGTATATCTAAGACACAGTGCAGGCCTATTGTTGTTAGTAAGTATAATTAGTATTACTATTTGTAAGTTTTACTTCAGTCGTGTGGTCTAAAGCACATTTTTTTTTTATTAGATTATTTTATAAACTATTTTAGTAAATGTAGGTTGGCCAAAAAACGGACGAACGGTTAATAATTTTATTTCAATTTTTTTTGCTCATTATTGTTTTACTAAATCACGGCCGAGAATAAAGCGGCGTTTGTCTCGCCCTGCCATCAAATCCAATATAAACTCTATCAATCAACTCCACACGGTCATATCGGCGCGGCGATAATTGGAAGGTACAGCGTGTCTATTATCGCGATTCTCTCGTCCGTGGAGATGGCGCCTAAAAATGATAAGAAATAAAGTAGCAGTCTTATTACTACTTACTAACTGTCATACTTAGCACGTACTTTTTTGTTAGATGTTTCCGTCTTTGTCTTGCACTTCTAGTTTGACAGTTGTGCGAGAGTGACAAGAACACTTAGCCAAAGCCCATGCTTAGTAAGTAACGTTTTTAAATTCCGGGCAGTGACTTCGTTAGTTCCAACTTTGGCCACTGGTTCAGCATGTTGATTCTGTAAAAACATCACTGTGAATTCTTGCGTGGAGTGAGCTGTCAGTGTCATTACACTGATGCTAGGGAATGACCAAAATTTTTAAGGATTATATTTACAATCATAATCGAGATTTCAATAATATTTTTATGCTAATTCTATTGATCATTTTATATTATTTTAGCAAGCTAGTATTTTTGTGTCTTAACATTACTATTTAAGGGGTTTTTAAATAAAATAGCAAAACAGAAATTTAGTCAAACTCAATATAATGTAAAAAAACAAAATTGAGTTTCTGTTCAAAATCTCGATTATGATTGTAAATGTAATCCTTGGTCCATCCCTAGTATCAGGTGGGATGACACTGACAGTTCACTCCACGTTAACTTCATCTAAGTTTTCACGGTGAGATGGTAACAGAATGGCACTGCAGATAATTTTGTGACGGTGATTTACCGCGGACGCTGGAACCGCCTCTCCGCTCGCGTGTAATAAGCCACGGCCATCAAACTACTATTTATGGCCTTAAATAGTTTCAGGTTCAAAACAAAAACGGAAATGACTGGAAACATTCTAAAATAGCATTCGATGTTCTACAAGTTATAGTTATTGAGGTCAAAAAGCTTTCGAAGAATGACAAAAAAGCCATTTTGATGATTGAATCGTTCGTATATCGATCAGTGTTATTTTAGCTAGTCATTGTGTTAATAGCTGAGTCGTTTCCACAATTCACATTCATATTAAAATGAAAGAAAAAAAAGCATTTATTGGGACTCGCACAGATCACAAATTAAACTAAAACACACTCATAGAAACATAAAGAAAAAAAATAAAACAAAGTAAAAAATAAAAACAGAAAGTCCTGTACGAGGCCAAAAGGCCCCTATCTCAGCATGATGCTGCGGCACTTAAAAATAAATATCGCAGCGCTGGTATTCTGATAGGGCCCGCTGTGATGTCACAGATAGATACAGAAATAAAATAAAAATAGATGAGTGAAATAACAATAAAAATAAGATAAATATTTAATAAAATTATTGTAATTGTAAACTTACACCGCATGTGAGAACCCGACGTAACATCATTTACTTGTCAGTGCCTTTTGTGTCTGTGGTGTTCAATGGTGTCGCTGTGACCTCCATACGACTATCTGAGAAATGAGAGTAATCAAATTAGATGTATTGTGCAGAAGTTGCAAGCTCACTGCGAAATCAATGACAGAACAAACAGTGAAACTGCGTCATTTAAACAACTTGATGAAATAATTTACGCTGAATGTTAAATTCAAATTCTACCTTAAATATTCCTTTTCGGTTTTAACAATCAGTAAACATTTTTATTTTGGGTTTACTAACATCAAATACCAATGGCATAAGTCCACAGCTGTGCAATATTTTTGCGTCCTCATCATCATCATTTCAGCTAAAAGACGCCCACTGCTGGACATAGGCCTCCCCCAAATGGAGGGGTTTGCCATAATCACCACGCTTGGCAGGCAGGTTGGCGATCACAGTACCTATGGTGTTAAAACGCATACAGAACGCTGCTGCCTATTCTCTAGTAAGTCCCTTAGTCGCCTTTTACGACACCCACGGGAATAAATAGGACAGTGCTATTCTTTAAGTCCGGCACCACACGGCATATTTTTGTGTATCAAGCATCAATACATGATTAAAATGCACTTGGACTATACTTGGACTAAAGTTATATTACAACCCCAGATGGCTAAAGAACGTAATCATAATAAAGATTGTGAGAACCAGAATCATAAAGTCATCAAAATCATCATAGAGACATCGAACTCAACTCCTCAGTCGCCTCAGTTCTATTTCAGCTACCGCAGTGAAAGTCTCAATTTCACGTCACATGTATCGAACGGCTTAAGCCGGGTACAGACAGCGTAAGGCATGCGCTGAGACAGGTTCAATGAATCACCAATCAAATCCGCCGCATCGACAAAACTCGCAGTAAGCATTCTGAAATTTGAAATTGTCTGGGAAAGAAATAGAGTTACCGACATACATAGCTTGCAGAGTTAGCAAGCTGAAGTGGCAGTGAGCTGGCCATGTTTGTCTAAAGATGTGGTGGAGCAAACAAGTTCTGGAATGGAGACCGCGTATCAGCAAGGTTATTGTGGGACGCCCCCTAGCTAGATGGACCGATGACCTTGTAAAGGTGGCTGGGACAGACTGGAAATACACACTTCCTGAAAATGACGAAAGGGATGTTGTGGCCCAGCTAGGGAGAGGCCTATATCCAGCAGTGGACTGCAATAGGTTGAGTTGATCCCGTCCATACATTCTCAGACACAAGTGATAAAAAATCCGCGGTTTATGCCTCGTGCTGTCTGTACGCGGCATAATGACTAACGTCTGATGATCATCACGAACGTTTTTTATTTATTTTGCAGTACGTTGCACTTTCGCGTTCGAGTAATTTGTGTTTTATCTGCGTTGGATGTCGTTTGTGTTTTGTTTTACATATTGTGTCTTGATGGGATACAAATCGTTAATGGATTTATTTATTTATATATACTATATTGTACAGCAGAAATTTAAAAAAAAGAATGAATTGATTGATTGATTTATGAATGAATTTTCAATAAATTCGCCAGTATAAATGAGGTGTCAAATTGAATTTTTACAACCATTATCGTTTATCTACCTACCTAAATGCATTCATTATCTGAATACCTAAATGCATTCGTTAAGTGTCTATTGTACCATGTTTGCTGATATTCAAATAAACAATTTACCTCAAGTTATTTAAAAGAACAATTCGTTAACATAACTATTTCGTTTGCGTTAAAATTTGACCGATAGATCATAATGCTAAGACTATAAGGGTGAGAATAAAAATCTTAACGCAAACGCGCTAGTTACTTTTACTCTCTTGCAAACTTACACTTGGGGTACTGAACTTATTGATAAGACGCACGTTAATCCGTTGGTCCCAGCTGTCATTCGTGGATCTTTGACAGTCATTACGGGTCACCAGAAGCCCGAAAGTCTGACAACCGGTCTTACGAAGGAGTATCGTATTATCTAGTAACTGGGTTGTGGAGGTCAGATACGCAGTAGCTCCATGTAAAATACTGGTATTCAGCTGCATCCGGTTAGACTGGAAGCTGACCCTAACATAGTTGAGAAAAGGCTGCAGCTGAGATGAGAACTTTTTAATAATAGCACCGTATGGATATACCTATAGGATTACCCTCTACTACTGTCGAAACGCCGACCTCATCTACTTTTTTTTTATTAATATGATTAACGTGTAAAAGTGTTTGTACAAACCTACTTACACCATTAAATCTTAAATCCTTTATCATTTATTTACTACCCTATCTTACTCTTTACCCTTAACAGTCAACAGTCAACCCTTAACAGTCAACTATACAACGTGGCGATTAGGTTATCACATTAAATAGTACAGCGGTTATTACAAGTTGTTATCAGTCTGTTAAAATAATAAAAATAAAAATAGACCTAAAAATAGAAAACTGAATTTTTCTAACAAACTAAATAGCGTAAAAATTGGCAATAAATAATCCACCCTTGATACTGTTAGTTTACTGACCTGTAAAAGCGGCAACGCCGCGGCGCGCGGCGCGGGCGTCTAGGCGGCGGGCGGCGCACACGCCAAACGACAGTGAGACTAGCGGAGGGTAGGTACTTGCGCTCACGCGCGGGGCGTTATAATACATGATGTTGTTAAATACTAAAAGGGAAAAAAAGGTCTCACGGGTAGAATGTTAACTTTTATTAATTATTTTATTTATGTATGCTTAAAATACGTAATGTAGAATACGTGGTTTGAATTAATGTGATAACCTAATCGCCACGTTGTTTACTTATCAATACAATGTTAGCATTTTGGAGCACTTTGTCACGGAAACCGATCGTTAAGATAAGTTATATTACGGTCCCATCCTGTACATAATGAGTTAGGGAACATTTATGTTACTCAGTAATATTTGTATTCATTAGAACAAAGCAGTGAACATAATGCTGTTAATCTTCAGGTCAATAAGTACAAACACATTAGGGTCATCTTAAAAATTAAATACTTTTCATATTCGTAACATCAATTTGTATTGTCATCTTTATATAGAGGTTCATCTTAAATTAGCTAGCAAAACTCCACAGACGTGATAGTATCGATATCAAGACACAGAAAATAAAACCGGCCCAGTGCGATTCTGACTCGCACATGGAGGGTTCCGTACCATTAACTAAAAATCACGTTTCTTGTATGGGAGCCCCCTTAAATATTTATGTTATTCAGATTTTTTGTATTTTTTGCTATAGCGGCAACAGAAATACATCATCTGTAAAAATTTCAACTGTCTAACTATCACGGTTCATGAGATACAGCCTGGTGACAGACGGACAAACAGACAGACAGGCGGCAGAGCCTTAGTAATAGGGTTCCCGTTTTTTTTGGGGTCAACGAACGCTGGTAGTTACTGGAAGTATGAGTTGAGGAAATCTGTTTTATTTTATTTTATCGTGTTTAGTTATCGATACACATTACGTCTGTGAAGTTTACACAAAAAAACAGTTTTTTTTTTAAACTGAAATGTCAAGTAGGTAAGTAAACTACGGGTGGTTGATGACCCCAACAAAAACCTCATCAAATTAATTTATTTTTGTTTTATCATGTATACATATCAATACCCATGACGTCAGTGGAGTTTCACTAGCTAATTTAATTTGACCCTGTATACTGGATGATTTTTTTTACCGTCTTGAAAAACTCGTAGCACGATCCTATTCTTTGAAGCCGGCCGATAGTTACTCGCCGCGCATTTAGTAGGGTGCATATAATTTGAATTTCGATATTTTTTATCGTTTGTCTTTTTTTTTCTAACAATTTCTTAATCCGTTATAAAAAAGAACGACTATGCCATAGGCTTCTACTCCGTTCATCTAATATACCTACCCATTTTTTTTCAAGATGGTAAAAAAGTCATCATTGTTCAGCTCTAATATATTTAGGGTTGACACAGTACCTATGTATTTTGTTCTATAGGCATGTCTCTATCAGCCATTATCTCAGTATTCACTTCCTTCCTATCCATATCATCTTTCACAAAATTCAACCAAAACATAATCCATACAAATTTATCAAACAATATAATAACATACAAAATCACAACAGCGATTAATTTCGGCGCTTTTAACGCTTGTAACTTTCGGTGCAAAATTCAAGCATTTAAACAGCCGCTATAAATAAATAAATAAATAAAATATTATTGTTAGCTATAAAAAAACTGAGTTGTGGGAAATGGTAACATGAGCTAGTTCTGTTGAATAGGGTGAATGTTACATACATAAACTCGCGCCTTCTTCTTATGTGGGTAGGCAGAAACTACAGAACGCCACCTGTTACGATCCTGACATACTCCTTTTGCTTCGTTCATACATCTGTTCATGCACGCACGCGTGTTGCGAGTACGTCTACGCATCTGACTTTTCTGAAGGACATCACAATAATATGGGGTGATTGCGACAATCCTTTCGTGGTAGCCCAGTATGTCCAGCAGTGAACCTCTTTCAGCTGAAATGATAAAAAACACTGTATATAACATAACATCACGCCTGTAATCGCCGAAGGGTTAGGCAGAGGTGTACCTACCTAAAGTACACCCACATTTCGCCAGTTATGTTGTATATTTTCGATCCAATTTGAGTACCCACTAAAAGAGTGATGAATATAAATGTTGATAGATAGAGAGCGAGAGGAAGGCCAAAGAAAAGGTAGATGGATTGTGTGAGGAATGTTAATAAGAACTAGAAGGTAGTGACAGTTGACAGGGGAGAATGGAAGAAATGTACGTCTTGCACCGATCCCAAGTAACATGGATAAGGAGAGGAAGATGATAATTGAGTACCCATGCATTATGAAAGTCTAACAGTTACTAAATGTAGCTCCACTAATGCATTACGGCTAGAGGATTCGATCCCGGGATCCCAGATCTCGGGATCCCGGTCATATTTAAGTACCGAGGAGTCCCGGGATCAAATTTAATGAACCCCGGTATTTTTGGGATTGATACAAAGATCGATAAAATAATGATAATGAAAAAAATTACATGCAGATGCAGATTGAACCTACGTTTACAACTAGTAAAACTGATTTAACATTGAAAGAAAAGCTTCAGAACGAAATAGAAAACAGCATGAAAACATTAAATCCAGAAACATGCAAACGGCATGTGTTTCACAGTAACTCAACCTAAAAAATACCAACGAGCGATCGATATTAATAATAAGAATTGAACTCACTATTTCCCATGTATCCAAAATATTCAATAGAAATGAACTAGTTAATAACGATGCTAGTGATCCATCATTTTCATACAAAATAACGACTTTGATCAACCACGAATTTGCTTTTAAAATTCCAAATGTTATTTGAAAATGTATTTCTGCAGTACCATAAAATAAGGCAACATTTTCATTTGTATTCCACATTTCTGGATTACCAATTTCCTAATATTTGACTGGATTTTCTATTTGTAGTGCTATCGTTTGTAAGACCGTGGAACAGGCTTTGTGAATATTATACAAGGTAGTTACAACACAAAGCCGACTACAAAGTAGAGGTACCAAAACACGGACATAGTCTTCTAATCGCATAGAATCGATTAGATACGGGTAGAATGGTCAATGAAACAGACTCGAATAGGTATCGTCGAAAATGCTTCCCATACATTCAGTTTGTGAGTATGCCTTACAGATGCTTTTTATTCAGTTGTATTGTGATTCTGAATGTTTTGTAGGTACATCCAAGCTGACTAGATTAAATCAGATTAAAAAGCTTATAACTTTTATATTATGGTAGCTATATCAAACAACAAGTACATACAGTGTACAAGTTGCAAGCTAGTGATTTGTTAAAAAAATACTCTTGTACAAACATCATCCATAATAACCAATTCCTTATTATTTTTTAAAACGAAAAAACATTTCATACTCTTCTTACATTCGCAGACATTGCAGTTATAGAGAACGGAAACAATCGTTTCAAAGGTTCTAGGGAACAGTTTGATCGAACGCACACAACAGCTACAATTTAAAGCCTGATAATAATATATCGCTCGTTCAGTTATCTATGGCCTAAGCCTTGCTATCAATACTTCTGACAACACCACTACAGAAAGAGCTTTACGTGACAAAGAGAACAAGGGAGCTTTGATCAAATTATTTCTCTCCAGTCAAGTACCCGAACTTTTAAGTAGGGATCGGAAATTGAAAATGATTTTCGACTTAGCTCCGATCCTTAAAAGGAGTGAAGTTCCTTTGTTTTGCTTTGGTGTTGAAAGTAAGATAAGCTAGATGCAGAAATTTTATAAGTATTGAGATATCTGCAGTTTTAGACGTCACTTGAATTTGTGTGAAAAAGAATAATTATAAAGCCAGTATGTAGGTAGGCACTTAAGTCAAATTCATCATCAACATTATTTTTATAAGCTAGTAAGCGATCACTAGCAAGCTAAACAAACTATAAATCTTAGCCTGTGCTATTAGAAATAACTACGTGAGTGATGTGAGTAAGCATATTAGATTTATATTAAACTAGCTGCGCCCCGCGGTTTCACCCGCGTAAGTCTCGATCCCGTGGGAATATCGGGATAAGAATTAGTAAGTACTATATAGATTGTAAGTAGAGGGGGTCGAATTTCGACCAGTGGGCGACCACTATAGTAATGATTAATAATTATTCGAATATTTCAGTATTTTGATTTTTTTTTATTTTGAGGTTAATTTCTGTCGCTGCTCAGCTGTTTATTACCAAGGTGAGATTATTAAGACGTATCTGCGTCTTAAGAAAATGTTTGTTAACATTTGACAAGATTTTAGTGACTTTTAAATCTGCTATTACACGTTCAAATAATACAATGTATGTTAAACTAGAACGCGTATAAATAAATTCATTATGCAAATATAAATGTATTTTCCAGCTGCACCCCGTGGTTTCACCCGCGTAAGTCTCGATCCGCTGGGAATATCGGGATAAAAAGTAGCCTATGTCTTATTCCAGGGTGTCAGCTACCTCCATACAAAATTTTATCAAAATTGGTCCAGCCGTTTGAGCGTGAAGAAGTAACAAACATACACACACACTCACAAACTTTCACCTTTGTAATATTAGTGTTATGTGATTTAAAATCATGAAATGCCAGTTCTGTATTTGTTCAGTGTGCTTTTTTTAAATGGGATCAAAAATGTACTGTACCAAGACTATTTTCATGACATGATGAGAGTAATTCCTAAGACAATGTCCTCGTATCTCTTATGCCCCATTTACACGGTGCAAGTTTCTGAAACGTTCAAGAGCAAAAATCGCATGCCATAAGAGACGTTAAGTTTTATTGCCATTCAAGATATGTATTGTAGGTTGCACACGCGTGCTATTTCCATAAAATGGCATACAATAATTGAATGCAAGTTTTGCCGTTCAATAAAATTGCATGCGACTTACACTTAGGCAATTGTATTGCAAGCCGATTATTGCATGCACGTTTTACTTCGTCCTAATACGAGTAGAGTTGCACGTCCTTGTACAATTGATTCAAGTATTGCCCGTATTTGCGCTTCCAAATATTTCATTAAAATTTGTTTTAACGTCTTCTCAAAACTTTTTCTAGCTTGTTTCATTTGTTCGTACTTGTAGAGTTGAGTGCAAATTTTATTGCACATGCAGTATTATTGTATTTATACCTATACCAGTTTTGGGCGGCAACTAACTTGCCCGTATCGTGCAACAATTTTACGTGTTGATTAGACGGTGCCCTTCAATTTTATGGTATGCCACAGGCAATAAAAATAGAGCTTTATGGATTTCCAAATACTGTCCCGGTAAAACAAAACACTGTATACGAACCTAAAGAAAAAACAGCCGTAAATACTTGACGCTGAATTAGTCACACATGATATCACAAACTTAGCTTATGCTATGCGGGTAATTTAGGCTTGTCATCAGTTATGCGATGACAAGGCTAAATTACCCGTGTTTAAATTCAGACAGCTTATAATAGACTCACCATGTCTATTGCAAACATAAGTGCAGATAGCAGTAGTTGGACATAATAGGTTAACGACATACAACTGGTCATTACTTGAGTATACACCAAGAAGTCACGGTCGACCAAAACTATGCGTGACATGATTTTGTCAACCATGACTGTGCCGAATGGCGCCGTGAAGACCCGCCTACTGCCAGGGTCTAGTTTGTCCATTAAAACTTGTCGTTTGCTTATTAGAAAGTTTGTTTCTAGATATTCAATTTATGATTACAGTGATTTGAACAGGCATAAATAAATTTCCTCTGAGGTTGATGATACTATAATGAAGAAATTTATCGCGCGCAAAAAACTGTTGTTTATTTTTTTTTAATCACCGATGAAAAATGTCAACTTTGGTAGTTTTAAAATCACGTTCTGAATTTATGGTAACAGTTTGCGTGTCGATATCCCTCAGACCCTGTACATGTTCGTACTCGGGACAGTCAGACCCTCCACCACCTTACTGACCAGCTTGTAATAAAATTTTCAATATTTGTTAGTAGAAATATTATTATTATTTGAATCATATTATATATAGATTTTTTTTTATTGTTTCGTGAATGTGAGAACGTTATATGTAGGCTTAATAGACTGTAGATTTGTAGAACATTTTCTATTTTTTTTCTATTCTATTTTGTTAAGTACCTAGTACTTGTTGACAGGCCTACACTGTCCTCTCATACCTACACTGTAATTTGAAAACATTGTAAAAGCCAATTCTGTTTTTATAGAGTAATCGTGGTGTTTCTTGCCGGCTCTTCTATAAGTGCCCATGTGGAATAAAATATTTTGATTTTGATGTTGATCTTGGTTCATCTACGTAGGTTTACGAGTGATGAATATAAGTGTTGAGTGATACAGAAGGAGAGGAAAACCAAAAAATATATGAATGGATTGTATGAGGGATGATGTGAAACACAAAGGAGTATGGCATGATGGAGTCACGGCTGACAGGGAAGAATCGAAAACATATTGCGCCGACCCAAAGTACCATTGGATAAGGGCAGCGAAGTGACGATGATAAATAAATAAAGAAAGAAGAAAGAAAGAAAGAAAAAGCATTTATTGGGACTCGCACAGATCACAAATCCAAACCTGGGAACTTTTTAAAGATTACTGTGATTAGCTAAAGGTGATATAATTATCACGATTGGATGACAGGTTCATGATCTCAATGTATTGTTAAAAGGACACTGCTAGATATAGTATAATTAATATAACTATTAATTTGACATACAATATAATGTTTTTTTTACACAACATAACAGGGGATTACCGGTACGCCTGTGAGGTAGGCAGAGGTGTACCTATAGGTAGTACCTACACCTACATTTCGCCACTTATATTTGAGTCCCATAAAAGCGAGCCTATTGTCATCAACTTGCCACAAATCCAGACTCCGGGTGGCTTGTAAGATATTGTTTTTTCTTTTAAAAATACTAAGAAAAATAAATTATAAGATTTTTTAGTTTAGTTATTTCTGCCTAGAAATTATTAGCTACAATTAATTCGACTCCGTAGCGTCAAATTGTGGGTTCGTCAAGGGTCATTTGCTGACTGCCGCCGGCACGGGCGGGTTAATGGCTGGTGAAATGGCCAGGATTGAGTTACGTTCTTAATAGGTACGTTAATTGCGTTAGCGCCTTCCGCGGTTATGTCAGCCTGGTACATGATATGCGCTTGACATGGTATTAGATATTAAATTATCAAATTTTAGTGTAGGTTGTTATGGGATTTCGCTACTAATTCTTACATCTTTGTTTTGCTAAAACTACCGCTAGAAAATTTCAGTAACTTTTTGTAAGAAACGGTATAAGATTCTTGGTAATTAGTACTAAGCTCATGGACTTGCTAAATCACCACACTTGGTAGGATACATTAGGAACCCGAATACCTAATAATGAGTTGCAAATATTGCTGTTTTTTTTTTCTTTGTGCATTTGTTGTCTTTGATGAAATACTGGTCAGAAACCAAGGAATTTTTCCATTCTTTTGAAAATCCACCATAAAAACCATATATTACTTATATCTCTCACACGACATCTTTCTAACCACCTACTTATCACCGAGTCTTAGCATTCCTCCATTACACCATGAACGCTTATCTAAAAGCATGGCGAAAGCTGATGGCTTTGGAATAGCAGTTTAATGTTGCGGAAAATAATGGCAAGTTCTGTACGTGAGCAATTATGAACAATCGTTGGATGACGGAAAAATTGTTTTCTTATTAATGTTATGTGTGCTTGATGTATTAGTTCTAAATACTTTTCTGGTGGAGCGTTTTGTGGTCTAAAGTTTTTTAGTAAGGTTGCGAGCAGCTCTGAGTATGGTTACTCATGGAGGCTGTTTAATCACTTTGTTACCACCTTTTTACTTAATAAAGAAACCCACTAAAATTAGGTATAGGTAGTCATTTTATTATAGGTGTACGAGTATCGTCTCCACATATTATAATAATTTATGTACCTATATAAAATATTGTATAACATTTTAAAAGAGTAACGATGGAGTTTCTTGCCCATTCTTCTTTTAAATACGAAACAAACTTTTTGACTAGAATCCATTCTATTTTTTTTTAATTGATTGTGTGAAGTGCCTTTTATGGCCCTATTTGAAATCAATAATTTGACTTTGACTTCGGGTTTGAGATCCCTTACATCCAATTTTTTTTCACAGAGGCAATAATATAATGCGTGTACCATAGGTACATCTTTGCCTAACCCTCCGTGGAATACAATTGTGATGATAAGCTTTCATAAATTCTTTAAATATTTCAGCATTATTATAAAATAACAGCCTTAATTTTTAATTTATTTAAGGCAGAAAATTCCATGAAGGAATGTTTTTATTAAAACCCTGCAACAGGTCTCCGAAAAGCTCAAACACGTCAATATCTCGTCTCGTCTATATCTAAAATAAAATAAACAAATACTGTGAAACTACCCCCATCTGTATTTGACATATCGTCGAACTATTCCGAAACAAGAGAGAAAAGTTTTGAAAAATTAAAAAAACTTTATCGTATCGTATCGCTGTCATCCTAGATTGCCAAGGGAACATTTATGACACGTAGCACGTTCCCGTCGGTCACTCGGGATGTTAGAAACTCCGGAATTTTGACATCTGGAAATGGAAATACATTGAAAAACTCGGATCGGCAACGAAATTCGATCACCTGCGTCCGGATATTTTTACAACAATTTTTGGATCGGTTTGGCAGCGCGTGTTATTGAATACCTACCGGTTTGTCTGATGTCTGTGATTATGAGTAGGTTATCAGTCAAAGTCAAAGTCAAATCGTATATTTAATCAGACCATTGTATGGCAATTTAAAATATCAAAATTGACAAGCAAAAAGAAGACTTCAAATCTTCCAAAAGAAAGTTTGGTATAGAGAAGAATGGGCAAAAAACTCAACTCCATAGTTACTTTTTTACAAAAGTTTCAGGTTTAGCTGTCAGTATAGTATCTGGTATAAAAACGACTGTAGGTACCTAAGTATAAAATAGTGTATACCTATGTTAATAAAACAAAAACTTTTTTTTTACAATAAACTGGGTAAAACTCGCTCACCCTGATTTCAAATTAGAATTGATAATATATTACAAAGCAAAATTGTGTAATTCCATTTTTAATGTGTTAGCATAATGTTATAGCGATTCCAACGACGTCATTTTATATACAGCTCCCATACAAAACTTAAGAGTTATCGTCATTTCAATCACACGTGCCGATCCGCACAGCACCGTCCGCGAAGTGGCGCCACCGATGCGCCACATCCGCGAAAGATGGCCGCCATCGTATAAGGGAACCGTCCCTAAGTACTCTCACATCTACAATTTCACAGCCATTTGGCGAATACAATTTAAAGATTTCTTGACTCTCTTCGTACTGTTTTGATATCTCTGCTAAAATCAGAGATATCAAAACAGTACGAAGAGAGTCAAGAAATGCTTCAATCGTGTTTTTGCACGGTCACAACTTTTCCATTTTGTTCAGACTTATTTCTGTAAACGTACACTCGTTTCATAATAGGCGTCTCTTTTGTTTTCTTGTTTCTTTGGGTGGCATCGACGCGCAACGTGGTACCATCGATTCAGTACATAATTCTAGAATTTGAATTTGAAAAAACTAAATTTTAACGCAGGAAATTGCAACGCCGGGGCATTGAAATTTCCTGCGTTAAAATTTAGTTTTTTTTTTTTAAACCGACGAAAAATTTCTACGCTTCGGGTTCTACATTCATGTGCTGAATTCATGGTAACATTTTGCGCGTCAATGTACCTGCCATCCTTTGTAGAGTTTCTTCATGAAAGATATTGGGTTCCAAGATAATTATTATGGCTTTAACAATAGCTCAAAATGTGTATCGTCTGTTATAAAATTAATAAAGTACCTGATTGTCTATTACAAAAATAATAGGAAAAAGAATACATAACATAACGCCTGTAGTCCTCAAAAGGTTAGGCAGAGGTGTACCTATAGTACACTCACATTTCGCCAGTCATGGTCAAGTCCCATTTAATAGGGGGCGAGCCAATTGCCATCAACCGGCCACTAATCCATTCTCCGGGCTGCTACTGAGAAATTCCAGAAGGAAATACCCAATTACACTTTCCCCGACCCGGGAATCGAAACCAGAACCTGAGGTCAGCAGTAGCACTTGTGACCACTAGACTACGAGGCAGTTCATAAGAATTCATCAGTCTTGAAATCCAATAACGTAACTCCGTCTCAAACTGCGAAGAAACAAATCGCGTGATAAAAAGAAAATTAACAGCATCAAGATTGTAATCTTTCACGCTAAATCTGCGCAGAAATCACCAGCATTGAGAGGAATTCCGATCTGTCTCACGTTACGCTAATGTTGTGAAAAGAAAAGTTACTCTTTGATGTCGGGAATAAACGTAGTTTTCTTGATATTTAAAACACGTGTCTTGTCACGGTAATGCGTGCTAGTCTTGCAATATGACTACATTACCTTCAAAACTATAGTAAGTGGAAAGATAAGCGTTTAAAAAAAGAAACGATACTACACAGACGGTATAGAACGCCTCGTTGGTCCTCGTTGCATGAGTTGAGGTCCTGTTAGTGTGGTTTTACAGTGTTATTTGGGTTTTTCCATGGAACTTCTCAGTAGCAGCCCGGAGTTTGGACTGCCTAACCCTTCGGGGAATACAAGCGTAATGTTATGTTATTATGGCATGTGTGTTTAGTGATCGGAGTCTAGCTATTCTAGTGCCTCTCAATGATTGGTTCGATATTGAAACAATTATTAACGTTTCTGAACACTCAGTTTTAAATCAAAATTAAAATAGTTTATTTCACATAAACCTAGACGGGCACTTATGACACGTCAGAAGCTAGGTGCACGGTTTCAATTGGGCATTTCCTATGGAGAATAGCCAGCAAGAAACTCCATGGTTACTCTTTTAAAAATAATAATTGGCTTTTACAATGTTTTCAAATTAGGTATGGGAGGACAGTGTAGGCCTGTAAACAAGTACCAGTCACTTAATAAAATAGAAAATGGTCTACAAATCTACAGTCTATTACGCCTACATCATTCTGACATTCACAAAACGATGTTATCGAAGTTAACCATGCATGCACTTCAGATACATAGAACTATAAAAAAATCATTAGCTAATTCAGACTTTATCTGATGAGCCTAAGAACCATTAGATAACTATGTCTGGTTCCTGGGTAAGTCATTAAAAATACTGACCTCTCAACGGAATCCCATACCTACTTGAATAGGCCTCCTCTTTCTTCTGCCATACTTCACGGTTCCGTGCGTCCCTCGTCCAGGTGTTTTCCGTAACTTTGACGATATCCCCAACCCAACACGCATTGGGTAATAATAAAATCACATCAAAATCTTCTAAACCACACCCAATAACATTAAAACATCGCTACTAAACGATACCGCTCGACTTTCATACGATCACCCCGGTATTCACTTTCACTGGTCGCTTCGTGATCAATGTTCACAGCTAACAGACTGGTATTCCGCGTCTTACCTAAACTAATTATGTTATTAACGGAAGGAAGATATGTTGGATTGTTTGATAATTTTCTACTGAATTGATGTTTAAAGGAAGACAGGGTTCAGATGAAGGCTCTAAAATCGGTGAAGGATTTTTTTTTAAGGTAACCAGCAAGTAGGTACTAGGACAAACAAATCAAAACGTGG
Organism: Tiliacea citrago; assembly: GCA_963921375.1. NCBI lineage: Eukaryota > Metazoa > Arthropoda > Insecta > Lepidoptera > Noctuidae > Tiliacea > Tiliacea citrago. The sequence continues at coordinate 3,445,289 of OY992802.1, forward strand.
CATGCACCAACCCTAACTGGGCCCTCATGATGGATATCGGACCACTCCCTCTCACAAAGAGGAAGCCCATGTACCATTCGGAGCATTACAGCGTTTGTTTCAGTGCGGTTAGTGGAAGTGCTCAGGCGCGGTTCGGTCAAGTGCTGTTGATATCAGTGCTCTTAGTGGAATACCTCGTTTACATTTTTTGGCAAATGAAAAACCTCATAGCATTTATTTATTTCAAATAAACCAATTACAGGCACTTTTGAATTTTCAAGGACTCGGTCAGTCAGAATAATGAAGCTAGTTGCCCATTCCAAAGCGTAGTAGGTTCCTATGGAGAAGGACTTCCAAGAAACTCCACGGACACTCAAATTCAAATATTTTACAAAATATTGGTAACATCATTCATGTTGAAATTATATATCTGAGAAAAATGTAGAAAGACGTGCACATTAAAAGCGTCCGTAATAAAAAGATAAAACTAAAAACAATTAAAAAATTAAAATAAGCCGTGGCAGATAAAAGATATCCAATCTCTACTGACGGCATGGCACCCGTTCACGAACATGACGTATGGATCAGCACCTTTCAGCTCAACCATTTTGAAGGGAACGTAATGATCCAACACATGCGCAACCACCAGCGAGACCTTTGATTGAGCATGACATACTATCAGCCGCCAGGGCACATTCAATTCAATGAAAGACGTACCCAGTAAATGGTAGCTTTATGCATAGTCTTCAAAACTTACACATAGTGGTAGTTTTTGGGAATTCCATGATCAACAGCTACTACTACGTCTTTGATTTCATGTGAATGACAAATCTATTTGGCCTTTACCAATAAATCAAGGTATAAGCCTTAAAATTAATAATGGGCCTAAAATCGTGCCTTATGGAAACCTGTGGACCAATACATATAGAGCAGTTGGCGTTTCACGCCGAAAATTACAATAAATAATGACCTAATCAATGGTTTTAAAGCTGACGATTTGAACTCGCGAAATAGTCATGGAATGACAAGCACATTTATCGGCACTTTGAAGGAAATAAATCAAAGTGTTGGTTCGAAGCCTCAGGCAGACATTAATCAACTAGCTGGCTCATCGTCACGAATCATTTGATTGCTTAGCTTGGTTATATTGACTTTAGAAATAAATCGGCCTAGGAATTGCAAATTCCTTCGTTTGTTTACCATTGGTAATAAAGTCGGTTATCTTCTCGCGACTATATTGTCAGAATAGGTAAAGTTAGGTAGGTGCAATTCATATGAAAGAGTTTGTCTAGTTAAATATAAGTTACGTTGCTGCCGTCAACAGCATTGGTAGTAATCTTATTAGAGGGATAAATAAGGACGCAGTGACTAGATCATTAGACTTCATCATCTACCTAGCCTTTTCCCAACTATGTTGGGGTCTAAGACTTGTTGTCAGACATTCGGACTTCTCAAAGCTTCGACAACTGTCAAAGATCTACAACTGTCAGCCGGGACCAATGGCTTAACGTGCTTTCTTAGGCACGGAGGAGTTCCGGTATGTAAAAATAGACACACTTCCACGGATCAACCGTGGCAAGCGTAGCTTAACCTGATCGATCAACCCGTGTGGCTGTTTTCATGTAGCCATAAGCATTAGACTTAGAATTTTGCAGTAGCATCGCGACGTCTGGATTTGTGCCCGGTTGATGACAATAGGCTTGCCCCTATTACATGGGACTTAAAAATAACTGGTCAAACGTGGGTGTACAGGTACACCTCTGCCTATCCTCTTCGGGGAAAACAGACGCAGATGAGGACGAGGTCTGCAGCGCATTGGAAATCCTTTGCTGATGTTACTAGTATCCTTAGAAGACATTAACCACTCTCTAGTTCCTAAGCTGTTCATCAGCCTCTTTGCCAATTTCACAAAAATCTAAGCACGATAAATAAGCAATTCGTATTAAATCACCGATTTAATCACATCTGAAGTCGAGAACCACAAGTAACAAAAACTCGGCGGTCACCGAGACTGCAAGTCATTACGTATAAGCACCTAGACATAGACCAATGATCGTGCTCCTAATTGCGTTTGACCCTGACATTGGTCAGCTGGTAATGAGTTCGAAAGTGAAATTGTTGTTAAAAGACTAGACAAAATGGCGAGCTCTGTGATTGGTGGATTATTTTTGGAGCTGATAATTTGACTCTCGATTGGAACAAGTATGTGGTATAATTAGTCTGAGGAAGTGTGTTCGGGGTAGACATAAAAAAACAAAGTTCCTGAGACTACTCGCACTTGAGATTTAAGAGTAACCGTAATGCACTTCTTAGCAGAAACTCTTGTTCTATAATTTGTAATACGAATTCCGTCAAGGCATTGATCTATTAACGTTATTATTATTTTAAGTCTTAATCTTTATTGTATTGCAGTAGTGTCGCTGCTTCTCCCTTTGAATCCATCAAAAGGTTGTCTTTAAAATATCGCTTTTAGCGATAAGGCAACCCATTATGTCATAGTATGTAAAATTTCAACAATTTATATCTGAAATTCGTATGGTGTACGTAATAAAGAGTATTCTCTTCTATTCCATTTTTTTCTATGTCTTCTTCATCGTGGGAGTTTTATTAAACCTATCTTCTAACAAACAACCGATAGGCTTATTGTTTTATATATAATTCATATCCTCTTTTAAAACAATAAAACATACTTTAGAGCTTAAAATAAAGCTAAAGCTGAATAAAAACGGTTGTTTTCATCAAAAAGGTTTTTTTTATTTTTACTGAAAACAGTTGGGCAAAGCCTTTTAGCAAGTAATAATAGCATGACTGTGTGGATTTTAATGTAAAGAAATAACATGGAAAATACACTGCGACTACATTTGTAAACGACTTTTTCTGTTATAGTTACTGAAACACACTGTTTCAGTGAACACAGTGATACACTAATAGTTGTTTTAATAATTGCATGTAGCTGAGTTGAGATGATAATGCTAAAAGGAATGTGTGGTGTGACACGAATGGATAGAATAAGAAATTAGTACATTAGAGGAAGTCTGAAAGTGGCACTGAAATGTTGTGCACCAATCGGTTGTAATGGTATGGGCATGTGATGCGGAGGAATGAGGAAATTGGGATAAGGGCAGGAGAATGATAGTACGTTCCCACGGGATCTTTTCCGACAGCCACGCGCCATCAAGTTACAAGCAAGCAAGTGGTTTAGAATAAATTACTAGTTGTGCCCCATAAATTATAATAATAAAACTAGCCTATTATTGTTACACTGCAGGGCAAATGCACTCCTTCCTTCTCATACAGAGAAGGCAGGAGTTTTGATCACCACGCTTGCTTAAGACGATTATGGCGATTGCAGACTAATATTCATTATAAGTCCAGGTTTCCTCAAGACGTTCCCCTTTACCGATGTCAGTAAAGTCCAAGATAAACTTATGCATATGAATTGAAAAGATCACATTGGTACTTGCCCAGATTTGAACCTGACTTGACCAACCTGAGCTTGACAAACGAAGCCATAACCACTGGGCCATCACATAATTTGCCCACTAACTACACCATAATAGAATAGAATAGAATACTCTTTATTACGTACACACATACATAAACTCACGCCTTCTTCCCATGGGGGTAGGCAGAAACTATAGAACGCCACCTGCTACGCTCCTTACATACTCCTTTTGCTTCGCCTACGTTCATACATCTGGCCATACACGCACGCCGATTGCGAGTACTACGCACCTGACCTTTCTGAAGAACATCACCAATTTGCTCACTATATGTCCTCCTAGGGCGTCTCCACTCACCTCTGTTTTATAAATACCTTTTGTTAGTCGCCTTTCACTCATCCTCTCAACATGACCAAACCATCTAAGCGTACTCTTTTCAATTTTTGTTACTACATCTTTTTAAACTGCACCGTTGCCTTATCACCTCATTTTTCAGCCTATCATTCATAATCACGCCAGACATGCTTCGCAAGGAACGCATTTCCACTGCATTTATTCTACTTTCATGCTTCTCTACTCTTTAATATGTACACCATAAAAGTCACACCACCACTACCATGCGAGTAATAGGTCTAGTGAAGCATAATATCAGGCAAAGATTCAAACACTAGTTTTCAACGAAACATGGAATAATTCACGTATGACGGCAAGACAAATTGCATCAAAGTTAGTGTTCTTGCTAAATATACCAATGGGAACTATTTAGTGCCAAAACACCCAATAGTTTCGCTTCGTCCCAAGTTAGTTCCAACTAGTTGCCAACATATTAATGGCTTCCAAGATTGCGTTGTAACTGAGAAGGGTTGAACAAATAGCTCTAGGGCATTGCACAAAAAGTATGAATTGTAGATAGAGCGCGTCAGAAGGCAAAAAAATACGTCAAAAAATTTCAACGTAATAAAAAATTAATTCCACATGTCGCACTCCATACATAATAAAATGTCCGTCCGGTGCACGTTCAACAGTCATCGGTATGAACTTATCTGATATAGTTCGCGTCCGATAAAAGAGATGACAAATAGGCAACATATTAGATACATTTCATCATCATTCATACACTTTTAATTGTTTTTTTCATTTGCATCTTTTTAGCAATAAAGTTATTATTATATGTTTATTTATTTTTACATTTACCTACTAAGTCCGTATTCTCAGTAGACGTGGTGGCGTTCAAATGTCTCGCAAAGTGCATAGGCCTCCTCCAAATGGGGGGTTTGTCATAATCGCCACGCTTGGCATGTGGGTTGGCGATCGCAGTATGGTATTAAAATGCATAGAGAACGCTGCTGCCCATTCTCTAGTAAGTTCCTTAGTCGCCTTTTACGACACCCACGGGAAGAAATAGCGTAGTGCTATTCTTTACGTTCGGCACCACAACACGGACATATATATTTTTTGTGAAATATATCTTCATATATCTTCCTGCCCTTGTATCGTGTTACTTGGGGTGCCGCAACAGGTTTTCTTCTTCGATTCTCACCTGTCAACCACCACGCTATCATTCACTCCATTTTCTTACATATCATTCTCTTTCTTATCATTCTCTTTCTTCCTTCTGTTCTCTTTCTTCCCTTTTCTTTCATATTCCTATAGACATAGACTAACAACTAAAAATAGGTATTTTTAAAGGTTTTCTCATAGGCGCTCCATATTAGGTCATTCCTGCTCTATGTTACGACCGCATGTGGTAGCTCGCTACTTTTACCTGTGACTACCTCATTATTTTGCCTTCTTAACTCACGCTGAGGGCTACCAGTAACCGAATTTGGTTTACTAAAATATTTGCTTTTTCCCTCCTTATCTATAATGAAACGGTTGAATGAGTTAATCAAACTCAAACTCAAAGCATTTATTTCAAATAAACCAATTACAGGCACTTTTGAATTGTCAAGGGGTCGGTCAGTCAGAGAGATGAAGTGGCCCATTCCAAAGCGTAGACACTCTTTTTAATCAAAATATTGTGACAAAGTATTGGTTACATCATTCATGTTGAAATTATACATGTGAGGACAATGTAGAAAGACGTGCACGTCAAAAGCGTCTGCAATAAAAAGATAAAACCATCAAAAAACAATTAAAATAAGTTAAAATAAGCCGTGGCAGCCAAGAAATGTCCAGTCCCCACTGACGGCGTCCGTTCACGAACATGAATATGTTACGGCTAAGACCCGAAGTGCGGCTACACCTAGTTTTAGCCGGTTAGAACTAGGTGTAGCCACTTACTCTTGGTTAAAACTATTACGAGCCGATTGTTTTCGGGTAAAACTAGGTCTAGCCTTCATCATGCCGGCTACAACTAGGTCCAGCCATTCCCTGTTGGATAAAACTAGGTCTATCCGATATCATTCCGGCTAGAACTAGGTCCAGACAGGCTAGAACTAGGTCTAGCGCTGGGCGGCCGCTGGCGCGGCACGCTCGCTTCGCTCGCTCGCCTTCGCTTGTTAATGGTTACTGTTCTAACCTAACCCAAATGATTCAAGCTGCCAGGTGCCTGTTACTTGTTTCAACTTGTTTGCATCTAGTTTTATCCAACAGGGAATGGCTGGACCTAGTAGTAGCCGGCATGATGAAGGCTAGACCTAGTTTTACCCGAAAACAATCGGCTCGTACTAGGTTTAGCCAAGAGTAAGTGGCTACACCTAGTTCTAACCGGCTAAAACTAGGTGTAGCCGCACTTCGGGTATTAGTCGTAACAGATATACCGACTATAGTCGTGCTCAACGCTTCTCCTCCACATTTATAATGCGCACGCTAAAGCGTGGAACTCTCTGCCTGCGTATGTGTTCTCTTTCGCGTATACCCTGTTCGCCTTCAAAGCAAGAGTGAACAGGCGTCTTTTCGGCTTGATCGTTCCATCATAGACCTCTCGCTTTCCACCAGACGAGACCGAAGTCAAGAGCTGACCCATTTTGCATTTTTTTATTTTATTTAACAATTATGACGAGACCGAAGTCAAGAGCTGACCCATTTTGCATTTTTTTATTTTATTTAACAATTATGACATTCTACAATCAGAAAATCATACTGTTATACTTTTTCCAAATCAAAATCAATGTTGGCATAATTAATAACAAACATTCAAAGCACGATGAATGTCACCGCTAAATCAAAGTTCCACAGAACTAAATAATTAAAATCTATCAGACCAGTTTTAAAACCGCCCCAGTAACTTCACCACAAAATGTTTAGACACGAATAAACTGCGAGTTCTCCGATACAATCTAAGGAATAAGCAAGCAAAGGTGAAAATCATGCAAATAAGAGCCCGGGCATAAAAGGTGAACGGACCTTAATGTTTTAGGGCAAACCCTATCAGATCGAATACCGGGTCCATGGGAAGTGTTCCCACAAAATTGCTAGTCGTGGTTTTATTTAAAAAGGAAACTAGAAAATGGAGTTTTGGATGGTAAAGTTGTGTATGGTTGTTAAAAAGCCTGATTTGAAGTAGTACCCGCTCCAAACTAACCGACTATGCCTGCACAAAATTACAGGGATAAAGTTTTATAACATTTCAAAATTATTCGATTATTGTAGTGTGATTTAAACGGTTCAAGTTTCTGGGAAGCACAATTTCCATTCAGGTACATTAAATTTTTTTCAGTACAGAAGAAAATGTCCTAAATATGACTTGGATGAACGTATTTTAATTGGTTTTTCATGTTCTTAGAGAATTTATTATATTCTCTAAGTTCATATCAAATACCATATCATTGCCACATAAAACTTCAAACATTTGTCTACCGTATAAATTTGCTTGTTTTCACACGAATATTATAAAGGCGAAAGTTTGTGAGCATGTGTGTTTGTTACTTCTTCATGCTCAAACGGCTGGACCAATTATGATAACATTTTGTATGGAGGTAGCTGTTACCCTGGATTAACATATAGGCTACTTTTTATCCCGATATTCCCACGGGATCGAGACTTACGTGGGTGAAACCGCGGGGTGCAGCTAGTAATTTATAAATGTTTGTCAAAGAACCCTCTGTAGTTCTTGTCACAGAGAGGAGGCCTGTGTCCCAGAGCGGTGGGAACATTATAGGCTGATTATTTATGTCAAAGAACATGCTCTTAGTCGCTACATTATTATTCTAGTAACTACTTAGTTTAATTTTCTTATTACCCATTTACCTACGAAAAGTTTCAGTACCTACTGAAATGAGAGTCTTTTATATCTTTAAGCTTACCTATTACTACCTCAAAGTAGTCTGAGGAAAATAGTCTAGACTAAGATTTAAAAAAGAAAAAGGATATGTAATATCTAAATATATGTAAGTGAAAATAAAATAATCCTAGTACGTAGATAAAGATTCAGGTATCAATCTGCCTAGCCTTTTCCCAGCTATGTTGGAGTCGGCTTCCAGTCTAACCAGATGCAGCTGAATACCAGTATTTTACAAGGAGCGACTGCCTATCTGACCTCCACGACCCAGTGACTGGGTAATACGATACCCCTTGGTAGGACTGGTTGTCAGACTTTCGGGCTTCTGACGACCCGTAACGACTGTTAATGATCCACGGATGACAGCCTAAGGAACAGAGGTGCACCTGTGTTTGGACACACATTTATGCACTATAATATTTCCTGTGATCCTGGCTAATCTTCGTTGGGATTGGCCATCGTGGCCGAAATTGGTCGGGGGGATATTATTATTAAAGATTCGCTGTGATCAATCTCCAACAGATTGGATGTGTTCCTAGAATTTACACCCCTGCCTAAATAGAACTTCAAAATAGTTCCCGGTATTATTTAACTAGAATAATAAAATGCAGCAGCATCTGGATTAATTAAATTCTTGGACGTTTATTTTTCAAAATATCCAGCCTGTATTTATAAGGTACAGAAATCCGCCAAAACATTTCAAGAAAAGGTATTTCAGAGGTGCGCTCATGTGGCACGACTATTGTACCCCAGATACCTGTATAACTAGCTTCTGGCCGCGACTTCATTCGCATGAAATTTCTTGCGCCACCGACCCACCGCGTCGCGTCGCATCACCCGACATTTCTTTCTCGGCCAAGACTCTCCCAAGAGTCGTAGCTTGATGTTAAATAGCCAACCCACCACACCATACCACCCACACCTACACCACACACCTACCAAGCACACCTCCCTCACCCCCCCCCCCCCTGCATATCTTCCTCAAGTATTAAGCTATCAAATGCTAATAAAAAAAAAAACAATTTAGCTTTATTATATTAGTACAGCTGGATGGACCAACGACCTTAAAAAGGTGACTGGAGCAGACTGGATGCGGAAGGCGGATGGTAGTGTGTTGTGGTCACTTGTGGCGCACCCATCTGAAACCTTATCGCCCTTGTTTTTATAATCCGGAACACGAATAAAGGTCAAACGTTTACTAAAGACATACAATGATTAGTTAATAAAGTCCCGAACCAGTGATAAACAGGCCAAAGAGGCTCTTTTGAATAATTTATGAGGACCAGAATTAGAGTGGGTACCAGCTACTAGTTTATTGTAATTAAGGCAATGTATTATATGTGAGCAGTGGTGACCCAGTGATAACGACCCGACTTACGAATTGTAGGACGTGGGTTCGAACCCAGGCAGACGCTTCACTTTGTGTAAATTGTTAACAAGGCATTGACCTTTTCTGCACCAATGCAAGCACAATAAGGAAGCTCTTAGCAAAGCCATTTTTTGTACAAGAGGCACCTGCCTGCACATGATCCGTTTATTGTTTATTGACAAATTAGCTTCTAATATGATGTAACTTAGGCGCGTATTGCAGGGCGTCGCTCATCGCTCGGGCGTTGCTTGAAGCTAGATTCAAGCCGTTTGTTTGTTTGAAACTAGTTTTAAGTAGTGCTTGGGTGTTGAGTGACCTTCTGTAATGCGGGACTTAGACTATGAGGGAGTACTCATTTTGAGTTTATCTGTGGGGGCTTGTAATTAGCAACTTCGATATATATTATTGTTATTATAATGTTATTAGTCTGTAAGCCTTCTAAAAATAAAGAAAATAAAATAAATAATTTTATCTCCACTGCTCTCAAAACGGTGAAGGAAAACATCGTGAGGAAACCGGCATGTCCTAGAACCAAAATTTGACCAAAACCATGTTGTGACATCTACCAACTCGTACTGGGCTAACGTGGTAGATTACAGCATCCTCCTTCCCGAGGAGAGGAGGCTTGTGTCCCAGCAGCGGGAACGTTATAGGCTGATAATGAAGGCAATCTACGCAATGTACTCCGCGGGGTGGAGAAGGGGCGGGGGGTGCAGGGGGAGAGCGTGTAGTCGCTTAGTTTATAAGTGTATGCCCTGGCTGGAGGCCTTAATTTATTAAAGCACCCACAGGAAAGTCCGGTTAAACAGACGACAACCTCCGAGGTAGCCCTGCAAGATGCCATTTTTTTTTTTAATGGTGAAATTTGGGTGACGTTTTGCCAGTTATGTTTAAGGCCCGTGATATAACACTTTTTAAAGCATATTGCCAGTGCTTTTACACGGGGAATCTTTGGGTTAACTATACCAAAAGAACGCTGGATGACCTACGCGTACAGTATAATAATATTTTTAGGACTGCCACGATGGTGCAGTGCTTCTACTATGTTTGCGCAAAACCGAACTGACGGTTTCCACGCCGTCATTCGCAAGAAAACCGCGTCGCTGTTGTCTAGGTTGCGGGCGAGTGGCAACAGCATTTTAAAAACTTTGGCGGAGAGTATTGACTCTCCGATTATTAAAAGTTTTGTGAGAAGGACAATCACTAAACGTTAATTTGGGGATGTCCTTTTCACAATACTATTCAAACTGTCATCTTCTCTATTGTATTTTATAGCTACTAACACTAGTAATAAGTTATAATATTGTTTACTAACACGCTGGATCTTTATAGTCCGAGAAATAAAGAATATAATACTAATATAATATATAGGGAGCGAGCCTATTTTTGCGAATCTGCAACTTTGTCTCAAATGCATCGGCAATGCTTAGGATACAGTAGCAGACTGATTGACTGAACTGATCTGATGATGCCAGTAATTAATTTTTATGTGGTACGCTGATTGCCTGTAATATTCATGACCATATTTTACCGTGTTTTATTCGTCTGCAAGACTGTTTCACCATCAGCCTATAGCACTTTAAGACTGAACATAGGCCTCTCTAGGCGTCCGGATCGACGGCGTGTTGTGTTCCACGCGCGCCTCAAAGAGATGTCAGCACCAACTGACGGGGTCCGGTAGGGCCAATGCCGCCCAGGGTTGCGAGTTTGTCCAATAGGGATATCGTGGCCCTGGCACAGGCATCTGAAGGAACACGGGTAGGTTTTAGTCAGTAAAAGTCTGACACTCCCTCTTCTCCCGCTGCGCCCAGAGCGGGAGAAGATATTTGATAAATTCCCACACAAAAAAACGGCCCCTTCAAACGACCGTCATATTTCTCTCCCAGCGGCTACTCTTTTCCGGCTGATATCAGCCTCCCTGAAAAATCACCCGAGGGGTAATTGGCTTTTGTTTTCCTGTGGTGACATTCTCATGGATGCTGTGCTCGGGAGAAGAGAGAATGTATGGTTATGTTGGACTCGCAATGTCTTTTATTTTGACAGTTTAACAACATTCATTGCGTTATTTATGTTGTTGAGCAAACGACGATTTTTTCAAACATATGCCAAGTACCTAATGGATTAGGAATTTCTTTAAAAATTCTTCGGATTGTGATTCAAAAAGTGTTACGCAATTGGCTTGCTGACTGGTTTCAAGGGTACCTATAACAGTTATTCAATTTAGTTATATATAAACCAATGGCGTGCAATCCATTAGCTTTAAAGAACATCTATTCGGAATATAAAGCCTAAATGTTAGTACTTTACGATTGTGCTTAACGGCGCTCAAAGAATATTTGGAGCAATACAAAATGTATAGTGTTAAGACTAGTTAATTGTTTTTGGCTAAACTTCAGAACGCAAAAACAAAGGTTAGGTAGATATATCTATTTTATCTGAGCTTCTTTTATAGATTGGTATTTTATTGTTTACATAACATAACATCACGCCTTGTAATCCCCGAAGGGTTAAGCAGAGTTGTGCCTATAGTACACCGACCGAACTCATCTGGGTCGTTTTCAGAAGCCAAAAAGCAGTATATTTGATTTAATTCTCGTGGAGCAGATGTTAACGTAACTTAAATTACTTTAAATCGTCGACTTCTTTGAGACACCTTTTTTTTTTTTTTGGGTGGGAAATCATCAAATAACTTCTCCCGCTCTGGGCGGAGCGGGAGGGCGTGTCAGACTTTTACTGACTAAAACCCACCCGTGTTCCTTCCGTTGCCTGTGTGCCAGGGCCACGATATCCCTTTCGGACAAACTCGCAACCCTGGCAGGCATTGGTCCTACTGGACCCCGTCAGTTGGTGCTGACATCTCTTTGAGGCACGCGTGGAACACAACGCGCCGTCGACCCAGGCCTGGTCCTCATCGGACGGCAGGCCCGTGCCTACGGTGGCCCGAAATCGGCTAGCGACTCCCGACGCCCGGGGCGTCTCCTGCGGCGACTAAGGGCGCGAGGGCGCGAATCTTGCCTCACCCTCACGCGTTCCGCCTCCTCCTTCGCAAACATTACTGCTTCGCAGCAGGAGGTGACGGCCTCCCATGCACTCTCGCTCCGAACCATGGCCTGAACCAGGCCTGGACGCGAGAGATCGCCGCCGCCGATCGCCTCGGTGAGGACACGGCGGTGCTCCCCCCAAGCCAGGCAGACCTCCACCGTATGCTCCACCGTGTCCTCCGGGCGCTCCACACAGTAATGACACCCGGGCGTTTCCTCCCGCTTTATCCTGAACAGGAACCTCCCGAAACAACCGTGTCCGGTGAGGACCTGTGTCAGGCGGAAGGTGAGGACGCCGTGGCGCCTCTCTAGCCACTCCTCAAAGAGGGGACTTATCGCCACAATTGTGGCGTGCCCAGCGCTGGGTTGCGACAATCACACTCTCCATGTCGCTATGAGATCCCGCCGGAGCTCTGTCCGCTGTGCCGTGATTTCTCGCGGCAGCGGAGTTTCACCCCGGCGTTTCGCCTCCTCCTCTATTACAAAGTACTTACTTATTCCATGTTCAAAAAACTCAAGAAATAAATATAATAAGTAAATACCTGATGTTCCTTAGGTACCTACTCTGTTATTTCTAAAGCTGATGTTGCTTTTAAATTTTCTTTGCCACGGACCGGTAAATAGAACCAACCTACATAGGATATTGACCGCTAAATGTAAGTGCAAATGGTTCACATCACATTATTCCCTACTTAGGGTAGCCATGAAAAGTGGAAAAGAATTTTTCTTTGTTTAGAAAATACTCACATTATCTTGGGATTCTGCAAAGCAACAAATTAATGTGTTTAGTTTTAAACGAGATAGTATTAATTTATAAAGAAAAATAACAACGTTTTATAGTTCCGGGCAGTCGGAAGCCCGAAAGTCTGACTACCAGTCTTACCAAGGGGCACCGTGTTAACCAATTGACGGCACGGTTGGCGCAGTGAATAAGCGATTGACTGCTGCGCTGCGTGTCGCGCGTTCGATTCCCGCACGGAACAAATATTTGTATGACCTACAAGTAGTTGTTCCGGGTCTGGCTGTTTGTGTATGTGAGTTTAAATATTTGTAAACGCACCCACGATACAGGAGAAATTCCTAGTGTGGGCAACGTCTAAAAAAAAAAACGACCCAGTAACTGCGGTGTGGGGTCAGATAGGCTTGTCGCACAATGTAAAATACTGGTATTCATTCAAAATACTGGTAATACTGGAAATTGCACCAAATTAAAATTAATCAATTAATTCAAATTAGTTGAACAGGTTAAATAAATAATAAATCGTTTATTAAACAAATAAATTATTCTTACATATCCTTAAAATTAATAAAAATAAACTAATCCTAAAATTATTGTTACAAACAAAACATAATTTTAATATTTTAACTTGTGGACTCCATACTAGGTCGAGCCTGTCTCGTGGAGTCTTTGAGAGTTCTGAACAATCTAAAATTTCAGGGGTCGGTCGACACTTTATTGCATTAAAAAACAAAATGTAAAAACAAAATCAATAACAAAATACTTCAAAAATTAAACATAATCGTTAAATAATTACCTATGTTTAAAGAAGAATAACAACTTGTTTAAAATATTTTGATATGTCGTGTTTTACTGAAATAAACAAACGTAATAATAAAGCATATATAAATATGCTTTGGATTTTTTACTTGTAACACAAACATTGTTTTAACAAGTCGGAATATAAAAGGGATTCCATACGATTTAAGATAATTTAATTTGGGTTCTCCGTATGTTTTGATTTTGATTCAATTAAAATTATTATCTTTTACTGTTATGGAATGTGGTTCATTTATTTTATTAAAGCTAAATATTGATTTGGGCATTCGTTTTTTACCTATTTAAAAAAAGCAAATTGCAAAATTGTAAAAATAATATTAGTGTGTAACCGATTTTTAGGGTTCCGTAACCAAAGGGTAAAACGGGAACCCTATTACTAAGGCTCCGCCGTCTGTCTGTCTGTCTTTCCTGCTGTCACCAGGCTGTATCTCATGAACCGTGATAGTTTGACAGTTGAAATTTTCACAGGTGATGTATTTATTTTGCCGCTATAACAACAAATACAAAAAAAACAGACTAAAATAAATATTTAAGGGGGCACCCATACAACAAACGTGTTTTCTTTGCTCGTTTTTCCTCGATATTAATAACGGCAACAGGTAGACGCTTGAAATATTCAAAGAATATTTAGTTATATATTCAATTTAAAAATAAATAATTAAATTAAAATAAAACAAATATTTCAGGGCAAAAAAATCACGTTTGTTGTATGGGGGCTCCCATACAACAAACGTGTTTTTTTTGCCGTTTTTATAGATAATGGTACGGAACTCTTCGTGCGCGAGTTCGACTCGCACTTGTTATTGTTCAAAGAGGCTCTTGAATAATTAAGTATTATTCATTTTTTCAATTTCCTAACTGTGACGGATAATATCACATATTAAGACGGAAAATATCGCATCGAAACCCAATAATAAATTAATAAAACTTTGTCTAAAACCAACAAAACGCATTGTGCCAGTGTGGGGTGATTTAATTTTGTTTGAGCAGTATAGCCTTTGTCCTGCCTTTTCAATTTCGGCTGATATCGTTGTGAAAATAGCAATGACGCTGCTTGTAAACTATTTTCACTCAGGTTGTTGTTCCCAATAGTAGAAAACAACAACAAATTAATTATTCTCAAATTTCTTACTTATCTACTTTCGTTTTTTATTGGTTTACTATTTTATTAATATCTCAGACACAAACAAAATGGTGGTTATCCTTAACTCCCTCATACAATGAATAGTAAATACGGCGTAAAATAAGAACGAATTTGTATAAAACTTGTTGCTGTTACAGACTCTGTAACACTGCTTTAATATTTATACAAACGTTACACAGTGTTTGCTCTGCAAACAGGAATTTTATTAGTTTTGTTTTGGAACTTACGTGAGACGCAATTTTGCAACTTTTCTCTTCGGCATCGTATAATAAAAGAATTTTGTAAATTGGATGAGGTGAAATTTTCAGATATTCAAAACAAAATCTTGGACAAGGGCTTCCCTAGGACAGACAGCCAAATAGACAGACAGGTTTGACAGACTTGGCGGTAACCATCGCGCTTTTTAGGTTGGATTGAAATTGTTAATTACAAAGATAATAAATACTTATGCTAAAACATAATTAATTCATTAATTATTTCAGAGAAAACTCCGTATAGATTGTATGTATATAATTACAGCACAAAAACATAAAATCATGTAAAACTCTCTCCCACAGACCAGACTCACGTCTGGTTTCTCCGAAGGTTAGAAGCTTATGTTTTCACTGGTTTAAGGAATAAGTCATCCTTTATAGTATCATTAGACAAATTAATCAACGCACACACATAACAAAGACCATAATAGACACTGAAATAAGTTACATAATCAGCCAACTGTCCTTCCCCTAACACATTTAACCGACCCACTCCCTCACTCAAATGCCTCCCTGTACGGTCGTAACGCGATCTGTGACACAGTGTAACTACTTACAGAGGTTCTTCGCCCTTTATTTTTTGTAATTCATTCCTTCATTTAGACTACCAAACTCAATTGCGACAAACTGTAATAAGACAAGATTTAATTTCGATAATATGGAACTCCGACACGTCTTAATTTTGACAATACTTAGGTTCGATGCGTCTTAATTTCGACAATACCTAAGTTCGAAATACCCTAAGTCCGATACTACTATACTCCGACAAGGCGTTTCTTCGACGTGACTTAACTAGGAAACGATGCAACTTCGACCACATACTTATTCGACAACTATGCTAGTCCGACATGAGTCAATTTCGACATAGTCTACTCCGGCATGCTGTACTTCAAAAATATCTTAAAGCGACGTGATACTTGAGACTCTCATAGTAAGTCCTTTGCAAAACTATTTTTAATTTCAAATATCAGCTTAATCAGTCCATTCGATTCGGAGCAAATTGATTGTGACAGACGGACAGACAGACAGACACACGAGTGATCCTATAAGGGTTCCGTTTTTTCCTTTTAAGGTATAGAACCCTAAAAACTCTACTACTCTCTGTGACGTAATGTCTTATAGAATAGTAGAGATTATAAGTCTGTAAAACAATACATAAACTTCTCATAAGTTTATCAATACCTTGATTAATTTTATTATACTTACTTTATTTGCACTATGTCAGTTCGGGACATTAGCTCCGCCCATTTGCAAAAAAAAACTCCCGTTGAACCACTGTAAGTAGTTACACTGTGACCAAGTGAACTAAGATGGGCACACGGGATGGGCTCTATGTGTTACGTGACATAACAATGTTAGCACCACAAATTGCTTTGAAGATTTGGTCTTGGTTATGTTTGTTAAAGGCATAATGCGGTTTGTGAAGAGGAACTAGCCATCTATTTGGTTGTCTTAGGGTTTAGATAGATGCACCTTATTGGCATAGCAACACACTCCAATTTCTTTACCAAAGCGTGATTGATGATGATAGCAATTCGATGAAAATTGGGATGATATCTGCGCACCACTATACAATCAACATCATCATCAGCCCATAGCAGTCCACTGCTGGACATTGGCCTCTCCAATTACACGCCATTCAGCACGATTCTCAGCAACTGTCATCCAGCTGCTACCAGCCACCCTGCGAAGATCGTCGCTCCACCTAACCTGAGAGCATCCTACCTTACATTTGCCGATTCGCGGTCTCCACTCAAGAACACGTCGCCCCAACGGTCATTGGTTTAACGGCTAATATAGCCGGCCCATTGCCACTTCAGGTTGCTTATTCTTTGAGCTATGTCGACAAATTTTAATATCTGTCGGATCACCTCGTTCCGGATTCGATCCCTCAGAGAGACTCCAAGCACTGGCCGTTTTATAGAACGCTGAGCGACCTTGAATTTATGGACCAGCCGTACCGTGAGTGTCCACGTTTCGGCTCCGTAAGTCATAACAGGCAGGACGCACTGATTGGAGACCTTCGTCTTTAGGCTCTGTGGAATGCGCGACGAGAAGACTCGACGAAGCTTCCCAAACGCTGCCCAGCCCAGCTGAATTCTTCTGCTAACGTCCCTTTAAAAGTTGTTATTACCAAAAGCATTAAAATCACGAAAATAAAAAATGGTGGCTCTCCCCATACATGTACCCGAGGAAACAAAACTCCACTCAAAGTAGTACTTGTACTCGGTGCCTATGATTCAAAATCCTGCGTAAAATGTCACCCTCTTTGCCCTTTCTATCTTACGCGTCGTGAATGGAGGCTGGCAATATGTGATAACTGACATAATGTTTACTGCGTACAATAACAGAGTGTTCAGGAGAAAACCCACCAAACTAATTTATAAACTTATTACTGAAGCGTGTTTGCCTTCCGGAGTTATCATTACAATTATTATTTTGTCTTATTACTCAACGCTTGTTAAGGGTCTAGGTAAAATCTCCCGACTTTAAAGAAATATTATAGGCCCCCTTTAGAAAAAAGAATTAATTACCTTTCCCATAGCAAAAACAGGCACAAAACCTGACCTCATTATAAGAATATTCCCATCCCCACATTCTACAAGATACAAGCTGACGTTAACGTCTTGGCTCAAACCCCGTCCCTAAATCTTTGGGTGTCTTACCACAGAATAAATAGGTACAGAAGGTCGGCTCTATACTCTCCTAAACGAACGCACACCGTTATGCTTCACGTACAGTGAGCGCAAGCGCACTTAGGACGGACTTTCTTTGAGATGGTGTAAGATCGCCGTACGTACGCGTCTATGTAACTGGTGTCTACGTAACAGTAGCACTGGTCGCTATGCTTGCCGCAGTCGATTCGTGGATTCATTACATATATTGAGACCTTTCCGGGGCTTGGAAAGCACGTTAGGCTGTTAGTCCCGGCTGTCATTCGTAGATCTTTGACAGTCGTTACAGTAGAGTCAGAAGCCCAAAAGTCTGACAACCAGTCTTACCAAGAGGCATCGTATTACCCAGTAACTGGGTTGTGTAGGTTAGATAGGCAGTCGCCCCATGTTACTCATCAGCCGAAAGACGTCCACTGCTGGCCATAGGCCTCCCCCAAAGGTTGCCATAATCGCCACGCTTGGCAGGCGGGTTGGCGATCGCAGTATGGAGTTAAAATGCACAGAGAACGCTGCTGCCCATTCTCTAGTAGGTAAGGCCCTTAGTCGCCTTTTACAATACGTTACGATCAGCTGCATCCGGTTAGACTGGAATCCGACGCCAACATAGTTGGGAAAAGGCTAGTCAGATTGATTTTGATGGAGCCAGCCTTCTGCGCCCATATATTTTGTGCTATATCGTTGGGTGTGTTATGTTTAACCAGGCTGCCAATATGTGATATGAAGTTAATTGTCTTGACGCCATGTTGTATGACTACGCCAAGTTCTACGCAGATAGATGTTTATGCAGTAATTAAATAGGAAGGGTTCGTAATGGAAGATAAATAATTACTTGGCTGCAGTGCGACTGGTCCACAGTCGGGCTAGTCCACAAATTCAAGGTTGCGCAGCGTGCTATGGAGCGGGCTATGCTTGGAGTCTCTTTGAAGGATAAGATCAGGAATGAAATTATCCGGAAAAGAACCGGAGTTAGCGACATAGCTTGCAGAGTAAGCAAACTGAAGTGGCAGTGGGCTGGCCATGTTTGTCGAAGGACGGATGGCCGATGGACGAGTCCTGTAGTGGAGACCGCGTATCGGCAAGCGTAGTGTGGGACGCCCCCCAGCTAGATGGACCGACGATCTTAAGAAGGTGGCTGGGTCAGACTGGATCAACACTATTAAGTAGGTCATAATTATAATAATAACTGTTTACAACCCATTGTTTAGTTTTAAGTTATTGAATATTTCTGTTACGGGGGTGACATTATCACTAAGTGATAAAAACCTTTCAAATAAATAAAGATTTAAAAAAAAAAAAACTTATTTATTAAACAATTTATGTACACACATAATATAAACAGACATGAAAAATGCGTACAAAGGTTGATGCATATTTCTACAGAAATCTCTCCCAGCATATCTGCGATTTGAAAGTAGATAAAAAGATGTAGACACCGTGTAGAAATTCGTGTAGAAGAGAAAATAAAATACATAAAATTAAACAACAAATTACTTGTTTTGTGTGAGTTAGGAAACATTCTCATCAGGTAAATTATTTTCAGTCCCATATTTCAGCTCCTGCAGACCGGCGCAACATGACAATGCGACGCGATTCTGCGGTAGAACAATTTTCATTAAGTTTTCATAGAAAAGTTTTCACGCTATAGCGTTGCGCCTGTCTGCGGTAGCCTTTATAGCGAATTAATAGTAAGTTCCGTGGCGAAATTAAGTATAAAAGAAATTTGGAGTAGTCGATAATAACGTGGAAATAACCATAGTTTTAAGTTTAATATTTATTTTCAAGGTGACATAATTGAAGACTTGTTAACGATACCCCTTAATTAGCCAAGGGGTGTCGTGCTACCCAGTAACTGGGTTATGGAGGTCAGATAGGCAGTCGCTCCATGTAAATTAGTGGTAAGCTGCATCCGTTTAGACTGGAAACAACCCCAACATAGTTGAGGAAAGGCTAGGCTGTTTGATTTATTGTTGATTTATCTCATCAAATACCTCACAACATTAAAGTTCATCCTCCAAATGGTAGCATTTAAGTGCCTTAAGAAGAGCTTATAAGGCCAAAATTACACTTAACTAATTCTTGACACGTCGGCCAAACTTAGTTCTTGCGTAACTTTCACTCTGCCAATACTTTTTTGATACCCCCAAAAGTTTTCTTCTTTTCTTATATTAGTGTATTACTGGCTTATTGTTTTAGAAGTTCGTAATGCTCTTACTTATTAAATGTTGAGGCTCAAAGGACCAAGTTTTTAAGAATATAATAGAATACTCTTTATTATGTACACCATAAAAATTATATATACTTATAAATGTTGAAATTTGACATAGGGTGACACAATGGGCAGTTTTATTGCTAAAAGCGATGCTTTACAGACAACCTTTGGATAGACCGGGTTCTGAAATTGACGTGTGGCATTTTGCGCAGGTACTCCGTAAATATTATTCATGAGTATGAATGTGGATGGCTATAAGTGTAGGGGAAGATCAAAGAAACGATGGATGGATTTCTTCTTTCTAAAATAAAAGAAGGTTCTTTCTATATTCGTCTGTATGTATTTTTTTAAGTTTTTATATGTATGTTAATCGATATTTTCGTCGATTGCGAACCAATTTTGGTAATTCTTTTTTCATTTGGTAATAAAAGCTTGCGCGGTGGTCCCATATTTTATTTTATTAACTTTGCTTGGGTAGTTTTTTAACACATGAATTAATCTTTCTTTTTTTTGTGCCATTACGAGAAAAGAAGAAATAAGTCAAATTCAAACACTAGATATTACATTTCATATAAACCTAAATGGGCACGTATGAAACGTCCGAAGCTAAGTGCACGGTTCCAATTGGTCGCTTCCTATCGAGAAGAGCCGGCAGATAACATCACGATTACTTTTTTTTTAATAATTGGCTTTACAATGTTTTTAAATTACATTGTTATTAGGGACAGTGTAGGCCTGTCATCAAGTACCAGGTACTTAAAAAATAGAAGTATAATCGAACGGGATTTATGAAACCACTAATTATATAATTGCGAAAGATAAAGTCGAAAATTCGTATAATTGGTAACGCACTAAACACGCGATAATCAGTTGTTCTTATCATATAAGAATCCCACACTGAGTCACACTGCTCATTTTTAGAGGTCCGTACCGAAACGGTCTCCACGAACGAGAGAATCGCAGCGATAGTTGCGATTTACCTTCAAATTATCGCCGCGATGATATCTCCGTGTGGAAATATCGCCGTAATTCATAGAATTTCTATTGAGTTTGATGGCACAGCAAGACTATTGTTGGGATTTTCTCGCCCGTGCAGATGGCGCCAAAGGCTCCGCCGACCGATTGTCCGTCCATCCGTCCGTCTGTCACAAGGCAATGTGTCTTTTGAACCGTAATAGCCTAGACACTTGAAATTTTCACAGAGTGTGTACGACTATGGCCGCTCATCATCTGCCTAGCCTTTTCCCAACTATGTTGGGGTTGGCTTCCAGTCTAACCGAATACGCTAAATAGAAGTATTTTACATGAAGCGACTGCCTATCGGACTTCCACAACCCAGTTACTGGGTAATACGATACCCCTTGATAAGAGTGGTTGTCAGACTTTCAGGCTCCTGACGACCCGTACCGACTGCCAAAGATCCACGAATGACAGCTGGGACCAACGGCTTGACGTGCTTTCCAAGGCACGGAGGGGTCTCGGTATGGCCGCTATATACCAAATAATAAAAATAAAGTAAAGTTAAAATATAAATAACCCTTCTTTTTCGGCTTTGCCGCAGTCAGTTAAAAATAAATAAAAATAAACTATTCAAAAAATATGTAAGTAATGTTAAATATTGTACGGTGGTACAGTACCCTTCGTGTGCGAGTCCAACTCGCACTTTGCCGCTTTTTCTCTCTACTAAGGTAAAATCTAGGTAGACTGAAAGCCGACCCCAATGCCGGTGATAATACGGAATCATCAATGATGTATTAAAAGAACATCATTGTTTAATGATTACGTTCCCTCTAAAAAAAGATACATTGTAACCGTGGGATCTTATACACGTACTTTCTAATTAAACTACTCTATTATGTTGTGATGTAAGTTCTTGTAATTTTTTTATTGAAATAAACAACAACATCCCACAAATTTAATAGCATTTGCTCGACTACCTTTCCTTCTTATTGACACTTAACAAAAAAAAGAACCGTTTAGTACTGGCCATGACCTCAAAAAAACCCAAACGACACCTAAGCTTTCAAGTGAAAGTCGCAGACTTAGCAGCTTAACATATGAATCATGTCAACAAAACAAAAGAAGTCGAGAACTCTTTAGAAAACCATTATTTACATAATGTGCTGGGGAGGCTGTTGCAGAAAACATCAAACGGCGAAAATATTCCAATCTAATTGGGAGTTATAAATTATGTTCTAGCCGTTTGGGGTTAAAACACTAGGGCCACGGGGTCCGAGTGCCCACTTGGTTTTTCAAGATATCGCCAAGCGGTCGGTCGAATCTTCACGTGACCTGGCCCACGCGTGCCCAATGCGGTTTAGAATGGTATTTAGGTTCACCTAAATAAAAAGCATCGATCAATTAAGACACTGTCAAAGTATTATTAAATAAAAGGTGTCTAATATTCCTTACATATTGTTTAACAAAGCCCCCGCCGCGTCTGTCCGTGTCTGAACACAATAAAAAAAAAACTATCTTACGGATTTTTAAAAGGGTTTTCACCAATGGAAGTAGTGATTCATGAGGAAGGTTTCAGTGCATAATTCATTAGGGTTTAGGTAAATTGGCTGAAATATGACGATTATTGTTGAATATGTCGGAAAAAATCATGCCAACCGCGTAAACTGACAGTTTATGTTCTAGTGGATCATAAAAAGTTTACCATAAAAATCCGCGATAGCATTTTATGTCATGTCTATCTTCAAAGAATGATCCACAGTAACCATTTTTATCGTTCAGAATTTAATAAAAATTGCATTGTTATTTCCGTATTCCTTATCCATTTTAATAATGTTACTTAAATTGTTTTTGGATTAAAGTATGGCTTGACATCATTCATTCATTATCATCAAATCATCATAATTATAAAAAAATACTATAAAAGAAATCACAGATTCAAAATTACGCTTCACAAAATAATTATGGTTGACGGCGGCGCGGCGGCGGCGCGAGCGTCAATGACATTTCCCTCAGCTATTACTTACTACGACAAAAAAAATACTGATTGGATTGGATGAAATTTGGCAAACAGATAGTTAATAACCTGGATTAACACATAGGGTAAATTTATCCCGGTAGTACGTTTCTGTGGGATGATTTCTGACCTCCACGCGGGTGAAGGCGTGGGCAAAACCTAGTAGATTATAATATCCGGCACGTAAATGATATGGGAGATCAAATTCATGCCTCAGTAGGTACTGACGCATGGATTTGATCTTTCACTGCTCTAATTATGTCTATAATATTCCAATTATGGTTTTAGTCATACTTAAACTAAAGATATAACGATAATGTATAACGTATCAGACTCTTAGAGAAGGTATCTAATTAATTATATTATCGTACTATTTCTGAAAGAAATGACGCCAGAAATATGAATTTACGTACAGTAGCCAACACTGTGTTTTAGAATATTACTTTCGATCATCGGCATCAATAAAAATCTTCATAATTTCTTTGTTCTGATGCCTAAGGTATTTAGTCCGTCAAGCCAAACCCCTTACGAGGAATCAATGAGAATAGCTGTGGAGTAGATTCTGCAATTAATTCACTGTGTTAATAATAAACATTGTCGCGTGGGCAAAGCCGCGGTTACAGCTAATTTGCAAATAAAACGAGTTTGAGTTTCAAACATTTTCTTTTCAAATCATATAATAGTATCACCTTTCTCTTATGTACCAGGAGGTACCAGGAATGCATAGCAGTAATGCGGCAAAAATTTGCAGCAAAAGTTTTTGAGTTTCACCACACACCTACCTCATAGTTTCCAAAACTCTCTTATTTAACAGCTTGAAAACAATCACTTTGCACATCATAAACCTTGCAGAGGTACCAGGAATGCATAGCAGTAAGGCGGATAAACCAAGGCCACTATGTTAAATCAACAGAAAGTCTCTATGCAAATGTTACCGACTAATAGCATTACACTTGGACCAACTTAGGTGAAACTTAGAAAGGATTTTAGCTCCAAACTTTGCTAAATATATGCTAATTTAAGTTAAGGTATTGTTGTGAAGGTGGAAACTGCTTACTAACCTTTACGTAAAGTGGACAAATGAATGATGAACCTTTGGTCTTAATGTGATGGAAGGAGGTTAGCTAATATCGCTAATGGACTATCGGATATGGCTGTTAAAAAAATAAAGTGCCAAATATTTTGAATAGAGAGCTCTATTCAAAATATTTGGCACTTTATTTTTTTGTAGAAAATGTATAAATAGATTTGTCTATAATCAATCTGCCTAGCCTCTTCCCAAGTATTTATTTTATTTATTATTTATGTACACACAGTAAAATACAGAGAGATACGACATAATTATAATATTAGTACAAAGATACTTCTTATTTCTTAAGAAATTTCTTCCAGCAGATCTGCGAAAGCAGAAATGTGGACAAAAGAACAAGAAGAGAAAAATATGAATATGCGAAGTCTTAAACTAAAATGTTTAATATACCTATACTATACCATATCTATTTATATATAAAATTTACACACGTATACGAACACGTACAGACGTGCAAAAAAAACTTACAAATACCTCAATAAATACATAAAGCTTAAATATACAAACATATATAAATACTCACAGTTGAGAGGAAAGGTAGTTCTCTAAGTATGTTGGAATCGGCATGACAGCCGGGACCAACGGCTTAATGTGCTTTCCGAGGCACGGAAGAGTCTCGGTATGTAAAGAAGGTCACCTATCCACGGAACAACCCCGGAAAGAGTAGCTTAACCTGTACCCTAATTGCGTAACGCAGTTTGAATCGGAATCGGAATGATTTTGAAGTATATTTCTAATCCATTGCTTCATATGTTAGAAAAAATTGTCTGCTTTTAAGCAGACAATTTTTTGAACTTGAAAGTTCAACAACATTCATTGCATTATTTACGTTGTTTACAACGTAAATAATGCAATGAATGTTGTTGAACTTTCAAATTGAAACCGATTCCTATTGATAGTGTGTTACGCAATTAGTTAGCCCTCTGATGGATAGACCCGTGCGGCTGTTATTACTTAGTCACGAGCTCCTGATGAGTGACATTCTAAAGACGAGTGCAATTCAATGATACGTGGGTCTTTTCTAAGACGACGTGACGTGAGATTTAATGATTATTGAACCAATGTCAAAGTCATAGTCAAATTATTTATTTCAAATAGGCACATAAAAGGCACTTATGAACGTCAAAACTTCAAAAAAAAAAAAGACTCTAGTCGCCCCTTCCAAAATGTAGTTTCGTGTGTAGAAGAATGGGCAAGGAATGAGTACATAAGAGGAAGTCTGAAAGTGGCACCGGTGACTGAAAAGTTGTGCGGAAATCGGTTGTCATGGTATGGGCATGTGATGCGGAGGAATGAGGAAAATGTCGTTAGGAAAGTTTTGAGTATGCATGTCGATGGCTATAAGAGTAGGGAAAGACCAAAGAAACGATGGAGAGACTGTGTGAAAGATGATATGGCTAGAAAGGGAGTGACTACTGAGATGACGACTAATAGAGAATTATGGAAGAAAGGGACATGTTGCGCCGACCCCAAATCAATTGGGATAAGGGCAGGAGAATGAAGAAGAATGGGCAAGATATTCCATCGTTACTCTTCTAAAATGTTGTACATTATTTTGTTTACATTAATTATATGTGAAAACGATGCACGTAGAATAAAAGTACTATACGTAAAAATAATTATAAATGTAGCAATGACAGATAAATTAATTACTTGATAGATTTATGGTGCTCACATATTTACAAATATTGTAAAAAAGGCAAGTTTTCCTAATAAAAATAAACTAAGAGGTCAGTGTGTGAGTTAAGGCAATCAGTATCATAGAATCACAGGCGAAAGTATGTGAGTGTGTGGGGGTGTGTGTGTGAGTGTGTGTGTTTGTTACTTCTTCACGCTCAAACGGATGAAACAATTTTGAATGAGGGTGTGTATGTAGAGGTGTGTGTAGTAGTCTTAAGCGTTTGCGTGAGAGTGTGTTGAAGTGTTTGACATTGTGTTGTGTATGAGCTGCTAACTAAAACCTAAATACCTATGTGTTTGAATACGTATCTTACAACATTTCTTAAGAAGCCTCCTCTTTAAGGAATATCGTATAGGTAATAAGATCCATTTTTGAGGATCTGTTATATTAACTGGGCATGTAGTTTAAGGTAGCGGGTTAAAGTGGATCCGCAAAGGTAGCCCGCTGAATTAAAATTTTCTTACGTTTTTTTTTGCAATTTGCAGGTTAGTGTCAGGTTGTATCTTGATCAAAATATAATTAACGAACATAACAAATATGTATTTACAGAATTATAATCATTAAACATCTCGTACGTTCAACACATCGTAAAAATTGTTCTATTAAAAAACTTCTTTATGAAATCATGACTCCTTAACTATTCGTTTAAAGTAACCCAGTAACTCCTGTAATTTTTATTTAGAAATAATAATTACCATTTAATTCAACGTCACAAAGTAGGTAAAAAAATAATTATTTAAAAGGGCAATGTGTGAAAGAAGAGGCACATTCAATAAACGATGCTTAGATAATAATATGTTAAAACAACGCGCTTTGAATTAAAAACACTTTTTCATACGATTTCAAATCCATCACACATTAAAATACATTTTAATTAAGTACTCATATAGAAAAAACAAGAAAGAATGATTGTTTATTCTGCACAAACAAGATACAATTTACAAAAAAAAAATACAAAATACACACTAATACAGAGTAGCCAAAAATATACATATACTGTATATTTTAGCTTTTAAATTATGTAAATATTTTCCAGAAATAAAAATAGAAAAAGTAGCCAAAAGTCTAGTCTAGCCTAGATTTTAGAGTTTGACAATGTTGTCAATTACTTGATGTCAGGGCAGGACAAAAACCATACACCTTACGAGTTTCAACACTGGCAAATGACAACCAACAACCAAAACAAAACGCCGATCGCAGAGTGGAAATGATCTACTTTTGTAACAAACAACAATTACAAGTTAGATAAGCCGTGTCGCATCTGTGCAAAAACGGGGGGCCTAAAATGGACACTTTGGCAGAATCATAATACTATTATGATAATATTACGAATCATATTGAAATTCGTAAAATGGTCACAAACTGACAATTCCCGCAATTCATCTGTTTGATAGTTTTCTATGGAGATTCGTAAAATGGTCCACAAGTTATGAATTGCTATATCGAAGTCTAATGTCAAATAGCAGCTGTCAAACAGATGAATTGCGGGTTATGGATTGTACGCAGATCATATTATGAATTGTCAGTTTGTGACCATTTTACGAATTTTAATATGATTAATAATATTATTCACATTTATGATTCTGCCAAAGCATCCATTTTAGACCCCCTGGTCGTTACTTAGCAAAATTCTGTGACTTCGGACGAACTTATCGTCAACAACTCTGATTTTCAGTAACTACCTATAAATGAAGATCTTGATAAAATTAAAAGCCACACAATAACAGATTTACATTTTTTTCACGTTATATTGAAAACTGTTTAACATTATATTGAAAACTGTTTAGCACTATACTTGAATTTCACTTGGAATGTTAATGAATAATTCATAGTTCTTTGTATGTAAACTGCATGTGTATATATTCAACACAATGTAAATTGTTTTATGAATAAACAAAATGAATGAAATGATCCACCAACAATAAAATCAAGAGTAACATACACGGACAGGTAGATAATAGATAATGTAGAAAGCAGTGACCGACGCACGCGCCGACCGGATCATTTGCATTTGTTTGCGACGCCTGCTCACGGGCCATTTCACTGTGGCGTTTAAGTTATGGAATGAACGCGATTGTTGATTTTATTTAATTCTTGAAAAACTAAGATTTGGATTTATTTTTAATTATTCATATAAAGTTCATATTATAAGATTGCTGTTTGAAATAAGATCTTAATAGATAAACGCTCGAATTCAAATCTGATTTTACAGCCCGGGAAATTAATTATTTTGAAAATTGACTAACAACTTAAATTTACCGTATATACAAATCATAGTAAAATAGTTGTAACATGACACTTTGGATTAGCGTGTCATTTGATAAACAATTATACTTCTCTGCCTACCCTTGGCAAACATAATAATGTTAAACATTTTAACAAAACTGAATTAATTTAAAAAGCGTAGTTCTTATAAAATGTAATTATTTAGTAATAATACAACCAGTCCTCTTTACGAAATGAATATTGTATTAAAAGTAACGTCAATTTAATCATTAACACTGAACCAAACGAAAATCTGCAAAGAGAAATCCCCTAGAAATTCTTCACACTACAGGTATTAAACCAATAAGCCTAAGTATTCTAAGCATTGTACAGATGGCAAAACAAACTGTTTCACTTCATTAGTTTACCTAGGGCCAACTCTTAACTATGTTTTGACGAGTTACAGATTCATAGGACTTTGGGCTATTACAGTTGGTGAACACTTTTATTGATCTCCCTTGCAAGGTTAATTAATGAAGGCAGTTGGTTGTTGTGATTGGTTATTTCAGCAGAAATAGTGTTGTTTGTTTTGTTTTCTTTTCGCCGTTCAGTGCGGTTAGTGGAAGTGCTCAGGTGCGGTTCGGAGAAGTGCTGTTGAAATCAGTGCTCTTAGTGGAATACCTCGTTTTTTAAGTAACTCTGCTTATCGTTTGATATACTTTTGGGTATAGAATGATGTAATACTTTATGAGTTTTGTTCTTCATAACATAAAATTATATAGCCAGCTTGATTACAAACCTCCAATAATTTACCGTAGTTTAATTTTCACCAAAATGTGTGATGAATAAAGAAATACTTTATTACTGTGGCAACCGTAGAATAGAATAGAATATCTACTCTTTATTATGTACACCATAAAAATTACAGATACAAATGTAGAAATTTTACATAGGGTGACACAATGGGCGGTCTTATCGCTAAGCGATCTTTTAAAGGCAAGTAATCCTTTTAAAACGACTGCATTTCAGTATTACACTAAGCTTGTTGTGTCCTTTTGACTTGATCAAAGTAAGGTATGAACTTACAAAAAAAAAATGAGCCGTCACGGGACGACTGGCAGATGTGAAACATTGCACTACACACACATTTACACACTACTACATATAGAATGTATAAGTGTATAGTAGCCGATCGCCACGCGGCATACGTCGCCCCGCCAGCAATCGGTTTTACGTGCGCCTATAGATGTTTCACATCAAAAATAATGAAAACATGCAAAGTATTTATCTAAGGCATGTATTTAATTGAACCTCTAACAATTTCCATTTTGCGCGCCTAAGAATATTATTGATCACTCTAATAAAGATTGCGCTTCTTTTTGTGAACCTCAAATAATTCCTATTTTGGGGTCCTATACGCCAGTAGCACACCTCCGCCGCGAAACCATCACAGCGAAACCGCAGTAGTTAAATTGTACTGGATCGCGTCATGTTCCGCTACTAGAATCGGATGCGAGTAGCGAAACATCACGCGAACCAGTACAATTTAACCACTGCGGTTTTGCTGCTATGGTTTCGCGGCGGAGATGTGCTACCAGCGTTAAATACTAAATAGCCAAGTAGTTGCAACCAATTTGGATGTAGCGCTCACCGGACGCTACCGCGATAGCGCGGCAGCCGCGTCGACCACATGATAGAAATAGGCTTGTCTTAAAAAAAAAATTGCCAAATCTGTATAGTTTGTTGTAGCGGAAAAAATAAAATTATGTTATTCTTGGTTGACTGGTAGAGAATGCCTAAGGCATTAAGTCCGCCTTTGTACCTAATTGTGTGTGAGAAGTTTAAATAAATAAATATTTCTCAGAACTTGGTTGTTACCAAACCACGTTTAGAAAAACAAAATTATACAAATTAACGGTAAACTAACCCTTTACTTTGAGTTCCAATGCAAAATATCTGTATTAAATATCAACGTACGGTTGGGTAAATAATAACAAGAACGTCTTACCTACTTGAATGCAGTACTTAGTTTTTTTTTTTTCGATTATTCAATTCATTTTTGAGTAATTATATAATTGCAAGCTTTATGTCATCGCGCTTCTCTTTCTTTTTTATGAAGTCTGACAGTGACCGCGCTTTAGCTGTTGTCAGCGTCTTAATGCCACAAAATTATCTGTCAAATAAAGCCAATTTCATAGATGTTCAAAACATTTTTCTGTTTAAAGGAGAACTTACGTTTTTTTAATAAAACAGAAAAATGTTTTGCCTCTAAAATAACATCCATTATATATACGATTTAATGGGCTATGGTTTTACTATGTTTTTTGTGACTTATATTCTTAAATATGCTAATAGTAGTTTTCTTTATTTACAGGTAAGTTGCATTTGAAGATTCTTGGATGAAAATAAATACATCGTCGAAATTCCTGATACTGGTAACTAATATTAACCCATATGCATAGTAAATTAATCATAAGCCGGTCTTATCTTTCTTTGAAGAAGAAGTTTATTTAATTTCGTCTTCTGATGAGGGAGCGGGGGAGCCGCTGTCCTACCACTTCCACGACAAACTGCTATATTCCGACACAATCCTACGATATTGAACCATACGATGGCCACTTCTGGTAAAGGCTATCCGGCGCCGTTAAAATGATAAATGATTTTATTTTTGTAAGTATATTTATACAAACACTTTTACAAACTAGATGAGGTCGGCGTTTCCTACTACTCTGAGAAGAAATGCCGAAAAAAACTCTGAGGTCGCAGTTTCTTTTAAAGTCCAGACATAATCTTGGTCAAATCATGTGAAGACCATGTAGATTGGTGTCTGAAATGGTCTTTTGAGGAAAGAACCACACAGGTTTGAGTGGACCTGACCAGTCAGTGCAGGCATTTGTTAGTTATCGTGCAGGAGTGCAACGATTTGACGAACAATACCAAAGAAAAGACATTTTGGTAAGCTCATAACTTTTCATAAACGCTTTCGCTGCCTTTCATATCTTGCACCTGTCCTCAAACAAGGCTGAGCGAAAGTAGCAGTCCGTCGCTTGGCGAAGCATCCTTGAAATACGTATTAATAATAAATAATTTAAAGATTTTACAATGCCGTCGCATATTTCTGAGAACGTTGCTGATATTTTAACGAGAAAGTGTTCAAAAATGTCGTCTAGGTCACACAAAGAATATTGATGTGAATTTAATGTTAAACCAATCTGATGCGCTGTGTTGGGTCATTACTTTCTAGTTCTACATTACTAGTTCCTTCATTATTTTGTCTTTACTTTTGCTCAAGAATAATCAGCCTATATAATATTCCCATTCCTGGGACACAGACCTCTCATGAGAGGCAGTGGGCCTTCATCAACCACGCGGGCCCAGTGCGGGTTTGTGGATGTCACATGTCTTCGAATTTTCGGTGCTAGGTGGTTTCCTCACCATGTTTTTCTTCCTGCTTTTGATAGCAGTGGTGATGAGATAAATATCACAAAGTAAAGCGCCTGCTTGGGTTCGAACCCACGACCAACTCATTGAGGGCGATACCACTGAGCTACCACTGGTCTCTGATTATATTTACTTTGTGACGATATTACTCTTATCAGATATACCATTAAGACCCTGCAGTCCTTATTGCCACACTTTAGCTAATAGCCCAAATTTTTCATCCAAAAAAATACCTCAAGCCTTATCTCAATTTATTTAAACCAAGTGGAATATGCCTTATTTTTACTGTCATAACATCTCTTACTAATACCCGAATGGGGTTATCATCAAGGTTAAGCAACGCTAGCCGAGATGAGTCCTTAGATGGGTGAACATCCAGTACATACCGAAACATCTCCGTGCCTCGGAAAGCATATTATGCCGTTGGTCCCGGCTGTCATTCGCAGATCTTTGACAGTTGTTACGGGTAGTTAGGTGCCCTACCAAGGGTACCGTGTTACCCACTAACTGGGTTGTTGGGGTGAAATAGGCAGTCTCTGTATGTAAAATACTGGTATTCAGCTGTATTTGTATATATATATATGTTAGTTTCTATAGGCTAACCAATCTGGTTAGCCTATAGAAACCGACTCTAACATACTTGGGATAAGGCTCGACAGTTGATGATGACCAACTGTTTATGGCATCATCTCAGTATTTCCCCCTATCTCTTTTCAAACCATACCTACTACTTTTGTGCCTAAAATTATCTTTTATCAAGAACATAAAGGAACAAGAAAGAAGTCAAAATTCAGTCTCTATAAAACAAATGACCGCCGAGAAGAAACATTTTTGACACATTTCAAAAAGTTCGGAGCTGCCTCACCAGTTACTTTTAAAGAGATTTAGTAATACTTATGAATAATTTACGATGTCATATAAAAAGCGCTAATATTTCAACAGCAAAGTAGACATTGGTTATGTGCGCTTTTGAGTTTTTAATTTGTAGTTTTTCATTGACTTTGGTTCTTAAGTTTTTATTGAAATTATACTGTAGACTGGATCGACATTGTCACATTGACTCAATACTCAATATATTTATTGCTTCCACATGTGAACTTAGGTGGGAAGGTTTTACAGAATTATGATCATTGTGGACCCTGTCGGGCACAGCAAAAGTAAGAGAGAGAAAGAGGGCTTTTAAGCTCATATGGACTAGATTTTATAATATTTTCCTGATAGTAATGGGATCAGTATTTATGATAGCACATGCCAATAAAACTGCCTGGTCAGTTTAGCTGTCGTAAGCGCTACTACTGAGCTCAGGTTCTAGGTTCGATTCCCAGGTTGGGCAAAGTACCTATTGTTGGGTTTTTCCATCAGGAATTTCTCAGTAGCAGCCTGGAATCTGGATTTGTGCCCGGTTGATGACTATTGTCATCGGGGATCGCCCCCTATTACATAGGACTTAAACAAACTGGCGAAATGTAGGTGTACTATACGTACACGTCCGCCTAACCCTCCGGAGAATACAGACGTAATTTTATGTCAACATTCCCGATTCCCGATCCCGACATATATTAAGGTACACAAAATAAACAAGTGTCAACTGAAGTAGGTAATAGGTTATACGCTCTGGTGTCCGCAACTCCACGTCATTGCGCGTATTTTGCGTACCGGTGGAAAAATCTAATATTCGACCACCCCAGTTAAGCAGTAGGTCAACTGAAGTAAATAGTGAATGATTAGTTTTGAGTGACGTCTGCCAGAGAACCTACCAGGTTTCATGTTTAAATAATTTATTTTCTCTTCACAAACAATGACATGGTAAATATTCAAAGCATGCTTAAAACCTACGTGCCAAAGTTTGTGAGAGATACCTGTCTACACTAGGAAAACCAATACAGCAGATCACCAAAAGGTTTAGTCCCAATTCCACCAAATAAACTGAACACGATCAACACATAAACCGCGTTCTAGAGCTGTCGGTGTCATTATTTCTTTGTAATATTGACACTGACAGCTCTTGAACTCAGTTTAGATGTGCTGATCGTGTTCATTTTCATTGGTGAAATTCGCCCTTAGTCATCTACCAAGTGGCAAGTCTGCAATTTTGATACTAAACAGCCTGTTATCAAGAACGTAATTATACTTAACTATATTTAAGTTGTTCATCATAACAGGAAATACAGGCCAGCATTTTTTGCAAAGCGCAAAACTTTCTCTGGCTACAAAATGTAGCATTATTTTGTTTACAAAACATTATTACCATCTGGCTTTTGCATCCATTAAAACACAATATTAAACTTGAATGAATATTTATATAATCTTGATCTTGAATCATTGAGTTTGACTGTGACATACTTAAGAAGTGAAACGCGACAAGCAAAAGGATAATTAATGTAAAATTTGCATGCACTTAATTATTTAATCACGCTTCAAAGATCTCATCAAGGAGTTATTCAAACAAACAGACTAGAGGTGACAGGAAGTTAAAGAAAAAGAATACTTATTGTTTAATAATAAAAGTTTGAAATCGCCAACCCTTCTTGAGAAAGCGTGGTGATCAATGCTCGTGCCTTCTGTTCTTCTTCTCTTCTTGTATGAGAATTTAAATGGCCTTTGTCCTGCAGAAGGATAATAATAGATTTTTATTATTATTAAGTGATAAGTTAAGCTCTGGCCATTCGACCACAAAGATACTTAATTCTTCAAATAAATTCGGATACGGTCTAGCGACTGATCCCAAAACCAATGTGATTAAAAAAACGTCGTGCTCACTCTGCTCAAAAAGTTTTAAGAATACTCTTTTGCTTATCCACTTTTTACTACAATTAAATTTGAAGTTGATATTTTCTTCAAGACTTTTCCCCATGAGGAAGGACATAGGCTTAGACTAAAGACAGCGTACTTTTCCATGTTCATATTAACTTTTAAATAGGACTAAATTATTCTCTATTTATTCATAATTATGCCACTAAAACTTGCCATACGTCCTGCAGCATAACTTTCACACAACAAAAATATCTTGAACATAATTTTCTTCACATCTTGAATCTATGCCGAAAACAAAGAAATATCAAACTACAGTGCAAAAATCTCATACCTAAACAATACACCCACATTTTCACAAAGCTCTAGTCAAAATTCTCTTGTCTATTACACTAAAGGATAAAATACAGGGAACAACCGAGTCTTCACAGAGCGGTACACAACTAACTCCACGTTTTAATTTGACTGTCAAAAGATTAAAACTTCTGAACAATGCCGTGGTTTTGCAGTGGTATGAAAATTAAATTATTTCACTCTTCTATGCGGGTAGATTTTAGTTTGTGCAATTTAATACTGTCAGTTGTTTGTCATCCCAAAATGTTTTGTACATAGATCAACTGCCTTGATTCTCGCCACGGTGTTGTTGGTTGGCACGTGTTTTCAGAATTTTTTGGTGTTTTATTAGTGATTGTTGATTTTTTTGTGACTTGTGATTACTTAAGTGTGTTGTCTTTGTGTTCGTAAACAGGTTTGTATTGTGATTGTCCTGTTTTAATCTCTTTTATCCAAGATGGATAAAAATAAACCGCCTGATCCTGATCCCCCCAACATTCCAGTTCATTTATCTCCTCTTTCCCCAAACCCATTATCGCAATTTGCGGATGTTGTATGTAGTGTTACAGGGATGGATTTATCTCAATCCCAGTACGGTCAATCTTCCCGTAAACGTCCAAGTAACGAAGATATTATTTTGACACCTACCCCCCCAAACAAACAAAAGAAAAGCCAAATTGGACGCGACAAATATTCGGCAATAGACAAGGCTCCTTACATCGTACACGTGTCCCGTATAGAGTCCCTACCCAACTCAGGCACCACCTTACACCCGGTTAATTTTGGAAAGTTTTTAATCTCAAACAACATTGCGAATATAGTTCGTGGTGGGGTTAATATAGTTGGTAGAAATCGCATATCTGTAGAGTTTACTTCCCCTCAGGATGCCAATTCGTTCTTGGTTAACACTCTGTTAGCCAAGTACAGTTACACTGCCTCTATCCCTACATTCAACATCACAAGGTTGGGAGTAGTAACAGGTGTCCCCTCAGACATATCAGAAGATGAAGCAATTCAATATTTATCTGTGCCCTCAGGATGTGGGCAAATACTTAAAGTTCGTCGAATTAATAGGAAAGTTCAGAGAGACGGGGATAACGAGTGGAAACCCACTGAAACTTGTGTGATTACGTTTGATGGACAAGTCTTACCCAAAAGGATCTTCTGCTGTTATACATCCCTTCCTGTTGAGCAATACATATTTCCCACCATTCAATGTCGCAAATGTTGTAGATTTGGACATGTGGCAAATGTATGTAGGTCAAAACCACGTTGCAGTAAGTGTGGCCACGATCACCCAGGTGATGGTTGCAACATTTCTGAGGGCGAGGCCTTCTGTATTCTGTGTTCGGGTAATCACTTCGCCAATAGCAGGTCATGCCCCGAGCATGGTAGACAGAAAGCCATTAAGACCGTTATGGCTGAGAAATCTATTCCCTATGCTGAGGCTAGTAAATCCATCCCAACAGTTTCCCGCAATTATGCCAACATTACGAAAACTCCGATTTCTCAGTCTTATCGCAAGACAATAACCCTAAAGCCTAAGACCCATGCTCCTCTTTCCCCATCTTATGACAAAGCTGCTCATCAGCAAATAATTAGTTCCCCCCAACTTTTATACTAATGTCTCTTCTAATAATAGTACTGTTTCTATTATTGAACTACTTATTAAACTCTTACCTATTGTTATATCTTCTTCTATTTCTAATTCCCAATCACCGTCCAACGTTGCCGACCAACTTATAACTCTTCTCTTAGATATTAGAAATGGCGTCTCGCCAAGTATTTCTACAGTGGAACGTGAGGAGCGTGTGGCATAAAAAGCACGACCTCATATTTCTATTAAACAAGTACAATCCATTGGCTTGTTCTATCGCTGAGACTTGGCTTACCCCAAGTCTTAACTTTCGTATGCCACATTTCAACATTCTCAGATGTGACAGACCAGATGGCTATGGAGGGTCTGCCCTCTTAGTCAACAACCGGGTCCCACTTTATCCCTTTACTTTGCCTTCACTTACGGGTGATATGAGCATCGCCGCAGGGAGGGTTGAGGGCATCACAGTGTTTTCCATTTATATTGCACATCCTCACCATGGTCATGGGCGACTTTAACTGCCACCATTATAGATGGGGGTCTGAACGCTGTGATGCCTTTGGTGTAGCTCTAGTTGATCTTTTGGATGACTTGGATCTCTGCGTTTTAAACAACGGTTGCTCAACACGACGATCACTTCCAGGACAGCAAAAGAGTTGCGTAGACCTTACATTTTGTTCGGTTGAGTTAGCAGCATCGACTCACTGGGAATGCACAACCTTGTCGCATGGTAGTGATCACTACCCTATAGTCATTACTTTGGTTAATAAATTTTATTTAGAAAAAACTTCCCCTCCACTTTTGAAATATAACCTGTCCAAACCAGATTGGACAAAATTTGTATCATTATTGGAGGATAAAATTGATGTTCTTCCAAATTTAAATTCAAACTTATCAGATACTGCTGGTCACTGCCATGCCAAGAACTGTTATGAGGGTTTCGTAACAGCGATTACCTCCAGTGCAGATTCCTGCTTGCCAATAAAAAACTGTGCCTGTAATAAAATACCTTCACCGCCATGGTGGGATCCAGAATGCACCTTGGCGATCAGGGATAGGAAGGAGGCCGAGGTGTGTTACAATACAGATATGAGCACTGAAAATCTGTTGGCATACTGTCAGGTTAATGCCAGATCCAATCGTTTTCTTCGTAAAAAGAAACGTACGGGTTGGGTTAAGTTTTGTACCTCCTTATCTCCCTCTACTCCAGTTTCACTTGTCTGGAAAAATATCAATAGGTTTAGACGTGGATGTTCCCCATCAATCTCTTCACCAATCACTAGGGAAACAGCTGAACATTTTTTTGACAAAATAGCACCATCTTATGTTCCACTCTCATCTGAATGTCAAAACGCACCCCTGCTTAATGTAACAGAGGATCCTTTCGATGCGCCATTTACTTTGGAGGAATTGAATGTGGTACTCAAACATGTCCGGGACTCAGCACCTGGCATTGATGGCGTACCATATTCTTTCATAACCCATTCTGGTGAAAAGGCTAAAATCTACTTTTTAAATATTTTAAATTTTTGTTATTTTCATGGTTGGGTCCCAGATCAGTGGAAAGTACAAATTATTATCCCTCTTTTGAAACCAGGCAAACATGCAGATGATCCGAATGGCCTTAGACCAATCGCTTTATCTTCAGTCCTAGCCAAATTACTGGAACACCTTATTAAAAATCGTCTCGAGTGGATAGTCGAATCGAGAGACTTACTGCCGAATCACCAATTTGGTTTTAGGAAAGGGCAAGCCCTTACAATGGACAGTGTTGGTATTTTAGTTGCGGACATCCGCTTAGCTTTTTCTAAAAATGAAGCCGTTGTTGCCACTTTCCTTGACATCGCCTCTGCGTATGACAATGTACTTCTTCCCGTACTCAGGCAAAAACTGCAACAGCTGAGTCTTCCGGCTAAGATGATACGATGCATATGTGAGCTATTATTGTCGCGCTCGTTGGTTCTGAGAGTCCAGGGTGAGGAGTTTGATGAAAGGCAGACATGGAAGGGCTTCCCACAAGGCTATGTTCTCAGTCCCATACTCTACAATTTATACACGGCTGATATTGGGTCCTGCTTAAATAACAATTGTCAGATGTTACAATACGCCGATGACATTGTTCTGTATGTGACAGATTCCTCCATTGTTGACGCTGCGTCATCTTTATGCCTCTCTATGGATTCTTTGAATCAGTGGCTTTTAAGCCATGGGCTGACGTTATCTGCACCAAAAAGTTCGGCAGTTATCTTCTCTCGAAAACGACTAATTCCTCATATTTCAGTGAACATTTTAGGCCACAATATTCCTATAGTTAGTAAAGTTAAATTTTTAGGCGTTATTTTAGATACAAAATTAACTGGCAAATATCAGATAAATTTTCTTATCCAAAAATGTGAAAGAATTATTTCTATTTTAAAAGTTCTTGCGGGTGTTTGGTGGGGTGCTCACCCCTATACCATGAAATTAGTTTACAATGCCCTAGTTCGTAGTGTTTTAGACTATGGAACATATCTTCTGATTCCTTGCAACAAGGGTGCTTTGGCCGGGTTGGATAAAGTACAGTCCAAATGCCTCCGAATCATCTCAGGTTGTATGAAGTCCTCTCCCGTTAACGCATTGCAGGTCGAATGTGCTGAACCTCCACTTGCCCTTAGACGGCAATATCTGGCCTCCCGTTTTGTGTCTAGATTAATATGTAGATCCTCCCACCCTCTTATAGGCAGACTGAATGAGTTAGATGCCATATGCAGAAGCTCAAATTACTGGAAAAATAAAGAAACCCCCTTAATCCTAAAATCCTTTCGACTAATTCTAAATTTAGTCAACCCGATCGTCCAGTATCCCAGATTACCACTTTTTAATTTTGCTTATGAAGTTATAAGTTATATCCCAAAAATTATCTTTGATATTGGTATATCCAAAAAATCCTCGTCAGCGAATTTGGCCTTCAATGCGGTGGTGGGCGAGCGATGGAATGGTTTTTTAAATTATTTTTTACGGATGCTTCGAAACTAGCCGATCTTAGTCACACTGGCGCTGTGGTCTATTATCAAAACTCCAAAATTATCTTACAGTTTAAATGCCCTAATGAATCTTCTGTATTCACTGGTGAGTGTGTGGCTATATTGGAAGCTTGTCTTTTTATAGAGTCACATCTTAATATTGAGAAAGCCGTTATTTTTACAGATTCACTTAGCTGTTTGCAAGCCTTAGTCCAAAATCCCTTTAAAAGTAAATTACACAGTTCTCTTATTTTAAAAATTAAAAACTATTGTCCTGCGTTAATAATCAAAAGGATGTTCAGCTGGTTTGGATACCTAGCCATTGTGGTATTAAGGGTAACGAATGTGTTGATGCTTTGGCTAAAGATGCTTGCTCATCTTCCTCGTCAGATCTCACGCACAATACCTATCAGGGTTACGACCTATTGTCCCTTCCAAGACTGAACCTGCAGTGTTCCTGGCAGGAGCAGTGGAATATATCAAGCAAAAAGAAAGGCAGTTTTTTTAATGCAGTGCAACCGACCATAAAACCAAAACCGTGGTTTTTCGGTCATAAAAAAGTATCTAAAACTGTTATTTCTGTTCTCTGTAGAATCCGCTTAGGTTTTTGTTGCACTCCCGTCTTTTTACACAAAATCCGTATCCGTGACTCCGCCGGGTTGGCGGAGGGCACTCTGGATCACATATTTTTTTAATGTTCCAACAACATCCGTCCTCTAGATTTGTATAACCGTCTCCTTAAATTTAAGATCCCTCTTCCGATTAATTTCCCTTCGCTTTTAACTTATCCCTACCCAGATCTGCTTGTGGCGCTGATGATTTTCATCCGTCACAATAATATCAAATTATGATTTTTTTTCCCCCTAAATAATAAGTCTGTGTGGATGTGGTATATGTATATTTTAATGTGCTAAAAATTATAATATTTACGTAATTTTATCTTTTTGTTTGTTTCAGTACTAACCCCACAAGATCAACAATAAGTTCAACTGTAGTATCGAAGATTTTTATCTTTTTTCAATAACAAAGCACACTTGCTTTTCCAATTCACTTTTGACATTGGCAGAATAGTCGACATCGGCTTTGCTTGCCACTATTAAAAATAGAATAGAATAGAATAGATCAACTGCCGCACCGAAGCGAAAATCGTGATAGGCGCCCAAAATAGTTATCTATGTTGTCAGGAAGTATTTTGATATTATTTACTAATATCTTCATAGCCATTATATCTTTTAGTGTAATTTTGTGAACGTGAGAACGTTGTAGGCTTAATAGTCTGTAGATTTGTAGACCATTTTCCATTTTGTTAAGTACCTGGTACTTGTTGACGGGCCTACACTGTCCTCCCATAACTATTAACACTGTAATTTGAAAACATTGTAAAAGCCAATTATTTTAAAAAGAGTAACCGTGGAGTTTCTGGCCGGCTCTTCGCCATAGAAAACGACCAATTGAAACCGTGCACCTAGCTTCTGACGTTTCATAAGTGCCCATGTAGGCTTATGTGAAATAAACTATTTTGATTTTGATTGATTGTTCTTGATGATATTGTGAAATAGCCTACAAATAAATGAAGGAATAATTTAGCAGTTTTACCAATTTTAACATAGGTATTATTTTATACGTTCGTAGCGAGTGTCACATATTCACAAAGTTGGCGTTATTTCTTTATCTATGTCTTGTATGAATACGCATCTCAGATTCCACATCGCATTTTCATCGACATTTTCATTCTGTTAGTTGCATTCAGTGAAAAGTATTAATGTATTTTCTTATTTTTTTTCTTTCATAATTTAATTAAGGAAATGTTTTGACTTTACGACGGTCATCTTGTTAATAACTAAAGTGATGAAAAGCTTATTAAAAGATACTTATTTCAGTTTGTTAATTAATGGTGACATGCTGTGAGAACGATTGTGGATTGGTTTTATGAGCTATTTATTTTGTCATGGGGAAACGACGGAGACTCTTGTCTCCGTCGTTTCGAAGGTCTGGGGAAATGAGGGTTATATCAGACTTCTACCGACTAAAAAGGATTACCAATAAATGATTTAAAGAATATTCCAACTGTTAATTTGCCAAAAAGGGCCACTTTTACCTAGTTATTACATACCACAAATAGATAAATATGAGAGGAGCTTGTGGCTAAGTAATAACTGCCACAGGTCGATCGATCAGGTTAAGCTACACTTGTCGCGGTTGGTCCGTGGATGGGTGACCATCTTTTTATACCAAGATTCCTCCGGAAATCATGTTAAGCCGTTGGTCCCGGCTGTCATTTGTAGATCTTTGACAGTTGATACGGGTCGTCAGAAGCCCAAAACTCGGACAACCAGTCTTACCAAGGGATATTGTGTTACCCAGAACTGGGTTGTGGAGGTCAGATAGGCAGTCGCTCCATGTATAATACTGGTATTCAGCTGCATCCGGTTAGACTGGAAGCCGACCCAAATGAAATATATAAATATGTCTAGATAAACAGTCAAGGTTGTGAACTCATCGAAAATATTTGCGTCCAACTGTTGCCCGCAAAATACACGCACACTAGAATAACACAATGACAGAACAATGACATGACGCGAGTGTAAGACGTAGATGTAACGCACACCAGCATATCAAAGTTGGCCTGGTTGTTATAGTTCTTTTGCAGCGCGACACTCGTATCTAGACATACCTATAAATAAATCAAAGATATCATATGATCGAACAAATATTTCTCGTCTTAAAAAGAATCATAAATCCCAATTTCACATAAAGATCAACGTTTTGTCATCTCCACGTTAATCGGTCTCCGTCAACAGAAATAAATATGCGTGCTGTAAACAAGTTTGTGTTGGAACTTTCTTTTAATACTCGTTTTCGTGTGTGTCACGCTCACGCTCACGCTCACGCTCACGCTCACGCTCGCATCTGTTGGATCATCTGGGTCAACTACGTATATGTAGATGAATTTAATCTGGAAATTGTTGGACATAAATTGGGAATTTTTGTTTTTTTTTTATGTTACGCATCGTCATTGTTACTTATTATCTGCATAGCCTTTGAACAACTATATTGGATCTCTAACCGGATGTTTAACTGCATCTGTTATCAGTACTTTACATGGAGTGACTGCCTATCCACTTAATTTAGGTATTATTAATTATAATGATCAAATATCTTTCTGACTTTTTGTAATGTCGTTATCCTATTCATTTTTGTCTCGTGTCTTTTATACTAAGTTTACTTTTTTCTTACAACTCTTTTTGGATCCAGTTGTTCCCTTAAATATTGCCCCATAGTTGGCATACATCATTAAATTTGGGAGTTACTTTTAGCGAAATTTGCTTTTGCATGTGGACCTAACAGCAAATGTTTATATCAGACCTTTTTAATCGTCCTCTAAAAGGAGGAGATTCTCAATTCCTCTTTTTTAGGGTACCGTACCCAAACGGTAAAACGGGAACCCTATTACTAAGGCTCCGCCGTCTGTCCGTCTG
Source organism: Tiliacea citrago (assembly GCA_963921375.1). Taxonomy (NCBI): domain Eukaryota; kingdom Metazoa; phylum Arthropoda; class Insecta; order Lepidoptera; family Noctuidae; genus Tiliacea; species Tiliacea citrago. The sequence goes on from OY992802.1 coordinate 3,487,736, forward strand.
TCTGTCCGTCTGTCTATCTGCCCGTCTGTCACCAGGCTGTATCTCATGAAAAAGTTTAAATTTTTACAGATGATGTATTTCTGTTGCCGCTATAACAACAAATCGTATCGTATTATGTCGTATCTCTCTGTATTTTACTGTGTGTACATAAATAATAAAATAAATAATAATAATAAATAATAAATAAATCCTAAAAAATAGAATAAAATAAATATTTAAGGGGCTCCCATACAACAAACGTGATTTTTTTTGCTCGTTTTTGCTCGATATTGATAACGGCAACAGGTAGACGCTTGAAATATTCACAGAATATTTAGTTATATATTCACTTTAAAAATAAATAATTAAATTAAAATAAAACAAATATTTAAGGGGGGCATACAACAAACGTCATTTTTTTGTCGTTTTTGTAGATAATGGTACGGAACCCTTCGTACGCGAGTCCGACTCGCACTTGGCCGGTTTTTTGATCTACAGGATTTAAATCTCCGCCCCCTTCTATAAAGTCAACAAACTAACCAATCGAATCACCTTCTTTGACAGTTTTACATAAGTAAACAAAACACAATGAAACTTTAGGTCCAACATAAACATAAACAATAGTAGAAACGAATGCCGCTGTTCAAGCACTAACAACAATGGTTGACGCTCGATTAAGAGCCACCATTCATCATGCAGAGAATAAGCATGAAATTACATCTTCAAACAGACATGTGCTGTGTCTATTGTTGTTTTGAGTATTTTCCTCACTTCGTCATATCTAAAGGGCTTTGGTGTGTACATGTGGTGTATTGTCTAGTTCATTTTACATGTACACATGTTAGAGAATTTTCTTTCCTTGTATCTTTATTAGAATGAGGGATTTCTGAAATGACGTTCACTAGATGGCAGCACTAAGACGTCAGGCTGTCCAAAGTGTCCAAGCCTGTCAAAAGTGTCAACGCGCCAATTTTTTATTTGTCGTGACTGAATGATGAATGAATGAAACGAATGATGAACGGCATCATATCTAAACTAATTATTATTATAATAAACAGAAAAGATTAGATTTTTTGTATATTAGTTTGTGTACATACCAAGATAACATAGTGACTTCAAGCGGTTTCACGCCGAATAAATTAGTGTTTGAAAATGTAGGTACCTACTTGTAAAGTACCTAACAGTGACAAGTGTTATAGCTTATGGTATGCTTTAAACGCAGAGTTTGCAAAACATCGCTGTTTCTGAAATGGAAATTAGCTGTGCTGGGATTTCAAAGCGTTAATTAGGTTTCATATTACGGAACTAATTTCAGACTAGCTTAATTGTTGTGAACTTCGCTCGTGTGATCCTGTTTAGGTGGCTAGAATATCTGTTTCGTAACTAGGATAACGAAATGCTGTAGGTTACATTCATCTACTGTTCCGTATATACAACTAAAATACAACAAGTACGTACAATCCAACCCTGTTTCATTAGATTGATTAATTTTGAAACAAATAATATAATTTTACAACTGGAAAATAAAAAGTATATTGCACGAACTTTTATTAAAGTATCATGAATTAGTTATAACTAATTAAAATAGTTCGGAGAACTTTTTTTATTGAAATTTTAAATTTAATATCACCCAATTATATAGTTGCCGTTTAATTTCACCCTTATCTAGAGCCCATTTTAGACGAAAATTCTTAGTAATCTTTGCAATGTGGTTTTGTCTCCTCAGAACTAGGTAACATTAAATAGCTAACGAATTGGCAAAATAATTATAACGACTTAAACAACCACGAGAAGAAAATATTATTATGAATAAAAAAAAAAAAAAAAAATATTATCGCCTGTGTTAATTTTACAAGTCAAACTGAGTAAAACAGTTCCATATCGAATAATTATCAAAGTCGCCCAAGGTTTTCAAAGTCACCTCGTTTTACAGGTACTCTAATTTCAGTTTTCAAGCTGTAATTTTACTTGACCAATTTAATTATTTACAGCACTATTTAACTGACAAATCGTATGAGAACTTCAGTCAATACCTCGCGATTGCTTGGGTTGAAACATATGTACCTACGCATATTCATTGTACATACAAACAGCAAAATCTCATTATACGGGATAATTTAATATTGCTGAATAGAGCTTCGAGAAATGCTGTTTAATTTCGCGTTAATTAAATACTACGCACTTGAAGTAAATTCACACTTGAATATTAGAAAATATACATAAACACACACCTTTTTCTATGATTTTAGGTAAGCAGAAACCTATTTAAGAAACCATAAATGAAGAAAATAAAGAAAAACTTACATAAAACTTATTCCAGAATAATATAAACTCGTATGTAATCGAAAAAGTTTTTGATGGGTTGGGATACTCAACTTCAAAAAACCAAATCATCAACAATCAAAATATCAACACCATATAATTCATCATAAAGATCATTTTTCATTCATATCATTTAAAAATGGACTCGGGAACCCACGATTCTTTTTCAAGCTGGTCTGAGCTATAATAACCTTCAAAAGACTTCTGCAATGTTTCTATTTGTCTCCTAATAATATGTCTTATTGTTTTCTAATAAATATGTTAAGAGTTAACTGACTTACTGCTACCCCTGACACACATGGTACGGACCGCTGAGGGGTCCATGGACCCTACTTTATGAAACCCGGATCTAATGGTATGCCACCATCAATTATATCTCAGGGTGTAAATCAGGCTTTATTCAGTGATTGGAATCTAGTTGTACCAGTACCGTGTTTGGAAAATGTATTGTAAATGTTTATTTAATTGTAGGTTCGATTTCAATTTCGTGGTTCGAGATTTCAAAGCAATATTTGTATGGATTTCAGGTACTTATTTGTTTTGTTACCTATTGAGATTTCAGATTTATTGTGATGAATTTTGATCTCTCGTGATGTTGAAAATTAATATTTTATCCAACATGCGCTAGTAATCCCCGAAGGGTTGGGCAGAGGTGTACCTATAGTACACCCACGATTCGTCATTTTATAGGGAGCGAGCCTATTGCCGTCAACCGGGCACAAATCCACAAAATTAATATTTTGTCTTCTTTTCTAAGGGCGCATAATAAAATTACTGTGATTGCTCATTTACTATTATGGTTAACCCCCGGGGTGAAAACCCGTATAACAGTATAAGGCACTGTTGAGTGTAGGGATAACAATTTGCGTTTGAATATTACATAAGTACCATTAAATATTAAAGACGCTAATAATATTATTAGGGTTCCGTACCTCAAAAGGAAAAAACGGAACTCTTATAGGATCACTCGTGTGTCTGCCTGTCTGTCTGTCCGTCTGTCAGAGCCGATTTACTCCGAATCTGCTAGACCGATTAAGTTGAAACTTGGTACACATATGAATTTCTGTGACCCAGACACGGACGTAAATAAATTAATTTTGAATATGAGGGTTACTTTTGGAGGCAAATTAGAAAATTTCAAAAAAAAAAAAATCTAATGTAAAGACCGGGTGTTTCAGATATAATTTGTAATAATTTTAAAATAAATACTTTTTAAGTTATTTATGAAAATTGATGTAAATTTGTCATTCCTTTTTCATACCTAGTTTTAATTTAATTAGCCTTTGTCAAATTCAATTTAAAAGCTGAAATTTGGCTTGAAAGTGTTCATTAAAGTGACACTGAATGTACTTCTAGTAATTAGTAGCATTACAAATTAACTCCAGACAGCTATTAGGTACTTCTAGACTTTTGGGTTTTACCTTCGTTAAAGGCAAAGTAATTAGGACTTCTACACAAATAATATTCAACCACTAATGGAGCCTTTTTTTCAAAGTCAAATTATTTATTTCAAATAGGCACATAAAGAGGCACTTTAGAACGACAAAATTTACAAAAATATTTGTCTTAGCCTGCCATGCCCTAGATTTGATCAACGCGCTATTAACAATAACGTTATAATCAAGTTGACGTAATGTTCTTTCAGCTTGCGCTTGGTTATATGACCTTTTTTTTTTGGGGTGGGAAATTATCAATTAACTCCTCCCGCTCTGGGCGGAGCAGGAGGTGTCAGACTTTTACTGACTAAAACCCACCCGTGTTCCTTCAAATGCCTGTGTGCCAGGGCCACGATATCCCTTTCGGATAGACTCGTAACCCTGGCAGGTTGGTTATATGGCCTGGGGAATATTTTGTTGTAGGCACAACAAAATACCGGGTGAGTGGGTGGTGGGTTTTGGTTATGGCTATTGATTTGGGGAGTCCAACGTTCGATTCTTTATTCAAAGCTACTATTCTGGAAGATTTTAGTATATTATACCAACACTGCTCAGATCTGACAGCCTATACTAGTGGAAATCGCTTTCGAAGCAGTTCTTATTTCTAAGACTTTTAACAAGATATACATATCTATGCATATGCATATGTATGATATAGATATGCATATGCTTTTCGGGAGCTACATCAATCCAATACATTTTTGACTTGTCTATAATCGGTATCGCTGAAAGAATGTCACTTTGTCTAGGCTCTCTGGTTCACAATGGGATCTCGAGCAGTATGTGCTGATTGTTAAGAGTAGCCTTTCTCCAGCTGACTTAGATGGGATGAGGGTGATTGATTATATCTCTTCTTCTTCAGCCGGTCCCTCTTTACTGAGTATCGTGGACTTCGATCCAAAGTTGCCATCACCACCTGCTGAAATTTGCTTGAGGACGTAGTTTCTTTTACTTGGTCCAACCATCGTGCTGGCGACCGGCCTCGTGCTCTCTTTCCTTCGGTCTATCTATATCTGTGGGTATTGCCAATAATGATCAGCTTTTCAAGGCTGCGCATTATGTGGCCGAAATAGGTCAAAATACTCTGTAGGCACACTGTAGACAATCTCAAGATTGATTATAAATATACCTCTCTTGTAATTGAAACTGTGAACTAGACCAGACTCATTCAAAGTTAAATGATTAACTTGTAGCGGCATCAACATCGCCACATGCGAACTATGTGTCACACTGACGTCACGCAAATCCTGCATCGCGCAAGCAGAGTTTACCGCGCAACTAGCATATACAACGTCCCGACATCAACCGTCGGGCAGTTGCCCACTAGACACAACACCCGTCTACGTCTGGTCGGAGGATCCTCCCTTTTCTATGGTGGTTGAGTGAACTTTGCACCCTTTCCTCATACCACCAAAAACAATTAAATTAAAATTACACCGACAGTATTTTTAGGGTTCCGTACCCAAAGAGTAAAACGGGAACCCTATTACTAAGGCTCCGCTATCTGTCTGTCTGTCTGTCTGTCTGTCCATCTGTCACCAGGCTGTATCTCATGATCCGTGATAGCTAGACAGTTGAAATTTTCACAAATTATGTATTTCTGTTGCCGCTATAGGAATAAATACTAAAAACCAGAATAACATAAATATTTAAGGGGGCTCCCATACAACAAACGTGATTTTTTTGGTCGTTTTTGCTCGATATTGATAACGGTAACAGGTAGACACTTGAAATATTCACAGAATATTTAGTTATATATTTACTTTAAAAATCAATAATTAAATTAAAATAAAACAAATATTTAAGGGGGGCTCCCATACAACAAACGTGATTTTTTTGCCGTTTTTATAGATAATGGTTTGGAACCCTTCGTGCGCGAGTCTGACTCGCACTTAGCCGGTTTTTTATCTCACGAAGCGACCTGCGTCTAACTAGTGGTAAACACGCTGTGAATGTGTGCGTGAAGACGAGTCGCGTCTTTTTTCTTTTCCTTACTCAGAAGCCAAATGTATGTAATGTGTTTTACAAAACTACATCCATTTCATTTCACTAATCAATCAATTATATGCTTGTTAGTTAAGCCCGCATTCCACTGATTGTTCATGCCAAACATAACGGTGTATTACGGTGCTTTGTACATATCCATTAGTTAAGACATTCATCGTCGATGCGAAAGTAATTAATTGTTTTAATTAATGCTTTAAATTGGCCTTCTCAAGCTTTTTGATTGACCATTAAACTCTACGAAAGAAACTTCTTTGGTACAAAATGGCGTAGGTCTTAAACTGTAGCCAATTAATCCTAATCCTAACTATAATTTATAAAAATGTGAAAATGAGTTTGTTTGTGGTTTGTTTTTGATTTTTTGTTTGTTTGATTTGTTGTTAATGAAATTTGGCACACGGGTAGACCATGACTTAGATTATGACATAGAATACTTTTAACCCGGTAGTACCTACGTTTCCGTGGGATAATTTCCGACATGCACGCGAGCGAAGCCGCTGGTAAAAGTAATATTCCGACTACAGTAAAGTTCTTAATAAAAAACCGGTCAAGAGAGAGTCGGACTCGCGCACCGAGGGTTCCATACGTATATATGATGTTGATGATTTCTGAAAAACTGTGCTATTTAGAGACATCGTTTTATTTTTCCTGTAATCTTTACATAAACTTCTATCACATAGAATAATTTCAGATTTTTCTCTATGCAAACTTCGGAGATGCGGGAACGGTATTTTTTTTCACATTTTTCATCAAAAGTCGAAAACTATGATGCCTAAAAAAATAAAAAATAAATGTTTGAGAATGTGCAAACAGCGTTCTTTCATAGTAGACTCCATTCGAATTTTTATGACCTCCTTTCAGGCCCTGTTGCAAAAGAGATATATTTTTTTTAATTTCTTTCTTGTTTGTAAAATAGTTGAGTAAACGTCATCTAAAACTATTCCAAATTTCATGTTGATAGCATTAGTAGTTCTTGAGATATCCAGCTGTGACAGACAGACTTAGTCTCACCATAAGTGTTCATTTTTACCATTTAGGTACGGAACCCTAAAAATTGACAACTTAATACCGGACTATGTTGTCAGTTTTGAACAAAGTTCTTATTTCAAAAAAGCATCAAGAACTTTTAAAACAACTCAAAAGAAAACCCTTGTTTTGTATTAAGACCAACAAGCAAAGCAAACCGCAAGCGATTAAAAAATATATTAACAATTACATTTATTTATTTATTAACTCATCATCACTATCATTACAAGGATTTCCTAATTCCATGGTGTGGCCATAATAAAATTGTATTATATATACATCGTGGTTTTTGTGAACTCGCTCAGAGAAAGGTCTAAGTACCATGAAGAAGGTTACAGAAACAGAAAGAGCCTTTATTAAAAAAAAATAACTTTTAAACAAATGAACTAACATAAAGGTAAAATATAAAACTTAAAAAGAGTAGAAATTAACTAAATAACTTTATTAACCACCTAGCTAGAACTTTCAATGTTTTCTCCGAACTTCAAAACTTCTCAAATAGTCCAAAGACTTTCCTTGCACATCAAGTAACAAAACAGATTAAACTTGTAATTACAAAGGTTTTTACAGACAATTTTACAATAATATTAACTCTCAAACTTAATTATAAGATACAAAATAACTATTTTGATTGCATGCAAGTACTCCTAGAAGTTTTAGGGGCTCTGAACTTTAGGGATATTGAACTTAGGCGGTATTGCTAGTAAATAGCAAAATATGCTGGTAATGGATGGATGAGGGCTCGTTGCTAGAATAATAACAGCCGCACGGGTCGAAAGAAGGTTAGGCTACGCTTGACGGGGTCGGTTCATGGATGGGTGACCATCCATTTCATATCAAGACCCGTCCGTGCCTCGGAAAGCAAGTTATGCCCTTGGTCTTTGTAACTGTTGACTGGCATTTGTAAAAATAAATATAAAGAAATAAAATACGTATATTTACGGTAAACATGACGCAAAGAAGGAACAGAAATCCAAAAAAGAACGAGTTGGGGGAAAATATGCGTCACATCTACGCAAAACGGCCATCGCTCAGCTGCGACCTTATGTGAGACAGAACCCAAGCGCTGGTTTTCAACGAAAACCAGCGTTGACTTGATGATGATGTGCGGCGCGGCGGTGTAGATCTTTGAAAATCGTTACGGTAAAGCCCGAAAATCTGACAACTACTCTTACCAAGGGGTATCGTATTATCCAGTAGCTGGTTTGTAGAGGTCAGATAGGCAGTCGTTTCATGTAAAATACTAGTATTTTGCTGCATCCAGTAAGACTGGAAGCTGACCCCAACATAGTTGGAAAAAAGCTAGACAGACGATGATGAATGGGCGAGAGTGGCCGAGGATAGGACTATGTGATAATATTCATTATCATCCACATTAATTAGCAGCCTTCTATAACCATATTTTTTTGCCTTTTCGATATTTAATAATGTAACTGTCCAATAGGAATTGTATATTAATTCTTATCACCATCGATATCTTCAGAACTACTAGTTTTAGACTGGAACTGCTGGGGAGTTTGTTGCGCCACTTCTTCTTCCCAGCTAAATCACTAGGAAGTGGTGAAGGGTGGGCGTTTTTGGAGGACTGTCTTATGTAATTTTGACGTTCGAAAAGTGCTGATTCTCAGCCTAGTTTGAATAAATGACTTTTGATTAAAAAAAAAAGAATTAAATAAATATTCTCATAGATTTGTAATTAAATGTAGATAATCATGATCAGAAATCCCTCAACCTTTTCTTATTTTTGTTTATGTTATTTTTTGCGTCATGTTTACCGCAAATAAACGTATTTTCTTTCTTTCTAAATGAAGAGATCCGCAGGAGAACCAAGGTGACCGACATAGCCCGAAAATTGCCAAACTTAAGTAGCAGTGAGCAGGGCACATTGCTTTCAGAACAGATGGCCAATGGGGCTGACCCGTTCCCCCCTCCCGTTCTGGAGTGGTGACCGCGTACCGGAAGACGTAGCATTCGAAGGCCTCCTACAAAGTGGCCCGATGACCTTGTGAAGGCCGCAAGTATCCGCTGGATGCGGGAAGCACAGAACCGGTCGAAGTGGCGGTGCTTGGGGGAGGCCTATGTCCAGCAGTGGACGTCTTTCGGCTGGATTGATGATGATGATGAATCATGATCAGTGTTGTTCCCAGAAACTAAGCTGGTATATATTTCTACCCTTTCGGGGAATGTAATTATGCGTGTTGATAACGAATAGTTCTGATTTAAGGCCGTCTTGTAGTGCGGTGTGTAGCCGGCTGTAACTGGCCGGCCGTTGCGAGCTCTTGAACTGCTAGATTTTGTGTATATTTGCTCCATAGAAAAAAATAGTAAGGAAATTATAAAATGTGTTCGCACCAAGTACTAAAAAACAATAAGACCTATCGTTTGGTATAACTTTTACATGGTTTAACGAAGTAATCTCTTCAAGGTACACGTTTTAAATAGTGATTTAGTGTCATCATTGTGATTTTTTTTTATCGAGCCAATTAATTTAATTTATGTTTCTATCTTCACACAGTGCTTGATATGTTCAATTTTCTTAAAATATTTTCTTTTTGCGCAAAATTTATATTTTGCTAGATTTACAGAGGTTTAAAAAGGTTAAAAAGTACTGCAACCTCGCCTTAATACAATAACTGTGCTATTGTTATTGCATACGTGTGCTAACGTAAGCGTTCCATTTGATTATCCTGTACTGAACGCAGCAGAATCTAATTAAGTTCATGTTTTGCCAGTTATCATATAACTATTCGCCGTGATTTTACACTGCTTAATTATACTTTTTCTTTCTTTATAAAACTGCTTGTCTGATGTAGTATCTACATTAACAATAACTTCATAATATTTCTACCACAAGAAGGGACATAAGACATAATATCTGTATTTCTAAAATTGGCCATGCTTCGTAAATTCGATTAATATTCCCAGTACCTTTAGGCACTGGGCCGTACGTCACATCGGCCTATTATTTATTTATATTTATTTCTCGCACACAATAAGGTACAAAGGCTGACTTAATGCCTTAAGCATTCTCTACCAAGGGTGGTGAAGAGATAAAAAAACAAATATTATTAGATATTATTATTTTTTTTTTTTTTTGTAGCCATAATTGTCCCACTGCTGGGCAAAAGCCTTCCTACTCTCTTTAGACCTCTCTCTGTCCAGAGCTGCCAAGGATCAATCATCCTTAAAGGAGTCCAGCTCATCTTGCCATCTCCGTCTGAGCCTGCTGCGATATCGTTTGCCGTTAACCGGTATTTAATATAACCGCGGTACGACACATATTTAACAGCTACCTACTGTATACAACTTTATCATCACAAAATTACCAACATCTGAGGTGAAATCTCATATTACATCTAGTTTATAAAGGGTACATGCAGACTATATGCTCATACCTGATGTTTATAGATAGAGCAGTTAATAACGTACCGGTTCATACCCCTCACTGTGAGGAAAGTCTTATGATATGAAATATTGCACTGTTGTTAGGTACTGATATAAAACTTGTGTGCAGGTTTTTCGATGGCAGTGAAATTAAAGGTAATGCCTGGGAAAAAACTTGTAATATCAAAATGATAACTAAGGCGATTAACACACGACACCGCGCACCGCCGCGGTCGGAGAGGGTTTGAGCATCGCTCGACCGCGCGGTCGGTCGGTATACGTGTGTTAGGCATCAACGGATTTATAAGAGGCCAATGCGACATTAGATCCGCTTCACCGCCTACCGCGGCGGTGCGCGGTGCCGTGTGTTAATGGCCTAACATAAATGGTGCGTTTAATCACGACTGCCACTCTCTGACAGCTGTGTGAAATGGCTATAACAAAGCCAATTGACGGTGTCAATTTGATAAACAAACTCAAACCATTTATTTCATTTAAACCATTTACAGGCACTTTTAAAATTGTCAAGGAGTCGGTCAGTTAGAAAGATGAAGCTAGTTGTCCATTGCAAAGCGTATTAAGTACATGTGGAGAATAACGGGCAATAAACTCCATGGACACTCTTAAATTATAATGTTACAAAAATATTGTTAGCAACTTCACGTTTCCGACCAAAATGAGTATGTAACGGATGCTACACACAAGTTCGGGTCGGCATGATTCTGCACAGTCGGACGGCAAAATTGAATATCATAGATATTATTCAATATTATTTTTAGTATATTATTATGCGAAACCTGAATATAGTTTGTTCAGAATAAGGAACTGAATCGATTCCAATAATTTTTACACCATGTTATATTTTGTCCCAAAAATATTTTAGTGTGATGGAAAATGTTATCATCATTTAATTACTTACAATACAATCGCCGTACGGTTAGGTACCTACTGCCAAATTATTATCAATGAGCGCAAGACGACCCTGGGGCGCGGGGGCGCCGCGCCGCTGTTTTTGTACGGACTACCCGGTAACATAACAACGTTATAACTTTGTGATTTTTCATGATACAGTTTTGAAATTTTGTACATAGATTCTTTACATAAAAATACTACACGTGTTTCGGGTTTCGCATATTCTAAAACGAATATTGTATAGTTACGTTCCCGAAAATGCGAAATGTTCTGAGCCGTCCCGAACATGATTAAGCGAGGGTAGATTTCAAACGAAGTTTGCCGATCGGTACGACCCGAATGAAATCCGAATAATTATAGTCTCTCTAACTGTCTCATTGGTCTAGTGGTCGCAAGCGCTACTCCTGGTACGGGGAGGTACGGGGTTCGAATCCCAGGTCAGGCAAATTATTATTGGGTTTTTCCACCATACATTTCTCAGTAGCAGCCCGGAGTCTTTTTTAGTGGCCGATTGGTGGCAACAGGCTCGCCCCCTAATACATGGGACTTAAACATAACCGGCGTAACGTGGGTTTACTAAAGGTATACCTCTGCCTAACCGTTCGGGGATTACAGGCGTGATGTTATGTTAATTACTTCGGGAAGACTTATTTGTTCAACATATTATTATACACGGTCGATTCGCCGAATCGAATGTGCCGATCTGGATATGATTGTGTCCATCCGTAATTTTCACCGTAGTTATACTGTTTTCTCGTTCTTTGTTTAAGCTCAGCACACACAGGCAGCGGGCGCGGGTCGGACGCGGATCGGGACGGGCAGTACGGCGGGCTGAATTCTCTATCACCGTACTGCCATGACGACCTGCGCCCGACCCGCACCCGCTGCCTGTGTGTGTTGAGCTTTAATATTATTTTACTAGTAAACACATAATTAACCTATTTAATTTTATCCAGGATTCATTCCATCAGGCTCTAAATAGACTGAGTGGTTATGCTGTACCAAACGTCTCAACAATTGCATTACGTTTAACTACATAGTGATATTAACATTCCTCAAACAGCACAATTATGTTATTACTAGCTTTTGCCTGCGTGAAATTTCCTGTTTTATCATAAAACTAGCTGCACCCCGCGGTTTCACCCGCGTAAGTCTCGCTCCCGTGGGAATATCGGGATAAAAAGTAGCCTATGTCCTAATCCAGGGTGTCAGCTACTTCCATACAAAATTTTATCAAAATTGGTCGAGCCGTTTGAGCGTGAAGAAGTAACAAACACACACACACACACTCACAAACTTTCGCCTTTATAATATTGTTTACGTAATTTCTGACTTTTTTCTTTATTTTTGCTCGGCTGGTCATAGATTAATGTTAATCGTTATAGCCTATAACCGTCCTCAAGAATTGGGTTATGAAATGCAATAAGATTTGTTCAAATCCGACAAGTAGTTCCAGAGACTCGCTCGTGTGTAACAATGCATCTGAGCTCTAGCGTTTTACTTAGATAACTAGCTGCTACACGCAGCTTCACCCGCCTGGCTTTTTCTAAAATAAATTTAGTGAAAGTCACGTCAAAATCGGTCCAGCCGTTTTGGAGATTAGACGGAATAAACAGACAGACAGACAAAAATGTTTTAAATTGTTTTTTTTTGTTATAATTACCGTACATTACTTTCATAAGCATTTAGTAAAAAGCTGTTATTTTGATGTTACAGACACTTCAATATTATTTATTTGTATAAAGATAATGAACATACACCGTCTATTTACTTTAAGTGTTTATTAAGGTGTAACTTTATAGCTGTTCAGCAGCTTCTATCTAGTTTGAAGTTCGTAATACTATGCAAATAGTGATTAGCTGCTAGTTGATAGCGTATAAATATTGTTTTCTAACTACATTTATGAGAATGTACTTACTTACAAAAAATGAAGAGTATCCTTAGATGGTTTAGTCATGTTGAGAGGATGAATAAAAGGCGACTAACAAAAGATATTTACGAGGCAGATGTGAGTGGAAACGCGGGAGGGGACGCCCTAGGACGACATACATAACCAGCCTATAATGTTCCCCCACTGCTGGGACACAGGCCTCCTCTCTGTGAGAGGGAGCGGGCTGTAATCCACCACGCGGGCCCAGTGCGGGTTGGTAGATGTCACATGCCTTCGAATTTTTTGAGGACATATTATGTGACTTTATGAGGAGCTTGTGGCTAAATAATAACTGCCGCACGGGTCTATCGATCAGGTTAAGCTACGCTTGCCGCGGTTGGTCCGTGGATGGGTGACCATCTGTTCATACCAAGATTCCTCCGTGCCTCGGAAAGCACGTGAAGCCGTTGGTCCCGGCTGTCATTTGTAGATCTTTGACAGTTGTTCCGGGTTGTCAGAAGCCCAAAAAGTCTGACAATCAGTCTTACCGAGGGATATCGTGTTACCCAGTAACTGGGTTGTGGAGGTCAGATAAGCAGTCGCTCCATGTAAAATACTGATATTCAGCTGCATTCGGTTAGACTGGAAGCCGACCCCAACATAGATGGGAAGAGGCTAGGCAGATGATGATTATGTGACTCTATTGGTGATACCCGTACAATATTATAATTTTAAAGTCTTTCGGAAAATGGTGGATTCCAATTTCGGAGCATTTAGGAACACAACAATTAAACATTTTCGCTAAAATAAAATAAAACCAACTATCGCCTTGTATTATTTAAGCTTGTTTTGGAAACTAGCTACCAAAGAGCCGTTTTGACAGTTGCCTTTCCCATTTCATAGGAGCTTATTACCCCCCATAAGGCGTAGGTACAAGCTGCTACTCAGCTGGCAGACTGCCAACAAAATATTGTGGTAAACCATTAAACTGTAGCCGTTCTAACCAAAGCAATCGTAGTTTCATAGAACCACATTCAAGTCGTTAAATTCTACGTGCCATTAGGAATTATAACCGTGAAGCAAAGACATAAATATGTCTAGATAGACAGAGAAAGGTGTGACTCTTCGAAAAAAAATTGCGTCCAACAGTTGGCCGCAAAATGCACGCACACTAGAATAACACAATGACGTGGGACGAGTGTAAGACATAGCTGTCATGCACACCAGCATATCAAAGTTGGCCTGTTTGTTTTAGTTCTATCGAGACATAGGTATAAATAATCCAAGCCGTGAAGCTCAATTTAACTTAACTAAATAAAACCATTCATACTTAATTATAAAACTTTTTTAGTTAAGCACTACAATATTGTTATTATCATTAACTAAGCTGTTTAATAAAATCACAGAGAAAAACTTATTTCATAGCAATTTTCTAACCTTCGGTTTTAATAAAGTGTAGCCAACCCGCAGCAAAACGGTTAACTTATTTACGAGTACATTGGTCTCTTAACTGCGAAACTTTAAATTAAAGGCTTGTTTAGTAAATGTGATCATTTTTACGACCTAAGGTATCTGTAAATTATCCTGCACACTTAATTTAATGTAGATTTTTCAACTTGAGCGATAGGGACACGATAAAAAGTTCCTTCGGATTAAGCCATAGATTAGCCCCAGACAATACCTCAATATCCTAAGAAATATTATAATCCTAACTTATGAAAGTGAGTTTTTTTGTTTGTTACTCAATCACGCATAAACGTCTGAATGGATCGTTATGAAATTTGACAAATAAGTAGCCTGGGACCTGGAGAAGAAACTACTTTTATCCTGTTATGCAGACGAAGTCACGGTCAACAGCTTGTAGGTTATATAACCGTAGCCAGTATGCCATATGCCAGTTCGATCTTTGCTATTGTAACCCAAAAGAAATATGAGTAAGTAAGACTACAAAGTTGTAAATTATGATTGACTAGCTTTTGCCCGTGGCTTCGCTCACGTGGTCGTCGGAAATTAGCCCACGGAAACGTACTGCCATAAAGCTTCCAGTCGGCATGATTTTTTCCGAAATCTTCAACAATCATCGTCATAATTCAGCCAATTTATACAAAACTTTAATTAATTAAAGAATTGCCTCGTTGGTCTAGTAGTCACGACTGCTAAGCTTGAGGTCCCGGGTTCGATTCCCAGGTCGGGCAAAGTGATATTGGGATTTTCCATTAGGAATTTCTCAGAAGCAGCCCGGAGTCTGGATTTGTGCCCGGTTGATGGCAATAGGCTCGCCCCCTATTACATGGGACTTAAACATAACTGGCGAAATGTGGGTGTACTATTAGGTACACCTCAGCCTAACCCTTCGGGGATTACAGGCGTGATGTTATGTGTGTTTAATTAATTATACACCTACCTTCCTCATAAATCACTCCGTCCATTGATGAATACCGTATGAAAATCCGTTTGGTAGTTTTTGAGTTTATCGCGTTCAGATTGACAGACGCGGCGGCGGGACTTTGAATACTGCCATTATATTCCAGAAGTACACATCGGTACCAGAGAGTACTTCCTCAAAGAGATTTGTAATAACAAAGTTATAAATAGTCCTACCAACAGTGATTCCGGCAACGAATTCGATTTCATTTATGAGACTTCTCATACTAAAAGTTTGATTACTTACATTCTTAGAATTTTTTTCCTGGTCTCGAAATGTTTGCCGTATCGTTTCATGAAAAATAGATTCGTTATTGGGATTTTGTATTATCCTTATTCAAGATTGATGTTCGTTGATTGCTCAAAGCTGTTCACTATAACCTTATATATCATGCAACAAACAGCTCAGGGTTTGTATCTATTGATAGATTTTGTGTTGCAGGTATCTGAAAAAATTTGCAGTACGAATAGATTTGCCTTTAAGCGAATTTGCCATTATAAAAATTTGCCCTTTAGCGAACAGATTTAGCAGCAGTTTTCTAACCGTGGCCGGATAACCAGGTATTTTGAGACAATTAAAGATATTTTTAGGGTTCCTTATCTCAGAAGGTAAAAAGGGGAAGCCTTATAGAATCATTCGTGTGTCCGTTTGTCACAGACGATTTGCTCCGAATCTACTGGACTGATTAATTTGAAATTTAGAAAGAAAAGAAAGAAAGAAAATACGTTTATTTGCGGTAAACATAACGCAAAGAAATAAAAACACAAACACGAAAGAACAAGTTGAGGGAAAATATGCGTCACATTCACGCAAAACGGCCATCGCTCAGCATAATGCTGCGACCCTATGCTAGACAGAGCCCCAGCGCTGGTTACACATGGTTGATTTGGTACACATATGAATTTCGGTGACCTAAACACGGAACGGTTACGTAAATAAATGAATTTTGAATATGGTCTCAATTTTTTATTTTATTTTTTGTTTTAAAATCCTAAGCAGTTTTAAAGTTATTTAAGAAAATAGATGAAAATTGACCATTGCCCTTTTTCCGAAGCACTGAGCCTAAAATTTTGAAAAAAATACAGAAAATAGTTATTTACTTATAGTTTACAGGAAAACCTATAAGAAGTCTATGGTGTTAAAATAACATGGTAAATCTCTCAATATTGTGCGAACAAACTTACATTTACAGTCGGAATTTATGGGAGAACATGTTTTTCAACTACAATGTTAAGTTTTTTCTTGGGATAAAAACTTGGTAGATAACCTATTCATTGTATGGAACCCTCACCACGCGAGTTCAACTCTCACTTGTCCGGTTTCTTGTCAACAGCTGCATCATCTCAATAACTATGGTATTTTATATTATATTGACGATATAGACGACCTAGGAGTAAAGTAGCAATACAGGGCCTCAAGTCTGCTATTACAATAGTGGCAGAATGGTCGATCATTGATTTCATAATTGTTGATTTTGACAAGTTTGGTAATCTACTATTATAATGGCGTCATTATGACTTTCCAATGGTTGGCCACTGACACTACATTGAAAGAAATTGCATATATTGGTAATCTCGTACATAATGACAAATTAATGACATTTCTACTAATGGGTTTTATAATAATGGCAATACGACAATGCCATTATAATAACACAATTATATTACGAGAACATTGACCGACCAATGATCGATCATTGTGAATTTACCAGATTACGAACTTTTAGCAAAATGACAATGGCATGACAATGGGATCGTGTTGGAATGACTGAATTTATAAAAATAGTAGACTTGGGCCCCAGTGCTCATGTCCTTGCATTATCGTACATATTTAGATCGCCGTTCGTTTTTAACGGTCCGGTAATATTTGATGTTTTCTTCATGAAATCCATTTTTTATTGCGAATTACTTTTAGAATGTTAGTAGCTAAGTGATTATTCTAAAAGAGATGTCAGCACGGGGTCCATTAGGGCCAATGCCTGCCAGAGTTGCGAGTTTGTCCAAAAGGGATATCGTGGCCCTGGCACACAGGCATATGAAGGAACACGGGTGGGCTTTAGTCAGTAAAAGTCTGACGCGCCCCCCCGCTCCGCCCAGAGCGGGAGAAGTTATTTGATAATTTCCCACACAAAAAAAGTGATTATTGCAGGATCATATATGAAGTTGTTTCCTTGGTATTTCTCCATTCAACTTATATTTCAGAAAGAGATAGACAAGAGAGTTTACCAATATCTGTTTGATGCCATATTCTAGTCATCACAGGTTCCCTTGGTATCAATAGTATTTATTTTTTGTGAAAGTTTCTGTCATCTATCTGCTAATTCCATTCATCTAGACAATGACTATCTTCTTGACATCATCACCACCACTGTGACCACTGTCACTCAATCTTTCGCAAGACGGCACTCTCATCGAAACGCAATCAAAACAAAAAGTCATCAATAACATTGTGAGCAGATCTAACGATTCTCAGGTTGCTATTAAGCACACGACCTTTGCCCAAAACCTACAAAAATATTAATAAGTGTGAAACATGTCTCATGGTATTAACTTCAAAACAAATATATTATAAACAGTCGTATCAAATTGCCACGCGATGGTTCTACGTTCAATTAATAAATTGATAATTTTATTGACATGTTATGGTGACATCAATTAATAATTATAATTTCTTAATTTTTGTCAGAAACTGGCACCGGTGACTGAACATGTTGTGTGGAAATATGTTGTTTGAAATGGGCATGTGAGGAAAGGAAATCGTGAGGAAAGTTTTGAGTAGATATGAATGTGGATGGCTATAAGAGTAGGGAAAAAACATAGAAGTGATGCATGGACTGTGTCAAAGATGATATGTACTAATAGAGAAGTATAGGAGAAAGGGACATGTTGCGCCCGCGCCGACCCCAAAATAACTTGGAATAAGAGCAATTAAGAGAATCGTGATGTTTACGTACAAGTTTCACCCCCTAACCAAGTTAATCAACTCAACTCAAAGCATTTATTTCAAATAAACCATTTACAGGCACTTTTGAATTGTCAAAGAGTCGGTCAGTTAGAAAGTGGAAGCTATTTGCCCATTCCAAAACGTAGATCTCTATGGAGAAGAACAGGCAAGAAACTCCAAGGACACTCTTTTAAATCAAGATATTACAAAATCCTGGGTAGGTACATTATTCTTGTCGCTTCTATATGTGAGAACAATGTAAAAAACAAAAATAAATATATTAAAAAAAAAAACAATTCAAAATATAAGATTAAAAGATTACAAAATAAGCCCTGGCAGTTAAGAGATGACCAGCCTCAACTGACAGCGCCCGTTCACGAACATGACGCGTGGATCAGCACCATCCAGCTCAACCACTTGTAGGGAACCGATTGATCCAACACACGCGCCACCATCAGCGAGACATTTAAGTGAGCATGACATACTCTCAACTGCCAGGCTTTTTTTAAGTCAACATATATCATAACATAATAAACGGCTCCATGGTACTCACATTTACAAAAATGAAAAAATGCTTTTAAATTATACAAAACTATAGCTTGCAATGTATTTCAATGATTAATAAAAAATTACTAGCAAAAAGAAAATCGTTGTTACCTATTGAAGTATTCAACAACTAAAACTTGATTAAGTACATAAAAATAAACGATAGTTACGAATGTAATGTCAAAACAAAAAATAAAAAAGGGGGGAAGCATCACTTCCAAATATTAAAATTCTAACAAGTGAGCCCAAGTTAATGGCGTAACTTCCAGAAATCCTCTCTTATCAAACTCCTAGCCAGGAGTAACATAACAAGCACCAAGGTAGTGTGTAATTAAGTAAAGTTAGTTCAATATGTTATTTCATAGGTCACAATTGCTGCACATAAAATTAAATTGAAGGATCAATGATGAGAACAGTGGTGGCTCAGTGTTAATGGCCCTGACTTGCGAGTTGTAGGTGGGTTCGAACCCAGACTTTACTTTATGTAATTTTTTTTATCACTACAGCTTTCAAAACTGTGTAGGAAAACATCGTGAGGAAACCAGCTTGTCCTAGAACGTAAAAAATATTTAAAACCTCTTCCAACCCGCACTGGGCCAGTGTGGTGGATTACGACCCGCTCAATCTCACAGAGGAGGCTTGTTTCGGAGCAGTGAAAACATTAAAGGCTGATTATGCAACAGTTGATGTTATCTCCTTGTCACCCTTGGTTGACTGCTATACCAGTCAACCAAGGGTGGCAAGGAAATAACATGAGATAAAATATCTAAGGAGTTATGTAAGTCCTACCAATGTAATTTTTAACTTCCAAAAAGGAGGAGTTTATATAAGTTCGTCTTTGTTTGTTTTATATAATAGCGATTCAGGTATGTTTTATAGTAACTCGTGCATTTGCTCTTGGAAAGCACCATTTCTTAAATTTATTTTACCAAATGGTCAAATTCAAATTCAAATAATTTATTTTCTTATCACAAAAAATGACATGATATACATATATTTAAAACAAGCTTAGGACGTACGTCACAAAGTATGTAAGAGACTGGTGTGTGCACAGGAAAACCTGTATAGCAGATCACTAGGGTCCCACCAGACGGAGAGCAAACATAATTAGTTACAGTAAAAGTGAAGCTGAGCATAACAATATAAATCAAATGTAAATCAAAAATAAAAACTAAAACTAAGTCAAAAAAAAAACCATAAACCACAACAAAACTATAATTTTGGTTTGGTTCGTTGGTATGCAATTTATGCTCGTCACGAAGTGGAGCTGACGATGAAGCACCGGGAGAACTCTTCAACAAGTAACGTTCCTGCATCGGGAAAAGCATTTTGTAAAAGGTGATGAGCAGTTGAGGTGATTAGGCTATTGGAACTCTGATAAATTACATGATGAGTGATTTTTTTTTTAATATGTTGCTAAAAGTTTAATGAATATATAAATAAATGACTGCGTCAGACTTGCTAGAAAGAAAAATTTAATCAAAATAGAGCTCTTTCCCAAACACAACAAAAAAAGGATGATTTAGACATAGACGAATAGATCAACAAACAGTACGAAAAAAAATACGATGAACCGTGAAATGTTCTTCATTTCAGTTCACTGCTAATAATGAAAATAAACTTACAAGCAATTTTATTCAGTTCACGAACCATTAGCAAAGGGGTAAATGAAAATGTATGGCCTAAAAAATGCTGAATCAGATACCTACCAGACTTGCTTTTGCTATTACGTGCCTAACGACCAATGGCATTAATCTAACAGTTAACAGCAGCTCTAGGATGATATTTGTTTACTAAGCCATGATAAACAAACGTTATTTAATTTTAGCACGTACAGTCGGTGACCAGCATTACCTGACCCGTCTTCCATTATTCTTCTTTGTAAGACGGGTTTGAGGAGTGGCTAGAGAGGCGCCACGGCGTCCTCACCTTCCGCCTGACGCAGGTCCTCACCGGACACGGTTGTTTCGGGAGATTCCTGTTCAGGATAAAGCGGGAGGAAACGCCCGGGTGTCACCACTGTGTGGATCGCCCGGAAGACACGGTGGAGCATACGGTGGTGGTCTGCCCGGCTTAGGCGGAGCACCACCGTGTCCTCACGGAGGCTATTGGCGGCGGCAATCTCTCGCGTCCGGCCCTGGTTCAGGCCATGGTTCGGAGCGAGAGTGCATGGGAGGCCGTCACCTCCTTCTGCGTAGCAGTACTGCTCGCGAAGGAGGAGGCGAAACGCGTGAGGGAGAGGCAGGGCTCGCGCCCTCACGCCCCTAGTCGCCGCAGGAGAGGCCTTGGGCGTCGGGAGTCGCAAGCCGATTTCCGGCCTCCGCAGGCGCGGGCATGCGGACGGTGAGCGATGGGTAGCTCGCCGTCCGATAAGCACCAGGCCCGGGTCGACGGCGCGTTGTGTTCCACGCGCGCCTCAAAGAGATGTCAGCACGAATTTACGGGGTCCATTAGGGCCAATGCCTGCCAGAGTGGCGAGTTTGTCCGAAAGAGATATCGTGACGATATCTCAAAGTCAGTAAAAGTCTGACACGCCCTCCCGAAGTTATTTGACAATTTCCCACCCAAAAAAAAAAGAGGGGTTAGTTATGCTGGTCTCCGACTGTACTTTAGCTCAACTGTGTTTCGCGTCTCTATCCTGCACTTCTAATTTGACAGTTGTACGACAGCCACAGGAATAATGCAAAGCCAAAGCAAGTGCTAAGTAACGTTTATTAATCTCGGTCGATTACTTGTTTTTTTCTGAAAACCGAAATTGATTTTTTGGAATACTTGCTTGCTAAGCCATTGAAAACTGGCCAAGTGAAATCTTGTCCTTAAGGGTCGGGTGATCGGTGTTGACCATGGCCATACAAATGCGCGTCGCGCTCACGCGCTCGCCGTTAGGTTTCTTATGGAATATTTATTTTTAGTAACGAAAATTTTAATATTTGATAAAATCACACATAATATAATTATAGATAATAAAATAGTCTGTTCATACAATAAAAATTAAGAAAAAATCTTAAGAAGTTTGAAAGTAATATCGTTTTCTATGCTTATGGTAGACATTAATTTACACACATACATAAACTCACGCCTTCTTCCCATGGGGGTAGGCAGAAACTATAGAATGCCACCTGCTACGCTCCTTACATACTCCTTAATCCCATTAATTTCTGAATTTATTTAATAAAGCTTTTTACTACAATACTTAAATATTCACATATAGAATTTATGTTTATGCATTCTAATTTAATATTTTATTTTTTTTGCATAAGTGACTTGCGCTAAAAGAAGGCGTAATAACAGATTTAAAGTTTATTTTTGATTTTTAGTAAGTTTATATTTGATTTAGTTTATTTTAAGTCACTAAAATCATATATCTGCGCCTTAAGGGCCCGGTTACACGTTCCACAAGCACACCACATTGCAGCGACAAAATGAAGGCAAGCAGTAGCTACGTGTGAATAGTGTCGCTGGAGCTTCTTGCAGTTGCATTGTGTTAACTACAAAATCAAATCAAATCGTCGACGCAACGCCGTGATTGCTATGTGGCCGGCTGCTAATGCGCGGTCTCGCTCGTGGTTGCGTTGTGTCTGTGATGTGTGGTGGATATCGCCGACACGGCTCGGCTGATTTTGACGACTAAATGTGGTCCGTGTGAATTAGCTATTATTTTTTATACAAATTAGCGTCCGACCACGTGTTGTCGTTGTGGTGCGTAGGATCGGGCCCTTAAATACCGGTGACAAATATCAGATTCTTGATGATTTCTTGCTAATATCAATTCCCATTTCAGAATCCTCACACGCTTATTTATTTATAGTTGTTTATTTCCACAAACATCGGTTTTTTCATACAACACTATTATATCTATTCACACGAGTAACTTCACAAATTAGTATAGGTCTATAGGCCCACTATTTGTCCAAATATTCGACAAATGTCTCTGAGGCTTTTATTATTCAATTCATTTCAAATTCATAGAGCACGTTACATGATATGACATTCCTGGAAATATCCTTGCAATAAAGTTATGAGCTTTGAAGGAAAATGAAATATGTTTAGGAGCAAATATACGGACGAGCAGTGTGGGCGGAAAAGCTGTTATTTGTTCTAGGAAGTGAATTCATAGACTCTTTAGAATATGATTAGAAGAGGCTACTGTCTCGTTGGCTTAGTGGTCACAAACGCTACGGTTGTGCATGAGGGCCTGGGTTTGATTCCCGGGTCGGGCAAAGTGTTATTGGGTTTTTCCATCTGGAATTTGTCAGTAACAGTTCGGAGTCTGAATTTGTGCCTTGTTGATGGCAATATGCTCGGTCCCTATAACATGGAACTTAAACATTACTGGAGAAATGTGTGTGTACTATGGGCACACCTCTGCCTAACCCTTCGGGGAATACACGCGTAATTTTATTTAATGTAGAAGAGCTGGCAGTATTTTAAAGCTTTTGATTATGAATAATGCAATAATGAATATTGTAACACTAAATACTTAGTAAACCAACCGGCCAAGTGCGTGTCGTACCAGGCACAATGAAGGGTTCCGTAGTTGGGATGAATTTATCCTAAAAATAAACTTAACATTGTAGTTAAAAAACATGTTCTCCCATACATCTATATACGTCGCGGTCAATTCTCCAACTGCAAATGTAAGTTGGTCGATTATTACTTGTTAACTTGTAAAGCCTACTAAACAGTCATAGTCTTCCTTTTAATATCGTTAGGTATATATACTACTGCCATGATTTTTTTCAGATATCCAGAAACAACCATTTAGGTGGCAGGCACTTGACTCTAAGAAAAAACAGCATTACGCAAATGGATCCCTGAATCAAAAAAAAGTTTTTACAGACCACAGGCCTTTTCAAAGATACCTACCCCACACGATGGGATAGACGAGAAAAAAAATATCATCCCCACTTTACGTGCAAGGGAGGTTTTATTTTACCACTTTGTCGGCGTGATTAATATGTAGGTACACCCATGCCAAATTACAGCTTTCTAGTACTAAGAGTCTCTGAGATAAGCTGAGGTCAGACCGATGGACATGGCGAAACTATAAGGCTTCCTTGTTGACTACGGTACCCTAAAAAGCAAACTTTAACTTCTTAAACTGTTACAACAACTGATTCGGTGTTATGTATTATTGCAATTTATAATGAGTATTTTAGTGCACCGTTATATGGTGATAATATCATATTTAACCGGTAAATATTTGACAGCTATTTGCTACGTTGCCAACTTTTTGAATGCACGCTCGTAACGGCCTCGTTGTTTTATTTTCCTAAAAATTTGAAAAAGTAACAAGTAACGTGGAAATAAAGGCTTTTTTTTTATGGGGATCATTATTTGTTACGAGGATTTGTTAATGGGCCATTTCTTTATCCATTACGATTCGTTAGGGTCCGCCCCCAACCGCCATTGCATTATGGTAGGTTCATAAATTGACATAACAAACTCATGGGTGTTATTCCAATGTCTGAAACAATATAAGGCCTTTTATATTTCTTCTTCATTTTTTTGCAACAGTTGATTTGAAAAAAAATATATTGTTTTTAAAAGTAGATATAAAAAAATACAAAAGTAAAAAATTAAAGGGATTTTCATTTTACTTGCTTCATTCTAGCCCCAAACATACCGACCTACTAAAACTAAAATTCCTACCTACATTTTTTTTCATCCTAGTTTTGTAATATTTGTTTGTTTGTATTTGTGTATGCTGTGACAGGACTCAGTGATACAGCTACTTTACAATGTTGTAGGTAACACCTTATAACCTGTGTGCTAGAAAAGTTATTTGACAATTTCTTACCAAAAAAAAAAAACTTGATACTGAAACGTGGTCGCACACATGGGCCTTACAAGAAGGCTAAAAGTCATCCAAACGCCAATAGAGATGGCTATGCTTGGAGTTTCCCTACGTGATTGAATCCGAAATGAAGAGATCCACAGGCGAACCAAGGTAACTGACATAGCCCGAAAAATTTACTGAATTGAAAATCAAACTTAAGTAGCAGTGGTCAGGGCACATTGCTCGCAGAACAGATGGCCAATGGGGCCGAAAGGTTCTGGAGTGGCGAACGCGTACTGGAAGACGTAGCGTTGGAAGGCCTCCTACAAGGTGGACCGATGACCTTGTGAAGGCTACAGGAATCTGCTGGACGCGGAAAGCACAGAACAGGTTAAAGTGGTGGTGCTTGAGGCCTATGTCCAGCAGAGGACGTCTTTTGGCTGAAATGATGACCGCGCCTTACGAAGGCGTGGCGAGGCGGAGGGTCCCGACGCCGTGAGATTTGACGAAAGCGTGGCGAGGCGGAGGGTCCCGACGCCGTGAGAGTTGACGAAGGCGTGGCGAGGCGGAGGGTCCCGACGCCGTGAGAGTTGACGAAGGCGTGGCGAGGCGGAGGGTTCCGACGCCGTGAGAGTTGACGAAGGCGTGGCGAGGCGGAGGGGCCCGACGCCGTGAGAGTTGACGAATGAGCGGCAGGTACCTAAGGCGCGGTACAGTGGTTTCGGTCAAACTATAAGGTGTACTCCTGCACCTATAGGAGACCCCAGCGTGCACAATAAAGTTAATAACTATGATAACGAAGTTAAAATATAAATAATATTTAAAAAAAATAAAGAGATATCGAATTAAAGGACTATTTCTAATCGTCATCGTCGAGCCTGACCACACTTATCGCCCTTGAATCCCCACAGTAAAACCAAAAGATTCCTTTTAGTAATATTAGTGACACCACGATTTATGCCGATTCCTCTTTGTTTTGAATACGCTCAGTTGAATGTGACATATTCCGTAAATATCGGAATGCTGCGAGAATCCTGAATAAGATGTTCAGTGGTTTGACAAATTCGCGTTTTGATGATGAAAAAGATTCGTGTCGTTTCTCTCGAAGTTTCTTGTTATTTTTTTCTTTTATTATAAAGGCGGCTGGTTTTTTTATCAAAGAAATTGTTTACTGTAAAAATTTTATCGGGTTAAGTATTTATTACATTATTATGAAAAGAAAAATACATGTTTTAGGATATTTAATTAGAAGGGACTTGCTTGTATTTTTATTTTTCCCTTTATTCTAGTAAAAATAATCCCTCAGTGCCTCGGAAGGCACGTTAAGCCGTTGGTCCCGGCTGTCAAAGATCTAAGTCCGAAAGTCTGATAACCAGGCTTACGATGGAGGTCAGATAGACAGTCGTTCCATGTAAAATACTGGTATTCAGCAGCATCCGGTTAGACCAGAAGCTAACCCCAACATGTTTGGGAAAACGCTAGGCAGATGATGATTCTAGTAAAACCATATTCATAGTCGTTGACGCGGCGGACTGAAAATCTAGCAGAAATTCAATGTTGTTTTATACTTTATTGGAATAACTAATTAATCTGCCTATGCCTAATATAGGACGCAACTTGCGTCAGCACTGTTGCCGCCAGCCACCTTAGTCGCACCGTCCTCTCACCGTCGGCAGCAGCGGAAGACACCGCAGAGAGGAAGAGGCTGAAATATGCACCGTTGGTGAAACGGTACCATTTTGTGCCCATTGCCGTAGAGACCATGGGTAGTTGGGGCACTGAGGCCAGGAAGCTCATTAGGGAGATAGGGCATAAGCTCCGTTTAAAAACGGGTGACTCCCGCGCCGGCTCGTTCTTGGTGCAAAGGTTAGCCATTGCCATCCAACGTGGCAATGCAGCAAGCGTAATGGGCACCTTTGCGCCGGGAACAGTTAGGGGCGGGTTATTTGATTAAGTTTTTTAACGTGTTGTCTTTTAACAATAAAATCAAAAACAGAATAAAATAAATATTTCATAAATTAAAATAACTGTATATTAATCTGTCCATAATATAAACACTTATTTTAAATACAATTTAAAGCTAATGTTATATTAACAATATGTTATGTGTGTGTTGTGGTATGTTTATTAATATGTTGTTGTTTTAAGTGTGTGTGTGTGTTATGTGTTGTGTGTGTGTTGTATAAATATGCTGTTGGTGTACTTATTAAATAAATAAATAACGCTACGTCGATACCTCACTTTAAACTAGCTACTGAACTATAGTATGATAATAATGTTTGTGCGAAAATAACTTCGTTTAACTATTAAGCAAATAGTCCACCGTTAATAAAAAGCTCAAAAATTATTTGGTACGACATAATTATGGAGTAAGGAATAATATAAAAACGCAAGGCCAAAAAGCAATCTGAAACAAGGCCGCTGCTACAACTCACACAATTCAAAGTTGAATACAAAAGTTCCTTCTCACAACTCTTCATCCGTCCCTTTGGGAGCAAGCGTGGAGATATATTGGTAAAGCCGAAGTCACACAGCTAGGACCGCTTGGGGCTTACGGGATAAGCACCAAACGATCCTAGCTGTGTACTTCGGGTCACGAGCTACATGCTTAGGTGACATGCGTCATGCGAGAGCGACTGCAGAAAAAACAAATGAATGAAGTTGTTTAGGGCATGTCACGAGTTACTTTAACGCGACTTGCAGAGCGAAGTGACGGGCAGAAATAGGTGACACGCGTGAGTTTCGCTTGACGCAAGTCGCGTCCAAAGTCACAATCGCTCGAAGCCGTGGAAGGGGCCTTAAAACTACGCTGCATGCAAGGTGACGTGTTCTAGCAAACCATCAGTCGACGCTTGATGCCACGCTGCATGACTATATAATGGATCATCCCCTGCTACGTAGGATATGCACGGAGGCTGAATTCACATCACTGCGCTGTTTCGTGTAGTAACGGCTTCTGACGCAGTGTTATTATCTCCGACCAGATTCGTTTAATTGGCCAAACCTATTAACGTACATCGTGACGCCTAGTGTTGTTTTTCCATTAACCACGTTAGTTTCGTGGTTCAATTATTTCCCAGCCTCGCATTCGTGCGTCGTGGCCTTAGGTCGCAGTGGATTAATGAGTCTCCACCTCAACAGGCGCATCTCACATTGCCAGCGTGCCAATAACATGGAGGACATAATATATTATATGCAGAGTACCTTGCTAGGTACTCTACCCTGACCCCTTTTTTTTTTTTTTTTTTTTTTTGGTGGGAAATTATCAAATAACTTCTCCCGCTCTGGGTGGAGCGGGAGGGAGTGTCAGACTTTTACTGACTAAAACCCACCGTGTTCCTTCAGATGCCTGTGTGCCAGGGCCACGATATCCCTTTCGGACAGGCTCGTAACCCTGGCAGGCATTGGCCCTTTCGGACCCCGTCAATTGGTGCTGACGTCTCTTTGAGGCGCGCGTGGAACACAACGCGCCGTCGACCCGGGCTTGGTCCTTATCGGACGGTGAGCTACCCATCGCTCACCGTCCGCAAGCCCGCGCCTACGGTGGCCGGGAATCGGCCTGCGATTCCCGACGCCCGGGGCGTCTCCTGCGGCGACTAAGGGCGCGAGGGCGTTGACTTTGCCTTACCCTCACGCGTTCCGCCTCCTCCTTCGCAAGCATCACTGTTTCGCAGAAGGAGGTGACGGCCTCCCATGCACTCTCGCTCCGAACCATGGCCTGAACCAGGGCCGGACGCGAGAGATCGCCGCCGCCGATCGCTGCCGTGAGGACACGGCGGTGCTCCGCCCAAGCAGGGCAGACCTCCACCGTATGCTCCACCGTGTCCTCCGGGCGATCCACACAGTGGTGACACCCGGGCGTTTCCTCCCGCTTAATCCTATACAGGAACCTCCCGAAACATCCATGTCCGGTGAGGACCTGCGTCAGGCGGAAGGTGAGGACGCCGTGGCGCCTCTCTAGCCACTCCTCAAAGAGGGGACTTATCGCCACAATTGTGGCGTGCCCAGCGCTGGGTTGCGACAATCGCACTCTCCATGTCGCCATGAGATCGCACCGGAGCTCCGTCCGCTGTGCCGCGATTTCCTGCGGCAGCGGAGTTATGCCCCGGAGTTTCGCCTCTTCGCGCCACACCCAAATGTGCGCGAGGACTTTCGCCTCCAGATCCCATGGCGGCAGTCCGGCAAGGAGGCTCGCCGCCTCACGGGAGACCGTGCGGTATCCCCGTACCATCCTGATGGCCATGACCCTTTGGGACGCGTTCAACCGCTGCGCTGGTCGCAGCCTCAGAGAACGCGCCCACACCGGTGCCCCGTAAAGGGCCATGGACCGCACGATCCCCGCGTAGAGCCTCCGGCAGGAGGCGTTTGGACCCCCCAGATTGGGCAGGAGCCGCTTCAAGGCAGCCCCGGCCCGCTCCAGTCTGGGAGCCAAACGTCGGAAGTGCTCGACGAAGTTCCACCGGCTGTCGAGGACGAGTCCCAGGTACTTCATCGTCGACTCGACGCCGATGTGAACCCCTCCCGCCGTTATCTGGGAACCCGACAGTGGCGCGTTCCGAGGACCATAAAAACACATGGCCTCGGACTTGTGCAATGCCACCTCGAGTCCCAATTGCCGGATCCTATCGACGATTGCCGCAACCCCACGTGCCGCCAGTTCGGCCGCCGCCTGATGCGAACTCCCTTGTGCCAGGACTAGCGTGTCGTCAGCGTAGCAGACTACGCTGACGCCACTAGGGAGGTCGGCGCGCAGCACCCAGTCGTACCCGATGTCCCACAGATGCGGCCCCAGGACCGATCCCTGTGGGACACCGCACGACATCTCTCGCCGGTTCCACTCTCCTTGGTGACCGGGGTAGATGACGGCCCTGTCCGTCAGATATGCCTCGACTATGCGACAGAGGTAGGTCGGCATCCGGTGATATCGGAGTGCCTCCCTGATGCAACTCCAGGGCAGGGTATTGAAGGCATTGGCGATGTCAAGAGACACCGCCAAGACGACCCCACCCCGGGCCACAGCATCCCCCGTCGTGAGGGCTCGAACGCGCATGATGGCGTCCACCGTAGAGCGACCCTTGCGGAAACCAAACTGGCTCTCCGCCAAATCCGGCCCCACCCGTACCAGCCGCCCGACAAGGCGGTCTGCAATAACTCTTTCAAAGAGCTTGCCCACCTCGTCGAGCAGCACGATGGGCCGGTAAGCGGACGGAGAGTCCGCTGGGCGCCCCGGCTTCTTAATGAGGACCAGTTTCCCCGTCTTCCAGCAAACCATACTTCTGCACTGTTTGAGCTACGCTGATGATGATGCCACCTAACCGATTTCAACCACAGCAACTGCTTTCAGTGACTTATCAGAGTAGTTGAGAGCTTAAGATGCTCTTTCATGTGATCTTGTGACACTAGCATATCCAACTTTAGCCGAAAAACTTCGAACACAAAGCGGACATGCCAGAACACCATTGACGACATGATAAATGATGAGCTACCGCTCTCACCAAGCGAAGCCCCTACCAGTGTGGCATCAGCCTTAGTATTCACTTGCAACGCCTGGCATTTTGACAAATTACTTATTTCGTATTCAGCAGGCTCCCAGCACGTTGTTGACTTACAAACTATTCTGCATCTGTTTCAGCTAATAGATTTATCTCGAAATACGTGTATTGGAGACCTAAACACTAAATTCAAAACTTACGTACCTACTGTTATCAATTTTAAGTTGGTTTTAACTATGAGTACAATTTCTAAACCGTAACATAGTTGTGTAGTTTGGTATAGTCGTCAGCAAATCAAGAGATACCAAACATTCATCCAAATAATTTTAAACCGTAAAGTTTGGTAACTAGATGTGCTGGCGACTGTACATGTATAATGAAGATGCGAGCAATACGTGAAAGTTAGTTCAGTTCATAGTAATTAATTTATAGTTCAATATTTGATATTATATTATCAACAGTTCAGCTAGTTAAAAGTGTGGACTGTGTACACACTTTTTTTTCCACACAAAATGTATAATTCAAGCATAACAATACAATAATATTCTGTAACACTTATAATGACAAACTTTCATAATTAATTCTTAAGACTTAATTAAAATACCTCACGAAACAATCGTGTGAATCTGTCTGCTGATATAATAACAAAACCATTTATGAGAATTTTCTCTCAATATTGTCTACATGCAGATCTTGAAATAATAAAAACATTCACTACTTTCCATCCTGATCATTACGTGAGAAACAATAAAGGGATTGACAAGAAGGGATACATCTTAGATATTTTATATGACTTTACATCAAACTTTAAATAGTTTGATGTAAAGTCAAAATAGGTAAAATAATACGTAAAATAAAATAATACAATAATTACTTTACCTGGCATACTGGATAATATTCCCAAGGAAATAATAAATTATTAATAAGTGGTTTCAATTAGATGATTCCAAAGTATTTCAATTTATTTGAGATGGCAAAAGACTGCAGAAGAGCTATTTGATCAATTCATAGAAGTTAACAAATGTCTTTGGTTTCAGATATCCCGATAAATGAACGCAAGAAAAACCAAAACGTGGACGTAAGTGATGAAGTTTGAGAGAACCCACAAACATGGATACTATAGAAGGTTTAAGAAATAGCAGAACAAAATGGAGGTGCACCAACCTCCTGACTCTGTACATACTACTTCTTGCTGCATCCTGCCAAGGAGACACCAGTCATAAGGATATAACCAAAACAGATGTTAAATTAGATAATAATGTAGATTCTATTCACTGCCATAACTGTTATAGTAGTAGTAACAAAGAATCTTATAATGTAGACAAATATATAGATTTCGTAGACGACGTTGTTGGGCAACTAAACACTTTCACTGATCAACACTTGAATTTGAATAAAACAGTTGTTTACTTAGAGAAGGCTGTCGAAGATATGCTAGATACAGCACTCAATAAAGATAGATTTAAGATTTTCGATGGGGTTGAAGTAAAACCAGTTGGTACTGGGAATGATACTAAAAAAAGCGCTGAAGAAGGAAGAGCACTATTTAGCAAATATACGTATGAATACAGAATATATCAGAAAATTAAGAATTTCGTCAACACCCATATACTGTCAATTAATTTGCCGATGGCCGCAAAATGTAAGTATAAATTTATGGTTAAGTTTCATTGTTTTAGAAATAAATATACTGAATATTACTAGTGTAAACTATTTTGGAAATTCACGATTATACAACGTGCCGCTTCAATGGCGTTATAACACACGGGTAGGGCTAGTGACCAGTAATCATAAAAATATAATAAGATAAAATAGTTCGTACGTTGAAAAAATAAAAATTTCAAACAAACTACTTCGTTTGTTTGATAATTTTCATTTTTCAAACAAACTATCACGACTTTTTTTTTCTTATTAAGAAAGCTATCTCTTTCCTTCAATTCCCCTACTCTTTGCACGTTATTCGTTTTAATTTCATTTATGCGATGTTATGATCCAATCTCCAGCAAATGACCTCTACGCTACAGTTTTTAAGTACAGGTTGCTCCAAAATGTTATTTTAGAAAATTGTTAAGAAATCATAAAATAATAACGTTTAATCAAATTAATATGTCTTCTTAAAAAGAATACGTGAAACCCTATAGGTGTATTAAATTAATATCGCCACTAAAGCGGTACGCTACATATCTATTTCATGAAATATTTAATTCTTCTTGGATTGAAACCCAATTATTATAGGCATCGGAACCAATAAAATTAATAAAAGGAATAGATTTAAGTTACCACATTTCCCGTTAGGTAATATGTGGTCACAGGTGAGAAACAAAAGTGATGCTCCATTTCCACCCTGACACCCTTCGGTAATCACTAACAGATATATCTAATTTGAAATCTATGCTT
This sequence comes from Tiliacea citrago, assembly GCA_963921375.1. Classification (NCBI taxonomy): domain Eukaryota; kingdom Metazoa; phylum Arthropoda; class Insecta; order Lepidoptera; family Noctuidae; genus Tiliacea; species Tiliacea citrago. The sequence goes on from OY992802.1 coordinate 3,520,251, forward strand.
ATATGATGGTGAATATCAAAATGGTTACGAGGTTGGTAGGTACAGAAGGGATTACAATGAATTAACATAATAAATTAAATCAGAGTGCTCTCTGTGTTCTTTCAGTAGAAAGAACATAGAGAGATTTCCAAAGTAATTTAAAGGACAAAATTGAGAAAATTGTGTACCCTAACCTACCAAAATATTTTTACTTTTTGACGAAAATTAATACGTCTTAGGGTAGATTTGTCAATAGTCAGATAAGTTTTATCTGAAGATCAAAAATGGCGGGTTGACATAATTATGTTATGTACAAAAACTGTCAAACCGTCATATTTATTCCTCTCATTAAAGTTATCTCACGATTGAAAAGTCGGCCCATAGTCATGTTAAACTATATTTTATGAATTACTCAAAAATCTAATACAATTCTTTCTTTCTCAGCGTTTGGCCTCAACAAATTCTTCGTACCAATACTAATAGGAGGACAAGTATTAATAAAAACGATACTATTCGCGATGTTCCTGCCAAGCATACTGGGAAGTTTCGGGAAGATGCTCAGCAAAGGTAAGCTCCCTACAAACTTCTAATGATGTCGTAACTGAAGATAACATTAAACTTAAGCCAGCTTAAGTAAGAACGTGTTATACGAAAGACTGAGAACATCAGAGTTAAGTTACGCGTAAAATTATTTGAATTTCTCAAGTTTTGGAGCATAAATTTTGAGGTATAATTAATTTGTAAGTCACAGTTTTTTGTTTTGTTATTTTTAAGTTATTGCGTGCTCTAGGGTCATGGAAAATTGATCAAGCTAAACTACTGAAAATGTGTTACAATTCGTAAAGTTATCTTACACTGAAAGTTAAAAAGTCAGCAGTTACAAAATGTAACTGGGTCGTACGTACTATTGTAGGGTTGAACAAAACCTGTCTGAATGAAAAGAAATCTTGTTAAAACGATCCAATTCCGTAGTATTGTCCATTGGAATCTGAATACCGTAAAGGTATGTATTAGGAACGTAATAATAATATGAGACACGGATTTTGGTAGGCAAAATCGTGCCACCTGTGCCAAATCAATTCCCGGGACTTTATTGTCTGTTCAATTTCTGAATTTTCCCAGTCTAAATACAATACAATTGTTGCGAACAATGGCGTCATCAGTACAGAAAGGAACTTTTATAAAGATAATTATAACCTTAATTTTCGAAAGACACCTGTGTCCCAGCCGTTAGGTAAAAATTATATCCACATTGTTATGAAACTTTACTTTTCTGGATATTTTTAGTAAGTACATATAAAAAAATTTACACATTTCTAATAAATTTTTGTATTCTCACTTTGAGATATCTTCTTCGAAATTTACTGTTTTCAACTTAGTATCACCTAATTCATCTTTCACGTTTATAAAGAGGTTTAAATCTAGATTTTAATTAGCGGGGCATTTGCGTAACACACTTACAAAGAGGCAAGACCGTTAATTTTGACAGTTCAAAGACATTCATTGCGTTATTTAAGTTGTCGAGCAGGTGAATTTATCAAACATGAGTGAATAGATTAGGAATTTACTTCAAAATACTTCGAATTGTGATTTAAATAAATTATATTACACAATGGAGGTTCAAGTCTTTCTAAAATGGATGTCATCTATATACATAACTATTATCATATAGCTTTTGAAGATCAGTGCTGTCTCAGAGAAAACGGCTGCGACATACGAGTTGTTGTAGGTCGTAGGTTTAAACCCAGGCAGGCGCTTTAATTTTGTAAATTATTTCATCACAACTGCTCTCAAAGCGGTGAAGGAAAACATCGTGAGTTAATGTCCTAGAACCGAAAATTCTAAGACATGTGACATCCACCAACCCGCCCAGAGCTTGCGTGGTGGATTACGGCCCGCTCCCTCTCACAGAGAGAGGCATGTGTCCCAGCAGCGGTAAAATTATCGGCTGATTATGCTTATGCTTACTTATGCTAGAGCTACATAAATCCAACATTAAAAGTTTATCGTTCATTGTTGCTTGAAAACGTAGCATTCGCTTTTCACTGACGGTCGGCAATGAAGCATGAGTGCCCGTAAACTTTGAACAGGCTGTTAGGCTCTAGAAGTTATAAACTCAGTTTAACAGGCTTATAAGAACACGTAGTAAACGTCTTGTTTATGTTTGTATAAGTTAACGAGGTTGTGTCAGCTTTTATTTTATTTAGAGGAATGAAATTCGCAGTATCAATATTGAATTTGTGTTGTTTGGAATGTGAATCAGATGATTTTGCAAAAAATCAGAATTGTGAAAGCGAAATCAAATCCGAACTAAAAATGAAAAATTGTTGTTTGTGTAAGACATGATTGTATGAACAAGCTAAAATAGATAGGAAAACTAAACATCATCTTTCTTTGCCTTATAGATCTTCAGAGCTCCAGGCCTGAATCTATTTATGTTTTTCATTGTGTATTTTTTTTATTGCATTTCCATCGAATAATCTTACTTCAATGTGCCTAGCCTTTTCCCAACTATGTTGGCGTCGGCTTCCAGTCTAATCGGATGCAGCTGAATACCATTTTACATGTAGCGACTGCCTATCTTACCTCCACAACCCAGTTACTTGGTAAGACTGGTTGTCAGACTTTCGGGCTACTGGTGACCCGTGACGACTGTCCTTACTTATTTTTATAATATCGTACAAAGAGCAGTCTTGTGATTTTTTTATTAATCAACTTTAGTATCCATCTATGTACAAAATTTAATGACGATAGTAAATACCGCAGTCCTTGATGTCACAGATTAATTTTCATACATTTCTATTAAGAGGCCGGCGGCGATGGATGCGTAGTGCATACAAACGTAATACCAAAATAATTTGTAAATCAAACATATTTTTATCAAAGTGTGTCTTAATTCCGGTTGGAATGCGTAGTATCTAGGTTCCCAAATAAATATTTTGAATGGATACTGATTAAAACAAGAGTTATGAGTAAAATAAGTTTTCTATAGAAATTTTGAATTCCTCATATCTCGTCTTTACATCATTGTCGTTTCAAAATATATATTTGGGAACATAGATATTCTGTAATCCAATCGAAATAAATACACACTACCTCAAGAACATCTTTGATTAACAAATTATTTTGGTATTACGTTTGTATGAACTACGCATGCTACGCCGGCCCCTTAACTATGTGCTCATCGCTATGTTTTGAAATGTTTCAGGTCTATCTACCATATCAGCGTCATCCTCCCAAGCCAGCTATCCCCCTATGAACACAGATGACCAGGTGGGATACAACTCTGACAACAAAGACTTCATGGGATACGAGACAAGTCAAACTGGAACGTTTGCATACCCGCAAGATGGCATGTCGTATGGAGCTAATGCTAATGATGTCAATGAGCTGGGGAATGTTGATATGTCACGGTAAGGAAATACAAATTTTATTTTTTTATGATCAGTTAAATTGTCTCTAATGTTGTCTAAAATGTTGTGAGAGATTTATAATGTGATTTAATAGGTGTGTTTGAGAGGACATGTTTCGCGAATGGGAACAATAAGAGTGAGTATACAACATTATTTTTAGTATATGCGAAACCTGAATATAGTTTGTTCAGAATAAGGAACTGAATCGATTTCAATAATTTTTACACCATGTTATATTTCGTCCCAAAAATATTTAAGTGTGATGCAAAATGTTATCCTCATTTAATTACTTACAATACAATCGCCGTACGGTTAGGTACCTACTGCCAAATTATTATCAATGAGCGCAAGACGACCCTGGAGGCGCGGGGGCGCCGCCGCGCCGCTGTTTTTGTACGGACAACCCGGTAACATAACAACCTTATAACTTTGTGATTTTTCATGATATAGTTTTGAAATTTTGTACATAGATTCTTTATATAAAAATACTAGACACGTGTTTTGGGTTTCGCATATACTAAGTATAAGAGAAACTGTACAAATGGCATCGGTAACTGCAAAATTGCGTGGAAGTCGATCATCGTCTCAAGGGCATGTGTGGTGGAGGAATGAGGAATAAGGTTTTGAGTATGGATGGGAATGTCAAAGAAACGATAGATGGACTGTGTGAAAGATGAAATGCCTAGAAAGGGGGTGATTGCCGATGACGACTAATAGAGAAGTATCGAAGGAAGAAACATGTTGCGCTGACCCCAAATAAAATAAATTGGAATAAGGGCAGAAGAATAATGATGATAATGAATATAACTATTGATCTCAAGTTTGGAAACACTGCAGCGATTAAATCCTTAGATTTATTAGACACTAGTTTCTGCCCGCGATATTTATTGTTCCTCCGAGCCACAATGTCGCATTGCATCGCCCGCCCGCGGTATTACTTCGTTTTCGCTTAGCGCTTTTTCTCGGCTCCTGAGGGTAGTAAAAGATGAGGTGTGAGATATTAAATAGCCTACAAAATTCCTCAATATTTGGGCTATCAAATGAAAAAAGATTTTTTCAAAGTAGTTCCAGAGATTACCCTACATACAAATCTTATAATATTAGTAAGTAGATGTCAAACTTGTTATAAAACTAATAATGACAGTGGTAACCGTACATAAGAAAACATACAGGAGTAAAGTCCAGTTATTGTGTCTCCAAGTTGATATAAAACCACTTAAGGGTTAGGGTGAATTCTAGAAGTCAAATTCCAACAGGAGAAGGCTAAGCTAGACAAACTAATATAAGACATTTTTTAAATATGGGCACCTCTCTAGAAATGTTTGCATGGACACAACGTTAAGTATTACTGTATTCGTCGTTTAATAAATGTATTGTCGTGTTTACTACACGACAATACATTTATTAAACGACTAAAGTAAAAATAAGACAATTTTGGACATAGATACAGTAATACTTAACGGAATAAAAGGAAATAAAACTCAATAAGGAACCGACACAATAATGCAATTTGATATTATTAAGAAATTACGACGCCATATTTTATTCAAATCATTTTGAAAAAAGAAATCCTACATTAAAGTCTGTACCATTGAATTTAAACATCATTTCCCAAAAGAATATTGTTCTCATTATTAAATTATATTGGTTTACCGTCCATCAAGGAACTTTATTGAGGGGAGATTGGGCTTAATTAAATCATGCTCCCCTTGCATACTGCCAATTATGGCGAAATTTTCTCAAAAACTGTTTTCAGAGTCCCTTACCCAAAGAGTGCCAACCCCCGTCCAATTATTGCTCCGCTGTCCGTCCGTCCGCCTCTCACAGGGCTGTATCTTTTGAACCTTAATAGGTAGACACTTGAAATTTTCACAGACGGTGTACTACTATAGCCTCTATACATTAAAAAATAAAGTTATAAATTAAAGGGGGCCGCAATACAAGAAACATATTTTATTTTACCATTTTTTTTTTATGTAGTGTTAAATAGTGTACGGTGGTGCGGAACCGTATGAAACCGACTCGCACTTGGCCGCTTTTTTAAAATTCCCAGCCAATTTGGTATATTTAATAATATTCGCCAAGTTTGACATAGCGAAATGTGGTAAATAAATTAATCTCGTCGTTAAAATTGAATTTGTTTAAGGGTGGATGGCAGAAACTGGCTGAAGATTGAATTGTGAGATTATATACAAACTTGATGCCTTCAAATTAATTTTTAATATTTCTAGAGTATTTCCAATTCCTATGGCTGCCTCGTTGGTCTAGTGGTTGCAAGCACTACTGCTGAGGATGAGGTCCTGGGTTAGATTCCCGGGTCAGGGAAAGCGTTATTGGGTTTTTCCATCTGGAATTTCTCAGTGACAGCCCAGAGAGTAGATTTGTGCCCGGTTGGTGGCAATAGGCTCGCCCCCTATTACATGGGACTTAAACATAACTGGCGAAATGTGGATGTACTATAGGTACACCTCTGCCTAACCTTTCGGGGAATACAGACGTGATGTTATCTATTTTTTTTAACCTATTTTGTCCCACTGCTGGGCAAATGTCTCCCCCACAGCTTTTCACTCTTCCTGTGTGTTGCGTTCTCCGACCTATCTTTCATAAACGACGTCGGCCTATCGGCGACGATGCCCGTCTTCTGGGTACTACTTGACGACTCGGGCCCATCTGTCTCAATGCATCCTACATTCATGGCCCACCCAATCCCACTTCAGCCTAGCCGACTTGTAGTCCATATCGGTAATTCCAGTTTTGGAGCGTATTGTGGTACCTATTAAGTATACTGTCGCTGAGCTTGTGATATGTTAATTTAAAATAAAGAAAAACAAAATTTCACATTGACCTACATGGGCACTTCTGAAACGTCAGAATCTAGGTGCACGGTTACAATTGGTCGTTTCCTATGGAGTAGAGCCGGCAAGAAAATCCACGGTTACTCTTTTAAAAATAATGGTGTTTCACAATGTTTTCAAATTACAGTGTTAATAGGTATGGAAGGACAGTGTAGGCTAAACAAATATCACTAGAAATATCTTTAAATAACTATCGTGATTTTTTTATGTTTTCCAGGTTTGGCGATGGTCAGAAAACAGGATTCCTGCCTTCAAAGAACAGTTATTATAAGAATCAGATGACAACACCCAATAATTACAAGGTATGCTTTCTTTTGCAGTCAAGTGTTTACAATACATCAAATTGCTTACCATGATTTTCCGTGATATCGAAAATACTGCAGCATTAATTTTGAAATAAATATAAGTATGGTAAAGTTTTGACGAAAACACGATTCCATAAAATTTTCTCTACCAAAAATAATTACAAAGTTACCACCAAACCGAACAATAAACCGCTTTAATATTAAAAAAAATACTTCAAATTACATCATGAAACTTTGCATAATCACTGAACTAAATATAAAGCAGATGCTATATTTTTTATTTTATTTTTTGTTACCATCTTATTTACCGTAATAAGAAATTACCTAAACTATCGGCGCCTTGGGGCCTTCTCCCTGCCGCCCAGCACCCCAATCCGTCTTGGTTGCTCACGTTACCGCAGGCAGAAGTGTGCGAGCGAGTTATAGAGTGAGTGTGCGCTGAGGTATTATGGGCTCTTAACACTACTTCTAGCAAAAGCATTATTCTAAATTGCCCAAACTTCGTGCACACTGACACTGGTGCTATTTTTTAATATTCGGCTATATAATACTCTTCAGTATTTTTAATGAGCAAAAACCGCTACTTATCAATATTTAATCATTTAACACCAACGCATCAGTTTACGAAATAATAAAAAAACGAGCGATCCTTCAGTAGTCGCATAATAATTATGATGTGTGATATCTCACATCCCACCTCCCCTCTACTTAAAATCTATATAGTACTTACTAATTCCATGCTATTAAAAAGTACTTACTTGTTCCATGCTCAAGCTGTCACGTCCTGTTACACACTTCCATCCCTTTTCATGAAATTACTTATACACAAGAGATTTTACACATCAACTAGCTCACACGAATGAATCATTATCCTCATAAATTCCGAACTACGATTAATTCCTAAACTAAGTCCTGCGCTCGTGACGCGTTACTGATTTATATTTGACATGAGTTTCAGCAATTATTTAGAGCGATTAGTTCCCATCGATTCTAGATAGATGATATAGATTAGGACTGTTAGGTAATTAATATTCTGATGAATTTGGCATAATCTGGATAGAACTTAAAGATAGGCAAATATAGAATAGAATAGCATAATCAGCTTATAATGTTCCCACTGCTGGGACACAGGCCTCCTTTCTGTGAGAGCGAGTGAGCCGCCATACACCTCGCGGGCCCAGTGCGGGCTGGTGGATGTCACATGTCTTCGAGTTTTTAGTTCTAGGACATACAGCCTAAAGTTTTCACTTCAAACAGAAAATATTTTTTTTAAATATTGAATTGATCGTCGTTTTGGTCTTCTAAAGTTGTACGCTTTTCAAAATAAATGAGCCTCTTTTTACCATTTCGTCCTTTTCTTAAAGTTGGTCGCAGTAACTAAACTAAGGCACCTGGACCAAATGGGTTACGTTAAGTTAGGTTAATTCTTTACATTTGGAATCAAATGAATTCACCAAAAACTAATAAAAAATATGAAACAAAGGCAAAGGTAGGGAGAACGCCCTCTTCGCAGGGTGGCTGGTAGTTGCTGGACAAAAGTAGCCTAGTTGGGTTATCAAAATATGAATTAATGCAAATTTTGATAGGTGCTACTAAAAAAGACAATTTGTGAAAAAAATAAAATCGGCGGAAAAACGGAGAAGTTACACGCTTTTAAAATTATTCTACTATCCTTGTCACGCAAAACGATCATTGTACTGAATGGCGCGAAGTTACTATAGCGTTCCTGTGTTGCTGTTGACGTCAGGTCAGCAGTGCTGTCTATATCTACAATAGACTTTAAAACTCATACGAGTACAACTTCGGTATTTTTTGAGATATTAAAACTTTTTTTTTACAGTGGCTTAATATGTTTTGTTGGTTTTGAAAAATATTAATAAAAAAAACACTGTCAAATACCAATTGGATAGGCCTAAGTGTATCCATCAGTAATAAAATGCAAAAGGGAGGAGGCCTATACTCAGCATTGGGTGTAACAGGACTGCAAATGATGTCCAGCAGTGGGCTAATTTAAGCAGATGATGAAGAAGCCTAAAGGCATCTCTTTGATAGAAATGAACAATACTTTTAACATTTTTGCAGGTGTTCCAAAAGATACCAGCCTCCTCCATGATTCTGAGTAACTACGATCCGTTCTACTCTCCGTTGTTATCGAGACTGGATGGTATATTTGCACGGCTTGGTAAGTTTAACTTACGAATTAAATAATATTTCTATTTTAACAGCTTTCCTAGTTGACTAGGAAACAACAATTGATTGTTGAAGATCAATTGTTTAACTTTCTTTGGTAGAAAATTGTTCGAGATGAATTGATTTACCAATGACATCCTTTAAGAAGCATTTTCACAGCAGCTCAGATAGGCATTTGCAAAGTAAAGTAAATGATTTTTGTTTATCTCAAACACTGTTTTTATTATCAAACATTTTCAACTAGTACGAGTATACCTATTCCTTAGAAGCAGTTACAAAAACGCGTATAGGTAATTCAGAATGAATGTAAATTAACTGTTCTTTGTGTGTTTCAATTATTGTCCTTGGCGAAAAAAATTTAAGAGAATAATAGTAAAATTTAAATGCAATTGTAAGATATTCAGCTTGTTTGCAAATGAAGGGCCTGACTTAAAAAAAAAAGGTTTTTTTTTTCAATTTAGGATACTACTGAACTGTTAACTCACTTGGTTCCAGGTCTAGCGCCTGCAGAGAACTCTGTGGACGAGAACATCGAGGCGTGCAGAGAACAGCTGATCTGCCTCATGTACGCCAGCCCTGCCAAGTTCGCGCCCTACAGTAACCTGGTGTCCGCTCAGTTGAGCAGGTATGAACTTTGATTGAATTGGATTCCGACACGCAATCTGCCACCATAATTGTAGATTGTAAACCTTCCAGCGCAATAATTTTTGGTTGATAATTTAGAAAAATAAAAACGAGCGAGACATACAGTAGTCGCATATGATGTGTAACATCTGCCATCTCATCTTGGTAATAAGCAACTGAGCAGTGACAGAAATAACCTCAAAATTTTAAAATTCTAAATACTTAAAAATTTATTATTCATTACTAGTGGTCGCCCAGTGGTCGATATACGACACTCTCCACTTAATACAAAAGTGCGATACCTATACCGTCAAAATGTATGGAACAATTGTTTTTTTTTTAAATAACGGGACGAATAATTATTTTCTGGGGCTATAGATTCATGATAACAGTTTGCGCGACTATTTATTTCCCTTACACCGTGTATAACTGCAGTTATAAAGCACCCCCCCCCCCTTTATTACCCAAAAACATGGGTTTAAAAAAACTCAAGACCTTTGAGAATCTACAAATATAGAGATGGTTCTTATTTTGGGTCCCGACCGATTATCGCCACTACTGTTTTAAACGACTGGTCACACGTTAACCTCCCGAAAAGCCGAAAGCTGTGATTTTTGTTGAAGTTAAATCTTAATTTTTTTTCCTACTTTTAATTTATTTTAAAACGTCCTTTGGTTGTTTGTTAGAAGACATAATAAAATCCTTATTATTTTAACAGATAAATAATTTTAATGTAAGAAGTGCATCATCTTCTGAATACAGACTGATTTTCTAAGGAGACTTGTTTCTTAGAAACTGTTAGATCTGAACAAAGTTTGGACCTGAACTTAAACTAACTTGCACTCTCCACCACGAAATCTAATTAAGGGATTATAAAGACCAAGTTTAGCTTGTAATAGATAGTAAGCATTAATATTCTGGTGGATACAATGTACAGTACCTACTTACCTAAACTAAAATGCAATCTTCCTCTTCTTTGTGTCAAATGTAAACAAATTAATATGCGATCGCACCTTTGAAGACAAACCGTTAGGTACTAATAAATATTTTACACAGGAGCTTAAATAAAAAAAAATGCATGGCTTTTTCACAACAGAAATTTTTTAAGATCATTTTGTTTTTTCATGCAATAACGGTGTGTCTTTAAACGTGCGCAATGTAAAAAGAGAGTTTTGTGTTTTTCGGAATTATTTCAATCAAAGGATAATGACCAAATCACTATGGGAAGAGGTTGATAAACGATTTTTCTACCAATGCAATCCGAGATGATATATTTGAACTCAATTAAAAAATAAAGCTCTAAGCTGTACAAACCTGCGTTTAGGTGATAAATAAGTAAAACAAAAACATTTTATTTTTTATTATCTATAGAACTCGGTTTAGACTGATGTTAAGTTATGTTACCGTATGTTAACTTTAGTTAGTCATAATTATTATCCTGGATCTAATAAATAATGTTTGATTGATTGATGGCCGCGGAAAAGATTTAAATTTCACTATTTGTGGTAATTGTCTTTTGCCCATCCTAGTACAGTATCGCAGCTGCTTTTCGGCACGACACAAGTGGAGCCGGTTGCTGCCAACCGATATTCTGCTTTCGAGATCCTGTGTCAGCGCCGCCGTCTTCAGATTGTCAATCCATAAACCAGACAGACCAGATTCCTGAAAGCTACTGAGAATTTTCGTATAATACAACCAAACAACATTGCCCGACCTGGGGATGTAACTTAGGACCCGACAGTAGACATGTTTGTGACCAACGCAGTCTACATAAAACATTTTATTAAAAGAGTTCAAATCTACCAAGAAGCCTAAACATAAAGAAACAACCTAACACCTAATTTCCCTCCCCCACAGAGAACTGAACGAGCTCCGAAGGCCAGTTTCCGACAACCCCGAAATTCTGAGGTTCTTCAGATACATGAAAGCAGCAAGACGAGGGCAAGAAGCTTCCGACTGCATGTACTCATACCCTACATGTACTACCAACGCGCCTAAGACCCATACCATGGTAGCGGCCTACCATGACATCAATAAACTGGTGACTGCTAGGAAACTGGACTAATTAGCTGCAGACTTAATTAAAGAAAGCAGGCACATAAAATGAGGGACTAATTTCAAAAATAGACGTCTTAAAATGCAACTACATTGTCGTCGATCGACGGCGCCCAGTTGATCGCTTTGGTCTAAAGATGATCTTAATTAATTCGACTGCTATGCACCACACTGAATCGATTTGAAAGGTCGATGTCATCGGTGGACTGTGATCATGAATCTAGTTACTATAAGCTCGCTGTTGTATTGCTGATCAAAGGAATGTAGTTGTACCTTATTATGTCTTCACTTTATAATTTGGATTTTCCAAAAAGGCATTAGCGACATAATTCTTCTGACTGACAGTGTACTATGACTTGAAAAATAACGGAATGGTTGGTTACTACCTCTTAAGGATCAGGTATATTAATCGAACCAGCATAGTGTCGTGTGCAGTGCCTATTAGGTCCATAATACTGAACTGTGAAGTGTGTGAAATGTTGTGAATATTGTCAACGGATTATTGTTTGTGCGTGTTGGTCTCCCCTCTTGGAATCCCACAAATATCATGTTTCGTTGTTGTGTTATTATGACTTGTTTTAATGAAGTGAATAATTTGGAGCGTTTGATGGCAAACCGATAAGAAAGCATAAATTTGGAAATTTTGCTTGTACTCTTATGATTGTAACTTCAAAACTTTGTGAGTCATGTATCTTTGTTTCCAAGCTGTGAACAAATGTGTATTCTCGTCGAAGAATAACTTAAACTAACTGGAGTAGCTCTTACACAGACTTTTGAGAATTCGTTTAATTTTGAGATGGCAGAAGTCTGTTCTTTGTTAAGTCAATACCAGAATTCGTACGCTTCTGAGCTAAACTAGTTAAAAATCTGATGAAATGCGAATTTTGATTTTTTTATTTTATTATTATTATATTTTTATTTATATTGCCGCATTTGAACAGCAATCCTTAAAAGAAAGAAATACGACTACTGATTTAAAAATCTGTTACTCTTATTGATTAATTCTTTATTTTAATTTTAAGTGTGAACGTAATTTATTGAATGATTGTTTAAAATGAGTTTAATATTTATTTATTTGTAATCTAATGCTAATAACTTATTATCCCAAAAGTTTTATTTTTATTTTGTTTTTAATTTATTGAGATTTTAATAAGTTATAATTAATAGTTGAGCTGTTATACCACCGTAGTCTGTTCTGATTTTGTTTAGTTAAGTGAAAAAAGGTTTCGGAAAATAATTTATGCCAAGTAAATTAATCCAAATTTGAATTAAAATTAATTCTACTTACCAGATTTCATATTAGTATTTCGAGGCAAAAAAAAAATGTAATCTCTAATTATTTAATAACTTTTGTATAAACAGAAATCTATTTTTGTAAATTAAGTTTTTTTTATACTCTTTCTAATTTTATTGTTTGGAGTTGAATTTTTACTAACAAAAAATCTAGGTACTCTAATATGCGCATACACATCGAACATTTCAAATCTAGCCAATGACAACGCTAGATTTTCCAAAATGGCCGGTCGGCAAGCGATGATGCACATATTACAGAATGATTTAAATGCCTATCACTGTGTGATTGATTAATGAATAATGGATACTGACTTTATTAATAAAAATAATAATGATTACCTACTTGCGTAATACAAACATAAATTAAAACCAGTTTCAAAATGCAAGAATGTTGAACTAAAGCTGTTACCAACTTGCTTCAATGATCTTTTGCGCTCGAATGACGTTACCAGGGAGGCGCAGTAGGTAATAACATTTGTGAAATTGTTTTGTAGGATGTATTGAAAAAGCAAGATGGCGTGAATTATGTTTTTAATAGCTATACATTCGGGTAAGTGTTAGTCATGGCTATGTGCAAGCTTCTTGCATATTGAAAAGTCAGTTCTTTGATTTTTTTTGTGGTTCAGATATTGGTGTATTTTTATTAATGAAGTCAATGAGAGGGACTAAAACCATGGTGTTGTGTTTATTATTTATTGTTGTAGTCATAATCAAGTAAAATGTAGATTGAAATAAAAATTGTTGATCAAAGTATTATACCAACTTTTATTTATCTGTCCAGTGGCGTAGCTACCGGAGGGCTAGACGGGGCAGCGCCCCGGGGCCCCCAAGCTCCCCCTGAGCTTGGGGGCCCCGGGGCGCTGCCCCGTCTCTGACTCTGACTTACAAACTATAAATTGAACTAGTGAAAATTTCTCCCACATTCGGAATAATTATAAATAAACCAGATTCCAGGAACGCGACTTTAATAATGGCAACTTATTTGAAAAAATACAGGGGAATTCCCAACAAGTCTCGAACATCTTTGTTTGAAACTTGCGGGGAACTCCCCTGTATTCTTAGGCTGGTTTCACAGTCGCACCGTCGAACAGCGCGTTTCAACAGCACGCGCTTGACGAAAGGCGGACCTATCAGAAAACTGATCGTTGTTCGTCATTGAATCGGGAATTTATAAATAATTTAATTAGTTTGAATTTCCGCGCATTATTTGAGAATATCACTATACATGGCTTGACCGCAACCAGGCATTGATGGACGAACGTGTACGTGAGTCCATCAATGGACTCCTCGGCTTCGCCTCGGCTCACATTTACACGTTCGTCCATCAATGCCTCTTTTTCTGGCCACTGCAGTAATGTACTATAAAGGGTGGTTTTTTTGAGATAGGGCAGTAAGGGCAGCTACCTTAACCGTTGTAGATACAGGAAAACGGTCTTAAGAGTCCTTAACTTTTTGAGAAATTTTGATCTGCATTCACAGACTTTGAAAAAAAAGTACAGTCAGCAGGAAAATGGGCAATTTTCACAAAAACTTTTTTTATGCCAATCGATCCTCTTTCATATAATGATCAATGTGCTAGGATTAATTCCATAGATTATCGTGGGAAGTAAATCTTGAGTTCCTGAACACTGTCGTATTTCTTTTTATAAAGTTCATTTTTTAAATAGCTCCACATAAAAAAAAATAAGAGGCGTGAGATCAGGACTGCGAGTCGGTCACGGGATAGGACCATAATATTATGTTTGTTCACGTGTTTGTTGTTTGTACCTGCCTTGCAAATTGCCGGTTCAAATTAGTACGTACGGGTACGAGTATGGCAGCTGTTGCGCAAAGATTCAGAAATTATACAAGCAACCAAGCAACAAACTATCTAGATTCTGTTTTCAAAGCAATTTAAATTTTATTAAGACGCGTACTAATTCGTTCGAAAATCGAAGTTTATTTTTTTGTTTATTTTTGGCTAGTCTTCATTGTAGCGGTCCATCTATTCATCTTATAAAACTAAGTTGGGAGTCTTATTTCCTACGAAATGTATGGATTTTTTTTTTTTGCGATTTATGAGTTTTCTAGTACTCAAACCTCAGTTGGTCCAATAGAGGTTTTTGATCCATGTAAGAAAGAGGATCGATTGGAATAAAAAAAAGTTTTTGTGAAAATTGCGAATTTTCCTGCTACTGTACATTTTTTTCAAAATCTGAGAATGTAGATCAAAATTTCTCAAAAAGTTAAGGTCAGTCTCTTAAGACCGTTTTCCTGTAGCTACAATGGTTAAGGTAGCTGCCCTTACTGCCCCATCTCAAAAATCCACCTGTATATGATGACGTTCATCATTCGTTTCATTTATTCGTTCATCATTCAGTTACGACTAAAGAAAACATAGGTGCTTTGACATTTGCCCGGACCTGACGTTTTAGTGCTGCCACCTAGCGAACGTCTGTTCAGAAAACCCTCATTGAATGTCGTACATAGGTGTTTATTTCATTTCCAGGTTTCAGAGGCCTTATTAAAATGCGAGCATAACTCAGTTTGACCAATATCATCCCCAGCGTTTTACGATACCCAAGGGTAAAGATTATCTGTACATCATATATTTATCTGAACATCTGCCTTTCAAAATGAGGATATAAATGTAAGTGTATACTATCGAGTTAACGTTTTCGAGCAAGTGTTATTCGATCTCACGTCATTCGATTTCAAGTAGGGAACCCCATCAACGTCCTTTGGTGAAACCATAAATTGCTGATCGTGTAAGATTTGGTTGGTGTTAAAATGAATAAGCATCTGATTCAGCATTACCTTTTCGAACACCTTGCTGAATACCGGCAACACGGACACTGGTCTATTGTTAGTTTCTTTACTGTCCCCAGAAAGTGGTATAATCCTTACTGTATTTCATTATATCTGGAAGACTCCTGGATCCACACACAAATTAAATATTAAAGCTACAGTCTCGATTATGGATGTACAAACTTTGATTGACAATCCCCATAGATCTTGCCTATGTGAAAATTTACAGGTTTCATGTATGTAGGTTATAATATTTACGGAGCGAGCGAAGCGTCTCTGCTTCAAGTCAGGCTTTTCTCTGTCAGTTTGTTGGTACTTCTCTACAGGTCGTATTTTACTAAAGACCAGGGGCCCAAGTCTGCTATTTTTATAAATTCAGTCATTCCAACACGATCCCATTGTCATGCCAATGTCATTTTGCTAAAAGTTCGTAATCTGGTAAATTCATAATGGTCGCAGGGCCTCAAGTCTGCTATTACAATAGTGTCAGAATGGTCGATCATTGATTTCATAATTGTTGATTTTGACAAGTTTGGTAATCTACTATTATAATGGCGTCATTATGACTGTCCAATCGTCAGCCACTGACACTACATTGAAAGAAATTGCATATATTGGTAATCTCGTACATAATGACAAATGAATGACATTTCTACTAATGGGTTTTATAATAATGGCAATACGACAATGTCATTATAATAACACAATTATATTACGAGAACATTGACCGACCAATGATCGACCCTTATGAATTTACCAGATTACGAACTTTTAGCAAAATGACAATGGCAAGACAATGGGATCGTGTTGGAATGACTGAATTTATAAAAATAGCAGACTTGGGCCCCAGGACGACACTTAGTATACAGGTTTTATGACTTTATAGATATTTTCTAATGTCGGGGATTTTTGACTGTCGGGGTACTTACTCCATAAAACTGCAAAAATAAGGCTACAGGATATCTCCGCCTTATGAGATCCGATTTCAATAGTTTTTTTATTTGAACGGTTGTAACTTTACGTTAGTCTCATAGAAATTTGGTGAAGATCTGATGAGTATCTTCGGCGTGATTAGCAGAATAGCTCTTTAAAATGCAGAAAATTGCTCACTTTTAGATTTCTAACAGTGGTATCGACCCTTTAGCTACCAGGTAGGGATTGATGGAGCACCTGGGACCACCATCTCATCACAAAACTAGGCTGCAGCGTTACCTCTGCCAATTAAAACCTATTAGTTAATTTTTCTAGCTGGCCTACATATGTTACTAAAAATTTTGCGGGTTTTTAAATTTGAATTTGACTTTATTGGAATAAAATATTTTAGTGGAATCGTTTCTTAAATGTAAAAATAAATAAAACTTTTTTGACGATTAAAAAAAAAATGGCTTATAATTTTCGGCAAATGGCCGACAAAAAAATCATAAATAATTAGCACTATAATCATCTGTAATGATATTCGTGTTTAAGATTCCGTTTAAGAGATAATTAGATTTTTCATACTAGCTTCATACAAATTTTTCGTAAAAAATTATAATTCCTTCGTTTTTGAACAGAATTAACTCGAGTGTCATTTTTGTATATAGCAATGACTAACAGAAGCTTTAGCCGGCAAAAAACCTGGCACTTGCAAATTGAGATCCCTAAGTCTATGAAAACCGATTTTCAGCCCACCATGCGACGCGACGCTTGGATCAAAATATTGCCTACAACTTATATTAAAATTAAAAGGGCCAATATTTTTTTTTACTTTTTAGAGATTTTTGTTTTTGTCGGGGTTTTTTTTTATTTTAAATTTCACCCACACGGCCCACACGTCTCCCGTGTGAGAGCGCGGATGCCGCGCGGTCCGTGAAAGGTTAAATCAATATTCCCTGTAGATTTTTTTTCTGGTCTGTTAGTACAGTTTTTTTTTTTGTCACTCCAATTTTCTTTATAGCCTTTGCATACCAGTATTGCCTCAGAATAATGAAAAGCAATAGTTTAATTATTGCGAGAGTATTGCGGCTCCAATACACCTAATCGGTCGAACTTTACTCGTGAGCTGTCGGCCGAGCTCGGCCGATCGAACCAAACATAATTATGTACAAGAAAATGAGTACGTTTAACGCCGGTAGCACATCTCCGCCGCAAAACCATAGCAGCGAAACCGCGGTAGTCCAATTCAACTGGTTCGCGTCATGTTCCGCTAGTCGCATCCGATTTGAGTAGCGAAACATGACGCGAGCCAGTTGAATTGAACTACTGCGGTTTCGCTGTGATGGTTTCGCGGCGGAGGTGTGCTACTGGCGTAAGGGAGATAATATTATAATAAATGACGTAGTCCTAGTTATCGGACGTCATCAAACAATGTGGAGTGGTGTACGCACTCACACTAAGTACGTGAATACGACGTAACCTCGCATTACTGCCTCATAGGACCTATTCAAAAGGTTACTCTCAATTTCGACCTAGTGGTTTACAAAATAAACGTATCCCTATCATATGGGCAACCACATTTTATCAAAACCAACATTGCTAAAATTAATGTCTTTATCAAATACTACGTAACTTAATAAATAGAGCGGGTCTACACTCGCTTGGTATAATTCAATGTGGAGGGATCACAATGGAATTAACATAGTAAAATTAAATTGCCGAAGCATATAAGTATAAGGATAAGAGTTTTACATATTATTAAGTATGTTCTGTAAAAAAAATATTAATAAAATAATATATAAATCTTCTGTTAAAAATATTAGAATCGTTTAGTTGGGTTTGGGAAATTATTGTGTTACTAGCTGCGGTCCGCGGTTTCACTCGCATAAGTCTTTATCCTGTGGGAATATCGGGATAAAAAGTACCCAGGTGTCTGTGCCAAATTTTATACAAATCCGTTCAGCTTTTTTAGCGTGAAAGAAAGAAAGAAAAATATTTTATTTGGGACACGCACAAGAAATACAAAAATAGAAACTAACAATATCCAAAAATAAAAACAATCAAGACTTGTGCGATGCTAAAAAGGCTCACAACAAACAAACAAACTCACTTGCGCATTTATAATATTATATATATACAATATTAATTTTAGTATATGCGAAACCTGAAACACGTGTCTAGTATTTTTATGTAAAGAATCTACGTACAAAATTTCAAAACTGTATCATAAAAAATCACAAAGTTATAAGGTTGTTATGTTACCGGGTTGTTCGTACAAAAACAGCGGCGCGGCGGCAGCGCCCCCGCGCCTCCAGGGTCGTCTTGCGCACATTGATAATGATTTGGAGTAGGTACCTAACCGTACGGCGATTGTATTGTAAGTAAATAAATGGTGATAACATTTTCCATCACACTTAAATATTTTTGGGACATAATTATAATACTAAAAATAATGTTGTATATATATTCATATGCTTATAATACACATTATTATAGTTAGGATGGAAGAAGGATTAAATAATCAGGACTGGATGCGGAAGTGGTGTGGTGGAACTATGGAAGCCCTTGATTCAACACTGGAATATGATTCCGAAACATTAAATGCACATACGTCATACAGTGGACTTTAAGGGAGTGTAATAACTACATGAAAAACGAATAACGAGTTTCAATCCAAAATATCTGTAGTAAATATCAACGTACGGTTGGTATTTAATTAATAACAAGAACGTCTATTTGTATGCAGAACTTAGTTGTTTTTAGGGTTCGGTACCCAAAGGGTAAAACGGGAACCCTATTACTAAGGCTCCGCCGCGCCGTCTGTCTGTCTGTCCGTCTGTCACCAGGCTGTATCTCATGAACCATGATAGTTAGTGTGATAACTTTCACAGATGATGTATTTCTGTTGCCACTATAACTATATAGACAGTAATAATGTGCAATCAGTGATCATACTCGGCGATTTTAACGCTCACCCAGGCGAGCTATTCGGTAGTGAATTGTTGAGCTTCTGTGAGGACCAGTGCTGGACCTGTGCGGACCTGGACTTATTGCCGCAAGGTAGGTACACTTTCGTGAGTGACGCGCACGGTTGCCACCGCTGGCTCAACCACTGTGTAGTGACCGAGGCCGCGAGGCGTCTGCTCGTTAGTGCTACTGTATTGTATGATACGTATTGGTCGGATCACATGCCTATACAATTCCAGTGTAATCTCAACATGATAAGACCTACAATTGTAACACCCACTCCGAGCAAAAACTTTGCGATATGAGGTGAACGGGATGCTAGAGAAATAAATCAATACAAAGAAATATGTCATACAATGTTAAGGGAAATTAATTTTCCATTAGAATTTAAAGAATGTGCTAACGGGTGCTGTGAGGATTCCAGTCACAAAGTCATATTAGACAATATGTATAAAAAACATTGTGTGTATACTTACGCAGGCTGCCCAATGTCCCAGTAATAAGCGTGCGGGAAGGGGTGAAAGAAACAAACGTGTTGTCGGTTGGAATAGGCATGTTAAGCAGGCTCACGCGGATGCCCGGCTTGCTTTTCAAGTCTGGAGTATGTCTCGTAAACCAACTTCTGGTTCTGTGTATAAGCATTTGTACGACACGAGAAAAGTATTCAAATCAAAGTCAAGATGGTGTCAGAACAATCAAAATAAAATTAAAATGGACATCATAGCTGACAACCATAAATCCAAAGATTTTTCAAGGTTTTGGAAAAATATAAATAGATTGAATCCGAGGCCGGGCGTCCCCGTGAGCGTGGCGGGACAACATGAGCCGACTGCGATAGCAAACTTATTTGTGAAACATTTTAAATCTCCTCTTGGCTCCGTATCGCAGGCGGTCGATGCTGAGGGATGTCTGAAGGAGTTAAATGTCAGGTTCTCAGCAAAAGAGGTTGCTACTGTTATTAGAAGTATGGTTCGGGGCAAGTCACCAGGGCATGACTATCTCAGCATCGAGCACCTGCAGAATGCAGGAGTTCACCTACCTAGGGTGCTGTCAATGTTCTTCTCTCTCTGTCTAAGCCACGCTCATCTACCCAGTGACCTAATGAAAACTGTGGTTGTACCTATTGTGAAGGATAAGACTGGGGACACATCAGATCTCTCGAACTATAGGCCCATATCCCTTGCTACTGTCATTGCCAAGGTGCTGGACAGTTTGCTTGATAGGCTTAATTCAATTCAATTCATTTATTATATGAGAAAACTTTGATCCATAATGGTTAGTAACAACAGAAACTTATAACTATGTACTAACATAGTTATAAGTTTCTGTTGTTACTAACCATTATGGATCAAAGTTGCACAATATCAAAATACAAGAATAACAACACAATATTATAATAACTATAAAATAATAATAATTGAAACATTTCATTTTACCGCGCCAACAACAATGCTCACCCAAAGCGAGTGTATCGGACACTGATAATATTTACTAGCAATTATCTTCAGAATGTCATTGCTACCGCCGCGTACTCTGCCCAGCAGCGACGCCACTCGTTTGCGTCTTAATGCATAAAAGTCGTCTGTACGCGCTTCGGCAAACATCGTGGACGCACTGCAGAACCGCGGCAACCGCAACAACATCCTGAAGATATTATTATATTGTACCCGCAGAGCGCTGTATGCCCTTTGAGTATAATTAACCCACAGGCTGCTCGTGTATAGTGATTGGCAGTAGGCTTGGATTATGCTAACTTCACTTCAACTGAACAACGAGCAAACCTGCGAGCCAACATATTACCCCGAACAGCCAGCGCTCTGCGTTCACGTTCAATATCATCGTCGTCCTTCAGGTTGTCAGTGATAATATGCCCTAGATATTTAAAACTTTTTACTCTAGTAAGAGGAGAACCGTTGAGACAAATAGGCGGCAGCTCATGCAAGGTTCTGCCATCAGGGCCGAAAACCATACACTCGCTCTTGGTCGCATTGTATATGAGGCCATGACTCTCAGCATATCGCTCACAAACCCTCAGTAGGTTGCGAAGCGCCCCTATTTACGGGCTCAGCAGCACCATATCATCGGCATAGCTTATATTATTTACGGCCACGCCGTCAATGTGACAGCCAGCATGCATGCTGCTGAGCTCGCCAACCAGGTCATCTATGTACACATTAAAAAGAGTGGGTGAGGTAATTCCCCCCTGCCTCACACCGCATTCTAGTCTGTACTCCTCAGACAAGCAATTAGCCCATTTCACAACATTCAATTGATTGCCATACCAACATTTTAATAACTCCACTAGTTCTGTGGGTACATTTTGTTTACGAAGTTTATCCCACAGGACCTCATAAGAAACCAGATTGAATGCTTTGCTCAGGTCTAGGTAGCAAGCGTAAATAGGTGTCTTACGATCTAAATAATACCTAACTGTGTGCTTCAAGCAGAGAATAGCACTCTCAGTAGAAAGGCCAGGTTGGAAGCCGAATTGCGCGTGATGCAGATTTAATTTTTTCCTGATATGAGTATTGACTAGACTATCCAATACTTTAGTTAGGATCGTAGCAAGGGAGATGGGACAATAATTACTTTTATCACCAATATCTGCAGTTTTACATTTAACAATTGGTATGACTGTAGTTTTCATGAGGTCCCGGGGAAGATACTTATGACTAATACACAGCGAGAAACACATTGCCAATACTCTGGGCCACTGGGTTTCCGAAGACCTAAAAGACAGTCTGGATATTGAGCGTGAGCGCAGGGCGTTGGCTGTCCGCTGAAATATGTTGGCTCGTAGATTTGCAAAATGCACGACTGAAGTAAAGGCTACACTATTTACAGCGTACTGTCAGTCGTTCTATACATGCAGTCTGTGGGTCAACTACACGCAGAGGGCATACAGCGCTATGCGCGTACAATATAATAATGCGTTCCGGATGTTGATGGGGTTGCCGCGCTACTGCAGTGCTGCATGTTCGCAGAGGCGCGAATAGATGGCTTTCACGCCATCATGCGCAAGCGTTGCGCTTCCACCATGCGCAGGGTATGCGCCAGCCCCAACAACATCCTGAAAACTATAGCTGATAGGTGGGACAGCCCCATACTGGGACATTGGATACGCTTACATGCCACTGTGGCGTAGTAATTAATAGTTTCTGTTGTTTTTTCTGGTAGATTTAAGTACTAACACTAGTTTCTAAGTCGTGTGTATACTAATCAATTGGACTATCTGGGTCTGAATTAAAAGTTTTTTTTATTTTTTTATAACAACAAATATTAAAAAATAAATATTTTAGGGGGCTCCCATACAACAAACGTGATTTTTTTGCTCGTTTAGGCTCGATATTGATAACGGCAACATGGAGATGCTTGAAATATTCACAGAATATTTAGTAATATATTCACTTTAAAAATAAATAATTAAATTCAAATAAAACATATATTTATTTTTACCCTTAAATATTTGTTTTATTTTAATTCCCATACAACAAACGTAATTTTTTTGCCGTTTTTATAGATAATGGTACGGAACCCTTCGTGCGCGAGTCCGACTCGCAGTTGGCCGGTTTTTTATTTTCGATTATTCAACTCATTTTTGAGTAAATAGATAGTTGCTTCATAATTTGCAATAAATTACAAGCGTTGTGTCATGGCGGTTCTCTTTCTTTTGTATGCAGTCTGACAGTGACCGCGGTTTAGCTGTTGTCAGCGTCTTAACCTTGAAGATTAACCCGTGCGGCTGTTATTAATTTATACATATAGCCACGAGCCCCCGTAGAAGCTTTGATGTCGTGCTCAAATCAAAGCCAAAGAAAAAGTCACCATTTTCTTTGGCGGTTATCAAATACCCGTTGTCTAATACCTTTAGTTATGCGTTGCTTTTCATTAGCGAGTATGTAAAGGCTTTGAAAACTGAGACACACAGGGAAGATACGAGATAAACCTTGTAAGCCTTGACTAAGATTCTGCTCATGAACCAAATTAATTAGGATTAAAATTCTAATCATACTGGGACATGAATTGTTGTTGATGGATTTATGTAAGTACCTATCTGAACTAAGATCATTGAAAAAAAATGCAAATTGACAAAGAACTTTTCTATAAGAGATTTGTTCTTATGGAACAAATCTAACTAAGAGAGAATAATGATTAATGATTCTAATGATTATAATTCTGTAAATACATAAGTATTTGTTATGGTTGCGAATCATATTTTTATCAAGATACAACCTGCAAATTGCAAAAAAAAGTAAGAAAATTTTAATTTCCAGGACTACCACTGCGGATACATCTTAAATTGTCCAATTCAAATCACAACTGTCATAGATTGACAATTGCATGAAATGGCTATTGAATATACACGACATATGGTGTGTGTCAATATAATAAACAATTAATTTCTGTGATCGTACAATATAAACTACTGCTTTTACTGGATACTAAAGAGATTTAAGATTAAGTAAATAATTTAATGTGTACATCATGTCATGTGTCATCATGTTGTGTGTGTGTCATTTGTTGTGTGTGTGTGTGTGTTGTGTGTGTTTTGTGTGTGTGTGTATGTTTGTTGTGTGTGTGTGTGTGTTTTTTGTGTTGTGTGTGTGTGTTTTTGTGTGTGTTTATGTGTATTTTGTGTGTGTGTGTTTTGCTGGATACAATGGAAATGGTTTTTTTCAGGTTCAAGATTATTGTATAGTTTTTTCAATTACGCAGAAGCTGGATAAAAAAAAACTGTGTTATCAATAGAGGGATCACTGAATCGTCTTTCGGGAAAAATACCACAAATAAACAACAACAATAAATCAGGCCTTTTCCTTACAAATCATTTTTATTGTTTTCTTGCTTAGCAGGCAGTGAATGCCTCTTGGCTACCGGAAAAATCCATATTGTGAATGGGTTTCAATCCGTGAACTGACAGCCAGCTTTAGCTAAGACACCGTAGTAAAAAATATTGCGATCATTTTAGGTGACGGCTCATCGCAGGAATGTTAGTGGAATAATGTCACAATAGAAATACGGATAGTTAAAAATACGTTTGACTTACATTTGGTCTTCCGTAAAAATTCAATTGATTATTTTTTTGCCAGCGGCGTACAAATGTTATAGTTATAGCCTACTAAAGGCTATAACTATAACATTTGTACGCCGCTGGCAAAAAAATAATCAATTGAATTTAAGTATGAAAAACTTTTACTAAGGGCCCAACTCTATTATATTTTTAAAAATCTACTGTTTAGCGACATTTGGTCTTCCGTAAAAATTCAATTGATTATTTTTTATAGCCTTTAGTAGGCTATAACTATAACATTTGTACGCCGCTGGCAAAAAAATAATCAATTGAATTTTTACGGAAGACCAAATGTCGCTAAACAGTAGATTTTTAAAAATATAATAGAGTTGGGCCCTTAGTAAAAGTTTTTCATACTTAAATTAATAATTTATAATGTTTCTGAATTTAATTTTAATATTATTGTACTAGTACAATACAACATATGAAGTACATTAAATTTTACTGGGTAAACGCCCAGATAGGTTAGGCAGAAGTGTATCTGTAGTACACCCATATTTATGTTCAAGTCTCATGTGATAATAGCAGGTGAGCATTTTGTCATCAACCGGGTACAAATGAAGACTCTGCATGCTACAAAAAAAAAATTGTTTGCAAACCCCAATAACTAAAATATTAGATAATCTTTTTACTCATATATTTGAACCTTCAACGCTGTGTGAAGTAAATACATTAAGGGCTGATTAACAGTCAGTTAACGTTATCCGAGGAATGTATCGTGTTTGGTATCGATACCTAAACACGATAAATCAAAAGAAAACAGATTTTCCCCCAAAAAAAAAACTTAAATTTTTTTTGTTTTTTATTTTATCGTGTTTAGATGTCGATACCTATCACGTCGGCAGAGTTTCGCTAGCTAATTTAATTTGACCCTGTATTTTACGAAAACTGGACAAAAACTGTCAGATGCCAAATTTATTCCACTGATAAAAAATATCTTCAGCCGGTCTCTTCTTTAAGAATCTCATCGTAAAAACTTAGGTGAATTAGCTGTCAAAAGTGTCCATCCCTAGAATCAGGTGGAATGCTAGCTCCCTTCAAGCCCACCTCCAATATTACACACACATAATATAACATAACATCACGCCTGTAATCCCCGAGGGGTTAGGCAGAGGTGTAATAGTACCACCCACGTTTTGCCAGTTATGTTTAAGTCCCATGTAATAGGGGGCGAGCCTATTGCCATCAACCGTGCACAAATCCAGACTGGGCTGCTACTGAGAAATTCCTGATGGAAAAACCTAAAAATACTTTGCTAGACCCGGGAATCGACCATCGTACCTCGTCCTCAGCAGTAGCGCTTGCGAGCACTGGACCAAGGTGGCCGTACCTACCTAGTACCTAAAATTATATTATAAATATTAAAATCGGGTGACTCCCGCGCCGGCTCGTTCTTGGTGCAAAGGTTAGCCATTGCCATCCAACGTGGCAATGCAGATGCAACCTTTGCACCGGGAACAGTTAGCGGCGGGTTATTTGATTAAGTTTTTTGACGTGTTGTCTTATGTATGTGCGACTTATGCATTTAAATGTTGTGTTTTTATACAAAATATAATTATAAAGCTTATAAATATTACTTATGACATAATATTAATATTGTATTGAGGGTTTACAAATATAACAGGTCAATCATTGTGCATGAACTATCATGTCCAATGACAGCACAGGATATATATTTTTTTTTATATTATCTAGTTTCCTTAACCTTTTTAACTTAAAGAAAACTTTAAATTGTGAAGTTATGTCGGAAGAAGCTATTTTCGTCTTTTATTTCATCGTATTACGTCTGTCTTAACATAGAATTTCCTTTGAATACATTTTCCTTTTTAGAACGAGAATATTACCGCCTTTGTTGTTCTTTACGTAACAAAATAGAACAAAAATAATAAAGAACTAAGTCATGAATGGATTAATCACAAAGAAAAACGTAGGTATTTGGTTGTTTAAGTCTATTACTATTTCTTATTAGGTAACGTAATGGAATTGTAGAGCTGGAAAAAAAATTGCAGTACTCATTTTTAATTTTTCATCTGGTTTGACTAAAAAATTACCTGGAATTAAATTGAAACCTATAACTTTTTTTTTCATCTCAGCAGCATACAATTACCTTACATTTTTTTTTTCATTCATACCTTTTGTGGCCCAACATTCTGATCCATAAAAGACAGCCTTCAGATGTTTACCTATATTTTTCTACAGGCAAGCAAATGTCTTTCATTCAAATCAACCCTTTGAACAGTACCTAAACCACAACGCCAACACATGTCCTACTTCAACAATAACCCCAATCCTTCCACGTATAGGTCCTTACTTATACGTGGAAGGATTGGGCCTATGTCTACCGTTTCTACAGATATAGTCTGCCCACTGCTATTTGTTTCATGTGTACTTATATTGACCGATCAGGATGGCAACCAACCGTTTAACCTTTTAAGTTAAAGTTCACGAGCACATTCGTAAGAAGCTGGCAGTATCATCACAACGGTAAAGTTTTCCCATTGTTTGTTTGGTTTATAGGTATTTTCGTGTTTATATGTATTTATTTGGTCTTATATTTATGTATAATTAGGTATATATATATATACTATATTTAAAGTTTTTAATAGGTATATGTATGCATATCCTTATATTTAAATAAATATTGATTTCACAATTTCTGTTATTGCACCTACCACTGGTTGTCTCTGCATCACCCAAAGGTTGACTGGCAGAAAATGCCTATGGCATTAAGTCCGCCTCTGTACATTTTTTTTGTGCTTAAAGTATTAAATAAATAATAAGAAGAGATCGGGTAGAAATGGAGTTTATTTCGTTCTTGCAGAGCTTTGAGTACAAGGTTTGATATTTAATTCGTCTATCAGTAGTTCAGTACGTACGTACATACATACTGTATATGGGCAGACTCGCGCTACGATGTTCCTTGCAGTCATTTTAACCGTTTAAAAGACAGTCGTCAGGGTCAAGAACCGTTATAGGATCACATCATTGACCCTTTTACCCAGGAACGTGTAGAGGTATCAAGTTGAAATTAATACTAAATACGTCGGTCTACGATCCCTTAGTGCTCTAAAGAAATCAAGCTTCTAAGTCAACGCAATAAAAAATTACGGCCATTTATGCGACATATTTTATACTCGAAATAAATCAAAATCTATAGGGTACTTCCCATTGACCTAATCATGTTTGGCAAGAAGCAAGGTGTCACAGCACGAGTAAAGGAAAATGTTCAAAAATCGTTCATTTGTAGCTGGTGATCGTAAAATCAAATCACATTGGAATTTTAAGTTACCTATTAACCAATCGTATTTTAAATTTCAGTCAACAAAACCGGCTAAGTGCGTCTCAGACCACGCACAATGAAGGGTTCCGTAGTAGGATCAATCTATCCCAAAAACAAACTTAACATTGTAGTTGAAAAACATGCTCTCCCATACATCGATATACGCTATGGTCAATTCTCCAACTGCAAATTTAAGTTGGTCGACTATAGATTTTTTTTTTTTAGGAATATTTATACTTTTACGATGTTTGTAAATATGTGAGCACCATGTATCTATCTCATAATTTATTATCTTACGTTGCTTTATTTTTTTTATCTGTGGTGGTACCTACCTATAGTAATTTTATTCTAGATGCAGGTCTTCACTAATTATGTTAAAAAAAATATTGTTAAGCTTTTTAAAAGAGTAACGGTGGAGTTTCTTGCCCATTCTTCTCCATACGAAACTACCTTTTGGAAGGAGCGACTAGAATCAATTCTATCTTTTTGTAAACTTTGACGTTCAAAAGTGCCTCATACCCTATTTGAATTAAATAATTTGACTTTGACTAAATCCGGCCGGTTATGTTGTAGCATGCACCACTTCACTTTTTGTGCAGGAAATTATCTGAAAAATAGTAAAATTATTCGCGCAGAATTAGAATCAGCAATACAACTAACTGTCTTCGTAGAATCCTATTAGATGACATTTCATGAAATAGTCATTCAATACGATTCTACGAACTTAGAGAGTTGTAATGCTGATTCGAATGATAATAATTCTGTAAAGCCATATTTGTTACGTCCGCGAATCATATTTAGATCAACATACAACTTGTTACTGACAAGCAAATTGCAAAAAACGTAAGAAAATTTGAATTTCGCGGGCTACCTTAGCGCATCCCCCTTAACTTACTTATAACCTTTTAAAAACCGGCCCAGTGCGAGTCGGACTCACGCACGAAGGGTTCCGTACCATTATCTATAAAAACGGCAAAAAAAACACGTTTTTTGTATGGGAGGCCCAGTTAAATATTTGTTTTATTTTAATTTAATTATTTATTTTTAAAGTGAATATATAACTAAATATTCTGTGAATATTTTAAGCGTCTACCTGTTGCCGTTATCAATATAGAGTAAAAAGGAGCAAAAAAATCACGTTTGTTGTATGGGAGCCCTCTAAAATACTTATTTTATTCTGTTTTTTTGTATTTGTTGTTATAGCGGCAATAGAAATACATCATCTGTAAAAATTTCAACTGTCTAACTATCACGGTTCATGAGATACAGCCTGATGACAGACGGACAGACAGACAGACAAGCATACAGACAGACAGACGGCGGAGCCTTAGTATTAGGGTTCCCGTTTTACCGTTTGGATACGGAACTCTAAAAATTAGTCTTATGTAACACCATTCCACCAATCGCATGAAAGTAACAAAACTATCAATGACTCACTCTCAACATTTTCGTCAAAAACAACAATTGTTGACAAATATTAAGTCTCATAGTCATGAGTCACGCTATACAGACAAGACGGATCCGGTTTAAGACTATCCCTCCTACTTTCTTGGTAGAAAGTTGACCTGTCTCGTTACCATTACAGCCATACAACTTTCAACTCTATTTGTTGCTCAACAAATCCGAAATTCCTTTGAAACGAAAAGAAAAGTGACGTATTAATCATCAGCAATATCCACAAGTAATTTGGGACTTTTTCTTTAAAGAAATAAAGTTGGAATTGCCTTGGTGTTGATAAGGATCAGTATTCATCATCAGTGTGTAATATTTTGTAATAATATGAATGTATGTTTTTCGGTTAGTAGTGCCGAATTAATGTGATTGCTCCGGGTATTAGGTTCGATAAAGGTTGTTGACATTGTTATGGTTAAGTAGATTTGCAATGCTAATTAGCTTATGCATAATCAGCCTATAATGTTCCCCCCACTGCTGGAACACAGGCCTCCTCTCTGTGAGAGGGAGTGGGCCGTAATCCACCACGCAAGCCCAGTGCGGGTTGGTAGATGTCACATGTCTTCGAATGTTTCTAGGACATGACGATGTTTTCCTTTATCGTTTTGAGAGCAGTGGTGATGAAATAATTTCACAAAGAAAAGCGCCTGTTAAAGTTCGAACCTACGACTCCCACTGGGCCACTACTGCTAATTGCTAAAGGATAAATAATGAGTATTGTAATATAGATAAAAACTTTTAAACAAAAAAAAAACACCCGGCTTCCAATAAAAACACTAAAAAGCGAAAAATTACTTTAAATTCCGAAGTCGGTGTCTTTTCGAATAGCTCAAATATCGAAAAGCTTTTTGTACTTATGTAAAATTAATAATAATGAGATTTTTTTTTTTTTAATTTTCACACAAACTTAATATTAAAGCTCTCTCGTTCTTTCAATTCGCCTACTCCTTGCTCTTTTCACTTTAATTTCATTAATGTGATGTTATGAATATGATCCATGACCACGGCAAATGACCTCTGCGCAAAGACGCTCTTTAAGTACGGGTTGCTCCAAGATGCTATTTTAGAAAATTGTAAATAAATAAATCAATAAATAATAACATTTAAGGCAGAGATTTCTTGAAAATGATCAAAAAGGTTTTTTAAAGCACTGTATCTCTTAAACCGTAGATATTTTTTCCAAAACAAAAACGTTAGAAGTTTTTTGTGCATACAGTGATGGAAAACTAAATAAAACATAAATAAACATAATTGAATACATCAAAAAAATCCTCAAAGACAATTTTTAATTATTTTTAAAAGCAGTTTATCCCTTCGTTAACAGTTATAATTATAATTAAAAATATACCATAAAATTGCAAATGCCAAACTGCATCCGGTGAGTCATTAATTTTTATTAATTAGTTAATATCTAATTTTATACGATTTTATTTGCATTTTTACGCCATGCGTTGTGTCATCGCGCATCTCTTTCTGACAGTGACAGTGGTTTAGCTGTTGTCAGTCCCTTAATTAAATTAAAATATCGTCATAAAACGTAACGGCGAAACTGTAAACGTGTGTTAAATTAATGTCGCCATTAAAGCGGCACGCTATAGAATTCAAAGTTATAAATACTTGTACACTAAGAGAGGAAGTATTCAGCATTAGTTTATACGTTTCCTTATTCCCCAGTCCTAACGGAATAAACCACAGGCGGAGTTACGTCGCCGGCAAGACATTCGCCTCGACACTTGTTATAGACTACGTCATAGTAGGTAGGTATTAGTAGTTGTTATGTCCTCTAGAAGTTGCACTCCGGGGATCACGGAAGTCGCACAAGATCCCATGATCCCCGGTGCAAGTGTGGGAAGGGAACACCGGGGTGGGGTAAACTTAACCAACTCTGGTGACATCATTTTGAATATTTATGACTTTCCCGTCGCAAAAGTAGGTGAAGTTATTAAGTACGATGTAAGACGAAGTAATAAAATAATATGTGGAACTACCTCATTGGTCTAGTGGTTGCAAGCGCTACTGTTGAGCATGAAGTCCTGGGTTCGATGCCCAGGTCGGGCAAAGTGTTATTGGGATTTTCCATTAGGATTTTCTCAGTAGCAGCCCGGAGTCTAGATTTGTGCCCAGTTGATAGCAATAGGCTCGCCCCCTGTTACATGGTACTTAAACATAACTGGCGAATTTTGGGTGTACTATAGGTACACCTCTCTCTGCCTACACCTTCGGAGATTACAGGCGTGATGTTATGTAACTTAAAAGTATAGCTTTTATGTAGACTATTTTGCAAATCATCAATGGCCTAGCAGGACATGAGCCAGGCGAAAACGAACGCGGCTAAGATGATGATCAATGAAAATTATAAATTAAAATTAATACTAGGTGTATTAATTTTCAGCCCAGTAAGCTAGGTACATAAAAATGTCATCGACAAGATAGAAGAAGATGATCCATAGCTGTTCATAGAAGCTAATAAATAATGATGCAAAGTTTTGTTTTGGCGCCATCGGAAACGGAAAGTATGTATCAAACGATGCCTCAGTAACTGTGCACCGCTTCGTAAAAGTTACATTACATAACTGAAACTACGTTCCAATTTTAAACGACGACGGATGTTCAGGTTTATTAATTCTTCGGGGAAATGGCATTTGTCATACAAGAGTTTAAATGGTATATCAAGTCACTGCTTCATAACCTGGTATTTTTATAATAATACTAGCTGCGCCCCGCGGTTTCACTCGCGTAAGTCTCGATCCCGTGGGAATATCGGGATAAAAAGTAGCCTAGGTCTTAATCCAGGGTGTCAGCTACCTCCATATAAAAAAATACTCCATATAAATTTTATCAAAATTGGTATAGCCGTTTGAGCGTGAAGAAGTAACAAACATACACACACACACAAACTTTCGCCTTTATAACATTAGTGTGATGTGATATTTTCTCCCATATCATACACGGTTTTGATCTCACAAAATCACTAACATATCCGCTATAATAGACAATAATTATAGTGATGTCAAAAAATTCAAACACTGGCAAATGCATATGAAACATGCATGCATGTGCATTTCAAAACTATCAAATAAATCCTTACATCGAAATTATTTAATTATTAAAGGTGATTTTTTTATTCTTAAGAGCTGTAACTC
Organism: Tiliacea citrago; assembly: GCA_963921375.1. NCBI lineage: Eukaryota > Metazoa > Arthropoda > Insecta > Lepidoptera > Noctuidae > Tiliacea > Tiliacea citrago. The sequence goes on from OY992802.1 coordinate 3,552,580, forward strand.
TATCCATTCGGAACTGCAAATAAATTAGAACTACAGACAGACAGACCACTGAACTAGTACAGCTGTTTTCTCCTTGATTGCCTCGCGATGGCTTCGGTTTTGCGGCAGTCCGTTTCATACGAAGACATGCTATTCAGAAGACGTACTATCTAGCCAACCAGAATATGTATGCTGCCAGTTCCTTTGCGGTGCCATTTCATGTGGATGCAAATGGAATGAAGATTGGAGTCGGTATTGCTTTGAAAGGGTAACTGAGCGAAGCTTTTCCTATAGTAAAGATATAATAGGTAACTATATGATTATTTGAAGCATTAACAATGTTATAACCATAAAAGATATAGGCCGCAATAGGTGACATGACGTAAATCTCGTTTGTCTAGTTTCCAAAGTCTTCAGAAAGATTCTCCCTGCAGTATTGTATCTCCTTCTCCCTTTAAAAAAGCTTGTTGTTTGTAAAATTTCTACATTTATATCTGTAATTCGTATGGTGTACATAATAATGAATGTTCTATTATATTCTATTCTCCATTAGGTAGGCGATTTTTTACATTGAATATCGTACGCAGTATGTCTAGATAACCAGTGTTATCGAATCCATAAAATCCGAATACTAAGAAGACGAAGAATACTTCAAAATATAATATAATCTATAGCGTTCTTATGCCCGGATAAGAACGCTTATTATAGATGATATAATTTTCAAACGTGGCGAGGCGTGAATGCCGAAAGCCGTTCGCACGTGCAACAGTTTGTGGATTCCCCATCGTTCCCCATTGAAACGTAGTGTTCCACTTTCGGTTATGTAATGTAACTTTTACGAAGCGGTGGACAGTTCCTGAGACCTCGTTTAATACAATTTAATGCTGCGTACTTTCCGTTTCCGATGGTGCCTTGACAAAGCTGTCCCGTCTGAATTTTTTCTGGAGTCTGCTTTTAAACGAAATCATGACATGTTGCTAAAGTTCATAAGATACCCGGAAAATAAGTGTTATATTTAGCTCCTCACTCCGATATAACTACAGTAGAAGATAAGTAGTATGGAACCAAAGAATATTCTAGTATATTCCTGCCGTACTTATTTCATAAAATTCCTCAGCCTAGACCCATTCAACACGTAGAAAATGCTATTCAAATAAAGATTGTCTACCGGCTTGCCCGAGAATCAAAAGTTCGAAGACATGTGACATCTATGAACCAGCACTGGGTCCACGTGGTGGAATGCGGCCCACTCTCACAGAGAGGAAGCCTATGCCCCAGCAGTCGGAACATTCTAGGATGATTATGTTACCTAACTACAGCTACAAAAATCTCCGAAGGAAAACCCATATCAACATAAATTGGCACACAACCATAATACTGTTTGGCTACCAAGGTCGAGACTGACAATTGGTCATTACAAAACGATCAAGCAATATTGAAGAGAATTCCTGATGCTATCCATGAACTGAATGTTGAAAGCGCACCAGGATACAACCACTGGAGTGTGCGGAGAAATAGTGTGGAGACGGCTTCTTATGAAAACAATATGGTCGAATTGATGTACCTAGAACTATCTTCTGCCCGGGATTCCATCTGCGTGGAAGCCATACATACTCGTAATATACCATAAAGACATTTTATGGCACTCGGCAATAGTGTAGTTTTCTATCAGTGAAAGAATTTTAGAAATCGGATTAGTAGTTTCAGAGATTACCACCTACATTCAAACTAACAAACTTTACCTATTTATAATATTATTAGCTTTTGCCCGCGGCTTCGCCAGCGTGAAGGGCGCAAATTATCCCACAGGAACACAGTACCGGGATAAAAAGAATCAGATGTACTAACCCAAGTCATGGTTTACCCATGCGCTAAATTTCATACAAATCCGTTCAACCGTTTTAGCGTGAAAGCGTAACAAACAAATAAACAAAGAAACACCCTTTACATTTATAATAATACATAATAATATTAAGTAAGGATTAGTCTATAAGTGTGATAATTATTCTAAGTGATTTCGTGGAAACAAAAGTTACACTAACGTAACTTTTGTTTCCACAAAATCACGAAAGTTACTAGTTTTATTAAAATGTCCATAATGTGGTATTGATATTAACTAGGTTATTTTGGTTCATTGATTGTGATCTTTAAACAGTCCGAGTGCCAAATTAAAGCAATACTCACATTTATTTAATACTTTTGGGACACTGAATGAGACTCAATAGAAGTTTTATTCTTATGACGTCTATGGGCGTTTAGTATCCCGAAAAATGTTAATCACTGGTTCATCATTCAGGCAGTTTACTGCGAGTGAATAGCAAGGGATTCAAAAAAGTGGAAAAACTTGAGTGAAGTTTAATTTCGTAATTTATTGATCTGGAAGTTAAAAGTTTATCCAGCCCTGCAGATAAAACGGACGAATAAAAATGTTCGACATTATTTTCTTTGTGTGCTGTGTGGTGCCGGACGTAAAGAATAGCACCACCCTATTTCTACTTACTTACTTACCCTATTTCTTCCCGTGGGTATCGTAAAAGGCGACTAAGGGACTTACTAGAGAATGGGCACCAGCATTCTCTATGCATTTTAACACCATACTGCGATCGCCAACTCGCCTGCCAAGCGTGGAATTTATGGCAACCCCCCGCCCTCCTTTTGGGGGAAGCTTATGTCCGGCAGTGGACGTCTTAAGGGTGAAATGATGATGATGATGATTATTTTCTTTAGACTTTTTTGTCAACCGTTAAACTGATATTTAATAAATTAATTGTTTTCCAACAAGTGTAATTCTTCAGTATGATAAAAAAAAACCTCTTAATAAAAGCGCACTCCATACTTATCAACTCACGAAAATATTCGCTGGGATATCCCACGTTACGCTAACTTCATTCAAACTCCGGTTTGCGGGTTCGTTACGAGCATAACTTATCAAAAATCAACCTTAACACACTCAATTATGGCTCAACATCGTTTGACGTTAAAATTTTGTTCGGTGGTCACCTTAAGTTTGCTAAAACATACGAAAGTTTTTGTAATATAGACTTTATGGCTATAAAGATTAGATTGAAAATTGATTATGTAATTGAGTATAAGCGAGCGAAAGATAAAGTTTTGTTCAGGCGGAAAAGTTTTGGTTGCTAGCAGAATAAGACTCAATATAAATTACAATACGAGTGCGTGTTTTCGTAAATATTCTAAAACTTTATCTTGGAATATGGACGAGCTAAATTTTACAGGAGAATATTCTGTGAGAAAAATAAAAAACTACAAACAGAACACTAGCAATACGTTGACAACGGACACTCCTTTTCTACATGCAAGTTGTATTAGACTAGAGGTACTCAAGAATAAGTAAACACTTAGAATACTTATTTAAACAAATACATTCATTTGTGGATCTTATAAAGAGCTGCAGGTAGGATAAATTATATTTATTTCTGTACATGTGTTTTAACAAACGGGTATCGTGTTACCCAGAAACTGTGTTGTGGAAGTCAGATAGGCAGTCGCTCCATGCAAAATTCTGGTATTTAGCTGCATCCGGTTAGATTGGAAGCCGATCTCAACATAGTTGGGAAAAGTCTAGGCAGATTGATTGACATTAGTTTTAAAAATCACTTTTAGGCGTCAAAATAATAATTTAAAAACTAGATGAGGTTAATATTTTCTATCCGACTACTCTGAGAAAAAAGACCGAAACAAACTCAAGATGTCACAGTCTCTTCTAAAGTCCAGACATTATGTTAGTCAGATCATATGAGGACCATGCAGATTAGTGATGTAATTTGGATGATAAAATACGGGTGGACGTATTTGGTAACGTTAATCCATAAACACAGAATTCTGACCAAATGTTTACCTTTAGAGTCCATCATACACAATTCTGCGTTCTCCCCTGACGGGAGTGTGCAAGAGGAATTCCCTGAAAAGGCTGTAAATATTTTGTTAAGTCAGAAGAAGCAGAATCACTGCAAATTTCTCTAAATCGTGTCTGTCGATATTCTACAAACGATGCGATGACGATTATCGCAGGCAACTAAAAGCAGCACAGTCTGAACAAAAACTTTCCGAGGTTTATGCAATTCTTATGTTTTGTTATTATATAAGGTTGTTTGGCGTTAACCAAGCCACTCTCGTCTGCATCGCTCAGTGCATTGAACGCAATTTAGATATTTGGATCAATAAGTTCTGTGTATAAGTTAGTCTTCAGGTAAGTTTTCGATTTTTAGTTTTGTTATCTAATTTTAGTGATTAATTATTATCGTCATTCATTAGGGAATCAAATTAATTTATACAGCAGTTTTGGTGTACAAATTGTTATTTTTTTCAACTTGATAACAATCGTCCACCGCTCTCCACCAGGTTAGATCGAGGTCCTGTGTTCCTATTTACAAAAAAAAAATATGTTGACGCAAATAAAATTCTAAATGAATTTAAAGTAGACGTAACATTTAAAAATGTTGACATAAAAGACACTTATCTTATCAATAAAGATACTGTCTTTCTTATAGCAGCACAAATCAGTGAACTATCTCTGTAAGGACAGTGAAAGTAGTTCATGTAACCATTGTTAACGAAGAAGAGATTGTTAACTCAATATTCATACCTTTAAGAGGAATAATCTATTGTTTCAAAGCGGTAACTTAAAGGTATTTTATAACTTCATTACAAACTAAAGCTAGAATAATAAAAAGATTATCTTAGCTTCATTATTGCAGTCTATGTTAATGGATTGATATTAAAATCGCTGTTATCTTTGTCATCAAGACGATCATCCCTTTGTCTTCATCTGATTAATTATATGCAAAATTCAGATTAAAATCAAAATCCAATTAGCATTGTGTGCACGACCTACTGGTAGTTGTTCCAAGTCTGGGTGTTTTTTTGCATGTGAGCTTTGTGATATAGGAAAAATTTAAATATCGGCCAACGTTTTGTCAAAACAAAATCCGGTGCTTCAATTTTAATTGACCTACTTCGATTTCTGCTAACCCCAAAAGATGAGTCAAACTAGAAAGTTATCCTGCGTCACTCACTCGTATTGTGGGTCAAGAACATGGATGTATAATGCAACACGGTCGTGTGACATAACCGTGTCATAAGCTACTTGAATTTGAATTTTAGGTTTATTTGTTTCTAGAAATTGTTCATTTGAATACAATGATAAATAACAGTAGCCATTGGTGGTTAGGCCAAACAACAGTTATTGCGATAGTTAAAAATCTAGGTGTAGACGGATGTAACTAAATTCATGTTTCTTTTACCATCATAAACAATAGTTCACTGTACCGTCTGTTTTTCCTCGCATCATTATCAGCTTTTAGCCCGCCTGAATATTATTTTTATTATGGTACTAGCATTTCCCGTCTTTTCGCTAGCATGGACGTTGGAAATTATCCCACGGGACGTACTACCGGGACAAAAAGTTTCCTATGTCCTATCCCAAGACATGGTCTACTTGTGAGCCGAATCATCCAAATCCTATAATAGACAAACAGACAGATCGACAGTCAGACAGAAAGAATTACTTTTGCATTTATAATATTAGCATGGATATCAGTATCTATCCTAAAAGATCAACAGTGTAGATATAAAAAAGATCTCAAATTAATCTATTTCAATATTCCAAGATTTTTCCTTTGAGCTTTTAGTTATTTTAACTTGACAACAGTAACCAAACCAAGTAAATAAACTTTCTTTCTACTATTTTTATTCGAAGCTCGTGTTTCTACTGTCGCAATGTTTTCTATTTGATTTTAGTGGATGTCTTAACAACAGTAACTGTTTATAGAATTTCCTTTTCATGAATTTTATTATTTTTAAGATTAGTTTTGTCTACAATAGTAACGTTTTCTATTGTTTTGTCTTTATTAAAGCTATTTTTAACTTTAACGTCTCCAGTAAATGATTATAGAATTTCTTTTTCACGAATTTATTATCTTTGAGAGTAGTTTTGTCTACTAGTAGCATCTTCCATTGTTTTTATTATTATTAAAGCTATTTTCGACTTTTACCTCTCCAGTATTCTGATTTAACAATTGTTTTTTCTCAAATGTTCATTGTTTTACATAATACTTTTTTTGTTTTTGTTTTTTTTTACTTAAAAACAGTTGGAACGAAGTTTCTTATTGCACATTATACTCCTGTACATTTGATGAGAACTAGACCGAAAAAAGTGTAACATTTTGGGCCAGTCATTTTTATGAATGAATTTTGATTTTGTTATTTTATTATTTATTAATAATGTTTTAAAATAATTATTTATAAAAAAATAAAAAATATTATAAATTATTATAATTTTGACCGTCACGACGTTTTTTTTTTTAACGTTCTTCATCTGAGAGCAGTGGTGGTCCAGTGGTAAATGGCCCCGACTCACGAGTTGTTATGGGTTCGAACCCAGGCAGGCGCTTTACTTTGTGTAAATAATTTCATCAGCACTAAAAGAAAGAAATAAAAATGAATTTATTGGTATTACAGCAAAAAAAAACCTTATAATATAAAAACAGAAAACAATTATAATGCCGAAAGGGCCTCAGCTCAGCACATGTGCACTGCTCTCAAAACGGTGAAGGAAAACATCGTGAGGAAACCGGCATGTCCTAGAACTAAAAGGTCGAAGAAATGTGACATATACCAACCCACACTGGGCCCGCGTGGTTACAGCCCACTCCCTCTCGAAGAGAGGAGGCCTGAGTCTTAGCAGTGGGAACATTATATAGGCTGATTATGCAGTTATTCATTTATTTAATTGTGCTTGTTATTAATACATGCATGCATAATATACAGAAAAAGGAACTTCGTTCCAACCAGGTGTCCCACGACATTACTCAACTTAAAAAAATAAATAAATAGCAAATCAAGTTGTTACCTATGTCTCAAAAGAAATATAGGTACCATATCAATTCATACGCTACCAACATCTCTGACCCTGCAACTTTAACATGCTGGTCACATAGTAGCAGTGGAGTACGCACTGTAAGTTTTTTGTTTCGCATCGAGTCCATATGATTAAGTTTTTATAGTTACACTTCGAGACCCTAATTTGGGTCAACGTGGCCGGAATTACGATGGAAATGGAAACATATGGCGGTGGCGAATTCTAAATGGTGCGTTTGTTCTACTTTAATTATTATTATTGGCAAAGTTTTGATGTGTCTTATTTGTACATCTTTTGATTTCGATAACCACCATATTTTATTCTACTTCTTGATTATGGGCGTTCTTGATGTTGATCTCCCGTTGATTTGTACAGTCTCCATGTTTCAGTATCATTTAGTATTTGTGATCCCTTTTAAAGAGTCATTAGACTTATTCGAGGCATATTTTACGCAGTTAGGTCATTCTTTTATGTAATTTTTATGTGTCACCTTTTATATTCAGGATGAGTATGAGCATTGAGACTTGGTTTGTAACTAAGAGTACTATATTATATATGTTGTTATAATGTACGTCAGAAAACATTGCGTGTCTGGAATTATAATCACACTATCACACTTCACACTAATATTATAAAGGCGAAAGTTTGTGAGTGTGTGTGTATGTTTGTTACTTTTTCACGCTCATACGGCTGGACCAATCTTGATAAAATTTTGTATGGAGGTAGCTGACACCTTGGAATAAGACATAGGCTACTTTTATCCCGATATTCCCACGGGATCGAGACTTACGCGGGTGAAACCGCGGGGCGCAGCTAGTTACTCAATAAAACGGACTAGAAATAAAGAATAAAACAGTCAATTAATATGATGTAGTAGACCGCACAATAATAACGAAGTAAGCCACTTTTACCACTTAAATAATTTTTCCAGTTTTCCTTTTGATTATATAGTCTGTCTAAAATTTTAAACTACACGGTCTGAATGGCAAAATTATCGAATTATGTAATTTCTCCTTCAGTGCCAATATCTTGCCTATTACAGGGCCTAAAAGGGCCTCTCTGTACTTAGTGTAAGCCTATTAAATAATATATTACACTGTTCTACGCCTACTGTAGAGAATTACTACAAAATTAAATTTACCTGACATGCTAATAATGTATTAGCATGTCAGGTTAATTTAATTTTTTCATTCAATTTGTTGCTCACTCGATATAAACAAATCAAGATATCTGTCAACAGTAGACAATTTAATATCATCTTGTTTGACAGTAACTATGTTATTATGTGCTTTCAAAATACCAAGACTATAAAATTACAGCCTAATTTTCCAAAGAAATGTACCATCATTACTTCGTAACTTTTTTTTACTTTAATACGGCGACCGTTCTTTCCCGCCAGCGCGGGCGCAGTGTACCGTCGCACTTCGTGTATCTCGCTCGCTCTTACCATGTGTTTTGAACGGAACGTGTTCCACTTACAAACTGTGTCTTTACCGTGTTGAGTTTCGCTATGTGAAAATTGTTTAGTGTGTTGCAAAGTAAGCACTGTGTTTTTGTGTTCTTCGTTTTTATTATTTTTGCTTATTGGAGTGTGAAATCCTAGATTAGTTCTCTTTTCGGTGATGCTTCTTCTACAGATTAGAATTAGGGTCATTTCTGACTTGCTGTGCATTGCTATTCTCTCAAACCATTTATTTACACTCAAAGTAGGTACTGAGTTTACTCAATAGATGACTTTCAAGTGTCCATTCCAGAATTATCTTACAATCTCACAGAATCCTCATACTTGCACAAGTATCTACCATTCGTGCTAGTAAAAACTGCTTGCACTATTTTCACTTACAATTCATCAATACAAAGTAATGCGAAACTAATTTCTTGCGCAACTTTCTTAAAATCATCGGTCATTGTTCCGTAAGTGTTCGAAACATTTACTTACTGCTTACTGTCATTAATGTTGTAGTCTTCCTTTCTTAGATTTATTTTCTCCTTATAAATTATGCTAGTTTTGTTCTCGGGTTTGCTTCTAACCATTCCAGCAAAGTTCCTTTTCACCTTTTCTTCGTGTCTTGCTTTGCTTTCTGCATGGTCAGTAGGCATTTTGATTATTTGGTTCTATAGTATGGAACATTGCATAACAATGTTAGGTTGCCTTACCAGTTCATTTCAGTTTTCATTATCAAAACAAACTACACTTTAGTGTCATATTAATATACAAAAAGACAATTTCCCGCACGACTTGCTCAAAATAAGCCGCTTTCTTCAAATTCAGTACAGCCGCTATGTCACGTACGCTATTGCAGTTGACTTCGAGGCCTCATAACTGGACCAAAGAAATTTAATTAACATATTATGGTTCCATTGGGTCAGTGACTTTGTCCAGCTTCTGGATGTACATCAATGGACTGCATTCGTAGTAAGCACAGCTTCAGACAGCTATCAGATCTTAGGCTTGTAAAGGGTGTCATTAAGGGTGTCATTTGAGTAAGAAATCATAACGGCTAACTTACCTGTCATAACTTTGTACGATAAAAGATTGTGTTAATCCTTTACGTTTACGTAGGTGAATAAATAGTTATGCATTTGACTCAGATCTGACCTGATTTTGAGAGACGATGCATTTACAATCTATCAGCGCATATTATATATGGAACCGATAACGAAATCTTTAAAAGTACCTTAGTTTAAACAAATCACATCGAAGTTTTTGTTCTCAACGTCCACCCTGAACAAAACATCATCCCTCTAATTCCCTGAATTAAAGTAACTTGTCCCTACATCGAACTAATAACTCTAGATGAAGTTCACACTAGTTCGACCACGAACAGGAGTTAGAACAAGTTCTAAACTAGTAAGTGTACTGTCGTGTTATACTTAACTAATACAGAGTAGAAAGTATACTGCTAAGTACGACGACTCTGTAAAAGTAGAAAACCGATAAACTATATCTGTTCCGAGGTTTCGATATTAACTAAACTCCGGCTGAAGAGAGATGTGTTCCTAACAACTGTCAGCTGAACAAAAGAAAACGCGTTTTACAAATTTGAACTTTATTAGTTCCTAATTGTGTTCATCTGAAGGGTGTCAGGGACGCATTCTCTCGGTGGCCGGAATATAGTAGTAGAATTAGTCTAAACTAAAGCTATCCTGATTCGTCTCATTACAAAATAAGTTCCAACTTTTATCTACCTTTCAGCCCGTTTTCGTATTTCGAATCTTATTCCGACAGACATAAAGTTCTTAATACAAAATTGACAACTTAATCAGGCTTAAAATCAAATTTTGTACTCAGAAGTAAACCGCTGTGGGAATAAAGTTCATAATTCAAAAAAAATGGCTCGACGGTTTACAGCTATGTCTAAAGATAAATTTTGTTATCGTTTGAGACGGTGAAGGTAAATATCGTGAAGAAACCGACATGTCCTAGAATCAAACATTCGAAGACATGTGACACCCACCAACCCACACTCTCCGTGGTGGATCGACCCACTCTCTCTCACAAAGAGGAGGACTGTGTCGCAGCAGTGGGAACGTTATAAGCTGATTTTATCTAGGCTTGGCTTGTTACAAAAAAACCAGCCTGCTACTACAAGATAAAAAATGATGATACCATGCAGTCTAAATCAAATTTAGAACGCAAGCTCCACCCCTCTCTCCCCGCCACTTCTTTATGTGCTAAACGCTAATACATCAGTAATAAAGTTGAATATCACGTGCGCTCTTTGATGGTGTTTGAGCACGAAACTAAATAGCGTAAGTCTGAATTCTTATTTCGTTTATAACTAAAGTAATAATTGATGTAGAGAAAAATATCTAGTGGCTGGATAATAAACTATATTTTCTTGCTGTGAATATTTATTTTAGACATAAAAGCTAAACAATCTTGTTTGTTTTTTTATAAATTATCCTTAAAACAGATATGATTTTCGAATAAAATTTTTATTAAGAGAAATATTACAATTACGTAACTGTCTTCAACGTGGAAAGAAAAGATCCAATAAATCATATCCTAAAGTTTAATTTTGCTTGTATGTGTGTGTTTCAGAATATTCATGCAAATTAACATAAAACTAGGGAGCCAGGGGGCCGATCGCGCTATTTCTCAACGTAATTACCGTTCGAACGGAACTTTTTTGGTTTTGGTTTAGCTGATGTAAGAAACGGTATCGTGCTATTTTTACTGAGCGACATACACCCAATACTGAAAGTTCGATGATCGTTCCTCCAACGTAACTTCCAAAGTAAAGCTAAATCGTTTCCGTTGAAATGATTAACGCGATACGAAATGTGTCTAACGTAACGTTTTTGGTTGTGGTTTAGTTTTGGTATTAACGTTCAAAATTAGCGCGATCGGCCCCCTGATCCTCTTATCGTTATCAATTTCTTATAATTGGTATGTAATTTTCGGACAAAATTGTAATAAATTGCATAGCATAGCACAATCGATCACTGTTCCTACTGCTGGGACGCAGGCCTCCATTTTGTTAGATATTTATTAAATCATCATTCTCCTGCCCTTAGTAGTTTATGAAATTAATTGAATAAAAAAAAATATTAATAAGTACAAACAAAATGGAAAATATATAAATTTTTATCCATAATGTTGACGTTATATTTTACTAATAAGCACACCCGCGTTTTTAAAACAAATTCAAACTTTTTCCTAGAAATGTTAGACGTGTGTACCTTCGTCAGTTTTCCTGGAAAACGTACTGGAATAACGTAACGGACTAAAATACCAAATTTTATTATATTCCATTAATAATAAATTATATGTAGGTATTATTTGGAAAAGATTTTATACCATATTTTATTAATATTATAGGTCATATTTTGCTGTTTCGTCGTTAGAAAACTTATTAGTTAATGTATCTTTTATACATCAATCTCGTTAGTTTGTCTTTTGTACATCCATCTCGTTAGTTTGACTTTTCTCCTTGGTTTAAATACAAGACGCCAGCTTTGCTAGCTTAAATATGTGTACATCAAAGAACATAATATCCGTTAATATGTCAGGAGCAATCAACACATCTTGTTTGTGAACTAATTGACGAAATGTTTGATGTTCAATTAATACACAGGGATAGAAGAAAAACATACCTATTTAGTTGAGGAAAAATCTGTAAAAATATGCTACTTTTCTGATTTGTGTGCCTCTTCAGTAGGTACTTATCATCCAGATTCAAAACTATATTAAGAATATCATAATAATTCCCGTTAGAGTATGTACCTGCCGACATAAAACCGGCTTGTACAATACTAATGGATTTGAACATTTTCATCAGGGCAACCTTTCATGTAGAAATGTACGCCTCTTGAGATCAAACGGAACACGCAAACCCGCTAAACCCTTAGGAAATAAGTGGAAAAACACAGACCTAATTCAAACTTCTATAGATTGGAGGACTCCTATATACCCCAACATAATTTAACAAAAACCAAAGAAGCCAGAAGCAAAAGATACGAAATCTCCATTTGTCACAAGTACCTACGTCAACACGGAATTTTGGAACCTCTCTTGAGACCTAGACTTGTTTATCTTGGATCTTGCTGTACCTACCGATATTTTAACCCGAAAATTACCTGCTAAAATAAACTAACAGATCCAAAACAATAAAAGGGCAAGTAAGTTTGACCTATAGTTTCTTATTAAATGCATGAAGAGAAGGTTCAAGAATCGGTGATGCTATAGGTATATACTACACCTTTGACTCAGAGAGTTTATACAAAATAGTGACCAACGCGCACTAAAATGCAGCACGGTTGATTTATATCCTGCCGCATTCTTACTGCCAGGCGCACGGTCAGTTCCCTAATCCATACTTAAACGATACTGTACTCGTTACGTCGTACTTTCTGGTGTCATTCTTTAATATGTCATAATTATTGCCAATCACTCTGCATAAACTGGTATCTAGCTTCTATAATCAAAACATTTCATATCCTTCATCAGGTCATAGTTCAAGATGCTGAGTCAAGCTCGATGGCTGATGCTGGTGATTGCAGCCGTGCTGACACTGCAGTCGAGAGGCGAGGGTGGCATTAGGCTACCTGATCAGCCACCTAAGCAGGAGGGGGAAGGAAGAAATTTGAACTTCGGAGGAGGAGGTGGGGATCATGGGAGATCGGTAAGCTATATTCTGCTATTAAATTGGTTGCAATCGTATAAAGATATATTTATCATTATCATCAACCTATTGCAGTCCACTGTTGGACATGGACTCCCTCAATTGCATGCTGTTTAAAGTACGATCTTCTGCCAAATTTTGCTCCATAGTATTGAGTGAGTGTCAAATCATAATCGTTTAAACTAGAAGATTTTGTTTTTGAACAAAATCCCAATCTCCAATCTTCAACATGTCAAAACGCTCGCAAATGTTAAAAACCCCGCTTGCTTTTCATTTACCCAAAAAGTAAAATTGATTTTATATTCTCTTACAAAACGTTATATAGGAAAATGGACTTCATTTAGAAAACCCCTTTGACTCTATGCCATATTGTCAGCTTTCACATTTTTTACATTTACGTCCTCCTAATCGCTTTCTAATATTCCAGCCTCAAGCCCAAGGTCGTGGTCTCTTGGACTGGCTAGGTTTCGGAGAAGACCAGGACCCGTATATCCAGCAGTCTACCCAGCAGTGCCTCAATGGAGACCTAGCAGACTGCTTCAAAGCCCAAGCTCTGCGGTCCTTTGATGACTTCTTTGATAAACAGGCTTACCAGTAAGTACTTTCTTCTTTTTTATTTTCTTGTCCGTTCTTTTCCCGATGGATCTAAGCTTTTGAACGGGTAACTATACCTTCAGCTGTATTACTAACTGACCGACTTCGTGACAACTTAAGAGTCTGTAAATGGTTAAATTGCTGTTGCTTTGCGTTTGTAGATTTTCACCTGGAATTTTGAGGAATTGGAGCATTCATTAAAGTCTCAATTAGACTCTCCTATGAAAGGTCAAATATATAATAGTTTCAGCAAGAATACTACTACAATATAAAATACCTGAATTATAATAAAACCTTAGGGTTTTAAATACAACTACCCTTTAGAATATTCTGCATAATAAATTAGAGTTAAGAGCCGCTTTTAACTCACAGCGAATTTCAATGAAATGCAAATGTAATTAGTAAACTAAAGACATAAATAATTCGTGCAATTAGGTAATCAAATTCAAATAAACAGTGAGTAGTTCAAAACATTTATTTTTAAGTCATTTAATTATATTCTGTGACAAAAATTATCTAAATTTTATCTAATAATTTCCAGGCTATCAGAAAACGCAGTGCTAGTGAAGGTGGACTCTCAAGCTCGTGCACTGTCTCGAGAGCCGCCTCAACTTGAATCACAGCCACGCAGTGAAGATTCGGACTGGGAAGCACTCGTCAAATACGGAATGAGGAAGATAGAAAGGTAAATATTGTAATAAGTCTGTAATGGTTTGATTAAACGGTCAGAACGGATTTTGTAATTAAATTGAGATACAAAAAGATAATATTGATTTAGGATTATTCCAAATGCTAGCAGTTATATGGTATTTTGCTCTTGATAACATACTTGAAAATGAAAATATAAATCGAAAAAATGGCATTACCAACAACAGGCAAGTTTTTCTAAAACTTAAAGGGTGGTGAAATTAAATTCTAAGGTAACTTAAGGGGACGGTAACAGCTGGTGAACTTGTGCAACTAGGCGCTGCGTTTCTCTACGTATAATTGCCACTAATATTTATTTATAGTACCTAACGAAAATATGAATATTTGAAAACAATCACACATCAAATGATAGATAATAAAATAGTCTGTTCACAAAAAAAAAACATGAAAAAACATGAAAATACCTGAAGTAGTTTGAAAGTAATATCGTTTTTCTTCCTGAATTTATTTCATAAAGTATTTCACTACGAGTACTTACAATACATTTATATATACGCGTTCTAGTTTAACATATATTGCATTATTTGAAGGCGTAATAGCAGATTTAAAACTCACTAAAATCATGTCAAATGATAAAAAAAACATTTTCTTAAGACGCAGATACGTCTTAATAAAATGTATGTTATCTTAAGCTTCTTTATGATACTGAAATTTTACGTCGTTATTTGTCGGCTACTCTTGAAACCCTCCCAAAGTTCAAAGCTACAATTTTAGGACAACAAAACCTGTATGTCTATTACAACACCAATTATAGCTCTTAACCCTCCAAAGCATAGACTAAGTACAACAATAATAACCACTAACGAACCGAAATCTATTTAGATTCCTATTACCAGCTTTTATCCAGATAAACCGTATGTAATCCAGAATCTATAAGTCTATAACTATATGTGTTTGTGTGTATCCACACACACAAATGTCAAATAAGTGTGACACTGCTTAGATTTTCTTAACTAGAAAATGGATATGATCCTTTTGAAAATTTATTCTGGAAGGTCTTTATGTGTAGGTATACACCATAAAGGCTCGTACAGACTAGTGCGATATCGCGGGCGCGACGCGATACGAGCACAATTTCTTTGTCGGTGCCTGTCGCACCCACGATTCGAGTCTTTAAAGTTTAACTTAAAATCAAATGAATATTTCACTGGATTACCCTAAGATGTGCTAGCTATCACGTTGTGTAATAAAATGGTCATATTTATTGTATTCTAGACTTTCATAAATCAATTAAATTTAGCGATCACCATGACAATAAAAATATGACCATAGATATGACCAGAAATCTGGATGATTTGACTTGACGCCATAGCACCCGTGCGAAGCAGAGGGGCGGGTAAGGTTCTATATTACGAATAAGCTCTTGGCAAACACAGTTCGTCTTATTGCCAAAATAAAATTGTATACCAAACTATAACTTCATTTAGTAACGGTGGAGGTTCTTACCCATTCTTCTCCATACAAAACTGGAAGGGGCGACTAGAATCAATTCTATTTTTTTGTAAATTTTGACGTTCAAAAGTGCCTCAGAAGTGCCTATTTGAAATAAATAATTTGACTTTGAATTTAATTTGCATGTTTTAGTTTTAGTTTAGCTCCAAATGTTATTTAAATAATAAAAACCGGCCAAGTGCGAGCTCGCGCACTAAGGGTTCCGCACCATTATCTATAAAAACGGCAAAAAAATCACGTTTTTTGTATGGGAGCCCCCCTTAAATATTTGTTTTATTTTAATTTAATTATTTAATTTTAAAGTGAAAACGGAAACCCTATTACTAAGGCTCCGCCGTCTGACTGTCTGTCCGTCTGTCAGTTAAGTTAGACAGTTGATTTTTTCACAGATGATGTATTTTTGTGGCCGCTATAGCAACAAATACTATAAACCAGAATAACATAATTAAGGGGGCTCCCATACAAAAAACGTGATTTTTTTGCCGTTTTTATAGATAATGGTACGGAACCCTTCGTGCGCGAGTCTAGACTCGCACTTGGCCAGTTTTTAGCATTTGCTGTTATAGCGGCCACAGAAATACATCATCTGTGAAAATTTCAACTGTCTAACTATCACGGTTCATGAGATACAGCCTGGTGACAGACAGACAGACGGCGGCGACGGAGCCTTAGTAATAGGGTTCCCGTTTTACCCTTTGGGTACGGACGGTGGTACTTTGGTACTCTAAAAACGACTGACCCTTACAGTACTCGCTTATGATGTGTCACATCTGACATCTCACCTTGGTAATATACATTTGAGCAGCGACAGAAATTAACCTCAAAAATAAAAAAATCTAAATACTGAAATATTTATTCGAAAAATTATTATTCATTACTAGTAGTCGCCCACTGGTCGAAATTCGACCCCCTCTACTTACAATCTATATAGTACTTACTAATTCCATGCTATTATAAAGTACTTACATATTCCATGTTCAAGCTGTCACTTCCCAATACACACTTCCGTCCCTTTTCACGAAATCACTCACACAGAGAGAAAAGATGTTACACAAAAATACGTAGCATAATAACAATATATAATCAGCCAATACAATGTTTCCACTGCTGGGACACAGGCCTCCTCCCGGTTGAGAGGGAGTGGGCCGTAATTAATGCACCACGCAGGCCCAGTACGGGTTGGTAGATGTCACATGTCTTCGAATTTTTGGTTCTAGGACATGCCGGTTTCCTCACGATATTTTTCTTCACCGTTTTGGGAGCAGTAGTGGTGATGAAATAGTTTACACAAAGTAAAGGACCTGTCTGGGTTCGAACGACCTACAACTCATAAGTCGCGGGCGTTACCACCGAGCCACCGCTGCTTTTCATAAATTCGAAATGATTAAAAACAAATTCTGGCCATGTTTTGAAAACTAAAAGGTTCTAGGATTTTATTAGAAGCATATTTTTGTTTGACTAATTGGCTAAACAAAAGCAAATTCTATCTTAATTTCAACATCAGTTGTTTGTTTTTCTGCGTTGTGGTTTTCAATTAGTCTCTTCAAACTAATTCAATGTAATGCTATTAGGTACGCTACAATTATTTACTAACTACAGATCAGGGATTAATACTACAGTTACTTTAAACATGGTACATTAAACGGCACATTTTATCATTTAATTTATCTTTACTGAATTCGGACTGGGTGGATATCACACAATATATTTTTGGTCAAAAGAGTTTGCTAACGCACACTTAAGAGCGTGCCGGAATACAAATACAAATATTTTATTGAAACAGAAACACAGATATACAATTTTTAGTGTTCGTTAACAGCTAAATTAGTTTTAAAAACTGTGTTACAGCCATTAGCGCCCACCTCCGAGATGGGGAGACTTCGGCGTTCCAACATTTAAAATACTAAAGCAAAAAAAAAAAATGTTATAATAGAACCTAAGGTAAAAAAGTAGGTACCTATATAAACTATTTAACTACAACATTATTAATTACATTTAATTTTTAATTATGGAAGGAATGATACGTAATTTCTAAATAATTGCGATCGTTTGATTGCTGCATCCTTATAACTTAACCTTTAGTTAAGCAATTAATGAACAAGATATTTAAGGATTCACTCAATAAAATACGTTTGCAAAAAATCAAAGTAATCTCTAAACAACAAATTAAACACTTAGTACGACGTAAATAGGTACATCACGGAAGGTCATCAGTTTTTTAGATGTTTTCGTAAAAACATTTTCATAAAGGCTAAAATTTCAATGAAAAATTCAAGGAAATTGTTCTACCGGTGTCGTGCCAGTCGCGCCAGTAGAAGTAGATGTAGATGCCTTAATACGTTATTTCTCCTGACACTTTTTATTTTGTTTATTAATATGTAGGTATCTATGTATTAGTATTTAGTATAATATTTTTGTTTTTCGAGTTATCTATCCCCTATGTTGCACCTGCCATGTTTTGTATCTTCATCACCCTAAGGTTGACTGGTAGAAAATGCCTCAGGCATTAAGTCCGCCTTTCTACAGTATTTCCTTTTTTTACTTGTACATAAAGTTTTAATAAATAAATACCTAAATGAACGCGCGAAGCGCCCATTCTAGCCAGAACCGCCACGCTTCCCCGGTATCCTAATAAGCGCCAGAAGCTCGGTGCGCTCTTAAGTAATCATGATGTAATATGATGAAGAAGACGTGTTGCACCGACCCCAAGGAAAATGGGATAAGAGCAGAAGGATGAAAAATGAAAAATCAAGTGTCATTTTCTTTTTTTTAATTCACTGTTGTTCGTGAAAATGACAACTAGTATCGATTCTACTTTCTTGTAAATCTTGACGTTCAAAACCCCTCAAACTTTGTCACCAGGTTTTTGAGGTCTACTGCCCTGGAGATGCAACTGGACGAAGAGGTAACTTCTCGTGGTGTAATTGCTCCTCGCTTCATTGAACAGATTGCTGATGAAGTGGACATCATCGAGGATAAGAAGGCACCTTTCCGTGAGTACAACATTTATTATTAGGGTTCCGTACATTGAAAGGAAAAACAAATCATTTACAAGATCACTTTTATTCGATTATGAGCCTGGTAAAATACTGTCTGTGTGGTGCCGGAAAATTTGATATTGTGGGCAACGAGTTTTGAGTTTAGTTACAGTTTTTTCCGTGTGGTGGCGGACGTAAAGAATAGCACCAACCTATTTCTTCCCGTGGGTGTCGTAAAAGGCCCCTAAGGGACTTAATAGAGAATGGGCAGCAGCGTTCTCTATGCATTTTAATACCATACTGCGATCGCCAACCCGCCTGCCAAGCGTGGCGATTATGGATTATGGCAAACGCCCCCTTTGGGGGAAGCCTATGTCCAGCAGTGGAAGTCTTTCGGCTGAAATGATGATGAAAATACTGTGTACGTAGCAGTAGATATGTAACCATCTCTACAACGAAAAAACGTAACGTTCAATGTATGAGAACAAGCAAATAACGTTAAATTCACTGAACAACAATTTTGAACTCTGCCAAGGTTCAATCGCCTCTCTAAGATTACAAGTATGGATATATGACATACTTCGTCACATCCAAATAGGCCTTCGTTTCGTTAAGGTGTTTAATTGGAATAAATACGTTCGTAAATGACTAGATTTATAGTAATTAAAAACGTCGACTTTACTAATTTAATTTAAAGTCCAGATTAATTAAAGAGTAGCACTTAAAATGCTTTCAGTATTAAAATGGGCTTTTCAGTGGCCTCATCTGCGGTTCTTTGGGGCTTAAATCTACTCAAGTATGATTCAATTCTATTAATATAATGTATTAAGAGTTTTCATTTTTCATTTATAAAAACAAACAATGCATCATTACCTGAATTTAAAAATAATTTACGATGCAATAAATTTGCTCTTTCATTTCTTGGGCTTTCGTCCTTCTAATAATGATTCCTGACTGAATTTCGAATAGGATTCCGGGTTGCTACTGAGCTATATCTTATGAAAAAACCCAATAACTATTTGCGCAACCTGGGAATCGAACCCAGGACTGCTCGAGTAGCTTCTATGGTATACGGGTATACCATAGAATGTCTTTGCTGTTGAAAATCATGGATGCAAGATTCTTAATAAATGAACATTGAACTTAAACCTAATGAACTTGAACATGGGTTCAATTCCTTCTTTGATGTGTCAAGGTATTAATGTGGGTCGACCCGCGACGGGAGTGGAGCGAGCCCCGAACATCCCGTCCCGTCAGCTTACAAAAATCAGTTTAATATACTGGTCCCTCAGTGAGGAAACTTTCAAATATTAAGCTGAATAGAACAGATACTACACTTTGATCTTAGCCAAAAGGCCGAGAAGCGATACCATAAAACTGAAAAATCGGGGTCGTCATTTACTCACGGAGAATCTTAACACCGTGGTTCAGAAATTCTCTACAAACGTACAGCGCCATCTATCGTCATTTTTAGAACTATTTACCGGCCGCGGCTGGTTTCAACAAAACTTCAGTAGATAACTATCCATATTTGTTATGTACTGCTGTCGCAATAAAAAACTTCCAGGTGGGCTATGAATAGATTGAAGATACCCTTCACATATAGACTGATACCGAGGATTAGTGTTATTGAGAACCAAAGCCTATCGAAACTTCAGCATTTCATCTGAGATTTACCTGTACTTACTCGTATGTTATTATTGTATATTATAGATTCATCCAGGGCCCTTACCACAAAACTTTACAAGTCTACAATTTTATAAAATTTATAAATAATATTGTAGAAAAAATTACCTAAGAAATTACATAATTATATGTATGAGTTACAATTTACAATCTACAAATTGTTCGCAATTTTAAAAGCGTAACGCAAAGCTTAAGGGCTATGTCACGACGCCCATAACGCATAATTGTGCGTTTTGTAGAAATACAATTCGGACAATTTATACATATAATCTTAAATGTTTTCAGTACTAAGTTTACAAATATAAGACACTGAGTGGAATTGAAATTAAATGGAATATCGCTAACTTATTTTATAAATCCAAATTCTTTGATGAAATTGTATCGGAATATTTCTAATCCAATCAACTTCACGATAGTTCCATATTTCGCATGCTTGAGATGTTCACCTATAGTTTGAAGTAAATATTCCACTGTAGATTTACAAAAGTGGAATCCGTTTTAATATTATGTTAAATTTATGCGTGTTTTATATATGCGTATTTGGACGTCTTAGGTTGCCTATACTTGTCACAAAATAATAGGCCCGTTTTTACGGTTAACTTGAATTGATTTCACGATAAATCGATTCAAGTTAACTGTCAAAACGGGCCTATTATTTAGTGACAAGTATATCTACTTATTCTCTTCTTCACTGCTACTTTCAATGGAACTAAACATTTGAATGCAAAAAAACTATGAATCACAAATAAAATTATAATACCTTCTGACACACGCTTCATGACTTGTAGACTTGTAACTACAATTCTACAAATAGTTATGTAAAAGGTAATCACTACAATTTACTGTAACACAAATCTTATTCTTACAATATTGTCAGTTATTTTGTAGGGTTTACACGATGTCGTATGTAAATTTTCGTGTTACGCTAAATTGTAGACTTCTCACTACAATTTACATATCGTTACAATTGTGTGCCTTAATGTTTTGTGATACAAGCCCTTGAAAGATTAATAAAATTGTAACTTGTCAATTGTAATTGTAAAGTTTTCCGGTATCCCTGTAATTTACAGAATGTACCAATTAAAGAACCGTCTATCTCTGTTTACAGGCCAACACAAACTCAAGAAGCTGATCATCCCCATGCTGTTGATCCTCAAGCTGTTCAAGCTGAAGCTCCTCCTCTTCCTGCCCCTCATCCTCGGACTCGCCAGCTTCAAGAAGTTCCTCGGATTCATGGCTCTTATCATTCCTGGTATGATTTACATCATTACGTTCCTACACGTATACCACTTACTCACTTGCAAACAAAGTTGCACAACATTGTTCCAGGAACATTTTTTTTGAGTTGCGGGGACCGTTTTCATTGGGAAACAAAAGCTGAGCAACATTTTGTCCAAGAATATTTGATATTGTGAGCAACAATTCCTAATGAATACGACTTTGAGTTTATGTACAGTTTTCTACGGACTTAGGACTGACTTTAAGTAAGGAACCCGGTGTTGCCACGAACGTTTTTTCAGACTGGCCACCTAAATGTAACGCTATGAAATGAAATCATTATTACTTTGCAAACATGGGTAATTAATACATAGATGTTTCTTTTTAATAATGAGTCCTCTATGTTCGACCGTCACATGGGCATGCAAATCATATCATACCTATCAATACTTAGATGTGGTGTTTAAAAGAGTAACGGTGGATTCATTATTCTCCACACGAATCTACCTTTTGGCAGGGGTAACTAAAATCAATTAAATTTTTCTGTACTTAAATGTTGACTTTCAAAAGTGCGTTTTATGTACCTTTTTGAAATAAATCATTTAACTTTCAATCAATCAACTCCGCCTACAGCAGTCCACTGCTGGACATAGGCCTCTCCCAGGCTGCGCCACAACACCCTGTCCTCCGCCTTCCGCATCCAGTCTGTCCCAGCCACCTTTTTAAGGTCGTCGGTCTGGAAAAGAACCGGAGTTACCGACATAGCCTGCAGAGTAAGCAAGCTGAAGTGGCAGTGGGCTGGCTATGTTTGTCGAAGGACCGATGGTCGATGGAGCAGATGACTTCTGGAGTGGAGACCGCGTATCGGCAAGCGTAGTGTGGGGCACCCCCCCCAGCTAGATGGCTAAATGCATTACACGTTGTAGAAATATAGTTAAAGATACATCTTTAACTATATATTGGCGATTATCAATAAAGTTAATATTATAAAAATAGTGTAAAATCTAAGAAAAGCCATTTTAAAATTCATCACTCATTACGCCTTATACATACCTACATCTATAGTCTGTTGTCAAAATATATTTTAACCACAATTTCTTCCCATATTCCAGGTGTGATCGGCTACTTTAAGTTCTGCAAGCCCAACTCCTCGCCGTTCTCGTCCAGCCACTTCTCCGGTCCTCAGTACAGCCCAGCTGGTATCGGTCTTGGACCCTACAGGGAGTCGCCACCGCAATCACATTATGCTCCGTCACACTATTCCGAGAGCTATCCCGTAAGTGTGATTTTTGTTATAATTCAGACTGAGATAGTCAAACCAACTCAATCGAATTCAAATTACGTTGCAACCAAATGTTATTACAAATGTTCACTACAATTTTTTTGAATACATATGCTAAAGTAGATAATGGTAATAGAGAGAGAGAGAGAGAATACTTTGTATTATGTACACCATTAAAGTTACTGATATAAATGTTGAAATTTTACATAGGGTGACACAATGGGCGGTCTTATCGCTAAAAGCGATCTTTAACAGACAACCATTGGATGGATTAAAGAGAGAATGAGAGACAATACAGCAGGTAGTCAGTGGTGTACTATTTACATGTACAATAAATACATACATACACAAAGCATACACTTATCTATTATATATAAATATATATATACAATATTAAACAAGAGCAAGGAACTGTAATCTGTAATGATGCTGTTTAAGAAGAGAGAAAGTGTTTTTTTACCAGAATTTTAGAAGTGGACAAAGATTGAGCACGCCTTTTCGACACGGGCAAGGCATTCCATAACCGTACTGCTTGAACTGTAAAAGACTTGTCATAAAAGCTGGTAGATAATGGTAATGTAAATTATTAGAGACTAGCTTCTGCCTGCGACTACGTTCGCTTTTTTTTTAATATATCCAATGTCATTCGGCAATACTGTAGCTTCCCATTAATGAAAGAATTTTCAAAATCGCATCAGTAGCTCCGAAGATTACCCCCTACAACGTCACAAACTTTACCATTTTATAATATTACTAGCGACCCGCCCCAGCTTCGCACGGGTGCAATGGTGATTTTCTCTAGTATATTATGCATGTATAAACCTTCCTCTTGAATAACTCTATCTATTTAAAAAAACCGCATCCAAATCCGTTGCGGAGTTTTAAAGATCTAAGCATACATAGGGACAGACAGACAGCGGGAAGCGACTATGTAGTGATATTATAGATTACAAATTCAAGTAGTTCAAATTACGTTGCAACCAAATGTTATTATTACAAATAGTCAAAATTAAATTACGCTAAAGTAGATAATGGTAACGTAAATTATCTGAGATTATAAATTCGCTTTTCGGTCCTCTTGTCGTCATGATACGAGTAACGGCCAAATTTTGATATACAACTCGGCTTTTAGTCACTCTAAGTCTGACATTAATTTAAGGTGTCAGTATCAATAGAAATACTTAAAAACGCTTTTAACTGCCTCTTTGGTTTAGTAGTCGGAAGCGCTAAGTATTGCTGAGCATGTGGTTCTGGGTTCGATTCCCGGGTCGGGCAGTGTTATTGGGATCTTCGACCTGGAATTTCTCAGTTCAAGTCTGGAGTCTGGATTTGTGCCCGAAAGCTAACTGAAACACATGACAGGTTATTATAAGTTCAGGAATATTATTGACATGTTTGGTATCATAAATCAGAGTAAATCGATTCTTCGCTTTATGGAGAAATTACTGGGAGAATGTCACAGGAAAAGTTTGATGAAAGTGTCCTACATTTTTGTAGAGGAACTCGTCCTACTTTATGATAATTTCTTGATTTTTATTGTCAGCATTTATTATATACGATATCGATTTGTGGTTGAATCACATTATTTCTCATGGTTCTATTGTACGTTCACTGCTGGACTTAAGCTTCTCCATTAATTGCCACAATGTTCTTTTTATCTTATATCGAAACCATAATAATTATTACACTTGAGATTTATAACCATCTAATTCTTCACAACTTTTTTTCAGGGTGCCCACAAGTATGGTTCCGGCGGCGGTATTTCCTTCAGGGAGCATGATGCAAATCCTCAAGACCTGGCCTACCAGGGTTGGGAATACAGGAGCAAACAGGGAGCTGAGGATATCAAGGCTGAGCAGGCTTAAGACTGAATTTATGTTATTGCAAGCACGATCGTCATCTAGCCTAGTCTTTTCCCAACTACGTTGGGGTCGATTTCCAATCTAATTGCATGCAGCTGAGCTGTATTTTATATGGAGCAACTGCCTATCTGAACCAATACTGTAAGCACGATATAAGTTAATAATTTAGTCAAGAATCATAAAGGCAGAATAGATTTTAATCTTGAAAGAAGTTCTAATATCATTGGTTAAACTCTAAATTAAGCAGTGATATTAAAACTTCTTTTAAGAGGTGTTGATAAAATCTTTTGCACAAAGAAGACCACATTTGATGGCCTTTAAAATTTCATATCACTATTATCACAACGCTCAAATATTGATTGAAACAAAAATAATTAAAGCTAAGAGTACTTTCATGAGCTAAAGGTCATATTTTAAGACTTATTTGAAACCAGTGCAAAGTTTCCAAATACACAAAAGAGAATTTGAGAACTCATTGCCACATATCTATTTCTGTAAAACCAGCAAACAGGCTATTAAATTTAACTAAGCTTTCTTAATTAACTATACTGCGAAGAAGCTCGTCTTGAGAAGGTATTTCTCAAAGGTTTTGTGGTTTCTCTTTAACTGAGATACCAAGTTCTTGTGGAACGAAATAGTTTTATGCCTACGCTAAGTACTGAAGCTGAATCCAGTGATATTTTACGAGTAGTACTCTGTGTTGTTATGTATGCAGTTTAGGTTTACAACAAGCTATAAATTTCCCACAGAATTGCAGTTACAGTAGTAGTACATGTGACTTAGAATGTAAACTGTAAACTGTAGAATGTAAACTGTATGCGATTAATGTATTAATCGCATACAGTTTATTGCGTCCAAACAAAACGCCCTATGCAAAGCTGAATTGCGATTTGAGGTTAGTTTTTATTGAAATTGTGCTCCGAAAATTGCATAATACATGCTGCTTAATATATTAAGTCAAACCTGATCATCACACCATCATCATCTACGAGTACGTCGCTTTTTTCCAACTACATTGGGGTCGGCTTGGCTTTCAGTCTAACTGCATGCAGCTTAATACCCAGTATTACATATGGAACGACTCCACATCTCCAGTTACTTATCATCAACAACCTTTTTTTCTTATTACATCGTGCCATTGCTTAAATTAAGTGCTTATCACTTGTCATATTTTCTTGTGTTATATTTTGCTCAGTTTGGACCAATCTCGCTTAGTATAAAATCAAAGCGTTTCACTTTGGATTATTGTATGTCGAGCCAAATTGATGATCGCGCTTTTAGACTCAATTCAGTTTGAATTGAAATGCTGCCTGAATCTAAGTGCTGCCGAGGTTGGATTCTGAAATATGGTCCGAAATCGGTCTTTCAACAGATTCGTTGTTGATTACGAATTGGTTTTAACTAGAACAAATCAAAAGGATTCATAATCGAACATTTAGCATTGCATGCATAATCAGCGTATAATGTCCCCAGTGCTGGGCCTCCTCTCCGTTAGAGGGAGTGGGCTGTAATCCACAACACGGACCCAGTGCGGGTTGATGGATGTCACAAGTCTTCGATTTTTTGGTTCTAGTGTTTTGAACACTCTTAGCCTTTGTCGCAATTTAAACTTTGTCACCCATATTGATAAGTTTCGCTCTGTTCATAATTTTTTATTTCTTTTATTTTAACCATATTCGTTGGAGTGAGATTTATGAATATAGGTCCTGTAATATTTTATAAACATAGCTAATTATTGATTCTTAGCCCCCGCACAAGTATGTCGTGGTTCTTATGTAAAAGTTTAATAAAAAGATAGTATCTATCTTTATGTGTGTCAAGTTTGACATTGTAGTAATAATATTATTGAATATTAATTGAATGTTTTAACTGTTTACATTATAGTGAATAAGCGATGTAAATTATTTTTTGTTTATATGTGAATAAAATGTTTTTATATAAAACTTTTTTTATTACTTTTAAATTGGTGATAGATGGTGTTTCTTAGATAGCAGTTGGTTTTCTTCTTTTAAAAAAAAATTAAAGACATTTTCCTTGACCGAATTACAACAAACCTAAATTGTTGCTAGCAATAGTTGAAATATAATTCACAGTTCATAATGCGTGTGTGCCACCAATTTCTCTATTAGAAATATTAAGTAAGGACAACACGCAAATGATGCATTAAGAAACTAATGCTTTAACTTTGTAAATTTAACAATAAATTAAATATTTAATTAAGAAACTACACGCAACACAGGTTAAGGTCAACGTGATTTGAGATAAACCCTAATATCAGTTACACAGCCAGTACCTACCAAAATATATTATATTCTATATTCTTATATGTTCTATTAAAATGTAACTATACTACTGAATAAATGAATAAATTATATAAATAATAATAAACAATAAGCCTTTCGAGTTCTGCTGCTTCTTTGCCAAAATTGCAATTTGATTTCCAAGAGTTGTATAAAACTCACGGCATCATTGTAAAATATATTTTATTACAAATATATAAGAGTAACATTGCACTGACTTACTGAAAGCTTTATATTTTAAAAAAAACCGGTCCAGTGCGAGTCGGATTCGCGCACGAAGGGTTCCGTACCATTATCTATAAAAATGGCAAAAAAATCACGTTTGTTGTATGTCGTATGTCGTGCTATAACAACAAATACAAAAAAATAGAATATAAAATAAATATTTAAGGGGAGCCCCCTTAAATATTTGTTTTATTTTAATTTAATTATTTATTTTTAGAGTGAATATATAACTAAATATTCTGTGAATGTTTCAAGCGTCTACCTGTTGCCGTTATCAATATAGAGCAAAAACGAGCAAAAAAATCACGTTTGTTGTAAAAAATAGAATAAAATAAATATTTAAGGGGGCTCCCCTTAAATATTTATTTTATATTCTATTTTTTTGTATTTTTTGTTATAGCGGCAATAGAAATACATCATCTGCGAAAATTTCAACTGTCTAGCTATCACGGTTCATGAGATACAGCCTGGTGACAGACGGACAGACAGACAGACAGACGGCGGAGCCTTAGTAATAGGGTTCCCATTTTTACCCTTTGGGTACGGAACCCTAAAAACGAGCGAGCCTTACAGTAGTCGCATAAGATGTGTAACATCTGCCATCTCACCTTGGTAATAAGCAACTGAGCAGCGACAGAAATTAACCTCAAAATTTTAAAATCTAAATACTGAAATATTTATTCGAATAATTATTCATTACTAGTGGTCGCCCACTGGTCGAAACTCGACCGTCTCTATTTACAATCTATATAGTACTTGCTAATTCCATGAGTACCCTAATTCCATGCTATTAAAAAGTACTTAATTATTCCATACTCAAGCTGTCACTTCCTGTTACTCACATCCGTCCCTTTACACTCCCACAGAAGCCAGCCAGCGCCAGTTTCGGAAAACCTAGCTTATGTAGGATTGTACCTACCCAGTAACTATCACTATCGACCTAGCCAAGTTAACTTTTCGCAGACAATTGACATTCTCAAGCTCCATCCACGTCACCAAACCTTAAGTAGGTATTCCTTCTTCGTTTAACATGCTTTGCTTTCTCATATTCGGATCTTATACGTTTGCTTACAAAACTGATTTACATCCGTCACCTCACACTTTCAGGTCCAGTTGAAAACCATCATCAGGTACTAGTTGTCTGGCATTTTTTCTGAACTGGGCCTTTTTGGCGCAGCCGTGAGGTACACTTTTCTGCTAATTTATTTCATCGCACTTTACATTTTGTTTTTATTTTTTTATTGTTTATCTGGTGTATACTTGTGTGCCTTTTAGTCTGTGCTAAATAAATGTATTTACTTTCTTCTTTTGAAGTTTTTGGAGTTTAAGATATTTTTTATTATTATTATTTGCCCCACACTAGGAATTTCTCCTGTATCGTGGGTGCGTTTACAAACATTTCAACTCACATACACAAACAGCCAGGCCCGGAACAACTACTTGTAGGTCATACAAATATTTGTTCCGTGCGGGAATCGAACCCGCGACACGCAGCGCAGCAGTTAATCGCTTAACCACAGCGCCAACCGTGCCGAAATAATCACCTATGTACTTTAATTTCTGCAAAATTTCCTTAAAAGCACTCACATTCACAGATTATTTAAAAGGGCACAAACTCTCATTATCTTCCCAGAAAAGCCGTCATGAATCATAATTCCAATTAATTTGTATAAACATACATAGTTAACAATTTGCGAAATTATTTCCCCGTTTCGTTGAGATTGCTAATTCAATAATTCAAAACGAGTATTTATATTTATATAAGATTAACTAGCGACCCGCGCTCCCGACGCGAATTGCGTGCTCAGTACAAAAATCAAATATGTAACATAAAATGTAAGACTGCTTTGATGTACAAAAGCTTCTTCGGAATTGCTCCGAGAATTTATAATAACATTCCTAATTCCATAAGGGTATTGCCACTGTCAAAATTTTAAAGCGTACTGCAGAAACTTCTTCTTGACAAATGCTACTATACAATAGACGAGTTTTCAAACGATAAACAGTTATAATTATTAATGCTGTATTTAAAATTTTCACATCTATAATTTTTTTGTTAATGACTATTTGAATATTTGTTTTTATTAATGACATTTTTTTATTTTTTATTTTAGCATATTTACTTTGCATGTACATTTGTATGTGTTAAGACAAAACATAGCGTGCTATTTTATATGTATGACCTATTGTATACCTATGTTTAACAAATAAACTTTATTATTGATGACCCGCCCCGGCTTCGCACGGGTGCAATGCTGATACTAAATATACTACAGAATGTCTTTATATACAACTTTCACAGGTTTTTTGTCATTAGACAATACAAACATGTTTTCTTTAGAGGTTACTCTTGAAAGAGAGATTGGATAAGGATTACCTAATGCTAAAAATCACTTCGTAAATAAGCCATTAATTCTCGTAAAAAGTAAAAGATAAAAAAATGGTTATTGTGGTATATCCCTAAGAGATAGACATATACCATCCCGGACTTTTTTGTAGACCTTTTAAAGGTGTACAATATTGTAGTATTTAGCCAGCATTTGCAATGTAAAAAATGTGTTTATTTTCACCTCTAAAATTATCAGTGTTTCTCTACTATATGCATGTATGTGCTCTATTTATTAAAAAAAAACCGCATCAAAATCCATTGCGAAGTTTTAAAGATCTGAGCATACATAGGGACAGACAGACAGCGGGAAGCGACTTTGTTTTATAGTATATAGTGATAAAACAAAGTCGTAGAAACTGCGATGTTCCCATTTTTCGAGAGTCCGAGAGCACAGAAGTGTTTAACGAAAGTAAATGTCTAAGATATGAAGTTTTTTATTCATAATTGTACAACGTTATTTATAAAACTCTTTGAACGGGAATATCTAGAACTAATTTGCTTTTAATTAGGTTATTTAACGCATCAAATACTTGAAACAAGATCCTTAGAGCTGATTGTCAGGTAAACCCGCATTTTTAGGGTTCGTCTGGCTGTCTGTCAGTATGTCATATTCCAATACATCGGTATACGCCACGGTCAATTATCCAATTGCAGATGAAATTTTGTAATTGCAAAAAAATATTTATAAAACTACAAATGAACGATTTTCGTACTTTTTCCTATACTTGTGCTGTGAGACCTTGCTTCTTGCCAAATGATTTCATGATTCTATTATAGGTCAACGGGAAGTACCCTATAGGTTTTAATTTATTTGCGAGTATCAAAACAGACAGACGGACAACGAAATGTTCCTATAAGGGTTTCGTTTTTTCCTTTTGAGGTACGGAACCCTAAAAATCAAACAAACTTTTAAAGAAAGAAGAATCAGATTCAGAAGTGAAAGTAAATAATGTTGCTGCCAACATACAAACATTTCAAAAGCTAGTATTAATAAGTCATCTGCCTAGCCTTTTCCCAACTATGTTGGGGTCGGCTTCCAGTCTAACCGGATGCAGATGAGTATTTTACATGAAGCGACTGCCTATCTGACCTCCACAACCCAGTTACTGGGTAACACGTACGATATCCCTTTGTAAGACTGGATAACCAGTCTTACAAAGGGATATCGTACCTACGTGTCGAGACTTTTGGGCTTCTGACGACCCGTAACAACTGTTAAAGATCTACAAAAGACAGCCGGGACCAACGGCTTAACGTGCTTTCTGAGGCACGGTGGAATCTTGATATGAAAAGATGGTCACCCATCTATGGACCAACCGCGGCAAGCGTAGCTTAACCTGAACGATCGACCCATTCGGTAGTTATTATTTAGCCACAAGCTCCTCAGCAAGTATTAATAAGTATACCTAACTAATAAAAAACTGAAAATGGTTAAACATTATTAAGATGTTCTATTAAAATAAAAACACAGACATCACACAGACACAACACAGATATCACGCAGATATTTGGACACAATATAAAAATTGTTTATAAAATATTTTATTTTATTTAAATGATCGTAAATAAATAATCTTTACTCTTCTAATAATACTTAACAATATTTCTAAACATTCGAAAAGCAACCCTTCTCAAAGTAACCCTGGCAACTAGGTAGGTATAGTCATTTCCGAGCCCGTATCTATTGTGCGCTTTTATAATTTCTAACGTGAGGATATTATTATCTTGGACTTTCACGTCCATAAAACATATAGAAATACGTGAACGTTCTAACATTATCGTGAACGGAAATTTAAAAGCGTCTTCATATACTTCAATACACTTTACTTCCCCGTGTTATCGCGAGGCCGCACGGTGGGCTGAAAACCGACTTTCATAGACTTAGGAATACCCTAAGTCTTTTTAAGTATCATTTTTTTGCTTCTATTAGCTATTACTATACACAAAAACGGACTGTTGTCTGTATGGTGCCGGACGTAAAGAATAACACCACCCTATTTCTTCCCGTGGGTGTCGTAAAAGGCGACTAAGGGATTTACTAGAGAATGGGAAGCAGCGTTCTCTATGCATTTTCACAACATACTGCGATCGCCAACCCGCCTGCCAAGCGTGGTGATTATGACAAACCCCCCTTTGGGGGACGCCTATGTCCAGCAGTGGACGTCTTTAGGCTGAAATGATGATGATGATACACAAAAATGTCACCCGAGTTAACTTTGCAAAAAAACTAATTACTTAATTTGTATGAAAATAGAAAAATTTGTATGAAACTACTAGTATGAATAATACGATTATCTCTGAAACTTAAAGGAAAACCGTAATATCCTTACAAATGGTTATAGAACTAATTATTTATGATTTTTTGGCAAACTCCTTAAAACGGTTACTGTTGCAGATTTTCTAAGTCTATGATAGTCGATCAAAAAATCAAACACGTTCCTAACTACCAATGGGTTTTAAAATGAGCATTCACTACATTATAATCATCATCTTTCTTCCCTTTCACAAACTGCATCGAATCAAAGTCTTTGAATATAAGAATATCTTGTGTTTCTCTTTTCGGTCTCTTGTAATTGTTTTTTCTCGACTGCATTTGTCGGTATGGCATCGGATACCGAGGTAGCTTCACCTGTTTCACACTGAACTTTTTCATTTTCTTCTGTTGGTTTGACCGCGTTGTCATCTCTGCTTTTTGGGGAGAGTACTCGTCTTGATCATTATTGAAGTCAAACTTCGGTGGCACAGTCGGATTGCTCGAAGTCATCTTGACTATATACAACTTCTTTATTTTCGACCTGATATTCTTTTTTATAATCTTCTGTATTGTCCTTTTTGGTGACTTTTTGAATGATTTCTTCTTGCCTTTCTTCTCTTCGTCGTATTTGTTCATCGCTGGTAACCTGATCAAGTTTTCTGCTTTATCGATGTATGTGAGATTGTAAACAGTCTGTAAAGAAAATGTCAAAAACTCAGTCTTCAAATTCTAAATAGAACAAGTATTACTAACTTTCCGACGTCTTGGAACACAATCTTAGGTTTCAAAACTTAATACTGAAATTAAAACTCTTAAGTGCGTAACAGCCAGTTAGGAACTTGACGAGTTAAGTCCAAAACAAACTGTCATTACAAAGGCCTCCAATTACGTAATTAATTTTGATAAATCTTATTTTCTCGGAAACGACTAATTGGACGACCGTACCGACCGTCCCGTTACGTAATAACGGCAGAATCATTTCGATAATTCGTGACTAGACGAGCCACAATTTGTTGCTAAGAATCCCGTGAATTATTTTTAAGTGCAAGTGCAAATAACTTTGCTAAGGTGATTTTAATTAGTTTTTCTTCTTAGCAAGTTTGAAAACATGGATTCTGAGTTGGAAAATTTCTAAGAATTTCCATAAAAACCGTCTGTCTCTCGGCTTTCATCCGTATTTTCTATTTGAAAGTTACGAAGTTGAAAAAAACACAAAATCCGTGTAACATAACAAACATAAACAGGGAAAAAACACTTGACTCGTGGCTCCCCTAAGGCTTTCTATTGCCAGCCTGTAAGCGCCCATCAGGTACCCTCCAACTAAAAACTATCACATGCAATAAAAAGCCACAGCACGAGGCCAGAGAAATATGTTTAAAAATATGTGTCATAAGAAACCATCGCATAGAAACAAAACAAAAGCAGTGAAAACAGTTTTGATAGAAGTGTTAGAACGAAATATAAAAATATTATTAATTACTCCTTTACGACGCTTCCAGTTGTGTTGATTCCAAAGGTGGTAACCGGTCGATTTGATCCTCTCCTAAGAGACAAAGAGTGCGATAGGCAAGGTTAATAATAGCAAGGTTACTAAACATACAAAGCGATTGTTTTGCAGCGCAACTGTGGCCAAACTAACTAGTGTCCCGTCTGCAAAAATTGTTAAGAAAATTAATGTTTTACCGTATTTGTTCTTCCTTTGGAGCCCATGAGCGCCTTGTTTTCTTTGCCATTTTTTGATAAATACTGAAATAAATGAGAAGATTCTGTTAATGTTTTACATACCCAAATTATGTTTTGCTTATAATAATAGTTTTTGTCCTTATCTATTAAATCCGGATTTGGAGAATTTTAATAATATTTTTCACATCCAAACGGTAATTTTTTTGACGTCTGTTAAAACAGTGTTATATCTTCATATGGTACCTTCACTATATTACATAAAATCACGCCTGTAATCCCCGAGGGGTAATGGAGTAATACCTACATTTCGCCAGTTATGTCCCCTAAAATAGGGGGCGAGCCTATTGCTATCAACCGAGCAGCAGTAGCGATTGCGACCCTTAGAGCAGGGCGGCAGTTCACTCTATTATATTCTGAGTTTTCAAAGTTAGTACATACACAACAGGACACACATTGAAAGAACAATTTTAGTATTTCAAGCCTTAGCTTAAGAGCAGGCAGTCTAAATCAAATTTTGAACGCTAGCTCTGCCCCTCGCTCCCCACCACTCCGTTATGTGCTTCACGCTAATACATCAGTAATAAAGTTGAATAATGCGTGCGCTCTTTGATCGTGTTCGAGCACGAAATTAAATAGCGTAAGTCTCAGTTCTTATTTCGTTTAAAACTAAAGTAATGATCAATCTAGAGAAAAAATATCTTGTGTCGGGATAGTAAACTACACTTTCTTACCGTAAATATTTATTTTAGACAAAAATAAACAATCTTGTTTGTTTTTTAGAATTATCCTTAAAAAAGAGATGATTTTCGAATAAAAAAATTATTGAGAGAAAACATTACAATTACGTAACTATCTCCAACATGGAAAGAAAAAGATCCAATAAATCATATACTAATGTTTCATTCTGCTTGTATGTGTGAATATTTTTTCCTGTTTTATTTGTTTCAGAATATTCATGCAAATTAACATAAAAATAGGGAGCTTCCTCTTAATCAGCCTATAATGTTCCCATTGCTGGGACACAGGCCTCCTCTGAGTGAGAGGGAGTAGGCCGTAATCCACCACGCGGGCCCAGTAGCGCGGGCGTAGTTGGTATTATTGGTTCTAGGACTTGCCGGTTTTCTCACGATGTTTTTCATCACCGTTTTGAGAGCAGGGGTGATGAAATTATTTACACAAAGTAAGGCGCCTCTCTGGGTTCAAACCCACGACCTAGAACTCGTAAGTCGCGACTGATACCACTGGGCCACGATAACCCTTGCCTTATCAGGATGTACATAATAGAACATTAATTTACGAGCTTTTCACGACATAACAACCATAAACAAAAGCACTTCACACACTAATTATATTACGTCAGTATTTAATGAAATGTTCGTGTTTGCGCATTACATAGTGATAACATTATTGTGTTGAACTTGTGTGCCTACTTTGTTTACACAGTTGCTTATACAACATAAATTTTGTATGACGATAATATGGGAGAATGTTCTCTCTCTAACCGTGAAGTACTCGTATATAACATTGTTTCTCATCGGTTTCGTAATATTTTAAGCCCATGAATTCTGTGAGTAAATATAGATAGTGATGATTGTGTAGTTTGACTGTATGGGGCATGTGATGCGGAGGAAAGAGGAAAATGTCTATTTGTATTTATATATATATATATAATGTAGGTATATAAATATTATAGTAAATAATTATGTATGTATGTGTATTATAAGTTTATAACCTATTTATGTACTTGTGCACCCGTTTTATTTATAATTAATTATGTTATAATTTAATATTTTTTAATATTATTATTTTCTCTCAATCAGAGCACCCGCCATCTTATCTCTTCACCACCCTTGGTTGACTGGTAGAGAATGCCTAAGGCATTAAGTCCGCCTTTGTACCTAATTGTGTGTGAGAAGTTTAAATAAATAAATAAAATGTCGTGAGGAAAGTTTTGAGTATGAATGTGGATGGCTTTATGAGTAGGGACAGACCAAGACTAAGACTCTGCCTTGATCAGCTCACGGTAGCCTATAAAACCTTACGGGGACATATAGACTGCCCAAAGCTCCACGGTCTTTTCTGCCAATGTGTCCGACAAATACATCGGACACCGTCCGAGCCGCCGCCGGCACAATCTGTTTAGACAGCCTTCATCCAAAACTGTCGCCAGAGCTGAATCC
Organism: Tiliacea citrago; assembly: GCA_963921375.1. NCBI lineage: Eukaryota > Metazoa > Arthropoda > Insecta > Lepidoptera > Noctuidae > Tiliacea > Tiliacea citrago. Next base: position 3,588,378 of record OY992802.1, read on the forward strand.
CCAGTGTGTCGTACTTTGAAGATGCTCAACGCCCTTCTGACTGCCAACCCTGAACGTGATGTGTTTGCGGATGAATGGAGTAAAGTGATGCGTATATGTCTGGTGTTCTGTGAGAGAAAGTATGCAAGGGAGTCCACTGTTCCATGTTAGTTTTAACAACGCAAAATTCAATTAAATTGAATCAAATGTTATACAAAAATATGTTAGTATTAATCTTTTTAGGGTTCCGTACCCAAAGGGTAAAACGGGAAACCTATTACTAAGGCTCCGCTTTCCGTTCGTCTGTCTGTCTGTCCGTCTGTCTCATGAACCGTGAAAGTTAGACAGTTGAAATTTTCACAGATGATGTATTTCTGTTGTCGCTATAATAACAAATACTAAAAAACAGAATAAACTAAATATTTAAGGGAGCTCCAATACAGTAAACGGTATGGTAGTGGTATGGATAATGGTACGGAATCCTTCGTGCGCGAGTCCGACTCGCACTTGGCCGGTATTCTCACAGTTGTAATCATAATCATTAATAACCTCGTTTGAGACTGTTTGTTTCAAATAATTTATGTATATTATCACGAAAATTATTACCAAAAGCGTTTTGAGATATCATTAGTCATTGTCTGCTACAGGACTTCTAAGAAAGGTTTTTGAGTCTTTCTTTCAAAGATCGTTATTCTTACTAAACTTAGTATTTTGAAATGCGCCATTAAGCATTTGACTATGGACTTATCTCCAAAGTAAGCAAGCCAGCCTGCAGAGTAAGCAAGCTGAAGTGGCAGTGTGCTGGCCATGTTTGTCAAAGGACCGATGGCCTGCGGAGCAGACGAGTCCTGAAGTGGAGGCCGCATATCGGCAAGCGTAGTGTGGGACGCCGCCCAGATAGATGAACCGACGACCTCAAAAAGGTGGCTGGGGTAGACTGGATGCGGAAGGCGGGGGACAGGGTGTTGTGGCGCAGCCTGGGAGAGGTCTATGTCCAGCAGTGGACTGCTATAGGCGGAGTTGATTGATTGATAGACTTATCCCAATTCATTTATGAAAATTTTTGTAAGGAAAAATCTACATACTTTTAATAAGATAAGCGATAGACATAATTTTAATACTAGACAAATAAAATAGATCAACAATTTTTCAGATTATCTAAAGTACATACATCTTTTATGGGGTACTGTGTTAAATGTTACAACAAAATACCTTGTGATATATTGAAATTAAATGAGAGAAAATTTAAAACATATACTATATATACACGTACACGTATTAAAAGTATAAACAAGCATACACCCTATCTGACCTCCACAACTCAGTAATTGGGTAACACGTACCCCTTGGTTAGACTAGTTAATCTAAAAATAATAAAAACAAAAATAAAACCAACTCACATATACTTCACCAGCAGATATAAAATTGATTAAAACCGAAGAAATAATTAATTGCAAGTACATTATTAAGACATATGAACTTTCTAATGAATGCTGGACTACTAACGAGAAACTTTTATAAACTATCCTAATCGATAAGTACTGCAGAAAATGTAAACATCATTGTTAAGTCCACCATGTTTTAAAAAAGAAAGATGGTGTTTGAAAATGGCGGATATGACCGTAGTACGTTTTCTGCGGTCCTTTGCTGCTTTTGTTATTTTTTGTTAGATTAAACATAATGCTCATGAAAATACATTTTAAATTGTATAAAGTTTTGGTAACGGAACTGTTATAACCAACAAAATAATTTGATAAACTTTTGTGAATTTTTATGATAGTCGAAAAATTATTGATCGGTGCAAAGCAAATCTAAAAAACTTTACTCGAAATTGTGTTTAATTTATTTTTTACATTGTTTATCAAACTTTTTTTTTGACGTGTATTTTAGTGTTTTTAAGTAAAATTTTGTCTGAAATAACTATTTCTAAAGTTTCCCCCATATCAATCTGAGTAAGCACGAAAAACAATGTTTTTTTTTTAAATCGGTGATAGAATAGTTTATAATAATTGATGAAACTAAAATAATTACATAGTGAAACCCCTAATTTTACCATCCTAGTGTGTGAATGTTTAATTCAAATATCCTGTAAAATTCAATGTGTAGTGAACGTGAACTGTCTGATAGACCTGAAAAATAACATATGACACTGACAGTTCTGGAACTCGGTTTGAAATTAAGCATGAAAAACAATGCTTTTTAAATCCTGTAAAAAAGTAGTTTACAATTTACGAAACTAAGTGCAAAGTGAATAACCCTAACCCGGTAGTCTCGGAAAATAAAAGTGCGTTCAAGAATGTTAAATAATATAAATAATTCAAAAAGAAATAATTGAAAAACTAAACATTTGGGTATTGCATACAAACAAAAGTAAATTGGTGTTTCAAAATGAAAGAAAATAGTGTTTCATTATGAAAAGTGCTCCAAATTTGTGAAAGGATTGACTTTTGCTTCAAATGGTGTGTGTATTTAAGTCTATTTAAATTAAAAACGGACTAGGTGTAATGAGTAGACAAAGACATCAGCCGCTGAGCTGTAAATAATGTTCGTTGTGACGTCATAAACATCACAATGATTGTTAAGGTAAGTTTTCATGGATTGTTAATTGTGTTGTGCTTGTGATGTAAGCGGGATCCCACCGTTTTGCCAAAAAGATTTTGACAAAATTTCACCACCCAAATAAATTTTAGCAACCTTTTTTATACCAATGCAATATTTGGAATGATTTTAATATATACATATTTTCAATTGGTCAAATTTTTACACGGCAGAATATTACCAAGGATAATGTCATTAGCATTTGGTCTTTAATCAAATTATTAAGTACAGCAAACAATCGTTAGACAATACATATTTAGTCAAATAATTGTATTAATTATTTTCAGTAGGCTACCTGGAACCAAATTAGTAAAATTAGGTTAATTATAAAAAAAAAATATGGTTAGGGTTGGTTAGGTTAAAACTGTGACCCCCTACGCCAGAAACGACTATAAAGTATATAAATAGAACAAAAATAGTTTGGTAGGTTCCAATTGACTGAATAGAAATGGTGAACTGAAAACTGACGATAATAAATACTATTTGGTTTTTTTTTTGCGTAAAATAATATGTTATACCATTTTTGAAATATTTGATTACATTAAAATTGGTTAATGTAGGTACTAGTTTGTAAACAAGTTATTGTTTAAACGTACACTTACCAAACATTAGGTTTGCGTTACAATTATTTGTGAAGAGATATTTTGCTAAGTAATAATTTGGCAAATTAAATTATGCGGAAAATTGTTTGGGAAGTGATAATTTGTCAATTTCTTTTCGATGTAACAAGGGTAACCCGATGTAAGTACTTATGCTTGGAGGAATGGAAGAACATCAGGATAGTTGCGTAACACATATAAATTGGCAATCGATCGCAATGCTTTTCATTTTGACAGTTCAGCGTTTGAACTGTCAAAATGAAAAGCATTGCGATTGATTGCCAATTTATATTTGTTAAGCCATTACCCCGCTGTGGTTGTGAAGTTTGTCCGTTAAAAAGGTAGGAACCTTCCAACAGACGGGTGTTCCCTGCTTATCTTGAATCAGTTCAGAATCATGATTTACAAAATGATTTAAAGAACAGGAGTAATCAAGCCAAGTTATCCGGATAACTGGAAAGAGAATAGAATAGAATACTCTTTATTATGTACACCATAAAAATTACAGATATAAATGTTGAAATTTTACATAGGGTGACACAATGTGCGGTCTTATCGCTTAAAGCGATCTTTTACAGACAACCTTTGAATGTATTAAAGGGAGAAGGAGAGACAATACTGCAGGTAGTCAGTGGTGTACCATTTACATATACAATAAATACATACTTACATAAAGCAATACACTTATCTATAAAAATATATATATACAATAATAAACATGAAACAAGAGCAAGAGATTAGCATCGTCGTGTTCGCAGCCTTACTAAATAGCTGTGACAGGTATACGACTATATAGTGTTGCGTTCAGATGCAGTAGGTACATATCCAGCATCAAAAAAGCTACCTACTAAATTGCTAATCTCATCATCTACCTAGCCTTTTCCCAATTATTTTTGAGGTCGGCTTCCAGTCTACCCGGATGCAGCTGAATACCAGTACTTTACATGGAGCGACTGCCTATCAGACCTCTACAACCCAGTTACTGGGTAGTACGATACCCCTCGGTAATAATGGTTGTCTGACGGGCTTTGGACTTCTGACGACCCGTAACGACTGTCAAAGATCCACGAATGACAGTAGGGACCAACGGCTTAACGTGCTTTCTGAAGTACTGTGGGGTCCTGGTATCGAATAATGGTCACCCATCCATGGACCGACCGCGGCAAGCGTAGCTTAACCTGATTGATCGATCCGTGCGCCGTGCGCCGTGCAGCTGTTATTTCTAAGCCTCAAGCCCTTCTACTAAATAGCTAATCTCATATGCTTAAAACATCGTGCCTGCAGGCTATGGCCCCTATAAATTCAAAACTTACCTTGAAACATACATACCTACTTACTTTAATCCTGACGACTGTTCCCATAAACATAATTAATTAAGTGAATATAATGGAAACCTTCATTACTACAAAGTTTCTCTGTATGAGTGCACAACTGCTGCGTATTTCAGAAATTGAATTAAATAGTTTAGGGTAGAGGAGGATACTTGAACTTGTATGAAAGTATTTATAGGCTTTAACTATACGGTGTAAAGAAGTTTGAAAATGGTGCCAGAGACAGAAAAGTTGAAACCGTTTGTCTTGGTGTAGGAATGAAACGCATGTGACTAAGGCCTGTTACATTTTTAGTCGAGACAGTTGGACATGCTCTTACATCTCCACATGCGCACTACGCATCACACCGACGCGACGTCACGCAAACTCCTGCATCGCGCAAGCAGAGTTTACCGCACGACTAGCATATATACCTACAACGTCCCCGTCTGGTAGGAGGGTCCTTCTTTTCTACAGAGGATGAGTGAACTTTACAATCTGTTCCACATACCTGTATACTGGTGACCCCGACGTGATCTGAACACTCAACCTTCTGATTCTCTGATCTCATTGATCATAACTGTCATAACGATACATGATACATGGTCACAATTAAATTAATGCTGAATTATGTGTGGTAATTCAAAATAAATTATTATAACAGAACGAACATTTCTTCATGAAATTAGAAATTCTTCCACATATTACGTAGTTTAAAAAAAAAAACACGCTTTTATCACGCAAAAAAAGTTATAAAATAATTAAATTGACTAGTACCTTAACCTAGTGGGTCCAATAAATTTATTTTCTTTCTTTATTTTCTAGTAAATAGCAACCAAAACCGCGCTCCATGCTTTTGAAATAATCACAGTGTATTTTCACATCACACTACTATTATAAAGGCGAAAGTTTGTGAGTGTGTTTGTTACTTCTTCACGCTCAAACGGCTGGACCAATTTTGATAAAAAAAATTAAGTAGGTATTTGACAACCTGGATTAAGACATAGGCTACTTTGTATCCCGATATTCCCACGGGATCGAGACTTACGCGGGTGAAACCGCGGGGCGCAGCTAGTTCGCTATAAATGACAAGCTGCATAGGCTTAAATTGACTTGTACTAGTTACGACCAAGGTCCGACCACGGTACGACCTTGGTCGTAACTAATACAATTGAATTATTTTATAAGTTTTAGTGCGTAATAAAATGTTTTAAGTTTTTTTTATTTTTAAACTACATATTTTATTTTTTACTTTTTAGTCTAGTATATTCTTAATTTAGTTAAAAAGTCTATAGTCAACGAAGTTTTATGACTTTTACTAGTAGCCACTGAAGCGTTTCACTATCCACCTCCTGGCTCCATCATCAGACCCTCGACACGAAGTGCAATATATTGGAATCAGCAATACAAATCATATGAGCCCAAACTCGAGGAGTTTACTAGTACCCACTGAATAGTTCCACTATCCACCTCCTGGCTCCGTCATCAGATCAGCTCCTAAAACATTCACAGCATACAAAGTTTTATTTCGATACGCAACGACAGTTAGAAGTTGGTGAAAATTACATTAAAAGATTCCGTTGCATAGATACAGGGGCCCAAGTCTGCTATTTATATAAATTCAGTCATTCCAACACGACCCCATTGTCATTTTGCTAAAAGTTCGTAATCTGGTAAATTCATAATGGTCGATCATTTTCTTTGCAATTTCTTTCAATGTAGTGTCAGTTGCCGACCATTGGAACGTCATAATGACGCCATTATAATAGTAGATTACCAAACTTGTCAAAATCAACAATTATGAAATCAATGATCAACCATTCTGACACTATTGTAATAGCAGACTTGAGGCCCTGGTCAAGCTAATAAAAACGGAACCTTTGCAAAAGCCAAATTAATGTACGAAAAGAAGAAAATTACATCAATATTTTGAAGTTTTTATTACGTTTTTGAACAAACAGAGAACACGATTCCAAACATTAATAAAAGAAAACAAAAGTGTACCCTAATTAACGCTTATCGGCAACGAAAATAAAAAAGTAATATCAAAACAAAATAGTGGTGGTGTTGATGTTAGGGAAATACTCCCCTATTTTGTTTTTGTTTTATCTATTGGGATTACTTTATATGAGGAAAATGTCGTGAGGAAAGTTTTGAATATGACTGTGGATGACTACATCAGTAGGGGTGAACTATACATCTCTGCCTGCCCCTCCAGGGAATACATCCGTATTATTTATAATATTATGTTAAGTTATATATTATGTTTTATAACCAGTAACTAGGTTGTGGAGGTCAGATAGGCAGCCGCTCTATGTAAAATAAGCTGCTTCGGGTTAGACTGGAAGCCGACCCCAAAATAGTTGGAAAAAGGCTAGGTAGATTTTTTGTCTAGTGAACGTACGTCATCATCTTATTTTATTTTATTGCCTACGACCTATGTACCTTAAATACCACATTAAATAGCCCCCTAACACACATGGCAAGGCAATATGATCCAAGTATAACCCTATTGATATTTTCTTTATGAGTCTCGCTTCATACAGACGTTCCCTATTTAGAAAGTGCGAACATGCACGCCTGTGTAGTTCAAATTGGTTGGTTTCTATAGTGTCCTTGATTTAGGTCTACTAGACACACTTTTGATTGTTCTCCTTTGTCTCTAACATTCATATATCAATGTCATGCATACTGCAACTGGTACCTGTTATTTGCAATTTTAGCTGTTACATAATTTAAATTGTGACTGTGCTGTTGGTGTGCTTACTATTAATAACATAACTTATCTTTTCGACGACAAACATAAATGATAATTTTGTCATACTAAACTAGCAAAAGTGTAACTCGTAGATGTTGATGATATTCTTCTATTTATCATCGAAACAGTAAGAAGGAAGAAAAGAATATACAATACAATAAACGCACACAAAATGATGCGGAAGAATGAGGAGAATGTCGTTAGGAAATTCCTGAGTATGAATGTGAATGGCTATACGAGTAGGGGCAGACCGATGGATGGACTATGCGAAACATGATACGGCTAGAAAGGGGGTGACTCCCGAGTTGACGATTATTAGAGAAGTTTAGGAGAAAAAGATATATTGCGCCAACCCCAAATAAATTGGGATAAGACAAGAGAATGCTAATCAATATTAATACAAAGTAGAACACACTTTAATCACGGAAATCTACTATTAGTAAATACGAAACACTAGGAAAACAATACTTGATGTTAAAAAATACAATTTTTTCATTCTAGCTACTACTACTGGTGATCATCACATTAAAGACCTCCCGATGTTCCCTCGTCATCGACAACGCGTACCAGAAGGGGCTGTACTTGTCAGACTACTGCCCCAATATGAAGTACTGCAGAGAGGGCTCCCACGTTATGTGCATGTACTATGATCCTGTAAGTACATACCTATTTTAATAATAATAATAACAGCCTATTATTGTCTCAGTGCACTTTTCCACTTCAACTTCAACTATTGCATTTTAAAATGCGACTTTACGAAAGTTATTTGATTTAGATAGGAGACAAAAGATTTTCCGAACAAAGCTGCACTTCGTTCAGAGCCAATCTCTGAATTTGCTGCAGGCATATCCTATTATACCTATCGCCAGATAGTTAGCATGGTCCAACATCGAAATTTTCGAGTTTAATCCAGGTCGACGTGCCATATACGACAACAGTCGCAGCCATGCCGAAATATTGTTGCTCTGGGTAAACTCAACTCAAACACAGAGCATTTATTTAAATTAAATGATTTACAGGCAGTTTTGAATTATCAAGGAGTCGGTCAGTTAGAAATATGAAGCTAGTTGCCCATTCCAAAGCGGAGTAGGTACATACGGAGAAGAACGGGCAAGGAACTCCATAGTCAAAGATGTCAGAAAACTGATTGAAGCTACCGCGCTTAGCCAAAAAATTCACGGCAAGTAGCAAGACGATAATGAAACAGAAATAAACTAACCCACAACTAACATTACTTTAAAAAACATTACTTTCGAAACTACTTTACACTTAACAAAACTCAACCACACAAAATGTTCGACGAGACCTAACCATTTGGCGAGCAACAACGACAGCGCGATCTAGCGCGGTGCACAGTAGCGCCATCTAGTGCCTTATTGTAAAACTAAAATTAATATTAGTTTTAAATGCTCTAATATTATTTTCAGAATTCTCTAGTTTTGTGATGAGAAGGTGGTTTGATTAAAGGGCCGATTCCACTGGTTGAAATCTAAAAGTGAGCAATGTACTGCATTTTGAGGAGCTATTCAGCTCATCACGCCGAAGATCCTCATTAGATTTTCACCAAATTTCTATGAGACCAACATAATATAGTTACTACCTTACAAATAAAAAAAAGAACCATCGAATCTCTTAAGGCCCCAGTTTGACCCCCTTTTTGGAGGAAGTACCCCTTCCAATTGAAAGTTTTCGACCACAAAAATTTATATAAAGTCGTAAAACCTTTATACCAAGTTTCGTCCAGATCGGTTGTTAAATACAACCTGTAGAGAAGTACCAACTAACTGACAGAGCAAAGCAAATTTTGCCAGACTTGAAGCAGAGACTCATCGCTCGCTTCACACGCTCGGTCAATAACAGGGATTTCTGACAATGTCCAGCCTATTTCAATTGTAACCTTAAATCGCCTTAAAATATTATACCAAATAATAAAAAAATCATTTATTTTGGACCAAAAACTTGTATACATTTGATAAACCTGCCAAACTACTTAACAGTTTGTCGGCAGGATTAGCGCTGTCTTAAAACATTTGGTTTAAACATCTAAGTAGTTTTTAAATGGTTCAGTGACCCTCAATCGATTAATTACTGCGACATGTTGCGACCATTTCAGCAGTTCAGCCTTTATTTTACTCCCCAGTGTTCACCTGCTAATTACACCGTTATCTCTTATATCTAGTCGATACTAATATACAGTGTAAGGGTCAAATACCTTGCCGGCTCTTCTCCATAGGAAACGACTAATTGGAACCGTGCACCTAGCTTCTGACGTTTCATAAGTGCCCATGTAGGTTTATGTGATTTTTTTTTGATTTTGATTTTATTTTGACCATGAAAGCTAGTACATTATAAAATTACCCCTAGTATGTGAAGGGGTAGGCAGAGGTGGAGGCACTCACCCACTATTTCCCACGTTATCAGGAGCGGTTGATATTGAACGGGCACAATTAATCTGCAACTGAGAACTCCCCTGTGGAAGTATTTCTCAATAACTCTTCCCGACCACCCTGCATGCTAACAAAACACCCTTACTTAGCAGTTGGTAGGTATATACCTAATGGTACTGTCGTATAATGTCAAACATAAAAGATGTAACCAATATTTTGTAACATTATAATTTACAAGAGTGTCCGTGGAGTTTCTTGCCCGTTCTTCTCCAAAGGAACCTACTACGCTTTGCAATGGGCAAATGGCTTCATCTTTCGAACTGACCGACTCCTTGATAATTCAAAAGTGCCTGTAAATTGAAAAAAATGCTTTCTTTACCCCATGGGATGAAATCATGAGTTTATGCATGTATGTTTGAGTTTATGTTTGTATTTGACCACTATCCATTCACATAGAAGCTACACATTCAGCAATAAACGGTAACCATCTAAATAATTATTATCTCACACAAATTATGCTTCGAAACTTATAATCCTCTACTTAAAACACAGTCATGCTACTCTACATGGCATGTAGTAGCATGATTCTAATCTCAATTACAAGTCAGCAGTCAGTTTAATGAGAAACTCATTAAGTTGTCGGTTGCAGCCAACGCGATCGATGCGTAAATGCCTGGCTGCAATTAGAACCATCAGGGAGTCTGTAGTTAGGGTTTAGTCGAACGGATTGGATTGCAATTTGTAATCAAATGGAGGCTATTTTATGGGTAGCCTGTAGTGTCCGAGGGAATCTATTCCTACAATAATTGTTATGTTACGTATAGTATATCATAACATCACGCCTATATTCCGCGAATGGTTAGGCAGAGGTGTACCTATAGTAGACCCACATTTCGCCAGTTATGTCTAAGTCCCATGTAACAGGGGGCGAGCCCTTTGCCATCAACCGGGCATAAATCCAAACTCCACTGCTACTGAGAAATTCTAGAAGGAAAAACCCAATAACACTATTCCTAATCCGGGAATCGAATCCAGGACACAACAGTAGCGCTTGCGACTAACAGGGCAGTTTTTTTTATAAAAATGTGGCTGTTGTTTGTATAATGTGGTGTCTTATGACTTCCACGCAAACGAAGTCGCGGGCAGAAGCTAGTTGTTAATATGTAGGACACCCAAAATACATCCCCTCACAAAAACAAAACAACGCAACAGCTGACAGCACTCGACCCAAGATGGCGGCAGCGGCGGCCAAATTAAGTACTTAATATACTTCCTCGTAGATAGCCGTTTCCTGTTGTGGCGAAAATTAATTCCTAATTAAACCTTTTGAAGAGCAATTGTCTGTTAATAGTGTCAGTGTTATAGTGTGACATTGAGTATTTTTAGGGAGTGGCGTATAAAGCACATACACTGGAAAACAAAGTTGCGCCACATTGCTTCAGAAATATGTTTTGTATTGCGACCAACAAGTTGCCGACAACATTGAACGTTGCAGTGTTGCTGGCAAAAAAAATACGGCAGCATTGATCGGTCGATCATAGATTCCTGCACATCTCCTGTCCGCTTTGCTCATCTCTAACTCTGTGGAAACGTAGTCTAAGGCGGGTAGACAGTAGTTTTCTTAGGTAGCATGGCGCCCCTATGTTAGTATAATATCTAGCCGCGTTTTTCATACACCCTTCAGTTATCTTCAACAAAAACTAGTCATAATCATAAGTGCGTAAATGGACAAAACTTGAAGTTTTAATAACAGTGATTATGAAACCAATATTGTAGCTACAAAAATTAAACAATCCAGTATTACTAACAATACCTTTGTTGAGTTTGCTTCGGCCTTTCTTCTCAGAGTAGTCAGATAGGAAACGCTGACCTCATCTAGTTTAAATATGATTGACGTGTTTAAGTGTTTTTACAAACCTTCTTATAATGATAAAATCATTTGTTATTTTGGAAGGATGTTCAGAATGTTTGGCCACTAGATGAGAATGATAAGAGGAATGTATGGTGTAACACGAATGGATAGAATAAGAAATAAGTACAAAAGAGGAAGTCTAAAAGTGGCACCGGTGACTGAAAACTTGTGTGGAAATCGCATGTGATGCGGAGGAATGAGGAAAATGTCGTGAGGAAAGTTATGATTATGAGTGTCGATGGCTTAAAGAGTAGGGGAAGACCAAAGAAACGATGGAGAGACTGTGTGAAAGATGATATGGCTAGAAAGGGGGTGACTACCGAGATGACGACTAACAGAGAAGTATGGAAGAAAGGGACATGTTGCGCCGACCCCAAATAAATTGGGATAAGGGCAGGAGATTGATGATGATTTAGGAAGGAAATTAAGCGAGTCGGGAACGCCGGTACTATACCGACTGGGAAATTAGGATTTTCACCGTCCTCTTATTACACTTTCCTAAATCCTAATTAGGATTACTTAAAAGGCAGAAGTCCTCATATAGAACCCTTTTACTATGATAAGTATTATATTACAGCAAACACCCTTTACACTATTTAGAATTATTATTCCGTCACTTTGTCAGGGTAAATTTTTTAAAGACATAATATAATTAGTCCCATTTAAAGGCTCTTACACACACACGCAATATTGCGGGCGCGACAGGCATTGACATAGAAATTGTGCCACTAGTGTCCTTCCTCTTCGTGAGCCTTAACTCTTCATTAGTTTTCGCAGAAGTGATATTATCGATAACTAAACACGATGAAACAAAAAACAATTTTCCAACCACTACCAGTAGCCATTGGCCCCAGAAAAAAACATCAATATTTTTTTTCCTTGTATTATTGTGTTCAGATATCTCTATACCCATCAAGTCTGCGGAGTTTCGCTAGCTAATTTAATTTGACCCAGTATAGATTAGACTTCGACTATACCTATGTAATTACGGTTAAAAGACAAACGGACGACATAGGCTTGTAAATAACCCGGGTTCCTTGTAATTATTGTATTTGTTTAACTTACACATAACAAACATAACATCACGCCCACGCATAATCCCCGAAAGGTTAGGCAGAGGTGTACCTATAGTACTCCCACATTTCGACAGTTATGTTGTTGTTTAACTTTATTCCTTGTAATTATTGTATTTGTTTAACTTTAACTTTTTTTTAAATTAACAGAACAACGTGCTCGGACCTCGTTGCTACAACGCAGCCAACGTAACTATGACCGCTGATCTAGCGAAGCAGCTGCTGGATGTATCAAACACGTAAGTTTAATGCTAAATTATTTCTACAGGCCCTAGCACGAATGCGCGATGTAAACGCAACGTAAATCAGTCAAATAAGATTTTTGCAACGAACATTTATATAAAGTCTTAAAACTAAGGGAATATAGTATGCGCGAACCAAATATATTCAAATTAAAAATCGTTCGAATTTACGTAAGGGGTCCTCGAAGCGATCAAATTGCAACTGATCAATTGTCATCAATTTGTATTGTAGTAATATTGTCAATGCCAGAGGCAAGAGAGCCAGAGGTCGCCCTAAAGAACGATGGATAGATGAAATTAAAAATAAATCTGGAGAAGACTGGACAAAAAAGCGAAGACAAGGACAACCTGGAAAACGTTGAAGGAGGCCTAAACCCGTCAGGGGCCTTAAGTAAAAATAAATAAATAAACTATGTAAATAATATATCTAATGTTATTTTGTATGTATGTTAAGGAAATAAAACGGCTTTATTATCAATAATAACATTGTCAATCGCATCAATTGCATTTGGTAGACGGTAGTAGATCAGTTCAAACAGATCAATACAATATCAATCACGTGAAAATAGAACCCTTCTGGACTGTGTTGAATTTGCAAAATGTTGAATTCGCAAAATGTTGAAGTCGCAAAATGTTGAATCCCAAAATGTTGAATTTGTAAAAAGTTGAATTTCCCATCCGGACCACAATGTTGAATTTGCAAAATGTTGAATCCCAAAATGTTGAATTTGTAAAAAGTTATTTTATCGAGATCTATTGTAGTCCAGGTGTATTTTTATTTATTAACGTAGGTAGTAAATTAAAAACAAAAACTCTTTACTTGTGATCCTTATCTAAAAAAAACTCCACTTGTAATCATTAACAAAAACAACAAAAACTCTTTGCTTGTAATTCTTAATTAAAAAAAACTCCACTTATAATCATTAACTAAAACAACAAAAAACATTTACTTGTAATCCTTAACTTAAACAACAAAAACTATTTACTAGTAATACTTAGTTTAAAAAAAACTCCACTTGTAATCATTAACTAAAACAACAAAAACCATTTACTTGTAATCATTAATTTAAAAAAAAAAACTCTACTTGTAATCATTAACTAAAACACTACGTGTAATCCTTAACCAAAAAAATATGAAAATGTAACAAGGCGTAAAAAATGTAATTAAAATCCTAATTTAAGTCGAACAACCGAACCGCCACACAGTGGGCCCATACTGAAAATTTAGGTGGACTTAGGCAACAAAGTTCCTATATCGATGCGATTTTTTTTTATATGACGTGTTATATTATTCCTGACAACTTTTATTCTTATAAAATTTCTTCTAAAGTTGATAGTTTGTCTTGAAAAAAATTAATTAGATTTTTTTGTATGGAGCGAATCACGTTTAATTTTTTTTCTTCAATTGTACTAATATGTTGAGTGTGTGGCGTGAGTATATGATAGCTAGGGTCATTCTCTATCCATGAAAAAAAAATCAGCGCCGGCCATCTGCGGCAGCGCGAGTAATCATTCGGTAAAAAAAAATGATTTGGAAGAATTTTTTTGTCATTTAAAATAAATTCAAAGCATATTTTTTGTCTCATTTGGCTGTTTTCACCTTCTTTTTAGTTAAATAAATAGTTTTAATAGCGCATACGTACTTATAACTAGTAATTCTGGTAGAGATTTAGTTATTATTGCATGTTATCGGTAGCACCTGCATTGTGATTGATGACTTATTTGTTTGTGCACTCGGCTAAGCGCATAACTAATGAGTCATCGAAAAATGCTCGTCTCTGATTGGCTGAATAATTTTCACTCACTGTTATGTCCACTACTTGAGTAATTAACACTAACTATAAATATAAAGACATTCATTAAGTCCATCTAGTTTCGCTCTTGTCGCTTGTTTGTGAACACAGTGAAATACTTGTATTTTTATATTTACATTAGAACTATGGCTGGATTTTGTACCAACCTAGATCTTTTTGTGAAATTAAGAAGTGGCGGTGATCTGAAAAATCATATGTTTCTGTATGAAAGTATCATTTCTGTCTTGACTACCGAAGTTTCTGAAGAAGACAAGAACCGAATCAAGGAGTTCTGTCGACTTTTTTGTGTAAATTTAAATAAAAAGTGGATAGAGTCAAGTAGAAATCAAAAAACTTTTATGAATCGTGTAATTAATCGCAAGTGGTTGGAAAAAAACATCAACTGGCCTGTTTGTGACAGTGTTGATCTGAGAAGTGTGATGGGCTTTTCGGACGCAGCCTTATCTGAGCTTGTGGATATAGATTGCCATGTTCCTACTCTTGCAGTATGTACTGCGGAAGCGGGAACATCTACAGAAAAGGAGCACAGAAAACCGTTCGAAGAGTTAAGTAATAAGCAAAAGAAAAGACGTTCTACTTCCATAGTAGAAGAAAATTCCGAGGAAGAGTTGCAGCACTGGTACATAACAAAATTGAAAGACAACGGCAAAACGAATCTGGCAAAAGTGGTCGAATACCTTTCCAGTAATCCAGATGCGCTATCCGAAGTAGAAGAGAGACTATTCAAAAAGCAGAGCTTAAGCTCTGCTTTAAGCTTAAGCTATCAAATGGTGTTAAATTGTGCAGTAAGAAAAAAACAAAACTCTTATGGCAATTTAGATTGAATCCTAACCATGAAAATAAAAATAAATTTGCTACTTATTCTAAATTGTACAGTAAAATTATTAATCTAAC
The DNA here is from genome assembly GCA_963921375.1 of Tiliacea citrago. NCBI lineage: Eukaryota > Metazoa > Arthropoda > Insecta > Lepidoptera > Noctuidae > Tiliacea > Tiliacea citrago. Next base: position 3,603,944 of record OY992802.1, read on the forward strand.
ACAGAAAGCACAGAATAATTACAAAATACAACAATCAAAAAATAAATCTAAGACTACTTGGCAAATAATTAATCGGACAAATAACAATATCCCTAAACAGCAAATTGAAAGACTAAGAATTGGTAATCGAACTATTCACAAACCATTGGATATTGCTAATGCTTTTAATGACTATTTTGTTGATAAAATTCATCCAAAATTAGATGCTGAATATAAACCAAAAGCATCCATTATATCAAGAAGTGCTAAATCAATTTTATGGCTCCCAGTACACCACACGACATACATAAATTAATAATGTCATTAAAAAACACTGGTAGTGTGGGTTTTGATGGGATCGCCACTAAAATAATAAAGTCAGTATCAGTCGAGATATGCAGTCATCTGAGTCACTTAATCAACCTCAGTATATGTACGGGTGTATATCCAGAAGCATTAAAGATATCCATAATTAAACCACTATTCAAGAAAGTAGATATGGAGTTGATGGAATATTATAGACCCATCTCACTCATACCAGTCATCTCAAAGGTATTCGAAAAGTACATTTACAAACAGTTAGCTAATTTCAGTGAAAAGAATAACATCTTATGTGAAGAACAAAAAGGATTTAGGCAGCATAGAACCATCGATATGGCAATTTATGACTTTTTGTTTCCGATTATTAGAAATGTGGATAAACGATTCCCCATATGTGCCATATTTTGCGATATGACGCAGGCTTTCGATTATGTCCATCATAATACATTGTTAAATAAGTTAGAAGCCTACGGCATAAGAGGCAACGTACTCGAACTAATGAAATCGTATTTAGAAAACAGAACACAGATAACCGAAATTAGTCGCATCAATGTAATTAATAAACATGAAGAGATATCGCGGTCTCGAGAACGCAAAATTACATTCGGTGTTCCACAGGGAAGCGTTGTGGGCCCGTTTGGATTTATATTATATGTTAATGATATGCCCACGTCCATTGAACATCCCTTAACTATGTTTGCTGATGATAGTACCATTACGATCCCGTGTAAAAATAAAAATACATATGAAACGGACATAAATGATTCTCTTGACAATTTGATTAAATATCTAGATAAGAATAATTTGAATATAAATTTAAGTAAGACTATGATAATGCACTTTAGACAACGTATGCCTCGTGTACCTAACCTTAACATACACTACAAAAATAACGACATTGATGAAGTAACTGATACCAAATTTTTAGGATTACAAATAGACTGCAGTTTAAACTGGAAAGCACATATTGACAGGTTGTGTAAAAAATTGAGTTCGTCTGCATTTGCTTTACATAGACTATCCTCCATAGTGGATACAAAAACACTTCTTGCGGCGTACTACGGTATTGCTAAATCTTATTTACGCTATGGTGTCATTTTCTGGGCGAACTCCACCGACAAAGAGACAGCATTTAAGGCTCAAAAAAGATGTCTCCGGTCAATGTATAAGCTAAAAACCACCGACAGTTGCAAGCCATATTTCAAGCAGTACAACATATTGACCCTTCCGTGTATCTATATTCTTGAAGTGGCTATGTTTGTGAAGAACAATCCAAATCGTTTTGAACGTTTGGCCGATGTATACCCAAGAAACAGACGTGACAATTCAAAATTAAATAATGTACCGTGTCAAACCGCTATGATGCGCAAAAGTATTTATTGCATGGCCCCAGTTGTTTATAATAAATTGCCAAGTGCATGGAAAGACTTGAAAACGTTGCAATTCAAAAGTACACTTCGTAAATTGTTAATACATAAAGCATATTACAGTGTAACTGAGTTTTTAACGGACAACTTTTATCAGACCACCTCGAACTTTTAATTAATTAATTATTGTTTTGCGTATGGAATATTTATGGTGTGTAGTCTATAACCTGGAATTTTGATGTTTGTTTGTTTATTTATCTTCGGACCACGATTTGTATTTCTTGTATATACCTACTGTTACTGACAATTTAAATTTTTTTTTTTTTTTTTAATGAATATTTGAATTTTAATAATTTTATTTAATGAGAATGACATAACTAATTTAATGTTCCAACAAGAGTTTAAATTTTAACAATTTTATATAGGTAATGAAAATGTTTGCATGCCGAATGGTGAAATATGGCAGAACTCTGACGAAAACCTACTACTACCTACTTATGTATAACCCATATTTACAAATAAATGCTATTCTATTCTATTCTATTCTATTCTAAGTACTGTCTCTGAAGATAAGTGTTTAGCTCTTTATACATCAGTTGCGCTCTCGAAATGGAAGTACTTAGCTCTTCGACAATTTCTGAAAGAAGAAAACTGTGCTGCCTTTCCATCTTATCCAAAGCTTGTAAATGCCAAGAAAAGATGTTACCCACCACAAGAGAGTATGGAGATTACCGAAAACGGAGCTCACATTAAATTGCAAGCGCTATTGGACCACACTGTGGAGAGGATATTACTTGATATAAATACTGTTGATAGGTCTCAAAATGAAGAACTCAAGTTGACCTGGAAATGGGGACTTGATGGTTCTTCGTCGCAGAGTAACTATAAACAGAAAACGTCAAACACAGCTACAGAGTTCGATGATTCATCAGTAGTCATGATAAGCATCGTCCCTCTTCGGCTAGTGTCTACTAGGCCATCTCATTTCATCTGGGAATGAAAATCTAGTTTGGGAGAACCCCACACCTTGCTCAACTCTGTACTGTCGACCAGTGAAGTTCACTTTCACTTCGGAGACAGCTGACTTTATAAAGTCTGAAGAGTCTGAGATGAAAAAACAAATTGATGAACGAATATCTACACAGTGTGGAAATATTATTGTATCACATGAATTGCATATGACCATGATTGATGGAAAAGTGGCCAATATTATTGCTGGAGTACCATCATATGCAACGTGTCCCATTTGCTTGGCAAAACCGAGTGAGATGAATAATTTAGACGCTTTGACTTCTAAACCACTTTGTGAAGAAATTTACAAACAAGGAATTTCTTCACTGCATATGAAGATTCGGTGTATGGAATGTCTTCTCCATATATCTTATAATCTGGATTTTCAACGATGGACTGCTCGCGGCGAACATAAGGCTTTGAAACAAGCTAAAAAAAATACCACACAGCAAGAGTTTCGTGAGCAAACTGGAATGCTGATTGATATAGTCAAACAGGTATGTATTTAATTTTCGCTCTCTTTATGTTGTTTGTGAATTATATCTCTATGTATTGTATATTACAGTATTGTTTTCCCATTTTAGGGTTTTGGAACTACAAACGACGGGAATACAGCGAGGCGCTTTTTCCAAGATTACAAAAGATCTTCCAGAATAACGGGAATTGACGAAAATCTGATTTTCAGATTTTCCGTTATTCTACAAGCCATATCATCAGGCAAAAACATTGACTGTGAAAAATTTAGAAGATACTGTAGAGAAACAGCTGATGTGTACGCGCAACACTATTCGTGGTACTACATGCCAGTTAGTGTACATAAACTTCTAATGCACGGTGCAGACATCTGTAACCACTTTGGTGTTTTGCCAATCGGTAAGTAAAAAATAAATATAGTTTGATGTATTATTTGACTCGATTGCGTTTTGAAATCAAAATGTATGTACTTATTCGTTTTAGGTACCTTATCTGAAGAAGCTTCGGAAGCCCGTAATAAGGACTTCAGAAACGTCAGGGAGAGGCACACTCGGAAAACGGGGAGAATAGCAACAAACGAAGACATCCTCCATGGACTTCTAATAAGCTCTGATCCCCACATATCCTACATAAGGCCTAAAATAATGAAACAGGTTCATAATGAGTTGTTGCCTGAAGCAACTCAGTTGTTACAGACTACTGAGCCTCCCTGTGACAGTGAAATTATGGAGGAAGAAGAATGCCTCATAGCAGAGTCCGAAAATTTTCCGGACCCACTAGCACTTCTGGAACAAGAAATAATGTGATCCGGCTCTAAATTATTCCCACAAAAGCCCATCAGGGTTAAGAATATGACAAACAGCCCTTTTCAGGGCTACAATTACTTCACAGTTTCATATTGATCATACGTACGATAACTTATACTATAATAATATACATACAGTTGATTATGTAGATAATTATCAACGACTTGCCCGTACAAATTTAAATTATTTCACCTATCATTAAGAAAATTAGTATAACCTGAAACATTAAGATATATTTATTCAACAATAGATAACGTGCAGTTAAAAAATAACACAGCCAATCAGAGACGAGCATTTTTCGATGACTCATTAGTTATGCGCGCACAAACAAATGAGTCATCAATCACAATGCAGAGCACCTGCATTGTGATTGATGACTCATTTGTACCGATAACATGCAATATTAACTAAATCTCTACCAGAATTACTAGTTCTAAGTACGTATGCGCTATTAAAACTATTTATTTAACTAAAAAGAAGGTGGAAACAGCCAAATGAGACAAAAAATATGCTTTGAATTTATTTTAAATGACAAATTATTATTTTTTTACCGAATGATTACTCGCGCTGCCGCAGATGGCCGCGCGCTGATTTTTTTTTTCGTGGATAGAGAATAACCCTAGCTATCATATACTCACGCCACACACTCAACATATTAGTACAATTGAAGAAAAAAAATTAAACGTGATTCGCTCCATACAAAAAAATCTAATTTTTTTTTTTCAAGACAAACTATCAACTTTAGAAGAAATTTTATAAGAATAAAAGTTGTCAGGAATAATATAACACGTCATATAAAAAAAAATCGCATCGATATAGGAACTTTGTTGCCTAAGTCCACTAATTTTCAGTATGGGCCCACTGTGCGCCAGGGCTACGAGTTTGTCCGAAAGGGATATCGTGGCCCTGGCACACAGGCAACGGAAGGAACACGGGTGGGTTTTAGTCAGTAAAAGTCTGACACGCCCCCTCCCGCTCCGCCCATAGCGGGAGAAGTTATTTGATAATTTCCCACTCAAAAAAAAAAAAAAAGTCGATCAACCGAAAAGTTTGACCGAGACCTCTGTACCGCGCCTTAGGAATGTGCGGCGAGGTGGGGGGGCAGAGTTGATGAATGATCGGCGGGACGCCGCCGCCGCCGCCGCCGTCACCGTCGACGAATGAGCGGCCTGCACTGCCCCTCCGTCTCGCCGCGCACATACCGAAGGCGCGAAACAGCGGTATCGGTCAAACTGTAGGCCCTCAGATCTCCTTTTATGTAGAACTAGCCTTCGCCTCCAAGTTTGCTCGCGTGGATTTTGAGTTATTCCATACAAACTTAACACCCTAATTCACTCCTTCAGTATTCTATATGGAGCGACTGTCTATCTAACCTCCAGAACCCAGTTACTGAGTAGCACGATAATCCCTAATAAGACTAGTTGTCAAACTTTCGGGGCGACTTTCAAAGATCTACGAATGACAGCCGGAACCAACGGCTTAAGCTTTCCGAGGCAGGCCCCTCGTCTCGTTATGTAATGGATGGACACCCATCCACGAACCGACCGCGACAAACATATCTTAATCTTCGATCGACCCGTGCTTCTGTTATTATTAGGTATAGCAACGAACTCCTCTACTAAAAATAGAAAGACCAAATACATAAAAATACTAAAAACTGACACGCCGCGGGTATATTTACAGGAATCTACTTTACATTCCAAAGAGCATAAGTACCTACGAATCTATACAATTTGTAAATATCTCAATACGTATGCCATGACATCAATTTGAACATAATTCGATTTCATCGCGCGATATTACCGTTACCTTATATGAACGCGTACAATCGAGTTATTTTCCGTACCTAATTCCCGAACAAAACGAGGGCCTTGTTCCCTAGGTAACATCATCTACTCTATTTTTATAGGGCTATATTTGTTTATTATTGATGTTATGAAAACATAAAATCCTTCTTGGCAGTATGTGTCTTAAGATGGTTGCACATCCGACGGAAGAAGCGTTGCATAATGTCGGTCGCGTAACGCCAAAACGGACGAGTAGATAATAAAACAGACAATCTTACACACGCAACCAATGATGCTTTAGTGCGTCGAGCATACTAACGACGTTCCGCCACAGATTACCAGATAAATCACTCCTCCACATGAGACCCATGAGACCCAAAAGACAATATTGTTTCATCGTGATAGATCTTTTAGTTTAAAAGTTATATCGATCTGTTTACACAGGGGGTACAGCAGCGAACAAGAATTATAAAGATGCAATATTTTTTTTGATAATTTTTCTGTTGAAAAATGAAGCTTAGTTTCATTTTGATATGAAGACTCACACTGATGATTTTAGTGACTTTTAAATATGTTATTACGCCTTCATACAATTCAAGTAAGTTATGCAAAAAATGAATGTTAAACTACGTTCTAGTTTAACGTACATTTTTTCATACACATCAATTCTATTTGTGAATATTTAAGTATTGTTATAAAGCATAGAAACTACTTAACATATTTTCATCATTTTTTTGTATGAAGAGACTATTTTATTATGTATAATTATATCCACAACAAACAAACAACAAAATAGTACAAAAACTCATTTCGAGAAAATTGTCCGACTGCCAGATATCGCACAATGCAAACCATTCAAAATATCAACATGTTCTAGACATTTATATTCCTGAAAACGTTGAATGAAATATTATTTATAGAATAATATCTTTCATTTACTAGAATAAATAATGTATCATTTAAAAAAGTGTATTATAAACGTCTGCAACAAATACAGATTCCACGAACACGCTTTAAGGCCTCCGCAGACAGGCGCGACGCGACACCAGTAGAACAATTTCTACGAAAACTTCATGGAAAGTGTCACTCTGCACGAGGCTTTATGTAACTTTTATTTCCCGTCCATAGGTATCGTTTTTATTACAATGTAACAATGTTTTGTATTGCAGGATACGGAGTAAAATAGCCAACGGCAAGGAAACAGGGAAGGATGGCTTGTTGTTACCGAGAGGATACGGAATATTCCGATTGGTATGTTTTGTTTTACCATTTTTGGAACACTGGAATGCTGTGTTTTTTTCGCCTTTTACGAGCCTGCAAGAAACTGTATTATAACTATGAATATCAACATAAATAGTCCACTATTATTGTACAGTAAGTATGATAAGAACTGTTGTAGAATTTAAATGGACGGCTCAGCAACACACAATATAAACCCTGAGAAGGTTTCGTTGTGTAGCTAAATGAAACTGTAAATAAGTGTTAGGGAAATAAATAAATAAATAATAATTATTATTATTTTTTAACAACCTTTGACGCGATCGCTACTGCTGAGCACGGTCTTGGGTTCAAAAGTTGGAACAATTTCTATGAAAACTTCATGGACATTTTGCACCAAAGCATCTTTTGTATGCCCACGTATCTTTAATAATCTTCCACCTTTTCTCAGAACTGTGAGCGATGTAAAAACCTTAAAAAAAAACTACTTACTCGAATTTTTAAGTACCTAAATGTTATTTTACTTTTATTACTCTTTAGAGAATTTCTAAATGACATTGAATCATACTATTTTGTAAAATGACTAATTTTTAATTTGACATAAATATTATACCTACTAATTTAATCTTAATGTATTGCATGACAATTTGATGAATTGTATTTTAACTATGTACCGAGCTACAGGACACAGCAGGGACATAGCAGACTTACTTGTAAATAACACAACATCTTATGAACCAATGATCCACAATAAATTATTATTTGAAATTGTCCTACTGGCGTCACGCGTCACGTCACGCCATCTCGTCGCGCCTGTCTTCAGGAGCCTTTATTGAGTTTTCAAACATATAACCCTTTCGGAAAAACAGGCATGATGTACCTAATATTATGCTGGGTCATAAACAAAACAAAACTTAAAGACACTGTTTATTTATTTATTTTATTATTTATGTACACACAGTTTATTTCATTATTATTATTATCTTTGAGCAAATTAACCAACTAACTTAGAAATTAAGTTATAAATCTTTTTTATGTATTTACAGAAATGGGACAACGAACTGGCGACTTTTGCGCAAGTACTAAGCAATCAGTGTGTCCTAAGACACGACATGTGCCGAGCAACGAGTAAGTACATAATATAATAGTTGTTATTCTTTACATTTCTGGGTTCTCCTTAAGAGAATACAAGTGTGATGTTTGAGCGATCACTAAGTAAGGGAATTTGGTATAGAACCATTCAACACAGCCTTTCCCGCCTTCCTTGGTTTGTGGGTACAGATATGAGTAGAAATGAGATTGTGACTGCTTTCAGACTTCGTTCGGGACATATTCCGTTGAATAGCTTCGCCTTTTTAATGAGAAAGAGTGATTCACCCAATTGTTCTGAGTGTGATAAAGTTGAGGATACCACTCATATTTTAGCGGAATGTGTTCGGAACGAGGTTGAGAGGAGTATCTATGTCATAGAAAACTGTTTTAATCCTATTAATGTTGGCATGTATAATAATATACTGGCTGCACCCTTGTCCAGGACAGCCAAAAAATTATACAAAATTGTACACCTAGGCATTAAGCGTAGATAGATGTAGAACGGGGCGTTCTACATCTATAGGGTGACATGGTCATACTGATCAAACTCTCTATAAACTAATAAAGATTTAAAAAAAAAGAAAAAAGTGTGATGTTAAGTGTCATTTTACAAAAAAAACAGGCCAAACAGTGCGTGTCGGACCACGCACAATGAAGAGTTCCGTAGTTCAAACATTCAAACTTAACATTGTAGTTGAAAAACATGTTTTCCCACACATTCCAACTGCAAATGTAAGTTTGTACGCACAATATTGAGAGATTTACCATGTTATTTTAAGACCACAGACTTGTTATAGGTTTTCCTGTAATATTTCAGTGTAGAACTATTTTTCTGTATTTTCATAAAAAATTTGGAACAGTAATTTCGGAGATAAGGGATAGTTAATTTTCATAAATTTTCTTATATAACTTTAACAAATACAATTTATAAAAAAAAATGAAACCCTCGTATGCCCTTTATTTGGTATCTCTCACGGTACAGTTTGCAAAACTTATATATTTATTTTCTTAGTTGGCCTCCCAGGAGTGATCTCCATATTCAAAATCCACGTGCGTGTTTGTATCACAGAAATTCATAATATTATGTGTTGGTACGCAATTTCAACTTAATTGAATCCATTAGATTTAGAGCACAGATTTCGTGTATGCATAGATACATCTTATATAAAAATCTACTTATTTTTTATCAAGACCTAGACCCAGATAGCTGTCTCCTCTTTTTCCTGATAAAAATATGAATTAGTGTTTATATCTTCATATAACTTATACCTATATAACTTATGAAACATTCGTGGCGGTCAGTTGTCAAAACCATCCAGAGTCATCCAGAATCTCTACAGTATTCCTTTAAAATTATCGAAGCTGTGTTAGAAGGACTCCTGACTGCAGAGACAGCCGAACAGGTTCAGCTAAGTTTACCAAGGTTGGTCTACGATTACATACCGAGACTCTTCTGTGCCTCAGTAAGTACGTTAAGCCATTGGGCCCGGCTGCCATTCCTAGATCTTTAACAGTCGTCACGGGTAGTCAGAAACCCGAAAGTCTGACAACCAGTTTTACCAAGGAGTATCTTGTTACCCAGGAGCTGGGTTGTGATGGTCAGATAGGCAGTTGCTTCGTGTAAAATACTGGTATTCACCTGCATTTGACTAAACTGGAACCCGACTCCAAAATAGTTGGAAAAGGGCTAGGCAGATATGGTATATGAGCTGTCTTATTTATATTCTCAAAATTAGGAGACTTAACTTAAATCAGTCTAAAAAGATTATACTGTTTAGGTTAAAAAGTTTTGACTATGATGCTACTGAAACACTCACACTCCCGAACATAAACTCACACACCCTCTCTCAATATACACACTCATACTAACCCTCACACACAAACACACCACTTCCCTTACCCCTTACAAACTCACACCCATACACACCTAAACAGTAAATAATAAGTATATAAAAATAATCTAAAATATTAAAGTACTTTTGCAGTTACATGTATAATAGTGCGAAATGTTCTAGTATCCTTTTCGCGATCTCCTGCCTATGATTATTAATATGTAAATTAAAACTTGTTCCCACCAATAACATCTTAATGATCTCCTAAAACAGGGCTTCCTCTCTCGTACCCTTTTGCTGTGCCCTATAGGGTCCATAATGATCTAAATTATATAGTTACCACCTAAGTACACATTACGGTAAAGCAATAAAGATATTGAGTATTGAGTATTGAGTAAACTAACTCGAGCGAGCACATAATACTGCCCGCCCACACAACATAATATCTTTAAACATCAACAATTGTATGTTCTTGTTCTTTTTATTTTATTTTTCATCTTTATTATTTTTTAGTATTATTATGCATGTTGGATTACTTTGTTTTTATTATTTCGATTTTCTTTGTGGTCTTTGGATGACATAAATAACATGTAACAAAGTAACTAGGGGTTCTCACTAGCTCCTGTAATACAGTGTATACTAGCGCAGGAGCTAGGGAGTTCATAAAAATGTATGCTTTAACTTATGTTAATAAAGATTAAAGATTATTCTATATTAATATCTTTTCCAGAAAGATTCCCGAACCCCAGTCAGATAGCTAGCCTCGTTCGATTCAAGTTCCCGGATTGGCAGCCAATGAGCAAAGTAAAGGAGATAGACCTAACTCCAGGAGTGACGAGAGATAAACTTGTGTACGCCATCACTCAAAGCCTAAAGTCCTGGTACGCGCACAAGTCTTCAGTTACAGAGCACATGGTCAAAGTTTATCCTGACTGGAACGCGTAAGTTGAAAATATTTATCGTAGGTAGGTACAGGTAAACCAGAAAAAGTATGCGCGTTCGTACCACTTCGGATATACGACAGAGGTTTTCTATCGAAGCGAAGTTTTATCTCTTTCTAGGATTACCTACTCCAGTCGCATATCGACAGTCTGTCACTTAAAAGTTTTGTTAATCAATAATTTTGAAATCATAGTAATACAAAATAGACACTTACTTTTATGGTTGTAACACATGTAACAGCTCTATCTCTCTCTCTCTCCCTCTCATCTCGGATCTCATAATATCTCATCATCGCGCTTTTGTATTTTCGAAGATAGACAATGATTCCAGAAGTGCATACTTTTCTTGAGATATCTGTACTATCCCACTAAACTTCGTCTGAATAAGAAACCACAAACGAATATATCTCTGACAATTGACAGGGGTTTGCAATAAATCACATGGGACTTTTTCTGGGTTAACTTGCCTAACAAAAATAACTTACTCGTTTTCCGGTCTGTATATGAAATGATGTTTATTTCTGTAAGTAACTCTTTTACACGTCAATGTTTTGGTCCTTATGTTAAAACAAGATGGCGCTGGCATTTCCCTGAAAATAATAACTGAAACAAACTATAGAGCTAACGTTATATCAAGAATATATTTTTTTATTCATGTTTCTTTATACACCTCTACCACGGCACGGTTGGCGCAGTGGTGAAGCGATTGTCTGGTGCGCTGCGTGTCGCGGATTCGATTCCGGAACAAATATTTGTATGACCTACAAGTAGTTGTTCCGGGTCTGGCTGTTTTTATATGTGAGTTTAAATGTTTGTAAACGCACCCACGATACAGGAGAAATACCCAGCGTGGGGCAACGTTAAAAAAATATATATACCTCTATCTACCTCTAGAAGTAAAATTCTGGTAAAAAACACGTCCTCTCTCCTTAAACATCATCATAACATAATACAGTTCCTTGCTATTGTTTCATTTTTATTATTCTATATGTATACAGTATATTATGTATATATAATAATCTACACTGCACTGCCGTCTACATTAAAGTTGCAGGCTTTAAATTAAGCATGATTGTGAGAAATAATTTCAAATTTTAATCTCTATCTCCAGAACCCCAACCAACCAGTCAGGTCGGCTGTACCTCGATATGATCAACGGTCATGCCACGCACATGGGATGCGGCATGTCTGGGTATTCCGAATACGTTTATTACAACCATAAGCGGCAAGGGATTCACAATGTAAGTTACGTTTGATTACTTTGATTCAGTGCTATTGAGAGCAGTAGTGGCGTAGTGTTAACGGCCGTGACTTACGAGCTCTAGGTCGTAGGTTCGAACCCTGATAGGCACTTTACTTTGTGTAAATTATTTCATCACCACTGCTCTCAAAACATCGAAAGGAAAAACCGGCCATCTTCGAACAAAAATTCGAAGACATGTGACAACTACCAACCCGAACTGGGTCCGCGTGTTGGATTACGGCCCACTCCCTCTCACAGAGGGGAAGCCTGTGTCCCAGCTGTGGGCATATTATAGGCCGAATTAAGCCTAAGCAGTGCTATTATTAACAATAGGAACCACAAACTTCGACACCGTTCGAAATATGGAAGTAGTAGGTACTCCAAAATCATTTTCTTTTATTTTACATAAACCTACATGGGCACTTATGAAAGGTTAGAAGCTAGGTAGATGGTTCCAATTGGTCATTTCCTATGGAAAAAATCGTCAAGAAGCTCCACGATTACTATTTTACAAATACCTAATAGTCTCTTACATGTTTTCAAATTACAGTGTTAATAGGTATTCTATGGGAGGACAGTGTAGGCCTGTCAACAAGTACCGGGTGCTTAATTAACAAAATGGAAAATGTTCAATAAAATAATAATCTAACCATAATAATAAAAACAATCTAGTAATAAAATAATCTATAATCTACAAGGGCTACCAAGTTGTCACCTTTTTAAAATAGAAAATTATCCTTAAAAGAATGTTATTATTCTAAAATGAATATAGTCATACTTGCGAACAGCATTACCGCGATGTACGTTACTTTCGCAGTAACGTACCATCGCGGTAATGGACTTAGGTAATAGGTAATAGGTAATACGGGCTGGTGTCCGCAACTCCACGTCAATGCGCGTATTTTGCGTACGGGTGGGAAAATCGATTATTCGATCCACCCCAGCTCCTCAAGGAAGGCCAGCAACGCCTTGGTGTTACTGACAATCTCACGTAGGATACCTGGGTTACCGAAGTACTTTGCCCTGTATGTAGTGATCACAGGGCAGTTTAACAGCACATGAGCCGCTGTCTCGTCGTCCTCCATGCAGGCCCTGCACAGCGGACTGTCTGTGACTCCTATGACAAAGAGGTGTTTATTAAATGACCCATGGCCAGTTATAGCGGCTGTAACTGTGCGCAGCTGTTGTTTAGTTAGTTGTAGAACCCGTTTCGTGAGGCGGCCGTCGATAGTAGGGAGTGCCTCCTTCGCCTGCCTGCACTCACTTTGGTCCAACCATAGTTTGTGATGTTGGTCCCTGGTTCGTTTCCTTACCAGAGTGCGTAGATAACCGAAGGGGAGTGGCGCGATGGGTTCGGGTCCCACTGGCGCCATGCTAGACCCCCTTCTTGCGAGTTCGTCGGCTGCATCGTTACCTAGCGAACCGCTGTGTCCTTTGATCCATTGAATGGTTATATTATTGAGGCAACCCACCTGGTTGAGGCGCTGGTGGCACTCGTATATCAGCCCAGAGTCAACTGTATGACTATTTAGCGCTTGCAAAACAGCCATGCTGTCTGAGAGTATGCGTATCGAGTGGTCCTTAACTTTCCTGGCCATGATCGCTGAAGCGGCAAGAGAAATGCCCATGCATTCGGCCTGGAACACTGTGTTATGGACTCCCAATGGTGTGGCTATGTGTATATTGAAGTCATCCGAGAAGATTCCAGCACCTGTGCCACTACCTGTTTTCGATCCATCCGTGAAGATGCGCAGCTCTGCGGGGCGTAAACCCTCGCATCGGCGATCCTCGTGAAGTTGGATTTTGTATTTCTTATCAAAGATAAATTGTTTGGGTACCCGGTCATTAATAGCTTTCGTAATAGGGAACTCATTATATAGTCCCTCAAGCAGAGCGGTGTGTTGTGTATCCCTCTTACCCCAGAGATTTATTGCATTTAGACGTACCGCCGCCATCGTCGCTTCCTGCTGTATGAACAGGCGGAGCGGTGGTAGACCCAGCATGGCTTCGATTGCTGCAGTCGGAGTAGTCCTCATGCAGCCCGTGGTCGCCATGCAGGCTAGTCTTTGCATGCGTTGTAGTTTATTAAAGGCCGTAACCAGCTTGGTACGGGGCCACCAGACCACAGCCCCGTAGGTGATCATGGGGCGGATCACTGCGGTGTACAGCCATAGTATAATTTTGGGGGATAGGCCCCACCTCTTACCTATCATTCTCCTACACTGCCAGAAGCTAATGCAGGCCCTGTTTAGCTTGTTGTCCAAGTGACTACTCCAGTTTAACTTTCTGTCTAGAATGACCCCAAGGTACTTGACCTCATTGGCCAACTGAAGTTCTGTATCGAACAATTTTGGTAGGCGGAAAGGGCCTAATGTTCGTTTTTGGGTGAACATGACTACTTCCGTTTTAGTGGGGTTCACCGATAGGTCAAATTCCCTGCACCATCTTTCTACAATACGTAGTGCCTGCTGAGTGAGGTTACAGATTGTTCCCGTCACCTTCCCCGAAACAAGGATGGCGAGGTCGTCTGCATAGCCTATTGTGTAAAAGCGGTTGGCGTTGAGTTTGGTGATGAGGTCGTTAATCACCAGATTCCATAGAAGAGGGGACAACACCCCTCCCTGGGGACAGCCTCTGGCTATCATGGCCAGTTGCTGCTCACCTTCAAGGCGAACCACCCGCTTGCTCAGCATGTTTGTAATCCAGTCCATCAGTACCTGTTCTACTCCGTGTCTGGAGAGGGCGCTGCTGATGCTAGAGAAATTAGTTTTATCGAAGGCTCCTTCGATGTCTATGAAAGTGCCCAGGCAGGTGCCTTTCTGATTGATCGCCTCCTCTATCTGGCCAACCACTAGATGAAGAGCAGATTCAGTTGACTTACCTGAGCTGTACGCATGTTGGTTACCGTGTAGCGGTATGGTTTTCAGAGCGCCATCCCTTAGTTCCCTATCACATAGCCTTTCCATAGTCTTTAAAAGAAAAGAGGTCAGGCTAATTGGTCGGTGTGATTTGGCGTTTGTGTAGTCACCCTTACCTGGCTTTGGGATGAATATTACTTTCACTTCCCTCCACCCTTTAGGAACGTATCTAAAGGCCAGGCACGCTCTCATTAGAGGCACCAGTCTTACTGCGACTGAGGCTCCCCCCCACTGCAGTAAGGCCGGAAACACTCCATCAGGACCAGCTGCCTTAAAAGGATGGAAGCTTCGGATGGCCCATTGGAGTTTCTCCAACGTGATCACCCTGCGAGCATAGAGCCAATCATTGTCTGACGGTGTTTGTATTACGTCTTGCCAGTCGATTACCTGCGGTAATGGACTTTCGCAACTATGATGTACATTAAAATAAAGAATATAATAAAAAATAAACAAATGACATCCGAATGACTTCCCCCGAGGAGTTACTGTACAAAAACCTCTTTTACTAGGTACTATCTTTTTTTTTTTGGGTGCCAAATTTTTAAATAACTTCTCCCGCTCCGCCGTGTCGACTTTTATTGACTAAAACCCACCCGTGTTCCTTCATTTGCCAGTGTGCTAGGGTCACGATATCCCTTTCGGACAAACTCGCAATCCTGGCCCTAATGGACCCCGTCAATTCGTGCTGACATCTCTTTGAGGCGCGCGTGGAACACAACGCGCCGTCGACCCAGGCCTGGTCCTTATCGGACGGCGAGCTACCCATCGCTCACCATCCACAGGCCTGCGCCTACGGTGACCGGAAATCGGCTTGCTACTCCCGACGCCCAGGGCGTCTCCTCTGGCGAGTTGGCGACTAGGAGCGTAAGGGCGTGAACCCTGCTCCTCCCTCACGCGTTCCGCCTCCTCCTTCGCGAGCATTACTGCTTCGCAGAAGGAGGTGACGGCCTCCCATGCACTCTCGCTCCGAACCATGGCCTGAACCAGGGCCGGACGCGAGAGATCGCCGTCGCTGATCGCCTCCGTGAAGACACGTCGGTGCTCCGCCCAAGACTAGGTACCATCTGACAATATTATATGCTGTGCAGTTGGCCCAAATGCACTGTTCCTAGTGGCCTCATTGGTTAATGCAGTAAGGCTTGGTGGGTATATCAGCCGCCAAGCAGGGTTGCCGTGTTCCGGTTTGTTTGCCGGCGTATTTACGCTCATGAGAGATTTCAGCTCAGTCTCTGTGATGTAAACGCACCTGCCAAACCATAGGAGGCAGAGTCCACTTACCCCCAGGTGGTAGTTGCCATCCAAAAATGAAATCTAAATATAATAAAAAAAACCAATGAAAAATAAACTTATGGTTGGTTTTGTAATGTTTGAGATTATGTTTAAGATCCATCTAGTTAAGCTACGCTTGCCGGGGATGGTCCGTGGATGGGTGACCATCTTCGTGGATGGGTGACCTTAACACCCGAGACTCTTCCGTGTCTCGGAAAGCACGTTAAGCCGTTGGTCGCGGTTGTCATTCGTGGATCTTTGACAGTCGCTCGGGTCGTCAGAAGCCCAAAAGTATGACAACCTGTCTTACCAAAGGGTATCGTGTTACCCAGTAACTGGGTTGCGGAAATGAAATGAAATCGTTTATTCTGTAAATAGGATATCGGAATCACTTTTACACGTCTTATTAAAAAGTAAAAAATAAGCTAGATGTAGTCGACATTTCCTATCTGACTACCTCTGAGAAGAAATGGCGAAACAAACTCAGGGGTCAAAGTCTATTTTAAAGTCCAGACATAATCTTGGTCAAATCTTGGAGGTCAGATAGACAGTCGCTCCATGTAAAATACTGATATTCAGCGGCATCCGGTTAGACTGGAAGCCGACCCCAACATAGTTGGCTAGGCAGATTGATTGATATTTGTTTGAGCCAAAAAACTTTTTTCGCAGTCTCTTCATGTAATATGCAACTTTTCTGCCGGAGCTCGAAAGGGGACGAACTCATACGAAACGGAATCCCCAATACCCGGCCAGGGGTTCAGCTCTAAATGCGGCTGCCCTCCTGGCTCCATCGAAGATATTGACTGCCTCTGCAACGAGGTGAAAACCCCACCACGTGAGTTTTTGATGTGTAACATGAAATATGTTATTATAGTTATAATTAGATATTATGATGTCTCGCTTTCTGTGGGAGTGATTTCGTGAAAAGGGACGAAAGTGTGTAACAGGTAGCTTGAGCATGGACTAAGTAAGTACTGTTTAATAGCATGGAATTAGTAAGTAAGTACTTTATAATAGCATGGAATTAACCCGATCATGGAATTAATAAGTACCATATAGATTGTAAGTCGAGGGGTTCTAACTTCGACCAGTGGGTGACCACTAATAATAATATTATATAATATAAGTTTATTGTACAAAGAGAAACACATACAATTAGTCATACACTAAACATTGTTGTACAAGTTGTGGTCAAAAACCAGGTTGAACAGCTGGCTCCTGATGAATAATTATTCGAATAAATATTTCAGTACTTAGTTTTTTTTTTAATTTTGAGGTTTATTTCTGTCGCTGCTCAGTTGCTTATTACCAAGGTGAGAGGTCAGATGTTACACATGTTAAGCGATTACTGTAAGGCTCGCTCATTTTATTTTATTACATAACTTTACTGGTGGCCCGCCCCTGCTTCACATGGGTACATATCAAAACAACAAGATTTCTTTGCTAAACCTAAGTTTCCGGAATAAATGCTCTAAATTATAGTTAAAACCGCATCAAAATCCATTGTATAATTTAAAAGATCTAAGCGGTCACACAAAAAGTGACTTTATTTATACTACGTGAAGATAATGGCTAGAAGAACAACCTCCATTACTACTAATATGGTGGCTAATAGAAATGTATAAAAGCAGGTGACATGCTTCGCTAACCCCGAATAATTTTGGATAAGTTAAGGAAGTCGATTATAACATCGCTTTGGTATTCTCAGAAGGGGTAGGTGTGTAGTACACAAACATTTCGCCAGTTATGTTTATGTCCCGTGTAGTAGGAGGCGAGGCAACCGGAGACAAATTTAGACACCGATTTGCCAATGAGAAATTCCGAGCACAAAAACTCAATAACACTTTCACTAACCTGGGCATTGAACCGAGGAACCCAGGCGCAGCAGTCTCAGTTGCTTGACTACGAGAATCAAGTTAGATGATGTAATTTGTTGTTTTTTCAGGTACTAGACCAGAACCTACGTGTCCTCTAAGTGAACCGTCCGAGAATAATTGTGATCCTACGCTAGTCCTACTACCCATATTTACGATGGAAGACGCACCACCTGAAAAATTGTACCAAATCGCTGAAGAAATAAAAGATCCTTTGAAGAATTTTATTTTGCAAAGGTAAGGACCTACCTTTTTTATCTAATTCCACAAATCATTTACTTTACAAGAATCTAACAAAGCAGTAAGCTGTAGCTTTAATTGAATATTTGATGGCAATACTAAAATAAATAACAATAAAATGAAACTAAACCCTAATCTTGTGATCGATCATCCTTTCTACAGTCTAAACAATTCTTAAAATCTTGCGGAAGAAAATATTGTCTGAAAAGAATGCACCCTACAAATTATTAACAAGCTTTTTTCTTTCATTTTTCAGAATTGACAATACGAGTGATACCATCGAAAGTCAAGGTAGCTTCAAGCACGAACGTGCACGATCATCGGCGGAGACGTTTGACTTCAATCATGCAAAAGAGGGAGAAGTGAGTTTTATTGAAATAGTAGTAGTAGTGGCGCCTGAGGAATGATATGAAAGAGATAGAAGTGAATGATAGCATGACGGTTGACAGGGGAGAATGAAAAAAGTGGCACCGACTCCAAGTAACATAGGACAAAGGCAGGAAATGATGAGGATGAGTAGTAGAAGCGTGTGACTAGAATAGTGATGCATATAATTTTGATGAATGGAAACCAAAGAAAAGATCGATGAACAATGTGAGGGATGACATGAATGAAAACGGAGTGAATGATAAAGCGTGTGACTAGAATGATGATGCATATAATTTTGATGAATGGAAACCAAAGAAAAGATCGATGAATAATCTCAGGGATGAAACCAATGAAAACGGAGTGAATGATATCGTGACGGTTGATAACTCTGTGGTGGGCTGGCATCAACATCGCCACATGGGAACTACGCGTCACACTGACGTCACGCAAAATCCTGCATCGCGCAAGCAGAGTTTACCGCGCGACTAGCGTATATACAACGTCCCGACATCAACCGTCGAATAGTTGTCCACCAGACACAACACCCGTTCGGTCGGAGGATCCTCCCTTTTCGATGGAGGATAAGTGAACTTTACACCCTGTCCCTCATGCCTCTAAAACTCAACTAAATTTATATATTTTTTCACTTATCAATTTGTCAATCAGTGTGCATAGTCGATAAGTGCACTTATTTCATAATTCCCCAAATCCATTATTTATCTGTTGACTAAAGAACAAATGAATGAATAAAAATAAACATTTGTTTTTTCACCACAAATCAGACACAATGCTATAAATATTTTGTTGGACGCTGATGGTGCCTAAACTAAGTTTTTTTTTTTAACCTGTAAGTCAGGTCACCAGGTCTAGGACCTCTATACAAGATTTCCCATTTTTGTTGTATTGGATACAGTTTTATATAAAAACTCAACACAAATAATATTAAAACATTTTCATATCAATTTAGAAATAGTAGTTTGAGATATAATAAATTAGCATGCAAGTGTGATGTGTGTATGGGGGAAAGGGAACTTATGTTAGGATGTAGTTTTGAACAGATCCTCAATTTGGGTAGAGTCTAGGGTAATAACCCATTCAGTAATTCTCTATTTAAAATCGTCTTGGGTGCCACCTTTCCTTTATATACACATAGATATCTAACAATGTCTTGTGTGCGTGCATGAGATGGAGGGGTGCGCAATTCTAGCTCTTAGACAATTTTTTTTTCTTAATTTTTTCGCAGGATGTTTTATGGCAACGTGCACGAAATCCGTCTTCAGTGCAATCATCAGCACTATCGTATAATACGTAAGCATATTACCAATAATATTTATATCTCACAGGCAGAAGTGAAGTTCGAAAATTTAGAATATACCGTAGTATTTTCTAAATCACTTCTGTCTCTGCAACACTAAATGGTCCATTTTGTCGTAAAAATGAATCATGCCGAATATGGAATGATTTTTCTCTATCTCTTCCAATTCGATTCCCGATATGTCTGACTTTTGAGTTTTCACTGTTCCATATTACGTCTACGTCGAGCACAGAATCATCCTCTTTTTTATTCGTGTCCAAATTTTGTAACACTTCTTGTTTTTGTTATGGACTTGGTCTGAAATAAAGGTTTTATTATTTATTATTTTTTAATACTTGCATTAACTGTCCACCTCTGTACATTTGTGCATAGAGGATAAATACATGTAGGTATTTTTTTTAGTCTTCACAGAGAAAAACAAGCAGCACCAGTATTCCGTTTGGGTCCGGATTCCAAACCGCCACCTCCGCCGCCCCGGAACTCTCCAGCATTTCGGCCTTCACCCCCCGCGCGTCCCACATCACGCTCGCGACCCCTACAAATGCCGCCCCCACCAACCCCACCGCCCCCGCCCGCTCCGCCACACCCGCCGCCTCTCCCGCCTCGAATACAACTACCACGACACCCAGCAATAGACGAGTACACCTCAGCACAAAAGGATCATGAGGGACCAAGACCAACTGCTTCTGCGGTATTGCGTCTTCAAGACAAAAGAAGACGACCGCTACCGAAACTACCACCAATACACCATCCAATGATGAAGGTTATACATAATTTTTATAAGAAGTAAAGAAGCAAATAGAAGCATTAAATTTACCGAAACAGCAGTCAGAAAATATTTTAAATATTACGATTTTATATATCATTCGCCTCACTGCAGAGAGCTTTTTATTTTTTTAATAAATTTGGTCGCGTTCGACCACTCTCTCACTGCATTGCATTGTTCGCTTGCTTAATAGTAGATGTTCCACAAAGAAAAAATTATTCATTCGAAAATAAAACAGTATGATCTCCATTTTATATTTTCGAAAGCGGCTGATACATCTACCGTCCTTTCCACACACCACGGTTATGTTTTAGTCAGTTATTATAAGCAAAGCAGTTTTTTTATAACTGTTTGAGGCCGATTTACTGGTTTTTGAAAACCACTATTATAAGAAAATATTAATCGTGTACAACTATGATCACTGATCAAATTTTAATACCTATTCTTTCAGAAAGCTAGTTTATTCACTAGAGTAGCCCAATTCCAACTGCCGAAAAGAAGAAGTATGCCTTCGCCATTAACAGTTATTAAAAAAGATGTTGCACCAAGAAAAGATTTTTCTAATTTGAGTAAAGTAGTCCATGATTACCTAAAAAGTCGTCCAGGATATAAAATATACAATGACAATCACGAACAAAACAAGCCAAAAGAAGAATCAAAACCACCCACAGAAGAGAAATCACAGACAGAAGCAGTGGTAACTGATACTGGATTAAACAATGCTGAAGAAACAGTCATAAATTTTAACCAATACTTAAGTCAAAAAAATAACAGCAACTATAATGAAAAGGACGTCGATATTAAAGATGACAATGATAACAAACTACTATCTCTTCTCGACACTTTGGAGCGAGAAGTAAAGCATATTGCACTCGATGGAAGTGAAAAAGAATTATTTGATGCCAAAATTAGAAAAATTTATGGTTCAATCGTGGGCAAAGCTGCACTTTTAAAATTTCCAAAACCAATTCTACTAAGTACTGCTGACACAGAAGCTGCTGAAATAGATTTTGGAGGAACGAAGGTTAGTGACAGGCTTGAACCCGACCATGAAAAAGATAACCACGTCACAGTTACAGAAGAACAACGATCACGTTACAAGGTTGACCAGAAAATCGGACGAGTAAAAAATTATAAACCATTTATCCAGGGTCATAAATGGAAGAATAAGCTCATAGATAGGGAACTTCCCAGTGGGGGCAGTTACAATCACAATTACAATGAAAATTTTAATCACGGGTATGGTGACATAGATCACAAACACATGGATGATTTAGATCGCATATATAACGAAAACGTAAATAAAAAGTATAATGAAAATCATTTAGATCACGAATATAAATTTAGTGATAATTTTCATCATCAACATAATTACGATTTAGATCGAAAATATGATGATATCGAACCAGTTTCTAAAAGTAAGATTAAATACGAGGCTGATAGAGCAGTCTTTAGAGAATTCGAGCATAATTCACTAGACACACAAGAAGACAATAGATATAAAGACATAAAAGCTAATCATGATACTCCTGATATCCCTTTGATCACCAAAGATCGCGAGAAAAGAAAAAGAACCGAGAGAAAACATAGGAAGAGAGTTAAAAGCCTAAATACACACAATGATGACAATGATCCATTAAGTCTTGAAAGAAGAAAATATTACCAAGAAAAACTAGATAATATTAGAAAAAAGCTCCGTAGTCGGAAAAACAGGAGTAATACTGACGTAAGTTTCATTTACTACACTATTAATAATAATTGACATCCACTACGTCTTGAAATGTCATATTAGTCATTATTGTTTGCCAGCTTTTAGTTGGTATGTCTTTTATCGAACTTGCAATAATTCGTATTTTACGTTTTAAAAATATTATTGAACACTGTAATAAAATGATTGCGTCTCTCTTTCATTGAGTGAACCTTTAAATACTTCATATTTCGGGGTCCTACAATTAATACTAAATAGCCAAGTAACTGCGACTAATGCGGTCGCAGTTCTAATGTAACCTAACCCATTCCGTCAGGGTGCCCTAGCTTTTTTACTGCGACAAACTGTGCGAAAAAGGCAGAACATTAAAAAAGGCTCGGTTATTTTAAAAAAACCGGCCAAGTGCGAGTCGGACTCGCAGACGAAGGGTTCCGTACCATTATCTATAAAAATGGCAAAAAATCACGTTTGTTGTATTAATAATTTTAAATATTTAAATTAAATATTTGTTTTATTTTAATTTAATTATTTATTTTTAAAGTGAATATATAACTAAATATTTTGTGAATATTTCAAGCGTCAACCTGCTGCCGTTATCAATATCGAGCAAAAAAATCACGTTTGTTGTATAGTTTTTAGTATTTGTTGCTATAGCGGCAATAGAAATAAATCATCTGTGAAAATGTTAACTGTCTAACTATCACGGTGCATGAGATACAGCCTGGTGACAGATGGACAGACAGACAGACAGACAGACGGCGGAGCCTTAGTAATATAGGGTTCCCGTTTTACCCTTTGGGTACGGAACCCTAAAAAAGTGTACATCTTGATGAGCAAAAACATTTTTTTGACGCTCGAACTTAACTTAACTTCCCCTTTTAATTTGACATTATACAACGTGTAACGGAAACCTTTAAATATGCATCCTTATTAATAAAACAGGATTAAGTTAAACCAGTAACGTTACTTTCACAATACTTTTCTCGTGGTGTAACTGAGGGTCTAACATTACTCTAGGTTTTAGGTACCTACTAATAAGGAAAAGATTAAGTTCTCGGATTCATTTGACACGAAACTACTCGACAGCATCTTTGTTTATTTTTTCTTGTAGCAACTCTTATCAGTGGTGGAGTGTCCAGTTGATCCTGTTTCTAATAAACGTTGAGGATAGTGAGCCTCTTACGCTTCTGCCTCGAATCTTGGGGGCAGCGGGGCGGCGGCGGCGCACGGTGGATCGAAAATCAGCTGTAGAAGACATAGGATCTCGATTTCTTAAATGTTATTTTTTTTTGCTGGAAATGACTTCTGCTGATCATTACTGTTCTATAAAATGTCATATGAAGTAATTGTGTGCACAAATGGAAGAGTTATAATTTTTATAAGGAAAAAATGTATGGAGCTGACATGAAAAATGAGGATATCTCTGGAATCGCAAGGTTGGCCGTTATATCCTTACACACTGTTATAGTACTATTTATTTGTGAATTTTTGACATACTTAATATCGCGGCATCACTTGCGATTTTTTTTTTTTTAAACTTCAAAATTAAAAAAAAAAAAGTATATGATACATATTAATGCTTAAATATGGCTATACCAAGTGTAATTTACAATATTTTTTATGCTTAGACCAAAACATTCTAAGAAATCACAAAAGTGGGGATTTGACGGTGCATCTAACCAAAGTAGATATAAGCAAAACATAGAGAGTGGTCAAGATGATTCCAGCATATTTATGACCTCTTTGGTTCCATTAAAGTTGACAGCTGACGGTGATACCGTATGGGTGAATCCAAAACCCTGCTCACCTAGGTATTGCCGTCCAGTCCAGTTTAGTTTTGTGAAAGAAACCAAAGACGTTGTCATAAATGAAAAAACTGCAATGGATAACGAAATTGAAGCTCTCGTTCCCTCAAAATGTCAAGGACATGAAATTAGTCACAAATTAATGATGACGATGATTGACGGCAAAATTTGTACATATCTGTCTGAAGCTAAGTCAAATGCGGCCTGCTACCTGTGTTTGGCTAAGCCTACAGAAATTAATAAGTTAGATGTCATTGCGTCAAAAACCATTTCTTCTGGTGTGTATGAGTTCGGATTATCATCACTTCATGCCCGCATTAATGTGATGGAATGTCTTCTACACATAGCGTATCGTCTCGACTTCAAAAAGTGGTCTGCAAGAGGAGAAGGTCATCAAGAGTTATTGCATTCACGAAAATAACTCATTCAAGATCGATTCAAAGATGATCTCAACCTTTTGATTGACATCGTTAAGCAAGGATCAAACACAACTAACGACGGGAACACAGCAAGGCGGTTTTTTGAATTTCCTGATAAAACTGCAGCGATCACTGGATTAGATGAAGACCTAATACGCAGATTTGCTGTGATTCTGCAAGCTATCACATCTGGAGACATTGTAGACGTGCCGAAATTTAAAGAATACGCTAGAACAACCGCTGAAAAATACGTGGAACTGTACGATTGGTACTACATGTCATCAACCGTCCACAAATTGTTGATTCACGGAGGGGACATAATTGCAGAAAATGCTATTGTACCAATTGGAAGTCTTTCGGAAGAAGCTTCAGAGGCCCGAAACAAAGACTTTAGGAGGTTCAGAGAACACCATTCGAGGAAAAAGAGTAGACAAGCATCAAACGAGGATATCCTCAATATGCTTATCGTCTCTTCTGATCCTCTAATTTCTTCCACAAGACCAAAATTAAATGCCCACAAGAGGCAGACATACTTTAAGGAAACAGTAGGACTACTGAAACTTCAGGATCAGGAAGCTCCGACAGAGTTCTTAGAAGTTATATCTATTGTAGAGCCTGATTCTGAAGTGGATTCTGATGGTGACGAAGTATAAAATAAGTTAACCTTTATTGTTTATGTTAGGTTAGGTTAAGTTAATATTTTTTTTAATAATTTGCTTTTATTTTTAATCATACAATAGTTTACCATTTATTGTTATTGACTAATGATCACGTTTATCTAATTACCCTCATTATGGTACGTATCCTTTGAACAGGTATATAGGTATTAAGTTTTATTAATCATTAGCTAATGTGGACTTGAGGCATTAGACAAGATTACATATTATGTAATTCATAATTACCATGCCATTTCAAATAAGTAGGTAATACGACTTTGTGATTTCTTAGAATGTTTTGGTCTAAGCATAAAAAATATTGTAAGTTACTCTTGGTATAGCCATATTTAAGCATTAAAATGTACATATCATAAACATTTTTTATTTTTTAATTTTGACGATTTAAAAAAAAAAATCGCAAGTGATGCCGCAATATTAAGTATGTCAAAAATTCACAAACAAATAGTACTATAACAGTGTGCAAGGATATAACGGTCAACCTTGCGATTCCAGAGATATCATCATTTTTCATGTCAGCTCCATACATTTTTTTCTTATAAAAATTATAACTCTTCCATTTGTGCACACAATTACTTCATATGACATTTTATAGAACAGTAATGATCAACAGAAGTCATTTCCAGCAAAAAAAATAACATTTAAGAAATCGAGATCCTACGTCTTCTACAGCCGATTTTCGATCCACCGTGCGGCGGCGCGGTGGCGGCGGTACGGGAGTGGGGCGGGCAACGCAGACCAGTTCTCGATACCAGCGGGCTGATTGGGCGGCACAAACACAACGCCGCTATAGTGCGTAGTGTTGTGTTTGTGGTTGTGTCGTCGAGATTTATATGTTTTTATTCGCGAACGAAATGTCTGAACAACGGCGACAACATCTTTTTGATTCGACACGTCACAAAAATAAATTGCACAACACTGCAATGGCGACGCGCGGGCGGTCACCGCTTGACTGGAGTGCACCGCTCTTGCCCGCCCCCGTGCCGCTCCCACTCCGCTGTTTTTGAGGGCCGGTCCATTTGATTTTACGCATTAGATCCTGCCGCACCCGCGGCCCGCCACCCCACTGTCCGCAAGATTCGAGGCAGAGGCCTTAGAGTGGTGATAATTTTGATATGATTTATATTTAAAAAATCAAAAACTTAAAATTAATAGTTTTGAGCTGACGGATTTTATTTTTGTAATAGACTCGCGTTTAACCACTATCTCACCTGAAGATAAGCGTTGTAGTGGTAGAGCAATTTTTGTTTAAACATTCTCCACGCCGTTTTTGTATAAATACATACAACTTTTCCAGTACACGTTGTTTATAAATATTCTTTCAATGTTTTATATAGTCTTTGTAAAATATCGAATGTTTAGGAATAGTGAATATGTTAATAACGTACATTTCAATTTCAGTCCAGAAAGGAGCGATCGCTACGCCGGATGCATTCAATAAATCGAGAGAGCTCAAGATCGAGATCAAAATCACCAGCTGACAATTTCTACATGCCAGAGAGAGCGAGATTTTTGCATGGATTTTGATAATGCAAGGATAAGAGACACATAATTATAGATTACGCTAATAAAGTTAATTTAATGTTGTACACACGGCTACACATCAAGCTATACATATATATCCAGATATATATCCAGATATATATCCAGTTTAGGCAGATCTCGCATTGTATAGGATTTTCCTACAATAAGAAGCCAGCTTATACTGGAAATGTGTAGCTTGATGTGTAGCCGTGTGTACGAACTGACCATTTTTTTTTTAATTTTAGCAGTACTTTGACTGTAGGTATACTATTTACGTAAGATAATCAGCTGCCTATCTAGAAGGTGCTTAAAGAAGTTTTTAATGTATTTTTAAGTTATATTTTAAATATGGTTTACAGATTTATGTAGCTTTAAGGTAAAGTTAAATAAATGCAGCTTATAAATTGGTTTACTTTGAGCACTGTTTGTACTTAAAATTAAACATACCTACTTATCTATAAACTAACTTTTAAATTGTTTCAATCATTACCCTTGTTTGTTTGTTATTCAATAAAACATTTATAGTTCTGTATATAAGACAAGAAGCAGCAAAAAGTTTTAAAATTCAAGCCAATACTTATTAATATCAATACCACGTAAGACCTGAAGACTCTCATAGAAGTCATAGATTATAAATTGTGTCTCATAAGTTGAGGCTAGGCTGTGAAAGAAGACAGGTGAAAAAAGATTGCATGCAGCGGTGCAATTGCAATGGTGGAGTGCGAGAATGAATAATGTAAGAAATTAGTATATTTTAGGGTGTTTAAAAGTGGCGCTAGTGTCAGAAAAGATGAACATGGATCGGTTGTCTTGGTATGGGCATGTACTGAAGAGGGATGAAACACGTGTGACTAAAAGAGTGATGATAATAAATGTTGACGAATGTAGATGGAGAGCAAGAGGTAGTCCAAAGAAAAGATGGATGGATTGTGTGAGGAATGATATGAAAGTGATAGTGTGATAGTTAATGGGGAGAATGGAAGACCGTGTAGCGCCAATCCCAAGTAACATGGACAAAAAGATGAACATAACGTTGACGCGTGATAGGTTAAAAAAAAAAGAATTAACATTTAGTATTTTGTAGAAAGCCACCCAAATCATCAAATCGACAATTCAAAAAAGCATAACAAAAGCAACAAAATAAGTGTTCAAAAACCTACAAAAACGTAACATGTCCTAATTACTAAAGCAAAGAATAGGAACAAATCGGTTTCCGCTAAGAAAACAAAAGATTGTTCGATTAGCGTGTTTTGAACTGAGTTTCAAGCGATAAAGAAAAATATAACGGAAAACACAAAGGAACTGCAAATCACGCAAATTAGAAGTGAAATGTTTTAGGAAATAATTGTCAGTCAACGTTATAATGAAATATTAAATTAAAATCACTTATAAAATAAGTATTAATGATAACTCTAAAAATAATATTGAATTAATATACAACAAAAACGGTTTTACTGTTAGTGACATGTGAAATGGAATTGTATAGAATTATGGACAAAATATTTTAAATAATAGCAACCGTTTTACTGAATTTGCTATGAACTAAGGTGTACCCGTTGACCAAGTAAATCAGAGATAATGCCACGTGCTGGGCTAACCAACTGTTAAATCTATAGTGTAAAAGATATTATCAAAAATGATTTTAAATGTAAGTATTCTTCAAAAAATTGACTATACACAGAGCTAGGGCAATATTTAAAGGTATTTTTTGAGTACATTATCCTTGCTAGATGAATTTATGATTGCAAAACATACTTGTTGGTAGATGGAATGAAGTACTTTACGTAGCTGCGGATAACAAGAAAAAGGAGAAATGCCTGGTGAAGAGAGATAGTCTAAAAATAAATATATTTTCTTTGTTAAAACCTTGTTATTCCGCAATTCAAGTAATTTGGAATTACATGTATAGAAGCCTGTTTCCCAGCAAGAATTAACAAACTATTGCCTGATCATACCCTTAATTTACCGTTAATTTCGACATTTTCCAGGTCATCCTGATTCTCATCATACTGAAGTTGTCAAGATGTTCACTGGTTCTCGACTCAGTGTCCCAGAACACTTTGTATGTCTCCAATTACTGTCCAAGAATGAAAAACTGCATCGAGGGAAGCCATGTTATTTGCCAGTACTATAACCATGTATGTTACTTTGTTCGTCTAAACTTATTGAGGGGACCAAACGTGGTCTCAGTCGGTCTCTCTACCTTCAAATCTGACTAAAATTCTTACTTGTGTTTTAATTGTACACACAATTTATTTATTTATCTACCTTACATCCATTTGTTTACTTTGCAGCGCCGCATTGCGGGACAACTTTGCAAAAACTATGTGAAGGTTTCGATAACTCCTCAAATGGTTCAACAAATACTTGAAGGAGTTAACAAGTAAGTATTTTTGCTATCAAAACCTTTACAAATTTTTGATACGTGGCGGATGATTTTTCCTATCAATGTGGTCATTATGTTTGAGTATATTAGACTAACCAGGCCTAAATACACATTTCAAAATGTTTTTTTTTATTTTTATTTCAGAATAAGAATGAAGTTAGCAACTGGTGAGGAGACCGGAATAGATGACCAACCCTTACCAAGAGCGTATGGAATGATGAGAATGGTATATTGTTCTACGGTCCTTTAGAAAATCCTGGATCCCATAAAGTTCTTCTTTTAGGGTTCCGTACCTCAAAAGGAAAGAACGAAACCCTTATAGGATCACTTCGTTGTCCATCTGTTCTATCTGTCCGCCTGTCTGTCAGTCTGTCAAGACCCTTTTTCTCAGGAACGCGTGGAGGTATCAAGTTGAAATTAATATGTAATACCTACGTATGTCTATGAGAGGAGCCTGTGGCTAAATAATAACTGCCGCACGGGTCGATCGTTCAGGTTAAGCTACGCTTGCCGCGGTTGGTCCGTGGGTGGGTGATCATCTTTTCATATCAAGATTCCTCCGTGCCTCGGAAAGCACGTTAAGGCGTTGGTCCCGGCTGTCATTTGTAGATCTTTGACAGTTGTTACGGGTCGTCAGAAGCCCAAAAAGTCTGACAACCAGTCTTACCGAGGGATATCGTGTACCCAGTAACTGGGTTGTGGAGGTCAGATAGGCTGTCGTTCCATGTAAAATACTGGTATTCAGCTGCATCTGGTTAGCCTGGAAGCCGACCTCAACATAGTCGGGAAAAGGCTAGGCAGATGATGACGTAGGTCTACGGTACCTTCGAGTTCTATAAATATCAAACTTCTAAGTCAATGCAATATAAAAATACGGCGATATATGCGACATATTTTGATACTCGCAAATAAATTGAAACCTATAGGGTACTTCCCATTGACCTAGAATCATGAAATTTGGGAAGAAGCAAGGTCTCATAACACAAGTAAAGGAAAAAGTCCGAAAATTGTTATTATGTAGTTTTATCACATTTTTTTTATGCTATTACAAACTTACATTTTGCAGTTGGAGAATTGACCGTGACGTATATCGATGTATGGGAGAACATGTTATTCAACTACAATGTTAAGTTTGTTTTTGGGATAAATTCATCCTAACTACGGAACCCTTCATTGTGCGTGGTCCGACACGCACTTGGCAAGTTTTTAAAGGGAAATATTTAATTGTACAATTCCACGATAAAATTGCACCTGACTAGGTAGTACTAAATCGAACACCTTGTGAGAGAACTCGTCCGGAAAAGTACCAATATAATAATTATATGGCCATATCTAGGTGCTGGTCAAAAATTAGACTAACATTCAGGCTTTCGTATGACAACGACTTATTACGCACAAGCGTGTACAAACCCCTAAAATAATTGTTTAATACCATCTGTTGATTTCAGCACTGGGATAGTGAACTGGCAACTTTAGCTCAAGTGTTAGCTGATCAGTGTCTTGGTTTGAGTGAGGATAACTGCAGAGCTACTGGTAAGATATCAACATGTTATAGGAAATCAAACTCATGGTGCGACCCTCACGGTTACTCTGCGGTGTCCAGATTATCTTACTTTAGGACATTTAACAGATTTGTCGCCTGACTCATTGGTCTAGCTCGCTAGCTGTCGCAAAACCAACTACTGACCCAGGTTCAGCAGTTGAACCCATGCTCCCGGGCCTGGATCACAATTCCTAGGTCGGGCAGTGGTTTGGGGTTTTCCATCAGAGTTTCTCAGTGGTAGCGCTTAGTCTGGGCCCGGTTAATTGCAATACGCCTCCTATTACATGAAACTTTAATATAACTGGAAAAACGTAGGTGTACCGAACATTTCTACCCTCTTCGGGGATTATAGGCCTGATTTATATTTTTATATTTTCAGACAAATTCTCAAATCCCAGCCAAATTATAACGCTGATCAACTTCAACGCCCCCAATTGGGAGTACTTGACTCGTAACACTACATCTCGTGGCTTGAACAATGAAAAGATCAGGTCTTCAATAGATAAGGCATTAAAGTCTTTGCACGCAATCAAGAAACTGATCAGCACGAATGACATCAATATGTGCCCAGTGTTGGAAAAGTAAGTAGACTTTTTAATGAAAATAATATAATGTTGATCGTGGAGCCCCGATCCCGATTCCCGGGTCGGTCAAAGTATTGTACTTAGAGTTTTTCCAAAAGAAATTCTGAGCAGTTTTATTTGTGTCTACTTTCTCTCACTTCTATATCGTTCTGGTTGACTGGCAAAATGTTTCTGTACCTTACATTGGATAATATAGGCATGACTTTATGCATGTGTGAAGTCTTGAGTTGCATAAGTCCGCATACAAATTTACTCATATTTTACATAACTCAAGAAAAGAAAGAGACAGGAGGTTTTTCAGTCACTGGGATGACGTCATACCATACACTCTTATAACAGGTCAATATTAGACGAAAAGTGAAGCTTTATTTGATTTTGAAACAAGTCTGGTACTACTATGTTTATTATAATCTAACATTTCTCTACAGACTTCCAGACAAGGGATCAAGAAGTTACCTGAAGCTAATCCGTGGTAAAGCAACTCACATTGGATGTGGCATATCAGCCTACATGAGATCCCAAATCTTGAGTAGTAGCGGATCCCAGCATATTTACAACGTAAGAATGATTTATAGACACAGTCAGGTATTGTTCTTCCATACTTCTCTATTAGTCGTCATATCGGTAGTTACCCGCTTTCTAGTCGTATCATCTTTCACACAGTCCATCCATATTTATACACCTCATTATCATCAATATTTGTTCTACATAGTTACGTTTTTTTATTTATTTTCTTCTTATTTATTGTTGGTGTTGTTTATATTTATTTTTATTACCCTAGTGGGATTTATATGTATCTGTAGGTGAGTCCGTGGTATCACAGCGGGCCCTATCAGAATACCAGCGCTGTGGTTTTTATTTTTTTAAAAGGAGAAGACTTTTTGGCACCGCACAAAGTCTTGATTGTTTTTTTTTTGTATATTGTTAGTTTTAAATGCTATTTTTGTATTTCTTGTGCGTGTCCCAAATAAAAAAATCGTTCTTTTCTTTCTTTCATATTCAAAATATCTTACTTCACATAAAGCTACATACACTTATGAAACGTGAGAAGCTAGTTGCACGGTTCCAATTGGTTGTTTTGAATAGAGAAGAGCCGGCAAGTAACTCCACTGTTACTCTTTTAAAAATATTGGTTTTTACAATGTTTTCAAATGACAGTGTTAATAGGTATGGGAGGACAGTATAGGCCTGTCAACAAGTACATCCTTCTGCCCTTATCCCAATTCAAATGTGTGGCTGACTCAGCTTGTTTTCCTCTTCTTTATATCTCTAATGTCCGAAATATAATATTATAAGCTAGAATGGGGCATATCTACATTTTTTTTTAACGAACAGCAAACAGTTATGTTACAAGAACTTACAACAAATTTAACATAAACAATTTTAATAATAATTTAACCCAAAGCAACAACGCTGTCCACGGGTAGACATAAAAGTAAAGAAAAAAAGAGTGTAATCGCTAGGAATTTTAATAACAGTACGAGCAGTAATTAGTTGTGTAATGAGCATTAATAAAGTTAAATTTTGATAAACGTTACTTATTCATTAATAAGTTGAGACGTCAGACCGCGTCGTGTCATGAGCATCCGTTAAGTATTCACAATCCATCTTTCGTTTCTTTGGTCTTATAATCGTCCACGTTCATACTTAAAACTTACGTTAGGACATGTTTCTCATTTCTTTGCATCACATTATTGTAGCATAGCGAAAAGTCTTAATTTTAAATTTTCAGCTCTAATCATGAACATTTTTGTTTTCAGAGCATTCAACTAGTATGTAACGTGTCGGACGGGCCGGTAAATTCACAACCAGTATACACGACGGATCCACCGATACCAGACACAGGTTTCACTGAAAAATGTGGCTGTCCTGAAGGTTACAGGGATTCCACGGGCTGCCTTTGCGAAAAAGACGCCCACGGTAACATTGAAAGTGAGTTTTTCAAGCGCATTGTAGGGGAATTTGTTCAACAATTATTTACTGATCCCAAAAGTAGTAGAGTTTAATTGCTCCTGTAATTGTAATCTTGTTTTCTTGTTACAAAATTGATTGTTTCGGTAATATTAATCGTGGCTAAAGGATAACAGCCTCAAGGGTCGATCGAAACAGCGGGGGTCGGTTTGTGGGTGGGTGACCATCACATGACATATCGAGACCCCTTCCGTGCCTTGGAAAGCACGTTAAACCGTTGGTCCCGGCTGACATTTGTAGATCTTTGACAGCCTTTACGGGTGGTCAGAAGCCAAAAGTCTGACAACCAGTCTACCAAGGGGTATCGTGCTACCCAGTACCTGGGTTGTTGAGGTCAGAGTGGCAGTCGCTCCATGTAAAATACTGGTACTCAGCTGTATCTGGCTAGACTGGAAGCCGACTTCAAGGGGAAAGGCTAGGCAGATTGATTTTTTGTTTCGGCACTGTTAAGGCGGAGATTTCTTGAAAATGGTCAAAAAGGTGTTTTTTTAAAGCAGTGTATCTCTTAAACCGTAAATATTTTTTCCAAAACAAAAACAGTATGATATTTTCAAGTCTTTTGTGCATACGGTGATGGAATTTAAAATATAATTAAACATAATTCAATACATCAAAAAAATCATCAAATACAACTCTTAATTATTTTTAAAAGCAGTTTATCCCTTCGTTAACAGTTATAATTATAATTAAAAGTATACCTTACAATTGCAAATGCCAAACTGCATCCGGTGATGGATTATTTTTTATTAATAAGTTAATATCTAATTTTATACGATTTTATTTGCATTTTTACACCATACATTGTGTCATCACGTATCTCTTTCTTTTGTATGCAATCTGACAGTGACAGTGGTTTACCTGTTGTCAGCCTCTTAATTGCTGCATGAAATTCATTAGTATGAATTTCTTGGCTAGTTACTTAAGTTAGCCCTGAGCCTGTATTTCTGAATGGTTGACAATAGTCTTGCTCCCATCACCTATGTACAAAGGGACTCCAACATAACTGTCTTGCGAAATGTGA
The DNA here is from genome assembly GCA_963921375.1 of Tiliacea citrago. Taxonomy (NCBI): domain Eukaryota; kingdom Metazoa; phylum Arthropoda; class Insecta; order Lepidoptera; family Noctuidae; genus Tiliacea; species Tiliacea citrago. Next base: position 3,638,401 of record OY992802.1, read on the forward strand.
TGATAATCAAGTTATCGTTCTTGCAACTGTAACAATACTTTTTCGGTTGCAGATACAGAAATTCAATGGCATCATTTCAATTTGGATAAATACGGTACGTAATTAATTATGTACAATTAATAAAGATGTCTGCTTCATGAGCCGCAGCTGTGACTGCTGCTACATTTAATTTCAAGCTTTAATTTCATTGCTTCATTATTAATTCTTTTTACCTATTGTGGTATAGTAATTTTATTCTAGGTGCATCGTCTTCACATATAATTGATGTACCAATACCAAATATTGTAAAACATTTTAAAAGAGTAACGGTGGAGTTTCTTGCCCATTCTTCTCCATACGAAGCTACCTTTTGGAAGGGGCGACTAGAATCAATTCTATTTTATTTGTAAATTTTGACGTTCAAAAGTGCCATCTATGTGCCTATTTGAAATAAATAATTTGACTTTGACTTTGAATTGTTCTGAAAGCTGTCCAGATTGCAAACATGAAAAATAAATCATTCGAAATTAAAATTAAACTTTACTAATTCTATCTATCTGCCTAGCCTTTTCCCAACTATGTTGGGGTTGGCTTCCAGTCTAACCGGATGCAGCTGAATACCAGCATTTTACATGGAGCGACTGCCTATCTGACCTCCACAACCCACTAACTGGGTTGTGGAGGTACGATAATAAGGTAATACGATACCCCTTGGTAAGACTTGGTAAAGTTTACTAATTATTTATGTCTTATAGACCAGTCACGTGAAACGGAACCTTGTGACGACCCTAACGGAATCTGTGATGGTAAATCAAATGTGATGGTGCTACCAATATTTGAAATACATGATGCTCCCATCGGTCCCTATGAACCTGAAAATGATGTTGAAATGCAATTTCATCGTAGGTGAGTTTTATATTTATTTTTAACATCTATGACGGACTTCGTCTGCTGGTAGGTAAGTGGGCACCGCTGCCTATGAACAGGCAATATTAGAGGCATCATAAGAGTGTTGCCATTCCAGATAAAAAGATAAAATGTCTCACATGCCTCTAATAACACCAAAACCCATGCCTTTCAAACCGAAATCCAGCAACGTTGCTTTGGTGACAGACAATTTAATAGTGAACCTTTTATCATGACAAAAGATTATTGTAAATATTATTAATTTCACAGATTCGGCAACGCGAGTTTCATCCAGACATCGATAGAGGATAATGAAATTTCAGATGACGAAATATATCCTGAGACAGAAAGTGAACTTTTTGAAATGCATAAAAATGATAATATCAGAACTCATGGATATCGCAAAGCGATTTCGAGTGAGCAGCATGAGAAAGAGTTTAATGCTGCAGCTAGCAACGAAGGGACAGCAGAACATTATAGTCATTACACTAGCATGGAGGATAATATTGTTGACCACGATCCAAGGAAAAACAGTGATTATGATGATAGAATGGCCGCCAATTATGTGTATAGAGATCACACAGAAGAAGAAAACTCATTCTTGGAAATTCTTGACCATTTAGAAAGAGCAGTAAGGAATATTAAACTTGAAGGTGAAGAAAGGGATATATTTGATTTTAAAATGAGAAAAATTTATGAAGCCGCACTAAAATCAAAATTACAAAATGAATCTGATGAACTTGAAGATGAATTTAAAAAATTAACGGATTATTTAAAACATAAATCTGATGCCGAGGTGGAAGATGAAAGTGTACAGAGTGATAAGGAAGATTACATGTTCGATTACATAAATCCAAGAGATAATTACAGTGATGAATTTTACAATGATATAGATAACAAGCTAATTCAGATCTTGACTAAAAAAACATCATCATAAAGATGGCTATTTTAGTAAGCATGGTAATACGGCTGGTTACAATGATGAAAATGATGCATACACTAATTATCCCGCATCTAGAAACCAAGAAAAGATAAACAACTACGTTAAGAATTTAGTCAAAGTGTCAAATAAAGAGAAAAGTAATTTGGATAGGCGCAATCATAAAAGTTTGCGTACACCAATTAATGAGTCACGTCACGGTGCTGCCAAAAAAAATATTAACACGAAAATAAATTTCGAAAGACAGAAAAAAATGTCGGGTAATAAGAGAAAAATAAACATAGATGAGGCTATCAAAACTTTAGGTAGAAGAACGTTTTCGTATCCTGAGCATAAAGCACGGAGAACGAACATATCTCCTGGTTATAGACGAGTGTTTGAAGTAAGTACAGAATAGACTAGCTAATTAAGATTAAGGCAGATTGATAAATAAATGATAAATGATTTATTTCTGTAAGTAGGTTTGTACAAACACTTTTACACGTCAATCATATTAAAAAAAAACTAGATGAGGTCGGCGTTTCGTATCCGACTACTCTGAGAAGAAAAGTTGTGAACAGGACATAAATTGCTATAATTAAATAGGCTGCATTCGGGCATTAATATTATCATTTACAGGACAGGTCAAGGTCACAGTTACTAGTTGAAGTGGACGGTCATCGCATGACAAAGATTCACTTACGCCAGTATATTCTGTAAAAATATCACCGTGCAAACTTAAGTGATGTGAGCTGTCAAACCACAGGGATCTACGCTATTGACAGCTCATTACACCTTAGGTTTTACGATGCGATTTTTTTACAAATTAGATCGAACGTTATAAGATTGTATGGTGTCAGCTTGATCTACCATGAAAATGATTGTAGATAAGCCCCTGTACTTCCATATTTTATCTCTAATAAATTTCTTTTTCATCTTCTTTTACGCAACAAATAAGCACAATACGGCTGTTATTTATTGCATCACAGTGGTTTTTTTATGTATGTAGTATCAATAGACAATGAAGTAGATTTAGTTTGTTAATCTCTTTACATTTTCATGCTAAGCTAGGTATTTTCTGTATTAAAATATGGTAGTATAAACCTTGTCAAGGTGAAAAACTGTCAACTTCATGCAAGAAAATTACTCTTGACAGCCCATATCACTATACAATAAGAAATGTTCAGTAATTTCAGACCGAAAACGGACGACCGACGCTGCCAACTACGACACAAAAAACTGAAAAAATCCAAGTTGAAATTATTCGAAAAAAGAAATACCTGAAGAGAGATAGACCAATATTGTGAGTGAACAAGATTGGAACAAGTGTCAAAGATGAAAGAGAGAGGCTTCCTGTTTAGCCGGATGCAGCTGAATACCAGTATTTTACATGGAACGACTGCCTATCTGACCTCCACTACCCAGTTACTGGGTAACACGTTGTGTCCTGTACCAGTGTGTCCTATATATTCTCAAAGACTGTGCACTGTGTTACTAACAATATACATGCCCAGGTACTCAACGTTTGCTTTTGTGAGTTTGCTCGCTTTGAAGAGACCATCATCGGGAGATGCGTGTAGGCATGAAACGTGATAAACAAAATGCGCGAAGAATGAGTGTTTGAACTTGTCTACCATGTAGATCTATTTTTATTGTATAAAAATCCAAAATCTCTTTCATCTTCTAAGATGATATTAAAAAATGGCTTGAAAAATTTGAAAAATATTAAGTTTTACTAATTGTTTTTGTAACTTTTAATTTTAGTTTCATCGTCCGGTGAAACCGTCGCTTAACTTATAGCTATTATTATTTTCCTCGTAGACGTCAATATGTGTATTCTTTTTGAGGGAAATAAAGTATCTTAAACCGTAGCATCCCATAATAAACCATTTTTCAGCCAATAAATAACTGTGACTATTACTATTGCATTGTAATTATTTTTAGTATGTTTATTTCATGAAAATCGTTTGTTAACTGCTGTTATTTATAAATATAATGTACAGGTTGTTGTAAACTTTACACGTATTAAATGATATTTTTCTGGTTCGCGATGAATTGAATAAAAAATGTTTATTTCTTTTATCGCATGGTTTATATTTGTATTTATCTCCTCCCGTTTTACCTACATAATATACATATCTACAAAACAAACATAAAATTTGCTAAAGGTCGAATGGGAAGGTTAATGTGCGATGTAGAAGACATAAACCAATAGGCGGAGCGAGCACGGTTTACTGTGACATGACTTGAGTCACACATTTTATCACAGTTTGAGGGATTAAACTGTTTTGTCATAAAATGCTAGTACAAATTGACATGCCATAATTAATCATGTCTTGTCACATACGTCTTGGCACGCCCGCGCTCAGCCCGCTGGTCTTCGCCTTGACAACTTGCAAGTAGACACTCTGACTGTGATCAACCTGACGTAAAAGAAAAGAAAGAGTGAGAAAAAGAAAAAGACTGCGCAATGAGCTGATACAGTAACATTGCATAAATTAATAATGAGCTTATTGTAGGGTTTGGTTAGGCTTAATAAAATGTAGTTTAAAGCAGTTATGATATACAGGAGAACTCGTGTAGGATTGAGAAACCTCCTCTGAAACCTTTGTTATAGAAACTCAAAATTGCAGTAATAATGAAGGAATGCACTGTGTGACAAATCAGTAAACGTCTGCATGAAAACATTTCTATTGTACATCTAAGTTCAATATTGTACAAAAAGACAACAACATAGGTATCACTAAAACGAGGAATGAAATGAAGCCAGTAGAACAATGAACGTTCAATAGTATGTTTTGAACTAAACCTATAGTGATAAACCCAGACAAAGGTTACAGAAATTAAAGAAATAAAACTAGTAAAAACAAGAAAACACAACGGAACAGAAACCCACGGATAGCAGAAGTGCTAATTAAAAAATAATTTGGAAATAAATCTTGCGTTTGAGAAACCAAATAGAAAAATAGACTTAGAAAATAAACACAGAAAGTAAAGTGATTACAAATATTTTGAAATAACAAATCAACAACGTATTGTAAACAAACACAAAACTCCGATATCAAAATAAATAAAATGTTTAAATTAGACTAATTAATGAAATGAATTGTAAAAAATAAATATTTGATGTAAATAAAATAAAATTCAACCAAATACCTGTTTTCTTAAATATGTCATGATTTCATGAAACATATTACACTGTATTATGCAGAGATTTTAAACAAATTCAACGAAAACATTGGAACGAGCTGAATGATTTCAGTACCTACTATGTCTACTTTGACCTTTGGAACATAAAACCATGATTTTAAATGTAAGTATTAATACTGTTTTATCTTCTCTCTCTTCTTGTTATTCAGAAACATTTTATTATCCCATTCTCCCCCCTCAACCGACACGCTATCATTCATTCTCTTCTCTTCCATATCATTCATCACACAATCCATCCATATTTTCTTTAGCCAGGTTTTTTTTATGGATTCAAGACTTATCATGAAATCCTCAAAACAAGATAGTTTTTATGTTGCTTCATCTTCGATAGTTTTTATTTCTTCTTGAATACATCTCTCTTATTTTTTCGTCTTGTCATAATATTGTTTTTTCTTGTATGTATCGTTGCCTACGTTTATTCCATAAAAAACAAATAGTATGTTTGTGACAAATGAATTCTATTAGAATACCTGATAAAACTCTTATAGCAATACATGACAAAATGCAAAGTAAAAACTATCCTGAGGCAGTAGTTCCATGTTAATATTTTTTCTTCTTCTTGTTTACTTGTTTTGTCCACAATTTTTTTATTCCAGATTATCACATCGATCCTTATAATTATTAAATTAACGAGATGCTCTATCGTCGATGATGTGTTAAACCAGGAAGCAACCTACGTGACCAAGTACTGTCCTAAACAAAAGTACTGCAAAGAAGGTACTCATGTCATGTGCATGTACTATGACCATGTAAGTAGTACTAAGGGCGAATTTCAAGAGCTGTCAGTCAGTGGTGGCGTTAAGAGGGGGGGCTGGTGGGGGCGGTTCGCCCCGGGTACCAAGCATCAAGGGGTGACAACGTGGTGACAACTTACTCACGCACATTGATTTAAAAACTAAGATGAGGAGATTTTACGACTGAGGCGCCACTTGGAAGCCGCCAGCATTTCCTTCCAAGAAGCGGTACAATAGACTACCTTAGAGCTTCTGAAATTAATTGTAAAATGGGACTATTCTTTAAAAACTAAAGATGAAGAGATTTTACGACTGAGGCGCCACTTGGAAGCCGCCAGCATTTCTTTCCAGGAAGCGGTACATTGGACTACCTTAGAGCTTCTGAAATTAATTGTAAAATGGGACTATTCAGAGTCTTCCGAGTCTAGCGCTGTGGCTAAGGTTTTTTTTAAATATAGTATTTCGATGGCTTCTTGTGTAAAGAAGTTTCTTAAAATAAAAGTTAATAAAATCTTACCTAAGATCCAAAATGAGCGAAGCGCGACTTATTCATCTTCCCATATTGACCAAAAGGGCAGCAAAGGAAATTTTGATAATGTGATTGAATATTTTTGCAAAATAAAGTCACGTAAGCACGTTTAGTATTTGTTGTTTTATTTTGAAGGTGCTCAATAGAACCGCCCCAGGTGCCAACCCATGCTACGCCCCCACTGCTGTCAGTGTAAAGATTCCTTAACAATGATGACTATGACATTGACAGATCGCGTTTAGTTTCAGTGGTGGAATTCGCCATAAGTCATTTATGTAAACATTAGGTAGGCAGAGGCAACTACGACTCGCCAGTTATGTTTAAGCCCCATGTCATAGGGGGCAAGACTATTGCCATGTAACAACTCTGTAGCAATATTCTGACAAATAAATGATCAATTACTATCAAATAGTCACTAATCCAGACTCCGGGCTGCCGAGAAATTCCTGCTGGAAAACCCCAATCCCATTGCCCGACCTGGGAGTCAAACCTAGGACCACATGCTCAGCAGTCACTCTTGCAACCACTATACCAACGAGTTACTCCAACTTACCTGACTATGTTGCGTAGGCCTGAAAGTCTGTGTAAAAAAAAATCTTTTTATTTCACAGAATCATGCATTTGGACCTCGCTGTGGAAACCCATTAAAAGTTCAGGTCACTCCTAAGATGGTGCAGACTATACTAGCCTATGTTAATGAGTAAGTAGTTCATCATCATCACTCAATCGAAAGATAGTTAATAAAAAAAATGTGGGACCACCGCCAATCCTAATCAGGGAGAGGTTCACGTGTTTTTTGACACGAAAAGTATGTAAAAACCTGTTTTGGATTGCCGGATGATGTTTTAAAAATAGTTTTGTTTCGAGTATACATATAAAAGATTAAAAAGACAATTTGGAGCCCCAGTTACTGGATTACATTTTTCATTCGACTTAGAAAATGTTTCAACATTGTTTAAAAATTCCAAATTAATTGAAACTAAATAAAAAATATAATTTCAAGAATAAAAAAAAAATTCTAACTCGAGAACAATTTTAGGCTATGTTTATCGTCGGATTTTGAGACAATCAATGTTGATGTACTTTGAAAAAGTTCTAGGGAAAAAATTACATTATAGTCAACATTGCATAATTATGCAAAATCAAATTTAAATTACGAGCAGTGGTGGCCGCGACTTACCGAGTTGTATGTCGTTGAGTTAGAACCCTGACAGGCACTTTACTTTGTATAAATTATCTCATCACCGCTGATCTCAAAACGGTGAAGGAAAACATCGTGAGGAAACCGGCATGTCCTAGAACCAAAAATTCGAAGACATGTGACATCTACCAAACCGCACGGGGCCCACGTGGTGGATTACGGTCCACTTCCGTGCCCACAGAGAGAATGCCTGTGTCCCAACAGTGGGGTACATTATAGGTTGATTATGTTATGTAAATTTAAATTTACTAATGCCTAGATTTTAACGTTTTAGTATTAGAGGTAAAGTGGCCACTGGCATGGAGAAAGGCAAAAATGATGAAGCACTACCGAGAGCGTACGGACTGATGAAATTGGTAAGTTTTATACAAGCACCTAACTACTAAACTAACTAACTTACTATTACCGAAATACTGCTGGCCACCAAGCAAAAGGTGATGGTGTGTTTCGGATTAAAGGTGAAGACGGTCAAATTGAAGACACATACTTCCTTATTCGGCTGTGCCTGAAAACCAGCGCTGGGGCTCTGTCTCGCATAGGATCGCAGCATTGTGCTGAGCGATGGCCGTTTTGCGTGGATGTGATGTATATTTTCTCCCAACTTGTTAATTCATATTTTTCTTTTTTATTTGCGTTATACAACGTGTCAAGGAAAGGGTATATCCATACAAACAGGGTGAAGAGTGCACCTGGTTCAGAAGTTCTGTACAATATTTCAGCTCAAAAAAATAACTTTGAAAATGTTCGATACCTATTTTTTTTATTTGTAAGTTTATTAGATTTAAATCATAACAAACGTGCCACCGCACTGCGAGGTTCAGGTTTGTGCGACTAGTACACACACACCTACCACAGCTCTGCGGCACGGCGCCGCACCGACACATGGCGGCGCGGGCGGCACGATTGGCGGCGGGATCAAAAGAATGAATTAAAACGTGTACCGATCAGCTGACTTGGTATAGTGATGTGTAGAATTCAATTGGAAACATTTGATTTATATTAGTTTAATGTTACTTAATTTTATAATTATGTAGGTATTATTAAAAAAATGTTGACATGTAGTTTTTTATCACCAATAGAATCCGTGCCTTTGTTATGTATATACCCTTTCCGTAACACGCTGTATTTACCGGAATAAAACGTAGTTCTTTCTTTCTAAACACAAATACTACAGCATGTATCAGAATGGTGTGGTCATATTGAAGGGTGACCTATGATGTTCCATACAAAACTTCGATACGTCTCGACCCAAATGTATGGGACGGCTGATATTATTTTCGCGATTACGATGTTGGTCCCATGGGAAAAGTCGGTCAGTTTGATGGTCCCTTCAATATTTCGCCTTCCATCTTCCTGAAACAGGCTGTAATTATTACAGTTCTTCGGGCACTTTAGAAAGAGGCTGTCTCACAGGTAAGAGTTGTCACTCTTACCTGTGAGACAGCCTCTTTCGCTTTTTCTTTTGTAAGACGACGCGATTCAATGAAGAACTTGTACTGTAACTCTATGTGCCATTCTTTGGTACTGCTATAAGTACCTACTCATCATCTGCCTAGCCTTTTTCTCAACTATATTGGGGTCAGCTTCCAATCTAACGGAATGCAACTGAATACCAGTATTTCGCGCCTCGATAGGCAGCGTCTGCCTATCTGACCTCCACAACCCAGTTGCTGGGAAAGAAAGAAATAAAGAAGAAAGAAAGAAAATACATTTATTTAGCACAGACTAAAAGGCACACCATAATACACAGCAAAAAAAAACAATAAAAAAATTAATCAAGTTAAAAGTGTAAAATGCGATTTAAAAAATTATCAGTAAAGTGTGCCTCACAGCTGCCCCAAAAAGGCCCAGTTCAGCAAAAAATGCCAGACAACTAGTGCCTGATGATGGTTATCAACTGGAACTATACCCCTTGGTAAAACTAGTTGACTGATTTTCGGGCTTCTGGCGACTCCTAACAACTATCGAAGATCCACGAACGACAGCCAAGAATACCAGTATTATACATGGAGCAACTGCCTATCTGATCTCCACAACCCAGTAACTGGATAATACGATACCCCTTGGTAATACTGGTTGTCAGACTTTCGGGCTTCTGACGACAAGTAACGACTGTCAGAGATCCATGAATGACAGCCGGGACCAACGGCTTAACGTGCTATCCGATGCACGGAGGGGTCTCGGTATGTAAAGATAGTCACTCATCCACGGACTGACCGCGGCAAGCGTAGCTTAACCTGTTCGATCGACCCGTGAGGCTTTCATTACTTAGCTACAAGCCTCTCACTACTGCTATAGGTACAATGATATACTTTGAAATAAGAATGCAATTACAGGAATGGGACAAAGAATTGGCATTCTTAGCACAAGTACTAGCTAATCAATGTCTCGGTGGCAGAGAAGATATATGCAGAGCCACTGGTAAGTCAATTGCATCCTTTTCTATGATAGCTGTTCATATTACTATATGGCATCTATAACGCTACATGTGATCTACGCATCACACGCGTAAAATCTTACATAGCACAAACACAGTTATTCATATATACTATTTTCATATATTATATACTGAAACTCAACAGCAACTGCCACAGTGCAGTAGTCGCCCAAACACAACATCCATGTGGTCGGAGGAACCTCCCTTTTCTATAAAGGATAAGGAACTTTCCACCCTGTCCCTCATTACTCTATAACCACAACATCATCAGCCTATAGCAGTCTACTGCTGGACATAGGCCTCTCCAATTACATGTCATTCAACTTGATCCTCGGCTTCTCACATCCAGATGCGACCAACCACCCTGTGAAGATCGCCATTCCACCTAATCTTAAGGCTTCCTTTCTTTAATTCATCTAAGCACTGCACTGGATTGTCATCACCTCAACTCGTTTTTACTAGCTGATCCCAATCCAAGGCGATGCTGTTACGAAGCTCATACATTATTGTGTACGATGTAGTCTGGAATTTTATACAAAGAATGGTGAGTTGAGGTGATCCTGATCTGATGCAGTGCTTATATGTGAGCGTTTCGTTTGATGCTGCCTTTACACCAGAGGGCTAAGCTACGTAGGGATGGATGTGTATGGTATCAACTGATCGTTTGGTGGTTATAGGATAGCTTGGCAAGTATACACATCGTTTCGTAACTTCATTAATATCTCCCTTATAACTATCATGACAGATTTATTACTTAATGCAATAATGTGGCCTCTTATAATTATAATGTTTTTATATATTAACATTATTTGAAATTATTAGGATTTTTAACATATAACTTTGAAAAACATATACATATATATCTAAACTTTAACAATCACAGCAACCCTTTCCAGCCCCGCGCGGCCCGCGGTGGGGATTCCGCGCGTCTCTCATTGAGAGGCATTGGGGCCTGAAGTGTCCAATTAAACCTCCAATGACATACCTGGTACGACACAACAATATACATGTGATAATATATAGGTATCACAATAACATACGACACTTATCTACATTATAGTATTCAGTAAATAACAATAACCTCGCGAGTTCACTCAAATTACATGCGATTAAATCTAGATTATCATGCATGTATCCATCTTCATGTTCTTCTTAGCTACCTCGCATGTCTCTGGTGGCAAGGCAGCAAAATAGCTTGCCGACTCGACTACACATATAAACAACCATTTTACACATAGCCTTAATATTTCAGAAAAGTTTCCGAATCCCAGTCAGACCATTGCCATTATCCGTTACAAGTATCCGAATTGGGAGTACTTAAAACCAAACAATACTGAAAAAGGATTGAATGAAGAGAAAATAATATTTACTATAGGCAGATTTTTAAAGTCCACGCATGCATTAAAGAAGACAGTAACAAAATCTATGATTACGAGTTGTCCACGTTTGCATGAGTAAGTATTGTTTTTCCTTAATTTTTTATTACATGGGTATTTGTTCATTATTTTAAAGTAATTTTTGTTTGAGCAGTGGTGGCTCAGTGAGCAGTGGTGGCTCAGTGGTAACACCTGCGACTTACGAGTTGTCTATTTCACTACCCCTATCTATATCCAACAAAAAAATTATACGAAAAACTAAACTACTAAACCTCACACAACTTTACACATATTACACCTGCATTCTCATAAAAAAATCACCACAAATTCTGTGCAATCAAACATACAACTACATGAAAAAACAATAACATACAACACAAGAAGTAAAAACAAATTCCGACTAATGAGTGCACGTGCACGGACTAATTACGGCAAAAAAACAGTATTAGTGGAGGGAGCACAGCTGTTCAATGATTTACCGGAAGACATAAAGAAGTGTAATAATATTAACATATTTAGGAGTAAACTCAAAAAACACGTATGCACCCTTTAACGTCACCATCGCCCCAGAGGCAAATATTGTAATTATTATTAAGAAATAACTTTGTATCTCATTATAAGTGAACTATTCATAAGTTCTTATGAGAAATAAATATCTTTAAACCTAGTTGTAGGTCGTAGGTTCGAACCCAGACAAGCGCTTTACTTTGCATAAATTATTTCATCACCACTGCTCTCAAAACGGTGAAGGAAACCATCGTAGAGAAAACCGGCATGTCCCAGAATAAAAATTTCGCAGACATGTGACATCTACCAACCCGCACTGGGCCCGCGTGGTGGATACGGTCCACTCCCACGAGGCCTGTGTCCCAGCAGTGGGAACGTTATAGGCTGATTATGCTAATATTTGTTGGATCCCGTACACTGACAAATGAAATGAAACGAAATTTATTTGCAAGAATTGTAGTAAATTACAGATGGTCGGGTTTTAAAACAAGGTTTCTAAAACAATTCGCTAAAACTTGCATGCAAAATAATTGATTAAGTACATAATTATTGACACAAATATAATTAAATCAATGATAATGAAATTGGAACATAAATCCTAGATAATATTTATTAACAATAGAAATGTCAAACATGATTGTGTCAAATTATAATAGTTAAATGTCAGTGTAAATCTTTAAATTTTAGGTAGTCACAGAATAGGATGATTCTTCTGATGTGAATGCACCATCCAATTATTGTCTGATTCCATGTGGAATTCTAGAGTCCGAAGTTCGATCCCCGGTCGCATCCCTATTAGGTTTTTCCATTTAGATATTCGATGTATCAGCCCAGTGTCCATTGCATGTTGTCCATGCTCCATTTCATGGGCCGTATAATTACACCTTTATAGTCTGTTCCGAAAGTAGTGTAGTGTAGTAGTCCAAAACAAGTGGTGTATGTGTTTTCTGTTTTTAGGGTTCCGTAGGCAACAGGGAACCCTTATAGTTTCGCTATGTCCGTCTGTCTGTCTGTCTGTCCGTCTGTCTGTCCCCGGCTTAGCTAAGAGTCTCTTAGTACTAGCAAGCTGTAATTTCGCATGGGTGTACATATTAGTTACACCGACAAAGTTGTAAAATAAAATCTTGAATAACATTTTTTTTCCCCCACTTTACGTGTAAGGGAGGTACCCCTTCACAAAAAGTGGGGATGATATTTTTTTCTCGTCTATCCCGTGGTGTGGGGTATCGTTGGATATAACGTAATTATAAATTATATCGTAATATAAAGCTTTAAAGTGCTAAATTTTGTTAGAGTCTAGTGTCCGCCCCATTTTTCTTTATGTGTATACAAACCCTGATCAGGTTAAATTCCTATACAATCACTCACTAAAAGGGATTAGTAACACATTCAGCTGTATTCAGAAGGTTTCAACTTTACCTATAACTCACCACGTTTTCCAACAGTCATTGTATGAGTAAGTTATTAAAGTGTTTTTGAAAAATCATCGATGAAAATTGAGGTTATAAATAAATAAATAAAAATCTTTATTGCAGACCACATGATCTATAAAAAACACAATTAAACCAAAAATATATAGTTACTTAATACAAAAAAAAACAATAAAATTACTTACGAACATAAACTCACGCCTTTTTCGACATTTACGCGACTATTTCAAACCACCGCTTATAGGTCTTGGTAACAGACATCCTATCAGCGAGGTCCATAACTATACTGTATTTACACGCACCAACCCGGGACATTTTATTTTTTTTGCTTTTGGCATTGAACGCGTACAGCTTTGCTTCCGCGAACATTCCAGACCACACCAGTAGATGTAATTGCCCTGAAAACGTATGCCATCTTGCAAGACTTCTTCTTCTTCTTCTTTCGTTTTTACAGTTTGACTTTTACTATTTTATATTTGACATTTTAATTTTTGTAGATTCTGACATTTTATATTTTATTTTGGCAATTTTTCATTAATTAATTATATGTTTTTTTATGTTTAAATATTTATTGGTCACAATTTTATGTTAGTTTTATACTGCTGTTTGTGTTTTGGATGTGAGTGCGGCTATGGTTTGTTTCTTTTAGTTTATGTTTGTCAATGGGTGTTTTTTACCTGAAATAAATGAATTTATTATTATTATTTGTATACTCAGTCCAGACCTGGCACGTATATAAACTTTGACAGTACGTTCTGAATAGGTGTGTACTTTAGACTTAAAAAATCTTCTGGCAAGCATGTTTCCCACAACCGGTCACGACTCGGGCGGGCGATATCCGCATCGTCTTTCATGTCAAATGACTATGTTAGAGGGTTTGGTTTCCGCACTTAGTCCTTCATGCGGACCATTGTGCATGCCAAATTTCTGTCAGGTGTCTGTGTAAAAAATTAACCTCAGTTGTCGAAACAAAAATATATTTATGGCAATTTAAAATTAGCAAAATTATTCTTAAATGCGGTTTTAAGTACCTATTCAAATAATCAAATCAACGCACTCGATTCGTCACTGGCACTAAATACTCGTATTGGCATCTACATGTAGGTTTTCTGATCCATTTTTTTACAATTTTCATCAGGTAGTTTCGGAACAGTTCATAGTTACCTATCTCTTCGGGGAATATTGACGTGATTTTATGATGTTGTTAGTGACATAATTTTCTTGTAAGACTTCCAGATGTAAACTTGAAATACTACCTAAATCTCATACGTGGTGGAGCGTCACACATTGGATGCGGTGTATCAGCTTACTCCAGATACAGAATGGGCACTGACTCTATACAGAACGTGAGTCCTTTATTTGAATTAACCCTCACTTTCCGAAGTAGATACACCTGATTCAGCTTTGGATGTAAATATATTTAACGGCATTATGCTACATAGTAAGGAACCACTGTCCGTGTGGTGCCGGACGTAAAGCACCATCCTATTACTTCCCGTGGGTGTCGTAAAATGCGATTAAGGGACTTACTAGAGAATGGGCAGCAGCGTTCTCTATGCATTTTAACACCATACTGCGATCGCCAACCCGCCTGCCAAGCGTAGCGATTATGGCAACCCCCCCCCCCTTGGGGGGGGAGGCTTATGTCCAGCAGTGGACGTCTTGCGGATGAAATGATGATGAATGAACCACTTATAGAACTCTAGCGCCCCTACTTCGCATAGTTTTTACGGCTTGTCAAACATTCTAGAGATTCACTACGACAATATGGCCCGCCCCTCCAAAATCCAAAACGTTTGAAAGTATTGGTACGCATGTGTGCGTAATGCTAAGGCGTAATGAGACGGCCGTCAAACAAAAACAAATCACGGATTTATTGCTCGACTAGTGGCGTCATTAATCACTCATTATTATTAGTATGGCGCTGCACTGACGTACTCTATGCAAATGACACGTGCGTTGTCTTGCGCGATCGGCTAGTTATGATTAGTTGACCAACAAATCTGGTAATAAGTGAGATATTACGAGTACTTACAACTACATACAAACTCTTTCGTAAGGATGTGACTACACACATTGAAACAGTAATTTGCAGGGGCGAGCCATGTTATGGTAGTTGGTTGGTGTGGTGGTTTCCGGAATAAATTCTCTAAACGATGTCTAGAACCGTATCAAAATCCGTTGTATAATTTAGAAAAACAACGCGATCATACAGACAGACACGAAAAGTGACTAATTTATAATAGACTAGCTGCGCCCCGCGGTTTCACCCGCGTAAGTCTCGATCCCGTGGGGATATCGGGATAAAAAGTATGTCTTAATCCAGGGTGTCAGCTACCTCCATACAATTTTTTATCAAAATTGGTCCAGCCGTTTGAGCGTGAAGAAGTAACAAACATACACACACACACTCACAAACTTTCGCCTTTATAATATTAGTGTGATATAGTGTGAGTAGCTCGTGGCTAAATAACAACAGCCGCATGTTAAGCAACGCTTGCCTCGGTTGGTTCGTGGATGGGGTGACCATCCATAACATGGAGACCCGTGCCACGAAAAACACATTAAGCCATTATTCCTGGTTATCGTTCAAAAATCTTTAACAGTCGTTACGGGTAGTCAGAAGTCCAAAAGCCTGACAATCAGTCTTACCAAGGTGTATCGTGATACACAGTAACTGGGCTGTGGAGGTCAGATAGGCAGTCGCTCCATGTAAAATACTGGTATTCAGCTGCATCCAATTAGACTGGAAGCCGACCCCAACATAGTTGGAAAAAGGCTTGCTTGTTTGATGAAATTAACTGAATGATTGAGCGACAAGAGTGAGCTATTTAATCTTCCATTTCCATTATTTTCAAAAATCCTACCGTCTTACGCAAATGTATATAATTCCAGAGTGTTCAAATAGTCTGCAACATCTCAGATGCACCTAAACCAAGACAGTCAGTGTATAAGACAGTACCTCCCATACCTGGCCAAGGCTATACTAAACGCTGTGGCTGTTCTAGAGGATACAAGGAATCGCGCAGCTGCCTCTGTGAAAGAGACACGAAATTCATGTGGAAAGGTAAGTCTGATATAACTAACTAAAAAAAACAATTAATAATTAGTCTAGTGCTCGCAATGACTTCAGGAGTTCTTGGGTTTGATGGTTGGGCTGGGCAAAGTGTTACTGAGTTATTTTTTTTCAATTGGATACTTTCAGTAGCAGCCCAAAGGATTTGTGTCCAAATTGTGGTAAAGAGCTCACTCCCAATTTTGACGAAGTTTGAGGATACAAGATAACTCTACCCAACCTTTCTAAGCGACCAAAGGATCTGCTGGCTGAAACTGGCATTTTGAGTAGATACTTAATGCGGCCTACCCAAATTTCTTTTCGTTGGTATTGTTCTTGAAACGTTAAGCTCCTTAAGTTCTGAGTTGAGCTGCTCGATAACTGACAAATGCGTGCACTGACTGGACAGGTTCACTCAAATTTGTGTGGTTCTTTCCTCAAAATACCATTTCATACACCAATCTACATGGTCCTTACTCAATACTCAATATATTTATTGTTTCCACATGTGAACTTAGGTGGTAGGTTTTACAGAATTATGATCATTGTGGACCCTGTCGGGCACAGCAACAGTAGAACTGAGGGACTGAGGGCTTTTATTTCACTACTTAGTTGTTATAATTAATATTGTATTTTTTTTTTATGTATTTGTTATTGTTTTATAAATATGTACATTTATTTATTTATTTTAGTACATTTGAAAAACCCTTTATTTTTATTTAATTTAAATTAATCATTATTGCATTATTTATTATTATTTTTATTTACTACTTACTTAATATTTATTATACCTAAGGTAAGTTATTTATTGGACGCTCCATATTTATTATTATTAGTAGGTAGGTATTTCAACTCACGGGGGTCAAGTATGATGTACTGAATCCATGGTACTCGTACCAGGCTTCGTGTCGATGTCCCTTCCACCCTGTATTTATTTAAATTCTTTATTATTTCGGGTAACTTATTATATATTTTTATGGACATGACAAAAGTACTATTTAAGTGCATTTTAGTCGCGATATTGGTAAATTCAGTCTATTTTTATGTCTTAAAACAATTTTCGTTTGTATGTCCTGTCTTTTTGTAAAGAACTCCGGGTACTAAGTACGCACGAACTTACAAACTTCAAAAATATAAAGACAGGATAGGGTTAAAATCTTTAGTTCCTGAAAGTGGGGTTTACAGCTATCGGTGACTTCAGTATTTACTAAGATTGTGTGTATCAATGCTCTTAGGCCCAGTAGCGTGAATTTATCAACTACTTCCAATTTATTATTTTTAAAGCTAAAGTTAAATTTATTGGCATTTTTTGGCGAGGGTGGAATTAAATTATTTTAGTTTTATTGAAGTTGTTTTCTAGGTTGTGTTCGGTCATCCAATTTGTTGTAGAATCGAGTATGGAATTTAATTTATCATTTAAATTGGTGTTATTTTCGCATGAGGTCAGTATTGATATGTCATCCGCAAACAGGACACATCCCAAACAGGATCCTTAAATGATCTGACCAAGATTATGTCCGGATTTTTATATACACATTGACATTGATGAATTTTTATATATACAATGACCTGAATATTTACTTTGTAAAGTATTATATTATTTTATTATTGTGAATGTAAAAGACTATGTGGGTCATTGGTTTTTTTGTTTTTTTTTTTTTCTCATTTAGTTTTTATCATGGTCTGGTAGTTTGAGTAATTCATTCGGCCTACCCAAATATCCTTTCTTTGGTATTGTTCATTGAAGCGTTGAGCTCCTTAAGTTCTGAGTTGAACTACACGATTACTGACAAATGCGTGCACAGACTGGACAGATCCACTCAATCTGTGTGGTTCTTACATCAAAAGGCCACTTCAGACACGAATCCACATGGACTTCACATGATCTGACCAAGATTATGTCTGGACTTTAAAATAGATTATGACCTCTGAGTTTGTTTCAGCCTTTCTTCTCAGAGTAGTCAGATAGGAAACGCCGACCTCATCTAGTTTTAAAATATGATTCATTTTAAAATATGAAGACACCAGCCCGACCCGGAATAACTAATTATAGGTCATACAAATATTTGTTCCGTGCGGGAATCGAACCCGCGACACGCAGCGCAGCAGTTAATCGCTTAACCACTGCGCCAACCGTGCCGTTTTAATTTAATTTATCTATATTATCTTGTTTTTAAATATTACTTACATTCGATTATAATGTCCCTCTCACATAAAGAGGAGGCCTGTGTCCCAGCAGTGGGAACATTATAGGTAAATTATGTAATTATGTGTGATTATAATGTAACGTTTTTATTCATTTAGGCAGAGATGCTGCACCAACAAGACCAACCTATAAGAGCATTCAACCAACAAAAAATATAAAGAAGAAAAAAGGTATATTGTCATTAATTATTTGTAACAATCTTGATTTATTTACTAGATTTGTTATTCTGACTATAAAAAAAAATATTTGCATTCGCAGGAGGATCACAGCTCAAGAATCAGCTAGAGAATGATTTAAATCGAGATTTGAGTAAAATCATAAACAACCGGCCACATAATGACGGAAGGAATGATGAAGTTAAGTTGGCAGCACAAAGCCAGCCAAAGCTTTCAATAATGCATGTTTCTCCAGTTATGAAAGGCAGACCGACAAATGGAATTAAACCACCACCTATCGCCTCAAAGTAAGTTATCATACGATATACTTTCAAAAAAATGTCCGGTGAGAAAATGATTCATTACATAAAGGCCAATCCTGCTCTAAAAAAAAATGAAACATAACATCACGCCTATATTACCCGAAGGGTTAGGCAGAGGTGTACCTATAGTACACCCACAATTCGCCAGTTTAGTAATAGGGGGCGAGCCTATTGCCATCAACTGGGCACAAATAAAAACTCCGGGCTGCTACTGAGAAATTCCAGGCGGAGAAACTCAATAACAATATACGTGAGTGAAAAAATAAAACATTGACTTATATAGAGCATATTATATTTTACAGATCTCACCAGATTATCGGATTCCGAGGAAATAATAGTGAAGATCATCCAAAGGGGCAAAAAGTGGAGAATATTGAATCCATTGACGAATTTTCTAGGGTAGTTATTATTCCCTTTAATAATCAAGATATGCATACAGTCACATAAATAATTTGTGAGAAATTATGCAGGCAGAAATAAGATAATTTAATTACTTATAAACTTTATTGCAGATAACGGATGCAATAGCACCTAAAAATAAACATATGGATTCAAGAACTACCGATGAAAGGAATGATTTAGTCATAAACTTCTTCAGTGACCCCATATCATCTAAACCTCAAGAGCAAAAACAAGTATTGAAACCCGCAAACGCAGCAAATATATTTGAGGATCTTATATTTAAAGTACGTAATTTAGATACATACGGAGAAAAAGAACCTACGCCTGAAAGCGCATTAGATGTAGTGAAAGAAAACCTCGCTGAACAGTATCAAAAACCAAGCCAAAACCATGTTGTTAGTAACGAAAAAGCAGTTAAGCTTGGAGCACAAAATAAACATCTTGATTTTAAACACCAAAGATTGTTGTCAATATTAAACTCGTTACAGCAAGAAGTCAATAATATCAAATTTGATGACGATTTGAAGCAATTATTTGATATGAAAATGAGAAAAATATACGAAACCGGCGTTAATAAATCCCAAGAAACTCTATTACCAAGTATACTTAATAAACAGCCAGAGAAGAAGGATTTGAATGATCTTAGACACTATCTAGAAAATGAAAACAATGCAAGTGTAGAAGATGAGATAGCTACATTAAGGAGGATGATTCACCGTATGTCAAAAGGAACACAAAATAATCATAAGCTTACTTACGCTGAAAATGAAAATAATCCAAACCAGAACTATAATTATATGAATCAACAATTTGATGAATATCATGACACAAAATACGCTAACAATATAGACAATGTTTATGAAGATATTCCAAGTATAACTGCACTAGCGGAGCACCGTGATTATCACGATAAATTAAATGACATTTTGAATAGCAGGCACAACGTAGATCGCCAATATGATGATGACAATAATGATCTCCGAGACAATTCAAAAACCAGAAATCAAGAAACATTTGCCAATAATGATGCACGACAAACAATTTTATCAACAGCAATTGATTACAACTTAGACACTTATGACGACAAAAAGGTCGAGTTAGAACAGAGCGCTATGAATAAAATAATAAACGCAAGAGATCGGATCGAGAGAAATAATAAACAAATAATAATGGATAGAAAAATCAGACCTTTAGACATGAATAAAAATGTTGAAAGTTTAGGACAAAGAACCAATACTTTTTCCGATAGAAGACTACAATTTAGTCACCCCTTTAGTCGAAGATATCAAGTAAGTCCTTTAATTACTTAAATTATTAGGTTCGTGTCATGTCGTGATGGCCCAGTGGTTAAAAGGCCTCGCCTTTCATAGACGAGGTTGCGGGTTCAAATCCGGGCAAGTACCAATGTGACTTTTTGAATTCACATGTATTTTGTGAGTTTATCTTGGACATTACTTACATCGGTGATGGAAAAACATCGTGAGCAAACCTAGACTTTTATACAGCGTGTCGCTTTAATGGCGACATTAATCTAAGACACCGGTCTATACGGTAAAACTACGCTGAAAGAACCGTGGTGCAGAGGTCATTTGCCGGGGTCACGAATCATAACATCGCATCAATGAAATTCAAACGAATAACGTGCAAAGAGTAGGCGTATTGAAAGAAAGAGAGCTTTATTATTTAGTTTGTTTGTTTTTTTTTTTTTTTCAATGTATGATTTTTTTTATCTTATTATATTTTTTATGATTACTGGCCACTAGCCCTACCCGTGTGTTAAATTAATGTCGCCATTGTAGCGCCACGTTGTATAAGTCTGAAATCGCAATCTTGAGCAAGCGTGGTGATCAATGCTCGTGCCTTCTCTGTATGAGAAGAGGCATTTGCCCTGCAGTGAGAGAATAATAAGCTGGTATTATTCTTTTAAAAGGTATGTAGAATTTTAAATTAGTAGCTTTTGCTCGAGGCTTCGCCCACGTGGTGATCGGAAATTATTCCACGGAAACATACCACTGGGATTATAGAATCCTATGATTTGTTTATTTAAAACTCTTAAACTATCATTACAGGTTTAGAAACCTAATGCGATAGCTAAGCCTACTTATAATATTAACTATTTTACATGATGTGTATATTAATCCAGATTATTAACTATCTGTGTGCCAAATTTCATCCAAATCCGTTCAACCATTTTTTCTGTCATAGAAAAAGAGAAAAAGGTCATTGACTCCCGTGCTAGCGCCGCCGCCGTCAACCACAATTATTTTGTTAAGCGTAATTTTGAATCTGTGATATCTTTTAAAGTATTAATTTAAATGATATGATGTCACGGCATATTTTAATCTAAATGAAATGCCCAATTTAAATATCATAATTATTTGATTAAATAAGGATTAATATATTACCGCTCAAAATAGCTTCAGAAATAACAATTCAATTTTTATCAAATTCTGAAAGATAAAAATAGTTACTGTGGGTCATCCTTGGAAGATAGACATGTGCTGACAATGTACATCATTTTAACGAAGGATATTATGATCATTTACATGTACAAAATATGTAAAAACATGTATAAATTGCAAAGAACACCTTAACGAAAGACATGCCTACGAAAGAAGTAAGTTAAATAAATAACAAGGGTCCGAGGATATAGCCTTTTTGAACACCATCGTAGACAGTTCATACGATAGTGAGATAATACGTTTCCTCTATATTGAAAATAATATGGTTAAACAACGTTTTAGGAACCATATCCGTGTTTCAAGTAGTATCACTTGTTGCATGTTTATTATCACCACATAATATTAATTTATTAATTTCAGAACGGCGACACTCATCAAATGCGGCATCGACGACCAAACCTACTAGACACGCTAACACTATCTAGAAACCAGCCGATACAGCCCATGTTTTCAAGTGAAACAGACACGTTCATGTATTAATTCAAGATTATAAAGCAAGTAACATGATTAGTGCAGCTGAAAACTTAGCCATGCCATGGTTTCTGAAAGGCTGCATTCATACCAAAACGTATATTTGACTGCAGACTATAAGCTTTGGTGTAAAAGGTGTCCAGTAGATAAAAAAATATATGAAAAATAGATTTTTCGTACATTTTCACAGTCGGCAGCCGTGATACGTTTTGCGTGAATGCGACCTACTAAAGACAAGACAGATTGCCAAATACATGATAACTGCTGTGATTGGCTGACTCAAATAACAGGCACTCACATGCTAGTAGGTTTTCTTATAAGTAAGGATCTATCGTGGTAGGAGTTATTATATTGTTAAGCCTATTTATTTATATTGTAATTAGCTTTAATTATAATAAATGTAAGAATAATTTTATAAGAATAGCTGGAGTTGAATAAAAAACCGATATTTACACTGTTTTTTTTTAGTGCACGTCTTTATTAATAACAAGGGCCCATAACTACCATAATCATTTGTATTTTGATTAAGACGTAATGTAAGTAACACCAGTCCTGAAGCCGCCTACGCCGCATATTTATATTGTGTTCACTACCGAATTCTACTGCAAGTACCTACTACTTCTGATAGTTCAAGTAGGTACAACAATGCCATCTACTACTTGGAAAACACGACACATAGTTGCTCAGCTATATTTCAATTAGGCACTCCTCTACACTTTAGTAAAACTACAGATTTTAAGAAAATTATGTTTTTATCTCTCGATATCCTAGTCAAAGTGTACTCCCGGAGCCCTAGGGCTCCGCAAAGCCTCTGTGGGAGCTCCGCGAAAATACTGGTCATAATGAAAAAACAATTATCTGTCAGGCAGGATGACACAGCAAAATGTTCCGTTTTTTCAATTTTAATGTATTTATTTTAAAACAATCTAAGTCTCAAAAATCGCAAAGAATGTGCGCTATATGACAACTCAAAAAAACTCAAAACTCAAAGCATTTATTTCAATTAAACCATTTACAGGCACTTTTGAATTGTCAACAAGTCGGTTAGTTACAAATATGAAGCTTTTTTTTTATTTTTTTGGGTGGGAAATCATCAAATAACTTCTCCCGCTCTGGGCGGAGCGGGAGGGCGTGTCAGACTTTTACTGACTAAAACCCACCCGTGTTCCTTCCGTTGCCTGTGTGCCAGGGCCACGATATCCCTTTCGGACAAACTCGCAACCCCGGCAGGCATTGGTCCTAACGGACCCCGTCAGTTTGTGCTGACATCTCTTTGAGGCGCGCGTGGAACACAACGCGCCGTCGACCCGGGCCTGATCCTTATCGGACGGCGAGCTACCCATCGCTCACCGTCCGCAAGCCCGCGCCTACGGTGGCCGGAAATCGGCTTGCGACTCCCGACGCCCGGGGCGTCTCCTGCGGCGACTAGGGGCATGAGGGCGCGAACCTTGTCTCACCCTCACGCGTTCCGCCTCCTCCTTTGCTAGCATAACTGCTTCGCAGAAGGAGGTGACGGCCTCCCATGCACTCTCGCTCCGAACCATGGCCTGAACCAGGCCCGGACGCGAGAGATCGCCGCCGCCGATCGCCTCCGTGAGGACACGGTGGTGCTCCGCCCAAGCTGGGCAGACCTCCACCGTATGCTCCACCGTGTCCTCCGGGCGATCCACACAGTGGTGACACCCGGGCGTTTCCTCCCGCTTAATCCTAAACAGGAACCTCCCGAAACATCCATGTCCGGTGAGGACCTGCGTCAGGCGGAAGGTGAGGACGCCGTGGCGCCTCTCCAGCCACTCCTCAAAGAGGGGACTTATCGCCACAATTGTGGCGTGCCCAGCGCTGGGTTGCGACAATCGCACTCTCCATGTCGCCATGAGATCCCTCCGGAGCTCCGTCCGCTGTGCCGCAATTTCTTGCGGCAGCGGAGTTATGCCCCGGAGTTTCGCCTCTTCGCGCCACACCCAAATGTGCGCGAGGACTTGACGCCTGCAGATCCCATGGCGGCAATCCGGCAAGGAGGCTCGCCGCCTCACGGGAGACCGTGCGGTATCCCCGTACCATCCTGATGGCCATGACCCTTTGGGACGCGTTCAACCGCTGCGCTGGTCGCAGCCTCAGAGAACGCGCCCACACCGGTGCCCCGTAAAGGGCCATGGACCGCACGATCCCCGCGTAGAGCCTCCGGCAGGAGGCGTTTGGACCCCCTAGATTGGGCAGGAGCTGCTTCAAAGCAGCCCCGGCCCGCTCCAGTCTGGGAGCCAAACGTCGAAAATGCTCCACGAAGTTCCACCGGCTGTCGAGGACGAGTCCCAGGTACTTCATCGTCGACTCGACGCCGATGTGAACCCCTCCCGCCGTTATCTGGGAACCCGACAGTGGCGCGTTCCGAGGACCATAAAAACACATGGCCTCGGACTTGTGCAATGCCACCTCGAGCCCCAATTGCCGGATCCTATCGACGATTGTCGCAACCCCACGTGCCGCCAGTTCGGCCGCCGCCTGATGCGAACTCCCTTGTGCCAGGACTAGCGTGTCGTCAGCGTAGCAGACTACGCTGACGCCACTAGGGAGGTCGGCGCGCAGCACCCAGTCGTACCCGATGTCCCACAGATGCGGCCCCAGGACCGATCCCTGTGGGACACCGCACGACATCTCTCGCCGGTTCGAGGTTCTCGCCTCGACCACACGACAGAGGTAGGTCGGCATCCGGTGATACCGAAGTGCCTCCCTAATGCAACTCCAGGGCAAGGTATTGAAGGCATTGGCGATGTCAAGAGACACCGCCAAGACGACCCCACCCCGGGCAACAGCATCCCCCGTCATGAGGGCTCGGACGCGCATGATGGCATCCACCGTAGAGCGCCCCTTACGGAAACCAAACTGGCTCTCCGCCAAATCCGGCCCCACCCGCACCAGCCGCCCGACAAGGCGGTCTGCAATTACTCTTTCAAAGAGCTTGCCCACCTCGTCGAGCAGCACGATGGGCCGGTAAGCGGACGGAGAGTCCGCCGGGCGCCCTGGTTTCTTTATGAGGACCAGTTTCCCCGTCTTCCAACGAAGTGGAAACTGGCCCCTCTCCAAGCATGCGCTTAGGAGCCCCCTTAGTCGAGGCCCGAGAGCCTCTAAAGCCAGAACCCAGGCTTTTCCAGGCAAGCCATCGGGTCCTGGGGCGGTATTCTTGGCATTCAGCCTACGTACCGCCACTCTCAGATCTACCTCGGTCACCTCTGGAGCATCGTCGTCGTCGGTGTGGTCCGCATCTGGCACCGCAGGAGGCGGAGCCATGGGCGGGGGAGTATGTTCCCCTCGCGAAGGGAACAGAGCGCTCACCACGTCCTCCACGAGCTGGGGCCGGAGACTCTGCGTCAGCGGGGGAGCCCATGGGCGGAGTTTATCTCGCACCCATTTGTAGGGGCGTCCCCACGGGTCTCTGTTGAGAGTCTCCAGCGTCTCCTCGCGGGCCAGTCCTCTGGCCCGCTGGATCTCTGCTCGGAGGGCAGTCTTCGCTGCTCTGTACCCCATTCCAAATAGTAGGTTCCTATGGAGAAGAACGGGCAAGAAACTCCACGGACACTCTTTTAAAATAAAATATTTGATACGAAGTATTGGTTACATCATTCTTATTGAAAATATACATGTAATAACGATGCAAAACGTCAGAAGCGTCCATGATAAAAAAAAAACAATTCAAAACTAAAATAATTAAAAAATAAGCCGAGGCAGCTAAGAGATGACCAGTCCCAACTGACAGCGCCCGTTCACGAACATGACGCACGGATCAGCACCATTCAGCTCAACCATTTTGAAGAGAGCCAAATGATCCAACACACACGCCACCATCAGCGAGACATCTGAGTGAGCATGACATACTCTCAGCTGCCAGGGATATTCAAGTCAATGAAAGACATATTACCCGGTAAATGGTAGCTCTATTGTACATAGTACTCACACCTGTGCTATGTAATTATAAAATACAAAGGAGATTGAGTTTATACAATGAAAAGATAGTCTTACAATCTTCAGCAGCTCCAACAGTATTTTCAAATGTTAATCAATTAGTTGAGGTTGTGGAGCAGGACCAGCATTGAGCCAAGCATTTCTATCAGCGATGTAATCCCCCAGCCTATAATATTCCTGCTTGCATAGTGTGCGTTTTATACAAGATTTGAATTTCGTCTCATTCAGTTGAAGTATGTGGGGAGGAATTTTATTATAACATTTTAAACAGTACCCCATGAAAGATGAGTCTACTTTAGCCAGTCTGAAACCTGGTTGAGCTAATAGATCCCTACTTCTAGTACTATAATTATGTCTTTCGCCTCTTTTACTAAAAAGATGTAATTTTTTTCTTACGTACATGATGTTTTCATAGATATATTGACAAGACACCGTCATGATGTTAATATCCTTAAACAGTTCCCTAAGAGAATCGCGACTGCGGAGATTATATATGGTTCTGATGGCTCTTTTCTACAGAATAAAAATAGACTCGATGTCTGCAGCCCGTCCCCAAAGTAAAATACCGTAAGACATGATACTATGAAAGTAACTAAAATAGACTAGCCTCGCGGTATCTACATCAGTAAATTGACGGATTTTTCTGACAGCATATGCTGCTGAACTAAGCCGTCCTGCAAGAGATGTTAAATGAGGACCCCATTGGAGCCGAACGAACTGTATAAATGTTTGTTTAACACGCGGCACTTTCCCCGACTCACTTAAAGTTGCAAGGGTCAGTCCAATTTACAAATCTGGAAGTAGAACTGACCCCGGCAACTATCGACCAGTATCGGTCTTGCCCGTTATTTCGAAAATATTCGAACGAGTGTTATACAACCGTCTAAACGAGTATTTGACTAAGAAAAAATTCCTAATCGATCAACAATATGGCTTCCGCTCTAAATCAAGTACTCTCACGGCCTCAGTAGATTTAATAACGAAAATAAAAACTCATATTGATCAAAAAAACGTTGTTGTAGGTATTTTCATTGATTTAAAAAAAGCGTACGATACGGTAAGCCATCAAAAGCTACTACAGAAAATAAACAACATAGGTATTTCAGGTACCGCCCTCAGTATGTTTACTTCATATTTGCAAAATAGGCAGCAAGTCGTTAAGATAAATAACTTCACTAGCTCGATACAAAACATAACATACGGCTGTCCGCAAGGCTCAATTATTAGTTCATTACTATTTCTAATTTACATAAATAACATTGATAAAATAGGGCTGACAGGACACCTAACGTTATACGCGGATGACACCTGCCTTTTTTACTTCGATAAATCTTTACAGAACATTATATCCGATGCGCAAAAGGACCTTGACCTGCTCAGTGAATGGTTAAAATATAATTTACTGACTATTAATACCTCAAAAACATCATTTATGATTTACGCCGCGAAAAATAAACCATTACCGGAGTTCCCACCTCTTTCGATCAACGGAGACACAGTCAAACGGTCTAGTCACGAAAAATATCTCGGACTGTGGGTAGATGACAAACTTACTTGGAAGCTGCACATCGATCATGTCAAAACAAAATTAATATCACTATTAGGAGCGTTACGAAGAATTACAAAATGTATCCCGAAAAAAATACGTCTAATTATATATAACTCTCTAGTAAAATGGAACCTTGAATACGAGTACCTAATCGAAGTGTGGGGATCAGCCGCTAAATCTAATCTAAATCCACTGCAAAGAATACAGAACAAAATTACTACGTACTATTTCACTACCCCTATCTATATCCAACAAAAAAATGATACGAAAAAACTAAACTACTAAACCTCACACAACTTTACACATAATACACCTGCATTCTCATAAAAAAAATCACCACAAATTCTGTGCAATCAAACATACAACTACATAAAAAAACAATAACATACAACACAAGAAGTAAAAACAAATTCCAACTAATGAGTGCACGTGCGCGGACTAATTACGGCAAAAAAACAGTAGTAATGGAGGGAAGCACAGCTGTTCAATGATTTACCGGAAGACATAAAGAAGATTAATAATATTAACATATTTAAGAGTAAACTCAAAAAACACGTATGTACCCTTTAACGTCACCATCGCCCCAGAGGCAAATATTGTAATTATTATTAAGAAATAACTTTGTATCTCATTATAAGTGAACTATTCATAAGTTCTTATGAGAAATAAATATCTTTAAACCTATACCTAAGCCTAGAGTCGAGCGTGATCCCCAGGAAAACAGTTTTATCGACGAATTCTTTCACGAATTCACTACTTTTACATTTGGTAAAAAAAATCGTATGCACTTAGTTTTTTTTCCATTTAATACTAAATTATTGGCAGTGAGCTAATTTTGGAGCTGCAGTAGGGCGTTATTTACGTCGTCAAAATTTGTAGCACGTCTATCTACCTTAAAAATCAAGGAAATATCGTCAGCAAATAACACCATTTGTGGTTGATTTTTTAATAAATGGAGAAGATCATTAATATACACTAAAAAGAGGAAAGGACCCAATATCGAGCCTTGACACCCATTTTTACTTTTAAACCGAGTGAATTGATACCATTTGAACTAGCTGTTGTCTATCGTTTAAATAAGATTTTACTAAACTAAGCGCAAGTTTTCCAAGTCCGTATGGATGGAGTAATGGAAATATGGAGAAGTCTCTTGACGCTGCGTGAGTGTGCGTGCTCCATCGATGCCCGTTCGATGTCCATCGCGCACAGAATGGATGGATAGCAGCACATGATGTAATTTTTGGCTCCGTTGGTGTAATTGCTGTATGGCGTTCCAGTGAGAGGATAAATAAATAAATAAATAAATATAAAATACTAATATTCTTTTTTACTCTGCAGCTCGATTAAAATAAAATATATGTAATTCCAACATAAAGTTAAAAAAAATAATCAAATGTTAATGTCAAGTAATATGATTATTAACAAAGAATATGCATAAAACCATTTTTGAATATTTTAGGGCTCCGTCAAAAATTTCGTTTTCCAAAAGGTTTCCGTCGCCAATAAAGTACCACCTACTGCTATACATAAACAGTGCAAAATTAGATGGTGCATCGCTAAAGACGATGGAGAACATGACACTGGTCCTTACATAGTTGGGAAAAGCTAGACAGATGATGATGGTTCGATATTCGAATATACGAGCAAGGCTGTATGGCTTCATACAGCCTTGCCAAAAAAACATACACAGACAGACTGACTTTAACATTTTATAATTTAGTGGACTAATTTGAATTTTATATTAAAGCGATGCTACAATAATAGAATAGAATATTTTTATTTCAGACTAATGTCCATAGGGTTAGTAACAATTTTACTTATTTTCAAGAGTGTTATTACAGACAAAGATTAACAAAACAATTAAAATTAAAATTCAGCGTGGAGCTGCATCCACCTCCGCAACATTGGGGAATCCCACCGATCTGTGAACACCCTGAGAATACTATTGTAGCTGCCGCGAACACGCGACATCAGGCGAATATCCAGCAACATCCAAATAATAACCATGCTGGTAAATCTGAAGCAGGATAAAGGACGTCCCTCATAATCATCATCAACCTATAGCTGTCGACTTCCATCTTCTACCGAATTCTTCTTCAATCACACACCATTAACTCGATCCTCGACCATACAAACTTCGAAGATCACCGCACCAACTAACCTATGACTAGAACAATAATGTCATCCAACCTACGTTTACAAAAACTAAAAATTCAAAACAAATCATCCTGAACGAAAAACGGAAAAATAGTAGGTACATACGATCGAACTATGGCACATCCATTGAGCGTTATCGCTGAAAAAGAAAACAATTGTGAACCGTTTGTCAACATCCTTTCCGTCCAATAAGATCGAATCAAAACCGCAGAATGGAACACGAACGAAAAACGAACGACCGTCGCCCGTTCCATGTTGGAACGATTTATTCAAATGGCGCAGCCCTTAGAATTTTTAATATTTTTAAGTTTATTCGTTTTTGTGTTTTCCAAGGATTTGCATGTGAAACAAGTAAGTGATAATATTATAAAATGACTTTTTGTCTTTTTTAATTTGTGCCTCTGAAAGTATTGTGCGCTGGATTTTCTATTCTTATCACTATAATAATAATAAGCCCACCACTGCATCTCTACGTTGACGTCGTGGTGGGGCTTGCGCACTCTGAACTCAAGGTCTGTGCCGGTAGAGTTTACTTTGCCGAAACGGGTCTAGAGTAAGGAGACAGACCAAGAGAGATACAGAAGCCCGCAGGGCAGCATGTGACAAGCTGTTGGGCAGTAGCGAGCCTGGACCTTATCTCCCGGGCGAAGTCTTGTTCCTTATTTCTGGCTTGCCTTTATTGTCCAACTAAAGTGAACACTGATGAGGAATAGAACTCCCACCTCATTCTTGCCTTTACTGGCCGGCTTGAGTGGAGATTCGCAAAAATGCTCGGAAGAAGGAAGTATTCCAGTAAGTGCGGGTAGGGATCTTGACCATGTTTCGGGCTCTGGAATTTTTCTGATAACCGTGGAAGTGTTGTCTCCTTGACGCTACGTCACTATATGCTAGCGACCGTTTTCAGGGGCCGATTATTGAGTGTGCAAGTTACCCCCTGCCATTTTATCCGTGTATTACATAACATTGATCAGGCAGGGGACATAGTGCTTCCATAGTTTTAGGTTACCAAGCCACTATAGCCACCCAAACCCATAGCCCAATACGTTTTGTTTCCATAGTCTTCAATAGTCCTGCACCAATCAGGGGTTGTCCTTGGATGCACTTGCATAGTGCAAATAGGGATAATCGTCGGCAAAATGATCTTACAAAATAATAAACTAATAAACGAAATCTAGTTACAACGTTGGATCGGCGAAATATTGCACTGAGTCGTGGTGTCATGTAGCCTTCCACGAAAACGCCCACCCGTCCCAATCACGACACCCGTCGGCCAAAATTCCCCCTTCATGAAAATGTCCAGGTGATGGAAAAGTCGGTTCCCAATTGTTTTCTTTTTCAGCGATAACGCTCACAAAAGATTTGAAGTTAATCTTATGGCGCGACTCCAACTTCTCGACTCTCAAGGTGAACTTGGTCTTCATCTTGATGTACTCCACGACCTTCTCTACCTGCATGGACGTAAACGTGACACGTACAGTTGCGTCGTTGGTATAGCGGGACGCAGTAACATGTCGGGACCAGTCAATGCGGTACCGCACTGATTGCAACAAGCCGGCTTCTTTTTCTTCTCCACGCGTGTGTGTTCCTTCTTCATCGGCCTGTCCTTGGCTTGTTACGTTCCGAGTATTGGTAACGAGCTTCGAACTGCTTCGGAGGGCCTTTGGGAACCCCTCGTATTATTAGGCTGTCGCTGATGATTTACGGGAACTTTAAGAACGGCAGCCGAGTAAGCACATCCGGGTGTTGTCGTGCTAATATACCGGTCCCAACGATGGGAGAGTATTTTTTAGGTTTGAAGAACATGAATAAGTTTTCATTAAATCATGGTTTTTATATTTTATAAAGCGCGACGACTGAACATGGGGCTTTTGAATAGGAATTTCTCAATAGCAGCCCGGAATCTGGATTTGTATGACAATAGGCTCTCCCCCGATTAGATTATTTTCTTATTTCCACATTCCAAGTACCACAAGGAGGCATCCTCGGTCCATTAAGCAGAATACGTTTTATCTGGCTAAACTTTACTTACAATATTGTCATAATAAGGTTGAATTCCACAGATTATTTTTCTTGTAAAAAGATATTAAATCGGTAGATTTTTTACGTAAGACAGGATTTAGATCACATGGAGGTAAAGAATAGTAAAGATCCTGGCAAAACCAAATAGACATGTTTCATAATTGTTGTGGCTCACTTATGTATAATTTTGATTCAGGTTATAAGCTGCGAAAATTATGACATGTGACTATTTGTGATGATGCAGCAAAACTAGTTTAATTATTAGTAGATGGCTACTGAAGAGTTAAAGCGATATTTTGTTACATTGTAAGAACAAGGCAAGAAAGTCCCGTGGATTTCTTGCCGGCTCTTCGCCATAGGAAACGACCAATTGGAACCGTGCACCTAGCTTCTGACGTTTCATAGGGGCCCATGTAGGTTTATGTGAAATAAAATATTTTGATTTTGTAAGTAGACATTTATTTTAACCATTGTATTTCTTTGCAGACATTGGAAACCAAAGATAAGGACATCAAAGATTTTATGAACATATTCAACAATCAGAATGTTTTTATGAAGAATGATAGGGTATATTTTTTTACAAAATCTCTACGTATGAGGAAAAATCTAATTTGTAATACTACTGCTACCCAGTTACTGGGCTGTGGAGGTCAGATAAGCAATTGCTTCATGTAAAATACTGGTATTCAGCTGCATCCAGTTAGACTAGAAGCCGACTCCAACATATTTGGGAAAAGGCTAGGCAGATTGATTGATTGACTGTTACTCATGTTGTAGTAGTTTAAAAGTCCAATAGTTTAAAATCATCAAAAGCATGAGTGTACATTGCTAAACCAACAAGTGACCAGTTTTTAAAGAAAACTATTCTGAAAACTATCTTTGTCAGACATGGACTGTGACAAAAAGGGAAACAATGCAAATATCTAAAACGGAATATTTGATTTTCGATATTTGTACCTTGTATATTTTTTATATAATAGGTATGTATTTCATTTCATAAAATTAATATCATGTTTCCATTCCAGTATGCCCGCCACGTTAAAGCTGTTACAGAAAGTGTTCTCGATCACCTCATAAACGAAATAAAACATCAGTACTTGAATGGAAACTATAATGCAAACAGCCCGATACCGCGCCTGATCAGAAACCTGAACAAAGAACTGAAAAGAAATGAACGAAGCAAGTTGAAAAAAGAAAAGGCAAAAAGGAAAAATGCGAATAAGAAAAAAAACAAGACGGGACAAAAGAAATCGAGAATGACGACAACGAAATCAATGTAGATTTAGGGAACAATTCTAATGCGAAAGAAAAAAAAGAAAGACAAACATATTATTGGAGAGGCGCACAGGAAATACAGAAAATTACAACTAGCAAATTCATAAAACAATAAAAAAGAACATAAACTAACAAATTCATGATAACAGAAAAAAAATATATATCCTATACCTATATATAATTTTTTGTGTTTTATATAAATTATATAAGAGCTGTGCGAGCTCTATCTCAGCATAATGCTGCGATACAGGAAAATTATAATTTATTCAGGTATTAAAGAATACTAAAATCAGTTTGTTTTCGCTTTATATTTTCTCTCAATAAATTGATGTTATTATAAAGCCAGGATTACACGTAACAAGTCAGTACAGCGGTAAGACAGTGCCATGAATACTTTATCTTTCAAATATTAAAGTATTCATCACACTAAGACTCATCACATTCACACTCACACTCATCAACATACTTACACACATACCTGCATTTGGTCACCTTTAAGTGCTAAGTTATGCTGAAACCAGTGCATTTGTTAACCTATATTTTATAATTCATATTATCTGTTGAAAGAGACTGGAATCTGCGACACAGGGTATCCTTGTGCTCGATCCAGTGTAATATCTAAATATTGTAACACTTGTTTATGACTCAATAAAACTTTGTATTATTTATTACTAGCTATAACCGGCCCGGCGCGGCGGCGCGGCGTCGCACGGATAGCGCTAAGTGTCCACCCTAATCTACTCTATCTACCTACCCTACCTGCCTAACATACCTACCTACCTACCTACCTACCCTACCCTACCTACCCACCTACCTTACCTTACCTACCCTACCTACAGATTATGACAGAGTACTAAGTATATAGGCCGACAATCGTGTATAAAGTACTAGCGACCCAACCACGAGTCACCAAACCTCCTAAGACCACAAAACCGAGGCACTCAGCAACGCCATATCATCGGCGTAACTAATGTTATTTACGCAGTCATACTCCGTCAATGTAATAGCGGTACGCTCTCTGCTGAGCACCTCAACCAGCCCATTGACATACAGATTGAAGAGCGTGGGTGAAGTAAAGCCCCCCTTGCCTCACCCCGCATTCTAATCTATACGGCTCTGAAAAAGCTCCGGCCCAGCGTACCTAATTGATCTGGGCCTCAAGTCTGCTATTACAATAGTGTCAGAATGGTCGATCATTGATTTCATAATTGTTGATTTTGACAAGTTTGGTAATCTACTATTATAATGGCGTCATTATGACTTTCCAATAGTCGGCCACTGACACTACATTGAAAGAAATTGCATATATTGGTAATCTCGTACATAATGACAAATGAATGACATTTCTACTAATGGGTTTTATAATAATGGCAATATGACAATGCCATTATAATAACACAATTATATTACGAGAACATTGACCGACCAATGATCGACCATTATGAATTTACCAGATTACGAACTTTTAGCAAAATGACAATGGCATGACAATGGGATCGTGTTGGAATGACTGAATTTATAAAAATAGCAGACTAGGGCCCCTGGCCTCCATACCAGCATTGCAGAAACTCCAGCTGCCTCTAACTTCCTCCACAGGATACTGTATGTGACCAGATCAAAAACTTTGGAGAGGTCGAGGAAGCTAGTGTACGTAGGTGTTTTCCTATCTGAGTAGTATATACTTTACAGCCCACTTTAGACACAAGATGGCACTCTCAGTAGATAGTCCGGATCGAAACCCGATCTGATTGTCATGCAGCTGATCAAAGTCCTTAAGTTGTCTGTCAAGAAGGTTGTCAAGCACTTTCGCGATCACCGTGAAGAGAAATGGGCCTGTATTTCTTTAAGTCAGCGATATCACTACTTTTATTTTTAATAATGGGCACTACAACAGTTTTAGTCATATACATAATCAGCCTATAATGTTCCCACAGCTGGGACACTGGCATCCTCTCTTCGAGAGGGAGTGGGCTGTAAAACTACCACGCGGGCCCAGTGCGGGTTGATAAATGTCACATGTCTTTAAATTTTTGGTTCTAGGACATGCCGGTTTCCTCACGATGTTTTCCTTCACCGTTTTGAGAGCAGTGGTGATGAAATTATTTACACAAAGTAAAGCGCCTGCCTGGGTTCGAATCCACAACCTTACAACTCGTAAGTCGGGGACGTTACCACTGGTCCACCACTGCTCTCTCTTTAGTCATATGATAAGGTATAATAAGGTAAATACACATGACTCACACAAAATTTGATAAACATGTTGTAAACAGTTATGACGAGGCAATGAATAAATGCATGAACAGGTAGGTAAAAAAACAGGTTATTAAAAATAAAATAAATTATATAAATACACAAAATTTGATCAGGTAACATTCCTGATGAGCCACGAGAATAATATAACAGAATAACTGAGAAAACAATATCTACTATTTCAATCTTTATCAATCTGAATCTGAATGATTTTGAAGTAATCCATTGTTTCCTATGTTAAAAAAAAAACTGCTCAACAACGTAAATAACGCAATGAATGTTGTGGAACAGTCAAAATGAAACCTATTGCTATTGATAGTGTGTTACGCGATTACTTAGGATCCTTAGGATTCCGGTGCCACTCCTTCGAATTTAGCAAATTAGTGAGAGTAGAAATCATCCACCCTAGCGTCGGAAAATGCCCGAGGATCTGCAAAATCAAGGTTTGCACCGGAATACTAAAGGCGTTGTTATACTGAACTATAAGAGCATTGTAGGTCCACTCCGTGTTTGTCCATAGGGCGCTATAGTGTAAAAACTTTGACAGTAGGCTCTGAACAAAGTTATGTTTACCAGCAGGCTTAGCACGAGACCCGTAGAGAATCATTTTGTCGTTTCCGTGTAGACAGTTGACAGTTTTCTACCGAGAAGGGTAGACAAGTGATTTCTATTCTACAGTAGACTAGAAATAGAAATCGTTATGCTAAGCCTGCTGTGCCACTGTGTGTTCCACTTTGCAAACCTATGTCCCAAAATGTTAGCGCGCAACGACAATGCTCTCCGATGTCTGTCCATATCATTATTTTATAACCCTAATATTTTGTTTTAATTAACACTAATTTATATAACCTTTATTACTTTGAATGTTAATTATCAAGAACCGCCGAGCCCTAAACAGTAGGACATCAACAATAATTCTTCTCATATTCACATCTTGCTCCTGTGACCGCTGATTTAATTTCTGTACAAAAGACGTATACATTTCTCGATTACTCTTAGCACAAATAAAAAAACGGCTAATATATAATTGACACTATTGGGCTGAAAAACACTTCGATAAGATTAACGACATGAATGGCATAGTTAGCTGACAATAATAAGTCGGTCAATATAAAAATCACAGTGGCTCCATACAAGTGACGGAAGTTTTTAGCAGCAGTTTGTACGCGGAAGCAAAAGCTAGAACAAACTGAATATAATAATGATAATGTATACGACTCAGTTTAGAACTAATGATAAAATTAATATTAAAATATCACTAAAGAGTTAATGACACCATAGCAATCAGCCCATAATGTTCCCACTGCTGGGGAACAGGTCTGTCTGTGAGAGGGAGTGAGCCGTAATTCAA
This sequence comes from Tiliacea citrago, assembly GCA_963921375.1. Taxonomy (NCBI): domain Eukaryota; kingdom Metazoa; phylum Arthropoda; class Insecta; order Lepidoptera; family Noctuidae; genus Tiliacea; species Tiliacea citrago. The sequence continues at coordinate 3,675,261 of OY992802.1, forward strand.
CACACGGGCCCACTGCGGGTTGGTGGATGTCATATGTCATCGAATATTTTGTTCTAGGACATGCCGGTTTCCTCACGATGTTTTCCTTCACCGTTTGAGCGATGAGTGATGAATGTGATGATAAAATAATTTACACAAAGTGCCTGCCTGGGTTCGAACCTATGACTTACAATATGTAAGTTGCGGCCGTTTCTACTGGGCCACCACTACCCTTGCAACCATAATCTTAAAACATAAGAATACCAAGAATTTCAGCTATTAAGGGCATCCCCATCCAAACATGCGTTTTCAAATATTTCCTTCGAAAACCCCATTGAAAACTTTTACAATATCCACGTAAATTATATAACTTATAAGTAGCAACCAGTAATGCCTCACTGTCCCGAAGAATACGATCAGTTTGATGGTAATCTCATCTATCTCACTGTGTTAATCACTAAAATATTTTATGCGGCGTGATGTATTGAACAGAGTAAAAAGTTGACTAAAATCATATTAAGATCCACATAGTTTCTATGATTATGACACTTCTTTATGAAGCACCATGATGTCACTCCGTGTAATAACGCAGACAGTGTCAGCACAAGCACACTAATGAGTACAGTTATCACACAATTCGTAAAAATCTTCAATTCGTTCAAAAACTACTACTTATTTGTTGTTCTTAACCATTATTTCTCCCTGAGTCGTTGTAGATGCTGTAAAGTCAAAGTCAAAGTCAAACCATTTATTTCAAATAGGCACATAAGAGGCACTTTTGAACGTCAAAATTTACAAAAAAATAGAATTGATTCTAGTTGATTGTAATCAAGCGGCTCATGTTCACTGGAGTCAGTGTCCGACATGGTGTATCTCACTTGTACGATTATGATCAGTTCACATTTAGTGTCTTCAAAAAAGTATTTGTGAACAGCTTGGCGTAAACCACAGGCGTTGTTTCCGAAACAGTCGATAGAACAAACGTTAAATATATATAGGGTGGATTTTTGAGATGGGGCAGTAAGGGCGTTGGGAAAAGTTTTTGTGATTTATGACTTTTCTAGTACTTCAAACCTCAATTGGTCCAGTAGAGGTTTTTGATCCCTATAAGAAAGAGGATCGATTGGCATAAAAAAAGTTTTTCTAAAAATTACCTATTTACCTGCTGACCGTACATTTTTTTTCAAAATCTGTGAATGCAGATCAAAATTTCTCAAAAAGTTAAGGACAGTCTCTTAAGACCGTTTTCCTGTAGCTACAACGGTTAAGGTAGCTGCCCTTACTGCCCCATCTCAAAAATCCAACCTGTATAAACGTAACCAAAGGCTACTACTAAACGGATGAAAGCTAAAACTTTATAGAGTTTAAACCTCTTTGCTCGCTGCTATTTCGCAAAATAGGTTTAAACATTTGGTATTTCCTATTGGTCAAATTATCTTATTAGTTGCTGAGCCGTGCATCTTGACCAGCGTTCAACATTCCAACCTTTTTGTTTTGGAATTTTTAGTACGTTTCTGTGAAAACCGTAGAAAAACCCATAGAACTCATTTCAACGATAAAGCCTTCTACTTTAAAAACTTCTTCTTTCTACTTATAAAAGTAAACCCAAAAAAAAAACTTTTTGTTTCGCAGATTAAAATGTTATAACCTATGTCACTCCCGCAATTAAAAAGAATCTAATGATACCTCATAATATGTTAAAATCCATGAAGCCTTTTACGTTACAGAGCATGCCAAAGAAATAGATATACATACATACACTAGAAAAACTTAACCCTCCTTCTGGGGCAGTCAAGTAATAAAAATAGACAATATTTAATGTTATCATGAGATGGTGGCAACTAATATGGTAAATAATTGATTATCTACATTGTAGTAAAGCTCTTTGTGTAGGAAATCGTCCGGGAAGCACCTGTATTACCACCATCGATATTTCTGCCAGCAAGCACCGGTGTAATCACTTAAGACAAGCACATGAGACATTCCAGCTTCGCCTCTGAGATGGAACAGATCAATGAATCTGCCTAGCCTTTCCCCAACTATGTTGGTGCTTCCAGTCTAACCTGATGCAGCTGAATACCAGTATTTTACATGGAGCAACTGCCTATCTGACCTCCACAACCCAGTAACTGGATAATACGATACCCCTTGGTAATACTGGTTGTCAGACTTTCGGGCTTCTGACGCCAAGTAACGACTGTCAAAGATCCATGAATGACAGCCGGGACCAACGGCTTAACGTACTTTCCGAGGCACAGAGGAGTCTCGGAATGTAAAGATGATCAACCATTCACGAACCAACCCCGGCAAGTGTAGGATAACCTGATGGATCGACCCTCCGGCTTTTATTACTTGCCACGAGCTCGTCCTCTGGTATTACAGATGTAACCACAAATTCGTCTTGATGCTTCATTGATGTAGCAGATCAATGTGACAAAATGATTGGTCCGTGGATTGGTTACTGTATTAACTCGTCGTTGCCGTTTGTGGCATGGACAAAAAAATCCCCAGGAACATGATAAATAAAACGTGGTTATAATAAAATTAAAGCTAGTCATTCATTTTAATATGCACAATAATATCAACAGGCTTTCTCCTTTTAACTTCATCTGACTCCGAACTATTTGATTCTATCGGTAAGGTCTTGACAAACTTCCTTTGGTTGACTCTTTCTTTTTCTCTCTTCTTATGTTTTTTTCTCATAACTCTTTTGGCAACCTCTGCTTTATGTTTTTCAACGCTTGCGTCTAATCTTTGTTCATGTGGTAGATGTTCGCGTTTATCCTTATTCTTTTTCTTGTGTTTCTTCATTCTTCTCTTTCTTTTGGGAGCGTCTTGTTTTTTTAACACTACCTGGCGAGGTGTTACGGGCTCTGCTTCATACTGAAAAATAATATAATATTATTAGTTGACTCATTGTCAGTGTTAGTTGATAGACATAGCACCAGTTGGTTTGTTTCTGATCTCGGCACAAATATGGTTTATGCAACCCCCCCCCCCCCCCTATTTGTAAGCCTTTTAATTATTTACCGAACTAGATTATTTGGTTTTTTTTTCATTGAGTTCAATGAAGTTTCAATTATGTATGTTTAGTAGCTTCGTAGTGACTCTTCGTTCTAACTATTCATGTAAGACATTTAATTATTTTCCTGTTTTAGTTCAAACCACAATAGTTTGTATCCGTTTTTGAACTTACTTTGACTTCGCCAGTCATATCACTGACATCGTTCACGTCGTCTCTCTGTTCTTGACTATTTAACAAATCAGAAATTTTAACACCTCCGTAGTGATCTTTATTCACTGTGTCTTTATTATCTGTGCCAATCCCAAAAGCCTGATGTATTAACCTGAGATATTAACCGTCTGGGATATGCCAAAATGTCTTCGGTCGTCTTTTTAATCTTTTGGTATACCTTGTTCATCCTGTCCTACAAAATGTATGCAGATATTTTTTATTTTTGTTATGTCTGTGTGGTGTATGGATTGATATTTACCAGCTTCTGCCCGCGACTTCGTCCTCATGAAATTTCTTGTTCCCCCGACCCACCTAGTCGCACCGCATCCCCTGTCCGCGTTATTTCTGACTTTTTCTTTTGGCTCGGCTCCTAAAAGCCCTAGTTAAATAGCCTCTAGCCTTTCTCATGAATTGGGCTATTGAATGCTATATAAAAATAATCTTTCCAATCCAACTGATAGTTTCAGAGATTAGTGAGTTCAAACAAACGAAAAAACAAGCTTCATTATTTGTATAAAAATTTTAAAATGTGGCACGCTATTCAGGTACTTAGAGCCATACCTCACCGGGACGCGAACTAAATGTATACACCATCATAGTGGTCAGCCAACCATACATTTTGCTGGCGCCGCGACCGCTGCGTCGCCCGCCATGACGTCCCGATAAGATATGGCTCTAAGACTTCATAATGTAACTATGATTTATTCTCATAATTCCATGCAAAAACTTAGTAGAATAAAGAATTCAATAATGAAATGGTTTTCTTCATTAGTACCTGCCCTTAGAATTTGCATTTATATAACGGACCTCACTTTCATTTTTGTCATTATATTCTTTTTTGTCGTTGAGAACGAAATGGATTTCTTTTTTTGACATATTTGAATATCCGAGCAGGTTTGCCTTAAACCTTTTAGTTTATAGAACAGCCAACTAATTATCTACTACTAACTTTAAAGAGCACTTAAGCTCCTTAAAGTTAAACGTTTATTATTTAAAACGTTTTAACCAGTGATGGGGAGAGGGCTATCTTTTATTAATTATTATATAAATTACTGTGTACTACTTACCGGAATATTATTGACCTTTTTTTCTATGCTGCTGAACCAATTTCCAATAGAAACATAGGACTGTTTTTCAGCTTCCACCTGCAAGAATAGACAAAGTTTTTTTTAATACAGATATGTAGATTGAAATCTACAGAGCGCACGAGCATCGCTTTTACTGTATATTTTGTTTAATTCCTCAATTCTAAATGTTAAATGCATCATTGTTTTGACTACCTCATTGGTCTACTCATGGTTGGTTGGTCATTGGTCAATTCCCTGGTCGCGCAAAATGTTATTTGATTTTCCTATCTGGAATTTCTCAGTAGCACCCCGGAGTCTGGATTTGTGCCCGGTTGATGGCAATAGGCTCGCCCCCTATTACATGGGACTTAAACACACCTCTGCTCAACCCTTCGAGAAAAAACGACGTGATCAATAATTTTAAAAAGTTGCGAAGCTGTCTCAAGATCTTCATGTGATAAAATTACAAAAAGAACATATAACATGACATGAAATTGTAATTAATTTGCATGTTATATAGAATAAAACTCTATTTACACAATGCTATTTCCTTGCATGTGGCATACAATACAATTTAAAAAAAAGTTTAATAAAAAGTCAAATTATTTATTTCAAATAGGCATATAAGAGGCACTTTTGAACGTCAAAATTTACAAAAAAAATAGAATTTATTCTAGTTACCCCTTCCAAAAGGTAGTTTCGTATGGAGAAGAATGGGCAAGAAACTCCACCGTTAGTCTATTAACAATGTTTTACAATATTTTGTTATTACTATAACATAATTATTAATTAATCACGTACTTTAAATATAATTAAAGCAACATACGACTGGCATCGTCTAAACACAGACGGTGCTACTTTTATAGTTGCTTCAAGGTATGGTATGCAACAAGCAATTAAATCACAGCTTTTAAGTAAATCAGGCTTTAAGTTAAAGGTACAGGGTAGCCCGCGAAATTCTAAGTTTCTTACGTTTTTTTGCAATTTGGAGGTCAGTTGGGTTATACGTTGATGAAAAATATGATTCGCGACCATAACACACCGACCGAATTTATAGAATTATAATCATTAAAATCATCAATACAAATCTTTAAGTTCAGATTACTCTATTAAATGACTGTTTCATGAAATCGTGGGATTTTAATTAAATTCTTAATGTTCTTACTTAGAGAGTTTTATCGATGAATTTAATTATTTCAATTCTATAAATACACATTTGTTACAGTCGCAATTCGTATTTTGATTCCGTGCAACCTGACACTGACCTGCAAATTGCAAAAAAAGGTAAGAAAATTAAAATTTGAATTTCGCGGGCTACCTCAGCACATCCCCCTTAAGGGATAGAATTTGACCCACCTCATTAACATAATGATATTGCACTAAAACAGCCAACAACACAGCTTCAAACGAAACTATACACAAATTCATCGTCGACTGTGGGTGTGCTCTGTACTGTATTACTAACAGTACTAGCTTCCCTATCTTTTGGTTTTGTTTACTTAATCGTTTCCTGAACAATCTTTGTTTACAGCTAACTCGTGGATAAGACCATTTTGGTTAAGATTGTTATATGAATGCTAGTTCTGAACTGGTCGAAATGATTTCCTTGCTGCTTTTTCTTTGTTTACCATCGAACGCTTTGTGGCGTTATATGTACCGTTACCTGGGCCTAGACAAATGGCATTCGGTTCGGAGCGATTCTATTTCTACAATCGCTATCGTTATTTCACTTTTTGCCAAGCGTTATCGCTAGTTTTCGATTTGAATTCCTTCATAGGAATCGAAAACTAGGGATAACGCTTGTCAAAAAATGCCACTTGACTACGCATCTCTATGGAAGTTATCGTTCGACGCTGTCGATTCGTTTCATGAAATCAAATGATGATAACATTGTGTAGCTAATTTATATTCGTTGACCTATGGTCACGTGACATTTCGATAGCTTATGTCAACTTCATACATTTTGTGGCTTTTCTACTAGCGTTATCGCTAATCGAATGTTACTTTGTCTAGGCCCTCTGGTGTCCTGGCGACTTGAGAAACAGTTGATCTATTCTACAAAAATCTAATTATGAAAACTTAGGCAAAGTGAGCTTGAGATAGTGAGATCAATAGTGTCAATCTCTAGCGTCAGGTGGTTTAGAGAGACAGCTCACGTCAAGCTCACCTCAATAGAGTTTTCACATTGAGAGTCTTTGAAGGTTTTTTTTTAAGAGCTATTAGGCAACTTGTGAGGCAACGACCAGGTAACGGAAAGTACAGCGTGGGTAGGTGGGTAGGTCCCCCACAAGATGGACCTAGTGAAGATCCCGGGAATCTGGTTGATGCGAGAAGCACAGAAAAGGTCGTTCTAGGGATGGTCGGGGGTGGCCTATGTCCTGTAGCGGACGTCTTCCGGCTGGCTAATGCTGATGATAGTCAAACACGGCTAGGAAGCCTGTAAGAGCCATACTCCATATCCTGGCATCATCTTCCTTCGTATCGGCTGTAGTCGAAATACTCGACAGTGAGCATGGTGATAGCAGGTCTAAGGGGGATGCGTCGGTTGTGCATTTAAAGCTATGTACAGATACGCAACTAACTTAAACACTTAACTTTTTTGTACGAAGTAGATAAAGGCATGAAAAAATACATATTACCTACAGTAACTGGCCTTCAGAGGGCCCTTCCCGGTCCGTCTATCGTCAACGCGAGCATGGCCGAAAAGTTTGTTGTTTCATCCAGCGCAAGTGAAAACTATTAACAAACGAGTGAGAACACGATAACATTGAACGAAAAATAATGTGTGGAATTTTCACAAAACTTGTTCCAGGAAATACGTGTTTTTGAGTAAGCCTTACCAGTTTGTGAAATAAATCTTGGTCATTTAGAATCTCCATTATATTTGCAAGGTCTCTATCGTAATGTTTTCTTAACATTTACAATTTATGAGTACATTATGAATGGCCAAAGTTCAGGTAAAATTTGTGTAAAAAAGCAGATTTTTGCAGGCTTATACTGACTATGTTTTTCAAAAATTTTATTTTTTGCTTGCATTGAAACCTAGATATAGTGCACAAGATACCTATTGGTTCAAAAATTTCAAAGAAAGATGTGTTACAACGCCATAATCACGTACGAGCGTTTGTATGAAAAGTATGTCGGTTTGGCCGCTCTTAACCATTTCGTTGGTATGTATTATTATTATTTAGTTAATAATACATAATAATAAGATTATTTCAGCTCTCACAATGGTTTTGTAGCACTTAACAGTTTTGAACTATAAAAAATCACATTGTGAGAGCTGATGCCTGAACTAGGTTTCAGAAAAAACCTGTATTACAAGTCACCAGGCCCCACTTAGTGGCATCATGCAAATAATACAAACAAATGTTGTGAAATAGAAATGTAATAATAAATCAAATAATACAAACAAATGTTGCCCACAAATATATTCAGGTAAACAATATTTGCCTGGCTTTTAGACACCTGTTTCTATTCAGTTAACGATTTTTTTTAATTATAAATGTTGACATTACATTTTACCATTTTACTTTGTTTGACTTTTTTTTTTAATTTGACATTACATGGTTAGTAATTTTTGACATTTCACTAATATAAAAATACAAAAAAAAATGGTACTCTTTAACAAAAATTGAGCCGTCACGGGACGACTGGCAGATGTGAAACATCGCACACTACTATCTACATATAAACTATAAGTGTATACCTAGTGGCCGATCGCCACGCCGCATGCGTCGCCCCGCCAGCATTCGGTTTTACGTGCGCATATAGATGTTTCACATCAAAACTTGACATTGTATCTATTAAAATTACCTATTTTCATTTCAAACTAATAATAATAAAATTGTACCTACTTCAATTTTAATATTTCTACACCGGCAACGGTAGTATATAATATATGTGATCATAATGTACCATATACTCAGAAATAAATTATATTATATTCTATTCTTTAATCATCACAGTTTTGCGTTCAAAGGCCTTTTCTGTAAAATCATGATTTTGTAGATAACCATAATACCTTACTTTGCGGCTGTCGATACGATTTAATTGAATTAGAATAGCATTGCTAATATATTAAGTAGGTATCTGCTGAAATCAATGACCCGGATAGGAAAAGAAAATTATTTATAACTAGCGACCCGGCTTCACACTCGTTTCCTAAGACTTGACAAAACCTCGAGATTTCCTTATTATATCTAAGTTTAATATAAATGTATTATAGACCTTACAGAAACTTACCTTAGATTACAGGAAAACCTATAAAAAGTCTGTGATCTTAAAATAACATGGTAAATCACTCAATATTGTGCGTACAAACTTACATTTGCAGTTGGATTGTATGGGAGATCATATTTTTCAACTACAATGTTAAGTTTGTTTTGGGATAAGTTCATTTCAACTACGGAACCCTTCATTGTGCCTGGTCCGACACGCACGGTCGACTATTAGAACCTACTTATAGTCGAGAGAATGCGTTCCTGACATCTGTCAATTGAACAATTTCTAGTTGCAATAAGGATCAAATTCGCAGAGCACATATTCGTTCCTATGAAACTGACAGGTGTCAAGAACGCATTCTCTCGACGGCCGGACTGTAGCTGTGATAGTTTTCCTTTTAACATCAAAAATGCACCCTGTAGGTATAAAAACAAGGTGCATTTTTGACATGGGGCAGTAAGGGTACCTTAACCGTTGTAGCTACAGGAAAACGTTCTTAGTAGACTGTCCGTAACTTTTTGTGAAATTTTGATCACGGAGACACGTGACTCTAGCAATAATGAGCACTGGTGCGATATCGCGGGCGCGACGCGACACTTGTAGCACAATTTCTTTGTCGCTGCCTGTTGCGCCCGCGATATCGCGCGAGTCTGTTCGAAATAGACAAGTAAAAAAAAAACATCCCCACTTTAACTGTAAAGGGGAGTTTTGTAAAAATCAGTGTATAGAAATAAATATAATTTATCATCAATAAAAAAGAATATATCTTCAAAAATAAAAATAAATATTAACTTTAGATCAAAAGTCTTTCCGCGGCCCCCGGGCCCCCGGGCTGCCGGCGGCCCGCGGTTGCTTTCTTGGCGGCCCGGCAGGCAATAGCTCGGCAAAATTAAATTCATATATTACTAAATATGTCTAGAAATTAAAACAATATAGACAAGAGCTTACGTTACACTAACGCGCGAAAACAGTTTGAGAATTACAACAACCACTATTGGGGCTGGTATTGATAAATTAGTTAAGAGTACTTACACAATTAGTATCATTTTTTGTTTCTAGCCTTGTAAAATTGTATCAGATACACACCTACATACAGCTTTTTATTTCTGAATCAGCAAGAATTTGCCTTTACCGTAATAATTGTAATAGACAAAACATTAGCCTCCTTTTGGGCTCCGCCACAATCGGGTACAAAGCACAACGTCATCAAAAAGGTCAAAGGACCTGAAATAACAGTAAAAATATAACAGTCCTAAAAAGTTTTCTTATTTTGATCCTTCCCGGTCATTGACAGCCAGATTTCACAAGTAACTAGTAATTATAGCTCCATCTCTCTCTTACATATACCACCTCCCATACCGACGACAGAGAAAAGAAATAGAAACGGTACATCTTTCTTATGCTACTGTAGTTCAGAGTCAAGGACGAATGCACTCGGCGCGAGAGAGAGACGGAACTATACAAATGATAAGTACAACGATGTGGTCTCGAGTTGGACCAAAAAAGATCGTGGAGTCGTTGCTCGCACGCCGAACGCAGTATTTGAATTTATACTTCCACTTACTTTTTTATTTATTTAAAAGTGTTATAGCGTAATAAAAATATTGTTCCTAATTTCGCGTGTAGCAACATTTCGATTTAAATAATGAATACGTGTTTTTAGAGTAACCGGTGAATAGTCATGGACTGTCATATCTCAGTGAGAAATCGTGATAATAGTTTATAAAAAGATAATTACTTACTTATTTACTATTATAACACGTACCGTGATTGTGTGAGTTGGCTGTTTGTAAATACAAGGATATATAAACAAAGGTAAGTTTAAATGTATTATTTAAAACTATAAAAAAAAAAAACATCGATTTTCTGGCGCCACGTAATTATTTATTGAAATAATTGTATGCATATTGGGGAATTATTTTAATATTTTTCAATCATTTAGATTAAAAGAAACGATAAAACAAAAATCTTACATCTTACCTTTGAAAAATTATAAATCCAATTATAACAATAAATATTGCGTTCACAAACTTTTAATTTGCTAATTTATTTATTTCATGCCAAACCATTTTTACTGTTAAGAGGTATTCATTATTTATAACCTGTCTTGAGGAAATATTACCACAATCTACTTGGCAAAACAATTCATGATAATTATGACTCGGTTAAAGGCTGACGAAACATTGGTCGTCATAATCATAACTCAAGCGTATCGCAGAACGGAATAAGATGTCCAATTCTTGCTGGGGACACAGCAAATGGAAAGCACGGTCCCGGCTGTCATTGGTCACTGACAGTCGTTACGGGTAGTCAGAAGCCCGAAAGTCTGACAACCAGTCTTTTTTTTTATTTTTATATCTTGATTTAGAAAAAAAGGCTTTAATCGCGAAGCGATTATGCCAGCCTCGTAGATTTACAAAACATATAAAAAATCCATAATAACTAAGATCTTAACTTAATTAATTTAACAATCAAGTAATATAACTTAATGGCTAATTTGGATGTAGGTTTGGACAATATCAAATTACACATGCCAACATCCCTTAAACTAAGGCCCGCTTCTGATTCCAAAACTCTCCGTTCTGCCCCAACCCGAGCACACTCCACCAAAGCGTGGTAGGTGTCCACCCTCATATTACAAATCAGACAGTTTGGGGTATCAACCACCTTCATAAGATGCCCGAACGCATTCAATGGAATGTGCCCGGATCGCAGACGCATGCTTGTTACTAACAGTCGTCTGTTCATCTGTACTTCAGAGAACCAAGGAATCTTTGGTGGTTCAGACTGAATTGTCTTGTACCATATACCCTTCTCTTCAGATCTTTTATCAACAACCAGTCTTACCAAGGGGTATCGTGTTATCTAGTAACTGGGATGTGGAGATCTGATATAGGCTAGGCAGTGGTTCCATGTAAAATACTGGTATTATATTATTATTATACTGCATCCGACCCGCACTTAGTTTGGAAAAGGCTACGCGGATTGAGTGCTATCAATTTAGCTTATAGGAACCCACGTTACTGCTAGATATAATAGGGCCACTACTAGGATGGTAACCTACCACTTAAGGGTCGAGTAAGCGGCGTTGACCTGTGCCATAAAAATGTCCGTCGCGCTCACGCTGCGCGGCCGCGCACCGCGCCGCCGCGCCGCGCCGTTCGGTTTTATAGGAATTATTTATGTTTAGTAACGAAAATATGTAGGTATATTTAAAAAAAAATAGGTAATAAAATAGTCTGTTCATACAAAAAAAAAAAACATAAAAATATCTTAGGTAGTTTGAATGTAATATCGTTTTTTTAATGAAACGAATAACATTATTTCCTGAATTTATATCATAAAGTACTTTACTACAATACTTAAATATTCACACATAAAATTGATGTATAGGCGTTCTAGTTTAACATAAGTTTTTTGCTTAACTTATGAAGGCGTAATAATAGATTTAAAAGTCACTAAAATCATATAACTGCGCCTTAAAACTACTAATTCATCTCACTATTTGAATCGATTATCTACGCTAAAATCTCACATTCAACATTACCGCGCTACGATAACAAATCAAAAACTAATTAATGACATAATAAAGTACTTACTTCCATACTGATCTCTAGGTACTTATATATTTATATCACTAATTATAAAAAAACAACGTCCCCCGCCGCGTCTGTCTGTCTGAACGCGATAAACTCAAAAACTACCGAACGGATTTTCATACAGTTTTCACCACTGGACGGAGTGATTCATGACGAAGGTTTAGGTGTATAATTCACTAAGGTTTTGTGTAAATTGGCTGAAATATGAAGATGATTGTTGAAGATGTCGGAAAAAATTATACCGACTAGGAACTTTACTAGTGTGCGCCGCGTAAACCAATAAAGTTCTATGAAAACAATCTCTTACGAAATTATTCATCCTGTGGGATATTTTCCGATTTTTTTTTCTGATGAGTAAGTTAGTTTTTTATATGTTTGAATGCGCTAATCTCTGGACTGCCAGTCCGATTTGGAAAGTCTTTTGCATTGATAGCCCAATTCTTGAGGAAGGTTATAGACTATTTAACATCACGACTTGTAGGAGCCGAGCAAAAAGAAAAAAAGTCAGAAAGAACGCTAAGAGAAAACAAAGCAACAGCACAGTACAGCTATAGGATATACTAGCTGCTGCCCGCGGCTTAGCCCGCGTTCGTTTTTAAAATAAAAGTAAATTACTCCTTATAACATCAGCTATCTGCCAATCAAAGTCCCGTCAAAATCGGTCCAGCCGTTCCGGAGATAAGCTGGAACGAACAGACAGACAAACTTTTTGAAAATATTTTTTTTTTGTTTTATGTACCGTATACATTTATTTAGTATAAAGTTGTTACACAGACATAGAACATAGATTATAAACCACGGTAGGTATACTTACAAGATTATAAGATAGTATTAGCATTTCAAATTTCTTTACTAAACGGGTCATTTTCTGGTACCGTTAGAACCGCAAACCACAATAATTATAAGCAATGGGACCTCGCAAAAAGATGAATGCTAATTTTATAGCTGCTGTACACCGGATATTCAGGCACGAGGTTGTCGTTCATAGCCTGGCAAGTACCGCTAGTGTATATTTTCATGTTCGATATATTAATTTTAGATAACGAATCACACTATAGACACACCCCCACATACCACACACACATCACCCCACACGCACACACACACATCTATCAGTAGCAATGGGTTTCATTTTGACAGTTCCACAACATTCATTGCATTATTTACGTTGTTGAGCAGACAAATTTTTCGAACATACGAAGCAATGGATTACCAATATACTTCAAAATCATTCGGATTGTGTGTGGTTTCGGAGGTCCTCGACAAACTCGATAATAATTGTTCATTCGACAGCTATCGATTTAAAAAAAAAAACTTCCTTATTTAGATTTAAAGTCAGAGATACCGAACCAATTTAATAGCACTTTCGAATATAATAACTCCGGTTAAGAAAATAGGATAAAGGCTCGTACAGACTGGTGCGATATCGCGGGCGCGACGCGACACTAGTAGCACAATTTCAAAGTCGCTGCCTGTCGCACCCGCGATATCGCGCGAGTCTGTACGAGCCTTAATGCTACAGTATCTCCATGTGAGGTAAAACCTTATTACTATTATTTTATCTTTTTATTAATTTAGATACATACAAATTATATTTTTAAATATCAGAATATAAAAAATATATAAAAACATTTAAAAATATAAAAAATAGTTGTCCACCGGTATCGGGAGCAGGGTCCAAGCTACCGGTGGCTAGGGCTGCAGAGATAGGAACCTCCTCACGATGCGAGCCGTATCGAGGAGTACTGCCTTCTGAATCAGGCCCTTGATCCAACCACCTAACGAGAGCCTCGAAAGATGTTTCTCGAGACTTTCGGCCATCAGGCCATTGGCCGATACGACAATCGGCTCAATGATAGCCTAGCTCACATTCCACATGTCAACAACCTCGTGTGCTAAGTCAAGATATTTTATTTGTTTCTCTTTCTCAGCTTTCACGAGGTTCTCGTCATGCGGAATGGTAACATCGATAATCATTGCGCGGCGCGCTAATCGATCTATCACTACTATGTCGGGCTTATTGGCGACAATAGTCCTGTCAGTAATGATAGACCGATCCCAGTACAACGTGACATGGTCATTTTCGAGAACTGGGTCGGGCACATACTTGTAATACGGTACCTCAGAATCCACAAGTTTATATTTCAAAGCAAGTTGCTGGTGAATAATCCTGGCTACTTGGTTATGCCTGTGCAAGTACTCGCCATTAGCAAGACGAGAACAGCCAGAGATAATATGTCTGATGGACTCACCCGGACGGTGGCATGCCCGACACACGTCAACCGTCCTGTCCTTCATAATATGTCTCCGGTAGTTATTCGTCAAGATAACTTCGTCCATAATTGCACAGACAAAACCTTCGGTTTCCCCGAAAAGGTCACCAAAACGTAGCCAGGATACGGACGCTAAGAAATCTACACCGGGTTCATGAAGAGCCCGATAGAAGCGTCCGTGAAGCTCCTTGCTTTGCCATATCTCCTTGCGGTCATCGGTAGTAAGTATTACAGGTTTGCGCCAGTTCGCTTTAGCCATGGAGAGCGGGGTGAGTCCCTTGTCCACTGCGTTCGGTTTTTAAAAAATATTCCCTGAGACTGCACACCTGTAAGTATTACAGGTTTGCGCCAGTTCGCTTTAGCCATGGAGAGCGGGGTGAGTCCCTTGTCCACTGCGTTCGGTTTTTAAAAAATATTCCCTGAGACTGCACACCTCGCGGTTATGGAGGGTCTTTGCATTTAAAAAGCCTCGACCCCCGCACTTCCGCGGGATGTACAGTCTCATCACCGATGATCATGGGTGATGCATCCGGTTTGCGGTCAGCAGTGTACGGACCCTCCTATCCAGGGCGTCTAGTTCGGTCTGAGTCCATTTGAGTATGCCAAAAGAGTACATCAAAACCGGCATGACCCAACCGTTGAAGGCGCGCACCTTGTTTCCGCCTGAAAGAAGACTAATAAATACCTTCTTCAGGCGACCAAAGAAGCGCTCCTTCAACGATTGCTTCATGTCAGCAACGTTGATCCCTAACGCTTCTGACATACCCAAATACTTATAGCTTTCGGATGAGGAAAGGGATCTAAGGTGTATGGAATCCGAGAGTTGGGTTCCTTCGGATTCCATAATCTCTCCTCGTTTTACATGCATGACTGCACATTTGTCCACACCAAATTCCATCCTGATGGCGCTACTGAATGTTTCAGTTACCTTCAGTAGCTCGATCAGTCGCAATTTGTTGGGGGCAAAGAGTTTCAAGTCATCCATGTAGAAGAGGTGAGATATGACCTGACCTCCTCTCCTCAACCGATAGCCTAGACCTGAATCCTCCAACAGTGTACTTAGAGGATTCAGGGCTAAGCAGAACCAAAGTGGACTCAAACTGTCGCCCTGAAATATTCCCCGTTTAATCCATACAGGCTCATCATTCCCCTGGATCTGCCGACATCCTGGATAGCGAAGGACCGTTCTCCATTGCCCCATACATGACATCAGGAAGTTGCGCAGAGTTGCATCTATCTTCTACAACTCCAGCACCCTCATGAGCCATGTATGTGGCACCGAGTCGTAGGCCTTCTTATAGTCTATCCAGCATGTCGACAGATCCTTGCGGGATCGACGAACCTGTTGGCTTATGGCCATGTCGATGAGGAGTAGCTCCTTAGTACCGCGGGACCCATTCCTACATCCATTCTGAGAGGCAGACATAATGGAGTTATTGTCAATGTGCGTATTAATTTTCACTCTCAAAATGGATGTAAGAAGTTTATAAACCGTTGACAAACATGTGATCGGTCTATAATTCTTGGGTTCCGCGGGACTACCTGACTTATGGAGCAGGTGGGTAACGCCTGTTGTTAGAAACTGTGGTAGCGACCCAGACTCTAAGGATGACTGGAACTGAGATGCCAGGCAAGTGTGTGAACTAATTAAACATTTCAACCAGAAGTTGTGCAGTCCGTCCGGCCCCGGTGATTTCCAATTTGGTAACAGACGGACTGCTCTGGCTACGTCTAAAGGGGTGATTATTACTGTTTCCATTTCTGGTATAGTTTCACACACTCGCTCAACTTCCCGCATCCAGTCAGCCTCAGCGTGACAGACGGGCTCCGACCAGATGCTGCGCCAGAATGCACTGGTGGCTGCATCATCCGGGTGGCACACGTCTGTCACATTTTGTTCAGGTCGCTCCCAAGCTCTATATACCCACCTTTCATTGCTTCTGGAACATGCGATTCTGCGTGTATCGATCCACCCGCCGCTTATACCGCCGAATACGGCTCGCCCATGCACAAACTTTCTGCTTCAGGAAGTCGATGCGCTCTGTGACACGGGACATGTATTCTCGAGGGCTGATTCCAGTCCCCGAGAAAGCCCGTCTTACAAAGCGCATCACTCGTGGTCGTGTATTGCCCTCCGTGAAGCAGTATAGTTTGCCGATGAGTACCCTGGCCCCATCAATACGGCGCTCGATCCTGCACTGCCAGGCTGGTACGGCTGGTTTTGGTCGAGTAGCTCCGTCACAGTTTGGAAATTTGACGTTAGCTAAACGACATGCCGCAACAGCCGCGCAATACAGAATCGAGTGTGTATCAATGAGATCCTCGCTGCTTTGGAAGAAATTCTTAAGCTGCGAGTCCAAGGCACACACCAGCGCCCTATTTTTCTTGTTCATAGGTAGGCGTGGTAATCGGGGTCTAAGTTCGGTCGGAGTGGACCTATACTCGCCAAATGCATCCTCCAGTGCGCTCCTCAATCGGGCGTTGCATTGGCTACTTACTGTGGCAACCCTATCATCCTCTTCTTCAACATCATGATTGGACCGCGGCGGGATTCCATCAATAATTGACATTCTTACCGCGGTTTGTGCCGGAGTCGAGACGATATGGTTGCTAAGTACCTCTGAGCGCAGCCTATCAAGTGCAACATCGTCCAACCTATGATCGCGTTGGATGACCCGCACCTGATCCGATAGTCGCTGGGCCGAGATGTTGATGGTTGGTTCTAGTTCCTGAAACAGAGACAGCATCTTAGCACGGTACGCAGTGAGGTTAGTTCCTCCCTCTGTAATATGCGCGCATGACGTTCTCGTTCATAGATTGAGTCCATCTCATGCGCTGCACACAACCACCGGCAGCGGGGACCCGACTCGGGGCCGGATGGCCCTAAGTCCCAAGCTCCTCGGTGGCCGGCCTCTCCCCTGCCGACGTACAGGTGTTGGCGACGTCGGCGGGGAAAAATACTCGTCGCTCGAGCTCGACGCAACTACCCGGGCCGGTGTCATCACAGCGCTCACAGTGAGGCTGGATACCGGCGGCGGCGAGGCGGAGCTGAGCGAAGAGTCCGGAGGTGGTGGGCGTGCTCGTCTCGTAGCTGATCTCGTCAACATCTTTTCTTTATTTTAAAATCGGTGGATTTTATCGGTGACATGACAGATGTCACCTTAGATTCGGCAGTTTTTGATAAAATTCTTGGTTTTAATTATGATGCATTTTTATTTTTTTTTATTTAGGCTTGATTATTTGGGTTTCAGGCTTATTGTATACTAATAGAATAAAAGAAACTGCGTCTAAAATGAATATATAACTGAAGATAAAGAAAACGTATTCCGTGACGTGTTGGTGTTGCCAGCTTGTCAGTTTATTTTATTATTATTATTTTAGTTAGACTGTAGCTTTGTAAACCATTATATACAGTGTGAGTCTTTATAATCTGCACATACTGAATCGAGGGAATCTTTGCTTAATTATATCGACGGAAAAAATGATAAAAAAAATCTAAATATTTTATTGAAATTTTTAATGGATTTTTTATTTATTTTTTCGCTTCTGTGACTCCAGTGTATACAAAACGGTGTAACTTTTTAACTCGATGTTTTATCACGATGAAACAAACTCCATAATGATTGGAAGTAATTAGGTGTCCGCATTAAATGAAAATTGTGTAAAAAAACTGCCACCAATTAAAAATTAACACGTTTTTTCCGCAAAAATCTGATTTTTTTTCATCAATTTTTGCAATAATCGTAAAATTTCTCAATAAGATGCCCCGATTACCTTCATTTTTTATTACTTTAAATTATTCCTCATCGTATTAGCTACCTAATAATAAAAATTGTATGCTTTTAGCTCAGACAAAACACTTTCTATCAAGTGTTAAAGATGGCACTTCGAACGCGCTATTTTTGTTCTCTTAAGGATGATTTATTTGGGTTCAATGAATGAAAAAGAGTTCAATTAAAACATTTATTATTTTAAAGAAAATTTAATGCATTAGGTTCTCAAAATGTCCACCTCGTTGTTGTAGGCACAAAGCCGCGCGAACTAAAATTTGTTGTGTCGCTCTCCTTATCATTTCGGGATCATTGCGAATATCATTTGCACAGTTAATTATGCGATCACGCAAATCGACCTCACTGTTGATGGGAGTACTGTAGACGCGTTGCTTCATGGTCCCCCACAGGAAGTAATCAAGGGGCGTTAAATCGGGTGAACGCGCAGGCCACCCTACAGGTCCTAGTCGTCCAATCCATTTATCACGATAATTTTCGTTTAAAAATGATCTCACATTTGTGGCATAATGGGCAGGGCATCCGTCCATCTGCAGAAACATCCTTCGACGCAAAGACAGTGGTACATCTTCCAATAACTCAGGTAGATCGTCAGTCAACAAACTTAAAAATCTTTCACTGTTCAAAGTTCTCGGCAGTATGACTGGTCCAATCAACATGTTATCGATAAGACCAGCCCAAACATTTATTGAAAATCTTACTTGAAAAGTCGATGAACGTTTCAATTTCGGGTTTTGACCTCCAGGGCACCATCTGTGTAAATTTCTACAGTTAGTAATACCATCTCTGGTAAATGTTGATTCGTCCATCCATAGTATGGTTTTCGGAAAGTTTGGGTTTGCTCTGGTATTTCTTTGAATCCAGGTGGACATCACACACCTTGGACGCCAATCTACGTCTTCATGTAGATGTTGCACTCTTTGGTAGTGGTAAGGGTGCAATCCTTCTTTCTTTAAAATACGCCACGCTGATTTTTGTGATATTCCGTGACGAAGAGCCAGTCGTCTAGTACTTATGGATGGATCAGCAAACAAATCGCTCAGTACTGCTTGTTCCAGAACCACATCAATAATTATTTGAGGCGGCTCGCGACGATCTCTACTTGATTCAAGTCCAGTGATCGACAATCTTCTGTGAACTTCCTGGAAGTTGCGGGCAGATGGCACTGGTTGCCTGTTAGGAAACGCAGCTATGTAAGCTGCGCGCGCAGCTCTGGCACTTCCTCGTCCCATCCCATAGTAAAAATGAATGTCGGCAATGTGTGCCGGGGAGAATTCACTTAAGCGCGGCATCACGTAGCAGCGAACGAAAGTCACGAAACTCAGGTAGCAGTGAATGAAAGTAACGAAACACATGTAGCAGCGGCGAATAATTCGGAGCGACTGCCTGTCTGTCATCCCTTCTGGTCCCTTCAGCTGGCCCTACCTCCCCGCACCCCGACCCGCGCACATTCTCAACAAAAAAGGACGTCTACCTGCTAAACAATTAGTGCGTAGCCGTGCTCTAGGCCTTTCTTTGGCTGTTGATAAGAAATGATGGGATTGAGTTAAACCCTTGCAATTTTTACTATTGGATAGCTAATACGATGAAGAATAATTTAAAGTAATAAAAAATGAAGGTAATCGGGGCATCTTATTGAGAAATTTTACGATTATTGCAAAAATTGATGAAAAAAAATCAGATTTTTGCGGAAAAAACGTGTTAATTTTTAATTGGTGGCAGTTTTTTACACAATTTTCATTTAATGCGGACACCTAATTACTTCCAATCATTATGGAGTTTGTTTCATCGTGATAAAACATCGAGTTAAAAAGTTACACCGTTTTGTATACACTGGAGTCACAGAAGCGAAAAAATAAATAAAAAATCCATTAAAAATTTCAATAAAATATTTAGATTTTTTTTATCATTTTTTCCGTCGATATAATTAAGCAAAGATTCCCTCGATTTAGTATGTGCAGATTATAAAGACTCACACTGTATTTTGTTGTTTGACGGGCCTACACTGTCCTCCCATACCTATTAACACTGTAATTTGAAAACATTGTAAAAGCAGATTATTTTTAAAAGAGTAACCGTGGAATTTCTTGCCGGCTCGTCTCCATATGAAACGACCAATTGGAACCGTGCACCTAGCTTCTGACGTTTCATAAGTGCCCATGTAGGTCTATGTGAAATAAAATATTTTGATTTTGATTTTTGACCGTGGGCAAAACTCACATAATCATTGCTATCACAAATCAGTCAGACTCCGTGGAGGTCCTTTACTACGAGAATTTCGATCATAAATGATTTTGCTATAACTAAAACAGTCTAGAGCCATTTTGTCAAAGGGGTTTCCCCTCATGAATCCTTCATAATCTGCGTCTTATGTTGCGGCCCCACGTCCCGCTTTAACACAGGCCAGATCGCGCCAGGTCAGGCTGACAGGCCGTGAGGACCGTCGATCTGATGAGGCCAGTGGTGGGAATGTTCGGCATTAGCTGCGACAGGCCTCGACAGGCCGTGGGACCGCCGCTTTATAATTCGGTAACAATAACGTCAAATAAATCGTCTAATTAATGAAAGAAAAGATAAGATAAGAAAATAAATTATAAATAAAGATTTTATCTTTAGCATAATATTCTGTTCAGTTATTACTCTGCCGTGTATCAGTAATTACAAGCGTGAAAAATACTTATTGACACATTAACCTATTTATAAATTAAAGTTGTAAGCAAACTCCTAAATTGTTTGTCAGTAAATTAAACAAGTTTGTAATAATCACAATAAGATGCAATCAATGCTGATACGATCAAAATTGTTTGGTCAGACTCACGACTATTACGTGCTTAAAAAATGAAAATAATTGTTTATGTAGGTATTTTTCATTCCTCATTATCTTGAAAGAAATTAGGAATGTTATTGTAAACATTTTTTTTTGCATGATTGGTTACCTTGAATGAATGAAAGGCAATTAATTGCATGTAGCTGAGATGAGAATTCTAAGAGGGATATATGTGTGGTGTTTGAAGGGTATATGGTGTAAATAAAAGAAATAGGCAGGATTAACAGTGATATAACATTATTACAGCAACAAAGTCATCCTCTAGTGGTGATCCAATTTCGCTAAGCGTTTGTGACATCTCAGTGATTTTGATGATATAGCTCTCCATATTTTCGCTCTCATTCAGCTTGGTTGCAAATAATGTTCCGAGGAGTCCCAGCCTACGACATAATCCCTTGTCTTCATAGGCTTTTGTCAGATTGCCCCAAGCTTCATGTGTCGTTTTCGCGTTGCGTATGTGCGGAATAACTGAAGATTGAACAGCCAAAGCGATTCGCGCTTTAAGCCTTCTGTTGTTTCTTTGCATCATGTGCTTCGTTTTCCACACACTCCCATAGCTCTTCCTGTATTAACATCATCTTCATCATAAATTTCCACGAGCTGTAATTTTCAATTCCTTTTAATTTCTCGATGGAGAGAAAATTTGTTGAAGCTGAAGAGCCCGCCATGTTGTTGACGAACCACTACACCGTATTTTCTTAGGTTAGATTTCACCGGTTTGTTCGTTTTATTTCGCGTAAACTATACACAAATTTATACTTTTGCGACGCTCTGGGCCCATAACCTGAAGGGTATATGATGTAAATAAAAGAAATAGGCAGGATTAACAGTGATATAATATAATTAGAGCACACAACGTTTCTACTTCGACAACCATAGAACAGCGAGAGAGTGACAGAAGACATGTCAAAAGCGACGTGTGTTTGACATTGACATATTGCGTTTACAGATCTACCGTCAGTGTTACGTAAAACAAGAAATAAGTATACTATAAGAGGAAGGAAGGAAGTCTGAAAGTGGCACCGGTGACTGAAAAGTTGTGTGTAATTAGGATATCATGGTATGGGCATGAGACGCGGAGGAGTAAGGGAAATGTCGTGAGGAAAGTTTTGAGTAATATTTTTTTAACATTTATTGCGTTAATATCCCGAGTGAGGGGAAGCAGCAACAGCATTCTGAGGGTGTTTGCAGAGAGGCTGGATGCCTATAATGGGGAGGTTTACCAAGTTGCATGTTGGCTTGTTAAACCTTCATGTGATTGTGATTTTCTTTTTCTTTCTTTTTAGTGTTCCTGCATGTTACTAATATAGCTGTTAAGTAAGATGTAATGCTAACACCCTTATGGGCCTTGATACCTGTAATTTTTTATTCATTTATGTACGTTGTTGAGCAGACAAATTTTTCGAATATAAGAAGCAATGGATTAGAAATATACTTCAAAATCATTCCGATTGTAATTGGAACACAATTAGGATAATGATAAACAAACCAACCAAAAAAAATCGATCCATTTTCTATCCTAACTGTGACTGTAACGAATTGTCGCGAAATTGGCAAATACCAAAATATGTTGAGTACGTAATAAAATACCGGAAATACTTTTATTCATACTTTTAACAATGGAAAGTGTGTAGTTACTCACCTAAAAAAATATGGAATTTAATTTTAAAACGTTTTAACTGAATTGTTTGTACGTAAGTATTTATCAAACAAGATAAGTGATGCTGTTCCAATACGTGTCAGTGGATAAGGATTTTATCATCAACATCATCAGCCTACAGCAGTCCACTGCTGGCCATATGCCTCTCCAATTGCACGCCACTCAGCTCGATAAAACATAGAGGCCGGATATAAACTTACTTAATTGAAATTAGATCGCAAGATGACCGACGAATAGTATCTAAAGATTGACCTATTGCGTGATAATACTTATAATTATTTGCCTCCAGCGTCCCACAGCTGGGCAAACTCCTCTTTTCCTGATTTCCACTTATCTCGGCCTATAGCTGTTAGTCTTGGATCAGTCCTTTAGATATGAGTCCATTCCATCCCGCCATCTTCTTCTGAGCCCGTCCGTGTCGTGATTTTTTTAGCTGTGCTGTTGGAGATCCACCATTTCTTTGTTTTTGCCAATAAATCGTATAATACAATCGGAGATCGTAAAAAAATATCGTCGAGAGAAATACAAGTCAGGTAGGTCACCAACTGGGGTAAGATTCCATTCAGGGGCGCCAACTCCGTGAGTGCTCGGGTCTCCAGCACCCACAAGATGTAAATAGTGGGTGCCAAGCACCCGTGAGTATAGTCATCAAAACTAATCAAGCAATAGCTATCTCTTTTTATAACCTTTTAAATCGGGGTGCTAAAATTTTCGAGCTCGCCGTCGCTCGCTCTTGCATCGCGGATTTTCTTATCTCTAAAGCTTTTCTGCATAAGTCACAAAGTGACTCCTATTTCTGTACAAATGGTCAAAAGAAAATTTAACCTACCCGAGGTGCTAAAATTTTCGAGCTCGCTTCGCATGCAGTTCAGTTTTCAGATTGGCCAGCAGAAACTGAGTACAACAATAAAACTCAGTGTAAAAAACTGTCCTTTTATAGGAAATTTTGTGGTAGTTTGGTTAGATTGTTTTCATAAGTATTTATTTTGTAAATCTTAATTAATTAGTGTAGGAATGGTGTAAAAAAAATGCTTTCTTTATAAATCTAGCATTGTTTTACCTAACTTTGCCACTTACATTTGTAAAATTCAACATCTTCCTTACCCTACTGTTTACCTGTTCGCTTAAGGGGGATGCGCTAAGGTAGCCCGCGAAATTCAAATTTTATTACGTTTTTTGCAATTTGGAGGTCAGTAACAGGTTGTATGTTGATGTAAATATGATTTGCGGCCGTAACAAATATGGCTTTACATAATTATAATCATTAGAATCGGCAACACAACTAACTCTCTTCGAAAAATCCTATTGAATGACTATTTCTGAAATAATCATTCACTAGGATTTTATGAACTTAGAGAGTTGTAATGCTGATTCTAATGATTATAATTCTGTAAAACCATATTTGTTACGGCCGCGAATCATATTTAGATCAATATACAACCTGTTACTGACCTGCAAACTGCAAAAAACGTAAGAAAATTTGAATTTTGCGGGCTACCTTAGCGCATCCCCCTTAAAATGAATTCTACTGGACGGATTAAGATGCTATTTTCAGGATTAAAAATAAGGCTAAATATGTAAGTCGAGGAAGTAGGCTATGCAAAAAGAACTCCCCCTACCTATGGGCATGAGTATGAGCATCCTTGAGGTTTTCTAAAAGTTGGCGCCCCTGATTCCGTTAAAATGTAACATTCCTTAGACCATATCAATCTACGTAATAAAAATGTTAAATTCCACACAATGCACAGAGTCAAAGTAAACCACATTGGAAATAGAAGCATGAAATTTTGCCCAGGAGTTCCATAACTGTTTAATAAAAGTTTGCTACGGAAGGATTTTTGAAAATTCGGCCTTTAAAAGGGACTAATAGGAGATAACAGTTAGTATATAAAATTTCGTAATTTTTGCAGATGTCGGACATGGGGTTTGTCAAAAAGAAAAGTTGAATAGGATCAAAAACTAACCTACAAAAAAATTATAACAATAGTCATCTCGTGACGTAACACAGACATTAACACTGCATAAATCGCCGCGTACAAAAACTGTGGACCGTCGCGATTAAATACAAGTATCAAGACAGGTGGGTCAATGACTTGCTCAGGTTATGTGACGTCAGAGGTATACCGTTAGGTAGGGTACCGACACACTCCACTAACAGATAGGAGGTTGTATAATTTGTAGTTTTGGTCACTATTGACTGGAAATTAAATGATATTTATTTCTGTGAATTGGCTCGAAAAAAAAAAACGAGTGAGACTTGCAGTTGATGTGTATGTCAATACTGAAATATTTTTTCGAATAACACATAGTACTCGTACTGACACCTGTACTAATGAATAACATTAGCGCAGGTGTGAGTACTATGTACAATTTAGCTACCATTTACCGGGTAATTATGTCTTTCATTGACTTGAATGTGCCCTGGCGGCTGAGAATAGGTATGTCATGGTCATGCTCACTCAGATGTCTCTGATGGCGGCACGTGTGTTGGATAATTTAGCTTCCTTCAAAATAGTTGAGCTGAATGGTGCTGATCCATGCGTCATTTCGTGAACGGGCGCTGTCAGTTGGGACTGGTCATCTCTTAGCAGCCACGGCATATTTTTTTTTTTAATCCTTTTATCACGGATGCTTTTGACGTTTTGCATCGTTCACACATCTATAATTTCAACATGAATGATGTATCCAACACTTTGTATCAATATTTTAATTTAAAAGAGTGTCCGTGGAGTTTCTTGCCCGTTCTTCTCCATAGAAACCTACTACGCTTTGGAATGGGCAACTAGCTTCATATATTTAACTGACCGACTCCTTGACAATTCAAAAGTGGCTGTAAATGGTTTAATTGAAATATTAAAGAAATGATTTGAGTTTGAGTTTACTAATGGTCGCCCACTGGTCGAAATTCAACCCCCTACTACTTACAATCTATATAGTACTTACTAAATCCATAAGCACACTAATTCCATGCTATTAAAATGTACTTACTTATTCCATGCTCAAGCTGTCACTTCCGTCCCTTTTCACGAAATCACTCCCACAGACAGCGAGAGGAAAGATGTTACTCATAAAAAAAACAGTTTTTGCAGTGCCGTGAGCCCTCCTGGAGGGTTCACTCAAGTCGCATGGGATGCCGGAAGCCCTCGCGGAGGGCTCATTTTAAATATCCATTTTCTTAACGAATACTGCATTATAAACTGTGAATATAAAATCAGTTTAGCAAGATTTAATAGTATACTCGTTGGCTTTCAAATACAAGCAGTTTTATTTATATTTATATTCATATTTTTTTCATTATAACTTGCTATGCTATATGTATGGCGGCATGGCGTATGAGCTCTACGAAAAGTGGGTGGAGTCGAAAACTAGATGAGGTCGACGTTTCCTATCTGACTACTCTGAGAAAAAAGACCGAAACAAACTCAGAGTTCACAGTCTCTTAAAGTCCAGACATAATCTTGATCAGGCCATATGAGGACCATGCTGATTAGTGTCTCCAAAGATGGTTTTGTCATCTGCTTCTTGGGGTCATAATTCAAGCATCATGGTCTTCCACTATAGTGGGTTGCTATAATTGCCATGCTTGGCAGGCGGGTTGGCGATTGCAGTATGGTGTTGAAATGCAGAGAGAACGCAGCTGCCCGTTCTCTAGTAAGTCCCTTAGTCGCTTTTACGACACCCACGGGAAGAAATAGGATGGTGCTATACTTTACGTCCGGCACCACACGGCCAGTGGCAACAATTACTGGTATCATGATAGGGACAATTAATGCGAAGAAATGAAGGACATGGCCTAAAAAAAGATTTAAGTATGAATGTGGATCTTCATGTAGTGAAAGACCGGATGGATTGTGTGAAAGATGATGTGGCTAGAAAAGTGGTGAACACTGACAACAGGTGTTATCTACCTACTGTTAAAGATTGAGGCTTGTGGCTCCTAAATTAATGTGGTACATAAATTGGGATAAAGACAGAAAGGATATAGTTTTTGTCAGAAATATAAAAAAAAATCCTGTATTTTATTTTATTGACTAAAGTGTGTGGTGAGACTTTTGTGGCACGGAAAGCAACAAAGATAGAATTTATTATACCTAGTGATTTAGCTAGGTATCTAATTCTTTTAAAGTCGAGCAGGAAGAAAATGTAAGTTAATTAATTGAATAAAAAGCGGTGCCTGTTTTTATGCTATGTAAGTTAATAAAGAAGGGTCCCGAATCCGAACTCCTTGTGATCCGTTTACGAGAAAAGAACAGCTAAGTTTTAATTATAAAACTTAATTAGTAGGTAATAAATAACGCGACCCGCAGCCCTCGAAATCGTAAAACATCATTTAATTAAACACTTTTATTAGATTTTGTGTGTAGGTACCCAAAAATCGTTTTCAGGCTTCTTAATTAATGTAAGTCATACATAGTCAACTATATAGCCCACTGTAAGTGCGTTTCAAATCAACTTAAAAACCATTTAGACAAGACTTCAGTGCATGCAAGTCTTCCGGGGAATAATAGGCGTGATCTTGTTTAGTTCACGGTTATACTAACGATCCTCCTGTAATTGACAAGCTTCATTCCGAAATTTAATATGGCCTTCACGCTGGTGATACATCAATCAAAAAACTAAATCAAAAGTCATATAATCAAACTAGGTTGAGAACCAGCACTTTCTGAACGTCAAAATTACATAAGACTAGACAGTCCACTTTATAGTAGCCTTCCTTCCTAGCCGGGGAGAAGAAGTGGCGCAACAAACTCGCCAGCATCACAAAACTAAATATGAACGTCCAACGCACTGCTGACTCGCTAATATTTTTACCCCGGAGTGTGTATTCTCATAAAGTTTGGGCAAATACGAGAGAAGAAAAAGATTTGTAATGGGGTAAAAGCGCTTAGTCAGCAATGCTTGAACAAAGATGTCACTAGATAAGCAAAAAGTCAGATAATCGTGCAATAATGTAGGAGACATCGCATGCCGCGGCAATGTGTCACCGTTATGGTATGCGTCCATGATGGATAAAATGTCGCAGGCAATTTGTGTGATTACGCTTTTTACAAACGGCGGCGTCCGTTTAAAAATTCTCTCAGCTATGAAATATGCCGAAGGCAAAATGTAAATTGTATTGTCACTAGGTAAAATGCCAGAACATTGGATGGACAATTCAAACGCTGTTTACAAAATGCCGCGGCAAATTGAAGTATTTAGTTCGCTCGCTACGCTCGCTCGGCTCGCGCGTGTTTGGTCACAGTTCTAACCTAACCTTACCCATTTGGTCGGGGTGCCCTGGCTTAGTTACTGCGACCAATATGGCTCGCGGGTGGTTAGTCACATTGCTTTCGGTAAATTTCATAACTGCGAGCGTTTTAAAACAGACGGAGCCGTATATATATATAATGATGAATCATACAATTCCTGCGACAGGTATGTCGCAAATTTGAAATAGTTTGATGAATGCTAGAGATACAAAGTATCTATAACAAGCAGATATACAAAATATTACCTCAAACACTACAAGGTGAGAAAATTAGAGCTTGAGTAAAGCACTGTAAGCTTTTTGAATTCCTGGGTCTGACCAACCGTTATTTGTTGATGACTTAGCATAGGCTCGTACAGACTGGTGCGATATCGCGGGCGTGACGCGACACTAGTAGCACAATTTCTATGTCACTACCTGTCGCGCCCGCGATATCGCGCCAGTTTGCACAAACCTTAATAGAGTACTGTCGTCTTATACGTAGATTAGTCTCCATAGCAAATCTGAGAATAAACTAAGTGGGGAACTGAGGGACTTCTTTGCCACCCTATAGACCATAAGAAGAAAATATCCAAATGGGAGGATTGGAAAGTGAAACCAATAGATACCTACAATCCGTTTTTGTACATTTCAAAGTCAAATCATTTATTTCACATTTAAGCACATAAAATTTACAGACAAATAGAATTGATTCTAGTACCTTCCAAAAGCTAGTTTCGCATGGAGAAGAATGGGAAAAAACTCCACGTTACTTCATTAAAATGTTTTACAATATTTTGTATACATTAATTATATAATTATAACTTATAAGTAAAGACGCACCTACAATAAAATTACTACATCACAATAAAATTGGTAAACAGAATTAAAAATTATATCTAGCATTATTTTAAGTTCTTGCAGTACGCCAAGAAGCCAACATCCAAAATAAAAATATCCCTTAGAGCAGCGACCACCGTGGTAATCATTACAATATCTCCTTAACTTCGTACTTACATTGTAACGATCATTAGAAGGCCTTTCTTGCCAATCTGCTTACATCTTTAGTTTCATAACATTCTTCCTGGCCAACGTATTACTTGCAAAAGTATTGTAACATACCGTTATTCAAGAGCCCATACCATGGGACGTCGATGACCGACATGACGTATTGACGCATATTTTAGAATACTATTCAATACTGGTGACGCATACCAAGTAATTCCATTGAAAACTTTTACGAGAATTCGATAAAGCTCGAGAAATGTTTGCTTTTTCTTAGAAAAACGGTAGGTAATAGTGATTAGAATGAATAGGCAAACAAAAACAGGCCAAGTGCGTGTCGGACTTCGCATATTTAGGATTCCGTACCAAATCTAGAATATAAGCCGTCCGAATCGCAGAATTATTCATAAGCAGTAGGTGAGTGACCTGACCCTAGCAGTGGCGTGCCGCCGCGTCGCCCGCATCCCTTAGCAGTGGCGTGCTGCCGCGTCGCCCGCATCCCTTCTGTGCTACGCATTTGACCGCAAAATCAAGTTGGTTGTCTTTGAAAAAATCTGATTTATCAATATATTGGTATTTGTTATTAAAATATACGTAATAATAAACATTATCAACAAATTTCAAGTTCATAGGTCAATAGGAAGTTAATAAAATCTTCGGAACAAAATTTTGTAAAAAAAAGCTAACTTTGGTGGCTTCTCATTCCGTTGTTTTCCAATATTTTTTAAAACAATACATACAGTATTTATCTACTCAACGAGCTCTAAAGAACTATACTCCACTAGATGGGCGGAACATTTTTTGACAATTTGTATGGCTTTGGATAAACAAAAACTGTGAAAATTTTAAGACTAGCTCCAACTGTTAAGCTGTAAAACCTGTGTGACAGACGGCGGGCTAACGGACACGTGAGTGACAGCAATACGGAGTCAAACAGGTGATCTATTCTGAAAAAAACTCACCGTGTAAACCTAGGTGAGGTGAGCTTGAAGTGAGTTGTTAATAGTGTCAATCCCTCACTGACAGTTCACTCCACGCTCACTTCACCTATGTTTTCACGGTGAGATGGTTACAGAATAGCACTGCTGAGCCCCGTTTGGATCCTTCGGGCACTGAACTCTAAAAATGACGAGTTTATCAATATTTGTGTGGAAACCGAGATAAATCTCAAAATGATGGGTACCTACTTAGAGTAACTTAAATTAAATACAAAAGGAAGAAAGAGAAGAGAGGAAGAGTATTCTATTCTATATACATATTTCGCAAAATTGGGGCCAATAAATATCTTCATAATGAAATTACCCAAGCTTTTTAGGCCTGCATAGGCCGTAAACGTATCGGCCCTTGTACAGCCCGATTCAAACTTTATGGCAGCTCGAAACATGAGGCGAGTCACTGCGCAGTAACGAAGTCATGTCTTGTGTCAGCGGGGGTGATGGGTGCGGAACAGCGGCGCAGCGATTAGCACACTTCAGAGCCACTATAAAGTTTGCCGCGTACTGTACCCACAGGCGATTTTCTATTGCGATTATTTTTTTGACGGCTCTGGAATGCACTCTGGATTCGCTATGCTCGGCTCAACACTGAGAGTTGACAATCCTGGACTAAAAAGAGCTCCCCAATTGAAGGTCTATCACCATACTGAATTTATTTCTGCCGAAGTATAAAGAAACTACAATTCCTCAAACTGCTTAACATCATCGTCCGTAAAAAAAAATCTGCAGCATTCATTTTGAAATATATATGTATATGGTAAAATTGAGAATGAACGTTATGTACTAATGTTTGACGAAACACGATTCAATAAAAAAATCTCGACATAAAAAATTACAAATTTACTTCCAAACCGAACTATAAACCGCTAGTATTAAAAAAAAATACTTTAAATTAGATCATTAAACTTTACATTAAACGAAACAACAACAACAACATTGAACTAAACGAAATATAAAGCAGATACTATAAAATATATATTTTTTATTAATTCATTTTGAAATATATATGTATATGGTAAAATTGAGAATGAACGTTATGTACTAATGTTTGACGAAACACGATTCAATAAAAAAATCTCGACATAAAAAATTACAAATTTACTTCCAAACCGAACTATAAACCGCTAGTATTAAAAAAAAAATACTTTAAATTAGATCATTAAACTTTACATTAAACGAAACAACAACAACAACATTGAACTAAACGAAATATAAAGCAGATACTATAAAATATATATTTTTTATTACCTTTATTTTCACCGTAAAAATAAATTACTTAAACCATCGGCGCCATGGAGCCTTCTCACTGCCACCCTGTCTCGCTTGCGAGCGGGATGAAGAGTGAGGTGACGCTGAGGCATTATGAACTCAGGCTATTTAGAAGCTTTAAGTGCTACTGTATTCAAACACTAGAAACCGAAATACTGCATCAATGTAAATCAGCCTTAGAGCTATATTTTCCTGAAGGAACCATTTTTTATTAATAAACTTACGGTACTCACCGCCATTTGCACGTAAGTCCATTAAATTTAATTCCCCATTAAAAGTAATGCTGTCTTTATCTAACGGAACGTATCAGAAAGTGACAGCAGTACTTTTAATCGGGAATTAAATTTAATGGACTTACGTGCAACTGTAATATAACTTTTTTTATTCCTCGTCTTTCAAAAGCTTAAATTTCAAGCTACTGTAATCTTTAATACTGCTTTCAACTGCCATTATTTATTTAACCACACACAATTAGTACCTGCTCCGAAGTACCGTTTGGTACCCCGTTGTAATAAACAAAGATACCATTAAGTACTCTGTTCAAATCACTTGGATCTTCCAGTCATCATCCAACTTGATTGCCCTATAATTATAGCTCTCCAAATTAATTTTAACCTTGGATTTTTGATATAAGGTTGCTTTTCTATTGTGCTTTTGTTCTGAAAGTAGTTATAATACTTATTATGAAGTGGTTTAAGATCTATTGTGTTTTTAGGATAATGGAGAAGACTGAGATTATGATTGTCTAGCTTTCGCTTTTGGTTTCGCTTCCTTGCTGATTGTAAACGCTTTGGTTACACATGACATCCATATAGTCGCATTTCTTAATAGGAACTTGCTAAGATTTAAAATGATGTTTTTCTTACTATTGCTACGATTTCGCATAATTATGTTAGTTAACTGAACTTTTGCAAAATGATTTTAAAGGCCATTTTCCATCATTATCAAAGTGAAAGTCTCAGTTGGAAACAGGCAATTACTCACTATCCTGGTTTTTTTTACAGCCCTAAGCTATTTTCACGTTTTTATTGCCCGAGACGAGTGTCTATTTGCACTATCACAAACATACCTTGGTTGGAATATATCAGAAACGTATCGAAACGACAGCTGTTTTTCACAGTGTCAATACTGTGAAAAACATCTGTCGTTTCGATACGTCGTTGGAACCTTTTTATTGGAACTTGTGAACATAATATTTATGTAAATAAGTGTTCTCTAGTAAGTCCCTAAGTCGCCTTTTATGACACCCATGGGAAGAAATGGGAGGCAGCAGCGATCTGTATAATTCTTAGTGCGAAAGAAAATTTATATTTCAAACAATTGCTTTTGATTAACAGAGCCGTTGCATAATATATCATTTAAACGAATGCTACCTTTAGTATTTGCACTGTCATCAAAGACCGCACGTAATTTATTTGTTTTTCTATCAGTCCGTAAAACTGCATTATGCGGGAGAAAATACAAAGGTTGATCATTAGGTGAACATTGTGTTGACATCAATTACCTTTGCATGTCTCAGCTCAAGATATTCATTAATAAAGTCAATGTTGGAGCGATATAAATCTTCCTTAGCAAAAAGTTTCTCTAAATTGTAAAAACGTTGCAATGCAATACTAAATGACTCTGAAGTATTAATTTTTGTACATCTATTTTTAGAGGTAATTTAACCTCAAAACGATTATTATTTATAGTAATTGATTCGTGAAACATTTTTTCATAATATTCTAGCTCCTGTAGTTTTTCAAAGTAAAGCTTTGGGACCTTTTCAGTCTCCCAGAACTTACTGACCAGAAAGTCAAGACCAGGAGTGTGCTCTACAACTGCATGCATAGCAAAGGACTTATGAGTAAAAGATGGAAAGAAGTCACCTGAAATGACGTATCCAAACCGGGTATTGAGCAGTATCGGATCCTCTGGACTTCCCTCAATTTTGCCATCTTTTATCACTTGAAAGAAAATGTCAGCAGCTAATAGCAGTGTTATTTCACCTCTAGGTACATTTCTCTCTTATCTAAAAATATCAATCATCCATTTATTGTAGGTGCTCATATCCCAGCCCGCGTAAAATAGCCTGACGGTCAATGGATCAAGCTTGCAGGATAGTATGCAAACAAAGATTGAACGCCAGTATTCGACTGGCTCCTTCATATTCTTAGGGGCAGAGATCTGTTGTCGGACCTGCGCCACCAAGTCTCGTACTTGTTGTGCCGTACCTCGGTGAATTCGTCATCGGATTGTTGTAGCTAGTCTCTGAGATCTTGACTACAGACTCGTAGGATTCGTTGATCAGCGGCAAGTTGTCTATCAGTGCAAGTGGTTCTCCTTTAATAAACTTTTTCAAATAAAAAAGCTTTTGAACATCAGATAGCATCCCTGTGTATTATCGCCGTAAAGAGGTCCATGAATGGCTTGTAACAAGCAATATATTTTCCATCAAAAGTTTGGATGTCAATACTCGGTAAATGCGTCGTTCTGTAGTTGAACCCTGAGAGTGAAATTCCTGTGTAGATTTCAGTAATTGTTTGTTTAGTCTTTCAATCTGGATTGCAAGCTCTGTGAATCGTTGGTCAATGTCATCAGAGTCAGGTTCGTCATCCTGCAATAGAAGCTCCATTTCTATGGCCTGATATTGCTCGTAAGATTTTCGTAATTGTTCCTGGCGAAACACGACATCTTCATAGTCGAGCTCCACTTTGTTATGAACTTGGAAGTATTTTTCGAGACACGTTATGACCGCCTTTGGTTGTCCACGTTCAATATGGAGCTTCTTTACAAGATTTTCTGCCATTATTTTAGTAGCAGACGTGGAGGAGCGATCAGATAAATAAACGTCGCTCTCTGTTGACATTTATAATTACAGCAGTTTAGTGTTGTAGGCATGGACCTATGTTGTAGGTAATTAGCTGTGGTTGTTATGGCGATATTCCTTTGCTCCAATCATACACGATTTTGTATGAACAAAATTTGAACGCGACTATCGGACTATCGGAATACCTATCACTTTATCATACATATTTTATTTTATTATATAGACATTAGCTAAACATAACTGGTGATATATTCGGTATTTTCCCTGGTTTCGGCACCAAAGTTGTTAGACATAAGTAAACAAATATTGAAATAATATAAAATATTTATTTAGTTATTGTGCATACATGAGATATCACTTACAGAAGAAAAACAAAAAAAAAGATGTAAAATATTTCAAATTAAGAATAATAAAAATGAAATATAAAAAGAGATTATTTACCTTCTTGTTGGCTCTAACAATAAGTAATGAAAAATACCAGAATAGAAGCTTTAATTAATAAATTACCGACTTTAATACGGACCCTACCAAGGCCGGTTCTAAAATCGCACAAAAAATGAAAGGAATCACTACTATACATATAACGGCGCAGCAAGTGACGCCGCGCCGCCTCGTTTTGTTACTAGGAACCACCGAAAATGTCGAAAAAGAGTGACACTAGCAAGTGACAGTCACTCTAGTAGTTCTTCGTATCGATGGTTGCGTGGCGGCTGTCTTCTGTCGACAAAGGTGATGTCAGTCATAGACATAGACGTATATATACGTAGCGTGCGGCGTGCGGCGTGCGTATACGTAGCTATAGCTCGATGGTCATAGATCCACAGAGTACATTTTATATAGCACTCGGTAGAAGACTAGTATATTCTTTTTCTACACTTAAATAATATTATCTATGTGCATTATGTGTAGCAAAGACATTATTATAAAGAAATTATTTACTTAAAAATAGACGGAACATAGCGAACAAAATCGTAATCCGATACATTTGTCCTAGTGGGCAAAAGTCGCTCAGTCTAGTGTGGTATGCCTGCATGTCAAGTCGCATTCGTGCCTACCAAAAAAAAAATTATTTTCGAAGTATATGTATAATTGTGCATCATGGTATTGCAAATCATGTAGTGATAAAACGACTAGACTTCTCACGGTTTATTTTCGCCAGTATTTAGATAAAATAAATAATTTTCTTAGATGTTTCAAACTATCTGACGGTTGGTAACCAAAGGTTAGTGTCGGTAAAACTGTAACGTGTCAAACTTAGCTATAATGTAACTTTTCTGTATTACGCTAGATGGCGTCACAGAGACATGGGATCACAATTTTTCTATGGCATTACTTCTGATAGCCTCTCTGTGTAGATACCACGACGAACTGCTATATTCCGGCACAATTCTGATGATATTGAAGCTGCTGAACCACTTATACTCGTACGGTGATCACTTCTGCTAAAGGCTATTCTGTGCAGTTAAGTACATAATAATATAAAATCTTCCACCGAAACAAAATATCCAAAATTATTCAAATGGTGACGAATTCTGACATCTAAACCTGATTGCAGTAAGGGTTCTAACTGATTGTAACGGCTTCAAACGTCTAGCGATACATCTGGCTTACAATTTCCACCCCTGCATCCGACTTCTGATACAGATTTCACTTTTATATCACTCGATGCAGGTATGCCAGAGAAACACAGATCTCTTGAAGCGAGACGATCGTACTATCTTTTATTCATAATTATAATGCTACGTGCAGTGACAGTTTTTTTGGATGCCGTTATCGATTTCAGGGTTATCATCTAAAATTTCAGCTTTTAAAAGACTGTGAGCATCGATAGTCTAGCCTTTTCCTCGATCATTTAGGCCATAGTTTCGCCCCTAAGATTATCCACTGACCCGCTCTTGTCTTCCTCGACCAGCATAAATTAGTATTGGTAATTATTATGGACACAATACCAATAATAAATTATGCCATAAGTTTTAGCAGGTTATAATACGCCTCCTATTGGGCCTAATAATTTCTTTAGACTAACTTTCTGTCTCTGAAGTCGTTCATGCCTTCTACTTTCAGCCTGCATTTATGTTTAGAAGTATTCGAGTACCAGTAGAGACATGTTAAGTTAAACCAAAACAAATGAGATATTTCTGGAATCATCATTTATACGATCCTCCACTAAAACTTCTATACCAACATTTGAAATGTATATTATGCAACAAGCAGTGCAGGGGCGTGCAGTTTTAAATTGGACGATCTTCTACCTACCTATGTTGTTTTTAGCAAACGGCAATAAATGCAAGGGGCTGCATTCCATGGGTGACGATTCATACTGGGGTAGATTACCGTGCTAAAACGTTGTTTATCTTTTTCACCTCTTCTCTTAGCAATTTAGTTTTTTTTATTTTTATTCTTGGATGCTATTAACATATATATTGTCTACACTTTGTAGACAGCTTTGTATATTATCTGCCGCGAACAGTCAGCCATTTGTATATCGTGCACAAACTCGATAAAATCATTCGTGTTTATGATAACTACGAGTGTTTTCTGCAGCATCCCGCGTGTTCTATCTCTGGTACATTGTAATGTTTTGTTATCTATGAATTAATTAACTTTCTGATTATCTATGCTACATTGTTTGCGCAGTCACGGGTTGCGTGTATATTGCTGAAAATAGACCTGCAATAAATTGTTTTTTAATTGTGTAGAAATCGTCAAGATTTTTTGTTGATACTATTAATAATAATTGTAATTAATAATAAGTGTAGACAATTGTGAAGGCTCGTAATGGCTAGCGCGATATCGCGAGCAAGACAAGGGTCGCGCTGTCTGTCGTGACCGCGATATCTCGCCAGTCTGCACGAGCCTTAAATAGTACTTACATCTACAAAAATTCTTGACGATTTCTCTTCGAATCTTTTATTTGATTGATACTTACTCTTTTATTATAATACTATTATACAGATAAATTAACTCATGATGATCCTTAAAATTCGATAGCCTTCTAAAGATCTTCGTTTTAATAGCTTAAATAATACCAACGCCATCTGCAGGGCAAAGACTTTTTTGCAGAAAGCAAGGAACAATTCTTATTTTAGATTTATTTTGCCACGAACGTCCGCGTCGGCCCGCGGCGTCGGGCGGGAGTTTTGAATCCACTACCTACATGGTTCTTAAAGAAGCCGGCTTAAAGAAGGAGGCTCCCTATTTTTATGTTATTTTGCATGAATATTCTGAAACAGTCATGTCATACATACAAGCAAAATAAAACTTTAGGATATGATTTATTGGATCTTTTTCTTCCCATGTTGAAAACAATTTCGTAATTGTAATGTTTTCGCTCGATACATTTTTTTTTTCGAAAATCATCTTTCAATCAGTCTTTTAGTCAAGGATAATTATAAAAAAAACAAACAAGATTGTTTGGCTTTTATGTCTAAGATAAATATTCACAGCAAGTAAATATAGTTTATTCTCCAGCCATCAGATATTTTTTCTCTAGATCAATAAAATTATTACTTTAGTTATAAACCAAATAAGAATTGAGACTTAAGCTATTTAT
This sequence comes from Tiliacea citrago, assembly GCA_963921375.1. Taxonomy (NCBI): domain Eukaryota; kingdom Metazoa; phylum Arthropoda; class Insecta; order Lepidoptera; family Noctuidae; genus Tiliacea; species Tiliacea citrago. The sequence goes on from OY992802.1 coordinate 3,712,771, forward strand.
TTTCTTGCTCGAAGACGATCAAAGAGCGCACGCGATATTCAACTTTATTACTGACGTGTTAGCGTTTAGCACATAACGGAGTGGCGGGGAGCAAGGGGCGGAGCTTGCGTGGAAATATCCTATACGTAATCCTACCTTCGGACCTATAAAGAATATGGAAAATAGTATGATATTTGACTAAATACTAGCTAAATTGAAACGAAGCGACAATGAGAGTTCGTCGCCCATAAACTATGAGATACCTACCTATTAATCTATTTGCTATTCTAATTTTCACATTCGTGCATACGTAATTACCCGTTTAATGTCATTGAACTTGATAAAAAGGCTTTTCGTTTCCTGCTGTGGCTTAGATACAACCAAATTACTAAATAATTTGATAGATACTTACATACTTTTGTTTTTTATTTAAATACTAGCTATTGCCCGTGACTTTGTCTGCGATACAGGATAAAAATAATCATATGTCCTACTCCTCTACTGATGTGCCAAATTCCATCCAAATCCGTTCAGCCGTTTTAGCGTCAACGCGGAACAAACAAACAAACTCACTTTCAAATTTATAATATTAAAGGATAGGATAGGATTCAGGGTGACGATTTAGACACATGCATCAGTCAAGGGGGTAATTCAACCTACCTGGCATACTGAACAACTTTGCTATGAAACTCATAGCGGATTCGTAAAGAAAACATAGATTCATAGGAATAGTCTGTCAACTCTTATATAGGAATAGTCTGTCTACTCTTATATAGGAATAGTCTGTCTACTCTTATATAGGAATAGTCTGTCTACTCTTATATAGGAATAGTCTGTCTACTCTTATATAGGAATAGTCTGTCTACTCTTATATAGGAATAGTCTGTCAACTCTTATATAGGAATAGTCTGTCTACTCTTATATAGGAATAGTCTGTCTACTCTTATATAGGAATAGTCTGTCTACTCTTATATAGGAATAGTCTGTCTACTCTTATATAGGAATAGTCTGTCTACTCTTATATAGGAATAGTCTGTCTACTCTTATATAGGAATAGTCTGTCTACTCTTATATAGGAATAGTCTGTCTACTCTTATATAGGAATAGTCTGTCTACTCTTATATAGGAATAGTCTGTCTACTCTTATATAGGAATAGTCTGTCAACTCTTATATAGGAATAGTCTGTCTACTCTTATATAGGAATAGTCTGTCTACTCTTACATAGGAATAGTCTGTCTACTCTTATATAGGAATAGTCTGTCTACTCTTATATAGGAATAGTCTGTCTACTCTTATATAGGAATAGTCTGTCTACTCTTATATAGGAATAGTCTGTCTACTCTTACATAGGAATAGTCTGTCAACTCTTATATAGGAATAGTCTGTCAACTCTTATATAGGAATAGTCTGTCTACTCTTACATAGGAATAGTCTGTCAACTCTTATATAGGAATAGTCTGTCAACTCTTATATAGGAATAGTCTGTCTACTCTTATATAGGAATAGTCTGTCAACTCTTATATAGGAATAGTCTGTCTACTCTTATATAGGAATAGTCTGTCTACTCTTATATAGGAATAGTCTGTCAACTCTTATATAGGAATAGTCTGTCTACTCTTACATAGGAATAGTCTGTCAACTCTTATATAGGAATAGTCTGTCAACTCTTATATAGGAATAGTCTGTCTACTCTTATATAGGAATAGTCTGTCAACTCTTATATAGGAATAGTCTGTCTACTCTTATATAGGAATAGTCTGTCAACTCTTATATAGGAATAGTCTGTCTACTCTTACATAGGAATAGTCTGTCTACTCTTATATAGGAATAGTCTGTCAACTCTTATATAGGAATAGTCTGTCTACTCTTATATAGGAATAGTCTGTCAACTCTTATATAGGAATAGTCTGTCTACTCTTACATAGGAATAGTCTGTCTACTCTTATATAGGAATAGTCTGTCTACTCTCATACAATAGGAATAGTCTGTCTAATCATATATAGGAATTTGTTTTTTTTGCTGAGCATGAAGTCCTGGGCTCGATACGTAAGTCGGACAGTGTTATTGGGCTTTTCCATCTGGAATTTCTCAGTATAAGCAGCCTAGATTCTGGAATTTGTGTCCGGTTGACAGCAATAGGCTCACCCCTTATTACAAGGGACTTAAACATAACTGGCGAATATGTGTGTACTGTACTATGGGTACACCACTGCCTAACCCTTCGTGGAAACAAGGCGTGATGTTATGTTTTGTTTGTTTTTTTTTCCCGAGTCGGATATGAGTTGCTTAGCGAAAATTGTTTAGTATGAGGGGTAGAATCCACCCCCTTGACTGATGCAGGTGACTAAATCGCCACCCTATAGATAGGTAATTCAACAAAACATAACTTAATTAACATTATTTTTGATTACCTAAATGTATACTGTTTAAAATATATTACATAACAAATAACAATACGCCTTGTTTTCCGAAGGGTAAGGCAGATGTGTACCTATATAGTACACCCACATTTCGCTAGTATGCTAGTTAACTAGCTGGCTAGTAGCCTATTGCCACCAACTGGGCACAAATCCAGATTCCGGGCTGCTAAAAGACCAAAGGACTGCTTCCATCATTAATGGACACTGCTTTGGCGACAAACAAACTATTCTTATCGCAAAACAACCTACCAAGCGTTCACTGAAAGGCGACTAAGATGCTTACCAAACTTTTCCTTATACAGCAAAATCAGCCCCCACTGCTGGGACACAGACCTCCTCTCTGTGAGATCGCAGTGTATCCACCACGCAAGCTCAGTGCGGGTTGGTGGATTTCACATTCGAATTTTTGGTTTTAAGACATGCCGCTTTCACCCCGATGTTTGCATTCACCGTTTTAAGCGCGTGATGATTTTTTTTGCACAAAGTAAAGTGCTTATCTTGATGCGAACCTACGACCTAGAACTTGTAAGTCGGTCTCAAATGGGCCACCAGTGCTCTCACTGCGCTTAAACAGCAATCAGCGGGGTAATGGCGTAACACACTATCAGTAGCAACGGGTTTAATTTTGACAGTACAACAATATTCATTGCGTTATTTGGGTTGCTGAGCAGTCAAATATTTTTCAACATATGACGCAATTGATTAGCAGTATACTTCAAAATTATTCAGATTTTGATTGATAGTATGCTCTACGCTTAACTATCCACATAACCATTAAATAATTTTGATTTAAACACCCCAGAATACCAGGGTTACATAAAATTTCGATTTATTCCGTTGTAATAGGACTGTTATTTGTTTCAACTCATATTTATTTTCTATTCCGAACGGATACCATTGTTAAACTAATACCAAAACGAGTTCAAAGATATAAGGTACGGCAGCAAAAATATTTTGTATGTAAGACCTTTAATTGAAAAAAAAAACAGATAATGACCCCGTCAATTTGTGCTGACGTCTCTTTGAGGCATCGTCATCGTCCCTGAGAATAATGTAGCGATGTTTTATTTTTTCAGAAGCATGGCGCGACTCAGCGTACTCCTGGTGATAGCCTGCCAGTTGATCACCATCCCATCCATCAGAACAGATGATGACAACCCCTTAATGGACCTGGCATCCACCTTACTGCAAAACATGGGGGATGGGGGCAACAACAACATGAACGGATTGGCAGCGATAGGGAATATCGTTGGGAACCTGATGCAGGGGGATAATGCGAAGAATTTGGGAGCCATGTTTGGTCAGGCTGCTGGGAATGGAAATGCTGGGGATATGTTGTCAGGTAAGATCACATATTGAGGATTTTTGTGAACGTTTATGTAATTAGGTAGAAATTTATTGAGGCTGTTCCAAAACTGTTGTTTTTAACTCACAAAGTGAAACAAAAAGTTTGTTTTTAGGGTTCCGTAGGTACCTCAAAAGGAAAAAACGGAACTCTTATAGGATCAATCGTTGTCCGTCTGTCAAGACCCTTTTTCTCAGGAACGCATGGAGGTAGCATTGGTACATGAAGTGGGCTGCCGTTGTAAGACGATTAAAATGCCACGGTGTATAATTATGTTATTCCAAAGTTTTAAGTTTTCGCTTCTGTCCTCATGACTGCCATTTTTTTTTATTGATAAAGTTTTATCAATAAGCAACTGATTTGCATTCTAATAACCTTTATTTGAGTAAGTACGTAATTTAATTACTTAACTATAAATATAGTTTTAATCAAAAGGCCCAAAGACAACTCGAGTGGCTGAGCATAATTTTTTTTTTGAAATCTTTACGAGCAACGATTTGCCGGTAGGTACCTACTGTAAGTATACATACCCACGAAACAAAGCCACAAGAACTATAACCATCTACAATCCATATTACAATTTAGAATCATTAGCCATTCTTCTGGAGTTCAATGGCCATTAGACGATCATTTTCGCGAAGCAAATAAACACTTATACTCGTATGTTGAATCATGCCAAATAAAGAACGGCTTTTGCGATAGATGTTCCGTTGATAAATAAACTCCATTTTAAAAAAGATTAGTTTAAATAAACTTTTCTACAGTCCGTTCAACAGGGTTTTGACTTGCCTATAGCAGTCCACTGTTGGCACAACACCCTGTCCTCTGCCTTCCGCATCCAGTCTGTCCCAGCCACCTTTTTAAGGTCGTCGGTCCATCTAGCTGGGGCTGGGGGCGTCCCACACTACGTTTGCCAATACGCGGTCTCGACTCCAGTCCACGACTCGTCGTCTCCACTCCAGGACTCCTCTGCTCCACCGGCCATCAGTCCTTCGACAAACATGGCCAGACCACTGCCACTTCAGCTTGCTTACTCTGCAGGCTATGTCGGTAATTAAGATCATAAATTCTGATCTTAATTATGCTTCAAAGAAACTCCGAGCATAACCCGCTCTATAGCCCGCTGATTAATATGCCTAGCCAAATTACAGCTTTCTAGTACTAAGAGTCTCTGAATTAAACCGGGGATAGACTGAAAGATTGACCGGGGATAGATTGTCCTTTGTGGGTAGACATAGTACTAACATACATTTTTGTGTGCTCTTGATAAAATATAATCTTTAATATAGTTACTAAAATCTATTAATGAAATAAATCAGTTCATTTTATATTAGACCCTCCCACACCCGCTATCTATTGTTATTAAGTCTGTAGCACTTGTACCTGGTTCACGTTCACTACACACTGAAAATGGACACTAAACTTGCTGCCAGTTTGGAGGACCTTGAGCGATTGTTTGGCTCCCGAATGCAGGAATATGAAGCAAAATTGCAGCAGGCTACCACTAGCACCGCATCAGCTTCACCAGACATTGCATCAATCGCACGTGAGTTCTCCGAGTTTAAGCTGTTTGTCTGCCAAGCACTGTCTACATTAAAAACTCAAATTGAGCTGCTCGCTGCTGGGTTTGATAGGCATGAAACCACCATGCGGAGAAAGGTCCTGCTGTTCCATGGTGTTCCAGAGAAGGATAATGAAAAGTTGCTTGATGTGGTCCACAACATCATATCCAACCAAATTAAGTTGACTGAGGTATCTAAGGTCACGAATATTATCCATGTTTGTCATAGGCTCGGATTCTCACAGCAGAAAGCCCGACCCATACTAGTACGATTCTTCAAAATGGAGCACCGGCAACTTGTATGGGATAGCAAGAAAGCTCTCAAGGGTACTGGGATCACCATCTCCGAGTTCTTGACACAAATTCGGCATCGTGTGTTTGCAGCTGCTCGTAAGCATTTCGGTATGCCTAATTGCTGGTCTATGGAGGGCAAGATTGTTGTTATTTGCCCAGACAAATCCCGCCGGAAGATCGAAACGGCAGGCGAACTTCACGATCTGATCGCCAAATTCCCGTCTTGTTCAGTCGACAACGAGGATTCTGCCCAATCTGAAGAACCTGGATCTCCGAAAGCCGCAACCTCGGCGACTCCCGCTAAGAGAACGAGGAAGACGCGCCTGCGCAAGTAACACATTCGTTGTTTTGTTGTCTTCAGTCGGTTTACTTTACCACTTCTCAACTTGGCCGCTTTACTTGCTCACAATTATTTTAGGCCGGTAATTGAAAAGTAATTTTTATTTTTATTTGTCTCACCGCTAATCATTTTACTTTTTATTTTTAATTATCGACAGATTTTGATGTTCTGACAGTGCACGATGTGACAGATGTCAGTGTCACTGCGCATAACCATCACTTATGTACCCAGCCGTCATTGGGTCACGTTCCATTTTATGTTAAGTTCGATGTGTGAATCGGCTGTTAAAATTGTTCTCGTCTAATTTTATTTTTATTCTGTTTCCATTTACATAACTTTTTTTTTTTTTTTTTATAATTGTGAACCATTAGCAAACTCCATCTGTTCTATAGACATTTGTATTCTTTCAAAAATTCTGCCCATGTTCTAGCGAGTGGGGGGGTTAAAGGAAAATTTGTAGTAAGTATTTTTAGTACTTACGGTATTTTTTTTTTTTTAATTGTTTTACACTTGTATTTTAGATACGAGTATTCATATTATTTTTATATTTATATTATATATTATTATTATTATTCATGGATGATGTAGCTGATCTTAACGACAGCTTCTTCTCGTGTTCTTCTTCTACTAGTTTTGTTAGTGCGGACAGTGACTCTTCCTTACCACTTACTTTACATGATAAAATCTCTTCTCTTTTTTCCAATGACGCTAAGAATCTGCATATAGCTCACATAAATGCTCAGAGTGTTCCTGGTCACTATTCTGACCTTCTGGCATCCTTTAGCAGTGCTCACCTGGATGCTCTCTTGATATCGGAATCCTTTTTGAAGCCATCTCTCCTCTCTACTCAATACTCACTCCCCGGCTTCGTCTTGATCCGCAACGATAGGACTGGCAAAGGTGGAGGAGGTGTTGCTATGTATCTACGTGCTGATTTACCATATAAGGTGGTCAGTTCATCTCCTTCACGGTATTCTGAGTCCGCTGAGTATTTGTTTCTTGAAATTGCTGTTCATCACACAAAAGTTTTGCTTGCTGTGCTCTACAGTCCTAATCTTCACATTGACTACTTTAATTCTCTCGACTCCACTCTCAGTGACCTTTGCCCCATGTATGAGCACATAATTTTAATGGGTGATTTTAATACTTGCTTGATTAAAAATGACTCTCGCTCTATTAAACTTCTTTCACTCTTGTCTTCTTTCAATCTTCAAGTTTTGCCTCTCTCTGCAACTCACTATTTTCCTAATTGTACACCCTCTTTTCTAGATCTTATGATTGTATCCTCTCCTAATAATGTTTCTTACCATGGTCAACTTACGGCTACTTTTTCTTACCACGATCTCATTTATCTTTCCTATCGTATCCGTGTTCCCAAGCGTAAGTCTCAGCTTTTATATCTTCGTAACTACAAGGGCATAGACTTGGAGGCTTTGCAGCGTGATGCCGGCGATCTCGACTGGACCCCTCTGGTCGAGTTCGATGACATCGACGATAAGGTGAATTGTTTTAACGCAACCGTTCTCGGCTTATATGATCAGCATGCCCCTATCCGACGTGTCAAAGTTCGACATAACCCTGCACCATGGATTACGCTACAAATTAAAGAGCTTATGGCTCGCAGGGATAAAGCTAAGAGCAGATATAAGCGCAGACCTTCAGAGCTGAATCTCTCTTATTACAAATCCTTGCGTAATCGTTGCAGTCATTTGTGTCAAGATGCTAAGAGACGCTATTTCCACGATCAACTCATTAACCGCAGTTCCTCCGATGTATGGAGATTTCTCAAATCTGTAGGTATAGGCAAGTCACCTACCAACCAGTGTAAGGATGTGAACCTCAATGATCTAAATAAACATTTCTCTCTCCTTCCCTTTTCTCTTGATCCGTCTGTCAAAGCAGCGACACTGGAGAGTCTTTCTAGTTTACCGTTACCACAATGTGCTCACTTTAAACTTAGCGATGTTACTGAGGATGACGTTAAGAAATCTATACTTGCGATTACTTCTTCAGCAGTCGGTAATGATAAGTTGTGTTCAAGAATGATAACTCTTATCCTTTCCACGTTACTTCCTGTTCTCACTCACATCTTCAACCACTCATTTTCCTCTTGCTCATTTCCGTCTGTTTGGAAACAGGCTCACATAATACCTTTACCTAAAACTAACAATCCTACTTTATTAACACACTTTAGACCTATTTCTATTCTCCCATTTCTCTCTAAAGTTTTTGAGCACATAGTTCATAGACAATTATCATTATTCTTGGCGTCAAACTCGATAATTTCCCCCTTTCAATCCGGTTTTCGCTCGGGTCACAGTACTGTGACCGCGCTTTTAAAAGTAACTGACGACATCCGCTGGGCAATGGAGAAAAAGTCCCTCACTGTTCTAGTATTGCTTGACTTTAGTAGCGCCTTCAACTCAGTGGATTTCGATATTTTACTTGGTATCCTCAAATCTATAAATTTCTCTTCTTCCGCTTTAGCTTGGTTCGGTGCTTACCTACGGGAGCGCTCTCAGTGTGTTCGCCTGGAGGAATCCTTCTCCGATTGGTGTAGCCTCACGGAGGGTGTTCCCCAGGGTAGCGTCCTCTCTCCTCTTCTTTTTTCTATTTTCATAAACTTTGTTACCAGAGTAATATCCTCTAGTTTTCATCTCTATGCAGATGACTTGCAGCTTTACCGACATTTTAATGTAGCTGACGCGGGTTCTGCAATTGCTGCTATGAATCATGATCTGGCTTGCATCAGCGTTTGGGCTAAGTCTTTTGGTTTGCAAATTAACCCAACTAAATCCCAGGCCATGATCATAGGTAGCAGATTCGTTCGCAATGTGGCTGCTGTTACATCTCTGATGCCTTTATATCTCGATGGTGTTCGCATTGACTATACCGAAACCGCCAAAGATCTGGGTGTCATTATTGACTCCAATCTTTCATGGCGTAATCAGGTCAACGAGGTCAGTCGAAAGGTACATTTCTCCTTTCATTCGCTGAAAAACCTTCAAGGTCTCCTGCCCTTGAAGACTAAAATTCATTTGGCACAAACGCTTATTCAGCCGATTATAGATTATGCCGACGCCTGCTATCTGGATGCTACTGAGGAGTTACTGAACAAGCTTGAGCGCATGCAAAACTTGTGCATTCGCTTTGTTTTTGGTCTTCGAAAGTATGACCATGTTTCTCACCTTCGCAAGGAACTCAAGTGGCTCCCAATCCGCCTTCGCAGGAACACTCGGATTTTATGTCTCCTCTTCAACATCTTACACAACCCGTCTTATCCTTCCTACCTGCGGGAGCGTTTTTCTTACGCTCGTCCTAGCGACGCTCCATGTAGATCGCACCTTAGATCCCTCCTTAAATCTCATCCTCATAAAACTAGCTACTATTCTTATTCCTTCTCGGTGCATGCTGTAAGATTGTGGAACTCACTTCCGCCTAGCATTCGTGATTTAAAAACAATTTCCTCATTTAAATATCAATTAAAAGAGCACTACCTTTCCTCTCAACTGTGAATATTTTTATATATATGTTTGTATATATATGCTTTATGTATTTCTTTAGGTATATGTAAGTTTTTTTGCACGTGTGTACGTGTACGTATTCGTGTGTAAATTTTATATGTATATGGTATAGTATAGGTATATTTATCATTTTAGTTTAAGACTTCGCATATTCATATTTTTCTCTTCTTGTTCTCACACACTATTGTCTACATTTCTTTTTCATTTCTCCTTTCGCAGGTCTGCTGGAAGAAATTTCTTAAGAAATAAGCAGTACCTTTGTACTAGTATTATAATTATGTCGTATCTCTCTGTATTTTACTGTGTGTACATAAATAATAAAATAAATAAATAAATAAATTGACAGACAGACGGAAATTGCGAAACTATAAGGGTTCCTTATTGACTACGGAACCCTAAAATTACAGCCAAATCAAAGTATAGTCTACGTCACAATTGCTTTATCAACCAACGTCATAAAACAACAAGGATATGGATCTTTGGCGCTCGAATGACGTCGAGTTTTTTGACGTTTTGTGAAATATCTTGAAAAATCAAGATGACGGCGATAGTTCCGATTTTAGTCACGCGCCAGAAGAACTTCGTAGCGCTATATTTGTATACTAGCTTTTGCCCGCGATTTCGCCGCGTGGATGTCGGAAAATATCCCACGGACACGCACTACCGGGATTAAAAGTAGTAAATCCACAAAAAAAAAAATGTGTAGGTAGGTAATAGACTAAGCGTAGGGACGTTCGCACACGCCGCGGCATTTTTCTTACTTTAGCATTTTTATATCAATCGTAACTTCTAAACGAAAGGTCCGATTCGAATAATTTAAAGAGGAATTTACATACACAACCTTGATTATGAAGTTATACTATTTAGTTGGATAAGTATTAATATCATGATACGAATGTCATCGTCTTTCGATTCTACCCGTGATTGATTAATTTGAACAAAAAACTGTAATTGTGACTTAAGTATAATAGTTAGACATACAGCCTCCTGGACTTTTTTGTGGGTAATATGAATAATGATAAGTAATATAAACATGTAGTACATTATTTTATTTATCATCAATAGTTTACACAGCGCACGTCAAAGAATGACTTTCATAGGAAAATTTTTGATCTCTATTTTTTTTTAAATAAAATACTGCCCTTATTACGCGCTGATAATGTAGCTTTCTATTGGTGAAATCATTTTTAATCGGTCAAGTATTTTATTAGTTTATCCATTACAAACAAAAAATCTAATCTTTTCTCTTTTTAATATTATATTATAATTATTATTTATAGATGGATATGTCCATTGGATATGACAGTTAGAAAGTATCAACCGTAGTGAAGTTTTAATTTACTGGGAATCCTTGTCAAGAGTAACGGGAATAACGAGGTCGATTATACAGAGTGTCTAGAATGTGTTTGATCAGACGTCGAGTTTATTATTTTACATTCGAAACGTCTTAAAACATTTACTATGACCTGCTATTTTACCAATAACCCTGTTTACATAATTATAGCAACCAAAATTTTTATTTTATTTTATTTATTTATTTGTTTCAACAACAATTATATACACTGGTCTATGTAATTGAAAAAGAAGCTACAAATCAGAATAAAATGTAACAATCACTTATAGGTAAACTCTGCATGCACAAAAAACATTGTTGTAACTTACAAATAAATATATAGAAATAAAAGACTACATTAGATATAATGTATTATATTTATAAATATATGTTTATAATGTTGTCTCTTAATTAGTAATTGAATTAAAAGCTGTCTGTCTTTGATATGTTATTCACACGAGTTACAATTAAGACTATTCAGCATTTCGGTTTGTATTTACTGATAAGCATTTTTCCACGCTTTAATTAGAATAAACACAGAAACTTAAATGTTACTTACTGAGCATTATTTTCCTTACCAAGCAGTCTTAATTATTCGCTGAATTGGAAATTAGTAGAGCACAATAATAAATTACACGTACCTACGTGTTTTCGGTTTTTGTATTAGAAACTATTTTTTTAATACTTTAGAAGCAGGAAAGCACACAAGAGGATTTGTTCCAGAACCCTCTGAACCCTCTGAGAGCTAAAATTCAAATAACAGCTCAACTAAATCCCAAACACTTTTTACAGGTCTTGGCAGCTTACTAGGGGGTCAAGATGGCAAAATAGATCCAGCTTTAGTAGGATCCATGATATCCATGTTTGCCCAACAGATGGGCACCACAGAGGCACCGAAACCAGCCCGAAAGAAACGAGAGAACACAGAAGGAGAACTAAACCTGGAAAGCATGATGAGTCTTGCTTCTGGTCTACTTGGCAACAAGAATGTCGGAGGATTTATGCCCGTAATAATGAACGCTTTAAGCTCATTATCGGATACTGAAGCCCAGAAACGCGCAGATGAGCATAAAGACCACGCTTCGTTCCTTCCACCACTTTTAGAGAAGGCTCACTTGTATTGGGATATATTCATTAATTCTGAGCTAGGAAAGACCATTTGGGAGAAGTCGGGCTTAAAGAGGACTCTCAAAGCCTTTACTGGACCTGATGGTAAACTAAGTTTCCAACAGATGTTTAAGAACTTTGAAAACCATTCGTTCAGGAGACACTGGATCAAGGCAGCAGCCAAATACTTAACTGACATGGTGGTACATGTGGCAAAGCCTGAGGTTTACAGCAGGTAACTATAATAATCTACTTAATAAAAATCTTAAATTCATTCATTCATTCATACAATCACTGACAGACAACATACAGCCTAAACCGCTGCGTACAGAAGCATAAAATGTTGCACTAAGTAGAGTTCCTTAGCAAAAGTGAGCAATGTGGAAGAATTTGTGAAAATTCGCCCTTTTTTTGGGTGGTCAATCAATCAACTTCTCGCGGGAGGGCGCGTCATACTTACTTACTAAAACCCACCCGTGTCCCTTCAGTTGCCTGTTTCCTGTCAAATACACCCCCTAAAGTGGTTAAATGGGAAACGAAAGTTTATATGGCTGTTCATAATTTTTGCCAAGGGGTAATCCCAAAGATATAATTATGTCTAGATTGACAATCCAAGCTATGAACTCGTCGAAAAAAAAGTTGCGTCCAACAGTTGGCCCCAAAATGACGTGACGCGAGTGTAAAGGCTCGTACAGACTTGCGCGATATCGCGGGCCCGACAGGCACCGACAAAGAAATTGTGCTACTAGTGTCGCGTCACGCCTGCGATATCGCACTAGTCTGTACAAGCCTTAAAAACGTAGCCGTCATGCACACCAGCCTAGCAAAGTTGGCCTGTTTGTTATAAGTAGTTCTTTTGCAGCGCGACACTCTATCTAGACATATAAATAATCAAAGTGTAATCCCACCGGGCACATGGCCTGTACTTACCTACCTTAAATTCTTTATTGAAACAGCTAATAGGTTAGTTCAATATTTTTGCCGATCATGCTTTTACTCAGAGCGATTTCACTCTGACTCGAGCGAAACTTGGGAAAATTTAAATTGCTTTAAATAGTGCTGACATAGTTTTTAACTTTTGATACGACGAAGATGAAGGAGAAGATTTGTAGTTTAAAGTTCGTTTAATACTAAAAATAAGGGACATACATTTTCAGAGCAGGTTTTGGAAAAGTTAAGGCTACCAAAATGCAGATGGCAAAAAGGTTAATTTGACCCTCATGAAATTGTCTAACTTTTGGGATAGTAATTCGATTTAGAACTACGTTATCCCTTTGTCAGTATCAGTTAGTAATTATTCTGTCCATTAAATTGTATTGCACGTTCACTAAAAGCTATTTTCTATTGCGGAGCGCTAAATAGATTTTGATATGATAGGACACGTGTTTCGCGGCTATTAGACAATTGAAAACGTTTAAATTAATGTTGTCCAGAGTAACACGGAACTAAACTATTTCAATAAACTCCATTTGAAATAAAATTAGAATAAACTTTTTACAGTCCGTTCAACCGATTTTGACTTCTATTGCATAAGGATGGCATTAAAAGCAAAAACGTGGTTACAATACCAACTGTTTTTACAGCTGCCATTTGTGATGCCAACAACGCAATAGAAGTGAAAATCGGTTGAACGGGCTGTAAAAAAGGTTTATTGAAATATCTAATATTATTTAAAATGGAGTAGGTATAGCAATCAAATAATGTTGATAGCTAAAATCGTTTTGACTGACACGTGAGGGGGGAAGGGCTGTTTGAAAAAGCTAAGAGAATACACAAATTAAATTCATCTTCCACTATTGTTTTTTTATTTTTTATTAAGTTTATCCACTTCTTTTCACCGTGCTCCGTGTGGTGCCGGACGTAAAGAATAGCACCACCCCATTTCTTCCCGTGGGTGTCGTAAAAGGCGACTAAGGGACTTACTAGAGAATGGGCAGCAGCGTTCTCTATGCATTTTAACACCATACTGCGATCGCCAACCCGCCTGCCAAGCGTGGCGATTATGGCAAACACCCCCCTTTAGGGGGAGGCCTATGTCCAGCAGTGGACGTCTTTTGGCTGAAACGATGATGATGAGGACTTCATTTCAGGTACCTCGTCTCGGCCCAATACATCACAAACAGCTTCCTCGACACCCAGGGTCTCCCGAAGAGCACACACTTCGACGTGAAGAAACCTGAGCAGTCCATCACCACGCTACTCAACTATGTGCTCAAACGTTACCTGGATATGGACACAGATGTAGCTGAGTATGTGGCTCCGGCCGTCGAGTATGTTACGGTAAGGGTTTCTTGAAAGTAATAATGATTTAAGAGCTATTTACCACTGTCTCAACTGATGGTAAGCTATGATGCTATTTAGTCGGCAAAGGAGCATGCTTACCTAGAAGTACCTATTCACTTGAGACTTGAGGTGGATCAGCAGCTGTGGCCCGCGAAATTCAAAATTTCTTACGTTTTTTGCTATTTGCAGATCAGTGTCAGATTGTATCTTGATCTAAATATAATTCGGGACTCTAACAGATATGTATTTACAGAATTATAATCATTAGAATCATTGATGATAGCTCCAATTCTTTTCATTTTTCCTGCAAGTTGTCTATCACATTCTGTGGTTAAACGTATTAAGGCTCGTGAAAACTCGCGCGACATCGCGGGCGCGACAGGCACCGACAAAGAAATTGTGCTACTAGTGTCGCGTCGCGCCCGCGACATCGCAGTAGTCTGTATGAGCCTTCACTGGGCATTTAACGGTTACGAACTGTTATTTTTTTTTGTCTAATGTAAGTTTCCTTTTTCTTCCACAGCAAACCCTCAAAATGGCGGAAACCACAAGCAAAACCATGTCCACCCGAGGCGACTACAACGCCATAGCCGACCGTCTGACTGACACGCTGAACCTTGAGGTCATTGAACCAGTCCTGAGGGTCTACCGGGCGTACCAGCACTCGGTGAAGGCACCTCACTGCCAGGAGCATCTCATGTGTCTGGTTAACAGGCACCATGATCAGGATAAGAAGGGTGAGTTGGAACTCTTTTGACCACTGATTTTGTTTCGGTGCTTCTTCGCAGAGTTGTCGGAAAGGAAAACCGGCCTCATCTACTATAAATATTATTAGTGTTAGGTACTTAGTATTTTTTGATGGGGTATTTGAAAGTTATTGTATATATTATGTCAATTGTTTTTTTTTAAGAACTTCTGAAGATCAAATGAAAATTGATCGATGCGAAGTTAGTTTCCACCAACCTGCACTGGGCCCGCTCACAGAGAGGAAGCTTGTTTCCCAGCAGTGGGAAAATAATAAGCTGATTATGCTATGCTATGAAGGAAGTAAGCTTTACAGCAGGCTTAGCATGACGCTTTCAAATTCTACTCTACTGTAGAATAGAAATCGCTTGTCTACCCTTCGCAGTAGAAAACTGTCAACTGTCTACACGGGTCACGGACACGTCATTTTTGTCTACTCTGCCGTCGTCAAAACGCTTCTCTACGGTTCTCGTGCTAAGCCGCTAATGTTTCATTGGAAATA
Organism: Tiliacea citrago; assembly: GCA_963921375.1. Classification (NCBI taxonomy): domain Eukaryota; kingdom Metazoa; phylum Arthropoda; class Insecta; order Lepidoptera; family Noctuidae; genus Tiliacea; species Tiliacea citrago. The sequence goes on from OY992802.1 coordinate 3,728,204, forward strand.
GACACAAAATGAGTCCAGCGTCGGATTTACATACGGAAACTTTTTTATTCATGAAACACTTGCTGCATTTTTCTTACCTAAGTACGCGTTTTTGGTCTTGACTGTACCTTGGCTAATTACGAGTATTTGCTGTATCCATAAAAAGCAAAGATTAAAAATCCATGAATTTGAGCCCTGTTCCTACAGTATTATGCCGTGTACAATGTTGACATTATCACAACAATAAATCATCACACAATCTAGTAATAAAATAACAATACCAGCGAAAACATAAAATAACAAAAAAAAACATTATGATTAGGTATAAAGGAAATTGCGTGACCAATGTAAGTACATTCCACACCATAATCAGCCACATTCATCTTTGTTAATTATAGGCGCATTTCATAATTATATACCTATACATATATCCGTGTGGTGCCGGACGTAAAGAATAGCACCTCCCTATTTCTACTTACTTACTTACCCTATTTCTTCCCGTGGGTGTCGTAAAAGGCGACTATGGGACTTACTAGAGAATGGGCAGCAGCGTTCTCTATGCATTGTAACACCATACTGCGATCGCCAACCCGCCTGCCAAGCCCCCCCCCCCCCCCCCCCCCTTTGGGGAGGCTGAAATGATGATGATAATATACAGGGTGGAATTTTGTAATGCCACCTGGAGGGAAAGTACTCTTAATACTGCAGATAGAAAGTTTTACTCAAAGGAAACATTCCTTTATTTTTGAATAGAAAGCAAACTGCATTCAAAGATTTTCGAAAATTCTCTTCTCCCACACCCGGGAATCGAACCGGCTAAAATCTGAAAAAATTTTACCCTGTACTTTTATTGCATCGATCGTTAGGGTCAATTATAAGGATGAAATCTCTCTAACAAACATGATAAATTAAATGAAAGGAAAACCAGGAAATCTTAAATTAATTTAATTACTTACAAAAAATGGTAAACTAACTAATTAGTTGCTCGAAATGGGCTCCATTCTCTTGGATACACAAATTTATTCTTTTAACGAATTCATTTCTAGTACCCTTTAATAAAGTGTTGTGGTGAATATTATAAATCGTATTCTGAACTTCAACTCTCATCTCGTTGTCATTCGCATAAGATTTCATGTTAATTTGATTTTTTACATATCCCCACAAAAAAAAATCTAATGGGGTGAGATCTGGCGATCTCGCAGGCCATCTGATTGTGCCGTTTGTACCTACCAATCCAGGTATTAAAATGGTTATTAATGTAGGCAGTAGTGATTCTGCTGTTATGTGCTGGAGCACCATCTTGCTGTAGAATTATTTGGTTTCGCTCTTCCTCGGGGAAACCATTTAACTCGTTTCTTAAGAGATCCAGTATTTCAATATACTTGACAGTGTTTAAATGACCTTCGTACACGTGGACTAACACTACATTATTTCTCATAATTCCGCACCAAACGTTGAAAGAAAATCTTACTTGATTGTTAGTTTCATGAACACGAACAGGATTCACTCGAGACCAATAATGGTTATTGCGGCGATTGTACATGCCATTATTGCTGAAGTTGGTTTCGTCAGACCATACAATGTTACTCAAAAAATTAGGGTTTCGGTCAATTTCTCCAAGCATGTTTTCACAAAATTGTAACCGTCTGTCACGATCCCCAATATGCAATTTTTGCACCAACCGACCTTCACGATATATATTTATACTTATAATTTTTCAGCACTTTAAGTACGCGAGTGTGGGTTGTTCCTAATTCATCGGCAGCATCTCTTCTTGAAGCCTTTGGAAATGATTCAAAGTATGTTAAAACATCTAGTTCAAAATCGAAATAGTTTTGCTGAATAATTTGCCGTCTCTTCTTGAAATCACCCGTATTCTTTAAATTTTCTACCATTCTTTTCAATACGACCCGAGTTGGTGCCTGTCGGTCTTGATATCTCTCTCCATACCAGCTAGATTCAATTTCAGTTTTTGTTATTTAAAAAATAAGCTTCCATTAAATCAAACTGTTCTTGATAAGCCATTTTCACCGTGAGACAAAATGTGAAATGAGTTGTAAAAACAATCAAATGTGAATAACAACTATGACAATCAAATTTTCAAATTTTAATCTAACATTCGATATTTAAATTACCTCATACACGCAGCTACGAGTATGTCGCAAAGGAGTCTGCATTACAAAAGATGGATGTTAGTTAAAGAGCTTTAACTTGACTCATTGAATTTGTAACTTCAGATTTCCTGGTTTTCCTTTCATTTAATTTATCATGTTTGTTAGAGAGATTTCATCCTTATAATTGACCCTAACGATCGATGCAATAAAAGTACAGGGTATATTTTTTTCAGATTTTAGCCGGTTCGATTCCCGGGTGTGGGAGAAGAGAATTTTCGAAAATCTTTGAAAGCAGTTTGCTTTCTATTCAAAAATAAAGGAATGTTTCCTTTGAGTAAAATTTTCTATCTGCAGTATTAAGAGTACTTTCCCTCCAGGTGGCATTACAAAATTCCATCCTGTATATAGGTACCTGTACTTGTTTCTCTGTAAGTAATCTAAACCAATATTATAAAGAGAAAAATACTAAACCGATTTTAAACATTATTTCACCTATACAAAGCTACATTACAGCGAGTAACATGGGGCATTTTATTTTTAATTATAAAATACAAAATCATTTATACCCTAAGTCATCAATTCAGATAATTTTAGTAAACAAAGAAATGTCACTGTCAAAATGACAGGACAGTGCTGCAAAACAATTTATCATAAAAAAAATCTATCTTTTAATTACAGTTAATTAACTATCTATATGAGCTATGCAAACAAAATACCGTAGCCGAACAGTGTTTGTTCTGTGTCGGAGTCGCGGCTTATTATTATTATAATCAGCCCTTTTAAGACTTAGGGCTCCCAAAATCGCCGTTTTCATCCTACATGCTGGTTTGGCAGCACAGTCTCCTAACGACCAGTATTCGTTAGCAGGCCAATCCTTGTATGTCTGCTTGTAGACATTCATCACCATGAGTTTTTCAGTGGCACTCAGAGATTTTCGAGGCCGCTTTTTGACAGGCGACAAACTGTCGGTGGCGGCGGCCTTCGAGGGACCCGGCTGGGGCTCCATTTGTCAATTAACAAACAAAACTTAACAAAAACACAACAAAAACAAGGAAATATAACAACTAACAACAAAATGAAACACTTGACACGATGATAACAAAGCACAATTAACAAACACGCAGCGAAATAATATGATCGGAGAAAAGAAAACGAACGTATTGAAAAGACGCGAGTTTGCAAATTATGTCAAATGAAATTTGAGAATGTTGGGAACTCCTGTAGTGTTACCAGTATCATAATATTTTTTATACCACAAAATTTTCTTTTTTTGATAACTTTGTTTAAAACCGAAAACTTATAAAAATTAACACGGTATGATAATTGTTTAATTATTATTTCTAAAATCAGTACATAAAAGCCAATATAGCCTTGTTTTCCGCCATTTTATGTGAATTACCATTATGACGATATTTTTTTGATCTGTTATCACCTTTGTTTACATAAATTATCTGAATTGATGACTTAGGGTATAGAAAAAAATTGAGCCGTCACGGGACTCACGGGATGCCTGGCAGATGTGAAACATCGAAATTATTTACACACTCGCGTAGCGGGGGAACCGCGCACGCGGAGTGAGCGGTGAATCGCCACGCGGCATGCGTCGCGGCGCCAGCAATCGGTTTTATATACGCCTATAGATGTTTCACATCAAAAATTGCTATATAATAATGAAACCTAAAATATAAAAAAATTGCATATAAAAGTTATTATTTGGCGTGCGCTGCGAAAACTATTGTTGATACTTAAAATAATGCCTTTTTAGTTCAAATTATTATTCAATCAAAACAAGGGTTGAATCGAAAGATGGTGACATTCGTATCATGATATTATTAGGTAATCATAATCCAACTAAATAGTTTCATAATCAAGGTTGTTTGTGTACGTATATATTATTATGTGTAAATTCCTCTTTAAGTTATCCAAAATCGGAGCGTTCGTTTAGAAGTTACGACAGGTATAAAAATGCTAAAAGTAAAAAAAATGGTGGTGTGAGTGAACAGCCCTATGCACAATCTGTTAGTTAGATACCTAAACATTTTATTTTATTTTAGATTAACACATACGATTTACTACTTTTAATCACGGTGGTAAGTACATTCCTGTGGGATATTTTCAGATATCCACGCGGGCGAAGCCGCGGGAAAAAGCTAGTGAGAAATAAAATAATGAGTAATAGAGCAATGTTAATAATGTAGTTGGACGTGCTGACACGCTTGTTCGCGTTGGCATGATTCGGCACTTGCACGTGCGGCAAAATATCGATCATGCTGCCAGACTGTGCCGATACATGAGGTACCCGAACAAGTAAAGCGGGAGGAAACGCCCGGGTGTCACCACTGTGTGGATCGCCCGGAGGACACGGTGGAGCATACGGTGGAGGTCTGCCCAGCTTGGGCGGAGCACCGCCGTGTCCTCACGGAGGCGATCGGCGGCGGCGATCTCTCGCGTCCGGGCCTGGTTCAGGCCATGGTTCGGAGCGAGAGTGCATGGGAGGCCGTCACCTACTTCTGCGAAGCAGTAATGCTCGCGAAGGAGGAGGCGGAACGCGTGAGGGAGCGGCAGGGTTCGCGCCCTCACGCCCCTAGTCACCGCAGGAGACGCCCTAGGCGTCGGGAGTCGCAAGCCGATTTCCGGCCACCGTAGGCGGCCTGCGGACGGTGAGCGATGGGTAGCTCGCCGTCCGATAAAGACCAGGCCCAGGTCGACGGCGCGTTGTGTTCCACGCGCGCCTTAAAGATACGTCAGCACGAATTGACGGGGTCCATTAGGGCCAATGCCTGCCAGGGTTGCGAGTTAGTCCGAAAGGGATTTCGTGGCCCTGGCACACAGGCAAATGAAGGAACACGGGTGGGTTTTAGTCAGTAAAAGTCTGACACACCCTTCCGCTCCGCCCAGAGCGGGAGAAGTTATTTGATAATTACCCACACAAAAAAAAAAAAAAAACCGAACAAGTGTGTAGCACGTCGATGATTTTAAAAAGTTACTTCTGGACCCAAGGCGAATAGCAAAAGACATCGGAGTGAAACGGAATGAACGATGAAGGTAAACAGCGTGAGGAAACCGGCATGTCCTGGAACTAAAAATTCGAAGACATGTGACATCTACCAACCCGCACTGGGCCCGCGTGAGGGATTACGGCCTAAACCCTGTTACAGAGAGGAGGACTGTGTCCCAGCAGCAGAAAAGTTAAACGCTTATTATGTATGTTATTTATCGGAATAAAGAACAAAATCGAACGCCAAACAAAATGTTACATAAGATGTACCTAGTTAATTTGATTGTAAATTTTAATTATGAATTAATCTCATAATTACGTATAATTTACCTATTTCAGGTCTGCCAGGCTTCAAGGCTGGTCTCACGAAGCTCAGCAGCCTAGCAGCGTCCGCGGCACTCAGCTTCCAGAATGGAAAAGGATTCTTCGACTTGTACAACGCTATCCAGAATGACGTCAATTGTGAAGTAAGTATCTAATGCATATATCCTGATTATCTTGGTACCCTGGCCTGAAAATGTCAGCTGAAAAACGTCTACTGCTGGACATAGACGACCCCCAAGCGTCGCCACATCGACCGGACCTGTGCTTCTCGCATCTAGTGCATTTCCGCAATCTTCACCGAGTCATCAGCCGGTCAGCATTGTAGCGGCTAGTCTATCCATCATAAAACATTAAGTAGGAGTCTCATTTACCTACTACGAAATGTTTGGGAAAAGTTTTTTGCGATTTCTGACTTTACCAGACCTCAGTTGGTCCGAAAGTTTTTTAATCTATATAAGAAACAGGATCGATTGGCATCAAAAAAGTTTTCGTAAAAATTGCCCACTTTTTTGCTTATTGTATTTTTTTTCAAAATCTGTGAATGTGGAGTAAAATGTCTCAAAATAATAAGGACAGTCTCCTAAGACCGTTCTCCTGTAACTACAGTGGTTCAGATACGGCGTTAGTGCCCCATCTGAAAATCCAGTCTGTATCTAATAAATGTATAATAATTTTTTTTTCAATATGTTGTAACAAACAGACAGACAGTTTTGGACCATTGGGATCGTCTTAAGTGCAAGTGCAGACACTTGGGTAAATAAATGTGACATGGTCTGTTTGCAAAGAATTGCCAAACTTAAGTAGCAATGCACATACCTCGCAGAATGGACGGCCAATGGGGCCGAAAGGTTCTGGAGTGGCGATCGCGTAACGGAAGACGGTTGAGCTACCTACCCTTACTGCCCGTCTCGAAAATCCATCCTGTAAACCAAAATATATACAGTTTGATAATTAACGAAAGGCATCCCCGTTAACCCGCAACCGTAGCGTCCATACATGCAACCGTAGCGTCCATACATGCAACCGTAGCGTCCATACATGCAACCGTAGCGTCCATACATGCAACCGTAGCGTCCATACATGCAACCGTAGCGTCCATACATGCAAAAAAAATATTACCTCATAATTTTATTTAAAAAATAAGGGTAATATAAAATATAATTGATATGTAAAAGAAACACTCTGTACACGCGAACTAGTCTTTAAAAAAAAATATAATAGTTAAGTCAATTTATTTTTACGGACGCTATTGCGGGTTAACGGGAACGCCTTTCGTTAATTAACATACCTACTGTATAACCATAAACCACTGAACTGATCGTAATGAAATTTGACAAAAGGGTAGCCTGGAACCTGGGGAATGATATGGCTATTTTGCATCCAAAATATATAAGATGAAATGTGTAATCGCAGGCATCATGTAGTACGCTGTTATTGTAGTGAAGAAGGTCACTTTTACGGGGCGATTAGTGATCTTCGACGCATTCAGGATGAAAACGTAGTCGAGTGACACACGGCACCAGGGCAGCCTTGATTGGTCACATACCGCCATGCAACAAAAGGATTTCGGGTGAAACGATTTTATTGCCCTCGGGACGTGCGGACGAGCGGACGAGTTACTTAAGCTATTTGACCCAAAATAGAACTAAAAAAAATTAAAGACCAAATATCTTTAGATAATCCTTTTTTTTTCGTTTTATTTTTTGTTTTGAAAGATAATCTTATTCTATCATCAATAATTAAATAATTTTCTAAAAATCGTACCTTTGCCACTCAAAAGTCCCAACTTAACATTTATAAATTTTTTTCAGGCGGCCTACCCAGCTGACTGCTCGGCGTTCCATGAACACGAAATGAAAGTAACTACAGAAGTATACCACAATGAATTATAAGTCTTAAACAGACAAACTAAAATGTTGTAATGCCGTCTGTATAATTGACCTTAAACTTTGTACTGTAAATGATATCGTTTAGAATTATGAATGGGTCACTTTTTGAATTTTATGCAGGAGTTTATGAAATTGTTTGTTCTTTTTCCTTTTAATACTTTTATTTTTATTTAGACTTATCTTTACTTACTGGCATCGCAATGCATTGTTTTTCAAACCTGTACCTTTTTTCACTAAATTGTCTTCTAGTGACCATAAATGATTAAATTATTCGTTCACTAATCATCAGCATTTGCTAAGGTATAGATATTTGTTCATCATCATCTATGTTTCATTATTCCTAACAGAAACAAATTTCACAAGCTACTCACGCCATTTCACACCAATTTAAATAATCATCATTTAATCAATGTGTTCACTCATCATTTAATCACTATTTAAGAATGTTCACTCATGCTCATCTTTTAATCACTTTTCATTAAAATATTCATTAGTCATTACAGCCGGCAAATGGATGGACCAAAAAATCATTCATCGCTCATCAATCATTCATTAAAAAGTTAACTTAACCATGAGAGCACAAGATTCACTATCATTAAAATCATTGTTCATCAATTTGATCACAAATTCATTCGCTAGTTTGACCACAAATTCATTCAATAATTTTATCACTATTCATTCACTCCATGCTATTTGCTTTTACAGACAAAATGTACCCTGTTTGTGCTTTCATTTATTATTATTGTAAAATAATATTTTAATAATGTTACTTAATTATTTTAATAATATGTCGTGATACAGTGCTTTTATTAAAACTATGTATTTAACTATTATTTTAAGATGTCGTAAAATAGTCTTCATGGAGAGATTTCTGTCTCAGTTTAGACTAACTTTTCACAAAAATATTTTGTGTTTTTTCGGAATTTATTTAATTGGTGTAGTGAAAATGAAATAAGTACCTACTTATTCCATTTTTATGAGGAAATGCAAATATTAAAATAACTACCTAAAGTATTTTTTGTCGTTTTTTTATTTTAATAAATACAATGAATGAATCATTTAAAATGGAATATGAAAAGATGTACTTATGTAAACATAGTATTGTTAGTTACTATAAAAGTTGAAATTAAGTAAAATAATTTTAGTTTTTTGCTGGACACTTTGGTGCTAAACTTACGTTGCATTTGATACCCTCTGCCTACCTTAAATCATAGGGTTTTCAGAGGAATCTAGATAGACAATAAATATAATATATTAAAATCTCGAATCTATATTATTTTTTTTATTTTATTTAAGTAATAAACTATATTTTAAATGTTTTGTTTCTAAATATTACCTACCTATTGTTACTTTTAGATTCATTTCTCAAGGTTTCCGTATCGCTTACAATTTAAAATGTAAATACATTCCACATTGATGTAAGATAATCAAATAAAACATTAGACTGAAAACTCGTATTATTTATTTAAATGGAAGGTATAAATGCAAATTACAATCATATAAAAACTAAAATTACAAACAGTGAGACATTAATTTAAAAAGAAATCACATTGGTGCTAGTTTTAGTATATATTTCAGTATATTAAAAGTCACATAATTCAATTCAACTCATATTTTGTTACGTTAAAATCAATTCACACTAGCCGGTATAACTTTAGAAGAATTTTAGCAACAAGTTTATTCACATGTTGAACTAATTTATTCCCTATATATTAACCATTGAACCTCATTATTTATTATAACACAATGATAAGCATTCATGTAAGATATTATACCATTTAAAAGAACTTTTAAAACTTTTGATGCTGACTGTACACCTTTTTTCTCACAAAATTAAGAAGTAACGACAGGCCAGTGTGATTTAATTATTGTTTATATAAACCATTATCAGCACCTAAATATATCGCAAAAAAAAATACTAAAAAACACTTACATGTAATCATTTCAGGAAATAAAGGTAATGGCAGCACTATAAATAATGACTACTAGCTAATTAAAATTAAAACGAAGTTATCTTAAGACAATTTCATTAATAATGTACCTATATTTTTCAAATTATCTTTATATTATAATGACACAATAATCATCTTTAATAATTAGTTTACAAGATTATTAATTAAGATTAAGAAAACGAGAGAAGTTTCTGTGGCATTTTTAGGCTGTCAGAAAACATTATGTACCTAGTTTTAAAAGAATTGTATAAGAACAACCAATGCCACAAAAATATCAACGCATTTTTTATTTTTTTTATCAGAAGTTGAAGTGCAAAATTAGCTTGGTCCAATAACCGTACCTATACGTATATTTTATTTCATTCTTAAAAATAAACCATAAATATTGATCTAAATAATATTAAATGGAATTTTATTAAGGAATTGGAATTATTTTTGATGCTGGCTGTTTTGTTTATGCTGTTACTGCTTCCAAAAATAGATATCATCGAGATACTTATTTTCTTTCCTTTTTTTTACCCGACTGCCAAGGAAGGGTTATGTTTTTCTATAAATTAATTGTCAACTCACTGTCAAGGGTTGAACAGGTAAAATACATTCTAACTAAAATCTATCATAACTTTGGACGGATTTCTTTAGACTAGAATAACTTGTAATAAATAATATCAATATTCTTGATCTGTAGTGATTGTCAACATTATTATTATTATTTAAAGATAATGATAGAACTTCTAATAATGTTAAGCATAAAGAATTATTATTTCATAGTATAGTTATTTCTTAGTTGGGATATTTTTGCAGACCCATTCCATGCCCTCCTGTAAGGAGAAAAAGACAAATACCTTAAAATACCATCTAAAGTCTATTCAAACACTATTACGTCCATAACCATATAAAGTCATAAAAATGTTGGAAGTTGTAGTGAAAACTGACCCTTTACTTGTGGGTTTTAAAGTGGTTTTTCCAAAACCACATCTTAAATCACATGTTGGGAAACTACGAGTATAACACCATCTCTTGAAATGACAGTGCAAGGAACAGTCATAGAAAAATTATGACATTGTATTAACTTATACGTAAACTTTCTTCAAAATGATGCTTTCTTGAAAAGTGATTGGTGATGTTATATTTTGTAATTGTTATTTGTAAATGAACCAACCTTGACTCCAGTGCCGTCAGTAGCAACACACGCTTGTATCTGCCAAGTGCGGTCTCTGATCAGATGCAGGCCCAGATGCTGTGCTATCTCACTGGCTGGCAGCGCTGTTAAGAAGATTAAATACTTTTTAAGCTAATATTCAATGATTATTATCATCACTCTTTAAATAATATGTATATTTGAATAGCTAACAAGAAACATACATGTAGATAATGTGTGTTGGGGGTACAGTCAACAGCAAAAGTAAGTTCAGTTTTAAAATGATTAAACTGTTATAATTTTAAAACGATTAAAAAACAGATATTAAATTCTTATTTTCACAGTTTTTTTTTGTTTTTATAATTTAAGGAAAGGGTACTAGTAGAGGCCCGTGCGCTAGTGTGCCCAGCAATGGGACAGTACAGGCTTATAAAAAAATAAGATTGAAATATGCTGTAGACTAAGGGTTACAAGTTAAATAAAAGGTCATAATATTATTCACCTGTAGCCAAGTCTTGTTTATTGGCATACACCAGTAAGGCAACTCCACGTAACTTCTCATCTTCCAGTAGTTCAGCTAACTCCTGACCTGTTTCCTCTAGTCTTTGATGATCAGAGCAATCAACTACGTAGATCTAGAAATGTATGGTCAGCATGTTAATAATATAATAATAATCAACTATTATTTAGTCATATATCATTGTTAGGAAAAACTTGAGAGCTTTCAGAAGGATGACATACGAAAACCAGAGCTATTGAAATTAATTAAATGTGGGTCATAGTCATTATTAGCCACACATGAGTCCCGCCCCACTGACCCTCAACCTATGTAGTTTTTGAAGGTTATAAGTACATAAGTTCTAATAAGACATGTACTTATTAAGTATTTTTACCAAAAGCACAGAAAAATGTTAATTTATTTATTTATTTATGTAGATACCAACCAAAATATCAGTATTTTCGAAATAATTTCGCCAGTACGGTCTTATCTTCCTCTGCCCGCCGATATCCCAGACGTTTAACTTAAAGCCATTTGATAAAACAGATTTTATATTGAACCCTGCAGTAGGGGTAACATGGTTCACATCTTCTGATGCCAGCTGTTTTAGGAGAGTTGTTTTACCAGCATTGTCTAGCCCAAGAAGCAGCAGACGCAACTCTTTATCAGGATTGGACCTCAGCTTTTTCAAAATTTTCAGTAGGCCCTAGAAATTGTAACACGAATCAGCACAACAATAAACTTATTTTACTACAAGAATTTGGGTTATTTTGGTCAAAATACCATCATAGAGATAATCTTTGGAAGGCTGAACACGTACAACTTTAGTTATTATTAGTAAAAAACAATGCTTTTCATTATATTTAAACAATTTCTTCGCAATTTGCGTGAATTGATTGAAGGAATTTTGTTGACATGTAGCTGTTTCCATGGTAACGCGAGGAGAACGACGTTCCGTTCTCAAGATAAAATGTTTCTTTGGGGGAATGCTAAGGATTGTACGTTTACAGACCCTGATTGTTTTTCAATTCAAAATAGAAACCAAATAAAAATAGTTTGTGAATTATGAATATGATAAAATGATGAAATATTGTACATACTATTATGAAACTCACAGAATACAAATATTAGGTTGGGGAAAAAGTCTTTTCGCATTATAGTATGTATGAACTTGTAATAAAATCTGTTTGGCTATACTTTTTTATCTGGCTGGTTTTGGTATCATTGAAAGTATAAATTTTAAGGAACATAATTCCAAATTCAAATTAGGAAAATGTGTAATTTTCATTTGTTTTTCGTACAGTCAAGATGAGTGAATCTAATGAAGAAATTCGACATTTTAAAATTTTACTAAAAAAAAGGTAAAAATGCAACGCAAGCCGCGAAAAAAAATTGCGATGTTTATGGACCTAGTGCAGTGTCTGTGAGAGTAGCATTAAGCGTTTTCAATCCGGAAATTTTAATGTCAAAGATGCACGTCGTCGCTCTGGTCGCCCTATTACGGATAAAATGAATGCCATTTTTGAAAAAGTGGAGCAAGATAGATATCAGTAGTTACGACGTAGCTGAAGAACTGGGAATTGACCACAAAACAGTTTTGGCACATTTGAAAAAAACTGGGTACACAAAAAAGCTCGATATTTGGGTACCTCACGAGCTCACTGAAAGAAACCTAATGAACCGTGTACTCATTTGTGATTCTTTATTACGACGCACAGTGGGCCCATACTGAAAATTAGTGGACTTAGGCAACAAAGTTCCTATATCGATGCGATTTTTTTTTTATATGACGTGTTATATTATTCCTGACAACTTTTATTCTTATAAAATTTATTCTAAAGTTGATAGTTTGTCTTGAAAAAAATTAATTAGATTTTTTTGTATGGAGCGAATCACGTTTAATTTTTTTTCTTCAATTGTACTAATATGTTGAGTGTGTGGCGTGAGTATATATGATAGCTAGGGTCATTCTCTATCCATGAAGCCACACACTCAACATATTAGTACAATTGAAGAAAAAAAATTAAACGTGATTCGCTCCATAAAAAAAAATCTAATTAATTTTTTTCAAGACAAACTATCAACTTTAGAAGAAATTTTATAAGAATAAAAGTGGTCAGGAATAATATAACACGTCATATAAAAAAAAATCGCATCCATATAGGAACTTTGTTGCCTAAGTCCACTAATTTTCAGTATGGGCCCACTGTGCGACGTAATGAAACCGAACCATTTTTGAGATGTCAAAAAGTTATCGAACAAAATGGTACCTCCATTTTGTTCGATAACTTTTTGACATCTTATAGGTAGGGACATGATCCCATTGCTATAGAAATTTTGGGACTTCTGATCAAAATACCGCGACAAGTGGTTTTGGCAGTCCTCTCGTGATGTTAACCTGACACTGCCTAAAGAATTCTGAAGAGACCGAAACAGGTGGAAATCTGAAGGTGCAAGGTCAGGACTATACGGTGGATGCATTAACACCTCCCAGCCAAACTCTCTTAATTTTTGCTGAGTGGCTAAAGATGTGTGAGGTCTAGCGTTATCATGATGAAAAACCACACCCCTTCTGTTGATTAATTTCGGCCGCTTTCTCTCAACTTCTCATCAGTTGTTCGCAGTAGAGTTCAGAATCGATGGTCCTGTCTGGTGGTAACAACTCATAATGAATAATGCCCTTCCAATCCCACCACACACACAGCATCACCTTGTTGCGAGTTAACCCGGGTTTCGCCACAGTCTGTGAAGCCTGACCGGCCTTTGACCACGACCTTTTTCGCACGTTTTGGTCGTACGTGATCCAATTTTCATCACCAGTTATCAGCTTCTTCAAAAATGGTTCGGTTTCATTACGTCGCACAGTGGGCCCATACTGAAAATTAGTGGACTTAGGCAACAAAGTTCCTATATGGATGCGATTTTTTTTTATATGACGTGTTATATTATTCCTGACCACTTTTATTCTTATAAAATTTCTTCTAAAGTTGATAGTTTGTCTTGAAAAAAATTAATTAGATTTTTTTTTATGGAGCGAATCACTTTTAATTTTTTTTCTTCAATTGTACTAATATGTTGAGTGTGTGGCTTCATGGATAGAGAATGACCCTAGCTATCATATATACTCACGCCACACACTCAACATATTAGTACAATTGAAGAAAAAAAATTAAACGTGATTCGCTCCATACAAAAAAATCTAATTAATTTTTTTCAAGACAAACTATCAACTTTAGAATAAATTTTATAAGAATAAAAGTTGACATACTTTAGTTAAATGTAAATAAACTATATTAAAAAATGCGAAGAAACTTTTTCCCCAACCTATTATACTCGCAGAATAAGAGAGAACCTGTAATGTAATGAAACAAAATGATCGTCTAGAAATGTGTTCATATACAATGTTCATTAAAAGTAAATTAATTTTACATAAAATTTTCATTGTGTTAATTATTTAAAAAATTTAAATAATTTTCTGATGAAATGACCCTCAAGCGGCGCAAATACAGTAATCTTATGGGTAACTCCAGTTTTGAGCCGTTTGGGGTCGAAACGCTCGGGTCATGGGGCCCGAGTGCGCGTCTCCTTTTTAAGGAAATTTCTCGCCGACTGATCGACACTTCACGTGATCAGAGGGCTGGCTCGTTCTTTGCCCAAAGAATTAGCATTGCCATTCAATGTGGTAATGCTGCCAGTCTTCTGGGCACGTTTCCGGATGACAGCGATGCGGACGAGTACTTCGACGCTTAATGTTTTTTTTTTTTTATGTTGTTTTTTTTTTGTAGTTATTACAAATTACACAACTAATTATTTACACTAACTAGGTACCTAGTTAGTGTAAATAATTAGTTGTGTAATTTAATAAAAATAAATTCATTAATATATTGAGCACAACATAAAAAAAAAAAAAAATCTTCGATGATTTATTACTAGAAAACTCTTTCGAAACATTTGCATAGTTTCGTTTATTTTATCCGAAAGATTTATATATCCAGATAAACCTATGACCTCCTAAAAGTGTGAAATAGGTTTATGGAGGTCAGTGAGTTATACTAATGAATAAATCTAAAATAAACCTATAGCAATTTCTAAACGTAAAATCGGTTGTCAATTTCACGTTTGCCTGTTGTGGTGTGTGCACGTGTTTACGGCTTACAAAATTAACACAAATTACTTTTAGTTTACCAAAATGGGTAAAGTAAAACAGGAGCCTGTCGAACAAGAAGATCAGGGAGATGTCAGCATTAAATCGGAGCCACAAAGTTACGACAATAAAGTTGAACATTGCAGTGTGATTGCAAAGCCCATGGCGCCGAAGAAACTTAGCAAAAAGATTTATAAACTCATCAAAAAGTCTACTTCTCACAAAAACTTCATTAGGAACGGACTGAAGATCGTACAGAAACAATTGCGGCTTGGTGAAAAAGGGTAAATAAACATGTTACTTTGAAATTTTGAGGTTATGTAAATACGCATCGTATTGTACCGCTTGCGTAGATTATTAAACAAAGCATGACAATCCTGACCTAATTTGAATTACTTACTATGAATTTATAATATTTAAGTCACTATTTCAGTTTAAACTGCAACATTCTTATTAACAATGTGGTGATTATTAGGGTTCCGTACCTCAAAAGGAAAAAACGGAAATAGTATCACTTCGTTGTCCGTCCGTCCGAAAAACGTTAATTTGTAGTTTTATCTTCACATAAAAAATTATTCAACTCTTTTACTCTCTTACCTTTCCAGGCTCGTCTTCTTCGCTGGAGACATATCACCAATCGAGATCATGTGCCACTTACCTGCAGTTTGCGAAGAGAAAGACATCCCGTACTGCTACACGCCAAGTCGCAAAGATATTGGTGCAGCCATGGGCACCATGAGAGGATGCGTTATGGTGCTGGTCAAAGAACATGACGATTATAAGGACTTGTATGATGAGGTCAGGGGAGAAATAAAGCTACTTGGACATCCAATTTAGGTTAGGAATTATAGATTGGTGTTTTGTAGTTGTTAAACTTGATTCTTTGTTGATATTGAAATTTTCCTTTATTTTTTTCTGTTTTTGACAATATTGACTGAAGGCAGTTGCATTATTTGTGTGACCTGACCCAATTAATTAATGAAACCATCTGATTTGTATGTCAAGAATGTTAATGTCAGAAGTTCTCTACCTCAATGATGTATTAATAAGATCTGGCAAAGTAAACAAATACCTATTGGTTCTTGTGCCTTTGATTAAACTTAAATAGTCAGTTAAAAACATGCTTCATTAAAATAATAACTACAAAATATCCTAATAAGCTACCGCTGGCTTACCAAGTACTATTTTGTCAAGACATAAGTCACTGATTTCTATAAAACCTGTGAAAAATGTTGTACTCCATAGCACATGCTAGGCTGCTGAACTGATTGATACAATTTATTTGATTTTGAACATTTTAATTGTATCAATTAGGTTTATTTACTTTTAAGTGTAGGATAAGTACAAAATATTGGTGTTCAAGAAACATTATTGTGGGACAAAGTTCTTGTGCACCAAGATTTTTTTTAAATATAGACAAATTATTACCTAATTTTTTTGTTTTATTTTACACTATCTGCAAATAAATCCCTCCGGTCATCTTTACTAATCTATTATCTACTCTCATGGCCAAATTCAGTCTTAAATATTTTTGTTAATTATTATTAATCATTTAATTCAAGCAACCAAGACTCAGTGTTGGAAACAAAATTAAAGTTAAGAAACAATTTCGATATTATGGTGTGCGTACGCGCAGCGGAATGTTGTTGAATTTAAAGATTTTAATTATGCAGATATTTAGTGTATGACGTCGTATAATTGTGTATGGTAAAAAAAAAAATGTGCACGCAACCATTGTGGAGAAATTCACCAAAAACTGATTCCGCTGGGCGAACGTTGTCCTGGCGGAACTTTTTTTAATCCATAGACTTTAGAAGAAAAGAGATGTGTCCAAAAATTAGTGTGTATTTGTGTGTAATTGTGTATGTATGAATAAAACTAGTGCATGCATAAACTTCGGAGAAATTCAAGTTTCCGCTACGCGAACGTTTGGCCATTAGCTAGTTTTCTTATAAAGCGCTTACATAGAGAACTGTAGATTTTTACATACGTTGTTTTGAATTTGTTTATATTTGTTTAAAAAACAGATTTAGAAAAAATCGTAGGGCTTAAAAGATAAAAATATAAACGTAAAATACGCTTATTAGGTCTTAGTTCTTAAAGTATGCACTTTGGGGTCTAGATTTTCACGTTTATACAAACCTTGTAAGTGTCTGCAACATGTTGCCAAGTATCAATGATGTTCCGTTAGTAAGTAAAGAGTTATAGGACAAATTTACCATGAACAGATCACTGTTTACAAAGCAGTCAAATATCACGACGTTCTGAAGGAATTGCATGGTAATATGTATGTCAATAATTAGTGTATTCATTCAACTATTCTTATGCAAAATTTCATGTCATTAAATTCAGTAATTAAAGAAAAACAATTATAATACTGACGAAGCATCGAAAACCTACATAACCCGACCAAGTTCGGATGGCTACAAAAAAGCGGCCTAACGGACTATATTGGAAGGTTAAGAACGTTTCTTAGATATATGGCACGGCCGCTTTTTTGTAGCCATCCGAACTTGGTCGGGTTATGTAGGTTTTCGATGCTTCGTCAGTATTATAATTGTTTTTCTTTAATTACTGAATTTAATGACATGAAATTTTGCATAAGAATAGTTGAATGAATACACTAATTATTGACATACATATTACCATGCAATTCCTTCAGAACGTCGTGATATTTGACTGCTTTGTAAACAGTGATCTGTTCATGGTAAATTTGTCCTATAACTCTTTAGTTACTAACGGAACATCATTGATACTTGGCAACATGTTGCAGACACTTACAAGGTTTGTATAAACGTGAAAATCTAGACCCCAAAGTGCATACTTTAAGAACTAAGACCTAATAAGCGTATTTTACGTTAATATTTTTATCTTTTAAGCCCTACGATTTTTTCTAAATCTGTTTTTTAAACAAATATAAACAAATTCAAAACAACGTATGTAAAAATCTACAGTTCTCTATGTAAGCGCTTTATATGAAAACTAGCTAATGGCCAAACGTTCGCGTAGCGGAAACTTGAATTTCTCCGAAGTTTATGCATGCACTAGTTTTATTCATACATACACAATTACACACTAATTTTTGGACACATCTCTTTTCTTCTAAAGTCTATGGATTAAAAAAAGTTCCGCCAGGACAACGTTCGCCCAGCGGAATCAGTTTTTGGTGAATTTCTCCACAATGGTTGCGTGCACAATTTTTTTTTTACCATACACAATTATACGACGTCATACACTAAATATCTGCATAATTAAAATCTTTAAATTCAACAACATTCCGCTGCGCGTACGCACACGATATTATGATCAACAGCCTAAGATATTTTTTAAACACCTAACTTTCTGATATGGGAAGTAACTGTCGTTAATTTTACAGGGTAAACGAAAGACACTGGATTCTTGCAAAACATGGTTAATAGAATAAATAAAACAACAGTATTTAGTTACACATACATTTAATACACTTATTAAAATCTATGGGTACGTAAAAAATGGCAGATTGTCATTATTACTGACAGTGAAGATTGGCAAAATACAATTAATATTAATTACTCCCTAGGATCACTAGAATATCTAAGCTAGAAGTCTAGATTGGCTTCAAGGAGCAGATTTCAGTAAACTTACAAGTCACAATAGGGAGCAGTGGGGTCATGGCGTTATTTACGTTGCGGAGCAGGTTACTATCAGGGATATTACTAAGCCATTGCTTCATAGCAATGGCTTAGTAATATCCCTGATAATGTCTACGCAATTAAGGCGCAGCAGACTTAAATGAAAGAATACTAAAACATTTATCCGGTCAAAATTCAATTGAAATGCTGATCTATCATAACATTTTGTCTATTCTTCTTTAATTTCGATTCAGTCATAATTTGATGGTTTAACAGTTATAGGCTAGAGGAGAGAGAGGAGGGATGGGGGGGGGAGGGATTCTATGAGTAATGACTTTTTATTGCCATCATGTTTCCAGTGCGTACATGACCGATGCATTATCACTCTAGGGAACTGAAATTATGATGGCGTTAATACTTCATATTACTGACCAAGAACTGTATTTCAATTGCTAGAAATAATGTTTTAGTAGTAACAGCGAAACTGTAGGTAATGCAATACAATCTCTATGTGCAGTAAAGTCTACTGAAATCGAATCCTAAATAGTAACTAGTAATTGAAGCAGTATTAAATTTCATAGATTAACCCTGCTTTTGAATTAGTGCCCAGTAATGTATATGATCATAGTAGATATTCATTAAAATACTACACTTGCTTGCAAAAAACTGGACCACAAAAAATAAGAATAGAATAATATTTATGGTGCTACACATATTCGATTCAATAAATACTCCCCATTTATTGAACAACAAAGGCGACCCGAAGCAATACTACACAAGTACACATTCATTTTCTTTCCGTTCGTGCCAATCCGCCAACTTCGGCATCTCGATATATTCGATATTCGATTTTGCCGCCAGGCTGTGCCAGATCATGCCGGTCCGAACATGTGTGTAGCTCTTCTGGCAGTCAGTGACAAAAATTCTATGGCTACTTTTTCGATCGACGAATTTAGTAATACAGATTGGCTTTGATCGTCAGGCAGTGCCCCTCGCAACGATCGTTTTTCAAAGTCGTCTTCCCCAGTTGATAGGGTTCTGTACCCAAAGGGTACCCCAACGGGACCCTATTACTAAGGCTCCGCTGTCTGTCAGTCTGTCGCAAGGCTGCATCTTTTGAACCGTAATAGGTTAACACTTGAAATTTACCCAGAGTGTGTACAAATATGAGCGCTACAACAAAGAATAAAATAAACTTAAAAATTAAAGGGAGGCCCCATACAGGTTATCTATTTTATCGGCGTCTTTTGCTCGATGTTAATTATGGCAGTACGGTTGTACTGAACCCTTCGTGTGCGAGTCCGACTCGCACTTGGCCGATTTTTTTGCAAGCAAGTGTACACACAATTAACAAAATATACGCAGCATTACATAACATTATGGATTTACGGCGTGCTTGTCAAAATTATATTAATACGGCTAATAGATAGTGTTTGTTTTTTATAGGTAGATAGATAAGAATAACCTGTATGTAGTGGAAAGTGATGATGACATTTTGTACTTCAAATTCTTAGGAGATTATTTAAACTACAAGTAGTATGTTATTGGATTTGTTTTAAGTATATTCATAATTATAGAGGTAGCATAACTTGAGTTGGTAAATTATTGTGGCTTGCAGTGTACGTAAGCGATGGATTAGATATAACTAATATAATTATGTATGGTGAAGGACGACTGTAAAGAAAGTTGGAACACGATATGGCCATTACGCATTGAACAAGCATGGTGATCAATGCTTCTTCCTTATCTGCTTAAGAAGGGCAGAAAGGAAATCTTCAATTTTCTCTCGTTTTTTTAAATGTCCCCAAAACAAATCCAACACTAAACATCACTTATTATTACAAAGACGTTAAATCTACGTACATGTGTTAAAAAATCGTTTTCATCGCGTCTACAATCAAAGCCGTAATCCAATTTCGATCTTACAACACTCACTTAAGGTTTAAAATTGTTCGCACAACTAATATAAGCTTAGTTAAACCTTAAAGAAATAGGGTTTTAAAATCGTTGTGCGTGAATTTGTTTTCTTGGAAGTGGCGCTACTAGCAAAATAATTACGACGCATTTTTTTCCTTAAAAATCGGGCCGCTATAGTGCTTAGAGCAGGTTTAAAAAATCTGCTTAGCGTTTTCCCAACTATGTTCCAGTCTAACCGGATGCAGCTGAATAATTACCAGTATTTTAGATCGAGCAACTGCCTATTTGACCTCCACAACCCAGGAACTTTAACTTTGACGGCACGGTTGGCGCAGTGGATATGCGACTGACTGCTGTGCTGCGTGTCGCTGGTTCGATTCCCGCACGGAAAAAATGTTTGTATGACTTATATGTAGTGGTTCCGGATCTGGCTGTTTGTCTTAGTGAGTTTAAATGTTTGTAAACGCACCCACGATACAGGAGAAATTCCTTGTGTGGGGCAATGTTTTTATAAAAAAAAACTGAGTGATACGAACCCCTACAGCCATGACCAACATCTTAACGTGCTTTCCGAGGCACAGAAGAGTCTTGGTATGTAAGGATGATAACCCATCCACGAAGCAAGCCCGGCAAGCGTAGCTTGCCCGTGCAGCTGTTATTACTTAGCCCCCCCCCCCCCCCAAGCTGCTTGGAGCTTTTATAATCATTAAAAATATGTCCAGTAGTCCACAGTTGTACGAAAATGAATCAGAAATATCAACTATAATTGTTTTAGACTGTCTTTCGTTAGTGACTAAAGTTAGTCGCAAATATTTTGCTGGTCGGGCTATACACACAAGATCTTAAGGTTGAACTGATTTTAGCATTAATTTCACTAGAAAATTAATGTCCACTTTTTTTTTCGCAACGACGAGTAGGATTTAAATTATACAACAATGAATTGAAAGAGGTCTTGTATTATAAACGTTGTCATCTTTATAATTGTTTTATTAGTATATACCGTGGCATTTTAATCGTGGCATTCATGAAAGATTAAAAAAAAAATATATTTGAATTATTCCTTAATTATTGCTCCATTCCACGCCGCCCTTGGAACGCAAGGTTCGCACCGTGCTCGTAACAGGGTGTTTCAAACTATGTCATGCGTCATAATGAATATATATTTTTTTAATTATTCAAATGTTAATAAATATTTTATTTTACTTTCATGAATGATTATGGATACATGAAGTGGGCTGCCGTTGTAAAACGATTAAAATGCCACGGTGTATATTTCTTTGTAATTTTACTTACAAATATTGCTTTCTTTGGTTGGTATTTTCGGTAGACATGATGAGTCTGTAAATGTGTTTTAATTGTGATTTAAATAAATAAATAAAATAATAATAAATGTTTATATTCATTCACATTTATTTTCTAGTGAACAAAAGTTTGGAAATTGAAAACCTTTTTACGCTTATCGAATAATTTTTAATTCTGCCGCCACAATATCAATACAGGGCTCAAGGATACCTTGACACTTAAAAGCCATACAGCCATTTAGCCTTTGGCTCAAAAACATTAACACGGCCATCCTTCCACTAGGGCTGGCCCCTTACACATTATTATCACTCGCAAACAAAACTACGTACCCACTACACTCAACAATCAATATATCTCTCAGCACACATCACTTATAATATAACGGTCAGCAAAACCACCCTATAGAGGTCGTCTAATTTAAAAATGCTCGGGCCTCCACAAAAATTATATACAATCATTTGGAATGTGTATTACTTACAGGCAACAAGAAGTGAAGGGGCGTGCAGTTTTAAATTAGACGACCAAATGAAAAAAAACAACAATGCTCAGAATTTTATTATTTGACAATACAAGGTCAAACTAAATTAGCTAGCGAAACTCCGCTGACGTGATCAGCATGATCAGCGACGCGTGCCTAGTGGTCAATTGGAAAATTGGAATATGCCCGACACATTTTTAAGATAAAAAGAAAACAGCCACACATTTTTATCATGTTTAGATATCACATGCGGAGTTTCGCTAGCGAATTTATTTTGACCCAGTATATTCAAATAGTAATAAGATGTACCTACCTATGTCTTTTTCAAATGGAAAAACCAAGAAGACTTACAAGAAAGAAGTAATTGTTATTAAAATAAAGTGTTGGACTGTTTTGCTGACCATACATGACATCTTTGGTATGTTATTACGCGTGGTTTGACCGTACTGATCACAGTTCTGATTATATTTCTATCACAGACTACACCTACCGAGCTCCGTCAAGCAATACTGACGCCAAGACTACTCATCTTTGGATTTGAGTTTGTTGTAAAAATATCACACAGAAAGACAATATTAAAAAAAAAAAAATTATACGACCACCTTAATTCAAAGTGCTTGTTTTTGAAAGCTCTAGCAGTAAAACGGCCATCAGATGTAATGTTAGAACAAATTGCAATCCCTTTGATTAGGTATATATAAGTCTAGATAGAGTGTCGCGCTACAAAAGAAATAAAACAAACAGGCCAACGTTGTTATGCTGGTGTGCGTCACAGCTACGTATTACACTCGCGTCACGTCATTGTGTTATTCTAGTGTGCATGCATTTTGCGGCCAACAGTTGGAATTTTTTTCGACGAGTTCACAGCCTTGATTGTCTATCTAGACTTATTTATATCTGTGGTAAATCCAATCACTTGGCAACAAAGATTTCAATCGCTTGGCAATATATTTAACAACAGTTAAAATCGAATTTGCTTTCAAAAACCTTGTCCTAGTTTTTTTTTGTAATTTACAATAATATGTTGACATTTACAGGACGATTCTACCACAAAATCAAATCCAATTCGTCATAAAAATAAACAGAAATATTAAAATTATAAGCAATTGAATTCGGCGCCTTACTCACTAAATTACTTACTAAGGGAGGAATAGTGACGTTTCTAATACAGTGTACAAAAATATTCTGATAAGTTGAATCATTTAAATTAATATTTTGTTTAGCGTGATAAAATGTTGCCCTGAAGGATTGCCAGATTTTTATTGGATTAAAATATAGATGGATTTCATTGTTATTGCATAAACAGGGTCAAATTAAATTAGCTAGGGAGACTCCGCAGACGTGATGCGTGTGACAAAACAAAAAATAAATAAATTTGATGATTTTTATTGTGGGGTATTGACCGCTGTTAGTGTAGCCACTTGAAATATTAGTTTTTGTTTGTGCATACTTCACAAACATGATTATTATCGATACCCAAACACGATAAAACAAAAGCAAACAGATTTTCTTAACTTCATACTTCAAGTAACAACACTACCAGCGGTCGTTGCCCCAAAAAAAACTTCAAATTATTTTTATTTTATTTGATCCTGTATAGTGCTTTAGGGCTGAAGGGCTTTCTAACGTCAGATATCTTTTATTGAAAAATAGTGTTACAGCCAAATTAGACCAATTTTAAATTTTCCAAAGAAACCGAGATTTCCAGTTATCTGTTTTTATATAAGACATTTCGAAAATGTTCTTAACTAACTTTTTAGACCTTTGTATCCTGCTTATGCGTATGAAGTTTCATTAAAATCGGTTCAGTCATTTCGAAAAACAAGAGCTTGAAAGTTTGTATGAAATGCCGTACCGCGTATACGCTCTAAAGTTCCATATAGTAGTGGGCAAGCCTATTGCCATCAACTGGGCACAAACGACTCTGGGCTGCAACTGGAAAACTCCTAGTAGAAAAAATCAATAATACTGCCCGACCTGGGAATCGAACCCAGGGCCTGACGCCTCATTATTTCTTGAATAAAGATATCCCGCATTGGAAAAATCTGCCCTGAGCAAAGTTAAAATCTCTGTATGAGCTTGTAACTTTAACGTCTAAAATACTGTTTAAACATGAAGACGAACAATACAAAACGTAATATTTTAAATTAAAATGATGCTATATTATGATTAGTCTGTCTCAAATATCTTAATTAAAACACTTTGACGAAGCCACACAGCAGATTTAGTTAAAAATACACACATTTAAAAACATACCGTTGTTTTTTTTAATATAGCAACCTTCAACATAGAAAAACATTATATACTGGCAGCCCTGACATAAAATCGTATTAAGGGGAATACGATAAGGTAGCCAACGAATTAAACAATTTATTATCTACGTTTTTGCAGGTCAGTGTCATGTTGTATGTCGATCAAAAATATTACATATTCCCGACCGTAAAAAATATGTATTTACAGATTTATAATCATTAGAATCATCAATACTTAGTTTTTACGGTCGCGAATCAGATTTAATTAACATACAACCCAATACTGACCTGCAAATTGCTAAAAACGTAAGATTTCTTTAATTTTGCTGGCCACCCTGGCGCCTCAAACCATCAATCTTTTCATAAAATTCGTTCCTGAAAGACCCTAACATGAACTTCTACAAGCACCAAGCTACACTACTTTCAAATCTGCGCTCATTTTAACTTACTAGATTTAAAATCTTACAGGCAAATTATAAAAAAATATAGTGCACGGGTTTATACTTTGTTTCTGCAGAGAAAAATTAAGATTTGTAATTGAAACTGAGCTGGCAAAATACATATTGCAGTACTTAATTATTCTTTGAAGGAGCAGAATAAAAGCCTCACAGTGAGAACTTCAAGATTATATTTTTTTTAGGAACCAAAAACCATATGTTATCTACTATTTTAAAAGGAGTTGACAATCTATTACATTTCACACAGAAACAGGACAACACAGTAATACACCCATCAACAAAACAAGGATCTTCATGCAAAACAAGACCTTAGCGTTAAGAGATTGAGCTCAAATTCCCTTACCTTAGCCGCGAGCGCAACTCAATTTACATATTAATGGAAATTAGACTAAAACCTATGTTTAATAAGGTCGAGATTCACTCTGCGCTTAGTGACCAAACTCTGAGGCTGGTGTTTTCATACCATTATTTAAAAAAAATGTGCTTTATTTAGTATTATTTTTTAAGGGGAAAACATTATACATAACTAATTATAACTTGCTTATTAAAAGCTTAAAAGATTACAAATATTTTTTTTAAATAAGTCCTTTACAATTGAATAACTTATATTGATTACATAGATTTTTATAAAATCATTTATGAACTAAAAGCCAATTTGCTACTGATATACACAAGAATTTGCAAAATACAAGTGCATACGCTATAATCAAATTACTGAATGAATATACCTTAATGAATTACCAGAAACAATATAAACGTCTCCCTAAAAAACTGCATACATAAATTATCATCCAACTTAATTGTTTTTTTTCTTACTTCTTTCATACAAAATACTATTAATCAAATCTTAAATCAGACACACTTTTACCAAATCATAGCTTTATTTAATTGACCAGTGACTTACAGTCGTAATTAAAGTTTGCGCAATCGTAATACACAATAAAACCTTTTGCACAAGAGGTCAAATTAAATTAACTAGCAAAACTTCACATACGTGATGGTAATGTACAGCCGCATTTACACAGTGTGATTTAATTGCCTGTGGTATACCATAACTTGACACAAAAATAAAAGTTTGTGAGTGTGTAGAAGTAATTTGTTGCTTCGATTTTATTGTATGCCACAGGCAAGAAACTTCATCATCATCTCATAGCAGTCCACTGCTGGATTGCCTCTCCAATTGCACGCAATTCAGCTCGATTCTTGGCAACTCTCATCTAGCTGCAACCAGCCACCCAACGGAGATCGTCGCTCCACCTAGCCTGAGAGCGTCCTACCTTACGTTTGCCGATTCGCGGTCTCCACTCAAGAACACGTCTACCCCAACGGTCATCGACTCTACGGCTCATATTGTCACTTCAGCTTGCTTATTTTGTGAGCTGTCGACAACTTAGGTTCTCTGCCGGATCGATCCCTCAGAGAGACTTCAAACATAGCCTGTTTCATAGCTCGCTGAGCGACATTGAATTTATGGACTAGGCGTACCGTGAGTGTCCAAGAAACTTGCATCGTGTAAATGGGGCTTTTTTAAAATAGTTTTTGAAACTTATAATGTCAAGTAACTACACGACCAGCGACCATAGTCCCCGGAGTTAGCTGTAGTTACTTAGAATTATGAGTTCAAAAAATCATATCCTTTTTTTGTTTTTACCATCATTAGATATCGATGGCAGTGGGCAGGGCACATTGCTAGCAGAGCGAATGGCCAATGGGGCCGAGAGGTTCCGGAGTGGTGACCACGCACCGGCAGACGTAGCGTTGGAAGGCCCCCACAAGGTGGACCGATGACCTTGTGAAGGCTACCGGAATCCGCTGGATACGAGAAGCACAGAACCGGTCGAAGTGGCAGTGCTTAGGGAAGCCTATGTCACAAGACCCGAGGTGGTAGCACGTAATGTTCCACGCGCGCCCCTCTTACACGTCGCGGGGGGAGTCAAACACCGCGCTCCCCCGCTTGACCTGACGTCGGGAGCTGCGTTTAAGAGTGCTTAGGTAGCCGTAGCCTCCGGTGCAAGTGTGCGAGGGAAAACGGGGTGGTTTTAGTCAGTAGAAGTCTGACAGACCCCTCCGTCCGCCCCAAGGCGGACATCCATGTGGTTTTCCACCCCGTCACCAAAAACAAAAAGCCTATGTCCAGCAATCGACGTCTTTTGGTTGAAATGATGATGATGAGATATCGATGTACCCATCAAGTTCTTGAAGTTTCGCTAGCTAATTTAATTTGACCTTGTATATGCGCAAAATCTCTCAATAAAATTGTGTATAATTTAAGATTTCTCGAATAATACCCCATTTTAACGCCGTGTTAAACACCAGCCTCCTACCTAGACCCGAGCCGTGTTCAATATATTATAGTTCATTTATATTAGTTAGTGCAACGACGACTATTCTAGTGAGCAGTGTTTAAGTGTAGACGTGGAAAAGTATCAGTATGGTCAGTATTGTGCTCATGAAGCACATCGATACTGGCAGGAGCACCGCGAAACGGAGGGACCTGGAATGTAATAGAATAGTTTACCTGAGATATTATGTTAAGTAAATTGGGGTGGAAACAAAATGAGGTAGACTTAAACACGCAACTAAAGAATTAAGTACGTCGATAAGATTTAGAATCATTTTCTGCGGTATTTTAAATTGTGGCACGAACGATGCACGCTGCAATCACTGTAGATACAAAGAACCATAGTAGTACAATATAAGTTTTAAGTAGGATTTTTCTCCACAAAATACTAATCAAGCATTATCTCTTCAATTTTGTTATTATTTTTATTTATTTCACAAATCGTTTTATAATAATAATATTTTTATTAGCTGTGGGTGGTCTGTGATTGGCCGATTGTTTGATAAAACATCATGATTGAGCTAAAGCAAAAACAATAGTAACGCGAGAAAGTAGCCACCATTTTGTAATTCATATTTCATAATGACTACTATTTCAAAGAAAAAAAAATACTGACAAACATTTATGGATATAAATGTTTGTCAGTATTTTTTTTCTTCCTCCTGTGTCTAATTATTAGCATCTCCTGCCGAAATAGGTTTATAGCCGGTGTTCGAGCATGCAGCGCCTCAAGCCCTCGCATTAATCCATAATGTATTTTAATTCTTGTACGTAATAAGTGGTAACACCCAATTAGTTTAAATTAGTGTTGTCAGAACAGTCATTGGCCAAAAAAAATATGATTTCCTAAAACTGGAACGCTAGAAAGCGGCGAAGCAAGCTGGACAGATTTAATAAAGATTATAAGCGCTGTACGGCTCTGCAATCAAGAGAGACTTTTGCCTAGCAATGAAATGTTACAGGATTTAATAATAATGTTGTATTTATTGTTAATTTTGCATTCAACGAATACAGACGTGCTCATCAATGTTTAATATCAATAAAAAATAAATTAAGCTTGCATAAATAGTGACCTAGTTTTAGTGTTTTAGCGTGTTATACAAATAAAACATTATAGTGATAATTTAAAATAATGGTCTGACTGAATACTTTTATTACCGGATATTTATGGAAGGCAGCCCCTTTAATCGGAGCGCCATGATACGACGCAGCCCTCCGCCACCACCGATCCCGGTACCGACACCGGCACCGACATCGCCCCAACAACCAAGACAGGACCAAGATGAGAAGTTTGAAACGGTTTCCACTCCGGAGATTCAGAACTGGATGACGTCCATTGAGCAATGCCTGAATGAGGTCTGTGTTATTTCTTCTGAGGGGAAACTGAACGCTGATCAGAAGCTAAAAATAAGTAGTCTTTGCCGGAATGTTGGACATGGAGTTTCGCAAATGGCTGTTCAATACCAGTCGCTAAAGCAAAAAGCCATACAAAACCATACCTCCCTTAAAACCATGACCGAAGCTCGAGACCTGTCAGATTGTCTAATGGAGATGAACCGGACGATTCAGGAGTCCTGTACGAAGCAGGAAGCAGCTACATCTTTTGCAGAAATGGTGAAGAAGGGCTCCAACACTCTTGTTCGTCCAAATGCTTTTAGCTCCGTGGCCATTTATCCCAGTGACAACTCAAAAACCAGTGACGAAACTAAGAACATGGTCCAAAAAATCATATGCCCTGGAGAAATGAAGCTGAAAGTACGAGGTGTACGCAAAATTGGAAAAGGTGGACTAATAATCAGCACTGAGACTAAAGATGACCTAGATAGGATCAAGCAAACAGTCCAACTCGCTTCGTCAGGTCTTACCGTCGACGAACCTAAAAAGCGCAAGCCTCGCATTATAGTTATAGGAGTTCCCACATCGATGGCTGAAAATGAGGTTTATAAATGTATTTATGAGCAAAACTTGGCCGATAAACTGCCCACTATAACCCTAGATAAATTTTTGACCTCAATGAAACTAAGCCACAAATCTGGCAGGAAAGATGCTGAGTATTGCAATTTTATCATAGAAGTTCCAGCAGTCATTCGAAAGGCCCTCATCACACAAGATAGACTATTCATAAATTGGACGTCCTGCCCGGTACGAGACTTCACACTGGTAACGAGATGTTACAAGTGCCAGCAGTACGGTCATGCAGCAAAATCATGCAAAATTCCTGCCCCTACATGTGGACATTGCGGTGAAGAAGGACACACTATTCAAGACTGCACAAAGAAAGCGGAGGCGCCAAAATGTGCTACATGTTTGCGTTTTAAAAAACAAGCCAACCACAAGACGGGGGACGCAGATTGTCCGGC
Source organism: Tiliacea citrago (assembly GCA_963921375.1). Taxonomy (NCBI): domain Eukaryota; kingdom Metazoa; phylum Arthropoda; class Insecta; order Lepidoptera; family Noctuidae; genus Tiliacea; species Tiliacea citrago. The sequence continues at coordinate 3,757,960 of OY992802.1, forward strand.
TAAAAAAGCTGCCGAATACAGGTACATTAACTCGATAGACTATGAAGGCGCCTAAGAGCGCCACATAAATAGTTTATATTTTAGTCGTATTTTTATTTTTACTTTTGTATTTTTAGTATGGATAATCACTTAATTACCGAGATAGATAATACATTTTTAACTGTGTCAACGACATGTGACGTTGAGGATTGCAGACAATATCTTTCCGATTACCAAAAGTCACTAACCGTACTGACCCAAAACATTCGTAGTATTTATAAGAACATAGATAGCTTTAAAATTTTCCTACACAGACTAAACTTTGATTGTGATATAATGGTATTAACCGAGTGCTGGCTAGGTAACCGCATCGATTACCTTCCAGTAATACCTGGGTACAACTTAATGCATACCAAAATAAACCACAGTCAAAATGATGGTGTGGTAGTCTTTACAAAACAATCACTTAAGGTCACAGTCGAGGAACCTCCTCTACAAGACTGCATGAGTAATTGTTTAGTTATTAAAATTGGTACAACCACAGCGATAATCGCTATGTATAGGTCTCCTTCCGCTAGAAACTTGGATTCATTTCACAATTCCTTAAACCAAATTTTTCAAGGGCTAAGCTCGTTCAAGAATGTAATACTAACAGGTGATTTAAATATAAATATTGGCTCTGAAAACTGCGATGCTGGGACCCAAGATTACCTTAATATCTGTTCGTACCATGGATTTCTCCCCGCTCACACGATGCCTACTCATCAGAGCGGTTCCTGCCTTGATCATATGATGATCAAAACCAGTCTATCATATATTACGCTTGTTACTAACGCAACAATTACTGACCATCACGCTGTCCTACTCACCGTAAATTTAACGCTGCCTAAGCTAAATCGTCCCCAGACCAAAAGCAAATTAAACACAAATAAACTCGAATATGAATTATGCAACCTTGATCTTAGCCTAGTTTACAATACTGCTGACGCTAATTTGGCTTTATCGTACTTAATAAAACATGTCCAACAAGCAATTTTACGTAGCACGATTGTTTCTACAGTGAATAAGAAACTTTATAATATTAAACCTTGGATTACTCCTGGGCTAATTCGGTGTATAAGACACAGAGATAAACTTCATCAGAGAACTAAGAGATACCCAGATAATCTAATAATTCAGACTACCTATAAAAGATACAGGAATTTCTGCAACAATCTTCTAAAGAAGTTAAAAAATAACTACGATAAAAATGAATTAAAAACAGCAGGTAACAATAGTAAGCAACTTTGGAAACATATTAAAAACGTCACCAATATGTCTAAACAGCGTGAAGCAAATTCGAGTTTACTGCTTACTAATCCTTCACCAGTCTTGTCAGCTAACAACGTTAATAACTTTTTTGTCAATATTGGGAAAACTCTTGCCGAACAGATTCCGAAACATTATGGTGACCAACCTTTTCAAAAATCAATCAATATCTGTAACCTGAAATCTTTTGTTATGCTTGACACTGACGAAGACGAAATTACTCGAATCATTTCTGGGCTAAAAGATGACTGTGCAGTTGGATTGGATAACATAAGCAATAAGATCCTTAAACTTTTTAAGCATATATTGGTACCTCCTTTAACGCATATTTTTCGAATCTGTATTTCCAAAGGTATTTTCCCTACTTGTCTAAAAAAGGCAGTTGTAATCCCTGTCTTTAAATCTGGAACTAAAGACTTAGTTAATAATTATAGGCCAATATCGTTACTCCCCTCAATATCAAAAATATTAGAGAAAATTGTAAACAATAGACTGGTTAACTATCTAGAAAAAAATAACTTTTTGTCCTCTGCGCAATTTGGTTTTAGAGCAAAATTATCTACAGCCGATGCGGTGCATAGCCTAACAAATTACATTTCAGAAGAACTCGGCAAAGGGAACCAGACCCTGGGAGTCTTCCTTGATTTAGCCAAGGCCTTCGACACGGTGTCTGTTTCTGTTCTTCTAAACAAATTACAGGCCATTGGAATAAGGGGAACGCCCCTGAAACTATTCGCTGACTACTTAGATGACCGATACCAATGTGTTAGAATAGATAATATCACGAGCGCTGAGCAGAAAAGTACTGGTTTTGGTGTTCCTCAGGGAAGTATTCTGGGCCCCACGCTATTCCTGATTTACATTAACGACTTGTGCAATCTTAATATTAAAGACGGCAAAATTATATCATATGCCGACGACACTGCATTAATATTTACCGCTAAAACCAGTAGCGAACTGTTCCAAGTCGCTCAATTAGGTTTTAATAATGTGACTAACTGGCTTCAAAGCAATTTACTTACACTAAATGCTGACAAGACAAAATATATTCACTTCTCCATGCGCAAGCCTCAACTTAACATTGCTAACCCTCAGTTATATGCCCATCAATGTGGTATCCGTTCAGTAAACATGTGTAATTGCCCTCTTATCCTCGAAACGAGCAACATAAAATACCTCGGAGTAATAATGGACGACACACTGTCTTTCAGAAAACATATTGATAGTTTAGTTAAAAGAGTACGCAAATTAATGTATGTTTTTAAAAAATTGCGAACATTTGCAGATTCAAAACTAATAACACAAGTTTATTTAGCCCTATGTCAATCTATAATTCAATACTGCATTACTTCATGGGGTGGCGCAGCAAAAACCAATTTACTTCCTCTTGAAAGAGCTCAGAGAGCAATTTTAAAGGTAGCAAACTTCCATCCCTTTTTCTTTCCCACTGATCTGCTTTATAAATCCTGCAACGTGCTGACTGTTCGCCAACTTTTCATTATGCACTTAGTATTAAAACAACACACCATGCTTACCTACACTGCTGACATTACTAACAAGAGACGGAATGATATAGTATGCGCATCAAATTCTACTTCAAAACATGTCTTTGTGGAAAGATTTTTTACATTCTTAGGCCCATTTCTGTACAATAGATTAAATAGAAAACTAAGTATCTATAAATTGAATTATTTTAGCTGTAAAAAAATTATACTTAAATATTTACTAACCATCGCCTATGCACAGACAGAAGAGCTACTTGTTGTCTGCAAATAGAAACGCTTACATGCAATTTTACTGTTACTAACCTAAATTAGTTTTAGTTTTCACTTTATACTCATTGTTAATTTATTACATTAAGTATTTATGCACTTCCTAGCCTGAAGCACAGGTTCAACCTAGTTCAGGCAAATAAGAAATTGTGTTCTATTTTAATTGTTAAGAAACTTATTGTAAATGTGCCCTTTTTATAAATAAACGATTATTATTATTATACACTTACCTCCAGTAAGGTAGATGTCAGAGCGGCGGCTGATGCTGGTTGAGTGTCGGGTGCGGCACGTGCGGCGCGTCCGCCGAGCGGCACAGCGCCGTGGTGACGTCAGGCGCGGGCTCGCTGTCGCGCCGCACCTTGCCTACATACACACTGACATTTACTCTATCATGTGGTTGTGAGACTACATCCGCCGAGCGGCACAGCGCCGTGGTGACGTCAGGCGCGGGCTCGCTGTCGCGCCGCACCTTGCCTACATACACACTGACATTTACTCTATCATGTGGTTGTGAGACTACATCCGCCGAGCGGCACAGCGCCGTGGTGACGTCAGGCGCGGGCTCGCTGTCGCGCCGCACCTTGCCTACATACACACTGACATTTACTCTATCATGTGGTTGTGAGACTACATCCGCCGAGCGGCACAGCGCCGTGGTGACGTCAGGCGCGGGCTCGCTGTCGCGCCGCACCTTGCCTACATACACACTGACATTTACTCTATCATGTGGTTGTGAGACTACATCCGCCGAGCGGCACAGCGCCGTGGTGACGTCAGGCGCGGGCTCGCTGTCGCGCCGCACCTTGCCTACATACACACTGACATTTACTCTATCATGTGGTTGTGAGACTACATCCGCCGAGCGGCACAGCGCCGTGGTGACGTCAGGCGCGGGCTCGCTGTCGCGCCGCACCTTGCCTACATACACACTGACATTTACTCTATCATGTGGTTGTGAGACTACATCCGCCGAGCGGCACAGCGCCGTGGTGACGTCAGGCGCGGGCTCGCTGTCGCGCCGCACCTTGCCTACATACACACTGACATTTACTCTATCATGTGGTTGTGAGACTACATCCGCCGAGCGGCACAGCGCCGTGGTGACGTCAGGCGCGGGCTCGCTGTCGCGCCGCACCTTGCCTACATACACACTGACATTTACTCTACCATGTGGTTGTGAGACTACATCCGCCGAGCGGCACAGCGCCGTGGTGACGTCAGGCGCGGGCTCGCTGTCGCGCCGCACCTTGCCTACATACACACTGACATTTACTCTATCATGTGGTTGTGAGACTACATCCGCCGAGCGGCACAGCGCCGTGGTGACGTCAGGCGCGGGCTCGCTGTCGCGCCGCACCTTGCCTACATACACACTGACATTTACTCTATCATGTGGTTGTGAGACTACATCCGCCGAGCGGCACAGCGCCGTGGTGACGTCAGGCGCGGGCTCGCTGTCGCGCCGCACCTTGCCTACATACACACTGACATTTACTCTATCATGTGGTTGTGAGACTACATCCGCCGAGCGGCACAGCGCCGTGGTGACGTCAGGCGCGGGCTCGCTGTCGCGCCGCACCTTGCCTACATACACACTGACATTTACTCTATCATGTGGTTGTGAGACTACATCCGCCGAGCGGCACAGCGCCGTGGTGACGTCAGGCGCGGGCTCGCTGTCGCGCCGCACCTTGCCTACATACACACTGACATTTACTCTATCATGTGGTTGTGAGACTACATCCGCCGAGCGGCACAGCGCCGTGGTGACGTCAGGCGCGGGCTCGCTGTCGCGCCGCACCTTGCCTACATACACACTGACATTTACTCTATCATGTGGTTGTGAGACTACATCCGCCGAGCGGCACAGCGCCGTGGTGACGTCAGGCGCGGGCTCGCTGTCGCGCCGCACCTTGCCTACATACACACTGACATTTACTCTATCATGTGGTTGTGATACTAATGGGAAAATTATTTGTTTGTCTGGGGACAAATATGAGCGGAAAAGGGTAATTTTCCTGCATCGCAGTAGCAAGTTAAAATTTTCTGAAAGTGCTACATATGGACGAAAAAAACGTGTGAACGTGACTGCGAAGTTGCCACCGAAATTAGTGTGTATAATTACGCCGCGTTTTTGCTCAGGTTCAGCTTACATTATATTTCATTTTATTGCTTATATTTTGCTTTGTTCATTATATTGGTGTAATTGGCGAAATGTGGGTGAACTATAGGTACACCTCTGCCCAACCCTTCGGGCACTCCCGCGCGGTACGACACAGCGTACGCACGTATTGTACTCGAGCGAATAGTAATTTTTTCGGTCTACCCTACGTTAAAAATACAGTATGTTAAATAACAGAGGGCGTTCCCCTAAACTCGTTAATCTATATTATTAATAGATAAAAATAAAAATATCAGCATAGAAAAATAAGCACAAAATAATCCGAATTAAAAAAAAATAATGATTGACAATAAATTCGAAACCTCCTGTTTAACATCAAAATAGTAGCGCGGAATAGTACCTAGCGTAGTAGCATTGCCCAAACCGGCAACGTTGCAATACGCACGATGCCGAGCGACTCACGAATACTCACGAAGCAGAGCGAACCGACCGCCGCGCGCCGCGCCGCGCTGAGTGGCGAGCGGCGACTTTTATAATGGCGGCATAAAACGTCTGGGAACTAGAGTTCCCACGGGCACTTAGCGGTATAATGAATTAGAAAGACACGTCGTCGTCGGGTTGTTATCAGTAAAATTAAACATTTATGTATGATGTGTAGGTTTAGCAATAACATTTAACAACCCGTCTCAAATGCCCGGCTGACAAAGGAATGCGTCACTGAGGCACCTTGGACTTGGAAGGACCTATTCGCAAACATAGTAGGTAAATAAAAAAAACATAAATTCATGTATCTACCTATCTAAGCCACGTTTTAATAACATTAAAATTAAAATACAGAGTATTAGACAGTTATTCTGCACGCAGTGGCCGCGTAATGAACGCGAGGTGGTAGCAGCGCTTCTTTACGTCGCGCATCGTCGCGGGCTCGTGGCCACAAAATAAACAGATACGAGTACAGAAGGTCCACTCACGGAACAAGTACACAAATTTGTTTTACCTAGCCACTCAGACCGGTGGTACGACAGGCTTACAGTGTTAATATGAAAAAAGCTTTTAAAAATTAATTTTAGCTAAAAAATAATGTACCGCTAATAAATAGTGTGCGGTTAAGTTTGGAGAAAGTTTCATTTATTAAAACCACAGATTAGGCTAGGATTTAAATCATAATGACGGTATTACACGTTAGCAAGTGATTTTTTTTCTCCAATACAGAAATTTAAAAACTTTTATTTTAAGCAGTTGCCTTCGTAATTCCTAAGTACTTGCGTTTATTCATAGCAATCGTGTAACGTCACAGTAGTAACACGTTCGTTGAACGGGGTACTCCCTGAGTATAAAAGCAGTTTTAGGAAAGAGTGGGCCTTCTGAACTTATTAATTTTGTAGCACAGTCGTTTAGTGTTATTTTTTATTTTAATGTTTTCGAAATGTTTTAGCTATTATGATACATTTAAATAATGTTAAAAACTTACCTAGATTTTGAACTGCTCAATATGCTGACCTCCTCTGTCTACTCATTGTTGCAATCGCCGACGGTTATTTTGGTGCACTCGTCGCATTAAAAGCGGGTCCTCGCGTATGCGGTTCCTGATAACACGGAATGCTGTGCGGATTCGCATTTCCATCTCCTCCCGCGAGTGGCTTTCTTTTTTATAAACGAGTTGTTTGACCCAACCCCAAAAAAAGAAGTCAAGTGGCGTTAAGTCAGGTGACCGTGGTGGCCACGCCTCGGGACCGTACCTCCCGATCCAGCGGCTATCAAACAACTCGTTTAGCCGCGACCGCACTTCTGTTGAAATGTGAGGGGGTGCTCCATCGTGTTGAAACCACACATTTCGGAGCTCGGCTAGCGGCAATCTGTCGAGGTAGCGCGCGACGGTGTCGTTAAGAAGAGCCAGATACCTCACACGGTTTAGAGTCCCTGGGATGAAGACAGGTCCTATTATTTTATTTCCCTTTATCCCAGCCCACACATTCAGTGACCACCGTATTTGATGTGCTAACGGCCGAGTGGCACGCGGATTATGGCCTCTTTCTGCCCAGTGATGGCATACACGTCGATTCCATATGCCATTGCGCGTAAATAGGCTTTCATCTGACCATATGACGTTTTCGATGAAGTGGGTGTCCTCCGCGCATCGCTGCAGTGCCCACTGGCAATAAGTTAACCGGCGCTCGAAGTCAGCTGGACCAAGCAGACCTTGTACTTTTTGAAGTGAGTACGCATGCTGCTTGTTTTTCTTTAAAATTTTAAAGACTGCGACGTGACTCATGTTTAACAGGCGGCCGGCTCTTCTAGTGCTTGAACCGGGCTCCTCCTCAAAATGCCTTAGCACGTTCTCTTCCTGCCGCACAGAGATCACGGGTCGGGGGCCACCAGAACGACGCGGCACTACCGGTTCATTGTTACGAATACGCACCAGGGCACTCACAATAACACGAGAATTCCGCGGTTGATGTGCATTGGGGTACCTCTCAGCATACATCCTCAGAGCACGTGCACCATCATAATTACACTCAGCATAAATGAGCACCATGTTCGCATACTCCTGAGCACTGAACTGATAACGCGGCATTTTTCACACAAGAATGACGCAAGATGTTGCAATGCGAAAATAATGCACATCCGCTCAGCGCGTGATATTAGTTCCGACTAAAATTAGGTGGACATCCGGGGGCAGGGGGCGGGGCTAGGCACATCAAATAGATCGCCGCTGGCGCGGCCCGTCATTCATAAATAGGTAAATTGCGAAGTTGCCGTCCTTCAAGTACGCGTGTACAGAGTGTTTCTTTTACGCATCAATTTAACATTTTTAGTGAATATTTTAATATTAAAAAAAATAAAAACATTTTGTTTTCGAATGGTAATATTTTTTTTAGCATGTATGGATGCAATACTATTGCGGGTTAACGGGAACGCCCTCTGTTAGTTAACATACTGTATATCGTTATCATGAGCGTAAATAACTCGATTGACGGAAGTATTGAAGATAAAGGAGGAGGATTTGTGACTGACCAATTATTAAGTGATGAGGAAGTGAATAATAGTGATGTTTTGGAGTTGAATATTCATCAAAATTTCGAAGGATGTCAGAATGCGGAGCAGGAACAATTACCCCGTGCTGAGAAACGCAGATTAAATAGTCTAACTGAGACAATAGAAATTACGGATGGTGATTGTTTTACTCTTGTACAAACTAGAAACGCAAAGAAACTTGCGCGCAGCTTGTCACAGACACAAAATTCTCAACTATCGGAGAAAATTATAAATGAACTTGTGGAAATTTTCGAAATTATTTTGACGTCAAAAACAGTTTTACCTAAACCAATAAGTATGGCTAAATTATTAAGATCACAAGATATCACTAACATACAAAAAAATCAAATTTAAACATCCATACAAAGTTTTGTTGAGTTTTGGTTCAAGAATGGAGGCTGATAAAATGATGAATTGTGAAAAACTTAAAGAACTGGGATACCAGTGCCAGTTTAGTTTTGATACAAACTTGTCATATGGAATAGTAAAACAAATTGAACAGGAAATTACCAAGGAGGAAATAAAAGAAACTTTTACATGTGAACAGGAGATATTATATGTTAAAAGATTAAAACGAATGACAAATGAAGGGTGGAAAGATAGTGAATCAGTACGTTTTTGTTTTAAAACGGCCGCCTTACCTTCATATGTTTACGCATATGGGTGCAGATTTAAGGTGGAGCCATATATCTTTCCAGTCACTCAATGCTCGGGTTGCTGGAAATATGGTCACATACAGCGGTTATGCCCTATTAATCACGTGATTTGCCCAAAATGTGGCGAAAGACACGAAAATTGCGAAACTACACGTTTAAAATGTGTAAACTGTAAAGGTCCCCATATGTCTTTTGATAAAAATTGCCCGTCGTTCCATAAAGAGAAAGAGATAAGACTAATTATGAGTCAAGACAGTTGTACATATCAAAAAGCACTTCAGCAATATTTACATAAAAAGGATTTCATCAACAAAGATATGGTTACACTTTCAGAAAAGAACCTACTATCTCTTAGCAATAAAACTCCCTATAAAGATGCCCTTACAACAGATATGGACCCACAACAAGAACAAACTACAGAAGTAACATTGGAAAAAATACCATATTCTGGACAGAGAACAGAAGTACCTACATCGACTATTATCAGTAGAACAAATGGAAACAAAGCAAAACCCAAGTATACGCAGAGAGAGCAGCAGGAAAAAATATTTGAACAGATAGATGTTGTTAAAGAAGCGGAAGAAATGCAGATTGAGATTGAAAATACAGGTGAAAATACAACTAAAAAGACACAGATAAAAGATAGCAGTTTGTTTTGGAAGAGGATATTACAGAAAGTGAAAGAAATTTGTTTTTTCAGATTCATCTTTGAGTAATCCCATGACAAGTATTTTTAAGTTAGCCGTTAAAGAATTTAGATTATATTTTAAGAGGACAATGCGCGAAGGAGAATTACTTGACAGATTTATTAGATGTTTTATAGATGGCTAATACATTTAAAAACTTTTTACTGAACGTCATCCAATGGAATGCGCAGAGTATAAGACCGAAACGAAATGAGTTTGAAGCTATTTTAAGCCAGGAAAAAATTCACATAGCGATTCTATGTGAGACTTGGTTGGAGCCAGAATGTACATTAAATCTAAGTGCAGGAAGGATCGGGATGACGGATATGGTGGTTTAGCAATAATTGTTCACAAATCAATTCAGTCGTACGTTTTTCCAATCAGTCTTACCAATACAGGAATTGAAGTCGTCTGCGTTAAAATCCTAAACTGTAAGTACTTAACAAATATTATTGCGATTTATTGTACGTCCCCTGTTCGAACTTCACAAGCTGACTGGGATTGTTTATTTTCTCAATTTATGCACAGTACAATGATAGTTGGTGATTTTAATGCCCACCACACGAATTGGTCCTGCAAAAATGATACACGGGGCAATCAGTTGTTTGATAGTTCAATAGAAAACGGTTTTGTTTCTCTAAACGATGGTAGTACAACAAGAACTAAATATGTGAATGGTGTACTCCAAGAAACATCACCAGATGTCACTTTTGTTTCCACGGACTTAGTTATGCACTTTAACTGGCGGGTTTTGAATGAGAATATAAGAAGTGATCATCTTATTATAAAAATCACTTATAAATATCATGATGCTATTAAACTCTGTCCTAAACGTAATTTTAAAAGAGCTGACTGGTCAATGTATAAAAAAGAAGTTTAATGTGTGTTGATTTGCTACCAAGCTCTGAGGAGGTTCAGAACATGTATAATGCTTTTGTTAGGATAATCAATGAGGCAACTGACAAGAGTATTCCTAAAATTAAAGTGTGTACAAACCCATCGCAAAACTTCACACCTAAACCGTACTGGACACCTGATTTATCTAAAATTGTAGCAGAAAGACGGTTAGCTTTAAAAGAATTCAGGAGAAACCCCACACCTCAGAATTTAAACAAACTAGAAAATAAATGTACTGAATCAAAATCCAAAACTAGTAAAGCTCGAACAGAAAACTGGCAGAAGTTTTGCGATGGATTGGATGATGCTTCTTCTAGCCCTGAGGTTTGGAGGAAAATGAGGTGGGTAAAAGGACGGCAATATAATAGATTCACCCCATCTACTGAAGATAAATTAGATTTGCTTTGTAACTTAGCTCCTGATTCTGTAATTACGCGATTTACATCGACAAACCAACTATTGGAAGGTGAATTTTGTATGCAGGAGCTTGTGTTGTCTTAAAAAGAAAGATACAGCTCCCGGTGTGGATGAAATAACTTACTCTATGGTTTACAACTTACCTTGGTCAGCGAAGGAGTACCTTCTTAAAATCTACAATGCAATCTTTAAGCAATCAATTGTACCCGTGCAATGGCGTGATATCTTAGTTATCCTGATTCCTAAACCTACAGCTGGTAGTCGTAATTTAACACAAAAATTGAGACCAATATCGTTAATATCATGCCTTTGTAAGGTTTTTAATTTAATGATCACTAAACGTCTTGAATGGTTTGTTGAAAAAAACAACATTTTAGCTCCAGTAACTGTGGGTTTCAGGCGAGGTCATTCCTCGTTAGATGCTCTCAATAGATTAGTTTCATACATCCAGATTGGTTTTTCAAAAAAATGTGACACGCTGTCCTGTTTTTTGGACATAGAAAGTGCCTACAATAATGTTTTAATAGATAAAGTTGTCACTATACTTGATGGTTTGTCGGTGGGTACTCGGGTCTGTAAGTATTTATGAGAATTTCTCAGTGAAAGGAGACTAAAAATTAAATGTGAAAATGATAATAATTTTATTGAAAGGTATACAAACAGAGGCCTAGCACAGGGTGATCCTATGTCACCACTACTGTTTAATATTATAACCCATAACATCTGTAAAGCCATTGGAAATGTAACTGTTTCTCAATACGCTAACGATTTTGTATTGTACACTAGAAATCCAAAATTACACGACAGTGTTATTCAACTTCAGGAGTCAGTTAATCTCATTGTTAATTTGTTAGAAAAATTGGGCTTGAATATTTCTGTAAATAAAACTAAAATTTGTTTATTCACTAGAGGTAGGAAAGGTAAAGAACTAGACATTAAAGCAGAGGGTACTTCCTTAGAGTTAGTTAAGAATTACAAATATCTGGGTATGTGGTTGGACACTAAATTGCTTTTCCATAAACATATAAATGAACTTCTGATGTAGGGATATATTATGGTAAATATATGTGTATTATAACTAAGTTTATAACCTATTTATGTAATTTTGTACCTATTATATTTATATTTAATTATGTTATATTTTAATATTTTATAATATTATTATTTTCTCTCAATCAGAGCACCCGCCATCTTATCTCTTCACCACCTTTGGTTTACTGGTAGAGAATGCCCAAGGCATTAAGTCCGCCTTTGTACATTATTGTGTGTGAGAAGTTTAAATAAATAAACTACATGCAAAAACACTAAAGTTTTTTAATTTATTGAGGATACTGGTTGGACCTACTTGGGGAGTACACCCAAAACATTTACGTAGATTATACTTACATAGCCTTGATTCGTAGCAGGATGGATTACGCATCTTGTTTATATGATTATAGTGCCGAAAGTCATATTTCGAAATTAAACTTGCTCCAAAATCAAGCCCGTAGAATTATTGGCGGATTTATTAAAACAACTCCTATACATGTTATGGAGTGTGAGATCTGCATACCGCCATTGTTTTTGAGAAGGCAATATATTGCCTATAAATATTGTTTTAAAGCTCGCTCTCATAATTTTGTTAGAAGAACTCCAAACCTTATGTGATAATAGATACTGGCAAAAGAAAAAGAAACCACTACTACCTTTTGTATGCACAGAGATTAAAAACGAGAAAGTATTTGCGTCTTCCCCTCTAGTGATGTTTAATTTGGATATATGGACTTGTAAAATGAAAATTGGTGAAGTAATTTTAACCAGTTTGGATTGCGTTAAAGCACCCAAGGATTCGTATAATTATAGTTTACTGTTAAATAATGTACTAGATGAATTAAATATTAAGTATGCAGGATGGCAAAAAGTGTTTACAGATGGCTCTAAGACTAAAGATGGTATTGGTGCCGCCTATGTTAGTAATAGTTTAGGAGTGAGTGAGGGTTTTAAAATTTCTTCTGAAGTAAACATTATGTGCGCTGAGCTATTTGCGATCTCAGAGGCCATATCTTTAAAAAAAAATAGGTGTTTAAAATCTAAAATGTTTGTAATTTTTTCGGATAGCAAAAGCGCTTTAGAACACATAGCTCGCTCCGCCTCTGGTTGCAGAGGGACAGCGTTAGCTTATGTTATTCTTGATAAACTGTATACCATGCCTAATGATATAACTCTGAGATTGCAGTGGATCCCTTCACATATTGGCTTGAGAGGTAATGAGGAGGCTGACATTTTGGCTAAAAGATCTTGTACAGACGGAAGTGAGGTATTCATAATTCCAGAATATTTTTCACGGTACAAGACAATATGGCAACAACGGTGGAAATAACATTTTGACATCAGATCTCGAGAAAAACGAATATGGTACAAAACTATGCAATGTGAGCCTCCTCGGATACCGTGGTTTGCCGGTGTTAAACTGGGTAGGCGATTACTTAAAATAGCTTTCAGAGTACGATCTGGACATGTACCACTTAAAAATTTACCTTTTAATGAAGAAATCCCTTTCACCTAACTGTACTGCTTGTTAACCAGAAGATGTCCAACACCTCTTTATATATTGTATTCGCAATGATTTTGAAAGACAACATTTATGTAAAAAGTTAAAATTAAATGCATTAAATTTAGGTAAATTTCAAAGTATTCTGGCTTACCCTGCAAGCAATAAAGCTAAGCTTATTTATAAGTTTATATTTAATAGTCTTAAGAAAATTTTGTACGTAACTTGTTTGAGGAAATGATGGGGCTGACATGACTTTATAGGTTGCAAGTCCCTAATAAATAAAGAGAAAAAAAAAAAAACCCTTCGGGGAACAAGGCGTGATGTTATGTATGTTTATGTATATTGACCCTAGTCTTAGATAGAATGCAAGACAAGCAAGTCCGCGAGGATTCGATAGTGCACCCGATCGATCATTGGTTTGAAGTTTTTTTTTCTGCAATCCTGACAATCTTTGTGCCATGATATATCTTGATTTTTTTTTTTTTTGTTCATTTGCAACAAGAATGTCATTCGTATAGAAAAGTTGAGCTGTTCAAAAAAGTAATCCATGAGATGTTTGTTAGATTTAAAATAAAGAAATTGCAGAGAAATCAATGTACACACCTAAAAAGGGTAAAAAGTGTTAACTGGCTAACCGGTTAAAATTAACTACTCACTAGTGAAACACAGACAGCCAGTCTGCTGGTTGTTCTGCAGCGACGTGGTGAGTCTCAACTCCTTCTGCTCTTTACTCTGCTCGTTTACGCACTTCTGGTAGTAGTCGAACTCTTTCACGTACCTAGAAACGAAAAAAAAAAACTTTTTTATAGTATTTTTATCTTACAAAACGACGCGCGCTTTACTGTGTTTACTTGTGTGTGTGCGTGATTCTATGTGATGTGTGTGTTACGTACTACTCGTTTTCACGCGTGTTCGCACATTCACAGCGTATTTGTACGCTTTTGTACACTTGGTTACTACAAGCGCTTCCCAAACTGCACGCAAGCGTTTCCAACATCAATATACCAGCCTATTTAGAACGACTTATTTTAGAGACGTACAAGTGACAAAAAAACTTTTTTGTCTTTAATTTAAACTCTACTATCTATACAACTTTAAGTATTTTGTTACACTTTAATCTGGTTTTATCGTTTAAGCTGTATACAAGCTGTATTTTGCATGAGATCACTTACTTATTACAGCTTTAAGTGTATCGCTTGATACTTGTTTCTGTACAAATAGTATATGAAAACTCCGTTCTCAAACTTATTTTTATGGTATATTTGTACACTCTTGTAAATACAGTGGTTTTATGACTTCTGTCTATGAGGGTGTTCTAAACCTAAAACAAATAATGACAGCTATAGGACAGCTTTTATTACTGATACAGTCTCTCGATTGCATTAATTAATGTATTAATTGTGAACAAATGCAATATGTGGAAAAAAAGAAAAAGAGGAGGATTGAAAGGGAATTTTTGAATATTACAAATTACCAACCAAATAACAGTAATGGTAGTGAATCACAATTTATTAAGGAAGATAGAGAATCATTAATAAATCGGACAACCTTCAGTCAAGCGTCAATTTCATCGACGTCCAACGAAGAGGGTTCCGTAGCAAAAACATTAAACAGTGATATTTTGAACCATGAGATCTACTTCTCTTAAAAAAGCTGTTATTACAGTCATATGACGAACCACGTCATATGACTGTCATGACAGCCTTTTCACACAGCATTTTGAGGTGGACCAATTTATCTAAAGGCTGAGATGTTTTATCCTGTAGGGTCCGTTATCATATCACTAGATATGATAACAGGACGATTCTATTGGAATTATGACATAAAACCGACCGCTTTGATTGTTCGTTAAACACTGATTTACTGAAATATATGTTTATATATACATAAACTCACGCCTTCTTCCCATGGGGGTAGGCAGAAACTATAGAAAGCCACCTGCTACGCTCCTTACATACTCCTTTTGCTTCGCCTACGGTCATACATCTGGTCATACACGCACGCCGGTTGCGAGTACTACGCACCTGACCTTTCTGAAGATTTTTACATATTATTTACAATGATACGAGTAGGTACAAATGCTGTGTGCCGAATGCACGGCGCATAAGTCGGTAAAGTATTGTACGGTTCCGTAAACCTCCTTTACTAATTTGTTGACATCTAATCGCTTTCTTGGCCATCTTAATTCGCATTTTGATTCCCACAAACTTGGTACAATGCAAATAATTTGCTAAATGCTATCATTTTAAACGGCATATTTTCCAGAAAATAAAGTAAAACAGGTATATCATACACAATACACTAATAATACTTTACAATAAGTTTACTTAGGTATAAAATAAATTTATACTAAACTACACTAGGTACGGCCGAAATATCTTGAGTCCGAATTTCACGCAGACGGCTGTAACATTTTTTAGGAACCAAATAGTGACATGAAGTGAGTGTGTGTGAGAGAACATGCGCGAAAGTTCGTACTGCCTATGTTCAGACTTGCCAAGAAAGGAGACGTTCGTATGGGGCTTGGTACTAAAATAATTGAAAATTTAAACAGCCTTCTGACCTATATAGGCTTAAAGAGGGTCATTATTTTGAGGTCTTTAGGCATAATTTTTTTTTTTACAAACGCTCGTGTTTTTTAAAACAAGTGTTGAAAAATAAAATGTTTGCAACACTAACTACAAACACTATTTATATTTTAGGGATGGCAGCCCTGTGGCAAATGACGTGAAAATGACAATGTCAGTCAGCAGCGGGCCGAGCACGGGCGTGCCAAAACATTTGTGACAAGACATGATAAATTATGTCATGTCAATTACTAGCATTTTATGACAACAGTTTTATCGCCCAAACTGTGATAAAATGTGCCTGAAAAAATCGGATTTAAGGACGCTATCACATTTTGAACTCGCTCGAGTTTAGGTATCTGAATCGCAACACAACAACAATACGCGCACGCACACATTGAAACCGCTGACCGCTCGATTTTATACGTAACTTAACTAATCTTGGTACTTGAAGGTATATTTTTTTTAATTTTACTGGTATTGATTGAATAAAGTTAATTGTAAGTTTGCAATCGAATTTGAGTAACTGTGGCTAAGTACTATCTGCGTGATAATTATGTTTTTAGTATTTTTAAAATTCATCAGCCATCAGGTACTTGTAAATATTATTTTTGCTGGCAAATGTTGGAGCATTACATAATCAAATACTAGCCTGGGAGTTTATCGTAGACTTTCGTTGTGATATTTAAAAATAATCATTGCCTTATGAAAACAGTATTTTATTTATAGAGACTGGGGCGCGATTTCAGTACTTTTGATAAAAATTAAAACCAAAGTAGGTAGTAAAAAGTATATTTTCATTTCATGTTTCAAAAAGTTCAAATTTAGAATAAAGGCCAGCTCTTTCTAGGGTTCCGTATCCGAAGGGTCCAAGCGGAGCACTATTGCTGTAACTCACGTGACCGTCTATCACACAGGTTTTACAACCAAACGGTTGATGAAGCTACAGTCTTTAAATTTTCACAGTATAAGGATCTTGTTAACCTTTGTTCTTTATTCATGATGAGATACTTCACGCCGCAATCAAAAAGAGGAGTGTGGCTACCTACAAGGATTAGCTGTTCAAAAAGGAAATCCATCTCGATTATTTTTGTGCTTTTTGTCTTATATTCTCTTATTGCGCATTCTTGATCCCCAAAATAAAAAACCGGTCAAGAGCGAGTCGGACTCGCGCACTGAGGGTTCCGTACGTATATATGATGTTGATGATTTCTGAAAAACTGTGCTATTTAGAGACATCGTGTTATTTTTCCTGTAGGTAATCTTTACATAAACTTCTATCACACAGAATAATTTCAGATTTTTATCTATGCAAACTTCGGAGATAAGGGGAACGGTATTTTTTTTTACATTTTGCACCAAAAGACGGAAACCACGCTGCCTAAAATAAAAAAGAAGATTTTTGAGAAGGTGCAAACAGCGCTCTTTCATATGATACCCCACATGCCCTAGTACAGCCATACTCAAAGTGTGTTCCGCGGAACCCTAGGGTTCCGCAAAACCTCTGTGGGGGTTCCGCAAAAATACTGGTCAGAATAAAAAAATAATACTAAAGGAGTGTCTACTTACTATATTTTATTTTACTCTGGTACCTGAGTAACATAATATAAATCTAAATATTTCAACAAAAGTAAAAAAAAATATGTAAATTTTAATGTCAAGTAATATGATTATTAATGAAGAATACACATAAAACCATTTTTGATTACTTAAGGGGTCCGTCAAATATTTCGTTTTCGAAAAGGGTTCCGTCTCCAAAAAAGTTTGAGAACCACTGCCCTAGTAGCTCCATTTCAAATTTTTAAGACCCCCTTTCAGTCCGTTTTGCAAAAAAGGTACCTTTTTTTTTAATTTCTTGTTTGCAAAATAATTGGGCAAACGTCATCTAAAACAATTCTAAATTTCAAGTTGATAGCATTAGTAGTGAGATTGAGATATCCAGGTGCGACAGACAGACAGACTTAGTCTCACCATAAGGGTTCTTTTTTACCATTTTGGTACGGAACCCTAAAAAGACAACATTAGTAAGTAGGTAAGGTAAATCAAATAAAACAAATTACCAACAGAAGTATATCAACGTCTGTAACAAAACTCCAGAGTAGATTTGTGATTTCTGAATGAAAATACAGTCTCATTACTTTTGTTTACTGCTACGTGTACGGTTTTTTTGTCCTTTATCCAAATTTCTGAATTCGTGGCATCTGTAATAACAAATGTAAATATTTTAGCAATGCACACCACAATCAAAAACCATACTTGGTGTCGAAAGTTATAACCATCTACTATTCTGGATTTATGAATTGACAACTAAGTCGATTTATCACCAAAATGTACATCCGCCATCATGAATCAAAAGTTGGATGGTATATTTGTAAACACCACCTTCAACAATTGATAACAAACCTCCACAATTGCTAACAATGTCGAATTTTTATTTTTAAAAAATACACCCGCCATCTTGGATAAAGAAAAATATGAAATACGTAATCACCACCCGCAAAAACCCCAAAATTGACTATGTATCGAATATCTCAAAAAAAAAAATATTTCCGCCATTTGATAAAAGATAATATAATTACTTACACAATGTTTATCCGTAATCTACAACCATGATTCATACAAATTTTTGAACTATGTATTTATTTTTAAAACAAATTCCAATAATCGTACTTCGTTTTTATTTCGGTCCGAAAAAGTATCAACTTCGTCCTCCCACAGTATACAATACAGCACACACTTCTGTACGTAAATATTTTTTTGCGAAAAATCGATACACCGGTGCTTCCACGAGCGCGTCTGAGCGCGGAATGACGAACCGCGAGTAGAAAATGTATGAAGAAATTTGAAGGCGCTTCTTATTTTAATAATAAATAAAAAATTTATTTATTTACTTACAAAATATTTAGTTGACCGTATAGAGGACTATATAAACAATAGTTTGTTATTATTTTTATGTATAACTATGCAGTGGATTTAGCTATATGGGTTCCTATTCAGACCTATATTTTTTTCATTTGTTGGTTTTATTGTGATTGTTAAAACGTATTTTCGTGAAAAATTTGTATGGGGCTATACAATTTTATGTGCCCATTCTGGAGATGAATATATTATCTTTAATTTAAGACGATGATATCCTTGCAGTTGTGACTCCTAATTCGTTAATACGGTACCTGAAAAGCACTGATATTTGAGGAAAAATGTGATAGCGTCCTTAACTATAATCGAGTAAGCGAGTATCGTTTAAGCATAATAAATAAGCTTACTAATAAGGTAAATCACATTAGCGTTTAAAAATCTTCGGAATATTATACTTTTGACCTCTCCTTTCGACCGTACTGTACTATCAACTAAACAAAATATCATGGTCGTAGCGCAGAGCGAGATGAAATAGCCGACCATCGTTATGTCGTCATAGCATCGTTTGGGAAAGAAAGAGACTACTGCTAGAACCAAAGAGTACCTTATATATTGGCTAGAACTGTACAAATAGTAGATCGTACAACAATTACATAAAACAAGTCACCTATCCGCGACGTTTATCCGCCCGAGAGTAGGCGAGTGCATCATTATATTAAAGTTATGTATAAAATGTGTTTCATGAACGAGTTATAAACTCTGCTAAATCAAAGTGATATTGCAAGTTAACATCTTAAGTTTTAGTTTAAATTAAATTGGAACAATTTTTCACCTTTTTGCTTGTCTACAAATATTAGGCTTGTGTAGGAGACCTATACTGCCTAATCACAAGTGCTTTTTTATTAAAATATTATTGATAAAGTGAGGAAGGGATCAAAGTCATCTCGTGCTCAGGGTTTGTTATTTATTTTAAGTAACTCTAATGAGCATTATTAGTTATGTATAGAGATCTACAGCCTAAGTAATAAAAAAAAATCAATTATAAAGCTGATTAAAAGCCAATAGCTGTCCAATATAATCTTTAATTTACTTAGTACACTCATAGCTACTCAAACTATAACACTCCAAATACCGTTTAAGCTGTTTAGCAAATTTTCGCCATTTTTTAATGTATAAAAATAAAATTTAAAGTATAATTAAAAGAATATTTTACAAAAACAGCTAAAGCTATATCATGATTATCAGCTTAAATAATGAGCACTGTGCCCTCGTGTCTATTTTTTTTTATGTAACCTTAAATAAAAACCCTATTAAGTATTTCTCTTTAAGTCAGCTCGATTATTTTGTTGGCGCATGAATATTTTGACGGAAAACATACACAGGTTCACAATAAATTCGAATCTGCACTTTCAATTCACCAATTAACACCATCAGATAATATCTAAGTCCAAGATTATCTTTTATACTAATAAATATTATATAAATAATAATGTCACCACGTCATGACGTTTCTATTACACGTGTCATAGAAATTAGTTCGTTTAATTTTTATTATTATGTAATTCTCTTCAAGAACCTATTTAAAACACTTTTCATTACAAGATACTTATAAGATGATATTTGTAGTGTAATGGTTTCTTTGTACACAAAATAACAGCTATTATACAGGTTCTCTACTGCTTCTACAGCTACTATACAGCTCTACTAACGCAAAAAGCTTATACAGCCTGAATATACAGGTGCTAGTAAAAAACGAACTTAAATACAGCTTGTATACACCTTATAATGCTACTTGGGTTGTCGTTTCGTGAGAGAAAAATACTGTACAATAACTAGTCTCGTTTGACTCAAGTTTCAACATATCCGTCTAATTTTCCCCGACTGTAATCTAATGTACTTAAGTAAGTAAGTAAGTTTAAGTAAAGTACGTTTTTTATTTCATAATGAACAGGTTTTAACATATAAGTCGTAGAGGCCTTCTTTTAAGCATAGAGATACCTGTAACAGAAGACCTCCCTCTTCCATAACTATGTGTACAACATACAAAGCCTGTTAATAACAGAATTTAACTAATTAGGTAAAATAACAAAACTAGAACTACAGAATTAAAAAATAATTACAATTATAATAATTAATTAGGTACTTGAATTCGTAATCTCAGATACCTAATTAATTATTGTGTGTATGTGTGTGTGTGAGGGTGTGTGTATGCGTGTGTGAGTGTGTATATGTGTGTGTGTGTGTGAGGGTGTGTGTATGTGTGTGAGGGTGTGTGTGTGTGTGTGTGTGCGAGGGTGTGTGTGTGAGTGTATGTGTGTTAGCGAGTAAGAGAGAAAGGGAAACCAAACGCATATTACGCAGTGTGAAGTAAGTGGTAAACGACTGTATATTAATGTCCATGTTATCAATAATTCCTTGCGTAATGTAAGTTTTTTATGTTCATCGTCATCATCATTAGATCATAATTATTTATATTATTATTATTAAATAACCGGACTCAGAAGTGCCTTCGTTTCTTCGTAAGTAAGGGTATTTAGCCATGCAGTCAGGGTTTTTCGACATGCATAATGTGTTTCATGGTAAATAGGATTTATTTTGCTTATGGTGTTATAAAGAACAGTAGTTTGGGCAACGTATTGCCGCCTTGCGAACGCAGTACGAACTCTAACCCCAGCTATACGACCGTGATTTCTTCTTTTCCCGAGAGTACTAGGGTCAAATACCGTTGTTTTATGCATTTTTAAGGTACATATCAAAATATTAGGTTGGGGAAAAAGTCTTTTCGCATTATAGTATGTATGAACTTGTAATAACATCTCTTTGGCTATACTATTTGTATCTGGCTGGTTTTGGTATCATTGAAAGTTTAAATTTTAAAGAACATAATTCCAAATTCAAATTAGGAAAATGTGTGATTTTCATTTGTTTTTCGTACTGTCAAGATGAGTGAATCTAATGAAGAAATTTGATACATTTTAAAAATGCAACACAAGCCGCGAAAAAAAATTGCTATGTTTATGGACCTAGTGTAGTGTCTGTGAGAGTAGCACAAATTTGGTTTAAGCGTTTTCAATCCGGAAATTTTGATGTCAAAGATGCACGTCGCTCTGGTCGCCCTATTACGGATAAAATGGATGGCATTTTTGAAAAAGTGGCATATCAGTAGTTACGATGTAGCTGAAGAACTGGGAATTGACCACAAAACAGTTTTGGCACATTTGAAAAAAACTGGGTACACAAAAAAGCTCGATATTTGGGTACCTCACGAGCTCACTGAAAGAAACCTAATGAACCGTGTACTCATTTGTGATTCTTTATTACGACGTAATGAAACCGAACCATTTTTGAAGAAGCTGATAACTGCTGATGAAAAGTGGATCACGTACGACAAGAACGTGCGAAAAAGGTCGTGGTCAAAGGCCGGTCAGGCTTCACAGACTGTGGCGAAATCCGGATTAACTCGCAACAAGGTGATGCTGTGTGTGTGGTGGGATTGGAAGGGCATTATTCATTATGAGCTGTTACCACCAGGCAGGACCATCGATTCTGAACTCTACTGCGAACACAACTGATGAGATTAAAGCAAGAAGTTGAGAGAAACCGGCCGGAATTAATCAACAGAAGGGGTGTGGTTTTTCATCATGATAACGCTAGACCTCACACATCTTTAGCCACTCAGCAAAAATTAAGAGAGTTTGGCTGGGAGGTGTTAATGCATCCGCCGTATAGTCCTGACCTTGCACTTTCAGATTTCCACCTGTTTCGGTCTCTTCAGAATTCTTTAGGCAGTGTCAGGTTAACATTACGAGAGGACTGCCAAAACCACTTGTCGCGGTATTTTGATCAGAAGTCCCAAAATTTCTATAACAATGCGATCCTGTCCCTACCTACAAAATGGCAAAAAGTTATCGAACAAAATAGTACCTACATACTTTAGTTAAGTGTAAATAAACTATATTAAAAAATGTTTTAAATTTTCTTAAAAAATGCGAAGAAACTTTATCCCCAACCTATTATATAACTTTCTCACAGTTAATAGGTCACATAGTTTTTAAAGCTCGTGTGTATAAAAACGATACGGTTTAAAGTACATAGTTTTGAGAAGGGCACGCTGTGATCTTTCCACGTCTAAGAACTTACATAGGATAAATTTTCACTGGAATATATATACAAATGACGAAGTCAATGCAATCCATTTTGAATGCTAACGAATGCAATCGGGAAACTAGCTTCAACTTTCTGACTATAGTTTGACTGATACCGCTGTACCGGCGCTTGGGAACGCGCGGCGAGGCGGGGGAGGGACCTGCACTGCCCCCCGTGGGCCGCGCACATATCTCAGGCGCGGTATCGGTCAAACTATAGTCAGAAAGTGGAAGCTATTGACGGGGTCCGAAAGGGCCAATGCCTTCCAGGGTTACGAGTCTGTCCGAAAGGGATATCGGGGCCCTGGCACACAGGCATCTGAAGGAACACGGGTGGGTTTTAGTCAGTAAAAGTCTGACACGCCCTCCCGCTCCGCCCAGACCGGGAGAAGTTAATTGATAATTTCCCACCCAAAAAAAAAAAATGGTGCCCGTTTGCATTCTTTACCGTTTACCTGAGGCGCGGTACAGTAGTATCGGTCAAACTATAACTGAGCGTCTTCTTGACAATTTAAATGACTAAAAAAAAACTGAAATAAATTATTTGACGTTGGCGATGAGAATTTCTGGGGTTTTTGATACCCTTAGTATCCCCAATAAAGTTTCTTCCACCAATCCCTGTTTTGAATTTTGTTTTTAATATCGATCACTGCCGTTATCAGGTTACTATCTATTGAACATTGACATGTGGATAGAAGACCTGTTAATATAAATATTGCTGTTTGTTACCAGACGGGCGGCCACCGGTTGTCGGACAGATAGTCCCGAGAGGGCTGGCTGAGGTGCCTGGCGCGACACACGCGGTCGTACGCGCCGCACAGGCGCCACATGCACCAGTCTGCCAGGTTGTGTGCATTGTGCAACTGGAATAGACTCAATATTAAAGATGAGCAGGAACATCATTATATGAATACTTAAGGGGGATGCGCTAAGGTAGCCCGCGAAATTCAAATTTTCTTACGTTTTTTGCAATTTGTAGGTCAGTAACAAGTTGTATCTAAATATATTTCAGCATCTAAATATAATCAGCATTACATTTCTCTAAGTTCAAAAAATCCTACTGAATGATTATTTCAGAAATAATCTTTCAGTAGGATTTTTTGAACTGATGATGTTGTTTTTTGATTCTAATGATTATAATTCTGTAAAGCCAAATTTGTTATGGCCGCGAATCATATTTATATCAACATACAACCTGTTACTGACCTGCAAATTGCAAAAAAACATAGTAAAATTTAAATTCGCGGGCTACCTTAGCGCATCCCCCTTAACTGTTTTTAACGTAGAAGGTAGTAAAGTGTATTAATTCTATATAATATATTAGGTGTTAATCAGTGTTGGCAAAAAGTTAATCCGTATACGACTATAAAATAACGATCGTGATTAAAGATTCATACTTTTAATCGTAAATACTCGATTAACGATTAATTTAATCTAATCGTTAATCCAGATTACGATGCAGTTTTCAGTTCTCGTCTCGTCAGTGGATTAAACATAAAAAACGTATTATATTTTATTTTATTAAGTTGCTTATTTTTTTTTCTAATTCGATAAATTTTTGAGTATTTCTGAGCATACAAAGATAAAAATATTATTTTTTTATTTTTAGAGAATGCAGAAAAATCGGCGATGTTCCTAATTCATAATAATTCATTTATATGCATTACTATACAGGTTTTTATTAAACTGCTAAATCCAGTCAATATGAAGTCTGACTTGTTAATAAATAAATCAATCGTTTATCAAATTAACGATTGACGATTACTTAAATTTATCGATTACGATTACTACTTTAATTTGAAGTGAAAGTTGCTAACAGTGGTGTTAATTTAATTACCTTGACAGGCTCCAACAGCGACAAGGCTATCTCGACGACTTCATCATCATCAGCGCACACTCTGCGAAAAAAGTTGCGTACATTGAAGTGTTGATCATAATTACCTTAATTATTATTTAACTATAGTAAGTGTGATAGTAAACAATTAGGAAAAAAAAACGTGTGCGGTCGGGGGACCCCCATCAGGAACAAAATTCCTTCTCACGTATGATTTAAAACAAAGACAATTCATACTTGAATCTTGAGACCTTTATATTCGAAACTGGCTTTTATATTCGGAGTTTGTTTTAGCTTGTACAGACCTTTTTACCCACCCACAGACGCGTTTGTAATACAGAACCATCTAGTATAAGTTTTTAGAAGCTGTCATAAAGTTACTGTGTGTGGTAATTTAATGAGAGGTTCTAAAAACTTATACTAGATGGCTCTGTATTAAAACGCATATTGAATTCATACTTTCTCTCTCTCTATCTTTTTCCATTATATATAATCGAAAGAGAGAGAGTTGCATGGAGGGGGGATAACGCTTTTTCCTTACGTGACGATTTCCATCCAATCAATAACGATTGTAAAACACCCCTAACGGAACCGAGAGTTATTTATTCTTCCCGTTATTATGATATTTTTTTGTACCAGACCACACCTGGGAACCTTCTGGTTACGGAGATATTGAAGGTCAAAGTTCCAGCTTTTTTTAATGTTTTTTTTTACGAAAACAAGTTTTAAATGTTATAAACTTATAACTTAACTGTAAAACCTCCCACGATCCCTGCACTGATGCATGCACCCATACGCATAATATTTTGCATTGCGTACTATAAACAGTGAATTTTTGCGGCCAATTTTTTTTTCCATAGTTACTTTGTTTGCTGTACAGACAGAATGCGTAGGTGACGATAAAAATTTTGATTGTGGCAGTCAACTGCTTGTATGATCCGGTGTGTCAACAACGTACATTGGTCTCCATGGAGAGGGATGTACATACATCCAGGATATATTTAGCAGACTCACCTATCTCGCTGTTGCAGCTGATCTATGACCCTGGCCTCCACCAGGTTCACGAGGCGGTTCATGCACAGTCTGTTGGCTAGCTCCAGCAGTTCCAGGCATCTGTTGGGATCTACAGAGGGTATCTTGTCGCTGTAGATGTAGCTTAGCAGAATATGGAACGCGTACATTTTCACGCCGGGGAAGGATATCTGGGGAGAAATATATTTGTGTTAAAAAAAAACTTTCTTGTACAGTTACGTTTTCTGATTATGCTATCCATGCTAGAATATTCTTTTTATTTATTTTCTTATTATTTTACATCCTAAAGGTATGTTGCAGGTTTTTTTTTTCACTTGCAGCAACAATAAACAATAACATAACATCACGCCTGTAATCCCCGAAGGGTTAGGCAGATGTGTTCTTATAGTACACGCACATAACGCCAGTTATGTTTAAATCCCATGTAGTAGGGGGCGAGCCTATTGCCATCAACCGAGCACAAATCCATACTCCGGGCTGCTACTGAGAAATTCCTAATATAAAAACCCAATAACACCTTGCCCGATCCGGGAATCGAACCCAGAGGGTATACTTCGAAGCGCTAAACCGAAGTATCGGCTAATGTTCGGCCATTTTATAACTTCCATAGTTTCCTTTTTGACTTTGAGTCCTTACCCGGCTTCAAGTCACAGTTTTGACTTTGGCTTATCTCTTCGACTGCCTTTTTTTTTTTTTTCGCCGTAGTCAGTGATAGTTAGCCGTAGTAAAGAAGCGACCGAAAATTCGGCCGATACTTCGGTTTAGCGCTTAGGAGTAGACCCCCAGGACCTCATGCTCAGCAGAAGCGCTTGCGGCCACTAGACCAACGAGGCATTCAATTCTATTCATTCTTATCAACCTGTCACTGCTGATCTATCTACACTTACACAGATATCTCAAAGTTGAAATTGCGGTATTCATTCACCACCTTTGATTACACGGATTGCATAAGCAAACTGATGGGCAATAGTCCAATAGTAGATTGTGTCATAAGGGACCGAAATAATGTATTGAGGGTGAGAGCGATTGTTTGAACCCAGAGCGAAGCGAAGGATTCTAGAGTAGAATTCCGAGCGTTGGGAGGGATTCTAGAGTAGATTCCTAAGCGTAGCGAGGGATTCAAAGTACGTCGCTCGAGATTAAATAATTTTGGTACCGTGTGGCACACTATACTTTTCATTCCCCTCTATGAGAAAAATAAATAAGAGATGCTTTTAGTAGTGACGAATATTTATAATTACATAACCAAATTACAAATTTATATTAATATTAGATACGTTTTCGCAATTTAGGATGTTTATTATAACTGTTTTGTTGGGAACAGAAAATTTATTTGACTTATTTATGACTTTGGTATTGGTAATAACTTCAGACTCTTTATGAAGTTCCCGCGTATTTTTTTTTTAATTTGGTTAACCAATGTCGCGTCGGCAGGCGCGGTTTTTTATTACCTGCCAGGACTTTATCGAAGCAAATTGCGTTCAAACTTTTTAATTAAGTAGTGTTCCAAATTCAAAAGTCATTTCACCACTGTTATTAAATGACCCATTTTGCTCGCACTTATCGAGCAACCCTTTGGCTCTTTTCGAATAGATATGGATAGGGATGAAAAGATATTATCGGCGTTGTATATTACGTAGTATTTAAGTAGTATTCATGAATAAATCTTAAATCCGCGCAAGAGAGCTTAAGCGGGATTATAGGCCACGCTTGCTCCACAAAATGAATATGTACAGTTTTACACACGACACATTTGAAGTTTCGATTGGTTGTGGATTAAACGGAGTTTTTTTAGGGTTCCCTAGTTAACAAGGGAGCCTTATAGTTTGGCCATGTACGTACGTATCTGTTTGTCTGTCCACAGAGAAACTAAGAGTCTCTGAGCTATCAGAGACTCTTAGTTTCTCTTAGTACTAGAAAGCTGTAATTTGGCATGGGTTTTAATTTATTTTTATTAAATTATTCACGCCGAACAAGTTGTAAAATAAAATCTGGAAAAATTTTATATTTCTTCCCCCCATCTCGGAAAGAGTATTTTTGCTCTTCTCTGAGTGCAAAAGCCGTTTTTATCCGCTAGAGGATAAAGTAAATTGAATTTAGAACATCGTGTGCACTAAGTTTGTGAATTCAAAGCATCATTAAACCTACTTACTTCTCCCTCCATGGTGCCGAATTTATCATATAACCTTTTTTAATTCGTTAAAAACTCAGACTCTGAACCTTCTTGGTGTACTTTTTGTTAATTTGCTTAGCATTTTCTATTCACGTCATATTGTTAAAACCTTAGGTTAAAAACAAAAAACTTGAAAACATATGAAAAACCTCAAATGAGTGGTTCTAGCGAGAAGTATATTTGACGCCAACAGAATTGACTGAAACTGTTAATAATGCGGAAATGAGCTCTCTCCCTCAATAATTACGCGACAAGTATTTGAAACAGTACGATATGTTTGCCACGTGGCGACTAGCTAAAGGAGCCAAAAGTTTCTCAGAAAACGTTTTGCTGGCATATTTTATTGAATTATCCGAGACCAAGATCAAGCACTCTACGGAGTTCGTATTCAATGCTAAAAGCAACAATAAAGATGAAAAAAGACAGACATATCGACACCTATCCTAAATTAGTGGCATTTTTAAAAAGAGCCTCATCTGGTCATCAACCAAAAAAATCGATTATTTGTTATAATTTAAAGATTATTCTGTAATACTTACCTATCTTATTGTAGTAGTTAATACCTAAACTGAAATAAAAGTATCTTGTGATTGTAAATGTTTTTTTTTGCATTTAGTCATTTCCTCGCTAAGGTGGGATGAAAAGTTACGTGTTGCACCCGAGTGCAAAGATTTCTCACCTCGTGCTCTTTTGATTCCTTCGTTTGCTCGGTCATCAAAATTGAGCACGCGGTTAAAAAGAAACTGCACTCTTGTATAACAAATAACTATTGCTGGGGTACCCTTGCACGTAAAGTGGGGATGATTTATTTTTTCTCGTCTATCTCATGGTGTAGGAGGGATATCGTGGGATAATTTTTGCTAGTCAAGTGTCCCCGCCCCCCCTCATTGCCAGCTAAATAGTAGCTTTTAGATATGTGAAAAAAATCACGGCAGTAGTATAAATACCGAAGTTAAAAGGAAAACTATCAACAACTTACATTTGTAGTTGGAATGTATGGGAAAACATGTTTTGCAACTACAATGTTATGTTTGTTCGGAACCTTTCATTGTGTGTGGTCCGACACGCACTTGGCTGGTTTTACTTATTAAAAACATCGTCGAGAGCCACCACAATACATCATATAATAGAGCTATGATGAGCTGCAAACTATGACAGACATCGTGTAAGTTATACTGACCACGCGGGAAGTACTCTCGCGGAAGTGGCCCTGGAACATGGCTTTCATGGGGTCGCAGCGAGCCATGAGCACGGCGCGGTGCGCGAGGTGGATGCCGTCGTCCAGGTCGAACGTCACGTCCGCGAACAGGGCGCGCTCTACGTACATGTCGCGGAGACGGGCTCCTAGAGGCTATGGGATAAACAAACTTGTTGATAAATTACAAAGTGCCTGAAAGTATTCCTGGACATCGGAAGATTTGCAAAAATACTATTAGCACCATCTCAATTTATTTGGGTATATAAACTGAACATACATCTTTATGCGTCTCTATCGACTGTCACCTCATTGTTTCCAGCCATTTCATCCTTCAAAAAAAACATTATTTTTCTAATTCTGAACTCAATATTCAGCAGTGGGCTGCTGTTAAGCTGATAATGAAGCTTGCACGATATAATCATTTTATGTTATTATTTTATTTTCATGGATTTAACACTAACGAAAGAATTTTGAAAACCTCCTAACCATGTGCCAAGTCAAGCTAGTATCAAAATAGTGACCAAAAAATATTACCAAAATATTATTTTTAGCCTTAAAGCGCTGACAAGAGGCAAACAATAAAACTAGGCTTGTCTTGAAACAAAAAAATTGCCAAATCTATATAGTTTGTGGTAGCGGAAAAAAAAAATGTTATTTTTGAACATATTTCTCAGAACTTGGTCGTTAACAAAACACGTACAAACTTTACTTTGAGTTTCAATCCAAAATATCTACATTAAATATCAACGTACGGTTGGTATTTAATTAATAAAATGAACGTCTTATTTGTATGTAGAACTTGGTTGTTTTTTTTTATTTTAGATTAGTCAACTCATTTTTGAGTAAATAGATAAATTCTTCATATTTTGCAATAAATTACAAGCGTTGTGTCATCGCGCTTCTCTTTCTTTTGTATGCAGTCTGACGGTGACCGCGGTTTAGCTGTTGGCAGCGTCTTAACCTTTCAAATTATACCCGTATCTAGAACTCACCGTATGAAACTGCAGCATGAATCCCTTGTCAAACAACAAGTGCTGGTCAAGAATGAATTGACTCAACTTGGTGAGCTCATGGAAGCCAAGCAGCTCGGCCGCTTGTCTGATCTCCTAAACAAAACATAAAATTGACAGTCAAAGATGTGAAGTTTGTGTTTTGATGTGTTTTCTGACTCGAAGAACTCTTCAGGTCATCTAATTAGGTAGCGAATGATTATGTTTATTCATTCGCTACCTAATGATGACCTGAAGAGTTCTTGAGTCTTGCTTCCACTATTGAATGTATGAACGAATTATTTTGGAATGATTTTCTGCTTGTTCGGCGTATCGTTCAGCCCAGTTACCTACCTTGCTAACTGAGTAATGGCTGTACTGACGTACGACAGCTAAATAAAAACGAGATTAAAAATTCAACAATCGCCAGATACCTATCTATTAGCGAGTAAGGTTTTGTAACTAGTAAGTCGTTGGCTCCAGGCATGATTCAACACAAATGTAATCAACTTAATGCTAGGCCATAACTGTCGGTCAAAAGAGAGTCGAGAAGCTTAACGACATATTCAAAGCGATGTAGGCCTAGAATAATATCTAGAAAAAAATCATCAGATTAATTTTCTTGTTTATTAACGAATGCCTCACGCAGCTACAATCTATAGAAGGTAATGTAAAACTGTAAATTGTCGTACGTGGTGTATGTAAATTGGTAACTATTATCATTATTTTAAGGTGAAAAATCTAATGAATACAAAATAATAATAATAGTCATTGATACCACACTTTCTTAACCGTCCCAAAATACATGGTCTTACGTCTTACCGCTATGTAATTAGAGAGGATGAATTCTTTAAAAAAAATATCTTGTTAATGAATCGCTTAAGAAAGTGCAGTAAGAAAAATATGATAAACTACAAAGAAATACATTCACAACAATACAAACAGGGTGCTGTTTTTATAATAATAATAATGGTCAAAATTAATAATTATGAATTTGTTTTAATGGCATAATTTATTGCAATAAGGTTTACCAGTAACAATCCGATAGCAGCTGACTGCAAAACATTTTTGTTATTATAAAATTATTAATTTTATATATTTTTAATTTGCAATATATTTTATTTGTAGTGGGTAATACATAGAATAGAAAATGGAAGCACAGTAGGTTAGAAAAATATTAAATTAATATAATTAACTGTCTCCTTTTTAAAATTACACAATAACCATAGTAAGTACTTCAGAATCTCGCAGCTACTAAACTGCTGGACCATGGCTTTCCTGGTGTTTTTATTATTATATTTTTTTAATAAGGAGACAGCAAGAAAATAGCCGAAGTCAATCAATAATATTCAATAATTACTTAAAATACACGCAATAAAATATAATATATTTAAATATTAATACAAAGCTAAAGCTTACTTTAAATTAAAATTGAATAAGAATTGATTTAGTGGCAAAGTGATAGAAATTACATAAGAATTTCTGAAAATACTGTCGGCTGCTGAGGACTTAAAAAGTCTTGCAGCAGTTAGTTGGTAAAATTTCAATATTAAACTCGCAGCAATAAATATTTGTTTCTTGCTTTATTGCTGTTAAACAGAACTATTAACGAAGAAAACGGAACAAAAACACTCTAATATCGCCATAAACAATATGTCCAACTAATACAGGGTAGAAATAACGACCGGGTTCTAAAAGAAAAGAACCTGTAAGCTGTATTCATTATAACATTAGACAAATAACGTTATAACGCCGCCGTTTTTTTCATATAAGCGTATAATAAGCTCCGTTATTTCACGATAAACACAAATAAATGTATTGTATTTACCATTTCAATATAAATTTGAACACTAAAATGCAATCATTGTAATAATACAACACAATAACTGTCATTATTTGTCTAATGCTAATGAATGGAGTATATAATATTTAACTCAAAAGACATGTCCAAAACCCAACCAGTCGCAGGTCTGCTGGTAGAAATTTATAATGAAATAAGCAGTACCTTTGTGCTATCTTTATGTATTTTTTTTCTATTAAGTAAATGTTTTTCGGTACATAAATAAACAAATCAAAATTGCTAAAATTGTAACATCCTGTATTTTTATAGCTCTAATCGACAGGGTGAATCAAATCTCTCCAATCAACATTGCATCTTAACTTGATTTAATTTATTTTCTACCACTCCATCACTAAACCACAATAACTTCAAACCTTATACCTACAATCATAAAGCTCAATATCGACTGACCTGCTGTTTGAAGGCGCTACTGTCCAAAGCGCCGGTGTATATAAAGTTGACGATCTCCTGCATGACAGTTTGTGAGATTAACTTGCTCATCGTTACTATGGTTTGTGTTTGAGAGGTCGCGTGTTGGATCTTGTCGCACTGAAACGTAATGATAAGGTAGGCAATTAGGGAGGTTTTTTTGCAATTTTCAGGTCAGTGTCAGGTTGTATCTTGATCTAAATATGATTCGCGACCATAACAAGTATGTATTTACAGAGTTAAAATTATTAATACATCTCTCTAAGTTAGATTTGTTACATAAGGACATTTCCAAAGAGATTTGTTCTTATGGAAAAAATCTAACTAAGGAGGGATTTTTGAAAATTCACCCAATCTCGAGTAGTACTCGCAATCGGCGTGAGTGTATGACCAGATGTATGAACGTAGGCGAAGCAAAAGGAGTATGTAAGGAGCGTAGCAGGTGGCGTTCTATAGTTTCTGCCTACCCCCATGGGAAGAAGGCGTGAGTTTATGTATGTATGTATATGTGTATATTAGCCAAAGAGATGAGATAAATTTCATGCTTTGCTGGATTAAATGCTGGATTAAATACTAAGTTAATTGCGTGTGATGCAGTTTCCATTGCAACTAAAATGATTTTATGACGTTTAGCGATGTTGTTTCATTAAAAAATCAACTTTGATTACTTGATTTTAAAGTTGATATTTGTATAAGTTGCAATACTATGTATTTATTTCGTATTGTTGGCCTTATAGGTACTTGATGTCATCTGTAGCGTTGAAGAGTTGAACACAACAGATGGAACATTGATCTGCTTTGTTGTGAAAAAGAGACAGTACTGTTCGTGCAGTATTCCATCACTTCTCGCTTTGTCTTGAACAATGAATGCTCCGACAGGTCATAATTCGGACCCAGACCGAATTCTTGCTTGCTTTTTCAAACAAGGCAATAAAAAGCCACTCCTAATTATAAGTAACTGTACCTTAACAACTCTAATAGAGATGATAGCGGGGTGGTTGACCTCTCTGTATAAGTCCGGAGGTTTTTTACAACTGTCGCTGAGAGGTAGAATCTGACATGAAGACCGACGCTTGATCTGATCCCATACCCTGGAAACAAGATTATTCTTACAATAGTATATATATTCTTAGTTAGGCTATGAAAATCTGGATCATACTTGGAAACTTACAATCAACGAATTAAAAAAAGGCATCTTCATACACTTTATTAAAGCACCATATAAAAAAAGTACTTCTTGACTGGTTTTTCCATAGATTTAGTACGAGTATACATTATATTGTGCATTCACTACAACTTGACGCGTGACGCGATTGGTAGCACTGAATTTTGCAGTCTTAGTTTCAATACCTATAGAGTTCAAAATGGCGACTGACAGAACAAAATCAATATATTTTATTTCACATAAAATGGGCACTTATGAAACGTCAGAAGCTAGATGCACGGTTCCAATTGGTCGTTTCCTATGGAGAAGATCCAGCAAGAAACTCCACGGTAGCTCTTTAAAAAAATAATTGGCTTTTGCAATGTTTTCACATTACAGGTATAGTACAGGTAATATACATTATAGGTAAGAGAGGACAGTGTAGGCCCGTCACCAAGTACCAGATACTTAATAAAATAGAAAATAGTCTACAAATCTACAGTCTTATTAAGCTTACAACGTTCTCACATTCCCAAAATATTTAAAAAAAATCTGTATAAAATATTATTAAAATAATAAAAGTAACAACCTTGTTGAAATTAAATTGTAGGACTACCAGGAAACAGAACTAATGACATGACTGCAAAATTTAGTGCTACCAATCGCGTCACGCACCATTTTATAGCGAATGCACAGTACGCTAGTTTATACAAAATCTATGGGTTTTTCAATACAGAAGTGACATAACCAAAGATTGTTGTCCTAGTGATGCTTTTTGAAGACATCACTTTGTCCATGTCTGCCCTATACAGGGTTATCGTTGTTTTGCTGTATATTAGAAACCAGGGTTCGACGAGTAAAATGTTCTTATTTACCTCATCTGTTTAGCCTGGTCCTGTCGTATCAAATACTCGGTGTCCTCGTTAAACTCGCCGGCAGTCGCCTCACCCATACTGCTTACCTACAAAAAATAATCCATTTTTACTCGGTGAAATAGCGTTTTGTTGCCTAACTTTGGCCATCCGTTGAGGGCTCTTAGGACTGGCGCACACCTGGCAAGGCGCAGCGCGGCGTGATTGTCACTGCTAAACAAATATCAACGTCGCGTGCCTAGCTGCTGCAGTCCTTGCCAGAGTGATTCCCCTGGACATGAGGGCAGCTGAATACCTCCAACTGTATGAGGTAAAAAGAGGTATGCCCCCGGATGAACTCCCTGGCGAAAAGCTGGAGAAACGCGCGCACCCATCAGAGCTACCACATCACATCCCGCTCTGCGGGTTGTTCTGGGGTTCAAACTTATATCCGATTTGCGAGACCTAGAACGCATCGGAAATCACTGGCGCCGGCTTTATACTGATGGCAGCAAAATAGAGGGAAAGGTTGGTGCCGTGGTGTCATGCTGGGACCATGTAGGGGAAGTTACTAATCTGGAGCTCAAGTTGGCAAATTACTGCTCAGTGTTCCAGGCTGAAATGGTCGCAATTTTGAGGGCACTCACTTACGCCGCTGAGAGAAAGCCACCAATATCGGCTAATATTATATCAGACTCCAGATCAGCACTGGAGTCAATTGCCGACCCAAAAACTTACAATCCCATGGCAATAAAAATACAGCGGGCAATCTCCGACGCTCAACTTCAAGGCAGAGAAATTCACCTCTTCTGGGTCAAGGCACATGCTGGTATACCCGGGAATGAGAGAGCAGATGAACTCGCCAAGCACGCTGCTCTACATAGGAAAACTGCCCCGGTCTATGATAGATTCCCACTGTCCTACGCAAAGCGATCCATCAGGGAGTCAACGCTAGACAGCTGGCAATCCCAGTATATAGCCGAAACTAACGATGATCATCGTTAGTTTCGGCTATGTACTGCTCGTATACCTCTGTCCTCGAGGACAGAGGTATACGACTGTTCTTCAGTGACATCAGGAAGGCATACAAGATTCTGGAAAAGATAGGGACACCCAATAATCTAAGAGCCCAACTGTTTACATGTCACGGGGGAATCCGCGAATACCTCCATAGATTTAAGTTGTTGGGGACTCCAGCCTGTTTGCGATGATGCCTCCATTGAAACAATAAAACACATCCTCATTGACTGCCCTAGGTAAAGGGAAAGATACAACTGCGAGCAGAGGCTAGGACGCCCGTTAGATGTTATTGTGGACATGATTAGTGACGACAATTGCCGGACACATTTCATGGGTTTCGCAGAAAGAGTGTTGGCCAATGCTGCAAAATCCAATGGATCAACACTGCCATAGTTGTAAGATGGGTGGTGATGCAATGGCGTCTATAGTTATTTTGTTAAAAAAAAAAAAACTACGGTTACATGAGGAACCAAGGGGGGAAAAAAAAAAAGTAGCTTTTTAAGTTACTTTTTGTTAGAAATGTAATTTTCTGAGTATAATTGTATAGTTTTAGAATTAAGTGCCGAATTTGATATTGGCATTAAAGAAATGTGAGGCAGGAGTGTGGTTATAGCCGGTAGGAGTCCGGCACTGCCCAGACTGGCTGATGTATGGGGCCTCTTTCCGCTTCGACGCGCTCTCGAACTATTGGGAAGTTTATTTATTTTCAACTTTATTTCAACTAGTACAAGGTCGATATTTGTTTTGCAGTGACGAATGCGCTACGCTGTGCCTCGCCCGATGTGCACCGGCCCTTACAGCGGATGTACATCAGTGGTAACAATTTTACATTGATAGCGGCTTATGTCGTAACAGTAAGGGCGGTTTTCGTAGTGCAAGAACACTGGTCCGCCTCACGTATACACACGCGGACCATCCGTCGCGGACCGTCCGTTGCGGACGTTCACCTAACGCAGCGGAACGGTATAACAGTAGTCTTGTGATCAGTCCCGTAATCAGATTAAGCTGAAATTTTGTACACTCATTAGTATTGAGAAAGATACAGGAATATCTTGATTTATTAGGAAACTTGTTAAACGCGTTCGGAAAAAAATCTACATAATGAAAATGATATGAGACAGTGCATAAGTGAATGTAAAAAACTCGTCTATGCAGCGTGTTACGGAAAACCCTATATACATAACAAAGGCACGGATTCTATTGCTGATAAAATAACAAACTACATGACAACATTTTTTTAATAATACCTACATAATTATAAAGATAAGAAACATTTAACTAATAAAAATCAAATGTTTCCATTTGAATTCTACACATCACTAGACCAAGTCAGCTGATCGGTACACATTTTAATCCATTCTTTTGATCCCGCCGCCAATCGTGCCACCCGCGCTGCCGCGTGTCGGTGCGGCGCCGTGTCGCAGAGCTGTGTGTGTGTACTAGGCGCACAGACATGGATAATGATGACTCTCGTAGTGCGGTGACACGTTTGTTATGATTTAAATTTAATAAACTATAGAAAAAAAAAAAAACATTTTCAAAGTTATTCTTTTTGAGCTGAAATTTTGTACAGAGATTCTGAACCAGATGCACTCTTAACCCTGTTTGTATGGATATACCCTTTCTTGTATAGCTGTTATGTCAGTCGCTGATACAATATTGCATTATAATCTGTGGAGGAGCGTCAAAAACTCATCTTTTAATCCTCTAAAGAGCACAACGCGCCGTCCTCAAAACTCTGTTATACAAATTATATATAGCAGGTAATTATAGCATTATAGTAGGTACCTACAGAAATCCTGTTCTCAGAAGCTTCCCTGCTGAGCATAAGAAAATTGTATACAATACTGAACGTAACAACGCAGACCCACATCAAAACTTCGAAAAGGAGTGACTTAAGAGGGTACTTGACCTAGAATCATGAAGTTTGGCGAGAAGCAAAGTCTCGCAGTACAAGTAAAAGGATAGTCCGAAACTCGTAAATTTTTTTGGTATTACAAACTTACATTTGCAGTTGTATAATTGACCGTGACGTATAACGAATTAACGATGTATGGGAGAACATTTTTTTTAACTACGCTACGCTTTTTTTTCGGAACCCTTCATTGTACGTGGTCCGACACGCACTTGGCTGGTTTTTTTTTTTTAATAAAGAAGTTATTATTACCATGCTGCTCTCGCTGGAACTCCGAGCGAGCTCAGCGGAAAGGCTGACGCACTCGTTGGTCAGCAGACGGTGGAAGGCCTCACATGCTGCCGCCATCATAAACCGGTGGACAGGGAAGCCTTTCGCGCCGCATATTATCACCATGTCCGAGAAATACTGTTGAAGAAAAAGATAACTTGTTAAGTTGAAAAACAAAATACATATTTAAAAACCCCTAATTACCCCATTAGCAAAAACATGCCATGCATTTTGACAATTATGAGTTTAGAAAAACGTTTTTTTTTTTTTGTTTATAGCCAATTAAGAAAATATTACAGTGCCAGTGGTATCAGACTATTTCTACATATTTTATAAACTATATTAGTGTTCAATTATGGTTTACGGCGACATTGAAAATGTATTGCATGTGAAAAGGTTAAATAGAGGTCATTCTATCGATTCAAAAGAGACTTATCCTATTTCGTGCATGCCCTGTGTAAAACTACATAGAAAACTGTTAAATCTTACTTCATTTACCTGTTGTCGCATTAGAGTGGTCATGTTCTCTAGATAAGTGCTGTTCACGACTGCTACTTCGGGCTCCATTGGACGAGGAGGTCGGAATGGTGCCTGTGGACAATTATTAAGTTAGGTGAAACTAGGAGCCCTGCCCCTGAACTCCTGCCCTTATCCCAATTTATTTGGGGTCGGTGCAACATGTCTCCTTCCTCCATACTTCTCTATTAGTTGTCATCGCGGTAGTCACTCCCTTTCTAGCCATATCATCTTTCACACAATCCATCCATTGTTTCTTTGGTCTTCCCCTACTCGTATAGCCATCCAAATGCATAATCAAAACTTCCCTGACGACATTTCCCTCATTCCTCCGCATCACACGCCCGTACCATGACAACCTTTTTCCACACAACTTTTCAGCCACCGGTGTCACTTGCAGACTTCCTCTTATACACTCATTTCTTATTCTATCAGTTCGAGTAACACCACACATCCCTCTTTTTCATCATTCTTATCTCAGCTGCATGCAATTGCCTTTGCCAACATTCTGATCCATACAAGACATCAGGTCTAACCATTCTTGTTTTAGTACAATCACATTTATTTGAAAAGTTAAGACTAACAAGTTTAACTGATAGGCTGACTTTGATTTCTTTTCAATCTATCAAGGTATGAGTTAGGTATATGATCTTCTCTGGGAATTTTGAAACTAACTGTTTCATACATTTTCATTGCGTAAGAGTTGATGTTTGTATGAAAAAGCAGGTAATTTTTATCACCACTAAAGGACTGTCAATGGCACACCATTGCCATAGGCACCACATATTGTGTTTTGCCCAGCTCAAAGATGAAGCTCAAATGTCTCAGGTGCCTATGATAGGGAATACGAGTATGTATGTAATTTATTTTTCACTAAATCAATCACACACATAGCAACCACACACACACACAAACACACAGTAATACAAACCCAAGAAGAGTCTTAAGAGCGGCCAACCCGACATACTTTTCATACAAACGCTCGTACGTGATTATGGCGTTGTAACACATCTTTCTTTGAAATTTTTGAACCAATAGGTATCTTGTGCACTATATCTAGGTTTCTATGCAAGCAGAAAATAAAAAATTTGAAAAACAAATTCAGTATAAGCCTGCAAAAATCTGTTTTTTTACACAAATTTTACCTGAACTTTAGCCATTCATAATGTACTCATAAATTGTAAATGTTAAGAAAACATTACGATAGAAACCTTGCAAATGTAATGGTGATTCTAAATGACCAACATTTATTTCACAAACTGGTAAGGCTTACTCAAAAACACGTATTTCCTGGAACAAGTTTTATGAAATTTCTGCACATTATTTTTCGTTCAATGTTATCGCGTTCTCATTCGTTTGTTGGATGAAACAACAAACTTTTCAACCATGCTCGCGTTGACGATAGACGGACCGGGAAAGTTAAATTCAACTACTGCTTGTTGCTCAAAAAAAATATGAAACGCCAACAATTTCCCCAGAAAAGCTCCTTCACAACTAAACCCCACTAGCTTTCCACCTACCTGTAACAGCGGTCTCTGCACCCTCTTCAAATTCGTCATCCAGAACCGCTGCTGTCTCCTGGCTATCAAGGCAGCTCTGATGGCGTTCTCAAACACCTCGTTGACCCCATAGTAAGTGAACACTGAGGTTTCGTAGTAATATATGCCGAACTCGTGGGCTAAGGCGCGTCCTTGGTCCGGCATTACTAGGTCGCTTTTTCTTGGAGCCCTACGAATTAAATGAGGGATTTTAGGATTAGTCACATCTATTTGTATAAAGATTAAAATTAGAAGATGGATTTCTAGTTCACGTAAAAGTTAAGGGAAGGCACTACTGTTGAAAAAGTTTAACTGCATGATCTGATTAATTTTGTTTGACAAACCAACTAAGTTAGGGGAGTAGGACGCCTTTGCCCTGCAGTGTGAAAATCCCCTTATTAGGGTTCCGTACCTCAAAGGTAAAAATCGGAACCCTTATAGGATCACTCGTGTGTCTGTCTGTCTCTCTCTCTCTCTGTCACAGCCGATTTGCTCCGCACTTTTGAGGGAAAAATTATAAAAATAAAAAATAAAGTTATGCAAACTGTACCGTGTGATTTATCATATGACAGGGCTTGTTGTAAGGATTTCAGATACATATTTTTTATAATTTTAAAATTATTAGCGAAAATAGATGAAAATTGACTATTCCCCTCCCCTTATCTCTGATACCAATGAGCGAAAAATTTTGAAAAAAATACGAAGAACTATTTTCAGTTTTTTTTCTTGTTTTTTATGTAAAAGATTACATGAAAACCTATAAGAAGTCTATGATCTCAAAATAACATGGTCAATTTCTCAATATTGTGCGTTCAAACTTACATTTGCAGTTGGAATATAAGAGGGAACATGTTTTTCAACTAGGTACAATGTTAAGTTTGTTCTCAGGATAATTAATCCCCGCTACGGAACCCTTCATTGTGCGTGGTCCGACACGAACTGGGCCGGTTTTTTTTTGTAGTTTTACGTCAGAAAATAGTTTGTAAGTATAGGTACCTAATATAATTGCAATAGGTAGGTACTAGGATATATTTTGCTGGACGCAATGCTGTATAAGTCAATGTCATTTTTATGCTATTTGAGTGTAGGTACATACCATGTGACTTTAAAAAGTTATTTGCCTATGAAAGGGCAGACTTCTAAACCAGCTTGATGGTTTTATCTAAAACTTTTTATGGGTACCTACTGCTTACCTTATAAAAGGGCTACGATCCTTACAGTAATTCAAGTAGGTCTCGTCTCTGTACATGTAACGAAGATCGTTTTTACAGCCCACTAATAATATAGGTGTGTTTGGGCAGAATCGTCTGAAAAATCGTCAAGTTTTTTTAAACATGTTATATGTCAATAATATTATCTAAGAGATGCGTATATTGAACTAATATAGCATGCGTATTTAGTGAAGTTTACCTTATTTCAGGATACCACATAGCTCCACAATTCCTCAAAGATATAGGGTTGGTTATTGAGAAACATAGGAGAACCACATCAGACCTGAAAGTGTAACAACCTGTTAGTTTTCAATGTCATTAACACACACACCACTGCTCTCAAAACGGTGAAGGAAAACATCGTAACACTCCACTCCCTCTTGAAGAGAGGCCTGTGTCCCAGCAGTGTGAACATTATACGCTGATTATGAACACAAACAAAAATTCGTATACTATCTGGCTACAGACCAAGCAGTTTTCACTGTAGACAAATTGCCAATAAAAATGCTTTGTAAAACCCAAAAGAAAATTGATAAAGCATAATTATTTTTATTAAATTTGATTGTGTATAGTGTGTAAATTTTATCTCTTTAAATTTAATGTACATAATATAATGGAGTATGTGTTAAAAGATAAGAATTATTATTATTATTAATGGAAAATTAAAGATTACCTTCCATAAGCAAATCTCCTGTCCTTTTCATGATCACCAAAGGTGTCCCATAGACGAAGTGACACATTCACACCATCAACTACTTCCCATGATCTTTCTAGAACCTGTTTGTAAAAATAAAAATATTTCTAGTTGTTCATTCCACACTCAAATGTATACAGGTTGCATAATGTTAGGAAACCATTCAGGATCCTTTGGGATGCATAAACATTTTAACAAGAACTTAGCTTTATGTGCACTTAGTACTTAGTTCCAAAGCTCTAAAGAAGTTCGAGATAGCTCCGGTATCAGTAAATTGTCCTTTACCTAAATAGCAGCAAGACTAGAATCACATTCTACATAATATGTCAAAAAATGTCAACTTCTGAAACTTTCGGAGAATCATCCATCATCAGTGTAGTTTTGCTAAGCTTCCTACAAAATGGAGTATTCCACTTACATCCTTATATATCCGGTACTGATCG
Organism: Tiliacea citrago; assembly: GCA_963921375.1. Lineage (NCBI taxonomy): Eukaryota > Metazoa > Arthropoda > Insecta > Lepidoptera > Noctuidae > Tiliacea > Tiliacea citrago. The sequence continues at coordinate 3,800,031 of OY992802.1, forward strand.
ATAGCCCACACAGTAGGCACGTGCGTGGTCATAAGCTGTGACAATGACACATGCTTGTTGCAGGCACGTGCACATATGAGACGTGTCTTGCCAACCGCTGTGTCTCCTACCACCACGCATTTTACCAACTCTTGATGGGGCTGCTCGTTGTCCATTATCTGAAAGGAATTATAAATTTGAGATGTAGAAGAATGTTTTTTGGAAATGATTGTGAACTTCGCCATTATCATAATAACTTTAGACCAGATAGATCTGTCCTGCGCTTGTTTTGCATCTGCCATTATGGGCTGAAAGCACCACTACAGAACAATACGTACCTTAGTTTAGGGTTACCACTACCAGTAACACAATGAATACCACACTGTCAACAACAAAATATGTGTTGTGCAACAAAGCCTGGATTTGGGGACAACAATTCAGTTCAGAGCTTTGTAAGGAAATAAATTTTAACAAAATTCTAAGTAAAGCGAAGCCACCTACCAAAAATCATTTCGATTGATCCCATTTTGAGTATATGAGAACTACCTACGAATATTTTGAGAGTTATTTTCATTGTTTTCTGGAGCTTGAACAAAGAAAATCTTACAAAAAGTTTTAAGATTCAACACTGAATAAACTTTATATTTCACACAATTATTAAAATAAGGATTATTTTAATAATTGTGTGAAATATAAAGTTTGCAATTAAATTATGTTAAAGCACTGGTTTAGTTTAGTTGTAATTAACTAATTAATGTTATTGCAAAATAAAATAAAACTTATGAATAATAAACAAACACAATTGACGATCAAAACAAAATTTAGAATTCGAATTTTCTAAAATTAAAAACAAACTTCTGTCAAAATTATTGTGACTTTGATTGACAGTAACATTTCGTGAAAATTTAATCGCGTTCAAAATAATTAAGGATTTCTCAATTTCATTCTTTCTCAGTTTTTTATTACAAGCTCAGCTTACAAGACAGTAGAATCGTTACGATTTTCGTGTAAAGACATCGTGAACATATTTTATGGAGACTAGCACTGGGCTTTATGACTATGCAGATTTATAGCCTGTAGATTGTATAACATGACATCCCTCAAAATGTCGCTTACTTGGAGAGTTAATGATTTTATTCCACATCTATTTCATATATCTTAGATAAATAATCTAAACCACATTCATACAATTGATAGAATGATACAGCAAGACTATAATTCACTTACCTAAGTTTTCACAAATTAATTTTTAATTGATTCATACACTCGAAAACCTTTGTGCCCACTCAAATCATTTGAACGACATCACTCACTAACACTAACAACTAATGATCACTTGTACAGAACAAAATCTGCATAATGTCGTTTAGATAGGTATTATTGCAAAAAAGATTATCTTTTCACGATATTTGAGGCAATGGAGTGAAGTTGATTTTGTAGCATTGCAGTGATCTGCGCATGTTGGACGTCTTGCGCAGAACTGTAAGAACGCGTACAGGGCAAGTTCATTTTAATTTTGTTATTGACAATTTTAAGTCAACGAACTTCGTCCGTCGCTATTGTTGAACTTTTGAATAACTCGAATACGGCAGTCAGCTCGCAATTACTGTACACAATGAAGTAAATAAATACTTCCTTTTCATTACTAAGAATGCGTTCACATATAAAGACCCTGTGAATCGTGTGTAGCAGAGCCCAAGTATTTTGTATATTTATTACATATTCTAAGACACTTATATTATTATGTGTCTCATAAAACTCTGATAATAAATAACTCTTGGAAATTGTTCCAGCTCGTGAAGCAAAATGCCTACTCGTTTATACATAGCAATATTTTTTGTGATAGCGTTAATAAAAGTAATGTTAAGGCGCCCATCAACATCTATTAAATATAACTAAAATTGATATAAAAAAAACATCCACACCTCCTGGGGCAGTCGAGTAAAAATAGAAAAGGTAGTAGGAGGTATATCTAGCATACCTACCCAATGCATTAATGCATGCAATGCATTAAAACTTTTTTGCACTTCTATCTTCTTTCAACTACCAAAATAGAATCGAAAAAGAAAATAATTACTGTCTTCTGTCAGCGTTTGTTTTGTAGACGTGCTATAAAAAAGTAACTGCAAAAATGTGTTTCGTCTATACAAAGACGAGAATTTTAGCAATAACAACTAAATAAATAAAAAGCCATCAAGCATGGCGTTTTTCGCACTTCTTTGGAAGGCGCGAACTATAGAAAACTATAGACTCAATTATGAGAAAGAGAAGATCAATTCTATAGTATTGGGAAACACACAATTGGAACAGACATTGTCCCAGAGATGGCGAAACTATCGGTTTGATACAAAAAAAAGAATATCAAGAATTTTCAAGAAATGGTACCCAGATGGAAGTGTAGTCTCCAATTTTTTCTTGTACTTGATGACAGATCAAACTTTCCCGAATTTTCTCCTTAAAAGTGTCATGGGATTCGTTGGAGGCATAATATTGACGTATCTTTGCTTCATGTTTTTTGTCTTCCAGCTGGCGATATCTCTAATCCATGCGACCATTATGAGTTCTATAATTGGAGTTCTTTTGACTTTGGGCCTGGCTTTCAGTTATAGAATTAGGTATGATAAATGCTCAATTCTATTTGAGGTAACTTTACTATGCCAACTAAACCTTACACACCATCACACTATAGGTAACTTCATACATAACACTTCACGCCTGTACTTCTACTAAAGGGTAGGCAAAGCAGGTTTTAGGGCTCCGTGCCACAAAAGGAAAAGACGGAACCTTTATAGGATCACTGGTGTGTGTATGTCTGTCTGTCTTTCCGTCTGTCACATCCAATTTGCTCCGAATCTACTGGACCGATTAAGTTGAAATTTGATACACATAAATATGAATTTCTATGACCCAAACACGGACTTGTAACGTAAATAAATGAATTTTGAATATGATGGTCACTTTTTCTTAGAGGCAAATTAGAAAACTGCTGACTGTACCGTATGACATATTATCAATGAAAGGGATTGGTGTGAGGGTCTCAAATATATATTTTTTGTTTAGAATAAATAGATAAGTTATTTTCGAAAATAGATGAAAATTAAACATTTCCCCTCATATGCCCGAAACTACTGAGCCTAATTTTTTATTTTAAATACAGTGTAATGAATGAGTCCATGGTGTTAAAATAACATGGTAAATGTAAGTACATTTGCGGTTGGAATGTTTGAAGGGGACATGTTTTTCAACTACAATGTTAAGTTTGTTCCTAGGATAAATTCATCCCAACTACGGAACGCTTCTTTATCTGTGGTCCGACACGCACTTGGCCGGTTTTTATCTTATTTAAACTCCTCATGTTAACGGGGGGACAGACTGTCAACATGTTTTCCAAACTCGGATACCGACATTAGGACTATAACGCTGAAAACACTAGGCCAACGAGGCAGGCAGAATTCAGAGTAGATACCTACTATAAAAAAAACAGCTAACTTTGTTTGTTAGCCCGAAAGTCTAATAATCAGATTTGCCAAACGGTATCGTGTTAACCAGTTTCTGGGTTTTGGTGGTCAGTTATACAGTCACTCCATATGATTCAGCTGCATCCGGTTAGACTGGAAGCCGACCCCAACAAAGTTGGGACTAAGCTAGGTTGATGATGATGAATGCCTAATTTGTTCCAGGTGCCTAGTCTTCCTGCTGATCCCTCAATTCTTCTCCCGCGTTGGAAGATACACCCTGACCTGCTATGCGCTGGTACTTATCCTGACAGGACCTGCTACCAATACGCTGAAGAACTCCGAAGTACTGTCTGAATCTATGGCTTGTAGTCAGGTGAGTTGTACCATAGACAATATTTATTTATTTACGATTTTAGTGACTAGTTAAGCAGCTAGACCACGTAAGCAATAAACTTCAGTTCCAAACCCTAAAGTTCGAGGTTGAGCGGCCGCCGAGCGCCAGATTCGCTCTATTCTTGGTGAATCAAATTGACATTAAAAATAAACATTGTTGATAAATAAACATTCAATAAACTTTAATTGAAAACGGTTTTAAGTCTTTTGTATTGATTGTAATAATTATGACAAACTTTAGGGCATATGGTATTAAGGGATTTCAATTTTATGGCATGTGATATTATGTGACATTAAATTCGGGCAAATTATGATTCGGACAAATGATGCCGCGGCAGCGGCCGGCGAGTGCCAGAAACGACTTGCATTAATAGAAAACATTGTAACGTATAATATGGTACCTACGTAATCCTAAAACAATAGTTAATGTTTTAGGATTAGGTAGGTACCATATTATACGTTACAATGTTGTAACGTCGTTTATTTTGTATGAATTGTATAATTACAAGATAACGCATAAGTAATCGATTTCCAAAGTAAGTATCTGATTATCGGAGATAAATTGCGTCGCTGATGAGCCCTGTCGGCGAAGAGTGCTGTCGGCGAAGTGTCCTGTCGGCGAAGAGTCCCGTCGAAGTAAAGTCTTGTCGGTGTTCAGTCTGTCGGCGTTTAGTCGTACACTCAAGCTGGAGACGGACCTTGTAAATACGACATCTTAATGATACTTTTCCATACCGGGTCTCCCTTGAATGACCGAAAGGAATTTGACAAATTTTCACTTCCCAAAAAATTTTTCGCATAAATTCATTTGCCAAATTATTACTTAGCAAAAAAATCTGTTCACACAAAATGGTAACGCAAACATAATGTTTGGCAAATGAACGTTTAAATTATAACTTGTTTACCAACTAGTACTTTTAACATGCTTTATTTAGTCAAATATTTCAGTTGAAATAACAGAGGTCACAGTTTTTAACCTAACCTACCCACTTTTTTTAAAGAAGAAATTAACCTAATCTAAATAGTTGAGTTCCGGGTAACCTACTAAAAACAATATCTTTTTTCTATTAATGCAAGTCGTGTCTGGCACTCGCCGGCGCGGCGGCGGCTACCGCGGCACCGCTCGCTTCGCTCGCTCAGCTCGTGCGTAGGAGGTCACAGTTTTAACCTAACTTAACCTAACCATTTTTTTTTAATAATTAACCTACTCTAACTACTTCCATATTCTCTAACTATTTCTCCAAACGTTTATTGTCTAAAGATTGTTTGCTGTAATAAATCATTTGATTAAAGACCAAATGCCATATTGACATTATACTTGGTAATATTTTGCCAAGTAAAAATTTGACCTAATTAAAATATGCGTAAGTACTAAAATCATTCGAAATATTCCAATGGTATTAAAAAAGGTTGCTAAAATTTGTTTGGGTATTGAAGTTTTGTCAAAATCTTTTCGGCAAAACGGCAGGCACCCCTTAATGATACTTTTCCTTAACACTTATCCGGTCCTTGTAAATATCAAAGTAACATTTCAGTCAAAGCCCTTATTCCAAAAGAAAGTATAAGTACCAACTCCGACCTACTTTCTAGAGCCGTCTGCTAATAACGCACTTCTACATTCATGAGTGGTTGTATGTATGGTGTACTGAGAATCTGAGAAAGGGAGGAATATAGTACAAAGTTCGAAATTAGTCAACCTTCCACGAAATTATGCCTATCCAAATGCTCGGTAAGGTAGTGATTGTAATTGAGATTACCTACGTACAGCGAAAATAAATTATACGTTGATTCTCAAGTGTCAAGCTAGGATCAGACTTTTGTGGTGCAGATTCCAAATAATTAGGAACGTTTACTGTGAATTGCTACCATTCGGCTACCCCCCAATTGCCATGACGATGGGAGCCTGCAAGCGCCTTGGCTACTTCGCAGATCCATTGGTATACCTTGTGAGGTAGACCAATGGGTATCTGCTCGTCTGATACTTTTTTTTTTTTAGGAAAACGTATAGGTACTTTTACGATGTTTGTAAATATGTGAGCACCATTTATGTATCTATCACATCATTAAACTATAATAATATGTCGTTGCTTACTTTTTAAATATTTTTACCTATTGTAGACTATACCACGATAATTTTACTCTAGGTGCATCATCTTCACATAAAATTATATAAGTAATTATAATGTAAGTTCTCAAAATATTGTAAAACATTTTTAAAAGAGTGACGGTGAAGTTTCTTGCCCATTCTTCTCTATACGAAACTACCTTTTGCAACTAGAACCTATTTTTTTTAGTACATTTTGACGTCAAAGGTGCTTTTAATGTGCCTATTTGAAATATTATATATAATTTGATTTTGACTTCGCCAAGTAGGCTGGTAGGGAGAAATGGAGACGCCTCAGCCAAGGCTTTCTAGGCGGTCCGTGAAAGAAGTTGTTCGCTCCACACACTTTCGCCGCCACGATAAGCCACGTCAACCTACATTCTTTTGGGCTCTAACTCTAAATACTAAATCAATGGGTTCTAAAAACACCCCGTTTTTCATCCTATAAAACATTATCTCCAATATTCGAAGAGTGTCGCGAGATCGCTAGACACCAATAAACTGTGAAACTTGTATAGGTATACCCAACTAGTAAACATTATGTTAGGTGCTTAGCCTCATAATTCAAGTCTAGTCTGCTGTGCTCAAAATAGAATGAAAAAGGTTTAGTATTATTGAGATTTACAACTGTCTGCGAAAATATTTTTAAACCAAAAAACTATCGTTCAGACAGGAATCGGGTAACGTTTAGACCGTTTGTCCATCGCCACCGTCAAAGGGATTACGGGACGCCAACGAAAACGAGATGACGGCGCCGAAGAAGTGGTACCTACATAGGTACATTTACTATGGCCGCGTGTCCACCGCACGTCCGTCACCTGAGCCCCTGCATTCTGGGGTTCAACTCTCTAAGTCCGGCAACGAAGATACGGGCCCGTCTGAAAATAGTGGATCCGTCAAAACAAGTGTTTAATTAAATGTTTTGGACGGGCAAATACATATCGGAATAGGGACAAATATCAAATCGTGTTGACTTGTCGTTCATTCTTAATTAGCTAACTAATTATATCCGTAAGTTATACGTAGTAGGCAACGCCCGTAACTTTGGCCGAAAGTACGGAGTTCGTGCTTATGGAGTAGAACCCCCGAATTTCCGAGTAGTACAGCACGATCGCAAGAACTTGGAACGAGGTTGTGACGGGCCAATGTGCAAGCAATACAAAACACGTTTGATCTTGTTCACGCACTGCCGTCGCAACGGCGCGGCGGCGGCGCGCGGCGCGAGCGGTGGTGACGGCGGCGCGGCGCGCTGCCGTTCGCCCAGCTTTTGTTTTTCTATAATAAATTCATAACCACAGAAATCTAAATTATTGTTTAGATTTCTGTGATCATAACTTATTGAGCCGAGTTCGGTCGCGATGGACAAACGTCCCCGGGACGTCACGTTCGTTCGGTTTGAATAATCTCGTTTGGCGGTGGACAAACGGTGCAATTGTTGGTAAAAAGCGGATGGGCCACCTAATGGTTAGTGGCCTAACTTTGGACATCTGCAATACCAGAAGCTTCGCAGATGTCTGTTAATCTCTCAGTTGCCTGCAAATTTACAGGCAACTGGGTATGGCCCTTCAAAACTGGTACACAGTGACACTGTTTGGTAAAAATGAGTTTAGTGGTAGGTAGTGTTCCCAGGATGAGCTCCTTCACAAAGAGTTTAATCTACTACCGAAACACATCGTTAATCGGTTAAAGGACACAGAACAGGACACAATATAAGTTTTCATGGCAAAATAACAAAACAAAAATGTTTAAAATAGTCAAAACAAATGACCTGTTTTCCTGATCGCTCTTCTATCTTCAGGAACAAATAAAGACTAGCGTACACCAACTGAACGATCTAATGAAGAAACCGATCAACGCAATGAAGGACTCCCTAAAGCTGATGGTAGATCAGCTAAAGATTATTACTGCGAAGGTGAAGGAGACTGTGATAAGGCTCAATCGATTGGTGCTGAGTATCGGTGAGTTTATAAAGCTGGATTTTGAGTAGGAAACAATTGAAAAGCAATAATATGCAGAATGTTTTGCAACGTTGTATTTAAAAGTTTGTGATGATGATGAATATGACAAATGCCTTAAGCCGTGCCTTAATTTGCTAAGAAACAATTTTATTGAAAAGCACTGTGTGGCAACAATTGACTACATATTATAGGAACATGCGACGGCACGGCCTACATATTTTGCAAGTCCGTAAAACCAGCGTGGCGTTGCTAGATGTCGTTGAAAGCTATGGGTCTTGGTCTTGATCATCATATTACAGAATACAGGTCCTTGCTCTTGTTTCATGTTTATTATTGTATATTGTATATATATTTATATAGATAAGTGTATGCTTTATGTATATATGTATTTATTGTATATGTAAATGGTACAACACTGACTGCAGTTATTGTCTCTCCTTCTCCCTTTAATCCATCCAAAGGTTGTCTGTAAAAGATCGCTTTTAGCGATAAGACCGCCCCTTGCCTCACCCTATGTAAAACTACAACATTTATATCTGTAACTTTTATGGTGTACATAATAAAGAATATTCTATTATATTCTATTCTTGTTGCTAGACAGATTTTTGTCGTGCGACCAAATTATTGCGCGTCTTAATGATATCTGCAACACACAGATCTATTTTCGTGTGATGCTTCCCTTTTCAACTGTTTGATTCGCAACAATATTGTTGCCTCGTCAGCACATGACTTTGCTCAATTCTCGGTAAAGAATTATGCGATCGAAAGTGTCATATGTGTACATTCTCATGCTCTGATAGACGGCTATCATTTTGCGTGAATATATTATTCAGAGGAATTCCAGTAACTTTAGCACAATCATAATGTTTATGTGAATAAAGACAGAAAATATGACAAACGCAATTTCGTGATCCTTCCATACAACAAATAAATTAACTAAATAAATATATTTCTTTCTTTTTCTTTCTAAACCATTGGTATTTTTGACCGACTTCCAAAAAGGAGGAGGTTACTTTGTTCGTCAGTATGTTTTTTTTTTTTTTCGTAAGTAGCTTTTTATTTTCCACTTTTTAGTAGATCAGTTTGTAACTTATCTAAGTTACAATAACCTAATGTCAACTGCTCATCACCTGTTACAAAATATATCTTTTCCCGATGCTGGGACGTTAATTGTTGAGGAGTTCTCCTGGGAAGACTTAGGAGAACTGGAGCTGATGGTACCCTCACCATATGCATTGTGACGAGCATAAATTGCTTAGCAACCATAGTAAAGTGCGTGAAATACTTATTATTAAGTAGTTCCGGTGGCCATCTGTGGTCTTCCTCATCAGTACCACTTCAAAAAATGGTGCTTTTTGAGTGCAAATGCATGAGTTTCTATATAAAATACCTAAATACCAATAGGTTTGCCTATAAAATTTGAGGATTTCTCTTGACTTCCATGGGATTCCCTCATTAGATTCTGACTTGGTGACAATGGGACTACCTCGAGAGGTTACCCTTTAAAAAAAAGAATTTCAAAATCGGTCCACAATTGGCGGAGAAATTGGTGAACACACATTTAAAAAAAACACATAGATGAACATATAACCTTTTCATTTTGGAAGTCGGTAAAAAGACAATCCTCAAACCGTCCAGATTAAAGTAACGTCTTTAACGCTCACCGATTTAATTTTATTGTTTGAGTATTTTACAGAGTCATGTTGATTGAGTGATTTTATAATTTCTCCCACTTTCCAGTTAATACGATCCAATCCTCCTTTTACTGGCTGCAATCTGTAGCAGACATATGCAACGCGAAGCTTGGAACTCCCTACGACCGCTGCTGCAATGCAATACAAGATGGGTTCTCCCGTTGTCAGAAGACCTTGGGGTCTAAAGGCTCAGTGCTCTGCAACGTGGCTTATGTGGCCCAAGCTGCTTGCTATTCAGTAAAGCCTTTTAAAGCGTTCTGCTACGCCACCGATTTTATGGATGAAGCAATTTTTGCTAGCGTTAAGAGAAGTAAGATTAACTTTTTTTGATTCGATTTGAAACTGTAGTCATAACTGAGTAGGTAATATAATTTGAAGAATGACGATTATTACATTCGATGATTCGACACGCTATACGGCTCGATTCAAACTTGATGGCAGCTGTGAAGTGCGCTACCCGCTGTTCAGTACCGCACCCCTCACCCCGCTGACGCGTGAACTTGTTACTGCTCAGTGACTCGCCTCATGTTCCGAGCCGCTATAAAGTTTGAATCGGGCTGTACCTGCCTATTCTGTAAAAATCTCACCGTGAAAACGTTGGTGAAGTAAGCTTTTTTTCCACCTGATGATGAGAGATTGACGCTGTTGATCTTGATAGCTTAGTTTTCACAGTGATTTTTTTACAGAAAAGACCGGCTGTAGTACTGGAACCACGAGAAGTAAAAGGTAAAGATTGGATTACATAAAACAGTTCCTTCAATTGCATTTTCTTTTGCCACTAACAGTACCATATTCAATAGCGGTTATATATATTTCATATCTAAAACACAAATAGCGATGTGCCCTAATTTAATTTCACTACCCAGTAACCTGTGGATGATAGTTCATTCATAATACGAACGGTAATTATGTAGCTACAGCTTTCAAAGGTGCAGTCCGTTGATATCTGTATATCTAGCTAGTATCTACCCGTGACTCGTCTCAAATTCATCGCATTCCAGGCGTTCTAGCCGTAATTCAGTTTGGAATTTCCTCTTAACCAAATCCAGAAATGTACCGGGTTAAATTCAGCCGTGAATACGTCAGTGGTACGCCATTATGTATGTCTGACTATTTAATTATACAATCCAGAACAATTATTTAGACTTGACATAGTTTAATTAATACAGATCTTCACGTCAGTCTCACATACAGCCAAGATAGAAACATTAAAGTAAGACAACAAAATTACAAACATAAAAAAAATTTAATTTATGGGCGCTAAGCTTACGGGGTTGTGTCTTCAATATGAACGCAGTAGCTTCACACACTTCGTTTATTACAATGTAATCGCGAATGCAAGCTCAAAATATTGTCGTTTGTATTTTGCTGATGCACCACAATTATGTAGGAACATAATCCTCCCGCACGTTTACAATTTTCCTTCTATCATACGCCTTGGCTGTATCTGGGATCATGGAATATCTTATTCACTTTCAGAACTAAGAAACTTCACCGAGCATCTTAGAGCGATGTTACACGTAGAAGTCCACATCCACCACACGTACTCCTACAGTAGCAACACCAGTCGCTCCGCCAGTCAGGTCGCCGCTGGCATTGTCACTGAGATCAGGAACAGAGCTGACCCATTGCTGACCTGGCTTTCTTGGAGCTCCTGTGTTACTAGCTTGTTCCTGCTGCTCATTATATTCAGGTAAATTAACTCCACCTTCTTCAGTATCAAACCCAGTTACCCTGCCATTCAGGTCGCTACTGGCATTGTCACTGAACATTAATATCAGTTATTAATTTGTCACATGTCTGCTACTATGCCTTTGAGAACGACGAAAACTGTTCAACCGTAATACAGTTGATACTAATATGGGGAACAGGGAGAATCAGTTCCGTAATGATATAACAAGTACGATACCGAACTAAATAAGTACTAGGTACTTATTTAGTTCGGTATGTATCGGTACTGCTTATTGGCGGTTGGAACTGTGCAGGAAGACTGTTATATTGATTTGGCTTTTTTTTATTCCGCCCGTAGTTGTAGACTAGTTGCTCCGTTAGTATCCGCCGATATTATCACTAACCTTGTTCAACCAAGCTATAACTTTTTCTACTGGATATGCGCAGCGCAGGTCCAGTCGTAGTTATGGCGATCTTGCTTGTGTGCTAATGCCAGAAGTGGACGACTTTCAGCTGATATGACGATACCCAAGATAGACCTATAGTCATTGCTTCGTTTTTAATTATTTTTTCAACACATTTGCTCAAAAAATGCATTTACGAAGCCTGAGGGGCTACTCCGAATATAAATCTGAAGTATCGGCCGAATGTTCGGTCTTTTCTTTACAACGGCTAACTATCGCTGATTACGGCGAAAAAATAAATAAAAAAGGCAGTCGAAGAGATAAGCCAATGTCAAAGGTCAGGTAAGGACTCGAAAGTCAAAAAAAGAAACTATGGAAGTTATAGAACAGCCGAACATTCGGCCGATACTTCGGTTTAGCGCTTCGGAGGAGACCCCCTGTACATTGTTCGAAAGTTAAAAATTACGCACCATACATCGGAATGTGCGGTAAAATAGGTACTCTCACCTAAGTACATGTTTTACCGCATCCTCTATTGTATAGCGCCGTGCGTATCCTTCCGCAATGACGGCCTGAAAGTGATGTCACCGGATTTTGACTTTGCGGTGTCAAAATACGCGCTCTAAAGAAACACACAGACGTTTGTGACAAGACATGATAAATTATGTCATGTCAATTTGTACTCTCCATACGAAGCTACCTTTTGGAAGGGGCGACTAGAATCAATTCTATTTTATTTGTAAATTTTGACGTTCAAAAGTGCCATCTATGTGCCTATTTGAAATAAATAATTTGACTTTTTTGACTTTTGCTTTTCATTTTACCAAACCTTCCTACTTATTGCAGAGCAAAATACTACCAACACATGTATGAAACTCGCTCTCGATTTGACAATCGTTACGTCACTAAAGAATTACAGGAGCTGGATCTAAAGAGACAACAGCAAGGTAGAGAGACGGTCCTGCCTTTGAATAGAAGAGAGCGTGCTAAATATATAACAGTGAGATTGTTTTGTTTTTGCTTAAAACTCGATTTTAAAGTGATTGATTTATTTAATTCTCATAATTGCTTAGAACCGAATAAAGCATCATTTATTCTTTCAAACGGAATAATGTTACAAAAACTGGAAGAATCTTATAACTTTATTTAGACTTGCGTCGAACGTATTAGCAGTTTCATGTGCATTATCTATTACATATTGATTTGCTCATATTTACGTGTAGTTATATACACATTATTAAATTATCTACAATATACATCAGAAAGTATTAGTAAATATAATTTGTGAATATTGCATAAATCTAAATGCCTCATTTAGTTTACATAGACGATGTCTTAATAGTAGTATGTTTCACAGACATCATCTTTTCGTCTCGTGGCTTCTGAAAAGGTCTATCTGAATCGTTCAGCAGTGTTCATGGCTATAACTACCTTCAAGCTACTGATACATATGGTAGCTGACTATAGTTTGTATTGGGTTTTAATGACCATAAGGTACCATGGGCGATTTCAGTCTGATTTGATGCGTGAGTTTAAAGATTTGTATTTACTAGGATTAGCATGACAACAGAACATGATATTATAAAAATTGTCCTTTTCAGCGGGAATACCTCACTCAGGAGCCCATGTATCTGGCAGTGGTTTTGTGGCAAGATTCTTCAGTGCTATAGTCGGGATCTTGGACATACCGCTGTCCTTTCCAGCACCTTCACCCATATCGTGCTTACCGGATCCTTACCCGCCTGATTTAAGACGTTATACGCAAATTGGTTTGTCGTTTTGTCATTTGAGATTGACGAAAATGTAATATGAAATTGTGTCAAAATATGTGCTTAGTGAAATAATTTCCAAGTTTAGCAAAAGAAACTGGAATCCCAATCAATCGCGAAATTTCTTGATGATTATTTGGAAAGTACTGAAAACTTTTCTCTTTTAGGTGTCCTCATTTTCCTTCTATGGTTCTTTGCTCTATTCGAGCCTTATGGTCTTCGTCTACGTCATGTGATCATGGGACACTACAGACCTGAACGAGCTAAAGCAAGAGCGACATGGTTGTATAACCATATATTGAGGAGCAGAGGTAGGTTAGACGGCTTTGTACCGTTTATAAGTATGTCGATGATTTGACAAGCTATGTCCATTCGTATTTTTGTCGATTAATTAATTAATTTATGTACACACAAAACACTTATAAGCGAAAAATACATAAAGATAGAAGAGCACAAAGGTACTGCTTATTTCATAAGAAATTTCTTCCAGCAGACCTGTAATTTCATTCATATAGTCCATCGTCTTTTGTCAACAAAAGCCTACATTGTTTTATTGATTAAAAACAACTAAAATAATTGACTCTCTCTCTGATTTTCAGGTAGTTTTATGAAATTTGCTAGACGAAAACTACATCGAGAGTACAAATATTCATCAGAAACTTCGCTTACATTGCGTCAATGGATCACGGATCATGTTCCGTAAGTATAAGTACTTAATATAGTATGCAGTGGGGGGTGTGGATGTGTGTGTGCTTTAATATTCTCAGTACCACTTCAAAAATATTACGATGCTTCCTCTTTTTGCTATTGTTACAATTTAAAGTATGTAGTTGAAAAGAGAAATGTACTAAAATAATAACAGAGTGGCACCCAAGGGATGGAAAAGGGAGGAAAGAACGACGATGAAAACGTTGGGAAGAAGACCTCAAAAGAGTAGCTGGTCCTGTGTCATAGGAGACTAGGCTGTATATAGCCTTCAGCCTTGTGTCATGTGTACAGGAAGTTAAAAATCAATAAACAGTCATGTGTCATGGCCTCTTGTGGAAAGTTCATTTTTATTTAATATTATTTTTATAAACCTGGTTAAGACAGGTCCAGCATGGATTCTGAGAACGAGAGACAGAGATATGGAAATCTTTAAAGGAAGCTTTTGTCGAAGGACAAGCTGTTTATAAAAGAGTACACCGAACGTATATTTAAAGAATTTCTTTTGAGTAATTTATAATATAGAATCTTTTTTTTCAGAACCAGCAATGAAGGCTTATTTTAATTTATATATTTAAAAATACGTTTTAGTTTTCAGTGCTTCAGATCATTGATAGGATTGGGTTCATCGCAACAATATTGCTTATTGTGTGGGATTACTTGTTCAAGCGATCCTGACTCCCGACTGAAGAAGTTAGACAAGATTTTATTATTAAAAACTTTGTAGATCATTTCTGTTTATTTTATCTAGTGTTACTTGCCCTTGTTGTTAGATCTTTATGCCAATATACGAGAAGTATTGCATCTTAATAGATTTGCATGTGTGTGTATAATACCAATCCTATTTTATCAAAATCATAAGTATCAGGCAGTTCTTCATTTACAGTAATAGTTTTAGCCCATACACTACACATTATTGCATACATAGTCCATCTTACGAACTTTTAAGTGTTATACTAGACTTCTTGGCGGGAAAGTGAAGCGTCATGTTAGCAGTTTTGTTTTATTTTCTAAATTTTGTGTTTAGCCGAATATTAATGTGTAATAGTGGTGGATTATTAACCATTCAAGTGTTCGTGAACCTGCATTAATGTAGGCAAATGAAACAAAACAGTGCAACATCACTTTAAGTTCTCTCAAGAAGTCCGCGCGAGGGTTCAGTAAAGTGCCGCGTCTTTACTTAAACTCAAGGGGAGCGGGGCGGGATATCATCAATCATCTTTATCATGCATTGAGTGGAGTTCATTTCATAATTATTTATATAACTTTGTACATGTTAACTAATTTTACATGACACTGGCTAAATGCACAAACCGTGCGAAGCCAAAAAGAAAAAAAAAAAAGAAAAAAAAAGTGTTATACTAGATCATTTTGTACGTTCGTAACCCTACTAATGCTGATTGCATAAGCCTCGTCAAACTATTCTAGAAAACTTATTTGTAGATGTCAAACCTCTGGCTGTCCAGGTGTATTCTGCATCAGCTGCTTCACAGACATTGGTGAGCTATGTACCATATGCTTGTCACCAGCCGACTATGGTGACCTAAGTGATGTCAGCTTAGAAAAGTGAGTAAATAAACTAGATAGGTAAATCAGTTAAGAAATTCTGATGCATCTTGTGTTTGATATGAAATTATTTATTTTTAGAGGTTCTTCTGATGATAGTGACAGCGATGACGGATTAAGTGGAGGAAGAATGAATGAAAACGTAAGTGAATTAAATTCGGTATGTAAAGTAAAAATTAACCTATGCCGATTCCAAAACCATTTCGAGATTTTAAGCTTTTATGAGTTATTTTTCTATTAATAGGTCTTAAAATTATAAGATCGTATTTATATTCACAAAAATACTTAAAATCACTTGACTTTTATTTGACCTCTAAATGTCATCCAAAGTAGCCTGAATTGGGAATTTTCAGCGCCTCTTGTAATTAAATAATTAAGTTGTTCTGTATGTGTCAATTGTCAATGTCAACGATAATTTACATGAAGCACTTATTTTTATTCTATTCAAATAGGTAAATAGTGTAGTTTTTCACCAGCCGCCGACAGTACAAGTCAAATCACATCGATGTATCGCCTCAAGAAAACTTAATAAAACAGACGCCGCACAGACTAGTACTCAACGTTTACTTCCTCGCACCATTTCTTTTTTAAGGTTTCTTTTACTAACAATCAATTTGTGTCGGCTATTTGTTTTGGTGTTTATACTCGACGGTATGAAGCACGTATCAGAAGTAGTCTTTGATCCATTTATTTTATTAATAAGCTATAACTTTAAACTAAGATACGGAAATCGCTAAAGTATGAAATGTAAACAAAATAACTGTCAAATTTGACTGTTTGACTTTACTGAATTTTGTTTTTAAATAAGTGCTAAACGTGGCAAACATCCTAAGCTATTCAGGCTACTTTAGAAATCAGCACGAACAATACTTTAAAAAAATACATAAAAATAACTACAGCTTGTAAAAACGAAAAGATGAAATTATGTGTTTCAAATACTCTTATCTTTAAAATAAAAACATACCGAATTATAATCGTTACAAAAAAAAAACATACAAACTTATATAAAACTTTCAGATAACATTACATTCAACCACTAGTGATCTTACAATGAAATCAACAAGGAGTAAAGATGAAAATAGAAGGTGGAGTTTTTTTACTAAAACCACCGGTCCCAGAGGACCATTAGATACAATTGCTTTGCTCCATACCGGTACTTATAAAAGCAAACGAACCTTTTTCACTACTTTCTTTCAAAAACGATTTCGAAACCTGAAAAGGAATATGAAAAAACGTTGCCGAGTTAAGAAACATACCGTAGATTGGGTTGCAAAACTTACTCGTGAAAATATGTTCATGGATTTTTCTAAAGAAAAAAGTCATAACTATTATTCAAATTGTCATGACATCGAAGAATATGAAGAATTCGATGAAGTTATCAATAGAAGAAAATCTATTGGAGTTAATACTGATAGAAACCGTGGTGTTTTATTAAATATGCTGGTAAATAGTTTTACTAGGCGAAGATTCAAACAATCCCGTACCAAACAAAAGAAAACAAAGCCAGAACTGAAACTTTATAAGAAACTGCCAGTACGCCGGAAAAAGGAACACACTATCGCAGAAAGTAGCAAACAATCATTGTTCTTAACAAACACTTTTCAGGCACGCTATTTGACAATACGTCAAAGGAATTTGAAGAAGATAATAGGAAGTAAGAAAGGCAGTAGAACGAAAGATAAAAGGAAAGGATATGAAGAACTCAAAGGTATTATGAAATCAATCAGGCATTTCCTCAAGAGTAATGAAATCAAAAATGTGTCAAATCAAAATAACGATAATGCACCAAAAAAATCGCCTATTGAGAATAGTAAGAAAATTACTAAGCCTCCAAACAAGGAGCCTAACTTCGGAGAAAAGAAAAATAAGAAGAAATGTACAAAAGGCAATAAACCAAAGCGACCTAGGAAACAGAAAGATGCCAATAAGATTAAAACAAAAAATTCTCGCCACAGAATTGCTGAATTTCACCAATTCTTCTCTAACCACTGGAATAATTTCAAATGCAGTATAATGCCTGGCAATGCCCAAAACAGGTCGGATATTTCAATTCCTAAAGAGAAAAGAAACCATAAGCGTAGGAAGAAACGGAAAAATGGTGTTGATTTGAATGAAACCGATATCGAAGAATGTTTTGTTAAGGAAGATATTAAGCATACAAGAAACCTTAGAATATCTGCGTTTTTAGCTGAACTGGAATGGACCAAAAGAGATTATAAAAAAGAAAAAGACATTGACGAAGGAGACGATTCTTTTTTACATACGCATAGGGCGTCTGTCGGTAATAAAATAGTAGGTGTAAGTAAATCATGGCTAAATACAGTAGACTCTGCTGATACTATTATACAGTAGGTATCTAAGGAAACAGCTTTGTGTGCCCTCATACTCTTTGTATGACACAGAGATATACAATGTGGAGACGACACTACGACAATGATCAAAAACTGATTGACTGACATTGATTGCGAGTGCAATACATTAGTATTGCACTCGCAATCAATGTCAGTCAATCAGTTGTCAGTCATATGATACTTGAATAAAGATAATTCTATTCTATTAAGAATAGAATTATCTTTATTCAAGTATCATATGACTCACAAATGATTAGAAAAACTGACACTACACAAAAACAAACAAATAGCAGTGGATCACCGTTGTGGTAACCTATGTGTGATGGCACAACAGCGACCCACGAAAACACAGTCTAGGCGACTTGAAATCATGCTTAGGATACTGTTGGAGCTGCTCCACGCCCTGCGCACCATGGAAGCGCAACTTTTGCGCATGGTTGTGTAAAAACAATCTACACATTGAAATTAAAAAAGCTATTTTTTCTAACAAAATCAAAGGAGTGATGGACCGACTGGTGATGGGCTTTGATAATCTGTGATTAGATGTAGTGACTAAACTATTATAGGTATACTAGCTGCGCCCCGCGGTTTCACCCGCGTAAGTCTCGATCCCGTCGGAATATCGGGATAAAAAGTAGCCTATGTCTCAGTCCAGGGTGTCAGCTACCTCCATACAAAATTTTATCAAAATCGGTCCAGTCGTCTGAGCGTGAAGAAGTAACAAACATACACACACACACACACACACACACACACGCACACACCCTCACAAACTTTCGCCTTTATAATATTAGTGTGATATTTGGTTTAAATTTTGTATGCAGACTGGGAACTTCATTAGATTTATATAGTTATTATATATAATTATAGTTTAATGTATTGTCGTATTGTCTCCAACTTGTATATCCACGTAGTATAGATACGTATGCTATTAAATGTTTAGATTTATATCTATCTCTATATAAATTGTTTAAATCTCTTCATTATTATTGAATGCGGGGTTGTAATAGTAATTTTTAAATATTTACTATTGGGTTTTGCTACGTATTTCAAAAGAACGATGGGCAATTGCATAAGTCAGCATAATGTATGACTGGAAACCAAGTAAGGAACGTATCTACTTTATGATATTTTTGCCAACGAATAAAATTCGATTGAAAGATACTTATGTAGTAAAGTACGTATCGATATCTCCTAAATTTAAAACCCCTTTCCAGATGGTGCAGCTAAAGAGTTTGCCCTTCCAATGGCGTGAAGCTCCGGAAATTGAATTTTACAACAGCAAAGACAAAAGACGTATGTTAGCAAAAAAACAGTCGGCTACTAGACTATTTGTGACTTTATTTAAACGTAAATACGTAGGAAAAAAACTTTTTACAAAAAAAACAAACGACTTCCAAAAAAAAAACACTACAAGGTGACAAATAACTTTAATTTCGGAAGTTGGTGTCTTGAAGATCTGTGTTTTAGTTTTTTGCCACCGACTTTAGAAATTAAAGTTTTTTGTCACTTTGTAGTATTTTTTTTGGAAGTCTGTTGTTTTTTTTTGTAAAAAGATTTTTATTTTTCACTTTTTAGTGGGTCAGTTTGTAATTTATCTAAATTAAAATTAAATAGCCTAACGTCAAATGCTCATAACCTTTTACAAAATAAGTATTGCTTTTCCCGATGCATAGGAATAATTAATAACGGGGGGAGGTAATTGTTGAGGAGTTTTCCTGGTAAAAACCAGGAGAACTGGAACTGATGGTGACACCATACGCATTGTGATGAGCATAAATTGCTTAGCAACCATTAATTGCCTAATCGATTCGCAACGTGAAATATTTATTATTAAGTAGTTCCGGTGGCCATCATTGTCTTCATCATCAGTTCCACTTCACTTCACTTCACTTCACTTTATAAAAAATACCCAAATCGCTATATGTGTGCCTATAGAATTTGAGGAATTCCCTCGATTTCCATGAAATTAAATCGTATATTCTGTAAATAGGATATCGGAATCACTTTTACACGTCATATTAAAAAGTACAAAATAAGCTAGATGTAGTCGACATTTCCTATCTGCCTACCCCTGAGAAGAAATGGCGGAACAAACTCAGGGGTCAGTCTCTTTTTAAAGTCCAGACATAATCTTGTTCAGATCATGTGAGGAACATGTAGATCTGTGTCTGAAATGGTCTTTTGAGGAAAGAACCACACAAATTTGAGTGGACCTGTCCAATCAGTGCAAGCATTTGTCAGTAATCGTGTAGCTCGACTCAAGACTTAAGGAGCTCAACGACTCGACGAACCAAATAAAGAAAGTATATTTGGGTAGGCCGCATAAAGTGCTCAAAATGCCAGACCACCATTAAAACTGAGAAAAAGCCAAAAATAATAGGAAAATATTTAAAGAAAAAATAATGACCCACATAGTGCTCACATTCACAATAAATTAAAGCAATAAATATAATACTTTTCAAAGTAAATATTCATTCATGGGATGGGAGAATCTGACTTGGTGACAATGGGACCACCTCGAGAGCTTATCCTTTCGAACAAAAGAAGAATTTTGCAAATCCGTCTAGGTATGACGGAGTTAAAAAAAAACATTAAAAAAATATATATATTAACATCCGAATTGATAACCTCCTCCTTTTTGAAGTCGGTTAAAAAAGGAATCATTGAACTATCCCCGAAGGGATATGCAAAGATATACCTATAGTTCTCTCACATTTCTAAGGCCCATGCGATAGGGGGCGAGACTATTCCCATCAACCGGGCAAAAAGCCAGACTCTGAGATGCTACTAAGAAATTCCTGCTGGAAAAACCCAATCACACTTTACCCGACCTGAGCATTACCGAGAAGGACTTGGGGGATGCCTTAGTCCAGCAGCTTGACAGCAACGGCTAGAAAAAAAAAACAAAATTAACATTGAAAGCAAAAAATAATTCTTTAATTACTTAATCATACCTTGATAATTGGTTTCAGAAAAACTCTACGCCAAGAAAGCTCTGGAGAGATTTCGTAATAAAGTCGACACGGTGCCAGAGTCACCATCTTCAAGCTTCGTGCAAAGAATGATGAGCAGCTTGAGTGCTGTGCGAAGAGACAGTCCTTTGAATCGTGGTAAGAATGGCTGTAGACTACAATATATAATTAAAGTCAGAATATTTCATGAAGCTAGATTAAAGAAGTTCGTTTAATTTACGTAATAATACATTTGATGTCACACAAATCCTAGATCGCGCAATGAAAGTTTACCGCGAAATCTATTGACATTAGTACCTGTCTGGTCGGAAGATCCTCACTGAAAGAGGATGGCGGAACTTTCGAACCTGTTCTTCCTTACGCTTACGATTCGTGTACCCTGCAGGGTATTTGCGTAACACACAGTAGCAAAGCTTTAGATACATGTTGACATTTTGACAACATTCATTGCCTTATACAGTGTGGCGACTAGGTTATCACATTAATTGAAACCACCTGACGGGTCGGAGGTTCGATGCTAAAACAAACACTGACTCGTTCTTCTTAAAGTTTATTGCGTTGCATTACAAACTACTCACAACACGGGCGAAATATCAGTCCCGGAAAATTAATGGTTAAAACCAAATTCAAACGACTTGACAATTGGTGGGAAAAAGTTGAGTCTCTGGTTACATGTTTTTGACAAGCCTCAATCTCTAGAACATTCTGTTAGTGTTGCCAACAGAAACCAAATGTGGAACGTTACGTTCGCTACAAACATTACGTATTTTTTTAAACATACCTACACAATTAAAATAATTGATAACAATTAGCATTCCACAGTGGAACCTTTTTTCGTCTTAGTATTTAACAACATTAAACTTAATTTGTGATTATTTGGTAACAATAACATAAAGTTTGTGTTGAATTGTTGATACTAATGGCCCCGCGCGAGTCTATAGTGCCTTATTATCAACGGGGTTATTTGGTGCCAATTTTTACGCTAAGGTTTTTTTTTAAATCATTCTGTTTGTGAGAGAAAGTGTGTTACTGTTACGCAATTGGGGTGCGTCTAAGTAAATGTTATTTTCTTGTTTGCTCGCCACTTCATAAAATCATTGTATGTGTTTAAATATCTTTATTCCTTTGAAATTTCTGGCTAAAGATTTTCGATTACTGTACTTATTTGCCTCGTCTTTAACCGAATCTGGGGTCAACATTTCAGAATCGCTTGAACTCATTTTTAATCAAATATAAGTCTATATAAAACCCAGATTTTGAATTTTAATACAGCTTACAGAGTTAGTATTCCGTCAAATTATAATAATAGTCTTTTTTAAATTTTAAATATGGAACACACCGCTTCACCGCCGCGGGCCGTCTCGCTTAATAGGTTTTTTTTTTTAAATTCACCCTGGCTGTTTATACATTCACACAAGACCGTAGTTTTTTTTTAAATCGACATTTTTCTTTATTATGTAAAAAATTTCGTAGCCGACTACCTAACCAAATTCAGTTTTATTATTAAAATTTATATCCGCCCTAGGGAGGGAAGCAATTATTATGAGGCTTTCCCGCCCAAGGGTGGGAAGCAGCATTTTTCACCCGCTACTCAGATCAAACAAACACTACTTTCCGAGTATGAGAAATGAAAAAATCATATTTTAGAAAAACAACAATTTTTTACTTTCCTTATTCGAAAAGAAAAGTAGAGTGTTTAACACGGGTGAAAGTCACCAATTCCTTTCGACCATTGTATAACCATCTACTATGCCCTCCCATTGTCATAATGATCATGATAGCCATGTTCAGTTGTTCGTTTTACAGAAAGTTCGATCTGCATTTCGAAGCGCGCGAGTGTCTATCGGACATTTAATCAAGGATTGAACAAACATTCGGAGTAAGTCTTATTTATTGCACATGACATAACATCATGCCTGTATTCTCCCCAGGGTTTGGCAGAGGTGTAACTATAGTACCTAAACCCACATTTCGCCAGTTACGTTTAAGTCCCAAGAGGGCGAGCTTATTGCCATTAAACTGGACACAAATCCGGACTCCGTAATAAAACAAATAGGTAACGAAGTCGAAATCTGGGGGCACGGTAGTGCCCCCGTCAAGACGAGCCAAGTGAAGCGCAAGGGCACTTTTTCTTTTTCACCTTTTCTCGAAGTGTTTCGTCGTTTTTTTTAACCCTCATAGAGTTGGTTTCCGATGTACCAGATAGTTCATATTCTCAGGATATGATTTCAATCATAGATTAAACACACAAAGTCTCAATTAAATAGCTCTAGTACTTTAGATTTTATTGATATCTAAAATACACCGATTTCGTCACTGATACACTGACACACTGATGATCATCAAAATGTTTGGCTACTTCCTGAAGTGCTAGAAAGCTGAAATTTGGTATGTAATCTAAGTTTAGTATACAACCAACAAAAAAAAACATAAACTTATAACTTTCGCCCCCCCATCCCCTAAAATGGGGGGGTGGAAGTTTGTATGAGACTTCAAAATGTTAGGGTACTTCCTGAAGTGCTAGAAAGCCGAAATAACACTAAAAAGACTGCCTAGCAACTTACAAAAAGAACTGAAATCCCACCAAAAACATTTCATGTAAAATGTTGCCAAGACGACCACATAAGGTTTGCCCTGTGAAAAAGATATCAGATCTCATGTAGAGCCAAGCTTCTGAATCCTCATGGCCTAATTCTACCGACCCTAACTTCACAAATTCTACATAGCAGTAAAAATGTATGGCTTGGCTGTTTCGTTACTTTTTCAGAAACTAAATATTCGCATCACCTCCACGACGGTAGCGAAACGGCGAAGCCATACATTTTTACTGCTATGTAGAATTTGTGAAGTTAGGGTCGGTAGAGTTAGGCCGTGTAGATTCAGAAGCTTGGCTCTACATGAGATCAGGGCCTCAAGTCTGCTATTACAATAGTGTCAGAATGGTCGATCATTGATTTTGACAAGTTTGGTAATCTGCTATTATAATGGCGTCATTATGACTTTCCAATGGTCGGCCACTGACACTACATTGAAAGAAATTGCATATATTAGTAATCTCGTACATAATGACAAATGAATGGCAATTCTACTAATGGGTTTTATAATAATGGCAATACGACAATGCCATTATAATAACACAATTATATTACGAGAACATTGACCGACCAATGATCGACCATTATGAATTTACCAGATTACGAACTTTTAGCAAAATGACAATGGCATGACAATGGGATCGTGTTGGAATGACTGAGTTTATAAAAATAGCAGACTTGGGCCCCTGATATCTTTTTCACAGGGCAAACCTTATGTGGTCGTCTTGGCAACATTTTACATGAAATGTTTTTGGTAGGTATTATTGATAATTTTTGTTTTCAGCATTTTAGACACTGACATGTTATTTAAAAATGCTAAATACGGCGATACGGTGCAGGTAAGAATATAATTGACTTTTATCAAATAAGTTTTGTGACGTTTTGTGTGAAAAAATATATTAAGCCACTTAATTACAAAATTAAAGAAAGACAAAAAGAGAGGCGAGATTTAGACGCCTACGATAAGGGCTAGTTCGGGATGGCACAGGAGTACCGGGAAAGACTTGGGGAGGCCTTTATCCAGCAGTTTGACAGCAATGGCTAGAAAAAAAAACCGGCCTAGTGCTGAACCACCCAACCCCTCTGACGCCGGAATAAAAGTGACCCCTACTACTACCCTACTAGTCAAACCTACTAGTCAGTAGTGATCGTGTTTAAATGTGCCATCGAATCGAAAAGAAAAGAAAAAGTTATTTTGTGATCCAATGACTCAGTCCTACACTGTCTAAGCTAAGTCTTGGCTTTTATAATTTGTATTTATTAGATGTTTTAACAAATTAGACAAAATCAGACTAAAATACTTTACTGAACAGCAGGGGCCCAAGTCTGCTATTTTTATTAATTCAGTTATTCCTACACGATCCCATTGTCATTTTGCTAAAAGTTCGTAATCTGGTAAATTCATAATGGTCGATCATTGGTCGGTCAATGTTCTCGTAACATAATTGTGTTATTATAATGGCATTATTGTATTGCCATTATTATAAAACCCATTAGTTGAAATGTCATTCATTTGTCATTATGTACGAGATTACCAATATATGCAATTTCTTTCAATGTAGTATCAGTGGCCGACCATTGGAAAGTCATAGTGACGCCATTATAATAGTAGATTACCAAACTTGTCAAAATCAACAATTATGAAATCAATGATCGACCATTCTGACACTATTGTAATAGCAGACTTGAGGCCCAGATCTCGTTTTTCCATACAATAGATTACCAAACAAAATATGATTCGCGATCATAACAAATATGTATTTACAGAGTTATAATCATTAGAATCATTGAGAGAGATAATGGTTCAATGATTATTATAATTTTTTAAATACATGTCATATTATTTTTTATGGTCGCGAATCATATTTTGATCAAGATACATCCTGACACTGTCCTGCAAAATGCAAAAAACTTAAAAAAAAAACGAATTTAGCGGGCTGTCTTTGCGGATCCACCTCAATAAAACATCATCTTGTTTTTCAAGGTTCCGGTTCCTTCCGAGGAGATATACTCACAGCTCATGACGGAAAGCTCCGACATCGCGTCTTTTTTAGGAAAAGAAATCAGTGAGTATTTGTAAACCTTCAAATCATCATTAATTTATTTGGGAGTTACATTACTTCTTTTAGACAACGTTCACAATCCCACGGCGATGACCTACGATTTTTATTTTGTAGTGAAAACTTCTTTGTGAGCGCTGAACGATTATTAATATTGGAAAAACTTATGGGTTCGCGCCACGTACTTTTTTTTTGTGCTTTATTAAAAAGAATCAGGTGCTTAATAATTAATTACAATCTAGCCTTTCAAGACTAATAAGCAATTTTAATCTAACCTAATTTTTTATGTGATAATTTTCGCGTCACCAACATGCTAACCGCGACTTGCTAATGTGACGTGTCGCGCCAGACTGGCGACGCGCAGCGGCCTGTGTACTATGTACAGTCATTGATATTTTTATATATCAATGTGCACAGCAAAAAAAAATTACCTGTGCGCATATTTTTTTTGGTGGTTCAGTGTCAGAACACATTTCCATTAATTATACAATACTTTTTTACCAACTTGAAATCCTAATAAAATACCTACCTAAAAAACCTACGCAAAACGAGCGAGCGGCGCACAGCCGTTTAGGTAAAGCGCGTACGCCAGCCGGCAAGTCACCATAAAAATTTCAAAGTAACAAAAAAATCGAAGTAAACATCTTTCGTTGACGATAACTTAATTTATTTGTACTAAGAAATAAAAAAAAATATATATATCAAAATAAAAAATATCTGTCATTCGTGGATCTTTGACAGTCGTTACGGGTCGGCAGAACTGTGAAACTCTGACAACCAGTCTTACCAAGGGGTATCGTATTACCCAGTTACTGGGTTGTAGAGGTCAGGTAGGCAGTCGCTCCATGTAAAATTCTGGTATTCAGCTGCATCTGGTCTGGAAGCCGACCCCAACATTGTTGGAAAAAGGCTCGGCAGATAGATGTTTAATAAAACTCGCCTAATTTTAATTTGTCATTTGCGCATGGTCATTTTTTTTTCCTATATACGCATACATTGTCATTCCAACGTTTTAAGTATGTGATTTTAACGTTTAAAAAGTTCTGATTCTCAGCCAAATTTGAATAAATTACTTTTGGTATATTGATTTTTTTTTTATTGGGAAAAAAATTGTTTTAATAATAAATATTTTCTTCTCTCCCTTAGTTGTTTCTTGTAGTTCCGAAAAAAAACCTAAAAACACTAGACGCTGCAAGTGTGATGTGTATGATGATCTACAAAGAAAATGGGATCATGTGAAAAAGTGAGGACAGTTTTTAATACGTGTGTGAGTTGCCTTTTTGTCTATTCTGTCGAGTTATTTTGACACACATTATTTCTCATTTCAGATCTTTCTCGGAAATACCAGGGTAAAACAATAATAAAATAATTATCGCCATTTAGACATAATATTTACTTCTTTACATAGATAAGTACATATAATTATGTGGGAGTCCAAGCAAAAAGGGTCCAGCACCCTAATTGCGTATCACAGATTTAATCACATTCGGATTGATTTTGAAGACATTTGACGACGCTAAAACCAGAGTGATCTAAGTGACATTTTAAAAAAATTGAATATACAGCTCATACGTTTCCAACAATAACGCTTTTAATGCATTTCCTCAATTTTCTCAGAAACATATTTTTGTGCCCTAGATCACTCTGGTTTTAGCATCGTCATTTATTACTAATCCATTGCTTCATATGTTAGAGAAATTTGTCTGCTCAAACACATAAATAACGCAATGTATGTTGTTGAACTGTCAATTTGAAACCGATTCCTACTGATAGTGTGTTACGCAATTAGATCAGCGGTTCTCCCCATTTAGTTCTCGAGTTAGACACAATTTTGTAAAGTTGGGTAAAAAATTGCATTTCGCGATTTTAATTGATTATTTATTAATGTTCAATAATCTACAAGTTCATATAGTTTTTCTCAATCAAGCTTTTTCAGAGTATGAACTTCAAATGTCTGATAACAAAAATGTGTCAGTTTTTGAATATTTTGTTATTATCAATTTACTATTCTAGATACCGAAACTAGTCTAAACTCAATACCCGACTGGACCTTTTATGCCTGGACGCTTAAATACTTATCTAAAGTCGCTTTTCGTATTTGTCTGTGTGACCGCGATGTTCTCTTATACTAGGCAACAGATTTTAATGCGGTTTTCACCATAATTTAAGGAAGTTATTCTGGATGCATTTTTAAACTTACATAATATAATAAAGAAATCTCGATATTTTGGTCAAATCGAAGGAGGGGCGGAAAGCTTAGCTTGTAATTATTATAAAATATACTTAATTTATAGAACCAGGAATCCTTTAAGTCTATTGAAGAACTTCTGTTCCTCTCTCTTTGGACCTTCCTGCACCGTGGACACTTGTCCAAACAGACGAGAAAGAAAAGAGAGAGTTAAAGCGGCAAAGAAAAATATCCCAAAACGAAACAGAAAATTTAATACGAACCCTTACATGACATCTAAAGAATCATGCACAAATACAACAGCTGCATGTCAAACGCAAACACAAAGAGACAGAGAGACGCAGCTGGCAGATGAAGAGGAGGTAACGGAAGCAATAAAAAATGCCAAGTATGCAAAAGTCAAGCTTGAGGAATGTCTAAGAAAAGAAGAAGTACGGATGCAACAAGAAGTGAAGGGTAAAACAATTTATCATTGATACAACTAAGGCCGAGATAATAAACATCCTATAAAGTATGTATCAGAAATTCAGAAGTGGTCAAATTATTGACTAATTATATATATATAAGGTGCTAAAAAATTAAGTACCAATATTTTAAGAGGTGTTACATTACATCAAAACAATTAACTTTAAATAGAAATTAAGAAAACTTTTTATATGATATTTTTGTTTTAATTTACGGAACAAAATAAATAAATTAAATTTCGCCCAAACATAATCATCCTGTGCTTTTAACTGACAAAACACACTTTCTGTCAAGTGAACATCGTCGTCAAGAGGTTTCATAAGATAATCAAAGAGGACTTAGTCACGGATTGTTGACTATCTATTAACAGGGTGTTTTTACGCAGTAACGTTGTTTCCCTAATTATCTCCAAAAAGTAACATAAACTTTTCAATGTTTCATACTTAGGTCTACTCCTAGAGACGAGTACTATCAGCTCTAAAAGTATTGGTACCTAATTTGTTAGCACCTTATATATAATTAACTTGAATAACCCCTCGACCTAAATGTATGGGACGGCTAGTAATTTTTTCTCGATTACAATGTTGGTCCCATGGAGAAAATTGTTCAGTGTGATGGTCTGTATCTGTACCACACCCTTCAATATGACCACTCCGTTCTTATACACACTTTAGATAGTATAGATACTAATTATATACGAAGAAATAGTTTACCTCAATATTCCGTTGTCAGATGTATGCATTCTGGGCACGCCACAATTGTGGCGATAAGTCGGGGTATTTGAGGAGTGGGTAGAGCGGCACCATGGCGTCCTCCTCACCTTCTGCCTGACGCAGGTCCTCCCGGACACGGTTGTTTCGAGAGGTTCCTGTTCAGGATAAAGCGGGAGGAAACGCCCGGGTTTCACCACTGTGTGGATCGCCCGGAGAACACGGTGGAGCATGCGGTGGAGATCTGCCCGGCTTGGGCAGAGCACCACCATGTCCTCACGGAGGCGATCGGCGGCGGCGATCTCTCGCGTCCGGCCCTGGTTCAGGCCATGGTTTGGAGCGAGAGTGCATGGGACGCCGTCACCTCCTTCTGCGAAGCAGTAATGCTTTCGAAGGAGGAGGCGGAACGCGTGAGGGAGAGGCAAAATTCGCGCCCTTGCGCCCCAGTCGCCGCAGGAGACGCCCCGGGCGTCGAAAGTCGCAGGCCGATTCCCGGCCATCGAAGGCGCGGGCTTGCGGACGGTGAGCGATGGGTAGCTCGCCGTCCGATAAGGACCAGGCTCGCGGGTCGACGGCGCTTTGTATTCCACGCGCGCCTCAAAGAGATGTCAGCACCAACTGACGGGGTCCGTTAGGGCCAATGCCTGCCAGGGTTGCGAGTTTGTCTGAAAGAGATATCGTGGCCCTGGCACACAGGCAACGGAAGGAACACGGGTGGGATTTAGTCAGTAAAAGTCTGACACGCCCTCCCGCTCCGCCCAGAGCGGGAGAAGCTATTTGATGATTTCCCACCCAAATAAAAAAAGATGTATGTATTCGGTTCATAAATAAAAGAGGCCTGCGATTTTCTCATGATTGCGTAAAAGTCACCTACTCTACTTTCGGCAAACATGCCGGACGCACTACACCGCCAAGTCAGACGAATGCATCTGACGCTTTATTATATTGAACACTCAACGTGTTTATTGTAAGCTGCGTGTATTTGTACCTTATGGCACAGGTGTAAAGATTCCGGCAGTATGTGTTAAACAGGGTGATTTTCACTTGATTTGAACTAATTAGCATTCGTGATTTAGGAAAGATGAATAGCAGAAATTGTATTATGAGACAAGTAATGATTTTGTTGTTCTAGTGCACAAAGGAATTCAGATTACGGTTCGACCTGAGATGGCATCACGGTAAGTTATTATTTGTTTAGAGCATCATTACACGGGGAGAGATTCTCGACCGCCGAGATGTGAGAAAGTTCTTGCAAAAGTCGCAAAGAAGATATTATGTAGAAGGATGAAAAGTAAAATATTATTAAAAGCGTTGCATAATTGAAAGCGTTGGAAAACGATTCGTTCTGGACGTAGGGACTGAACTTTGCAACTCAATGTTACTTTGAGCATTTTTTCTACTACATTATATCATTGAAAATACATCCCTTACAAGCCAAATCAGTGACTGCCATGCTGGACACAATTCAACTGGCAGTTAAAAGGTTGAAGGCATAACTGCTCACTGCCTGGTCCGAATTCTGATATTATTATTGGAAATAAATAAATATTGGAAACGTGAGAAATTCCTTTCTTAAGCTCTATTTAAACGGTGCAAGTTTATTGCCTGCGGTATAACATAAAATTGAACCAACAATTGACTGTTACCGTCTAAACAACACGTACAATTTTTGCACGATACGGGTAATTGAGTTGCCGTTCAAAACTGGTATAGGTGTAAACAGCTACATAATCAGTTAATCAGCTAATCAGTTTGTATGTATTTTTTTTACCCATGGTCCCTTCGAGAAATACAATGCTGCCAAATTAAAACCATCTACTGTTATTTAATCATTTGGGTTAGGTTAGAACAGTGACCATTAACGCGCCAGATTCCCTCTATTTTTGGTGAATCATTTTGAATATTTCAAGTAACTAAGAGCTAAAACTACGGTCTACCATTTTAATTTGGCAGCATTGTGTGACTTTGTATTTCTCGAAGGGACCACGGGTAAAAAAAACACCCGTGGTCCCTCCAGGGACTACGGGAGGGACCACGGGTAACAAATATACGGGAATTAGCTATACAATTCCAGCATAAGCTGATCTCTCATTGTATAGGATTTCCGTACAATGAGAAGTCAGCTTATACTGAAAATATATAGCTTGATATGTAGCCGTGTGTACAATAATATTGCACGTGCAATAAAATTGCATTCAATTCTACAAGTACAAAACCAGTAAATAAAATTCTTGAGAAGACGGTCAAGAAAATTGCATACAATAATCGCCTTGCAATAAAATTGTCTTGTAATTCGTATTCATTTTTATTGAACGGCAAAACATGCGTTCAATTATTGTATGCCATTTTATGATAATCGTACGCGTTTAAACACTTGCATGCAATTCTTGAATGGCAATAATTAAATGTGGTTTATGGCATTCGATTATTGCTCTTGAGCGTTCCAGAAATTTGCACCGTGTAAATGGGTAAATTTAGTGTTCAATTTCGTTAAATAAAAAATCCTTTCATGTTTCTAAATATTTTTTTTTATAGGCTGTCGGTGAATTAATTTAAGATGTTTATTAAATAAGTAGATTAGTGCACAACCCCTCAAACAAAATAGTATGCAATAGGCTGCTATGGATGGACCGACATTTCTCAGAATCGTATGGGATGCAGTTCATGCAGTGTGATTCGGGGAAATGTCGAGGTAATATGCTCTTAGAAACACATGGTACATTTTAACACATTGTACATTTTAGCCCTTGTCAAGCGGTCAACTATTCGAACTTCTGTAATCGCGAAGCACAATATGAGGAGCAGGATGCTACTGACCCAAAAACATACGGCCCAAAAGCATATGGCCCAAAAACACGTGAAGAAAATGAAGCTCATAAAGCTGTTGGATCTTTCATGTGCCTTTGCGGTGAGTTCGTGCTATTCTTGCTTATCATAGTAGATTATTTACTACGGGAATACAGCAGTGTCTTAATGTCACGGGTGCTATTTTGGATCCCGGACGCAACGAAGGATTCTAGGGCTCCCGAGCGCAACGAGAGCTAAGCGAAGCGGTTGCTAATGTGTCACATTAACAAAATCACACGTTTCAGCGATTACTTTGACGCCGCATCGTGTTTTGGTGACTCGTTTTGCGTAACAATCTGTAACAATCGGTTTAATTTTGACAGTTCAACAACATTCATTGCGTTATTTACGTTGTTGAGCAGACAAATTGTTCGAACAGATGAAGCAATGGATTTCCAATATTCTTCAAAATCATTTAGATTGTGGTTGATAGTATCTTACACAATTAGGGTGCTGTTTGAGTACGGTTTAAAAATTTCTAACGATGCACAATTGTTTGGTGGAGAGATAAAGCATTGCATTTTTATTTATTTATTGTTGCTAGGTATATCAGCTTCCGAAAAGCGATTAAATCGTTGATTGCTAATGCTAAAATTTTGCTGATACAATCTGAAAACTTAAGAATTGCTAATCTCAAAAGCTAATAACAGTAGCATATCTGCTAAGGCCTTTATTTAAGTTACTTTTTTTCTCATTTTTCAATCGTCATTTAGAAATGTTTCTATGTTTTGCACAAAATCTGGCAAAAGCAATTTTTTTTCTTTGGCTATAAGAAATCGAATGATTGCAAAATCAGCCCCTAATCAAATTATTTGTAACAAACGTACGAAAAACGACGGGTCTCAGAAAATATCACCTTTTAATTAACTAACTTTTTCATAAGTTTCGGTTTCGGCCGATAGTTTTGAGGCTATCATGCGCAAAAGAACGGCATCCCTAATGCGTAGGATACGTGGAAACTCCAATAGAATCCTGAAGGTTATTGTGGAGAGGCCAGACTGCCCTTTTCTGATGCACTGGTCCAGTAGGCATAGCTGCCTGGGCCTGGTGCTGAAGAAAGATATTTAAATGGATATTGATATAGAAGTTAAGTTATGGTCATGTTTTAGTGTAATTTTAATTAACAATAATTTTAATTTGATTTTGATTTAATTTAACTTATTTTTGTTGTAATTTAAATTTCGTTTTGGAATTTGATTTTAATTAAGATTTTGATTTTGATATAATTTTAATTTTTGTATCTTTTATGTTATTTTTATGTTTGAATTTTTTTACTAACATAAATTTTCTTAGTTTTAATACTAACACAATATGGAGGTTTTCCGAATTAAAATATTTGAATTTGAAACTAGAAGAGGAGCCGAAGATTCGGTAATCCGCTTTCAGCAGAAAATTTTGTTTCGGTGGGACACTAATAATTTGACATTAGCGAGCAGGTGTGAAAATACTATTCCTGCTACTTCATCATAATATGTAGTTGAGAAACTACAGTATTTTTTACTCTAGCTGCAGCATCTTCAGGGCAGCCATGGTTATTCTTAAACAAATTAGATCAAACTTGATTCCTGTTCTAAGGCCCGAGAGATCAACAAAATCTACAAAAATATCTTGGTCAACCAACCCTTAGTCGATTGATGCCATCGTGTCATATGCAGCACAGAACGGGTACAAAAATACCCTTAACGAAGCCGAGAGCCACTTGTTTTTCGACACCTGGGAACCTTCTGGTTATGGAGATATTAAAGGTCGACGTTCCAACTTTTTCGGTCTAACTCTAACTCGGTCGCCGCCGCGCCGCGCGTCGCGTCGCAAGCACCCTTAGAGGCCGCCTCCACGAGAAAGAGAATCGTGACGGAGCCGCGCTTCTATGTCGGGTAATCTACACGAATGAGCGATTTTCCGCCAGCGCAGATTTTGAAGTATATTGCTAATCCACTGCTTCATATGTTAGAAAAATTTGTCTGCTCAAAAACGTGATTAACGCAATGAATGTTGTTGAACTGTCAAATTAAAACCGATTCCTACTGATAGTGTGTTACGCAATTAGCCCGCAGGTCAGACAAAGTGTTAAGTATTGGGTTTTTCTATCAGGATTTTCTCAGTGGCTGCCCGGAGTCTGGATTTGTGCCCGGTTGATGACAATATGCTCGCCGCCTATTACATAGAACTTAAACATAACTGGTGAAATGTGGGTGTACATGGTGTACACCTCTGCCATGTAATGTTATTTGGAGGCGACGCCACCGACGGTCGACGTCGATCGACCGCGGTCTGGTTGCACCCTAAAACCACAAAAAACAGTTTATCAATTTAATTTCACAGACGAGGCAATACAAGTCATTCCACACGAAGTATGTACTTGCGCCACGCAACACTCTGGATTAAAACTCTCTAGAAGGTATAGACAGGTGAACTCGATGGTAATGAATGAGATGACTCCTGTTAGCCCCGTGGTGAATAAGAAAACTCAGCATACAAATACAGGTGGTGAGTACCTACATACTTAACAAAACATTTTGATGACATTCTAAATTCAACCGGCCCAGAACTTACCTACGAGCTTGGCACCATCAGAAGTGTGATAGCATCAGTTCCTTTAACGGACAGAAGGCACGAAGGACACGATAGCAAAGATGAGCAGATTTTTCTTGTTTCGACCAACCTGGATCTGGAGTCAGTTTAATATAGTCCAGGTTAGCCAAGGCAGCTTATGTACAGATGAGACGAATGGGGTGGGAAGGGAAGCAATAGGTATCCTTGGCACAGCTTTAGTCTTCTCTAGATCGTTCGTCACTGAGTGGGCATTTTGACTAACTGAACAGTTAGCACGAGTTTCAACAACACACAACTTGATAACAACTTTATTAAACAAAAGAACTACGAGCGAATTTGTTTACATATAAAATATAAAAACAGAAAAATATAATGATTTCCAAAAAAACACTACGAAGTGAAAAATTACTTTAATTTTGGAAGTCGATGGCAAAATACGAAAATTCGAAACAAAAGACAGACTTCCGAAACTGTTATTTAGTTGTGGTACCTACCCCCCACACAAATTCGAATCCTATATTATGTAACATCATCAACATTTATTAAAGCTTACTCAAAAACTACCCAAGCAAAGTTAAAAAATTTGGACCACCGCCCAACCTTCCTCTACCAAATGAAAAAAGAATTTCAAAATCGGTCCACAATTGACGAAAGTATCGATGATGAACATACTTTAAAAAAAAAACATACTTATAGACAAACATAGAACCTTTTTTTAAGTC
The DNA here is from genome assembly GCA_963921375.1 of Tiliacea citrago. Classification (NCBI taxonomy): domain Eukaryota; kingdom Metazoa; phylum Arthropoda; class Insecta; order Lepidoptera; family Noctuidae; genus Tiliacea; species Tiliacea citrago. The sequence goes on from OY992802.1 coordinate 3,835,197, forward strand.
GGTTAAAAGAAAATAGCTCTACTTTCCAATATTCGAATTGTTTATGTTATTGTTATTTACTTTTAAGCGAATGTAATTATTGTTTTCATGTATAGTTTTATTTTAGTTTTTTAGGGTTCCGTACCCAAAGGGTAAAACGGGAACCCTATTACTAAGGCTCCGCCGTCTGTCTGTCTGTCCGTCTGTCACCAGGCTGTATCTCATGATCCGTGATAGCTAGACAGTTGAAATTTTCACAGATGATGTACTTTTGTTGCCACTATAGCAACAAATACTAAAAACCAGAATAACATAAATATTTAAGGGGGCTCCCATACAACAAACGTGATTTTTTTGCCGTTTTTATAGATAATGGTACGGAACCCTTCGTACGCGAGTCCGACTCGCACTTAGCCGTTTTTTTTTAATTTATTTTGATTTTTTTAATTTTATTTCGATATTTTTAATTTTGTTTTGATTTTTGCCATGTATCTAAATGAATATAAAAAGACGCAAATCATGTGATGAGGTTGTAATCAGTTTTTTGTTTGCAGTGGTGGCCCACAAAGGCACAAACTGTTCTGCTCGCAAGCATTATAAGAAAAGTAAAGGTTAAAATTCCTTTTATTAGAACTACTTTACGCACTTGCTACAATGGAAACTTTTTTTGGGATCTACTGCCCCCAAAGCGTCCGCCCGTCTTACTCACTCCGCTACTTCCTGTTTTAATCTCCCAATAAGCTCCTCAGCAAGCCAAGAAACATGAAAAAGGCTAAGATATACTTACATCGGTAATACAATGCAAGGGTCTCAGGTCAGGTGTAAAGACACAATCCATGAGACGACTATGTCCAGAACTAGACTGCATTTGGCTGAAGTTTACCTAATATTGGTGAATTTAAAGCCATATTTGGTACCTTGAAAGATTTTATTTGGGGTCAGCGCAACATTATCTTCCATACTTCTCTATTAGTAGTAATTTCGGTAGTCACCTCCTTTCTAGCCATAAGTACTTATCATCTTTCACGCAGTCCATCCATTGTTTATTTTGTCTTCCCCTACTCTTATAGCCGTTCTCATTCATACTCAAAACTTTCCTCATGACATTTTCCTCATTCCTCCGCATCGCATGCCACGCCATGACAACCGATTTCCACACAACTTTTCAGACACTGGTGCCGTTTTCAGACTCTCTTATATACTCATTTCTTATTCTTACCCACACACACACACAAGTTTAATCACAGCTTGGGAGCCTGAGGTAATAATCAGTGATGTAAGCAATTTAAAAAACAATATTGTCATAGTATCTACTAGTCTTTGTGTAAAATATAATTTGGAAATAAAGTTTATTCTATTCTACCTTGAAAAATAACATAGGTACTTAATTAATAATTACTGTACTATTGTGCAGAAACTTAAATTGTATATAAATATTTATTTTTCACTTAGATGTCAAATCCGGTGTATCAGCGGTGAAGCATAAACTGTCTCTCGAAAGCAGTTTATTGTTTAACCGTAAGTTGAATCTGATATATAATTCTGACTAACACGGTTATATTTATCCGTCGTTGTAAAAATTTACTTGTCAGTGCAAAAGCTGCGTAAATTCTGACTACTTCTTACACGCTTCAATTTCCTTTGACACTCTGTGTAAATCGTACATTATCTTCTTTCTATCGTCGGTAGTGGCTTAAGAAATAAGAATGAGCTGCTGGTTTATATTCGAGATTATATACTTTTTCAATTGAGGGGCTTGCGGCTAAGTAATAGTAACTGCATGGGTCGATCGGTCAGATAAAGCTACGCTTACCGCGGTTGGTCCGTGGATGGGTGACCATCTTTACATACCTACCAAGACCTCTCCGTGCCTCGAAAAGTCGTTGGTTCCGGCTGTTATTAGTAGATCATTGATACTTGTTATGGGGTCGTCAGAAGCCCGAAAGTCTGAGAACCAGTCTTACCAAGAGGTATCGTGTTACCCAGTAACTGGTTTGTGGAGGTCAGATAGGCAGTCGCTCTATGTTAAATACTGGTATTCAGCTGGATCCGGTTTAGACTAGAAACCGACCCTAACATAGTTGGGAAAAGAGACACAGATGATGATGATATTTATTATATACGTTTTCAATTCATATTAAGTTTATCTTGGACATCACTGATATCGGTGAAGAAAAACATGGTGAGGAAAACTGGACTTATAGTTAATATATGTCCGACATCGCCATTCCGCCTTGAGTAAGCGTGGTGATCAATGCTCGTGCCTTCTCTGTATGAGGAGAAGCCTTTGCCCTTCTCAGTGAGGCAGTAATAGCCTGGTTTGAAAGAGGGTCATGTTCAGCAATGGATATTTCAAATGCGATAGGCACAGTAATAATAAGCATTTATTCCAGGTGGCATAAACGTAGCAAAAGCAATGAAATACGAGCTAACAGACTGCACCATTACGGATTCATCTAATAGCTCAATATCTCTAAGGAGCGATGGAAGCAAAACAGACACGACCATTTGTAGCCTTGCGACGTTCAACTACGATGATACCCGTCGACGAAGAAGGTACCGACTCAAAGTCGTAACAAAGCAAAACCAATCAACATTAACCGACAGGGCAAAAGTTTGCGACACAGGGACGACCACCCACGATTGGTGGAGTCCTTTAGTCGAAAGAAAAGCGAACGAACCAATTCCTCTAGAAAAGAAAAAAGGCTTCAATCTTATAGAGAAGCAGAAGGAGTTGAGGGAACTGAAGGAATTGAGGGAGTTGAGAGATGTTAGAAAGAGAAGGAGAAATAGCGGAGTGATGGCTGATGGTAAAAATGTTACTTTCAGAAGCAGGACGCAGATTATACCGACTGGTGAGCAATTAGAAGTAACTTAGTTGATAAGGTCGTTGAAATTAATGCTCTGATCGACGACGTACTCGTACCCAGGTGGAAATATGAAACAAGTTTTACAAATAGTCTTTCACACTGATATAAATGGCAGAGACGACACTTTAAAAAACCAAACCTTTTCTTTAACTAGCCAACGTCCAACTGTCCAAGTGCAAAGTCAATGTAAAGTCTGTGAAATTTATTATCAAGCAAATTGACTACCAACTTAAATAGTCCGTATATTCAAATCAAAACTGTCTTTTGACAATTATTGGCGTAAAGGGTCAATTTGCTTAACAATTTGCTCGTTCCATCGGAGACCTCATTCATCGCTTTCCACCAGATATCCAGGTCAAGAACTGGACGACTGATTTCGGAAAAAATAAATCCCAAGACTTTTAAAGAATATTAAGTAAATGTCATGTATTTACTTAATATTCTTTAAAAGTCGTGTCGAACTTAACGGAAGATAATGCATCAGGCGTTAAAGCCCACGTTCTAGAGCCATTATTAGGTCTATTCTTAGCACCTAAGTGGTGTAATCTAGATGACTAAGGTGTTTACCCAGTTTAGTGACCTCACCAATTGTAAATGTTTACGACTGTCTGTCAATTTGATAAGTTGTATTACCTATTTAAGGAATTAGGAAGGTACACCGTTTATGTCGGGATATTGTTGATTTTGGTTAGTATCCACAAGTTTACTAGCTTCTCAGTAGAACCGCCGCGCCACGCGCCGCCGCCGTTACAAAACATAGATTTTTAGAAGCGTTGTAGTGCGCTGTGCGTTGTCACTAATACTTTATGCCAGTCTCTTTCTTAAACGCGGTGTTTCATTTACAAAAGGAAAATTAAATATAATTTAGGTATGCAGATTAGGCTGAGAATCAACCCTTTTTGAACGTTAGAAATTTCATCATAAGACAGTCCCCCAAAATGTCTGGTAACTTTACATTATTGACTTCTAAACTAGCATTTTCAACTTAGTTAAATATTCTGGTTTTACAGCTCTCTTCCCCGGCGTTAAGGATATTATGTCGCCAGCTCGGTATCTTTTAGAGGTAAGCCAACTTTACTTTCTCTTCAATGTTTTTTTTCCGTAATATAATCAGCCTATAATGTTCCCCCACTGTTGGGACACAGGCTTCCTCTTTCTGTGAGAGGGAGTGGGCCGTAATCCACCACGCGGGCCCACTGCGGGTTGATGGATGTCAACATGTCTTTTAGTTCTAGACTAGCCTAGTCTACATGCCGGTTTCCTCACGATGTTTGCCTTCACCGTTTTGAGAGCAGTGGTCATGAAATATTGTACCTACACAAAGTAAAGTGCCCTATAGTTCATTTGAAATTTAAAGTTTTCCTTTGTTGACCCGATGCTATGAACAATTGGAATGGTTTTAGTAAACAAGATCAAATTGACTGGCAAAACTTCACAGACGTTGACGTCGACGCTGTGAAGTCAAGCCAGTTAATCATATTCAATCACGAAGATAGATAAGTAGATTGTGTGAACGATAACAACAATAATATGACTGGGAAAGAAGTAAATACTGAATTGACATCGGATAGGAATCCTAATCCTAATGATTAATATTATAAATGCGAAAGTGAGTTTGTTTGTTTGTTACACTTTCATGCTAAAATGGCTGAACGGATTTAGATGAAATTTGGCACATGTGCAGACCATGACCTGGATTAGGTCATAGGACACTTTTATCCCGGTAGTACGTTCCCGTGGGATAATTTCCGACATGCAGGCGGACGAAGCCGCGTCCGTGGACTTTCCCGTTCTTCTCCATAGAAAGCCGCGCGTCCGTGGAGTTTCCCGTTCTTTTCCAGCTTTATCTTTCTGACTGACACCAATTGCAGGCATTTTTGAACTGTCAAGGAGTCGTCCTTGACAGTTCAAAAATGCCTGCAATTGGTGTAATTAAAATAAATGCTTTGAGTTTGAGTTTGAAATGATGTTGTTAGTCGTTACACGATAACCACACGAGTCAACCGAAGCTTAAGCTCCGCTTGCCACAGTCGATTCATGGATGGGTGACCATCCATTACCAATCAAGACCCCTCCGTGCTTCGGAAAACAAGTTAAACCGTTGGTCCCGACTGACTATCTTTCGTCAGTCGTTTCGGGTAGTCTGAAGTCGAAAAGTCTGACCATGTCTTAAAAGGGGTATCGTGTTATCCAGTAACTGGGTTGTGGAGGTCAGATAGGCAGTCACTTCATGTAAAATACTGGTGTTCAGCTGCATCCGTTTAGTCTGGAAGCCGACCCCAACATAGTTGGGAAAAGGCTATAGGCATATTTTTTTTAACCGTTACAGTGTCATCAATATTATTTTTGTCCAATTCAATAACGTCTAAACCCGTACTGCCCTGCAGGGTAACATACTATCAGTAGTAGCAATAGATTTAATTTTGAAAGTCCAACAACATTCATTGCGATAGTATTAGTGTACGTTGTTGAAATTTTTCGAACATAATTTATATGAAGCAATGGATTAGAAATATACTTCATTCAGATTGTGATATTGATTGGTGTGTTACCCAATTAGGGTGCTGGTCGTTCCCCGAAGAGAGTGACTACATAGATATACCATTTCAGTCTCAGAAGTATTACAACGAGCTATTCGCCTACAACAACCGCCCCCGACCACAAGCGGTGTACAATTACGTCACTCAGATACCGAAGTATCACGAGAAGGAGAAATCAAGAGTAGGAAGTCGGAGAAGTAAGTATATAGCTAGCTGCCACCATTACGGATAGAATGTGAACTATGATAACAACTCAATATTAGGCGGAGAGTTAAAAGTTCCATGCTATTTTTAACCATGTTCGCACAAAATGTAACTGTCTCCTTGACCTGTCCTGTGTCCTGCACCTCAATTGTTCACTAATAATTGGACCTCATATAGACGTGACGCATTGCTACAGTACTGAAGGGTATGATGGCCATTGGAGCCGGTATTTACAACAGGCACATAAGACGTTGGGTCGGTGGACAATTGGCTTACTTACCAACCAAAATTAATAAAAAAAGAACTAACAAAGAGAAGTGGAAAAAAGCCGACAAGAGGTATTGGAAAAACTTAGCACTGTAATACTTATATGTCAGTGAATTACAATTGCATTTTGCAGATCACCATCGTAAGATGAAGAGGCTGGATGAATGCTACTCACCAAAAAGACAGGTACTTAATGACTGAATGGTATTTTCGTTTTCCCGTCTTTTGCTATTCTATTCTATCACTGTAATCCTGTATAATCTCACTGCAGAGCATAGGCATCCCCGAACAACTTCCAGCGATTTTGGTCCAGGAGGAATGTGGTTTATCGGTTTTGCCCAGCTTGTCCCACCATCTTCTATGTGATTTGCCGCGTCACCTTCTGGCTGTGTCAAGGCTCCACATAGTTATTTATTCAATGTTGTTTTCACTTTCCTTAATTCAAATGGTTCGCCTTCTCTGAACGACGTATTCCTTCAACACAACTTGACTATTTCAGCTGTCTCCAAGGAAACGTAAAACGGAATCTACGAGGACATCAGATTCTCCACGGCGGAAAACTTCTCATCGACATGATCGTCAATCAAATAACAGGTTTGTACAGATTTGTATTACGTAATGTACTCACGTGTGGCTCCGTGAGGTGTCGGACGTAGAGAATAGCACCATCCTATTTCTTCCCGTGTGTGTCGTAAAAGGCGACTAAGGAACTTACTAAAGATTGTGCAGCAGCGTTTTCTATGCATTTTAACACCATACTACGATCGCCAACCCGCCTGCCAAGCATGGCGATTATGGCAACCGCTCCCCCATCGGCGGAGGCCTATATCCAGCAGTGGACGTATTTCGGCTGAAATGATGATGATGATGAATGTACATACGTTGGCAGAACAATGGCCAGGTGGGTAGAAGATCACAGGGAAGACCTGAATGAGACTTGCACAGACCAGAGAAGCATGGCACAAAAGGGAGGAGGCCTTTACTCAGCGGTGGGTGCAACAAGGCTGCCAATTATTATGATGATGTCATCATTGGCAGCCTTGTCAGTCTGACCTGCATTACCTGACCTCACAAAGAAGAAGAAGAATGTAAGAGGGGTCAGGTTATGCAGGTCACTAACTGTACTTATACAAGACACGCTTACAGCTACTAATGACAAGTTCTAGGCTCGTGTAAACTAGACTTAAAAGGAAGCCAATGACTCTATTTTCAGACACCATGCAAAATACAACTCTCCCAGAAAACGAGTATATATATAATGAAGTATAGACCGTAAAAATAATTCGATATGGCAATACAAAGGAAGGAAGAACTTTGTTTATAAAATATTTAGAGGATGTTGATGTTACAGCGTTTTTTATTTAATATTTATCGATGCCTTATCTTCGACATTGTGTCTTGTTTAAATTGTCTGCGTAGTTATGATTGTGTGTATTTTTTGATGCGAAATAAAGTATTTTTTTCTTTTAATTTTTCCTCCTTTTTTCTCCCTCTCCTCCTTTATTTCTTATTTAAATAATTTATTACTTTTTCATCTTTTAGCGTTTTTTTCTTTGTGGACTTGAAATTAGACTGTGCACATTGTTTTGGGTTTTACTATGTCCGGGTGCGCCTAATAGTTTACTAAAACCGATGTGGCGCGGCCAGAGAGTATCACACGATTTAAAAAGAGTAACCATGGAATGTCTTGCCTGTTCTTCTCTTTAGGAAACCGCTGTTGAACGGGCAACTAGTTTCAACTTTATAAATAATACGGGAGGTTCACTTCCAGAACCAAATGAAGACAGATTTGAATAGGAGAGCAGAGAACCGCTTAACGCAAATAGGCTTCGGAAACTGCATGTATGCTTATGGACCATCATCACCATAAGGAGGACGTTCCTAGGGTGTTGAGACACTCCAAACAGCCCGCAGCAGAAGTGTCTCAAACATGAGCTAAGAATCGGGGGATTATAGTTGGAATGCCAGACGATCCAGTCACACGTCCAGTCAGTACATCGTTGATACCTTCCCTATTAAGGGTGTTTGGGGCTTGAAGGTCTGAACTAGAACCAACCAGCTAACACTGCACGCTGAGCAATAGAAACTGACACCATAGAAGGTGGACGCAAACAATCTACCAAAGGGACCTCCTAATAGGTACATTGAGCACCTGAAGCACGCAGGTGTACATTTGCCGAGAGTCTTGTCTATGTTTTTCACAATGTGTATTAGTCACGCGTACCTACCTGCGAATCTAATGAAGACCATCGTAGTTCCCATTGTGAAGAACAGGACAGGTGACATCTCGGACAGAGGTAATTATCGTCCCATTTCTCTTGCGACTATAATAGCCAAGGTGTTGGACGGTATGCTTGATTCTTGTTTAAGTAATTATATATATATCTTCATGATGCACAGTTCGGGTTTCGCCCCGGACTATCAACTGAAAGTGCTATTTTAAGTCTCAAGCATACCGCTCAATATTATAAAGATCGCGGTACGCCGGTGTACGCCTGTTTCCTTGATCTTTCCAAGGCCTTTAATCTCGTTTCTTACGATGTGCTCTGGAGAAAGATGGGAGACAGGGGTATACCCGCGGAAATATGTGGGCTGTTCCAGTATTGGTATAGTAACCAAGTCAATCGGGTGAAATGGGATGATACAGTCTCTGAGCCGTATGGGTTGGAGTGCGGGGTGAGACAGGGTGGTCTGACGTCTCCCAGGCTCTTCAACCTCTACGTGAATGACCTGATAGTCGCACTCAGCAGCATGCGTGTCGGATGCAGTGTTGATGGGGTTAGAATTAACAACATCAGCTATGCAGATGACATGGTGCTGCTGGGTCCGTCAGCGGGAGCAATCAGGGAGATGCTTAGAACGTGTGAGACCTACGCTGCCGCACATGGATTAAAATATAATGAAAAGAAATGTGAATACATGGTCTTTGAGGTCAGCGGCAAACGCCGTGGAGAGGGACCCGAGTTGCTTATTAACGGGTCACCAATTAATAGGGTGTCAACTTTTAAATACCTAGGGCATTGTCTTGCCGCTGACCTCAGGGACGATGTAGACATTCGAGAGGGAGCGCAGGGCTCTAGCGGTCCGGAGTAATATGTTGTCCCGTAGATTTGCGCGGTGTACAGACCAAGTTAAAGTAACACTTTTTAAGGCTTACTGCCAAAGTTTGTACACGGGCAATCTATGGGTCAATTATACTAAGAGATCGCTGGATGCCCTGCGCGTCCAATATAACAATGCTTTCAGGATGTTGTTGAGGCTGCCTCGATACTGTAGCGCGTCGAATATGTTTGCGCAAGCCCGCACCGACGGCTTCTATGCTATTGTACGCAAAAAAACTGCGTCGCTTCTGAGGAGAGTGAGGGGCGGTCAAAACAGCATCCTGAAAACTGTAGCCGAGAGCTTCGGCTCTCCGATTATACAACAGTTTGTGCGGAGGTTGATTGTTACTAACACTAGGCAATAAGTTATTTTTTGTATGTTACTAACACCATATGGATAATTGTGTCCGAAATAAAGCGATTCTATTCTATTCTATTCTATAAGTCCATTTTTCAATAGTTATAGTTCAATTGATTTTGGCTATTTATGATCTAAGCCTGACATCATGAAAATAATGAATAATATATGGTAGTGATAACTCATTGTACTTTTAACTATTGTACTTTAGTATAATCCGGAAGCACGACCGCATTGTTTTTCATAAATACCTACGATGTAAGTCCAAACATTCATAGTGGAAGGTTGATTCTGAAAAACCTATCAAAGGTTGGTATAATCTTGCAGCTGTCCATATGTAGGATCTGGATCTGTAAGTGGTATTAGAGACCTTATGGGTTGTTACGGCCACAAGCCAGATCACTGTTCTGATACTCTTAACATTTTATAGCAAATTAATATGACAAATGTTGACATACAGATCCTTGACTAATATTATCAGATTGCCAGAATTATTTAGTGACACCGTAAGGGAATAATCTGTGCTAGAGCACGAGTATTATCATAATTCTTGAAGGACTGCCCAGTCGCCTTGAGAGCCTGTGATTCGTGAAAACAGAATCCCAAGCTATCAATACAAAGTGCATTGTTCAAGCATCGATTGCAGAATAACCCCCAGCACACTGTTCACCGTACTAAGGAGACAACGCGCGTAGTGAGTGGAGTGCCTCGGAACCATGAACACTACCCACTACGCGGCAGTGCTGTGGTAATGTTAATGTAATTTATTTTATTAATTACTGGTTTCCGGCCATGTAAGAATCGGAGAATCGTATTTCCAGCACTAGACTGCGATAGGCAAAATTGTTTGAAAACAAGCGGGGTTTTCAAGCTTCCGGGAACTACTGTGCTATGTACTGTACCAAGGTTTTTTAAGTAGTTCCAGTTTTTGAGATAGTGTAAATTCGGTCTTTCGACATCGTTGTGCTTCTCACATCGGCAGGTCATGACCACAAGGACCTGCAGTCGTTCTTATTGGAGGTATCATAGGATAATTAGGTGTCGTTGAAGAAAGCCAAGGTCCTTCATGCCGACCACACAGCATTTCCATCTATACGCTGACACAAACAGGATAAAAAATGGCTGAAGCCACCGCTTTTCTATCCCTGGTTCTGATGACCTCTGACTCCTAACTCGTTACTTGGAGATGATGACTCGTTTACCGTTGATCTTAATTTAACATTTGTCAATTTTCTACCCACAGCGTATTTCTCTTCCTAAGCGATAATGTTTTTAGCAAAAGTAAGCCCCGCTTGTTTCCTGCTGACTTCCTCTTCGGGGCTTCTACTTCTGCCTTCCAAATCGAAGGAGCGTGGAACGAAGATGGTAAGATTAAATTAATATTAAGTTTAAACACACAAAGGATTCGTTTTATAAATATTTGTCACACTTTTTCAAACGATTAGTCTGAAGCAAAGCTATCGCGAGAAGGAAGACCTCATCCTGATTTCTGTCAAAATATTTCTTATTAATTTAATGGTCAACTGCTGTCGATTAATTATTATTAACTGTACCTTTTTATTCGAATGCACCACAGGTAAAAGTCCTTCGATATGGGACGTTGAAAGCCACAAAGAACCTTCGCCGATCAAGGATGACAGCACAGCAGACATGGCAGCAGAGTCCTACCACAAATACAAGCAAGATGTGGCAGCAGCCGCAGACCTCGGCTTAGACTTCTACAGGTTCTCCATATCCTGGCCCAGGGTCCTGCCAAATGGATTTTCCGATAAAGTAAACCAAATTGGAGTCGAATATTACAACAACCTTTTAGATGACCTCCTAGCCAAGAATATCACTCCTATGGTAACAATGTACCATTGGGATCTACCGGCCAATTTACAAAAACTGGAAGGCTGGTCCAATCCTGCGGTAGTTGAGTGGTTTACAGATTACACGAAGTTTTTGTTCGAAAAGTTCGGTGAGAAAGTGAAATATTGGATCACGATTAATGGGCCTAAAGAAATTTGTGTAAATGGGTATGGTTCTGATATGCAAGCTCCATTTCTAAATATCTCGGGCATTGCTGAGTACATGTGCGTTCGGAACGTTTTGGTAGCTCATGCTCAAACGTATCACACGTACGACACAGAGTATAGGAAGCTGCAGAAAGGCTCAATTGGAATTTCCATTGGTTTCATATGGTATGAGGCCGCGTCTGATACTGCTGACGATAATCAAGCTGGTATTGATGCCAGACAGTTTGAAGTGAGTAACTAGAAGGCATTTTTAGGATTTATTGAAGGCTGTGTTGAGTTTTATCTACTGCAAGGGAGAAATTCTATGGAGAAAACCTTGATGAGATAGGTTCTCAAACTGGTCGACCTGATGTAAAATTGTTAACGCGCCGTACTCAATGTAGGGATACTATTTGATACCCAACTTTACACAAGTAATCTGCTTGTAACTTTACAAGCACCGAAAGTCAGGCAGGCAAATTCTTTGACTTTATATTTTGTTTATTTCATTTCAATTTCATTTCTTCCAGTGGGGCCTATATGCTCATCCAATATTCTCAAAAGTGGGTAACTTCCCTTCAGCAGTGCGTAAGAACGTAGCATTCAAGAGTGCAGAACAGGCTTACCCAAGATCCCGACTGCCAGATCTATCACCGAAAGAAGTAGCATTGTTGAAAGGATCAGCAGACTTCCTTGGCGTTAATGCGTATACTACGAAATTGGCGTATAGGGACGCGTCATTAGAAGGCATGTATGCTGTGCCTTCATACATGGATGATATGGGCGCTGTCCTGGTCAAGGATCCGTCATGGCCGCAGTCACAAACTAACTGGTTGCAGGTATTTTTTTCTACGGTTTTTTAAAGGTTAAAGGGTGTAGCTTGTTGCCCACAATCAAAGCTAGGTAAGCATATAAGTATATGCTTACCTGTGATGTGGCAAAAGTAAGCATCAATTGTTCAACGAGACCAGAATTGAAGCTTAATCTCAACTTTTACATAGCTTGCCAGCTTTACGGTTTGTTAGCTGTTGGGATATTGATAACGCCCATGAGGTTCTTCGAATCCTTATAACATTTAATGAATATAATGACCGTTTACACCACCATAGATCATCATCAGTTTTTAGCAGTCCACTTCTGGACATACATCCACCACACCTCTCCTATCACACGCCATCGAAACACAATCATCGTGACCATAGATATAAGAAAGGACCTATGATCGTGACATTGCAGGAGGTTCCTTGGGGATTCTTCAAGCTTCTAATGGAAATAAAATCACAATACGACAACCCCCCAGTGTACATCACAGAAAATGGTTGGTCTAACGGTGGAGGGCTACTCGATGAAGACCGGATTAACTACATTAGGACCTATATGAATGCTTTATTGGATGCTGTTTATGAGGGATGTGACATCAGAGGATATAGCATGTGGTCACTTATCGATACTTTTGAGTGGCAAAACGGATATTTGTAAGTATTTTTTATTGAGAGAATGAAATCGAAAGTGTCTATATATAGAAAATAAAGAAAGAATAAAATTTATTTGGACACAGTTCGTTAAACACAAAATACAAAAAAAAAAACAGTGAAAATAATGTTTAATGTTTTTTGTGTGTTAATTTACAATATTTTAGAGCTATAATCACGTGTTGTTTTCGGACTGCCCGACTAGTTTTGAACTCAATCAGAGCTCCGAAACTTGTCATGAAGCGTGGCGAGGTGCTATAAACTGCTAAGTGGATCTTTTGGCGATTGAATGACATTGACAGGGGGGGACTTTTATACGTTAGACCGAAACTCGAAATCCCGAATCACTTTATCCCGAATAAACGCTATTCCGAATCACGCTATTCAGAATTAACGCTGTCCTGAATCACTCTATCCCGAATTAACACTATCCAAAAAATCAAAATCAAAAGTCATTTATTCAAACTAGGCTGAGAGTCAGCACTTTTCGAACCTTAAAAATTACATAAGACAAAAACGCCCACCGTTCACCACTTCCTTGTGCTTTAGCTGGGAACATGGTCGGCAAGAAGAAGTGGCGCAACAAACTCCGCACACCTGTCTGTTCAGATATAAAACATGAATCTTTATAATAAAATGTAAAATAATTTGCATTACGTAACAGAACATTTAATTAAATTATTTGCCTTATGTTAGCTAGCACACGCCACTATACCAAAAAAACCGGCCAAGTGCGAGTCGGACTCGCGCACGAAGGGTTCCGTACCATTATCTATAAAAACGGCAAAAAAAATTACGTTTGTTGTATGGGAGCCCCCCTTAAATATTTGTTTTATTTTAATGTATTTATTGATATTTAAAGTAAATATATAACTAAATACTCTGTGAATATTTGAAGTGTCTACCTGTTACCGTTATCAATATCGAGCAAAAAAGAGCAAAAAAATCACATTTGTTGTATGGGAGCCCCCTTAAATATTTGTTTTATTTTAATGTATTTATTGATTTTTAAAGTAAATATATAACTAAATACTCTGTGAATATTTGAAGTGTCTACCTGTTACCGTTATCAATATCGAGCAAAAAAGAGCAAAAAAATCACATTTGTTGTATGGGAGCCCCCTTAAATATTTATAACCTCATAGCGATTGAGACAGACTTATTCTGTTGTTCTTTGAGTGAATTCACAAGGAATGCATTGTATGTAATTTGTTATAGGTAGGTACCATGAATGTTAGTACTTACCTATTTAGCATAATTAAGTTAGGATAAGCGCATTTACCGCATTGGGTTACTCTGTAATGGTAGATGTAAGAAGAAAAATAAATAAATAAATAAATGTTATTCTGGTTTTTAGTATTTGTTGCTATAGCGGCAACAGAAATACATCATCTGTGAAAATTTCAACTGTCTAGCTATCACGGATCATGAGATACAGCCTGGTGACAGACGGATAGACAGACAGACAAACAGACAGACGGCGGAGCCTTAGTAATAGGGTTCCCGTTTTACCCTTTGGGTACGGAACCCTAAAAAAACATAAAAATCGTCGAAAACTATTCTCAAGCAGAAATAACGTAAACAGAACGTACCTAAACAAAAGCCTCCTGGCATAATGGGCGTGCCCGCTCGAATCAAGCTATTCCGAATGAACGCTATCCCGAATAATGTTAATCCAAAATAACGTTATTTCTAATGAACGCTATCCCTAAACGATATGTAACCCTAAATTAAAGCTATGCATAAAATAGCTCAGGAAAATGAATTGAAATATAGGCAAGTCTGTAAAATATAAATCTAGAGCTGATTTATCACCGGAATTATCTTTATGCAGGCATTCGAAATACTGTCTGAAAAGACCACTACGATACCGAAAAAAATCGACTGTCATAGGTCCCGAAAGTCAGTTTTTTGCTAATACTACGTAAAATATTGTAGGTTGCCACATGTTGTAACATTGAACTTTTCACACAATACTTCTAAAGCCTGAATAAAGATGGCCCCGTTGAGAATCCTTCACTAGGGTTTTTTTTTTGCAGTAAATACCAATTATTTTTCTGGGCTAAAAAGAGTAACTGTTAGTAAAATAAAATAGACTGTGAAAATGTTTATGGTATTTATCAGAAACAGTAGTAATAAAACCAATAAATAACAAAATTAACCGCTTGTTTGGTGTACCTAACAGAAAAAAGTAAACATTTTTTTTTTAAACGCCTTTTTACCTCCATGTGGACGTTAAAGTATTTTTTTACGAAACATTAGCAAAATAACTGACTTTCGGGACACACCCACACACATTCACACACTCGATTTTTTTACGACGGTATTTCGAATGCCTGCATAAAGATGATTCCGGTGATAAATCAATACTAGATTTTATATTTTGCAGATTTGCCTTTAATTAATTCACCTCATTTTCCTGGGCTACATAGCTTTAATTGAGGGTTACATATCGTTTTACGGATAGCGTTCGTTGGAGATAACGTTATTTCGGACTCACGTTATTCGGGATAGTTTTCATTCGGAATAATGTGATTCGGGATAGCGCTAATTCAGGATTAAGTGATTCGGGATAGCGTTCATTCGGGATAGCGTCACTCCGCATAGCGTTAATTCGGGATAGCGTTCATTCGGGATAAAGTGATTAGAGATTTAGAGTTTAGGGCTACTCTAACGTATACGAGTCAGTCTGAGCGTTGTTGGTAAACATGTGTAGGGGGCGTCCAAGCAAAAAGGGTCCCAGTTCTCAGCATTTAGTTTCCGAGATATACGCAGATTTTAATTGATTATTAATTAATGCTCACTTATCTACAAGTTCATAAAGTAAATGACTTTATATATGATGTTTCTAAATATGTACTATAAATTTTAAGAAAAAAGTTTAGTAAAATGGTACCAGTGGCCGATGGCCTTGAAAATGCTTTTTCTCAAATCAACCTTTCTTATCAACTTCAAAAATCTGATAAAAAAAATTTGCCAGGTTTTGAATATTTTTTTAATCCTTATTATCAATTGAATATTCTAGATACCGAATCTAGCCTTAACTCAATACCCCACTACTGGACCCTTTTTGCTTGGACGCCCACATCTTTGTGATAATATAATAAGTTCTAAGAAATTGTATTGCGAAAACAAGATCGCGGCATTTGTCCCAACTTTAGCCACACTGCAAAAGATCCTTGTACACCTGTAACTATAATAATTATGTTTTAAATTCAGCTCATGAAAGTTACTATTTTGTGATCCAACCTAATCAAGCCACAATCCACTATTAACGCGAAATCGAAGTAACGCTATTTCTTTTACAGAGAAAAGTTTGGCCTCTACGAAGTTGACTACTCAATTCCGGACAAGACGCGAACTCCGAGAAAGTCTGCATTTATTTATAAAGAAATTGTTAGGTCCAAGATTCTGGACCCGGATTTCGAACCTGAAAGGTTTATTGTTGAAGTGTCCAGAGCAGATAGTCAAGAAAGGCTGTAGAATGAGTTAATAATTTAAGTCTTGTATGTATAATATTGTATTGTAAATTTTAATTTAATAAATATTAAATTTGTCCTCATTGTGTTGTTTTATTATCTAAATCTAATAATTGCCTTCTGCATCTGGACTAAAAACTCTCGCTATAAAAATTGTCCTGTTTTTAATTTTTTGTATTGTTAGGCCTCGTTGTTAGTGGTCGCAAGCACTAATGCTGAGTATGAGGTCCTGGGTTCGATTCCCAGGTCGGGCAGTGTTACTTATGGGGTTTTATATCAGGAATTTCTCAGCCTGGAACCTGGATTTGTGCCCGGTGGCTGGCAATAAGTTCGCCTACTATACCTACCTCCTTAGATAGGACTTAAACATACTGGCAAAATGTGGGTGTACATACTACTATACATAGATACACCTCTGCTTAAAATGTGACCGCCCATTTTATTTACTAAATCCCAGTTGGTGGCAATGGCTTTTAATCTTTTCTGAATACTGCTATGGACGTCCAATAACAAAACACATTTTTAAGGGCTCAGCTCTTCAGCCTTACGCCACCAACCCACAGACTACTTAGAGAACAGGTTCACCAACCCGATGTAGAGTACAATAAGCTCGCTTAATAAACAGAGTACTACTTAGTCTGTGATAAACAGAGAATCAACGGACGTTGATTAAAAGTAAAGTTAAAAAAGTAAAGTCGCGGTGTAAAGCCCGTCTCACGAAAGAAGTCCCGTGGCAATAAATGGAACTAATTATTCAAGCAAGTTAGCAACATTCCAACAGTAACCCTCCACCTCAGACACCTTTCTGTATTGTGCATTTTATTAAGTAGGTACTGCCTGTATAAGATGTTGAGATAAATAAAAAAAGATTTATGATTCCGTCGCATGCCTGCAGCGCCACGTCTGCGAGACTTCTTTTGTGAGACAGACTTTAAAAAAGCAGCGACAATAATGCTCAAAATTATACAGATTAAAAATACTTTATTCTTATTAAACAGTTCAAAAGTAGACCACTTTTATTTTTTCAATGGAATCTTCGCTTTCATTTCATTGTTGTGCAATTATGAACCAGTATGAACCTATTCATTCATACTAAATAATTCCAAATAGTAGCTTGGCCGCATCACTAGTTCAGTTATATTCACAAATAGTCAGAATCGGCCATCACTAGTGCCGTGTCAAATTTGTTTTGTTTATATGTCACGTCAATTGTAGTTTTCTGGATTATTAGTTAAAAATGTGCGATATAAACGATAATCCTATAAAACTAAGTGTTAAATGGAATGGCAGAGAATACGAGATACCGGAGTTCTCGCCCTCGGACTCGGTGGCGATGCTCAAAGTCGCCATCGAAAATGCCACGGGTGTTCGACCGGAAAGGCAAAAGCTTCTCAATGTTAAATTTCAGGGTAATTATAACGTGTTTCTTGTCATAATAATAAATTGTATGCATTCAACAGTGGTTCAACATTGATCATTTGCATTATCATCTACAGTTTGTATACGTAAACTCGTTGTAAAAAACACAAATTTTCACCTGCAGTTCTTTATGTAATATCATACCGGTATAGACGTGTAATTCATTATGTTTCTCAGAAATTCATACAATGGCCTACATTTTGCCGACAATTATTAATCTAGAACGTCATAGTACAAGCAGCTGTCTAGATAATATAAATTTTCTAACAAAACCAGTGAATGCTCACATGTTCTTTGTTTAGACGCTTTTCTGTGTTTCTAATGTTGTGTAAAATATCGCTACAATTTACAGTTACTCCAGGATGTACTAACTTGCTCTGTTTTACTATAATGGTGAGCTGTCTTCTAGACTGAAACCAGTGAAAAATAAAAGGCTATTAGAATTGGTTTCAATGTTTGACGAAACTTGAAGCTCTGCATAGTAATCAATTTTGGTGTCAATTCCAAAGTACTCTTTAAGAAAATTAAACAGACATGATAATGTACAGTTGATTCTAAGGTAGCATTAATAAAATCCCACCAAAAACATTGTTTTGTAAAGTAGGTTGCCAAGACTCACAGAGCTCTTACACTGTTAAAAAGTTCTCAGATCTAAATTAGAGCTAAGCCCCTAAGTATACAAGGCCAAACTCTACAAACCTTACATCTTGGTTAAAATGTGTTGCTTGGTCATTTTGCGGCCGTCACACAGTCCTATGGGCTTATGGTAAGGAATTAAGTCCAGTGTGAAACTATAAAACATTTTGCCTTATTTGAGTATGTTACCCAATAACAGGGTTGTGGAAAGCAGGTAGTCAGTTGCTCCATGTAAAATACTAGTATTTAGCTGCATCCGGTTAGACTGTAAGCCAACCCCAATATAGTTGGGAAAAGGCTAGGCTGATGAATATGGTCTTCTATTTGATAATGATTATTATTATTATGAGTATCGATGATTATAGTGGGATTTTATCTGGTTTGGTGGAGGAGGTGGATCTATCTACCTAATATTGAATTTCCTGTAAAAAACAGCATCCATTGCAAGGTAAAGTAGCTATTACATCATCCCGACAAAACTAATAATAACCAGACTACATAATTTTAATAATTTGGCTATGTTCAGGTCAGACCTATGTACATTGTGGTCTCAAAGCACTAGGTATTCTTTAATTTAGAAGAAACATTTGATGATGAGATTAGATAGCAACTTGTTTGGAAAGCTTCATGGTTGCTCATGTAGTCATGTCTCCATAAAGATTTACTGTTATTGAGTAACTTCACTGGTCATAAAAATAATTACACAGGTCATAATAAACTTTTACAGACTATTGCTATTAAAGTGTTTTAAGTCTCTTTGATGATAATATTGTAGCTTATACTGAAATGATATTTACCTCCCAAGGACCCCATATCATGCTATCTGCCAATGAAATACTGTGCCATCCCAGTCGGATTTAAAATCCCTTCCATTTTGTAGATTACTAGTGACCCGCCCCAGCAGCGGTTTTTAGTTTTAGTGCTTGATAAAACATTGTACACAAAATCTTAACGAAACCTTCCTCATGAATCACTCCGCCCATTGATGAAAATCTGTTTGTTCGTTTATCATGTTGAGGTAGACAGACAGACGCGACTTGCGGGACTCTGTTAAAATTTGTAATGATGTCATACCATATGGTAACATCCTGTAAGCAATATCAACATAATATTATTATGTGGATGTCAAATGTCCTTGAGATACCTCGATTTTTTTTGTTCTAGGACATGCGGGATTCGTCAAAACTATCTGTAAATATAAACAAGATATTTTTTCATAAAACAAAATCCTAAACATTATTGTACTTACCAGGCAAAGTCGCAACAGACAACTGCACCCTGTCAGACCTGCAGTTGAAGCCGAATCTCAAGATCATGATGATGGGGTCTCTAGAGGAAGCCATAGCTGGTGCGCAGACCAAGCCGGATGTGGGAGATGAAGTGGTCAATGACCTGGATATTGAGGAGGAGGAGGTGGATGTGGAGAATCAGGAGGTATGTGGAATTAAAAACTATCAATTCTATGACCAACACTTCGAATAGGGATAGATACAATACTCCTTATTGTACACCATAACATAGTATACACATAAGAATGTGAGGGATTTGTGATTACAGCCTTGTCTAGATGCAGTAGGATTGTATTCCATAGCAAAGATCACCTCGCCTTTTACGAAACCAATGTGTAGGGAAGAGTTGGTTTGTTCCACAAGTCAGCCGAGCCCTTGTAGTCTCAACTCAATACTACTATGGAGGATGGAAAAAAATCATTAACACTTAATGACTTGGGAATACAATCCTGGATGTTGAAGTGCACCACTAGTAACCTATAATTGATGCTGCTAATAAAAATACTGTGTTTATTGTTAATTACCAGTTTTCGAGAGGCAATCCTTTTGGTGTGGCTAGGCACGTGAAATCACTTTTTATCAATCAGTCATCTTGATAATCAATGATAACATATAAAAAAACATGTTAAAAATTAAATAAATACCACATTAATCATCTTCTAATTCCAGATATACCTAGCTAAAATAAACAAGCGGGTGCGAGACTACAAGATCAACATTCTGAACGAGCCGCGTCCCGGCAAGAAGTTGCTCGTGCTAGATATTGATTATACGCTGTTCGACCATCGCTCTGTGGCGGAAACAGGTAACATTTATTTATTTATTTAGGATTTCCAACAAAAGATAATACGTCACCTATGTAGATACTTCGTTAGTTTATAATGTATCGGTATTATTTCCGTTAGATTATAAACTGTCGAAAAAATGTGAACTGCAAAAAACCATTTACTTACAATTTAACGCATTATTTTTCGATAGTTTATAATTTATCCGTGGCAAACCGTGTAATTGTGAACTGATATCAAACTTGCTTGCGACGTAACGCACCTTGCGCTAATACTAAATAGCTTGCCTAGCTGCGGGCGAGCAAAAAGAAAAGAAAGAAAGAAAATACGTTTATTTGCGGTAACCATAACGCAAAGAAACAAAATCACAAACACGAAATGTTGAGGGAAAATATGCGTCACATTCACGCAAAACGGCCATCGCTCAGCATAATGCTGCGACCCTATGCGAGACAGAGCCCCAGTGCTGGTTTTCAGTGACAGCCGGCGTTGACGTGATGACGTCAACCGGTGCAGCATTAAATGAGATAAAAATAAATAAAATAAATACAATGCTTCGTTATCTATGTTTATATAAATATAATATCTAAAATGGCAACATTCAGTAACGTCGGCAAAGACTCAAGCGCCGCGCGCCGGCGGCGGCGGCGGCATGTTAAGCAATCTGTGTGTGCAGCTGTCAGCTGTCATAAAGAACGCAACAACAACAACCAACTCAACTTGGAAGGTGCGCTCGCCGGGCGCTGCCGCAGCGGCGCTCGTTTCGCACGCTCGTCTTGCGCGCTGTTGTTCACAGTTCTAACCTTTTTAGGGTTCCGTACCCAAAGGGTAAAACGGGAACCGTATTACTAAGGCTCCGCCGCCGCGCCGTCTGTCTGTCTGCCTGTCCGTCTGTCACCAGGCTTTATCTCACGCTCCGTGATAGTTAGACAGTTGAAATTTTCACAGATGATGTATTTCTGTTGCCGCTATAACAACAAATACTAAAAAACAGAATAACATAAATATTTAAGGGGGCTCCCATACAACAAACGTGATTTTTTTGCTCGTTTTTGCTCGATATTGATAACGGCAATAGGTAGACGCTTGAAATATTCACAGAATATTTAGTTATATATTCACTTTAAAATTAAATAATTAAATTAAAATAAAACAAATATTTAAGGGGGGCTCCCATACAACAAATGTGATTTTTTTTCCGTTCTTATAGATAATGGTACGGAACCCTTCGTGCGCGAGTCCGACTCGCACTTGGCCTGTTTTTTTTTTTTTTTTTCCGGGGTGGAAAATTCTCATGGATGTCCTCCGCCCTGGGGCGAGCGGAGGGGTCTGTCAGACTCTTAGTGACTAAAAACCACCCCAGTGTTCCCTTCCCACACTTACACCGGGGATCATGGGATCAAGTGCTACTTCCGCGATCCGCAGCCCCTCTACGGGCCACCTCAAGTATAAGGGTGAGGTCACAGTTCTAACCTGTCCTAACCCACGCAGTTTAAAAAAAATCGACAGTTTATAATCTAACGGAAATAATACCGATAGATCAAAGTAAAATAAATTACTAACAGTTCTCACAATCTTACGGTAACCAACACTCAATCCATAACACATAAATAATGGGCAACATTAGGTAGATATTTAGTAGGAGTATTCCCTCACATATAGGAGACCACAGCGTGCACAATAAAGTTGACAACTATGCTAACAGAGTTAAAATATGAATAATTAGCTTTTGCCCGCGGTTTTCCCAAGTGGATGTCGGAAACTATTCCACGGGAACGTGCTACCGAGGTAAAAAGTATCAGGTACTCAGGTCATGGCCTATCTGTGTACCTATCATGTAAATCCATTCAGCTTGAAAGGTTTACAGACAGACAGATATCATCATCATCTGCCTGGGCTTTTCCCAACTATGTTGGGGTCGGCTTCCAGTCTAACCGGATGCAGCTGCAGTGTCAGGTTATATCTTAATCTCGAAATTAACATAATTTCATCTTTCATTTAACCAATATTAAAAAAACTTATATTCTCTTTCCCTAATTCCAGGCTACGAGCTAATGCGGCCATTCCTCCACGAGTTCCTAACATCGGCATACGAAGACTACGACATAGTGATCTGGTCGGCGACCGGCATGAAATGGATTGAAGAGAAGATGCGTCTGCTTGGCGTGTCCACCCATCAGGAGTATAAGATCATGTTCTACCTGGACTATCTCGCCATGATCACTGTGCATACAGCCAAATACGGGACCATAGATGTGAGTTATTACTAAAGATCGGATATTCGGATACATGTTTACCTAAACTTTGACAGTTGACGAGTATGGAGTGCGCTCTGGTACGGGAAAAGTGTCTGTTTCCAGGACTGACTATTTATAATAAATAGATTAAGAACTTCTGCGGGTGAATAAATATATTTAATTTTGGTTAAAAAGTTACTACGAAATTCTTTATTAAAATTTTTGTAAAACTAAATAATTGTAGGTACTTGTCATACTTTCAATAGTATTTATTTACGTGTTGTATTTTCAACAACATTTATGCCTAGTATAGTAATAGATAAGAAATATTTGTTATGCTTAGGAAAAGCGTAACAAATATTTCTTATCTATTATATACTGGGTCAAATTAAATTAGCTAGTGAAACTTCACAGACGTGATGGGTATCGACATCTAAACAATCAAACAAAAAATTATTAAACTGTATTTTTTTTTTCAGCTACCGCAGGTAGTGTTTCGCTAGCTAACTTAATTTGACCTATTATAAACACACGGTTATTAATGAAACCCCGCGATCCCGAAAAAAAAAAAATTTTTAAGAAGCCGTTTCCATACTTTGTACCATTTGCCGGGGAAAAACGTACTTTAGGTAAAAAAAAAAAATATGCATCCGAATATCCGATCTCTAGTTATTACTTTTAAGTTAGATTTAAAATTCAGAAATATTTATTTTAGGACTTCATACTATACTTAAAAACAATATTAGTAATAAAAGTTGCATCTTAGTGAACGCCTCATTTTTGCCAGATTATCTATGAATTTGAATTGGCTTTTGGCGGTTTTTTGTTAAAATGAATATATAAATACCTTGTGCTTCTCAAAATATTAATTTCAAGTAGATTTACCTACTTAGGCTTTGTGCCTATATCTAGCACAGGACGAGGCAAACTATTAGATAAGACGTAACCTATAAAAACATTTGTCAGCAAAAAACAAAAAAATCATAACATAACATTACGCCTGTAATCTCCGAAGGATTAGGCAGTGATGTACCTACTTATAATAATATAATAGGGCGCGCCTACCCGTCCTTGCCGTCAACCGGGCGCCATTCCTGACTCCGGGCTGCTGCTATGAGAAATTCCTGGTGGAAAAACCCAATAACACTTAGCCCGACCTGGGAATCGAAGCCGGAGCTCGTGCTCGGCAGCAGTGCTTGCGATCACTAGAACGCGGCTGTCAAACTAACTAATGACATTTACCAATTTTCTAAACCTCAACATTTATTTTCCAGGTAAAACCTTTAGGCGTAATATGGGGCAAGTACCCCCAATATAGCTCAAAAAACACGATAATGTTCGACGATATTAGAAGAAACTTCATCATGAACCCTAAGAGCGGGCTCAAGATCAGACCCTTTAGGCAGGCACATCTGAACAGGGACAGAGATCGAGAGCTCCTGCACCTTTCCACCTACCTTAGGGA
This sequence comes from Tiliacea citrago, assembly GCA_963921375.1. Classification (NCBI taxonomy): domain Eukaryota; kingdom Metazoa; phylum Arthropoda; class Insecta; order Lepidoptera; family Noctuidae; genus Tiliacea; species Tiliacea citrago. The sequence continues at coordinate 3,859,295 of OY992802.1, forward strand.
TATCGCACAGTACTGCGAAGATTTTGACCTTTTAAACCACAAAAAGTGGGAGAAATACAAGCCTGATAAGAATAGGACCCAACAAGCCGGTAGTAAGAGAAAAGCAGAGGACAGCGCCCCTTCGACACCCAAAGAATGACGGTAATTACGACAGACCGAACTACGGTCTGCGAATCGCCTTAATCGCTTATAAGACTGCAGTCCTGCTATACAAGCTTTAGACTTAAACAAAATATTCGAAAACTAAGTCAAACATTTAAAATGTTAAGGATAAAATGTTTTAAAAACAATGATTTTAATTATTCGTATGAAATTAAGGCGATTTGCATTTTAGTTAGTGATTCCGTTGATCAATATTATGTCGAGATTGATTTCGAATAATGATCTTTGTGTTGCTATTAAAAAAATATATGATATTATCTAGAACAAAATAAAAGTTAATTATGAGACTAATAAATAAAGTTAGTTCCATCAATGGCGCTAGTGGACTTATTATATACAGGGTCAAATTAAATTAACTAACGACACTCCGCAAACGTGATGGATATTGATATTTATTCATGATAAAACAGAAAAGAAATTAATTTGATGATTTTTGTGGGGTCATTGACCGCAGTCACTTGAAATAAAAAAGGATTTGATATCAGTTTAATATATCAGTTTAAAAAATAACAGTTTTTTTTTCGTGTAAACTTCACAGACGTGATGGTTATCGATATCTTAACACGATAAAAAAAAAATATAGCAGATTTTCTGACCCCAAAAAAAAAACATCTAACCTTTTGTACTAGTTGTCTGGCATTTTTGCAAAACTGGGCCTTTTTAGCGCAGTCGTGAGGCACACTTTCCTACTAATTTCTTACATCGCAATTTACACTTTTTACTTGTTTAATATTGATTCTGGTGTATATTATATTGTGTGCCTTTTGGTCTGTGCTAAATAAATGTATTTTCTTTCTTTGTATATTTATTTTATCGTGTTTAGACATCGGTACCCATCACGTCTGCAGTTACGCTAGCTAATTTAATTTGGCCCTGTAGGTATATATGTTTAGCAATCAGTTGTGTAATTCTCAATTTGAATATTTTTTATGCTTAGCAACATTTTGATACTGCCCAAAAACTCTGCATACGAGTCAAATTGTTAGCCTTCATGATAAAGATATGGCTCCTGTATTATTAAAAAAACATAAGTAGTTTAATAAGATTTGTGCTTTTTGACAACGATTCTCAATAAATTGAAACTTTCAAACTGTCACACATGGATAAATATATCTTGTCGTTTTATTATAATATGATGAACTCAAAAACTCAAACTGAAAGCAACTATTTCAAACTAGCTGCACCCCGCGTGGCTTTTTCTAAAATAAATGTCTAGGCTACTTCTTATAACATCAGCTGTCTGCTTATGAAAGTCTCGTCAAAATTGGTCCAACCGTTTCGGAGATTAGTTGGAACAAACAAACAGACATTAAGACAATAATTGTATGTATGTGTATGTTTTGCGTGAATGTGACGCATATTTTCCCTCAACTTGTTCTTTCGTGTTTGTGTTTTTATTTCTTTGCGTTATGTTTACCGCAAATAAACGTATTTTCTTCTTTCTTTCTATGTATAAAACAACAGGTTCTTTTGAATTGTCAAGGAGTTAGTCAGTCAGAAAGATGAAGCTAGTTGCCCATTCCAAAGCGTAGTAGGTACCTATGGAGAAGAACGGGCAAGAAACTCCATGGACACTTTTTAAATCAAAATTTTCGTTACATCATTCATGTTGAAATTATACATTTATGAGAACGATGCAGAAAGCCGTGCACGTTTAAAGCGTCAGCAATTAAATACGGACGTGCAAGTGACTTTCAACCTTAGTGCCTTAGTTATAAAGCAATTACTAGATCGACTATATATAAATAAATAAAATAAATTTAATTTCAGGCACGACTCATCTTTATACTAATAAGTACTATAAAGAGAGAAAGCGAATTTTGTGAGTTTGTGTTTATGTGCAAAGTAATATCCGGAACCACAGCTCCTATTTCAAAAATTCTTTCACCATTGGGTACATTATTCCAGATGGATATTGGCTATAATTATATAATGTAAATGTAGTATGTTAATTAACGGAAGCCGTTCCCGTTAACCCGCAGTAGTATAATAGCGTCCATAAAAAAAACAAACCCTTTTTTTTAAGTAAAAATATTCACAAAAAATATTAAAAAGATACGTAAAAGAAAGACTATACACGCGCACATTAAAAAACATATTCTTATTTATTTCTTATATTCATTTAATGGCAATTTTTTTTACATGCATACATTTTTAATTAACACACTGTATAAGCTAAAAGAAGTGCTTAATAGTACTAATGGAATACTATCTTGAATTCATGCTAGCCTAGTACTTTTTGCTAGGTTATTGCTCAGAACTTAAGCACAACGTGTCGTGGACTTTGCGAATTTTTGTCACTTCTCCCATCCAAAATGTTTTATAAAACTGTGACACTTGTCACCATCGTCGGTTTTAGATGCAGGAGCCATTGAATACTGAAAGGCTGTATGTCATGACAAGGCAGTCGATACAGGTAACGAAACATGGCATTTAATGCGTTGTATTTAAACAAGGTCTTACTTTAGTCTTAGTACCAGTGCTTTTAAGAGACAAGAATTATAATTGATAATTAACACCTGGTTTTTCGCCAATACAACAAGTCTTTCGGCTGATATTAAGTGAAAACGTAATTAACAACGCATTATCTCGGCCATAATTATGTAGGCCAACAAGAACATTGCAGCCGAAAATATTCGGTGATCTTTTAAGGATGACCGAAGATTTTAGCACTGCAATTCTTCTTGGCGTGTCGATGGGAGTCTAAATAGATTCGGCCCAGAATTTGGCTCGAGATTGGCACCTTCACTGCAATTAAAAACATTTCAATTGAACCAAAATTGCCTGTATTTAAACCATTTCTCATTTTAAAAAACACACATTAAAAGCACTGGGCCTATGAACCTAAGGCCTTATAGTATTAATTAAAAATAAGTGAATTCTTTCTTCCAAACATAATTAACTGATCGATTGTGAAGCTCTACTGTTCGGTCATATAAACTTACATTTTATTTACCTCAACGACTTGTAAGAAACAGTACTATTAAGGCTCATTTTCGCGAAGAGATAATATCGCCTTGAATAGGACTTAGGAGTTTACTGAAAGCAGATGAAAAGTTAACTCGATACTCCAAGCAAAAAATAGATAAGTCCAGCAGAATATTGGCTCCATGGAACGAGCGAAAACGCACGCACATATGACACGCTTCAAGTATAGCGAGTGCAAGCGCACCCGCGCCTGCCAATCGTTTAGTACGTGTCTATGTGCGCTTGCGCCTGTTTTCGCTCTTTGTATGGAGCCAGCCTTCTGTACATCTATTTTGTGCTCGAATGTAAGAATCGCGTCGCCTTTCTAATTGGAAACGTTCCATAAAAACTTGTATCGACTCCTAAGGGGGGTCCGCCCCGGGCCCCCGGTCCTGAGGGGACCCAAATCTCCAGAAATACTTATAAACAAAATCCCAAACAAGACCAAAGTATGTTCAGTAAGTAAAAGGTAGTTTGTAGTTAGGGGCCCCTACGCTATATAAAACGCAAGTTGCTAAATTTTTGGCCTACATTTTATTTTTTCTTAGACTTCTCTGCGTAAGTCGACAAAGGAGAACCTATTTATGTATGAATCAAAAGAAAACCTTACCTATCCGGGACCGTGTGCTAAAATTTTGCATCAATGTATTGTATCGTATCAATTGTCAAAATAAAACCTAACCTTATCGAGGCAGCGTGCTAAATATTTCGACGTTCATTCCTTGGCGGGGCCCCAATTTAGTTTTTTCGCTCTGGGCCCCTGAAAGGCTTAGTCCGTCACTGATCGACTCACATGGTGGACATATTATCATGTAATTGCCTCTCGATGGGCAAGAAACTGTCATCGTGTAAATGAGCCTTAAAGTATTTTTTATTGTAGGAAAACAGTGTGTAGAATATATTCCTTTCTTAAACGACTGATGCTGCCTATTTATGTACGGTATACCGATTATTACTATGGTACATACAGCACGAAATCGGCAGCGGCTAGAGACGTGGCACCGAAAACGTTTAGCGCACAACTTCTGTCATGGATACCATTACAAGCCGTCAGTTTATGTACGTCACAAGTCTCGTAGTGCGAGTACTCGGTGACACGCTTGTTTTGTATGGAAACTGTTGACAATGCTGCCTGTAGCAGCAGCCGATGCGTCTCCGTGCTCTGTGAGAATTACCTATAGTCCGCGCGCTAGGGCTAGTCACCGCCTGCGGTATTCGAGCGGCGAGAGGGGGGTGCCCGAAATTGACAAGACGCACATAAGATATTTAGCAGTTGGATATCATCATCATTTCAGCCGAAAGACGTCCACTGCTGGACATAGGCCTCCCCCAAAGGGGGCGGGGGGATTATCGCCACGCTTGGCAGGTGGGTTTGCCATCGTAGTATGTTGTTAAAATGCGTAGAGAACGCTGCATTCTCTAGTAAGTCAGATGCATATATCTTAAGATAATACACATGCTATTGTGAGTTAGCTAACATAATATAATTATTTTAATAACACTGTTTTTGTGGTAAATGAAAACAATTTAATTATGTACCTTTCTAATTTATTTATGTTCACATCCATTTTATGTTCGATACTTTCTTTAACCGCCATCCGCTTGAGAAAAAACTTGTGTACATTATAAATAATATTCTTATCCGAACGTATCGTTTTATTGAGACATCGTGTGCGTTTTGAGTAGACCGTCCGTGACAGTAAACACAAGTAGCCGCCGCAGCAGTCGACGGTCGACTGAAGGAGGGTGCGCTTGCCCCACATCCCCCTCTCGCCGCTCGCATACCGCAGGCGGTGACTAGCCCGAGCGTGCGGACTGTAACCAACCCCAACATCCAGTTTTTGAAATGCTAATCAACACAAAAGCTGGCTATTATACAAACTGTCAGACTCATGCAAAGATATGTGATTTGATTGGCTGAAATAACGACTGCCAATCATGAGTTTGAAAGTCTTAGCGAATTTTTGTATTGATGAACCTTTCAAACCGGGTATAAGTGCCTTTTTGCATGCTCTGGCTGCCAGTTAACCCGGTAACCGGTGATGAAGTATTTTGAAAAACCGGGTAAAATATGTGTGTCCGTGTGAAAAGGCACTAAGTGGATGTCCTTGTCTTTATTTGAACTTATAGCATCCATTTTATAAACAGTAATTTTTAATAAATAAATGTCTGTAACTTATCGTATACCTACATCCGAAATACATTCTTGACTTATATAATAATAATAATAATTCTGTGGGCTATTTATTTTAATACTTACTTTTAAATGGGTGGTTGTAGATGTCCCAATTTTAATTTCACTATATTTTTCTTTATTATTATTATGTCGACTTAAGAAAGACTTTTATAAAGTACTAGCTGACCCGACAGACGTTGTCCTGACCAATTTTCAATAATTCATACAAATGTCCCATAGAAAAAAAAGCTTTCACAGCTTTTGACAATTTTTATTTTCATTAAAACCTAATTCGCGAAATTAAAATTTTCGTACGTTTTTTTGCAATTTGCAGGTCAGTGTCAGCCGCGTCAGGTTGTATCTTGATTAAAATATGATTCGCGACTAAGTATAACAGATATGTATTTTCATCCCATGTATTCGAAACGAGCCGAAGGGTTCCTCGTTATGTGCGAGCAAAATGGGTCATTCCAGCGCACTTAATAACAGTGACTAAATGACTTTTGAATTTGGAACACTATTTAATTAAAAAGTTTGAACGCAATTTGACTTTAAGCGAATTGCGTTCAAACTTTTTCAGGCCGGTAGGTAGGAAAAAAGAGTGCCTACCGACGTCCATGGCATTGGTTAAAAAAATAAAAAAATACGCGGGAACTTCTTAATTGTACTTTTTAGCTAAATATTACAGACAGTTTTAATTTGATTCACACAAATTGCAAAAAACGTAAGAAAATTTGAATTTCGCGGACTACAGCTGCGGATCCACCTTAAAGTACTCCGAGATCTTTTGGCGCTCGAATGACGTTGATAGGGTGACGCTGTTGGTGAATATTTGTCACACATTTATGCAAATTGTTTTGTGAAATGTATTAAGAAAACAAGATAGCGGCGTTGATCCCGACTTAGAACCTTGTCTTATATAATACGATAAAATATGGCCTATTATATAGATTGACAAGTAACGAGTTTAATGTGACGCTGTCTGGAAGTGAACAACGTTTTCGTAAGGCAACTGTACGAACGCTAAAGCCACGTTTACGCGGTGCAAGTTTCTGGAACGTTCAAGAGCAATAATCGCATGCCATAAATCAAGTTCAATTATTGGCATTCAATAATAGCATGCAAGTGTTTACACACGTGCAATTTCCATAAAATGACATACAATAATTGATTGCAAGTTTTGCCGTTCAATAAAATTGCATGCAAGTTTTACCTCGACTTAACACAGAGTTGCACGTCCTTATAAATTGATTCAAGTAGTAGTAGTAGTATTTGCGCCGCCAAATATTTAATAAAAAATTTGCTGAACGTCTTCTCAATTTTTTTTTAACTTGCTTCATTCGTTCGTACTTGAGGAGTGACTTTTCAAAATGGCTTATTTCTGTATGGTCATTTTTTTCAGGACCAAGAAAAATACGAAAACTTTTCATATATGAATATTTTTAGTAACAAACTTCTATGTACATAATCTAGGTACGTTAATAGATCGTTTCACAGTGTATATATTTTTTTTAATACTCTAAATTATGAGTTATTATCATATGATTTAAGGAAATAAGCCATTTAGTCGCAAACTCCAAGAAATAAGATGTTTTGTTTCAGCACTCCTAAGAAATAAGCCATTTTGAAAAGGATGGGCTAGCAAAAAAAAATTGTTTTCTAAAAACTTTTTGACATGAAAGTATTGAGAAGTTGACAGCAAGGTGACACATGACGTTTAATATTTTTTTAATTGGCCGTAGTCAAATAAAAAGTGTTGCCAATGTATAAAAATATATTTGCGGATCCACTTCCAGATATTAAAGCTATCTTTCAACCCTCCAAAATAACCTGTGATACCAGATTAGAAATAAGCCATTTTGATACGTATTAACAAAATGTTCTAGAAATGAGCTATTTTGAAAAAACTCCTATCACAATTTAGTAGGGCCGAGAATTAACGTGAATTAAGCTATTTTGTTGCGGAAAGCATTTTCTATGGCCATTTTTCTTCGAGATTAAAGTACTTTAGAACCGGACACTTCACGTCATATAATGTGAGTGTACATAAAGTCCCGATTGGCATTAAAAAAATAAGTAAAATTGGGAACCCGAAATAAGCCGTTTTGAAAAGTCACTCCTCACTTGTAAAGTTGAATGCGATTTTATTGCACGTGCAATTTCATTGCAGAGATACGTGCTGTTTACACCTATACCAGTTTTGAACGGCAACTAACTTGCCCGTATCGTGCAACAATTGTACCTACGTGTTGTTTAGACGGTGCCAGTCAATTGTTGCTTCAATTTTATGGTATGCCACAGGCAATAAACTTGCACCGTGTAAATGCAGCTTTACGCAGGCGATAAGCAATCATCTTATGAATTAGAAAAAGTACTCTAGGTATAGATGTTTACTATGTTTAGTCAGAGAAGCTTTGGCTGCAAGGGAAACGAGAAAATTTTCTTATTCTCGCCGGTGTCACGCTGAGATCTATAAAACGAACTAAGTCCATGATTTATAAACGTTACTTAGCACGTAGATTGGCTAAAGATTTTTCCTGTCAAACTACAAGTGCAAGATAGAAACGGGAACATATCCAAGCCAAAGCACATGCTAAGAAACGTCTATTAATCTCGTCCTTAGCGAGTTTCAAGAGTTACCAAAAAACCGATTAAAAAGTGTAATATTTTGACATCTGCAGCAACCCATTCAGTGCTTCCGAGTTCATTCGGGTAGTCATTTTTATATTTTACAACTTATGTCATAAGAATGTCCATTTTTTATTAGATCTATATGTCTTGGCCATGTATGTGCAAACGCCCATTGTACATAATTGCTACATGGCCAGTATCTAATTAGGTTATTATAATCTTTAATTTATAAAATAAAATATTTGGAAAATCAATGCTTGTGGTTTTTATATAAGAATAAGAATCATTTATTTGCAGAAAATATAGGTGTGACCATTTGTAAAAGTTGGTGGTTTAAGGCATGAAAATTAAAATAAGTACTTTTTTTTAGTAAAATAAACAGAATATACAAATACGATGTTTAACAGAAATTTTAAATTAAAATAAAAACATACACTACAATACTATAGGAATTTTCTTATTTTCCATAAATTCTTGTAAAGTATAAAAACAATTTTCTATCAACCATCTCCGCAGTTAAATTTTAAAATTGCTATAGTTTTGTGAGATTGGCCGCCACTGAACTCTACTGACTTTGAATTTTCACATCATTTTTCAAATTAATTTTCATTTTACCATATTTATTTTTTATTTATGATGAAATTGACAGAAACAACTCTGCTTAGTAACTAACAAGATTCCGAGGATTCAGGCTACGTATATTAACCAAAATAACTGAAGGTACCGATGAATTACGTTATAGGCTTAGACGCCCGTTTTTTTTTTGCAACTGTATCTAGCAATATAAATTTTACAGTGTTAGTTAAGGTCCACCCTGCCTTACTGCGTAAATGAAAAGGATCATAGAAATAATACCTACAGACAATCTTCTGCTCAATGTGTGTGTGCGTAAGGCACTACAACGAGGTAAGTAGGTATATTATAACCGTAGAGTGGCTTAACCAGTTCCGCAGCGACGATTAATGTTTAAGCAATATTAATAAACGTGTTCGCGTTCGGATTACTTTGAAGGGTAAAGTGACTATGTAATGAAAAGTTTTCAAAATCATTCAAAAATAAGCACTTAACAAAATTAACTTTGCGAATTTATTAGACGACATTTTACATAATCATATTATGTATTTTATTATTCGTGGTGACAATGACCTCGAGATGGCCTAGCATATTTGAAGACAAACTTTTTGATCCTAAGAAACAGGATCGATGGCATCAAAAAAAGTTTTTGTGAAAACTGCCCATTTTATTCCAGATTTTTTTTATTTTTCAATATCTGTGAATGCAGATCAATATTTCTCAACAAGTTAAGGACAGTCTCTTAAGACCATTTTCCTGTAGCTACAACGATTAAGGACATCTCATAAATCGTTATAGTACATCAATAATTGACGAGTCATCATCCATCATCTGCTTAGTCTTTTCAAAACTATGTTGGGGTCGGCTTACAGTCTAACCGGATGCAGCTGAATACCAGTATTTTACATGGAGCGAGTGCCTATCTGACCTCCCCAACCCAGTTACTGGGAAATCCGATACCCCTTGGTAAGACTGGTTGTCAGACTTTCGGGCTTCTGACGACCCGTAACGACTGTCAAAGATCCACGAATGACAGCCGGGACCAACGGTTTAACGTGCTTTCCGAGGCACGAAGCGGTCTCGGTATGTAAAGATGGTCACCCATCCAAGGACCAACCGCGCTTAACCTGATCGATGGACCCGTGCGGCTGTTATTAACAAAATATTAAACTTATAAATTGTAAAAAGTGTATTTATTCCTGGGTAGTACCTACGAAATACTAAGCAGGCACTTAGAGAACAAAACAATTAGAACGTGCATTACAGCAGAGGTAGAAGTACATAAATGGCTAATTCATATTAGGTACGTAAAACCAAGGCAACTATTTCTATCAAATAATGCAAAACCTTCGGCTGAACCCGTTCAAATTTCATATAAAATAAAACACATTGCAATGGGTAGGTAATTATTTAATGCCTAGTTTAAAACAGGAAAACATCATACATTTTGAACAATACATAAAATTTACGAGCATAGGTACACACGACATATCAAGCTATACGTATGTAGGTACATATCCAGTACTAAGCTCAAAGCTGGCCATTAATATACGGAAAGCCAAAAGCCATGAGAGTTCATCTAATAAAAGGTACCCACCCACCTATAGCGATCGAAATAGTTTCTCAAACAATTTGTGATTTCGAACCGCTAACGGGACAATAATTATATAAGTATGAAGTCAAAGACTACAATAGGTAAAAACCAAGTTCTAGAGGCATAAGGTAATTATTATCAAGCTATTAATAATACTGGGATTTTCAAGGTGCGAAATGTGGTATTGTGATTTTATTCGAACAGGTAATTACTTATTATATTTGTGTGTAATCAGTCGATAATTTTCCCACTCCTGGAACACAGGTCTCCTCTCTGTGAGAGGGAGTGGGCCATAACACAGATTATTAATATATAGCAAGCTAGGCCTTAATCAACCACGCGGGCCCAGTGTGAGTTGGCTGATGTCATCATGTCACATATCTTCGAACTTTAGGTTCTAGGCCATGCCGGTTTCCTCGCGATGTTTTCCTTCACTGTTTTGAGAAATAATTTACACAAAGTAAAGTTCCCTGTGCGTGAGACTCAAATCAAATAATGGGATTTCAGCATAACAGAATTGCTAGCTACGTGAGTGCGATGTCATACAATGCTGTTTGTCTAGATTTGTCTAACCAACGAGGGTTACTGGGGTCACAAATATTGAAAAAATACTTGAGACAATTCTGAAAATCAGGTCACAATCGCGTATCGAGTGAATTGAATAGCAATTACCGCGAGTTTGGCAGCGTGTCAGGGGGTCTACTCCGAAGTGCTAAACCGAAGTATCGGCCATTTTATAACTTCCAAAGTTTCCTTTTTTGACTTTGAGTCCTTACCCGACTTCAAGTCACGGTTTAAACTTTGGCTCATCTCTTCGACTATTTTTTTTTCCCGTCGTTTTCAGCGATAGTTAGCCGTAGTAAAGAAACGACCGAACATTCGGCCGATACTTCGGATTTATTTCGGAGTAGACCCTCTGGCTGCCTATCTGCACATGCAAAGGATAATGAAAATAATAACTTCCAGACTTCAATATGTGAGTGCGTTGGGTAGGTACTATAACTTGGTACATAAGTAGATGACCGTAGAAATTGTGTGTTAGCAATATTAACGAACGTGTTCGCGTTCCTCCTAAACATTTCCTTTCCTCTCTCTTCCTCCTAAACCTTGGAGAACACAGTGAACGCAGTGGCATTAATGAGAAGTTTTCAAGTCGTCAACTCTCAAAATAATTAAATTAAAAAACGAAATTAATGTTAGAGTTTAATAGAACTTTTAATAATAAAAAAGTGAAATTTGACCGATCCGATGACTTTTAAGTTTCATGGAATAACTTAAGGTATTTAAACACTAAAATGTCGCAATCGCAAGTGATTATCAATCCAGCCGAAAGTAAAGGAAGAGGGCGATGGAGCAGATGATACCTTTACCCCTCCCATGAATACAACACAACACAAGTAAAAGAATAAACATGCGCATCCTTTTGTTGTGAAGTGTTTTTCTGCAATTGTGATGACAAACCCTCAATGCAAACTCAAACTCAAAGCATTTATTTCAAATAAACCAATTACAGGCAATTTTGAATTGTCAAGGGGTCGGTCAGTCATAAAGATGAAGCTAGTTGCCCATTCCAAAGCTTAGTAGGTAGGTACCTATGGAGAAGAACAGGCAAGAAACTCCACGCCTAACTCAGGAGGTCGTGATGACTATTTCGCAGACAACAACCATGATTGGGAAATTTTGCCCCAATTATGCTGCCCATTATGATGCTGGTGACAGTCATCAGACTGGTGATTCTCACTGTGGACCCTGGTTTTGACGGAAGACTGTGGGGTTGGTTTCGATGGAGGGGGGACTGTGGGGGTTGTGATGGCGGATTTGAATAGAAGTCAGTGTTATTTATTAGGTAATAAATAACAATAATACGGACAATAATACTTATTAATAATTATTTTCTACTAATTAAACTAAATTATTTTTTACTTACACTTAAAAATAATTTAGTTTAATTAGTAGAAAATAATTTGAAATAAGTTTGAAATAATAATATTTATTTATTTAAACATATAAGTACACACATATATAAACATACAAGAAGAAAGGAACAGAAAAATACGTAAAATAATAATAGTCATTAACAAGAAATTTATTTTATCGTAAAAAAGCGTGGGGAGCTTTTGAAGATATTTTCATAATGATTCTACTTTTACCAATATCTGTCAATAAAATATTTACTTTTTTACGATAAATACTTTTTACGATAAAATAAATTTCTTATTAATCACTATTATTATTTCAAACTTTTTTTCATTATTTTCTACTTTTTAGTTTAGTTTTCTATTAAAGTGTGTTTTTTAGTTTTTTAAACAATATTTTTTTTTTCTACTTTTTTAGTTTGCTTTGCTATTATAAGTACCTACTTAGTGTGTTTTTTTTTGTATTCAAATAAAATTAACATATTTTTTTTGTTGAGTGTACAGAACTCCCCAGTTGATCCTGCCAATAGTCACATGCTTGTCTCAAAAGTTTAAGTTATGTATGCCTTAGTACCTACTTGGCACAAATCAATACCGTGTCTCTGATAAGGAAAAAATAGATAATCCTGAAGATCCTGGTAAGGATAATGGAACTTATTAAATTATTGTATTGTCATCGATCCTTGACAACAAAATTTTAAATTAATCCGACAAAATATTCCGGTAAAAATATTACTAATATTTTTAAAAGTAAAAAAAAATGTTTTTTGTCCCTTTCATTAATGAGTAGATAAGAGGGTCAATGTGAATAACGCCCATAAAGCATAGCATAATAGCTTAGGCTACAGTTTTGTTGCTAAATAGTTATTTAACTCGAGTGTGAGTGAGTCTATAAATAGTAGGTAATTAGGTATGTATATGAGTAGGTTACTCATATACATACCTAATTACCTACTATTTATAGATTCCCATTGAAATAATATACTTGAAGCACCTTTATTTTGGCGATATGAGCAATGACCTTGATTTTAACGTTTCGATTTCGGTGTTGCAAGTGTTGTTTTTAAATTACCACATTTTTCTCGATTATCAATGCAATTTGCGCTACAGTATGAATATGACTAAGAAGCTTTATTGATCTAAATGAAGTCCAATTAACTGTGTTACACAAACTGCATTCCATAGATACCTATGTCGTCACGTCATAAGATATCATCAGTGATATTTTATTATTATGGGAATATCCTTTTTATTGCCTATTCCTTAATTGCTAAATTAGCTGACCCGACGCACGTTGTCCTGTCGGGATTCCAATAATTCATAGAAAAATCTCATAGAAAAAAGAACTTTCAGTGTATTCCGAATTATTCGGGTGATTAAAAAAAAAAATCTTTCGTTTTCATCTTATTCGGACTATTAACAATAGCCAAATTAGTCCAGCTATTCTCAAGTGATGCGCTTACCAACGAACAGCATTTTATTTTGATTTATATTTACCAGTTTTTGCCCACGACTTCGTTCGCGTGGAAGTCCTAAGACACCACAGTACCTATACTAAAATAACAGCCACATTTTTATAAAAAGAACTGCCTTTTTTGGTCTAGCGGTCGCAAGCGCTACTGTTGAGCATGAGGTTCTGGGTTCTATTCCCGGGTTAGGCAAAGTGTTATTGGGTTTTACATCTGGAATTTCTCAGTAACAGTCCCAAGATAAAATGGGCCTATTCCGAGTCTGTTCCGAGTCTAGCGCTGTATGACTTTTTTTAACTATTTGTGTATCGGTGGCTTTTTGTGAAAGAAGTTTCTCAAAATAAAAGTTGATAAAAGATTCACAATCATGTAGGTTTGAGAGGTCGAGTAATGAAGAGGCTGAGAGACTGGCAAAATTAGCAGTTTTTCAAGGACAGGAATCTTGTATAGTATCTACTTATTTAGAACAATTATGTAAATGCAAAACAGTTTGTTATGATAAGTATAAAGAGTATTTTGGCGTACGAAGTAAGGAAAAGGGTATCTGGTATAAAACTATACAGTGTCAGCCTCCTCGATTACCGCGATTTGCTATCAAGGAAATGAGTAGGTATCATATTGTTATGCTTCATAGATTTTGCTCTGGTCACTACCCATTCCACAAGTTTGATTATTTGATGAATAAAGTGAATTCTCCCGATTGTGTAACATGCGGAACGGTTGCAGATGTACACCATCTACTTATGGAGTGAACTAAGACAAAGAAGGAAAAAGAAACATTGTTCAGTGCGGTAAAAGCTAATGAATATGATACTGGTATGGTAGGTACATAATTATGTTTAAAGTTTTTAGCGCAGCCTTCACCTGAGATAGCAAACGTACTTACTGATTTGTTTAAACATTAATAATTTATATTGTATTTGTAGATTTAGTTTAGAATACTTAGTTCAAGTTATGATGAGGCTGACATGCCATTGTGGATAAAAGCCTCTTATAAAATTAAAATAAAACAAAAAAAAAAAGATCCACAATGAGCCAAGCGCGACTTACCAATCTTTCCATATTGTAGGTACCTATATTGAAAAGGACAGGAAGATCAAATATTTTAGCAAAATAAAGTCACGTATTGTAAGCACGTTTAGTATTTGTAGTAGGTAAGCAGACAGGCAGGTACTCCATTCCTCAACTACGATAATATAGATGTGCTAAGTAAGTACCTACTACAAAACGAATCGATTCTCCAACACATTTGGTAAATTGGTAGAATAGAACGCAAGAACGCAGTCTTGTTTACCATAGACTAATATATAAATGAGATTGTTTACTCCGTGGCGGCATGAGTCAGACCGTTTCACAGTTAGTGATTATTGTTACGGACAGTCGTTAGTTGAATGTGTGAGTGTTGATTACTCCGTGGCGGCATGAGTCAGACCGTTTCACAGTTAGTGATTATTGCTACGGACAGTCGTTAGTTGAATGTGTGAGTGCCACGATAACTTGTATTAGTTAGTTGACTGTAGCGTGGCTATTCCCGTCCACTCGTCCAGTGTGTGGTTGTGCCTCGGAGTCGAACAATAGGTACGTCAAAACGAATTTATTGAAAAACGTGTTCTCAATACTTTAATAAGGCTTGAAGGACAAAGTGACATTGTTTACCAGTTTGGCAGGCTGCCGTTTTGATGAACGTATTTACTTAGTGATATAAAAAGTAAACAACATTGACGTTGGAGTTTATCAAATGACTTTTAGTAAAAACTGTGAGTGTACAATGTGATATATCGCTATAACATTAATAAACATAGTATTTACGAAGCAGGACAGGATATTTCGAGCGATTACGTCATGTATTGGGTCGGGAGCGGCCAGACGTAGGTACAGACGTAGAATAAATTAAGTACAGTTCCAAACAAACAATAAAATGTCGCATGTGATATCAGCACAGCCGTCGGCTACATCGCCGTATCAACCGACGGCTATGCAAGAGGGCAATGGTGCAGATAACCCACCTAGGATACACAGAATAGACAGTGAACAACACGACGATTGTTGTATCCACACAAGAAACAAAAAGGGATGTTGTTTATTCGTGTGCAGACTTCTATCAATGTGTTGCCAGGGTATCAAAAACTGTACCGAAAATTGTTGTGATTGCTGTGCGAATTCCTTGAACGACTGCTGCGAAGACAAACCCAGGGAGACGAACCAGAGGATCTACAACAAAAGATATAAGAACTCCGGAGGCAGTTACTATGACAACACTGCGGATAACAACGATGATTGGGGCATAACTGGTCTTTCGGCGCAACAGATGCATGTAGGAGTTGGCAATCCTATTAGTGAGCCCGCACACGACTTGACGTCGAATTCAAATGATGATTACAACTCTTCAACTCAGCATAAGAGTGGTCACGACTCGGCAACGCTTCCTATGAGTGGTCATCACGACTCGGCAAAGCATCACTCGAGTAGCCATCATGACTCGGGAACGCATCACACGAGTAGCCATCATGACTCGGGAACACATGCCTCGAGCAGTCATCACGACTCCGACACACATCACACCAGTAGCCACGATACTTCAACTTGTTACGACAGTGGCGGAGGCTTCGATTCTGGGGGTGGGGGTGACTCAGGTGGCGGTGGTTGCGATGACTAATTTGTAGATATAATATAATTATTTTTGTAAGAAGATTTTTACTGTAAGTTATTCTATAGTAAATTTAGATGTACTTAGGCGACAATAATTATATCTATTAGCAGACAACGATGACGAAAACGTGTCTGACTTCTAAAAAGCCTTATTAAGGGGGATGCGCTAAGGTAGCCCGCGAAATTCAATTTGCGAAGTTTTTTGCAATTTGCAGGTCAGTAACAGGTTGTATGTTGATCTAAATACGATTCGCGGTCATAACAAATATGGCATTACATAATTATAATCAATAGAATCAGCATTACATTTCTCTAAGTTCAAAAAATCCTACTGAAAGATTATTTCTGAAATAATCATTCAGTAGTATTTTTGATTTGCTTGCTTTTTTGATTCTAATGATTATAATTCTGTAAAGCCAAATTTGTTATAGCCGCGAATCATATTTAAATCAACATACAACCTGTTACTGACCTGCAAATTGCAAAAAACATAATAAAATTTGAATTTCGCGAGCTACCTTAGCGCATCCCCCTTAAGCAACTTGTCTACGAGACAATAATATATAATAATCAAACTGATTGATTTTCGCTTGTAGACCAAGTTAAAGATTAATCATAATAAACTCCATTGGGGAGCAAGATTGATCTTCTAATTATATAGCTACTCATATTGGTTTGTCGTAGACTAGGCTAGTGCCTAGTCTACGACAAACCAATAAGGCTTAATGTAATTAAGTAATTACTTATGCTGTTTGCTTGATTAACTTATGTGTATTCGCGTAAAATCATGTCTTGTTATGTAAGTACATAATCGTAAAATTATATTCTATTCTTCTATTATATTTTTTAAATTAAAATAGAGCGCCGTGTCGCTTGCTTTTATACGAACTATTTACGATAAGTCCTCAGTGTGACTGTTCCTAAATTACCCTAGGATGATAAAATTTTCGTTTTAAATTCCTAATTATGGTAAAATTAGTATTAAGATTGGCTTCCCCGGTAAATATCCTGTAGTAACAAGATGCCTATAAAAATAGCTAAAACACCTTATTTTAATGAAGAAATAAGCGTACAAAACACCTAGAGTTACGATACGAGTACGCTGTTATACCTAGGTGTAACAGCGTATCAACAGAATTTCCTCGAATAATTTTAAAAAACATTCATAGGTACCATCATTATCTGTTCATATAAATAAATAATCAACACACAAGGTTGGTGATATGTACAACGATAAAAAAAAATATTTTATAAAAGTCAAGTGTTATACTCGTACATAGGTACACACGTGCCATAGATGTTGTATTACTCGTATTCCGGGTACAAATATGCACGTAATTCAAAACTTCATTATTTAAATATAACGTTGTTGAGTCTAGAAATAAATTACCTACATATTTTTTATGCATTACTTATTTTACAATTCATTATTTTATGATGCGTTTTTTTGGTGGAACGGAACTCAAACTCAAATCGCGTTGTCTTTGACAATGCCAGAAGTGACTTAAAAACTATGTCCATAAAAATCGATTTCTGCTTGAATAAAGCACAAAAAATAATTTTAAGTATTTATATGATTTGGGGCTAATAAAAAGATGTAAACAAAGTTGTATCGTGGTAAATGACGTCACAACATGACCGCGACAGAAACGGACGTTTGAACTGTAGTAGAAAATTGTTGGAGTTTAATTTTTTTTTGAGCAACAAGCAGCTGTTGAATTTAACTTATTTAATACTTTTTTGGGTTTATAATACTGTCTTTTAATGATTTAGTGAAAATAATAATTACATGCATATTATTGGTGAAACGTAACACAATATTATGAAATGTAATTATGTAACACACGTTGAAACAAATTCCCCCAGCTGTTGTGTTACATTTCATGTTGAATTGCATAAATTACGACGGCAAATTTTTCACCAGCATTTAGTGCCACAGTTTTGTTGCAAAATATTTTTAAACTAACATTTGAAAGTTTTTATGTAAAAAAAAATTAACATAAGCAAAGGACAGGCCAGTTAATAGTCTTGGCACGCACTACCACATAAAATGTTCTTAGATATTTCGTCATCTGCCAAAATATGCCAGAGGACTGTCTGCACCTAAATGACTTATTAATTGATATAATTAGGTCAGTTTGTACAGCAACAGACAAAAAAAGAGGATTGTGATATTATACCACACCACTGAACTCGGTACGGAGACATTTCATTATATTTATGTGCATGAAAACTTTACAAAAGATACACTATGTACGATAAACTGTATTAAACACCTACTAGGCTACCTAACGCATTACAAGGGACTCATGAAAGTAATAATTGTGTTTATACTATACCTAGCTCCCAGGGGTAGCTACCTACCTAGTTCTATAGTTAGTTCGTTTTTACGACTTGATAAAATATCGATTATTCTTCTTTTTTTTTCTTTATTATCTTTGTTATATATAAGTGCTATATGTATATTTATATACATATATGTATGTAATCGTCCGGAATAAATTCTCTAAATGATGGTGTCAACCGCATAAAAAATATTTGCGTAGTTTAGAAGAACAACGCGGTCATAGACAGACATGCAAAGGTACTTTAATTTATAATATGTTTAGAAGATAGTACGCTGCCTGTTTACTTATGTCTTTTGTCGACTGTACAATAAAAAATAATTTTGTAACAATTTACATTAGACCATCTAGGTAAAAAACGTAATACGCTTGGCCTGCCATGTAAAAAGGTAATGTAAGTGTATTAAATTAAGCTACATTGAATGTTGTGCATTTTTGTATGTTGTATTTTTGTGTACTTATTAAAAACGTATAATTCTTATAACAAAAATAGTGGTGTCTTACTGTAATCTAGTTCAGTGTTGCCATGCAATTATTTTTTACAGCAATCATGGGTAATTGAGATTATTTGATCGGCGCAAGCAAGCGAAGTAAGAATGTATATTTTTAATGGGTGATAAGATACCGCAGGACCATTGCAACCATTACTTTGACATCCTTTCGGCTAAATTAAAAAAAAAAAAGCTAACTTGGTATCTGCAATAGAATTTCTAATGATAAACTACTCTAATGGAATGGGCCATTAGAGTACGTTGACTAGTGGTCGCAAGCGCTAATGCTGAGCGTGAGGTCCTGGGTTCGATTCCCAGGTCGGTTTTCCATCAGGATTTTCTCAGTAGCAGCCAGGTGTCTGGATTTATGCCCGGTTGATGGCAATAGCCTCGCCCCCTATTGCATGGGTCTTAAACATAACTAACGAAATGTGGGTATGGTGTGGTCTGCCCAACCCTTTGGGGAATACAGGCGTGATGGTATTGTTGTGTTATGTATGGCAAATATTTATACCACAGCACGGGATGTTCCCACATTCCCAATTAATTTGTACCGATTAGAACCAACCGTTCAACTATGATTTCACTAAAAGCCGTTCCTAAAATAAGGTGTGAAAACGCACTAAACAGACGGACATAAAACTATTGCATATAGAATAGTAATTTGGATGTATGTAGTGACGTAAATAAATGCACTTGCATTTTCCTAGTATTACTGGCTCTTTGCCACTTGCCGATTGTTGGCTTGGTTTCCCCTCACCTGTTTATTTGCATCCTCAATTTTATGCTTACGAATTTTACGAAGTCTCATCGGTTTTGAATAAGTGCCAAACTGGCGCTAAAATTATTGTGAAAATATACAGGGTTACTGGTAACTCGACGTATTCCTTGCAGGACGTCATAGTATGGTTAAAATGCAACAAATTAAGCCACCAAATGTTCTACCGAAATTCAGTAGTTAATTAGGTTTTTAGGTTTTTAGTTGTTTTATGAAAAATACAATTTAAAAATGATTTACGGTGCGACTATACTGGAATTTAATTTATTATCATAGCTGATGCCGTAGCAAATCTTTGTTAATAATTAAAAAATCCAAAATGCCGAAAACTTTGGCAGAGATCACTAATTAAACATTTTATTTTTCGTAATTTTTCTCATTACTTTATTTTAAAAAAAACTCAAAAACGACTGAATTTCGGTAGACCATTTGGTGTCTTAATTTGTCGCATTTTAACCTTACTATGACGTCGTGCAAGGAATACGTCGAGTTACCAGGGCCTCAAGTCTGCTATTACAATAGTGTCAGAATGGTCGATCATTGACTTCATAATTGTTGATTTTGACAAGTTTGGTAATCTACTATTATAATGGCGTTATGACTTTCCAATGGTCGGCAACTGACACTACATTGAAAGAAATTGCAAAGAAAATGATCGACCATTATGAATTTACCAGATTACGAACTTTTAGCAAAATGACAATGGCATGAAAATGGGATCGTGTTGGAATGACTGAATTTATAAAAATAGCAGACTTGGGCCCCAGGGCCCCAAGTCTGCTATTACAATAGTGTCAGAATGTTCGATCATTGATTTCATAATTGTTGATTTTGACAAGTTTGGTAATCTACTATTATAATGGCGTCATTATGACTTTCCAATGGTCGACCACTGACACTACATTGAAAGAAATTGCATATATTGGTAATCTCGTACATAATGACAAATGATTGACATTTCTACTAATGGGTAGGTATTATAATAATGGCAATACGACAATGCCATTATAATAACACAATTATATTACGAGAACATTGACCGACCAATGATCGACCATTATGAATTTACCAGATTACGAACTTTTAGCAAAATGACAATGGCATGACAATGGGATCGTGTTGGAATGACTGAATTTATAAAAATAGCAGACTTGGGCCCCAGTAACACTGTATAAAGAGAAAGAGAGAGCTGTTCGACGATTCATATAGATTTACTACTAATCAGAACTAGCTGATGTTGAGTTAGATACTTCACTCTTTAATGTGGAGTGTGGACGGTTGTTCTGTACAAAATGCCATATAAAACGGAGTAGTTTTTTCCAAATTTCAGGAATCTTTTCAATTTTTGCTTGCCATAAGAACCCAATTCGAACTATTACGAACATTTTAAAACAAAAAAAACCGGCCAAGTGCGAGTCAGCCTCGCGCACGAAGGGTTCCGTACCATTATCTATAAAAATAGCAAAAAAATCACGTTTGTTGTATGGGAGCCCCCTTAAATATTTATTTTATTCTGTTTTTTAGTATTTGTTGTTATAGCGGCAATAGAAATACATTATCTGTGAAAATTTCAACCGTCTAGCTGTCACCGTTCATGAGATACAGCCTGGTGACAGACGGACAGACAGACAGACGGCGGAGCCTTAGTAATAGGGTTCCCGTTTTACCCTTTGGGTACGGAACCCTAAAAATTGTCAAATCGATCCAGCCAGCCGTTCTGAAGTGATGCGCTTACCTACCAACGAACATTATTTAATTTTTATTTACATAAAATAGATATCTAGATTTTTTATTAGGTAGCTTAAAATGTAAAGTTATGTAATTATTGTGATAACCTTGTGGGGACGACAAGAACGTCAATTAGCGTGCCCTCTTTAAAAACAATCAAAATACCTACAATGTCGGTTATAAGTACCAACAGTAGTTTTAGTGAGGATTATAAGACGGTAAATGAGGTTATATACCTACTCTCATAGAATGGGTGATATCGGCCTCTTACCCTTACTCAACTCCAAAACACTCCAAAAGTTCGGGATATTTTTTTAATAATTTCTCATTTAAATTACATTTAAACATAAATATATTATGTATATATTTTTGTAATCACCTTTTAAAACCCTTAATTTTGATACCCCACTCGATAGGCTTGGAAGATATTTTTTTTCGAAAACACACCTTTTGGCGCCTAAAATCCGCCATTTTGACTTTTAGGAGGGTTATGTGTTTGACTTGTATATATGATGCATTCATCAAAATCGGTTCAGCCGTTTAGTAGTTACGAGGGAATATAGGGACAGACATACCTACATACATACAAGTCAAACACATAACCCTCCTTTTTTGGCCTCGCCGCAGTTGGGTAAAAAAGCGCGACGATCTGCGTACCTATTTACGTGACGATTGCTTTTATTCGGACACGGGGTCAGAGCTTATCATATTAGAAATATCATAATAATATTTATTTATAATATAAATATTATCGAAGGTAACCTACTGCTTACTGTTGGAAATCCCAGTGGTACGGTATCTAAATATGACTGATTGTCAGTTATGTTTCGGTTGGTGGTCCGATCAAGTCTGAACTCTGAATAAATAAGCGATCTGTGTAAATAGTGAAATAAAATGATCGTGTATTGTGTACTGTAAACAAATACTGGTTAGTTACAAACTAAATTGAGGAAAATACTGTTATTCGTGATTTATGTTAGCAATCAATCGTAGTGACGCTGTGGCTATCTCTGTACCGGAGCAATTAAATAAACAGAACCTCAATCAAGAAACAGTGATTTTTTCAGTTAGATTTTTTCATACAGAATTCTACGTCAATCGTTAGACACATGCCGAAAAATGTCTGTGCTAACAACGAAATTTGAAGTTGAAACCAATCAACCATCAGCAAGAAGCTCCAAAGTTTCACCAGATGGAACGCATCCACCAGACATAGCTCCGATTCCGCTGATGGAACCCACTTTTCCCCAAAACAGCGAAGTGAATTCACAAAATCCACATCAAATTCCCCAACTGAAGACGATCAACTAATTGGACCCTTAAATTCGTCAGATGAAGCCACGATTTCACCAAACGGTGCTGAGGATGCTCCAAATAGAGCTATGAAACAACTAAACGTAGCCTCGGAGATCCCAAATAGAGCATCAAATACAATACGAGCCACGGATGCCCCAAATAGAGTTACGAATTCACCAAATCTAAATCCTGGCGTAGGAAGTAACTTTGGATTAAGCCTATGTAGTTTGATGCAATTCTGTAACCTTTGTACAGTCAGCTTTTTTGACTGTTCTGTTTTTTTTGACTGCTCTTGCTGTGGCGATTCAGAAACTTGTGTAAGCTGTTGTACGGGGTGTATGGAATGCTGAGCACAGTTTGACTATAGTGTTTGCTGCAACTAGTACTAGAATACTATTGAGTAACCGCTGGATGTGCTACCTTGTGCTGGCAAATGTAGCTTATAAGAGTCCTGAGGAACACCAACGGGGTAGGCAAGCCCCGTCGCAATTATCCCGCAGTTAATTTTTACATTTTTTTTTGTAAGGGGTGGAAACAAAGGATGATGCCAGAGTTTCTATGAGATCTGACCCACCTTCCAATAGCTATGTGTGTTACATCGATGGATAGGTATTTTTGAGCTGAATAAAAGTTACTATGGCGCCAAGTTCAAATCTTAGTCCGTTCAGAGTTATTCTTTATTAAACATGGTAGTTTTATCAGTAGCCAAGTAATGCTATTTAAGTAATAATTGCATTTCTTTGCTTTATACACGTAGTGTAGATACTAACCTACGGTTATCAATTGCGTCACTGAGTCGCAAACCTTATGACAAAAAGTTAAACAGATGTCAACATTGACAAAATGTTTTTTTGTACAAATAATACAACGATTGCGGATTTTAAACGTATACATTTATTTAATCATCGATGTCTACAATGACTTTATTTAAAAATAAGGCTGGGCCTACAAATCCCTCATGCCTGGCGTGCCCTAGGTACCAAACGATTGACACGATATGCGCACAGGTTCCTACAGTACGTCGTCCCGTCATGCAGGTACAATATCTTTGTATAATATCAGTGTTGCGAACTAATAAGTAACAGTAGTACTTTCTAGCTCTCACGTGTCGCGACTGTATACGACCACGTAAGAGCCAAGCATCCTCATCAATGCTAAAATCAGGTAAATCCTCCAGTGCAGCTTTTTGGTATATTTCTATTGTATACATTCCATTTTGTAGATGTTCGCTGCAGTAAGATTTCGCTAACTTCAGTTGGTAGGTTCCCAAAGCTAACAAAATGATTTGTTCTTCACTGAATCTCGGGAAATCAATATCACTTGCTTCTACTCTTGTAAAATCAGCTCTTCTGCTGTTTAAACGTTTCCGTTCCACATATTCATATAAAATATTAGGGGTATGTAACTTCTGCCTTATTTCGGTGACGATAGCTCCTGCATATTGACGATCTTCGATGGGTATATGAAAGTGGTTTGTGATAGCAGCAGCTATCCTAAACTCAGAAAACATATGCGGCAACGCATTGTTGAAATATTTTTGGCGAAACAGTTTAAAATCCCATTTGAACCTGCCGTTAACCACTTCCACTACCCAGCGGCAAATAGTGACCAATCGAGATTCGTTGGCTTGGTCAGTAGTAAGTTGGGATTCGTGTCTATCCTTTGAAAGCGGGACATGGTATTCGTAACCACAGGCTTCTATATCATCCAAGCTGTCCCTAAATCCGCGATCCAAAATAAACACGTCATTAGTTTCAAGGAGACAGTGAATTGGATGTTCACCATTATTCATAATATCGCTCATTATGTTTGCGTCTGTTTTTGTAGCAGCATATGGCCCTGTGACGTCAATTATGTAGCCATCCGTTGTGACTATAATGAACGGCTTTAAAAGATTTTGATACTTGTGTAAGCTGTAGGACTGCCGTTGAAAAAGGAAGTTGGAACTTGTATGTATATAAACATATGTCCCGTCGCATATTAAGATGGCTTTCGTATTTTCATCGTTTCCAAATAAAGCTTTTGGCATCATCAGGTTTCGACGTAAAATATCATCTTTATTTATATGGTCGAGCCCTAGATGATGATCAACGTACTCATTGGTGAGACACTCACGAGCTATGGCCATCAATCGCTCAAGGTTTTGTCTTGACATATTGAATAAAGTCGCGAGCCTCTCATTTGAGTCACCGGTTCGCAGCTTTGTTAGAAAGATACCTAAAGCGGTTCTAGGATTTTTACATCTCTGGCTCAATGATGGAGTTTGTTCCAACATCTCTTGGAATTGCTCAAAACTACGGCCGGTCCAAAAGTGCATTTCTTCGCTTGTAACAGCACCTATCGTGTTAAAATCTAACCTCGAACCTTTTTGTACAGCTTTTCTCATAATGTCACTAATATCACTGAATTGTGCTGCATTGAAGTCATGGGTGACATTGCAATGTTGAGGTAGTTCGTCCCAAATGTTACTCTCTAGGTGTTCTTGACAAACTCTGGCGCTATCGGGTATGTACAGCTTGTGTTCACAGAAAGTGTGTATTTTTATGATTTCTGGTATTCTATGACGAGTGTCATTACGACAGTTGAGGAAAATACAATGCCTAGCAGTGTTTTGTGTCGTGTATACTCGGAAACGTGAATTACTGTTGAGATTTGTGCTTGTGGCTCGTCGTTTTCTTCTTGAGGAGGAGGCAATGAAGGAGGCGGTCTGACTGCACTTTCAACCCTTTGCCAACACCGATGGCACACACTCCGCGTGTTGTCAAATGCAACCTGTAAAAAAGTATACTTAATAAACATTTTTTCTTTTTATAGATACCTCATAGTCTCAATATAAAGTATAGTAGTTAAGCTTAGTACTACGCGCGCTCAAACAACGCACACATAGACACCCTCCCACCGACACGCAATACACCGGAACTTAAACTAGGAAACTGGAATCTTAAACGAGTTAAAGTGCGTGTTCATGTGTGTGTGTGCGTTGCTCGAGCGCGCGTAGTACTATGCTTAACTTCTGTAGTCTCTCTATTTAGTGTCTAGCGCAATATCTCTTGAAGCTCTTACCTCTAACAATGCATTTTCCTGAATGTATGTTGCAAACTCTGGTCGCATTCTTGTAAGTTCATTAGTCAAAAGATGTTGCTGGTATCTTCCGCGATAGAATCCTCTACGACACATGACACAGTTCCGTGAAACTTCGATAGTAACAAACAATAGTCCAATCGAAAAGCACTTCAATAATCCGTATTACAAGCCGAATGTCAATTATAAACACGTACCAAAAAAGTCCAAGAGATAGCCGGGGTCAAGTAGAAACTGTAGAACGAACGGAAAGACAAGACGTAGTCACACACGTATTGCAAACGAACGACTACCTGCGCTTGCGCGCACCCTCGCCGCCTAACCTAACCTAACCAATTTCATTGTTCTAAGCATACTTAACGAGTGCGAGTGAGACAGACCGATAAAAAGGTTTGCGTTACCGTCTACACTACGTGTATAAAGCACAAATGCAATTATTACGTAAAAATAGCATTACTTGGCTACTGATAAAACTACCATGTTTATTAAAGAATAACTCTGAACGGACTAAGATTTGGAACTTGGCGCCATAGTAACTTTTATTCAGCTCAAAAATACCTATCCAACGATGTAACACACATAGCTATTGGAAGGTGGGACCAGGATTTGCATCCTCCTTTTACTTCGATGCTACTTTACTTGATGATTCTACTTTATTTTAACATATGGCAAATAAGTGTGGCGAATGTAAAGTATTTTTCATTCTTCTTGCACAAAAAGTCCGTCATGTAACGTACCAGAACGGGTTTAAAATAGAATATTATCCTCTAGGGGTAAAAGTATTTCTTTTTTAATTTTTGTCTGTTACCAACGAGCTTACAAAAACGAAAAATTCTTTATTTATAAGTAGAATCATGAATAAACATTCGACTATGACTGTTTCTTGTTTTAAGGAAGAACATTTTATTTTTGAAAATGGAACTAAAAGTGGCGATCTCTTCGGTAGAATACGTGCATTGCGTTGCGGCTACAGAAGAAATTAAAAAAAGGCATTGGAATTAAAACAAAGTTGCGTCGGTGGTGCGACGAGTACGGGTGAGCCCGAATAGCGTTCTAAGGATGATTGGCGAGAGAACCGATATTGTCATGGTCAGTAGGCTCACTGAACTCCATGTGTTGCGAGACCGATAAGCCTACTGTGCAGGGGTAGCTGGCTGTTTCTTCTTTTTAATGCTTAGTTACTGACATTAGCTATAAGCAAAATTATTGTTACTAACAACCTTGCCTTGCCTATGGTTTTTTTTTGTCTGAAATAAATGTTTTTTGTTTTATTTTATTGGCGCGAAATCTTCATATTTTTCCTCAACAATTTGAGTTGGTGACCGTAATTTATTTTACAACAGTGAAAATGTCTAGTGAGAATGGAGATACTAATTTGCAGATGGAAGAGAAAGGAAAAGACATAATTTTCAATCTGTTGCCGTCAAGGTGTATTGGATTATTTTATTTTCTGGCATTATTAGGTAGTGAAAAGTAGAGTGTAACACACGGCACTAAAAACTCATTAAAACTCGGTTTCTATTTACTCCAAAGCTCGGGAGTAAAACTACCTCGTATTTAATGCGTAATTTTAGCCCCTTGTATAACAATCTACTATTGTTTGATGAATTGTAGGTAGAAACTAGAAAGTTGAATGGTAAAAACTAAACGTAGGTACCTACATGAGACTAAATTTTGACGTTTCAAAGTTAAGTGCTGTCATGAATTTGTCATTTTGATGATTCAACGCATGCAATGCATGCATTCAACTTTCGGGTCTCGAGAGCAAATTCACAATTTGCAACATGCACATTTTGCATTCGAAAGTTGCGCACTCGAGTGTTGGACGTATTCAGAAAAACAACGACGTATTTTTTAAAAATAGAAGTGATTGGTCAGTGAGTCGTCTTATGGGGGAGTTAAGTTAAATTTTTAAGATAATATTACTTTTCTAATAGTTTTATGGAAAAAAACAAGTGCAGTGCAACAAATATAATTATGTTATGAATTTGTAAGTGCTGAATTGCCGTAGGGTACAAAAATAACTTGTGTTGTCAAGACTCAAGTGCAAAATATTTATGGTAATAGGTATTACGGGCTGGTGTCCGCAATTCCACGTCAATGCGCGTATTTTGTGTAAAAGTGCCAATTAATATATTCATTAAAATTAAGATTTAAAACTAAAGAAAGGAAAGGTAAAGGAAAGGTACGAAGAAGATTTTACCTAAAGGTGCTAAATCTAGATTACAAAATTGGAGAGGTACCTACTAAATTTTTAATTAAAAGTTCTGAATTATTATTCTGGTCTAAAAATATTTTTGGTGGGTGGAACTGACTCAGAATCCACAACAGGATCTATGTGTTGCTCTATCAACCAGCTTGCGAAAACTTAATACTTATTTAAGAAAAAAGAAGAAAATTTTGATACCCATACACCAAGTAAACTTTTACCGAATAATTATAGTACCTAATTACACCTGAAAAAGAATTTACAATATCAAATACAACAAAGATGTCTCGGTCTGTAGCAGAAGCCAATGCAATTACAACTCAGCCTTTATTCAGTCCTATGAACATTGCAGAAGCAAATCCTGTCATGGAAAATATGGCAAACATTCCTGTCTCTCCAGACTCAGCAGCACAGGTAATCACAACTCAACCTATGATGAATGATCCAACTGACGAAGAACAGGAGGAAAAAAAAAAGCAGAGAAGTGATGATATTTTAGAAACAATTGAGGGAGTTGCCGATAACTGCAGGTGGTGCTGTTTTACTAGTGCCGACTGTGACTGCACTGGCTGCCTCTCAGGCTGTGATAACTGTTGCGATGGCTGTGGTGACTGTTGCGATGGTTGCGGTGACTGTTGCACTGGTTGCGGTGACTGTTGCACTGGTTGCTGTGAAAATGTACCGTCTGACAATATCAACATAGATGGTGATGGTGGTGATGTCGCGGGCTGCCTGGAGTGCTGCGGCTCTTGTTTTGAATGTTGTAATGATTAGGATAGGATTTACAAACTTGAGCAATTTTTATTTTCTTGTTTAGTTGTACTCTGCATGCCAAATTAATGAGAGAAAATATTATTAACTCCTAATGGTTATACAATAATTTTATATTTTTTAGGCATTATTTTTATACATATTTGTATATCATAGTATATTTTGATATTGATAAGTTGCTTGTATGTTGTTATAAGAATTATATTCTAGCATTTTTTAATTGATGTAAATCAGTGTGCATCTCTCCTTCTGAAACATGTACAACCGAGTTAGTTCCCGGTCGACCACTTTTCGCCCTTATGCCGATAGTAATAAGGTTGAAAAGTGATCGACCGGGAACTTTCACCTAGGTACCTACAGTTTACTGCGATATTTTTATATCTCTTGTAAGTACAATGAAGATGTATCCCTGTAATCTTGTATGTGTAAAGTTGTAAATTAATATCTCACAAAATGTTTGGACTCCATACTTAACCACATATGGAGGATCTTGTGGCTAAGTAATAACGGGCGCACGGGTCGATCCATCAGATTAAGCTACGCTTTCCGGGGTTGCTCCGTGGATGGGTGACCATCCTTACATACCGAGACTCCTCTGTGCCTCGGAAAGCACGTTAAGCCGTTGGTCCCGGCTGTCATTCGTCGATCTTTGACAGTTGATATGGGTCGTCAGAAGCCCGAAAATCTGACAACCAGTCTTACCAAGGGTGCATCGTATTACCCAGTTACTGGGTTGTGAAGGTCACATAGGCAGTCGCTCCATGTATAATACTGGTATGCAACTGCATCCGGTTAGATTGCAAGCCGACCCCAACATAGTTGGGAAAACGCCACTTGCGGGAGTAGGTATAGTACCTATTCATAAATGCTTGTTTACAATGCACTCCAGTTAGGTTGTAGAGTTTGGCCAACGAGAGTTACTTATTATGTTTAATTATGGAAATTAATTTAATTGTAGGTAACAAATGAAAATAGTCCAAAGCTAGCCATCCCAATTAGGTCCCTAATTAAACCTATGACGTAGGATCAGTATCAGAAAACTGGCTTGTGGGACAAAAAAAATCGCATTATTTCGCGCCGAAACGAGATGGGATACCTTTGATAATTTATTTATGTCTAGATAGTGTCGCGCTGCACAAATACTAAAACTAACAGGTGCCGTATTATGACGTTTTAATGCCATCATGATTCCAGTGCAAGAGAGAGATGGATCTATACATAACCGCTAGCACCGTCCCTTTTTCGATCTGGAATCATAATGGCATTTATACTTCATAATACGGCCCCAAGCCAACTTTGATAAGCTGGCATGCGTGTAAGCTACGCTTTACACTCGCGTCACGTCATTGTGTTATTCTAGTGTGCATGCAGTTTTCATTTTTTTCCGATGAGTTCATAGCTTTGACTCTATCTATACATATTTATATCTTTGATACCAAGATACATTATGAATTTATGACTAAGACATAATTTAATATAAGGTTCCTGATTGGTCTTCTGCCTATACTTATATAAATTCGAATATGTTCACGATCGAAGTATAACTAATATTCCAAGACTCATGACTCATGAGTAAATTAAGGCGATTAATACACGGAACCGCGCACCGCCGCGATGACAGAGGGTAAGAGAATCGCTCGACGCTCGTAAGGAAGGCATTTATTAGAAGCCAATGCGACATGAGATCCGCTTCACCGCCTACCGCGGCCGTGCGCGGTGCCGCCTGGGGCCCAAGTCTGCTATTTTTGTAAATTCAGTCATTCCAACACGATCCCATTGTCATGCCATTGTCATTTTGCTAAAAGTTCGTAATCTGGTAAATTCATAATGGTCGATCATTTTCTTTGCAATTTCTTTCAATGTAGTGTCAGTTGCCGACCATTGGAAAGTCATAATGACGCCATTAAAATAGTAGATTACCAAACTTGTCAAAATCTACAATTATGAAATCAATGATCGACCATTCTGACACTTGTAATAGCAGACTTGTGGCCCTGGTAGCTAGCCATTTTAGCGCCCTCTATAGCAATCGGGGTCTGCAGACTAAATTATTATTAAGTAAATAGTTAAGGCCTGCCATTTTGTTTAATAAGTTTAATATTGAATTAAGATATTTGTACTTTTTGATGTTAACTAATGATTATTATTCCAGATCTCAGAACTGAAATGGATCTATGAATATTTTGTAACACGCACGCAGTTAATATATTTTATATAACTTAAAATTATCCTACGTACATAAGCTATTACTTAGGTAATTTAAGCTCTAAGCTATAATTTGACCGAAACCGCTGTACCGCGCCCTATGTACGTCGAGGCGCGAGCGGGACGCCGCGCCGCGCCCGTGTGCGTTGACGGCGCGGGCGGCGCGGCGGACTGAAGAGCGGAGCGGCGTGCACTGCCGGTACACATACGAAAGGCGCAGTACAGCGTTTTCGGTCCAACTATAGATAATTAGATATACATAAGGGTTGTACCTTTTTGCTAACTCCTTTAAATAAGTCAAATATACATGACTGATTGGAATTGGAATGAGATTGAGTGTCATGTTCGTGAACGGGCGCTGTCAGTTGAGGCTGGTCATCTCTTAACTGCCAGGGCTTATTTTGTAATCTTTTAATCTTATATTTTGAATTGTTTTTTTTTTGTTAATATATTTATTTTTGTTTTTTACATTGTTCTCACATATAGAAGCGACAAGAATAATGTACCTACCCAGGATTTTGTAATATCTTGATTTAAAAGAGTGTCCTTGGAGTTTCTTGCCTGTTCTTCTCCATAGAGATCTACGTTTTGGAATGGGCAAATAGCTTCCACTTTCTGACTAACTGACCGACTCTTTGACAATTCAAAAGTGCCTGTAAATGGTTTATTTGAAATAAATGCTTTGAGTTTGAGTTTGATTCGAACTCATCCGCTAGACACTTGTGATTGAGCTATTGCTTTTTTCATAATTATATTACTTACATAAACTACTTATTAGATGTTATATGTATACCTACTGCTCGCTTGTGGTGCTTTAGTGATACTGTTTATATAGAACGTATTACATTTAAATAAAAATAAATTAAATTAAAATAACTGGACAATAATATAAAACATAATATAATTATTATTAAGTAGTAGGAGGACTGAGGGACATTCGAGATAAGTTTTGAGACTGACTGTAAGAGTAGAGGAAGACCAAAGAAACGTTCGGTGGATTGTGTGAAAGATAACACTATATTATAGGTAGGTAAAGATAAACTACGATAACATGGCTCGCCCCTCCAAATTACTGTTTCAATGTGTGTAGTCACATCCTTACGACAGAGTTTGTATGTAGTTGTAAGTACTCGTAATATCTCACTTATTACCAGATTTGTTGGTCAACTAATCATAACTAGCCGATCGCGCAAGACAACGCACGTGTCGTTTGCATAGAGTAAGTCAGTGCAGCGCCAGACTAATAATAATGAGCGATTCATGACACCACTAGTCGTGCAACAAATCCGCGATTTGTTTTTGTTTGACGGCCGTCTCATTACGCACACATGCGTACAAATGATTTCAAACGTTTTGAATTTTGGAGGGGCGGGCCATATTATCGTAGTTTATCTTTACACTCGGGGCAATCTCCTTTCACATCACAGTTATTTTATCTCCTATTTTTCATCACAGTGATCATCAGTCTCGGTGCTATAAGGTTGATGTCAGAGATAAAATAACTGAAAGGGCTGTGGCTAAAAATGAGTTGAATTATACTGAGAGAAAGGCTGATAGAGGCGCAAGTCATGTTGCGCTGGGATTTAAGGGAAATAGGATGAAGTAGAAAAGACTCGACTGTTTGTATTGTTCAAAGACTCGACTGTTTATATTGTTCGAAGACTCGACTGTTTGTATTGTTCAAAGAGCACCTCTGAAGTTTTTGGTGCAGTTCGCGCAAAACTTTATGAGCTCCCTGAAGTTGCACGCGAGTGGCCTAAAAGTATATTAATAGCTAATTACTAAACATAAATTTAGATAGTTTTTTATAGACAAGATGTAACATAAATATTGCGCAACCTCTTAAGGGGTCATTATGAACAACTTTTACTATGGCACCAAAACTAAAATCGCGAAAAAAAAATCAGCTGTTCCCTACATTTTGACGAGATACCTACGAGAACATTAAGGTAGGCTAACAGCTGATTTTCTTTTCGTGATTTCAGATTTGGTCCCATAGTAAAAGTTGTTCATAATGATGAGTAGTACAATGACCCCTTAAGAGGTTGTGCATTATTTAAGTAACTGAGTTACACCTTGTACAAAGGTAAGTGGGTACTATACAAACTTTATTTATTGTTAATAATAAAAACATATTGCCTAGCTTCATTGATTTGTTCATCACAAAAATAATTACCTAAGGTTGCTATCACAAAAAAAAAGTTTTTCGTCAATTTCTTATCTAATTGTAAGAAAGCTTGAAATAATTGAAACATTAAGTCTGTGTAACTATAAAAGTACAGTTTTCGTGGTGATAAACCATTCGTGTCAGTCTCAGCACCTGTTAATAGTTTCATCAATTTGCGCTCTCGAAAATATAGCTTATTTCGCCGTTCATTTACTTAATGAAGATATTGTATAATCATAAAATAAAATTTTGATTTTACGAGTACCACACGGATAGCTGAAACACAGTGTGTTTTAAAAAAAAAATTGATATGGTTTGTTAAATAATAGGAAAAAAAAAACATTACAGTGTTTTAAAAAAAAAATAGGGTTTTTCAACATTGTTTTCTGAGACTATTTGTAATATTTTGATATTACTTTTTGCTACCTTTTTTATGTCTGCTTACATAAAATATTTTTAATAACTAAATGTATGTTATTATATTGAAGAAAATGATCCTAAACTCAACACGATATCGTCAATTTTGTGTGAAGAGGCAACGGAAATTATTTATTACAATATTATAAACCAACATTTTCGAATATAAAATTGCTACCAATGGAGATGAAGGAGCACAATCTATCTGTGGCTTACATTTCGTTTAGTTAAAATTTGCCGCAAAATGTACCGAAAATCTGAAAAACATTGTCAGATTTTGTGACAGCGTGCTTAATGTATTATTACGCCACTCGCGTGTAACTTGGAGCTCATAAAGTTTCGCGCGTTAACTATCTCATTTTATGTATTGACTTTGTATACAAACTAAATTTAAATGTTATACCTGTGTTTATTGGAATAATATTAAACTTACCTATACATCACACAAACTATTGTATTATTTATCATCCTTTTTAGCGTATATATGGTGATCATGGTCGTACAAAAAAAGTATGGTGATCTAAATAGCGGGGAGTTTTGACACATTATTCTAAATGCGTATATTGCAAATTTTAACTAGTTATGAAGGTTTTTATGTCTAAACCCTAACCCCCTTATTACAAAACAAGGTTTATCTTCAGACCCAGGTTTAAAACATGGGAGCCATTATGGAATTTCGAACTTTATTCCGACTAAGGTAAAGTTCCTAAACACAAAACTGACAACTTAGTACCGAACTAAGTTTTCAGTTTTGTATAAAGAACGGTATTTCAATCACTGTTACGTTCTTATTACAAAAAACTGGCTGCATGGTTTAAGCCATGTCAAAATATAAATCTTGTTTTGTAATAAGGCGGTAAAAATCCTGGGATTTCGGGAATCATCGTCTATCTTCGGAAATACGAAAGTGCGATGAAGCTGCTACAACTATGGAAGTACCTACTTGCCTATTTTTAACCGACTTCCAAAAAGGAGGAGGTTATACGTTCGGCTGTTTTTTTTTTTTTTTTTAATGTATGTTCACCGATTTCTCCGTCAATTGTGGACGGATTTTGAAAATTATTTTTTTGTATGAAAGGGTATGCTCCCGAGGTGGTCCCATTGCCACCAAATTAGAATCTGATGAGGGGATCCCATGGAAATCGAGAGAAATCCTCAAACTTTATAGGCATACCTATAGTGATTTGAGTATTTTTTATAGTAACTCGTGCATTTGCACTCGAAAAGCACCATTCGGTGAAGTGGAACTGATGATGAAGACCACAGATGGCTACCGGAACTTCTTAATAATAAGTATTTCACCGTTGCGATTCGATTAGGCACTGTAATATGGTTGCTAAGCAATTTATGCTCGTCAAAATGCATATGGTGAAGTCACCATCAGTTCTCCTGGTTCTTACCAGGAGAAATCCTCAACATTTTACGCCCCTGCATCGGGAAAAGCAATATTTTGTAAAAGGTGATGAGCATTTGACATTAGGCTATTGTAAATTAGATAAATTTCAAACAGACCCACTAAAAAGTGAAAAATAAAAAACTTTTTACAAAAAAAAAAAAAACAACCGACTTCCAAAAAAAAACACTACAAAGTGAAAAATAACTTTAATTTCGGAAGTCGGTGGCAAAAACCTATAATACAGATCCAAAGACACCGACTTCCGGAAATCTGAAGGACTATACGGCGGATGCATTAACACCTCCCAGCCAAACTCTCTTAATTTTTGCTGAGTGGCTGTTGAGTATGTGTGAGGTCTAGCGTTATCATGATGAAAAACCACACCCCTTCTGTTGATTAATTCCGGCCGCTTTCTCTCAACTTCTTGCTTTAATCTCATCAGTTGTTCGCAGTAGAGTTCAGAATCGATGGTCCTGCCTGGTGGTAACAGCTCATAATGAATAATGCCCTTCCAATCCCACCACACACACAGCATCACCTTGTTGCGAGTTAACCCGGGTTTCGCCACAGTCTGTGAAGCCTGACCGGCCTTTGACCACGACCTTTTTCGCACGTTCTTGTCGTACGTGATCCACCTTTCATCACCAGTTATCAGCTTCTTCAAAAATGGTTCGGTTTCATTACGTCGTAATAAAGAATCACAAATGAGTACACGGTTCATTAGGTTTCTTTCAGTGAGGTACCCAAATATCGAGCTTTTTTGTCTACCCAGTTTTTTAAATGTGCCGAAACTGTTTTGTGGTCAATTCCCAGTTCTTCAGCTACGTCGTAACTACTGATATCTTGCTCCACTTTTTCAAAAATGGCATCCATTTTATCCGTAATAGGGCGACCAGAGCGACGTGCATCTTTGACATCAAAATTTCCGGATTGAAAACGCATAAACCAAATTTGTGGTACTCTCACAGACACTGCACTAGGTCCATAAAAATCGCAAATTTTTTTCGCGGCTTGCTTTGCATTTTACCTTTTTTGTCAGTAATATATAATAATAATATGTCAATGTTTTTGTAGTTAAATTTTAAAATGTATCGAATTTCTTCATTCGATTCACTCATCTTGACAGTACGAAAAACAAATGAAAATCACACATTTTCCTAATTTGAATTTGGAATTATGTTCTTTAAATTTTAAACTTTCATTGATACCAAAACCACCCAGATACAAATAGTATAGCCAAAGAGATTTTATTACAAGTTTATACATACTACATGGACCTATAAAAAAACTACTATAAAGCGAAAAGACTTTTTCCCCAACCTAATATGTTCACCAATCTCTCCGTCCATTATTGTGGACCGATTTAATTTTTTTTTTTTTAAATTATCATTTTTTTTTTTTTAATTATTGCTATACCAAATACTTATACCAAAAAAAAAACACCACCAAGTGAAATATAATTTAAATTTCGGAAGTCTGTGGCAAAAATTTTAAATACAGAAACAAAGACAGACTTCCGAAATTAAAATTATTTTTCACTTTGTAGTGTTTTTTTTTTGGAAGTCCGTTGTTTTTTTTTTGTAAAAAGGTTTCACTTTTAGTTCAGGTACCTACCCCACTCAAATTCGAATACCACTACTTACCGGTTATGATAATTGCAGTGACAGGAAGTTATTATAGGTAGACTACGTATTATTGAAGCTAACTCAAAAACTACGCAAGCAAAGTTAACATTTATATGGGACTACAGCGCAAGCTTCCTCTACCAAATGAAATAACTTTCAAAATCGGTCCACAATAAACGGAGAGAAATCAGTGAACAATAAAAAAAAAAAAAAAAATAAGTGATAAAAAAAACCCGGCCAATATACAATAAACTAAGTATTTAAAATATACTTAAAATGTAGAATATTAAGCCGCCCGAATGGCAGAATTATTCATAAGCAGTAGGTGAGTGACCTGACCCGTAGCAGCGGTAGCAGTGGTGTCAGTGGCGTGCCGCCGCCGCCCGCATCCCTTTTGTGCTACGCATTTGAATTTGGCCGGTTGGTTGTAATTATTGTAATAGGACAAATGAGTTGTAAAAAACCAGCCAAGTGCGAGTCGAACTCGTGCACGAAGGGTTCTGTACCATTATCTATAAAAATGGCAAAAAAATCACGTTTGTTGTATGGGGGCCCCCCTTAAATATTGGTTTTATTTTAATTTAATTATTTATTTTTAGAGAATATATAACTAAATATTCTGTGAATTTTTCAAGCGTCTACCTGTTGCCGTTATCAATATCGAGCAAAAACGAGCAAAACAATCACGTTTGTTGCATGGGAGCCCCC
The DNA here is from genome assembly GCA_963921375.1 of Tiliacea citrago. NCBI lineage: Eukaryota > Metazoa > Arthropoda > Insecta > Lepidoptera > Noctuidae > Tiliacea > Tiliacea citrago. The sequence continues at coordinate 3,896,649 of OY992802.1, forward strand.
TAAAATATTTATTTTATTCTGTTTTTTTTTGTATTTGTTGTTATAGCGGCAACAGAAATACATCATCTGTGAAAATTTCAACTGTCTAACTATCACGGTTCATGAGATACAGCCTGGGTGACAGATGGACAGACAGACAGACGGCAGAGCCTTAGTATTAGGGTTCCCGTTTTACCCTTTGGGTACGGAACCCTAATAAAAAAAGCTGACTGGTACATGGTGGCTTCTCATTCCTTTGTTGGCAGATAGGAAACGCCGACCTCATCTAGTTTTTAAAATATGATTGACGTATAAAGTGTTTGTACAAACCTACTTACAGAAATAAAAATCATTTACAGTAGTTATCTACTCAACGAGCTCTAAGCAACGATACCCTACCTCCACTCGATGGTGTAGGTATTTTTTTTAATCGCGCCACCTTTATTTTTATAGGAGCCAGCCTTAAATACATTTAAAAATATTTTTTGAGTTTGTATGGCTTGGGGTCAACAAGATGCTTATTAAATACTCCGAAATTTGAAGACTGTAGCTCCAACCGTTTGGCTTTAAAACCCGTGTGACAGACGACGGACAGACAGACACGAGTGACAGCAATAGGGCTCCATTTGGACCCTTCGGTTACAGATCCCTAAAAATACATAGCGTCAGTGAAGTTCTAACAGTGCGTAAGTCATTTTATGAGTGTTTCGAGATTTGAATGTCATTGGATAAAGCTTGGGCACTGGGCCCGCGAGGTGGATCACGGCCCACTCCCTCTCACTGCGAGGAGGCCTGTGTCCCAGCAGTGGGAACATTCTAGGCTGATTATGATGGATAAAGCTTAATGGCGCGCATTGTATCGACCAATCAAAACACGATAACCTGAACAATACGAACGCGTTATTTGAAAAATAGTTACACTGCGTAACTCAGTTGTTGGCGCCAACACTGTGTATGTCAGGGCACCAACACTGCGTATGTCAGCCATTCACGTACAAATTAATCGTGCATCAAGTGCTCTGGGCCTCAAGTCTGCTATTACAATAGTGTCAGAATGCTCGATCATTGATTTCATAATTGTTGATTTTGACTAGTTTGGTAATCTACTATTATAATGGCGTCATTATGACTTTCCAATGGTCGGCCACTGACACTACTTTGAAAGAAATTGCATGTATTGGTAATCTCGTACATAATGACAAATGAATGACATTTCTACTAATGGGTTTTATAATAATGGCAATACGACAATGCCATTGTAATAACACAATTATATTACGAGAACATTGACCGACCAATGATTGACCATTATGAATTTACCAGATTACAAACTTTTAGCAAAATGACAATGGCATGACAATGGGATCGTGTTGGAATGACTGAATTTATAAAAATAGCAGACTTGGGCCCCTGATGTTATGATTAAGAAGTTATTTGATAATTTCCCACCCAAAAAAAAAGGTTAATTTCGAGGCAAAGAAACTTTAATAACGCTATGTCAATAAAGAAAATGTCTAAATACGTCTACCTCGGTTGCTGCCGCTCTTAGATGCCACTAACACTACTGAGCACTACGTGGCATGGACAACGCCCCACCTGCCGACACCACGCCGCTCACCGCGCCGTAGGTATCCCGCTAAGCTAAAAGTCGTGGACAGTATTTTACAATTTTTGTAAAATATAAGTTGCTTTAATTATCTGACCGACCAAAACCTTTAAACAAGTGCTTGTGGGTTTTTGAGTTTAAAGCTCACTTGCACCTCAAATTACTCAATACGTTTAGCGCTAAACATATTAAAATTTTGTCTCTGTCATCTTCAAACAATTGACCGAAACCGAACGAAGTTTTAAATTCGTTTAGCGCTAAATATGTTTAGTGATTCTGGTGCAAGTAGGCCTTAAGGCGCTGACAAGAGGCAAATAATCTAAGAAGGCTTGTCTTAAATAAATAAATAGCCGAATCTATATAGTTTGTGGTAGCGGAATAAATATACTTATGTTATTCTTGAACATATTTCTCAGAACTTGGTTGTTACCAAAACACGCTTAGAAAAAAAAATCTCGATACAAATTAACGGTAAACTAACCTTTTACTTGTGAGTTCCAATACAAAATATCTGTATTCAATATTAACGTACGGTTGGTATTTAATTAATAACAAGAACGTCTTATTTGAATGCAGAACTTTGTTGTTTTTTATTTCCAATTACCTACTCAACTAATTTTTGAGTAAATAGATAATTCCTTCATATTTTGCAATAAATTACAAGCATCTTTTGTGTGCAGTCTGACGGTGACCGCGATTTATCTTTTGTCAGCCTCTTGATGTTGAAAATAAAAAAGTCCAAAAATACTTTTTAACATTTTAATCACACCGATCACAATACACATAAAATGACTAGTTATAGAGATATACAACAATAAAATAGTTGAAAATTGCTCATCTAAAGAGTATTATACGAGTAGATAGACACAGACGTTAATGATATTCGTTATCGAGTGACGTAGTGATAATTATACGTTTGTAATCATTAGATACAAAAATAGTGAAATGTTTACAATGTTGTATCGAACAATACAAGCTTTTGATAGTTTAATAAAGAGTTTAATATTATTTAATGTTATAATCAACTTTATCTAAAAAATACCAGTCTACTTTGTCTTGTACATCATAAAATTCAGATTATAAACTTCAAAACGAGTTTATATTGACATATAAGTACTATAAAAACACAATACCGAAATTTAAAAATAGAATCATAATAAATAACACTTTTTCTCTAACAAAATAATGTTTTAAAAATCATTTTTTTTACCAATACGTAAAGGGCAAATCCAAGAAGTTAACCAGTTGAAGCCACATACCGCACCAGTGCGGTGTTTTTTATACTTTTGCAGATTCTTGGAGCTAAACTGGCCACCACCACAGATTTAGAGTAGGCTAGTACCACAATCCGTCGCCAAGCGTGCCCCGAGATTTGTGCTGTGCACAAACCTCGGGCATTATTGCAACTTCCTATTGCATGTCAAATGAAAAAATGTCAACGCACGTCCACTCCTGACGAAGTCTATTAGCTCACAGACGCGCTTAGCGATTGAAATGATCCTGTTTACGTTGAGCACTCAGCACATCACTAAATGGCTGGGGTGACGTCATCGTAGGTATAGAAAAGACGACACGCTCGGTTTTCATACTATCTAATGAACATGCGGGACCTAGCCTACTCTAAATCTGTGATCACCACGGAGTTTTCATCAATTATTTTTTTCTAACGGAACGCTATGCGGGACGCACCATTTTTATAGCATTACTAATATATTAGCAATTTTTCAAGACAGATCACCATCATCACTCGAAAACGAAATATAAGTAATAAGTTTATACAATAGAACGACTAAAATTGACTAAACTAAGTATACACGACACAGCAGTGTCATAGTGAAATAACGCCAAGAGAGATGTGATCTATGTCCTATAAATATACAAACAATATATTATACAAAAACAATTTGGTATTTTGGCAAAATACGCTCCTACGCATAAATTCATGTGTTAATGTTCTTTGTTGTAGACCTCAAAGTTGATTAAATATTGGATGGTATTATTTTTAATTCGGATTTTACATACTTTATGGCCCGCATGTGTGAAATTTTTAAAACCGATAATTCACTATAAACACGTTTAGCGCTAAACTAATTTGTAATATCGTTCTGTTTCTGTCAATCGTTTGAAAATGACACAGACAGAATTATGTTTCTCGTAGTTATGTCTAGCGTTAAACGCATTTAGTGATTTCTGGTGCAAATGGGCCTTAGTTAGTAAGTTTTTATAATTAGTAGTTAATATAGTTAGTTCCTAAAAAAATAAAAGGCTTTTTAAATCCTTGTTTATAATTGTTATTATCTCCACTTAGAATATCAACCTACGTTGATTTAATTTGAGAATTGAATACTCCATTTGAAATAAGATTAGAAATTTAAATAAAACTGTTTTACAGTCCGTCAACCGATTTTGAGTTCTATTGCGTTGGTGGCATGACAAATGGCAGCTGTAATAAACAGTTCGTATTGTAACCACGTTTTTGCTTTTAATGCCATCCTTATGCCTATGAAATAGAAGTCAAAATCGGTTGAACGGGCTGTAAAAAAGGTTTGTTTAAATTTCCAATCTTATTTCAAATTGAAAAAGTCATGAACAGGTTTCAAGTTGTTTTAACAAAAACTTATTTGCTTTCATTTAATTCAATGGTTTCTTTCACAAGTTGCTTTATGCGAAAAATAAACCTTCGATTAATATAAATTAAAATTAATTTATACATTATACTGGGTAATTTTGCTGCACCAGTTTATATAGGCTAGACGTCACAAAAAGACGCACGCGTCTGAAATTAATCATTGAAAGGCAAGTTTTCCTCAATATACTGTTGTAATTGAGGAAAACTTGCCTTTCAATGATTAGAATGAGGTCATTGAACACAGGAAAGTTATTCATAGTCATACAGATGGACGAATATTAGATATATTATTTGAGTTTTTACCTTGAGGTCTACAACGCGATTTAGCATTTCTCTACCTAAGAATTTGATACAACATTGATATATTAAAATCTCTCAACTTTGGTGTTCTTTATTTTGTATTTTAGTTATTTAGACAACTAGATTTTTTCAAATTTTACGTCTAAATACAATATCAAATTGAGAATGGCTTGAGAAAAAAACGTATCAATTAATGGATCCAATTGTCAAAGAATGTGGTGATAATGTATTTTAATTCATAATTAGGGCAAGACGCGCTGTCTCAACTGTCTTTTATTATGCCTACAACAACGGGAGGCTTTTGAACTAACGTCTACATTTTGGCAAGTATCTTCTAATATGCTTATTTAAGCTAAATACTCTTTATTTGGCTAGTTCAGCGTAAAAAATAACTTTATGTTCGCGAGAGTAACCCTCAGATTCTAAAAGGCTAAAGTCCCATTTACACGATGACAGTTTATTGCCTGTGACAAGCAATCAAATTGAAGAAATCAAATTGAAGCGATCAAATTGAAAGATGGTGAATCTTTCATTGTTGCTTCAACTTACAAAATTGCACCGTGTAAATCAGGCTCAATCAACACAAAAATATATTATACTGTTAATTGATTAGGTGTTACTCTTATATTTTACATATTTCTTTAATATGTATATTTCATATTTAGTTAATGAATAACATTTTGATAGAGTAGTGTTCACTGCTTATCTAATAACGATAACATTTTATAAATAATCGTCTATCGCTACACTAATTTTATTTTTTTGCTTACGCACGAGACACGTAATTTCAGTATACTTTAGTTATTTTTTGGACTAGTGTATTTGAATTTCTACTTGTGTATAATGTAGTATTTATCTAAATCTTAAACTGACTAGAAGCTTATTTAATATTTAAATAAAATTAATATACAATTACTTATATCTAATTATTAGAATTGTATATACTGTAGTAACGTTTTAAAATTTATAAAATATACATAAATAAAATAATTAATGCTAAGGCAGGTACCGTTGAAACTCACGATAGTGACAATGATATGGCATAAAAAATACTTAAAACTATACATTTTCGAACATTTCAGATCTAGTAGTGATGTGTAGCAAGAATTTTAAGTATATAAATACTAGATCAATATTTAGTGATCGAAGTATACGTTAATCCGCTCCTATAATAGTAATGTTTAACACTAAGATACCCACCAGATATGCCTAGAAACTACTGAGTTTGTCTAGATATTATGCCCTACACGGCTTAGACAACATAGAGATCCATTTTACCTACACTGGCTCAGTGGCCCAAAGTTAGTCAAGATTAACATACCCCTTTGTCTTTACTTTAATAAAGAAGCGTTTCATATGAATGTGAACTTTTTTTTAATGCGTATAATGTTCATATTTGTATAAGCATATGTGAGCAAGCTTTTTATATGAATATGAATTTTATACAAATTAAGTTCACGTTGGCATGCGACGATTACTTTGCTTACCAAAGTGTGATTTACGACTTCCAAGAGCTTTTGAGTTTAAAAGAGATTCAAGCCCACATTTGGCAAGAAATTACCACAAAGATGGTGCAAAATAGAGAGAAATCTCTACTCTACTCTTACTTAGGCAACCATAAAATTCTTGCCACAAACCAAACTAGAACAACAATAAATATTGAATTACTATACTAGAAGACTTATAAAAGCTTAATATAAAAAAATAAATGTGTTCATAACTATTTATAAGTAATTATTTCGATATATAACAATAACATCTACTGAACCACTATCAGTAGCAATGGGTTTCATTTTGACAGTTCAACAACATTCATTGCGTTATTTACGTTGTTGAGCAGACAAGTTTTTCAAACATATGAAGAAATGGATTAGTAATATACTTCAAAATCATTCAGATTGTGTTTGACAGTGTGTTACGCAATTATGGTGCCGATTGAGATGTTTGTGGTGAAGACAGCTCAGATATTGTTAATAAAGTATCGTATACGTAATGAGCGGCACAATGTTTATGTTAATTTGAAATTAAATATTTACCGCCAGTTGCACGTAAGTCCATCAAAGCTAATTCCCCATTAAAAGTAATGCTGTCACTTTCTGATACGTTCCGTTAGATAGAGAAAGCTTTACTTTTGATGGAGAATTAAATTTAATGGACTTACGTTCAACTGGCGGTTAGCCAGATACATTTTGAGTGCAAAAATTCGGAATGAATAATTAAATATAATTTTGGTTTTAACAATAACAGTCAAACGTAATTTTGAAAGTCTTCACTACTTAGTTTCCTTCGCAAAGGGTCAATGCCTATAGAAAAGCACGTCGGTGGTAGCATTTGACCTAGGAAAAGCACCCTTACTGCTACCATGAAAAGGTTCTGTTGCCTGTACAAACGTTAAACTACTTAGTTTAATTTTAGAAAGGTCTCAATGGTATAGTATCTATAATCAGATCTGTTAGATTCCTATAAGAATACATTTATTACAGGCAAATGTCCTTTCTTTGGTATTGTTCGTCAAATCGTTGAGCTCCTTAAGTTCTGAGTTGAGCTGCACGATTACTGACAAATGCGTGCACTGACTGGTACACACTGGCCACTTAAATCTGTGTGAATATTTCCTCAAAAAACTATTTCAGACACCAATTTACATGTTCTTCACATGATCTGACCAAGATTATGTCTAGATTTTAAAAGAGACTGTGACCTCTTGAGTTTGTTTCGGCCTTTCTTCTCAGAGTAGTCAGATAGGAAACGCCGACCTCATCTAGTTTGTAAAATATGATTGATGTGCAAAAGTGTTTGTACAAAGGTACTTACAGAAATAAAATCATTTATAATCTATATTATTTTGATGGCGGGCGAATGATACGTATCTGATTATCACAATAGTGATGAGCATTGTATTATTATTTGTGGAGGGTTTATTATTAAGTATTTATTATTTACCTGCTATACTTATTTATTGGCGATAGTAAATAGACACCGAACACGATCTATTTCTACTTTCATTTAAATCTTTTTTTAATATGAGATGTTGGGAGTCTGTTAAAGTAAGATGTATGATTTGTCTTCAGATATGTCATGTATGTGTATTTATCTAAAACACGGACCTAAGGTTTCTTTGGAAATTGTATATTTTGTTTTTAACTTATATGGTAACAGATTATTATTACATTTATACCTAATGAAGATACAAAACTCCCAAAGTACTGAATGCATACTTTAATTTATAATTATTATTATTATTTAAATACATGCAAAATATCGAAAATTGCAAATAAAGTACCCTGTGGTAAATCCCTGACTATATCCTAGACATTAAATAAATTCAGTTATTTAATCATATAAAATAGTAATGAGATAGAGCGAAACAGCAATTATTAAACATAATTAACTAAGACTAGATGAGTATTTAAATTGTTTTGTAATATTAATAAATCGATATGATTACTAATACAGTAAAAATTACTTGAATTATAATCATTATTGTAAGTAACAATACATAAATATCATCTAATAGTATTTGTAAAAATAATTACTAATAAGAAACATAATTAATATTTGGAATGTCATAACTAGATTGTCAAAGAGAGATTATACAGGTTTATTTCAAATCGTTTAAAAATATTATTTTATATATGAAGTACCGTATATAATATATTTTTATTTCAACACATTTTTAAATATATTAAACCGTTATAGTTTGAGAAACAACATAATATTATTATAATTAAAATAGATATAATAAAAACTTTATAATTTGAAATATACTTAAATACTATTTGTTTTTAAGTAATTGGCGATTACTTACTTTATGATGTAGGGAGTAGTTTCTATATATTTTTCATATTTCTTAGTAACAATAACAGTTACTGTTGAATATGAAAATAGTTTTATCATGATGTTAGTAACATGAGGGCAATGCGGGTATCCAATTTAAACATTCTACAGGTTATTTTATGTCCTATTGAAACTTTATAACAAGCTAAACGCCAAGACTTGTTTCAACCGTGTTCATAAAACGTGAGAAAAGTACGGGATTATTCCCGCTTGCACTACAAATCACTAATTGCGTTTACCGCTAAACGTATGTAATAATATTTTATCTTTATTTCAGACACACTGTCCATAAAACTGTTGCAAAGAAGGCGTTAATAGGCTTGTAAGTAGTACACACATAAATTAAATAATGAGGTGTTAATAATTCAATAATTATTTAACGACTATTTCCTATTTCTGTGCAGGTGTACACAGTAAACCATGGACTATCAATTTTGCACGCTAACGTTCTGAGGACAGTGTTGGTGCTACCACGGACTTGGCTCATCATTGATGCAGTTCTTTTCCTTAAGACGGCGAAGAACTAAAGGACGAAACACTGCATTACCGGGGTACAACATCATTCTGTCACTGTCATCTTCAAACGATTGACAGAAACAGAACGATGTTTTAACTTCGTTTAGCGTTAAACGCATTTAATTATATTTGTGGTGCAAGCAGGCGAGTTTCTCTTACACCTTAGGAGAAACTCGCCTCGTGTTGTCTTGCTTCCGCGTTTTATAACCGTTATTCCCACGTACTTTGACGCACACTATGAGACACTTGTCTATGCTATATAAAAAAAAAACAACATTGAACAATAGAAGGTTCCTCAATTACTAAAATCCAGTAAATATTGAATTTATATAATATGACGGTATATTCTTAGATGTCCGTCTCTTTAAATATACTGCTAGGACTTTCTAGATTAAAATGTATGTACCGTGAGTTGGGCGAGTCTGCAAGCGTTTCTGTGACAGTCTCGGGATCCTCCGGCTTGATGTGCTTCGGAGATGATTCAGAATGAAACTCCTGACGGAAATTGCCTGTAAAGTTACAAAAAAAAACTAAACTTTATTTTTTATTCTGAATTCTAAATAGGACTTTTTATGAATTTTGAACGAAATTTAGTTTTAGTCTTTATAAGGTAGGATTTATCTAGGATAAAAATATTGAACTTTAATGATATGAAAATGAAGTGGACCTCGAAAATATAGGCAAAAGATTTTCTAATTAGGTAACAAATACTAAGCAAATCTAATTCAAATTACTGCTCTATCTAATGGCAAAAAAACACAGTAGCTAACATACAAAAAAAGATAAAAACAATACTTACAAGCAAAGCGAACAACGAGAACAACTAACTGAAAATAACACATTACAACAAAATGTACATATGCTCATTTTACAGAATAGAATTGCCGTGTCAATAAAGGAAAAATTAACGAGTTATAAAAAAATCAGAGTATCAAAAATATTTTGTTCTTCAAGAAGTTTAATTATTTTAATCACCTTTGGTTAAAAGATTAAAGTCATTCTAAAAACCATGCGTCTCAAAAAGTAAAAAAAAAATGGATTAAACAAAATAAAACATTAACGAATCAGTGCAAAGAAAGTTTATTTATCACCACGTCGGGGCGTGGCTTACATAAACACGCCACTTACTCGTGCGTATTGACTTGAGTCGACAGTGAAAAGACCTTGCAACTTTGCTTGGATATTATGACCAACCCATGTCACATTTATTTATAAGATTTAACATAAATAACGCACAGCCTCTTAAGGGGCCATGGTACACAACCTGCTCGCGAAAAAAACCAGCTGCTCCCTACATTTTGACGAGGTAGGAGACCATAAATGTAGGGAACAGCTGTTTTTTTTTCGCGTTTTAAGGTTTGATCCCATACTAAAAGTTGTTCATAATGATGAGTACAATGGCGCCTTAAGAGGTTGTGCGTTATTTATGTTAAATCTTGTATAACTAACAATCCCCTTTGTCCCCTTGATTCCTACCTACGTATTCTTAAACGAAAAGCTTTAAATATCGAAAACATTTTGAAGTTGGGTCGAGACAGTTTTACCCATATCATATTTTTCAGTAGTCAGTTAATTTCATCCGAAGAAAAAATTATGACAGTTTGACATATTTTCAAACTGTCATAATTTACTCTTACAAAACCGCAATATTTATTCCTCGGATAAAAATTATCTGATTATTGAAAAATTTGCTCTTAGTCAAACTTTTCATAACTAAAGTAAAATGGCTGTTTATTTTCTATTTATTTAAAAATCATATTTTATTTAAGTAAGTAAATCAATATTTTTAATAATTAAGTAATGCCTTATGGGCTCAAGTGGGACACAACGGGCTCATAATAATAATTAGTATTATATGTCACAAGGTCTTACCACTGCAAAAATAATTAAGTTATAAGTGTTACCAGTCTTAAATAAAAATAGTGACTTTAAACCAAAAAAATAATGGTAACTAATAGTGATAGTGTAGTGACTGTTAATTTAAATTTAATTTAAAATGTTAATAAATAATATTTATTATAATACTTTTTAAGTTAGTATAGAATTTTGTTGACATATTCTAGGTCAAATAGGTTATTTTGACGTCATCGCGTCTATATATATAGGGCTGGACAGGTTTTTAGCCCAGTTTCTAGAACAAAAATTATTGATGCGTCAAAATTAAACGCAAGTATTGGCAATGCGATTGGCTGTTGATAATTCATTCAACCAATCACAGCAGGTTACGCGCGCTTGACAGTTTGTTAGTTAATTTTTTTGTTGATTTTCAATTCAGAACCGGGCGTACGTCTGACTGAGATCTTTTGGGAGAAAGACCCCCGGATTAAGCTCGTTGCGAGGAACACAGGGTCGTATTAGTAAGAAAGTGTCATAAAACCTGTTGCCTTTCCCAGTGAAGTGCATTATACATTAGGATAAGTCATCCGATGATAGTTGATGCCTATTCAAACAAAATCTTCTAATAAATATTTTATGAACAATAAATATAATAGAATAGTTAACTATTTCTATTATAAAGGGTTGCATCTAACAGTACACTAACAGTTGTTAAATCTTAAACTTCAAAAATTTTATAATTTTTGTTTTGTTCCGAATTGATCCAAGACTGCTAGGCTATGTCAACAAAATTGTTTTTAGAAGAAATACATACTTTTATTTATGTATTTTTACCGCTTGAGCATACAGACTAGATTTTAAATAAACCATTTGGTATAATTTTTATGTTAAACTAGCTTTTGCCCGCGGCTTCAGCCGTGTGGAGGTCAGTAATTATCTCACGGTAACGTACAGTCGGTGACCAGCATTACCTGATCCCTCTTCCATTATTTTTCTTAAAAAAAAAAAGAAAAAAAAAGGTTTTATTATCTTAAATCTATACAATTAAGTTGCCGGGGCTTGCCAGAAAGTAATCCGAAGATACTTGTGATGGGATAAACCTCGCTCTTCCTTGATTACTTAACAATTGTTTCGTTGTGCTAATTAGGTATAAGTTACACATTTTTATAAAACAATAAAAAGAAAAATTAATAAAAGAAAGAAAAATGAAAATCGTATTTGAGGCAGTGTGTGAAAACTAGATTGTGTTTTGTATAAAAGTGTGTTTATGAGTGTGTGAGTGTATAATTTGTGTGTATGTGTGTGTGTATGAGTGGGTGTGTGTGTGAGTGGGCGTGTGTATGTGTGAATGAGTGTGCTGGTGTGTGTGTATGAATGGGGGTGTGTTGGAGTGTGTGTGTCCCTTCTTTGTACGAAGGGTTAGGTTATGTTGGTCACCGACTGTACTACCGGGATAAAAAGTATCCTATGTCCTAATCCAGGTAATGGTCTACCCATGTGCCAAATTTCATCCAAATCCGTTCAGCCGTTTTAGCGTGAAAGCGTAACAAACAAATAAACAAAATCACTTTCGCATTTATAATATTAGTTAACATTAGCTGAGTAATTAATAAGTAAATCAAATTAAATTATAGTTCTAGGCTATTTTATTGCATTGAGTTCTATACCCCGCTATCAAAATAAAAAATAAGTAATAAATTATTATTTATAATGGAATTTAGGAATAATAAGTATTAGGAATCACTGAATATAAATAAATATGCCTTGTCTTATAAAAAGTCTACATCACTCTATAGATTCGAATATCGAACATTTTTAGAGAGGTGACTTGGGGCTTAAGTCCGCGATAAAAATATCGATTGTAATAATATCGACTAGTAGTAAGCACATAATTTATCCTTAAGATATTTTATAAAGTTGATATGTTATAATAAAAAAATGCATGCGGTATTAAATTATTTTACCATGCGCGTCCACGGTATGTTGTTACCATTTTTGGTCAAATACAACCTTTATTCAAGGTTAAATAATTATTCAATAATTATAACAAAAATAAGTCAAAACAGTGCACACAAAGAAAATAAAAACAGCACAAACAATGCATTGTCAGACGATTATTATCTTCGAATTTTTATATCTTAATCAATAAATAAGAAATTATTAAAATTAAAAAGTTATTTTTACAGTAATTTTCAAGTAAAATAAAAAATAATCTTAGATAATAATCGTCAAAAAATCGACGAAACAAAAAAATCTAATCACATGACTATAACTACAAGCTGTACTTGAATTCAGAATCTTAGATCATTTACATTCCATTGCCCCTCAACTATCTACTTTAGAATTATGTAATCAAAGTTGATTTTTAAGTAATCATTTGTAATAAAAGTACTTAATCGGGTGAAATGGAATTTGATCTTTGCGGCTGAGATCTTTAAATCATGCTTAGCTAAGCACAGTAAGCGTTTCACACGAATATTGACCTTATCTTTCTAGAATTAATGTTCATATTCCGTAGAATGTGATCAAGCGTTTATACGAATATGAACATTCATTTTATACAAATAAGGTTCAAATTCGTATGAAACGCTTACAGTACTTAGCTTGAGTAACGTCGAAGTTCGCTTTAAGCCTTAAGATCTTAGCCTAAATTTGTTGTTCAAAAATTTCATAATTATCTTAGAGTATGAAGCCAAGGTTAAGTACAACACTTAGTAAAGCCACTACAGTCACACTTCACTTTCCGCGCGCGCCTCCTACAGAACCCGTAACATTTCAACGCTAAACAACATAACCCTCCTTTCTTACTAGCTTCCGATTTACAAGACTCCCTGCTATTTAGTCTCTGCAACTCTGGTATTACTTTAATCTTCTCATCTTTAACATTTAGCAACTTATCTAATCGACTTTTTAACTGTGTGGGTGACACACTCATATCTCGATTTAAAATAGTCGATTTAGTAATCGATATTTCAGTCACTTCAACCGAGACGTCAGAACCGGATGACGCTTCAACATTAGGACTATGAGAATCTATACTTTCTGGTGTGTAGGGATCGACGCATTTTCTTACACAAAGTAAAGTATTGTCAACATCATTTACATAAACCCCATCATAGCTACAGTAATCTGCGCTTGTTATCTCTACGTGAGGAATCCTCAACATAGTTTCATTAAGGGATCCAGTTCTAGTTCTTCTAAATTCGTCGGTGAATTTGTCAGGATGGCTGATGGAAATATCAGGTACTTTTATATTTTTGCTAGCGTATAGGTCTGGGTCTGTGGGGAGGCGCGGCAGGCGGCGGGGCAGGCGGGGCAGGGGGGGCAGGGGGGGCAGGGGGGGCAGGGGCAGCAGCGATAACGTGGAGGGCAGGCGGCGCGGGCTGCAGCAGGCCACGGTACCTCGCTCGCTCTGTAGCTGCACGCGCAGGTAGATCGGCTGCGGACAACATGTTAAGAACAACAATAGTTTATTTGTGAAACATAAGTAATTCTTATTACACACAAAGATCTTAAAAATTAGGGAATGCGCTATGTATTGCCAATATTGACATACAAATAATTAATATGATTAAAACAATTAAATGAGTAAGTACTATTATGCCAATTTATTATTTTATATAGAAATTAGAATTATTAATGTCATTTTGATAATTTTTTGGATTCAACTTTCAATAATAGCCGTTCTATCTCTGTCTATTTCTGCAAAGAGTACCATTTATTGTCCTGTGTGAATTTTGGGAGGTCAACAACAACACACAACAACACGTACAACGTGTTCCTTTTGATACCTTTTGGCATTAATGGGACCATGTCAAAGAATCAACTGACATATGAATTAATTTTCAATAAAAAAAAATCGTTTTCGTTTTTCATACAAAATAATTCAACAGTCACAATTATTTATGTAAAACAAGAAATAAGACAACGTCGCAATTTTCTTAGCAAAAAAAATCTTTTAAAAATGATTTACTCGTACTTATCAATGAAACTTGGATACACACATTGAAACTCTAGCGTTAGTATGTCTGATGTTCCAAGCGACACACACATAGAACTCGCTGTATTCTACTTGACGTCCACCCGTGCCCGTGACGTAACTCTTATCGTACTTACCCAAATGTAAGAGTGAAAAAGTCCGAGTCGTAATATAAAATAAAAGTCACGATGACGTTGTTATCATGGTGAAACGCAACATTGCTGTCTTTGCTACAGTTAACTTTTACGATTACCGTACTCGGTCATTTTGGTGCAGTAGTAGTTATCAAAATTGTCTGAATAACTCAGTAAGACCTTACCTACTAAATCGTAAATTAGATGTAATCCTGCATCGCGCAAGCAGAGTTTACCGCGCAACTAGAATATATACAACGACCCGACATCAACCATCGGGCAGTTGCCCACCAGACACAACACCTGTCTGGTCGGAGGATCCTCCCTTTTCTATGGTGGATGAGTGAACGTAACACCCTGTTCCTCATACCACCAAATGTCATTATAATTCCGCTTCTAAAGTAGTTAATCTAAAGTAGTTCGTGTAAATTACGTTACACGAACTACTTTAGATTTCATCGATGACGACGAGGTGGCTTTCCCTTCACTAGTGGATGGACCCACACACGTAACTGTTTTTATAGCACTGTGTCACCTAACGACTAAAGTATCGTTTCTTTTGAGTATCGTAATGTATGAAAACCTTACATTGCGTTGACTATACTTGTCAAAAAATAATAGACCCGTTTTGACATTTAACTTGAATCGATTTATCGTGAGTATCGAGTACCGAGTCGTGTGGTTACTTCACTAGTTACGTCGCGATGGTCAATGGTAACCATTTTTTGACAACTTTCTTGTCGCGTGACGTGATTGGTAGCACTGAATTTTGCAGTCTTAGTTTCAATACTAATAGAGTTCGAAATGGCGACTGACAGAACAGTACTACCAATCACATGACTGCAAATCTCAATGATATTGCGCGTCACGCGTCAACTTATACCGAACACAGTGTACTTTTGGAACTGTCACTAAATACACTATAATATTAAGCTTGAGTTAAGTTAGTTTTGTCTGGCTGTGCGACTGCCGTTAAGACGAGGCTCCCTATTTTCAGGTTAATTTACATCAATATTCTACAACAGTCACACATACAAGCAAAATGAAAGTTTAGTATATTATGATTTATTGGATCTTTTTCTTTCCTGGTTGAAGACAGTTACGTAATTGTAATATTTTCTCTCTATAATTTTTTTTATTCGAAAATCATGTCTTTTTTAAGGATAATTCTAAAAAACAAACAAGATTGTTTAGCTTTTATGTTTAAAATAAACATTCACAGCAAGAAAATATAGTTTATTATCCCGACGCAAGATATTTTTTCTCTAGATCAATTATTACTTTAGTTATAAACGAAATAAGAATTGAGACTTACGCTATTTAGTTTCGGGCTCGAACACGATCAAAGAGCGCACGCGATATTCAACTTTATTACTGATGTACCAGCGTTTAGCAAATAACGGAGCGAGAGGCAGAGCTTGCGTTCGAAATTTGATTCAGACTGCCTGCTCTTAACGTTTTAATGGTCAATTTCATTTTAAAGTTTGAATAGTTCCAGACATAAAAGCATAAGGATTTTCGAGACCAATCATTATTTAATTAAAGTGTCTTCTGTGTGTGTATACCTTATGATCCCCCATACAAGTGGCGTCTCCTATGACTCCATAGGCCGGTCTCCGTCGTGAAGCGGGCTCCCGTCTCTCCCTCGGCGCGGGCTCGCCTTCGGACTGGTTGCGGACTAGCCGACGACGGGTTGAGCCTTCTGAGTCACACATCCTGGAAAGACATGTGTAGAAAATGAAAGAAATTTACTTTTGTTATGATAGTGGTAAATCATCATCTGCCTAACCGGTTCACAATTACGTTGGGGTCGGCTTCCAGTCTAACTGGATGCAGCTGAATACCAGTATTTTACATGGAGCGACTGTCTATCTGACC
The DNA here is from genome assembly GCA_963921375.1 of Tiliacea citrago. Lineage (NCBI taxonomy): Eukaryota > Metazoa > Arthropoda > Insecta > Lepidoptera > Noctuidae > Tiliacea > Tiliacea citrago. The sequence goes on from OY992802.1 coordinate 3,913,343, forward strand.
TCCACAAACCAGTTACTAGGTAACACGATAGATACCCTTTGGTAAGACTGTTTGTCAGACTTTCGGGCTTCTGACGACCCGCTTAACGTGCTTTCCAAGGTAAGGAGGGGTCTTGGTATGTAAAGATGGTCACCCATCAACGGACCAACCGCGGCAAGCGTAGCTTTACCTGATTGATCGACCCGTGCGGCTTTTATTAGTTACCCATAATACCCTCATAGTGGTGAATAAGGGTTGTATAAAAGACCCATCACATAGCCGTTATCGACGCACTTTGTATATCAATCTAAGTAATGTTGAACAAAAATTTGTTCCTGAGAAACGAGTTTTAATTTTGGTTTGAAAAATGTAATGTACGCAAACATTGTGCTTATGGGGACACGCAACGGTACAGGAGTTGCTTGCGAGTATTTAAAGAGTGGATCAAACACAGCTGTAGCCCGCGAAATTCAAATTTTAAGTAAGATTTCTCCCCCCAATGTCATAATTTCAGGATAAAGTCATTCAATGGAACAAATCTAACTTAGAGAGATGATTATTGATTCAAATGCTTTCTGTAAATACATAATTATCTGTTATAGTCGCGAATCAAAATTTGATCAAGAAACAACCTGTCAGAATCTGATTTCGTCTTGGCATGACAGATCACGGTTTCTTTCAACGAGAGCAGACTCTGAGCAGTAGGCACGTTATCAGCTGATTATTTGGCAGGTGACGACCCAGTAACATTGTAAAAACATCAACACTCGATTTCTGAAATGCCATCAAATCTCTGTTTTCGTACCACTTGGTCAAAAAAGTGACATTCTATGCCACAAAAAGCGAACATAACAATATTAATTTTTAATCTGTTAAAAACAGGGAAAGAAAATTGTACTGAATTTCATTCATCCTCTAGGGGGAGAACGTGATTTAAATTTGGAATACTTACCGAAATTTATATTGGAATACATCTGTGTTTACACCATTGAGTTTGTATATAAAGCATTATACATCTTTTTGAAAAAGGAATACGCATTAATTATGCGGTTATGATTATTAAATAAAATTACGAAAACCGACGAGAACGTATGAGCTAATATGCGAAAGGAAATTGCTAAATATTTAAAACTTAAAGATGTTGTGAACTCTACACCGGTCACTGCTTTAGAAGAACTTCGGCGACTTTCTTGGCGGATTCAGAGGCGGATATTACGTCAATAAAAAGACACGGTGGTTGGAGCTCTGATAGAGTAGCTGAGGGTTATATCGAAAGCTCAATGGCGAATAAAACCATATTAAGCAGTCAAATTAACAAAAATATAAAATTTAATCCATCGGAGCCAAAACCATCAACTTCTTCATTTCATTCTTCAATTCATCTTATCTTCGTCCCTAACTCACGATGCACCACCACCACTATCTCCGACGTATACTATCTACAATGAAACGCAAGTTCCTCAGACGCAAGAACAGAGAAATACTCAAATCAACTCATCAACAATAAATGTACCAAACAAAAATGTAACTCTCTCTATCAATAATTGGACCAATGTTTCGAATGTTAACTTTTACTTTTAATTGTCATTATTTTTAATAAATGCTTATTTCATATTATTATTGTGTTATTTTTTTCGCAAATAGTACGAAAAGTAGAGTATTTTCCTCGGTGATAAAGCTGTCTTAGTCTTGGGTGAACTTGAAGACACTGCTTTATCCACTTGGTTAATAATCTACTATTAGTTAATTTTTAGTAAAAACTTCAGCTCTTGAGATTTGTTGTTATTCAAATTACTTGGCATGAGATTCGAGAACATAATTATAAAACTTATCAGAGTAATTTTACTTTTTTTTTACTTTACTGCTTTCGGTGTACTTTTTACTGGGTTGTGGAGCTCAGATAGGCAGTTGCTCCATGTAAAATACTGGTATTCAGCTGCATCCGGTTAGACTGGACGCCAACCCCATAGTTGAAGGCTGAGCAGATGAGTAAGTTACCTAGCACTGATCGCTTGCTGCACACTGGTAGGATCAGCAATACTCTTCCTGCTAAAGTTCATCCCGCCAACTGGTACGGAGAGAGCGTCTAGGTCCGCCATGCTGCTTTTTTTCTCCAAAGTCTTGCTTGGACTGCCCTAGAAATAAATTCAATTATGGTTATTGTCTATTAATGAATAGTTGAAAGGAAATCGTTTGGCGTGGTATGGGCATGTGATGAGGAGGGTTGAAAAGCATGTGACTAAAAGAGTGATCATGGGACAAGGGGAGGAAAATAACTTTAATTTCGAAAGTTTCCTTTTCTGTATGGTGCCGGACGTACAGAATAGCACCATCCTATATCTTTCCGTGGGTGTCGTAAAAGGCGACTAAGGGACTTGCTAGGGAATGGGCAGCAGCGTTCTCTATGCATTTTAATACCATACTGCGATCGCCAACCCGCCTGCCAAGCGTGGCGATTATGGCAACATCCCTCCCCTTTGGAGGAGGCCTATGTCCAGCAATTTTTTTTTTTAAACGTTGTCGCACACTAGAAATTTCTCCTGTGTCGTGGTTGCATTGGAGCGAGACCCGGAACAACTACTTGTAGGTCATACAAATATTTGTTCCGTGCGGGAATCGAACCCGCGACACGCAGCGCAGCAGTCAATCGCTTAACCACTGCGCCAACCGTGCCGTCGACGTCTGGAACAGTGGACGTCTTTCAGCTGGAATGATGATGTGTTTTTTTTTTGTAATAAGTTTTCGCCATACATAAATATCTGTCTTTAGGCGGTATCCTACCAATGTAGTATGACAAAAAGAGATAATGTGACAATAATTCAGTCCCATTTCACCGACTGCAGATGTGAAGTGTAACTTATCTGGCTGATAATTTCATTTAGGTGTTACCTTTAGTTAGTGAAGACCAATATACAGGGTCAAATTAAATTAGCTAGCGAAACTCTGCAGACGTGATGGATACCGATATCTAAATACGATAAAATAAAAATGATTTGATGATTTTTTTTGGGGTGTCGGCCTCTGCTAGTCTTGTTACTTGAAGTATAGGAACTTACTAAGCGTTGGCATGGGCAACTAGCTTCATTTCTCTGACCGACTCCTTGACAATTCAAGTGCCTGTAATTGGTTTATTTGAAATAAATGCTTTGAGTTTGAGTATGAGTTGATAAATCAGTTTTGTTTTATCGTGTTTATATGTCGATACCTATCACGTCTGTGAAGTGAACACAAAAATAACTGTCAATCTATTCTGAAAAAAAAAAACCGGCCAAGTGCGTGTCGGACCACGCACAATGAAGGGTTCCGTAGTTAGGATGAATTTATCCCTAAAACAAACTTAACATTGTAGTTGAAAAACATGTTCTCCCATACATCGATAAACGCCACGGTCAATTTTCCAACTGAAAATTTAAGTTTGTAATCGCAAAAAATGTTTTTTTATGTGATAAAACTACAAATTAACAATGGTTGGACTTTTTTCTTTACTTGTGCTGTGAAACCTTGCTTCTGCCCAAATTTCATGATTCTAGGTCAGGGATGCACAGACTTATTAAGACCACTCGGGCAAATTATGAACTGATGGCGTGCCGCCAGAAGTATAGGTAATTAAAGACAATAAAGAATTGATAATAATGTATTAAAATTGAAAAATAATTATTAATTTGAAGCGTGGCACTGCATAGTGCTTACAATCTTTTTTTATATTTGGCTCAAATTTACTTGTAGCAACACGTAAAACTGCTTCCAAACTTTCGTTTGCAAGGCGGTTTCGATTTTTTGTTTTATTATTATTTAGTATTGAAAAGGTTTGTTCACATATATAGGTAGAACCAAATAAGCTGGCACATTTCAGAGCGTTTATGCGCAACTCTTTGTACGTATTTTTATCAATGCAGCGGTAAAAGTTCAGCAAGTCTCCTTCGTTGAATTTGTTGCGTAAATCTTGGTCGTTTTGAATGTCGATAATTTCTAACTGCATTGACTCTAGCGCATTTTTAACTGAAATCGTGAAAGGATTGCTGAATATGTCCAACATAGGTTTCACTTTTTTAACTCCGAAAATCTGTCTTGAAAAGATTGAATCAAAATATCTAGCTTTTCTACATAACTGAAATTAATCGCAGTTTTGTTAAAATTTTCAGCCATTTTCTTATAATTCGGAAAATGATTGTAATTTCCAGAATTCAATTGCGATCTGAAAAGTGTCAGCTTGCATTGAAAGGATGATACATGAGCGTAGAGCTGGGATATCAGTTGATTTTTGCCTTGAAGCCGTGTGTTCAAGACATTCAAATGATTTGTAATGTCAACAAAAAAAGCCAAATCACACAACCAATCAGGATTTTTAGGGTTCCGGGACATCCCTTTGCTTTTCCGCCAGAAATATTCAAATGTCTTCTATTAAATTTAGAAATCGTTCCAGTGTCAATCCACGACTTAGCCACCTTACTTCTGTATAATACAGTAAATCTGCATATTCACTTTCGATGTCATCCAGGAATTGTTTGAATTGCCTGTGATTGAGTCCTCGTGATTTTATGAAATTTACAGTCGAAACTACCACTTTCATGATATTTTGAAATTCAATTTTTTTAGAACAGAGGGCTTCTTGGTGTATAATGCAGTGAAACTGCATGAGATCTTCAGCGTTTATGTTTTTTTCTTGCAGATGCTTTTTCAGCAAAGTAACTAGCCCAGATCGAAGGAGCACCGTCAGTCGCAACTCCCGATAATTTTGATAAGTCCAAATCAGTTTTTGAACACTCATCCAAAAGTACATTGAGTATATCATTTCCTCTGGTTTGACCTTTCAATGAAAACATTCCTAATAACTCTTCTAAGACTTCAAAATCTTGAGTAACACCTCGTATGAATATGAGAAGTTGAGCTGTGGAACTAATATCAGTGGATTCGTCGAGTGCTAATGAAAAAAATTCAATGATCTTAGTTTTTTCATTTAATTGTTCCGCAATATTACCTGACAAAGACATAATTCGTCTTTGGATAGTCATACGATTCAGTTGAATTTTCTCAAACTTTTTTGCTGCTTCTGGACACATTTTCTTAGCGGCAATTTCTATGCATTCTTTTACAAAATCCCCATCATTGAAGGGGCGACTTCGCTTTGCTATCATTCGAGAAATTTCATAACTAACTTCTGTAGCTGTTTCTGAATCTTGAATGGGTTTTGTAAACATAGCTTGCTGACCAATAAGCTCCCGTTTTAAAGACAACATTTTTTGCTTTCTTAAGTCGCCTGTAAACTTGGTAAAAGTAGGATGCTGCGTTTCATAGTGCCTTTTTACATTATATTCCTTTGCAATCGCAACAGAATTCTTGCAAATTAAACAAACGACTTTGTTATGCGACCATACAAAAAAGTATTTCTCAGTCCAAATTTCTTGAAACTGCCGATTTTCATCTTTAACCTTACGTTTTTTTACTAGGCCCTGGCTTGTCCATGTTGCGTTCCAATCCTGGCTAGGATTAATACAGCACCTACAAACAATTACAGTATCTACTTAAATTACCCATCCTTTTTTAAATTACCAAAAATAATTGATTAAATATGTAGGGATTAAATAATAACAGAGTTTTACTTACGATTTCACAACACAATTATACACGGCACTTGACGGGAAATCTACGTTGAATGTGGATCAAAATATATGACACCGGCTAGTCGAGTTAAAATCTACACTAGAACTATTGACACTTCACTTAAATTAAAACCGAACTGTCGGTCGCTGCGGTTAGCGTGGCTTTTATACCGCGCGTATAGAGTCGAAAACTGTCTGGAGAAATCTCGAAACCGACTCTGGAAGCTTCGTGTATCTACCTACGCGAGCAATCGGGAATTCGGGACTATTGCTATCTCGCTTGCTCTAACAATATAACCCGTGGATAAGCCGCCACCGCGCTGCCGTCGTCGCCGCGCCGCCGGCCGCGGCGCTTCCTCAAGAAAACGAATTTAACCGAGATCGGCACGAACATTACCGACCGCTGTTACCGACGCATGCACGGCGCACCGATAAGCGCACTTAAGAGCGCGCGCGCGAGATTCAAATTACTTTTCGAACATATTTTTTTTTGTTTTATTCTGGAATAGAATTCAGTATTTTTCGAATGTACGAGAGTATTATTTTTGCTGTCGGCGGGCCACCAGTATTCGACCGGCGGGCCGCATGCGGCCCGCGGGCCGTGGTCTGTGCATCCCTGTTCTAGGTCAACGGGAAGTACCCTATAGATTTTGATTTATTTGCGAGTATCGAAATATGTCACAATAATGTCGCTTATATCGTCGAATTTGTTTATTGCGTTGACTTGGAAGCTTGATTTTTTAGAGCCTCAAGGGACCATAGACATTACGTATTTGATATTAATTTTAACTTGATACCTCCACGCGTTCCTGAGAAAAATGGTCTTGACAGACTGACAGACGGACAACGAAGTGATCCTATAAGGGTTCCGTTTTTTCCTTTTGAGGTGCGGAACCCTAAAAATCTCACCGTGTAAACGTAGGTGAAGTGAGTTGTTAATAGTGTCAATCCCTCACTAACAGTTCACTCCACGCTCACTTCACCTAAGTTTTCATGGTGAGATGGTTACAGAATAGCACTGCAGATTTTTTAAACTGAAATTTCAACTACAATGCGGTTGATGACCCCAAAAATCAACACCACATTCATTATTTTTTTATACTTTATCATGATTACATATGTTAGATACATGAGTATACCTGCGTCCCGGAGCGCGCGGGGCTGCTGTCGGAGTATACCTGCGTCCCGGAGCGCGCGGGCGAGCCGGAGCGCGCGGGGCTGCTGTCGGAGTATACCTGCGTCCCGGAGCGCGCGGGCGAGCCGGAGCGCGCGGGGCTGCTGTCGGAGTATACCTGCGTCCCGGAGCGCGCGGGCGAGCCGGAGCGCGCGGGGCTGCTGTCGGAGTATACCTGCGTCCCGGAGCGCGCGGGCGAGCCGGAGCGCGCGGGGCTGCTGTCGGAGTATACCTGCGTCCCGGAGCGCGCGGGCGAGCCGGAGCGCGCGGGGCTGCTGTCGGAGTATACCTGCGTCCCGGAGCGCGCGGGCGAGCCGGAGCGCGCGGGGCTGCTGTCGGAGTATACCTGCGTCCCGGAGCGCGCGGGCGAGCCGGAGCGCGCGGGGCTGCTGTCGGAGTATACCTGCGTCCCGGAGCGCGCGGGCGAGCCGGAGCGCGCGGGGCTGCTGTCGGAGTATACCTGCGTCCCGGAGCGCGCGGGCGAGCCGGAGCGCGCGGGGCTGCTGTCGGAGTATACCTGCGTCCCGGAGCGCGCGGGCGAGCCGGAGCGCGCGGGGCTGCTGTCGGAGTATACCTGCGTCCCGGAGCGCGCGGGCGAGCCGGAGCGCGCGGGGCTGCTGTCGGAGTATACCTGCGTCCCGGAGCGCGCGGGCGAGCCGGAGCGCGCGGGGCTGCTGTCGGAGTATACCTGCGTCCCGGAGCGCGCGGGCGAGCCGGAGCGCGCGGGGCTGCTGTCGGAGTATACCTGCGTCCCGGAGCGCGCGGGCGAGCCGGAGCGCGCGGGGCTGCTGTCGGAGCGCGCGGGGCTGCTGTCGGAGTATACCTGCGTCCCGGAGCGCGCGGGCGAGCCGGAGCGCGCGGGGCTGCTGTCGGAGTATACCTGCGTCCCGGAGCGCGCGGGCGAGCCGGAGCGCGCGGGGCTGCTGTCGGAGTATACCTGCGTCCCGGAGCGCGCGGGCGAGCCGGAGCGCGCGGGGCTGCTGTCGGAGTATACCTGCGTCCCGGAGCGCGCGGGCGAGCCGGAGCGCGCGGGGCTGCTGTCGGAGTATACCTGCGTCCCGGAGCGCGCGGGCGAGCCGGAGCGCGCGGGGCTGCTGTCGGAGTATACCTGCGTCCCGGAGCGCGCGGGCGAGCCGGAGCGCGCGGGGCTGCTGTCGGAGTATACCTGCGTCCCGGAGCGCGCGGGCGAGCCGGAGCGCGCGGGGCTGCTGTCGGAGTATACCTGCGTCCCGGAGCGCGCGGGCGAGCCGGAGCGCGCGGGGCTGCTGTCGGAGTATACCTGCGTCCCGGTGCGCGCGGGGCTGCTGTCGGAGTATACCTGCGTCCCGGAGCGCGCGGGCGAGCCGGAGCGCGCGGGGCTGCTGTCGGAGTATACCTGCGTCCCGGAGCGCGCGGGCGAGCCGGAGCGCGCGGGGCTGCTGTCGGAGTATACCTGCGTCCCGGAGCGCGCGGGCGAGCCGGAGCGCGCGGGGCTGCTGTCGGAGTATACCTGCGTCCCGGAGCGCGCGGGCGAGCCGGAGCGCGCGGGGCTGCTGTCGGAGTATACCTGCGTCCCGGAGCGCGCGGGCGAGCCGGAGCGCGCGGGGCTGCTGTCGGAGTATACCTGCGTCCCGGAGCGCGCGGGCGAGCCGGAGCGCGCGGGGCTGCTGTCGGAGTATACCTGCGTCCCGGAGCGCGCGGGCGAGCCGGAGCGCGCGGGGCTGCTGTCGGAGTATACCTGCGTCCCGGAGCGCGCGGGCGAGCCGGAGCGCGCGGGGCTGCTGTCGGAGTATACCTGCGTCCCGGAGCGCGCGGGCGAGCCGGAGCGCGCGGGGCTGCTGTCGGAGTATACCTGCGTCCCGGAGCGCGCGGGCGAGCCGGAGCGCGCGGGGCTGCTGTCGGAGTATACCTGCGTCCCGGAGCGCGCGGGCGAGCCGGAGCGCGCGGGGCTGCTGTCGGAGTATACCTGCGTCCCGGAGCGCGCGGGCGAGCCGGAGCGCGCGGGGCTGCTGTCGGAGTATACCTGCGTCCCGGAGCGCGCGGGCGAGCCGGAGCGCGCGGGGCTGCTGTCGGAGTATACCTGCGTCCCGGAGCGCGCGGGCGAGCCGGAGCGCGCGGGGCTGCTGTCGGAGTATACCTGCGTCCCGGAGCGCGCGGGCGAGCCGGAGCGCGCGGGGCTGCTGTCGGAGTATACCTGCGTCCCGGAGCGCGCGGGGCTGCTGTCGGAGTATACCTGCGTCCCGGAGCGCGCGGGCGAGCCGGAGCGCGCGGGGCTGCTGTCGGAGTATACCTGCGTCCCGGAGCGCGCGGGCGAGCCGGAGCGCGCGGGGCTGCTGTCGGAGTATACCTGCGTCCCGGTGCGCGCGGGGCTGCTGTCGGAGTATACCTGCGTCCCGGAGCGCGCGGGCGAGCCGGAGCGCGCGGGGCTGCTGTCGGAGTATACCTGCGTCCCGGAGCGCGCGGGCGAGCCGGAGCGCGCGGGGCTGCTGTCGGAGTATACCTGCGTCCCGGAGCGCGCGGGCGAGCCGGAGCGCGCGGGGCTGCTGTCGGAGTATACCTGCGTCCCGGAGCGCGCGGGCGAGCCGGAGCGCGCGGGGCTGCTGTCGGAGTATACCTGCGTCCCGGAGCGCGCGGGGCTGCTGTCGGAGTATACCTGCGTCCCGGAGCGCGCGGGCGAGCCGGAGCGCGCGGGGCTGCTGTCGGAGTATACCTGCGTCCCGGAGCGCGCGGGCGAGCCGGAGCGCGCGGGGCTGCTGTCGGAGTATACCTGCGTCCCGGTGCGCGCGGGGCTGCTGTCGGAGTATACCTGCGTCCCGGAGCGCGCGGGCGAGCCGGAGCGCGCGGGGCTGCTGTCGGAGTATACCTGCGTCCCGGAGCGCGCGGGCGAGCCGGAGCGCGCGGGGCTGCTGTCGGAGTATACCTGCGTCCCGGAGCGCGCGGGCGAGCCGGAGCGCGCGGGGCTGCTGTCGGAGTATACCTGCGTCCCGGAGCGCGCGGGCGAGCCGGAGCGCGCGGGGCTGCTGTCGGAGTATACCTGCGTCCCGGAGCGCGCGGGCGAGCCGGAGCGCGCGGGGCTGCTGTCGGAGTATACCTGCGTCCCGGAGCGCGCGGGCGAGCCGGAGCGCGCGGGGCTGCTGTCGGAGTATACCTGCGTCCCGGAGCGCGCGGGCGAGCCGGAGCGCGCGGGGCTGCTGTCGGAGTATACCTGCGTCCCGGAGCGCGCGGGCGAGCCGGAGCGCGCGGGGCTGCTGTCGGAGTATACCTGCGTCCCGGAGCGCGCGGGCGAGCCGGAGCGCGCGGGGCTGCTGTCGGAGTATACCTGCGTCCCGGAGCGCGCGGGCGAGCCGGAGCGCGCGGGGCTGCTGTCGGAGTATACCTGCGTCCCGGAGCGCGCGGGCGAGCCGGAGCGCGCGGGGCTGCTGTCGGAGTATACCTGCGTCCCGGAGCGCGCGGGCGAGCCGGAGCGCGCGGGGCTGCTGTCGGAGTATACCTGCGTCCCGGAGCGCGCGGGCGAGCCGGAGCGCGCGGGGCTGCTGTCGGAGTATACCTGCGTCCCGGAGCGCGCGGGCGAGCCGGAGCGCGCGGGGCTGCTGTCGGAGTATACCTGCGTCCCGGAGCGCGCGGGCGAGCCGGAGCGCGCGGGGCTGCTGTCGGAGTATACCTGCGTCCCGGAGCGCGCGGGCGAGCCGGAGCGCGCGGGGCTGCTGTCGGAGTATACCTGCGTCCCGGAGCGCGCGGGGCTGCTGTCGGAGTATACCTGCGTCCCGGAGCGCGCGGGCGAGCCGGAGCGCGCGGGGCTGCTGTCGGAGTATACCTGCGTCCCGGAGCGCGCGGGCGAGCCGGAGCGCGCGGGGCTGCTGTCGGAGTATACCTGCGTCCCGGTGCGCGCGGGGCTGCTGTCGGAGTATACCTGCGTCCCGGAGCGCGCGGGCGAGCCGGAGCGCGCGGGGCTGCTGTCGGAGTATACCTGCGTCCCGGAGCGCGCGGGCGAGCCGGAGCGCGCGGGGCTGCTGTCGGAGTATACCTGCGTCCCGGAGCGCGCGGGCGAGCCGGAGCGCGCGGGGCTGCTGTCGGAGTATACCTGCGTCCCGGAGCGCGCGGGCGAGCCGGAGCGCGCGGGGCTGCTGTCGGAGTATACCTGCGTCCCGGAGCGCGCGGGCGAGCCGGAGCGCGCGGGGCTGCTGTCGGAGTATACCTGCGTCCCGGAGCGCGCGGGCGAGCCGGAGCGCGCGGGGCTGCTGTCGGAGTATACCTGCGTCCCGGAGCGCGCGGGCGAGCCGGAGCGCGCGGGGCTGCTGTCGGAGTATACCTGCGTCCCGGAGCGCGCGGGCGAGCCGGAGCGCGCGGGGCTGCTGTCGGAGTATACCTGCGTCCCGGAGCGCGCGGGCGAGCCGGAGCGCGCGGGGCTGCTGTCGGAGTATACCTGCGTCCCGGAGCGCGCGGGCGAGCCGGAGCGCGCGGGGCTGCTGTCGGAGTATACCTGCGTCCCGGAGCGCGCGGGCGAGCCGGAGCGCGCGGGGCTGCTGTCGGAGTATACCTGCGTCCCGGAGCGCGCGGGCGAGCCGGAGCGCGCGGGGCTGCTGTCGGAGTATACCTGCGTCCCGGAGCGCGCGGGCGAGCCGGAGCGCGCGGGGCTGCTGTCGGAGTATACCTGCGTCCCGGAGCGCGCGGGCGAGCCGGAGCGCGCGGGGCTGCTGTCGGAGTATACCTGCGTCCCGGAGCGCGCGGGCGAGCCGGAGCGCGCGGGGCTGCTGTCGGAGTATACCTGCGTCCCGGAGCGCGCGGGCGAGCCGGAGCGCGCGGGGCTGCTGTCGGAGTATACCTGCGTCCCGGAGCGCGCGGGCAAGCCGGAGCGCGCGGGGCTGCTGTCGGACGACGACACGCGCCCGCTGCTGTCGGTGGAGTCCGTCACCGACTTCCTGCGGCCGGCAACACATGTTACGGTGATCCGCAGTGTAGCACGCGAAATTCAAATCATAATCATATTAAGAACAATATTGATCTGCATCCACAGATTTTGAAAAAAAAATACAGCCAACATGAAAATGGGCAGTTTCACAAAAACGTTTTTTTGATGCCAATCGATCCTGTTTCTCATAAGGATCAAAAATCTCTATTGGGCCAACTGAGGTTTGAGTACTAGAAACAGTCGGAAATCGCAAAAAACTTTCCCCATACATTTCGTAGGAAATGAAACTCCAAACTACTTTTTTACTATGGAAAAAGCCGAAAAAAAAAATGAACTTCTAATTTCGAACGAATACTCGTTATAATTTTATTTACTTTGAGGACAACATTTTAATAGATTTGTAGCTACTTTGTTGCTTTTGTAAAAACTTTCCATACAAATCTTTTAGCTATTACTGACTTTTGTCGCAGTCTTTTTTAAGGTTTCCCATACAAGTCTGAAAGTTCTACATTATTTGAGACTTTATTTTAGGTGTTTTTTTCTCAGAACATCAGACAACAAACTATCTTGTTCCTAGAGCAAATAAAATTATAACGCGCATTCAAAATTTAATCATTTTTTTTATGCTCGGTTAGTCTGTCCATCACACTGCTATGAGCTCACCTGGATGCATGCATGTGTCTGTTGTCAGCTTGTCTGGCGGTGTCCTGGTGTTGTACCAGCAGCCGCGCAGACTGCGATAGTAGAATCCTGTCGCACCATGATGGACATCTGAAATGTTATGACGAAATTCATAAAATTATTAAATTAATCCATTTAAAACGAGGTCACAGACAGACTCCGAGTAAAGACTCGTATTGTAATGTTGTATAAAAGGTTAGACAACATTACAAATTACATCATGCTTACAAGTTTACTACTTTTTATGCCAACATTCAAACTTAACCGATGCCTATTCATTGCAGGACAAAGTCGGTCGGCTTCTTCGTCGTCTAACCGGATGCAGCTGGATACCAGTATTTTACATGGAGCGACTGCTTTTCTGACCTCCACAACCCAGTTGCTGGGTTGTAACACGATACCTCTTGGCAATACTGGTCGTCAGACTTTCGGGCTTCTGACTACCCTTCATGACTGTCTAAGATCTATGAATGGCAGCCGGGACCAACGGTTTAGCGTGCTTACGCGAGCGTATATTGAAGGATACGAGGGCAATTAATACGCTCGCGTTAATCTAAAGGCGTCTACACACGAACGAACAAACCGTGGTGAACACGAACATCGGACACGGAACGTTTGGTTCGTACGTGTGGACGTAAATTAGCGAACGTGAACACCATACGAACACAGTTCGACTTGTGTTCGCGATCAACCACCCCGCTCTCTTTAGTAGCCAGGGATTCGCCGTTGGAAGCGGTCGACATTATTTTCCTATTCGTAGGGATTCAGGAAATATTGTTTCCAAAGGAGGATCTTAGGTGGTTGGAAACATTTTTGTACAAAAAGCGAAAACAAGATACATTCATTTTAGACTTAATTTCACAAGAAATTACTGGACGAACAATGTAGTTATGGAACCACAGCCCTTACAGATTTTGCGTGTATAAGCACTTTTGCCCAACACCACCTGTGTGGTCGCTGAGGTTGCATATTTGATAAGAATAAGATTGTTTAGTCTTAAGTATTACTTCATTAGCCAGTTCGTAAATTACATCCAAATATGTAAGACGTCTCATTATAGAGTTAAATCATTAATTCATTATTTTTATTTTTAAAAAGTCCTTTAAGGCGCTCCCAATCCTGACTATGTTGTATCAAATTTCTCCGAACAACGTCCACACAGAAAAACTAAATTGGATCTCCACGAACATTTTTGACGAACATTGTGTGTGATGTTCGTTAGTGGTACGCACATGCGAACAAAGTGTTCGATGTTCACCATGTTCTTGTTTGATCGTGCGTACACGCCTTAACACATGCTCATAGATAGACGAACACAAGACATTACCAGCGACGCGTGATTTCTCAAAATTGTTACCATTTTTATTGAATCAAAAATCAGCCTAACCTTATCACAATTATGTTGGGGTCGGCTTCCAGTCTAACCGGAAGCAGCTGAATACCTCTCTTATTGAATATGGATTATATTCTACAGTCCGGCCGTTTTTAGGGTTCCGTACCCAAAGGGTAAAACGGGAACCCTATTGCTAAGACTCCGCCGTCTGTCTGTCTGTCCGTCTGTCACCAGGCTGTATCTCATGAACCGTGATAGTTAGACAGTTGAAATTTTCACAGATTATGTATTTCTGTGGCCGCTATAGCAACAAATACTAAAAAGCAGAATAACATAAATATTTAAGGGCTCCCATACAACAAACATGATTTTTTGCCGTTTTTATAGATAATGGTACGGAACCCTTCGTGCGCGAGTCAGACTCGCACTTGGCCGGTTTTTATTACGAGGCAACGGTGTGGTTTAAAAGAAGATGCAGTGACAAAAATTGAAGTGTATGCTTAGATGGTTTGGACATGTTGAGAGGATGGATTAAAGTCGACTAACAAAAGATATTTACAAGGCAGATGTGAGTGGTAACGCCTGGAGGGAAACTCCCTAAGAGGACATATAGTGACCTAATTGGCGATGTTCTTCAGAAAGGTCAGGTGTGAAGTACTCGCAACCGGCGTGCGTGTATGACCAGATGTATGAACGTAAACCAAGCAAAAGGAGTATGCAAGGAGTGTAGCAGGTGGAGTTCTATAGTTTCTGCCTACCCCCATGGGAAGAAGGCATGAGTTTATGTATGTATGCAAAGCAGAAATCTGACAATATCGAAAAAAGTTAAATACGTGCTTATATTAATTTAGAAAATAATGATGAACTGTTCACATACCTAGTCTTCATGTAGTGTGTGGGTAGATGCACGTCTTCTTCAAAAGGGTAGGATGGGGGGAACTTGACGGGGAACTCGTACAGATGTGGCCGTAACGCTTCCAACTCGCGGTCGTAGCGTTGAAGCTGTGGGCAAAAATTATGACAAAATTATAAACATGTTCCAAAAGTGTAACGTTTTTAGGGTTCCGTAGTCAACAAGGAACCCTTATAGTTTCGCCATGTCCGTCTGTTTGTCGCTGTCCGTAGCTTAGCTCAGAGACTCTTAGTAGTAGACAGCTGTCATTTTTGACATGCGTATATAATCACGACACACGACAAAGTGGTAAAACACAATTTTTAAAACAAAAAGGGTTAGGGTACCTCCCTTTCATGTAGTGGGAATGATTTTTTTTTTCTCTCGTGTTTCCCATGGTATGTGGTATCGTTGGATGGGCCGTTCAAAGAGGGTCTGTGAAGACCACTTTTCGATTCAGGGATCAGTTTCCATAATATTAAGCTTTAAAGTGCTATTTTTTGTTAGAGTCAAGGCTGCCAGCTAAATGGTTGTTTTTGGATATGTGAAATAATTCATGGCAGTAGCAATGCAATAGCAATATAACGAAATTAAAAGGAAAACTATCACAGCTAAGTAGGCTTTACAAGTTACCGAGAACTTACATTTGCAGTTGGAGAATTGACTGTGACGTATATCGATGTATGAAGAACATGTTTTTCAACTACAATGTTAAGTTTGTTTTGGGATAAATTCATCCCAACTACGGAACCCTTCATTGTGCGTGGTCCGACACGCACCTGTTTCTTTTTACCGCTACCTCTGTATTAATAATATGATATCTATTTCATTTCGGACAGAATCCATACAAGTGTTAGTAACAATTTTCTTAAGATCTATGTTAGTAGGTACCTTATGCAAGAAAAGAATTTACTCAAATGCAGGTGCACGGTTATACGTTGCTCAATCTCTTACGCATTCGCTAAATTATCTTATTTGCATCCTTCTTCTAGATCTAATACTAAAATAATAAGCTTAACTCTCGTGACTCGTTATCATGCTCATTCAAATATCAACGCTCTTCCATAGTGGTTAAAGTTCAAATTAGATTAAAGAACGACTTCAACGAGTCGCCTATACCGTTGAAATATGAACGAACGAAGATTTGTATAATAGGACTATGTTTATGAGTCGTCAGCGCGTTGCGTGTTGGTATGAACATGAACGTTTCTTGTTTAGCCGTCTACAAATTCAACTAGTCCATCAAAGTATGGTGAACCGTTGAAGCGTCGACGGTTGATTTAACTAGTCCGTTCATTCAATGCCCATCTCTATCGCTCACGCACCTCGGTCACTTTTGCTCGGGAGCTCGGAAGTGATTGAAGAGTATTAGGAACAATTACGATTACGATTTACAATTATTTCGGTGAGTAACGGTTTTACGATAGTGTGATTTATTTTCTATTCTGTTATTTTTAAATAAATACTTCTACGTAGTTTTGCTTTTCTTCAAAAAAAAAAAAATGAGCTTCTCATCCATAAGAATAGTATTAACAAAGTATCCCTTACCTTACTGTGTGGTGCCGGACGTAAAGAATAACACCACCCCATTTCTTCCCGTGGGTGTCGTAAAAGGCGACTAAGGGACTTACTAGAGAATGGGCAGCAGCGTTCTCTATGCATTGTAACACCATACTGCGATCGCCAACCCGCCTACCAAGCGTGGCGATTATGACAACGCCCCCTTTTGAGGGACGCCTATGTCCAACAGTGGACGTCTTTCGGCTGAAACGATCCCTTACCCAGGGCTCCCTGAATATCTTCTGGTGGTCCACATGCGAGAACTCCTTCTTGCCAATAGTGAGCACCACTCTCCCGTCCGCGGGCGCGCGGTACTGCAGGCGGGACGCGTCAACGTTGGCGCCGTTTTGCAGTCTACTCCCTGAGAGTTCTTCTGTCACCTTCTGTAAATTAAAAAGATACATTTAAGAAGTATTCATATTTTGAGCAGTGGTGGCCCAGTTGTAACGGCCCTGACTTAGGAGTTAATGCTCGTGGGTTTGAACCCAGGCAGGCGCTTTACTTTGTGTAAATAATTTCATCACCACTGCTCTCAAAACGGTGAAGGAAAACATCGTGAGGAACGGCATGTCCTAGAACCAAAAATTCGAAGACATGTGACATCTACCAACGCGCATTGGGCCTACGTGGTAGATTACAGCCAGCATTGCCAGACGTCCCGATTTTGGCCAAAATTAAATGTCCCGCGCGGGATAGTCTCGGTCCCGCTTTTCGGGGATAGAAAAATAAATAAACGAAAACCAAGCAAACCAGACAGTTATTAGTATAGTAAAGTAACGTCCACATCGGCTTGTGTTGGGTTAAGTTTTCTTTTGACTATTCTTAATTATCAGAATGTTGACAAGAGCGAGCGAATCGAGCTCGAAAATTGATGTAAGTACCGAGTTACTTTATCAATTTTTATTTATGCAAAAAAAAAACGAGTTCGAAAATATTAGCAGCCTACATAAATTTTGAATACATAACCTACGGTCTCCAACTGCTTGTTACTGAACATATTTTGGCTTCTAATGAGATTTGATTTTTTTTTATTAAAAAGTAATTCACAAGGTTTAGGGGCGACCCAAGCCGTCCGCCCGTGCGCCTGAGTCCGCCTGCAGAAGAGAATGCACCTTCTTACCTTAACAACCCCTGCGGTATCAGCCCTAAAGTTAAAGTCTCCGAAGATGAAGTAGGGCGCCGCGTTCACGTCCGAGTGTAGGTGACGTAGGGTGTGACGTAACGCGCGCCGGCGGGAGCGGCAGTATACCTGTCATACAAGAGAAGCTGGAGTTATACTACGTCGTCTTCAGGTAACGTATCAATTCCGCAACAGTTTAGCTATGCAGGTAATTACCCAATCGCGATTGGCGATTGTTTATCCGCGTATCGTGGGTTTCCGTATTCGGTCGAATGACGTCACTGCAACGTTATTTATGAAAGTCGTTGGTGTGTTTTCCTAGAGAGCGTTTTGACACCGTAACGTCAAACCCCGTTGTCATAACTTTCATGACGGCCGTCACAAAGGCCGTTATATGGCGGCCACCGCTATTCTAGGAAACTATAGCGACTGGGACTGTTTCACCACCTGAAACTGTTAAAATTTTCAAGCTATCCAGCGGCTAGATGATGATTGATGAGATGATTTGATAAATGATTTATTTCTGTAAGTAGGTTTGTACAAACACTTTTACACGCCAATCATATAAAAAAAAAACTAGATGAGGTCGGCGTTTCGTATCCGACTACTCTGAGAAGAAAGGCCGAAAAAAACTCAGAGGTCACAGTCTCTTTTTCAGTCCAGACATTATCTTTGTCAGATCATGTGAAGACCATGTAGTTTGGTGCCTGAAATGATCTTTTTATGAAAGAACCACACAGAATGAGGGGACCTGTCCAGTCAGTCCACGCATTTGTCAGTAGTCGTGCAGCTCAACTAAGAACTTAAGGAGCTCAACGGCGCTCTGCTTTGAAAACTGAAACTATTCCAAAATAAATGAAATGGACTTACAGAAGGGAATGGTTCAATAGCCAGCAGGTTGGACGCGTCGTGGAACAGATGTATGTTGACAAACTCGATCGCCGTGCCACGCATCCACCATCGTGTGCGCAGGAAACCTTTGCGCGACCATTTACACTGAAATAAATTAATATAAAAGGTGAGTTATTTTATTCTACCAAGAATAGACAAATTTCTTTCTATCCAACTCGACATCTTTTCTGCCCGAGCACGAGGCGACCCGTAGACTCGCGTTTCTATGAATACAAAGACATATTTATTCTTTCCATATCAACAGGGAGGTAGCTAGTGATGTAGATAAACTAAGAATTCTACGATAACTATTACGTTTCGTTATCGAAAAAATGTGTCAAACGCCAAGTTTTTAATTAAAAAACCGGCCAAGTGCGAGTCGGACTCGCGCACGAAGGGTTCCGTACCGTTATCTATAAAAATGGCAAAAAAATCACGTTTGTTGTATGGGAGCCCTTAAATATTTGTTTTATTTTAATTTAATTTAAAAGTGAATATATTTCAAGCGTCGCCGTTATCAATATTGAGCAAAAACGAGCAAATAAATCACGTTTGTTGTATGGGAGCCCCCTTAAATATTTAATTTATTCTGCTTTTTAGTATTTGTTGCTATAGCGGCAACAGAAATACATCATCTGTGAAAATTTCAACTTTCTAACTATCACGGTTCATGAGATACAGCCTGGTGACAGACAGACAGACAGACGGCGGAGCCTTAGTAATAGGGTTCCCGTTTTACCCTTTGGGTACGGAACCCTAATAAAAACCAGCGAAAAATCGTTTTTTTTTAACTAGAAAAAAAATAACAAGTATTTCGAATACGGTGCGTCCTAGCTAAAATCTGATGCAGTGATACTATTGGTTGATGAGCGTAGGTAAGCGTTACTTTAGCGGCCGAGCGCTGCAAGCAGTAATACTCGTATAGTCCTTACGGTGGTCCGATTTGCACATCCGCCATATTACGTTCTCGTGGAATAATTTTCGACCGCACGAGGGCTAAGCCGCAGGCAAAAGCTATTCGGTCCATAAATCACTGAGACTCTACGTCAGACAGTTTAACCCTTACACGAGTAAGTCTCCACGTGCGAATGTGCATCCGTACAAGTGCAGAATATCCCTAACAGCCTCGAGAAAGTCTCATCTACCTGAACATTGAACTAAAGTAGAAGCCAATGTTCTGACTTGCAACTTAACATACACATAACATCACTCCTGTAATTCCCGAAGGGTTAGACAGAAGTGTACCTACACACACAAAGTCAAAGTATTTACTAGTGTGATTTTTGGTGATACAGTAGGTCTTATAGTTAGGTTATGGGGCATACACTATTTAACAATACAATAAATTAAAATCGATATTACATACAAATTATTTACCGACCGTTTAAAATTTTCGCCAGGTATGTTTAAGTCCCGTGTAATAGGGGGCGAGCCTATTGCCATTAATCGCGCACGAATCCAGAGTCCCGAGCTACTACACTGGGAAAAACCTAATAACACTTTGCCCAACTTTTTTTTTTTTTGGTGGGAAATTATCAAATAACTTCTCCCGCTCTGGGCGGAGCGGGAGGGCATGTCAGACTTTTGCTGGCTAAAACCCACCAGTGTTCCTTCCGTTGCCTGTGTGCCAGGGCCACGATATCCCTTTCGGACAAACTCGCAACCCTGGCAGGCATTGGCCCTAACAGATCCCGTCAGTTGGTGCTGACATCTCTTTGAGGCGCGCGTGGAACACAACGCGCCGTCGACCCGGGCCTGGGGGTCTGCTCCCTAAGTCCGTTAACGAACCAACGGGCCCGTCCGACAGTAGTCCGATACGTCGCAGTGAACCCTACTCCCTAATGATTTCGGATTCATCAGTTTCCAACGGAATCATAGACAATCTTCGTGAACGAATGACGCATGTCTATAGAGTTGCGCAATTTTACCGGTTTACTTATTTTGTGGTTTTCAGGTTTAAATAATCAAAAATTTATATTTTTCTCGTTAGAAACGACCGCATTTTTTTAACAATATACTTTTTATTATGTCTAAATATAGAATTGAATCATTTTTGCCATTTTTGTTCCGAAACCGGCATTATCCTGTTGATACCTTTGCCTATTTTGTTTTTTGATGTCGTATCAACTGACATAACGAGCCGTCAAAACAAGTGTCAAGTTGAACTTTTCGGACGGGCAAAAACGCATCGGGAGTAGGGACAACTGTCAAGTCGTATTGTCATTCATTCTTCGTTCGGGTCCGGAACGAATCATCCGTCCGAAGGTGATAAGGAGTAGGAAACGCCCGTAACGAAGGCCGACAAAATTTTTACGCTTTTCAAGAGCTTTTACAATGCTGTTGTATCTAGGTGGATTTTTTCACAGTTTCCGCAGTTTATTTGGGTTTACCCGGTGCCCATAATAAAAGACGATCGCGGAAACATTTCGGCCTGTATACTAGAACGGTACAGGTCAAGAAAGAATCACGATTTAAAACACACAGAAATGATATTTTTGTGGCGGCATTTATATCGCCACATGCGAACTACGTATCACACTGACGTCACGCAAAATCCCGCATCCCGCAAGTAGAGTTTACCGCGCGACTAGCATATATACAACGTACCGTCATCAATCGTCGGGCAATTGCGCCACGACAAAGACTTCGTGCTTAGGGAGTAGACCCCCAGGTCCTTATCGGACGGCGAGCTACCCATCGCTCACCGTCCGCAAGCCCGCGCCTACAGTGGCCGGGAATCGGCCTGCTACTCCCGACGCGTCTCTTGCACTTTGCCCGACCTGAGAATTGAGAAACCAGGACCTCATGGTCAGCAGTAGCGCTTGCGACCACTAGACCAACAAGGCAATCTATGTTATTTACAAACTTTAGTAGGAAAATTAATTATTTTGAAATATTTATGACGTCATTTAATTATCTGTACCTAACTAGTGTTTGTTTGTTTGTGGTTGCTACTCTTGGAAACGACTTAGTTATTTTTGAAGTTGCAGTAGTATAAAGGAAAACACTTCAATTTAATTGACCTATTCATAGTTTAAAAATAGGTTATTGCAGGCGTTGTCGTGACAAGAGGACAGTATAACGTACATATATATATATATATATCCTGCTTTATAACGTCAGTTGTCAGTTATTCTATTTTATTTAATCGGAAGAACAAACAATTACACATTATAAACTTTCGCATTTTTAATATTCGTAGGGATAGTTAGGTTAAATACAGGATGTTTGGAAGCTAGGTGCAAAGCCTTAAGAGTTTGGGTGATAGCTACACCATTAGGAGCATGTTTTAAAAAAGATTTAAATTATTGAAGCTATTTTATTTTTCAAGTTTTAAAAGTATTTAATGACATCAAAGGTGTCCAGTATTTTTTTCAATAACACAGATGCTTGGAACTTGGTTTATTAGATTAGATGCAGATCAGATAAACCAGGAAAAAATAACATGGGTACCAGCTTTGAGTGGGGTACTGTTGGCAATTGATTAAAAATAGTAGATTAAAAAAATATACTACTTCTAAGATAATGTATGGCTCAAAATGGTGCCAACTATCAACCCCATAAGGCTTTGCACCCAGCTTCCAAACATCCTGTATAACCTAACTATCCCTACTAATATTAAAAATGCGAAAGTGAGTTTCTTTGCTACACTTTGACGCTAAAACGGCTGAACGGATTTGGATGAAATTTAGCACACGGGTAGACTATGACCTGGGTTAGGTAGTATGTTTCCGTGGAATAATTTTCGACCTCCACGCGGGCGAAGCCGCGGGCAAAAGCTAGTTACAAATAAATAAAACATAAGGAATGAATAGAATATTATACGAATGTGCAATTAACAACGGTTATAATATTATGAGGTGCCGTATTTTATAGGCAAGAATATGTAAATAAAATTAAGGCGCTACGATTAGCCGCTCGAGCCGCGAACGCTCGAACAGTTACGTAATTGTAATATTTTATAGGCAAGAATATGTAAATAAAATTAAGGCGCTACGATTAGCCGCTCGAGCCGCGTACGCTCGAACAGTTACGTAATTGTAATATTTTATAGGCAAGAATATGTAAATAAAATTAAGGCGCTACGATTAGCCGCTCGAGCCGCGTACGCTCGAACAGTTACGTAATTGTAATATTTTATAGGCAAGAATATGTAAATAAAATTAAGGCGCTACGATTAACCGCTCGAGCCGCGTACGCTCGAACAGTTACGTAATTGTAATATTTTATAGGCAAGAATATGTAAATAAAATTAAGGCGCTACGATTAGCCGCTCGAGCCGCGGACGCTCGAACAGTTACGTAATTGTAATATTTTCTCTCGATACATTTTTTATTCGTAAATCATGTCTTTTTTAAGAAAAATTATAAAAAAAAAAAACAATATTGTTTGGATTTTATGTTAAATTCACAGCAAGAAAATAGTTTAATATCCAGCCATATTGTTTCTCTAGATCAATTATTATATTACTTTAGTTATAGTGTTTTGTAGGTAATATTAATTCACGAAGTGATACAACGCGCCCAAAGATATAAATATGTCTAGATAGCCAGAGCAGTGAACTCGTCAAAAAAAAAAATTGCGTCCAACTGTTGGCCGCAAAATGCACGCACGCTAGAATAACACAATGACGTGACGTAGCTGTCATGCACACCAGCCTATCAAAGTTGGTCTGTTTGATTTAGTTCTTTAGCAGCGCGTCACTAACGGTCTTATTCATAAAAAGTTATCGAATTTTAACTAAAATAGGTTTTGTCACTTTCTAACAAACACAAAGGTCAAAGTGACAAATAAGGACACGAACTTTAGCAGCATTATAACTAAAATAGGTTTATAAGACGTTTATGAATAAGAGCCTAGTATCTATAAATTTTAAATAAGCAAAGATCGCGCCGGATTTTACGTGCAAATCTATATAAATAAAAATCTGTTCGTTGGTAAGCGCACTTGAACGGCTGCACCGATTAAGCTATGTTTATTAAATGTTCGCAATAGTCCGAATTAGGTTTTTATGGAAAAACAAATTTTAAAAGATGCCCGGAAAGTTGGAAAATTCGGGAAAACTGAAAGTGCATTTTCTATGGAAATTTTGTAAGTATGAATTATTGTTTGGACAGGACAACGCGTGTCGGGGTCAGCTAGTGAATAATACAGGTTGTTAAACAAATTGCGTGCCATAGCTCAGGGGTAGGTTCAGTATAAATAAAGGAATCCAGGAAAAAAAATATTGCATGATCAACCTAATTTAGTACCTACTAACTTAAAATAGCAATCGCTTAGAATAAAATTATTTTATTTGTTTAAATGCGTCGAACGCGTTGGTAAATACATAGGTAGTACTAAATTAGGTTGATCTTGCATTTTTTTTTTTTTGGGTTCCTTTTTCGATACTGAACGTACCCCTAAGCTATGGCACGCAATTTCATTAACACCCTGTATATGTCACTATTCTTATAATCAGAACTCGACATCAGTTCACAATCAATCTGCCTAGCCTTTTCCCAACTACGTTGGGGTCGGCTTTCAGTCTAACCGGACGCAGCTGAATACCAGTATTTTACATGGAGCGACTGCCTATCTGACCTCCACAATCCGGTAGCTAGGTAATACTACGATACCCCTTGGTAAGACTGGTTGTTATACTTTCGGGATTCTGACGACCCGTAACGACTGCCGGCAGCCGGGACCAACGGCTTAACGTGCTTTCCGAGGCACGGAGGAGTCTCGGTATGTAAAGATGGTCACCCATCCACGGACCAACCCCGGCAAGCGCAGCTTAACCTGATGGATCGACCCGTGCAGCTAATACTTAGCCACGAGCTCCTTGACCTAATAAGGAAACAAATGACTAACGTACTAAGTAACTTTCACAATCCAAATTGTCTCGACCAAATTGCTCTGCAGTCGAAATCGTTTCGAATCGTGTTCAAATGACAGTGCTAAAAGAAAGCTATTAACTGTTAATTAGGTCAAAGGCCAAATGAAGCCGATCCAACTAGTGTAGGTGCTTGGCTTCTGTAGTACAAGTTGCGATTTCGGTTTGGCACGGAACGAAATTGTTTTTGCAGGTATGCCCAGATGGTCATTTCATATCTGGTTTTTAATGGTGAGAATAACGTAACAATATCACGCCTTGTTTCCCCGGGGGGTTGGGTAGAGGTGTACCGGTAGTGCACCCACATTTCGCCAGTTATGTTTAAGGTGATACGTAAAAAATAAATCATAGCGAACTGGGCGGCCTTAAGAAAGTGACAGAGTCAATTACTTCCACATGCGAAAAAAGAGAGCGCAATAATGCGCTGGAACCAAAATACAACAACGTTATGGCGCCAAACCAAATAAAAATTGTTTAAAAATAAATTAAGCTATCTATCAAAAATATTTACAGCCAGTTTCCAGTTAACCTAATGCGCACATTTTGAATGCAATTTTGTAATTAAATTACTTAGGACTTTAGAATTACAGGACAAAATATGAAAAAAATAGAGGTCTTTTCGGAAATAAATTATATCGAGGAAATTTAACCCAATTGCATTTTCCTTCAGTCAGAGTATTAACCAAATAGTCAATAAACATATATCCAAAAATTAAATCCATACATGCTGTAATAGTGAAATAAATGGTTACGAAACAGCCCCCAATTTATTTTGGTATCGCATTAAGGGAGTAACTACATTTATTCAGCTCCATCTGCGTTTCGCTGAACGATTTTGGTCACACTTATGCAGTTCTGCTTCTATCAGCCGCATACAGCATCGTAAGATTGTGAAAAGCCGTCATAGCTTTCAGCGCTGTTCCGCTACGTTCGACGCTGAACGTAGACTATTCCCGACTCCTCGTCGACAAGACCACGTACAGCCCTGAACGTGGCGGAACAGCGCTGAACTCTAATCTATAGCATTCGCATGATAAAACACTTTTGGTCTCATTTTATACCTGTTTGCCGCGAAAACTGAATAGACGCGGAAAGCTGAACGGATGCGTACGCATCTCCATTCAAAATCGTTGTTTCTATGGACAAAAGCTGAACAGAGCTGAAAAAGTGTGGTTAGTCCCTAGGTCTCATGTAATAGGGGGCGAGCCTATTGCTACTAGATCAATCAGGCGGTTAATGGTGAGAATTGTGTCTGTAACTTGGGCTCTTGCAATAAAAAAGACATTTCCTCAACCCAACTCGAGGAAATTTTATTTTTCAGATTTTTAAGAAAGAAAAAGACAAAAGATACGTTTATTTACGGTATACATGACGCAAGGAAAGAACACAAACGCATAAAATAACAAGTTGGGGGAAATATGCGTCATAATGATCCCTCTGACCCTGCCCTGTTTTTTCGTTCACGAAGACTTTTTAAATTACTTAACCAATTAAAAAAAAAAATGTGATGTGAGTGGGTGGATAAAATAATTTAATGTAGTCTTTTTTCTCAAGCATTTCTGGCAATTTGTGTTAGATGTAAGTAGGAACGCAAACTGAAAACGCAGCCTCTTCGACAATGCCGGAAGTGACGAAAAATACTATGTGAATAAAAATCTATTCTTTTCAAAGTGCTTGAAATCTCACTAAAGTAAGTACGTAAGTGCGATTTCTGCTTGAATACATACACAATAATTTTATTTATATGATAAAGGGCTAAAAAACAGATGTAAACAAAGCAGTTTCGTGGTAAATGACGTCACATCATGACCGTGACAGACACGGACGTTTGAACTGTACTTAATAGAAAATTGTTTCATAATTTTTATAGCAACAAACAGTAGTTGAGTTTAACTTTTAATACTTTTCTTCGGTTTATATTATTGTCTAATAATGATTCAGTGAAAAAAAAAAAAACATTCATAATATTCCCTATTCCGTATGTATGTGGCCGGCCTTATTGTTAAGACGTCTATGGGCGTTTCATGTCCCGGAAAGTGTTAAAACCCCGCTAAAGTTATAACTAAGTTCTGGGACGACTCAATTTGGACTGCCATTGACACGCTAAGAAGGAGAACTAAAAACCTTACCTCCGGAAAGAAATGCTGCGGGAACTTGGCCTTCTCTTTGGTTGTGATCTTCTCAATGTTGCCTGCGTGCACCTCCTTGCCAGTGGCCTCTACGTACGCCTTCTGCTCGAAGTCCCAGATCTTCAGGTCTGTGAGGGACGAGTGCGCGAAATACATGTTGCCGAGGGCCTGGAAATAAAAAATGTTGTAGGTTTTCAACGTAGTTGCCAAATTAGTACCTACTAGCAGCGCCCAGCGGATTCACCCGCATAAGTCTCGATCCCGTGGGAATATCGGGATAAAAAGTATCGTATGTGCTAACCCAGGTCATGGTCTACCCATGTGCCAAATTTCATCAAAATCCGTTCAGCCGTTTAGGACTGCCGTGGTTGCCTGATATGCTTCAGAGTTACAAAAGTTTTATCAACGGATACCGAAACACCGAACGCGATAAAGGAATAAGGGACCTAACCACAGATTACCAGATAAATCACTCCATTTACTTATGTCTCCATGTCGACGATTTTCATGCCATAATGAAAGCGGGCAGCGTCGATTCTGGGTAGATTGCGCGGAAGCTCCAAGAGCATCCTAAAAACATTATATGTATGATAAGGTAGACAGCCCCTTTATTAGGCACTGGGCACACGGAGGCACTGGGCACACGGAGGCACGTGCCAACATGATTGTGTTGAGCCACGTAGTTATTAGTTGTTAGGTTAGTTTGTAAGTTTAACTAACATCGTTTTTAAGTCGTCATTATCCATTATATGGAACATATGTATTTTTATGTGTAATCCGAAATAAATGGGAATACTTATACGCGCGCTAACTAACTACCTACCGGCCGCCGGGTCGCACGCGACCCATTTCTTAGTGGGTTGCCGACAGGCGCGTACAAACCAAAAACAAAACGCAAAACTCACTTTCGCAGCTTCTAGCGAGTCGAAGGTGTAGGCGATTTATTATAGCAGTATGTATTGAAAATGTCATATGGAGGGATTTACATTTGCCGGAGCAAGTCCCAAATATGGTGCGCAACATATACCTTCACCAAATGACGTCAAAGTCAAAGTCAAATTATTTATTTCAAATAGGCACATAAGACCCACTTTTGAACGTCAAAATTTACAAAAAAAATAGAATTGATTCTAGTTGCCCCTTCTAAAAGGTAGTTTCGTATGGAGAAGAATAAGCAAGAAACTCTACCGTTACTCTTTTAAAAATGTTTTACAATATTTTGTTTGAGTACAATGATTACGAGTATATGTGAAGACGATGCACCTAGAATAAAATTACTGTACCATAATAGATAAAAATAATTAAACACTAAGCAATAAAAATAACTTAATTATGAGATAGATACATGGTGTTCACATATTTACAAACATCGTAAAACTGATTTCCTAAAAATATTTTTTTAATTTAAAAAAAAAGTCAGTGTGAGTTTAGGTAATCACAGGATGTAAAATCAATGTCACAAAAATAACAAATTATACAATTAAAATAGCAACCAGTTTGATTTTGTCTAGACTCTAGATTGTCCTATGGAGCTGGGCCAGCATGTTTCGAAGCATTCCTATCTTGGATATAATCCTTTAACTTGTAATAAGACAAAAGTGTACTTTTAATATGTGTTTTAAATTGTCTTTCATATTGCAATATATCACAAGGTATTTTGTTGTAACATTTAACACAGAAACTTGTGTTCGTCCGGGACACAGAAGCCCGTCTGGCTACCTTATATTTTTCATTACTTAGTAAATCTTCATAGATATCCTTTAGAGGCATGAGAAACAGGGTGTAAAGTTCACTCATCCTCCATAGAAAAGGGAGGATCCTCCGACCAGACGGGAGTCGTGTCTGGTGGGCAACTGCCAGACGATTAATGTCGGGACGTTGTATATTTTCTAGTTGCGCGGGAAACTCTGCTTGCGTGATGCAGGATTTTGCGTGACGTCAGTGTGACGCATAGTTCGCATGTGGCGAACAGTGTACACCCCCATCCAAAGGAAAGAACGGAGATGATGATGACGTGCTATTTAATTACAGCGTGCCGAAACAAGAAAAGAATCCTAATTCTTGACTTCTACTCGTACACCTAATAAAGTAACATGTGCGTTCACAATTTAGTTCCAGAACATTTGAATAAATATGAGTTTTTGGAAAAAAATACTTTAATACCAACACATAAAGTTCAGTTATCGCTACCACTTCAAACATTTTAATGACTTTTTCTTTAGTACTAATCATTCTGAAATCAACTTAATCTATACTATTTTAAAGTTGAAATTTGTTTGGATATGACATCAAATTGGAAACAAGGATTTGAATATGGATGCGACTAACTTAGGCTTAGAATTTAGATCTCATTTTTTAACCGTCTTCCAAAAAGGAGGAGGTTACATGTTCGGCAGGTATGTTTTTTTTATTACTTACTTACATAAACATGACATTTAACGGTGTGTAATTAATTAATTATACAGCTCTTATTGTTTTAATTCTTGCACAAGAACTATAAAATCTGTGGTTTATAAAATAGAATTTCTCGAATAACTTGACCTTTAAGCCTGACCTGTCTTTATAGACATAATAATAAGACTATGCAGAATACGCGGCCTTCATTAGAACATCTCAGGTGAACAGGCCTTTATCAAGCTAAACGAGGGACTATTCAACACACCTGTGATGGAATGTCCAGATTTTTCCAAGTGTATAAATAAAGTGTGAGTAGATCGGTCACCGATACTTTAACGGCATGTTAATCATATTATATACTCATTTTTAGGGCTCCGTGCCTCAAAAGGAAAAACGGAACCCTTATAGGATCACTTCGTTGTCCGTCTGTCTGTCTGTCTGTCTGTCAAGACCATTTTAATCAAGTTGAAATTAATAACAAATACGTAAGTCTATGGTCCCTTGAAGCTCTAAAAAAATCAAGCTTCCAAGTCAACGCAATAAAAAAATACGGCGATATAAGCGA
This sequence comes from Tiliacea citrago, assembly GCA_963921375.1. Taxonomy (NCBI): domain Eukaryota; kingdom Metazoa; phylum Arthropoda; class Insecta; order Lepidoptera; family Noctuidae; genus Tiliacea; species Tiliacea citrago. Next base: position 3,942,427 of record OY992802.1, read on the forward strand.
CATTAATGCGACATATTATTATTAATTTTTATCGATACTCGCAAATAAATCAAAACCTATAGGGTAGTTTCCGTTGACCTAGAATCATGAATTTAGCAAGAAGCAAGGTCTTACAGCACAAGTATAGGAAAAAGTCCGAAAATTGTAAATTTGTAGTTCTATCACATAAAAAAAAAAAATTGCTTATATCTCGCACATAAATCAAAACCTATAGGGTACTTCCCGTTGACCTAGAATCATGTTTGGTCTGACAGCACAAATAAAGGAAAAAGTCCGAAAATTGTTAATTTGTAGTTTTATCACATAAAATTTTTTTTTTGCGAATATCGATGTATCTCCCATACATCGATATTCGCAAAAAAAAAATTTTATTACATTGTTCATGTTTTTTCAATTCAATTACAATTTTACATGTTTTTTCAACTACAATGTTAAGTTTGTTTTAAGGATAAATTCATCCCAACTACGGAACCCTTCATTGGGCGTGGTCCGACACGCACTTGGCTGGTTTTTTTATCGACAAATGCACTTTTATAAAAACTCCTTTTTTTTTGTTCTCTGGTTGGAAAATCCTCATGGATGGCCTCCGCCCTGGGGCGGGCGGAGGCCATCCATGAGGGGTCTGTCACTCTTACTGACTAAATCCACCCCAGAGTTCCCTTCCCACAGTTGCACCGGGGATCATGGGATCTAGTGCGACTTCCGCGATCCCCGGCTGGTGGCCCACCTCTGCGGGCCACCTCAGAAGTACTCATAACCCAACACCCCGCGAATGGTAGCCATGTTCAATAAAATACTAATATCTTTAAATCTAAGAGACCTGCAGACGTGCAAATAACCTTATTGCAAAGGTAAAAGTCGAAGCTAGCTAAATACATATTCCTAAATAATAAGCTAAAAAAAACTGTAATTACAAAACTTTACACAAATATTACATTTTCTAATCTACTGAAAAAATAACCCAATGAATGTTGCATAATTATATTTTTATCTTTAATCAAAAGTAGGTATTTGAGTCAACCTATAAAATGATACTAAAATATTGACTCTATGTCAATTATTTTAAGTTATGCTCAACAGCGAAAAAAGGAAAGTTAAATAACATGAACATGAATTGGTTTATTAAAAATAATTTATAAACTATCAACTTAACATAAAAAGTGAACTGGGGTAGGCTGAATATCTTTGGTTATAAAAAAAACAAATTTAAAAAAATATCGAGGGGCGTGGCCAGCGCTGTCCCCTGACCCCTCAATTTTTTTTCTGGGGTACAATGAAGCAAAATGTTTATGCTCATGAGTCTTCAGCCAGAGAAGAACTAATATAAAAAATTAGGATTGCAGGGGAGGAAATTAAAAATGATAGAGCGATCGTCCGCCGCTCTACTTAACAAGTAGCTAGAAGCAATAATTTGTTTGCAAAACAGAGGAGGCTATTTCGATAAATTTTTATAAATACGAACAGTTCTTCTAAGCTGCTTGAGAATTTGTGGCGTCACTTCTTCCCAGCTAAAGCACTAGGAAGTGGCGGGCGTTTTGGTGGACTGTCTTATGTAATTAGACGTTTAAAAGTGCTGAGTCACAGACTAATTGAAAAAAACATTTTGGTTCAAATCACAGTGTAGAATAATTACGCGTTAAATTGATGATTTTGCCAGTGCCCCGAGTGTATTTTTAGGGTTCCGTACCCAAAGGGTAAAACAGGAACCCTATTACTAAGGCTCCGCCGTCTGTCTGTCCGTCTGTCACCAGGCTGTATCTCATGAACCGTGATAGTTAGACAGTTGAAATTTTCACAGATGATGTATTTTCGTTGCCGCTATAATAACAAATACTAAAAAACAGAATAAAATAAATATTTAAGGGGGCTCCCAAACAACAAACGTGATTTTTTTGCTCGATATTGATAACGGCAACAGGTAGACGCATGAAATATTCACAGAATATTTAGTTATATATTCGCTTTCAAAATAAACAATTGAATTAAAATAAAACAAATATTTAAGGAAGGCTCCCATACAAAAAACGTATTTTTTTTTGCCATTTGTATAGATAATGGTACGGAACCCTACGTGCGCGAGTCCGACTCGCACTTGGCCAGTTTTTTATAGATAATGGTACGGAACCCTTCATGCGCGAGTCCGACTCGCACTTGGCCGGTTTTTTTTTATATGTTGCCATTATGCTGTGCGCGGGGTGTTTGTTGCATAAAATATGCGTCACACATAAGTGATTTCATGAAAATAGAGGTGGCAATGCAAAGTATTAAATACTCGATACTCACAGTAAACTTCTCAGGAGAACTAAAGTCTTCGTCCAGAAATATCCTGATCTTGTCAAAGAGCCTTAACTCCGGACAGTCACAGAGCCTTTGCACGAAGTCTTTGACGTACTGCATCGACTTCTCGTACGCCTTGCCGCCGACCTCCTGCAGGTGTAGAGCAATGAACTTCGGGTCCATCCGGGAGACGGCTTGTAGGAACTCTGCCGTCCATATTGGCAGCATTACTGAGGGCTGTGGGGAAGAGAGATAGAGGATATAAGATTTCTGAGTGATCTTTGTTTATGTCATTTCTTGGGAAACAATCAGGCGGCACATTTGATCTAACTGTTCCCGAAGCCTATGGACATCTGCAATACCAGGGCATCCCAGTATACCGACGAAGTTGAATTATCTCATCCGTACTTCATCATTATCTGCCTAGCCTTTTCCCAACTATGTTGCATGGGGTCGGCTTCCAGTCTAACCCGATGCAGCTGAATACCATTATCTTGCATGGAGCGACTGTCTATCCGACCTACACAACCCAGTACTGGGTAATACGATACCCCTTGGTAAGACTGGTTCAACTGGTTGTCACACTTTCGGGCTTCTGACTTAACCTGATGGAGCTACCCGTGCGGCTGTTATTACTTAGCCACGAGCTCCTCTAAAGAACAACACCAGCCTGAACTTCTAAAATTGCGTTCGGAATGTTGTATTTTTTTTTCGGTGTGGGTAACTACACGATTAGTGTTCCAATAGGATATGGCTTCTACAGGATATGACGCAAATAGTAGATAACCCTTGGATTGACCGGTCGCTGGATAGATAACCACGCCGTAAAGCCATATCCCGTTTTTTATAGTTTTGTTGTGGTGGAAGTATTTCATCACAGCCTAAAAATAGATCAGTTATTGATGTAGGAACTCTTTTAAAAGAACGATGACGAAGACGTTCGTTATTGACATAATTATGTATGAACATGGACGAAGCAGGAGTATGTAAATATCGTAGCAGGTAGCGTTCTGTAGTTCCTGCCTACCCCCATGAGAAACACAGTTTTCCTTCCTTGTCAGATAGATTTAACTCAATCTGCCTATCGTTTTCCCGACTATGTTGGGGTCGGGTTCCAGTATAATCGAATGCAGCTGAATACCTGTATTTTACATGGAGCGACTGCCTATCTGACCTCCACAACCCAGTAACTGGGTAATAAGATAACCCTTGGTAAAACTGGTTGTCAGACTTTTGGGCTTCTGACGACCCCTAACGACTGTCAAAGATCCACGATTGACAGCCGGGACCAACGGCTTAACGTGCTTTCCGAGGCACGGAGGATTCAGTCACCCATTCACGGACCAACCCCGGCAAGATGGATCGACCCGTGCGGCTGTTATCACTTATCTGCCACGAGCTCCTGTCAGTTAGATTAACTAAATCAATGCAATTACTGAAATTGTAACCAACATATTATAGTGTTCCACGTTTTAAAAGCGGGGTCAAAGAATTAAATTTTGAACCCAACCAAACAGGATCCCAAGCTTTCGAGCCAGTTTAAGCCACACTTATTTAAAAAGAGCACTCTTAAATGGCATTAAATCCTTTGATTTTCGCCGTCTCTCAATAGAATCCACCTCCCAAACCCGGGTGATTTTAATGATCTTTTTGCCACTGATGCACACATTAATTCTAATTAACTCAGTCGACTTTTGAACTTGAGCACCTCTAGCGGCGTTAATAATGTGATTACGTCGCTTTGATAGTATTTTGGGAGACTATATGGGGACGTCAATGATAATTATGTAGCATCAAGAGTTCAGTATTAATAAAGACTAGAAGTCATGAGCACAGAGTATAAGAGACCCGCTTTTCGGGTACGAGGTTGCGGGCGCGAATTGGGCAAGTTTTAGTAATTTTAAGCAACTCTGACTACCGTCAGTCAAATGGTTCCCTTTATGTCGAGTCCCTTTGCGTCGAGCCGAGAACCTTGTCTCGCTTCTATTACCCCTACGTCGAGTCTACGATTCCTGTCCCGTTTCTACTCCCTTAACGTCGAGTTTCTTTACCCCGCTTCTACTTCCTTTACGTCAAGTTTTATAATATCATATTTTGAAGAACAGTCAGGTTCACATGAAAGAGAATTGTTACCTATTTGAATTACTTAATCATAGTGTATTACAACAATTATTAAAACAATATGTTAATGATACTGGCTTTTAAATTATATCCTGTACCTATTAACCAAACTCGACGTAACGGTATTTGAATGCGTAAAATAGCAATATTTTGCAAGAACAATAGACTCTCAGACTCGAAGTAAAGGGAACCATTCAATTATTATTATGACCATATTTCAGGTTCATAGGTCAATGGGAAGTTAAAAAATTCTTCTGAACAAAAAAAAAAAAGCTGACTGGCGGGTTCTTATTGCTTCCCAGTTAAAAAAAAAATACAGTATTTATCTACTCAACGAGCTCTAAACAACGATAGGGGTAGGTCATTTTTTGCGCCCCCCTTTGCCGGATGGGGAAAACCCTTAAACACATTTAAAAATATTTTTTGAATTTGTATGGCTTTGGGTCAACAAGATGCTTATACTGTGAAAATTTCCCAAGTAACAAGTTCCCAGTCTTGGAGGTTTAAAACAAATCTGTCTATTGACAGTCTATTCATGGTTGGTCTTTAGATAGGGGTTCCTAAAGATGGTTTCAATATAGAAAATGTATTCTTATAGAGTTTTTTTTCTCAAGCTCGATTATTTTTAGAGCATTTGTTTTATAACACACTTATTTTAAGTACGTTTATAGGTGTATTGAATGTTTTATGATAAAATGCTCTGCTTGAAGTAATTTTATAGATAAGACGATATATTTTAAGATAAAACATTATATTTTAGCTATTGGTACTCTTATATTTGTTTATAAAGAGACTTAAGTCTAGATAAAAACTTTAATAGATATTTTTCAGTTTGTCTAAAAAAAATATAGTGAAAACGTGTTTTTAGTGGTTTTTTTTCCTAAAAATGGCTTAATTAAGTGCATTTATATTAAATATTTGAATTGGATGATTTTATGCAATGAAGACCGTGAACAAATTAAAAGGTCTGGTGACTTTCGTCGAAAAATGGGCAAATATTTAAAAAGGAAGAAAAATGAAGAAGAGCAAAATAATTCAGATTCAGAATCGAAACTTCCTCCAAAACGCGGGAAATTGAACACACACAATTGACAACAGAAGATACAACTGAATTTGCAGTGTCCCCCTACAACATCACAAAATTATGTTAGTGAGCAGTCCAATTTGGATGAAAACAATACAAAAAATTGACGACGACGAAAATAAATACGAATACGCAGCTACGGAGGGATCTGTCCACTTTTGTATACCAGCCTTATGTTAACACTTTGCATCTCTGGCACCGACGCGCGCCGCCGGCGTATATCTATACATACCTACCTACTATTGTACCTACTATTTTTCACATTAGTATTGGATGCGAGGCTTTTGGCTACTTAGTATGTTTTTTTTTTTTTTGACTTATTTTGTTGTACTGTGCGTTTTGTTTGTGCAGAATAAATAATTTTTCTTTCTTTCTTTTTTCTTTTACATTGTCTATAAATAAATATCTTTTAATTACCCTCTTGAATTGATTAATTAAATTGCTCTGTTACTGCATAAAATGGTTCACAACACATCAAATTACCTGTTCACTGAAGAACGTCTAGAAATACTGTGAGAAGATAAAAAGGAATACAGAGATGACAGTTACTAGATAATCTTAAACCACTTATAAATCTGTTTATTCTTTCAGTAGATAGTTTAGTATGTAGCAAGTGAAATTATTCTTGTCATAGAGCTAAAGCCATACTACTGAAAGTTCTCTAGAGTGTTTGTTCTATTAACTTCGTTTTTCTAGTAAACTTTATCTGGACGCCATTTTTATTGCCTATTTTTGCTTCAAATGATTTTCGTTACATATTTTAATTTACAGACAGCTGTGCTGCTGGGGAGTTTGTTGCGCCACTTCTTCTTCCCAGCTAAAGCACTAGGAAGTGGTGAAGGGTGGGCGTTTTTGGGGGACTGTCTTATGTAATTTTTGACGTTCGAAAAGTGCTGATTCTCAGCCTAGTTTAAATAAATGACTTTTGATTTTGATTTTTGATTTTAATGCTTATTTTTATGTTTTTATCATTAAATTATGTCTAATTAAACATTTAATATGTTTCTAATTAGTATATTTTAAATAAAATGAGTATTTTAAACATTAAAATGCAATTTAAAAAATTTGCTTATAATAAATAATTGGTATAAAATATAAAATATAAAAAAAAAATATTATAAAATATTAAATAAAATATTTGGTAATAAAAATATTAAATCTTACATTTACAGCGGGCGCTCTTATTTTAAGAGAGTTTTCCATAATATTCGACGATAGAATTTCAATCGCATATAGATTTGCTTGTTTACCCATTATTAACTAGCTAAAAACACAAGTAAAATAAGAAATTTGGTACGCCATGATGCAATACAATAATAAGTTTAAATAACTCTTGTAAGTTCTGCGCCATTATGTGTCGTTGTCTATTACAAATCAAATGTTACTTAAAGTTGTTAGTCTTGAGTTAATTTTGGTTTAAAAACTTGACGAGTAAAGACTTCTTTAAAGGTCTCAACTTTATCTATATGTTACGGCTAATACCCGAAGTGCGGCTACACCTAGTTTTAGCCGGTTAGATCCGCCCCGCCAATAGAGGGGATCTGGCGCTCGGCGGCCGCTGCCGCCGAGCGCCTGATTTTGCTTGTTAATGGTTACTGTTCTAACCTAACCTAACCCAAATTATTCAATAACAGTAGATGACTTTGCAGCGATTAAGAAATAATAAAAACAATCGGCTCGTACTAGGTTTAACCAAGAGTAAGTGGCTACACCTAGTTCTAACCGGCTAAAACTAGGTGTAGCCGCACTTCGGGTGTTAGCCGTAACATATACACTATCTACTAGTAAAATTTGTGGCTATAAACAGTTTAGTGAGACACTAGAAAAATCTCTACAGACAATTTGAAAATTTCCAACTCTTATCTCTATCTATTCATGTTTTCTTAACTCATTCTTATGAGAGGGACCCACTTTTACTAAACTGTGTCTATAAGCGTTCTTGAATATTACTTGGGAGATATTTTACTCTTATGGTAGATAATAAAATTAATTTCTATTAGATATCTAATAGTCCGTTTTAGACGCGATTGTGTTACTTGGGTTGAAGGCTGTGTTGCCACAACGCGTTGCGTTGTGTAAGCTACAACCGTTTGACTATAAAACCTGTGTGACAGACGACGGACAGACGCACACGTGAGTACACAGCAATAGGGCTCCCTTTGGACCCTTCGGGTATGGAACCCTAAAAACCTGAGCTTATAATGGTCTAAGGGTGCACCGCTAACCAGCACTGAAAATCGTGGTGATTAATGCTCGTTCCTTCTCAAGAGGCCTTTGCTTTGCAGTGGTGCAATTACAGGCCGGTACAGTACCTATAGCAGGCACAATAGAAAATGCATTTTTGCCTGTTTTACCCTAAGTGCATAAATCTCCACGAACGCTTGAAAGCTTCTACGAACGGTTATACTAGTATAGCTACTTAAGGTGAATCCGCAGCTGTAGCCCGCGATATTCAAATTTTCTTACTTAGAGAGATGTGTTAGAAAGAAAGATATAAAAAGAAAGAAAGAGAATATTTAAAAATTATTTTAATTCTTTTGTTTGAAATTTTCTTACTTATAGAAAAAAGGAAAAGCAAGAAAGAATTTTTTTTTAAATTCTTTTAATTATTAAAAAAAAAAATCTAACTTAAGTAGTATAAAAAAAGAAAGAAAGAAAAAAAATAAAAATTCTTTTAATTATTTTTTTGAATATTTTTTACTTATAGAAAAAAAAAGAAAGAAAGAATATTTTTTTTTCTTACTTAGAGAGATGTATTAATGATTTTAATTTAATTCTGTAAATACATTTCTGTAATAGTCGCGAAGCATATTTAGATCAAGATACAACCTGACACTGACCTGCAAATTGCATAAAACGAAATAAAATTTGAATTTCGGGGGCTAAAGCTGCGGATCCACCTTAAGGCGAAAGCGCCAGGGTAGACCGCTAAATTCAAAGTTTTCTTGCAATTTGCGATACAAATATGATTTGCGACCGTATAATATATGGTATAGAATTTTAATACATAATTAAAATCTTCAATACAACTGTCTATGTTTAAATTACTCTATTGAATGACTATTTCATGAAATCATGAGATTTGAGGCCAATTCTAACTTGAAGAGCTGTATTGATGATTCTTATGATTATAATTCTGTGAATATATATTTGCTACGGTCGTTGAATCATATTTTAATCAACATACAACCTGACACTGACTTGCAAATTGTAAAAAATAAGCAAATATCAATTTTTGCAGGTTATAGTATCGCATGCCCCTTAAGTACGGTACGTCTGACGCACCCTTGAAAGTTGCGCTGCCAACCTTGCTAATCTTTTTACTACGGCTTAAGCTATTTTCGTGCCGATGTGAAATAGGATTTATCTTGTCGTAGATAGATAAATGGGATATACTTTATTGTACGCCAGAATTGTAACGTAACGAGTGATAGATAGCTCTAGAGATAGATTCAATATGGACAGAAGGTTTTGGTATTTTCTATCTTTTGTTTCATTCGCAATTTCGGTTTCCAATTTTCTGAATGACGAAACTGCATAAGGGTGCTATCACAAAAAAAAACGTTTTTCGTCAATTTCTTATCTAATTGTAAGAAAGATTGAAATAATTGAAACATTGAAGATTGAAATAATTGAATTGAAGTCTGTGTTACTATAAAAGTAGTTTTCGTGGTGATAAACCATTCGCGTCAGTCTCAGCACCTGTTAATAGTTTCATCACTTTTGCGCTCTCGAAAATATAGCTTATTTCGCCGTTCATTTACTTAATGAAGATATTGTATGATCATAAAATAAAATTTTGATTTTATCACACGGATAGCTGAAGCCCAGTGTGTGATTTTTAAATTTGTTGATAGGGTTTGTTAAATAATAGGAAAAAAAACATTTCCGAAATTTTTTAATTATTTAAATGTTAATAAATATTTTTTTTACTTTCATGAATGATTAATAGTCATTGGATACATGAAGTGGGTTGCCGTTGTAAGACGAATAAAATCCCACGGTGTATATCTAAATCATAAGAATGTAAGCAGCTATCTAAAACAAACTACGATGACAGAGGCATGAGAACACTAAATAGTATATTTCATTACAAGTGAGGAAAGGCTGTCATTGCAGAGTTCCGACAAATGTCTACCCGAGCCGAGGCGCAGCCGAAGGCGAGGGTTGACAGTCGAAACAAGTTGCAATGACGGTTCCGCAGGTGTACTGAACGACTATTTTTAATACAGTTGCGAAAAAATGAAGCAATTTAATAAAATAATAAAAACACATAAACTCAACTAACTAATCATTTATTTCTTATAAAACTTATAGTACACATGTACATTGAAATTGGTACAGTTTTTAAACTAATTGGAGAAGTTTTAGGTTGCATATTTACTGTTTGAGACAAACTACATATTATTAATTTCGTATGATTGTTCATGTATATTTGTCATACAATGGCGTTTGCTAGTTGATGGAATTGGATCTGATGAATTATCATTATCAACGAAGGTAGATGGACGAACGTTCTCTTCAACATGTGACGGAGACGGACTGGCCCTTAAATTAATGGATTGTGTGATTTTATTCCCAATTTCTAGTTTGTTGTTTAATGAATCACCAATATAGCTTTCTGCAACTTTGTCTGATTTCCAACCTCCTAGTCGCTTTAAGGACGTCAAATTGGCTCCTGAATCTGCCAATAATGTAGCAGAGGTCCTCCTGAAGCTGTGCCCAGTATAATACTCAGCATCCGGCAGACCAAGAAACGTAGCTATTTCTTTTGACATATTACCAAATTTGTTTATACCGATTGCTTGAGCTGTACACTTCCCTTTCTGGTAATTTTGAAAAAAAACGGTCGGTTTTTCCTTTTTGGGACCGCTGATTCATATATTTTTGCACTATTCTAAGAAAATCTCCTTCAACAACAAAGCTTCTCGGTACCTATCTTATTTTTTGTGTTCGGAATCTTGATTAGCAGCATTTTTCCATGGGCTTCAATATCTTTTAAAGTAATATTGGCTAACTCCTCTCTGCGGCAAGCTCCAACAACGCCAAATATCAGAGCAACCTACAAAAAAAAGGGATTTGATTAATATTTTTTTAAATAATGTAGATATTGACTGTATTTTGCGATTTCGTAAACTGAATACTAAAGAAAAATATAAGTACTTATTAATAAATTACCTTTGTGGCTAAATAACGATCATCGGGAGCTTCGTTCAAAAACCTTTCCACTTTTTTCATTGGATGTTAATATTTTCGACTTTTTACTTGTAAAACTGTCTGATTGTCGTTTTAAGAAAGCATTTAATTTTGGGTATTTACTTATATCCACGTTGTTTCTTATTTTCAGCATACTTTTTATCATCGAAAACCTCGACCATAACGTAGACGGTTTTAATTTTGCTGAGAGTTCGTAGAACTATGCCAACATAACATTTTCTGAAAAACTATTTGCTTTCTTCTCTTCTCTCCACGCAATAAATTCGTCGTATGTAGATATGTAACGACTTTTTGACTTTTCCGGTAAAATGTTCTCCGAAGCATTTTGTGCAATTATACTGAGTTCCGGTGGTGTTAATTAAAAAAAAATAGGGTCGAAATTACTCATTTTGTGCAACAAACAACTAAACTCGCAAAGAAAATTTCTGGAAAATGGCGCCAACCGTAGAATATAAGCAGAGTTTTTTTTTTCTTCACCCATTTTGGTAGGCAAAGGGAACTATCCATACAGCTTAGTCTTCAGTATATTTTTTTTATTGATATGAAATGAAAATGAAATTTAATGAGATGAAATGAAATGAAACCTAACCTAACTCATTCAATTAAATCATTAAATCTGATATTGAAATAAATTAGTAGCTTCTTTTTAGAAATATACGTATTTGTATGAATCAGAAAAACTCTTTAGTAAAAACTTCATGGTTGGTTTTTCTTTTTAATAGACATTATTTTGACAGTTGGGAAAGAGACGCACGAGTTCGGGAAAGGTAAAAAAAAAGCACTAGTACCGTAAAACGGGGTGAATAGCAATGCAGGGGTGAATCGAGACGCAATTTTATAATGGATTTTAACGTTGCAATAATATATTTTGTTGCCAAAAAGGACTTTAATGTGTTACCTGTACTACAATTAACGATTAAGTGCCTTGGCAAAAAACTATATTATTATTTCAAGGCTCAAATCCATTTTAAAGTTGCGTCTCGATTCACCGCTGCATTTCTATTCACCCCGTTTTACCCGGTATGTAATAGCCCACATCCCGAACGCGATACGTCCCTGCAATACACCACTTTTTGAGCAACTGTATTAAAAATAATAATTTAAACTTATTACTTTTGTATTCTCATTCCTCTGTCATCGAATCGATTTAGTCGTAATTACGTAAAACAAATTACTATATTAATTTAAACTTAAAGCGATTGACACGATTCTGTTTACGTTGAGCACATCACTAAATGGCTGGGGTAACGTCATCGTAGGTATAAAAAATCTCCTCTAAATCTGTGGTTATTCTTATCTCATCTTATTCCTTTATTTGACCTTTGACTACGGCAAAACGAGGGGCAAGCTACAAGCTATGATTAATCATGACTTGGTCCATCAATTTGCCCTACATATAGTCTACATACCATAAAGGATTTATGAATAAGCCGTGTCTCCGGCTCAAGAATGATTTTATTTAGTAATTCGGTACATGTTTCCCTCAACAATTGGTCGCACATTGAACGAATACCAAGTAGCTAATCATTATTACTTGTACGTATATTTTGAGCTGATTCTAATTCATGATAAGATTGTCCCCTATGACATGGGAACTTGTATCGGCATACTGTTAAAGTATGATTATACATACACCTCTGCCTCAGGCTAGCTAGGGACATATATCTTTAGGGTAAAACGCTAAAACGTGGCGAAATCGGATTGGATATTCATTTAGAAAATCTGCAGCGCTACTTGGATCAGCAAATTAGGCTAGAGGGCCGATCGCGCTATTTCTCAACGTAATTACCGTTCGAACGGAACGTTTTTGGTTTAGTTTTGGTTTAGCTAATGTAAGAAACGGTATCGCGCTATTTTTTCTGAGCGACAAAATCGTTGACGTTACCCAATACTGAAAGTTGGATCGATCGTTCCTCCAACGTAAATTCCAAAGTAAAGCTAAATCGTTTCCGTTGAAATGATTAGCGCAATACGAAATGTGTCTAACGTAACGTTTTTGGTTGTGGTTTAGTTTTGGTATTAACGTTCAAAATTAGCGCGATCGGCCCCCTGATCAGTGTGATATTTTCCATGTTTTTGCACAAAAAATTTGTTCCAGCCTTATGACATAGGCATGCGCGACGTGATCAATAGCACTACACAAGTGCTCGTAAAGTTGGGTGGTATTTTGGTCGCCTGTCATGTCATCCAATCTCCTCAATAGTAATTATAAATATTATTATCTTGTGGTTTGATCAGGTTTGAATGATTGACAGAATTTCGGGCTATTTCCGTAACGACTGTACAGACTCATCACCTGCCTAGCCTTTTCCCAACTATGTTGGGGTCGGCTTCCAGTCTAACCGGATGCAGGTGAATACCAGTATTTTTACTGGATAATACGATAACCCTTGGTAAGACTGGTTGTCAAACTGTCAAAGAACCACGATTGTAAGCCGAGACCAATGGCATAATCTGCTAGCCGAAGCACGGAGGGGTCTTAGTATGTAAAAATGGTCACCCATCTACGGATCAACCGCGGCAAGCGTAGCTTAACTTGATCGATCGACACGTGCGGCTGTCATTACTTAGCCACAACGACTGTACAAAATATACTTAGATATAACTAGAACCGAAAAGGATTGGTTTCCAAGTACGAATGGATTTCCCTGTTTCCACAGGCTTAAGGAGACAGTGTCCAGAAAACATAAATATCCGCGCGTTCATGAGATAAATAATAAACCTCATAAACGATTAAATCCAATCTCGAATCTATCAAACCTAAATTGGAATTTATTGATTTTCCGTCACAGTAGACACCGCGAAACGGCAAATGAAACGTGGGAAACCTCGCAGCTAACGCTAAAAAGGAGGCTGGGACAAACTGGTAGCGAAAAGCGGACAACCGGGTCTTGTGGTGTATTTTTTTTGGCCTCCTACGACAGTGGACTGCGATAAACTGGGTTGATCGATAGTGTTCCTTATTTTCAAGACTCAAAACTTGGAACACATTTGAGGACTTAAGCCAGCAATAGTTTGCTGGCTTAGGTCCTCCTATCATGTAGATCAGTTGTGGCCCAGTGATAACGGCCGCGACTTACGAGTTGTAGCTTCGAACTTAGATAGGCGCTTTACTTTATGTAAATTATTTCATTTTTTAATTATTTCATTCTCTCAAAACGGTGAAGGAAAACATCGTGACGAAACCGGCATGTCCTAAAACCAAAAATTCGAAGACATTTGCCAACCCGCACTAGGTCAGCGTGGTGGATTACGGCCCACTCTTTCTCGCCGAGAGGAGGCCTGTGTCCCAGCAGTGGGAACATTATAGGCTGATTATGTATCATGTAGATCAACAACGAGCTAATTGATATGTCCAGTAAAACAGCGACAGGCTGAGTTGGTTATTGCCTTTCCGTTACCAGAGACCCAAAAATGGTGAAAAAATCAAGGACCGTAACCAGCTCACCAGAACAACAACGCCTCGAATCTACGTCATTTACACAAACACATACTAACCTAAATACATCACTTAACCGACGTAACGTAATACCACGACGGGGAATAGTGAATAGATTAACAATATATTATTACTAGAGAACAATGAGGCGCCTACAGTAGTTACTGAATATGCAAAGTACGTAACACTAGTGTATTTAACGCACGAAACCTTAATGTGATATGGATTGGAAATCCCACGGACAGAAGTTGGTATTTGACTATTGGGTTGTTTTTGGCGTGATGCGGACAGGGTCGGGCCGCATATTGTAAACAGAATAATCCATTTCAAGTCGGTTTGGAGCATATGGCCGGTCACATTGGACGTAGAACCGATGGCCGTTAAGCTAGACGTGTTTTTGTGTGGAGATCGTGGATCAGACAAACATAAGTTATGATGGTCAGATCCTCGCAGGGTGGCTTGCAGCTGGATGAGATTAGTCGAGCCTTGAGCTAAATGGCATGCTATTGGAAAGCGATGTGCACCAATCGACTGCAGGAGGCTGATGCTGATGATTGGGGTCCAGTTAAAGTCACGAATTTGTGGTTATTAAACTTTTTGGACACAAATTGACACAAGTGTCTTCACGCATGACTTTTTATCAGCTTTTCTGCTCAATTACATGAATCGCTTTGGTAATTCTACTGTTAAAGTGTATTAAACGGTCAGGAAGCCATAATTTTGTGAAACATTCGTGTGTATGATCGTGCGTCATCCATCACACTCATCACATGATCATAGTCAACCCACAATTTCTTTAATTTGCGAAATTGTGCTTTTGTATAAAATCAATTTGTCTATAAAATACTTTTTCTCCAGATTAATTTCCCTACAAAAACTTATCTCATGCCATAAGTTGTACCACTATCATCAGACTATCCAGTTACAAACAAATAAACCGATGAGTATCAACACTAAATATAAACAAGAAGAAAAACATTATTTTTTGCAACTCATAATAATATTTCGTGCCAAAATAAATAGGTACGCTATCGAATCCCGGCCCCACGAGTTATATTTAGATACACCGCAGTAGTTGAATTAAATAAAGCTTTATCTTATCAAATACAATGTTTAATATATTGATATCCTGAAGCCCACACGCTTTTATTACAATTCAAATTACATATTACCCGATTACGGATAGTTTTTGTGTTGGAAACTCCAGTTAAGCTGTATGCTTTGATTATATTATTTATATGACTAGATAGTCTGGCGCTGCAAAATAACTAAAACACGCCTGTGCACAAGGACGGGACAAAGGCGATGTCAACAAATATCGTCCGATATCTGTCTTATCGTCCCTTTCGAAAATAATAGGAAAAATATTAAATAAAAGAAGAAATAATTACAACATTATTTCTGATTCACAATACGGTTTTAGAAAGGGACGGTTAACTCCGGATGCGTTCCTTAGCGTAACATCTGCAATCACTGACAAGGTGGACAAGGGTTATAAATGGGTCTCATCCTTGTGCAGAGACTTGAGGCTATAGGAATAAGAGGTAAGGCTCTCTCCCTCTGTGAAAGTTACCTCCGAGGTAGGAGACAGCAAGTTAAAATAGGTAACTCGCATAGTTAGTAGGAAAACATTGTATTCCCGCAGAGATCTGTCCTCGGCCCGTCACTGTTTCTGGTGTATATTAACGAACTCTGCAACCTACGAAACGGTGGGGGGAAAATCTTCTCCTACGCCGACGGCATTGCCATTGTCTCCTTTGGGACCACGTGGAAAGCTGCGTGCAATAATGCCGAGCAAGGATTAGTTGCTATAGATAGATGGCTCAAAGCCAATCTACTAACCCATACCGTCTTATTACAAAAGGTTTAAACCGAGACCACACGGTCTAGGATTGTTACGGTATTAAAGTTAATATCAGGCTCAAAATGTGTTCTGATTACAAAACAAAGACTATTCGAGGATCAGTTAGTACCAAAAAAGGTTCATTCTACATTTATAACAAAATAAACGTAAAATTAAGGTTCCAGCATGAGTCTCACAACGTTCCACCATGAGGTCTCACACGTATCCTGCCAAGGTTACGAGCCTGTCCGAAAGGGATATCGTGGCCCTGGCACACAGGCATTTGAAGGAACAGGGGTGGGTTTTAGTCAGTAAAAGTCTGACACGCCCTCCCTCCCTCTGCCCAGAGCGGGAGAAGTTATTTGATAATTTCCCACCCAAAAAGCAAAAGAAAAAAAAAGATCTCACACGTATGCAAAAAGGTAATAACCGATTGGCTAAAAACTTTAACATACGAGAAAACTGAGCAAGTTTTAGGTAGACTTGGTTAAACAATATCTTTTTATTTTTTCTTTCTTGTCAAAAATGTTCACCGAGTTTAATCTATAAATTGCGCTTCGAACCCGTCGGCACTTCAAAGAAGACATACACATACACACAACAACATAAACCCTGTTTAAAAATAAGACGCACACACAGTTTCACATTGGCATACATTTAGAACGGGTACACAAAGAACTGCAAATTAGTTTATAAATAATCTTTTCTTCATAAATTTAATTTTTTAGTCACCTTTTGTAAACAATTGTTTCAATATAGTTAATAATTAAGGGAAAGAGCCCCAACACAAGTATTATTAATTACTTACTGGGGATGTTTCATTTATAATTTATGTAACTGTTTTGGGAGAAATAAACATATTTCATTTTCAAAACAAACAAGCAAACTTTGATAGGCTGGTGTACGTGACAGCTACGTCTTACACTCGCGTCACGTCATTGTGTTATTCTAGTGTGCGTGCATTTTGCAGCCAACAGTTGGACGCAATTTTATGCATTTGTATTTTAATTTTACGCAGTTGTGTGTTTGTATTTTCAAAAATCCTTTTTCAGTGCTCACCTTCGTTATGCACGGAACTTTTGCGCATTGCATGCTTCTAGACCCAGCTGTTTAGGCTGTGCGTTGTCTATCCGTAAATTCTTGTATGTTGAAGACAGTATACCTAGTCACAACTATCGTGTCACCATCGACTTTGTAAAGGAATTGTAACAATAAATGTCGTCATCAAGACAAAATTTTACAAATTTACGGAAACATGCATTTTGGGAGTAGTTGGCATAGCATAACAGGATCTGTACCCTAATTGCGTTTAGAAATAATTGTCTGCTCAACAACGTAAATAATGCAATGAATGTTGTAGAACTGTCAAATTGAAATCGATTCCTACTCAAAGTCAAAGTCAAACCATTTATTTCAAATAGGCACATAAGAGGCACTTTTGAACGTCATAATTTACAAAAAAAAAATAGAATTGATTCTAGTTGTTACTGATAATGTGTTACGCCATTAGCCCTCTGGTCTTACATTTTTGATGATTGCTTTGTATATTTCTAGGCTAGTTTTGGATAAATCCCGTCATTGTTCTCACATATAAGTAGAAGCGACAAGAATAATATAACCAGGATTTTGTAATATCTTGATTTAAAAGAGTGCCCGTGGAGTTTCTTTCCCGTTGTTTTCCATAGAAATCTACGTATTGGAACAAGAAACTAGGTTGAACTTTCTGATTAATTGACCGCCTCCTTGACAATCAAGTACTTGTAAATAGTTTTCAGCATGTTGCAAAATATTCCAAAACTTCTAAAAGTGTGTGTAAAATAGCTAAAGCTCTTTATATTATCAATAAAATAAAATCTGCTGATGATAAAATAAAACCTACGGTAAATAATAAATAATGAAACAGGTAGAAAAAAACAGCGTAATACTAAATTTAATTTAGAGACTGCACGTGTGCCCATCACTTCAGAGGTAGAAATAGCTCCTTAAAACTACTGAAACTTTAATTTTTTTTTAATTTAAACCCGCGCTTTTTGTTGCCTTACTTAGAAATAATGTAAAGTTATGCCGTTTGGAGTTTAGGTTTCAGCATTGGTATGCTGGCCCCCAGGCTGTTATAAAAGCTTTAGATCTTATAGTTAAATCAACACAGATTTCTGGAGAATCTGGTCTGTAAAAGTCTGTAGATCTATCATCGAAACCATTGCGCCCTATTTAGCTTTCATATTTAACACCAGTGTGGACCAAGGAGTTCTGAGGTTTCATAAGTGCCCATGTAGGCTTATGTGAAATAATATATTTTGATTTTGAATCTTTCCGGATCTCATGTAACACAGTAAAGTAGTTCCTTTTTTCAAATCTGGAGATAGTAAAGGCCAGTGTCAATTCTGCTAGTTCTCAGTAAGGTGTTTGAAAAGATGATGCTCAATCAATTGTTACGTCACTTTAATCAAAATTCCATCTTTCATGAACAGTACGGTTTCACCAAAGGGCGGTATACCGCTGACGCCGGTGTCTCCCTAATAAAGAACATTTTTAACGCCAGTGAGAAAGCACAAGATGCCATTGGAATCTTTAACGTAATCTAAAATCGTAAATCTTTAGTTAATCTCTAAGGCGTTCGATTGCGTAAACCATGAGACACTTCCACTATGGGATTAGGAATACAGCTCTTGATTTACTAAGATCATACCTGAAAGATAGAAACTTTAAAGTTCAAGTAAACGGCGTAAACTCATTGGGGTCTGAAATGACAATGGGCGTTCCTCAAGGTTCGATATTGGGTCCATTTCTCTTTTTAGTTTATATTAACAATTTCCCCAATTACTTCAAAAGCAACCGAAGATGGTGTTATTTGCAGATGACACATCATTGATATTTAAAATAGACCGACGGTCACAAAATCTTGACAACGTGTATAACTCTATTTTTAACCGACTTCCAAAAAGGAGGAGGTTCTCAATTCGGCGGTATGTTTTTTTTTTGTATGTTTGTTAAGCGATTACTCCGTTAATTATGGACCGATTTTGAAAATTCTTTTTTGTTTGAAAGGGTGTACTCCCGAGGTGGTCCCATTGCTACCAAATCAGAATCAGATGAGGGATCCCATGGAAATCGAGGGAAACCCTCAAATTTTATAGGCAAACCTATAGCGATTTGGGTATTTTTTATAGTAACTCGTACATTTGCTCTCGGAAAGCACCATTTGGTGAAGTGGAACTGATGATGGAGACCACATATGGCGACCGGAACAATATAATAATGAGTACCCCTATTTAACGGGTTGCGATTAAGCAATTTATGCTCGTCACTATGCATATGGTGGGTGGCAGTTCTCCTGGTTCTTACCAGGAGAACTCCTCAACAATCAACGTCCCAGCATCGGGAAAAGCAATATTTTGTAAAAGGTGATGAGCAATTAACATTAGGCTATTGTAACTTAGATAAATTCAAAACTGACCCACTAAAAAGTGAAAAATAAAAAACTTTTTACAAAAGAATAAGAACCGACTACCAAAATTAACACTACAAAGTGAAAAATAACTTTAATTTCGGAAGTCGGTGGCAAAAATCTCAAATACACCAAAGACACCGACTTCCGAAATCAAAGTTATTTTTCACTTTGTAGTCGGTCGGTGTTTTGGTAGTCGGTTCTTATTTTTTTGTAAAAAGTTTTTTTTTTAGGTCCAAGATTGGTTTACGGTAAATAATTTGGTACTAAATAAAGAAAAAACCATTGCATTCGATTTAAACTAATGTTAGTTTACCTAATGTTAGTAGTACAAGTAGCGACTGTGATATCATATTGAATGGAGAAAAACTGGAATTTATTAATCAAACGGTTTTCCTAGGAATCACTCTAGACGAAAAACTACAATTGGGACATCTCATAACATCTCTTGCAGGGCGGCTAAGCTCGGCGGCTTATGCTGTTAGAAAGATAAGACAGTTAACAAATGTAGAAACCGCGCGTTTGGTCTATTTTAGCTACTTCCACAGCATTATGTCGTACGGCATTTTACTGTAGGGTCAGGCTGCTGACATTGATTACATCTTTATTTTGCAAAAGAGAGCTATCAGAGCCATTTATAATCTACGTCGCCAAGAATCTCTTAGGGAACTATTTAAAAGGATTAATGTTATAACGGTACCTTGCCAATTCATTTATGAAAATATTATGTATGTAAGAAAAAATGTACATATCTTTAATTAAATAAGTGATAGAAATAATTTTAATACTAGAAATAAAGATAAAATAGATCAACCATGTTTGAGATTATCTAAAGTACATACATCTTTTATGGGGTACTTACTGTGTTAAATGTTACAACAAAATACCTTGTGATATATTGCAATTAAATGAAAGAAAATTTTAAACTCATATTGAAAGTACACTTTGTAAACAAGCATATTACAAGTTAAAGGATTATATGCAAGATAAGAATGCTTGGAAACATGCTGGCCCAGTTCCATAGGTCAATCTAGAGTCTAGACAAAATCAAACTGGTTGCTATTTTAATTGACGGCACGGTTGGCGCAGTGGTTAAGCGATTGACTGCTGCGCTGCGTGTCGCGGGTTCGATTCCCGCACGGAACAAATATTTGTATGACCTACAAGTAGTTGTTCCGGGTCTGGCTGTTTGTGTATGTGAGTTTAAATGTTTGTAAACGCACCCACGATACAGGAGAAATTCCTAGTGTGGGGCAACGTTTAAAAAAAAAAAAAAATTGTATAATTTATTATTTTTATTTTACATTCTGTGATACTGTACCCCAAGTGTAAGTTTGCAAGAGAGTAAACGTAACTAGCGCGTTTGCGTTAATATTTTTATTCTCACCCTTATAGTCTTAGCATTATGATCTATCGGTCAAATTTTAACGCAAACGAAATAGTTACATTTACTCTCTTGCAAACTTACACTGATTACCTTAACTCACACATTATATTTTTTTTAGGAAAACGTAAAAGTATTTTTTTCAATATTTGATATTTTTTTTGTTTATTTTTTTAATTATGTGAGAACCATGTATCTCTATAACATAATTAATTAATCTGTCATTGCTTCATTTTGCATATTGTGTAATAAAGTTACTATACAATTTTATTCTAGGTGCATCGTCTTCACATAATTATAATCAACCTATACAAAATATTGTAAAACATTTTAAAAGAGTAACAGTTGAATTTCTTGCACATTCTTATCCATACGAAACTACCCTTTGGAAGGGGCGACTACAATCAATTCAATTCTTTTTGTAAATTTTGACGTTCAAAAGTGCCTTAGTGCCTATTTGAAAAAAATAATTTGACTTTGACGTTAAGTGAATGCTAAAAAAAACAATCAGCTTTTTTGGTTCATCGCATGGTGCAAAGCGTTGATAAATGGCTTCAACCTTCAGGTCGATTAAGCGGCTATCTGGAGCCCTGCCATACTTCGGTCGCTTTATCTATATTTATTAAATAGGCCAAGTTTGAGGGTGACCTTAACCCCATTTGTTTGAAAGCTCAACGTTTGGAGTTCCTCGTGTGCGTGGGTATTAGTAGGGCACATAACCGTGGGGTTCACTTATTTTGAAATAAGATGCTTCAAAAGGCATCAGTTGTAACACTAACGGCCTTTGAAGCATCATTTTTTGAGCATGTATTTAATCGAACTTCAAATAAATACCCATTATGCTTTGCAAAAAATTACTATTCACTCATATATGTATAATGAATGCGCTTCTTTTCGTGAACCTCAAATAATTCCTATCCCCAAAGGACTAAAAATACTTAATACTCGGAGTAGTATATTAGCTCGCGCGTGGTTCGTTACAGTTCTAACCTCCTGTCGCGGTCGGGGTACCCTAGCTTAAAATATGCAAATGTTAATGTCAAGTAATAAGATTATTAATAAAGAATAACACATAAAACCATTTTTTATTCTTTTAGCCCACCGTCAAATAGTCCGTTTTCCAAAAAGGTTCTGTGGCCAAAAAAGTTTGACAGACACTTTTTTGGAGAATCAGTTAAATATTTCCCCTTGTTTTGTTGGGTGGCAAAAAACTAACTACAGAGTTACTCAATAATCAATAATTTATTGCTTCCCACAATGTGTAATACTTTCTAACGTTTTGATTTTTTGAGGGGCGCGCATGTTATCGTAGTTTATCTCTACTCAACTCCGCAGCACGAGGTCAGCGGTGGCTGTGGCCGGTGGTGGCTCGATTGCGTTTACCCTTACTGCGCGTTCGTTGTGCGTATCGTAGTATGGCTACCTCATATCATTATGAGAATCAGGCTTCAGATCTATGTAGATGTCAGTTCGGATAAACCTGCAATGATTTTACACGTTGTGTTGTACCTAATTTTACTTCGACGGTGCAGAGGATGAATGAAAGGCGACTAACAAAGGGTATAGAGGTTAGTGGAAACGCCGGGAGGGGACGACCTAGGATACAGACATATTATAGTGACCTAATTGGTGATGTTCTTCAGAAAGGTCAGGTGCGTAGTACTCGCAGCTGTCGTGCGTGTATGACCAGATGTAAGAACGTAGTAGATTATTTAAGGATCCTAGCAGATGGCACTCTATAGTTTCTGCTATCCCCATGGGAAGAAGGCATGAGTTTATGTATGTATATTTATGTTAATTTGATTTCCTATTTTATAAGTGTAGTTATGGACGCTTAACTTGTTCCCGCTAAACCACTTGACGAATCTTATCTAATGCTATGATTCATTAATTTTGATCCGACATGTAATAACATAGGTATTCGGAGGGTGCGGCCAGGAGACCGTAAGCTAACGCAATTTGCGACACTTCAATGAGTGGAGTTTATATAACTCTTGAATTTGAGTTTACTTTGAGCGGCGTAAGTTAAATGAGTTTGCGCTTATCTATCCTTGTCGTAAGGATGGAAGGATGCTTAATAAATTATTGTTCACTGCGAAGGAAAACAAGAATTGGAAAAAAAATCGGGAAACTTTTCGAATGTTTCTTTGCATATTACGAACATTTTAAAACAAAAAATTGCCAAATCTGTCCAACAAAATTATTTTCATTTATATACACACACCGGCGGCACATTTAGCGGACTTTTCTTATTTAAATTACACCTTTTAAAATTAAAATGAGATCACTTAACATTCATTTTGCGAGAAACATATTTTATTGTGAAAAATGTACTTTCTTGATTTTTTAAGATAACCAAGAAAAGTTGAAAAGGCTAATTAAAAAACAATTTTTTAAATAAAAATAATACAAATTAATATCGCGTTTCCTCCACGTGCTCTTATTAAAGTTTCCACTCGCCTAGACATGCTGAGAATGATTGTTATCTATTGTTTCCTGTGAGTCTCTGCCATTCCTCAACTACGGCGATTCACAGTTCACCCACATTGATAGGATACTGCGATAAATTGTTGAAACAGGTCGGCGAAGAAGTCTTGAGATCATTCTGTAGGTTTGATCATTTCTCCTCATCTCAAGTGCCCTGGCAATCTCAGTTGCGCTCAAGTCGGGCGTACTGAAGTCCTTGACTTTAAAAAAGATTGAAAAGTAAAAAAAAAAAAACAAATGAAACTGATTTTTAATGAAGATTTTACAAAAATTTTAAACAAAACAAAAACATAAAGAATAAGGGAGGGGGGGGGGTGGGTTATAATTAATTATGTTATACTTTAATATTTTTTTAAATTATTATTTTCTCTCAATCAGAGCACCCGCCATCTTATCTCTTCACCACCATTGGTTGACTGGTAGAGAATGCCTAAGGCATTAACTCCGCCTTTGTACTCTGTGTGCGAGAAGTTTAAATAAATAAATGAGGGAAATTCGCTCGAAATGATGTAAATACTAATAAAATTAAAACAATCTCATAAAAGGTCACGTTCAATTGTTTTCTCAATTTGAAATAATTATTTCTAAAATAAAACGAATCAACAACCAGCAACGTTACAAAAACTAGGTTTTCGATTTTTTTTTTATGTTCCGCTAAATTTGCCGGTGTGTGCATAAATCGATTTTTGTATTCTAAATGCAGTAAAACAAAACCACAGCCGAATTTAAAATTCAAATGTGGAAATTTACCACGAATTTTTTAAAGACATTAGGTCAAAGTTTAACAGCTTTTATTAACTGGTCTGCCAGCTAGCGTTTGAATACCAAAACAAACAAACAGGTTGCATTGCATACCAATTATTAAGTATTTATAATTTTTCCTTTTAGAACCTTTCATGCTTTGCTCTGTTGGTTGAGTTTACAATAAAAATGACATTAAAATAAAGAAATGTGTTATTTTTGCATAAGGCCATAATATTTGATAGTCATCATTTATGTATAATTTTCTACGCTATTATGATAATTGCTTACGATCCTTGAGTTCTAAAATTGTAATAAATATCATCCTGCCATACTGACGTCAATATAAAGGAAAAAGAGCGTTAATTGCCTCACAATCACAGGTAAACAGGGAATTAGTTCCGTCCTAAATAAGGATAGGATTTAGGAATGAAACGGGGAAATAACAGGAATTCCGAAATATTTTAGTAAAATTCCTATGGTATTAAATCCGCCTCTATGAATACCTATTATGCCGCCTGTGATACAGCTTTATCCTAGTACAGGCATCATACTTTGTAATACCTACATTATTTCTTAGATTTATACTGTGTTTTACCTATTTTTAATTTGTAATAAATTTTATTATTATTTTATTATTATGTATTTAAGAGCGGCCAACCCGTCATACTTTTCATACAAACGCTCGTAAGTGATTATGGCGTTGTAGCACATCTTTCTTTTATATTTTTGAACTAATAGGTTATAATTATCCAGGTTTCTATGGAAGCAAACAATATAAATTTGGAGCACAAATTTCAATATTACCCCGCAAAAACTGCTTTTTTTCACAAATTTTATCTGAAATTTGGTCGTTCATACATCGTCATAGAAATCTCGCACATATTCATAATGGAAGTTCGAAATGATAAACATTTATTTCACAAACTTGTAAGGCTAAACTCAAAACCACGTATTTTCTGGACCAAGTCCGCACACTATTTTTCGTAGGGGGAAGCGCTAAGGTAGCCCGCTAAATTAAAATTTTCTTACGTTTTTTGCAATT
This sequence comes from Tiliacea citrago, assembly GCA_963921375.1. Lineage (NCBI taxonomy): Eukaryota > Metazoa > Arthropoda > Insecta > Lepidoptera > Noctuidae > Tiliacea > Tiliacea citrago. Next base: position 3,967,513 of record OY992802.1, read on the forward strand.
TGCAGGTCAGTAACAGGTTCTATGTTGATCTAAATATGATTCACGGACGTAAAAAATATGGCTTTACAGAATTATTATCATTAGAATCAGCAATACAACTTTCTAAGTTCGTAGAATCCTATTGAATGACTATTTCTGAAATTTTCATTCATTAGGATTCTACGAAGAAAGTTAGTTGTATTGCTGATTCTAATGAATCATACATGACACATAGGGTCTTGATCCCGTGGTAATATCGGGATACAAAGTATCCTATGTCCTAATGCAGGTCATGGTCTACTCATCTGCCAAATTTCATCCAAATCCGTTCAGCCATTTTAGCGTGAAAGCGTAACAAACAAACAAACTCACTCTTGCATTTATAATCTTAGTTAAGATTTCTTCCTTACCACCTAAATAGTATGCATAGGTAGTGTACATGATAACAGCCGCAGGGGCCAACCACCCCCACTGAGTGTGTCTCCCCACCGAGTGTGTCTCGTGCTTGTGCCAACCACAACCTCATAAAGCAGTATTATTTTAATATTAGGTACTTAGGTACAAGTAACAGGTATTAAAATATTACTGCTATAAAAGGTTGTGCATGTCGATCTTTTTTTTTTTTTTTTTGGGTGGGAAATTAATCAAATAACTTCTCCCGCTCTGGGCGGAGCGGGGAGCGGGAGGGCGTGTCAGACTTTTACTGACTAAAACCCACCCGTGTTCCTTCATTTGCCTGTGTGCCAGGGCCACAATATCCCTTTCGGACAAACTCGCAACCCTGGCAGGCATTGGCCCTAATGGACCCCGTCAATTCATGCTGACGTCTCTTTGAGGCGCGCGTGGAACACAACGCGCCGTCGACCCGGGCCTGGTCCTTATCGGACGGCGAGCTACCCATCGCTCACCGTCCGCAGGCCCGCGCCTACGGTGGCCGGAAATCGGCTTGCGACTCCCGACGCCCAGGGCGTCTCCTGCGGCGACTAGGGGCGTGAGGGCGCGAACCCTGCCTCTCCCTCACGCGTTCCGCCTCCTCCTTCGCGAGCATTACTGCTTCGCAGAAGGAGGTGACGGCCTCCCATCCACTCTCGCTCCGAACCAGGGCCGGACGCGACAGATCGCCGCCGCCGATCGCCTCCGTGAGGACACGGCGGAGCCCAAGCAGGGCAGACCTCCACCGTATGCTCCACCGTGTCCTCTGGGCGATCCACACAGTGTTGACACCCGGGCGTTTCCTCCCGCTTTATCCTGAAGTGCATGTCGATCTAAGGTTAAGCTACGCTTGCAGCGGTCGTATCGTCGATGGGTACCCATCTATTACATATCCAGACCCCTCCGTGGCTCGGAAAGCACGTTAAGCCGTTGGTCCCGGTTGTCATTCGTAGATTCTTTGACAGTCGTTACGGATAGACAGAAGCCCAAAACTCTGACAACCAGTCTTACCAAGGGCAGGGGGTATCGTGTTACCCAGTAACTGGGTTGTGGAGGTCAGATAGGCAGTCCCTTCATGTAAAATACTGGTATTCAGCTGCGTCCGGTTAGACTGGAAGCCAACCCCAATATAATTGCCTAGGCAGATTGATTGAGGTGTTATTACGACACCTAAGTACATTTAAAAAGGCATTCATAAATTAAATTAAAACCGCTCTTGTAGATTGAATTCAGTTTTGTAATCAAGTAATATTTGAAATGTCATTCAAATAAATAAATTGCGTAAACAGCTATTGGCTGTATAAATTGCGTGAATCTTAATAACAAATGCAGTACAGTACCTTTATATGCAGACTTCTCAGATTATCTGAGGCAGACTTATTGTAAATGAGGTGATAAGGCGATGCAGTTTAAAAGAAGATGTAGTAACAAAAATTGAATGAGTGAAAGGCGACTAACAAAAGGTATTTACAAAGCAGAGGTGAGTGGACACGCCGGGAGGGGACGCCCTAGGACGACATATAGTGACCAAATTGGTGATGTTCTTCAGAAAGGTCAGGTGCGTAGTACTCGCAATCGGCGTGCGTGTATGACCAGGGGGCCGATCGCGCTATTTCTCAACGTAATTACCGTTCGAACGGAACGTTTTTGGTTTTGGTTTAGTTTTGGTTTAGCTGATGTGAGAAACGGTATCGCGCTTTTTTTTGTGAGAGTATTGTTCGATCGATCGTTCCTCCAACGTAACTTCCAAAGTAAAGCTAAATCGTTTCCGTTGAAATGATTAGCGCGATACGAAATGTGTCTAACGTAACGTTTTGGTTGTGGTTTAGTTTTGGTATTAACGTTCAAAATTAGCGCGATCGGCCCCCAGATGTATGAACGTAGGCAAAGCAATAGGAGTATGTAAGGAGCGTAGCAGGTGGCGTTCTATAGTTTCTGCCTACCCCCATGGGAAGAATGCGTGAGTTTATGTATGTATGTGTTATTTTATAATGATGATTGTTGTATGATTTTAATAATTCAATAAGGTCAGATAGGCAGTCGAAATTCTGGTATTTAGTTGCATTCGGTTAGACTGGAAGCTGACCCTAACATAGTTGGAAACAGGCTAGGCATATTGATTTTTGATGAAAGATTTTAATGTCTGTTCAGTTGTTAACTTGTTACTAAACTAAGTAGCCTTTTTTTTTTTTTTTTTTTTAGGGTGGGAAATCTTCAAACAGAGCGGGACTGGGGTGTCAGACTTTTACTGACTAAAACCCACCCGTGTTCCTTCCGTTGCCTGTGTGCCAGGCCACGATATCCCTTTCGGACAAACTCGCAACCCCAGCAGGCATTGGTCCTAACGGACCCCGTCAGTTTATGCTGACATCTCTTTGAGGCGCGCGTGGAACACAACGCGCCGTCGACCCGGGCCTGGTCCTTATCGGACGGCGAGCTATCCATCGCTCACCGTCCGCAGGCCCGCGCCTACGGTGGCCGGAAATCGGCTTGCGACTCCCGACGCCCGGGGCGTCTCCTGCGGCGACTAGGGGCGCGAGGGCGCGAACCTTGTCTCACCCTCACGCGTTCCGCCTCCTCCTTCGCTAGCATAACTGCTTCGCAGAAGGAGGTGACGGCCTCCCATGCACTCTCGCTCCGAACCATGGCCTGAACCAGGGCCGGACGCGAGAGATCGCCGCCGCCGATCGCCTCCGTGAGGACACGGCGGTGCTCCGCCCAAGCTGGGCAGACCTCCACCGTATGCTCCACCGTGTCCTTCGGGCGATCCACACAGTGGTGACACCCGGGCGTTTCCTCCCGCTTAATCCTAAACAGGAACCTCCCGAAACATCCATGTCCGGTGAGGACCTGCGTCAGGCGGAAGGTGAGGACGCCGTGGCGCCTCTCCAGCCACTCCTCAAAGAGGGGACTTATCGCCACAATTGTGGCGTGCCCAAAACTAAGTAGCCTGCAGACGGTAAACTTTAAATAAGTCTTACCTATTTAGAATTTGTTGATGTATAAAAGAATTATAAATAAATAAAAACCATTATTGCAGACAACATAAGAAGAAATAAGAGAAGGAAAGGAAGACATAAAAAGAGAGAAAAAAAAATAAAAAAGGAAGACAAAACATAGAATAAAAATAAGAAAAAAAAAAGGAGAATAAATGGAAAACAAAAGAGAAGGAGGGGAAATAGGGAGTTGGAATAAGGAGTGTGCGTGAACAATGATCCAACTTAATATCTGTACAAACATAAAAATTACAAACTATTAACAATAGGTTAATCGGTAACACTCGGACCACAAACTTGATTCACTAGCTGTACCGCATTCAAACCACTAGCTCATAATATACATTATTATGCATGGACTAATAAGTAAATGAAAAATAACAGTAGGTAAGCATATTTTATTCTTCATGTTTTCAATAAATTATTATAATACGAAACCCACCAACAATATTCTCGCTTTACTTATTTAGATATAAATAAATAAAATAAATTTATTTCAGGCAAGTAGGATATAGGTATTTTCTAATTTAATGTTTACCTGAAGCAAATGGGCTTAAATAGACACAATCTTTTAAAAAGAGCTTTGAATGGGAATAGTTCCTTTTAAATTCTGTCTTAAAAAAAAAGAAGCATATTATAAGATTGAAGACTACATATTATGTTGAAGAAAAGGAATATTTGCATTTTTTTTTAAATATTTTGTGAGTGAGAGAATGTTGTAGGCTTAAAAGACTAGATTTGTCAACAATTTTATATTTTGTTAAGTACCTGGTACTTGTTGATGGGCCTACACTGTCCTTCCATACATATTAACACTGTAATTTGAAAACATTGTACAAGCCAATTAATTTTCTCCATAGAAAACCTCCAATTGGAACCGTGCACCTAGCTTCTGACGTTTCATAAGTGCCCCTGTGGGATTGTTTCTATTTTTGCCGTAACTTATTAGGAACCATTTAATATGTCCTATCTAAAAGAGCCAAATGATCTGTAACTCAGGACCATCTTACCAAGGAAACCTTTCTCTATTTAAGATTGAGCATTTTATTAACCAGCGCCTACTATATGATGTTGAGGTATGCAAATATTTATGATTATAATGAAAACTAAATTATCAAAATCTGCTCCATAATATTATTGTTTTATCACATATGGTATATATAATCTTATTGTATTTAAATGTGACATGATTAAAAATAATCTCCGTCAACCTAAAATGTATGTTTGTATTGTTTATCTATTGTGTATGTCATGTGGTAATGACTCACTTCATTCTTTGAGTTAAAAATTCTGTCCCACTTTATTAGACATAATTACAACGGGCTATTTGTTTAGTAGATAGTTGGTTCATGATATTAGCAACTCATGGCAATATTTTTTTTTCAATCAATCTGCCTAGCCTTTTCAAAACTATGTTGGGGTCAGTATCCAGTCTAACAGGATGCAGCTGAGTACCAGCATTTTACATGGAGTGACTGAGCCCATCTGACCTCCACAACCCAGTTACTAGTTAACATGATACCCCTTAGTAAGACTGGTTGTCAGACTTTCGGGCTGCAGACTACCGGTAACAACTGGCAAAGATCTACAAATGACAGCCGGGACCAACGGCTTAATTCTCAATAAGTAATGGATGGTCAACCAATCAACGAACCGACATCGGCAAGCCCCTTCGACCGACCCGTGCCGTGCGGCTGTTATTATTTTGCCACAAGCCCCCAATATTTCATTATTAAGTTAAATACTAAAATGGATAGGTAGAGATACTTACTATTGAAATCTAAATAAAAGACATGATTCATTAACGTAGGTATTAATTAATCTACAGCTCTTGTTGTTAAGAGTTAAAACCTCTTTGCATAAAAGTTATGTGGGTAAAACAAAAAGAAAAACGCGCCTGAAAATCTTTTTTACAGGCTAGACTAATCAGCCAGTATCTATTGTTTTATAGTCTATTGTTTTAAAATTAGAACAGTTATCTCACCATAGAATCGCGCGCTACATTTTAATTGAATTAACAACTTAATTACATTCCCTGTCACCAATGTAAAAAAATGTAAGGGCAAAAAACATCGATTTTATACATAATACTCACATCCTCGAAAATAGAACCGACGTTGGCGGTCACGAGCAGCAGTGGCACTTTATCCGAACCCATTTTTTTGAACTTCAACATGTTCCTGAAGAGTTTTTAGTAGAAAACAATTCCTATAGCACGAACGAGGTTATTTACAACACAACGTAAGTTTTACCGCCGTTTCTTTATTTTGGCGCGAACACGCCATACATTAGAATACTATTCATTACATTATTATGTTTAAATAATACGTATCCCCGTCAAAACGGAAGATTTTGTACAATATAATAAAATCGCCCGAGTCGCCCCAACCCTTTCTGACATTTGTATGAATGAATGACATTTTTTACGCCTACATTTGCACGTATAAACAGCATACAACCCGAATAATTTACGATGTTTACAATTTTCGTACAAAAGCAATAAATGTTACAGTAAACCTCACTGAAAATATTAATAAAAAATATAAATTCATTCCTTAAAGTATATTCCTAATTCAATATTTTCCTAAAATAATGAATAAAATAATTTTAATCTGACATTCTGATAGATCTGCTTGCGCAAAGAACGTGGAACGGAACGTAACTTTTGAACTACGGGACCTTTCGAATTTAGTTGGTTGTTGCACCAATGACGTCGTTGCTAGTTTTACGTCACGCCTACTTTCAGGGCCGTATTTGCGTAAATAAATATGGGAAGACTGTATTTAAACCCGAGAGGTCAAGAAGTACGTAATACTCGTAGTGACGGCGAGAATTAAGAAAATGTATTTTTATTTACTTGTAGCACGAGGCACACACGGCGTGAGTCGTTAAAATTAATTTTAAAATCATTCCCACATTTCTACAATAATTTAACACGTTTCGTTGCGTCGTCGCATGAGTATTTTATTATTACGTGGTTTGCTGAAATCTGCGGTCTGCGGCATCAGTCACATGATTGTCGATTAAATAGGTACCTACTTAAAAGTAAAAGCTAAAGCTTTGAGGGAATTGCGGGAGCTTTCAAAAGTCTTTGTTTTGTTGTGAAAACGTTGATTTTTTTAATAACTCACGCCTTTTCGTATTGAAACAATTATTGAAATTGAAACTTAATAAATAATAAAAAAAAGTTTTTCACTTGTTTTAGAAATTCTTTATGGCTTTTATTTTCTTAGGATAATTCCTTGAAATATGTTCATTTAACTTACCTAAATCAGGACAGAAAGAGAAAGCTTGCTTGTCAAGAAAACTTCTCAACTGAGTTTTCTTTTACATTTACGCGCGCTTTTCAAATTAAATTTTCCGCGCGCTTGTGAACGCAGTTTGATATTCCGGAATTCATCTCTGTATGTTTTTGGGGCGTTCCTTTTCGCCGCACATGCGAACTGTGTTCCAGCGGCGCTCAATGTAACCGGCTAAAATAGAAATCGATTATTGTTTCTATTCCTGTGAATTTAGGTCGGGATTATTCCTTAAATCAGTACTATGGCAACCGGTAAAGAGTAGGTAAGTGGAATTCATAATTGTCATTTGTACCTATGATTTATTGTGGATTTTTTTCTGAATCAATTGGTTGAGTTTACGTTTCGTGCTGTACCGAATGTGGATTTCATGCCGCCTTGGCTATGAGGTTGTGAAAAATGATAATTAGAAATGGTCTTGTTGGTAAACAAATAATAATGACTATATTGTAGGATCTGACATTGTGGTATATTTATTATTTATTTATTTCCTAAAACTTTATGCACAAGTAAACAAAATCATTTTCTACCAACCAATTCTGTCAACCTTAGGGTGATGCAGAGACAAAACATGGCAGGTGCAACATACGGGATAGATAGCTCGGAAATAACTATAAAATACAACCATAAAATAATACTATTATGTGCATATATATATATACATACTTACATACAACCTAAATTATCTTTGTCAGAAGAAATAACGACCGGTAGAGGAGAAAACGACTCTAGTAAACGCCGCTGGGATGGTTACGGCCAACTTCTGACGATTATGTTCACGTGCCTGTTTATTCATTTGTTTTTATATCTGTAAAATACACCATAGCAAATAAGGATGTGCTTTCTATTGTTTTTGCTTGATTTCTACCCGGAAATTGGAAATAGAGAAGCAGCCAAAAACAATTTTTGGTATCGTTACGTAGGTAGGAGGTACCTAGATATAATTATCTTCTTATTTTACTGATCTCGCTTTTTCTCTCGTCTTGGGAAGTTTAGCAAGTTTTTTTAATTTTCCCCGTAGCTACCGATTACCTATCTAAATATTTAATGATTTAACAACAAGGATTGTCTTTCTGAGTTAAATGACGCACACACAGGCAGTTAACAATTAAGATTTGACTGACATCATCTTAACGACCTTAAGAATATTAATAAACAGCTGCGACCTTCCAGATTGCCGTTAAAAATATACTTTATTTTTAAACCCACAAGGACATTCCCATCATGTATCTTTCTGATCAAGAGTTTCTTTAAATCAAAACGCATTTATTAAAACTAACCTGAGAATCAGCACTTTTGAAACATTAAAATCACATAAGACAGCTACATAGCTGCTTCCCCAAAACGCCTGCCCTTCACCACTTCCTAGTGCTTTAGCTCGGAGTAACAAGTCCCCAGCAGAACAATAAAACATGTCTAGGGGTCAGTAACCATGTTGGAACTACAGGGTAGTGGAACTTAGATAGCAGTCACTCCATGTAATAGGTATACCAACTGAACTAGGACTTTTAATTAGTTCCGTAAAATTACAGTTCTTACTGTCATTTCATGATCTCTCGGGGCAGTCAGTCGCACGGTGCTTTTCTAGATATGCCTGTTTCGAACCCCCTTTTATGTTTCTAAAGAAGGCCAGAGGGCCACCCTTGACTCGGGGCCTGCTAAAAGTCATAGCAAGCATACTTATGTAGGTTCACGTTGGAGATTCTAAGCTTTAAAAAAAATGAGCCGTCACGGGACGACTGGCAGATGTAAAACATCGCACTACACACACTACTATATATAGACTGTATAAGTGTATAGTGCAGATCGCCACGCGGCATGCGTCGCCCCGCCAGTAATCGAGATTACGGGCGCCTATAGATGTTTCACATCAAAAAGTATTTTGTTCATTTGAAAATTACATAAGACAGATCCCCCAAATACGCCCGCCATTCACCACTTCCTACGAGTATTACTTTAGCTGAGAAGAAGTGGGCAAGTGGCACAATAAACTCCCCAGCAGCACATTTGTCTATTAAGTTAGAAAGAATAAACTGATTCTATAATATGCAAAGTAATTAATATTACAAAACAAAGAAACACAAAACATTAAATTACATTTCTTGTCATAATTATCTCAGCGAGCACACGCCAATACGCCAACAAAAACATTGAAGAATAATTAAACTCAGTTAAATCCTTCACTTCCGACTCGTACCTCATCCGACGCAGTAAGACCACTGATTGCATCTGAATAATGGTTTGAAAACAAAGGCTTTCAGCCAACATCTTGAAAGCCTATATCCCAGAGGGACATTATCTTGTAGTCCAGAGGTGCCTCATTCTGGTTCCGAAATCATTATAAGCTTTGGTCGTATCACTGCGTTTTTATCCTAAAGCAGCTGTGGGGTTCCTGTATATGGCCATCATAAGCTGTCGCTACTCCCCCCTTCTTGCGGCATCTCCTTGAGTTAATAAGAGTCCTCTTCATGCACCCCTATAATAAACATACTTTAGCCTACTATTTCAATGTATTAGTGTATGAATGTGGATGGCTATAAGAGTAGAGGAAGACCAAGAAACGATGGATGGACTGTGTGAAAGATGATATGGCTAAAAAGGGGGTGACTACCGAGATGACGATTAATAGAGAAGGATAGAAGAATAAGACACGTTGCGCCGACCCCAATTAAATTTGGATAAAGCCAAGACAATAATGATGATTTTCGTATTAACAACATTCGTATCTTTTCAGCCTTCAAAATGTACATACAATGCACATTGCTGCTGGCGGCTGCAGCGGCTGCGGTAGCGTCGGCAGCGCATCTGCACCACGCTGTCGAAACTGAGATGTTTGCGATACCCATCAGTCCTAACCTGTTCAACTGGACGTATCAGGGTAAGTCAGCATGTTTTGATCTTAAGGTAGGAACATGACACGATTTCTTTGTGCATGTTAAGTCTGATGATGTTGAGACAAATGTGTCAATGTTGTTAGTTTTAAATGCTCCTTTTTAGGGTTCCATAGTCAACAGGAACCTATAAAGTTTCGCCACGTCCGTCTGTCTGTCTGTCCCCGGCTTAGCTCAGAGACTCTTAGTACTAGAAAGCTGTAATTTGGCATGGGTATTATATTAATCACGCCGACAAAGTGGTTAAATAAAATTATGAAAAAAGTATGTAGGGCACCTCCCTTGCACGTAAAGTGGGGATGATATATTTTTTTTCTCGTCTATCCCATAGAGTGGGGTATCGTTGGATAGGCCGTTCAAAAATATTGTGATCTGTCAAAACCATTTTTGGATTCAGGGATCCGTTTGCGTAATATTAAGTGCATATTTTGTTAGAGTTAAGTCCCCTCTCCCCCTTTCTGCCAGAGGCTCTACGCGGGAGTCATGCGGTACATGGCCCTTTACGGGGCACCGGTGTGGGCGCCTTCCTTGAGGCGGCAACCAGGCCGCCGGTTGAACGCGTCCGGTCATAGCCATCAGGCCGCTCCGGGGATACCGTATGTTCTTGGGTGAGGCGGCGACCCTCCTTGCCGGATTGCCACCATGGGATCTGGAGGCAAAAGTCCTCGCGCACATATGGGAGTGGTGCGAGGAGGCGAACCGCCAGAACGTAACTCCGCTGCCGCCAATAACCACGGCACAGTGGACAGAGCTCCGGCGGGATCTCATGGCGACATGGAGAGTGCGATTATCGCAACCCAGCGCTGGGCACGCCACAATTGCGGCGATATATCCCCTCTTTAAGGAGTGGCTATAGAGGCGCCACAGTGTCCTCACCTTCCGCCTGAGGCATGTCCTCATCGGACACTTGTTTCAAGAGGTTCATTTATCTATAATGAATTTTAAGTATATTGAACGTGCTCTGACTATGACTTTTTGTAATATGGCATTATGCTCATGTCATGTCTTTGCTGTGTATTAAGAAATCGTCCATCATGATTTTAACACCCTCAATGTCATTGAACCTTTGACCATTTCACTATGAAAGATTTCTGGAGTTGAACTAATACCAAAAGGTAAGGAACCTATAACAACCAAATGGAGTAATGAATGTGCACAGCTTGGAGGATTCATCCGATAACCTCAACATCCAGAAGCCCTTGTTGGCATCTAAAGTTGTGAAATACTTTGACCCGGCAAGGTCTGATTTTATTTCATCTATAGTTCGCATGATGAGTTGGCAATGGGTAATTCGGTCTCATGATGGCTTCATTAAGTTTATTTGGTATCTAATTTAATCATCCTTCGTAGTGGTTAAAACAATAGGACACCCATTCTGTTGGCTCTTCGACTCTTTGTATGACGTTTTGTTTGCCATCTCTTCCAGTTCTTTTTTGAGAGGTTCCCTCAGTTGGAATGGAATGCGTCTACATGCTGCGACGGTTGGACTGGCATATGGCTTCAGTTTGAGCTCAACTTTAAAATTTGTGATACACCCTATTCCATTTGTCAAATCATGAGGAATGTTTGATTAAGTTAAGTGTTTTGCTTGTGACCCTGCCTATGATATTTTGACATTGTAAGTCTAAAATATGGAAATTTACTGTGTAGCAGCTGTGGTTATGTTTGACAAGTAAGTTGCATTGACCAATAGTTGGTATGATGTCACCACTGAATGAAGATAACCTATGATTACTTTTCCATATCATGTCGGTTGAAATGTGTAATGTTTTAAATGTTTGCACAGAAAGAACATGAGTGTCTGCATCTGTGTCTAGAATGAAATCTACATTTTGACTGTTTATAGAGAGTACTGCCTTCCATGGCTGTGTATTGACCGTATTTACACTAATTGTGCCTAGGTAAATGTTGTTTTTGTTACAATCATCGCTATTTTGAGACTTATTAAGATTAATGTTGTCAACACTTTTACATACTTGTGCATAATGATTATATTTCCCGCACTTCTTACATCTAACACCTTTTGCTGGACACCTAAACCGGTGGATCTGACCAAATCTGGAACAATTGCTAATCTTAACTGACAACTGCGACTGAGAATATTATGATCCTTTTTTTTTTTTTTTTTTTTCTGGGTGGGAAATTATCAAATAACTTCTCCCGCTCTGGGTGGAGCGGGAGGGAGTGTCAGACTTTTACTGACTAAAACCCACCGTGTTCCTTCAGATGCCTGTGTGCCAGGGCCACGATATCCCTTTCGGACAGGCTCGTAACCCTGGCAGGCATTGGCCCTTTCGGACCCCGTCAATTGGTGCTGACGTCTCTTTGAGGCGCGCGTGGAACACAACGCGCCGTCGACCCGGGCTTGGTCCTTATCGGACGGCGAGCTACCCATCGCTCACCGTCCGCAAGCCCGCGCCTACAGTGGCCGGGAATCGGCCTGCGATTCCTGACGCCCGGGGCGTCTCCTGCGGCGACTAGGGGCGCGAGGGCGTTGATTTTGCCTTACCCTCACGCGTTCCGCCTCCTCCTTCGCAAGCATCACTGTTTCGCAGAAGGAGGTGACGGCCTCCCATGCACTCTCGCTCCGAACCATGGCCTGAACCAGGGCCGGACGCGAGAGATCGCCGCCGCCGATCGCTGCCGTGAGGACCCGGCGGTGCTCCGCCCAAGCAGGGCAGACCTCCACCGTATGCTCCTCCGTGTCCTCCGGGCGATCCACACAGTGGTGACACCCGGGCGTTTCCTCCCGCTTAATCCTAAACAGGAACCTCCCGAAACATCCATGTCCGGTGAGGACCTGCGTCAGGCGGAAGGTGAGGACGCCGTGGCGCCTCTCTAGCCACTCCTCAAAGAGGGGACTTATCGCCACAATTGTGGCGTGCCCAAATATTATTATGATTCTGACTTTAGATTTTCTTGATTACGACGTGCAGATTTGGAGACCTAGTTCTTGTACCTATGATTGGTTCTTCCAGTGATTTAGCTTGTATCCTTTGTATCCTAGTTCCTTCCATGCTTTTTGCAAACTGTTTACTGCTTTGTCCAAACTGTCCAGCTTGTCTGTCAGTATTCTTTCTTTGATGAACTGATTGTTAGCATTCAAATTTAGGCTCAAATTGTTACGTAAGATGCTGTGTTCTAGTGTCTTGAATTCACATCGTCTAGTGATATTTTTCAAGTCTGTAGTGTAAATGTCAATGGATGGAAGCCGACGTCTGTTAAACAGTTTGTGGCGTTTCATTGTTACATTAATTTGAGGTAAGAAATGCAAGTTAAACTTCTCTGTCAGTACTAAAAAACGAATGAATGAATTGAATATTGTGAATTCATCTGACCCAATGAAATGTAAAAGTACGGCGATTTTTCTCTCGTCATTTTCGTTGTCTAAGTTATTAGCCCTCAGATAAACCTTGAACTGCGTGAGCCAGTTTTTCCACGCCAATGGCATATTTGAACTGTTTATGTCCAGTGGTGGACCGTGACTGCTGATGACTTTCGATGTCTAAATCGGTGACTTTTTGTCGTCCCCGGCCATTTTGTTACCTTGAGCTGTAGCGGTGTTTCGAGCTTCTGACTATCCGTAACAACTGTCAAAGATCTACAAATGACAGCCGAGACCAACGGCTTAACGTACTTTCCGAGACACGGAGGAATCTTGGTATGAACAGATGGTCACCCATCCACGGACCAACCGTGGCAAGCGTAGCTTAACCTGATCGATCGACCCGTGCGGCAGTTATTATTTAGCCACAAGCTCCTCATATGTTAGTTTATAAATGTGATACAATTTCACATTATAAAGGTCCAAAAAAATGTATGACTTGACATAGGTACTTAACACTTGACAAGCTTGATCAAGTCATATTCAAATTTTAAATTCAGAAAAATTAAGAAAAATCTAAGACCCGCTAGAAAAAGGGTTTAAACCGCAGAGGTCCAAGCTGCAGTACCTACTATTTGAACATCAACACTGATCGTTAACACGGGAGCTATACGACCTGCGGGCTAATTGCGTGACACACAATCAGTAGGAATCGGTTTCAATTTGACAGTTCAACAAAATTCATTGCGTTATTTATGTTGTTGCGCAGACAAATTTTTCTAACATATGAAGCAATGGATTAGCAATATACTTCAAAATCATTCCGATTCCGATTCAAATTGTGTTACGGAATTAGGATACTGATCCAAGCATGTCCCTTTTACTATCGGAGTTTCAGACGTACTGCAGTATAACTATACTTTACATTGAGTTTCAAATTACTACAAAATGCTATCAATCATGCTTTAATTCCACAGAAATCAAGAAATGAGACATAAATTAGAATAATAGGGTCCAGGATTCCAAAGCCTCATTCTGTTCTACGTCCTTCTCTCAATGCTGATGTAATGTCCTGCGTCTGGCTTCAGCATAATATCCATTTTGAGCCGCATCTTAGAGTGGTCAGCCTTGATTCTGTACCGCCGCACCACGTGAGCGAGGGTCGTCTTCATCGACAGCATGGCGAAGGCTTTACCTGATAGAGTAATAAAATAATTAACCAATCGATCCATTTATTCTATTCAAAGTTGCAATCTGCTACTACACAAAGAAATGATGTAAAAAAAAAATGGAGTTTGGTAAAATCTTATACCATTTTGACGTTCTTGTAGAACTAGAACCAATACAGTCTTGCGTCGCACGCACCGTCGATTAGTCGCGTTGTGTTTGAAAGAAAGAAAAATTGTTTTTTCTGCACAAACAAAACTTGTTTCGTTCTTCTGGGGCCGTATTATTAAGTATAAATGCCATTATGATTCCAGACCGAAAAAGGGACGGTGCTAGCGGTCATGTATAGATCCATCTCTCTCTTGCACTGGAATCATGATGGCATTTATACTTCATAATACGGCACCTGCTCGGGATGAGGAGTCGTTGTGCAAAAAATGGCTGCTAATATTTTAAAGTGTGGAAGCTGCAATGTACCTACTCATAAATAAGATATTTACTTTTATTTGTAACAAACTGGATGTGATGGACGAGCAAAGTATGGCGCGCATACCAAAACTTGTAGTTTGATTCTATTTCGACAACTAAGCGCAAGAAGATAAGGAAGCGACTGGGAAAAACATTACGTGACATACATGCTAACGTCTGTCTGTTAAAGGAAAGGGTTCCCGAAGAAATCCCCATCTTTGTCGCCTGGGATTTACAAAAACTACCCCCAGTCTTGTGCGACCATGTAGATGTGACCAGACTTCTCAAAGATCTGGTATAATCTGGAGAAAAAGACCTTATTTCTGAAGAGTACGCGTACTTCTAAGAGTACTTCTCAGTGAACCAGTTGAAGGAGCTTCGTGCAGAAGTAGAAGCACTTCAGAACGCGTCAATCGTGAACAATTTCTCACGAAACATAAACGTGAAACGCACCTGTGCTCTGTCGAATTTTGAGCACGAAAGTGGGCCTGTGGGACTATCTCCATTAAGTGTGGTGAAAAAGTCTGCAAAAAACACCCTGCAATGACTCCGTCAAAGAAACAGCGTAGGTATTCTAAGGTGGTGGTGACTCAATCGTTCATCATCTTCACATAAAATTATATACTTAGTATACTTTTCTCTCTAACGTGCTTGGAAATTCGAGCATTATTTTGACAACCTTCTTCGAGATAAATCGAAATTGCTGTACTGGCCTAATACATGCGAGCAGCGGCCACCAAAAGTTGTATGAAAATCCATGTGTTGTGGTTTAGGGTTTAGCGTCCAAATAAATTACGTACATAGTAAACTCATATCTATCGTGTAATTTAATAATGGAACGATTTTTACTCCGAAACATGGCAACCAAGGAGGTAACTTACCTCGCGCACATCTGGGAGTGGCGCGAGGAGGCGAAACGCCGGGGTGAAACTCCGCTGCCGCGAGAAATCACGGCACGGCGGACAGAGCTCCGGCGGGATCTCATGGCGACATGGAGAGTGCGATTGTCGCAACCCAGCGCTGGGCACGCCACAATTGTGGCGATAAGTCCCCTCTTTGAGGAGTGGCTAGAGAGGCGCCACGGCGTCCTCACCTTCCGCCTGACGCAGGTCCTTACCGGACACGGTTGTTTCAGGAGGTTCCTGTTCAGGATAAAGCGGCAGGAAACGCCCGAGTGTCACCACTGTGTGGATCGCCCGGAGGACACGGTGGAGCATACGGTGGAGGTCTGCCCAGCTTGGGCGGAGCACCGCCGTGTCCTCACGGAGGCGATCGGCGGCGGCGATCTCTCGCGTCCGGGCCTGGTTCAGGCCATGGTTCGGAGCGAGAGTGCATGGGAGGCCGTCACCTCCTTCTGCGAAGCAGTTATGCTAGCGAAGGAGGAGGCGGAACGCGTGAGGGTGAGACAAGGTTCGCGCCCTCGCGCCCTTAGTCGCCGCAGGAGACGCCCCGGGCGTCGGGAGTCGCAAGCCGATTTCCGGCCACCGTAGGTGCGGGCCTGCGGACGGTGAGCGATGGGTAGCTCGCCGTCCGATAAGGACCAGGCCCGGGTCGACGGCGCGTTGTGTTCCACGCGCGCCTCAAAGATATGTCAGCACAAACTGACGGGGTCCGTTAGGACCAATGCCTGCCGGGGTTGCGAGTTTGTCCGAAAGGGATATCGTGGCCCTGGCACACAGGCAACGGAAGGAACACGGGTGGGTTTTAGTCAGTAAAAGTCTGACACGCCCTCCCGCTCCGCCCAGAGCGGGAGAAGTTATTAAAAAAAAAGGAGGTAACTTATCAAAGGTTTTATTTAAATTTCGAACTGGCTTATAAATATAAAGATATTTATTGAAAAAAAAAACAAATGAACACATTGGCGCGTGAAAAATATCTGATGTTGTGGAGGATAGTGTTCAGAAACCACAGCTCAAATCCCAAATACTTAACGAGGAATGGTTCAGAAAAAGAGGCTAAGAAACCGTTTTGCTGCAAATATAGGGAAACCTATTGTTGACTCTGACAGTAAGTTGAAGGCGGCGAATATTAAAGTACCAATTTATATTTTTAACGTGTCCAAAGAGACCTCTACAAACATATTTATTGAAGAAAACTAACTTAGACACAATTGGATAAAATGAATATGAAATGATATAAGGAGTACGATGGATACATAGTTTTTGGTCCTAAACATAGACTTGAACCGTCTTATTCCAAAACACAATCTAAAGGAGATTGCCCGTTTTTCTAGGGACCGCCGTTGCGCATCAAACAATTGTGTATGGTAGCATAAATTGGATATAAAAGAGGGGTGATATCATACTTTCAAAGGAACTAAAAATTATCCATTTGGTTTGTGGGGTTTTTGGTGTTTCTTTGGTTTTTTGTTTAGTTTTGTAACAAACCATCCACCAAAAAAGCAGTCCTTTTCAACAGTATGATCTGAATTTATTTATTATTTTTATTTATTAAAACTTTATGCACAAGTAAAAAGTACACTGTACAAAGGCGGACTTAATGCCTGAGGCATTTTCTACCAGTCAACCTTAGGGTGATGCAGAGACAAAACATGGCAGGTGCAACGTATGGGATAGATAGCTCGGAAATAACTATAAAATACAAGCATACATACAAATGAATTCACTTATGACAACAGAAAATGGTTAGAACAAACCAATAACTGATCCCAAATAAATAACATTACAAAGGTAGATCATGCTAAATGTAGGTTTGTATACTACTTAAGTAGAAATAAAAATGCTTGATTATAGGAATGAATTAGTTTTATTGGTCCATATTATTATCATATTCATAAAATATATCGTCTAAAAACAGAGCCGGCGGCTCAACAGACCTATATCGAGCCCAACTAAGATACCACAGAATGGTCATAACGTGAGCACAGCATCCCACAGTCCGATTACCCACCAAACAATTACAATAATAGCCAGTTATATCAGCTACTGAGTTACATGTAGCCCTATTAACTAAAATGTAGGTATAGTACACATTACTGCTAACATCTCGTGACTTAATTCTTCCCCTTACTAAATACATGTCCGTTCCCAGTACCAAAGGCAAGTCATTCTCAATGTCGTTTGCTACTTCAATTTCATATTTAAAACGTAGCCCCACACTAGGAATTTCTCCTGTATCGTGGGTGCGTTTACAAACATTTAAACTCACATACACAAACAGCCAGACCCGGAACCACTTCTTGTAGGTCATACAAATATTTTTTCCATGCGGGAATCGAACCCGCGACACGCAGCGCAGCAGTCGATCGCTTAACCACTGCGCCAACCGTGTCGTCGAATTTCATGAGGTGTTTGTGTACAATCGAAGAACTATTACATTATTTATATGTGTTATTAAAAGTATAGATACCTGCTGAGTAGGTATGCATGACATGATGAGATTTCCTTCAGGGCTATCAACTGATACTTTATGTGTCTTAGCTCTTAATATGGAAGAACCACAGACAAAGCACACTTGTTGATGTCCATAAGGTCGTTCAGCTGATGATCCACTTGACAAGTTTAGAGATGCTCTTTCTAATATGCATAACATTCTTGGCAAAGAACATCCTCCGCTGACAGCTAAAAATAAATATAATAGATATATAACATATCTATTCTGTTAAGATATTGATCTTAGCATTAGTTTCATAAAAAATATACATTATTGTCACAGACAGGCCGAAGAAAAACAAAATCTATCTCATCATGATGCATTTATATTGTGTATTTTGAACATAGTTATACAATTTCTAGTATCAGCTGTAAAACTTAACTGTAAACGATAAAATACAAATAGTGATGAAAGACTTAGGCCACCGTTTCGTAGCATTAATTAATATCTAACATAATGTACCCATCTACCTTTGCACATACGTCTAAAAAGTATGTGTATTCTGAGAAAAGTGGTAAATATTACAATATAAACATAACTGAAAAAATAAGAGATACTAACCGTTGCTGGAGTAATCCAGGATCGTAAAACTCTAACCATTACATCCATTGCCTCCCCAACTTGACGATGGGGTAGAGGATGTATCAAAGAAAGGGAACAGTTCACACAGCGTGACATTTTTAACGAAATCGTTTTTGATTTACTGCACAGAGAACACGGACCGTAGTCGTAAAAACGTTCTACACAATCCACACCACCAGCACAGAAACAGTACAATGGTCTTCAAAAGAGTTCTTGGTCGTGCAGGAATCCGAAGACTTGACTGGACACGAACTCAACGAAATGAGAAGTTATTTATTAGCACAACAAACTCAACAACTATCAACGCATTTATTTAAACACAAAAATTCGCAGTTACCGAGTCGGCACACGATTCTTTGTTTGACAGTGACACTTTTGGCAGTTCACCTTTCACATTGCCCGTGACAGTGCTACCAACAGTTAATCTAAATGACCCTGACCTTTAGTGATTTGTCAACTAAAGAAAGATTTTTTGTAAAGTAATATTATTTTATTTATGCTAATTAAAATAAAAGTATTAATTACGCGGAAAAATGTCAATAGTTGAAATTACTTTTAAAACTCAGCATCTGCCCCTTCGCTATCCGTTAAGACCCATTATAGGGAGGTTCTTAAAATTGGCAACACTGTTGCACTAAAATATGCCTTCTAAAAAAGTATGTAATAAAATCAAATCAATAACTAATTAAATACAAAATATTAACCCCACATATGATTTCGATCATGAGAACTAAGAACAGTTAAAAAAATATTTTATAATTTATAAGTCTATCCATATGGCCATACTCTTTTACTTTAAAGCGATTCTGCTTTTGGTCAATGTCCTTTAGCGCTGGGATTATTACAAGGTTTAAACCATGACTAAGTATATCGTTATGATAAAATTAAGTTTATCACTAGTTCATGAATATGTTACTAAATTTAGTCTGCCGAGACCCTAGTTTTTCTATGGACAAACTTCGCTAAAAATTTAATTGAGTTTAGCGTTGATTATTATTGTGTCTTTTTATTTACTTTTTATTTTGTATCTAAGCACAATTTCTTTTTATTTACTTTAAGAGCTTAGAAATCAAAACTAAAAATAAGGGGGAAAGTGGAATAATCCAAAAAAAAAATCAATAAAATGAAAAGGGGAATTTCTGTTTTTTTTTTTACATCAGGGCTCAGTTTTTTCCCCTGAGGGACATTCTCTCAAGGGGGAATAGTGGACTAACTCTAAATGAAAAGGGGACTTTCTGGATTATTTTTACATTAGGGTTCAGTTTTCCCCCTTTCCGATTCTCTCAGGGGGGAATAGTGGAATAAGTCGAATTGGTGACCGTAATTTATTTTATAACAGTGAAAATGTCATCATCTAGTGAGAATGGAGACCCGTATTTGCAGCTGGAAGAGAAAAGAAAATAAATATTTTTAAATCTGTGGCCGTCAAGGTGTATAGAATTATTTTATTTTCTCGCAATCGTTGTGAAAAGTATAGTGTGACCCACGGCGCTAAAAGTATAGTGTGATCCCACGGCGCTAAAAAACCCATTATAACTCGGTGTCTATTTACTCCGTCGCTAAATCTCGGGAGTAAAACTACCTCGTATATAATGGGTCATTTTAGCCCCTTGTATAACAATCTACTATTGTATCCTTATTTTATCAATAGATAGTACCTAGGGGGTTTTATTGAAGTTAATAGATGTTAATTTTTTTACCTTGAATTGATTCTTGTCACTGGTGTTATGACGCTGTAATATTATAATTAACTATTCAATAAAATTACTACATCTCACACCCACGCACATGCTCTCTCATTGATATCAGTAATTCTTATGGATTAAGTACATGAGTATTCAATTCTATTCTACGATGGAGGTCCCGACTATACTAGCCAATATCTATCAAGTACGTTTCCTCACAATTAAATCGTGTTAGTTTTTATCCTGAGAATACTTACTATATACAGTTTGTGGTCCAAGCCTGCTTGTTAAAACTCCTCCCAATTCGTAGCTTTTTTTGGCAAAGTCGTTGACTCGGTTCCAGAAATCTACAAACAGATACAAAAATAACCTCTTTGGTGAGTTCTTAAAGTATTACGAATACTGTTTATTCGGGCGTACATTATTGAGTTTGATATAACTTCCTAACTGAGTATGGCACAAGTTTAGATTTACCTTTAGAACCGTCTGATGTAACCAAAATCCGTAACTACCATATTGGCTGTTACGACCGATCGTTGCGGCTATTCTTTAATAGAAGCAAGCTAGTTTCAATGCTTATCGAAATCAGTCTGATCGCTCATTGTATATGAATGTATCTGGTTTCTGGTCAGACGGATTTGGTGCAGACTGGTCAGTTTAGATTGACTTCTAAATTTGTCTAAAAGTACGTACTGCAACCGTCCCCAACAAGGAAGGGTGCATGTCCCAGAATAGGCCACGCCCCCGGGAGGTATGGTGGCTCTGCAGTCTTAGCGTTCTTCCGACTCCACAACCAGTACGCAGCGCACATTGTTGATCTTAAAATGAAATTATATTATTTATACCGTATACTCGTACCATTATATTTAAATCAATCATACGTTTTTTTTACAAACTGACGGGTTGAAATGTTGGCGTCCTTTTTTGAAATAGACCCCAACAATTCAACCCCAATAAAAAAACACCCAGCAGAACAGCCCCAGCCCCAGCCTCCAGTAAAATATAGATTGGACTTTTGCCCAATCAATATTTAAGATATCATGAAACTGAAATGCAAGACAGAATCCGGACTGGATTTTTAGCAAAAGTACCAGAGCAGTTTGAGTAAAGATAGTGTAATACTGTCGCAGCAGTCATCGTGAGCTCAAATTTAACTAAGTGATACCTATCATAAAAGTAACCGGCCAAGTGCGTGTCGAACCACGCACAATGAAGTGTTCCGTAGTTGGGATGAATTTATCCCAAAACCAAACTTAACATTGTAGTTGAAAAACATGTTCTCCCATATAAAAAACTCGGACGGATTCTCGCTAACAGAAAACTGTGTCACTCAGAGTCAGCCAGCTTGCTGTACGTACAGGCCCCCACGCACACATTCACATCATACTCACCCATTACGCGTGCAAACGTCAACACAGTCGACACGTTTACGCGGCAAAAAAAGTATTGAAATAAAGCATGTCTTGTGTGGTGAAAGGTTGCAAAAACCGTAGCGATCGGAAGAAAAAAAATACAGGAATCACTATAAATGAATAATTCAACAACTTAGTTCCCGATTTTATAGATTACAATCAATATTTATTCACCAGAACAAAATAATTCATCACAAGGCCAGTGTTGCCAATATTCACGTGTGCAAATTACCCTAAATATATGGGAAATTAATATATTTTTAAATCTATTCAATTTATTTAGGTTCATTTTATTATTACTAGTTGTTTTATATTCTTTCTACTAGATTTCCTAAAGTAAATGAAGTTTGGCGAAATGATTGGATTGAAAACAAATACAGTGTCATTTGCATTTTACATTTTGAAACGAATGACTTTTATACAACTAAAGGAGGACTCCGGCGTGTTGTTACATATGCAGTACTTCTAATTTGTCTGCCGACCTGTATTTTTCTTAAAATAAAACAATATTAAGTGGGTAATTTTGGCTATCATGACAACCCTAAATTCACTCACACTTAAGACTGTCGCCGCCATTACGGGACACAGTTTTGTCTTAGCGGGAGTTCCGTCTGACTTTTTTTATAAGTCTATGGCTGTGATAGTATTCCTTTTAATTTCGTTATATGTGGTACTGCCATCCAAAAACAACCATTTAGCTGGCAGGGGGGGACATTTGACTATAACAAAAATTAGCACTTTAAAGCTTAATATAACAAAAATGGATTCCTGAATCGAAAAATCGTCTCAACATACCCTCAATATTTTTGAACGGCCTATCCAACAATACCCCACATCATGGGATAGACGAGACATAATAAACACTTTCGGGTAAGGGAGGTAAAAAAACTGATTTTGTTTTACCACTTTGTCGGCGTGAT
Organism: Tiliacea citrago; assembly: GCA_963921375.1. Classification (NCBI taxonomy): domain Eukaryota; kingdom Metazoa; phylum Arthropoda; class Insecta; order Lepidoptera; family Noctuidae; genus Tiliacea; species Tiliacea citrago. The sequence goes on from OY992802.1 coordinate 3,990,062, forward strand.
TAATAAATATAAGTACCCATGCCAAATTACAGTTTTCTAGTACTAAGAGTCTCTGAGCTAAGCCGGTGACAGACAGACGGACATGGCGAAACTATAAGGGTTCCTTGTTCACTACGGAACCCTAAAAATGGGTATAAACATGCAAATCCGGACAATTGTACTAGCTTTTTTACTGAAGTGTGAAGTGGTAACATCCTGAAGAAAGTTCGCAGTTGAGGCGGTCAAAGCGAACTAACGACGATTAATGTAATCAAACAAAATATTGTAAAACATTTTTAAAAGAGTACCGGTGGAGTTTCTTGCCCATTCTTCTCCATACGAAACTACCTTTTGGAAGGGGCAACTAGAATCAATTCTATTTTTTTTGTAAATTTTGACGTTCAAAAGTGCCTCTTATGTGCCTATTTGAAATAAATGGTTTGACTTTGACTTTGAACGAGCGAGAGACCTCTAAAAAGCATCGGCATAACAACCAGTTATGTTATGTTATGTTCTGCTGACACATCTTATTGCTAAATAACTTATATTCCGAAGTTCTTGATTCATAAAACAAGTACTCGTACATGCACAGAGAAAGAATGAAAAAAACCGGCCAAGTGCGTGTCGGACCACGCACAATGAAGGGTTCCGTAGTTAGGATGAATTTATCCCTAAAACAAACTTAATATTGTAGTTGAAAAACATGTTCTCCCATACATCAATATATGCCACGGTCAATTTTCCAACTGAAAATTTAAGTTTATAATCGCAAAAAATGTTTTCTTAAAAAAAAAAAAAATTGATAAAACTACAAATTTACAATTTTCGGACTTTTTCCTATACTTGTGCTGTAAGACCTTGCTTCTTGCCAAATTTCATGATTCTAGGTCAACGGAAAGTACCCTATAGGTTTTGATTTATTTGCGAATATCGAAATATGTCGCAATAATGTCGCTTATATCGCCGTATTTTTTTTTTGCGTTGAATTGGAAGCTTGATTTTTTTAGAGCTTCAAGGGACCATAGACTTGCGTATTTGTCATTAATTTCAACTTGATACCTCTACACGTTCCTGAGAAAGATGGTCTTAACAGACTGATAGACAGACAGACGGACATCGAAGTGATCCTATAAGGGTTCCGTTTTTTCCTTTTCAGGTACGGAACCCTAAAAAACACAGAAGAAGGGTCTCCACTATGTGTGTCTTTCGTGCACCACATACGAGTGTATGTGATAAGCACAGGACCGGTAATTATTACGATACTGCTTTGGCTCACTGGTGGTTGGTTTTGGAAATGTATTTAAACGCGGTGTGCTAATTTACCTCACAACTGTCTTATATTGACTTCGCACAATATGTCCAGATAATCACCGACCTACCTTTGCCAATCGTTTGCCAACCGAGACTACCTCGCATCGCACTATTAAATTGCATTTTATATGAACACCACCGGAAAAGTGCATTTCGACCTCGCGCACCGAATGTTCACTACGATAATTTAAATTTTTGGAATGGCATATTTTTGTGAGCAAATTGTTTTTCTGATTTCTAAAAACTGTGTTATGAAGAAATGCCGTTTTACTTTTCCTGTAACACGAGGGTGACACTGAAAGTTCTTAGAAAATTAAAAACTGAAAAATAATCACAAACTAAGTAGCAAGTTATTAGTTTTATTATATCTTTTCAAAATAGTGTCCATTTACATCAATACATCGCTGCATCCAATGGAACCACTGAGAAAAGCATCTTGCCCACTCGACCTTAGGAGTCTCTTCGACGGCACTTTGAAACGCAGCCACTGCTTCCTCGGCGTCCATAAAACGTTTTCCTCGAAGTTTTTCTTTATTTTCGGGAATAAATAAAAATCGCAAGGTGCGAGGTCGGGGCTATAGGGCGGGTGACCCAGTAATTCCACGTCTGACGTCGCCAAGTAGTGGATTGTTTGCTTGGCGGTGTGCGATGAGGCGTTGTCGTGGTGAAGGAGGACCCTACTGCGAGGTCCTTTCTCCCGAACTTTTTCCAAGACAAGTGGCAAACAATTGTTAGTGTACCACTCTGCAGTAACTGTTTTTCGATCCTCTAAAACAATTGTTGCGTAATGACCTGTCCTTCCGCAGAACGAACCTACCATTTTTTTTCCCACGCTTCGACCTCTCTTCACTTTAGTTGGCAACTCCACAGAAGGGAACACCCAGACAGCAGACTGTCTCTTAGTTTCAGGATCATAACAATAAATCCAGCTTTCGTCACCCGTAAGTATGTCGAACACAGCATTTGAGTCACCTCCGTGAAATTTTGAACCATTTCACGACACCAATCAACACGACGGAGTTTTTGGGCCTCTGTCAAAGTATGAGGTATCCACCGGGCACAAAGCTTCCTGACCGCTAAATGTTCATGGAGCATTTTGTGCACTTGACTCAGCCTCAGCTTGTCCGAATCTGCTGATAAGTCACTCTTTTGTCAGTCTCTATCATACGCCGCACAACACTGATGTTATCTTCAGGCGTCGCAGTAGAAGGCCGTCTCTCACGCAGATCATCGGTGAGATTAGTGCGACCACGTTTAAACTCATTAAACCAGTTGTAGACTTAAATGACATCGAAAGTCATAAAAAATCATTGTACGAAAATTTTCTCGCGTTAAATTAATGCTGACGTGACACAGACAATTTTCAATTTGGCGCCAAATCGTAAAGAAATCCCAAAAAAAAAATGCAAAAGGATTACGTGAGTAATCGAGTGAAAGTGACTCTTTTTAAGTCTTACTGCCAAACACTTTACACGTGGAGCCTGTGGGTTAATTACACACTTGGGGCATACAATGCCCTACGTGTTCAATACAACAACGCGTTTAGGGTGCTGCTGGGGCTACCACGATTCTGCAGTGGCGCAGAAGTTTCGCAGAAGCGCACACTGATGGGTTTCATGCTCTTATAAGGAAGCAGTGTGCGTCGCTGCTGAGTCGTGTTAGGTCCAGTAGCAACAGTATAATAAGCGTGTTCGTGGACAGGTGGGACTCTCCACTGCTGCGCCACTGGATACGTTTACATACTGCACTGTGAGCAGTGGACAGTTCCTCCCGGTTCTAATGTGTGTAACTGTGTCCTTGACTGCTTTTATTTTTTGTGTGTAGTTTGTTTGTGTGTTGTTTGTTGTGTATTGGTTGTTTTTAAAATATGTGTCATGAAATATGGATTGTTTCTGAAATAAATGTTTATATATATATATTACATAGATAATTTAAAAACGGTAATCATAAATAATTTTTATTTTTCGACTGTGACAATTCAAAATATTTTATTTCACATAAACCTAAATGGGAACTTATGAAGCGTCAGATGCTAGGTGCACGGTTCCAATTGGTCGTTTCCTATGAAGAAGAGCCGGCAAGCATTCTCCACGGCTACTCTTTTAAAAATATTTGTCTTTTACAATATTTTCAAATCAAATCAAATCATTTATTGGTTTGCAAACATGGGTAATTAGTACATAGATGTTTTAAATAACAGCGTTTCAAATAACAGTGTTACTAGGTATGGGAGGATAGTGTAGGTAGGTATTTCAGCAAGTACCAGTTACTTAACAAAATAGAAAAGAATCGATAAAAACCGGCCAAGTGCGAGTCGGACTCGCGCACGAAGGGTTCCGTACCATTATTTATAAAAACTGCAAACAAATCGCGTTTCTTGTATGGGAGACCCCTTAAATATTTATTTTATTCTGTTTTTTAGTATTTTTCGTTATAGCGGCAACAGAAATAGGTACATCATCTGTGAAAATTTCTACTGTCTAACTATTACGGTTCATGAGATACAGCCTGGTGATAGACGGACAGACAGACAGACGGTGGAGCCTTAGTAATAGGGTTCCCGGTTTATCCTTTGGGTACGGAACCCTAAAAACCGGCCAAGTGCGTGTCAGACCACGCACAATGATGGGTTCCGTAGTTGAGATGAACTTATCCCATGAACAAACTTAACATTGTAGTTGAAAAACATGTTCCCCATACATTCCAACTGCAAATATAAGTTTGTACGCACAATATTGAGTGATTTACCATGTTATTTTAAGACCATAGACTTCTTATAGGTTTACCTGTAATTTATACGTGTTGTTATTCTCTGTATTTTTTTCAAAATTGTAGGCTCAGTAGTTTTAGAGATAAGGGTGGAGGAATGGTCAATTTTAATCAATTTTCTTTAATAACTTTAAAACTAATTATTATATAATTGTAAAAAAATATTATATATTTGAAAAGTCCTCATAACAAGTCCTTTAATTTGATATGTCACACGGTACAGATTGTGAAACATTTTTTTTAATTTTAAAGTTTTTCCCCTGAAGATAAACTGAAAATCGAAATTAATTTAAGTATTTACGTCACACGTTTGGCGTAAAGTGTGGTATTCGGTGAAAAAAAAAAGTTATCTTGCACCACTTAGAAAAAATATTGTCTTTTGTTCACAAATGATAAACTGCCCACCTCTATGTCAATCTTTGCAGTAACGAAAGGTTACTGCCTACATTTTGGGCGAATAAGCGTATTTCTACTCTACTTAGGGTGAGGCCAAACGAGCGTAATTTTGGGAGTTGTGAGTCGCAGACAGAATATCGGTCGCAGAAATTCTGCCCGGGAGAAATTCTGTTGGGATGCCAGACGAGCGCATTTTATTCAGTTACTATCCAACGTTTATAGCAGATGTTTGTGTCATGCACTGGAACCAATTTCTTGGAATCAATTGCAATTATCAATTTTTCTGTGTCACCAGTATTTTTATGAGTAAAAAAGGGGGTCGACTCTCACGCAATCTATACCTGACTGACGCTTTGCTCGGCCCGCGTCGGCCCCCTCACCCCCCGCAAACTCAATTCGGTCCGAATAATGCGTGTGAGTCGGCAGACAAATCATTTTGCAGCCCCGTGTGAATTAAATAGGACTTTTTTAAGAAACCGAATGCAGCAGAATTTCTGCGACCGAAATTCTGCGAATCACGACTCACAAAATTACGTTCGTTTTGACCCATACAAATGTAATATTGGGAAGACGCAAACGGGAAAACAGGAAACGCATTTTTCTTTCTTAGACACATTGTAGAATTTCTTTGTAAACCTTGTTTTCCTGTCTTAAGCTAGTATGAAAAGTTTGTCTGCATCACTGACCCGCGAGCAAGCCACATACAGTTGGCCGTGGTAAAAGAATCCAGTAGCCATAAGGGTCTGACCGTGGGACTTGTTTATAATCATCAGGAAGCAAACGGCTACCGGAAATTGTATGCGCTTGAACTCGAACGGGAAGTTTTTGGGGATAAACGGTATACGCGGTATATAAACAGTTATGAGCCACATCAAATAAGAATCTCAAATTCAAATTCATTTATTCATTTTGTGAACATAGGGTAAAATTATACAGATGTTATATAAAAAAATGTTGGTCCATACAAAGTCCTGTCAGAAGGCATACAAACAAAATAGCTCCGCTGTCTAAACGCTGTGTTCGAGTACACAAAAATTAGTCTCGCGCGCGGCCTCTGGTATCCTTTAACCAAATAAATAAGCTTAACACATCTGGCGCCGAAGGTTCCTGTCCACGGTACGAGCAGCTCTACGGGTACAACAAACAAAACAAAACAAAATGCCGATTGCTGAGTGGAAATGATCTACTTTTGTAACAAACAACAATTACAAGTAAGAAAAGCCGTGTGTCGCATTCGCATCTGTGCAAGAACGGCCCCAATAATGCTGTTCAGTCAATGTACACTTTCCATGCTATCACTAGTAGAGGGTGCTGTAGAGCAGCGGCTCTATTAAGTGGAAGGGAGGATATAATTACATGGGACCAACTAAAATCAATTTTTATTTAACAGTTTGGCGACCCTAGATCAGATGACGTAGCTATTGAGATAGAAAATTTAAAAATTAAAGCTAATGAAACGCACCTATCTGGAATTCTGTAACAGAATCCAACAAAGACCACTCTGGTCTCCAAGGTCGCTAGTAAGGAAATTAAAGTTGCAAAAATGGTGATTTATAATCACTTCTCTCTTAACGTGTTTTTATACACGGTGATTTTTAATTCACTGTTAACCTTTCAGGAGGTGAAACTACTCATGATTATAAACAATTTTCACTAAGGGACCAACTACGAAATAGCAAAAAAATTAAATCTGTTTCATACATTTTCATCGGTTAATATTACATTTTTGTATTAAACAGCTGATATTTTTTCGATATTTCAGAGTTGTTCTGATAATGAAAGTTGCTCATAACCATGAGTACTTTCACGCCCTGAAAGGTTAACAGTGAATTAAAAATCACCGTGTATACATATAATCTGTCAGAGGATTTAATCAGAATTGTAAGACTCAGAAATTGTACAAGCTTAGAAAGTGCGCTCAGTGTCGTCATGGAAGAGGTCAATTTTCAATTTCAGTATAACGCATAAAATAAAAGTAATACAAAACCAGACCAGCATTTTTCGACTACTAACTATCAAGGTTTTAAATTACAGCCGCCAATAAAACCTACTGTTTCAGCCTCGAATAGCTTCGGCTATCCCATTAACCAAAATTTCAACTTTGGAGTTCCGCATTCGGCTCAAAATAATTTTAGGTCCGGTTTCAATAACAACCATAGATTTGGAGTACCAAACCAAACTTACTTCAAACCGGGTATGCAACAGCCTTAAGGTTATAAATCATTGTACCTACATTTCAGACAATCCGCAGAACCAGAACAGTTTTAAGTTGGGTATTGTACCTCAACCTTATTTTAAATCTGTAATCTCTAAACATTATCTCTATCTCTGTAATCTCTTATCTTCTCCGTATCTTTAAATATTATAAAACAATGAAACAATGGATTGAGGAGCCGCCTTAAACGTCCTATATCTTTTTAACGGTTTTACTACAAATTTCAGGATCGGGCGTACAAAATCGGCTAATTTATTACTAAATATTGGTAGTACCCTCGTTTAAATATGAGACATGGCTCCTTGATCCATACGGATACCACTACTGGTCCCTTTTTGCTCGGGCACAACTACTACTACTACTTTTAGGCCACTCACGTGCAACTTCTGAGAGCTCATAAAGTTTTGCGCGTACCGTATGAATTGAAAAACTCACTTGTCCCATGTAATATGTGGCGAGCCTATTGTCAATAAAAATCTTTTAATAATCACTACAGTAAGTAACATACTTGACGATTAATTTAAAAGACTATAATTTCCCACATGCAAAGTATTTGTAAGTTTTCGAACTTATTGGGGATCTTGTTGAGTTGGGAACGATAACTTAGGTAATTAGGTACGGTACCTCCTTACATAGACTTAAGGGAGGATTTCGAAAATGTGCTGGATAGTATCTAAAAACATAAATAAGTAGCCAGCCCTGAATTCAAATAAGATCCCAATTAGTATCCGTCGCTGTCGTCATTCGAAGACTATAATAAGGAATTACTTACACTATTTTTAGTTTTGTAGCTAGGGGAAAACTCCAAGGGTGAGTAAGTCGCTTTTATGTAACTGACAGGAAATTTCCACTCAGGAAGGTTCCCCGGTTGACAAAAATAGATGTGTATGGTTTTGCTTCTATAACGCCATATCGAATAGTCCCACGCTGGGCGCCATTAGAGATTTGCCACGTCTTGAGTCAAGAAGTTGGTTATTTTGAAGAGTTGTTATAGTCAATTTACTTTCCATAATTAAGAATTGTGTTTTGGCTAAAAGTTGGTGTTATATCAGTAAACGGGAGTGTAGTTAAATATGACCCCTTGACCAAATCGTAACGTGATCTATTAAATTTGCTAAAAAAATAGTATTATTCATTATTACAAGTTGGTCCAGTGCTCCCGAAAAGGGCTAACTTCAATGTAGACTTCGAGACCCCCGCGTCATATATTTGTTATTATTACTTGCCAACGTCCGCCTGATAAAAACTGTTTTAAAAACCATTATAAGGTCGAGAGTTGAAAGCAACAGTTTAACTCTCCCACGTGGCCACGTGACAGGTTGGCGTATCTGTATTGGTCTAAATTTTGTACAAATGTTGGCTACATATGTTTTTTTAATTCAACATAATTATAAAGTGCGGATGTTGGCCCAACATTAGTCCATATATTGGGCCAGTATATCATTTACAATTGCTTCAAGCATATTCCATGTTGTGTTGGGCCAACTAGTTTCCGTTGCAACTTCGCGCATGTCCTGTGTTCTCTGTCCAATTCCATTGCAACGTACCTCAATCGACCATTCGGCCATTACTCATATTCAACGTTGCACACCTTTGATTGAGATGTAATATTTTTTTTTTTTTTTTTTGAGTTTTTGGTCGGAAAGTAGTCAACATGTAGTGTTTTACTAGTGTTAGTGTCATCGTGAGGCGGTCTGCTGCGTCCGGTAAGTGTATCTAGATTGTTGATTGTTGTTATAACTAGATTTTGAGATTATGGTAACGGACGCCATATTAGTTTCTCTAATTCAGTTTTAATGAAGTGTTTCAGTGCTTGACTTTAGTTTTTTATGGCATGTATTTAACACGGCGACAAATTAATCTGAATTTGGGATTAAAAAATAATTAAAGCCGGTAGCAAAAATAATAGGTTGGCAGCAAAAATAATAGGTTGGCAGCTACAGCGAAGTATTATTTTAAGTAGAAAGTAGCAGCTCAATAATCAGTTTTTAGCTTTATTTTAATTTAAACTGGCATCGAATTTTTGTTTTGGTAACTGAATTTACCAACAATAGAGAGGATCTGGCGCTCGGCGGCCGCTACCGCGGCACGCTCGCTTCGCTCGCTCGCCTTCGCTTGTTAATGGTTACTGTTCTAACCTAACCTAACCCAAATGATTCAATAACACTAGATGACTTTGCAGCGATTAAGAAATAATATTTAATCGCTGCCAAGTTATTATTTTAGTAGCAAATAGTTAGTCGCCCTTTAAGTTATTAGTCGCCAAGTTATTAATTTAGTAGCACATAGTTATTCGCCCTTTAAGTTATTAGTCGCCTGGAAAATTATTATCCGTTTTTTATTCAAACTCGGGTTATTTTGAGATATATTATATATTATCATAAAATTGTTCGTAGTTTGAAGGTGTCGGGTTGTTAAAGCTTACTATAGTCGTTATAAGTCAGTGAAACAGCCATTTCTGTAACCATTCGTTTCTGCTAAAAATCGTTAACCAATCGAAAAACATATAGTTAGTTCAACAGATATTTATTTTGGCTATAACTTTTCATTTAATACCATTTGAATTGTCTCATCGGCTAACGTTTCCCACATTTTGAAAAAATAAAGTGTGCGTCTCAATTATCTCAATCAATTTTTACTATTCACTAATAGAAATGAAATAGGAACTAAAAACTAATAGTTTCTTTGTTTTTTCGACAGATTGCTTTCACTAAGTATTCACATATTCGCTATCACTTTTAATAAAGTAATGTAGAATTATCATAATTTTGGTTACATTGCATAATCAGCCTCTATTCTTCCCACTGCTGGGACTCAGGCTTCCTCTCTTCGAGAGGAAGGCGGGCCGAGTACGGGTTGATAGATGTCACATGTCTTCCAATTTTTGGTTCTAGGACATGCCGGTTTCCTCACAATTTTTCCTTCGCCGTTTTGAGGTCAGTGGTGATGAAACAACGATTACATTGGCTATAGAATTATTAAGTATCTCAATTAAAGGTCAGGTCTCAAGTGAAATGGTAGAATTTTGAAAATCAATAGGTACCGAATGCAATACGGCGCATGTTCTAGTTTACCTGCCTAGGGCATCCATATTGTGATTTATATTGATCGGCGGGAAACTATTTTTATGATGTCATATTGAAATTAAGATAACTTTATTTTGTTTTTCTTTTGTCAAAATGTAATTAATCCAGTGTTATCATGTGGAGGTGGTGTGGCAATACCGGTAAGGATTAGTTTTTTTTAAAGTTTGATTGAATGATAGGGATTTCGAAACGGGAGCGGCGGGCGTTCAAGATGGCGGAATGGTGGAAGCTTTGATGGAGATTTTTATTACGTCGTTGATAGTTGCGTCGACTTTCTTTAATGCATTGTTTTATTTAGTGTTATTTGAACAGAGATCAACTTTTATCTATTTTCACGGTGTTAATGCCGATAATTATATCAGAGATGTTTTTTGATATCAGTTATTTTGGTGGATGTTTTAATGGAGTTTACTTCGTCAACGTGCGCTTACCGTTGTACTTTTCCTTTGCAAGTGACAGCATTTGATCAGACTTCGCTCACACTGCCCCGCGCCATATGACGGGGTGCGAGACATGGAGCAACATAAATGTACCTATAGTTAAAATCTCAATAAAAACGTGTTCCCGCTCGTGACATTTGGCTCCGTTTTCCGCGCCGTGTCTTGAGACGCCCGCAGTGTGAACGACGCCCAACAATAGGGAATATAAACGTATCCATTATTTTAATATACATTGTGTAAGAGTCAAGAAAAAAATTCCAATATTTTTTACATTTTTTAATGCATTACTTATTTTACAATTAATAAATTTATGTTGCGTTTTTTTCGTAGAACGGAACGCAAACTCAAAACGCGTCCTCTTCGAAAATGCCGGAAGTGACGAAACAAAACGTGAATAAAATCTATCCATTGCTAAATGCTTGAAATCTCACTAAGGTAAATATAATATGTAAGTGCGATTTCTTCTTGAATAAAGCAAAACAATAATTTAATATACAAGATTTGGGGCTAAAAAACAGAGAATGACGTCACATCATCATCGCGACAGAAACGGACGTTTGAAGTGTAGTAGAAAATTGTTGGAGTTTCATAATTTTTTTGAGCATCAATCAGTAGTTCAATTTAACTTTCAATACTTTCCTTAGGTTTATATTACTGTCTAATATAGATTTACAAGTGCCCAGTGAAATTTCACAGTTTATTCTATGGACTAGAGTTGTAACCGAGGTCTTTTTAGCGGAAGCAGAGGCCGATGCGTAGGTTTACGGAGGTGGAAGGGAAGTGGGTAAAGATATCAATAATCATTTATTAGGTACCCGACTGCCCCAGAAGAAGGGTAATGTTTTTAATAAAATAAAATCTACCTAATCATATTCAAAAATTCTTTATTCAAAATAGGAACATCATAGTACGGTACCAGTTAAGTTCCTAGTCCACTCCTACCCGCTTGCCTGCTGCACAAACACAATAATTCTGGGGGCCTACTCCAAAGCGATAATCCGAATGTTCGGCCGTTTCTTGCCTTCCAAAGTTTCCTTATTTGACTTTAAATCGTTACCCGACTTCAAGTCACGTTTTTGACATTGACTTATCCCTTTGACCGTCGCTTTTTTTTCTTTTGCCGTAGTCAGCCTAGTATTAATAGGATTTATCTTCAGAGAAGACCCCCTGACCATTACGTGCGCAAGAGTCGCGTCGCGTCGCCCAGCGTCGCTCCTCGTGCGTTGACGTAACGTAATCAAACCTCCGTTATAACTCCGCAAAAAATTTACGGAGGTGGAAACGAAGGAGGTACGATTTCTTGCGGAAGTTCCGCACTGGCGGAAGCGGATGCGAAGTTCCGTTACAACATTACTATGGACACAGCTATGAACTGCGAAATTTAAGTCACAGTTGACTGAGCACTGCATAATCTCCACCTTAATTAAGTAATCAAGAATAGGTGCCCTTGTTCTCGTTACTGGTTACTTACATCCAGAATGAAACTTTCATAACATTAATTTTCGTTCCCTTCTCATTGCGTAAATGACTTCATGACGACAAAACTGTTATGGGAAAAAATCCGAAATAGCCGGTTATTATGTTGAAGCAAACTTCAACCAACCAGCACTGGGCCCGTGTGGTGGATTCCGGCATAATCTCTCTCCCAGAGTTATGATTTTGAAGTAAACGTCATTAAACAAATATGGGTATTATTAGCTTCTTTTTAGGGTTCCGTAACCCTAAAAAGAAGCTAATAATTCCTTTATTTGCCCTTATTTACTGACGACTATTTGTTTTTTGTGCTCCTGATTTAAATTAAATGTGTTTTGTGTAATGTTTACCTACTCGAGTTTGTTTTCTTATGCACGTGTTTCTGTGACAATTGTTTTTTTGTTTGATTAATAGTTGTGTAAGGACCTCAAAAGGAAAAAACAGAACACTTATTGGATCACTCGTGTCTCTGTCAGTCTGGCTGGCTGGCTGTCTGTATCTGTCTGTCTGTCCGTCTATCACAGCTGATTAGCTCCGAACCTACTGGACCGATTAAGTTGAAATTCGGTACACATAAGAATTTCTATGACCCAAACACGGACGTGTAACGTAAATAAATGAATTTTGAATATGAAGGTCAGTTTTGGGGGCAAACTAGAAAATTTTAAAAAAAATCCAATCAACCTTGAACCTTAAGATAGAGCGATAAAGTTGAAAACGTATTAAAGAAATTTGACAGATTGTAGTAGCTTGATGTGCTGGCGTCTGACATACTATTCCCTTGCGAAATGTACTAAACTGTGCTAAATGAAAGGGATTGTTGTGAGTGTCTCAAATATATTTTATTATAATTTTAACAACACACACACACAAACATAACCTCACGTCTTCTTCCCATGGGGGTAGGCAGAATTATAAACTAAAATACTCCTTTTTCTTCGCCTACGTTCATAAATCTGGTCATATACGCACGCAGCTGGCCTAATTTTAAAATAAATGATTTTAAAGTTATTTACGAAAATAGATGAAAATTTACCATTCCTGCCCTTATCTCCGAAACTACTGCATATAAAATGTTGAAAAACATACAGAAAATAGTTATTTACTTATAGATTACAAGAAAACCAATAAGAAGTCAATGGTGTTAAAATAACATGGTAAATCTCTCAATATTGTGCGTACCTACAAAGTTACATTTGCAGTTGGAATGTATAGGAGGAACATGTTTTTCAACTACAATGTTAAGTTTGTTCTTGGGATAAATTCATTCCAACTCGGAACCCTTCATTGTGCGTAGTCCGACACTCACTTAGCCGGTTTTTCATAGGTACTTTTCTTTGGTAAATAGGACTTTTCAACTCGTTGAAAGTAAGAGCAGAGGACAAAGAATACTACCTTGTGGGACGCCATTTTTATTGCTTAAATAGGCAGATTTTAATACAGATTTATGTGTAAAAAATTACGTTTTGGCAGCTTTCTGAGCCCTGACTATTAGTAAAAGTATAAAAAAAGTCTACCTAAAATTGTTATGAGGGAAAAGTAAAATGAAGTCAATCAAAAGCCTTTGTTCGATATATTCCCTTGGGAGTTAGGAGTAGTGAGTACCGACCCCACTCCAAACTGTCTATCAAAATAACATAGGTATGCTATAAAATCAATAACCATTGCACCAGAGCGCATGTCCTAGATTACCTGAGTGAAACTGGGAGTCGCATTGAGGACGTGTTCAGTGTTACTTGTTGCGCTATCAATTGTGCTTCCGGTGTCGTCTCAATTTGTCATTTATCTTTGTGACTTCGTCATCCATTCTCTTCTTTCTAATTCTTTATGAGATTATTGATATGAGTGGTTCAGTGTATGTTTATCGTCGGCGAGCTGACCAGGTACCTATGGAAATAATTTGTCACTTTTTCGTAGGCTTTGGTTTTTTATCGTCGTTTTAGGATCGTCTTCATATTTTAGCAGATTCTTGAGCAGCTTTATAAGTTTTTTTTTTTTTGTGATTTTTCTTTCAAATTCTTGTGATAGTATTAGAAATAAAAAATATAAAAAAAATATAAAAAATCTATCGAGATCATCTTATTTATTCATCAAAATCAGAGTACAAAAAAAAAGACACTCCCTACGGGATCTTTGTCTATATTTGCGCTACAATATGGATGGAGAATGGCGTAGGTACACAGCCACAAAATGGCAGCTGCATGACGATCGACGACCGTTGCAGCTACAGCGCATGTCCTACGAAGTTAGGGCATGCGTAATATCTATCTAGGTCCACGGTATTGATTTGTTAGGTTTAGATTTCGGGAAATGGGCGCGCTCGGGAGCAAGCGTGGGTGAAGCTGCGGGGGGGGGGGGGACTCTAAGCATAATTATTACGATTAAAAAAAAAATTAATTTAATTATTTGAAATCTTTTGATTTCGGGTATTTGTTTAACCATCGACGTTTATCCGAGTCTTCTTCATGTTAGATACTTGATACTCGTTGAAAACTTCAACGCGGATTGAAATTTTCGCATGGCGTACAAAATGGCGGCTGAAAGCGCTACATGACCGGTGGGCGTTGCACTACGGCGCATGTCCTAACTGGTTACGTAATAATTTAGGTAGGTAGCCTATTGCGCTACATTTCTTTGTTCTATGTTAAATACTTTGATTGATTGTTGAATACATTGACATAGAAAGCGCATGACGGAACTTTTGACGGTTTATACTCGTATGAAGTGTTAAAGTTGAGCTTTGCCTATAAGGAGTGTGGATAAGGATGTACTTTTGGATCATTATTGCTACCACTGTTTTAATACTTTTCCCTTATTTTATCAACAATAATGGCAACTTCTCCAAAATTTTCTAAAATATTATTATTTATTTGTGACCCTCTCACAGAGAGCAGCCCAACAGTGGGAATATGTATTAGATTTTATCATTACATATACACAGTCAATAACAAACGCCTCGTCTGTCTGAACGTGATAAACTCAAAAACTACCGAACAGATTTTCATAAGGTTTTCATCAATGGACGGGGTTATTCATGGAGAAGGTTTGGGTGTATAATTCATTAAGGTTTTGTGGAAATTGGCTGAAATATGACGATGTAAAATAGTCCAAGTAAGATCAGTTACATTTGAATATAACTCACACGTTCGACGCAACACGCCGATACAACATTACGACAAAAAAAATGGCATAATATGCTTTGCTACCCGTGAGAACCCGTAATATGCTACTTATAAAGTATATTAATTATGGCGACTTCTCTAGAATTTCCCTAACGTACTATAATGTCTTCGTGACTCTCGCAGAGAGGAGGGACTCGGGTCCAGCAGATAGAATATTTATTAGATTTTATTATTAACAATATGGTGACTTCTCGATAATTTTCTAAGATTTTCCCTAACTTACTATAATTCCGGTCGGATCCTCTCACCGAGAGAAGGTATTCAGGCTTATCAGTGGGAACACTATGTTACTTTACCAGAATCTGAACATTTACCCTTCTTCTACAGAATTCGACCAACAGTACCGCTTCCACGCGTCCATGCTGGGCAAACCGGAGCTTCCTTCGTGGCTTCGCTATATCTATAGCGGCCGACACCACTCGGGGTTCATCTTTGGAACGCCCCCAAGAGGCAGCCGAGGCCCCCTCACGGTAAGACATCGTTTTATGTATTTGCATAATATGCGCAGAACAGAAAACCTTTAGGGGCAGAAAGGTGTTGAAATCGCATTTCCACAAAATGGACGCGTAACGGGGCATATTGATTAATTATGCGTAAAAGAAGTCGCTTAGTATACATAAAATGTATGGACAGCTAGCTGCCAAATTCTTAGACGTTGGACAGCAGCGACATCTGAAGTGAGCAAGTGGCACTTTTTATCCTCATTAGCATCTGGCGTGAACTTGCTATTTTTCTACCATTTTACTAACGCGTTCAGTCTGTAGCGTGTGCGGAAAAACATAAAAACGTATGTATGTATTTTTTTGTGTAGGCCTGCTTGGGCCTGCTGCTAGTGTGTGCAGAGTTGACGAATGATTGTAAGATAATTATCATTCTATGCTTGAAGTGAAACGGAGTCTTCGAGATAGTCAAGTGTTTATAGCTACAGGTCTACCTTTCCTGGTTTTGCAGCTCGAAGTAATTGGGCTAAATCGACAAGACTATGAGACGCGGAGGGTGCTACTGACGTTGGACATACAGCTGAAGCAGAAGATGGCGCGCCATGAGGTCGAGCTCAAGATCGATAATCTGAATGTTGAAGATCTGTTGGATGAACACAAGTAAGTAGCATTAGTATTCTTCAGTCTCTTGTTTTTCCTTGGTCTACATAGGTACGGATATTTCTGCTAAAATGCCTCATCATCTTGCCTAGCCTTTTTGAAACTATGTTGGGGTCGGCTTCTAGTATAACTGGATGCAGCCGAATATCAGTATTGTACACATGGAGCTGCTAAAATGCGTTATTGTTAAATTAGTGGAGATTTGCTTACAACATTAAAATAATGTCAATGGTTTTTCCAATCAGTTTTGGACACTCCAGCTCCAGACCCTGGAAAATGCCGCCTTGTCGAGTGAGGGGGGTGAACACGTTTTTTTTTCGGCTTTCCCAGGCTTCTTTATACTATCAGATCCGCTTTCTCTCTTTGAGGTTTATTTGCCTGTATCTTCCAGGATGACTCGTCTGAAGGATATCTTACGAACTAAGCTCTGGACGGAGAGTAGTGGCGATCTGTACGCGACCTTCCTGGCGTCTGCCATCGATCTGGGCGCGCGGCTGCCTCTGAAACCGAGTGATGGAGAAGGGTATGTATTTAAGAAATTACATACATATATAGGCATGATATTAGTCTATTTACTACAATGAAACTAATACGAGACTTTATGTATGACTTTTTTTTAATGGGTTGATGCAGGAGATTAAATATAATAGTTGGAAACGTTATCTGTTTGTCTTTTACCGCATCTTGCAAAAGCTTACAGAAAGATTTGCAGAAGCATGGTGCAGTGATATGTAGTTGATATTCCGGAGGCGTAAAGCCAATCCCTGTATATGAGCTGACACCGGGTGGTGCTGAATAGTATACAGACATTGTCCTGCACAATTTTGAAAATAATCGTACAAATCTGTCTCGAGCCGTATTGGTTTTTACCGCACAGAGTTTGCCCTCATATGAAAAAACAAATAACAAACAAAAAAAAAAAACAATCATGTTCGTTTAAAAAAAAATCAAAATCGCTTAATTTGGGTTTAGACCAGTGACCAAAACACGCGCGATGGCGAGCGAGCGCAGCAAGCGTGCGCCCGCCGAGCGCCACATACCCTCTACAACACCATCAGCGGTGGTTTTTGGTAACAGATATTGTCCGCACAAAAAATCAAAAAGCAGTAACACAAAATGTTGCGCCTCAGCTCCTACGGCGTTAGCTCATACACAGGGTTTGGCGTTACGTATTCCGGAGTGATATTAATTTTACTTAGTTTTTATTCAAGAAAAGCAAACGATTCCTCTTTGGAAATTACCTTATCTCAGAAATAAGAAGAAAGAAGAAATCTTTAGTGTTTGTGATATAATATAACATAGCCTTACAAAGAGATCGCTGAATCCGCTATATCTAAGTACCCTCCCTAAGCGCTAAGCGCCTTCTCCCTTTCCAGATTGGTAGTCCGCCTCGGCAGTTCTATGCCATTCTCTTTGGAGCTGAAGAGGCTGCGCGAGGAAGTACGACCTCTGTCTCGTCTGCCGAGCTGTCCTCGCGAGTACAAGCGAACCACTGTGGAGAGACTCTTCAGGGATGCTGGGTTAACGCTGGACTGGTGTAGCTTTGAGCTGGTAGGTCTTTGCAATACTGTTCTATAGGTACTGTAGGTTTTTATTTATTCCAGGCTCTGGGATTGTTCTGATAGCCGAGGAATATCTCTCCAGTCCTCGAGCACCTCAGGATATGTTACCCCTTTGTTGCCACGTCACTATGTGCTAGCGACAGTTTTCGGGGGCCTATTATTGAGTTGTCAAGTAACCCCCTGCCATTGATTCCGTGTATATAATAAAACATTCATCAGGCAGGAGCCATAGGCCTTCCAGTTCTGGTAACCAGTCCACTTTATCTTATTTTCCATATCCTGATATAGTCGTACACCAACCGGGGGTTGTCCTTAGGTGCACTTGCATAGTGCGAACAGGGATAATCGTCGGTTGGTGCCTCATTTCATTAAAACCGTCTTAATGGCCCTCTGCGGCCATTGGCTTCGGCCCCTCGCATCCAAAGGTCCGGGACCCCAGGGTCCCGAGATAAGTCAGACATTAAAAAAAAACCTTTATTGTCACCACAGAGATCCATACAGTGTTAGTAAAGAAAACCTAAATCTAATGTTAGTATCCTAATCATAATCTTATGCTTATGTCTGGAGTCGGACCTCACACCATCCACATAGTAATTGTAGACGTATGAAGTCCGGTCCAGTGACGCAGCATCAGACAATCCCACCTACCTCATGACGTGCTCAGGATGCTGTGGAAGCTGGCACGCACTTTGCGAAGGACACTAAGGCACACGGGTAAAGCTAACCAGCAGACACGTCTGATAAAAAGGAAATAGGACACTAAGAAGAATTTCTTGATTGATTACGAAATTAATGCATTACTATAACATCCGGAACATATTTAATTATTGTGTTCTCCAAACTTTTCTATCCCCTAAATCTCTCATTTTCTCACTACTTTTTGGTATCCTAAAGTAAATATTGAATCTTCATAAACTTTAAAGTAACATTCTTACCCTCTTATTTCCAGTACAACACCATCTACAAGGAGCGTTCCACTCAGCACCTGGAGTACCTCACAGAGGTGCCTAATGCCAGCAAGTCTGCCAAGTCCTTCAAGGCGTTGGATACCAGGGATGCCTGGACTGCTCCTAATAAGGTAAGTGAGGAAATTCCAGCTGTCATTAAAAAAAATATTTAAAAATTTGAATGTGTGTTTTATTTGTGTGGTTTCATTTCCCATTTCGTTTTCCCGATTTATTTGGGTACTGTTAATATATACAATAAAGAGGGGTACAGTCAAGTCCGTTATATATCCGTTAGTTTACAATTATATTTTTCTTTTTCGAGTCAGGACACTTGAATCTACTGCACTGAGCAAACTATTGCATAGAAAACTATATTTAATTACTTCATAACAAAGTTCAAAATAGCATACTAGCACCATTGGCCAATGTCAAGTTGACATCAACCTAAATCCTTTTTAGTGGCCTGGCCATTTCATGAAATATAAATAATAAATAGAAATATAAATATAATGCATTATCAGAATAAATCAGTGTCAGATACTTTTATAAGAAGATGGCTGAATGCCGTTCTGCGGTATTGGTATTAACGTGTAATTAGCAAACAAAAATAAGAACGTCAGACGTCCTTTAACGTCCCTTAAGACGCTGACAACAGCTAAACCGCGGTCACTTTCAGAGTGCATACAAAAGAAAGAGAAGCGCGATGACACAACACTTGTAATTTATTGAAAAATATGAAGCAATTATCTATTTACTCAAAAATTAGTTGAGTAATCGAAAATAAAAACCGGCCAAGTGCGTGTCGGACCACGCACAATGAAGGGTTCCGTAGTTGGGATGAATTTATCCCTATAACAAACTTAACATTGTAGTTGAAAAACATGTTCTCCCATACATCGATATACATCACGCTCAATTATTCAACTGCAATTTGCTCGTTAAATTTAAAGCCTACTTATCTGTGATAGTTTTCCTATGGATAATATATTGGCGTACAAATATTTTAGTCACATTAAATATAAAAATAAATTAACCAAACTGCTTTGTCAAACTTACAACTATATATTGTAATAAAATTAATGTCAGACAAGTTTTTCAAGTAAAAATTCAGACACACTGTAATACGCTTTTTGGGTATCATTGGATAGGCCGTTCAAAAATATTGAGGGTCTGTGAATAACTATTAAAATCATCAATAGTTCAGATTATTCTATTGAATGACTATTTCATGAAATATTGACATCATAGGTAGGTAAATTCTTACTTAGAAAGTCGATAGACACAGTATCCAAAAACGTTATAACAACAACAACAACATTACAATATATTATAATCCCTTTAATAACATTTATTGTATACAATAGATTACACAACTAATTATTTACACTATGTACTAACGAAAAAAAATACAACACTAAAAAAAAGAAAAGACACTTAAGCGTCATCCGGAAACGTGCCCAGAAGACTGGCAGCATTGCCACGTTGAATGGCAATGCTAATTCTTTGGCCAAAGAACGAGCCAGCCCTCTGGTCACGTGAACTGTCGATAAGTCGGCGAGAAATTTCCTTAAAAAGGAGACGCGCACTCGTGCCCCATGACCCGAGCGTTTCGACCCCAAACGGCTCAAAACTGTAGTTACCCATAAGATTAATATTAATATTATTATAAAAGTCGAAACCGTCTAAATACAAATCAATGAGTTTCAAATTCCCTTTAGTGAGTGATGAATTGATGACGTAACTCAAAAACTCAAAGCATTTATTTAAATTAAAACAATTACAGGCAGGTTTCATTCAGTTTAAGTGTGAAGGAAGTTATTTTATCGTTTTAAACAGTGCCCCTTGAAAGATGAGTCCACTTTAGCCAGTCTGAAATCTGGTTGAACTAATTGTTCCTTGTGTCTAGTGTTATAATTGTCTTTCACCTCGTTTACCAAAAAGATATAGTTATATTTACAAAGTACCGTCATGATGTTAGTATCTTTAAACAGTTCCCTAAGAGAGTCGTGCCTGCGGAGGCCATATATGCCTCTGATGGCTCTTTTCTGCAGAATAAAAATAGACTTGATGTCTGCAGCCTTTCCCCATTGTAAAATACCATAAGACATGATACTATAAGGAGAGAGAGGATAGTCTATTATAGTTACTATAAAGTAAATAAAATAGACTATCCTCGCGGTATCTACATCAGTAAGTTGACGGATTTTTCTCACAGCATACGTTGCTGAACTTAGCCGTCCTGCAAGAGATGTTAAATTAGGACCCCATTGTAGCCTTGAGTCGAACGTGATCCTCAGAAAAAATAGTTTTATTGACGAATTCTACTTCCTCTTTATCCAACACAATGTCACAATCACTACTTTTAACACGGTAATACAAATTCTATGGTTTTTTTTTTCCATTAGTACTAAATCATTAGCGACCCAATTTTGGACCTGCAGTAGGGCTTTATTTACGTCGTCAACATTTGACGCACGTCTATTAATCTTAAAAATTAAGGAACTATTGACAGCAAATATAAAACCATTTGTGGTTGTTTTTTTTTAATGAATGTTGTGTGATCATTAATATATACTAAAAAGAGGGAAGGACCCAATATCGAACCTTGTTGAACACCCATTTCTACAGAGTCGGCATTCAGCATTTATTTGAACTTGCTGTTGACTATCATTTAAATGAGATGTTACTAAACTGAGCGCAAGTTTACCTAGTGCTCAAGTTTCAAGCGTAAGATTTCGTGATTGTCCCATTCAAATGCCCTCGAGAGGTCACAAATGTTCCTATAGCGTCTTGGGCCTCCTCTCACACTGTAAATATGTGTTTTAATAAGGTGACACCGGCGTCAGTCGTCGATGAAGCCATATTGTTGATAGTATAAGATTGTGCTCGTGTTAAAAAATGATGGTTGAGGATACAGTCCTGCGACAAACTCTCAGTGCGGGAACGGATCCTCCATTGCAGCACATCATCAGGTTTTGAAACCTTCTGACAAGTACACAGACACAACTAACTCATTAGAAGCAAGAATTTGTTCTTTAAAACGTCTTTCTTTCTATTAACGTCTACGGAAGAGACAAAAAGTATAATTTAAAAAATGCTTATAACTTATAAGCATCCTATCGTCACTTACAGGAATCCCTGCCATCTCGCAGTTACGGCAAGCTATTGACTGCGGCAGTCCTGGTGCCTCTGACTCTCATGCTACTCTGTGTCACCGCCCTTACCGCCGCTGTTTGTGCGCTACATGCTACTGTGTAAGTATACCTGAGCTTCTATTTTATTCAAGTTAGGTACATTTTTTATGCGTTTTAGCCCTCCCTTTTGGGGGAGGCCTATGTCCAGCAGTGGACGTCTTTCGGCTGAAATGATGATGATGACACGTTTTTTTTCTTGGATGGAAAAAAAAACCGATGGATTTGATGTTCGTCGTACCAAAGGTATCGTAAGTGCGTTGCCATTACAGAGGCAAAGCTGAAAATTTCTCATATCTGAAACAATATAACATCACGCCTGTAATCCCCGAAGGGTTAGGCAGAGGTGTACCTATAGTACACCCACATTACGCCAGTTATGTTTAAGTCCCATGGGCGAGCCTATTGCCATCAACCGGGCACAAATCCAGACTCCGGGCTGTTACTGAGAAATTTCTAATGGAAAATCCCAATAACACTTTGGCCGACCTGGGAATCGAACCCAGGACCTCGTGCTTAGCAATAGCGCTTGCGACCACTGGACTAACAGGCCTATGTGAAAGAAAGAAAACACGTTTATTTACGGTAAATATGACGCAAAGAAAGAACACAAATACAGAAAGAACACCACGCAAAACGGCCATCGGTCAGCATAACAGAATAGAATAAACTTTATTTCCTAATTTACAATTTATACAAAGGCGATATTAGGTTAGTACTATGACAATATTGTTTTTTTAAACTGCATAAATCACTGATACCTCCGACACCCAAGCTAAGATTAAACTTGTGTTATGTGTGCCAGGGCTCTCTCTATAAATAAAATTTTCCAATATAAACAAACTAGTACGGAGTTGAGTTAGGTTACTCGTAGTAGCTATTTGAGGTGGCCTGCAGAGGCGGGCCCGGCACCAGCCGGGGATCACGGAAGTAATACTAGCTCCCAAGATGCCCGCTGCAAGTGTGGGAAGGGAACACCGGGGTGGTTGTTAGTCAGTAAGAGTCTGACAGACCCCTCCGCCCACCCCAGGGCGGAGGACATCCATGAGGATTTACCACCCCGGCAACAAAAAAAAGGTTAGTAGCTATCGTTTGAGTACAAAAACAAAATAAAGTTATTACATTAAATTAAAGAAACAGACAAAAAATAATCTAAAACAAATTGTATTACAGTGTTAATTTGGGTGTGCAAGTGTATGTGTCGTGTGTGTGTGTGTGGTGTATGTTTTGAGTTGTCTAAAATAAGCAGGAACTTTAGAAAAAAAGCTTTCCGAGTAACTTTTCTACCTCCTCGTAAGTAAGAGTCGTGAGCCATTGACTCACTTTCCTTTTACATGCGAGACAGAGCCCCAGCGCACATCGCCTGTACTTACACCTGCACCCACACATCATCATCATTCTCCTGCCCTTATCCCAATTGATTTGGGGTCGGCGCAATATGTCTCTTTCTTCCATATTTCTCTATTAGTCGTCATCTCGACAGTCACTCCCTTTCTAGCCATATCATCTTTCACACAGTCCATCCATCGTTTCTTTGGTCTTCTCCTGCTCTTATAGCCATCGACATTCATACCCAAAAACTTTCCTCGCGACATTTTCCTCATTCCTCCGCATCACATGCCCATACCATGACAATCGATTTCCGCCGATTGACGGAACTCTCTACGATTCCAAATCGGAACACAGCAACACTGCTTAGCGGCAGAAGCAGGCCGGCCAGTCGATATTGATCGCTCCAAGACAATAATCGACGGTCGATCTAAGGACATAACTCGACTGCCATACACCAATCTGGATCGATCTGAACAGTTGGTGTCATGGATCGCAATCTATTTACACCTAAAATGTGAACGTCCACTGGTCCGCACCGGCCGCAACGCACGCAAAACCAAAATCCGATGCGTGTCGTGCGTGCGTTGCGGCCGGTGCGGACCAGTGGACGTTCACCTTTCCTTGGTTTGGAGTGTTATCTATCTTCAGAGTGTTATCTATGGTTATCTATCATCAGTTTGTTTTTTTTTGCTACGTAAGTACTGGTTTAAGTATTTCTACTTCTTTATTTATTTTTATTTGTTATTATTTCAGACGAGACCCGGAAACAGAATATTTTCTGGACCGTATATTCGATATATTTTTCGACTATAGAAAACCAAATAGGTTTGAAATATTATTATTTTTATTGTGGTGACTAATTTGCTTTAAAGTGGAAATATTAATTACGAAATAGGCTTGGCTTATCTACTAAAATATTAATTAATTTCCAAATTTTGTACCAAAGAAAATTTATAATGCGCTGACTGTGTGCCTACTACTGATTTTGAATAAAACCATTTTTACAAAACCAAATAATATTACAAAGTGAAAAATAACTTTAAAATTTTTGAAGTTGATGTCTTTGGTTCTGCATTCTCGTTTCTTACGAATACGTATTGTTGAAGCTACCTCAAAAACAACCTAAGCAAAGTTAATAGAATTTAAATGGGAGCACCGCGCGAGAAGCAATCACGTAAATCGGCCCAGTAATCAGTAAATAGGTACGGTTATTCGGTAAACATGACGTAAATTAATATTATTTTAATTCAAATATCTAATATTTAACTTCTGTTAATAAATCTATGCTCTTATTTCTTTCAATGTAAATCAAAATAGGTAATAGGGAATATGCATGTATTTTTTTTACACTAAATCAATAATAGACAGTAATATAAACCTAAGAAAAGTATTGAAACTAAAATTTAACTACTGATTGATGCTCAAAAAAATAAATGAAACTCCAACAATTTTCTACTAAAGTTCAAACGTCCGTTTCTGTCGCGGTCATGATGCGACGTCATTGTTCACGAAACTGCTTTGTTTACATCTGTTTTTTAGCCCCAAATCTTATATATTAAATTATTGTTTATGCTTTATTCAAGTAGAAATCGCACTTACATATTTACCTTAGTGAGATTTCAAGCATTTAGCAAAGAATAGATTTTATTCACATGTTTTGTTTCGTCACTTCCGGCATTTTCGAAAACGACGCGTTTTGAGTTTGCGTTCCGTTCCACCAAAAAAACGCAACATAAATTAATTAATTGTAAAATAAGTAATGCATTAAATGTAAAAAATATTGGAATTTGTTTCTCGACTCCTACACAATGTATAATAAAATAATGGATACGTTTTGAATTACGTGCATATTTCCTATTACTAGTCTGATTACGCATAGGATCAAAAGGGAAACTAACAATTTAATGCTAATGTATTTTAAGCTACAATAAAGATATTCTAAATATTCCAGGGCTCACAAATCAAAGGTGGAGATGTGTCGTTACGGTACTGGCAACACTGAACAGACTCAAGTAGCTGACAACACCAGCACCAAAAGCCTTGGAGTGAGGTTGGTACCATCTACAAAACATCTATACACCATTTGAAATAAGATTAGACATTTAAATAAACCTTTTTACAGTCCGTTCAACCGATTTTGACTTCTATTGCGTTGGTGGCATGACAAATGGCAGCTGTAATAAACAGTTGCTATCGTATAACCACGTTTTTGCTTTTAATGCCATCCTTATGCCTACGGAATAGAAGTCAAAATCGGTTGAACGGACTGTCAAAAAGGTTTATTTAAATGTCTTAGAATTTTGGTTCTAGGACATGCCGGTTTCCTCACGATGTTTTCCTTCACCGTTTTGAGAGCAGTGGTGATGAAATTATTTTTATTATAACTATTTTTTATTATAACTGTCTGGCTGGGTTCGAACCCACGACCTACAACTCGTAAGTCGGGGCCTATATATAGGGATTTTTAAAGTCTTCGTTCTTTGTATTTTTGACGTTAAAGCCATCATATCGACCAATAATTTCTCTTCCAGCCCCAACAACAGCCTAGCGCGACCCTACAGCCCGAAATCAACTAGCAACCTAGCCAGCAATTACAACCGTCCGCAACCACCACCCTACATGGGCTCGGCAACCAACTCGCTCCACCACCGCAAGTCCTCAGATAAGACTCCATCAACCACTGGTCATACTCCTGAACACCGTACGCACTTACTCGAAGAATCTCTAAAATTGTTGAACGAAGCCAAAATCTGTAGCGAATTCGACAAAAAAGAACCGATACTTGACTTGAACGACGGTACAGAGGACTATGTCCCGATCAAACCGGATTCAACTGGTTATATCCCGATAAAAGCGGATGGTTCCGGTTATGTTTCAATGAAGGATTTAGACGATATTGATGTACCGGATTTGGCTAAGTTTGGCATTGCAGGCGCTATCTGACATGAGGTTACGGCGGTTGGTGAACCGCCTGTTAAAACCTGGTTCTGTTAGATTTTTTATCGGTTTTTCTTTTGGTCCGGTCCTAAGATTTGGAATAATCCATAATCAGGTTTAGTTTCACATCATCTCTAAAGGTGTAATTAGACTGCGGCCAAACAATCACATCGATCCAGTGCAGCCTGAAAACGTTTATCGATCAATCGATTATGTTTATAGGTGATCAATATCGACTGAACGATGTCGGCCGACCAGAATCTAGTCGTACTTTAAACCGAATGTGGGTATTAATTGTTTCTAACTGAAATAAAAATTTTTTTTTTTATTTGCACTATCGTGGGCTTCCAAAACGGACCACTTTCAAAAAATCCCAAAATCCTATGTTCACGATGACCACATCCTTTTTTGCTTCGTCGCTTGCACGCAAGCAGGAATAATACTTACGGTGGTCCGATTTGAACATCCGCGATAGTACCGACGGCGGTCAAAGCGGCCGTTATATATACTCCATTTGAAATAAGATTAGACATTTAAATAAATCTTTTTTACAGTCCGTTCAACCGATTTTGACTTCTTTGGCGTTGGTGGCATGACAAATGACAGCTGTAATAAACAATTGGTATTATAACCACGTTTTTGCTTTTAATGGCAACCTTATACCTACGGAATAGAAGTCAAAATCGGTTGAATGGACTGTGAAAAAATTTATTTAAATTTCTAATCTTATTTCAAATGGAGTCTAGGCAAATCGTAAAATATAGTCATCCGGTCAGGCCAAGTTAAAGCAGACTCACCTGATCTGTTCCATTTGTACTTTTCGTGTATGGTCATAAGATACAGCGAGTTCAACATGCGTTTGTAATGGCGTGCACGGTGGCGTTCAGTTGCTTATTACATCTTTTAAGGACTGGTTCAACCAAATTCAGTGAACGAATAAGATTTGCCCGCGCCATCGTGGACGGATCTTGAACTCATTGACTTTGCCGTAGCTTTAGGGTCTCTGATTTGCTTCACTGTGTAAACTCCAGTGATCTTTATTGTAATTGCAATAAGGTTGCTGTTGGGTTGCTGTTTTGAAGTAAAATAACTGACAAAGGACTGTTTGCGTTGATCATGTCAAACCCAGCTGACACTGCATACATTAGCACTCCATTTCTATTTACTCTGTTATCATAAGTATTATTTACTAATACTTTATAAAATAAACAAATATTTAATTTAATTTAAAAATTTGTCGAAAATGTGTTTTTTTTTACTGCATAATGCGTAAAGGGGGATTTTGTGATTTTTTTTTCTTAATGCGTCGTGGGCCACGTTCAGAGATGATCAAGTAGTAAACTAAGTGGGTACCAAACATACCTACTTCGGTTAGAAAATCCCTACACTTAGGCTGTGATAAATAGATGTTACTACTAAGGAACATGTATTTATTGCTGGCTTCGCCTAGCATTTATGCTGATATACAACATTATTTTAGTATATGCGAAACCTGAATATAGTTTGTTCAGAATAAGGAACTGAATCGATTTCAATAATTTTTACACCATGTTATATTTTCTCCCAACAATATTTAAGTGTGATGGAAAATGTTATCACCATTGAATTTCTTACAATACAATCGCTGTACGGTTAAGTACCTACTGCCAAATTATTATCAATGAGCGCAAGACGACCCTGGAGGGGCGGGGACGGACAACCCGGTAACATAACAACCTTATAACTTTGTGATTTTTCATGATACAGTTTTGAAATTTTGTACATAGATTCCTTACATAGAAATACTAGACACGTGTTTCGGGTTTCGCATATACTAAAACTAATATTGTATATGCTCGGTGAAGCCTATCGCTGTCACTGTTGCACAGCTGTCAAACTACAAGTGCAAGACAAAGACTCGAACATGCCTGAATCAAAGCGCACGCTTATTTATCTCACCGTATAACGTTTAGTGTGTTGTATTGAGATATTCCGTTTTTATTTATCTATTGAGTAAGAGGTTGTCAAATATCAACTGTAAATGTATTAAAAAAAACAGCGTAATTTGATAATGATATGATAATTCGTAGTTTTAACCTTTAAATAGGAACCATACAGATATTATGTATGTAACAAAATACAAGGATACCAGGCAGATTTGAATTTTAACGTAAGTAAAGAGGATATTATTAATAAATAGTATATTATTAATAAATAATAGGATTTTCTTAATTAGTATAATATTATTAGTAAATAGTTACCCACACAATCAAATCACATCACAACACAACGCATCACGTGACACACACACATCACATCTACATCGATTTCTTTTCGTTTTCAAATCAGTAGTCGTATTAGTAATAGAGGTTGTTATTTATTTTATTTTTTCTTAACTTTGCCCCACACTAGGAATTTCTCCTGTATCGTGGGTGCATTTACAAACATTTAAACTCACATACACAAACAGCCAGACCCGGAACAACTACTTCTAGGTCATACAAATATTTGTTCCGTGCGGGAATCGAACCCGCGACACGCAGCGCAGCAGTCAATCGCTTAACCACTGCGCCAACCTTAATCATCAAACCTTAGATTAATAATTGGCATGGAGGCTGTAAAATTATATTAGTGTACTTTGATAAAGGGGGTAGTAATTCCGAAAAATACCTACCTATAAGCTGTAAATATTAAAAGTATATAATATATAGCGAAATCTATAGTAACAGGGAAAATGATTAGTTTAAACTGATAACTTGAACTATTCGTAATTAGTTATAAGGCTCTCTAATAACAATGAATATTTTTTTATAAGTAAAGAGGGTGTGTTTCGCCCACTCGATCTACTTCGGTCGACGGTATTAATCAATGTTGGTCGTGTAACATAGCAAACCGATATATCTTGTGTCAAACTGAGTCGGTCGTTCATCGATCGAGCAAGGATCTAGCCAAAGATCTACGTAAACTAGCAAAACTTAATCAAAATTCAAAATATTTCACATAAACCTACATGGGCACTTATGAAACGTCAGACACACGCGCGCGGCTTTTAAAAATAATTCTCAAAACATACCAGTTTTCCCCGGACGGTTAGGCAAAGGTATACCTATCTATAATAGTACACCTACATTTCACCCAGTTAAAGTCCCATGTAACAAATAACAAGTTTAAATAATTAAAAAAAAAAAGAAAAGTTTTCACCGTCTATGTATTAAAAGCCGCAGTTTTCGATCACCTTGAGCAATGCTGCGTCGTTCCTAAGACCCTAAGCGTGCGAAAACCACTGGGAAACTAACATGTATTGCATTTTTTGGAATCTATCCATATTATAGCGAGTAAAGTCTCTTTTCGTGTCTGTCTGTGTGACCGCATTGTTCTTCTAAACTACGCAACCGATTTTGATGCGGTTCATTATCATTCAGAGTATTTATTCCGGAAGGTTTATTATATGTATAATAAATTCATAATAAACATAAATATAATAATAAATCTCCAGGTTTGGTAAAGAAAATAAACAATTACACCAACTTCGTCAACGTTGATCAAAACACATCGATAAGACGTCGATCGCATGAGTGTAATAACACCTTTACAAATAGTTTAGTTTAGAATATTTGAATCATACGTTATTTTAAGGTCGAATTAATTATATTCTATTCTATTTTTGTTATATGGCAAGCAAAGCCGGTGTCTACTATCTAAGCTATCTAAAGTGAGTTGGGAAAACTAGTGAGCATGGTAACAAAAAAAAAACGAATAAAACTATTCGATTGATACACATTCGCTGGTGTAAACTGACAGGTGGTGGCTGTCACTTTGTAAGATAGGTACTTTAAAGTCATATTAAAATGTATTATTTTTTAGACTTTAGACACACACTTATTTTACGGATTTTACACTTAGGTCTGCTTGCACCAAAAAACAGTAAATGCTTTCAATGCTAAACCATTTAAAAAAAATCATTTTGTCTCTTTCATCTACAAACGATTGACAGAAACAGTACGATGTTTTAAGCGTTGAGCGCTTGACGCATTTTGTGATTTGTGATGCAAGCGGGCATTAAAACCATAGACGAAACATCACTATGACAGTAAATTAATGTGACTATGTTCTTATCAGCTCGCTACTGGTGGAGCAGTATTTTATACATATTCCTTTATCTATCTCTATACATTTTCAACAAAAAAAAAATGTAGGCAACCATGAAGACCATTATTTTTGAGACTAGCACCTGGCAGTTTAATCTAGTGAATTAATATTTCAAGCATAGTTTATTTTTTGTAAATAAGAAATATAATTAACAGAAAATTAACTGTACTCGCTATAATAATCTAACATCCTCAAGCTGTAAGGTAACCATTTTAACTTTGTTAAATTCTTCCCAAGCCACAAGATATAAGCTATGCTTAAGTAGTTTGTGTTGTGGCTCTCCGAATCCGAAATATATCCTTCCTTTATGATGAATAAACGTTATAAGTTAAGGATCAGTAAATATAAGTAATAGGTACATTATAGTTCAGAAATGAAATCAGTTGTGGATATTATAATTATAAGTATAGTATTTTTATCTCACGAAGCGGCGCGCGCTTTATTTGTGGTAACAAAGTGTACAAACACGCTTTGAATGTGTCCAAGCGCAGAAGCTCTCGGTACCGTCCGAGACAATGGCGAAATTGGAAGTGTGTGTGTTATGTGCTGATGCTACTCGTCTTCACGCACACATTCACAGCGTGTTGGTTACCACAAGTAAAGCGCGCGTCGCTTCGTGAGATAAAAACACTGTGGGTTAAACTAGAATTTAAAGTTAAGGAAAAATGTACGTATTATATTTTGGCAGTCATTGATTAATAAGTATGTTTTTTTTTTTTTCACATGTTCCGTATTAATTAAGTTGAAATACGTGTAACGCATTTATTAATAAGATATTATTAAGTAGAGTAAAAAATTAGGACTATGATCATAGATCAAAAATAGGATTATTAATTATTATAAGTGATAATAATTAGGGCAGACACTAGAGCTAGGGCAGGTACCCACTATTTTTGTTTTATTACAAATCTTGACCGAAGACATAACTAAAAAGTTACAAAAATCTTTAGAACAACTTTGTCACTGTACAGTTAGCAAAAAAATTCGTTTAAAACTGTCAAAAATTCAAAAAATATTTAAGTACGATTAATTTGCTTTGTTTGTATTTCTTATTTGTGACAAATTGTGGAGTCAACCATAACACCCTAGACTCAGCAGTCGCGTTTACGACCGCTACATCCCATACCATGAACAAGAAGAATAGGTAAACAAAAAAAAAACTAATTATAATTGTAAATAATTTATGAAAAAGCACCATTGGGCTATTATTCAATATAATTAGTATTAAGACAGACACTGTTTAATACAGGCGTTGGTATGAACGACAGAGAATGTGTTACAATAGTTAAGGAAAAAATAATAAGTACTGTACATATAAAAATAAATTGAAAGTTAACATGTATATTAAAATATGAATTAAGGACTTAGTTAAACGTAATACGATTACGATCAATTACGGTATTAATACAAATTTAAATTATTAAGCATAATTTTAAAATAATAGAAATTATTTATATAATATTTTATTTCAGTGAAGCAAAAATCAAAAGCTAAAATAGGTAGAATTTTTATATAGATTTTATCTCGAAGATGTCAAAAAAAAAGAACAAATTCAAAATCTAGTCTGATTTGAGAATAATATAATAAATAATTATAGTAGGTACGGAAAAGGAATAAACTAAATCATTGCTCTCATCAGAAACGTAATATGTCTGTAGGTACATCTACTACCTAGAAAGAAAGAAAGGAACTACGAACTGAAAAATGAAACAAAAAAAAAATCGAATTAATAAAATAAAAATTCACATAAAAGTTAAATTAAAAAACCCCCGACAAAACCAAAAACCTCTAAAAAGTAAAAAAATATAAGTATTGGCCCTTCTAAGTTTAATATAAGTTGTAGGTAATCATAAGCAACGAGAACAGTTCCTCGTTGTTCTGACAACTTCACAAGAACCACAAACATGAAAAATTTTGGTGAAAAGACTTTATTTTGCATGCGGTCGGGTTAAACTTTTTTTTTTTTAAACTTTCCCCACACTAGTAATTTCTCCTGTTTCGTGGGTGCGTCTACAAACATTTTAACTCACATACACAAACAGCCAGACCCGGAACAACTACATATAAGTCATACTAATATTTGTTCCGTGCGGGAATCGAACCAGCGACACGCAGCGCAGCAGTCAATCGCTTAACCACTGCGCCAACCGTGCCGTCAAACCTCCACACATACAATAAAATCTACCTATTTTGTTTAAGTACATTTTTGTCTTTGCTTCATTGCAAAGAGTATACCTGTGTACACTACTAGTTTTTAATTGCTACAGAAAAGAAGGTGCATTTTATTTAAATTAAAAAAACAATATCTTCATCATCCATCATTCTCCTGCCCCTAACCCGATTCATTTGGGGTCGGCGTAACATGTAAACGTACCCACGATACAGGAGAAATTCCTAATGTGGGTCAACGCTTCCAAATAACAAAAAAAAAAATTTTTTTTTAGCTCAATACCATATGATATAATATTTTGGCAGTTTACCTAATAATAAATATCTTAATCAATATAATTATATTGTTTCCACTGCTGGGACACAGGTATCCTCTCTGTGAATGATGAAATAGTTCCATGATTTTAACACAGAATATTAAACTTGAAGACTTGAACGGATAGAATCAAAGGTGTGTGTCACATAGACAAAATATCAATGATAAAACAATTGGGAACTTACCTATCTAATAGTTAACAGCAAAAGAAATAAAGAAAAATAAGTTTATTTGTCACGTAAACACGTGCATACAAAAACAAAATGTTACTCGAATAATAAAGAATGTTACAAAATAGAAACATTGTTCAGTAACTTATCATACCCTTAATTTTTCTGATTAGTATATAAAAATAGTAGTGTATTTACAGCTTAATATTAAATAAAGTTTATTTAAGCCTTATTATTAAGCCACAGGAGTCATCGCCAAAAGAGTTAAGGAAAAAATTATAAGTACTGTACATATAGTAATGAATACGAGCAACTAATTTTGTGAAATTAATATTAAACTTTGTTTAAAAATAGGATTAAAAAGTCTAATGGTTATAGTAGCTATTTTTATCTCAGGAAGCGTCGCGCGCTTTACTTGTGGTAGCCAAGTGTACAAACACGCTGTGAATGTGTGCGTGAAGACGAGTAGCGTATACACATATATATATGCACACTAACACACACTTCCGACTTCGCTATTGTATCGGACGGTATCTCGGTACCGTCCGATACAATAGCGAAGTCGGAAGCCTGCGCTTACAACACACATTCAAAGCGTGTTTGTTTATTTGGTTACCACAAGTAAAGCGCTTGATAAAAATACTATAACCACTAGAGCAGGAGTTCCCTAGTTATTTACCAGTTATGGTAGTTATTATAATTAATAAGAGGATAATTATTATTAAATACGGTAGTTGCTTCGGCCCTGGCTTTGAAAAAAAACCTTTATTTGCAAGCTAATAAACTTTTCACGGTTACTTAAAAGATATCAGAGAATTTAAGTTATTTTTTTTTTTAGAAAAACTTTGGCTGCACTAGGAATTTCTCCTGTATCGTGGGTGCGTTTACAAACATTTAAAAAGTTAAAGTTAAGTAAAAATTTTAATCTCCTTAATAACAAAAAATATGATTTGACTATGACAGCCGTTATGAGCAATCAAAGGCGCAAGTTATAAGAATGTACATTAATGTCAACACTGCAGCCCCCACTTTAGGAAGAATGAATAAGTATTGTATATAATAGAAAACAACAGTTCGTACGAAAGGAAAATCTAGGTTTTATTAGGGTTACATAGTCTAGAGTTTAAATAGGATTGAATATGCTAGGGTTGAATAGAATACGGTTTAAAAAAACGACATCAGGCAAGTAACGTACATTATTAGCTATACATTTTTTAATGTTAAATAAAATTTAAGTCTCGAAATTGTTACTGACAAAGAACCCAACACTTATAAGGTCTAAACAATCCTGTAGAAAAATAAAAAATAAACTACAATTAGGTTATGAGTTAGGTTAGACACTCGATCACAACCCTGTTAAAAACCCACAGTATTTTTTTTTAATTTTGCAAACTTTGAAAAATTTCACAGAGCAAGTGAAAACATCAAAAATAACCTTTAACGCAAATATTTAAAAATAAAGTCAGCCTATAATGTTCCCACTGCTGGGACTCAGGCCTCTCTGTGAGAGGGAGTAGGCCGTAATCCACCCGCGGCCCAACTTGGTTGGATAGATTCATGATCATCATCACCCCATAGCAGTTCACTGTTGGACATTGATAGGCCTCTCGAATCGCACACCATTCATGTCTATTCTCGGCAAATCTCATCTGCTGCCAGCCAGCCTGCGAAGATCGTCGCTCCACCTAGCCTGAGGGCGTCCTTCCTTACGTTTGCCAGCGGTCATTGTTTCTCCGGCTAATATGGCCGGCCCATTGCCAGTAGATAGATTGGTTGTGTAGATCGAAAACCATCAGTTATTGATATATGTAGGAACCGGACAGTTTTTGCAATGGCTAAATGTGTCGCCATCCCTTATTTGAAAAAGCGGCCATTCCTAGTTTCTCCTTCTATTCCTAACTCTTATGTGTATTATGTCTAGGTTCTATTATTTGATAATAGACGTAAGTAGGTATTACAATAATTGTACATTCAACAGTTGACAGACATCAGGCGGTTATATATTTTCTAAGGGTAGCGACGTGGATTGTACATATTGACGCGCGAAATGCCTTCTAATTAGCGTAGAATTAATTAGGAACTTAAAAAAAAACTAACATAAATACAAAAAAACATGAGTGATATGATAAGGTTGAAAATAAGTTTTCAGTTTTTTAGACTTATTATTTCCTTTTTCCATCGAATCTGGCAACATTATCAGTCAGTACTACCTATGAATCCCTGCTAGTTTGTAAGTAATTAAAGACATAAACATTGTGTTTTATTTAACTGAGACAGCCTAGTATGGGGGAGTCTTAAACCTGAAGAGCTACTTATAAATCATTTATTTGGGAGTTATTACTTTTTTGGTAATTTCCTAAGCAAAATACCTTATAATTAGGATAGAAACAATTAAGACCCTAAAAAAATACATTAGCGATAAGGTTGGAAATAAGTTTTGAGTTTTTCAGACTTGTTATTTCCTTTACTTAATGAATCTGGTAACATTGTCTATCTATATTAACTAT
Source organism: Tiliacea citrago (assembly GCA_963921375.1). Lineage (NCBI taxonomy): Eukaryota > Metazoa > Arthropoda > Insecta > Lepidoptera > Noctuidae > Tiliacea > Tiliacea citrago. The sequence continues at coordinate 4,025,272 of OY992802.1, forward strand.
CGAAAACTTCCCAGTCTCGAGAAATTCGCTTGACTCCTGGAGTACTTACTTATTATTAATATGTTTACCCAAAATACAGGCTCTTTCCAAAAAAATAATTTTTAATTCTTCGATATGAGAAAAAAACCTAAACATCGGTTATTTAAATTACGCTGAGAATTTGCACTTTCAAAAAAAATATTTAAGACATCGCCAGAAACACCCGCAGTTCGCCAGTTTCTAAAATCTAAAGTTAGTCTTCTACTAACTTTTTTGAAGATATATTTTTTGACTAATAAAGGTTCCCTAAGGCTGTCTTAGTTAATAAAGCATACTTACTGTTTATTATTATATTTAATTTAGTTTAATTTTATAATTTAACGAGTAAGGGTCAAAATGTAAATATAAAAAAAATTAGTTCAAACTGTGTGGAATCAAATAGTTATAATATAGCAACTAAGTACAGATACAAGAGATAAAATATACACAAGATACAGGTGATAATGCCGAGTATTCGTTTTAAGAACTAGGAAATAAGCGAAAATGAAAATAAAAGGAATGGTTTAATTAGGTAGGAAAACAGGTAAATAAACCGTGAGTACACGTTCTGTTAGTTTTAAGATTTATTATAGCTAGTTGCAGTTAGTTTATAATTAGATATACGCACAATACGTAGCCTCTGATAATGCCACAATTTTCTATGGGTGACTGTCGAAGCCATGTTCTTTGAAATTAAAACTAACGCCCATTTTCACCAACACTAGGCGATATTAATATATAATGACTACACGAAAGAGCACGCTCGGCTCAGCGTCGAGAGTCTAACATCCAATGTGCATTACAATTTAGTTATGGGAAATATTTTACTGATCCTCTAAAAACTTATTTGGTTTTATCTCTTGAATTGAACATCGAAATCAAAAGTCATTTATTCAAACTAGGCTGAGAATCAGCACTTTTTGAACGTCAAAAATTACACAAGACAGTCCCCAAAAACGCCCACCCTTCACCACTTCCTAGTGCTTTAGCTGGGAAGAAGAAGTGGCGCAACTAACTCCCCAGCAGCACAGCTGTCTGTCCAGATATAAAACTTGAATCTATAAAATAAAAAATAAAATAATTTGCATTACGCAACACAGAACATTAAACTAAATTATTTGCACTATACCAAAAAAATAAGTGTTATATATACATATAATATATACATCTCATGATAATTAGTAAATAAGATGTACATACCTATAACAAGAAAATGCGTCTATATATATTACCCGGAACTAAATTATGATAAATCCCATACAATAAGTAGAAATAGTAGTGGTGTAAAAGAATGAAGAAAAAAAAGAATGAATGAATGTGTTGTGGAGTGTGTACAGTAGGTAATTTTAGTTAGTAACAAGTCAAAAGACTTCTGATTTTAATCATTGTTTTGGGAGATCTGGATTATATAAGAAGTTTCTATCTTTTCATGCTGAATTAGAAAACTCAGAGTTGGCAGGAATGTTTGACATTCTATTCAAATACTAAAAACTCTGAAAACCGTTTCTGTTTCTTACACAAAAACATTGCAATCCAGAAAAAAATCATCATACACGGATTAAAAAAAATCAAACAACCCCATACTATTATCGACCGTCTATCTAATAAGGTAAAGTCAGGCAAAATTATTGTTTAACTAATTGACTACCAACATAAATTGCCCGTGTATATTCAAATCACAACTGTAATTCTCTGACAGTTGAATGAAACGATTATCACATGACGTAGTGTATCAATTTGATACACGATTAATTCGATGCCGGAGTCTGTTTTTCCCGAAAGTGGGTGAATCAGATAAAAGGTATTGTAAGTACTTCTTGGCAAGCTTGTAGTATCATCCCTGACCAATCATCGCTAACCATCAGATGATATAGTGGTTGAAAACGAGCCTAACGAGTAAAAATCTAAAGTTCTTTAGGTGAAACCGTATACAGCTAAAAAAAATGCTTAGAATTCAAGAAGTTTTGACTTGTCCATACTATAATTAATCTTACGTTTAATTCCTCTGCATAGATTAATTATAACTTAAAATAAGTAAGTCGGTAATAAGTAGAGAAGTATAAGTAAGTAATAATAAATAAGTAGGTAGGTAATAATTAAGTAAGAAATAATTATATAAGAAAATTAGGCTATACAAATCGCACGTTATAGATCAATTATTAGTCTGTAAGGTATTATCCAATCATATCAATGCACTTTGCTACAAAATTATCAACGCCATTTTGAATGGATATCGCAAAATATGAGATTTCAACTAAAATACTCTATTTATACGATACTGTGGCGACATCTTTGTATTAATTAAATGTGAGTATTACTTGGCCACTACTGATGTCACACAAACGTATAGCGCGCGAGCAGAATTTGACGACAAATCTGCAAGATCATAACAACAGAATCAACATAGGTAGGTACGACTTACGGGGTTGTGGCCAGCCAGACAATACTTAGAACGGCGATTGAAAACCAATTACTAGGTACTTATATTATCATGACATGACTAGCAGGCGGATCTTATCTAGTTCCGATGTTGGTATATAGCATATTTTTCCCATTTTCTTTATGTATTAAAAATATTAATGGTTAAATAAACCATGTCACAGAAATTGCCTTAAAATGATTTCTAAAAGATACAAAATACAAGGATGTGTTACCGTTGTGCGCCGGAGTCCGATAGTCTTTTGCGATGTCCGTGAAAGTGGTATTGTTAAGTTAGTAGCCGAGGTAGCAAGGCAGTTAGGTAATACGTAGCTTATTTATAGGACTTAAGGCATTTATATGATTAATATTAGGAATAATGTATAAGTAGCATGCGTGACGATGTAAATCGATGCGGATTGGACGTGGAAAAAACCAAAGAAATAAAACAGTAGTGTGTAAATAGTTACGATTAAATAACATTATACTTATGTAATAATAAGATATCAGTACGGTATCATAGTTAATCATCAAGTCGAAATAAGGTATGCTAATTACCTATACATAGTACATAAGTAACAATAAAGTATCATAAGTATTCATAAGTAGTGATTATTTTAGAATACAAAAAAGGCGAAGAGATCGTGATGAACTTAGAGCAGCCATAATAAAAAAAAGCTTGATAAAAGTAAGTACTAAATAAGTATCAATTATAAATAAGTAGTAATAAGGTATAATAAATAAGGGTAAGGTAAATAAATAAATAAATAATAATAAATTAAATATAAGTGTGTATATAAAAAATACATCAAAGTAGTAAAATATGCCAAACAGAAGTGTAAAATAGAATAGAATAAGTAACCTTCTTTTCTTTTTCTTTTTGTTTAAAAAAATATGCGCTTTTACTTACACACTTTTTAAATTTATTATTCTCAACCATATTGCTGTCGGTAACTACTGGCCTCATTATGAAGAAATAATAAAGTTCATTCTTCATCTACATGAAGAATGAACTTCAGTTAGCTAAATAATTATCTCTACAGCTAATCAGAAATTTCTTAGAAAATTCTTGATATTATATTAAGGCCCAGTTGCGCCACAAACTACTACACGTCAAAATAAAGTTTATTAATAACATTTATGGACTTTTTGAAAAATAATAAACTTTAATAAAACAATATTACAGCTAGGCAGTCGAAATCAAAAAGACGTACCAAACTTCTTCTAGATAAAGGGGAAAATAATATCTCATGGCATAAATTACAATCATTATAAGTACAATTTCTTTAAAACATAACATAACTTAACATCACGGCTGTCTTCCCCGAAGGGAAAAGCAGGGGTGTACTAATAAAGTTCACCCACATTTCGCCAGCTATGTTTATATTACAGGGCGCTAGCCTATTGCCTTATTTCTTTTATAATGCCCGTTTTTACGTCCCATCATAGACAATCGTTTCATGCTGCACAGATCGGGCTGCCTTTAAAATTTTTGTTATTCCTTGAATACATGCCTGTAAACTTTTTGCTGTTAGATTACATGCATAGGCTATTTGCTTAGAATAAGAAGAAAAATAACTCTTTGATAACATCTTAAAATACAGGTGAATAACTGACAACCTCTTACTCATTAGCATTAATTTATTGTTTATTATATAATATATTGAATAATTTATATTAAACTTAACTTTTATTTAATTTATTTAATTATGTCTATAAGTTGATGATCACTATGTAATACGGATTATTTATTAATGAAAAATAAATGTACAATGTTACTCTAGTCCTTGTTGTCATGCCGAATAATAAATATAATAATATTTTAGTAATAGTCCCGAAAATAGTCGAAGTGTTTAGTCGAATTTAGATTAAATTAACTCGTATACCCAGTGTCTAATGAGAGAAGGAATAAAATTTTCAATAATTGCCCGATTCCTATAACTTACCGCCAGTTTATAATTAAAACATATGCCAGAAATGGGTACACCGATGTCAAACAGAAGTCTTTATGGCTTAATAAACTACAGGGTGGCCAACTCTCATGTATACAACTTTCTTGGCCACCATTTTTTTTAACGTCTCCGGTTTTTTACAGTTAGTCGACATTTTAATATCTACTAAATAGTAAAATGTGGCAAAATCGTTATGCACCATTTCTAACACCCAAACTCAAACTCAAACTCAAAGCATTTATTTCAATTAAACCATTTACAGGCACTTTTGAATTGTCAACAAGTCGGTCAGTTACAAATATGAAGCTAGTTGCCCATTCCAAATAGTAGGTTCCTATGGAGAAGAACGGGCAAGAAACTCCACAGACACTCTTTTAAAATAAAATATTTGATACAAAGTATTGGTTACATCATTCTTATTGAAAATATACATGTGAGAACGATGCAAAACGTCAGAAGCGTCCGTGATAAAAAAAAACAATTCAAAACTAAAATAATTAAAAATAAGCCGTGGCAGCTAAGAGATGACCAGTCCCAACTGACAGCGCCCGTTCACGAACATGACGCATGGATCAGCACCATTCAGCTCAACCATTTTGAAGGGAGCTAAATGATCCAACACACACGCCACCATCAGCGAGACATCTGAGTGAGCATGACATACTCTCAGCTGCCAGGACATATTCAAGTCCATGAAAGACATATTACCCGGTAAATGGTAGCTCTATTGTACATAGTACTCACACCTGTGTTATGCAATTATATAATACAAAGGTGATTGAGTTTATACAATGAAAAGATAGTCTTACACTCTTCAGCAGCTCCAACAGTATTTTCAAATGTTAATCAATTAGTTGACGTTGTGGAGCAGGACCAGCATTGAGCCAAGCATTTCTATCAGCGATGTAATCCCCCAGCCTATAATATGCCTGCTTGCATAGTGTGCGTTTTATACAAGATTTGAATTTCGTCTCATTCAGTTGAAGTATGTGGGGAGGAATTTTATTATAACATTTTAAACAGTACCCCATGAAAGATGAGTCTACTTTAGCCAGTCTGAAACCTGGTTGAGCTAATAGATCCCTACTTCTAGTACTATAATTATGTCTTTCGCCTCTTTTACTAAAAAGATGTAAATTTTTTCTTACGTACATGATGTTTTCATAGATATATTGACAAGACACCGTCATGATGTTAATATTCTTAAACAGTTCCCTAAGAGAATCGCGCCTGCGGAGATTATATATGGCTCTGATGGCTCTTTTCTGCAGAATAAAAATAGACTCGATGTCTGCAGCCCGTCCCCAAAGTAAAATACCGTAAGACATGATACTATGAAAGTAACTAAAATAGACTAGCCTCGCGGTATCTACATCAGTAAATTGACGGATTTTTCTGACAGCATATGCTGCTGAACTTAGCCGTCCTGCAAGAGATGTTAAATGAGGACCCCATTGAAGCCTAGAGTCGAGCGTGATCCCCAGGAAAACAGTTTTATCGACGAATTCTAGTTTCTCTTGATTCAATACTATCTCATAATCACTACTTTTTACATTTGGTAAAGAAAATCGTATGCACTTAGTTTTCTTTCCATTTAATACTAAATTATTGGCCGTGAACCAATTTTGGACCTGCAGTAGGGCGTTATTTACGTCGTCAAAATTTGTAGCACGTCTATCTACCTTAAAAATCAAGGAAGTATCGTCAGCAAATAACACCATTTGTGGTTGATTTTTTAATAAATGGAGAAGATCATTAATATACACTAAAAAGAGGAAAGGACCCAATATCGAGCCTTGAGGAACACCCATTTTTACTTTTAAACCGAGTGAATTGATACCATTTATTTGAACTAGCTGTTGTCTATCGTTTAAATAAGATTTTACTAAACTAAGCGCAAGTTTTCCAAGTCCGTAATGCTCAAGCTTCAAGAGTAAGGTTTCGTGATCGACGCAATCAAATGCCTTGGAAAGGTCACAAAAGATTCCTATGGCGTCTTGGGCCTCTTCCCACGCGTTAAAAATGTGTCTTAATAAGGTTACACCGGCGTCGGTCGTACAACGTCCTTTGGTGAAACCATACTGTTGATCGTGAAGGATTTTATTCGCGTTGAAATGATTGAGCATTTGATTAAGCATTACCTTTTCAAACACCTTGCTGAAAACCGGCAAAACGGATACGGGTCTATAATTATTTGTGTCTTTACTGTCTCCGGATTTGAAAAGTGGTATTACCTTACTGTATTTCATTAAATCCGGGAAGACTCCTTGATCCACACACAAATTAAATATTAAGGCTAAGTAAGGCGCTATAGTCTCAATTATTGAGGTACAGACTTTAATGGACATTCCCCAAAGATCTTCGGACAATTTGATCTTGATTTGCTTAAAAGCTTTTAATACTATTATGGGGTTAATATGCTTAAAGTTAAATTCAATCGGGCAGGCTGCAACGTTCGCCCTTACAGAGTCAAAAGCGAGCAAGGGTGAGGAATTTAAGGTTTCAGTAGTTTTAAGTGGGATACTAGTAAAGAAATTTACAAACTCTTGAGCAACTTGTTTGCTATCGCAAATGAGTCCACATGACGTCTCCAGTGCGTAATCAGAATCATGCTTTTTGTTCCTATTCGTTTCATTATTGATAATTTTCCAAACCGTCTTTATTTTATTGTCTGCTGATTTAACCTTGTTGCTAATGTATAAGGCTTTAGCGGCCTTGCAAGTGTTTTTAAAAGTTCTAGAGTAAGTAGCAACAAAGTTATTAAAAGTTTCCGTGTTTATATAAGGCTTAAGGCCATACAGCTCGAAAAGTCTTTCCCTACTTTTCCTGAGTCCTTTAGTTGCCCAGTCACTAAATAAAAACCTAGGGCTGATGGTTTTAGTGTTCTTCTTAAAATAAATATTGAACTCGCTTTGGACTACCGAAAAGAATTCTTTATACAAAATGTCAACATTGTTCATTGTAAGGTTCATAACACTTAACTTACAAATTAAAGTGCTGTTAAATCTATTTAAATTAACAGATGTTATCGGTCTGAATTGTATCTGCACCTTCTGTATTGGTATGTTGGACTCAAAAGTTACGGTTTGACCGCTGTGATCAGAAGGGAGATAATTAATTATAGCTTTATCTAAATAGTCGCAGCAACAAAAAACATTATCAATACATGTAGCAGTAGTCGTAGTTATTCGGGTTGGTTCTACAAACACATTTGACAAATTAAATGATTCAAACAAATTTAACAATCTACTGGTATTTGAATTATTTTCTAAAATATTAATGTTAAAGTCACCACAGATAATTACTGATTTATTCCCAGTTACAAGTTTTGCCAAAACATCTTCCATAACAGACTCAAATATAGAGTAGTTTTGATAGTTTGGGGGTCTGTAAACGCACACTATAACATGCCTATCTAGCTCAACACAAGACAGTTCAATGCTATGTTCAACCGACAAAGCAACTATGTCTTTACGAGTTTTAGATTTAATACAACTTCTAATTAAGATCAGTGAACCACCACGCAGCATTGATTTCCGGTTAAAACAACTGGCCACACTATAATTCTCATAATTAATTAACATTTCATAATCTTTTAACCAATGCTCAGTTAAACAAATAATGTCAAACATTGTTTTTTCTAAAAACAATTCGATTTCCAATTGTTTGGAAGAAAAACCTTGAATATTTTGATGAAATAATTTCAAGGATTTCTGCTTAGCCCCTTTTCTACAGTTAACAATGTTTTTGCTAGAAAATACCATTTTGTTATTAAGTGTAACTAAACTGTTAGTGGTACCTTCTGTTGTCTTACAAACTAGTTTAAATTATTTGAACTAACCACCTTAACATTAGTACTATTACTAATTGTGGTGCTAAATAAAGACTTCGACATATTAGTTATGTCTGGGTTAATATTAAAAGCTAATAGCCTAGCTATTTGACGTCTAAAACTAATAGGCAGATACACAGTATCCCTAGTCGACCTTAGCTTATCAACAAAAATGTTGGTGTCAAAAAATATAAACTTGTCACTATGGTGACTAACTAAGAAATGCATGTAATTATTTAACATATGAATGTAGCAGTTTTGCCTGTTTGACAAGTGCTCAAAGTACGGAAAAGCACACAAAATTATTTTCTTACAATTTACCTTCAAAAGTTTGGTCACACTATCAGTGATATCATCTTTTTTAACATTAAAACTATTACCTATTAGTACAGTAATAATGGCGTTAGGATCATATTCATTCCTAGTTATTGAATACATTATTTGTTTGTAGGAAGTCTGAGGCATGCAATAGTTTAGAGAAGAATGACTCAGGTTGTTGCTAAGTAATTTTCCTAACCCTTTTCCAAAACTATCAGAAAACATAATGGAGCTACATAATGGACTAGCTTCCATCTGAACTACTTGCAATGGAACTTGTACATTATCTGGTGTATCTTGATTGGGAATAGAGACCTGAGCACTTCCCAACTGGTACGAATCCTCCGTTGCCTCAGGTTGGAGAGTGCCAAGACTGAAACTCCTATGCAATGAAGATTGAGAGCTGCTAAGAGTCAGCGGGTCCACTTGGTCTGCATTACAGTTGCACATAGCCATTAACTCATTTGCAGCGAGTATGTGCTCCTGAATTTGTTTTTCAGACGTCACATACTTAGTATAGAGTGAATGTAATGATGCCTCTAGTATCTGAATATCAGACTGTAAGCGTTGAGTGTCAATCTCATAAATGTTCTTACTGTCTTCTAATTTAATTTGATAGTTATGTAATTTATTTACAAGAAAACCACGTTCTTTCCTTAGTTTAATATTATTGGAACTGTGTTTTTGTTGTTTCCTAAATTTATTGCATTTATTTATAATTTTATTTAGTTTTGCATATTTCTTCATTTTATTTTGACTTACTTTATAACTACTATTATTGTGTTTCAATAAAGAATCCTCAGTAAGGTCTATTGTTATTAAGGAATGAGGGTTGCAATTAGTGTTTAATAATTCATTATACAAGTTATTGGTTTCCTTAGCCTGAGTACATTCTAATTGTTTCTGTAATTTCATAATTTGTACATTTGCATGAATTGATTCAGCTTCAAGGTCCCTAACCTTACATAAAGCCTCCTCATATATGTTACTGCAGTTGTTGAAACCATCCGTGACCACCCGCAGTTTGTCCCGTTCATCAACAACATCCAAGTATTGCTGATGTAGGTCTACCAGCTCCCGTTTTAAGTATGTGTTTTTGAGAACAACCTTCTCGACTTCCTTTTCGCTTTCATCCATCTCCTGTAACAGCTGTTGACATTTACTGTTTGAAGCCTCAAGATCTTGAACGGCTATTCTCAACTTAAGCTCTAACTCCTGAGCAGCAGCCTTACGGGTCATCACAGGCATGGTTTCAGGAATTAGTACTGAAAGTAGAATTAAAAGAACGGTGAGAACTAGTTAGACAAACAACAAAAAAGTGAAAGCTAGAAATTAAAGGAAAAGTGGGAGAAGTAAGTGTTGCTTTAAAGAGAAATGAGGTAGGCTGCAGAATGTAATTGAAATGTAACTAGATTTGATCAAGTATTAAGTTACATTGATTCTATTGTCTCATGATTTTACTTTTCTTTAAGTGGGTAGGATGCCTAGAGATTTTATTTATTGTATTACTTTAAGATAACAATGCAAAAATCGATAAACAACGTTCCTGTTGTTGTGTATTCTACTATTACTTCACTATACTTATATTACTTTACTATTGATTAAAAGTATTTCGATAATTCACTACGTAAGTTTCGTTAACACAAAGGTAAACAAAGCGACTTAGACCCACTGCCGAGTGCCAAATCAATCAAGAAAAATGATTCTAGGACTAAACGATGCCCTGTTACAGAGTCTAAGAGACGACTGTGTGGTAATTACTAATTAATGAATAAAAGTAACAATACTCCCCGTTTAAATCCGCAGGTTGAACATCAGCTGTTCGTGATATGTTACCGGTGGGCAACCAAACACTGTTTTATTACGAATATTTGCAGGAAAACAATAATCCTGAATATTTATGTACTGCTTTTACATTTAGGTGTATTATTTGACCTTAATTACACTTAAAAATAATTAAAACTCCACCATGACTTCTACATTAACTTCAGTAACTTTATCCCTAAAAATCTCATACGGATTATAACTACCCAATTCTTTTCAACAAAATAGCACAAGTAAGTAATCCCATTTTGATCACAGAAAATGTGTAAATAAGTTTCCGGTATTGTGGAGAAAATTAAACTTATGACCACGTATGTCACCTAAATTCTCTTTGTCTGCCTGGTAGAGTAATTACACCTTTCTCCCTAGAAGAAGCTACAGGGCATGTGCTGCTGTTACTGCGAATGTTTATCGCAACAATGTTAAGATTTTTTTATTTTTCTCAAACCAATCAGTTAGACCTAGAAGAGATGGTTTCAATAAGACGGAACCAGAAACCATGCAGCACGAAACATAATCGCAACTTTGACAGGAATGTTTCCAAAACAATAAATTCCAAGAAATTTTGACATTAATGACCTAGAAATCCACCAGATGAGACAAGTCTTGATTTTTTTGTGAGTTGTCTAAAGGGACGTGCCGTGGTCACTTTTGAACAATAAAAGCAGAACATTTGTGACCTTGATAGTGGAATACCTAAAAAAGTATGCTAACATTTAGTAAAAAAAAACCGCTGAAAATCCATCGCGTTTTGAACCAACAAAAAGTTGGAGATTTGGGGCGGTTATATTTTTCATACAAAATCGGCTAGATTTTATAATTTATGGAAAATGTCTGATAATTTTCGTTTGTAATAAAAACAATCTTAATTTAAAGTTGTATACTGGTGGCCAATGCGGAATTGGCCATCCTCTAATTACTACCGTCAAAATATTTATAAAATGACTAATAAATAGGTTTGCTACCATTATTTATTAGTCATTTTATAAATATTTTTCGACATTTTTGGATCGGTGCAGAAAATGTTATGTTACTCAAATAGGAACCGGGCATTATTTTTAGCAGTTAGAAAATTAACATAATAATTATTTAAGTATATATCTATCTATCTATAATTATTATCCTCGTGTTATACGTGTGGTGAAATAAATTGCTTTTAAACTTTGAAAATAAAACCATTTTTAAGTCCTGTCAAAAATTGTGTAATAATGGAGGCGAGGATGTATGCTAAAGAGCCAGTCATTAATGAAGTATGAAAAAGCTAGTTATAAGTTAAGATAAAAAGATAAAATTAAATCGGGAATATAATTATTATTAAAGAGATATTATGGGAAATATCAATAAGATATTATTAAAATATGTGTAAGTATTTATAAACCTAGGAAGTATTTTTTAATTTTATGTTTATTTTTGTATATTATTCTCAGGTCCTCTTAAATACTGTCTTGTAATTGGAGGACGTATGGCAAAGTCTACTGATTAGTGAAGTATGAAAAACCTAATTGTAAGTTAAAGCATATTTACTATTTAAACAATAAGATACTTATTATTAAAATAAATATATTTTAAAGCTAGGTAAGATAGTAGTTTTGATATTTTATACATTTTTCTATAATACACCATCAGTTATTTTATTTTTTTATTTTATGATATTCTAAATCAAAACAATTACTAACAACTAGGTACTCTACTAATTCAGTTTTTCTTTGTGTCGACATTTCTTCTTAAGTTACTTAATATAAAATAATAAGGAATGCGTATGCATTATTTGTAAATTACTTATACTAAAAGTATTCGTGGATAAAGTCAATTAATGAAAAATAGTAATGTGGTTTTGATATTTAAATAATTTAGGGATTGAAAATATTCATACTTGATTTACGTTGGGTTGCCTATCAGGATAGCTCTCAAGAACAATTATTATATGGTAGACATCACGCTTGTAAGGAAGAACTCAGATGTGTGTCACAATGTGAAAAAATTCTCTAATTATTATGAAACTCAAAGCATTTTTTTCAATTAAACCAGTTACAGGCACTTTTGAATTTTCAAAGAGTCGGTCAGTTAGTCAGAAAGTTGAAGCTATTTGCCCATTCCAAAGCGTAGATATCTCTATGGAGAAAACCAGACAAGAAACTCCAAGGATACTCTTAAATCAAGATATTACAAAATCCTGGGTACATTATTCTTGTTGCGTCTTTATGTTCGAAAAATGTAAAAAAAAAAAAAAAAAAACATAATTGGCAGTTAAGAGATGACAGTCTCAACTGACGGCGCCCGAACACGAACGTGACGCGTGCATCAGCACCATCCAGCTCAACCATTTTGTAGGAAACCGAATGATCCTACGATTTACACCTTTTACTATTTGTATTTACTCCTTTTTTGATAATTAGTTATGGCGCTAGGTAACGCCAAAGACTTTTAAGGGAAAATCCCATACATGTTGGGTGAAATGTCGGAGCTAGCGCTTAATAAAACGGACATAAAAACAGTTCATCCGAATAAAATTAAAATTAAACATTTTGCAGAATGACAAACTTCTTCTTTGCGTTTTTGTATTTAAGTATGTTAACAGCCCCCTTTTCAAGTGGTGAATGTATTTTTTTATCTATGTATAGGTAAGTTAGTTATAAGGTGGCCGCTTCTGCGGGCAGGTGCAAAGATTGGGACAGAAAACTACAATTTGAAGGATGAATAATAGTAGAGCGTCATCTCGACCAACCCCTTGAGGGATAACAGGCAGGTGACGGTAGTCATAGCTAGGTATAATTCATCATAAGTAATAGGTATAATTTGTTATAAGTCATATGTATAATTTAACATAAGTATCTATACTGTATAATTTAACATAAGTATCTATATTGTATAATTTGGCGTAATATATTGCTACGTAAGACAAATTATTTAACAAACAACAACTATTTAACACCTTTTGTCGACATTGGGCCTATTTGATTTGATATTAACTCCGATCGTTTTATTTTGATTGATAAGATGGATGCTAAGTGCTTATTTTAACACAAGGACAACGTTGGTCAATCGTTAAAAAAACCTTTTATTTTTCTATTTTCGAAAGCTCATAGCGTGTTGGTACTAATTACAAATTAGGTACGAAAACTTTTAAACTGTACAGTAATAAAAATATCACAATCATAGAAAGATTTAAATTATTGAAAAAATGATTATTTTAAAGAAGTTATTGATTTAATTAGATCGTTTTATGAAATGTAACGCGTAGTTAACTAAAAAATTGTTTTGTATGAGTCATACAAACTTTATCAATCATCGGAACATGGTTTATTCAAAATGGAGCAAAATTACTTTTTTTATTTTGTCTTTAATCGATTGTCCAATAAAAACAGCACATTCTGTAACTAGTCGTATTTAGGACTATACTTAGTTATAAATAGATGCGCCGCCGCCGCGCCGTGGGGATCATAGAAATAAATGTTCGTAAATGAACATAATAATTATAGTCATAGCAAGTATTATAAGTGAATAAGTCAATAATACCCATTTATATATTAATGTATATCTGTGTTTAGATAAATGTCGGCTCCACTGCACTTTATCGCCCGGGTAATTTTTTTGGGTATAGATGTATTCATGAAGAACGCTTTCGCAAAATATCACACTGCGCAAACGCGAAGTTTTTGAGAAAAATATAAAAATAAAGTCTCAAAAAATTCAACTTATTTGCGTAATTATTACCACGGATAATGTAAGAAATTCACTCCATTGGTTTAGGTCTATCTACGGTGTAGGTAGATAAAGGTAAACAAATCATAAAAGGGGTTTTTATAGATGACACTTTCTTGTTTAAAAATACGTTGTACCTAACTTAAATTTATTTTTGATTATTACGATACTTTCTTCTTTTAATACTGTATGTTAAACTTTATCATTTATTCTTAAACTACTCTTCGTAGATGTAATTGCTTGAGCACAATTTTGTCGTTAGATTTATAATAATACTATAATGTTTTGTAATCTGTCTATTGTAAAGAGCCCAAAAAGACAGGTTCTCTAAAAGTCAACGAAATAAAACATTGCTAAATTGAAGAGTACAACTGTGATGTAGCATTACAACTGAAGTGCCAGGTATTACGTTTAGACGGTTACTTGACAGCTCTCTCGTCACGTGATTTTTTTTGTTTACCTTTATTTAACTACCTAAACCAACGGATTATAGGTGGTTTTATGTTCAGACAAAGTGACAGCGGATTTTAATGGTTTCTAGTATGTTTAGTTATAGCTACTATAAAAAAGCGCCGGGGTGTTAAAGTACAGTGGTTCCTAAATGCTTAAAGATTGTACGTCTATTTATGATATAATAAATGTGATAGAAAAAATGTTGTTTACCTAATTTTCGTAGAACCTTTTCATAATTTACCTCACTGAAACGCAATGGTGGCACAACCTGCTATTCGTCTATTCTGTAAATAACTCTCTGTGAAAACGTATGTAAAGCGAGTTTGAGGTGAGCTGTAAATTCACCTGACGCCCCGCCTGGAAATTGACACTATTTATTTATTAAAACCTTATCCACAAGTAAAAAAAAATACTGTTTTACAAAGACGGACTTAATGCCTGAGGCATTTTCTACCAGTCAACCTTAGGGTGATGCAGAGACAAAACATGGTAAGTGTGACATAAGGGATAGATAACTGGGAAAAACTGGTGAGCAGTGGTGGCCCAGTGGTTAACGGCCTCGACTTACGAGTAGTAGGTCGTAGGTTCGAACCCAGACAGGCGCTTTACTTTGTGTAAATTATTTCATCACCACTGCTCTCAAAACGGTGAAGGAAAACATCGTGAGGAAACCGGCATGTCCTAGAACTAAAAAATCGAAGACATGTGACATCCACCAACCCGCACTGGGCCCGCGTGGTGGATTACGGCCCACTCCCTCTCACAGAAAGAGGCCTGTGTCCCAGCAGTGGGAACATTATAGGCAGCTTATGAACTGGGAAAAACAAAAATATTACACACATTATATACATACATTATAACTATGCATACATAAATAATTATAAACAAAATAAAAAGTGTCAGGGAAGAATATAGATTGATACTCGTAGAGGAGAAAACGAATCAACGCTGGGATAAATATGCCAACTTCTTACGAATATATTCCCGTGCCTTCACTTTAAATGTTAACCGACTGGTTTTCATCCTGATGTTCAGAGGGGAGCGCATTCCAAAGAAAACCCGCTTGGAGAAAGAAAGAATAGTGAGGACATCGTATTAGACTACGGATCCCTAAAAACAGCTCCATGGTACACACATTTACAAAATTGAAAAAATGCTTTTAAAACAAAATAAAAAAATTGCATTGCATGTATTGGTACTATTAAATTTCTGATATGTACTCGGAACGTATCTAATGTTTTTTTGATCCGAGTAGCGGGTGGAAGACTCATAGTAATTGCTTCCGTCTCTAGGGCGGAAATGAATTATAAAAATAGAACTGATGGAGATGGATAACGGTGTCATACAAGCTTGGCCCAGAAATGAACACAAATAAAACAAAATGTATTATGAAGCTATAATAGTGTTTCATAATCCTGTATATATCTGATAGTCGTAAAACTTTGTGACGGATGATGGGAACTTATCAAATCTGCTGACTTAAAAAAATAAATTCAAAGCTGTCAATCACGGAGTTATCCACTGTCTTCCAGCAGATTGAATTTAAATCAAATCTAACGGATGTATACCAAATGATTCATTTGCTATGCCCTAGTTTATTGAACGTTGGATTTTTCAATAGGGGTGGATATAACTTTATTTTAAATAATGCAACCAGTTGTTATTATTATACTATTTTAGAACCTGCATTAATTGGACAAGTTTTAAACGTGATGGGCACTGACAGTGACCACACTGATACTGTAGTACATTTTTTTACACCATTGGGGTGCGAATGTCACGTAATTTTCTTGAGATTCGTGTTGAATTTTTAAATAAACACATTTTTTCTTTAGTATCTTTAAAATGACATTTAGAACGTTACTTGTACACACGGCTACACATCAAGCTATGCATTTCCACTATAAGCTGATCTCGCATTGTATAGGATTTCCGTAGAATGCGAGGTCAGCGTATACTGGAAATGTATAGCTTCATGTGTAGCCGTGTGTACATGATAGCACATGGTATTCCACAGATAAAAACAGAAAACAAAATAAAAAAAATAATGTACAGTGTGTGTAGTTATAGACATTATAGCCAAATTAGTAATGTGTAATTTTTTCAAAAAATAATTAAGTAACTTATATTATATTAGAATTTGGAAAAGTATGGTTCAAATTGTGGTATGTGATAGCTGAATATACGATGTATCGTTGGACCACTATTTATGCCACATTCTGTATGTGGTGGCGGTATTATGCCCTCTTTTTTCTAAGCCGCTGGACAAACAGCACTCAGCGAACGAAACATCGAACACGGAACATTTGGTTTGTATGTGTGGACGTAAATTAGCATAGCAAACACGAACACCATACGAACTCAACCGCCCCGCTATCCTGGATTCGCGTTATATCTGCAGTTGGAGAGGTGGCTGAGAACTGAAGCCACCACACGCCGCTGCGCCTACCCCTCGAGTTCCATACGAACAGTGTTGCATAAAATTTCTGCGAACACCGTCCACACAGAAAAACGAAATTAGATCGCCACGAACATTTATGACGAACATAATGTTTGATTATCGTTAGTGGTACGCACATGTGAACAAAGTGTTCAATGTTCGTGTTCACCATGTTCTTGTTCGTTCGTGAGTACACTCCAAGCTTTGTTTTCCTAAAGGCGTGTCCTTTACGAAAACAAAGCTTACGTACCGATCATAGGGACGACAATTCTAATGTAACCAAACAAGTAGTACAAAAATAAAGACATAATGTATCAGATAAATATTTATTGTCATATTTATAAATTACACCTTAATTTATTAAAAGTACATTTAAATTGTAAAACACATTTTAAAATATCACTATCTTATAACATAAATAGAGATCTATAAATAGCATTTTAAATGTTTAGCTAAAACTACTTACATTTATTTGCTTATAAAGTATGCTTCTAATTATAATGATTAAAATTGGTATTTTTTCTTACTTTTTATAAAACACAGGTCAACGGATCTCTTTATTGTAAATCTACCTATTTTATTTAAAATATTATAGTTCTTTTAACACAAATTTTACTCTCTGGTTTACTTAACATTTAACATTGCACTATTTTTATCAAATCAGATCTTTCAATCCTAAAGCTTTACCTACAGTTGATTGGTTTAGTTCATTTCGTAACGATTCTGTTAAACTAGTTCATATTTCACGAGAACAATTCCTTTCCAATTTGATTTTTTCCGTTTCCCAAGATCATGTTTTGAAAGAGCAGTTGTTAGTCCTGACTCAGTAGTTTTTATCTATTAAGGCTCGCTTGTACCAATAATCACTGAATGGGTTTAAGGCTTCTACATACTGGCGATGCGCCACCGGTAGAACAATTTTCTTGAAATTTTCATACAAATGTTCAACCGCTGTCGCGTCGAGCGTCAAGTCGCGCCAGTATGTACAAGCCTTTGGCGCTAAACTTATTAAAACATAATTCTGTCTGTATCATATTCAAACGATTGACAGAAACAGAACGATTTTTCAAAACGTATTTATAAGTTTTCTCTAGTTTTTTAGTAAATAAGTAAAAAATTACCAAAAAAAATTTTACCTTGGAAATAAGAAAAATAATTATTTGCAAATGGAATTTGCAACTACACATTTTTATAAACCCCTTTTTCCTTTTTCACTTGAGAAAATAATTCGTTTTTTTCTTATAATACCGTAACTAGGTAACTATAATACTGTACTATGTACATATACATGTTTGAAATTATTTAAAATTCTCAATAAAACATATTAAAACATAAAAAAATACAAAAAAAAATTGTTCGTAGGGTACAAACAATTTTTTTTTTTGTATTTTTGTATGTGATGAACTAACGATAAGTTAGTAACTAGTGATAAGTGATAACTGATGTCAGGAACAGGGTTATCTTTTTAACAGCTATAGACCTACAGCAGTATTGATCTGTCTCTCCCGAGGATAGGTCAAAACAGTTATTAGCCTAAAGATCCACGATTTCTTGTCCACGTGTCATGTTAAAATCATAGAAAGATAGGTTATTGGGACTATGGTGCTGTATATTAAACGTAAATCTATGTTTGTGTGTACTGGCCACTTTAATGGCCTATATTTAATAGTGTCTAAATGTAGTCCTAGCACGAACGTCATCTAACTCAAAACAATTAAAAATCACACTATTAGCTTGTTACAGATTCGGGGCGTGATTCGCCCAATTACACTTCTGTACGAAGTATTTTCTCTATTAGGTACGTGTTTCTTGCTAGCTATTTTAATACATTTTAGGTTATTTGTTTTGCTAGATCGTGCTGGGGTATTATATTTATTGTAAAATTAGACGAATGGGTATTTTAGGATGGAAATACTTAAATAGAAATAAACAACGTTTCCGTCGCTAGCGTTTAACACAGTTTATTAACCTTTTATGAACCTTAAAAGATGAGGTGAAACTTTGAAACTTCTTCTTTATGAGATATTCTCACTTCTTTCTTCTTCTGTGATTTTTGATAGAGTATATTTAGTATTGTAGTTTAATATATAACTATGTTGTATAAGTGTACACCGACCAGCTTGCTGGTCGTAAATGTTAATGTTTATGCCCGTATTGAAAAACTATGCTCAAGCATGAATTATTCCAGATTTCTTAGTGATTGGTACTCATATCATACGTATTACCTAGACTAGTAGCCTAGTTAGCTAGTAGATAGTAGTCATTGATCGACACTAAAGACGGAAATCTGTCTAGCCATCGACACGAGGAACAATATTAGAGATTAATGCTTTAGATATCAATCAATCTGCTGCCCTGTCCCAACTATGTTGGGGTCGGCTTCCAGTCTAACCGGATGCAGCTGAATGAATTTTACAAGAAGCGACGGCAGATTAATGCTTTATAATCGTTTTAAAAAACGGCACTCTATAAAAACTGTACGAACTGAATCATGTAATGTGCAATTATTGTCATGGTTGTGTTTTTTCTTTCACTTGTAAAATATATATATTTGTGGACGTTGTTATTTTATTTTCCTAAAGGTTTTGAGGTTTATAAAAAATCACTGGGAAAGTTCGATCCACATCTCGCTTAAAAATATAACCATAATTATTTTGCTAACATATTAAACAAAATTATTTGAAACCCTAAAATAGCTAATAGCTAGTCGAGACCCACACAAAATCTTAGAAACTATTTTAAACACAGAATTTTTGCGAGGTTAAATAATAACAATAACAACACACTTAATACTTACATCTAACTAATTCAGTGTGCCTCATATAACATAATACTTAGCATAATCAAAGTTTTAGTTTTTCTATCACTGATTTTTCCTTACTTAATTACTTACATAACATTTAAAATAAAAGTAGTTATAACAAATATTTTAAATTAGGCCTAAAATATTTTTGTTTAGACAAATTAAACGGACAACAATTGGCAAGATCCAAAAAACTACTTTTTCACTTTTCAATCAGAAGGCAAAATTTCGATCTAAAGTTTCCTAAAATGAGATTACCTTATTGGAACAAAGTCTAAATTGCTATTTTAAATGTCTATTGGGCTCACTAAATATTATATAACTTTTAACAATGAACATTCACAACATTTAACAAAACTTGAAATATACAATTTGAGCTCCTTTCTAGTTCATCAAAGCCAATAAAAAAATTTACTTAAACAATTGTTACAAGATGAACTTTCCATTCTCATAATAACTTCTTAAAGCTCACTGGTCCACAAAAATCACAACTCACATTACATAACAAAACAATCTAAAATACACCTAATACTAAAGCACCTAAAGTCTCAATTACCTTGTAATGTATCACAAAGTTAGTCCAGTGGTTTCCAACATACGACGGCTCTCATATCATCGGGCGCTTTTCCGAAGATCCTCTCTCCGTTGGGGTCAACGTACTGGTTTAGTTGGTAGTCCAGGAGGGTCTGAAAGCCTAGGACGTCAGTACCGAGTTGCTGGAAGAAAAAAAAATGTGTTTGAGAATTTTCTTGCCCTAAGGCTGCTGCTGATTTCGCAGAAGATGGCGAGTTGAATACTACCTACGTCTGAATAATTCAAATTCAAAAAAAGAACAATTCACTAGTGATTTTTTTTTGTGTGGTGAGCATTAAGGCTCTTACAGACTCACGCGATATCGCGGGCGCGATAGGCAGCGACAGAAATTGTGCTACTAGTGTCGCGTCGCGCCTGCGATATCGTACCAGTCTATACGAGCCTTTAGTTAGACAGTTAGTGACGGTACTGAACGACGCGTGTGACCTTATGAGGGCGTACAACGGCACACTAGCCCCACTCCTTAAAAATAATATTATCTCGTGACTGAGAAGGAATTCTGAATAACGACTCAATAAGGAGCTATGGACCTTCGGTAAGTGTGTCTAGAATTTTCTAAGACCTTTTATAAAGCAACAAAATACGATCTAAAGAAAAGCGGCCACATTATGTAGTAGCGGTATCGGCCGAATGTTCGGTCGTTTCTTTACTACGGCTAACTATCGCTGACTACGGCAAAATAAAAAAAGACAGTCGAAGAGATAAGCCAAAGTCAAAACTGTGACTTGAAGTCGGGTAACGACTCAAAAGGAAACTTTGGAAGTTATAAAACGGCCGAACACTCGGCCGATACTTCAGTTTAGCGCTTCGGAGTAGACCCCCTGTATCGATGTAAATTATTTCTACTGTGAGTCTTATCATCATTATCATCATCAGCAGCAATGCTCTGCTGGACATTGGCCTCTCCAATCATTCGCCATGTACTCGTAACTCGATCCTCGGCTACTCTCATCTTCCACCAGCCACCTTGCAAAAATCATCGAAGGCTACCTTTAAAGAATCTTGACCTAGAGAGTTTGTTCGTTCTCTTTACCTGTGTCAACGGACTGGTGTTGGTAGTGAACACTCCGCGGAAGCCCCTTTCATTGGCGACGTTCATGGTCGCGTTCTCTAGCGCCCTGATGGCGGCCACGTTCTCCCGAGGAGTGAGGCTGTCTGCTGTTGCCATCATGAAGGAGTGGAGGATTGTGCCTGGAAAGAATGGAAGGTAATGATGAGAATAAATAAAGAAAAAAATTGGGACTCGCACAGATAAACAACAGAATAAAACTAAAAAATTAAGTCCTGTACGTGGCCAAAAGGTCAAAGGGTTTAGCATGATGCTGCATCATTTAAAAATAAATGCCGCAGCGCTGGTATTGTGATGGGGACCAAGTTCAATGCTGGCTATCAACAGCATAATTATATTTAACTTTTCGTTGAGTTGAGCAACAATAGGACCTGATTTGGCCTTGAGAGATCCTCATAAATCTGCTGGCTATTCCAGACATTTGTCTGAATTTTACTCTCTACTATAAATAATGACTTCCTTTACTGTATGTGTAATCTCTAAAAAGGGCTTCATTTTGAAAGGCAGTAAAGGTCAATCATAGTGTTAGACATGTAATATTTAACGGACATGGTCAAGTATTTTTGATCAAAGAATAAACATCTACGCTAGCTGGGGGGAGGAAAGCCCCCAGCTAAAGAAGACTAGAATGATGACTGCGTGGTGAATTTTTGTCCCTTTAAATAGTTTCTCTGTTAACTTACCCTTCCCAGGCGGTAGCATGCTATCCCTGACAGAGCTCTCGACAAACTCCAAGAAGAGCATGATCTTCATGAGACCGCCTGACAGTTCCACCTCCGGCTCGTCGCGAGCGTCGAAGTTTAGTGCCACAGCTACTGGGGCTCCTGATGCTGTGAGAAACATAATGAAGATGTAATATGTGCTGGAAAGGGCAGGTTTAGGCTGGAAAGAGATACGTGGCATAAATACCATCATGCCTCATTTTGGGTGTTGGTGTAATTTTAGAACAAGCGTTTAAGATTTTTCTATGTGTATCATTGGAAGCGTAGCGACGAACCCCTTGGGTTTACCAGATAACTATATATACAGCGGTATCTATGCCTCCTGCGATCATCGTGACTAGCCTGTAGGCAATACGTGATGAGAACAGTACAGCCCATAATGCATGGGTTGAGTGAAGAGCACAACAGAGATATACTTACAATTCTTGAGTGCAACGCTTAGTTTTGCGTTGAGGAGCGCCGGCCAGGTGTCACTGATGAGGACTGCGTAGTCTTTCGTGTCGATCTCGTGTTTGAGGAAATGTTCCAACTCTGCCTTGTTATAGAACGATGAAACTATCATTCTGGAATGAAAAAAGTATTTAGACAAGCTTTTTCGTAGCCAAAGACCAAATAAACAGAAAATGCTTAAATACAGTTTTTGTTGCGTCTTGAAAAAAATCCCATTGCACAAAAAACACGGCGAAGAAGTTTTAAGCTTTAAGTTTTGCTTGAATTTTTGAACGAAAAAACTTCTGAAACTAGTATCAGCATGCGTAAATATTTAGTCACAGTCGTCCTAAAGATATTATAGATCGAAGTCTTTTTTTATGCCTCTATGAAACGAATCACTCTCACTTCGAATTTGCTGTGTATAATAAATAATAATATAATGTACTCACTCAATAACCTGCTGCTTATGTTCATCAGCTAAGGGCTCAGCAGTAAACAGTTTATTATCGTCACCATCGTGGTTGGGATTGGTGCTCATGTGGGATAGAACCTCGCCTAGGTTAGCTGCCCCAAGGAAGTCACTGATGTCTGGAAGATGATTGAGGAGTTAGAACTAGGTGGTTGGTTCTTGGATATATGCTCAGTTGTTTGAGGTTGTGTTAAGATAAATCTTTAATCACTTACGAATGATGCATAGTTTGCAATGAACAATATGAACATTGCACAATACTCGTACAGTTTTTCTGTAGTTGCTAAATTAAATGACCTTAACTTATTTTTTTATGAATTCCACTTTTTGT
The DNA here is from genome assembly GCA_963921375.1 of Tiliacea citrago. Lineage (NCBI taxonomy): Eukaryota > Metazoa > Arthropoda > Insecta > Lepidoptera > Noctuidae > Tiliacea > Tiliacea citrago. The sequence continues at coordinate 4,048,649 of OY992802.1, forward strand.
TTTGTTTTTGTTTTTCATTTTGATCTTAATTTAGATTTCAATTTTGTTTTTAATTTTAATTCTATATGTTTGTGATTTATTTTATTTTGTATGACATGTGTAAATTTTACTTATGGATATTTATCTGAAATAAATGATTTGATTTGTGTTGATCTTATTTTAAGAAAAACAAAAAAAAATTGTATTGGTATAATAATATATAATATAATATCTGTAAGTTTTTCAATTTGAATATGATTACGAGCATTCAATCCGATGTAGCACTCATAAGTTGTAGTTTCAAATTTTGAAATATGACGTCTAGTTTGTTATTGTCTTCATACAATTCTTGGGCCCGTACATGTTTTTGTCCTTTTCTTTCCTTTCTTTCTTAAAAATTATAACAGTATAGCAAATTAAACTCACCAATATAATATCCCTTATCCCTCAGCCTAGTAATAGTGTAGATAGAGTTGAGTGAGTTCCCTCCCAACTCGTAGAAGCCCGCCCGCACGGAGATGGCGCCACGGGCGGCGCGGCCGAGCACTTCGCCGACAGTTTCGAACAGAACTGTGGCCGCTCGCATGTCCGAGGGTGGCACGGAGGAGTAGTCGATGTCCAGCGGGATTTCTGAGTCATCTGGAATATAAAATAATTTTATTAAGTGTTATTTTTCTTCTTTCGTATCTACATGAACTATAATTATGTAAATGTATATGAATAGATATATCAATTATTCATCTCTATTTGTGAACAACTGTAGGTACTGGGTGTGCAGTTGTGTGTCAGTGTCATTTTGATATTTATGTTTTAAATTTTAACTTATTTAGTGAATGATAGCGTGACGGGAAGAAGAAAACGTACGCCGACCCCAAGTAACATGGGACCAGGGCAGGAAGATGATGATGAAATAGCTTATTTAGATAGTTCTCATAAGTACTTAACATCTTAATGCGAGTCCGCGTACCACTGGTCAGTTTCCCTCAGTCGTCAGTTTATTTAATTTGCCAGTTTCGTTAATTAGTCGTTTCACTGATTGGTCAGTTTTACCGATTAGACAGTTGCGTTAACTCGACAGTTTCCAGTGTTTGCCAGTTTCCTCGATTCGTCAGTTTAGTACACTCAACGTAAAATATATGTTTACGTTTAAGTAAAGAAAAGTGGATCATGTACCTAAGGAACACAATTTAAATCAAACTTAAAGTTGTATTTTTACAATCACTATATATTTTTTTTTAATATTTTTGTTTTCCAACATCATCATTAAATTAGCAGACGTGTGGGCAGTTTTCTACCGCCTGTACTTTGACTGACGAATTCAATAAAACTGACGAATCAACGAAACTGGCGAACACTGGAAATTGTCGAGTTGACGCAACTGTCTAATCCGCAAAACTGACCAATCAGCGAAACTGATTAATCAACGAAACTGGCGAATTATATAAACTGACAAGTGAGGGCAACTGACCAGTGATACGCGAACTCCTTAATGCTTACCGTTATTGTTTGTGTTTTCATACATCTTCAGTAGCGCTTGTCGGTCCACCTTGCCGTTGACGAGCAGTGGTATGCTCTCCACCTCAATGACCTGAAAACATTGTGATATATATTAAACTGTTTGCCAAATTATAATTTTGGTTCAAATCATAATATTGAAAATAATTATTCTGCGTTTCTTTTTCCCACCGATTTTAAAATCTACGCTGATTATTACAGTTAATCTATAAAATACCTGTGGAATCATGTACTGTGTAAGTGAATTCTTCAAGGCAGCCTCAATGTGTTGTGCAGCTATCCTGGCTTCAGGCTTGATGGTGACAAACGACAGGATCTCTGGGTTGCCGCAATCCAGACCGTAGCATAGCACCACACCTGAAAGTATAAACTCTAAATGAAAAGTATCTCTTAAATAGGTGTAGGTAACCCCTTTAGTAAGCTTTGAGTAATTATCTTTATTAACAGGCAGGAACAGGGTCTTGTATTTATATTTAAAAATAAACAAAACGTTTTTTTTTATCTGAGATTACAAAAAGTCAAGCATACAAGGTGGTCTGATCGGTTTCATTTTAATAGGTTTTTTCATATGTTTACATTTATCAACGCCATCAACTCCAGCTACAGCGCGGTCCACCTCCTGCAGGTCCACCCGGTGTCCTCTTATCTTGATCTGCGAGTCTGTACGTCCTGCATACAGAATTACTCCCTTTTGCAGTACTCCGAAATCACCAGTGCGGTATAGACGACCGAAATCTGGGAAAGAAAAATTATACACTCATAGTTATACTACACTTGTGTCGGAATCCAACAGGCTACTTTTATCTATCCGACAGTCGGATGGATAAAAGCCATTTTCCTAGAGAGACTAGGCATCGGTATAGGTATGAAATTCTAGTAATTACAACTTACTACGGTATAATAAGTATAGCATGCATACATTAAGTTTGAAATAGATACCTGGATGTGCAGCATGAGGGTTGTCAACAAACTTATCTGCCCCTTGTCCACCCACGTACCCAGCCGCCAAGTTACACCCAGCCACCCATACTTCACCAGGCTCTGACTCCCGAGCTGGGTTCATCTCCTCATCCAGCAGGTACACAGCGCAGTTGTCTAGGGGAGCACCTGTGGAAAAAAGTTAGCTATGATGAGGTGGTCTGAGTTTTTAAGGATTTATTTAATAAGCACTCGTCGTCTTGTCGTCTGTCTCTCCATGTAGCATAAAACATAATCAGCCTATAATAATCCTCCTGCTGGGACACAGACCTCCCCTCTTCGAGAGGGAGTGGGTTGTATTCTACCACGATCTTCGAATTTTTGGTTCAAGGACATACCGGTTTTCTCACGATCTTTTCCTTCACCGTTTTGAGAGCAGTGGTGTTGAAATGATTTACACAGAGTAAAGCGACGCGCCTGGGTTCGAATTCAAAACCAACAAATCGTAACTCGGGGCCATTACCCCTGGGCCACCAATGCTCTCACCATCGCATCACTCCATCTTAAATACTAGTATTGAGCATCCGGTTAAACTGGAAGCCAACCCCAACACAGTTGGGAAAAGGCTAGGCATATGATACAGTCATTGCTAGGCAGATGATGATGATGATTCAGAGCCAATGACGTTTGCTTATTCTATAGTCTGTTATTGTTACATCAGATTTAAGTTAGAACAAAAGCAGTTAAAGTGACACAGTAGGATTACCGACGCTCACTTTTACTCCTTTACAGTCCAAAAAAAGTAACCAGTGCGTTACGGGAAATATCACAAATCCAACTCTTCGATCTAATCAAATATTTTAAAGTGAGACAGTATTAAGATATAATTTGTGTACAAATAACTTACCAATAGGAATAGTAGGATGAATATCAAGTTGACTAATATTCTCCAAGACATAGTAGGTCACATCTCCCATCACTTCAGTACTGCCATAGAAGTTGGCAAGCTTATAACCATTGTGATCTCCGAAATTCTTGAAGAATTGTGCTGCTAAGTCCTTGCTAAGGGTCTCTCCGGAGCAGACCCAGAGTTTGAGGTTCTGCAGGGGTCTTTCAGAAGGCTTGAGGGAAAGGTACATTAGGATGGATCGGAGAAGAGTCGGTACTAGGACTAGACGTTGGATCTGAAATAGAAAAAGTGGATTTTAATCACTAATTAGTACGGAAAAAATATTCTTATTTACCGATTTTGAAATCTGTTGGCATTTTTTACTACTACAATTTTAAAAAAATCGTTTGAACATTGTAAAACCAAAAATTTTACAATGAAATCGTTGATTTAATCTAACTCACCTGATTATCAGCCAATACATTGACAAGCTTTTGAGGATCCCTGGTAGTTTCCCTGGACAGTATAAGCAGAGTTCTACCATGCAGCAGTGGACCCCAAATTTCGCTCACTGAGTCTACGAAGGTTAGAGCTGTTTTCCACACGCAGTTAACTTCGGTGTCACTGTAGGGAAAGGTGTGGAATTGCCACCAGAGGCGGTTGCAGACTGCTGCGTAGGACAGGCGAACTCCTGGTGATTGAAAAAAGTATGATAAGGATATCCGATTTTTGTTAAATGGAACCAGGTATGCGGGGTGTTTTTTTTCATCAAACACTTTAATTAACTTTAACAAATTAACATTAACAATAATCCTTCAACGAATACATCTCTATCTTCACTAAAATTATAACATCATCCAAATAGTCAAATACCTTTAGGAATACCAGTGCTTCCAGAAGTATACAGCACAATAGCGATGCTCTCGCTCCTAGCTGCAGCCAGTACTTCCATGTCCTGGACGACATCAGCTGACAGTCCACTAGCTTCGTGTGCCAACTCTTCGTAGGATACAGCTGGTACACCGCTCCCGGAGAACGTAGCAGGATTTGCTGAAAACCAGACGTTAGATCCAAGGTTAGATATTAACTTACTTATTTTTTACTTAAATAATAATAATAATTATTATTATTTTTATTTGTTACGGAGTAAACGGTATCTACTGGTAAATTAAGTGGTTTATTAGTATAACACTTCTTTTAGCAGTAGATACCGTTGTTGCCGATGGAATTGTTATCAAAATTGTAAGAAAAGTAATGAAGAAAAATCTACCGGTTTCATCATAAATAATAAGAGATGGTTCAGCATCCTTGAGGATGTGTGAGATCCTGGCTTGGGGGAAGCTAGGCTCCATAGGCACGTAGGCAGCTCCTGCCTTCCATATTGACAGCAAAGTGGTGATAGTGCTGGAAAATAAGATTGAAAAGTTTTAGAGATTGTTAGACGATGAAGTTTCAATGAGAAACCAATTTGCAAATCCCATATTTACAAAATTGAGTGCATTGAATGCACCTGCTAACAAATTACCTTTCAATTCTAATAATTAATTATAATCTTTTTAACCTCAAATACTTTTATTGTCAAAGACTACGCGTATGTTCCAGAACGTTTCTCCGAGTTGTTTTATTTTATTTCTTGGCAACCATCAGGCAGCCCACCTGATTGTCACCGCCGTCTATGAACATTTGTAATACCAGTTGCATCGCAGGCAGGTTTATTGCCAACCCAGATAAAAACAGAAGTTACTATATTGTCACCAAGTCAAGTTCTAGATCTCACCTATGTGAGGGCTGCATACACACAGCGATGACGTAGTCTCCATCCCTGTTAGCGCCCGAAGTTCTTGCTCTCGATGTGATGGCTCTTGCGAGGGAGTTGGTACGACTTTCCAGCTCAGCATAACTCACACGTACACTGCATGTCTCATCTGTAATGGTAGAATAAGCAATTGAATACAATAACAAAATAGAATTATTAAATATGCATTGTCCTGTTGTGCATAATAAAATACAAATTCATATTTACAACCTCATCTAATAGATTCACCAAGAATACAGGGAATCTGGCGTTAATGGTCACTGTTCTAACTTAACCTAACCCAAATGATACCAGTAGATGGTATCTGACGCATTCCCATTGATTTTAAATATTGATACTTAGGACACATGACTTTATTTCATGCATAATTATGAGTAGTTTTAGAAGTAAACAATGATGTAAAACTACATTTTAAATTTTTGAACATTATGGTGACTGAAGTTTGTAGCAAACGTGTTATGATAATGAATTTCGGACAAACAACTTTAGGAGAAGAAAGGGAGTACCCTTTTCCCAACTATGTTGGGGTCGACTTCCAGTCTAACTGGATGCAGCCGAATACCAGTATTTTACATGGAGCGACTACCTATCTGACCTCCACAACCCAGTAACTGGGTAATACGATACCTCTTGGTAAGACTGGTTATCAGACTTTCGGGCTTTTTGACGACCGGTAACGACTGTCAAAGATCCATGAATAATAGCCGGGACCAACGTCTTAACGTGCTTTCCGAGGCACGGAGGATCTCCCGTCCACGGACCAACCCCGGCAAGCGTAGCTTAACCTGATGGATCGACCTGTGCGGCTGTTATTACTTAGCCACGAGCTCTTCGCACTAAAATTACTTAATACCGCTATATTATTTTCCATGAATTACTTACACCCACTTTCGTGATGGCCTTTCTAGTTTTTCAATTCAGATAGTCTAATTATTTTATAAATCTTATCAGGGCTTATAAAAACATGCCGTTTAAAGTTAATTTCATTCATTGTCGTTAAAAAGTGCTACACGATAATTTTATAAAATTACGCGTTGCAAAAAATTGGTAAGTCAATAAGTTTACTTATTGACGTACCAATTTTTTATATTTCATTGAAATCACGACCATCGCAAACATCATTGGTATTATAACAATTATCTTCCTTTTAATTACTATATTATTAGTCAATCCTTGTCCAGACGTAATTTTTGTTTTTTCCTTTATTATTTTGTTTATATCTGCTGTAACTGTTACGAGGCCAGCTATTATTATTTATGAACCTGTCTATTTGTCTGTTTAAGAAAAAAAAAGAGAATTAAAGTACGAGTTCTTCTTCGCTTTGCTCATAACAGAGTGGTCGTGGTCACGATGAAGTGTGTCCAATCGTAGGTGTAGTCATTGCTCGCCTCACGATCTCTCTCCATCTGATTCTGTTAGTTGAAAGGCTTGAGCAATTCATTAACAGGGCTTCCAACCACGGATTTAATTTAGTCAGTCCACATCATGGGTGACATCTCACGTGGCCTATTACTACGTCTACTCTGCCCTGCGCCACTAAACGATCTATGGAGTCATTATTCCGTCTCGAGACATGACCAAAGAACTTCAGTATTTAAGACTGTACTAGTGTATTAGACACAGTTTGATGCCGAATTCTTGGAGTATGGAAACGTTTGTACGGAATTCTGTTCATGAGCATTCTTCTCTAGCACCACATTTCTAGAGCGTCTACTTTTTTCTTTTCCAGCTCTTGTATTTAATATCCACGTACGTCTAAGCTGCGTACAGAAATATGGGGAATACGAGTGTACGAACGAGCCTGATGTTAGTGGCGTTAGTGATGTTGCGATTCCTCCATATTTCTTTTAGCTTGTCCATTGCTTGTCTAGGCACGGTCATACGCCGTTTCACCTCTTCCTGCACGCACCTGCCATTATTCGCGATTATAGCACCAAGATATACGATGACTGAACTACGGCGCAGTTCACAATCTGTGTCACGTCTGGCGAGATTTTGTTGCTACAGTGTACAATCATTATCTTGTATGAGTTAGTTTGAATAAATATATAAAATTGCATTTCTAAATGCACAGTCAAAAGGAAAGCTATAGGAAGTAAGGAATTTTGTCACATGATCATTAATTTAAACAGCACACCGTGATTAAAAAAAAAAATGGTTTTGGCCTAAATAATTACGGACAAGTTTATGTTAAATTTCACACACACAGACACACACTCAGACACTCACACACACTCAGACACACACACACACACACTTTCAGACTTGCTTGTGGCTAAATAATAGTCGTACGTGGATCCATTACATATCGAGTGCCTTGGTTCCCACTGTCATTTTTAGATCTTTGACAGTCGTTACGGGTAGGCAGCTGCACGAAAGTCTGACAACCAGTCTTGCCAAGAGGTATCATATTACCCAGTAACTCGGTTGTGGAGGTCAGATAGGCAGTCGCTCAATGTAAAACACTGGTATTCAGCTGCATCCGGTAAGATTGGAAGCCGACCACGACATAGTTGGGAAAAGGCCAGGCAGATGTAATGACTTTCAGACTGGATTAAACATTTCATTTACATCCTGACTAATTTATCTCTTAAGAAATATAAAATAACTCAGCATTCAATTACCTAATAAATTCATTGACTGACATTGGTGACTGACAAGGGGCTAATGGGTCAATTACACGCCACACCATACCATTACACAGTGGTTATGCAAATTTTATGTGAGAACACAAGTTTTATCAGTATCGTACAATCATCACGACGTACTTCTTTATTGATAATATTTGATTTATTATTGTTTTCATCTATAATTCTATGTTCGACTATGTTCGAAAAAAAAATTGTTTCAATGTTTGGGTTGAAAATTTTTTTTTGTGGTGATTGTAAGTTTAATATTTTCAACTTAATTTCGATTATTGTAATTAAAACAAAACGGTTTAGAGACTTTAGAAGATTGGCTCGGTGTGGTCTTTCGATGAAGTAATCTCTGTCATTAAGGCCAACTAAAAGTATTTATTTTCAAAGTTAAACAGTGCTTAAATATACTACATAATTACGTATCGTGCATTTTAGTGGTAAGAGATTATGAATGTCATTAATCATGACAACTAAGCTGTAGGTAAAAAAACGAGAGCCCAATGTAGGGCACGTCGCAATAGATGCGGTAATACCCAATGGCAATGGTAAATACTGCATGCAAAACAAGAATTACAGAAGTTTTTTAACAGTTTTAATTATTTAGTCCAAGGAGACAATCTTGAGACAAAATGCTGAGACAGACTGAGGTATGGTAGGGCATGCAGCTATAGCATCGGAATCATCACCCATCATGACGAACTGGCTGGAGCGAGAGCAGGAACTTCAGGTTGATACCTGTGTACTCTTCGGACATTCAGAGTGGTTCAGAAAGCAAGCCGGGATTCCAGGACCAAATGCCCGGTGGCTACTAAAGAACCAAGGCAGGGCCCATGGCCTATGGCGTAATTTACATTCACCAGCATACACCAGCGCAGTGTTGTCACTACCAGCATAACGCACGAGATGCTTTGATAGCAGGGCCGGCATTAAGGTGCCACTAACTACGAAGACCCGAGGCATGCCCCATAGTATAAAGTACACTCACCAGCATACACTAGCGCAGTGTTGTCACTGCCAGCAAGGTGCGAGAGGTGTTTCGACAGTGGGGCGGCCGGCACCAGGGTGCGGGTGCCACTAACTACGGAGACCCGAGGCAAGGAACCCATGGTTGGTTATCTGTGAACAAAGATATATACGTTAAGGATTGCGATACTTAATGAATCGATGCGAGAAGGTGAGACAGTTCGTTTGGCATTTATGTGTATTATATCGGAGTCTGTAATAAACGCATTAACGCATACCTGAGTGCCCATGATTTAGGAAGAAACCCTCTAGTGATCCCCAATTTTAATTCAGCTTTCTTTTCGGGGTCCTTCTCAAAATATTTGGTAGATTTTCGACTAATGTCTTGTCTTTCGAACCAATATTTATAGAATTACGTACTTATATATATGGTTATTCAATTGATGCCGGGAAGGACCTTTAGTGCCTCAAGTCTAAAACGTCTTCTACTAATAATAAAACGAAGTAGACTCAACAAATCATGGCCGACCTTCTATTGGTCCAAATAACCTAATAAATTTTATAGGTCTTAGTCAACAGCTTCAATTCGTCCTGAATAGCTCACAAGAGTATACTTATTGAATAATAGGCCCAAATGACCATCAATTACTAACTAGGAATTCATTGTACAGTGACTTCATTGAAGGAAACGCTAACGGCTAGAATACACGAACGGAATTGACGGCAGTGTACCGTTATCATAACTACCGATTATATTGAATACTGTTATTCATAACCTTCATCATCTGTAGCCCAACTAGGTATATTGGGATCAGTTTCCAGTCTAACCAGATGCAGCTGGAATAACAGTATTTTGCGAGGAGTGCCTGCCTATCTAAACTATACACAACCCAGTTACTAGGAACCACGGTACGTCAGACTTCAAGGCTTCTTATTAACTTTTTCTTTCGTTACACATTCAAAATCAATCTGCTTAGCATCCCAACTATTTTGGGATCGGCTTCACGTCTAACCGGATGCGAGATGAGCTGAATGCTAGTATTTTACACGGAGCGACTATACCTATCTGACCACTACCTATCTGACCTCCACAACCCAGTAACTGGGTAATACGATACCCCTTGGTAAGACTGGTTGTCAGACTTTCGGGCTTCTGACGACCCGTAACGACTGTCAAAGATCCACGAATGACAGACGGGACTTACGGCTTAACGTGCTTTCCGAGGCACGGAGGAGTCTCGGTATGTAAAGATCCAACCACCCATCCACGGACCAACCCCGGCAAGTATAGCTTAACCTGTTGGATCGACCCTTGCGCCTATTATTACATAGCCACGAGCTGCTCCTTAAGAAAAAGTTGTTTCTGAAGTTCCCCAGTTTCTTTGGCAGGTGAAGAAATAAATATATAAGTATTCTGTAACTGCCCATGTTGTTGCTACCGGATTACCTATGGGACACACGCTTTAAATAATCTCAACATTGGAGTACAAATAGGTCACCATCTCACTCGATTTTCATGCTCGCTAGGTTTGGCTAAATGTACCCGCCTGTATTCCTCAAAGGGTTAGGCAGAGGTGTACCTAATGTAGGTACACTAGGGTAATACGAGCCTATTGTCCATTTCAACCGGACTCTGGGCTGCTACTGAGATATTCCTGGAATAGGAAACCCCAGTAACACTTCTCCGAACTGGGAAAGGCTTTAGAAATTGCATTGCTAAAAGAGTCTTATTACCTTTTGTGTAATAGGTAGGTATATATTATTTATTTATTTATTAAAAATTTATGCACAAGTAAAAAAATACCGTACAAAGGCGAACTTGATGTCTGAGAGCAGAGACATTTGTCTACCAGTCAACCTTAGGGTGACGCAGAGAGAAAACATGGCAGGTGTAACTCAAGGGATAGATAACACGAAAATAACTATAAAATAACCAAACCGAACCCTTCGGGGAAACCAAGCGTGATGTTATGTTTATTTTTATCTTATTTATTTATCACATCACATGTTTCCTTTGCCATTACAGATAATAAATCTAATGTAACAAAGTAACTTAAATATAAACTATACCTTACATGCTACACAGTACGTGGCCCTTGTGAACTCACCCACAGGTGAATATGTCTATGGCATCCGCCACCGTGTTGAGAGTACGCAGCGCACGAGTCAGCGGTGCGCGCCCCAGCAGGATAGTGCGCGCACTTGGCACCACCAGCAGCTGCGGCTTGCGCCGCCGCGCCACATACCCATCCGGTAAATTAAACCCTATTTCTGATAATGTACCTGGGTTTAACTTTAAAAACATACGTTGCCAGTGCCACTTCACGCCTTATTTCTAATTTTTAATAGCCCACCATACCGAGACAGAATAAGGTAGGATACAGTAACGGGTATCCCGGGTATCTCCCGTGCAGCTTTAAATAAATAAATCTGACGAATTTGTTCTGTATCAGTTCGAGCATATTTTTGTTATGTTATTGTTTGTTTTAACCGACATCCAAAAAGGAGGAGGTTCTCAATTCGGCGGTATGTTTTTATTTTTTTTTGTTTGTTTGTTACGCGATTACTCCGTTAATTATGGGCTGATTTTGAAAATTCTTTTTTTGTTTGAAAGGGTATACTTCCGAGGTGGTCCCAATTAGAATCAAATGAGGGGATCCCATAGAAATCGAGGGAAACCCTCAAATTTTATAGGCAAGCCTATAGCTATTCGGGTATTTTTTATAGTAATTCGTGTATTTGCTCTGGGAAAGCACCATTTGGTGAAGTGGAACTGATGATGGAGACAACATATGGCCACCGGAACAATATAATAATGAGTACCCCTATTTAACGGGTTGCGATTAAGCAATTTATGCTCGTCACTATGCATATGGTGAGTGGCAGTTCTCCTGGTTCTTACCAGGAGAACTCCTCAACAATCAACGTCCCAGCATCGGGAAAACAATATTTTGTAAAACCTGATGAGCGTGTTAACATTAGGCTATTGTAACTTAGATAAATTCAAAACTGACCCACTAAAAAGTGAAAAATAAAAAAAAATTACAAAAAAAAAAGAACCGACTACCAAAAATAACACTACAAAGTAAAAAATAACTTTAATTTCGGAAGTCGGTGGCAAAAAACTCAAATACAGATCCAAAGACACCGACTTCCGAAATTAAAGTATTTTTTACTTTGTAGTGTTATTTTTGGTAGTCGGTTCTTATTTTTTTGTAAAAAGTTTTTTTATGTTATGGTACCTATAAAATACAAGAATAAATACATAAATAAAGTACATACATATAAACAAAATAAAGTTTGCCAGGAGAAATAACGATCGATAGAGGAGAAATAACGATCAGTAGAGGAGAAAACAAATCAGCGCTTATTATACTGCCAACTTCTTCAGGAATATGGATATTGATTGATATTTTTTCAGGATTATCAAATCAAATCAAAAGTCATTTATTCAAACTAGGCTGAGAATCAGCACTTTTCGAACGTCAAAAATTACATAAGACGGTCCCCCAAAAACGCCCACCCTTCACCACTTCCTAGTGCTTTAGCTGGGAAGAAGAAGTGGCGCAACAAACCCTCACTCAGTATATAATATATTTTCGGATTATGGATTATCAGATACTTGTATACAGTATTATCAGTTTTCATAAGCTCATTGGTTTTGCTAGCCTCGAGCTCTGTATAATTTATTATTTAATAAATTGCTAAGATGTAACTTGTGTGGTCTGAGCCTAAAGCCTTGGGTTACTTAGCTTTTTGTGTTAGGCAGCCATATTAACTTAGGTATGTGTTTAGCCTCTAATTAAACTTTAATAGTCATCGAGCTATGCGTGAAGCAGTCATTAACGATGTTTATTACCTACTTAAGTGGCTACTGATTAAAAATAATTATGTTCTCAACGATTTTCTTGATGTTTGATGGAGGGTCCGCCAATGTAAGACGGGATAATTGAATGTTAGCAGTTCTACGTCTCACCACATCTCAGGGCCTCAGGGGTGATTCCTGTATTTTTGATTGATGGTATTCTAATCTTCATCTGTCAAAAATACCTCTCGTTTATGACAGACATGTTTAGTTTTTGACATTGTTTGTCGCTGAGATTGAGATTGCAACTTGGTTTTGAACAATTGTATATATACTAATATGAAATACGGCCTTCTGATGTCTTATGCTAGGCCTCTGGAATATCCGGGTAGATGCTTTACTTTACTAACGGTTTTTTTCCGTGGGGAAATCCTCATTGATATACCATCCGCCTGGGAAGGTTATGTCGGACTCCTACCGACTAAAACCCCACTGTTCCTTCTAGTATACCATGAGTGTGGGGCCCGAGAGATACTTGTACATTCGCCGCACCCCCGACTGGTATCAGCCCGCCATACCTAACAGGCCCCGTCACCAAGGTGCGGCCGATAGCACGACTGCACGTCCTCCTATAATAATGCGTGCCACCTCTTTGAGCCTGACTGCTCGAGCGACGACACAGCCCCAACTTCGCCGCCCGAAGGCTCCTCCTTACGGTGGCCGGAGATCGTTAAGCGCCCTTTCGGAGTTCCTAAAATTAGATCTTCCTTCATAAAATACGCCTGGCATACAACTAAGAGTTATCGCTTTAATTCGTATGATTTGGAAAAGCTTTTCGTTGCGCGTTTTTTGTCACAATCTACAGTATCCTATCTCGTGATCGCAAAGAAGAAAGCCATTTCCTAGGCCTAGACAACACCTGAATTTGCAGTCAAGGCCTGAATTTAAGGATCTTCCAAATTAGATCATATCAAAAACAGATATTTAGGAGTTTTTGACGTCATGAGTAATTTCATTGCTTGTAAAACTACCACAGGCGCTTCAAGGATTGTTATTGTTTTATACCGTTTAGAAACGATGAGGAAGTGATAAACATGAGTGCAATAACTTGATTCTCTTATTGCAATGATGTTACAAAGCTGGGGTCTTGCGTCAGAGTTATTAAAAACGCATTTATTTGTTTATTTTTATCTCATTTAATGCTGCACCGGTTGACGTAATCACGTCAACGCCGGCTGTCGCTGAAAACCAGTGCTGGGGCTCTGTCTCGCATAGGGTCGCAGCATTATGCTGAGCGATGGCCGTTTTGCGTGAACGTGTCGCATATTTTCCCTCAACTTGTTATTTCGAGTTTGTGTTTTTATTTCTTTGCGTTATGTTTACCGCAAATAAACGTATTTTCTTGCTTCTTTCTTTCTTTCTATTATTATTCATATTCATTTATTTATTGTTTGTCACAGGTTAAAAGACAGTTCCTAGATACAATTATCATTATTGTATCACTGGAACATGCCCATGGGGTGTACAGTATTTATATTGGTGATTAACACATAAGAACTTTTTATCTTGGTAAATGATCCACGCAGACGAAGTTACGGGTAAAAGTTAGAAAGAAAGTTAGTTTATAAAGTTGGCTACCAACGTAAATTAATATGATACGTATTCAAATCACAGCTGTCATTGTTTCTCAGTTTTTCAATTTGATATAAACAATTGATTGCCCTAATTGTACAAAAACAATCACTGAAATAAAACAATGAACGTTTAAAGTAAAGTTAGTTGACCTTGTCTGTCTATTTTCAAGCGCTAATCTAAAAAATTACTAAGTCAAAAGTCAAAGTCAATTTTTTATTTCAATAAGGCACATAAGAGGCACTTTTGAATGTCAAAATTTACAAAAATATAGAATTGATTCTAATTTCTAGTTGCCCCTTCCAAAAGGTAGTTTCGTATGGAGAAGAATTGGCAAGAAACTCCACCGTTACTCTTTTAAAAATGTTTTACAATATTTTGTACTTAGCATTACAACTAACTCTCTTCGTAAAATCCTATTGAATGAATATTTCTGAAATAATCATTCAGTAGGATTTTATGACCTTAGAGAGTTGTAATGCTGATTCTAATGATTATAATTCTATAAAGCCATATTTGTTACGGCCGCAAATCATATTTAGATCAACATACAACCTCTTACTGACCTGCAAATTGCAAAAAAAACTTGAGAAAATTTAAATTTCGCGGGCTACCTTAACGCATCCCCCTTAACGGAATTTAAGAGTCTAGACAATACCTCAAACTGTTTAGCATGATCCTCCATTATATCGAAAATACTGCAGCGTTAATTTTGAAATAAATATAATTATGGTACAGTTGAGGACTATGTTTGACGAAAACGCGATTCCATGAAATTTACTTTGTAAAGTAAATTGCTGTAGCAAAGAATTACAAAGTCACCTCCAAACCGGACAATAATCCGCTAGTAGGTATTTTATAGTATATTTTAATTATGCCAATCATTATTTTCACCATAAACAGATATTACCTAAACTATCGGTGCCTTGGAGCCTTCTCCCTGCCGCCCTGTCACGCGTGTGCGAGCGAGATAAAAAGTGAGATGGCGCTGAGGTATTATGGACTCTTTAATTAATTTTTGAGAATAGGATATTGTCCTGAATTTTTTACATTGTAATCCTAGTAGCTGACCAAGACCACCTGGCAAAGCCAGCAGGGCTAACATGACACACGCGACAATTACTCACTCTCGCGCAAGTAATTCTTGTCTATTTCTGTAACCTATCTCGTTTTCTGACAGCGCTCCCATACAAAATACTCGACTCGTTCTGTCAAACTTGATGTTTTCTCGACAAAACCTAACATGGCACGTATTTTATCTCGAATTTTGACATTTCAACACGAGATATCTCTGATTTTTCTGTCGAACTCGTCCTCGATTTTGACGACGAGAAGAGTAGACAAAATTATGATACAAAAAAAAGGCATAACTGGCGACAGACGTGAAAAATTAAAACTTTGGAATAACATAATAAATACGTACACATGTACACAGGCCGCTGTGGGACGGCAGTCTGCAGCAACACGTCACATTAGCATTTTGGTAACGCGACTAACATGTTGGCGAATCGGTAAGCATGTCGGTAAAGCAGTTAGCATGTTGGTGACGCGGTTAGTCAGTCAGTCTCGATTAGCATGTCGGTGACGCAGTTAGCATGTTGGTGACGCGGTTAGACAGTCAGGCTCGGTTAGCATGTAGGCAGATAGCACGTTGATAGCACGTTGGTGACGCAGTTAGCATGTCGGCACGTTTTAATATGTCGGTGACGTGGTTGGAACGTCGTGCATTATTTTACGTGTAGCTAAGTATCTCAAGACGGTGTCTTGAGCTAAGTATCTCAAGATGGTGTCTTGAGCTAAGTATCTCAAGATGGTGTCTTGAGCTAAGTATCTCAAGACGGTGTCTTGAGCTAAGTATCTCAAGATGGTGTCTTGAGCTAAGTATCTCAAGACCCATAAATATGGGTAATTGATTGACAGCAAATATCGGCACCTACTCCATATATTTTACATGATTATGGTCTGGAGCTCATTTATGAACAGTGATGTTTATAATGCAATTGCCTGTTGGTCCCAGTTAAGACTTCAAACAATAAGTAAGTCCAGTAAGTCTTCAATAAGTTATTATCTAATCTCTCTAAGTTGCCTAGTGACCAGAAGGTCACTAGGCAACTTACGACATTAGAAAATGTCACAGTTTTACCCATTACTTTTGTACGGGTGATTGGGACATCAATGCTTCACAAGCATTATCTCAAGATACTAGGCATAAAATAATAAATGGTATCTTGAGCTAAGTATCTCAAGACCCATAAATATGGGTAATTTTGCTAACTTAAAGTTTAAACTTTAAGGGGGATTTGATAAGGCTTTTCAAACTGAATATTAGTAATAATAGCAGAGCAACAATAATTTCATCAATTATCCTCAAAGATTAACTTGAAGCCCATCTCCCATGCTCTTTGAAAGACTGGTGATTTTCATTTATTACACAAAATTAAAACTCGAAAAGCAGGCTTAGCGTGATGCTTTTTATTTCTACTCTATTGTAGAATAGAAATCGCTTGTCTATCTTTCTTCGTAGAAAACTGTCAGCTGTCTACACAGAAGCGTAATTTTTATCTACTTTAAAACACTTCTCTACTCATGCTAAGCCTATGGAACCAGGAATGGTTGGTTAAGTTTCTTTTAGTACTAACCTAATAAGCAATGTGGAGATATGAATAAGCAGTTTTTTATACATGTATAAGATTTTGCAATATCAGGTGGCGATGACAAAGATAGGGTCAAAGTAGGTCTAACAAAGTCTCCCGCCATTTGAAATACTTAATTTCAGATAATTGACTTTTAAATTTTAATGACGTAGCCTACGTAACCCGTCGTCACTGACGTAGCCTACGTAACACCAAAAAACCAAACCAAAAAAAAAAAAAAAAAAACCTGATTTGCATATTTATACTTACGTACGTATCCCCGACCGACGGGAAATACCCGCAACAATATTATGATATGAGATGATCGGGTGATTCCCCTGTTGGTTCGTTGGGGAATTACCTTAAGAGTATTGTATTAAAGTATTCCGAGCGGGGAAGTCCCTTCTAAGTTCTACGACAAACATATTATTAGGACTGTACCTGTGTATTAAATAGTGGGTACCTACGTATTGTAAGAGTTGCTTTTTTTTTGTCGTAATGTAATAAAATAATCTAGGCAAGGTTATTTTCAAGGCGCAACGGACTACGGAATACAAACTAGACTTGTTTGTGGCAATCCCGAAAATCCCGAGATTAGCCAAGTACAGTCCCGGGATTTTCGGGGCCAGAAATCGGTCGGGATCCCGGGTTCCCGAATCTCGGGATCCCGGGATTGTATTCTCTAGCTGCTACCAAAAATGTCTCACTCATTTTCATTTGCGTGATTTTGTTTTGCATTTTAATTTCGGCATACCAAAGAAAAACATTTAATTTTAATCAAAAAGTCTAAAAAATACAAAAAAAACTAAACATAAATTAAAAGGGGTGGATGAAAATACAAACTAATTCCATGCGTAAAATCGAATGAATGAGCTGATGTGGCTATCATAAAAAATATTTGTTTTTAATCATTTGCTACATCGGCATCGGTCTCTCGTTGCGAGATAAAGAACTGCCAAAGTGCCTTTTTCGAGATATCTCGAGCTTAGCGGTCATGTTAGTGTTTAGAATGGCGTCAGAATCGTCGACAAATTTCGACAAATCGACAACGAGAGCGTTCTCGCGCATGTCATGTTAGCCCTGCAGGTACGTTTTATTAGCTAGCAATTACGATAAGGCAACGATACACTACGGTACGATAAAAACGGATCTAAGTTAACTAAATGATAATAATCTCCGATTAGTTCGACACAGTTTACAAAATGGTCAATTATAAATAATAACTAAAACTATGTAATTGTGTTGATCACACGAAATGGTTTACTTAGGTAATTCATACTTAGGAATTGAAAAAAAAAATGGCAATAATACGTAATCATTGTTATACAAGACTGGACTGCGTCGTTGGTCTAGTGGTCGCTAGCTCTAGGACGAGCATGAGGTCCCAGGTTCGATTCCCGGGTCGGGCAAAGTGCTATTGATCTTTTCCATCAGGAATTTCTCTGCATCACCCCGGAGTCTCGATTTGTGCCCGGTTGATGGCAATAGGCTCGCCCCCTATTACATGGCACTTAAAACATAACTGACGAATTGTGGGTCTACTATTATGGGTACACCTCTGCCTAACCCTTCGGAGATTACAGGCATGATGTTATGTATGTATGTTACATAAGGTGGAATTTTTGGTCCGAATGTGGTTAGGTTTCGATTCCGATTCGGCGGTGGTCACGCCATAAGTAGCCTTATTAAAAGTGGCTACATAAGCATCACTTCTTGTTTGATGCAGGACGCATATTCTCTGAACAGGGCACCTGATTTACACGGTATTTGCAGGATGGATTTCCCATATTAATGGTATTTTTCTGCGGGAAATCTATCATATTATGGGAAAACCAAGCAGTTTTTCACAAACACGAATGGTGCTTTAGTATTCACTTAGAACTGTCGGCTGTCGTGGAAAACCAGCGCTGTAGGTCTGTCTCGCATAGGGTCACAGCATTATGCTGAGCGATGACCGTTTTGCGTGGATGTGACACATTATGTTTCCCTCAACTTTTAATTTTTTGTGTAAGATGTGGCACTTTACTGAGACCGCACGCGGACTTCTTGAGAGAACTTGAAGTGATGTTGCACTGTTTTGTTTCATTTGCCAAAACTAAGGCATGTTCACGAACACTTAATGGTTAATAATCCACCATTATTACACATTAATATTCGGCTAAACACAATTTTTTGAAAATAAAATAAAACTGCCAAACATGACGCTTCACTTTCCCGCCAAGAACCGAATAACATTACAGATAAAAACCATACTTAAAGCCCCATTCACACGATGCAAGTTTCTTGCATGTGGCATACAATGAAACAACGCAAGAAATGACTTGCATCGTCTTATAAGTACGCGTCAAACTTAATGGCGGCTCTAAAGTGCGCTACTCACTGCGCAGTACCGCACCCCTCACCCCCGCTGTCACATGAATTCGTTACTGCACAGCGAGTTGCCTCATGTTCCGAACCGCCATAAAGTTTAAATCGGGTTTTATGCCACAGGCAATTTAATCGCACCGTGCTAATCAGGCTTTGGTAACGAATAGCAAATAAAAATAAAATAACTAATTCAATACATAAATTTATAGGTACACGTACCACAAATTCGCGAGGTTATAAAATAAATAATTATAGGTCTATTATTATTATTATTTGATAACGATGAATAGCAGAGGCATAATAGCAAAGTCCTTAGCCTGGAAAAAAGCAAAACAATTGTTGAATGAAGCTGACCTACTTGTGTAATAGTGGACTGTCAAAAATACGCGACTGGCCAGTGGACTGCGACGTGCGTGGAGATGACCGTGATTAGTTTTTTTTTTACGAATTATTTGTGGCAAGGTTGTGTTTTGTGTTGATTTTATAACGGAATTAAGGCTCTTACACACTCACGCGATATCGCAGGCGCGACAGGCACCGAAGTCCTTTGTCGCTGCATGTCGCGCTCGCGATATCGCGTGTGTTTGTAAGAGCCTTTAAGTGTTATTTGAATATCGACATCGGCTCAGGGCCTCAAGTCTGCTATTACAATAGTGTCAGAATGGTCGATCATTGATTTCATAATTGTTGATTTTGACAAGTTTGGTAATCTACTATTATAATGGCGTCATTATGACTTTCCAATGGTCGGCCATTGACACCACATTGAAAGAAATTGCATATATTGGTAATCTCGTACATAATGACAAATGAATGACATTTCTACTAATGGGTTTTATAATAATGGCAATACGACCATGCCATTATAATAACACAATTATATTACGAGAACATTGACCGACCAATGATCGACCATTATGAATTTACCAGATTACGAACTTTTAGCAAAATGACAATGGCATGACAATGGGATCGTGCAGTTGGAATGACTGAATTTATAAAAATAGCAGACTTGGGCCCCTGTTGTCATGCGCTCTCTCATGCACACCGCTCGACGTCGCCGCCCGCCGGCGCCGTCTCGCTGTACAACAGAGAGCGCGCGAAGTGTAGTTCGCGTTATCGTTACAATGTAGCCGTAGCATCAACGAAAAAGAAAATAAAAGTTTTTGTTCTTTGTAATTTAGCAGCCATGCCTACGGCTACATTGTCGTGTCACAATGTACAGTGTGTGACAATGTAGCCGTATCATTACAGTCCCAAGTAAATATTGTTATTTTGAAATTGAGTACCTACCCACTTTTTGTATGAAATTGAAATGGAACTGAAATAAACCATCGTCGGTTTTTTTGAAGTCATCTATTAGTTAATCGAGTATAAGTATTATGGCAAGTGGCGTTTTGTAGTTTCTGGCTACCCATGGGAAAAAAGCGTGAGTTTATTTATGTGAAATGTACCTATAGTTTTAACAGGATATTTAAATTATTCACGCACACAATCATTTTGGAGCAACAAGTAGTATGACAAAAAACATATCTCTCCAAAATCTTATCAACTCCAAAAATCATAAGCATTGAAAACACAATTTCAAAACGACATTTCATTATTCAACTCAAACAAACTCGGGAACAAAACTAGTACAAAATAAAATAGCAGACAATCGACTCCACGGCCGTCGCTCGCGCTGCCGCGCGCCGCGCCGCCGTTGTCGTAGGTCAGTAACCGCGAGTTACCAAACCGTTTGTTGACCATGATTTACATTTACAATACCTACAATCTTGTTTATGTACATAGTAATTGGTTTTTTTTATTAAAACTGCGTTCGGACTTATATTTTTAGCAGGATTAAGGTCGTTGTACAGTTATGAATGACAAATTATGAAATTCTGGTCCTTTTGGTCAGGATTTATTTTAGATCTAATTTCTACCTTTACCTTGTCAAATCAAAAAAAAAAAGAAAAAAAAGTCATTTATTCAAACTAGGCTGAGAATCAGCACTTTTCGAACGTCAATAATTACATGAGACAGTCCCCCAAAAACGCCCACCCTTCACAACTTCCTAGTGCTTTGTCGTGTTGTCTATCTCAAGCCCATACGTTAATCTCGAGATGTTAAGGACCTAAGGTGGATACGCAACTGTAACTCGCGAAATTCTAATCTTCTTACGTTTTTTGCTATTTGGTGGCAGTGACTGGAATGCAGAGCTGTTTTGATGAATAAAATTAAATTTATAATTCTAGAGACATGATGATTTCTGCACGATGTCTTGTCTTATTGCTTATTTTTTTTATTTTTAGTGTCCACAACCTGCTATGCACATAATAATTATTAACCCTTCCTGCTAACTTATCTACATATGGATATACTAGGAGTACACTCACGCCAACACAACCATTGAAGTAGTAACTCACGAACACGACCTCTCGTTCGTTGGGTGAACCAAGGCTGCTCATTGATACAATCAGATGTATTTTCCTGTCATATAACTGGTAATCCTTGATTTAATCCCATGTCTTTGGTCATGAGTTACCTTCGTAATACAGAAATCAGCATCTTCATCATTCTCTGTACTTTTTCAATTTATTTGTGGTCGGCGCAACATGTCCCTTTCTTCCATACTTCTCTATTAGTCGTCATCTCGGTAGTCAGTCCCTTTCTAGCCATATCATCTTTCACACAGTCCATCCATCGTTTCTTTGGTCTTCCCCTATTCTTATTACATTAAACAGAAATACTGCTTAAACCTGTAAAATTTGCTGCTTTATAGTATTTAATCGTTGGAAACTATTTGCAGAGTTCCAATCAGTCGTTTCCAATGGAGAAGAGCCGGCAAGAAATTCCACGGTTACTCTTTTAATAATAAATGGCTTTTAATATTTTGGTCGATGGTCGTTCATAAGACACGGGAGTTTGTAATTATCACCACAGACATACGGATGGTGGATGCAGCTTGTTAATATAGGTACACACAGCTACATAACAAGCTATACATTTCAGATCAGTTTGCTTGCTATACTTAATATTATGTAGCCGTGTGTACTAGCAGACAAGTGGATGTTACTATTTACCCGTTGGAGGTTAAAATATCTTATCTTTTGCGAGGAAACGCAACACACTGGATGTTGACTTTACTTAGTAATTTATTTTTACGTTTTTGGCTAGGTAACTTCATACACATTAACCACTATGAGAAGAAAAATAATATACACTGCTGCAAGGATCTTCCGGCGTTCGAATGATGTTGAAGGGGGCGCTGTTGGTGAATATTTGTGCAATATTGTTTTGTGAAATGTATCGAAAAAACAAGATCCGCCATCTTGTTTTCGTTAGTACCGATTTTGGCCGCGCGCCAAATGATTTTCGTACAAAATCTAAATCCATTTATTTCTAACTAGGCTGGGGATCAGCACTTTTCGAACGTCAAAATTAAATAAGACTATTTCCCAAAAAGGCCTGCCCTTCACGACTTCCTAGTGCTATAACTGGAAAGAAGAAGTGGCGCAACTAACTCCCCAGCAGCACAGCTGTCTGTTCAGTTAGAAAAACATGATTCTATACAATAGTACGAAAAATAATTTACATTGAGCAACATAAAACATTAAATTAAATTATTTGCCATGATGTTAGCTAGACTAGACTAATAGCTAGACTAAAACTACAGATGTCTACTCAAGCAGATATAAAAAGTTAAAACGTAAACAGAACTTAATACCTAAATAAAAGCCTCCATGCATAATGGGTATGCCCGCTAACATAACGCTATAGCTGTAACTCAATATCACAAATGATAAACTATAAGCACCATCGAAGTAAAATAAATAAACAGCTATTTATTAATAACAATAACAAAACCATGGTCAATAGTCAGTCACCACAAGCAGCACCCGTTCACGAGCATAACGCAAAGATCAGCCATACAGTTTCCTAGAAGGACGTCCAAACACATTCGAAACCTATTCAAATCACTATTGATATACGTAAACTGTTCTCATTGTCGGTTTATTCATCAAGTCTTGGTGATGAAGCATCTTTTTCACCGTTCATCAACCCAATTAAGATTCGACTAAGCCATTTTCCTGCTCGTAATAAAAGGAAAATATGCGCCAGTTCGTCAGGGTATCGCTCTTGGTTACGCAACCTATCATTACGAACGGTGTGCGGCGCAACCTTCAGGGTCTTACAACACCTTTGCCAGACTCGAGTTTGTTTTTGCACCTGTTTTTGCTATGTATCTAACGTACACTACGTACAGTAAATAATGTTGACAAATTAGATAATAGGTCCAAGAATGAGTTTGGGAGCAAACGATTTGACTGTCAAGACTTATCGACCACGCAACACTAAAATTGTAGATCTATTTAAAACTCGGTATCCGAAAATCTCTTCAAATTATATCGAAAGCATTTACGTTATAGGCTTCCCCTGCGGATCGCCACAACTGCAGTCCATAATGTATTGAAAAGAAAGAAAGAAAAAGCATTTATTGGGACTCGCACAGATCACAAATTGATCTACACTCCATTGGTTTAGGTTATTAAATAAAGGTAAACAAATCGTAAACAGAGTTTTTTATAGATCACACTTTCTTGTTTAAAAATGCGTTGTAACTTATAAGTTTATCCAAATTACACGATAGTTTCCGCTTTTATTAATGTATGTTAAACATTATCAATTATTCTTAGACTACTCTTCGTTCATGTAACTGCTTGAGCGTAATAATTAATTAGATTCGTTATTATTACTACAATGTTTTGTAATATGTCTATTGTAAAGAGCCCAAAAAGACAGGTTCTCTAAACGTCATCGAATTATAACGTTGCTAAATTGAAGAGCAGAACTGTGACGTAGCGTGACAACTGAAGTGACAGGTATTACGTTTAGTCGGTTACTTGACAGCTCTCTCGTCACGTGTTTTTTTTTTTTTACCTTTATTTAACTACGAGTATAAGTAAACGGAGTATAGTTTTTCTGCTACCTTGTTAATCTGAGATTTTTATCAGAAACTAGATCAAGCGTTCAAACAACGAGCACAAGGTCCTAATCAGTAAAACTACTGCCCAATCTAATGTTTGTTTGGTTTATCAAAAGAATAACAATCAGTCGTGAGTTCGTGACCGTTGTCATTCGATTTGACAACTGATTAACTGAACTAATCCACGTCTGTCGGCCGTGGTTATAATATGTACCTAAAGCCACCAGCACATAAGTTACCACAAACTGTCAATCCACAACCAATCAATGAAACTAAGCCTAATGCCCAATTGGCCGTGTAGTGCCGGACGTAAAGAATAGCACCACCCTATTTCTTCCGAAGGGATTTACTAGAGAATAGGCAGCAGCATATTCTATGCATTTTAACACCATACTGCGATCGCCAACCCGCCTGTCAAGCGTGGCGATTATGGCAAACTCCCTTTGGGGGAGGCCTATGTCCAGCAGTGAACGTCTTTCGGCTGAAATTACGAAGCCTAATGTCCTATTTCCTTACTACGTAGTAGGTAGTACACTCTGTACACCAGCCAATACAGCTCGCGGCGTTCGCATGCTAGAACGAAGCAACGACCTCAGTTGACACTTAACAGCGTAAATACAACACTTATAGTATATACTTCGTACCTACAAATAACTGGTACTTGTAAATCTAGGTATATATGTATAAGGAACCGGTAGTTTTAGTACACTGATCTTATAACCTAGAGGGTTTCCAAATTAACACTTTCAATTTATAGGACATTTTTTTAACCACCTTGGCCTTCATTTTACCTGATGGTAAGCGATGATCAGGCCAAAGGTGAAAGCGAGCTTCACCCGGAATCTTCAACCACAGAGGAACTGGCTATCTTACCTCTAACTGCCGAAACACAACGATACTGTTAACATTGTTGCTATGGCGACAGACTTCGATAAGATGGTGGTAGCTAGCCAGGCGGACTTAAAAAAGCCCTAGCACTAACCAAACCGACCAGATTTTTTTTCCCCCGCTGGGAATCGAACCTCTGGGTCTGAGATAGGTGATCTTACCACTAGACCACAGAGACGGTTAAATTTTAAGCGGGGTTTGGTTATTTATCGGTAAATCAATTATTTCTACGGCAATCCGTTCCTGGTTATAAAGATTTCCTAAGTTGGAATACTGAACACTGCACCAGTGTAAAGGAGTACCTATCCCATTTTTGTCGAAATATTTGGAAAAGCATTGGCTATAAACTGTTATACATATGAAGATAACACATGTTCTAGCTGAAAGTTATTCATTATCATTTTTCAGCCGAATCAAGTGCTGAACATAAGCCTCCCAATTACATATTTCTGAACATAGACGTTACAAAAATACCCAGATTCAAATATCACATACAATGTTCTTTAATCGTTTTTAAGTTGTATGCCCTGACTGGAGGCCTTAATTACTTGAGGTACCCACAGGTAAGCCCGGTTAAGCAGCCGACAACCTCCTAGGTTGACCTGCGAGATGACAATATTATAAAAATTATTAAAAAAAAAAACAAATATCCTCAACTCTTGAGTGAGTTGACGATATCGTCAATTGTTTTTCTTCCTGATCTTATGTAACGAAAACATTTTTTTTGCGGTAGTGTAAAAATATGAATAAAACATAACACGGCATAATAATAACATCGACCTTTTTCGTGGAATTTAAGCCTCGCACTTCCGCCACGACATGCGACACTATCTCCGGAACAGTCCGTTGTTTCCCGTATTCATGGTAACACGACACTACTGTCAAACCGGTATGAACTGTCGTGGATTTTTGTTTTCATTTTTACTTGAAGACTTGAAGGTCGAGGGCGTGTGGTGTGCGTATTGTGAGATTGCATAGGATGTAGATCTGAGTGTTCGATGACCTTGCAGTGTAGCGGTTTTTATGTTTTGGTAGGCGAGTGTGTTGACAGCGAGTTATTGAACCAGGCACAAAGATATTTAAGGTACTTACTATAGAGAGGCTATGCGAAGAAATATCATAGAAAAACTGTGATGCCATTTCTCAGTGACGCCATCTAAATATACCGATGTCAGCAGTAGCGCTTGCTATCACTAGACCAACGAGGCATACCATGTAAATGAACGTCGATTCATGTAAATGTGCCATTAATAACCCTTATTTTCAACCAAAATCATTTTGTTTGTTATTTGGTTTCGTCCATAAATTCTACTGTAGAATAGAAATCGCTTGTCTACCGAAAATGATCTACTGTCTACACGGACAACGTCATTCTTATCTACTCTTCCGTCGACGAAACTCTTTTCTACGGTTCTCGTGCTAAGCCTGCTGTAGTCAACAGTAAGATATATTGGCGAGCCTACAGCAACTTAGTACTTTTCACTTCAAATCTGACTTCTCTGACTGATCTGCGATGGCTCTCATGTCAACAAGATTTTATCATTCACACAATACTCATAATTATATAGATAAAAGCTATGTAAAACGGTCACAGCCAGTAATATTACATAAGCGCAGCGAGCTTATTATAATAATAATGTTTATTTTTGCCAAAAACAGTGCATTACATTTTCAAGTCTATATTAATAGCTAGGTTTACATTTTTAGAGTTTCGTAGTCAACAAAGAACCCTTATAGTTTCCCCATGTCCGTTTGTCTGTCCGCGGTTTAGCTCAGAGACTCTAAGTACTAGAAAGCTGTAATTGGCATGGGTATACAAATATTCATCACGCCGACAAAGTGACAAATTAAAAACTTGAAAAAAAAATTGGCTACCTCCCTTGCACGTGAAGTGGGAATGATAATTATTATTTTTCTCGTTTACCCCATGGTGTACCGCTAGACCAGTGGCTCTCAAACTTTTTGGCGACGGAACCCTTTTGGAAAACGAAATATTTTGACTTAGCCCCAAAATAATCAAAAATGGTTTTATGTGTACTTACTCTTTATTAATAATCATATATTTCTTGACATTAACAATTTCAACATTCGCATATTTTTTACTTTATGTTGGAATATATTTAGATAGATTTTATTTGACTCAGGTTGCAGAGTTAAATAAAATATAGTTACCCCAATAAAAAGTTAACTATAATATAGTTAACTTTGATGTCTTTTCTCAGTATTCGATACCTTCCAATCACTAAAAAAAATCTATGAATCTGCCTAGCCTTTTCCCAAATATGTTGGGGTCGGCTTCATGTCTAACCGGATGCAGATGAATACCAGAATTTTACATGGAGCGACTGCCTATCTGGCCTCCACAACACTGTAATACGAAATACGAAACTGGGCAATACCATACCGCTTCGTAAGACTAGTTGGCAGACTTTCGGGCTCCTGACGACCCGTAACGACTGTCAAAGATCCACGAATGACAGCTGGGACCAACGGCTTTACGTACTTTCCGAGGCACGGTATGTAACGATGGTCGGGTGACCATCTTTACCCTTGCTCATTAGGTTAACATCGACCCGTGTTGTCTTAACCACGAACTCCTCAAAAACACAGCAGTTCCGATCTTTAATTATAAGTCAAATACCACTCGACAAAATTGGCAATTCGTTAAATTTTAACCTTACCATATTAACGGCCGAAATCAATATAAAAACTTCTCCATTCCGACAAATCAGCACAAATAATACAGTTGACAGTTCAAGGGTATTCTAAGTGAGGTCCTGTATTACTATAGATACGGAAATGTCAGTCCGTCTGTACCTATGATAACGTGTTAATTATTTTATGTTATAGATCAGCTCAAGGACACTATCGGGGAGTTGCACGAAACCAACATTAGTTTAACGGAGACTTTAAATTGATGCTGTCACTTTCTTTTTGATACACAATGAAAGAGACAGCATGCAATTAAAGTCTCATTTAAACTAATGTTTGTTTCGTGCAACTCAACGTCTGAGACACAATATAAAGTTTTATTGTTACGACGGCTATGGGCGTTTAGCGGCCCTGAACGAGAGAATATTTCTATGTTATTAAAGTAAGCTTTTGTTAAGATTACTTTAATAAAATATAAATATTATGTAGGTGAAGTTAATAAGTTCACAGAAGACTCTATAGTTTTTGTCCAAAATTACATTATGAAATTAGTGACATGAAATCACATTTAAATGCTCCCCGAGAGTCTTCTGCGGTCCGTACCGGGTGTAAGGGTTTTGCATATTTATCAGCAATTAACATACTTAATTACATATGAACCTCACTGACATAATATTTCTACGTTATCAAAGTAATCTTGAATGAAGGAATGAAATGCACCGACCCAAGCGTGGTTAAACCAGGGGGTCTACTCCTGATCCCCGGTGCAAGTGTGGGAAGGGAACACTGGGGTGGTTTTTAGTCAGTAAGAGTCTGACAGACCTCTCCGCCCACCCCAGGTGGGAGGACATCCATGAGGATATCCCCAGCAACAAAAAAAAAAGAGGGTCTACTCCGAAGTCACATCCGAAGTATCAGCCGAATGTTCGGCCGTTTCCTTTTTACGGCTGACCATGGCTGACTGCGGCGGAGGAAAAATGACGGTCAGAGAGATAAGTCAAAATCAAAAACAAAACGTGACTTGAAGTCGGGTAAGGAAACTTTGGCCTTCAAGAAACGGCCGAACATTCGGCCGAAACATCGGATTATCGCTTCGGAGTAGGCCCCCTGACTCGATTACTCGAATGAACCTAAAGATTCACACTAGCCCCTGGAGCCTCATGTTTCAAGGGACTACAGAGACCATTACATATATATCAAACAGTAGACCAGGAGCGCGATAATGTCTTATAAAAAAAAAAACAAATAAATAAAAGTAATCTTATCAAAATCGCCCTATAATTTTATGCCACTATGTGCTTACGAAAGGCGACCGATGCCGATTATGGAGTATCTTGCCCATTCTTCTCCATACGAAACTACCATTTGGAAGGGGAGCCTAGAATAAATTCTATTTTCTTGTAAATCTTGACGTTCAAAAGTGCCTTTTAATGGATGCTAAAACTTTTGTGTCAACTTCAGTACAGGGGGCCTAAAATGGACGCTTTAGCAGAATCATAATATGATCTGCGTATAATTCATACATCCCGCAATTCATCTGTTTGACAGCTGCTATTTTGACATTAGACTTCAGTACTTATAGCAATTCATAATTTGTGAACCATTTTACGAAACTCCATACAAAACTGTCAAACAGATGAATTGCGAGATATGAATTGTACGCAGGAGTCCGCGTACCACTGGTCAGTTTCCCTCAGTCGTCAGTTTGTTTAATTTGCAAGTTTCGTTCATTAGTCAGTTTCGCTGATTGGTCAGTTTTGGGGATTAGACAGTTGCGTCAGCTCAACAGTTTCCAGTGTTCCAGTTCCAGTGTTGTGTTGGAGATGGGTAGGTAACATATATCTTTGCCCAAGAGGAAATGAGATGAAATCTGGGTATGAATCCGCTTCCCAGGAACAATATATTTGAATATGTACGTAATTAGTTAGAGTCGGAGTCTGAATTTGTGCCAGGGCGATGGTAATAAGCTCGCCCCCTATTGCATAGGACTTGAACATGATTGGTGAAATGTGGGTTACGATTAGGTGAACCTCTGCCTAACCCTTCGGGGAATACACACGTGATGTTGTTATGTCCCCCAGATGAAAATATTTGAATACTTACTTAATTAGGTAGTTAGTTAATTTTTGAACGATGATCTTAACTTAAGGATAACGGTAATTACGTAAACAAAAAATATTATTTATGTGTCTGTCATGTTAATTTTGTTTTATTACAAACTAGTTTTTTTTTGTCGATGAATATGAATTAATTTTGTACCTGTTTTTTTATGTTTTATCAAAAACGCGAGGTATTTTCTGGTTTCCTAGTTTTTAGATCTGTCGTTAAAATATGTCCTCATGCTTTGTTAGGCTATCCATAAAAACTAACTAAGTTTTTACGGATAGCCTATAAACCTTGTCCTAACTTAATTACATAATTAGGATAAGGCATCTTACGTCAAAGTAAAATATTATGATCATATAGCACTATAAAAAAATGCGGAACCCTAAAAAAAGTTAGGTTGTATCCTAAATACAGGGTGGAAGGGACATCGACGCGAAGCCTGTTACCATGGATTCAGTACATCATACTTGGCCCCCGTGCGTTGAAATTTCTCGTCGGTAATTAAAAATAAAAACAGCTGTTTCCTACAGAAGTGCAATATCTACTCGGTCAAAATATATGGAACAGTGAATTTTTTTTCCGAGGAACGGAAAACGGAACGGAACGGAGGAACGGATTGGTCTCGACATATAATAGATGGTCACCCATCCACGAACCGACCGCTCAAGCGTAGCTTAACTTTCAATCAACCCGTGCGGCTGTTATCATTTAGCCACGAGCCCCTCGATCCAGGTAGTTATTTACGATCCAAGGGGTCTACTCCGACGCGATAATCCAAAAGCGTTCGGCCGTTTCTTGACTTCCAAAGTTTCAATCTTTGACTTCGACTCCTTACCCGACTTCATGTCCCATTTTTGACTTTGACTTATCTCTTTGACAGTCGTTTTTTTTTTCACCGTAGTCAGGAAACAGCCGATACTTCGGGTTTATCTTCGGAGTAGTCCCCCAGGTTATTATTTACTTCGGTAGTTAAACGATAATCATATTTAAACCATCAAGCTCACAAAAAAAAGCACTAGCATGATTGAGGCAGCGATTATGAAACCAACATTAATGTTCTTTGCAAAATAACTTGACTCCATAAATTCTATGTCATTACTTAGATTTCGAAACTTTATGCAGTGGGTTGTGGCTGTAATTTTCTTTAATATTGCTAAGAAAATGTGTTTGTCTTAAAACTTAAATTATTTTAATAGTCTACTATACTCCATTTGAAATCCAGATTAGACATTTTAAATAAACCTTTTGTACAGTCCGGTTAACCGATTTTGACTTCTATTGCATTGGAGGCATGACAACATGGTAACTGTAATAAACAGTTGGTATTGTAACCACGTTTTTGCTTTTAATGTCATTCTTATGCCTACGGAATAGAAGTCGAAACCGGTTGAACGGACTGTAAAAAGTTTATATTAATTTCTAATCTTATTTCAAATAGGAAAAGAAAGAAAATAAAGAAAAATTGTTTATTCTGCACAAACACGACACTTTACAAAAATAAAAAATAAAAAATTTGTTTTTTTTGTATGTTTATGTATGGCTTCCAGTCTAACTGGATTCAGCTGCATACCGGTATTTTACATGGACCGACTGCCTATCTGACTTGACTGAATTCTCTATGAGTCTACAAATCAAATCACAATGACATTATGACGCCATTTGCAAAAAATATGGCAAATTCACATTATGACATTATTTTTGCGTTGGAGTAATTTCACAATTGGCAAAGTCCATTGATTGATACAATCAAGGCCTAAGTACTAAATTGCATCAGACCACAACAAGCGATCTAAATCAAAGCAAATACAGAAGCAAACCGAAAGGAAATGCTAGTTAAAGATTTAATTGGTTTGCAGTCTAGCCCTGTCTCCGATATAAACTTTAAACAACCTGTCATTTTATACTTAAATCTTATATCGCAATCTTAATATAGTTTCCAATTGATGTAGGTAAACAGCAAGACCCACTTTGTTGTGTTTTCCGAATAATCGAAAAATCTTTGCAGCGCATCATCATTTCGACAAATAAAGCCTTTATTTTATAGGGCTTCTGGATGAACTCTTGAAAAGATTAAGGACATATTAGATAGTAGAATATTCCATAACAAGCTATCAAGAAAAACGGTCATGCCAGTAAAACTGCAAATATATTGAAAGAATTAAGTAAATTACTAATGAAATTACGTTTGTGTGTACTTTAAACGAATCAAAGTCAAAGTAATATTTCCCAAAAACACGGTTGGTATGTACAAAGATTCTAGGCTGACGTGATGATCAGGATATGCGAAATAATTACCAAGTTTAAAATTTTAAACTTAAAATCACTAGCATTTCATACAGAGCAAGAACAAGCATTATTCATATTCATAAATGTTTATTAATGTCAATAACATATTACAGGCACTGGTTAATAAAATGCAAATTGAAATATCTTTATTCCAATCCATAATATATACATACAGGTGGTAAATAATACTTATTAGAAACAATTATGGACCCTGTCGGGCACAGCAACATTTTAATTAAGTAGGAGAGAGGAAGAGCGCTTTAATGATTTTCTTTGTTACTAAATATTAAATTATTTCCTATCTATCTGGCTTTTACAATATTATTAATTATTATATATTATCACTCATTTGTTTATTATCTAAATATAATTTGTGTCGGTCAATCAATTTAATATATATAGTAGTCTGAGGAAGGAGGGTCACCCTAATTGCGTAACACACTGTCAATCAAAATATGAATGATTTTGAAGTATATTATATTGCTAATCCATTACTTCATATGGTCGAAAGTTTTGTCACCTTAACATAGTACATAACGCAATGAATGTTGTTAAACTGTCAAACTGAAACCCATGTCTACGGATAGTGTGTTACGCCACTACCCCACTGGTCATGATGAAGAGGAAGAGTAGCTTCTGCTTCTTTGTCTTCCTAAGAAAGTCTTCACTATTAGGCAGTGGTATCCACAAAATTCGCGCTCTCACGCCCCTAGTCGCCGTAGGAGACGCCCCGGGCGTCGGCAGTCGCAGGCCGATTCCCGGCCCCGGCTTGCGGACGGTGAGCGTCGGTAGCTCGCCGTCCGATAAGGACCAGGCCTGGGTCGACGGCGCGTTGTGTTCCACGCGTACCTCATAGAGATGTCAGCACCAACTGACGGGGCCCGTTAGGGCCAATGCCTGCCAGGGTTGCGACTTTGTCCGAAAGGGATATTGTGGCCCTGGCACACAGGTAAAGGAAGGAACACGGGTGGGTTTAGTCAGTAAAAGTCTGACACGAAGAGCGGCAGAAGTTATTTAATAATTTCCCACCCAAATTGTCTGCTCTTAATCGAAACAATAAAGATTATCACAACAATAGTCCTTATAAATGCATTATCAACATAAAACTTAACGATTGCCACAATCTAATGCACACAGCAACCTTCGAGCATCGCTTCATAGCTAATATAATGTTTTAACATTAAAATAAAAATAGACGAGGTGCCTTGAGTCTAATTGTTGAGGTTTAAAGGAAGTGTGCAAGGTAAGACAGTCACCCTTTTAGTACGTTTAATGATTTTTGGCAAGAAATCTTTGGAAGAGATCAAATTATGGGCACTTTACACAAAAAATATAACAGCGCAGGATAGCCTATACCAGAAGTGATCAACGTATTACTGGTTCAGCAGCTTCAATATCATCAGGATTTTGTCGGAATATAGCAGTTCATCTTGGACGTGGATGACGTGGTATAAAGGCGGCTCCCCAGACATATACTCTTTGCCAGACATCCTCTTCTGTCGTCAGAAGACAGCCACCACGAAAACAACGACGCTCTGCTAGAGTGAAAGTCACCAGCCAGCCTGTTACCCGACCTTTTCGGTGATTCCAGTAACTTAGTAACAAAACGGGGCGGCGCCACTTGCACCGCCGTCAAATACATAAATTATGCAGAACTAAAGGATAACAGTGCGTTTGCCTAATTAAAATCTACATTTAGGGAGTTCTGATGGGGGCCCTTTGGCCTGATAAGTCGACATACTAATGGCTCGTCCGTATTATAAAGATGCACTGCAGCCAATCAGTGGCTTGGAAGGTGTCCAACACTCCAACAGGACTTCGCCAAAAAGGATTCATGAGAGAGTGACTATAGCAGAATATTTTGATTAACTCTTCTTTTATCGTTTTTTTTTTTGTTAACGTAGCGAAACCTTCAAAAGACGCCCGAGATTTGGGGTTAAGACCGAGAAGTGTGGGATTTTTACTTCACTAAGACCACCCCGGTAGTCACCATCTGTACGTGGTAGAGGGGGGGCACGTTACCTCTCAAAAGACCGATGATCTCTGGGGATACTAAAGAGGTCTTCCTGAAACCCAAGTGTGCAAGGCAGCAAGTGACCACTGCGCGCCGTCTTCTCTACTTTCACTCAGTGGAACTCCTTGTTTCTAGTCTCATCAACGTCTTGCTTTAAGTCTTTTGTAGGAACAATGAACTCTTTCGATCTATCCGTTTAAGGATAGAATAAGTTTAAACTATGTGGAAGAGACTACTGACTAATAAAAGGTTAAGGTTGCCCATTACTACTCTCAAATAAGGCGTGCAATAAACCGGCTACTAGAGTCTGTCAAGCGAGTCGAGTCCACAACCATTTTACTGGTTTCTTATAATGGCAATACTATTATCTGTCAAACAGATTGTCACAATTTCTGTTCTAACCTCGAAGCATTCCGGTTTTTGTTGAATTTTTTAATGTTATAATGCCAAAACCTATTAAAAGTAGTGTCAGGAGCCTGCTGTTTACAATGATTAATAAATATAATCATGTAAAGATTGAATCTGATGACGTGTTAACAGAAAAACGACGACTTTTGGATGAAATTGTTTCAACATCAGGTAGGTTGGCTACAAAATGTTGATACTTTTAGCACAATTGTCTAATTTTGTTTATTTTACTATGATGTGATCACGATTTCGGTTTTGGTTTAGATTCAGACGTCGTATACATGACATTGAATCTCAATGGGGCACCTATAAGTGAAAAGTATTATAAGAGATTATTGTCATCTTTTTTCAGCCACCTTGGATGATGAATTAATAAAAAGCACAATTGATAATTTAGTTAAGAAAGTCATAGCCATAGATGAGAATAAAAAAATGAAATCTGAAACAGACTATTTGACAAAAATTGCTGCTATGACAGGTTAGGTTAGGTTAGGTTAGAATGATTTAAAGGCTGACATTCAGAAATGGCTAACTGAAAATGGAATTCATTATGAAGAATTCTTTACAAAGGCTGAGCTTATGTGCCTTGTGAATGAACATAAAACAACTCCAATGTATGAAGCTGAAGAATTTTTGAAACAACATGGCCATGAGGTTTTGAAACTTCCGCCATATCATTGTGACCTGAACGCAATTGAACTCATATGGAGTTTGGCTAAAAGAAAAATAGCCAGCAAAAACTTAGGGATTCCAGGTAAAGAAATGGAGAACCTTATAAAAGAATGCTTTAATAGTGTCACAGCCAATGATTGGAAAAAATGCACAGATCACACTATTAGTGTCGAAAATAAGTATAAAGTAAGAGACAGGATATCCGAAACCGAGTTGGAACCCTTCATCATTTCTGTGCGTAATGATTCTACTGACAGTGATTTCTCATTTGAAGGCATTGAATTTCTTGATTCTGATTTTAGTTCTGATGAATAAATACGTACATTGAAATGCTTTTTTTTTAATTTATCCCAAGTAATTTTTTTATCAAAATTCAAGTATCAACAAGTTTTCAGCGTGCTATATCAGTGTTGACACCTGAAAGATTTTTGAATTTGCCGCCTTTTTCATGGGACTAGACTCGCTTGACAGACTCTATAATAATTATATTAAATAATGACTAAGCCTCAAGCTTAGCCATTATTTATTGAGCTAGTTGGTCGTGGGTTCGAAACCAGGCGTGCGCTGTACTTTGTGTAATTTTTTCATCACCACTGCTCTCAAAACGGTGATGGAGAACATCGTGAGGAAACCGGCATGTCCTAGAACGAAAAATTCGAAGACATGTGACATCTACCAACCCGCACTTTCGGTGGTAGATTTCGGCCCAGTCCCTCTCACAGAGAAGAGGCCTGTTTCCCAGCTGTAGGTACAGAATGCTAAGATGCTACACGCAATAATGATTAAATCTAAGATTTATCTAGCACGACCATTATAGATAAGTTTCCCTTTTAGCTTTGTACGTCATTTCATTGTTTCATTCTCATAATTTATTACAAAGAACCGTAACGAATTTATATATTTGCATTCAAATGTGGATTTGATTAAAATGGTGTACGTAATTATGTCATCATCTGCCCAGCCTTTTCCAACTATGTTGGGGTCAGCTTCCAGTCTAACCGGATGCAGCTGAATACCAGTATTTTACATGGAGCGACTGCCTATCTGACATCCACAACCCAGTGACTGGGTAATACTATACCCCTTGGTAAGACTGGTTGGCAGACTTTCGAGCTTCTGACGACCCGTAACAATTACTGTCAAAGATTTACTAAAAACGGGTCCGCGCCCACTCGACCCACTTAGACTGAACCCGAAGAATAATACCAGATGTTTTACTACCAATTCAGTGCTATTTTGAGTAAGACCCAAAATGATTGTCAAATTCTAAATTAACCCGAGCGAAGCCGCGACCAAAAGCTAGTCTGTATATATGCTGTAGGTAGTTGCTGCCCGGAACTACGCCCTTGTGACTTTTGTAAAATAAATGCCCAAGTTACTCTTTATAACATCAGCTATCTGCCAGTGAATGTTCCGTCAAAATCGGTCCAGCCGTTTTGGAGATTAGTCGGAACAAACAGACAGACAAACAGACAAAATTTTTAACAGTTATTGTTTTGTTATAAGTACCGTATAAATATACTTCCTAACATACACTTTAATTTTATTTATGTGCAATAGATTGTGCTATGTAGTACCTACCTAATCTACCTATACATGTTGTTGTATTTTTGACTACTTTGTATTAGAGTTTATTTGGTCAATTTTTGTAAAGTGTGTCTTGTTTGCTCCTTGTAGAACAGGCTAGGGTCAGGGACCATGCTGCCTAGTCATTAGTTAGTTCGTTTTTTTTTAATTAATTAAATTCATCAGTTTATTTTTTAATGACATATACAATGCATGATAGATGATATATATCCGATGATATTGAGTTTCAGTAAAGATTTTACTGAGACCTCACGCGGACTTCTTGAAAGAACTTGAAGTGATGTTGCACTGTTTTGTTTATTACGCACTATTGCATGTTCATAAACAATTAATGGTTAATAATTCACCATTATTACACATTAATATTCTGCTAAACACATTTTTTTTGAAAATAAAACAAAACTGCTAAACATGACGCTTCACTTTCCCGCCAAGAAGCTCCGCAGAATAATTTTTTTTTCTTTGCGAACTCTAGGCGAGTTAATCAAGCATGTCTATTCATAAACACATCGTAAGTACTTGTTTTTTTTTTGTTACAATCCGTACGGAAATACCATGACCAATAAAGGAAGTTGGTCACTATGTCAGAGTGTTGATACTCGACAAATATGTAAAAACAACTTATTTGCACTACTTGCAATGCAGGCATTTGTCGGGCTAGACTGCGTTGGTTGACTTGTGATTGACATTAATTATTATTTAGATCCTAGCTAATACTTTTCCCACCTATGTTGGTGTCGGCTTCCAGTCTCACCGAATGCAGCTGAATACCAGTATTTTACATGGAGCGACTGCCTAACTGACCTCCACAACTCACTATACCCCTTGGTATGACTGATTGTCAGACATTTGGGCTCTGTGTTCGGGTTTTCGACTACCCGTAACGACTGTCAAAGATCTACGAATGACAGCCGGGACCGAGAGTAGGGTTGCAAATGCCAACCATACTGTTTT
Source organism: Tiliacea citrago (assembly GCA_963921375.1). Classification (NCBI taxonomy): domain Eukaryota; kingdom Metazoa; phylum Arthropoda; class Insecta; order Lepidoptera; family Noctuidae; genus Tiliacea; species Tiliacea citrago. Next base: position 4,086,341 of record OY992802.1, read on the forward strand.
TCACTCTAAAATACTGTCTACTGTTCAACAAAATGTAGGATATGAATATAAACTGTTATAACTGATATCCAGAGCTATACGTAAATAAATAGTTACATCTACTACGTAGAACATCTTGAATGCAGATGGGTCTACAACTTTTTAATAAAAAAAGTGATAGACATAATTTTAATACTAGAAATAAAGAAAAAATAGATCAACCATTTTTCAGATTATCTAAAGTAGGTACCTACATACATTTTTTATGGGGTAACAATAAAATACCTTGTGATAAATTGCAATTAAATTAAAGAAAATTGCCCCACACTAGGAATTTCTCCTGTATCGTGCGTGTGTTTACAAACTCACAAACACAAACAGCCAAACCCGGAACAACTAGTAGGTCATACAAATATTTGTTCCGTGCGGGAATCGAACCCGCGACACAGCAGTCAATCGCTTAACCACTGCGCCAACCGTGCCGTCCAAAGTACACTTTGTAATCAAGCATAAATTACAAATTAGAGGATTTAAATACCCAAGATAAGAATGCTTGGAAACATGCTGGTCCAGCTCCATAGGACAATCTAGAGTCTAGAGCTAGACAAAATCAAACTAGTTGCTCGTTTTAATTGTATAATTTATTATTTTTATGACATTTGTTTATATTTTGTGATTACCTTACACACTGACATTAATTTATTCAGGAAAACCTATATTTTTACAATGTTTGTAAATATGTGAGCACCATGTATCTATGTCATAATTAATTTATCTGTCCTTGCTTAATTTTTAATTATTTTTACCTATTGTAGTATAGTAATTTTGTTCTAGGTGCATCGTTTTCAAATTTAATTATAGAATAGAATAGAATACTCTTTATTATGTACACCATAAAAGTTACAGATATAAATGTTTAAATTAATAATTATATTATATAATTAATGTACCTATATCATCATTTCAGCCAAAAGACGTCCACTGCTGGACATAGGCCTCCCCGTATGGGGGGGTGTTTGCCATAATCGCCACGCTTGGCAGGCGGGTTGGCGATAGCAGTATGGTGTTAAAATGCATAGAGAACGCTACTGCCCATTCTCTAGTAAGTCTCTTAGACGCCTTTTGCGACACCCACGGGAAGAAATGGGGTGGTGCTATTCGCCGTTTAGCGTGATTAGGCGTAACAAACAAACAAATAAACTCACTTTCGGATTAATAATATTAGTTAGGATTAGGATTTGGATTAGAGCCAGTCAGCAAAATGGTAGCGGGAGTGACTACCCAAGATATTTTTTAAGTATCAGTACCTAGGCCTTTGGCTTACAATCAGGCACAAAAGGCAATTAAAATCGTACTAAAGGAGTAGTTATGTTAACTTTAAATATGCGTCGATAAAAATTACGTCACAAACGATAACACACTAACTACTAAGAGAAAATCACTAAACAATGAGTATAGGTAATCGATAACCACATCCATATCGATGAGCACTCGTCTCAGAAATCGATTCGAGTCGCATGCGCACTAAGTACGCGCCGGTTGAGAGCCAATCGATTGAGACTCTGTGATAGCAGGGTCAGGGTTCCTTTTAATAACTGCTGCTGGGACTACTTGGCGGGAAAGTGAAGCGTCATGTTAGCAGTTTTGTTTTATTTTCTAAAATTTGTGTTTAGCCGAATATTAATGTGTAATAGTGCTGGATTATTAACCATTAAGTGTTCGTGAACCTGCATTAGTGTAGGCAAATGAAACAAAACAGTGCAACATCACTTTAAGTTCTCTCAAGAAGTCCGCGCGTGGTTTCAGTAAAGTGCCACGTCTTTACTGAAACCCAGTAGGAGCGGGGCGGGATATCATCTATCATCTTTATCATGCATTGAATGGAGTTCATTTCATAATTATTTTAAACAACTTTGTACTTGTTACCTAATTTTACATGACACTGGCTAAATGCACAAACCGTGCAAAGCCAAAAAAAAAATTACTGCTGTTATTTTTTCCAATGTATGGAAAAATACTTAACGCCTGTTAAGTCAAGAGGGTCGCCGACGTATTTTTGCGCGTTTAGTGAAGGTGTAAAAAGTTTAGTACCTAACTCATTTCGGTCAAATCTGACTATAAAATCTGCTGTCAACTACCCTAGAAGTAAGTTAGGCAGAGTTGCTAGGCAGAGCTACGTCTTACTTAATAATAACTTTATTAAAAAACTAGCTTTTGGCCGCGTGGGTATCGGATTATAAATAACCTACAGGAACGTACTACCGGGATTAAAAGTACCCCTTATGGTAATCCAGGTTATAAACTATCTGTGTGCCAAATTTCATGCAAATCCCATGTTCCCTAAGGCGACTAACAAAAGTTATTTATATTTATAAAGCAGAGGTGAGTGGAAACGCCGGGAGGGGACGCCCTAGGAGGACATATAGTGACTCAAATTGGTGATGTTCTTCAGAAATGTCAGGTGCGTAGTAGGCGAAGCAAAAGTAGTATGTTAGGAACGTAGCAGGTGGCGTTCTATAGTTTCTGCCTACCCCTATGGGAAAAAGCACGTGAGGTATGTATGTGAATTTCCCTTATTTAACTTTTCCGCTACAAGAACAATGAAGATCGATTTAATTAAAAACCCTGTTGATTAAATATGGAACATTAAGTAAGAATTTAAATGAACGATGGTAATCAATAAGATTAGAATCTCGCGAGAAAAAGCCATTTAATTTTCAATGATGTACACTTTTGAAATAAAAAAATACACTACAAAGTGAAAAATAGCTTTAAGTTAAGTAATTTTTTTTTTCAGTTTGTAGTGTTGTTTTGGAAGTCGGTTGGTTTTTTTTTAAGTTTTTTATTTTGACGTTTTAGTTGTGTGGTACCTACCCCATGAATTCGTATTCCACTACTTGCTATGTAAACAACAGTGAAAGGAACTTATAATTAATAACATCATCAACATACACAAAGTGGATTGAATACGTATTATTGAAGCTAACTCAAAAACCACTAATCAGAACTTTACCAAACTTCTACGAGACTCAGGACTCAGTTCCGTTCAAAAACCTATAAAAAGGGGGATTTTCAAAATCGGTTCACGATTGACGAAAATATCGATGAACTTAGACTAAAAAAAACCCGGCCAAGTGCGAGTCGGACTCGCGCACGAAGGGTTTCGTACCATTATCTACAAAAACGGCAAAAAATCACGTTTGTTGTATGAGAGCCGCCCATAAATATTTGTTATATTTTAATTTAATTATTTATTTTTAAAGTGAATATATAACTAAATATTCTGTGAATATTTCAAGCGTCTACCTGTTGCCGTTACCAATATCGAGCAAAAACGAGCAAAAAACTCACGTTTGTTGTATGGGAGCCCCCTTAAATATTTATTATATTCTGTTTTTTTAGTATTTGTTCAAAGGCACACTATTCATTAATTTATTTTATTTTTTATTTTTGGTAAAAACACATGCACAACATTACAGACCCAGATCTAAGTTATTGCACAGTTAAATTGCAATAAAAACAGATATATTTACAATATGGAAGGAATAACAATATATAAGAAATAATACAAAAATAACTAACAAAACAGGTAAAACTAACAAATAACAATCAAATAATATTAATATTGGCACCTCATCTTTCGTCCATCATCTCACAGAATCTCGAACATGCATGACACACGTCTATCCATCTCGCGGCAAACAAATCACACTCCAGTGTCGATGCCAGTAGAGCATTCAGCATTGCGAGCGCGCGAACCAAGGGTGAGTTAGAATATGAAACTGTGCGTGCTGGCGGAACGGCCAACAATCCGTGTCGTCGTGGTCTAAGTTGGTATTTGAGTACAGGAGGAACAAAAAGTCTCACAAGCTGAGCTACTAGTTCCGGGCAATCAGACTCCCCACGAAGGACTCGACAAGCAAATAGAAGTAAAAAGTAATTACGCCTAACTTCAAGAGAGTTCAATTTCAGCATTCCAAGCAAAAATTTTGTAGGATAAAGCAATGGATAATACCCGAACAGTTTCTTAAATAGAAATCTAAGGAATATTTTTTGGACCTTCTCAAGAAGCAAGGCGTAAGTACTTTCCAAATAATTAAAGCTGACTCAAGTTTACACCTCACTAAAGCCATATAAACTAATTTAATGGCCACAGGGTTGTTAAATTCTCGCATATTCCGAATAGTGAAACCTAGTCTTCGGTATGAATCAGTAGCGAGAGAACGCATATGTTCGTGGAAGGTTAGTCGCGGGTCAAATAACACTCCTAGATCCTTTACCGAATTAACATGGGCAATCGGTTCTGTTCCAAGGAAGTATTGCACATGCCGAGGGTTTTGTGCACGACTAAAGGTCATAACACTGCATTTAGCAGTATTGAATAGTAGCTTGTTTTCTATGCTCCATTGGAACACTGAGTCAATGTCCTCCTGAAGGGTTAATGTATCGTCCATCTCTTCAACACCATATATCAACTTGAGATCATCAGCGTAGAGCAAGCACCACCAGGTGTGTTTTAGAACCTTCTCAAGATCATTTACCATAATTCCGAATGATAAATGTCCCACAATGGTCCCTTGACTAACGCCAGATCGAGTGTGATATGTGTCTGAAATGAAGCAACCATGTCTAACATATTGCTGACGGTCCCGCATATAACTTGCCAAAAATTTTAATAGTTTTGGTGAAAATCCGATGTTACTAAGTTTGGCCAGTAACACGTCATTATCTACGCGATCAAAAGCTTTTTTGAAGTCGAAATAGACAACATCAACCAAGTGCTGTGATATGAGATCCACAAGCGTCAAAAGGTTTGTACTAACAGAACGGTTCGATCGAAAGCCGTGCTGAGATTCACAAAGAAATGGTTGAATCTGGTAACTAATCAACTTATGTAATATGGATTCAAACAATTTAGGAAGTGATGACAGAATGGCTATAGGCCGATAGTTTTCTACATGAGAAGTATCCTTTGTTTTAGGTATAGGTTGAACTCGTGAAACCTTCCAACGATGTGGATACTGACCCGTGCAGAGCGCAAAATAAAAAATGTGAAGTACAGGTGTTTTAATGAATTCTTTACATCCCTTTAAGATGTATGCAGGAATGTTGTCTGGACCTACAGCAGAATTTGGTTTTAGTTTATTAATGGCTGATTCTACATCTGACAATTCTATTTTATCAATATGCACCAAGTTTGAATAGTTGTTCTGATAGCAATTGTTATGATTTTTGTAATCAAGAAGAGGAACGTCAGGCAAGAAAACGCGAAGAAGTCGTTAAGTTGAAGTCGTTTGTTGTTATAGCGGCAACAGAAATACATCATCTGTGAAAATTGCAACTGTCTAACTATCACGGTTCATGAGATACAGCCTGGTGACAGACGGACAGACAGACAGATAGACGGTGGAGCCTTAGTAATAGGGTTCCCGTTTTACCCTTTCGGTACGGAACCCTAAAAACGAGCGAGCCTTACAGTAGTCGCATATGATGTGTAACATCTGACATCTCACCTTGGTAATAAGCAACTGAGCAGCGACAGAAATGACCCCCTCTGCTTACAATCTATGTAGTACTCATTAATTCCATGAGAATAAGACCCACTTAGACTCGACCCGAAGAATAATACCTGGATATCCCAACTACGGAACCCTTCACTGGGCGTGGTATACGACTCACTTGGCCGGTTTTTTCCTTTAGCACTAAAGGCTCCTGCAGACAGGCGTGACGCGACAGTGCGGCGTGACAGCGTGACACTATGTACCTATAGCCCAATTTCTATGAAAACTTCATGGAAAGAGCCGCACTGCGCGTCACGCTGCCTGTCGCGCCCACGATTTCGCACCAGTCTGCACGAGCCTTAAAGGCTTATAGATTCCTTTTAAAATGCTTTATAACCCAAAGTGAAATGATTGCCAAGAACCGAGGTTAATACCAAGGCTGCATTGAATTTAAACAATCGGTAAGCAAAATAAAGTTATATATACCGCTGTTAAAATAATAAGAATATTATGTAGAGGTATGTACACACGTCTACACATCAAGCTATATATTTCCAATATAAGCTGACCTCTCATTGTACGTAAATCTTATGCAATGCGGGATCAGCCTAAGCTGGAATAGTATAGCTTGATAATATGTACCCGTGTACACCATCTTCCGCATTCGTGTGTTATTTTAATATTATCCTTTTTGTCTTATTGTGATAAGTAAAAAAAAACATCGAATACATAACTTCCTCCTTTTTTGAAGTCAGTCTGAATGTGGTCTGTTTATGATTATTTTTATTTTTTAGGGTTCCGTACCCATAGGGTAAAACGGGAACCCTATTACTAAAGCTCCATCGTCTGTCTGTCTGTCTGTCACCAGGCTGTATCTCATGAACCGTGATAGTTAGACAGTTTAAATTTTCACAGATGATGTATTTCTGTTGCCGCTATAACGATAAATACTAAAAAACAGGATAAAACAAATATTTAAGGGGGCTGCCATACAACAAACGTGATTGTTTTGCTCGTTTTTGCTCGATATTGATAACGGCAACAGGTAGACGCTTGAAATATTCACAGAATATTTAGTTATGTATTCACTTTGAAAATAAATAATTAAATTAAAATAAAGCAAATATTTAATTTTCCCATACAAAAAACGTGATTTTTTTGCCGTTTTTATAGATAATGGTACGGAACCCTTCGTGCGAGGGTCCGACTCGCACTTGACCGTTTTTTTATTGTATTAACATCGCACAGAGAACTTGTAAAGATTTCCTGTGACACAGGAATAACTTAATTGTAATATTACGTCAGAAAACCTTTGTACGAGTATATAGATAAACAAACGCCAAATATATGATGTAATTATATTTTCCTAAGTACATGAATTTGTATTTTTTTTGTTTTTTAATGGATTTCCATATATGGCAAAAAACAAATTGGGAACTATTATGGAATTAATGTTCTGATTTAAACTTATAAATAAAATAAATAAAAATTACATGCTGCCATGCCATGAATCCAGTCACCCAGAAATACGTAAGAATAAAGAGGTCGAAATTCAAATTTTCTTACGTTTTTTTTTGCAATTTGCAGGTTATCAGGTTGTATTTGCAGGTTATCAGGTTGTATTTCGACCAAAATATGTTTCGCGACTATATCAGATATTTTATGTATTTACAGAATTATAATCACCTAACATAACATCACGCCTGTAATCCCCGAAGGGTTAGGCAGAGGTTTACGTAATTACCGTTATCCTTAGGTAAAGATCTTCGTTTAAAAATTAACTAACTACCTAATTAAGTAACTATTCAAATATTTTCATCTGGGGGGACATTACAACATCACGTGTGTATTCCCCGAAAGGTTAGGCAGAGGTTCACCAAATCGTAACCCACATTTCACCAGTTATGTTCAAGTCCTATGTAATAGGGGGCGAGCCTATTGCCATCAATCGGGCATAAATCCAGACTCCGGGCTGCTACTGAGAAATTCCTAATGGAAAATCCCAATAAATTAAGGAAATTATAATCATTAGGATCATAAATTATAATAATCATAAAAATACATCTCTCTAAGTTAGATATGTTCCCCAATGTCATGATCATGAAAAGTCATTCTTTCGTTGTTGTTTGTTTAGGTCGAATCTTGCAAGCTGAATTAAAACCACTTCCTCTTATCCTAAGGAGTTGATATTTTACATGTTGGTTCAGTTTCAAAGACAATGCATTTTTATGATAAGTATGACCTGATTCTACAACCAGGATCGGTTCCAGACGAGGGAACTCCACAACGGTCAATAGTACAGGCACGAACTATCATTGAAATTTATGTCACATTGTCAGCCAAAATAGGACCCAGATTTACTTACGACAAAACCCAGATTTCATTCAGAACAAGTATAACGATCAATAATGACCTTATCACTTGCCGGACTTTCACGCCTTCGATAAAGATTGTTTTTTTAATGTCTATTCAATTTTATAGTAGGTTTATGTATTTTAATGATATAATTAATTTTAATGTATTAATTTAATTTAATGTATTGTATTTTAATGGTGTAATGATTATGTTCAGATATCGGATATTCGGATGCATATTTACCTAAAGGTTGAGAGTCGACTAGTATGGAGTGTGCTTCGGTATGGGTACAGTGTCGGTTTCCAGGACCGACTAAAGTTTAATAACTACTCTTTTGTACTGTGTATGCGGACGAATAAACACATTTTAGATTAAAAAGCTTTAAAGAAAGAATAGTATTTTTTTTAGTGTTATATTCGCTACTGCCGAGCATGAGGTCCTGGGTTCGATTCCCAGGTCGGGCAAAGTGTTATTGGGCTTTTCCTCCAGGAATTTCTCAGTAGCAGGCCGGAGTCTGGATTTGTGCCCGGTTGATGGCAATAGGCTCGCCCCCTATTACATGGGACTTAAACATAACTGGCGAAACGTGGGTGTACTATAGGTACACCTCTGCCTAACCCTTCGGGGATTACAGGCGTGATGTTATGTATGTGTATATTTTCAACTATTCTTGCCTAGCTCTAAATAGATAAGAAATATTTGTTATGCTTATGTATACAAAAATTTATACACACTGTTATTAATAAAACCGTGATTCCGGAAAAAAAGTATATTTTAAGAAGCCGTTTCCATACTTACATTACTAAAAAATAACTTTAGGTAAATATGCATCCGAATATCCGATCGCTAAATTTATGTTTTAATTTTATGTATTGTGATTTGTATATTGGGGACTTGTTGCCTTAATAAATAATTAAAAAAGTACAATACGTTGGTCTAGTGGTCAGAAGAGCTACTGCTGAACATGAGGTCCTAGATTCGATTCCCAGGTCGGGCATAGTGTTATTGGGTTTTTCCTACTGGAATTTCGCAGTAGCAGCCTGTAGTCTGGATTTGTGCCCGGTTGATGGCAATAGGCTCGCCCCCTATTACATGGGACTTAAACATAACTGCCTAAATGTGGGTGTACTACAGGTACACCTCTACCTAACCCTTCAAGGATTGCTGGCGTAACGTTCGGTTATGTAAAAAAAAATTGAGCAAATGATCAGATGGATTTTTGCCGTCCAGTCGTTCACACACAGTGCCCTTGTCAGCTTGCGTCAATAGACCCTTATTTCGTAACAAACTTTGAATCACAATCCAAGAGTTTTGAAAGATATTGCTAATCCATTGCTTTATAGGTTTGATAAATTCTTCAGCTCAACAACGTAAATAACGCAATGGACGTTGGGAACTGTCAAAATGAAACAACAATCATTTTATATGTGTTACGGAATTACCTTGCAAGACTGATAGTTTTACTAATAAGATTGTTGTTATTCTATTCAAGTAGTATTACACAAAGAAGTGACATAATATTTAACGGACAATGTACACCTCTACCTAACCCTTCAAGGATTGCTGGCGTAACGTTCGGTTATGTAAAAAAAAATTGAGCAAATGATCAGATGGATTTTTGCCGTCCAGTCGTTCACACACAGTGCCCTTGTCAGCTTGCGTCAATAGACCCTTATTTCGTAACAAACTTTGAATCACAATCCAAGAGTTTTGAAACATATTGCTAATCCATTGCTTTATAGGTTTGATAAATTCTTCAGCTCAACAACGTAAATAACGCAATGGACGTTGGGAACTGTCAAAATGAAACAACAATCATTTTATATGTGTTACGGAATTACCTTGCAAGACTGATAGTTTTACTAATAAGATTGTTGTTATTCTATTCAAGTAGTATTACACAAAGAATTGACATAATATTTAACGGACAATGTACTGACGGGCAGCTGTTTGTTATCTGTTTATTTATTTCTTCTTTGTTGTGTACCAAAAATACATACATAATCGCTTAAAGATCAAGAATAAAAACGTGATGCCACTCTTTAAAACGTTTACGCGATTTTAAAGTGTCCTCGAAAATACAATATTAGATAACAAAAGCATAAAATCAATTAGGAATTATCGTAATGAGACAGAATGACAAAAATAACATTCCTTAATTAAAACCAGGCAAAACTGTGGCATACTATCTAAACATTATGATTTGAACTTCGGCAATGCCGTGCCGTGCACGTATAAAGGCTCGTACAGACTCGCGCGATATCACGGGCGCGACAAAGAAATTGTGCTACTAGTGAAGCGTCGCGCCCGCGATATCGCACTAGTCTGTACGAGCCATATGGGTCTAGTGCAGGTACTTCGTCCATTTTGGTTTGTTTTGATTGTACAGCGGAAGTGTGACTATAATTTACGTATTACATAGTTTTAATTGTTTTTGGAATAAAAATTACTTATTAAAAATGACAGAAATCGATTCAGTAAAATTCTAAATAAAATATTTTCATAATGTGCATGCATTAATACAGTTACTGCCTGTACCTAAATATCTACACGGAACCGTCCTTTTTGTCTACTTTTCCGTCGACAAAACGCTTCTCTACGGTTGTCGTGCTAAGCCTCTAACTTAGCTTCACATGCTGTCGAGAAATATCTCTCAGCCTATGTCTTATTCCAGGGTGTCATCTACCTCCATACAAAATTTTATCAAAACTGGTATAGCCGTTTGAGCGTGAAGAAGTAACAAACACACACACACACACACACTCACAAACTTTCGCCTATATGATATTAGTGTGATGTGATGGTACGGAACCCTTCGTGCGCGAGTCCGACTCGCACTTGGCCGGATTTTATAGAACGATCTCGCACCAAATAAATTATCGACGTCACATTTAATTTAGTTTGACGTCATTCAACGTCAACACTGATTTCACTTTATAACTGCTATTTACTGACGTCACGGCTGTGGACCGGTTAAATACCTATTTCCAAACATGGTCGATAGACCGATATTCTGGGTAATTGACTCAATATTCTTGGGTGACACCACAACTAGCGCTCCGGGTGTCACCCATGCTAGCTACGCCACTGTTACCTATGATACTGTCACGCAGGTTAGTCTCGGTGCATTACGGCAGTGGCACCGAACGCCATTGAATTCTCTACTTTAATTTTTACAACCTGTTATTAATTAGTTTTATAACTTATTAATAGGTTTCGTATTAAGAGATGGCCTTCTTACATCAGTTACATCACACAAAAAATATAATTAAAACAATCGAATTGTTTTCTTAAAAAATAAACAACAAAACAAAAAGAACCGTGATTAACAATCAATTATCTTATTAAATCTACACGATACAAAAAATATGATCATTTTTTACTTGGTACTGACCAATTTAAATTAGTATATCTTCATTAAATGTGTGTATGGAGGGAGAGGTCAAGTTAAAACGGTTAGTGCTGACCCAAATGAGTTAGTAATTGTCGAAAACCTTGCTTTACCACTCACTTCCGAGCTGTTTGTGTACGACCTTCAAGGCGATGCATTGTGAGAGTCGCCAGACAATGTTTCGGCAGACGGGTGTCACGATCTGTCCTCAGGGGATCGTATTTATTTTATCATTGATCGAACAATTTTGTAAGTAGCAACTTGAAACGTTAAAGAATATACTAAAGAAACAAAATCCTCCTTCACAATTGACAAAATGCCACGACCGTTTCTCTTAAAGCAGCTTACCACAGTTAATTTGATAGACATCCCTACTGAATTTCGTTTTTTAATCCCAGAGACTAATTTGACGTTTCAAATGATTCTTGGTTTTTTTTTTTTTTTTAAGTTATAATAATTATGAAATGAACTCCACTCAATGCATGATAAAGATGATTGATGATATCCCGCCCCACTCCCCTTGAGTTTAAGTAAAGACGCGGCACTTTACTGAAACCTCGCGCGGACTTCTTGAGAGAACTTAAAGTGATGTTGCACTGTTTTGTTTCATTTGCCTACATTAATGCAGGTTCACGAACACTTAATGGTTAATAATCCACCACTATTACACATTAATATTCGGCTAAACACAAATTTTAGAAAATAAAACAAAACTGCTAACATGACGCTTCACTTTCCCGCCAAGAAGTCATGATTCTTGGTTGTTTTTTCAATTTGGAGTTTGACATTTGCACCTGTCAAATTAGTATCAGGGATTAAAAAACAAACTTTAGGGCATCACACTTTGTATTATATACCGTCACCAGCCGGGGATCGAGGAAGTCGCACAAAAACCCATGATCCTCGGTGCAAGTGTGGGAAGGGAACACCGGGGTGGTTTTTGGTCAGTAAGAGACTGACATCCCCTCCGCCTGCCCCAGGGCGGAGGACATCCATGAGGATTTTCCACCCCGGCGAAATGGCGGTGTGGCTCTGCAGGATTCAGTTGATCGTTCTATTAATTAGCAAAACAACCATCGATGGTGTAATAATGCATTGTTTCTTTGCAGAATATGAGCCTTATCAACAACATTATCGAGCCTATTAATCCTTATCATTTTTTTTTTTTATTTAACCCATTTATGTACACACATTATAAACATACAAGAAGAAAGGAACAGAAAAATACGTACAAAGGTGATGCTTATTTCTAAAGAAATCTCTTCCAGCATACCTGCGATAGGAAAGTCGATAAAGAGATGTAGACACCGTGTGTAAGAGTAGAAGAGAAAATAGAATACATATAATCAAAAACAATTTACTTAATAAAACTAAACAAATAATATACTAATATACATACATACATACACACAAATACATACTTCTAAAATAAATATCACTAGAATATTAATTATAATTCTATTAAATTAATAAAAACATACGCAACTATGATGAAGTGGAAAGATAGTGTTCTTTCACTCTTCTTTTAAATACTGAAACAGTATGGCAGTCCCTTATATCAGGTGGCAGTGAATTCCACAACCGCACCGCGTGCACAGTGAAGGAGTAGGAGTAGAAGTCGGTGGTGTGGGGAGGGGACTTAAGAAGATTTCTAAGATGCGACCTGCAAGGCGCATCAGAAGGACGAGCGTAGGAAAAACGTTCCCGCAGATAGGATGGTGTTTTAGGATTGTGAAGGAGGTTAAATAGCAGACACAAAATCCGCGAGTTCCTGCGAAGTCGAATAGGGAGCCACTTGAGTATCTTGCGAAAGTTAGAAACGTGGTCATACTTTTTAAGGTTGAAAACAAAACGAATACAGATGTTTTGCAAACGCTCAAGTTTATTTAAAAGCTCCTCGGTGGCATCCAAGTAACAGGCATCAGCGTAATCAATAATGGGCTGAATGAGAGTTTGAGCAAGAGAGATTTTGGTGTTCAAGGGCAAGAATCTCTGGAGACATTTCAACGAATGGAACGTGTAGTGCACTTTGCGACTGACTTGAGCAACATGGGCAGTCCACGACAAGTAGCAATCCATGGTCACCCCCAGGTTTTTAACCGTATTTGCGTATTCAATCTGAACTCCATTCAAGCAGAGAGGAGACAGCGACGCAACATTGAGCCTATTCCGCATATACCTGCCGTCAATAATCATGGCCTGGGATTTCCTAGGGTTGATTAGCAGTCCAAAGGACAGCGACCACTCACTAATCAAGTCCAGGTCCCTGTTCATGGCAGCCACGGCAGCTGCCGCGTCTTCCCTTAAGAAGTTATTGTAAAGCTGCAGATCGTCGGCATAGAGATGGAAGTAGGAAGAGATGACTCTCGTGACAGAGTTAATGAAAATAGAAAAGAGAAGAGGAGAGAGAACGCCACCTTGAGGCACACCTGCGGTAAGAGAGCACCAATCAGAAGACGACTCATCGAGACGAACATGACTTATTGCACTGCCACTGATTGCTATTTCTAATATTTTACCTACCAAGTTTTTGCAGTATTAGCATGTAACGGAATATTATATTAATTTCTCGGCCAAAACTGTTTTTTTTCTAAAATAAAAACATACCACAGACCCAGGTTCATGAATTTATTGGTGAACGTACAGACGCCAGCACATCAAGCTACTACAATCTGTCAAATTTCTTTAATAGAGTTTCAACTTTTACTGCTACAGCTTAACGTTCAAGGTTGATTGGCAAAATTTTACAGTTTCGGGTAGCTTGACCTGCTGGCGCCTGTACAACACATAATAATGCAAAAAAAAAATCTATTATCTTCAAAAAAAAAAATGATTGCGGAGAAATTTATCAAAAAAAAAAAAACAATCTAGTCTGTGATTCTTGTAAAAAAATATGGCTTTCGTCTTCAATATTTTGAACTTACTAATGTTGTTCGTTTGAGCGACATGGCAGCTGTAAAATTAACAAATTTCTACAAAAAAAAAAAGATAGTTAAGAACTTAAACCAAACTGCGACAAAAACGTATAAACAAGACATCGATATCAGTCTTTCAGTTACAGGTCAACTCATGTAACTAAGGCATAATAAATCGTACAGATAACGTGTGACTAGCTTTATGAAAACCGAAAACAATCGATAGCGATGTCTTCCTTTTGATTTCGCCGTAGTCGGGTAAAAATATAAAGTCCATCCTACACTTATTCGCTTTTAAGCAGCAATGTAGCTAAGTGCTAAAATCCGCTTTATGTACAAGTACCAGCTTATCCGGGGACGCTCCCCTGTTATTTATCAATTGAGTGCGTCTCTATAAATTCATTTAGATGCACATTCGTTGTACAACGTCAGAATGCATTTTAGGACTACCTAACACAGTTCAACACTCGTGTACGTATAGCTGTTTTTTGGGCCTTATGTGATTTCGGGATATGACAAACGAGATCGAGGATCGACGCAAAAAATTGTTTTCAAATTACAGTGTTAAAAAAATACTCGATTTCCTCGTAGAGGTTTAATAATATTTTTGGTATTTCGGTATTCCAGTCGAAATTCTTGCATTTTATCGCCATTAAAATCTTTGAAGTTAGACGGTTATGATCATATTTGTACGCTTGCTGTCAAAATCAATGGCGATCCTCGCTTACCTATGATCATAGACAATTTGAACCTTATGTAGATATTATAGGTTCTTCATATAAAAATGACTCGTAGGTACATCTCTGGTCATAATATTTCTATGATAATCTAGTATGGTTCTAAGAAATAACGTCCGCCTTTGTACCTTTTATGTTACACTAGCTGCGCGGTTTCACCCGCTTAAGTCTCGATCCCGTGGGAATATCGAAATAAAAAGTAGCCTATGTGTGATAGATTTTAGATAAATAAATGCCGTATTCCTGATAGCCGATTTAATTTAATCAGCGGTCGTCATGAAACTGGTAGTTCTTATTTTGATCAATCCATCATTACAGCCAAGCGTCAGAACTGCATTCCACTTCTGTTACAATTATTATAAATTAATTAAAGTCGCTTGTCGTGTCTGCCTGTATGACCGCGTTTTTCTTCTAAACTACTCAACGGATTTTGATGCAGTTTTCACCATCATTTAAAGAATTTATTCCGAAAGGATACTGTATTTTTTTTTTTTGTGGGTTATTAGCAAATAACCCCGCTGTAGGTGGACCGGGACAAACTTTTACTGACTAAAACCCACCCGTGTTCCTTCAGTTACCTGTGTGCCAGGGCCACGATATCCCTTTTGGACAAACCAGCAACCCTGGCAGGAATGATGTGTATACATCGAATAATTTAAAGAGGAATTTACATGTACAAAATTGGCCTTAATTATGAAACTATTTAGTTGGATAATAATTAATACCATGATACGTATGTCATCAATTCATCATCTTTCGATTCTCTTTGATTGTGACTAATTTGAACAAAAAACGGTTATTGTGACTTTAATATAATAGTTAGAAATATAGTTTCGCGACCTTTTTTGTAGGTAATATAAGTACTATAAACATATAATACATTATTTTGAAATATGTCATCAATAGTTTTCGCTAGCTCTAAGAAAGTGGAACAGACTTGTGTAAAGTACAATCGACACTATTCTAAGTTTTAAAATAATTATCACGTAGCAAATTAAGTTAGATTCAAATTACTTATAAGTCGTATAGGCTAGTTTGTAATTAATTATTAAGAACCTGGTTCTTGTTAATAAAGGATAAAAAAAATAGTTTTCGCATCACACGCCAAATAATGAATTTTATAGGCAAATCTTTGATACCTTGGGTTACATTATTGTAATTTTCGTAGGGATTTTTGAAAATTAAATTCAGCTCCTGTTACTCACTAATAATGTAGCTTTCTATAACTGAAATATTTTTTTTTTACGGAGTATTTGAGTTTATCTATTACAAACAAAAAATCAAATCTTTTCTCTATATAATATTAGTACATTGAGGAAATCCGATGTTGACCTTGTTAAATCCCTGCGAAGCACGGACGGGTTGCTGCTTTTTTATAGAACGATCTCGCACCAAATAAATTATCGACGTCACGATTTAATTTAGTTTGACGTCATTCAACGTCAACACTGATTTCACTTTATAACTGCTATTTACTGACGTCACGGCTGTGGACCGGTTAAATACCTATTTCCAAACATGGTCCATAGACCGATATTCTTGGTAATTGACTCAACAGCCTCATTCAAGAAATACTTACTTCTTTTTTTTTTTGGATTCAATTCCAAGGTCGGGTAAAGTTTTATTGGGTTTTTCCGTCAGGGATTTCTCAGTAGCAGCCCGGAGTCTGGATTTAAACATAACTGGCGAAATGTGTGTACTATAGGTACACCTCTGCCTAACCCTTCGGGGATTACAGGCGTGATGTTATGTATGTTGCTTATGAGAACTGTGGACGGGTTAAATACCTATTTCCAAACATGGTCGATAGACCTATATTCTTGGTAATTGACTCATATATTACAGGTAATCACTAATCAATCAATGACTAGCCTGAAATGTTGGAAAAATCCAGTGCACTGAAAATTTTAGTTTATTTATAAAAAAAAATGCAAAGTAACTTGGTATTATAGTACAGTTCCGTGTTTTTTATGAGTTAGATTGCAATGAGGAAATAATTGCATAAAATAGTTGATAAATGGTTTAAACTGCATCCTTACTATAATTATATTATTAGGAGCTCGTAGCTTTGTAATAACAGCCGCAGGGGTCGATCCATCAGGTTAAGCTACGCATGCCGTGGATGGGTGACCGTCATTACATACCGAGACTCCTCCGTGCCTTGGAAAGCACGTTAAGCCGTTGGTCCCGGCTGTCATTCGTAGATCTTTGACAGTTGTTACGGGTCGTCAGAAGCTCGAAAGTCTTACAACCACTCTTACCAAGGGGTATCGTGTTACCAGGCAGTCGGTCTATGTAAAATGGTGTTGAGCTGCATCCGGTTAGACTGGAAGCCGACTCCAACATCGTTGGGAAAGGGGTTTAATTGATATATCCGAACTTAATCACACTACTATTATAAAGGCGAAAATTGGTGTGTGTGTGTATGTTTGTTACTTCTTCACGCTCAAACGGCTGGACCAATTTTGATAAAATTTTGTATGGAGGTAGCTGACACCCTGGATTAAGACATAAGCTACTTTATATTCCGATATTCCCACGGGATCGAGACTTACGCGGGTGAAACCGCGGAGCGCAGCTAGTAAATAAATAAACACGAAAGTGAGTTTGTTTGTTTGTTACGCTTTCACGCTAAATCGGCTGGACGGATTTAGATGAAATTTGGCGCATGAGTAGACCATGACCTGGACTAGGACATAAAATACTTTTTATCCCGATATTCCAACGGGATCGAGACTTATGCGGGTGAAACCGAGGGGCGTAGCTATTTTACAATAATGAACAGATTTTCTATTGCCTAAGCTTTACTTCACGAAACTATAGAAAAACTTTCATAAAATATTCACTGACCCTTCGATATCTTTTTTTTGGGTGGGAAATTATCAAATAACTTCTCCCGCTCCGCCCAGAGCGGGAGAAGTTATTAGTGTCTGACTTTTACTGACTAAAACCCACCCGTGTTTCTTCAGATGCGTGTGTGCCAGGGCCATGATATCCCTTTCGGACAAACTCGCAACCGCTGTCAATTGATTGTAATCCAATCAGTTTTTAAACAATCAGTAAAGTATTTACGATACGAGAGGAATAGATTATACATACTTACCGCTAGTTGCATAAGTTCATTACATTTAATTCCCCATTAAAAGTCATGCTGTCACTTTCTGATACGTTCCGTTAGATAGAGACAGCATTACTTTTAATCGCGAATTTTTAATGGACTGTCGTGTAACTAGCGGTTAGTGGGTCAACTCCTTTTTAACCGACTTAAAAGGAGGAAGTTATTCGGCATTCTTTTTTTTTTGGCTCCCGCTTTATTTGTGGTAAACGATGATGTGATTGATGATGGTCAACCGCGTGAGGTACAACGGCCTCGACTCCGAGTAGGTCGTGGGTTCGAACCCAGACAGGCGCTTTACTTTGTGTACATTATTTCATCACCACATAAAGAAAAGTGGAGGTCTTTTCAGAATTAAATTCTATCAAGGTTTAACCTAGTTTCATTTTCCTTCAGTCAGAGTATTAATCAAATAGTCAATAAAAATATAATTATCCAAAAATGGTATCCATACATGCTGTAATAGTGAAATAAATGGTTACGAAAAAGCCCCCAATTTATTTGGCTACTTCCCATTTGGTAAACTTCCCATTTCGTAAACCTCAAACTGTACCTACTAAAAAGTTGCGTTTGGTAAACATTATACATTTCATACATTTAGTCCCATTTCGAAAACATTTCAATATTTTTTTGTGTTATATCCCATTTGGTAAACTTTCAGATGAAATGGGTACAGTCAAGTAAAAAAAGAAAAACGAAACTAATGATAACATTGTCATTTATTTTGTTAAATATTTTTAATCACAGGTACAATAGTCGGATTATGTGTACGTATGCCATTTACACATATTGATATTTAAAAACAGAAATAAAAAGTGGGGTGTACAAATAACTTTCAAAAAATTTAAGAAAAATCACAGTTCGATTTGACTATTTCGATGACAAGTTTTATTTTTTTAATAACATAAGTCAATCTAGATGCGAAATCAACTTATATAAAAAAACAATAATCACAGATTTGGTACTATCTTTTTATGTTAATGTACATTAACATAAAAAAATACATACGAAATCAACTACTTATAAAATATAAAAATAAACAGTCACTGATTTGGTACGTTAACGTAAAAAAATACATACTAAATCAACTATAAAATATAAAAACAATAATAATCACAGATTTGGTACAATAACATAAAAAATACATGCAAAATCAACTTTTAAATATAAAAACAAATAATAATCACAGATTTGGTACATTAACATTAAAAAATTACACACAAAATCAACTATAAAATATAATCACAGATTTGGAATATTAACATAAAAAATTTACTACCTACACTACAAAGTTAAAAATCAATAAATAAATTATAAAGTGATACAAGCAATTCTTGATAATTCGTTCAAACAATTTTCCAATGATATTTTTCCACTTTTGTAATCGCCGAGAATATTGTTAATTCGTATATCATTTTGGATAGATTTTTTTCTTCGTTTTGATATACTTTCTCCATTATTATAAAAGCTGTAAAAAATTGTTATGATTAATTAAAGTAATAATGTATAATTTTTATCATATGTGTCGCCTAAAAATACAGGTCATTGAAACAAAAATATGTACCTTTTCAGAAGATTTTCATAATGTTTAATATTGCCTGATATCGTTTCGAAAAATAAAAGAATTGATGGCCTTTTTCCAATTTCACTATTGAAACTCCAATTCCAAGATTCCATGAGGTTTGTAGTGCGGTGTCTTTGTGCGTAGCAGCACCAAATATTCATCATATCTTCATTTTCCAACCACTGATCCACAAAGTAATCATTGAATTCAGTTATAGCTTTTTCTTCAAAACTGTAACAGAATTAATTCGTTGAAGATTATGATACGAAAAACCATATATTACCTAGTTTCTAACGCATAAAAATGGCTGTAGAAAATGGCGGTAGAAGAAATATCCAGAACTAAACGCGTTCATTTCAATACTGCAAAATTAATTTACCTTTGACTCATAACGTATAGCCATCCATCGTTTATGTCTTCTTTTGGTAAATGTGCCAGAGCCATACATAGTTTGACGTGATAGTGAGATTCTTCATGTTGTAATAAGCCAAGAGATTTTGCCTTTCTTAATAGCGCTCTGCCAAAGTGAACAAAACACCCCTTAACAATTATGTTTGGAAATGTCTTTTTAATTGCATTTATTGGAGCTTTTTCGAAATCCAAGGTAATAATATCGGCTGTCCACTCTGGTAAATGAAATTTTAGTTTGTAAAACAGTCTTTCATATGTAGTTTCTTCTTTGTTTGTCAACACTGCATAAAAAAATGGTACAATATTTGTCCCAGTTTCTGTACTTCCTATGTCTCCGTGTACAACGTATAGTTGAAGAAACGGCTTTGCACAACATTTGAACGTTCCGTCCGCAAAGTAGTGACGGACGTCATTTAAATGTGCAATTGCACTCTTTGAACCAAACACAATCATTCTATTTTCACCGTCAATCTCATCAAACAATAAATTGTCTTTAAAACGGTCAGGAATCACGATTTCTGTAGAGTTAGAGTGCTGAGATTTTGTGATTCCTAGTTGTCTATTTCTGTGTCTATACAAACTGCTTTTAACTTTGTCAAAATTTGGTAATTCTTTAATAATTTCATAACCATTATCTTTCAGCTTTTTAGTACATTTCCTGTATGTAGCTGGAATCGGCTTCAGATCTTCACATATAGTTTGTTTACATTTTTCGATGGCTACTTTCACTTCATTTTTTTCAAAATTCGGAATACAAGAACTGCAGTGAGCATTTTCTCTTAATACATGGCTTCGATTTGAATTCAAAGTTACACTTGCTGAACATCCATCTTTTCTATTAACACAGCGCCACCAACTTGAGTCCTTATTATTTTTCTGTTTATAATATTGATGCCCAGCGCGTAATAAAATTTCACCGCCTCGTGTACTATTAATAATTTTTAAATTCACTGCACCACTAGAAGATCCCTCACCCGACATTGCAACGACCTTGCACTATGCATAAAACGAGTGAACTGATAAGTTAAACCCGGTAATAGATATAATTTACGTATACTTACTTATGTCTATCTCATTCACACCTTTTGTTTAAAACGATGGTAAGGACAATAAATCCCTACCTGAGAACCCGCTCGGTGCTTCTTTTGCGGGAAAAGCACGTGGTATTTTTAGTAGCATCGTGGTATTTTTACAGACTTTAATACGTTTTTTTTACTTCTTCTTGATCAGCCATTCTTTTTGATGGTCGAGATACTATCTCAAGACTGAAGCATTTAAAAATATATACATCTCTAATTTAATACTAATTTGACACTGACTGTACCGTACAAAAATAACAATACTAACAAAGTTTACCAAATGGGATTAAATGTATGAAGTAACGAAATGTTTACCAAACGCAACTTTTTAGTAGGTACAGTTTGAGGTTTACGAAATGGGAAGTTTACCAAATGGGAAGTAGCCATTTATTTTGGTATCGCCTTAATATTAGTATGGATGGCAAAATGATTTAAGTACAGCTATTTCCATTTCTTTTAATCAATATTTGATTTTGATAACGTAACAAAATACACACATCAACACGGTCTAGGGATATTTTTAAAAAAGCGAATTACTATCAATGTGTTAATTATTTATATGACATGTATATATTTAAAAGATACGTTATTTAATATTCTACCATTTTTTAATAGTGGTTAAGGTACTTCGATTAAAATTTCAGGATTTTATGGAAAAAAAATGAAGCATAGACGGAAACCGTATATGAATTAACTTTTAATTTATGAGTAAAAACTGAAAAAAATAGAAAAATCATTTAATTTGTGTTTATAAACTTGAAGTTAGTAGTCTGAGAAAGCGCCCATGATGTTCATAACACATCGGCAACGATTCGGCATGCTCAGAACAAGGTTGTCAATGTCTTGCTGCGGAATATTGTCCCATGTCCTTCTGAGGTGCGCAAAAAGTTGATCTTCTGTAGCCAGATTTTCAAGAACTTCCTTCAGAGCTCTTCTTTGCAGCATATCCCACGCATGCTCAATGGGATTTAGATCTGGCGATTGAGCAGGCCAGTCTAAGGCCCTAACATTGTGTGTATGTAACCAAGCTGCTACCGGTCTCGCCGTGTGTGCCCGGGCATTGTCGTGCATGAGCAGGAAATCTTGCCCCATTTGTGTCCTGTGGGGCAAGATTACGGGCCCCAGCACCTGTTGGACGTATCGTTCTGCCGTCATATTGCCCCGCACCCAAACGAGATCCGTCCTTCCTCCAAGACGAATTCCTGCCCAAACCATAATTGTTCCTCCTTGGTATGGGTGAACTTCCTGAGGGTTCTGAAGACGACTCCATCGTCCAGGAACTCGCCAAACACGCGTCCTTCGTGAATCTGGATGGAAGCCGAACCTGGATTCATCCGTGAACAGCATTGGACCATTGCTCACGGCCCCAGTCCACGTGGTTCCGAACCCATTTTAATCGTCGTCCACGATTGCCTCTCCGTAAAGGTGGGACCCGGAGTGGTCTACGAGAGCGTAGATTGCTTTCATGCAGTCGCCTTCTTACAGTTTGGTCACTCACAAGCACTTGGTGTTCCACTTGCAGCCTTTGGACCAATTGAGTCGCCGTTGCATTTGGTTGAGCTCGCGCAGTAATTTGCAAAAATTGGTCTTGTCTGGGGGTAGTGATGCGACTTGGCCCCCGGTGCCTCTCCGCTACTTCACCTGTGGCACGATAGCGTGTCCACAATCTTGAAATTACATTTTGGTGGGTCCCTATGGCCTCAGCAACATTACGCTGAACAGACCCAGCTTCCAGCATTCCCACAGCTCGTAACATCTCCGCCCTCGTCAAATGTTGGCATTGCATGGCTACAATACCTCAATTTTAACTTTATCTTTCGTTTAAAAATGAAAAAAAACTGTAACTAAACGTAATTCATATTGTTTTCTAAATTTCGCACAAATGAAAATTCCCTCTCCTACACATCAAGACATTTTTATGCCACCGAAACAAACGAATTTTCAAAAATTTGAATTTGGAATTAGTCTGAGATAAATTACAAACAAATCGGTGTATAAAAGATTCCAATGCGGCCAGTACTTTTCGAGTTATTTAATTGAGTATGAAATATCCCTAGACCGTGTTGATGTGTGTATAACACGTTTTGGCAACGCGCAATGGCGTGGTTTAAAAGCATATAGTTTGGTCATGTTGAGAGGATGAATGAAAGGCGACTAAGAAAGTATTTACAAGGCAGATGTGAGTGGAAACGCGGGAGGGGACGCCCTAGAAGGACATAAAATTATAGTGACCTAATTGGTGATGTTCTTCAGAAAGGTCAGGTGCGTAGTACTCGCAACCGGCGTGCGTGTATGACCAGATGTATGAACGTAGGCGATGCAAAAGGAGTTTGTAAGGAGCGTAGCAGGTAGCGTTCTATAGTTACTGCCTACCCCCAAGGGAAGAAGGCATGAGTTTATGTATGTACTTTGTCAATTAAGGGGCTGACAACAGGTAAAACGCAGTCACGGTCAGATTGCATACAAAAGAAAGAGATGCGCGATGTTACAATGTATGGCGTAAAAATGCAAATAAAATCGTATAAAATTAGATATTAACTAATTAATAAAAATTAATCCAATACCGGATGCAGTTTGGCATTTGCAATTGTATGGTATACTTTTAATTATAATAATTATAACTGTTAACGGAGATAAACTGCTTTTAAAAATAATTAAGAGTTGTCTTTGAAGATTTTTTTGATGTATTAAATTAGGTTTAATTGTGTTTTGAGTTCTATCACCGTATGCACAAAAGACTTGAAAATATACTGTTTTTGTTTTGGAAAAAATATTTACGGTATAAGAGTTACACTGCTTTAAAAACCCACCTTTTTGACCATTTTCAAGAAATCTCCGCCTTAATTGACATTGCATCAACGCAACGTCGGCTTCTGCTGATTTAAGTCATCGCGTGAGTTACGTCGATTGTCTGACATCTTCATTTAATGCTGTCATATCTGTCATCTCAATTTGATTTGTGTGGAAGATACAAAGACTGTGTTATGAATGTCGGGATCGTAATACGAGGTTATCTATGGCTATTGATTTCCGTATGTAAGGACCAAAAGCCCAAGATAAATTGTAAGTAAACAAAGAATTATCACATCAGGTTATACCAAACTGTCAAATTTCTCCAAATGATTTTACCTTATAAGACTTGACTTAATGATTTTCCTTGTTACTAAATATTAAATTATTTCCTATCTATCGGGTTTTTTACAATAGTATTAATCATTCTAAATATAGTATTATCAGGTTTTTTACAATAATGTTAATTATTATAATTTATATTATTATCACTCATTTATTTATCTAAATATAATATGTGTCGGTCAATCAATTTATTTATTAATGCATGACATTTTATATTGCTTATTTAATTATTCACTTAAATACTGAACTACTTAGTGTATTAGATAAATGTATATTAAGATGTTAATTATATTTTAGCTCATTTATTTTTATTGTTTTACTTATCTGGTAAACAATTAAATCTATTTATTATTGAATTTATCTGTTAGATATTTGTCTATTGTATAATAACTTTTATTAATTAAGATTTTTTTTAATTTATTTATAAATATATTGTTTTTGTTTTCTTGTTTTATGTTTTCTGGTAATTTATTATATATTTTTATTGACATAGCGTATGGACTAGAAGAGAGCAGTTTAAGGCGGGAGGGAGGCAAATTGAATTTGTTTTTATGATGCAACGAATATTTTGTTTGTATGTCGTCCCGTGTTTTGTATGATTCTGGGTATATGCGGACTAGCTTACATAATTCCAAAATATAAATACCAATTAAGGTGAGAATTTTATGTTTCTGGAAGTAAGGCTTGCAACTATCTGTTAGTTCAATACTAATTAAAGGTGAATCCCTAGCACTAGTGCGCAATTCAAATTTTCTCACTTACTTTTTAGGGTTCTGTACCCAAAGGGTAAAACGGGAACCCTATTACTAAGGCTCCGCCGTCTGTATGTCTGTCTGTCCGTCTGTCACCAGGCATTATCTCATAAACCGTGATAGTTAGCCAGTTGAAATTTTCACAGATGATGTATTTCTATTGCCGCTATAAGAACAAATACTAAAAACAGAATAAAATTTATAATTAAGGGGGCTCCCATACAACAAATGTGATTTTTTTGCTCGCTTTTGCTCGATATTGATAATGGCAACAGGTAGACGCTTGAAATATTCGCATAATATTTAGTTATATATTCACTTTAAAAATAAATAATCAAATTAAAATAAACATAAAATTGTCGGGTACTCCCATACAACAAACGAGATTTTTTTGCCATTTTTATAGATAATGGTACGGAACACTTCGTGCGCGAGTCCGACTCGCACTTGGCCGGTTTTTTGTAATTTGCAGGTCAGTGTCATGTTGTATCTTGATCAAAATATGATTCGCGACGACTTCAACTTAATGACGTGTAAATAAAATTAAAAAGTAGATTTTGCAGCATTTTAAGTAGAGAATCGTAACTCCTTATAGGATTAAAAACTCTTTTTACACACGGAAGAATAATTATGTATGATAAAGTATGGTTAAGACAATATACAAAAATTCACGGTTTTTTTTTAAAATCGATTTATCTATAATATCCAGTTCTAGCCTTAATAAATATTTTTTACAAAGCTTTACATTACTGATTCATCATTTAAATCAGTATAATATTATGCAGTTATTTCATACCTAACAACGCGAAGTAACAAGGAATCTTGTCGTAGTAGTAATATTTTTTTAAGTAATACCTACTTAGCAAAAGTGGTTGATACATAATTCAAAAGTTGTTTATTTACAATTCAAAATTCTTTGAATAATTCTGCTGATATAAATAGTAAATAGTCACTAAGTAGGAATTTCAGACTGGTTTTATTAAGTAAATCCTTTTCATTTTCTTAAATAATTGTTTTTAATGTAATCGTTCAATGCTTGTTAACAAATTAATTAGATCAACAACTAAAAAATTACATACCTATAATTATATATTAATTATTGTTTTGTTTTTATATTAATTAATCTAAAACAAATGCTCTAATCAGCCGTTTTCAAATTTTCCAATAAAACCTACTTAATTAAAAAAAAATATTACTTACAAATTATTCAAAATCACACCCACCGAATAAAAAAAACAATCACACAATCACAGTCTATTATTTTTAAATCTCGAACGTCACAACACGTCAATTTTCCCGCGCGAATTGTTGATCTGTCAACGTTATTTTTTAAATTGCAGGTCAATGCGCAATCATGGTACGGTTAGTGCGCGGACTGGCGGCGCACTCTGCCACTACCAATTTATATAGTCCTTGTGTTACCGCTTGAATGGCGGCTCGTCCTAGAATGGCACGTGCCTACGCCCCCTTAGGCAGAGATTTAAAACTGTACCTAGGCTGATTGGTATAAAAATAATAAATACTTTTGTAAGCTGTATTTTCAGGAAGTGAAAGCTTTAAATAGTTTTTTTTCTCTTAATGCAATTTTAACCGTGAACCGTTAAGCGTTTTTCTTTGAACCACGAATAATTTTAATTAACAGCCATTCTAGAAATTACAGCTAAAATGTTCATAAGTAAATTACAGGAGCAATTTGGTACCTAGTCTAATAATATTATAGAAGTATCGTTTGGGTAATTCTGGTAAAAAAACACTTCCTCTCTCCTTCAAAGATCATCATTACATAATACAGTTTCTTGCTCTTGTTTCATGTTTATATTTATATATATATATGTATATAGATAAGTGTATACCTATTTTATGGATGTATGTATTTATTGTAAAATGGTAGGTACACCACTCCTACCTGCAGTATTGTCTCTGCTTCTCCCTTTAATCCATCCTAAGGTTGTCTGTAAGAGATCGCTTTTAGGGATTAGACCGCCCATTTTGTCACCCTATGTAAAATTTCAACATATAGGTACATCTGTAATTTTTATGGTGTACATATTATAGAGTATTCTATTCTAGTCCTGGTAGGCTGGTGACTAAGTAACTATTAGAAAAATCATTTTTTTTAACCTGCAAACTTAATTTAACTCTTATTTATTTTAGGTACGTAGGTACTTTTTAGCTTTAATATCTGGTAGGTACTAAGCGAAACGGATCAATCTGAAGCTTACAAAAATAGTAATAGCCTAACCGTACATAACTTTGATCGATTTAATGGAATACAAAATCAACACTCCTAAAAAAACCTAACAATGCATTCGAATCTTGGTTGGTTGATTCGAGACATGAGCGCAATGAGTGAACGATCGATCTTAATCGGTTGGAAACCTTATTTATCTCTTGAGGGTACACTTTAGCGCAAAGGTAATGTCAGTGACCCTTCTGGAGGGTCCACTAGCTATATGTATGGCGGCATGGCATATGAGCTGTATAAAAACTAGGTGGACTCGAATGTGTTAATAATAATTGTTACAAAAATCTCTTAAAAAACCCCGTTCTAAATAAATTATAAATCTTTATTGTTACAAAAACCTTTGACATTGCATATGACTATATAGGTATACATAACGTGGTTAACTAAAAGTCATACGGATAAGGTAAACCCTGACTCCTAAACTAGGTGATCCTGTGACTTTTTTATATTGTGTTACATTACAAAAAATAGTCATTGACATTGCAGGTTACAAAATATGTGTATTATAATTAACAACTTACTAAGGGATACTGGAAACGACTTTTAATGTGTATATGTTTGTGTATGTTAGGGGGGGTGTGTGTATGTTAGAATGAGGGGTGTGTATGTGAGGGTGTGTATGTAGAAGTGTGTGTAGTAGTGCTAAGCGTTTGCGTGAGGGTGTGTTGAAGTGCTTGAGGTGTTGTATATGTGCTGCTGATATGTTCAAAATAAAGTGAAAAATTGCTAGACAGATTTATACAACATTATTTTTAGTATATGCGAAACCTGAACATAGTTTGTTCAGAATAAGGAACTGAATCGATTTCAATAATTTTTACACCATGTTATATTTTGTCCCAAAAATATTTAAGTGTGATGGAAAATGTTATCACCATTTAATTACTTACAATACAATCGCCGTACTGTTAGGTACCTACTGCCAAATTATTATCAATGAGCGCAAGACGACCCTGGAGGCGCGGGGGCGCCATTAGCTTGTTTTTGTATGGACAACCCGGAAACATAACAACCTTTTAAGTTTGTGATTTTTCATGTATCATGAAAAATCACAAACTTAAAAGGTTTTAAAGTTTTGAAATTTTGTACATAGATTCTTTACATAAAAGTACTAGACACGTGATCCGGGTTTTGCATATACTAAAACTAGTATTGTATATTTATACGCCTACTGCTGGTGGTGTAGTAGTTCTTCTGTTCGAGCGTAGTCTTGATCCTTTAGCCAACTTTGTAATTTAACCTTAAATTTATGGTGATTTAGGGCAGCTATCTGAATGGCTTTACATATATTTTTGGTGATTTACTTTTATCCTTTTATTATTTATATGTCTAGATAGAGTGTCGCGCTGCAAAAAATTTAAAACAAACAGGTCAACTTTGTTATGCTGGTGTGCGTAACAGCTACGTCTTACACTCGCGCCACGTCATTGTGTTATTCTAGTGTGCGTGCATTTTGCGGCCAACAGTTGGACGCAATTTTTTTCGACGAGTTCACAGCTTTGACTGTATATCTAGAGTCTTTTTGCTTTTAACCCTAACCAACGGTAAGGGTATAATAACTATGATGTACCATTTGAAAGACAATTTAACGTATTCAGAAAAAAGTCGAGGGATTTTGTTTTGGCATATATTTTTTTTTTTTAAACTTTATTTATTCTTCATTTACTTCAAATGAATAGGAAATTAAGTTTTTTTACAACAACGAAAATTACAATGGAGTTCTTAAATCCGAAACACTAACAAATCATGTCGCACACTTACTCGTACACCATTGCATTAAACATTATGACAATTCAACAATCAATAGGTATCCATTGCATGCAACGTATGTTTGATAAATCTGTATAAGGCTCGTGCAGATTGGAGCGATATCGCGGGCGCTACAGGCGGCGCGATATCGCGGGCGCTAAGGCAGCGCGACGCATGTCGCTCCCGCTTTATTGCGCCAGTCTGCACGAGCCTTTTCACGAACCATTCGATCCGCGCAACAGTTCAAATTGTCTAGTTACTTATTCAATTCAATTCCATGCAATTTATTTAATTCAGACAAATTACAATCACACTAATATTATAAAGGCGAAAGTTTGTGAGTGTGTGTGTATGTTTGTTACTTCTTCACGCTCAAATGGCTGGACCAATTTTGATAAAATTTTGTATGGATATAGCTGACAGCCTGGATTGAGACATCCTTTTTATCCCCATATTCCCACGGGATCGAGACTTACGCGGGTGAAACCGCGGGGCGCAGCTAGTCCTAACTAATATTAAAAATGCGAAAGTGAGTTTGTTTGTTTGTTACGCTTTCACGCTAAAACGGCTGAACGGTTTTAAATGAAATTTGGCACATGAGTAGTCCATGACCTGTATTATGACATAAAATACTTTTTATCCCGAAAATCCCTCAGGATCGAGACTTATGCGGGTGAAACAGCGGTGTTTAGCTAGTAAAGTTATAAATCATCCACAGAATAACGATCATACTATTAAAACATGGTAATTTATTCAAATTATATTTATTTTTATTAAGTAAGTTAGTAAGAACTAAAACTAATGAAAGAGAGAGTGTTATTTATGGAGCAATTCAGCAAGAAGTTGTTTTTGGACTTTAGTGACGCGTTTGTATGTAAGGACCATTTCCTAAGTAATTTCACTCGAGTCTAGTGATAATATTTTTTTTTCTATTTAACAAAAACAGTTGTATGTTGTAACCAGCACCCTTACTAAGTTATGAAATAACTTGTATTAAGGGCAGTGGTACAAGCCCTTACATACTTTATTTTCACAGAAATTGCAGGCAGAACAAGTGTTACAAAGAAAAAAAAAACAAATCAAAGTTATGATAAGACCATAATTGCAGAAATCAGAAATTTCAATTTAATTTATTTATTTAACATTTGGATTATTGGTGTTTGTGGGTGTGTGCGTGTGTGAGGGTGTGTGTGTGTGTATCCTGTGTGCGAAGGTGTATATGTGTATAATGGTGATGGTGTGTATTGTGTCGATTCAGAATCTGTTTTAAGTTCTCGGTGGTGTTATATTATACTTAATTTAGGTCATACATATGCCCGGTGCATCCTGGGTCCTCCACCTCGCTATCCTTACTGCATTTGGCTAATTAACCGCTTTCCACGTCTTAGAATTAAGCTACAGAATATAACTAGGTAGCTTGTGCCAACACGAGGTCGGTCCAGTCGACCTATTCAAATTGTGATTGGGTTGAGTGATCCTGCGGGTCCATTTCGAGCGGGTCCAGTTGACCAAAGACTCAGAAGATCAAAGCCGTGTAGAAACAACCATTATCAAAAAAAAATAACGAGCGAGCCTTACAGTAGTCGCTTATTATTATGATGTGTAACATCTAACATCTACAACACATCATTAAAAGAAAGAAATAATGAACTTACTTATTCCATGCTCAAGCTGTCACTTCCTGTTACACACTTCCGTCCCTTTTCACGAAATCACTACCGCAGAAAGCGAGACGAAAGCTGTTACACATAAAAAAACAAGCTTTTAATTAACTAAAAAGTAAAAACTTACGTAAACAACTAAACTTACGTAACTATTTTCTTAAAAGCAAAGTCAAAGTCAAATTATTTATTTCAAATAGGCACATAACGTCAAAATTTACAAAGAAATAGAATTGATTCTAGTTTCCCTTTCCAAAAGGTAGTTTCGTATGGAGAAGAATGGGCAAGAAACTCCACCGTTACTCTTTTAAAAATGTTTTACAATATTTTGTTTGGGTACATTAATTATATGATTATATGTGAAGACGATGCACCTAGAATAAAATTACTATACCATAATAGGTAAAAAGAATTAAAAACTAAGCATAAAAATAACCTAATTAAGAGATAGATATCATGGTGTTCACATACAAACATCGTAAAAGTATATGTTTTCCTAAAAATTTAAAATAATAAGTTGGTGTGTGAGTTTAGGTAATCACAGGAAGTAAAAAATCAATGTCACAAAAATAACAAATTATACAATTATAATAGCAACCAATTTTATTTTGTCTAGCTTGAAGCTTTATCTATAAGTGTACGAAACGCCTCAAGCTTTTAAGAAAATATTAAAGTTCTTATTTACGTAAATTTTATTTCGTACTTTATAATTCATTAAAAGCTTGTTTTAAATAGTTTTCTTTCTTTTCTTTCTTAAAAAAAAAAAATAGCCATATTTTATTTTGTACGTTTTTGACGCTCCAGCAAAGTTGTATAGAATTTCATTGACGGTGAGTTTTAGCCACCAGCAATTTCCTTTGAATATCCATTACTGTCGAATTTTGTTTCATAAATAGTCAGGTGCAATAAGATTTTATTCAGAATTTCGCTGTATAATTAATTTAAGTAATTATTTAAAAACATGAATGTTTTTTGTTTTGTTTTTTTATTTTGTTAAATGTGTACTCATTGTTTGAGTAAAGCACCATACAAGCCTTGGTCCACAATGACTGCTTTGCTGGGCACGCTATGATGGCCTCGAGCTTAGTTTAGTTTCGCTCTCGGCCTTGAAGCTTGGTCATCATTGCAGCCTTTGCTGAGGCCTCGACCATCTGTGTCGGCCTTTATTCTAGCTTGTCCATCAAGGGCTGCAATGCTGACTGCACTGTGTTGGCCTGGAGCTGCCCTTTCCGTGGCAGTAATGTACTATTAAGTAAATATGTAGGTACTCATTACGTAGGTATTTACTATTAAGTAAATACTAGAGAATGGGCAGCAGCGTTCTCTATGCATTTTAACACCATACTGCGATCGCCAACCCGCCTGCCAAGCGTGGCGATTATGGCAAACCTGCCCTTTGGGGGAAGCCTATGTCCAGCAGTGGACGTCTTTCAGCTGAAATGATAATGATGAAGTACTCATTAGAAAACGCAATAAACTATGGAGTATTAGGTATTGCAGATGGCCGTCATCCGTCACCTCACACTCTCAGATCCAGTTGAAAATCAGTGCAGCGTCAGGCACTAGGTGTCTGGCATTTTTCCAGAACTGGGCCTTTTTGGCGCAGTCGTGAGGCACCCTTTCCTGCTAATTTCTTACATCGCAGTTTACACTTTTTACTTGTTTTTTTTTTATTTTTTTATCTGCTGTATATTAAAATGTGCCTTTTTATAGTCTGTGCTAAATCAATGTATAGAATAGAATAGTCTTTATATTTTTTTTGGTTTTGTTTTTAACTCCTTTTTTTCTCTTTGTATTTTCTTACTTCCTTCTTTCTTTAAAAGTCCACAAGGCGGCCCTGACCACTTGCCATCAGATAGACCGCCTGCTCGTTTGCCAATTAATCGCGTAGAAAAAAAACCGGCCAAGTGTGCGTTGGACCACGCACAATGAAGGGTTCCGTAGTTGGGATGAATTTATCCCAAAAACAAACTTAAAATTGTAGTTGAAAAGCATGTTCTCCCCTAAATCGATTCAATTTTCCAACTGCAAATGTAAGATTTAATCTAAAAAAAATGATGTCATAGAACTACAAATTAACGATTTTCGTACTTTTTCCTTTACTTGTGCTATTCTTGCCAAATTTCATGGTTCTAGGTCAACGGGAAGTACCCCCGGATTTTTATTTATTTCCGAGTATCAATTCATTTATCCCAAAAACAAACTTAAAATTGTAGTTGAAAAGCATGTTCTCCCCTAAATCGATTCAATTTTCCAACTGCAAATGTAAGATTTAATCTAAAAAAAATGATGTGATAGAACTACAAATTAACGATTTTCGTACTTTTTCCTTTACTTGTGCTATTCTTGCCAAATTTCATGGTTCTAGGTCAACGGGAAGTACCCCCGGATTTTTATTTATTTCCGAGTATCAAAATATGTCGCATAAATGGCCGTATTTTATTATTACGTTGACTTATTAGCTTGATTGTTAGAGCACCAAGGGACCGTAGAGTTGCGTATTTGATATAAATTTCAACTTGATGAACTTGACTTGACGCATTCCTGAGAAAAAGGGTCTTAACAGACTGACAGACAGACAGACGGACAAAGAAGTGATCCTATAAGGGTTCCGTTTTTTTCCTATTGAGGTACGGAACCCTAAAAATGACAGTTAGATATTCGGTAGTAACAAGTAGATAATGCAAGTTAGTTCCAATAAATATTTAAATATTAATGCGAAACATGTTTTAACAGGCCTGCGGGCATGACTAATTCTGCTTATTGCTATGAATAATAAAAAAAAATGCATAAAACATAACCTCTAAGACTTTACCCAAAGGGGTAGTGCACACACATCTCGCCAGATTAAGTCCCTTGTGCTTAATAGAGAAGGAATTGTCTAATGCCATTCAAAATCAGCCTATAATGTTCCCACAGCTGGGACACAGGCCTCCTCTCTGTGATAGGGAGTGGACCGTAATCTACCTCGCGGGC
Source organism: Tiliacea citrago (assembly GCA_963921375.1). NCBI lineage: Eukaryota > Metazoa > Arthropoda > Insecta > Lepidoptera > Noctuidae > Tiliacea > Tiliacea citrago. The sequence continues at coordinate 4,119,906 of OY992802.1, forward strand.
CCAGTACAGGTTGGTGGATGTCACATTTCTTCGAATTTTTGGTTCTGTAGGACATGCCGGTTTCCTCACGATGTTTTTCTTCACCGTTTTTAGCTAAGGTCTTCACGAGCCTCCTTGGTAGCTTCTCATCCAGCTAGTAACGTGGAAATAACGTTACTGATGACATCTCGTGTCCTGGAGAGATAATGCTTTAACAAATTTGCAGCAACTGGCAATATGCAGTGTTAATGTCCACCGTTGTGCTTGTTTATAGCACTGTCAGTATCACGTACAAGGTGGTCAGTTAAAGCCAGGCATTATTGGACATCCAATGTGGGTCAGGATTAGGAAGACCCCGTCTGACCCACATTAACCACGTCTTTTGAACGACATCAACAGAATGCAGATAAATACATCAGAAGCGTCTGCTTCATGAACGTCGTAGCCGTCTCAGGTTTCCACTAACGATGCACATAATAATCTTTCTATCGCTTGGCATAATTAACTTTTTGTCAAAGATCATCATTTCAATACTGTAAAATTATTAAAAATTAATAATTTGACGAGAGAGAATTTTGCAACATGTCATAAACGTGCGCGACAAGATAAGTGTAATTCCTGTGTTTCCAACGATGAGGTGAAATAATCCAATTAAAAAAAAAAATGCGATGTTTACACGTGTGTGTAAGAAATAATACTCTCTTTAAATAATTATATTTCAGATCGCCTTGAAGTAAAATTGTGAACATAATATATTGTCATATCAGACCAAATAAAAAAGGTAGACGGAGCGTACGCCAATATTAACGTTCAAATAAGTGAAGTCTCGTTTTCAAGGTTATGATGTCTAGTGCGTTCGGTGTCGCGCATCGCTCTGGAACACGGTCGGCGTCCTATTTCAAATTTGGCTTCCTTTACGAGTACCCTGCTTCACTCTGGGAGCGCCGCGCTCCGTCTATCTTTTTTATTTGGTCTGAGATTGTCATTGAATCCTTTTATCACAGACAAAAGGATGAAGGTAGAACGATACGAGTATCGCTGACTGATACAACCAAAGTGCGTCCGGAAAGAGAATATGAAAACACATTCGATTCTATAAGAGCCTCCTTCCAGAATTGATCGATCCAAGATCCAAAAGAAATATGGAACTACGGGAACATTCATCACATTGTATAATGAAAACTATAAGAATCGATAAATAGTTTTGTTGGTTTTTCGTTAGTTTTTTTCATGTAAATATCATTTACTACCTCCTACAGCCTCTTAATTGCGTAATACACTTGGAATGGCAATCCATCCAATATCCATTGCGTTGTTTTTGTTGCCGTGCAAACTAATTTTTTAAATATTTATGAAGCAATGAATATTGTTTAAGAATATTCATACTGTCTGCCTCAGGTGAAGTCAGGTGTGTGCACCAAATAAACACATTTTCTTTCTTGTTTTCGAGAACCCACTTGTTGATACCATAACAAAATTATTATATGAAATTGGTACTAAATAAAACGAATTTAATAGGCTTATATTTTTAATTATTTGTTTTCAAAGAGCTTGATTTAGTTTGGCAAGTACTTGCTTCCCAACCAATCAGTGTCCAATGAAATAATCGAATCTACTTTTATGAACATTTCACATTACAAACTTTTTGAAAACAAATCATCGTAAGCATTAAAAACAAAAATGACAAAAAATTGTAAAAAAGTATGCTCAAGTATCAAGCCGTGTCATTTTACTTATAATTTCGCCGATTCGCGCATGTTGCTGTGTGTGTGAGCCGTGCACGTAGTAGTAGTAAGACTAAATACCTAACATTGGAGTGAGTCAATTCGTAAATGCGTCCTTAATGCTGTCTACGTCTTAGGTTAGCCTTTTAACTTAAAAAAAGGGCATGCGCAGTCATATTCATCTCGATTGTCCTTTAAGGCTTTCATGCAGACTGGCGCGATATCGCGGGCGCGACGCGACTTTATTAGCACAATTTCTTTGTCGGTGCCTGTCGCGCCCGCGATATCTCACCAGTCTATACGAGCCTTTACTCTTTTATTTTTAATATCAATAACTTGCTAAATTATGTAAATACATTCATATCATACATTAATGATAAGGAATTAAATTATGTAAATATATTAATTTTGGAAATTAATAAATAATACAGCCCGTATTTTTTTCAACACAAGGGCACAAAATGCATCAAAAATATGTTGGGAAAGGTTGCACTTAAACCGCTGACAAGAGGCACATGATAAAAGTAGGCTTATCTTAAACAAAAAATTACCAAATCTATAAAGTTTGTGGTAGCGGAAAAAATATATGTTATTCTTGAACATATTTCTCAGAACTTGGTTGTTACCAAAACACGTTTAGAAAAAAAAATCTCGATACAAATTAACGGTAAACCTTTACTTTGAGTTTCAATCCAAAATATCCGTATTAAATATCAATGTACGGATGGTATTTAATTATTAACAAGAACGTCTTATTTGTATGCAGAACTTGGTTGTTTTTAAGGTTCCGTACCCAAAGGGTAAAACGGGAACCCTATTACTAAGGCTCCGCCGTCTGTCTGTCTGTCTGTCCGTCTGTCAACAGGCTGTATCTCATGAACCGTGATAGTTAGACAGTTGAAATTTTCACAGATGATTTATTTCTGTTGCCGCTATAACAACAAATACTAAAAAACAGGATAAAATAAATAATTAAAGGGGCTCCCATACAACAAACGTGAATTTTTTGGTAGTTTTTGCTCGATATTGATAACAGCAACAGGTAGACGCTTGAAATATTCACAGAATATTAAGTTATATATTGACTTTAAAAATAAATAATTAAATTAAAATAAAACAAACATTTAACCCGTACAACAACCGTGATTTTTTTGTCATTTTTATAGATAATGGTACGGAACCCTTCATGCGCGATTCCGACTCGCACTTGGCCGGTTTTTTATTTTCGATTACTCAAACAGTACGTTATGATTACAAGCAATGGCAACTTGTACTAAACCCTTGGGCTTATGGGCTATCATATGGGGTCAAAACAAAATTATGTATATAACACTAACCTAGGTTTTAATTATTAAAATTATCATTTTAGAATCAGGGGGGTAACTGCGTAACACATTATCAGTAATTATATTATAAGGATGAGTGACTATTAGGTTTAAGGGAGGGCAGTAATACCTGCTCATGAAAAGATTGCATGCAGCGGAGATGCATGGTGTTGAGAATGGATCTGTGGAGTGACAAGAATCCGAGTGCATAAAGTAAATGAGTATTTATGTAAGTAAACGACTAATTGTTATTGTTTTTTTTTTAATACTATTGATTTTTATGTCGTTTATAATATTAGTGTAACTGTCATGCATGAACAGTTCACCACCTAGTGATTTTAAGGTTTTATTTATTAATGGTAATTTGTGAACAGCGCTGTGGGTGTACATTATTACTTAAGTTATTTATGTTTTTCTGTTTGTAATATTGCATAATATAGCTGTTTGTTGTTCCTATTTTATAAAATAAATAAGTAAATATATAATTATACGAAATTTGAAAGTGGCGCCGGTGACAGAAAAGTTGAAAGGAAATCGTTTGGATTGGGCATGTGATGAGGAGGGAGGAAACGCATGTAACTAAAAGAGTCATGAATATAAATGTTGATGGATGGAGAGGCAGAGCAAGGCCAAAGAAAAGATGAATAGATAGTGTGGGGAATGATATGAAAGAAAAAAGAGTGACAGAAAAGTTGAGAGGAAATCATTTCGTTTAATATGGGCTTGTGATGAGGAGGGAGAAACCCATGTAACTAAAAGAGTCATGAATATATATGTTGAAGGGACAAGCGGAGGAAGATAATGAGTATCTACCTACTTATGAAAATGAAAGACTTTTATTATAGGACCAACCCTGACATCACGAAAAAAAATCAACTACTCCATGCATTTTCTACATCACTACTCCATGTTCGCATAACTCGAAAAAATCATGGAGGAGGTCGTGGCTAAGTAATAACAGCCGCACGTGTTGATACATCAGGTTAAGATATGCTTGCCGGGGTTGGTCCGTGGATGGGTGACCATCTTTAAATACCGAGACTCCTGTTGTCGGTCCCGGACATCATACGTGGATCTTTGACAGCCGTTACGGGTCGTCAGAAACCCGAAAGTCTGACAACCAGTCTTACCAAGGGGTATCGTATTACCCAGTTACTGGGTTGTGGAGGTCAGATAGGCAGTCACTCTATGTAAAATAGCTTACCTTTAGCTGCATTCCGTGCCGACCCCAACATAGTTGGGAAAACGCAAGTTGATTGAACTTCACGAAGTTATATCTGAAATCTGCCCGATTTAAATCCAAACCCACTTCTTAATAAAATAAATGACGAATTAAATAAAAAGAACACATGTGTTCAGTAAATACATATGTATTTATTTCATTAATCAGATATCTATAAAAGATTATATTATATAATCCATTCATCAGGAAGCTGATTTCTGTTTAAATTTACATAAATGTAAGTAAATTAGAATTTGTTGGCATTTTTATTTGTTTTAATTTTCGTCTTATTGATCTTTTGAATATGTAACATGAGTTCATCCTGCTTAGATTTCGTGATAACGATACTTATCAGTGTAGTATTTAAAAACTAATTACTTTGACGTGATTTATTGATTGAGGTGTTACTTACCTCAATCAATCTGTCTAGCCTTTTCTCAACAATTTGGGGTCGTCTTTCAGTCTAACCAGATGCAGCTGACTACCAGTATTTCACATAGAGCGACTGCCTATCTGACCTCCACAACCCAGTAACTGGGTAATACGATATCCCTTAGTAAGACTGGTTGTCAAACTTTCGGGCTTCTGACGACCCGTAACGACTGTCAAAGATCAACGAATGATATCCGGGACCACCAGCTTAACGTGCTTTCCAAGACACGGAGCAGTCTCGGTATGTAAAGATGGTCACCCATCCACGGACCAACCCCGGCAAGCTTAGCTTAACCTGATGAATCAACCCGTGCGGCTGTTATTACTTATAGCCACGAGCCGATGTATTTTAATGACATGTAGAACGTATTTACGTACGTATCACTTTGTTCGCATAAATAAGTCGAGAAGTCTTCTCGTAGTTGGACCCTCTCCGTAGAGATTTGTTTTAAAAATCCTCTTTGGATCATCCTGTTCCAAATAGAGTTTTAAAATACCCTGCAGTCCTGCGAAACTCCGAACAAATATTATTGTACTGGCTTTTGCCCGCGGCTTCGCCCGCGTGGATGTCGGAAAAAATGTCACGAGAACGTACTACTGGAATTAAAAGTACGCTGTGTTAATGCAGATCATAAATTATAAACTATGTCACCAAACTTCATCTAAATCCGTTCAGCCATTTTTGCGCCAAACCGAAACATAAAATCATCGCTTTTAAAATTGATTACACCTTCCACCCCGTTAGGGGAAGATTTTTTGACAACCCTGATACACCATTTCCTTTATTTCTGATCTTAAATATAAATACCGAGTTTCAAGTTAATCGAACCGCGCGATATATCTTTCCATACAATTATTTTCCCCCACAAAATTCAACACTTCTTTTAAAAGGTTGTTTTCTAAAATGTATGTTTATGGTCGTTTTATTTATTAAGAAAATATACGGGTCAATTTTCAAGTTTATTGATCAAAGGAAACATAATTTTAATATAAACTGTGTCCCTCTTTTCACCCCAAAAGGAGTTTATTTTGAAAAATATTCAATCATGTGTTATTCAATTACTTTGGAGTTTATCAAGACGCACAGTAAAGTCCTTCCCTAAAACTTAAAAACCCCCTTTTAAATAAGGGTTACATTTGATTAAACCCAAAAACATGTAAGGCTTTATATTCTGTGAGCATTTGAGCATTAGGTATACAGGGTGGAAACTTTCAGCGGGGCAGTAAGGGGAAGTACCTTATCCGTTGCAAAAAAAAAAAAGAAAGTCAAAACATTTATTTCAAATAGGCACATAAGAGGCACTTTTGAACGTCAAAATTTACAAAAAAAATAGAATTGATTCTAGTTGCCCCTTCCAAAAGGTAGTTTCGTATGGAGAAGAATGGGCAAGAAACTCCACCGGTACTCTTTTAAAAATGTTTTACAATATTTTGTTTGATTACATTAATTATATGATTATATGTGAAGACGATGCACCTAGAATAAAATTACTATACCATAATAGGTAAAACGACTTAAAAACTAAGCAATGAAAAATAACTTAATTATTAGATAGATACGTGGTGTTCACATATTTACCTAAAAAAATAAGTCAGTGTGTGAGTATAGGTTATCACAGAATGTAAAATCAATATCATAAAAATAACAGATTTTACCATAAAAATAGCAACCAGTTTGATTTTGTCTAGACTCTAGATTGTCCTATGGAGCTGGACCAGCATGTTTCCAAGCATTCCTGTCCTGGATATAATCCTCTAACTTGTAATATGCTTGTTTACAAAGTGTACTTTTAATATGTGTTTTTAATATGTGTTCATTTAATTTCAATATATCACAAGGTATTTTGTTGTAACATTTAACACAGTACCCCATAAAAGATGTATGTACGAGTACTTTAGATAATCTGAAAAATGGTTGATCTATTTTATCTTTATTTCTAGTATTAAAATTATGTCTATCGCTTATCTTGTTAAAAATATGTAGATTTTTCCTTACATACATAATATTTTCATAAATGAATTGGCAAGGTACCGTCATAATATTAATCCTTTTAAATAGTTCCCTAAGAGATTCGCGGCGACGGAGATTATAAATTGCTCTGACAGCTCTCTTTTGCAAAATAAAGATGGACTCAATGTCAGCAGCCCGACCCCACAGTAAAATGCCATACGACATAATGCTGTGGAAGTAACTAAAATAAACCACACGCGCGGTTTCTATATCTGTTAGCTGTCTTATCTTGTACCTGGGACTCGTCCTCGACAGCCGGTGGAACTTCGTGGAGCATTTTCGACGTTTGGCTCCCAGACTGGAGCGGGCCGGGGCTGCTTTGAAGCGGCTCCTGCCCAATCTAGAGGGTCCAAACGCCTCCTGCCGGAGGCTCTACGCGGGGATCGTGCGGTCCATGGCCCTTTACGGGGCACCGGTGTGGGCGCGTTCTCTGAGGCTGCGACCAGCGCAGCGGTTGAACGCGTCCCAAAGGGTCATGGCCATCAGGATGGTACGGGGATACCGCACGGTCTCCCGTGAGGCGGCGAGCCTCCTTGCCGGATTGCCGCCATGGGATCTGGAGGCGAAAGTCCTCGCGCACATTTGGGTGTGGCGCGAAGAGGCGAAACTCCGGGGCATAACTCCGCTGCCGAAAGAAATTGCGGCACAGCGGACGGAGCTCCGGAGGGATCTCATGGCGACATGGAGAGTGCGATTGTCGCAACCCAGCGCTGACACGCCACAATTGTGGCGATAAGTCCCCTCTTTGAGGAGTGGCTGGAGAGGCGCCACGGCGTCCTCACCTTCCGCCTGACGCAGGTCCTCACCGGACATGGATGTTTCGGGAGGTTCCTGTTTAGGATTAAGCGGGAGGAAACGCCCGGGTGTCACCACTGTGTGGATCGCCCGGAGGACACGGTGGAGCATACGGTGGAGGTCTGCCCAGCTTGGGCGGAGCACCGCCGTGTCCTCACGGAGGCGATCGGCGGCGGCGATCTCTCGCGTCCGGGCCTGGTTCAGGCCATGGTTCGGAGCGAGAGTGCATGGGAGGCCGTCACCTCCTTCTGCGAAGCAGTTATGCTAGCGAAGGAGGAGGCGGAACGCGTGAGGGTGAGACAAGGTTCGCGCCCTCATGCCCCTAGTCGCCGCAGGAGACGCCCCGGGCGTCGGGAGTCGCAAGCCGATTTCCAGCCACCGTAGGCGCGGGCCTGCGGACGGTGAGCGACGGGTAGCTCGCCGTCCGATAAGGACCAGGCCCGGGTCGACGGCGCGTTGTGTTCCACGCGCGCCTCAAAGAGATGTCAGCACAAACTGACGGGGTCCGTTAGGACCAATGCCTGCCGGGGTTGCGAGTTTGTCCGAAAGGGATATCGTGGCCCTGGCACACAGGCAACGGAAGGAACACGGGTGGGTTTTAGTCAGTAAAAGTCTGACACGCCCTCCCGCTCCGCCCAGAGCGGGAGAAGTTATTTGATGATTTCCCACCCAAAAAAAAAAAAAATGCTGTCTTATCTTTCTAACAGCATAAGCGGCCGAGCTTAGCCGCCCCGCCAGAGAGGTTATATGTGGTCCCCATTGCAGTTTCTCGTCTATAGTGATTCCTAGGAAAACCGTTTGATTAATAAATTCCAGTTTTTCTCCGTTCAATATGATATCACATTCGCTACTTCTAACATTAGGTAATTTAAATCTAATACATTTGGTTTTTTTTTCATTTAGTACCAAATTATTTACCGTAAACCAATCTTGGACCTGAAGAATAGAGTTATTCACTTCGTCAAGATTTTGTGATCGTTGATCTATTTTAAAGATCAATGATGTGTCATCAGCAAATAACACCATCTTCGGTTGATTTTGAAGTAATTGGGGTAAATCATTAATGTAAACTAAAAAGAGGAATGGACCCAATATCGAACCTTGAGGAACGCCCATTGCCATTTCAGACCCTAATGAGTTAACGCCGTTTATTTGAACTTTAACCTTTCTATCTTTTAGGTATGATCTTAGTAAATCAAGAGCTGCATTCCTAATCCCATAGTGCTCTAGTTTCAGCAAAAGTGTCTCATGGTTCACGCAATCGAACGCTTTAGAGAGGTCGCAAAAGATTCCAATGGCATCTTGTGCTTGCTCCCAGGCGTTAAAAATGTTCTTTATTAGGGTAACACCGGCGTCAGTGGTACAACACCCTTTAGTGAAACCGTACTGCCTTTCATGAAAGATGGAATTTTTATTAAAGTGACGTAACATTTGATTGAGCATCAACTTTTCAAACACCTTACTGAGAACTGGCAGAATTGACACAGGCCTATAATTATTGGGTTCTTTACTATCTCCGGATTTGAACAAAGGAACTACTTTACTGTGTTTCATGAGATCCGGAAAGACTCCTTGATCCACACTGGTGTTAAATATAAAAGCTAAATAGGGCGCAATGGTTTCGATTATAGATCTACAGACTTTTACAGACATGCCCCAGAGATCTTCTGTTAATTTAATTTTAAGATCTTTAAAAGTTTTTATAACAGCCTGGGGGTTTGTATGTTGGAACCTAAATTCCAAAGGGCATACTTTTACATTCTTTCTAAGTAAGGCAGCAGAGAGCGCGAGTGAGGAATTTAAAGTTTCAGTAGTTTTAAGGGAAATATTAGCAAAAAAGTTTTCAAATTCCTGAGCTATTTCTACCTCTGAAGTGATGGGCCCATGTGCAGTTTCTAAATTTAATTCAGTATTACGCTGTTTTTTCCTACCTGTTTCATTATTTATTATTTGCCAGGTAGTTTTTATTTTATCATCAGCTGATTTTATTTTATTGCTAATATAAAGAACTTTAGCTATTTTGCACACACTTTTAAAAGTTTTAGAATATTTTGCAACATATTGATGAAGGTTGTATTATTCATATGTTGCTTTAGGCCATAAAGTTCAAAAAGATTTTCTCTGCTTTTACGAATACCTGGAGTCGCCCAATCACTAAATACGAACTTTGTGTAAATACTTTTAGTCTTTAGTGGAAAAGTGTCATTAAATTGTGTGTTTAATAGTGAAAAGAACTCGGCGTAGAACTCATTTGGGTCACAAATATTATTAAATCTCTGAACACATAATGCACTGGCCAAAGAATTATTTAATTTCTCTAAATTTTTACTTGTAATTGGCCTAAACCTTATTTGAGTTTTTTGTACAGGCATATAGGAGCAAAATGTTATTGTTTGACCACTATGATCAGATGGCAACTTATTTACAATTTGTTTGTGTAAGTAATCACAATTACAAAAAATATTATCTATACAAGTGGCAGAACAAGCTGTCACTCGGATTGGTTCAATAAAAACATTTGACAAATCAAATGACCTAAAAAGACTTAATAATCTGACAGTGTTCGAGTTATTTTCTAATAAGTTAATATTAAAATCACCACATATGATTATTGACTTACTATTAGTACTAAGTTTTTTTAACACATCTTCCAGTACAGAATCAAACAAAGATAGATTCTGGTAACTTGGTTGCAGCTAGCTAAGTTAGTATTTTTTTGTTTTTTCAAAGGGGGATTCCCCTTTGAAAAAATTACTAACTTTATAATTTACTTAGGTTAGTATTGTGCCAAGTTTCAGATTTATTAACTCAAGGAATAAGATTTTTCATACAAACGAAATCCCCCCTTTTCAACCCTTTAAAGGTCAAATTCCCAAAAACCCCTTCTTAGCAGATGCCTACGTCATAATTTAGAGTTAATCAAGCCACGCAGTAAAATCCTCCCTCGTCAAATTGACTACCCCTTTTCACCCCGTTAGGGGTCAGTTTTTTAAAAACTCAAATACAAGTTAATCTTAATTTTTGTTGCTAAGTATTAATACCAATTTTCAAGTTAATCAAGCCACGCAGTAAAATCCGCTTTTCATCCCGTTATGGAAAGATTAAAAAAAAAACTGATACATATTATTCTTTATTTTTTGTTTTAAGTATAAATACTGAGTTTCGCGTTAATCGGACCGCGCGTTAAAATTCTTCCATACAAACTTTGACATCCCCCAATCCCCCTTTAGGGGGTAGTTAAAAAAAAACAAAAATGACAACTTTATAATTTACTTCGGTAAGTATTCGTGCCAAGTTTCAGGTTTATTAACTCAAAGAATAAGATTTTTCATTCAAACAAAATCCCCGTTTCACCCCCTCAAAGGTCGAATTTTCAAAAACCCCTTCTTAGCAGATGCCTACGACCAAATAAGTATATATGTGCCAAATTTCAACCCAATCCCTTCAGTGGTTTGAGCTGTGTGTTACCAGTCAGTCATGGTTTCCTTTTTGACTACCCCTTTTCACCCCGTTAAGGGCAGATATTTGAAAAACCCTGATATATGTTTTTCGATATTTTTGGTTTTAAGTATAAATACTGAGTTTCGAGTTAATCGGACTGTGCGTTACAATTCTTCTATACAAACTTTGACATCCCCCAATCCCCCTTCGGGGAGAACTTTGAAAAAACAAAAAATGGAAAACTTTATGATTTACTTAGGTAAGTATTTGTGCCAAGTTTCAAGTTTATTAACTTTATTATTTTTACTTGCACACAAAATTTTGCGAATGAACAACTTCAATACAAAACTTTATCCCCCTTTTTACCCCCTTGTGGGTTGAAATTTAAAAAAAAACGATACACGTTGTATAAGCCAACCATAAGCCAAACTATTAGTGATTTTAACTTAAAAAATAAAGAACTTTAATTAAAAAGAAAATTTCATCCCCCTTTTTTTCCTTAAGGGTTGAAATTCTAACAACACCGTTGTGTTAGCTTCTGACCATAAGCAAAATGAAGGACTTTCCATACACAATGTCATCCCTCTTTTTAACCCTTCGGGGGTGGAATTATCAAAAACACTGAAACACGTATAAATTCATTTTCAATCGCCTAAACACAAAATTTGAAGATCCTAACTTCAAAACTGACGGACTTTCATATAAACTTCCATCCCCTATTTTACCCCTTTAGGGGTGGATTTCCCAAAAATCCTTTCTTATTACTTGTCTACATTTTAAAGAGAACCTCTGTACAAAATTTCAGCATTCTAGGTCCAAGGGCTGGGCGTTGATGAGTCAGTCAATCAGTCAGGACTTGTCTTTTTATTTATACACAAGATGAAATTTGTAACCTTTAGCATCATTCAGAAACACACGCCCGAGTGACCAACATTACACAACGAAAATAATGATGCCACTTAACATCAATTTTATGTGTAGTACAAACTATTTCCAGTCTTTTGATGATGAGTTTTAAATCTATCTAGGATATTTCATTTTAATTGATCGACCTGTGGCACCTCATAAAATTATTGTATGTATTTAAATATCTTTACTTTGAAATTTGTGGCAAAAGATTTTCGATAACTGTTTTTGCCTCATCTTTAACCGAATCTAGGGTCAACATTTCAGAATCGCTTGAACTCATTTTTAATCAAATATTAAACTCAAACTCAAACTCAAAGCATTTATTTCAATTAAACCATTTACAGGCACTTTTGAATTGTCAACAAGTCGGTCAGTTACAAATATCAAGCTAGTTGCCCATTCCAAATAGTAGGTTCCTATGGAGAAGAACGGGCAAGAAACTCCTCAGACACTCTTTTAAAATAAAATATTTGATACAAAGTATTGGTTACATCATTCTTATTGAAAATATACATGTGAGAACGATGCAAAACGTCAGAAGCGTCCGTGATAAAAAAAAAACAATTCAAAACTAAAATAATTAAAAATAAGCCGTGGCAGCTAAGAGATGACCAGTCCCAACTGACAGCGCCCGTTCACGAACATGACGCATGGATCAGCACCATTCAGCTCAACCATTTTGAAGGGAGCTAAATGATCCAACACACACGCCACCATCAGCGAGACATCTGAGTGAGCATGACATACTCTCAGCTGCCAGGACATATTCAAGTCAATGAAAGACATATTACCCGGTAAATGGTAGCTCTATTGTACATAGTACTCACACCTGTGTTATGCAATTATATAATACAAAGGTGATTGAGTTTATACAATGAAAAGATAGTCTTACAATCTTCAGCAGCTCCAACAGTATTTTCAAATGTTAATCAATTAGTTGACGTTGTGGAGCAGGACCAGCATTGAGCCAAGCATTTCTATCAGCGATGTAATCCCCCAGCCTATAATATGCCTGCTTGCATAGTGTGCGTTTTATACAAGATTTGAATTTCGTCTCATTCAGTTGAAGTATGTGGGGAGGAATTTTATTATAACATTTTATTTATTTATTTATTTTAAACAATACCCCATGAAAGATGAGTCTACTTTAGCCAGTCTGAAACCTGGTTGAGCTAATAGATCCCTACTTCTAGTACTATAATTATGTCTTTCGCCTCTTTTACTAAAAAGATGTAATTTTTTTCTTACGTACATGATGTTTTCATAGATATATTGACAAGACACCGTCATGATGTTAATATTCTTAAACAGTTCCCTAAGAGAATCGCGCCTGCGGAGATTAAATATGGCTCTGATGGCTCTTTTCTGCAGAATAAAAATAGACTCGATGTCTGCAGCCCGTCCCCAAAGTAAAATACCGTAAGACATGATACTATGAAAGTAACTAAAATAGACTAGCCTCGCGGTATCTACATCAGTAAATTGACGGATTTTTCTGACAGCATATGCTGCTGAACTTAGCCGTCCTGCAAGAGATGTTAAATGAGGACCCCATTGAAGCCTAGAGTCGAGCGTGATCCCCAGGAAAACAGTTTTATCGACGAATTCTAGTTTCTCTTGATTCAATACTATCTCATAATCACTACTTTTTACATTTGGTAAAGAAAAGTTAGTTTTCTTTCCATTTAATACTAAATTATTGGCAGTGAACCAATTTTGGACCTGCAGTAGGGCGTTATTTACGTCGTCAAAATTTGTAGCACGTCTATCTACCTTAAAAATCAAGGAAGTATCGTCAGCAAATAACACCATTTGTGGTTGATTTTTTAATAAATGGAGAAGATCATTAATATACACTAAACAGAGGAAAGGACCCAATATCGAGCCTTGAGGAACACCCATTTTTACTTTTAAACCGAGTGAATTGATACCATTTATTTGAACTAGCTGTTGTCTATCGTTTAAATAAGATTTTACTAAACTAAGCGCAAGTTTTCCAAGTCCGTAATGCTCAAGCTTCAAGAGTAAGGTTTCGTGATCGACGCAATCAAATGCCTTGGAAAGGTCACAAAAGATTCCTATGGCGTCTTGGGCCTCTTCCCACGCGTTAAAAATGTGTCTTAATAAGGTTACACCGGCGTCGGTCGTACAACGTCCTTTGGTGAAACCATACTGTTGATCGTGAAGGATTTTATTCGCGTTGAAATGATTGAGCATTTGATTAAGCATTACCTTTTCAAACACCTTGCTGAAAACCGGCAAAACGGATACGGGTCTATAATTATTTGTGTCTTTACTGTCTCCGGATTTGAAAAGTGGTATTACCTTACTGTATTTCATTAAATCCGGGAAGACTCCTTGATCCACACACAAATTAAATATTAAGGCTAAGTAAGGCGCTATAGTCTCAATTATTGAGGTACAGACTTTAATGGACATTCACCAAAGATCTTCGGACAATTTGATCTTGATTTGCTTAAAAGCTTTTAATAATATTATGGGGTTAATATGCTTAAAGTTAAATTCAATCGGGCAGGCTGCAACGTTCGCCCTTACAGAGTCAAAAGCGAGCAAGGGCGAGGAATTTAAGGTTTCAGTAGTTTTAAGTGGGATACTGGTAAAGAAATTTACAAACTCTTGAGCAACTTGTTTGCTATCGCAAATGAGTCCACATGACGTCTCCAGTGCGTAATCAGAATCATGCTTTTTGTTCCTATTCGTTTCATTATTAATAATTTTCCAAACCGTCTTTATTTTATTGTCTGCTGATTTAACCTTGTTGCTAATGTATAAGGCTTTAGCGGCCTTGCAAGTGTTTTTAAAAGTTCTAGAGTAAGTAGCAACAAAGTTATTAAAAGTTTCCGTGTTTATATTAGTCTCTATGAAACCCAGAATTTTAATTTCGGTACAGCTTACAGAGTTAGTATTCCGTCAAATTATAATAGTCTTTTTCAAATTTTAATTATGGAACACACCGCTTCACCGCCGCGGGCCGTCACGCATATAGGTATTTTATTTTAATTTCCACTGGCTGTTGACCCTCAAGACAGCAGATTTTTTATAATCGATATTTTACTTAATTATGTAAAAAATTTCGTAGCCTAACCAAAAGTTTAATTTATAAAATTCATTCCCGCCCTAGGGAGGGAAGCAATTACTATGAGACATTCCCACCCTAAGGTGGGAAACAGCGTTTTCCACCCGCTACTCAGATCAAACAAACACTACTTTCTGAGTATGAAAAATGAAAACAATATGTCTGCCTGCGCATGATCATGTTCGTGTTGTGATTTTTCTGTTTGTTGTTTTCCAATTTCTGTAAGATTTCGGATTATAACTCAAATTTTGAGTACAGTAGCAGCAGTTGTCAAACTTAAACACATTCACAATATGACCCATTAACATCGGAACAGATGATTGCAGACTGGCACAATAATTCGCCTTTTTGATAAAACCAATGGTCCATTGGTCCATCATGCCCAGTTGATGTCAAAAGAGGGCGGCGCACATGAAAATGTACCTATCCCAAATATAATAATGATTGTAATGTGTGTGTAAAGTGTTAATATGTGTGCGGTTTTAACAGACCATGTAAATGCTTAAGTTGAATACCGGTTTAAATAAAAAAAACTTTAATTTTGACAGGAACGAGGGCCGCAAAGACAAGTTAATTTTACCAGCACCTAGACTACAAATGTACAAAAATAGCCCCGAATACCGAAGCATACAAATATACAATAAATTACCTGAAATCATTATGAAAGTAAAAAAAAAAATTATCAACATTTGAATATATTTTTTTGAATAAGATTGCATGATGTAGTTTGAAACACCCTGTTATGAGCGCGGTGCGAGCCTTGCACTCCATTCCGCGCCACCCTTGGAACGCAAGGCTCGCACCACGCTCATAACAGGGTGTTTTCAACATGCGATTTTTTTTTGTTGGGTGGGAAATTATCAAATAACATCTCCCGCTCTGGGTGAAGCGGGAGGGAGTGTCAGAATTTTACTGACTAAAACCCACCCGTGTTCCTTCAGATGCCTGTGTGCCAGGGCCACGATATCCCTTTCGGACAGGCTCGTAACCCTGGGCAGGCATTGGCCCTTTCGGACCCCGTCAATTGGTGCTGACGTCTCTTTGAGGCGCGCGTGGAACACAACGCGCCGTCGACCCGGGCTTGGTCCTTATCGGACGGCGAGCTACCCATCGCTCACCGTCCGCAGCCCGCGCCTACGGTGGCCGGGAATCGGCCTGCGATTCCCGACGCCCGGGGCGTCTCCTACGGCGACTAGGGGCGCGAGGGCGTTGTGTAAGACGATAAAATGCCACGGTGTATAATATTTTATGTATGAAGCTAGAATTTTAATATAATATTTTATTGTAAAAGTTCCTAATTTACGTGATACTCACTACTAGTTTTAAGTTATCTTGCTGTGCCCTAACAGGGTCATGTACTCACTAGTTTAAGCCTAGCGTGTAACTATGGTTGTGTCCATTGTGCATTAAAGAAATAAATAAATAAATTGTAAACTGTATTGTTTTTTAACTGTATTGAAGGTTACATAACGGCATTAAAATCATTGCGCGATATTTGGGCAGTGCTGAGCGCTCGCGGTTTCCAATTATTTAAATTTGAGATAATTGAACCAGTTGATACCAATATTGTTTGATAATTTATATAAATTAATAAAAGCTGAAATCATATAAATCAGTGTTTTATTTTACCCATTTTTCAAAATAAATCAATTTTGGAGCCACGTTATACCTGCATAGAATGCATTTCATCGATATCGATAAGTTTATTGATTTCTATACGTTGCGCATCCCTATCTATACCAGTTCTGCCCTTCAAGGTCATGATTGTCATTGTCACTGACACTGAAAATCATGACCTTGAAATTCTAAGTAGAGTGCGTTTCATGGTTTCATCAAATAGTTTCTATGCCGTAATGTTGGCTCCACTGTTGTAGGACAAAGTGACGAACACGAATTCGCTACCTATTAGGTCCGTTGTTAAACTGCTAAGATTACGGCATACGAACTATTTGATGAAACGTACTCTAGCACTGACACTAATTAGAATGTTCATGTTGGTAGCAATTTTTTATGTGGTTGGCTAAAGAAGGACAATTTCTCACAAACTGAATGTTCTAAGTGCCACCTCTTAAAGTTACATGCTCTGTAATACCCTCAGTGATACCCTGGTAATACATAATACATTCATATTGGTATAGTTATTCTTTCATTTTTATTTTTTTAGTGATTGAGGAATGCAGAGGCTGTGCATTCAACTAAATGTTTTTTTGCTGGTTGAAGGACCAACGGAAAAAAGGACTACTTTTAAAGTCACAATTTTAAGTTGCAAGGGATCGTTTGTTTTTAGGGTTCCGTGCCCAAAGGGTAAAACGGGAACCCTATTACTAAGGCTCCACCGTCTGTCTGTCCGTCTGTATCCACTACCAGGCTGCATCTCATGAACCGTGATAGTTAGACAATTCAAATTTTCACAGATGATGTATTTTTGTTGCCGCTATAACAACAAATACAAAAAAACAGAATAAAATAAATATTTAAGGGGGCTCCCATACAACAAACGTGATTTTTTGCCGTGTTTATAGATAATGGTACGGAACCCTTCGTGCGGGAGTCCGGCTCGCACTTGGCCGGTTTTTTAATGCCTTGTCTCTCGGAAGGTCGACAACCTTTTAAAAAAAAGGTTCTGGCTCAAAAGTATGCCCTTAAAATTCATATGTGAACTTCCATTTTATTTTTTTTATCATTTATTAAAAGTGAATCCGCAGCTGTATCCCGGGACATTCAAATTTTCTTACGTTTTTTACTATTTGCAGGTCAGTGACAGGTTGTATCGTGATCTTATAGAATTAGAATCATTCAAATCATTAATACATGTCAACTCTCTAAGTTAGATTTTTCCATTGAATGACATTTTCATGCAATCATGACATTGGGGAACAGATCTAACTTTCGAATTTCGCGAAATGCGCTGCGGATCCACCGGACTTTATTGCTGTGCGATTTTACCTGCCTGTCTGATCCTGCGAAAAGTTCAGATATTTACATACATACATAAACTGAAAAATGAGGTGATAAGGCAACGGTGCAGCCGTTGCCTTATCACCTCATTTTTCAGTTTTTTTAAAAGAAGATGTAGTAACAAAAATTGAAAAGAGTATGCTGAGATGGTTGGTCATGTTGAGAGGAGTGAAAGGCGACTAACAAAAGGTATTTATAAAGCAGAGATGAGTGGAAACGCCGGGAGGGGGACGCCCTAGGAGGACATATAGTGACCTAATTGGTGATGTTCTTCAGAAAGGTCAGGTGCGAAGTACTCGCAATCGGCGTGCGTGTATGACCTGGGGGTCTACTCCGAAGCGCTAAACCGAAGTATCGGCCGAATGTTCGGCCGTTTTAAAACTTCCATAGTTTCTTTTTTTGACTTTGAGCCCTTACCCGACACCAAGTCACAGTTTTGACTTTGGCTTATCTCTTCGACTGCCTTTTGTATGTGTTTTTTCGCCGTAGTCAGCAATAGTTAGCCGTAGTAAAGAAAAGCCCGAACATTCGGCCGATACTTCAGATTTATGTTCGGAGTAGCCCCTCAGATGTATGAACGTAGGCGAAGCAAAAGGAGTATGTAAGGAGCGTAGCAGGTGGCGTTCTATAGTTTCTGCCTACCCCCATGGGAAGAAGGCGTGAGTTTATGTTTATGTGTACATAAACTCACCCCTTCTTCCCATGGAGGTAGGCAGAAACTACAGAACACCACTAGCTACAATCATTACATACTCATTTTGCTTCGTTTAAGTAAACGTTCATAGACATACTTTTATAATAAATTGCATAAATAGGACGTCTGATTTTTATTACAAGCGCAAGTTTATCAGTCAACTAGGAAGGGTATTGACCTAATTATATAATTGCGGTCGCCATCTTTCTTGCCGTGTTAATAACTCTCTCAAGCTTCCTTATGCTTTTACCAATTACTTTCAACATACATATAAGCTCACGCCTTGTTCTCATGGGGGTAAGCAGCTGGCTCCTACCATCCTGAATACTCATTTTGCTTTACTTTTTACAATGAAAGTTAGTAATAGGAGCAATTAAATAGTTATACAAGAGTGCAAAGTTGCTTTTTAATCGCGTGCTCATTTGTTTGAATCACTCGCTGAGAATCCTGAGCGTTAGCAAGGGAATCAAAAGAGCACGAGGTGAAAAATCTTTGCACTTGAGAGCAACACGTAACTTTTTATCCCACCTCAGCGAGGAAATGACTAAATGCAAAAAAAAGAGATTTACAATCACAAGATACTTTTATTTCAGTTTAGGTATTAACTACTACATTATGATAGGTAAGTATTACAGAATAATCTTTAAATTATAACAAATAATACTTAGGTATAATTAAGAAAAATTGAAAGTAACGTTGCTACAGTTACTTAAGTTGAGTGTAATATTTTTGTTAGGTACTGTAATGTTGGTGACTTGTGTACTGTTTTTCGGTAAACTATCTGTCATACTTAAGAGGGCCCTTCCCGGTCCGTCTATCTTCAACGCGAGCATGGTCGAAAAGTTTGTTGTCTCATCCAGCGCAAGTGACAACTATTAACAAACGAGTGAGAACGCGATAACATTGAACGAAAAATAATGTGCGGAATTTTCATACAACTTGTTCCAGGAAATACGTTTTTGAGTAAGCCTTACCAGTTTGTGAAATAAATGTTGGTCATTTAAAATCTCCATTACATTTGCAAGGTTTCTGTCGTAATGTTTTCTTAACATTTACAATTTATGAGTACATTATGAATGTCCAAAGTTCAGGTAAAATTTGTGCAAAAAAGCAGATTTTTGAAGGCTTATACTGAATTTGTTTTACAAATTTTTTATTTTTTGCTTGCATAGAAACCTAGATATAGTGCACAAAATACCTATTGTTTCAAAAATTTCAAAGAAAGATGTGTAACATGGTGATACTTTGAAACCGAGTGTATTTGCCTCATTGATATGAATCATTTTTTTTATTACTTTTAGATCTTAATTAACATTATATCGTGTCCAGGTCATTATATGTTATATCATATATCAAAGGCACTGATTTGTATCCAGTAGTTTAGGATATAGACTGGGCTGATGAATTGGTCAACCAGATTAATGTTGACCAAGGCAGATGAATGAGCCTTTGCACCATATTAATTATAATTATGCAGATAAATGAGAATAACATATTATCTTCAATCAACTTTATTATGAAATATCTGACAAATATAGAAGTAATTACAGTCACATCTACTTTTTGGCTACAATAAGATTATCATATTAATAAATTCTACTTTAAACGTTGGCACACGCTGACAATTTTAAAACGAATCGTTACATTTTGGTCGAATTAAACGTTCGTTAAACTTAAAAAGTAAATCAGGATTTCTTTAAACCTATAATATGATTTTAAATGAAATAGGTAACACGTAACACACAAAAATAAAAAGATCGTAGTTTTAAACCAAAACACTACAAAATCTTAAAAACAAAAACATCATGTTTCCAGTAACTGTCAGATACTTTTACATTACGTGAATACCCTGATACAAAAATAATTTGAGGCAAATCACATACTTTCAATTTTATATTTAGTATTTAAAATCCACTACAAATCTTATTAATATTTGTAAATCATGTCATGACACAGTGGGATCTCAGCAACAAACAATGTCAAAATCTTGTCAAAAATGTAGGTACTTACCTAGACATAAACTACGATAACATGGCTCGCCCCTCCAAATTACTGTTTCATTGTGTATACTTAGTCACATCCTTACGAAAGAGTTTGTATGTAGTTGTAAGTACTCGTAATATCTCACTTATTACCAGATTTGTTGGTCAACTAATCATAACTAGCCGATCGCGCAAGACAACGCACGTGTCGTTTGCATAGAGTACGTCAGTGCAGCGCCATACTAATAATAATGAGTGATAAATGACGCCACTAAAGTCGTCAAAAATTAATAGGCCCGTTTTGACATTTAACTTGAATCGATTTATCGTGAGTATCGAGTATCGAGTCGTATGGTTACTTCGCGATGGTTAATCGCGATGTAAACTTAAAATGTACTTGTAATGTCAAAACAGGCCTATTCTTTTTTGACAAGTATAGTCGAGCAACAAATCCGTGATTTGTTTTTGTTTGACGGCCGTCTCATTACGCACACATGCGTACAAATACGTTCAAACGTTTTGAATTTTGGAGGGCGGGCCAAATTATCGTAGTTAATCTCTAAATTAGAGATTATTTTGACACATAATGAGACTAAGATTCGAATGTTCGTGCGTTCTTAAAAATACGGGAATTGGAATCAGCGGGGTAATTGCTTAATAAGACACTTGCAGTAGCAATGGGTTCTCTTTTTGGCAGTTCAACAACTGATTTGAAATTGCGTTATTTACGTTGTTGGTCAGACAAATTCTTCGAACATATGAAGCAATGGATTAGCAATATAAGGTGTTCCAAAATTAACCCAACAAAAAGAGGTGCTTTAGAACATCGAACTGAATAACTTTTACTATGGGACCAACTTTGAAATCGCGATTTAAAAAATCAGTTGTACCATACAGTTTATAAATAATAGTAGGTATTAAACTTTTGTATGGAACAGCTGATTATTTTTCGTGATTGCAAAGTTGTTCCCATAGTAATTAAGTTATTCAATTGGTTGGTCTAAATTACTCTTTAAAGTTTGTTGGGATAATTTTTAAACACCTTTTATACTTCAAAATCATTGAAATTGTGATTGATCGTGTATTAAGTAAGCAACTAGGGTGCTGTTCGCCAGTTTGTTAGCCAATTAATAACATAAAAAACTAAAGTAAGCGTAAATTTGATTTAACACTATAACATTTACTTTAATAGTATAGGTTTTAAAATAAAGTAATAAATGTAAAATGAATAATTACAGGAGTTTTTTTTTATCGTTTCGCTCTAGTTAACGAATATAAAACGTCTAGATATTTCATAATCGTTAACTAAACACAATTAAAGAAAGATTAACTATACAAATATATAAACATATTATTAACATTCCTGCATATACTATTATTAAATTAACTTCAAAATGCATTTTAATTTATTCACATTCAATGTTGGTATTGCAAATGCAGCTACGAATCATAAACATTGCAAATTACGATTCGTATTTTATAACCCTACGATTTTACTATGATCGATTTACATGTATAACATTACATCACGCCTGTAATGCTAGAAGGGTTCGGCAGAGGTGTACCTATAGTACACCAAAATTTCGCCAGTTATGTTTAAGTCCCATGTAATAGGGGGCGAGCCTATTGCCATCAACCGGGCACAAATCCAGACTCCGGGCTGCTTCTGAGAAATTCCTGATGGAAAATACTAATTAGACTTTGCCCGACCTGGGAATCGAATCCATTAAAACCAAATGTACACATGGCATGGACATGGCCTATAGATACTTACTACAGGGCCTCAGGTCTGCTATTACAATAGTGGCAGAATGGTCGATCATTGATTTCATAATTGTTGATTTTGACAAGTTTGGTAATCTACTATTATAATGGCGTCATTATGACTTTCCAATGATCGGCCATTGACACTACATTGAAAGAAATTGCATATATTGGTAATCTCGTACATAATGACAAATGAATGACATTTCTACTAATGGGTTTTATAATAATGGCAATACGACAATGCCATTATAATAACACAATTATATTACGAGAACATTGACCGACCAATGATCGACCATTATGAATTTACCAATTTTACCAGATTACGAACTTTTAGCAAAATGACAATGGCATGACAATGGGATCGTGTTGGAATGACTGAATTAATAAAAATAGCAGACTTGGGCCCCAGGTGGATTGTAGGTTGGTATGTAAGGTTTACGTCTGTGGTATTCAACTGTGGTGCGCATAAGCACGCATGAAACAGGGGAAATGCTAATGTGGAAATTGGGCAACTTTTTCATCAAAATCTACAAAAATGTAAAACTTGCCTACAAAAAATTCCAACATACAAATTATTATTAAATACTAGCTGCGCCCAGCGGTTTCACCCGCGTACGTCTCGATCCCGTGGGAATATCGGGATAAAAAGTAGCCTGTCTTAATCCAGGGTGTCAGCTACCTCCATACAAAATTTTATCAAAATTGGTTCAGCGGATTGAGCGTGAAGGAGTAACAAACAAACACACACACACACAAACTTTCGCCTTTATAATATTAGTGTGATGATATTTAAAAGTTCATTTATGCGAGAGATTTTTAGCAAAAACCTGAAGCATTAAAATTGAAGTTTAATTTCAATTAAAAAAAAAATCTAAATTTCCTTAACTCGCTCCTTAACTAACCTTTTATTTGGGTTTATCCAAACGTACCAATGCGGAAAGCATAAAATCGAAGTTTTTAATAATAATAAAATAATCTGCACACCTACGTGAGTTATTGAAATATTTTCCTCTACACAGGAAAAAATTTAAAAGTTTTAACCGGTTGAATGCCGTCATTACAGAAACAATTTTATTAGAAAGCCACTATGTATCACGTGGATCCACGTTCGATATGAAGGGTTAAATGATAATATGTTATGTCCCCAATGCAGGACAAACGCGTCTCGCGGACAACTCGTCATACATCAGCATCATCATTTCTGCCGAAAGACGTCCACTGCTGGATATTATATAACTTATGCTTCCCAATGTAATTTTAAAATGTAAAATCTGATTTTAAAAAAATGGCTATCACGCGGAATTAAGATTTGTAGCAGAAAACAACGGAATATGCTAAGGAAATAAAGAAAATCACCTACAACCGAGAACAAAAATAAATTTCAAAACTATGCACAGAAACTTAAAAAGATTGTAAAACTAACTCAAAGAGCCCAAAATAATTATTTGATTAATAGCTCAATAAACAAATCAAAATCAGCATGGCAAATAATAATAATAATTTAAATAAAGAATCAATTGTGCAAATTAAGGAAAGAAACAAACTAATAAAAGACCCTAGGCAGATTGCTGAATCATTTAATAACTTTTTTGTTGACCAAATACACAATGTATCCATATCTAAAACCCGTAATTCTTTGTTTATGCAGCCAGTAGGCCCCAAAGATATTACATGTGTGATACAAAACCTAAAAAATTAAAAGGTTCGGATTCGATGGCATTTCAACCGTTTAAGCCGTATAATAAATGTGTGGCTCAGGGATATTCCCTGATGAATTAAAGACTGTGATCATAAAACCATTACACTAAAAGAATGACAAGGAAGGGATGACAAACTATATACCTGTGGCTCTTATTTCAGTATACTCTAAAATCATTTATGAATCTATTTATACTTTTATAACTAAAAATTATATTTTATGTGAAGAACAAAAGGGCTTTCGAAACAACAAAAATATCAACATGGCAATATTCGATCTCTTGAAAGAAATCATGAATAATGCGGATAAAACAAAACCCTATATTTACGTGAACTATTCACAGACATGACAAAGGCATTCGATTATGTAAAACATGACACTCTTAAATAAACTTAGCGATTATGGCATAAGAGGAAACGTGCTAAACCTAATTAAGTCATATCTCACGGATAGAAAACAGTACACAGAACTATCGAGAATCTGTACTAAAACTATGCGGAGGAATTTTTCGACACTATATTTTAGTTTGTCAATAGTTTTTTCTCAAACATCGGCTCGGAAATTCCAGCATTATTTTGACAACCTTTTTCGAGATCAATCGAAAATGCTGTACTGGTCAAAACATGCGACCAGCAGGGGCCCAAGTCTGCTAATTTTATAAATTCAGTCATTCCAACACGATCCCATTGTCATGTCATTGTCATTTTGCTAAAAGTTCGTAATCTGGTAAATTCATAATGGTCGATCATTGGTCGGTCAATGTTCTCGTAATATAATTGTGTTATTATAATGGCATTGTCGTATTGCCATTATTATAATAAAACCCATTAGTAGCAATGTCATTCATTTGTCATTATGTACGACATTACCAATATATGCAATTTTTTTCAATGTAGTGTCAGTGGCCGACCATTGGAAAGTCATAATGACGCCATTATAATAGTAGATTACCAAACTTGTCAAAATCAAAAATTATGAAATCAATGTTCGACCATTCTGACACTATTGTAATAGCAGACTTGAGGCCCAGGCGGCCGGCAAAGTTAGTATGAAAATCCATATCTGCCGCGTTTAGCGGCCGAATAAATTACTATGAAAACTCATATCTGTCGTGTAATTTAAAAATGGAAATAACTTTTTACTTCCATACATGGAAACCAAGGGGGGTAACTTATCAAAGTTTTTGCCTAAACGAACTGGTTTGTAAATAAAGCTGGTTGAAGTAAAAAAGAAACAAATGAACACTGGCGCGTGAAAAATTATCGTTGTTCGTCATTGAATCTGGAATTTATAAATAATTTACTTTGTTTGAATTTCCGCGAATTATTTGACAAAAGCACTATATAAGCCTTGGCCCACATTTCCACGATCGTCCGTCAATGCAACTTTTGCAGGCCGCTGCAGTAATGTACTTACTATAGTATCATATTTTTATTTTATTAGTCAAGTAGCTGTTACCAGGGACTTCGTCTGCGAAACAGGATGAAAAGTAGCCTATGTCCCACGCCCTAATTGCGTAACACAGTTTGAATCATAATCTGAATGATTTTGAAGTATACTGCTAATGCATTGCTTCATATGTTCCAAAAATGTGTCTGCTCAACGACGTGAATAACGCAATGAATGTTGTTGAACTGTCAAATTGAAACCCATTGCTACTGATAGTGTGTTACGTAATTACCCCGCTGGTCTACTCATTTGCCAAATTTCATCCAAATCCGTTCAGCCGTTTTAGCGTAAAAGCGTAACAAGTAAACAAACTCACTTTCGCATAAGTAATACAGCTGCGCCCCGCGGTTTCACCCGCGTAAGTCTCGATCCCGTGAGAATATCGGGTAAAAAGTAGCCTATATGTTAATCCAGGGTGTCAACTCTACCTCCATACAAAATTTTATCAAAATTAGGCCAGCCGTTTGAGCGTGAAGAAGTAACAAACACACTCACAAACTTTCGCCTATATAATATTAATGTGATTATTAGTTAGGATTAGGTACTATAAAATAAAATACTATAAGTTGGTTGGTAAAATAACAGAAACCAAATAAAGTTTTGTGCCGATATTTATCAAATTGACAGAAGGTAGTCTCCAACGGGTTTCCCTACTTGATTTCGAAAGTCGATGATTCAATTTTTATTATATCGAACACGGTGTGACGATAATTCAGTTGTATGATGTTTTATTTCATCGATGCTTTATTGGTGCGATGTAACGTTTGTGCGGAAAATCCTGTTGCGAAAAACCCTACAGCGATTGGTCATTGGTTCGGTAATTTATTAGTTCGATAGTATGTCGGTTCAAAACGCTTACTGTTGTCCGTGACGTTTAATTAATAATCTTACTTTGCAATAAAGACGTTAAGGAAATACATTCCTATTATTAACAATAAAAAGTATTATTCCAAGTTTATTATTTACATCAAGATACAGCAATGAATTATATTAAAATAATCAATAATAATGCAAAGTAAGATTATTAATTAAATATCACGGTCAACAGTAAGCGTTTTGAACCGACATACTATCGAATTATTAAATTACGACTCCGCTACCGAACGTCGAAGTTTGAAATGTCGACGTATGTTAGTTCTAAAGTACAGGATCTCGATGTACGCCAGTTCGAAATTTCACTGGAGCGAAGTATGCAAGGCCGACGTATCGTTAGTTAGAAAGCATACGAGTGCTAAAAACAATCTCTTTTTTCTATTAATGCAAGTCGTTTCTAGGTAAGCACCGATATGAAATACAAAAAATAAAACAAAAAAACATATTGACTCGATTTTGACCGTACTAATAAAACAGGTGAAACAGATTACTAATTCGTCACCAATTCCACAGTTTTCGTCGAACTTCAAATTCTTTAAAACCAGACCTTGTATCCTGGGTATAAGAAAAGTACCGGGTACTATCTGAGCTAATTAATTCTCATAGTAAGGCATATTTAACGATAATAAAATGATGAATGAAAATTTCAACTAAGCTGTGGGACATGACTCAACTGGTGGGTTTTCCATTGTTGATATAATATGAATGAACTTCGTAAAAAATTGTCACTTGCTTAGACTTCCAATTGAGATCAAGAGATCCAATTATGAATTCCAATGCGGTATGAATTGAAGTTCTTATAATCATTCTGTCTCTACAAAAGAAATTCGTGTCGTCAGGACTATGAAACATGGATATCGTGGCCCTGGCACACAAGCAACTGAAGGAACACGGGTGGGTTTTAGTCAGTAAAAGTCTGACACGCCCTCCCGCTATGCCCAGCACCCTAATTGCGTAACACAGTTTGATCCGATTTGGAATGATTTGGAAGTATATAGCTAATCCATTGCTTCATATGTTAGAAAAAAGTTGTCTGCTCAACAACTTAAATAACGCAATGAATGTTGTTGAACTATCAAATTTAAACCGACGCCTTTGCAAGCAAATCTTGGTATTGGCTTGGCTTGGTATAAACTTGAAAATACGTAAGTACTTAGAAGCCATGAAATTGTAGACATTTTTGCATGTGCGGGCGGGTATAGGTTCAAAAGTCCCATACAGAAGGAGCATTCTTGAATATTTTTATATATTTTTCTTTTTTGTACCATTTCTTGTTTATTTTATACATACGAGTATACCTCTATATCTTAATCATACAAAAAAAAGTAAACAAAAACAAAAAAAAAACGATCGACCCGTTTCTACGTCAGAATACTTAGCAGTTTTGTAAGAACCAGAATCAGGAAATGAGTATGACGCATGAGTATGTACTTGTAGTAAATACTAATGACGTTTCAACATGTCTAGTACTACGGTTAATAACCTAGGTTGACTGTAATTGATACGAGAAATTAATATGCCACCCGTGCGCATGTGGGAGTGAAATTGTCACTTCTGGATACATAAAGTGGTTAATTATTTAGAATGGTGTGTCTATGCAGGGTCAAATTAAACTAGCTAGCGAAACTCAGGTCCGGAATCGATATCTAAACATGGTAGCCCACAACGCTGTTCACGGATTAACTATAGTTACGTAACGTTAGTTAGTGGGCTACAATAAAGTGAAAATAATCGCTAGAGTTACAAAATACAAAAAATAATTTTATTCTAACTTATGAAATTAACTATCGTGTTTAATGGCGGTCTGGGATTTTCTACTTTTGTACGTTTTATGTTATTTAAAACATGACATAATATCACGCCTGTAATCCCCGATGGGTTAGGCAGAGGTGTACCTAATAAATAGTACACCCACATTTCGCCAGTTATGTTTAAGTCCCATGTAATAGGGGGCGAGCCAATTGCCATCAACCGGGCACAAATCCAGACTCCGGGCTGCTTCTGAGAAATTCCTAATGGAAAATCCCAATATCACTTTGCCCGACCTGGGAATCGAACCCGGGACCTCATGCTCAGCAGTCGTGCTTGCGACCACTAAACCAATGAGGCAGTCTTTTCATTTTTTTTTCAGGTTTTATTTTATTTTTGGTCATTTATTCAGCACTTGACACATGACCAATGGTGGTTGTGGCGGCCTTGACTTACAAGTATTAAGTAGGTCGTGGATTCGAACCCAGACAGGCGCTTTCAAATCAAAATCAAATAATTTTGTAATTCAGCCATATAACTAACGCTTTACTTTGAGTAAATTATTTCATCACCACTGCCCTCAAAACGGTGAAGGAAATCATCGTGAGGAAACAGGCGTGTCCTAGCCAAAAATTCGAAGACAAATTAATATAATATAATAATTAATATAATTAATTAATATAATACACAATTACATCCACCAACCCCCACTGGGCCCGCGTGGTGGATTACGGCCCACTCCCTCTTAAAGAGAGGCCTGTGTCCTAGTAGTGGGAACATTATATGCTGATTACCTATGTTCAGCATTTAAGTACTGGCAAAAAAGATCCAGTCCTCGGCATTTAGTATCCGAGATGTACGCAGTTTTGTAAAGTTGGTTGAAAAAGTTGCATTTCGCGATTTGTTATGAATGCTTAATTATTTATTATTTATTAATGCTCAATTATCAACAAGTTCATATAGTTTTTCTCAAATCAAACTGTTCAGAGTATCAACTACAAATGTCAGATAAAAAAAAAGTGCCAGTTTTTGAATATTTTTTAATCCTTATTGTCAATTGTCTATTGTAGATACCGAATCTAGTCTTAACTCAATAGCCCACTACTGGACCTTTTTTGCTTTGATGCCCACATAATAATACGTGATCGTGTTCGTGGTCGTGGTGGTGGTATCCATAGAGCAGCTAATCACGACCAGCACACTAATTGTGTATGTGTAACACACTCTAACAATCACAATCTGACGTCACACAAATCCTGCATCGCGCAAGCAGAGTGTACCGCAGGACTGGCATATATACACAGCGACTGATCAAGAGTTCTGACCGCCCTAGGCTAATAAAGCGGACGCGCCCCCGCCAGGTGTTACGGTGAGTAGAGTAGTAGTGTGAAAATTTGAACTTGGTTCATACTACCTACAAGCAAAACTAACGTTGTCCTTTAATCTGCATGGCATTCAACCTTAGGGTGACAAACCATCTGTCGGGTTCCCAGATAACGGCGGGAGGTGTTCACATTGGCGTCGAGTCGACGATGAAGTACCTGGGACTCGTCCTCGACAGCCGGTGGAACCTCGTGGAGCATTTTCGACGTTTGGGTCCCAGACTGGAACGGGCCGGGACTGCCTTGAAGAGGCTCCTGCCCAATCTAGGGGGTCCAAACGCCTCCTGCCAGAGGCTCTACGCGGGGATCGTGCGGTCCATGGCCCTTTACGGGCACCGGTGTGGGCGCATTCCTTAAGACTGCGACCACCCCACCGATTGAACGCGTTCCAAAGGGTCATGGCCATCAGGCTGGTACGGGGTTACCGCACGGTCTCCCGTGAGGCGGCGAGCCTCCTTGCCGGACTACCGCCATGGGATCTGGAGGCAAAAGTCCTCGCGCACAACTGGGAGTGGCGCGAAGAGGCGAAACGCCGGGGCGAAACTCCGCTGCCGCGTGAAATCACGGCACAGCAGACAGAGCTCCGGCGGGATCTCATGGTTGCGACAATCGCACTCTCCGATTATCGCAACCCAGCGCCGGGCACGCCGCAATTGTGGCGATAAGTCCCCTCTTTGAGGAGTGGCTAGAGAGGCGCTACGGCGTCCTCACCTCCACCTGACGCAAGTCCTCACCGGACACAGATGTTTCGGAAGGTTCCTGTTTAGGATAGAGCGGGAGGAAACGCCCGGGTGTCACCACTGTGTGGATCGCCTGGCGGATACGGTGGAGTATATGGTAGAGGTCTGCCCAGCTTGGGCGGAGCACCGCCGTGTCCTCACGGAGGCGATCGGCGGCGGCGATCTCTCGCGTCAGGCCCTGGTTCGGAGCGGCCATGGGAGGCCGTCACCTCCTAATGCGAAGCAGTAATGCTCGCGAAGGAGGAGGCGGAACGCGTGAGAAAGAGGCAAGGTTCGTGCCCTCGCGCCCCTAGTCGCCGCAGGAGACGCTCCGGGCGTCGGGAGTCGCAAGCCGATTTCCGGGCACCGTAGGCGCGGGCATGCAGATGGTGAGTGATGGGTAGCTCGCCGTCCGACAAGGACCAGGCCCGGGTCGACGGCGCGTTGTGTTCCACGCGCGCCTCAAAGAGATATCAGCACCAACTGTCGGGGTCCGTTAGGGCCAATGCCTGCCAGGGTCGCGAGTTGGTCCGAAAGGGATATCGTGGCCCTGGCACACAGGCAACGGAAGGAAAACGGGTGGATTTAAGTCAGTAAAAGTCTGACATGCCCTTCCGCTCCGCCCAGAGCGGGAGAAGTTATTTGATAATTTCTCACACAAAAAAAAAACAATGAGTGGCAAACTATTTTTTAAGCTGACCGTACCTAAAGGCAAAGTACCTCACGCATTATAAGACCAAAATCATGACAAGTGACTGCAGGCTACCAAGTAGAAAACCAAATCCATGTCGTGTTTGGCCGCATGACTTCTATTGGCTTAGTTTCTATAGACAACTTAGTTGCCATTGCCATAGACCATGAGCGTGGTCATCTAGTGTAAAAATGCTTCGACTTGAG
Organism: Tiliacea citrago; assembly: GCA_963921375.1. Lineage (NCBI taxonomy): Eukaryota > Metazoa > Arthropoda > Insecta > Lepidoptera > Noctuidae > Tiliacea > Tiliacea citrago. The sequence goes on from OY992802.1 coordinate 4,151,013, forward strand.
TATCTTTTAAATATTTACACTTTTGTTATTGTTTGGGCCTTTACCGGTTAAACAAAACTCGCACTAGGCACTCTGTTGCCAGCTCACCCACTCGCTCGACCACCGACCGATTCGAGTAACAAGTTAGTGTTTGATTAAAGCGCGCTTTTTAAAATTTCAAAATTTATTGTTAAAATCAGGGACTCTCAAGCGCATTTAGTTTTAGTGTTTTGTCTCGGTCTGGTTGAAATATTATATGTAGGGTAGATGCAATGATGCTAGATTAGTGCATGCGAAGAAACGATTTCAGCGCTAGCGTTAGGCTGCAGCCTAATTAGCCTAAGGGTTAATCAGGCCCTATTACATATAATACATCAGACTGACATCGACCGTGGGGCAGTAGGCTAGCCCACCAGACACAACACCCGTCTGGTCGGAGGATCCTCCCTTTTCTATGGAGGATGAGTCAACTATACACGTTGTTCCTCATGCCTCTATGCATGCAATAAGCTTTTCGGTAGAATAAGTCAGTCCCATAATTTTTGACTTTTTAAATTCTATCTGCAATCCCAGTTGAGGGCAAAGTGGATTAAAGTGACACTGTATCTTGTATCGTAGAATGTCGTTTTGTCTAGGTCTTAGGTTGATACTCATTTGAAGGCTAAAATATTTCAATAAACCAGTTTTAATATAGCAGGAAATATTCTTGAATACCTTATTAATTCACAAACAAGTAAATCAATCATCAATATAAATATGACTGTCCGAATTTACACAACAACGGTGATAATTTCCTTAAATCGTTTGCAAGAATTTGCATCTAATACACAATCACGGTCTTGGATCTAATTTTCACAGAATCGCTAGGTACCAAAGTTTAAAAAAAAAAACTTACTTCACTCGGTACTCGATACTCACGTTATATCGATTCAAGTTAAATGTCAAAACGGGCCTATTTTTTTTTAAGTCCATATTACTATATTCCGTTGGTTTAGGTGGTTAAATAAAGGTAAACAAAAAAACCCACGTGACGCTGTGAGAGCTGTCAAGTAACCGACTAAACGTAATACCTGCCACTTCAGTTGGCATGCTACGTCACAGTTGTACTCTTCAATTTAGCAACGTTTTATTTCGTTGACGTTTAGAGAACATGTTTTTTTGGGCTCTTTACAATAGACATATTACAAAATAATATAGTAATATATCAATCTAACTAAATAATTGTGCTCAAGCAATTACATCTACGAAGAGTAGTATATGAATAAATGATAAAGTTTAACATACAGTAATAAAAGAGGAAACTATCGTAATAAATAAAATAAAATATTATAAGTTACAACGTATTTTTAAACAAGAAAGTGTCATCTATAAAAAACCTTTTTTTGATTTGTTTACCTTTATTTAACTACCTAAACTTAAGCCGTCTTATTACAAAGCAAGGTTTATCTTCAGACCCAGGTTTTACCCATGGAGCCATTATTGAATTTCGAACTTCATTCCGTCTATGGTAAAGTTCCTAATGCAACACTGACAATTTAGTACCGAACTAAGTTTTCAGTTTTGTATAAAGAACGGTATTTCAATCACAGTTACGTTCTTATTACAAAAACTGGCTGCATGGTTTAAGCCATGTCAAAATATAAATCTTGTTTTGTAATACTCGTAAGGGGGAAGGAGTATAGAGGTGAGCATAGAATTATTTATTAGGTACCAGAAATATTTTCCACTTTGACTATGACATGACACGACTACTGAACGTGTAGTCTCGGGCAAAGTGATTTTTTAGAATAAGAACCAGTTCAATTTTTAGCATTTTGTTTTTAGGGTTCCGTACATCAAAAGATAAAAACAGGACTCTTTTAGGATCACTGATTGTGTATCTGTCTGTCTGTCCGCCAGTCGCAGCCGATTTGCTTCGAATCTACTGGACCGATTAAATCGAAATTTGGTGCAATATGAATTGAATTGACCCAAAACGAATGTGTAACGTAAATGAATTTTAAATATGGAGTTAACCTTGGGGGAAAATTAAAAAAAAATGTTTTGCAAAGTATACTGTGTGACTTATCAAATGAAAATACTCGGTATGAGGAAACCATTTTTTTTTTATAATTTTAGATAGAAATTATATAGAAATAATCAAAGAAAATAGATCAAATTTCCTTATCTCCGAAAATGCTGCCCTAACATTATACAGGGTGGATTTTTGAGATGGGGCAGTAAGTTATAGCTACAGGAAAAGTCTTAGGAGACTGTCCTTAAGTTTTTGAGAAATTTTGATCTGCATTCACAGATATTGAAAAAAATGTACAGTCAGCAGGAAAATGGGCAATTTTCACAAAATCTTTTTTTTTATGTCAATCGATCCTGATTCTTACAAGGATTAAAAACCTCAATTGGACCAACTGAGGTTTGAGTACTAGAAAAGTCATAAATCGCAAAAATCTTTTCCCATACATTACGTAGGAAATGAGACTTGAATTGAAACTTAGTGTTTTATGATGGATAGATGGACCGCTACAATGAAGACTGACCAAAAATAAACAAAAAATAATAATAATTTGCTTACTTTTACTTACATATGACTGATCTGACTAAAATGGCGAAATGTGGGTCGGCCGGTACTAAATAAACACCTTTGTGAAATGAGGCTTTACTATTTTACCCCACCCTTTTTTTCGAGGTCAATAGGCGTGACGTTATGCAAATATTTTTCATTCAAAAAATAAAGGGAAATCCAACATGAACTTTGCACGTAATTTTAATGTATTTTTTAAGCTCGTCATTCTGTTTTGTCATTTAATTTACTCGTCTACCTCATTGATATATAAAAAACCCGTCTACCTAAACTTTGTGATGTTTGATGATTCGTCTACGTCATTACTTGAATAGAGAGGTTTCTCCTTAATCAGATAATTAATATCAAGACTATAGTTTTCCTGTCTAAGGGGTCGACACAGGTCCACTCTGAGTCATAACCTTTTCAGGCTTTTTTTTTTTATTGGGTGGGAAATTATCAAATAACTTCTCCCGCTCTGGGCGGAGCGGGAGGGCGTGTCAGACTTTTACTGACTAAAACCCACCCGTGTTCCTTCATTTGCCTGTGTGCCAGGGCCACGATATCCCTTTCGGACAAACTCGCAACCCTGGCAGGAACCTTTTCAGGCTGAGATGGTAAAAATGTGATAGAGTGAGTGTGTGTGTATGTGGCGCGTGCGTGTGTGTGTGTGTGTGATGACGTTTGTGATGTGAGTGTGGTAAACATTTCGTCAGTTAAAAGGCCCATTCGTAGACGTCCGAGCAAAGAGGGTCCAATAGTGGGGTATTGAGTTAAGACTAGAATAGTCAATTGGTAATAAGGATTAAAAAAATATTCAAAAACTGGCACATTTTTTTTTAACTGACTTTTTAAGTTCATACTCTGAAAAAGCTTGATTTGAGAAAAAGTTTTTTTCTAAACTTTTCTCTCACACAAACAAACAAACAACCAAACATTTTTGGTACTTATAAACATCATACAACGTCATTTATTATAAGTACTTGTAGATACTGGAGCATTAATGATGAAGGTTTCGTGACGGTGCAAAGAAGAAAGCGCCGATCGCGAACTAACAAGAACCGCTGCGGCAAAGCTCCTACGGGGCCCGAAGTGAGCCTGCATGCCGCAAAGCCGAACACACCGGTGTACACCTCCCGCCTGCACTACACCACTAAGGCGGAGGACATCGTGGAGTACGTGGGCCAGAAGACGAGGTACACGCCGAGGGTGCAGTTGCTGGAGTCGCGTCGAAACGTCAACTTCAAGGCGTTCGTAGTGCGTGTACCGAACTGTTATCTGCCCCTCGTCATGGAAGAAGACTTTTGGCCGCAGGACGTGGTATTCCGTCACTTCCGCGGACAAGTTCCACAGATCAGCACAATTTAATATAGTGCAAAGTGAAGTGCTACTAACATAGTCTTAAGCCTTTTTATTACGAGTAACACAAGTTTTGTTTACATTACAATATGTATGTTTAGGTTAAGGTATTTTTCTATGGGCCTGTGTCGCCTGAAATAAACGTTATTATTATTATTATTATTAATTATTAATAATCAATTAAGATCGTGAAATGCAATTTCTTCACCACACTTTACAATACTGCGTATATCTCGGAAACTAAATGCCTGGGGCTTTTTACTTGGACGCCGACATAATTATTATGTTAATATGATTCAGGAATGGTCCTATTGCTACTCGTATTCATGCACAGTTCAGTGTAGCCGCTAGTCAGGGCTGACTGAATTAACGTAGGTACTACTGAGAAATAACGAACAGAAAATTCTAAGAACACTGTTCCAGCTGGGGATCAAATCTAGGACGATCAGCAGTCACGGTTGCAAGCAAAACTAAACCATCGAGGCTGTCTTACAACCTCATTAAGTAATTCCGCAGTAAATTACATAAAAAACATAATTAAAATCATAAACTTCATTAAATATTAACTTGAAGTATGCCACAGCAGCACGGTTCAAGAATCAAAGACCTTGGAGGTGCAAAAAACTGTGAATGAGTGAACACAACGGTGACGCGAGGGTCAACTGACCAGCGGCTGTAGAGGTTGCACAATCTTCAGACCATGAAATTCGTACGGACAAGTCGAACAACTGTGGCGCATCTTTACTTTCCATGAGCCGCTTTATCCATGAGTCATCATCATCATTTCAGCCCAAAGACGTCCACTGCTGGACTTAGGCCTCCCCCAATAGGAGGGGGAGGGGGGGGGGGTTGCCATAATCCCCACGCTTGGCAGGCAGTTGAAATGCATAGAGAACGCTACTGCCCATTCTCTAGTAAGTCCTTTAGTCGCCTTTTACGACATCCCCGGGAATGAAATGAAATGAAAGGACATCATCCTGGGGGCCAAGTCTGCTATTTTCAATGATTGGTCATTATGACGACCATACCAAGGCAACGCCATGACCATTGTGCCAATAGTTTGTAACCTCCTAAATTCATAATGGCGTGACAGTGGTCCTTAAGGAAGTCAAAATAATAGGAGCTTGTTAGTACGAGATAGATTACCAAATACTGACAAATTTCCAATGGAGTATCAGTGGCACGGCATCGGAAAATCATAAAGACGCGAAATAAGATTCATGGATAAATTGGGTACCTACATGTAAAACGTTGTTCAAAATATTTTTTTTATTTCCGCCAACTTGGGGTTCAACGTTTCCTCGTCCTTTTACACATATCTTTTGACCATTTGCTACCGAGATCTTCATGTTGCCTTTTTCAGGTTTACAGGCTAACAATTTGGATTTATCGTGGGTCATATGATTTGAACATCCACTGTTGAGATACCACTTGTCTTTATCAATCGCCTCCTTTGCATTCAGGCAGACAGTCGCGGTTCCATTCCGCGTTTTGCACTGAGACGCTTTATGTCCTTGCTTGTGGCACTTATACAATTTATAAGCAAACTTCTGCTTACGATCACCGGGTTTCATAGGGGATCTGGCATTGTTCCATACTTGTCTTATAGCCAAAGCTTGTTCCTGGGTTGTATTACTTGTATTTACATTGCTCTGTCTCGTTCCTTCCTGAAGCAACTTTGTCTTTATTTGCTCTAACGTGATCGCTTGACCACTATTATCAACAGCCATTATAAGGGGGCCGTACTCAGCAGTCAATCCACCCAGCAAAATCGAAATGACCCAGTCATCAGACATTTTGGCATCTATATCTGCCAACTGCTGTGCGAGGAAGGTAACCTTCGCAATATACTTTTGAATACATTCAAAATTCTCCAATTTACAACTCCAAAGTTCTCGTTGAATAGAAATCCTTCTACCCCAACCCTTGTCCTCGTAGGCATTTTGTAAATTTGCCCACACCTGATTCGCAGTCTTTCCATCGTATACGTGTGTAAAACTTTCTGGTTCAAGTAACAAACATATCGTGGTTCTTACCTTACGATCAACGTCTTTTTGTGTGTCAATGACGACATCTTTTTCAACTACAGTCCACCAGTTTTTATTTTCTAGGTAATTTTTTACTAAGAATTTCCAGTTTGGATAGTCCGACGTACCTTGTAATTTTCTTATTTCGCTCAATCCGCTTATGCCAGGGGAGTTTTCTTCCGACATAATTATTGTGCAAAATATTTTCGCAATTTTTATAACCACTTTCTATGTTTTATTTAAAGAACGTTACTCAAATGCTATAGGCTCATTTCTGAGGTTCTGGGCCCATAACCTAATGAAAATTGATTGAAACACAATTTCAAGTGAATGCAAGGACATAATATATTTTTACAGTGACACAACACAATCAATCATAATAGACATAGGTCTAATTCAAAAACATATGGAACAGATTAATATGTGGCGTACCAAATCTAAATGGCCTCCAAGAAAATGAAGGTAACGGTAGCAAACCAAGCCTTTTAAATATAGGTTGACATGATCCATCACATGGAATCCCATATATAGCTCGTAAACATTTTTTTTGGGCGATAGATGCTCTATAGATATCAGTACTATTTCCCCACACAATTAATCCGTACCGCAACGAGGACTCAACATATGCACGGTATGACATCACAGCCGTTTTTATACTTGTTACCGTTTTAATCTGTCCGAGGGCGTATACAAATTTATTTATTTTTTTGCAAACATTATCGACCTGAGCTTTCCAGTCTAAATGTTCATCAATTACTACTCCTAAAAACTTAGTTTGTGTCACTTGAATAATTTGTGGTATGTCCATTCTAAAATTACATTTATTTTGATAAGATTGATTAAATTGTATATATACAGATTTTTTAAGATTAATAGATAAATTATTGTTATTTAACCAATTAATTAGATTATCGATTGTATTATTTATGTCCGCTTCATGATCAGTAATTGATTTATATTTTTTATCGGTAGTAACAACTATGGAAATATCATCAGCAAAAAGGTTGCACTTATGATTAGTCACGCTTACGATGTCGTTTATGTAAAGTAGAAATAAGATAGGGCCCAATATGCTACCCTGGGGGACGCCGCGTTTTTAATTTTATATGCAGACGAAAATGGTGTCATGTTTTGGGACTTGTGTTTTGTGGGACTTTCATCAAGTTTAGTGACAGTGACACTCTGTAGTCTGTCAGTTAGATATGACGATAGCCACTGAAGTGGCAGTCCTCTCATTCCGATAGCCTCTAATTTTTGTAATAATATTATGTCATGTGAAACTAGATCAAATGCTTTTGATAGATCAAAAAATAAACCTGTCGTCAGCTGATTGCTGTTGTTATTGGTCAGTATTGTTTTCAAAAGTGAAAAGATGGCTAAAGACGTGGCCTTGTGTTTTTGAAAGCCGAATGGCTCTTTTCTGATGATATTAAATTTCTCACAATAATTAATTATTCTTTGATACATGCATTTCTCAAATATTTTTGACAAGAAGGGTATTAGTGTTATGGGGCTATAATTATTTATATCAGATTTATCACCTTTTTTAAATATTGAATAAGAGAGTAGGTATGTAGGTAGATAGGGTAGGTAGGTAGGTAGGTCATGTAGGTAGGGTTTTATTGTGTTGTTGTTTGATTCGCTTAATAAGTTTTTTACTTTTGGATTTAGATAGTGAAAATCAGAAATGTTTTAGTTTTCGACAGTATCTGCGTTTTTATACAGATACTGTTATTGCAGTTTTGTTTCTCACGATGGTGTTTTTATAATATATAATAGGTGATGACGGTAAGTGGTGACGGGGTAAGTGGTGACTATAGATAGAATAGATAAATAAATGATATAAAAGATATTGCCTCATATTGCATGGGATCCATGGCGAATCTGGGGCAATCCCTGAGGAGGTGGTCGAGACTTTGTGCGGTGTTGTCGTGGCAGGGACAATTTTCATCGGCATTTATTTTGAAGCGATGGAGATACTGTTTGTGGAAGCCGTAAGTAACCTATTAAAATTTGGGTGACATATAAGTTTTGTTCAATTTTTTTCCGGAATTTGTGTATTTGTAGTAGTGTTGGAAATATTGTTTGGGTGTGTTGCTCGCTTGATACGTATCTGGCTTGCCACGTAGCCAAGTTCGTCTGCCTTAGTTCGTGTTTGACATAAGACATTGGGTATGTGCTGTAGTCCAGCGCTTTATGAAGTCGAGTGGCCGTTTTGCGGCAGCATCCGCAGCTTCGTTGCCTGCAACTCCACTGTGCCCTTTCACCCATCTGATTACAATGTGTGGTGGTGTGTCTGTGCATGGGTATGTGTGTGTGTGTGATTGTGTATGATTTTATGAATTTTTGTGACCAGTGGGTGTGGGTTGCTCCGGTCTGCGATCGCCTGTATAGCCGACTGGGAGTCAGGAAGATGGTGTGTTGCTTTGCTTCTTTGTGTATGCCCATTTGCAAGCTTCCAGGATGGCCAACAGTTCAGCCTGTCAGACTGTGCAGATGTTGTGTAGTTTATTTATTTTCGTTACGGCTGTTCCTCCCGGATCGTAACAAACGAAGGTCGCTCCGACGGCACCATCAGTCAAAATTTTGTGCTGCGTTTGGGGTGTCAATTGGGTCGCCCCGACTGCAGCGTGTCTATGTGTCCGGATGCTGGGAACATAATTATCCATGAGTAATGTACTTAAATATCTCGATAACTAAAAATCTGTTGCCGCCATTTAACCTATCAAATTGACCGTTTGGTTTAATATCAATTGCTGTTTCCCCAGCGCCCAGTTCATAAAGGCTCCAACAAACAGGCGCGACGGGACACTAGGCACAATGTGAAATCGCGCCAGTCTGCACGATCCTTAAATAGACAAATAAATACCTACGACGAATAGGGTCGTGCAATGAAATAAAAAACGACATAGGTTCTGGGTTCTCAGTCGTATAAATATGACTGAGGCGGCACGGGCATGAACTACACAGATTACACAAAAAACCGACATTCCGATCTCGTCGCCGATTATAAATTGTCCCCCTTCCCACCCGACCCTTGCTCGACGAAGTGCCAGCCTGCGCCTGTAGCTTTAAATTCCCCAGATAATAATAATTATCCAGATAATTATGATCCAGCCTGTCCCAACTTGCTATCCTCTCCCAGCGATGCCCAAAGCCAAGGTTCGTACCACACAGGGCACCCTTAGCGAGCAGTCGCTTAGTAATATAAAATTTTCGCCCCTGGCTGGAGGCTTTGAGTTAGCTTAAGGCAGCCCCACAGGATTGACCGGTTAAGCAATCAGTACCTCTCAAGGTCAACTACGAGATGCACTTAGTACATTTTTTTTTTTAAATAAAAAACGGGCAAAACAACGGTCCCGATACAAAAGTAGAAAAATCGACCATTTGTAACAGATTTTTAGTAATCGGTGGAAAGTAAAGATTTTATCAGTTGACGTTGAATGTGTAAAGAACTGTCGAGTCTGTGACTAAAATGTGTATTGATACTTGAAGATAATAATGATAATGATGATTATGATAATCTTCTACGAAGTAAACGAATCGTTGCAAAAAGTTTGAAAAGTAATGCATTTCTAAATGAAGTTCAACTTTTGGGCACATACAGTCCTACTGACCTAACTTCGGCCATGGTGGCCAATCTCAGCAGAGACTATTTGAGGACACACGAAATATTGCATTATAATTTATATTGAATAACATAAAATAAATTTAATAGTTAATGAGTTAAATAATATGTTGATTTAAAAGAGTGTCCGTGGAGTTTCTTGCCCGTTCTTCTCCATATCCTACTACGCTTTGGAATGGGCAACTAGCTTCATCAGTCGGCCTGATCGACCCCTTGACAATTCAAAAGTGCCTGGAATTGGTTTATTTAAAATAAATAGTTAGTAGCCACCACCTTTATTGCCATACTAGCTGCGCCCCGCGGTTTCACCCGCGTAAGTCTCGATCCCGTGGGAATATCGGGATAAAAAGTAGCCTATGTCTTATTCCAGGGTGTCAGCTACCTCCATACAAAATTTTATCAAAATTGGTCCAGCCGTTTGAGCGTGAAGAAGTAACAAACACACACACACACACACACTCACAAACTTTCGCCTTTATAATATTTGTGTGATGTGATAATTAAGTATACAAAAAAGATTTATTCGTTTTCTATGTTTTCGGCTGCGTATGTCATACCATTCTGATAACTACTTAAGTCTCTGCAAGAAATTTCATTTACAGCCACTTATAAATCGTCGTCGATTAGCAGATTGCACTTTTAAAAATGATATCTAACGAGATTGACTGTTCTGATCTCCTGCACAAACTGCGTTTTAATGTCCCACAGAGATCAGTTAGATTTAATCTACCCATCTTTATTCCATATACCCCTTCTAACTACAGGCAAAACTCATACATGGTGCGAGCGAGTAAGGACTTTAATATTCTTTGTAAAGAGTTCTCATTTGACCCATTTACCTGCACCAAAACCTATTCTGCACGCACGCAGCTGAACGCCGACTTTTTTAGAAGTGCATAGTGTATATTGTACCTTACATTATATTATTTCTGGTCTTGTTAGTTATCCTAAGATTTCTACTGATTTTTCTGTGTTTTCCCCGTGAGAACCAGTAATTGGCTCTGCGTTTCATATAAAATTGTTATCCAGCTGTTACAGCTGTTGGTTCCCTTATATATAAATAAATATCATCTTCCACACCATCTATCCTTAGTTTCTTTGGTCTTCCTGTGTTCTTATAACAATCCATATTCATACAAGCGCAGTCTCGTATGTGCCAGTAACATGTTTACACATCTGATGGTAAATAGATATGTAATGTATTTGAGGTAGCGACCTCGATGCAAATGACATGCATACGATACTTCAATAATTACTTCGCTAAAACTGTATATACCTTACCGAGGTAAAGTTTGTGAGGTTGTAGGGGCAATCTCTGGATCTACTGAACCGTTTTTGAAAATTCTTTTATCCATAGAAAGCCACGTTATTTGTGAGTGTCATAGGCTAATATATTAATCCGAAAAATTCAAAAACTTTCCGCCCAACGAAGTGGGCACGGGTCAGCTAGTGTACTATAAGCACATAACACTTGTGAATGTCACAATCCGAATAAATGAACATTAATCACACTAGCAGCTGTGCCTACGACTCTGCTTATGTGGACCACCCTCTATAACGGAGCTAGTGAACATATCTATAAATTAATACAACAACACATCAATCAGAACAGTGGTTTTCGAGTTTTATGAGCACTGACAGACAGACAGAGAGACGTTGCGTTTGTGTTTAGATGTGTCTGGATATGGATAATGAACTAATTAATGAAAATCGAGTAATTTATAGTTAGTGCAAAAAAACAAGCTTTGAAGCTTCCTGATTAAATCTTGATATGAAGGTTGATTAGGATAAAATATTAATTAAACTTATCTTAACCATAAAACAATAATAAAACTTTTATTACTCAATCTTAAATGTCTGTAGACTACTTAAGGCGCTGACAAGAGGCAAATGATAAAAGTAGGCTTGTCTTAAAACAAAAAAAAATGCCAAGTCTATATAGTTTGTGGTAGCGGAAAAAATATGAGTCCGCGTATCACTGGTCAGTTTCCCTCAGTAGTCAGTTTATTTAATTCGCCATTTTCGTTGATTAGTCAGTTTCACTGATTGGTCAGTTTTACCGATTAGTCAGTTGCTTTAACTCGCCATTTTCCAGTATTTGCCAGTTTTCGTCGATTCGTCAGTTTAGTACACTCAACGTAAAAGATATGTTTACGTTTAAGTAAACAAAAGTGGAAAATGTGAGGAACCCTATTTAAATCAAACTTAAAGTTGTATTTTTATAATCACAATATTTTTTTTAAATATATTTGTTTTCTAAATCCTAAAAATTTCTAAAAATTTCTAATAAAAAAAAAAATTATCTCTGCCTAGCCCTTTGAGGAAACAGCCGTGATTTTATGCTGCGTAATACGTACATAATTAAATTAGCAAACGTGTATGAGTTTTCTACCGACTGTACTTTGACTGACGAATTGAATAAAACTGACGAATCATCGAAATTGGCAAATACTGGAAAATGGCGAGTTAAAGCAACTGACTAATCGGTAAAACTGACCAATCAGTGAAACTGACTAATCAAAGAAAATGGCGAATTAAATAAATTGACTACTGAGGGAAACTGACCAGTGATACGCGGACTCAAAAATATATGTTCTTCTTGAATATATTTCTCAGAGGTTGGTTGTTACCAAAACACGTTTAGAAAAAAAAACTCGATCAAAATTAACGGTAAACTAACCCTTTACTTTGAGTTTCAATCCAAAATATCTATATTAAATATCAACGTACGGTCGGTATTTAATATTAATTGAATACAAGAACGTCTTATTTGTATGCAGAACTTGGTTGTTTTTATTTTCGACTAGCTGCGCCCCGCGGTTTCACCCGCGTAAGTCTCGATCTCGTGGGAATATCGGAATAAAATGTCCAGGGTGTCAGGTACGTACCTCCATACAAAATTTTATTAAATTGGTCCTGCCGTTTGAGCGTGAAGAAGTAACAAACATACACACACACACACAAACTTTCGCCTTTATAATATTAGTGTGATGTGATTACTCAACTCATTTTTGAATAAATAGATAATTGCTTCATATTTTGCAATAAACTACAAGCGTTGTGTCATCGCGCTTCTCTTTCTTTTGTATGCAGTCTGACAGTGACGGCGGTTTACCTGTTGTCAGCGTATTAACTATATACTTTGCCATAATCGCCACGCTTGGCAGGCGGTTAAAATGCATAGAGAACGCTGCTGCCCATTCTCTAGTAAGTCCTTTAGTCGCCTTTTACGACACCCCCGGGAATGAAACGAAATTAAATTACCCAGTACATTTTGATACAAGTGGAGAATGTTTGTTATACCATTCGAGGTGGAATTAACACCCGAGCCGTAGGCGAGGTTGTTTTTGAGCCGAGAACTGCAATAACAAATGTACACGTATATCAAACGACGTTTTCAATACACTTTGGAAGAAATAAAATAAAATAACGAAAAATATTTTTGTCATGAATTATTAGGAAACTATGATTTAATTTTCTTTTTTTCCGCGCTTTGCTTTCGCCAGGTTGAAGGAGAAGCAAAGATAAGCCGATAAACAGCCTAATATGAAAAATAGAATATTAAAATATTTTTGAGTTTAGAACACAAATAAATGTTAATTTGTTCATTAAACGTTTTTTTATTGTAATAATCAGGGTATTCTGTTTTTAAACATTATTTAAATATTCCAAAAATATTAACGCCGCCGCGCCGTAATGACTAATGATGCATGTTTGCCGAGATTTAAAAAAAAATCACCTCCGAATAGAGAGGACCGTCTCTGGCGCGAGACGGTGTGAATAGAGGCATTGAACCAATTTGGACTAAGCATAGGTATAAGTTAACTGTGGCAATTTTTATTCCCGCACACGTGTTGGAAAAAAAACTTTTTACAAAAAAAAACTACCGACTTCCAAAAAAAACACTACAAAGCGAAAAATAACTTTAATTTCGGAAGTCGGTGTCTTTGGATCTGTATTTTAGTTTTTTGCCACCGACTTCCGAAATTAAAGTTATTTTTCGCTTTGTTGTGTTTTTTTTGGAAGTCGGTAGTTTTTTTTTGTAAAAAGTTTTTTATTTTTCACTTTTTAGTGAGTCAGTTTGTAATTTATCTAATTTACAATAGCCTAATGTCAAATGCTCATCACCTTTACAAAACATTGCTTTGCCCGATGCAGGGGCGTTAATTGTGGAGGAGTTCTCCTGGTAAGAACCAGGAGAACTGATGGTGACTTCACCATATGCATTTTGACGAGCATAAATTGCTTAGCAACCATATTAAAGTGCCTAATCGAATCGCAACGGTGAAATACTTATTATTAAGAAGTCCCGGTGGCCATCTCTGGTCTTCATCATCAGTTCCACTTCACCGAATGGTGCTTTTCGAGTGCAAATGCACGAGTTACTATAAAAAATACTCAAATCGCTATAGGTATGCCTCGATTTCCATGGGATACCCTCATCAGATTCTGATTTGGTGGCAATGGGATCACCTCGGGAGCATACCCTTCCAAACAAAAAAGAATTTTCAAAATCGATCCACAATAGACGGAGTAATCGGTGAACATACATAAAAAAAAAAAAAAAAACAAACATACAGCCGAACATATAACCTCCTCCTTTTTGGAAGTCGGTTAAAAAAAAAGTCACACGCGTGTGAAATACATTGCATTGTGAACCTAATCGTAGTGCGATATGAAACAATTTTCGAGGAAGTGTTTTGAAAAATAATTTTACTCTCGCTATGTTTGACTTATCAGTCGTGCAAATATTTGTAGCGCATGCATAATAATATCTTGAAATTAAATCGATGTCATTAGTAATTACTCATACACATAATAAAATTTAATAATAAAATTTACATTTTGCTTCGTTAATATTAATTAGGCACATTATCTTTATATGTATATAAAAATGAATTGCTGTTCGTTTGTCTCGCTAAAACTCGAGAATGACTGGACCGACTGAAAAAAATTGATTGAAAAAAGTGTAAAAGTGTCAGTTGGTAGTCGAAAAAGAAAATAAATAAATAAATTTCAAGACGATTAAAATCTATCATCAGATTGTCAGTGCGCGAGAACTTTATTTACTGTTATTGTTTTAAAATGCCAAGGAGAAGACGACCTGACCTAGGTAGAAACAGAGTAGGTAGGTAGGTAGATAGGGTAGGTAGGTTAGGTTACAGTTGTAATGGCAATCTTGTCATTTGGTTTAAATAGGTAGGTATTTATTTTTATTATTTTAGTAATATTTTATATACTTAGCTTCTTTTTTAATTTGTGAATGTGAGAACGTTGTAGGATTAATAGACTGTAGCTTTGTAAACCATCTTCTATTTTGTTAAGTACTTGGTACTTGTGGACGGGTCTACACTGTTCTCCCATACCTATTAACACTGTAACTTGAAAACATTGTAAAAGCCCACTTTTAAAAAAAAGAGTAACCGTGGAGTTTCTTGCCGGCTCTTCTCGATAGGAAACGACCAATTGGAACCGTGCACCTAGCTTTTGACGTTTCATAAGTGCCCATGTAGGTTTATGTGAAATAAAATATTTTGATTTTGAATCGAAAAATAAATACCAACGACGAATAGGGTCGTGCATTGAAATAAAA
The DNA here is from genome assembly GCA_963921375.1 of Tiliacea citrago. Classification (NCBI taxonomy): domain Eukaryota; kingdom Metazoa; phylum Arthropoda; class Insecta; order Lepidoptera; family Noctuidae; genus Tiliacea; species Tiliacea citrago. The sequence goes on from OY992802.1 coordinate 4,166,156, forward strand.
AACGAACATATGTTCTGGGTTTTCAGTCGTATAAATACGACTGAGGCGGCACGGGCAAGAACTACACAGATTACACAAAAAACAGACATTCTGACCTAGTCGCCGATTATAAATTGTCCCCCCTTCCACCCGACCCTTCTCTGGTCGAAGACCCTGATTGTCCTCTACATCCCGTCTCCCCAGACGAGGTGACGATATAATCAAGAATCTGAAACCCCGTAAAGCCCCCGGACCAGACGGTATCACCAATTGGGTGGTCCAGATGTTCCCAGCCCACCTTATTATGCTAATGACCACCATCTTTAATGGTGCTCTTAGTAATAACATTTTACCTCAAACGTGGAAAAGTGCCACCGTCATCGGTATCCCGAAGCCCGGCAAGCCTAAGACCGAGCTTTCCAGTTACCGTCCCATCAGTTTGCTCAACGTATTCTGCAAAATCTATGAGAGGCTTATTTATAAGCATCTCAGAGACTATGCCGAGACGAAGGGCCTAATCCCCAATGAACAGTTCGGTTAGAACCCAACATTCTTGCGTACAACAGGTCCACCGTATCATAGAACATATAAGCGCCGGTTTCCAGCGCGGGTTCATGACGGGTGCTGTGTTCTTCGATATTGAGAAAGCGTTCGACAAAGTCTGGCACAACGGCTTATTGTATAAGCTATACAAACTCGGTGTGCCAGATCGTCTCGTGCTCATCTTACGGGACTTTTTGTCGGACCGCACCTTCCGTTATCGCATCGAGGGTGCGCTCACTTCCCCCCATCCGATCCGCGCAGGCGTCCCTCAGGGGTCTGCTTCTGACTCCGCTCATATTCACGGTATTCACCAGTGACGTCCCGAAATATAGAAAGGCGCAGTTAGCTCTGTTCGCAGACGACACGGCCATCTACTACACCGGGCGCAGTCAAGACCAGATCTCCCGCATCCTACAGACCGAAGTCAACAGACTTGGTGACTGGTTTAGGAAGTGGAGGATCGAGGTCAATCCTGATAAGAGCCAAGCGGTCCTCTTTTCTGGACCCCGGCGTACAGCCGCCCTACCCCGACAGATCACCATATTCGGCAAGCCTATCCCTTGGGAGAAGCGAGCCAAATATATCGGTGTAATCCTAGATCATCACATTTCGTTCGCTGAGCACATAAAGAAGGTGCGTTTGCGCGCCGCTTTCGCACTCGGTAGGCTTCATTGCGTTCTCAACTCACGCAGCAAGTTGTCCCTTAAGGGCAAATTGCGTATTTACACATTTGCATCCGCCTGATAATGACTTACGCCTGTGCTGTTTTCGCACACGCTGGTCCTCACCTCATTCATAGAATGCAGGCACTTCAAAACCGATTTCTCCGTAAAATTACGGACGCTCCTTGGTTCGTTCGGAACGAAACCCTTCATCTAGATTTTAAAATCCCCACCATTAAGCAGTTTATGAAACGCGCGACAAAGCGGTTCTTCGAGTCCGCAGATAGACATCGCAACCTTGGTTGTGCAAACCGCTAGCTATAGGCCTTCTCAGATTAGTCGACTCGCCAACCTAGGCATACTCTCTTAGATCCAGATGACCCCATTACTCTCCTTCAGGAAAGCGATAGGGCCACAAGTACAGTGCACAAATTACACAAACCGTCATTTCGTCCTCGCCGCCGAGGTACCACGCGAAGTTCAAGACTTAATTGTTCCCCCCGTCCCTTGCACGTCGAACCGCCAGCCCCGAGGCTGAGTGAGCCGTAGCATTTAATAGTAATCCCCGATTAATAATCATGAATCTAAACTTTTAATCCAGCCTGTCCCCAACTTGCTGTTATTCCCCAACGACGCCCTAAGCCGAGGTTCGTACCCCACAGGGGGTGCCCTTAGAGCGCTGTCGTTTAGTTTTTAATAAATATATTTACGCTCCTGGCTGGAGGACCCTTGCTCGACAAAGTGCCAGCCCGCGCCGTTCCTGAGCCTGTAGCTTTAAATTCCCCAGATAATAATATTCCCTACCTACCTACTCTCTTTCTACCTAGCAGAGACGGCTCGTGACATTTATTTGTGGGGGTTCACTAGAAAAAGAAACGTAGAACTAGAGCTTGTCATTTATTTTATTTGTAAAGAAAATCCATTCGGCGATCTTTATCGATTTTCATCAACGCGTTCATTGAACTCTCTAATAGATTTTCGATACGCAGAATCGAGCGCCTTACGAATATCTTGACGGCCGATAGATGCCAATTGCACTTCACATAAGATATGAAATCGAGATTGCGAATGTTTTTCACTTTTATTGAAAGATGCGCTAAATCGTCAACACGGCCGTTTCCGTCCATGCAGATTCACCACCACTGCCGGCGCCAGCTCCAAACACCAGACACGGGAAACAAAATAATTTTTTGCTTTCTTCACATCCACACAACCAAGGTGTTTTGAAATATTGTTCAGATTTAAAACCACGCGTAAAAGATTTATTTTTCGTAACACATTTTTGAGAAAGTGCAATTTCGGGACGTGGTGGTCCCTTAGCTTTCAGTTCGATACGCATTTCGAGAGTCTTTTCACAATTTTTAATAAAAGATACACTGTATTGTTCCATTTTTAATACAAATGTCACGCACAAACTATTTTTAATAATTATTTAGAATAATCATTGCGAATCTACTGACAGCCGAGTTGAGCAGACCGTTTGTTTACATAAGATCGGCAACAGCGCATAGGCATAGATCGCATTCCCGCGCGCGGCCGCCTTGCCGTTTGGCAACGTCGCGCGTGAGCGGCGCTCCAAATTAGGCTAACTTCTCATACAAAATCTTCTGTTTCACGCGTCGGACTGTGTCGATATTTCTCTTTCGCACTCATTGAATACAGTGCTAGAAATCGTACTGAACTTTGTTTCATAGGAGCGCAATCGCTGGCGCTCCACACGTTACAACTTGACGCCAAATGTACGCGTAGGAAATGGTTTTCTAGTAAACTGCTATTGTATGCGTATGGGCAGGATTATAATAAAGAAATATAGATTATGCTATTTTCGTGGGAGTGCACTGCACCAGCGCTCTTTATGACGAGCCGCCTCTGCTACCTAGGTCAGGTCGTCTTCTCCTTGGTATTTTAAAACAATAACAGTAAATAAAGTTCTCACGCACTGACAAACTGATGATAAATTTTAATCGTCTTGAAATGTATTTATTTATTTATTTTCTTTTTCGACAACCAACTGACACTTTTACCCTTTTTTATTTCTGAAACAAAACTGTTTTGTGTTCCAATTTAAACAGACCAAAGAGATCGGATCGGATCGGAAATTTCTGAACGCACCTATAAATATTTGACAACCAAGTGACAATTTTTTATTTCTAAAAAGACAAAAGACATCAAATGTTTCACAGCTAGGAACAGTTATTATTGGAAAATTAAATTGTCGTTTTCTGTATTTTCCTTTACTTATTATTTATATTTCCCACCGTTTAAACCTTCCCTGAACTTCCAATAATATTTCAAGATCAAAATTAGCGAAATCCGTCCAGCCATTCTCGAGTTTTAGCGAGACAAACGATTGCTGTTCGTTTGTCTCGCTAAAACTCGAGAATTGTATATCATTGTATAATATATATAAAGATAATGTTATTTGCCTAATTAATATTAACGAATCAAGATGTAAATTTTATTATGATTATGATATGTGTGAGTTATTACTAATGACATTGATTTAATTTCATGATATTATTATGCATGCGCTACAAATATATGCACGACTGATAAGTCGAATATAGCGAGACTAAAATTATTTTTCAATACACTTCCTCGAAAACTGGTTCATATCGCACTACGATTAGGTTGACAATGCAATGTATTTCACACGCGTGCGACTTTTATTTTCCAACACGTGGGCGGGAATAAGAATTGCAACAGTTAACTTATACCTATACTTAGTCCAAATTGGTTCAATGCTTCTATTCACACCGTCTCGCGCCAGAGATGGTCCTCTCTATTCGGAGGTGATTTTTTTTTTTAATCTCGGCAATGATGCGTCTTTAATATTTCGTTAATATTCGTCGTTAATATTTTTGAAATAATATATTTAAATAATGTTTAAAAATAGAATACCATGATTATTACAATAAAAAAAAACGTTTATGAACAAATTAACATTTATTTGTGTTCTAAACTCAAAAATATTTTAATTTTCAATTTTTCTTATTAGGCTGTTTATCGGACCTTTGCTTCTCCTTCAACCTGGCGAAAGCAAAGCGCGGAAAAAAAAGAAAATTAAATCATAGTTACCTAATAATTCATGACAAAAATATTTTTCGTTATTTTATTTTATTTCTTCCAAAGTGTATTGAAAACGTCGTTTGATATACGTAAACATTTGTTATTGCAGTTCTCGGCTCAAAAACAACCTCGCCTACGGCTCGGGTGTTAATTCCGCCTCGAATGCAATAACAAACATTCTCCACTTGTATCAAAATGTACTATTAAGGACCTTGTATTATTATTATTATTCTCGCAAATAAATAAATTTAATTTCGTTTCATTCCCGAAGGTGTCCTAAAAGGCGACTAAAGGACTTACTAGAGAATGGGCAGCAGCGTTCTCTATGCATTTTAACCGCCTGCCAAGCGTGGCGATTATGGCAAACCCCCCCTCCCCCTCCTATTGGGGGAGGCCTAAGTCCAGCAGTGGACGTCTTTCGGCTGAAATGATGATGATGACTCATGGATAAAGTGGCTCATGGAAAGTAAAGATGCGCCACAGTTGTCCGACTTGTCCGTACGAATTTCATGGTCTGAAGATTGTGCAACCTCTACAGCTGCTGGTCAGTTGACCCTCGCGTCACCTTTGTGTTCACTCACAGTCCATAATTCCTCAAATTGCCTAGCATGGTCCTCCGTTACATCGAAAATACTGCAGCATTCATTTTTGAAATAAATTTATGGTAAAATTGAGGTAGTTCCTCAATTTTACCTTAAATTTATTTCAAATTGTGTTTGACGAAAACAATACGACTGCATAAAATTTTCTCAACAGAAAAAAAAATACAACCTCTAAACCGAGCACTAAACAGCTAGTATTCAATGTTTTTTATTTTTTTATTACCATTATTTTCACCGTAAAAAGAAATTACCTAAACTATCGGCGCCTTGAAGCCTTCTCCCTGCCGTCCTGTCTCGCTTGCTCTCGTGACCCGCGAGCGGTAGTATGCGAGCGAGATAAAGAAGTAAGGTGGCGCTGAGGAATTATAGACTCTCATTAGACTCTTAAGTTAAGTTAAGTTGAGTATATAGTGAAGACGCTGACAACAGGTACAGTCTGACAGTGACCGCGGTGGTCACTGTCAGCCTCGCGCGAACTTCTTGAGAGAACTTAAAGTGATGTTGCACTGTTTTGTTTCATTTGCCAACATTAATGCAGGTTCACGAACACTTAATGGTTAATAATCCACCACTATTACACATTAATATTCGGCTAAACACAAATTTTAGAAAATAAAACAAAACTGCTAACATGACGCTTCACTTTCCTGCCAAGAAGTCCTCTTCCTGTGTTCTTATAACAATCCATATTCATACAAGCGAAGTCTCGTATGTGCCAGTAACATGTTTACACATCTGATGGTAAATAGGTATGTACGAGTAATGTATTTGAGGTAGCGACCTCGATGCAAATGACATGCATACGATACTTCAATAATTACTTCGCTAAAACTGTATATACCTTACCGAGGTAAAGTTTGAGTTTGTGAGGTTGTAGGGGCAATCTCTGGATCTACTGAACCGTTTTTGAAAATTCTTTTACCCATAGAAAGCCACGTTATTTGTGAGTGTCATAGGCTAATATATTAATCCGAAAATTTCAAAAACTTTCCGCCCAACGTAGTGGGCACGAATCAGCTAGTGTACTATAAGCACATAACACTTGTGAATGTCACAATCCGAATAAATAAACATTAATCACACTAGCAGCTGTGCCTACGACTCTGCTTATGTGGACCACCCTCTATAACGGAGCTAGTGAACATATCTATAAATTAATACAACAACACATCAATCAGAACAGTGGTTTTCGAGTTTAATGAGCACTGACAGACAGACAGAGAGACGTTGCGTTTGTGATGTGAGATGTGTCTGGATATGGATAATGAACTAATTAATGAAAATCGAGTAATTTATAGTTAGTGCAAAAAACAAGCTTTGAAGCTTCCTGATTAAATCTTGATATGAAGGTTGATTAGGATAAAATATTAATTAAACTTATCTTAACCATAAAACAATAATAAAACTTTTATTACTCAATCTTAAATGTCTGTAGACTACTTAAGGCACTGACAAGAGGCAAATGATAAAAGTAGGCTTGTCTTAAAACAAAAAAAATGCCAAATCTATATAGTTTGTGGTAGCGGAAAAAATATGAGTCCGCGTATCACTGGTCAGTTTCCCTCAGTAGTCAGTTTATTTAATTCGCCATTTTCGTTGATTAGTCAGTTTCACTGATTGGTCAGTTTTACCGATTAGTCAGTTGCTTTAACTCGCCATTTTCTAGTATTTGCGAGTTTTCGTCGATTCGTCAGTTTAGTACACTCAACGTAAAAGATATGTTTACGTTTAAGTAAACAAAAGTGGAAAATGTGAGGAACCCTATTTAAATCAAACTTAAAGTTGTATTTTTATAATCACAATATTTTTTTTAAATATATTTGTTTTCTAAAAAAAAAAAAAATTATCTCTGCCTAGCCCTTTGAGGAAACAGCCGTGATTTTATGCTGCGTAATACGTACATAATTAAATTAGCAGACGTGTATGAGTTTTCTACAGGCTGTACTTTGACTGACGAATTGAATAAAACTGACGAATCATCGAAATTGGCAAACACTGGAAAATGGCGAGTTAAAGCAACTGACTAATCGGTAAAACTGACCAATCAGTGAAACTGACTAATCAAAGAAAATGGCGAATTAAATAAATTGACTACTGAGGGAAACTGACCAGTGATACGCGGACTCAAAAATATATGTTCTTCTTGAATATATTTCTCAGAGGTTGGTTGTTACCAAAACACGTTTAGAAAAAAAAACTCGATCAAAATTAACGGTAAACTAACCCTTTACTTTGAGTTTCAATCCAAAATATCTATATTAAATATCAACGTACGGTCGGTATTTAATATAAATTGAATACAAGAACGTCTTATTTGTATGCGGAACTTGGTTGTTTTTATTTTCGACTAGCTGCGCCCCGCGGTTTCACCCGCGTAAGTCTCGATCTCGTGGGAATATCGGAATAAAATGTCCAGGGTGTCAGGTACGTACCTCCATACAAAATTTTATTAAATTGGTCCTGCCGTTTGAGCGTGAAGAAGTAACAAACATACACACACACACACAAACTTTCGCCTTTATAATATTAGTGTGATGTGATTACTCAACTCATTTTTGAATAAATAGATAATTGCTTCATATTTTGCAATAAACTACAAGCGTTGTGTCATCGCGCTTCTCTTTCTTTTGTATGCAGTCTGACAGTGACGGCGGTTTACCTGTTGTCAGCGTATTAACTATATACTTTGCCATAATCGCCACGCTTGGCAGGCGGTTAAAATGCATAGAGAACGCTGCTGCCCATTCTCTAGTAAGTCCTTTAGTCGCCTTTTACGACACCCCCGGGAATGAAACGAAATTAAATTACCCAGTACATTTTGATACAAGTGGAGAATGTTTGTTATACCATTCGAGGTGGAATTAACACCCGAGCCGTAGGCGAGGTTGTTTTTGAGCCGAGAACTGCAATAACAAATGTCCACGTATATCAAACGACGTTTTCAATACACTTTGGAAGAAATAAAATACAATAACGAAAAATATTTTTGTCATGAATTATTAGGAAACTATGATTTAATTTTCTTTTTTTCCGCGCTTTGCTTTCGCCAGGTTGAAGGAGAAGCAAAGATATAAAGCCGATAAACAGCCTAATATGAAAAATAGAATATTAAAATATTTTTGACTTTAGAACACAAATAAATGTTAATTTGTTCATTAAACGTTTTTTTATTGTAATAATCAGGGTATTCTGTTTTTAAACATTATTTAAATATTCCAAAAATATTAACGCCGTAATGACTAATGACGCATGTTTGCCGAGATTTAAAAAAAATCACCTCCGAATAGAGAGGACCGTCTCTGGCGCGAGACGGTGTGAATAGAGGCATTGAACCAATTTGGACTAAGCATAGGTATAAGTTAACTGTGGCAATTTTTATTCCCGCACACGTGTTGGAAAAAAAAGGCTAGGCTATTGTAAATTAGATAAATTACAAACTGACTCACTAAAAAGTGAAAAATAAAAAACTTTTTACAAAAAAAAACTACCGACTTCCAAAAAAAACACTACAAAGCGAAAAATAACTTTAATTTCGGAAGTCGGTAGCAAAAAACTAAAATACAGATCCAAAGACACCGACTTCCGAAATTAAAGTTATTTTTCGCTTTGTAGTGTTTTTTTTGGAAGTCGGTTGTTTTTTTTTTGTAAAAAGTTTTTTATTTTTCACTTTTTAGTGAGTCAGTTTGTAATTTATCTAATTTACAATAGCCTAATGTCAAATGCTCATCACCTTTACAAAACATTGCTTTGCCCGATGCAGGGGCGTTAATTGTGGAGGAGTTCTCCTGGTAAGAACCAGGAGAACTGATGGTGACTTCACCATATGCATTTTGACGAGCATAAATTGCTTAGCAACCATATTAAAGTGCCTAATCGAATCGCAACGGTGAAATACTTATTATTAAGAAGTCCCGGTGGCCATCTCTGGTCTTCATCATCAGTTCCACTTCACCGAATGGTGCTTTTCGAGTGCAAATGCACGAGTTACTATAAAAAATACTCAAATCGCTATAGGTATGCCTATAAAATTTGAGGATTTCCCTCGATTTCCATGGGATCCCCTCATCAGATTCTGATTTGGTGGCAATGGGACCACCTCGAGAGCATACCCTTCCAAACAAAAAAAGAATTTTCAAAATCGATCCACAATAGACGGAGTAATCGGTGAACATACATAAAAAAAAAAAAAAAAAAAAACAAACATACAGCCGAACATATAACCTCCTCCTTTTTGGAAGTCGGTCAAAAAAAAAGTCACACGCGTGTGAAATACATTGCATTGTGAACCTAATCGTAGTGCGATATGAAACAGTTTTCGAGGAAGTGTTTTGAAAAATAATTTTACTCTCGCTATGTTTGACTTATCAGTCGTGCAAATATTTGTAGCGCATGCATAATAATATCTTGAAATTAAATCGATGTCATTAGTAATTACTCATACACATAATAAAATTTAATAATAAAATTTACATTTTGCTTCGTTAATATTAATTAGGCACATTATCTTTATATGTATATAAAAATGAATTGCTGTTCGTTTGTCTCGCTAAAACTCGAGAATGACTGGACCGACTGAAAAAAATTGATTGAAAAAAGTGTAAAAGTGTCAGTTGGTAGTCGAAAAAGAAAATAAATAAATAAATTTCAAGACGATTAAAATCTATCATCAGATTGTCAGTGCGCGAGAACTTTATTTACTGTTATTGTTTTAAAATGCCAAGGAGAAGACGACCTGACCTAGGTAGAAACAGAGTAGGTAGGTAGGTAGATAGGGTAGGTAGGTTAGGTTACAGTTGTAATGGCAATCTTGTCATTTGGTTTAAATAGGTAGGTATTTATTTTTATTATTTTAGTAATATTTTATATACTTAGCTTCTTTTTTAATTTGTGAATGTGAGAACGTTGTAGGATTAATAGACTGTAGCTTTGTAAACCATCTTCTATTTTGTTAAGTACTTGGTACTTGTGGACGGGTCACTGTTCTCCCATACCTATTAACACTGTAACTTGAAAACATTGTAAAAGCCCACTTTTAAAAAAAAGAGTAACCGTGGAGTTTCTTGCCGGCTCTTCTCGATAGGAAACGACCAATTGGAACCGTGCACCTAGCTTTTGACGTTTCATAAGTGCCCATGTAGGTTTATGTGAAATAAAATATTTTGATTTTGAAACGAAAAATAAATACCAACGACGAATAGGGTCGTGCATTGAAATAAAAAACGAACATATGTTCTGGGTTTTCAGTCGTATAAATACGACTGAGGCGGCACGGGCAAGAACTACACAGATTACACAAAAAACAGACATTCTGACCTCGTCACCGATTATAAATTGTCCCCCCTCCCACCCGACCCTTCTCCGGTCGAAGACCCTGATTGTCCTCTACATCCCGTCTCCCCAGACGAGGTGCACGATATAATCAAGAATCTGAAACCCCGTAAAGCCCCCGGACCAGACGGTATCACCAATTGGGTGGTCCAGATGTTCCCAGCCCACCTTATTATGCTAATGACCACCATCTTTAATGGTGCTCTTAGTAATAACATTTTACCTCAAACGTGGAAAAGTGCCACCGTCATCGGTATCCCGAAGCCCGGCAAGCCTAAGACCGAGCCTTCCAGTTACCGTCCCATCAGTTTGCTCAACGTATTCGGCAAAATCTATGAGAGGCTTATTTATAAGCATCTCAGAGACTATGCCGAGACGAAGGGCCTAATCCCCAATGAACAGTTCGGTTTTAGAACCCAACATTCTTACGTACAACAGGTCCACCGTATCATAGAACATAAAGCGTCAGTTTCCAGCGCGGGTTCATGACGGGTGCTGTGTTCTTCGATATTGAGAAAGCGTTCGACAAAGTCTGGCACAACGGCTTATTGTATAAGCTATACAAACTCGGTGTGCCAGATCGTCTCGTGCTCATCTTACGGGACTTTTTGTCGGACCGCACCTTCCGTTATCGCATCGAGGGTGCGCTCACTTCCCCCCATCCGATCCACGCAGGCGTCCCTCAGGGGTCTGCTTCTGACTGCGCTCATATTCACGGTATTCACCAGTGACATCCCGAAATAAAGAAAGGCGCAGTTAGCTTTGTTCGCAGACGACACGGCCATCTACTACACCGGGCGCAGTCAAGACCAGATCTCCCGCATCCTACAGACCGAAGTCAACAGACTCGGTGACTGGTTTAGGAAGTGGAGGATCGAGGTCAATCCTGATAAGAGCCAAGCGGTCCTCTTTTCTAGACCCCGGCGTACACCCGCCCTACCCCGACAGATCACCATATTCGGCAAGCCTATCCCTTGGGAGAAGCGAGCCAAATATATCGGTGTGATCCTAGATCATCACATTTCGTTCGCTGAGCACATAAAGCAGGTGCGTTCGCGCGCCGCTTTCGCACTCGGTAGGCTTCATTGCGTTCTCAACTCACGCAGCAAGTTGTCCCTTAAGGGCAAATTGCGTATTTACACAGCGTGCATCCGCCTGATAATGACTTACGCCTGTGCTGTTTTCGCACACGCTGGTCCCCACCTCATTCATAGAATGCAGGCACTTCAAAACCGATTTCTCCGTAAAATTACGGACGCTCCTTGGTTCGTTCGGAACGAAACCCTTCATCTAGATTTTAAAATCCCCACCATTAAGCAGTTTATGAAACGCGCGACAAAGCGGTTCTTCGAGTCCGCAGATAGACATCGCAACCTTGGTTGTGCAGGCCGCTAGCTATAGGCCTTCTTAGATTAGTCGACTCGCCGACCTAGGCATACTCTCTTAGATCCAGATGACCCCATTACTCTCCTTCAGGAAAAGCGATAGGGCCACAAGTACAGTGCACAAATTACACAAACCGTCATTCCGTCCTCGCCGCCGAGGTACCACGCGAAGTTCAAGACTTAATTGTTCCCTCCGTCCCTTGCACGTCGAACCGCCAGCCCCGAGGCTGAGTGAGCCGTAGCATTTAATAGTAATCCCCGATTAATAATCATGAATCTAAACTTTTAATCCAGCCTGTCCCCAACTTGCTGTTATTCCCCAACGACACCCTAAGCCGAGGTTCGTACCCCACAGGGGGTGCCCTTAGAGCGCTGTCGTTAAGTTTTTAATAAATATATTTACGCTCCTGGCTGGAGGCTTTAAGCTCACACCTTAGGGCAGCCACAGGAAAGTCCGGTTAAGTAGTCACGGCCTCTCAAGGCCAACTACGAGATGCCATTCGAAAAAACAAAAAAAGAACCCGACCCTTGCTCGACAAAGTGCCAGCCCGCGCCGTTCCTGAGCCTGTAGCTTTAAATTCCCCAGATAATAATATTCCCTACCTACCTACTCTCTTTCTACCTAGGTCAGGTCGTCTTCTCCTTGGCATTTTAAAACAATAACAGTAAATAAAGTTCTCGCGTACTGACAAACTGATGATAAATTTTAATCGTCTTGAAATGTATTTATTTATTTTCTTTTTCGACAACCAACTGACACTTTTACACTTTTTTATTTCTGAAACAAAACTGTTTTGTGTTCCAATTTAAACAGACCAAAGAGATCGGATCGGATCGGAAATTTCTGAACGCACCTATAAATATTTGACAACCAAGTGACAATTTTATATTTCTAAAAAGACAAAAGACATCAAATGTTTCACAGCTAGGAACAGTTATTATTGGAAAATTAAATTGTCGTTTTTAGTATTTTCCTTTACTTATTATTTATATTTCCCACCGTTTAAACCTTCCCTGAACTTCCACTAATATTTCAAGATCAAAATTAGCGAAACCGGTCCAGCCATTCTCGAGTTTTAGCGAGACAAACGATTGCTGTTCGTTTGTCTCGCTAAAACTCGAGAATTGTATATCATTGTCATAGACTTATAAAAAAAGTCAGACGGAACTCCCGCTAAGACAAAACTGTGTCCCGTAATGGCGGCGAGAGTCTTAAGTGTGAGTGAATTTAGGGTTGTCATGATAGCCAAAATTACCCACTTAATATTGTTTTATTTTAAGAAAAATACAGGTCGGCAGACAAATTTGAGGTACTGCATATGTAACACGCCGGAGTCCTCCATTAGTTGTATAAAAGTCATTCGTTTCAAAATGTAAACTACCGCCAAACTTCATTTACTTTAGGAAATCTAGTAGAAAGAATATAAAACAACGAGTAATAATAAAATTAACCTAAATAAATTGAATAGATTTAAAAATATATTAATTTCCCATATATTTAGGGTAATTTGCACACGTGAATATTGGCAACACTGGCCTTGTGATGAATTATTTTGTTCTGGTGAATAAATATTGATTGTAATCTATAAAATCGGGAACTAAGTTGTTGAATTATTCATTTATCTATGAAACGTGATTCCTGTATTTTTTTTCTTCCGATCGCTACGGTTTTTGCAACATTTCACCGCACAAGACCTGCTTTATTTCAATACTTTTTTTGCCGCGTAAACGTGTCGACTGTGTTGACGTTTGCACGCGTAATGGGTGAGTATGCTGTAAATGTGTGCGTGGGGGCCTGTACGTACAGCGAGCTGGCTGACTCTGAGTGACACAGTTTTCTGTTAGCAAGAATCCGTCCGAGTTTTTTATACGTCCATGATCATTGTATAATATATATAAAGATAATGTTATTTGCCTAATTAATATTAACGAATCAAGATGTAAATTTTATTATGATTATGATATGTGTGAGTTATTACTAATGACATTGATTTAATTTCATGATATTATTATGCATGCGCTACAAATATATGCACGACTGATAAGTCGAATATAGCGAGACTAAAATTATTTTTCAATACACTTCCTCGAAAACTGGTTCATATCGCACTACGATTAGGTTGACAATGCAATGTATTTCACACGCGTGCGACTTTTATTTTCCAACACGTGGGCGGGAATAAGAATTGCCACAGTTAACTTATACCTATACTTAGTCCAAATTGGTTCAATGCTTCTATTCACACCGTCTCGCGCCAGAGATGGTCCTCTCTATTCGGAGGTGATTTTTTTTTTTAATCTCGGCAATGATGCGTCCTTAATATTTCGTTAATATTTTTGAAATAATATATTTAAATAATGTTTAAAAATAGAATACCATGATTATTACAATAAAAAAAAACGTTTATGAACAAATTAACATTTATTTGTGTTCTAAACTCAAAAATATTTTAATTTTCTATTTTTCTTATTAGGCTGTTTATCGGCCTCATACCTTTGCTTCTCCTTCAACCTGGCGAAAGCAAAGCGCGGAAAAAAAAGAAAATTAAATCATAGTTATCTAATAATTCATGACAAAAATATTTTTCGTTATTTTATTTTATTTCTTCCAAAGTGTATTGAAAACGTCGTTTGATATACGTAAACATTTGTTATTGCAGTTCTCGGCTCAAAAACAACCTCGCCTACGGCTCGGGTGTTAATTCCGCCTCGAATGCAATAACAAACATTCTCCACTTGTATCAAAATGTACTATTAAGGACCTTGTATTATTATTATTCTCGCAAATAAATAAATTTAATTTCGTTTCATTCCCGGGGGTGTCGTAAAAGGCGACTAAAGGACTTACTAGAGAATGGGCAGCAGCGTTCTCTATGCATTTTAACCGCCTGCCAAGCGTGGCGATTATGGCAAACCCCCCCTCCCCCTCCTATTGGGGGAGGCCTAAGTCCAGCAGTGGACGTCTTTCGGCTGAAATGATGTGATGACTCATGGATAAAGTGGCTCATGGAAAGTAAAGATGCGCCACAGTTGTCCGACTTGTCCGTACGAATTTCATGGTCTGAAGATTGTGCAACCTCTACAGCTGCTGGTCAGTTGACCCTCGCGTCACCTTTGTGTTCACTCACAGTCCATAATTCCTCAAATTGCCTAGCATGGTCCTCCGTTACATCAAAAATACTGCAGCATTCATTTTTGAAATAAATTTATGGTAAAATTGAGGTAGTTCCTCAATTTTACCATAAATTTATTTCAAATTGTGTTTGACGAAAACAATACGACTGCATAAAATTTTCTCGACAGAAAAAAAAATACAAGCTCTAAACCGAGCAATAAACAGCTAGTATTCAATGTTTTTTATTTTTTTATTACCATTATTTTCACCGTAAAAAGAAATTACCTAAACTATCGGCGCCTTGAAGCCTTCTCCCTGCCGTCCTGTCTCGCTTGCTCTTGTGACCCACGAGCAGTAGTATGCGAGCGAGATAAAGAAGTAAGGTGGCGCTGAGGAATTATAGACTCTCATTAGACTCTTAAGTTAAGTTGAGTATATAGTGAAGACGCTGACAACAGGTACAGTCTGACAGTGACCGCGGTGGTCACTGTCAGACTGCATACAAAAGAAAGAGAAGCGCGATGATACAACGCTTGTAATTTATTGCAAAATATGCAATTATTTATTCACTCAAAAATGAGTTGAGTAATCGAAAATAAAAAATAACCAAGTTCTGCATCTTTATTGCCATAAAAATATCATCTTCCACACCATCTATCCTTCGTTTCTTTGGTCTTCCTGTGTTTTTTGTTTTTTTTTTTTTCTTTTTGGCTTCGCACGGTTTGTGCATTTAGCCAGTCTCATGTAAAATTAGGTAACAAGTACAAAGTTATAATATTTATGAAATGAACTCCACTCAATGCATGATAAAGATGATTGATGATATCCCGCCCCGCTCCCCTTGAGTTTAAGTAAAGACGCGGCACTTTACTGAAACCCGCGCCCCTCGCGCGGACTTCTTGACAGAACTTAAAGTGATGTTGCACTGTTTTGTTTCATTTGCCTACATTAATGCAGGTTCACGAACACTTAATGGTTAATAATCCACCACTATTACACATTAATATTCGGCTAAACACAAATTTTAGAAAATAAAACAAAACTGCTAACATGACGCTTCACTTTCCTGCCAAGAAGTCCTCTTCCTGTGTTCTTATAACAATCCATATTCATACAAGCGAAGTCTCGTATGTGCCAGTAACATGTTTACACATCTGATGGTAAATAGGTATGTACGAGTAATGTATTTGAGGTAGCGACCTCGATGCAAATGACATGCATACGATACTTCAATAATTACTTCGCTAAAACTGTATATACCTTACCGAGGTAAAGTTTGTGAGGTTGTAGGGGCAATCTCTGGATCTACTGAACCGTTTTTGAAAATTCTCTTACCCATAGAAACCCACGTTATTTGTGAGTGTCATAGGCTAATATATTATTCCGAAAAATTCAAAAACTTTCCGCCCAACGAAGTGGGCACGGGTCAGCTAGTGTACTGTAAGCACATAACACTTGTGAATGTCACAATCCGAATAAATAAACATTAATCACACTAGCAGCTGTGCCTACGACTCTGCTTATGTGGACCACCCTCTATAACGGAGCTAGTGAACATATCTATAAATTAATACAACAACACATCAATCAGAACAGTGGTTTTCGAGTTTTATGAGCACTGACAGACAGACAGAGAGACGTTGCGTTTGTGTTTAGATGTGTCTGGATATGGATAATGAACTAATTAATGAAAATCGAGTAATTTATAGTTAGTGCAAAAAACAAGCTTTGAAGCTTCCTGATTAAATCTTGATATGAAGGTTGATTAGGATAAAATATTAATTAAACTTATCTTAACCATAAAACAATAATAAAACTTTTATTACTCAATCTTAAATGTCTGTAGACTACTTAAGGCACTGACAAGAGGCAAATGATAAAAGTAGGCTTGTCTTAAAACAAAAAAAATGCCAAATCTATATAGTTTGTGGTAGCGGAAAAAATATGAGTCCGCGTATCACTGGTCAGTTTCCCTCAGTAGTCAGTTTATTTAATTCGCCATTTTCGTTGATTAGTCAGTTTCACTGATTGGTCAGATTTACCGATTAGTCAGTTGCTTTAACTCGCCATTTTCCAGTATTTGCCAGTTTTCGTCGATTCGTCAGTTTAGTACACTCAACGTAAAATATATGTTTACGTTTAAGTAAACAAAAGTGGAAAATGTGAGGAACCCTATTTAAATCAAACTTAAAGTTGTATTTTTATAATCACAATATTTTTTTTAAATATATTTGTTTTCTAAAAAAAAAAAAATTATCTCTGCCTAGCCGTTTGAGGAAACAGCCGTGATTTTATGCTGCGTAATACGTACATAATTAAATTAGCAGACGTGTATGAGTTTTCTACAGGCTGTACTTTGACTGACTAATCGGTAAAACTGACCAATCAGTGAAACTGACTAATCAAAGAAAATGGCGAATTAAATAAATTGACTACTGAGGGAAACTGACCAGTGATACGCGGACTCAAAAATACATGTTCTTCTTGAATATATTTCTCAGAGGCTGGTTGTTACCAAAACACGTTTAGAAAAAAAAACTCGATCAAAATTAACGGTAAACTAACCCTTTACTTTGAGTTTCAATCCAAAATATCTATATTAAATATCAACGTACGGTCGGTATTTAATATTAATTGAATACAAGAACGTCTTATTTGTATGCAGAACTTGGTTTTTTTTATTTTCGACTAGCTGCGCCCCGCGGTTTCACCCGCGTAAGTCTCGATCTCGTGGGAATATCGGAATAAAATGTCCAGGGTGTCAGGTACGTCCTGCCGTTTGAGCGTGAAGAAGTAACAAACATACACACACACACACACAAACTTTCGCCTTTATAATATTAGTGTGATGTGATTACTCAACTCATTTTTGAATAAATAGATAATTGCTTCATATTTTGCAATAAACTACAAGCGTTGTGTCATCGCGCTTCTCTTTCTTTTGTATGCAGTCTGCAGTGACAGCGGTTTACCTGTTGTCAGCGTATTAACTATATACTTTGCCATAATCGCCACGCTTGGCAGGCGGTTAAAATGCATAGAGAACGCTGCTGCCCATTCTCTAGTAAGTCCTTTAGTCGCCTTTTACGACACCCCCGGGAATGAAACTAAATTAAATTACCCAGTACATTTTGATACAAGTGGAGAATGTTTGTTATACCATTCGAGGTGGAATTAACACCCGAGCCGTAGGCGAGGTTGTTTTTGAGCCGAGAACTGCAATAACAAATGTCCACGTATATCAAACGACGTTTTCAATACACTTTGGAAGAAATAAAATAAAATAACGAAAAATATTTTTGTCATGAATTATTAGGAAACTATGATTTAATTTTCTTTTTTTCCGCGCTTTGCTTTCGCCAGGTTGAAGGAGAAGCAAAGATATAAAGCCGATAAACATCCTAATATGAAAAATAGAATATTAAAATATTTTTGAGTTTAGAACACAAATAAATGTTAATTTGTTCATTAAACGTTTTTTTATTGTAATAATCAGGGTATTCTGTTTTTAAACATTATTTAAATATTCCAAAAATATTAACGCCGTAATAACTAATGACGCATGTTTGCCGAGATTTAAAAAAAAATCACCTCCGAATAGAGAGGACCGTCTCTGGCGCGAGACGGTGTGAATAGAGGCATTGAACCAATTTGGACTAAGCATAGGTATAAGTTAACTGTGGCAATTTTTATTCCCGCACACGTGTTGGAAAAAAAAGGCTAGGCTATTGTAAATTAGATAAATTACAAACTGACTCACTAAAAAATGAAAAAAAAAAACTTTTTACAAAAAAAAACTACCGACTTCCAAAAAAAACACTACAAAGCGAAAAATAACTTTAATTTCGGAAGTCGGTGGCAAAAATCTAAAATACAGATCCAAAGACACCGACTTCCGAAATTAAAAATATTTTTCGCTTTGTAGTGTTTTTTTTGGAAGTCGGTTGTTTTTTTTTGTAAAAAGTTTTTTATTTTTCACTTTTTAGTGAGTCAGTTTGTAATTTATCTAATTTACAATAGCCTAATGTCAAATGCTCATCACCTTTACAAAACATTGCTTTGCCCGATGCAGGGGCGTTAATTGTGGAGGAGTTCTCCTGGTAAGAACCAGGAGAACTGATGGTGACTTCACCATATGCATTTTGACGAGCATAAATTGCTTAGCAACCATATTAAAGTGCCTAATCGAATCGCAACGGTGAAATACTTTATTAAGAAGTCCCGGTGGCCATCTCTGGTCTTCATCATCAGTTCCACTTCACTTGAATGGTGCTTTTCGAGTGCAAATGCACGAGTTACTATAAAAAATACTCAAATCGCTATAGGTATGCCTATAAAATTTGAGGATTTCCGTCGATTTCCATGGGATCCCCTCATCAGATTCTGATTTAGTGGCAATGGGACCACCTCGAAAGCATACCCTTCCAAACAAAAAAAGAATTTTCAAAATCGATCCACAATTGACGGAGTAATCGGTGAACATACATAAAAAAAAAACAAACATACAGCCGAACATATAACCTCCTCCTTTTTGGAAGTCGGTTAAAAAAAAAGTCACACGCGTGTGAAATACATTGCATTGTGAACCTAATCGTAGTGCGATATGAAACAGTTTTCGAGGAAGTGTTTTGAAAAATAATTTTACTCTCGCTATATTTGACTTATCAGTCGTGCAAATATTTGCAGCGCATGCATAATAATATCTTGAAATTAAATCGATGTCATTAGTAATTACTCATACACATAATAAAATTTAATAATAAAAACATTTTGCTTCGTTAATATTAATTAGGCACATTACATTATCTTTATATGTATATAAAAATGAATTGCTGTTCGTTTGTCTCGCTAAAACTCGAGAATGACTGGACCGATTGAAAAAAATTGATTGAAAAAAGTGTAAAAGTGTCAGTTGGTAGTCGAAAAAGAAAATAAATAAATAAATTTCAAGAAGATTAAAATGTATCATCAGTTTGTCAATGCGCGATAACTTTATTTACTGTTATTGTTTTAAAATGCGAAGGAGAAGACGACCTAACCTAGGTAGAAACAGAGTAGGTAGGTAGGTAGATAGGGTAGGTAGGTTAGGTTACAGTTGTAATGGCAATCTTGTCATTTGGTTTAAATAGGTAGGTATTTATTTTTATTATTTTAGTAATATTTTATATACTTAGCTTCTTTTTTTAATTTGTGAATGTGAGAACGATGTAGGATTAATAGACTGTAGCTTTGTAAACCATCTTCTATTTTGTTAAGTACTTGGTACTTGTGGACGGGTCTACACTGTTCTCCCATACCTATTAACACTGTAACTTGAAAACATTGTAAAAGCCTCCTTTAAAAAAAAAGAGTAACCGTGGAGTTTCTTGCCGGCTCTTCTCGATAGGAAACGACCAATTGGAACCGTGCACCTAGCTTTTGACGTTTCATAAGTGCCCATGTAGGTTTATGTGAAATAAAATATTTTGATTTTGAATCGAAAAATAAATACCAACGACGAATAGAGTCGTGCATTGAAATAAAAAACGAACATGTGTTCTGGGTTTTCAGTCGTATTAATACGACTGAGGCGGCACGGGCAAGAACTACACAGATTACACAAAAAACAGACATTCTGACCTCGTCGCCGATTATAAATTGTCCCCCCTCCCACCCGACCCTTCTCCGGTCAAGACCCTGATTGTCCTCTACATCCCGTCTCCCCAGACGAGGTGACGATATAATCAAGAATCTGAAACCCCGTAAAGCCCCCGGACCAGACGGTATCACCAATTGGGATGCCAGATGTTCCCAGCCCACCTTATTATGCTAATGACCACCATCTTTAATGGTGCTCTTAGTAATAACATTTTACCTCAAACGTGGAAAAGTGCCACCGTCATCGGTATCCCGAAGCCCGGCAAGCCTAAGATCGAGCCTTCCAGTTACCGTCCCATCAGTTTGCTCAACGTATTCGGCAAAATCTATGAGAGGCTTATTTATAAGCATCTCAGAGACTATGCCGAGACGAAGGGCCTAATCCCCAATGAACAGTTCGGTTAGAACCCAACATTCTTGCGTACAACAGGTCCACCGTATCATAGAACATATAAGCGCCGGTTTCCAGCGCGGGTTCATGACGGGTGCTGTGTTCTTCGATATTGAGAAAGCGTTCGACAAAGTCTGGCACAACGGCTTATTGTATAAGCTATACAAACTCGGTGTGCCAGATCGTCTCGTGCTCATCTTACGGGACTTTTTGTCGGACCGCACCTTCCGTTATCGCATCGAGGGTGCGCTCACTTCCCCCCATCCGATCCGCGCAGGCGTCCCTCAGGGGTCTGCTTCTGACTCCGCTCATATTACAGGTATTCACCAGTGACATCCCGAAATATAGAAAGGCGCAGTTAGCTCTGTTCGCAGACGACACGGCCATCTACTACACCGGCCGCAGTCAAGACCAGATCTCCCACATCCTACAGACCGAAGTCAACAGACTCGGTGACTGGTTTAGGAAGTGGAGGATCGAGGTCAATCCTGATAAGAGCCAAGCGGTCCTCTTTTCTAGACCCTGGCGTACACCCGCCCTACCCCGACAGATCACCATATTCGGCAAGCTTATCCCTTGGGAGAAGCGAGCCAAATATATCGGTGTGATCCTAGATCATCACATTTCGTTCGCTGAGCACATAAAGCAGGTGCGTTCGCGCGCCGCTTTCGCACTCGGTAGGCTTCATTGCGTTCTCAACTCACGCAGCAAGTTGTCCCTTAAGGGCAAATTGCGTATTTACACAGCGTGCATCCGCCTGATAATGACTTACGCCTGTGCTGTTTTCGCACACACTGGTCCCCCCCTCATTCATAGAATGCAGGCACTTCAAAACCGATTTCTCCGTAAAATTACGGACGCTCCTTGGTTCGTTCGGAACGAAACCCTTCATCTAGATTTTAAAATCCCCACCATTAAGCAGTTTATGAAACGCGCGACAAAGCGGTTCTTCGAGTCCGCAGATAGACATCGCAACCTTGGTTGTGCAGGCCGCTAGCTATAGGCCTTCTTAGATTAGTCGACTCGCCGACCTAGGCATACTCTCTTAGATCCAGATGACCCCATTACTCTCCTTCAGGAAAAGCGATAGGGCCACAAGTACAGTGCACAAATTACACAAACCGTCATTCCGTCCTCGCCGCCGAGGTACCACGCGAAGTTCAAGACTTAATTGTTCCCTCCGTCCCTTGCACGTCGAACCGCCAGCCCCGAGGCTGAGTGAGCCGTAGCATTTAATAGTAATCCCCGATTAATAATCATGAATCTAAACTTTTAATCCAGCCTGTCCCCAACTTGCTGTTATTCCCCAACGACACCCTAAGCCGAGGTTCGTACCCCACAGGGGGTGCCCTTAGAGCGCTGTCGTTAAGTTTTTAATAAATATATTTACGCTCCTGGCTGGAGGCTTTAAGCTCACACCTTAGGGCAGCCACAGGAAAGTCCGGTTAAGTAGTCACGGCCTCTCAAGGCCAACTACGAGATGCCATTCGAAAAAACAAAAAAAGAACCCGACCCTTGCTCGACAAAGTGCCAGCCCGCGCCGTTCCTGAGCCTGTAGCTTTAAATTCCCCAGATAATAATATTCCCTACCTACCTACTCTCTTTCTACCTAGGTCAGGTCGTCTTCTCCTTGGCATTTTAAAACAATAACAGTAAATAAAGTTCTCGCGTACTGACAAACTGATGATAAATTTTAATCGTCTTGAAATGTATTTATTTATTTTCTTTTTCGACAACCAACTGACACTTTTACACTTTTTTATTTCTGAAACAAAACTGTTTTGTGTTCCAATTTAAACAGACCAAAGAGATCGGATCGGATCGGAAATTTCTGAACGCACCTATAAATATTTGACAACCAAGTGACAATTTTATATTTCTAAAAAGACAAAAGACATCAAATGTTTCACAGCTAGGAACAGTTATTATTGGAAAATTAAATTGTCGTTTTTAGTATTTTCCTTTACTTATTATTTATATTTCCCACCGTTTAAACCTTCCCTGAACTTCCACTAATATTTCAAGATCAAAATTAGCGAAACCGGTCCAGCCATTCTCGAGTTTTAGCGAGACAAACGATTGCTGTTCGTTTGTCTCGCTAAAACTCGAGAATTGTATATCATTGTCATAGACTTATAAAAAAAGTCAGACGGAACTCCCGCTAAGACAAAACTGTGTCCCGTAATGGCGGCGAGAGTCTTAAGTGTGAGTGAATTTAGGGTTGTCATGATAGCCAAAATTACCCACTTAATATTGTTTTATTTTAAGAAAAATACAGGTCGGCAGACAAATTTGAGGTACTGCATATGTAACACGCCGGAGTCCTCCATTAGTTGTATAAAAGTCATTCGTTTCAAAATGTAAACTGCCGCCAAACTTCATTTACTTTAGGAAATCTAGTAGAAAGAATATAAAACAACGAGTAATAATAAAATTAACCTAAATAAATTGAATAGATTTAAAAATATATTAATTTCCCATATATTTAGGGTAATTTGCACACGTGAATATTGGCAACACTGGCCTTGTGATGAATTATTTTGTTCTGGTGAATAAATATTGATTGTAATCTATAAAATCGGGAACTAAGTTGTTGAATTATTCATTTACCTATGAAACGTGATTCCTGTATTTTTTTTCTTCCGATCGCTACGGTTTTTGCAATATTTCACCACACAAGACCTGCTTTATTTCAATACTTTTTTTGCCGCGTAAACGTGTCGACTGTGTTGACGTTTGCACGCGTAATGGGTGAGTATGCTGTAAATGTGTGCGTGGGGGCCTGTACGTACAGCGAGCTGGCTGACTCTGAGTGACACAGTTTTCTGTTAGCGAGAATCCGTCCGAGTTTTTTATACGTCCATGATCATTGTATAATATATATAAAGATAATGTTATTTGCCTAATTAATATTAACGAATCAAGATGTAAATTTTATTATGATTATGATATGTGTGAGTTATTACTAATGACATTGATTTAATTTCATGATATTATTATGCATGCGCTACAAATATATGTACGACTGATAAGTCGAATATAACGAGACTAAAATTATTTTTCAATACACTTCCTCGAAAACTGGTTCATATCGCACTACGATTAGGTTGACAATGCAATGTATTTCACACGCGTGCGACTTTTATTTTCCAACACGTGGGCGGGAATAAGAATTGCCACAGTTAACTTATACCTATACTTAGTCCAAATTGGTTCAATGCTTCTATTCACACCGTCTCGCGCCAGAGATGGTCCTCTCTATTCGGAGGTGATTTTTTTTTTTAATCTCGGCAATGATGCGTCCTTAATATTTCGTTAATATTTTTGAAATAATATATTTAAATAATGTTTAAAAATAGAATACCATGATTATTACAATAAAAAAAAACGTTTATGAACAAATTAACATTTATTTGTGTTCTAAACTCAAAAATATTTTAATTTTCTATTTTTCTTATTAGGCTGTTTATCGGCCTCATACCTTTGCTTCTCCTTCAACCTGGCGAAAGCAAAGCGCGGAAAAAAAAGAAAATTAAATCATAGTTACCTAATAATTCATGACAAAAATATTTTTCGTTATTTTATTTTATTCCTTCCAAAGTGTATTGAAAACGTCGTTTGATATACGTAAACATTTGTTATTGCAGTTCTCGGCTCAAAAACAACCTCGCCTACGGCTCGGGTGTTAATTCCGCCTCGAATGCAATAACACTTGTATCAAAATGTACTATTAAGGACCTTGTATTATTATTATTATTCTCACAAATAAATAAATTTAATTTCGTTTCATTCCCGGGGGTGTCGTAAAAGGCGACTAAAGGACTTACTAGAGAATGGGCAGCAGCGTTCTCTATGCATTTTAACCGCCTGCCAAGCGTGGCGATTATGGCAAACCCCCCCTCCCCCTCCTATTGGGGGAGGCCTAAGTCCAGCAGTGGACGTCTTTCGGCTGAAATGATGTGATGACTCATGGATAAAGTGGCTCATGGAAAGTAAAGATGCGCCACAGTTGTCCGACTTGTCCGTACGAATTTCATGGTCTGAAGATTGTGCAACCTCTACAGCTGCTGGTCAGTTGACCCTCGCGTCACCTTTGTGTTCACTCACAGTCCATAATTCCTCAAATTGCCTAGCATGGTCCTCCGTTACATCAAAAATACTGCAGCATTCATTTTTGAAATAAATTTATGGTAAAATTGAGGTAGTTCCTCAATTTTACCATAAATTTATTTCAAATTGTGTTTGACGAAAACAATACGACTGCATAAAATTTTCTCGACAGAAAAAAAAATACAAGCTCTAAACCGAGCAATAAACAGCTAGTATTCAATGTTTTTTATTTTTTTATTACCATTATTTTCACCGTAAAAAGAAATTACCTAAACTATCGGCGCCTTGAAGCCTTCTCCCTGCCGCCGTCCTGTCTCGCTTGCTCTTGTGACCCACGAGCAGTAGTATGCGAGCGAGATAAAGAAGTAAGGTGGCGCTGAGGAATTATAGACTCTCATTAGACTCTTAAGTTAAGTTGAGTATATAGTGAAGACGCTGACAACAGGTACAGTCTGACAGTGACCGCGGTGGTCACTGTCAGACTGCATACAAAAGAAAGAGAAGCGCGATGATACAACGCTTGTAATTTATTGCAAAATATGCAATTATTTATTCACTCAAAAATGAGTTGAGTAATCGAAAATAAAAAACAACCAAGTTCTGCATCTTTATTGCCATAAAAATATCATCTTCCACACCATCTATCCTTCGTTTCTTTGGTCTTCCTGTGTTTTTTGTTTTTTTTTTTTTCTTTTTGGCTTCGCACGGTTTGTGCATTTAGCCAGTCTCATGTAAAATTAGGTAACAAGTACAAAGTTATAATAATTATGAAATGAACTCCACTCAATGCATGATAAAGATGATTGATGATATCCCGCCCCGCTCCCCTTGAGTTTAAGTAAAGACGCGGCTCATTACTGAAACCCGCGCCCCTCGCGCGGACTTCTTGACAGAACTTAAAGTGATGTTGCACTGTTTTGTTTCATTTGCCTACATTAATGCAGGTTCACGAACACTTAATGGTTAATAATCCACCACTATTACACATTAATATTCGGCTAAACACAAATTTTAGAAAATAAAACAAAACTGCTAA
The DNA here is from genome assembly GCA_963921375.1 of Tiliacea citrago. Lineage (NCBI taxonomy): Eukaryota > Metazoa > Arthropoda > Insecta > Lepidoptera > Noctuidae > Tiliacea > Tiliacea citrago. The sequence goes on from OY992802.1 coordinate 4,192,013, forward strand.
CATGACGCTTCAGTTTCCCGCCAAGAAGTCCTCTTCCTGTGTTCTTAAAACAATCCATACTCATACAAGCGCAGTCTCATATGTGCCAGTAACATGTTTACACATCTGATGGTAAATAGGTATGTAATGTATTTGAGGTAGCGACCTCGATGCAAATGACATGCATACGATACTTCAATAATTACTTCGCTAAAACTGTATATACCTTACCGAGGTAAAGTTTGTGAGGTTTTAGGGGCCATCTCTGGATCTACTGAACCGATTTTGAAAATTCTTTTACCCATAGAAATTCACGTTATTCGTGAGTGTCATAGGCTATACAGCGTGTTACGGAAAGGGTATATCCATACAAACAGGGTGAAGAGTGCATCTAGTTCAGAATCTCTGTACAAAATTTCAGCTCAAAAAGAATAACTTTGAACATGTTTGATATTTTTTTTTATTTCTATATTTTATTACATTTAAATCATAACAAACGTGCACTACGAGGGTCATTATCCAATAACTGTGTCTGTGCGCCTAGTACACACACACACCTGCCACAGCTCTGCGACACGGCGCCGCGCGCCGCGCCGACACGCAGCAGCGCGGGCGGCACTATTGGCGGCGGGATCAAACGAATGGATTAAAACGTGTACCGATCAGGGGCCCAAGTCTGCTATTTTTATAAATTCAGTCATTCCAACACTATCCCATTGTCATGCCATTGTCATTTTGCTAAAAGATCGTAATCTGGTAAATTCATAATGGTCGATCATTGGTCGGTCAATGTTGTCGTAATATAATTGTGTTATTATAATGGCATTGTCGTATTGCCATTATTATAAAACCCATTAGTAGAAATGTCATTAATTTGTCATTATGTACGAGATTACCAATGAATGCAATTTATTTCAATGTAGAGTCAGTGGCCGACCATTGGAAAATCATAATGACGCCATTATAATAGTAGATTACCAAACTTGTCAAAATCAACAATTATGAAATCAATGATCGTCCATTCTGACACTATTGTAATAGTAAACTTCAGGCCCAGCTGACTTGGTCTAGTGATGTGTAGAATTCAATTGGAAACATTTGATTTTTATTAGTTAAATGTTTCTTAACTTTATAATTATAGGGGTAATCCCTGCCTTTGATATGTATTCCGTAACACGCTGTATATTAATCCGAAAAATGACAAGACTTTCCCAACGAAGTGGGCACGGGTCAGCTAATGTACTATAAGCACATAACACTTGTGAATGTCACAATCCGAATAAATTAACATTAATCACACTAGCAGCTGTGCCTACGACTCTGCTTATGTGGACCACCCTCTATAACGGAGCTAGTGAACATATCTTTAAATTAATAAAACAACACATCAATCAGAACAATGGTTTTAGAGTTTTATGAGCACTAACAGACAGACAGCCAGACAGAGAGACGTTGCGTTTGTGTTTAGATGTGTCAGGATATGAATAATCAGCTAATTAATGAAAATAACAGACACCAATAAACTCGAGTAGTTTATAGTTAGTGCTAAAAAACAAGCTTTAAAGCTTCCTGATTAAATCTTGATATCAAATTCAAATTTAAATAATTTATTTTCTCATCACAAACAATGACATGGTATACATATTATATTTAAAACAAGCCCCGTTATTATGATATTTTTTTGTACTGGACCATACCTGGGAACCTTCTGGTTACTGAGATATTGCAAGTCAAAGTTAGTATGTAAGACTGGTGTCTGCACAGGAAAACCTGTATAGCAGATCACCAGGGTCCCACCAGACGGAGAGGAAACATAATTAAAAAGCTGAGCATAAAGCAAGTAAGTTAGCTAGTAAGCTGAGCTGAAGGTCGTTATATGAAGGTTGATTAGGATAAGATACTAATTAAACTTATCTTAACCATAAAACAATAATAAAACTTTTATTACTCAATCTTAAATGGCTGTAGACTACTTAAGGCGCTGACAAGAGGCAAATGATAAAAGTAGGCTGGTCTTAAAACAAAAAAATTGCCAAATCTATATAGTTTGTGGTAGCGGAAAAAGTATATGTTATTCTTGATCATATTTCTCAGAGCTTGGTTGTTACCAAAACACGTTTAGGAATAAAAAAATCGATACAAATTAACGGTAAATAACCCTTTACTTTGAGTTTCAATCCAAAATATCTGTTTTATTTATCAACGTACGGTTGGTATTAAATTAATAACATAGAACCTGTTATTTGTATGCAGAACTTGGCTGTTTTTTATTTTCGATTACGCAACTCATTTTTGAGTAAATAGATAATTGCTGCATATTTTGCAATAAATTACAAGCGTGGTATCATCGCGCTTCTCTTTCTTTTGTATGCAGTCTGACAGTGACCGCGGTTTACTTGTTGTCAGCGTCTCTTTTTACGGTTAAAATAATGGTACCTAAAAAAAAAAAAAAAAAAAAAACATTGAATACTAGCTGTTTATTGCTCGGTTTAGAGGTAACTTTGTATTTTTTGATGTGAAACATCTAAATGTGCTCGGAAACTGATTGCTGGCGGCACGACGCATGCCACGTGGCGATTCACCGCTCACTCCGCGCACCCCGCCGCTGTACTGTACAAGCCATTGTCTTTAATCCTATATAAATAAAGACGAATATAGCTTGCACAAAACAAATTCGGTTGTTTGCCCGGATTAACACTGCGCCATCTATCTATAATTTAGGTAATTGCAGCTGTAGCTGCGTTCAAAAAATTAAAATAAATCAAACAAAAGAGCGCTGTTTTCAAGTCCCAATTTTGGTCTTGGTTTGATCGCGTGAGTGGGTAGTAGTGTATAAATATATTATTTTTTTTTTAATATTATTAAAACATGTCTGACAGTGATAATTTTTTTATGAAAATAAATGTTTACAAAAATAAACAATCATCATTTTCTTGAAAATAATCGTAATATTTATTTTTACATTATGCCATATTAGTTTCTGTCGTAATCTGTTCTTTTATGCATATTAATTACCTGTACAAAATAATTTCGATGTTTGACATCTGCCAGGCGTCCCGTGACGGCTCACAATTTTTTTTGGTCGACACATTTTGATGCAATAGTATTGTTTTCGTTAAACATAGTTCCTCAACTTAACTTCAACATAACAACTTCCTTAACAACAACATAAATTTATTTCAAAATGAATGCTGCAGTATTTTCGATATAACGGAGGACCATGCTAGGCAATTTGAGGTATTATGGACTCATAAAATTAACAAAAATACTTCCGCACAATTGGCATTATTTAGCAGGCTTGTTATTTTCAAGTGTGCCTTTTCGCCCTAAGTGTTAAGTATCCAGAAATACTTATACATAAAGCGAGACCTTTACCAGCAGTAGGATAATTTTAATTTAATTTATTTATTTGTATCAGACACAAGTGATCCATATTTTTGTTAGTATACTTAAGAATTATGTTAGTAACCAAGCTTTAAATACACACTACAATTATACTATTATAACTAAAATTAAATAACAGGTGTACCAACTCACATAAATAAAATCCTGAAATTCATTAAAATGGAATTTTAAAATATCTAATCTAATAAATGGCCATCATCAATATTATTAATAAAATTAAAATTTGTATAATAATGGCAAAAAAATAAAATAAAAACCTTTCAAATTTGAATAGCATTTTACCCGTCTTTTCCGTGGTTAATTATTTCAAGTATGAAACGAATTTCGACAATTCAGGCATCCGTTTTTAAGAATGAACTATAAAGTCAAAACGTCTGTTTATTTGTGTCTTTTTAGGGTTCCGTACCCGATTGGGTCCAATCGGAGTCCTTTGCTGTCATTCACGTGTGTGACCGTCGTCTGACACACAGGTTTTACAGCCAAATGGTTGGAGCTACAAAGTTCAAATTTTTACAGTTTCGTTGACCCAGAGCCATACAAATTATCATTTTTCTTTTAATGATTTTAATTTTTTCTAAACAACGATAACTCGTTGAGTACCTAGATAAATACTGTATTTTTTTTATATTGGAAAACAAACGAATGAGATGCCACCAAAATCAGTTTTTTTACAAAACATTGTTCCGAAGAATATTTTAACTTCCCATTGACCTATGAACTGGAAATTTGGTGATAATGTTTATTGTTACGTATTTTTTACTAAAAAGTACCAATATAATGATAAATCAGAAGAGATACGGGCAGCGGCCACTGCTAGGGTCAGGTCACTCACCTACTGCTTATGAATAATTCTGCCATTCGGACGGCTTATATTCTACATTTGCTACGGAACCGTAAATGTGCGAAGTCCAACACGCACTTGGCCGGTGCTTTATGTCTATTAGATTTTTTATACTTTTCCTAAATTTTATCCTAGCATCAACAATGCCGCTTTTTTTTTCAAAATCTGCCCTACTGAATCAAAGCATTTATTTCCCTACTCAACTGTCAATCAAAAGTGGTAAAAAATCGTTAATCAATTATTTGAATCAATGGCGCTACGCTATGATGTAATTCTCTTTAATTATGCATCATTATGAATGATTACATAAGTCAAGGTAAATCACGCCATAGATAATACAATGAACTATGACTAATAGTATAAATAAAACTGTTAAGTGATTATAATTGTAATTTTATACTTTGAGCCAACATTAGTTTTTGTCTATCGTTTGGGACCAGGGGGTCTACTCCCTAAGTCCGTCATCGAAGATACGGGCCCGTCCGAAAGTAGTTGATCCGTCAAAACAAGTGACAAATTCAATTTTTGTAACGGGTAAATACACACCGGGATTAGGGATAACTGTCGAATCATGTTGTCAATCATTTTTAATACGGGCCCTGATCAAATCTTATTTCCGTAAGTGTTACGGAGTAGGAAACGCCCAAAACTTCGGCCGAATCTACGGACTTCGTGATTAGGGAGTAGACCCCCAGATACTGAGTAGGTATCTACGTTACCCGTTGGTCCCTGCTGTCATTCGTATATCTTTGACAGTCGTTCGTCATCATCATCATTCCAGCCGAAATACGTCCACTGCTGGACATAGGCCTCCCCCAAGCACCGCCACTTCGACCGTTTTTATGCTTCCCACGTCTAGCGGATTCCTGCGGCTTACACAGGGTCATCGGTCCACCAAGCAATGTGCCCTGCCCACTGCCACTTAAGTTTGGCAATTCTTCGGGCTATATCGGTTACCTAGGTTCGCCTGCAGATCTCTTTATTTCTGATTCGATCACGTAGGGAAACTCCAAGCATAGCCCTCACCCCCTTTGGATAAAATCTAGCCTACGGGTAGTAGTCAAAAGCCTGATAATCTAAAAACCAGAGTTACCGAGGGGTACTCCATGTTAAGTACTGTTGTTCAGCTGCATCTGATTAGATTTGGAAGCCGACCCTAACATAGTTGGGAAAAAGCTAGACAGATGGGAATGGTTTTCAGACTTCGTGTTTTCGAATTCGTGACCTCAATTATAATCACTGCCACGTGTACCTAAATAATGGTTACCCGTCAAACTCTTGATTGCCTTGAGTAAATCCAGTTTACGTGATTTGCTGAATCTCTCAAACCAAAAGTTTAGGATTGTCAGTCAATTACTCCGCAACGGCTGAACGGATTCAAATGAAAAGAAGATATTTTTTTAATGTTGCGACCAAATGAAACTTTGTACTCATTCTTCTTGACCCGCTGTTTTTAAGACGATTAAATAGTTCAGTAATTAATTTAGTAACAGACAAAGCTCAGCCTGGACCACTGTAGATACATAGGTGCTCGTGCTAAGCCTGCAACAGACTTAGCACGAGCATCGTTTTGTCGACGGAAGAGTAGACAAAAATTACATCCCGTGTTTTCTACTGTCTTTAGCATGGCGATTACAAATAGTAGATTGTTATACAAGGGCCGAAAGAAATCAATTCGCATACAAGGTATGACGCCCGAGCGTAGCGAGGGCGGCTATAGTCCGAGTAGGAATTGATAACTTTCACACGTGTGAAACACTACTTTTCATTCCGAATATAAGGAAAGTAAAAACATTTAATTTTTCTAAAATATTTTATTTTCTTGTTTGCTCGCCACTTCATAAAATCATTGTAAGTATGTATTTAAATCTGTCCTTTGAAATTTCAGGCAAAAGATTTTCGATTACTGTATTTGCCTCGTCTATAACTGAAGCAGCTGGGGTCAACATTTCAGAACTCATTTTTATCACCTAATTATTCAAATATTAGTCTATATATCCGAGATTTTGAATTTCGATGCAGCTTACAGAGTTAGTATCCCGCCAAATTATAAAGTCTTCTTTAAATTTAAAACATGGAACACACCGCGTCACCGCCGCGGGCTATCCCGCTGAATAGGTATTTTTTTTAATTCACACTAGCTGTTTATACACTCGCAAGACTGCAGCATTTTTTTAATTTTAATCGATATTTTTTTTAATCGTGTATGTAAAATTTTTCGTAGCCGACTAACCTAACCAAATTTAGTTCTATTTTTTAAATTAATTCCCGCCCTAGAGAGGAAAACAGTTACTATGAGTCTTTCCCGTCCAAGGGTGGGGATCAGCGTCTTCCACCCGCTACTCGGATCAAAGAAACACTACTTTCCGAGTATGAGAAATGAAAATCAAATTGTCTTCACTACCTTAGACAACTGTCAGTTGTCAGTGTGATTTTGACAGTTTGGGCCAGAAAACTTTTTTTCTGAAATAGTCTACATAAAAAGGACCTAAACAAAGATGGTTAGAAACGAAAGTCAAAATGACAGATTGTAGACGGATTTCTACGATGCGGTGTCAAAAATGGAGAAACGAAATGTCACTTTGTATAGACAAAGCTGTGTCTATTCTTCGTAGAAATAGAAAGCGTCATGCTAAGCCTGTTGAAAGGGGCAACGGGGTTTCCAATTAATTTCATTCCACAGCTTGTTTGCTCGCAGTCGCTGCTCGTTGCTCGCAATCGCTGCTCGTTGCTCGCCAACTCGTTTTCAGTTGCCAGCTCTACCCGCTTCTCTTTAATCGCCAGCGGCGGTGGGACAGGAGCTCTATGAAAGACAGAAAATACACTTTTAAAACACACAGTAATAAAAAGCACGCAACATAATTATATTATCTGCAAAATAAAAATAAACAAAATTATTTCGTTCAAACAAAGCAGGTATGTGTGCTTTGGGCTCCTCTTTATGGTAACAAAAGATACATATGATCAGCGAGGTAATTGCGTAACCCACTGACAATTATTACAATGCCTTTCATTTTGATAATTGACAGCATTCATTGCGTCTTTTACGTTGTCGTGCAAACGAATTTTTCACAATGGCTTAGGAATTTCTTTCAAAATCCTTCGGAATATGAAAGCAAGTGTGTCACGCAATAGGGTATTTGACAATTTTTTTAAATTTAGATTTTTCGAAACCAATAAAAAAATTAAGCCACAGTAAAAAAAAAGTTGTTTTAATATTTCAAAAAACGCCGAAGTTGTATGCGTTTTAAAGTCTATTGTACACAGAGACAGCACTGCTGCGATCTGACGTCTCAACTTCGCGCCATTCGGTACAATTATCGTTTTGCGTGACTAGGATAGTAGAATAATATCAAAAGCGTGTAACTTATCCATTTTATAATATTTTTCACAAATCGTCTTTTTTAGTAACATCTATAAAAATAAGCATTAATTCATATATATTTTTGATAGCAGTCAAATACTCTATTGGGGTGCTGTACTAGAAAAACTTATGATCAGTAGTAGGAGGGTGTAAGGATTATTCAATATAATATAAAATTCAACCCTGAACCATGCGCTGGTCAAACGCTGGTCGTAGTTTATATGCGAAAGAAGCCACGGTCAACTGCTAGTTCAAATCTAATTAATTTATGGGTTTTTTAACCTTGTAAGAGATAGAAACATTAGCATATTCTTTAATAGAATCATTATTATGCATCTGCAGCGTTAGATAACATTTCGTTCCGCCTATTCTATTCCTAATTAATAGTGAGGTTGTTTGCATGTTACGCTTTCACGCGAAAATTTGACACATGGGGAGAACATGACCTGGATTAGGACATAGGACACTTTTTTCCCGGTAGTACGTTCCCGAGAGATAATTTCCGACATCCATGCGGGCGAAGCCGCTGGTAAAAGCTAGTAAATTATAAATAATTGATGAATGGCAGTTCAATTACTAACTTATTATACATAATCAGTTGAAATTTTATACAGATTTTAAAACATTATTTTAGGCCACTATAAGAATAATGTTTTTTTCATTTCTCATACTCGGAAAGTAGTGTTCGTTTGATCCGAGTAGCGGGTGGAAGATACTGATACCTACCCTTGGGCGGGAAAGCTCATAGTAATTGCTTCCCTCTCTAGGGTGGGAATAAATTTTAAAAAAATAACAAAATTTTTGGTTATTTAGTAGGCTACGAAATATTAGCATAATTAAAAAATAAGTTGATTAAAATAAAAAAAATGCCGCGGTATTGAGTGTATAAACAGCCATGTGTTCCATTTCAAAATCTCGGTTTTTTAGACTAATATTTATTTAATTAATAAAAATGAGTTAAAGCAATTCTGAAATGTTGACCCCAGATTCGGACCTACAGTTATCAAAAAATCTTTTGCCAGAAATTTCAAAGGAAATATATTTAATAAACTGACCACTGAGGGAAACTGACCAGTGATACGCGGACTCATACCTACATACAATGATTTTAATAAGTGGCGAGTAAACATGAAAATAAACTACTTAAGAAAAACAAAAAAAAAATATTTTCCTTATATTCGAAATGAAAAGTAGAATGTAACATGGGTGAAGTCACCAATTCCTACTCGGACTATAGTCGTCTAAGTACCTCGTATGGGAATTGATTCCTTTCGACCCTTGTTTAACGATCTACCAGAGGCATAGCGCGCTAACATTCCTACCGGCTTCCCTTCGGAGGATTGGAAGAGCAACATATTGAAAAATATCACATTCAGCAGTGTCTACAATTGCCAAATAATATAGATAGACTACAGGTATTTAATACACCGTAATATTCAAATAACAAACATGCCTATTCTTATCTTTGAATTCCAACAAGAAAACAAATTGTTCTAAATAAGCCGGCGTCAAAACGTCGTTATCGCGGCCTAAACATTCATACAGTCAGACCTGTCACGACGGCACGAGGTCATATATCACTTGCTTGATATGAACGACAGTAACATGCGTCGACGAGACCGAGATAGATGAATACTAAGCATTTTATTTTATTTTCACCTGTTCAATAGCATTTTATTCGATTCGTGATAATAATCATTTTAAAACTATTAGTAAATTTTAAGTTGAGTTTATTTCTGTAAAACATTGAAAGTTTTTTTTTGTGTATTGATAGCGTCTCTTTGGTTCTGCTACTTGACGACAGATTGTGTTAAATCCAATAAAATAAAGTAAAGATTTTTATTTCTGCGGTAAACTAACTTTGACGTATTTGAATGACTATTCACTTTCTTCTTCGGCTACGAAATGTCAAGCCTCGCCACTGCGATCTACTGTTTTTTGAATTCAGTGCGTTTACTCAATAAAAGCTGCTTTTGCTATGTATTCCTTCTTGTTAAATTCCTCCAACTGAAGATAGCGAACGGTTGAAGTCTCACTGAAAGGTTAAAAAGGCTGTGTTGTGTTGATAATAGATAGTATATATTATAATTACTGTAAAACTGAGGTAGATTTACGTCACGAACTTGCTCTGTCCAAAAAGGGGCTGGCATATCAACCTAGATCCTCCAGACATGGATGGCTCAGATCTGAAGTGCGTACTGATAGAGGTCTCCACGCGTTTGTCTTAAATAAAAAACGGCTAAATGAAGTGTCGGACCACGCACAATGAAGGGTTCCGTAGTTGCGATGAATTAATCCCAAAAACAAGTTTAATGTTGCAGTTGAACATGTTCACCCATACGTCGATATACGTCACGGTCAATTCTTCAACTGCAAATATAAGTTGGCCGACTATTACTCGTTAACTTGTAAAGCCTACTTAGCTGTGATAGTTTTCCTTTTAACTTGTATATACTACTGCCATATTTTTTTTCAATATCCAAAAACAACCATTTACGTGACACACTTGACTATAACAAAAATTTGCACTTTAAAGCTTAATATTATGCAATCGAAAAATGGTTTTCACACACTCACAATGTTTTTAAAGGACCTTTCCAACGACATCCCACACAATGAGATATACGAGATATAAAATAAAAATAGTAGTAGTGGGGTACTACCACTTTGTATGCGTGTGTATACCCATGCCAAATTACAGCGTTCTGGTACTGAGATCTAGCCGCGGACAGACAGACAGACAGTCCGACATGGAGAAACTGTATCTTGTTGACTACGGAACCCTAAAAAAAGAATTATTCACTTCAGGATGTTATATTTCAGGATCCCTATAAAAAAAAACCAATCCAGAAAGAAGAGTAGAATCCGGGATAAGTCAACAGGAACGCGAGAGATCCATACGCAGACTCGTCCGCTACGATGGTTGAACTTCGACTAAGCTGAACCAATATGGCGTCTCTAGCCGTCAGGTAGATTATTAGCTGGAAGCGCCGACGAATGGCTGATCCAGCATCAACCCCTACAAAGTTAGGGTATAACGGTCCGACCGCTTTCACGCGACCATGCGCAAGCGCACCGGGTCCTTGGTGCGCAGGGTACGGGTTAGCCCCAACATCGTACTAGCGATGATTGCAGGAAGGCTGGACTGGCCCCCTTCATCCGGAATTGTTCCAGCAGACATGTTGCTGTACCAGTGTCGCAGAGAAGGTATTAATTTTATTGTTTTGATGATGTATTTATTTGGATTTGATTTAATTTTATTCGATTTAATTGATTGTATAATATGATTTTATTTGATCATATTTGGTTTTTAGTTAATGATGTATATTAATATAAGTTTGGCATGGGTGTTATTTGCCTGAAATAAATTAATTTAGTATTATTATAACAGTACGCAGCATCTCCCCACAGACAATGGACCTTTCATCTTGCACCGTACGCCCTGTCACCTGTGAAATTGTTGACCTCATGACTGTGTCGGTGAGCGGAGTACGTATAGCTGAATTTTGGTTTTAAAATATTTGATCTGTTTGCCATCGATAAGCTAAGAAAAAAAGGGTTACGACCCAGAATGCAGAACCTCAGCATTCTGGAAGCAGTTGTTTCCTTTACCTAACATTGGCATTACCCCAAAAATTCCAATGATAACATAACATCACGCCTTCTTTCCCCGAAGGGTTAGGCAGAGGTGTGTATAGTTAACCTACATTTCGCCAGTTATGTTTAAGTCCCATGTAATAGGGGCGAGCCTATTTCCATCAACAAATCCTGACTCCGGGCTGCTACTAAAAAAATCCAGATAGAAAAACCCAATGACACTTTTCCCGACCTGAGAACCGAACCCAAGACCTCATGCTCAGGAGAGCATGAGGTCTTGGGTTCGATTCTCAGGTAGCACTAGCAACCACTAGACCAACAAGGCAGTTAAGTGCAATGATACTTTAACTCCATACACACTCCTGAATACTACTAGCCTTGTATTAACTGTAGAATACCTAACTTAATCCTTTCATCGGCACCCATAAAGATCAATAGCTTATCAATTAATTATTCTGTTGATTAGTCATGGTCTATAACAGTTAGCTTTAACGATGGAGCGCCTCGTTATCCTTGAGTACAGTCTTATACTATCACGGAATCGTGTTAATGGATCCCTTGAAGCACTATTGTGTTTTAGATGTAGTAAAAACTACACTATTCATTGTTATTATATTATTTATAAAATACCGGCCAAGTGCGTGCGGACCACTCACAATGAAGGGTTCCGTAGTTGGGATGAATTTATCCCAAAAACAAAGTAAACATTGTAGTTGAAAAAGATGTTCTCCCATACATCGATATACGTGACGGTCAATTCTCCAACTGCATATGTAAGTTGGTCGACTATTCCTCGTTAACTTGTAAAGCCTACTTAGTTGTGATAGTTTTCCTTTACATTTCATTATATATAGGTACTACTCCCATGAATGTTTTTACATATCCAAAATCAACCATTTAGCTGGCAGGGGGGACAGTTGACTCCAATAAAAATTAGCACTTTACTATGTCTTTGCGCGGGAGGTGTTTTAGAATTTCTCCTGTTATGAGGTCATAACCCCGATTTCTTCGAGCTAATGTTGTTTTGAATTTCTCTCAGAACTTCTTTAGGAGTCACAAGCCTAATTCTTTGACTATGTAATAACGTTTCACTCTAAAGTATATCTATGGAGCTCTCACTGAGTTGAAAAGTGTTTTCTAAGTATTAGGCAAACTTAAGCGCTTTTTGTTCATTACTTATGGCCCTTTTTGGCGGACATGGCGAAACTAAAAGGGATCCTTGTTGACTACGGAACCCTAAAAATACTACAAAGTGATAAATAACCTGAATTGGGAAATCGGTGTCTTTGGATCCGTATTGTAATTTTTTGCCCACTTCCAAAATGAAAATAATTTTTCACTTTGTAGTGTTTTTTTCAGAAGTCTTTTTTTTTTGTTTCATAGTTTTTTATTTTTCACTTTTTAGTGGGTCAGTTTGTAATTTATCTAAGTTACAATAGCCTACTGTCAATTGCTCATCCCCTTTTCCAAAATATTGCTTTTCCCGGTGAAAAAGATGCTCGAAGGTGAAGATGATGGTGAAGTACCATCACCTCCACTTCACCATATGTTTTGTGACGAGCATAAATTGCTTAGCAACCATATTAAAGTAATCGAATCGCAACCCTCGAAATACTAATTATTAAGTAGTTCCGTTCGTCATTTGTGATCTTCATCATCAGTTCCCCTTCACCAAATGCTGCTTTACGAGAGCAAATGCACGAGTTACTATAAAAAATACCCAAATCGCTATAGGTATACCCCACAAAAGAGAATTGAGATTTGATTTGAGGATTTCCATCGATTTCCATCAGATTCTGACTTAGTAAAAATGGGGCCTTGGGAGCAGGTACCCTTTCAAAGAAAAAATAATTTTCAGGAGAAATCGTTGAACATATACTTAATATAAAAATATATCTACATACTGCCGAACATAATTTATATATTACACCAACGGGCTAAATGCATAACACACTATCAGTAGGAATCGGTTTCAATTTGACAGTTCAACAACAGTCATTGCGTTATTTACGTTGTTGCGCAGACAATTTTTTCTAACTTATGAAGCAATGGATTAGCAATATACTCCAAAATCATTCCGATTCTGATTCAAACTGTGTAACGCAAGTTGCTGAACATAATATTTGCGTAGCTAGCTAAATTATAAAAGTCGCTAAAAAGGTCAGAGGATACAAGCGAGGCAGGAGTGGGTTTTACCCGGTAAGAGTCCAGCCCAGACTGGCTCATTAGTGAGGCCAATCCGGCCAAAACAAAAAATAAACTCGATTGGCAATATGTCTGGCACATCCTGGGCAGACAGCCCCTTACCAGCTTTTTGACTGGTTAATCTAAATGTTTTTACCACAGTTTGAGCAGTCTCATACACCTCGCTCGTGCCGATACGAGAGAATTTGAAAATACTGCCCAAGGAATAAACTGTATTTATTTTTGGGTAATCTCCTTCACCTGCCCAAAATAAGGCACTCTTCCGGATGTGTGTAGGTCCGTCGCAGACAGACTTTCTTTTTCCAGAACAGCTCGACCTAGAATGATATATTTTGGCACAGATATAGGAAGCGGTGGACCAATTATAATACAAAATCATATGTGTGTGTGTATGATTATGTAGACATATGCATGGTATCAAATCAATATCATGTGTAACCAGTACAGTTCAAGTGCCTACTGCCTACAATAAAAATTATTCACTTCCTATTCCGGTTCCGAGTTTAAATATTCACATTCTGCGAAATGCGAATGATGTATTTTGAAACTTTGTGACATTCTTAGTAGGTAACGATATTAATATCTTAAAATATGGTCGAGGCTATTCGTGGGCAATTGTCAAATAACTTTTCCCGCTCTGAGCGGAGCGGGTGTCAAACTTTTACTGACTAAAACCCACCCGTGTTCCTTCAGTTGCCTGTGTGCCAGCGATATCCCTTTCGGACAAACTCGCAACCCTGGCAGTCCGACAGTTTTTGGGATGAAAGTGAAAACAAAGCCTGTTCAGGTTAAATTCCCTTTAGTGTGCTCAGAAGCTTTCAACTTTACATGGTCAAATTAGCTAGCGAAACTCCGCAGAAGCGATGAGTATATAAAAAAAAACATTTTTTTGGGGTCATTAACCGCAGGTAGTGTAGTCATGAAATATCAAAAAAAGATTTTCCAGAACCTGATTTTTTTTAGAGCTTTCACGTCTGTGACTCTAGTGTAGTCACAGATGTTGTTCGAGTTTCGATATCTAAACACGATAAAAAAAAAAAGATTTTCTCAATTAATACTTCAAGTAACATCACAAAAAGCGATTGTTGACCCCAAAAAAATAATTTATCAAATTTTTTTAGGGTTCCGTAGTCAACAAGGAACCCTTATAGTTTCGCTATGTCCATCTGTCTGTCTGTCCCCGGCTTAACTCAGAGACTCTTAGTACTATAAAGCTGTAATTTGGTATCAGTATACATATTAATTACGCCGACAAAGTGGTAAAATAAAATCATTTAGGGAATTTCAAATTTTTTAGGGACTTACCTTGTAGGTACGTAAAGTGGGGATGATATTATTTTTTTCTCGTCTTTCCCATGAAATGGGGTATCGTTGGATAGGCCGTTAGAAAATATGGAGGGTCTCGTTTGCGTAATATTAAGCTTTAAAGTGCTAATTTTTGTTAGAGTCAAGTGTACCCCCCTGCCAGCTAAATGGTTGTTTTCGGGTATGTGATAAAAATTATGGCAGTAGTACATTTAACGAAATTAAAAGGAAAACTATCACATCTAAGTAGACTTTACAAGTTAACTAGTAATAGTCGACCAACTTACATTTGCAGTTGGAGAATTGACCGTGACGTATATCGATGTGCGGGAGAACATGTTTTTCAACTACTATGTTAAGTTTGTTTTTGGGATAAATTCATCCCAACTAAGGAACCCTTCATTGCTCGGTCCGACCCGTACTTAGCCGGTTTTTTTATTTTATTTTATCGTGTTTAGATATCGATACCCTTCACGTCTGCGGAGTTTCGCTAGCTAATTTAATTTGACCTTGTATATCTCACAACTTGAAAAAGCTGCAATCTAACAATTAAAACATTCTATGTTAGAGGGTTTCGTTTCCGCACTTTGTCCTTCATGTGGGCCATGGCCGTTAGTTGAGTATTCCAACCAGCCCACCTCCCTCTAGAAGCTTATTAGGTCTCCTGGTATCAGGGTATCTGTGAATGATCTGGGTGACCCGAGGGTTTCTGTTCTGATCTGGGTGACACTAGTGCATTCAAAGAGAAAATATGTGTCACATTCACGCAAAACGGTCATCGCTCAGCATAATTCTGCGACCCTATGCGAAACAGAGGGCCAGCGCTGGTTTTCAGCAACAGCCGGCATAATTACGTGATAATTGGTCGGATGACTGTGGTGTATATAGCCAGTAGGTGACCTTGGGGCTGATTCCCTAATTTCTTCCAAGCAGTCGCTTGCACTGCCATAGGGATGTGTTGGCTTTTGTGGTGATGTAATTGGTAAGTTTTGCCCAATTCAGCTGTTTGTCGATGCCCAGGTATTTGGTTTCAGTTGATAGGCTTAGGGTAGTTCCAAATAATCGTGGTTGTAGCGTCGCCAACTTCTTCTTTTTTGTGAACAGAATCAGTTCGGTTTTTGTAGGGTTCACCGATAGTTGATGTTTATTGCACCAGTCCTCTACTATTTTCAAAGCTTGGCGCATTAGGTTGCTTAAGGTGTAATCGTTGGTGCTATTTATTATTATGGTTATGTCATCGGCGTAGCCTACGATAAAATAACCTATGTCATTGAGTGTTTTGATGAGGCTGTCTACAACCAAGTTCCATAGAAGCGGCGAGAGGACGCCCCCTTGCGGGCAACCCTTTGCCACGATGGCCCTTGTAGTATCATTTACCGTGACTTGTACAGCTCTCAGTTTCAGCATATTGGTGATCCAGTCACTCAGGGTCCAGTCTATGTTGTGTCTGTCTAGAGCCATGTTAATGCTGTTCAACATGGCTTTGTCAAAGGCGCCCTCGATATCAATGAAGGTGGCCAGTGATGAGCATTTGTGGTCCACTGCGCATTCAATCTTGGAGGCCACGCTTTGTAGTGCGGATTCTATTGATTCGCCTGTGGAGCTGAAGACCTGAAGAGGTCCGTCTCGAATGTGTCTCTCCAGGGTTTTCAGTAGGAAAGATGTGAGGCTAATAGGCCAAAAAATAAAAACATAAACAATCAAAACATTGCTTTAGAGCATAGTGCGATTTTTTATACATATTCGATCGCATTATCGTTATAAAGTAGAATAATTGTGTTTCCTATTGTTATCAACAGATGGCGATCAGTACAAATTAAAGTTCACTCTGAACGTTCGACGAGTAAAACCGTCAGTTCACTCTAGGTTTCCTCACAGCCTTATCAAGTTAATCAAAGTGCCATCTTTAGGCATACTCCAGAATCGAGAGACACTCATACCCAACCAAGGGGGTCATCAAGGACATTGACAAACGACCGACATCCTCATTACCAGTACAATTATATCGTTCACCCAATCACGACAATTGCTTAATTCTAGATCTATCTATAGATCGTTGTCCCTTTCTGGTTGATTATGGAAGAGGAGGAGGGAAGATGCTGTTGATTCCGGACAATTGATTTGAAGAGGGAACTATAGAATTTGTTTTAGGGTCAATTACCGTGAACATTTTTGCGAT
This sequence comes from Tiliacea citrago, assembly GCA_963921375.1. Taxonomy (NCBI): domain Eukaryota; kingdom Metazoa; phylum Arthropoda; class Insecta; order Lepidoptera; family Noctuidae; genus Tiliacea; species Tiliacea citrago. Next base: position 4,208,888 of record OY992802.1, read on the forward strand.
GAAGGAAGTAAAGAATTGAAAATTTTAAAAAATCATGAAGAGACGAGATCTTTAAATACTCAATACTCAATACTTTTATTGCATTCCACACATACATATTAGGTGGTAAACTTATAATTAGATCATATCGGGCACAAAATAAGTGAGTTAGGAGAGAGGAAGCCAACTGTATTAAAATAATGATGTAGGTATTTTGCAAGATACATAAATATAAGTTTCTTCAAAAATATGTTAATTTTCTCTTCTTTTTTTATTGTTGCGGGTATTTTATTATATAATTTAATGGACGTTACATATGGACTTGTAGAGTGCATTTTCAATCGAGAACTTGGTAAGTTTAGCCTAGATCAGTGTCCAATAATTCCGTAGCCCATCGTAGCGTATACAGATAGGTATAACTAGAACCATGAATCTCTTATTGACTAGAAACAAGCATCTTGTTGCAAATCTGGAAAATTTTAGTCAAATTTTGATTGAACACGAAAATCTTTTCGAAATCCCAAAAGCAATGCAATCAAGACTGCAGCATTTAATAAATATTCTAATAAATTATATTACTAACTAAATTCACATCCGTGTGCTTTAGTTGACGGGTTAGTTGTTTAATTAAGTCAAGTTTTTTCCTTGAAAGTTTTGGCTTTGTAAAAATCCATAATATGTTAACAAAATAAATAAATCAATTGCTTCTGCTTTGGCTTTCCCCAATCGTAAAAGCCTCGACAAAATAAAATCGAAAGAGGTTTGATGATTTTTTGGGGGTCAATGACCGCTGGTAGTGTTGTTACTTGAAGTGTGAGTCGATAAAATCTGTTTCATCGTGTTGTGATGGGTATCGATATCGATATACCCATCACAACTGTAAAGTTTACACAAAAAAAACTGATTTTTAAACTGGGAATTTAAGTGATTATATGACGGCGGTTGATGACCCCAAAAAAACATCATCGAATCTCTTTCGTTTTTAGGGTTCCATACCCAAAGGGTAAAACGGAAACCCTATTACTAAGGCTCCGCTGTCCGTCTGTCTGTCTGTCTGTCCGTCTGTCACCAGGCTGTATCTCATGAACCGTGATAGGTAGACAGTTGAAATTTTCACAGATGATGGATTTCTATTGCCGCTATAACAGCAAATACTAAAAAACAGAATAAAATAAATATTTAAGGGGGCTTCCCATACAACAAACGTGATTTTTTTGCCCTTTTTAAAGATAATGGTACGGAACCCTTTGTGCACAAGTCCGACTCGCACACGGCTGGTTATTTTATTTTATCATGTTTAAATATCGATACCCATCGCATCTGGGGAGTTTCGCTAGCTAATTTAATTTGACCCTGTATAGAATAGAATAGACACTCAACACTCTTAAGCTTTCTTTCTCTTGTATAAATGTCAGTCGTGCATTTGAAATAAAATGGTTCCATCTAACGCTGCAAAAAGGTTCTATTTGCTCCAAATATTATTTATTTCAAACACCCAGTGCCATCTGTTGCATAATTTTTAAACTAGCTTACCGTAAAGGTTCCAAGTGAAGCCCATGTAAAGGTTTTTTGCGGTTTTCTCGAAATGTATGTTATTTATTTTATTTTATTTATTAAGGTATCGTATTAGCCAGTTACTGGGTTGTGGAGGTCAGATAGGCAGTCGCTCTATGTAAAATACTGGTATTCAGCAGCATCCGGTTAGACTGGAAGCCAACCCTAACATAGTCGGGAAAGGGCTAGGCAGATTGATTGATTATTAAGGGATAATAAACAACTACAACATCTATTGTTTATTACATAAAGTTAACAAAGCTTAAGTAGCAAAGTTGCAGCAGTCCACTGCATTATCCCCAGATAGGACGTATTTATAGATCAGTGGTTGCCACTAGACGAGCATTGCCACAGTTAACAAATATTTAGAAATAAATAAATAAGTTACTATAAAGCTAGCTATAGCTACAAACCCAAATTCAATTACAGATCAGATCAGAAACAGATTCAATTACTTAAATTATGAAATAAATAAGTAATTATAGTAAGATTACAATTAAGATAAACATTTAATAATAATTATTAGATTTAAATTTATTTTTCGTGCAAATATATCAATGTCAATGAAATTTGAATTAAAGGATTCCAACATTCTATGAACAGGGCAGCGTAAACCAGAGTTCGTACGACAAGAATTTTACGCGAACAGAGTACGTGCACGAATCTGACTCGCATGAACTGTTCTGGGGACAGAATAACACAGCTTCTATCTAACGAGTCAACGTTGGAGCACTTGCAACTATTTTATTCCAATGGCACTAGATCCAAAAAGTATTACACCAAATCCATAGAGCAACCCTAGAAAGCTCTATGGTAAAACTTAATTTTTCTTTTCACATGCTGGACTGACGCCGTTACCAAGGCAACAAAATAAACAGCGGTGCACCGAGACCGAACGCGATTTTACAAAGATTTTTTACCTGTTTTGTTTTAATATTGTTTGTTAATATTTTTAGATTAATTTCTGTAAGTTTTAGTGTAATTTACCAAAATGGATGACGAGGAAGACTTCGGCATGGCCACCACTATCGGTTCTGAGACCACCGAAGCTGAAAAGGAATTTGTCAAAGTAAAGTTTCTTTGTTATTCGAAGTAGCCGTAAATAAGGTAAAAACTTTGTGAGTAGGAGTGCATCTGGAGTACTCGTCTGGAGTACTGTGACCACAGAGCACGGAGATGCCTTGGCGGAAGCTGCTAGACGCGGTATTGTCAACATTTTCTATATATCCAAGCGTGTCACCGTTAACACGTACTACAACATAAATTACGCATAGAAACTGACGGCGCCGTTGTGATGGTCCGTAACAAGTTTTGCGCTCAAAGTACTTTTCGCGCCACGAGTTTCATTATTAGTTCCATCTCTAGACGCTGCCGGCGCGGCGACTTCTTGCGTTTTATCTCTTTGAAGGAGCTCGTCCGGGGAAGTACTCCTACTATTCCTCTGCCAAGCAGCGCTGCTACCATCACTGGCGGCCGATCAAAATAAAGACTGTAAACTGTAGCGAGACAGTACTTCCTTACCCAAACCATTCTTCCCACCTGCTGAAGATCTCCTACCTGGACATGAGTAGCCTCGACTGAAATCATTAAGTCTTTAAACAGAATCCAGACCCAGGTTCGCGGAAGCAAGGAAAGCTGTTCAGGTGGAGATTTATAGACTACACCGCCTTGGAGTGTAAAATGAGGTGCTGTACTACAAACGATAGGACACTTAGTATCTTGAAATGAAATAAAATGAAAGCGTTTTTTTTAAACTTAGAATCTGAACACACATTTGCCGGAACACAAAATAAGTCTTATTATATTAGCGGAAATAGTACATTACTGCAGCGGCCTGCAAAAGGGGCATTGTTGGAGGAACGTGAAAATTGGAAAAAAAAATTGGGATGAAGCATTTGGGATGTTATAGAATAAGTACAGAAAATATTTTTTACAATTAATATATTTTCAATTATTAACTATGTTTTTAATTGCATATATTTTCATAGGCAGATTTGGTTCTTACCATTAACCTGTTCAAATGACACAGTATAATTCTGCCGACATTTCCAAGAAACTTGTCTGCCGAACTGTATTTGTCTTAAAATAAAACAATAATAAATTTGGCTAACATGACAACCCTGAATTCACTCACACTTAAGACGACTGTCAGACCTTTCACCCCCCCCTCGCCCCCTTTGGACGTCGCGGAGGAGTCAAACGCCTCACTCCCCCTGCTTGACCTGACGAAGCCCGCAGAAGGGGGCACCAGTTGGGGGCTGCGTTGAAGAGTGCTTAATTGCCCCCGTAGCCCCCGGTGCAAGTGTGCGATCCCGAACACGGGGTGGTTTTAGTCAGTAGAGCAGAAGTCTGACAGACCCCTCAGACTTCTACTCGACTTACTACTACATCAATGAGAATTTCCAACACGTTACCAAAAAAAAGGAAGCTATAAGTGCTACCAACCTACATCCAAGTTGGTCGTCAGTTACTCCGCTATTTAGTCGTACAAGACATCAAAGTTCGAATTATTTCAGGCTCACAAGAAAGAGGCAATTTTTTATACCTATATTGAATTGTCTTTTAACACTTTTACTGTCCCAAGGTAATTGGTAATCCTACCACAATACATCCAGTTATAATATTGCTTTGTGATGTTTTATAAGATCATTCACAAATTCTACGATAGCGAAAATTCATCTATCTGTCAACATTATACATATCATTTTCAATCCACAATTGACGGATAAATCGGTATACATATATAAAAAGAAACATACAGATAAACATTATTCCCCGACTTCCAAAAAGGAGTAGGTTTATAATAAATAACCTCCTCCTTTTTGGTAGTCGTAAGTAGTTGTTAAAAATGCAACTAGCCCTCGTCTTCAGTGCATTACATATAATGCATGAACAGGAATTATTTGAGGTTCGATTCAATACATATCTTTCAATCATTCGTCATTATTGTATACTTCCAGGTCCTTAACCAGCTTCGTGAGACAGAAGGCATGAAGTTCGTGTCAGACGTTTACACCAAGCTATATGACACCTACTACAAGCTCAAAGAGGAGAACCACCAACATTGTGAGGAGAAACAAGGACTCCAGGTAAGTACTGACTAATTCACTAAAGCCTTGCTCAGATTACAGCCGCAACACTGATGGCTCATACACAGACACACATGATACACATGCATGGTGCACAGGTACACATTACAAAATCTAAGAAACTAATGTAGGAGGATTTTTGCAAAGCGATGCGGCTCGCCCGTCTGCGTTAGCCTTAACAGAACATTAGCGGTCTTACGAAACAATATTTATCTCTAGACCTAGGGGATCTAATCCGAAGTATCGGCCGAGTGTTCGGCCGTTTCTGGACTTCCAAAGTTTCCTTATTTAACTTTGACCGACTTCAAGTCACGTTTTTGACTTTGACTTATTTCTTTGACCGCCACTTTTTTTTTCTTCTTTCGCTGTAGTCAGCCTTAGTCAGCCGTAGTCAGGAAACGGCCGAACATTCGGCCAATACTTCGGATTTATCTTCAGAGTAGACCCCCCGGGTTTAAGCCATGAATCCATTTTTCGGTTAAGGTTCTAAATACAAAATCTGATTTTAAACCCGACTCTTAGTAAAAGAGAAACACAATTAGAAGATCATTCTGTCTCTCTCATTTTCAAAAGATTAAACAGAATTAGAACGATGTTTCAAACACGTTTAACGCTAAATGCATTTTTTCTTTATTAATTTAAATACTGTTTTTTCATTTCATATTATTGTGGGCGTCCAACATTGATATCACACTATTATAAAGGCGAAAGTTTGTGAGTGTTTGTGTGTGTGTTTGTTACTTCTTATCGGCTGGACCAATTTTGATAAAATTTTGTATGGAGGTAGCTGACACAAGGACATAGACTACATTTTACCCCGATATTCTCACGAGATCGAGACTTACGCGGAGAAACCGCGGGGTGCAGCTAGTATTTTTATATATCAATGGCGTCCAAGCGAAAAGGGTTCAGTTCTCGGCATTTAGATTCCGAGACATACGTAGTTTTAAAAAAGTTGGGTGAAAAAATTGCATTTCGCGATTTTAATCGATTATTAATTAATGCTCAATTATCTACTAGTTCATATATTAAATGTCTTTTATGGTGTTTCTAAATACACACCAGAAATTTTAAGAAAAAAGCTTAGTAAGAAGGTACCAGTGGTCAAAGGATATTGACCAGGTTTGGACCAAATGTTGCCCAGACATGGGAGTACTTCCAAATGGTTCCTTGCATAAATATATACCCAAATAAAATAAAATCTGAGTACTTGTCGATACAAACCCAACGAGCTCCAACTCAACGATGCTATCTTATTTAGTTGAAGAGTTCCTATGGCCACTTTCGGACTCCATCATCAGGTCAGCTCCTTAGTATCATATTTTTGCGTTGTCACCGAAGTTATATAGATAAGTATGTTTCAGCTCAATCGAATGCCAGGAAGTGCTTAAAAATGGATTACAATGGGAGTAAATGGAAATATACGATCGAAACAAGCTTGTAAAAACTCAACAAAAAATACTTTATCTCAAAATCCCTCGGATAGATTTTGAAGAGCTTTGGTTTACAGACTAGTATAAGCTCAAGGAAAATAATGCACTGTGTGTCCATTCTGGGCAGCACTTGGTCCAACTCCCATATATGGATGGTCAATGTCCTTTTGTCAAATTTGAAAATGCTTTTTCTCAAATCAAGCTTTTTTAGAGTTTTAACTACAAAATGTCAGATAAAAAAAAATGTGTCCGTATGGATATTTTTTTTAATCCTTATTATCAATTGAATATTCTAGATACCAAATCTAGTCTTAACTCACCCCCACTTCGAACCCTTTTGCTTGGACGTCACAATATATCATTACAATAAATATTGACGAAAAATATTAATTAGCTGCATAGTAAAAACAAACTTGCTCACTTCTTTCTATAACAGCATAATCAGCCTATAATGTTCCCACTGCTGGGACACAAGACTCCTCTCTTCGAGAGGTAGTGGGCTGCAATCTACCACTCGGGCCCAGTGCGGGTTGGTAATGTCACATGTCTTCGAATTATTGGTTCTAGGACATGCCGGTTTCCTCACAACATTTTAAAGTGCCTGCCTGGACCAGTGGTGTCCCAGTGATAACGGCCCCGAGTTATGAGGCGGTTTACTCTTTCTGAAATGATTGCATGGAATTCTAATCCTCGTAATATTCGTTCCAGCTCAAACTAAATCGTTTCGACAATACTGTTACTGACTTCATTGCTGACATATCCGAGAAAGACAAACTTATTGAAAAACTACGCCAGGAAATCAGTAAGTAGAATACTGCTTTAATGATTAGCTGCGCTTAGCTTTAATGAATACTGCTTTAATATTAGGTTTACCTTAAAGTATTATGTTAGAGATTAACTACGATATTATGGCCCGCCCCTCCAAAATTCAAAACGTTTAAAAGTACACATGTGTGCATAATGAGACGGCCGTCAAACAAAAACAAATCTACTCTATGAAAACGACACGTGCGTTGTCTTGCGCGATCGGCCATGATTAGTTGACCAACAAATCTGGTAATCAGTGAGATATTGCGAGTACTTACATACAAACTCTTTCGTAAGGATGTGACTACACACATTGAAACAGTAATTTGGAGGGGTGAGCCATGTTATCGTATGGGTTGTGGAAGTCAGATGGGCAGTCGTTGCATGTAAAATATAGTATTTTTATCTCCCGAATCGTCGCGCGCTTTACTTGTGGTTACCAAGTGCACGCTGTGTGCAATTTGTGTGTAAGCACAGGAGCTCTCGGTGTCGTCCAAGACAATAGCGCAGTCGGAAGTGTGTGTAATGTGCTGACGCTACTCGTCTTCACGCACTGCGTGTTTGTACACTTGGTTACCACAAGTAAACCGCGCGTCCCTTCGTGAGACAAAAATATTGTACTGGTATTCAGTTGCATCCGGTCAGACTGAAAGCCGACCCCAACATAGTTGGGAAAAAGGTTAAGCAAATGCTGCTTGAGGCTGAGTCTAGAAGAGCTTTAAAATGACACATCTAGTTTTAGAAACATAGACTGCCTTGTCGGTCTAGTGGTCGCGAGCGCTACTTCTGAGCTCATGGTTCTGGTTTCGATTCCCGGGTTGGGCAAAGTGTTATTGGGTTTTTCCACGCTTTGGAATGGGCAACTAAAGCTTCATATTTCTAACTGACACGTCTCCTTTACAATTCAAAAGTGCCTGTAAATGGTTTAATTGAAATAAATGCTTTGAGTTTCAGTTTCCATCTGGCCCTGCAGTCTTGACATAGATAGCGATCGCTTTATGACCGAATTAGATCGCAAAGTCCTAATGGGATCTCTAGACGGTCAAAATTGTTTGATAAGCACGAAAAAATTACAATCTTGCCAAGCATTTTTGACCGTCTAGGGACTGCATTAGGACTTTGCGACCAAATTCGGTCGTAAAGCGATCGCTATGTATGTCGAGACTACTGGCCCTGGTACTTCTCAATAGCAGCCGGATTCTGGATTTGTGCCCTCTTAATCAATAGGCTCGTCCCCTATTACATGGGACTTAAACATAACTGGTGAAAAGTGGGTGTACTTACTATAGTTAGGCACCTCTCTCTGCCTACCGGTCGGGGGATACGGGCGTGATGTTATGTCATGTAGTTTTAGAAAGAGACAGAGTTACACAGGAAGCTCGATGTGTCATATTTACGGCCTCGGAGATAAGGCCAGCCTCAAAAAGATACACAATGTGTGACGAGTTATTAAAGCTGTGTCAGGTAGGATTAATTAAAACTGTTTGAGATATAATATACAAAAAAAAGAAAGAAAATACGTTTATTTGCGGTAAACATAACGCAAAGTAATAAAAACACAAACACGAAAGAACAAGTTGAGGGAAAATATGCGTCACATTCACGCAAAACGGCCATCGCTCAGCATAATGCTGCGACCCTATGCGAGACATAGCCCCAGCGCTGGTTTTCAGCGACAGCCGGCGTTGACGTGATGACGTCAACCGTCACCATGTCACCGTATAATAATGAACTTCGTTAGTTTATAATCTATCGGTGTTATTTCCGTTTGATCTCCTATATAATAGTGGGCGAGCCTATTGCCATCAACCGGGCACGAATGCAGACGATTGAAAAGCCTAATAAGACTTTGCCCGACCTTCCGATCGAACCCAGACCCTCAAGCTCAGCAGTACCGCTTGCAAAAGCTAGACCGACGAGGCCTTTGTTAATATTCTCCATTATTCTGGTAGAGGAAGCCCAGGCTCTAGCAGACGCCATGCACGCTCGCGAGCTCCACACCGTGGAGACTCTGGAGACCATGAAGAGACAACTCACCAAGCTGGAGAAGGAACTCGACGCGAGGAAACGAGCTGGCGATGATGATGCGTAAGTATCCAATGACGAAATGTTCAAGACTTTGTTTAAAAATTAACATGTAAAAAAATTTTAAAGTAGTTAAGGGGTCGCCTCTCATGGACAAAGTTGTGGGTCCAATTCCTGGCAAGTACCAATATGACTTTTTCAATTCATACAGTAAACTATCTAAGTTTATCTTGGACATCACTGACATCGGTAAAAGAAAACAACGTGAGGAAACCTGCACTTTAATTGCAAAACACAGTTTGAATTACCATCGGAATGATTTTGAAGTATATTGCTAATGCATTGCTTCATATGTTAGAAAAATTTGTCTGCTCAACAACGTAAATAACGCAATGAATGTTGTTGAACTGTCAAATTGAAACCGATCCTTACTAGCGTGTTACGCAATAATTAGCCCGCTGGACTTATCTATTAAGTACTAGCTGCTGCCCGCAACTTAGCCCACGTGGCTTTTTCTAAACTCCTTACTCCTCATAACATCAGCTATCTCCCAATGAAATTCCCGTCAAAATCAGGCCATCCGTTTTGGATATTAGAAGGAAGAAACAGACAGCCATAGTAGCAAAAAAAATTTTTTTTTTGTTATTAGTATCGTTTAAACTTTGATATCGATACCTTAATTGGCAAACCAGCCAACTCCAAATTTCGTCAAAAATATTTTTTTGGTTTAGATTGTACGCAACAGTAATTCGGCGTGATTTGCAAAAACGACAACTCCGATAAAATCACAATTCTTTCCATAATTCGCTATTCGAAAATCAGCCAACTCCGCGTGTCACAGAACGTTACGATTTTGACAGCCAACTCCACTAAGTCGGCCATTTTGTATGGCGTCCGAGTCGTGTACGGTTACCGCCCTACATTTTATAAAAGAAAAATTGTTAAAACGCGACAAAAGGAGAGGTGGTGTTGAAAAACAGTTGAACATTAATACAAGGTATGGATACTTATTTACTTTTTCACAAAACAGTGCTAGTTAATGAAGTAATTTTAAGATTTAATATCGATTGGGAGTTGGCCGTTTTGCTTCTTACTTTATTACGCTAGTGTTGGGAGTTATCCATTTTTATGTTTATAAAAATCAATTTAAATTTAAAGTTAAATTATGTTTTCATTAAGTACTTAATTTAATGTTTTTAGTCTATTCATTAAATTAATTCCTTTTGCATAATTTAACTTTAATTTTTGGCTCGTTTTTGTGCTTATAGTGATGTTTTTTTTGTTTTTGCATGCAGATGTCCAATTCACGCGCTAAAAAAATACTGCAAATAAGTATGCAAAATAACCAGCATGAGCTTGATGAAACCAATAACCCTGACTCTGTTTTGTTTGTTAATAACCAATTTCCAAAACCTTACGACGCTTTTCTTGGGCATGACATAGCTTCTAATTCTGCTTCATCGACTTTCTTTGATAATAGCTACATTGATTGTATTGAAAATGAACAGCCTGGCGTGGAGTTCACATGTGGTGTGGTGTGGTGTTCCCTGAATCGTTTAACAATAAAAGTTTCGATTACCAAAGATGTTCTAATACGGAGACATATGAAATAGTTGAGAATGTTGTTATTGAAGACGTATGTCCACTTGAAATAGAACAACTCAGTCCAAGTTGGCTATCTTCTTGCCTTACCCCATCACTTAACTACAATCCTGAATATGGCTCTAATAGTTTTGAACCAACTCATGCGTACCCCTCTACAAGTAATGATAAATCGGATGACGATTTGGTCTTTCCTTTGACACAGAAAGAACTAACAGCTCATGATACTACACCTCAAATCCCTACTGTCTGTCCAGAATTAATGAATAAATTAGTCGATTACAGTGATTCTGATTCTGAATCGGATGAACCGGTAATAAAAAGAAAGAAAAGGTGTCAAGTAAAGAAGGAAGAATGGACTAGTGAAATTAATAAAAAGAATAGAGAAAAGGGTAAACAATATTGCGGTAAGAAAAAAGTTGATGGAGAGTGGAAAAAAAATATAAAGAAACCAAAAAAGGTGTTGAAGCCCCGGTGTAGTTGTAAGGAAAAGAGAAACAGTGTTATCCAGTGTCATAGTATTTCTGAAGATGACAGAAAAATATTATTTGATAAGTTTTGGAACATGACTTGGGCTGAAAAACGAATTTACGTTGATAATTTAGTAAAAGTCTTACATACAAATAGGCAAAGAGATAGGAAAGACCCTCAAAAATCTAAAAGAGTTAACACTTTTATTTACCATCTAAAAAACGGTGAAGATATGATTAGAGTCTGTAAAACGTTATTTCTAAATACTTTTTCCATCGGTAAATCATGTATCTGGGGTTGGAAGGTTGAAGTTGCTGGAAAGAATGCTGATGAACATTTACCAGAAACTACTCCTAGAAAGCCATTTGACCAGGAAATTAAAACTTTGCAGGAGTTTTTAGATGAGTTACCTAAAATGCCTTCACATTATTGTAGGAAAAGGACAACACAGACATACATCCAACCAGACATATCATCTAAACAGCAACTTTATAAAATGTATACAGATTATTGTGAATCAAAAAACAAAAAAGCACTATCTATTGCCACTTTTACGAACACTCTAACCATACAAAAAATAGCTTTATTTAAACCGAAGAAAGATTTGTGTGACATCTGTAATGGATACAAGATGGGCCATATTACCAATGAGACTTACGAAGAGCATGTAAATAAAAAGAACGAAGCGAGAAAGGAAAAAGAATTTGATACAGAAAAATAATTACTCAACCAACGCAGGAATGCCAAAATAAACAAAATTTCTTTTCATAATATACCTAACCTATACAACGAACGCAGGAAAATTACAAAAAAAAAGTTCTTAGATTTACAGCAACTAAAGAACTCAATGCCAAGAGATTATCAAAACTATTATGACAACCTTCCTCATGAAGCCTAAAATAGTGTACTTACCTATCTTTAACATTATTTGATTTTTATTAAGTGTGAGTACTTATCTTTTAATTAAAACATAAAAAGAAACAAAAAACGTTTTATTTAAAATTAATCTATCGAGCAAACCAGCTAACTCCTAGATCACATACTTTTACAGGAAAGGAAAAACGGATAACTCCTAAAATCGCTTTAGTATTGTAATGAAAAGGTATAAAGGATTTTACAGCATCAAAAATAACAATTTAAGATAATATCTACCAACGGTATTTTAGATTTTTTCATAAGTAGTCTATAAAAAATATTATACAGTTTTAAGTGTCTCCTGAAAAATTTGCTCTTAGGGAGTTAGCTGATTTGCCAATTAAGGTATCGATATGCATTTAGTAAAAACCTATTATTTTGACATTACAAACAGACACTACAATTTTATTTATTTGAAGGTAAGTCGGAAATCGCCAACCGGTCTTGAGCAAGCATGGTGGTCAATGCTCGTGCCTTCTGTGTATGAGAATAGGGCATTTGCCCTGCAGTAGGACAATAATAGAATACTCTTTATTATGTACACAATAAAAGTCACAGATATAAATGTTTAAATTTTACATAGGGTAACACAATGGGCGGTCTTATTGCTAAAAGTGATCTTTTACAGACAACCTTTGGATGGATTAAAGGGAGAAGGAGAGACAATACTGCAGGTAGTCAGTGGAGTACCATTTACATATACAATAAATACATTCATACATAAAGCATACACTTATCTTAAATATATATATACAATATAAAAATGAAACAAGAGCAAGGAAGTATATTATGTAATGATGGTGTTTAAGGAGAGGGGAAGTGTTTTTTTACCAGAATTTTAAAAGTGGACAAAGATTGAGGACGCCTTACCGACACGGGCAAGGCATTCCATAACCGTACTGCTTGAACTGTATAAGACTTGTCATAAAAGCTGGTGGAATGCATCTCGCATCGGCATCTCTAGTCTCTAGTTTTCCGATGACCTCAGATATCTATTATGTGTGTCATGAAGGAACTTGAAACGTTCTTGTTAAGAGGGGGTTGTAGGATTAAACAGAATACTGTAGACCTAAAATAAGATATGAGTAGCCACTTGAGCTTTGTACGAAATTTGAAAATGTGATCATATTTGCGCAGGCCAAAATATAAATCTTATGCAAAAGCTTTGAAGTTTCTCAAGTTTATCCAGGTTGTTTATTATTTACTAATGTAACAAAATGAGTTTGAAAAAACCCAAACCCACTTTCAATATTCTGATAAGGCTAACTCTGCTGGAATTCGCATCACATCACGGCGGTGCGACGACGTCCTCTTTACATAGCCTTTACTCAGGTCTTGCGCTGCCTACCTACATATCCAGCGAATTTCCACAACCTCGACATCAGTCTGTGTATCCTAAATATAATACCTTCCAGTCGCTAGGGAAGAGGTTTCTTCTAGGCAAAAGCGCTTTTTCATCGATCCCATCAAAGGTTTTTAGTTTTAAGGCAGATTTTTCCAATGCCAGATATATCCGCGGAATAATTTTGAATTTTTGGCTGATTTTCCATTAAAAAACTGTCAGACGTCAATTTTATTCCTCGGATAAAAGTTATCTGACTATTAAAAAATCAGCCCTTATTTAACCGACCCAGATTAGTTCCTTATAAAAACTTTGGGGTACGCCAAATTCAAGCAGTAGACAGCCTTCGTATTATGATCATAATAACGTCAACTTTTCAAAAGCGGAGCCACATCAGCTGCCAAAGAGAAAGAAAAATTCGAGAAAGAGAAGGCTCGACTTCAGGGCGAACTGGATGGAGCGAAGCAACGGCTGACGAACTCGCTGAGTTACATCGAGGAGTTGGAGACGAAGACCCTTACCAATGAAGGCACCATCTCGAAGCTTGAAGAGCAGATTGAGGTGAGTTCTATGGAGAACGGTACCATATGACGGCGTGTTCACAACAGTTCATAGTATCTTGCGAAGAGGAATTTATGTAATTATAATGTAGGTATATAACACATTGGTATCATGAGCATAATCGGCCTATAATGTTCCCCCACTGCTGGGATTGCTGGGACACACACAGGCCTTGTCTCTGTGAGAGAGTCCCAACCCAGGGCGGGTTGGTAAATGTCACATGTCTTCGACTTTTTGGGACTACGACGTGCTGTTTTCTCAAAATGTTTTCCTTCACTGTTTTTAGAGCAGAATATCAATGTGAATTCGGGAATATAATTATGTACATTTTAAGTTACCTACCTTATCTGAGTAACCTTAGATTCGCTGCGATGAATCTATTTGAAGAAAACTGGACAACATCAAATCGTTAAACACTCAGTGAGCAAGTGATATTTCTCAGTATGATAAGAGGCCTAAAAAAAAAAAATTATATTTTAAAATATTACAGGCAGAAACAGATAGTATAGAAAAAAAAAAACGAGCGAGCCTTACAGTAGTCGCGTATGATGTGTAACATCTGACAGCTCACCTTGGTAAAATGCAACTGAGCAAAATTTAAAAAGCTAAATACTTAAATATTTATTACGCACTAATAGTGATCGCCCACTGGTCGAAATTCAACCCCCTCTTCTTACAATATATGCAGTACTTACTAATTCCATGCAATTAAAAAGTACTTATTCCATGCTCAAGCTGTCACTTCCTAGCTGTTACACATTTCCGTCCCTTTTCACGGAATCAGTCCCACAGAACGCGAGAGGAAAGTTGACACATCAACAAAGTCACTTTTCGTGGATGTGTGTGAGCGCTTCGTTCTCCTAAACTATACAATCGATTTTGATGTGGTTTTCTCCATCAGTTAGAGAATTTCTACCGGAAGAATGATGTGCATTAACCATTAAACTTAGACATAACACATAAATCTTTGTTTTGAAATGTCGCCACATCAGTACCTACTTCGCGTAGATCGAACTCGTGTTAAGGCGATACCAAAATAAATTGGGGGCTTTTTCGTAACCATTTATTTGACTATTACAGCATGTATGGATTTAATTTTTGGATATACCTGAGTTTAATGACTATTTGATTAATAATCTGACTGAAGGAAAACGCAATCCCCCTTATTACAAAACAAGGTTTATCTTCAGACCCAGGTTTAAAACATGGAGCCATTAAGGAATTTCGAACTTTATTCCGTCTATGGTAAAGTTCCTAAACACAAAACTGACAACTTAGTACCGAACTAAGTTTTCAGTTTTGTATAAAGAACGGTATTTCAATCACTGTTACGTTCTTATTACAAAAACTGGCTGCATGGTTTAAGCCATGTCAAAATATAAATCTTGTTTTGTAATAAGGCGGAATTGGTTTAAATTTCCTCGATAGAATTTAATTCCGAAAAGACCTCGACTTTTTTATGTTTTTCTGTAATTTTAAAATCCTAAATAATTTCATTGCGAAGTTGAATTCAAAATGTGCGTATTAGGGTATTTTAAAAGTGGCTGAAAATATTTTTGATACATAGCTTAATTTATTTTTAAACAATTTTGATTTGGTTTGGCGCTCTTACGTTGTTTTATTTTGGTTCCAGCGCATTGTTGCGCTCTCTTTTCGCATGTGGAAGTAATTGACTGTCACTTTCTATGCCCAGTTCGCTATGATTTATTTTAAACGTATCACCTTAGGCAGAGGCTGGTTGCCAGCCAATATTAGGAATTACGGTTTCATTCGTTTGTTATTTCAGGAAGCTGAAAACAACGCCGTGCGTCAAAACCGCCTGGTCGAACACTTAAAGAGTGAGAGTGAACAACTGAAGAATGAGCTGGACACACGGGGAAACACTATCGCCAACCTTCTTGATAAAGTTAGTTGTACTACAGATAATTATGATCATCTCAGTCTGATATAAAAATAAATCGCAAACCAATGTTGCTTATGGCCTGTGTCACTGGGTACTCCGGATTAGTCCCGAAAACTTACTTATATCTTTTCTTCCAGATAATTTCGTAAAAAATGCAGAAACTAGTGAATTGTACCCGTCACACTGTGAAACATGCCCTTTTAAACAGCACCCTAATTGTGTAACACAGTTTGAATTGGAATCGGAATGATTTTGAAGTATATTTCTAATCCATTGCTTCCTAAGTAAGAAAAATTTGTCTGCTCAACTATGTAAATAACGTAATGAATTTTGTTGAACTGTCAAATTGAAACCGATTCCTACTGATAGTGTGTTACGCAATTAGCCCGCTGATTTTATGATTTAAGCAATTCATATTAAACAAATCAAAATCATCAATCCCATAAATATATAGGTCACACACTGTGTAAAACTACTGCGAGAAGACACTGATTCCTGTAACACAGGTGACAACCTAGCGCAGGAGTCAGGGCTTCCATAGAAATGTAACATACTTTTATGTCAATAAAATATTATATTATTATATTTTCAAACCAACAGGCTTTGACTGTTTTTTTTTATTATATATTATCTGAAATCCTTACAACAAAACCTTTCATTTGATATATCACACAGTATGACCCTCATATTCAAAATTCATTGATTTACGTTACACGTAGGTGTTTGTGTCACAGAAATTAATTGTGTACACAACTTAATCGGTCCCGTAGATTCGGAGCAAACGACTGATCCTATAAGGGTTCTATTTTTTCCTTTTGAGGTACGAAACCCTAAAAATGTCAAAAAGATATAAAGCATTTACTTAGGTTTAATTAATCTTTATTTCTCACAATGAACACGATGCAGTTCCCTTATTATATATGAGATTTAACTTTTAACATAAATAATCTTCGTCTAATGACGAAGCACATGTAGAATAACTAAAACTATAACAACAACGTACGAGATCAACAGCAAACAAAGCAAAAGTGTAGGTGGTTACATACAGGGTGGCCCAAAAGTCGTGGATCAATCGCAACTAGGGGTTAGATGGGGTCATCAGCTGCAAAAAGTTGTTCTACAGGAGGTCCTTAAGGTCAACCCCTGCAGAGTTGTAATTTATTTTGTGTTTTTATGAGAAAATTGACTTTTTTTAACAAATTCTTATTAAAATTCGAAAAAATCTACATCCTGTATCTTTTTTATAATTTTCACTTTATTGGTACTGATGAGTCCTTGCGTTAGACATGCTATTTATGGTTGTTTATTGGGTGTGTTGAAGATAATATTAAGTTTTACGATTTTTTTTTCTCAAATCATAACTTTTTATTTACTTCGGACCCCACTGTGAACAAAAAATACTCCACCGAAAACTGACCCTGTTTTACAAGTTTTGGCGCATTTAATAGGGATTCTGAAAAGGTATTACACATATGGCCATGAGTGGCTCTAATATCTTTCTAGGACGAAAAAACAAAACAACGATTGTGAAATAATTGTTTTATTAAGCAAAACATTTTACAATAAATGCTCAAAATTCCTGCCTCTGACCATAATACATAATCTGCGCCGTCTAATAAAATTCCTACGTAACCTACGGAATGCACCTCTGTTGTTAGTAACTTGTACCCTAGCAAATTCGAGCTTTTGTCGTAGTTCTTGTTCGCTATTGTTCTCTCCTTGGTAAACTATTTCTTTAAAATAGCCCCAAAGAAAAAAATCTAATGGATTTCAATCGGGCGACCGGGGTGGCCACGCAATATGTCCGCCTCGACCAATCCACCGGTTAGGGAAGCGCTCGTTCAAATGATTTCTAACTGCTCGAGCGTAGTGAGGCGGGGTGCCATCATGTTGCAGCCACATTTTATTCTTTCTTCTGGAACTTCAGCTTCTTTATTTAAATACTGAGCACCATTCAACCTGCCTTGCTGGCATTTCATACAGCACCAACTGCTGGCCAATTATACCAGCCCACATGTTAATACCAAACAGATGCTGGAATCGATCATTTCTTATGATATGGGGGTTCACTCTGGAGTAAAAATGTAGATTGTGGATATTGAATACTCCCATTCTTCTAAAAGTTGACTCATCCGTCCATAAAACCTTGTTGAAGAACTGCGGATCCTCTCTGTGGTATCTTAGTATCTCTCTGCAAAACCGCACTCTAGGTTCATAGTCACCGGGCAGCAAAGCTTGCACCCTTTGCACGTGGTAGGCGTGATATTTGTTTCTGTTAGTGACACGTTGCACCGTCGATCTTGGAATCCCGAGATTACGGGATATTTGGCGTTGACTTATACTAGGATCCAATCTTAATTCTCTCAGCACTTCATATTCATTTTCAAAGTGCACCACTGGTCTGCCTGCTCTCGGAGCATGCTGACCGGGTAAGACTCCCTCCATGTACGAATTATGTACGTGCATAAAGACCCTGTAGTCCGGAAAACGATCACGGTTAGGGTAGCGTTGACGATATTCCCTGGCAGCAGCCCGGGCATTACCGTCGCAAAAGCCATACAGGTAATGCATTTCTGCATACTCCCGTTGGGTATATTCTCTCCTCGCAGCAGCCATCTGTCCACTTTTGTAGCCAATCCGTCCAATTCCGAATCTAGTACGATTCACACAGCACTGGTCACAGGTAGGCAATCTATCACAAGTCCGAAAAACAAAGCGTAGGTCAAAGGACAGAGACTGATCACAAGTCGTCGTAAAACCGAGAAAAAGAACACGTGCGTACTCACAGGCAGGAAGCGAGTCACTAAAGAACACTAAACATTCTAAAGAAACATGAGATCCTAGAAGAGATATCGCTACCTGAACTGACGGGCGAACCGGCCTTTTATTGACAAAGGATTAAATGGTTAGTGTAAAAGAGAGGCAGAGAGTCTTTGTCATTAATTGTATTAGTTCCAGTTTATTTTTAAATAAGCCTAACCGAGTTTTATGGTTGGGTTAACTTTGGCCTTGCTACAAATAATCGTCCTTGAAAGATATCAAAGCCACGCATAGCCATGTGTAATACCTTTTCAGAATCCCTATTAAATGCGCCAAAACTTGTAATACAGGGTCACTTTTCGGTAGAGTATATTGTTTTCACAGTGGTGTCCGAAGTAAATTAAAAGTTATGATTTGAGAAAAAAAAAATCGTAAAACTTAATATTATCTTCAACACACCCAATAAACAACCATAAATAGCATGTCTAACGCAAGGACTCATCAGTACCAATCTAGTGAAAATGATAAAAAAGATACAGGTTGTAGATTTTTTTGCATTTTAATAAGAATTAGTTAAAAAAAGTCAAGTTTCTCATAAAAACACAAAATAAATTATAACTCTGCAGGGGTTGACCTTAAGGACCTCCCGTAGATCAACTTTTTGCAGCTGATGACCCCATCTAACCACAAGTTGTTTGATCCACAACTTTTGGGCCACCCTGTATAAAACAAGTTAATACAGCTGGTCAATTTGACACCAAGGTAGGGTCATAAGTACTGATTATTCACTTTGTGAGGAACAAAAATAACTATTAAGACTACTTATCAACTCTTTCTTCGTACAGGTGACGAAAGCAGAGAAGGCGATAGAACGTCGAGACCGTCAGCTCCATAACATGACGGTGAAACTGGAAACGGCACAAGCAGAGCAAGAGGCCGCGGTCCACAAGAGCGAACAACTGAAAGAAGGACTGAAGGCGATCAACATGGAGTTCGACAAGACTAAGCTAACTCTCATTAATACGAGCAAGGAACTCAAGGTAAATCGTCATTCACAACACCCTAACCCTTTTCAAAGTCAAATCATTTATCTGAAGTAGGCAACTAAAAGGCAATTTTTCAGTGTTGAACGTCAACATTAACAAGAAAATAGAATTGATTTCTAGTTGCCTCTTCCAAAAGGTAGTTTCGTATGGAGACGAATGGCCTGGAAACTACATGCATATTATAGCATAATCAGCCTATAATGTTCCCACTGCTGGGACACAGGCCTCCTCTCGGTGAGAGGTAGTAGGCCGTAATCCACCACGCGGGCCCAGTGCGGGTTGGTAGATGTCACATGTCTTCGAATTTTTGGTTCTAGGACATGCCGGTTTCCTCACTGTGATGAAATAATGTACTCAAAGTATAGCGCCTGTCTGGGTTCGAACCTACAACTCTTAAGTCGCGGCCGTTAGCACTGGGCCACCACTTCTCCTAACTGAAACTCCATGGTTACTTCCTAACTACTGTCTAACCAGATGCTGCTAATTACCAGTGTTTTACATGGAGCGACTGCCTATCTGACATCCGTGAAACTAACTGTGTTGCGGAGAACCGGGTAACACGATACCATTGGTAAGAGCGTGCTTTCCGAGGCACGGAGGGAGGAGCGGGAGAGTGAGATCTTCGTAAAATGAGACCTCTAAAGGGAAATCCAAAACCCAATATCCCATGACAGAAGAAAAAAAATGGTGCCTACCGAAACTGTAATGTCGATATACGAATGAGCGTCACTCTTCTGCGGAAAAACTTAATACTGCGATTCAGAAAATTACGACATTTACTAAACGCCATCTGGCGAACACTGCGTGGTTAACTTGAAGCTCGCTCTGCATACAATACACTATTTGCAATCAAACTAAAATCCGAAAAAAGTTGTGAAGATTTAAACTAATTAATAAATCCAACATTAAATTCTTTAATAACACGTAGGTAGACTTTAATTATCTTACATTGTCACAACTTATCTTTTCAAATTCATTGAGTGCCACTACTCAACCACCAATGGAAAGCGATTTTTATAACATTATAATCATTATCATTACTTTTTGAAATAACACCGACACGGTTACCTTTATCACATGCATGTTATTATTGACATAATAATAATTATGGATAAACACATATAATATTTGTTAGTACCATTTGGCGTATATAGATGTCGTTACGTGAATGTACAGTCGCCAGCACATCAAGTTAACACAAACTGATTTTGAACATAACCTCAACATTTTAAGGCTTATTAAAATCGTTTAAAGAAATTTGACAGTTTTGTATAATTGATGTGCTGGCGACTGTACATTACGTAATGAAAAACACTTTGTAGAAAGATTTGTTTTTTTGTTAGATTGAAGCGATTGTGATGAAACAATAACTAATATAACTCCGAGTTACACACAATATTGTATGTATGTAAAGTTAACCAAATGGGTTTTTTACTTTTTACGTGTTGCTGTAACAACTAAATCTGTCACATAAAAACAGAAAAAATCAAAAATGGTAGAAATGGGGTCTGTTGTTTATTCTTTAACACCCCAAAAATATTTTTTTTTTATATTTTCAATGTACAGAAACACTCCGTCTACAGATTTACCTATCATATTTTTCGTTTATTCCCACTAGTTCGATTCATTTGTCCGACCGTCGAACTAGTGAGATTTTTTTTTCTCATTTGTCCGACCGTCGAACTAGTGAGATTTTTTTTTCTCATTTGTTCAACCGTCGAACTAGTGAGATTTTTTTTCCTCATTTGTACGTATAGTAATTTAGTTAAATTGGATATTGATGAAGAGTTTTTGTTTTGGTAACTGAATTTACCAACAATAGAGGGGACCTGGCGCTCGGAGGCCGCTGCCGCGGCACACTCGCTTCGCTCGCTCGCCTTCGCGCGTTAATGGTCACTGTTCTAACCTAACCTAACCCAAATGATTCAATCTGGCAAAGAATGTATATACGCTCTGGTTAATTTGCTGTGCAGTCTATAAATGAAAAAAATCTCACTAGTTCGACGGTTGAACAAATGACAAAAAAAAAATCTCACTAGTTCGACGGTCGGACAAATGAGAAAAAAAAATCTCACTAGTTCGACGATCGAACTAATGAATCGAACTAGTGGGAATAAGCCATATTTTTTAGATATAGATTGTGCCAATGAATTAATGCTATTCTCTTTCTTTTTTTGTTTGTTTCTTTATTTCTTAAAAACCTATGTTTTCTTCCAGAACACGATCGCCGAAGGCAACAAACTGCGGAATGAAGGATCGAAGCTGGCGAAGCAGGTCGCCCAACTAACCAAGAAGTACCAACTTATGGAACACAGCAAAGCTGACATCGATTCTGATCGGTGCGTACTGAGATTTATTTATTTGTTCCTCTTACAACTATCTGTATAGATCTTAGACCTAGTTCGAAAGTGTGAGTATCAACTGTTTTTAACATAAAAATGATCTATCGAAAAACGTACCTAATTCTTCTTCTTAACATACTAGGTACCTGTATCATCACTCAAACAAACATAGGTAATAACTTAAAAACTAGAAATAAAATCAAAAGTAATTTACAAACTAGACCGAGAATCAGCACTTTTCGAACGTCAAAATTAAATAAGACAGTCCCCCAAAACGCCCGCCCTTTACTACTTCCTGGTGCTTTAGCTGGGAAGAAGTGGCGCAACAAACTCCCCAGCAGCACAGCTGTCTGTTCAGTTAGAAAAACTTGATTCTACACAACAGTATGCAAAATAATTTACATTAATCAACACAAAACATTTAATTCAATTATTTGCCATATGTCAGCTAGCACATGCTACTATACCAACAAAGAAAAACATCGAAAACTATACTGAAACAGAAATAATAACTAAAAAACGTAAACGGAACTTAATTTTCAAATAGCCTCCAGGCATAAAGGGCGTGCCCGCTTACATAGAGCTATAGCTGTAACTCGAAGTCACAAATGATAAACTATATAGGTCCATGGAAGTAAAATAAATAAACAGTTAATTACTACTTAATAACAATAAAAAAACCATGCTCAAGACGACCAGTCACAACAAGCAGCACCCGTTCACAATCATAACGTAAAGATCAGCCATCACCATATTTGAGGGAAGGAGGCAACCCGACCCCCGACGCTACCGCAAGCAGTGACATCTAAGGGAGCATGACGAACTTGCTGCCGGCTGCTCAGGCAAGAATAATATAATCAATTGTCGAGGTCGCTAGCTAACCACTTATTGCAATACAACTCATTAAACTCATTAAAAAACATTGTAATGAGTAGATTATGTCACTAATAAATTAAAATAAATTGACTTAGTCAAATAAAATAAGCGATTATATGAACTCATATTATAACCTGTCAGTACGTAAGCTAATTCTGGAGAAAGATCATGGTCTTGAGTTAATCACAGTGACCAACTATTCTTATCGTTTAAGTAGTCCTGGATAAAATAGGTATGCGTTTGAACAAAGCTTGAATTTAACTTTAAACGCACTTAAAGGCAAAGAACAAAGTTATACCAAGTCCAACAAATGAGTTATGAACCTCATGAAGCCGGTGAAATGGTGCACGTAATTTGTGCTTATTTCTAGTGTTAATATTGTGAATATCACTGTTTTTAGTGTGTAGTGTATATTTTGCCTAACATATAACATGTTGGCGAAAATGAAATTATGATGCCACCGTGAGAATACCAATATCTATAAAAAATCTCTCAGAGAAACTCTGGCACCCAGCTGGTAAATTGCTCGAACAGCTCGTTTTTGAAGAACAAATATATTTTGAATATCAGCGGCTTTACCTCACAGCAGAATACAGTAGGACATGACGCTATGAAAATAACTAAAATAGACTCGGGCTGTATCAACGTCAGTGTATTGTCTTACTTTCCTGACGACGTAGGCGGCCGAACTGAGCCTTCCCTCTAGCCTTGTTATATGAGGTCCCCACTGAAGTTTGGCATCTACTGTTATACCCAGAAACACTGCCGAGTCTACAGTTTCAACCACCTCTTTACCTAAGACGATGTTGGGACCAAAATTTCTAACATTCGGTAAGGCGAACTTTATACATTTCGTTTTCTTGGCATTGAGAACTAAGTTATATGTCGTAAACCAATCCGTAACCATTGAGAGTGCACTGTTTTCGTCGACAAAATCTTGTCTATTCCTGTCTACTTTAAAGATATAATAAGAGAGGCAAACAATACAACGTCACAGATACCCTTTATATAGAATGGTAAGTCATTGATATACACTAAGAATAAGAATGGACCCAGTATTGAGCCTCTATAGGTACACCTCTGCCTAACCCTTCAGGGAATACAGGCATGATGTTATGTTTTTCGATTCTTTCTATCTGCCCTCAGCGAGCGCCTTCGTCAGCAAGTCTCGGTGATGGAGCGCGACCTCATCCTGGGCAAGAAGCAAGCCGAGTTCGACAAGAGAGACATCGAGAATCTGAAGAGAGAGAAGGACATATTCTTGAAGAACATGCAAAAGATACAGAGTTCGTACACGCACTTCACTTTACCTTTATTAATACAAAACAAGATTTAAGGCCTGTTCAGATATAAGCGACATCGCTGTCGCGCGCGGTAGCGATACTTGTCTGCCTTTTGGTTAGTCAGTTTTGGGCCGCCAAACACGAGTACGCTTCGTGCGTGGTCGCTGAAATGTATAATTTTTATAATGGATAGCGATTATGAGGAAGCATTATTGTTATTAGCTTTACTTGATCCACCATTAAGGACGCTAACACATTTTGAACTCGCTCGAGTTTAGGTATCTGAATCGCAACACAACAACATTACGCGCACGCACACATTGAAACCGCTGACGGCTCGATTTTATACGTAACTTAACTAATCTTGGTACTTGAAGGTATATTTTTTATATTTTTTTTAATTTTACTGGTATTGATTGAGTAAAGTTAGTTGTAAGTTTGCAATCGAATTTTAGTAACTGTGGCTAAGTACTATCTGCGTGATAATTATGTTTTTAGTATTTTTAAAATTCATCAGCCATTACGTAGCGTCGGTAGGTACCCAAAAATTTCAAGCGCTGGCCATATGGATTAATTACCATATTTTTACATAACTACCAACCTAAACATTTTACTATTACAAGGAACACCTAC
Source organism: Tiliacea citrago (assembly GCA_963921375.1). Taxonomy (NCBI): domain Eukaryota; kingdom Metazoa; phylum Arthropoda; class Insecta; order Lepidoptera; family Noctuidae; genus Tiliacea; species Tiliacea citrago. Next base: position 4,233,509 of record OY992802.1, read on the forward strand.
GATTATTCCCCTGGCTACTATTAGTTAGAAAAGATGTAAGTAGGTACTTGTAAATATTATTTTTACTGGCAAATGTTGGAGCATTACATAATCAAATACTAGCCTGGGAGTTTATCGTAGACTTTTGTTGTGATATTTAAAAATAGTCATTGCCTTATGAAAACAGTATTTTATTTACAGAGACTGAGGCGCGATTTCAGTACTTTTGATAAAAATTAAACCAAAGTAGGTAGTAATAAGTATATTTTTATTTCATGTTTCAAAGAAGTTCAAATTTAGAATGAAGGCCAGCTCTTTCTAGGGTTCCGTACCCGAAGCGTCCAAGTGGAGCACTATTGCTGTCACTCACGTGTCCGTCTATCACACAAGTTTTACAACCAAACGGTTGATGTTTATAGTCTTTAAATTTTCACAGTATAAGCATCTTGTTAACCCTTGTTTTTTCTTTATTCATAATGAGATACTTCACACGCCGCAATCAAAAAGAGGAGTGTGGCTACCAGCCAACAAGGATTAGCTGCTCAGAAAGGAAATCCATCTCGATTATTTTTGTGCCTTTTGCCTTATATTCTCTTATTGCGCATTCTTGCTCCTGAAAATAAAAAACCGGTCATGAGCGAGTCGGACTCGCGCACCGAGGGTTCCGTACGTATATATAATGTTGATTTCTGAAAAACTGTGCTATTTAGAGACATCGTTTTATTTTTCCTATAATCTCTACATAAAGTTCTATCACATAGAATAATTTCAGATTTTAATCTATGCAAACTTCGGAGATAAGGGGAAAGGTATTTTTTTTTACAATTTGCATCAAAAGACGGAAACTACGCTGCCTAAAAAAAAAAACATTTTTGGGAAGGTGCAAACAGCGCTCTTTCATGTGACACCCCACATGCACTAGTAGCTCCATTTCAAATTTTTAGACCCCCTTTCAGTCCCTTTTGCAAAAAAGGTATAGTTTTTTTAATTTCTTTCTTATTTGAAAAATAGTTGGGCAAACGTCATCTAAAACTATTCTAAATTTCAAGTTGATAGCATTAGTAGTTCTTGAGATATCCAGGTGTGACAGACAGACAGACTTAGTCTCACCATAAGGGTTCTTTTTTACCATTTTGGTACGGAACCCTAAAAGACAACATTAGTAAGTACCTAAGGTAAATCAAATAAAACAAATTACCAACAGACGTATATCAACGTCTGTAACAAAACTCCAGAGTAGATTTGTGATTTCCAAATGAAAATACAAAGTCTCATTACTTTTGTTTACTGCTACGTGTATGGCTTTTTGTCCTTTATCCAAATTTCTGAATTCGTGGCATCTGTAATAACAAATGTAAATATTTTAGCAATGCACACCACAATCAAAAACCATACTTGGTGTCGAAAGTTATAACCATCTACTATTCTGGATTTATGAATTGACAACCAAGTCGATTTATCACCAAAATGTACATCCGCCATCATGAATAAAAAGTTAGATGGTATATTTGTAAACACCACCTTCAACAATTGATAACAAACCTCCACAATTGCTAACAGTGTCGAATTTTTCATTTAAAAAAATACATCCGCCATCTTGGATAAAAAAAAATTATGACATACGTAATCACCACCCCCAAAAACCCTAAAATTGACTATGTATCGAATATCTAAAAAAAGAAAATATTTCCGCCATTTGATTAAAGATAATATAATTATTTACACAATGTTTATCCGTAATCTACAACCATGATTTGATTCATACAAAAATTTTGAACTATGTATTTATTTTTAAAACAAATTCCAATAATCGTACTTACTTTTATTTCGGTCCGAAAAAGTATCAACTTCGTCCACCCACAGTATACAATACAGCACAAACTTCTGTACGTAAATATTTTTTTGCGAAAAATCGATACACCGGTGCTTCCACGAGCGCGTCTGAGCGCGGAATGACGAACCGCGAGTAGAAAATGTATGGAGAAATTTGAGGGCGCTTCTTATTTTAATCATAAATAAAAAAGTTATTTATTTACTTACAAAATATTTAGTTGACCGTATAGAGGACTATATAAGCAATAGTTTGTTATTATTTTTATGTATAACTATGCAGTGGATTTAGCTATATTGGTCCCTATTCAGACCTCATGTTTTTTCATTTGTTGGTTTTATTGTGATTGTTAAAACGTATTTGTGTGAAAAATTTGTATGGGGCTATACATTTTTTATGTGCCCATTCTAGAGATGAATATATTATCTTTAATTTGAGACAATGATATCCTTGCAGTTGTGACTCCTAATTCATTAAAATGGTACCTGAAAAGCACTGATATTTGAGGAAATATGTGATAGCGTCCTTAAGGAAAATAATTTGTAATTTGGGCGGAGGTTCGTGTGTTTGGGTCCATTCGGGGGCGCAACCGAACTATACGGTTAAAAGAGTATTTCCAACATGAAATATAATCGTATTTACTATGAGTTCGCCACAGTTCCACTATGAGGAGCTTGTGGCTAAGTAATAACTGCCGCACGGGTCGATCGATCAGGTTAAGCTAGGTTCCTGCAGTTGGTCCGTGGATGGGTGACCATCTGTTCATACCAAGATTCCTCCATGCCTCGGAAAGCACGTTAAGTCGTTGGTCCCGGCTGTCATTTGTAGATCTTTGACAGCTGTTACGGGTCGTCAGAAGCCCAAAAGTCTGACAACCAGTCTTATAAGTACCAAGGGATATCGTGTTACCCAGTAACTGGGTTGTGGAGATCAGATAGGCAGTCGCTCCATGTAAAATACTGGTATTCAGCTGCATCCGGTAAGACTGGAATCCGACCCCAACATAGTTGGGAAAAGGCTAGGCAGATGATGATGACTATGAGTTCGCCACAATCTCAAACGAATTCGTCCATGCAAACATAATAGTTCAATTAATAGCGTTGCGTGCGCATGCGCTGCGACTCGCGTTCAGGCAAAATCGCCTACCGAGTGCGACGGCGATAGCGATACCGCTTGTATCTGAACAGGCTTTTATTATATTTTTAGGCCTTTTAGGCAAAGATATATGTCTAGATAGACAGTCAAAGCTGACTCGTCCAAAAAATTGCGTCCATCTGTTGGCCGCTAAATGCACGCACACTGGAATCACAGCACAATGACGTGGCGCGAGTGTAAGACGTATCTGTCACGCACACCGGCCTATCGAAGTTGGCCTGTTTGTTTTAATTCTTTTGCAACGCGACACTCTATCGACACAAATATAAATAATGAAAGAATTGATCTCTAGTCCCAGGTTTAAAACATAAAGCCATTTTTGAATTTCGTACTTTATTACGACAAAGTTAAAGTTCTAAATACAAAAACTGATTTTAAACTAGAGTTTCAGTTGTCAAAAGTCGAAAAGTCGTTCGGAAAAAAAACCGTTTTCGTATTTTGGTGTTTATTCCGACAAATGTAAATTAGACTTGTTTCTCAGGTCATGTTTTTTATAATCAACTGAAGGACGATTCCCGTAATTAAAAACGTTCAAAATCTACAGTCCGGCCGACGAGAGAATGCGTTCCTAACAGTCAGTCTGTGTCAGTCAGTGTGCGACTGTCAGTTTCATAATAAAGAGGTTTATGGAACAGGGTATAAAGTTCACTCATCCTCTATGGAAAAGGGAGGATCCTTCGACCAGACGGGTGTTATGTCTGGTGAGCAACTGCCCGACGGTTGATGTCGGAATAAATGCCACTCGCGCGGTAAACTCTGCTAGCGTGATGCAAAAACACAAATCCTTTGTGTGACGTCAGGTCTTTGATGCGCACTTCGCATGTGGCGTTGTAGATGCCGTCAAAATACTAACGAATATGTGTATTGCAAATTTGATCATTAATACAACTAGAAATTGTCCAACTGACAGGTGTCAAAAACTCATTTTCTCAACGGCCGGACTGTACTCGGAATCAATCTCACCTCAGCGATAATCAATGTCAAAATAATTTAAGAGAGGGATGATTGAGACAAATTAGAATGCGAAGGTTTTTAAACTCCGAATTATTTCAACGTCTCGGAGACACTGTTACGTTTAACACAAGATATCCTGATAGGCTAATTATTCCTCCAATGTAAGTCACGTATATCACAGAAGTTTACTTTCCAATGTCTTAAAGGTTATATAAAAAAAATACCAAAACCATATTAGGGAACTACCAATCAATCGTTTTAAAACAGTATTATTCAAATGGCCTAAAGAAAAATCATTCTATTCTGTGACTGAGTACCTAAACTTTAAAGATACTACTACACAATGATATTTAACTATTATAATTTGACAAATTATTGACATTCTTATTCATAATATACTAACTAGGATTTATGTTCCAATTTTATTGGAATTGTTTTAGAAACTGTTAAAAACCCGACCATATGCAATGTACTACAATTGTTGCAAAAAAAAAAACATTTAATTTTCAATAATACGGGAATTGCCCCTCTGGTTTTTGTATGATGGCCATCTCTCTGTCTACGTATTTTTTACATATTCTTATAATTAAGAATTCTTCTCTTACTTTTTTATAATAAATTCTCGTCATATTCCAGATGAAGCGACCGAGAACCTGAACATGCTGGACCTCCAGGAGCAGAGACGAAAGCAGCTGGAACATGAGCTGGAAGTCAACAACATGCAGATCAACAAGCAAAGGCTCATGATACGGACCTTTGAGAAGGAGAAGGACAGGTGAGAGATGTAGGGAGATGAATTGCAAGGGAAGCTGATAGAGATGACAGCAGCTGGAGGTCAACTTCATGCAGGTCAACAAACAACGCCTCATGATGCGGAACTTTGAGAAGGAGAAGAGCAGGTGAGAGATAGAGAGCGAAGAGTAGATGAGTTGCAAGTGAAATAAATAAAGATAAAAGTAGGTACAGATGAACGCGATTCACCAAGGGCAGTGGAGTTTTAGAAAATAAGCACGGTTTATGACGGTTAAGGAGCAGGAAAGATCAGTTGCTGCAATATTTAAATGTCTTCTTTATGCAATTTAAACCCAGCTGGAATATAGTAAAAAAAACGGTCAAGAGTGAATCGGACTCGCGCACCGAGCGTTCCGTACGTATATATGATGTTGATGATTTCTGAAAAACTGTGCCATTTAGAGACATCGTTTTATTTTTCCTGTAATCTTTACATAAACTTCTATCACATAGAATAATTTCAGATTTTTCTCTATGCAAACTTCGGAGATAAGGGGAACGGTATTTTTTTTTTAATTTTTCATAAAGTCGAAATATATGATGCCTAAAAAAAAAATGTTTGAGAATGTGGAAACAGCGCTCTTTCATATGATACCTCACATGCCCTAGTAGACTCCATTAGAATTTTTAAGACCCCCTTTCAGGCCCTGTTGCAAAAAAGGCATCTTTTTAAATTTCTCTTTCTTTGCAAAATAGTTAGGTAAACGTCATCTAAAACTATTCCAAATTTCAAGTTGATTGCATTAGTAGTTCTTGAGATATCCAGCTTTGACAGACAGACTTAGTCTCACCATAAGGGTTTCTTTTTACCATTTTGGTACGGAACCCTAAAAAGGATTAGTTGTAATAGTTGAATATTCACTAGAGGGATAAAACAATGTTTTAAGTCACGTGAGCATTTTTAATCTCGACCGCAACGAAGGATTCTAGATTACCTCCTAAGCGAAGCGAAGGAGGTAATCCAGAGTGCAGCGAGTGATTCAAGCTCGCCCAAGACGAAGACACGTTTATCCCCGAGGAGAATACTCTACTTTTTGCACCTACTGCGCGGTAATAACCAATTCGATTAACATTAATAGTTTATGAAACTGTTAAATAACCGAGGAATACCTAGATTTATGCACGTTCATACACTATTTTATTTAAACTCATACAATTTAAAAAAAAAGTTATTAACGTCCTGGGGTGTAGCCGGGCATTAATATTGTAGTGGATTTCTTTATGACCACTCTGGTCACTACTGTGATTTGAATTTGGACCCTCAAGTAAAAATCCCATGCGAAATAGTAAATAAGATCCCGTACATAGTAATTCCATGCGAAAAAAGAACTGGCCACCAAAAATACGATTGTGGTGGCCAGTTCGATTTTTGAACAATTTATTTTTATGATTTTTTATTGCAAGCTTCATTGGTAAGTGCATAGAATTACTATGTACTATGGTCTATGTTGCATGGGATTTTCACTATAGGTTCCAAATTCAAAACACAATAATAACCAGAAGCCACCACAAATAACGTAACGCAAATGGCGTAGAACACAAATAAAATAAAGATAAAACACAAAATATACAAACCCGCCAATTAACTACGGAACCCTAACTACATAATTGATTGATACAATACATACAATACATTGATACAATATTGATGAACATCTATCATTGTGATTGCTTAATGAAGGGTTCCGTAGTTGGTATGAATTTATCCCAAGAACAAACTTAACATTGTAGTTGAAAAACATGTTCTCGCATACATTCCAACTGCAAATGTAGGTAAGTTGGTCGACTATTACTCATTAACTTGTGTTTATGTATGCGCCAACTTATATATGTATAAAAATGTAAGTGTACCACTGAATGAATAAATAAATCAAATAAATAACTTGTAAAGCCTACTTGGTTGAGAAAGTTTTCCTTTTAACTTCGTTGTATATGTATACTACTGCCGTATTTTTTTTCACATAACCAAAAACAACCATTTAGCTGGTAGGGACACTGACTCTAACAAAAATTTGAACTTTAAGCTTAATATTATCCAAACGGATCCTTGAACCGAAAAAAGGTTTCACAGACCCGCAACATTTTTGAACGGCCTATCCAACAATACCTCACACCATGGGATAGACGAGTAAAACCATATAATCCCCACTTTACGAACAAGCAGTAGAATACAAAAAAAAAAATAGGATTTTATTTTACCACTTTGTCGGCGTGACATGGTGAAACTATAAGGGTTCCTTGTTGACTACGGAACCTTTGAGAGTTAACACTAGAATCATTAGTTACGCTCGGTATTCAATACGGCACCCGCGACATAAGACACTGCATTATTCCCTTGGTGCATAATCTACTTTGTTTGGTAAAAGCTTCCATACGATTTTCTCAGTAAGTTCCAAAAATCAAATCACATTAATGACCAGCGGGTCATACAGTATAAACAAATGTACAATATTAATGCCCGGCTAAAACGTATGATCGGGCTTTTAATTAGCTGCAGTAAAATGACGAAATGACAGTAAGAAAAATTAAAAATTATATGAGTTTATTCAGATAATGATTGTTATAATTAATTGCTTAGACCAGCCATACTCAAAGTGTGTTCCGCGGAACCCTAGGGTTCCGCAAAGCCTCTGTGGGGGTTCCGCAAAAATACTGGTCAGAATAAAAAAATAATACTAAAGGAGTGTCTACTACCTACTATATTTTATTTTACTCTGGTACCTGAGTAACATAATATCAATCTAAATATTTCAACAAAAGTAAAAAAATATGTAAATTTTAATGTCAAGTAATATGATTATTAATGAAGAATACACATAAAACCATTTTTGATTACTTTAGGGCTCCGTCAAATATTTCGTTTTCGAAAAGGGTTCCGTCTCCAAAAAAGTTTGAGAACCACTGGCTTAGACCATGTAAGACTTATGTACCTGACTATAATATTATTAATCGACTTCCTTTTAATTTCTGTTTCGTTTTGTTGATAGTATACCTATTATTTGTATTAATATTTAAATTTATGTAATAATTTGCACGCCGTAAGTTAAGACTGTAGCCTATCTCATTAATTTATGTATAACATTTTATACCTGTACCTATATTCATAGCAAATAAAGTTCTGATTCTGAAGAAGTATCTTTTTCCTGCAGCTAATTATAAGTCCGACAATAGGTGTAGGTTACTGCTTTATATAAGTTAAGTTTACATGACATACAATTTGACATTAGCGAGCAGGTGGTGTGAAAAATTAATGATAAATTATCTCATGATTCAAAATTACTATTGTATGTAGATAGATCTTAATCTTATGTTGTTTAATCATTTTATTTCATAAAAAAATAAATTACATTCTTCCTTCCAGGATGTTGGAGGAGACGATCGCTCTTAACGAGAAAATTGATGAAATAACAGGCTAGTTGTTCACGATTATTCATTTTCGCTGGTCCTTAATTAAAAAATAAATTGTTTTGGCACAGTCAGGGAAATTAACTGAACAAGCAAACTGACACTCTAGTTTAATTTTCCGTATTATGCCATTTCATACAGCAGCTGTCAAATAATGACAGTTGTGATTTTAATACAGTCCTACAAGGATCTTTTGGCGCTCGATCGAAGTCGACAAGGAGGCGCCGCGTCGCCGACGTTGATAAACATTTGTGATATCGTTGATCTGAAAGATTGTACAGCTACTCGTATACGGACAATTTAAATTGATATTCCATTTTGCTTGACAATTATTTTCGCTGACTGTACTAAGAAATACCATTAACTAGGTTTAGTTTTTAATTAACTGTAAAAAATTCATGAGAACCTTTAAAACTATCTGCACAGAGGAGGTCCGTCTCCGCACGGCCGATATCGTTGACTTGAAGAAGGCTCTGCACGAGGAGACCATCAACTCGCGCAAACTGACCGTCTTGCTCGACGCCACGCGCGCTGAGAGGAACATGCTGCACAAGAACTATACTGAAGCCCTGGATGAAATACAGGACATGAAACAGAAGATGAAGGTAAGTTTAGTTTGTGGCGCCATCTATAATAATAATATTCCTCCAAACAGAGTTTCAGCCATGGCGACCAATCTCAGCGGAGACCAGCCTTCGGCGCGGGAGATATTATATTGCACGAGTGTGTGCGCCAGACAGGTGCACTCTCAGTCTCATAGTCCGATGGAACGGCATATCACACCGCCAACTTCCAAACTCCGGGCTGTTACTAAGAATTTTTAAGTGGAAAACCACAATAATAATTCCGCCATCTATAACGCCACATACGAACTACGCATTGCACCTGATGTCATAAACATATTGTTAACATATTAATAAATATTTTTTGTCCCAAGTTCTTTGACTTACTATACCTCACAACCCTTATAAACCCCCACTGTTTGCAGTATTCCTCTTTAAACCTATCTTCTCTATTAAATAGTAAAAAACAATTGCTTTTCGTGCCTCCACAACCTAGTTACTGGGTAATACGATACCATCATCACCATAATTTAGATAATTTATTCCGGAAGATTTATGGGTGTAAATTGAAAAGAGTATGCTTAGATGGGTTGGTCATGTTGAGAGGATGAATGAAAGGTGACTAACAAAAAGTGTTTGATGTGAGTGTAACGACGGGAGGGGACGCCCTAGGAGGACATAATAGTGACCTAATTGGAAATCATCAGAAAGGTCAGGTGCGTAGTACTCGCAACCGACGATGAGATGACCGTAAACGAAGCAAAAGGAGTATGTAAGGAGCGTAGCAGGTCGCGTTCTATAGTTTCTACCTACCCCCATGGGAAGAAGGCGCGAGTTTATGTGTGTAATACATATCTAAATATTAAACTTACATATATTATTAACTATAAAAAATAAATATAATAAAATTTATTTAAACATTGTTACAATATTATTACCTTAAAATTATTTTAACATAATAATTCTGTCTGTAACTGTTTGTGACATTCATATTGTTATATGCGGTGGTCCCCAAACAAGGCGGTGCCTGTGTCTTGGGGACCTGTGTTTTGATACATTCGGTTTTTACTGGTTTATTTGGAAATGGGTAATAATTGTAGACAATTATAAAAAATCTAAATTAAAATTTGAAATGAGATCAAAGTTAGAGAATAAAACTTAAATCGTTTTGAACAAAATAGAAAACTTAATCAAAATAGGAACTTAACTAGTATTGGTCAAGGCTTAAAATTAAAATGAAAGAATAATTAACAATTAAAATAAGGTGTGACTTTTGAGTGTATGGCCGTGTGGAGTGTAGTGTGTAGGTATGTGGGTGTGTCTGTCGTGTTAGTGAGATTCCGAGTGTGAGTTATGTTATGAGAAGGCTTTCCGATTCGTCGTATAAAAAGAAAGAAAGATAAATATTTTATTTGAAACTATGCGTGTTTCAAATAAAATATTTCTCTTTCTTAATGAAAAAGAAATATATATATATATTATATATATATATATAATATTTCAGTTGGTTCTGACATGTGTGAAATTTTAACATTAGATTGCGAGGAGGGCTAGATGAATGTGTTGTGCAAAATGTGATTAGTTTGGTTTTATTTAAATTGAGATTAAGTAGCTTGTGGTTGAGAGTTTGTGCTACTGATGCTAAACCTTCTTCAGCGAGACTGTAGACCTGTTCCCAGGTGCGGGTATGAAACGTGATGACAGTGTCGTCTGCGTAGGAAATTAGTTCCGCATTTGAGAGAGTGAGGTTCAATACGTCGTTCATATGTATTATATATAGTGTCAGGCCTAGTAAGCTGGCCCTTTTTTTTTTTGGGTGGGAAATTATCAAATAACTTCTCCCGCTCTGGGCGGAGCGGGAGGGCGTGTCAGACTTTTACTGACTAAAACCCACCCGTGTTCCTTCCGTTGCCTGTATGCCAGGGCCACGATATCCCTTTCGGACAAACTCGCAACCCCGGCAGGCATTGGTCCTAACGGACCCCGTCAGTTTGTGCTGACATCTCTTTGAGGCGCGCGTGGAACACAACGCACCGTCGACCCGGGCCTGGTCCTTATCGGACGGCGAGCTACCCATCGCTCACCGTCCGCAGGCCCGCGCCTACGGTGGCCGGAAATCGGCTTGCGACTCCCGACGCCCGGGGCGTCTCCTGCGGCGACTAAGGGCGCGAGGGCGCGAACCTTGTCTCACCCTCACGCGTTCCGCCTCCTCCTTCGCTAGCATAACTGCTTCGCAGAAGGAGGTGACGGCCTCCCATGCACTCTCGCTCCGAACCATGGCCTGAACCAGGCCCGGACGCGAGAGATCGCCGCCACCGATCGCCTCCGTGAGGACACGGCGGTGCTCCGCCCAAGCTGGGCAGACCTCCACCGTATGCTCCACCGTGTCCTCCGGGCGATCCACACAGTGGTGACACCCGGGCGTTTCCTCCCGCTTTATCCTGAACAGGAACCTCCCGAAACAACCGTGTCCGGTGAGGACCTGCGTCAGGCGGAAGGTGAGGACGCCGTGGCGCCTCTCTAGCCACTCCTCAAAGAGGGGACTTATCGCCACAATTGTGGCGTGCCCATAGTAAGTTTGTGTGTTTGAGTGCCCGATTAATAATAACAATAAAAAATAAATATAATAAAATTTATTTAAACATTGTTACAATATTACGTATTACCTTAAAATTATGTTAACATAATAATTCTGTCTGTAACTCTTTGTGAAATTAATTTTGTTATATGCGGTGGTCCCGAAACTAGGCGGTGCCTGTGTTTTGGGGACCTGTGTTTTGATACATTCGGTTTTTACTGGTTTTTATGGAAATGGGTAGTAAATTGCAGACAATTATAAAAAATCTAAATTAAAATTTGAAATGAGATCAAAGTTAGAGAATAAAACTTAAATTGTTTTGAACAAAATACAAAACTTAATCAAAATAGGAACTTAACTTGTATTGGTTAAGGCTTAAAATTAAAATTAAAGAATAATTAACAATTAAAATAAGGTGTGACTTTGTGAGTGTATGGCCGTGTGGAGTGTAGTGTGTAGGTATGTGGGTGTGTCTGTCGTGTTAGTGAGATTCCGAGTGTGAGTTATGTTATGAGAAGGCTTTCCGATTCGTCGTATAAAAAGAAAGAAAGATAAATATTTTATTTGAAACTATGCGTGTTTCAAATAAAATATTTCTCTTTCTTTATGAAAAATATATATATATATTATATATATATATAATATTTCAGTTGGTTTTGACATGTGTGAAATTTTAACATTAGATTGCGAGGAGGGCTAGATGAATGTGTTGTGCAAAATGTGATTAGTTTGGTTTTATTTAAATTGAGAGTAAGTAGCTTGTGGTTGAGAGTTTGTGCTACTGATGCTAAACCTTCTTCAGCGAGACTGTAGACCTGTTCCCAGGTGCGGGTATGAAACGTGATGACAGTGTCGTCTGCGTAGGAAATTAGTTCCGCATTTGAGAGAGTGAGGTTCAATACGTCGTTCATATGTATTATATGTAGTGTTGGGCCTAGTAAGCTGCCCTGCGGAACTCCGAAATTGATAAGAAGTTGACCACTTGAGTGTTCACCTGATTTCACGTAATTTCGGCTGTTAGTGGGATAGTTTTGAAACCACTCAAGCGGTTTTCCATTTATCCCTACTGCATCTAGTTTTTTTAAGAAGAAGATGTATTGAGATTATTTCGAAGGCTTTAGCTAAGTCTAAAAAGACCGCCAAGCATCGTTCATTATTTTCTATATTTGATGATATTGAGTTAGTGAGCAGTGAAGCTGCATCTTCGGTTGATTTGCCTTTTCTAAAACCAAATTGTCTCTCGGAAATGAGATTATGTTTTTCAAGAAAATTTACTAGTTGGGTGTTTATTACTTTTCCAGGATTTTAGATAAGATACTGAGAAGTGCTATTGGTCTGAAATTTTCAGGTTGATCTTTGGACCACTTTTATGTATCGGGCTTACTGCTGCAACCTATAACTATTCTAGGCTGAGGTTAATCAGGTGAGTTAAAGGTGTTATAATCAAGTTTTGTGTTTTTGAGTCTTATTTTGTCAGGACCTGCGGGAGCTGTCATTTTTTAACTGATTGATGAAATTCGAGATTTCTATTTCGTCAGTGGGGTATAGAAAGGAGAAGGGTGATCTTTTTAGTGGTGAATACTTCCTAGAGAGGGATGTCTGAGTTTCTGATAGTTTTGTCAGTATAGTAGCAGCCAGCTTTTTACCGACAGATGTGAAGTAGGAGTTGCACTTGTTGAGAGACTCGATAGGATCGGGAGAGCTTGTGACTAAATTTATTTTAGAACTTTCCATAGTTTCTGGGAGTTTTGTGATTTTCCTGGATTTGTTGACTGTCGTACTCAACTCTAAGTTTCCGTAATAAATTGTTGCAGAAGCCTTTATAACGGTGAAAGATTAGTTTTTTTGTGTAGATGTAGATGTAGCCTGTCGCGGTAGATTATGCTTCTCATATGCTTCTCATCATGACCTGAGATAATAAATCTCAAAGTCTTGTCAAGTCGTAAAAATCGTGCAAAGCATGAGCAGGTCGCTAGTTCCTCTATAAAACGTTCTTATAGAATACCGGTGACCCACTTATGCCTTGGGTGTAATCTACTGATGTGGTGACATGCTAAAACAATGAAATTTCTGTGCTATATTTAAGTTAAATATTAGTGTGTGTGGTTTAGTGTTTATTGTTGTTATTTAAATATACACATAAACCTTCCCGAGTAAATTCTCTAAAAGATGGTGAAAACCGCATCAAAATCCATCGTGTAGTTTAAAAGCAATTAGCGATCACACAGACAGACACGAAATGCGACTCTGTTTTATACTATACTAGCTACGCCCCGCGGTTTCACCCGCGTAAGTCTCGATCCCGTGGGAATATCGGGATAAAAAGTAGCGTATGTCTTAATCCAGGGTGTCAGCTACCTCCATACTAAATTTTATCAAAATTGGTCCAGCCGTTTGAGCGTGAAGAAGTAACAAACACACACTCACAAACTTTCGCCCTTATAATATTAGTGCGATATAAAAAAACGCTTATTTACTTGTACCACAGATGCTAGCATACCAAATAGAACAGCTAAAAGAAGACATAAGCGGCAAGGAGACAGGGCTCAAGTCCTGTGAAGGTGTCCTCACCAAGTGCAATAAGAGGAATGAACAGCTGCGCATGGAGATACAGGCGGGGCTCGTCAAGATGTCCGAGGCACGCGCGGACATCGCCGCCTTGAGGCAGGAGGAGGCGAGACTTAATAGGATCGTGCAGGTTTGTGAAATTGGTTGTTAAGTTATTATTTATTTCATTTTAATAACAAACAAACAAAACATAAGGTTCAAGTAAAATTGTAATCTCCTAACATTCATTTATTTTCTTTACTTACTCTACCATTGTTATATTCTGATTAGTTTTGTGGCGGGTCTGCTTCCAAGAAATATTTTTTTTAATCATTTATTAGTAAGTTATCTTGACGATTTTCTGTTGGTCGCCAACTTGTCCCTGAGGAGTTGCAGATGTTGAGATTGTTGGGAGTACTATGGCTGGTTTAATAATTAAAATTTAAAAATCCCGACACAAACAAAAACATCTAACAAGTAAAAAAATAATACGAATTGGGCTTTAAGTTTAATATAAGTTGTAGATAATATTTTGATCCAAGCGTCGTCGTCGCGTCGAAGGACGGCTAATGAAAATAGGAAGGCTTTCTACAATAGCATACCATCATTATTGCTAGATATAAACCTCGTTTGTTTGACGTTTTCGTTAGCCGTCCCCCTTGGTTCACACGCGTGAGATTCTTAAAATACCAGGTACTAACTTGAGAAAGTATAATTTAATAACCAAAATAATAATCATCAGACCTCATAAGACATCAATCTTATAAACCTTCATTAATTTTGAGGATGGCGATACAGCCCGCGCCAAGCTGATGAAAGAGCTGGAAGGACTCATGAACGAGCGTGACGTGGTGGGAGCACAGCTGGTGAGGAGGAACGATGAGATCTCGCTGCTGTACGAGAAGATACGGATACTGGAAGTCACGCTGCAGAGAGGTGAGTGAATGAGGCGGATTCTTGGGTAGGCAAGAAGTATAGAAGATAAAAGCCTGTTTATGAGTGAACCCGAGAGTAACTAAAGGCGTGTGTCAACGTTTGGAAAGGCAATGGACACTGGACAGTATCTTTCCGGATAAATAAAAAAAATAACAGTTTTATAATCCAACTAATTGCCACATAATTTAAGAAGTCACTTGTCCAAGGAACAGTTATCTATTCCGTGGCTAAAACAATATTTTACGCATATAAAAAGCAAAAGTTCAAAATACAAATTAGGTATCTAAATGAGACGCTATGTAGATCAGAGATCACCAAAAATTTATTGAAAAATGACAATCTAAGCCCATCTGTATACTGTTTAAGGATAGTCTGTACTTACCTATTTATTACTAAAGCCCATGAACCAAAATGAATATCGGTAAATCCTTATTCAAATTCCTATATCTTTCAAGGTGAGCGCCAGTATGAACAGCGCGTGGAAGACATCCGACTCCTGCGACTGGAGATCATTCGACTGCGCAAGGAGAAGAACTTGCTCTCGAAGGGAATTGAGAACATGACCGATTTGAGATTAGAGGTAAGTTTTTTAATAGTCTCGAATAGTTCGCAATAGTTTCAGATCCTTCGATAATCATTCATTGGTGAATATACCTTAGAGAGCCTTAAAAGTCTTAAAATCGAGATTAAATTTTTTGGTCGACCTAGAACACGATACTGCGCTCGGAGACACAAATCGCAGACGCCACCCAAAAAGCAGCCAAGCTCAAATGGCGCTATGAATACCACAGCATGGGTACCTGATAATGTCCAACGGCACGCAGAAGACACAAGCGTAAATTTTAATGGCGGGAAGTTCTTGACGCTAATTATTTATAGGAGGGACGGGTCCATATTGGCTCAGGATCGAGTAGAGGAGAAAAAGGAAATTGAGGCACTTGCACTGCAGTGGGACCATACAGGCTGATTATGTTTTATTATATACTACTTACCAAAAAACTTAAGGGTATCTAGCCTATCAGGTTTCCAGTTAAATTAAATTGTATCATTCTTTTTTTCCAAAGTCGTCCATGCATGAGGCGTCCAGTAAAAATAATGACGATATTATTATGCAATATATTAGACTTCCTCGAACTATTTCTTATGGACGCATTTGTCCAGCATGATGATACGGGATTTTTCTTTAAATTCTTAAATTGTGGGCTTCCAAGCAAAAAGGGTCGTTCTCGGCATTTAGTTTCCGAGATATACGCAGTTTTGTAAAGTTGGGTGATAAAATTGCAATTCGCGATTTTAATTGATTATTAACTAATACTCAATTATCTACAAGTTCATATAGTAAATGACTTTATATGATGTTTCTAAGTACAGACGCCAGCAGGTCAAGCTACCCGAAACTGTCAAAATTTCTCAATCAACCTTGAACCTTATACTGTAGGGATAAAGGTGATAATCTATTAAAGAAATTTTACAGATTGTAGTAGCTTGATGTGCTGGCGTCTGTACCAGAAATTTTAAGAGAAAAGTTCAGTTGGTAAACAGGCATCAGATGTCAAATTTGAAGTTGCTTTTTAGGGTTCCGTACCCAAAGGGTAAAACGGGAACCCTATTACTAAGGCTCCGCCGTCTGTCTGTCTGTCCGTCTGTCACCAGGCTGTATCTCATGAACCGTGATAGTTAGACAGTTGAAATTTTCATAGAAGATGTATTTCTATTGCTACTATAACAAGAAATACTAAAAAACAGAATAAAATAAATATTTAAGGGGGCTCCCATACAACAAACGTGATTTTTTTGTTCGTTTTTGCTCGATATTGATATCGGCAACAGGTAGATGCTTGAAATTTTCACAGAATATTTAGTTATATATCCACTTTAAAAATAAATAATTAAATTAAAATAAAACAAATAATTAAGGGAAATATTCAAAAAAAAAAATATTCCCTTAAATATTTGTTTTATTTTAATCAACAAAAGTGTTTTTTTGCCATTTTTATAGATAATGGTACGGAACCCTTCGTGCGCGAGTCCGACTCGCACTTGGCCGGTTTTTTCTTAAAACAAGCTGTTTCAGTTTCAACTCGAAATGTCTGATAAAAAAAGAATGTGCCAGTTATTGAATTTTTTTTTAATCCTTATTATCAATTGACTATTCTAGATACCGAATCTAGTCGTAACTCAATACCCCTCTACAGGACCCTTTTTGCTTGGACGTCCACAATTGTTGAATTGTCAACATGAATTGGGTTTCCGAGTGTGTTATGCAAATAGGGTATAGTTTTACTAGCATTTTCCTTACTTAGACTGTTAGACCGAGATCTGTAAACGTTAGGTACCTACTTAGCACTTTTTTTGGCTTATACATGTTCTTGCCTCCATCTTGCCCTTGTAGTTGGACAGTTGTGGGCCAGCCAAAGTACGAAACTACGAGCTAAGCAATGTTTACCTATAGATCTTGGTCTTAGACATCTTTCTCGTCTTTACCCAGGTATTCAACCTAGAACGCGAGTTAGGCCGGGAGCGCCTTCGAGTGAGGGCCCTCGAGGAGGCGCTGGAGACTCCTCTGAACGTGCACCGCTGGCGCAAACTGCAGGGCACCGACCCGGAGAGCGTGCGCCTCACGCAGAAACTAAGATTGACGCAGAAGTAAGTGGCTTTGTGTTCGTAGAAGTAAGTAATGTCTGTTTTAAAATAATTATTTGAAACTGTAAACGAAGTGTGTGTTCGGGTTAAATCCTGAAAGCGTGTACGTACGAACGAACAAAACATGGTGAACACGAACATCAAACACGGAACATTTGGTTCGGACATGTGGACGTAAATTAGCAAAGCGAACACGAACACCATACGAACACAGTTCGATTTGTGTTCGCGCTCAACAAATATTTTTGGTTATTTTATTTTTTCAAAAGTGTATTGAAAAACGTCGTTTGATACACGTGGACATTTCTTATCGCAGTTCTCGGCTCAAAAACAACCTCGCCTACGGCTCGGGTGTTAATTCCGACTCGAATGCAATAACAAACATTCTCCACTTGTATCAAAATGTACTATTATTTATTTATATAAACACTTACAATTATTATTACAGGTATAACCCAATGCAATAGTGAAGCAAAACTTAATAATAACATCTTATTTTCTTAAACTTATCACATAGACACACACACATCACATATATTGTTTCCAAAGGAGGATCCTAGGTATTAAGGTGGTGCGAAACAGTTTTGTACAAAAAGCGAAAACCAAATACATTAATTTTAGACTTATAAGAAAATATTGGACGAACAGTGTTGCATCAAATTTCTCCGAACATCGCCCACACAGAAAAACGAAATTGGATCGCCACGAATATTTTTGACGAACATATTGTTTGATATTCGTTAGTGGTATTGTGGTGTGTGGATGGAGGTTCTTTGAAATCAAGAAAAATAAATCTGCTGTTCCCATACAGTTTAGAACAGTAGGCATAAACTTTGGTATCGAACAGCTGATTTGTATTTCGAATGGTCCAACAGTAAAAGTTAATCAGTTCGATGGTCTAGTTTGTCGGGTTAATTTTTAAACACCATAAACACAACGTAATGCACATATTTCTATAGAAATAAAAAAAGACGCGCGAATTAGCGTGCATTCTACGGAATACGAGCGACCAGCGCTGACTGGTGCGCGCGCGTTACGATATAGTATAGAGTTATGGGTGAATTTGCTATGTTATATCAAAAGATTGACGCTTCGCTGCACTTCGACTCTGCGTTAGTATGAAAGAAAGAATAACGTTTATTTGGACGCAAAACGTGGAACACTAAATACAAATAACAAAATTAAACGGTGCAAAATAATAATGTTTTAACAACAATAATGTGTGACTCACGGCTGCGCCAAAAAGGTTCATTTCAGCATTTATGAATCGACCCTAAGCTCGATGATTCATACCCATAGCACGTTATGTTTAGAATAGAAGAAAAACAATATATCGGAATATCCGTAGGAATCTGGCACAAAAGTTAACAAATAAAATCTATTGACCACGCTGTACGTCACCAGAATACCAAACCACACCATTACCTTGAATATTGACCGAAATTTTCTGTACGTCATGCTAATTTAATGTCAAACAGTTAAATCAGTATTACTCAGTAAGAAATCACAAGCAAATAAGTTAAACAAACAATATGTAAAACTGTTCTACAAATAACACATGCGCCATTGGTAAATGTTATTTGGGAACTTCAAATGGATATTCTATGGCTAAGTACTTAATAACAGCCGCACGGGTCGATCGGTCACGTTAAGCTACGCTTGCCGCGGTTGGTCCGTGGATGGGTGACCATCTTTACATACCAAGACCCCTCCGTGCCTCGGAAAGCACGATAAGCCGTCGGTCCCGGCTGTCATTTGTGGATCTTTGACAGTCTTTACGGGTCGTCAGAAGCCCAAAAATCTGACAACCAGTCTTACCAAAGGGTATCGTATTACTTAGTAACTGGGTTGTGGAGGTCAGATAGGCAGTAGCTCCATGTAAAATACTGTTATTCAGCTGCATACGGTTAGACTGGAAGCCGACCCCAATATAGTTGGGAAAGGCTAAGCAGATGATGATGATCTGTGTTTTAACATAACATAAATATCTCGACTGTAATCTGTAATCACCAAAGGGTTATCTAGGCAGAGGTACACCTATAAGTACACCCATATGTAATTCGCCTTGTTTAAGGCACTGACAAGAGACAAATGATAAAAGTAGGACAAAAAAATTGCCAAATCTATAATTATAGTTTGTGGTAGCGGAAAAAATATATGTTATTCTTGAACATATTTCACAAAACTTGGTTGTTAATTAACGGTAAACTAACCCTTTACTTTGAGTTTCAATCCAAAATATCGATAATAAATATCAACGTACGGTTGGTATTTAATTAAGGCATGTATTTAATGCGGCAACTAAGTAAAATGAATATAGGTTTAAAAAAAAAAATAGAGTGGGTACCATATATAATGGGTTGGCAGCTAATAAGGAGTATCGTAATAGGTAGCATATTAATATATCAGTTTTTAGCTTTATTTTAATTTAAACTGGCATCGAATTTTTGTTTTGGTAACTGAATTTACCAACAATAGAGGGGATCTGGCGCTCGGCGGCCGCTACCGCGGCACGCTCGCTTCGCTCGCTCGCCTTCGCTTGTTAATGGTTACTGTTCTAACCTAACCTAACCCAAATGATTCAATAACAGTAGATGACTTTGCAGCGATTAAGAAATAATATTTAATCGCTGCCATGTTATTTTTTTTTGCAGCAAATAATTAGTCGCCCTTTAAGTTGTAAGTCGCCTCGAAAATTATATTCCTTTAATTAATCACAAGAACGTCATATTTGTATGCAGAACTTGGTTGTTTTTTTGATTTTTGATTACTCAACTAATTTTTGACTAAATAGATAAATGCTTCATATTTTACAATAAATTACAAGCGTTGTGTCATCGCGCTTCTCTTTCTTTTGTATGCAGTCTGACAGTGACCGCGGTTTAGCTGTTTTCAGTCCGACTGGTGAGCTTATTGCTATCAACCGGGCACAATTTGTGTTTTATACATTTTATAATTACCCGGTGCATTATCTTTAAAGTTGCTGCACACTGTGACTATCTCCTGTATTGTGGGCATTCGTGGGAGTAATGTGACATAATTATATCTTCGTCGTTCTCTCAATGCTGAGGATGGCGACTACAAACGACACGTCTCCAAGTTATGCGGTCTTCTGCAGTGTGGACCGCTCGGTAAATGCTACCTTCAACAGCCTTCTTGATCGCATCTGACTATCTTGCCAGTGCTCTGCCTCTCTCTAGCGCGTTTTCCTACCACCCGGCCCAGTATCATAAGCCTAAGCAATGTGACATACAGGCAGGAAAATTAATTGTTACACAAATTGACACTCTACGTCAATTTTCCGTGTTCACAAGTTTTATTACAGATTAAGTTTATAGTTTGATAAAATAGCTATCCATTTCATGAATTGTCAAAGATTGACAGTGGTGATTTGAATATACGGACAATTTAAGTTGGTAGTCAGTATTCTTAACAATTAGTTTCCCTGACTTTATATTAGGTATGTCACCGTATAATTATGAACTTTATCTTATTCATCTTCGTCTTCGTCGTTCTTCGGTATTATTTCAGTTAGAACTTTCGAACAATTGTGAACTGCAACAAACCATTTATAATTTTACGCATTATTTTTCGATAGTTTACAATCTGTCCATGGGAAAAATTGTGAACTGGTATCAAACTTGCTTGCGACGTTACGCACCTTGCGCTAATAGGTACTAAATAGCCTGCCTAGCTGCGAGCAACTTGGAAGTAGCGCTCACCGGCCGCTGCCGCAGCACCGCTCGCAACGCTCGCTCGGCTCGCGCGCGGTTTGTTACATTTCTAACTAACTTATCCCATTTCACCAAGATCACAATTTTAATAAAACAGTTTATAATCTAACGGAAATAATACCGATAGATGATACACTAACGGTTCTCACAATCTTACGGTGACATATACATGAAAAACAAGACCTGGAACAACCATCTATCGGTAGTAGGCCAGACAAATCAATTTTTCCGTACGGGAATCAAACCGGCGCGTGGCGCGGCGCGACGACACAGCGCAACAGGAAATCGCTTAACCACTGCGCCAGCCGTGACGTCAATGCTTTATAAACAAATATGTCTTGCACGACAACTTCAAACATTTTTATGGCTTTTGCCATAGTACCTAGTCATTCTGTAATCTACTTAATTTGCACAAACATAAAATTGGGTTTATCCTGCGAATAAATTTTGAATTTATTGACAGTATTTGAAAACAAAAACTGTCAGACGTCAATTTTATTCCACGAATTAAATTTATCTGACTTTGATAAAAATAAGCATACCTGAACATAACATCAATTGGTAAACAAGGATTTGTATAAACTATATAGACCTGTTTGTAATTAAGACAGACTTGTGTAAAGAAGGTACAAAGGGGTCAAGGGGTAGGCACACATTTTGCGCTTGACACCATTTGAGCTTCAGCAGACCGGTCCTATTTCAACAAATTTAATTGTTTTTAAAGAAAATATTCATGTTTCTGTCAATAACTCTAATTCAAAAACAAATCAATTTGAAGACAATTTTCATTAATAAGAAGATGCAAGAAAGCAACAACGGATTGATGGAGACTTGTCACGCTTTTTGTCGTGTTTTAACGGTAATTATGCAATCATTAGTCAATTTATTTGACATTGCCATCGATGAAACTTCATTAGATCATCGTAGGAGGTACCTAGTTATTTTAATTGACTGGTACGAAGATCTGTGACTACATTACCACGTTGAAGAGATTAGGTCAACTTCAAATGACTTCATATAAAATTACTGTCATCCTGTAAATCCTGTAATGCTGCAAAAATAATCACTCCAATAAGTGAATTTTACGAGTTATAAAATGCTGTTCTGTTGATTGTCCGTTAAAGAAAAAGAATATGTAGGTACCGACTCATAAAACAGTATAAAATTAACTTTTGCCCCAAACTTGGCAAATCAATAATTAAAACTAAATGATCGATCGTACGTAGGTACCCTTGGATAACTAAACCACGGTTAAATTAATTTAATAAAACAATAGTATGACGACATTAATTATCTGTGAGACAACCATAAACAAACATTGACACGAAAGTAGGTAATAAAGTCATTGAATGAATTCCAAAAAGCACTACAGCAGATTAGGCTAGTTTAACAGAGAATGAAGTTTATTTAATTAAGAGTTATTATAAAATACACAATCGATCAATGTAATACCTATCTTAAGTTTTGTTAAAGAATGTCGTAATGTTACAAAAAGTGCAGGACAGACCACAGATCACGGAATCGCTTATCTCTAGAGATCGGCAATACCTATCTACAAGTTGTTTTGCTGCCAGAGAGTTGGTTGCGCCACTTCTTCCCATCTAAAGGACTGGGAATTGGTGAAGGGCAGGCGTTTTAGGGGTCTGGTGAAACGTTCAAAAAGTCACAGCCTAGTTTGAATAAACGGATTTAGATTTTACTAATACAATTCGTGGCGCCCTGACAGTGACTTGAGCGCACATCTGTCACGGACCGCCGTTCAAAGCCGTCAGTTTATAAACGTCAGAAGTCTCGTAGTAGGTACACGGTGACAAGCTTGCTTTGTATGGAAACTGTTGACAATGGCGCCTGCGGCCGCGGCAGGATTCTCCGTGCTCTGTGGGACAGACATTGACCGGATTGTTTCACCCTTGATCTTCTGCTAAGGTTTTTCAATTGTGTCATAGTATTCAAGAGGCTATTGTAAAATAATTATGATTTGTTTACTTTAGTGTTATGGTTACAAGAAAGATGACCAGTGTTTCTCAGTTTGACCAGTTATTGTTTATTAGGTACCTCATTGGTGTAGTGTTCGCAAGCGCGATTGCCGAGCGTCAGGTTCTGGGTGCGAATCCCAGGTCGGGCAGTGCTATTGGGTTTTTCGTGAGGAATCTCTCGGTAGCAGTCCGGCTTTGTGCCCGATTGCTAGCAATAGGCTTGGCCCTAATACATGGGACTTAAAACACGAGTGATCCTGTGAGGGTTCTGTTTTTCCTTTTGAGGTACGGAAGTGAACCCTAAAAAACTAACTGGCGAAATGTAAATAGGTGTAAATACTAAAAGATACACCTCTGCCTATCCCTTCAGGGAAAACAGCTGTGATGTTATTTTATATAGAAAATCAACAAGATTTTTGGTAAATTTTAGGTCTTTCCCGGGAATTTTCTGTCGATTATTTTAAGCTAGGTATAACTCTGTACCGTATATTAAAATGCCTATACCTACTTTTACAGAAAAGTGCTGGCTCAGAGCGAGATGATTGTCCTAAAGGATCGCGAGTTGAAAGAGACCCGCAACCTGTACACCGCCGTCAAAGACATGCTGGCGTTGCAACCCAGTCCCGAGATACAGGTGATTGTTATTTTGTTGCAGGGTCAGTCACTTTAAATATTTTGAGCATTTAATTTCATGTAATAGTTAGTTTGTCTTATTTAACTTTTACACCGGTTGTTCTTTTTTTTCAGTCTTTCGTTTAATTATGAAATTCAAAAACGAAATTGTTAATTGACTTTTGTTACTGACTACAGTCAGTATCAAAGCAAACAAAGTTTCAGAAGAATTTATGTAAACTTGCCAATTGAATATTCATTTTAAAAAAAATATTGTGTTTTAAATAGGCTACTTGCTTTAGTTGTCGTCTAGACGAGGATTTTGGGCAGACCTTTACAGATTCTTGTCTATGAAACAAAAACTAAAAAAAAATACGACGTTTTGCTACAGATCACGCTAAATCGTACACAACGTGCATTGACACAGAGGACCACTAAGATGAAGTGTTTGATTGCCGGTACGTTATTTTCTTTCCATTTAATTTGTAGTTGACGTTGACATAGGAGCGCTGTTGGTTGGTACATTTTGTGAAGTGTTGAAAAAACAAGATGGCAGCATTTGTTCCGATTTTGGCCACGCGCCAAAAGATGACAACGAGCAGGCAGTCTCGCGTACAGCAATACCTAGGCACGGAACAGATAACACGCAACTAAACGTACCCTAGGTACCAAGCATCACTGGGGACATCGTTTGAATACCCCGTTGAACGAAAAATAAACGTTACACTCTATCATAATTCTACGAATAATAAATACTTTATAAAAACAGAACAGGTGGTCAGAACCTAGGTACCTATTCAATGAATATGGTGTTGGTAATCTTCAAGAATTAATAGCATCAAAAATAAAATGTCGTATCCGTCATAATATTATGTACACAAATCCTTGCCAGTCACAGTCATCCCATTGATTGACAATACAAAACTGAATAATAATCTTCTATGGCGTTACGGGAAGCCAGAGACATACCCCGAAAGCCTGACCAAGAAGTAGGTATTGTGTTACCTACTCAGTTACTGGTTTGTGGAGGTCAGATAGGCAGTAGCTCCATGTTGGTAAACTACTGGTATTCAGCTGCATCTTAGGTAATATACAACCCAAGCGTTTCCCCGATTCCCAAGATAACAATATACAATTTTACTGCATTTCAGAACTAAACATGCGTGAGCGCCAAGTGACCGACCAACGCTTGGAACTGGACCGAGTCAACAATGAACTACAGTCGTTCAAACAGAGGTACTACGAGATGAAGCGAGCATTGGACGCGGAGGAATCGAGAAGACTCAAGGTGGTCACGCCATGCTCACCATGCTCACAAAAAACACAGTAACGACTAAGGTTTATTCGAATATTTTGCAAGTTGCATGTTTATTGGTGAGAATTTATTGTAAATCTGAAATAAGGGGGTCTACTCCGAAGCACTAAACCGAAGTATCGGCCGAATGTTCGGTCGTTTCGTTACTAGGCTAACTATCGCTGAATACGGCGAAAAAAAAAAGACAGTCGAAGAGACAAGCCAAAGTCAAAACTGTGACTTGAAGTCGGGTATGGGCTCGAAGTCAAAAAATGAAACTGTGGAAGTTATAAAACGGCTGAACATTCGGCCGATACTTCAGTTTACCGCTTCGGAGTAGACCTTCTGGGTGGGCAGTCTTTTGCCCATGTTCGGTCAGTTACCGACGTTGCAAAAATGTTGTTATTGTTATTTTTTTATCTACCAATCACAGTATCTCACACTATGATTTGACTGTCTAATTATTGTAGTGGTGTGTGACCTAAAATGACTGACAAATCAAGTATTTGCCTGCGAGGTAATTGCGTAAAACACATAAAATTAACGGTTTCTGGCATTACTTTATGTATGGTGATTCCTTCAATGTAGCCCGCGAAATTCAAATATAATTACTTATATAATTTCGAGAGCTTTATTGATGTTTGAAATGATTATATATGTTATCATTATTGCCGCGTATTGAATTTTGTTCATAAACAATGTAAAACAGTTCTGCAATTTGCAAAAAACGTAAGCAATTTTCAAATTCTCAATGCAGAAACCGGTGTCATATTTTTCTATAAATGACATAACAGCCTGTTTTGTAGAAAAACAATAATCTTAAAGGACTTCTCCTGTCAAACATTATGTATGTTTTTTCGTAAGTAATATTATAGTCCCAAAATGTTAAATTATTTGTTAGGAATAATATACGTGCCAATTTATACTAATGATCTCATTACTGCATAAAATGTTATATTTGTAAAACTTGTGTTTTGAAAGTTGCAAATGTGAAATATATTAAAATAGACCTTTTTCTAACTAAAAATGTGCTAGTTAAGTATAGATGGCAGTGTTGAGATATATCTCAATAGTTTCATTTACGTATTAGTAATTTGTTGTAATGTAGTGGTCAATCAGAACTGAAGACGCTTGAGGTTGACATTTGTTTGTTAATAAATAAAACACTCAGGTAATTAATCCGAAAACAATAGTTTTATTTAAGAACTTTTCACTTTCTCATAAAATATACACATTGTTTTTGTCATTAAACTAAACTGTAAGTAAATACTAATTTTTAAATACCAATTCTCACGATTGTCAAACGGGTGCTCGGCAGGGCGAAGCCCCTCTATTGCGTTTCGGTTCTAAATTTTATATTATGGTGTTCTTTCATGTACAAATTCGTCACTTAAACTCTATTTAAAAAAAATATTCAAATGAAGGATGATTTTGTACATTTTCAAAGTAAAAAAAAAAGAAACACGAAGACATCCGTTTTTCTCGTTAATAAAGTGTGATGATAGAATTCTACAGTCCTTTTGTTGATTACTTAAAAATAACAGTTCGAATGCATGCGCTCGGGCCGGGCCGGGCCGGTGTGGGTACAAACAAATGCGATCAAATGCTTATAGACCAGCTGGGACCATGCATCGAACGTATGCTAGTACACAGTATACTCCAGCGCTTTGATACAACACACACACGTACGTACGTCTGAATAACGCGATAATATCTAACTGTGCGCCCCTCTGAGGCTACGGTTGCGACTGACAATTTAATTTGCATACGACATTAGCGTTCCTTCGATTTGTACACTAGCTCGGTATTACAAGCTATTCTGGATTTGACAAGATCAGGGCAAGCGAAGAAGCGTGCCTTATTCACGTTTTCATGAATCCTATGATGGAGCTGTAAATTCCACAAGTTTTCACAACTTACTATTTGATCTATGGTAGTAAGGTGTTCCTGTAAACGTTAAGATCCGATTCTACTTTACAGATTTTATATGCAAAAATAACATATCAATCAACTAACTTTGACTGACCAGTGAATGCACCCGAGATATTAATTACCCTTGAGCAAAAACTTTCCATTAAAAAAAGCCGGTTCCAAATTCTGCCGCAAACTCTGCGCTAAAAATATGACGATAGCGAAGTCTGTTCACATGCACGTAAAGCATCTCTATTTTATTCTCGTTTGCTACGGTTTCGCAACTTGAGTAGCTGGTTCCCACCAGCAGTTAACTATTGACACGGTGAAAATATCTACTCCAAACAGTGGGTCATCGCATTTGTCATTGGCAGATTTAAAAGGCAGAGTGTTAACTCTGCACAACCGGCGCGATGCTCGACTGTGTGGAGTAGAGGTTTAGTACTGACATGTTATCGCATTATTTACACATACAAGTACACTCTGAACATACACGCTTCGGCCCGCGATCAAAACACGCATTTTACCATAACAGTATCTATATATAGCTGTCCCAACTTACCAAATACAAACACAGAATCAACTATTCGCTCATAACGCGCGACGTTTGCATCGAGACGGGCGTGCGTTTCACAAGGAATCTCATAATCACACTGAAATAAAACTGTGTACAGTCACACACAAGCCGTATGCACTAATTATATTATATGTCTCATTTATCAGACGTATATAAAACATTTTCGAGAATGGAGATGTCCCGACTCACTGCATACTTCCAAAGTTCCGTTTATCACCATATTCAGTACTCGATAGTGTCGAAATCTTTTGCATCGTTATTTTTATTGTCAGTTAACATGAAATCGACTATGAAAACCAAGGAGTAGAAAACAAATGGAGCGCCAATCCTGATAGTTTTCCCTATAATCAAATTCGGCTATTTAGTGAGGTGCCAGGAGGAAAGAAGTCTTGTCATTCATTGCGTACACACTCCATCTGTTCTTAACCCCGCGATTAGGAACGCATTTCACTATAAAACAAAATGGAAGAGGACAGACAGACTCACTCGCCGCGGATCGTACCGACGCGGACGCACTAAGACTCACTAATTTACTATTTTATAATATAAAGCGTTGTGTCGCCTCTATGCAAACGCCGCGACTACATATTATATCACTCGTTGGCTTACGACATAGGTACTTATGACATAATTGCGATGGAATCAATAAAACTATTGTTTGTTTGTATGTTTGTTTAGTCGCTCGGCGTGATGACGGTACTGTAACGTAGCGCATCGTCGTCGCCTAATGGACGTCGGAGCTCTCCTGCTTGTTCAACTGATGGTTGGCCGGATCCGACGTGTTGATTGGCTGCAACACAGGGAAGGTTCACGTTACTCAATGATCTTAAATAACAAGCAATTTCAATGAAAGTATGAACTAAAATAAAGGGGTTTTTTGGATTATTTTTCAGATGTGATAGGTATTTGTATTGAATGGCAATAAAATTTTAAAATGATTTTCCAATCATAATTTTTGATGATGGGTCAACAATATTTAGTTGTAGACTAAGAGCAGATGACATTACACAATAAAAACAAAACATGCACTAGCTACAGGACTGGATTTCTTTTAGGATCATGTAGGAATTGATAACATTAGCTACTTAGGTCACGTTGTTGTGATCATGTAGCATGTGAATGTCTCAGTAATGAGGAATACGACGCGAGGATGAGCGTGTGACGTCGTCGTTTAATTAAGGATGCATGCGTCTGTCAGGCAGGAGGTGTGGCGTCAGGCAGATAGTATCAGCTCGCATTACCGCTGGCACTGACCAGGGAGATGGGCGGCTGCGGCGCGTGCGGCGTGTGCGGCGTGTGCGGCGCG
Source organism: Tiliacea citrago (assembly GCA_963921375.1). Taxonomy (NCBI): domain Eukaryota; kingdom Metazoa; phylum Arthropoda; class Insecta; order Lepidoptera; family Noctuidae; genus Tiliacea; species Tiliacea citrago. The sequence continues at coordinate 4,262,302 of OY992802.1, forward strand.
TGCGGCGCGTGCGCGGGCGCGTGGCCGGGCGGCGCGGGCGCGGGCGCGGGCGCGTCGTGCACGGCCGTGGTGGAGTGCGCGGCCTGCGCGGCGGCGTAGTAGCCGCCGTTGATGCCCTCGGGGTAGGGCGCGGGCGGCGCGGCCGGCGCGGCCAGCGGCGCGCCCTGCATGACGCCGGCGCCGCCCAGGAAGTAGTCCTTGTTGACGCAGTTGCGCAGGCAGTCGGGGATGCGGCCCACGATGGCGCGCCGGATCTCGGACGCGGCCATCTCGCGCAACTCCTGCGCCGACGCGTCCGAGTAGAACGCCGCGTGGGGCGTGCACAGCACGTTCGGCGCGTCCTTCAACGGGCCCTGCAGAGGAAAATGACAATGAATGTTTCACTTACTGACAAACAAACAATAATATTACTATAGTGTAACAGCAAAGTTTCATAACAAAACTTCAGTAAACATACAGCAACAAACTTCCATCGTGCCGGGTATATACAGGTGGCAGTGGTCCAACGTTATGGGTTCCAAACACCGCATATTCAGCTATCACATACCAAAATTTGAACCGTTTTTACCACAAGTCTAGCTCTCATTCGCTAAGTCTGCAAAAGCGAAAGGACACCTCCCGTCCCACGACATCTCTCGACTGTTTTTAATTCTTTTACGAAAAATTTACAGCTTGCTTTACTAATTCCACCAATATTTACGCCCACTCTGTATAATATGTTGAACTATGACTCAAATAAACCTGTAGTGCTATTTTGTAAACATCTCATTGTGAAAACTTAAGTAAAGTGAGCTTGAAATGAACTCTTTTCATCCAATGGGGTCACAGATCATGGTGAGATTTTTGCAGAAAAGACCAGCAGCTGTTCTCAGATCAGCAATCGCTCTATGTAAAATACTGGTATTCAGCTGAATATGGTTAGACTGGTAACAGACCTCAATATAATTGGGAAAAGGCTAGGCAGATTGATTTAGAGTGTTGAATAGAGAAGGCGTGACGTACTTGGAACACGTTGAAGGGCTCGTTCTCGTGCACGTCGAGCGCGGCGGCGCGGATGCGGCCCTGCTTGAGCGCGGCCGCCAGCCCCTCGTCGTCCACCAGGCCGCCGCGCGCCGTGTTCACCAGGAACGCGCCTGGAAGGGAGTAGACAACCTTATTCTATGGACTAACCAACGACTAACATAATCCTACTAATATTTTGTATTAATCAGCCTATAATGTTCCCACTGCCGGGACCCAGGCGGGTTGGTGGATGTCACATGTGTTCGAATTTTTGTTTCTAGGATTGTTTCCAGTTTTCCTCATGATGTTTTCTATAAATACTGTGTTTTATCATGACAATCCCCAAAGAACGCAAGTTCGAGGCATGCAAGCTACCGTGTTTTGTCTATTAGAACAATTGATTTCATTCAGTACTAAACGTGTGACGTCCAGTCCATTTTTAATAACAATATCTTGACTTCTCTCTACAGGTGTTTAGATACTAATCAGTTTATAAACATATCCAAAATTAAGAAAAAAACTGATAACTTAGGTAAGTATTTCATGACCAATTTGCCAAAAAAAAAAGAAAACAGAACATGGCGATTTCATTCATTATTGTCATTGTACAGCAGAAATACTAACTTTCTATTTTATCAAAGCAATAATAAATGAACGGTATTCACCTGGGCGCATCTGTTTGATAGTGAACTCGTTGATGAGGTGGTGATTGTGTTCGTTTAAGCTGCAGTGCAATGATACACAATCACTCTGGAATAGGAGGTCCTGGAAATGACAAACATAAAATTCGTTAATATGGGAAAATTATAGCCACAGTTCATAGGATGTACTTATGAAAAGTTTGTTGCCATGTACTCGTTCTTTTACAGTGAAAATCGTAGGAAGTGATGTATGCTGTCATGCCTTTTACGTATGCGAAAGGGTCGCCTTTGCTGTAGTCTCTTTCCTGCTAGTCCGCACCATAGTTCACCCGTAGAGCTTACACCATATTAAGATTCTTAAGGAGCTCGTCCGACCTAGAGAAGCAGAATGATGTATTAACCTGAAGCGTATAGACCCTGGTGAGCCCGAGCGACTTCTCGATGCCGTCGGGCAGGTAGGGGTCGTAGAAGATGACGTTGAAGCCGAAGGCCTTGGCGCGCAACGCGACGGCCGAGCCGATGCGGCCCAGCCCCACGATGCCCAGCGTGTCGCCGCGGATACGTGCGCAGCCGGTCGCCGCCTCGCGCACCTGCTCCGGACCTGAAGCGCAAACACACCAACGTCAGCATTTCACAGAAGTTGATGACGGTCTCGGGTTTAGATCCCTAGAAGGAACATCTTTAAACAACAAGCATCTGCCAGCTGTCAAATATATTAGAAAAGAGGAACTCTAACAAGACAATTCCTGCGATAGAAATAAAGACAAATGGTTCTTTCCTCACACGTACGTATATTTCATCAAACAGACTATACTTTGGTTATTTTTCTTTGAGAAGGCGCCATGGAAGAAGAGATGCCTTACAAAAGGGTGGGAATATATTCAGAAACAGCTGAAAGACACGTGTTAGAGACGCGAAAACATACTACGCCGACCCCAATTAAATTGGGATAAAGGCAAGAACATGACGACTTTGGGACGTTATCAAGTAAGAGGTTAACTATTTCGATAGATATTAGTTAAAAACAACTATAACTTTGTTGTTAAGTATAAAACATTGTAACAACATTATCAGTGTCCATTAATACGTAGAATACAATTAAAAATAGCTTCAAGAATGGCTATATTTATCGCCTGCACGTGTCGTGAGCGTAGTAAAGTAATTCATTACAATACCGCTGAGGTTTATTACATCTCAAGGGCGAACTTTCCGTCATATGTTGACGTAAACATCGGCTTTGTGAATATGAATAACGACAGCCAATTTTTTTTTGCTGTTGATTTTAAAAGCTAGACTTGAAAATCTTTGGGAAATAGAATTTAGATACAATAACAATTTATCAATATACAATATCAATTTGTAGATCTATGTGACATCTACAAATTAACCAGTGACCCCCTTTTAAATATAATTCCTATTTGCCGTATAGTGCCACAAGCTGCTTGTAGTTAAGATAGTTAGTATTAGGATCATTTTAAACATGAACATCTGTTGGACTGTGTCTATTCTAAGTTTATTGGACCCAGGGCCTCAAGTCTGCTATTACAATAGTGTCAGAATGGTCGATCATTGATTTCATAATAGTTGATTTTGACAAGTTTGGTAATCTACTATTATAATGGCGTCATCAATTGCATATATTGGTAATCTCGTACATAATGACAAATGAATGACATTTCTACTAATGGGTTTTATAGTAATGGCAATACGACAATGCCATTATAATAACACAATTATATTACGAGAACATTCACCGACCAATGATCGACCATTATGAATTTACCAGATTACGAACTTTTAGCAAAATGACAATGGTTGAAATGACTGAATTTATAAAAATAGCAGACTTGGGCCCCTGTTGGCTTGATTTGGAACTAACAAAATCCCTATGAAAATTGACAAGGATCGAGGACAATTTTGTCCGCTCACAACGTCGCCCTCACACGGCTTGTGGGACTGTATTTGTGCATTTTATTTGTCAGACCCTCGATAATTCAGTATTTGTATGAGATGTTAAACCAAGTACTAACAACAAAACCCTATAACTTTTGCAATCTGTGACTGTCAGAGACAGCAAATGTGGGAAAGTACATTCAAGTTTATTTATAAAACTATGAATTTAGAACTGCGCCAAGCGCATGCATCTTTAATAATGGCTGACCTGATTTGGATATTATACATTTTGGCATTCAGATCACTCAGATTGCTAGCAATCTAGAGTTCAAGTCATGGAAAAATATTAAGTATAAATGTGGACGGTTATAAAAGTAAAGGAACCCCGAAGAAACGATGGATCAATTGTACTCAGATGACAGCTAACAGAGATGTAATAATAAAAGTCGTTAATTTTAACATAAAAAATAGTTGGTCCCAAACTAGGCGCAGCCTGTACGAGGGCTGCACTAAAAGTATCGGGACTGGAATATTTCCACTGTTCCTGTCATATTAAAATCTTTTTAATTGAAAACTCCTTGGTTTTAAAAATCGAATACCATTTATTTATTTAAAAAAAGATTCTCGGTCTTGTCACAAGGTTTTGTCAAACTTGTTTAGTCGTTGAGAAAATGGAATTGACTCGATAAAATTCAAGAGCGATGATTTATTATGACTTTCGAAGTGGATTAACACAAAAACAGTGTGTTGACCGGATGATTTCTGCATTTGGTGATGAAGCCCCATCCAAAACTACAATTTATCGCTGGTTTGCTGAATTTCAACGTGGACGTGTCAAGCTCAGTGATGATCCCCATCAAGGCCGTCCAAAAACTGCAGTCACCCAAGAAAACGTTGATGCTGTGCGTAAGCTGATTGAGGAAGATCGACATGTGACATACCGCGAAATTCAGGCAACTTTAGACATTGGCATGAGTCAAATACAAATAATCTTGTATGAACAATTAGGTGTAAAAAAGTTGTTTTCCCGATGGATACCGCATTCGCTCTGTGAAGAGCAAAAAGCGGCTCGCGTTACTTGGTGCGTCAGAACTCTCGAAAGATTCCACGCAGGATCCTCAAATGCTGTATACAACATTGTATCAGGTGACGAATCCTGGATATACGCGTACGAACCCGAAACAAAAAACCAGTCACGAGTTTGGGTGTTCGAAAATGAGTTAAAGCCAACAAAAATTGTTCGTTCACAGAGTGTTGCAAAAAGAATGGTGGCCACGTTTGTCTCCAAAACCGGCCATGTTACGACTGTTCCTCTTGAGGGACAAAGAACGGTTAATGCAGAATGGTATGCTAGCATTTGTTTGCCACAGGTCGTTTCTGAACTCCGTAAAGAGAACTGCAACCGCCGCATCATCCTCCATCACGACAATGCGAGTTCTCACACCGCGCACAGAACAAAAGAGTTTTTAGAGCAAGAAAACAGAATTATTAGACCATCCGCCGTACAGCCCCGACCTAAGCCCTAATGATTTCTATACTTTCCCTAAAATAAAGAATAAATTGCGTGGACAGAGATTTTCATCACCTGAAGAAGCTGTGGACGCCTACAAAACGGCCATTTTGGAGACCCCAACTTCCGAATGGAATGGTTGCTTCAATGATTGGTTCCATCGTATGGAAAAATGTGTCAAATTTCGCGGAGAATACTTCGAAAAGCAATAAATACATTTTCAAATAGTAATGTTGTGTCACTTCCTTGATTCCCGAATTTTTCAGTGCCGCCCTCGTATCTTAGGCGCCATTATATAAAACATTTTGATCATTTTTAAATAAAAGTTGAAATTGGCGACAGTTGAACTAGGTGACCTTTTCGAGACTGCAAAACTAAAATTATAAAAATAAACTAATTCAGGTAGAAAACTAAAATAAATTATTTTAAATAAAATTTAATTATATAAGATTAAACTTGGTATGGAAGAAGAAATGCTGCGCCGACCCCAAATCAATTGGTATGAGGGCAGGACGGTGTTGAAGACCTTGGTTAAGGTGCTTCCTTCAAAGTAGCCGCGATATTAAAATAAGTATTTTGACGTTTTTTTTTTTGCAAATTGCGGCGATGTTTGACGTTGTAATTAAATTTGCTGCAAATCGTCATATTTTCAGTGATTATAATCATTATTGGATTTTTTATATTTTATATTATTATTTCCTTTATTTCATTATATAGATATAAATTACATTTTTAAATATTAGAATATAAAAAATATATAAAAACATTTAAAAATATAAAAAATTGTGCTTCGCCGGTATAGGGCAGGTAGCAGGGTCCAAGTCCATATTATTATAATTATTATTGTATTTATTAAGTCATTATTTTATCATAATTGCCGCGATGAATTTTGATCAATATACAACGTAAAACAGTGATGAAATTTGCAAAACTAAGGAGTTTTCGCGGGCTACATTGCCGGTCCCACCTTTAGACTTAGAACTTTTAATCCACAAGGTACACGAAATAGTTCTCCTGGGATAAGAGTGAAACCGCGACGAACCGCTACTTGTCTACAGTGAAAAATAAAGTCTAGGCTATACCTGTGAATTTTTTCCCTTCCCGCACCATGTTGGCGAGCCAGTACGTCCGCCGGTACAGGTTCAGTATGAGACACATCGTGGTGTCCGCTACCTCTTCCACGCCGTAGCCTGGCACATTACATACCGCTATGCCTGGAACATTTACAACATACGGGGTTACACATTGAGTATAAGGAAACAGATTAAAAAAGGTTCCTTTTAACTTTTAAGTAGAAATCAATAAATTTTAGCTAAATTAACGCTTAGTTTTAGCAAAACACACTTTTTGAATGAATATACAACTAGCAGCATCGCTAGATTTGATGCTAGTTAACCCATGATTCACATGCGATACCGCTGATGCTACTGTAACTCACAGCAGCCACACCAAATATGAGACTGTTCCACGAAACAGGGGGAAATATTGTCAAAAGCTCCTCTAATTACAGATCACAGTTCTGTTGGGTTATGGGCTCGGATATCTAGGGGACTCGCACGTCAGTCTAACGACTAAACTTTAAGACGCTCTCCCTCCATTTCGGAGTGTCGGACATTTTGGTGTCTTAGGTCTTGCTGCTTCACTCGTATAGAGCTACGTTGGGTCTTCTTAAAAAAAAAAAAACATGCCTTTTATATTTATATAAACAACAGTAAACCAACTCACCTAGTTCCCCAGCCGCTTTAACATCAATATTATCAACGCCAGAGCCGATACGGACTATAATCCTTAACGCCTTGAACTTTTCAAGGTCTTCCTTGGTCAGTATAATGGTGTGCCACATAAGCGCGCCCACGGCCTCGTTCAGCACCTTCTCGTGAATCTCTGAGGTGGACTGTGCGTCGCAGAACGCGACTGTCGCGACGTCCTTCAGTATCGGCATCTCGACGGTACAGTCGCGTCCGTCTAATAACGCCACTAGGGGCCTGGAATCATATAAATTATTTTTTTATATATATATTATATATTTAAAAAATATTCACTGTCTTATGATTAGTCCTGAAGTAACAGTCAATGACCAACTCAAGAACTGACTGATCGAATCAAGAACATACGTATACATCATTTCAGCGGAAAGACATTCACTGCTGTACATAGGCTTACTCAAAAAACGTCGCCTAAAAAGTTCCGGTTGAGTACTGTCTAATAATTGAGAGGTAATGGCAGCCGCGCCTTGATGAAAACTTATATTCAGTCGTATCCGGTTAGACTGGAAGTCAACTTAGTTGGGAATACGGAATCAGATATTCATTTATTTTGTTTCTACAGGACAAATTCTGTATTTTAAAAGTATTGGACCATTTTAAAATGATATTTTTATATTCTTATTTATGATTTCAATCATTACATTTTAACATCAAGCCATATCGGACCCCATCTTAAATTAAAACTAGTTAACAATTTGGACACGATACAAACTTAGTTCAGTCTTGAAGCATGCTCAAAGATAACCTAACATACTTGAAACGGTGTTTAAAAGTTTCCAAGTTTGCTCAACTTCGAAAGCTAATACTCATCATCATTCTCCTGCCCTTATCCCAATTTATTTGGGGTGGGCGCAACATGTCCCTTTCTTCCATACTTCTCTATTAGTCGTCATCTCGGTAGTCACTCCCTTTCTAGCCATATCATCTTTCACACAGTCAGTCCATCCATCGTTTCTTTGGTCTTCCCCTACTTTTATAGCCATCGACATCCATACTCAAAACTCCTCACAACATTTTCCACATTCCTCCGCATCACATGCCCATACCATGACAACCGATTTCCGCACAACTTTTCAGTCACCGGTGCCACGCCACTTTCAGACTTAGACTCACACCACACATCCCTCTTAGAATTCTCATCTCAGCTACATGCAATTGCCTTTCATTTATCCCTTTTGTGGCCCAACATTCTGCTCCATACAAGACAGCAGGTCTAACCATTGTTCTATATATCTTCCCCTTAAGTTTAAGGGGAAGATATCCGCGGGAGTCGCGGATTGTTCCCGTAACCTGCCGCCATTTCATTGATCCAGTGTTCATTCTGTGCTTAATCGTCCGATCTACTTCGCCATCGCTTTGCACGAGTGAACCGAGATACCGAAAGTCGGAGCAGACTGGGAGAAGCGCGCCATCGAGCTCTATGGCTCCAGAACTGGAGAGACCACCGAAATCGCAGAACATATACCTATTCAGTTTTGGTTCTGCGGATTTTCAAGCCAACATTCTCCAGCTTCTGTTGCCATTTCTCGAATCTGCTCTGGATCTCAGGTCCATCTTCACCGACAAGGACAATGTCATCGGCAAACAGCATGCACCAGGGTGCCTCTTCCTGTATGTCTGCCGTCAGAGCGTCCATAATCAACAGGAAGAGGTAAGGACTTAAAGCCGACCCTTGGTGCAAGCCTAGAGCCACACTGAACTCGTCGGTATTGCCAGCAGCCGGCCGGACGTACGTACAAGATTGACTGTACATAGCACGAATTAACTCTACATACTTCTCGGGCAAAGCTTTCTCTTTTTCATGACCCACCACAACACATCCCGAGGTACCCTATGATACGCTTTCTCCAGATCAATGAACACCATGTGCAAGTTCTTGTGTGCACGTTTGTACTTTTCGCACAATTGGCGGAGTGCAAAAAGCTTATACTCATAAAAGTAAAAAATATGGGAGAACTAAATACATTTATTATGCAAACCAAAAATATAAAACAAAATTACCTATCCTTATATTGAGGACCACTCCACCACAAATCGCTAAATGCATTAAACGTTAAACGTTTTTAAAACATAATTCTGTCTCTGTCATCTCCAAACGATTAACAGAAACGGAGTGATGTTTTAAATACGTTAAGCTACATTTACACGGTGCAAATTTATTGCCTGTGCCATACTATTAAATTGAAGGGCAACTAACTGGCTGGCGCCGTCTAAACAACATGTACAATACTTTTGCACGATATGGGCACGTTAGTTGCCGTTCAAAACTGGTATAGGTGTAAACAGCACGTACAATAAAATCGCATTCAACTCTACAAGTACGAACGAATGAAGCAAGTTAAAAGAAAAATCTTGAGAAGACGTTCAATAAAATTTTAATGAAATATGAGCAGCGCAAATGCTTGAATCAATTGAACAAGGTCGTGAAAAACTTGCATGTAATAATCACCTTGCAATCAAATTGCCTTTGTGTAAGTCGAATGCAATTTTATTGAACGGCAAAACTTGCATTCAATTGTTGTATGCCATTTTATGGAAATCGCACGCATGTAAACACTTGCATGCAATTCTTGAATGGCAATAGAATACTTGCTTTATGGCATGCGAATATAGCTCTTGAACGTTCCAGAAATTTGCGCCGTGTAAATGGGGGGGAGGGGGGTGTTTAAGCGTTAAACGAATTTAGTAATTTGTGGTACTAGTGTCTGACGTAGGGTACGTTAGGTTAAAAGATTTGAAGACTTGGTAAATGTGTCCAAACTTTGCACTCGCACATGCTCAAATACCTGTGTTAGACAAAACGTAGATATTTGCGTATTTTAAGCTATGCCTGGCGCCGTTTTAATATTCATAGAGTACCAACACACCGTGCAAAGAGAGAAAGCACTTTCATATATCAACTCATACATTAACACTAAGTGGTAATAAATAACATCGTAAAGCAGTATAACGACGCAAACGTTACATAAAACGTAAGTGATAAAGAATGCGTAACAGCAAGTTATCCAATGACGATAATATTGGCGACATAACTTGCATATCATTGGCAACGCGATATAGCGAACGACCATTCATAATAATAATAATACGTGTCCTACTGCAGGGCAAGGGGTCTCTTGTCATAATATAGAGAAAGCATGACCATTGATCGCCACGCTTGTTCAAGGCAGCAAGTCCAGATTACCTCACGATGATTTCCTTCACCAATGTCAGTCACGTCCAAGATAAACTTAGAAAGTACATATGAATTGATAAATTCACATTGGAAGGTACTGTCCTGGATTTAAGGAGGTCAGGCGAGGGCTTTAGCACTGGACCATCACGACATTCATAGTACTAAACAAAATAGAATATAATATATTCTTTTACAATAAACGAACAGACTCAAACAAAATGTTTTTAATATCCTCTATATTGGTTGGCCGCCAATTTCAGGATGTCGCTGAAATAAATGGAATAGGCGACTCAACGCAACGCGACGATGCGTGTCAGAGACATAAATTACGTTTATTCATGTTGTCAGTAGTACTAGGTTGTTTACTGCATTCTTGCGTCCAAATCAGTGTTTCATTTAGAATATATTAACAGGATTGTCTTGCCCTAATTAAGCATTTCTGAATAATGGCTCGTAAAGACTTTTGCGATATCGCGGGCGCGACAGGGTCGCGCTGCCTGTCGCGCCCGCGATATCGCGCCAGTCTGCACGAGCCCTAAAGCGTTTACGAGTTGGATGTTATTTATAACATACGTCCCGTAGAAATACTTTTTTTTTAAACCCAAATCTTGTTAGCTTTTAAGAGCCAAATCCAAAACGTTATCAATTCCTACAACACCCCCAGATTTTTATAAAACACTAAATCTTCTCCAAGAATTTCTATATTTTATGAAGAAAACGGAGTTAGTACAAAGCAAAACGGACTTTGATAATACCCGAAATAATGAAAATATATTTATAATTAAATCTAAGATCAATCATCCCACTCCCACGCGAAAATAGTTCACAAGCACGTGTACGGGTGCTACCTTTCTATTTTCATCGCACCCTATTGAGCTTGGCCGTCAATTTCACAAACTTTTGCCGGTCGCTCGCAAAAACAAACTAAGCTGACTCTTTACACACGATGGTTTTAAACACTCGATTATGGGGTGTTGTGTTTGGTATTAGGTTAATAATAGGTTACATAACTTCCGGTGAAAACTTCTTATGAATTAAGTATGAATTTTTAGCTGATGAAATGGACCAATGAGATGTCATGAAAATTCACGCCACAACCTCATTATCTTTGTTTTTGTTTTTCTGAACAAAATTTCACATCAAATGTAAAAATTCATGGTCTTCCTTTTATTTGCGACACTATGTTATTTAGCAAAAAATAATCCTTATGATGAAGCCAATCGGTATAATAAAGCTAGGGTGATTATTTTTCTCGTGTAACGGGTTCGATTTCCGGTTCAACTATGTAATTATTTAAATATCTATGAATGCAATTTAAATTGTTTTTTAAATTAAATACTGTGTTCTTTCAGTAAAATGTTCCATCTACAATATTCAAGGTACTTTCCCTCCATGTGGCATATCCGTGGGACGCCCTGTATACTATAAAAAAAATGTGCAATAAAAAAGTTATGACGATCACTATTGACGCCAAAATGGGGCTGTTTACTTCCAGTCTGTCTGTAACTTGAACGCTGGCGAATTGTGGTTGTACTATACACTCCTAAACAACCCTTTGAAAGATACAGGCGTGATGTTATGAAGTAATCTCATTTCGTTGGCGCCACTTTGAACAAAAGGTGTTGCATTTCGACAATGAATACAAAATATATGATGATGCTGATCATTCGATTCATTCATTCAGTCACGACTAAACAAAATATAGGCGCTTTCGACACTTTTGACGGGCCTGACCTGACGTCTCAGTGCTGCCAGAAAACCCTTATTCAATCACATTTTTGCTATTGCGTGCGAGTATTGACGCGCTCCAAAAGATTTATTTATGATATTGATTATTTAAAACTGCGAATCTAACGCATTCCTTCCTGATACACGAACATATTCGCTGTTAATCTTGTATCGTATGCTGCCGGACGTAAAGAATAGCACCTATTTCTTTCCGTGGGTGTCGTAAAAGGCGACTAAGGGTTTTACTAGACTACTAGAGAATGGGCAGTAGCGTTCGTTCTCTATGCATTTTAACACCATACAGTGATCGCCAAGCGTGGCGATTATGCCAACCCCTCTTTGGGGGAGGCCTATGCCCAGCAGTGGACGTCTTTCGGCTGATATGACGATTCGCTGTTAACCTATTCTAATTTCGAATGTGATTTTCCAAGATCTTACAAGTAAGTACAACCGAACTGAAAAGCACTAAGTAATTAATTATACACAAAAGATTTTGAGCTTATATCCAAAATATCAGATTATTTATGTCCATACTGCTGCACATAACCAGCAGTATGGACATTAATTAATCTGATATTTTAACCGCAATATTTGGATATCCAAAATAAGTCCGTTTACAATATTAGTGACACTAGTTTGTTTACCATGTACTGAAACAATATGGGGCGTACATTTAAATGTGCATAAGACACGTTACACAATGAATGAAGCGATATGGAACGGTACTACGGTAATTACAGTCATTCATTACTCAATAAAGTACAATTAAGAAACTTCGTTGTGATTCATAGTTGTTTAGCATTGTTGAACTAATAACTGTTTCTTTTCCTTTACATGCGTGTTCATTTCTGCGAATTAAATCAATCTTTCCAAAACACGCTGTTGTTTTTTTCAATACAGTCTAATGAAAAGACATCAAGTATTTAAAAAAGTAGCTTGTTTCTTCAAAACTAAACGTCCGTGGATTAGCATTGTCATTTCATTATTAATTATAATTCTAGTTGATATTTCCAATACATGGGCTATTCAAAAATTTAAATGTATTGTGACTTTGATCAATTCAAGTCTTGAATGCCAATTATGTCCAAATGTGGGGACTCAATCAAAAGTTGTCAATAAAAAACATTTGCATGTAAATATCTTCGCCATTACCGGTAACATATTAATGCAAACTGCTTTTTATACGTTATTTGATATTCTGCCATCATTTCTGTAATAACTTCGACGTTTGATTGACGCACATCAACGCATGAGGTCACTTTCTCTCTTGATAACACATAGTTGCTTTGAATCGTAGGAGAATATTTTCGGATGGGGCAAATTCTAAGCTTGCAATCTATGTTTACATTTTCAGATGCAGTAACGTGACTGAACGTTACTATTTCCATACGACGAAAATAGTTTAACCCACAAATAAATGATTAAGTTAGAACACTGAACATTATAAATCGTAAAGTAACTTGCGAGAATCGCTGCAACACTAAAGACATTCAAGTTTAGTACTAAATAACTTGGGTACTCCAATTTAGATTAAGAGATACGACGAACAGCAAAATTACAAGTTTGTAACTGCCAATTAGCTTTGGTAATAGACAAACCAAAATTAATGGACAAATTAAATTTCTAAGCAAACCGACAAATATTGGAAACTAGCGAGAGATTGGGGATACCAGTCGGGGACAAGTTAGCTAATCACGAGGAGAGGACGTGCCCCGAACACCCCGCCCCGCCGCGAATAATTAAAGCACACCAGTACGATTAAACTAATAATTTAAACTTTCGTCATAGCGGAGTGGAATTATTATTATTGCCGGGGAAAGTTTCGGGCGGCGAAACGGGAAAGTAATTCCGGGCGGGTAAGGAGGGAGTTTTCAGAATTCCAACAAACTTTTCCGGGGGCAGACGAAAACAGATTTTGGTGGCAAACAAAGAGGCCGGGGGCATTGGTGTGGGGCGCTGGGAGGGCAACCCTTCGGGCAAGTTTTGATGGAAACCAAATAGGATTAGCGCGAGAAAAGAATAAGTGGAGTGAGCCCAATAGACGGCGGACGAAGCTTTGTTAACTTGCCACCCGCGTACACTCGCGACCAGCTCACGAACTAAACGAACGACTCCGCTAGATTCGATCTTTGCTAAACTGTTGCGAGTTTCTGATTGTGGATTGTGATTGAATTAAATCAATAGCGGCTTGTATAATTAAGTGATTTAATTACACGTAGTTAGTTCGTAGTTAATTGTTTATTAATAATTCGAGCATTTAAACAAACAAAGTATCTGCTTGATCGATAACTTTGGCCTATACATGTTTTATAGGTGTTCATTTATAGTGAGCTTAGGGTTCCTATATACGGTATAAATATCTTTAATATTCACCTCGACTGCAAGGGTCCGTTGGCGATGGGACCCCGCATGCTATCCATACGCGCTCTCTTTGGCAGCATCTTGCGTTTGTCCATTTAAAGCGGCAGAGCCGCTTTAACCACCGCTACGCAGCGCGTCACCTGGAAACATACAAGAACACAATGAGAAAAGCTGCATAAATACATATTTGAACATGACAAACGGGGGCCCACCTACGGCGAAGGCGTCACCGCGGTTTATTTACATCTAGAATACCAGAATCATCGCAGACGCGTTCGCACCACAGAGGCAAAGCCGAAATGTGTCTGGAACTACTACATACCCTACAAACCGGTTTCGGTTTGAAGGGTATGGAGTAGTTCCGGACATTTTTTTTATTAATTGATTTTTTTATTGATTGCTTTACGACCGAATTCGATCGCAAAGTCCTAATGGGATCTCTAGACGGTCAAAATTGCTTGATAAGCACAAAAAATCACAATCTTGTCAAGCATTTTTGACCGTCTAGGGACTCCTAGGACTAGGCTACGTATGTCGAGACTGCAGGCCCAGATACACGAAAATTTCCCCCTTTAAACTTTTCTAATTTCGAATGTGATATTCCAAGAGTACTTACTTACAAGTAAGTAGGTACAACCGAACCGAAAAGCCCTAGGTAATTAATTATGCACAAAACATTTTGAGGTTGTATCCAAAATATCATTTTCATTTATTTCCATACTACTGGTTATGTGTTAACCGCAATATTTGGATATGCGAAACCTGACCCTTGGGCGTGTGTCTTTGTAAATGGAAAACACCTAAGGCACAATATCATGTTTATTTTGTTAGTGGATTCACCCACGTCTTTGCGGCGGGCTCAAATAGCAAAAGCCGGGTGTTATGAAAACTTTGGCTTTCATATCGATGAGAGAAAACAATCTTAACTTTAATCAAAAGCAAAGTTGATTAGGGCTTAGAAAAGGGTTGTTGGTTCGAAATAACGCTAAGAAAATGTTTTACAAGAACATTATTTCTCATTTAGGTAATTAGGTACTTAAAAGTAACTTAACCAGCATCAAATGGGTTACGAGTTTTAATACTACATAGTCAAAATTATAATAGGTAGGTGCATTATTGATTACATTAATATGGACATTATATTGATGAGTTGTCATTAAGGCTCCCGCAGTCAGGCGCGACACGACACTAGTAGCACATTTTCTATGAAAAGTTCATAGAAAGTCGCGCTGCCTGTCGCGCCAGTCTACACGAGCCTTATAGCTTGTGCGCTCGCTTCTTGAAAGTACATACGTCAACTAGGATTTTGTAATTATTCCTTACATTTTGTGTTAAGTTGAAAGCGCCAGGAAAGCTCGCAAAATTCAAATGACGTAAATAATATCTAGTAAATAAATAGTAATATAATAATATTATTGCACTATTTCATGGAATCGTGGCATTTCAGGTCAATTTTAACTTAGATATTTTTATTGATGAGTTTAATTATGTAAATGTAACACATTCGGTACGAAAGCAAATTATATTTTGATCATACAACCTAACACTGACTTGCAAATTGGATAAAACGTAAGAAAATTTGAATTTCCCGGGCTACCTTAGTGCATAGCCCTTATATACTTTATTGAAATTGCTGTATGAACTAGGAGCGCTTTGTCTCTTCAGTATAAACAATAGTGGTGAAAGTGGAGGATTTGAGTGCCGTCTTTTGTTACCACGAGACGAATGAAAAACCAAATGTTGCACAGTGTGAATATAAAATATGAATAAGTTTGACCTGTAAACATTAAACCGTATCCTTTCATTTTACAGATCAATACTGAGATTTTGATTAAATTAAAAAAAAAAAAAACCGATTTGACTAAATCTCGACTCTAGCCCTACCTCTGTTACGCGTCGTATATAAATAAACGACGTAATAATAAACGACGCGTAACAGAGTCAAGGTTTTCGGTCAATTAATTATTTACATAGGCAATAACCTTGTTTCCCAAAACTTTGTACGCAGAAAAAAACCGTATCCGGTAAAAAGATTCAAGGTTCACATAACTATCTGTCTATGGCGTAGTAAAGTAGTTCAACAATAGTCATTGCATTATTTACGTTGTAGAGCAGACAAATTTTTCTAACATAATATGAAGCAATGGATTAGCAATATACTTCAAAATCATTCCGATTCGGATTCAAACTGTGTTACGCAGTTAGGGTAATTTTTCTAACATAATATGAAGCAATGGATTAGCAATATACTTCAAAATCATTCCGATTCTAATGACATTCTAAATCATCTGTATTCTTTAAACTTGAACAACTAATAGTCATTTAACACGTTAATCGAGTCAACACAACACTAAAATGAAATAAACCTATCAGCTGTTTAGAAACACGAAGTAAATACTTACAAAGCGCGACTCGACTCAAGTAGAACTATGAAAACTATAGATGGAAATTGTTCTACCAGAATCGTGTTGTACCGTCGCGTCGCGCCTTTCTGCGGGAGTCTTAACGTTACTTCAGAGGAGCGAGCGAAACTTCTCCCCTTCCAAGCAGATTATTTCAGTAGGGTAAGCATCAAGTCAACAACAACAAAATGCAAGGATGAACCTGTCTCTTTATCTTTAAGAAATGTTATCAACACGGCAAGTACAAGGTCAGGGGCGACGTAGCAGGTACTCTGAAACCGGTGTGCATGCATGAAAAGACGTATACACAATACATACATGTGGAAGAATTAGGAAGGGTTATAAAGCTCGACGTAGCTAGCACATAGCGTTCCGTTGTCTGTCTACCCCTTGAAATTGACTTTCTGTTTATTTATATTCAATTTATGCAACGCTGTGTAATATTTTACTGTTTAAGCTTGTGCTAAGATGGGGTCCATTTTTACCCGACTACGGCAAAGCCAAAGGAGGGTTATGATTTTAACAGGCTATGTATTGCATGTATGTTCATCTGTTCCCTCATAACTGGACTAACGAAGTATCGTTATAAGCGTCATGATGTTCCGCGGGTTATAGGCTACATGACGTCAAATAAAATCACCATGACGACTTATATCGGACGTAAAGCGTAACCGTAAAAAAAAAAAAAAATATATCGTGTTGGGTATCAAATGAAAGGTCTTGGAGTACTTTCTAAAAATATATTGGTTATATATAATGTTACATACTTATATTTTTAATTTAAACCCCAATTAAGAGTAAAACAATTACAAAAACACTCTGACAATTTTCAATAACATTAAAAACCCCAAAATTATTAATGTTTTGCTGGTCGAACCATATTCTGGACCAGAACTTTATTTCTTTATACACTTTGGATGTTTATGCAATGTATCCTATTACAAGCCGTGTGCGCGCTAGCAGGACGCCCCAACGGCAAAAATAACTTCCATACAAACTTTCATCCCCTACCTTGTTATTAGGGGATGAATTCTCAAATATCCTTCCTTTGTGTAATTTTTATTAAGTAGATGTTATGTACAACAAACTCATACTAAACAATTTAGCACTATTTCTCACCACTCTACTCTGATCCAAGTTATTAAGCAGTCTGAAAGCCCAGAGTCTTAAGTCAGAGCCTAGACTAATAAATTAATCTTAAACAAAAACACTTTGGTTTCGGTAAATAACTTGGCTAAACACCAAACTATAATAATTTCTGTATTTACATTTCAAAGTCACAACATACCCTACTTTAGATACCATTATTAATTGGAGTGAATGAAGAGATTCCACGAGTAACTTTTACTAACATAATTCTGTCTATGCTAGGAATTCAACCATAGAGAGATACCTAATCCATACTAATATTTTAAATGCGAATGTAAATGTGTCTGCCTATCTGTTACCTTTTCACGCCGTAACGGCTGAACGGATCTCGATGAAATTCGGCACACAGGTAGACACATAACCTGGGTTAGGACATAGAGAAGAGGATTTGTATTCCGTTAGTACGTTCGCGTGGGATAACTTCCGACCTCCAATCGGGCGAAGCCGCGGGCAAAAGCTTGTTGGCAATATTTTGACCAGTGCATAAGCTATTCTTGTAAATGTATAGACACGAAAAAAGTAGAATGATAAAACGTATTACTAGCATCAAAAAATCAATCTGCCTAGCCCCAACTATGTTGGGGTCGGCTTCCAGTCTAACCGGATGCAGCTGAATACCAGTATTTTACATGGAGCGACTACCTATCTGACCTCCACAACCCAGTAACTGGGTAATACGATACCCCTTGGTAAGACTGGCTGTCAGACTTTCGGGTTTCTGACGAACCGTAACGACTGTTAAACACCCACGAATGACAGCCCGGACCAACGACTTAACGTGCTTTCCGAGACACAGAGGAGTCTCGGTATGTAAAGATTACTAAAGATGGTCACTCATCCACGGACCAACCCCGGCAAGCGTAGCTTAACCTGATGGATCGACCCGTGTGGCTATTAACTTATTACTTAGCCACGAGCTCTACAATATGTAATATTGTTAGCTAAGTTAATAGTTTCGTTTTTTTTTTTTAATTTTGTTTGCTTTTATTTTTTGTAGGTGTTTTATATTTATTTTTATTACCCTAGTGGGGTTTAATGTCCGTAGGTGAGTCCGTGGCATCACAGCTGGGCTTATCAGAATACCAGCGCTGTGGTATTTATTTTTTAAATATCGCAGCATTATGCTGAGCTAGGAGCCTTTTGGCATCGCACAAAACTTGTTTTTTTTTTTTTTGTGTATATTGTTAGTTTTAAATACTATTATTTTATGTCTTGTGCGTGTCTCAAATAAATATTTTGCTTTCTGTTCTTTCTTTCTAAGAAACAATTTTCAAGTAGTAAATAAATAACAGGCCACCTGTCATAACTACCATGATTTTGAGTGATAAACGTATCTAATGACAGGTTTAACGCATACAATCATAGTGCTTGTGTGTTAGGTGGTTGTTAAGTGCTGTTCCGAGTGTATTTAATCATATGTTATTAATAATCACAGTGTATCATTCTATTTTAGGAACTTGATGGCTCCCGAATCGTAAAGGCTCCGCACAGCCTGGGCCAAGTCCCAGGCTGGGCAAAGTGTTATTGAATTTTTCTATGTGGAATTTCTCAGTTGGAACCTCGAGTATCAATTGGTGCCCGGTTGATGGCAGTAGCCTCGCCCCCCTGCTCCATGGGAATTAAAAATAACAGGCAAAATGTCGGTAGACTATAAGGTACACCTCTGCCCAACCCTTCGGGGAAACAAGGCGTTACGTTATGTCTTTGAACAAGACGTCCAAAAGAATTGTAATGGTTAAATGGATTCAGAATCTTGTTACGAATAAAAAGGTAGAACTAAACTTTTGTTTGGACTGACAAAAAAAACAACGTTTAACCTAACAGCACAACAAAATCATAACCCTCCTTTAAGCTTCGCCATATTCGGGTAAAAAAAAATCTGCGCTAATAGACATAATACTGGTTGACATACATTCAAAATAGTTGCAATAACTTGCATATTATGTTCAATGCCAACAAAAGCATCTAACCACGTTGAATGGCTCGCCTGTATTGTAAATACAATACATTATTGGCAGCCGTTTGGCGTATGCGTTTTGTTTTATCATGAATGCCTGACATTATATTACAAAGAACCCGCTCTGTGTTAAAAAACCGGTATAATGAGAACATTATGACATGGTTCTCATGTTATATTTTATGTGAACTGGATAGTCGATCGATATTTTCTATCGTAGATGCGTTGTTGATGACAACTGTTTGATTGCCAGTGTTCAAAATTAATACTATGAATACTATTTATCTTCATCATCATTTTTATATCAGCTTGTAGCAGTCCACTAGCTGGCACAGCTAAATGGTATTGTAGAATTAATTCTACAATACCATTTAGCTCGATCCTCGGTCACTCTCATCCAGATCAGGGAATACAATCTCGAGAGATTTTGGCGAACCCAAGATCCCGTGAGATCGGAAAGATCAACACTTATCGCGAAGTCTAAGCGAGATTGGTGGTTTTTTTTTTATTGTCACAATAATAGAATAATTGATAGGAAAATAATAAGAAATTTAATGGTATCTTATAATCATCATTTATTTATAACATCTTTTATTAATCAAATAATCAGTCTTCTTATTTTTTTAATGGAAATTAAACTATTAAGTAATTTAAGATAATAAAATTAAGCCGTCACGGGACGACTGGCAGAAGTGAAACATCGCACTACACACACATTTACACACTACTACATATAGATTATATAAGTGTATAGTGGCCGACCGCCACGCGGCATGCGTCGCCCCGCGAGCAATAGGTTTTACGTGCGCATATAGATGTTTCACATCAAAAATTAGTCCTGGGAATTTTGGAAATAGCTTCGTAGAAAGTGTAAAGTACCTAATGTCATCTAATGGCTTCTAATTTTGCACGCGAAATAACGAGCTGCAGAAAACACAGGGACTACATACAGAGCGCAAACAATTTTCTGCAAACTGTAAGAGTCCCCCAAAAACACTTCCTCAGCTTCAGAAAACACATGTATTCATCATGCTCTTGTGCAATCTCGTTTATCTCGCGAGATCTCGTTCTATTTTCGGCTGAGATTAATCTCGGTAAATATGGCCGAGATATCTTTCCCTAATCTCGATGCTTATTGTCATTTCATTCTATAGTCCAAGTGCACAGAATATTGTTTACGCAGCTGCGAGTTCTATTGAAGACGCTTTAATAGTACTCGATGTGAAAGTGTGATGAGAATGATTAAACACAAAATTAAATATTAAATACCCGATTAGCACAGTGGCTAAGTGCTGGCTGTCTGCACAAATAGTCCCGGTATAAATACGTTCTTAACCCCAATGACGTACGCTTCTGGTTCGGTAACAAAATATCAAGCTTTTAAAAACTATAAAACTTGCTAAGAATGTTGACTGAAATCGATTGACCTATATTAATATGGTCAGAGTTGTAGTTGCAGAGACTTAGGCCCGTATTAATAAACGTTACTCAGCCCAAGAGCTCGCACTTGATAAGTTTTTTTTTTTTTTTTGGATGGGAAATTATCAAATAACTTCTCCCGCTCTGGGTGGAGCGGGAGGGAGTGTCAGACTTTTACTGACTAAAACCCACCGTGTTCCTTCAGATGCCTGTGTGCCAGGGCCACGATATCCCTTTCGGACAAACTCGTAACCCTGGCAGGCATTGGCCCTTTCGGACCCCGTTGATAACAGTCTTGAGGTTATGATTGTATTAATAAACATAATAATTGATGTACTCAAGTTACGGCGTGGGTTTACGTTATCAGCCGAGTGATGGGCTGATTAATGAACGAAAATCGACACTTAAGTATACAATAGGTTTGTGTACTCAAAAAGCTTAAATCTGAGTGTACGCAGTCCGTGACTTGAGGTCGTGATTAGTAGCGCGAAACATGGAGTTTGGAAATATTTTGGGTGAAAATAATGATTACGATGAATTAGAGTAAGTAATATGACGATATTTTTGCCAAAAATCTATTTATGGGATGCCTCGAATCCTTTTGAGTTACCTAGTGAACATTTAAAAAAAAACATCCAAGTGCGTGGCGGACCACGCACAATGAAGGGTTCCGTAGTTGGGATGAATTTATCCCAAAAACAAACTTAACATTGTAGTTGAAAAACATGTTCTCATAGACATCGATATACGTCACGGTCAATTTTCCAACTGCAAATGTAAGTTGGTCGACTATTAAAAAGAAAGACAGACAGACGGACATGGCGAAACTATAAGGTTCCTTGTTGACTACGGAACCCTAAAAATGATCCAGATTTGTTCAAGAGTCACATTAATAAAAATACTCTTTGGTGAAATACAGTGGTCCGAGGTCTTCCAATTTCCCTAGAAATATTTATAACGTAATACAGCGCTATACATTAAAGTTTTAACAAAATACAAATATTCTATAAATCTTACGACTTATCAAGAACGAAATGTGATGAATGTCATTCTAAACTTCGGTCAATGTAACGTAATCGTTCATCAAGTACAGCGCCTTGAGGAACTGATCTTGGTAACTGAGATACTGTTTTCATGTGTTTATTAATTAGTAATGATCTTGAGATGCTGATATCGTAATAATGGCGTATCGAATAATTACGCACTTGAGTACGTCGTTGGGGAACGTCTATTAATACGGGCCTTAGAGTAGGTTAAAGGTGGAAGATAAGAAATGAAATCAAATTAAATTAGATACCTAAAGATAAAGATATTACTACTAAAAATACGGCCTCTTTGCAGCGACTGCTGACTAGGATCATAAGATCCTGCATGGGTTCCATTCCCAGAATAGGCATTAATATTCGTAGTCGTAGTAGTCGGATAAGAAACAACTCATCTAGTTTTAAAACATATTTTATTTTGACGTGTAAAAGTGTTTGTACACACGGCTACACATTAAGCTAGATCCAGATGCAAGATACATATCCAGTATACGCTGACCTCTCATTGTACGGAAAGCATAAACAATGCGAGATCAGCTTATACTGGAAATGTATAGCTTGATGTGTAGCCGTGTTGCCAAACCTACTTACACAAATAAAATCGTTTATCATTGAACTTCTCAGTAACAGTCCAAAATTCGAAACTGCACCCGAAAAATGGCAATAGATGCTGGTCGTATTTTATAAACTAAATATATCTGACAAAACGCAGATATATTACGTCACACACCTCTGCCAATCCCCTCGAGAGAAAGGCGTGATCTTAAAATGAAGTATAACTACAAAACAAAACATTCAACGGATAGAGCTCCCCATCAATAT
Source organism: Tiliacea citrago (assembly GCA_963921375.1). Taxonomy (NCBI): domain Eukaryota; kingdom Metazoa; phylum Arthropoda; class Insecta; order Lepidoptera; family Noctuidae; genus Tiliacea; species Tiliacea citrago. The sequence continues at coordinate 4,285,170 of OY992802.1, forward strand.
GCAGAAGGTGATCTGAATGCCAAAGGATTGGAACGAGTTTGTTTAGTATACAAAACAGCTGTTTACGTTTTATATATAGCATCGTTGTTGCTGATAAATATATTATGTTATTGGCATTACATAACCGTTGTTACAGCATTGAATAAACGATTGTTTAATGCCGCCTCGTTGGTGTAGCGGTCGTGACCTCGGCGGATGGTCGTGTGATGAGTTCGGTTTTTCGATACCCAGATCGTGCAAACTGTACTAAACTTTTAAAAAAATCGAAAAATTATCGCATTATAATTATGGCCTAATCTAATCACCGATACCCCTTGGTGCGACCGGTTGTCAGACTTTCGGGCTTCTGAACACCCGTAACACTGTCAAAGATCTACAAATGACAGCCGGGACCAACGGCGTAACGTGCTTTCTGAGGCATGGAGTGGTCTTGATATGTAAAGATGGTCACCCATTCACGTTCACGGACCAACCGCGGTACGCGTAGCTTAACCTCACAGCTGTACTTAGCCACAAGCCCCTTCTGAACAGAATCATGATTGTAGTTTTACTAGTCTGCATAAAAAGTAATTACTCAGTTACACTCAAATTGAGGGTGTTGTCTGGGTTAAAAATGATTGATTCCTGAAGTTGTTAGTAGTAACTGATGTACTATACTTGGCTTGTACTTTATCTTGGGTTTAGAAGTCTACCTTGAATACTACCAGTATCCTAATGGTTGACAAAATATCGTTCCTACATTATTCACTATCATAAGCTATTGGCCCGCGATAGCCGGTAGCATAACGGATGTAACTCGTTAAAGTATTCTTTACTAATTAGGGCCCATTATTCAAGTACAAATCTCATTACAATCCATCAATAGTCTCTCAACCTCACGCGTTTCGGTTTCGGCACATTTCCTGCCAGCGTAACAACAATAATGTAACGTAAACTCGAGGAAAACTATCGTATATCCTGGCACAAGGTTAGTTGATCTTCGAGCCGCCCGCTAAGTGCTCCCCCAGCCGCTCGGGGAGTCGGGGGTTCGGGGCCTTGAGGCCACGCCACATACGGCTATAAGTTACATTTAACGATCGCAATACCACATATGTAGTAGCTGGATAGCTGGCTATGTACTGAGAGCAAGCACTGTAGCTAGGTTGCCTGGATTGATTTAATTATACGAATGAGATGGTACAGATAATTCTTCGCAGGGTAAGCGGACACATTAATTATAGATACGTTTAATGATAAGCCTGTAATGCCAAATTTAATACTCTCTAACATAGTAGGCTATTATCGCAGAAGATCTGCGAACTAGACACATTTCCATGTGAATGGCAATTGTCCTCCCGAGCCTATGACAATTGTCTAACAGAGCATCAAATTACTCTGCAGTATTCGCCTTGGCTCGCCCTTGACATCTATCACAGCAGCTTACGATCTGCATCTTAATACAATAAAAAATACAGCTAAGTAGTTGCTGCATAGCGATAGTCATATTTTCCTTAACAAACTATAGATGCAGATGGTAACTTCTTACTTATTTATTCATTATTATACTATACTAGCAGACCCGACAGACGTCGTCCTGAGTCCTGACCTCATACAAAATTCCCATAGAAAATGCACTTTCAGTTTTCCCGAATTTTCCAATATTCCCGACCACTTTTCAATTTTTTCTTTTCGTAAATACCTGATTCGGAATATATTATATATTCCGTAAATACCTAACACGAACATTTTAAGGGGGATGCGCTAAGATAGCCGTAAGAAAATTTGAATTTCGCGGACAACCTTAGCGCATCCCCCTTAAAACAAAAATTTGCCAAATCGGTCCAGCCGTTCTGAAGTGATGCTCTTACTAACGAACAACATTTCATTTTTGCAAGTAAAACTTTTTTACGCACGCTTGACTTGGGGAGTAAGCTGGTGAATGCGTGACGAGAGCGTTACGAAAGCGAGCGAACGGAAGTTGAAAGGGAGATATAAGTTAGTGAAGATAGAAAGAGAGACAGTTACGTTTCGTTATTACTGTAGGGGCAAGAGAGAGAGGTGCGAGCACACATTTTCTTTCTCTCATAGCCAGTTGCGTTTCGTATATCTAAGACACAGTGCAGGCCTATTGTTGTAAGTAAGTATAATTAGTATTACTATTTGTAAGTTTTACTTCAGTCGTGTGGTCTAAAGCACACTCGTTTTTTTATTTATCATACCGATCATGAGTAAACAGGTGAGACTAATCAATGGTATAATAATATCAACATAATTATTTCATTGAGTCGTAGTCAAGTTTGTTATGTCAACATAAGTCACAATTAACCGTCACTTGGGCGACCTGTAAGGTCATAAGATTAATTATAAATTACTTACGATGATTAAGCAAGCTCAGTCGTATAATACGCAAATATTTGTCGACTCACACTAATTAGCAGGTTATCTGACAAGTCTAGTACGTCGTACGAACTAATAATAGCTAGTTGGAAGTTTGATTATAGGGTTTGAACTCAATTCATCAACTAGAAATCCTCTACATGTTAGTGTTTTAAATCTATCTAGTATTTACATGCCTTTCCTAGCATGCCTCGCATGCCTTTGCGAGGCCAATGTTAATGGTAACAATATACGTTACGATATATTTGCGCAAGTTTAGGCTTGCACAAGTCTGTGTGACACCGAATGGCTTAGATAACAGGGGGCCTGTTCCGAAGCGCTAAGCCGAAGTATTCCTTTTTTGACTTTGAGTCCTTACCAGACCACCAGTCACAGTTTTCACTTTGGCTTATCTCTGTCTTTTAGTCTGTGTCTAGCCCTAGTAAAGAAACGATCGAACATTCGGCCGATTCTTCTGATTTATGTTCGGAGTAGACCCCCTGTGCTAATTCATCCCACACACGTTAATGTATACTTGTACAAGTCCAATTTCGCATAACATGTATCGAGTCAAGTCTATCATAACGTGTGTCGCCTGCATAAACTCTCGTATAAACTGGCGCGATGTCGCAGGCGCGACAGGCAGCGCGTTGCATGTCGCGCCAGTCTGCACGAACCTTGACGCTATCTACGTGGCTGAGTTTTGGTCGAAACTTATATTTAAATATGTCGAATCATCCATACGACGAGATAGAGCTATACAATATTAATATCTCCAACGTTACTATTGACAGTCTACCAACAGTCAGTCAGTCTGTCAACGTCTGGTCCTCTCTATGACACTTCAAACGCAAACACCCTAAAAGCGCCATAAACACATTCAAAAAGCCCCAAAATATCTTAGAAACTTTACTAGCCTTAAGACAAAACTTATCACAAGACATACACCAACTCCTACTTTATTATTGTAAGTATTCATCTGGTGTGGACTAGTAGCCCGTAATGCTCTCTCATGTCATGTGTAGTTCGACCTTCGACATAATTGCGTAAATCGATGCGTGGCGAATGCACTGAACGACACGACATTCGAATGTGATTTAGAGTAAAGGCTCGAACAAACAGGCGCGGCGCGACACGGTAGAACAATTTCCGTAAAGTTCTCATATATTGTTCCACCAGTATACCAGTGTACCAGTACCTATATTGTTCTCATATATTGGTCGCGCCTGTCTGCGGGAGTCTTAATGAGAGATCTCTTGCTAAGCTAAGTTGAATTGATGACAACTATGAGGAGACATAATATATGGTGCTGCAAATTTCAAAAGTCAGCAGAGGTTTTAAGGGTAAGAATGCCAGGGTGACTCCGAAGCGCTAAACCGAAGTATCGGCCGAATGTTCGGCCGTTTCATAACTTCCAGTTTCCTTTTTTGACTTTGAGTCCTTACCAGTCACAGTTTTGACTTTGGCTTATATCTTCGACTGCCTTTTTTTCTTTCTCCGTAGTCAGCTATATTTAGCCGTAGGAGCGACCGAGCATTCGGCCGATACTTCGGTTTAGCACTTCGGAGTAGACCCCCAGGGCCGAAACTTAGCGTAAACTTATGCTTGGATCTGTCAAAATCACGCCAAAATGCACTGATTGTCCGTGATGAGTATATTAACTAATTTGATTGACAGATCGAAACGAAGTTTACGCTCAGTTTTGTCTCTGTATCTTACCCTAATAGCCCAAGAAATGCTGGAATGATAGAACTTAAGGCTCGTACACACCGGCGCGAAAAGACACGCGACGCGACACCGGTAGAACAATTTCTATGATAATTTCATGGGAATCTACCGGTGTCGCGTCGCACGACTTGGTCGCGCCAGTCTGTACGAGCCTTTAGGAGCTATCACTGCAGCAGTTACATAATGCGTGAACGTTATCTTTTATCCCACCATTATTGTTCCACGCGGCTTTGAGGTGCCGACACTACACGAAGCTTTTTATTTCAAGTAAAGATAAAGCAAGACTATCATGCCATTACACGGTATTTTATCATTTACAAATGAACGACGATGAGTCAGACTCAGAGGTAATAAACACCTGTTCGAGTCTTCGGAGAAACAGGCGTGACGTGGGTCTGGATGTAAAAATTAAGGATTGAAATGAACTTGAGTTGAGTTGGACACACCGCGTGGATGACTTTTAGTTTTAGTACATAATATGTAGTATTTTTGTTATAAATATTCTATTACTAACATGACGGGAATATCCGAATATGAATCTGAATGGACAATAAATAACATTAATTATTGTTTTTTAGGGTTCCGTAGTCAACAAAGAACCCTTATAGTTTCGCCATGTCCATCTGTCTGTCAGTGTCTGTCTGTCCATCCGTCGGTCCGTCCGTCTGTCCCTGGCTTAGCTCAGAGACGCTTAGTACTAAAAAGCTGTAATTTGGCATGGGTATAGCTGGAATATGGGCAGACAGGCGCGACGCGACACTACTAGCACAATTTCTATGAAAACATTATGGAAAGTGTCGCGCTGCGCATCGCACTGCTGCCCGCGCCCGCGATATGTCGCCAGTCTGCACGAACCTTAATATATTCAGATAATCGGGAATAGTATAGCTTTCTATCAGAGAAAGATATTTTGTAACCCGTATTTGATTACTAGATATCATCCCAAGCAAACACAAACTCACAATAAATCTTATATAATGCCAGACTTGTAACGCTCTACCTCTCACTATACAACAGTTCTCGATACACAAACGACAACGTATTCTTATCGGATACAGTATCAGCATTATGTGTAAACAATACCAGTGAACGGTAACACACGGCGGCACATTTTCATGTCAATAGGGAAGTTGGAAGCGCTTCCCTATTGCCATGGGAAAAATAGAAATTGTGTCAGCTGATTTTTCCTCAGAGTTGCGATTGCGAGTCAATACAAAGGAAATAGATTGGATTAGTTTGTTTGTTGAAGGTGATGTTATGCGGTAACATCTCACAAGGATTTGTGGGATTTGTACAGTTCATTTCTAGGATTAGACAGATTCTGTTTGTGTACAGTTCAGTTCTAGGATTAGACACATTTCTGTTTGAAAAAGAACTCCGAAGTCGATATAACATAACAGTGAGCAAAGTTCAACGCGTATGTGTTAAAAGCGGTAAAACATCATAAACTAAGCTCTGGTTAGAAGACGGAATTACTTGAATGCAAGAAAACTAGTAAATTCTACTACTTAATAAACAGTGCAATCTTTACTTCAAGGGTTGTAGGCTCCCGTTATATATATGTTTATAGGTCAAGGTCACTTAGTTGTATTTTTAAATTACCTATGAATCATCTGTGCTGAAGGGGTAGGTACTAGGTAGTACTTAAGTGGGTCAAGGTCAATCGAAAGCATTTTTAAAAAGGTATGAACAGTAACATTACCGGTATAATAATGTTTTCCCCGCTGCGTGTGTTCTTTAGGGGTCAAAGCGAACTAGATGCTTTGGAAAAAAACAGCTTTCACTCCCCTCGGTATGTAACACAAAACAAAAAGGCCCTTTGTACACACACGTTTTTCTTGCCGTGGAAAACTACTGCTTATTCGCCGTGTGAAGGCACGGTCGCCGGTCGTCAGTAATGCATGGATCACAATGGCTTGGATACTAGCTTGTTGACAGACACGTTTTTCCTACGGCACGGTTTATATGCCGTACCGTAAAGAAACCGTGCCGTGTTGAAAGGGTCTTAAGATTCAACGCGATATTTATGAAAAAAAATACAAATTGAGATTACATTTATAACGCGGCATTTAAGTACCACAATAATATATGTTCAAAGCACCAAAATCGTGATTAACAGCTTTTTCATTACTAGGTAGCTTCGGCCTTGGGAAGTACTCTAAAACTATAAATACAATCTCACAAAAAATATATTAAACATTGCAATTTGACGTTTTTATAGTCACCATGAACTCGACCTTCACAGTTGGGCCAACTGATCGAATCGTTCTACAATTAAGAAAATTAACAATTCCCACGCAAAGATTTCATTTCTCGTGGCTTTAACACACGTTTAGATTAATCAGTCCAAGCTCTAAATGAATATGTAGGTCAGCAAATATTTCTCCCGATGGCGGACGAAACGGTACAGAATAGGGACGCTTTAAAACTAGTTCAAGTAGTCGAACAAACTTTATATTAGTGCCATTTTTAGTCAGGATGTTTGAATTCCGAACTTCCGATCTAAAATTGGGACAACTGGAATAACTGATTTAGGTTTATTTATTGTAGTGTTGGTTTTTGATGTGTAACAGGAAGTGACAGCTTAAGCATGGAATAAGTACGTACTTTTTAGTAGCATGGAATTAGTAAGTACTTCATAATACCATGGAATTAGTGTACTCACAATTAGCACATTTCTGTCGCTGCTCAGTTGCTTATTACCAAGGTAAAATGTCAGATGTTACACATCATATTTTACGCGACTACTGTAAGGCTCGCTCATTTTTAGCGTTCCGTACCCAAAGGGTAAAACGGTAACGCTAAGGCTCCGCTGTCCGTCTGTCACCAGGCTGTATTTCATCAACCGTGATAGTTAGACCGTTGAAATTTTCACAGATGATGTATTTCTACTGCCGCTATAACAACAAAAAATACTAAAAAACAGAATAAAATAAATATTTACCATACAACAAACGTGATGTTTTGCCGTTTTTATAGATAATGGTACGGAACCCTTTGTGTGCGAGACCGACTCGTACTTGGCCGGTTTTTTTTTGTTGGGGACGAAATTAAACTAGAATAGTGTTTACAAAAAAAGAAACAGTGAACTGAGATGGCATAGTTTTAATCGTTTGAAATTTTGAAGTGTGTCTTATTTGACTAAGCTCTATCCTTTCAATCTACTTTTAAAAAAGTATTTTGTCAAGAATGGTGCTCAATATTCTCTAACACATAGAACGTAGCACGAATTATTTGGTGCTTCACTATCAAAAATATAAAGTACTCTCTGAACGTTATGTATTTTTATATAAAAGACCTGCCAAAGGCTCTTTGATGGTTTATACTGGCGATATTTTATACCCCGCGGTCAAGAGCGCGTATCGTTGAGATTTTGCTCTAGTATCTCGTAAAGCACGCTGTCCTTGTATGTGGAATATTTAGAGAGCGTAGAACTCGAATTTAGGAGGCGAATAGCGATGGCAGAATGTGTCCTGTAGAATGTACTCGTACGTAGATAGGTTGATAGACACGATGTAGGTTGGTTGGACATAACTTTAACCTACTTTAATCTACCACATGCGGTTTTAGATTGCGCTTAGCAACCTATAGTACAGTAATTGATAGCCGTGTGTCTGTTGACATGAATTAAATGTGTGTAACTTTATTAATTGCGATATATATACTAAAGTTAATTTTACGACCGAACGGAAACTGAAATCGAACCTGCAAGACAAATAAGAACGCACATTTTTGGCGACGAAAATAGGGATGTTTGTTGGCTTATCGTTTGAAGACAATTTTAAAAGAAAATTGTTTTCTGGATAGAGTAGCGAGTGCTGAAATTCGAGAAAGATTCCAGCAGCTCAGGAGCTGGGCAGAAAAATATGCCTTCATAAGGTCTGCAATATTATTATTGGGCGTTGATGACAACGACCAAGTTCCTCAAGATATTGACAGAGAATAGTTTAAGATTGAGTGCGGGCGTCTAAAGGTGTTCCTAGGTATAGACGCCAGCATATCAAGCTACTACAATCTGTCAAATTTCTTGTGAAAATAGGGGGGAAGGGGAAAGAAGAAATTTATGGTTTGCCCCGGGTGGCAGAAATGCACGCTTCGCCACTGCTCGTTGGTCTCGTGGTCGCAATCGCTACTGCTGAGCATGAGGTCCTGGGTTCGACTCCCAGGTCGGGCAAAGTGTTTTTGAGTTTTTCTATCTGAAATTTGTCAGTAGCAGCCCGGAGTCAGGATTTGCGCCCGGTTGATGGCAGTAGGCTCGCCTATGGGGCTTAACAGGCGAAATGTGGGTGTTACTATGGGCACACCTCTGCCTAAACCTTCGGGGATTAGAGACATAGTCAGTATATTGTCTAAGGGGTATGACGGTTTTCATATCACCGGTGTAATTATCATTGTATTCTTCATGGAATACAATGATAAATAATTATCTGAGATGAAAGTGAAAACGTCTATCGGCTGCATGCGCTTCAACGATTTGAATGAGAGCTGCCAAGTCGTATTTGGCACGTGCTGTATAATAACGGTAATTGGTATTTAATGAACGTAATAACGCAGCACGATGTGGGGAGATATAATTTCGAGACAATATTTATTTTTTAAATTAATATAATTTTGTATCACAATGGCCGCTTATTGACTTTTGATCAATATATAACGTAAAGCACCGTAATTTGCAAAAAGCCTAAAAATGTTGAATTTCGCGAGCTACACAGGGAGTCACTAAGATAAACCGTAGAAATGTTATTGCAAGTTATACTTTCCAAGTACAATGGAATCGATGCAATTCTTCGCAGAACGACTTTCACTTAAGGGGAATGCGCTAAGGTAGCCCGTGAAATTCAAATTTTCTTACTTAAAGATTATTTCAGAAATATTCATTCAGTAGGATTTTTTGAACTTAGAGAGTTGTAATGCTGATTCTAACGATTATAATTCTGTAAAGCCATATTTGTTAATACCGCGAATCTTATTTAGATCAACATACAACCTGTTACTGACCTGTAAATGGCAAAAAACTTAAGAAAATTTGAATTTCGCGGGCTACCTTAGCGCATCCCCCTTAATAAATAATCGAGATAGAATGGAACAAAAATAAAAGTAAGTGTACTATCTTAAGTCCACCATGCACACGAAATATGAGACTAGGTACTGTAGGTGCAGTAGATTGTAGACGGCTATCTTATCTTGACCCCATATTTATAGAGCGCGCGAACGCTCGTTAAATTGCACCTGTGTCTGTACAAATGAGACGTTTAATATTTATTGTGGAAAGGTCTAGTGGCAGTTAGTAGTGAGGTTCTTTGTAACTAAAAGACGCGTTAAATATTGTTAGGGAAACTTGGAAACCCCTATTCCTTATGTCAGAAAGCGCTACGTTTCTCAGAACGTTAGTACGCCTATTTATTTTTTATTAAAACATGAGTACTTAATAACAAACACAACTGGTGAAATGTGCATGTACTATACACACCTCTGCCTAACCCTAGGGGAATACAGGCGTAAAGTTATGTGTGTGTGAGAAATACTAGGCGCCTGTAACATATTTATTTAGTTTGTATCAGATATGGCAACCAGAACTGAGGGGACAGCTTCGTTTAAACATAAAATAGTCTAAGGTCAGCGATCACCTATGTGAATCATCTGTTAGTCGTTCCTTGGGGATTAGTTTATGTAGGTACTCTGTTCTCATGCCAGTTGCATCTCGTCATAAGTACTACATAAATAGTAAGAGACCTGCATCGCAATAGACCAAACAACTCAACAGTGACTACGACGAACATAGCACGTATATCCGTGCTAATTAAAGCAATTATCACTTATAGAACTCCAAAGATAAGACGGATACAATGTATTATGCATTTACACAGAAATAAAATAAAAAGCTTATGGCAGCATTGACAGAATATACACAAGGTTTATAATGAAAAACATAATGAATAATAACACGTTTTTTTATCGTCTGTGGTGAGCAATTGCTTCATTCAATATTTATTATCTTCGCGTTCGTACCTTGTATCTATAAGTTTATCTTTATTGTTGAGTTTGTGAACGAGCTGCTAAAACCAGGTTTGCCAGGTGGTGGGTTCATAACTGGAAAGGCCTGTTTTCACAGGACGTGTATCCGAGTGAAGAATGTCGGATTATGGAAATTGTATTTCTAAACGTACTGTCGTTAAACACATTGAGGCATTTATGATATCGTGAAGCTTCTTTAACATTGCATACTAATCATGTTATTAAATAAAACCGATTACTGATAAAGTATTGCCAAGTTATTTTAAGTCATCTTCACTCACACATTATTTCTAACTAAATTCCATGCCAAAATTACCATTCAAAGCGCTGACGTAACTACAATCATTACCATCTTTAACCAACAATTAATCTGCCCAGCCTTTTCCCAACTATGTGGGAGATCGGCTTCCAGTCTACCGGATGAAGCTGAATACCAGTATATAACATGGAGCGACTGCCTATCTGACCCCAAAACCCAGTAACAGGATATCCCTTGGTAAGATTATAGATAGACCATCTTTATCCACCAAATACAAAAGAAATATGGGCCCGCTAACTGGTAAGATAGGTTGAAATAAGGTCGGGGTCCTAGCCATCTAATTTAAGAGGACCGGTCTAATCTAAACTAAAGCGGTCGAACCCTAGATCCCTAGCGTTTAGACTGGGAAATACTAGAAAGCTCGCCTATCTAAATGATTGCCTGTCGAACACAAACTGTTGTATTGTACTACATGGTCTAAAAAAAAGCTAGACCACTGTACAACCTATTCATCTCAAAGGATTTTCACAATGCTGGTTGATAAGCAAGAACAGTTTTTTTTTCTGTGATTAGTTCATTACTTGTTTTGGCGCCACTGCTCGCCAATTTGACGCTGTCAATGTCATCAACGTAAAGTGTCACCCAAACGTCAAAAGAACCGCGCGTGCTGTCCGGTTCTTCCGGTTCAGTTCGAACAAAGACTAAATGACATGCGTTGCAGTGTCATCATTTTCGTTGTATTTTCCTCTACTCATTGTAAAATATTCATTAAACTGTTAAACATCAAACACCAGGAGTACGTTATTCTACTCCCAAACAAATTGTTTCTTAATAATAGATCGGTCTAACCAAATTTGTGCACATACACGAACAAACTAATCGCAGCCGCTCCATGTAAAATACTGATATTCAGCTGCATTCGGTTAAACTGGAAGCCGACTCCACCATAGTTGGGGAAAGACGGCAGATGATGACAAGAAACATCAGATTAAAGATAAGCAATTATTCGCTTCAAGGAGTGGTCGTTTAGGCAATCATCATAGGTGCGTAAATCTTGAGGCCGTAACAGCCACTCACGGTATGTCGGTACTGATTTTGCTGAAGTCAGGCGGGTCTGAAGGTAAAACTGACAGATTTAAAAGTAACTAAGGATGGAACTTGTTTTCGTTAATAGGGTAACTAATCTTTTAGCAGTGTTTTTATAATATTAAGAGTATCGATACGCCTCGCCTTCCGTTATCATGGCGTAATGTGTCAATTACCAGTGATTGAACGCCTACATCCCTAATCTGTCTCAAAACGATTTTGGGTTTTTGTTTAAGTTAATAAGTTGTAGAACGATTTGCAGTATAATTTAGGATAATAAGAGCCTTTAGTAACTCTTTAGAACTATCTATTGAATAGTCTTATTATGTAGAGAACCACTTAGCATAGATTTATCAAGATGTGTTTGTTGGGTATGATTTATTTTTAATTAAAGTATTGCCTAATGTATAATCAGATAAAATACATGTACCAAAGCGTTACCAGCAATATGTTATTCTTTGTTTGTAGACTAGACTTTAATACCGTCGTGACCTAATTAGATCATATTTTTTAATTTCTCTCATCGGACCATGCGTGGTTACAAAACTGGTCGATTCTTTAAACCGAACTACCTAGAGATTGTTTAAATTTATAGGCACTTAGTATTGTGAATTTCCTATGTAAATTGTGCCTGTGACGAAATGGGGCACGGAGAAAGACAAAAATGGATTTCTCATCAATAAGTTTTGCCTTCTCCATCACATTTGGAGATCAGACTATTTCTGGAGGTGTCTGACGCTGTTTTCATACCCTCAGTCTGCCGGCAGCCTGGACCCCTGAAGAGTCAACCCAACATGTTTACAAGTTTTAACTAACCAGCGCTGCTCTTGTGATGTAGTCAGTCCGCGATCACCGCTCCATCGGCACACCGGCATTGACTTGACGCCGGCGTCGGCGCCACTGCGGACGCACACACGCACACACACACACTGGCACTGTCACTGGCACTATACAGCCAACACTGGCACTCGCGCACCACACTGTATGGACACACGACACGACGTACGGCGGCGTTGCCGTCCGAAACTTCACTGATCACTGCGTCCGAATGCTTTCACTGCACCTGTAACAAGTGATAAGATGATGTTAAGATTTTATTCTGATAAATGATTTGGGTCAGCTGAAAGTTGCATGAAAAGGATTGACTGATAAAGTTGGAATTATTTTTCTGGCCAGAATGAAGAAGATGTTGGCTGTGGATGTCATTGCAGTACAATGATTTGGAGCTAGTACTTAAGTGCAATTTATAAACACTCGCAAGATTGAATAAAACAATCTGCAATGGTTCCCGCAATGCAGTCTCAGATTGGACAAAATTTAATCATATTGCATCCATCGCTAAACTCTTCTCAGATGGTTCAACAACCTTGGTACAACCCTTTGCTTTATCTCCTTTATATTAAAGACAAAACGCTTTTAAAAGAACTCCGACTTTTAACCTGTAACCGTCGGTGCTTATAAAGAGGAGTTTCATGCGTCGCTTCATCTCCCTAGATTACAACAGGTTGCAAAGGGTCAAAGTTCGTCAACCCCTCTGAAAGAAGTGTGTGCCAATCTGGACAAACCTGTTTCATGAACGGCTATAACGTACACTTGAATAGCACAATATATCACCTGCAAAATTGTTTTCGAAACTGAGATGTAGTAGTGTAGTAAGTAGTAAAATATTCCACCTGGGATGTAGGAAGTAAAGATAAATCTCGTAAACGGATATAAAATGATACATAATATAACATTAGCTACATCTCGGTGGTCTAGAGTCGTTATTTACTTTACGTGGTTACGTCCGGTCGTAGCGTCGACGTAATATTTTACGGTCTATAAACGGACGGAACAACATTGTTGCTTTAGAGCCAGGCATTACCTGCATTGTTTCCTTACAAACTAACACGTTCGATACTATGGTATGAATGCAAGTATGTAAACATGGTAAGCGATTTTGTGAGCTATTGATGGTTCGCCGACAAACGGGCTAGAGGAAACGCTTTGTCATTAAAATAGCCGTCTTCCAAGTTTATGTTGATACTTCCACTGTAGCAGTTACTGAGAGATCTGGTAGTTCTACATAAAGTATTAACAGGTTATAGGTAATGCCAGTTACTATTGTTACCAATGTACAATGCCTTAATTTCTCTTACATTCTCTGGAGTCACACAGAAATGAAATATATATTGTAATGAAACATTTAATTCAATTATCAAACAAACACGTCTAAACTTTTCGAATAAGGTGTCACTCATTAAAGATTGGTATCTGAACCTTTGACAGTTATTTCGATTGATATTTGGTTCACCAACATCGTTCACTTACAAAATTAAAAACCTACGCTTCGTAAATTACGAAATTGATTATTTGAAGAGTTACATACACAAAATTATTAATAAATAGCAGCGCCATATATATGCAAACATAAATCAACCACTAACTACTAAATTAATCAGGTCAGAAAACCAATCAAAGAGATCACTTCCTCTATAATCCCTTTTAAACTTCGTACCAACTTTGCTGTGGAACTGAAAGTTCTGAGCGCGACTGCACAAACTTACAGAGCCTTTGTAACTTTGTAAGCTTATGTAATATGCTTAAACAGCATCCGTGTGTAGTCAACCATATGCAAACAAGTAAAAACTACTAGACTAAGCAGGTCATACGAGCAAGCAAAGTAAGCAAACTGCAAACAGATCACCGATTCATATAATCCCTTGTGAAGTTCGCATCAACTTCGTCGCAACTAAAAGTTGTGAGCGCGAGTGTACAGCTACAGAGGCGCGTTGCTCCGCGCCAAGTGTGCCGTAGTAATTTCCGTAAAAAGCATCTGTCGAGACTGGGAACAACTCGGCCGAACACTGCTGCAGTCACAACTATACGAGAAACTTTTAATTGAAAGGAGCATTTATCGCGTCCGGTAAGACATGACAACTGCAACGTCCTTTTACGTTTAATTAGTGATAATTGGGATGATAAGAGCTGTATTATAGACAAAACAAATGTGGTATTACTACGTTGTGTCTTGTGTGTCATCATTTCAGCCGAAAGACGCCCACTGCTGGAGATAGGCCTCCCCCGAAGGAGGGGCCATAATCGCCACGCTTGGCAGGCGGGTTGGCGATTGCAGTATGGTTTTAAAATGCATAGAGAGCGCACCCATTCTCTAGCAAGTCCCTTAGTCTCCTTTTACGACACCCACGGGAAGAAATAGGATGATGCTATTCTCGGTATGTACCGTGAGGACGCTTTACGTCCTCACGGTACATACCGAGAATAGCAATAAGCAAATAATAGTGTGTACAAAAAATATCTGAAAGTTATTCAATTGAGCCATTGTATTACAAATATTTTGTGTCAGGTTATGAAATAAAGAATATGACTGTCTGAAGCACATCTAGATCACTACGTATATTCAAAGAATTGGCTCATTTGAAATTCCGAATTCAGCGTTGTCTAAACGCGTATCGGTTCCAGATGAAAATAAAATGGAATCTAGTGTAAAAGTTGGGAATTTTATGGACTTTTTATTCAGTGTGATGTAATCTTCAATGCAAAGTGCTTTAGTAGCACTTATAAACGCCAGTTCTAGTTTCGCAAACAATAGGAGCATTTGAACATCTTTAATGCATTAGCATACAGGCACACAAGCATCTTTTGATAAAACTGGAGCTTATATAAAAAAAGTAATTTAGAACGCCCATCTTTTGAGAATCGTTTCCTTTATGAAATCGATATAAAAACTGACAGCGTCGTTCCATAGAATCTACTAATCCTACTTTTTATAGCAACTCATGTTAGCTGTGTAGTCATTAGTCGAACAGGACAAGTCTCCGACAGGTGACAGAGTTGATCAATCAGAAACCGTTCATACGGACAACCCTGGGCCATATGCGGAGTATTGCGGAATAATTGTACGTACGGAACGTACAAGATTTCAACAGTTAAGTCTGTTAACTGTAAAAACATTTTGTTCAATTATAAAGATAAGTGCTATTGATAATGATATTGAGTTGTCAGTAAAGCCAGCTGGTTGAGTAATGGCAGCGAGGTTATTTTCCAATTTTACAATGAATCAGTTTGAGTGGGCACTTCTTTGTTAGATGCGAAGATAATGTTACTTCCGTGTGTCGGTCGTAAGAGACTGGTTTTCTCAATTTCCGTATTGTAATCGTACTTTCAATTATCGCTATAATTGTTGCGTTGAAGTTACTTTCTTTTCTTGTGCGAATGGGTGTATAAAAGTATAAAATGAAAATAATGTTTCTGTGTTACGAAGTAACTGGTGTAAGATTAGGAGTGGTTTGAGCTTGCCACCGTGGTTCAATTTACTTTTACTTTGAATCCATTTATAAGCTTTTACGTATCTTTGTAAAAACCGCATCGTAAGCGGAGAGTTCTAAATGTTAACTGGCTTATTCCAAAGCAAAAGAAATCGGGAATGTAGTTCGAATTTAAAGTGAACTCAAAGCAGCCACTTTTAATTCCTTACGGCGTGCCTGCCGGTTCAGAGTGGGACGGTCGCATAAAGAACACCGCATACATCTCAAACTGTGGAATCCACTCCGGCCGAATTGCCGTTCCGACAGATAGATGTGTACAATCCACATCGCTATCTGTTTAATTAACGTTCGGGAAACGTTTTCTTATCGACGAATGGCGATGGTTACTTGAAATCGATAAATTGTTATTGCACCTCGGGTCGTTGGACTATCGATTGCTGAGGTTGGCTCTGTGAACTTACTGTTCGAAGGAGACAACGGAGACTGGTTTTGGCAAGGCTTTCTCTGCGACTTGCTGGTTGTTTTTTCGGTATAAATCTCAAATTATCTCTGGCGTTGAAATTTTCACTATTTCATAACTAATTTAAAAATAAACTTCAACTTAATGCATTATTCTGCGGTGTTCCAAATCCAGCAAGGAGAGGAGATGCCAAATAATAAAGAACTTGATCAATATTGTTACTATTAACTCGAAACCCAAACTATAAGTACTTTAAACAAGATAAACCCTAAACAAATGGTCCACTGAGCAGCACCAAATCTCTAATTCACAACGCTTTGAAAATCGATCATTTTAAACGAACCCAGTTCCCCATACACGTCAAATAGAACCCCTTTCACCGCCAACGCAGTAGATACGAGGACCGCTTTGTGCGACCGCAGAACTAGTCGCCGATATTATCAGATTAGAGAGACACAGCTTCCGAAGTAGACACTGATTCACCGTGTACAAAACTGATAGCATTTCGAGGGTACACAGTACGCCTCAGTTCGTTAATTGGAAAGCGATGTTTAATTACAGATATCTGTGTTCGTCCTTCCGAGGGTAGTTGCACAAACATGATAATTTACTGGCACACGATAATCTTTGACAAGCGATCCCTTTGAGACGGTATTGATTGCTTTGCTCCCAGGAGTAATGTAGGCGGATAAGACAATGAACAATTACCATTTGATTAATTACGCTAGACAAGCCTACGTGCTGGAGTTTTATTGATTCTCTACACGATAGGTGATTGACTGTACTCATGAAAATGTACGCTTTTTCTTAGAAATTCGCGCATATGTTAATTTACAAACATCGTAGTAATTATGTACGATAATGGAATGGTAACTAAATGAAACGAGATCATGGAAATCCTTAATTACGTTACAAAATATCGTAGAGCGAATGTGCGTTCTGAAATACACGCTTTAATGAGTACAATCATCCTCCACTTCTGGCTACGGACAGTTTACAATTAAACAAATTATATGCTGCACAATAATCCATTTTTTGATTGCATATTGGTCGCTCTTTGGACGATCACTTTTTGACGACTCTAGTTGAATAAAATTCTCGGAATGAGCACATGGTTTCCTTTCCACTGACACAAAAACATGACAGCCCAAAAGTAGGTCAAACTCTAACACCCCAAATAGAAATAAGGTTGTAGGTAGGTAGAAGGTCGGTAAGAAATCAAGACTGACAGCTTCCAAAATGTTTTGCTACTCTTCCAAGAGTTTTGTAAATTTCTAATCTACAGGACAAACTTTTCGTCATGATTAAATAACACTTTTTTACTTGGTGCCTAAATCCAAATCTGTTAGTGTGTAAGATTCGGAATACCCGAACGAGTTATCCTCATAAACTTCATCCACATCAGTATTCCATACAGCATCAAGTTCACAAAAAAAATATTTTTTTTTTATCTATTTAGATTACTGACCCAAACAGTTTCATCAGTTTCATGTAACACACCTCCTTTGATGAATGGAACATAATTTCTCATGATAGAAGATTAGACTGCGACCTATATCCGAACTTCCATCCAAATTTCACTCCATCACGGTAGGAGGATACAAGACGGATCAATTTGAATATTCAACGGTTAGCGAACAAGAGTTTGATAGTCTGGAAGCTTTCTGCTATAGACTAAGCAAAGATACAGGCAAACTTTTGCCTTAGCTTGTTAGTGGGTGCAGACGAGGTAATTTTACACAGTTTGGCAGTTTGCGGCGTGCATTCTTGAGATTAATGGAGTTAGATATTGATGCATTGAAGTTTATTGTGAAAAGTTGGAATAGTTTTGTTTATAGTGCTTACTTTGAATCATTCCCTAAACATCGATTCGTGTTATGTGATAGTTTTCACCTGGGGGCGTCATCCTGGGGCCGAGTTCGGCCACAGGATTCACTGCCTTGTAAGGAACGGAATTCAGTTACGTTATGCCTAAATAGAAAAAAAACGTTAAATACTTGTAAGTTGAAAGAACAGTGGAAAGTTACATCGATTGATGTTGTTTAAATCTTTTGAGTGATTGTATTGTATCAAAGTAAACAAAATTTGTAAAGAGAGAAACCCAAAAAATTCAAAGTATCAAATCGAAATGAAAAAATATAAACTTTTCCTTTGACGAGCCGAACAAGAAAAAGTTGGAACAATACGAATTAATTACAATAATCATTCATAATGAACAAAAACCTCGCGAACAAAACTAAAGTACCGCCAACTTTTCGTTTACCGAGACGTAACAAGAAAAAAGTTGTTTACTCGTTGTTTGTGTAGGTCCGAAAGTATCAAAACTTGGGGGTAGTCGGACCAAAAGTCGACACGCGGGGCGATAACATTATTTCCCCTTAACATTTACCATTCGCCTCCACGAGTTGAAACGGTAGTTGGATAGTTACACAGCGACCGACAAGTTGAACGAGACTATGAATAAAAAATTGTGCTAGAAGAATTTTTTGTGAACTTTTTTCTTGACGTTAAAACCCGATAGATCCATTAGTTTTTGTGCTCAATATCGTATCAACTAAACCCTAATTGGTTAAAGGCTCGTACAGACTAACGCGATATCGCGGACGCGACAAGGGTCGCGTTGTCAGTCGCGTACATTTTTTTAAACGAATTTAATTTAAACGGCCGTGTGATTCCTGCGTTAGAATCTGCTAACTCATCTCTTTCGGAAAAGTGTATATGGAGTACGAAACTAGAAACAGTTCCATGTTCCATGTCGAGCAGTAGATATACAGACTGATGATAATGACAAATTAACTGAAACATTTTCTATTCACAACGCAAGTCCTTCCTAAACAATTTACCACGAACAAACCCTCAATACCAACAAACCAATGAACCATGTATCTCATCCAGCAACATAACATCACAGAATCCAGTTTGCGAGTACGGGGCGGGCGAACTTGCAAACTGCGCAGACTGTAGGGCGGTGGGGGAGGCGAGAGAGAACAAACTCGCCCGAGTAAACTTTCTCCTCGAGGCCAACGGGTAACTTGTGACGTGTCATAATCTTACTGCTACTTCCATACTGCGTCCGGTGTACGGAGATAGTGCAAAAAATGGGCATTTCCATCTCTGAACGCTGTGATGTTGTTATTATGTCTTTCAGCTTTGTGTTTTGATGTTGCATTTTTTTTAGTTTAAAGTTGGACTTTCTGAACAGCCGCGTGATATAAAGTCAACCGATCATCAGTGGTAACAATTTGACATGGACAGCTCCTTTATATTCAAACCATTTACAGGAACTTCTGAAGGAGTCAACAAGGAGTCGGTCAGTTAGAAATATGAAGCTAGTGGCCCATTCCAAAGCGTAGTAGGTACATAAGGAGAAGAACGAGCAAGTTTTTACAATTTTAATGTTGAATTTATAACTAAATGTGACGACGATATAAAAAAAAATGCGTCCATAGTACAGCAAATAGAAACAATCAAAAAACTAAAGTAATTAAATTTGCCCATAAGCCGCTGTTTTAGCACTAAGGGCGATTATCAAAGCCCAAGTACCACTGATGTGCGGTTGACTGTACAACACGTAAATGATAAACAAGAACATGGGAACGATCTAAACGGAGAACTTGGGAACACATAATTATTATAAAAGAACGATCAACTTCGTAAAAGAAGCTAACGCGCCTTAATAGAATCCTAAGTAAAAACCAGTCGTATGTACTGCTGTTCGCAGTTTTACGCTCAAACGACCCTCAACAGGGACATTGAAGCGACTTTTTTTTATCAGGAAACGATTGAGTAGGTGCTCCAATGGCATCGGAAAGAGCTCTTAGATTTGGCTCCGATCCAGATACACTAAAACCCTAGATAGAAGTGAGACCATGGATAAAACTAGACTAGATTAGGACCATGACGACTGAGGGACGTATAATTTGGTTGATTAGCTTTGTACCTTAATTAGCATTGTCCTT
Source organism: Tiliacea citrago (assembly GCA_963921375.1). Classification (NCBI taxonomy): domain Eukaryota; kingdom Metazoa; phylum Arthropoda; class Insecta; order Lepidoptera; family Noctuidae; genus Tiliacea; species Tiliacea citrago. Next base: position 4,305,300 of record OY992802.1, read on the forward strand.
GCTATCGCTATACGTTTATGCGCTTCGACGATTCCCTTGATGGAACTGTCAAATGTACAGTTGAGTGGAATCAAAGACATAATGGAAATACAATATTGGGATTTAGCTAAAGGTATACCTTACTTGGTCTCGAATATGGATATTGATTTACGTCGTTTGCCGTTCTGAACGGATGTTTCAAATTTATTTTGTAACTACTCGATATTCAAAAGAAAGCTACATTCTGTAAAATTCAAAGGTGCATAGTCAACATCCAAGCAACTTTTTAAATGCTCAGATTTTATTCTATAACTGCTCGGAGGAAGTATTGGAGAATCGCAAATACATTTCACGTTTGTAACAAATTGTAGTTCGCAACTCCAAGACTGTTCTTTCAAGTGTTCTTACAAGGAAGGAAGTGGGCAATAAATTCTTTATATTCTTGTTAGCCGTATGAATGGTGACTTCGGTCGTGTCACACGTCTATATTATGTGCATGTGCCGCTCGATTATGCGACAGAATAAAAAGCCCAGTCATTCCAGACACAGTATGATTCACGGTGCGATTATGCTAATTCTGCTCTCCAATGACCTCAATGGGTCTTTAATGTCTGTGAAGTTCATGTGAAGAATGGGGTGATTTGGAGAAACTTGAACACAATATTATGTTTAGGACCTTTAGATGTTATTCTTCGTTATGATACTCTTTGGCAGCAAGTTTTCCGAACCAATGGTTCAAAAATCTTGAACAGGACATAATTAATGGTACTTATCATTCACATTTTGCCCGCTCCAACGCTTATCCATTCACGTGTAAGTAAGGCGACATTTTTCTCGACTATACACCTCTCATCGAGTTTTGAAACAAAATCAAACAAAATCCTGAAGGTCTGATGGATTAAAGCCAAAATGACATTACGAAATTAATGACATAACATTAGTTTCATGAAATTAATTTCATTAACAATTTCACGCGTAAGCTTCTAATTTCATGAAATCAAATTACTTTCGTGCCAAGCGCGATTTAAGATAAAAGTAGTTTTACGAAACAAGTAGCATTGTTATTGAAACTAGTTTCGTGAAATGCATTCAATTAATTTTGTAATGTAAATTCGCTTAAACCAGCGGGTGTTCAAACACTTCTAACATCTGAGTGTGGATGACAATCTTGCTTGGTTTTCTATCTCCAACCATACATACCTACTGTACCTGTAGACCATCAAATTATAGTACAACCATAAGGATAACAGACATGTACGTGTGTTCTCATAACATCCAAGTCGGAGTCCCGTGAGGAAAATTCAACATAATTCGTACAAATTAGACAACAATCCTCGTTTAAAGGCATTAAGAGAAGAGAGAGCTTCGCAAAGTTATAATGAAATTCACGAGCAATAAAACTTCCCTTTTGACTAACCCCTAGATATACATTTGTGAGCAGGGTTGTCGCTTGATAAAGGATATTGCTAATTTACTTTAACGCAATTAATTTAGCTGTTGAAATGAATAAAATTATAACAAGACAGATACTTAAATAAGACACGAGCACATTTAAAGACGCAATCGACATAAACAACACTATACAAAATATTGACACAAAGGACATTGGATAAAGTAGGATCTACATCAGCCAGACTCATGAATTTGCACATACGACATGAAATATTGCAACAAACAAGAACAAATCTTACAAAAGAGAAGTATTATGTATGGTCCAGCAACCCTGAATCCGCGTCGAGTTATGAAACGGGAGCGGGCGACCAGACGAGTGCCAAACTTAGACAAAGACAGAGTAACTTCCATTAAATCTTTTGCAACAAAGTTTACCGTCCCCGCTGACTCTTGTATGCACCCTACCTATCTATGTACTTACTAATAACATATAATACAGCAATTTCATGAACTTTCCAGTAGTTAAGAACAAGTTTCTCATAAGGTTTCTAACAAACTTTGTGTTTTCGTATATGTATTATTTAATAGTATAAATGTGTAGATAACTGGAAAGTAGGGGTTACTTTCCAGTGTTTGAACATTATTAGGTATTATGCTGTCACAAAAGGTTATATTATTGCCAATTTCGATATCTAAATTGGAACAGTAAAGGGTTAAATGGTTTAACATTTGCATATTTCAGCGGCCATTTCTGTCCGTGTGCTGAATCATTGGTACTGTTGATAAGTAATTGATAGGAATGGTTAACCCGGAATTCGTGGAAAGTATGTGGTGCAGACATAGTCCAATTAATTTGAGTGACCAATTAATTATTTGGCGGAGTGACCTTCATAATAATAAAAATTTATGCCAGTAATTGTTGACGAAAGGTTTTATTAAACATGAACACACCAACTTATCGCATCTACTGGAAGTTATCTTTGTCATAGATTATTGTATTCATTCATTTTATTAAGAAAGACGATGGGTACTTAATGTACGATGGGTACTTCGTGACATAAACAATGTATCAGTAATCGATGTTAGTAAAAGTCGATATCCCACATAATATACGAGAATTAACTATGTAATTCAATTTATATGCTGCTGATAAAGTGTGATAAAGCGTATGATTAGATAACTGTTCGCCTAGCAAGCGCTTCAATATGAAGCGTTTATCTATTTATACTTATGACGTACATAAACCAATAAGGAAAATAGGGGGAGCCCCTTGAACATAAGCATACACTTACGATTTTACATGCCAATAAGCGTTATTAAAATATTGATTTTGCATGTCCTTAGGAAAATGTACAAACATGAATTAAATACCAAGGCAAATAATTGGTAGACAAAGTACACTGGCAATTGAATGCTTCAGAAATCATTTATAGTAAGTGGAATTGTAATATTTATGTGAGTTGATTTGTTGAGTAACACACAAATGTAATACGTTACTACGTCCGTTTGCGTATGTGACGATGTTCCAAGAGGATATTTTGATGTGTCCCCGTGGATGGACAAATGCATCCAAAATAAGTCTACCCACTTCTCAGTCTCCTGATTTCAATCCTGCAATTTATAACTCCTACACATCCAATACTTGACCGCACACATGAATACTTCACTTAACAAACAGAGAAACGGTATAACCAAAACACGTATGTGTATAGTATACTCTGCATACAAATTCAGTGCAAAGACTTAGCCGTAGTATGAACGGGCGGGGGTTGAAATTTGGCCAAAACTAAAGTAGTTTAAGTTAGTTAAAACTGTTGGATACGTGTACAATGTTTTTGACGGATTACTTGTCCGCTGGAGTTTTATAAAGTCGACTTTGAGCCGGAGTTGACGGTGAAGTAAAACTGTGCATGTGTATTCTTTGTGGTTTGGTAATACATCGTTTTGTATGTTTTTCGTGTTTGATTAAAGGTGAATGACTAGCAAAGAACAGAAGTGTGTGGAATAGGGAGAGGGAGGGCTTACCCCTGCTGTGGGGCAATACAGGGTGGCTAGATAGAGAGATCTATATTGTAGTATTATAAAATGCACTGAATAAACCGTTCCATCATTTTGCAATCGATACGGTTCATTGCGGCTTAAGGCCAACTGGTTCCGACGCTGCCCGTTGTACGAGTGAAAAATTCGTGGTCACCTAGATATTCCATGGAAAAACACGTGTGCTTATTTCAAATAATGTCATAACATTGTCACTTCCACCAAAAATATAGACCAGTATAGACCCATAATTGGTTCATGAAATGTTCACAAAAGCTTTTCATAAAAGGAGAACAATATACAACAAATCGTCGAAACGAGTTCAATACTCTGCGTACACGTTCCGAATGGGAAGTATAGCGTATCTATTATTACGTCGTTTGTACTAGCGAAGCAAGCACTACTTCAGATAGCTAGGAGCGACCAACTGTCTGCCTCGGTTATCATACCACATGTTACAAGATGGGGCGAATTATTCGAATTGGTTACCGATATAGAAGAGCCGTTTCTGCCTGGGTTCGAGTACAAAAGGATTAAGGTCTAGCGTTGTATGTACTAGAGCTAGACCTACCTAGACCAGCACCCTACTCGGGTAAATCAATATGAATCACAATCTGAATAATTTTGAAGTATAATGCTAATCCATTGCCTCATAAGTTCCAAAAATTTCTCTGCTCAATACGTAAAAAACGCAATGAATGTTGTTGAACTGTCAAAATGAAAACCATTGCTACTGATAGTGTGTTTCGTAATTACCCCGCTAACCTGTTTGATTTGGATGCAGAACATTTTTTTTTTGGGCGAAATAACTTACCATTTTGGATCGTGTAACTTAAATCTACAACATGTTCCAGAATTAACGCACAACCTCTTAAGGGGAGGGGTAGTAAAAGTTGATCATAATTATGAGTACAATGACCCCTTAAGAGGTTGTGCGTTAATTCTGAGACATGTTGTATATTTCATATGAAACTGAGAAAGTAGTATATTTTGGTACAAATTGAAACCTAATTTATGGTATTTAATCAGCCACCGTACATCTTGCCTTCCAAGGTTTTGCAGTACTAAAACAATCATTCAAGACAACGCTCCTAAAAGCACACCATTGAACATTTAGCTAACATTTAACACGCGACAAAACTGCACAACACGAATAAATAGTTTGCACAAACTTCACAACAACTTTGATTAATGAATTCGAAATATTTCGCACGAATTTATGCGGTGCAGTGCAGTTTCCTGGTAATTTTACTTCTTTTTGTTTGGATGTGAGTGAAAATTGGGATCTGGTTGTTTTTCCTTTTATATTTGTTGCGAGTTAGCTGTACAAAGTTTTATTGCCATTCAAATTCCTAAACGGTTGATTTCGTGTCAACTTTGACAACAATAGTCTTCGTTTCTCGGTAAATTTTTGAAAGTTGACGAAAAAAGGTAATTACGGTAAAAAGTGGTGAAACAAACAATCGTTGTATTTGTGCGAGTCGGGTCGGGTACAGTAATTTGTCGTGTAAAGTGGGACAGGGCGCTGGGCGATTCGAGCGGTGGCGTGGCGAGCGGTGAGCGTTCGATCGCGGGGACGCGCTGAGGTCGTTCACCCCGCATGCTCGGACCCGACGGCCACGTTGCCGGTTGCACTGCATTTTAAACGCGCTTCATTCCTTTCCGATCTGTACAGCCGTTTAAGTGCTAGCTGATCAATAATGCTATTGTTACCATTATCACCTCGACTCGACACCCACTAGTAAAGTAGGTATGTATTTGATAAAGCGCTTGTGTACTGCATGTTACGAGTAAATTATCATAATTATTAACGACCTTTGTAGTCGGTTATTCCACCTATATTTTAGCGCGTAGCCAGCAGAAATAGCACGTATAAAGTATGATTAAAATACCCGTCTATTTTAAAATGTGCGCAAAATATCGTTTATAATATTTTTAGCTTGAAAAAACGAACCAGTGAAAAACTGGAAACTCTTGATAAAATTAAAATTCTGTGCAAAAGGTACGTGTACACGAGCGACTTTGATAAACTATTCAAGCGTAACTTTCATCTGTACATACATGTTTTACGCGTGTCACATTCACGTAATAAAAACCGTTCGCTAACGATTTTTCCTCATGTTCTGTTTGCACGTGGAGCCAATTATTGTGGACGATTTAATTGTAATGCAGGCGGCGAGTAGAAGCGTTACGTAGATAAGAAAATTAATGTTTGCTTAAATACGTCTCACGTAGAAGGGAGGGAGTGGAGACGGCTCAATATTTACGTGGAAGACTCTTCTGTAGCGTCTTACACATTAAGATACGTGTACGTAGATACAGTTAAATATAATGATTAATCTAATATTCTAAAATTACAGAGCATTTTTACGTATAAAACACAAAGCAAAACGATTCTAATAACCGCCATTGTTTAGAATTCGATCGAATCCCACCCTTTCTATTATCGAGCACAGAAACAGCACATTTAATACATAAAGGCTCCACAAACCCATTGATTCTGTAAACAATAGGTAATAATGAAAAGCGGGTCAGAGTCAGACAGGTGGGCGAGGGGGTGATCTCTTCCCCATCGATCCCCCGAAGAACGCACGTGTACTCTGCGCCCTATTTCAACTCCCGATTACTTGAATGAACGGATATACGTTTTCATTTAAGTTTGATTTGTATTGTAGTGACGTTTATGCGTTGAATGAATGTTCTACAATCATGATTTCTTAATTATTATTTTTATGAAAATTGTAATTGATTAATGCTTTTGAATGGTAATTACTAATGAATCAATCTCCAAGTTGCACTATGCTCAACACACCTACTACGCACTTATTAAGGCTCGTGCAGACTGGAGCGATATCGCGGGCGCGCCAGGCAGAGCGGCACTTTCCATTGAGTTTTCATAGAAATTGTGTGACTAGTGTCGCATCGCACTATCGCGTTGCGCCTGTCTGCGAGAGCCTTTATTGTCATAGGTCTACTTGAAATTCTGGACAATCATGGTCTCTCATAGAAAGGCTATGTGTACGATTTACTGCTACAAACACTTATCGCGCTGAAAACATTTAACATTATCCGAATCGATCGCACAAATACCGAATCGACTTTTTGACTAGCAACAGCACCTGCCAACATTCGGTCCGTACAATAAACAACACTATATACCTTGCTAGTTAAATAACGTGTCCAATTTTACGCAATCAATGAGTCAATTGGAAATACGTTCGTTCGTACGTGCCTATCGGTGGCCGCTGGCCCCATTCGAAAGGCTTTGTGATGGCGTAAAACTTTTTTACTTTTCAGATCGGCGCGTGAAAGCAGCCGACCTGTTATTAAGGGTCCACTAAAGCAGAGATGAATGGACCGGAAGGGGACGTGCAAAAAATCTAGCAATAGAAACGGTTAATCGATGTTAAACCGCTAGTTCACTTTTTCGCTTGGCTTTGTATGCGTTTTTTGTTTGTAACTGTCGTTCGTATCTGATCAGTAGTTTGTTATCAATCCCAACTAAATGATTTATGACCGATAGTGTTAAAGCAAAAACTGTTCAAAACCCCACCAAAACAAGGTTTATCCCAAAACGAAGAAAAATTAACATCTAGGTACGGTCAGTGCTCTGTATTACTTGACCCCTCTTACAAAGAAGAAGAGGGAAAAGGGGTCGGGTTATGCAGAGCACGAACTGTACTTCTCAACCAAAATACCAACAACTAAACTAAAATTTACATTTAACACATCAAAATAATATGCAAAACGGAACTCTGTAAAAACATACCAAAAAATAACATTTATATTCCGCATCCGGTATCTCTATACGTACAGCGCGAGCTGACACGGTCTCATGCGTTTTTTTATCCGTGCCGTGTTGCGGCCGAACAAAACGAAGCCAGTGAATCCGGTGATTCCGTCCGCATTTTGGACCGCACAAAGGAGGCACTAGGCAATGCTTCACCATTGTTTGAAATTGACCAATTTTTTGTATCGCCGATTAGAGATAAATTCTGTGCTTCTGTGTTTTGTCTAATGGCACAATAAATTCGTGGCTAACAATTGCGTTGTGTACTGTGGTGCTGTAGGATAAATAGAAGCGTCCTTTTGTTCATTCCATATGAGGAGAGATACGCAAGAGTTACTATCAAACGTTTATTGTGGGAAATACGGCTAACATAGCACACCTATCTGAAAACAAAGAAGCAGTACATCTAATATTTTTTTGCAAGCTGTAACTTCCAGCAAGGCGATAATTATGCTAACAGCTTCGACGTAACGCCCATCTCTCTAATCAATAAAATGAATAACTATCGATAAAATGCTTTTAGGCCTCGTTAAACCACAATGGCCGCGATATTTCCACAATTTACAAGTCTATAACGCATTAAAGTCCATTCTTAGGTCTATTTATACAGAATATTAACCATAAACGACACAATACCTTCGAAGTGGTCCTGTTCTGCTAGTCGTACCAGCTTTTTGCACTAATTGCCACACACATACTACATAAAAGGCGTTGTAATGACATGCCTGAGAATCTTTTGTCTTCATGTATAATTCTCACGTTTGCTATAGATCGCAGCGTGCAGCAAATTTAAGTGTACCGATATAGTTACAGTTACATACAAAAGTTAATCTTGATATGTTCGGTGTAAGGTTCCAAATTGGATGCTAATGAATTTTCAGCGGCACCAAAGCGTGCGTATAAGCAGAATTCGTTGGAAACGTATTTTTCAAAGGGGTATACGGTTACAGAAATGGCTACGCGGACATGAATGCTGGCTCAGCTTATGGCGGGCGTAAACAGTTATGGCCCTATCGGTTGCAAGGCCGGTTTAAGGGCGCACGTACACGTTCAATCTTATGGCCGTGGCGTCACATCAATACTATGTTATTGCACCCGTGGGTGCGATCTAGGTTGACTACGTCTAGTTTGGACGCTGTGCTCGCTGCTCGTAAAAAGTGTAACTGTCTTTGTTTCTATGCAGGCGCATGGAAAGTTTTAGACAAACTGCGTGTTGTTAGCACAGTTTGGAAATAGCTAGAACGACTCAACACTGACACATTAATATTGTGACGCAATATTATGCTTCACATTTTCGAACAATCAATAACTGCAGCCGATTAAATTTTAATCGAGCGAGCTGCAGAGAAAATGTCAAATGGATTTAGATTGCTTTGTAATTACATTGGGTCTAGAGTAATCAGAACCTGTTAGCTATTATAGAGATAAATGTGAAATTGCTACATCCATATTTCGCATTTCCAGTTATTTGCCATCTCGTACCTATTTCTGAGCCCTCGTCTGTAAACTACAAAGTATAAAGTTTTATTGCGGAAGGCAGCTATTCACCTATTTCGTCCAACTTTACTAACTTCAGTGTAAAATGAGCGTGTGTAAGTGTCCTAAGGAGAGTTTTATGCCCGTGAGCTGTATCAGCATTCCTCCCGAGCGAGCTAAGCGGAAGCGGGCGGGCTGTCTTTCAATATTATTATTGCTTGGAAACTGACTGCGTTCGAGCCGCACTATGAATAGCTGAACAATTTGCAACGCAACTGAAATATGGGTAATATGTACCGCCGTTATGCCGACTGCGCGTTTTTATTGATAGTTTGCAATAATGTACGTCCGAGCTGGAAGAAATGTTCTGTTCGTTTTACATAACAATGTATTACCTCCCATTGTTACAGCGAAGCATATTTCTAACCTTTTTTCATGAAAGGAGAAACGTTTTCTTTTTCAACGTCAGTAATTTGTAAAGTGTTGCGTAGAGGAGTTTTTCATGATAATAAAGACAAGTGGGCGACATGGGAAGCCTTCTACAGGCGTTCGATCAAACACGCTTTCTCTTAGAAAGTACGAAATAATCACTATCTAGTTGACAACGTATTTGAGTTACACAAGTTGGTATCACACTTTCGTAAATTGCCGTTTAAGATTACAGTATCAGTAAACGGTTTAGACGTAAATACTGTTTAAACACTTATCGTGAATTAACTTTAGAGCCGCGTGTAAGTGTGTTATTGGCGACATGTCTCCGGTCATTTACCTCTGACCTGCTTATTGTTAGTTATTAAAACTGTACAAATATTAGGACTGATAGTAGCAACTACGTTATTCGTTACTGAAGCTAACAAGAATATCTTTTTCCTGTCGGAGAAACTTCGTCGACCCCGATCCGATGAAGCGTCTGCGTTTCCCGTACAAAGGTCATGATCAAGGGCATCACGGAATAGCGTAGGTAGGCCCTATCGTGTAGAAGCAAATTTTTTTTCCCCTCGATATCAAGTTTTTTAGAGGCAATTTTGGTGCATATAGAGAGGTAGGTAATTTAACAACTAGGCTTACCAAGGGGTATCGTATTACCCAGTTACTGGGTTGTGGAGGTCAGATAGGCAGTCGCTCCATGTAAAATACTGGTATTCAGCTGCATCCAGTTAGACTGGAAGCCGACCCCAACATAGTTGGGAAAAGGCTAGGCAGATTGATAGAGGTAGGTAATTTGTGTATTGATTTATTAAACCGAAATAGACTTGTATGTGTATTCTCTAGAATACCCTCTAGGCTCATAGCCTCTAGGCTATGAACAATTTCAGTATGAAATACTTAAATTACTTAGCATTATATTTTCGCATAACAATTCAATTATTACAACACGTAGGTTATGTAGACGGCCGGCGTCTGCGCTCTGCGCTCCAGCGCTCCTTCCATTCATCACTCGCTGTATCAACATTGTATCAGGGGTTCATAGTCCGTGATCTCATTTCATACACACACACACATAATGTTGTTGTGATTGTGACACACACATTGACAGTAAATCACATGGTATAAGTGGCGTGAATTATTATACAAGGCGCATTTATCAGTGGGAGTGTGTGAGTGAGTGAACTTGTGTGGAAGATCAAAGGAGGCTAGTTAAAGTACTTGCATATTGTGATGTGGGTTTTTATTGGAGTGCGAAGTGTGAATAAAAGGCACGCTAGATGCTTCAATTATTAACACTACACTAACACTTAACCCTGCACAATTCTTTGAAATCTTTTCCCTATTTGATACACGCTATGAAAACTTATGAGGTGCAATAAGAAACGTAAGATTACTCCAATAATGGACTCAAACACTGTACTATTTGCCTCCCTAAAACTTTAAAAGTTAACCCCGTTTTGCACAAAAATAAACCAATCAATTCTAGTGGCATTCACTAACGACAGCTGCCGAGTGCAACATTCTCATTAAGACAACATAGAAACACCACCAAATTACACAACACCGCTATAAGTACTTCGAGTTCTTATTCTTTTAACATAAATTTCACCATATTTCACCCTTTTTATCTTTGAATTTTACTTCAAAAAAAAAAAAAAATTTAAGTTATTACTATGTTGCTGTGCCCTAACAGGGTCCATAACTGTACTTTAGCTTTAAGCCTTCTTTATCACCTTTTATGCACATTATGGTATGCAAATAAATGAAGCGTCCTACCCCCATAAAATACGAGGGCTGCACTAAAAGTATCGGGAATGGAATATTTCCACTGTTCCTGTCATATTAAAATCTTTTTAATTGAAAACTCCTTTGTTTTAAAAATCGAATACCATTTATTTATTTAAAAAAAGATTCTCGGTCTTGTCACAAGGTTTTGTCAAACTTGTTTAGTCGTTGAGAAAATGGAATTGACTCGAGAAAATTCAAGAGCGATGATTTATTATGACTTTCGAAGTGGTTTAACACAAAAACAGTGTGTTGACCGGATGATTTCTGCATTTGGTGATGAAGCCCCATCCAAAACCACAATTTATCGCTGGTTTGCTGAATTTCAACGTGGACGTGTCAAGCTCAGTGATGATCCCCGTCAAGGTCGTCCAAAAACTGCAGTCACCCAAGAAAACGTTGATGCTGTGCGTAAGCTGATTGAGGAAGATCGACATGTGACATACCGCGAAATTCAGGCAACTTTAGACATTGGCATGAGTCAAATACAAATAATCTTGCATGAACAATTAGGTGTAAAAAAGTTGTTTTCCCGATGGATACCGCATTCGCTTTGTGAAGAGCAAAAAGCGGCTCGCGTTACTTGGTGCGTCAGAACTCTCGAAAGATTCCACGCAGGATCCTCAAATGCTGTATACAACATTGTATCAGGTGACGAATCCTGGATATACGCGTACGAACCCGAAAAAAAAACCAGTCACGAGTTTGGGTGTTCGAAAATGAGTTAAAGTCAACAAAAATGTTCGTTCACGGAGTGTTGCAAAAAAAATGGTGGCCACGTTTGTCTCCAAAACCGGCCATGTTACGACTATTCCTCTTGAGGGACAAAGAACGGTTAATGCAGAATGGTATGCTAGCATTTGTTTGCCACAGGTCGTTTCTGAACTCCGTAAAGAGAACTGCAACCGCCGCATCATCCTCCATCACGACAATGCGAGTTCTCACACCGCGCACAGAACAAAAGAGTTTTTAGAGCAAGAAAACATAGAATTATTAGACCATCCGCCGTACAGCCCCGACCTAAACCCTAATGATTTCTATACTTTCCCTAAAATAAAGAATAAATTGCGTGGACAGAGATTTTCATCACCTGAAGAAGCTGTGGACCACCAACTTCCGAATGGAATGGTTGCTTCAATGATTGGTTCCATCGTATGGAAAAATGTGTCAAATTTCGCGGAGAATAATTCGAAAAGCAATAAATACATTTTTAAATAGTAATGTTGTGGCACTTCCTTGATTCCCGAAATTTTCAGTGCCGCCCTCGTACCCGCGTATTTCCATAAAGTCCCAGTAGAGTCGTTTTCAAATTTAGGGCCAAAAAAGTAGCAGTTGCAAAAGTAGCATGAATTTAAAGTGTATGATCTTTTCGTATGTTTTAGTATTTAGGTGCGTTCAGTAATTAAAAACCACATGACAATCAATGATCGCGCCCTGGGTGAGAGGCAGGGTATTAATCCTAGGTGTTTATTGATGCGATTAATTACAGTTACACAAATGAAATTACATAAGCAAACCCTTTTAAAAAGCTATTAAATGTTGTTTTATTGTTACTCAAGATTGTCTCAACAGTTAATTATCCATCCTTTAGAATTATATTAAACAGTGTAAAAATAAAATTCCAGTTTCCTGCACATGTTTTTGTTTTATACAGGAATCAAGAAAACATAAGCCCTTAGAACTAGTGACATTAATGAGAAATGGGTTAGTTTATTGGTCTATCTCCTTAATTAACAGTAATAAGATCCTTAGGCGTCTCAAAGAAGTTGTCGATTTAAAGTAATTTAAGTTACGTTAACATCTTCTCCGCCCCAAATTTGAAATCGACCCAGTACCATATTGGAACAAGTATCGAGGGCAAAGATCCCATTTTTTATCACAACATACATACCGAAACCTATTAAATGCTTCAAATGTTTGTTCTTTATCATTTTTCCTCCAAGATCTAACCTACTTCTACCCCTAATAAAACCCTCATACTTCTATACATAATTGTACTATACAGTATAACAAGTGCTGAGTGCAAAGATCGCATTGGTGGCACCGGCGCCGGCAGAGGGCGCGGCTACGGGTCAACGCACAGGTCACGCAAACACCAGTCTAGTGCCACGAGGAAATAAGATGAAAGTACTGCAACACGCTGAGAATGTGCGCTCGTTAATTTGTACTACTATAGTGGGTTTCAGGTTGTGTGAAAAGGAGGGTATTTGATGACAACTAAGGGCGAATTTCACCAATGAAACTGAACGCGATCAGCACATCTAAACCGAGTTCAAAAGCTGTCAGTGTCAATATTCCAAAGAAAATAATGACACTGACAGCTCTTAAACGTGGTTTATGTGCTGATCGCGTTGGGTTTCATTGGTGAAATTGGCACTAAGAAGTTATTGGAGCAGTTGTAACGGCCGCGGCTTACGATTTGTAGGTCGTAGGTTCGAACCCAGATAGGCGCTTTACTTTGTGTAAATTATTTCATCACCACTGCTCTCAAAACGGTGAAGGAAAAGATCATTAGAAAACCGGCATGTCCTAGAACCAAAAATTCAGAGACATGTGACATTACTAACCCGCACTGGGCCCGCGGTGTGGATTACAGCCCACTCCCTCTCACAGAGAGGAAGCCTCTGTCCCAACAGTGGGAACTGATTATGTAAGAAGTTATTGTTACAATAATACCTTTGGATTTTGGAGTTAAAAAAGAACCTTGATATTTTCGTTTACTTGATCATCAACCATTAACGAAGGTTTTATAAGCACAATCGAATAAAACAAATTGTATTGTCATTATCTCCAAAAACCAACTGCACCTGATCAAACTCTGACGCAAACGCAAAAACAACGCAAAATTAAGCATTTCACAAAAACCTCGCATTTTAAAACCGTCTGTCTGATACACGGGAAATGACTAATAACTTAATGACAGCCAATGGTGTCGCAACATCTTGCCTGGCGTCTTGCGGTACTGTCGGAATTGGACCAATGGTGTGCGTCCACGGTCGCCGAGTGCCGCTAGCGGTTGCTAGGCGAGTCTGTTCACTCGTATGAGAAATCAAATGAAAGCGGATCGCTTTCCAGCTGCGTTTGTTTGTGACACAGAGGCATTAGGTTGTTGGTGGTCCGTTGTAAAAGGTAGCAAAGTACTCAGCACTTATTTGTGCTGAGCAACACGTAAGTATGACAGTTTGTGTACGACATTGAAATGCAATTAAGCTGATTTGATCAATTAGTGGATGACATGTTATTTCTATTATGATTTATTTTATCTTTAAATCTAACCTTTTGACACCTGGCAACAATGACGTCATCTTTCTTCGAAAACTACATTGAGAATAAGGAAAACAAACATTATAACCCTCAAGCTAAGGACTAACAAGTCATCACTATTCAGTATTCGGTGTTAATGTTTAATGGCTTACAGCTACACGTGGCTACGACTACCAAAGACATCGATGCCGCTTGGGACTTTCCTAATCCTCATTACAAAAACACGATCAGACACAAAGATCATTAATTCATCTTATAACAAAGTCTCTTTTGTGTTGCAAAAAATGTGTTAATATATGCAAAGCCTTTATTTACATCGGCATTACTTACAATAATCCTACGTTTATTAATGATATCCTAAAAAATAAAGTCCAATGTCACAATAATTAAGTTAAGATTCCGATTGACGTCAATGGTCCAAGCACAAACTGTGCAAAGAACAATACGCATTGTGATACATTTACAAAAACTAATATTTTATCTGCCAGAACAAATATTTAATTCTAATATTATGCATAATTCATTAGGCGATCGATTGTTTAGATTAGAATATTAATTTATTCATGTATTGTTTCTTTTACTTAGAAATCAGGTGAGAGACAGCATGATGTATGCAGTTTCTCCATGATATCGCGACTAAAAACTGTTAGCTTCCCGCCAGTTACTTGTTAGCGACCCATTACGCTACAATTATATTAATAAGCGGAATGAAATAGGTTGAATATTCATTTGATAAAGTCATTCCCGAGTTCACGAAACCAGGGCCTCAAGTCTGCTATTACAATAGTGTCAAAATGGTTGATCATTGATTTCATAATTGTTGATTTTGACAAGTTTGGTAATCTACTATTATAATGGCGTCATTATGACTTTCCAATGGTCGGCAACTGACACTACATTGAAAGAAATTGCAAAGAAAATGATCGACCATTATCAATTTACCAGATTACGAACTTTTAGCAAAATGACAATGGCATGACAATGGGATCGTGTTGGAATGACTGAATTTATAAAAATAGCAGACTTGGGCCCCAGGAAATGCGGGAAGCTTTTAATACAAGTAAAATGTAACAAAGACGCAAACGTCCTCGCAACACGGTGTTCCGTTAAAATATTGGCGTCTTCAACAAAAGCCACTTCAAATAGCCCCGAAATATTCCATTCAACGTGCTACCTCTGTAAGCTGGGTCAGTTTCAGCATAATCTCATCGCCAAGGTAAACGGCCCCAGCGAGCGCTCGGCACGGCGAATTATTTTACATATTCCAATCCGACGTGTCCCGGGCGCAGGCGACGCGTAGCCGTGTTCAATCGCAAGGAAAGCCGGCGCAAACGACCGGCAATTGGAGTCGTTCACGTTTTAGGGTTATGTCAAAATTTTAACCCCATTAGCGAGGGCCTTTTTCGCGATTCAAGCATCACTCCAACTACTGAAACGTTATGAGCTTTGAGCATTACAACGAATTTAGTGCAGGGGCACGTAAATTGTGATACGAGTCTGCCGACACTGTAATTGCCAATTTCTCTGGCCGTACCATAAAAATCGGGTGAATTTATGACTGAACGTAACAATTTTGTAGTTGAGTCGATGGAAATCCGAGTCACGGATTGTTTCTGGATAACATTTTATGCAATGATAAATTCTCAGACTGTTTGTCGCCAGAGTACATTTGCAACGGCAAGACGTAACCGATGTTGCTCAGCTCGTAAACTGGGTTTATCCGAGGCGACCGTCGGAATACACAATGCGGACACACCTCGTGGCCAGAAATCGTTAGGACAAACGTCTGCCTACGAAAGATCAATATAATGTAAAGAAAATATAAGCACGCGCTTAGCGTGAAGTCTAGTTAATTAAGTTAGCACCGTTCTGTTACAAGCTGACTCAACATAGGTGACTTGAATTGATAATAAGGGATGTATCGGGAACAGATTGTATGGACGGACGTTCGCAATTAAGGACCAGTTAGGAAAATGAACCGGAGCGTAAATGAACGTGCGTCAAAGAAAACTCTTTGATCCTCGTGAATACAAAATGTTCGTCCAATCAGTTAATAGAGGTGATTTGTAAAACCTGGGGTCTACTCCGAACATAAATCCGAAGTATCGGCCAAATGTTCGGTCGTTTCTTTACTACGGCTAACTATCGCTGACTACTGCGAAAAAAAAAGGCAGTCGAAGAGATAAGCCAAAGTCAAAACTGTGACTTGAAGTCGGGTAAGGATTCAAAGTCAAAAAAGGAAACTATGGAAGTTATAAATCGGACGAACATTCGGCCGATACTTCTGTTTAGCGCTTCGGAGTAGACCCCTGGCCTAACGTTTGGATAATTTACGATCGGTGTGTGTTGGCTCCCTTAAACTTTTTTGTCGTTGGGGAGATTGATGATAAATGTGTATAATTTATGAAATTTATTAACGCACACAAGACCTCAAGCTGTAAACAGCTGTATTTATTAGTTTCTGGCTTGTAAATTAAGAATGACGAATGTACATACGTGTTAAAAGCACTGTCCAAGCGTCCAGTCACCCCGGCGAGCATTCGCGAAAAAAGGCCATGACATTAAAATGATAAGTAGATAGTCTGATTCTCCTTGTGAAAACTGGTTTTGGCGGGTATGTTTAATCAAAAGCCGTCTAATCTGGGTGATGAACGTAATTAGAATTGTTTACTACGATAACAGAGACGATAACAATGGATAAGAGATGAATATTAAAACCAACGCCTTTTAATGGACACGCTTCCATTTTGTGGGACAAAATGCAGTTAAAATAGTGTTCATTCATATCCATCGTGTCAGATTTTAATAAATACGAAATCCAATTATACGACACACTTGCATAAATATTCATTGAGTTTTTTCCTTGAACCGGCGGCGGCGAGCGGACAGGAAAACATCAACATACGGTGGTAAAACTTCCTCCAGTACTAGTCAGTTTGCCAACATCCGTCGGAGAGTATTATGAGTTACATATTATTATTGTTCGGATAACGACCTTACTAGAAGCTGATATTACTCCTGAAGAAGGTGAAGATAGAGCGGTTTGAGAACAATTTAGATGTCTCTTTGGACCAGAGAAAGGAGGCCCATAATAGGAACTGCCCATGCTCAACTTTGCTGACTTAATAATCTTTTTATCAAGACCTGAACTTATTTTCTTGTATAGCACGTGCTGTCAATCAAATAAAGGCATCTAATTTAAAGGTCCTTGAATCCAAGAGTACCTTTTTCCGTTTTGATCCATCCACGTGTCGCAGATGTTTTCCAAGTAAAATCTCTTATTATAATGCAAATGGTAACGCCAGTTATTATCTCCAGTGTCTGTATATTTATAAAGCGCTTGTCTGCTAAACGACGTAAAAAGATTGTCTGAGGAGATTCAGTCGCAGTTTTTACAGCAATGTAAAGAAAATTCTCTCTCTTTAGACGAACTTACGAAAAGAAATAATTCTTAGAAATTTTCATTTCTAAGAATTATAAGTTTATAACATTAAGAAGCTTATAAAAATGTTATAACATTTTTATAAGACTTATAATAAATAGGTTGTGGGTTCAAGTTTAAATCCGGGCAAGTATCAATGTGACTTTTTTAATTCATATGTACTTTCTGAGTTAACTTTGGACATTACTGACATCGGTGAAGAAATAACCTAAGGAAACCTGGACTTATACTAGTATTACAAAGAAGTAAAATTTGTTTGTTTGTAAGTTTGTATGTAGAGACTCCACATAGATGCGAAGAAATGTCATAGAAAAACTGTGATGCCATTTCTCATAGACGCCATCTAAATAAACTGAAGTTAGATCCAGTCGTTTTACCCTATCGAGATTTGCAATATCGTAAAGGCTCGTACAAACTAGTGCGAAATCGCGGGTGCGACCAGCCGGCAGACGGCAGCGACAAATAATTAGTGCTACTAGTGTCGTTCGCGTCCGCGATATCGCTCCAGTCTACACGAGCCTTTACACTTTACCTCTTAGATTAGGTCAATTAAATTGGAAACGCTTATTTATTTTCCTAGAATGAGTTTATAATACCTACATATAAAACATATTTGAGGAACGTATACGAACTTAATAATAATAATTGTTGCGTAAATAAATACCTTCGTTCAGTATTAATTAAATTAATAACACATTGATGTTCTTTTAATGTTTTATTTCCTCCGCTTTATTAGCTTCGGGGACATTTAAAGACTCCCGCAGACAGACAAGACGCGTCTCTAGTAGACCAATTTCCATGAAAACATCATGGAAATTGTTCTATTATTAGTCCATGCGTGACTGCTAGTTACCGCCTGGGGTATGTGACCGGTGAGACGGGGGAGGGCGCGGAATAGTCACGTCGCGCCTGTCTGCGGGAGCCTTAATATGTTAATATTTCTAATTTTCTATTGCCTGTCGCTAGCATGTTTTATTACTAGGTATAGTATAGGTATACCCTGTATCTCTTTATGACGCACTTTACCACTATCTCGTTCGTCTGTCTAGTGGTCGAAAGCGCTACTGCTGAGCATGAGAGGCTGGGTTCGATTTCCTGGTCGGGCAAAGTGTTATTGGGTTTTTCCATCTGGAACTTCTCAGTGACAGCCCGGAGTCTTGATTTGTGCCCGGTTGATGACAATAGGCTCACCCCTATTCCTTGGGACTTAAACATAACTGGCGAAATCTGGGTGTACATACTATAGGTGCACCTCTGCCTAACCCTTCGGGGAATACAGGCGTCATGTTATGATACTGATGATGTGCACCGTCTAAACAATTAGTCACATCTTTCTTCTGTTATCACTACTTATCACTTATCAACAAGCGACAGGTAATTTAATTTCGCACAATCGGCCAGTGACGTCCAAGTAAGACATGGACACCGTTTTAGAAAGTCTTGTCTGACACGTTTTGATCAACATGCGATAGTAAATTGCGTTGTTTAAACAAAGGTTTATTGAATTGTTTTGACGAGTTACAATTGCTACAAGCAACACGTGTGAAAGTTAGTAAAAAGTTTGACTTCTTCACCTATTCAAGAGGAAGTCGGGGTTAGGGTATTTTACTGCAATCAAAACGCATGAATGAATACTTATTTTTAAACGAAAAGACCAAAAAATTGAGAAGTTACATGCTTTTGAAATTGTTCTACTATCCTTGTCACGCAAAACGATCATTGTACTGAATGGCAGGCATTCCTGTGTTATGACGTCAGATCGCAGCAGTGCTGTCTCTGTCTATTGATAGACTTTAAAACGCATATTTTTACCGTGTCTAAATATTTTGTTGGTTTCTAAGTATCTAAATAAAAAAAAGTGAAATACTTGTAAAAAATTACAGATTTTCATGACAGCGCCGTTATAATAAGACGGAACCACTTTCTTAGGAACCAAAGCTTAATAAGCTTGGAAGATTTGAACAACATCATCATCTGCCTAGCCTTTTCCCAACTTTGTTGGGGTAGGCTATAAAAACTTTCGAAAATGGACTCTCAAACTACTATGATAAGATTATTAATGCATTAGTACTGTCAGTAATTTACTATCCTTAAGCAACTTATACTTAAAAGAAAACCTCAAGGAAAAACTGCAATGAATCAGGTGTTTATTTTCCTGAACAAGCCTCGAGTCAATGACGAGAAAGTAGTTTACTGTGATTCATTGTACACAACCACTTCTGTTGCTACCGAAGTTGCATCAGAAGTGGTTGTGTACAATGACTTATCTCTGAGATTGAATGTACTTCAGAGCCGATACATACTTAGTTAAAAAATAAACTACTAGTGTCGCGTCGCGAGTGTCTGCGCGACCCTTAACATGGCTACTGTTACACACATGAATTGACACAATAAGGATGCAATAATCCGCTTTTTAACATTTCATATAAATGTAATATTAAGAGTAAGTATTATGTAAATACGTACTCTTCGTAGAATCCTATTGCATGACAATTTATGAGATAGTCATTCAATAGGATTCTACGAACATGAGAGTTGTATTGCTGATTCTTATGATAATAATTATGTAAAGGCATATTTTTTACGTCCGCGAATCGTATTTAGATAGATCATCATGCAACTTGTTACTGACCTGCAAATTGCAAAAAACGTAAGAAAATTTGAATTTCGCGGGCTACCTTAGCGCAAAAAAAAAAAGCTAAAAAAAATAAAGCTTAAATAAATAAGTTAGCCACCAGAGGTGCAGTCATCATGGCCTTTTATCATAAGTGCCGTCGTTTAAAATTACAGCAAAAAAGTTGCCTCGTCAGCAAAAAGACCCCCTTCACAAGAAGCATTGCACCTACTTCAAAAAGCATAAATGCTACACTAAGTGGTAGAAAATGTTGCAATTATATTATATATAAATGTAGATACGTCACAAGCACGATGGTATCATCAAGAGAACTCTCATTTACATGCGTTCCCGCCCGTCGCCGGGACACGGTCATTCACTCTGCAACGCTTCAAGCACCGCAGTGTAATTAATAAAATATTAACCAGTAGTGCAACATAAAATGTGGATTTTATATTTAAATAATTATGTGTAAGTGCTACGTAAGCATGTATTTATTATCCCAATGTATTAGCAGCTTATGCCTCTCTATTTAATTTCCAGATTTAATAAAATAGTCAAACGTACTGCTAATGTGATGTCAGCCATTATTTAAAGAAGTTGCGTGGCTAATGCACCGTTTAATATATGAATTTAATGCCTACATAATTAAAGTTTGAGTCGATTGTAATAACAAATGCTTTCCAAAAATTGAATATACATTTAAATTAATGCAGTCTTGACGTACCTATTTGATCGGATAACGGTTAGTACAAAAAAATGCCAATTAGCTACAGTCTGACGAATGGTTACTATGCAAAAATGTACAATCCCAACGATGCTAATTGACTTTTAAATTTACTAAAACATTGCCAAAAATATCTTAAAGGTTAACACTTCACTGTTTGCGCATAATGTTTGCTTCGCATGCGTATAAATTGATTTGCTTGTCGACGCATAGCGAAAGTCCCGTTTTTTGTTCCGACTCGCACTACTGTGTTCTCTTTGTGCTGTGTCAGTGAACCACAGCTATACTATTTCGCTAGACTTAGTTCGTATGTCAATCGGCATGACCTCGTTTCAAATACATATGTATGTGTGTAACCATTTGCTTCAAAACTATTTACTGCCGTGCCAAAGACCGGGAAAACCCGCATCAGAGGTTTAATAAAAAAAAACCGGCCAAGTGCGTGCCGGACCCCGCACAATGAAGGGTTCTGTATTTGGGATGAATATATCCGAAAAACAAACAACATTGTAGTTGAAAAACATGTTGTCCCATACGCCACGGTCAATTTTCCAACAGCTAATGTAAGTTTGTAATCACAAAAAAGTATTTTTTTATCTGATAAAATTAACCATTACGATTTTCGGACTTTTTTCTTTACTTATGCTGTAAGACCTTGCTACTTGCCAAATTTCATGATTCTAGCTAGGTCAACGGGAAGTACCAGGGATAGGGCTAGGTTTTGATTTATTTGCGAGTATTGAAATATGTCGCATAAATCGCCGTATTTTTTTTATTGCGTTGACATAGAAGCTTGATTTTTTTAGAGCACCAAGGGACCGTAGACCTACGTATTTGATATTAATTTCTTGATACCTCCACGCGTTCCTGAGAAAAGGGGTCTTGACAGACTGACAGACAGACAGTTGGACAACGAAGTGATCCTATAAGGGTTCCGTTTTTTTTTGTGGTACGGAACCCTAAAAACAATTTAATACTCATTATTTTGGAAAAAAGTTGTAAAAGTATTAAAACAAAGTGAAAGCTAATTAAAAGTTGTAAATTCTTTTTAACAAGAACATAAATTGTGGTGTACTTTTTTGTTATTTTATTTAGATTTTGTACTTGTTCATTGTTTTGTAAAATAATGATCATGTTTGAGGAACATTTTCTTACCTGAAACTTCCATCTGAATCACGAAAAACGAAATAAAATTATAAAGAAAAGTTACTGCGCACAGTGGATTTTGGATTTTATTTTAGAGAACTAAGAAATTCTAAACTACCTTTATTATTAATAAAACATTTAGCAACACAAATGGACTTTACACCTAAGCAAACTTAAAACTCTGTTTGACCTTTAAACATAACAATGGTGTGATGACGCAGGTCATATCAATAAAAATCAATAGGTCCACAAAAGGTCGGTCTTCATACATCGTTAAACAAGTGATCAACGCTCACACAGCGTCATACTCACACATATATGGAATATTCATTTCATGTTTTAAGGCTCGTACAGACTGGTGCGGTATCGCGGGCGCAACGCGACACTAGTAGCACAATTTCTTTGTCGGTGTCTGTCGCGGCCGCGATATCGCGTGAGTCTGTAAGAGCCTTTATCATACTGAGAAAAATACTTTTTATACAGGAAACGTATTTTACAGAAGCCGCAGGCACCATTTGTATAATTTATGTAACAACAAGATCTCCTCAAATTAACAATTATTAAAATGAATGTGTGTGTGTTGTTTTGTGTGTATTGTTAAAATGTGTGTTTGTGGATGTACTATAGGTACACCTCTGCCTAACCCTTCGGGGATTACAGGCGTGATGTTATGTATGTTGTATGCGCGCTCATTAAGTAATTATTATCAGAGCTTGTAACTCTTGGGGACTCAGTCTGATTATACAACCCTTGGGGAATCAGCCTGATTATAGATAAGTAATAAACATTACTAATGCTAACATGTGGCGTCTATATCTGTATAATTTATTTAAATTATGTTTATAATTACCGTTTAATGGACGGCATTATTATGCAGTGCAGTAATGTTATATATTGCGTATGACTTGGAAAGATATACATAGATATGATCGTATCATCCGTATATGCATGAATATTTTTATGTCAAGGTAATTGGTCTGCGATGAAACATGGCTTACTATTGAATACTCCATTACTAACTACTTAAATTACTAGATGGATGTCTTGTATACACATAATTTTCTACGCGTGGTGGTGTTTGCAGACCAACTTCTGCAGAGTTTAATAGAACGGATTCCGATATCGTGGTTCGAGATCACTAATATAACTTTTCGAAATGGAATTTATATGCATCAGTTTATCTATAGATAGGTTGAATAGAGTCTAGAAACGTACACACAAATACTAAAAGAAATAAAACTTCGATAAAACGTATGAACAATTTCAAAACATATCGAAAACACGCCATCTTGGATTTTTATTCAAATAATCCCCCACAGAAAGCCGTGTTACAGAAATGGAAGTATTTTTCAAATAAGTAAGTCGATTTTCTACTTTTATTGTATGTAAAAGTAGAAAATAAATGGAGATGTTATCTTCAAGGTACGCCGAAGAACGTGTGTAGCGTCAATAATACGTCACTGAAGGACGTGAACACGAATTTACCTGACAACTCCTACACTCCTATATACAGTGTGATTACAATAACACACATACCCGTCACAAATTGAGACGCTTTCGCGATATTTCACTCAGTAATTTACAACTCACATATTAGATGAACGGCTTTTCAGCATTTGAAATCCGATTATGTGATTTGGGAATACAAGACGTTTGAAATATCTTGTATATTCGCGTCGTGATTTAGACGCCGATCGTCCTTCGGATATAAATCACTCGAGTAACTCAGCAGGGATTTGGTAAAAATATTTTTTTCGTATATGATATCAGATACGAGTAATATTTTATAACAACCTAGAGACCACCCGCAGATTGTGGGGAAGAGATAGCAAACCCAAACCGCTCCTAATTACTTTGACAAACATTCGACAGATTGAAAATACGTGTCCGAATAAAAAAATACGCTCATTAAATCTCGCCTGTCATTACAAATTTTCTTTAGAAAACGACTCTACATTTTCAGTCGCCTGCGATTTGTAAGAAAACAACTCTCTAGCTATATTTTTTTTAATTACGAAAAATGTAGGTCAGCTACATTAACAGAATCCGAACTATCGTACGTACATTCCGGTACACGCGAAAGACAAAACGTACAAAAAGTTTATACAGGCAAAGAGCCGCAAAATAACGCAATTTTGTAACACCTAAGCGCGTAAATCACACAGCCTGTAGACCGGGGGGGACCGGGCGAAACTTTACTTGGAGTTTTTAATTGATTCGCTCAGTTATTACATCCAGTTTGAAACTGGAAGTTGGCCCACAGTGCGGGGCGTCGCCTTGAGTTTGTATGTACGGCTTGATATTATTTATTTGATGGAGTTTTTGTTTCGTGATTTGGTTATTTGTTCTGAATGCGATTCATATAGAACTGTTGCGATAAATTGGTTTTGGTTAGTTAAAACTGTGAACTTTTGTAACTGCTATCAAACTAACTGTAACTACACGGTGTACTTCCTTGTTGGCTTTATCATTTTGAACGTATTTTGGGACATGTATGTATTTTGTGAATATATGTCAGCCATTTCGATTGTGATTTAACAATATTATGCTCGAACTCCAAATCGAAGCAATGCCGTCTTTGTTTTCAAAGTATTTAAGAAACCATCAAATAAATATGAACTAATCAAAAATGTAGATAAGGAAGAAATTGGAAATGCGGAAACATTTACAATAAGAACGCCGCAGGAAAACAAATTAATTTTCGAAATAAGGAAAGCCCAAGTTCCCTGTTCCGTTAAATGTAATTCCGCTTTGAAACGGGCGTCGAAAGCTTCTTGTTTAGACGTCAAAAATCAAACGATTCCCGCAAACCCCCCCGAATTATTTATCGCAATTTCGTACAGAGTAGGTATCAAACGGTAATTTATTTGACTGCCTAGAAAAGGACGCGTCATCTGCGTTCGTAATTTAAATTAATTCCGTCGGCATAAAGTTTAAATTCCAATAAGGAGTGTTATCGTGGGTATGTAGGTAGCCCTGAGCATTTTCCTGTTTATCACATTTCTGTCTTACAAAGGGCCCTTGGTAACACGACACCGCGTGAATCGAGGCGTAAGGGCGTACACATCCCACCCAGCACCCTACGTGTTACTATATAACACTCTAAGGGACTACGCTCGAATAAAACTGCCGTGAATATTGGAGGTTTGCTCAGCAGGAAAGCGTGGTCATTTTTTATAGGCTCGTAAATGATTCTAAGTGGCTTAGTTCGCTATTTCGATAGGATTTAGAAGTTTGAAGCTGTAGAAACTTACTGTGAAGTCGTTTTTTTTCACCGGACTTGCGGTGTTGTTACGGTTACAATGGAAGTGTATGATGTAATGTACATGCACCGGACGCCGGACCGGTGTCCACCTCATACAAACATGAAAACCGAATGATGAAGAAAATTATGAACAAACGAAAATATGATGTCCGGTGCAAAAAACGGACGTCTACAAGCGGTTTAAATGTAAGATAGATACGTGGTCGGGTGTTTCTCTAGGTCAATGGTACACTTGCATTGGCTTCAATGCATATTTCAATTGAATGATAGTTAGTAGACTTAGTAGCACACTTGAGTTGAAAGTCAAATAACCGAGGTGCGCCGCTGGAGTGAGTCAACGAGGCGGCACGTGCGTTGAAAAGTGACATTCTAATAACATGCTCTAAGTTACTTTGTAATCTTTCACTACGGAATGGAGGGACAGAAAAGAACTAAGGTGTTATTTGGGCTCTATTAAAGTAACAATTATAATATCCTTAAACAATAAATAAGTTACCTAGTCATTTTCATCTCTTGTTTTTGTGAAATTTACCCTATAGCCTGAACACCAAATGATTAAATAAATACTTACATGAAACTCAAATCGGCAATGTTCGTAATTACGCGAGCAAAACCGACTCGCCACGAACGACCTATTTCCCTGACCCCTAATTGCGTAACACACTATCAGTAGGGGTTTCATTTTGAGCAGTTTTGTTTCGGCCTTTCTTCTCAGAGTAGTCAGATACGAAAAGCCGACCTCATCTTGTTTTTTTTTAAATATGATTGACGTGTATAAGTGTTTGTACAGACCTACTTACAGAAATAAATCATTAGAATAGAATAGAATAGAATAGAATACTCTTTATTATGTACACCATAAAAGTTACAGATATAAATGTAATCATTTATTATTTAGACAATTTTTTGGAACATAATTATGGAGCAATGGATTAGCAATATCCTTCAAAATCATTCACATTGTGATGGACAATGTGTCAAGGCTCGTACAGACTGGTGCGATATCGAGGGCGCGATGCGACACTAGTAGCACAATTTCTATGTCGGCGCCCACGATATCGCACCAGTCTGTTAGAGCCTTTATGCAATTAGGGTGCTGGTCATTTTCATCTCTTGTATTTGGTAAATTTACCCTATATCCTGAACAACAAATGATTAAATAAATAAACTTACACGAAACTCAAATCGGCAATGTTCGTAATTACGCGAACAAAACCAATTCTCCGCGAATGACCTATTTCCCTGGTCTTTTACACATAGTGCGTCGTTAGAATTAGAGTGAGCCGATATGAAGCCTTTAACATACAAACCCCAACGTCCGATTAATGGTTTTAGTGTTCGCAGTCTAATTATATTCAAACTAAATTGAATTGGATTAGGTTTTGTTAAAAGGCGAAGTTTGACGTGGCTTCTGATGAAGAAATAATTAGATGGAGAATTTGTGTTAGAAACTAGACTTAGAGAAACATAACTTGTGTTAGAGACTTTTGAATAAAAACATCACAGTTGAATACGTAATACAAGGTTAGAAAGAATACGTATTTAAATACCCCGGATCCACGAAGCTAGTTTTTGAAGCTAAGATAGTAAGGTCTGGCGTCGTGTATAAAGATTTAGCTTCATTTCTAGGCTAGTAACTAGTGAGAAAGCTAGTAAGCTAGGGTCTCATGCCAGGATAGTTTGATAGGATGAGGTTCTGTTTTTGAGCTAGTAGCGCCCCCCCCACCACCGATTTTACTTTCCTGGCTTGTGGCGAACATAGTAGCCATTCGGGCAATTTTCTCTACGGACTAAGCCACCGCAATGCTATTGGCTTAAAATTTACTAGCATCATGTAAATGGCACTAGCTTGTACCAAGCTAGCTAGGCAATTGCACACTATCAGTAGCAATGGGTTTCATTTTGACAGTTCAACAACGCTATTTACGTTGTCGAGCAGACAACATTTTAGAACAATTATGAAGCAATGGATTAGAAATAATTATACTTCATTTTCACGCCTAAACCACTGAACCGATCATCTTGAAATATTGCATATACATTGTCAGGTGTACAAAAACGTTCACAGGGTACCTTTCATCCCGAAAAAAAGTACTGTTCCCGAGGAAAACAACAATAACGTTCTTATGATAACAGATGGCGCCACGTGTCTTTCGAATCATGATTGAATTATGAGGGATGTATTTAATGGCACTTTAAATTTCAAAAACCACCCGAAATGATTGTCAAATTCTAAATTAACGCGAGCGAAGCCGCGGGCAAAATCTAGTTAAATATAAAACTGAAAGAACAATCATTTTGACTTTCAGACATGAAGGCGTGTAACATGAAAACGTAAAATAAAGCTTAAATAAAATTGACTGAATGCCGCTTCTAAAACTTTTCACGTCAATAGAACTAATAGCATTAAACGATTACAAGCAATCAACAAGCTGATAAGCTATCAACAAACTAACCCAGTCTTGCGAACGGCCATTAGATTAATCGATGAAACAAGTCACACGTTGTGTCATATCGATAGTCTTGACTCGATAACAATAAAGATTCGAATTCCTTTGGCCTTGTTAAGCGTTATCGACTTGCGCATAACGATATTAGTGCCCATTACTGGACAGACGACACTTGGGCATAAAGCTCGGGGTGCATCGGAATTTAGAGGAATCGGTTTCAAGTGCTTCAAAGAACGTCTGCATAGTTTCATTAGGTGAAATGCAAGCAGTGAGTTTCGGCTTTAGATGTTTGATTACTTCTGATCATTTACACTTTATAGCACTGAAAATAAAGTGTGTTAACAGACTTCCAAAATGGAGGAGGTTATAAGTCCGGCTGTTTTTTTTTAAATATATGTTCACCGATTACTCCGTCAATTGTGGAATATTGATTTTTTGTTTGGAAGTGCATGCTTCCGAGGCGGTCCCATTGCCTCTAAATCAGAATCTGATGAGGGGATCCCATAGAAGTCGAGGGAAATCCTCAAATTTTATAGGCATACCTATAGCGATTTGAGTATTTTTTATAGTAACTCATGCATTTGCTATCGGAAAACACCATTTGGTGAAGTGGAACCAATGATGAAGACCACTGATGGCCACCGGAACTACTTAATAATAAGTATTTCACCGTTTCGATTCGATTAGGCACTTTAATATGGTTGCTAAGCAATTTATGCTCGTCAAAATGCATATGGTAAAGTCACCATCAGTTCTCCTGGTTCCTACCAGGAGAACTCCTCAACAATTAACGCCCCTGCATCGGGAATACCAATATTTTGTAAGAGGTGATGAGCATTTGACATTAGGCTATTAGGTAAATTAGATAAATTACAAACTGACCCACTAAAAAGTCAAAAATAACTTTAATTTCGGAAGTCGGTGGCAAAGTACTAAAATACAGATCCAAAGACACCGACTTCCAAAATTAAAGTTATTTTTCACTTTGTAGTGTTTTTTTGGAAGTCAGTTGTTTTTTATTTTAAGTTTTTTTTTTTATACCAACTACATTATGGGTAATGCCACCCGCCGCAGTTGTAAAATCAAGGAATTTTCTTGTAGCTATGTTCAATGCAGCTAGAATAGACACAAAAAACAGTCGCATGTGATTTCATGCGGGGAGGGCGTTATGCAATCGATGCAGTAATTCGTTTGACAATAACATGGCAATCCTGTGGCCGTGCATGTTGCAGTCAACAAATACTTATTACATAACACGAGGTTACACAAGGCAAAGCGCTATCTTGTTACATTTTGCATCGTCTACAATATTCTTATAAGTACATCTTTGCAAGTGCAATTTCGTGCTGAGATGTTTGTCGAAACTGTTGATATATGGAAACAGCAGACGGGTCACCTCGAAATGAATGGAAAGTTTTCGCATTGTCGCTACGAAATTGCAAATTTTGAACAAATACTTGTGGCGAATTAAGAATGCTTTGTTTACTGTTATTTATATAACTGCACAAGTGCACACTTTAAAAAAAAATATAAATAATTATATTTTTATTTTCGTGGATCTTTGACAGTCGTTACGGGTCGTCAGAAGCCCGAAAGTCTTACCAAGGGGTATCGTATTACCTAGTTACTGGGTTGGAGGTCAGATAGGCAGTCGCTCCATGTAAAATACTGGTATTCAGCTGCTTCCGGTTAAACTGGAAGCCGATCCCAAAGAAAAGGCAAAAAAAAGGAAAAAACTAGGCAAAAGGGGAGCTAGGGGGGAAAAGGCTAGGCAGATAGATAGATAGAATTAAATAAATTAGTATTTTTTATGTCGTATCTCTTTGTAATTTACTGTGTATACATAAATAATAAAATAAATAAATAAGATATACAACAAATCATAGAATTCTCCGACTCCTTCGCTAGTTAGAACTGTGCGCAACACAGTTAAGAGAGGTAGTGTCCAACCGTGATAAAAAAAAATTCAGTCATGGAGACTGCCGACAAAGTGAAAACTTTGAACAGCACATGATTCAGTGGAGTATATTACAATGTATTAGTAGCGTGTCGATGACGCGAACCCATAAGTTTTGCCGCTACCAAAACTCGCTTAACGCGGCTGAAGTAGTTTTCACTTCAAAGAATAACCTTTCAAGGTGCTTTTTAAACATTTTCATTCCTTGACTATAGAAAAAATTAAGATAAGTGTATTGCTTTATGTATTTAGTAAATGGTACACCACTGACTACCAGCAGTATCGTCACTCCTCCCTTTAATCCATCCAAAGGTTGTCTGTAAAATATAGCTTTTAGCGATAAGACCGCCCATTGTGTCACCCTATGTAAAATGTCAACATTTATATCTGTAATTTTTATAGTGTATATAATAAAGAGATAAAGAGTATTCTATTCTAATATTATATGTGTGTTTATATTGTACGAGTATTCAGTCATACTGTTTCCTTTACAGGGTTCGTTGGGAAGTATCGTGAACGCGAAGTGCATTGACACCGAAGTACTAAGCTTCGAAAGTCGCAACGGTGCATGAGTAAAGGTAGATAGTTAACCTATTGTGAATTCTCATAGTGAAACTCGTTTGGTTAAGCTTGTATGGGACATCATTCCCTGAAGCATTAATACCTATGGTATTTAAATAATAATCTTCACGCTCTGTCAAATTTAACATGCCATAAAATTACAGTTACGTGTTACTAAGAGGATTTTAAATGTATAAACATGGGTATTTAATTAAAAGTATTGGTAATCGATTACGTTTAAAATTCAATGCATAATGTATAAATGTAATCAATAAAAATCTGCTAATTCACTGTGGAGAATTGTTTCCCCGTATCTTCAAAATTTAATTGATTGCAAATCTGTTTAAGGCTCCCGCAGACAGGCGTGACGCGACACTAGTAGAACAGTTTCTATGAAAAATTAATGGAAATTGTTCCACCACAATCACGTCGCACCGTCGCGTCGCGCCAATCTGTACGAGCCTTTATGCTTTGTACAAAATAAAATCACTTCCATTCCGTTCCGCGGCAATGCAAATTGAGCCTTACGTCAGCGACCAAGGGACGCACGGAAGTATGACAAATAATAATAATAATTTTGAAAAATTTAAGTACTAACTTATTTTCGCTTTATCATGAACTAGCTGCGCCCCGCGGTTTCACCCGCATAAGTCTCGATCCCGTGGGAATATCGGGATAAAAAGTACCCTATGTCCTAATCCAGGCCATGTGCCAAATTTCATCTAAATCCATTCAGCCGTTTTCATCAAAAAGCCGGTCAAACCTTCTAAACCCGCTAAGCAAGACTGCATTTCTCTCACGTCCCACACAATACGTTATCAAAGTAACGAAGAACATTTTTCTTCCAACACTTGTACAGCATGTACCTACACATACACGTATGTACCTACAGCAGTTATTAGCGAGTCGGGGAGCGTCGCAGGAGATCACGTAGGGACCGGTCGTGAGAGCCCGACGGGCTTCGGGCTCCGCTGTGTTAAACTACCACCCGAGCAGCATCGAGATCGTAAAAATGTGCAACCTAACGGAAAAAATGTAACATGTGCTTTATAATGCCTCGTAAAGTGCTGCCATATGAATTATTGGGTATAAAAGGTGGAAATTGTAGGCTGGTGTCCAAATGGTCTGCGAATGATCGTTCGTATTTTCCTTTTCGTGTCTTAAAGGCTCGTGCATACTAGCACGATATCGCTGGCGCAACACTTTCTATTCAGTTTTCATAGGAATTGTGTTACTAGTGTCGCGTCGCGCCTGTCTGCGGGAACCTTTAAACATAAAATATTGCCTATTTTCCTGGCGCGGCAGAATTGCGGTTTTGCAAAAACAAACTTCTTGGAACCACACGTTAATATGATAGTATTATTCTAAGCTTACTCTCGTAGCGACAGATAAACATTGACGGTATTACTTAGCGGCTTAAGATTTCGTGTAGCTCTTAATTTGGTTTTGGGGAAAAAAAACTTTCTATATTGTTTTATCACCATTTATACCCATCATTTTTGTGATGGTCACCAGTCAATTTAATTTGACCCTGTATAGTGGTAAAAAGGATCAAATTAACAGAAAAAAGTTAATAGAAAAATAAAAATAAATGTGTTTTTATTTTTTGGTTCATTAAAAAGTGAGTCAAGCCGACTAGGTAAAACGAATTAGATCAATAATCTATTATAAAAAAGACAATGATAGTTTCAAATTCGCGTCCTCATGTCAATTTAATATTTTCGATTATGAGAATACCAAAATAAACGATAAGCATTTTTTAACTTATTGCTCAATTAAATCATTTCCGATTTTATATACCTAGCTGTATGGCAATAATGTATACGATAAAAAAAAAATCTGGCACGGTCATATTTCGGCACGTTACTTGCGAATGGGACATCATTACACGTAGATAAATATTGGGAATTAATTTTGATTATAGAATTTCATGTTTTTTTCACTCATGTGAAAATTCATCATGTATTTATACATCCAATACACACACGTATTCGCGAAACCGGGCGCCCATTCAACCGTCACAAAACGAAACTGAATGCCATTTCATCTCAAGATGCGCCGCTCGCCGCAGATCTGAGGGGTGGGTGACTGTGGTGGCGGGGGGAAGGGGAATCGCAAACCGCCCGGCAACTGCGCCATAACTCGGCGCGCACGTACAACCAGACAATCGCAATTATTATTAACAGATATACGTTTAATGATCGTGTGTGCCGCGCACAACGGCCCAATGTAAGTTGAACATCGGCTGGCGCACGCGACTATAGAGTTTACGTCATTGCGGCGTTCGTGTGATATTCGTCCGGTGCGCGGCGGTGAATGTATCGTTTCGGGGTGAGAATTTGTGGGAAGACGTCGCCGAGGTCGGCGGGCGTCGCGGGGGCCGGGGCGACGTTCTTGCGGAGTGAGTTAGCAGAGCCGATGATTTGTGGCGCGGTTAGCGTTCATCTAGCGGACTGGCGGACCGGCGGGATACAGGGCATAACTCATCAGAACAAAGACAGACGGCATGTCATGCGTTATGAAAGTTATGTGTCACTCCGCGTGTGACACGAAGCGTTTGCATTTTACGACTCGGCTTGACGCGCGCGCCACCCGCGCAAGAGTCAACGGACGCAGGAATTCTCGAGTTCAAATTCCGCAAACAGGCTCAAAGGAGGATAAAATTAGAAATACGGAGAATTTTTGGATCTGCACAGTTTGGCCTTCCTGCCATTTTCGATAGCGCTTAACATTCATTATCGAATCGGAATCAAAAGTGGGAAACTGAAATTAAACAAACGTCAAAAATTTTGAAAAGCTCATAACGTTGTTCACTCAATTCACGGTTTACTTAGCGCGGCGAATTATTAATTAGCAAAAATACCAGTTAGACGTCGAAGACAGAATAAATGACGTGGGTGCTGACTGCTGTTGATCACTAAAATTATTATTATTAGTCAATATTTGTATTTCGTTCGAGTACAGAATACGAAAACGATGGGCCATTGTGTAACGGCAAAGCTACAAGAATAATACAACAGGTGTTCATTACTTTGCACGCGACTGTTGATTTAATAAAATATTAACACTGAAAGAGTACGTGCACTTCGTGAATTAGAATGACAAGGTTCAAACTCCACAAAGTTAAATTGTGCTACTGGAGTCGCGTTGCGCCACCACCAGCGATATCGCGCCAGTCTGCACGAGCCTTTATTCAGACATATCTTTTTTTTTTATCGGTGATGTTATTATACCTATGTTTAATAAGTTGATTATTGTATGTCTACACAATGATAATATATATTTTCACGATGAGACCACGTGACAAGAGAAAGTCTTGAATAGTATGTCCATCTGCTTAACAATTTATTTCCCTGTCTGTAAGTACATAAAATAAACAGATTTAAAACGCAAAACAAAAAGCATTCCTGACTTTAGAACTTCCTATAAAATGAACCATTTAGCATATTGAATACCGACTTGGTTTCATTAATTAGGTCTAATGTACAAGCTGTCCCTACATTATCACATCCATAACTTTACAAATTGCGAAGACAAACTTACTTTTATTGTATAAAGTAGTTAGCTAGGTGATCTGGCAGTCCACACAGTTTACAATCTGTAACAAAAAATACTTAATATTAGCATGACATCGATATTGAACGAACATTGTTACTTTGTCGACGCAGACGCTGCAAAACTTCACGTTTTATTTAACTAAAGTAGGACAAACTTGTACTGTATTGTTAAGCAAGTTCATCAAATATTGAGGTCTTCTGTGTAATAATAATCATGATTCGACGATTACTAATTCTTAGTGTGAACATTTTAGGTTAATTAATTACACATGAGAAATCGGGTATTATACGGGTTTAAAAAATAACTGTTCTATGACAATAATAAAATATCTGAAGACTGGAGTTGAAGGCTCCTGCAGACAGGCGCGACGCGACACTAGTAGCACAATTTCTAGGAAAACTTCATGGAAAGTATCGCGCCAGTATGCACGACCCTTAAAGCAACAGTATAATCTGAAGGTCTCCTTTTGACTTTTCGTCTAAAGTTTTTACGAGTAGAACCGAAGTCGTAAACGATTTTCCCAGTTCTAGTAGAAGCTATTATATTAATAATAACTACGCATACACTACGCCACGGTTTAGCTACGCCCCCGACGCCAATATGAGAAAACATAAGTAGGTTAACGCAGACAATTTAATGATAACCCAACTATAATAAAACTTTGTCGTTTTTATTTCCCCTTAGCACATAAATGGGTGATGTTATACGCGTATTGTGAACAAAGCATTCCATAATCGCGTACGTTTTTGAAGGCAAAGAGCTTGATAGAGTTAATAACTGCCTAATGATAAAATGTGTAACTGGCATTGTAATTACGTGTGACAAATATAGCGATCGCAATTCGTCGCTGTTGTGGCCCAGAACGAGCGGGCGCCGGGCGGGGGCGTAGGGACGAACGAAATGGACAATGCGCATAAAAAATCAATAAAAGCCGGGCACGGCCTTCGTGGAGGTCGAGTGACGCTCACGGATCACCGGCCGGCCGCCTCTCGCCACATTATAAAATATTGAACGACGAGATGTAACTAACTTACCAACTCGATTCAACTTCCAAAACTTCGCCAAAGAAGATTTTTCAAATTCTCGTTTAATTTTAAAGGGATTGTAGGGAGTTAGAAGGGAGTGAGAAGTGGTACGCGGTAGTTTGCTTCTTCAGACTTTTGTCAAAGGACAGAAACGATTACGTTTTGGATAATTGAAGAATTGAAGTTTCAAAGTATTTTGTTCTTGAAAGCGGACGGACAAGAAAATAAATGTCAAAGAAAAATCTGGTTCACGAAACCAATTTGAAGATTGGTTGGCCTGCTATCCAATCATGCTTCGACAGCCGAAGCAGTGGAGCAGTACCTACGTACAGTTAACGCCCCAGACCATTTAGTATACTTTTTGCTCGATCGAGGAAAACTTAGGTATCAAGATCTAAAAATATAGAGAGCAAACATGTTGAGACAAAAAAGTGTAATAATTTAATTTCTGTGGCTTAGAAACAAGAAAATGAACGTGCTGTTAGCGACCGACTATCAAAAACTGCAAAACACTCGTAATCAACGATACGTTATCGAAGTAAATACACCGTATCAGTGCCCCTGATAACGCTGTACAATTGCAATTCAAAGTATTACAACTTGGCCATAGTTCAAAGAGTTAACGCCGTTTATTTCAGTGCCAAGTACAATATTTTTAGATGGAGAGCGGCGGTGATTTTTGAAGTTCGTAATCACTAAATTCGGCTCAAATGTAAATGCTTTTAGAATAAACAAAAACTTTAATTTATTGCATTGATATTTGATTGCGTCAACGATTTGGCATGCTTTGTTCTGCGTTCAGACTGACTATGACGTGGACTACGCAAGAGGCCTAGACGGTTATTTAGAAACTGTTCGTAATGATGCATCAGTACTTAATACGCCTTGTTAATTGGCAACGCTTAGGAATTGTCACCTCGGTAGCAAACCTGGTACTCCTACCAGCCTACGTCTTTGGTATTTGCTTCATTATTCCGTCTAAAATACACCGTACAGATCGTTTGGGAATATGTGAAACCCACTCATTCCGTCAGTCTTTTGTCGTATTACGGAGTGCCAAAAATAGAGCACTTTCATCGTCCCAATAAACGTGTGAAAACGATTGGCCTACAGTTTAGGGCCACGTCCTTGCTACATTTCTCATGAACGCATGAAAGCGTCAAATCATTTGGAAGTCGGCCACAACGGCTTGCGTTTCGTCAAAAGAGAGACAACTTTGCCCATTTGTTATTCAGACAACTGACACGTAACTAAGTGGGTTGTATCGGTTTACAATAACCGTTTGCGGAAACGTACACTTTTGTATGTATTGCATGGATACTGTTAAGTGTGTAATTTGGAAAGTTCTCTGGCTTATTAACTATCTGAAGCAGCTGCTTTCCGACAACTATATATTATCTTCAGATAAATTGGAATGTATTTATAAACGTCATATTTTTTTTTATTTAAAATATACCTACAAACATGTCTGATTTATAATATTACGACCATTAATCTTTATGCGAATAAATGTATGGGATATTTATTCACATAAAGATGGACAAAAATGTTTGAACAGATTCCAGTCATTATCATAATGATCTATCGCCGATCTTCCTCAAATAATAAATAGAACAATAAAAGTAATATCCAGCCAGAGAAATGTATTGTTTAGCAAATTGGCAATCAACTAAAACTGTCCGTGTATTCAAAACACTAGCATTCTTTATCAGTCCTATGAAATGGCTATACATAAATGTATATAAAGCACGGCAAATTAACGTGATGTGCCAATCTCTGTAATTATTAATTTCCCTGACTGTACATATTTCTTTTATTGTAAGATTTTCGGATCTATACAGACGTCCGTCTTCCATTAGTGTAAGTTCGTTGGTAAGATTACCAACAGTTCAACCACGCGTAACCGTAGTTGACGTGACGTAGCCCCGTGTCACTATTAATCATTCCCGGGTCTTTTCCCGTGGACAGAAAAATATATGTGATGGTATTATTGTTTTGGGGAAAACCGTAATATTTTATGTGTTTTTGGGAGTTAATGAGGATGGATTGTTTTTGTATTATTGATGAAGACTTTGCAATAAATACTTAAATGGTAACGTTTGGGGTGGGAATTCACTACTCACTCATGCTAATAATAAAAACAGAACGAATGTCACCCTACGAATTGAACAGACACAGGTATTACGATAAAAATCCACCCTTACCACCATACAAACACTGTCCGAATAACTTTATTACAAATAAATAATAACGAAATAACACCCCTCCCCTCTGAAATTCCCACATTTTGACTAACAAAATAAAAGTGCGATTGTGGTCAAACGCGAGTCTATCAATAATAATAAAAAAAATCTCCTAAATGCAGTGATGCAGTCGCCTAAAGAAACCTAGCTAGTACCAGTACAAATTGTTGAACAAAACAACATTATAATTCAAGTACTTGGTTACCAAGGAACGATCACTTTCCCACGCAGCATCTTCTCAGAGTAAAAGCCAGACTAGATTCAGTACGTCGAAATGTCACAGGGGCATAGGTTAACTGCGTCTAGTGTACCTGTCAAGTATAAGAAGTATGTACGAATTCATGTTCAACTAGTATGCTGTGGATCTGACTAAGGTATATGTGCGAAATCTGTTCATCAACATAATGCATACGTAGTGGAGTGCTTGTTACCTACAGGTGACCGAGCTAGGATTAAGAATGAAATCAGGGTTCTGAATTTGCATGGCATATCAATGATTAGCTGCCCCCGGCTTCGCTCGCGTGGCTTTTTCTAAAATAAAAGCAGCAAAAAGCTTAAGTTACTCCTTGTAACATCCGCTACTTGCCAGTGAAAGCCTCATGGACATCGGTCCAGCCATTTCGGAGATTAGCCGGAACAGCCGGACAATTTTTTTAAATTGTTTTTTTTTTATGTTTTAAGTACTGTATACACTTTCATATTATGCATTTAGTAAAAAGCTGTTATTTTGACACCACAAACAGACTTCAATTTTATTTATTTGTAATTAATTTATAATTATTGAATGACTATGATTCATTGTTTTCAAGTATGCAAGACGATAGTTATGACTTCCAGGCGGGAAAGTGAAGCGTCATGTTAGCAGTTTTGTTTTATTTTCTAAAATTTGTGTTTAGCCGAATATTAATGTGGTGGATTATTGACCATTAAGTGTTCATTCATGAACCTGCATTTGTGTAGGCAAATGAAACAAAACAGGGCAACATCACTTTCAGGTTCTCTCAAGAAGTCCGCGCGAGGTTTCAGTAAAGTGCCGTGGGTCTTTACTGAAACCCAATGGGAGCGTGGCGGGATATCATTATAACATATTTATGATACATTGAATGGAGTTCATTTCATAATTTGTACTTGTTACCTAATTTTACATGACACTGGCT
The DNA here is from genome assembly GCA_963921375.1 of Tiliacea citrago. Lineage (NCBI taxonomy): Eukaryota > Metazoa > Arthropoda > Insecta > Lepidoptera > Noctuidae > Tiliacea > Tiliacea citrago. The sequence continues at coordinate 4,343,597 of OY992802.1, forward strand.
AAATGCACAAACCGTGCGAAGCCAAAAAGAAAAAAAAAAGAAAGAAAAGTATGCAAGACAATCCAGATATGCAATCTTCCTATGGATCGTCGAAGAAGTCATATCCTAGCACTTTAAGTCAGTTATGTATTAGGAGAAACTCTGACCATAGTTATGCTTAACGTTTATACTTACTACGTTAATACTGCGTTGTACAGTTACATTCCGTTATAGAATTTAATTTCCAGTACTTCACATGAGTAATAACTTCACAGTTTTACACATAATATGCAATATTTGTAGGCATAACATAATACGGAGTGTATTGAGAGCGACGCGTTGCCATGCAGTGCGGAAGCAACGGTTACTTCATGCAATCTAATTTTATCCATTTCCGTAGACGACATCACACATAGAATATGATACGAAAGCAAACCAGCTTGTACTCCTTAAATAGCTGCACGACTGTAATTTATTTTGAAGACTCGCCATACTACTACAGGACCACAACCATAAATGGGAAGCGGTCCTCTGGGGCAAGAAGGACCAAGCTTTACATGTTGGAAGGGTTGTTACGTCGAGATGTACCTACATTATTGTATTTCATAATCACGATTCCGTGACAAAGCAATTTCGGCAATAAAACCAACAGCGACAAGTCAGCTATAAAAAAAGGATATAATTCAAACAACAATAAACTTATTCCTGACACGAGACCTTATTTTAGTAACATGACCGCCGTAAAATATTTCGCTACAAACGGCTAGTAGGAAAGTGAACCGTATATTTTTTTTTCATTCGAGCCGAGTTGCGAGCCTGCTTGGAATGGAAACCGGTTGGCCTGCCCAGTCTAGGAACTGCTATAGAACATAGATAGGGAGTGTGTACGGTCGGAGTTTAAAGAAAGTTATAGTGGCGTAGGTCGAGATGAACGCCAGCCAGTTAGTTACACAAGAATGAAATAGTTTAATCTAAACTAGTGAACGCAGAGTTCCGCGCGAATAAATTTGCACATTTTAGTTTTGATTCGTTTAGACGTTCTGTGAGAAAAGTTATTTGTAGATGTGATCAACTTTCGCAACAGAGTTTGTTTCTATTGTGCGCTGTACAACTTGCTGAGAGATGAGTGACGCTTTCGGATATAAAACTGCACTGTTATTTTGTTAGTAACTTTGTATTAATTGTTCTTAATCATACTAAATGAATACATAAACAATAGGCTAATGATAAAACAATATTGTATACTGTACTCAATTGAAATTCACGTTATCATAATTATTGTACAGATATTACACACAGTCACGTGCTACGAATCTTACATACTATCTCCGCTTAATCATCCTAATCCTTCCTAACTAAAGGCTCTTTCAAACACACGCGATATCGCGGGCGCGACAAGCACCGACAAAGGAATTGTCTTTGTCGGTGCTTGTCGCGCCCGCGATATCGCGTGTGTTTGTAAGAGCCTTAATATTATAAATGCGAATGTGAGTTTGTTTGTTACACTTTCAACGGCTGAACGGATTTGGATGAAATTTTGCAGATTCAAATTGTTTATTTGCAAGAAAATACATGGTTACAAGGGAAGATCTTACAGCCTTTTAAAGTCATTGTATTCTACCTGCGAGCAAGCGTGCAAATTATTCATGATTTTAAGTCACAATTATTATGCAGATTCTATTAATACCTAGTACATCATTATCACGCATTATTATTACATAAAAAATATGTAATTTAAACTAAAATAAATTCACTAACTAATTACTCTAACAGATATTTTTTTTTTGTTCTAAAAATTGTTTTATGCTGTAGAAACACTTTTTTTTATAACCAATCTGACAATGTTGTTTTAAAAATAATGGCATGATGCAGATGGGTAGACCAACCCCTGGATTAGGACATAAAATACTTTTTATCCTAGTAAACGCTGACTAAATCGCGGGCAGAAACTAGTTAGGGACAAGTGGGGATCTATGAAACAAGGGGCACAATGAAACAATCAAAATAAAATCTTGAGGTTTCAATATTCTGCGCTCTTTTTACTCGACCAATCAGGTTATTCTTCAAGTAACACATGAAGTTAGTTGCATTGAGGACTAGTGTAGCGTGTAAGTTTTGGAAGCGAAAAATTGTTTTTTATAGTCCAAAGTTTAAATTTGCAGTGAACAAAACATTTAGTTTTACAAAAAAAGATATCTTATCTATATAATATTAGTTTATATGTTGCGGTCGGCTTCCAGTCTAACTGGATGCATCTGAATACCAGTATTTTACATAGAGCTACTGCCTCTCTGACCTCCACAGCCTAGTTACTGTGTACCACGATACCCCTTGGTAAGACTGGTTGGCAGACTTTCGGGCTTCTGACTACCCATAAGGACTGTCAAAGATCTACAACGAGGTATCATTAAGTAATAGATACGAAATAATTGTTTAATAATCCTGTATTAATGTTAGGCTTGCATACATAGCGATTAATGCCCCGTAGCTACAGCGCTCTGACATTTTCACTCGTTAAGCCGATTGCGGCTGCACTGATTAGCCAATCGGCCGCATGTTGACATTATGCCAATAATAAATTACGGAATTTGAGCGTATGGAATATGTAATAATAATAATATACAAGAACGAATGTGTGCTCTGTATATCATTAGGACCACGTTTGGAAATTGGAACATATTTTATAAAAACGTGAGTTATGGATTTATACTACTGTTATTGACTCAAAATTCTATAAATTTGTTATTAATAAGGCTTTAAACCATTGTTTATAATATACACCTGACCAATCCTTTCTTTACGATTGGTTCCTGAATAGATGCACAAGCACAATCAGTCTATAATGTTCTCACTCCTCTCTGATTAGAAGATGTAAGTAAAAAAAAAAATCATAACAACATCACGCCTGTAATCCCCGAAGGGTTCGGCAGAGGTGTGCCTATAGTACACCCACATTTCACCAGTTATGTTTTAAGTCCCATGTAATAGGGGGCAAAAATATTGGGTCTCTTTAACTAATCCAAAAATACACTAGGTAATGCTTGCCGACTTGCCGTTCCCAGTCAAACCAGTTACAATAGCAATAAATCAGACATATTTATAAAATGCACTATTAAAGTGTGTAGCAAACATCAAAATAAAACGTAACCGTTCTTCGAAATACGGTTCGAGGAATGTGTGTCGCTGCAAAATTATATTTAACTAGTTGCCGTTCTGTGATATAATATTTATCGTGAAAAAAAAAAAAAAATTGCGCCGCTTTCGCAAATAAAACCGCACGCTACATGCTATGACATCAGCGCTGAAATATGCACGATTATATTATGAACACGTCCGCAGATTAATTGTAATAAGAATCACGTTTCGAAATAGTCATTTTCACACAGTGTAAGCATTATTTTCTACCTTTGCTTTTCCGCATACCGCAGTGTTTTACTTTCTTCGAATTGGCGTTGCAATTTTAGTTCGTGTTGTTGCTATGTGCTTGCGTGAAAGTTATTCGTGTAACGATTACTATTTTGCTAACGAGGTCAGTACTGACTACCTGTTTTGAATTAAATGTAATGTGACATTGAAACGGGATTTTATTTCTAAGATTGCATCAGTGTGGGTCTGTGTTTAGTTTAAGCACTGAAAAGGTATGCTATAATAATATAATACCAGTCAATTATTGCCCTTCTGCAGAGCAAAGTTCTCTTCTCATACTGAGAAGGCACAAATCATAGAACACCACGCTTGCTCAAGACGGGTTGGCGATTTCACTCAATTTTATTAATTACTACTACTAGCTGCTACCTGCGACTACGCCCGCGTGGGTTTTTCTTTCATTCGTCAAAATCGGTTCAGCAGTTTTGAGAGATTAGCCGGAACAAACAAAAAGAAAGACAACATTTCTTTTAAGTATAAATACCGTATATACTTTCAAAAATGCATTTCGTAAAAATCTGTTATTTTGACATTATAAAAGGACACAACATCTCTACCAACCCGCACTGGGCACTCGTGGTGGATTACGGCCCTCTCATAGCCTGTGTCCCAGCAGTGGCAACATTATAGGCTGATTATGTTATGTTATGTAAACGGACACTTGGATTTTATTTATTTGTATAGGTGTCCAGGTTACCTGACGAGGTTTTTCCTTCATCGATGTCGGTAATATTCAGAAAGAAAGGAATAGGTTATACTTGATAAACAAATATTTTACAACAAAAATAAAACATAATTACAAAGCTGCATCCATCATTTAGATTAGACCGTTTACGAACGTGACGAAACGTCTAAGATTGTAATTTCACATTATTCTGTTTGATAGCAATAATTTAATTAAGGAAATGCTTCTAATCCAATCCATACAAACGTAGGTATATTGTGAACAAATAAACCAATAGAATAGAAACAGCCATACATCCAAAACTACACACAGCTAGGTTCACAAGCACTATCACAAAGAGCGGTTTCATAAATTGCGTTCAGTTCAGACGGACGTTTTTATTCCGCGCGGCTAGGGTTACCACCATTCCGGAATTTTGAAGTCCTTAAACCCGGACATTACAATACAGTCCGGACATTTTATTTTAAAAATGGCTATGCTTTTTAATTTGCCAGTTCAATTTTTGAAAGAAGAATAATTTTATTTGTCACAGAAACAAGCATACCAAACATAATTAACTCGAGTAGGCAAACAAAACAGATCTACATATAATCACGAGCAAAAAAAAAACAAATAGTCGGCAGCTGCACGTCATGACTGTGACAGGAACGCTCACGTCGGTCACCGACGCCGACGCGGCCAATTGTAGAATTCTAATTTGTGGTCCTACTGACCAGCCTACCCAATGGTAAAATTGTGTGAGACTTTCAGGGATTTAGATTGCATGAAGTTCTAATTAAAATTAAGTCCTTGTATTTGGTCTTCTCAACTAACTTTATTAACTACACACAGCCAGTTCACAGCATTATCTTCTTTATGTTATTACATAGAAACGGTGAGACTTACATTAAGAGGGCTACATTACGCCAAATAATCCAGTGACGTCAGCCTGGGAAGTTGCACACCGGGATATTACCTCCTCATGTACATCTGTGTTCAGAGCTCGATGCCTGTATTGTTCACACGTTAAAATGAACCCATCATCTGAGAGTATAATGACCTGAGCTGGTGTGTAGTTTGGGATCACGTTGAGAAGAGCTTTCCTAAAATGAACTTAGGTCCCTGTCAAAGATAAAGTAGTCGTGAAACGACGTCGGTCGTCGGTGCGTGGCTTCCACTCAGCATGATGCTGTGCTGTGGGGGACCCACAGCACGGCGCTGATTTTCAGTGGTCACCCTTTACGTTGTCGAGCAGACGAATTTTCAAAAATATGAAGCATTCAAAAGCTTTCGGATAGTTATTGAAAGGGCGTTAGTTACGCAATTAGGGTGCAGACAAATGACAAGGCCGCACAAAGTTCGGACGAGAAACCAAAAAGTCAGGCAAATCCGGATGCTTGGTAACCCTAGTTCAGACGGACGTTTTTATTCCGCGCGGGTGGCTAGGGTTACATCCGTCAGGATTCCCCGGAGCGATCAGCCACATCAATCGCGGACGTGAGCAGCACGTTAGGCGTGACGGTATTTATATTAATGTACACTTGCACTTAAGAAGTACGGTTGGTGAGGGGACTATTTTAAATTGAATTTACAGTTGTATTGTACTAGCTAAACGATCGATAGTGGAGACTGTCCAACATGTTCAATTTTTTCCTAGGTACACTTATCAACAAAATTACTCTGGAGTTTAAGACTATCTGCATGCCCTCAATATTAAATCATCAGATGTTTCGATCTCTTTCTCAACTTTTGCTTATACACACGATGGATTTTAATCGATTTTTTTTATTTCCTTTGTGAAAATAACCTACCATGGGCAGCACATGACCGTAACCGAAGCAAAAGGAGTACGTAAGGACCGTAGCAGGTGGCGTTCTATAGTTTCTGCCTACCGCCATGGGAAGGCGTGAGTTTATGTAAGTATTTATGTTACTAAGAGTTTCAGAATTTTCAAATTAAGTTCTCAATATAATAAAATAACAATCTGCATTCCTGACAGCCCTGATCCGTTCCCAGATTTACGTTAGTCGCGTATCTGGATGCACCGCATCGATCACGGAGCTCCGCGCGTGCATAGCATTTGATATCCGTTCGGGAGCACATTTTAAACTTGCCATTTGATAAAGTAAACCAACAATGCGACCGCATATTTGGTGAACTGCTTTGTGATTCTAATGTGAAATGAAAATGCTTGCTAAAGTTGGTGGGGTTCTTCTTCATATCGATGATTCCATTCCCGCATCTATGTAAAAAAACAACCGAGTACAGACTTAAAAAAAAACACTTAAACACTTTTTTTGAAAGTCGGTTGATAATTTTGTAATTTTTACTTATTTGTGGTTTTTAGGTATTTGTTAATTGGTGTGGGGACTATGGGGTAGGTACCCCCCCCCCCCCCGCCCCACACCAATTCGTATATCACTGCTTGTTATTTAAATGACAGTGACAGAAAGTATTATATAATTTATAACATCATCATGATACACAAAGTGGTTTAAATACGTATTATCGTACCTAACTAAAACTACTGAAGCAAAAATGATAAAATTTATATGGGACCACTGTGCAAGCTTCCTAAATGAAAAAATAATTTTCAGAATCGGTCTACAATTGACGAAAACATCAATAAGACTAACATTATAACCTCCTTCTATTTTTTAGTAAGTGCATCACTTGAGAACAGCTGAATCGACTTGGCAATTTTTTTGTTTTTAAATGTTCGTGCTAGGCCGAATTAGGTTTTAATGAAAAGAAATATTGGTAAATTTTCTAATTCGGGGAAAGCCGTACGACATTTTCTGTATGGGATTTTTGTATGAATCATTGTTTGAACAGGAGTACAGGGGGCCGAGTCTGCTATTTTCAATGATTGGTCATTATGACGACCATACCAAGGCAGCGCCATGACCATTGTGCCAATAGTTTGTAACCTCCTTAAATTCATAACGGCGTGACAGTGGTCCATAGGGAAGTCAAAATAATAGGAGCTTGTCAGTATGAGATTACCAAATACAGACATTTTTTCCAATGGAGTATCAGTGGCACGTCATTGGAAAATCATAAAGACGCCTTTCAATTAGTAGATTAGCAAAACTGCCAAACTCTACAACTACGGTGCCAATGATCGGCCATTCGGACACAACTGCGTTAGTAGACTTGGCCCCCAGGACAACGTATGTCTGGTCAGCTAATGTGAAATGAAAATGATTGCAAAAAGATGGTGGAGGTGAAGTTCTTCTTTTTAGTCGATGATTCCATTTCCGTATTTTTAATAAGCTTCGTCCAGAACTCGGTCACTTCGACAGCGTCAGCATTGGCCTCGTAAAGGTCTTCTTTAGTACAGGCGTTACTGCAGAGAGAACACGACTAGAGGTCAACCGATCTATTCTGAAAAAATCTCACCGTGTAAACCTAGGTGAAGTGAGCTTGAAGTGAGTTGTTAATAGTGTCATTTCCTCACTGACAGTTCACTCCACGCTCACTTCACCTAAGTTTTCACGGTGAGATGGTTACAGAATAGCACTGCTGGTATCGTTCGTGATGTGGCTTCACAATCATACTGTAAAACAAACCACGAAAATTTATATCTGTAACTTTTATGGTGTACATAATAAAGAGTATTCTATTCTGTGACTCATCATAAGTAATAAATTGTAGTATACCGTAGACATATCGAATGATGATTGAACCACAGATCCAAAGCAAAAATAAATTAGATACCTAGTCTTAAAAAAAAAAACCGGGCAAGAGCGAGTTGAACTGTGAGGGTAGGTTTTCTACCATGTTTTTTTATCCTAAGATAATTTATCCCGAGAATAAATTTAGCGTTGTAGTTGAAAACATGTTCTCCCATACATTCCAACAGCAAACGTAAACATCTACGCACAATATTGAGAGATTTACAATGTTATTTTAACACCATCGACTTCTTATAGGTTTTCCTGTAATCTATAAGTAATGAAAAATATTCTGTATTTTAAAAAAAATTGGCTCCGTAGTTTCGGAGATGATGGGTGGGGGGGTTGACCAATTTTCATCTATTTTCTTAAATATCTTTAAAACCGTTTATTTTAAAATTATAAAAAAATTATATTTGAGTCCCTCACAACAAGGCCCTTTCATTTGATATGTCACACTCACACGGTACAGTTTGCAAATCTTTTTTGCTATAATTTGACACCCAAAAAGTGAACCCCATTTTCAAAATTCATATTTACATTGCACATCCGTGTTTGTGTCACAGAAATTCATATGTGTACCAAATTTCAGCTTAATCGATCCAGTAGATTCGGAGCAAATCGGTTGTGACAGACGGACAGACACGCACACGAGTGATCCTATAAAGGTTCAATTTTGAGGTACAGAACCCTAAAAAGTATAACAAAATGAAAGAAGACAGTAAAATTCAAAAGCTATAGGTATAAACATGTTTCATAATACAGCCCTACCCATGCAGAGGTTGGCAACCTTTCGCATAGCAACAGATACCCTTTCCTTCTCTCCATCAGATAAGAATCTATGTATGTCTTTCATATCTGCGTGTATAATCTGTCTCACAGACTACTAATTAACGTGGGTACTGTTATGAACCGAAATGTTGATACAATAAACCAACGAAACAATCCGGAATTAATGTTAATATGAATAGAAAATGGCGTCCGATTAGATAACGCCACCAAAATATTTTATTCAGCTGATAAACGGCTTTGTTGTGTCAAAACTTATCTGACTAACGTAAGCAAAGGCTATAATTTGTAGGTAAATAATTGTGTGTAAGTGCTATGTTGACTTCTACGTTGAACATTAGCATATTTCGAACGAAACTGAACCCGCACTGGGCCACACAGGGGGTAATAAACACAACATGCGATTGAAACACAAAAGCATATTGTCAACACACTAAAGTTTTTTTAATGAAAATCTGTAAACGAATATGAGTATCAAAATGATTCCAAACTAGGCAAAACAATTTCCAATGATGCTATTCGAGAATCTCAAATGTTGTCTCTCTCTTGTCCCTACATCACCAACTGCCCGAAATTAATGTCATAAGTAATCATGAACACAACCAATTTGCCAAACATGACAAAAATTATGGTGACTTCCAAATTAAAAGTTCAATAGAACTTGCCGCGTTCCGATATTATTCAACATGGTTTCGAAACAAGATTGGCTAGTAACAACGCTATTAGTGTTCCGTTTACTTTCAATAACCTCCTACTGAGCGCCCAAATGTAACACACAAATATGAAGTCGCGTGTAACGTCCTCCGTCACAAGGTCACTGAACGAACGCTTCGCCCTACAAACCCTCTGGAGACGGCCACTCCGCGCAGCCGGCTTTGTGTACACGGTTAACAGAAATCGCGTCCATTGTTTACGATACAAGTGAAGTATACACCGCAAACGTACCTGATAGAACGGTCCGTTGGTGTCGAGTCAAACAATCCAGCGACTACAATCCGGTAGCCAGGTAGTAGGTACACAGAGAACAACACAAAGGGGACTACTTCTCCTTGTCTGGCAACAATGGCTATGAGCACGGGGCGAGAATCGAACGCGGCGTCTGGTCGCGCGCACCGTTTATCTGTCGGTGACAGCGAGCGCCGTCGCCGCCAATAACAATAATGAAGCGGCTAATTATTATTATTACCGCTGAGCGGACGCACTCGCGCTTGCTGCCTGTACGTAGATAGGTGGCGTAATCGCTGAATTCCATATAATCGTGTGGCGCGCACACACACAGGCGCGCGTCCCCGCCGCGCCACGTGTGGTGACGTCGTCGGCTAGGCGCAGGTAAGTGTATACAGAGCGCGTTGGCGGGTATGCGCGCGTATCGATCTCGCGATAAATTCGATACGGTGAGCGGTGAATGCACCGGCCGGCTGGCAACGGCGGCGGCGCGGCGCGGCGGTCGCCTTTCACGCCGGCGAAAACGCAATTTACGATCGGTGCATGCCGCTGTGAGTCTCGACTCACGACCGCCAATATACAAAACGTGTCGAGCTCAGTTCGCCGGAGTCGCTAGTACTATCATCGGGCGCGAGCGCAATGCCACGCGGACGCACGAACATTCTCGAACACCGAGATAACACGTGTATTTATTAATGACGCGAAATGCGCAACAAATTTTTATTGTGCTAAAGCGGAACGACTAACCTCGTGTCCATTATATCTTAGCGAAGGTGACATGAGGTCGCATGTCCAGGTACCATAGCGTTTCACGGGCACATAATCCAATTTGGCTTCAACCGCGCCATTTCTAATCGCCCTAATTGGGGAACGCCCCAGCTCCAATTACCGCTATCGTCACTTGTTTTCCCGACCCACGCATAATAGTAAAACATAAACAATTAAACGACAAGATAATCACACCACTTCAACATAATTGACCAAAAGCAAAATGACTCATGACTAGGCTTACGCAAGAAAACAGCAACAAACGATTTACAAACTCAAACGACCGGAAACATCTCACTAGTTCTAGTTATAGATGCGAAAATTGAACGACTTGTCTAAATTGGCTCTCGTCTGAGGACGCCGAGAGCGGCTGTCATCTCGTACGCAGCATGAATAGGCAAACCATTAAACTGTAACGTGAGGAAACAACGTGATTGAGAGTCGCGACGTGTATCCCACCTAGCGCGGCGCCGAGCCTTTACGACACAATATACAGTTCAGAGCTCGAAACAGACTGGGAAATTAGCAATTTAACTATAAAAGGGAAAAATAACGCTTCTATTCAAGTAGTAAACGCGCAAACAGCAGCTCAAATTCAGCAATCAAATTTTGAATTGCTTGATTTTTTTTATAGTTTGGGCAGCGGGCTGTAACTAGCACGGAAATCGTACTGGCCGCTCAAAAATGACAAAGCGTCCGGCTGTATCAAACCGAGAGGCACAAAAACGTCAACGTCAACAGAACGAGCCGTCTGTCTGTCGAACTCGGTGCAAAAAGTGAATAATGGTGAACGTCGGCGAGCTAGTCGAGAGTCGCACAATTGCGCTATTTCGAGACGTTTTCCTCTTAGCAATAATAACTACGGTTACCAATAATAATATGAGCCGAGCGTCCTGTACAAACAACTACATTATAATGATTGCTCTGCAAAAAACGGCTCTAGATCCAAACAAACGCGATCACTGAGATAAAATTTATTGAAGGAGCGACACGTGGCACCCCGGGCGGCGCAAGGTGAACGACTCGCCGTGCTAATGTGGGGGAATAGCAAACAAAAAGCTCGCAGCGAAATATGAAAACACACAAAAGGGGGGGTGTAACGCAAATTAGAGCGGCATTAGCGACAACTCCAAGTGACATTAAAGGAGTTTCTGTTATTACCGCACGCGACAATGTGAGCGACTCGATGGTCCAACTTAGAGAGTTGGGAAAGCGCAGAAGATTACATAATACACCCGACTTCGGAACGCGAGTTAACGCGAACTTGTGTTTTATGTGCACACATGCATACTGTTTGATGTACGTTGTGTTATGAGAACTGTTCTAAACTGGAGTGGCTGGGGGTGGGGCTCAAGTTGTGCGTAAACTTTCCGGGAGCAATTCGCCCGAGTGTGCACTAAAATATAGTTCAAAGTAAGTTGGAGCGAGCGGAACAGAGATGCAACTAGCAGCTGTGCGGGACTAGCCATGAAACTTGTATTAATCCGGGAACTTTTTATATCTAAACTCGTGTCTTAGAAAATTAATTGTTCGCAGTTAAGGACTTCAATGTTTTAAGAATTTATATAACCATTTTAGATAACCTGTCATCTCTCTGTATTTATAGTGTAACCTGTACTAGTGAATCGGAACGGAAACAGCAAACAAAGATACAAATGAGATGAATGATCTCTTTATAGCTTTCCAAGCTATATTTGTAAAACTGTGGTTTATATCATGTCATGAACCCTCATGTGACTCAAAAGATTAAGGCGATACCAAAAAAAATTGGGGTCTTTTTCGTAACCATTTATTTCACTATTACAGCATGTATGGATTTAATTTTTGGATAATGTTTATTGACTATTTGATTAATAGAGATACTGAAGGAAAATGCAATTGGGTTAAATTTCCTCGATATAATTTATTTCCGAAAAGACCTATATTTTTTCATATTTTTTCCTGTAATTCTAAAATCCTAAGTAATTTCATTGCAAAAATGCATTCAAAATGTGCGCATTAGATAACTGAAAACTCTGGCTGAAAAGATTTTTGATAGATAGCTTAATTTATTTTTAAACAATTTTTATTTGGTTTGGCGCCATAACGTTGTTGTATTTTGGTTCCAGCGCATTATTGCGCTCTCTTTTTTCGCATGTGGAAGTAATTGACTCTGTCACTTTCTTATGACCGCCCAGTTCGCTATGATTTATTTTTTACGTATCACCTTAATATAACATCTATTCGGACCGACCGAGCAATTCTCACAAACAATTCGTTCCTTAATAAAATATGATGTGACCACATAACTTGGTTAGCGTTTACTACGTAGTTCGTGATACTCACAAGTGATTAAACTAAGTGCAGTCAAATCTGTAAGTTTAGTACGTGTACGGTTCGTAACGCGGCTTTGCGGGATAATACGCAATTACAGCAGCGAGCTAGGACCTACATGCAGCGCAATCATACAAATTGCAGCGGATTGAATGGGATTGTGTGAAAATTTACCGAAAATTGTAATTAAGCATTGTTTTCTATTATAAACTGCTGTTTCTGTGTGAATTGGATATTTTAATTAGACAGCATACGTTTGTACGTATATTTTCTCATTATAACATGATGATGATGCACGTGCATGACTGTGAGAAATATTCTGGAAATCTAGACAGCAAACACACAAACGAAAAACAAGTCTGTAAATTCTATCTATCTGATGCATTAAAATCACAATATATCGAGTACAAATAAAACCAAGATCAATTTACTAAAACTTTATACGAAGAGCACAAATAAAATGTTTACAGATTTGCCAGATGAACTCGAACCGAATTCTATTAGATTTCAGAGTAGAATACGATATCAATCTAATGGAATAATACATTTAATGTTCTTGGGTTTGAATCTGATGGACCATTATTTATGTGGACGCTATCAGATAATCTTATTTGGTAAGATTAACCGACGAAGTTTGAACAATACAGTTCATTAAGATCTTTTAAAAATTAAATGAATCTTTTTGGCTGAACGTGGGCTTCTCTATATACCTCTAAAAGAGCTTTTTTAATCAATTATCCTCACCGACAAATGGATTGATGATTGCTTTATATTTCTCTATTGGCCTTAATGAAGCTGCAACGGCCCATATTACTGACATAATCACCAGAGCCTTTAAAATAACTTCAATAAAAACAAGGTCAAAATGTCAAGTCACTGCTGCATTGCCCGTATCATTGAATTGATTGAGCGTTGGGGCATGCAAACAAAACTACCATTTGAAAAAAAAAAAGAAACGGTTTCATTACTTATAAGGCCAAAATGAGTCACTCGGTTTTGAAGCGAGGTCTGTTTGAATTAGTAAGCTTTTACTGCCTAACCATTCCATGTTATCTTTTTGATGTCTTGTAATCATAGCGATAAGTACGAGAGCACAAACATTTTATAAAGAAAAAAGCATTTTTTAATTAAAATTGGTTCTACGAATCTTGAATAATTCAAGAACAGTCTTGCCCTTAGCATTAAATTGCGTAGACGGTAATGAATGCTTAGTACTCAGAGCTCCTACAAAAGGATTCCCCGAATATGGGGAGCCATTACTTACACCAAAACATTTATTTGATGCTGACATGTATAATATTGTTACCTATATTTATTATTTATAGGCTCGTGCAGATTGGCGCGATATCGCAGGCGCGACAAGCATCGCGACACTTCACATGAAGTTTTCATAGAAATTGTGGTACTAGTGTCTGCGCCTTAAAGGAGAACCTTAAGACCATCAATACTTACATAAATTTTGCGTTAATTGAACATGCAACCATCAGCACAAAAAACAGTGACGCACATACGGCTCAACAAGAAAAAAATAACTAGTCACGTAGTTCTAAACTCAAGTTTATCTAGATATAACATTTGCATAGATGAAAAACAGGGGGAGTAAATACCTAAGCTCTCAACTCAATCCACCTACTTTGAAAAATACGTAATCCGAGCCATGTAAATAAGTGAATCACTTACAGTAACTCTGCTCTTGTACGACGAGTGTTTAATTAATTTATGCCGTTTATATGGTTCTAGGATTCAACTAGGTCAGCTCCTCTTAATTCGTGAGTAGTTTCAGAAGAGCAGAATCTCAACGCAAAACCATTTTTGACGAATCTTAGTAGAGAATTTCCCTTGGCTGACCACGTGGCCCAAATCTTCAGGCGGTTAGATGAACCCTCTTCAGAACTTCACACATACACATTTAACTACTTACGTTAACCCAATAACAGTCACACCAACTGATAGAGAAATTCCCCTCACCTGTAACAAAGGAAAACGAGCTATTAGAACCAAGACAAACATTTTCACATCATAACAAAGTCAGCGTTTGTACCTACAATGTTACAAAGTTGAAAAACGAACCGAAATCTCATCGATTCTTCTGGAACCAATACATGTATAGATAGATGATAGGTACTTGGTAACAGTCAAAGGAGTAGGTTCTCAAAAGTCAGCTCACATCTCGTCCCGGGAGGGTGCACGAGGGTTGTGGAGGAGGGAGGGAAGGCACGCAGGGAGGGGGCGGGGGTGGTTCCAAGGTCGGCGCCCTTGTCTACGTAACCTAACTGCGACCTAGCTGTGTCGCCCGGTCTCAATTCGCTTTAACGATTAATATTGAATGATTCCAGAGCTCTTTGTCCGAACAAAAAAGATTCTATATGAATGAAATAATTTTATACGCAGCTTAGAAATGTTTATTGGTGATTTAGTTTAGTGTATACGAGTGGGAGTGAATGGAAATAGTTTTATAAACGTTTCGATTCAGTGTGAACGCGAACAAGAAGTGTACTATATGAATATTTCACGGTGCGTGATCAACTATACAAATAGACTATATGACAGGAATTTTAAAAAAAATTCATGCACAAAACAAGCCAGAGAGTTTTGAAAAATATCAGGCTTGTGTAGAATAACAACTAGGAAACAAAGTTGTCGAAGATTTTTTGCTATTATGTAAAATGAAATAACGGTACATTAGTACATAGGTACAAGACAAATATAATGAAGACGGCGCCAAGACACGCAGTACATAGACATACGTAGACGTACACGTAATGCATAGAATCTCACTGCATCTCGCATACAAATCTGCCAGCTAAGCAAAGCTAATTCCGTTCTTACACATGTGTATACGTAATGCATTGATGACATATTTCTTTACATTATGACGTTTTCAGTATACGGATGTATTCAGCCGATTTATTGGATATTATGATGCTCTTAAAGACGAGTGCGGTTTAATGAGAATCCCACACAGGGGCAGATGAAATAAAAGAGTATTTCCCATCTAGAGCCTATTGTCAATTTTATAATTGGGATGGGAATGAGGGAAGTAACAAAAGCACTTAATAGGTCATTGAGGGGATCCCTTGCTCCATTGATTTTAGAAATACGTATAGTAGTGAGCATGGACTAACGAATGCACTGCAAAGACGTGCGGAAAATCGAATTGATGCATCACGAAAAAACATGCCACCTAAGCGGATTTAAACACGTTCAAATATATACGTGCATGAATAAATAATGACTCATTTCCTCAACAATGCTCTAAACTAGTAATATCGATGCACGTAACTTCTAACCGAATCGAATCAACACACGTTAAAAAATTCAAATGAAATAACAATTTCTACGTAATAATCCTTATCGTAAACGTTATCAAACCCGTATTATATTTGTGTATAATAAATATAAAGGAACGACGAATGTATGTCGGGTAGGCAACAACCTATAATGTTACTTTCGTCCCTCGTGTGAATTTTGACGTGTTAAGTTCAGTCAATAGTATCACGGAATGGTTATAATACAGGGGGAAGGTTTCCAGACCACGATATTATGTACGACCTACAAAAAAAATGGAGGTATGTTTTGCCTTCTTGTGATTTGAACGTGGTTAGTTTGCAAGGGTATATTTATTCACGAAAGCAGAAAGAAATAAATAATTATGTTGAAAACAAAAGTTTTAAAAGATTGGTTAAATTCTAATATTTATTTGATGGTCAGACTGTCGGTAGATTATGATACTAAAGACCACTCATTCCAGTAAACTTTAAATTAATTAGGTAAGGGTAAGTAGGTACCATTGATTAATTAAATCAAAAAAATTAACAAGTCAACTTGAGACCAAATTGCCAACTAAATAGTGAATATCGATATTTCATCAAAGCTGAGAGCTGTCTGACCTCTGCGAAGTAGCCGCCAAGTTTTCAACTTATGAAGATAAATTAACGATTAAATACTGAAACTACTGACATTCAACGACCAAATAAGCACTAGTTGAAATTTTGCTGCTTGTGTACGAGGGCTGCACTAAAAGTATCGGGAATGGAATATTTCCACTGTTCCTGTCATATTAAAATCTTTTTAATTGAAAACTCCTTGGTTTCAAAAATCGAATACCATTTATATATTTAAAAAAAGATTCTCGGTCTTGTCACAAGGTTTTGTCAAACTTGTTTAGTCGTTGAGAAAATGGAATTGACTCGAGAAAATTCAAGAGCGATGATTTATTATGACTTTCGAACTGGTTTAACACAAAAACAGTGTGTTGACCGGATGATTTCTGCATTTGGTGATGAAGCCCCATCCAAAACTACAATTTATCGCTGGTTTGCTGAATTTCAACGTGGACGTGTCAAGCTCAGTGATGATCCCCATCAAGGCCGTCCAAAAACTGCAGTCACCCAAGAAAACGTTGATGCTGTGCGTAAGCTGATTGAGGAAGATCGACATGTGACATACCGCGAAATTCAGGCAACTTTAGACATTGGCATGAGTCAAATACATAATCTTGCATGAACGCAGTCACCCAAGAAAACGTTGATGCTGTGCGTAAGCTGATTGAGGAAGATCGACATGTGACATACCGCGAAATTCAGGCAACTTTAGACATTGGTATGAGTCAAATACAAATAATCTTGCATGAACAATTAGGTGTAAAAAAGTTGTTTTCCCGATGGATACCGCATTCGCTCTGTGAAGAGCAAAAAGCGGCTCGCGTTACTTGGTGCGTCAGAACTCTCGAAAGATTCCACGCAGGATCCTCAAATGCTGTATACAACATTGTATCAGGTGACGAATCCTGGATATACGCGTACGAACCCGAAACAAAAAACCAGTCACGAGTTTGGGTGTTCGAAAATGAGTTAAAGCCAACAAAAATTGTTCGTTCACGGAGTGTTGTAAAAAAAAATGGTGGCCACGTTTGTCTCCAAAACCGGCCATGTTACGACTATTCCTCTTGAGGGACAAAGAACGGTTAATGCAGAATGGTATGCTAGCATTTGTTTGCCACAGGTCGTTTCTGAACTCCGTAAAGAGAACTGCAACCGCCGCATCATCCTCCATCACGACAATGCGAGTTCTCACACCGCGCACAGAACAAAAGAGTTTTTAGAGCAAGAAAACATAGAATTATTAGACCATCCGCCGTACAGCCCCGACCTAAGCCCTAATGATTTCTATATTTTCCCTAAAATAAAGAATAAATTGCGTGGACAGAGATTTTCATTACCTGAAGAAGCTGTGGACGCCTACAAAACGGCCATTTTGGAGACCCCAACTTCCGAATGGAATGGTTGCTTCAATGATTGGTTCCATCGTATGGAAAAATGTGTAATTTCGCGGAGAATACTTCGAAAAGCAATAAATACATTTTTAAATAGTAATGTTGTGTCACTTCCTTGATTCCCGAAATTTTCAGTGCCGCCCTCGTACATAGCTTACATTTTGTCAATACTGTTAAAATAAACAGATCCAAAACATACACGAAAATGCCAAGTCAAGTAAATTACTCTTGTTCAAATACTCTTTGGTTAGAGTAGTGGACAAACAACATTTTTTCGGAGAGACATATGCCACACATACATTAATTGAGACAATAACACGATTTCATCTAGTTAATTACTAATATCCTCCGTTAATTTTGAGTAAACGCAGCTGATGATTCCAAGCCTAGTTAAATACAAAACTGACGCAACAATTCATGGAATACCAATTTTTTACAGCAAATAATAAACAAGTAAAATTCTTCTACAAACAGAGGATGCGACTGTTTCATTCGCGAGTCTCATGACTGGTTTTCGGCCAGGTGGTTTTATAATTACCGTCAGTGGCTCTCGTCAATGTCAGCCGCGAGAAAATGTCTAGCAGTGAGAATTAATTAACATAGTTAATATAATTTACACGGCTTTATATACTTTGAGATAAAACTGTACAGCTACGAATGCTGAACATGTTTTTTGAAACTTGTCATACGATAAACTAAATTGTATGTTTTATGCTTTTCAGTACAGCGGTTTTTCGTAACTTGATATTATTCGTTTTGGTGTTTTAAATAAAACTACGCAGATAAATTAGGATGTAAATTACTTTAAAATAGACATCATGTTAATTTAACATTCGGACTGATTTTAATAATAAATCGTATTAAATATACCTACACATAAAAATCGATGAATCATCCCAATTGTGAGCTTGACGACATAATTTATAAATACGAAATAATTCATAGATAAAACAAGTTTTTTTACCTGGCTTTAAAATATACAAATACAATACAAATCTAAATGGCCACGTATTCGAATAAAAAATTGCCAACACGCGTATCTTTAGCTCGATTAACATAAGTATCGTTCTAAAACGGAATCATTAATTACCGACGTCTCACATAGCCAATCTATATACACATGCGATTTTTTTGCCGACGCTAGTAAACCGGATCGGTTCAGTCAGCTACTTTTTACTGTCGCGCCGAGGCACGATCTTCCACAGTTCCACATAAAAGAAACGCCATCTTAGCGAGATTTTAGATGACGCCGCAACTCTGTTTTATCGACTTTCAGACGTTTTAATTTTCCAATATTAGCAACGGATATTTTTGTCGACGAGAACTGAAAGAAGAAATTAGGGGCAGTTTATCGTAACGTCTGTCTGTCTGATAAAATTATAACCGTCGATTAAGAATTAGGTTGCTGTATTTTTAATGTTGCGTTTTAGCGAGTCATGCTTATAATTATGTGGATAATTTTAGAGATTTGTTTAAAAATACTTAGCTACCTTTGTAACATAAAAGATTAGGATCGAACGTGAGAAATCGTCATTTGCTTACAAAACCACGCCAAAGGTCACCCGGAAATTGAACGCGTTATTTGTGAAAACATCGCCGTTTCCTGTTGCTACTCAATTTAGTTTATCTATACATATATATAACAAAGTTATAACGAAGTCAAAACTGTACATTGAATATTTTTTTTAAAAGGAAACTGCTACGAGGTGGGGAACGAGTCTGACGCCGAAAATATAGTTTTATAGAATTTTCGTCAATTTATTTGGCGCAAAAACGGCTGAACGGGTTTGGATGAGGCACACAGATAGTTTAGAAAACTCAGTTTTAAACGCAGGGGGGGTTATTGCGTATCAAACTATGAGTAGCAATGGGTTTCATTTTGACAGTCCAACAACATTCATTGCGTTATTTACGTTGTTGAGCAGAGATTTTTCGTAAATTTAAAAAGCAATGGATTAGCAATGTACTTCAAAATCATTCAGATTGTTATTGATAGTGTGTTATGTCATTAGGAGGCTGGGCACTTTTAATCCCGGTAGTACTTTCCCGTGGGATATTTTCCGACATCCACGCGGGCGAAGCCGCGGGCAAAAGCTAGTTTATGTTACAACACAAGTTTATTACGAATTTACATAAGACCCAATTAAAATACGAAATCGAACTCCATCCGAAGAAACGAAGACCCTTAATGGATTCGAAAGACCAAAAATGTGATTTTCACTAGAACAATTCCGAGGAGGTGCCCACTTTGGAAAACAATCTCCGGTGGAGAATCGGTGTCGTTTAGTTTACGTCAGCCAGATAGGGAAGTTACTGGCCCCTCGAACACGTAAGCAGAATAAGACACGATTTATTTATCTGGGCCATAAATACAAGTGACAGCGGTAATAGAATATTAATTATTTTGAATCTTCGTCGTATAACTAGTTTCTCCCGAAGTCACGATGTCTTGAGATCGTAGACAATAAATAAAATTAGTGATCGAGCAATCTGACATTAAAGTTAGGTTATCGGAGTTAGAATCGTGAGTATATCGCATTTGGTTAGTATCATTACTAGCTAACGTTAAAATGTCTGATACATATTATAATTGCCCGATATAGTGGTTATGATAACAGTTTAATCAAAGAAGCCGTCGTTTCGTACATGACTACACGAAAACAAAGAGAATCTTGTTTGGGGACTTGAGTTTTTAAATTGCCTTGTTAAAGACGGCAATTGCATACGTCGGATGATCTGGCTAGACAGTGGCATTTGAGTGTGAGTGATGGCTGACTTACAGCCTACAGGAGTGATTTATGATTGAAAACTGGTGCTTTTGATGAACCTACAGGAAGACAAATTTGCACGTGTATAAGATCTATCGGTCTATAAAATCGGTCACAGACAAAAAAACGTCCGTCTATACCCGGCCTAAATGCACATGATTAATTTAATTGTCGTTTGACAAAAACAATGTTATAAATATTCAAGAAATGAAGGCGTGAGAACAGTCAGAGTTGTGACATTTAACTCTAATCAAGTTCAATTTATTCACACCGCAATAAAAAAGATTTACATATTATATCTCTATATAAAAACTCTCGAGTTTACGTAAGAAAATTATGCCATTAAGCATGGATTTTTATAACGACGTAATATTTCAAAACGAATTAATTGTATACAATGTGGGTATCAAAGTATATACCTATTATGTTATATGATAAGTTTTATAACGGCGTACGCTATCAACATCGGCTCCCAAGTTTATTTTTCGCTCAGCTATTCCATTTGAACAATGATAACCCGGTGACATCAATTGCCAGTACATACTGGTCTTGTAATTTTATCTGCATTCTGTGAAACTGTGACTAGTAGTAATAAACACAATTGCGGCACTCTGTGCTAACTAATTAAATACACAAATTATGTTGCTGACTAATTTAATGTTAGAATCACAAATGTTACCCCGTTGGGAATAGGCGGTTTCAGAATTGCAAATAATGGTCATTAGTAAATTGGCGAAATACGTATTTATCGCAGACTTGTTTAAATAGTTGACGTTCAAACATTATAGAAAGGATTTTCCAGCTAACAACGTAATGTGAATAATATAATTATTTGGTTAATCATGTATTTTAAACAAAGCCGTAGGAATATCGAACACAAAAAGTATTATATAGGACTACTAAAAAGTTATGTCTAAGATAAATCTTTGCACTAAAACTCATTAAAAGAAACGCAAAGTGAAGCAAAGCAAAGGAAGTCGTCGATAAGCACAAAGTAGCGACTAAAAAGGAAAGTGCAAACAAATAATACAAAATGTAATTCAGCACTAAACAAACAGTAGCAAAATATAAAAGAAACAAATGTTAGCGAGAACGATGGAAATAAAAATTGTCCAAACAGTCGGCAACAACCCCCAGTCGAGTCGTGGCAACTTGCGGACTAAGTAATTGCCATTTTCAGTTCGCCGCGAGAAAACTTCCCAACTCACTCATCTTGCATCTTTCAAAACGACTTTTCTCCACCTTACTAATAATAAAATTTACGCCTGACGTTCTTTAATTAACTAACGTCTGCTTTCTCATTTCTACATAGCATTGAACGGATCCTGAGTTTATAAAAACATCTCCACGCTCGTTGTTAGAAGTGATCCAACATTTTTCCTATTTTTTTTTCCTTTTGAGCAGACGAGAGTTCTCAAAAGATAGCCTTTGTAAACGGAGTCTTATTAATTATGAAATCTATTTCGTTAGCTACGGCGTGTTATCGTCTATGTAACGTTGTCTTAGCTTGGGGCTTGGGGTCGTTTTGAAACCTTATAGTTCTGTAGACAAAAGCGAACATCGTTCATTTGCAGAATGTCATCAACAAAGCGACCGCATAAATTGTCTAGCTAGACCTTTTGAAACGAGTTGCGTTCTCGTTCAAGCCTAGTTCGCCACGGCCACGTCGGCTTACGTCCTGTCGCTGACACACCACTCTCCGCAAAAACAACGTGCCTCCACAATACTACAATAGGTGGCTGAGCTGAGCGGTTTCCTCCCCCCCTCCCAAACACCGCCCTACCCCCGACAGTCGCCACTTGTATGACTCAGCAGCAAGCCTTAGATCAAATTCGACGTCGCACGATTCTAGTGGCATGTTTTTCGCTGTAAATACCCGTTTTTTTGTCGATAAAGCAGCGGTAATGACGATACCGGCGAAGATAAAGGTTAGACGCGCTTGAGAATAAATTATAGACGAGTAGCTGGGAAAAGTTATTTTATTGTTTTAATAAAAGTTAGGGAAAGACTCCCAGGAATGCTCTCGGCATTCACGGGAAAGTTTCCTGAGGTTTCGTCCGAACGTATCTATCCGAGAATTGTTCGCAAAGAAAAAACGGGGGATTGCTAAAAGTTAAAAGGAAGGCGGAAGTAAGTAAGGTTTGCCTGTCAAAATAAAATTTGATAGAGAAATAAAATGATAAAACTGCGGCAAAGTCCGTCTGTTCGATTTCCGCTAAAGCGTGTCATTTTGTTTCTAAAAAATTACCATAACAAAGAACCCGAAAGGTGAATAACACTGCTCGGAACGGAAATGCAGCCGGGCCGCTGGCTTCCGATACAAAACGGAATCCAATTAGCCATCCCATCTCGTCGGCTTTCATTAACCGACCGAATAACCGGGCACTGCGACAAAACACCCGGGGAATGTGCTTTGCGAAAACAGCTTACACAAGCCGCCATTAAATACATTTTAATGATCACCATGCGGTGTAAACCGTGTGTTTAATTACGTAAAGTGTACGATAAAACACGTATAAAGCCAAGCTGAAAATGGTTGTATCCAACTGTGAGAGAAAAGTGGCGAACGGACGGGGTAGGAGTTTTAGTGCGGTCGGCTTTGACGTTTAATTCTTATTTTTAATGGCTTTCTTGTAATTAAAAGTTTACTTTTTGGCTTAGGAAGAGTGTTACTGTTAGCAATGACACTAAAAAATGACATAGGCAGTCATGGGGACTGCCGACAGTAGTGAAAACTTCTCGCTCAACGAGCTTAAAAAGGCTCGTACAGACTGGTGCAATATCGCGGACGCGACGCGACACTAGTAGCACAATTTCTTTGTCGGTGTCTGTCGCGCCCGCGATATCGCGTGAGTCTGTAAGAGCCTTAAAGAAGTTTTCACTTCAATAAAATAAAGATTATCTGAAACACAATTTGAACAATGCACTTTATACACAAATTAAACTTTTTACGTGGTCAATTTAACTTCACTTACTGCTACTACAGCATGTTGCTTCGGGCATGTCGGTGACGCGAACCCATAAGATATTCCCCTACCATAAATCGCTCAACGCTCCTAAAGAACACACTTGCACACATTTGCACTTCAAAAATAGATTCAATTTGAACAATGGTAATGTACATTATGTCTTACTTAATAAGCGGCGACGTCATCCCGGTTAAATATTTGCCCAGACGTGTATTGTATAGCAACAGCTATCTATGTGTAGAATTCGCAATATCGTAACAATATAAAGTACTGTAACCTTCAGTTTCGCACGTGTAACGTTTTTATTTGTCGATTACATAATTGCTTTACGTGTTAGTGGAGAATGTAAGCTTTCATCCGCGTAGGTACGTCTTTAAATGTATTTGTGAATACTCGTTAATCACGCTTCGTTAGGAATGTTACACGAATTAATAAAGAAAGGCACACTACATTGAACATAAAACTGTGAGGTATGGCGAACAGTAAATTGAGCTATAAATCCAGCATTATGGGCGCGCGTTCAGTTGCAATAAACAACGGTATGATCGCGTCCAAATGGATAATACTCAATGTTTATATGGCGTTGGGAACACCTACCATATTGTTCGTGTAGACTGTTCAACGCCCACGTCAAGTTTTTTTTGGTGCAGATATAATAATGTGTCAGAATTTGATAGCTCTTGTAAGAGCCAATCATTCAGATCGCTAATTTGCGAAATTGCGATAGAAAGGCGACTGACAATCAAATTTTTCTTCATCCTCGCATTTTTAAGCAGATTGGCAGTCTAGGTTGTGAAAATAGCAATTAATGATGGTCTCGTAACACGATACCCACTTAGCAAAGATATAACCAATTATATTATTATTAGCTCGGAAGAATCCACTTTAGTTTTGAAGATCCTGAACGTACATCAACCCCAAATAACCATTTGTTTATGACATGACGTGGCGGAATTAATACCAAAATTCTTTCATCAGCTCCAGTTACATTCTATACCAAACCAAGTAATACTGGTATTGTGCAAAAATCTATGCATACGTAGATTCACGCAATAATATATTTTTAGATGTTTAAATCTACCACTCGCGCCCACAACCCGCGAATAGAACATGCTGTAAATACTTTTATACTATACTTTACTGAGCAACTAATATAAATATTCTGTTGGTATAGACTTGTTTTTTTTTTCACTTTCATAGACGTCATTTGTAAAGATTGTAAGAACTATTTGAGAGATGATGAAATCGATCACGGAGCGTCGGAGTTTTTTATTTATTTATGACTTGATATAAATGTGTTTCGACAGATATTAGAAATATGAAATTAATATGTGGTTCCCATAATACGCATGTATTTCCATGCATTTGAATAGTTAAAGCGGCAATAATATATGAAATTCTCGAATACTACATACATATGCATAGAAAGGTAGTCAATATTTCGTAGAACATATCAAACCTTCGTCAAACAAGGTCCAAGACGGAAACCCAACCACGAAATGAATGACAGCGCCTCAATTTACTCGAACACTCCAATCCAAAGTTTCCACGAATAAAAATATTTTTGCTCGAGAACGTAATCAAACTCAGTTAAAATTCCGTGATATCATATTTGCTACTTCAATTTGGGGCACTCGTGTACTCACAATAACATCAAAGCGACGCCACAAAGAATAAAGAGGCCTTGATAAGTGAGTTACTATCGGAGGGGACACCACAAGGTCATATCTCAAATCTTGGGATGTGCCACACAGAGACGGAGGGAAGCGTCCCTCGGACGAGCTCCCTCGCCTTTGTGCCAAAATCACATTAACTATTGTTCGACAACGCTTTGTCGACGTTGTATGCGAAATTAACTGTACTGTACTGTGATATTATTAAGTGAAATATTATATTCTCTTAAGGTAACATTCACCAGGTTTATTATAAGGAGATACACTTATCCTCTTTATTCATGTGGGTCTTGAAAACAGTAACTGAAGAAATAAGACAGGATTTAATTAAACATGCTATCTTCGATCACCCGAGTAATTTTTGATAAGACCTTCCCTATTTCCTCTACATCATGGCACAGCATACGCCACCTTGTTTTTACGTTGTTCTTGGCTATATGCCGGCTTCGTCTTGAACGACAAAAACCACGTATAGTTATCTCAACTTGATATTACTAGACTAACTAGTTCGAAAAGCTATAGCCGTTTCCTGTGTACATTAAAACTTTTTTATCTGCTCGAGTCCTTTTGTAAAGTTTTCGAGTATGAATGAAGTTCTTATTTGCTAAGTTTTTGAAGATAAGCCAAAACTACTTCAGGCATACGTTTTGTCCATTTGGCACATCGCTGGGTCTGAAACTGTTTTTTGTGAGGCTGCAAAAACACTTGGAAAAGCAAATGGCCATTGGAACAAAGACTGTCTAGTGTCAATTGTTTAATTGGTTTTAAATTTACAAGTCAATCAGTAGAACAGAATTTAAATGTAAAGTTATTTTGTCTAATCATTTCCCCAAATAATGAAATTAGAACTATCTTCTTGATATCAAATTGATTGTTTCATTAATATTATTACCGTTACCGCATATCCACGTTTCGTGGAATCAATATGACGTCTTTTCGGCAATAACACACAATGCCGGTCGGTAATTACAATTTTAATAGGTCGGTCAACGAATGGGGGTCCACACCCCGCCCCACCTAGGGGGAAGAGGGAGGTAGAATTAACGACCCGTTGTGCAATAGAACTGTACGTAAGTTAAATTATACAGTTTTTGACAATGCTACTGAACGAATGTTTTAATTTATCTTGCGGGGTTTTTGGTTTGGTTCTAGCAGCTAGCTTTTTGTGGGCTGTCATACTACCTAAGTTCATAAAGGTTAACTGTTAGGCGTTTTATTGCCATAATGTTAGTCACCCCTAAAACAACTGGGGCCTACTGCTGCATACAGACTCCTATCGTCCAATAAATATATTTGTTCAAAACGTCTAATGACATAGTTTCATATTCGTCTATTACAGTTTAGTTATGATTAATAATCGTTATTGATTAACAAGCAGTGTAGATAATATAAGCGTAGCGTGATCATGTCATGGAAATATCCTAGTATCCAGTTCAAGGCAGATAAGAAATTAATAGGACAATGTGAATGCATTAAAAAATATATTACATCGTGTGTGGTAAATGTGTTACATGATTTTATAAATACAGATAGTTAAGATTACTGAAATAAGAACTTTGTTGTGTTTTACATTAAGGTTTAACTTTGACAGTGCCTAACCTTTCCCCTTTTGCGGGCTTGCATTTTCTCCATTAAGCATGGAACTTCAAATTCACAGTAAGTAGGTATTTCTAATGGTTACAGATTTTTTATGTGAAATTTATTTTCATGGCCTAAGTAGTTGACGGAGAGGAGAGAGGCCATTGCAGTGGGACACTAAATGCTAATACCTAAATACTATGACCAGATAATTACCAATTATACAATACATTTTAGATTACACAAACAATTTTTTGTATCATTACTGAAACAATCTATTATGAGTGAGGAATGGGCTAAATGAGCCACCCTCACTCACAATAGATTACATAACTAGCTAATAGCCACATGCTCTATAACTCGCCTAGCTTTATCTGCGATAATGCCTAACGGCTCTTACAGACTCGCGCGATATCGCGGGCGCGACAGGCATCGACAAAGAAATTGTGCTACTTGTGCCGCGTCGCGGCCGCGATATCGCACCAGTCTGTATGAGCCTTAATAGAGACGCTTATTATTCAAGAAACTCATCACGTGCTTAAGATTGTGTCATAAGTTCACAACTCAAAGGAAAATTACATATATAAAATCAATTAAAAAATTAAATTATATATTATTTTTTTTTCAATTATATATATAACATAACATCACGCCTATGTTCCCCGAAGGGTACGGCAGAGGTGTACTTATAGTAGATCCACATTTCGCCAGTTATGTTAATGCCCCCATGTAATAGGGGCGAAAATTACTTATTGCTATTCCTATTACGCATAAGATGTCTCATGTTACTGACGACCCCTCCAACAAAAGAAATTGGACAATAAGATGTTGAAGAGCCATCGAATTTATTGAGTGTTTCACGTCTTAATGTTATTTGCAAAAACATCGAGATTATTGCGTAAAGATAATAAAAACGAAAGTAATAAAAGGAAGATTTAATTGATTTAGTTTGATAGTTTCATGTTTCTCAAATAAGAGTGTTTTAATACGAATTAATCAGACTTCCATATTAGGAAAAAGCTATTGGAAAAGGATATACCTATAAATGAGGTGTCATGATACAATTAGGTTTTATATCACAGCAAATCAGTCGCACCTGGTTGCTAATCCGTGGCTTTAAGGCTCCCGCAGACAGACGCGACGCGAGTCGCAGAATTTCTATGAAAACTTAATGGAAACTATCACGCTACGCGTCACGCCAGTCTGTACGAGCCTTTACATGCATGCAGCAATAAAACTGCAATTGATAAAAACAATAGCCTAGCAACAAGACTTTATTTACTCGTAATTATGATCTTGAAACCCAACGCGATACTGCTGCATTCGTAATCTGGCATAAACAGTGACGCATCGGTGAATTATGAGCACCGTGCCGTGACCTATATGCCTCATCAAATGGTATCCTATTCACTGCCTCCTTGGTCTAGTGGTCGCATGCGCTACTGCTGAGCACATGAGGTCTTGGTTTCGATTCCTAGATCAGGCAGTGTTATTGAGGTTTTTCCCATCAGGACTTTTTCAGTAGCAGCCCGGAGTCGGAATTTTTGCCTGGTTGATGGCAATAGGCTCGCCCCCTATTACATGGGACTTAAAAATAACTGGCGAAATGTGGGTGTACTATAAGTACACCTCTGCCTAATCCTTCGGGGATTACAGGCATGATGTTATGTAATATCCTGTTTTCTTTAGTTGTAAAAAGAAGCTAAGAAATGCCGAAACTCGTGTTGAAAAGCCAGGTGACCTCGATTGGATCGCCGGAAAGACCTATATTCGATGGAGTGAGAACAAAGAATGGAATAAAACAAAACTTGAACTAAGTGGGAAGAAAAAGACCAGTTTTTGAAAGAGTCAGTTTAAACTTATTTCTTCAACTATCAAGTATAATTTTGTCCTCGTTTCATGAATCGTATCATCGAAGTAAATGAGATTACTTCACACATTACTATAAAAAATAACTAAGTACATTAGACGCGTCTGGAAAAACCCAGATGTCATCTTCACAGGAAATCTAAGCCTACAGTCGGTAAGAAAAAAAAACTGCAAGCTTTAAGTATATGCACATTTATTACTTAGGTGACAATTCACAGTGTTTGGGATACGATGGCAAAGTATGGTGATAAATTTATTGAATTTGATGAATATTGCAGTACCGTTATATATCTATTTTTAAAGGTACATAGAATAACAGGTTAGGTCGTTCGAATTTACGATATCAATCAATCAACTCAGGTTGTAGCTGTCTGGTGCTGGATTTAGTAATGGCTCCATAATACTTAGACCTGTTTTGCAAGAGGTGAAAGTCGTTAAAATGACAACTATGCGGCGACTTGTTCCAATATTTCATTACAGAAAAAGCACCTGCAATATTTTTATGCCTTTTTTTTACTCTGGCTGTGTAAGTTTAATACTAGGTAGAAGACAATTTAATAAGTGACAGGGAAAGTGCGTTACGTGGTTTTAGTTCAAGTGATATTATGATACATTCATTGTATAGAAACCCCTCAACAAATTGTTTGATAGAGGGGATAACGCAGTGCGACGTAGAAGTGCGGCAGTTTGGTCACCCGCTAGCACTTTTTAGGGAAATTAAATTGATTTATCTACCCTCGGGATACATTGAAATACATTTTGGGGAGGTGCATGTTTAGTAGAGGGCGCGTAGTTTGATAAATAGCATTAGTAAATGAAGAACGATGCTCCTTTCGAGAAATACGCAAAAATAAATAAAGTCTCTTACACGTGTCTAAGAATAATACATAATTATGTATAAATAAATATATCACTAAATTACCACACATGATTAATACTGATTAACATATTAAATACAAACTTGATTATGCAAGGAATAATTAAGAAAAACTTAGGTATATTTAAACTCGGGATCTTAAAAAAACTGCAGAAACTAAATGGATACATTATTTAGTAGTTAAGCAGCACATGTAGACGTCAATTTACATACAGTACACCTACAATACAATTATTTCCTATTGTATTAACACAAGCCTTTATAATTTAATGTCGAATAAAAGGTAATTAGAAATCAGAAAAGCCCAAGTGGTTCTTACCAGTTTTTAATGTTTCACTAGAAGTTTACTAATGCAACAATAATTAAAGATTTTTACAATTACAATACTAAATAATTACCAGAGATAAAAATTGCTTAAATCGTCCGAGCGCTATCAAAACCATAAAAGTTTCCAGCCACAACTATAAAGACGAACGAGGGGAAAAAAAACCACGAATACCGCGAAGACACCTTTCCACAGCCTCGAGCAAGAAAACAAAGCTAAATAAAATCGTGGCGATGATTGTAGGCGAGTATTTAAAAGGAACGCGCAATCGATTGCCGATCGACAACCCGCCTGGCCGGTCGAGATGGCTTGTGTGTGCGAGCCGTTCACACACGTGCACAATCACACCGCCACTAACGGATGTGGTCTGTCCGTCCGTCTATTTACCGAGAAGTATCTAAGCGAACTCCATGGATGTCATATAAACGATTTATAATATACGGACGTTGAAAAATGAGTGGAAAAAGTCTGGTGTAACGGTAGGATGAGCACGCGCGTAAGAGCGTGTGATGTTAGCGTCACAACTTATAGATAGTAGGCGCCATTACCGTGTTATCTAAAATAAAATGGAATGTTACGAGTAATTAAGGAAATTTTTATGATGCAGTTTTCATTCATCATTAGGCTAATTTGTCACGACAAAGTTATTTCTTGTCAAAACATTTTTAAAGAAATTATGTTGTTTGTCGACAACCCTAGAGTCGAAGGCAAGCCAAGCGGAGTTACTCTATCGTTATCTGCACTAGCTGGTTAGATATATATAATCTAGACTCGACTTACGACTGCACCTAGTTACTTCTTGACATAGCGTGTAAAGATAGGTCGAGGCGAACCGATGCGCTACACTACGCGTCCTCTTTGTTTACGCCACAGTACATACTTATAGCTAGCTATATGTTGCTATGCGACATCTAAGCAGCTAGACGCGTCGTTTCGAACAAACGATATTATGCTTACATTTGTGGTTCAAGAACCGCATAAGACTAGAGAATTCGAAGTCTTAATTTGCGTATCATTTTTTTGCACGATTCGTTGTCTTTGTTAGTAAGGAGGCCTGTTTACCAGAGGATTTAAGAAACGCTTTTTTTTTTCGTATTGCGTGTCTCGTACAAAGTACATAAGTTTTGTTGCTAAGAGCGTTGTATACGTGAATATGTATGGGCAACAAGAGCCAACGTTCTAGACGGCGCACATTATTCATTTATAGGTATGTTTATGAGTGGTCGGGTAGAATATAGATGTGTCATTTTTGGGATTCGTCGCTGGGAGCGATAAGGTTATTTTAAATTGCATTGTATCGTCGCTTATCGGTTTGGCGTATTATTGAATATGACGCGTTGATTCCTATAGGCCGTGATTTGTTGATGAAACTAGAGAACGAGAATTGCTGACTCTTGCTGAAAAATCCATGTTTTCTTTTATTGAAGTTTTATAACATAAAGTCAATATTATAGCTATACTATACGTTTGTTATCCCAGTGCTGCTATAACAAATAATATGACGTTAAGATAAGTTTTAAGGATTACTGACGAACTCGCTACGTCAGCTCCGCCCGCAGCCAAACATTTTTATTGGAAACAGCTATAAAAACTTTCTAGCTGAAAACGAAATAGCAATAAATCGACGAAAAAACTTAATTCATCAAAATTATCAAATGGGAGCTTACAAAACACGATACGAAAGCGTTTCAGCATACTTTTATTAAAAAAAAAAAAACTTTGACAGCCAAATTAATAAAACTTGTACAGAATTCAAACAAGAGCAATACTGAACAAATGAAAAAGCCAAATAGGTAAAATAATGAAAGGTGGAGAGTTTCAAATTAAATCCATTGAAACTTTTTGGCTAACAAACTTATTAGAGAGAATTGTTTAGGTAGTACCTACCTAATTTCTATTAACTTTAGTGGGGATTTAAACAATATCCATTCAAAGGTTAACTAACATTTGACTTATCAAATTGCCTATTGTATAAGTTTTTTATTTATTGAAATCTCGCTTACAACTACTATTAAGTGTGTACTCGATGCAACAGTGGGGTCATACAAATCGATACTAGCTTATTTACAATTTAAATATGTGGGTATCTAAGTAATAAGGGTCCAGTTCCGAGATATATGCAGTTTTGTAAATTTGGGTGAAAAAATTGCATTTCGCGATTTTAATTGATTATTATTTAATGCTCCATTATCTACAAGTTCATAATTATAGTAAACAACTTTATATGATGTTTCTAAGTACCAGATATTTTGAGAGAGGACTTAGTAAAAAGCTACCCATGTCAAACGTTGAAAATGCTTTTTCAGAGATGCAACTTCAAAAGTCAGATAAAAAAAATTGTGCCAGTTTTAATTATTTTTTTTTAATCCTTTTTATCAATTGAATATTCAAGACACCGAATCTAGTCTTCCACCCCACTACTGACCCCTTTTTGCTTGGATACCTACATATTATATAGAGGACTAAAACAACTTCTAACATAATAGGAACTTTATCACAATGCCATACTACCTACATTAATCTATAATATATTGTAAAACAATTAACAGTGCCCTTGCAAATTCACTCAAGTGACAAATGAACACACCAATTTTGCCATGAAGTTCTTTGTTAATTTCACAAATAATAATGTCACAATCTCAACAGCAAACCAACATTTATGTTTTGCAGTACCCTGACAGGGTTCATGTACCAACAGTAATCTATTGAAAAATGTGTGATGTACATGAGAGCATATAAATAATGATATGAATTCCCCAGGACCCAGGTGTTTTGGCGAGTAGGTTGGATTTATTAGTAAGTTAACATAACATCAGGTTCATATAACATTTCTTTGATCTTTAATGAAACTCCCTTATTTTATAATAAATAAATAAGTTTATAAATATCAGGGATTCAGAGTTTGTTACAATAATATATTTCTCAACAGTGCAAGTGCTTTGTGAGTTTTGTAGTAACGAAATTCATTCATTTAAAAAAAATGGTGCTCTCGTTTTCTAAACTTGTCGAATTCCAAAATTTATACTTGCGTTCGTTAGATTAACGATGCATTAGATTCATTTTAGAGAAGAATGTTAGTTTTCCAAGCAAATTAAATTTTTCACAAAAAAATTAAACTAATCACAAGTATAAATATATATTTTTTAAAATTAAAGTCATTGCATCTTCTATAAGAAAAAAAATTAAGACAATAAGTGTATTCCTTATCATGGTTTAGCTTTATCTATTGTAAAGGCCATCAATATTACAGTTTTTTGTCCTATCAGTAACTGAGAAGCCAACTTATAGAAAATTACACATAGTTACACAATGTAGTTGTATTATAAACTTTTTTTTCATCCGTTTTACACCTTCAAAGAAACAGGTGGCTAGTAATATTTAGGATATTGTTTTTTTTTTTTAAGATTACATTTTGATTTTTAATAGGTAAAAGAGTAATGTTCTTACCTGAATTTATTGTAGTTATCAGAAATCCATTTTATTTCGTTTATAGAAAAAACTCATCGGAGCGCACCTTTCACAATTTTACAGAATTAGGGTCATAACCGTTACGAGCACATGTTGGTAACTTTTCAAAAACTAGGAAACTTACGGTCCAAACTATTTTTGCCGAATTAGGATTAGTCCATAGAGATTTCTAGAAAAAACAATTCACCAGTAACACGTTTTCTCACGCGATCAAGAGGTGACGCGTCGGCGTCGCCGCGAGAATAATGTCGTCGGCCGCCAGCCACCGCCACAGCAAAGCAATCACCGCGCCGCTAGAACCGCATCAATGACGCCAACACATTCTTGCTAATAACTCCCTCACAATACATTTTACAACACGAAAACTTCTCCGAGGTACTTGTAACTCACTGAAACTACTTTGTTATTAGTAAATATAAAGAAACTCACCGTAAATAAGCTGATTCCAACAACAAAGAGTCACCAGCCACGCGCTCCAATTATAGGGCACACACAAATCACGAAAGCACAAGAAGTTGAAGCTATGTTACTTCACAAAATCGTTAGTTATATTCACAGTCAGTTTACAAAGTCAAATTGAACAAAGTTTCCCAGTTTTTCGTGGATATAGCCACTGAACCGAGAAAGTATACCATGAAGCACCGCCAGCTACATACAAAATGGCGGATTTGCGTAATGAAAGTGACGCGCTGACGCGCCGAAAACGCATGGACTAAATTGATGTCTATGCTCAACGTAGAAAATTGTCAATGAGAAACTTAGTGAAATAATAATCGAATACAAATAAAGTCTTTTTTTTCATATTTATTGTTTCATAATAAAATAGATAAAACTTTGATTATAAAACCACATTATTATGATAATTTAATAAAATTGCATTAGATTCAGTAGAACAGAAGGCAAGCAATGCGAAAAATATCTACATCTTTGCAAAATATAAGAATAATAGGTAATCATCTAAATAATCGATAAAAAACCAATACATGAAGAAAACCAACGAAATTTCTCGAAATTTACTATCTATGGCAGCAGAGTCTAACTAATGACTAGGCAGCATGGTCTCAGAACCTAGCCTGTTCCACAAGGAACAAAAGGAAAAAAATCTCTATGGCAGCATCTGTTCAAAAACCACGTACAAAGAATTGAAAAATCAAGGTCTATTATTTGTAATGCAATATTTTACAGTAATCTTTAAATGATAAAAATGCTAGGATAAGATGTTTTGTCGGACTGGTGTATAAATTATATTCAATTTTAGAAGTGATAATTAAAAAATAATAAAATGATAATTAAGTAGATTCTGAACGAACATTTAAAATTCTACAAACATATTTCTATCTCGCTCGTTTTTTACACAAAGAAACAGAGACAAAACAATGTTTCTTGAATTTGTTCTTTCTCGTGAAAATACGTGTTCGTCACGAAAAGGTTTTGTAGTGGTTTTGTGTTTTTTTTTGCACTTGTATCGTGAAATTATTGTTGCTGTTATCATGATTAGATAATACGATTTTCACTTCTTACAGATGAATATAAAATTTACTGGAAGCTAAGGCTCAAACTGAAATTTTGGTTGATTTGTATAGCTACGTATGTTTTGCCTAGTAATACATTGATCAATCAGCTGAGTTTTGTTTTCATTTCTAAGGTCTCCACACAAGAGTTCTTGTGACTACCCTGAGAGAGTTGACGTGTATTTGAGGATAAAATACAAGTTTATTTAACTAATCGAACAATAAGATGAACGAATTAAAGTCTTTGGAGCACGCAACACTGAAGGTAAAGTTAGCCATGTTACTTTTATCATTTTCTACAAGATCATCCAAATATGGCCGTAATTTTAACGACGAAGTAGTTATTTATTTAAAATTATATTTTGTTGTTGCTTGTTATTTACATTGCAGATTTCTTTCTAAAGATTCTTTGTATCTTAAAGTTACTCTACAATAAAAATTAACTTGTTCATGCTTTAAAATTTCATAGATAACACCTACAATTATAGCAAAAAAATATAAACAAAGTAATGATCAGATCATTAGGTACTCATTATCCCAAAGTGGTTTTGACTTATCACATCTCTAAGATAAGCCTCTTAAGTAGGTCACCAGAATAACAATCATCAACTACTATGAAACAATGACACAATTAATTATCTCTTGTGGTGAGACTCCAGGGAGCCTTGCCTCACTTTATGAATTCATATATTTTTCCACCAAAAATGAGCAACAAAATATAATACTCATCATGTTACATTGTTTCACCATTGACCTACAACTCCAAACAAATTCTACCTAATCCTACAAATTCTAGGTACCATATGAGGTATTTAACAAACGCTACCGCAATGCACAGCGTGTGCTGGATGTTGAGGCCCGTCAAGTGGGCAGTGGAGCCAGTGAGCTTGACACAGCCACGAGGAAGCAACCAGTGACTACTGGAGAGATTGATTCACTGCTTGGTGGAATGGTGAGATACTCAATCATATATTTTTAACATAATTATGCTGTAGTTTGAAACAGAGGGACTAGTCAAGTCCAGCTGCAAAAATGTCAGTAAAAAAGTGTGGTGCAGTAATATGAAGTTTCAGGGGTTTAGAATTTACAACAGACAGGTTTGGTGCACACTAGCTCACAGTAGGGTCTTTACTGTGAAACAAACAACTTAGGCTAAAATCCGAATATATCAATAAAATAAAGGGGTTTATAATACAATAACAGTCCTACAGAACAAATGTTACAATATTTGCCTAATTGAATTATAAAAATCGATGTCTGTACTAGATTAGTTGTTTGGAAACCACTAAGTAGTATCAGGAGGTCAGTGTTATTCTATGTGCCTGTGAATAATATTTATTATAGCAATTTGATGCAATACTTGATTTATTGTGCAGTCGACAGCACATCAGGTTATACCAAACTCAAATTTCTCAAAATGATTTTATACCTTAAAAGGTTTAGCTCAAAATCAAATGAGGAAATTTGACAGTTTGTGGTAATTTGATGTGCTGGCGACTGTACAATGTTTATCCTGTTGGCGTAGGTAGTAGGTACCTATTTTAAATAAATTAACTTGATAAAGTACAAAGTGGTGTAGTATTTTTCTGGTGTACAATAAAGTACTTATATATAAACTAGCTGCACCCCGCGGTTTTACCCGTATAAGTCTCCATCCTGTGGGAATATAGGGATAAGAAGTTTTCTTTGTCCTAATGCAGGTCATGGTCTAACTGTGTGCCAAATTTCATTGCAAATCCGTGCAGCCGTTTTAGTATGAAACCGTAACAAACAAACACACTATCGCATTTATTAGTTAGAATATAAAAAAGGGTGCTTTAGACCACACGACTGAATTACAAATAACTCCCTCTCTTTCTATCTCCCTCTCAACTTCCGTTCGCTGGCTTCCGTAACGCTCGTTACGTTCCAAGTCAAGCGTGCGTAAAGAAGTTTTACTTCTATCGCCGGACTTGACCCACTGCTGGGCTTAGGCCCCTCTTTTGCCTTTCCCCACGCTCCTGTGAAAAGCCTAATTTGAATAAATGATTTTGTTTGTGTAACATGTAAAGTTGAGGCCCAGAAAGAGGTGGCGAAATGACATGGACTCGTAATGCGTGGGTTGGTTTGAGGTGGCGCGAGAAAAGAGTTCCTGGAAGGACTTGGGGGAGGCCATTGCCAGTACAGGCTATGTAAAAAAAAAAATATGCGTTTGCATCTCCGCGCCAGTCTGCACGAGCCTTATCAGGGGAATAAGGCTCGTGCTGACTGGCGCGACAGGCAGCGTGAGACTTTCCATGTAGTTTTCATAGAAATTGTGCTGCTAGTGTCGCGCCTGTCTGCGGGGGGGGGGGGGGGGCTATAGAAGTGTCAAGTGAAACTTCATACAAATTAAAGAATAAGAGATTTAGTGTGAGAGAAAGAGAAAGTTATATCTTTCTTCTCTCTCTCATGTAGGTAACGAAATGTGCCTAAACGTGACGGGGTTATAAATAAGGGAATATGCATGTAATTCAAAAATTATCCATTATATTAATATGTAAGTCAAGAAATTAAGTTAATGCATTATTTTTACAATTAATCATTTTATGTTGCGTTTTTTTGTTGGAACGGAACGCAAACTCCAAACGAGTCCTCTTCGAAAATGCCGGAA
Organism: Tiliacea citrago; assembly: GCA_963921375.1. Lineage (NCBI taxonomy): Eukaryota > Metazoa > Arthropoda > Insecta > Lepidoptera > Noctuidae > Tiliacea > Tiliacea citrago. The sequence goes on from OY992802.1 coordinate 4,381,103, forward strand.
GTGACGATAAATACTATTTCAATAAAATTTATTGCAATGCTTGAAATCTCACTAAGGTAAATAAGTAAGTGCGATTTCTGCTTGAATAAAGCATAAACGATAATTCCATTTGGGGCTAAAAAACAGATTGTACTTAAACAAATAAGCAGTTTCGTAGTAAATGACGTCACATCATGACCGGGACAGGAACGGACGTTTGAATTGCAGTAGAAAATTGTTGGAGTTTCATAATTTTTTTTAGCAACAAGCAGTAGTTCAATTTAACTTTTAATACTTTTCTGGGGTTTATAGTATTACTGTCTATTATTCATTAAGTGAAAAAAAATATTACATGCATATTGCTTGTTCTCGACCAATTATCGAATCGCCGCCTAAGAAATTTCACTTAGAAAATACCTTAAAATAATATTATGGACAACAGGTAGAAAAGCTGACAACAATGAAGCGCAAGGCCTCTGAAGCAATCACAGAAGAGGTGCAAGCTGCTTATGTGTGTAAGAAGAGACTGGAGCACCTGAAGGAACAGGCAGCCGCCCTGGCTGAACCCAGCACTCCGCAGGTTAAGGTGATAATTATGTTCTTTCGTATAAATACCGGTAGGATTGCTATCTGTTCAAATATCCCTGGATTGTTCCTAGTTAATAAGGCTTTAAATTGATATCAGAAATGCTGCAAAGCTGGAAATAATCTTAAAGTTTTAAGTTTGTGATTCATGCACTATTTTAATCCTAACAATTAAGACACTGACAACAGGTAAACCGTTGTCACTGTCAGACTGCATACAAAAGAAAGACAAGCGCGATGATACCACGCTTGTAATTTATTGCAAAATATGAAGCAATTATCTATTTACTCAAAAATGAGTTGAGTAATCAAAAATAAAAAACAACCCAGTTCTGCATACGAATAAGACGGTCTTTTTATTAATTAAATACCAACCGTACGTTGATATTTTATACAGATATTTTGGATTGAAACTCAGTAAAGGGTTAGTTTACCGTTAATTTCTATCGAGATTTTTTTTTCTAAACGTGTTATGGTAACTACCAAGTTCTGAGAAATAGGTTCAAGGATAACATATATTTTTTCCGCTACCACAAACTATATAGATTTGGCAATTTTTTTGTTTAAGACAAGCCTACTTTTATCATTTGCCTCTTGTCAGCGCCTTAATATAAGGGTTTACATTAGGGTTTATATTAGGGTTTACACTATGAAACGAGTGTCGTGAAACAGTAGCTTGACTGTTTTGTTTCGGGCTATAGCTAACTAACACCCGGTTTTGGAAAGCTGATAAATTTAACTAACACGCTGTCCTAAAGAAAAATAATAACAATTATTTCAGCCAACTAATCTGAGTAGTTTACACGAGAGCTGTGTTAGTTTAATTTATCAGCTTTTCAAAAACCGGGTGTTAGTTCTGGGGTCGGTCCATTTCATTCATTCATTTTCAAAAACCGGGTGTTATCTATAGCCCGAAACAGAACACGAATAGTTAAGCAACTGTTTCACGACACTAGTTTCATAATGTACGCCCAGACCCGCTTAGTGGCTATTATTCCGAAGGGCGGGTTCACTTTAGAGAGTTGCAGTGTCTCACTATTGTCATTGAGAAACTTTTGAACTGATGGTAAAGTCCTGTCATAAAGATTAGTAGTGATCACCATGAAGAGTCTAATGGCCATCTAGGACCACAGCCCTAACTTTTGGCCTGGACGTGGTGACTCGAGAGCCGATTATGCACTGAATCCAAGGAGTAGTAGCTGACACAATTTGCTTAGTTAACTAGTGGGTTTTAATTATTGTAGTTACTCGCATTTAACTCTTTATTTTCCCACTAAAGGCAGTATCTTACACATCGCAAACCACCCTGAACCAGTGGCGTAAGGTACGCCTGGACCGCATGCTGGTGGACTACTTCCTACGTAACGGCTACTATGACTCAGCTAACAAGCTGGCTGATGCCAGGGGGCTACGGGAACTTACTAATGTCGGTAAGTAATTTATAGGTATAATATTACAGGTATTAATTTGATTATGGTCACCGGACCGCTAGTGTAAATATGTAAAACTACGCAATTTGCGGTTACTGTGTAACCTCAACTAATAAATTATTATTATATCTTGTATAAAACTTATATTAATTGGTTCTGTGGCGATTGCTCACTGAGTGTTTATTTCAATCGTGGAGCGATGGTCCCATTCAAACTGTATCGTCTTGTCGTTGAGTAGGTACAACTTGCTGAAGATGTTATTAAATAATAATAAATAAATAAATCCATTTATTTTCAGGCAATACAGGCCCATAGATAAATACCTTAACCTAAACATACATATTTTTATTGTAAACAAAACAAAACTTGTGTTGCACTAGCTTTACTATGTGCTGCCCTGTGGTACTTGTCCGCGGAAGCCACGGAACACCACATCCTGCGGCCAAAAGTCTTCTTCCATGACGAGGTGCACTCCACAAACGCCTTAAAGTTGACGTTGTGGCGCGACTCCAGTAACTGCACCCTCGGCGTGTACCTCGTCTTCTGGCGCACGTACTCCACGATGTCCTCCGCCTTAGTGGTGTAGTGCAGGCGGGAGGTGTACACCGGTGTGTTCGGCTTTGCGGCACGCAGGCTCGGTTCGAGCCCCGCAGGAGCTTTGCCGTAGCGGTTCCTGTTAGTTTTCGATCGGCGCTTCTTCCTTTGCACCGTCACGAAACCCTCACCATTATCAGCTCTATTCGACGCCTTATTTTAGTATCAGCCTATAATGTTGCTACTGCTGGGACACATGCCTCTGCTGTTCGAGAGGGATTGAGCGGTAACCTATCACGCGGACCCAGTGCGGGTTGGTAGATGTTATATGTATTCCAATTTTAGTTCTAGGATATTTTCCTCACAATATTTTCTTTCCCTCGTTTTGAGAGCAATGGTGATGTAATTATTTACACAAAGTTACGCGGCTGCCTGGGTTCGAACTCATGACCGTCACCACTGAGCCACTGCAGCTGCGGTGTCTGTATGCTGTGTTTAACCAATGGGCTCTCTAGATTTCGGAAAACAGCGCGAACTGGACAAATTAAACAAATTTCAAGATTGAACAGTTTGTTCTGATTGATTAAATTTGTCCAGGTTTTCGAACTACCAAAATCAAATCAATCTGTCTAGCCGTCTGTCTCAACTAGGTTGGAGTCGGCATCCTATGTTGGAGTTGGAGCAACTGCTTAACCATGCTGTCATCATGTCAGTCGGACGGCCATCCTAGAAGCGTCTTGGTATTCCTTTAATTTTCCGTTTTCGGGTATCCCTATCTATACAAGAAAAGGCTTACTTTATTGATGGAACTCCTACAATCTGTTTTTTATATTTCTATGTCTACAATCCTGCAGTACTTATACAGTTGTATTAACTAAATTTATTCGCATCCCTCTCCATATATGTGATCCAGGTTTATTCATAGTACATTGCAATACCTTTGTAAATTATTTCGAAGATTTCGTTAATATTTTATCAAGTTTAACTATGAATCAATCAATCAAATCAATCAACTCAGCCTATCGCAGTCCACTGCTGGACATAGGCCTCTCCCAGGCTGCGCCACAACACCCTGTCCTCCGCCTTCCGCATCCAGTCTGACCCAGCCACCTTCTCTCCGTGCTCTGCGTGCTATGGAGCGGGCTATGCTTGGAGTCTCTTTGAAGGATAAGATCAGGAATGAAATTATCCGGAAAAGAACCGGAGTTACCGACATAGCTTGCAGAGTAAGCAAACTGAAGTGGCAGTGGGCTGGTCATGTTTGTCGAAGGACCGATGGCCGATGGAGCAGACGAGTCCTGGAGTGGAGACCGCGTATCGGCAAGCGTAGTGTGGGACGCCCCCCAGCTAGATGGACCGACGATCTTAACTATGAATAAATATTTGTAATTATTATATTCCAGATATATACAGCGCGGCTGCAGAGGTGGAAGCAGAGTTGTACTCTCAACGTACTGCACGCTGTCTGCAGTGGTGCGCTGACAACAAGTCCAAGTTGAGGAAACTGAACTCCAACATGGAGTTCAAGATACGGATACAGGTATACTGAATATATAATAAATACATCTTAATAAAACGTGCCTGGATGTACTAGTTACAGGTTCGGAAGGAGATAGGGGAGGTCAAAAGAGAAACACAATTTAAATAATATTAGGATTCTAAAAATTTATACGAATCCCATGTACAATCAATGTCAGTTTGCAGGTTATATTTTTTGTCTACTTTTCGAGTCGATGGCAAAAGTAAAAATATTTTATTATGTTACATGAGTAGGGCCCAGTAGATGGTCACGCCAATCCGGCCTCAGTGGCGTTCTTTAGGTCCTCAGAAGTACAGGTGTATAGACTTTGGACACTCCAACACCTGGGAAGTGGTTTGGTGAGGAGCTCCGCATTCGGACTAGGTATCGGTTGGGTCAATAATCCCCCATTTCGCAAGATTGTGCTTGCAGCGGCCTACTATCAAAATAAGTAGTAGATAACATCCTTCAAAGTTAAAGTATGTTACATGCATTTGATAATATTTTCTCTGGAGGTTTCCAGGACACACAAATGGGTTACCAGTTATTATCTAAATATGTTCAGAATGCTCTATTAGTCCGCGCGTGAAAATAATATTTTGATTTGCTTATTGAGAAATGTTATATGCTTATAAACCAGTTATGTATCGTAAATAATAACATTTAATTAATACTTTTAAATATGCGTTATTATTGTTTAGCCCGGAAATAGAGATTTATTTTTCTAACCATGATTTATCTGCCATCAAATACCTCATTTATTTGCGTTTTGTCAATCGCGCCCTCCCCGTCCCACCGCTCACATACCTCGGGCGGTGACTAGCAGTTGCGCGCAGACTATATAAAACAGCATCTTGTCTTTGAACAGTAGACTTAAAGAAAGAGGTTTTAATAGTAGTACGTTATGAATTTTGCACTGTAGAATTTAATTTTGTAGAGTATTTCTGAGTAATAGGCTCGCGGCTTAATGACAACAGCCGTACAGGTAGATCGAACAAAACAGAAACAGAAGCCCAAAAGTCTGACAACCAGCGTTATCATGGGGTATTGTGTTACACAGTAACCAGGTTGTCCACAACCCTATCCTGTCCCTATAACACACATAATCAGCCTATAAATTTCCCATTGCTGGGAAAGGTAGTCGCTCCATGTAAACTACTGGTATCCAGCTGCAACCGATTAGACTGGAAGCCGATCCCAGCATAGTTGGGAATGAGGGAAAGGCAGGGCTCGCGCCCTCACGACCCTAGTCACTGCAGGAGACGCTCTGGGCGTCGGGAGTCGCAAGTCGACTTCCGGCCACCGTAGGCGCGCGCCTGCGGACGGTGAGTGATGGGTAGTTCGCCGTCCAATGAGGACCAGGCCGACGACGGCGCGTTGTGTTCCACCCGCGCCTCAAAGAGACGTCAGCACGAATTGACGGAGTCCGTTAGGGCCAATGCCTGCCAGGGTTGCGAGTTTGTCCGAAAGGGATATCGTGGCCCTGGCACACAGGCAAATGAAGGAAGCATAGTTTGGAAAAGGCTGGGCGGATTGGGTCATATTTTAGGCTTATTAAAAATTAGAAATGGAAATCGTCTACCTACGACTCCCAAAGTAAACATTAACACAAATAATTATTTGTCCATTATTTTTTAAACATTTGGCAGAATGAAAGCCTTGAACACTTGAGCTGCCTTGAAAGAATGCCTTGCTTTGACGATCAAAATTTACTTATTTGTTCTGTTCGCTGACATATTTATATTTTGAGTTAAATAAACCACAAGAAACATAACTAATTGGTTTTTAAAAATCCTATATCAAATTCCAACAACACTTTTATTTTGTCACCTACGTTCATTGCAAATTATTTTTAATTCGGATTCAATCCGCTAACAAATCTTACCCAACCAATACTCTTGATTCCAGGAGTTCATAGAGCTAGTTCGCGAAGACAAACGCTTGGAGGCAGTGCGCTACGCTAAGAAGCACTTCTCGACCTACGAAGAAGATCAACTGAAGGACATACAGCACTGCATGGGCATGCTGGCCTTCCCTAAGGATACAGGTAATGTCACATTTGCTGGGGGTTTTTTTTTAACATAACTTCTTGCGGCGTTTCGATAATTAAACGAGAATTGAGAGTGAAATTTCAAGGACGTTTAGGCACATTTTGTTACATGAAGGCGAAGAAAGATATAACTCTCTCTTTCACACTAAATCTCTCTTATTCTTTATTTTTTAATAAGTTTCACTATACCTGTTGTCCGTAAGAAATACAGACAACTTGCATTTAAAATCAAATTCAATTTTTTTTATTTCACATAAACCTACATGTGCCCATGTAAATATATGTGAAATAAAACATTTTGAAAAAATCTTATGAAACGTCATTTAAGGAGGATTTACATATTTCTTATTTTTTTTGTTCTTTGTGTACAAATCCTGGCCTGCCTACCAAATTTCAGCTTTCTAGGACTTCGGAAAGTATCCTAGAGAGAGGTTTTATTTTATATACAGTTTTGCACCCCTGTTACGGGGTGGGATGGTGAAAGTTACAGATTTCAATTTTTTTTTTGTTGTTTGTGTGCAAATCCTAGCCTGCATACCAAATTTCAGTTTTCTAGGACTTAGAAAGTCTAGTGAGTCAGTCAGAGACGCAATCGACGCATTTTAGGTGTTAATAAAATTCAAAGTAGAAATCAAAGTTCAAATAAAAGTGGAAGTGTCCTAACGAATAAATTATAAAAGCTAGACAAATAAAATTAAGTTTGTAAGTCTGCTAACTATATCTTATTTTGAGAATTTGAGCTCTCTAGCATTATTCAGGCCGAAGCTATGAGGGTTTAAAAATACGACGAAACACTTCGAGAAAAGGTAGGTAGTGCCCTGGTTTTCGTTTTTGATGACATGATAAAATATAATAATTAAATTAAATTTATTTATTCAGTACCAATTCACATTGCGTTCGAATATAACGCGTGTACCATTGCGTACGATTATACGCGACATACGAGTATATACAATAAATACATAACACATATTAAACTTATCTATATAAATATATACAATAATAATCATGAAACAAGTGCAAAGAACAAAAAAAAATGTTTTAAGGAGAGAGATAGTGTTTTTTACCATAGTTTAAAAAATGAACAAAGTTCGAGTGCGCCTTATCGACACTTATCTGCCCCCCCAGAGGTGGAGCCGTACCGCTCGCTGCTGGCGGGCTCCCGCTGGCGCGCGCTGGTGGCGCAGTTCCGCGCCGAGCACGCGCGCCTGCTGCACCCGGCGCGCCTGCCCGCGCTGCCGCTGGCGCTGCAGCTGGGCCTGGCCGCGCTCAACACGCCATATCCTTTTCTATACTATGCGCGGCAGGTCGGGTGAACGGTGGCAGTAGGGCACTTGAATTTGGTACCCCAGTTAACAAGAAAGAAAGCCAACAGTTCATGCAAACTGAAATATAAAAAAACCAGCGAGCTTACAGTAGTCGCATATGATGTGTAATATCTGACATCTCACCTTGGTAACTGAACAGCGACAGAAATAAAACTCAAAATTAAAAAAAAAGTTAATACTGAAATATTTATTCGAATAATTACTCATTCAAAATCAAAATCAAAATATTTTATTTCACATAAACCTACATGGGCACTTATGAAACGTCAGAAGCTCACGCACGGTTCCAATTGGTCGTTTTCCTATGGAAAAGAGCCGGCAAGAAACTCCACGGTTACTCTTTTATAAAAAAGTGGGCTTTTACAACTTTTTCAAGTTAGTGTTAATAGGTATGGGAGGACAGTGTAGGCCCGTCAACAAGCACCAAGTTCTTAACAAATAGCAGATGGTTTACAAAACTACACTCTATTAAGCCTACAACGTTCTCACATTCACAAATTAGAAAATAATTATATAAAATATTACTAAAATAATAAAAATAAAAACCTACATATTTAAACCAAATGACAACATTGCCATTACAACTATAACAAACCTGAATTAATATTCTGTCCACAAGTCACTAATAAATATTTTAAATTCAAATTAAAAAAAGAAATACACATCGTAATTTAGGAACAGTTAATAGACATTTACATAGTTATGCCGTTAATGAGATACCAGGGAAGCCACATCTGCAGAACGAATTATTGCCAAACTTCCTTGTCTTCAACGTAGTCCTTAATCTTATAATATGCTTTTTTGATTAGAACACGTTTGATGTGGGTTTTGAACTTTCCATCGCTAAGTTCTATAACCGACTTTGGCAACTTGTTATAGAAGCGGATACTGTTTATAAGAAATGACTTGCTTGTTTTAGTTAACATACACACGTTACTAAAGTTGTCAAAAAATAATAAGCGCGTTTTCATGGTTACTTAACTAGTTACGTCGCGATTAACCATCGCGACGTAACTAGTGAAGTAACCATACGACTCGGGACTCCATACTCACGATAAATCGATTCAAGTTAAATGTCAAAACGGACCTGTTTTTTGACAAGCATAGTGGTCGCCCACTGGTCGAAATTCGACCCCTACTTACAATCTATATAGTACTAATTCCATGAGTACACTAATTCTATGCTATTCTAAAGTACTTATTTATTCCATGCTCAAGCTGTCACTTTCTGTTAAACACTTCCGGCCCTTTTCACGAAATCACTCCCAGAGAAAAGATGTTACACATCATAAAGTGATGTTTCAAGTCTCAAGCCTCGCACGCCACTATTGCGGCGATAAGTCCCCTCTTTGAGCAGTGGCTAGAGAGGCGCCAAGGCGTCCTCACATTCCGCCTGACGCAGGTTCTCACCGGACACGGATGTTTCGGGAGGTTCCTGTTCAGGATAAAGCGGGAGGAAACGCCCGGGTGTCACCACTGTGTGGATCGCCCGGAGGACACGGTGGAGCATACGGTGGAGGTCTGCCCTGCTTGGGCGAAGCACCGCCATGTCCTCACGGAGACGATCAGCGGCGGCGATCTCTCGCGTCCGGCCCTGGTTCAGGCCATGGTTCGGAGCGAGAGTGCATGGGAGGCCGTCACCTCCTTCTGCGAAACAGTAATGCTCGCGAAGGAGGAGGCGAAACGCGTGAGGGAGAGGCAGGGTTCGCGCCCTGACGTCCCTAGTTGCCGCAGGAGACGCCCTGGGCGTCGGGAGTCGCAAGACGATTTCCGGCCACCGTAGGCGCGGGCCTGCGGACGGTGAGCGATGGGTAGCTCGCCGTCCGATATGGAGCAGGCCCGGGTCGACGGCGCGTTGTGTTCCACGCGCGCCTCAAAGAGACGTCAGCACGAATTGACGGGGTCCATTAGGGCCAATGCCTGCCAGGGTTGCGAGTTTGTCTGAAAGGGATATCGTGGCCCTGGCACACAGGCAAATGAAGGAACACGGGTGGGTTTTAGTCAGTAAAAGTCTGACACGCCCTCCCCCTCCGCCCAGAGCGGGACAAGTTATTTGATAATATCCCGCCAAAAAAAAAGAAAGCTGTTTCATGGGCGAACCTATTTCCATTGACCGAGCACAAATCCAGAGACCAGGATGCTGCTGAGAAATAATAAATAAAATAAAATAATCTTTATTTCGGTTAAGCAACATCCATAATGGATTAGTAAACAAAAAGATAACTTATATCTATGTTGGTAAACTTATTTTCTATTTTGACACAAGGTTGTTGTTCGAAATGCATCTTTGAACAACATCACCTAATAAAGTCTTCAGGATGGAGATGGAGCTCTCCCGCACTCTTCAGAGCAAAGAGGCAGATTTCTATCTGACGATGGCGTGGAAGCCATCGACGTGTGCTTGTGCAAACATACCTGATGCACTGCAGAAACGGGGTAGCCTCATCAACATCCTGACCCCGTTGTTATATTAGCCCCGTAGATAACATTACCAGATCATGAATAATTCGTTAACTGCGACGCACTCAGTGCTACTCGGCCAGCACGCGCGTGGCCACGTGCCCCGCGTGCGCGCCGCCGCTGTGCGCGCTGGCGGCCACCCTCCCGCACGCGCACGTGTCGCACTCGCGCCTGCTGTGTCGCATCTCGCGCGCGCCGCTCAACGAGCACAACCAGCCCATGGTGCTGCCCAACGGGCAGGTCTACGGCGAGAAGGTAACAGCCTGCCAGCTCCACCGCACGTGTCGCACTCGCGCCTGCTGTGTCGCATCTCGCGCGCGCCGCTCAACGAGCACAACCAGCCCATGGTGCTGCCCAACGGGCAGGTCTACGGCGAGAAGGTAACAGCCTGCCAGCTCCACCGCACGTGTCGCACTCGCGCCTGCTGTGTCGCATCTCGCGCGCGCCGCTCAACGAGCACAACCAGCCCATGGTGCTGCCCAACGGGCAGGTCTACGGCGAGAAGGTAACAGCCTGCCAGCTCCACCGCACGTGTCGCACTCGCGCCTGCTGTGTCGCATCTCGCGCGCGCCGCTCAACGAGCACAACCAGCCCATGGTGCTGCCCAACGGGCAGGTCTACGGCGAGAAGGTAACAGCCTGCCAGCTCCACCGCACGTGTCGCACTCGCGCCTGCTGTGTCGCATCTCGCGCGCCCCGCTCAACGAGCACAACCAGCCCATGGTGCTGCCCAACGGGCAGGTCTACGGCGAGAAGGTAACAGCCTGCCAGCTCCACCGCACGTGTCGCACTCGCGCCTGCTGTGTCGCATCTCGCGCGCGCCGCTCAACGAGCACAACCAGCCCATGGTGCTGCCCAACGGGCAGGTCTACGGCGAGAAGGTAACAGCCTGCCAGCTCCACCGCACGTGTCGCACTCGCGCCTGCTGTGTCGCATCTCGCGCGCGCCGCTCAACGAGCACAACCAGCCCATGGTGCTGCCCAACGGGCAGGTCTACGGCGAGAAGGTAACAGCCTGCCAGCTCCACCGCACGTGTCGCACTCGCGCCTGCTGTGTCGCATCTCGCGCGCCCCGCTCAACGAGCACAACCAGCCCATGGTGCTGCCCAACGGGCAGGTCTACGGCGAGAAGGTAACAGCCTGCCAGCTCCACCGCACGTGTCGCACTCGCGCCTGCTGTGTCGCATCTCGCGCGCGCCGCTCAACGAGCACAACCAGCCCATGGTGCTGCCCAACGGGCAGGTCTACGGCGAGAAGGTAACAGCCTGCCAGCTCCACCGCACGTGTCGCACTCGCGCCTGCTGTGTCGCATCTCGCGCGCCCCGCTCAACGAGCACAACCAGCCCATGGTGCTGCCCAACGGGCAGGTCTACGGCGAGAAGGTAACAGCCTGCCAGCTCCACCGCACGTGTCGCACTCGCGCCTGCTGTGTCGCATCTCGCGCGCGCCGCTCAACGAGCACAACCAGCCCATGGTGCTGCCCAACGGGCAGGTCTACGGCGAGAAGGTAACAGCCTGCCAGCTCCACCGCACGTGTCGCACTCGCGCCTGCTGTGTCGCATCTCGCGCGCGCCGCTCAACGAGCACAACCAGCCCATGGTGCTGCCCAACGGGCAGGTCTACGGCGAGAAGGTAACAGCCTGCCAGCTCCACCGCACGTGTCGCACTCGCGCCTGCTGTGTCGCATCTCGCGCGCGCCGCTCAACGAGCACAACCAGCCCATGGTGCTGCCCAACGGGCAGGTCTACGGCGAGAAGGTAACAGCCTGCCAGCTCCACCGCACGTGTCGCACTCGCGCCTGCTGTGTCGCATCTCGCGCGCGCCGCTCAACGAGCACAACCAGCCCATGGTGCTGCCCAACGGGCAGGTCTACGGCGAGAAGGTAACAGCCTGCCAGCTCCACCGCACGTGTCGCACTCGCGCCTGCTGTGTCGCATCTCGCGCGCGCCGCTCAACGAGCACAACCAGCCCATGGTGCTGCCCAACGGGCAGGTCTACGGCGAGAAGGTAACAGCCTGCCAGCTCCACCGCACGTGTCGCACTCGCGCCTGCTGTGTCGCATCTCGCGCGCGCCGCTCAACGAGCACAACCAGCCCATGGTGCTGCCCAACGGGCAGGTCTACGGCGAGAAGGTAACAGCCTGCCAGCTCCACCGCACGTGTCGCACTCGCGCCTGCTGTGTCGCATCTCGCGCGCGCCGCTCAACGAGCACAACCAGCCCATGGTGCTGCCCAACGGGCAGGTCTACGGCGAGAAGGTAACAGCCTGCCAGCTCCACCGCACGTGTCGCACTCGCGCCTGCTGTGTCGCATCTCGCGCGCGCCGCTCAACGAGCACAACCAGCCCATGGTGCTGCCCAACGGGCAGGTCTACGGCGAGAAGGTAACAGCCTGCCAGCTCCACCGCACGTGTCGCACTCGCGCCTGCTGTGTCGCATCTCGCGCGCGCCGCTCAACGAGCACAACCAGCCCATGGTGCTGCCCAACGGGCAGGTCTACGGCGAGAAGGTAACAGCCTGCCAGCTCCACCGCACGTGTCGCACTCGCGCCTGCTGTGTCGCATCTCGCGCGCGCCGCTCAACGAGCACAACCAGCCCATGGTGCTGCCCAACGGGCAGGTCTACGGCGAGAAGGTAACAGCCTGCCAGCTCCACCGCACGTGTCGCACTCGCGCCTGCTGTGTCGCATCTCGCGCGCGCCGCTCAACGAGCACAACCAGCCCATGGTGCTGCCCAACGGGCAGGTCTACGGCGAGAAGGTAACAGCCTGCCAGCTCCACCGCACGTGTCGCACTCGCGCCTGCTGTGTCGCATCTCGCGCGCGCCGCTCAACGAGCACAACCAGCCCATGGTGCTGCCCAACGGGCAGGTCTACGGCGAGAAGGTAACAGCCTGCCAGCTCCACCGCACGTGTCGCACTCGCGCCTGCTGTGTCGCATCTCGCGCGCGCCGCTCAACGAGCACAACCAGCCCATGGTGCTGCCCAACGGGCAGGTCTACGGCGAGAAGGTAACAGCCTGCCAGCTCCACCGCACGTGTCGCACTCGCGCCTGCTGTGTCGCATCTCGCGCGCGCCGCTCAACGAGCACAACCAGCCCATGGTGCTGCCCAACGGGCAGGTCTACGGCGAGAAGGTAACAGCCTGCCAGCTCCACCGCACGTGTCGCACTCGCGCCTGCTGTGTCGCATCTCGCGCGCGCCGCTCAACGAGCACAACCAGCCCATGGTGCTGCCCAACGGGCAGGTCTACGGCGAGAAGGTAACAGCCTGCCAGCTCCACCGCACGTGTCGCACTCGCGCCTGCTGTGTCGCATCTCGCGCGCGCCGCTCAACGAGCACAACCAGCCCATGGTGCTGCCCAACGGGCAGGTCTACGGCGAGAAGGTAACAGCCTGCCAGCTCCACCGCACGTGTCGCACTCGCGCCTGCTGTGTCGCATCTCGCGCGCGCCGCTCAACGAGCACAACCAGCCCATGGTGCTGCCCAACGGGCAGGTCTACGGCGAGAAGGTAACAGCCTGCCAGCTCCACCGCACGTGTCGCACTCGCGCCTGCTGTGTCGCATCTCGCGCGCGCCGCTCAACGAGCACAACCAGCCCATGGTGCTGCCCAACGGGCAGGTCTACGGCGAGAAGGTAACAGCCTGCCAGCTCCACCGCACGTGTCGCACTCGCGCCTGCTGTGTCGCATCTCGCGCGCGCCGCTCAACGAGCACAACCAGCCCATGGTGCTGCCCAACGGGCAGGTCTACGGCGAGAAGGTAACAGCCTGCCAGCTCCACCGCACGTGTCGCACTCGCGCCTGCTGTGTCGCATCTCGCGCGCCCCGCTCAACGAGCACAACCAGCCCATGGTGCTGCCCAACGGGCAGGTCTACGGCGAGAAGGTAACAGCCTGCCAGCTCCACCGCACGTGTCGCACTCGCGCCTGCTGTGTCGCATCTCGCGCGCGCCGCTCAACGAGCACAACCAGCCCATGGTGCTGCCCAACGGGCAGGTCTACGGCGAGAAGGTAACAGCCTGCCAGCTCCACCGCACGTGTCGCACTCGCGCCTGCTGTGTCGCATCTCGCGCGCGCCGCTCAACGAGCACAACCAGCCCATGGTGCTGCCCAACGGGCAGGTCTACGGCGAGAAGGTAACAGCCTGCCAGCTCCACCGCACGTGTCGCACTCGCGCCTGCTGTGTCGCATCTCGCGCGCGCCGCTCAACGAGCACAACCAGCCCATGGTGCTGCCCAACGGGCAGGTCTACGGCGAGAAGGTAACAGCCTGCCAGCTCCACCGCACGTGTCGCACTCGCGCCTGCTGTGTCGCATCTCGCGCGCGCCGCTCAACGAGCACAACCAGCCCATGGTGCTGCCCAACGGGCAGGTCTACGGCGAGAAGGTAACAGCCTGCCAGCTCCACCGCACGTGTCGCACTCGCGCCTGCTGTGTCGCATCTCGCGCGCGCCGCTCAACGAGCACAACCAGCCCATGGTGCTGCCCAACGGGCAGGTCTACGGCGAGAAGGTAACAGCCTGCCAGCTCCACCGCACGTGTCGCACTCGCGCCTGCTGTGTCGCATCTCGCGCGCGCCGCTCAACGAGCACAACCAGCCCATGGTGCTGCCCAACGGGCAGGTCTACGGCGAGAAGGTAACAGCCTGCCAGCTCCACCGCACGTGTCGCACTCGCGCCTGCTGTGTCGCATCTCGCGCGCGCCGCTCAACGAGCACAACCAGCCCATGGTGCTGCCCAACGGGCAGGTCTACGGCGAGAAGGTAACAGCCTGCCAGCTCCACCGCACGTGTCGCACTCGCGCCTGCTGTGTCGCATCTCGCGCGCGCCGCTCAACGAGCACAACCAGCCCATGGTGCTGCCCAACGGGCAGGTCTACGGCGAGAAGGTAACAGCCTGCCAGCTCCACCGCACGTGTCGCACTCGCGCCTGCTGTGTCGCATCTCGCGCGCGCCGCTCAACGAGCACAACCAGCCCATGGTGCTGCCCAACGGGCAGGTCTACGGCGAGAAGGTAACAGCCTGCCAGCTCCACCGCACGTGTCGCACTCGCGCCTGCTGTGTCGCATCTCGCGCGCGCCGCTCAACGAGCACAACCAGCCCATGGTGCTGCCCAACGGGCAGGTCTACGGCGAGAAGGTAACAGCCTGCCAGCTCCACCGCACGTGTCGCACTCGCGCCTGCTGTGTCGCATCTCGCGCGCGCCGCTCAACGAGCACAACCAGCCCATGGTGCTGCCCAACGGGCAGGTCTACGGCGAGAAGGTAACAGCCTGCCAGCTCCACCGCACGTGTCGCACTCGCGCCTGCTGTGTCGCATCTCGCGCGCGCCGCTCAACGAGCACAACCAGCCCATGGTGCTGCCCAACGGGCAGGTCTACGGCGAGAAGGTAACAGCCTGCCAGCTCCACCGCACGTGTCGCACTCGCGCCTGCTGTGTCGCATCTCGCGCGCGCCGCTCAACGAGCACAACCAGCCCATGGTGCTGCCCAACGGGCAGGTCTACGGCGAGAAGGTAACAGCCTGCCAGCTCCACCGCACGTGTCGCACTCGCGCCTGCTGTGTCGCATCTCGCGCGCGCCGCTCAACGAGCACAACCAGCCCATGGTGCTGCCCAACGGGCAGGTCTACGGCGAGAAGGTAACAGCCTGCCAGCTCCACCGCACGTGTCGCACTCGCGCCTGCTGTGTCGCATCTCGCGCGCGCCGCTCAACGAGCACAACCAGCCCATGGTGCTGCCCAACGGGCAGGTCTACGGCGAGAAGGTAACAGCCTGCCAGCTCCACCGCACGTGTCGCACTCGCGCCTGCTGTGTCGCATCTCGCGCGCGCCGCTCAACGAGCACAACCAGCCCATGGTGCTGCCCAACGGGCAGGTCTACGGCGAGAAGGTAACAGCCTGCCAGCTCCACCGCACGTGTCGCACTCGCGCCTGCTGTGTCGCATCTCGCGCGCGCCGCTCAACGAGCACAACCAGCCCATGGTGCTGCCCAACGGGCAGGTCTACGGCGAGAAGGTAACAGCCTGCCAGCTCCACCGCACGTGTCGCACTCGCGCCTGCTGTGTCGCATCTCGCGCGCGCCGCTCAACGAGCACAACCAGCCCATGGTGCTGCCCAACGGGCAGGTCTACGGCGAGAAGGTAACAGCCTGCCAGCTCCACCGCACGTGTCGCACTCGCGCCTGCTGTGTCGCATCTCGCGCGCGCCGCTCAACGAGCACAACCAGCCCATGGTGCTGCCCAACGGGCAGGTCTACGGCGAGAAGGTAACAGCCTGCCAGCTCCACCGCACGTGTCGCACTCGCGCCTGCTGTGTCGCATCTCGCGCGCGCCGCTCAACGAGCACAACCAGCCCATGGTGCTGCCCAACGGGCAGGTCTACGGCGAGAAGGTAACAGCCTGCCAGCTCCACCGCACGTGTCGCACTCGCGCCTGCTGTGTCGCATCTCGCGCGCGCCGCTCAACGAGCACAACCAGCCCATGGTGCTGCCCAACGGGCAGGTCTACGGCGAGAAGGTAACAGCCTGCCAGCTCCACCGCACGTGTCGCACTCGCGCCTGCTGTGTCGCATCTCGCGCGCGCCGCTCAACGAGCACAACCAGCCCATGGTGCTGCCCAACGGGCAGGTCTACGGCGAGAAGGTAACAGCCTGCCAGCTCCACCGCACGTGTCGCACTCGCGCCTGCTGTGTCGCATCTCGCGCGCGCCGCTCAACGAGCACAACCAGCCCATGGTGCTGCCCAACGGGCAGGTCTACGGCGAGAAGGTAACAGCCTGCCAGCTCCACCGCACGTGTCGCACTCGCGCCTGCTGTGTCGCATCTCGCGCGCGCCGCTCAACGAGCACAACCAGCCCATGGTGCTGCCCAACGGGCAGGTCTACGGCGAGAAGGTAACAGCCTGCCAGCTCCACCGCACGTGTCGCACTCGCGCCTGCTGTGTCGCATCTCGCGCGCGCCGCTCAACGAGCACAACCAGCCCATGGTGCTGCCCAACGGGCAGGTCTACGGCGAGAAGGTAACAGCCTGCCAGCTCCACCGCACGTGTCGCACTCGCGCCTGCTGTGTCGCATCTCGCGCGCGCCGCTCAACGAGCACAACCAGCCCATGGTGCTGCCCAACGGGCAGGTCTACGGCGAGAAGGTAACAGCCTGCCAGCTCCACCGCACGTGTCGCACTCGCGCCTGCTGTGTCGCATCTCGCGCGCGCCGCTCAACGAGCACAACCAGCCCATGGTGCTGCCCAACGGGCAGGTCTACGGCGAGAAGGTAACAGCCTGCCAGCTCCACCGCACGTGTCGCACTCGCGCCTGCTGTGTCGCATCTCGCGCGCCCCGCTCAACGAGCACAACCAGCCCATGGTGCTGCCCAACGGGCAGGTCTACGGCGAGAAGGTAACAGCCTGCCAGCTCCACCGCACGTGTCGCACTCGCGCCTGCTGTGTCGCATCTCGCGCGCGCCGCTCAACGAGCACAACCAGCCCATGGTGCTGCCCAACGGGCAGGTCTACGGCGAGAAGGTAACAGCCTGCCAGCTCCACCGCACGTGTCGCACTCGCGCCTGCTGTGTCGCATCTCGCGCGCGCCGCTCAACGAGCACAACCAGCCCATGGTGCTGCCCAACGGGCAGGTCTACGGCGAGAAGGTAACAGCCTGCCAGCTCCACCGCACGTGTCGCACTCGCGCCTGCTGTGTCGCATCTCGCGCGCGCCGCTCAACGAGCACAACCAGCCCATGGTGCTGCCCAACGGGCAGGTCTACGGCGAGAAGGTAACAGCCTGCCAGCTCCACCGCACGTGTCGCACTCGCGCCTGCTGTGTCGCATCTCGCGCGCGCCGCTCAACGAGCACAACCAGCCCATGGTGCTGCCCAACGGGCAGGTCTACGGCGAGAAGGTAACAGCCTGCCAGCTCCACCGCACGTGTCGCACTCGCGCCTGCTGTGTCGCATCTCGCGCGCGCCGCTCAACGAGCACAACCAGCCCATGGTGCTGCCCAACGGGCAGGTCTACGGCGAGAAGGTAACAGCCTGCCAGCTCCACCGCACGTGTCGCACTCGCGCCTGCTGTGTCGCATCTCGCGCGCGCCGCTCAACGAGCACAACCAGCCCATGGTGCTGCCCAACGGGCAGGTCTACGGCGAGAAGGTAACAGCCTGCCAGCTCCACCGCACGTGTCGCACTCGCGCCTGCTGTGTCGCATCTCGCGCGCGCCGCTCAACGAGCACAACCAGCCCATGGTGCTGCCCAACGGGCAGGTCTACGGCGAGAAGGTAACAGCCTGCCAGCTCCACCGCACGTGTCGCACTCGCGCCTGCTGTGTCGCATCTCGCGCGCGCCGCTCAACGAGCACAACCAGCCCATGGTGCTGCCCAACGGGCAGGTCTACGGCGAGAAGGTAACAGCCTGCCAGCTCCACCGCACGTGTCGCACTCGCGCCTGCTGTGTCGCATCTCGCGCGCGCCGCTCAACGAGCACAACCAGCCCATGGTGCTGCCCAACGGGCAGGTCTACGGCGAGAAGGTAACAGCCTGCCAGCTCCACCGCACGTGTCGCACTCGCGCCTGCTGTGTCGCATCTCGCGCGCGCCGCTCAACGAGCACAACCAGCCCATGGTGCTGCCCAACGGGCAGGTCTACGGCGAGAAGGTAACAGCCTGCCAGCTCCACCGCACGTGTCGCACTCGCGCCTGCTGTGTCGCATCTCGCGCGCGCCGCTCAACGAGCACAACCAGCCCATGGTGCTGCCCAACGGGCAGGTCTACGGCGAGAAGGTAACAGCCTGCCAGCTCCACCGCACGTGTCGCACTCGCGCCTGCTGTGTCGCATCTCGCGCGCGCCGCTCAACGAGCACAACCAGCCCATGGTGCTGCCCAACGGGCAGGTCTACGGCGAGAAGGTAACAGCCTGCCAGCTCCACCGCACGTGTCGCACTCGCGCCTGCTGTGTCGCATCTCGCGCGCGCCGCTCAACGAGCACAACCAGCCCATGGTGCTGCCCAACGGGCAGGTCTACGGCGAGAAGGTAACAGCCTGCCAGCTCCACCGCACGTGTCGCACTCGCGCCTGCTGTGTCGCATCTCGCGCGCGCCGCTCAACGAGCACAACCAGCCCATGGTGCTGCCCAACGGGCAGGTCTACGGCGAGAAGGTAACAGCCTGCCAGCTCCACCGCACGTGTCGCACTCGCGCCTGCTGTGTCGCATCTCGCGCGCGCCGCTCAACGAGCACAACCAGCCCATGGTGCTGCCCAACGGGCAGGTCTACGGCGAGAAGGTAACAGCCTGCCAGCTCCACCGCACGTGTCGCACTCGCGCCTGCTGTGTCGCATCTCGCGCGCGCCGCTCAACGAGCACAACCAGCCCATGGTGCTGCCCAACGGGCAGGTCTACGGCGAGAAGGTAACAGCCTGCCAGCTCCACCGCACGTGTCGCACTCGCGCCTGCTGTGTCGCATCTCGCGCGCGCCGCTCAACGAGCACAACCAGCCCATGGTGCTGCCCAACGGGCAGGTCTACGGCGAGAAGGTAACAGCCTGCCAGCTCCACCGCACGTGTCGCACTCGCGCCTGCTGTGTCGCATCTCGCGCGCGCCGCTCAACGAGCACAACCAGCCCATGGTGCTGCCCAACGGGCAGGTCTACGGCGAGAAGGTAACAGCCTGCCAGCTCCACCGCACGTGTCGCACTCGCGCCTGCTGTGTCGCATCTCGCGCGCGCCGCTCAACGAGCACAACCAGCCCATGGTGCTGCCCAACGGGCAGGTCTACGGCGAGAAGGTAACAGCCTGCCAGCTCCACCGCACGTGTCGCACTCGCGCCTGCTGTGTCGCATCTCGCGCGCGCCGCTCAACGAGCACAACCAGCCCATGGTGCTGCCCAACGGGCAGGTCTACGGCGAGAAGGTAACAGCCTGCCAGCTCCACCGCACGTGTCGCACTCGCGCCTGCTGTGTCGCATCTCGCGCGCGCCGCTCAACGAGCACAACCAGCCCATGGTGCTGCCCAACGGGCAGGTCTACGGCGAGAAGGTAACAGCCTGCCAGCTCCACCGCACGTGTCGCACTCGCGCCTGCTGTGTCGCATCTCGCGCGCGCCGCTCAACGAGCACAACCAGCCCATGGTGCTGCCCAACGGGCAGGTCTACGGCGAGAAGGTAACAGCCTGCCAGCTCCACCGCACGTGTCGCACTCGCGCCTGCTGTGTCGCATCTCGCGCGCGCCGCTCAACGAGCACAACCAGCCCATGGTGCTGCCCAACGGGCAGGTCTACGGCGAGAAGGTAACAGCCTGCCAGCTCCACCGCACGTGTCGCACTCGCGCCTGCTGTGTCGCATCTCGCGCGCCCCGCTCAACGAGCACAACCAGCCCATGGTGCTGCCCAACGGGCAGGTCTACGGCGAGAAGGTAACAGCCTGCCAGCTCCACCGCACGTGTCGCACTCGCGCCTGCTGTGTCGCATCTCGCGCGCCCCGCTCAACGAGCACAACCAGCCCATGGTGCTGCCCAACGGGCAGGTCTACGGCGAGAAGGTAACAGCCTGCCAGCTCCACCGCACGCGAGGCGCAACGAAGCAAGCGTGTCACCGAGTACTCACAGTACGAGTCTTGTGACGTATAGAAAATGACGCCTTTGAACGGTGGTCCGTTACAGAAGTTATACGCTCAACCCAGCTCATTCCTCGTTCTGTTAAATACAACATGCAGCCAACTTTGAAAGTAAAAATATCGTCACAATTACTCAAGTATAAAGGCTCGTACAGACTGGCGCGATTTCACACCAGTCTGTACGAACCTTAATGAAACCTTAAAAAACGCACAAGGTGTGATCGAACGAAGAAAAACAATATTCTTACCTGATTAAATAATCTAGCTCATTTATGACAAAACCTCACTGAAACATTTTTGAAAAGGATGGTCGTTCAGCCATGTTTTTGGCGTATAATGTGGATACAGTTGACCTCGTTTACCACCGTAAGATTGAATGTAACTTGCACGTCTTATAATGACAAGAGGGCCTAGACAAGTGTCAGTTGCTTTGAAAACATTTCGTATTTCTACGAATCAACAGGATTGACATAAGGCTTTTCGATAGGTATAGTCAATCCTATTCTTTTTGACTTTTCTATCAAAGTTATCGCTGAAGTCACTTTTTTTTTGTTTTCTAGCCAAAGTGACAGATAGGCAACCGTCGAATACAGTACTCTAAGGTTGCCTATCTGTCACTTTGGCGGCACAGGCGTTCATTATAACTTGACGAGTGACACGAGCGGTAGCACTGAATTTTGCAGTCGTGTGATTGGTAGTTCTGTTCTGTCAGTCGCCATTTTGAACTAAAATCAAAATCAAAATCAAAAGTCATTTATTCAAACTAGGCTGAGAATCAGCACTTTTCGAACGTCAAAAATTACATAAGACAGTCCCCCAAAAACGCCCACCCTTCACCACTTCCTAGTGCTTTAGCTGGGAAGAAGAAGTGGCGCAACAAACTCCCCAGCAGCACAGCTGTCTGTTCAGATATAAAACTTGAATCTATACAATAAAATGAAAAGAATTTGCATTACGCAACACAACATTAGATTATTTGCCTTATGTTAGCTAGCACACGCCACTATACCAAAAAAAAACATAAAAATCGTCGAAAACTATACTCAAGCAGAAATAACGTAAACAGAACGTACCTAAATAAAAGCCTCCAGGCATAATGGGCGTGCCCGCCCACACAAAGCTATAGCTGCAACTCGAAGTCAAAAATGATAAACTAGCACCATCGTAGTGAAATAAAAAACAGTTAATCATTAATAACAATAATAAAACCCTGGTCAGCAAGACGACCAGTCACCACAAGCAGCACCCGTTCACGAGCATAACGCAAAGATCAGCCATCACCCCCCTCGCCATATTTGAGGGAAGGAGGCAACCCGACCCCCGACGCTACCGCAAGCAGTGACATCTAAGGGAGCTTGACGAACTTGCTGCCGGTTGCTCAGGCAAGAATAATATAATCAATTGTCTAGGTCGCTAGCTAACCACTTATTGCAATACAACTCATAAAAAAAACATTTTCATGAGTATATTATGTCACTAATAAATAAAAATAAATTGACTTAGACAGTCAAATAAAAATAAACAATTATATGAACTCATATAACCTGTCAGTAGCTACGCTAATTCTGGAGAAAGAACATGAACATTGTCTTGAGTTAATCACAGCGACCAACTATTCTTATCGTCTAAGTAGTCATTGATAGAATAGTATGCCTTTGAACAAAGATTGGATTTAACTTTAACTTTAAACGCATTAAAAGGCAAATCTAACAAAGAAGAGGGTAGCTTGTTATAAAAAGTTATACCAAGTCCAACAAATGAGTTATGAACCTTATGAAGCCGGTGAAAAGGAGCACGTAATTTATCCTTATTTCTGGTGTTAATATTGTGAATATCACTGTTTTTAGTGTATAAGTGTATATTTTGCCTAACATATAAGATGTTGGCGAAGATGAATTGTGATGCCGCCGTGAGTATACCAATATCCTTAAAAAAATCTCTTAGAGAAACTCTGGCACCCAGCTGGTAAATTGCTCGAACAGCTCGTTTTTGGAGTACAAAAATATTTTGAATGTCAGCTGCTTTACCCCACAGCAGAATACAGTAGGACATAACGCTATGAAAATAACTAAAATAGACTAATCGAGCTGTATCAACGTCAGTGTATTGTCTTACTTTCCTGACGGCGTATGCGGCCGAACTGAGCCTTCCCGCTAGGCTTGATATATGAGGTCCCCACTGAAGTTTGGCATCTACTGTTATACCCAGAAACACTGCCGAGTCTACAGTTTCAAGCACCTCTTTATCTAAAACGATGTTGGGACCTAAATTTCTAACATTCGGTAAGGCAAACTTTATACATTTCGTTTTCTTGGCATTGAGAACTAAATTATTTGTCGTAAACCAATCCGTAACCATTGAGAGTGCAATGTTTACGTCGTCAAAATCTTGTCTATTCCGGTCTACTTTAAAAATAAGAGAGGTATCATCTGCAAACAGTACAACGTCACAGACACCCTTTATATAGAATGGTAAATCGTTAATATACACTAAGAATAAGAATGGGCCTAGAATTGAGCCTTGAGGTACACCTAACTGAACTGGTAGCTCGGAAGATTTCACACCATCAACACATTTATTAAAAGTAACAGCTAGATAGGGGGCTACGATGTCTATTATATTACTTAATAGTTTAATGGAGATGCCCCAGTAATCACCAGTGTTTTTAGATTTAAGTGTGATAAAAACATTAACTACATCATGAGGTGTTACATGTTCGAAGCTAAATAAACGACTACATTTAGGCACACTACTATGCAAAAGATTTTCAGCTTTAGACAGGGATGAATTTAAGGAGCGAGTCGTAGTTATAGGTATGTTGGCAAAAAACTCATTGAATGCTTCAGCTACGTCAGCTGCATTATTAACTAATTTGTTTTCGACCATAATTTCTAATTGTTTTTCTTGTTTAACAGACTTACCAGTTTCATTGTTAATAATTTTCCAAGTGGTTTTTACTTTATTATTAGATTTTTTAATTGTATCGCTTAAAAATTTAGATTTAGCAAAAACACAAATCTTTTTAAATAATTTTGAATAATTTTTGACATACTCTAGAAAAGGAGTATCAAACCTGTATTTTTTCAAACCATATAACTCGTATAGTCTCGCTCTACTTTTATAAATACCTGGGGTAGCCCATTGATTAAAGCCAACGGAGGTACCATTAATGTTAATGGATTTGGTCTTGAAAGTAGATTGGTACTCCTTTTGTACAACATCAAAAAGGGCTCCATAGATGTCATTAGGATTCTCGTGTTCTACTATAGATGGTGTAATTTTATGTAATAACTCTATTAGTATTAAAACTAAGACTGCAAAATTCAGTGCTACCAATCGCGTCCCGCGTCAAGTTATAGTGAACGCACTATAGTTTCAATTTATTGAGAATTGTTGTCAAACCTGGTAAAGCATTTACGAGGTCGGCTATTCCATCATTTTCTGGCAGCCTATTCAAATCTCATGTTTCAGTATTTGGCAACAGTTCATGAAAAACGAAAAACAAAGGAAATGCGTTAAAATCAACAGTGTGTGCCTCACACAAATTGTTATTATATCTTTAGAATACAGGCTTTTAGAGATGTCATAGATAAAACGTTAAAATCTGTATTTAAAAAACCTTTTTCTCATTCCCCAGGCTCTAAAAGAAATGATGAAGGAACACGGCTCCATCATCTGCCCGAAGACCAAGGAGGTGTTCTGTATGAAACGCGTAGAGAAAGTGTATGTGATGTAACGCGACACTTGTCACTTATATACGACATGTGTCACACTGTACATACGCTCGCCATTATACATATACCTACCAGCATTTATCACACTCTGATACTTATATTTTATAATAAATGTTTATAAAATAACTTGTGATTTTTGGCGTAGCTGGTGTACTATTAAGGATCGATAAATTGGGAAGAAATATTTCTACATCCATAAAGTTATAACCTACAATTAAAACATCTTCCTTGCTTTTTGTAAATTTTTTTTATGGTACTTTCGTAAATTTGAAAACAAAAAGACATACAATTGTTATTTTTCTAAAAATGCTACGTGCGAAAGTCACCTAGCTACGCCTCCTATATTAATATTTTAGTACTATTTTATTTTATTGCTTACTTTGAAGGGAAAATAAAATGTGTGGTTAAAAGATACTTATTTAAATTATACAGGGTGTTTTGGCCATGCCAAAGTAACTCTATGCCAAGTCTAATACAAACTTTCTGACAAGTTTTATTCTCAACCTATTCTAAATTGCCAAGAATATCTTGCCGACTTGGTGAAGTGATATTTTATTTACCAAACATTCTGTGTATCGGAAGTCTTTGGAATCTCTAACGTTTTTTTATGGATACTTGAGTATCCAACTTTTATTGGGATGGTCCATTACTTCAAACCATATCTATGTGTTTTTATATAAAAGATTTAAATCACTTTAATTATAATTTTTTGAGATAAAGAACTATTATAGTTACACAGTTTCAGTCCTATATCAACCGTGTAATAAATTAGAAAACCCTATCATTCTATATTACATGTGTCAAAAATGTCGAAAGTGTAACAATCGATTTTGTAACACATTTAAAAATATTATTTTTACGGTGATAAATTGATAATATAATAACGCCATCATTATGTGCCATTTTCACGATTAACCTGGCGCACTTCATATCAATAGTATCCAAGCCTCACTTTACTAACTTTACAAAAAAATTGATTGCGTTGCTTATTGCTTATCAATTACCAAAAAAAAAATGCCAAAATGGAATGGGAAAACTTGTTGAGCCGACCCCAAGTAATATGGTACAAGGACAGGAAGATGATGAATTACTTAAATAAATAATCTGTCCATTTTGTAATACAAACTTCTGTAGATATTATTATCTTATAATATTAAGTAACTGTTTAAAATCATCAGCACATGTGTAGTATAATTATTTTGTCTATTAAATCGTCATATCGTTACATTGCAATACGGCCGCTGAATCTGGGCCGGTCCAAACCTTGCGCAGAAGGCTGCGCAATAACATTTTATAGGAACCAAAAGGTAACATAGGCGTGTGCGAGTGAGAGAACATGCGCGAAAGTTCGGAGAGCCTATGTTCAGACCGGCCGTGATTCAACTGCCGTATTGTATGTCATTCCCTCTACACAACGTTCGAAGGATACTCTCAATATTATAGCGGATTGTGTTAATTAAGTTTTAGCATGTATAAATTATATTCATATCTCATTGTATCATAAATATCCTTACTTTCTTACATTGAGAAATAAATGCAAATCAAAATTATGTTGTTTTCATTTCAAGAGATTTGGACGCCCCTCCTTTTTTTGCGGCATACCGCTACACCCCCAGTGTCTAGCATAACCGGGGTTTGTGGGCACGCAGGTCTATAAAATAAAATAACCCCGGTTTCTGGAACGAAAATCAAGACAAATTAAGTAACAATTTGTCAAACGCATGTCAACTGATGTGATTGGTGGAGAGTCACTAATTGTAATGTATTCCCAGTCATTGTGATCTTTTTTTTGTACTGGACGTTACTAGTGAACCTTCTGGTTGGTTACCTTATTGTAGATCAAAGTTCGAAACGAAATTCTGCTACGAGGGTGACACTGAAAGTTCTTAGAAAATCAAAAACTGAACAAACTAGCAAGTTATTAGTTTTATTATATCTTTTCAAAATAGTGTCCATTTACATCAATACATCGCTGCATCCTATGGAACCACTGAGAAAAGCGCTTTGCCCACTCGTCCTTGTGAGCGTCAAGATGACGGGATCAAGTCCCCAATTTGAAATTTATCACGTTAAAGTGTGTAATTATGTACTATTTGTACCCAAAACATGACATTTGTACCTCTAAAGGTAAAGAAAGTACGTCAAGATGTCCCTGGACCCGCCACTTTAACCTCAAAGTGGCGGGACCTGGAAGCGCTACTCAGAGGCAGGTAATTCACACCCGAAAACTAAGTACTAGTACAGGTATGTACTCAATTTTCAATACAATTATAAGTGAGAAATTCAAGTTATGTTATTAAAACATTGGCCCCGCCAATTTGATGATTTATGTTATGGCTGAATTCATATGATAATCGTTAGAGCTCGTGCAAAATCAAATGTGGAAACTTAGTACGTCCCAAGTACATCAAAAGTCATCTATCATTCATCGTTACCTTTAATGGACATATCTATGCAGAAATGAAACAAGAGAAAATAATTTTCATTATTATATTTATATATATATTGATCCAACTACAAATATAACTTTTTCTTTTATTGTCTAAGTTACTTAAATAATACAAATTAATTATGATAAGACTTATTTTTGCGCATATATTAAACAATTAGGCAATATGTATGTTTGACTCTTCTTAACTTTCGTCTCTAGGTCATCGTAGCACTGAACTTACCAATTATTCGAGAAATATGAGCTCGATAATGCCCGATGCCGCTAGGTGTAGTTACACCTAGCGGTGGAGCTATAAACTCTATAGCAGATAGAATAAAATAGCAATTCCCTTTTAAGACAATTTGTCTCGGAATCATTCATCGTAACGATGAATGATAGATGACTTTTGATGTACTTGGGACGTACTAAGTTTCCACATTTGATTTTGCACGAGCTCTAACGATTATCATATGAATTCAGCGATAACATGAATCATCAAAGTGGCGGGACCAATGTTTTAATCACATAACTTGAATTTGGCACTTACAATTGTATTGAAAATTGAGTATATACCTATACATATAATATTTAGTACTAAGTCTGCGGGTGTGAATTACCTGCTTCTGAGTAGCGCTTCCAGAAGGTCCCGCCCGGTTAAAGTGGCGGGTCCAGGGACGTCATCTTGACGCTCACTCGTCCTTATGGCTCTTTGACGGCATTTTGAAACGTAGCCACTGCTTCCTCGAAACGTTTTCCTCGAAGTTTTTCTTTTATTTTCGGAAATAAATAAAAATCGCAAGGTGCGAGGTCGGGGCTATAGGGCGGGTGACCCAGTAATTCCACGTCTGACGTCGCCAAGTAGTCGATTGTTTACTTGGCAGTGTGCGACGAGGCGTTGTCGTGGTGAAGGAGGATCCTACTGCAAGGTCGTTTCTCCCGAACTTTTTCCAAGACAAGTGGCAAATAATTATTAGTGTACCACTCTGCAGTAACTGTTTCTCGATCCTCTAAAAGAATTGTTGCGTAATGACCTGTCCTTCCGAAGAACGAGGCCACCATCTGTTTTCCCACGCTTCGACCTCTCTTCACTTTAGTTGGCAACTCCTCGGAAGGAAACACCCAGACAGCAGACTGTCTCTTAGTTTCAGATCATAACAATAAATCCAGCTTTCGTCACCCGTAAGTATGTCGAACACAGCATTTGAGTCACCTCCGTAAATCTTTAAACCATTTCACGACACCAATCAACACGACGGAGTTTTTGGGCTTCTGTCAAATTATGAGGTATCCACCGGGCACAAAGCTTCCTGACCGCTAAATGTTCATGAAGGATTTTGTGCACTTGACTCATACCGATGCCTAAGCTTGTGTCCGAATCTGCTGACAAGTCACTCTTTTGTCAGTCTCTATCATACGCCGCACAACACTGATGTTATATTCAGTCGTCGCCGTAGAAGGCCGTCCCTCACGCAGATCATCGGTGAGATTAGTGCGACCACGTTTAAACTCATTAAACCAGTTGTAAACACAGTGGCACGAGATGGGGCTTTATCGTGAAAGGCCAATCGAAGTCTATCATAACTTTCTTGTTGACTGAAATGACATCGAGTCATAAAAAAATCATTGTACGAAAATTTTCTCGCAGTTTTTGTGGGGTTTTTGAGGTTAGGTCGGCATTGTATGCTAATAAATGGATTTAGAATGCATTGTCATCGAGTTGTGAGCTACCCTGAAAGTTTCAGCCGGATAGCTAATTGGGAAGTGCTCGAAATTTGAGTTGCAAGATTCCAACAATCCAACATTCGAATTTATTTTGTACAAGCGATTGTGGATAGTGGATACAGTTACGGATCAATGTTGCTTCAACAAACTTTCTATGCAAGTATTTTTCTTCCAGTTGGAAGAAAAATACTTGCATAGAACAGGTTGTTTGTTTGTTGGACCAAGCTACAGCTCTCGACACGTAATGTTTACATTTACGATCTCGTCGTCTATTTTATCATTTATGTTATTTGCTCTTAAGAAGAATATTATATCCTGTGTAAACTCAGTATACTGCTGATAGTAGGACGCGTCTATACGCGTATTACGCGATAAATAATAGGTATTGTATGAATGTTACTAACTACCATGTATGACCCGCACCTTCAGCGCCCTGTGCCTGGGCACCGCTGGCACCTAGTCACGGCGCTGGTGGTCAGTGCTCAGCTGCTGTAAGAAGGTAAACGAATTGCTTGTGTTGACTGCTAAAGTAAACAATAAATTGATTCTGATACTTTTTATTGACTTTTAACACTTTTCTCTTAATAATAACTTCGTTGCATACGGCTAAAATACTCGTAAATGGCATTATTTATCACATTATATTTTAATGGCTACTCATTGTAGATACATAATTATTTATTAAAACAAGTGCAGTTAGCGACCAAAATTTATTAAAATAAACCTTACGTATAGCGTGCGTTCAAAAGACAAAAATTATAATTATGATTTCAAATATCTTAGAAAGTTTTTTTTTCATAAGATTATACCATTACTAAATGCACTCGCTAAAACACATTCAAAACTAGCTAAAATGCATTGTAAGAAACACATGACTGATTAGGTGTATATTATTTATATATTTTATATTATAAACTGAAACAATAACAAGACCAGTACAAGTTGATAATAGCAAAGATATTTGATAACTAAAAATCTATCACAATATTAAAAGTGGAGTTTGTACTATTCGCTAAGTGGACTAATATTATACCGTATTTAATCGTGTGACTGGAGACTTTAATGCATTTAGTTATAACCTAGATATTTTTTGTTTGACCACGGTAATTTTGGATATTTTTGTATACGCGATAAATAAAGGCTGATTTCAAGTTTGTAAATTCAAGTGGGCATTTAATTTGGTTCCTAGTTTGAGACAACTGATAAGTTGGCACGAAATGCATTTTCAAAATCTCCTCATTCATAAGTTCTTAACTACATAATATTTACAATAATAATTTACAATCTTTTAACATTTACGTGATATAGTTAGCATTCAATCTAATTTCAAAGTATAAAAGGACCTGATTTTTTTACAATATTTTTACATTTTCGTACAACTTCGACCTTTTTCAAAGTTATATTTTGGGAATATAAGTGGAGATCGTAAAAGGATATTGTGTGTCTCCTAAACTTAGAAATTACTTAAAAAAAAGAAGTAGAGCTTAGAACTACATAACATATTGTGATTTGGTTTTAATAAGTGGTTAGTATTTATGTTTGTACATTTATTTAGTGACACACACTAAAGAGAGAGACACGGGGTCGGGGTTTATTTAGTGAGAGTACATTTGTAAGAGCCTGCTATCAATATAGCAACCTTTATATTCGAATAAATCATTAATAATTCTTACATATTGGAATACAAATAAAATAAATCCGACGTAAATGTGTAAACAAATCTTTGATTTTACATAATTACCACTCAATAATTTACCAGAAATATTTATTGCAAACAAAGACAAATAACTCGACAAAAGCGAGCAACACTGGGAGTGTTACAATAATATAAATATTACGTTTAAAACTTTACGCATCTCTTAATATACGTTTTCGGAGTATTATTTACTTAACGACCTATTTTAACTTAATTTCGACAAGTTTCTACAGTCACAATCTAAGTTTAATTGAAAAATATTAATACTCATTTAATGTCCTGTGCGGACGTTGATTTCATCTGAATATAAAAATATATGATTCCTAAGTTATAGCCACTGATGACATTATTTACAGCACGAGGGCTTTTGGATAAGAGACCTAGAGAGTATTCTGTAAAATGTTACTATTTTGTAACATTTTAAAATAAAAAATAGCCAAATTAGTTCAGGCATTCTCAAGTGATGCGCTTACCAACGAACATCCTTTAATTTTTATTATATAGTTACAGTGAACCTCCGGTAATCCGGCCGCTGTCTAATCCGACACGTCTATTATTATTGTTCTCTCTATTTTGTTGTTTAATTTACTAAATTTGACATATATAATGAAGCTGTTTTGTACTTCAGAGTATAACATATAGAATCTTATCATTGGATCTGTAATTTGTCGGATTACAAGGTACTCTTTTGCAAAAAAGTTCCGGACTAAAGCTTCCGGTCTTAGGCAGTTACTCTATAATCCGACAAATTCGATAGTTCGACACTGCCCTGCAAAACGTTTGTCGGATTAAACACGGCACGCGACAGTATATTTGTTTGTTGGGTGCTTCACGTTATGATGTGTAACATTTTCTTCTCGCTTTCTGTGGGAGTGATTTCATAAAAAGGGACGGAAGTCTGTAACAGGAAGTGACAGCTTGAGCATGGAATAAGTAAGTACTTTTTAATAGCATGGAATTAGTAAGTACTATATAGATTGTAAGTAGAGGGGGTCGAATTTCGACCAGTGGGCGACCACTAGTAATGAATAATAATTATTCGAATATTTCAGTATTTAGCTTTTTAAATTTTGAGGTTAATTTCTGTCGCTGCTCAGTTGCCAATAAACCAAGGTGGGATGTCAGATGTTACACATTATATGCGACTACTGAAAGGCTTGCTCGTTTTTTTGGACTCGTCATAACCGTCTTCAAAACTTAGTTATCCGTGCTAGTGCTACATTTTAGATTGCAACACTATTGTTATTATAATATTCTCTTTGCCTCAAACCGAAAGCCTCTTATGATATGTTTCAAAAGCATCTGACGCCAGTGCTAACAATCCCTGTTCCAAGTCCGCGTATAGCAGAATTTGTTTCTAATCAGTGCGAGCAGAAGTTTTAATTAATTTTCTATTGAATATGATTTGGATTTTCAATACCAGTGTACCAGCTTAAACATTTGTTGGTCAAAAGCTTCTTTACGGAGTACTTATTTATGACACTAGTGCGGTAAGTAGGTTTTAACAAAATAGTAAACGAATCAAGAGTTTGTAAATACCAATTTCCGCAAGTGTGTCATACAACGTTTTTCAACACATTTGCGAGAGAACAGTACAATAGGTAATGAAACAAAGTCGCAATAATCTTTGACGTTCCTAATATGAAAATGGCGCGAACTTCCAAATGGCGCCACGTGCTCGTGGTGAAAAAGTAATTGTTTTCGTCTAAACGACGTGATGATCGACTAATGTGAACTAAAAAGTTTGCATTAGTCGATCGTCACGATTTAATATACAAGACAAATTCGTGGATTACAATACAAGCTTTCCTGATGATGATTTCAACAAAGTCGTTAAAACGTATAATTTCCTCAAAAAAACAAAACTGAAAAATGAGTACCTATTAGTAATTTATAGCAGAGATTTTCATAATGCTAATGGCGCCGTTAGTATATCAATATAACATCATTTTATAGAATTTCAACTAGTCAGTGTTTCATGAAAGCAAAAAATTATTGAAAATTGTATGTACCATTCCTATGACCTCAGTGGAAAGTGACTGCTGTTTTTCGACTTTCAATAAAGTCAAAACTTTACACGCAATACTATGTCGCAAGATCGCCTTAACACTTTGTGTATGATAAGCATAGAAAAACGCTTATTTACGACTTCCACAAAAAGTAATCGAAGTTTTTTTTCTCTCATCAAAAAGATCGACAAAAGGATTTTATTTACAAATAACCGGTACTTGAGCAAATTATTATTATTACACAAGCAAAAAAAAATGTTCTGTTTTTATTTAATTTAAATGAATCCCCACTGAAACGTTTCACAAGCCGCCTCTGATCCACAAGTTTTTTTACGTTACATCAGGTACTTTTGAAACAGAGTATACATTTACACTAAAAATACAACCTGTCCGTTTCTACCCGAAGTAATATGTCATAAAGGCCATGATAACGATACCGGCCACGAGGGCTCCGAGGTGCTTCAAGGACTGCACCTTGTCCGGCTCGCGCAGCAGGTCCGGCAGGACTGTCACCAGGGCGATGTGGAGGAAGCCGCCTGCCGTGAACGGGACTATCCAGGAAGTTTTGGCCTCTGAAAAGCGTAAAATTAGTGATGTTAGTTATTAAATCAAATCCGTTTATTTGTGCACACAGGTTGAAGGGTGTTACAATAATATAAAGAATGTATAACTGTGCACTGCCACAATAAGCCAATCAATCAGCCCAGCCTTTTCCCAACTATGTTGGGGTCGGCTTCCAGTCTAACCGGATGCAGCTGAATCCCAGTATTTTACATGGAGCAACTGCCTATCTGACCTCCACAACCCAGTAACTGGGTAATACGACGTCCCTCGGCAAGACTGGTTGTCAGACTTTCCGGTTTCTGACGACCCCTAACGACTGTCAAAGATCCACGAATGACAGTCGGGACCAACGGCTTAACGTGCTTTCTGAGGCACGGAGGAGTCTCGGTATGTAAAGATGGATCACCCATCCACGGACCATCCCTGAGCGTTGCTTAACCTGAAGGATCGATCTATGCGGCTGTTATTACTTGGCCACGAGCTCCTGGCACAATAAGTGACATACAAATATTACAAAATTAGGAAGACTAAATTGTAAACAAAATTATCAGTGGTATTTGAAAGGAAGTATGTGCTGTAAGTAGTTTTGAATATTTTGGTAATTTGAGGATAAAAAGTACGCTACAGGGGCGACGGCTTCATACAACCCCATTTATACCGGCTACCCTTCGGAACAAAGACTCTATTTGAGTTTACTATTACTAAATAATATAGTACATTGTCACATTGCAGGTATTTAATAAGTAAAATATAAGATAAGGCCAAGTGCGAGTCGGTTATCGATAAAAATGGCAAAAAAATCCCTTAAATATTTGTTTTATTTTAATTTAATTATTTATTTTTAAAGTGAATATATAACTAAATATTCTGTGAATAATTCAAGCGTCTGCCTGTTGCCGTTATCAATACCGAGCAAAAACGAGAAAAAAAATCACGTTTGTTGTATGGGAGCCCCCTTAAATATTTATTTCATTCTGTTTTTTAGTATTTGTTGTTATAGCGGCAACAGAAATACATCATCTGTGAAAATTTCAACTGGCTAACTATCACGGTTCATGAGATACAGCCTGGTGACAGACGGACAGACAGACAGACGGCAGAGCCTTAGTAATAGGGTTCCCGTTTTGCCCTTTGGGTACGGACCCTAAAAACGGGTACCTAGGTACGTACGCGTTTTTAGGATAGACTATAGGTATCCTAAATCGCGAACACAGTTTACATCTTCTGTTTTAACTAAGAATTCCGACAAATTTATATGGCGTTAAATTAAGAAAAGTAAAGGAATGACAAACATTTTTGAGGTAATTTTGATGTTATCTTGAATTTATGTGAACTGAACAACTTTTTCTTCGGCTTCCCTCTAATGGGTTGTAGCTTCGCTACTGGTACGCTAGTAGCATGGACGTTGTTGAAGACGCAAAACTCGTAGCGAAATTCTGAGCTGACTCAATTTAGATCCATAAGAAGAATAGGAATTTTACATATTTTTGGCAATATCCCCTTATTAACTTTCTTATTAAGATATACAAGCTAAGCTTACGGAGTGATATAGTAGGCTAGCCTAAGTTGACATTGAAATTGAAAGCTTACCAATAGAGTTCCTGGCTCCGCTGAAAATAACAGCAGTCATGGCGCCGATTAGACCAGCTGCCGCCGTTGCCTGTGAATACATAAAGCATTAGCATATTTATGTTAGACTTGTTTCTGCAGATGCACCCTGGCTAGGCTTTTCCTAAGCAAGTTGGTTTCCAATCCCAATCTAATCAGAAGTAGCAAAAGTTGGAATATCACAAATTAAACAACTTTGCAACATTTAAAATTTTGTTATCTGATGACTATGGGGAAAACATTGTATGGTTTATCAGGGATGCTTAAACTTACCAGCTGTGCCTTAGCTGCCTCCCACCGAGAGAAGCCGCTCTTGAGCAGGATCGCGAAATCTCCAACCTCGTGAGGAATTTCATGCACTGTAAATGAAAATCGTTTTTTTTTTTCAGTTTCTGATGTGTCCAAATTATTATCCACAAAATAATAGATGGCAGCCCGGAGTTTGGATTTGTGCCCGATTAATGGCAATAGGCTCGCCTTTTCCCAAATATGTTGGGGTCGGCTTCTAGTCTTAATGGGATGCAGCTGAATACCAGTATTTTACATGGAGCGACTGCCTATCTGACCTCCACAACCCAGTGACTGGGTAACACGATACCCCTTGGTAAGACTGGTTGTCAGACCGGCGCCCGTTTACATGGGACTTAAATATTTTGGTGAAATAGGTATTACATCTCTGGCTACCCCTTCTGGGAGTACAGGTGTTACGTTTTGTAATACTAACCTAATATAGCGAATGTGGTGAGCACGCCCACTCGGAACCCGACGAGGAAAGAGCCTCCCACTGCCAGGCCGTGAGTGAAGTTGTCTATAGAGTTCGCCATCAGGTTCAAGTAGCCTGCCACCTGGAATATTAACAAGCAGAGATGCATAAGTATGATTTTTGTGCTATTCCTGCACACAAGTGGAATGGACTAGATCAGAAGTCACCAAATGGCGGACTGCGGTCCGGTTGCGTACCTATTTTGCCTATATCAAAAAAAAAAAAAATGGTTTTGCTCGCGCTTTTTACACTTCAGACGGATACATTTTTCACGTTAATATTAATATGAGAAAGGAGGAAGTAAGGAATAGCTGAATTTTTTCACGACTTCTTTTTGTCCCATAGTAAATATTGTTCATAATGATGAGTACATGACCCCTTAAGAGGTTTTCAGTTATTTCGTACTTCTGTATTTTTGGTCCAATAGTAAATATTTTTCATAATGGAGAGTACAATGACCCCTTACAAGGTTATCAGTTATTGCAATTACACCTTGTAAAAATAAGTCCTATATTTTTGTTGCAAGCTCTGGGGGTCAACTCGCAGTTTCGGCCGAAGTTACGGGCATTTCCTACTCCGCATCACTTACGGACATCAAGATTAGTTCGGGCCCCGAACTAATAATGAATGAGAATTGGCTACACGATTTGACAGTTGTCCCTACTCCCGATGTAATCTTGCCTCTGAAAAATTGAAATAGACACTTGTTTTGACGGTTCATCTACGGTTAACGGACTTGTAGACGCCCTGACTAGCCACTGTGTTGCACATATCACTCACGTCTTTCTTGTTGCTCTTCTCCTTGGTGGCCTTGAGCGCCTGGTCCCGCGCCTCCCGCAGCAGACAGCGGCCCATCCACCTGTTGCCCTTGCTGTTGCAGGCTCGGACTGTTCCGTTCTGACTAGCTACCGTGTTGCAGCATACACCTGGAATGCAAGGTACTAATTCTTAACATATGGAAATAATAGAACGGCGGGATAATTGTGTAACACACTACCCAGTAGCAATGGGTTTCATTTTTACAGGTCAACAACATTCATTACGTTTTTGCAGACACATTTTTCGAACATAGACGCAATTTATTTATTAAGCTCGGACAACAATATGGTCCAATTTGTAAATAAAATACCTTAATAAAATAGCAATAGGTGATGGCTGCGGCAGGATGTGCAGAGAACGATAAAGCAAGGAATACGCTACTCGACCATTCCCTCCACATAAGTGTCTCAGAAATGGGGTGTAAGGGCTCTCCACCACGGTTTTCAGGATGATATTGTCACTGACCCGCGTTCTACGCATCAGTGATGCGACTGCCATGGGTGCAATGGATTATCAATATAGGTACTTCAAAATCGTTCAGATTGTGATCTAGACACAGATATTGTGTTAGGAAATTATGGTGCTGGACTGGAGCAATCACTAAGGCCCGCTTCCACCACACATCTCTCAATGCGTTTGACGCTTTAAACATCATTAAAACATCATTCTATCTCTGTCATCTTTAAACGATTGACCGAAACAGAACGATGTTTTAAATATGTTTAGCGCCTTACTTTTTCTTGGAATTATCGACGCTTTTAACTTTGACCGATTTATACGCTTTGACGCTTTTAACTTTGACGATAAGTTCTATGACGTCAGACACTATTTATAGAGCAGTCAACTAACTATAAATCGATTTCTGTTCTATAAATACCAGCATCGATTCTTATAACGCTTATTTTAACCACGCGTAAGGAAAAGACCTTGACCGTAAGCAAAATATCAATAACTAAGTTAAGGCGCAAATTAACGGTAAACTAACCTTTTACCTTGAGTTCCAATCCAAAATATCTGTATTAAATATCAACGTACGGTTGTTATTTAATTAATAACAAGACCGTCTTATTTGAAAGCAGAACTTGGTTGTTTTTTATTTTTGATTACTCGACTAATTTTTGAGTAAATAGATAATTGCTTCATATTTTGCAATAAATTACAAGCGTTGTGTCATCACGCTTCTCTTTCTTTTGTATGCAGTCTGACAGTGACCGTGCTTTAGCTGTTGTCAGCGTCTGAACACTGAATTCTCAAACGAGACTTAACTTAAAATCGTCCTTAAAGGGATTTCTATCGCTACATTTTAATTAAAGAGACAGAGATAAAATTGATTTAAGTTTGATAGTCGGCTACAAGATTTTTTACCTTACTTAACTGAGGAAATGTGAGTGTATTTTATGGGTACACGTACAGGTACACCTCTGTCTAATCTTTCAGGAATTACAGGAGTGGGTTATGTAAAGATTTCTTACCTTTAGTATTATTGTTGAACACACACGTATCATACAGCTCCTTCGCCGTGACCGTTCCGTTCCCATCACAAATACTCTTCCCTCGCTGCCTCCTCTCAACTGAGAGTAACTTCTCAATTTCTTCAATTTCTATCTGTTTTATCTTAGTGGAACCATTTTGTTTGACTACTTCAGGTTCCTCGTTAGTTTCCTCCTCTTCGCTTTCCTCGTGCTCTGAGGCGGCGAATAGTTTTTCTACGACGATGAAGACGAGCATGCCGGTGAGACACCATAGGCCGCTTTTTAGGGACACGTGCTCGCCCGCTGTACAGAGAGGATATTACATTAAATATTAAGAAACAACTAATTATAATCGATTTTATTACGTTACTAGCTGCGCCCCGCATAAAAAATACATCAACCATTTATGAGATTATTCTGAAGAACTAGTAGTATCTTTTATGGGGTATTACTGCACATTTCCTGTGTTAAATGTTACAACAAAATACCTAGTAATTTATAGCAATTAAATGAAAGAAAATTTTAAAGTCATATTAAAAGTACACTTTGTAAACAAGTATATTTATTACAAATTAGAGGATTGCATTCAAAATAAGAATGCTTAGAAACATGCTGGTCCAGCTCCATAGGACAATCTAGAGTCTAGACAAAATCTAACTGGTTGGTAATTTAATTTATTCTTTTTATGACATTGATTTTATATTGTGACGGCTACTTTACCTCACACACCGACTTATTAAAATTTTATGTTTGTCTACTTTAACAATGTTTGTAAATATTATATGTGAGCACCGTGTATCTATGTCATAATTAATTTATCTGTCATTGCTTTTTTTTAGGGTTCCGTACCTCAAAAGGAAAAAACGGAACCCTTATAGGATCACTTCGTTGTCCGTCTGTCTGTCTGTCAGTCTATCAAGTGCTTAGATTTAAGCGACATTATTTTGTCACTCGCAAAAAAATCAAAACCTACTTCCTGATGACATAGAATCATGAAATTTGGCAAGAAGCCACACAGCAAAAGTAAAGGAAAAAAGTCCGAAAATCGTTAATTTGTAGTTTTATCACATAATATTTTTTTTGCGATTACAAACTTTCTTGTTCAGTTGGAAAATTGACCGTGGTGTATATCCTTGTATAGGAGAACATGTTTTTCAACTACAATGTTAAGTTTGTTTTTGGGATAAATTCATCCCAACTAAGGAACCCTTCATTGTGCGTGGTACGACACGCGCTTGGCCGGTTTTTTATTATTAATTCTTTTTACCTATTGTGATGTAGTAATTTTATTGTAGTTACCTACATCGTATTCACATATAATTATATAATGAATGTATACAAAATTATATAATTATATTATATACGAAATTATCAAATAACTTCTCCCGCTCTGGGCGGAGCTAGGGCGTGTCAGCTTTTACCAACTAAAACCCACCCGTGTTCCTTCCGTTGCCTGTGTGCCAGGGCCACGATATTTCGGATAAACTAGCAACCCTGGCAGGCATTGGCCCTAACGGACCCCGTCAGTTGCAGCATTTTCTAATTTGTAAAATTTTGCATAAGGGCAGTAGGATAGTGAAGAACCGTCTTTTATCAGTGCCTATTCGGAATTAATTGGCTCATGGTCCTATGGCAGCATATTGTATGGTTGTAGGGTGAAAATTTTCCATGACATGGCTCAAGGAACTTCAGCATTAATATATCAAGTGCTTGCTTTTCTATATTAAGACCGTAAGACTTTATAAACAAATAGATTACTTATCTAATAGCTTTGTTATTCTGTTAATTTGGCGGATGGAGGGAGACAATTTGAATTAGATTTGACAATTTGCATTTATGGACTTGCAGTTATGACGAAGAGTTGTGGGTCGTGTGATAGATAAATGAAGGACTACTTCAAACTTATTACATGCACGAACAAAAATAGATTAGTTATCATTACTATTGTATTCATTTACATATTGTTGTTAGCTGGTTATTTATTGATAGTGAATAAGTGTTTTTTTTTTTATAACCGATTAATTTCACAATATTGCTTTTATTGCAATATATTATGTTAAAGAATATAATATAGTAAATTTTTTTAACAATGTTGATAAAGTAAATTCAATCTAAAATTGGTAATATATTACCAATGTTAGATTGAATTTACTTATGTCGAACCCAAACAGGCGCTTTACTTTGTGTAAATTATTACATCACCACTGCTCTCAAAACGGTGAAGGAAAACATCGTGAGGAAACCTGCATGTCCTAGAACTAAAAAAAAAAAAATCGAAGACATGTGACATCTACCAACCCGCACTGGGCCCGCGTGGTGGATTACAGCCCACTCCCTCCCACAGAAAGAGGAAGCCTGTGTCCCAGCAGTGGGAACATTATAGGCTGATTGTATGTACAGCATTTTTATCAACATTGTTAGAAATTGTACATATAATTTTCCTGCTTCCTGTATGAACATGTATGTTTTTCCTCAAGAGATTAGCTTAAACTTGGCTTTTATTCCAGTACGTGCTCTACTAGCGTCATACAGCCTATCCGACAAGCAACATAGTGTATTGATAAAGAGAGCCAATTTGAACTGAGTCTCTAAGGTTGGCATCAACCTAACCCCTTTCCTGATAGGCATGATAGCAACCTAACCTTGACCATTGATACTGTTGACCCACAAACACCCCTGTTCTTTCTAAGTACAAATCCGTAAACCCTACAGAAAAATGTAACTCCCGACATAAGATTCTCGTCACAAAGTGAACAATACAAACAGAGAAGTGATAAAATAATTACAATCGTAACGCATAGTTACCATGATTGATCGTGCATAGTCTGACTCACAATGTTATGTTTATTTTGTATTACCAACTACAACATAGCATTACTATCAGTTGGAACACAAAACTTCCTAAGCGTAACACATTCAAACGATTTTAAACTTTATAACGGTGGGGTAGAGTGGATTTTGTTTTGGCATGTGTGAGCGTTGACACGAAACCTCAACCTTCTGTATATAAACGAGTGCTCGTGCGTTTGTATCACAAATTAGTGGAATGTCCACTTTATAATGTGATTATGACGAGTCATCTTCAATTATATGCACTGTGAGGCACTGATTTTCAAGAGTCAGTCGAAGAAAAGTCCCTTTTATTCGAAAGTTTCCATTAATGTTTGGTACTCGTTACGGGTACTCAGGAGCTCGATAGTCTGACAACCAGTCTTACCAAGGGGTAGTTCCAGTAACTGGGTTTTGGAGGTCAGATAAGCAGCCGCGTCATGTAAAACACTGGTATTCAGCTGCATCCGGTTAAACTGGAAGCCCACCCCGACTTGATATACAACAGACGGCCACTGAACCGAACTACTCTTAATTTATGCCACGGCTTCATCATAATTGGCAGCCTTGTTCCACCCAGAGCTGTGTACAGGCGTCCTCCCTTTTGTGGCATAATTCCTTCTTGCGATATTTTATATATTATCAGCTCTGGCAATCCACAAGGAAGGCGCAGCGTTGGATTGGAAGGCCTTCCACAAGGTGGGCCGATGACCTTATGAAGGCGCCAGGAATCCTTTGGATGCGAGAAGCACAGACGGTCAATGTGGTGACGTTTGAGGGAGGCCTATGCCCAGCAGTGGTCTATTCAGTCTATCGGCTGAAGTTATGATGATGATGATCGGGCAATCTTAGTATCTATACCTTGGTACATTACATATTATATATGTACCTATACTCTTCCGTGTATTTATTGATATTTGAGTCCGATATGAATTCTACGGGGCTGATAGCTGATAACCTTTTGCAATAAATATAAGCTTATTTGAAAACCATTGTAATAATTATGTTGTAATCTTTGTTTCAAAACAATTTTTAATTAATAACCCATATTAATGATCTGTGTTTATAAAACATTTTGAATATTTTAATAATATTGAGTTAACTGTACAAATATTTATATTTTGAGTAATTTTTAGGATTCCGCACCTCAAACGGAAAAAAACGGAACCCTTCACGTGTGCCTGTCTATCTGTCCGTCTGTCACAGCCAATAATCTCCGATTGCTATTTGACCGATTAAGTTCGGTACACATAATAATATGGACTTCTGTGACCCAAAGGCGGACGTGTAACGTAAATAAATGAATTTTGAATATCCCCAATATATCACTTTTGGGGGGCTAATTAGGATATTTAAAAAAAAGTTTTGCAAAAAGTGTACCGTGTGACATATCATATAAATACTTTTAAAATTATTTAAAAAAAAATAGATGAAAATTTACCATTATCTCCGAAACTATAGGTAACTGAGCCTAAAATTTTGACAAAAATACAGAAAATAGTTCTTTACTTATAGATTACAGAAAAACTTATAAGAAGTCTATGATCTTAAAATAACATGGTAAACCTCTCAGTATTGTGCGTATAAACTTACATTTCCAGTTGGATTGTATGAGAGAACATATTTTTCAACTACAATGTTAAGTTTGTTCTTAGAATAAATTAATCCCTACTACAGAACCCTTCATTGTGCGTGGTCCGACACGTACTTGGCCAGTTTTGACGTACTCTACAACCAAAATAAAATTCTAGAGCAGAAAATAGTATGAAATCTGTGACTGATACGGACTCTAACATTTGCACCCAGGCGCTCTTTAGACCATTTTTGTTGAGGGTGCGACAGACAGCGCGACACTTTCCAAGAATTTTTCATAGAAATTGTGCAACTAGTGTCGCGTCGCGCCTGGCCTTTCAGACAAAACAAATTCTCACCCTTGCACGTCTCCAGTTTGTGAGATAAAAATATACTATATAGTTCCCGCAACTTGCGATGGAAGAAGACTTCTTCCTCGGAATAAGAATGTAGTAGGTAAGCGCTGAAAGCGATTTATCGTATCTAATAAATAAAATAAAAAAGTAATTTTATTAAAACTTCTTGATTCATGAGCATATTACCTAAGTACACAAATAGTAGGAAAGCATCGTGAGGAAACCGGCAAGTCGTAGAACCAAGCGAGGCCACGAGGCCTGTATCCCAGCAGTGGGAACAGTATAGGCTTATTATGCTACATTAAGTACAAATCGAATATGCGTGGAAATTATAGGTAACTTCGTGGTGTTTATACAATATGTAACAAAAACCCTGTTGTTCCTTCTACCTACGTTTTAGGAATCGGGATACATACGTAATAAAGCAAAAAAACTGTTCAACAAAAATAATTAAAATAAATATTTAATTATTAATATTTGTAATGTTTAACTGATTTCTTACCTCTTTAACTCTTTGATTTTGACTTCTCGACTAGCCAATGCTTAATTATTTTAAATTATAATTCCACCAATGCACAGTGGTTCCGCGCCCTAAGAGAGGCGGTCATAGGGTTTCGCGAAGGCAATGACTGTCGTTATCAATACTAAATATTATCATTATGCTTTTTTGTAATACTTCATGTTATAATAAAATGAAAAAACCGAATTAATGTTAAAAAACTTATTTTATTAGAATAAATAATGCATTTATTGTACTTGACGAAATACCTACTAAAATACAATAAAGGAATTGGAACTTAATAACTAATAAACTTAAATATATACATGTTTATAATAAAAATAAAGTAAATACCTAATTATTACCTAACTACAAATACAGAAATGGTCAAAAAATGTATTATTTACATGTTAATAGTTACATAATAGGAGCTGTATCTAAAATAATGTAAATCTAGTGTTTA
Organism: Tiliacea citrago; assembly: GCA_963921375.1. Lineage (NCBI taxonomy): Eukaryota > Metazoa > Arthropoda > Insecta > Lepidoptera > Noctuidae > Tiliacea > Tiliacea citrago. Next base: position 4,424,105 of record OY992802.1, read on the forward strand.
TTATATAACTATATACATTTTATTCTATACCGACAACAAATTCAACACCTCTTTAGATAGAATAGACTTCTTGTTCCGTGGTAACCTTCTCAAACCAGAAATATAAGGATCCGAATTAAGAAGAAGTCTATGTATCAAGTCGGTGTTTGTGACAACCCGGGACATTTTCCTCGTGTTGTCACGCCTAAACTGTTTAACTAACTTATTGCAAGATTCGGCGGCCTCTTCCGAAAGCTCACCTATTGACAATAATGCGTGGTCAATTACTTCCGAACCATGAATGAGGACCTTATGTACAGACGAGGGCAGGTTGTACCATGGATAGGTAGCAACAAGCTTACGTGCTGTGTCTAGAGCATACTCTTTAAAAGCCACGTTATTAATTTTGTATCCCGACGAAAGACACTGCAGCAGATTATGACATCTGTCAATAAGGTCTTTGTCTAATCCAGTAATTTCCGCTGAAATAGCTGAATTAGAAAAAACCTTCTGGCAGTGTTTCCATCGTTGGATGTGCCACTTCCTCCACTTCGCGGTTTGTCGACTATTAGACCAAGTCGTTGCCTAAACTGTTGCTGGACATGTTGTTTTTTCTGTGCAAGAAGAGCTTTATCATCTGAAGAACGCGCCTGCCATTTTTTGAAATCTAATCTATAGGTAACGTGAATAAAATATTCAAAGAATCGGATATGCGAGTGAAGAGGAGATAGTCCAAATTGATATTTACTACTGTCTACAGTTTTGCTACATGATTTATCTATATCATTCATGTCTTTTGGAGTTAAACCACAAATATAGCACCTACTACAAGATGTATCACTCAGAGCACTGCACACTTAACCATCAACCATGGTTAATTGTAAAGAGTGCCGCACCTTTATTATCATATATATTATCACATCCATTGTGAGTGAAAGATGATGGCTGTAAACTGTCAATTTTAGTCTTGAAATAAGCTTCTTCTTGCACGGAAAGGTCTTTCGATTCTTTGGCAAATTGGAATCGAATAGGCCTACAATACCTGGTGGAGGAAGGGCGCGGGTTTTTCCAAACTATTTGGTCTGGGTCGGAAGTATTTGACTTACAAACTAATTGGAGAGGACAATATGAAGTAAGAAACATACTGCCATCATCCTCGATACCAGCCAATCACCAAAACACTGTTTATATTCGCTGTGCCCCGTACTCCCATCGAAACCCCATTTTCCAATTAAAACAAATTCTTTATTAAGGTCAATATTATTTAAAACGTGTTTATGGGATTCTAGTATCCGGCATGCAGTATGGTCTAACAATGATTGTAATTCTACTTCAGCCGATGATTCCGTGATAAACTCTTGCGATGGAACACCGCTTCTTAGCTTCCAACACTTTTGGATAAGATGGTAATGCATTCGGTGATTTTGCATTAATGAACTCTTTCATCATAAGATACTGATGTTTAGTCAGTGTAGTCTCAGTTATGAGAGACAAGACTTCATCAGTGTTGAAATTTAAAGAAGCGTAAGCGGCGTCAGATCGACTTGAATCATCCAACAAATAATTGATCGCGGAACTGTACTTTACTTAACTCTGCAAGCCTGCGGCGTTTTGATCTCTTGCTACACTCTTCGAAGTCCTTCCTGTGCTGATGCTGTTGAGTGCTCGTCGAAGCCTCTGCTGCTGGCCGTTGAGTGTCGTGGCTCCCTGCTGCTGCACAATTTGACAGAACGCAAACTTCAATTTCGTTCAGCCAGTCTCCGTACTTAGATACCATGCGAGATTGATTGCGAGAGACTTGCTTCCAAATAGCTACAAATCTAGTACAAAGATTAGCAACTCTTTTTTCTAAGTCATCAGCAACCAAATTCTCAACGTCAGGCAGTAACTGTATCAGGGCTTGAAAAACTCGACGCCACCGTTGCAGTTCGGAATTGCTGTCCTTCATAGACAGCTAAGTATCTAGTACAAGCATTATTTTAAAAGAACACTCAATACTAGTACCTAAAACAAAACAACAAACAGTTAAATGCGGATCAAAAACAATACATATTTCGTAGCAAGTGCTACGCGCCCAGCCGCTCGGCGTAGACCCTGGCTGCACCTTACAGATGCAGCATGCCGCAAGTACTTTTTTTAAATTCTAGTAGTAGAGATTTTAAGCGACATTTTTATACCTAATTCAATGGCACAAGTAGATACAAACATAAGTAAAAGCTTCAATATAAAAAAATACAGAAATAAATACGCAAGAAATGCTGCGGCGTAGCACTCTATTTAAAAAAAAATGGTGTATTAAAAATGCAAAATAGTAAAGTAAATTAATAATACATACCTGTAACTTGAATGTCCATTGCAAAATAACAGGTCACAAACAAGTTCGATCTTGAAAAGACGCGTCGCGTCTTAGGGTAATTAGCGCTTGGTGATAACACGGTTGATGACTAATTACATGTGTTTACTTCCGATGCCAAAAAAGGAATGTTGCGAACAATAGATTGCAAAACCTTTTATACCCTCAGGTAGTATGACAACTAGTGGGTAACTGAACCAGATATAATGGCTTAGCTCAGTCATTGCCATTGGAAGCCTATGACCTACTAACGGGACCACTGTGCAATGTTGTGCTTGTAGGTAAATGTATACGTCCCTAAAAGGAACAACAGGGTTATTGTTACATACTGTATAGAAACATTTTATTATTTAATGTTTCTGTCCCACAAAAAGTTTAAAATATCCTGTAAAGTTTGGAAATATACTCATAAGTCTTATAACTTTTTTCAAAAATTAAATACCCCGCATAAGTCGTGTATTTCATAGCAGCGGTGTCAAATTATTTTCCTTCCCGGCTTTTACTATAATTTTGGGTATTCTGCAGTGAAAATGCAAAGCTTCAGTTGGCCTCAGCCTTTTCAGCCAGCATTTACGAGTTTCTAATCCAAAGCGCATTTGTCAACCCTAGCCGTGCTAATGAAGACTGACTAACAAGCTGTCGACCTCGTGGTCTGACTGACTGATTGGCTATGCAGTGCCCCCTAGATATTGTTGTCAACTCACTTCTCCAATTTAGTGTCGTTTATCATTGAAGCAGCTAACATGCAGTGATTTTTGCAGTTGCCAACGATAAGACATTTTATTGGAAGAGGACATATGGTGATACGTAAAATATAAATCATAGCGAACTGGGCGGCCTTAAGAAAGTGACAGTCAATTACTTCCACATGCGATAAATGAGCGCAATAATGCGCTGGAACCAAAATACAACGTTATGGCGCCAAACCAAATAAAAATTGTTTAAAAATAAATTAAGCTATCTATCAAAAATATTTTCAGCCAGAGTTTTCATTTACCTAATTCGCACATTTGGAATGCAGTTTTATCAAATAGTCAATAAACATTATATCCAAAAATTAAATCCATACATGCTGTAATAGTGAAATAAATGGTTACAAAAAAGATCCAATTTTTTTTGGTATCGCCTTAATAATACAGGGTGGATTTTTGAGATGGGGTAGTAAGTGCAGGTACCTTTACCGTTGTAGGTATAGGAAAATTTTCTTAGGAGACTGTTCTTAACTTTTGCATTAATTGCTAACTGCATTTACAGATTTTGTATAATAGTACATTCAGCTAGATGAATGTCACTTCTCACGTTCTATTTTTATGATGCCAATCGATGCAGTTTAGTATAAGGACTAAAAGAGTATTCTGGACCAACTGAGGTTGTACAGCAAGTTACGGAAAGGGCCTTTGATATGTTATTTTGGTGATAACAAAGTACACATGGCAACATTTTTTTTATAAGACCCACATAATTATAAAGTTAAGAAACATTTAACTAGTAAAAATCAAATGTCTCCAATTGGATTCTCCACATCACTAGACCAAGTCAGCTGATCGGTACACGTTTTAATCCATTCGTTTGATCCCGCTGCCAATCGTGCCGCCCGCGCCGCCGCGTGTCGGTGCGGCGCCGTGTCGCAGGTTTGTGTGTACTAGGCGCACAGACACAGATAATGGATAATGACTCTTGTCTCTTTTTACTGCGGTGACCTTTGAGTATGCTCTAAGGCGGTGACACGTTTGTTATGATTTAAAAAATAAACTATAGAAAAAAAAAAATGTTTTTTTTTTTGAGCTGAAATTTTGTGCAGAGATTCTGAACCAGATGCACTCTTCACCCTGTTTGTATGGATATACCCTTTCCGTAACACGCTGTATATGTTGGTGTTTTTAATGGAGTTCCAAGTGCATTAGCGTTAATGTCCTTAAGGAATAAACGAAGACATGATCAGGTCATGTTCCTGAATTATATCTAGGCGCTATACATTTTCCAAATTGAAAACTGAATCTGTTTCTTTCTACAATGTAGGGGAGGCCGAAACGGGTCCTAGTTATCCTGACCTAACTTTGCCCCCATTTGACCCAAAACAAAGTTTATGTATTTAAAATACCAACAAACTATAATTCAATAGTAATTCATTAGTGACCCTGACCGCAACCGCAAAGCAAATGCCAACAATTAGCGACACGAAACCTCAACATTGTAAACATACAGTCAGAAATAGGACAGCAATGTTTATTACTATAAATAATCTGCATCCGTATCATGAGGAAAATTACACCTTTTTCTTAATGCGATTTCCAATAAATCTTATCTTGACACTACGGGGTGGCGCCACCACCACCACCATCTACGTCAGAACGTCAAACGTCACAATTCGGTAAAAGCGAGATCATTCACCGCCCATACTATTTTGGGCTAAATGTAAAAGTACCTACCTAAAAAAAACTATCTTCCGAAATAATACGATTTTCTCTTTTTTTCACTATGGGAATAAACCGGTAGGGTCATTCTCCGTCGAGTTACATGAGTTCGAAAAATCACTTTTTCATACTTATGTATTTGATGATTTTTATTCAGAGAAGCTATTGTTATCATAAGTTATTACTATAATTAGATTACTATTATTATTTTAACTAAAACATACTGAAAACAGTATTTTTAAACTCAGTATAACAGCGCAGGGAATAGCCCTACAGATTTCGTCCCATAATTAATAGCGAAGAGAATAAAAATGATAAATGTTCTAACGGAATATAACTTTTTTGTTTCATATTTTAGCCCAAAATTAATGTTCTTCTTTGTCTTTAGTTCCACATTTCGCCGTGTTAAACGTTGAAATGGGGCGCTTGATGTCAATAAATTCACTAGGTTATCGTCGCTATTACGATGACGGCACGGCGCCGGCGCGCGGCGGTCGTTCTCAAGCTAAGTGTTTTGACGAGCCGGCAAAACAGTAGGAAATGTGTGAATACGGAAATCGGATCTTCTGGTGTCAGTTGCTTTGACTAGGTTTTCTAAGTGTCGCGGCTTTGTTTTGAACGGTCTTTGTGTTTAGAAGACAGAGGGATAATTAAATGGAGCGCTTAAATGGAGAACTTACTTGTGAATTGTGATAGAAACTAGAACCAAATCGAGCGGTTGAGACCGATGACTTGGTTTTGGTTTTAATTGAAATAAATGTCTTTAGTTTGAAGGGCTCGTAGCAAAATTGTAGATCGGTCCGTGGATGGGTCCATTACATATCAAGACACCCCCGTGCGTCGGAAAGCACGTTAAACCGTTGATCCCGGCTGCCATTTGTAGATCTTTGACAGTGGTGAAGGGTAGTCAGAAGCCCGAAAGTCTAACGACCAGTCTTTACAAGGATTATCGTATTACCCAGTAACTGGGTTGTGGAGGTCAGACAGGCAGTCACTCCATGTAAAATACTGGTATTCAGCTGTATCCGGTTAGACTGGAAGCCGACCCCACGCCAAGCCGGTCACGCACCGTGGGAACCCGCCTTTAGAATATTATTATTATTTATTTTCTTCATATTCTACACCCTAAGTATGTTGTAGTCGTTTTAGAGATAATATTTAAATTTTGACCAACTTTATTAATTTGTTAAAGTTGTCTAAAAATAATAGGCCCGTTTTGACATTTAACTTGAATCGATTTATCGTGCGTATCAAGTACCGAGTCGTATGAATCGCGACAGTGAAATCGATTTAAGTTAAATGTCAAAACGGGCCTATCATTTTTTGAGAACTATAACCACGGGCAGCAACAATAAAATATATTCTATTCCACTACAAAGTCCACCTCCGTAACTTTCTTTCCTCCGTAAGTTCCTTTGTTCATCAAAATTGCCTTTAGGCTGTCAATGCTATATTTTGGTTATCATAAGGGAAAACCTTCAGCTTCTTTAAATTAATATGTACAGAGCATACATATTAATTTGAACACATGTGGAAGCTCGTCAGCATTGACAATGGACTTGCTCGTAACAAGCGTTATCTATTTGCATACACAAATACCTACTATTTACCTAGTCTACATTACTGTGCCAACATTTATTCATATTAGCATTTTAATCATTGTTGGTATTGATAGTTTGTTAATGAAAATAGTTCAGTGGCCCTTAACCTTTTGATTTATAAATTTCAGGGTCCTTTTTCAGGAACAAGTCTTGAATCTTACTAGAGAATGCTCCCCCCCGCATTTGGGGGAGGGCTATGTCCAGCAGTGGACGTCTTTCGGCTGAAACGATGATGATGAACTTGGAAGTGGTTTCTGTTTTCAGTTACTGTGACATGTATCATACTTAAGACTACAGCAGGCTTAGCACGAGCACCGTAGAGAAGAGTAAACAGAAAGACGTTTCCGTGTAAATAGTTGACAGTTTTCTACCGAAAACGGTAGACAAGAGATTTCTATTCTACAATAGAGTAGAGATAGAAAGTGTCATGCTATAAGCCTTCAGGGATATATCCATTGATATTGTTTCGGTCGCTCAGCGAGCTATGGAACGGGCTATGCTTGGACTCTCTCAGAGGGATCAAATCCGGAACCAGGTGATCCGGCAGAAAACCAAAGTTGTCGTCATACCTCACAGAATAAGCAAGCTGAAGTGCAATTGCCCGGCAAATTGTTCTTGAGTGGAGACCGCGAATCGGCAAACGTTAGGTTAGGTTAGGTTAGCACACGCTCCACCCGCAGGCTGGGTGGAGCGATGATCTTCGCAGGGTGGCTGGTAGCAGCTGGATGACAGTTGCCGAGAATCGAGCTGAATGGCGTGCAATTGGAGAGGCCTATGTACAGCAGTGGAATGCTGTAGGCTGATGATAATTGTTTTGAACTTTTGGTGGTATGATGAACAGGGTGTAAAGTTCACTCATCCACCATAGAAAAGGAAGGATCCTCCGACCAGACGGGTGTTGTATCAGGTGCTCAACTACCTAACGGTTGATGTTGGGACGTTGTATATATGCTAGTTGCGCGGTAAACTCTGCCTGCGCGATGCAGGATTTGCGTGACGTCAGTGTGACGCGTAGTTCGCATGTGGCGATGTTGATGCCGCTACAAACTTTTGATCCATGGGTCCCTTTCTAAAAAGCTTTTCAGAAAATCTGTATCTCTATGCTACTAACTAATGGAAGATACACACATTTTCATCTAACGCGGAAGAACATGAGACAATGAGTCGAAGCATGATCTTGACATTGCACTACGATTACGCCTAGAGTTACCTATTCATACTATTCCATTCTACATAATTAAACTTACAAATAAATATAATTGAACTGTCTTTTTGTAATGCCAAAATAACAGCTTTTTACTAAATATGCGTTTTTTTTTTCATTTTGTGTCTGTGAGTCTGTCTGTTTGTTTCGGCTAATCTCCGAAACGGCTGGACCGATTTTGACGAGACATTCACTGGCAGATAGCTAATGTTATAAGACGTAGCTTACTTAGCTTAGGCTACTCCTTATAGACAAAGCCACGCGGGTGAAGCCGCGGGCAGCAGCTAGTAGCAACTAAACGTAGTTATTTTGATAGCAACACTGACAATAACCAAACTCAATTTATTGTTTGTAAACTGTAGGAAGTTACATTGTGGTCGTTACCAAATCTATTGTTTGTTTGAGGAGCACCAAAGTTCGGCTGTTTGTGTTGCATTGTATAAGACCAGGAAATAGTAACCTGTTTGCTTCTTGATTCGGCTGTTATAAAAACAGTAAGTATGGATCAGAAAAGTTTTTTTGGCCACCAAGGACAAATAAAAAAATTGGACAGAATAAATCAAAGCGCCTATTAAACACGCTTCTGAAATTATCGAGGAAGTTTACATTAAAACTTCTGAAGAAGTGACTTTAAAAAACTTATACAGACTAGCTTCTGCTCGTGACTTCGTACGCATGTTAACTTAAAATATATCTTATGGCACTCGGCAATAGCGTAGTTTTTGATCAGTGAAAGTATTTTTTAAATCGGATGATTATTTACGAAAATTACCTTCTACATACAAACTTTACCTCTTTATAATATTGATATATCTTCAAATATTGCTGAAATTTGTATATGTCTTAAGTAGAGCTATAGTATAATAAAATAAGCTCATAACGACTTATCGACATAACAAGAAGAATTCAAGTTAGTGTGCTTGGCAGGCACAACTTGAAAGAAGTCGAATTACGAGATTGTGGTAATAAAGTCGATTTTGACCTTCCTAAACAAAGCCAGAATTAAACAGGTTGTTTTATAATTAACGAGCCGTTGAATAATTTTAGTTTTTAATTAAACGAATTAGCACACAGTAGGTCTTTATGTAATGTAACCAAAATAACAGCTACACATTTATATGCAAATTTCATAATCATCAAAGGTATTTAATTGAAACATACATACATCTACAGTCATAAGGAACAAATTATATAGATTTTCAATTATGATTATGAATCAAATAAGGTTTATAAGTGAAATTATAATAATGGTTGTATTGTCAAAGAATTAAGTAAAACGAACATAATTTACAGCAGTAATGTCTTACAGATAATGACTTACCGATTTCATTTGACAGAACAATGGGAATGAGAGCAAGTCTGGTTCTACACAATACGTTAATTTAATTGACAACACCAAAGGTACAACAGAAACATTTCATAACGTGGCCAAACGAGACGGTTTAGTATAAGCGGCAAGCAAAGTAATCAACGTTTGACGTAACCACGCCGAATTGATGATACTGTCAGGAAAAATATTTTTTGTTTAAAAAAATAGACTCTTTCAATAGTACCTAATACCTAGAAAACATTTGGATGGTGATTAAAAAATCAACCTGTTTATTGTTTTGGACTTACGTTTAGTATTATTGAGATCATTCTGCCACGCTTCTGGCAGCAGATGTAGGAACACGTCGCCGAGTAGTCCACCCACTGCGAAGCTCAGCAGTATCCTTAGCATAGACGCTCCAGCTGTAACAAGAAACAGTTAAGTTAAAACCAATAAGAGAGATGTATAGAGGGTAGTTTTCAAAGTTGACGAAAATTTAACATTTTACAAAAAAAAAAAAATACGCCTGTGCTTTAGACCACACGACTGAAGTAAAACTTCTTTAGCTCCACTATATGTAAATGTATATACAATATTAGTTTTAGTATATGCGAAATCCGAAACACGTGTCTAGTATTTTAATGTAAAGAATCTATGTACTAAATTTCAAAACTGTATCACGAAAAGTCACAAAGTTATAAAGTTGTTATGTTACCGGGTTGTCCGTACAAAACCATGCTAATGGCGCCCCCGCCCCTCCAGGGTCGTCTTGCGCTCATTGATAATAATTTGGCAGTAGGTACCTAACCGTACGGCGATTGTATTGTAAGTAATTAAATGGTGATAACATTTTCCATCACACTTAAATATTTTTGGGACAAAATATAACATGGTGTAAAAATTATTGAAATCGATTCAGTTCCTTATTCTGAACAAACTATATTCAGGTTTCGCATATACTAAAAATAATGTTGTATATGTATATGTGAGAAAGAGAGAAAGAAAATGTGTGCTCGCACCTCTCTCTCTTGCCCGTACAGTAATATACGAAACGTAACTCTCTCTCTTTCTATCTTCATTAACTTATATCTCCCCCTCAACTACCGTTCGCCTCGCCCGATCACACTTTTCGTAACGCTCTTGTCACGCATTCATCAGCTTACTCCCCAAGTCTAGAGTCAAGCGTGCGTAAAGAAGTTTTACTTCAAAAAAATACGAAAATTAGTCCGGGAGTCATTCGGGAGATTAGAAGTCACTATATCCAGTAGTGGACTAATAATAGCATTAAGCTGATGATAATGATGATGCTTAAAAGTTAAAAGATCGTAGACAAAGTTATCTAGTTGAAATGTTGGCGTTAAGTACTTTAACTAAGTGTTTACCAGAGTGCTTAGCTGTGGGTATCCAGACCATTCATGCTAGGGGCATGTGGCTAAGTAATAACAACCGCACGGTATATATCGATAAGCTTAAGCTACGCTTGCCGGGGTTGGTCCGTGGATGGGTGACCATCTTAAATACCAGGAACTCTCCGTACCTCGGAAAGCATGTTAAGCTTTTGATCCCGGTTGACATTCGTGGATCTTTGACAGTCGTTACGGGTCGTCAAGAAGACCCAAAGTCTGACAACTAGTCTTACCAAGGGTATTGTATAACCCAGTAACTGGGTTGTGGAGGTCAGATTGGCAGTCGTTTCATGTAAGATACTGGTATTCAGCTGCATCCGGTTAGCCTGGTAGCCGACCCCAACATAGTTGGGAAGAGGCGACGCAGATGATTATTCAGAGCATTCATGCTTCATGTCATATCCACTGATCTACTTTAGTCACAACACAAAGAGTACAAAGTAATCATCAAAGCATTAATTCGAATCTAATCTGTATGCCAACCCCTGCCCTGCAGTCTCGCTCGACATAGATAGCGATCGCTTTACGACCGAATTCGATCGCAAAGTCCTAACGGGATCTCTAGACGGTCAAAATTGCTTGATAAGTACGAAAAAATCACAATCTTGTCAAGCATTTTTGACCGTCTAGAGACTGCGGGGCCTGCCGAGACAATTTCACGTTCAAGCAATCGCCTATTTTGTTTACAGGCTGATTTGATGACCCCCATCATTATTGCAATACAGTAAATTAACTGTTTGAAGGTTAACTGATAAACTGCAGCGCTCCTAAGCAACAATACGTTGTCAATATCACGAGATCGTTGCGTATCTAATCAGACTGATACGCTAGGGTCATTGCTTATAGGATTTGTGTTGGTTCGACCGTGGCCTGGCCGTCTATGTGATTAGTAGAACTAGGAATAAATACATCATTGAAGCAGGCTAGCTATAGAGTTAGGATAATATAGCCAGACGCAATGAGTACTAAATAAAGTGACTTTGCAAGTATGACAAACTTGAATATTGTCTTTATATGCCCATACCCCAATTAATTCGCGGTAGGCGTAATACATATTTTTCTTCCATCAACAAGTCTGTATTAATTTCAATCATTCCTTTTCTAAACATTTATATTATAACTAGCTGCGCCCCGCGGTTTCACCCGCGTATGTCTCGTTCCCGTGGGAATATCGGGATAAATAGTAGCCATGTCTTATTCCAGGGTGTCAGCTACCTCCATACAAAATTTTATTAAAATTGGTCCAGCCGTTTGAGTGTGAAGAAGTAACAAACATACACACACACACACACACACACTCACAAACTTTCGCCTTTACAATATGTAACAAAAACCCTGTTGTTCCTTCTACCTACGTTTTAAGAATCGGTATACATACGTAATAAAGCAAGTCATTTATAAAAAACTGTTCAACAAAAATAATTAAAATAAATATTTAATTATTAATATTTGAAATGTTTAACTGATTTCTTACCTCTGCAATTCTGCATGAAAGCGATGCCGCGAAATCAGAAAATAGGTAGAACATTCCCGCCACTCTCTTTGATCGGTGCCGCTGCGCCCGTGCACCCGCGCCGCTCTACCTATTTTTCTGCACAAGTTCGCGACCTTGTCAGCTGTTGTTTATCACTGAACACGAATGAATCTTTGAAAATGTTGGTTTACACGGTATTTGCACAAGCACAATTGATAATGTTAAAACTACATTATTTTAACACTTTTACATAAAAAGAAAAAAAAGTCACCGCGTCTGTCACATAAAACCTTATGTAGGTACCTACTTAATTTATTATGATGTCTACTTGACGGCCACGGAGATGCTGTTCAATATGACCACCTTGTACCTCGACACATTTGTTGCAACGCCTAATCATATTTTCACGTACACTTCGCAGAACGGACGTATCGGACTTGATGTGGTCAAATGCTGCTACTATGCGTGAACGCATTTCGACCTCCGTATCACACGATTTTTTGAACACCTGTTGCTTAACAGTGCCCCAGAGGAAAAAATCTAATGGCGTCAGATCAGGTGATCTTGCGGGCCAATTGATGGGTCCACCGCGACCAATCCATCTCTCTCCGTATTCAACATCTAAATAGCTTCTCACAAGGCGGGAGAAGTGTGGCGGCGCGCCGTCATGTTGAAACCACATACGTCGCACGATATGGAGCCCTAATTCCTCAAGTTCATCACTCAGCTGTTCTTGCAGGAAACGAAGATAGTTGGCGCCGCTCATTGTTTGGTCTAAAAAACAAGGTCCAATAATTTTGTCACCAATAATTCCAGCCCAAACATTAATCCTCCACCGATGCTGGAAGTGACTTGGTTTAATAGCATGCGGGTTTGTGATCGACCACACGTGCTCATTGTGCGAATTGAATACACCTGTTCTAACAAATGAGCACTCGTCGGTGAACAGTATCCAATTCAAGAAATCACTATCTTGTTCGATCTTGTCGAGTACCCATCTACTGTATTCTATTCTTGGCTCATAGTCGGAGGGAAGTAGTGATTGGACGCGACGATAGTGAAATGGGTGCTGGCCATCTTCTTTGAGTACTCTCCAAACGCGCATATGGTTTACTCCTAGTTCTCGTCCCACTGAGCGCGTACTTCGCGTTGGATCGTGCTCAAACAAATCCAGGACTTGCTCCTCGATGTCACTGTCTTGAGTCCTCGGCCTGCCTGCGTCAGCTCGATGTTGGTCTCGTCCGTGCACACTGCCGGTATTGTACGTACGTATGTGCAAACGTTGGAATGCCATCGCCGACGGTAATGGTAGACTCGCAAAACGTTCTTGGTAGAGTCTGCGTGCTTCTGCATAATTGCAGTCACATTTCCCAAGACACATCAACATGTTAAAATATTCTACGTTAGAATAAGACATGGTTAACGTTAACGTAAAAAAACACAAGTCACTCACTCACTACGTAGGTCAAACTCAACAATAACATCCGTTCGGAAGTAAGCTGCGCGGGAGACTAAGGAAGTGATTCGCAGGGCGGCGGGTGGCGGGGTAAAGGGGTAGGTAGGCACGTGGGGTAGTACTGACCCGCGGGGCACGTGCGCCGGCCGCGGTAAGTTTTGGCGGCATCTTCTGTCGCATCAAAGAAAGCCGCCGAGCTCGTAGGCTATTTAGCGAAATAAAGATATACTTGTAAAATCAGATACTCCAAACATTTTTTTAAATGTGTCGTTTTTAATAGTTATTTGATTTTGACCTCTCCACTAGCCAATGTTGATTTTTTTTAAATTATAATTTCATCATTGTTGTGCTCGTAGGTAAATGTATACGTTCCTAAAAGGAACAACAGGGTTTTTGTTACATACTAATATTAGTGTGATTATCTTTGATATTTCACACAATCTATAATTAATGTTTTGGTTAGTTTGTCTCAGCCACATTCAAAATGTACAGGGCCTCAAGTCTGCTATTACAATAGTGTCAGAATGGTCGATCATTGATTTCATAATTGTTGATTTTGACAGGTTTGGTAATCTACTATTATAATGGCGTCATTATGACTTTCCAATGGTCGGCCACTGACACTACATTGAAAGAAATTGCAAAGAAAATGATCGACCATTATGAATTTACTAGATTACGAACTTTTAGCAAAATGACAATGGGATCGTGTTGGAATGACTGAATTTATAAAAATAGCAGACTTGGGCCCCAGTGTTTCTGAATGCCCGTTTGGCGCAGTGACAAACTTGCACCATTGTCTTAATTGTATTTAATTAAAGTAGCAGTTAGTAAGTCTTTTTCAACATACGGGAAAGGTTCGTTGAGTTCAGAGATCACGAAGTGCATAATAAACTATAATTGCTCGACTTGACTACCGCTTTCCATTGCTCGTCTACCGGATTAACTGGCTCAAGATAATGACGCCAGTTGCTGATGATTGTATGCAATTTATCTAATTTACAATAGCCTAATGTCAAATCCTCATCACCTTTTACAAAATATTGGTATTCCCAATGCAAGTGCGTTAATTGTTAAGGAGTTCTCCTGGTAAGAACCAGGAGAACTGATAGTGACTTTACCATATGCATTTTGACGAGCATAAATTGCTTATCAACCATATTAAAGTGCCTAATCGAATCGAAACCGGTGGCCATCAGTGGTCTTCATCATCAGTTCCTCTTCACCAAATGATGCTTTCCGAGAGCAAATGCACGAGTTACTATAAAAAATACTCAAATCGCCTATAAAATTTGAAGATTTCTCTAGATTTCCACGGGATCCCCTCATCAGATTCTAATTTGGTGGAAAAAAATCAGCCGAACATTTAACTTCCTCCTTTTTGGAAGTCGGTTAAAAAGGATCTTTCAAATAAGATCATCATTTTCGCCTCGTCAGATAGCACATAGCACGCGCGTTTACTAAGGCACTTAAGTTTACATTAAAAGATACGTTATCAAGTAGTATTGTTAGTTAATTGCTTGTCGATTACCGCTGTGATTGCTGTGATAAAGACAATTGCTTTTATCATTAAATCAAGTTTAATTTTATGATTAACTTGTGTAGACACGTCATATCGTTTCGGTGCCAAACGAAAGCTTTTTCGAGAAAAACGGAAGCCCAAATCAATCTATCCCTGATAACTCTAGCCAGAAATTACACTGGCCCTATGCCTCTTAGTTTGTCAGCTCTTGTCATCCCTTTCAAATCGAATGCAGCCATGTCGGGGTGCCCTGAAGTCCTGGTATCGAGCTAGAGCTAAACTTCATTAGAAATAAACATTCGGGCTGAAGTTTTTAGGGGTATAAGTTCATAAGGGTTTAAGAGAGTTATTGCTATAGTTTTTAAATATCAAGTATACAAGCTTTTATAACCCTATATATTATTTAGGCACTTATTTTGTAATGGGACGGGTTTACTAAGATTAAAGACTCCCTCACTCCTTAAACATCATCATTACATAATACAGTTCCTTGCTCTTGTTTCATGTTTATTATTGTATATTATATTTATATAGATAAGTGATTGCTTTATGTATGTATGTATTTATTGTATATGTAAATGGTACACCACTGACTACCTGCAGTATTGTCTCTCCTTCTCCGTTTAATCCATCCAAAGGTTGTCTGTAAAAGATCGCTTTTAGCGATAAGACCGCCCATTGTGTCACCCTATGTAAAATTTCAACAATTATATCTGTAATTTATATGGTGTATCTACATAATAAAGAGTATTCTATTCTTAACTCTAATACAGGAGGATTTGGAAAAAGACCACACATTATAGCAGTAATTTACGATTTAGAAGCTGCAGCCTTTGAGATAACTTCATACGACACTCCTTTTGATAAGACGATAAACCTATTTATGAAACAGACAATCGGACAACTGTCAGCGTCTAGGTAACCAATACCTATAAATTCTCGTTATCGGCCATCTTAGCGATATGTACCTGATAAGTGTTAATAAAAACAATCGCTTGTCGTCGGAGATACCGCGAGATGGATCACTGGGAATTCTGAAGAGCTTTTAGAAGGCAGGGCGACCAAAATGCAATATTGTTTTTTGGTTTATTTATATACGTGCAGCATTGTCTTTATTATTTTGAAATAGTCGACTTATCAGATGACATTGGGAGGGGCGATGATAATAGGCTATATTAGTTTCAATATGGTCTAACTTACATAGATGGTGATACTGCCAAGCTGAATTCATTATTAGGGATGTCGATCTGAGATCGAATAATCGAAAAATCGATATCTAGTACTGAATCGATATTTCAACTTAGAAAATAGAGATTCGATTTTTTCTGTTTTGATAAGAACCTGAACCGTACATTATTTACAATTAGTTGAATGTTATACTAAATTACTAACCAAACATGATGTAAAGAAATGAATATTTTTCACTGATTTACTCAAAAACTCGCCAGATTGCTGTGAAGGTACTTAGTTTTCATCGTCGCTCCTCAATCGGCAAAAGTAAATCGAACAAAAAAGATGAATTTTGGAAAATATATTTTTTGTGTAATATCTATCGGTCTATCAAATTTCTACTATCGGTTTATCAGATTTCGATTCGAATCGATCTATTTCGTAAAGAATCGCTATACCTAATCATTATCTACAAACTGCATACATCGCTCACCAAAAGATCTGAGGTAGGGGTCTTTTAATTTGAAACTACACGCCCCTCCACAAAAATTTCAACAAACAACAACAATTCAACAATTATTTGAAATGTGTATGCCACAAGCAGTTGAAATAAATTTAAATTAAACGATCTCTACCTATACTAATTAATTTTCATTTTTGGCTGCAGTAAACCATAGGACGACAAGTTCAACACCAAAATTATTCAATCTCAAATGCCAAGTAGCGTATTATTTACGTGACGTTACCAAATTATTTTTATTATTACTAAAATGATTTTATTGACTCTTGTGCTAAGAAAAGGTAGGTCTTTGAGAGTCAATAAAACAATTCTTTGTCCACGTGCCCGCAGAGGCGCTGACCTACGGATTTAGAGTGTATCTCCAATATTGTCTGTTATCAGTACAAGCAACTCATCACGTAGAGATAAGGCAGATATCACAAGTAAGCGGTAAAGACAACCTGCTACTTTGTAGGGCCAATCAACTCTTGTCACCAATACATAATTTTCCGTTCAGCTTCCGTAATCAACTAGCTACTCGTACTTTGTTTTTGTGAATTACCGTAAGGAAATAATTTATAGGTTACTGTTAGCCTTTCCAAAAAAAAAACCTTTCCATGACTTCCAGTGCGATCCAAGGCTAATGTGGACCACTGGCATTCTAGCTCTCTCAGGGCTCCACAAAGTGTCTATTTTGACCGGCAGCTCAATGAGCATACAGCAGACGTGGTTGGTAATTTTTTTATTGAAAAAAGCTGCTGCCCGTGTGGCTATTTCTAAAATAAAAGTAAATTCTAAGTTACTCCTTATACCATCAGCTCTCTACCAGTGAAAGTCCCGTCAAAATCGTTCCAGCCGTTTCGGAGACTAGCCGGAACAAACAGACAGATAGAAAAAAAAATGTTTTTTTGTTATAAGTATATGGTAAGTACCATAATACTTTCATAGGTACTAAAAAGCTTTTATTTTGACATTACAAACAGACACTTCAACTTTATTTATTTGTATGGATGAAGGGCAGAAAAGGGGCCGCATCTGAGTATGCGTGATCTGGCAGGGCCGCAGCCTCGAAATTGTGTAGTTGAATGCCGTGGTGATGGGTCATAAGCCTTGACGAAACAATAGTGGAGAAAACTATGGAACAAGAACAACCATTGCTGTTCCAAGGGAACCAAGGAGCATGGTCCATATTCTTATAACTAATAGAATAAGAACTTGAACTAAACATGAACTAACGATATTCTAAATATGCAAGAGCTTTCTAGACTCTACAAGACATTTTCCATCGCGATGGAAAATGAATGGCAGTACCTATGCACGTTATTGCAATGAACATTATACAATTATACACTATAAATTGATATAATTATACTTACATATAGTTCAGCAAATTAGATTTAATTCCTTATTACTTATTGATATTTCTGTAAACAACGAATGATTTGATAAGGCAACGGTGCGGTTTAGAAGATGTAGTGAGAAACATTGAAAAGATGGCTCGGTCATGTTGAGAGGATGAATAAAAGGCGACTAACGCGGAGCGGATGCCCTAGGACATATGGTGACCTTATTGAACCAGATAGGAAACGAGGCAAAAGGAGTATCAAAATCAAAAAAAAATATTTCACATAAACCTACATGGGCATTTATGAAACGTCAGAAGCTAGATAGGAATCTATGGATCGTATCAGGCATTCCGTAGTTTCTGTCTATCCCCTTGGAAAGGCGTGATTTTATGTATGTATGTATTTCTGTCAGCCTTCCATATCATACTTAACATGAGATTACTGTTATTAGTCAAAAAGTATTGTCGGTCTCGTAATTGCTTAACAATGCCCTATACCTCGATCTCATTGTTTTTTGGAACAAAGTTCTTTAACGCGGCTTGCGGTAGGAGTAAACTGGCAGAAATCGTCACGTAACGAAAATGCGTTAAGCCCGAAAAAATAAGTTTCAAATGTCAAAAAATCATGTTTTTAATACAGAGCCATCGAGTATAAGTTTTTAGCTCCCAGAAAACAAATACATTTGACACTTGAAATTTTGAGACCATACTAGATGGCTCTGTATCAGGGGCGCAGACTCCATACAACCCGATTCCTATCGGCTTCCCTTCGGAAGAACCAGTCTTCTTACACTTGTGCGAATCAATCACATCACATTACAAATATTTAATACCAGTTTAAAAAATCAATTATGATTAAAAACATTACAAAAATGCCTAAATTGTTTGACTAAACAAAGAATTTAGACCGTAGATGGCGTTAAATTTATAAAGTAAATGAATCAATAAAATGTTTGAATATATTAATATTGATGTTATCTAGAGTTTATGAGAACTGAACAACTTTTTCTTCGGCTTACCTCTAATAAAAGTTATAGCTTCGCTACTGCTCTGTATTAATACATAATATACAGCCAAAGGAACTTCGTTCCAAACTGGTGTCCCACGACACCTCCCGACTTATTTTTTTGTTATTTTACTTGTCTATTCATCTGTCTTCATATCCGTCCACGCAATAAATTGAGCTTATTAGTTATGTTAACCTAATTATTATTATTATTAACACCCAAAGCGGGTTTTACGTAGCTTATGTCAGTCCCTTACATTATCGTTCATATTATATCACTTCTTCTAGGCCCTACGGTCTATGTCTATGTGGCAGATCCCTACAAATTACGGGTTATAGTCACCGGCACGTAACTTGGCAAGAATCGTTAGATGTTTTTCTCCTTTAACTTCCTTCTAAACAGATATGTTTAATAATAAATTCTGACAATAACCATAGAATAATGACAAGCAATAAAAGTGTAATATGTTTTGTTGCACTAAGTGTACATGCTTGAACTTACTCCCACAGACTCCCACTACGCCAAAACCTTGCCAAGTTACGTGCCGGCCACTATACATATTAACGGATTTTCATACGGTTTTCACCCATGGACGGAGTGATTCATGAGGAAGGTTTCGGTGACAAACTCATGAAGGTTTTGTGTAAATCGGCTGAAATATGACAATGATTGTTGAAAATGTCGGAAAAAACATGCCGACCTCCCAGCTTTACTGGCGTGCGCGTTATGTTAGTACGTTTCCGTGGGATAATTTCCGACCTCCACGCGGGCGAAGCCGCGGGCATAAGCTAGTATATAATAATTAAGTTCACTGTTAGTGTTAGTATTAAGTTAATGACTGTATTGGCATCTACGAGAGTTCAAGACGTCAGCAATCCATATTAGACCACAGTCATGCATGATATTAATACGTTGTCATGGAAAACCACATTAGACCGATAACATAAAACTAACAATAAAAACTTTATAATTTTTCTTAGAACCACGTCTGGCTTACTGATATGAATAAATGCAAATAAATTAATAAGAACAATTGGCTGGTGGACACATACCATACATTGTATTCAATTTTTATTTATTGTTATGACAAACTATTAATTTATTGCTAAGCATTCAATTATTTTTATTCAACAAAAAACTAAAAAACTGCTCCACGAGTCTTGAGCATTTTTTTTAGATTGCTACAGACCGTTTGCCAATTTTACGGTTTTTTTTTTGCATCATCTCGATAACTAACTGACGACTACATCTGATCGTACTTTAAATGTTTGATTTTCGATTCTGAAAGCTGATAGAAATCTCGAGAAATTATATTTAGCGTCAGTATAGCGTTTTCAATCGTAAATACAATTTAATTTAATTTCAACGAGTTTTATATGTTTCAAATGTTTTGTGTGTTTTACTTAATATTGTAGGCAGTGGATAAACTACACTGAAATTTAATTTTTGATATCGAATAAATTGCTCATTGTTCTTGAACTAGCTTAGTCGCGTGTCTAAATTTACGGCAATGTTTGCATAACGTTAAAGTTTCACGTTCACCAGAAGGTCGCTTACGAAAAGCGATCGATTGTGAAAAGAGATTAAAGGAAACTGTCATACATTTATATCTATTATCCGTCGTCATAGAAATTCCTGGCTTACTGCCACGTGTGTTGTCATATTGTGATTTACTTGGAAGAACTGAACATGCGTTGACATCGTTACCTATTTACTTTCGCTATCTGTTTCTGTTTTATATTCTACTAGGTATGCTAGTGCAACTCAACGTAACAAGACATAATAAAATATAACATAACATTACGCCTGTAATCCACGAAGGGTTAGGCAGAGGTTTACTTATAGTACACCCAAATTTCGCCAGTTATGTTTAAGTCCCATGTAATAGGGGGCGAGCCTATTGCCATCAACCGGGCACAAATCCAGACACCGGGCTGCTACTGAGAAATTCCTAATGGAAAATCAAAATAACATTGCCCGACCTGGGACTCGAACCCAGGACATCATGGTCAGCAGTACTGTAGCGCTTGCGACCACTTGGCCAAGGAGGCAGTCTACAAGACATAATAATATTCATTAAATACCAAACCATAACCATTCTTGGCAGTCGGGTCAAAATCAAGCAAAACGTTTAATTTTGACCCTTATACTACCTGGAAGACGACGAAGCGGACGAAGAGTTTATCTTGGATATTACTGACATCGGTGAAAAAAAAATCGTGAGGCAAGCTGCAGTGCTATTCTGTAACACCGTGAAAACTTAGATGAAAGTGAGCGTGGAGTGAACTGTCAGTGTCATCCCACCTGATGCTAGGGATGGACCAAGGATTACATTTACAATCATAATCGAGATTTTGAATAGAAACTAGAATTTAGTTTTTTTTTTACATTAAATTGAGTATGACAAAATTTCTGTTTTGCTATTTTATTTAAAAACCCCTTAAATAGTAATGTTAACCCTCTGCAACTGAGGTGGTAGTATGTCAGACACCGTCAATCATAAAATTCGACGCCATTTCGCAATATCGCGTGATGTAGCTCTGTCTCGCTCGGTACCTTCCTGTATTTGTCCGCGGCATCGGGCAGTGTGGCGTGAGCGGTCGCGCGATCTACACATTTGGTGCTACGAGCATTTGGTGTCTCTCAGACGTAAGTACAGCAATAAGATCTGATTCTGATAGACGTTACCTCATAAAGATCGACTGTAGTTCCATAGTGTCCAACATTCGTAACCTCAGTAAACATATGTAAACTGCTATAGTGTCTCTCCTACGCAACCTCAGTTTATTATTTTTCTTGTAATTATATTTATTCTTCATGTATGTTTTTTTACTTTCAAATGTCGAATCCAGGGAACATAGATAGCAGACCCTCCAAAAGAAGTTTTAATGGAAGATCAAAAAATATATATACCTACATTGAAGACTGGCTTAAAGATTTAGAATAAGAAAATAACTTCAGTGATGTTGACGACTCTGTTGAAGACCCTGAATTTATAACTGACGAAAGAGTGGAAAATCTTGAGGATGAAGGAAACAGGGAATCTCAAGAAGATATTATAAGGGAACCAAATGAAAGTGATGAGATTAAAGGTAACGACAGCGAAGATGAGGACGAGCGGCCACTAAGCTCATTTTTTACCCAAGAACGAGGACGAGCTGTTTCTAATTATATTGGAAAAAACTGGTTTCAATGGTCGAAAACTGAGATTGGCAGATCTAGTAGAACTAGAAGTACGTTAGTACTTCCCAGCGTGAAACAGCGCGGCTATAATGACGGACTGCCGAGAGAGCTTCGATTGACAATCAGAAGGGTTTTAGGTAAGGATTTGCCTCCCCCTCCTCAACCTCCTCCACAACCTGGACCAACAGCAAGAAGACTATGTAGCATATGCCCCAGCAGTTTGAAAAGGCAGACAAGATTCAACTGCTGTGCTTGCAAAAAAGCTATTTGCATGCAATGCTCGGCTCAAATTTGTGAAGACTGTAAGTTCTAGGTAATAAAATTAGGGTTGACTTTGAGACTGATTTGTGCCTAAACCTATCATAGGATATTGTTGATTTTTTTTTCATAGCTTTTAATTGTAATGTTGAAAATAATTATGTTTGCTAAAAGATAAAATAAACATTAAGTTTTTTTTTAAATAATATTTTGTACCTGTATGTCACCAAATGTGTAAAATGTTGATCTCATTAAAAGTGATTCGTATTAGTCAATGCATTGTTTTATTAATATTAATATTTATTTATTTTGAAAGTATAAGAACCACTACAACATATAAAATGTGCATATATATAATAAATCGTCAAAATATAGGTAAATAAGGCTAGTATAGCTGACGTCTGATAGACAACACGTCAGTCAAATGTTAACAATAAAGTCACCTCAGTTGCAGAGGGTTAAGACACATAAACACTAGCTTTGAAATAATGTAAAATGATCTTAGCATAAAAATATTATTGAAATCTCGATTATGATTGTAAATGTAATCCTTGGTCAATCCCTAGCATCAGTGGAATGACACTGACAGCTCACTCCACGCAAGAATTAATTCACGGTGAGATTTTTACTGAATCGACATGCTAACCTTTGTGATATACGTAAAAAAATTAATCATAGCAAACTGGGAAAGTGACAGGGTCAATTACTTCCACATGCGAAAAAAAGCGTGTTAAAAAGAGAGCGCAACAATGCGCTGGAACCAACCAAAATAAAATAACGTAAGAGCGCCAAACCAAATAAAAATTGTTTAAAAATAAATTAAGCTATGTATCAACCATATTTTCAGCCAAAGTTTTCAATTACCTAATATCTACGCACATTTTGAATGCAATTTTGCAATGAAATTACTTAGGATTTAAGAATTACAGTTTTTTTTTTTAAAGTAGAGTTTTTTTCAGAATTAAATTTTATCGAGGAAATTTAACCCAATTGCGTTTTCCTTTAGTCAGAGTATTAATCAAATAGTCAATAAACATACATCCAAAAATTAAATCCATACATGCTGTACTAGTAAAAATAAATGGTAACGAAAAAGCCCCCAATTTATTTTGGTATCGCCATAATAAAAGTCTGAAATCGCCAACCCGTCTTGAGGCAAACGTGGTGGTCAATGTTCTCTGTTTGAGAAGAGGCCTTTGCCCAGCAGTGGGGCAATAATTGGCTGGTGTTATTATTATTATATAATAAAGAAAAAAAAAATGGGAACAAATGAAGTTTTTTCTGCAACAAGACATACCTTCAACAAAAAAAAAAAAACAAAATACACACTAACCCGGAAGACTACGGTATATACCTGGAAGACGAACTATAAAATGTCGGCGAGAGAACATACAAGAAGATGCTAATGAACGCCTGCCAATTGACATGACCGCAAGAAAAGTGCATATTCTAAAATAGTGGAGGAGCTTAGTCATTCTTTGTCTCGTTTAGTGATAAATATTCGACCATGCAGTGCAAGTATGTTATGTTTATTTATTTCAGAGATCAATAAACGAATAACCTAGGTTTAAAGCCAGATAAAAGTGTCAGATAAACACGATAATAATACTTGTAAAATAAATAGAACTGCAGCAGCTGAAGTTAGATTTTACGAAACGGAACATTTTGTTTAGTTTTCGTTTTGGATAAATCTGTGTTCAAAAAATCAAAACGATGGGACATAAATTATAATCGAAAGGAATCAATCCAAGTTTCATCTATCCAGATGCTTTCCGTGGAAAAAAATCATTTAACGTGTAAAGGCTCACGCGATATCGCGGGCGCGACAGGCACCGACAAAGACAATTCCTTTGTCGGTGCATGTCGCGCCCGCGATATCGCGTGTGTTTGTAAGAGCCTTAAAGAGCACTGCTATCAACTTACTACTTTATCAGTTTGCGTGTAGAGTGCAATTTTATCTAGTTAAGTCTGTAAGTATATTCTAAAAAGGTATTATTAAATTGGCATTATCTTCTTACTTGCTTACAATGTTCAACTGACGAGTTAACTTATTATTATCAGTTTACGTGTAAAGTGCTTTGTTTATAATTTACTTTTTCATTCATCTTGTGCGAGTTGAAGTGCCAATCATCCGACTTCGTATTTTCCGAAGACTATCTTGGAATTCGGGAGTAAGAAAACTATTAAAAGCAAATACTTAATAGGCTAGTGACTGCTAGAGTTGGAGTTTTTCTTTCTTTAGATCAGAGAACATAACATCACGCCTATATTCACCGAAAGGGTTAGGCTGAGGTGTACCTGTAGTACACCCACATTTAACTACAAGAAAAACTGCTAGCAACAAGAAAAACCAATAGAAGCTATTCTGGACCTAGGATAGGACTCTGCAGAAGAAAATAATGAAGAGGTATAATCAATTAACATCTCAACCAAAACATAATATGATAAAAACGTACGCGCGCGCGCGAACAGAGCGGACTTCTTGTGTGCGTTACCGAAAGGGAATTGCCCAGTTTGTTAGGGTGCTCTGGCTTGACGTGGACATTAAGTATAATAATAAATGAGTTGCGTTTTTAATATTTCATTCCTAATAGAAACGAAATATTACAATAAAGTTGCAGGAGTTACAATAATGTACCTTATTTAGCATGTATAACATTGTGATTTCGTCGCTGAGAAACGTCTCATATGAGTTATTTTCCAAATTAATAATAAAAAGAGTAAAAATGAGTAAGCTAATTCTATTTAACTGACAACTCGACTCAAAAAAAGGAGGAGGTTCAACAACATTCACAACGAAAAAACAACGATTGCTTCGCTTCGTCGCTAGCACAGAGTACATTTTTTATAGGGTAGTCGCTAGTTCCGTACTAGCGACGAAGCGAAGCAATCGTTTTTTTTTTTCAGTCAGTTGACAGATGATGCAGTTGGTGTTGCCGGGTAATAAAAAATATTTCAAGAATAATCGATTTATGGATCGCGAGATGAGAATCGAGTCTATATTCAGATTTAAATTGATGTACGTACAGAACCATAAATGTTTTGATTGTTTTCATCTAATCACAGATAAAGAAGAATAAAATATGGTAAAAATTACTTAATAAGTAAACGTGCTAAAGAAAGAAACACATTTTTTTACTCAAATAATAGCAATCAATTTTTTTATCGAATAAAAAGTGAATTCACATTTATTTTTTGTGGTAACCCAGATCCTAAGCCACTGAGAGCCTGCAACCAGAAAATGGCGGTGTTTTACGCATGCAATCGACGTGAATACTTACAATCCAACTTTTTTTACATAAGAACTTCCTGCGACGAGGTTTGCAAAAATATTTATTTTAGAATTAATTATATTTATTTGATAAAATAGTTTTTACTGAACAGCTTGTCCACGTTAAGCCGAGAATGGCGATACCCTTTAATTGTTTATCTCGCTATAATGTCGCGAAATTGTACTGGTTGTGGGGTGGACATATCTAACATGCCATATATTGAGTGTTCTAAAAAGACTTGCAACAAAGTGTATGAATTAAAGTGCCTGGGAATTCCTACGGAAAACTTTGCTACGTTTACTCAGGAATATAAGGATCAATGGGTATGTCCTGAGTGTGTCTGCTCTCAACGCAAGCCTAGTCGCAATGCTGATACACCTGTTAGCAGAAAGTCTGGCCAAGTAGACACTTCTTCAATCAGCAGCAACGTGAACACGGAATCTCCGGTGACGGAACCCAAATTCAACTTGCTAGAAGAGATCAAGGACTTTCGAATTGAGGTGTTGTCACGCTTAGATGTCCAGACAAGTAAGATGGAGAATATGCAGGAAATATTTAATTCTACGAAAAATGAGTTGCAAGAATTGCGTTCATATGTGAAGGTACTTGAACAAAAAGTTGATCAAGTATTTGCGTTAGAAAATCAAATGAGGGAACTGAACTAATAACGCGTAATCAATATTTAGAACATCAACTTAACATTTCCAAAGGGTCACAAACATCAACAGACACGGTGAAACTTCCTAAAAAGCATTAAATTATGTCGATGCGATTAGTAAACAATCCGCAAATGACCTGGGTAACGAGCCTACCGCCGGTGCCACAGCTGTGCTATCGAGTGGGGCCACGAAAACGGTGGAACAACTAATGTCTAAGGAAGTATCATAGGAAAAGAGGCAGTCTTTATCAACAACCGAGGCTGATATGAACTGCGATGAAGAGAATAATGGGGGGTGGAAAATAGTCCATAAGAAGAAAGGGAAGATTCAAAATAAAGATGTAAAGAGAGGCCAGAACTCTAGCCTTAAGGAAATTCAAGCAATGGAGCGTAAAAAACATCTCCACGTTTGGCGATTACACCCGGAAACCACAGAGGAAAAATTGACCGCTCATGTGATACAGGTATGTGGCTCTGAAGCTAATGTCAAAAATGAAAAAATTAGGCATAAGACAGAGAGAGACTATGCTTCATTCATTGTTGGGATCTCTGAGGGCTTTTACCACAAGTTATGTCAACCAGAGGTATGTCCTCTGAATGCAGAATTTTCCGAATGGATTTGGTTTCGGAGACCAACGAATAAGCCGAACGACGGAAAATAGAAGCATTGAAATTTATTATCAAAACGCAAGAGGTCTACGTACTAAGTTGGATATGTTTTGTGATAATGTCGAATCTTCGGGGGCTGATTTAATTGCAATAACCGAAACTGGTTGCAATTAATCAATACACAATGGGGAAATTATACCACAAGGATATCATATTTTACGATGCGACCGATTAGATGGGCGGAAACAAGGAGGCGCGTTTCTCGTGGCCACACATGGGTTCGAACTACGGAAAGTAACAGTACCTGGTGACGTCAACGTCGATAGATGTGCTTTTGAACTGGTTTGTGCTACAGTTTATACGCGTAATAGATATTTGTTTTTGTGTTGTGTTGTCTATATTCCCCCGAACAGTAGCGAGAACGATTATATATGATTTTGTTTAGGATTATAGAACAATTATGTGTAAATTATAGGGACGTAGTTGTTATAGGAGATTTTAATTTGCATTCTTGTAATGATAATGTAGTCAATTATTACGAGTATTTTATTTCCTTTTGTGAATTCATACAGACAAATAAAGTACCTAATTGCAATGGTCGACAGTTAGATTTAGTGCTGTGTTCATTGGGTGGGGGCAAGGTGCGCGTGAGTGTGGCAGACGAAATTCTTGTGCCGGTGGACCCCTACCACCCGCCGCTCGCAATATGCGTACCTGTAGGCAAGTGTGAGCGTTCGGACTGTGAATATACAAACTCCATCCCGCCTCATACTGTTGCAGAGGCGGGTGGTTTGTGTCCACAGTGGAATTTTGCCAAAGCAAATTATGACGCGTTGTACTCATTTCTATTATCAAACCATTGGAAACCGATGTATGATATAAGTGACCCGGATAAGGCCATTCATTATTTTTATGACACCATAAATAGCATCATCGATAGTTCCGTTCCAAGAAAAATTCAAAAGAATGTTAATTCTAGGTACACGTACCCTGAGTGGTATACGGGTGAAATTATCCATTGTATTAAAGAAAAGGCGATACTGCATAAACGTTACAAAAATAGTGGGGTAAGCAGTGATTACGAAATGTTTGCTCGGTGTAGGGCAAAGGTAAAAACGATGATAATGCGTGCTCATAACCATAACCGGGAGAGGGTTCAGCAAGGTTTTGCAAAAGATCCGAGATCTTTTTGGGACTATGTGAGGGCTAAAAAGGGAACAGATAATCGGAAAAGCGTTCTCAAAAACGGTAAAGTTATACCCGAGTCGGAGTGTGCTGGTGAGTTCGCGCAATATTTTTATTCTGTTTACAATAATCAGGAACCACGACTCGATGTGAACGCCGCAGTGGCCTCAAGCGGCGGTAGCAACTCGCGTGTACATATAGGTAGCCTACAACTGAGCCAAGTAACGAAAGCTCTAGACCGACTTAAGGCAAAGCGGTCGGCGGGGCCAGACGGTATTCCTGCTTTTGTAATAACGGATTGCCGCACTGTACTAGCGAAGCCGCTCTTACATTTATATAATCTGTGCATTGAGTCGTCTTATTTTCCTGAATGCTGGAAAATCACACGTGTGATCCCAGTACCTAAGGGTGGGATGGATTCGGACGTGAGTGGCTATAGACCAGTGGCAATTCTGTCAGCACCAGCAAAGGTCTTTGAGTCGACCGTACAAACGTGCATTTTGGACCAAGTATCTTGTTTAATATCCGATGCCCAGCACGGATTTAGACCGGGATGCAGCACGACCAGTAATTTACTGAACTTTATGACGTACGTGGTTCCAAATGTTGATGCGGGAGTACAAGTCGACGCTGCCTATTTTGACTTTAAAAAAGCTTTCGATTTGGTGGATAACGACATATTATTAGAGAAGCTGGCAGCAGTCGGCTGTACTCCCAAATTACTGCAGTTTTTTGCTAACTACTTGAGAGATCGACGGCAGTTTGTAGAATATATTGGTTATAAATCCAAGCCTTATTACACGAGGTCAGGAGTAAGCCAGGGAAGCAATCTGGGTCCCTTGAACTTTATTATTATGATAAATGACTTGCCTGAGGTTGTCAGGGTTGCCACTTGTCTATTATTCGCGGATGATCTTAAGTTGCTTATGGCAATTAAAGATTTGAGTGACTGTGCACGGTTGCAGCGCGATATAGACAGTGTGGCAGAGTGGAGCAGGAAGAATAAGTTGCAATTTAATGTTAAAAAATGCTCGGTTATAACCTTTGGCAGAATGAGAGTGCCACATCATCACGGGTATGCGTTAGATGACACGCCAATTGAGCGGGTAGAAAAGGTACGCGATCTGGGGGTGCGCCTGAACACCGAGTTCACATTTCGTGAACATATTATAAATGTTTGTAAAAAATCATATAGAAGCCTGGGTTTCATACTCCGTCGGGCATCGGGTTTTACAAACATTACAGCGGTAACAGCATTGTACAATGCTCTGATAAGAACTCAACTTGAGTGTAATGCTGTCATATGGGCTCCACATGAGATTAAATATAGTCTTATGTTGGAGCGCATACAGAACAAATTTATGAGGTATTTGTATATGAAACTTTACGGGGTCTACCCCTTCTATCCGTTGATGTACCCAACCTTGTTCGTAATTGGCATGGTTGGGTACAACAAACTGGAGACAAAGAGGGACCTGGCTTTAACCGCGTATATTTTTAAGCTGTTGCGCGGTAAAGTGTTTAATGCTGGTGTTTTGAAAGAGATATGTCTGAATGTGCCTGATAAGTACGCATTGCGACGCCGACGGCCACGGTTGTTAGCAGTGCCACGCGCGCGAACCAACCTGCTCAGTAAAGCGCCCCTGACGCGAGCCTTGCATACACTGAATGACACTGCTGATAGGATAGATTTATTTAATTGCTCTCTGAATGAATTTACAAAGGTAACATTGTTTGTATTATGTTATGCTAATATATAACTAGCAGCTTTAATTGTAATTTAGAATGTAACTAAATACCACGCTACCGCATTAGGATTATTGCCTGTAATGATAGTTGTGTTTGTGATAAAAAAAAAAAAAAAAAAAAAATGATCCACAAGTGTACTGCAAATGATTAAAGGCAGTAACGACATTCAATCCTCCACAAGGGGTCTCAACAATATAGGGTAAATTACCGCTTATCTCGCGGAGGCAGCTGGTACATAAATAAACGTATTGAGCTGTGAAATTGATAAACACTGTCATACATAGGGATTTACACTAAATAAAAAACTCTTTACAAAAAAAAAATAACCGACTTTCAAAAAAACACTACAAAGTGAAAAATAACTTTAATTTCGGAAGTCGGTGTCTTTGGATCTGTATTTTAGTTTTATGCCACCGACATCCGAAATTAAAGTTATTTTTCACTTTGTAGTGTTTTGTTGGAAGTCGGTTATTTTTTTTGTAAAAAGTTTTTTATTTTTCACTTTTTAGTGCCAAAAAAGAATTTTCCAAATCGGTTCGTAAATGACGGAGTTATGCGCGAACAAAAAACGCAATGCAGAATAAACGAAAAGATCGTTAATGTAGACAATGTAGATACATTATTAGATGTTTGTTGATTTTTCAAAAACCGCTTGTCCGATTTAGATAAAACTTCCATGGGACCATTTGGGAAGTCTACCCTTTCCAACAAAAAAATAATTTTTCAAATCGGTTGGCAAGCGACGGAGTTATGCGCGAACAAACATAAAAAAAAAATACAAACATCCGAATTGAGAACTTCCTCCTTTTTTAGAAGTCGGTTAAAAATAACATAGTATTTACTTAAAATGAATAAGTTAACGTCGCGCATAAGACAAGGTTTTGTGGCGCAACTTGGGAGAGGCTGATGTCCACCAGTGGACTACGATAGGCTGAGTTTTTTTACTAAATTCATCAGGTCCAATGGTTTCAACAGATGGTTGTGTGTGGTGCCGGACGTAAAGAATAGCACCACCCTATTTCTTCCCGTGGGTGTCGTAAAAGGCGACTAAGGGACTTACTTACTAGAGAATGGGCAGCAGCGTTCTCTATGCATTTTAACGCCATACTGCGATTGCCAGCCCGCCTGCCAAGCGTGGCGATTATGGCAAACCCCCCCTTTGGGCCTATGTCCAGCAATAGACGTCTTTCGGCTGAAATGATGAAGAATGGTTTCAACATATCTAAGCAATGACGCCATTATCAATCATCATTCTGCCCTTATCCCGATTTATTTGGGGTTGGCACAGCATGTCTTCTCCTTCGATAAATCTCTACTCTATTCCAGCCCCATTGGTGTTGTGCTCGCAAGAACGACTGCTGTCCTGGCTTCGATTTCCAGTTCAGGCAGTGTTATTAGGATTGTCCATTAGGTATTTCTTAGTAACAGCCCAGAGTTTGGAAATTGGCGGTGTGATACCTCCGTGCCTCGGAGCGCACGGTAAGCCGTTGGCCGAGTTGGAGATCAGGCGTAGGCCTGATCTCTCTCCGGTCGTGTCGGATTGCCGTTCCATCGGACTACGAGAGTGTGGGAAGAGAGAGTGTGGGAAGAAAGAGTGCACATGGGTCCGCCCACACAGTTGTACACTATAATTATCTCTCGCGCCGAAGGCTGGTCTCTGCTGAGACTGGTCGTCATGACCGAAATAATATGACCCAGTAGCGTGTGGTGCCGGACGTAAAGAATAGCACCACCCTATTTCTTCCCGTGAGTGTCGTAAAAGGCGACTAAGGGACTTGCTATAGAATGGGCAGCAGCGTTCTCTATGCATTTTAACACCATACTGCGATCGCCAACCCGCCTGCCAAGCGTGGCGATTATGGCTACCCTTTGGGGGAGGCCTATGTCCAGCAGGTATGGAAGAAAATTGTTTATTATTACTCTCTTCCAGCTGACATCTCAGTATCTAGCCATATCATATTCACAAAATCGTTTCTTGGGTCTCCCCCTACTCGACTTCTACGACATGTCCATCATTCTTCCGCATCACCTGCCGATCCCAAGAAAACCAATTTTCACATCTTCTCGATCACCGACGGCACTTCTAAAAGTATTATTTGATGTGACAGGAAGTGAAAGCTTGGGTATGGAATAAGTACTTTATAACAGTATGGAATTAGTAAGTACTATGTATAGATTGTAAGTAGAGGCGGTTGAATTTCGACCAGTGGGCAACCGCTAGTGATGAATACATTATTCGAACAAATATATCAGTTTTTTTAAATTTTGTGGTTAATTTATGCCGCTGCTCAGTTGCTTATTACCAAGATGAGATTTCATAAGCGACTACTGTAACTGCTCGCTAGTTTTTTTTACTAGTCTCCATAAGTTCCCTTTTTAACCGACTTCCAAAAAGGAGGAGGTTATATGTTCGGGTGTATGTTTTTTTTATGTATGTTCACTGATTACTCCGTCAATTGTGGACGGATTTTAAAAATTCTTTTTTTGTTTGGAAGGGTACCGGGTAAAACGGGGTGAATAGAAATGCAGGGGTGAATCGAGACGCAACTTTAAAACGGATTTTAACCATGAATTACTTAATATAGTTTGTTGCCAAGGCACTTAATCGTTAATTATAGTACAGGTAACACATTATAGTCCTTTTTGGTAACAAAAGATAATATTTCAACGTTAAAATCCATTATAAAGTTGCATCTCGATTCACCCCTGCATTTCTATTCACCCCGTTTTACGGTATGCTCCCGAGGTGGTCCCATTGCCACCAAATCAGAATCTGATGAGGGGATCCCATGGAAATCGAGGGAAATCCTCAAATTTTATAGGCATACCTATAGCGATTTGAGTATTTTTTATAGAAACTCGTGCATTTGCACTCGAAAAGCATCATTTGGTGAAGTGAAACTGATGATGAAGACCACAGATGGCCACCGGAACTACTTAATAATAAGTATTTCACCGTTGCGATTCGATTAGGTACTTTAATATGGTTGCTAAGCAATTTATGGTCGTCAAGATGCATATGGTGAAATTACCATCAGTCCTGGTTCTTACCAGGAAAAATAAAACGTGAATTAACTTACTAAAAAGTGAAAAATAAAAAACTTTTTATTTAAAAAAAAAAAGTTTTTTCATATCTATCACCGTACGAAACCACAAACCCAAATGCATTGTTATTGCATATTCTAGTTGGCACTATAATGCTATATGTCCGGTAAGGATTGCAGTATTGTGCATCAAAACTAGCAGGTTATTCAACTCGCGTGCCCGCTACAAATTGACCCATATAATCTTTGATTCCGGGTGCATACAATGTGAGATGTATTTCACACTTTTGTATGATTTGCAAGGCTGATTTGTGGGCTACTTCATCGAAAAGGAGGTTGCGGTGAAGATTATGTAACGGCGAGGAGTAGATGGTTTTTAGGGTTCCGTAGTCAACAAGGAACCCGTATAGTTTCACCATGTCCGTCTGGCAGTCCCCAGCTTAGCTCATACTCTTAGTACTAGATAGTTGTAATTTAGCATGGGTAATTGGGTATACAAATTAATCGCACCGAAAAAAATAAAATTTTGAAAAAAAATTGTGCTTGTACGTAAAGTAGGGATGATATTTCTCGTCTATCAGGGATCCGTTTGCCTAATATTAGCTTTAAAGTGCAAATTTTTGTTAGTCAGTGTCCCCCCGCTGCCAGCTAAGTAGTTGTTTTTATTATGTGGAAAAAATTAATGGCAGTAGTAAAAATAACGAAATTAAAAGCAAAACTATCACAGCTAAGTAGGTTATACAAATTAACGAGTAATTAGCCGTGACGTATATCGATGTATGGGAGAACATGTTTTTTAACTACAATGTTAAGTTTGTTTTTGGGATAAATTCATCCCAACTACGGAACCCTTCATTGTGCGTGGTCCGACACGCACTTGGCCGGTTTTTACTAACAGTAACTGATCATACATTATTTAGATCAGTCAACTGTCAAACATTGCTAAACAGTTTGAAGTTATTTTGTAACTTATCGGTGGACGTTGCAAGATTGGATGCTTGTAATCTAAAATAAATCACGTTATCTTCCCGTGATAACCACGACTTAGTTATGAGGGTATCTGAACATTCTGAACTATGATCAATTGAGCGTCAAAATGAACTCTAAGAGTACGAGTGTGAAAAACCGGCGGTATTTTTTGGGTAATATAATCCTCTTCACCGTAACCGGCGACAGCGAGCCAGACTAATTTTCATTCTTTTCGAAAGCTCTCTGAGGACTTGTAAAACCAAATTTGGTCTTGAAAACCCGGTCACACCGGGTACAGAAGACCTGGGGCCCAAGTCTGCTATTTTTATAAATTCAGTCATTCCAACACGATCCCATTGTCATGCCATTGTCATTTTGCTAAAAGTTCGTAATCTGGTAAATTCATAATGGTCGATCATTTTCTTTGCAATTTCTTTCAATGTAGTGTCAGTGGCCGACCATTGGAAAGTCATAATGACGCCATTATAATAGTAGATTACCAAACTTGTCAAAATCAACAATTATGAAATCAATGATCGACCATTCTGACACTATTGTAATAGCAGACTTGAGGCCCTGATCAGCATCATTGTATGTAAGTATATATGAAGGCTTTGGGCGATTTTGGCGCTTCTTGTACACACTATCTCTCTTCTTAAACATATTTTTTTTTTGTTCTTTGCACTTGTTTCATGATTATTATTGTACTTATATATTTATTTATATAGATAAGTTTAATATGTGTTATCTAAGTATGTTTTTATTGTTTAAATGTAAATGGTACACCACAGACTACCTGCAGTATTGTCTCTCCTTCCCCCTTAATCCATCCCAAGGTTGCCTTTAAAAAATCGCTTTTAGTGATAAGACCGCTCATTGTGTCACCCTATGTAACATTTCTACATTTATATCTGTAATTTTTATGGTGTACATAATAAAGAGTATTCTATTCTTGTGTAGGTCTTAAAGACGAGTTGTTTCAAAGCATTCAGTTGCTTTGTGGACTGAATTTCGCCGCCTTTCTCTATTACGAACACCGAACACGCTCCTGTCGACGTAACATCACGGGTATGCCACACAGGTGACGATCAAAAAAGGCCTTTGTAGCGCAGGTATTGCCCGCCCTGTGCACGTTTTCCTTGGGCGACCTCTGAGTAGTACTGGCATCCATGCGCTGTACATGACCAGACCAACTCAGTTGGATCTTCATCAAAATAGCTTCCATGCCCATCATTCCAAATAGACAGATGTTGATTCAACAGTAATGTATCTACATCAGTTACGTCAACACAGTGCCATACGAGGAGTTGCTATGGAATCATAGTACCTACTGTTCGAAGAAACAAAAGCATCTTATCTTCATGGCTATATGTTGTCCTTGCAAAGTCAAGAGCTTGAAAACCATCTTTCAATCGATCACCTTCTATGCGCGGTATCGAGTGCAAATAAACGTCATTGTGCACGCTTCGATAACGCTTTTGTGTATTTTGAGTGCTACTGCGCTTCTTTTTTATTATTTATGTCGTATAGGCACGAACTGTATGACATATATTTAAATATTACCACCCATGGAGGCTATTATTAAATGCTTATAGTTTTACTCAAACTCAAAGCCTTAACAATTCAAAAATGCCTGTAAAGGCTCGTACAGACTAGTGCGATATCGCGGGCGCGACGCGACACTAGTAGCACACTTTCTTTGTCGGTGCCTGTCGCGCCCGCGATATTGCGCGAGTCTGTACGAACCTTTACAGGCATCAGTCAGAAAGATGAAGCTAGTTGCCCATTCCAAAGCGTAGTAGGTACCTATGGAGAAGAACGGGCAAGAAATTCCACGGACACTTTTAAATTAACATAAATGGTTGAAAATATTGTTTACATCATTCATGTTGAAATTATAATGTGAGAACGATGCAAAACGTCAAAAGCGTCCGTAATAAAAAGAAAAAAACAATTCAAAAGTTAAATTAAAATAAGAGATGACCACTACCTACTGACGGCGCCCGTTCACGAACATGACGCATGGCTTAGCACCATTCAGCTCAACCCCTTCCTTTGGAGTTCTCCAGTTTTATAAATATGAACTCCTCCGAAGAGCACATGAAAACCAATAGAAACAAAGAGGATATTTGGGAGCCCCGCAGTCTCCCGTTTTATAAATATGAACTCCTCCGAAGAGCACATGAAAACGAGTAGAAACAAAGAGGATCTTTGGGATCCCCGCAGTGATTCAAGTATTGAGTTGGAATTAGACTTCTAAGCTTCTGTGATGCTTGGGAGGATTTATCGAAAAATCGTCAGGGTCGGAGAATCAGAGAATGTGCACCTTCTACAGGCGAGAGTGATTCTTTATCGTTGCAGATGGACATAGCACCTCACTGTCATTGTCTAACTGCTCGCAATTTACTGAATAGGATACCTAATACCAGTGCACAGGAAGAGGTCGTTTATCACATTGGCAGGCGGGGTGGTAATGTAGAGTGGCGTGAACTGTAAGTCTGCATGCAGTTGCAGTTTTCGATTAGAAAATGCGATCACTTTATGCTTTGAAATTGACAGCACACAATTGATGCAAAATTGGGGACGCGACTAAGCGCTGTAATTCTTACCAAAGAAATAGGACTTATTTACAATGAACAGTTTAACTTTGCAATTAATTGAAAAGCAATCCAACACGGGGAAACGGTTGAAAGATTCTCAAATTGAATCAGAGCCAATGGAGTGTGCAATTACTGAAAGATGACGCGATTGGGTCAATCAACTCCTAGGTAATTAGAGGTCCATGAACCTGTTTTTAGATAGTAGCTGCATTTCATTTTTTTATATAATTAGAAAAAAAACGTGCCAAATAACCAAAGCTGTAAGTAATAATTATTTTAAGATTAGTAAGCTAATTATAATTAGCTTTACCGGCTGTTAGACATAAGCTTACAAATAATTAAATATCATACAATATTTTTGTGCATACATGAGATGTCACAAGAAGTAAAAACAAAAGAAGAAGTAAAATAAAAATAAAACTTTTTTTAAAGAGGTTTTAACTTCTTGTTGGCTCTAAATCAGACTGCCATATTTTTGTTTTTTTGTTCAGTTATGCACAACATCCAATTATTGATTGAAACTATTTCGAACCATATGGGGGCGCCAGACACAGACACATAATTTTTGAACAAAGACTTTGAAAGACTGCTCACACATTTGAACACATGTTCGCTTTACTTGCCTTGCCAGACATGACACAAATGCCGCAAGAAATCGCGGCACAGCGGACGGAGCTCCGGAGGGATCTCATGGCGACATGGAGAGTGCGATTGTCGCAACCCAGCGCTGGGCACGCCACAATTGTGGCGATAAGTCCCCACTTTGAGGAGTGGCTGGAGAGGCGCCACGGCGTCCTCACCGGACATGGATGTTTCGGGAGGTTCCTGTTTAGGATTAAGCGGGAGGAAACGCCCGGGTGTCACCACTGTGTGGATCGCCCGGAGGACACGGTGGAGCATACGGTGGAGGTCTGCCCAGCTTGGGCGGAGCACCGCCGTGTCCTCACGGAGGCGATCGGCGGCGGCGATCTCTCGCGTCCCGCCCTGGTTCAGGCCATGGTTCGGAGCGAGAGTGCATGGGAGGCCGTCACCTCCTTCTGCGAAGCAGTTATGCTAGCGAAGGAGGAGGCGGAACGCGTGAGGGTGAGACAAGGTTCGCGCCCTCGCGCCCCTAGTCGCCGCAGGAGACGCCCCGGGCGTCGGGAGTCGCAAGCCGATTTCCGGCCACTGTAGGCGCGGGCCTGCGGACGGTGAGCGATGGGTAGCTCGCCGTCCGATAAGGACCAGGCCCGGGTCGACGGCGCGTTGTGTTCCACGCGCGCCTCAAAGAGATGTCAGCCCAAACTGACGGGGTCCGTTAGGACCAATGCCTGCCGGGGTTGCGAGTTTGTCCGAAACGGATATCGTGGCCCTGGCACACAGGCAACGGAAGGAACACGGGTGGGTTTTAGTCAGTAAAAGTCTGACACGCCCTCCCGCTCCGCCCAGAGCGGGAGAAGTTATTTGATGATTTCCCACCCAAAAAAAAAAAAAAAAAAGACATGACACAAATAGACAACAAACAGGATCGACGACGATTTTGTGGACGCGGTACCTATACGGTATACCTGTATTATTTAAATGTACCTATGTACTTAATATTAATACATGTGCAAAAACATTAACTCCATTAGTTATTTTTTTTGCATGAATGTATTAATATTAAGTAAACGTCATACATAACAACACAACATTTTATGATGTTTACTTTTAGGGTTCTCCTTCAATCAACTCAATAAATTCCAAGACACTCGTTGCTCCAGTCCATCTCGCGACTGAACAAAACGACCGTTCTGCTCAGTGATTTACGAGCAACTAAACTTTGTTCTTGTACCAGTGTATGAAGGCTACGCACACATTTGATGTTTGAACGCTTTGATGTGCGCTCGAAAAACCGCCACCGAATGGCAAAGTGTAAATATGTGATCGAACTTTGAACAAATACCCAAATACCCGATTACCCGTGCTGCCTCACAAGTGTCCAAACAAGTGTTCAAATATTGTTGCAGTGTCTGGCGCCGGCTTTATATCAATGTTGTGGCTTGCTCCCAATATCTCCATTATTTCATTTTTCATTTGATATCTCCATTCTATTGTTATCGATGTTGTAGAATGTGTTGTCAAACAGCCATATTCTATTTGACCTACAAAGCAACCAGTTTAGAGGTCGTACAACCCGCGAAACCACATCTGATACTGTTAATATTATCATAATCTAATGTTTTCCATTTAAAATTGCCAGTACTTTTTTTACAATTGACTTGAACTCTCTGCTGTACGTAATAATAAAACGGCCAAGTGCGTGTCGGACCACGTACAATGAGGGGTTCCGTATTTGGGATGAATTATTATCCCAAAAATAAATTTAACATTGTAGTTGAAAAACATGTACTCCTACACGTCGATATACGTCACGGTGAATTCTCCAACTGCAAATGTAAGATGGGCGGCATTACTCGTTAACTTTTAAAGGTTACTTATCTGTGATAATTTTCCTTTTAATTTCGTTTTTAATACTACTGCCATGAATTTTTACACATATCCAAAAACAACCATTTAGCTGGTTGGTCACTTGACTAACAAAAATTTGCACTTTAAAGCTTAATATTACGCAAACGGATCCATGAATCGAAAAATGGTCTTTACAGGCCAGCGATATTTTTGAACGGCCTACGATAAAATTAAAAATACATTTTTTCAAGACGTTATTTTAGCTCTTTCTCGGCGTGATTATTATGTATACCCATGCCAAATTACAGCTTTCTAGTATTAAGAGTCTGTGAGCTAAGCCCCCGACAGACTGACAGACAGACATGGCGAAACTATAAGGGTTCCTTGTTCTTATTGTTGTATCTCATTCTTGCAGATAAATTATAATGAGACACTCAGACAGACCTCTATCACAGTGCTCTCCAGCGAGGGCAGAAACCCATTAAGACTTTGTAACAAGTCTGAAGGATAGGAACACACAATGTTATAGCTTTCACCAAAATAAGCTAAAAAACTAATCAACATTACTCAACAGGAAGGAAGCCCCAGTTGAATCAACTATTATCAACAAACAAGAAAGTATAGTCTCTATCAGACAGACAAAACAATGGTTCTCATGCAGCGGGTGTAAACAAAATAAGTCAATAGCCCCTGCACAGTGAGTGTTGTGTTGTAAACATAAGACTGGCCTGCTAGTTTGTGTATGTAATTATGTATATTGTATAAGGTATGATATAGACAGCTGTGCTACTGGGGAGTTTGGTGCGTTACTTTTTCTTCCCAGCTAAGCACTAGGAAGTGCTAAAGGCCGGGAGTTTTTGGGGGACTATCTTATGTAATTTTGATGCAAGTTAAATTATAATGATTGATATTATTATATAATTACATTGGCTGCATATTTTGATTTATTAAATAATTCAAAGACATGTGACAACTACCAACCCTCACTGGGCCCGCGTGGTAGATTTACAGCCCACTCCCTTGCGAAGAGAGGAGGACTGTGTTCCAGCAGTGGGAACATTATAGGCTGATTATGTAAATAACATATTTAATAAAACATTGAAATAAATTGATTTTTTTTTTAAATAATTGTATTTTATTTTTTAAGTAATTTAACAATTTCTAAATAAGTTAACATTATGTGCAAAAATATTTCATTCAACAGTTACATACATTAATAAAATTAACAAGTTTATTGACTCTTCCTTATTAAAAAGTATGACTATTATTATACTATGGATACAGAGTGCTATTTTTATCTCCTTCAACTTTTAACTTGAATAGGTATATGCAGAAACATTACTATGCATACTTTTGATGCATGTAGAGTTGTATGTTACCTATGGTTACATGGTGTGCCAGTAATGTTATATAATCTATCTATTTAAATAAAAATGAAATGCTGTTTGTTGGTAAGCGCATCACTTGAGAACGGCTGGACCAATTTGGATACCTTTTTTTTTTAATGTTCATAGTAGGTAGTCCGAATGAGGTTTTTATGGAAAGAAAAATTGGAATTGTTTCCTAGAAAGTTTTCAAATTCGGGAAAAACAGAAAGTCCGTTTTTTATGGTATTTTTGTATAACATTGTCAGCCTATAATGTTCCACTGCTGGGACACAGGCTTCCTCTCTTCGAGAAGGATTTCGGTCAGCTAGTATTATATGTATATAAAATAAAGGCATAATTTCTTCCTGATTTAGCTGCACTCTTAGCATGACCACAGTAGAAACGGGTTTTGTGGATGGAAGGATAGACAAAATGACAGATTGTAGAAAGATTTCTGCCGTCCTAAGCATGGCGATGTTAAAACTGAAGAGAATAAATGTTTCCATTCTTCAGTCGCCAAAGTCTTCAATCTCAACCATAAACAATTATCTCTAGCACCAATTTATCTCTACTTTTGACACTTGGAGATAGAAACATTTCTTCTCAACAAGTGTTAAATAGTCTACATTTCATTGGACCGAGACAAGAACCTTTATTGATTTTGAAAACTCAATTCAATATTTTCATCATCCTAATTTTGTTGCACTGAACAATCTGGTCAGTGGGCCGTCTTAGGGGCGGAGTTGGAGTATATACTTAGGGCACTATGAGCAGCAAAGAAACAGAAAAAAATTGGGAAAAATGGGTGGGAAAGAAATCGTTTTTCTAATCGAAATCCAACCATGAGATTAATGTAAAAAAGCAAGTGAAAAAATA
This sequence comes from Tiliacea citrago, assembly GCA_963921375.1. Lineage (NCBI taxonomy): Eukaryota > Metazoa > Arthropoda > Insecta > Lepidoptera > Noctuidae > Tiliacea > Tiliacea citrago. The sequence goes on from OY992802.1 coordinate 4,465,044, forward strand.
AGAGTATTTTATCCTTAAATTCATTTTGAAAAAAAAAAACAGTATTTATTCCTTCAATTCATATTAGGGATGCTAGTTGCACGGGGCTGACACAGGGAGAGGGGTTAAACTGTTTTTTGTTTTAGTATAAAATAACTAGGCGTTTGACACATTTTTTTCGACAACGAAACGTATTAATAATTGTCATAGAATTCTTAGTTTATCTAAATCACTAGCTACCTCCCCGTTACTAAGAAAATAATAAATAGTCTTTCTCTTCATAGAAACGCAACCCTACGTGTCGCCCCGTGCTCCGGCAGAAGAGATGTTGAGTTGGATAGAAAGAACTTGGTCTATTCTTGGTAGAATAGAGATAGAATTTGTCATGCTACATGTGCAGGGCAGGTAATTGAATACTAAGAGATGGCTGGGAGATTTTAAATGAATATTATTTCTAAGTTAGAACTTAGAAGTGTCAACATTAAGGCGGAGATTATTATCTTCTTAACTAGAAAGATTTCTTCACAATAAAAATAAATAATATACAGAACTTGCAAGTCAATTTCACATAAAAATATTCTAGACTAATAGGTAGGTAGCTGTGAAAGATAGGTAAATAAAATATTGTAAGCTATGTAAGAATTTATAATGCATTAAAAACTGCATAGATTTAATGTTAATGGTTTGACCATATTCTTATCAGATAGTTTTGTTTATCTGATTTTGGATTTAAAAAACGGGACTTATTTGCACACATAGTCCTCGAGAGAGAGTCCTCATGTACCTAATGTGTTGTTTAAATTTTTAATTCAAATTGGTATTGGCTTGAAGAATTTGTTCTTTTGTTCTTAAAATTCTTAAGCTAAAACTCGAATTTAACTAAAAATTGTTATTAATAATAGTATTATTGTTGTATGTTACTGACTAACATTCATTAAATATTTGTATGCCATCAATGCATGGCGGAATGTGTCTTTGCACTGAGTTTTATATACTTTTAACATCTTTTGTACCCACCACATTTTATGCAAATAAACGATTTTGATTTTGATTTTTTAAGATTAGATACAAATATCAAGTTTCTATAAATCTACTTCATTTTTTATAATATATATTATTATTCTTGGTGATGCTGGCTGGTTTAATTAACCACTGCAAAAATACTGACTTTTGTTTTACTAATAAGAGTTCTATCCTTCCCAATTAGATAAACAAATCTATTTTGTAGGAATCACAAGTTTTTGTCAGGGATTTATAATATTTTCATTAAAACAATAGCTTCATAATTCTTTTGTTTACGAAACTGTTAATTCATATGCCAGACAGTGCATGTGCTAGCATCACTGATCACAGTTATATCACACTACCATGAATGATGACTTGAAACATCTAAAAATAACAAACACATGGTCGAAAAAATGTACGAAAGTAAACAAAAAATAAATAGGTACTCACGGCCATCGGTGAAGCTGTCTGTCGCGTCCAGTGGAATGATAAGCAGCGGCAAAATGCCGCTGAGACCCACCAGGATTGATGCTAGACCAGCAAAAAGCCATGGATGCTCGTCGAGCTGGTCCACAAAAGTGTACATGTATTCTGGTAAATAGCCCGCCATTGCAACTTTTCGCGGTTTATGTTTTTCTGATTATAGTTCCTTTTTAAAAGTCCACAAACACGGTGCAACTTTTTTTTCAATGGCCTAATAACCTGCCAGTACTACCGATACATCGTCAAAACAACCGACGGATACTGTTTCACGCGATGAACTGAATATAATCAGCACACTGGAGATGTTCGCATTTCCGAGTTCTGAGATAAAGCTAGATGCCCGAGAGCAGACGAACTAATCTACACTGAGACTGAGGACGTCCGACCGATATTGTCCCTATCTGTCTCAGATATTTTTAAAACAAAGGCAGTCAAAGGCTTGTAAGTAGCCAAAGTATCACAAATAATATTCCTGTAATATGCGCACTAGAAATAATTTACGAATATCATTGACACCCGCCAAAGAACATTGCAAAACAATGCGACGGCCGACGAGATTACGATGAAAACAACGATGAACGACTAAACGAACGAAAACGAAACGAACGGAACGGAACAGCCATCAAATCAATCAGTTGTCAGTTTGACAGAAACAATCGTGACTACTGACTGGAATGAGTGAAGTGAACACATGGAGTTTTAATGTTACCAGCAGTATAAAAATGTTTTATACCCAAGTTCCATATTCCGACTACCGTTCGTTATTTTCTACCACAAACTTTAACAAACTAGATTTCAAAACTTATCTTCGTGATGATTTTTATAACAAGAAACTGTGTTTACGTTTAGTAACTTTGGCTCAGAACTTTTATGTCAACAAAATTCTAAACCAAAGAAGATTAGGTACGTTTAGTCACACGAAATTATACTACGGCTACACATCAAGCTATACATTTTCAGTATAAGCTGATCTCGCATTTTATAAGATTTCCGTACAATGAGAGGTCAGCATATACTGGAAATGTATAGCTTGATGTGTAGCCGTCCTATAATTTCATGTGACTAAACGTATCTAATCTTTAACTTTGGTTAAGAATTTTGTCGACATAAAAGTTCTGAGCTAAAGTTACTAAACGTAAGGACGCTATCCCAAAATCTGACAAAAATTTGCGGTACATTTTGCGGCAAAATTTAACTAAACCAAAATGTTACTTAAAATTGCCACAGATAGATTACTCCTTCATTTCCATTGGTATCTATTTTTTATTCGAAAATGTTGGTTTATAATATTGTAAAAAATAATTTCCGTTGCCTCTTCACACAAAATTGACGATATCGTGTTGAGTTTAGGATTTTTCTTCAATATAATAACATAAATTCAGTTACTAAAAATATATTATGTATGCAGACATGTTCAACTCAAAAAGGTAGCAAAAAGAACTATCAAAATGTTACAAATAGTCTCAGAAAATAATGTTGAAAAAATTCTATATTTTTTTTAAAAACACTGTCGGTAACGTTTTTTTTTCATTTTATTTAACAAACCATATCAAGAAATTTCAAAATCACACACTGGGTTTCAGCTATCCGTGTGATAAAATCAAAATTTTATTTTATGATTAAACAATATCTTCATTAAGGAAATGAACGTCGAAATAGGTAAGCTATATTTTCGAGATCGCAAAAGTGATGAAACTATTAACAGCTGCTGAGACTGACACGAATGGTTTATCACCACGAAAACTGTACTTTTATAGTTACACAGACCTAATGTTTCAATTATTTCAATCTTTCTCACAATTAGATAAGAAATTGACGAAAAACGTTTTTGTGTGATAGCACCCTTAAGCACACATAACTTACAAGTACCTAAATAAACCCAAATGCCATTCTACAAACACTTACATAAATTAATCAATACTAACATAACTACTAATTATTTGGATATCATCCAACAGCGACATAAAAACCTCAATGAAAAAATTCATTCTAATGACGATTAGGCAGATGGTTTCATTTAAAACCGCTTATACACATAGCAAATTGATAAGTAACAGCATTCTTGTGTAGACGCAGATTCACTATTTCCTGCAAATGTTCTTAGATCTAAATAGCATTGAATCAGTCGGCAGATGATGTTAGGCGGTCTCGTACATCGACCGTAGTTACTGTGACACGATTGCAATACGAATCTTCTTGGCAACCGCACCGTCTCACTGCGCCCAGTTGAAGCAAAATGCCGTACTTATTTTGGCTTGCCAATTTAAATATCTGACAGCATATAGGTACATCTGCTACAATATAACTTTACACAGCGGTTCGCATTTGTACCAGACGGTTAAGAAGGATAGACAGGCGACATGACGGGAAACTTGTGGAGTTGACTGAGTTAACTAGTTCAAACTCTGTTGGAGTTTTGGCGCCAACGGGTTTTGTGTGTGTTTTGAAGGATACAGTGATACGAAGGACTTTTTACTTTGTGGAGAGTTATTTTTACCAGCAACCATGGATTCGTGGGGTATCTTGAATGTGGACAGCGCTGCTATGGCGATCACCAGAGATGACATGGGGTCCAGTTTTCGCAGGAAACAGATAATGGTAATTATTGTAATAATATAACAGTAATAAATGAATTACCCGAGTACCCGAGAGAGTAATTCATCTGTTACTGCAGGTACTCAAACCTGCAGTAACAGATGAATTACTCTTCGATACCAGTAACTGTTAAAAAGTCATCTAAATAGACGAAACGAAATTGTGGTAAAATAAAATATGTATTGAGATTTCCCTATTTAGTTTAGCCTGTAATTAAAGATGAAAGTGAGGAACAGAGTTTAAAAAAATCTCTGACTGGGTGACAGTCAATGATTCATTAGGGTGTAATTAGATTAATATCGTGAATTATCATTTCGACAATCTAATTTCATTTTACTAGTTTGTAAACTTTTAAATCGAATCAATCTAACCATGATTCTTTTAAAGTCCATAGGATGTTGCTGCTGCCTTTCTTCTTGTCATAATATTTTTATAATCACGTGGAAGGAGACCACCTTTCTGACTCAACCCATATTTCTATGCACTTATGCTAAGTACATAGACCGCTCCATAGTACCAATAATCCTTAAAAAAATCATTTCCTCAAACTAATTTAATTTCATAACCAAAACCTAAATTTCATAGTTTTTAAAGTAGACCTCAACACACGACGACGACGACGGAGCAAATGTTTATAATTGTCCAAAATAAGAAAAAAGTAACGACACTATACCGCGTTGTGTTATGAATAAACATAGAGCATGTTTTCACGATCAGAATTTTGACTTTTACGTCCCGTTTGTTACTGAAAATGTAGAAATACCAACAGACACAGTGAAATAAAACAGTTTACACATTAGATTAGACTATGCTGAATCCTAGGTACTCATGATCAGCAGATGTAATGCATTCGATAGTTCCCACTGATTCCTACGAGTTGCATGTGTTCCTTCTTGCTTTGATCTATTTCAGTCACAATGGTTGTAATTATTGCACACAAAATGGAGACTGTCTGATTTATAAGATCAACAAGCCGAGTGCCCGATGAGATTTCCCGTCGTCAAAAATTATGAAAAGCCATACAAACTTTCATCCCCTTTAGGGAATGTATTTTCAAAAATCCTCTATCTTATAGTGCCCAGCTTTGTTACAAAAGGAACTCTTGCGCACGAGCCTGCTTGCTTAGGCTGTGTGTTGTCTGTCAGTATCATCATTTCAGCCGAAAGACGTCCCCCCAGCACCGCCACTTCGACCGGTTCTGTGCTACCCGCATCCAGCGTATTCTTGTCAGTGAATGAATAAATTTATTAATTTAAGATTTTTAATAAGTAGAATATTATTGTCTTACATTGAGTTGCCCGAAACCAACATTAGTTTAACGGAGACTTTAAATACATGCCATCCCTTTCATTTTGTATCAAAAAGAAAATGACAGCATCAATTTAAAGTCTCCGTTAAACTAATGTTGGTTTCGTGAATCTCTGTTAGTCAATCATATTAATATAGTTTAAGTAATACTTACAAAAATATGGGTAATGTGCCTGAATTAAAGATAATTAACTGCCTCCACTTCTATTCTATAATCATAAATGTTCAAAGCAATATTAGTCTACGTGTTTAAAGGCTTGAGGGACCATTTCGTCGTTATTAAAGTAACTATGTTGTTAATTTAGTGTTCCAAAAACAAGATCTTAGTCACGTCGTCGGAAGTAACTGTCTATTATTAGCTCCCTAACGCAGATTGCCTATTTTTAATTACCACACGCGTTTCATGGCGTTAAAATACACCATACCGTCATTATGTAGAATGAAACCCTGATGAAAACACTTAGAAGATTAGTAATCTCAATAATATGCATGTAAACGATTTCAATTAAGCTATAGAAAGAAAAGAAAGAAAAATAATTTTATTTGTCACAGAAACATGTGCAAATCATATGAAAACATAAACTCGAGCAGGTAAAAACAAATAGTCGGCAGCTGCACATCATGACTGTGACAAGAAGGCTTGCACTCAGCATGATGCTGTGCTATGGGGACCCACAGCACAGCGCGGATTTTCAGTGGTCACCCGAAAAATACGTACGGAACCCAAGTCAGGTTTAATGAGTTGTACATAATGTTTTTTTATGTATAAGCCTGGGAGACCGAAACAAAAATCAAAATCAAAAGTCATCTATTCAAAATAGGCTAAGCAGCGCTTTTTCAACGTAATAAGACAGTCCCTGAAAACAACTGCTCTTCGCCACTTCCTAGCGCTTTAGCTGGGAAGAAGTGGCGCAACAAACTGTAGATACAGCAGCACAGCTGTCTATTCAGTTAGAAAAACTTGATCATACACAATTGTATGCAAAATAATTTAAATAACGCAACACAAAACATTAAATTAAATTATTTGCCATAATGTTAGTTAGCATACGCCACTATATCATTAAAAAAGACATCAAAATCCAGAATTTCGGCCATGGTGGCCAAACTCAATGGAGATAAGCTAAGCACGCAGGTGATATTATAGTGCACTAGTGTGTGCGCAACCACAGGTGCACTCCCTGTTCCTTTACTCTCCTAGTCCGATGCGACGGCAATCTGACACGACCGGGGAGGGATCAGGCGCAGGACCAATGACTTTACGTGCTATCCGAGCACGGGACAAAAACCCAATATCACGTTGCCCGACCCGGGAGTTGAACCCCACGCTCAGCAGTCGTGCTTGCGACCACGAGACCAACGAGGCAGTTATTTTTATGACAAACTAGCTGCGCCCCGCGGTTTCACCCGCGTAAGTCTCGATCCTGTGGAATATCAAAAAAAAAATAGCCTATATATATTTCATCAAAATTGGTCCAGCCGTTTGAGTGTGAAGAAGAAACAAACACACACACACACTCACAAACTTTCGCCTTTATAATATTAGTGTGATGATTTTTATTTCTGTAAGTAGGTTTGTACAAACACTTTACACGTCAATCATATTTTAAAAACTAGATGATGTCGGCGTTTCCTATCTGACTACTCTTGAAAAGAAATGCCGAAACCAACTCAGCGGTCACAGTCACTTTTAAAGTCCAGACATACTTAATCTTGGTTAGATCATGTGGAGTCCATGTAGATTGGTGTCTGAAATGGTATTTTGAGGAAAGAACCACACAGATTGAGTGGACCTGTCCAGTTAGTGCACGCGTTTGTCAGTAATCGTGCTGCTCAACTCAGAACCTAAGGAGCTCAACGATGCGACGAACAATACCAAAGAAAGGACATTTGGGTAACTCCTGAATTACCCAATGCGGTAGGCACAGGATTGAGCGTGTGTTTTGCCCGATCTAACGAGTTATCTTTATTTAACGCGAAACCAGCGCAGGAACATACCTCCGCGTTTTACCAGATGGCTCCATAGTGTAGGTATCTTTTCTAAATCGTCTTCATAAATCTTTAGTGAGGCATTGACTAATTGTTATGACTTTGAAATTCCAGGTCTGAAAGAATACTTAATAAACAACTGCCGATAAAGTACTATTTGCAATGCTAGTTCGTTTACCAGCACCAGCAATTTAGTACCACTTTGACTTAAGAAAACCGCGAATATTTAAGTTGGTTTGGTTCGCTTGCAATTATTTTGATCGTTCGGAGTTGAGAGCTGAAGACTTTGTGAAAAGATGATAATCTGACCCTACGTAAAATTACTTACGTTAAAAAGAATCAGCATTGCCATACAATTTGTATGGCAATGCTGATTCATTGGCCAAAAAATAGTCGATACAACGTGGCAATGCTGAAAGCTTTTTAGGCACTTTTCTTGTTGGCAGCGAGGCGGACGATTTTTTTTGATCTATGATTCTTTCCCCTCCCTTTTTAGGGTTCCGTGCCCAAAGGGTAAAACGGGAACCCTATTACTAAGGCTCCGCCGTCTGTCTGTCTGTCCGTCTGTCACCAGGCTGTATCTCATGAACCATGATAGTTAGTTGAAATTTTCACAGATGATGTATTTCTGTTACCGCTATAACAACAAATACTAAAAAACAGAATATAATAAATATTTAACACTCTCCCTGCCATGGGAACCGCCGGCGACCCCCAAAAAATTTTGTCCAGCAGGCCAAAGCACATTTCTCACGAGAAGTATCACATTTTCCATAACAGCACGCCAGTAGTTGTAAAAATTATTTGAATTCAGGGCGGATCCCACGGCGTCTTGAAAGATTTTTTTTTGGACCCGCCGGCGGCTCCCACGGCCTCTTGTAATAATTTTAACTATTGACTCACGGCGTTCATAATCAGCAAATTTAGGGCCCGCCGGCGACCTCCATGGCCTCCTGAACATAAAAAGGTTTATATATTGTCGGCAGGGAGAGTGTTAAGGGGGCTCCCACACAACAAACGTGATTTTTTTTGCTCGTTTTTGCTCGTTATTGATAACGGCAACAGAATATTTAGTTATATATTCACTTTAAAAATAAACAGTTAAATTAAAATAAAACAAATATTTAAGGGGGGCTCCCATACAACAAACGTGATTTTTTTGCCGTTTTTATAGATAATGGTACGGAACCCTTCGTGCGCGAGTCTGACTCGCACTTGGCCGGTTTTTTATAGATAATGGTACGGAACCCTTCGTGCGCGGGTCCGACTCGCACTTGGCCGGTTTTTATAGATAATGGTACGGAACCCTTCGTGCGCGAGTCCGACTCGCACTTGGCCGGTTTGTTTATATACTACAAGTATATTATGATTATTATTTTATGACTGTTAGCTTTTATACTATGGAATAGAATAGAATACTCTTATGATTATATCTTGATTATGTTCACCATAAAAATTTACAGATAGGTATACCTACCTAAATGTAGAAATTTTACATAGGGTGACACAATGGGGGGTCTTATCGCTGAAAGCGATTTTTTTACAGACAACCTTTGGATGGATTAAAGGGGGAAGGAGAGACAATACTGCAGGTAGTCAGTGGTGTATGTACCATTTACATACATATACAATAAATACATTTTATCCATTTACATACATAAAGCATATACTATAATATATATATATATATCCATAATAAACATTACAACTCGCTGTACACCTCAGCTAGTTATGCGGAAGGAACCAAAAGAAAATCGTTCTAAAGGTTAGATGGTATGTACTTCAATATAATATGTAATGGTTCGCCGATGAAAATAGAGAAGATGAGATTATCCCAGATAAGATAAAATCTTTAATAACGGCCTATCACAAAGTCAAAGTCAAAGATTTATTTGCAAACTGAGTAGGTATACATTCTGGTGTTTGGTGTCACCATAGAAACAATAACGCATCGTATCATAACTCTAGTCTCTATTACATCTATGGGAATGCCCCATCTCATTATAACAACATACATAACTTACAAGCTATAGGCTAGTTGACACCCTAAAAATAATCTGAGTGACAATGACATACGATTGATTTGTGCCAAACAATTACTTGTTGTGATTTTATGCAGGCAATCAGTCGTGTGCAGGCTATTGAGAAAAGTGCATAAATAATAATTAATTACTCGATAATGCTGGATGAGGAAACACAAACGCTAGGTTACTACGTGCCGAAAGCTCCACCTACCCCACCGAGGAGGAAGGTAATGTTTGGACCATAAACAAGTTGAGGATGTGCAGTGATTGTGAATCTTTTGACAAGTGTAGAGATGGACTTCTTGGCGGGAAAGTGAAGCGTCATGTTAGCAGTTTTGTTTTATTTTCTAAAATTTGTGTTTAGCCGAATATTAATGTGTAATAGTGGTGGATTATTAACCATTAAGTGTTCGTGAACCTGCATTAATGTAGGCAAATGAAACAAAACAGTGCAACATCACTTTAAGTTCTCTCAAGAAGTCCGCGCGAGGTTTCAGTAAAGTGCCGCGTCTTTACTTAAACTCAAGGGGAGCGGGGCGGGATATCATCAATCATCATGCATTGAGTGGAATTCATTTCATACTTATTTAAATAACTTTGTACTTGTTACCTAATTTTACATGACACTGGCTAAATGCACAAACCGTGCGAAGCCAAAAAGAAAAGAAAAAAAAAAAAAAGTGTAGAGATTCGAATAAAGTTATGGAATTGTTTTTTCCAAACTCTTTTTTTTTTTTGGTTTCTAAAACATTCCTGAGTTTCCATATTCAAAAACCAGTATCAATCTCTTTATGGAAATAGCACAAACTTTCTGTGTATTGGTTTTTTCTTCCATTCACTTACTTGCGTCATCTTCATCTTCGTCTATTAGTAAATGTGGAGACTAATTCTAAATTCGTAGGAATACATCTGTTCATTTCCAAACGGATTAGGTTTGCGCCACTTCCATTACACCTTTGGCTTTTCGACGTCACAATATTGACGGACCATCTTCAGATTTGTATCGCAAAATCACAAGCGAGATGTGCAGACATCGTTGCATTTGGTGAATTTGATGTCAGAGCTGCAGTTGTGATTTAAATGGCACACTTATTAGCAGATTTATTTGCTGTCAAGTTACAAAAAGAAAAGATTTTGTATTGTTTTACACACAAATGCTTCATTTAAAGTTCAAACATTTTTGACGCATTCCTTCTTTGGAAATCATTCGAAGGCAATTTAAAATCCAATAATTTTAGTGGATGGAAGCTTCGTGAATGAAACAAGGCATAAATCTTCGTCCAAAATTCATTTTGCATCTGTTTCAACTATTCAATTCAAAAGTTGTTACTGTAGAAATTGATTTGATAGCGGACACGGTTGTTTCGGGAGGTTCCTGTTCAGGATAAGGAAACGCCCGGGTTGTGTTCCACGCGCGCCTCAAAAAGATGTCAGCACCAACTGACGGGGGGGGGGGGGGTAGGACCAATGCCTGCCAGGGTTGCGAGTTTGTCCGAAAGGGATATTGTGGCCCCTGGCACACAGGCAACGGAAGGAACACGGGTGGGTTTTAGTCAGTAAAAGTCTGACACGCCCTCCCGCTCCGCCCATAGCGGGAGAAGTTATTTGATAATTTCCCACCCAAAAAAAAAAAAAAGACATGATCCTACAACGTGACATTTGAAATTAGGAACTCATGGCATGTAGCCCTGTTGCCGATAATTTGATGCCAAATTTTCTTAATCGACTTTCGCTCTTAACACCTGATTAATACAAGTGATAGTTGTATAAACAGATGATTTATTTTTGTCTCAGGAATCGTACGTCTCACCAAACAAATTGTGTCAGCAATAAATCAACTGTACCTACGACTAGATTCTATCTTATAATAATTATGTGACAGAACGAATGATGGAATAGAACGATGTATCCACACAATGCACGATCTTTTGCGCATAAATTACCAAAATGAATACAATGCTGACATACACGAGCCGAAAAACAATATAACTGGAATTATACACAAACGTCGGCGCCTGAGTCACAATCCAGGAAATACCGCCATGCTTGCCAAGTTATGTTTGCACAGACGTCCAGACAATACATTGTACATACCTATCACCTCGGCACGGGCTTACAGTTGCGGTGACCGAGGACGAAGAACGAAAGACGGTTGATTGACTGACAATAAGATAAAAGATAATTTTGAGATATCACAGACGTGGTGTTGATTAATTTGAAAGGGAAGGTCCATGAATTAGGCATCTGTGTTTAGCATTCCCTTTCGCTTCCCCTAAGACATTAGAATTGCCTTTGGAGGGTACAATTTCTTACGATGATGATTAGGAGTTTATAAGTAAGTCTCTAATATGGTCCATTCATCACTCAATTTGTACTTTATGCACTAGGACTACGGCTAGAGTTAGAAAAAAAAAATGGTTTATTCTGCACAAATTCAATGCAATTTCTTTATAAGATTGATGTGTTTATAATATCTTACACGTGCATTGCATACAATGTTGCACGACCAACAGGAGCGTAGAGATATGTAATGCATCTATATCAATAGAAAACTAAGCAGGTAGGTCTATGGTATTGACGCACTTGGCTACATAACATACGGATTATAAAAAGACATCCAAATCCGTATGTCCATTAACTACAGCTATCTCTAAAAGATATTTCTAAGAAACACAGAAGACTAGGTACTTATTTTTTATTTGAAAACTCTAAAGTTTTAGCTAAAAAGTTTGATTTCACCTTCAAAGATCTGAATTCCGACTTCGCGGCACGCGGCAGCTTTCAAATTTCCCGCTTCTCAAAATTTTGTTAAATGATATAAAATACCAAAAGCTGTCACCATTAATTTTAAAAATCATATCATTACTAGCAGCTGTACGCTTTTCTCCAGTCATACCAAGCTATTTTATTATAAAGAGTAAATAATCAACAAATTGCTGAAATATTTCGTAGGTACACGCGCACTTTCGCCCAATCCCGGATGGTTCCAAAATTAACCTGAGCGTTCCATTTATGCGCTCGAGTCGAAGTTTACTTGCGTATCAAGTAAATCTGGAAAGATTTCGGCCAGAAAATCATATATTTTAATGTATTTTTCGTGATTTATTTAGTGTGTTATATAAAAGTTCGTTATGGATATCCCGACTGATGTTTGGGGGCAGTTGGCTTTGGAAGCCAGTCAAGTTTACTTGACCGAAGGCGGGCAAGTCAGGAGCCCGTTCGCTAACACGGTAATGTTATGTAAATGTGTTCTTGTTATTGTTTATATAATGTTTACATATTTTTAAGGACTGTCCGTGCGTACATTTAACACTAGAGACAATTAATACCTTTGCAAACAGGGCGGAATAAGAATGCATTAGGATAATAATATTAGAAGTGACATTTAATGACAATAATTTAATTAGTTATTACACTTAAACTACTCCACTCTACATAGGACTGCAGCTGTGAAAGATAATCATTAATTTCTAATAGTAAGCGGCCAATAAGTAAAGTTACATGCTCTGTGCCAATAAGCAGTCACCACGAACGAATGACAAATGATTAGAAGATAAAATAACCTAACGTGCTTCCTATTTTGTTTCAGACAATAGAGAAGTTACCTGACAAAGTATTACTGAATATATTTTCGTATCTTACACATCGAGAAATATGTCGAATGGCAACGGTATGCAAAAGATGGCGCATGGTCGCCTACGACACAAAACTATGGACCCACGTCAGTTTACGACCAGAAATCTCCGGATTACATGTTGGTAGGTTCACAATCTATAAATAGAACCCCTAAAATGAGTAGACTAAGGAGTCTAAAATTAGAACCACTTAGAATGAATAATTTTCTACCATATAAGACATGTTTTGTTACGTTGCAACCCCATCGAATAAGGTTTTATTTTATTTTTATTACCTATGATGTTGTTTTATTACTTTAAAAATTGACTAATAGATGGCGTGCCGCGTTAGTATTACAATACTGAAATAACTTTTTATCGCGCCAAAATCAACAAAGGGATAAGCAGAGGCGTAATCATTTCAAAGCAGTTTGTCTAATAATCTAAGACGGTATTAAATCCTATATTATAAGAAATGAAATGACTCCAACTCTATTATTTATTTATTTTCTGCAATATCATTCTCGAGATACTTACATAATAGTTCTTTCACATTTTGTGTGTGTAGATGATACGAATTTCCGCCCAAATTTTTCATGCATATCGAATGACTACAAGACTACAACATGATTTAATCAATGAAATCTCTTTCAATTTTCAGGATCACTGGAGTCCCTTCTAGCACTAATATCGATTAGGTTTGGCCCTTCCCTGAGGTATATTGAGCTGCCTATAGAACTGATCACTCACACCGTTCTTCACGAGCTGGCTGCAAAGTGTCCTAACTTGACGCATATGCTGCTCGATTTTAGTACTGGTAAGTCAGCATTTAATGCGTTTCCTATTTGTATAAATATACCTAGTAGGTAACATTTAAATGTAGGTATTACCTACATTTAAATGTAGGAATTTACGTAAAAATAAAATGGTTTGCTTACCAATTGATGCGCCAATAGCCTGCGCCTTGGTTTTCGAGTTTTGACGCCTCGATGGGCTCCGGGTGCAGTGAGTTCTCTGCACCCGCGTTGCCTGTATTCCAGCCCTGCATGTAACAACATTTATTTATGAGGCATTACAATAATTCCCGGTTTTCATATGAATAAGTACCATCCTACCTGTGTTTTGTGTTTATTACTGCATTTACGATAGATATGATTTATCGAATCAAGCTGTGCTTATGTACCTTATCCGGTTTCGAACGAAAATCAAGTCGCTAGCAAATTGTCAAGCGCGTGTCAACTGCTGTGATTGGTTGATTGAAATCAACGGACAATCGGATAATTTAACATGCAACACAAAACAATTTTGTCATGATTTTCATTGCTTAGAGGCTCGTGCAGACTGGCGGGATATCGCCGGCGTGACAAGGGCCGGACTGCCTGTCGCGCCAGCCTGCACGAGCCTTAAATCCGTGGCATAATTGCGTAACACACTATCCGTAGCAATGGGTTTCATTTTGACAGTTCAGTTCAGTTTTTGTGCAGACAAATTTTTCGAACATATGAAGCAATGGATTATCAATTACTTCAAAATCATACCGATTGTGATTCAGACTGTGTTACGTAATTAGGGTGCGTGTGTTAGGATAGATCTCAGAAACGGAGAATAAGAGTCTAAATTTTGTATTAGGTCCCCCAAGAAATCTTGCTCCGAGTCGAATATCTTCTCTTTCTTGACATGAATGCCTTAGGAAACGCTGCACTCTAAAAACAAAATAATTCTCATTTCCAATGTATGGAAACGGACCTTTCCGGTCGTTTTTCTCGAAAATATTCAAAACTGTAGAGCTTCACCGAATAGGTGAACCTACCACCAACTCGTAGGTACCAATATTATGTCCCCGGACTAGGTACCCCGTTTAGGAGAACTGGAACTTTAAAAAACCAGAAAAAAGTCGTCAAAATATAAACAAAATTGGCTATAAAGATATGTATTTTCTTTACATTAAAATGCCAAAATATTGCACTTTCCAGGTTATTCATGCCCATTTCTTCTCCAGGGAGCATTTTTAAACCCAAGCAGTGTTCTATATAGACAGAGGATTTTACTAAAATGTGTACCTACTGTTATCTGCTAATATTCTCATTTTATTTTACACGAAATTGTGTTCTTTTTTTTACATATTTCTACAAATACTATGAACAGAACTCAAAACTCCGCAATTAAGCCTTGGATTGGATAGTTAACGTATAAATGACCTCATTCAAATAAATTTTACTTGAATGAGATAATTTGTACGATAGTGATAGCGAATATTAATAAATTATTAGAATATTATTAGAAACGATAGCGAACGAGTTTTGAGTTCTGTTCATAGTATTTGTAGAAAGATGTAAAAAAGAACACAATTTTGAAAATATAATAAAATGAGAATATTAGTAGATATCAGTACACATTTTAGTAATTTAATCCTCTGTCTATAAAGAACACTGCTTGGGTTTAAAAATGCTCCCTGGAGTCTTTTCGATGGAATAATAAAAGAGTGGACAACCAAAGTAGCCCCATTATATCAATAAAACTTTGACAAATTTTCTTAAAAAAAAAATATACAAATTTATAATTTTTTGTGGTTTAATAATAATTAATTAACGTCATGAGTCCACTTCTTGGCGGGAAAGTGAAGCGTCATGTTAGCAGTTTTGTTTTATTTTCTAAAATGTGTGTTTAGCCGAATATTAATGTGTAATAGTGGTGGATTATTAACCATTAAGTGTTCGTGAACCTGCATTAGTGTAGGCAAATGAAACAAAACAGTGCAACATCATTTTAAGTTCTCTCAAGAAGTCCGCGCGAGGTTTCAGTAAAGTGCCACGTCTTTACTTAAACTCAAGGGGAGCGGGGCGGGATATCATCTATCATCTTTATCATGCATTGAATGGAGTTCATTTCATAATTTTTGTACTTTGTACTTGTTACCTAATTTTACATGACACTGGCTAAATGCACAAACCGTACGAAGCCAAAAAGAAAAAAAAAAAAAAAAAAAAAAAACGTCATGAGTCTACACGACAGTTTTTTTTTACATTTTTATCGTTGAAATTGCAGGCGTGGCATCTATTTGACGTTTAAAACTAATCAATGTCACCCCGTTTTACGGTACGTGAAATGAATTTTTATTCAGGTAATTTATGGTCTACTTCTAGGAAACTAAACTTCATCTTAAGTAAGTAAGAGTTAAGAAAAGGCTATTTTCTTAACTCTGTTAGGGTTGGCTTCCAGTCTAACCGGAACTAGGTTTTAGTAGTCGAAGGTGTTCTGGTCATAGTATTCGTAGAAATATGTATTAAAGGAACACAATTTAGTTTAAAGCCAATTTTGTTTATTTGGATGACATTTTTCTGTTTTTTTTAAAGTTCCATATCTCTTAAACGGGGTAGTCCGGGGACGTAATATTGGTACCTATGTGTTGGGGGTAGGTCCAGTAATAATACCTATTAGGTCTACAGTTTGAGTAGTTTTGAGAAAAACGACCCGAAAAGTCCATTTCCATACATTGAAAATGGTTTTTTTTCTCAATTCCTGTCGGGACTACCAGTTGAAACTGCTGTTTTAATGAATTTTATGGAAGGGAGAAAATATCTCACACATAAAATGAAGAACTAAACTGAAGTCGATTAAAAAAAATATCGAATGTTTACTAGCGTCGATTGTGGCCCCATAGTGCGCTGACGATCAGTAGTGCTATTCTGTAAATATCTCACCGTGAAAATTTAAGTGAAGTGAGCTTGAAGTGAGCATCAATATACATAGTGTCCATCCCTAGCATCAGTGGAATGACAGCTCACATCACCTGAGTTTTCACGGTGAGATTTTTACAGAATAGACCGGCTGGAGTCGTTCTTGTCAGATCGGCCGTGAAGACCAAACATAAAGTGAACTAGAAAAATATGGGCCAGACCTTTGCCCACCTGTGGGGCAATATAGGTTACCTACCTAATAAAAAAAATACTAAAACCTCATCCTTCGCTCATCTTCCAGCCATGCAGTTGCACGACTTCTCAGAAATGCAAGCGTTTCCCACGAAGCTGCGGTACCTCTGCATCTGTCTGTCTGAGGTCATCTTCATGGAGGGCTTCATGAGGAAAATCTACAACTTTATCAACGGCCTAGAGATTCTGCATCTTATTGGTAAGTTTACTGTTAAACCGTAGCCTTTGCCGACACCGAGATGCAGATGCTTTTGTTTTAACCACGGACGAATGAGGTGTTCTTAAGTTGGTATCTAATACGCCAGTAGCACACCTCCGCCGCGAAACCATCACAGCAAAACCACAGTAGTTAAATTGTACTGGTTCGCGTCATATTCCGCTACTCGAATCGGATGCGAGTAGCGAAACATGACGCGAACCAGTACAATTTAACTACTGCGGTTTCGCTGCTATGGTTCCGCGGCGGAGATGTACAGCGTTAACGTTTGTTTTATAAGATTTGTCTGCTCAATTGTTGCTCCCAAGTCAAAAACTAACTACTCTACTAAGAAATAATTTCGGGTTTTGATCCCGCAGCCTACTGGTCGTTTTACTCGAGAGACGCTAACGTGAACTTTTGGAACAATTTTAAACAAGCTATGTTGGTATTTGCTACCTGGTATTGTTGCTACCAGCAGATTGGAACGTTGTTAACTAGTTACATACACATACATAAACGGGGGTAGGCAGAAACTACAGAACGCCACCTGCTACGCTCTATACATACTCCTTTTGCTTTGTTTACATTCATATATCTGGACATACACGCACGCCGTTTGCGAGTACTACGCCCCTGACCTTTCTGAAGAACATCACTAATAAGATCACTATATATGTCCTAGGGTCCACATCTGTCATCTCCTCAATTTGACTAAACCATGGAAGCATATTCTTTTAAATTTTTGTCGCTAAATAACTAAACTAGTACATTTCTCATAAATCCCAGTTTTACTGACGTGTTAAACATAGCCGTGGGTCGCCATCACCACGGATTTGCAAAACACGTCATTGGTAAAACAGCTATAAAATTGACGCGTCATAAAACTTCTGGTTTTGCGTTTATAAGATATTATTTATTAACCTATTTCTGTAAATTAGTAAAAAAAAAACACTTGCGTGTCAAAATTACTTAAATTATTTCAATAACTTTTTACAAAAAAAACACTACAAAGTGAAAAATAACTATTTCGGAAGTCGGTGTCATTATTGTATCTCTATCTTTTCTGAATTGTTTTTAGTGGGTCAGAGTTTGTAATTTATCTAAGTTACAATAGCTTATTGTCAACTTCTCATCAGCTTTTACAAAATTTTGCTTTACCAGGTGTGAGGAGTTCTTCTGGTAAGAACCAGGTGAAATACCACTCATTGTAACGAGCATAAATTGCTTAGCAACCTTAATAAAGTACCTAATCGAATCGCAACACGTGAAATACTTGCCATCTGTGGTCTTCATCATCAGTTCCACTTCACCAAATTGTGCTTTCCGAGTGTAAATGCATGAGTTAGATACTATAAAAAATACCCAAACTGCTATAGGTCTCCCTATAAAGTTTGAGGATTTCCTCGATTTCCATGGGATCCCCTCATCAGATTCTGAATCGATGACAATGGGAATGGGACCACCTCGGAAGTAGGTATATACCCTTTCTTACAAAACAAATATTTTCAAAATCAGCAATTGACGGAGAAATCGGTCAACATACATTAAAAAAAAAAACATACAGACGAACTTAAATAATCTCCTCTTTTTTGGAAGTTGGGTAAAGACTAGATGAGTTCGATGTTTCCTTACCGAGTACTCTGAGGAGAAAGACCAAAACTAAACTCAGGGGTCACAGTCTCTTAATTAAAGTCCAGCCATAATCTTGAACAGGCTATATGAGGACCACGCAGTTACCTATATTAATTAACCTAATATTGATCGCTTTTTTTACATACGTAAGGAGGTATTTACGACTTCCACTTCCGATTTGAAGTATAATAATGTCTTCTGCTTGCGCCGTAACTAGAAAAGTCGTAAAGTGAAGCTGACCTTTACAACAATGTGGGTTTCTAAACATAAATTATCATCTTTAACAGGTCGTACACGAAGAGTGCTTATAACACTCTTCGTGTACAATATAATAATGCCTTTAGAGCTATATTAAAGCTGCTCTGGCGGTGTAGTGCGACTCGCATGTTCGTTGAGAACAGAGTTACCGATTTTACGGGCTCTTGAGGAAACTCAAGGCATCCTTCCTAACTCGGAATCAAATATTCGCTATGTGTACATGCTAAGACGCTGATATATTTTTTTATTTAATTTATATTGTAATTTAATTTAATTTGGATTCATGTAATTTAATTTCTATTTATAATGGATTGTATTTTTTGTAATTTTAGTATGGGTTTAGTGCCTGAATTAAACGATATTATAATAATAATATCAGAACATCACACATTTAACTCTAACTAACTCTGTGCTCATAAGGTTGATGAACGTCTCATGAATTCACTGGCGTTAATCAAGTTATCTTGTGATTAGAGGGTTCCTGCTAGTGAATACCTCCCTATTGCAAAGACTACGCTGACAAAACTATCTCCATTTCTTTCAGGCACATACGAGAAGGTAGAAGAAGAAGAGGAGGAGATATACGAAGTCATCAACGTCCACAAACTCAAGTCTGCCACCCCTAACCTTCGCGTCATCAATCTGTATGGCATCAACTTCGTGGACGACTCTCATATTGATGCGTTCAGCTCTAATTGTATTCAGGTAATGTTGAATAATCAAAACCATAATATAATCAAGAATGTTCTAGGTGGTGGTCCTCGTGGCTAAGTACCTAATAACAGCCGCATGGGTCGATCCATCAGGTTAAGTTACGCTTGCCGGGATTGGGTGACCATGTTTACATACCGAGATTCCTCCGTGCCTCGGAAAGCACGTTAAGCCGTTGGTCCCGGCTGTCATTAGTAGATGTTTAACAGTTGTTATGGGTCGTCCGAAACCCGAAAGTCTGACAACCAGTCTTATCAAGGGGTATTGTGTTACCCAGTAAATGGGTTGTGGGGGTCAGATAGGCAGTCGCTCCATGTAAAATACTGATTTTAGTTATCAAACTCATAATCGTTCAAAATATATTAACAAAAAATCGATGAATTCTGTTAGATTTTTCATGCACTTTTGGATTTTCCAAATTTTATAAGCCGTACGCCGTAATAATGCGAAAGGTCTGTATGTTAACTTTTCACGCTTTCACGAATTTCGATGAAATTTGGCAAACAGGTAGACCATGACCTGGGTTAGGGAATAGGACTTTTTATGCCGGTAGTACTTTCCCGTGGGGTAATTTCCCGAATATTCCCGATCAGTACCTAATCAACTAAGATCTACTTTATTCTCATTTGCTATCATGGCAAGAGAAGGTAAGCAATAAGTATTCTCATTTAAGCTCACAACAAGAATATCAGATCCGAACCAAGCGTGGATAACCGGTAATGATATTACCTGCTTTTAGCTTTAAGGTACTCGTAGGTATTTAAACAGTAATGAAATACACTTCTCATCAGAAAAATCGAAAACTTCCGTTTTTATGGTTTCTGTCCTAATTTAACACAAAAGAGTTTTTATTCCATGAAAAAAATCACATGATTGTATAGCTGGCAGTTTGGCAATTACAGTGAAAATTCAAAATTCAACATTAGAATTTCATTTGTTTATCCTTTGTATGAAATGATTCACTGTTTTGAGACAAATGTGTGTTTAGAGTTGGAGTACATTTCACCTTTGAAAATTAAAAATTTGCGCTTATCTTAAAATTTGTATGGATACTTCGCCCGTAGAAGCCACCCAAGTGGTGGCATTGCTGGATTCTGGACTTAGTCAGCGTGTTGTGGCTGAATGATTGCATCTAAGCCTGTCGTCTGTTCATAGAGTCTACAAACGCTATCGACAGACTGGTTTGTTCACGCGCCGCGCAGCTTCATGTTGTACGTAGGGTGGCTGTAAGTGACTCTACAATTAGAAGAAGGTTGAAGGAACGTGGACTGGTACCGCACAAGCCAGCAAATGGGCCGAAATTAGCTGCAGACCATCGAAGAGCGCGCCTTAACTTTGCACGTGAGCACCTAAATTGGTCATTTAGGTGCTCACCCAAATCAATCAATCAGTCAATTTGGTGACAAAGTCCTCTTTTCTGATGAGTGTAAAATTATGCTGTATGATAACGACGGAAGGAACAAGGCCTACAGAAGAGATGAGAACGCTCTGCACAATGCTGCATTGAAGAAAAGGTCAGCTATGGTGGCGGTTCGTGGACGGTTTGGGGAAGAATCAGCGCCGACGGTAAGACAGAGCTTGTGTTTGTGTCTGGGCCACGTCTGCCTGCACTAAACAGTCATCGGTACAACGAATAGTGTCTTGAGCCTCACGTGATGCCCTATGCACATTTTATTGGCAACGGTTTCATATTCATGCACGAAAATGCTAGGGCTCACACCGCGATCGTCGTACGAGATTATGTTACCGAAGTCAGTATCTCCATTATGGAATGGCCAGCAAGAAGCCCCCGGACATGAATCCGATTGAACATCTATGGGATGAATTAAAGAGACGAAATCGTGCAAGAGATCCTGCCCCAGAAACACTTACCCAGCTGCAAAAAATTCCATTCCAATCCAAGAGGAATGGAATGGAATGCCACAACATTTGATCGTGACTCTCATCCGATCGATGAAGAACCGTATGGAAGCAGTAATAAGAGCTCGGGGAGGCAATACAAGTTGTTAAATAAACGTTTCTTAGCTTTTTTTTTTTCATTTACGTGTGTTGTTTTATTAATTTCCTTCATACTCCATGCAGGATAAAAATGACTTGTTAAACAAAATACGAAACCGGTCTATGATAATTTAGTTTGAATTTAGAACAGTAACATTAGGATTTGAAAACCTCTTATTATTCACTATTAAACGATATTTGACATAATATATTCCTAAATATACACATTTTTCTGATAATCCTTACAAAACATAAACTTGCAAGGTGTTTCGATCTTTCTGATGGTGTATAATCGATAGTAATGTGGGTAAGAGGGCGTAGAGGATTACAAGTAGGTATAACCATGGTATGGTATAACATCTACGAGCTGACGGATCTAGTACACTTCCCGCGAATGGAAAGACATTTGCGCGAACCCACTTGGTCCATTCGCGGAAACGTCTTCTCGCGCAAGTGTCTCTTCTTGTCCGTTCGCGAAATGTATTTTCGCGTAAGTGGGTTCGCGCAAGTGCCTTTCGCGGAAATGTTCTGCTACCCAAGCTGACCACTCAATGATGTTATGTGTGTACTGTTGTAAGTTGATAAAATCAGTTTTTTATGTATTTATCGTGTTTTACATCGATACCCATCACGCTGGTGAAGTTAACAGAAAACAAAAAAGAGATATTTCGAGTAACTACATATACTACGGTCGTTAACTCCCATTAAAATCATCGTATCAGTTTTTTTTTATTTCATCGTGCTTAGATATCGAATAGGTACCAATCTCGGTAATTAATTAATTTAATTTGACCATGTATAGGTATTTACTTTGTGAATCCTACAAATATTGCACTTCTGTTTACAGCTGGAGTGCCTGGCGGTGAACTTCTGCAACAAAGTGACAGGCTCCACCATGAAGACTCTTTTCCAACGCTCTAGGAGGCTCACCTGCCTGCTCATGAATGGATGCAGTAAGTTTTATTCACTTATTTTGTATAAAAAACCAGTACAGAACCTTCGGAGTCGATTTGAAATGTCCTAAGATTACGATTTTCACGTCAACGCCAGCTGTCGCTGAAAACCAGCGCTGGGGCTCTGTCCCGCATAGGGTCGCAGCATTATGCTGAGCGATGGCCTTTTTGCGTGAATGTGACGCATATTTTCCCTTAACTTGTTCTTTCCTGTTTGTGTTTTTATTTATTTGTGTTATGTTTACCGCAAATAAACATATTTTCTTTCTTTTTTCTTCTTTATTTTCGGCGATAAAAGCTCAGCAGTGAATCAGCAGGTGCCCGTGAAATTCAAAATTTTCCATTGAATGACTTTTTCATGAAATCATGACATTGGGGATCAAATCTAACTGAGAGAGATGTATTAATGATTGTAATGATTATTATTATGTAAATACATTTATGTTACAGTCGCGAATCATATTTTAATCAAGATACAATTACCTGACACTGAACTGCAATTTGCAAAAACGTAAGAAAATTTGAATTTCACGGGCTACAGCTGCGGATTCACCTTACCTTTATCTGTGCCCTCAAAGCAAAATAAGTCCATGAATTTAAGTTTGACTAAATTTGCTTATTTCGAGCGAACCTCAATATTTTATGAAAGCATCACCATCCGCAACCCGACTTCATTGCTTTACCCACTGCTGGGTTGGGTAATATGCTTCTCTTTGCTTGTGCCAATTTAATCTTCCACCCTCCTGCGTGCCCAGTCAGCAACGCGTTTTCGGAGAACTGCTATTTGCTGCATACATAATCAGCCTATAATGTTCCCACTGCTGAGACATAGGCCGCCTCACTTCGAGAGGGAGTGGGCTGTAAATATACCACGCGGGCCCAGTGCGGGTTGGTACGAGTAGATGTCACAAGTCTTTGAATTTTTGGTTCTAGGACATGCCGGTTTCCTCACGATGTTTTCCTTCACTGTTTTGAGAGCAGTGGTGATGAAATTATTTACACAAAGTAAAGCGCCTTGGTTCGAACCCACGACCTACAACTCGTAAGTCGGGGACGTTACCACTGGGCCACCACTGCTCTCATAATGCATAAT
The DNA here is from genome assembly GCA_963921375.1 of Tiliacea citrago. Taxonomy (NCBI): domain Eukaryota; kingdom Metazoa; phylum Arthropoda; class Insecta; order Lepidoptera; family Noctuidae; genus Tiliacea; species Tiliacea citrago. Next base: position 4,488,814 of record OY992802.1, read on the forward strand.
GGTGATGATTTTGACCGAAGTAAACAACGCTGGACTATTAGGCTTCTCTGGCACTACGTTTACAGCAACATCACTAATATTCGGTGAAGCTTGCTGAAACTCCAACCTAATTTCCGCCAGGTCTCCAATCCGAGCACGTAATGCAAGTGGAATGGGAGAAGTCTTCGATCCAGGAGTTGGACGTGACAGCCACGGACTTGTCGACGGAGTGCCTCATTGACATGCTGACCAGGACACAGAACCTCAGGTTCCTGAGCGCCGGACAGATCAACGGGTTCAATGACTCTGTGCTGAAGGCATGGGCGGAGGCTGGTACTGCTAGGTAAGGTTTTATTAATGACTTAAAAGCAGTATTATTTAATCTATTTGTGAATTTTCCCGCGAGTGAACTTTCATGCGGGGATAAACTTCTACCGCGTTTATTTTTTCCGCCAAGCAGCGTCGCTGTTTCGGTTTGCAGGGAGATATGTACCGTGAAGATTACAGGCACTTGAGAATTTTAAACTTACTGTCTCTAAAGTCAGGTAACGATGTAGGTAGGTATAGACAGTCCCTTTAATTGATGGCAATAAAGTGGTGGAGTGTCGGCCAGTTCGCTTAACTGTAACCTAAAGTTTTGGATCTTGGTAGATATTTATAATTATTGTTTTTAGGGTTTCGTACCTCAAAAGGAAAAAACGGAACCCTTATAGGATCACTTCGTTGTCCGTCTGTCTATCTGTCAAGATCCGTTTTCTCAGGAACGCGTAGAGGTATCAAGTTGAAATTAATATCAAATACGTAGGTCTATGGTCCCTTGAAGCTCTAAAAAAATCAAGCTTCCAAGTCAACGCAATAAAAAAATATGGCGATTTTTGAGACATATTTTGATACTCTCAAACAACTGAAAATTTATAAGGTACTTCCCGTTGAACTAGAATCATGAAATTTGGCAAGAAGCAAGGTCTCACAGCACAAGTAAAGGGAAAAGTCCGAGAATCTACAATTTGTAGTTATTATTACTTAAAAAAAATATTTTTTGCAATTACAAACTTACATTTCCAATTGGAAAATTGACCGTAGCGTATAACGATGTATGGGAGAACATGTTTTTCAACTACAATGTTAAGTCATCCTAACTACGGAACCCTTCAATGTGCGTGATCCGACACGCACTTGGCCGGTTTTTTTAAGACATTACAGTTTTCTGTTTTGTCCTATTGTTGCTCTTATTTCAGAAGAAATGCGTCTTTTGTTGGTTGATTAACATGGATTCTAACTATTAGGGGCATTCCTTTATGGATCCACTATCTTTCTCCTTCAGAAACCTGGTAGGCCTGGATGTGGACTCGTCAGACAACTTGACAGACGAGGCGTTGCACCGCTTCCTGTCGCGACACGGCAGTCAGCTGCACGGCCTCGTGCTGAGCGGGATGCCGCACATCACTGACCAGCTGTGGCAGAGTGTGCTGCAGCTACTTGTTAACGCCAAGTAAGTGATAAAGGATTTCATGACTTCGCTTGACCAGCTCTTTACCTACTAAAGAATCTGATCAAGCCCGAAATTACATGGCAATCTCTACGGATGTAGTCAACTTTGTAATGTTTCAGTCCCAATAACTGAATTCTAATGAGTGTGGCCTCGTTGCAGAAGAAAATTATAAAAAGGAATCACAGTCTAATTATAGTTTACGTTTGGTGGTATAGGGCCGAGTAGACTCCCTTGAAGAAGCCCATTATAGAATAAAATTTTAGTCAGTTTTATCTATTTTGTATTTTTCTGTCCTACTTATCTTGCTATGATTAGTCACCAGCTTTATATACATGGTGCGAGCACTATATCATCACGGCATGATTACGTAAAAGTGTAAGCATAAATGTTACTGTTGTAATGTAATGTGAAGCAAACGCTTGAGAGAAGTGACGATAATGAAATTAGATCTTGGTAAATGTATTTTGTTTCAGAATTCTTATCATGGGGACACAAGAACGTCTTGGCATAAATATCCACGTTGATCAAGTAAGTTTTCTTATCACACCAGATTTACGTTGCGAGACATTGCTGCTATAATTTCACAAGGCAACGAATATTTTTCATTCATCAATCTTTCAAGTTTTTTTTTAAATGCTTTTTATAATGTCTAGCTTACGGAATCGAGACTCTTTTCATATACCTTCGATTTAGTAGTTCCACAAGAGATTCAAATGGCTGATCACAATATTATAAATCTGTCTTTTCAGTTGATGGATGGTATAGCAAACAGCTGTCCCAACCTGGAACGTTTAGAACTGCGCTGGGACCCAGAGAACTTACGTTTTAGCGACAAGAGTCAGAAAGCCATCGACATTCTGCGTGTCAAGTGCCTGAAACTTAAATCTTTGGTGCTCAGGTGATTAATATTGCATTCGTTTAATAAATCCACTATAATGAGTCAGAACTCTAAACAGTTAACGGTATGCGCCTTGTTGAGTTTTCAAGATATCATTTTAGGAAGTTTTTACCATAGAAAATCCGCCTAAGGTGAGTCGGTTCGCACACGAAGGGTTCCTCCGTGCCGTTTTAAGCTCGAGCAAAAAACGCCGAAAAAAACGTGTCTTGTATCCCTCTTTAATTATTAACTTTATTTCATTTTTATTATTTGTTGTTATAGCGGCAACAGAAATACATAATCTATGATCTGTATTGTGTCTACCTATCAGGGGCGCAGCCTCCATACAACCCGATTCATTTCGGCTTCCCTTCGGCACAACCAGTCTTCTTACACTTGTGTGAATCAATCACATCACATTACAAATATTTAGTATCATTTTAAAAAATCAATTACAAAAATGCCTAAATTGTTTGACTAAACAAAGAATTCCGACCGTAGCTGGCGTTAAATTTAGAAAGTAAATGAATGAATAAAATGTTTGAATAAATTGAGTTTATGAGAACTGAACAACTTTTTCTTCGGCTTACCTCTAAGAAAAATTATAGCTTCGCTACTGCTACCTATTACGGTTCATGAGACAGCCCGCTGACAGACAGACGGACGGACGGACAGCGGAGACTTAGCAATAGGGTTCCGTTTGGCCCCTTCAGGTACGGAACTAGCTAGCTAAAAAAGTGGTATACCACAACCGCCACCTAACTAAGCTGCAGGAATTTGTAGGTTTATGATTCAATGCTATGAGTTTTTTTGAAAGAGTAAACTTTTTATCCAAAGAAATAACAATACTGAGTGTAACTATATATGAGGCCTAGGGGTATAAAACTTTAGAAAACCCAGGTTTTGCAGTTTAGTTTGATGTAGTTGAGTAGAATTTTAGATTCAAGCACTACATTTTGGTTGAGCCTGTTGTAATTTATGCTAGCCAAGACACATCCACGGTAAAGGGTCCTGCTGATTTCACTTTAAATATAACTGAATTTAAAACATTAATTTTCTCCTCTTCAGTGACGGGCGCTACTACGAGATCGTAAAAGCTAACTTCGAGCGCGCTGATCGTACGACAGTCGTCCGCACTTCGACCAACTGCCACGTTTCCAACTATTACCTACTATCAAACTACAAGGATCTTGTATTCAACTAAAGCGTTCGTGTTTGTACATCCTGTATTTATAATGTTATCGTTTTTAAATAAATGTCTCTTTAGGTACGTAGTACAAATTATTTGTTGAGGATTTTCTAAGACGGTGGAAATGAAAACCGCCCTTTACCTACCACTTGCTAATGTTTTTCATGAGGCGTTCCACAGGGTATTGTTTTAGGCCTCTTGCTCATTTAAATACCGACTTGATAAGACGGAAAATATGCAATAACTGTTTCCTAAACGTACCCAATATCAATTCTGAGACCTCACATTACGAAATCTTGAAACAAGTAAATCAATAAAGCCAAGCAAGAGGCTATTTTTAAATTAAACAAAAACTTTATTTGTGAGGCCAGTGATATATTATATTAGCTATATTTATCTCATTCGGAGCGTTGAACAAGAAAGTCAAATATATAATGCATTTTAGATTTATTAAACATTACTACTATAAAAATAGAATAACCAAATAGCCATAGCGACCTTCAAAACTAGTTTTAAATGCCATTGCTACATGCAAAAGAGGAAGTCAAAATTCCTAAAAAGGTTTTGTACAATCCAGTGTCTCAGTCATCTAAACTGATGATGGCTATTTTGCACTGTAGACTGAAGGAAAATACCAAGAACTACCAAACTGCAAAAGAATTATGTATATCAGTATGTTACTCGGAATGACAGTCCATGTTACATTTTCTTGGGACTTTACCGGTCAAAAATTCTAAGTAGGTACTTCTATAATCTGAGGTCGTAATAATAAACATATAGTTTGTTGATACAGGGCCTCGTCATTAATACTTATTTATTGGGTTTTTTCAACGATAATTATGTTGACTATTGACGTATACACGGCTACACATTCCAGTATACGCTGACCTCTCATTGTACGGAAATCCTACACAATGCGAGATCAGCTTAGACTGGAAGTGTACAGCTTGATGTGTAGCCGTGTGTACCAACGTGTGTAAATTCAATGTTTTTATTTGATAAGCTGGCGTTTGTCCAATATTTCACGTATGATTTTAATTGTTCATGTTGTGATCGATGCTGCTGAATTGTCAAGAGAAGAAAAAGTCACTGAAGTTAATACATAGACATTTGGATGTTTTACCAGGAACACATGTGCCGGCAGGTTCACTCAGGTGTTGTCCCCACCAGTGGGGGAGATATGGCGGTGAGGACAGCGGGAATATACGAGGAATTGTGGTGAGGAGGGATATTCTACAAAAATAAAACAAAGTCAGCCTTTACGGTATTAACAGCTGGTTGCCGCAAAAAGAAGAGAAAAGCTCCATATATACGATGCAAGTTTCTCGCCTGTAGCATAGGTATAATAAAACTGAAGAAAAAAAATGACTGATGGTCTAAACACTGGTCAGCGTTCAGACGGTACAACACGACACTCAAGAGGGAAGGTGCATAATGCAGTTATTTTAGCGCAGGCGTGTGTGTTCCGGACAGGTACGTGTGGCGACGACGGCAGCCGCCACTGCTAGTGGAACCGCGCGGGAGCACCAACCTTGTAAGGGAGGCGCCGCTGACGCACTCCGCACGCTCAACCTCATAGCGATTGAGACGGACTTATTCTCTTGTTCTCTGAGTGAATTCACAAGGAATGCATTGTTTGTAATTTGTTATAGGTAGGTACCATGCATTTTACCTTTGTACCTATTTAGAATAATTAAGTTAGGATAAGCGCATTTACCGCATTGGGTTACCCTGTGATGGTAGATGTAAGAAGAAAATAAATAAATAAAAACACTAAATGTTGTCCCGTCTGAACGCTGACCAGCAACAATAAATTTTATTCTTACTTCATATGCTAAGCCACCGTCATTTAAAATATTACACGGTCTAAAACCAGGCTGAAGATAAATAAATATTCAGCAATGTAAATTCAAACTTAGCTGTGGTAAGTGATAAAGTTCAATCAGCAAGGTCAACGACTTCTGCTAGAGGTCAACCGTTGACTCTTTATCATTCAAACTATTTACGTTTTTGTACTAATTTGTAATAGTGTGATAGCGGAGTTAACAGGACGAAGATTAAATAGCAGGTTTTTTAATTAACTTAGGTGCGTAGATTTTCTCCGGAGGGATCTCATGGCGACATGGAGAGTGCGATTGTCGCAACCCAGCGCTGGGCACGCCACAATTGTGGCGATAAGTCCCCTCTTTGAGGAGTGGCTGGAGAGGCGCCACGGCGTCCTCACCTTCCGCCTGACGCAGGTCCTCACCGGACATGGATGTTTCGGGAGGTTCCTGTTTACGATTAAGCGGGAGGAAACGCCCGGGTGTCACCACTGTGTGGATCGCCCGGAAGACACGGTGGAGCATACGGTGGAGTTCTGCCCAGCTTGGGCGGAGCACCGCCGTGTCCTCACGGAGGCGATCGGCGGCGGCGATCTCTCGCGTCCGGCCCTGGTTCAGCCCATGGTTCGGAGCGAGAGTGCATGGGAGGCCGTCACCTCCTTTTGCGAAGCAGTTATGCTAGCGAAGGAGGAGGCGGAACGCGTGAGGGTGAGACAAGGTTCGCGCCCTCGCGCCCCTAGTCGCCGCAGGAGACGCCCCGGGCGTCGGGAGTCGCAAGCCGATTTCCGGCCACCGTAGGCGCGGGCCTGCGGACGGTGAGCGATGGGTAGCTCGCCGTCCGATAAGGACCAGGCCCGGGTCGACGGCGCGTTGTGTTCCACGCGCGCCTCAAAGAGATGTCAGCACAAACTGGCGGGGTCCGTTAGGACCAATGCCTGCCGGGGTTGCGAGTTTGTCCGAAAGGGATATCGTGGCCCTGGCACACAGGCAACGGAAGGAACACGGGTGGGTTTTAGTCAGTAAAAGTCTGACACGCCCTCCCGCTCCGCCCAGAGCGGGAGAAGTGTTTTGATGATTTCCCACCCAGAAAAAAAAAAGAAAAAAAAAAGGTGCGTAGATTTTGACAACCTTTGAAACTTTGGGGTGAGGTCTGGCGATCGATGCAAATGTTTTTACCCACTAGCTTGGGCTATCTATATCAAACTGCAAAATCTGAAGTAGTTTCAGAATCATAGCGAAAAACTGAACAGTGTTCTGTATTAGCTCCCACGGTAGAATGATGACGGTGAGAAATGGGAGAACGTTACAACGGAGAAAAGAAGGAACGGTACACATGAAAAAAATGTATCGTATGGATGGCGGGACTGGATACATAAGGATTCTGAGGGAACTGGCAACAATGCCAGCAGGATGCCGTGAAACAAAAGCAATTTCAATTTCACACACTCATCGACATTTAATGCAGTAACCGAGACTTCGTAAAATCTATATTAAAGAGAAACAAATAACATACTTAAATGTGTAGTCATTCAAACCAACAGCAGTCCATAATTTCATCATCGTGTCGTACCTTGTACAAATAGAAAAAACACACTTACTACTAAAATAATAGTTTATTTACAGTTTATTAAGGGAAAAAATTACTATTTTTATATTTTTTAATTTAAGTTACCTCCAAATATTATAAGCTATTTCTAAATACCTTAACTATTTACAAATAGCTTCATGTTTTTCGTTTAATATTTAAAAAAACATTTGCAATATTAGTATTTTTATCGAGTACTTGCAATTTTAAAGTCTGGAACGTGTACAATACAGGAGACATCGACAAAAGTAAGCATTGAGTAACCACTAAGCTTATACTAAGTAACCTCAAACAGCATTAATGAGAAAAAAAAACCATGTATCACAAGACAAAATTTAAACTTTAAATCACAGATAAATCGATCTGATTTAAAATATAAAAAAAAAACAATAACTTACTATACAAATCGAAAAAAAATACCACTCAAATTAGTCGGTTCCCAAATTGATACTGAGTTTAATCTAAGTGGTAATACGCGCTATGGTCGCCTAGTCTCGAGCAAGTCATCTGACGCCCTCACCCAGTAGCAGCTCGGGGTCTTCCTCGAGCAGCAGGTTTTGGTTGTTAGTGTTGTCCTCGTTCCCCTCATTCTCTTTGTTACCATCCGTTTCTATTTTGTATAGTATGTCGTGACATAGAGGACACCTGTCTTGAACGTACAACCACTTCCGCAAGCAGACGCCGTGGAAGTAGTGGTTGCACCGAGTAATCTTCGCCGAGTGCATTTCTTGATAGCATATCGCACATACGTCGTCTAATCTATTCAACTGGTCCGCCGAAGCTTCTCGTAACGAGTTGATCTTATTGACAGCAGTTCGTCGCTTCATGAACACGGACCAGCCGGCTCGCGCCTCACACCAGATGTTGAAGTAGGCGTGGATGCACATCATGACCGCACGAATAGCTCCCCCAGACTCGAACAATAAGATCCACGCACCGTTGAAGAACAAGAATATACCGAAACAAAACTCTATAGTGTTCCCGAATGCTCGGATGTAATACACATAGTCGTCGAGCTGCTCCCAAAAAGTACTTCGATACGCGTCAATTAAAAATAGTGAGTATATCATAAGGCTGACGATCACTTTGACTATAACCTCTATGCTGAACGCGCTCACAGCTAATAGCCACGTGGAAATTGTGTGCTGCGACCACAGGTAAACAAGTAAAGAGATCGGGAACATAATTAGGAAGCCACACACTCCCAGAGCTCTGACATGTCTGTGTGTACTTGGATTGTGCGATGCGCTCAAAGACATCAGCATAGGGTTCACAATGTTGTGCAAAAAGTGCAAGAGAGCTGTGAACAGCAAGCAGAAGTTCCTACACAGTCTTATGAACCTCTTCTCAGGATTTAATGATGTTAGTCCTGTCTGCAATGCAAGTATATAGAACAGGATGGCCGACACTGTTCCTATACTTTTGTCTTCTTCTTCATCCGTTAACAGAATCCATTGGAAGAAATTACCGATATAGTGGCAAAAGAATGAGATCACAGAAGTCATGCCGAGCACGGCAGTTATTGTCTCGCACCCAGTTACTAACAGCGATTTGGTCATCGAAGCTAGCGATTGAACAGCTAGTAAAGTAGAAACTTTCAGGCCCTCTTCGGCCTCCTCGTCGTAGTTGTCCACGAGGAGCATCAGGGCGTGTTCAGCGACACGCAGCACCCAGAACACTCGCAACACGCACGGAACATTCAACCGCATCCATTCAGTTTCCACGAGTGCTGACAGTCCGTAGTTGCTGACGAACAAGCGGCCGTGCTGGTAGCCCGCGTACACCACTTGTATCACACTGTACGCTGACGACCATAGCACGTACTTCACTAATAAGAGTGGCAACAGCGTGGAGAACACCGGTGAGTGGTGCAGTAGGTCCGGAGGAACTGGCAACATAGCTAGGAACGAGGGTGCCATGAAGCTGATTGGTAGAAGCTTCTGTATGGTCGAATGTCGGGGCCCTAGGTGGACATATTTGAATATAACAGCTAACAAGAACTGTATAGCGTAGTTTTGTATGACCAAAATACCTGGTCCATCGACGTCGATGAGGTTTTTAACGTTTAAATTTAATATGTCTTCTAGGATGCTGGTGGAATGATGAGGTGAGTTTTCGACTAGCGTTAAGGCCTGCACCTGTTTGATGGCCGAAACATTGGTCCAATAGGACACGAAGACTAGGCCGACAGACGTCAGGTAGAGGTACACGATGATTAGGTGCTTCGTGTATAGCACGAATATGCAGAGTGCTGACATACATCCTGGAAAAGAAGAAAAGACCAATGTTAATACTTGGAAAGCTGGAACTACGACAAGATGAGAATATGGATGTTTTTCTAAGACACTTTTTGATTCGTGATATATAAAAGACCTTAATTATTGTCAAATAATTATCTTTTCATGGTGACTATTCATGACACGAATGGTCCAAGATCCCATACCTTACTTATTTTCTGGGTAACCAAATGTGTAGGATAGAGTAGTGTTAGTATCTACTTTGAACGTACGCGTACCTGCTAGCTTGGGTGACGGCTAATTCACAGGTATCAGGTACACAGCGTCAGTATCTGCTAACCCCTCAAGTTTAAAAATTTTACACTACAATATTGAATTCATTACGAATAATTTAAAGAATACTTCAAAATGAGTTAATTGTTTCGACTTGGGTTCGAACCATCGAGACATCGCATCAGCGAACGTCGTCATACTCATACGAGTTTGACGAACTAGCCAGCGAGCCCATATTAATTGCGATGAAATTGTTTTCTACTATCGTCCGAGTCACTTTATCTTTAGGGCTTTCTCTAATCGATTGGTGTTATAATTTGAGGGTATCCATTAATTTTACTTACTTATGTATACTTTATAAAATTAATTCGTACCCTCAAGTTATAACTACAACGTTACGATGTATACGTTCACTTAAAACGCCGAAGAGACATTTTGTTAGCATACATCAATCTAAAATATTTCTTGTCACTTGTCTAGGGACCCGTTTGTGTCAGTTGGCAAAATATGCATGTATATCATGATATTGATAACTGTAAAACATCAAATCTAATTGTAAACTATAAACCTTTGTAGTAAAATAAGATCAAAGTTTTGTTAAGGGGGATGCGCTAAGGTAGCCCGCGAAATTCAAATTTTATTACGTTTTTTGAAACTTGCAGGTCAGTAACAGCCGATCTATTCTGAAAGAATCTCACCGTTTAAACGTAGGTGAAGTGAGCTTGAAGTGAGTTGTTAATAGTGTCAATTCCTTACTGACAGTTCACTCCACGCTCACTTCACGTTGTAAGTTGTCACGGTGAGATGGTTACAGAATAGCACTGCAGGTTGTATGTTGATCTAAATATGATTCGCGGCCGTAACAAATATGGCTTTTCAGAATTATAATCATTAGAATCGGCAATACAAAAAAGTTAGGGATCCTTACTAAAACTCCAATAATGTAACCCAAGGTGTAAAAAAATTACCTAAAATATTCTTTACATCGTGTGAGCTTCTTTTTTTTTTTTTTTTTTTGGGAAATCATCAAATAACTTCTCCCGCTCTGGGCGGAGCGGGAGGGCGTGTCAGACTTTTACTGACTAAAACCCACCCGTGTTCCTTCCGTTGCCTGTGTGCCAGGGCCACGATATCCCTTTCCGACCCCGTCAGTTTGTGCTGACATCTCTTTGAGGCGCGCGTGGAACACAACGCGCCGTCGACCCGGGCCTGGTCCTTATTGGACGGCGAGCTACCCATCGCTCACCGTCCGCAGGCCCGCGCCTACGGTGGCCGGAAATCGGCTTGCGACTCCCGACGCCCGGGGCGTCTCCTGCGGCGACTAGGGGCATGAGGGCGCGAACCTTGTCTCACCCTCACGCGTTCCGCCTCCTCCTTCGCTAGCATAACTACTTCGCAGAAGGAGGTGACGGCCTCCCATGCACTCTCGCTCCGAACCATGGCCTAAACCAGGCCCGGACGCGAGAGATCGCCGCCGCCGATCGCCTGGCTGGACACGGCGGTGCTCCGCCCAAGCTGGGCAGACCTCCACCGTATGCTCCACCGTGTCCTCCGGGCGATCCACACAGTGGTGACACCCGGGCGTTTCCTCCCGCTTAATCCTAAACAGGAACCTCCCGAAACATCCATGTCCGGTGAGGACCTGCGTCAGGCGGAAGGTGAGGACGCCGTGGCGCCTCTCCAGCCACTCCTCAAAGAGGGGACTTATCGCCACAACTGTGGCGTGCCCAGCGCTGGGTTGCGACAATCGCACTCTCCATGTCGCCATGAGATCCCTCCGGAACATCGTGTGCACTGCGAAAACTATTGATGATAGAATACGACTTTGCAGAACACATTATTTACAAAGTGTCGCGACAGCATGTCTTACTATGATAGTTATGCTACAATAAGTGTTCTTTTATTTAAAAAATTTAGTTGAAATGCCGCCGTTAGAAAAGGCTCTTTATTTGTATCTTGGTCTTAATTCATATCAAAATTAATTATTCAAGACTGCTTCAATACCTTTAAATGACTTTTTGAATTATTCAATTCGGACATTCCATTCGAAAAATATCACGAGTTTAAAAATGTAAGTATTAGAAAAAGGTTCGTGGTAGCCGCTCACCCTGCTCTGACTCGATAAATTGAATGGCTTTTGATTTGTATAAATGATCTTCTTACAAAAATAACAAAGAAAAACTAAAAAAAATCATTAAAATAAAAATAAAAGTTCATTAAAATAATAATATTCAAACTTTTTTCTAATATTCTTTTTTTAGGAATCTGACGCAAAGAGAAAAGTATACAGGGTGGAAACTTTCAGCGGGGCAGTAAGGGGAAGTACCTTATCCGTTGCAGCTACGGCTATGGAATTTCGATCCCCATTCACAGATTTTGAAAAAAAAATTACAGTCAGCAGGAAAATAAGCAATTTTCTCATTTGGAACTTCTCATTTCCTACGAAATGTATGGGAAAAGTTTTTTGCGATTTATGACTTTTCTAGTACTCAAACCTCAATTGGTCCAATAGAGGTTTTTGATCCTTATAAGAAAGAGGATCGACTGGCATAAAAAAAAGTTTTTGTGAAAATTGCCCATTTTCCGGCTGACTGTACATTTTTTTCAAAATCTGTGAATGGGGATCAAAATTCCATAAAAAATTATGTATAGTCTCTTAAGACCATTTTCGCGTAGCTGCAACGGATAAGGTACCCCCGCTGAAAGTTTCCACCCTGTATATTATGTGTGTGTATTATAATTTTTAATTTTGAAATTTTTGTTAAATACCCGCGCGAAGCCGGGGCGGGCCGCTAGTAATAAATATTATTAAATGATTATTAAAATATTTATCTTTTCAAGTTTTTCAAATTCTTTATAAATATTACTAAAACAAAATAGAAAAATACTTTATATTAAAAAACATGTTAGTCTTTGTAAAAATGTCGATATCTCTAATATACATACAGGGCAGTGGAAGAATTTTCAATTTTTGAAAGAGGGGTTTGCAGCTATCCAAGACCCATGCCCTGTTTAATGCCCAGATGCAGCGTTTTTGGAGCTTAAAAACTGTCGGCATCGGTCGAGTTACCCCACATGATTAGTGCATAGCTTAGAACAGATGACACGTAACCATGGTAAGCTGCAAGAGCAGCTTCTACAGACACATTTTGTCTTAGGTTTTTTAAAGCAAACACGAACCCATCTAGTTTCTGACGTATATGCTCCACATAGCTTTTCCAATTCTGGTTTTAGTCAACATGAATTCCAAAAAAAATTAATTGATCTAGTAGTTGTGCACACGGCTAACATCAAGCTATATATTTCCAATATAAGCTGATCTCGCAATGTATAGGATTCCCGTACAGTGAGAGGTCAGGGTATACTGGAAATTATAGCTGGATGTGTAGCCGTGTGTACAGTCGGTGCCCAGCATTCTTCTTACAGCGACCAGCAATACCTGACCCCTCTTACAAAGAAGAATAATAGAAGACGGGTCAGGTATTGCTGGTCACCGACTGTACGTTTTCAGCATTGTACAGAATATCCAAAGGTTTGATATTATAAGAATTAAATTAAATTAATTTTGTCTTGCTAACATTTATAATTAAGTTATTATTTTGCATCCAACTTATTATATCTCTGGGTATTTTTCGTGGCTGAATTGTAGTCGCTTTTACGAGTATCCTTACATTTTATGACAACTGTATTATCATCTGCAAAAAGTATACATTTCTGGAAGGTGGCCTCTGGAAGATTATTTATATAAAGTAAGAAAAGTAAAGGACCGAGAATGCTTCCCTGAGGCACATCAAACACAACACTACTCTAGCTCACACATTTTGTTACTCAGAAAATAATTAAGGGTTGGGGGGCCCTGGGATCTTGCTCTAGTAGGATTTATCAAACATTGTAAATCAATGACAACAATAAATGACATTATTATGATGATTACGTAACAAAAGGCATTAGATTTTGGCCTCAATTTAATGATTAAGTTACGTCTATTGAGAGTTATATGCTCCGTTGCGCTACCATAGATTTGAGGTCGTCGTGACCTAATAAATCTACTTAAATAATATAAATTCTACAAATTCCGAGTAGGCTTGCATACTTTTACAATAACCAGGGTATAAATAAGGCGTCAGTCAAAAAAAAATTTTTTTTCTGGGCTTTATCTCCCTAGCCATGAAGTGGGTTTCTGAGGGCGAATTTCACCAATGAATCGTGATAAGCACATAAAAACCGTGTTCAAGAACTATCAGTATCAAATATTCCAATAGCAATGTAGACAATGACAGCTCTTGAACGCCAGCTCCTACTGATCTTTAGTTCAGCCTTAGGAAACTCAAAAATATCTGACCTGAGCATATCAGTGTTCTATAGTAACTAGGTCGCTGAAGACAGCTCCCAATCAGTCCTTGTCAAAAAGGACAAAGCAATAGAACTTGCAAAGCGTGTCAATAGAACTAATAATAAAGCATATCTAGAAGATTGGAAGACTACATTATTTCTGTGTGAAGTGCCTCAAGTAAAAATAGGACCTTAACTTTAGAAAGGGATAATTTATGTGCCTCAGAAAATACGTTAAGCCGTTGGTTCCGACTGGCGTTCGTGGAACTTTGACAGTTGTTACGGGTCGCCAGAAGTTCGAAAGTCTGACACTCAGTTGGGTTGTGGAGGTCAGATAGGCAGTCGCCCCATGTAAAATACTGGTATTCAGCTGCATGCGGTTAGACTGGAAGCCGACCATAACATAGTTGTGAAAAGGCTAGGCAAATTTGTTGATTTGAGAAAAGGATAATTTATAAGATTGGCAGAATGTAATCATTTTTGTCACATCGTGCATCGTCGTCTGGCAGTGACATAGTTTGGTGTTTCATAATTTGATGTGTTCATGACAGCATTATAAACTTCGAGGTCAAGGTAAGTAACGGAACGTTAACTTTTTGTTAACATTTTAAAATAATTGTATGAAACCAGTTCTAAAAGTTTTCGGTAATACTTCTTGTTAGTAAAATTGCTATGAATTGCCAACTAGTTCGAGGCGCCTAAGGGATGATTGCCAAAAATATTTAAGAGTGTTAACTGCTGGAAAAACCTTCTAAGGATTGCTACTAATCTTAAGAACTCTGTATTTAATTGGCATGTTTAACAGCTTAGCTTGGTTTAGTTAGTTTGGCGGAAGCAGGAAGGTAAAATAAAACACAAGACCTTGTAGACCAGTCTGCAGTTTGAATTTTGCATAATTCAAACCTACACCAATCACGTTTCTATATCGAGCAGGTAACCGTAATCTTCGTCTACTATTTTTATCTTGTTTTGGACATTATTTGTCCAAAACAAGATACAGGTAAATCCTGTTCCGATTACTCAATTTTGGAGCCAAAAATAGTTTACGTACTCATTATATATCAGTATGGTATTGCTACATAAGTTTATGGAGTATATACAAGTTATTAACAAATGCATAAGTTTTTGTAATGGTTAAAATTATTACATATCGTTTGGGGTCTAATAATAAGTTGAAGGCAGCTCGAAGTCTTGAACAGTTAGACGCAAAAACTATGTACCGTAACGTATGTTGTAAGATGAACCGGTACTTTGAGCTCCTGATAACCAACAGATATATACTCGTATAACTACAGAAAGATCACTGCATGATCCGAATGGCGAAAGGTAGGTGAATATGGTGATACTAATTAAATTAACTGCGCAGACAAATGCGTTATTTTGTGATTTAAATCTAAATTCCATGGCCTGTCCTATTTCCATCACCACATAATCACCATCATCAGCATAGGTCTTACGCAGGGCCGCATAAAAGCGTTTGCCAATACTGTTGATCTATAACTAGGGCTTGGGTCCCGGGATGTCTCGTCTCTCGAAGCCCCGGGACTTTTATACAAATTTTGTTGTTTTGCGACTCGAGATAGTGGCCACCGCAGATTACAGTACCAAAATACGGATTTTTTACTTAGAATTCGAGTAAATGCACTTAATGCTTTTGCGGAAGAACTGTATTGCAGACTGTTTGAAAATATCCCTCGTATCCAAGCAACAGATTTGGTAATAATGGACGCCGAACCTAGTAAGTACCAGTACTCTACAGTTCACAACGAACCCGACGAGGCGTATCAAAGTCAAATGGGCCAGGTAATCAAAAAAATCTAAGAAAATGTACCCGATATCTTGCAAAATTATCAAGAACATCATTGAAAAAGGAGTTCCAGTTGTTTTAACTTTACGAAGCTTTAAACAAAATAATACCGACATATGTTGAAAACGAGAGAGTGCTCTCCTTGTCCGGTGGCATTATTATAAAAATCACAAACCAATTGCTATTAATACATACATCTGGCCCAAAATTAACTCGATTCTAATTTTATTCTGAGAGAAGTCCGGGACTTTGATCGTCGGTTGTCTCGTGTCCCGAGACGTTGAGACTGTCGAGACTTCCCAAACCCTATCTACAACGCCACATGCGACGCACACGCCACTTGCATTTACTACATCAATAATCGGGCCCACCAGACACAACACCCATCTTGGTCGAAGGTCCCTCAATTTTTTAATGGAGCATAAAGAACTTTACACCGTTCCTCATGCCTCTATTCACGTAACCTGGGCCTCAAGTCTGCTATTACAATAGTGTCAGAATGGTCGATCATTGATTTCATAATTGTTGATTTTGACAAGTTTGGTAATCTACTATTATAATGGCGTCATTATGACTTTCCAATGGTCGGCCACTGACACTACATTGAAAGAAATTGCATATATTGGTAATCTCGTACATCATGACAAATGAATGACATTTCTACTAATGGGTTTTATAATAATGGCAATACGACAATGCCATTATAATAACACAATTATATTACGAAAACATTGACCAACCAATGATTGACCATTAAGAATTTACCTCATCATGTGTGATATGTCATCGCGAGGTACGCTATGTCCATATTTGCGTCTTCTGAACTTCACTGTTTTGTGCTTGCAATATTGACTAACGTTTTTGTGGTAAGTTTTTACAAGTTTGTGCCAAATAATTCCGCGGGCTAATTGCGTAACAGACTGTCAGTAGCAATGGGTTTAAATTTGGCTGTTTATCAACATTCATTGCGTTATTTACGTTGCTTAGCAGACAAATTTGTCTAACATATGAGGCAATGGATTAGCAATATACTTCAAAATCATTCCGATTGTGATTCAAACTGTGTTACGTAATTAGGGTGCAGTTCCGTAGAAAATGTTGTAATTAGGTTTCAAAGTAGATTTGAAGGAAGACATGAGAAGATTATGAAAACAGGATTGGCACAAAAGTACCTATGTTTGTGATGGTCCCATTGAATTTGATTGCTAAGCAGAGGACGAATATTTTACCTACACTCTTAATTATGGCATTGCGATTTATTTGTTTGTAAGATTATTTTTTGGGTATTTTAATGATCGGATCACTACCTGATCATTAAAATACCCGAAAAATTCGGTAGTAAATTATATTTTACCAAAACCGTCTAAAAAATACTTCAAAGTCAACTGGCTGTTGGCATAAAAACGATATTAACCATTTTAGACATAATCTATACCCTATTAGCTTCTGCCCGCGGCTACGTAATACATTGTTTTCTTATAAGGCTATTGGATTACGCGGCGCACGAGAGAAAAGCTCCCAGTCGGAAAGATTTTATCCGACATCTTCAACAATAATCGTCATATTTCAGTTAATTTACACAAAACCTTAATTAATTATAGGTAAACATAAGGCTTCCTCATGAATCACTCCGTCATTGGTGAAAACCGTATGAAAATACGTCCGGTAGTTTTTGAGTTTATCGCGTTCAGACAGACAGACGCGGCGGGAGGACTTGTTATATGTTATTTGTTTTATAATAATTATGTTAGTGATAATTTATAAAAAAGCTGAGTTTTTGTTATTTTTTGTTTGAATGCTAATGTCTGGAATTACCAGTCTGATTTGAAAAAATATTTTTGTATTAGTAGCCCAATTTTTGAAGGCTATTTTTAACATCACTAAAATCAGGGTGAACGCTATAAGGAAAAGAAGCAATAGCGATGCGATTAGATAGATTAGATAAAATCAGCATTACAACTCTCTATGTTCATAAAATCCTACTGAATGATTATTTCAGAAATAGTCATTTAATAGGACGAGGATGAGGAGGACGCCGGTATACGCGTGTTTCCTTGACCTGTCGAAAGCTTTCGACCGTGTCTCCTATGATGTGCTATGGGACAAGTTGAGGGGCACGGGTGTGCCGGTGGAGTACACAGCGCTTCTCCGGTACTGGTATGCTCACCAGACAAATCGGGTGAGATGGGTCGGTACTCTGTCGGATGAGTATCGAATGGAATGCGGAGTAAGGCAGGGGGGGTTAAGCTCCCCCCTGTTATTTAATTTATATGTAAATGAGCTCATCGAGCGACTGAGCAGCACACATGTCGGCTGTCATATAGACGGTATATGTGTCAATAACATAAGTTACGCGGACGACATGGTGTTGCTCAGTCCCTCGATGAGTGGACTGAGGAAGCTTCTCACGATCTGCGAGACGTATGCGGAGGTGCACGGCCTTAAATACAATTCAAAAAAAAGTGAGGTGTTAGTGTTTACGGCACCTAAACAACAGCCCCGTCGTGTACCTCCAGTATATCTTAACGGCGTTGAACTGAATGTGGTAACTCAATTTAAATACTTGGGTCATGTTGTCACCAGTGACCTACGTGATGATGGGGACATAGAACGCGAGCGCAGGGCGTTGGCGGTGAGGAGCAATATGCTCGCCCGTAGGTTTGCTCGCTGCACGGCAGACGTCAAAGTCAGTTTATTTAAAGCGTTCTGTCAGTCCTTCTACACGAGCGGCCTATGGGTGTCATATACGAGCCGAGCCTACAACGTCCTGCGCGTGCAATACAACAATGCCTTCAGGATGCTGTTGCGGTTGCCGCGACGTTGCAGTGCGTCGGGAATGTTTGCTGAAGCACGTACGGATGGCTTTCACGCCATCATGCGTAAGAAAGCGGCTTCCCTACTGCAACGTTTGCGTAGCACTCGGAACGGCGTCCTGAAAATGATTGTTAGCAGAGTGGACTGCCCCATCCAAAGGCACTGGGTAGAATTAGGTATAGGTTTATGTTAAATAGAATTAAGTACTAACAACAATAACATAGCATGTAAGCACAGTTTGTTTTAACCACTAACGTAAAGTATGGACTGCTTAGGTCTGAAATAAAGATATTTTATTTTATTATTTATTTTATTTAATAGGATTTTTCGAAGAGAGTTAGTTGTATTGCCGATTCTTATGATTATAATTCTGTAAAGCTATATTCGTTACGGCCGCGAATCATATTTAGATCAACATACAACCTGACACAGACCTGCAAATTGCAAAAAACTTAATAAAATTTTAATTTCGCGGGCTACTTTAGCGCATCCCCCTTAAACAGGAGTAATAAGTTTGGAGGTAAGGAAATAACGAGTAGACAAGATTGTTGCTAAACAGAGTCGTGGCGTAAAATCGAAGAGTTTTATTCGCTGTAGTAGGTTGAGAATGAAGA
Organism: Tiliacea citrago; assembly: GCA_963921375.1. NCBI lineage: Eukaryota > Metazoa > Arthropoda > Insecta > Lepidoptera > Noctuidae > Tiliacea > Tiliacea citrago. The sequence goes on from OY992802.1 coordinate 4,507,836, forward strand.
AGACGTAACTAGATATTACAGTAAATCAGTAAGCATTATTTAAATACCGCACAACAATCGTATTTCCATATTGTTTCGAAACAAAAAACCGGCCCAGTGCGTGTCGGACCACGCACAAATGAAGGGTTCCGTAGTTGGGATGAATTTATCCCAAAAACAAACTTAACGTTGTAGTTGAAAAACATGTTCCCCCATACATCGATGTACGCCACGGTCAATTTTCCAACAGAAAATGTAAGTTTGTAATCGCAATAATATTTTTTTTTATGTGATAAAACTATAAATTAACGATTTTCGGACTTTTTCCTTTACTTGTACTGTGAGACCTTGCTTCTTGCCAAATTTCATGTTTATTGGTCAACGGGAAGTACCCTATAGGTTTTGATTTATGTGCGAGATATTCGCATTTTTTTTTTTATGTGATCAAATTACAAATTAACAATTTTAGGACTTTTTCCTATACTTGTGCTGTAAGACCTTGCTTCTTGCCAAATTTCATGATTCTAGGTCAACGGGTCGGGACGGTTTTGATTTATTCGCGAGTATCGAAATATGTCGCAATAATGTCGCTTATATCGCCGTATTTTTTTATTGCGTTGACTTGGAAGCTTGATTTTTTTAGAGCTTCAAGGGACCATAGACTTACGTATTTGATATTAATTTCAACTTGATACCTCTACGCGTTCCTGAGAAAAATGGTAATGACAGACTGACAGACAGACTGACAACGAAGTGATCCTATAAGGGTTCCGTTTTTTCCTTTTGAGGTACGGAACCCTAAAAAAGCGGCCAACTGCGAGTCAACTCGCACACAAACGGTTCTGTACGACCGTACAATATTTAACGGCGGAGCCTTAGTAATAGGGTTCCCGTTTTACCCTTTGGGTACGGAACCCTAAAAATTAATTGAGGGTAGTCCGTAAGTTATAATTTAGCAGTGGTAACAGCCCCGACTTATGAGTTGTCTTGTAGCCGTTGTAGGTCGTGGGTTCGAACCCAGCAAGGCGCTTTACTTTGTGTAATTAATTTCATAATCACTCTCAAAACGGTGCAGGAGAACATCGTGAGGAAACCGACATGTCTTAGAACCAGAAATTCGAAGACATGGGCCATCCACCACGACCACCACACAGCACGGAGCCCGCGTGACGGATTACGGCCCGTTCCGTATCTTGTTCACTCAGAACAGGTGAAACAGGTCGTCTCTCTGTAGAGGAGACCTGTGGGCTAATTGCGTAACGCACTATCAGTAGGAATCGGTTTCAATTTGACAGTTCAACAACATTCATTGCGTTATTAACGTCGTTGAGCGAACAATTTTTTCTAACTTATGAAGCAATGGATTAGCAATATACTTCAAAATCATTCCGATTCAAACTGGGTTACGCAATTAGGGTGCTGTTTCCCCTTTTCTGAGTGGGAACGTTTTAGGCTGATTATGTTATCGATGTATTTGGGTACGTTTATGCAATTTTTTTAAATCACCAACCAAATAATTTAATTTTTAATCACTGTGTATCTGGTGCGAAGCAGCAAAGAAATGTATTCACTTTTTGTGGTACGAGCATTTAGCATAGTCGGACGGGTTGCTGTGCCCTACAGGGTCCGTAATTATACCTTAGCTTTAAGCCATTCACCGCCGTGTCCTCACGGAGGCAATCTCTCGCGTCCGGCCCTGGTTCAGGCCATGGTTCGGAGCGAGAGTGCATGGGAGGCCGTCACCTCCTTCTGCGAAGCAGTAATGCTCGCGAAGGAGGAGGCGGAACGCGTGAGGGAGAGGCAGGGTTCGCGCCCTCACGCCCCTAGTCGCCGCAGGAGACGCCCTGGGCGTCGGGAGTCTCAAGCCGATTTCCGGCCACCGTAGGCGCGGGCCTGCGGACGGTGAGCAATGGGTAGCTCGCCGTCCGATAAGGACCAGGGCCGGGTCGACGGCGCGTTGTGTTCCACGCGCGCCTCAAAGAGACGTCAGCACGAATTGACGGGGTCCATTAGGGCCAATGCCTGCCAGGGTTGCGAGTTTGTCCGAAAGGGATATCGTGGCCCTGGCACACAGGCAAATGAAGGAACACGGGTGGGTTTTAGTCAGTAAAAGTCTGCCACGCCCTCCCGCTCCGCCCAGAGCGGGAGAAGTTATTTGATAATTTCCCACCCAAAAAAAAAAAAAAAAAAGCTTTAAGCCATTGTGACACCTGTACATTATAGAATGCAAATAAATATATGAATTTAACTACACACTAACTAGTAACCTTTAAAAATATTTAAGAAGTCAAATCTAAATTTAATCATGATTATTTAGATATATTTATGCGCAAGATTATATGTCATAATTACTGGTAGGTGTTAAAATAACTCTATAAATTTTTCGATTCATAAATAGACAACGCTCATAATGACTGAAATAAAATATTTTACGATATGCAATTTGTTAAAGAATCTGTCACGGATTACTTAAGTATCCAGGCGTTATTATAACACATTGAGTTTTTAAAAGAGAATCAAAGAAAGACAAGAGAAGAGAAAAAGAGAAGAAAATCAAGCGAAACATAATTTCAGCCGAAAGACATCCGGTGTCATAATCGCCACGTTTGGCAGGCGGGTTAGCAATCGCAGTATGGAAAACGCTGCTGCCCATTCTCTAGTAAGTCCCTTAGTCGCTTACGACACCCACGGGAAGAAATAGGCTGGTGCTATTCTTTACGTCCGGCACCACACGGAAAGACGGCTACACAATACTGTCACGACAAAATTACAAGTTACTGTTTGTCCACCGTACCGTGAACTACGTCAACGAGAAAATCTGACACGCGGCCTTAGTAAATGTACTGTCGCTACTTCGGCGTCGTCATCTCGTTCTCGTTGACGTACCGTTGACGGTGAGGTGGACAAACGACCTTACGCAAGGTTAAAAACCGATTTTCTCCTAAGTATTGACAGAAATGTTATGGAGTTACGAACATAGTATCTTAACCGTGACACCGTGCTAATATGAAATGCCTAAGTGTTTTTCCACAAGTTCTATTCGTTCTTTTATGAGAAAATCGCTTTTGAAATTTGCATAATTATTTGACAATTATATTTTGCTACATCGGCATGCGAAGTCTACACAATTTTTTCGTCTTACTGAAGATTGCAACTTGGCGATATTCGGGTTATCGTAGATTCCACGGAAGTCTGAACGCGCATCTAGATTAGGGTCGACTCAGGTACATAATTCGACAAGGAATTCAATTTTTGGATGGGCAGGCTGAAGCCCGAGATAAGCTCAAGAAAGCTGGTAGCGAAATTTACTAGAAATCTGAAACGGATACTAGTGAGACCTCAGACGAAGACTTTGGAATCAGCAACGTGTATCACAGCATAGCAGTGACACAGAAAAGAGTCGAGAAAGCAGCTGGACCAGAGCCAACCTGGCGGCGACGCTGTTAAAAGATGCCCCTCCCATAGATAAATATCACCCGTCTCTCCACTATTCCAATGCTTGCTCAAGGATGCATATCCGGTACGGCTCTAATAATCCTCCCATATCTCAAGGGCACGTCTTCCCTACCATTACCGCGCTCCCCGGTCTACTCTTTGATATACAATGGTCTCTGTAGTCCCATGAAACATGAGGCTCTTGGGGCTAGTGTGAATCTTCGGGTTCTTTCGAGTAATCGAGTCTGGTTTAACCACGCTGAGGTCGGTGCATCTCATTCATTCATGTGCACCGGTTTGATTGGCAGAGAAGACGCTCTCACTAAACAGAAGTTTTTCTAATTCTCATGTACAGACGCCAGCAGGTCAAGCTACCCGAAACAGTAAAATTTTCCCGATCAACCTTGAACCTTATGCTTGAATGATAAAGTTGAAAATATTTTAAAGAAATTTGACAGATTATAGTAGCTTGATGTGCTGGCATCTGTACCATATTAACGACCACGTGCTTTAATAATATTAAGTGCTTCGTGACAGTAACATAATAAATGACAGGACATTATCTACGCGTGTAATCAGGAAAATATCGATATAATTTGTTTCATCAAAGGTAACCTTTTTCGTAATTAATCTAAATATAGGTTTTCATTCAATGTAGCGTAGTAGAAAAAGACACCTGCAAAACAGATTTTTTTTAAATTTAATATGAAATGTGTGTGTGTACCCAACCTTCCGGAATAAATTCTCTAAATGATCGTGAAAACAGCATCAAAATCCGTTGCGTAATTTAGAAGGACAACGCGGTCGCACAGAGAGACACGAAAAGAGACTTTAAATGTATAGTTATACCAATTTCTTATACAAATTCTTCCCAGCTAATGCACTAGGAAGTGGTGAAGGGTGGGCGTTTTTTGGGGACTGTCTTATGTAATTTTTGCCGTTCGAAAAGTGCTGATTCTCAGCCTAGTTTGAATAAATTACTTTTGTTTTTTTTTTTAATTATATTATAAGCAAAAAGTGGTAGATTGGTTTAAGAGCAGGCAGTCTAAATCAAATTTCGAACGCAAGCGCCGCCCCTCGCTCCCCGCCATTCTGTTATGTGCTAAACGCTAATACATTAGTAACAAAGTTGAATATCGCGTGCGCTCTTTGATCGTGTTCGAGCACGTAACTAAATAGCGTAAGTCTCAATTCTTATTTAATTTATAACTAAAGTAATAATTGGTCTAGAGAAAAAATATCTAGTGGCTGGATAATAAACTATATTTTCTTGCTGTGAATATTTATTTTAGACATAAAAGCCAAACAATCTTGTTTGTTTTTATAATTATCCTTAAAAAAAGACATGATTTTCGAATAAAAAATGTATTGAAAGAAAGTACTACAATTACGTAACTGTCTTCAACATGGAAAGAAAAATATCCAATAAATCATATACTAAAGTTTCATTTTGCTTGTATGCGTGGCTGATTCAGAATATTCATGCAAATTAATATACAAAATAGGGAGTCTCCTCTTAACGGTCCGCAAACGACACGTTTAAACTTGATTAATTAGCCAATTTTTCTACGTTATGTGTCTTCCGTCCTTTTTATTTTGTTTATAATGATGGTGATTTTATATACTTAAATACTACTGAATGACTTTGTATAAATTACGTATAATTGGGATAATTATTAATAAATAAGCTAAACAAGTTTGCAAGTTAACGTGTCGCAGTTACAGCGATCAATACCAAAAAGAGAGTGTTTCATCCAAATAATAATAAACAAAGCCATAATGGGCCAACTGTAGTTTCTATATTTCTTTTATCTAAGAGTTATTATCTTGTACCAAGAACAATAGATCTATGCGACGGACGGCGTTCTATTTGGCAAAAGAATTTACAGCCAGGTCGATTTATTTCGGCCATTCATGGCAGCAGTCTGGACAAAAATGTAAATATGAGTCGTATTCTGTGTTTTGACCTTTGTCCTTCTACAGTGTCCTTTTTGTATTTTTTAAGTATTCCACAATCGCCCACAATCATTAAATTTATCCAATCCGACAGTTTTAAATTATTTACCCAAATGCGGTATTACAGTCGAAACTAGATCGATTACGCGGGTAATAATTAGATGACGTCACACTCATTGTCTAGCAATCCAAGGCGATTTCGATCGATAAGTTTGTGAACGCAATCGCCAATCTAGCAACTACACGTGTTTAGCGCAAATACTACAACGTAGACTGTGTGTAGGGCACGTCATATGGAGGGGACGTTGCAGAAACTAGTACAGGTGGGCTTCTATATGTTAGAAGCATTTTATGAGTTCGGATGAAAATTTTAATGAATGTTTAGCTTGCTGACTTCAGCATAAAAATAGCTATATCTCTAAAACTGGCCATTAATTATCTTTGCGCTTTTATAGACTTTCAATCAGCATGCTAGCTAGCAGTAGGCTATCATCATTCTCCTGCCCTTATCCCAATTGATTTAGGGTCGGCACAACATGTCCCTTTCTTCCATACTTCTCTATTAGTCGACATCTCGGTAGTCACTTCCTTTCTAGCCATATCGTCTTTCACACAGTCCATCCATCGTTTCTTTGGTCTTCCCCTACTCGTATAGCCATCGACATGCATATTAAAAACTTTCCTCACGACATTTTCCTCATTTCTTCCCATCACATGCCCATACCATGACAACCGATTTCCGCACATCTTTTCAGTCACCGGTGCCACTTTCAGACTTCCTCTTATGAACTCATTTCTTATTCTATCCATTCGTGTCACACCACACATTCCTCTTAGCATTCTCATCTCAACTACATGCAATTGCCTTTCATTCATCCCTTTTGTGGCCCAACATTCTGATCCATACAAGACAGCAGTAGACTATATTATCCCAAAATTTCAGTCAAATTGGCCGAACGGCTTTATCCTAACATTTTGTGCAGTTGCCGTTAATTGTTTATAGTCGAATAGATTTACGGACAGTAAATCCCTGGGTGTTCGATTCACTCTCCTGTACAGTTTCAATGTGCCCTCTATCTCATTGTTTTTCTTAATATTGCGACTTGATGACATTTCTGTTTGAAGATCCAAAAATACCAGACATAATATTCTCTCATTCTGTTCGGATGGATTTTGTCGCATGGAAACAATCCTTAAACCGTTTCACCAACTGCACTTTGTAAGTGTTCAGGTACATCTTAGATATACAGTAAAAGGGGTGATTTTATTGATCGCTTGGAAATTCGCAATGTGTGTCTGGTCTGGCTCGAAGGGACCGTTCTCATTAGCATTCGCGAGATAGTTAATTTTATTTATATGGTACCTTAGAAACTGTTGGTTGGGATGACATAATGAGATTTCATGAATTGTTTGTATGGTACGATTTATAAGCAGCTGTATTTTGATGGTGTTTTTATTAAAATCAGTAATTTCTTCATTCAGAGACTGGTGTTCTTGAGACACTTGGCTAGAGACAAGATGTGGTTCAGGAATTCGTTTTAATTCAACATAATGTTACTTAATTTTCTGTATCGTGTCAATGGCGTGATAATTTTCGGTCTAGCACATAAAGCGTTTCTGTCACTGCTCAGGCAAGTCTCTGTACAAACGTACAGTGCTTAGTAAGCGTGAATAATTTCAGTTAGTTAACAAGTCTAGTCTGTCTGGCGACCGCCTGCTACAATAGTCTGGGATAGCGTTGATAATAATAATGTGGTAAATGCTTTATTACGTAGCTGAGTGAATTTTGCACCATCATGTTTCCAGTACTAGAATGATAGAATTGAAAAAACTTTGAAATTTGAGTTAGAACCAATATGAGTGTTTTATTTCAAGGATACTTACTTCAGCAAAAGTTGTGTCTTTCCTGACTTAGACCACATTGAAAAAAGGCAAGCTGGAAGGCCGCTAAAGCTTGAGGAGATCTCGATGATATATCGAATCTTTATGAAGCACGTACGTCTTTATCAGAGTTTTTCAGAGCGCCAACATTTCAAAGCCATGACTTTGTTATAGAAAGATGCTTGCTCAGAAAGTTTTTGTACGAGATGTCTAGACAAGATGATAATCTCCGGTCGGTCGCCTAAAAGATGTATAGCCTACTAGCTGCGCCCCACGGTTTCACCCGCGTAAGTCTCGATCCCGTGGGAATATCGGGATAAAAAGTTTTTTTTTTAAATCAAAATTGGTCTAGCCGTTTGAGCGTGAAGAAGTAACAAACATACACACACTCACAAACTTTCGCCTTTATAATATTAGTGTGATGATCTATAGACCAAATCGTTTAAGATAACAATGACATCACACCGGCTTTGGTTAAGTCGACAAACTGTCATGGTCAAAATCTAAACTGTTACTGTGGTGATGTGAGTGATATGATAACCTCGATCGATTTAAACGTTAAAATATGTAAACATTTTCATTAGATACGTACACGGATCAAAGCAGTAAATAAACACATTTAAATGTGAATAAATTCCGAGGTAAGATTGTGGAAAAAATGTAGTTAAACAAAGGAACTGAATCATTCATCACAATTATGGATGTAAAGAAATTTTTAAACTAACGTTTCGTTCAACATTGAGCTAAGATTGATTATCCCGATTGGAATTATGTTTTAATAAGGATTTTAGAAACTCCATGGCCTTGTGGATTTTAGGCGTAATCAGCCTATAATGTTCCCACTGCTGGGACGATGGCCTCCTCTCGGTGAGAGGGAGTGGGCCGTAATCCACCACGCGGGCCTAGTGCGGGTTGGTAAATGTCACATGTATTCGAATTTTTGGTTCTGGGACGTGCCGGTTTAATCACGAAGTTTTCCTTCACCGTTTAGAGAGCAGTGGTAATGAAATAATTTACACAAAGTAAAGCGCCTGTCTGGGTTCGAACCTACGACCTACACACTTGTAAGTCGCGGCCTTTATCACTGGCCCACCACTGCTTTGATGCTGATGCTCGTTTTTAGACGATATGATGAATTTGGGCAAAATAATGATCATTCGAAATAACCATCTCCATCTCAGACTAACCTGCATTGTCCTTATTTGGCCTGACCAAGATGATAGATAGAATAGAATACTCTTTATTAGGTACACCATAATTTATGAATGGATTCTGGACTTTAAGACCAGGCAGTCTAAATCAAATTTCCACGCAAACTCCGCCCCTTGCTCCGCCACTCCGTTATGTGCTAAACACTAACACCTCAGTAATAAAGTTGAATATCGCGTGCGCTCTTTGATCGTGTTCGAGCACAAAACTAAATAGCGTATCTCAATTCTTATTTCGTTTATAACTAAAGTAATAATTGATCTAGAGAGAAAATATCTGGTGGCTGGATAACAAATCAAGCCTCCGCCCGCGATAGCATCGCACCACGTATTACACGTATAAATACACGGATTTAAACTATATTTTCTTGCTGTGAATATTTATTATAGACATAAAAGCCAAACATGTTTGGTTTTTATAATTACCTTAAAAAAGACATGATTATCGAATAAAAAATGTATCGAGAGAAAATATTACAATTACGTAACTGTCTTCAACGTGGAAAGAAAAAGATCCAATAAATCATATACTAAAGTTTAATTTTGCTTGTATGTGTAACTGTTTCAGAATATTCATGCAAATTAACATAAAAATAGGGAGGCTCCTCTTATCGAGCATTAACTCTCGTCATTTACGATTTACGATGAGTCGATGACAAGTAATGGTTTTTTATATAATCTAATGTATTGATAACGGCCTTGCAATGTCATCATTGATATCCAATCAGTCCGTTACGGTGTGCTGTTTACCTTCCCTAGGGCTGGTATAGTGACCGAAGTGGAAATGTAGTGCTGTAGAACACTTAACTTAATTTCCTGCATGACTACAAGTTTGGCGCCTTCAATAGCGTTCATCAGTTCCTGTAACGTGCAGACAGTAGAACACGCAGGACAGGCTATTAGTTGTCCCATTGTTTTTGGAACAGCGCCACATTTATACAGGTGATAATGCAATACTGGTAGTCTAGTTCTGGACTGACACATTTGCAAACTGAGTCGATTTTGCCGATCACCACGCTTTGTAAGTAAGGACAAGCAAAGCGATCGCGGTATGTCTTTATTAGCAAGTAAGAGAAATCCTGCTGAGTCCTGCGTACTAACTAACGGAAATCACATAGTACTGAGAAATTGAGAATACGCAATACTTCAAATGAAAACGGAATATTTTTTTTCGCCCCCGCGTCTGGTTTTAGTATAAAGGATCGTGCAGACTGGCGCGACAGGCAGGTCGACACTTTCCATAAAGTTTAGTTAAGGGGGATGCGCTAAGGTAGCCCGCGAAACTCAAATTTTATTAGGTTTTTTGCAATTTGCAGGTCAGTAACAGGTTGTATGTTGATCTAAATATGATTCGCGGCCATAACAAATATGGCTTTACAGTATTATAATCATTAGAATGTCTTGTTTTCAACAGGATTAACGGTACCGAAAACCAGTACAGATATCCGCTAAAAGCTTGGTTTTCAAACTATTGATTTAACTGGTGTTTAAGGCACCTCCGGTAACATTTTACGGATTAGCAGTATGTTACAAATGACTGCAACTCATTGTAAGTACGCAAACAAACAAACATACAAGCACTGACAAGCAGTTTATGATGCTTTAATAAGTTTTATAGTAAGTTCTTCATTTAATAAAATCGAAAGGAACTCGGGGCTAAGTCATAACAGCCGCACGGTTCGATCAATCAGGTTAAGCTACGCTTGCCGGGGTCGGTCCCTGGATGGGTGACCATCTTTACGTACAGACTCCTCCGTGCCCCGGAAAGCACGTTAAGCCGTTGGTCCCAGCTGTCATTCGTGGATCTTTGACAGTCGTTACGGGTCATCAGAAACCCGAAAGTCTGACTACCAGTCTTACCAAGGGATATCGTATTACCCAGTTACTGGGTGGTGTAGGTCAAATAGGCAGTCGCTCCATGTAAAGTACTAGTATTCAACTGCATCCGGTTAGACTGGAAGGCGACCCCAACGTAGTAAAAAAAAAACGCAGAACAGTGCACAATTTGGAGGGGTTTGATTAAAAATCGGAATGAATTGCATAAAATTTATAGCTAGTTACCGTTTATCAATTGTATTACATTGTTTCCAGTAAAAAAGTACACAAGATAACTCCTTACAAGAAACTCTCTCATAAATAATTAAATTTTAAAAGTAGTTTAGTCAGGATGACTCTCGTAGTCTTGTTTTATTATTTATGTACACAGTAAAATACAGAGCGACACGACATAATTACAATTTTAGTGCAAAAGTACTGCTTATTTCTTAAGAAATTTGTTCCAGCAGACCTGCGAAAGGAGAAATTAAAAAGAAATGTAGACAATAGTGTGTGAGAACAAGAAGAGAAGAATATGAATCACACTAATATTATAAAGGCGAAAGTTTGTGAGTGCGTGTGTGTGTATGTTTGTTACTTCTTCACGCTCAAACGGCTGGACCAACTTTTGATAAAATTTTGTATGGAGGTAGCTGACACCCTGGATTAAGACATAGGCTACTTTTTATCCCGATTTTCCCACGGGATCGAGATTTACGCGGGTGAAACCGCGGTGCGCAGCTAGTTAGTTCATAAACCTATTATTTAATACAGCCAACAAATCCAAGCGGCTACCACTGGCCGGAACCGAGCGGGGAAGTCCAAATTAAAACGAACGCGTCGGTCAAATCGTAAGTAACGCGATATTTCAGGATACGAGCGGTAATCGGCGCGGTTTCTTTGAATTAATGTTTCATCAAAATTAAACTGTGTAACTGTTAAAGTATGGTTGGAAAATAAGGCCATCTCGCTTTCCTTGAATGATGCTAAAGAAGAGTATTGAGAAGGGAACGGGGCAACGTGCAACGCTAAAAAGATGAGACCGTGTCATCTTCCCAGTTAAGGTGAATCCGCAGTTCAAGCCCGCGAAATTCAAATTTTCTTACGATTTTTGCAATTTGCAGGTCAGTGTGAGGTTGTAGGTATCTTGATCAAACTATGATTCGCGACTGTTTAAGGAACAAATCTAACTTCGAGAGATGTATTTGTTGATCCTTGTTGGGTTGTTGTGTGGCCAAGGACCAGCAAAAATGACGTAATCAGTATCAACAACAACTTACCTCAGACCTTATTTCCCAGGGGTTCCCCTGAATAGCAATCAACGGCGATAATGCGATTTTGTTTCCGCTTTGCGCCCGTACGACGTCTTACACGCATGACGCACGAATACACGATACGACGGGCATCAAATAAGATCACTTGATATGCCGAAAAGTTTCAGTATTTATAAAGAACAATGCACTGCAATATGAAACTAGTACCGTTCTAATAGTGAGTGTGAAGACCATGTCTATTGTCAATAATATGCACTATTTCAATTTTACTGATTGGCGTTTACTCTATGGTCGGGTCGGTGAACGAATGGCGCGAATTTCGGTGTCGCACGTTTCGGTGGTTCTATTATACCTACCTACCTACATAAGTTTTTCCTATTACTCTTGAGTCGTCATTTGAATTACTTTAATGACGATGACGAATGCGATTCATATTTTTTATAAACAAATGTATGGAGGATAATCGGAATTCTAATCTTTTCTCAAGAAAGATAATATGGGGCTCAAAAGAGTTGAGTAAAGGGGAGTTTGCTACGTCGAGTTTGCTCAAAAGTCAACATGATGAAGGTATAGTAAGTCGCAGGTCAATTGTAACATTTTCACCTTGAGCTGGCCTAGCGTAGTACGGAGTTTCAATAGGATAAGGCCAGGCGCCCATTGTTGGCACGGCATGGCCAAGTATTTTTAGGTGACGAATAAAAATATAACTTAATAATATTGAAATAAAGTTGAAATTTCAATGTTAAGCATAAGCAAAATACAGCGGTATTGTTTTTGTACTTACGACTGTTAACATTGAAATTTAAACTTTATTTCCATACTCTTAAGTTATATTTTTATTCATCACCTAAAAATACCGTGCCATGCCGTGCCGCCAATGGGCGCCGGGCCTAAGAGTCCAGCCTATACTGGTTTTGTTACATTCACGTCCGGCCTACCGCAGAATAGTGACAGAGAAAAAACAGTACAAGTATCTTGTTGATAATTGGCGCATCAAGATTTATAAAGAGAGCCACTCAGGTATGTGTGACAGAGACAAAGCATGTAGCCATTAATTAGACAAAAATGACTTTGTTTTTAAATTTTTGTTGCTTCTGCCTTGCCATGTAGGCCGCAGCCACGCACATTACTTTGTGTAGTTGTAAGTACCTACAGTATAAAATAACACCAAAATGTACACTTAGTTTGCAAATAAACCTTTGACTTTGACTTTAAGTAAATTATTTCATCACCACTGCTCTCAAAACAGTTAAGGAAAATATCGTGAGGAAACCGGCATGTCCTATAACTAAAAATACGGAGACATGTGACATCTACCAACCCGCATTGGGCCCGCGAGATGAATTACAGCCCACTCCCTCTCACATAGAGAGGAGGCGTGTCCCAGCAGTAGGAACATTAAAGACTGAATATGCCTTAGTAAAGAGGTTGAGTTTTCTGCAGTACATCTAGCAGCTTTACCTCAAGCAATAAATTTTAAGTAGGTAGGTACCATAGATAGAGGAAATGATTCAACCTAAATATATAGTATTAGACAGTAAAGTTAGTTTTTGACTTTATTCAAAATATAGATAAACCTAAGGGGAAGATTTATAAAACAATGGTTAGACCTGCTGTGTTGTATGGATCGGAATTTTTTAAGAGCTGAATCAAGGGTGCATGCAGCAGAGATGAGAACGCTAAGAAGGATGTGTGGTGTTACGAGAATGGATAGAATAAGAAATGAGTATGAAGTCTGTAAGTGGCACCGGTGACTGAAAAGCTGTGTGGGCATCGATTGTCATGTGATGCGGAGGAATGAGGAAAGTTTTGAGTATGAATGCGGATGGCTATAAGATTAGGGCAAGACCAAAGAACAGATGGATGGACTGTGTGAAAGATGATATGGCTAGAAAGGGGGGGCGGGTGTGGCTACCGAGATGAGGACTAATAGAGGAGTATGGAAGAGAATGACATGTTGGCCTGATCCCTTAAGAAATTGGGATACGGGCAGGAGAAGGATGATTCTATATGTTTATAATATGTATTTGAATAAAATCAAAATTATCAATTTGAGGAAGTTTTTTTAGACAGACAACATTTTTCATCAAGGTCTAATTAATGAAGCAGTGATGACAAAAATAAATTGTAATTACTTAAATCAATGTATAATTACGTATTTCTATACTTCAACATTCCAACATGCGTTTGGTCTGTATTGTATGTAAATCAAAAGACTATGTTCAAAATGAATTTAAATGTATTAGATGATAGGTGCCGATATTCTACTTGTTTAAACACTTTATACTGTAGTCTTTAATTATGTAGTTGATTACGTTATTTGATAACTCTAGTAACACATAACATCACGTTGGTAATCCCTGAAGAGTCAGTCTAAAGTTAAGTGTTATTCAATCAAATCTAAGGCCATTTCTTCAAACTAGGCTGAGAATCAGCACTTTTCGTCAAATATTTAGGTTTATGCATAATAGCATTTATTTTAATGTGCTTCAGCAATTATTTTTTATGCATACTCCTTGTTATTCTTGAAGTAGTTACGTACCAAAGGCTGTTTAGAATAGATTACTGTATGTTGGTGTTCAATAGATTTTTTTCTACATTATAGAAAATTAGGATTGAGAAGTAACTTTAGCTGGTATTAACTATTATTATTTTAATAGAGAATTTGACTTTACAAAACAACATGGTTTTGTTGTTATTTAAAATTTGCAAGTAATGTTTATTCTTCATTTCTCACCAACTAACATTGCACTAAACATTCATAGTTTGTGCACTCAAAATTCTACATACATATACACAATGTTCTGGGTTTCATTTGAAATCATAAAATATTGAAATAGTTAACTGCGAAATATGCAGACATAGTAAAAACTGGCAGCAGTTATTCCAACTTGCTTGCTGTTGACTAGGCAACACAAGGCTAGGAACTACATTGAACACTTTCAACAGGAGACTATTATACGAAAGTTAACATTAGAAGACTATGAGTCTAGCCTTGTTACAGTGGAACAGTACAAAATTAACAAAATATTCTGTACACATGACACAACAGAGTAAACACAACAATTTCGAAAGGTACCACTGGTTTCGAAACTGTTTAAGGCTGAATGATGAAATGCCAGTGCTTGTAAAGAAACGGCACTCACCTAAACAGCACACGAAGAATTTGACGATTGTGAAGAAGAACGCGTTGTAGAAATTGGCGTCGTAGTAATAGACATCTGGGTCCATCAGGTCGTAGGCACCGCCGTCCACGGTTATGTTGGCGAGCACGACCTCGTCGCCCGACGACACCGGCAGTCCCAGGCTGATCTTCAGGAACTCATCCACCACAAACAGAGGCGGCACCCTCAGCAGCACCTCCACTAGTGCCAGTGCCTTCGACCTCAACGACATTATTCATTTATGAAGACCTCTGCACACGTTAACACTGATAATTTAGTACGCACAGCCGAAACGACGGGCTTACACTGTAAACTTTCACGGGATGCTTTTGATTGTTTTATTTTGTACCTATAAAAACTTATTTGATGTCACCAATAATAATGCGAAAATAATGACTGAAATTTTTGCGACAATAAAAATTTGACATTACAAATTGGATGTTGCCAGACTAGTAAGATTGCCAATACATGTAGCACCTCGTTTCTACCAAAAAAAGTGAATCCTAAATTGAACAAAAAAAACTATTTAGCTACACACACCAGCAAAATTACTGAAACATATTTTTTTTCGAAAAACTAATTTCTGTAACATTGCTGGCTGGTTGTTAATTTTTTTTATTTTAGAAATAATTATTTCAAATAAAGAAACCAATTGACCGTCACTGTTTTAATTTTATTCGTACATACATCATTTCGAGCGAATTTTCCATGTTCATCATTTTATGGTTTTGGTTTAAAATTTCGTAAAATCTTCATTAAAAATCAGTTTCATTTGTTTTTTTTTTTAACTTTTCAATCTTTTTAAAAGTTAAGGACTTCATTATGACCGACTTGAACGCAACTGAGATTGCCAGGGCACTTGAGATGAGGAACAATGATCACACCTACAGAATTCTCATGAATCATCTCAAGAATTTTTCGCCGACCTGTTTCAACAATTTATCGCAGTATCCAAACGATTCAGGGAGACTAATGCTTTTGTGAGAAGATCGGGACAAGACAGAAAAAGAAACACTTTGAGCAGTGATGATCGTTTCATTCAGCTTTGCGTACGTAGGAACCTACGTCTAACGGCCATCCAGTCCGGCCACCCATACAAGCCAGAAATGAGCTTGAGGAAGTTCGAGGTGTCCCATTAAGTGGGCGTACGGTACGAAGAAGATTCAAAGAAGCCGGTTTTGGTTCGTACGTGTCCGCCAAGGCTCCAAAACTTAAGATATATCATCGTAGATACAGACTTTTACTCGGAAACATCGCCTTTGGTCAACGGACCAATGGGGTAAAATATTGTTTAATGATGAGTGCAGAATTATTTTAAACAAGTTGATGGAAGGCAAAGAATTTAGACACGCAAAGTAGAACGATATAATCAGCCAAATTTTAAAACTACAGTGGCCTAAGGTGGAGGATCAATAATGGTTTGGGAGGGATATGTTTGGGAGCTCGTACGGACCTGGTGGTGATCGTCAGACTGCAGCTCGTCATTTATGATAAATTTTAGAAGAAAATGTGGTACTGTTTGACCCCTTTATCGGTGACGACTTCATTTTGATGCAGTATAATGCTCGGCCGCATACTGCTCGTTCAACTCAAGCATATCTTAATAATGTGAATATCACAGTTATGATATGTGATCCTGGATGCCGGATATGAATCCGATAGACCACGTCTGGGACCTGCTGAAACGAAGAGTAAAATCTAGAAATCCAGCTCCTATCAATGTGGGTGAACTGCGAATCGCCGTAGTTGAGGAATGGCAGAGACTGTCACAGGAAACAATAGATAACAATCATTCTCAGCTTGTTTAGGTGGGCGGAAACTATAATAACAGCACGTGGAGGAAACGCGCGACATTAATTTGTATTTTTTTTATTGTTTTTTAATTAGCTTTTTCAACTTTTCTTGGTTAGGTACCTTAAAAAATCAAAAAGTACATTTTTCACAGAAAAATATTTTTCTCGCAAAATTAATATTAAATGTGATTTCATTTTAATTTTAAAAGTTGTAATTTTAAATAAGAAAAGAAGACTAAATACTAGATGTGAAAGTGGCCTTTTTTTTGTTCCGGTAATTGTGTGTGTATAATTTCAATATGAATATAGGTACCTATGTATGCTATGTAACGTGTAGGTACATTGAAAAATAAATAGAAGGAATTCATTAATTACTAGATCAGTCGCACAACTCACTGTTTGTCAGATCAAGACGACTGCTGTTCAATAACCTCTTAATAGTATCATGCGTTGTCAGCAAAAGACTAATAGTACCAAGCTGTTCGATGTTAAAAACATTTTTGCTTTTGTGACTTAACGTTATTATTAGTTTCTAGCTAGGGTAACTTTTCTAACCAATACCTTTATTTTGGTCTTCTTACCTTTTGTCTATCAGTCCCGTACGGTATATCGAATTACCCTTGAACGATATAACTGTCTACAGAAAGCATGGTTCACCGACGAACGGTAATACGAGAAAACTATTAGTCGATACCATTATTTAGCGACAGCACGTTTCGCCGAATAACGCTACATAGAATGAATGGTTGGCCGATACCAAGATTTGCCGATGTCATGGTTCGCCGGAACACGCTTGAACTAAATAATCCTTTATCGATAGCAGTTGCATGACAATGGCATGACAATGGGATCGTGTTGGAATGACTGCATTTATAAAAATAGCAGACTTGGGCCCCAGAGCGTATATACATTCTTTGCCAGATTGAATCATTTGGGTTAGGTTAGGTTAGAACAGTGACCATTAAGAGCGAAGCGAGCGTGCCGCGGCAGCGGCCGCCGAGCGCCAGGTCCCCTCTATTGTTGGTAAATTCAGTTACCAAAACAAAAACTCTTCATCAATATCCAATTTAACTAAATTACTATACGTTTAAATACTACCCTTCAATAAATTACAATTTTGTATCTAATTTTATATTTTTTTTTGCTGATCTCATTATGTGTCATATTTTTTTTGCTGCAATCGATAAAGCAAACTGCTATCGATAAAGGATTATTTAGATCAAGCGTGTTCCGGCGAACCATGACATCGGCAAATCTTGGTATCGGCCAACCATTCATTCTATGTAGCGTTATTCGGCGAAACGTGCTGTCGCTAAATAATGGTATCGACTAATAGTTTTCTCGTATTACCGTTCGTCGGTGAACCATGCTTTCTGTAGACAGTTATATCGTTCAAGGGTAATTCGATATACCGTACGGGACTCCTTGTCTATAGGTAAGCTAAGCAGGTAATATTATCAGGAAATTGGTGTCTTCCGCTTAGATTAATTTTACATTTGTAGGTCATTTCAGCTACGCGAGTCAAGCAAACACTTGTTGAGATTATTAGAAAGAGCGCGGAGACATCTGCCTTTTTTACAGTGGAACTATGCACATGCAGGCCAGTGTAGCGGCATCTGTCTCTCTGAGAAACCATGTGAAAACAGTGTAAGTAGGATTGAGCGAGTTTTTTATATAAAGCTTCAACTAATAAAATAAAAATTTGCAGTGCTATAGGGGTTCCCCATGAGGAAATTCTCAGTAGCATCTCGGCCAAACTCTAGATTAAAATTTGTGCTCTGTTTAATCAGGTAAAACGTGTTGAAAAACGTCGATTGAAAAATAAATAAGACAGTCCCCCAAAAATGCCCACCCTTCACCGCGAGGCTATTTTAGTTACTTCTATAGTATCATGTCTTGCGGTATTTTGTTTTGGGGACGAGCTGCAGACATCGACGTCTATTTTTATTTTGCAGAAAAAAGCCATCGGCGCCATTTATGTATTATCTCCGCAGGCGCGATTCTCTAAACGCACAGAGTACAGACGCCAGCAGGTCAAGCTACCCGAAATTGAAAAATTTTCCCAATCAACCTTAAACCTTATGCTTTAACGATAAAGTTCAAAATCTTTTAAAGAAATTTGACAGATTGTAGTAGCTTGATGTGCTGGCGTCTGTACATTCTAATATACTGACATAAACGTTCAAGGATATTAATATTAACGTTCCCACCACCATGCACTAGCAATAGACACTATACGTATCTATACATATATTAAAATAATAACGATCTCAAAACTGTACATTGAATATTTTTGAAAAATGTGATTGTTACGAGTCTGATGTCAAAAATATAGTTTTTAGAATTTTCGTCCATTTGTATATTTCGGATTGGCGGAAAAACGGCTGAACGGATTTGGATGAGATTTGGCACACCTTTTTTTTTTGGGTGGGAAATTAGCAAATAACTTCTCCCGCTCTGGGTGGAGCGGGAGGGCGTGTCAGACTTTTACTGACAAAAACCCACCCGTGTTACTTCAGATGCCTGTGTGCCAGAGTCACGATATCCCTTTCGGACAAACTCGCAACTCGCAACCCTGGCAGGCATTGGCCCTATCGGACCCTGTCAGTTGGTGGTGACATCTCTTTGAGGCGCGCGTGGAACAAAACGCGCCGCCGACCCGGGCCTGATCCTTATCGGACGGTGAGCTACCCATCGCTCAGCGTTAGCAAGCCCGCGCCTACGGTTGCCGGGAATCAGCCTGCGACTCCCGACGTCTCCCGCGGTGACTAGGGGCGCGAGGGCGCGAACCTTGCCTCTCCCTCACGCTTTCCGCCTCCTCTTTCGCGAACATTACTGCTTCGCAAAAGGAGGTGACGGCCTCCCATGCACTCTCGCTCCGAACCATGGCCTGAACCAGGGCCGGACGCGAGAGATCGCCGCCACCGACCGCCTCCTTTATAACCTATTAACATATAGGGTACTTTTAAGCCCGGTTCCCGTGGCACAGCGGAGTCTTAGTAATAGGGTCCAGTTTTACCCTTTGTGTACGGAACCCTAAAAACCACTGTTAATATTTTTGATTGAAGTACAATTCAAAAATTTCATAATTTTATTTTTTAGTTTTCTATGGCCGAAAATGTTAAATTCTGAAAAAATATATTGGTTTTACCGAAAAAAAAAACCGAAATCCACGCGGGCGAAGCCGCGGGCAAAAGCTAGTATTTAATAAAATCGCACATCTCTGACTAGGTAGTATACCAATTATATTATATTACCTATTAGTTGTCTGTGGCGTACTTTCCGGCACTAGTGCGGTGCTGACGAAAAAAAGCACGCGTGTTCAATACACTGCATTACAAACCGGTGCATAAGAGCCACTTTTCGAGTGAGTATGTTGAGAAAAACCTAAGGTAAGAACTTGGTAACTTTAGAGTTTTTTTCGTAAAAACTCAACGTTTATATAAGTTTTCAATTCATAAAATAATTGAATAGCTTAGTCCTAACTTCGCGAACCACAAACAATATGCTTTAGAATTTCTTTTCCAAAGCGTGCAAACTTTTTAAAAGTTAAACAATAAGCGTGGAATATAAAAGAAAGCCAACCGGCAAAGTTTGGAAAAGCGGGAGTCGCTGAATCGATATCCGTTATATGGATGCTTGTAGGGCTTCGGCAGTTGCGAGGCAAATTAAAAAAGACTCCTACCTATATCGTTGATGTATTGTCGGTATTGTTGGAAGCTTTCGAAGCTTCATTGAGTTTTCTATACGATTTGCCAGAGAAAGCAAATAGAATATGCAAATAAGTACAACAATATACAATGGTATCCGGTTCATATTGAAACTAAGAAAATACAACCCTTTTTTTTTTGGTAAAAACACATGCACAAGTTATTGCACAGTTGGAGATTGACCGAATGACTATGAAACTTAGTATCGGTACGAAACATGCGGTGACTCAAAGATTTATGCTTTAATATAAAGGCTAATTTTAGAGCTATCAAATCAATCAATCAATCAATCTTTATCATTTAATCGTAATTCTCAGCATTACACGGTAATTAGGTTTCAAAATCTAGATTTAGAATCGAATCTCTTAGTAACTTCTTGTCAAAATGTATGCTGGTAAATTCAAAATACGAATTAATCAAAATGACGTTTGAGCATTTTTAATATTACTCGTCAATTTCGACAGATAAAGGTTGATGTAGAGGCTTTAGAGGTAAGTACAAACTCGAGAATTCACATGTAACAGAACATCAAACATTTAGCAATTTGTACATATTGGACGGAACATTTGTTCGACATTGTTTTCAACTTAATTTCAACACTAGTGAAATAAGATGCATCCTACCAAGTGAGGAGATATCAAATTTATAATCATATTCCTTTCTTCACCATTTGAAGGCACTCTTATTGCAGGTACGCGTAGTATAGATTTTCCACACGCAAAGCATACATAAACTTCGTTGGACAAATGAAGGAGCTGATGCAGGCCCAGCTTAGAGAGCATCATTTAGGCAAGCAAAGCACTCAGTACAAACTATGTCATCACCTGAAATCTATTTTACCAAAAAAATAAATTAGGTTCTGGTAGATACCTTACAAACAGGTTCTGCGTCTAATATAGTACATATCGCATAATATGAGTCTTCACACGTTCCTGAACGCTGTACATACCATCTAGGTATATAGTTCCACCCTCATTGAAGTGTGTAACTATCTAACCATGAAGGTTCCTCGCCGAAATCCGTATTATTCATGATTGCATTGATAATACGGATTTCAACGAGGAAACACCGATGACTTTGTTAATATAAAATATAAATAATATACCGGAAGAACATATTAAATGTACTTAATAACTGTAATAACATTTAACATTACTCTTTCGTCGATCTCTTTCGTATAGTAGTCGCAAGCATGTCTGCTAAGCGTGGGGCCTTGGTTTAATTCCCAGGCCAGACAGAGCTAATGGGCTATTGCAATTGGAATTTTTCAGTAGTAGCCCGGTGTTCGGATTTGTGCCCGGTTGATGGCAATAGGCTCACCCCCTATTACATGGGACTAAACGTAACTGGCGAAATGTGGTTGCAGGTGCTACACACCTCTGACTTACCCTTTGGGGAATATGTATAGTACAGGCGCGATTTGATGTTATTTTTGTATTCAATTAAATCCAAATTGGAAAATATGAATGGCCTAGTAGATACTTAGTTGACATTAAAACAAAACATTTATAAAAAATCATTCGATTGATTGATTCAATTAACTATACAATAATAATAGACAAATAATAAAAGTAAACACCGTTCGACTGTACTTAAAACGAAATGAATGGGACGTGCTTAGATGCTAGAAAAAGAACGCCCGCTGTTCGGTCGCCAGCACATTATAGAGTAATATTATGCTCGGGATGCGCGCGCACAGTATCATAAGGCGCGCGTTTGTTCTGCTTTCAAAAAGTTTATAATATGATGAATCAAACAGGCAAAGGTCTCAAAAACATTCTGCCTTTCGTATAACCAAAAGTTTAGCTTCGGTACTTTTAACATCTTAATAGATTGATATTACAATGTAATAATAATAATTTGTTAGTATCAATATCTGTTGTTATTAAGTATTTAATTATAATTTTAATGATTGGAAGCGTAATTTAATTATTTTGCGTAAGTCAAGAAGGTTTTATTGCTTCAATAATCTTTGAATGCCATGCATGTGACATTTCTTGCGTGAAAAAAAAAACCATGTATGGGTAAAATAGGAAATCGAAATAAAAACTAATACATTTATGATGTTTTTTGTGCGGAGAATTTAAGAATTCGAATTACTAGATAAAATTATTATTTAAAAACAAGAATTATCAATATTTTTAGGAATCAGAAGTGGATTTTATTTAAAAAAGAAATAATGGTTACGAACTACTTTAATGCAATCGGAAAATATTAATAATTAGCACACAAAAATAATAATTAGGATACTCTAATGCGATATGCGAATCTGGCAAAAATACGACACAGCTGCGGCGTGTGAACGCTCCGACGGTTGACAAGTGAATGAACAAAGGCTGTCATCTGCTTGACGCTCCGTTTTATAGGAGTGATGCTCTCGCTTCTGTTCATTCCTAACACGGCCTCTCCTGATTGAGCGTCATCCACGACCGCATCTGATCTGTTGCTGGGTCCCGGTATAGGCAGGGCATCATGTCTACCGTTTAGTTCTTCATCAGATGGTTCATCTGAAAGTCATAACACAAATATAACACCTAAAAGTCAACTTTATAGGTAACTCAATCAGCTAATTTATACATCACATTTCATTTCCATCTCACAAAAACGGTAATTCAAAAAATTCATTCACGCAAACCATACAGGGTCGAAATCACCGTTGCGTGCGTTTCAGAAACCTTTTACTGCGAGGACAAGTTCCTCTACACACTGCCACGGGCCTCACAGAATAAACATGCCTCAGTGTGTCGGTTTTTTTTTGTGTGATCCAGTAGCGTCTACATCGGATCGTTTATCGACACGGACCCAGTAACATTTACATCGGGTATCCAACGATATTGATCCAGTAACATCTACATCGGATCGTTTATCGACATGAACCCAGTAACATCTACATCGGGTATCCAACGATATTGATCCAGTAACATCTACATCGGATCGTTTATCGACACGGACCCAGTAACATCTACATCGGGTATCCAACGATATTGATCCAGTAACATCAACATCGGATCGTTTATCGACACGGACCCAGTAACATCTACATCAGGTACCCAAGTAACACAGTCAAGTAGATAAAAATCAAACTTAACCAGCCTCACAACATAAATATGTGCAAATACTCACTTTCAAAGAATGCTGTAAAGGTTTCAGGGCACCACTCCCCACTCCACTCCACTGCTCGCATCAGTGTGTATTCCGAGGCTAGACTAGGATTAAATATTACCAAAATGGGTTCACTCCTCAGGTGCTCGATGATCATCTGGCGAGCCTTCTCTTGTTCTGGTCCCCATGCGAACATTTCATCCTTTTGATGAGTTTGGCTATAGAAGCGGTTTTGACTGTACCCAGCGAGTCCTAAGAACTGCCGGACTTGCTTGACGTTTTGTGGCGAACGGCTGTTTACCAGGGCGTCTACTTTGTGAGGGCTCGGCCTTACCTGACCCTGAATCACCACTCGGCCTAGATACTCCACTTCGGTTGTAACAAATGTGCACTTACGCAAATTAATAGAAAATCCTGATGTCGTGAGCGTGTAAATTATTTTCCTAATGAGTTCAAGGCCTTCCACCACCGTATGGCTCATCAACTCTTCCTTCAAACCCTTGATTACTCTATCCTTCTCATACTTCTGACTTTGCTCATTCTTCCTTTCAGGGGCGCAGCCTTCATACAACCCGATTCCTTTCGGCTTCCCTTCGGAACAACCAGTCTTCTTACACTTGTGTGTATCAATCACATCACATTACAAATATTTAGTACCAGTTTAAAAAATCAATTACAAAAATGCCTAAATTGTTTGACTAAACAAAGAATTCCGACCGTAGCTGGCGTTAAATTTAGAAAGTAAATGAATGAATAAAATGTTTGAATAAATTAATTTTGATGTTATCTAGAGTTTATGAGAACTGAACAACTTTTTCTTCGGCTTACCTCTAAGAAAAATTATAGCTTCGCTACTGCTTCCTTTCATAATTCAGTCCGTTCTTCTCTGGAATGCGCTTCCTCTTGATAATATCTGCACGGCCACCAGTCGGTATGCTTGGAAATTGCCGAGTTATTTTCAAAAGAAATAGCTTAGATAGTCATCTCAATTACCTCTTTTCCTTGAATCTGTATGTGTATTATAAGCTGTTTATTAACCTATTTATGCACTTGTGCACCTATTTTATTTATAATTAATTATGTTATATTTTAATATTATTATTTTCTCTCAATCAGAGCACCCGCCATCTTATCTCTTCACCACCCTTGGTTGACTGGTAGAGAATGCCTAAGGCATTAAGTCAGCCTTTGTACCTTATTGTGTGCGAGAAGCTTAAATAAATATTTAATGGATTTGATATTTCATTTGAAATACCTAAACTCTGATTTTTAATTTGCTAGACCAAAATGACAGCTGCGACCGACTGTTTTAAAAAATAACACGATATATAAGGTGTAAACACGAAATCTCTTAAGGGGTCAATGTACTCATCATTATGAACAACTTTTACTATGGGACCAAAGATGAAATCGCGAAAAAAAAATCTGCTGTTCCCTACATTTATGTTCGCTTATCTCGTCAAAATGTAGGGAACAGCTGATTTTTTTTCGTGATTTCAGGTTTGGTCCCATAGTAAAAGTTGTTCATAATGATGAGTACAATGACCCCTTAAGAGATTTCGTGTATGAATAGATACACCTTATATAATTAATATTACAGAGACAACCTTACAACAGTGACGGTCCTTCTGCAGAAAATTATTCAGAAGTCCTTGGTGAGAGTCACTCGGTAACTAGATTATTTTCTAGATTATTTTTATGTCGACACCACATGTCATTTTAGTCTAGCAAATTAAATTCAAGTTTAGTTGAAAGGGACTAACATAAATTATTTTTTATCAGGATAATTATCTTAGTAAATAGTTTATAATTTATTTCGTAGAATAAAATGTTTTAAACGATTTTGTTTAGCTTCACAGCTAGGTGCCCTGTAGCTAGGTTCTTAATTTAATAATTTTGTGTAGGTATCTAGGTATGGTTGTATTGATACAAAGTTTTGATGTAAGCATTCAATTTGAAGTATGATTAAAAAAAAAAAAACTCATAACTTCGAATTCTTCATTCGTTGTTGTGCTCCATGGGTTTTATATAATAAATATCAATAACAACAGGGTTTTTCGGAAATGAAACGATTCAAATTGTTAGCAGAAACTATGTGCAAGTGTTGACCCCTGACCCTTTACCATTTTTTTCGGTCATCAAACTACCCACTCTGCATTCTAAATACGCCATTAAACTAAATACTTAGCTAAATAGTGCTTCCCAATTCACAACCACAAAAACCATATAATTATCTCACTTCCAAATCCATAAACACACTCGCTAAAAGATTATAAGATCGAATATTACAATAATTGCGTTCCAAAGCGGTTTTACCGCCATTCTTGTGTGCGCGCCAAAAAAACCAAAATGGCCGATTATCTGTCAAGGCACGCGCGCGCCACGCGTTGCTCCCCTCAACCGATTAAATGTAAATCAATCGTAAGAATGGATGGAAGATCGGTAGTGATTCCGTAACATATTGAGTTACAAGTTTTATCTTTTATTTACATTTTCGATTGAGACGTATCTGTTTACAAGCGGCTGATTGCCCGTGCGGTTGATTGTTGATTTTGCAAATGGGTATTTATGGGTGCAGTGAATCTGCAGTAGATTAGATAAAAGTTTTATTGTTTATTTTTACAGGACTGAATGAAAACGAACAATGGCTGAAACTGGAAATGGTGGTGAGACAAAATCTAGAAGTTAAGAGAGTCTTCAAGAATTATAGAACAAGTCGACAGTCAATTGCAATTGTCAATTTGATACGCTTTGATGCGCAAATTGATCGTCTACCGAATGCAATTGATGCGATTGACATACTACAATACAAATTGATGGCAATTGATCCTTTCTCGGACCCCATATAGTACCAATAAATTGTTGTGTAGAGCCACAAGTAGATGTCAGGTATAGAACTGATACCGTCGATCAACTGTGGATATAGCCATAACAAAAATGAGGAATTAAGTAAATTACAATGTTAACTTGTAAGATGTTAGTTTTCCAAACATTTTTTACCATTGATTTTTAGAGCTCCGTACCCAAAGGATGATGAGAACCTATTACTAAGGCTGCGCTGTCCCACCGTTCATCCGTCGTTTTGTCACAGGGCTGTATCGTTTGAACCGTAATAGTTAGACACTTGAAATTTTTGCAGAGTGTTTATATACTACTATTAATAGCCGCTATTACAACAAATAACAAAAATAAATAAAGTTAAAAACAACAAGTGGCCGAAAAATAGTTTGCAAATTTTGAAGCGGACAACTTACATACGAACATTGCAAGTTAAATAAAAGCTTGTATTATAGGTGATCCACATACAAGAAACGTGTTTTTTTCATAACATCACGCCTGAAAACCCCCGAAGGTTTAGGTAGAAGTGTACCTGCGGTAACACCCACATTTCGCCAGTTAGGTATGTTTTTACAAAAGTATAAAAAAATATTGTAGTGTTAAATATTCTCTTAGAAAACCGTTCGTGTGCGAGTCCGACTCGCACTTGGCGGCTTTTTAAATGTTTACACGCAAAAGTGTCAAATCAAATCAACATCCATTTATTTGCCAGAATGTAGGTTTACAATGTATGATCTTAAAACTATAATGGAACATTCCACCATTTTATATGGTGTGCAAATATTTAATTTTAATCTGCACAATGTTATTATTTTAATTAAATAAAAACATGGAACAACAACTAATAGCTCATCATTAGGATTTTAATGAAACAAATTATTTAATTGATGTTAAAGTTATAGACTCAAGTCAGTTCAAGAGATAAAGTTTAATATGTCAGATTATGAATAAATAAATAATTGTAAATTGTAATTTGATAATGTCATAACTATTATAATTTTCAAGTGTTGATTCAGTAACATTTTCATGAACATTAATTGTTATAAGGTATATAGTTATACCAATATTATTGATTTCAAATTCGTCTCCGCGATCTGACATTTTTTTTCATTGAGATTGTAAAAGCACCATTGCGTTACCTTATTTTAAACATGGCCAAAGGTAAATCTTTAGAGGCGTCCGGTAATTTTTGTTAATTAACCTTTACAGCATTTATGTACGAGCCCTCTTGTCGAAGTGTGTTGTACTTCATATTTTGCGATGATCTTTCTCTTCTGTCACCTTCTCTTTTACAAACCAATAAAATGCATCTGCCGGGATAACACATTAATCAAAAGAAGACCTAATAAATAAAACACATTACAAACACATCACCCTACATTTTTCAAACTACCCTCCCCGAAAAAACTCGACTACCCGCTAAATAAACACGCTTTACCTGTCAGATCAAACACTAACAATGCTACCACACTTGCCACTGAGCCTAAGGGCAAATACAGGTGGTGGACTTTACTTTGCACAAACAGTATATATGCATGGTAAGTTTGAAGCACTTCACGAGCGCAGGCGCATTGTATTATAAACTTTATGCTGATGTCAATAAAATACACATGATGCACGTTCGGGATTGGTGATTACTATATCAATGATCGTGTTTTGTTTGGTTTTACAGAGCGAATAATTAACTTAAGGGTGGAAGATAGTTGGTGCGTTTGCAGATTTTTATCGTGATTTTTGGTGGATATTTAATCTAGATAACTTGTGAGAACTTTTTGATGACTGATGTCGTGGGAAAAGGGTTCGTGACCTCCTGTGTTCTATGAGACTTGAGAAATTATTTCAGAACTTTAAATTATGTTTTTCCTCATAGCTGAGGCATGTTAAAGTGGGTAAAGATTGCATAAGACCTGTCAGTTATATTTACCTACCACGAAAATAATTATTTCCTTTACTAATTGAGTAGGATACAGTAATAGAGCATTGTTAGAGACACAACTAGCTCGCGAATGAGAGTGCTTGGTATACTGAACTAGGCACTCATATATTGTTGTATCAATGTGTCACCACAACACATTCACTCTTTGGGTACACAAATGTAGCTATATACATTGGTACCAGGGCTCGGAAACCGGTTAATTTTCTACGTAACCTTAACCGTTATTAAAAAGGTTGTCGAACATATTTCGTTAATTTTTTTTTTTTTAATACAAAATCGATGCTGAACTTAATGTGATGAAGAAATGTGTGAAGCTAATATCAATCGTATCAAAAAAAAAATTGTATCTTCAGAAATAAAAATTAACCGGTTTCAAGCCCTGATTGGTACAGTATTATGGAACACTCATATACTTACATTGACGCTGACTGTAATAACAATATTTTAAAATCCAATCAAATTAATCGTCTACTTATATCCGGTGTAAAATATTCACAGAGACCCAGTCATCGACAGCGGTGTGACGTTATGTCAAAGGGAGTTCATCCTCGCTATCCGGTTACCGGACGACCGGACACGACATCCGACACTTCCCGTTTCCCAACGATCGACTTTCCGACAGGTGAGCAACGCTGGATCGATGGATTTGAATTTTTATTATAGTATGTGTATGAACGTGTTGTTTTTCTAAATTACACAACGAATTTTGATTCAGTTTTCACCATAATTTAGAGCAGCCATACTCGGAGCTCTAGGGGTCCGCAAAGCCTCTGTGGTGGCTCTGTGGTGGTGGGAAAAAAAATACTAAATGGGTACTATATTATATTTTACTCTGCAACCTGAGTATAATAAAATCTGTCTAAATATTCCTATATAATGTAAAAAATATGCAAATGTTAATGTCAAGTAATATGATTATTAATAAATATTCTAACACATAAAACAACTAACAACATCAGCAGCAGTAACAATTTTTTTTTTGTGTTTTTTATGGGCGATCTGCAATAACGATTTTTATTTATTTATTTAAAACCATTTTTGATTATTTTAGGGCTCCTCCGTCAAATGTTTCGTTTTCCAAAAGAGATCTGTCACCAAAAAAGATTGAGAAACCCTGATTTAGAGAATATATGAATCCGGATGGTTTACGTGTATTACCTATACATTAATTTAATATTAAACTTACATTTATGAAAGAAATCTCGATGTTTTCTTAAGTCGTAAAAACCGTGCGAGGCAGGAGTCGGGTTGTTATTTTATATTTAAAAGTTTGATGGTTATTGCAATGTGTACCTAGGTTAGGGACTGAGGTACGTGAAAACTTTTCTTGTCAAATGAACGGGCCCTGAAATAATATCGTATTAATAAACTTTTCCCCAGGCTACCGATAAGGGTGTTTACCCTTATCGGTAGCCTGGGGAAAAATTGTTTGATTGCAGAGTGGTTATTTATCGGGTTATCGATCTAAAACCGCGATGATAAAACTGATACAGGATTTGTGAATTATGGTATATTTATTTATTTATTTATTATGGCACTCCAACGACACTAATTCACAAAAGCACTTACAGAAAAATTTATCTTATTTTAAAATTGCTACAGTGAACTTGTCACTTAAAGGTGTGCACAGCACTTACATACGAGTAGTTTGCCTATTATCAGACATAAAGATAAAATCAAATAAGTTAATAATAACAATAAAATCAAATTAATCAGTAAAATAAATCAAATTAAATTAAATTAAATTCATTTATGAAAAATAATTGCATTAATTAAAAAGTTCATGTTCTAGCAAAGAATAATGAATGATGGAATTCAAATTAGAAGTCGCAAAAGATGATTGCGAAATTGAGTTAGGGTCTTGGAGAAGATGTCAATGCTATTGGTGCGAGAGTGGCTTTCATTATAAGTTCTCATCATAGGTTCAATGGCGCTGATCGCCCGAGGTTGGTTCGAGCTGTAATTGGTGCAAACACATCCAATTTGCGGTCGGGCCTGGGTCGACGGGATATAAAATACCAAACTTACTTCTGTATTTATTTTCTTTGCAGGTTCCGAGTCAGCGAAAGAACGGTGCGCCGCGGCCGGCGCCACGCCGCCGCGCCAGTGTGGCTGCGTTGATAAGCGCTACGAGCTTCTTTGCTACAGCCTCCTGAAGCTCTAAAACAGCCAAGCATTTTAGCAACTATTACCTACTATTTTTAAATCCATAAACTGTATCCACATACGATATAGTTATATTTACAAAAATTAAAATTCTGATACAAACTGAGGTGATGTTTAACTTTTCTGTATTTTTCCTCAATTCGCCAACCCCAGTAAACTTACTATCCATTAAAATAGTTAGCTACGTCCTACTTGAGTTTTAACAACGATGTAGCAGAAGTTGACCCAATTAAACTGCAGCAAAGATAATCCACAGCTAAGATAGATAGATGTCTAGATATGTCTCATGACTATTTCTGTTCATAACAATAATCATATAAAGGCCTCAAAGTCTGCCTCTTTAATAATGGCTTGTAAAATTTCGGAAATTTCTGATGTTGGCTTTTTTAAGTTAGTTAAATAAAGGTTCAA
Organism: Tiliacea citrago; assembly: GCA_963921375.1. Classification (NCBI taxonomy): domain Eukaryota; kingdom Metazoa; phylum Arthropoda; class Insecta; order Lepidoptera; family Noctuidae; genus Tiliacea; species Tiliacea citrago. Next base: position 4,538,504 of record OY992802.1, read on the forward strand.
AATTAGGATGGCAAGAAAGCCTACTAGATTTTTTTTCTGGGAAACCGGGATTTTGTAAAAAAATCGGGATTCTGTCGTCAAAACCGGGACTTAATAAGTAAACGTAAATAATCTGTTATTTTTTACTTATCCTTTTATTTAAGTTTCAAATTAAGTTTACAATGATGTTATAAGATAGAAAATGTATAATATTTTGTACCTAATGAAAATACGGTACGTTACTGATACGATACTAAAACTTGTTTGCCATAACATCATCATTATTTCAGCCGAAAGATGTCCACTGCTGGACATTGGCCAATCAGAATATTAAGTATAATTTATTGCCAGTCTTTTTCCCCCCAAACAAAAAAAACCGCCAGTCCTACCTTCCAGAACGTTCGATCTTCGACCTCATAACTCCTTGTGTGGGCTGGACCACCTCGTCGATCGTCAGCTCGGCATCACTGTTCAGTGGGCCGCATGCGCACAGCCTGCATAGCACAATTCGTTCAAAACTCTCACGGTATGACTTTCCTTGAACGCTTTCGCGCGCCAAAATTATGCGCCATTTTTTGTTGTGTTGATACTACATCCGTTGGTGTGAGGCTTCTTTGAATTTTTGTTAATTTAGGCATTTGTAACGTCTGTAGCTTAGATAATAGAACGCGTCTGTGGCTGTAGTGTGTAGAATTTGTACCTATTATCAGCCTTCTGTTCTTACCCCAATCTTATTTTTACAACTCTTCTGCTTTAGTAAGTTAACGTAGAAAAAACGAAAATAATAAACTTTAAAACACAGGAGTAGGTACCCATAATACATATTATATCTCCACCTTAAAATATCACTTAAGGGTCAAACAGCTGAATAGCTAACAATTTTTTATGTTGTGTCTTTTAAGGAAAATATGGATTTGTAGGTTTTTTATATATATTACTAAATGCTTTAATAAAATCCTTAATTAATCCCATCCATAATTTGATGTTTTCTGAAGTTTTTAGATTTTTTTTCGGAACTCTCGCGTACCTACATCTAATTTACATTAACTAAAACATTTTCCTACGGCATTTTTATCGATCGTTACCAGTTTGAACGCAGAAAAGAGAATGTTCTATTTTTAAAGGGAGATTGTGGAAATATGTTTGCTTGACGGTATTACTTACTTAATTTAGATTGAACCGTATTAATTAGGTATACGGAAAGCTGAAAGAGTAAACAATTTGTTTATCGAAACCATTTAAGTAATAAATACTTGATCAATGTTTCAAGGATGTTTAGGAAAATCTTTTGCAAGTTACGATAATTAGGTATATTATAGTCTTTGCACAGAATTTTATAAAATGTATCAGTTTTTGCAAATAAACGTTTTGATCTGCTAACCAGTTGTTGCTAAAACAAATGATTCTTTTTTTGTAAACAAGAGTCAACGGTTTAATTTGATATTAGAACCTAATGGCAAGAGACCGGGCGGCATGTCTTTATTTCCATGGAAGGTGGGTAGGCAACGTGTGTCGATACTCTTGCGCCATCCCATCTGTCTCGCTCGATGTGCTGTGTTGGCGCTGCTGCTGTGGCTGCGGAAAACCTCAGCGGCGGCGCCGTAAGTACCTTATTAATAATTATATTTTCGAGCCGTTTCGGATTAAAACTCTCGGTCTGTGGGGTTCGAGTGCTCATGGTCTCTCGAAACGGCTGGTTGACACTTCTCGTGACCCACAAGGGCTGGCTTTTACCTTGGTCAGAGTTAGGCTCTGGCCAAGGCATTTTGCCATACGGCGTGGCCAACAGTCATGGGTACATTACCAGTCGACAGCGATGTGGATGAACATTTCGACGCCATATTTTAGTTTTTGAATAGTTATAGTTCGGATATAGTTTTGTTATTTGTATTAATTTATTAGGGATTAGTTGGTTTAAGCTGAAAACCAGCGCTTAGCACGGGTCACAATGGGACCTTAGCATAGTGCTGAAGCTTGAACCTTTGCTTCCAGTATTATAGTTCTGTGCATGTACCTACTACTACTAGCAGTAAAGGCTCCTCGACAGCTCGTCGCGACTCTAGTAGATCAATTTCTATGAAAACTTCATCGCGTAGCACTGTCGCGTACCGCCTATTTTCAGGAGCCTTCATACTGGAGACAATTAAAGTTTATTCTATTCTATTCAGGGCAGCTCCAGTTCCCACATCTCAATGCTCAAACGATCCCACGCCATATGACCCTCAATCTACCTGCAAATAAGTAAAGTTCAATCAATTTGAAACAATGGCGTGCTAGACAGGTTGGCTCCGGATGGACCACGTGACAGCTACCTGGGTGGCCCATGCCGGCTGAGCGCACTAATCGGTATTGATATTTGGATCATGTTCGTATTGCTATAATTCAATGAATATGTGAATAACGATTTTGGAGGTTAATAGGTAAGTATTTTTGTTAAACATCCGAAAATACAGATAGGTAAAAGTAAGTGTTCTTGAATGAAAACTACCTATGGTAAATAGGTAGGTATTCGTCTATGTTGAAAACAAATTCTGAATGGATCAACTGGATGGACATCGTTTGTCTAACTAGCGCATACGGTGTATCTATCGCAGCCAACTAGCTTAATAAAATCAGCCTAGCCTTTTAAGTAGCGCTTGCCGGCCGCACCGCTCCCGCGACACCACTCGCTTCGCTCGCTCTGCTCATGCGCGGTTGGTCACAGACCTAACCTAACCCATTTTGGTCGGGGTCCCCCGGCTTAGTTTCTACGATCAATTTATTCGGCTCGCGCGTGGTTGGTCACAGTTCCAACCTCACCTGCAATGAATAGATATCATTCAGGCCGCCGCTGGTTGAACAGCGCCGTTTAATAAAAAGGCTAGGCTGTTAACTGAAAGGCTAATTAAGCTAGTTGGCTGCGACATATCAGGTAACAGGTAATCTGGTAACTACATTATTTTATGATCATACATTTAAATAGTTGCAAAATAGTTATACGTAGGGTAGGTACCTAAGCATTACCGTACAACAAGCAATGGCGCCAGTCTCTTGGGCACATTATACCAGTTGACAGCGATGCGGTCTGCGGAGGAATTTTTCGACGCCATTTAGTTTGTTGTTAGATTTAGTGTTAGGATTTAATATGGTTTTTATTTGATGTGTTTTATTTTATGGTAAGTAATATCTAACAAAAAATACCTGAAACCTTCTGAAAAGTTAACATTGCGATAGGTAAGTACTCAATTCAACAGTACAAAACCCCTACCTAATTGTGTACAATAATAAACTCCAAAAGCATGCAAAACTAAAAGCCCAATGTAGTGAAGAACTACAAGTTAATTATGTAAATAGAATTAATTACCTCATTACTTATCTAAACATCATCGGACCGCTAAACGATTCTCACCACAGACCAGAGACAAAACTTCCGCATGGCCGGCCATGTTAACCCGATACGATGACAGCCACTTTCCCGCGCACAATATGTCATGTTGTTTTTTTTTTACAGACGAGGGGTTGGATACAAACAGCCAATTACGGTAGGGGCGGGAGTGCACTTAGCACACTTGAAAGATAGTTTAGTCACCATCAGCGTGGTGTAAGGGCTCGTCCTCTGTCCGAAACAATATTAAAAAATATATTTTAATTATTTAAACACCTGCTGGTGTTGCCATGGCGCATGCTTCGACCGCTACATTTAATTTAATTAGTGAAAGGAGGTTTTGTGTAAAACTGTGATTTGTGATGTGTTCCGATATATTTTCGTGTTATTAGTGCCATTTCAGTGTTTTGTTTTGGATATTTCTTTTTTAAAAGGTGTGTATTTTTGTTTTATGAACGAATAATGTGTTGTTGCTTTTTGTTTTGTGAGAAAAGGTAATTTAATTAAAAATGACAGGTTGTAGCACGTAGGTACACAGCAAACATACTTAAAAAATAAATACAGTAAAATACAAAAGAATTACTTTCTTTCTGGAACAGTTTTAAATTTAGTAAGCAGAGAAAAATACCAACAAATTTTTTTATAAGAAGTTCCACGAAATTGCTCGTTTGTGCTTAACGGAACAGACTCCGAAAAGTGAAGGTAGGTATTTAGAACTAAAAAGTGTTATATAATCTAGGTACCTAATAGGAATTACTTCATATTTGGTATTTTCTTTGTCGTGTTTTATCCGCAACCATATGGATAAGAAAAAAACACTAGGGTATTTATACTCAGATAGAGTGGTACACCCACTCTTTGTCTTTAAGTGTCCTAAAGCGTTTTAGCGATGACTTACAGTACTATCTCCTTTCTGTGTCCCTTTAAAACACACTGCGTAAGTACTATACTTTCTGCCAAGATTTTCCAGAATTGCTATTATCCCTCAACAGTTCCGTCTAGCTCTATTTGTGATTAGTTTCATGTTCAGAAGGTAGTTAGGAAGAAAAATAACGATAGGTTTGGTTGACTAATTTCCAAGAAAATAAATATAAACTTGATTTAAACCTTTAATAAAAGTTGCCATATTCATAGTTAAAAATGTATGAAAGCATACAAAGATGGCTCTGGGAGAGCTACAATTTAACCAGATGTCTTCTACCAGCAAGCTTTTCATGTCGCTTTTATTTCTACTCTACTATAGAATAAAAATCGCTTGTCTACCCTTCTCGGTAGAAAACTGTCAACTGTCTACACGGAAACGTAATTTTTGTCTATTCTTCCTTCGACGAAACGCTTCTCTACGGTTCTTGTGCTAAGCCTGCTGCTGGTAGGAGTCTCTTACGCGTTGGTCTTTCAACTGTATTGTCGCATATTAAATAGCGATATTACGAGGAAGTTATTATAACGTTAGTAAGTTATATGGGTCAGACACATTAGCATTTTATAATATTTAAATGTCCAGAAAATCGAACTGCCTACATAACTAATCAATAAATCGTCAACGTGTCGGCCCAACGATTGTAGGATCAGGCGCATCATTCAACACAATCATAGATTGGATGACGCCATACTTGATCGGCTGGGCTCGGTAATACAGAGTATCCGTCCTAGCAACCCTCCCCCATCCCAGAATGGTGTGCATGCGCCTGCCGAAGTTCCACTGCGGGCAAACCAGCATGATGAGGAGGAGGACGCCAGGGCTATATCTACAGATAACCTGTGCAATGTGGAATTGAGGAACGTTCTGGAGGATGCGATCCGTGGGTACTGATTCACATCACCTGACCTAAGACCACGGCTACCACGTTTGGCAATTAATAAAAAACAGAGCACTAGTGTGTGCCCTGGATGTGCTTTTACCAAATTTATTTAAAGGAGCGGAGACCTCTGCGATATATCTGAACGAGCTGTACGGTTAAAACCTGCCGCACAGCTTGGCAGTGCAGGATTGAGCGTCGTATTAGTGAGGCCAGGGTATTAGTCGGGAAGCTTATCTGCTTCAGCGAGGGCAATATACACGCGTTCTCGGGAACTGCTTGAGAATTCGTTTCCGGGATAAAATGGGTAGTACTGCGGACCCTAAAAGCTATTAGACCAATTACATGTTTACCGACGGTCTATCTATAAATTTCTTACATCTATTTTTATAGCAAAAATAGCACATCATATTGATTGTAACTCAATTATGTCTGTGTCTCAGAATGGATGTAAGAATGGGTCCCGCGGTACTAAGGAGCTGCTCCTTATAGACATGGCCATAAGCCAACAGGTTCGTAGATCGCAGAAAGATTTGTCGATATGCTGGATAGAGTATAAGAAGGCCTATGACTCGGTGCCACATATACATACATGGCTCCTTAGCGTGCTGGAGTTGTACAAAATAGACGCAACTCTACACACCTTCTTGCTGTCGTGTATGGCGCAGTGGATGATGGTCCTTCTTTATCCAGGATATCGACAGATCCAGGGGATCGATGAACCGATCAGGATTGAGCGGGAAATATTTCAGGGCGATAGTTTGAGTCCGCTTTGGTTTTGCTAAAGCCTTGAATCCTCTAAGCACACTGCTGCAGGATTCAGGACTAGACTATCGGTTGAGAAGAGGTAATCAGGTGATATCTCACCTCATTGACAAATTGATTGATGGAGCTACTGAAGGTAACATAAAAGTTCAGTAGCGCCATCAGGATGGAATTTGGTGTGGACAAATATGCAGTCATGCATGTAAAGCGAGAGGGATTACAGAAACCGTGGGAACAGAACTCTCGGATCCCATACACCTTGGTCCTTCTCCTCAACCAAAACCAGTATTATATATATATATATAAGTATTTGGGTACATGTCAGAAGCATAGGCATCAATGCTGCCGACATGAAATTAATCATCGTTTAGGCTGCGCTTCTTTGGCCGCCTGAATAAAGTGTTAAATTGTCTTTTATCAGGCAGAAACTTGACTAAGACAGAACTTGACGCTCTGGATATGAAGGTCCGTACAGTGCTGACGATAATTATATCAGATGTATATCCCACGGGGGTCGAGGTTTCTTAAATGCTAAAACTTTTCAAAACCACGATCTTTGCAGTCTCAGGGAATATTCCTTCAAAGTGACGTGGGGATGCACCGAGATGTAGTCGCAGTGGACATGAGCCTCATCCCACTCTCCTTGGCGAAAGAGAACTGGCGTGAACCTGCAGTACTTGATACTAATGATCGTTAGGAAGTACCTATAGCAAGACAAAGAGCTTCACAGACGCTTTTTCCGGCCCTCCATGGGCCTAATGTAGAATTTTTGGCGTCTGTATCCTGGCTGCGTTTTGGTGACCTCTTCGGGGAAACCGAAGGTTTTGTTTGCGCCATTATGGATGAAGTTATCATCACGAATAATTATCGGAAATACATTGTCAAGGACGGTTCGGTTTACATCTTTCAGGCATGCCACCTTCCTGTGAATCAATCCGACATATTGTTTCCGGTTGGTCTCGTCTTGCTAACGGCGGGCGGGTACTTGCACAGGCACAATCTAGTGGCTAGGATTGGTTAAGTTTTGGTTAGGTTTTGTAAAGTTCGAGGTACCATACTACAGGTATGTGCCCGACCCAGTTCTCGAGAATGGTCACGCCACATTGTACTGGGATCAATCTATCATCACCGACAGGACTATTGTAGCCAATAAGCCTGATATTGTGGTGATAGATCGACGACAGCGCCGTGCAATGATTGCTGTCCCTTATGACGAGGATCTCGTTAAAGCTGAGAAAGATAAAAAAATCAAGTATTGATACGATATTACTTGACTTAGCACATGAGGTTGTTGACATATGGAACGTGGACTCTACAATCATTGTACCGATAATCTTTACGGTTAATTGCCTAATAGCGGATAGCCTCGGCCAACACCTCAGGAAGCTCGCATTGCTCGGCTGGGTCAAGGGCTTGATTCAGAAAGCCAGTACCTTTGGACACGGCACGCTTAGTGAGGAGGTTCCTCTCTAGAGCCCTGACCACCGGCAGCTCGGACCCTGTTCCTGATGCCGATGAACCACTATTTTTCATAATTTTTAAAAGTTTTTTTTATAAAGATATTTTAAAATTTAATTATTAAGTAACACTCCTCTTGCTCAAAAAGTCCATCATTTCAGTGTACCAGAGCGGGGCTAAAATAGCATATCTTCCTCTAGGGGAAAAAGTTTTTTTTGTCTGTTACCAATGAGCCTACAAAAACAAAAAAAGTTGAAAGTGAATCCGCAGCTGTAGCTGTATTAAAGATTTTAATGATTATAATTATGTAAATACATATCTGATAAAGTCGCGAATCATATTGTGATTAAGATACAACCTGACACTGACCTGAAAATAGCAAAAAACTGGTCGAAAAAAAAATGCGTCCAACTGTTGGCCGCAAAACGCACGCATTCTAGAATAACACAATGACAGCAGAATTACGTGGTGCGAGTGTAAGACATGGCTGTCATGCATACATAACAAAGTTGACCTGTTTGTGTTTAGTTCTTTTACAACGTGACACTATATCTAGACATATAAATAATCAAAGAAAAGGGTTAGCTTTTAAAGTTATACAAGAGAAGGACATTTAATATGGTAGGTACCTACCTACTTTTCACAACAGAATATTATAAGTGGCATTAGACGCAGGCGAACTCGCAATGCATAGCCAGTAATATCGATTACAATAAGACTGTTCCACTCTGCATTAATTTGCTGACCAATCCGCTTACTCAGGTTCCCGCTAGACAGGATTACGGGGCTAATTCCTTACTTGCCACATAACGAATAATATTATAAATTACATTCGATACCTAACATGAAATCCATCGGCTCAAAATAAGCATGAATCATGATATACTATAATACTTAGTTAACTGTTACTTTTATGACTGGTCCAAATGTAACCCGCGATTTTTAAATAACATAATGTCAATTTTTTTACCGAAAAATACATTATAACAATATAGTTTATTTTAAGTCCTTTTAGTTTGCCTCACTTTTAGTTACAGTTTTAGGACTGCCTCGTTGATCTAGGTCTTGGGGTCCTGATTGGTCCGATGGCTGTCAGAGTCATAAGGGGATATCGCACGATCTCCTACGAGGCGGCTTGCGTACTGGCCGGATCCCCGCCCTGGGACCTCGAGGCGAAAGTACTCGCGTCACTGTATCGGTGGCGCCAGAAAGCGAGGGCGCGGGGCGAGTGGCTGATGCAGCGACATGTAGAGCTGCGTCGGTCACATCTTCGTGCAGCCCTGGTGGCGGAATGGCAGACAGGCTATCACGCCCTCGCCACCATCGAGGCGGTCCGGCCGGTACTCGAGCCCTGGCTCGGGAGGAGGCACGGCTCCCTGTCGTTTCGGGTGACGCAGGTGCTCTCGGGGCATGGTTGCTTCGGGAAGTACCTGTGTCGCATAAACAGGGAGCCGGACGCCCGGTGTCCGGCACCACTGCGTCGACTGCCGGGAGGACACGGCGCGGCATACGCTGGCAGAGTGTGCCGCTTGGGAGGAGCCTCGCCGTGCCCTCATCTCAGGAGTAGGCAGTGACCTGTCGCTGCCGGCCGTGGTCGAGTCGATGGCCGGCAGCGAGGAGTCCTGGGACGCGGTGGTATCCTTCTGCGAAACAGTCGTGTCGCAGAAGGAGGCTGCGGAAAGGGAGCGGGAGATCTCGTCCGCTCACCCGGCCCGTAGCAGGCGCACCGGGCGTCGGCAGAGGGCAGATAATGCCCTCTTCCGGCCCCCCTAAATGGGTCCAGGGACGGCGGACTCGGGGACGTCCGCCACCCCCTATCACACTGGACCCGAGGTGGCGGCGCGTAGTGTTCCACGCGCGCCCCTTACAGACGTCGCGGGGGGGGTCTAACACCTCACCCCCCGCAGACTTGAGCACTAGCCGGGGATTACGGAAGTAATGCTAGCTCCCAAGATCCCCGGTGCAAGTGTGGGAAGGGAACACCGGGGTGGTTTTTAGTCAGTAAGAGTCTGACAGACCCCTCCGGGCGGAGGACATCCATGAGCATTTTCCAACCCGGCAAAAAAAAAAAAAGGTCTTGGGCTCCTGGGTTCGATTCCCAGGTCGGACAAAGTGTTATTAGGTTTTTCTATCAGGAATTTCTCAGTAGCAGCCCGGAGTCTGGATTTGTGCCCGGTTGATGGTAATAGGGTCGCCCCCTATTACGTGGGACTTAAACTAAACATAACTGGCGAAATCTGGGTATACATGGTGTACACCGCTGCCTAACCCTTCAGGGAATTACAGGTGTGATGTTATGTTAACCATGTCCTTTTATTTATCCTTTATTGTCCCGCTGCGCGCTGCTGGACAAATGACTCCCACATAGACTATCGTATCCATGGGCGTACCCAGCTTCTGGCCTAGGGTAAGTAAGATTTTTTAGGTCGGATCGTCCGCGGCTGTTTTGTCATACACACTACACAAACACAACTACATGAAACATTAGGTATATGGAGTGTAGTGTGTAGGGCAAACAGTTATTGGCAATTGCACCGTGCATTTTGCCAGTGTCTACTGCGCGGTTTATTTAAAAGTTAGAGCCCGTTTACACTTTGATTAGTAATTAGGTGAGTTCACACATGTTCTGCGAGATTTCTAGGAGGGGATTATATGTTCAAGAGTAACATATTTTTTCCGCTACCACAAACATATAATATATATAGATTTGGCAATTTTTTTTGTTTAAGACAAGCCTACTTTTATCATTTGCCTCTTGTCAGCGCCTTAAGTCGTTACGCCAGCGCTTCCTCGGCCTGCTTCAATTACGTCGCTGGTCAACCTGTACGCATTGTTTGGCGAATCGCAATCTTGGCCCATTTGTCCTGTTGCATTTGACAGATAATTATGACACGAGCAATCCCACATTTCACTATTTCAGTTTTATGTAAGACCTAACTTAGAATATTGAAAACTACTGCCCCTGCGACTTCCGTCCACGCGGAATAACATTATTTATTACATTATTATCGGCAGTCAGCGATAGTATAGCTTTCTATCAGTAAGAGAATTTTTGTAATCGGTTCAGCAGTTCTAGAGATTATCTCTTACAAACAAACAAGTATGCCTCTACTTATTATTAACTAGCTGCGCCCCGCGGTTTCACCCGCATAAGTCTTGATTCCGTGAGAATACCGGGATAAAAAGTATTATATGTCGTAACCTACGTCATGGTCTACCCATACGTCCAATTTTATCCAAATCGGTTCAGCAGTTTTATCGTGAAAGCGTAACAAACAAACTCACTTTCGCATTTATTATGTAGAAGTGAAGTGAAGTGTTTTGTTTTGTGATTTAGAAGTAAAAAAGAACCGGTAAGAATTGGTTTTGTACTTTTTACGTGATGCTGTAACATCTAAATCTCTCACAGACAAACCGACAAACAGACAACAATTCTGTTGGTTATTCTTTAACACCCCAGCAATTTTTATTGGAAATATATTCAATGTACAGAAACTTCATCTACAGATTTATTATATAAATAGATCAGCACCCTAATTGCGAAACACGCTATCAATATATAATATTGCTAATCCATTTATAAACGTAAATAATGCAATGAATGTTGTTGAACTGTCAAAATGAAACCCATTGCTACTGATAGTGCGTTACGCAGTTACCCCGCAGGGGGTCTACTCCGAAGCGCTAAACCGAAGTATCGGCCGAATGTTCGGTCGTTTCTTTACTAGGCTAACTATCGCTGATTAAGGCGAAAAAAAAAAAACAAAAGACAGTCGAAGAGATAAGCCTAAGTCAAAACTGCCGAACATTCGGCCGATACTTCGGTTTAGCGCTTCGGAGTAGACGCTAAGGTTCTGGTAACGGCAGCAATCTTGTGGTATGGAAGATTAAAGAGTTACCTGATACTGTCTGTGATGAGCTCCTTTATAGGTGTTTAAAAGTATGGTATAGAGATTAACTACGATAATATGGGCCGCCCCTCCAAAATTCAAAACGTTTGAAACTATTTGTACGCATGTGTGCGTAATGAGACGGCTATCAAACAAAAACAAATCACGGATTTGTTGCTCGACTAGTGGTGTCATTAATCGCTCATTATTATTAATATGGCGCTGCACTGACGTGCTCTATGAAAACGACACGTGCGTTGTCTTGCGCGAACGGCTAGTTATGATTAGTTGACCAACAAATCTGGTAATAAGTGAGATATTACGAGTACTTACAACTACATACAAACTCTGTCGTAAGGATGTGCTACACACATTGAAACAGTAATTTGGAGGGGCGAGCCATGTTATCGTACGTGTTAAAGTTGATAAATTCGGGACCTATCAGAATACCAGCGCTGCGACACTTATTTTTAAACGTCGCAGCACATGCTGAGATAGGTGCCTATTGACCTCCTACAGGACTTTCTGTTTTCATTTTCATCATTTCAGCTGAAAGTCGTCCACTGCTGGACATAGGCCTCCCCCAAAGGGTTTGCCATCATCGCCACGCTTGGCAGGCGGGTTGGCGATCACAGTATGGTGTTAAAATGCATAGAGAACGCTGCTGCCCATTCTCTCATTTTCATTTTACTTTTGTTTTATTTAGACAACGTGCCGCTATGTGCCGCTACAATGGCGACATTAATTTAACACACGGGTAGGGCTAGTGGCCAGTAATCAAAAAAAAAAATAATTGAAAAGATAAAATAATTCGTACACAGAAAAATTAAAAATTTCAAACAAACTAAATAATAAAGCTCTCTCTTTCTTTCAATTCACCTACTCTTTGCACGTTATACGTTTTAATTTCATTGATGCGATGTTATGATCCATGACCCCGGCAAATGACCTCTGCGTTACAGTTCTTAAGTACCTACAGGTTGCTCCAAAATGCTATTTTAGAAAATTGATAGTAAATTAATAAATAATATCGTTTAATAAAATTAAAATATCTTCATAAAAAGAAAACGCGAAACCGTATGATGTATTAAATTAATGTCGCCATTAAAGCAGCACGCAGTATGTACCAAAATATTTTTTTTTCTATGTTTGTGTTTAGTTTAATTTGTGATATACTTGTGCGAGTTCCAATAAATACATTTTCTTTCTTTCTTTCTAAATACTCTACAGTAGCCTACAGCAATGCAAAGCTTCGTCTAGTTCGTTGTACTTACTACCTATACAACAAAATGAGGAGTTTCATTCACCAATGTACTATGTAGGTACAGCTAGGTATAGTACTGTGCTCATTGACCTCCTGCCCTTATTCCAATTGACTTGGGGTCATATTTTATTATCATCCAAATCACAGTTTTTTAAAATTTGTTTTCCTCTTTTTTATACCTAAGCCATCCACATTCTTATTTACCAAAATCTTTTCTTGCTCATGCTACCTAGTCCTCCGAATCATATTTCCATACCACTAATAGATAAAATCGATTACGTAGATGCAACTAGCTTTTCTCTTACCTTACTTTTCATAGATACCTATCCTACCTATATCTTTCTATAACTACTTCTCTCATATCAAATTCATTCTCGTCTCACCGCATTACGGTCTACCTCCTAATATTCTCATCTCATCTACATACAGGTATTCATCCCTTTTGTAGCCCGTTTCATCCATGCTGTATTAAACTTGTAAACGAAATCAAAAATGCTCATTTAATATTTTTGAAAAAAGTAATTGCTACGAGGTCTGAGATCGATTCCAATACTGACAATATAATTTTTAGAATTTTTGTCTGTTTGTATGTTCCATTATCACGCAAATTCTACCAGATAGATTCTGTTCAAATGCATACTTATTCCATAAAAGTCTGGTCAGCTGATAGGCTATATATTATCACGCTATTTGCTATGGGGGATAAGCAATATTGCATTATGTTCGTATTCTTCTATAAATGCATGTTCCAGCATAACGCTAATTCTACCTGATAGATTCTGTTTAAATTTTGCATAGATATTCCCTACAAGTCTGGTCAGTGGGTCGGCTATATATTATCACGCTATTAGCAATGGGGATGAGCAATATTGCATTATGTTTGTATTCCTCTATAGTTTGCAGTAAATTGTAACAAGACGAACCAAACGATTATCTAATTTCAGATAGTTACAGATTTAATTAATTAATAAACCTTCAGGCCTTATTTAACAACAGACATAATAATTTACATTAACTAAAAAACATTTTCCACGATTTGCAACGTTCCATCACCACAGCTATATCTTGGGCTGTAGGTATTTGAGGAGAAGGATGCTGTAGGCTACAGGCAATCTAGATAAATGAAGAAGAATGTTTATGGAGGATGATATTCTCACAGCATGTATGTCTATTTTTATATTCCCGTTTAGTTTATCATTATTTATCTTTATGTATGCTGTACCGGTACAGCCTCCTATTAATTGTTTGCTGCACCGGACGACGTCAATACATCGGCGCCGGCTGTCGCTGAAAACCAGCGCTGGGGCTCTGTCGCAGCATAATGCTGAGTGATAGCCGTTTTGCGTGGATGTGACGCATGTTTCCCTCAACCTTTTCTTATTTTTGTGTTTATGTTCTTTTTTGCGTCATGTTTACCGCAAATAAACGTATTTTCTTTCTTTCTTCCTTTCTATATCTATTTTTATGACACGAAAAGAAGGGTTTTCAACTCCGTGATACAGAGAAAAATAAATAAGATAGGAAAGAGACTTGCACATAATAGACATCGATTTCTAACCACGCCCCGGTAGAGAAAATAATGTTCTATTATCGCGCAGGTGGCAAAAAAGCCGTCGGTAAATAGGCGAATGTTAGAAATTTTTCTCAAGATCATACACAAAAAAAGCACAGTCATGCCTTTTTCAATCTTGCTGTAATAGACAAGTTTAACAATAGAAGTTGTCTCCGAAAAACAGAAGCTAATAGTGTACAAAGGAAATAAAAAACAATCAATCTGCCAGCCTTTTCCGAATTACGTGGGGGTCGGCTTTCAGTCTAACCGGATGCAGCTGAATACCAGTATTTTACATGTAGCGACTGCCTATCTGACCTCCACAACCCAGTAACTGGGTAATCCGATACTCCTTGGTAAGACTGATTGTCAAACTATAACTGTCAGCAAATAAACAATAAAGAACTAAAAATAATGTTTTTCTCTGAACTGACTTTTTACACAAATAATCATCACATGTTTATATGTTATGTTTTCTCTAACCTAACTTTAGAAACAGTTTTATGTTCCATTTAACTTTTTTGCATTTTTAAATACCTCATTCAACTCTTGTGTACAACTAAACCTAACTTAAAACATTCCAGCATGCCAACCCGCGACTACAAGCGACGGAAACTGAGCAACTGATTGTCAAACAATGAGCGAAATCTCCGCCCCTGCGCTATAGAGATGCGCGTAAAGAGGCGGGGCGATGGATTGCTACGTACCGAACAACCCGCAGTTCGGGTTGGTCGAGTATTGCCCGGCAGACCACGGGCTTTGCTGCGATCCTCTACAGTGTACCTGCGTGGAAAACCCTTTGAGAGAGTTTCCGGAAGAGTGCTGTCAGGTGTGTTGATAAAGATTCTGGTTTCCGTGCTTTTTTGTGTGTAGATCGTGAAATGGTGAAACCTGCAAAGCTGTGAAGGCTGAAGGTAATGATCATAGTTAAATGTAATAAGAACTTTTTTAAATACTTAACTATATGAATGTTTAGTAACTAGATAATCGACTGATTTAATTTTAACTTGTGGTCCCACGCTGGGCGCCAATTTTAAAGACAACATAATTCAACCTTGTCAATGTAATTCAACTAACAGAACACAAAATAATCTTATTAATTTGAGAAAATTAAGATGCCACTTAACTTACACGAGTAATAGTAGGTATGCAGAGTGTTTTTAAAATGTCCCACGTTGGGCACAACAAAAAAAAAAAATAACATCGCTTTGTTTAATTGAATAATTGTTATTTTAATAACATAGAACACAGTGTTTCTTCCTTGTTTAAGTTGAACTAGGCACAGATTTTACAAGAATAGGTATGTATTGCGATCGACCCCCTTTTCATTTTTAAATTACGGTACCACGTTGGGCGCCAAGATTAAGGCGATAAAATTCATAAGATTATGATATAAACTACCAATGTAAATGTATTTGATAGAACAACAATCATCGGAATTGGACAGGGTGCCAAGTCTGCTATTTTCAATGATTGGTCATTATGACGACCATACCAAGGCAATGCCATGACCATTGTGCCAATAGTTTGTAATCTCCTAAATTCATAATGGCGTGACAGTGGTCCTTAAGGAAGTCAAAATAATAGGAGCTTGTCAGTACGAGATTACCAAATACAGACAATTTTTCCAATGGAGTAATGGAGTGGTGTGGGTGGTCATTGGAACATCATAAAGACCCCTTTCAATTAGGAGATTAGCAAAACTGTCAAACTCCACAATTATGGTGCCAATGATCGACCATTCGGACTGTGTTAGCAGACCTACTACTAACCTGTAGATATTCCATCTTATCCTTCCTTCGAATGATTTTTAAATATTCCTCATTTTTTCTACGATACCTCAGCTATCTACTTCGTGGAAAATTACCTATAATATTAATAAAAATGTAGGTCAAGTTCGAAACCTATGTATGTAGTTGAAACTAACTTAAAAACTTCCTGTAAGTAGTAATACAATTTACATTAATAATACCAAAACGGTTTATGATTATATTGACTGAAGTCAGAATCTGCGTAAAGTTTACTCGTAAGTTTTGGCTTTTACCAAGTAGATTCTATGTTAGAGGGTTTGGTTTCCACACTTAGTTCTTCATGTGGACCATTGTGCGCGCAGCCACCTACAAATTAGATTATAAGATATATCTATAGATTATGCTTTTTGTAAGTACCTACACCATATAACAAAGCTACTTTAGGTACATAACCATAGTAGTATTATAGTAGGTCTATTTTTTAACGATCTTTGTTATAGTTACGTGTTTAAGTACTTCGTATTTGTTAAAATATTAGGTATTTTAGCTAGAAGAAAATATGATCACACCTAACAATGATACGTCTTGTCAGGGCGTTACAAAACACGCAACAAGCATATCAACGTCTTCGTATAAAAAAACGATGTTAAACCATGATTTCAAATTGCGCGAACTTAAAATGAGTAAGTATTAATTATTATCTTTTATGAAATTTGCAAAGATTCTTCAGGTAAATTTTTACGTAATGACTCCACCACTAATGGAAATTAGTTACATATTCATCTGTATTTCAAAGCTTTAAACTTTTTGACGTGACAACGTCTTATAATTCGATGGAGCCGGCTGCACGCACGAAAAAACATGACTCAGGCGGCGTTACCTCTCATGCGGCGTTACCTCGCTCTGAGGCGTTCCATTTAAGGCTTATGACGTTGCCACGTTCAACTATCGTCAGTAAACCGACTTTACAGACAACCGATTTTTCTTTATATCTCTCCTAACTTTTTTCAACAATTTTGTTTGAATAAAATTGTAATTGATGTCAACGAAAATTGTGATTATGAAATAACCTAATTTTTCAAATGAAAAACAACTTAAAGGTGACTTAATATTAGTATTTAGGGTTTAAGGATTCAATTCTAAAATGGATCCACAATTTACCATCCACAGATCACGTTTTTACTAGAAATTCAATAATAAAACATACATTCTCTTTACAGCAGGAAAACGAGAACTGCTGTCCAGAAAATGGCGAAGAGCTAAACGCTTTAAGCGATACCATCGCTTGCTCAGCGCTGTCCCCGGACGAGCCGTGGCCACCCGAGGACATGGGGTCCTTCTCGCTGCCCCCGCTAGACCTGGAGCCACTGCCGTCGCTGTTCCCCTTCTCACCATGCTCGGGATACAAGTACGTTAACTCTACTTTAAAAAGAAAGACTGCTGCTGCTGTACTGTCATATAGTGACCTTATTAGAGATGATCTTCAGAAAGGCCAGGTGCGTAGTACTCGCAACCGGCGTGCGTGTATACCAGATGTATGAATGCAATCGAAGCAGTGGCGCGCAGCGTAGTAGTAGGTGGTGTTCTGTAATTTCTGCCTACCCTCATGGGTAAAAGGCGTAAGTTTATATATCATCATCATAGTATGAAATACTGCAGTTTCCAAAACATCTCAAACTCTTAACATTTTATTATACTCATGTGGTAAGTCTTGTAGAGTGTTAAGGGGGTGTTGGGGGTTGAAGGGGGCGACCCGACGTGTGGAAGCAAAAGTCGTAAAATATTTAACAAAAACTGAAATTATTTTTGAAAAGAAGCCCGAAATGAGTAAAACTCTAACTTATCCAAATCAGGGTGCCCAAATTTTCGAGCTCGCTTCGCTCGCTCTTGCATTCTCTTAGTAAGATCACAATAACAACTTAACCTAGTATCACAGTCAGGATGCTCCAATTTTCGAACTCTTTTCCCTCGCTTGAAACCCAAAGATATCACAGTGTTCTTTGGTTTGACTTTAGATGCCAAGTTTCAGTGGGCCCCGCATAAAGACAAATTGTCAAAAAAAAGCTTAGCTCAGCAGCATACGCTGTTGGAAAAATTCGTGATTTAACTGATTTAGAGACAGCCCGTTTAGTATACTTTAGTTAGATTAATAGTGTGATCTCGTACAGAGAAGCTGTGGGACAATGCCACCGATATCCACACAAGTTAAGTTTTTACAAAAAAGGTGAATTCATTCAATTTATAAATTAAGACCAGACACTCTCTTAGGTATAGACAAATATAAAGAAATTAATGACTGTGCTTTCTCAGTACCGATTAATATTGTATTGTGCATATAACAGATTTTCATAAATAAATCTTTTGTATGCACTTACAGTATTAATCAGTTTAAAAAATACAATGATATCCACAATGTTAATACGAGTACTAGGATCAAGCATTTCATTTATTCTTACAACCAGGCTCAAGAAAATATGTGGCTCGTTTAGTAGTCAATGTATAATACGCTTTTATAATAAACTTCCAAGCCACATTCAATCAAGAACTAAGCCTTGGGAGTTAGGTCAGTCTTTGGTGTGCGATGCAACATGTGTCGACACCCTCTTATCTTCCAAGTACGGCGGGCTGTCCTGCTGCAGGAAAACCTCAAACGGCACAAATATTCCAATCTCATTGGAACTTATATGTTCGAGCCGTTTGGGGTTGAAACACTTGGGTCCATGGGGACCTAGTTTTCCAAGACATATTGCATCGCCAAGCGGTTGGTCTACTCTTTTGGTTGACACCGATGGGGACGAATATTTTGATGCCCTATGATTCTTTCATATTCTTGTACTTATTATTATTATCATTTTAAGACTGTTATCTTTTAAATTATGTATCTAATTATTATACTGTACCAATAAAAATTCTAAAGCAAAACAGTAAAAAAAATATTAGAATTACATAATATAACATCACGCCTGTAATCCCCGAAGGGTTAGGCAAAGGTGTACCTATATAGTACACCCACATTTCGCCAGTTATGTTTAAGTCCCATGTAATAGGGGGAGAGCCTATTGCCATCAACCGGGCACAAATCCAGACTCCGGGCTGCTACTGAAAAATTCCTAATGGAAAATCTCAATAACACTTTGCCCGACCTGGGAATCGAACCCAGGACCTTATGCTAACAGTAGCGCTTGCCACCACTAGACCAACGAGGCAGTCATAGAATATTAGAATTAAGCCTTACTAAATTCAAATCATTTATAAAGCGGAAACTATGCCAGAAAACCTTTTATACTGTTAAAGACTATATCGGACAGAAAGGCTTGAAAAGAGACCGTGACCTCTCAGTTTCAAATTGATGATCCTCTGTTATATCGAAAATTCCGCAGCATTAGTTTTGAAATACATATCTAAGGGTAAAGTTGAGGATTCATGTTAAGCATGTTTGACGAAAACCAGATTCCATAAAATTTTCTCGATAGACAAAAATACAATGTTACTTCTAAACTGAACAATAAACTGCGAGTATTCAAAAATACTTCAAATTAGATCATTAAACTTTGCATATTCTGAACTAAATAAAAAGCAAATAGTATATTTTTATTTTTTTTAATTACCATTATTTTCACTGTGATAAGAAATTACCTAAACAATCCGCGCCTAGAAGCCTTCACCCTGCCGTCCTGTCTCGCTTGCTCGCGTTACCGCAAGCATGCGTAGATCAGCGTGCGAGCGGGATAAATAGTGTGGGGGCGCTGAGGTATTATGGTACTATTACCATAAAACATAACATCCTATGGCACTCAGCAATAGGTAGCTTTTATCAGTGAATGAATCTCTGAATTCGGGTTAGTACTTTCAGAGATTACTTACAAACCAACAAACAATTTTACCTATAAAAACTATTTAGTAATTAGTTTAAATTACGGTAGTCGGTACCTAGTATTTTCATTTCTAACCCCAGACCATTTGTTTGGTTTCCTATTGAAATATTATGGTTGTTAGGAATAATTGCTTAATATTTAGAAAGGGAGATAATTAGTAGCTTGTATCCTGTCCTGTACCTATTCGGAATATACGGCTTGTATAGCTATAGTATAATCAGCCTATAATGTGCCTACTGCTGGGACACAGACCTCGTCTCGGTGAGAGGGAGTGGGCCGTAATCCACCACGCGGGCCCAGTGCGGGTTAGTAGATGTCACATCCCCAGCAGCACGCAAGCGTTTTCAACATCAATATACCAGCCTATTTAGAACTTAGAGTTCTTTTAGAGACGTACAAGAGTGTCAAATTTTCTTGGCTTTGTAAGAGTGATTTATGAGTTACAGCTCACATTGTATAAAATCTTTATTAAGGGTTACGCGTAAGCTTAGGGTGCTTAAACAGAATATTAAAACTCTTCTATCCAACTTTAAGTATTTTGTGACACTTTTATCTGGTTTTATCGTTATAGCTGTATACAGGCGTGTATTTTGCATGTGATCACTTACTTATTACAGTTCTAAGTGTTATTATAGTATGACTTGATACTTGTTTCTGTACAATGGTATATGCAAACTCCGTTCTCAAACTTATTTTTATGGCGTAATTATACACTCTTATAAATACAGTGGTTTTATTACTTGTCTATGAGGGTCTTTTAAAAATAAAAAATAAATAACAGCTATAATACAGCTTTAGTCTGTATTACTGACACAGTCGCTCGATTGCATGAATTAATGTTTTCATTTTGAAAAAATGCTATATGTGGAAAAAAGAAAAAGATCTGGTGCAGTCAAGAGGAGGATTGAATATTAATAATAATATTATTAAGGAATATTTGAATATTATTACCAACCAAATAACAGTAATGATAGTGAACCATCTTTAATAAATCGGACAACCTACAGTCGAGCATCAATTCCATCGACGTCCAACGAAGAGGGTTCCGTAGCAAAAACATTAAACAGTGATATTTTGACCCATGAGATCTAGTTCTCTTAATGAAGCAGTAAGAGAACTAGATCTCATGGGTATATCTTTTTACACAGAATTTGAGGTGGATCAATTATCTAAAGGCTGAGATGTTTATCCTGTAGGGGATTCTTACACTTAGTAACAAGATAAAGGGGTGATTCTATTGGGATGATGAAATAAAACCAACCGCTTTGAATCTTCGTTAAACACTGAATTATTAAAATATATTTTTACATATCATTTGCAATAATAGGTACAAATGTTGTGTGTGCAGATTCATCCTTTACTAATTAGTTGACATCTAATCGCTTTCTGGCCATCTTAACTCACCTTTTGATTCCCACAAACTATGTTCTATGCAAAGCTTGTTTTGCCCTTTCTCTATGGTTTCTATAATTTAAAACAGCATTTTTTTCTGAAAATAAAGTAAAACAGGTAGATATACACAATGCACTAATAAAATAATACTTTACAATAACTTTACTTTGATATTAAATAAAACAGCTAACTTTTTTGGTTTTACATACGTACGTATCGTACGAGTACGAAGACGACGGTGACGAGCGCGAATGATAAAACAACGAAATGAGTGGGTGCTTGCCAGGAGTTACTGATCAACTACATGTATTTATTTACACTAAACAGTACGGCTGAAATATCTTGGCAAGTCCGCACAGAAGGCTGCACAGTAACATTTTTCAGGAACCAAATGGTGACTTGAAGTAAGTGTGAGTGAGAGAACATGCGCGAAAGATCGTAGTGCTAAGTTCAGACTCAACAAGATATTTCGGCCGTACTGTACTATGTGCTATCAACTAAACAAAATATCAATGTTATTGATAAAGTGAGGAAGGGATCAAAGTCATCTTGAGCTCAGGGTTTTTTATTTCATCTAGGTAAAGAAGAGAATAGAAAGAAAAAAGAAGAGCATTATAAGTTATGTATAGAGAACTGATATACAGCCTAAGTAATAAAAATATTTTATTATAAAGCTGATTAAAAGCCAATAGCTCTACAATATAATCCTTAACTTACTTAGTACAGCTACTCAGACTATAACACCCTCCAAATACCGTTTAGGCTGTTTAGCAAATTGGCGCCATTAACGAATGTACAAAAAACAAAATATAATTAATGGAATATTTCACAACAGCTAAAGCCGTATCATAATTATCAGCTTGAATAATGATCACTGTGCCCTCATATCCATTATTTTAACATTATTATTTATTCTAACCTTAATAACCAACATTTACTTACCGTATATAGTATTTCTATTTATGTCAGCTCGATTATTTTGCTGTCGCGTGAATATTTTGATGGAAAACATATACAGGTTCACAATAAATTTGAATCTGCACTTTCAAATCACCATTGAACACCATCAGATATAATCCAAGTCCCACATTATCTTTTATACTAATAAAAATTATATAATATCGCCATTAAGTACGTTTCTCTTACACGTGTTATCAAAAATTGTTCGTTTAATTTTATTCTTTTGTAATTCTCTTCAAAAACCTATTTAGAACACTCTTCTTTACACGATACTTGTAAGATGCTATAAGTAGTGTAATGGAATCTTTGTACACCGAATAACAGCTCTAATATAGCTATAATACAGCTTCTCTATTGCTTCTACAGCTACTATATATCCCTACTAATATGGGCCCTTTTTTAGTTATAAGGTCTGTATAAGCGCTTATACAGCCTTTATACAGCCTATATATACACTATACAGCTTCTAGTATAAAAAAAAAACTTTTTTACAAAAAAAAAACGACTTCCAAAAAAAACACTAAAAAGTGAAAAATAACTTTTTAATATTATATTTAATTTAATTTCGGAAGTCGGTGTCTTTGGTTCTGTATTTTCATTTTGGCCAACGTGTGGCTCACGTTCCCAGTCAGCATGATTTTTTCCGACATTTTCAACAATAATCGTCATATTACAGCTAATTTACACAAAACCATAATTAGTTGTGCATCTAAACCTTTCTCATAAATCACTCCGTCCATTGGTGAAAACCGTTTGAAAATCCGTTCGCTAGTTTTTGAGTTTATCGCGTTCAGACAGACAGACAGACAGACAGACAGACAGACAGACGCGGCGGGACTTTGTTTTATAATATGTAAGGATTATCCTACTAATATTATAAAATAAATGTGAAAGTTTGTAAAAATGTTTGAATGTTTGATTTCAATACTGTTTATCCCGGAAGAGTAGGCCTACGTTCCCGTGGGATAACTTCAGAGCTCCACGCGGGAGAACTAGCGGGCAAAAGCTATAAATAAATATTTGCGAAAATGGCTCACAGTTTTTTTTTCCCGTGCCTTACCTTTTCTTTTTGAAGGAAAAGCACTCAGTCGAAACCGCTAAACAGCCTAATATAAAAAAAAAAAACTGAATGCTTTTTAAGAAAACTTATTAGTATTTCACAGTTTTTTTTATTACGGACGCTTTTGACGTTTTGCATCCTTCTCACATGTAGGTATAATTTCAACATGAATGATGTAACCAATATTTAGTAAACTTAATTTAAAAGTGTGTCCGGGTGTAAGTGGGATTTTAGTTTTGTAAGTATGTTTGTAATACAAACAGTTTATTACACGTCAATCATGTTTTAAAAACTAGATGAGGTCGGCGTTTCCTATTCGACTACTAAACTCAGACTCAAAGCTCATGGTCTCTTTTAAAGTCCAGACAGATCATGTGAGGTCTCAGGAGGATCATGACGATCATGTAGAATAATGTAGATTACAGTGTCAGAAATAAATGGTATTTTGAGGAAAGAACGACTCAGATATGAGTGGACCTGTCTAGTCTTTGGAAGCATGTTTCAGTAATCGTGTAGCTCGACGAACGATACCAAAAATACGACATTTGGGTAGGCCGCATAAAGTACCTACTCAAACTGCATCATTAAAATGACCTGAGAAAGAAAAAAGGTTATTTGCTGAGATTCTTCTGCACTAGTGCGGTAATGCAATGTTTGAAGCACGTGTTCAATACACTGCGTACTGAACCTAAAAGTGATGCCATAAGAGCCACATTACGAGCAAGTGTGTTGAAAAAAAAATGTATGTCTGTAAAGTTTTGATAAAATTTTGGTGTAGGTACAATACTTAAAGCCTATTCAATCTATCTGTAAACGCTTAAGTGTGGGCGATACAGAATTCCATCCTTAAAAAATAAAAAAAGCTTCGTATTTTTTTCTCCCAATGACATAAATAGGCACGCTATAAAATCTGTAATGTTGTTAATAACGGTGGATTCCACCACGAGTTGACCTTTAACAGTTGTTTAAACCAACAGAAATTGTTCTAAGCTAAAATACACACTTTGGTTGTTAAGTTATATGTAAGTTTTGTAATGAATAATGAATTGTTGGTAAGATTCTTCGATACCATGTAACTACCTAAATAAAAACTACGCATACTTAAGGAAGTAATTTTATTCCATTTAATGTTTTTACTGTTTCTCTATCATTTAAAATGAACGTAGGTACCAAAAGTGCAAGTACAGTAAACCGCACGTCGATGGTAACACTTTGACCTTGAGCTGGTATAGCGTAGTACTGAGTTCCAATAAAATGCGGCAACTTATACGCTGACTTGCTGCCTACTTGTACTGTGAGTACTGTTAAATGAGGAATTACGTAACTAGGTAATTTGAACCACCCACGATTAATTACTGATTTCAAACAACTTAACTATCAGATAAGTAATAGTCGAGGAAAGTCCAGCAGCTCTACTGCTGCAACAAAAGAAAAACTCTTTTTTTTTTTATAGGTTTTTTTTAATTTTAATAATAACATTCTACAAGACTAAATGACTAAATAATATTCTAAATATTTATTTATTGTAATTTATAATATTGATAATGTAAATCGTGCAATATATAATTTAAAAATATATTATTATAACTTAAAACCAAATACATAAATATTTATATAAAATATAAATACCAGAAAAGCAAATGATACTATTTTAATTTAATATTATTTCTTATTTTTTTTTCTTAACAAAAAGCGCCTTCATCCTCTCTCCTATTAAAAATTAACTTTGCTGTGCCCGACAGGGTCCATAATTGATTCTATGTTTAACATACCAACTGTTATATTATGTACATATTATGGAATGCAATAAAGTATTGGGTATTGAGTATTTAAATTCCGTAATATAAACCTACAGGTTTAATAATACAAACTAATAAAGTAAGTCAAGAAGAAAAACTTAAAATGTGGGCTATCTTACATAAATTAAGTTACCCAACAGTCAAACCCACACTCAACCATTATTTTGCACTAAGTATGTTCATAAATCTAAGTTTAGTATAACGATGCAATCCAACACATGCCTTTATTACCAACAGGAGCGGAGCGGGGGAATGCAGGGAAAGAGGAGGGGGAGACGCTGCGGACGTCCTCCTCTCGCTAAAACACGCCGTCGTCCACGGCGACTGCGCCTCCGAGGCCGTACACCCGCAGGTACTACCATCTCTTTTACTCTCAACAGTTCCCCCACAAGCGAAACATGGACGGATATACATCCTTCTGTTCAATTCCAAGGATTCGTTCTACGTCTCGCTCTAGCGTCAAGGATTTTGATTACCCGTTTCTGTCTAACAAAAGGGGTGTTTGGAGGGAAAATGTTGTATGGAAAACCGTGGAAACGGGGTTCCGCCCTTTGAGGGTTTCGATATGAAATAATTGTAATTAATACGGCATCTTGGATTATTATCGGCTTCCCTTTATTAACGTTTTTGTGTGGCTTCGCGGGATTTATTGAAATTAGAATTTTGATGGAATAATAAGTTAATGTTGGTTTTAAGTTGGTTTGTTATGAAAAAACCCTTCGCCATTGCATACCTATTATCCGCTACGTGTCAAAATTATTAAACATTTGTACTCCTTCCTCGCCATTGACATAATTTAGGAAAATGGAGTCAATGAGATAGGTATATCTTTAGCTGTTGTTTAAATCTTTTCCAATTGCTTGGCAAATCCCCACCGAGACATAGTTTTTCGGGCAGGTTGCACATAGAACTTACAAACTGCACGATTATCGCAAAAGAACCTATGAAAACAATTACCACTGCGTCATGTATCATGTTGATTACAACAAAGCAATGTAACAATAATGCACATGTACACAGGGATAATCGTGGTTTGGTGCTTCATTTAATTGGAAACGTCGAACGGGCCTCTGGGAGTTGGCTTCGGCCCCTCGTACACCTTCCAAAGGACCCCAGGGTCCCGAGAAATGTAAAAGACGTAAAAAAAAAGCACATTTAGGTACTACTAATTACGTTAGCTCACAGGCAGTTAGCTAGATTTTAGACGCCATTATCGTCTACACTAGTGCTGTCCATCCATCACCAACTAAGTACTCACTTAGTGATGTTCCTACTTAAGTACTACACTAGGTACCTGTCGATTATTATGCAATTTGTTTTATCCTTCATAAAAAATACCTAGGTATCTTTAAAGTTCAATGACTGCGATAGAACCACCAATTGTATCGTGTAAGTAACGTAATTTTTGGCCTAAACAAGCGTCAACAATCTACAAGTCACAGATTCTCTGGATATAGAAGGCAGTAGCCTCCTTCATTCATCATTTCTGCCAAAAGACGTCCACTGCTGGACATTGGCCGCCTAAGGCCATTGCCATAATCGCCACGCTTGGCAGGCGGGTTGGCGATCGCAGTATGGTGTTAAAATGCAGAGAACGCTGCTGCCCATTCTAAACTAAGTCCCTTAGTCACCTGTTACGATTCCCACGGGAAGAAATGGGGCCTCCGGTAGCCTTCTTACTAGAAACATAATATTAATGACCAAAGCAATGAACATTATCATTATTTGAGGAGTGATTTTTCAAAAGGCACATATTGTGCAGAACAAATTTTCACAAACCGCAAATGTCTGTGGACTGTGGATGACAAAAAAGATGCAATTTTAATTTTGAAAGAGGTAGGTCAATGTGAAATACTTTCTCCAAACCGATGGCATACTAATATTTTCTCGCCGTGCCTATCATTTGTAGATGTTTGACAGTTGTTACGGGGCGTCAGAAACCCGAAAGTCTGACAACCAGTCTTACCAAGGGGTATCGTATTACCTAGTTACTGGGTTGTGGAGGTCAGATAGGCAGTCGCTCCATGTAAAATACTCGTACCATCATAGTTGGGAAAAAGCTAGGCAGATGATATAGATAAATAATAAAATAAATAAATAACAATAGGATTAGAACAATTCATATTGTTACGCGACATTTATTATCTGGAGAAGGAAGCATTATACCTACCTACTTATATATTTATATGATTTTTCTTACAAAATACATACCTACATTCATTATTGAAAAGCAATAAGAGCACGGAGAACACCTATGAACTTGGTGTCGATAAAAACAAATAATTGACGTGTAACGGTACCACACGTTGGTCCCAAGGCTGGTATCAACGTTGGTTGAACAAGCAGCCAACGTAAGTCCGTCCTTAATACGGGAACTAGTGTCGCTAAATTCACACATTTGCAAATTAAAATGTATATTGTAATACACAGAAAGCGATGATATAATTGGCTAAAAGTTATAAATGCAGCTTTGGCGAAAAGCTAATTTATTGTTGCATGTTCAAAAATTTTCTGTTTTTTCTATTCCGTGGATAAAACCGACACGCGCCGGCTAACTGCCAACACTCGCACTTAGTTGGGGCCAATGCAATTTTCTAGATCCATACGTTGGACGAGCTGTATTCAGACCAACCTTGGGCCCAACGTGGGGCCGGCCTAAAAGTGTTTGTTAAAACCAATTTACAGAATAAACAAGTCAAAATCAAATTATTTATTTCAATTAGGCCCTTTTGAATGTAAAAATTTACAAGAAAATGGAATTGATACACTTAGTTGCCCCTTCCAAAAGGTGGTTACGTCATAATTTTATAGCTGCGCCCTGTGCTTTCACCCGCATAAGTCTCGATCCCGTGGGAATATTGCGATAAAAAGTATCCTATATTCTAATCCAGGTCATGGTCTACTCATGTGTCAAATTTCATCCAAATCCGTTCACCCGTTTTAGCGTGAAAGCGCAACACACACACAAACAAACAAAGAAACTCACTTTCGCATTTCAAACTCAAAACTCAAAGCATTTATTATATTATACCAGTTACACGCACTTTTGAATTGTCAAGGGGTCGGTCAGTCAGAGAGATGAAGCTAGTTGCCCATTCCACAGCATAGTAGGTTCCTATTGAGGAGAACGGGCAAGATACTCCACTTTATTAATATTAGTTAGGATCACAGATAAAGAGTAGGCTCTTTATCGCATGTTCATTAGATAGTATGAAAACCGAGCGTGTTATCTTTTTTATACCTACGATGACGTCACCCTCGTCGCCAATTAGTGATGTGCTCAACGTAAACAGGACCATTTCAATCGCTAAGCGCGTCTGTGAGCTAATAGATTTCGTCAGGAGTGGACGTGCGTTGACATTTTTTCATTTGACATGCAATAGGAAGTCGCAATAATGCCCGAGGTTTCAAACTTCGGGGCACGCTTGGTCGGATGACTTGTGGTATCTAGCCTGCTCTAAATCTGTGGTTAGGATAGTTAGGATTACTAGCGACCCGCCCCAGTTTCGCTCGATTTTTACGACTTGGCAAAGCATTAAGATTTCTTTATTGTAGGTTAGTTAAATATTAATATATTATACACATAACCTTCCGGATTAAATACTCCAAATGTCACCGAATGAAAGCCGTGTCGTGCCGGACGTAAAGAATAGCACCATCCTATTTCTTCCCGTGGGTGTCATAAAAGGCAACGGCGTAGAGAATGGGCAGCAACGTTCTCTATGCATTTTAACACCATACTGCGATCGCCAACCCAGGGCCAAGCGTGGCGATTATGGCAAACCCCCCACCGGGGGGGCCTATGCCCAGCAGTGGGCGTTTTTCGGCTGAAATGATGATGATGGGTAGACATTACTTCCTGAATTTATTTCATTAAGTATTTTACTACAATACTTAAATATTCACTTAAAGAATTGATGTATACGCGTTCTAGTTTACCATACATTTTTTACATAACTTACTTGCATTATTTGAAGGCGTAATAACAAATTTAAAAGTCACTAAAATCATATACTCGTATCAGAGAAATTTTCATATACGTGTTTACTACGTCGTAGAGACCGTGCGTAGCAGATCGCGTAGCACAAGGCGTAGCAAACGTAGCATCGTAGCGAGGCTTTTCATTTTCGAATGACGCAAACAGAGAATTTCAACGCACAAAAGCAGTTTATTTTTATTTTTTGAGTTATATTTTTTATTTATTGGTTTCATGATGCAAATACAGATCACATTCATTGCGTTTCTTTTCATTTTCGAATGACGCAAACAGAGAATTTCAACGCACAAAAGTAGTTTATTTTTATTTTTTGAGTTATATTTTTTATTTATTGGTTTTCATGATGCAAATACAGATCACATTAATTGCGTTTCTTTCATCTCCCTGCAGTTAATCCACCAACTTCAGGATACTTTCAGCACCTAAGTTGTATTTACTTAGTTTGGTATTCTGTAAAATATGGCAGTCAGAACCTTATTTGTGGGAAAAGTAAATCATAAGCCGTCGGGCAGCGTGTGTATGTGCGACTGGCCATGCCAGTTTTATGCACAAAAGCAAAGTCGCGGCATAGTGATAAGAAAGATAGCATAGCGATGTTTTTGTAAGCCAGTATACATTGTAAAGTATCTATTATATAAATTGTATACAGGGTGTTAAAGAAATTGCGTGCCATAGCTTAGGTGCAGGTTCAGTATCAATAAAGGAACCCAGGAAAAAAAATATTGCAAGATCAACCTAATTTAGTACCTACTAACTTAAAATAGTAATCGTTTAGCATTAAAATTATTTTATTTGTTTATATGCTTTAATTACTTACCTTCTATCGAACGCGTTGGTAAATAGGTAGCACTAAAATATATTGATCCTGCAATATTTTTTTAGTTTTTATTTTTTTTCCTGGGTTCCTTTATCGATACTGAACCTACCCCAAAGCTATGGCATGCAATTTATTCAACATTCTGTATATAATCTAAATTTTCTTCGGACACCAGCATCTTCGAACTCCAACTTGATCCGTTTAACACCCGTATAACATCCGTTTCTACACATAGTTATTAAATCTTGCTTTCTTACACTATAATGGGGACTTATTCTAAGTTCGTTAACGTTATAGCTAACTTATCATACAGTATCATTATCCTCCAGCCCGTATATAGATTTATTTGGGGTCAGCGTAGCTAACTTATAACAAATGATAAATGATTTTATTTCTGTAAACTAGAAAGGCCGAAACAAACTCAGAGGTCACACAGTCTCTTGGTCAGATCATGTGAAGACCATGTAGATTGATGTCCGAAATGGTCTTTTGATGAAAGAACCACACAGATTGAGTGGACCTATCCAGTCAGTGCACGCATTTGTCAGTCATCGTACATTTCAACTCAGAACTTAAAGAGCTCAACGATTCGACGAACAATACCAAGTCGATGCTTGGGGGAGGCCTAAGTCCAGCAGTGGAGTTCTTTGAAATGATGATGATGAGATTTGTGCCCGGTTTAAGGTGATACGCTCGCCCTCTATGTGAAATGTGGGTGTAGTGTGTACTATAGGTACACCCACAGAACAGGTAAAAGGGTACACCTCTACCTAACCCTACGGAGAAAACTGGACGTGATGTTATATTGTTTTTATCCTTTATAATACCCAGATGATGGTCAACAACGGCGGCTACCCGTACTACGAGCACTACGGCAGCACGCCACTGTTCCCTACCATGAGCGTCAACGTGTCCATGAACATGACCATGCATGGTTGTCCGCCGGAGCAACTGTGTTCACAGGTTTGTTTCAGATATTTACGATATGATATTTTTAAAGAAAGAAAATACAGAAAATATAATATACAGCAGATAAAGAAATTATAAAAATAAATCTCACTTTACTCTTGGATTTAGGCCAGCTTACACAAAAATCCGCTAAACGTATTTAAATATCAATATTTTTGAACAGCTTATCCACGATAAGATACGATACCCCAAAGTATGGGATAGATGAGAAAAAAAATATCATCCCCACTTTACGTACGTAAAGTGGGGATGATATTTTTTTTCCATATATAGATATTTTAGTACAACGGACAAGAACCCTACAACATTTTTTTTTTCAAGATTTTTATTTTGCTACTTTGTCGGCGTGATTAATATACGCCAAATTACAGCTTTCTAGTACTAAGAGTCAGACAGACAGACATGGCGAAACTATAAGGGTTCTTGATTCTCAATTCTTTATTGCGTACCATAATGTATATAGTTGGTAGGGAAATAATTATATCAGACACAATTATGGACACAGCATAGATCAAGTAGGAGAGAGGAGGAAGAACCTTGGGTGTTTAATGTGATACATTTTATTATTAGTCAAGTAGATTGAATTTAAGAATTATAATTATTGTTTTATAATTAAGTACAATTATTTATTTAGTAACATTTAAAAAACCCTTTATTTTTTAGGGTTCCTTGTTGACTACGGAACCCTAAAAACTGATGACGTAGGATATGTTAATAACATTTTTTTCACGTTTCGGAGGTAAATTCTCTTCACTAAATTCTACACCATAGGGCTCGTCTAACCGCAGCAGAACATGTAGACTACAGAAAGACTTTCAACCTCTAAATTCAAAATGCACATACATCTCTAAAATAATCAACATCCTTTTTCCCCAGATGCAATGGAACCAAAATGCCGCAACGCCCTCAGTCAACGTAGTCTACCCACAAACGCAAAACGTGATCAGCTCCTCCACCTACCCTTCAGCGACCTACTCCTTCACCGCGGACTTCAGAACACCTAACCAGAGCGATCCCTTGATCACTGCCACGTCAACCTTCAAGCCAATACTGCAAAACCCTCAAAAACCGAACCCAAATTACTCGTTATTCCAACAGAAACCTAACTACTCTAATCAGAAGGGTTTAGCTCAGAGTTTGAAGAGGCCACCTTCGAAGCTTTATGCTCAGGAGACGCAGAAAGAACAGAACATGGGGAATGGGTACATTCTGAATCAGGGACAGATGCATCCGCAAGAGTATGGCTATGCTCCGTGTGTTAATTCTTCTGGAAAAGTGCCGGTGAGTTACTTTGGCAACACATCGACGTACCGGCAAAGTTAAAAACTTTTCATATTATGCTTTGTGTTTACATTGCGTCTTTAGAGTAATCAGTCATTTCAATGACCCCTGAATGGCTTGCCTCACTATGACATATTGAGAGATTGTAATGTTGTCCACGAACTGAAGAACTCTCAGACTATATCCTCTACCCTACCAAGTACAACCCGTCTTTCTGATTTTTTTTTTTGTAAATCCTTAAACACTTATGAGTTTTCCATTTACTATTTTATTTACAACGATTAGGTAAGTATTTGACTATGGTACGCAGTAGGTACAATAATATAATGGTTATGATTTCTACCCAGGTGGGAGCCCTCAGCACTTGCTCCGAAGATGATGAACAGAAACCCAACCTCTGTCGAATCTGTGGCAAGACCTACGCCCGACCGAGTACGTTGAAGACGCACCTTCGAACACATTCTGGAGAGAGGCCGTACAGATGTGGAGATTGTAATAAGAGCTTCTCACAAGCTGCCAACTTGACTGCGCATGTTAGGACGCATACCGGTCAGAAACCTTTTAGGTGAGTTAAGAAAGTTTGGAAAAAAGGAAGGAGATGGTCCTCCATTCCTTCTTCAACATGATGATGCTCCTTAAAAAGATTTTTGCGGATCCAATTTTATCGTGTCTAGCATCACTTTTTTTTTATCGAAAGCTATCCGTCAGACAAATGAAAAAATGTAACAGAATCTGAATGAAATTGCCGCCTTATAAGTAAGTTAACCAGAACTTGTCTGGGGATGGTGAAAATTTGTGTAGAATGAAAAAGTAAGGGAATTTGAAATGAACACAAGTCTTGGTAGATTGTCTATAATTTCATATAATTATGTTTTATACAAATTGAGTTTTATACAAGCTTAACTTACCTATATATCTAATATTTTCTGTATTTTCCATTACAGATGTCCAATATGTGATCGTCGGTTCAGCCAAAGTTCCAGCGTGACCACACACATGCGGACACATTCTGGAGAACGACCCTATCAGTAAGCGCTTTTTTATGGTCACTCTCTTACTACTTCCTCTGCACCTATCACCAAGAGGCAGGATTAAAGTAAAGTAAATAAAAAAACGAGTGTGCTTTAGACCACACGACTGAAGTAAAACTTACAAATAGTAATACTAATTATACTTACAACAATAGGCCTGCACTGTGTCTTAGATATACGAAACGCAACTGGCTATGAGAGAAAGAAAATGTGTGCTCGCACCTCTCTCTCTTGCCCCTACAGTAATATACGAAACGTAACTCTCTCTTTCTATCTTCACTAACTTATATCTCCCTCTCAACTTCTGTTCGCTCGCTTCCATAACGCTATCGTCACGCATTCACCAGCTTACTTCCCAAGTCATGCGTGCGTAAAGAAGTTTTACTTCAAAAATTGTGGACCCTACTTTACTAAAGTTTTGGAATACGCTTGCTTGTGGTGTTTCTCGAAATAAAGTAGAGAAGACGGGAGTTTAAAACTTTTGCCTGATACTGTTTAAACTCTTTTCAATTGACGATCACAATTTATTTGGGAGAAACACAGCTGTTGCCCGTAGGCAATAACTGTGTTTCACCCAAAAGATAAATAAATAGATGTACGTAATTTTGTGTATCTCTTTTATCAGGTGCAGATCTTGCAAGAAAGCTTTCTCAGACAGTTCAACGCTGACGAAACATTTACGTATCCACTCTGGAGAAAAACCCTACCAGTGTAAATTGTGTTTATTGAGGTGAGAGAACAATCACTGTCCACATTTCATCTCCTCGTCAAAAAACATTTTTTGATGATGCGTTTGAAAGGATAAACCCATGAATCTCCTAAATAAGAGAAATAGAAGAACAAGATCTCTGACTTAAAGTATAACCAGGCAGCTATAACCAGGCTATAACCAGGGGGCCTAAAACTGACGCTTTGGCAGAATCATAATATGATCTGCGTACAATTCATATCCCGCAATTCATCTGTTTGACCGTTATGTACCTATGGAGTTTTGAAAAATGGTCCACAAATTATGAATTGCTGTATTGAAGTCTAATGTCAAATAGCAGCTGTCAAACAGATGAATTGCGGGATGTATGAATTGTACGCAGATCATATTATGATTCTGCCAAAGCGTCCTATGTAAGCCCCCAGCGCACATCGAAAAGGCAGGCAATCTTCAGAAATGAAATTTTTTATTATGTAAATAGAATATCGGAATCATTCCATATAAAAAAAAAGTATAAATGAGGTCGTCATTTCATAACTGACCCCTGAGAAGAAATGGCGAAAGAAACACAGGGGTCAAAGTCTTTTTAAAGTCCAGACATTAAATATCAAAAATATCTTGTAACAAATAGCATTCGGACTGGCCTTTTGAGGAAAGTATCAGAAACAGCTTGAGTAAACTGTGCTAACAGACCGCACTATCTATGTTGTTATCTAGTTATAGTTATCCCCTCATTATCCGCTGTTAAAATACAAATAACTTTACCTTCACATTTTTTCCCCAGGTTCTCCCAGTCCGGTAACCTGAACCGCCACATGAGGGTTCACGGCAACATGTCAGGTGGAATGCTCGGCTGACACTTGCAGAGGTGCGGCCTCAACGCCGTCTACTATTGAACTAACTGGACCACGACAGGCAGGATGGAAGTGTCGTTAGAAACGAAGATCAGAGACTTTTGAAATAGTGTTTTTAGTCATGTAATTCTAAAAATACTTAAGCATAAAGTCAGTTACCTACGGTGAATGAAAATAAAGGAGATCTGAAAGTTGCCATATACGGCCGTTCGCGATTTCTATCACCGAGGCATATTTGTGGATTTTAATGAAATATATTTACTAATGGTACAAAATGAAAAAATACCGTTTCGTACCTTCTTAAATAATACTTGCACGCTAACGGCTTACCTATACATGTAGCCCGTGGGTACTTACTGATAAAATACTTTTACTACTTAGCTATTAAGTTTTGTCTTATAATTCCATTTTGAAAATGTTAGCAATTTATTGTAAATATACAAAATTATGTGAAAATGTTTGTACATAAATATTGTAGATTTTTAAGATATAAATAAATATGCCAACATTGCAGTATTACAATGATCTAGTCATTATATAATAGCACTTTCATAATATCAATGTTTCATTGACGAGAATTTTTGAAATTCTTTTTAAGCAAACCAACTGGCCCTGTGACTAAAAAATATTAATTTTAAGATTTAATGTTGCACTTACCAGACACCACTATCAGTATTATTATTATAGTATAGCTTTGTAAATGAAAATTATTAAATCAATTCTTCAAATCCATGTTGTCTTCTTTTTTTTTACCCTTATTTTTCAAAAATGGCGCGATAGTTTAGTGTTGTCCGTCACATAACATAGTTTTCTACCATAAACCTTGTAAAAATGTTTTATAGTAAAAAATAATCTTGTGTAACATGTTTCAAAAATTACTCGTTTATCTAAACACAACTCAAATTAATTGATTGCATCGCGTACTGGAATATGTTTCATATTATTTTCGTCGAGTCGACGAACTGAATGTAGTTGTGTAGCTCGTCTGTTAGTAGCTTAATTTTATTTCCGAACGCATCGATAACATTCCCAATTAGAAAAAAGTAATAGGTTTTTTCTAGGTCATGTATCTCAACTTCTCTAAAATTTGATTGTAATATAAATAAAGGCGTGATTTTGATAACAACAAGATAGAAAATAACTATCTCATCAAATATTTTATATTATTTGAATATTTCAAGGCAAATTCTTTAGCTAACGACCGGTTCAATAGTTTATTGCTGAACTGAAAAGCAGACACAAAACGAACTCATCAGTTTATTCAGTTTGACACATCATGATAACTCACTCAGAGAGATTTCCTTTCCTTGTCGGGAATAAAGTAATTCAATAAACACCTGATACGGGTCAACCGGTGCTTTATAGCTAAGAGTTTGATAATACAGTTATTTACACAGTCTGTTAGTGAGGCAGCGTAGATTGTGTAAATATCATATTACTACTACGAAATTTAATCCATTGCTCGGACTTACATTTTTTGGTGTAAATCGTCAATTTACTTGTAAAATGAGTGAAACTTCACCGGATGAGCCGAATTCTAATCGAAAGGACTTTATTTGCGGGGTTGTTGAAGGTAATTGTTGTTATTTTTATGTGAAACTATGTGTTAAAGGTCTGTTGTAGATATACATTTTCTATCTAAGTTTGTAATAGAGTGAATGACCTAAGCTTCACTATTACAGGCTTTTACGGACGGCCGTGGACTACTGAACAAAGGAAGGATTTGTTTCAAAAGTAAGTATTCTTTATAATAACCTTATTTAAGTAGTAAATAATTGTGGTAAAAAACGATGTTCATATTTTAAATCATTTATTTAATTACTCTGCAGTATCTGACGTACCGTTTGCTTTCATATCTAATTTAAAGAGGCGTATTTACTTGATATTTGCTATTTTTTAAACAACATTTATCTTTTATAGGATTAACATAAATTAGGGCATCCTCTAACCTAGTTACGGGCCTCAAGAACTTAGTCAAACGTTTTATAGATCAAATAAACAAGATCATAGGGCCAGATGTTTCTAGAAATCACATACCTAATTTTAGAATCTTGTTTTTACTGACAAGTTACTTTAAAATGAAACTTTCACTCAGTGACAATGTGCATTAACCATTTATTTTTATTATTATTTTGTGATTGTTGTATTAAAATATATCTACGGGATATGACTTGTTGTTCTTCATTTATCTACCAGCTGTTTCATTATCCTTTTCTTTTGATGTAGGTTAAAGTTCAATGAACTCTATTATTGTTAATCTTTATTGTATACAATAACAATTACAGTTGATAACAGTGTATAGTTTGGTGTAAGTTTGTCTAGAAATAGAATAGGTCCAATAATAGATTTGGTTATAGACATACAATATAACGTAATCAATAAATATCACATTGTTTACTGGTATTCTGCACTATGTACTTGCATTATCTAAGTAAGCAAACTTTAATGTATATTAATTGGTTAAGATACGATTATTATTCATTATCTTTCTTGAGGAAGTGCAATAGTTATAATGTCAATATTTTGTGCTCTTACGGCAAGATCACATTATTTTGTCAAAATGGTCAAGAAAATACACTCTAAATGTGAATGCAGTTCTACATATAAGACTCACTTAGTTTTATGCGTATTCTCATATTCTGTATATTCAATACTGCTTGTTATAGGCAGTTGTTCCTTTTATAAGTCCATACTAAGTATAGGGTTAGGTTTAACGGGATAGGAATAGGATGGCACATACACCATAAAACCAAAAGAAAAGAAGGTTTCTTTAATTTATTTATAACTAGGTACTGCCCGTGGCTTCGCCCGCGCGGCTTTTTCTAAAATAAAAGTAGCCTAAGTTACTCCTTATAACATCAGCTATTTGTTAGTGAAAGTCCCGTCAAAGTCGGTCATTTTAGAGATTAGCCGGAACAAACAGACATACAGACAAAAATGTACGTTTTTTGTCATATACTTTCATTTAGTAAAAAGATGTTATTTTAACATTACAAACAGATACTTCAATTTTATTGATTTGTATAGGTTTTTATAGACAACATAACAAAAACAAACAAAATTTTGCAGACTTAAAAAATGGGGCATGGATATGTATGTCTACGCACCAAAGGACGACTACAAACATCGAGCATACTGGAGAGAACTGTACACTGTGGAAGAAGCAGAACACCTGACTTCTCTCATAACGGCTGCAAAGGCTCAAGGCATCATATTCTGCTACGCTTTGTCTCCGGGATTGGATATCACTTACAGTAGTCAGAAGGAGATTACTACGTTGAAAAGGAAATTGGAACAGGTATTATGTCTACGTTTTTTTTGTGGCATTGTGACTGCCATAATTTTGCGAAAGTATTATAAAATGTTTTCTTTTCTGAGGAAACTACAGTTACATTTTGACTGTATGTATCAATCAAATAGACGGCACGGTTGGCGCAGTGGTTAAGCGATTGACTGCTGTGCTGCGTGTCGTGAGTTCGATTCCCGCACCAAACAAATATTTGGCCGTTTGTGTATGTGAGTTTAAATGTTTGTAAACGCACCCACGATACAGGAGAAATTCGTAGTGTGGGGCAACGTTTAAAAAAAAATCAAGTCAGCTTATCGCTGTCCACTGCTGGACATAAGCATACTACGAGGCTGTGCCACAACACCGCTGTATATGTAGTTATTAGAAAGTCATTAGTTTTTAGGGTTCCGTACCCAAAGGGTAAAACGGGAACCCTATTACTGAGGCTCCGCCGTCTGTCTGTCCGTCTGTCACCAGGCTGTATCTCATGAACCGTGATAGTTAGACAGTTGAAATTTTCACAGATGATGTATTTCTATTGCCGCTATAACAACAAATACTAAAAAACAGAATAAAATAAATATTTAAGGGGGCTCCCATACAACAAACATGATTTGATTTTCCCCGTTTTTGCTCGATATTGATAACGGCAACAGGTAGACGCTTGAAATATTCACATAATATTTAGTTATATATTCACTTTAAAAATAAATAATTAAATTAAAATAAAACAAATATTTAAGGGGGGCTCCCATACAACAAACGTGATTTTTTTGCCGTTTTTTTAGATAATAGGTACGGAACCCTTCGTGCGCGAGTCCGACTCGCACTTGGCCAGTTTTTTATATTTATAAGTAAAAACAAAACGGACTTTCTAATTATAAAATATATTTGTATATATTTACTGATCAATAATAACTTTAATTAATTGTCATTGTGCTGTCAATAATAAATTAACTGTGAAACTTTTAGTACAAACTTTCTCAATGAATATGAATAAAGAAATCAGTATATTTTATGTACACTTATAATTTTATGTATTAATTAATTAATGGACAGTTATTAATGGCACATTAATGGCTGTGGACAGAGGACAGGAACGCCGGAAGGCTTACACTAGAAATTTTAAAAATTAATATCTTATTATTGACAGAAGAGCTCGTGCATGGCTAAGTAATAACAGCCGCACGGGTCGATCCATCAGGTTAAGCTACGCTTGCCGGGGTTGGTCCGTGGATGGGTGACCATCTTTACATATCGAGACTCCTCCGTGCCTCAGAAAGCACGTTAAGCCGTTGGTCCCGGCTGTAGATCTTTGATAGGCGTTACGGGTCGTCAGAAGCCCGATGGTCTGACAACCAGTCTTACCAGGGGGTATCGTATTACCCAGTTACTGGGTTGTGGAAGTCAGATAGGCAGTCGCTCCATGTAAATTGTATTGTATATCATATATAATGTATGTATTCAGCTGCATCCGGTTAGACTGGAAGCCGACCACAACATAGTTGGGAAAAGACAGGCAGATTTATTGATTTACTAGCTGCGCCCCGCGGTTTCACCCGCGTAAGTCTCGATCCCGTGAGAATATCGGAATAAAAACTAGCCTGTCTTAATCCAAGGTGTGAGCTACCTCCAAACAAAATTTTATCAAAATTGGTCCAGCCGTTTGAGCGTGAAGAAGTAACAAACATACACACACAAACTTTCGAAACTTTCAAATATTAGTGTGATAGCAAGAGAAAGATCAATTGAAAGTGCTAGAGAGCCTTTGAGACACTCAAGGACACGCTACAAAGATAACTGCTGTACATTAGTGCATTCATTATATTTTTTAAATTAAATTGTTTTGTAATTTTATTGAATTATGATGAAGTTATGACATTTTCTCTTTACGTTCAAGGTGTCCCAATTCGGCTGCACATGCTTCGCTCTCCTATTCGATGACATTGAGCCGGAGATGAGTGAGGCTGACAAACAGATATTCCAGAGCTTTGCGCATGCACAAGTAAGTATAATAATACATACTACAGTAAAGTTTATAATCTTGTAACTATAACTGAAAACCTACTCAATGAAATCAATTGTCAGATTTTATCACAAGTTCTTTTGTGGGCTGATGCTATTTCACCGACTAATAACAAAATGTACTGCTTTGCTTGCATGTATGTCAATAGTGATATCCATGCAAGCAAAGCAGTACATTTTGTTATTTTTTTTTTACACAGGTCTATACCTATTTGTAAAAAAAATACATGTACTTAAGGGTGCTATCACAAAAAACGATTTTCGTCAATTTCTTATCTGATTGTGAGAAAGCTTGAAATAATTGAAACATTAAGTCTGTGTAACTATAAAAGTACAGTTTTCGTGGTGCTAAACCATTCGTGTCAGTCTCAACACCTGTTAATAGTTTCATACTTTTGCGCTCTCGAAAATATAGCTTATTTCGCCGTTCATTTACTTAATGAAGATAATCTTAAAATAAAATTATATCACACGAATAGCTGAAGCCCAGTGCGTGATTTTTAAATTTCTTGATATGGTTTGTTAAATAATAGGAAAAAAAACATTACCGACAGTGTTTTAAAAAAAAATATAGGTATTTTCATCATTATTTTCTGAGACTATTTGTAACATTTTGATAGTTCTTTTAGATACCTTTTTGAGTTGAACATATCTGCTTACATAAAATATTTTTAATAACTAAATTTATATTATTATATCGAAGAAAAATGCTCCTAAACTCAACATGATATCGTCAATTTTGTGTGAAGCGGCAACGGAAATTATTTTTTACAATATTATAAACCAACATTTTCGAATAAAAAATTGCTACCAATGGAGATGAAGGAGTAATCTATCTGTGGCAATTATTAGTTACTTTTGGGGTGCAAATTTTTGTCAGATTTTGTGATAGCGTCCTTAATAGGTATGCTCTGAAATAAAAAAACATATTATTTTTCTGCAAAAATATTATTGTTTGTAACAAAAAATAACTTCGTTCGTAGTTCAACATCACATTCCATACAAATCTTAACAGTTTGACACCTAGAAATCTGCAAACACTGCAAACTCGTGGTACAATATTAATCTTTATAAAAAATTCAATCAGCTATCTTGCACTAACCCATGCGTGACTGTAGACACAGCTAAATGGCCAGCGTCGAGCTAACGGCCTTCAAAATTACTAGCTCGCCTGACTGCACAGCATTGTCGTTTTATACGTTATCTGCAGTTGGATACATTGCTTAGAAAATGCCGTCAACTCTTACGCTACAGAAACTACGTAGTAAAAGCGTCGAATTTCTTAAATGTCTTAATTCAAAATTGTCTGACCTATGCAGTAGTCCTAGTCTTACTCGTGCAGCTTGTGGGTTGGGTATACGCAGAAGGCTTACAACGCTCTGCGCGTGCAATATAATAATGCACTGAGGATATTGTTGGGGCTGCCTCGGTTTTGCAGTGCATCGGGCATGTTTGCGGAGGCGCGAATAGATGACTTTCATGCTATCATGCGCAAACGGTGTGCATCGATGTTGCGGCAATTCAGGGGTAGCCCTAACAGTATTTTAGCTACACTGGCGGACAAGGTTGATGGACCATTTATAAGGCTCTGGGCTGGCAGACATGTGCGTGCGCATGTTCATGTAGCCAATTAGTGTAAAGTTATTGTACATACTCGTATTTATAAGTTATTGAGTTTACTAACATAGGCTAAGTTCATACTAACATTATGTGGATCACCTGGTCTGAAATAAAAAAATTGAATTATGCAATTTACTGAATACCTGTTGTTTTGTCTGCTATCACCTGCTGTTCGCGATTTTGTATG
Source organism: Tiliacea citrago (assembly GCA_963921375.1). Classification (NCBI taxonomy): domain Eukaryota; kingdom Metazoa; phylum Arthropoda; class Insecta; order Lepidoptera; family Noctuidae; genus Tiliacea; species Tiliacea citrago. The sequence continues at coordinate 4,580,191 of OY992802.1, forward strand.
TAAAATAACTTAAACCCCCTTTAAGAAGGTCTAATCCGTGCTCTCAAATTATTGAGTATCAATTTTTTTGTGCACTTCTACATCCTCTTAAGCGAAGTTAAGCAATTAGCAACAAAATTAGCAGAAGCTGACTTCCACAATCAATTCTTAAGCCCCATTGTCACGATGAATTTTTCTTGCCTTTAATTGGCATACAATAAAATTGAGGCAAATAAATGACTTGCATCGTCTAAGCACTGTTTAGATGGTGCAAGTTTTATCAAATCTTGCTTTAACTTATGGTATGCCATAGGAAATTAAATCTCATCATGTAAATCAGGCTTTATCGTGTAAACAATCCTGGCAACCTCACCTCCGCATGTTTTCTAAGAAAAGCGAAGTTAAGATTGGCAACAAAACTTGCAGGACAAGTTTTGCTTTTCTTTCGTTTTCGTTGACCAAAATTTCACGTTTCTATATATCGTTAATAGTCTAGCTAGACTCTTAGACTTCTAGAGTGTCTTGTCTGTCTTTAAGTCACCAAACTTTTTATTAAGCATAAATAAAATCGTTTATAGAAGAAAAAAGAGCCATATATATCATATCCATCATATCATAGACATAGACAATCCACTTTTTTCCAAATATAATAAAAGCTTCTTCTCTCCACGCAGGTATCAGTAACCAACGAGATCCACCAACACTTAGGCTGCCCTCGCTTCCTGCTGTGCCCCACTCAGTACTGTTCCACGCGCGCCGTGCCCTCCGTCAACAGCTCCGAGTACCTCAACACTCTGGGGACCAAACTGTCGCAGCAGATCGATATCATGTGGACTGGTATGTGTTTGTGTTCTTCTCTAGTATCAGTAACCTGGCTTCCTACTGTGTCCCACTCAGTACTTATCCACGCGCGCCGTGCCCTCCGTCAACAGCTCCGAGTACCTCAACAAACACATACCGATGGGTATGTGTTTGTTGTTCTCTAGTATTGGCACGGATTTTATGAGAATAAAAACATATATCCCTATATAGCCTGTTATCAAAGTGGTTGCAGGTGTGCCGATTCCCGGCCACCGTAGGCGCGGGCTTGCGGACGGTGAGCGATGGATAGCTCGCCGTCCGATAAGGACCAGAGGGCTAATTGCTTAACACACTATCAGTAGGAATCTGTTTCAATTTGACAGTTCAACAACATTCATTGCGTTATTTACGTTGTTGAGCAGACAATTTTTTCTAACATATGAAGTAATGGATTAGCAATATACTTCAAAATCATTCCGATTCAAACTGTGTTACGCAATTAGGGTAGAGGCCCGGGTCGAAGGGGCGTTGTGTTCCACGCGCGCCTCAAAGAGATGTCAGCACAAACTGATAGGGCCGACAACATTTTTGACACTATGTGTATTTGTGACCATACAACTACAGTACTACATGACAATTCAAATCAAACCACACAACCATTTTTCCCTATACGAGTTCAACAAGTCTATAACATGGAAACGTACACATTCCGCGAGCCACTTAGAGTAAACAAATAACCACGTGGGCGCTAACTGAATGGGAAACGTTGTCCGCTACATCTACTAACATGTTTAGTATACGTTATGAAAGTTAATGACACCGTATGCAGGACTGCAAGACTTTGAGTCATAATCATTTGGTTTAGCATGATGAATATTTTTATTTTGATACTTGAGAAAGTGATTGTTATTTTATTTTTATTTTATACTTATTTTTTTTAAATTATAGTTTCGTGTGGTGTCGGACGTAAAGAATAGCACCATCCTATTTCTTCCCGTTGGTGTCGTAAAAGGCGACTAATAGACTTACTAGAGAATGGGCAGCAATGTTCTCTATGCATTTTAACACCATACTGGGATCCCCCCTTTGGGGGAGGCCTATGTCCAGCAGTGAACGTCTTTCGGCTGAAATTATGATTTTTTTTAGATTATCAGGCTCACTGTCTTACTAATGTTTATCTAATTTTTTTTTTTTAATTATCGGCCTTGCTATCTTGCTAATGTTTATCTCGGTCCAGAGGTTAAGTTGATTGCTGCATCAGTGGCGTTCATTAGGTCTTCTTTAGTGCAAGTGAACAGGCACTTAGGACACACTAAAGCAAGTGGGAGATGGTCTGATCAGAAACACCAAACTCGCATTGAGTGTTGGATGATTTTGTAATCCCCCAGTATTTTCCTTCTGTAGCAGCGTCAAACATGGCGAACATACCACAACGTATGCTAAGGATAAACACCTATAAAATACTATTCGTTGTGCGCCAGTCGAGTTTTCCATTGATTACTCATACATTGATTACACATAATGTTTACGATATTGCTAACTAGACATGTGGGTAGATTCCATGTTGTTTTATATTGTTATGGTCTTGGGGTCATTAAACCTTTGCGGTAGGTAGATGACCTTTTGACTTTTGTTGACGAATGTGGGTTTATTGACGCGTTTTATGTCTGTGATGGATATATATTGTTCCATCATTTTACAAACTAAAGTTTTCATACAAAAATATGATTCAATATATGGCGGCATATACATCTCCACATGCGAACTACATATCACACTGACGTCACGCAAATCCTGCATCGCGCAAGCAGAGTTTACCGCGCGACTGGCATATATACAACATCCCGACATCGACCGTCGGGCAGCTGCCCACCAGACACAACACCCGTCTGGTCGGAGGATCTTCCCTTTTCTATGGAGGATAAGTGAGCTTTAGGTACACTGTGTTCTTCATACCTATATAAATATAAGTATCAAAAATCGGCGATGTTGTAAGCGTTTTTTAAGTCTATACTAGACAGAAACCGCATTGCTAGCATCAGAAGTCTCAAGACAGAAGCGACGTAACTTCGCTACAGTACAATGGTCGTTCTGCGTGAGTGCAGCAATTGATCGCTGATCAGCCATTCATATTGAAAAAAAAAACTTATTTTTTAATACCTAATTCCTTTTTTTTTCTAGCCTACAATATCCCACTGCTTGGCAAAAGCCTCCCAGAACAAAAAGGGTACCTAATGAATGAATGGAATGATGAATGAAATGCACCGATCCCAGCGTGGTTGTACCAGATTCGATTGCTCCAATGAACCCAGACATTCACCCTAGCCCCTGAAGCCTTATGTTTCATGAGACTACAGAGACCATTGTATATCAAAAAGTAGACCGGGGGGCGCGATAATGGTAGGGAAGACGTGCCCTTGGGATATGGGAGGATTATTAGAGCCGTACGGATATGCATCCTTGAGCAAGCATTGGAATAGTGGAGAGACGGGTGATATTAACCTATGGCATTTTTTAATAGCGTCGCCGCCAGGTTTCCACAGCAAAAACAGTACCTAAAAATAAAAGCCTAAACATACTAATGTTAATTATATCCGTTTCTTCCAGGTCCCAAGGTGATATCGAAGGTGCTAACAACAGAAGCAATAGAAGAGATAACCCAAGTGCTGCGAAGACCTCCAGTGATATGGGACAACCTGCACGCCAACGATTATGATCAGAAACGAATGTTTTTGGGTGAGTAGTTATAAATTACCAACATACCGATCACTGACACCGGTCTTATCGATTAGCGATTATTTTAAGGCTGAAGAAACGGTGGTTGGATTGTGTGAAATTTGACGTGGCTGAGCGACTTCAGGTAGGTTGGCTTAATAGAGATGGGTGGACGGAAAATACATGTTGCGCGGACTTTAATTAAATAAATTGGGTAATTGATAATTCTTCATCGTGGTCACCAATGTTGGGACCTATGTCTGTCAGTTTGAGTAATTTATGCGGCCTACCCAAAAGTCCTTTTGTTTGATATTGTTCATCGAATCTTTGAGTTCCTTAAGTTCTGAGTTGAGTTTCACGATTACTGACAAATGCGTGCAATGACTGGACAGGTCCACTCAATCTGTGTGGTTCTTTCATCAAAAGACCATTTCAGACACCAATCTACATGGTCCTCCCATAATCTGACCAAGATTATGTCTGGACTTTAAAAGAGACTGTAACCTATGAGTTTGCGTCGGTCTTTCTTCTCAGAGTAGTCTGGAAACGCCGACCTCATCTAGTTTTTAATATACGATTGACGTGTAAAAGTGTTTGTACGAACTTACTACAGAAATAAGATCATTTATCATGTATATCGTGGGTGGAGAAGGTGTGTAAATAAAAACAGTGCCCAGGACTTCACCAATACCAACTAGACAACGAGTCACGTACAAAGTCAAAGCTAAATGCCCTCCGCGTGAAAATATATTACTTAAACAGCTACATTTGTTTACAAACGAACTGAGACAAAATTACAACAATGGCACCTAGTAATAAAGTCTAAAATAATCTACTGTTCTGTTCCACAAAAGTTTGCGCGTATATTGGCCAACATTAGCCAAACATTTGTAGCGGTGGTTTAAAATCGGTGATTTTGTTCAAAATGTGATATTATTTGTTAGATTAAAGCTTAAAATATAACTTATTCTACATGTACTTACCGAAAGTAAGACACTCCGGCCGTTAAATTACTTTTTGGGCATTATTTTTGCAAAGTTTGAATACCCATTGCGGCATTGTGAAACGTGTTTACATTGGCTGTGTTTCAAGCGAACTAAACAAAATAAGAGCTCATGTCTCAAGTGTGCTGTTATTTACCGAGACGTATTTTTTGCGCCGACCCGATATCTAGTTGGTATTGTTTATCGAAGGTCCAGGATAAAGTCTATTGACAGATTACCATGAATATTGAGCACATTGACACTTCTTACATAAGTTATACAGAACACAAGTTAACGCCACGGCGCGGGCGCGGAGAAAACGACTGGTCGCTAAACTCTATGCGCGGAGAACATTGCATTTGGCATTGTTATAGCATTATTGTTACTTACCTGTAGTTCTTACACTATTGTTCCTATAACAGGAGGATAATGAGTTATTAATTAGGCTTCTGATAGCCTGACGGTGGGCAATGATAGTTAAAATATTAAATTGTAGATTTTCTGCCATGACGGAAAAGGCAGTTGCTGGGGTTTGTGGCCAAGTTATAACAGCCGCACGGGTCGATCGATCGGGTTAAGCTACGCTTGCCGCGGTTGGTCCGCGGGTGGGTGACCATCTTTACATACGATTACCCCTCCGTGCCTCGGAAAGCACGTTAAGTCGTTGGTTCCGGCTGTCATTTGTCAATCTTTAACAGTCGTTACAGGTCGTCAGAAGCCCGTAAGCCTGACAACCAGTCTTACCAAGGATAGGTTTTGGAGGTCAGATATGCAGTCGCTCCATGTAAAATACTGTTAATCAGCTGCATCCGGTTAGACTGGAACCCCAACATAGTTGGGGAAAGGCTAGGCAGATAATTAATGCAAAAAGCAGTTATTTGGAGCAGCTATAGCTGGCTATTCTAATAATCCGTTCATCCATGATATTACTGATTTCGCCCATGAGTTTTGTTGAAACTATTCAAACTGCTTGCGTTTCATATTATGAATGCTCCCTGAAAGTCTTATGACACCAATGCCAACTGGAAGGTTGCACAAAATAAGACCTTATATCCAAAGCCATAATCATCATTCTCCTGCCTTCATCCTAATTTATTTGTGGTCGGCGCAACATGTCCCTTTCTTCCACACTTCTCTATTAGTCGTCATCTCGGTAGTCACTCCCTTTCTAGCCATATCATCTTTCACACAGTCTATCCATCGTTTCTTTGGTCTACTCTTATAATAGTATATCCACATTCAAATTCAAAACTTTGCTTAACCTAATAAGCAGAGATCGGAACAGGTAGATTATATCTACCTAAACTTCGAGGAAGTAAGTAACATAGAGTGGATAATACCTCCTCTAAAATCCCGGAATCATAAACATGACGCAAATTATTTATTGCACTTTGAATACATTCGTAACAAATTTTAATTTTGAAGAATCTTATTACGTTTCTAGGGTTCCGTACTAAAACTGTTAAATTAAAGTGCTTTATTTTACATATAATAGTAACCAGCCAACTTTTCAAGAATTTATTTTCTTTATATTGCGATAAAAACTTAATTTTATTTTACCTATCTAAAACAAAATATTTGAATTTTACATAATTTTAGTACAAAACCCTAAAAAAAAATATATTTTCCAAATCAATAATTTGTGTTTTAAATGTGTTTTTTTTAATTCCGGGTTTAAACGTCATTATTTTCATTACGGGATTTTAGAGGGGGTATTATCCATTCTATGTTACTTACTCCCTTGAATTTAACATAATATCACGCCTGTAATCCCCGAAGGGTTAGGCAGAGTACCTATAGTACACCCACATTTCGCCAGTTATGTTTAAGTCCCATGTAATAGGGGGCGAGCCTATTGCCATCAACGGGGCACAAATCCAGACGCTGTTACTGATAAATCCCTACGGGAAAAATTCAATAACACTGCCCGACCTGGGAATCGAACCCAGGAACTCAAGCTCAGCAGTAGTGCTTGCGACCCCTAGACCCAACGAGGCAGGCTCCCTTTAATTTTGAGTATTATTATTCTACCTATTCCGATCACAGTTCATAAGATATAAACTTCACTCAACCTGTATTGTCATTTCCCAGGTCCGTACTGCGGGCGATCACCGGAACTAATCCCACTGTTACGTGGAGTACTGACGAACCCCAACTGCGAGTACAACGCGAACATGATACCGATAAGGACGCTCGCACATTGGGCGAGTTGTAGCTTAGATGCGCCTGCACATAGTAAGTATCATTTTTCATATCTTTAACATAACATAACATGACGCCTGTAAACCCCGAAGGGAATTAAACATTTTCACAGCAGAGTTAGCTCTCTCTAACTCTGCTGTGAAAATGTTTAATTCCCTGAGTTTGTTTTTTTTTTCATTTTTTAACTTTTTTTTTATCTTTATATATTTGTTAAAATAACTTTAGTTATGTATTAGTTTTTGAACAACCTAGGTTCTCACTAGGAGTCGGGCGTTGGTAGCTGCGCCACAGTTTTTAGGGTTCCGTACCCAGAGAGTAAAACGGGAACCCTATTACTAAGGCTCCGCCGTCTGTCTGTCTGCCTATCCGTCTGTCACCAGGATGTATCTCATGAACCGTGATAGTTAGACAGTTGAAATTTTCACTGATGTGTATTTCTGTTGCCGCTATAACAGCAAATACTATAAAACAGAATAAAATAAATATTTAAGGGGGCTCCCATACAACAAACGTGTTTTTTTTGCTCGATATTGATAACGGCAACAGGTAGACGCCTTAAATATTCACAGAATATTTAGTTATATATTCACTTTAAAAATAAATAATTAAATAAAATAAAACAAATATTTAAGGGGGGACTCCCATACAACAAACGTGATTTTTTTGCCGTTTTTTTATAAATGATGGTACGGAACCCTTCGTGCGCGAGTCCGACTCGCACTTGGCCGGTTTTTATCTATTGCAACTGTCATAGTTTGACATTGTTTGTCATTAAATGTATTTGTTTTTTTGATCCCAATAAACGATTATTATTATTATTAAAACCAGTAAATACAATCATAAGCATAAAAAAAAGATTATGTGAATTTGTGTGCTTCCAAATGAGAGTTGTGAGTTCGATTTAGTGTCAAATTAATATTGATATGATTCAGTTAGTGTAAAAAATATGCTTTCGGATAAATTCGATTTGATTCAAACTGAATAAACACAATCAACAAATGTTTATTATGAGAAACATCACTTCTAGATATCAGAAGTAGTCCTTGTCCTTAGTCTATTACAGGCTGATATCTTGCTTTCCGTATTATTTAACTAGCTTCTACCCGTGACTTAGTCAGCGTTAAATTTCGGCCCCCGACCCACCACGTCGCATCGCATCGCCCGCCGCGCTATTACTTCGTTTTCGCTTACCTTACTTTCTGACCTTTTTCGTTTTGCTCGGCTCCTAAAGGTCGTACCGTGATGTTAAGTAGCATAATAACCTTCCTCAAGAATTGGGCTATCAAATGCAATTTAATTTTCAAATCCGACTAGGAGTTTCAGAGATTACCTTGTACAAACAAACAAACTCTTCTGCTTTGTTATATTAGTATAATAATGGTTCAGTAAATAAATATTATATAGATTATATTTAAATTTTATTTTGGGTATGCTTACCGTCACGAGATGAAAGGCAGGGCGGAAAATTTCGGTTGTGGCTATACCAAACACGTTACAAGAAATTCATGTCGCCGTGAGATTAAGAGAATCGTTAGTTTATAAATCTATCGCTATGATTTCAGTTAGATTATAAACTGTCGAAAAATTGTGAACAGGGTGAAATGGGTTAAGTTAGAACTGTGACCAAACGTGCGCGAGCCGAGCGAGCGAAGCGTGCGGTGACGCGGTAGCTGCCGGCGAACGCTACTGCCAAGTTCCTCGCAGCTAGGCAGGCTATTTAGTATTTTTCGGTTTCCCATGGACAGATTATTATAAACTATCGAAAAATAATGCGTTAAATTGTAAATGGTTTCAGTTCACAATTTTTTGACAGTTTATAACCTTACGGAAATAATACCGATACAAAACTGGCGAGTTTCATAATTATACGGTGCCATTCATACATCGTTTCTACGTTCTTAAAATATTTTTTTTTTTTTTTTGCGTGAATATGTCGCATATTTTCCCTCAACTTGTTCTTTCGTGTTTGTGTTTTTATTTCTTTGCGTTATATTTACCGCAAATAAACGTATTTTCTTTCTTATTTTTGACGTGACAACGTCTTATAATTCGATGGCGCCGGCTGCACGCACGAAAAAACATGACTCATGCGGCGTTACCTCGCTCTGAGGCGTTCCATTTAATGCTTGGAGTGCAAGCGAGAGCGCGGAACGAGCGACAAAGAGGCACAATCGGCCTCCGCGTTCGGCAGCGTTCGACATCTGTCTCTCTCCTACTTGAGTGAGCGATGCGTCCGCGTGGACAGCTGCTATACATTTACATGTTTTCGTCAAGTATGAAGTGCAGTGAAAAGTGAATGTGGTGTCAATTGTTTATAGCAACGATAATTGCGGCGATTCTTATGACGTTGTCACGTTCAACTATCGTCAGTAAACCGACTTTACAGACAACCGATTTTTTTTTTATATTTCTCACTATACTAATAATGTGATTCTCGTTACAGTGGAAGCAGTATCCTGGGATATCAAGTTAGAGCGAGAGAGCGAGCAGGGCGTGTGTGAAGATGAAGCGCCTCTCACTCTTGGCAAGCATGTGTATCATCATCGACAGGCCCTCAGGTAAAATGATTGGTATAAATTATGATTTTAACACAGAGACATTCATTGCCTAGCCTTTTCCCAACTATGTTGGGGTCGGCTTCCAGTCTAATCGGATGCAGCTGAATACCAGTATTTTACATGGGAGCGACTGCCTATCTGACTTCGTGCTTTCCGAGGCACGGAGTCTCGGTATGTAATGATAGTCACCCATCCACGGACCAACCCCGGTAAGCGTAGCTTAACCTGATGGATCGACACATGCGGCTGTTATTACTTAGCCACAAGCTCTTCCAAACTCTAGTTTACGATAGTTACTATCTACAACATATTTTATAACATACATAAACTCACGCCTTCTTCCTATGAGGGTAGATAGAAACTATAGAACACCATCTGCTACACTCCTAACATACTATTTTTGCTTCGTTTACGTTCATACATCTGGGGGTCTACTCCGAAGAGCTAAACCGAAGTATCGGCCGAAAGTTCGGCCGTTTTATAACTTACATAGTTTCCTTTTTTGACTTTGAGTCCTTACCCGACTTCAAGTCACAGTTTTGACTTTGGCTTATCTCTTCCACTGCCTTGTTTTTTCGTCGTAGTCAGCGATAGTTAGCCGTAGTAAAGAAACGACCGAACATTCGGCCGATACTTTGGATTTATGTTCAGAGTAGACCCCCTGGTCATACACGCACGTCGGTTGCGAGTACTACGCACCTGACCTTTCTGAAGAACATCACCAATAAGATCACTGTATGTCCTCCTAGGGCGTCCCCTCCCGGCGTTACCTCTATCTAAAAAGAAAGAAAGAAAGAAAAATATTTTATTTGGGACACGCACAAGAAATACAAAAATAGCATTTAAACTAACAATATCCAAAAATAAAAACAATCAAGACTTGTGCGATGCCAAAAAGGCGCTAAGGTGGTATCTGCGTTGTAAATACCTTTTGTTAGTCGTCTTTCATTAATTTAATAACACTCTTCCTTTAATTCCCTCCACAGACAGGCGATCAACGAATGGTTGCCAGAGTTTTCCATACCTAAGAATGCTCAGGGTCCTGTGATCAAGCCACAACCTACCATCACAGGTAAATCCTAACTAATATTATAAATGTTAAACGTTGAGATGCTCAAAACCAACATTAGTTTAACGGAGACTTTCAATTCATGCCATCCCTTACATTTTGTATCAAAAGAAAGTGACAGCATCAATTTAAAGTCTCCGTCAAACTAATGTTGGTTACGTGCAACTCACCGAAAGTTAGTTTAGTTAGTTTTGAGTAACGAATTTGGATAAAATTTGGCACACAGGTAAAACATGACCATGGATTAAGACATAGGATAGTACTTATTATCTCTATTTTTTTTTTTGTAATGTTAATAAACTTGATAAACCAATTACAGTAATCAAACACATATACACAGAAAAGAGAATATAACATTATAAAATTCAGGTAAAAACATAAAGCAATAAACAAAATTACAATACTTTGATGAATCCCTCGCAGTGTTTCTGGCATGCCAATAAAATCTTCGTCCATTCATCCGCAAACAGATCGTTTGTGGGATTAGAAACCAAGAGATCATTAAGTGCGGCCAGAGTGCGAGGTATTGAGGACTTAGCACGCGCAATCGTGCGACGTGGAGGAACAGCAAACAGCCTGTGGTTTCTATTTAAACTATTCTATTTCTACACGCTACTATAGGCACTATGTATACCGATTTGACTCAAGCCATTGATAAGGTAAAGCAGTCTTGGCTAATTTGAAATTAAAACTATTTCTCGGTTTCCCTTTGTTACGCGAAATCCCGTCATCAATTGAGTCGAAATAATTTTAGTTCTTTGCAATAGGTACATAAAAGTGCCAATCATAGAATACTGAATCAGGAGTTCCACTGGGCTCTTATCTAGGTCCCGTATTTTATAACTACGTATTAATAAAAAATTAAAACAAATTCGCTCCGCCGCGTCTGTCTGTCTGATAAACTCAAAAACTACCGAACGGATTTTCATACGGTGTTCACTAATAAACAGAGTGATTCCTGAGGCAAGTCTTGATGTATAGTTCATTAAGGTGTAAATTGACTGAAATATATGACGCTGTAGAATACTCGGAAGTAGGATATACATCTGTTACATTTTAATCTAACCCAGATGCTCGACGCAACAGGCTGATGCGACACTACGACAGAAAAAAAAACCGACCAAGTGCGAGTCGGACTCGCGCACAAAGGGTTTCGTACCATTATCTATAACAATGGCAAAAAAATCACGTTTGTTGTATGGGAGCTTAATTATTTGTTTTATTTTAATTTAATTATTTATTTTTAAAGTGAATATATAACTAAATATTCTGTGAACATTTCAAGCGTCTACCTGTTGCCATTATAATATCGAGCAAAAACGAGCAAAAAAATCACGTTTGTTGTATGGGAGCCCCCTTGAATATTTATTTTATTCTGCTTTTTAGTATTTTTTGTTATAGCGGCACAGAAATACATCAACTGTGAAAATTTCAACTGTCTAATTATCACGGTTCATGAGATACAGCCTGGTGACAGACGGACAGACAGACAGACGGCGGAGCCTTAGTAATAGGGTTCCCGTTTTACCCTTGGGTACGGAACCCTAAAGAACTGTAGGCAAATATGCTCTGCTACCCGTGAAAAGCCAGGGCGGGTTGCTATTTCATCAAATATTTACTTTGACATTGTAATTTTGGTTGCCGCGTACCCCACCACGTTACAGTTACATGTAAAAAGTATTAGTAATTGGCCATAACGGGCCGCGTTATGGCCAATTACTAATACTTTTTGGACTTCTTAAAAATCCTGTAATTTTGTGAAATAATATTTTTGCTCTAATTAACACCAATAATAGTGTTACTAGTCATGTTGTGCGATTACGCTTTGGGTGATAATCAGGTCGAAACCTATAATGTGATCTTACTGACATACTTTGATGGTTACATGTTGTAAACTCGTCAAAAATTAATAGGCCCGTTTTGACATGTAACTTGAATCTATTGACCATCGCGACCATATTTATAGAGCGCGCAAACGCTCGTTAAATTGCACCTGTGTCTGTACGAATGAGACGTTTAATATTTATGATGAGGGGGTCCGGCTACCTAAAAAAAGTCACGAGAGTGTACAAGCATACCAACATTTAAAAAAGGCCTAAAGAATTTTATATTAGACACAAAAGTTTAGTTTTTTTTATATTATACACATAAGCTTACCTTTGAACTGTTTTGTATTTTATTTAGACTTAAGTACATAACTACCTGCTATATATTTTGTAATTGGTATGGTGTTCAGTTTCATGTATGGGTTGAACGTCGTAATGTATAACCTATTGCTAATTTAGTTAAGTTTCTCTTCAAGTGAACTGTAATTTGTTCTTTGAGAAATAAAATGTATTTAAACCGATTGTGGTCTGTCTAGTGGATGTTAGTAGTGAGGTTCTTTGTAACTAAAAGACGCGTTAAATATTGTTAGGGAAACTTGGTAATACGTATTCCTTATGTCAGAAAGCGCTACGTTTCTCAGAACGTTCGTACGGCTATTTCATCATCTGCCTAGCCTTTTCCCAACTATGTTGGGGTCGGCTTCCAGTCTAACCGGATGCAGCTGAAGACCAGTATTTTACATGGAGCGACTGCCTATCTGACCTCCACAACCCAGTTACCGGGTAACACGATATCCCTTGGTTAGACTTGTTTATTCTACTTGTTGTTAGTACACCTATTTATTTTTTATTAAAACATGAGTACTTATAGTTGTCGATTGACCATGCATACGTAACTAGTGAAGTAACCATACGACTCGGTACTCGATACTCACGATAAATCGATTCACGTTAAATGTCAAAATGGGCCTATTATTTTTTGACAAGTATATTAAAACATGAGTACTTATAGTTGTCGATTGACCATCGCGACGTAACTAGTGAAGTAACCATACTACTCGATACTCACGATAAATCGATTCAAGTTAAATGTCAAAACGGGCCTATTATTTTTTGACAAGTTTAAACGTAGTTGCTTTGTGAATAAATAAATATAATTTAAACTTTTTTGTTACAGTACCACCGGTTCCAATAATCCCAATCCTACCGTCAGTGAACACATGCATGTCGCTAATGACGGCCACATCAAACACTTCAACCACCAGCACAGCAGAGATGGTGCTCGCGATTCCTACTGTTAACACGTCGCAGCTGCAAGCCTTGGCCGATGGTTGCGCTTCAGGCTCTAATGACCGGCCTATTTTATCTACTAGGGTATGTATGTCGAATGGTGAAATAGTGCTTTAAAATGAAAAGAAGTTGAAATTTTAAACTAATAATAAAGCTGAGTAGTTTGTTTTTTGTTTGAATGAGCTAATCACTGGAACTACCCGTCGGATTTGAAAAATTATTGTAGCATTTTATAGCTCAGTTTTTGAAGAAGGTTCTAGGCTATTTAGCATCACGCTTGTCGGGTATCTTCACTGTTTTCATGTTGTCTCTGTAATATAAATTTTATTTATCGTGTTTTTTTAAAAAAAAGGGTCGATGGCAGCTGTCATTTTGGTCTAAGTAAAAATCAGAGTATAAGTTATAACATTAAAAACATGTTTTCGTGAAAAAAACGTAAAAGTAGAACTTAACCTTCAATAACTCCAGTCCAGGTCCAGTAAAAAAAAATATATCTGAAGAACAAGTAACTCTCGGCTTCGTTTTGCATCTTTTTACACCCGTTACACCCATTCAAGTATTACGTAAGCACCAAAGGGGAGTGGGGGTCTTTGCTTTGCTTATTTTTGATGTCATGGAGGACGGGGGGATTCGGATGGTGATTACGTCAACAATATTTATTTATTTCTTCAAAATTTAGTAGATTCGGATTTGAACAAATATGGTAACCCTACTTGTCTATGCTCGAAAGCGAAAAGCGTGTTCAGGGATTCCCCCAAAATATTGATATTGCTTACTCACTCTCACGCGGTGTTTTATGTTTAAGTTAGAAAGAACTGAAGTAGAGAAATTACTTAAATGGGTATCAAATTCCTTTATAGTCTATAAATTCCTTATTTTTAGACTCATGGATATTATAAAGTAACCTGATAGCATATATATATGTTACGGCTAATACCCGAAGTGCGGCTACACCTAGTTTTAGCCGGTTAGAATTAGGTGTAGCCACTTACTCTTGTCGCTGCCGGCCGTGGTCGAGTCGATGGCCGGCAGCGAGGAGTCCTGGGACGCGGTGGTATCCTTCTGCGAAACAGTCGTGTCGCAGAAGGAGGCTGCGGAAAGGGAGCGGGAGATCTCGTCCGCTCACCCGGCTCGCAGCAGGCGCACCGGGCGTCGGCAGAGGGCAGATAATGCCCTCTTCCGGCCCCCCTAAATGGGTCCAGGGACGGCGGACTCGGGGACGTCCGCCACCCCCTATCACACTGGACCCGAGGTGGCGGCGCGTAGTGTTCCACGCGCGCCCCTTTGAGACGTCGCGGGGGGTCTAACACCTCACCCCCCCGCAGACTTGAGGTCGGCACTAGCCGGGGATCACGGAAGTAATACTAGCTCCCAAGATCCCCGGTGCAAGTGTGGGAAGGGAACACCGGGGTGGTTTTTAGTCAGTAAGAGTCTGACAGACCCCTCCGCCCACCCCAGGGCGGAGGACATCCATGAGGATTTTCCACCCCGGCAACAAAAAAAAAAAAAGGTTAGAACAGTAACCATTAACAAGCGAAGGCGAGCGAGCGAAGCGAGCGTGCCGCGGAGCGGCCGCCGAGCGCCAGACCTAGTTCTAGCCTGTCTGGACCTAGTTCTAGCCGGAATGATATCGGATAGACCTAGTTTTATCCAACAGGGAATGGCTGACCTAGTTGTAGCCGGCATGATGAAGGCTAGACCTAGTTTTACCCGAAAACAATCGGCTCGTACTAGGTTTAACCAAGAGTAAGTGGCTACACCTAGTTCTAACCGGCTAAAACTAGGTGTAGCCGCACTTCGGGTCTTAGCCGTAACATATATATATACCAATGTTTACGTAAGCATAGGAGGGGTATGAGCTTTGCTTACGTTTGCTGGGGAGGGGGGGGGGGGCTATGTTCTATGTTAGCGGGTTTGGTTTTTTTTTTTTTCCGCACTTAGTCCTTCATGTGGACCATTGAGCGTGGGCCATGGCGGCCGTCGTTGGTTATTCCTCTTTCCCCTCCCTCCAGAAGCTGATTAGGTCTCCTGGTCTGCTTAAGACATCTGTGAATGATCTGGGTGCCCCGAGGGTTTCTGTTCTGATCTGGGTGACGCCTGTGCATTCAAAGAGCTCGTGCGCAACGGTTTCTTCAGCCTCCATGCAAGCCCTGCACAGAGGGCTGTCTGTTATGCCTATTGTGTGGAAGTGCTTGTTTAGTGAGCAGTGTCCCGTGATTACTAAAATGGGGGGTATAAAATTACTCAAATTCTGCTTACATAACACATAAATGGCCCCTTAGATTCTATCGTTCTGTAAAACTATACTTTCTGCCCACAGGTATCACCAATTGAAACACTCAACCCCGTACCGAATCCAGTCATGAACTCGCTAGTCTCTCCCACCAAAGTCATCCTCAATGAATCTATACCGAACCCTATCATTCCCATAGCAAGTTCCAACATATCCCTCCCCACCGAAATGCCCGTTTCAACACTCCCCGTTCCCATTTTAGCGTTAAAAGCTTTAGAAGGGAGTGTTAATAAGAATAATCATGACATGGATAAGTCGGAAAGTGGGGAGTTAATAAGTGATATGGGGGGGAGTTTTGAAATGAAGAAGGATAAAGAGGGGGAGGATGCTGATCAGATTATAGTGGATGATGTGGAGCCGGCTGTGGAGGAACAGCAGAGGAATGGGGATATGAGTGTTGGTGGTGAGTTTAGTTTGAATCCTTATGGTTTTTTTTTTTTTTGTTATGGTTAAGAAAAGGACAAGATAGGATCTCGGATTTTTTGAGTTTAAAGATCTTTTGATTCTCGTGATTTTAAACCATTCATTATTATGTGACCAGGTTAACAAGACTTACCTTTAAATAAACCGCCCTCGCCATCTTTACATACCAAGACCCCTCCATGCCTCGGAAAGCATGTTAAGCCGTTGGTGCCCGCCTACTCTTTTTAATTTTTTACAGTTGTTACGGGTCGTCAGAAGCTCGAAAGTCTGACAACCAGACTTACCAAGAAGAATTGTGTTACCCAGTAACTGGGTTGTGGAGGTCAGATAGGCAATCGCTCCATGTAAAATACTGGTATTCAGCTGCATCCGGTTAGACTTGACGCCGACCCTAACATAGTTGGGGAAAGGTTATGCAGATGATAATGATTTACCTTCAAATCCTACTAACTCTAAGGCTACATGACGAGATAAATACATAAAATTGCGACTTATACAAATATCAACTTTAATCTCAAGAGATCTAAGTTGATTTTTTAATGAAAAACCTATCGTTAACCGTCATAAAATCATTTTAGTTGCAATGGAAACCGAACCACGCAAATAAGTTAAAGTTTTGAATGCCAAAGCATGAAATTTAATGTATTATGAATTGTCACCTCATCCTCACCAACTAAGGTCTCACTCAAAAACGGGAATTTATATTTTCATATTTAAGTATTATGTTATTTTTAAATTAGTTACCGTCATATTTAAGATTTACTTTGTGTAAATTATTTCATCACCACTGCTCTCAAAACGGTGACGGAAAACATCGTGAAAAAACCGGCATTTCCTAGGACTAAAATTTGAACCACTGGGCCCATGTGCTGGATTACGGCCCACTCCCTCTCACCGAGAGGAGACCTGTGTCCCAGCAGTGGGAACATTATAGGCTGATTATGCTATATATATATTTAAGACTATCTGTTACCACGGACTTATACTACTCTAACAACAACGACAACTATTCACACGCCCAAGAAAACCCTATCTTTGTGCTCCCCTAATTTTCCAAAATCCTTGTTCCAGCCTTCACTTTGAATCTGTGCTCTCTGAAAGTTGGCAACGTCGCAAATAGCTGTCAAAAACTTAATTATGTCTTATAATTGCAATTTAATACTTTCTAAACTAATCCTAATTAATATTATATTCACGCTAAAATGGCTGAACGGATTTGGATGAAATTTGGGACACGGGTAGACTATGGTCTAGGTTAGGACGTAGGATACTACTTTTATCCCGGTAGTACGTTTCGACCTCTACGCGGGCAAAGCCGCGGGCATTCTTATTATAATAAAGAGATTTTTTTTTGTATATTTGTTTGTTACGCTAAAACGCTTTCACGCTAAAAAAAACGTCTGAACGGATTTGAATGAAATTGGGTAGACCATGATCTGGGTTAGGACAGTGGATACT
This sequence comes from Tiliacea citrago, assembly GCA_963921375.1. Lineage (NCBI taxonomy): Eukaryota > Metazoa > Arthropoda > Insecta > Lepidoptera > Noctuidae > Tiliacea > Tiliacea citrago. The sequence continues at coordinate 4,597,788 of OY992802.1, forward strand.
TTATCCCGATATTATAACGGGATCGAGACTTATGCGGGCGGAACCGCGAGCCGCAGCTAGTAATTTATATTTTAATAAATAAATAAATATAAATAATATTTTAGTATACTTAGCGATATTTCATATTTTCATACAGTACTATTAATAAATTAATAAAAACCGGTAAATATTTGACAGCTTGTGACGTTCCCAACCTGTTCTTAACCAGTGTCAACCACTAACAGAACAGCTCTATATTATAAAGAATAGATTACATTTTCTGTTGCCCAGACACGCCGCAGACGCTAAGTCCTAGTCGCCCGTCTATTACTGAAGCGGGCGGTGAACCATTGGATGTGGACCCGCCGTCTACGGCCGCTACTGACCCTGATGTTGTTATGAATGATGGAATGAGTGAGGTAAGTTACTACTAATGAATCGCGAATGTAGATGATAGTATTTATAGCCCCAGATTTCTAAAAAATAATCTTCCTAATGTGTTTGCCATAATCAATCAGTTTGGTTTGCGTGGCGAAAGCCATAGTTTTTGCATGAAAAAGTAGAAAAATAAAGATATGAAAAATACCAAATTGAGTGTTTGTTTCAGAATGGGTCAATGCAAGTAGAGCCGAGTCACAGTCCACTTAGTACTGACATGATGGTAGAACCTGCAGAACCCACGGAAGTAGTCGACGAGTGAGTATAATGATTTACAATGTGTTTTATTTAGCTGTACAGTGCGGGGAAATCCCGAACCATGGGGGGGGGGGGGTTCATTTTATTTTGGCTTAGTTACAAATTCAATTTCATAAACAAAAAAGCGGGAGAGAGAGGTATTTAAATTTTAAACCTTTTTCTTCCAGTTTATTTATACGATTTTCGTCAGTCAAATATTGGTAATCCTTTTGCACCTTTTTTAATTGTTTTTACCTATTATGGTATAGTAATTTTATTCTAGGTCTTCACATATAATCATATAATTAATCTACTCAAACAAAATATTGTAAAACATTTTTAATAGAGTAACGGTGGAGTTTCTTGCCCATTCTTCTCCATACGAAACTACCTTTCTGAAGGGGACAACTAGAATCAATTCTATTGTTTTGTAAATTTTGACGTTTAAAAGTGCCCGAAAAGTGCTTCGTATGTGCCTATTTGAAATAAATAATTTGACTTTGACTTTGCACACTTTTTCAGTTCGAATAACACACTTTCATGCTGTCAAATAACTGTTTATTTTTATGAACTTTCGATGGAAAATGAACTTAAATTTGTTGCTTTTAAAGGTTATTTTTGCTTATGTCCAACAGGCCCGTAGAAAACGAAGACCCCACAATAGAACCGAACGCGTTAGTAGCAGACGACCTGCTCCTACTATGCGATCTGTTTTACTTGCCGTTCGAGCACGGATCGCGCGGTCTGAGGCTTTTACATGACTTTAACTGGCTGACGACGCATGCTGCTAGTCTACTGCCTAGAGGGAGTAAACCAGAAGTACGTAGAGCTAATATAACTATAACTAACTTGTAGATGAAATAAATAAACCCTTGATTTATGTTTACCCAACTACGGCTAAGAGAAATGGTTGAGAATCTCACTGGTTGTGCATAGGTATGCACAACCAGAGGGAGGGACGGGAGGGGGAGGGGTGTATGTGAGTGTCTTTATATCCTCGTACATCCTAAACTACAGAAGCGATTTAAAAAAATGAGGTATCATTAGATTGGTCTTAATCCAGAGAGTGTCCTTGGATAAAGCCATAGTAAAACAAAAACAAACCAACTAGAAGAAGAAGAAACAAAATGCGTGCGACAACTAAACAAAATTAACTAAAAAGTATGAAACAATATAATAATGTTCCTATCTTAAATTCTACCCGTGTGTATTCTGTGGAGAACGTTATTTTGGCGCGGATATCGGCACGGGGCTACGCTCTGCTATGCAGCACCTTTCGTGTAGCAGCTGTGCAGCGAGCTGTGCAGAGAACTGTGCAGTGAGCTGTGTAGTGAGCTGTGCAGGTGAGCAGAGCAGTTAGCTGTGCAGTGAGAAGAGCAGTAAGCTGTACAGTGAGGTGTGCCGTAAGCTGTGCAGGCAGCTGTACAGTGAGTTGTGCAGTGAGCTGTCAATAGTGTCAATCCCTAGCACCAGGGGTAATGACAGCTCAAACTTTTTTCACCCAAGTTTTCACGGTGAGAGTTTTACAAAATAGACCGACAGGTGGTATAGAGTTGTTCTCCCTCAGACAAGTGAATGGCGTCGCCGCCGCAGTCGCTTCGCATGGTGGATGTGTCGCACACGTCGCTTGGCTCGACGCTTCGCCGCCGCCAACAACCAGGAGCTGCACGCCGAGCTGCAGCCCTACGTGTGGGAGCTGTGCGCTGTGCTGGCACTGCTGGACGGCTTCCTGAGGTGGTTAGGTGAGTGTTGTTGTTATAGGCCTTTTTAACATGATATTCGGTGATCTTTGGCTGCTTTCGTCAGTACTAGAACTACTCAGAGGCTGGTGGCGTATTTACCCTATGGCCAAGAGTGCCATGGCTCGGTGGGGTAACCCGCCCCTCGTTGTCTGCTGTATTTTCTTGAACAAGCCCTACTACTCTTATAGCCTGCCGCCCCCTTTTTATTGTTGTTAACATACATTCCATATAAAAGTAATATTGTACGCACACTATTGAGTGATTTACCATTTTATTTGTAGACCATAGACTAGAAATATTCTCTGTATTTTTTCAGTTTCGGAAAGAATGGGGAGGGAGGGATGGTAAATTTTCATCTATTTTCTTTAATAACTTTAAAATTAAATATTTTAAAATTAAAAAAAATGTATTTGAAATCTTCATACCATGTCCTTTCATTTAATATGTCACACGGTAAAGTTTGCAAAACCTTTTTTTTTCTTTTTCCTCATGATATTCAAAATTCATTCATTTACACGTTCATGTTTGGGCCACAGAAATTCATATGTGTACCAAATTTAAATTTAATTGGTCCAGTGAATTCAGAGCAAATTGGCTGTGACAGACAGACACACGAGTGATAAAGTAGTAGAAGTATAAGTCCATTACCAATAGTGTAAAACCAAGTTTGCAGCTTCGAAAGACCTGTGCTAACTGCGTGGTGCTCGAAAATCCTCGATATTTTCCGACTTCTTTCAGTTTTTTACTTATAACTTCTAAAAGGTGCATCCTACTGAAAAAGTCATCATTTTTTAAAAGTAATAATTTATATCGGAGTATTTCTCAGTCATCTTCAACCGTTTCCGTCAATAGCACCTCGCGTCTGTTCGCAGGCGTTCGCTCAATAAATATGAGAATATTGCCTCAATTTGTAATACTTATTTTTATGTTCCAGAGCTCGGCAAATACCCACAAAACATAGCAACAAATACACAAGGAAGTTACACATGTAAGTTATTCACTCACATACTTTTAGATCTGATCTTTCTTGAAAAAATATATCCTATTTCTTTACCAATAAAGTTTGAAAAAGGTGAAACAATAACTCAAAAAATCCCAGAATGACATTGAATGTATCAAATCAATTTTGCGCTGATATCACCGCAATTTTGTCTATTACACGATGTAAATTCTCAATTTTCCTGTGTAGGGTTTTCAAAAGGCTGGCGTGAGGCATTCGAGAGTGGTTCCCAGGAACCCTGGGTGTTCCGAGGAGGTCTTACAGCAGACTTACGAAGATTGTTACCAGTAGAATGTAACAGCGACGCGTTGCGAACGTTGCCTCCACCCACGATACTACCACTTACAATAAGGCCTTATTCTACGGCTGATGAAGAAGCGGTAAGTCTTCCGGAAGTATTCGGTTGTTTTTCTCTGCTGGTATTGTCCTTACTTTAACAATACAGAACAGAAAATAAAGTGAAACACCTTTATAATAGAAAAACGTACCCCTAAAAACGTGTTATTACCACATTTTTTTTTCTCTGTCTCGCTTCCTTTACAAGATATTTTTGTGGTTAGGTAGGTCGGTTGCATGCAAAAAAAAAAAGGATTTAGAATGCATTGTCATCGAGTTGTGAGCTACCTTGAAAGTTTCAGCTGAGTAGCTAATCGAGAAGTGCTCGAAGTTTGAGTTACAAGATCCCACCCGGAACGACAGACATACAGACGAACAAGAAAGTGACTTAATAAGAACGTGGTAAAATCCTGCGCATTGTGGTTGAACCGCGGGCTTTGATCGCGTGATCAGGCGTATAGTCTGTTCCATATGTATCTAATAACAGTGTAAACAAAGTCTGTTCAGCTTAAATTCTAACGCAATCACTCTACAAGGAATGGGTAACAAATTAATCTGTAATTAGAAGGTTCCATCTTCATCATCAGCATCATCTGCTTAGCCTTTTCCAACTATGTTGGGGTCGGCTTCTAGACTAACCGGGTGCAGCTGAAGGCTGAGGTATAATTTTTTTTTTTTTCTAACATCATCTCTCTCAGCAACTCAGCAAGTCATAGCGCAGGAAATAATAAACGTTTTTAACGTAAACATTTTGTTATAGGTTTGCGCGATATGCCACAAGACGTGTCGAGACGGGTCTGACTGCAGTGATCTATTTCCTAGCGATTTACAGACGTTACCGGCTGACAGGTATGGTCATCATCATCATCATCATCATCATTATTTCAGCCGAAAAACGTCCACTGCTGGACATAGGCCCCTTGGAGGCACGCTTGGAAGGCGATCGCAGTATAGTGGTTAAATGTATAGAACGCTGCTGCCCATTCTCTAGTACAGGTATGTTACTTAAATTTAATTCTTCTATTTCTTTAATTCTTTTATTCGATTCTGCCCGCGATTTGCGTAAAACGTGTTTTAACATAAAATATCTTCTATGGTACTCGGAAATAGTGTAGATTTCTAAAATTGAAAGATTTTTTGTAATCGGTTCAGTACTTCACGGATTACCTGTTAAAACACATACCTACAGGGTGGAGTTTTGAGATGTAGGTACCTTAGTGTTGTCGCTACAAGAAAACGGTCTTAGGAGTTGAAAAAGTTAGAGTTTCTTTCCTACTAAAACTATGGAAAAACTTTATTTTGCGATTTCTGACTATTTATAGTACTGAAATCTCAGTTCGTCCGAAAGAGTTTTGGTCCTTATAAGCAGAGATCGGAATAGGTCAGCTTATTTACCTAAACTTCCAGGAAGGAAGTAACATAGAGTGGATAAAAACCTCCTCTAAAATCTCGGAATAATTATAATGATGCTAAAATCCCGGGATTTATTTATTGGACTTTATTTATATAAAGTTAAGGACAGTCTCCTAAGACTGTTTCCCTGTAGTTGCAACGGTAAAGATACCTACCCTTACTGCCCCGTCTCAAAAACCCACCGGGTATAATAAACAATCAATGATACCTCTTTATAATATTTGCTATGATAAATAACTAAAAAGATCTATAATATTATTTTTAAGGGAGGATATAGCAAGGGCAAGGCTACAGCGCGTCAAATCATAAGTTTTGATTTTGTGGTGCTATGTGTGATTTTCGGTCTAAAACATTAATAGCTGGGAGTGAATCTGTAGCTCAAAAATACCCTTTGAATTTTTCCTATGAAAGGACGAATCAAAATCAATCTGCCTAGCCTTTTCCCTATGTTGGGGTCGGCTTCAAGTCCAACCGCATGCTGCTGAATACCAGTATTTTACATGGAGCGACTGCGTATCTGACCTCCACAACTCAGTAACTGGCTAATACGATATCCCATGGCAAGACTGGTTGTCAGACTTTCGGGGCTTCTGACTACCCGTAACGACTGTCAAAGATCCTCGAATGACAGCTGGGATCAACGACTTAACGTGCTTTCCGAGGCACGGAGAGGTAATAATCGGTTTGTTATGGATGGTCACCTATCCACGAACTAACCGCGGCAAGCGTAACTTAACCTTCTATGGAGCCATGCGGCTGGTACCATTTAGCCACGAAAGGACGAATATTAACAAGTTTGAATTTATCTCCCAGGTTAGTAGCACCATTCCTGACGCTAGTTCCTGAACTTTGCATGGTGATAGAAGACGATGAGGAATGTATTCCTCAGGAGGTGGATCAGTCAGCAGATGACGAAGGCAAGCGAACCATCGAGCCTAGAGTTAACGGTAAGTCAAATCTCTATAAACGAGGCTCTAAAATTAAAATATGATACGATGATCTGCAAAATATTTTAATTATGATTTTAACTTTGACGGGAGGGAAATTAATTGCTTAGCAAATTGAGTATCAACTTAAATTGTCCGTAAATTAAAATCACAACGGTTTTTCTTTGACAGTTTTATGAAATGGCTATGATACGGCAAATTGGCGCAGTGTGTCAATTTTATATACAACTATCTGCGCCCCGCGGTTTCACTCGCGTAAGCCTCACCTAGCCTATATGTTAATCCAGGGTGTCAGCTACCTCCATACAAAATTTCATCAACATTGGTCCAGCCGTTTGAGCGTGAAGAAGTAACAAACACACACACACAAACTTTCGCCTTTATAATTAGTGTGATTAGTTCAGACTGTATTTTGTTAGTACTCTCTCACTCACCCTTTTTTTTTTTTTTTTTTTTTTTTTTTTTTTTTTTTTTTTGGGTGGGAAATCATCAAATAACTTCTCCCGCTCTGGGCGGAGCGGGAGGGCGTGTCAGGCTTTTACTGACTAAAACCCACCCGTGTTCCTTCCGTTGCCTGTGTGCCAGGGCCACGATATCCCTTTCGGACAAACTCGCAACCCCGGCAGGCATTGGTCCTAACGGACCCCGTCAGTTTGTGCTGACATCTCTTTGAGGCGCGCGTGGAACACAACGCGCCGTGGACCCGAGCCTGGTCCTTATCGGACGGCGAGCTACCCATCGCTCACCGTCCGCAGGCCCGCGCCTACGGTGGCCGGAAATCGGCTTGCGACTCCCGACGCCCGGGGCGTCTCCTGCGGCGACTAGGGGCATGAGGGCGCGAACCTTGTCTCACCCTCACGCGTTCCGCCTCCTCCTTCGCTAGCATAACTGCTTCGCAGAAGGAGGTGACGGCCTCCCATGCACTCTCGCTCCGAACCATGGCCTGAACCAGGCCCGGACGCGAGAGATCGCCGCCGCCGATCGCCTCCGTGAGGACACGGCGGTGCTCCGCCCAAGCTGGGCAGACCTCCACCGTATGCTCCACCGTGTCCTCCGGGCGATCCACACAGTGGTGACACCCGGGCGTTTCCTCCCGCTTAATCCTAAACAGGAACCTCCCGAAACATCCATGTCCGGTGAGGACCTGCGTCAGGCGGAAGGTGAGGACGCCGTGGCGCCTCTCCAGCCACTCCTCAAAGAGGGGACTTATCGCCACAATTGTGGCGTGCCCACTCTCACTCACCCGCATTTTACAATCGTATTAATACTTTATTATTTAATGTTCGAAAATGTGTTTTTTTTAATGCCATTATGATGCTTGTTTAAAAGTCAGCCTCTCACTCACCCTAAGGCTGACTTTTAAACAAGCATCATAATGGCATTAAAAAAAACACATTTTCGAACATTAAATAATAAAGTATTAATACGATTGTAAAATCAAGATAGATTTTTATCATCAAATCTTTCTATCTTTAATGATCAGAGATCGGAATAGGTAGAGCTTAATTACTTAAACTTCGAAGAAGGAAGTAACATAGAGGAGATAATACCTCCTCTAACATCCCGGAATAATTATAATGACGTTAAAATCCCGGGATTTATTTAATGGACTTTATTTATAGTTACAAATTATTGATTTGAAGAATATATATAACATTTTTTAGGGTTACGTACTAAAATAAAAATAAAAACACAACATTCTCCCACAGGCATGAAACCGGAAATTGTAGGATATGCGTGCGCAGTACTGAATAGCAAGGAGTTCTACAAACGACAGGAAGTAGCGTGGATACCGGAAATGTGCACCAAGTACCCGGAGCAGCTGACCGAGAGACAAGACCTAAGTCAGGCAGCTAAGGTATGTACTGTGTTTTTGCCCTACTGTTTCATTACAAAACAAATTCTAATTTAAATCCAATCGTAAACCTTTAAATCAGTTTTTGTATTTCGATCTTTATTCTGACTAATAATAATTGAAAGTGTTAGCCTTTGGTCTCCTGTTTTAAGCTATATGCGACGTCTGACATCAGCGTCAACGTTCCGATCGACGGTCACGTCTGAACGCAACGCACAGCATCGGCGGTCAATACGTCCGCAGTGGACAAAGACGCTTCAGGCGTTGCTCGCTAGTGTCGAACAATGAATACGCAATCGAACAATGCAATGGTTCGCAAAAACTAAAGACGCGACGCAAAGCAATTTGTAATTTTTTTTTTCTTTTTTTTATATGTGAGTACCATGGAGCCGTTTATTATGGAGTGCCGCGTACGAAGTCAAACGCCGATGTCGACGTGTGAAAGAGACCACAATAGTAGATTGTGTCTTATGGGACCAAAATAATGTATTGAGGGCGAGAGCGACTGTTTGAATCTAGAGCGAAGCTAGGAATTACATATATAATTAGCTTATAAGCTTATAATGTTCCCACAGCTGGGACAGAGGCCTCCTCTCTGTGAGAGGGAGTGGGCCGTAATCCACCACGCAGGCCCAGTGCGGGTTGGTGGATGTCACATGTCTTCGAATTTTCGGTTATAGGACATGCCGGTTTCCTCACAATGGCGACACACCACTGCTCGGTTTAATTATACTGGGTGTTTTTTTTTTTAAGAATGCCTAAGGCGCTTAGTATACAGCGTCTGTTCCTTCTAGGAATGCGTCCGTCACTTCCATCAGTTCAACGTGTGCGAGCGAGCCCCCGAGAGCGTGACGCGCTCGCACCCCGCGCTGCTGACGTGCTGCGTGCTGGCGGCGTGTCGCGACCCGCTGGCGCCCGCCAGGCTGCTCACTTGCGTGCTGGCTGCGCTTAGAGCACACGGTCAGTGTCACATACTCATGTAAATAAAGCGTCATCAAGGACCGCAAGCAAAACGAGAAAACGAGAGGTTTGATGAATTTGATTTACCTCTCAAGTAAACCACTCTGCCGCGCTAACGAAGAAAACAATAATTCGATTTTGCCGCTTCCAAGAAAATTTAAAGGAGACGTTCACGAAATGTATGGGGCTTGGTACTAAAATAATTGAAAATTTAAACAGCCTTCTGACCTATATAAGCTGAAAGAGGATAATTATTTTGACGTCTTTGGGCATTAATTTTATTTTACAGCCGCCGGTTTTCCCTGTTTATATTTTAGGGATGGCAGCCCTGTGGCAAATGACGTGACAATGACAACGTCAGTCAGCAACCGAGAGGCTTGACATTTACAGCGGATATTTAGTCCGAGTTTACAGCTTTGACTTTTTTCGATACGTTTTGTTATTGCATTGTCATGATAATCAATATTTTTTGTCTTAATTTCATGGAGCTGCAGCTAAAATTATAATAAAATCTCAAAGTATTTAATAGAAACGGAATCATTAGCCACATAAAATAATTATATTGCATAGAAATTAATAAATAAAGACTATGTGCGTTTTGTTTGTATTGAAACATTTTTCACTTTTTCACAAAAACGCCTGAAAAAATCAGATTTAACTATAATCGTGTAGCATAATAAATAAGCTTTCTAATAAGGTACATCACATTAGCGTTTAAAAATCGTCTGAATATTATACCAATTTTGACCTCTCCGTTAATATTTTTGATTACTGAATTTGTTATGACGTTTTAGTTGTCCGAAATCTCCCCGAGACCACCTCACCCGAGATTTCGGATTCGTAAAAAGTTACTTCAATCAACTCAGCCTATCGCAGTCCACAGCTGGACATAGGCCTCTCCCAGGCTACGCCACAAAACCCTGTCCTCCGCCTTCCGCATCCAGTCTGATCCAGCCACCTTCTCAAGGTCGTCGGTCCATCTAGCTGGGGGGCGTCCCACACTACGCTTACCGATACGCGGTCGAAAAAGTTACTTAGAGTTAATAGATCTCGATTCGCTGATTCCGAATATATATTATATATAACTCAAAATCGTCCAAAATCGAGTTATTGTATTCTTCGTTAGCGCGGCAGCACTATAATCTGTCTGTATGTACGCGTAACTTTTATCTATCAACTGTTTTCGTATCGCAGCTTCGTTATGTGACATTTTCTCTTCCAAAAATATCCGAAACGACCCGAAACCATTACCTACAAGATAATATGTATCTGGTGATAAAAAGACAGCGTAAAACAAAAGCTGCGCCATTTATTTACGTTTTCGCGTTTTCAAATAATGCTTTTTTTTCGTGTGGTTAGTAACTAACCTGGTGTCAGAGTTTTTATGCCGCCCATGGGCCTCTGACTTGGCTTCACATGCCGACGAGAAGGCATGTCGATTTCCTCACGATTATTTCCTTCGCCATTTTTTGAGCAAGTTCCGAAAAGTCATAATAATTACATGAAGCCCATAATAGGTCCTCCCGTTCTAAAATGTTGTCAATCTGTATCCCCAGGCGCGAGCGGCGTGCACGCGTGCATTAACGCAACGGACCACTACCTGCAGCAGTTCTACAGCAAGCTGGGCTTCGTGGAGCTGCAGCGGGGCGCGGGCGGCCGTCTGTACCTGGCGCGCTCCTTCTAGCGCCGCCCGGCCTGCCCGGCCCGCCCGGCCTGCCCGGCCCGCCCGGCCTGCCCGGCCCGCCCGGCCTGCCCGGCCCGCACGCTCACACGCCGGAGGAAGCGTAAGCAGTGAGGTTTTGTGGCTCAGTTAATGTTAACAAAGGTTAAGATGCTTCCGCTGCATTTAAATCACTTTTTTTCTTCAAGCATTTTCGCGCATTATAGCTGCTACGTTGTATTTACGGGGCTGTAGCACGAACGAATGACGTAAACATAACGCAAATTTGAATCGAAAATATAACTATTCTCTATCATGTTGGTTAAAAATTTTGCGAGAATCAAAATAAGTTCTGTGAGTGATACTTATTTTGTTTAAAGCCTTAAAACTAAATTAACATGCGTATACGACGTACGGCATTTCATACCAAATTTCAAGCCCTTGTTTTTCGAAATGACTGAACCGATTTTAATGAAACTTCATACGCATAAACAGGATACAAAGGTCTAAAAAGTTAGTTAAAAACATTTATAAAAAAAGTGTTACACCCAAATTAGAACGATTTTTTTCTATAGAAACAGAGATTTCCAGTTAACTAACTTTTTACACCTTTGTATCCTGCTTATGCGTATGAAGTTTCATTAAAATCGGTTCAGTCATTTCGAAAAACAAGGGCTTGAAAGTTTGTATGAAATGCTGTACGTCATATTAGTCATATACGCGCTTAAGTGCGAAACGAGTATTTTCAAACTTAAAATCGTTCGAATTTACGTTATGTTTACTCCGCGCGGTCATGCTAAGCCCACAGAGTTAGTTGTAAAAGTTGATCTATAAGTATTTCACTCCTAGAAGGGTGCCAATGATTGCAATTACAGCCTGTATAATTAAAAATAAATCGTAGCTCATATATTATAGAAAAAGGTACACACGCCAGCACATCAAGCTACTACAATCTTTCAAATTTCTTTAATACATTTTCAACTTTATCCCTACAGCATAAGGTTCAAGGTTGATTGGGAAAATTTGACAGTTTTGGATAGATTGACGTGCTGTCTGTACTAACGCAATAAAACTGCCAAGATTCTTAATATCTGTGTATTATAATATCATGATGCATGACTGCCGGCGACAGTCGGCCTGCGTGCAGTCAACCGATAATCCTACATATTGGAATAATCGAGTCATAAGTATACATAACTAGCGACCCGACCTTGCTCGCACGGTTTAACTAATCATCGAGATGTATTTATTATATGCAAGTTAAATATTAATATATACACATGAAATGTTCCGGAATAAATTCTCTAAATGATAGTGAAAACCATATCAAAATCGGTTAAGAAGAACAACGGGGTCACACTGATAGATATGAAAAGCGACTTTAATTTATAGTATGTATTGATTCAACACTTTAGTAAGAAAACAAATAGCGGTGCAAACAAATAATGATATTTCTAGCTAGGGTTTCCCAAGACTGCGGCGGCCGCCATATAGCGTCCGCAATTTACTGTCGAATGACGTCACTGAGACGTTATTTAAGGGTCCTCGAAACGATCAATTGCAATTGTCATTTTTACGCGATTTATACATCTAAATTGATCGTTTACCAAGTGCAATTGAAGCGATTTACAATAGAATTTGAATGTTTTTTTTTTTGTTTTTTTTTCGAAAAATCTAAAGCCACAGTAAAAAAAAAATGTTTTAATATCTCAAAAAATGCCGAAGTTGTACGAGTTTTAAAGTCTATTGTAGAGAGAGACAACACTGCTGTGAACTGACGTCACAACACAGGAACGCCATAGTAACTTCGTGCCATTCAGTACAATGATCGTTTTGCGTGACAAGGATAGTAGAATAATTTCAAAAGCGTGTAACTTCTCCATTTTTCCACCGATTTGATTTATTTAATTTTTTAGTAACACCTTTAAAAATAAGCATTAATTCATATATATTTCTGATATCAGTCAAATATGTTCATCAATTGCAAATGATCTTTTCGGGGACCCCTTATGAAGGTAAGTTGGTGTGTTTGTCTAAAGATTGTTTTGACACAGTAAAGTCAAACCCCGGTCACTATTATGACGGCCGTCACTGTGGCCGTTATGTGGCGGCCCCCGCTGTTCTAGGCAACCATAGCGTGTGAGATCCGCTATTCGCTTTTGTGCTACCTTAGAGGCATTATTAATAAAAAATCATTCTACCCCTCATTTATTACTAAAACTAAAGCAAGAAACTGCCTGACCGTTTAAGTATTGTAATGTAACTACCGTATTGATTATAATATTTCGCCATGGCAACTTTACAGTTTTTTTTTTTTTACATTGCAATGATCTGATGTTCATATCAACCTAATAAAACGAATAATGTTATATTTTTAAGCCGCATTGTATAAGTAGTACGTGTACTAAAATATAAATAGTAGTATATGAATTGTATATTTAGCTAAATACTTTAAAAAGTTATAAGAATCACAAGTTCACTATTTGTTTTTAAATAAATCTGTAACTATTGAACTGTTTGTTTATAGACGAAGAAATTATAAAAAATAACCTTCATAAGAATAAAAATCTGTTTTTTTTCTTTGGCTCCAAATAAAAACTTCTCACAAATCTTAGGGCCTGTTGTAAAACGTTCGGATAGACACTATCTGTCCACATCTACTAAATGTACATGGAATTATGTTGAATATTAGAAAACCAGAACTTATCAAGAGGTAGTGAAACATGCTATTATTATTTTGTCACTACGAATTTTAAACCCTGAAATATTGAATTTGAGGCCAGTTAGCGGTCGTCCATTAATCACGTGATGTTTTTAGCAACTTTTTAAAACCCCTGGTGGTACGACCAAAATCACGTGTATATTTTGGTACGAAGTATCTTAAAAGAATCAGAATATTTTATCCTTAAATACCTATATTCTAATTTATACCTGTAGTCGGCGATTCAAGGACACGCGCCGCTTTTCGGTTTAGAAATCGCGCGTTCAACGTAAAAAAAAATACACGTGATATTTCACTACACTCCCCCCCCCCCTGTTCCCTTGAGATATTTCGTGATTTTTCCGAACCCCTCCCCCTATCGACTCTCACGTGATTAATTGACGAACCCATAAAGAAGAAGTATATAATATATCTTTTTGTCTATGTCTCGAAACAGAACGGTCTTTTCAGTTATTTTACCACTGATTTTGTATCACTGTCAAAATCACAGTGATCTTTATTCTCGTTACAATAAGGTTGCTGCCGTCAGAGGTGAACTAACTTTAAAAGAACTATAATTATTATTATCAAAGCTTAATTCTACTTCCTGGAGTGTGGTTATTGAAGAGAGAGTGAGAGATTCGGTGATGAACTGAACTAGGATATTAGTAAAATGATGCCAATTATTTAACCCAAAATTTGATTCCATTTTAAAAGGCCATAACAAAAACTTATTGATTCTAAACATAAATACATTACGGCCGATGATCATGACCGGTCTGAACATAGGCTCTCCGAACTTTCCGCATGTTCCCTTACTCCACTCGCCTCATGTCGCCATTTGGTTCCTAAAAATGTTATTGCGCAGCCTTCTGCGCAAAGTTCGGACCGGCCAAGATTCATCGACCGTATTTTCTGAATATCTATATTATATTATATTCTGTATTTCTTAAAGATTCGGCAAATAATAATAAAAAAAACAACGTAAGCGGATGGAGCCACACGTCATAAAACATTTTATATTATTCCAAGAGGCTGGGAAATTATCTAATGTTTTTCCAGCGTGTTTTTGGATATTTGAATCCTAGTCAAGTGTAGGAAAAGACTGAGTTAAGTGACAGGTAAATAATAGGGATGATGACATTTTTTTTTAAATTTTAGTCTAAAAACTGTTTGCAAATAGTGAAAACAATATTTTAATGAAAAGTGTAAAACGTTTTAAAATAACTGCTAGACAAAGACGACACTATCACAGAAGTGACGTCACGACTATGTTACTTCATACTAGCGCCATACATTGTCTGTACCGCGCGACAAGGACTAATAATCCCTCCCAAAAACTTTTACAATGTGCAGTTTCTTCATATTTCCATCGATTTAACAGCTTTTTTTTGTAATCTCGTTTTACTATGCCTTCTTTGAAATTACATTATATGTTCGAACATCTCTTATATTAGTCATCATCCCTATGGGGGTATGTGCACGAACAATATTATTGTGATAAATTTGTAACTGTGTAAGATAGTTTGGTTGTAGTCATCTCGGAAACTAATGAGGTTGAGATTTCGATTTCTATTCAGTTGGTTAGTGATATGGAGTAAGTCTTGGGATCCAAATGGCATGTTTTGTAAATTTCGTTCATCGTTGTAAAGTCAGGGTAATTAATTGTTAAGCAAGTTAACTACCAACTTTAATTGTCCGTATACTCAAATCAACTGTCATTCTTTGACAGTAAGTTGTATGAAAACACGGAAAATTGAGTAGGTTGTCGATTTGCTTAACAATGAATTTCCTTGACTGTGCCTATGTTTATAATATGAGGGTCGGACTTGGCAACTATGTATATGTTATGGAAGATAATCTTTACTAGGAGAGTAACTTAGTTTTCCTCGAATTTTTGTTATCCTTAGTTAACAAAAGTTTGTATAAAATTAAATGTTACCTAGACCGCTGCTCATTCTGATAGAGTTTTCATTACATTACAAGTCTTTCATTTCAATTAGTCATATAAGCATTTTATCTAATATTCTGTAAATACATTGAACGTGTTCACTAATATCAAGCTATTTTCATTCTTGTAAAAAGTTACTGGTAAATCCTGAACACAGTTAATTTTCAAGAATAACCAGTCGTAAGACTCACCGGTAAAAGTTGAGATTAACATTGCATAACCGTATAAGTCTAGATTTAAATTAAGTCAAACAAAGAAGAACAAAGAAATAAAGTCTTTTTATTACAAACATACGACGCAAACAAGAATAGAAATGAGAAAAAAATATATAACTATACAACATTATTTTTAGTTTATGCGAAACCTGAATATAGTTTGTTCAGAATAAGGAACTGAATCGATTTCAATCATTTTTACACCATGTTATATTTTGTCCCAAAAATATTTAAGCGCGATGGAAAATGTTATCACTATATAATTACTTACAATACAATCGCTGTACGGTTAGGTACCTACTGCCAAATTATTATTAATGAGCGCAAGATGACCCTGGAGGCGCGGGGGCACCGTTAGCATGTTTCTGTACGGACATAAACAACCTTATTACTTTGTGATTTTTCATGATACCGTTTTGAATCTTTGTACATAGATTCTTTACATAAAAATACTAGACACGTGTTTCGGGTTTCACATAAAC
Organism: Tiliacea citrago; assembly: GCA_963921375.1. Taxonomy (NCBI): domain Eukaryota; kingdom Metazoa; phylum Arthropoda; class Insecta; order Lepidoptera; family Noctuidae; genus Tiliacea; species Tiliacea citrago. The sequence continues at coordinate 4,613,704 of OY992802.1, forward strand.
TAAATCTAATATTATATAAGGTGTATCTATTCATACACGAAGTCTCTTAAGGGGTCATTGTACTCATCATTATGAACAACTTTTACTAGGGGACCAAACCTGAAATCGCGAAAAAAATCAGCTGTTCCCTACATTTATGTTCCCACAACTCGTTACGATATACTGAACAGCTGATTTTTTTTTCGCGCGTTCAGCTTTGGTCCCCTAGTAAAAGTTGTTCATAATGATGAGTACAATGACCCCTTAAGAGACTTCGTGTATGAATAGATACACCTTATAGATACTACGCGTCAAACTTAATGGCGGCTCTGAAGGGCGTTACTCGCTGCGCAGTGCCGCACTCTTCACCCCTGCTGACACGTAAATTCGTTACTGCCGAGCCGCCATACATTTTGAATCGGGCTGTAACTAAATAACTACCGTGTATACACAAGAAAAAATACGCGTCGCTTTCGTATGTAAAAGATAAATTCACATTGGCATAAGTCTCCTATTTGTCAGTAAATATTCCTATAGCGCTCCTAGATTTCTACGGTTACTATTAAAATGCTTTGTTTACAATGTGTGATGACGATTAGATTTATGTTGTTTCTAGCTATCTGTCGTCTCGACACAGTGTGAACTGGGCTTAAAAACTTCAATTGCAGTTACGTAAGTAATGTTTTGTATATAGTATTAAGCATGTGAACAATTATTGTATGTAATGAAAAAGTTTCAGTAAATTGAATACTGCATGATTGTATAGAAATTGTTAGTATAAATCGGAGTCAAAATGTGTTTAGGTCTACTTTGGCAATTGTGTTTGCAGTCCTATTCTGTCACGTTCACTTAGAATCTCACCCAAGTATCACACACATTTCGAAAATGAAAAAATATTTTTATATAAATCTTCACTGATTTATGCCTGGGCCCAAGTCTGCTATTTTTATAAATTCAGTCATTCCAACACGATCCCATTGTCATTTTGCTAAAAGTTCGTAATCTGGTAGATTCATAATGGTCGATCATTGGTCGGTCAATGTTCTCGTAATATAATTGTGTTATTATAATGGCATTGTCGTATTGCCATTGTTATAAAACCCATTAGTAGAAATGTCATTAATTTGTCATTATGAGATTACCAATATATGCAATTTCTTTCAATGTTTCTTTCAGTGGCCGACCATCGGAAAGTCATAATGACGCCATTATAATAGTAGATTACCAAACTTGTCAAAATCAACAATTATGAAATCAATGGTCGATACCATTCTGACACTATTGTAATAGCAGACTTGAGGCCCTGGACACTTGTTTCAAACAACTGTCCAGGCAGGGAGAATAACTGGACAATTTATTTTATTTATACCAGATTTTTCTTTTTTTGTTCAACACTTTCTCCCCATGTTAATCAATTGTGTAAGAGCAATAAATTGGAGTAATTTGTAACATAATATCACGTCTAATTTCCCCGAAGGGTTAGGCAGAGATGTACAGATAGTACGCCGAGCCATTACATGGGATTTGAGGCTGCCATCAACCCGGCACAAATCCAGACTCCCGGCTGTTACTGAGAAATTCCAGATAGAAAAACCCAATAACACTTTGCCCGACCTGGGAATCAAACCTAGGACCTTATGCTTAGCAGTAGCACTTTGGACCACTAGACCAAAGAGGCAATTAATAATTTGTTAGTTTGATCTACAAAGATATTCATTAAATCTTTGGATTCTTGGTAACAGTTTAATTTATTATTTAACTTCATCATTTGTAATCACATTATATAAGCAGTTTTTATTCATAATTAAGCAAAATCTATTTAGTTCTATTATCGAAATATGCATTAGCCATAAATGGAGCAGAAACAAATTTTGAACAGCTCCTGTAACCACCCGACTAGTAACTTTAAGATCATCGATTTTTAATTGATAAAATCGACCTTAAAGATGTACTAGTCGACTTCAAATTTCGTTTATTTTTTTTATTTCGCCCTATAGGGCGCTTTGTACACTGCACGGTTTCTTTACGGTAGGTAGGTACGGCGTATGGACCGCACCGTAAAAAAACGCGCAGTCAACAAGCTTCCATAGTGACCCATACAACACTGACGACCGTGCATACACACGGTGAATAAACCGTAGTTTTTCGAGGCAAGAAAAACGTGTGTGTCAAAGACCCTAAAGAGTTAAGAGCGGTCAAATCGCCATACTTATCGTACAAACGCTTGTACGGTCAGTGCTCTGCATTAGCTGACCCCTCTTACAAAGCAGAAGAGAGGAAAAGGGGTCAGGTTATACACAGCACTGACTGTACGTGCTTATGCCGTTGTAACACATCTTTCTTTGAAATTGTTGAACTAATATGTATCTTATGCACTATACCTAGGTTTCTATGGAAGCAAAAATAAAAAATTGTAGAAACAAATTCAGTATAAACCCCCAAAAATCTGCTTTTTACACAAATTTTACCTGAACTTTGGCCGTTCATAATGTACTCATAAATTGTAAAAGTAAAGAAAACCATTTCAAGAAACCCCGCACATGTAACGGAGATTCTAAATGACGAACATTTAGTTCACAAACTTGTTTCTTGGCTTACTCAAAAACACGTATTTCCTGGAACAAGTTTTACGAAATTTCCGCACACATTTTTTGTTCAATGTTATCGCTTACTCACTTGCTTGTTAGTATTTCTCACTTGCGCTGGATGAAACAACAAGCTTTTCGACCATGCTCGCGTTGAAGATAGACGGTCCGGGAAAGGCCCTCTTAAGGCGCTGACAAGAGGCAAATGATTAAAGTTAACTTTTCTTAAAACAAAAAAATTGCCAAATCGATATAGTTTGACGTAGCGGAAAAAATATGTTACTCTTGAACATATTTCTCAGAACTTGGTTGTTACGTTTAGAAAAAAAAACTCGATACAAACTCTTTACTTTGAGTTTAAATCCAAAATATCTGTATTAAATATCAACGTACAAATGTACGGTTGGTATTTAGTTATTAACAAGAACGTCTTATTTGTATGCAGAACTTGGTTGTTTGTTGATTTTCGATTACTCAAGTAATTTTTGAGAAAATAGATAATTGCTTCATATTTTACAATAAATTACAAGCGTTGTGTCATCGCGCTTCTCTTTCTTTTGTATACAGTCGGACAGTGACAGCGGTTTAACTGTAGTCAGCGTCTTAAAGCGCCTGGGTTCACGGGCGAGAGAATCGCGGCGATCCAAATTATTAGGAGATGTGTAGCTATCGCCTAAGCAAGATGTTATCCTATAGTATTTTATTGCACAATTTTGCATTTAATTTGCTTTCTTTATCAGCTCTAGAAATAAGTCGAATGATATTATATTTTTTCAATGTTTGTATCGTCAATAACGTTCAGTGCTTCAGTATTATAAAAAATAAATATATCTAATTAAAAACCGATTTTTGTAAATTGTTTGAAAGTTTTTGGTACATTACATCAAATTGTCCTAAACAAATGAAACATAGTTTTTTTAACAGAATGTTTAGTCACTAATTAAGGTAAATTAACAATTTTATATGTTTAATAAAAAAAGTATGATGGATAATACAATTCTAATGTTCCTTTTATATTATTTTAGTTATTCATTGGTGTTTTTGTCAACGTTGCCCAAGTATGATAAAATTAATAAATGTCATATTTTATTTCTGTAAGTAGGTTTGTAAAAAACTCTTCTACACATGAAACATAATTAAAAACTAGATGAGGTCGGCGTTTCCTATCTGACTACTCTGGAAGCAAACTAAGAGACAGTCTCTTTTAAAGTCCAGACATAATCTTGATCAGATCATGTGAGGACCATGTAGACTGCCGTCTGAAATGGTTTGAGAAAAGAGCCACACCACACAGATTTGAGTGGAGTGGACCAGTCCGTAAGTGCACGCATTTGCATCTGGGCAAAGTTGTCAAAAGACTGTTAATTGTATGTACTTTTAAAACAGCGTATTGTGTGTAACAATAATTATTTTAACGTTAGTGTCAGTATATTTTGTTTTATATAATTATATGCGTTTTATTATGGTGCCCGCCATTTTGACGAAAAATCGATAATAAAAAAATTAAAATCAAATCTTATTGCTTTTTATTTTCCAAAGCCTCGAGAAGTTATATTTTCTAGCAATAATTCTATACTATAAATAAAATGAAAATACTCCACATAATAATAAGTTCGTGTAGGCCTGCCTTCATTCAGCTTCAACGGCTCTAGCGTTGGTCGTGGAAAGCTCCAATAATTTCTGCTTTATTTCGGAGATCTAGAACAAAATAATTTAATTAGAACCGACGAGATAATATTCAAGTACATCACTAAGTTACGATAGGTAGTGATGTTTATTGTACCAAGAAGCGTAAAATGAAAATGGAAGGAAAAACAAGTGGCTATTCTCAACACGAACGAACACTGAACCCAATAAAAGAATGCCAAAAAATAAACGAATGTGTAATATTATTATCTGATATACTGTTATTGACCGCCGTAGCTGTGCGTTGCGTTCAGACGTCGATCAGTACCCCAAGTATAAGTTTGCAAGAGAGTAAACGTAACTATTTCGTTTGCGTTAAAATTTTACCGATAGATCATAATGCTAAGAATATAAGGGTGAGATTAAAAATCTTAACGCAAACGCGCTAGTTACGTTTACTCTCTTGCAAACTTACACTTGGGGTACGGAACATGCTGAAGTCAGACGTCGCTTAAATAACTATGTAAATAATAATCAATGTTTGTTTGTTTGTTTGTCCTTTATGGACTCCCGAAAGGACTGGACCGATTTTGATGCAACTTTGGTGAGTTTTTCTGCATACGCCCGCAAAGGTTTAGGGGGGGGGGGGGGGGGGACCACGCGAACGTAGTAGCGCCGGGCAGCTAGCATAACATAGGAGACCAAAGCCTTGCTGATCCGACATAAAGGTGCCAGTCAACGTCAAATCGTTACGACAGACGTGCTGTTTACTGTACCGTTGTTTTACAACCACATAATATACCTTTTGTATCTCATTCAAAAGCATTTTCTGCTCTGTCCTAGGCGTCATATCTTTCCTATTCAAATCAATAGCCTCCAAATTCTCAAACAGCTGTTTTATCTTCAAAGCTAAATGGATATCGTTGTTACTCTTCCTAGGAACCGTTGGCTTGCACCTTCGTATCAAGTTCTTTCTATATTTGTCCGGCAAATCTTTTTCTAAGTCCTCTCTGCTTAAAACTGTCATGTAATCAGGATGGGTGTCGTAAGGGTAATCCTTTGAGTCCAATTGGTATGAACTGTTGGCATTGGTCTTATTAATAATGTAGGTTTTTCGCCAGTTTTTTAGTTGTTCTAGGTTCCTGGAAGATATAAAAATGCTGGGTAATAGTAATTTACCTACAGGTAAACCAGAAGATGTACGCGTTTCGGTATTCTTCAAAAGTAAACGTCGGCGTCGCGTCACAGAGGCAAAAGCTACTAATTTTTGTACTACCGTGCCTTGTAGTGTAGGCATATCATTGTGCGTTTAGTACGAAGTTATCTCTCTCTCGGGTTACCTACTCCGGTAGCAGTTCGTCGTTTGTCACTCAAAAGCTTTTATTGTTTTTGGAATTGCATAGAGTAGTTGTATGTTGCCTATTTTGTATTACTATGTTTACAAAATTAAATTATTAATTGTCATTCTGGAACCATGGTGCTACAAAATAGGCAAATAGGTACTTTCATGGTAGACGCAACAGTTAGATCTCGTCAAGTCGCGTTCCTATTTCCGAATATAAACATTGATTTCCGAAACGCATACTTTTCTTGGAATACCTGTAAGCAGTTTGGTTTAAACAAACAGTTATATGTGAAAAAAAAAAACTGAAAAAAAAGCGTAAAGAAATAATTTTTAAAAGCAAGCAACCTTATGACGCAGCGCCAATTTAAAAAAAAAAACATGTTAGGTGAACTGCCAGTCCGCTGTGAGTGTGACTAAAGCAAACTTTAGTTTGAGGCAATTTGTGTTTGTTAAAAAAAATATTTTCAAAAATGAGTTCCGACGAGGAAGACGTGTCTGCTGTTCTAGCAATAGTAGATTTAGTTCTATAAAGAAGAAATAGAAATAGTTACCGTGTCCGGCCTCCGGACACGTTCGTTCAATATTTAATTTTATCAAATTAAAAACTGATGATAAGTTCGGAATAAAAATCGATGTTCAGAAAGCGATTTTGAAGAGCCGTTATCATACTTATCATGCACTTATAACATAAAAATGTCACGAAACGTCTTCGTGTGGAGAGCACTAAACCTACACGAAATGAGTCACCCGCAGGCGAACGCGAGTGATAATATCACCAATAATATCCGTTCGTCGCGCGGCAAACATGTTCTGCTAAATGTTTGTGTTTTTTATTGAGGCCACTTCCCCAAATCGTTTAGCTAACAATGTTAGGTGTTTCTAAAACACGAAAGCATGACGCAGCGGACCCGGCTTTAAGTTTTATGTTACCTGTTTTATTTGCAAGTCCTACTTTTAGCCACAGTTTTATTAGACTAGCAACCAAAAACAACAATCCGACCAGAGTGAAAAAAATTATGCAATAGGTGGGTGGGTACATAGAAAATTGTAGAAGAAAAGAACACACTTTCTCCGTTGCAGAATATTGTCTCTCGTCGCTAATAAATCTTTGTGCTTCTTTATAGCCAAGTCTCTCAAATGGCTTCGTTTTATTTTAGCTTCAAAAACATTTTTCCCATCCGAGCTTGATGGCTTAACATATTTCGAACTTTGGTAATAGGTCGGGATAGTATAACGACTCTTTGCTAATTTCGGGCACTTCCCCGTAATTCTCGCATACAAATCTTCGTCTGAATCGTCTAAATCTTTCTCATTAAAATGGACCGACATATTTTTTTTCAACTTGGCCATATCAATAACCGAATTGTAGCTCCGGCCTCCTTGACTATGGTTTTCAGGACTAATTCCTCTTGTGCTTACCGTAATTTCAGACATATCGGAGCGGGAGGCGTTTTCGAACATTTCGTCAATGAATTTGTGGTTTAGAAATTGTTTGACGCTTAAAACTCCCGCGTTTATTACTTCTCTTGGCGGGTACATAAGCGGGTTCCCGCCTAATTGGAGGACTTTCAAGTTAATGACAGTCCCTAGTTCGTTCGGGAGTGATGTTAGTTTGTTGTTTTGTAACAACAGGTGCGTGAGGTTCGGATGGTGTTTGATGGATTTTGGTATATCGGTTATTTGATTGTCTCTCAAATCTAAGTACATGATATACGGTAAAGAGGGGAATAGATCATCTGGTAAAGTATTAATTCCGTTGTTTTGAAGGTACAGGATCTGTAATATAAAAATGTACATAAGTTAAATTGCAAACCGAATACCTCCGGTTGTTAACAATCATTTATTAGGTACCTATACCTAATGGTCGGGAGTGAACAGGTTACTCCTGGGCAAAAGTGCACCATCGTCGACCGCATCACCGCTAACCTCATTCGAGTGAGCCGAATATTCCCGATCAGTACCACATTGGGGAAAAAAAAGTCTCATTCGTTCACAGTTTTTTGACGAACGGGACTATTTTTCGACTATACCCGATCAGTAATAATTGTCGTTAACACGTTGACAATCGGGAAAAGAAATATCCGTTCGTTCACAGTATTGACGAACGGAACTTTTTTTTTCCCGATCGGACATAAGCTAAGGTGTAAGTGGAGTTCAAATTAAAGATTAACTACAAAATAAAATATTTCTTTTTTTACATTACAATCAGTATACTTATGTATCTATGTTTTATAGTAATTACAATAATAATATTTTTATACTTAATTTTTTTTTTCTTGTAGTTATATTAGGTTATATTCAATCTTTATTTTTATTTTAGTACTGTAGGGGAGTTGCAAATGACGTCATTTAACGTTTTGTAATTCGTCATGAGGCCGTATTTTGATGAAAAACAGCGAATACCTAGGACCTCGAATACCCAGCCCCAGCCGGTAAAGTGTCTTTTGCTACACCATTGCCCTAAATAATATTATTGTGAATGTATTTTACTGTTATTTTATTCACTTGTCATTTTGTTTACGATTTGGGCCAAATTGAAAATTGTCTGTGTCACGTCAGCACGAATTTAACGCGAGAAAATTTTCGTACAATTTTTTTTTTATGACTCGATGTAATTTACAACAAGAGTCGACTTCAATTGGCCTTTCACGATAAAGCCCCATCTCGTGCCACTGTTTACAACTAGTTTAATGCATTTTAACGTGGGTGGTCGCACTCACTAATCTCACAGATGATCTGCGTGAGGGACGGCCTTCTACGGCGACGACTGAAGATAACATCAGTGTTGTGCGGCGTATGATAGAGACTGACAAAAGAGTGCCTTATCAGCAGATTCGGACAAGCTTAGGCATCGGTATGAGTCAAGTGCACAAAATCCTCCATGAACATTTAGCGGTCAGGAAACTTTGTGCCCGGTGGATACCCCTCATAATTTGACAGAGGCCCAAAAACTCCGTCGTGTTGATTGGTGTCGTAAAATGGTTCAAAGATTTAACGGAGGTGACTCAAATGCTGTGTTCGACATACTTACGGGTGACGAAAGCTGGATTTATTGTTATGATCCTGAAACTAAGAGACAGTCTGCTGTCTGGGTGTTGCCTTCCGAGGAGTTGCCAACTAAAGTGAAGAGAGGTCGAAGCGTGGGAAAAAAGATGGTGGCCTCGTTCTTCGGAAGGACAGGTCATTACGCAACAATTGTTTTAGAGGATCGAAAAACAGTTACTGCAGAGTGGTTCACTAACAACTGTTCGCCACCTGTCTTGGAAAAAGTCGGGAGAAACGACCTCGCAGTAGGATCCTCCTTCACCACGACAACGCCTCGTCACACACCGCCAAGCAAAACAATCGACTACTTGGCGACGTCAGACGTGGAAATACTGGGTCACCCGCCCTATAGCCCCGACCTCGCACCTTGCGATTTTTATTTATTTCCGAAAATAAAAGAAAATCTTCGAGGAAAACGTTTTATGGACGCCGAGAAAGCAGTGGCTGAGTTCCAAAATGCCGTCGAAGAGACCCCTAAGGAAGAGTGGACAAAGTGCTTTTCTCAGTGGTTCCATCGGATGCAGCGATGTAGGTATTGATGTAAATGGACACTATTTTGAAAAGATATAATAAAACTAATAACTTAGTTTGTTCAGTTTTTGATTTTCTAAGAACTTTCACGTGTCATCCTCGTATTATTATTTTTTCCCCGATTGTCAACAGTGTTAACGACAGCGGTATTACTGATCGGAAATAATCGAAAAATAGCCCCGTTCGTCAACACTGTGAACGAATGAAACTTTTGTCCCGTTCGTCAACAGTTTGACTGTGGACGACAAGGTGTTACAGATCGGGAATATTCGAAGTGGCTAGGGTCAAAAGCAAGTATCCCAAATAAACCAAAAACATAAGAAACTATGAAATAGTAATCAACACTTACACATAAATGGGGATTTTTTATTTCGGGCACACTTTTCAGTCCTTGGGATGAGAGATCCCATGTTGTTTCTTCGTTTATTTCTTCTTCATATATATTCGGCGGCACGGTTGTCGACGCTTCAGACATTGTTTACACGATTATAAAACTGTAGAGCTTCACGCAAAATTAAGTAATTTATTGCTTCAGATTACAGAACAAAGTGTTAATTGTATAAACAGGAGTTTTGTTCTGTAATCTGAGGGGAATGTTTGATCAATAAAAATAATATTACAATTAAACAAAATATCAAATATGGCGCGTACAAATACGTCTCTATTCTATTGTCAATGGTTTGCCAAGGTTATTTAAGTCAAAAGTTGATACCTAGTCAAAAATACAAGAATAATAATTAATCAACTCGAAAGAAATTTTTTTTCAGTTATTTTCTGTTTTTCTAAATGTTGAAATATTTTAAATATTATCAAGTTATGCTAGCCAGCTGTCAAGTCATGGTGGCCGACGATTTCCAAATCTTACATCCACCCACAGATTCTCACATAGCGACAAATCAGCAGTCAAAATCTGTGTACACACGGCTACATATCAAGTTATACATTTCCAGTTTAGGCAGATCTTGCATTAGGATTTCCGTATGTACAGACGCTAGCACATCAAGCTACTACAATCTGTCAAATTTCTTTAATGGTTTTTTAATTTTATATCTACAGCATAAGGTTCAAGGTTGATTGGGAAAATTTGACAGTTTCGGGTAGCTTGACCTGGTGGCGTCTGTACAGTGAACGGTCGACTTATACTGGACATGTATAGCTTGATATATAGCCGTGTGTACAAGGTGAGTAGAGGTGACATTTTAAATCGCCAGCGAGTCGGTGGTGGTGGGACTAAAGTCGCTGCGTGTATAACCTGCCTTAGGTTATTATCAAAATTATTCTTTTTAACCGACTTCCAAGAAGGAGGAGGTTATAACGTTCGTCTGTATGTTTTATTTTTAACGTAAGTTCACCGATTTCTCCGTCAATTGTGGACCGATTTTTTTTTTTTTTTGTTTGAAAGGGTTTTGTCCTGTGGTGGTCCCATTGTCACGAAATTGAGGGAAATGATCAAATTTTAGAGGCACACTATAGCGATTTTGGGTATTTTTCTATATAAAATACCCAAATCGCTGGTACTCGTGCATTTGCTCTCGGAAAGCACCACAGATGGCCACCGGAACTACTTTAATAATAAGTATTTAATGGGTTGCGATTAGATTAGGTTGTTCAGCTTGTCACAAAGTATATTAAGAGTGACAGTTCTCCTGGTTCTTACCAGGAGAAACCCTCAAAAATTAACGTCCCTGCATCGGGAAAAGCAATATTTTGTAATATGTCTGTGGTAAAAGTTGATGAGAAATTGACATTGGGCCTTTGTAACTTAGTTAAATTACAAACTGACCTACTAAAAAGTGAAAAAAAAAACACTATCCAAATAAAACACACGACTTCCAAAAAAATTTGGCCGTCACGGGACGCCTGGCAGATGAGAAATGTCGAAATTATTTACACACTACTAAGTACTACATATAGACTGTATAGTGGTGAGGCGTCGTCACGCGGCATGCGTCGCCCCGCCAGCAATCGTTTTTACGTGCGGCTATAGATGTTTCACAAAAAAAAAACACTACAAAGTGACAAAGTGAAATAACTTTAATATCGGAGGTATGTGGCAAAAAACTAAAATATAAATCCAAACACACCGACTTCCGAAATTAAAGTTATTTATCACTTTATCGTGTTGTTTTGGAAGTCGGTTGTGTTTTTTTCCAGTGAAAAGACAAGCAGTAAATGCCACGAATCAATACGTAAGGTTTGTGTGTCAGTGTATTAGAATGTACTCTGTGGGTTTATGAGATTAAGACCATCCATGGAGTTCTTGGCGGGAAAGTGAAGCGTCATGATTAGCAGTTTTGTTATATTTTCTAAAACTTGTGTTTAGCCGAATATGAATGTGTAATAATGGTGGATTATTAACTATTAAGTGTTCGTGAACGTGCATTAGTGTAGGCAAATGAAACAAAACAGTGCAACATATCACTTCAAGTTCTCTCAAGAAGTCCGCGTGAGGTGTCAGTAAAGTGCCACGTCTTTACTGAAACTCAAGGGGAGCGTACGGGCAGGGATATCATCTATCATGCATTGTTCAAAATTCACTTCATTATTACATATTTTATACCTTCTATTTTAAATCTTATTATGCCTACCAAAATTCACTTTATTAATACAAAGTTTGGAACTAAATAAAGACTTGGCTAAAAGGTCCCAGCAACCAGGCCATTAAACTATTATTAAAAAAATGACTCCATAGACATTTAGACAAATTGATGAACTTGCTAGTGTTGCTTTTCAAAGATGTTAAGTTGCCGATTTTATCGAAATGATAGCATGTTGCTGGATGATTATAATGGGTATTAGGAGCCAAAAAATACTCCTATGTTAGTTTCCAGTTTTTAACAGTTATCGAGTATCTCTTAAATGATTATTCATATTTAAAGCATATTTTAAATAATTATTGTTGAAGACTAAATATTTTTATCGATCTTCATTCAGAAGTAAGTTCAAAAGACACATGGCGAATACGTCACTATTTCAGTTGCAAGATGGCGAACGTTCGGGATAGTGACACATCTTTGTGGCTCCACAATAAACTCGGTACTTCGAATGATTCGTGGACAAGTGGCTCAATTTGTACGCAATTAAATGCCGAAGTGTTGAAAAACATCAAGGACTGTTTTCCAGATTTGCAAACGCAAGTGAAATTGAAATTATTGCTAAGTTTCTTTCATATCCCGCGCAGAAATGTTGAGGAGGTAACATTTCTCTTTGATGTTCTATGGTTTTGCGTAACTGTATTGTATGTTTTGTCTCTTTCCTTTCACAATTATAGCTATGAGTGGGAATGAGAAGCAGTATCACGCATGTATGTATTAGTTTTATTTGTTGTCATTTATTGAATTTACATGCATTTTTTTTTATAAATTTAATTTAATTGAATTTTTACAGCCTATCAATTAGATATAGATTGCCTTTTAGCACTTGCGGTTAATTTTTGCCTGTTCTAAGGAATAACCGTTACTTAAGACCTTAAAAAATACTGACTTGCTATTTACGTTTGGTAAATTACGAAACAATTCAGTTTTATTAGTAAAGTACTATGATAAGAGTGCTTATGAAACCGCAGTTTATGACTGTTGCTATGTTTACACGAAGCCTTCGTTATAGATATAACGTTTACTATCAATTTTAGTCTAATGTTGTGAAATGGGTTTTCAAGGACCAGTATGTTACATTATGTTATGAGGCAAAGACATTGATAGACAGCCTCTATCAGACAAGAATTAGATTTCAATTGGATAGTTGGATCCTGTACCTATTTTCTGAACAACACCTTGCATAGTGTTGTTGGTAACTAATATTTATGCTTACAATAATGTTCAAATTAATGTGGTTCTGCTTAGTCATACAACAATAACATGTTTCATAGAATGGTTGGTATGGATGAATAGACCGCTTAGGTATATTACTCTCCAGGTAGACATAAAGCAGTATAGTTTATTTATTAAAATAAACACCAACAGCTACATTCAACATTGGTTTACAATAGCATTTAATGAAGGTATTACTGCCAATGTATACACAAATTATAGGTTACTATATAACAGTTTACACTTAAATTATACATGACATAAAATCATGTAAAAACAATGTTAATTATTTAGTTGGTAAACTGGTCTAGGCACTGCCTCTCTCCCAACAAGAGATCCAACTATTGTAAAAGAATAAAATACAATCCTGGTGCATCCTATTGTGAATAAATTGTACAATACGGTGAATGAAACATGCATGGCCGGTCCGAAATTCGTAGATCTACCACAACCATATTTAGAAGCATACCAATTTGTACGCAATAAGGTTAAAATGGTAATATTTCCAAGATCTAACAACAATACAGCATGTATTATTTATCAGCCTTAATTCAACACAATGCAGGCGGCATTGTGAATGAAATTGTCAGCCATTTTTCCTATTAACCATGAACTGACAAGAATGACTGACGCCTTGAATTGCAGGTTCTTTTAATGAATAGTGTGTGCTGGTATCATTAGAGACTAACAGCATATAATTATGAGACACTGTACATGTTATTATTTGACTACTTCCTGGCTATTTCTGTATCCTCAAGGACGTCTCGAACACATTTAAGAAGTTTAAACGAAAAACACTTGCAAAGGACAAAATAAATTTTAATAATATGATACAACAAGAGTATAGGCCAGAAATATATAAAATACTGAGCATATAGAATCATAACATACTCATAGAGATCACTAATACATCAGCAAAATAAATTAGCAATGTTTACAGTAGTTATTGTGAGAAAAGTTCAGAGTATGAATGTGATGGACTATGTGTAAGATGATATGGCTAGAAAGTGGTTGACTTCTGCGATGACAACTAATAGAGAAGTATTGAAGAAGAAGAAGAAGAAATGTTGTGTTGAACTCAATTATACTGGGATTAGGGCAAGAGAATGGAGATAGTGATGATGGTAGTGGTCTATTGGTCGCAAGCGCTACTGTTGAGCATGAGGTCCTGGGTCCGATTCCCGGGTCGGTCAGTGTTATTGAGCTTTTCCATCTGGTATTTGTCAGTAGCAGCCCAGAGTCTGGATTTGCGCCTGGTTGAAGGCAATAGGCTTGCCCCCGTTACATGGGACTTAAACATAACTGGTGAAATGTGGGTCTACTATAGGCTAAAAAAAAAAGTATTTTTATAGTAAGAGATTAGGAAGTCAAAGTCCTATCAATACCATGTTTCAGATAATTACTTAATTCCCTTTTTACAGTGGAAAAATGAACTTGAAGAGATCATCGAAGTGGCAGCAGTGGACTCAGACCTCTGGGTGGCCATGCTGGCAGAAACTCTCAAGACGTTCCCGTCAGCAGGGACCCTGAACACAGAGATAGCAGAGTTTGATGAGACCAGGCCCATCTTCAGTGATATGATCAGTGAGCTGAGACGGGCATTAGCCAAGCATTCGGAGCTTGGACTGTTACCGCTAGAGTGCCTGTATTTGAATAAGAATGCTTTAGTTTCCGTGGTGAGTTGTTTAGAAGAATTATGTTTATTTTGCCATTTATGTTGTTTAAGGGAATAACATATATAGGGAATAATAAAATTTAGAGCAGGAGTGGCCCTGTGGTAACGACCGCGACTTTCGAGTTGTATGTCGTAGGTTCGAACCCTGACAGGTGCTTTAATTTGTGTAAATTATTTCATCACCATTGCTCTCAAAACGGTGAAGGAAAACATCGTGAGGGAACTGGCATTTCCTAGAATCAAAAATTCGAAGACGTGACATTTACCAACCCGCACTGGGTCCGTGTGGGGTAGATTTTGTCCCACTTCCTCTCACCGGGAGAAGGCCTGTGTCCCAGCTGTGAGAACATTATAGGCTGATTATGTATGATACAATTTGGCACCATGTAATTGCGATTAATTATTAACACCAAGATTTTTGTACCTATTTTGGATTACATATATATATGTTCAAAGTCTATTGCTTTTGAGTAAAGTCCTTAGTTAGGTACCTAACAGACTGGATGCCAAATTGCCGAGTCCAAGGTAAAATAAGTGCATAGTTTTTGTATGGATTTATGTGCATTTTCTACCTAATAAATTGATAAGATTATAATTTCCCTGTTCGCCAACTTTTCATTAAGTATCTATTCTGCTGACAATACTAACAAGAGACAGAATGATATAATTTACATATCTAATAAACTTACTAAAAATAAAACTAAGATTAAACTAAATACATGGCTTCAAACACTGGATTACCCACAAACAGAAAACTTAAAGAACAATACTCGTGATAGTTAATTAGTAATATAGGCCCACCAAGCACAATCACACACACACACACCCTCACACACTCTCGCACACACATATTACCATAATACCACACATACATACAACAAAAACGCACACAAACTATTCAAGAGCATGCATGCACTAAATTCCTTAATTTATAATTTTATGTTATTTTAATTTTATTGCATTTATTGTTATTGTTCCAAAAACAGGGGAAGACACTGACTCCTGTAACACAGGTACCACCTAGCACAGGAGTCAGGGCTTCAAATTAAAATGTAACTCCTTAATTAATGTCAATATGCATTTTTATTTTATTTTTTTTATATTATATAATGCAACCTCAAAACATGTCTTTGTAGAATATTTGTTTAAATTCGTAGGTCCATTTCAGTAAAATAGATTGAATAGAAAACTTAGTATCTATAAATTAAATTACTTTAGCTGTAAAAAAATTATACTTAAATACGAGGGCGGCACTGAAAATTTCGGGAATCAAGGAAGTGACACAACATTACTATTTAAAAATGTATTTATTGCTTTTCGAAGTATTCTCCGCGAAATTTGACATACGATGGAACCAATCATTGAAGCAACCATTCCATTCGGAAGTTGGGGTCTCCAAAATGGCCGTTTTGTAGGCGTCCACAGCTTCTTCAGGTGATGAAAATCTCTGTCCACGCAATTTATTCTTTATTTTAGGGAAAATATAGAAATCATTAGGGCTTAGGTCGGGGCTGTACGGCGGATGGTCTAATAATTCTATGTTTTCTTGCTCTAAAAACTCTTTTGTTCTGTGCTCGGTGTGAGAACTCGCATTGTCGTGATGGAGGATGATGCGGCGGTTGCAGTTCTCTTTACGGAGTTCAGAAACGACCTGTGGCAAACAAATGCTAGCATACCATTCTGCATTAACCGTTCTTTGTCCCTCAAGAGGAATAGTCGTAACATGGCCGGTTTTGGAGACAAACGTGGCCACCATTTTTTTTGCAACACTCCGTGAACGAACAATTTTTGTTGGCTTTAACTCATTTTCGAACACCCAAACTCGTGACTGGTTTTTTGTTTCGGGTTCGTACGCGTATATCCAGGATTCGTCACCTGATACAATGTTGTATACAGCATTTGAGGATCCTGCGTGGAATCTTTCGAGAGTTCTGACGCACCAAGTAACGCGAGCCGCTTTTTGCTCTTCACAGAGCGAATGCGGTATCCATCGGGAAAACAACTTTTTTACACCTAATTGTTCATGCAAGATTATTTGTATTTGACTCATGCCAATGTCTAAAGTTGCCTGAATTTCGCGGTATGTCACATGTCGATCTTCCTCAATCAGCTTACGCACAGCATCAACGTTTTCTTGGGTGACTGCAGTTTTTGGACGACCTTGACGGGGATCATCACTGAGCTTGACACGTCCACGTTGAAATTCAGCAAACCAGCGATAAATTGTGGTTTTGGATGGGGCTTCATCACCAAATGCAGAAATCATCCGGTCAACACACTGTTTTTGTGTTAAACCAGTTCGAAAGTCATAATAAATCATCGCTCTTGAATTTTCTCGAGTCAATTCCATTTTCTCAACGACTAAACAAGTTTGACAAAACCTTGTGACAAGACCGAGAATCTTTTTAAAAAAAAAAAAATGGTATTCGATTTTTAAAACCAAGGAGTTTTCAATTAAAAAGATTTTAATATGACAGGAACAGTGGAAATATTCCATTCCCGATACTTTTAGTGCAGCCCTCGTATTTACTAACCATAGATTATGCACAGACAGCCGATCTACTTGTTGTCTGCAAATAGAACCGCTAACATGCTATTTTACTTTTATTTACTTAATTTTAACTAAACGAGTTTTAATTAAGTAAAAACTAAATTAAAATTAAGTAAATAAAAGTAATATAGCATGTATTTTACTTTTATTTACTTAATTTTAATTTAGTTTTTACTTAATTAAAACTCGTTGTTAATTTATGCACTTCCTAGCAAGAAGCACAGGTTCAACCTAGTTCAGGCAAATAAGTAACTGCTCTATTTTAAATTTTTAATTGTTAAGTTACTTATTGTAAATGTGTGTTTATAAATAAACGATTATTATTAATGATATAATTATGTTTAGTGTAGGATAAGAGAGACTTGTCGCTTGCGTAATAACAGCAGGTTAAGCTACGCTTGCCGAGGTTGGTCCGTGGATGGGTGACCATCTTTACATACAGAGACTCCTCCGTGCCTCGGAAAGCACGTTATGCCGTTGTTCCCGGATGATGTTTGTAGATCTTTGACAGTTGTTACGGGTCGGCAGAAGCCCGTAAGTCTGACAACCAGTCTTAATATGGGGTATCGTGTTACCCAGTTACTGGGTTGTGGAGGTCAGATAGGCAGTCGCTCCATGTAAAATATTGGTATTCAGCTGCATCAGATTAGACTGGAAGCCGACCCCAACATAGTTGGGAAAAGGTTTAGCAGATTGATTAGGTGATACCAGTTGGCGCAAAACTTTAAATCAAAACGTATTTGTAAGTATTTTCGATTAATTAATCGTTAGAATTTACGTTACGTTAGTATTACGTTGCGCATTCGTGCCGTTGATGAATTCTGTACCCCAAGTGTAAGTTTGCAAGAGAGTAAACGTAACTATTTCGTTTGCGTTAAAATTTGACCGATAGATCATAATGCTAAGAATATAAGGGTGAGAATAAAAATCTTAACGCAAACGTGCTAGTTACGTTTACTCTCTTGCAAACTTACACTTGGGGTACTGAAGTAGGAACGCTTTTATGGATGGTGCAAATATTTATCTCAACTCTTGAATTACGTAGCTATGGAACAGTTTAAGTTCTAGTCATAGACAGAGATATCACTAATCATTAACGTTATTACGATGTTTTAATTGGTTAGATTTCAAGGCGACCCCAACATAGTTGAGAAAATGCTAGACACATTTACAAAACAAGATTTATATTTTGACATGGCTTAAACCATGCAGCTAGTTTTTGTAATAAGAACGTAACAGTGATTGAAATACCGTTCTTTATACAAAACTGAAAACTTAGTTCGGTACTAAGTTGTCAGTTTTGTGTTTAGCAACTTTACCATAGTCGGAATAAAGTTCGAAATTCCATAATGGCACCATGTTTTAAACCTGGGTCTGGAGATAAACCTTGTTTTGTAATAAGGGGGATTATGTTTAGTATAGGATAAAATAACACTTCATCAATAAATATTTTCAAGCCTGTGTACGAACACAAAATTTTACTGGCTTTTCAAAAGAACTTTAATAGGTGCCAAATTTATACTGCCATCCTTAATGGTAATCATCAAATAAAATTAATTATTGATGCCAAAAGAATACAGTTACCTGAGCGAAGCCGCGGGCATAGCTAGTCATCCAATAAAACACCATAAATTTATTTTAGGTGGGCCAACAACCTAATCCAGTGAAGCACTTCACTTTAAAACGCAAGCCGAAATCCGTAGCCCTACGTAGCGACCTATTGGCTAAGGCGACGGAGGTGCAAGCCAATCAGAAGAAGGCTCAAGCGCCGACCGTGCCTGTGCGCAGTAGGGGCATGCCTAGGAAGATGACTGATACCAGTAAGTTTTTTTATTGTTTGAAGTTTAATTTGGTATGACCAATTATAAAATGTGGAAGCCAAAAAAAAAAGATTAAGCCTTACAGTAGCCGCGTAAGATGTGTGATATCTGTCATCTCATCTTGGTAAATAAGCAACTGAGCAGCGACAGAAATTAACATCAAAAAAAGTCAAATACAGAAATATTTATTCATTATTAGTGGTCGCCCACTGGTAGAAATCCAACAAATTCTTACAATCTATATAGCACTTACTAATTCCATGCTATTATAAAGTACTTACCAATTACATGCTATTAAAAAGTACTTACTAATTACATGCTATTAAAAAGTACTTACTTACAAATTACATGCTATTAAAAAGTACTTACTTATTCCATCCTCAAGCTGTCACTTCCTGTTACACACTTCCGTCCCTTTTCACGAAATCACTCCCACAGAAAGCAAGAGGAAAGAGATGTAACACATCATAAAATCTAACAAAAATGCAAATGCAACAGATTCTTTTTAGGGTTCCGTATTTAAAGGTTGCCATGCCAAGGGAATCCGTTTACTAAGCCAACGCCATGTCACAGGGCTGTATCTTTTTATCTATAATAGGAGCCCATTGTAATTTTCATAGTAATGTGTTACTGTAGTGGCGGCATCGACATCTCCACATGCGCACTACGCATCTCACTGACGTCACGCAAAATCCTGCATCGCGCAAGCAGAGTTTACCGCGCAACTAGCGTATATACAACGTCCCGACATCAACCGTCGAGCAGTTGTCCACCAGAGACAACACCCGTTTGGTCGGAGGATCCTCCCTTTTCTATGGAGGATGAGTGTACTTTACACCCTGTTCTTCATTTCTCTATGTTGTAACCTCTATCACGCCTTCTTCCCATGGGGTTAGGCAGAAACTATAGAACGCCACCTGCTACGCTCCTTACTAATCTAAAAACTTAATAGTATCGTTGGTAAGATCCTTTAGGGCCCGGGTGGCACTCGCTCCTGGCCGGTTGTCTTAGGTTTTATAATATTGACAAATAGCACAATATAACCACGATTTTCTTCCTACAGCCCCGCTCAAAGGCTTACCGTCTCGATTCGGCGGCGCGCGCGGCGGCACCTGGCGCGGGGCCGCCCGGCCTCCTCCCCGCGCGGGCATCAAGCTGCTGGATATTACTGAGCAGCCGGCCACGCATGCACAGATTAAGAAGAGGAGGAAACTTGGTATGTACTGCATGGTAACTTCAGTATTAGTAGTATTAGTAGCTACCCTGCATAATGTTTTTGCAATTTGCAGGTCAGTGCAATTTGTATGTTGATTAAAATATGATTCGCGACCGGAACGAATATGTATTTACAGAATTATAATAAATAGAATCAGCATTACAACTCATACGGCCTTATGACAAAACAAGGTTTATCTTTAGAACCAGGTTTACACCATCGTGTCATTTTTTAACTTCGGACCTTATTTCGTCTGAGATAAAGTTCTTAATACAAAGTTGACAAATTAGACTCAGGTTTAAAATCAGCTTTTGTATTAAGAACTTTATCTCAGACGGAAATTAGGTTCGAAATTTAAAAAATGACACGGTGGTTTAAACCTGTCTCTAAAGATAAACCTTTTTTTGTAATAAGGCCGCTTAAGTTTGACTTAATAAGAATTGACGTAAAATGTCACGATTTCATGAGAAATAGTCATTCAATAGGGTAATCTGATCTTACAGAGCTATATTAATCATTTTAATGATTTCGATCAATCAATCAATCAACTCAGCCTATCGCTGTCCACTGCTGGACATAGGCCTCTCCCAGGCTGCGCCACAACACCCTGTCCTCCGCCTTCCGCATCCAGTCTGTCCCAGCCACCTTCTTAAGGTCGTCGGTCAATCTAACTGGGGGGTGTCTCAAACTACGCTTATCGATACGTGGTGTCCACTCCAGGGGGCCACTCCAAAGATAAATCCGAAGTATCGGCCGAATGTTAACGGTCGTAAGTTCAAAAACAATACCGCGGTATGCTTACGACCGTTAACATTGAAATTTCAACTATATTCCGATACTAGTAAGTTATATTTTTATTCGTCGCCTAAAAATACCTTGCCATGCCTTGCCGCCAATGGGCCCCGGCGTAAGGACTCAAAGTCAAAAAGGAAACTTTGGAAGTCAAGAAACAGCCGAACATTCGGCCGATACGTCGGATTCCCGCTTCGGAGTAGACCCGCAGGACTCGTCTGGTCCATCGGCCATAATTTCGGTTTTAATGATTTAATAAATATAATTTATCATTATGTTTCCCTACACAGAAATGGAGGAAGGAGCTAAGAAGGCCGTGGTGACCGCCCCGCCGTCTCCTCCGCCGCCCGACTACGCGAAGGGACTCAACAACTACACAATGCCCAAACCTGACGAGAACACCAATGGTAAGTGTAGTATCTATGTAATAGATTCAAGCAGTGTCCCATCGGCTAAAGCTTTGAAATGAAATGATGTTATTTCTGTAAGTAGGTTTGTACAAACACTTTTACACGTCAATCATATTTTAAAAACTAGATGAGGTCTGCGTTTCCTATCTGACTACTCTTGAGAAGAAAGGCCGAAACAAACTCCTATTTTAAAGTCCAGACATAATCTTGGTCAGATCATGTGAAGACCATGTAGATTGGTGTCTGAAATGGTCTTTTGAGGAAAGACAGATTGAGTATACGTATTTGTGCACGTATTTGTCATTTATCGTGCAGCTCAACTCAGAACTTAAGGAAGCTCAACGAATCGATGAACAATACCAAAGACAGCACATTTGGATAGGCCGCATAAGTTACTCAAACTGCCTTTCATCCCTATTACCCAGATAGGTGGAGGTGCTCGTGGCTAAGTAATAACAGCCGTACGGATCGATCCATCAGGTTAAGCTACGCTTGCCGGGGTTGGTCCGTAGATGGGTAACCGTATTTACATACCGAGACTCCTCCGTGCCTCGGAAAGCACGTTAAGGCGTTGGTCCCGGCTGTCATCCATGGACCTTTGACAATCGTTACAGGTCGTCAGAAGCCCGAAAATCTGACAACCAAGCTTACCAAGGTATCGTATTACCCAGTTACTCCATGTAAAATACTGGTATTCAGCTGCATCCGGTTAGACTGGAAGCCGACCCCAATGTAGTTGAGCAAAGGCTAGGCAGATTGATAGCCCGCTTAGGTGACAAAAATCCTTCCTTGGTTATAAAAGAAACTCTTGGCGCAAAATTTCATACAACCAGACCCAATGGTTTAGGCTGTGCGTCTGTCTGTGAATAACTTGGCAGGAATTCAAACTCCGAGCTACTACTGATAAATTCCTGACGAAAAATCCCTATAACACTTTCCCGCCTTAGGAATCAAACCTAGGACCTCGCGTTTAGCTGTCGCGGTTTCGACCAATAAAATTTATTTTATATTTATTAAAATATTTATAAATAAATTTATTTTTAAAATTTATTATTAATAAAAATAATTATATTATGATTAATTAATAATAGAAATTTAAAGTGATTTTGTTTATTTGTTAAACTAATGAAATTTGGCACATGGGTTAGGAGTGTTAGGACATAAGATACTTTTTTATCACGGTAGTACGATGCATGGCGATATTCTGTTCTCAACACGTTGAGCACAATTTGTGAGCAGTAACCTAACAAAAAGTACTAGGCTTGCATGAATATACGACAGTATTTCAATCATTATATTAGTATTATGCTCTACTGATAGGAATTGGATGAAATTTGGCACACAGATAGTTTATAACCTGTATTTAACACACTGAATACTTTAATCCATGATATTTATTATTGTGGCAATAAAAATGTTTTCATAAACTAAATAATATAACAAAGCTCGGGGCGAATGCGTCGGGATGCCGCTACTTAACGAAAGTGCCGATAACATTGTTTTTATTTGCGTGAATCCTATTGGGTTTTCTAACATTCGCTTCCTCGCTGTATTAGCATTAAAAGCGCCCAACCCGTCATAGTTTTCATACAAACGCTCGTACGTGATTATGGCGTTGCAACACATCTTTCTTTGAAATTTTTGAACTAATAGGTATCTTCTGCACTATATCTAGGTTTCTAGGCAAACAAAAAATATAAATTTGGAGAAACGAATCCAATATATAAGCCTTCAAAAATCTGCTTTTTTGCACAAATTTTACCTGAACTTTGGCTGTTCATAATGTACTCATAAATTGTAAAAGTAAAGAAAACATCATGATAGAAACCTCGCGCATGTAATGGATATTCTAAATAACAAACATTTATTTCACAAACTTGTAAGGCTTACGCAAAAACAAGTATTTCCGGGAACAAGTTTTATGAAATTTCCGCACACTATTTTTCGTTCAATGTTATAGCGTTCTCACTTGCGCTGAACGAAACAACATACTTTTCGACCATGCTCGCGTTGACGATAGACGGACCGGGAAGGGCCCTCTTAATACAATATAATAATAAGGTACATTGTTTCTTTTTATCATAAAAATGTCGGTATATTTCCAAAGAAAACAACTGAATGGTACAAAATTATTTAGTGAGACAAATGGGACTTAAAAAGAAAATTACTATATTATTGCCGTTCGTCCCACTAACAAAATCAGTGGGACGAATTTAATATAATTTATTAATTCATGATTTTTACGCGCTTTGAAAATCAGTGAGCGAATATTAATAGCCGCGTAATGAAGTATTACACGTGTAAACTATAAACCAATCGTGTTTCATTATCAAATTAATCAAATCAGTCAATGCTCTTCTCTTATCACTATCAGTCTAATGCTGCTTGTTTCAAATGCATTGATAAGCCAAACATTATACAGTGCCCTAGGTTTCTAAAATATTATTATGCCCAGCTACATCCGTAATAACCAAAATGTACACATAAAATCACGACTATATTCCCCGAAGGGTTACGCAGAGGTGTACCTATAGTACACCCACATTTTGCCAGTTATGTTTAAGTCCCATGTAACGGGGCCGAGCCTATTGCCATCAGCCAGGCACAAATCCAGACTCAGGGCTGCTACTGAGAAATCCCTGACGGAAAAACCCAATAACATCTTGCTTTTGCCCGACCTGGGAATCGAATCCATGAACCCAAAAATTAATATCAAATACGTAGGTCTTCCCTCGGAGCTCTAAATAAATCAAGCTTCTAAGTCAACGCTATAAAAATACGGCGATTTATGAGACCTATTTTAATACTCGCAAATAAATCAAAACCTATAGGGTACTTCCTGTTGACCTAGCTAGAATCATGAAATTTGGCAAGAAGCAAGATCTTACAGCACAAGTAAAGGAAAAAGTCCGAAAATCGTAAATTTGTAGTTATCACATAAAAAGAAAAAATAAATCGTTTTTGGGATAAATTCATCCCAACTACGGAACCCTTTATTGTGCGTAGTCCAAAACGTACTTGGCCGGTTTTTTTTAAGAGTTACCATGGTGCATCTGGCTAGCTCTTCTCCATAGGTATTATAGGTAACGACCAATTGGAACCGTGCACCTAGCTTCTGAAGACGGGGATACACATGCCAGTAAATCGGGAAAGTAGCTGGCATGAAAGTTACTGGCATGTACGAGTAACTGGCACACTGTGGATACATTTGCAAGTAATACTGGCATGCCAGTTGTGCCCTTGAATATAAATTAATGAACTGTATAGTTCTCTCATCTCCCCATCTTGCCATGTTGAATACAAAATAACCAACAAAAGAAAAACTTGACCTTGGAAAAAAAAATCAAACAAAAACGTGCGCCTACGGGCACAACGAGTCAGCTACTGGCATGCCCGTAGCTGTCGCGTCTGTTCACACGTGTCAGTTTGGCAACCCCCGCGGCCCCTCCCTCAACGGGCATGCAAGTAAATCAAATGTTGTGCTTGCTACTTTTATGCCAGTTACAGGCATGCCAGTTAGCGTATACACATGACAGTAGCTGCAACGTGCAAGGAGCTGGTATGCTAGTGTGCAAGCTACGGGCATGTGTATCCCTAGCTTAACGTTATATAAGTGCTCATGTAGGTTCTATGTGAAATAAAATATTTTGAATGGACCTCCTAGTTACTGTAGTGCCTATCTGTTATGAAGAGGAGGCTCCCTATTTTTATGTTAATTTGTATCACTAAGTATTCTGAAACAGTCACACATACAAGCAAAATGAAACTTTAATATATGATTTATTGGATCTTTTTCTTTCCATGTTGCGTATGTACGTACAGTTACGTAATTGTAATATTTTCTCTCAATAATTTTTTTATTCGAAAATCACGTCTTTTTTAAAGATAATTCTAAAAAACAAACAAGATTGTTTCGCTTTTATGTCTAAAATAAATATTCACAGCAAGAAAATATAGTTTACGACACAAGATATTTTTTCTCTAGATCAATTATTACTACAGTTATATACGAAATAAGAATTGAGACTTACGCTATTTAGTTTAGTGCTCGAACACGATCAAAGAGCGCACGCGATATTCAACTTTATTACTGATGTATTAGCGTTTATCACATAACGGAGTGTCGGGGAGCAAGGGGCGGACTTTGCGTTCGAAATTTGATTCGGACTGCTTGATCTTAACTGTTTAACAGACCCTAACTATTATTATTCTTGTCTATAGCGCCATCCAGCACCACCGACAGTACGGCGGGCGCGGCGTCGCCCGCGCGCGCGCCCACGCCCGCGCCCGCGCCCGCGCCCGCCCCCGCGCCCGCGCCCGCGCCGCCCGCGCCCAGCACGCCGCCGCTCACCAGCCCGCTAATTGTACACGTGAGTCTTAATCTATCAGCCCAGCCTTTTGGCAACTATGTTGCAGTCAGCTTCCAGTCCATCCAGATGCAGCTGAACACCAGTATTTTTACATGGAGCGACTGCCTCCTCCACAACCCAGTCACTGGGTAACACGATACCCCTTGGTGAGACTGGTTGTCAGACTTGGGCTTCTGACTTCCCGTAACGAATGTCAAAGGTCTACGGATGATACCCAGGACCAACGACTTAAGACGCTGACAACAGCTAAACTGCGGTCTCTATCAAACTGCACAAATAAATACTAAAAAACAGAATAAAATAAATATTTAAGGGGTCCCATAGAACAAACGTGATTTTTTTGCTCGTTTTGCTCGATATTGATAACGGCACAGGTAACAGGTAGACGCTTGAAATATTCACAGAATATTTAGTTATAATTATTAAATCACTTTAAAAATAAATAATTAAATTAAAATAAAACAAATAACGAGGGCTGCACTAAAAGTATCGGGAATGGAATATTTCCACTGTTCCTGTCATATTAAAATCTTTTTAATTGAAAACTCCTTGGTTTTAAAAATCGAATACCATTTATATATTTAAAAAAAGATTCTCGGTCTTGTCACAAGGTTTTGTCAAACTTGTTTAGTCGTTGAGAAAATGGAATTGACTCGAGAAAATTCAAGAGCGATGATTTATTATGACTTTCGACCTGGTTTAACACAAAAACAGTGTGTTGACCGGATGATTTCTGCATTTGGTGATGAAGCCCCATCCAAAACTACAATTTATCGCTGGTTTGCTGAATTTCAACGTGGACGTGTCAAGCTCAGTGATGATCCCCGTCAAGGTCGTCCAAAAACTGCAGTCACCCAAGAAAACGTTGATGCTGTGCGTAAGCTGATTGAGGAAGATCGACATGTGACATACCGCGAAATTCAGGCAACTTTAGACATTGGCATGAGTCAAATACAAATAATCTTGCATGAACAATTAGGTGTAAAAAAGTTGTTTTCCCGATGGATACCGCATTCGCTCTGTGAAGAGCAAAAAGCGGCTCGCGTTACTTGGTGCGTCAGAACTCTCGAAAGATTCCACGCAGGATCTTCAAATGCTGTATACATTGTATCAGGTGACGAATCCTGGATATACGCGTACGAACCCGAAACAAAAAACCAGTCACGAGTTTGGGTGTTCGAAAATGAGTTAAAGAAAAAAAAAAAAAAACAAAAATTGTTCGTTCACGGAGTGTTGCAAAAAAAATAGTGGTCACGTTTGTCTCCAAAACCGGCCATGTTACGACTATTCCTCTTGAGGGACAAAGAACGGTTAATGCAGAATGGTATGCTAGCATTTGTTTGCCACAGGTTGTTTCTGAACTCCGTAAAGAGAACTGCAACCGCCGCATCATCCTCCATCACGACAATGCGAGTTCTCACACCGCGCACAGAACAAAAGAGTTTTTAGGGCAAGAAAACATAGAATTATTAGACCATCCGCCGTACAGCCCCGACCTAAGTCCTAATGAATTCTATACTTTCCCTAAAATAAAGAATAAATTGCGTGGACAGAGATTTTCATCACCTGAAGAAGCTGTGGACGCCTACAAAACGGCCATTTTGGAGACCCCAACTTCCGAATGGAATGGTTGCTTCAATGATTGGTTCCATCGTATGGAAAAATGTGTCAAATTTCGCGGAGAATACTTCGAAAAACAATAAATACATTTTTAAATAGTAATGTTGTGTCACTTCCTTGATTCCCGAAATTTTCAGTGCCGCCCTCGTATTTAAGGGGGGCTCCCATACAACAAACGTGATTTTTTTGCCATTTTTATAGATAATGGTACGGAACCCTTCGTGCGTTGAGTTTATTTATTAATTTGATTGTTTTTACCAATTAGTCATAAGAATTTATAATTAGAATATTTGTACGCCGTTGACGGCAAGACATAGCGTTCACTTTATTAATATTGACATCTGTACTTTGTTTTACCTATTTTCTACAAATAAAAATATTTGAATTTGTATTCAAATTATTCTCTAATCTCTAATAATTTGTTACAAGTAAATATTCATCAGTAGGTCTTCGTTCACCTGCCAGGGTTGCGAGTTTATCCGAAAGGGATATCGTGGCCCTGGCACACAGGCATCTGAAGCAACACGGGTGTGTTTTAGTCAGTAAAAGTCGGACACGCCCGCCCGCTCCGCCAGCGGGAGAAGTAATTTGATAATTTCCCACCCAAAAAAAAGGGCTTCGTTAATAAAATTCTTCGGAAGAAATGACGACTTATGTTGCTAATAAAATTGTACAATAGATTTACTTGAAAAATTCAAGTAGACTTGAAGGGAAATACAATTTATTTCTGCACTAGTTCGACTATACAAATGAAATGAAATCGTTTATTCTGTAAATAGGATATCGGAATCACTTTTTCACGTCATATTAAAAAGTACAAAATAAGCTAGATGTAGTCGACGTTTCCTATCTGACTACCCCTGAGAAGAAATGGCGAAACAAACTGAGGGGTCAAAGTCTCTTTTAAAGTCCAGACATAATCTTGGTGAGATTATGTGAGGACCATGTAGATCTGTGTCTGAAATGGTCTTTTGAGGAAAGAACCACACAAATTTGAGTGGACCTGTCCAATCAGTGCAAGCATTTGTCAGTAATCGTGCAGCTCGACTCAAGACTTAAGGAGCTCAACGACTCGACGAACAATACCAAAGAAAGGACATTTGGGTTGGCCGCATAAAGTGCTCAAAATGCCAGACTATCATTAAAACTGAGAAAACCCAAAAAATAATAGGAAAATATTTAAAGAAAAAAAAATATCCACATAGTGCTCACATTCACAATAAATTAAAGCAGTAAATATAATACTTTTCAAAGTAAATATTCATGTAATATTGTATATAATATTCTGCAATGTCAATATGTATATAAAATCATGCATAATAATAATCAACCAGCAATCAATTTATTCGGTTCGTTATACTCGGTCGTTACTGACGGTAGTACTTCTACAATCTCGACCTACGTCCTATTAAAATCACACGCTAATCCATAATGTTACTAGAAAACATATCAAGCTTTAATAAACATTATTTTTCGAATTGATATACATAAGTACGTATATCATATTGAGCTAAAATATGTTTTGTAATTAAATTTTTTATGTGTCATGGATTTTCGTAAACTAACGCCTGATTCTATTAATTGACCGAGATGTTCACAATACTAAGTAAACTTCTTGAATATTTTACGAAAAAAAGTATGCTAGGATTGTAGCAGGTGCTCTGTAGTTTCTGCCTACCCTCATGGGAAAAAGGTGTGAATTTATATATGTATGTAATACTTTATTCTAAATCTATCTTCTATTCCACAGGGCACCGGCGCAAAACCAATAGTAATAGGTCAACAGCCGAAGCTCCTGATAGCCGGGCCGGCAGGCGGGAAACCTCTGCTACTGTCCACACAGAACTTACTCAACACCTCTACCGTCATACTGCAGCCGGGCGGCAAGGCAGTGCTTCTGCAGAATATCAAACCCGTGAGTATGATACAAAAAAAAAATATTTAGGCCAATAGTGGTCACTATCTGACCAAATTGTGGTCACACTCTGGCCAAATTGTGGTCTTATTAATTAATGTTCAATTGACGGCACGGTTGGCGCAGTGGTTAAGCGATTGACTGCTGCGCTGCGTGTCGCGGGTTCGATTCCCGCACGGAACACATATTTGTATGACCTATAAGTAGTTGTTCCGGGTCTGGCTGTTTGTGTATGTGAGTTTAAATGTTTGTAAACGCACCCACGATACAGGAGATATTCCTAGTGTGGGGCACCGTTTAAAAAAAAAAAAAATATATATCTACAAGTTCATTTTATGACTTTATATGATGTTTCTAAGTAACAGAAATTTTAAGAGAAAAGTCTTTCAAGTCAACAAATTGTCTTTCAATCAAACTTTGAATGAGCTTTTTCTCAAATCCAGATTTTCAGTCAACTTCAAAAGTATGCTAAAAAAAAAGGTGCATTTTTTTAATATTATTTTAATCCTTATTATCAATTGACTATTATAGATACCGAATCTAGTCTTAAGAGCGGTATACGCGGTACGGCATTTCATAGAAACTTTCAAGCCCTAGTTTTTCGAAATTACTGAACCGATTTTAATGAAACTTCATACGCATACGTAGGATACAAAGGTCTAAAAGGTTAGTTAAGAACATTTTCAAAAATAGTGTTACAGCCAAATTAGACCGATTTTAAAATTTCCATAGAAACAGAGATTTTCAGTTATCTGTTTTTATATAAGACATTAGGAAAATGTTCTTAACTAACTTTTTAGACCTTTGTATCCTGCTTATGCGTATGAAGTTCCATTATAATCGGTTCAGTCAGTTTGTATGAAATGCCGTACGTCGTATACGCTCTTAACTCAATACGCCACTATTGGACCCTTTTTGCTTGGACGTCCACATTGCGCGCACATTCGTCACCATCACCTAACCCAGCTCCACTCCCGCGCCCAGATGACGCAGACGGTGGTGCAGCAGGCGGCGCGCCCGGTGGTGCCGGCGGTACACACGCAGCCTCCTCTACAACACCAGGTCGCGCAACCGGTATGTTGCTCATGTTCACTTATTGAAAAAAGCCCGAAAAAGCTGTTCCAATGAAAGATCCTATGAGGATATTGTAATTACAAAGCTGCTAAATTAAATTAAATTGTTCATTCTGTAAATAGGATATCGGAATCAGTTTTACACGTCATATTAAAAAATAAGCAAGATGGAGTCGACATTTCCTATCTGACTACCCCTGAGAAGAAATGTGCGAAACAAACTCAGAGGTCAAGTCTCTTATAAAGTCCCGACATAATCTTGGTCAGATCATGTGAGGACCATGTAGATCCGTGTCTGAAATGGTCTACAGAAATTTGAGTGCAAGCATGCTTGCACTGTCCAGTCAGTGCAAGCATTTGTCAGTAATCATGCAGCTCAACTCAAGACTTGAGACTTGACTTGTTGACTCGTCGTTAGCTCCTTAAGTCTTGAGTCAATGGTCAATGTCGGGTGTTGGGATGTGTGTGTTGGGTAGGCCGCATACAGTGCTCAAGATGCCAAGACCATCATTAAAACAAACTGAGAAGGAAACAAAATGGAAAAAGTGCTAAGAGTCAGGTCCTGCTAAGAGTGACCAAATGTGGGTCCAACAAACCTCTTCTAACCCTTCGGAAAATACGGGCGTGATGTTATGTTTATGTAATTTCCCAAAATGATTTTACAATATATTTCCTTACAGGTACAACTAGCGCAAACAGTGCAACCAACTCAAGTTGTTCAGGCGGCCACTCCCGTGCAAACAACGCCAACCGTACAGCCGCAAGCGCAACAGAACGTGCAACAAACGCAGCAAACACCGCTGTTGCCGCGTAGAGGACTTTCACTCACGGTACGCTTAATTTGCTATTTAGTTATTAGATTATGGTACTTAATCCTCTTCATTTCGGTCTGGTCGGGTGAACAAATAAAAGAAAAAAAGAAGTCAAATATTAAGAAATAAAATTATCTTTATCTTTATCTTTATCTAAGAAGATTATGTCAGTCTTTTACCGACATAGTATGGCCGCATTCTCAAACGCAACTCTTCAAGTCCTTCTGTCTCTAGACTTTTACCGCCTTATTACAAAACAAGATTTATATTTTGACATGGCTTAAACCATGCAGCCAGGTTTTGTAATAAGAACGTAACAGTGATTGAAATACCGTTCGTTATACAAAACTGAAAACTTAGTTCGGTACTAAGTTGTCAGTTTTGTGTTTAGGAACTTTACTATAGTCGGAATAAAGTTGGAAATTCCATAATGGCTCCATGTTTTAAACCTGGGTCTGAAGATAAACCTTGTTTTGTAATAAGGGGGTTAAGGTTTTAACATGGGGTGGCATTTGTGAATTTGGTGTTAAAACTGCTAGAGCCAAATAAGATATGTATTTTATGTTCAAAATCATCTTAAAATCTACTTAAGTGAGGGACAACATGGCTTTGTGGTGTCTCGATCCACAATTAGTAATCTGACACTTTTACAGAGTTATTGACGACAGCAATAGATTCTGGCCATAAAGCTAATGTCAATTTATACAGATTTCAGCAAAGCGTTCGATCGGCAAATTAAGAATTTATAGTATCGCTGGATCTTTACTCTCATGGTTGAGTTCGTATTTTGAGAACAGAACCTTCTTTGTCGTAGTCAATGGCTTTCGATCGACCGTCCGACACATATCTTCGGGCGTGCCACAGGGGTCTCATTTGGGGCCTGATTTATTTAACTTTTTTATTTGTGTTTAATGTGTAATTTTCTGTTCCAAATGTTCGTTTATAATGTAGTACGTGTTATTGTTTCAGCGTGAACAAATGTTGGAAGCGCAAGACATGTTCCGCAACGCGAATCGCGTCACGAGGCCTGAGAAAGCGCTTATACTTGGTTTCATGGCCGGCTCCAGAGGTAAGCGTTATCACTTATGGCTTATTTATATTATTTTAGGGATGAATAAATTTGTCCTAAAGTAATTATCTGCAAAAAATATAATTTCTTAAATGGGTAATTTGGATGAAACTAGGCGTACCATAAAAATAAAAACTATTCAGAATTCAAGTACCATCTTAAAAGGCACAAGAGTCTAAACAATAACATTTTTCTTCCAGAAAACCCCTGTCCGAATCTAGGCAACATAGTTACAATAAAATTATCTGAAAACATCGAGAATGTTCTACAATCCGACGACACATACCTCACGATGCTGTCAGAGATGCATTTCCAAATGAATTACAACAACGGCCAGTGGACACGACTGAAGAAATACAGACATATAGATGGAATGGTCCCGCAGAAAATACCCCCCGGATCCACAGTAATATCCACCAATAACCAGCAACCTATAGTGTCGATAGCCAATCAGAGTGTTAGTTAACTCAGTGTGACAGTGACGTTACAGTGTTCGAAGTTTAAAACAACGGAATATTGAAAAAGTTCGAGTTTTGTTTCGAAAGTAAGTCTGATTTCTGTTTATTTTTTTGTTAATTTCTGAAATGTGTCAATTAGTTTTCTTTGATAATGTTTTTGGGGCGAATTTCTGATTTGCTTGTGTCCGACCGCCGGGGTCGGAGCGAAAGATTTCAGATTTGTATAATAGCCTTTGTTAGATATTTGTAGCAGCATAATAAAATTATAAATCTGTGTTAGACTTTAGTTACGGACATTCAAATGGTCTGATCAGCCAGTTGGACTAGCAAATCGGAAGTGTGTCCTCAAAAATAATAATTTTAATGATGTTTATCTAACAAGATTTTTTATAAAGCGCGCGTCAGATGTTTGGCGGCATGTCATAATTGGGATGAGAACAGAATCCTATTGGAAACCAGCTTGTCTGATGTTTTCAATGAAAACTCAAACAATGATTATTATACTCAAGCTGTATTTTTTTTTTGTTAATCAGGAAGTGGTTCACTGCTATGTTCTAGCTAGAGAGTTCCTTATTCGGTGACCATTTTTTAAACCAATCAGGAGTATTCCAACTGGATAGGTTTATTACCCATGTAGGAAAGTATCGGAAGAAATATTTTCTTTAAATATATGAAAATTTGTGATTTATTGTGATGACAATATGAATACACTATTCTTATCTTTGTAAAACTCACAATTTCCATGAATTTTGGTTTCTATTGCCTAAAGAATTAGGCTTTTAATTCAATAGATAATGATTAGAATGGTTTTACAGAGATAGATGGTACAGTCCCAGCATTTTATACTGTTAGATGAAGGGATAAGGTATAAAATTGTTTGGTATTATCAAAAATGCACGCCAGATAGAAAACGCAGCAAGGAGGTGATTTAAATGGGGTTGCTTACGATCTTTTTATGTGATGACATCCGGAATGTTTTTCAGAAAGTAATAGCACTAAGTACCACTGCCAACAACTTTCTGACGCGCGCATAAGGCGGTGAAATAGAAATCTTTCTGTTTGCAATTATTTAATGATAGCAACAAAACGGCTTGGTTAGCAAGAAAACAAAACAATCGACTGACTTCGAATAAAAAAATAGTCGATTATAAGAGTATCGTGTTCCTTCTCTAATGGCGTCAAACTATGTCGCGCGTAAAAGTTTAATGTCGTCGCAAAACGCAAATTAATCTAAGTGATATTTACGCGAGTTAGTAGAGTCAAAATATTTGGAAGAAAACTTTCTTTTAAGATGTGATCTCACAGGGATTTGACATAGAAATTGGACATTTTTACTTTCAGTATAATTTCTAGTGCCAAAATAAGTTTCGGAAACGAAAATCTTGAGTAACATAACGTTTTGTGAATTAGTTTGTATGAATTTTTATGTATATTAGATTAGATTTCGGTTTCAGTAGATTTGAATATAATATAAATAAATATATGCCTACAGAGCCTTTCTATGAAACTAAGGGTAGTTATATCAAAAGCTAGCACGATTTTGATAGAGAGGTATGCGAAATTGAGCCTAGAGTTTATTTAAAGCCATCTATGTAATTTATCACCATAATATTGACCGGTATTTCAATTCGCTTATTAAAAGGTGAAATAAAATGTACTTACGCGGAATTTGCCTGCTTGCAAATACGTTAATTGG
The DNA here is from genome assembly GCA_963921375.1 of Tiliacea citrago. Taxonomy (NCBI): domain Eukaryota; kingdom Metazoa; phylum Arthropoda; class Insecta; order Lepidoptera; family Noctuidae; genus Tiliacea; species Tiliacea citrago. The sequence continues at coordinate 4,648,101 of OY992802.1, forward strand.
GAAATATACTTTTACATAAAATATGACGTTTATTTATTTTTGACGTAAGACTGACACTAGACACGATTTGGTCGAAGAGTTTCGGAGAAGTATTTTCTACAAACTTCTGGGTTCACAGCTTAAAGTGCATGACATTTGCACAAGAGTTCACAGAAGAGAGAGACCACAGAACTTTCATACATACTTGTATGTCCTATTTAACTGTTTTAGGGAGTGAATTTTCCAAATTCTTTCCGTATTGCTCACTTTCAATACACGTATAATAATTTATTAATATTTATAAAATAATCGCATCATAAAATATAATAAGCTAACATTAAATATCATTAAAACGGTTGCGGAAAAGGTAATTTGGCCTAAATGAAGAGAGATTACGAGAAAACTTAGGTACATCGGATGTTAAATCTTTGTTACGCATTTGGTTTCTGAACCAAGGAATCCATCACACAATTTAGTGGTCACGAACCTAAAATCGATGTTTTAGGTTCGTGACCACTAAATTACGTAAACTTTCAAATGAGTATTATCTTATGAAATTAGTTACCCCTATAGAAACACTCCTGGTTAAATATAAACCGGTATTAAAATGTTAACCCTGAAAATACCAATAACTATAATACTCAAGTGTGATGGTTCGAATAACAAGTCGATTCTGACGAACTACAACCTCAAAGCGAAGCCCGCCTCGACAGAATCGCTGGTGATTCGACGATCATGTGTCGCGCACCAAAACGGAGTTGCCGGTCTTGAACTCCGGAGAAGCACGCAAGCTTGGTGAATAATCCGGTACCCGGAAAAGGCCGGAAGCGGCTCTTTTCAACTGGTTCTACACCACATAAGATAGAATGTGTAGTTGTACGACAAATAAGACCAGAGAAAAGGCTTAAACTTCCGCTGAGATAGCAAATAAGGGAAAGTACATACCGCATTCGAAGAATACCTTACACCATTCGTGCAAAACTCAACAATATAACTTTGTTGACTGCAGATAACAGAACATAATAACCTGAAACTTGATTAGGAATCAAGGCAATGTAAAAAAAAAAAACAATAAAATCCACTTGACTCATTTTAAAATCAAAAATTTATAAAATTGACTGCATAAAATTCCCATTTTTCTGCGACTGAAGTTTTTTTTTAATAAAATTAGACAGCCCATGTGTCATAATAAAAAACAGAAAAATTAACAATAAAAATTTGATGGCCAGTTATATGAGCTAAATTCATAGGTTGAAACCGCAGAGGTCACGTTGCACCAAGGATATTGAAAGTGAGAACTAAGGAAGGATTTTTGAAAATTCACCCACTAAAACAGTTAAATATGATAAGAAAGTTTGTTATTTTTGCCGAAGGGAAATCTCATCGGGCACACAGCTTGTAGATAAATAACTAAACTTCTAACACAATGCCTGAAGCATGTTTCTCGCGGCGTATGCCTTGGTGCTCTTTCTAATAACATTTCAGTTTGTTTATTATTTGATTAGATGCTTTAGAATCGGACAAAAATTAACGACATAGCCTGTTCATGGATTGTCAATATATCTACTATCAATTACGGTAAAAAGGAATTTAATAACAATCGGAAATGGCGCGAGACCTTGTTGACCGTCGTCGGGTCTTATACAGGGGGATCGTAGTGTTTTGGGTTCTGGTAATAATTTGTATAAATCAGTCCATGTAATAACAACTCCCTCCCAATTGACTTTCTCCCTTTTCTATCAAAAACGTGCAAGCAATACAAGAATGCGAGATGACATGAATCTGTTCACTCAGTGTGTAACATGCTTTAGGTGTTAATACTTCATAAATGACCAATTGTGCGAAGTAAGATTGTTAGCGGTTTATTGTAACATAACTTTATCGCGTCAATTTGCGCTGTTTTCAATGAAAGTGTTCTTTTGCTTATAAGTAGTGCAATGAAAATCATGCCTTTGTATGTCTCGAAGAGTCATAAAATAATCGTGTATTCCTCGAAATGAAAAACGAATTTTATCAACATTTGTTTTTATTACGCCTTTGCTGTTTTTTTATTCATTTCGTGGACCAACAACAAATAGTGAATAATGAATTTGTAAAGATTTTTAAAGAATGTCAAAATTACTTTAGAAATATGTAGTTGTGATGTTTGTATCCGATTTTGTATATACCAAAATAATTGTTAATATTCATACAGTGGAACTGGGTTGGAGTTATTTTGATGCGAGCACGGTGCCTTTGTATGATAAGCGTTATAGATAGAATTCTGGTTGACAACAGTCTGGTTGTTAACTGTTTTATTATGTTTGACAAGATTCAAGTTTCATAAAGCTCCGAAGATAAGGAATAATCGTGTTTATAAACGACTAGCCCGTTCATTGAAAGTATTTATTACAACTTTCGGAAAGGGCCTGACTAAGCAGCGACGCGTTCATTTTATAATGATTTCAGAGATATTTTTTTTTGCAAATATAATCGCATCGAAATTATACTTCCGTCCAGTTTTACATTTCTTTTGTCCCATACTATTTTGGGAGCTATCTTGAATGGTTTTCTAAGAGCGAGATCTAACAGCAATTATTAATTTCCATACTATCAGTAGAAACATTAACATATACAAGGGAAAAAGTTATTTTTTCATACTCTGAGATATGATAATATAAAATACATTTATTTAATCGAACCTCTAATAATTCCCATTTTACACTTTTTACACTAGAAATATTATTGAACACTAATGTAATGATGGTGCATTTCTTGAAACTCAAATAATTCCTATACAAAGGAAAAAGTTATTTCCTCATACTCTGAGATATGATAATACCTACCTGAAGAAAAGGCATGTATTTTAATTGAACCTCAAATAATTCATATTTCGGGGTCCTAAAAATATTAAATAGCCAAGTAACTGCCACCAACGCGCGGTTGGTCACAATTCTAACCTAAGAGATTAATGTCAATAAATAATATGTGTGTGTGAATAATTTAATATCTTTGATTTAACCCATTTGGTCGGGGTACCCTAGCTTAGATACTGCGACCAAATGTAAAAAAAGCCCAGAAAGTAAAAAAGAGACTCAATTATTAAAAAACAGTATGCATCAGTAGACGCATAAAACGGTTTTACAGGTTCATTAATTTAAAAAGTGTCTTATCATTAGAAGGTCAATAAGTATTTTAGAGGCTCCGTTAAATATTTCCCTAAAGTAACATCATATTGATAAATAGCTCTCATCATATTTTGGACTTAAGAAGACTAGGCAATTTAAGTTTTTTTTTTATATTCGTAAGCAAATGTGTGTATGAGTTCAGCGGGAACCGTGTTATTTTAGTATTCGCGTTAATTCTAAGTTTTGTTGTATGATGTTTTTTTTCTATAGATATTTAATATCCACATTGTATATAGTAGATAGTACAAAAATATAAAATGAAAAAGTTAAAAATTATTTTGTGATTTTTATTTTTCTTAACAAACACTATTTACATGCTATGATGTTATGGAAGATTCGCCGCCGATGTGTTTTCGGTAAGTGTCCACTAGAGGTAAGCATCGGGATATAGCTGTAAGAGGAGAGAAATAAAGAATTCAAGATTTGTTGATTATAGTCGACGCAGCAGAGAACATTAAATACAACTGCAACTTTTGCGAAAAGCACCAATTGCTTCTAAGAACAGTTACATATCCTCACAGAACTCTGAATATACCTTACCTATATACGATACCTTTTAAAAAAAAATACACCACTCAAAGCCTCAATGCACTGCACTGAAGTGTATCTTTCAAAAATTGCAATTAGCTTTTGCTTAGATTCGATAATTATACTACTTACTTAAAGTTAGCATAATCAACCTATAGTGTTACTGCTGGGACACAGGCCTCCTCTCGGTAGGCCGTAACCCACCACGCGGGCCCAGTGTGGGTTGGTAGATGTAATATTATTGTAGGCAAAAAACAAAAATATATTTATTATCCCACTGCAGGGCAGTCTGCAGAGAAGGCACGAGATCACCACGCTTGCTTAAGACGGCTTGGCGATTTCAGACTTTTACTAACTATAAGTCAAGATGAACGGGATATGATGAAAATATGATATATCTTCTTGAATGTAATGTTTTAATTCGTTGCATTTACAATAAAAGATGCGTACATTTTATGCGCGTGAGTGAGTGTTATATCAAGTGGTCGCTTGAGCGAGAAGTTGTGTACTGGTGGCGGCGCTGAGTTTCCTCGCAGGCAGTGTTGGAATCAGAAAAAATTGTACTTGTAATTAAAAAAAAAAGACGGCATAATATTTATCGCCAAATCGGCGACAAAAAAATCATAAATAATTAGCACTATAATCGCCTGTAAGGATATTCGTGTTTAACTTTCCTTTTAAGAGATAATTAGATTTCTCATACTTTTATACTAACAGAAGCTATACCCGGCAAAAAATCCGGCACTTGCAGATAGAAATCCCTAAGTCTATGAAAGCCGCACACCGTACGTCGTAGTGGTGTGCCGCGCGCGTATGGAACATAATTACCTATAATATTGGTGCGATGGTGTGCACATACTCCGTGGCGTTGTAGCTATTTCATCAACTATGGTGTCGTGATCAATAGAGACATTTTGTGGACGTTTTAGAAGGCCTTTGTTGGTGTGGACGTCTGCAACCCTTACAATCCCCCCCATACATTGACAATTGTGTACATTACATTGACAACATACCCCCTGTTTCCCCGGGTACAATCTCATCACGCGCCCCATGCATCGACTTGAAGTGTTGGTTGATCTCTCCTCCATTTGGCGAGCTCCTGTACGGTTTCTCCACGATCATTCCTTTACCGATTTCAGTTATGTCCAAAATAGACTCGGAAACACATAAGAAAAAGTCACATTAGTACTTACCCGGATTTAAACCCACAACCCCGTGCATGCGAGGCGAAGCCTTAGTCACTGGGTCATCATGAAACCAATGCTAACCCAAAGACAAAAAGCAAGAACATAAGTAACTCACCAAATAAGAAGCAAACTTCAGTGATGAACCCGATCAGACACGACGTACCTTCCAATTTGTATTTGAAGAGGAAATCGACAATGTTCACGATGAGCCCCAGCACGACAAACGCGAGGGTGTACCATAAGTATAGTTGTACTAGGATTGCACTCTCCTGCGAGTCAATAGAACACAGACTTATTAAAGCTAGGTTTATGTAACTAGGGAGTTCGCAGCTTCATGTTCCCTAAGGCTCAGCGCAGACAGAACGGAGCGCAGCGGAGTAGATTTATTAACGCACTTGAAAATAAACTTTAAAACTATTACAATAAAGTGCATAAATGCTTGAACCTGACCAAAAATGCTCGCGCGTCCTCGAAGATATGCGGGCATAGCATACGGGATCCGTAAAGAAAATACCCGAGACCGCGCGGGGGTTATTCCTCTCTGTCTGCGCTGACCTTTAGGGTGCGTCTAGCGGGGCATTGGGTAGGTAACGCACTATCAGTAGCAATGGGTTTCTATTTGACAATTCAACAACGTTCATTGCGTTATTTACGCAATTAACTTTTTTTTAATACGAGTATATGAAGCAAGTAGCTGCGCCCCGCGGTTTCACCTGCGTAAGTCTCGATCCCGTGGGAATATGGGGATAAAAAGTAGCCTATGTCTTAATTCAGGGTGTCAGCTCCATACAAAATTTTATCAAAATTGGTCCAGCCGTTTGAGCGTGAAGAAGTACCAAACACACACACACTCACAAACTTTCGCCTTTATAATATTAGTGTGCAGATGAATTAGGGACTTAAAACATAACTGGCGAAACGTGGGTGTACTATAGGTACACCTCTGCCTAACCCTTCGGGGATTACAGGCGTGATGTTATGTTATGTGTGTGTATTAGCAATAGGTACCTACCTATACTTCAAAATCATTCAGATTGTGATTCAAACTGTGTTACGCGATTAGGGTGCTGATTATGTTTTAAAACACATATGTACACTTTTCGTGTTCAATGAGTCTGTGTGGCGAAAATTAAGGGTGTGTGTGTGGTCCAGTAGGTACTTAGGTATTGTAGATTTGTATTGAGACAACAGATTTTTTTTTCACGTATAACAATCCATATTTTTAACATTGTTATTCTCTCTATAGAAATATATTACCTATCTATGTTTTATAACGTGTTATGTTATACATATAGTGTGAACACACCTTCAAGTCGGGTCCGCTGCGCCATGTTTTTATTACACGAAAATATGGCAGCGGAGCCGGCTTCAGAAGCGGCGAAGAGTCAACATTTTGGGGGTTTATATATCTCAATCCTATCTACAATCCAACGGTCGAAAACAATGGAGCAGTGATTATTGAACAGTTATATACACTATAGTACCAAAATTCCGAGTTACTTTTTCAACATCTAGAGTTGACCGGGAGTGACAAACCTATTGCTTTTACGATATTCACAATCGCTGAGCAAGCGTTCGGTGCGCGTTCGTTTTCCGCAAATATATTTTAGGGTATATACAACATTATTTTTAGTATATGCGAAACCTGAATATAGTTTGTTCAGAATAAGGAACTGGATCGATTTCAATATTTTTAACACCATGTTATATTTTGTCCCAAAAATATTTAAGTGTGATGGAAAATGTTATCACCATTTTATTACTTACAATACAATAGCCGTACGGTTAGGTACATTCGCCGGCACGTAACTTGGCAAGAATCGTTAGATGTTTCTCTCCTTTCTTTAACTGTCTTCTAAACAGACACGTTTAAAAATAAATTCTGACAATAGCCATAGAAAATGCCAAGCAATAAAAGTGATAATGTTTTCGTTGCACTAATTGTACATGCGTGAACTTACTCCCACTATGCCAAAACCTTGCCAAGTTACGTGCCGGCAACCATACCTACTGCCAAATTATTATTAATGAGCGCAAGACAGCCCTAGAGACGCGGGGGCGGGCGCCGCGCGCCGTTAGCATGTTTTTGTACGGACAACCCGGTAACATAACAACCTTATAACTTTGTGATTTTTCATGATATAGTTTTGAAATTTTGTACATAGATTCTTTACATAAAAATACTAGACATGTGTTTCGGGTTTCGCATATACTAAAACTAATATTGTAGGTATATACGTTTTCCGTTTAATTGAAATGATACATACGTTTGAAATGACGACCATCCTGTCAAATCTATACAGTATTTTAATCTCACGAAGCGCGCGCGCTTTACTTGTGGTTACCAAGTGAACAAATGTGCAGTGAATGTATGTAAGCGCTGGAGCTCTCGGTACCGTTCGAGACAATGGTGAAGTCGGAAGTGTGTGTGTGTTATTTGCTAACGTTACTCGTCTTCACGCACAGATTCATACCGTGTTTGGACGTCGTATATTGGACACTATGAAGCTATACACACGATGCCGGCGCTAGCACTGCGCGGTGCATTGGTCTCCGGCGAAATATCGTCTCGTGGGCATGAGCGCAAATACAGGCAGTATTTGCGCTCATGCCCACGAGACGATATTATCACTTCAGCTTGCTGATGCACGAGGAATTATTGGACCATTCTGGTTCTCTGTCATGTGCTTGTAATTGCATCCAAGAACACGATGCATTTAAACATAAAATTAATTATCAGTTTTTGACTGTTTCACACGGCTACAATATCAAGCTGAACATGTACCAGTATAAGCTGACTACTCATTGTACGGAAATCCTGCTATGCTAGCATGATATTGTAGTCGTGTGTAGGTACATACAACAATAGAAGCGAGCAGTAACAGAAAGTTTGCCATTTCAAATAATGTGATAAGGAGCTGTTTCGCGCAGTCCACTTGTGCGCATAACAATGTCCAGTTTTCGGGATACTGGTTTGGACCATCATTTGTTGTTATCTTGTCCAGGATACATGCTGTCTGTGAAAAACAAGATATCAGTTATTTAAATAAGTTAAAAGGCTCCGTGGAATGAGTGGTCAGAGCTATAACACGGTATCCCAGTGATCAGAGAATCGAGACCGGCTCTGTTTGATTTTTCATTCATCATTCATCATCATCAGCCTATATCAGTCCACTGCTGGACATAGGCCTCTCCAATTGCACGCCATTCGCTCGATTCTCGGCAACTCTCATCCAGCTGCCACCAGTCACCCTGCGAAGATCGTCGCTCCACCTGCCTGACGGCAGAACCTTACGTATACCGATTCGCGGTCTCCACTCAAGAACACGTCTACCCCAACGGTCATCGGGTCTACGGCTAATTTGGCCAGCCCATTGCCACTTCAGCTTGCTTATTCTGTGGGCTACGTGGACAACTTTGGCTCTCTGCCGGATCACCTCGTTCCGGATTCGAACCCTCAGAGAGACTCCAAGCATAGCCCGTTCCATAGCTCACTGAGCGACCTTGAATTTATGGACCAGCCGTACCGTGAGTGTCCACGTTTCGGCTCTGTGGAATACGCGACGAGAAGACTCGACGAAGCTTCCCAAATGCTGCCTAGACCAGTTGAATTCTTCTGTTAACCTCCCTCTCAGAGTTGTTTTTACCAAATTGCAAAGTCTGCCCGAGGTAAACGTATTCTCGAACAACCTCGAAAGCACCGCCATTAACAGCAATCGGTCCCGGAGTGACGTGTTCGTTGAACATAACCTTGGTTTTGTCCAAGTTCATCCGGAGACCAATGCGTACAGAAGTTTGTTTGATTTTTGAATAGCTTAAAATGCTATGCACCTATAGATAAATACTGTAATCGTTATGTTCAATTAATTAAAATAAATTAAACAAGATAGTGTGTATTACTAGTGTAAAGTTCGATGCGGCCCTTGCGGGTCTCAACTCGACTAAAATTATCCTTATCAAAAGGCGAACGGTTTATTTAGTCGACCATAGCAGAGCATCGAAGTGTGTGGAAAAGAGAACAGAGGGCTTTTGCCCTTTTGCAAATTTATGAAAAATTATAAGTTTACGAACCAAACTGATAATAGATATTAGAGCGATCATGCTCCTGTGAGGAATGCAGCGGCAACTGCCGTCTCCACACCGAGATATGACCGTCAACGCCCCCATACGATAGTCACATGGTAATTTCCTCTATTATTAATTGATAATTGTTAATAATGTTCCACCGTTTGTAAACTATATAAGTATGAAACAACTATTTGACAAATGACAAAGTTTAGCTTTGACAAACTTGGTTGTCACCAAGTTTTTCAAAGCTGACAGAAAAACACAAGGAAATCTTGACACAGAAGTTTTCTTTAGCTTTCTAGTTTATTTAAGAGGCTCTGTAGCCGCCACAGAGGTGGCTTTAGGCACTTCTCCCGATGCCGGCGATTAACAAAAAGTGAGTTGAAATAGAACTAAAAACGAGTTGGCTAGCAAAGAGAAGCGAGTGCCCGACGACGTCGAGCGATTACTCGCTGGTATGCGTATGTATCTACCAAGCGTGAGTGAGTGTTCCCTCGGCGAGTGTTCTGCCCGCCAAGCGAGCGTCGCTGAGCGGGTACTCGCTGGCGGTGAGAACAGTCAGCAATCATCAATTAATTTATTATTATTATTATCGAGATACTTACAGTCTATTCACTGTTATTTTTGGTTTTCTGCTTAGGTTACTGTCAGAGCTAAAATAACTGTAAAGACTAGAATTATTGTTCTTCTGCCATGTGTAGGTACATACATGTCCCACGCACTCCACCAAACACACCAATTAGAATACTATTTATAATCATAATGTATACAATGATTTTTTACTATTAGGTATGTACAAACATTGTTTATTTATTAGATTAGGTAGTTATTTATTTATTTCTGAAACAATTTTAACATTGTATCGAAATTTTACACAAAATTATAACAATTAAGTTATACTGATTGTAGGAGATACGGAGGTACGGATTGTGGTCGTTCACAATGGGCCTTATCAGAAGGCTCAAAGGGCAATGGAGAGGGCTATGCTTGGAATTTCCCTACGTGATCGAATCAGAAATGAAGAGATTCGCAGGCGAACAAACGTAACCGACATAGCCCGAAGAATTGCCAAGCTTAAGTGGCAGTGGGCAGGGTACATTGCTCGCAGAACTGATGGTCGATGGGGCCGAAAGGTTCTGGAGTGGCGACCGCGTACCGGAAGACGTAACGTTGGAAGGCCTCCTACAAGGTGGACCGATGACCTTGTGAAGGCTGCAGGTAACCGCTGGATGCGGGAAGCACAGAACCGGTCGAAGTGGCGGTGCTTGGGGGAGGCCTATGTCCAGCAGTGGACGTCTTTCGGCTGAAATGATGATGATTGTAGAAGAAAATTGTTGTCACATCTCACATAACAAATCTTACGCACGTACACGGTCGCAGACGTTTAAGGCTATAGCACCTACCTAGGTACTGGCAGTTCGTCCATTTTTGTTTGTTTTGATTGTGCAGCGGAAGTGTAACTGTAATTTACGTAGTTTTAATTATTTTCGGGATAAAAATTACCTATATTAAAAATGACAGAAATCGATTCAGTAAACGATTCTGAACAAACTACTTTTGCGATGTGCAATCATTCATTTACAGATTGTATATTACGCGACTGCGGCTGAGCCCACAAGTAAGTAAAGTACCTTCTTATGGTTTTTAGGGTTCCGTACCCAAAGGGTAAACCGGGAACCCTATTACTAAGGCTCCGCCGCCTGTTTATCTGTCTGTCTGTCCGTCTGTCACCAGGCTGTATCTCATAAACCGTTATAGTTAGACAGTTGAAATTTTCACAGATGATGTATTTCTGTTGCCGCTATAACAAGAAATACTAAAAAATAGAATAAAATAAATATTTAAGGGGGCTCCCATACAACAAACGTGTTTTTTTTTGCTCTTTTTTGCTCGATATTGACAACGGCAACAGGTAGACGCTTGAAATATTCACAGAATATTTAGTTATATATTCACTTTAAAAATAAATAATTAAATTAAAATAAAAAATATATTAAGAAGGGCTCCCATACAACAAACGTGATTTTTTTGCCGTTTTTATAGATAATGGTACGGAACCCTTCGTGCGCGAGTCCGACTCGCACTTGGCCGGTTTTTTTAAATCTTATATTCCCCCAGCTTGTCAAGTTGTCACCTTACAAGAGCCACGAATTGCGATTTTCTACCTAGTTTCTTTTTCGGTACAGGAGCGTAATGTCGGCCGGTGAGGGCCGGCCACCGATTTTTGATTTTGCTTTACAACTTGCGAAATCTAGGTACCCTCAGATTTGATTATTTGGACAGTAATGCATCGCCATTTATAATGTTGATTACACAAACGTGTACGGTCAATTATTACCTATAGCTAGCCGAGTTTAACGGCATTCAAGTGTTTTCCGATTATATATTATGTTACTGCGCCTTCACTGATTATATATATAAATACTTAGATATACCTAGACTTTGTCACGCGAAGTTTTCAATTGTTGTTGTGTTGAATTGGTTGTGTTGCGCATAACCTAAAACGAGTTTAATGATGAGCGGTGATGTAAGTACCTACCTTCTGGCGGTTGCCACGCGGTGGGATTGGAGCTGGCGCTCTACAGAGGGGTAATTGACACACTATAAATAGCAATGGGTTTCATTTTGACAGTTCAACAGCATTATTTACGTTGTTGAGCAGACAAATTTTACGAACGTATGAAGCAATGGATTAGCAATATACTTCAAAACCCAAGCAGAATGCAAGCGTTTTTCTCATCAATTTATCAGCCTATTTAGAACTTAGAGTTCTTTTAGAGACGTACAAGAGTGTCAAAAAATGATTTTGTCTTTGTAAGAGTGATATAAGAGTTATTAAACTACTTGACCGTCACTGGAAGCTTTACTATGAGATGGCATTTCCGTTTCCCGTCGATTTCTTACCAGTTTTCGTACTTTTATCCCCTCAATACTTCCGGTTCAGTGGCGCCACCTGGCGATTGCAGGTAGTTTTATAGTTCTTGTAAAAGGTGTCACGCCATTTTGTTAATTGGCTTTTTATTCTCCGTCGAAGCAACTTGTGCGCCGTGACTGCGTCCGCGACAGTTGCAGAATACGTAAAAGTGAATATTAAGTGAATACATATTTTATAAATTTAGTGTAAAGTGTTCTTCAAAGAGCATAAGTCTTGGACCGTAAGTACCCTCTTTTAGAGGTAAAACTTTTTGAATAATTCGTACGTGATCAAAGTTTTTAACGGGTTTTCCGTTCGGATCACTACTGTAATTTTTTACTTTGAATATTTACCAGTAAATTTTCGTAATCAATATTTGAATGTAACTGTGTAAAGTGTAGATTTATATACACTTTACACAGTTACATTCAAATATTGATTTGAATGTAACTGAATGTAACTTTAAAATATGATTGCAGATCTAACGTAATTCCTTTGCAGTGATAGAAAGTAATAACCAGGGCTTGAAACCGGGTAAAAAAAAAAAAATTCTGTAGATACAAATTATTTTTGATAAAATTGATATTAGCTTCAAATACCTATTGCTTCATCACATTAAGTTCAGCATTGATTTTGTAACAAAATATTAAATAATTAACGTAAATAATTAAATTAAAAAATATGTTCGAAAACCTTTATAATAACGGTTAAGTTTACATAGAAAATTAACCGGTTTCCGAGTCCTGGTAATAAAAGTCCACAACTCCGATACCCAGCCACAAGCTTTGGCTGGTCCGAGTGCACTGAATCGCAAATTAATACTACAAGTAACATTGATACAGCTTGTTATGATAATGCTTCTGTTTGTTCTGGAATTAGTGGTCATCTTTATGAACAATGTATGTAGTGACGAGGGTTGTTCAAATCAAGAACACCAAAATATAAGTTTAGATTTCACTTTTGACATTGATACTAAGCTTAAGGAACCATTAGTTCCAAAAACCCCCGATAATTTTTTGAAGAAGTTGGTAGATATCCAGCGTTTTGGTAGTACTTCTTGGGCAGAAGTGAGATACGCAAAAGTTGTATAATCATACTCCTGGCTTTATAGACCTGGAAACAAATGATGAAGTTAAAGCATATGACACCTCACGTCATCTGTCATCCTATGCAGCCTTAACCTACTGCATATTAAAACAAAGACAATCATTGCAGGAAGGTATTCGTAATCTTCTTTCATGGGCAACAATGTACTTTGATAATTTAAATGGAAAGTTTGACGAATTATTTCACAAAGGCGAATTTCATAAAATATACTCGGATACATAATTATTTAATATCGAGCCCTTTACCTCTACGCTAAAGAAGGCTGGCGGGGTCCGTAAGGCTTCTTGGCCCCCGAAAAACGGAAAGGTCTTCACAAAAGCCATACCAAACCTAGTAGCCGCCCCTCGCGGGGATGGAAACCGATAGTTCCATCGCGTGGAACTCAATTTAACGAACCAGGATCGCATATGCATACCCGTTATAACCCACCCTCGCGGGGTGAATACCATGGTCAGTGCCAACATACACATCACTCTTGCAGAGGTAATTCCTCGAGTAATCAAGGTTGATCACTTCAATACTAGAAGTTTATTTCGAAACCGTGGCTCGCGGCCCGAACGTGGAAGTACACGGGGACGTGCAAACTCCTCAAAAAGTTCCAGGGGAAAAAAGGTATAAACAATGACATGACACCGATTCGGTAAGGTCGGTTGATACACTACCAAACACAATGGGCGGGGGAGCAACAAATAGTTTTAAAATTAATTCAAGGGTATCGCATACTTTTCTTTCAAAAGCCCCGACTTGTCTATCCAGATCAGAACGAAGGGGCCTTTCCAAACTCCTGTTTCAGAACAAATGTCTTAAATTGTAGACAAAATGAAACAGCAGGCAATTCTAAAGAAAGCTTTACCCTCACCAAGCTTCATGTCCCCTCTATTTCTGGTTCCAAAATCCGAGTCCTAAATTCAATCTATAATCACTAAACGAATATGTGATGACCGAGCCGTTTCATTGAATAAATATGTACCGCATTCCGGACTTTCTACAATCTCAGGACTGGATGTGCAAAATAGATTTGTCCCAAGCACACATAACTGCGAATTCACAACGCATCGCAAATATCTGCGCATAAATCTATAATATCAATCATAATATCGCATCGCGTTGCGGTTTTGCGTGGGTGCCCTTAATGTAAGCGTACAAAAATCGCACAGACGCTGTCTGCGCCTAATATACAACCAGCAGTTGTATAGAAAGAAGAAATAACTTGTCTTCCATTCAGTCTGAGCACTGCTCCAAAAACGTTTTCCATGCTCACGAACTGGGTAGCCCAAACATTGCGGGAAAACTGGAACATGAGGACCTGATATACCTGAACGATTATTTATTAGTACACCAGAATGTTCGCACGCTTCGCGAGCATTTCAAAATAACTGTACAAATATTACAAAAACGGGGGTGGCAAAAAAAATTCCAAAAATCTGTTCTTACTCCTCAAAAGAGTATAATTTATTTACAGATACTATGGAAACCATGGGGAAATCAAAAAATCCTGCCAAAGGAAAAGGCTCAGGGCATCATCACAAAGATAAATCAGCCTCTCGAACAAGAGCACTTAACTCTGAAAGAGTTGCTGAAAATAGGACTTTTAAATTTTGCCTGTTTTGCTGTCCCACGGGGTCAGCTCAATCATCGACAGTTAGTCATTTTCATGAATTCACTGCCAGTCCTGCCACCAAAGACCTACCCACTACCACAAGGTGTCTTAGAGGAACTAAATTGGTGGGCCCAAAAGTGGCAGCGGTCAACCCCTCTTCAGTACCCTCCTTCAATAAATTTTCTGGCTACAGAAGAATCAGATCAAGCGTAGGGGGCACAACTGAACAATTTGGCTTTGTCAGGAACTTGGTCGCAAGAAGAGAAAACCAATCAAAAAGAGATGCTAGCAATATTATACGCTCTTCAGAACAAAGTTCAGTAGCTTCATCAAAGTTCGCTCCTTATTCAATGCGACAACAGAATTGCGGTCACATACCTGCGAAAGGAAGGAGGTACGAGGACATGATCCCTGTTGGAAATAACCTATCGAATTCTGAATTCGTTAGACCAACATCATTCAGCATACACTACATTCCGCGCAAATACAACAATCATGCGGACCACTTATTGCGCCTTCGCCAACCTCCAGAATGGCACTTACTACCGACTTGTATAGAAATAGTGTTTGCAAAATGGAAACCCCAATAATAGATCTATTTGCCTCGGCGACTGCTCACGTAGTGTACAATTATGTGTCTCTAGATCTAAAAGATCCTCAAGCTTTGTTCCACGATGCCTTCAGTGTCCCATGGAATTACCAGCTCGCATGGATATTTCCACCACTATTCCTAGTCCCCAAAGTCCTGTCTCACTTAAACCAGTCTACAGGATTATTCTTAATAGTAGTACCTCGATGGGAGAGAGTATTCTGGCGTGCGGATCTAAATGCCCAAGCGCTCGCGGCTCCATTAACTCTGAGAAACCTGCAGAGATACCCAATAGACACGTCGACGGGCCTCCCACCACCGAAGGTCGAGAACATCGTCCTCGATGTTTGGAAATGTAGGGGTGGTATGACACGATAAAGACATGGAACGCTCAACAACTATCACTACTTAAAGATTATTAGCGAAAATCGACTCTAAAACCCTATGAGGTAGCCTGAAAGCGCTGGGCGTCGTGGTGTCGAAATAAAAACCTTGACTCTGTGATTTATATTTAATTGATAAGTTGTCGTATACTTCAATACTTTTAAATAAATCAGTAATATCTTCACTAGGTAACGCTGAAAATTCAAGTCGGTTAAGTTAACACGTTCTAGTAAGACATGTTTTAAAATCAATTGCCTTAAAAAATCCAAAGGTCACTAAGCCTCACAATTGATTCAAATAACCTATTTCAAACATCAGGTCATACTGCAATTTTATTGTTGCTTTGCTCTGGTAGGCGAATACACGATCTAACTCTGCTTAATATTGATCCTAATCATTGCATAAGATCTGATAACGGTTTAATATTATGGCCTCTGTTTGGCTCCAAAACGGACAGCAGTAATTATAGGCTATCCGGCTTTAAATTGCTTTTAAATACCGATAATTCTAATCTGGGCCCTATATTCTGGATAGAAAGAACTATAGTATTATTAAACGACAGACGTAATGTGGCAAAATCAACTAATTTATTTATTACGGTAAGAGGTGTGGCTAAACCTGCTTCACGTAGTCATTGCAGGATGGGTAAAGACCCTGTTTGGCGAAGCTGGCATTGCAGCCACTCCTGGTAGCACCCGGTCTGCTGTAGCCTCAAAAAGCTGGTTTCAAAATCATCCTGAAATTGGCGATCAGCCAATACATTCCAGAAGTTTTATAGACGAGAAACACAATTGTTTAATCCAATCGATTAACATTACTGAATAAATATGATGTTACCTAGAACGGATATTCTTAAATTGGTTGTTAATGATTAGAAATTATGATTTTTCATATTTACAATTATATTTGTAGCTAAAGTACACTTATCTAGGTACTTTAAATTGAATTGCTTTACTTATACATTTAAGTAATATTACATTACATGGCATACTTATTAATTACACTTTTGTTTAGTTTCATGCTTTATCACATTGGCCTATAGTACTACATACTTCCAAGTATATATAATACATCAAAGTGGCGTCACCAGGCGATAACAAACAGATCTCATAGTAAAGCTTCCAGTGACGGTCAAGTAGTTTAATAGCAGCGGTTTACCTGAAATAAAACGCATATTAAAATACTTACCTCACTGGAAGCTTTAACTTTATTTCTGCCTGGTTCTATGAGACAATGATCAAAATGGCGTGACACCTTTTACAAGAACTATAAAACTACCCGCAACCACCAGGTGGCGCCACTGAACCGGAAGTATTTAGGGGATAAAAGTACGAAAACTGGTAAGAAATCGACGGGAAACGGAAATGCCATCTCATAGTAAAGCTTCCAGTGAGGTAAGTATTTTAATATGCGTTTTATTTCAGGTAAAACGCTGCTATTAATATTATACAGTGCAGAAACAGTGCAGTGCAAATGCAGTGGAAATGCGTTCCTTGCGAAGCATGTCTGGTATGACTATGAATGATAGGCTGAAAAATGAAGTATAAGACAACGGTGCAGTTTAAAAGAAGATGTAGTAACAAAAATTGAAAAGAGTATGCTTAGATGGTTTGGTCATGTTGAGAGGATGAGTGAAAGGCGACTAACAAAAGGTATGTATAAAGCAGACGTGACTGGAAACGCCGGGAGGGGACGCCGGGGGACATATAGTGACCAAATTGGTGATGTTCTTCAGAAAGGTCAGGTGCGTAGTACTCGCAATCGGCGTGCGTGTATGACTAGATGTATGAACGTAGGCGAAGCAAAAGGAGTATGTAAGGAGCGTAGCAAGTGGCGTTTAAAAGTTTCTGCTTACCCCCATGGGAAGAAGGCGTGAGTTTATGTACGTGTGTAATATTATACAGCTCAAACTGTATAAAATCTTTATTAAGGGATCCGCGTAAGCTTAGGGTGCTTAAACAGAATATTAAAACTCTACTAAGTAATTATTATGTATGTTGTGACACTGGTTTTATCGTTAAAGCTGTATTACACATTGTTACAGGCTGTATTTTGCATGTGACCACTAACTTATTACAGCTTTAAGTGTTATTATAGTATCACTTGATACTGGTTTCTGTACAAAGGTATATGCAAATTCCGTTCTCAAACTAATTTTTATGTCGTAATTATACACTCTTTTAAATACAGTCGTTTTATGACTTCTGTCTATGAGGGTGTTTTAAAACTAAAAAATAAATGACAGCTATAGTACAGCTTTACTTTGTACTACTGACACAGTCGCTCGATTGCATGAATTAATGTTTTCATTGTGAACACATGCGATATGTGGAAAAAATAAAAAGTTCTGGTGCAGTCAACAGGAGGATTGAAAGGGAATATTTGAATATTACAAATTATCAACCAAATAACAGTAATGATAGTGGATCATCGTTAATAAATCGGACAACCTACATCCGAGCGTCAGTACCATCGACGTCCAACGAAGAGGGTTCCGTAGCAAAATTATAAACAGTGATATTTTGAACCATAAGATCTAGTTCTCTAACTGCTTCGTCTATGACGATAATGATAGCCTTTTTACACAGCGTTTTGAGGTAGACCAATTATCTAAAGGCTGAGATGTTTCATCATGTAGGGGATTCCTACACTTAGTGATATGATAACGGGGTGGTTCTATTGGGATGTCAAATAAAAACGACCGCTTTGAATGTTCGTTAAACACTGATTTATTGAAATATAATTTTACATATATCATTTGCAATAATAGGTACAAATGT
This sequence comes from Tiliacea citrago, assembly GCA_963921375.1. Classification (NCBI taxonomy): domain Eukaryota; kingdom Metazoa; phylum Arthropoda; class Insecta; order Lepidoptera; family Noctuidae; genus Tiliacea; species Tiliacea citrago. The sequence goes on from OY992802.1 coordinate 4,666,404, forward strand.
TGTGTGTGCAGAATCATCCTTTACTAATTAGTTGAGATCTAATCGCTTTCTTGGCCACCTTAACTCGCCTTTCGATTCCCACAAACTAGGTACAATGCGAAGCCTGTTTTGCCTTTCTCTATGGTTTCTTTTATTTTAAACGGCATATTTTTCTGAAATTAAAGTAAAAAAGGTGTGATATACACAATACACTAATAAAATAATACTTTACAATAAGTTTACTGAGGTATAAAATAAAACAGCTAACTATTTTGGTGCTACCATACGTACGTAACGTACGAGGACTGCTTGTCTAAGCATCACCCAAAGGTTGACTGGTAGAAAATGTCATTGGCAATGGGATTAAGTCCGCCTCTGTACTACTCTGTACTAACTATTTATACTAAACTACAATACGAACGGTCGAAATATCTTGGCGTGTCCGAACTTCGCACAGAAGGCTGCACAGTAACGTTTTTTAGGAACCAAATGGTGACATGAAGTGAGTGTGAGTGAGAAAACATGCGCGAAAGTTCGTAGTGCCTATGATCAGACTCGCCAAGATATTTCAGCCGTACTGTACTATGTGGTATCAACTAAACAAAACATTAATGTTATCAATAACATTGATGTTTTTGTTTTGAAGAAATAAATACCCTGAGCCCAAATGACTTTGATCCTTTGGCCATCTTGGGCTCAGGGTTTTTTATTTCTTCTAGGTAACTCAAAAGAGCATTATACATTATGTATAGAGAACTGATATACAGCCTAAGTAATAAAAATATTCTATTATAAAGCTGATTAAAAGCCAATAGCTGTAGAATATAATCTTTAACTTAACTTACTTAGTACAGCTACTCAGACAATAACACCCTCCAAATACCGCTAAGGCTGTTTAGCAAATTCTCACTATTATCGAATCTACATATAAAAACAAAATTTAAAGTATAGTCAAAGGAATATTTTACAACAGCTAAAGATGTATCATGATTATCAGCTTGAATAAGATCACTGTGCCCTCATATCTATTTTTTTTTTATTCTAAAAAGACTTACTTACCGTATTTAGTATTTTTATTTATTTCAGCTCGATTATTTTGCTACCGCATGAATATTTTGACGGAAAACATACACAGGTTCTCAATAAATTTTAATCTGCACTTTCAATTCACCTATAAACACCATTAGTTATCCAAGTTCCTACATTAACATTATACTTATAAATATTATATAAATAATCAGTACGTTTCTATTACACGTGACGTTACATCAAAAAAGTTCATTTAATTTTATTATTTTGTAAATCTCTTCAAAAACCTTTTTAGAACACTTTTATTTACACGATACTTATAAGATGATATCTGTAGTGTAATAGTTTCTTTATACACCGAATAACAGCTCTAATATAGCTATTATGCAGCTTCTCTATTGCTTCTACCGCTACTATACAGCACTACTAACGCATAAAGCTGTATAATATAGGCCCTTTTTTGTTATATGGACTATATAAGCGCTGATACAACCTTTATACAGCGGTTATACAGCTTCTGATATAAAAACGAACGTAAATACAGCTTGTATACAGCTTGCAATGCTACTTACGATTGACAGTGTGTTACGCAATTATAGGGTGCAGGTCCACAGCTAGACGCGGGTAGGTAAGAGGCTCTTACAGACTCTCACGCGATATTGCGGGCGCCACAGGCCGCGACATAGAAATTGTACTACTAGTGTCGCGTCGCGCCCGCGATATCGCACCGGTATATACGAGCCTTTATTCCTAAGGTACACATACTTATAACATTAGGTACCTACACTACTACAAGGATTTTATGGCGCTTGAATGTTGTTGAAAGAAAATACCCTACATTTATTTAGCAGACTTTAAGGCACACTATATAGTTTAAGTATAAAATAAAAACAAAAAACAAATAAAAAGTGTAAAGTGCGATGAAAGGGGGCGCTGTTGGTAAACAACATTTTTGTAAAATGCCACTTGAAAAATGTATTAAAAAATCAAGATGTCGGCGCTAGTTCCGATTTTGGCCACGCGCCAAAAGAACCTTGTAGCGCTATACTTACATTAGGTAGGTATGTAGGTCTTAGAGCATACGAGTATATCCAAGATGTAGGTACTTGAGTTTGTTTTGTAGCTTAAGGTTCAGTTTATACGATAACGATTATCTATATACTTATTCTCAATTGGTTACAATATTTATTAAGTATACGTAAGTAATAGTAGCAGTATGTACGTCTGCAACTAAATACTAAATTATTTTTGCATTTTAGCTAATCAGGCAATCATAGAATTGCTCAAAGAAGATCTATTCATAACGGTAATGTTTATTCATAAAAGAAGTTCTTCTTTTTGACTTTTCCTACAATCTTCTGTCAAAACATGTCCATGGTGAATGGAAAAATGTCGCGAATTTTATGTTTAATTTATGTCATCGCGCTACTTTTGGACAACGCTAGCGGAGAAGAAATAACAGGAGCAGGTAAGTTTTCAATTATTTAGTTAATATTATTCAAAAAGCCATGTGAGGATTCTACATAGCTCTGGCCGTGTTGTCCGCCGCTTTCTAAGTGTACTTAGCGATTATTATATTTAGCTTTCTTGTCTAGCGAAGGTAGTGCGCATTGGTTAGCAGATGGGAACCTAGATCTCTTTTCTGGAAAGAAACAATAGGAATGGGAATCCAATTTCCCATTCCTATTGTTTTGCCGACTTGCTCTTAAGTGCAACTGCCTCTCCTCGTTAACTAAGTAAATAGTTAGGTACACATGGATGTTGCTAGCACCCAGATCCTAAATATCAGATGGGCCGTCACAGTCGGTCTGTTTCCTGCAATTCCATTAGAAATAAATAGTAAATCTAAAAATATTACTCTATTTATAATTCCAGGTGAAGCTCCTGACCTGATGGCTGACCAAGAGTTCGATCTCATCAACCCTGACATGGAGAAAGCATTACAGAAACTAGAACATATGACTATAATTGCTTTTAAACTAAACCAAATGGACGCTGATGTTATAATGACGGAAGATCCAAAGAGCATCTACGATGACATGATACAAATACTCAACGACATTATAGAGGCTGTGAAGAACTCTAACAACGCGTACAAGTTCTTGAAAGCTAATGGTTTAGACAGAGTCGTCCAGCAGAATCTTAAATCAGATTACGATATGCTTAAAACTCGCATACTGGTTCTTTTAAAAGTCCTATTCGATGTTGCTCCGACAACAACCACTGCGGTCATACCCATAACTGTAGTAGACAGAGTTCTAGATATTTTTGAGAGAGATAATCTAGCTTTAAAGGCCCATTCTTTAGATGTTATGTATGTTTGGCTACCCGGTAATCCGAAGGTGCAAGCTAGAGTGATGAAGATCAAAGGCTTAGCACCGTTTTATGAACAAGTGGGTAAACTAGACTCATCAGTGATAAAGACTCTTTTAGATCTATTCAATACAATACTGAAGGAGCATATGGAAGTAAGGAACGATGTGCAGAGAACTGTCGTCGATAGAGACCAACTCAAGTTCTACGAGAGAGTAGGTTTACTTGAACACATGGCTACGCCAGTGGTCTGTAATGGCCTGCTGAACATATTTAAGCAGACCTGGTCTTACAGCACGGATGAAAATAACATTATAATAACAGTTTTCGACATGCTAAAGAATATTAAAAAGTTTTGTTTGAAAATTTACCGTGGGAAGGATGACGCTAAGAAACTGTTCATTGCGATACAGAAGTATATTAAAGAGCCTAACAAATTCGAGTACTTTGAGTCAAAAGGCTTGAATGTGACCGAGATCTCGCAGGTGATTGATGAGTACGTCGAGAAGTTGAAGAATTCTGTTAAAGATGAAATGTAAGAGTTATTTGTGCTTATAATTAGTTAATACAGTCTTAAATATGTCATAAAAGGTTTGTTAATGTATTTCTTCCTGCATCTAAACATCTTCAAAATGAATAAAATGGAACCAAAACTCTTCAATTTGACCATATCGCCAAAACACAAAGTCACTTAGGGTTCTGCTCACCCCAAATCGTAGCTCAATATAAAGTCCAACCCCATGTGTGGTCTAACCGCAAGAACGATGACACTTTCAGCACTATTGTAGCATCCCTACACATAGGGGATCGAGACGTACGCGCAACAATGGCGATCGGAGTTGAAAGAGATACGTCCTACGATTGTTGGCGCGAAATTTATAGCCCTTCATGTTGATAGGATGTTTTATTTAATTCATTTAATGGGCTTTGGTGAGTTATCCCTAATATTATAATGGAAAATGGGATATAAAGTCTGTTTTGTAACGTCCTGAAGCTGAACTCCTGACAGAGTAGGTATAACAAAAACGATTTCAGTATTTCTTGTATAGTTTATCCCTCGTGGATCACGATAAGATTTCGGCAACTTTCGTTGCCGACTTTACCACCTCAAAAACGATTTCATCACAGAATGCTTCAACAGATGATGAATAGACATATATACCGTGCCTTTCCTTTCCTCGTTGCAGAGTTGTTTAGCCATCTATTTCAATGTTCATTAAAAGATGGTCGATAATGTAATACAAGGTTGAGACGACAATAAAATAAATTACGTATAACTAATGCCGATGCCGTTCCCAATCTGCACAAAAATTTAATCAAATAATATATCTAATAGTTTAGTCATTACATATGTTACCTACGGGTCGTCAGATGCCCCAAAAGTCTGACAACCAGTCTTACCAAGGGTATCGGTATCGTATTACCCAGTAACTGGGTTGAGGAGGTCAGATAGGCAGTCACTCCATGTAAACTACTGGTATTCAGCTGCATCCGGTTAGTCTGGAAGCAGACCCCAACATAGTTGAGAAAAGGCTAGGCAGATTGATTGAGTTTAGTCACTATGGCTATGTGCCTCCCTAGGGAGGCCCACCAAGTTAAGATTGAGATATGCTTACTGATTGATGGACATTCTTCATAATAATAATATTTCAATTACAACAGCTTCAGGAAAGGTCAATAAAATTGATCGAGGACCCTCAATTGATTTGCCATTAGCTTTCATGCAATTATAAAACCAATTTTATTCAAAACGGAATAGGACGCGTCTATTTCGAATGTTATCGATAACAATGCGATCTTTATGCAAGTTGTCCCATCATTACCACAATGACAAATCACGCGCCATGGGTGGCCGCCATGACAGTTTGTTGCGTTTTCCCGCGCTTCCGTTTGAGCGGGAAGTTGTCATTAGCGATATTTTTTATTACCTAATACTTTGTGGTTGGCATTGGTGGTTGGGCACAAAATAAATTGAAATTAATTTATATTTATCGTCTTTCAAAATGTATTTCGCATAAACTTATTTCCTTCTTATTATTCAACGTACCTAAAGCGAAAGTTTATGAATGCTTTCTGAGTTTAAAATTAGGTATCAAAGGTTTTGTAACACCTCCGTTGAGACTGTTGATAAAAAAATAGTCCCCTTTTTCTGAGGCAGTCGGGTAAAATAGCACCTAGCCTACCTTCTATAAAATCTTGCGTGGGAGTCTCAAAAAGGTGCTAAAGGTGTCAAATTTTACACTTACAGTCGACAAAACAAACACAAAAATCGGATCAAATCGATCATCGTTTTTAAAAAAGGCACCCATTCATGACTCATCAAAATCATAGAGATGCAACCTGACGGATTCCGGAGCGAATTCGTGCAAAAGTCAAGTACCTACATACTTCGTGGGAATAACAAACTTGTATTTTTTATACTCAACATTCATGTCCATGAATGAGCATTGTAATGTTTAATGGACGCGGTAAATAACCTTATTTGTATTGTTGGTGCCATCTTTAGCGAATTGTAGGTGTAGTGTAGGGTGACCGTAAAGTATGGGTCCGTGATTTTTGATGATCAGCGTAGTAGCATTATGGCCACTTCAATTACATTTATTTTTATAGAATTTAGCTTGCATGACGCATATTAATGGTATATTATAATTGAAATAATTATTCTCATTTAAATTGTGATTGTTTTCTCAACGGATTGTTTGTGGAGGACAAGTAATTTGTATTATAGTGCTGATGATAGGAGATAGGAGAGTATAAGTAATTTGTACTAATAAAAATTACTTATCCTCTTTTTTTTTCCTCTCCTTAGTGTTAGGTTCATTTGTCTGTATTTTTAAAATTGACTAAGTTTACATATCGATTATTCAGAACGATTATTTATGTGGCAACACCAGGCGGTGAAGGTTGACAAGTGGTCAAAGATGGCGCGATCCGGCAATCGATTCGTTCACTTGGTTTTGGAGCGAGCTACGGGTCGGACAAACTAGAATAACTGTCGATAAAAAGAATTGTAGCTGGTTGATTAGAGTAGATTGATGTATTGGAGGAATTAAAGAATATTATTATCTACGCAAGGAGTTTTATTACATTAGAAAGATGTATCTTGGATCCTATAACTACTACTATTTATTACCTATTATCTTATCCGTCTTCTTTGTCCTTCCGTTTTCCCATTACCTTTTTGAAGTAGGGTCTCCTCACTTTTCTGCGTCAATGTCAAAACAATTTGCAAGCTTCCCTTTGTCTTTCCAACGGAGGAACTTTCCCAGCAGTAAAAAGTTCTGACAGTTCGCCAATTATTTTTCTTAAGCACTATCATTCACAGGCATAGGCACTGAACTTCCATACAATCCTGTCGAAATCCTTAGCAAGAGACGCAAACACACAGTCTGTAAATCAAGGTCCTTCAAAGCCCGCTTCAGCCGTAGATTCTTTTGTTTCCTAGGAGATTACCTTTACAACAAAGCCAATAAAGCCATTTTCATCTACTCTGTATCCATATTAAATTGTAAAACTGAAGTCCAAAATTGGCTACAATCTCACGAATATGAGGCCACAGAGAGACTCATGTCATCTCATTAAAAGCAACTCGATATGTCCTGTGTATACCATATTAGAAGCAACTCGATATGTCCTGTGTATACCATATTAGAAGACCAGTTTTGAATATCACATGCACCCACACCTACACACCCTAATTTGCTGTCTAATTAATTATTTGTTTTTTTATCTTCCATCCCAACATTATCATCTATTAGTAGATGTTTGTATTACTGTGACTTGTCCGGGTAGTTTAGAGGCCTGGAGACCTGTAACACAGGTATTCCTTGTACGGGCTCCAGTCTCCACAACATCAATATATTTTTGTATACACATTTATGTAGGTATTTACCAATTTTTCATTAGGTAAGTGGTGGGGAAAATAGACAATTTTTACAAAAAATCATCAATCATTTCACTAATTCTTAATTTGCATCATCTTTTCTATTCCCGACTGTCCTAACCTGAGCCAACTTCACGGCTCCCCTGCCTACGAATACTCGTAGTAGGTACTTACTTCAGGTAGCAATAGCCACACTAAAAAGTCCATTCTGTAGGCGTGACAGCCCACGGACCCACCTGACCAATATTCCTATGGACCGTACTATTGTATTGTAGCTAGCGTAAGACTAATTTATTGGCTGGGTAAAGAGTCAATTATCCCATCGAAATAATTTATTACTTTCGTCGTAATTTCTTGGTGAGAAAAAATGTGGATTTAATAATGATAGTTGCGTAATAGAGAGCAATGTAGCATGCTCTACTAAAATGCATGTTAATCTATCTACTAACTAAGCTTGTTTATCAGTGGAAATTAAATTTCATATTGTTTAAGAACACTGTATAATTGTATATGTTAGCTGGAAGTTTCCCGAATAGAATAGAATAAAATAATATGAGCTAAATAACGGGTGTAAACAAACCTTTAACGTAGTCTTCCCTTTATTATGATATTTTTTTTGTACTGGACCGTACCTGGGAACCCTCTGGTTATGGAGATCTCAATATCTCCATGGTAATAGGTCAAACTTTCAACGTTTTTTTACAAAAACAGGTTTTCGATTTCAATGTTGTAACTTAAAATAAATAAAAAAATCCCCAATTTCCCATTCCTATTGTTTTGCCGACTTGCTTTTAGTCTTAAGTGCAACTGCCTCTCCTCGTTAACTAAGTAAATCAAAAATCAAAATCAAAATATTTTATTGCACCTAAGCTTACATGGGCACTTATGAAACGTCAGAAGCTAGGTGCACGGTTCCAATTGGTCGTTTCCTATGGAGAAGAGCCGGCAAGAAACTCCACGGTTACTCTTTTAAAACTTAACTTTACTAAATAATTATAATGAATACTTAAACTTATTTATTAATACTCCCATGATCACGAAAAGCAAAACAGCGAATGTTAAGGTTTGACACATTGTTTACGCCTAAAGGCTCCCGCAGACAGGCGTGAAGCGACAGCGCGATGCGACATAGTAGCACAATTTCTATGAAAACTTCATGGAAAGTGTCGCGCTGCCTAGGCTGCGTTGGGATAGCGACATAGCCCAAATTTTAAAATAGTTACAAATATTTCGATTTCCGATTTTTTAAAAGAGCTTATGGCTGATTTTGTTTATCAGTCACAAGTTTCTCCCAACCTAAAATTATTTTGGTCTCAAAAATTGTTTAATGTGTACAATAAATCAAATCCTCAAATATTTCGCAGGGTTTAATCGGCTACTCGGCGGTATTTGTCGAATAAAATTCCTGATTCCTAACAAAACCGATTCATTCACAAACAAAAAATGTTTACACAAATTCTATCATTAATTTCCAAAGCTTTGTAGCGAAGGTTTCATTCAGGCTGTATCAAATGCCACCTGTTTTAAAAAAAAGTAATAGGTATCGATTTTTACTCTCGCAACACACTGACCATAGACGGCCAATAAATTATCTATTCAGCGAATTTGTTCGGATTGTAGGCGGGTTGTTATAAATAACTCGGGATTCCTTCTGTTTGTCGAAAGAATTAAAAAGATTATGCTCTACGGTTAAAAAGTAGGGTCACACCTACGACAGCGATTTTAGTCAGTTTTTTCGACGTGGGAACTATCGTAGGATTTACAAAAGGTCGCCAAATAATATCGACGCGGGTTATGGATATAATTGAATGGATAATTTTTTACCATTGTTGTCTAATTTATCTTGAAAACAAAGAACACCAGCGTCAGAAAGCATCTGTTTAATTAACGTTTAATTAACAATTTCTTTTTTTTTTTAATGATTAAATACAAGATTTTATGACCCCTTTTCTCCTACTTATTTCTTTTTTGCTTTTAGTGCAAAACACATCACAATGGGTGCAATTACCCCCACCTGTTTTTATTATTTGGGTGGGAAATCATCAAATAACGGGCTGTCAGACTTTTACTGACTAAAACGCGCCGTGTTCCTTCAGTTGCCTGTTTGCCAGGGCCACGATATCCCTTTCGGACAAACTCACAACCCTGGCAGGAATTACCCCCACCCTGGGCTCCGACCAAACTGAGTCTAAAGCTCTATACTAGACATAAACATATTTTTGTGACCTTATTTTTATGTAGATAAGATACGGAAAAAAGGTGCCAAAAGTTATTTTTTCAAAAGGGCTTTCACGAACATTTGGCCCTTCTTGAGCGAAAACCTGGATCCGTGCCTACTTAAACCTACTTATCTGTAAGTTGTAATGTAAAAGTGAGTGCATTTTGTAAGCTGGTTATTGTTATACGCTTCCGCTACACTAACCGAGCCGGTCGAATAGTAATTTCAAAGCTTGGATCCTTTTGCTTCACAACTATCTTTACTTTGTAAGTTAACTGCTCCAATTACAACAACGGAAGTCAAAATTCAACAAAAGAACTCACGCAGCGCGCAATGACAACACTTCATTCTTCCAACTAAACCAGTGTGCCCAGTGTAAAAATATCTCATTTTCTTGTTAAGAGTCATGCTGGGTACACGGACGTCCGAATAAGTAGTATGTCTTAATATATTTTTAATAGGGATTATTTGGGGCAAATAAAAGTGAACGTGGGAAAGTAGCTAATTTGTTTGTTGCTTTGACGCGAGATGAAGAAAAGACGAAATGGGCAACCGTTAATTTATAGCGTGTTTATTGTGCAATAGGTAAACGTTCGTAAAGAAATATTTCTTATGATCATTTGTTTATTTTAAACAGGATTTTGCACCCCGCAGTTTCATCCACATAAGTCTCGATCCCGAACATGGTCTACCCATGTGCAAAATTTCATCCAATTCGGTTCAGCCGTTTAACCGTGAAAGCGTAACAAACAAACAAACTCACTTTCGTATTTATAATATTAGTTATATATATATAGGATATATATAGTATAGGATTAGAAATAAATAATTTTAATTTTCTATATGAAATAATATTATCGGCGTGCGTGTATGACCAGGGGGCCTACTCCGAACATAAATCCCAAGTATCGACCGAATGTTCGGTCGTTTCATTGAGTCCGCGTACCACTGGTCAGTTTCCCTCAGTCGTCAGTTTATTTAATTTGCCAGTTTCGTTGATTAGTCAGTTTCGCTGATTGGCCAGTTTTACCGATTAGACAGTTGCGTTAACTCGACAGTTTCCAATGTTTGCCAGTTTCCTCGATTCGTCAGTTTAGTACACTCAACGTAAATGTTTACGTTTAAGTAAACAGAAGTGGAAAATATAAGGAACCCAATTAAAAACAAACTTAAAGTTGTATTTGTCTAATCACATTTTTTTTAAATAGGTACCTATATTTGTTTTCTAAAAAAAATATTTTTTTTTTTTTTATTTTATCTCTGCCTAGCCCTTTGAGGAACTAGCCGTTATGTTATGTTACGTAATACGTATATAATTAAATTAGCAGACGTGTGGGCAGTTTTCTACCGACTGTACTTTTGACTGACGAATTGAATAAAACTGACGAATCAACGAAACTGGCGAACACTGGAAACTGTCGTGTTGACGCAACGGTCTAATCCCAAAAACTGACGAATCAGCGAAACTGAGTAATTACCGAAACTGGCAAATTAAATAAACTGACGACTGAGGGAAACTGACCAGTGGTACGCGGACTCGTTTTTATTACGGCTAACTATCGCTGACTACGGCGAAAAAAAATAAAAAAGGCAGTCGAAGAGATAAGCCAAAGTCAAAACTGTGACTTGAAGTCGGGTAAGGACTCAAAGTCAAAAAAGGAAACTATGGAAGTTATAAAACGGCCGAACATTCGGTCGATACGTCGGTTTAGCCCTTCGGAGTAGACCCTTTGATGTATGAACATAAACGAAGCAAAAGGAGTATGTAAGTAGCGTAGCAGGTGGCGTTCTATAAGAAGTTCTGGAAGAAGGCGCGAGTTTATGTATGTGTAATTATAATTAATTATATTAATTAATATGTTTAATTCATTAATATGTTTAATTTCCAACCCGCACTGGGCCCGCGTTTCCCATGTCTCCCTCACTTTAGAGGAGGTTTGAATCCTAGCAATGATTGTGGTAACATTATAGGCTGATAATGTTAGCCCGTGTTTAGCAAATTTTTACTAACCAAGGTCAGTGGGTCGTCTTAGGGGCGGAGTGTCTTTTACAATTTCTACCCAAAAAAAAAGGGTCGGAGTGTTTTAGGGGCGAACACCAATTGCTATGCCATTTGCAAAAGTAGGCCTCTTCAAGAGTACCAAAAACTGATGCTTACAATGACGTTCAGCGATTTAGCAAGTACCTTTCATTCGCCCGCCGCGACGGGTCCGATAAAAAGTCATATTACGTCTTAATTCGTCGAGAAGCGTTTGTCGCGAATGTCATCATGTTAGCACTGCTGCTGGATGCACTTGTAGCACTATAATACTACTTATGTCACTTTTAACTTCGTGGCCAAAATGGCCAGCGATCAATCATCTACATAACGAAATCAACCCTTTATTTACTACTTTAAAATGTTATTGATTGACAAATTGAGATGGATTGTCCTTGTGTTGGTTACCGCGGTTACTTCAATGTCCGTTTCTTACATTGAAGATTAACTGTGCTCATAACATAGGCGTGTTTTTAAATATACAGGATTATAATTATGTAATTTAAAAACGACGAGAGTGCTAAGAGGAATGTATGGTGTGACACGAATGGATAGAATAAGAAATGAGTACATGAGAGGAAGTCTGAAAGTGGCACCGGTGACTGAAAAGTTGTGCGGAAATCGGTTGTCATGGTATGGGCATGTGATGCGGAGGAATGAGGAAAATGTGAGGAAAGTTTTGAGTATGCATGTCGATGGCTATAAGAGTAGGGAAAGACCAAAGACATGATGGATGGACTGTGTGAAAGATATGCAGGCTAGAAAGGGAGTGACTACCGAGATGACGACTAATAGAGAAGTGTGGAGGAAAGGGACATGTTGCGCCGACCACAAATCAATTGGGATAAGGGCAGGAGAATGATGATGATGATGATGATATGTATTTCAAAACATAGCAACTTTAGAAGCACTTTTAGAAACTAACTCTGTTTAAAAGATTTTCTTCTCAGACAGTTATAAACGCAATGGCATGTTCGCTAGTGCTTGTAACTTAGCTGTCCATCTTCAGAGCACTAGACAAGCAGAATCTAGTTATGTTCCCAGCCTAACGCTGTGGTATGTGGTAGAGTCTAGACGCTGACCTGGCACCTTTTGTGATTAGGCGTACGTGACAGGATGTGTGGCGCGACCGCGGGTGGGCCGACCACCGGTCGTTGAGAAAGTTTTGCGATGTATTAGAATAAAGATAGGCTAAGGCAGTCTTACATGAACTTCTCTAAAGCTCGGGTCGTAATAAACTCTTATTTCCCCGCAAACTCCGTTTCATTTGCGCTCCCGAAATCTAACTATCTTCTGTTTTCTGTTTGTTTGTTGTTTGTTTGTTTTTGTTTCTGTGTTTCTTGAGTAACCGAGTAATAATCAACACTCTTACTGTATTTATTTATATTGCCATCTTTGCCAATGTGTAGGTAACAGAAGACGAGTCAAAATTAGAGGAGATGGCCGAACGTGGTTTGAACCAAATACGAACTTCGGCCGAATATTTACTTCGGTTATTTTCACCAGGAAATCTAAACAGCTTATGATTGGTGTGAGTGTGCCAAGAGGCAACACAGTGTCGGATGGCCGAATGTCATGATTATTCAGTGGATTTTGAATACTAAATATAAAATTGAAAGTATGTGATTTGATTTTTGTATCAGTGTGTAGTCATGAAGTCTAAAAGTATCTCGTTTGACAGTTACCGTAAAAGTACTGGTTTTTTTAACGGAAGTTTCTAAGTTAATTCTCATCGAGCCTCGGAATCTAAAGGTTGTCTTCACGAAGTCTCAAGCCTATACTGATTGTTATATTGAGTGCCTTAATAAATAGTCCGTTAAATATTGCTATATACCAAGTTTGTATGTGTGCCAGAAGATAAATAGAGAAATATTCGTAGATACTGAAAAGGATACTTTTGTAGTTTTTGAAATCTTTACAGACTTCAATATTGCCGAAGTGTAACGGAACGTAAGCCAACATAACGCACCTTTGCGATCGATGCGCTAAGGTAGCCCGCGAAATTCAAATTTTATTACGTTTTTTGCAATTGAAAGTATGTGATTTGGTATTTATGATTTGGTATGGGAAAGACAAACCGTTACTAAATGAAAATACAAAATTTTACACAGGAGCTTAAATAAAAATATGCACGACTTTTTCGCAATAGAAAAATAAGTTTAAGATCATTTAGTATTTTTTTCATTTCGTAACGGTTTGTCTATAAAGGTGCAATAAGTTAAACCTCCGTTCGCAATAATGATATCTTCATGAGTATTTCTCAAAAATCTTTTATCGGCCCAAGTGTGCATCTCTTCTATAAATTTTCCTTCTTTGACGCAAAAGTCAAAATATTTGGAGAATAACAAATTGTGTTACAGTATGTCCATTCATGTAACCGGAAATCCGTACTCTAATGCTCGGCTGTTTTATTTGCACAAGTTTTTTTTTAAATCGATTCCGATTTGTATCGAATGGATGATGAATCGATTTTATAATACTTTTGAAGGCGATTCGAGGTTCTTATGCTTTGTAATTGTGTTTCTAGAGGCTCAATTGTAATTGTACAATATCTGAAGGCCCTGTCCAAGCGTTTTTGATCAGTTTTTGCTGGCCCATACATCCTTCCTACCTACCTACGTAATACCTATTAGGTATAAAAACGTAACGACTTTGTTTGTTTATCTCGAAGATTTGTGTGTTTAATCACATCACATTAATATTATAAAGGCGAAAGTTTGTGAGTGTGTGTGTGTGTTTGTTACTTCTTCACGCTCAAACGGCTGAACCAATTTTTATAAAATTCTGTATGGAGGTAGCTGACACCCTGGAATAAGACATAGGCTACTTTTTATCCCGATATTCCCACGAGATCGAGACTTATGCGGGTGAAACCGCAGGGCACAGCTAGTAATCCATATACCTAACTGGAATAGTTAAGCTAGAAGCCTAAAAGTCTGTCAACCAGTTTTACCAAGGGGTATCGTATTACCCAGTAACTGAGTTGTGGAGGTCAGATAGGTAGTCGCTCCATGTACTGGTATTCAGCAGTATCTGGTTAGACTGGAAGCCGACCCCAACATAGTTCAGAAAAGGCTAGACAGATTGATATGCTCTAGCGACGCGCTCCTGCTTCGGACCGGTGCAATGTTCCCACTGATAGCGACATATAACTAGAGTAGCACAAAGAAACATACATACATAGGCTGATACATACATTACCCTCCTTTGCGTCACGCAGTCAGGTAAAAACATAGAGATTTCTGTGCTATATCTAATTTACACATTGGATTTCAAGGCAAAGACATTCAAGTCAATGAAAGACGTACCCAGTAAATGGTTGCTTTATAGCAGCCATACTCAAAGTGTGTTCCGCGGAACCCTAGGGTTCCGCAAAGCCTCTGTGGGGGTTCCGCGAAAATACTGGTCAGAATAAAAAAAAAATACTAAAGAGGTACCTACTAAATTTTATTTTACTCTGGTACCTGAGTAAAATAATATCAATCTAAATATTCCAACTTAAAGTAAAAAAAATATGCAAATTTTAATGTCCAGTAATATGATTATTAATGAAGAATACACATAAAACCATTTTTGATTACTTTAACCATTTTTTTACTTTACTTCTCCAATAAAGTTTGAGAACCACTGCTTTATAGTAAGTACATAGTACTCACACATGTACTTATACACCGTGGCATTTTAAAGCCCACTTCATGTATCCAATGACTACTAATCATTCAAGAATGTAAAAACAAAAATTAATAACATTTGAATAATAAAAAAAAAATATTATTCATTATGACGCGATATTAAAATGTTAATAAATATTTTTTTTAACTTTCATGAATGATTAGTAGTCATTGAATAAATTAAGAAAAGCGGCCACATTCCTCTAGATCGTATTTTGTTGCTTCGTCTTTCAATATGAAACTTTACAAGAGGTATTAGAAAATTCTAGACACACTTACCGAGAGTCCTTATTGAGCCGTCATTCATAATTCCTTCTCAGTCACGAGATAATATTTTTTTAAAGGAGTGGCGCTAGTGTACCGTTGTACGCCCTCTTAAGGGCTGAACGGATTTGGATGAAAGGCATACAGATAGGCCATGATTTGGGTTAAGACTTGGGATATTTTTATCCCTGTAGTCCGTTTCCGAGGGATGACATCCGACATCACGCGGGCAAAAGCTAGTAATTTTATAAACTTGTTTTTCACGGCTGCATATCAAGCTATACATTTCCGGAAATCCTACACAATGCGAGATCAGCATAAACTATAAATTAATAGCTTGTTATCTAGCCGTGTGTACCTACCTAATAAAATTACTGAAAATTTAAAAAAAATTGTAAGGAGGGTAACAAAAACAATTAAATTATGTAAAATTCGAAAAATATATTTATTTATCTTTCTTATAATTACATATTAATCATATTATATTCACAACCATTTTAGGTACATACCTATCTTAATTGACTGGTAGTCGTGGAAAAAATATTATTATGTAAAAACTGTTATTTATTTACTAGCAATATTTACCACTAAAATATATTTCTTTATAAACTTTTATTATTTACAAGTTACTATTATATAAGTTCCTATATTGAATCCTGCATCACATCGTCTTAAAACATAGATTTAATTATTTCACTAAAATTACATTTTCAAAAGCTCTGCCTATTAAAATAAAAGCTGAAACTTGAATTTCAAAGTATACCTTTTCATCATTAAAGAATGGAGAATAGACCAATTTTATTTTTACCAGTTCAGATTTTAAGACATAGTCGCAGAAAAAATCTTCATGTTATATTTTCAGTAACTTTTCCTATAGCTTCTGAATTTCTTCAGAAAATGTCCGCGTTTTTCTCAATAACCGTATAAATACGGGAAGCCAGGCATATGGGGAACCGCTGAAAGCGGCACGAAAACTGGCATCATCCGCTCCGCTTGAACAAAATGAGTTCGCGTATGCTTCTTCAAATGGTCTCGTCTGCCAAATTTCTTCCCACATGTGGAACAAGGGAACGGACGCACCCCAGAATGGATCCTTTTATGTCTCGTCAACTCTTCGTTTCTCGTAAAGGTCTTCCCACAATTCTTGTCGTCACATTTATAAGGTCTTTCTCCAGTGTGGATCCTGATGTGGCCTTTCAGTTGTCCGTTGTTTGAGAACCCAACGTGGCAGTGTGGGCATTTGTATTTCTTTGGTCTTTGCTTTTTCGCGTTTATTTTAGTTTCATTCTCTTGGTGCAGGATTCTTGCGTATTCTAACTCCATCGCGTATCCTTGTGCAAGGGATTCCAGGAGTAACGGGTCGGTTGGTGGTACTCCTAATGCGTGAGCTATATCGGCAGTCGGTAAGTAGTCTGGCATAAATGTCGCGTTGTACAGCATCTGTGGTAGTTGCGGGTAAGGTTGAGGTTTTAAGTCAACCTCCGTCGGCTTTTCTATTTTTTCTTTTTTAGCAGAAGGAGGTTCTTGAAGCAGCCTGTCACAGCATAATGTTAGTTTTTCAACAGGTGAATTTATTTCAGTGATAGCAGCAGGCTTTATGTCTTCATCACCGTCTCTAGTTGTAGTGGAAACAGTAGCGTCTTGATGACTCGGGTCAGACTTCTTAAAAGTCCCGCGAATTTTCCGTAAACGATTTTCCCTTTTAGTTTCGTCGATTTTCCTTTTCATCGCCTTGATTTCTACGTCTGTACTAATATCACAGTTAGTCTGTCCATCATGTTTACTCTCACTCACATCCCAAGGTCTGAAAAGCCTCGAGTAACTTTGTTCAGAAAACATATTGGAACACTGATGTCACTCACGATCGAAATGGAACTGGGACCCTTTTTCATTTCAACAACTTTTATATACATTCCTTTGACAATAAATTTAATAAAAGCACCCAAAAGTAGAGGGACTGTATCTATTGAATGGACGAAAGAGACGAAATATTTTTCAATTGTTGCACACTTGACGTTGACTTAACATTTTTCGGTAATGGCGAGTTCGTTTACGCGCCAAATTGAGTTCTGCGTTCGGATACACCCGGGAGATTTTGGGTTTATGTTTCAGTTGGTGGTTAGACCTTTTTGGTTGTTGAAGGTGTCATAGTGTCTGAGATAGGGGTGTGTATTGTTATTTATGTTGATTTTTGTGCGTGCTCGGGGGGCGGGCCCGGGGGCCGTGCGTTACGCTCGAGTGGCCACAGCTCGCAGCTGCAATCCTGTTTGTTTTAATGGTTTCTGCAATTGTTGCGGTTCCCGATTTATATTAATGTTATATACGCACGCATGTGTTATGTATGTAGGGATATTGTTAGTGGTTTATGGGAGACTTAGCAATTTTAATTTGTTGTACCGTTGGGAAATGTTCTAATCCATTTATGGCTCTATTGCTTACATAGGTTTAAATAAGATAAGATTTTACTAGAACTAACTTGTCCGAAGAGCGCTGTCTATTAGGCTAAGTAGTATCGGAACTGCGAAATACCATAAAGTTTGTTTCAACATTCAAATCTTAAGGACTAATCAGGATCAGGAATAAAGATCCAGTTACAGACTGGTTGCAAGAAAATTCCCTTGGGGCAGTTGTCTGGCTTCAATGTTACAATCCAGGTTACCCGTCGTACCAAATAGGAGCATTCAGTAGTCCTTTTAGTGATTAATTTAAGTAGCAGTATTATATCCGAATTTTACTTCTATCTAAACCTAATATTAGCTCGGTAATACTCGTAATATTTTCGAGCCATTTGGGGTTAAAACCCTCGGGCCATGGGGTCTGTTCAATGAAATCTAAACGGCTGGTTGACGTTTCCCGTGACTGAAGTAAAATATGGCGTCATAAAATTCTTCCGTCTTTAGCTTACCCAAAAAACTGGCGGCATTGCCACGTGGTGTTGCAGTGCTTTACATTGCCAGTCAACAGTGATACGCAGGAGTTTTTTGACGCCATATTGTAGTTTGTTAATAGACTTAGTTAAGTTAGGATAAAATATTTTTATTTAATTAATCAATGAGGTATACGTTGATATTAAAATTTATGGTTCCGTGTGGTGCCCGACGTAAAGAATAGCACCATCCTATTTCTTCCCGTGGGTGTCGTAAAAGGCGGCTAAGGGGCTTACTAGAGAATGGGCAGCAGCGTTCTCTATGCATTTTAACACCATACTGCGATCGCCAACCCGCTTGCCACGCGTGGGGGTTTTTTTTTGTTTGGGGGATGTCTAGGTCCAGCAGTGGACGTCTTTCGGCTGAAATTATGATGATGATGAAGTTGATATTTAATTTTATGTAGGTAGATTTCATTTTATATTATTTTGTTGTTGTTGTTGTCTGATCATGTTTAGTTATTGAAACCCATCACATCTGCGGAGTATCAAATTCTCAAATCAAATTCTTTATTTCAGACATTTAGTCCATTGGTGTTTGGTATCGCCATTGGTGTTTGGTTTGATTGGTATCGCTAGCTGATTTAATTTGACCCTGTAAAAGCAGAGTAAGTATCTGTATCAATCTGCGACTCCCACATTCCCCTTAAACTTAAGGGGAAGATATATGGAACAATGGTTAGACCTGCTATCTTGTATGGAGCAGAATGTTGGACCACAAAAGGGATGAATGAAAGGCCATTGCATGTAGCTGAGACGAGAATGCTAAGAGGGATGTGTGGTGTGACACGAATGGATAAAATAAGGAATGAGTACCTACATAAGAGGAAGTCTGAAAGTGGCACCGGTGACTGAAAAGTTGTGCGGATATCGGTTGTCATGGTATGTGCATGTGATGCGGAGGAATGAGGAAAATGTCGTGAGGAAAGTTTTGAGTATGGATGTCGATGGCTATAAGAGTAGGGGAAGACCAAAGAAACGATGTATGGACTGTGTGAAAGATGATATGGCTAGGAAGGGAGTGACTACCGAGATGACGACTAATAGAGAATTGTGGAAGAAAGGGACATGTTGCGGCGACCCCAAAGCAATTGGGATATGGGCAGGAGAATGATGATGATAAGCAGAGTAAGTATATACCTACCTCATGCGTTAAGGCTCGTACAGACAGGTGCAACATCGCGGGCGCGACAGGCAGCGACAAAGAAATTAATTGTGTTACTAGTGTCACGTCGCGCACGCGATATAGCTGGTTCTCCATTCAAAGGCTCGTGCAGACTGGTGTCTGCACGAGCCTTTACAATTAGCACTATCAAAAGAACATTTTATGTTGTTTTTTTTTTTTTTGTTTTATGTTTCTATATAAGAGTGTGTTTTTGTATAGTTTAATTTGTGATCTGTGCGAGTCCCAATAAATGCTTTTTCTTTCTTTCTTTTCTTTCATTTTCAACAAACGCAATTAATTCATGCATTTTAATTTTAAAATGCTTATCTTTCAGTCTGAGTCTGAGTGAGTTTGAATTATTGATCAAAAGAATTCAGAAATAATAATAGCAAGAACAAAATCATCGTTTCCTGGATTCCATATAAAAAGCTAACTGTCCGCGACCACAAAATGGATGGGTCGGATCAATCTAAACAAATCAAGTTACATCAATTCAAATACAATAGACTTGATTGGGCGCTTTTGATGCATTTACGAAGATCCGAGCTTATTTTGAAAATGGCGCGATCTGTCAGAATTGGCGCGCATGATCGATTGGCCGCGTTCATATTTTTATTAGATTGTACAAAATTGTGTTTACGTAAAAAAGTTTTTTTTTTACAAATAATATTTTTATTTTCGATTGAATGAGCTTTAATCGTGAGAATTGTTTGGTAAGATAAAAATTCGTACGTACAAACAAACCACAGGTGCCAAACTTTGACAAATAGGTACGCTGTGATATCCACAAAATTGGACTGTGAAAGAACTATACTTACCTAATAAATATTAGTAGATACGCAAGAGATTTGTCATCTATTAATTTAATACATAATAAGGCCCGTATTACACAACGTCACTCAATACTCAAGCATTACGTAAAACTATATTTTCAACCAATCAAATGGCTTGAATCTAGTTTTAAGTAATGCTTGAGTATTGAGTAACGTTCTGTAATACGGGCCTAAGAGATCCAAGCCGTTGGCTAAATTATCATCACAAGTGCTGTATTTTACGGACGCCTACTAGTTAAATACTTAGGCCTATCGCAGTCCACTCTCCCGAGGTGAGCAACAACGGTTTTTGATCTTTTCGCTTATTTTCCTTAATTTCATCAAATTACGGCGTACAGAGTGCAGTGCAGTATTCGGTCTATCTATAATTGAATTGAAATTGAATGTTTAAGGCTGCCATCAGACGGACTGCAGCGCAGCAACCGCGTGCAGTCGATATATTCAACGGTGCGGTGTAATCGAATTTAAAAACTGCAACGTGCAGCCCGGATGTGGATTGATCCTTTGCTATTATTTTGCCATACAGAAGGTGATTTTTTCATGCTGTATTCGAAATTAAAGACAAGATGAAGTTTTTTACAACTACTTTAGAATGTCAATGGCTGCATTTAATCAATTAAACGATAGTAACTCGATATCAAAATCCATTTTTATTTTAAACCGATCGACGCGACCGACGCGCTTTGTGCTCCTTGACTAACTGTATGCGGTTAGCGATGGACAGCGTGCGTCGACACTACACGACGGCAGCCGACCGGGTGAAGTTGATATCATGACTGAACGAAGACGAACGTACTTACAACTGCATGCAGTTAAATATATCGACTGCGCGCGGTTGCTGCGATGCAGTCCGTCTGATGGCAGCCTAAGAGCTCAATTATTAGTGTTTTTAAGTAAATTATAAATTATTGAACATGTCTCTATTCTTAAGATTTATGTTTAATATTGTTAAGAAATCAGTTGTCCTAATAGTAATTGTAAGAACTCATGCAGCCTGTGATACAGGTTTATCCTAGTACAGGCATCATACTTTGTAATACCTACATTATTTCTTAGATTTATGCTGTATTTTACCCATTTTTATTTTTGAATATATTTTATTATTATATTAATTTTACTCGCAAGGACGAAACATTTAGTAGTCTCAAGTATTGTAGTTAAGTAGTTTTGTCTAGTAGACATTATACGTCAACGTCATCACACTGATCACACCACAAACGGCTTTTTTCAAAGCCACTTTTATTATACTTGCAAGACACTTTTTCAATCTAACCGTGCTTACACGGATAGTAAACGTGGACTGAAGACATCTGCTTATAGACGACTGAAGCCAGGAAGTCAGTCACAGATTTAATGTAACTGAACTTAGGGCTACGTGCGCCACGTCCGGCCTAGGTAAGCATTTTTTTGCTCCGGCTTACCTCTCTCATAAAATCACCCTTCGCCACTGGTAGTCTGTGCAGTATCTTTCTTCAGTATTTTAGTACCTATCGTTGTTTTCTTGGCACACTCCTTCCATATTTCTGGTAGCTATCAACAAAACGATGAAGTCCGTTGTAATCACAAAGGGGCTCGATTCGTCAAGATTGTGACAAGGAATCCATCGTATCTATCTATCAGGCAGGGTTCCTGTTATTTTGATGTTTTTGTTACGTCGCGCCTTTAAGACGTGCTACAGATGATCGATGTGCCGTTATGTATGCCTCAATATCTCCAACTTTTGAAGTAGGCAAGTTTACTGTGAATAAACGCAATAATATATTATTAATAAAATATATATATTTTTTTTTCATTCCGGTACCCGAGTCCATAAATATCCATAAGAGACCATACCTTCAAACTTTATATCACACTAATATTATAAAGGCGAACGGCTGGACCAATTTTGATAAAATTTTGTATGGAAGTAGCATCCTGGATTGAGACATAGGCTACGTTTTATCCCGATATTCCCACGGGATCGAGACCTACGCGGGTGAAACCGCGGGGCGCAGCTAGTTTTATTTATATTGTTATTCTGATGTTACTAAGTAGTCTCTTCGGCACTATTACTCCATGCGATACTGTCTTCGTAAAATCAGAATGTGGTAAGTTATGGTAGAACCTCAATCTTGTTTAAATTTTTCAATTGCATTGCTGGTTTTCTCAAAACAATTAGAGATGAGTTAGTTTTCTTGTTGTACCTGGCCTTGCCCATAGTGTTAGTAACAATGATCTTAAAAACTAGTATTAGTAGAAAATACAAGTTTTATTTAGTGTGGAGTTTCATCCAATGTCGCAGCATTGGAGACTCCCATCTATCTGCGAATAAACTCAAGATAGTGTTGGTACTGCCGCGGAGACGAGCAAGTAGATGTAGCATATAGATGGTTTTGCGGCCATCATACGTAAAAGAAGCGCTTCTCTTCTTTTACGTATGATGGCCGCAAAACCATCTATATGCCTTTCCGCAAACATCCTTGACGCGCTACCTCGCCATGGCAGCCCCAACAGTATCCTGAGTGCGTTATTGTACTGGACTCGCAGATCGCTATATGCACGCAAACTATAATTAGTCCACAGGCTGCACGTGCAAAAAGACGAGCAAAATGATTTAAACAAAAAAAAAAATACAACTCATGCGCCAAAATATCTACCAGGTAGGTTTAGCCATCAAAACATAATATATTTTTATTATCTCTTGAACGCGACAAATATCGTAGCTATTCGAATTTTTAAAACCATATCAATGAGTGAATGGATATATCCTTGAATGAAAATCGAATTACTTATACCATTAATTCGACATATTTAGTTCAATAATAAATCTTCTACAATAATACTAATAAATTTCGTGGTTTTACCTCTATGACTTTATAAAATTCATATAAATCTCTCTAAGAATGCGTTGGTATATTATTCGAGTATCGTTTAGTAGAATTTCTCGAGAACCGTGACGAGTTAATACCGATTTTTTGTGAGTTTTGTGCCAGTTTTTCGATGGACACTCATTGTGGTCAATTACTACGGGTGTCATAAAATGTAGCAAGACCTGTGAATGGTGAACCGTGTAGGTGTAAATGGGGTGTTCAAAATGTTACCAGCATTTAACTTTGATTAGTCTGTGTGGTGCCGGACGTATAGAATAGCAACACCCGATTTCTTCCCGTGGGTGTCTTAAAAAGGCGACTAAGGGACTTACTAGAGAATGGGCAGCAGCGTTCTCTTTGCATTTTAACACCATACTGCGATCGCCAACCCGCCTGCCAAGCGTGCGGTGATTATGGCAACCCCCCTTTGGGGGAGGCCTGTGTCCGACAGTGGACGTCTTTCGGCTGAAATTATGAATAATTTTACTGATCTTTGATTTATTTTTGCCTGATGTTTCGATGCGTTATTATTTTATCATCTTGAAAAGAGGTTTTTGTTCTTATGAGTTACTTATACTACCTGAATATAATCATTAGTCAAAATAAGAGTTCGCTAATTTCTTTAACTTTTCCTTATGTTATACCTAAGCCTGCAGTAACTACAATACTCATTTTTAAAAGACTCCTTCTTTTTTGATCTCCGATTGTTACTCACTTAGTTGCTTTTTCTAAATATCTAAGGCTCGCATTACAGAACCTCACTCAAAACTCAAGCATTACTTAAAACTCGTTTAGAGCCATTTGATTGGTTGAAACTAGTTTTAAATAATGCTTGAGTCTTCAGTAAGGATAATTTACACACAAACCTCTGAATCCCCTTTTCTAAACACCCTATATCTCAATATTTGCACACCCGTGTGGTCCGACACCTATGGCGCAACCATAGCCAAACCTCATAATCGTGGCGCAAAACAAAAAGCGCCATAAATCGCTCGTCGCCATTGTGGCGCTGCGTCCCATTCATACCGACGCAGACGCAATGACGCCATGAAGTCTCTATGTTTACGGTCTGGTTTGTGTTATATTAAGAATTAAAGAGAGAAGCTTCAATTGAAGATCTATCGGTTTCAAATAAATTTGTGACTTCCAACTTGGACTGTAGCCCGAAGTATCCTGAATTAAGGAGTATAATATGGAAGGATTAGATTAATGTTTAGATTAGGTAAACTTACCTAGGACTGAGATATCGACGATTCACGGAATGTCTCGGCACATCACCATAATCAGCCTCTCACGGCTGAGACACAGGGCAAATTTTCGGTTCTAGGACATACCGGTAGGTACATCACTATAAAGGCTCGGTCAGACTCGCGCGATATCGCGGGCGCGACGGGCACCGACAAAGAAATTGTGGTACTAGTGTCGCGTCGCGCCCGCGATATGGCACTAGTCTCTACGAGTTGTTATGCATCCTAATTGGCCTTTATAAGATCCTAAGCCTAAGCATTTTGTCTTCATTTTATTACTAATTTTCTCTTTACTGTAATCTCAATCTCGTTTGGAGAACGTAACGATTTGGATATCTGTATAATCTGTATTGAAAGGTCGGATTGTCTAAGAGTCTGAAAATGTCAAAACAGTGCAGAAAATATTATCCTCATAATCTTACGATACTAATAAAACCGGCCAAGTGCGTGTCGGACCACGCACAATGAAGGGTTCCGTAGTTAGGATGGATTTATCCCAAAAACAAATTTAACATTGTAGTTAAATCATGTTCTCCCTTATAAATCGATTTAACCCACGGTAATTTTTCCAACTGAAAATATAAGTTTGTAATTGCATTTTTTTTGTGCTAAAACTTCAAATTATCGAATTTCGGACTGTTCCTTTACTTGTGTCTAGGTCAATGGGAAGTACCCTACAGGTGTTGATTTATTTGTGAGTATCAAAATATGTCGCATAAATCGCCGTATTTTTTTATTGCGTTGACTTAGGAGCTTGAAATGTTTAGAGCTCCAAGGGCCCATAGACCTACGTATTTTATATTAATTTCAACTTGATACCTCCACGAGTTCCTGAGAAAAAGGGTCTTGACAGAGTGACTGACATTCGGACAACGAAGTGATCCTATAGGGGTTCCGTTTTTTCCTTTTTAGGTACAGAACCCAAAAAAAAAAGGCTTATTTCAATTACAAAGTGCTATGATCAGTCATTCATACCAAATAATGTAGATTGTAGACGGTTCGACGCCGATTTTATGAGTTCCTTTAAAATGTTAGCCTAAAGCTTAGCTTTACCAGTTTGGGTTTGAACTTGAGACTTGGCAGTCTGACGGTCACACTCCACTATGTCTATCACTTTGCGCTCAGTTGATGGCAATAGGCTCGCCCCCGATTACATGGGACTTAAACGTAACTGGCGAAATAAGGGAGTACTATAGGTACACCTCTGCCTAACCCTTCGGGGATTACAGGCGTGATGTTATGTTATTTTTAAAATGAGAAGGTCAATCGCTGCCATTTTTAGGGTTCCGTACCCAAAGGGTAAAACGGGAACCCTATTACTAAGGCTCCGCCGTCTGTCTGTCTGTCTGTCCGTCTGTCACCAGGCTGTATCTCATGAACCGTGATAG
Organism: Tiliacea citrago; assembly: GCA_963921375.1. Taxonomy (NCBI): domain Eukaryota; kingdom Metazoa; phylum Arthropoda; class Insecta; order Lepidoptera; family Noctuidae; genus Tiliacea; species Tiliacea citrago. Next base: position 4,692,207 of record OY992802.1, read on the forward strand.
TTAGACAGTTGAAATTTTTACAGATGATGTATTTCTGTTGCCGCTATAACAACAAATACAAAAAAAACTGGCCAAGTGCGAGTCGGACTCGCGCACGAAGGGTTCCGTACCATTATCTATAAAAACGGCAAAACAATCACGTTTGTTGTATGGGAGCCTCCCTTAAATATTTGTTTTATTTTAATTTAATTATTTATTCTTAAAGTGATTATATAACTAAGTACTCTGTGAGTGTTTCAAGCGTCTATCAGTTGCCGTTAAAATATCGAGCACAAACGAGCAAAAAAATCACGTTTGTTGTATGGGAGCCCCCTTAAATATTAATTTTATTCTGTTTTTTAGTATTTGTTGTTATAGCAGCAACAGAAATACATCATCAGTGAAAATAAACAGACATACAGACAGACAGACGGCGGAGCCTCAGTAATAGGGTTCCTGTTTTACCCTTAGGGTACGGAACCCTAAAAACAGAAAATCTTCCCTCCTTTCCCAGATCAAGATGGAAATCGTTCTCAAAACGTTTTCGTTTACAATTTTTGACTCCCCACGTTAACCGCAAGTCCGCAACACGATCTCATCACGACCCCACCACGCCGCGATATGGTGGTGGTGGGGTCGAGATGGTGTTTAAACGAGGGTCAGTCAGTAGGGAGGAGCGTCGCCCCACAGGGGGACTTCATGATTCGATATGTAGGGTTAGTTTGTGATATTATTACTTTAACTTTGACTTATCAATTTGTAGGGCTTGGTAATGGTTTAAGTTTGGAAGTTTTTGGATGGGCTTCAATCCCCTTATATGATATTTATCCGTTAAGCGTCCGTACGTTCTCCGTTTCAGTTTAAGTGAAAATTATATAAAACAAGAGAATTTTCCTCTCTGATTCATTTAAAATAACATAAAATCACACCCGTAATCCCCGAAGGGGTAAATGACTTAATCTAGTTACAATAGGGAGAATCCTTCTATGCAAATACACTGCCCGTCAAAACTAAGTATCCAGAGAAATATTTTCTTATAAACGAGGTAATTTCGAAGCCTCGGTTCTCAGTCAGGTAAAAATCTGATAGCAGCTTTCCAGAGTACGGATGGATGAGGTCTAGAGCGCCTGTGGCGCCCAAATGATCAGACAAGCCATTTACACCGGACAGTGTGTAGAGTTCTGAGTGTTCTGATTTCTATACATTTGATGCTATTTTTGAGGTTTTTTGTTTTATGAACAACTCCAGTATAAAATGTCAGTTTGATCAGTAGCAGTTTGAGCCTTAGGCGCTCTAGACCTCCTCCATCAGTACTCTGGAGAGCTGCATCAGATCTCATCCGAATCGTTACCTGACGGAGAACCGAGGCTTCGAAATGACCGCGTTTGTATGAAAATACTGGGTACTTAGTTTTGACGGGCAGTATAGTTTGCTTATGTTAGGAAGCTCCGCCCTTCCCCAGGTTATATAATTGCTATTAAGTTATTGAGCCCGTTCAAGATATATAAACTTAGAGGTGTACCTGTAGTACACCAAAATTTCGCCAGTTATGTTTAAGTCCCATGTAATAGGGAGCGAGCCTATTGCCATCACCCAAGCATAAATCCAGACTACGGGCAGCTACTGAGAAATTGAACCCCGGACCTCGTGCCCAACAGTAGTGCTTGCGAACACTTCGCCAACGAGGCATTCATTTATGATGAGATAAACGCGTGATATTATGGTTAAGTGTCATTTTAACTCATAAACATAATATCACGTGTTTTTCCCGACGGGCTAGGCATATACAGGGTAGATTTTTGAGATGGAGCAGTACGGGCAGCTACCTTAACCGTTGTAGCTACAGGAAAACGGTCTTAAGAGACTGTCCTTAACTTTATGTGAAATTTTAATCTGCATTCACAGATTTTGAAAAAATGTACAGTCAGCAGGAAAGTGGGCAATTTTCACAATAACTTTTTTTTATGCCAATCGATCTTCTTTCTTATAAAGATCAAAAACCTCTATTGGACCAATTTTTTGCGATTTATGACTTTTCTAGTACGCAAACCTCAGTTGGCCCAATATAGGTTTTTGATCCTTATAACAAACGGTATCGATTGGCATAATAAAAAGCGAATCAGACTCGCGCACGAAGGGTTCCGTACCATTATCTATAAAAACGGTAAAAAAATAGTTTGTTGTATGGTTATATTTTTTTTTTAGTATTTGTTGTTATAGCGGCAACAGAAATACATCATCTGTAAAAATTTCAACTATCTAACTATCACGGTTCATGAGATACAGCCTGGTGACAGACGGACAGACAGACAGACAGACGGCGGAGCCTTAGTAATAGGGTTCCCGTTTTACCCTTTGAAGAAATGAAGAAATGCGAGATCAGCTTTGAATAGACTGATGTGTGGCCGTGTGTACAGTAATACCCGACCAAGTTCCAATTAAATAGACAACTTTTATTGAAGTCAGAAAAACATATTAAGATACATACATAGTTAAGATACTTAAGGTACAACAGATCAAAATCCTTCCATATGTTGCTGTGAATAGTCTGGGAGACTTTAACCACATTCTTAAAGAAATGAAAATTGAAACTGGTTTACTAGGTAGCCAATTCCACAGGTGTTTGACCAGTGTTAGTAGCAATCAAAGGTTTTTTTCACTCGCAAAGCGATGCATCTCAATTTGACATCAAAAATGTGTACATAAAGGGCTGTTCATCTCGTGATGAAGGTGATCGATCACTATTGACAAGAATTTACAATCTGACACGTGTAACTAAGACTAAGACCAACGAGAAAATTTAAACTAATATTTTGGTTTTCGCCAAAGTTGTTGCAAATTCTAAAACTATATGCAATGCAAGATACTTAAGGGTCGGGTAATCGCTGTTGACTTTGCCCATACAAATGCGAGTCGCGAATATTTATTTTTAGTAACGAAAATATGAATATTTGAAAAAATCACAGATAGAATTATTGATAATAAAATAGTCTGTTCATAAAAAAACAAAACCAGAAAATATCTTACGTAGTTTCGAAAGTAATATCGTTTTATATATGTTACGGCTAATACCCGAAGTGCGGCTACACCTAGTTTTAGCCGGTTAGAATTATAGGTCCAGACAATCCCTGTTGGATAAAACCAATTTACCAACAATAGAGGGGATCTGGCGCTCGGCGGCCGCTGCCGCGGCACGCCTGCTTCGCTCGCTCGCCTTCGCTTGTTAATGGTTACTGTTCTAACCTAACCTAACCCAAATGATTTTACCCGAAAACAATCAGCTCGTACTAGGTTTAACCAAGAGTAAGTGGCTACACCTAGTTCTAACCGGCTAAAACTAGGTGTAGCCGCACTGCGGGTATTAGCCGTAACATATACATTGGGTAGACTGATTTATTTCATAAAGTATTTTATTATAATAGGTACTTAAATATTCACATAAAGAATTGATTTGAATGAAAAAATTATGAAATGTATTGGGAAACTTAATAAATATTCTAACTTATATGTATGTATACCTATATTATCAGCAAATAAATTATTTATTTCTTTCTTTCTTTACTTTTGACTACAAACATAGTGTGCTGGGACCCAAACTATTATAAAATATATATTTTCTCAAAGTGACAATCGTTATTCAACGAGAAGATCGGTTTTGAATTTTGCTAAGTGTTTACATATTAGTGCTCATGACCGTACGCGTTCTAGTTTAACATACATTTTTTGCATAACTTACTTCCATTATGTGAAGGCGTAATAACAGATTTAAAAGTCACTAAAATCATAATATATCTCCGCCTTAAACCTACGAATAATCAAGAAGGTATATGTTAAGGAATGTATTTTCAAATAGGTATGGCAACGTTAGACAGATCATAAGGAATATGTACGTAATTCAAAACGTATCCATTATTTTAATATACATTGTGTAGGAGTCAAGAAACAAATTCCAATATTTTTTAAATTTTTTAATGCATTACTTATTTTACAATTAATTAATTTATGTTGCGTTTTTTTGGTGGAACGGAACGCAAACTCAAAACGCGTCCTCTTCGAAAATGCTGGAAGTGACGAAACAAAACATGTGAGTAAAATCTATTCTTTGCTAAATGCTTCAAATCTCCCTAAGGTAAATGCGTAAGTGCGATTTCTACTTGAATAAAGCATAAACAATAATTGAATATATAAGATTTGGGGCTAAAATACAGATGTAAACAAAGCAGTTTCGTGAATAATGACGTCACATCATGACCGCGACAGAAACGAACGGTTGAACTGTAGTAGAAAATTGTTGTAGTTTCATAATTTTATTGAGCATCAATCAGTAGTTCAATTTAACTTTCAATACTTTTCTTAGGTTTATATTACTGTCTAATTGTCTATTATTGATTTGCTGAAAAAAAACATGCATATTCCCTAATAAGACTATTCGCTTATGCTATTACATTCTAGGCCTATATAGCCCTTAGTCGATGGGTAGATAACCTACCACCTGTTTTCATGTTACATCATAACTTATCTTACATTCACGCTAGTTGAATTGAACGACCGCGGTTTCGCTGCTATGGTTTCGCGGCGGAGGTGTGCTAACGGCGTTATATCTGTTACTTTTAAGCCCGACACAGATGTAGCTATAATCTAAATATTAAATACTTTGCATTTGTTTTTTTTTGCGTAGTTTTTGGTGTGTACTAGAATAGTAGATTATTAAAGCAGTGTCTTCTGTCGCGGATGATGATTTAAATCGCGAGCGTAACGAAGGACTCGAGGTTTATTCCCGAGCGTAGCGAGGTTGTTAAAAACTTAGTGTCCTGAGTGTAGTGAGGGATTTAAGTTCACCCAAGACTAAGACAGCTTTATTACCGAGGAAAATACTCTACTTTTCGCACCGTTTGCGAAAAAATTAACACAATAATAATATGAGATAAGCATTTATTAAAAATAATGACAAATAAAAGTAAAAGTTAACATTCGAAAGATTTGGTCCAATTATTGATAGAGAGAGTTACATTTTTGTTTGGTACATTTATTGTTGATGAGTTGATTTGAGTATTTCTCTGTTCTTGTGTCTGAAGAACTTGCGTTTCATTGTAGATAGTATACGTCGGAGATAGTGGCGGTGGTGCATCGTGAGTTACGGACGAAGATAAGATGCCGGAAGTTGATGGTTGTGGCTCTGATGGATTAAGTTTTATATTTTTGTTAATTTGACTGCTTAATATGATTTTATTCGCCATTGAGCTTTCGATATAACCCTCAGCTACTCTATCAGAGCTCCAACCTCCGTGTCTTTTTATTGACGTAATATCCGCCCCTGAATCCGCCAAGAATGTCGCCGAAGTTCTTCTAAAGCAGTGACCGGTGTAGAGTTCAACATCTTTAAGTTTTAAATATTTAGCAATTTCCTTTGGCATATTGCTAATTTTATTTTTGCCGATGGCTTGTCGAGTACATTTCCCATTCCGATAGTTTATAAAAAATCTATTGTTTTCCATGTTGGTGGGACGTAATGCTTGGTATTTATGAATGATTTTAGTATATTGTCCTTGTACAATGAATGACCGATTTTTCTTTGTCTTAGTTTCCTTTACATTAATCAGCAGTAACTCATTGGAATGATTTTCAACGTCCTCCACCTTTAAGTTTACAAGTTCACATCCGCGGCAAGCACCATTGAGTCCAAAAATTAAGGCCACCTATAACAAAGATAAAAAACAGGTAAATATATAGAATAATTACCATTACTAAGATACGAAATATTCATAGTTAAATCATGTATACTTACTTTTATGGCCAGAAAAATTTCGTCAGGAGCTTCATTAAGAAATTTTTCCACATTTTGAGTCGTAAAAATTTTAGACTTCTTCGCGCAATGCCCGTCTGATTTTCTTTTTAAAAAAGCCAGTAATTTCGTGAATCTATTTATTTCAATGCTGTGTTTGATGCTTGCTTTCAGTTTTGAGTATATGCACCAAAGAGTATTCGGATTCTTTGTCTTGGATAAATAATCAAAATAGACAAGAAGTACTGATTCTGAAATTGATAGGCCTTTCGCACTTCTCCACGTTGAAAATTCTTCATAAGTTTTTAAATAATTTTCCTTGGATTTTGTTGGAAGCAAATTATTTATAATTGCGGCAGCATTTCCACTGATGGAATCCGACAATTCACTGTCACTGTCGCTTTGATTTAACATCGTAACGTATTTTTAGAACATTAACTTATTTATAAAAATAAATTAAAATAAACTTAACGTTTATGTATTTGAAGAAAACAAAAACGCGGCAAATTCCTAGACTAATATTTTTTTGTCGGAAAAGCAAAGGCATCAAGCTCATACGGCCTCGTCGGTTTTCGTAATTTTATTTAATAATCATAACTGCGTATTCCTTTTTCAAAACGATGTATAATGCTTTATATACAAACTCAATGGTGTAAACACAGATGTAGTTCAATATAAATTTCGGTAAGTATTCCAAATTTAAATCACATTCTCCCCCTAGAGGATGAATGAAATTCAGTACAATTTTCTTTCCCTGTTTTTAACAGATTAAAAATTACTATTGTTATGTTCGCTTTTTGTAGCATAGAATGTCACTTTTTTGAGCAAGTGGTACGAAAATATATATTATAGCTCCGTCTGAGGTCACTCGAAGATTATTATGAAAAATATGTCGTAATAATATGTCAAATTCAAATTCAAATTCAAATATTTTATTTGTAGAACATAGGTAAACAAAAAATACAGATGTCAATATTAATAAATGAGCGCTATGTCTTGCCGTCAACGGCGTACAAATATTTCTAATTATAATTTCTAATGATTAATTGGTAAAAAACATAATAAAAACAGTCAAATTAATAATGAACTCAACTATAACAATAATTAATTAATTGTGTAAATGTCTTGCTATAATGATTATATATTATAGCTACGTCTGTGGTGGGCTTTATGGTGTACTAATGAGTATTCTATTCTATCAGGGCAGTGCACCAAACACGACCGTGCGGAATAGGTAAGGGCCTGTGCACACTACGTTTTATAAACGCGCCGGTGACGCGCGTTTTGTAGCGGTACAGAGGCGATACACACGCGAGTCAGACGCAGCCTGTAAACGCTCTGTAGGATAAAAGAGCGTCGTCAATGCACGTTTTTAAAACGCGCGACAATGGCGCGTTTAAAAAACGTGGTGTGCACAGCCCCTAAATGTAACGGAAATTAGAACGATTTTAAAGTTACTTAATCTTAGGCTTTATTCATATAAATTATGGGTGATGATACCAAGGAGCTCGTGGCTAAGTAAAAACAGCTGCACGGGTCAATCCATCAAGTTAAGCTACGCTTGCCGGGGTTGGTCCGTGGATGGGTAACCATCCTTACATACCAAGACTCCTCCGTGCCTCGGAAAGCACGTAAAGACGTTGGTCCCGGCTGTCATTCGTGGATCTTTGACAGTCGTTACGGATCGTCAGAAGCTCGAAAGTCTGACAACCAGTCTTACCAAGGGGTATCGTGTTATCCAGTAACTGGGTTGTGGAAGCCAGATAGGTCGCTCCATGTAAAATACTGGTATTCAGCTGCATCTGGTTAGACTGGAAGCCGACCCCAACATAGTTGGGAAAAAGCTGGGCTGATTGATTGGGTGATAACAATTGTCGCAAAAATTTAAATCAAAACGTACTTGTAAGTATTTTCGATGAAATAATCGTTAGAATTTACGTTATGTTACTATTACGTCGCGCATTCGTGCCGTTGATGAATTCTGAGATAGGAATGCTTTTATGGATGGTTCAAATATTTATCTCACCTCTTGCATTACGTAGATAAGGCAGTTTAAGTTCTAGTCATAGACAGATAGAGATATTACGATGTTTTAATTGGTAGGTAGGTTTGTAGATTTCTTGGAGGAGGGGCTACTAGGGCGCATACATAATCCGATGGATAGGTACTGTTTTCATGTCCACATACCTAAGTTAACGCTACGCTTTTTCCCAAACTGTCACGATGTATAAAAACGATTCTGCCTCAATCCTTCTCAAACAACATCTGTACAAGGTGCGCTGACGCCGACAAACAAACAAACAGACAAACATATCGTTGACATGACAGAGGCCGCCGCTCCGCCTACCGCGGTGACTTTGAAGCGGCGGCCATCATTGTTCGATTGAGCCGGCTTGGTACTTGAAGGTGTTGAAATTGTTGTAAGGGGTATGTGGGGCGTATACTGAAAGTTGTAATTGAAGAATCAAAATAGAAATCTGTATAGGTTAGTCGGGATAATATTGGTCCCCAAGCGCAATGCTCTGACGAGATATTCCCGTATTTTTAAGAACATGTCGCATTCTAATCTCAATCTTCAACAGTCTTAGACTGTCTATGAGATTGCGAATTGATTTTGACGTTTTCAACGGGAATTGAACGCAATTCAGGTGCATGCATCTCTTTCAATATGTCAACAGGTTTTGTGCTCATCGCAATTTTATCTTCAGAAAAAGTCTGAAATCTTTTCAAATCCAGCTTTAATTCGAGATATCAATGATCAATGATCATCATTTAGAAATTCGTGCCTCAGACAACAGATTCTAACTGCAATCTTTATAGATTCTGTAATAGTTTATCATTTTCATCTCTCATATTCGGAAAGTAGTGTTTGTTTGATACGAGTAGCGGGTGGAAGACGCTGCTTCCCACCTTAGGGTGGGAAAGACTCATAGTAATTGCTTCCCTCTCTAGGGTGGGAATGAATTTTAAAAATAGAACATTTTAGTTAGGTACTCGGTTACGAAATTTTTTACATAATTAAGAAAAATATCGATAAAAGATATGCTGCGGTCCTGTGAGGCATACAGCCAGTGTGAATTAAAATAAGTACTTATTAAGAGGGACGGCCTGCAGCGGTCTAATACCTCGTATGGGAATTGATTCCTTTCGACCCTTGTATAACAATCTACTATCCCATGCCTACAGTTAACATGCCTACAGGTGCTAACTCGCTAAGATGAAGCTACAAAGTTGCTACGCTCCAGCTAACTATGTTTTACTTGCCCTAATAGCATATGCATAACAGGCCAATAATGTCACTGCTGGGACTCCGGCCTCCTCTCGGTGAGAGGAAGTGGATCCACCACGCGGGCCCAGTGCGGGTGGTACTTGCCTTAATGATACCTGATTATTGTCTCATATACCTACTATACCACTCGAATACCTACTAAACAAAAACTCCAAAATCATCCGAAAAATCTCGCCCATAAATAGACGCAACATCGTTCCGCTACATTGAGCTTATCCTCACACCTGAACAAAAATGTCGCCTAAAAACCAAACAAAAATTCGCCACATCAGACTGGCCGACATCTTTTAATTTAATTTACAATCACAATCACAGTAAGATTCTATGTTTGACACAATAAACGTCATTGTGACGTTTGTATAGAATGACAGTTAAGGGCGGAGCGCGGTGACTTTGTCGCAGCGTTCGAGCGGCTTCTTCAAAACTTTGTCGGTCTAGTAATCGTTAGTCAATACCTTTATTGGATGACGTGTATGTTTGTTAAGTGTAAAGGCTCTTTATTCCATGCATGTTTAAATGCTTTCAACATACCGACTTGGGTGAGATGAAATGGTATTGCAAGTGGCGAAATATTTTGAATGAAGTTGATGTCAGCAATTGCTTTTTGTTGTGAATTGTGATAAAAGGTTCACTTTGGTGTTGTATTTTTGTGTTACTTAAATTAGGTGACGGATGCTTTCTTATAATATTCGCTAACTTTCAAATTAATTTGATATTTGATAATTTTATGTGACGCAGTGATTTTATGTGGCTTTGTGTTTAACACACAAGCCGTCTACATGTTTTTAGAAATAATTCTATTTTGAGGTACAGAATAAAATCATGATTTATCCAAAAAATAAAAAAAGTTGAAGTTTTTGTTCGGCTTTAAAAAATACTAAGGCTTCAAGTTTGATGAAAAACTTATCAGTCGAGTTAACATAGATGTCAGTTACAACTTGTACATTACACTCCATCTCATTTTTCTACGTAGACCTTTAGAAAAGCATGACAGTGGCAGCAACATGTGTGTGTGTGTGTGTGTATGTGTTTTACTTACAACCCTAAACTATCAAAACTTTTCTTTAATTTATTACAAAATTTTATTTATCTCCTAATTTCTAAACTTTTCCCCTACGTAGTCAATCAAGAATAAATGTGTCCCCTCGATGCGGTCAGCCCTCTTGTCACAAACCCATGCCGAATTCACGCGCGACTTCACCGCGACTATAGCGAATACAAATCATTTGTTATCTGTTGTTGCTTATATACTTCATGTTGTGTTTGAGCATCAATGTGCGGCACCTTTGCCAGTTGGTGCAGAATAAAATGATTATTATTTAAGATTTTTATTCAGGTAATACAGTTGCAATAAAGCTGTCTTCTCAACATGATATAAAAAATAAGCGATTTCTCTAGAATTTGTTACAAAAATATCTACCTGAGCTAGTCTTTAAGATTAGTTATCTATCTTACAAAGCGCAACAGCAAAGGGAAGATTATGTTTTTTTTCTAAGTTATATGTAAAGTTAGATTCTTTCAGATAAATTTGATTTGTTTAGACCTTGTATATTGCTATTGCTCCGCAATATACTGTTAATGTTATAATTAATTTGAAAACTAATTAAATAGCGACTGCATTTCTTTGAAATTGAACCTATTGAAGTGAAATTGTGTAATTGTTGCTTTAGTTTTTTATATGCACAATCGTTTACAGTTAGACCGGACCATTAGAAGCACATAGTTGCCCTTATACCAGCTAACGGATGGCAACGATCGTCGGCGAGTGTCACATGTGGCTACAAACACAATGCGATATGAGATATTGGCTTTTCAACGCACAGCTGCCATTCCGCGACAAAAAATATCATATGAAATGACTTTGACACGGGCCAAATTATAATAACTGCAGCCAAGACTTGTAAGTTAAGGACCCAATAAGAAAGAGGAACAAAAATGAGGTTTGTGCCAATGGTGCTTTCGATAGCTTTGAAAGGTTGTTAGCGTTTTATTTCTTTATTTTATTTATAGACCTTATATAACGTAAATAAATAAAACGATATAAGGTAGCTTCACAGCTGACAGTAAGCGTAACATTATAATTATTCTAAACATTACGCCAATAATGAAATATGCAGAAAAATAAGAATGGCTGAGAGTGACATAATTATTAATATGTACCGTGTGTGGGTGTGGGCCGTGTGGGGTCTGTAAAAGTGTGTATGTAAGGATGTGTGTTTTTTAGTTAAATGAGCAACTCTGAATTGTTTTGCAGAAATATGGCATTGATCTCACTCTAGTAGCTATATTACTTTTTAGAAACGGCGACAGTTTTTTTTTGTAACTTTTTGGATGTAGTGATTAATTTTTTTTTTTAATATCCAGTCAGATCTGTCATTTAATTTATTCTGTGCATACACCAGCCGTATTATTACCTTTCGCTATTTAACCATTTTATATGAAGGTATCTACGTATTTACTTACCTTTAAACCACTGAACGATGTAAGTGACTTTCAAAAACACTAAATAAATATTGTAATAAAACTTAATACAGTTCAATCCTATTCAAAATCCACACCTGTTAATCCCAAACGAAGTCAAGCACTCGATATTATACAAAACAACAAACATTACTAATCGGCTTACAAACAATAAGCTCTAAACACTCCAAACTTATGAATTGAAGTGTCAAATATAAGTCTTAACCCAATTTACTGAACGAAAACCGAAAAAAAATCTATACAAACCATTCTTATTATTTACCAACTTACAAGGTTAATTTCATGTAACCCCTATTGCCATCTACTTAAAGTTTGCATTCGTGTATTAGTAAGCCACAATAAGTTGGTAGTCCCTTTAGTACCGTTGACGTATATCATAGAAGATATCCCTTTGTGTCGCCACAATGGCTAATGCACTCATGATCCTTTCAACATTGTCATCTATACTAAGTACTTCAACCAACATACATTATTTGCAATTTTATACTTACCTACTAGCTCCTAACAGAAAGCAATAAGGTTGAGGATCGAATGGCTTATTTTAAAATTAACGTAGGGTAAGGTTGGTGTAAGTGCGTAATTGAAATTTTGACTTTGGTAAATCGTGTGACGGGGCTGTGCTCTGTGTCGAATCGGCGAACATTTTAATTGACAGCTCAGCTTGACACCGGAGAAAGTTGTGAAAAGTGTCACAGAAATTATAACAGATAGTTATTACTACAGATTATTGTTGAAAGTTTTTTCTGTAATGTAATCTGAACCAATATTGTGGATGGATTTGCTATCTCTTCGAGACTTGATGTGTTATTATGAGATTTGTTCACGTGTTTCATCAGAAACCGCGATTTCTAAGCCTGTAGAAGGACACTTATACTACTTGCCATAAAAACAATTATAATCAGTTATTTTTAAAATTTCTGTGAATCCTTTTGTAAAATTGAGTAAGTTTGTATATCCTAACTAAGTACCTTATTCTAATAAACTCCCCTGAATACAAGGTCATCTAATATTCTATCAATATTCTATAATCACGAACTAAGTCATAATTTAAGCTCAATAAGCAAACAGTTGTCCACTTCATGGGATTTCAAATTTAAGTTCATACATTCTTATGTTCTTATGTGTTATATCTTTATACCAAACCAAAGATCGTAGATACTTTAAATACAAATAAAATCTACAATTACCACAAAGCACAGCACATCTGTTCCGCCACACCCATCCATTTAACTATTGATATTAAATCGTCACCCCGCTACAAGGTTACGGCGCGCAGACAATTGTTGCGCTAACCGCGATGTGGGAATTTAATGGTGGTGTTGTAATAGATTAATAGAGGGATTTATTATTAGTTATATTAATAACTAGCTTCTGCCCGCGACTGCGTCCACGTGAAGTTTCTTGTTTTAATATAAAATATATCCTATGACACTCGGCAATCGGAATCTGCAGTGCTATTCTGTAACCATATCACCGTGAAAACTTAGGTGAAGTGAGCGTGGAGTGAACTGTCAGTGAGGAAATGACACTATTAACAACTCACTTCAAGCTCACTTCACCTACGTTTACACGGTGATATTTCTTCAGAATAGGTCGGCAGATCAGCCGATCTATTCTGAAAAAATCTCACCGTCATCTCACCTAAGTCTTCACGGTGAGATGGTTACAGAATAGCACTGCTGTTGTTCCGAAGATTTCCCCCTACCTGAAAATCCCTACCTCTTTATAATATTGAATACCCACAGATTATTAGTTAGGACCTCGTGGCTAAGTAATAACACTAATAACAGCCGCACGGGTCGAACCATCAGATTAAGTTACGCTTGCCGGGGTTGGTCCGTGGATGGATCTTACATACCGAACCTCCTCCGTGCTTCGGAAAGGACGATTTGCCGTTGGTCCCGGCTGTCATTCGTGGATCTTTGACAGTCGTTACGGAAAGTCTGACAACCCGTCTTACCAAGAGGTATCGTACCTATTACCCAGTTACTGGGTTGTGGAGATCAGATAGGCAGTCGCTCCATGTAAAACACTGGTATTCAACTGCATCCGGTTAGACTGGAAGCCGACCCCAACATAGTTGGGAAAAGGTTAGAATATTTATACAAATCATAAATTATTATAGTTAAATAAACTAATTAAATCTCCAAAATGGATTGTCCTTCTATGGTGTGGTGCTGGCCACCTTGTATTTATTGGTATAAATAATCAACGCCTTACACTTTGGATTATTTAGGTTGCATATGTACCTTTTAATATGAAGGAGTGCAAATTCCCTCATTTCTAAGTCCTTTGGCCTCCACATACTAAAATATTCTAAGTATTGGCTCGAGATCGAGACGCAGATTTTTTACGGCAGTCTATTTTTTACTTATTCAAAAATAAATAACGAGCGATTCTTACGGATGATGTGTAACGATCTGTATCTCACCTTGGTAATAAGCAACTGAGCAGCTGGGTGAATATTTCATTTCGTGCATATTATCATCTTTTGGAGAATAGTCAAATATATGTGCCTAATCATGTTCATTGTATGTTTTTTTGAAAGTGTTTAATGATGATAAGTGAAATATAACAAAGGGACAGTAATCAGACTTTTAGTTTTGAAGATATTGACGTTTGTTTTTTTTGAAGGAACGGTAATGAGATTTGACACAAATGGCAATTAGATATCTATTTATGGTAATGAGGTAGGAAAAATGGTAATTAACAATAAACCGACAGTTTCATAAATCAGCCTTTAATTATAATAAAACAAACCTATAACTTAACTTTTAAATACGTATTTTGAATTTATAGGTTTATTATTATTATTTATTGGGTGTATTATTTTACAGTTTTATTATTATGTACCTACATAATAATAAAACTATAAAATAATACAGAAACAAAACATAATCATACACAAAACTCTATAATAATCTTTGATATTGTAGCTTGTAAAGCATTTCGAAATAATAATTATAGCAATCTATAATTTAATATAAATAATCAATTTTCATTGACATAATATCATAATACCGATAAATTAATGAAAAAATTCTGAAACTTTAAAAAATCAATAATTTCTGGCTGCTCCATAGCTTATTTACTTCGCACTAACTAAATAATTAACATACAAACGTAATATAATTAATAATAACAAATAATAATAAGTAGTAGATAGGTAAAAAAAATAAAATTAAAATTTGTTGAAGTTTTCCCGCTATTTTTTTCTTTGCTGTCTCCTGGTTCTTGGGGTCATATTGACAGATTTTTTTTTCTTATCTTTGGTGTTCTTATTCTTTATGTAAAGCATAATAAAGGACAGGGTCTGATTTAATATTTTCATATCTTTTTCTACGTGCTATTCTTGCCCTTTCTAGTATTTCTTCTTCGAGGCATTTTGTTCTAAAAAAATATTATTGTTTATATGGAGACATATATGACAGTGGACAAGCAATAAATGTAGGTAAGTCTCTTTTAGTCCGTTATTAATAAGATTGTGCATTTTTCTTACTTGTCTTACTTTGAAAAATATAATGGTGTGCTGGTAACCAAAGACAACCCCCATGTAACTAAAGACAACCCCCATATAAGACAAATAAGGAAAAAATACAGTGTATACAGATTTGAATCCCAGAATATAATCATTACCGTTCGTTTCTTCTCATTACCATTCAAATAAAAAAGAACGGTAATCAATGGTAATTAGAAGAATGGTAATTAGATTCATAAATATTTTCGATAAATTACCGTTATTTGGAACAGGTACAGCATTGTTAAGTTTATCAGCGGAAAAAGAGACTTATACCGAATACATCTGATCTGGCAAATAATTCTTTGATAAAAATAAATATATATATATACCTGTCATAACACGAACAGTATAGAGAAAAAATCCGAACCTCGTCACTTTTCGGACAGGAGAACTTCAATTTACGTAGCTGAAATCACTCTTTCCCGCGCGTTTTCGGCTTGGTGGCCGAGCGTTGACAGTTGTCGAATATTTTGTGCGAAGCGCGATGCACAGTGACGCGTAAATATTAAAATATAGGATCGAACATACCGTCGAATGGTAATTATGGGAAAGTGTAGGGACATTTTTCAAAATTGTATGAAACGGCTTAAATATGTTCTTCCTTACACAATAAATCGTCTCTGTATAGATTAACTATCCTGTTGTCCTAAAAAGTAATTAAAATGTCGTTCTTCAAACACAGTTTTCAACAGGATGTGCCAATTTACTAAAATCTGGTAAAAGGGACACAGATGGTAATTAGATTTTAGATTCTTTTTTTTTAATTTAATGCATTTCTAATTAAAAAAAAAGATGTTCTAAGGATTGTGCCTAATAGAACACCAAGTTGACTAACCAAAAATACCGTTAAGTTCAACTTCTTTCAGCGTTTCATATATTCTTTGTCGTCCGCCGTGTAATATGCACGAAATGAAATATTCACCCAGCTACTGAAATTAATCTCAAAATATAAAAAAAAGCTAAATACTGAAATATTTATTCGAATACTTACCTAATCATTCATCACAATTACATGAGTCTCTACACTAATTCCATGATTTTATAAAGTACCTACTTACTAATTTCCCATGCTATTAAAAAAAACTTACTTATTCCATGCTCAAGCTGTCACTTCCTGTTACACACTTCCGTCCCTTTTCACGAAATCACGCCCACAAAAAGCGAGGGGAAAAAGTAACTTATACTTCAAAAACAACAAAATAAAGGTCGGTATTATGTGTTAAGAAGTGTCTAACTCCATATTTGTTTTTGTTACGGCCAACCAACTATTCATGCTAATCTTATTATTAATGAAATATCAAACAGAATCGTCCCTCATCCCCAACGTGTGTACCTACTGCCATCTATACTCTGTCTTTTGAAACGTTAGCGAACAACCACTTACAACTTTTGCTTTCTCTACTTCACGAACAAGGAAAGCTGTAAGTAATTCGCTCACAGATGGCGTTGTTACAAGTTTAATAAAAAATAAATGGCTCCCGATAAAAATCCCGAAATACGTACATAAAGTGCGTTTCATCAGATGGTTCCTACTCCGTAATGTTCGCTCCACTATTGTAGGACGAAGTGACGAACATGAATACGCTACCTAATAGGTCCGTGTTATTACAAAACAAGGTTTTTCTTTAGACCCAGGTTTATACCATCGTGTCATTTTTTAATTTCGAACCTGATTCCGTCTGAGATAAAGTTCATAATACAAAAACGGATTTTAAACCAGAGTCTAAGTTGTCAACTTATAATTATGTAACTCATAGATAATATCATATCTGATACATCCCGGGTAATACAATGGTCACCATATTTTTTTTCTTCGCTCATCATTATCTGCTTAGGCTTTCTGTTCTGTGGGCTGTAGCAACATCTTTATTACCTACTTCTTTATATATATTTTTCAATTCATAATCTATCTACCTTGCAATAAGGCCTGAAACTGCGTTAAGCGGGCACCCGCGCGGTTTCATACAAAAACACCCGCGCGGGTCCCCGCGACGGAGCACTTTTGTATGAAACCGCGCGGGTGCCCGCTTAACGCAGTTTCAGGCCTAAGAGTGCAGGTCGGATAGCACGGCACGCTAGCATTAAGGACGCTATCACATTTTTCCTCAAATATCAGTGGTTTTCAGGTACCATTTGAACGAATTAGGAGTCAAAACTGCAAGGATATCATTGTCTCAAATTAAAGATAATATATTCATCTCTAGGATGGGCACATAAAAATTGTATAGCCCCATACAAATTTTTCACACAAATACGTTTTAACAATCACAATAAAACCAACAAATGAAAAAAAAGAGGCCTGTTGCTTATATAGATAGTCCTCTATACGGTCAACTAAATATTTTGTAAGTAAATAAATAACTTTTTTATTTATGGTTAAAATAAGAAGCGCCCTCAAATTTCTCCATACATACGGCGTAAGTATCTCATCATGAATAAAGAAAAAAACAAGGGTTAACAAGATGCGTATACTGTGAAAATTTAAAGATTGTAGCTTCATCAACCGTTTGGTTGTAAAACCTGTGTGATAGACGGAAAAAATATACCTTTAAGTACCAAGATTAGTTAAGTTACGTATAAAATCGAGCGGTCAGCGGTTTCAATGTGTGCGTGCGCGTAATGTTGTTGTGTTGCGATTCAGATACCTAAGCTCGAGCGAGTTCAAAATGTGATAGCGTCCTTAATGACATCATCCGTCGTGCGCTTGTCACTGTCGTCGGGGTGCCAGCTGTTTTAGAACCCTACGGCTTGGCACGCGACGATGGGAAGAGACCAGACAGAATTACCATGATGCCTTGGAAGTTGGGCAGGCCATTGGTGTAGGATGCAACTTGTGTCGACACCCTGGCCCTTCTCATCTTCCTAGCACGGCGGGCTGTGCTGGGGTGGCTGCTGCAGGTGCAGAAAACTTGGACGGCGATGACCTGAGGGCTGGCCTATTTTTTGGCCAAAAAATCAGCAAAGCCATACAACATGGCCAGCCTTTTTGGCACTTTTCCTTTTGACAGCGATGCGGACAAATGTTTTGATGCCCTATGATTCTTTTCCTTCTTTTTTATTTATTTATTTGTATACTCGTAGCTAGTTAGTCATTTAATTGAGAATAGTTAGTTGCGTTATAGAATGTATATGTATTCCATTGTCATTCATAATTATGTACTTTATAAGTTTATCTTGGACATTACTAACATCGGTGTAAGAGAACATCGTGGTGAACCTGGACTTATCTATCTATCTATACACATAAATAAAAAGACAAGTCCTGACTGACTGACTGACTGATTGACTGACTCATCAACGCCCAGCCTAAACCCTTGGACCTAGAAAGCTGAAACTTTGTGCAAAGGTTCTCTTTATAATGAAGACAAGGAATAAGAAAGGATTTTTGGGAATTCCATCCCTAAAGGGGTAAAATAGGGGATGGAAGTTTATATGAAAGTCCGTCAGTTTTGAAGTTAGGAACTTCAAATTTTGTGTTTACTTTGACGATTGAAAATTAATATATACGTGTTTCAGTGTTATTGATAATTCCACCCTCGAAGGGTTAAAAAGAGGGATGAAGTTGTGTATTGAAAGTCCTTCATTTTGGAATGTAAAAATCACTAAATTTATTATCTAGGCTTATGGTCGGAAGCTAACGCAACGGGGTTGTTAGAATTTCTACCCTTAAGGGGTGAAAAGGGGGATGAAAGTTTGTTTTTAATTAAAATTCTTTATTTTTTAAGTTAAAATCACTAATAGTTCGGGTTATGGTTTGTTTTTTTTTTTTTCAACTCACACGGGGGTGAAAAGGGGAAAAAGGTTTGTATTGAAGTTGTTCATTCGCAAAATTTTGTATTTAAGTAAAAATAATAAAGTTGATAAACTTGAAATTTTAAGTTTTCCAAAGTTCCCCCTGATGGGGGATTGGGGGATGTCAAAGTTTGCATAGAAGAATTTTAACTCGCAGTCCGATTAACTCGAAACTCAGTATTTATACTTAAAACCAAAAATATAGAATAACGTGTATCAGGGTCCGTCTAACGAGGTGAAAAGGGGTACTAAAAAAGGAAACCATGACTGACTGGTAACACACAGCTCAAACCACTGAACGGATTGGGTTGAAATTTGGCATATAGATACTTATTATGACCTAGGCATCCGCTAAGATGGGGTTTTTGAAAATTCAACCTATAAGGGGGGGAAAGGGGGGATTTTGTTTGTTGGTGAAAGGGGGGGAAATTTGACAAGGGAGGATTTTACTGCGTGGCTTGATTAACTCTAAATTATGACGTAGGCAAATGCCTACGTCATAATTTAGAGTTAGATCAGATGTTTAGAGCAGATGCTAAGAAGGGGTTTTTGGGAATTTGACCTTTAAAGGGGTGAAAAGGGGGATTTCGTTTGTATGAAAAATCTTATTCCTTGAGTTAATAAATCTGAAACTTGGCACGAATACTAACCTAAGTAAATTACTAACATTATAATTTAGAATTATATTTATTTGGGATATAATTTAGGATGTTAAAGTTTGTATGGAAGAGTTTTAACGCGCGGTCCGATTTACTCCAAACTCGGTATTTTATATAATTATACCTAATGCTCACAGAATATAAAGCCTTACATGTTTTTGGGTTTATTCAAATGTAACTCTTACGGGGCAAAAGGGGTTTTTTAAGTTTTAGGGAAGGATTTTACTGTGCGTCTTGATAAACTCCAAAGTAATTGAATAACACATGATTGAATATTTTTAAAAAACAAACTCCTTTTGGGGTGAAAAGGGAGACACAGTTTATATCAAAATTATGTTTCCTTTGGTCAATAAACTTGAAAATTGACCCGTATGTTTTCTTAATAAATAAAACGACCATAAACATACATTTTCGAAAACAACCTTTTAAAGGGGGTGTTGAATTTTGTGAGGGAAAATAATTGTATGGAAAGATATATCGCGCGGTTCGATTAACTTGAAACTCGGAAATAAAGGAAAAGGTGTAATCAGGGTTGTCAAAAAATCTACCCCTAACGGGGTGGAAAGGGGTAGTCAATTTTAAAGGGGATGATTTTATGTTTCGGATTGGCGCAAAAATGGCTGAACGGATTTAGATGAAATTTGGTAACATAGTTTATAATCTGTAACATTTTTCCGACATCCACGCGGGCGAAGCCGCGGGCAAAAGCTAGTTATCTATAAAAATGGCAAAAATATCACGTTTGTTGTATGGGAGTCCCCTTAAATATTTATGTTATTCTGGTTTTTAGTATTTGTAGCTATAGCGGCAACAGAAATACATCATCTGTGAAAATTTCAACTTTCTAACAATCACGGTTCATAAGATACAGTCTGGTGACAGACGGGCAGACAGCCGGCCCGTTTTACCCTTAGGATACGGAACCCTATAAAGACAGGCAGGTAAAAGTCTTCTTCTTATACAGATAAGAAGAAGCCTTTTAGCTGCAGGGGGACAGTAATAGACATAACATAACATAACATCACGCCTGTAATCCCCGAAGGGTTAGGCAGAGGTGTACCTATAGTACACCCACGTTTCGCCAGTTATGTGTAAGTCCCATGTAATAGGGGGCGAGCCTATTGCCATCAACCGGGCACAAATCCAAACTCCGGGCTGCTACTGAGAAATTCCTGGTGGAAAAAGCCCAATAACACTTTGCCCGACCTGGGAATCGAACCCAGGACCTCGTGCTCGGCAGTAGCGCTTGTGACCACTAGACCAACGGGACAGTTATAGAGTATAATGATAATTCCTGTTATGATAATTAATTATAATAAATGTTCCGCGTGGTGGCGGACGTAAAGAATAGCACCATCCTGTTTCTTCCCATTGGTGTCGTAAAAGGCGACTGTGGGATTTACTAGAGAATGGTTTGCAGCGTTCTCTATGCGTTTTAACACCATACTGCGATCGCAACCCGCCTGCCGAGCGTGGCAATTATGGTCCTCTTTTTGGAGGAGGCCTATCTCCAGCAGTGGACGTCTTTCGGCTGAAATTATGATGATGATAATGTTTTAATTATTATTTTTATATATTTTCCATAAAACCATTACAATTCCAACATTAGTCACAAACATACAACTATAATACTTCAAGGATTGCATTCTCAAGTTTACTAGTTAAATAATAAATTCCGCTGCAGTCGTTTGGCGCTGTGCCAGCTTCAAGTACAAACAATGCTTTGAAATATAAAATACCAACCACTACTTTGCGATCCATGCTAACAAGTAAGTAAGAAATGTGGTATATATTTCTTAGCTTTCAATTCCTTAATTAGGAATTTATTTTATTACCAAGTACAGTATTTATTAGAGATAAACTACGATAACATGGCTCGCCCCTCCAAGTTACTGTTTCAATGTGTGTAGCACATCCTTACGAAAGAGTTTGTATGTAGTTGTAAGTACTCGCAATATCTCAATTTGTTGGCCAACAAATCTCGCGCAAGACAACGCACGTGTCGTTTTCATAGAGTACGTCAGTACTAATAATAATGAGCGATTAATGACGCCACTAGTCGAGCAACAAATCCGTGATTTGTTTTTGTTTGACGGCCGTCACATTACGCACACATGCGTACAAATACCTAATTTCAAACGTTTTGAATTTTGGAGGGGCGGGCCATATTGTCGTAGTTAATCTCTACTAGCTTTTTCCCGCGGCGTCACCCGCGTGGGCTTCGGAAATGATACCACGGGTTCGTACTACTACCGGGATATAATGTATCCTACTTATATCTTAACCCAGGGCATGGTCAATCCGTGTGCCAATTTTTTTTTTGAAATGTGGAAAGGTAGCAGACAGACAGACATAGTTATAATACTCATACGAGTAAAGTATGGATGAGACCATACCAATAAGACCGTAACGTTAAGAGATTAAGATGAAGTGATTGACTTAGCATTGTCTGATCACACAGCTCAGATATTGAGGTGTCAGGTCAAAAAGGTGTGCCTGATAAAAAGTTGGAAAATTAAACGGAGAGATTACTGTGAGGAAAATCTTAAGAAGTTTAGAACTTGTATAGAGAAGTTATCTTTTTCGGAAATGTACTCAGCCTCTGATCCGAATATAGCCTATAATGCTTTTATTGATTTGTTTAAGTTATTTTATGAACTTTGCTTTCCATTCAAATTAATACACATCGTAAAGCTAACTGGATAACGCGAGGGATCAAGGCCTGTAGTATCAAAAAACGTGATCTTTTATGGCAATACAGAAAAAAACCCAGCCAGATAAATAAAACTAGACTGACACAATTCTCAAAAAGATATAAAAAAGTAATAAAATTAACCCAGCGCGCACAAAATAATCATTTAATTAACGCGTCGGATAATAAAAATAGAGCGGCTTGGAAAATTATAAATGAGCCTAAACAGAATGTACCAAGAGATAATATAACTGGCATTAAAATAAATGACGAAACAATAACTGACCCTTGTGAAAATCTAATGCTTTTAACAATTATTTTATCGATAAAATAGTACCTAGGGATGATTCACTCAACATGCAGTATAAATTTTATATGTCTTCTCAACAGAAATCTATGTTTTTGAAACCATGCTTGCCATATGATGTATTGCAGATTATCAGGAGTTTAAAAAATACGAATAGTGTAGGTTATGATGGCATATCAACAAAAGTCTTGAAATATATAGCTATGAATATTTCTGCTCATCTTTCATATCTGATAAATCTATGTATTGAAACTGGAATCTACCCCGATAAATTAAAAATTTCTATCATAAAACCAATATTCAAAAAAGAAAATAGAGAATGTCTAGAAAACTATAGACCTATTGCCTTAGTTGCAGTTATTTCCAAAATATTTGAAAAATATATTTACAAATAATTAAATAACTATTTAGAAAATAACAATATTCTAGCAAAAGAACAAAAAGGTTTTAGACACAATAAATCTATAAATATGGCCATATATGACTTTCTGGATTTTGTTATGGTTAATGTTGACAAAAGAATACCTGTCTGCTCTATCTTTATGGATATGACACAGGCTTTTGATTATGTTGAACATGATATTTTGGTTGGCAAACTTTATGAATATGGTATAAGGGGTAATATACTGAAATTATTTGAATCATACCTCAAAGGCCGTCACCAATACACTGAATTGACTAGAGTGAATATCCTAACTAAAAAATAAGAAACCTTTAGATCATGTGTGCGTCAACTGAACTACGGTGTTCCTCAAGGAACCGTTTTGGGGCCACCTCTTTTTATATTGTACATCAATGACTTACCCAATGCCACTAACAATCCTATAGCTCTTTTTGCGGATGACAGTACAGTAACGATTAAATGTAACGACATGAATACTTTTGAAGATGACATAAATAACACTTTGAGCTCCGTTATGAATTGGCTTAATATTAATAATCTGAAAGCCAACTTAAGCAAAACTAAATTAATGTACTTTAGACAGCGTTTACCGGCACCGAATAGCCTAAATGTAAATTTTGACATGCAAACAATAGAGGAAGTTGACAATTGTAAATTTTTAGGCTTATATATCGATGATAAAATGACTTGGAAACCGCATATTCAACAACTATGCAAGCGTGTTAGTAAATCTGCCTATGCCTTACATACACTTGCAAGCAAAATAAACTCCAGTGCCCTTTTAATTGCGTATCATGGGTTAGTGGCGTCTGTTCTTAGATATGGCATAATTTTTTGGGGTAATTCTACCGACAAAGATCTCGCCTTTAAGGCACAGAAACGATGCATTCGGGCTATGTTTGGTTTAAAATCAACGGAGAGCTGTGTGCCTTTCTTTAAAAAGCACAGTATCCTTCCATTACCGTCACTATACATATTTGAAGTAGCAGCTTTCGTCAAACAAAATCCTCATTTATTTACTTTAGCATCTATAGCTTTCAATCGGACCCAGAGGGACGCAAGTCGTCTTTGTGTTCCAAAAGCGAATACTGCCTTGATGTATAAAAGTGTCTTTCACATGGCATCAGTTGTATTTAATAAATTACCAAAAGAACTAAAAAGTCTACATGTTAACTTATTGAAAAAAAATCTAAGAAGTTTACTATGTCAAGAATGTTATTATTGTGTATCAGATTTTTTATTAGATAAATTCTGACATGTAATTGTAATTTTTGTAATGTAATGTTTGCTTCTTTGACATTTAAATCCGAATTATTATGACATTTACCTAACAAATTATTTTGACATTTACTTACTTATAAAATATTTTGACATTTACCTAACAAAATATTTTGACATTTACATAACAATATATTTTGACTTCTTGACTTTATTGTACCTATAGTAATCAAATAATGCAATCATTTGTGTAATTAATTTATTGTTTAATGCGAGTAAATTCTTTATTTGTATGTCAAAATTATAATTTATTATTTTTGTATGCCTATAATAGGCTGATCATAGCGCACTTTAATGTAAACATTACCAACTACTGTACCTATGTATCACAAATAAAATATTTCTGATTTCTGATTTCTGATTCCAAATAGTTTATGAGAAACGAAAACGTATTAGAATCCAAGTCCATCAACGGTATCAATCAACTCAGCCTATCGCAGTCCACTGCTGGACATAAGCCTTTCCCAGGCTGCGCCACGACACCCTGTCCTCCGCCTTCCGCATCCAGTCTGTTCCAGCCACTCTTTTAAGGTCGTCGGTCCATCTAGCTGGGGGGCGTCCCACACTACGCTTGCCGATACGCGGTTTCCACTCCAGGGGCCCAAGTCTGCTATTTTTATAAATTCAGTCATTCCAACACGATCCCATTGTCATGCCAATGTCATTTTGCTAAAAGTTCGTAATCTGGTAAATTCATAATGGTCGATCATTGGGCGTTCAATGTTCTCGTAATATAATTGTGTTATTATAATGGCATTGTCGTATTGCCATTATTATAAAACCCATTAGTAGAAATGTCATTAATTTGTCATTATGTACGAGATTACCATTTTTTTTTTTTTTGGGTGGGAAATTATCAAATAACTTCTCCCGCTCTGGGTGGAGCGGGAGGGAGTGTCAGACTTTTACTGACTAAAACCCACCGTGTTCCTTCAGATGCCTGTGTGCCAGGGCCACGATATCCCTTTCGGACAGGCTCGTAACCCTGGCAGGCATTGGCCCTTTCGGACCCCGTCAATTGGACGGGCCCTGGACTCGTCAATAATCAATCGTAATCAATTAGCTGTGGTTAATTTCTGTCGCTGCTCAGTTGCTTATTACTAAGGTAAGTTGTCAGATGTTACACATCATACGCAACTAACTGTAAGGCTCGCTCGTTTTTAGGGTTCCGTACCCAAAGAGTAAAACGGGAACCCTATTACTAAGGCTCCGCCGTCTGTCTATCTGTCTTGTCTATCTGTCTATCTGTCGGTCTCTCTGTCTGTCTGTCCGTCTGTCACCAGGCTGTATCTCATGAACCGTGATAGTTAGACAGTTGAAATTTTCACAGATGATGTATTTTTGTTGCCGCTATAACAACAAATACTAAAAAATAGAATAAAATAAATATTTAAGGGGGGCTACAATAGGTACAACAAACGTGATTTTTTTTGCTCTGTTTTGCTCGATATTGATAACGGCAACAGGTAGACGCTTGAAATATTCACAGAATATTTAGATATATATTCACTTTAATAATAAATAATTAAATTAAAATAAAACGAATATTTAAAAAATCAAGTTTGTTGTATGGGAGCCCCA
This sequence comes from Tiliacea citrago, assembly GCA_963921375.1. Lineage (NCBI taxonomy): Eukaryota > Metazoa > Arthropoda > Insecta > Lepidoptera > Noctuidae > Tiliacea > Tiliacea citrago. The sequence goes on from OY992802.1 coordinate 4,717,970, forward strand.
TACAACAAACGTGATTTTTTTGCCGTTTTTATAGATAATGGTACGGAACCTTTCGTGCGCGAGTCCGACTCGCACTTAGCCGGTTTTTTTTAACAAGCCCGGAATTTTTCGAATATTTATAGGTTATTCTTCTCTAAGCTAGCTTTCATAAAATATATAGTATAATAGAATAGCTTTAATAAAATTGTGAAAATATAAACCAGTCAGCAAGGGCGTGACTGTTCAGGCTGGGTTTGCCACAAGTAAGTAACGCTGCTCGTGGAGGATACTTATATGAGCATTAATATAATTGGACTTCTTCGTTGGTTTAGTGTTAGTAAGCGTTACTGCCGAGCATGAGTTCCTGGGCTGGATTCCCGGATCAGGCAAAGTATTTTTGGGTTTTTCCATCATGAATTTCTCAGAAGCAGCCCTGAGTCTGGATCCGTGTCTGGTTGATGGCAATAGGCTCGCCCCTTATTACATGAGACTTCAACATAACTGGCGAAATGTGGGTGTCAAAAATCAAAATATTTTTTTCACATAAACCTACATAAGGGCACTTATGAAACGCCAGAAGCTAGATGCACGGTTCCAATTGGTCGTTTCCTATGGAGAAGAGCCGGCAAGAAACTCCACGGTTAGGTACTCTTTAAAATAATTGGCTTTTACAATTTTTTTAAATTACAGTGTTAATAGGTATGGGAGGACAGTGTAGGGCTGTCGGTGTACCTCTGTCTAACCCTTCGGGAAGTACAAGCGTGATGCAATGTTATGTATTTGAATGTTAATGCAATGAATACTGGTACTGTAGGCCGCACGTGAATGGTAACATTTTGACATTGAGCTGGTCTGGCGTAGAACGGAGTTTAAAAAAAAATAAGCGGCCAGCTTATACTGGTTTCGTTACCACTGGCGTGCGGCCTACTGTACTATAATTTTCTTATTGGTGCGGCCTACTCCTAATACCAAATAAGGCTCCTTTTAGCCAGTTTCCAAGCAGGGTTCAGACTTTAAATTCTCATTGCAATAGAAGCCAAACAAGCTACTACCTTCAGAAGTAAACGGAAATGTTTACAGGAAGTTACATTAACGGGTAACAAAATATACTTGTTATGTAACATAGTTACTGTACAGCAGCTATGTTAAGGCGAGGTTCTCTGGATAATCGTCGTTTTGTATTGTGTTTTATTCGTAGACAACACGGATTTAAATTTTGAAAAAAAAAATATTACGTATTTCACACTTCGATATTTCGGCCGTGTCAAAGTCAAAAGTCAAAGTCAAACCATTTATTTCAAATAGGCACATAAGAGGCACTTTTAAACGTCAAAATTTACAAAAAAATAGAATTGATTCTAGTTGCCCCTTTCAAAAGGTAGTTTCGTATGGAGAAGAATGGGCAAGAAACTCCACCGTTACTCTTTTAAAAATGCTTTACAATATTTTGTTTGAGTAGATTAATTATATGATTTTAGGTGAAGACGATACACGATTACTTGCTCTTTACTACATCCAATTAAATCACAAAGATACGTCTAAATTATTGTCTAATTCTCATTTAATTTGAGTTATACTGGGCTTTGAAAAATAAAACTTATACCTTATGATATAAATCGGTTCATCATGAGTGTTTTCTTCTTTTCATGCGCTCGCTTCGTGTCCTTTAGTCTCAAGCGGAACGTGTGTGCAATTTATTTCGAACCTGAAGTAAGTTCTGTTATGGGCTTAGCCAAAAACTGCTTGTAAATAATAATACCTGGTGTAGTTTAGTTTTTAAACAGATGTAATAGAGTTAATTTTGTTAGGTAGATAAAATTTTGTAAATGGGCAAAAACTAAAATAAAAATTTTGGAAATGTTTGCAGCCACTGTCTTCCATGGATTTACATTTTGACCTCACTATAGGGTTTAGCACCCTCGAAAGCTATGAATACGACACCCATTACGAAAAATGTGAAAATTTTCGCGGCCGCCATCTTGGATTTCCATTTTGACTAAATTCACAATTTATCACTTTATATCGATCAAGAGAGAGAAAGTATGAACGGATTTCGCGTGACGATTTCTGCCAGTTTACTCCGTTCCAAAAATAATTACTAGAAAAATAAAACAAAATAAACATATACTTGTCGCATCCGGCATTTAATGTTTACAACAAGACAAGGCGCGCCACCTAGCGGCAACTATCAAGACTAGAATTGGCGGGCTTTGACAGAGCCGGAGCGTTTCCGGTCGGTTACGAGGTTGAGGAGAACACGCCAAGTCGGCGCAATTCCTTATCTGGTGATGGAGCTGTGAAGACGCGTATCGGAACTGTCCTACGTTTTGTTGTGCGTAGTGATTGTGTTAATTTGTGATTTTAATAAACGCTGTGTATCGTAGATTCGTACCCAGTGTGTTTTCATTGCACGAAACCCACCTTATGCCTACATGATGTCTGAATCTAACAGAGTAAATTCTGAAGATCCGACATAATAATCAATTCTAGGCCTATGTCCAGCAGTGGACGTCTTTTGGCTGAAATAATGAATCAATTCTGTTCTGGGCCAAACAGGAAATTTAAATTATAATTGCCAACAACGTACTTACGGTCAAACCCAATAACCTATCTTCAGTGAAAGATAGATCGCTATTGATTGATGTTTCACAATAATAAATAAAAGGCTATCTATCTAACGAAAACAATAGAATCACTTCTTTAAATAATAACGTGTATAGCCTTATTATAAAAACTTCTATATTTTTTAATATTGCATTTTGCTGAACAAATAGTTAATGCTTTTAATTACGTTTCATTACTCCTCGTAATTTAACGTAATTGATAGTTTGACACAAGATACACCACACCTTGTGGATATATTTCGGTGATTAAGTCACTGCTGTTTTATTTAAATGAATAACAACTTAATTTGCTCATATGGCCGATGCGGCATTTATAGGTAAGTTCTTTGTGAACTATGTAAGTGATTGGACCCCAAAATCACTTTCCGAGTCGATAACTTCTGTTACCATTTCAAAATCACTTCTGGTTAGCGTACTTTCACTTGAATTTGACACGTTTTCTATGATTATTTATAATATTCCTTTTTTTAAAGTAACCAATGCTTAGATAGGTACGTTAATCCCTGCAATTTGGGAGCTAGATCAATCTGTGTTCTTCAGTAACTGTCCTGTGAAACAAATAGCTGTCAACACGTTATTGGGACGCATACTTTGGCCTTTTCATACAAATAGCTATCCGTAGTAAGCGATAGCCCCTCCCATTAATAGATACCGTGGTCCGGTAAGATTGTTTAATCTCTGATAGATTATTGGGACATTAAAACCATAAACAGATAGGTTTTTCTATCTCCAGTATACCAAAACTGGTAATAGATAGGTTATTGGGTTCGGCCGTAGAAGAAGAGAATTCAAGTTTATCTACTACAATGAATGCTCTATTCTTTGACGCAACTTAGTAACTACTCGAGTTCGAGAACTCGGTGCGCTTGGCGCGCGTCTCCCACGCATCGTAAATTGTTACGTATCGCTCGCTCTCTCTGCCGGGCCTGAGGTAAGCGTTAAAAGCCTACGGCGCTCGGGAAACCTCGCCTTAACTGTACCTACGTATCATGTAATTTAAACGTAATACCTACACAGCAGTAATTGGAACAAGGCTATCTATTATGACGAATGATAATGTTTTAGGTAATTTATGGAACGACCACACCGTTCTAAAAAATAATAATATTAATTTATTGGTCATGTTGAGAGGAGGAATGAATGGCGACTAACAAAAGGTACAAGACAGGTGTGAGTGGAAACGCCGGGAGGCGACGCCATATAGTGATCTTATTGCTGATGTTCCTCAGAAAGGTCAGGTGCGTAGCACTCAAAACTGGAGTGCGTGTATGACCAGATGTATTTTTATTTATTCAAAATCTGTATTAACCTGCAGAACAGTTTGTCGGCAGTAGTTCTCGTCTAGCAATGGATTACAAGTTAGTACCGTGTAGTACTGTTACAATTGAGATTTTTTCCCTCTAGAGGAAAGAACAAAAGCTCTGATGTAAGGGTGGGTTAGTATCTGCACACAAAGAAACTACAAAATGTATCAAACAATAAATATATTTATAACAAATATAAGTAGCCTAACTTAGATTAGGTAGATGACAATAAAACCTAAGGTATGCCAGCCAGCTTAGATTCTCTTTAATAAGAACTAGGGTCGTGGAGGGTTGGTGATAAACCAAGTACTGTTCCGTGTAGTAGTTTAATTAGATTAAATGGGTCTCCCTTGTTTGACCGAAAGGAATTTGACAAATTTTCACTTCCCAAAAAATTTCTCGCATAATTTCATTTGCCAAATTATTACTTAGCAAAAAATGTATTCACAAAAAATTGTAACGCAAACCTAATGTTTGACGTTTTTTTAACGTTTAAACTATAACTTGTTTACCAACTAGTACTTTTAACATTTTTTATTTAGTCAAATATTTCAGTTGGAATAACAGTTTTTACGCAAAATCAAATAATAATATAAATAAGTAATTAACCTAATCTAAATAGTTCAGATCCGGGTAACCTACTAAAAACAATCTCTTTTTTCTATTAATGCAAGTCGTTTCTGGCACTCGCCGGCCACTGCCGCGGCACCGCTCGCTTCGCTCGCTCGGCTCGTGCGTAGGAGGTCACAGTTTTAACCTAACCTAACCTACCCATTTTTTTTTTAAAAGAAATTAACCTAATCTAAATAGTTATGTTCCGGGTAACCTACTAAAAACAATATCTTTTTTTCTATTAATGCAAGTCGTGTCTGGCACTCGCCGGCCGCTACCGCGGCACCGCTCGCTTCGCTCGCTCAAAAACGTTTATTGTCGGAAGATTGTTTGCTGTAATAAATCATTTGATTAAAGACCAAATGCCATAATGACATAATACTTGGTAATATTTTGCCAAGTAAAAATTTGACCAAATGAAAATATGCGTACTAAAATCATTCGAAATATTGCAATGGTATAAAAAAAGGTTGCTAAAATTTGTTTGGGTAATGAAAATTTGGCAAAATCTTTTCGGCAAAACGGCAGGATCCCAGATTAAATATTAAAGAATAAACGAGATTTATAAAGAATAACCTTCCAATTAATTTAAGTGTTATAACTAATAAATGGGCGCCAGGGACTTTGGGGGTCCCGGATCCCGGAGCCGACGAAGAGGTCCAATATCTTTTCAGTTACAATTGAGATTTTGTCCCTCTAGACGAAAGAACAAAAGCTCTGATGTAAGGGTGGGTTAGTATCTGCACACAAAGAAAATACAAAACGTATCAAACAATAAATATATTTATAACAAATATAAGTAGCCTAACTTAGATTAGGTAGATGACAATAAAACCTAAGGTATGCCAGCCAGCTTAGATCCTCTTTAATAAGAACTAGGGTCGTGGGGGGTTGGTGGGTTGGGTATTTTTTTTACATTTTATCACCAAAAACGAAAACTATGATGCCAAAAACAAAATGTTTGAGAATGTGCAAACAGCGCTCTTTCATATGATACCCGACATGCCCTCGTAGACTCTATTCGAATTTTTAAGACCCTTTAATTTCAGGCCCTGTTGCAAAAAAGATAGATATATTTTTTAAATTTCTTTCTTATTTGCAAAATAGTTGGATAAACGTCATCTAAAACTATTCCAAATTTCAAGTTGATAGCATTAGTAGTTCTTGAGATATCCAGCTGTGACAGACAGACAGACAGATTTAGTCTCAACATAATGGTTCCTTTTTACCATTTTGGTATGGAACCCTAAAAACAAATACGAGCCACTCTCTAACCATAATATTTACTTATTCCAGCTGAAACTCAATATAATCAGCTTTATTACAAAGATACTGGCAAATTCAGCAGCGCACTTAATGTTCCCAAGGGTATTTTTCCTAATTAAGTGCGAGTCCTTCATAAGGGGTTAGGCGGCTTCGTAAGGCTGGCTCTGACGTCACGGAGCCCGATATAGGCTAGGTTTGAGATTGAGCTTGAGCTAAATTTAGTCTTCAGAATTAGAAATTGGCATGCTGACTTTATTTTGAGCAAAATCAAGGGGACATTGTTAGATAGATTATGTATTGCAAAGTTAGCAACCTACTAAGTGCACTTAAAGAGAGATTTTCAGACAGTATTTTTTTTTATAAATTTTATCTTTTTTAGGTATTTTTTGGGAAGGTTGTAAAATATCTGTAACTTTGCTATATCAATGTATATCAATATTCTCAATGTGTTTCGAAATTTAATTCATTTAATGTTATGGAAGTCAATTCCTAGGCTGCAAGGTTGTGTCTATGTAAGTCCTGCATCCTAAGAACCACTAACTCCCTAAATACAAGCTTGACTTAGTTTGGGAGTTGGTAGATCATTTATTATGTGCTGCTGTACAACCATCAAGCATCTTTATAAATTTTTCTTTATAGATTAAGATTTTATTGTGTTTTGAGGGCGAAATAAAATTTATTTATTATTATTATTATCAAATTGTAGGTAAGTAGGTACTTACTAAACCTTGAGAAGTACCTAATTCTCAATTCTCTTTAAATGAAATCGGTGTACAACACATCAAATTGTTCATTTGGTCGACAGATTCTATTAGGGACTCCGAGAAAGACAATAAGCTTGTGGCGGTAGACCTTGACGCAACAAAGCCGTGTTGGTGATCGCTAAGATAAAGTCTGAAATGGCGTTGGCGTTGGCGTAGGACAGATCATCGACTCAAATATCTTAGAAAACGTGAAGAGAATCAGAGCGCGATAGGCCGATAATTGGAAATAAAAGTTACAATTGGTGACTAAAAGGACATACGTACCAGAAAAACCAGCGAAATGCGTGTCGGACCACGCGCAATGAAGGGTTCCGTAGTTGGGATGAATTTATCCCCAAAATTAAACTTAACATAGTAATTGAAAAACATGTTCTTCCATACATCGATATACGTCATGGTCAATTCTCCAACTGCAAAATGTAAGTTTGAAATTGCATTTGTTTTTAATGTTATAAAACTACAAATTAACGATTTGCCCCTTGAACCTTGAACCTTGCTTCTTGCCACATTTTATGATTCTAGGCCAACGGGAAGTACCCTATAGGATTTGATTTATTTGCGAGTATCAAAATATCTCGCATAGATGACCGTATTTTTTTATTGCGCTAACTTAGAAGCTTGATTTTTTAGAGCTCCAAAGGACCATCGACCTACGACGTATTTGATATAATTTCAACATGATACCTCCACGAGTGTATGAGAACGAGGGTCTTGACCGACTGACAGACAGGCAGACGGACAACGATGTGATGCTACAAGGGTTCCGTTTTTTCCTTTTGAGGTATGGAACACTAAAAAGATTACTCATATATTTGAAAAGTAAAGTACATACAATAATTAAAATAAAAAAAAACGAGTATGTCGCATGTTTAAGAACACTAACTCCCGGTTTCGGGAACAAAAATTAAAATCAAATATTTTATTTCACACTAACTGACCCGTGCCCACTTCGTTGGGGGGAAAGTCTTTTAATTTTTCTGATTAGTATTTAACCTATGACACTCACAAATAACGTGGCTTTCTATGGGTAAAAGAATTTTCAAAATCGGTTCATTAGATCCAGAGATTGCCCCCTACAAAAAACAGAAGCTAGGTTCACGGTTCCAATTGGTCGTTTCCTATGAAGAAGAGCCGGAAAGTATACTTATCTGTATATAATAGATTTTCTTAAGATACGTTTTATAAGTTCTTCCATAATTAATAACAGAATCGGCTAATGCCATGTACAACAATCGCAAGGTCCTTTAAGGCAATTTGTGCTTTAATATGCGTAATTTTGACATTATAGCCACATGTAAGCCCCAATTAAATTTATGATCTATCTTAAGCCCCAGAGAGCCATGCTCTTTAACATTTTCAATAGGCTTACAGTCACAGACATCTAAGCACTGGTGCATACATTGGTGATCATGTTCAATAATCAGGTGATAACGGCCTCTTACTCACTCACTCCAAAAGTTCGGGATAGTTTTTTTATCATTTCTCATTTAAATTACATTTAAACATATAGCTTGTGTATATTTTTGTAATCACCTTTTAAAACCCTTCATTTTGATACCCCACTTGATAGGCTTGGGAGTCGTAGTAGTGGGTCCATCCATCGTTACTTTGGTCTTACCCTATCCACATTCATACTCAAAGCTTTCCTAACTACATTTTCCTCACTCCTCCGCATCACAAGCCCGTACCATGACACTTTTCATTCTCTGGTGCTACTTTTAGACTTCCTTCTATATACTCAGTTCTTATTCTATCCATTTGCGAAATATTTATATGTCGTAAAGGTTAACATCGTATAAATATCAAAATAAAGACGGATTTCATGACCTGTAATTAATTGATTTAACTGGGCTACGTAAAAGCTACGCTTCGTAGCATACGGCCTACGAGGGTCTACGAAGTCTACGAAAGCGTAGCAGATGTTATTCAGTGAAGTGGAAGCTCGCTTTGTTTTAAAGTTGGTTGTTATTTTGCTGTCAATGTTATAATAGAATATATATTTTGCTGTTATCGATCATAGTTTTAATATTGTAATAAAATACATGTTATCTAGAAAATACTTAAATTATTATTAATTAATTTATAATAAAAATTTTTTTGTTTTCCTTGTGTTCATTGTTAGTTGATTAAGTCTTAGCATGTAACTAGTATACATTGCATCTATAAACTTATTATTATTATTTTTTATAATTCACAGATTTTTTAAGATATCTATAATCTATATTATTAATTAATGTAGGTGTACATTTTCATTAACACAAGAAGGACATCAATCCGAAAGGTGTAAGAAAATATTAAAACGATTATGGAACTAAACAAAATCAAGCGGAATGATAATGAATTCATTAAATCAAATGTTTTGACAAATGAATGAAAAATAGGCGCCATCATGTCTATTCTTCCGTCAATGCTGAAACAATGCTCATCTCGAAAACAAAAGCATAAAACTACACATATAACTAAAACCAACCTTATTTGTAGAACAATAAAGGCGATAGACACTGAAAGAAAATGTTGCCCTCAAGTTTACACTGTACTCAAGTAAATTTCAACTTTATCGTCGTAGATATAAAGGTTAAACAATAACACAATGTAGCGACTTTGTTTGTATGCGTGAAGCGCGCAGTCGCCCCGTGGAACCGGCAGTTAGCTCGGGGGCGCCACTGAGCACGGTTGTATCAAACCTCCGCGGAGCCCGGACCACAACGGCATCACAGCCAAGAACTGTGAACAAAAAAAAAGAAAAAACCCATAGTCAATTCCCGCCTTCCATTTTCAAGAAAGACACTTCCACTTTTGTTTAGACACAAGTGTGAACGCATTCAGCCCAGTGTTATTCCTTTTTTGACTTTAATATAAATCTGGCAAGTTAGTTTTATTGGTTTTAGAGTAAAATGTGCGTTTTATGAGTGTTACAGTCAGAGGCGGCAAACGTTTTGGCTGTGTCGTGTATTACGTAACGGTTCCGGGGAAAATCGATATCCTGGGCGTATAAATAGCGGCGTACGCTTGAAACAGCTGGCCGATCGCCAGTATGCAGCCTACGGTGAGCACTTGCCTTATTTTATATTATCTGTGGACTAAGAGAGCGTCAGCGGGGTGGAATGATGATTGATGAAGCGTGTACGAGTTTTTTTGGTTTTGTGTCCTTTTTGGCGACTTTTTTCAGAGGATTTTTTAGCATTTTACTTTTGAAGATATACATTTGAAGACAAAGGTCTCGTTTAAAAAAAAACATCATGAGGGTTAAAATCCATTTGAAGTTTCTCCGATTTCTGTGAAATTAATTTTAAGTAGGTCACCAATGAGGTTGTATAATAATTATAGGCGATCAATTAAGTCACTCTCTTAAAGCTATTATTTTAAACCATACCATAGTTTATACCTATAAATAGCAAATATAAGAGGTTAAATTATTACCAGTTCGTTCCAAAATCAGGAGTAAAACACCAAATAATAAGAAACAGGCAGTACCTAGTAAAATTTATGTTACATGTCCCCAGAATTACAATGGCTGCTGAAGAAAAAATCCAATTCATTAACTGACAAATACATGTATAGTTTGCTAAAACTTCTGCAACGTAAAGAAAAATATATTTTAAGTTTCCTATAGGATGTGATGTGTGTTCAATAGTTTAACTACGAAGTTTTTTTTTTGTTACCTAAGGAAAAATATTATTTTAAGAATTTACGTTTTATTTTATTTTATTGTAACTTAAAATTTATCATAATTTAAAAATCCTAACAGATATTTTCTTGTAAGTATACTCCGTATATCTTAGTAAAATCAGTACCTATTAGGTAAATTTGCATGCCCTATACAGGCAAAATATTGACTGTACTTAAACTACCAACTCTTACAACTGGTAACACCTATATTTTCTGCAAATAAATGATTCTTATTCTTATCACTTGACAGATTATATTCTGTCGAGTCGTGAAACTGCTACGGGACTACGGGACCCTTCTTCTCATAGCCTCGTACCAGCGTGCTACAAACGTAGCATTTTTACACAATCTCGTTAAACCAATCGGTGACTCAGGGATATTTCCTTGATTTCTTTTATGAAGGAAAGCTTTTTGAATATGTTGTAAGACTATATTTTCATTGTATAAACTCAATCTCCTTTGTATTATATAATTGCATAGCACAGGTGTAAGTACGATGTACAATAGAGCTACCATTTACCGGGTAGTATGTCTTTCATTGACTTGAATGTGCCCTGGCTGCTGAGAGTATGTCATGCTCACTCAGATGTCTCGCTGATGAGGGCGCGTGTGTTGGATCATTTGGGTCCCTTCAAAATGGTTGAGCTGAATAGTGCTGATCCATGCGTCATGTTCGTGAACGGGTGCTGTCAGTTGGGACTGGTCATCTCTTAGCTTATTTTAATTATTTTAGTATTGAATTGTTTAAAACTTTTTATCACCGACGCTTCTGACGTTTTGCATCGTTCTCACATGTATAATTTCAATATGAATGATGTTACCAATACTTTGTATCAATATTTTAATTTAAAAGAGTGTCTGTGGAGTTTCTTGCCCGTTCTTCTCCATAGGAACCTACTACTCTTTGGAATGGGCAACTAGCTTCATATTTCTAACTGACCGACTTCTTGACAGTTCAAAAGTGTCTGTAAATGGTTTAATTGAAATAAATGCTTTGAGTTTGAGAATTGGCAGCATCAAACAACAATCTGCCTAGCCGTTTCCCAACTATGTTGGGGTCGGCTTAGAGTCTGACCGGATGCAGCTGAATAGCAGTATTTTACATGGAGCGACTGCCTATCCGACCTCCTCCCAGTAACTGGGTAATACGATACCCTTTGGTAAGACTGGTTGTGGTTGGTGGTTATTTAGTTTGTTTTTGTTTATTTTTCAATGTACGAATTATTTTATCTTATATATTTTTATGATTACTGGCCACTAGCCCTACCCGTGTGTTGCATTAATGTCGCCATTGTAGCGGCACGTTGTATAATGAAGGATTTTTGGAAAATCATCCCCTAAAAGGATTAAATAGGGGATAAAAATTTCTATGGAAGTTCGTCACTTTTGCCAAAGGGAAATCCCAGCGGGCGCACGGCTTGTATGCAATAAAAACGTGGTGATAGACCGTACTGTTGACTGCATTCATTTGTCCTACATGAAACGTTTACCGACTTAGGTACATACTGGCCCAACTTTACCATAGAGGCAAAGACCTTTCGAAATGCTTTTTTCTTCTATTTGCAAAGACACATACAAGTCAAAACATGTCTCTTTGACGTTATTGTTCCAGCACTTAGCGTTTTAAACAGCCCTCGAGGCAAACCCTTTGCGAGATCAAAGGTACCGCTCAGTCCCACATCGTCATTAACATTTGTATGTGTAGACATACACTACTCATTTATTTTATTTAGGTATTTATTTATTTAACTGTTTATGTGCACACCTATAAAGAGACAAGCAGAAATAACAGAAACCACGTACTTACAAACGTGATGCTTATTTCTTAAGACGTCTCTTCCGTAAGCTTTATGTATGTATTTATTGTATATGTAAATGGTACACCACTGACTACCTGCAGTATTGTCTCTCGTTCTCCCTTTAATTCATACAAAGGTTGTCTGTAAAAGATCGCCTTTAGCGATAAGACCGCCTATTGTGTCACCTGTAAAATTTCAACATTTATATCTGTAATTTTGATGGTGCACATAATAAAGAGTATTCTATTCTATTCCAGCATACCCGTGATAGGAAAGTAGATAAAAATATATTTAAACACCGATGGGCCATGGGGTCAGAGCGCCCAGTCGGTTTTCGATATATCGCCAAGCGGTTCTTCACGTGACCAGAGAGCAGGCCTATTTTTTGGCCAAAGATCAGTATTGCCATACAACGTGGCAATTCTGCCATCCTTCTGGGCACTTTTACTATTGACAGGGATGCGAACGAATTTTTTGATGCCTATAATTATTTTTCCTCTTTTTTATCTACATATAAATACCTATTATTATTAGTTTAAGTCGATTAACTTATATAGGTATATTGTAAATATTATATTCCAAAATAAAAGGACTATTTAGACACCGTGAGTACAGAAGAGTAGAACAAATATTATTAACTATCTACCAAACGATGTAGGATTAGTAACAACCCAACTTATGTTGGGCTGTTAATTAGTGCTCAGTAGGTATAGTTTCGTTTGGCCCCAAGACACCAATTAGCCACACTTGGTAATCCTAATTAATAGTAAAAATGCGAAAGTAAGTTTGTTTGTTTGTTACCTTTTCACGCCTAAACCACTGAACCGATCTACCTGAAATGTTGCATATACGTTGTCAGGTGTACAGAAACGGACATAGGTACCTTTCATTCCGAAAAAAAAGTACTGTTCCCGAGGAAAGCAACAATAACGTTCTTATGATAATAGATGGCGCCACATGTCTTTTGAATCATGGTTAAATTATGCTATGGGATGTATTTAATAGCATTTTAAATTTCAAAAAGCAGAGTACTACCCGAAATGATTGTCAAATTCTAAATTAATAGCCGCGGGCAAAAGCTAGTTTTATAGGCCATACATGTATACATATTTGTAAAGATAACCGGAGGTTATCAATTTTTGTGCCGGGTAACATCACTAACGACTCAATAAAATTACAACAATAACATGAAATTAGTTTCTGAACTGAGGGTCAGACGTTCGTCAACGGTTTTGTAAAACAAATGATCAAATTGTTTCCACAACTATATTTACATACTGGCCACGCAAATAATGTCAGTCAGGCATATGATAAATAATGTTATTTCTGTGAGTAGGTTTTTACAAACAAGTTTATACGCCAAAAATAAATTATGATTTTAAAAACTAGATGAGGTCGGCGTTTCCTGTGTGACTACTCTGAGAAGAAAGGCCGAAACAAACTCAGAGGTCACAGTTTCTTTTAAAGTCCAGATATAATTTTGGTCAGATCATGTGAGGACCATGCAGATTAGTGTCTGAAATGGATGGAGTGCAAACCATTGTCCGTAGATACAATACTGCAGACTGGGCAAACCAATATCCAAGTCTTCGCTTACTAGGAAGCATAATCAGCCCATAATGTTCCCACTGCTGGGACACAGGCATCTTCTATTCGAGAGGGAGTGGACCGTAATCTACCACGTGGGCCCAGTGCGGGTTGATAGATGTCACATCTCTTCGAATTGTTGGTTCTAGGATATGCTGGTTTCCTCACGTTTTTCTTCACCGGCTTGTGAGCGGTGATGAAATTATTTACACAAAGTAAAGCGCCTGCTTGGGTTCGAACCCACGACCTACAACCCGTTACAACTGGGCCACCGCTGCTCTCGCTAGAAATACTAGTATCTAAATCTTTGCATACTGGTCAAACCATTATCATAAAGTATTTTATCGGTCAGGACCGATCGAAGTGGCGGTGCTTGGGAGAAGGCCTACAAAAAAAATAACAAACTTTTATTTCGGAACCATAGATATAGTTCATTTGATTAGTACGAGTATAAACACGACTTAGAAACTCTAGTGTTAGTACTTAAATCAACCGGAAAAAAACAAAATATTAATTACTACGACACAGTGGCATGTGACCACGTATCGGCAAGCGTAGTGTGGGCGCCCCCCAGCTAGATGGACCGACGACCTTAAAAAGGTGGCTGGGACAGACTGGATGCGGAAAGCGGAGGACAGGGTAGCGGAGGACTGCTATAGGCTGAGTTGAAATGAGTGGCATGTAGGCGTATCCAATGTGCCAGTATGGGGCTGTCCCACCTATCAGCTATAGTTTTCAGGATGCTGTTGGGGCTGGCGCGTACCCTGCGCATGGTGGCGTGAAAACCATCTATTCTCGCCTCTGCGAAAATGCCGAAAGCACTGCAGTAGCGCGGTAACCCCATCAGCACCCTGACGGCATTATTGTATTGTATACGCGCAGAGCGCTGTATGCCCTCCTCGTGTAGTTCACCCACAGACTGCATTTAAAAAACGACTGACAGTACGCTGTAAATAGTGTAGCCTTTACTCAACAGCCTTAGGGTTTATGTCCAACAGTGGACGTCTTTCGGATAAAATGATGATTTTATCGGTACTTTGCTGTTCCCTATCACGGGCTCAAGGTTGTATGTTTGAACGAGATTGTGGCTACTCTATCTATCTGCCTAGCCTTTTCCCAACTATGTTGGGGTCGTCTTCCAGTCTAACCTGCATCCAGCTGAATACCAGTATTTTACATGGAGCGACTGCCTATCTGACCTCCACAACCCAGTAAGTCCTCCACAGGTTGTTAGACTTCTCAGGCTTCTGACGACCCGTAACGACTGTCAAAGTTCCACGAATGACAGCCGGGACCAACTGCGTATCGTGCTTCCCGAGGTTCGGAGAAGTCTCAGTATGTTAAGATGCTCACCCATCAATGGACCAACCCCGGCAAGTGTAGCTTAAATGGATGGATCGACCCGTGCGGCTGTTATTACTTAGCCACGACCTCCTACCTATTGTGGCTACTCATGAATAAAAATCAAATCACCTGAAAATATTAAAGACTTACAAACACGCACGATTTGGGAAGCAATCAATAGGGCGAAGTTCAGAGGTTCACCTTCGTGTCATGGTCGTCAAGAGTCAAGTGTAGTTATCGACATAATCGGATCTCGTGGCCTTGTGCCTTGGGCTACTTTGTGGGATTTCCTAGTATTACTAGGTATGTTTATTTACTAGCTTCTGGCCGCGGCTTCGCCCGCGTGGATTTCGGAAATTATCCCATGAGAACCGTCTATCATTATACCTATCATCCAAAGCCATTCAGTAATTTAAGCGTGAAAAGGTAAGATACACAGATAATAAATGCTTTTTTAGGGTTCCGTACCAAAATGGTAAAAAGGAACCCTTTTGGTGAAAAGCTTTGTTATCAACTTGAAATTAGGAATAGTTTTAGATGACGTTTACCCAACTATTTTACAAACAAGGAAGAAATATAAAAAAATATATCTTTTTTGTTACAGGAAAATAAAACGATGTTTCTAAGTAGCACAGTTTTTCAGAAATACACAACATTATATATACGTATGGAACCCTCGGTGCGCGAGTCCGACTCGCTCTGGACTGTTTTTTTTTTATAATTAAGCAGGTTTTTTATGATTCTAAATATCCAACTTAAAAATAGTAATTATTATTTTTAATATCATCAGTTATCACCATAATATCAGGATACGAATGTCAATGTGAATCTTTCGATTTTACCCGTGTTTTGATTTACTAATTTCAACAAAAAACGGTTATTAAACCGACTGGTGATGACTGTTGATTGTGACTTAACTTAACTATAATAGTTAAACATATAACCTCAAAGATTTTTTTTGTGGGTAATGAGGAGTACTATAAAAGTGTAGTACATTATTTTATGTTTAATCAATTGTTTTCGCAGCGCATGCCACATAAGATCTATACAGATAAATTTTAGATACCTTGGGATTATTGTAATTTTTTTATAGATCTCAATTTTTTTTTTCAAATGAATTACAGCTCATGTTACTCGCTGATAATGTAGCTTTCTTTAAGTGAAATAATTTTTAGTGTGGGAATACACTGCGAGAACTGAAGAATCAGTTAATTGCAATACGTAGTCTAGAATCATCTATGACAAGAATGGGGGACTTCTTGACCCCAAGTTTAAACCAAAAATTAGAATCATGATTCAATCTGGTAATAAAGCTAATCAGAAATCGGCCATCAGTGCTATAAAAACTAGTTTATCACTAATGAAAATGGTTCAAGTCATTTGAACATCTGCTTGAACTCAAACGCAATCAAATGCCAACATAAAAAGGCTGCTACTGTAGGTTATTTTCAATCCAAAACAGCGAACTTAAAGCTGGCTCTAGCCCAACTATTTCAATTTCAACTCATATCTTCAGAAATGTTCGTTCAGTAGTAGCTCACCAATTTCGTGGTCCACTGTACAATATTAAATCGATGTGAAACCGGTGGCGGATCAACCTTTATACGGTTTAAATTCAAATCAAATACTCTAAAAAGCGTGCCGGTGTACACGAGTTGTAATAATATGGGACCAACCCAGAAATCGTGAATAAAAATCAGTTGTTCCCTGATTTTGTCGAGTTATGCGAACACGCGGACACGCAGCGCAGCAGTCAATCGCTTAACCACTGCGCTAACCGTGCCGTCATAAATGTGTGAAGCAGTGTTTTCAGGGTTAGTCCCATAGTGCCAAATTTTTCGTAATGATGAGTACGATGAGCCTTTTCAGGTTTTTGTATGTTCCGTGAGGTGCCGGACGTATACAATAGCACCATCCTATTTCTTCCCGTGGGTGTCGTAAAAGGCGACTAAGGGACTTACTAGAGAATGGGCAGCAGCGTTCTCTATGCATTTTAACACCATACTGCGATTGACACCCCCCCCCCCTAGGGGGAGGCCTATGTCCAGCAGTGGACATATTTTGGCTGAAACGATGATGAATGAACCTAGTACGTGTGTGTACTATCTCCCGACTTTATACTGCAAAAAATCGTTGAAGGACAATGCCATGTAAATAGCATATATTTAAATATTCTCTTATTACTTAGCCACGAGTTTTTCAACTACAATGTTAAGTTTGTTTTTGGGATAAATTCATCCTAACTACGGAACCCTTCGTTGTGCGTGGTCCAAAACGCACACGAAAAACATGTTCTCCCATACATTTCTCACATATACACCACGGTCAATTTTCTAACTGCTAATGTAGGTTTGTAACCGCATTTTTTATGTGATAGAGCTACAAATTAGTGTTTTTTTTTACTTTTTCCTTTACTTGTCCTGTGAGACCTAGCCTATTGCCAAATTTCAAGATTCTAGGTCAACGGGAGGTACCCTATAGGTTTTGATTTAGTTGCAAGTATCAAAATAATTATGTCACATAATTTTTTCTTTTTTGCTGTTACATAGAAGATTGATTTTTATAGAGCTCTAAGGGACCGTTGATCTGCGTATTTTATATTAATTTCTAAAAAGGGTCTCGACAGGCAGACAGACAGGCGGATAATGAAGTGATCCTATAAGGGTTCCGTTTTTTCCTTTTGAGGTACGCAACTCTAAAAATGACACTTTTACACGACAAAAATAAATTAAGTTTTATTCATTAACAGCAGAATACTGCAACAGAAAGTGTTCTACAATGACGAGGCGTGGTCAAACTGTCCGAAAAGTGCACTGCGGTCTTAAAACTCAATAAACGGATGTACCTACGTGTTCCCAGCGGCAACAACGTACTTAGTTTTTCAAACAACTAGGTATCTAGGTGTGTAGGTATATACGTGGTATTAGTGTTAACAACGGTAGGTAACCTATTTTAGGTCAAGCTACATTATTAGTTGGTGGGTTAAAT
Organism: Tiliacea citrago; assembly: GCA_963921375.1. Lineage (NCBI taxonomy): Eukaryota > Metazoa > Arthropoda > Insecta > Lepidoptera > Noctuidae > Tiliacea > Tiliacea citrago. Next base: position 4,735,906 of record OY992802.1, read on the forward strand.
ACAATTGAATTGAGATAATCAAAATAAAAACATCACAGACTACCTTCAGTATTATCTCTCCTCCCTTTAAATCCATCCAAAAGTTGTCTTCAAAATACCGTTTTTAGCGATAAGAACGCCCATTGTAAGTCAGCCTATGGAAAATTTCTTCTTGTATTTCTACTTGCTCTTTCTCTTTTCTCTCTGTAATTCATAGGTATATAATAGTGAGGATTGGAGCAGTCCGACCCACAGGTATTGACTCGGAGAGGGATATCGTGGCCCTGTCACACAGGCATGTGAAGGAACACGGGTGGGTTTTAGTCAGTAAAAATCCGACACGCCCTTCCACTCCGCCCAGAATGGGAGAAGTTATTTGATAGCTTTCCACTTAAAAAAAAAAAAGCTCGAAGTTCATCGGAGTGCCAACCAACGGTAAAGATTTTTTAATGATTATTCAATTTTATGTATTTGAATGGTATATACTTAATGAATTTTAATGTATTGTATTTTAATGATGTAATGATTTTTGTTTTAATTGTATGTATTATGATTGGTATATTGGGACTTGGTGTCTTAATAAGTAAATAAATAATAAAGAGTATTCTATTAAATAATTGCGGGCTTATAAATAAACAAAAAACAATGTTTTTATGAAAAGTCATTTTGTAGAAAATTATTATTCATTATAATTTGTTTGCCTTTTATATTTTTGTTAACATGACAAAATCCTCAATTTATTTCACATTACGATAATGATCGTAATGTGAAACAAATTGAGGATTTTGAACACATGTCATTGCATGTGTTCTGAACTTCATTTGGCACGTGCCTACTTGACAAAGACCTCACGTAATATAAACGGCTCATTACTCCATATAGGCACATGTTTTGTAACCCATTATCCTAAACGGATGATCAATCTTTGGCCTGTTTTTCTTCGAGAGAAAAACTGACAGATTTTTACGAAAAAACGTGAATTATGTCATGTATATTTAACATATAATATAGAAAGAAAATTTGTTAAATCTGCATAAATAAGGCACACGCCTGTTCTCGAAGGGTCGGGCAGAGGTGTACAGTAAGCTCAAATTTTGATGGTTAGTTAAGTTCCATACATGGCATAATATACAATTGCTGTGATCAACAATTATTTGAAAAACTGTCAGCAATACTAAAAAATCCGATACTGACTCAATATGTAACTAAACTATGCCAAGTGAATTGTAAAACCGCACTTATGCAGAAAAGTTTTTTGGTATTGCCCCACGTATTTATAATAAAGTACCTGATGCGATAAAAAAAATTACTGTAATAAAATTTAAAAGGGCACTAAACCTAATTAACTGAGAAAAGCTATTACACTATTGACAACTTACTCTGCACTGATTGATAAACTATTAAATATGATTTACGTGTACCTACATTTTTTATTCTGATTGACACTTTGATATACTTTATAATTTTTTTTACATTACTGTAAAAATGTTACTACTGTTTTTTGACATTACTGTAAAAATATTACTACTGGTTTTTTGACATTACTGTAAAAATATTACTACTGGTTTTTTGATTTTTTAGTAATTCTATAATGATTTGACATTTATATTTATTCGGTATCAATAGAATTCCCGTTTAATTTTGGAATTGAATATTATTTGCATGCCCATGAGACGGTAGAATATGGAGGACTACTTTTTTAAGAAAACATCTATGTACCTACCAATTACCCATGTTTGCAAAAACAAATGATTTTATTTGATTTGATTTGTGTCCCAGGTTTTAATGTTAAGGGCACAAGTAGCACAATCAGCCTATAATGTTCCCACTGCTGGGACACAGGCCTTCTCGCTTCGAGAGAGAGCGGGCTGTAATACACCACGCGGGCCCAGTGCGGCTTGGTAGATGTCATATGTCTTCGAATTTTTGGTTCTAGGACATGCCGGTTTCCTCACGATATTTTCCTTAACCGTTTTGAGAGCAGTGGTGATGAAATTATTTACAAAGTAAAGCGCCTGGCTGGGTTCGAATCCATGACCTACAACTCGTAAGTTCGGGCCTTTACAAATGGCCCACCACTGCCCTAAGGGGGTTGCTCTAAAAGTCACAAGTGTAATTGTCAATGTAAATATTTTTTTCTAACTGAACAGACAGCTGTGCTGCTGGGGAGTTTGTTGCGCCGCTTCTTCCCAGCTAAAGCACTAGGAAGTGGTGAGGGGCGGGCATTTTGGGGGACTGTCTTATGTAATTTTGACGTTCGAAATGTGCTAAAAAAGTCAAACGTCATTTAATCAAACTATATGAGCCTAGTTTAAATAATGACGTTTGTTTTTTTTATTACGTGTACGTTAGGCCACAAGTCATTGGTAACAAAACCAGCTTAAGCTGGCCTCTTTTTCGTATTAAGGCTCCCGCAGACAGGCGTGATACGACAGCGCGACGCGACACTAGTAGTACAATTTCTATGAAAACTTCATGGGAAGTATCGCGCTCCTGCCGCAAGTCTTTACCATAGGCCAGCACAAGATCAAAGTGACATCGATATGAGACATTTCAACCTTGCTTCTGGTATTAAAAATTCTCATAGGCGGCGGTGATCCATCTTACTGTCATTGTTTGCCGCTCACTTTTATAAAAAACCGGCCAAGTGCGAGTTGGACTCGCGCACGAAGGGTTCTGTGCCATTATCTATAAAAACGGCAAAAAAGAGATTTTTTTTCTCGTCTATTCCAGAGTGTGGGGAATCGTTGGATAGGCCGTTTATAAATATTGTGGGTTTGTGAAAACCATTTTTCAATTAAGGGATCCGTATGCGTAATATTAACCTTTAAAGTGCTATTTATAACGAAATTAAAAGGAAAACTATCACAGCTAAGTAGGCTTTACAAGTTAACGAGTAATAGTCGACCAACTTAAATTTGCAGTTGGAACATTGACCATAACGTTTATCGATGTATGGGAGAGCATGTTTTTCAACTACAATGTTAAGTTTGTTTTTGGGATAAATTCGGAACCCTTCATTGTGCGTGGTCCGAAAGGCACTTGGCCGGTTTTTATATATGATTATGTGTTGTAAATGTTGTTATAGCTGCCATAGTAGTTCACACTCTGAAAATTTCAAGTGTCTACCTATTACGGTTAAAAAAATACAGCCCTGTGACAGACGGACGGATAGGACATACGGAGCGGAGCTTTAGTAATAGAAAGAAAAATAAAACATAGGCTGTCATGGGGACTGCCGACAGACTGAAGACTGTAAACTTAAAAATTAAATATTTATCGTTTTTCTTTTTTTTCAATTAATTTAATTGTCATAACACATTTAAATTTCATAATTTTTAAATTGTATTAATTAAAATATACATGGTTTCACTGCTGGCCGAACGTCTTACTCAAAGCTACAGATATACTGTTAACATTAGCATGTCGGTGATGCGAACCCATAAGTTTTGCCCCTACCAAAAATCGCTCGACACGGCTAAAAAAGTTTTCCCTTCATTATTGCGTTATTCTAACACAGGAACATGCATTTAAAAAAGTGCACTTAATTTAAGTCCGGCGCACCCCTTGCTTTTTACTCCGCTCACAAGCAACCTTTTCACATTAATTACCTTAACTAGTTTAATTACTCTAGTAATGAGTACGTACCGTTACGTTTATGAGAAAAAGGATATTGCTTCTCCTTGGTGTATTAATAAGAACGTCGTTTCAGCCGAAAGACATCCACTGCTGTACATAGACTGGGGGGTTGCCATAATCGCCACGCTTGGCAGGCAGGTTGGCGATCGCAGTATGGTGTTAAAATGCATAGGGAACGAACGCTGCTGCCCATGCACCCACGGGAAGAAATAGGATGGTGCGTAATGCGTGCGCTTCCTTAACGTCCGTACCACACGGATTGAGAACGGAAATTCTTAAAATAAAATGCCGGATACCTGATTTGAAAATCAGAGGTTGAATTGAGGTTATTTTTTTAACGTAAAATTATGTTTTGGAAAGCATCGATTTAAGCTTTTCCCTAATTGTGAGGCTTCCATCTCAGCAAAATTTGAACAGAGAAGACGTTCTAAAAATATTTAAACAGTATTCCCGTCCTTTGAACACTCGAATTTTTTATAAAAAAAACTTCGATTAAAGGTGAACGGCAGGCTTGTATGGGAACTTCGTACCGCTAATAAAATTTCGTGTTTTGGGATATTTTTTTGTTTTAATTGGTAGTTAATAAGATAGACAAGCCCTTTTTAAATTCTTAGATTTATAGAAGTTGGGACGTAAAAGTTATTACGAGTTTTATTTTTTAAGGTTATGTACTAGTGTACCAATGTAGATTGTTACTTAAAGGTACATAAACATTGTTTTGGTGATAAAGTAAATGTTCTAGATTGCTTGTCGCTATCTTTGTAGTGTTCTACTTACTATTAAGTAGGTAGATTGAGATGAGAATAGTACCTACTCAGTGAGGGGTGTATTAGGAGATATCTATGTCCAGCTGCGTACTGCAACAGTTTGATAATGATGAAGTTAATTCGCTAAATTGCTCAGATGCAGTCACAAACCACAATCCAAAACAACAGCAAAGAACTGAACCACAGAACTGAACTGAAAGACAGTAACAGTAATACAGATTTTCTTTACCTGTCAATAAATAATTGCCATATGAACAAAAATAATATTGATGGCGAAAATCATTCCTATCATTATATTGTTAACTTTTATGATTTTATGCAACAGTCACGCATTCTTAGGTATAATATATTAGTGTTTAATTATATTTAATGTTATTTCTATTTCTAAATAATTAATCTATCATTTCGTTATTAGTGTTATTTTACATAATTATGACAACTTAACTGCGTTTAGTTTACGATTTTATTACGTTTAATTATTAAAATCTTTTTATTGGTAGTATTCATTAATCCGAACTTCTAAAAATAGTACACTTACATGAAAATAAATGTCTTAGTTGCCTTAATAAGTGGTATAAATTCTATAACAAAACAACAACAAAAATATGCGGTACGAAATCTGCCGTTCGCCTTTTAACCGAATATAGTAGATTGTTATACTAGGAGCTAATATTACTGCCAGAGTTGCGAGTTTGTCCGAAAGGGATATCGTGGCCCTGGCACACAGGCAACGGAAGGAACACGGGTGGGTTTTAGTCAGTAAAAGTTTGACACGCCCTCCCGCTCCGCCCAGAGCGGGACAAGTTATTTGATAATTTCCCACCCAAAAAAAAAAAAGGGGGCTAAAATTACCCATTAAATACGAGGTAGTTTTACTCCCTAGTCTTTAGCGAGGTAGTAAATAGAAACCGAGTTATAATGGGTTTTTAGCGCCGTGTGTTACACTATTAGTTTTCATTACGATTGCGAGAAAATAAAATAATCCAATACACCTATACTCAATTGGTTTAGGTAGTTAAATAAAGGTAAACCAATCATAAAAAGAGTTTTTATAGATGACACTTTTGTTTAAAAATACCAAATTGAATTTATTTTTGATTTTTACGATAGTTTCCTCATCTAATACTGTATTATCATTTATTCTTAAACTACTTACTCTTCGTAGATGTAACTGCTTGAGCACAATTTTTTTTGTTAGATTTATAACAATACTATAATTATATTTTTATCTGTCTATTGTACGGAGCCCAAGAATACAGGTTCGCTAAACGTCAACAAATTATAACGTTGCTAAATTGAAGAGCACAACTGTGACGTAGCATGACAACTGAAGTGACAGGTATTACGTTTAGTCGGTTACTTGATAGCTCTCTCGTCACGTGGGTTTTTTTGTTTACCTTTATTTAACTACCTAAACTAACGGAGTATAGACGGCCACAGATTGAAAATTATTTATTTTCTTTTCTCTTCCATCTGCAAATACGGGTCTCCATTTTCAATAAAGGTAATTGACCATCACGACGTAACTTAACTCGTGAAGTAATCATACGACTCGGTACTCGATACTCACGATCAATCGATTCAAGTTCAATGTCAAAACGGGCCTATTATTTTTTGACAAAGATGATGATATTTTCACTGTTGTAAAATAAATTACGGTCACCAATTTAATTTGTAATTACAGAAATAAAATCTAAAGATTTCGCGCCAATGCCTTTTTTTAATTTCTGCTGTAGCCGCAACCAAGAAAAATACTCACCTGCGAGTTTTTGGCAGTAGGTACCTACTGCCTACTAAGTACCTACTGCCAAATTATTATCAATGAGCGCAAGACGACCCTGGAGGCGCGGGGCCGCCGCCGCCCGCCGTTAGCATGTTTTATTTATTATTTATTTATTTAAATATCTGGGAGACTTACAGCTAAAACAAACAGATCAAGGACAGTACATAAGTCTAAGTAAGTAAGTTCATAAGTCTGTGAATTACAGGTCTCCACTTAAAAAACCTCTTCGTCTTTTGTGCGGACAACCCGGTAACATAACAACCTTATAACTTTGTGATTTTTCGTGATACAGTTTTGAAATTTAGTACATAGATTCTTTACATTAAAATACTAGACACGTGTTTCGGGTTTCGCATAATATACTAAAACTAATATTACACGGACCAACCTCGGCTAAGAGCACCTCATTGATTAAAACTAACTTTAATACATAGATAACACAGCAGAACGTTTTGTGAACCTAGTTACAGATTCTAGAGAACTTTGGCATCCGGCTTCTGTAGGCACTAATTAGTTTAGTGAAGGGAATTATTAATTCTCCTATCGTCTCCCTGAAGACGTCTCCTCAAGTTCTAGCGTAGTTCCATTAAGTGAGGCTTTGATTTCTGCCGGTTGGTTTGTGGTACTACTTTGATCATGATTAAGTGTAACAGTAAAAGCAAACGATGGTGCTAGTTTATCATTTGTGACTTCGAGTTACAGCTATAGCTTTATGTAAGCGGGCACACCCTGTATGCCTAGAGGCTTTTGTTAAGGTATTAAGTTCTGTTTAGGTTTTTATTCTTAATTTTTGCTTGAGTATAGTTTTCGATGATTTGGCTTTTGTTGGTATAGTGGTGTGTGCTAGAAACATGTTATTACAAAGCGCTTTCCATTTATAGGAACGTATACTTGAGCCACAGAGTAAACGGACACAGGGTAAGCTTCATACAATTGCGCTATGACAGGTACACTACTAAAAGCATGCGGCGCGTGTGTGCGGGCAACTGGCGGCTTCGTCGCGTACGAAGAGAAACCTGTAGTGCTATTATTACCATTTCACCGTGAAAACTTAGGTGAAGTGAGCGTGGAGTGAACTGTCAGTGTCATCCCACGATGCTAGGGATTGACACTATTCGGATTGACGGCTCACTTCACGTAAGTTTTCACGGTGATATTTTTATAGAATAGATCGGCTGTTCATATCGGCTCAGCCACTCTGAAAACGTTTGCATAACTGTAACAAAATTTTGGTTACTGTTTACACAAAAATTGTCACTTGCGAACTAGGTGTTATCGGTTACCTTTAATCCATGACATGCCAAAAACGACATATTTCATTATTTATAATTATTATTATTACTACAATACAATCTAAATCGGTATTAATTAACTATTATTCATATTTTATTCTCTAATCCATTATTATAAATAGGTTAGTAATATGGGCTTTGTTTTTGTTTAAAAATAAATATTTGTACGCCATACTATGGCAGGGTATGCTGGAACCACTATTGTAACATCTATTGTACCATATCCTAACAAATAAACATTTTTGATTTTGATTACATAACCCAGTTTTGTAAAATCTAAGCAGTTTATTTCCTTATAACTAAAGTTGCGCTATCTTTGAAGTAACTTAATTAGTTCCCCCAATTATTTCTTTCAGTGCAGTTGCCTCGCTCAGGCGAAGCGCGCATACGCGCCTAGCTTCTAGAAGTGTACCTATCATAGCGCGGTTGTATGAAATTAACCCTCTGTCCGTTTACTCTGTGCTTGAGCAGTGAGTAAAATAACTGGCTACAAGATAAAACTCTTATAGCGCACGAAAACAATGCGATCGAATTATTAGAATTGGTACTTTCATTCAATGCGGTGCTCCAAACACTTCGTCGCGACTTTTTTGATTGTGTGCGTGAGCAGACAGAGACTATTTACAATTATACAACTTACCGGTGCATCAGCACTCAGCGAGTTCGCAGGACTGATATCTACTGTTACATTGGCTTGAGCTTGTTGTGGATTTCGCTCATTATTATCAAAATATAACAACGGATGATGTTTTTTATTACAATGTTTACAAGTATTGATGCACATTCTGTTTATCTTTATTAAAATTAAAGCGATCTTTGACAGCAAGTCTTTTTAGGGTTCCGTACCCAAAAGGTAAAACGGGAACCCTATTACTAAGACTCCGCCGTCTTTCTGTCTGTCTGTCTGTCCGTCCGTCTGTCTGCCTATCTGTCTGTCTGTCCGTCTGTCACCAGGCTGTATCTCATGAACCGTGATAGTTAGATAGTTGACATTTTCACAGATGATGTATTTCTGTTGCCGCTATAACAACAAATACTAAAAAACAGAATAAAATAAATATTTAAGGGGGTTACCATACAACAAACGTGATTTTTTTGCTCGTTTTTGGTCGATATTGATAACGGCAACAGGTAAACGCTTGAAATATTCACAGAATATTTAGTTATATATTCACTTTAAAAACAAATAATTAAATTAAAATAAAACAAATATTTAAGGGGGGCTCCCATACAACAAACGTGATTTTTTTGCCATTTTTATAGATAATGGTACGGAACCCTTCGTGCGCGAGTCCAACTCGCACTTGGCCGGTTTTTAATTTCACACGCTCGTTTATATGAATATGATGCTGTTTATTACAGAAAATGCAAGGGTGTTGATTACCGCAGCTAGATTTGTTCTCCAATATCACAATTTCATAAAAAAGTCATTCAATGGAACAAAACCAACTTAGAGAGATCACACCTCCGCCGCGAAACCATCACAGCGAAACCGCAGTAGTGCAATTCAACTGGCTCGCGTCATGTTTTATTCTGTAAACACATATCTGTATAGTGGCGAATCATATATTGATCAAGATTCGATACAACCTGGCACTGACCTGCAAATTGCAAAAAATGTAAGAATAATAAATTTCGCGGGCTACAACTGCGGATCCATCATATTTTCCGTAATTGCAAAACTATGTGAAATTTTCGGTGCAGTAAAACATGACCGATTTTATGAATTAGGCCCCTCGCCCACGGCGACTTTTTGTAGTGATGCTGTCGCGTGTCCGCATCGATACAGTCGCGAAGCGGTCGCTAGCAAATGCGACTAACACGCGTTAGTAGCGATGCTGTCGCGCGTCCGCATCCATACAGCCGCGAAGCGGTCGCTAGCAAATACGACTAAGACGCGTTAGTAGCGACGCTGTCGCGTTTTTACTAAACGCGCGACAGCATCGCTACAAAAAGTCGCCGTGGGCGAGGGCCCTTAGATCCCTGTTTATTCTGGTGCGATGTATTCTGACGAATAGCATTTGTTCGTCCAAGAATCTTTATTTGATGACCTACGAAGTCCACTCAGTCATCACTAGTGTGTAAGTCTTTGTCGCGGCTAGATAATTCGAAAGCTTGTACTACTTGCGAGTCTAACTTTGCTAAAGCGAGTAAAAATAAAATCGGATAAATCTAAGATATCTCAAAAACTAACCAAGAAAAGTTGACTTTGGCTTAGCTTTTGGCTTTTACCTTGGCCAGAGGCTAAGCTTTGCCATACAACGCGTGGCAATGCCGCCAGTCTCTTGGGTCGATTACCAGTCGACAGCGATGCGGAGGAATTTTTCGACGCCATATTTTAATTTGTTAATAGTTTGAGTTAGGTTAGGATATCATTTTGTTATTTTTATAAATTAATTAGGTATAAGTTTTTATTTATGTACCTATTGTTTTAATTCTAAATAAAAGAATTATAACAATAAAAAAATAAAATTATATGGGACCACCGCTAAGCTTCCTCTACCAAAATCGGTTCCTTAATGATTGGCGGTCTTTAATGATTTAGTGAAAAAAAGAACATGCATAATCCATAAAAAAAAAACATAATTATGCATATTCCCTATTGAAAAAATTATAATATTAAAACAATAAAAAATCGGTAACCGGTTTTGGTGGTGGTTTCATAATATATTATTATTGTAATTTTTTGTTTTTTTTTTGTGGTATAATATGCTTGTATTTTTTTTCACTACATCATTAAAGAACATTAATAAACACCCTATTTCTTCCTGTGGGTGTCGTAAAAGGCGACTAAGGGACTTAGTAGAGAATGATCAGCAGTGTTCTAACATACTGCGATCGCCAACCCGCCTCGCCAAGCGTGGCGATTTTGGCAAACCCCCACTTTCGGGGGAGGCTTATGTCCAGCAGTGGACGTCTTTCGGCTGAAATGATGAATAAAAACCCAAGAAAGTTAATTCAACTACTGTTTGCTCAAAAAAATTTTGAAACTCCAACAATTTTCTACTACAGTTCTACTACTCGGTCATGATGTGACGTCATTTACCACGATACTGCTTTGTTTAAATCCATTTTTTAGCCCCAACACTTACCTTAGTGAGATTTCAAGCACTTTGCAAAGAATAGATTTTTATTCACATAGTAGTTTTTGTCGGCACTTGCGGCATTGTCGAAAACGACGAGTTTTGTTCTACCAAAAAAATGCAACATAAAATAATGAATTGTCAAAAATAAGTAATGCATAATTTAAAAAAAAATAGGAATTTGTATCTTGACTCCTACACAACGTATGTTTAAATAATGGCAAATTTTTGAATTACGTGCATATTCCCTATTGACGAAAATGTCGATGAACATAGATACATAAAAAAACCGGCCAAGTGCGAGTCGGACTCGCGCACGAAGGGTTCCGTACCATTATCTATAAAAACTGCAAAAACTCACGTTTGTTGTATGGGAGCCCCACTTAAATATTTGTTTTATTTTAATTTAATTATTGATTTTTAAAGTGAATATATAACTAAATATTCTGTGAATATTTCAAGTGTCTACCTGCTACCGTTATCAATATCGAGCAAAAACGACCAAAAAAAACACGTTTGTTGTATGGGAGCGCCCTTAAATATTTATGTTATTCTGGTTTTTAGTATTTGTTGCTATAACGGCAACAGAAATACATCATCTGTGAAAATTTCAACTGTCTAGCTATCACGGTTCATGAGATACAGCCTGGTGACAGACGGACAGACAGACAGACGGCGGAGCCTTAGTAATAGGGTTCCCGTTTTACCCTTTGGGTACGGAACCCTAAAAATCAGGCGAACAATAAACCTCCTCGTTTTTTGAAGTCGGATAAAATAGGCCTGCGGGGAATGTAATAGAAGCCAAATTTATTATTATGGAAGGAATTATCTAGACTCAGTCTAGACTCGTATAACGAAGTACTTGCCAAACTGTTTTGATAGACGGTGATTAAGGTTGCCGACGAGTAGGTATACAACCTCTAATGGGAGGCGGCTTTTTGCCGGACATTGAGTGCTTTTGCAAACAGAATGTAGAATTCAGCTGCTCGTATATACATTAATTATATAATTAATGTACCTATACAAAATATTTCTATATACAATAAAAAAGAATTTGTTTATTCGGGTTCCGGGTTCTATTACTAAGGCTCCGCCGTCTGTCTGTCCGTCTGTCAGTCTGTCTGTCTGTCTGTCCGTCTGTCACCAGGCTGTATCTCATGAACCGTGATAGTTAGACAGTTGAAATTTTCACAGATGATGTATTTCTGTTGCCGCTATAAGAACAAAAACAAAAAAAAACAGAATAAAAAAAATATTTAAGGGGGCTCCTATACAACAAACGTGATTTTGTTGCTCGTTTTTATAGATAATGGTACGGAACCCTTCGTGCGTGAGTCCGAATCGCACTTGGCTGGTTTTTTTTTATATTTTGACGTTCAAAAGTGCCTTAAAAGTGCCTCTTTGAAATATTTATATCATAACAGGATATCCCAAAGCGATAGGGTGGTACTTAATTATACTTATTTTATAAATTGTAACTTATATGGTACCTAATAAATAATTGGAGTTTGACTTTTGACTCCATGAATAAGTATCAAAGTCAATACAACACAGTGCATAAATCCTTATTCGTCTGTGAACCCCACTGGTGGTACACACGACTACATATCAAGCTATACTTTCCAGTATAAGCTGACCTCTCAATTGTATGGAAATCCTAATCAGCATAAACTGGATACTCGCAGATAACAAGACCCCAAAAAGCTGAACCTGTTTGAATACAGACAGACATATTGTCTGCCAAGTGAGATGACTTTAGCAATTTATTAGAATCTTCTTCAACCAAATTCATTTCTCGATTGAGGATATCATCATTCTCCTGCCCTTACATCCTAATTTATTTCGGGCGCAACATGTCCCATTCCATACTTCTCTATTAAAAGGAAAAGAAAGAAAAAGTATTTATTGAGACTCACACAGAACACAATTGTTACGTACCCTGCCTACACCAAATAACCTGAATAGCGACATGATAACCTAATTACGTCAATCGGATGATTCTAGTTCTTTGTCTCTGATCTTGCTGAATCAACTAATTGACGCCTCGTGTCGCCGAACGCTCACCTACTTCAAAATCAGCTGATCATCGCCGTCTAGCAATCGTCATAGTTAATTGTAATGTTAGAGATAACTAATTTTTCGGCACTTCGGTACTAGCATCGCCCAAATCTAGACTTAGGAATTAGGTTAAGTTTATCACATCACACCAATATTATAAAGGCGAAAGTTTGTGAGTGTGTGTGTGTGTGTTTGTTACTTCTTCATGCTCAAACGGCTGGACCAATTTTGATAAAATTTTGTATGGAGGTAGCTGACATCCTAGATTGAGACATAGGCATACTTTTTATCCCGATATTCCCACGGGATCGAGACTTACGCGGGTGAAACCGCGGGGAGCAGCTAGTACTATTATAATTTTGACATAATTAAAAACCTTTATTTAAATAACTTCGGTTTCCTTTAAGTCCTCCTGCTGCCACCTTCGTAATTCAGTCATTGAAATATAAAAACAAAACAAAGTAAAATAAAAACAGTAGGTAAGTCCTGTCCGAGGCCAGAAGGCTCCTATCTCAGCATGATTCTGCGGCATTTAGAAATAAGTGTCGCAGCGCTGGTATTCTGATGTCACGGAGAGATACAGAAAAAAAAATGGATGAGTGAAATAACATAAAAATTAAATAATTATTTATTAAAATTACTGTAATTGTAAACGTAATCCGCGCGTCAGAACCTGACGTAACATCAGTTACTTGTCAGACGTCATCTCGGTAGTCACTCCCTTTCTAGCCATATCATCTTTCACACAGTCCATCCATCGTTTCTTTGGTCTTTCCCTACTCTTATAGCCATCGATATTCATACTCAAAACTTTCCACACGACATTTTCTTATGCCCATTTTCTTATACCATGACAACCAATTTCATGAGGTTATATCAGCCTTATTTAACTAGCGCAGTGTTATGTCATTTAACGGCCAAAACTAAAATTAAAAGCCGTAAACTTTAGCTACAAAACAATTTATAGTGGATCAAGATTTACGAGCGTGTAATAAAGCTCACGCGTCAGAGCTCCAACATTAATCAGAACACAGGACAGTATGGTGGCATCCATTTTATTGCGATGCAAGACAATGTATGTGGTATAAGCAATAAGTATCATTATACAAACTCGGTACACATCTTTTTAGTCTGTATTTGTCCCCGGTTGATGACAATAGGGTCGGAGGAGCTCGTGGCTATAAGTAATAACAGCCGCACGGGCCGATCCATTAGGTTAAGCTACGCCAGCCGGTGTTCGTCCGTGGATGGGTGAAAATCTTTACATACCTCCGACAGTCATTACCGGCCATCAGAAGCCCAAAATTCTGACAACCAGTCTTACCAAGAGGTATCGTATTACCCAGTTACTGGGTTTTGGAGTTTATGTAAGCAGTCGCTTGATGTCAAATACACACATACACATAGTTGGAAAAAGGCTAGGCAAATAGATTTTTTATGCAATAGGCTCGCCCCCTATTACATGGGACTTAAACATAACTGGCGAAATATGGATATACTACGGCACACCTCTGATTACCCCTTCGGAGATAGCAGGCGTGCTGTTATCTTATGTATATCTTAAGTTGCAAGTTCTAACATTTCATTTCTAGCGAATGATTGGTCAGCAATATGGGAATTTCATAAGAGAACGAAGGACCAAATTCATCACGGAAGTAAATGCAACAATGAAGTAGGTTCTATATGGCACGGAGCAGATGATGGACAATTTGGAATCGTAAGGAAATCTAACGCGCACGTAGGACAAAATTCCCAAACGATTCCAATTTGTCCGCTGACAAATTGTCCAACGTCTGCTCACCGTTTATTATAGGTAACACGATTCGTTTTTGTTTCTCTTTTGAAACGGGATTTTCATGTAGTATTTTGTTCTAACATTTTTGAACCAGCTCTTACGAATACTTCGCTACTGTGTCCCGGAGTAGGGGAAGATCAAAGAAACGATGGATGGACTGTGTGAAAGATTATATAGCTAGGAAGGGAGTGGCTACCGATATGACAATTAATAGAGAAGTGTGGAAGAAAGGGCCATGTTGTGTCGACCTCAAATAATAAGGGCAGGAGCATGATGATGTCCCGGTAACAAGTTTCTGTGAGGAGTAATGTCTTGCGATCACCATTTCGTCCGCCAAACGAGGTTGTTATGACTGCCCCACTTTCCTACCACTAATGGTAGACTCAACAAGGGCGAATTGGTTCCTATCTCAGTAATGAATAAGTTGTTAATTTTGGTGTGCCGCAAGGCAGTGTTTTGGGCCCAACACTGTTCAAAATCTATATAAATGGCCTCTGTAAAATGTCCATACCAAATGCAAAAATTTATACGTACGCAGACAATACTGTGCAGCAATTTCAATTAGTCTCTATTAAGGCAGTCATAACAACCTCGTTACCTCGGTACCTCGATGAACTATTGACGAGTCTTGGTTTGACCCCTCTAAATGTCAAATCAAGACTCGTCAAGAGTTCATGACATGACAGCTCGTTCATTCACCCCTTGCACGACAGCCCGCATTTTATATTGAAGTTATCCCGCCCCTAATTATTTGCAAAAGCATGAGAAGAAGAATAAGAATTACATATACCCATAAATACTTATTTAACCTAATTTAATAATCCTCCACGACCTACTTTAACCGTTTTATCATAATGTATCAGCCCATATTTCGCTCGTATTTACTCTATTACCATAGACGAATAATGTGGTTACTGTTTTTTTTTTTGGCAAGCTTTCGTGGCCTATTATTCCTCTAGTGTCAACTTGCCGCCAATGAGACGCCATATTACATCATAGCTGACGTCATGAAGACATAATGGGGGATGTACTGGATTTGTGAGCGTTATGCAGTCTGCAATAAAATTGTATTGACAAGAATTAGGTTATGGCGTGTCGTTAGTTAAGTTTTGGTTTTAAATGGATGGAGTTTAGTGTTTTTAGTAATATTTTGATACATACTCAATGGTTTGAGGAAAGGTCTTTAATAAACATTTTAGCAACATGCACTGTGTAAGAAATACTTTATGTCATCCTATAACTACTATAAATGGGAAAGTAAGTTTGTTTGTTTATATATTGGTTTTTTCGTTTGTTTGTTTGTTACGATTTGACGCTAAAACGGCTGAACGGATTTAAATGAAATTTAGCACATGGGTAGACCATGACCTGGGATAAAACATAAAATACTTTTTATCCCAATATTCCCCCGAGATCGAGACTTGTGCGCGTGAAACCGCGGGACACAGCTAGTTTCTAATACATAAGTGCTATTATGCTGTAGGTACTAGCGTTTGCTAGCAGCTTCGCTCGCGTTAATTTAAAATTTGACAATCAATTTGGGTTGTATACTACTTGTTGTTTGGTGTTTGGTGGCAAAAAACTCTAAACACACTATTAAAGTTTCTATAATAATATAATTCAATCATGATTCGCAAAGACACGTGGCGCCATCTATCATCATAAGAACGTTATTGTTGGTTTCCTCGGGAACAGTACTTTTTTTCGGGATGAAAGGTACTCTATGTCCGGTTCTGTACACCTGACAACATATATGCAAAATTTCAGGATGATTGGTTCAGTGGTTTAGGCGTGAAAAGGTTGCAAACACACAAACAAACTTGCTTTCGCATTTATAATATTAGTTAGGATAGAATCAGATTTTTGTTACAGTAGCATTAATGTAAAATTAGATTTTAGACATTTTATTTTTAATGTAAAAATAGAGGCATCAATTAGATCTGTATTAGTTATAAGTAAACATTTTTTGCATGCAATAAATTCCAATACTAACATTTGGTATGCAAATGACATCCAAAAAATGTTTGGATCAAACACCAAATTTTTTTTTTGTAGTAGGTAACCTCACCTGTGTAGCTACATTCTAAGCAAATAAACATTTCCTATTCTATTCTATTCTCCCGGCCACCTTTTTTCAAGTGTTATTATTATGTAACGCCAATTTTCTTTAACAATACTTGGTTGTAATAGTAACTAAAGATAAGACTTTCACAACTTTTAAACTGACTTGAGTTAACATTTGCCTGGTAGAGATAAGGCTTTCGAATTGGTGATTACAATAATTTTATGATATTCGGAGAGCGCCTACTTTCTCACATATTCAAAGTCAAATTGTTTATTTCAAAAAGGCACAAAAAGGCACCTCTGAACGTCAAAGTTTACAAAACAATAGAATTATTGATTCTAGTCGTCCTATTCCAAAACGTAGTTTCGTGTGGAGAAGAATGGACAAGAAACTCCACCGTTACTCTATTAAAAATGTTTTACAATATTTTATTTAAGTACATTAATTATAATTATACAATTAAAATAGCAACCAGTTTAATTTTGTCTAGACTGTAGATTGTTCTATGGAGCATCATGGACCAGCATGTTTGCAAGCATTCCTATCTAGACTGTAGATTGTTCTATGGAGCATCATGGACCAGCATGTTTGCAAGCATTCCTATCTTGGATATAAATAATTCTCTCTAATTTGTAATATTATGCTGTTTACAAAGTGTACAATATGTGTTTTAAATTTTCTTTCATTTAATTCAGGGACCGTACAACCCCGGTTAAGAGTTAGGCCTTTTGAAGGAGTAACCCATTCAATGGGTTACCTTTATCATGATGTAACCCATTGAAAGGGTTTTATACTGGAAACCAAGTGAAAGGGTTACATGATAACCCATTGAATGGGTTTTATACCTGAAACCCAGTGAAAGGGTTACATGATAACCCATTCAATGGGTTCTATACCTACTTGAAACCCAGTGACATGAAAAAATCATAATATTATGTTATTTCGATATCCGCCCAGCACGCGTAGCATAACCAATTCTATCTCTATTCTACCCAGGGACCATTTTGGTTACCATTTTAGAAAATGGAAAGGGTTTTCGATAGGGTTTTTCTAAGCAGTTAATCAAAAACCCATACGGTGTGGGTAATTTTGAATGGCTTAAACTAAGCCGTTCAAAAGCGTTACCCACACTGTATGGGCTTTTATCAAAAACCCTTTCAACGGGTAACTAAAATTTTATTTAAGCCGTAAAATGGTTACCCATATCGTATGGGTTTTGATTAACCGCTTAGAAAAACCCTATCGAAAACCCTTTCAATGGGTAACCAAAATAGTCCCTGATTTAATTGCAACATATCACAAGGTATTTGTATAATCCCACACTTACTTTTAACGACACCTATGATAAAAAGGGTAGCCCCTTATTTCTACCCTCACCTAAAAAATACATGATACACTTTCATAAATAAAAAATACATCCCAACATCACTTTGCTCAAATCCTCTTTATGTCAACCCTCTGCCGCACATTCGGCTGTCAAAGTAGTACAGCAGGTACTCGGGCGTTCTAAGACATATCGAGTTTTAGAAAGAGGCTGTCACACAGGCATTGCTTGAAACCGGTACCAAAAGTACAGGTTCTGTTTCGGTACTTAGCGGTTCTTGCCATTTCCGTACCTGGGTACCGGTTCCAGACGGGTATCGGTACTCCAACTAACAAGTACCGGTACCAAATTTAGGTACCCGGCGCGTACCACAAATCTAAAATTCGTATGAGAAACCTCGTACGGTTGGCAACCTTGAAGTTATTTTTCTAATGCCTATTTAGGTAGGTCTCACTCTAACTTACGGAAATATTTGTTTGGTACCGGTACAGTACCGATACTGATTAGAAATACCAATAGTACAGGTACTACGTCTAGTACCGGCCCCAATAGAACAGGTAGTACGACTGGTACCGGTACCAATAGAACAGGTACTACTCTGGTACCGTTATCACACCAAAGTCAATGGTACCGGTTCCCAAAAATACGGGTATTTCACGCCCTGCACAAGGGTATGAGTGACAGGGACAACGATCTACAAAGCCGAACGTTTTCTGAAACCCAATGTGCCAGATTTACAGCCGGGTACTGAACGACACAAACACTAAATATTTATGCCTCGTAATGGAAGGGGGCGATACGGCAGCGATGTCCGATGTTGTCTGTTCGTCCGGAAATAAACCGATTTGGCGTTCGCCGTGTCAATAATATTCTGTGGAAAGGTGCGATGAATGTGGGATAGATTGTTTATTTTTTTATTGATGTGTAACATCAGCTTTCCTCTCGCGTTCTGTGGCAGTGATTTCGTGAAAAGGGACGGAAGTGTGTAACAGGAAGTAACATGGAACAAGCCAACAATAAACATGCGGGCATGGAATAAGTATTACTTTTTAATACTATGGAATTAGTAAGTAAATACTTTATAATACTCATGGAATTAATAAGTACTATATAGATTGTAAGTAGAGGGGCGAATTTCGACCGGATTTCGAAAATTATTCAAATAATTATTACAGTATTTAGCTTTTTTAAATTTTGAGGTTAATTTCTGTCGCTGCTCAGTTGCTTATTAGCAGATGTGACCAGCGTTGCTAGATTTATTTTCGGGCACAGCGGGGTTAACCTTTTGTGTAAAAAAGAGAGATTCTTTCGCCGAAAGCGGGACATAATAAAAACAATCTGTAAGTAAGTAGTTTATTTTATTTTATTACTTATACTTTTATTTCAGTTCCAAATTAAGTTTACAATGATGTTTGATAAGTAGCCATAGAAAATGTATTTTAATGAAAATACGTTTCATTACAATACTATTATTTTAACAATAACTGAATAGTTTACCCTGTGTGGCAGTTGTCTCAGTAAGAGTAGAGGAATACAAATATAAACAAGTAATTCGTACGAATTATTTATGTATTTATTATATTTTTTTTTCTATCCCTGAAAAGCGGGACTGAGTCTGTCCCCCGCGGGACCTTTATTTTCTCTTTTAAACTCGTCAACATAGTTAAGATAATTTTAACGATGTCAAAATCGTGATAAAATTCTTGACACAGTTTCGGCACTCACTCGTTTGAGCTTCCTTTCAATTCGCTCTCATTTCAGCATGCTTGTCGAAAATAATCTTTAGTTTCTCAGCGCGTTTCGGATAGTACTTACTAATTCCATGTGTAATATAATAATAAAAATAAAATAAATATAGTGAGAAATAAAAATAGTGTAATATATAATATAAGGATTAATATTATGACGGTACCTTGCCAATTCATTTATGAAAATATTATGTAGGTATGTAAGGAAAAATCTACATATTTTTAATAAGATAAGCGATAGACATAATTTTAATACTAGAAATAAAGATAAAATAGATCAACCATTTTTCAGATTATCTAAAATACATCTTTTATGGGGTACTGTGTTAAATGTTACAACAAAATACCTTGTGATATATTGCAATTAAATGAGAGAAAATTTAAAACACATATTAAAAGTACACTTTGTAAACAAGCATATTACAAGTTAGAGGATTATATCCAGGACAGGAATGCTTGAAAACATGCTGGTCCAGCTCCATAGGACAATCTAGAGTCTAGACAAAATCAAACTGGTTGCTATTTTTATGGTAAAATCTGTTATTTTTATGATATTGATTTTACATTCTGTGATAACCTATACTCACACACTGATTTATTGTTATTTTTTTTTTTAGAAAAATATACTTTTACGATGTTTGTAAATATGTGAGCAACATGTATCTATCTAATAATTAAGTTATTTTTCATTGCTTAGTTTTTAATTCTTTTTACCTATTATGGTATAGTAATTTTATTCTAGGTGCATCGTCTTCACATATAATCATATAATTAATGTACTCAAACAAAATATTGTAAAACATTTTTTTAAAGAGTAACGGTGGAGTTTCCTGCCCATTCTTCTCCATACGAAACTACCTTTTGGAAGGGGCAACTAGAATCAATTCTATTTTTTTGTAAATTTTGGATGTTCAAAAGTGCCTATTATGTGCCTATTTGAAATAAATGGTTTGACTTTGACTTTGAATATTGACACTCGCTCTTAAACGCGGTTTAGAAAGAGAGAGTCCGACCACAGTCGTCTTCGCTTAGGTATTTAGAGTGCTGCCTCCACTTTTATCTATAAGCTTCTTGGGTTTAAATGTGTGCTGATCGCGTTCAATTTCATTGGTGAAAATCGCCATAAAGAATCACAAGGCGTTACTAAGTTCAAATAAGGAACATGACATGAAATCCGCCATCTTGTTCGATCGTTCGGAACTCGGACGTCTGTTGCCTGACACAACAATACTCCCCGGGATCACAAAGGTGCGGTAGGATTATCAGGTACAAATGTTGGTTCTACGAGTATACGAAGAAACTAGGTTTATTTTGATGAATATTGAAAATGAGTTAATAGCTCCTTTAATATCGGTACTGTAATTATTTTCTTCTTAGTTTTTGAATATCTAGGAAAATTTTCAGTAAAAATAAAATAATACGGAAACATTTTTGTCTAGCAGCGAGGCAGCTTGAGCTGATGTAATCCTAATCTAAATTACCCTAACTAACTATATATACAGACTGGCAATTAGGTTATCACATTAAATAGTACAGCGGTTATTAGAAATCGTTATCAGTCTGTTAAAATAATAAAATAAACATTTTAGTAAAGATATTTTCTAACAAAATAAATGCCGTAAAAATTGGCATGAAATAAACCACCCTTGATAATAAGGCACTAGACACGCGCGGGGCGATGGTATTAACAATTTAACACAAAACTTTATGGTATTCTTACCAAATAATCACAAATTAAGTTTAATATTGTTAAATACTAAAATAAAAAAAATCCCACGGCTAGAATGTTAATAATTATTAATTATTTTAATTGTGCATGTTTAAAATACGTAATGTAGAACACGTGGTTTCAATCAATGTGTGTGTGTGTGTGTTACTTCTTCACGCTAAACGGCTGGACAAATTTTGATAAAATTTTGTATGGAGGTAGCGGACACCCTGGATTAACTTAAAGGCTACTTTTTATCCCGATATTCCCACGGGATCGAGACTTACGCGGGTGAGACCGCGGGGCGCAGCTAGTTTTATATTATAAATGCGAATGTGACTTTGTTCGTTACGCTTTCACGCTAAAACGGCTGAACGGATTTGGATGAAATTTGACACAACGGTAGAACATGACCCGGAGAAGGACATAGGCTATTTTTCATCCTAGATCGCTGACAAAGTCGCGGGCAACAGCTAGTAATTAATATTTTTCGTAATAATGAACAAAAACATATAAGTACGACCTGCCCAATAGATTCGCCGCCTATTACATGGGACTAACGTAACTAGCAAAATGCACTTTAAAGGATGTTAAAACTCCCACCACGAAGTCATCATCTACATTCTGGGGGCCTACTCCAAAGATAAATCCGAAGTATTGGCGAAATGTTCGGCCGTTTCTCGACTTCCAAAGTTTCCTTATTTGACTTTGAATCCTTACCCGACTTCAAGTCACGTTTTTGGCTTTGACTTATCTCTTGGACCGTCGTTTTATTTTTTCTTTTTCCGTAGTCAACCATTGTGAGCCGTAGTCAGGAAACGGCGGATACTTCGGATTTACCTTTGGCGTAGACCCAAACAACATACTATGTAAATTGGTGCAAAAATAATTGCTGGGAAATTACTTTTTTGGTGTGAAAATTCGCTGCGTTTTGCGTGCGAAACATTGCGCTTATAGGTGTATGCAACGGTACAGGGAGCGTGGGAGTATTTAAAGTTAAGTTATGAAATGTATGCCCATGCTATAAATCCTCTAAAAAAGCTTCTGAAACAGTTAGCTTATTGCCAACATTAAAACAACCAGTGCCATAGTAACCATAATATCATCCAAAGGAGGGTTATAATGTTGTACTAAATTTCATTATGCAATCTAGTTTGCTTTTTCGATCCCTTCCTTACACAGCCACATCTCACTACTCAATTCGTGGTATCTTTAATAGTAAAAAAATAACATTGTCATGCACCCGCACTTCACTACCACAGCGCCGTAATTTATAAAATGTAAACAATTATTACAATAAATAATTCTATTATTACCTATTATACAAAGTTTGTTTGTATTAGATACTCAGTAATTAAACTTTCCATGAATTTACATAGAGTTCTTAATTCACTGTACAACACCCTATGGTTTCAGAACCTTTTTATAGAGGATTCATATTATGGATGTCGATAAAGTCTTGTAAGCAACTGTACATAATTAGGTAAATAAAAGAGTCCGCGTACCACTGGTCAGTTTCCCTCAGTCGTCAGTTTATTTAATTTGCCAGTTTCGTTGATTCGTCAGTTTTATTCAATTCGTCCTCTTGTGTTAAACCCACATCCGTGTTTTAATACCCCTTATTATACAGCAATTCCATAAATAACTATTAAAACTTGTTTCCCTAAATAAACGTTGGCACTTTGACCTTTAATATCTTCATAACCAAAGGTTCCTAGTCATGGACAAGAAAAAAAAACATAATAACAGGAAGTTTAAGTGACTCTCGGCTTTGTTAAGGGTATTTTTACACCCTAGGTACGCCTCTGCCTAACCCTTCGGGGAATACAGGCGTTATGGTAACATCTACGACGAAAAATATTTAATTTTGAACATTATGCATATTTTTCGTTAAAATACTTAATGTCTCCCTCGGCACTTTGTGAAAAGAAAATCACACTAATTACCAAACCTTTCTAGGAAAAGATCCCACAATCCTGAAATATTTACATAATAATTTATGTAAATATATCATGTCAAGATTGTATATTTATTGTAGCTTTCTCTGGGGTGTATTCTACGAAGGACATTTAAAGCCCATAATAAATATATTTGAAACAAAAAAGGTTGAGGTCATTATTTTGTACCTGTCAGACCTGCCATCTGGGCCAGTTAATTACAACCGTCTTTATTCATGCCAATTTAAAAAGTGCCAACATTTCGCTACTTTGCATCGAGGTATTTTAAAATCGATACATTTTTGTATTTTCTTTATTTTGTTTTTGTATACATACATACATACACTCACGCCTTCTTCCCATGGGGGTAGGCAGAAACTATAGAACGCCACCTGCTACGCTCCTTACATACTCCTTTTGCTTCGCCTACGTTCATACATCTGGTCATACACGCACGCCGGTTGCAAGTACTACGCACCTGACCTTTCTGAAGAACATCACCAATATGGTCATTATATGTCCACCTAGGGCGTTCCCTCCCGGCGTTTCCACTCACCTCTGCTTTATAAATACCTTTTGTTAGTCGCGTTCCACTCATCCTCTCAACATGACCAAACCATCTAAGCATATTACTCTTTTCAATTTTTGTTACTACATCTACACATCGTTTTTGTACATACACTTAAAATAATAATAATAAATAAAATCTTAGCTCGTTTAAGATTTTATTATTAGTTATTGTTATTTGTGTTTATACAAAAACAAAATTCTCATCTACGATTCGATCTCGACTAAGATTTAGTCTAAAAAGTTTAAAAACTACGTAGCATGATAAAAGTGGTCCGTGATCTTGGTGTTTTGTTGGATGATAAACTCCATCTTGATGCTCATGTTGCTAAAATTGTGAACAATGCTTTCCGTATGTACGGTTTTGTGATGAGATGGGCTCGGGAATTTAAACGCCCTGGTACTTATTTATACCTTTATAAAACTTTGGTCAGGTCTTAGTTGGAGTACGCGGTCCCGGTGTGGAATCCCTTCTATGAAAAATATTCTAACATGATAGAAAGAGTACAACGCAAATTTTTAAAGGCCATGCATTTCCGTTATTTCTGTTTGATTTATGTAACAATTCATATGATTGTATAGACCTTTGCAATAGAATAAGTGATGTAGTACCCAGAACTACTATGTGTCCAGGTGGGCGCGCGCGACCGTTTGCTGTAACATCTTTTCGATCAAACGCAGGATCGCGAGCACCCCTACGGCGTATTACTATTCAGTTCAATAAGATTTTCCAGGATATTGAGTTCTTTGCTGTTTCCTTTGGAAAATTTAGAAGTATTGCGCTTAAAATTATAGCAGAATTAAGTACACAATCCTAAAATCATAATTTCTATTTTAAATGTTTTATTATATTTTTTTTTCTTCTATTATTATTATTTATTCCTGTATATGTTTCAGTTTAGTTTTATTTTTTTGTATTTAATTGTAACCATACTCTCTACTCAATGTGGGTAATTTATATCGCACGCCGTTCGTGATTGTTCAACTTTTTTTTATATTATGTGGAAAATGTTGTTGGTTATACATTTATACTCCTATTTTAGTTTTAAGTTCTTTAGCATAACATTGTAATGTGTATCCGTTTATTTTCCCAAATAAAATAAAATACGTAGCTATCCAGTGCTATTCAGCGTACCTGCTTCTACGAGTGCTAGAAAATACATGCACTGTGGTATACGCTTTATACCATAGTCTCTGTATTTCCCTTCGCATACCATGCATAGAGCTTCGATTTGCCCAACCCTCCAAAAACTACTATGGGGTCGGCTTCCAGTCTAACCGGAAGCAGCTGAATATCAGTATTTTACATGGGGCGACTGCCTATCGGACCTCCACAATCCAGTTACTGGGTAAAACGATATCCCTTGGTAAGACTGGCTGTCAGACTTTTAGGTTTCTGACTTTGAAAGATCTACGAATGACAGCCAGGACCAACGGCTTAAAGTGCTTTCCGAAACACGGAGGGGTTACGATATGTAATGGATGATCCACGAACTGACCGTGGCAAGCGTAGCATAACTTTAAAATTCAACCACGAGCCCCTCAAAATCCAACCCATTGAATCCAAACGTTTGATATTTGAAAGCGGACCTTTTACAATCAAAGTAACGGTTACAACACAATATTCACTAAATACTGATCAATCTCACGAATTAAAGTGTATGTGTGAACCTTTTAAATGTAGTCAATCAAACAAACGATTTTTGCCTGTTTTAATCACGGACCATTTTGGCTACCCATTGAAAGGGTTTTCGATAGGGTTTTTCTAAGCGGTTAATCAAAAACCCATACGATATGGGTAACCCTTTTGGACGGCTTCAATTAAATTTTGATTACCCGTTAAAAGGGTTTTTGATAAAACCGATACGGTGTGGGTAACCCTTTTGAACGGCTTAGTTTAAGCCATTCAAAATTACCCACACCGTATATGGGTTTTTGATTAACTGCTTAGAAAACCCCTATCGAAAACCCTTTCCATTGAAAGGGTTTTCGATAGGGTTTTTCTAAAATGGTAACTAAAATGGTCCCTGGGTAGAATAGAGATAGAATTGGTCATGCTACGCGTGCTGGGCGGATATCGAAATACCATATGTATTATGATTTTTTTCATGTCACTGGTTTTCAAGTAGGTATAGAACCCATTAAATGGGTTATTATGTAACCCTTTCACTGGGTTTCAAGTATAAAACCCATTCTATGGGTTACCACTTCGAAAGGCTTAACTCTTAACCGGGGTTGTACGGTCCCTGGTTTTAATACAGTTAGATTGTAGGTCAACAATCGATCGCTTCCGCTCTGAAGTTAATATATTTTTAAGCAACGACAAAACTGTTGCTTGTGTCTGTGTTAAATATTCATTCGGGGTTTTATTATAGGTATAAAGGTACTTCCGTTGATAGTATAATAAAATGTGATAAGGCATAGGTGTGGTTTAAAAGTAGATGTAGTGACAAAAATTGAAACGAGTATGGTGAGATGGTTTGGTCATGTTGAGAGGATGAATGAAACGCCACTAACAAGGCAGAGGTGAGTGGAAACACCGGGAGGGGACGCCCTAGAAGGACATAAATAGTGATCTAATTGGTGATGTTCTTCAGAAAGGTCAGGTGTGTAGTACTCGCAACCGGCGTGCGTGTATGACCAGATGTATGAACGTAAACGAAGCAAAAGGAGTATGTAAGGAGCGTAGCAGGTGGCGTTCTATAGTTTCTGCCTACACCCATGGGAAGAAGGCGTGAGTTTAGGTTTGTAGTTATTCTGATTTTAAATATGTCAAAGTGATATATTTAACTGACCTAATGATAGACACTTTTTAAAATTAATGAACCTCTAAAAACGATTTGGGCTTCATGCGCTTCTAATGATGTACACTTTTTTAAAATAATTAAGCCTCTTTTTAAATTTCTGGACCACAAAATAGGAATTATAATTATGAGGTTCACAAAAAGAAGCGCAGTCATTATATTAGAGAGTCCGTTAATACTTTTAGGAGCGCAAAGTAGGAATTATTTGAGGTTTGATTGCCTATTTCTAATATATAATTACTATATCTAAGATTTTGACAGGACAAGCTTGATTCTTACCGAAAGACTGACTAGGAAAAGACAGAATTGTGTGGAAACGAGAGAAGGAGGCTTTTGCCCAACTGTGGGACAATATATTACCTTGTGCTGCCGGACGTAAAGAATAGCACGATCCTATTTATTCCCGTGGGTGTTGACTTACTAGAGAATTACACTTACTACAAAGTTTTCACTTCACGTGTTAATATTATAATGATTTTACTCAAATTTATAAGATCAAACATGAAGAGGCTTGTGTAGCACAATTATAACCGTATATTGCTTCGTAGGTCTAGTCAGAAGTGTCTCTTGCGCATTGCGTCATCCTCAGATCGAAAAGTGAACATTTAAAAATCTTAGTAGCAGCCTGGAGATTTCTGCCCCTCCTTATGGGACTGGCAACAGCAAAATGAGTGAGAACTGAACACCTGTGCCTATCAAATAAGGTATTACAAGCGTTATATTTTGACTGGTGTAAAAAAAAAATACGGTTAACGAAGCCGAGACCCACTTGTTCTCCCCATAATTGTGTCTGTTTTTTTTTTTTACTTAAGAGCATTTACGACGTACGGCATTTCATACAAACTTTCAAGCCCTTGTTTTTCGAAATGACTGAACCGATTTTAATGAAACTTCATACGTATAAGCAGGATACAAAGATCTAAAAAGTTAGTTAAGAACATTTTCGAGGGCAAGGGCTTGAAAGTTTGTATGAAATGCCGTACGTCGTATACGCTCTTAAACAAGTTTTTAATGTTATAAACTAACTTTAAATACACGCACGCCCCCTATCCCGTTCTATGCACCCATAAGGGCATTGCGTTCTATGGTAAACAGTAATTATTCGCACCAAAAATGAATGTCAATTATTTTTAAACAATATTACTTAGTTTGATGTACAGACGCCAGCAGGTCAAGCTACCCGAACTTTCAAATTTTCCCAATCAACCTTGAACCTTAAGCTGTAAGGATAAAGTTGAAAATCTATTAAATAAACTTGTGGACAGATTGTGGTAGCTTGATGTACAAAACTTCCCCGTGTATGACTGAATTAAATTAATAAATATGGCAACACTATCTAGATTCTCAAGGAATGAATGCAGGAAGCGTAGCTCCAGCGAGATGTACTTTGCTACGTGCGCGTAGCGACGTGCTACGAGCGCTACGAAATGTACTTAGATCGTAGCAAGGGACTACGTGAACCAATTTACACGAAATCATTTTGATGTTTATTTTTATAAACTAATAATTGGCCTTTTTACGTTTTCTGTAAATTAAATGCGTTTAATATTAAAGTGATTAATAATTTACCCCCCCCCCCTCCTTATTTTTAACCGACTACCAAAAAGGTGGAGGTTCTCAATTCAGCGGTATGTTTTTTTTTTTTT
The DNA here is from genome assembly GCA_963921375.1 of Tiliacea citrago. NCBI lineage: Eukaryota > Metazoa > Arthropoda > Insecta > Lepidoptera > Noctuidae > Tiliacea > Tiliacea citrago. The sequence goes on from OY992802.1 coordinate 4,764,101, forward strand.
GTATGTTTGTTACGCGATTACTCCGTTAATTATGGACCGATTTTGAAAATTATTTTTTTGTTTGAAAGGGTATACTCCCGAGGTGGTCCCATTGCCACCAAATCAGAATCAGATGAGGGGATCCCATCTTTAACTTCGGAAGTCGGTGGCAAAAAACTCAAATACAGATCCAAAGACACCGACTTCCGAAATTAAAGTTATTTTTCGCTTTGTATTGATATTTTTGGTAGTCGGTTCTTATTTTTTTGTAAAAAGTTTTTTTTTAATATGAAAACAAAATACAATCAGTCGATTAAAAAACAACTGGCTACTTACTTCAACTATCAAAGAATCAAAAGGATCTTGCCAAACAAAAACAATCAATGAAAAATCTTTCCCGTTACTAAACAATCTATGTAAGCTCTTTGTTATCTGTTTCACATACCCTCGGGACTCTTACAAAATACTTGAAACTACCCTAAAACTGTATAAAAATGAGCAAAAGGGTAACTATGCAATCTTGGATATATTGTCTCAAGCTTAGCAAATATTGTGTTTTTCAGTTTAAAGGCTTATTAAATGACTTAGTCTTCATTTAATAAGCCTTTAAACTAAAAAACAGCGGCCGTAAGATCAATCGTAGTTTAAACCACAAAAGAGAGTTTAATCTCTGGGCATCGATTATTTCATAAGATCAATGGTAGTTGATCGATTATTGGCTGTTTAAACCATCGATTAGTTTAAACTAGCCCAAAGGGACAGTTAAACTCCTTTGTAAGGATTAAACTGACCGTAAACAGACCAGATGGCATAATTTGACGCGACTGTCTTTCAAAATAGCAACAAAAAATTCTACCTGCTCGCTTCAAACATTTCTACGTAGCTTTTTTTTACTCACGTTCATTGAAGCTTTGTTTTGTGGTTTAAGAATGGTAAATTATAACAGTGATTCTGATTAAGATATCGTAATTATACACGAGTTGAACTATATAAATAGTTATTATAGTAGACCGTATGTCGTTAGATCAAGATACATTGGAATCAAGAGCTATTTCAAGCGAAATATGTGATCATAGCGCAAGGTAAATTTTAGTTAAATTATCAATACAAATGACAGTAAATAATATTAAATCTATAAGAGTTTTTTCTATAGATACGTCTTATTTTTAATTTCTTTGAAATTTAATAATAATATTTTAATTAATAATAGCTGATACCTATTATTATATTAACAAAAAAATTCAAAGAAATTAAATACCACATGAAGACATGAATATCTAATAATAAAACGTCGCAGACTCCCAGACGTCATCATATGTTAGTGTAAATGTCAAATGGATCTGTTTGTTGTCAATATTTTAATGAACGGATGAACGAACTACGAATAAAATAGAGAATGTTGCCATGTGTCAAAGACTAATCGTAGTTTAACTAATCTGTTCATATTTTCCATAGCTATAGATAGACAGTAGATTAAACCATCGATTATATTTGATCGTAGATTTGGAAATCCATAGTTTAAACTGTATTTGATCTTACGGCCCTAAGGAATGGTATACGATCGCACATTGAGTTCCAATTAATTATTATTCAAAGATATTATTTATTACAGCCCAAAATCTTGAATTTACATAACGGATGTAAAAGACACTGATTTGTTGAGGTCAGATAGGCAGCGGTCCATGTTAATTACTGGTATTCAGCTCCATTCGGTAAGACTGGAAGCCGACCCAACATGTTTGTGAAAAGACAGTCAACGAAGTCGAGAGTCACATGTTTTCCCCGCCATTGCGATATTAAAAAATTGTACTTCACCCATGGACCTATAAAAAAACTCGGACGGATTCTCGTTAACCGAAAACTGTGTCACTCAAAGTCAGTCAGCTCGCTGTACGTACAGGCTGGCACGCACACATTCACAGCATACTCACCCATTACGCGTGCAAACGTCAACACAGTCGACACGTCCTACGCGGCAAAAAAGTAACGAAATACAGCATGTCTTGTGTGGTGAAATGTTGTAAAAACCGTAGCGATCGAAAGAAAAAAAATCCAGGAATCACGTTTCATAGATAAATTAATAATTCAACAACTTAGTTTCCAATTTTATAGATTACAATCAATCTTCATTCACTAGAAAAAAATCATCACAAGGCCAGTGTTGTCAATATTCACGTGTGTACCCTAAATATATGGGAAATTTATATTTCATTTAATCAATTCAACTTATTTAGGTTATTTATTACTAGTTATTTTATATTCTTCTTATTAGATTTCCTAAAGAAAATTAAGTATGGAGAAATTATTGGATTTAAAAAAAATCTAAATTGTAACTGTCAAAATGACTGGATTAAAAAAAAACATACTCAGCATTTGGGATGTTATACAATAGATACAGTAAATATTTTTTACAATTTAATATTTTCAATTATTAACTATGTTGTTATTTGCACATATTTTCATAGGGAGATTTGGTTCTTACCATTAACTTGTTAAAATAGCACGGTATAATTCTGCCGACATTTCCAAGAAACTTGTCTCTCGACCTGTATTTGTCTTAAAATTAAACAATAATATATGCGTAAATTTGGCTAATATGGCAACCCTAAATTCAGTCACACTTAAGACTGTCGCCGCCATTACGGGACACAGTTTTGTCTTAACGGGAGTTCCGTCCGAGTTTTTTTATAGGTCCATGTCTTCACCGTACATTTTTTTTATATCCTACCTGCTGTTTACCGTATGTTGAAAGTCAAAGTTCCAACAACGATTTTTAACAACTAAATTGAAAGTAGTCACATTAATATTATAAAGGCGAAAGTTTGTGAGTGTGTATGTTTGTTACTTCTTCACGCTCAAACGGCTGGACCAATTTTGATAAAATTTTAATGGAAGTAGCTGACACCCTGGATTAAGACATAGGCTACTTTTTATCCCGATATTCCCACGGGATCGAGACTTACGCGGATGAAACCGCGGGGCGCAGCTAGTTTTCCATAACTTTTGCTGAATGTAAGTTACATTTTGATGTACAAAATGCGTAGATGACGGCTGTGATTGGTCTTTTTACACCCCGTGTAAAACAATGAAAACGAAACCATTACAGGTAAAACTGAGATGTTGAGATGCCCTGAGAAAGGATTTTTGAAGAAGATTTCTGAGCGGGTCGATCAGAAAGTTTGTAACTAAATCGTGGGTAGCCGCTAATCTAAGTATAGGATGCCTTGCCCTCGCTGGCAATTAGACCCACCCCCACGGTTCTGACTATTAGTTTATCTCATCCATAGAATATTCAAAGATCCGTATTTGGAGCGAGTTAGACAAGTCTAAATCTGGCGTTATTTATATCGTTTGAAGTTACGTTATATTCTGTCTGAAACAATACGAAGATTTCCGTACTCAACTCAAGATGAGTCAACTCAAAAGTTATTTCCAGGACTCTTTTTGATGTACGCAAGTTACGCTGATTTACGCTCGTTAGACCTCACGCTTAATTTAACCGACTTCAAAGATCATTGACAAGGCCTAAATCATATCATCATTCTCTGCCCATACTACTCGACGATATGTTATGTTTTTTTAATAATATATACTTTTATTATTTTTGTACCTACTTCCTGTCACTTGACCCTAAAGGTTCATTAGAATACCAGCGTCAGACAGCATCTGTCTGGCATTAATGCTGAAATGAACCTTTTTGGCGCAGCCGTGAGACACACTATTGTTGTTAAAACATTATTTTCACTGTTTTTCTTTTATTGTTTGTATTTTGTGTTTCATGAACTGTGTGCAAATAAATTTAATTCTTTCTTTCTATTTTTTATTATTTAAATTCGATTATTGATGTTTGTTTTAAATTGTTTTTTTTTAAATCTAAATATACGAGTATAGTGCATGTGGTGTTAGCCTGTAAGTAATTGTTGCACTTAAGGAAATGTGTAAACAATTATTGTAACCTAACCTATTAATGTGTAAACAATTATTGTAACCTAACCTATTAATGTGTAAACAATTATTGTAACCTAACCTATTAATGTATAAACAATTATTGTAACCTAACCTATTAATGTGTAAACAATTATTGTAACCTAACCTATTAATAAATAAATAAGTGAATAAATATTATAGCGATATTTCCAACTCCAACACACTTTCCATACAGCATTACGATAAAATCTCACAAGTGATGTATGTGGGCGTCACTAAAGCTGCTTATCACAAATTGTTCAAAATGGGGCTTTTATATTGAAGTGCACCCACGATTCACCCACGCGAGTACCAAAAATAATCGTAGGCACAGGGTAGGTTAAAGTTACAACCGCCCACTAAAAGCTGAGTGGGTTAATTCCAGTTATTTCAAGTTAAAAATTGGAATGATTAAAATTTGTAGATACAGTAACTGTTATTACGTCGAACAGTACCCGTTATAAGCAAAATATTTTCGAGGTTGATAGTATTCATGCATATGAAAAACTTTTGCTAGGGGATCTACTAGCCCAGGATTATTATATCTATAAAATGAAATGTTTGATAACCAGCTGAAAATTTGGTACATGCATTCTGTATGTGGTACTGAATCATTAGCTGAAACTCCCGGACCTTCTTAAACCTGGGCCTTCGAAGTACCGGAAAACAAACATCTGCTGCATAGATTTTGGTGAGTTAATATTACATTTTTGTTTGAAATAGCAGATCTTTTACGATATTTCAGGCTTGGTCCTATAGCAAAAGTTGTTTATCTTCACTACTTAAAATATTGTACAGTCGCGGTCGGTGAGATTAATTGTCAAGCAAAGGAGAGGTCAAAATTGGTATAATATTCCGACGATTTTTAAACGCTAATGTGATGTACCTTATTAGAAAGCTTATTTATTATGCTACTCGATTATAGTTAAATCTGATTTTTTCAGGAGCCCGTTTTTGTGAAAAAGTGAAAAATGTTTCAATACAAACAAAACGCACATAGTCTTTATTTATTCATTTCTATGCAATATAATTATTTTATATGGCTAATGTTTCCGTTTCTATTAAATACTTTGAGATTTTATTATAATTTTAGCTGCAGCTCCATGAAATTAAGACAAAAAATATTGACTATCATGACAATGCAATAACAAAACGTATCGAAAAAAGTCAAAGCTGTAAGCTCGGACTAAATATCCGCTGTAAACATCAAACCGAGTCCTGCTGACTGACGTTGTCATTGTCACGTCATTTGCCACAGGGCTGCCATCCCTAAAATATAAATAATGCTTGTAGAACATTTTATTTTTCAACACTTGTTTTAAAAAAAACGGGCGGCTGAAAAAAAAATGAAATGCCCAAAGACATCAAAATAATTACCCTCTTTCAGCCTATATAGGTCAGAAGGCTATTTAAATTTTCAATTATTTTAGTACCAAGCCCCATACATTTCGTGAACGTCTCCTTTCCCTGACTGTACAAAATTATTGAACATAATATAACCTACATACATAACTTGGATATATATTGGCATTGTAGGTAATGAATAATGAAAGACATTTTCATGAATATACAACGGGAATACAGCTCGTCTTTAAAAGTATCGTCTAAATTTTCAAGCATAATATTGTTCGTAGTAAAGAAAATCATTTACATTTTTGTCGTACGTGCTTGGAGAGCTATGCACCGTCTTTTTTCTGAAATGCAAAGTACTCTATAGTTGCTATATTAGATTACAATTGTAATTATGTCTTCGTTACCCCTACCGTACTTTGTAGTCAGAGGGTCTACTCTGAAGATAAATCCGAAATATCGGCCGTTTCCTGACTACGGTTGACTATGGCTGACTACGGCAAAATAAAATAAAAAACCGGCCAAGTGCGAGTCATTATATATTATAGCATTATATAAGCGCGAGACTCGCGCACGAAGGGTTCCGTACCGTTACCTATAAAAACGGCAAAAAAAACACCTTTTTTGTATGAAAAATATTAAATATTAAAAAATAAAAATTAAATATTTGTTTTATTTTAATTTGATTATTTATTTTTTAAGGGAATATATAACTAAACATTCTGTGAATATTTCAAGCGTCTACCTGTTGCTGTTATCAATATCGAGCAAAAAAATCAAGTTTGTTGTATGGGAGCCCCCTTAAACATTTATTTTATGTTGTCGCTATAACAAAAAATACTAAAAAACATATTTTTAGTATTTGTTGTTATAGCGGCAACAGAAATACATCATCTGTGAAAATTTCAACTGTCTAACTATCACGGTTCATGAGATACAGCCTGGTGACAGACGGACAGACAGACGGCGGAGCCTTAGTAATAGGGTACCCGTTTTACCCTTTGGGTACGGAACCCTAAAAAGTCATGTCACTTATGAGGAGGGTGCGGGGGAGTCACAACAGCATCCTGTAAACTATAGCTGAAGACGTACGTGCACCTGTGTTGAGGCATTTCGTTCGTCTGGTGATCTTTTAGGGAGGTGTCTCCCTATGGGTTATCTTGATGGGGCGGGGTGTCTCAGCACAGGGGCATTTGTGTATAGAATTATTTATGTATATGATGAGTGTTGTCCTTTTTAATTGTATTTAAGTATTAACAATAGTTTCTAAGTTTTTGTATACTAACCTTTGGAACTAGTTGTCCCAAAATAAATTAATTTGAATTCGAATACAAACCGATTACAGCTCAAAAAAGCAGTTATGAAAAAAGTTCCCGTAAAATACAAAATACGATCCTTCCTACAAATCAAACATCAGCTCTTTTACTTTTGAATCAACTCGAGTTTTTATCAAATGATTTCTATACCCATTCAGATGAAGAGGGATTATCTTCACAAGAAAAATCTCCATAATTTTCGTTTTTCCTCATTCCGTATTCGAGTTGTATTTTTAACAAGGACTCGATTTGATTGATTGAATAGATTTTATGACGGTGTTTTAGTATGGTTTTATTTAATTCTATCTATTTTCGTGATAGTCGTATAAAAACAATGCATCGTTAGTGGCTGTGGTATGTCCAGCAGTGGAGTAGCTAGCATGGGCGACACCCGATGCCCATAATTGTGTTGTCACCCAAGAATAAAAATCGGTCAAGTACGTGTCGAACCACGCACAACGAAGGGTTCCGTAGTTGGGATGAATTTATCCCAAAAACAAACTTATCATTGTAGTTAAAAACATGTTCTCCCGTACATTCCAACTGCAAATGTAAGTTGGCCGAATATTACTCGTTAACTTGTAAAGCCACGTATTCCTTTAAACATCGTTATTGTATTATATTTTATACTACTGCCGTGATTTTTTCGTTCCATTTTTTGCTTTATTTAAATTATTTAGTTTGGTAAGTTGGTTAAAATGATTACTATTATTATTGAAACTAAGACTGCAAATTAAGTGCGCGTCAAGTTATAGTGTACGCACAGTAACACGACACCCCTTGGTAGGACTGATGGTGGGTTAGATAAAAATACACGACCAATATCTACAGTATTATAAACACAAAAAATATCTGTCAACTTCTGTGCGACACATGTAATTTACAATCTCCCCATTTTCCCTTTACCGAAAAAGTAATGTATCAGCTACTTTCATGCCATCCTAGATTATACGGGTCAGTTGTACGAGTAAGAAAGGTCATATTATATATACCTACTGAAAAGAAACGGGATTATTTCGTATATTTTTGCTACGTTTCTGATAAATAGGCTCGCGCGATACTTAGGACTTAAACATAACTGGCAAAATGTGAGTGTACCTACTATAGGAACCCCTCTGCCTTACCCTTACGGGGATTACGATTACAGGCGTGATGTATGTGTGTTTCTGAAAATCTTAGAGGGTTTATGTTTACTAGCTGCGCCCCGCGGTTTCATCCGCATAAATCTCGATCCCGTGGGAATATCGGGATAAAAAGTAGCTTATACGTTAATCCAGCTGTTAATGTCAGCTACCTCCATACAAAATTTTATCAAAATTGGTCTAGCCGTTTGAGCGTGAAGAAGTAACAAACACACTCACAAACTTTCGCCTATAAAATATTATGTGATGTTAGTAAATGGTTTGGAGCATCCTGAAGCAGATGGACATCCGCGACACCAAAGGGATTGCAGATGCATGAGATATCAGAGACATCAGCTTTGTCTAGAAACAAAGCTGATATCTCATGCATGTGCCAGTAATTACTGCCAAAACAGCAGTACCTAAACCATTCAAACAGGAACCACGGAGTAACGGACAGAGTATAAGCTTCATACAACCGCGCTATGATAGGTACACTCCTACAAGCATGAGGCGTGTGGCGTATGGAGGCAGTATTATCGACCTTGTAATTGCTTTTGAACCCTAAGGTTAACTTCACTTACACGTCATATAACCACAAGGTCTATTTGTCAACCCGACAGTTAGTTAATTCAACCCTAATGGAGTTTAAATTTTCTGGGAATGGGGAACGTCGGTGAAAGCTATTTGTAGATGGCGTGGCCATAGCTAGGTACCTCCGGCCTGAGCTCCGGCCTGTACTAAATTTGACATTTCGTCCATTCAATGACTTTCATTCCATTAAGTGTTCATTCAATGGTTCATTCATGAGTTTGGTTTTACTTCACTATTTCGTTATTTTCAATTATTATAATAGTTTAATCAATATAATAATATGTTCGACATGGAAAGTGTCAGAATTTAAAAGCTTAATTATAGTTTATTTCCTCGTAATCACTTTCTTCAAAATATTTACTGAATAACTCTGTTTAATTTTAAAAATCTCTACAAATAGCATTAAGCCACAATATTCTAACTTTAAAGTCTTTCGGAAAATGGTGGCCAATTTAGGAACACAACAATGATTAATTTTCACAAAAATAAAACAAAACCACCTCTCGTCTTATATTATTAGCTCGTTTTGAGAACTAGCTAAGACAGCACCATTTTGACAGTTGCCTTTCCCATCGCTGTCAAACGTGTTATAGCCATTACAAGCTATACATCTCCGGACGAGCTCCTTCACAAAGAGCTCTAATGTTACTTAGGGCCAAATTCACCGTTCATATTACAATACGCGTTTAAGAAAACTAAGTTCTGCATAAACGAGTTCAAATGTCGATATTGATCTCGATTTACGTCCAACCAATTTCACCAGCTATATTTTGATCGCATTAACAAAAACCAAATTTCTATGGCTTAGAATGTAAATTTTGTCACAGTCATGTTTACTCGTAGCATTTGCAACATGAGATAGCGACCTACTGCGCTTAAATTTGATTACCACGTTTTTATTAAGTCACTTTCTTGTTTGTTAGTCTGTCTATCGGTCCGGGTGGAATCTTGCAACTCCAATTTAGAGCACTTCCTGATTAGCTATCTGGCTAAAACTTTCAGGGTAGCTCACAACTCGATGACAATGCATTCTAAATACATTTATTATTAGATTTATTATTATTTATGGATATATTTATTTTATATTAGTATGCAATGCCGACCTAACCTCTAAAAAACGATACAAACCGCTATATCTTGTAAAGGAAGCGAGCGAGCGGGTGTTTTTTTATGTTTCTAAGAGTGTGTTTTTGTTTAATTTGTGATCTCCTGTGTGAGTCCCAATAAATAGTTTTTCTTTATTTATTTTATAGAGCAAAAATTACAATTTTTAGGGGCATCATGAAGGGATTTCACTTAATCATGACACATCGATTGGTTTAAGCTTGAACTGCGTTCACTTTATATTGGTTAAATCAAAAGTGGAGTTCTGAACTCAGTTAAACGCTTGAACTGAGTTCAGCGTAATCACGTTTAATTTCGTTGGTGAAATCCGCCCTAAATTGGGTTTTACGTACGCGATGAAATTCAACATACTTGTAGCTAAATGAGCTGATCATCATTGGGGTCAAGTGGGTAATGTTTTATTGCTCTTCGGAATAAACTGAGGGAAATATCGAAATCTTTCTCATATCGGAAAAAATATGTTAAGAGGGTAGAGTGCTTTTCGTATACTTGACACAGAAGTATGTAGGTATGTACTGGTAAAAGTCAGAAATGTATGAAAGAGTTTATCCACATTATTAAACGATCAGTTTTATACAAAAAACTAGCTTTTGCCCGCTGCTTCGCCCGCGTGGAGGTCGAAAATTATCCCACGGGAACGTATTACCCGGAATCAAAAGAATCCTTTGTGTTAATCCAGGTTATTAACCATCTGTATGCGAAATTTCATCCAAATCCGTCAAGCCGTTTTTGCGTGATTGATCAAACATTCTAAAATTTATAATACAGTAAAACTTGGTTAAGTGGGACTCGGATAAGTGAGAAACCTCCATAACTGGAACTCATGCTGAGGTCCCGACACTGGCACTGAACTACTTTTGTTAAGCTCAACACACACAGGCTGCGGGTGCGGGTCAGGCGCGGGTCGGGACGGTAGTACGGTGGCTGAATTCGCTGTATAGATATGAACGACACCACACGAAACGCGTGCGCGGGTCGGGCGCGCAGCGGGTCGGCGGCGGGAGCCGCGCACGCGTTTCGTGTGGTGTCATTTATATAAATACAGAGAATACAGCCCGCCGTACTGCCGTCCCGACCCGCACCCGCTGCCTGTGTGTGTTGAGCTTTAGTGGGTCAAAACAAATTTCTATATCTTGGATTAGTTCCTTCGATTTTATCGTCATAATTACCTCTATAATTGAGACAGCAAGTGTATTTAATCTCTTTTACTGAGATTATATTATAAAGAACATAACATAACATAACATCACGCCTGTAATCCCCAAAGGGTTAGGCAGAGGTGTACCTATAATAGTACACCCACATTTCGCCAGTTATGTTTAAGTCCCATGTAATAGGGGGCGAGCCTATTGCCATCAACCGGGCACAAATCCAGACTCCGGGCTGCCACTGAGAAATTCCTAATGGAAAATCCCAATAACACTTTGCCCGACCTGGGAATCGAAACCAGGACCTCATGCTCAACAGTAGCGCTTGCGACCACTAGACCAACTAGGGAAACAAAAAAAAACAGGCATTATAGATAATACTTTTGCTAAATTATTTTCTTTGAAGTTTATAGGTATTTGACCCCTGTAACTGAGATAACGTCAATGTATTACCTCTCTAACTCGGATTTTAAACATTTTCTTGATTGACGCACTTTGTAGGTATGCGCACTCTGTAGGTATGCATTTTAGTACTGTTTTAAAAAAAAACGTGATTAATAAAGATTACAACTCATGTATAATGTTTACAAAATACGTTATTTCATTTAATAATCGCACTTCTATAACTGAAATAACCTCTATTTTCACCTTCGTTAATGGAACCCTCTGTAAATGAGACAGATATTTATTTATACCTGGATATCTGAGACACTGGGTAAGTCGAATACCTCTTTAAATGAGATAAATTTGCAGCTCCCTTAATATCTCAGTTATCCAGGTCTCACTGTATTAAATAGTAAGATCTATGGACAATTTTTCAACAAAAAAAGTCCAAACAATTCACTCGATCCTTATAAAACCCGTTTTTTCAACGTAAGGAGGAAAAATAGCTGTCATATCCCAAACCCTTCAATAAAATTCTTGAACCATTCAATATTTTTCATCTTCACTCCGCAAATCGTTCAATCCTCATTCCTTCCATTCGATGATGGCCGTCGAAGCGAACAACGCATTCATTCCTTTTGAAGTGCAGTGTACGTACGTACGTCAGAAGTATTGATCGAACCAGCCGCCCATGTGTGCGTGATACACCAGCGTAGTGCCCTGTGTACTGACGTAACTTGAGCCGTGAATGCGATGTGAGCAACTTTCTGTATGAATGTGTTAACCCTTTAACAGTCATAACGATTTAGCAATCGGACAACAATGCCAAATAGTCATAGGTTATTGGTAGAAAATGCTTCTACTTTTTTAATCTTTTGGAATATTTAGTCAGTGTTTCAAATAGCCTTTGTAAAACAATAGAATACCTATTTGGAACGCAATTTTTGATTATTGAGTTGTAAAATATGGTGGTAAGAACATCAGATTTTAATACGGCGAGAAGGACGGTGGAGGTCAAGCTATAATGGTTTATTTCGGATTAGTGTTCCCGTGTGAATGTGGAGACGTTATCGCGTAGGTTTAATTTCTTTTTTAAATTCGGATTATGTTGAGTTTTAGTATTTTAAGGTTAACATGTTTTGAATGGATGGATATTATTAGTTGGTGGGTTTTGAAGTTGTATTTAGGGTAATGAAGATATATTTTTAACTATGAAATAATGGTGCGAGTGGGATTGTTTATTGAGATATAAAAATACAAAATTTTAAACCAGTCTAAAGAAAAACGCTTCTTTATTTTAATTATTATACTAGATTTTTCCCGCGGCTTCTACCGGGATTAAAACGAAACGATCGCTTTGCTCCCGTCGCCGTCAACGATTTACGCGTAACTTTGAATCTGATATCTTTAAAAGTCTTAATTTAAATGATATAATGTACAGGCATATTTTAATCTAAATTAAATGCCCAATTGAAATAACATATTTTATTGGATAAGGATTCATATAATACCGGCTAAAACAGCTTCGGAAATAACTATGAAATTTTTATCAAATTCTGAAAGATAAAAACGGTTACTGTGGGTCATCCTTAGAAGATAGACATATGCTATTGCGGACTTTTTTGTTGAAACTTTTAAGATGTATAATCCTGTAGAACATAAATTGTATGTATCTCGTACACGTTTACGCGGCTCACGCCAGTAAAGCTCCCAGTCGGCATGATTTTTTCCGACGTCTTCAACAATAATCGTCACATTTCAGCCAATTTACACAAAACCTTAATAAATTATTCACTTAAACCTTCCTCATGAATCACTCCGTCCATTCGTGAAAACCGTTTGAAAATCCGTTAAGTAGTTTTTGAGTTTATCTCGTTCAGACAGACAAACATGCAGACGCGGTTTATAATTGAGATGATCTGAAATTCCAGTTCTACAATCGAATAGGTACACAATAGGTGCATACCTACCTGTGTTAACGAACACTATCAAATACCCAGTAATCTAAAAGATAGAATCTAGAGCACCAACGAAACCAAAAAAGCTCGTCCATTTCAATTCAGATGGATTAAATAAATCCTGGAAGCGTATCAATACCTCTGTTGTATGTAGTCTCGTCGCGATTGGGTGGCTTCGCATTTGTTACACGAATCGAATGGAGGATTTACAATACGACACGGTAACTTCTTATCCTGCTGACTGTTGGACGAAGGAATTGCTAGGGACTGGGGTAGTAATTTTTCTCGGGACGTTATATTAAATTGGATGTCAGATTCTAGTTTCACATTGTAACTTTTGTGACCTTTAGATACGTATTTTTTCTTCATTTTTACCTGGACTTCCCGGGGCTAGTAACTCAATTGAATTTCAATTATTTAATTCAGTAACAATTCACATTGCGATCGGATATAATCCAGCATGAAACCATTCTATATATATATTAGTCTTAAACGAATAAATAATCAAGAAATAAAAATCATACGAACACCATAGACAAACAATGACATGTCAAGTTAAGAGCGTATACGACCAAGCCCTTGTTTTTCTAAATGAATTAACCGATTTTAATGAAACTTCATAGGCATAAGCAGGATACAAAGTTCTAAAAAGTTGGTTAAGAACATTTTCCACTTTCATTTTTAATTAAATTTAATATTTATTATTTGTTGTTATAGCGGGAATAGTAGTACACACTCTGTGAAAATTTCAAGTGTCTACCTCATCATCATTCATTTATTTCAGCTGAAAGACGTCCATTGCTGGACCCTTGGCAGGCGGGTTGCGATCGCAGTATGGTGTTAAAATGCATAGAGAACACTGCTGCCCATTCTCCAGCAAGTCCCTTAGTCGGTTTTTACGACACCCACGGGAAGAAAAAGGGTGGTGCTATTCTTTACGTCCGGCACCACACGGAAATGTGTCTACCTATTACGGTTCAAAGATACAGGGGTCTACTCCGAAGCGATAATCCGAAGTATCGGCTGAGTGTTCGGCCGTTTCTTGGCTTTCCAAAGTTTCCTTTTTTGACTATGAGTTGTTACCCGATTTCAAGTCACTTTTTTGACTTTGACTTATCACTTTTTTTTTCGCCATCATAGTAATGTCAAATTATTTATTTGAAATAGGCACATAAAAGGCACTTTAGAACGTCTAAATTCACAGAAAATGGGCAGAAAACTCCACCGTAACGCTTTTAAAATGTTTTACAATATTTTGTATAGGTACATTAATAATATGTGAAGACGATGCACCTAGAATAAAATTGTATAGTCATTTTATTACACAATAATATGTAAAAACCGGCCAAGTGCGAGTCGGACTCGCGCACGAAGGGTTCCGTACCATTATCTATAACAATGGGAAATAAATCACGTTTGTTGTATGGGAGCCCCCCCTTAAATATTTGTTTTATTTTAATTTAATTATATATTCTTAAAGTGAATATATAACTAAATACTCTGTGTTTTATTCTGTTTATTAGTATTTGTTGTTATAGCGGCAACAGAAATACATCATCTGCGAAAATTTCAACTTTCTAACTATCACGGTTCATGAGATACAGCCTGGTGACAGACGGACAGACAGACAGACGGCGAAGCCTCAGTAATAGGGTTCCCATTTTACCCTTTGGGTACGGAACCCTAAAAATGAAGCAATGACAGATAAATTAATTATGTTATAGATACATGGTGCTCACATATTTACAAACATTTGTACCGTAGTCAGCCATAGTCAGCCGTAGTCCTAGTCAGGAAACGGCTGATCATTCGGCCGATACTTCGACGGGCTGACGAACAGCGAAACCTTAGTAATAAATAGAGTCCCGTTGGTACCCACAGAATCCTAAAAAGAAGTTTCACGTTATTATGTCTGAAAACCAGAAACAAATTATCGATGGTAGTGAATACAAAGGCGGCCATTTTGTATTGATAAACAAGGTAGGTACGTACCTATTTGTTTGATTAATACTCGATAAATTGTACCGGGAATTGTGTATTTCGAATATTGGATTGTTGAATGGAAAATACCTGGTATTCGAATTTATCATTTGTGCTTAGGTAACTCGTCATTTGCATGAATTGGTCCCATAGGAACTAGGTACCATATGTGTGTATACCTACATACTATGAATATGCAAATTGTAATCATTGGTACATTGCCACTGTCGAATACAATTTGTGTCATGAAGTATAGTAGATTGTTAAACAAGGGTCGAAAAGAATCAATTCCCGAATTGGTGACTTTCACCCGTGTTAAACACTCTACTTTTCATTTGGAATATAAGGAAAGTAAAAAACTTTAGTTTTTCTAAAATATCTTGTTTGCTCGCCACTTCATTTGAATTTCGGTGCAGCTTTCAGAGTTACTATCCCGCCAAATTATAAGTATAGTCTTTATTAATTTAAAAAATAGTTATTTGTTATACGAGAGTGCAAAGTTGCTTTTTAACCGCGTGCTCAATTTTGATGACCGAGCAAGCCAAGGATTCAAAAATTAGAATCCTGAGCGTTAGCGAGGGTATCAAAAGAGCACGAGGTGAAAAATCTTTGCACTCGAGTGCAACACGTAACTTTTCATCCCACCTGAGCGAGGAAATGACTAAATGCAAAAAAAAATATTTACAATCACAAGATACTTTTATTTCAGTTTAGGTATTAACTACTACATTATGATAGGTAAGTATTACAGAATAATCTTTAAATTAAGTATAACAAATAATACTTAGGTATAATTAAGAAAAATTGAAAGTAACAAAATCAAAATCAAAATCATTTTTTTTTTATTTCACATAAACCTACATGGGCACTTATGAAACGTCAGAAGCTAGGTGCACGGTTCCAATTGGTCGTTTCCTATGGAGAAGAGCCGGCAAGAAACTCCATGGTTACTCTTTTAAAAAGTGGGCTTTAACAATGTTATAAGTTACAGTGTTAATAGGTATGGGAGGACAGTGTAAGCCCGTCAACAAGTACCAAGTACTTAACAAAATAAAAGATAGTTTATAAAGCTACAGTCTATTAAGCCTACAACGTTCTCACATTCACAAATGAAAAAATAATCTATATAAAATATTACTAAAGTAATAAAAATAAAAACCTACATATTTAAACCAAATGACAACATTGTCATTACAACTGTAAAAAAAAACTGAATAGATATTCTGTCCACAAGTCACTAATAAATATTTTAAATTAAAATTTGTAGGTTATGTCAAAGTATGTAAAAAACAGAAATAAAAATCGTAATTTAGGAGCAGTTAATAGACGTTCACATAGTTATGCCGTTAATGAGGTACCAGGGAAGCCACATGTGCAGAAGGAATTATTGCCAAACTTCCTTGTCTTCAACGTAGTCCTTAATCTTATAGTATGCTTTTTTGATTAGGACACGTTTGATGTAGGTTTTGAACTTTCCATCGCTAAGTTCTATAACCGACTTTGGCAACTAGTTATAGAAGCGGATACTGTTTATAAGAAACGACTTGCTTGTTTTAGTTAATCTAAAGGAGATGTCCGCTTTTTGTATGGGCGTTGGTTTTTTATTCCGAGAAAAATCTAACCAGCGACAAACTACACTTAAATAAAAGCGACAAAAATATGAAATTTGTAACCACTGAAATAATATTTTTAGACCCCTCCATTTAAGAGAAAAAATATAAAATATTTAATGTTAGTACATATATGTTATTTGTTGATGGCAACCCAAATAAAATCTCCCACACACTTTGACAATGTCTAATTTGACAGCTGATTATATTCGGCTGTCAAAATATGACATAAAGTGTTGACTGACAGGCATCATCCGTCTGATTCGTCTGCTGTCAAGTGCTGTGATGCTGTCACACTTGTCACAGGTCACACTGTCTCGTCTCGTGCATTCGTGATAACCAGTGTTCTCGTATTTTAATTTGTGCTTTCATTGATTTTCCTGATTTTACTGACTTTGCTTTTCACAACGGATTCTTCTACTTTGCACATGATTAGGATACCAGTAGCTTATGAACCTTTAACCCTGACGACATTGCTTTTTCATAACGGTTATTCGATACTGCACGCGTTTAGGACTTCGGATTTCGGGTTTAAAACCCCCAATGTAAGTACTGTTCTTTATTCTTATTTAGCTCCCTATGGGTTTTATTTGCATAACCTTTGCCTCTTTTAAGTCCACTGACAGTCTGCAATCATTAACATCCATTTCTATTTTCAGATTATTGTTACAGTTATGGCTCTCTGCATGAATTGCAACATAGCCACACATGTTAATCAGCAGTATGAATATAACGCTTTAAGCATGAGCCCTGAGATAGTCTCAATAATTGAAGAATGGACTGCTCAGGAGGTAATGTAAATTACCTAAATGTAACGTTTTTTTTTAATATTTTGGTACCAGTCTTATGTTGAAAAAGATTATACAGCATTAATTTGCTCAAAAAACATGCAGAAAAACGATACTGTGTTCTGAACATAAATTATTTTGTTTTTAGGTAACAGACGGAGATTGCATTTGCCAAGAATGCATCAACCTATTGCTGATAGAACTGAGTAACAAAAACGACCATAACATTGGTGACCGACAGCTGGGTCATCAATCAGTATGTGTGTGTTGTGGTGTTTCTATCTCAAGAAGAACAGGCAGGCGTTCTCGTCCCCTACCTGATGGTCATCCTGAGCGGGCTTATATAGCTAGCATCATCAACCCCCGTCAGGTAAATATGTAAATTAAATATTTTCACTTGATAATATTGTATTACTGATTACTGGAACACACAATAAATGAAAACTTAATTTCAGATCCCTGCTAATGCTCGAGCATGTAATGCCTGCTGGCAACAAGCTCATAACAATATTCACGAATTGATGGAACCACCAAGAGAGGCTCAAGTGACTCAAGACAATGTAGAAAGTAGGTCTAGCTCTGTGGCTGAACCTGTAAGTGCACTCAGTTCAGAAATTGATTTTGTCAATGTAGTTCAAAATGAGAACAGGTATGTAGAACTAGATGGTTACAGTCGGACACCGGATTCATCAAATCATTGTTTTGTTCCCGAGTGTATAAATATGGAACGTTTGAGAGTACCCATGTACCTTAGAAAACGAATATTAATTGACTATAAATTATATGTCTCACCTAATGCCCGAGTATGTGAAGGACATTTAAGTGTTTATAATTGGGAGCTGTTGAATGAATTTCAGTTCACAACGCAATTTACCCTGAATCATGTTGTAGAAATGTTAGATTTATTAAGAAAAAAAACAATTAACATTATTGATTTTGAAAATGTGGAAAATATGAATAACCATATATGTCATTACTGGACAGGCTTGACTGTATTGAATTTTTTAACAATACTCAGCATTATTACCAATCAATTATCAGCTGTGTGTCGAAAACCAAAAACGGCTTTAGGATTATACCTTATGAAAATAAGAACTGGGGAGCCAATTAGACGAATTGCATCATTGGTTTGTATAAATAAATCAGTAGCATGCAGTTATATGAAAAAGGCACGTAATTGTATGAAAGAATTTTATGTACCAATACATTTAGGTGTCAATCGTATTTCTCGAGCAAGCCTGTCCAGTAGAAATCTTTTAATCCCACAGGGTCTTTTTGGAACAGCAGAAAATAACCCCATAGTTATTTGCGATGGAACCTATGTATACTTACAGAAATCGTCAAATTATCTGTTCCAAAAAAAATCATACAGTTTACACAAGTTTGCAAATCTTGTTAAACCTTTTTTGCTGGTGGCCACCGATGGCCACATTATAGACATATTTGGACCATACGCAGCCACAACATCTGATGCTACAATTATGAAACTGCTGTTCCAAAATGAAAATTCTAATTTAAGGCAATGTTTTGGAGGACAGAATGATGTATTTATTCTTGACCGCGGCTTTAGAGACTCTATCCCACTGCTCAGATCTTTGGGATATTCTGTGTACAAGCCAGAGACCCTAAGTGAAGGCGAAACTCAATTATCAACTGAAAAAGCCAATAGATCTCGACTAGTGACACTGTGCAGGTGGGTGGTAGAAGTTGTAAACGGTCGGTTTAAACGGGATTTTAAAATCTTTAGAAATAAATATTTTAATATTGGGTCTAGAAATCTTATGGATGATTTTAAAATTGTAGGAGCCATTTTAAACCATTTCCATCCCGTTTTGACTGACCGTCCTGATGCCCAAGCTATACTGGACAGAGCTAATCAGAGAATGGCCATGCCAAATTATTTAGCTGACTATGTGATTGGGCATCAGCTTAATAGACGCCGAGCCAGTTTCGTACAGATAAATGCTCAAATACCACAGCTGAATATGTTCCCTATGATGGACATGTCAGATTTAGTTCTATTTAGCTTAGGAATTTATCAAATTAAACAGGCTCGCTCTTATTATGGGGAACATATTCGGCCGAACGGTACTTTTACTGTAGAAGTAAGTGGAGATTTACTATTAATAAACATTCCAGGCATTTCGTCATCACATGAAACAGCTTTGATCAGAGGACGAATAAAGTCACGCCACTATAGTAATAGAGTGTATTACACATATATTTTACTCAAAGTGGCAGAGACTAGTTGGCAAAGCTGTTTATCTGACTATTATTGCAGTTGCATAATTGGAAAAAGAACTGTTGGAAGCTGTGCTCATGTGATGACAATTGTCTGGTATCTTGGATGGGCCCGGCATGAAAATGACATAATATCTCCACCTGCTCAGTTTCTCGACAATATTTTAACATGAGAAGACATTGAAAATGAAGAAAATCAATAAATGAATATCTAAGACTATACAAAGTTTTATTTCATACCAAAACTGTAAGCCGACGTTCGCACGGACATAAAAATATCGCGACGGGATTTTATCGCGCAGTGCATTTTCAATGCTATGCTTGGCGCCGAGAGATGAAAATCCAACAATGTGTTTTTTGACGCGCTGGGATACACTCTGTTGGATTCTTACCACCGAGCGGTGAAAATGCAGTGCGCCAAAAAAAATCGTGGTATTTTCACGTTCATGCGAACGTCCAATTATAGCATAATAATTCAGTTTTTCAATAGCATATTTTGCTGAAAAGCTTTTCATCTTCTTCCGATCTCGATTCCAAGTCATAAAAAAGGAATTCTACGTAATTAAAAAATGTTCTCAATCAGTAGATACTATTAACATATTAAAATAATTACTTATTACAACTTGCACATAAACATTCTAAGTAGCCATGATCATACCTATAGAGTGCCCTTTCGATCTAAAAGGTTAGACTAAACATTTTTGACTGAAAATACCCCATTTCATCATATTTCTTGTTGTTTACTTTGTCATAATCATCCATCAAATATCTAAAGACAATAATGACAGTGCCATGTGTCAATTTTGACAAGTTTTGTATTTGTTTAGGGTGCGTTCACTTTAATATACTAGTTAGTTAGAAAGGTTTGTTCGTTTTAGGAGTAAATTCACACTAAAATAAAAAAACCATTTTTCTCAAAAATGGAAGCCTTTAAAAATGTATGTTATAGTTAGAAACACTAGCTTTTGGGTTGTCTATCCAAATATATTTAACTGATCCTGGTTAGAATTATTGAATAATAAAAAACCATTTTTGGACATGTCCTTTGGGTATCACAATTTCATGTTTACTACGTGTATTTATATTATGGAAATCGCTTCTTATTTTGAAAAGTCCTAAGTTTTTGCGAACATAGAAAATACTTTCTCAGATATAACGTTGCTAAAATACGTAGGTACGTAAAGAACGTACGTAAAGAATAACGTTGCTACAGTTACTTAAGTTGAGTGTAATATTTTTGTTAGGTACTGTAATGTTGGTGTTAGTGACTTGTGTACTGTTTTTTGGTAAACTATTTGTCATACTTAATAGTTGTACCGATTCATTGGACTCCCTTGGCGTAAATGTTGGCGATGGTCAGGTGTTTCGTAACGGTTTTCAAGTTTCTTGTTTTTAACCTAAGGTTTTAACAATGTGATATGAAAAGAAAATGGCGCGCGCAAAGCAAATTTAAAAAAGTACACCAAGAAGGTTCCGAGTCTGAGTTTTTAACAAATTAAAAAAGGTTGTATGATAAATTCGGCACCATGGCGGGAGAAGTGAATAGGTTTAATGATGTTTTTAATTCACTAACTTAGTGCACACGATGTTCTAAATTCAATTTACTTTATCCTCTAGCGGATAAAGACGGCTTTTGCACTCAGATATCGAAGAGCAAAAATTCTCTTTCCGAGATGGGGGGATGAAAAATAGTTTTCGTATTTTAGAATACCTTCTGCTTTCGTTCATTGTGAAAAGAACAAATTAGTAGGTACTTCAAATATCGAAATCTTTCTCATAACAGAAAAATAATGTTATCAATAGGGCAGAGTGATATTTGTACACTTGGCCGCAAGTATGTAGAACAGAATAGAATAGAGTATTCTATCGTATACTTATCTTTATTATGTTTACATAGGGTGACACACTGGCGGTCTTATCGCTAAAAGCGATCTTTTACAGACAACCTTAACAACACAACCGTTATGTACCTACTGGTAAACGTCAAAAATGTATTGAAGAATTTTAATACTCAATCATTTATTGCATTCCTCAATGTTTAGGTGCTTAGGTGGTAACTTTAAATTTAATGAGACCAATACGGACCCTTGCGGGCACGCAAAATAATAGGAGAGAGGAAGGTCTATCACGAAACTTATCTGCAGTCTTCTTTTATATCTAACTAGCTGTGCCCTGCGGTTTCACCCGCGTAAGTCTCGATCCCGTGGGAATGTGGGGATAAAAAGTAGCCTATGTCTTAATCCAGGGTGTCAGCTACCTTCATACCAAAATTGGTCCAACCGTTAGAGCGTGAAGAAGTAACAAACATACACACACACACTCACAAACTTTCGCCTTTATAATATTAGTGTCATGGTATTAAGGTTTAATGATTAAGGCGAAAGCATCAGGGTAACCCGCATAATTCAAATTTTCTTACGTTTTTTGCAATTTGCAGGTCAGTTTCAGGTTGTATGTTATGATTCGCGACCATATCAAATGTTTATTTATAGAATTATAATCATAAAAATCATCAATAAGTAGGTACAACTCTTTTATATTCTTATTGGATGACAACTTCATGAAATCATGACATTTGAGGCCAATTCTAACTTAAGGAGTTGTATTGCTGATTGCTGTAAAGGTATTTTTAATCAACATACAACCTGACACTGACCTGCAAATTGCAAAAAAAACGTAAGAATATTTGTATTTCGCGGGCTACCTTAGCGCATCAAAGTCAAAGTCAAATTATTAATTTAAAATAGGCACTTATATGGCACTTTTGAACGTCAACATTTACAAAAAAAAATAGAATTGATTCTAGTTGCCCCTTCCAAAAGGTACCTTCGCATGGAGAAGAATGGACAAGAAACTCCACCGTTACTCTTCTACTCTTACATCCCCCTTAACCAATTGATTAATAATTGTTAACTTACAAAGCATAAGCCTAGCCTTAATAACTCGTAACATACCGTTTTCTAACAATTAACTAACAACAAACTGACTGCCTCGTTGGTAGCAAGTGCCACTGCTGCATGGTCCTGGGTTCGATTCCCAGGTCGTGCAAAGTGTTATTGGGATTTTCCATTAAGAATTTCTCAGTAGCAGCCCGGAGTCTGGATTTGTGCACGATTGATGGCAATAGGTTCGCCCCCTATGACATGGGACTTAAACATAACTGGCGAAATGTGGGTGTACTATAGGTACACCTCTGCCTAACCCTTCGAGAATTACAGGCGTGATGTTATGTATGTTATTTGTACTAACAACAAAGGTCCAAACAAATCACTCTATCCTTATGAAGTAAATAGTTGTCATATTTTAGGATTGTTTCTGCTTTCATTCATAGTGAAAAGAACGTTAATATTTAAGTATTTACTCATTGAATATTAACGTTGTTCCTTTCACAACTAATACATAAGAAAATACCCAGTTTGAGTTATATTCAAAGTGAGAGTGAACAGGCTTCTTCTAGGTAGGCTCACTCCATCGTCGACTTTGTCTCTGTCATCTTCTAGGTAGGCTCACTCCATCGTCGACTTTGTCTCTGTCATCTCTGACCTAGACCTTAGTCAAGTGTGTCGTTGGTTTGCTCATAAAAAAAAATATAGATATAAATATAAATATAGATAATATATACTTTTGCAAAACTGATGCCACAAAGTCATCAATCATCTCTTACTAACAGAGATACGTATCTAGCGTTCTTATACTGACTGAAAAATATTTTAGTCCGAATAATATTGTACGATCAGGTTAAGCTACGCTTGCCGCGGTTGGTCTGTGGATGGGTGACCATCTTTAGGTACATACCAAGTTCCCCCCGTGCCTCGGAAAGCTCGTTAAGCTGTTGGACCCAGCTGTCATTTGTAGATCTTTGACAGTCGTTACGGGTAGTCAGAAGACCTGAAGTCTGACAACCAGTCTTACCAAGGGGTATCGTGTTAACTGGTTTGTAGAAGCAGTGGCTCCAAGTAAAATACTGGTATTCAGCTGCATCCGGTTAGACCTGGAAGCATATGATGATGAGGATGATAATATTGTACACAAAACAAAAGGTTTCTTTTTTTAACAAAACTGGTTACCATTAAGTTATCAATGCCTCGAAAGTTTAGTCTCACCCGTTTCATCGCTAAAATATTTCGGAAGACAACTTCTATCGTCATAAATAATAACAGCCGCACGGGTCGATCGATCAGGTTAAGCTACGCTTGCCGCGGTTGGTCTGTGGATGGGTGACCATCTTTACATACCGAGACTCCTCCGTGCCTCAGACCGCACGATACGCCGTTGGTACCGGCTGTCATTCGTAGATATTTGGCAGTCTTTACGTTAAATCTGACAACCAGTCTTACCAAGGGGTATCGTGTTATCCAATAACTAGGTTATGGAAGCCAGGGGCAAAGTCCTAATGACGATGGCGATGAACTCGCCTGTCCTAGACAGTCAAAAATTTGCTTGACAAGCACGAAAAACTTACAATCTTGTGAAGCATTTTTGACCATCTTTTTTTTTTAAGTTGCCCTACACTAGGAATTTCTCCTGTATCGTGGGTGCATTTACAAACATTTAAACTCACATACACAAACAGTCAGACCCGGAACAACTACTTGTAGGTCATACAAATATTTGGTCCATGCGGGAATCGAACCCGCGACACGCAGCGCTGCAGTCAATCGCTTAACCACTGCGCCAACCGTGTCGACAATCTAGGGACTCCATTAGGACTTTGCGACCGAATTCGATCGTAAAACGATCGCTATGTATGTCGAGACTGCAGGCCCTGATAGACAGTCGCTCCATGTAAAATACTGGTATTCAGCTGCATCCGGTTAGACTGGAAGCTGACCTCAACATAGTTGGAAAAAATGGTTAAAAATCATTCTATAAACATCACTCATTGTCGGAGTTATGTCGGAGTAAACATGTTTCTAAATTAAGTACTTGTTGTAGATCATCACTGCCTAACCTTTTCCCAAATAAGTTGGGGTCGGCTTCCAGTCTAACCGGATGCAGCTGAATACACGTATTTTACAGGGAGCGACTGCCTATCTGACCTCAACAACCCAGTAACTGGGTAACACGATACCCATTGTAACACTGGTTGTCTGACTTTCGGGCTTCTGACGACCCGTAACGGCTGTCAAAGATCCACGAATAACTGCCGGGACGGCTTAACGTGCTTTCCGACATTCCGAGGCGCGGAGGGGTCTTGGTATATAAAGATAGTCACTCATCCACGGACCAACCGCGGCAAGCATAGCTTAACCTGATCGATCGACCCGTGCGGCTGTTATTGTAAAACTCAAAACGCTTCCTGAACATAAAACACGTATGTACATTAAATATTTACCCAAATAAACTCGCAATCCATAAAACCAAACAATTTAATACAAGTGAGGCCAAAAAAAAGGGAACAACAAAAAATCTTAATACGAAGTACGTGAACATGCTCAATAAAGCCGACAATTGCAAATATACCGTGAAAGTGGCACAGCTCGTGTTTGTACTGTCGGTATTGGGTGGGTGGGTTTTCGGCACGCCAGTACACTTGCGGGTCGAATGAGGTGAACGTGAATTTTTAATGTGCACACGTTTCGTTAACCGTGCTGACATGTCGCTTTTGTTGGGTGTTTGTTTAAATTGAAATACGTGTAGGAAGATTTGTCATTTAATATTCATCGCATGCATGTTGAACTCATTATGTAGGATTACTTCTTTGTTTTTCTATTAGCGATGTTTATTATCAGTAGCTTTTTAGTCTGTAAAATATATTTTTTACTACTTTTTCCAAAAGGAACTTGGTAAATGATAAATTATTTTTTTTCTATTAGTAGGTTTGTACAAACACTTTTACAAGTCAAACGCTTAAATAAATAAATAAATAAAATTCATTTAATTCATAAGGAATATGGGTTTTGCCTACCCATATTCCACAAGATAAAATAAAATAAAATTTCCAATACTGCAACAGAATCGAACAAAATGTCAATACAATTAAAATAAACGAATAGGTAGGTAGGTACAAAATAAACAGGTCTCAGAATTAAAATAAAAATTAAATGTCAAACGCAATTAAAATAAACGAATGAGTAGACAGAAATATAATGTCATAGAATTTAAATTAAAAATAAAATAAAATGTCAAATTTGGATCACAAAATTAAATTTAGAGAAAAAAAAAATGAAATAATAGAAATTTCATATAAAAATAATCAGATTTAAGTGGCTATACAAAAACATGTCTGTTACAGCATTGTCGTATGTAGGGGCAGTCAAAACGCTCAGCAATCATAATTAGGACAGTATTGGAGCTGGCCCGCACCCTGCGCACTAAGGACGCGCACCGCTTGCGCATGGTGGCGTGAAAACAGTCGGTGCGCGCTTCCGCAAACATGCCCGAGGTGCTGCAGAAGCGAGGCAGCCTCAACACCGATCTGAAAGCGTTGTTATACTAGACGTGGAGGGCGCTGTAGCACGCTTGTGTGAAGCGAGCCCACAGGCTGCACGTGTACAGTGAGGTGCAATATGCCTTGAAAAGGGTGATCTTAACTTGGTCGGAGCAACGTGCAAACCTGCGAGCCAGCATATTCGCTCTTGTCGACAAAGCCCTCCGCTCCCGTTCGATGTCAGCATGATCCTTGAGGTCAGCCGTGACTATATGCCCTAGGTATTTAAAATGGTGGTACATTTTCTAGGCATTTTGCACCGCTGGCTCCAAAGACCATGCATTGACTCTTGCCAACATTATATTTAAGCCCATGCTTAATCGCGTAATCCTCACAGACCTGTACCAGCTTCCTCAGGCCACAGATCGACGCGCTCAGCAGCACCATGTCGTCAGCATAACTAAGGTTGTTGACGCAGACACCATCAACATGGCAGCCGACATGCCGACTGCTGAGCGCGACGATCAGTGCGTCCATGTAGAGGTTGAAAAGGGTTGGCGAGGTCAATCCACCCTGCCTCACTCCACACTCAAGCTGATACGGTTCCGACATTGCCCCCGCCCATCTGACGCTGTTGACCTGATGCGTATACCAATACTTGAACATAGTCACAAGTTCACTCGGCAGGCCAATACTGTTAAAGCTGCCATTACTTTTTCCGGTTAAGAAAACTTCCGTTGGGGGTGAAACCATTAGCATTAACTCAGCCCATATAAGTCACAAACAAAACCATATTTCCTCCATATTTATTCAGCCTTCTAGTAATTCAGTCTAGCCGAATTCTTAGTTAGAACTTAACAATCGTGACGATCACACGCTTATCCATTTTATTTTGAGTATCGGCCCACTAGACATATTATAAATTGAAGTTGTCTTTCTTGTCACATCTTATAAATTTAAGTCGCTTTTACTGATATCTACATATTATATTATAAATTAAAGTCGTATTTCTTGTTACATATTATAAATTAAAGTCGCATTTCTTGTTACATATTATAAATTGAAGTCGCTTTTATTGTTACATATTAGGGTTCCGTACCCAAAGGGTAAAATGGGAACCCTATTACTAAGGCTCCGCCGTCTGTCTGTCTGACTGTCTGTCTGTCTGTCCGTCTGTCACCAGGCTGTATATCATGAATCGTGATAGTTAGACAGTTGAAATGTTCACAGATGATGTATTTCTGTTGCCGCTATAACAACAAACACTAAAGAACAATATATAAATATTTAAGGGGGCTCCCATACAACAAACGTTATTTTTTTGCCGTTTTTATACTTATGTGGCGAGTATAGTCGGCAAGTAAACTCGCACACTTGAACGCAGCATAAAAATCACGCCACCTTTTTAAGCCCCGCCTCTAAGATAAGGATTTAACTAAGTGTGCGTAGCGAAGCGCACACATGAACGACCGCCGCCTGCGATCCTTTGTCTAGGATGACGACGCGCGCGCATTGTGGGCGTTGCTAACAGTGACGTATTTTGTTTACTCTGTAGTATAAATACCTGTGTCCTAATGGCATAGAACTCAGATTTTGTTCCATCATTCATTGCTGTATACTCACTCATTTAGTATAATATATATCATCCGCTTTTACGCATCAGCTTATTTCATTGAATTCCGACCTGTACCTACTCATCAGGCTCGCACAGTAGTGGGTCAATAAGCGTCATCTACTACATACGCGCCTACCCACTTCACTTACATACTTGTTTTTACTACACTTGTTATAAATTAAAGTCGCTTTTCTTGTTACATACCTATTATGAATTAAAAACTTACAAATAATAAAGATGATCTCGATGCCTTATTAAGTCGTAAAAATCGGCCAATCGGCGGGTCTCTAGTTCATTGTATAAAACAAAGTCGCTTTTAATGTCTGTCTGTGTGAGCACGTTGTTCTTCTAAACTACACAGCGGATTTTGACACGGTTTTCACCATCATTAATTAATATAATCCGGAAAGTTTGTATGTATAATAGTAGTTAGCAGGCTAGATTGTGCGTATGTGAGCCACTGCTGGAAGGTATCGGCTGGGCCGGTCACCTTGCAGCAGTAAAGTCACAAATTTTATTGTTTCTGGGTTAATGTTTTACTAGCGTAGTTTGTAAGTATTTTGTTACTAACACTATGAGTCTTGGTTGCTTGGATTAAATGATTAATATATATATAATACATTAATATTAAACTTACATTTAATGAAGAAATACCATAATAGGGGCGAATCGCTATAGTAACGTAATAAAATAACAATGCGTTTGTAACAATGCTCTCAAGTGTACAACCGCTAGATGAGCACAATCTGCCCCCGGGGACGTGTTGAGATTCTCGCGTGCTCTCAACGATAACATGTTCCTACCCTGAAGGCAATCGATGAATTGTTATCTTACAAGTGAACATGCGTGGAACAAATCTCTGAAACAATATGGCTTCCATCTTCTTGAACGACGTGGGTCTTGTTAGACATACCTATTACCTACCTACTGGTAAAATATGACTTGTTCGCATCTTTGCTCCTTCTTCTTGAGTTAGGTTTTAAGAACATAACATCACGCTTGTATTCTCCGAAGGGTTAGGCACAGGTGTACCTATAGTTCACCGACATTTCAGTGTAAGAAACATCAGAGAAAAAATTGTCTGGACTATTTCAAGTTTTATACATAACATACATTATCAGCCTATAATGTTCCCCTGCTGGGACAGCCTCCTCTCTTCGAGAGGGAGTGGGATGTAATCCACCACGCGGGCCCTGTGCGGGTTGGTAGACGTCACATGTCTTGGAACTTTTGCTTCTAGACCATGTCGGTTTCCTCACGATGTTTTCCTTCACCGTTTTGAGAGCAGTGGCGATGAAATTATTATTGGCATAATATAATATATTTTTTATAAGGAAAAAAGAAAGGGGGTAAGTCTAGGTCTATGGTTACAAGATTCCCTTGGGCGTAGCGCAGTATTTTCCTGGCTCAGCCTGGTGTGACGATGACCACAACGGGTGTGGCACACTGCAGACGCCAGGGAGGGTGACGGTCGGTGGATGGTCTCGCCAGACACGTACGAGTAGCTCAGCTGGGATGCCACCGATAAATTATCGATTGCTAGCCGGAACTTGGGATGGTAGCCGGTAGGGCCGCGAAACCAGTTAGTATCTACATAAGTATATACAAGTAATAAGGAGGGTTATGTATTTGACCTGTATACAGGGTTACTGGTAACTCGACGTATTCCTTGCACGACGTCATAGTAAGGTTAAAATGCAACAAATTAAGCCACCAAATGTTCTACCGAAATTCAGTAGATTTTGAGTTTTTTTAAATAAAGTAATGACAAAAATTACGAAAAATTAAATGTTTAATTAGTGATCTCTGCCAAGTTTTCGGCATTTTAGATTTTTTAATTATTAAGAAAGATTTGCTACGGCATCAGCTATGATAATAAATTAAATTCCAGTATAGTCGCACCGTGAATCATTTTTAAATTGTATTTTTCATAAAACAACTAAAAACCTAATTAACTAAAAAACTACTGAATTTCGGTAGAACATTTGGTGGCAAACAATTTGTTGCATTTTAACCATACTATGACGTCCTG
Organism: Tiliacea citrago; assembly: GCA_963921375.1. Taxonomy (NCBI): domain Eukaryota; kingdom Metazoa; phylum Arthropoda; class Insecta; order Lepidoptera; family Noctuidae; genus Tiliacea; species Tiliacea citrago. The sequence continues at coordinate 4,793,678 of OY992802.1, forward strand.
CAAGGAATACGTCGAGTTACCAGTAACCCTGTATATGTATGTATGTATGTCCGTCCCTATGTTCCCTTATAACTACTAAACGGCTGAACCGATTTTGAAGAATGATATGTCGTTAGATTCGTCTTTATTGCGCAAGTGTCATAGGGTACATTAAAATTATTAAAAATCAATATGGCGGATTTTTGGCGCTAAAAGGTGTGTTTTTAATCTGTGGAAGCTTGTAAATGGCAATTGTACATAAGTTACCTTTACAGATATTAGATTGTAAACATTCTGAAGAATACATAAATGCACCTCATCATAAACAGAATCATATATGCATAGCAATAGTAATCGTGTCTAGATGATGTCAGTTCGTAACTCCATATCTATACAACGGCAATGGTCGTTGAAAGAAAATATCAATATCACTAAATAATCGCACAGTATGCATGGAACGCAACTTGGAACAGCAATGCAAGCAAAGCAATCAGAAAATGAATGATAATTTCAAAATAATATGTCAATGTCATGTCAAAGAAATAATAAATACTTACATTCATTTTAGGAAATGGGTATTCAAACACAAAACTCATGTTTGATGTGTACACAAAAATATTGTAGTAATACCTACCTATTGTCGTATTACGCAATTACGTTAATATATTCCATTGATTTAAAAAAAAGCGGCTTATAGTTATTGCTCACACTCTATAAAGGTAATTTCGGGTTAAGACGAGGCTCCCTATTTTTATGTTAATTTGAATGAATATTCTGAAACAGTTCCACATACAAGCAAAATGAAATGATTTATTGGATCCTAATCTTTCCATGTTGAAGACAGTTACGTAATTGTAATATTTTCTCTCAATATATTTTTTATTCAAAATCATGTCTTTTTTAAGGATAATTCTAAAAAATCAAACAAGATTGTTTAGCTTTTATGTCTAAAATAAATATTCACAGCAAGAAAATATAGTTTATTATCCCGACACTAGATATTTTGTTCTCTAGATCAATTATTAGTTTAGTTATAAACGAAATAAGAATTGAGACTCACGCTATTTAATTTCGTGCTTGAACACGATCAAAGAGCGCACGCGATATACAACTTTATTACTGATGTATTAGCGTTTAGCACATAACGGAGTGGCGGGGAGCGAGGAGCGGAGCTTGCGTTCGAAATTTTATTTAGAATAGAATATAATACTTTTATTTCAGACAAATGTCCATAGGGTTAGTAACAATTTTACTTATTATCTAGTGTTAGTACAGACAAAGATTAACAAAACAATTAAAATTCAGCGTGGAGCTGCATCCACCTCCGCAACGTCGGGGAATCCCACCGATCTGTGAACACACTGATAATACGGAGGAGGAGCTATTCAGACTGCCTGCTCTTAAAATGGAAAGTCAAACACATTTTTAGCACTTCCCGTTAAAAATGGCAAGGCGGAAGCTATGATTGAGTTTTTTTTTGGAATTATGTTACGCAAGTAATACTGAATTAAAAATACATAGTAATTTATATCTTAATTTAAAACCTTAAATCATGAACATTTATCGATACCAGGGGCAGAGTTTGGACATGTCATTTCAGTAACAAGCTCGTAGCAAGCTGCTACGGCGTAGACTGGCCTACGAGGCCACGCTACGTATGCTACGATGCAATATATTTAAAATAAAAAAAACCAGGAGGTTAAAAACGCCTTTTATCTTTCATTGTACTCAATGATAAGTGATCATTCTTATAAAATCTACCTCCTCGTTTTACAGGGCAAGGTTAGGCCCTAGTTTTGTTGTAGATTTCTATCTTTTTTTTTTCCTGTATTATAAAGAACTAAAAGTTTATAGTGGTATGAGGAACAGGGTGTAAAGTTCACTCATCCTCTTCAGTGGTTCTCCACGGAGGATAGGCCACGAAACAATCATAGTTAAAAAAAGAAAAAAAAAAGTCACAACGTCATCAATCAGTAGGTACAAAGAATTAAAAACTAAGCAATGTAAAATTACTTAATTATGAGACAGATGCATGGTTCTTACATATTTACAGGCATCGTAAAAGTATATGATATCCTAAAAAGTTTAAAATAATAAGTCAGTGTGTGAATATAGGTAATCACAAAATGTAAAATCGATATCATAAAAATAACAAAGTATACACTTAAAATAGCAACCAGCTTGACTTTGTCTAGACTCTAGATTGTCCTATGGAGCTGGACCAGCATCTTTCCAAGCATTCCTGTCCTGGATATAATTATCTTGGACTTATTATATACAACGCGGCGTTATTTCTATATTCATAAACAGAACGAGACCTATTGGAAATTATCGATGATTGTACGAGTTTACTTTTAAAACAACTTTCTACAAAAATAATCAGATTTCTACACCGTCTAATTAGAACTCACTCAACAGAACAATTTCCAATCACAACTTTTTGTGTAACAAAAACCAAGCTACACTCAGCGGCAGCGGCAGTAAATGTGGACCAAGCCTCAGAACACGAATTTGTGACCAAACGTAAACTTATTTTTTGAGTGTTTTTAATGAGAATAGAACAGCATAGAATACTCGTATAGGTAAAGGTTAAAAACTTGTCAATGCGCGTATTTTGGGAAAATAGGTTATTCAATCCACACCAGCTCCTCAAAGAACGCCAGCAATGCCTTGGTGTTACTGACAATCTCACGTAGGATACCTGGGTTACCGAAGTACTTTGCCCTGTATGTGGCGACCACCGGGCAGTTTAGCAGCACATGAGCTGCTGTATTGTCGTTCTCCATGCAGGGCCTGCACAGCGGACTGTCTGTGACTCCTATGACAAAGAGGTGTTTATTAAATGACCCATGCCCAGATAAAACTGCTGTAACTGTTCGCAGCTGTTGTTTACAGCATAGAATATTATTTATTTGCAAGAATACAAGTATAGGTTGACAATTAATATATATAGGTCTCCGTTATATTCTACCAGGTATCTGGCGTGCAAATCTTAATTAAATGTTTTATAGTAATTAAACACAAACATTTACAGAGACAAAAGTTACAATTAAAAACAGTAAAAAAAAAAAAAAACAACATCAATAATGAACTAAAATAAAATGTTTAAATTTTTTTTTTTTTTTTTTGTTAAAAACTCGGAAATGTTACATAATATGATAGTTTTTTTGTAGTACAAAGTTCTTTAAGTGATGCCAAGACGCCTAGTAGCTTCTCTGGTTGGTTTAAGTAAATAATTTCACATTAGTTTAGTTTAAAAACGACGAGTAAAAAATTCCTTCTCACCGAGAGGAGGCCTGTGTCCCAGCAGTGGAATCATTATAGGCTGATTATGGTGTAAAAAATTAAGTCAAAGATGTTTTAAAAGTTTAAAAAATAAAATTACTTTCATAAAATGAAAATAAGAAGCTACTTGGCATGCATTCTCATTAAAAATCCCAAAGAAGTAAGTTTAGTTGGTTCACAAATTCGCTTAAGGTCTTGGGCCACATTTACTGCCGGTGACTGTTTTTCAGACAACTCGACGAGTCTCGTCAATCGATGTTCAACGTCAGACACGACGATCAATAGCACGTCGCGTCGACGCGACGTCAAGAAATCGCGTTGTCTGTTCCCACCGTATCAGTCAGCTACATAGCGCTGACGTCACTCCTTAGTGATTGATCGCGGCAAAGGAAACGCTGCGTCATTCCTATGTCTACATTTTTATAGGCGGAGAAAGTCTGTACATGGCTTGACGGACCAATACGGTATTGACTTTAGTGTTAACAGTATTTCTCAGGTCCCTATTTTTCCGAGTTTCCCCGAATAGTTTCCAGCTTGAACGGAGATCTACTAGAGACCTATCACCCAGTATTAACACTGCGTTGTCGACTACTCATACATAACTTCTGTTTTGTTGAGTTTCCATCTAAATAGTACATACTAATTCCATGCTTTCTATAAACGAATAAGTAGAAGAAAATTATATTTGCGATCATAATGCGGCGGTTGATAGCACAATAGAATAGCTACACAGCGTTATTCAACATAGGTAATAAATTAAACGATTATATTTCATTAATATAATGGCATTTTCCTTTGATATCGATAATACATTTATTAAGTTAAGTAATTTTTCTGTGTCGAGCATAAAAATATAACTTTCGTTACGCAGTATAGTTATAAGCCCGTAAGTGTGACAACCAGTCTTACCAAGAGGTATCCTGGATTGTGTTAGTCCGATAGGCAGTCACTCCATTTAAAATACTGGTATTCAGCTGCATTTGGTTTAACTGGAAGCTGACCGCGGCATACTCGAAGTTGGGGAAAAGGCTCGGGAGATAATAATAATGTATGCGTAAAAAATAGTTTCAGGATTGTCCAACTACTAGTTTTGGTCTCGAAGACTTGCGAGGATGCAAACCGGACTCTTGTATAGAGTTTAAGCTAGAGTAGCAAGTTTGAGAGTCGGAGTTATATATGTTTATTTTTTCATTGTGGACGCTTTGAACGTGCACGTTTGTCTACATTGTTCTCACATGTATAATTTCAACATGAATGATGTAACCAATACTTTGTAACAATATTTTGATTTAAAAGAGTGCAGTCCGTGGAGTTTTTTCCCGTTCTTCTCCATAGGAACCTACTACGCTTTGGAATGGCTTCATCTCTCTGACTGACCGACCCCTTGACATTTCAACAGTGCCTGTAATTGGTTTACCTATTTGAAATAAATGCTTTGAGTTAAGTTGAGTTGAGAGTCCTATCTCCATCAGAGGATTGCAGATTGCAATGACTGACCAACATACGGAGACATCAATATCTACCTAGCCTTTCCCAAGAGCTTATAGACTGGAATATTTGCTTCTTTACAGTTACGTCCCCGAAGGGTGCCAAACGGAACCCTATTACTAAGCCTTCACTGTCTGTCCGTCCGTCCGTCTGTCAGCGGGCTGTATCTCATGAACCGTAATAGGTAGACAGTTGACATTTTCAGGAATTGTGTATATCTATTGCCGCTATTACAACAAATAATAAAAAGACTGCCTAGTCAAGGCGACTGCCAACACAAGTGAAAGCTCAAAACTTTGCAATAACATTTATATCTGAACACAGGCCGCTGCGCATCGCCAATTGGGCGCAACACGTCACGTGACGCGGTTAGCATGTCGGTGACACGAACCCATCAGTTATGACCCTACCAAAAATCGGTAAAAACGGCTAAAGAAGTTTTCACTTAAATAAAGTAAAGTTCAGAATTAAAGGGGTCCCTCTTCTGGACAGCAATAGTATATCCCGTAGTGCTTGGCAAACATGACCCTGCTGTTATTGGGGGGACCATCACATTGCCGCCATAGCCTTGCATAAGCTCTTGCTTATAAAACCTTTTCCTCTCCTGAACAGAAATACCACCTCCCGTTCCACTACGACTCAAGACACATTAGCCTCGTCCACATCCTGTCCTGCTTCATCCTGTCGTTCCTGGTTCTTGCCATCTTAGCGTCCCGAGCAGTGAAAACCTGAAAACTGGAACTCATAATTTTGAAAAAAAAAAAATAAGATTAGTAAATCTTAATTTTTGTTGTGACTTACGACGGGCCCTCCGTCTAATCATAACGTTACAGTTTGGCGCCCGATTTTTATAACCAACACCTTCCTAAACCCTCTCTCAAAAATACACTGTGTCAGTCTTTCATCAAAATCAGTTCAATTTACGATAAAAAATTAAAAAATCCTATTTTTTGCTTTTTTTGCCATTTAATTGACGACATTAACTTGGTTAATTTCACACAATTCGAAAAATTACAATGTTTTTATTATGTTTACAAAATATAGGGATAAGTTGGTAACTTAAACATTTATAGGAATTAAAGTAAGAAGCCAGTCTGGAAGACTAGATTCGATAAATATTAATTGGATATTTTTTTATAGTTCAAAATGTACTTGACACTTTTGATGTGTAACTTAGCCTTAAAAAAATTACTATTTTTATACTTGAATTTAGTTATAGACTGTAAAGTTGCTGTTAAGATATACACAACAACGAAAAAATTGCAGGGCAAATGAATAATACTTTATTTTCAAATGTTATACCTACCTACTTAATTTTCTTTTATCTTACAAAAGTAAATAGAAAAGGTGGCAACCCTTGTCGCAGCTGTAATTTTGGTCTAGCAAATAAAAACTCAGGAGTTTAGGGTTTGTGAAGATTATATTGTAATCTCTGTTTGAAATCCAATAAATACATAAATAAGATGTTGATGTTAACAGGGACATGGGTTTAAAAATAGTTGCGCAAATCGATCAATCTACAAAGTAAAGATACACTTGTCACGGTCAATTCATGCATGGGTGACCATTCTTTGTACCTCCAGAAAGAAAGAAAATACGTTATTTGCGGTAAACATAACGCAAAGAAAAAAAACCAAACACGAGAGAACAAGTTATTTATTTATTTATTAACCCATTATCACTATCATTACAGGGATTTCCTAATTCAATAGTGTGGCCATTATTACAATTTTAGTATTCACTATAACATATTATATACAGCGTGGTTTTTGTGAACTCACTCAGAGAACAAGTAAAAATATCAATTCTGTCTGCTACGTCATTAAGTACACGCAAGGTACGCGTTATAGGGGCTTTACTCAGTAGATTGGTCCTACTACTGGGCACCGCCAATCGACGTGGTCGTCGCCTTCGCAATACATAATTGTCGGGCACACACAGGTTTATTTCTTTCAATATACCAGGGTTTGAACTCTTGCCACGTAATAATTTAAAAATATAGGCAGCAAGAGCTATGTCCCTCCTTGTTTCCAATTTATTGTACCCCACCATGCCTATAACAAACAAAGTTGGATACATCAATGGATAAAATGGATATATACCATACAACCTTAGGTACAGAAACCTAGTAAATTTATTTTGTATACGCTCCAGCATGAGATTGTATTTAGCTTCATGCGGAACCCATATGATTGCGTTACATTCGAGCTGACCAAATCAAATCATTTTTTTTTATTTCACATAAACCTACATGGGCACTTATGAAACGTCAGAAGCTAGGTGCAGGGTTCCTAGTGGTCGTTTCCTATGGAGAAGAGCTGGCAAGAAACTCCACAGTTACTCTTTTAAAAAAAGTGGGCTTTAACAATGTTTTCAAGTTACAGTGTTAATAGGTAAGGGAGGACAGTGTAGGCCCGACAAAATAAAAGATAGTTTACAAAGCTACAGTCTATTAAGCCTACAACGTTCTCACATTAACAAATTAAAAAAGAATCTATATAAAATATTATTAAAATAATAAAAATAAAAACCTACATATTTAAACCAAATGACAACATTGTCATTACAACTGTAAAAAAAAACTGAATAAATATTCTGTCCACAAGTCACTAATAAATATTTTAAATTAAAATTGTAGGTTATGTCAAAGTATGTAAGAAAAAGAAATAAAAATCGTAATTTAGGAGCAGTTAATAGATGTTTACATAGTTATGCCGTTAATGAGGTACCAGGGAAGCCACATGTGCAGAAGGAATTATTGCCAAACTTCCTTGTCTTCAACGTAGTCCTTAATCTTATAGTATGCTTTTTTGATTAGGATACGTTTGATGTGGGTTTTGAACTTTCCATCGCTAAGTTCTATAACCGACTTTGGCAACTTGTTATAGAAGCGGATACTGTTTATAAGAAATGACTTGCTTGTTTTAGTTAATCTAAATTTGGGTATCACAATTTCATGTTTTCTACGTGTATTTATATTATGGAAATCGCTTCTTATTTTGAAAAGTCCTAAGTTTTTGCGAACATAGAAAATACTTTCTAAGATATAAAGGGAAGGCAGAGTTAGTACATCAATTTCTTTGAATTTGTTTCTAAGGGACTCACGAGGACCCATTCCATAGATCGACTTCTGACTAATGCATTGTACAAAGAAGTTAGCGCAGCGAGGCTTGTAAAACCCTCTGCTCTTCTTAGGACGAAACCTAGGCTCCTATAGACTTTTTTTTACATACATTTACTATGTGATTACGAAATGCCCGGTCCGAGTCAAGGCGTACTTCTAAATCACGCACCGTTTCCGTTCTTTTCAATAACGTGTTGTCCAGTTTATAGTCATATTTCTTGGGCATTTTCATCCTACTAAAAGTTATTACCGAACACTTTGACGTATTACACATCAACTTATTCTTCTTTCCCCATTCAACAACCCTGTCTATGTCTCCCTGTAAACGCTCAAAGTCCTTTTGAGTTGAGGGAAAATATGTGACATCGACTTCGAGGCCTCGACTTCTAGGAGGGCACGTTAAACTGTCGTGTCGATGTGTAATAGCTCCAATAATTGCCATGACACTCGGGTCTTCGCCTCCGCTACCCAATTTACTCAAACTGCCGCCTGACCTTTATTCATTCGATAAAATCAATATATCATCACACTATAATCACATCACACTAATATTATAAAGGCGAAAGTATGTGAGTGTGTGTGTATGTTTGTTACTTCTTCACGCTCAAACGGCTGGACCAATTTGGATAAAATTTTGTATGGAGGTAGCTGACACCCTGGATTAAGACATAGGCTACTTTTCATCCCGATTTAGTGTACTTCTCGAGGTATGCGGGTGCGTGGAGATAATTAAAAGTTTTTACACCGATACAGTAACGTTTATCGTTTATTGGAAGAACTTAGAGCGATAGATAGGCACACAGGTTAAAGTCCACAGCACAGTAAGAGTGCAGAGTAGCAAAAGATAGTAAGATAGGGGTAGACAGATAGAAAGCACAGCACAATACAATTAGGTAATAGTTATGATAGCGAAAGCGCGATAGCGGACCGAGTGACACAGTGGTCACTTAGATAGCGATAAGCTGACTGGTGGGCCGCCGGTATGCACTGGCGCGCGAGCGCGGCTCTGGAATGCTAGCCCCCACCTCGCGCGTCAAACAATGGAGCGATCAGGCGGCCGACCGGTTTGGTCACTCATAACAAACGTGGTTTGTTTGTCCGTCCGGTTAAACAGAATTATTTATGTTTATATTTTAAGTTTACAACATTTGGAAAATGAAAACAATTATTATTATTATTAGATACTACTTAGATATTAATCTACGCCACACCGATATTCCTACAGGATCGAGACTTACGCGGGTGAAACCGCGGGGCGCAGCTAGTGTAACATAAAACAGCTATAATTTGCCACTCGATAAACTACAAAGTTTATTACGGTTCATTTTTACGGACAGATGTAAAAAAAAAGCGCCCAAGTGTGACTTGGACCCGCACACGAAGGGTTCCGTATCACTCACTGTACAATATTTAACAATATTTTCGGTTGGAGTGAATGTAACGGGGCACTGAGAGAAAGACTTACATATGTTCCGTACCTCAAAAGGAAAAAACGGAACCTTATAGGATCACTTCGTTGTCCGTCTGTCTGTCTGTCTGTCTGTCTGTCCGTCCGTCTGTCCGTCTGTCTGTCAGTCTGTCAATACCCTTTTTCTCAGGAACGCGTGAAGGTATCAAGTTGAAATTAATATCAAATACGTAAGTCTATGGTCCCTTGAAGCTCTAAAAAAATTAAGCTTCCAAGTCAACGCAATAAAAATATACGGCGATATAAGTTGTGGTGTTAGTTTTAAACTGTTGTTTGTGATTTGGATGTGTGAGTGCGGCTACGGTTTGTTTCTTTTAATTATTTTTGTCAATGGGTGTTTCTTATCTGAAATAAATGAATTTATATATTATAAGCGACATTATTGCGTCATATTTCGATACTCGCAAATAAATCAAAACCTATAGGGTACTTCCTGTTGACCTAGAATCATAAAATTTGGCAAGTAGCAAGGTCTTACAGCACAAGTAAAGCGAAAAGTCCTAAAATTGCAAATTTGTAGTTTTATCACATAAAAAAAAATTGCGAATATCTCACACATAAATCAAAACCTATTGGATACTTCCCGTTGACCTAGAATCATGAAAATTGGCAAGAAGCAAGGTCTTATAGCACAAGAAAAGGAAAAAGTCTGAAAATTGTAAATTTGTAGTTTTATCACATAAAAAAATAATTGCGAATATCTCGCACATAAATCAAAACCTATAGGGTACTTCCCAAGTCTTTTTTTCTTATAAAAAAAATTAAAAAAATACGTTTAATTCAGACCTAATTTTGGTCCATATTTGTAAGTCTTACATCAATATCTTAAAACTATGTTAGTCATAACAATTAATGCGCTAGTGACTTATATCCAAATAATATATAATCCAAATAAATAATCCAAAACAAATTAAAATAGAATTTAAATAAATTAAAATTGAAAATAAATAATTGAAAATTCTTATCTACTGACCATATTTTCAAAAAACGCCGAAAAAACACGTTTCTTGTATGGTATTTTAATTTTTAACTTTATTTTGTTGTTATAGCGGTCAATATACATAGTTGTACACACTTTTCAAAAACACAAATTTCAAATTACGGTTCAAAAGATACAGCCCTGTGATAGACGGACGGACGGACAGCGGAGCCTTAGTAATAGCGTTTAGTAGCATTTTGGGTACGGAACCCTAATTACGATGTGTATCGCTATAAGAAGTGCCCATTTCTGTGAGAAGCGATTTGATTTAATATCAATAAAAAGGTTTTATTCCGGCTGAATGACGAGTTTCCTTCGCCATTATTTTGAAGTAATAAGAAATGGTAATGTCATATTGATAACTCGTGTACCTAAATTGCTAAAGGTTGAACGTGATCGAAAATGTAAAAAGGGATTTACAAAGCCAATTAGGGTGATTTTCATGCGCTTTATAAATCCTTACGTATGATTTTGTATGTAATAACAATCATTAAGTATACAAATGGAAATATCAACCCGCTCTTAACTCCTTTGAGGTAAGCAGACTTGTTTGGACTTCACGAATTTTGGTTAATATTGCGAATGCAAACTATTTAGATTTCTATCATTTCAGAAAGTAGATACCTACATTTAATAAAATCTGATTGGCCTTATTCAACTAAATTAAGAAACAAGCTATACATCGTTGTTGCTGGGAAAAGTTTCAGTTAAGTTTTCAATCAACAGACTGTGTTATAATATGTGAAGGTACCCTTATTTATAGTATACTACGGCTACGTTGTCGCGATAAAGGCTCGTACACACTCGTGCGATAACGCGGGCGCGACAGGCACCGACAGAGAAATTGTGCTACTAGTGTCGCGTCGCCCCCTCGATATCGCACTAGTCTGTCCGAGCCTTAAGGCGAACTGCAGTGCTATTCTATAAATATCTCACCGTGAAATCTTGCGTGGAGTGAGCTCTCAGTGTCATCTCACTGATGCTAGGGGTTGACCAAGCTTTACATTTACAATCATAATCGAGATTTTAATCATATTTTTTATGCTAATTCTGTTGATCATTTTATATTATTTCAAAGCTAGTATTTGAGTGTCTAAACATTACTAATTTGGAGGTTTTTAAATAAAATAGCAGAACAGAAATTCAGTCCGAAACTCAATTTTGTTTTTTTTTTAATGGGTTTCCTAGACTAGTCCTTAAACAATACTATGTTATTAATGGTGTGTTAATATATGGTATTTTGTATACTTAAATACTAGCTTTTAAATAATATAAAATAATCAACAAAATTAGCATACAAAATGTTAATAAAATCTCGATTGTGATTGTAATTGTAATCCATCCCTAGCATCAGGTGGGATGACACTGACAGTTCACTTCACTTAAGTATTCACGGTGAGATGGTTACAGGATCGACATGCTGCACTTCGCGTGCTCTCTCTCGTACACTGCTCTAGCATAATCAACCTATAATGTAACTGCTGGGACACAGGCCTCCTCTCTGTGAGAGGGAGTGGGCCGTAATCCACCACGCGAGCTCAGTGCGGGTTGGTAGATGTCACATATTTCGAATTTTTGGTTCTAGGACATGCCGATTTCCTCACGGTGTTTTTCTTTACCTTTTTGAGAGCAGTGGTGATGAAATTATTTACACAAAGTAAAGCGCCTGTCAGGGTTCGAACTTACGACCTGCAACTCGTAAGTCGTTACCCTTGGGCCACTAATTGCCACCATCGATATGAAAATACATGATATAAGTACCTAGATACTCGTACTATGTTTAATAAGTTATTATTTCATATTCAACAGGTTTAAACAAATAAGACGTAGAAGCCTTCTTTTAAGTATAGAGATACCTGTAATAGATGACCTCCCTCTTCTATAACTATGTGTAAAACATACAAAGCCTGTTAATAACAGAATTTAACTAAGTAGGTAAAATAACAAAACTAGAACTAGAGAATTCAAAAAATAATTACAATTATAATTATTAATTTGGTACTTGAATTCGAATGATATAGAATGAATGAATGAAATGCACCGACCCAGCGTGGTTTGATCAGAGTCGATTGCTCGAATGAACCCAAAGATTCACCCTAGCCCCTGAAGCCTCATGTTTCATGAGACTACAGATAGATAGATAGATAGATTTATTTATTTGCCTGAAATATGGTATTTTACAGATTTTATAACACATAAATAGTTCTTCATATTCCGCCTACTACATTCGGCATGCAAATTTTGTGACAATAATAATGATTCTAATTTAACAAAATAATTAATTTTCAATGTCAATAAAAAATCATCTGTCCTAAATAAAGAATTGTCTACTTATTGCTTACAAAAGTCAAAGAAAATTATATTACAATTTGTCCATTAACAACAATCAAATGACAACCAAGGAAATTAAATTACATAAATGGCAATAGCTTCAAATCAAATAAAATAAAAATGTATAATTTAATGTCATGCAACTTTTCCAATTGTCCTAGAATCCATAAATTCCCTAATGGTATAAAAACAATTTTCAATATGCCATGCTCTGAGATGTTTTTTAAATAAGCCGGTTCGCAGTTCTCTAATAACCTTTGGTATATTATTGAATATCTTTATTGCCATTCGACTAGTGTTTTTATGGCAGTATGCTGTTCTACATCTTGGCATTGCCAATTTTGTTGGATCCCTTGAGATTTTGCCCACCTTATAAACATTGTCGCTATCGGCTGTATTGAATAAGTGAGGATGTTTTTTTACAAATACTCCCATTTCCAGTATATATAAGCATGCTAATGTTAATAATTTATGTTTTTTTAAGATAGGTCTGCACGATTCTAATGGGTCTGCACCAAACACAGCTCGTAAACACTTTTTTTTGACAATAAATGCCTTTATGCTGTCAGTGGAATTACCCCATAAGATTAAGCCGTATCTTAGCACAGATGAGACATATCCATGGTACGCCAATAGAGCGGCATTACTTCAGAGACATTGTATATCAAAGTGAAGACCGGGGGGCGCGGTAATGGTAGGGAAGACGTGCCCTTGGGATATGGAAGGATTATTAGAGCCTACCGAATATGCATCCTTGAGCAAGCATTGGAATAGTGGAGAGACGGGTGATATTTATCTATGGGTGGGCATCCTTTAATGACGCTGCCAAGTTGCGTCTAGTCCAGGTTCGCCGAGCTTCTAAGTACCTAGCTATAGACGTTTTTATTATAGTCCACATTTCTGCTCCAGTTGTGTGAATGCTTTTGAATATGAATAGCTATAAGAGTTAGGAAAGACCAAAGAAACGATGGATGGACTGTGTGAAGAATGATATGGCTACCGAGATGACGAATAATAGAGAAGTAGGGACGACAAGGCCAAGTTGCGCCGGCCCCAAATAAATTAGGATAACGGCAAGAGATGATGATTTCTACCCCAGTTTGTACCCATATGTTTTAGTGTACTTATGTAATGTTAAAGGCAACCCCAAAATCCCGCGTCTTTTTAACCACCCCTATCTAAACTCCTTCTCTCTCTGTTCCAGAGGATGAGAAGACCTCGTCGGCACCGATGGCTGACCGTCTCCGTATTCTTCATCGCCTACTCGGTGTTCCAAGCGGTGTACAAACCGTCTAACGCTTCGGAACCTATCGACAAACCGGCAGAAGAAACCGGTCCGGTCTTCGGACCTACTAATAAACCTGAAGTCACTGCTAAGGAGGAGCCGATTCCGGGTAAGATGGTTACAATATAAGGTACAAATACATAAACATCACGCCTGTAATCCCCGAAGGGCTAGGCAGAGGTGTACCTATAGTACACCCACATTTCGCCAGTTATGTTTAAGTCCCGAGAGGGTGAGCCTATTGCTATCAACCGGGCAGAAATACAGACTCCGGGCTGCAGCTGAGAAAATCTTAATGGAAAATCCCAATAACACTTTGCCCGACCTGGGAATCGAACCCAGGACCTCATGCTCAGCAGTAGCGATTGCGACCACGAGACCAACAAGGCAGTCGAGGTACAATTACAATTATTGTATAATTGCATAGCACTTGTGTGAGTACAGTCGGTGACCAGCATTACCTGACCACTCTTCCATTATTCTTCTTTGTAACAGGGGTCAGGTAATACTGGTCTTCGACGGTACTATGTACCTATTTTAAAGCTACCTTCTGTCTGCTGTCCTTCTGTTCCAACGTCATGTTCGTGAACGCGCTGTCAGTTGGGACTGGTCATCTCTTAGCTGCCACGGCTTATTTTAATTATTTTAGTTTTGAATTGTTTTTTTTTATCTTTCTATATTTTTTTATCTTCGGACGCTTCTGACGTTTTGCATCGTTCTCACATGTATAATTACAACATGAACGATGTAACCAATACTTTATATCAATATTTAAATTTAAAAGTGTCCGTGGAGTTTCTTCTTCTTCATATTTTACTAAGTGACCGACTCCAAAGTGCCTGTAAATGGTTTAATTGAAATAAATGCTTTGAGTTTGAGTTTGAACATTTACTGGGTACGTCTTTCATTTAATTAAATTTGTTCGCAGTTTTTAGTAAAGCTCGTAAAAGATCGACGACAAATTAGTTCTTCAAACGAATACATAAATCGTAAAACTTCGACTTTTTAGGGTTCCGTACCTAAAAAGGAAAAAATGGAACCCTTATAGGATCACTCGTGTGTCTGTCTGTCTGTCTTTCCGTCAGTCACAGCCGATTTGCTCCGAATCTACTGGACTGATGGAGTTGAAATTTGGTACATATATGAGACCCAAACACGATCGTGTAACGTAAATAAATGAATTTTGAATATTTGGGTCACTTTTGGGGTGGAAGGACTTTAGTTCTACTTGCTCTACTTCCACTTTTGCCCCCCAAAAGTAACCCCAATATTCAAAATTCATTTATTTAGGTAAGTAGGTAAGGATTACAAATATATATTTTTCATAATTTTAAAATTATTTAACAAAATAGATGAAAATTGACCATTATCTTCGATTCTACAAAGCCGAAAATTTTTAAAAAATATAGAAAATAGTTCTTTACTTAAAGATGAAAAACCTATAGGAAGTCTATGGTATTAAAATAACATGGTAAATCACTCAATATTGTGCGTACAAACTTACATTTGCAGTTGTAAATGTTGTAATGTATGAGGGAACCTGTCTTTCAACTACAATGTTAAGTTTGTTCATGGGATAATTTCATCCCAACTACAGAACCCTTCATTGTGCGTGGTCTGACACGCACTTGGCTGGTTTTTTTTTTGTTTTGCCGCAGCTCAGTGAAAATTTTGTATGTCTCATATTAATGTTCATAAAATGAAGAACGGCTTACTGTCAAAACTCCGGTTAACATCGTGAATCCACGAAGCAAAGTAATACAACCTACTTGATAAATCGATTAAAAATTTTCTCCGACCCTTCAGAGTCCTGCACGCTTGAAATTCAGAAATCGTATACCGAGATATTAAATTCTTATACTTGGGAATTTCGGCTCATCTACCAATGGATTATGTTTCGGTAATATTAAATTGTCGGGAATCCTTCGAGATTGCGAAATAGTTGACAAAGCCAATAAGTGATATTTTAGATCATTATTTTTCTTGTAGTTTATTAGTGTTCCACCCTTGCTTGAAACGGGTCATAATCATCATAATTTCAGCCGAAAGACGTCCACTGCTGGACATAGGCCTCCCGCAAAGGTTGCCATAATCGCCACGCTTGGCAGGCGGGTTGGCGATCACAGTATGGTGTTAAAATGCATAGAGAACGCTGCTGCCCATTCTCTAGTTAATCCCTTAGTCGCTTTTTACGACACCCACGGGAAGAAATAGGGTGGTGCTATTATTTACGTCCGGCACCACTAATCACGGGCTCTTCAAACGGCTACAATCTACTAATACGGTGACATGTCAAAACACCGAGAGTTCTTTGCTATGACTAAGTTAAATTATATTAATGTATTATAATTCTATGAATTAGACTGTGTGAAAGATGATATCGCTAGAAAGGGGATGGCTACCGAGATGACGACTAATAGAGAAGTATGGAAGAAAGGGACATGTTGCGCCGACCACAAATACATTGGGAGGAGGGCAGGAGAGTGATGCTTTATACACATTGTATAAACCTCGCGGAATAAATTCTCTTAATGATGATGTGAAAACCGCATCAAAATTCGGTACGTAGTTTAAAAGAACAATGCGTTCACACAGACACACGAAAAGCGACTTTGTTTCATAATAAAATATGACAAGTGCATCTGCTTTAAGGCTCTGACAAGAGGCAAATGATAAACGTAGGCTTGTCTTAACCAAAAACAATGCCAAATCTAAATAGTTTGTGGTAGCGGAAAAAATATATGTTATTCTTGAACAACTAACCCTTTACTTTGAGTTTCAATCCAAAATATCTGTTTTAAATATCAACGTACGGTTGGGATTTAATTAATAACAAGAGCGTCTTATTTATTTATTTACTTTTATTTTCAATTACTTACTCAACTTGTTTTTGAGTAAATAGATGGGAGGCAGGAATGAATTAATAAAGGCAAAATATAGTTTTGTTTGCGACTTTTGGCCTTGACTTGGTAGTGTTTATATCGGTCTACTAAATATGAATATTCTTGGCCTCTATTACACTGGCGAAATGTGGTGACGGCGGGATTAAAAACCGTTAAAACCAATGATATTCTATGTAAAAAGACGTAGAGGTTACCTACTCAGCATTCGAACTTCAAAAACGGCACAATGTCACACTATTAGACGACACGTGGAAGTAGGACGGCATGTCGTAATTATCGGGAGCGAAAAAGAGACAAGACGAAGAAAATGTGGCTAATTAGCCAAATTCTTACGAGCCACTTGCTGAGCGTGTATCTACTTATTTTTATACATAAAATATCATTAGTTAAAACGACTTTTTACACACTTCAAAAATGTCTAGGGATCAAGGTATTTTTTAAATATGTTTTTATTGCCCCATTGAAATTAATTAATAATGTCTATTTAGATTGATTAATTCAAATATTCAAGTACTCTCTGCTTTTGCAATAGGTACACTTTTCGCGATTTTTGCTTATGCTGGATTTTTCACTTTAGTTAATCCTGACATTAAAATGTGTTAGAAAGTTAAAAATAAAAGTATTTTAAGGTTTTTATTGCGTAAAATAAACAATTAGCAGTCTGTATTGCCACCGTCAACACAATCGCAGTGATTCGACATACTCAATATGAGTTTATCCAAATCGTGTTACGGAATGGCCGCCCACGTCCGTTGTAACAGGCGAAAAAGATTTTCTGGTTCGTCATCCATAATATTTGGCAGAGCTCTTCTTTGAAGCATATCCCATACGTAAAAATCTGATTTCTATTAACTAGCAAAAACTTGCTTGACCCCTAGACACTTTTGATGTATGTATGTAGGTATGCATGATAGAATCTTAGAACAATAAAGTATACTTCCCATTTTACAGGAAAAAGCCCCATTCCTGAAGTACCGATCCCTCCGGCGACAGACAAAGAGAAGGAAGAGGAAGGCCCTCCCGAAGACGGCAAGAAGGGCATGAAAGCGCTCCCAGAAGAGGAAGGCCCTCCCGAAGGCGGCAAGAAGGGCATGAAGGGGCTCCCAGAAGATGACGAGCCCGATAAGAAGGGGCAGAAGGACGCGGGATATGTTGAGGTATGTGAGATCATATATTTTTTTAAATGTTAAACTTTTTAGCCTTAAGGCAACTGTCCCACTGCCGGCTATTAACAAGAAGCGAGTAGAGCTAGCAACTAGAAACTAGTTGGTGAGCAACGAGCAGCAAGAGAGTGACGGCGATGACCGATTAGATACTCGCTGGTAATGCATGACTCTCTCAGTGAGTGTTTTGCCCGCCAAGCGACCGTCTCGTAGCGAGTACTCTCTTTGATAGTTTGGTCGCTGTGACAAAAGAGGAGTCGGCGGTGACGGTGTGAACAGTCAGCGATCAACTATTAATTTATGTATCTCATTTACTTACACGGGACCTACAATCTTTTGTATGTTTCTTGAGCAAGAAAACAATTCATAAAAAACAGAAGTTTATTGACACAAAATACCTTTGCATACAATACCAATAAATTTCACATTGGATCCTATTAATTTCTTCCCATGGGTGTCGTAAAAGGCGACTAAAGGACTTACTAGAGAATGGGCAGCAGCGTTCTCTATGAATTTTAACACCATACTGCGATCGCCAACCAGCCTGCCAAGCGTGGCGATTATGGCAACCGCCCCTCTCCCCCTTAGGGGGAGGCCTATGTCCCGCTGTGGACGTCTTCCGGCTGAAATGATGATGTTGAATGATGACATTGGATTTTGAGAAAAGGCTGCACAAATAGTGAAAAACCCTGCCACCTACTAGCACGGTTTCTACCCTAGGGTAGGAACCCTGCTAGCTAGTTGCCTCCTCGTCAGCGGTGGGACAGATGCCTTAGGCTTATGCAAATTCTTCATTTTAATAAACTGACGCTCCTGAGACTCCTGGGCATAAAACATCGTTCTGTTTCTGACAATCGTTTCAATAAGACAGAACTCAAACTCAAAGCATTTATATCAATTAAACCAATTACAGGTACTTTTGAATTGTCAAAGAGTCGGACACTCTTTTAAATCAAGATATTACAAAATCCTGGGTAGATACATTAGTCTTGTTGCTTCCTCGAACAATGTAAAACAGTTACATTACACAACATTTAGTGATTAATAGTACAAGCGGGCTCTAATAGTCTGGCTTTTGACACATAGATTCAAGTTAGACGCAAGTGGTTCACAACCCTAGGATTGTTAAAGAATGCTGATCAATGGGCATCAATGATCAGCATTCATTAACAAGTGTCCTACGACGCCGCGACGGTGAGTTTGTGACTGTGTAATAGATAAATAAATAAATAAGTAACTAACTTTTTACTAAAATCTTTTCTCTTAAAATTCCTGGTACTTAGAAACATCATATAAAGTCATAACATAACACTAATATTATAAAGGCGAAAGTTTGTGAGTGTGTGTGTGTGTATGTTTGTTACTTCTTCACGCTCTAACGGCTGGACTAATTTTGATAAAATTTTGTATGGAAGTAGCTGACACCCTGGATTGAGACATAGGCTACTTTTTATCCCGATATTCCCACGGGATCGAGACTTACGCGGGTGAAGCCGCGGGGCGCAGCTAGTTTACTATATTATGAAGTTGTAATTTAATTAATAATCAATTTAAATCGCGAAATGCAATTTTTTCACCCAAGTTTACAAAACTACGTAGGTATATCTCGGAAACTTAATGCCAATAACTGGCCCCTTTTTGCTTGGAAGCATACATACAAGTGTGTTATAAAACACATACCTATTTAACTTAACAAACGATAAGTCAAACTTCCTAAACTGAACTCTATTAAATATCCATAGCAACCCCATTTTCAATTTACATTTCAATTTCACTGTAGTATTTTAGTCATTACTTCGCTGGAAGTCAAACATGATGGAAAGTTTAAACCAACTCATATCCCCCAGGATTTCAGAAGATCGAGGTCCCGACGGAAATTGTCGTTTGTACTGAATCGTTGTGCCAATTGTGAGGTAATAAGAGTTATTTTCAAAGTATACTTGGTAATTTAACAGTTGAGTAGGAAGTACAAATAGTAAAATTGGTTTGTATTTGGTAATAAGTTGAACGATATAAGAACATTAAAAGTTGTTTTGTACGTAATGTAACGTATTATTAAAGTGTATAAGTATGGTATGGTGTATAATCAATAGTTATGTGTTTATCTTTATTTCTGTAAGTAGATACAACACTTTTCAAATAGTTAATAAGTAGTTAAATTATAAATACATGTACATACATAAACTCAGGCCTTCCTCCCATGGGTAGGCAGAAACTATAGAACTTCACCTGCTACGCTCCTTACATACTCCTTTTGCTTCGCCTACGTTCATACATCTGGTCATACACGCACGCCGGTTGCGAGTACTACGCACCTGACCTTTCTGAAGAACATTACCAATAAGGTCAATAAATGTCTTTCTATGGCGTCCGGCATTTCCATAATCTAAATTATAAATGATGTAGTGAATATTTGTAAAGCCCATGCACGTCAGAGTAAGGCTTTTTTGGTCTCCTATTTTATGCTATACGAGTATTGCGACGTTTGACTTCATCGTCAACTATCCGATCGAAGTCTGAACGCAACGCACAGCGTCGGCGGTCAATACGTCTGCAGTGGACGACGACGCTTCAGTCGTTGCTTGCGAGTGTCGAAAAATGAATACGTCGAACCATTGCAGCGTCAGGTCGTGGACGTGACGCTGCAATGGTTCGAAATAGAAATAAATAGACACGTGACGCAAAGAGTTTGAGTGCCACGTACGACGTCAAAACATTGACGTTGATGTGTAAAAGAGACAGTACTTTAATAGTGTGCATCATGTGTGACGCTGTAAGCGGCCGAAGCCATTTATAGGAGACCATAGCCTAACTTAACCAATATAAGCTGGCCTCGTATAATCTATTGAAACCACGTACTACGCTAAGCCAGCTCCAGGTCAGTGTTACAGTCTACGCACCTACCTACTTACAGATACTTCAACGCTCTTTTTCGAATCACCCTAGGTATATGGTAAAACTGCGGAGAATGGTTTATCGCGTTAAATTCCAACGAAAATTACATATTCTTCGATATCATTCTGAGCGTTATCCATTTAAAATAATAATAATAGTCCTCCAGATCGAATTTAAGCTATGGCAGCCAATCTTAGCGGAAACTAGCTGTCAACGCTGGAGATATTATATTGCACAAGTGTGTGCGCAGACGCAGGTGCATTCTCTCTTCCTACACTCTCATAATCCGATGGAACGGCAATCCGACACGACCGGAGAGAGATCAGGCGCACTTAAAATATATCTATCAATTCACACTTAGTTATGGAAATTAATTGTTAAACAAATTTACACCTTACGTCAGTTTACAGTGTTAAAGCCATTTCATAGAACTTTCAAAGAATGACAGTTGTAATTTGAATGTCCGGACAATTTATGTTGGTAGTCTATTTTGCATTTCCCTGACTTTACAATGTTTTTACCATAAACGTGCGCAAGCTTATCATAAAATATTTGTTTTTCAGGACAGTGAAACGGATGAGGCTCGGGAGGAGGAGAGGGCTAACTGGCAGGCAAACCCCACCGTGAAACCTTTGCGTGTCAATTGTTCCCCACCGGCAATCGAACAGGTAAGCCATTGAAATAAGATATTGATTCCAATAACAGCGTATAATTACTCGCTTGAAAGATTGCCTCGTTTCATGAACAGTTCAATAAGAACTGAAAAAAAAAAAAGGAGTAATATAGGTAGGTACCCTACTCGTACAGGTGTAATGGAGATAGACGCGCAAACTGTCACCATGAATTCAGCACATGATTCTAAAGCTGTCACAAGCTTTATCGATTCGCCGGATACCTCATGTTTGTCATTCAAGTATTTAGTGCAATTTAAAAAACAAAACTAATCTATAAATGCATTTCACAGTCCTTTCTTAAGTCATGAATTTAGCATGAGGCAAATAGGTACCTACCTAGCAGTGGCGACGGCTTCATACAACCCCATTCCTACCGGCTTCCCTTCGGAACAAAGACTATCTGAGTTTACTATTACTAAATAATATAGGTAGTACATAGTCACATTACAGGTATTTAATAAGTAAATCATAAGATAAAACGCCGAAAGCGTTTTTAGGATAGACTATACGTATCCTAAATCGCGAACGCAGTTTACATTTTCTGTTTTAACTAAGAATTCCGACAACAAGAAAAGTAAAGGAATGACAAACATTTTTGAGGTAATTTTGATGTTATCATGAATTTATGTGAACTGAACAACTTTATCTTCGGCTTCCCTCTAATGTAAGTTGTAGCTTCGCTACTGCTACCTAGCTATGGTTAAGGCTCACGAACCCACGAAATCTTCAATTTGATTGGCCTGTATTTGCTGATAATTATGTTAAACAGTGTAAACATAACTTGTTATAGATACAGTGTATCCAGCACACCAATTGCGTTCCTGCCAGGGTTGCGGGTTTGACCGAAATAGATATCGTGGCCCTGGCACACAGGCAACTGAAGGAACACGGGTGGGTTTTAGTCAGTAAAAGTCTGACGCCCTCCCGCTCCGCCCAGAGCGCGAGAAGTTATTTGATAACTTACCACCCAAAAGAAAAATTTCTTAACCATTGCTTCATAATGCTTGAAAAAATCGGCTGTCGAATTGTCGAAATGAATGGCATTGCAGTTTTAAGTGTGTTACACAATGAACCCGCAGATTACAACAAATCCTACATAAAATGTATTAATTCTGATTTTGAAACTTAGAAGCAGGAAAATAAAAATATGTTTGTCTTATTCTACTAGAGTTTTAATTATATGGATCGATATTTACCTTTATTATTTATCGCAAGAATGAACTAAATTTCCTCCCCTCTTCTTTCTTTTTCTAGTTCCCAAAACCCCTAATGGGGCAGTCGGCACGAAAGCACGGCGGTCTGATCGTCCACGTGCTGGTGGCGATGTTCACGTTCATCGGCCTCGCTATCGTGTGCGACGAGTACTTCGTCTCCAGTCTTGATAGGATCTGTGAGGGTGAGTCTATACGTATAGCGCTACAAGGCTATTTTGGCGCGTGGCCAATATCGGAACTAACGCCGTATCAGTTTTTTTTTAAACATTTCAACTTACTTTTCCGCCCTGTCCACGTCATTTGAGCGTCAAAATATCCTTGTAGCAGTTTACAAATTCTAAAAGCATCCATAAAAAAATATTATGACCCACTGACGTCACGCAAAATCCAGCATCGCGCGACTAGCATATACACAACGTCCCGACATCAATCGTCGGGCAGCTGCCCACCAGAACCGACACCCGTCTGGTTGGAGGATCCTCCCTTTTCTATGGAGGATAAGTGAAATTTACACCCTGTTCCTCATACTGGTGACCCCGAACATGAAAGTCAGCGCAGCCTTTGTGCAACTTCTTCAGCGTGACGGCATCATCATCACTACCTTGAGCTTTCGAGCGGCAAGTCATACAGCCAGCACCCACGGCTTCAACGGGTATCCTGACCACCAGCATGCAACGACCGCGCATACCTGGTGATCACCCACAGTCTCATCAGCAACCTTGACACAGAACACTGCACGTTCGGCCGGTCAACAAGCAGAGCTCTTTAACCCTCTACTGGTCGACGCCATGCCTCTATTAGCGAATAGGATGTTATGGAAACCAATGGTCCTGATAACGATTTCAGCTATAGTAGTCCCAGATCTTTATCAGTGAATCCTTAAAAGCTGTTTCTTATTAAATCGAATCTAAGATCAAACCCGTTGGAAGCCCACAACGGTCAATGAACAACAATATAAAAATATAAAAAATTACATCGTGGTAGATTATTTGCAGTTCGTTGTTGTGATGAAAGAGACAAATCATTGAATGCAAAACACAAGAGATAGAGCTGCATAGATGAGGTTTTTTAAAGCAATGCGGAAACTACCAAGTTGTTCCTAACTACTCTTCGTAGCAGAATACCTACTAACACTACATAATCCAATGTCCTCAGAGTTGAAGCTGGCTCCGGACGTAGCTGGTGCGACGTTCATGGCAGCCGGCAGCTCCGCGCCTGAGCTCGCCACCGTCGTCATTGGAGTGTTCTGCGCACAGGACGATATTGGTAAGATAAGACCATTTTTATTACTTTACGTAGAAAAACTTCTAAGCTATAACGATAATATAGATTTTTTGGATACTGATTTAGAATCATTGTACCTTCGGCGGCTCTGCACAACCTCCAAGTCATACACTGATAGTGATGCTTTCATGAGCGTCTGATGATGATGCTTTACTTTTGAGGACACTGCCGTTGGTTTACTGAAGTTTGGTTAAAAAGGCAAAGTTCCTAACAGTAAAAAGCGAACTGTAAATAATCTTTTATGATAATCTGGACTAAATAAAAGAGCAACACAAAGGTAATCAGTAAGTGCTGTAAAATCTAAGCTACAATAAAATCGGTTAAACATATTACAAATAAAGGACACGTTCAGCGCATCATGATCACGTTAATCCTTCACCATCTCTCTGCTTTTTATCATGCCATCCGCCCAGATCCTATGCTAGACATCCTACTATCTTATTCTACGTAACGCAAATTGCCCTTTCTCTCGTCAGGAGTCTCAGGCGTGATTGGCTCAGCAGTGTTCAACATAATGTTCGTGATCTCTGTGTGTGCTCTGTGCGCGGGCACAGTGTCGCATCTCAACTGGTGGCCTCTCTGCAGGGACTGCTTCTTCTACGCCATCTCCATTCTTGTGATGTTGTGTACGATTGCCAATTCTATTGTGTCATGGTAAGTACTTCTTATTGTTGTTAAGCTTTTACAGTTTTCTATAGGATATCCCACAGAACTCCATATCTTCCTGAAATCCCTCTCAATTTCCTGTCTCAAGAAGAAATATACCGTATTTCGTATGGTCTACACAATAAAGAGAGTTCTATTCTATTCTATAATTTTCCGCTAGACTGGAAGCCGACCCTCACATAGTTGGGAAAAGGCTCGGCCGATTGATTTCATTATATTCTCCATTCCTAAGAAGAAAGGAGGATCTGCACCTAATGTTTCAATATTTCTTAACGTGTGAGGAAAGTGTTTATAAAACTCAAATACACTGACATAAACAAGATAATGCTTAGGCCTTTGGACTATTTTTAAGGACAGTTTTAATTGATTCGTGAATTGTATTACTAAAAACTGAGGGGCAAAATCTGTATGTTCGAGTGTCCGCATTTAGAAACCCAGTCTCAATCTGTCAAAAAAAGCTCTAATTTACCTACATTTTTGACAAGTTTTTGACTTCTAAGATTTCAATTTTAATGAATTTATGTAACGAAGTTTTTCCCCGAATCTGTTTTTAATTAAACCTTATATTCTCTTGGAAGTTATATTAACTCTGTTATTTCTTCTGCAGGCCAGAAGCACTCTTCATGTTGATAATGTACGGAGTGTACTGCGTTGCGTTGCGATTCAACACCGCTCTCGAGCGCTGGGCCATGACGCTTCCACTGCCTTTCAAGTTACCTACCAGGGAAGAACAAGCGGCCTTGGTTACATACAGGTATATTATACTAGAAATGATTAAAAGTTAAACTTTTATTTTTAATCTAGAATAAATAGCGAAACACCCTGTATGTACTTCTTCTGGTTTTTTTTTGTTTCGACGGTATGTTATATTGTTTGGGCCCAGTAGGACATTTATTGCGGCGCCAGAGGCGTTGTCCGTTATGAACGGACATTTGGGACAGTAGACTGTTCTGGATGTACAGGAGTCACCAAATGGCGGACCGCGACCTATTTTGTGCGGACGTTAAGTAAATTTCGATCTCGACTTAACGGTGAACATCTACAGGATTTAATGGCAATAAATAGCTTGCACCAACTTTACTCCAGACTTCAGACAGATAATTCGAAGTAAAAAAAATGTAGTTTTTCACATTAATATAATATTTAATTATATACTTTGTTAAAATTATCGATTTATTTCATAATTAATATTTTTAATCTTGGTTTTTGGTATTTTTAAGACTCGCAGTCCGTTTTGTATGAGGATTATTAGTTCCTCTTACAAAACGGACTGCCAGTCTGCGACAGTCATATTATTTTTATATCGGTTCGCTAATAAAACTAATTGTTGATCCCTGCTCTAGCGGATGTAAACTATGAAATAAACTATGCCCATTTAGGAGCAGCGCACTGTCACTGGATGTGGTAGACCCAGCTTGGGCGCCAAATTATTACGTTGGCGCCCAACATGGGACGATTGAAAAGTATTTTAAAGTTTTTATAATTTGCAATATTAACAAAACAAGTACGAATTATAATTGATGAATGAGAAAAGATTATCTTGTTTCGATGGAAGTGTTATATACAACATCCACTGACATGAAAAGCATGTGACCTATTAACGCAAATGACTAACCATCACGCCTCTATGCCCTGAAGGGTTAGGCAGAGGTGTACCTTTATTACACCCACACGTCACCACTTATGTTTAAGACCCATGTACTAGGGGGCGAGCCCAAATTCGCCCAAAGTTGGGCACAAATCCGGCTGCTACTGAAGAACTCCAGTTGGAAAACCCCATTAATCAAACAACCATCGATTAAACCAACCAACTTTACAATGTAACGAATGTGCACATCAGGAGTGCGCCGGGCGGCCCGCCCGCCGCGCCGGCGGCAGGCGACAGCACGTACGCGCAGATGGACGGACAGACCAAGGAGACGCCGCTGGGAGACTCGCGTCAGTACACTTTTAAGTATTACTTTACGGCAAACAACCAATACCATAATAACTTTTTGTAAAATTTACTTTGACTTAAGACTTATCTAAATATTTGGTTAACAGTTTGTAAACATAACAACACAAAACAAAACATAACTACTGTGTGGTTAATATAAAAACAAAGTCGTTGTCAAACCTTGAGTTCTTAGGCTCGCTTGCAACCCAAATCATTTAATACGTTTACCGCTAAGCGAATTTAAAACATAATTCTGTTTCTGCCAATCGTTTGAAGATGACACAGACAGAATGATGATTTAAATGTGTGTTCCCATTGACATCCCACATTTTTGGTAATTGACGCAACTTTTGACTTGCTTGATTTGAGAACTCAAACACAAAATTAAGGATGTTGTAATAAGACTTCATTTCATTTTATGATTCGGTATTCCGCCTACTAGTTTTATTGCTTTTTCGTAATTTTAATACGTGACGAAAGATAAATCATTCATCTTTTTTTTTCGATAATGTTTTTATCTTTTTTTTTTGTTTTTTTTACTTAAAATGTAATTAAAGACATTATTACCTCCATAGCCTCGTACAACCCCGACGGCGCGTACGACAATGCGGCCTACAACGCCGAGCCCACTCCAGCCTGGGCCAACCCCGCCCAGGAGTGGGACCCCAACCGAGCGTGGGATGATACGGTACGAATATGATTAGTTTTCCTGGCTTTTTTTGACAAACCTACATACGAACTCACGGTATTTCTTCATGCAGTAACTGAAAGCGGAAGTTGTCTACACATTTTTAGTTGACCTGCAGGGCTATTGCGTATCTCTGTTGACAGTTCATAGTGATGATCACTTGGCAAAGTGTGTAACGAATAGCTGTCGAACAGTTAGTTTCGTATTGGGTAACTTCAGTGAATAACTAGGATGACGTCATAGGCACCCATTACCGCTGATACTCACTGACTATTAAATTGATAGTCACCGTAACACATTTTGACAGATGTTTATGTATCGATGCTTATAAGATTGCGATTTTGTAAGCTTAGTGGACATCAAATTGATAATCATTTAGTTTTTGGTGGCTTTCGTGAAAGACACTACTCAAAGGTAGTGTTTTATGAATTCTAGTGATTTAGACCGAAGCCGATAGTAAGTGAAGCGTGTAAACATTACGTCTTTTGTGTTGTTTTATTGTGATTCTTGTTCGTGGCAGAAGTATGGTACGTCTAGTAATGCTGGGATTTGCTGAAGAACAGCGAAAACAAAGAGTTTTACGAATACAGAGACGCCGCGAGTGACCCATTGCAGTTGCCAGAGAGAGAATTTAATGCGAATTTTCGATTGAGTAAAGCTGGATTCCAACAGGTTTTGGAAGAACTCCGCCCATACATATCACAAGTTCGACGAAAAGCAGCTGTTCCCAATGAACTGAAAGTAAGTACTTACCTGCTTACTTACTTCTAAAGTAATTCATGTTGATGTATCATTTGGTGGTGCTTCACATGATTCCTATGTCTGGAATCAATGCCCCATAGAAGATCTTTTAGAAAGATTGCAAAGGAATAGAGAGCACTGTTGGCTATTAGGTATGGCATTATAATATTGATACATTATTTTGGCTGGTTATTGATAACAGAATGCTCTTAATGTATGTGTTAATAAATATGAAATGAAAACTAAAATGAGTAGTTCTATTGTGATGGGTGATAAGTGTAATTTGTAATATAACTTAACTGAAATATTAATATCATTTCATTAATATTTTAGGTGAATCTGGATGTGCACAGCGCCCTTGGATGAAGACACCAATCCCAGGCGCGGCTCTGGGTTCGCCAGAAGAATATTATACAGAGCTTCATTGTATAGTCAGAAAGACTATTGACATGTTGCATTAGAGTTTTAGAGTTCTGAAAGCATGTTGGCGGTGTTTGTTAGCACACAGGGTACTTCACTATGACCCAGTTAGAGCAGCCAAGATAGTGAATGCATGTGTTGTTCTACAGAACATCACCAACGCACGGACTGTTCCAATGCCAGAGCCTAACAGTGATGATGACAATGATCTACAGAGCCAAGTCTTTAGAGAGAGAGATGGCAAGAAACGAGGCAACTACAGACAACACTAGGGATATTCTAGTCCAAAGATTATGGAATTCTAGAAACAATATAGTGTTATATTATAAAATTCAATTTTATTTTGGTTGTCAGTTTTTTGATTGATTACTTTATGAGAATAAAGTCCAAAGATATAGGATGCTAGAGATAATTTGTAATATTCTATTGTGTGTAATGTTGCATGTAATAATGTAAAACTCTTAATTTCTTGTATTAATATTAGTTTTTTGATTGATTACTTTATGAGAATAAAGTCTAAATAAGATTATAGAATGCCAGAGATAATTTGTAATATTCTATTGAGTGTATTAATATTGTGCCCGGTTGATGGCAATAGGCTCGCCCCCTATTACATGGGACCTAAACTTAACTGGCGAAACGTGGTTGTTATTATAGGTACACCTCTGCCTAACCCTTCGGGAATTCCAGGCGTGATGTTATGTAATGTAAATGTGTATTAATATAGCTCGTATAATAATCTAAAATTCATATTTCATAAAATAATATCATTTTTTGTGTCGATTATGTTATGTACCTAAATATTCATTCAACAATATTTGTTTTTTATGACACTCATGTTGAAAAGAAAAAACCAATAAATATTATGATGTATAAAATAATAAGGTAATGTTTTTATTATTTTATTTATTTATTGAGTATTTATTTACGTCGCTGTGTACATTATCCCGTATCTCCCTCATTAACTGGACTCCTGCTTCCAGTGCGTCTGCAAGTCGCCGGACCCCTGCTTCCACTGCGGCTGCAGGTCGCTCTTCAGCAGCAATTCGTCGATTTTCAATTTCATAAGCGCAGCGTGGCGCCCTTTCTTCTCTAGGAACTGTAATTTAAATAATTTTTCATTGTACAGTTTGAGAAAAAAATCATAACCCTTCTTTTTGGCTTTGCCGTAGTCGGGTAAAAACGCTTGCTGAAAACTATTTTATAACAAGTTCTACACTAACTGCTAACTGTGCCTTTGTGACCTCGAGCTTCGGGATGGTGGAGTAGTGCTGAGTTTGTCCTAAAAACAAAATTAGTTTTTAATTTGGCTTTTACCTATCCTACATTTTATTTACAGGCTTGTGTTTGACCACAACTTTGATGTTTTAAAATATACTTGCTATTTTTTCTCAACGAAACCCCTGGTTGATCGTCTGACATATTCTGCGTAGGAATTTCTGCAGTATCGGCGCGCTGTGTCTCACAGCCCGCTGATACTGATGACTTTTCTACGATGGCGGGTGGCAGCGTAAAAGTCTGCGATTTGGGTTGTACCTGTGTTGTGGAGATGGAACCTATTCGTCAAGCCATTCCACTTCCATTAAAGGCTCAATGGAAGTGTACGGAGCTGAAGACGGAGTGACGGTTATTCATGTACTTTGATAAGCAGGATCGGGTGCTGCAATCCCAGAATCAACAAGGGCCTCAGACTCATCTGTTGATGGTATCTATTTTGTGGGTTTATTTACCTACCTATAAGGATTTATTTTCACAAAATATACACTATACGAGTATTAACACAAGTAAACACACACACTATTATAATATTCATTCCGCTATAATAACTGCAAAAGATTGAATTTGACGCCAGCTGTCAACTGTATATAAACCGCTTAATATAAAATGTGCCTTAGAATGAAGTATTTTAACGTTTAAAAGGCGTTACTCAACTTAGCCGCATAATAGTCGATAAAAAATAGAGGAGTCAAGTGCTGGGATGAAGAGCACGGTTCCCGGTCGGTTAGTCACCGTAACGTGATATCCACTTACTGTGATACGCAATACCAATGTTATGAAATTCTCAGTTGTCATCAAAGTTCGGTGTACAACTGAAGCCTGTTAGTCACTGGTGATGAATAAGATAGCCAATAGCCCTGCAGGTAAACAAACAAAATTATTTTAAAAGTATTTATTTAAAAATTATAAAAAATATGTCTCAAATCCTTACCTTCCATTTGATGTGTCACACGGTACAGTTTGCAAAACTTTTTTTTTTTCTTATTTGCCCCCAAAAGTGACCCCCATATTTAAAATTCATTTATTTACGTTATACATCCTTGTTTGAGTTACGGAAATTCATATGTGTACCAAATTTCAACTTAATCGGTCCAGTAGATTCGGAGCAACATGGCTGTGGCAGACGGAGAGACAGACAGACACACGAATGATCCTAAGGGTTCCGTTTTTTTTCCTTTTGACGTACCCTAAAAATGAAACAAAATCTGCTACCCGTATAAAACTTTAAATAAATTTCCACGAAAGCTCCGCCCCTTGCTCCCCGCCACTCCGTTAGGTGCTAAACGCTAACACATCAATAATAAAGTTAAATATCGCGTGCGCTCTTTGATCGTGTTCGAGCACAAAACTAAATAGCGTAAGTCTCAATTCTTATTTTGTTTATAACTAAAGTAATAATTGATCTAGAGAAAACATATCTGGTGGGTGGATAATAAACTATATTTTCTTGCTGTGAATATTTATTGTAGACATAAAAGCTTAACAACCTTGTTTGTTTTTTTATAATTATCCATAAAAAAGACATGATTTTCGAATAAAAATGTATCTAGAGAAAATATTACAATTACGTAACTGTCTTCAACATGGAAAGAAAAAGATCCAATAAATCATAATATACTAAAGTTTAATTTTACTTGTATGTGTGACTGTTTCAGAATATTCATGCAAATTAACATAAAAATAGGGAGCCTCCTCTTAACTACTACGAGTTCACCTCTACTTCGCCTAAGAAACTTTTCTTCCAAATTTATCTTTAGTTGTTTGTTTCAAAACTATTCCCTGGTAAATGTTGTTTTTTTCTACGGTCATTAATTTTGAGAATAATCTCTTAAAGATGTCGGCCCCAACCTACAACGCTCAGATGTCCGGGCAACAGTACTCGCAGCAGCCTCAGCAACTACAACAGCAGCAGCAACAGTCAACAACAGGCCAGCAACAACAACAACAGCAACTAGATCAACCACAGCAGCCACCACAGGTAAAGAAAGAATTCCATACTCTAGCATTCTAGTATTCGCCAAGGCTGCAATGCTATCAGATTGATATTGATAACTACTCAAAGGCACATTTATTCTAACCCCGCGTTTACCCCATACAAGTTGTAATATTTGCTTTCAACAAATCTTGTGAAAGACTTGTCAAAAAAATGTGTGTAGAACATGTATCCTAAATGGCTTGACATTTTTTCAGGACGCCTTGTGAACTGTTTCGTTCATCTTTACGCAGTTTTGACAAGTTTTCTACAAGATTCGGATACCTACAACTAGTCTTCACAATTTGTTTTAGGTGTAAACGATTAGGTAGGCAGAATACATGTTTTTAGGGTTTCGTACCTTAAAAGGAAAAAACGGAACCCTTATAAGATCACTTCGTTGTCCGTGTCTGCCAGTCTGTCTGTCTGTCAGCCTGTCAGGACTTTTTCTCA
The DNA here is from genome assembly GCA_963921375.1 of Tiliacea citrago. Lineage (NCBI taxonomy): Eukaryota > Metazoa > Arthropoda > Insecta > Lepidoptera > Noctuidae > Tiliacea > Tiliacea citrago. The sequence continues at coordinate 4,825,904 of OY992802.1, forward strand.
GGAACGCGTGGAGGTATCAAGTTGAAATTTATATCAAATACGTAAGTCTACGGTCCCTTGGTGCTCTAAAAATCAAGGTTCTAAGTCAACGCAATAAAAAAATGCAGCCATTTATGCGACATATTTTAATACTCGCAAATCTTTACCATGAAATTTGGCAAGAAGCAAGGTGTCACAACTAAAGGAAAATGTCCGAAAATCGTTAATTTGTAGATTAATCACATAAAACACTTTTTTTGCGATTACAAAGTTACATTTACAGTTGAAAAATTGACCGTGGCGTGTATCGATGTATTGATGAGAACATGTTTTTCAACTACAATGTTAAGTTTGTTTTTGGGATAAATTCATTCAAACTACGGAACCCTTCATTATGCATGGGCCGACACGCATTGACCGGTTTTTTTTAATTGGTGTAACCGCGGTGTATGATTATCACTAGATTCGCTATTCGCAACGTTATTTCGCGTTAGTTAGTTTTCACACTTTGCTGCTATGAGCATTTAGTTAGTTAGTTTTCACACTTTGCTGCTATGAGCATTTAGTTAGTTAGTTTTCACACTTTGCTGCTATGAGCATTTAGTTAGTTAGTTTTCACACTTTGCTGCTATGAGCATTTAGTTAGTTAGTTTTCACACTTTGCTGCTATGAGCATTTAGTTAGTTAGTTTTCACACTTTGCTGCTATGAGCATTTAGTTAGGTAGTTTTCACACTTTGCTGCTATGAGCATTTAGTTTGAAGACGAATTAATAAAAATATAAATTATATTTCAGCCCGCAGCAGCTCCAGCCTACTATAAGGCTAAAGAATACAATCCCGCGACTGCTATTGATCCTCTCGTCAAACCTATTGGAGCCAGTAAGTTTTTTGTTCCAGGCTTTTTATAGAGTTACAATTTTCATGAATCAGTCTGAGAAATGGGAAGGTGGATTTCGATCTTTTAGTGACAGCATCCGGTTGAATATGCTAGTGCCCTGGAGGCCTACTCCGAAGATAAATCTGAAGTATCGGTCGAATGTTCGGCCGTTTCCTGACTACGGCGAACTATGGCTGACTACCGTGAAAAAAAAAACGACAGTCAAAGAGATAATTCAAAGTCAAAAATGTGACTTGAAGTCAGGTAAGGACTCGAAAGTCACAAAAAACACACTTTCGAAGCTAAGAAACGGCCGATATTTCGGATTATCGTTTCGGAGTAGACCCCCTGTACTTTAAACTGAGCCTTGGTTTCTCAAATCCTGCTCAATTTAATTTGATTCATAAACATAAGGTAAAAATAATAAAAATATTTTTCATTCTTATTTGTTACATTTAAAAAACATTAACTTGACTGTACGTCTCATATTTTGAGAATAACATGATTTGGGAATATCATATTACGGGAACGAAGGGTCAAACCTCTTGACACTAATAATACTGATAATTACAATATTATAATAAAATAATAAAGTTTTTTTTTTCCACTTCAATGGCGTAATGATCAAATAAAGTCAAAAAGTCTCTCGAAATTTTAAACATTACGGTAGAATGATATTTGCCGATCAGAGGAGCTCGTGGCTAAGTATTAACAGCTGCATGGGTCGATCCATCAGGTTAAGCAACGCTTGCCGGGGTTGGTACGGGGATGGGTGACCATCATTACATACCGAGATTCCTCCGTGCTTCGGAAAGCACGTTAAGCCGTTGGTCCCGGCTGTCATTCGTGACTCATTGACAGTCGTTACAGGTCGTCAGAAGCCCGAAAGTCTGACAACCAGTGTTACCAAGGGGTATCGTATTACCCAGTCACTGGGTTTTATAGGTCAGATAGGCAGTACTGGTATCTGGTGAGACTGGAAGCCGACCCCAACATAGTTGAGAAAAGGCTAGGCAGATTGGTTTTGATATCTACCCAACAGAAACTGGCCGTTAAGAAATGTGTAAGGTATCGAGCCCCGTGTCCGCAGACTTCCTGCAGCTCGCGTGGTGGCACCTGGTGTTCCCGATCCACTGGTCGTGCCGCCACACCATGCCGGACTGCCGCGGCCGCTGGTATCCCGTCACCTTCATGATCAGCATGCTGTGGATCTCCTTCTACTCCTACTTCATGGTCTGGATGATTACTATTATTGGTGAGTGCGCTTTTAATAACTTCGGAATTATCTACTTAATAAAAATCATTCATTCATTCATTCACTGCTAGACAACGCACTGCCTAACCGCTGGGTCTTGAAGTAAGAACTGCCATTTACCAAAAATGCTGCTTTTTAATAAGAAAATTCGCGGCCATCATCATTTCAGCCCAAAGACGTCCACTGCTGGACATAAGCGGTCCCCAAAGGGGTGTTTGCCATAATCGCCACGCCTGGCAGGCGGTTTGGCGATCGCAGTATGGTGCTAAAATGCATAGAGAACGCTGCTGCCCATTCTTTAGTAAGTCCCTTAGTCGCCTTTTACGACACCCACGGGAAGAAATAGGATGGTGCTATTCTTTACGTCCGGCACCACACGACACTCGCGGCCATCAATCAAACATTATTAACTAAATGCAGAATAATATGACGAACAAAAGTTAATATGCGGTAACATAACCTTTAACATTAGCCAGCTGATCTATTCTGAAAAAATCTCACCGTGTAAACGTAGGTGAAGTGAGTTGTTAATAGTGTCAATCCCTCACTGACAGTTCACTTCACGCTCACTTCACCTAAGTTTTCACGGCGAGATGGTTACAGAATAGCACTGCTGAACCGAGTTATAACTAGATAATAAAATAATAAAAAACATTTTTGTTTCGTATTATCATCTAAAAGCAGGTTTGTACAGCTCAGAGCTTATTTTACATAAAAATGCAAGTTCAAATATATCATCTCAAACTGCATTCATTAAAGAAAAATCGTTTATCAATTCATTTATGTGATAGGTTTTTCCAAAACCGACTAAGGTTTCATCGATGGCCGCGGTATAAAACCAAATGCACCACTTTCCATAGTGATTTGGTCATAGTCCTTTTGCATAGGAGTTCCTTTTATGACGAAGGTGACCACTCAAGAGGGTTTTGGAAATTAATCCTGTAAAGAAGTTAAATAAAGTTTTTACGGAAGTTCGTCAATTTTAGCGATGGGAAAACACATCGGGCTTGTTGTTAAAGAAACTACAGTGCAATACTTACTACCCTCTTTTCCGCGTTTCGTACTTTCATCGTTAGATAACTATTTTAAGACAGAGGTAATTTTAGCTTGTCGCTGGTCTGTTAAATGAATTTTTGAAATTACAACAACACGTTGCTTTGTTAATAGTTATTTCGTGTTCCATGGTCTCAAAGCATTAAAAATACAGCAGCCAGCAGTTCTGCTGTGGAAAATAATGTTAAACTACATACTACATTTCCTATACCGTCATACTCGAGGGCAAAATGCCACAGGAATGGAACAGAGGTGTGGTGATCCTTTTCTTTAAGAAGGGTGATAATACCCTCCTTAAGAATTATAGGCCAATCTCACTTCTGAGCCATGTCTACAAGCTGTTTTCAAGAGTCATTACGATCCGTCTCGCGCGCAGGTTTGACGACTTCCAGCCCCCCGAACAAGCCGGATTCCGTAAAGGCACAGTAGACCACATACATACGCTGCGGCAGGTTATACAGAAAACCGAAGAATATAACCTGCCTCTCTGCTTCGCGTTTGTGGACTACGAGAAAGCCTTCGATTCGATCGAGACATGGGCTGCACTGCAGTCTCTTCAACAGTGCCAGATCGATTATCGGTACATCGAGGTGCTGAAGTGTCCGTACAAAAACGCCACTATGTCAGTCCGACTCCAGGACCAGACCTCGAAACCTATCCTTCAGCAACGAGGTGTGAGGCAAGGAGACGTTATCTCTCCGAAACTGTTCACCGCTGCGCTGGAGGATGTCTTCAAGGTTCTGAACTGGAAAGGGCTAGGCATCAACATCAATGGCGAGTACATCACTCACCTTCGGTTTGCTGACGATATAGTTGTCATGGCTGAGGCTATGGAAGACCTCAGTACAATGCTCGATGACCTCAGTAGAGCTACCGAAAGTGGGTGGTTCCGGTACCCGGTCTTAAAATGAACATGGATAAGACAAAGGTCATGTCAGCGTTCGGGAAGCTACGCAATATCTTCTCGTCCCACATACCGCAGTGTCTCAAGACGAAAGTCTTTGACCAGTGCGTGTTGCCAGTGATGACCTATGGCACTGAAACGTGGTCGCTTACAATGGGCCTTATCAGAAGGCTAAAAGTCACCCAAAGGGCAATGGAGGGGGCTATGCTTGGAGTTTCCCTACGTGATCGAATCAGAAATGAAGAGATCCGCAGGCGAACAAAGGTAACCGACATAGCCCGAAGAATTGCCAAGCTTAAGTGACAGTGGGCAGGGCACATTGCTCGCAGAACTGATGGCCGATGGGGCTGAAAGGTTCTGGAGTTGCGACCGCGTACCGGAAGACGTAGCGTCGGAAGGCCTCCTACAAGGTGGACCGATGAACTTGTAAAGGCTGCAGGTATCCGCTGGATGTGGGAAGCACAGAACCGGTCGAAGTGGCGGTGCTTGGGGGAGGCCTATGTCCAGCAGTGGACGTCTTTCGGCTGAAATGATGATGATGATGACATACTACATTGGATTTTAAGATTGGGTTTTGGCCCATGTGTGGTGAAATGTTTGCCATTTTTAACAAAAAAACACTACAAAGTGAAAAATAACTTAAGTTGGTGGCCAATAACTAAAATACAGATCCAAAGACACCGACTTCCGAAATTAAAGTTATTTTTCACTTTGTAGTATTTTTAAGGAAGTCCATTTTTTTTTTTGTAAAAAGAATTTTTAATTTCCAAGATTAATGATGTGTTCTTTTTATGGTAAATCCGCAGTTACAAGCGAAATTCAAAGCAAAAAAACGTACACGGGGTACAACTGCGGATTCACCAGCTTATTATCTGCCTCCAGATTTTAACAAGTTCACAATTCGACTGACCGCAATTCCTTTCTCACAGGCTACACGCTGGGCATCCCGGATACAGTGATGGGCCTGACGTTCGTGGCGGCTGGTGTGTCTGTGCCCGACGCGCTTTCTTCACTCGCTGTTATCAAGGAAGGGTAAGTGTAACACAAATAATTATTATAAGTCATGAAATAATTTTTAAACTAAATCTATACACGACTCGAAGACTTTCTTGACGATAACGCCTGATATAGTACCTACTCCACTTTAAGCTGTTCGGCCATGAAACACGATACTAAGATGCATTAAAATGCCGGACCAGGAAACACTAGTTCGTACGGCGCAGTTTGGTCAATCAGCCACGCTAACAATGGTCATAGCGGGGCGTAGCTATATACCACCGTATCAAAGACACGGGGCCCCCAAGCTGCAGGGCCCCGAGGTGTGTAAGCAAAAATTCGTACAATATTATCCAAAACCTCAAAATCTTTTACATGAGGAATAAACGTAACGAATGAATACCTAATGAAAATATGAAAATTTACTTAATTTGTTTCTGGCTTACTAATGCTTCAAGCTCAACGGTTCAACTCTAAAGCTTTCACATTCGTTTAGTAAAATCACACAGAAAATCTAACCGACGAGTCAGGATGCTCCAATTTTCGTGCTCTTACATTCTCTTAGACAATGACAGCCTAACCCACGGATATCGATTAACCTATCCGGGTCAATATCCTTCAAATCTCTAGCTGGCTTTGCTCGCTCTTGCATTGTCTTAGTCAAATTCCAATTAAATCTTCACCAATCCCGGTTCAGAATAGCTCGCCTCGCTCGCTCTTAGACCCGTATTACAGAACGTCACTCAATCCTCAAGCAATACTTAAAACTAGTTTCAACCAATCAAATGGCTTGAATCTAGTTTTAAGTAATGCTTGAAGGTTACATTACAACGACAGCTTAAGGTCTAAAATCAGGATGCTATTTGATTTATTTTGTAAAAAAATAATACCCTCCTTTTGAACTTTGCTATCATTACATTAATATTATAAAGGCAAAAGTTTGTGAGTGTGTGTGTTTGTTACTTCTTCACGCTCAAACGGGTGGACCAATTTTGAAGAGAATTTGGATGGAGGTAGCTGACACCCTGGATTAAGACATAGGCTACTTTTTATCCCGATATCCCCACGGGATCGAGACTTACGCGGGTGAAACTGCGGGGCGCAACTAGTTGTCACATAATTTGATACAGAAACTGTTATTAACGTTCCCCTTTTTCCACAGTTACGGTGACATGGCGGTTTCCAACGCTGTCGGCTCCAACGTGTTTGATATCCTGGTGTGTCTCGGTCTGCCGTGGTTCATCCAGACGGCCATCATCCACCCGGGCTCGCATGTCAACGTTTATCATAAAGGTATGGGGAATATTATACATTCGCAACGAGCCAACGATGTTCGGTGATGTCGTCAAGGTTTACTTCAATTCAGAGCATGCTCCGTTTGTTTGTGACTAGTTTTCAATTTATTAACCTTTATTGCTGGCTTAAAAAAAACCTTTATTGCTGGTTCTATAATGTTTCCAAAATGATTTTTGAAAGAAAGAAAAAAGCATTTATTGGGACTCGCACAGATCACAAATTAAACTATACAAAAACACACTCATAGAAACATAAAGATCAATAACAAAAATGAGGTAAAAATGAAAATAAAAACAGAAAGTCCTGTACGAGGCCAAAAGACCCCTATCTCAGCATGATGCAACAACATTATACCTAATTTTTAGGGTTCCGTACCCAAAGGGTAAAACGGGAACCCTATTACTAAGGCTGTATCTCATGAATCGTGATAGTTAGACAGTTGAAATTTTCACAGATGATGTATTTCTGTTGCCGCCATAACAACAAATACTAAAAAACAGAATAAAATAAATATTTAAGGGGGCTTCCATACAACAAACGTGATTTTTTTGCCATTTTTATAGCTAATGGTACGGAACCCTTTCGTGCGCGAGTCCGACTCGCACTTGGCCGGTTTTTTTTTCTTAAATATCTACGTTTGTTTTTTTTTTAAACCGCTTGTCCTTTGACAAAGACCCTGGTCCAGGTCTGTAAAGACCTCTCACTGTTTCTCGCCCTCTGAATCCACTCTTTTGACGTCATCTTCCCAACGTTTCGTTTGTCGTCCTTTGTTCCTTTTTCCATCCCTTGGGTACCACTGTGTTATTAATTTGGTCCATTTCCTCTCTTAACATAGTCCTGTCCATCGCCATTTTTGTTTAAGTTATATAAGTAATTATGTATTAACATTACATTTCCATTTTCTCAGTGAAATCAGGAAATATTCTTGATTGTTTGGTATGCCTCTGAACATTTCTGGACCATTTGTTTTGTTCTATTTTTTTACGCCTGGGCAAAGCCCTTCTATTTGTCTCTCTAAACTAATAGCCAAAAACTGCACTAAGCAGTAAATTATTATTATGGTCTGAGAAAATATCGACAGCCAATGTCCGAAGAAATTGTTTAAAATCAAATGTTTTATTTCCAGGCCTGATCTACTCAACGCTCTCTCTATTCTCCACCGTAATCTTCTTGGTAGTCGCCACCCACGCTAACGGATGGAAGCTGGATCGCAAGTACGGCGCAGTACTGATGGTATGGTACATCCTCTTCATAACCCTCGCCAGTCTCTACGAACTCAACGTCTTCGGATACTACACTCACCCCGACTGCATCTCTAGCTATTAATTTTTCACCTAGCAACACTTTTTGTTTATTAAGTTGGCACGCTTGGCTATCAACTGTCAAATGTCACAGATGTTTTTTGTGCGTGGAACAGACCTAGGGACGACTTGTGTATTTAAAATGCACTTTTAACCGTTTCTTCTATATAAAGCACATTCCAATGATTAAGTTCTAGTTAAAGATTTAAGATTCGTTTTAAGATTTTTACATTTATTAGTAAAGATATAGTATATTATGTCTGTAGTACCTATTTATCACAAGTTTACAAGTTACCTAATTTTATTGTATTCAACATGTAATATGAATACAACAAATGTTTTACTTTCTAGTTTAAACTTAAATCAATGGCGGCGCCTATGTTTTATTTATAAATACATAAACAATTTTATTTAAAATATTTCAAACACTAGTTAAGTTTTGTAAAAACGCTATTGTCTTATGATTAAAGAAGCGTCGATGTTAGTTTCAGTATGTATTTTATAATCTAAGTAATTTTAACATTACCGGGAAGGACTTTAGCGGTCCAACTTTAAATGCTATTTCTACTCACTTTCACAATAGAAATGCTAGTGTTAATTTATTAATAATATTAAGCGGGTAGTTCGGGTCGAGTGGTTAATTTAGTTATTGCATGCCTCGATTATTAGCAAAGAATTGTTAAATGTAATTATATAAATGGCGAGTTTGAACGATATTCGGCAGTACCGCATCATCTTCATCAGAAGACTTCCACTGCTGGACATAGGCCTACCCCAAGGGTTTGTTTGCCATAATCGCCATTTATGGTGTTAAAATGCATAGAAAACGATGCTGCACATTCTCTAGTAAGAACTTACACAGTACAGTACTTTTTACCATGTGTCAATATGAATTGAAAGTCGCCAGCAAAATGATGGCTAAGGTGAAATGACTGCCTAATGTCCCTTTAAAATGGACAAGAAATCACGTTTCTTGTCCATTTTAAACAAAATTATTAACTTGTTGTAAATAGCTTTTGTGGAGCACTGGTGTTGCTTACGCACAAATTGCTGTTCTCTAACCAAAGTACTTGTGAGAATCTCATATAAAGTGGGATCTTAGCTAATGAAAGGTAGAATCTCTTTGTACAGTCGCCAGCACATCAAGTTAGGTACCACAAACTGTCAAATTTTCTCATTCTATTTTGAACATAACCATCAACATTTCAAGGTTTTAAATAATTTGGAGAAATTTGAAAGTTTGATATATTCTGATAGTACAGTCGCCAGCACTGTACTGTACTTAAGAACCTACTAGCAAATTGATTAATATATCAAAATTCTCCGTAAAACTCGTATATTTACACCACCCGTTAAGAGATTTAAGATTCGTAGTAAATGCGAATCGTTTTGTCTACCTTTCTTAACTAGGTAAATTACTGTAGATATTGTAACTATTACCTGTTGATTTTGTTCGCGTGTTGTCTATGTATATGTGACTTGAAGCAAAAAAGAATAATTCGCTTTAATGTATAAATATCTTATGAATATTTGCATAGTTTTAGTGAAATGACATTTTGAAAACGTATCTAGTCGCGAATATCGTAATGTGTATATTAAGATGTTTTTGTTTGTGATATTATGTTTAAAACCAAAAGGACTTCGTCACTTTTCAGAATAATGTATATTTTAGCCTAAATTATTAGTTATAGTGTGAATATAATTTTGTAAATTATATTTTTATCACAAAACATCGATATTTGACGAATTATTACAATAGTTATGTGAGAAAATTTAATTTTTTATCACATTTTGTACTTTTACTACAGCTATTCATAAAAGTAGCAGCAACTGTAGTTATGGTTATGTAAATAGTACTTGAACTTAACTTCGAATCTTCTGATCTTCCACGTATGTATTTATTTTCACGTAATCCTACGTATTTATTAGAATATTGTATATAGACTTTCTGAATAGTGAACGCCTAACTAAATATATCCTAATTAAATTAAAAATGTACGTACCCCGAGTAATGTATTACCTAAATAAAATATAATATATGAATTAGCTTAAAGCCTTACTCTTGTTAGTCGTTAGAAAATCTACCCGTTGGCTGAAATCACTCATCTTCCAAAGACCTGTTTTCCATGATGATCCAAATACCTCAGCGTCCCTCTTCCTTTCATACTTATAAACGCACTCTCCCATTCCAATTCTGTGATCTATTTAGCGGTATTATTATATAACTTGTATGTGTCTAAGAAAAAAGAAGATTTACCCAAAAGATAATTAGCTGATTTTTTTTGGTTCATTTTTTTCTTGCACTTGTCTGATAATGTTACCTAAAAAGAAGGATAACTGGACTATTACTAGACAGTAAATATTCAAAATTTCACTACCAAATTACCATCTAAGTAGCTTATGATTGACTAGAAAACATAGCGTCACCTATCTGGTCATCTTAGCATAATATGTAATTTATTCATATAGAGCTTAATTTTTAGACCAAAAAGAGCCTTAACATCGCTCAAAGTACCGGTCGTGACAAGAACCTACCGTATATGCCTAGTCAGTGTTTAAATAAGTCATAAATTAAGAATATTCCGGTAGTGAAATAATATAGTCTATTAGAAGGGAATTTGGACGTAAGAACGTGCTTTCAACTCCAATCTTGATGTGACAAATCCCCGCTCTCCAGCTTATTTATACGAAAGGTCATTGTATCCGGCCTTATCGCTGTCATAAGTTGAAGTTGACACTCTAAGAACTATTCTGAGAAAAATAGATAACGTGAATCTCTAACGTGTAGGTAACTGCCGTCGTAAGTCAGAAAATATAATTATGTATCAATTAAATTGTAAATGTTCATGATTTCATATCGACATTATTCAATAAAGAAAATGTTGATGTGATAAAATTATGATTTTAAGTTATTCCAAACATACGTAAAAAGTACCTTTAAATAATTCGTCCCTGTACATTATGCATTATCGTAGCGTTATTGCAATGTCGTATCCTCTTTATGACCAACGTAGGTATACGTGTTTCACTACTAAAATTAACTAAGCGGCTCCTCATTCCAAAATAATTATAAAATATGTATCAGAGGGCCTAGACAAAGTAACATTTGAATAGCGATGACGCTAGTAGAAAAACCACAAAATGTATGGGGTTGACATAAGCTATCGAAATGTCACGTGATCATAGGTCAACGAATATAAATTAGCTAGACAATGTTATCATAATTCGATTCCATGAAACGCATCGATAGCGTCGAACGATAACTTCCATAGAGATGCGTAGCCAAGTGGCACTTTTTAACAAGCGTTATCGCTAGTTTTCGATTCGTATGAAGGAATTCGAATCCAAAACTAGCGATATCGCTTGTCAAAAACTGAATTAACGATAGCGATTGTAGAAATAGAATCGCTCCGAAGCGAATGCCATTTGTCAAGGCCCTGAGACCTACTTAGTGATCGTCAATTAAAAATATATTTGTGTAATATCTATTGGTGTATCCTTTCGACAATAATCGCTAAATGAGGCTTCACTTAATATTGGGTGTGTTGCCAGTGTAAGATAACAAGGCTGTATAAGAATCGCTTGTGACATTGTTGGTGTTAAAAAATTTGGTGATGTTCCTAATTTGAAATAACGGAATGTATCATTCGATTCACTTGTTAGTGGAAAAAAATAACATGCTAATTGATTGAAACGTCACAGAACTTGATAGATTGTTCTTAACTATTAAAGCTATGCATGGGAAGAAAAGCTTGATTCAGCCAATGATTTCCGAATGCAGTGGGTTCTGCCTGCTTTACAATGCTTTGGTTCCAAAATCGTTATAACTTATCTAACCAACTTACTAAAAACAAAAAAAAATACTGTTCTAAATTATTAAAGAACGCATCAATTATAAATGTCAATTTGATGTTGAATTCAATTAAATAGATAGTAAGATTAATTAATTGTATAAATATCCAATTTTAAATAATGTTTTTGAACATTGATAAAACAATTGCATGTAACGCTATAATTAAATGTTTAAAAAATGCCTATACCTGGGTATGTAAACCTAGACTACTTGTCTCAATTAAAAAAAAAACTATTTTGAATGTGGCAACATCTGAAACGAAATGAATATAAAAATAAACGTTAAATTCACGTACCTATTGCATGTAAATAGTAGAGGACCATTATATAGATCATGTATTTTTAAACATATTTTTAATATTATATAATGCTGCCACGTTTCAGTATGTTCTATATGTTCCGTATTTAATATTATATAATGCTGCCACGTTTCAGTATGTTCCGTATATAAAAGCTAAATTGTATTATATGTTCGTGTAGTTGCAGAAGCTTTATTCATATCAGTAGGTACGTAGTATTTGCAAGATTGTCTTATTGTGCACCAAATAGTATTTCTTGAAACAGTAATTTTGCAGCACACTCTGGTTTTTATGACAAACACTTATAATTTAAACACGTCTTAATATCACCTACTGAACTAAACAGGATGTGTTTTGACGAAGGGCAATGAAAGGTTTGACGTCTTTGAACTCGAATGAAGTCCTTAAAAAAGCTGTCCTCACAATATTCAAATTAAAAGGCACGAGAACTGCTACGGCGTAGCTAGGTCAGTGCTAAATTTACCTAGCTACGCTGCAGCACGGCACGTAGCAAAGGAAAATCTGTAGCACCGATTGTACCTTTTGTTAGCTACGCGTGTAGGTATAATTTTATAGGATTTAATTTTGCTTTGTATCAGAGTTAAAAATAATTAACTTATTTCTTGAATTTGTCCGTAAGTTAAAAATACATCCTGTATTTAAAATAGTATAATAATAATAAATATATCTGAACAACGCACATCAAATAAAATTGACACACTTTTCAAAACTTTAGGGCTGTTCTTGAGTAAAAGTAATTTAATACTAGCACTGATAACGTAATTAATACAGTAGTTAGCAACGTAACATGCTAGATTGCCACAGCAAGACTTAATCGGGCCCTAGGCCCTAGGGTAAAGTTAAGAACACAAGGCTTAACCTCTGATCAACTCAACTGCCATTCGAACTGTCAGAGTGACAGCTTGCTAGCAATAGATTTGTAATTGTGCGCTTTTTATCATTTCTAACGTGACGTCATTATCGTGGTTATCCATGGCAGGGAAGTAAAATGTTTCGTGGACGGGAACCTAAAAGCGTCTTCATACATTCCCCTAAATTTTACTTCCCTGTATTATTCTGAAATGCGTTCCTTACGAAGCATGTCTGGCGTGACTATGAATGATAGGCTGAAAAATGAGGTGATAAGGCAACGGTGCAGTTTAAAAGAAGATGTAGTGACAAAAATTGAAAAGAGTATGCTGAGACGGTTGGTCATGTTGAGAGGATGCGTGAAAGGCGACTAACAAAAGGTATTTACAAGGCAGAGGTGAGTGGACACGCTGGGCTGCCCTAGAAGGACATAAATAGTGACCTAATTGGTGATGTTCTTCAGAAAGGTCAGGTGCGTAGTACTCGCAACCGGCGTGCGTGTATGACCAGATGTATGAACGTAGGCGAAGCTAAAGGAGTATGTAAGGAGCGTAGCAGGTGGCGGTCTATAGTTTCTGCCTACCCCCATGGGAAGAAGGCGTGAGTTTATGTATGTATGTATTATTCTGATGATTTGGACGCAGTGGCATAGCTAGTGGGGGCGTCGGGGGCGGTCCGCACCGGGTGCCATCTGATTGGGGGTGACACACGACCGTGAAAAAAATAATTAAACACACTATCACGTTTTTCAACGATAAACCACTTAGGCTTGAAGTCATTGTAAGCAAGTTATCCAAACTAAATAATTTAAATAAAGCAAAAAAGGGAAGGAAAACATCACGGCAGTAGTTATAACGAAGTTAAAAGGAAAACGAGTAATAGTCGACCAACTTACATTTGCAGTTGGAATGTATGGGAGAACGTGTTTTTCAACTGCAACTATGGGAACCCTTCATTGTGCGTCGTTCAACATGCACTTGGCCGGTTTTTATTCTTGGGTGACACAATTATGCGCACCCATGCTAGCTATTGTTTCAACGTCCACGATAATATCGTCACGTTTTAGAGTTTATCGGAAGCTCTAGATATGATATAGTTCACTCGATAGTACAGTGCGAATAAGGGATCTGGCGCACTACGAGTCCACGACCACGACTTGTCACACGACAGGTCTCAATCATGGCCGCAGAAGCTACGACTATGATTAAAGTATGGCCGACTACCGGTCTTCGGACCAGTTTTGTTCGGAATTGCGGCCAGTCGTGGTCGTGGCCGTGCGAAGGTCCCTAAATTAAATAAAAAAATCTTGTTTTGCCAATGCATAAGCATGAGTGGTAATATTCTTAGGCATTTTTATGGCACTAATATGCGAAAATAACTAATTTTATTCAATAAGTATCCATCTATCTAAGCGTACCTACAGCAAATCATATTCAATCTGTTTATAAAGAAATGCCATATTATTTTTATTCAAATTAATTTTCCTGGATTAAGGTTTAGTTTTTACATTGTTTTTCGGTGCAGATACAGAGTGAACTATTTCCACATTTTCTGCTAAAGTTTTTTATCAATGTAATTTTCACACAACGCGTATTTTTACCTGTAGGTACCTAAATCAATCAGGTTGGTACCTACCCATATTTCATCACCTTGCTAGTAAATTATACTCTAGAATAATCTAGATAGTTAATCATAGCGTTTTCACCTGTTAATATTTTCAAAAATTGTGAGTAGATTTTTTTATAAATTGTTAGCGTTTTCAGGTTCTGTTGTCCAAAAAAAAAGTTTCTATGTTATATTTGGTAAAATTCTGGTTGTAACATCAATATTTGTTTCAATCCCCATCAGTCCTAGATATTACCCCTGTGTACCTAAAACATCGATTTTAATCGATGTATAGGTGTAGGTATCTAATGTGTACCTACAGTTACTTACAATCCTTTTGATGTCTATATTAATTTGTCGTTATAAGATTAATATAAATAGGGGGTCTATTACGAACATAAACTCGAAGTATCGGCCGAATGTTCGGCCGTTGCTTGACGACGGCTAACTATGGCTGACCACGGCGAAAAAGTCAAAAATGTGACATTAAGTCGGTTAAGGATTTAAAGTCAATAAATGAAACTATGGAAGTTATAAAACGGCCCAACATTCGGCCGATACTTCGGAGTAGACCCCAAGGGTAGTTTGCATCTGTAATATTAAACGCTCTCAGTTTTTCCAAATTATATAAGTACCTAATACATTTTAGCATATTTAATTTTAAAAAAACTGTAAACAGCTCCCTAATTGCGTAACACAGTTAGAATCAGAATCGGAAAGATTTTGAAGTATATTGCTTATCCATTGCTTCATATGTTAGAAAAATTTGTCTGCTCACCAACGTAAATAACGCAATGAATGTTGTTGAACTGTCAAAATAAAACCGATTCCTACTGATAGTGCGTTACGCAATTAACCTGTGACACATGGCTAAGTAGGAAATATTAATTTTCTATGTAGAATTCCATGAACTTTTAAAGTAGGCATAGCTTGTTTATTGTGTACCTATAGCACATATCTTATACCTAAATTCCGTTGGTTTAGGTAGTTAAATAAAGGTAAACAAAAAAACCCACGTGACGAAAGAGCTGTCAAGTAACCGACTAAACGTAATACCTGGCACTTCAGTTGGCATGCTACGTCACAGTTGTCTCTTCAATTTAGCAACGTTTTATTTCGTTGACGTTTAGAAAACATGTCTTTTTGGGCTCTTTACAATAGACAGATTACAAAATAATATAGTAATATATAAATCTAACTAAATAATAGTGCTCAAGCAATTACATCTACGAAGAGTAGTATTAAGAATAAATGATAAAGTTTAACATACATTAATAAAAGAGGAAACTATCGTAATAATAATTAAAAAAATAAAATAAGTTACAACGTATTTTTAAACAAGAAAGTGTCATCTATAAAAACCCTTTTTATGATTTGTTTACCTTTAATTAGCTACCTAAACCTATGGAGTTTTTTTTTTTATAAATTGCGTTTCCCCATAATCTTGTATATTTGGTCGGTGCAAATGAACCTTCGGTGTTACTACTCTCAGTATTATACCTACGTACCTATCCTCGTTATGCTGTTTAAATCGGTGTTTTTCTCGAATGTTGCGAATTAGATTAGGTGTTCTGAACATAGCCCGCGAGGGCTAATAACAATTATGTGAAAATTTATTGTTAATTACTGTAAGTTATATGACAATGTTAAATAAAGTGTAAAATGTAATGACGTGTTTTATTCTTTTCCCATGCCTTGGAATTATTTTACCCATTACTTTCTCAACTTCAGTAGGCAGTGGCGTAGCTAGGTAACCAAAGGCCCTGGGGTAAAAAAATTACTAGGGCCTCAAGCCCCCAACTAAACCATTTAAAATCGTTTGTTCCGTATTCGTCGTTTTCCGAATTCGACGTACTCCCAGATTTGTCGAACTCCAGATTCGTCGAACTCCGGATTCGTCGAACTCCGGATTCGTCGAACTCCAGATTCGTCGTAGATACCTAATATCTACAGTCGCGCACTTGTAAAGTCACGCCGTTGAAGCGCGCCACGTTTCTCATAGGTCCGCCTTGCGTCAAGCGCGTGCTGTTGAAACGCGCTGTTTGACGGTGCGACTGTGAAACCAGCCTAAGAGGCTAAGAATACAGGGGAGTTCCCCGCAAATTTCAAACCTTTAGATGCGAGACTTCTTGGGAATTCCCCTGTATTTCTTCAAATAAGTTGCCATTATTAAAGTCGCGTTCCTGGAATCTGGTTTATTTAGATTCCGAATGTGGGAGAAATTTTCACTAGTTCAATTTATAGTCTGTACGTCAGAGTCCGAGGGCCCCCTGAGCTTGGGGCCCCGGGGCACTGCCCCGTCTAGCCCTCCGGTAGCTACGCCACTGTCAGTAGGCTAGATACATTAAGGCTAAGAATTTTTGAAGTGAAAACTTCTTTAGGCGCGTTGACGCGAGTTCCATGATTTTTGTTCACCCAAAAAGTGTTTTGGGTGAACAAAAATCATGGAACTCGCGTCATCGTCACCGAGTACGCTAGTTTTCACTTCTATCGGCAGTCCCCAAGACTGCCCCGCATGTTTTTTTTCGAGTTAGTACGTATGGAAAAGTAACTTTTAGGTAGGAAACTTAAAATGCAGTTAAAAACTAATAGAAAACAAAATAAAATCAAAATATTTTATTTCACATAAACCTACATGGGCACTTAATATTATGAAACGTCAGAAGCTAGGTGCGGAAACGTAAACTTTACCTACCTACGAAAAACAACTTCAAAAAAAAAAAAAAAGAAGACAATTGGTTCATCAGTTTTTGAGAAAAATGCGGCCATACAAAAATACTTAACACTTACATACGGTGATACGGCAATACAGAACGTATTTTTTTGGAAGTCCGTTAAAAATACAAGAGCTATTTTCGGTAAAAAATGTTATGCTAAAAATAGGTATTATTCCTGACCCCCAAGCTAGGAAACAATGTCCAGAAAGTGTGCCAACGACGTTAGCTACGTAGGTACTAAAAGTCAGTTACTGGTAAAATAATTAGCAAACCCTTTTTGGGTTTTTGGCTAATATCTCGGAAACTAGAACAGTCGCTAATCATCACTTAACATTAAGCAGAGTTTATAAATAAAGGGGTTAATCTCTAAACAAGAGAAGAGCAGTCTGTAGTTTTTTCTGCCTACCCGAGGGTCCATGGGAAGGCGTGAGTTTATGTAGGTATGTACCTATGTGAGAAACGAGCACTACTTACGATTATGACGCAAGTGGTCCAGTAACGCCAATATCTCAGTTAAACTGATATTAGCCGCAGCTAGCCGCAGCGTGCCGCACTGCAAAAATACGCCAAAGCACAGGAAGCACAGGCCGCAACGAAACGCTGTAATTGTTTCAGATAGATTCAAATTTCGAATTTGACCTGTACCCTAATTGCGTAACACAGTTTAAATCGGAATCGGAATGATTTTGAAGAATATTGCTAATCCATTGCTTCATAAGTTAGAAAAAATTGTCTGCTCAACATCGTAAATAACGCAATGAATGTTGTTGAACTGTCAAATTGAAACCGATTCCTACGGATAATGTGTTACGTAATTAGCCCTCTGTTTCCACTCCGCTGCAATGAAGCTCGCGCACATTTGGGCATTACAAAAATCCTTCTTTATCACTTTCGTACATTTTGTATGAACCATCGCACACTACAGGCATCCGCATCACAACGCAGTAGCCGTAAAAATACCCCTGACGAACGATCCGTCAGGGCGTTACGCTGTGACCTGGTGCGACCCGCCTTTTGCGCGAGCCTTATAACTTCTCCCGCTCTGGGCGGAGCGAGAGGGCGTGTCAGACTTTTACTGACTAAAACCCACCCGTGTTCCTTCAGATGCCTGTGTGCCAGGGCCACGATATCCCTTTCGGACAAACTCGCAACCCTGGCAGGCATTGGTCCTAACGGACCCCGTCAGTTGGTGCTGACATCCCTTTGAGGCGCGAGTGGAACACAACGCGCCGTCGACCCGGGCCTGGTTCGGACGGTGAGCTACCCATCGCTCGCCGTACGCAGGCGCGCGCCTACGGTGGCTGAAAATCGGCTTGCTACTCTCGACGCCCGGGGCGTCCCCTGCGGCGACTAATGGCGCGAGGGCGCGAACCTTGCCTCACCCTCACACGTTCCGCGTCCTCCTTCGCTAGCATTACTGCATCGCAGAAGGAGGTGACGGCCTCCCATGCATTCTCGCTCCGAACCATGGCCTGAACCAGGGCCGGACGCGAGAGATCGCCGCCGCCGAATAAGACACCCCCTGAGGTCAGGAGCCTGATCAGTCTATGGACGACCTTAAAATTACAAAATATTTGTTGCATTTTTTTTTTCAAATTTTCTTACATTTTTTGCAATTTGCAGCTCAGTGCCAGGTTGTATCTTGATCAAAATATGATTCGTGACTATAACAGAACCATACAACAGTCAATACACAAAAACTTAGACACCGGGTACCTCGTGAGTCGTTTTGTGGTAAACCCTTAGGGTCCGTCTCCACGAGCGAGAGAATCGCGGCGATACGACGAGTGGCTGAGTGCGTGCGAAACGTCAGCCGCGCCGCCGCGCTATCGCCGCGGAACGTGGCGCACTCGCAGCGAGAACGCGGTGAGCGCGCTGTCTTAACGCAGGGGTCCCAACGTCCCAGCGCGGCAATTTCGTTACGAGTCGTCCCGGACACGCGGTGATTCCGTTTACGAGTCGCGACAATACGCTGGCGGAATAATCGGTCGTTCGTGGAGATCCGTCCCGATTCTATCGCTCGTGAAGGTGGCCCCTTATGGTGAAAGGAATGGCTGGTAAGTACGATGCTACTAGGTAGCAGCTTTAAGAGGGCCCTTCCCGGTCCGTCTGTTGTTACGTTCAGCGCAAGTGATAACTACTAACAAGCAAGTGATAACGCGATAACATTGAACGAAAAATTGTGTGCGGAAACATACAACTTGTTCCAGGAAATACGTGTTTTTGCGCAGGTAAGCCCCAATTTATTTTGGTATCGTTTTAACAACGGTAAAGTAGTGGGAAAGAAATAAATAAGAAACACCTATCGCTCGTTAATGATATTCATTTAAAACAACACAGAAAATAGGTAGGTAAGGCAATACAGAAATAGTAGATTGTTATACAAGGGTCGAAAGGAACCAATTGAGGAATTGGTGACTTTCACCCGTGTTTAACACTCTACTTTTCATTTCGAATATAAGGAAAGTAAAAAAAAAAGTTTTTCTAAAATGTTCTTGTTTGCTCGCCACTTCATAAAATCATTGTATGTATTTAAATATCTTTCCTTTGAAATTTTGGCAAAAGATTGAGATTTCGATTACTGTATTTGTCGTCGTCTTTAACCGAATCTGGGGTCAACATTTCAGAATTCCTTGATCTCATTTTTAATCAAATATTAGTCTATATATATTAAAACCCAGATTTTTAATTTCGGTACAGCTTACAGAGTTAGTATTCCGTCAATTTATATAGTCTTTTAAATATGGAACACACCGCTTCACCGCCGCGGGCCGTCTCGCTTAATAGGTTTTTTTTTTAAGTCACATTTGCTGTTTATACACCCACAGGACTGCAGCATTTTTTTTTAATCCATATTTTTCTTAATTATGTAAAATGTTCGTAGCCAACTACCTAACCAAACTTAGTTCTATTTTTAAAGTTCATTCCCGACCTAGAGAGGGAAGCAATTACTATGAGTCTTTCAGCGTTTTCCACCCGCTACTTAGGATCAAACAAACACTACTTTCCGAGTATGAGAAATGAAAAATAATTATTCGAGTACCTACCTACCTACCCACGTCATTAACAAATTAGGCACAGACCATGGGTAACAATAGGTTTTTTTTTTCTTAATAAGTACAGACACCAGCAGGTCAAGCTACCTGAAACTGTCAAATTTTCCCAATCAACCTTAAACCTAATCTTTTAAAGAAATTTGACAGATTGTAGTAGCTTGATGTGCTGGCGTCTGTACCTACCTATCTAGGTACACAGTTTGTATAAAAATTATAGATATTGAACTGTTGTTATTACTATTCCGACATCCATAAATTTATGTGCACGAGTGCACATCTCCTAAACAGCTCAATACCATTGACAACTTAATTTGGTCGAGTTATACATATACATAAAGCTAATTTCTCTAAAAATACAACACTTAGGAATCTGAATTTATGGTCACTATAACTTCTTTAACACTAATTTTTGTATAAATTTGGGAATCACAGTTTTTAATAGGGAAATCTTGAAATGAAAATTTAACACCGTGACTACCGCCACCCCACCAATAGCATGGTATATCCCGTAAGCTAAACTGTAGTAATTTTGAATTTTGGGTATTAATTTTGGTTATTTTTTGGGTTTTATCTTGCAGGGCACTAATTTTCTATGTAGGTTTGAGGAAAGCGACAAGCTCCTCAAACTTGGAATCAACATGCAAAGTCGTGGGCCTGCTGAACGTGCTCGCGAAACTTATCATCGTTGATTTCTCGGTAGGTAAATACTAATGTTTTCTGTTTTTTTTACGATATGAATCATATAAAAGGGTACTAATTATTTGTATACTTAGAATAGCTGTAGCATGCCCCCTTTATCGGCGCTCATGGTGATCCTGCTGAAGGGAGCGTGATTACCGACCACCTTCAAAGTCGATTATCTCGAAAACTGCTAATTAACCAATTTTGTTGTTCGAGCACTAATTAGCACCCTTTGAGCACTAATTATTTGCCAAATATGGAAGCGACTGGCGTTGGTGGTCACGGACATATTCGTTTCTCCAAATTATTATTTTTTGCTTGCATATAAACCTAGTTAAAAGCGCAGAAAATTTAATATCAAAGAAATATGAGTTACAACGCCATAATCACGTAGGAGCGTTTGTATGAAAAGTATGACGGGTTGGCCGCTCTGGCTCTTGCCTGTTGCATTTGCACAGGTAAGGTCAGACTGTCGTATTTTATAAAGACTAGATAAACTGTAAAATAATGTGATCTGTGTGGCTAATGCTTATAGAATAGGTACTAGCTTCTCCCCGCGACTTCGTCCGCGTGAAATTTCTTGTTCCCCGGACCCAATGCGTCGCCCGCCCGCGCTATTACTTCAGCGTTTTCTTTTGCTGGGCTTTTTAGGGTCGTAGCGTGATGTTAAAGAGCCTATAACCTTCCTCAAGAATTGGGGTATGAAATGCAAAAGAATTGTTCAAATCCGACTGTTAGTTCCAGAGATTACCATACATACAAACATAAAAATGTTACCTCTGCATAATATTTATTAGTAGGTAAAGATAATCGTTCTGTTTTTAGTCTTTTAAAAACAATATTGTTGATATTTAGCTATTATCTTGTCTAAACTACGATCTAATCGTGTCAGGTGATTCGTATGTGTTTGTGTAGTGTGCAGGTCTGCGCAATCGGTTATTATAATGAAAAACCAACGGATAAAAAAAGGAAACAAAAGAATAGTTTATTACTGTTTATTAATTTATAGAGTGTTGACACACTGAGTATACACACAACTGGAGACAAAATGCGTGTCCTGAACCGGCGTTACTGAGTCTCGAAAAAAAAACCGAATTTGAAAGGAATGAGATCCATAATATCACTCACAGTGGTCAAGCATACCGACATTGTAACTATACATGGTATTCAAACATTATTTATTTTGTCTCCATTTGTTCGCTCACACTTCGTTCACACTAATCATTCCGGAAACTTATAGTTATGTCTTACAAATAACATGGCGTATTATGATACTTCTAGCATTCAAACTATGGAAGCATTGTTTAGTGATCGTTTAATATAAAAATATTACACATGGCGTCGACTGTCACGCCGAGACTACACAAGTCCGAGTTTCCTGTTAACAGGAATCACTTCATAAACATTCATTCATAGATTATATGCAAAGGAAGGTTGTATAAAAACATGAATATTTCTGAATAGTTCCGTTGAGTCTAATCATTGATAGCTTGAATGGTAAATGGAATGTTTTTCATTCGAAAAACTGAGGCGTATGTAACCTCAAATGAAACCCATTCCAGTTACGAGTCAAGTTTCAGAGTCTGGAAACCTTATGAAGACTGTAGTCCCGGTTTGGGCTCTTTGTGAGGGAACTGGCGAGAAACATCACGAGCTTAGCGTCTGAGCTGTCCGTTAGTAGTTACTCACAACAGTATCCGTAACCATCCGACATTCTGATGTTTCTCGAACTACCGCGAGAGCCCCACTCAGAACAAATCTTGGAGTATCACAATACGCCACAAATCAAACGCAATTAGTGCTTTCTTAAAAAAATATGTAGTGATTAAAACAAGTTTACTAGCTTATATATTTACAATTTTATAATCTTCAAATAAGATATACCGCCATACCAAAGTCCCTTTGAAACGCGCCCTGCCCATGTCTATGTACAATTTATAAGTGAAATATGCCAAAGTAAAAGCAAAAAGTTAAAATAATCTTAAAACTATATCTGTTTAGTTTGGCAGGGCACGTTTCAAACGGCAGGAAATCAATTCACTTAGGTACTACATGTTCGTATTTTTTTTAATTTTTCCCCTTTTTTCATGTTTTGTTAAGACTACTTTATTCATTAGAAATCTGCAAATTTCAATGAACAATTCTAGCCAATATTGTGTTACGCGTCGATTCGCCGGCGGTATTCCGAACACAATTCGCATATGTACACAGAACAGAGGGTCTAGACAATGGCATACGCTTCGGAGCGATTCTATGTATCGCTATCGTTATTTAACTTTTTGACAAGCGTTATCGCTAGTTTTCACTTCGAATTCCTTCATACGAATCGAAAACTAGCGATAACGCTTGTCAAAAAATGCCACTTGGCTACGTATCTCTAAAGAACTTATCGTTCGACGCTGTCGATTCGTTTCATGGAATCGAAGTCTAGTTAATTTCAATTCGTTGACCTATGATCACGTGATATTTTGATAGCTTATGTCAACCCCATACATTTTGTCTTTTCTACTAGCGTGATCGCTAATCGAATGTTACTTTGTCTAGGCCCTCTGATTGAAATACCCCGGCAGTAACAGCAAAATGTGAACACTAGCTAATTAGAAAACTAACATCGAAAACGAAACAATCATCGAGTTACATAACTACAAACTGAATTAATAATGAATATTTTCCTAGTGTAATTGTATCAACATCTGTAATGTAATTTACAGTTAAATTTATACAGTAAAAAAAGACGATTGGATCTTTGCCCAAACAGAAAGATCATTTACCACTGTGACAGTGGTTCTCGATAGTCAAACCACAGCGCAGCTATCTATTCCATACCGCCGCCTTGCCTTTGCTAGACCTTCGTCTTTACGAGTCCGGATAATAAATTAAAACGCTGACTTTAATCAGTCGACTGTCGACAAAACGAACTGTCACATGATGTCGCTATCCGCAATAGGGCAGTAGGGACCTATGTAGGCTGAAGCGCGCGACTGTATGGAGGTGTTAGATAGACTATGATATAACGTAACGCAAGGCCTCGTCTAGTCGAGAGAAAGCTAGTCCGTTGTCATGAACGCGTTCGGCGCCCGTCGGAGAGCATCGTGGCGTGGCCGCATCTCATGCACACGTACACACTAACACACACTCGCACACTAATATGCTATCGCGCTCTCTTCTTCACCGGACCACCCGGGGCTGCCGAACGACGGGTTCTCTTTCACTGTGGAACAAATAAAGTTTTATTAGTTTTGTCACATTATATCTGAACAATGTATTAGCATAATCAGCCTTTCTGTGAGAGGGAGTGGGCCCAGTGCGGGTTGGTAGATGTCACATGTCTTCGAATGTTTGGTTCTAGGACATGCCGGTTTCCTCAAGATGTTTTCCTTCACCGTTTTGAGGGCAGTGGTTTTGAAATTATTTAAATAAAGTAAAGCCTGTCTGGGTTCGAACCTACGACCTACAACTCGTAAGTTCTACAATGTATTATTTAACTTGAATTCATAATCTTAGATAATATAAACACACAAACTTAATGTCATTTGTGACAAAGTTAAAATTCCATTGCAGCCAAAATTTATTGAAGACGATTATTGCGCATGGTCAATTAAAAATCAACTTAGTACGCTGACAAGAGCTAAATAGCACGGTCACTGTCGGACTGCATAGAAAAGAAAGAGAAGCCCGATGGCACAACGCTTGTAAATTATTTCAAAATATGAAGTGATAAACAAAATAAAAATTAACAAAGTTCTGCATTCAAATAAGACGTTCTTGTTTTAAATTAAATACCGTACATTGATATTTAATACAGATATTTTGGATTGTGACTCAAGGTAAAAGGTTAGTTTACTGTTAATTAGTATCAAGACTGCTTTTTTTTTCAAACGTGTTTATGTGACAACCAAGTTCTGAAAAATATGTTCAAGATTCATATTTATATTTTTTCCGCTACCACAAACTATATAGATTTACCAATATTTTTTTTAGAAAAGCCTTTTTAGATATTTTTCCTCTTGTCAGCGCGTTGAAGTGGATAATTATGTCATTGACAATTAACATAAGTTATCTAAGATTCTGAATAGTATATAGGCAGGCCAATTTGACTACAATCGTCTAATAATATTCTAAAGCGTTAAAAGGACCACGTTAACCAACCAAATACGTGGACAACGCACAAGTGGACCATTCGGTTCTATGACTAAATCCGTATTAATAGGTATGAAAATATTAACATGGCTGGATACCAATCGATTTGATTGAATATTGTAAAATTATTTCATGGTAATGAGTAAATAGCAGTTTCTTATATCAACTAACTAATGATTCAATAGTAAATGCTGGTTAACTACATAAAAATAAGTACGTAGCATTACCGCAAAAATCTTGCATCTTCCAGGTTTACTTGTACAAATTATACTCATGTACTACTAAACTTGAAGGTATTTTATTCAAATTATACAAAATTCACATCATACCCTGTCGTTATGTTGTACCTTATTTCAAACATTACAGTATTTTTAGTGTTGGCAACACTCATTTTATAATTTATACAATTTTTAAACAATTAATAAAAAATAAAAAATGCGGTGCAATCAATGTATCGAAACAGCTTTATTTCGTACCAATCAATTGTGAACGGTTAGCATCACTATGATTGCGCAAAACTGAAAAAGGAATCGTTTAAACACGACGCTAACTGTACTCAACTGGCGAATGTATTAATAATGTATTTACTATCAATAATGTTTTTAAACCTTATAAAGTAAAAATTTACAGTGAACAAAACGCACACACACATTCACATCACGTTACATTCAATCACAGTTGTACACAAGTAGGGAGTTCTAAGGAACGCGACAATTTGATGGAGGATGAACCGAAAAAGGTCCGCTAATAAAAAATCTAAAATTGCTTAAAAGTACATCTCTATTGCCCTTTACGCCAAAAGAAGTAAACATAGTTTTCTTCAAAGCCTAAAATAAAGGTTTGATTGTCAAACATTTATTTTGTATAAAACTAATTATCGCACCTACTAAAATTTACTAGGATATGTTACATGAATATGCACCGGATTTCTTGTCAATCAACTCAACTCTAGGAAGAAAAATAAACTTGAATTTACGAATTTCATATTACATTAGTTTATAACGCCATTAAATGAATGAATGAAATGCACCGACCCCAGCGAGGTTTCTGATGTTTCATGGGACTTTACATTGCATAAAAAAGAGTAGACCGGGGGGCGCGATAATGGTAGGGAAGACGTGCCCTTGGGATATGGAAGGATTATTAGAGCCGTACGGATATGCATCCTTCAGTAAGCATTGGAATTTTGGAATATATAATGTAATTAATATAATATAATTAAGTACAACTGTGCCATATTTATAACGACATTAAAGTTACAAAAAAAAAACCTTTGTTTTTGTGAGTATTTTTCTTAATAATGAACAAAGTATGTGCGTACGTGACTATTGGTATGAGTCACACGACTTATCACGTACCGAAAACGCGCTATTTGTTAACTACTAAAGTTCAACTTATCAATTCTACAAATACTGCTTGCTTGATTGGTGTTTACAAACACATTAACATACATTGATTTCATACTTTTTGTGACAATTTAAGCAGTAAAAATCTACATTCTGGTAAAATTTGAAATCTATAGCCTCCTAACATCAACAGACGAGACAAAACATTACAAACAACACAGACATTCGTGGCTTCAGAAAGCTGTAAAAAAGTTTTTAAAACACCAATAGCACAATTAGTTTTGAAGAAAATAAACTTCTGTGCACAAGATAAGTATTTAAGTACTATATACTGATATGGTGCATATTCAAGTAACATATATTATAAGATAGGGAATAGGGGGTCTGGCTATTTATGATATCGCTGTGAGTTTCTTCTTGAGTTGACTGACGGACTGATGCCCCTTCACCTGTTGCTTGTTAGCGGCCGAATCGTTTGTGGCGTGGACGGATTTGACCTAGGAAACGAGGTTAGGTTAGGACGAGGAAGGATAATTATTGGGGGATAGGTAGGTAACTTTGTGTACTTTTAGGTAGTTCGCAGTCGAAAATCCATCGGTTGTTATAGTAATCAAAATTATCAGAATGACTTTAAAGAAAGAATCATCATAACACTTTAAAAATTCAAACTATTTGCACAGACACAAAATAAAATGGTTTTTAGAATCGATCGTCTGCGATCGCCTGACGAGAGCCTTAGGTACAGAAACAATTAGATAATCAGGAATAACGCTAAAGATAAAGATTGATAATATCATTTAAACTTTTACCCTCCAAATCATACTGATCATGTATTTGATAATGATCATGACTAAGTTAAAGGAGAAAACACTGCTATTATGTATACTTGATGATTGCCAGTTATCTTTAAATTGTAGGATATGCAAAATGGATTATATAAAAGGAAAGAGTGGTACCCCGAAACATTGTCGCGCGATAATTTTGGAAACCGTGAGAACTTCCTTTATTTGCTCACAAAAGCAGTAGTAGTTTCAACATGATTATGTACTGAAGTCTTTTTTGTAAAGTGTTTTATAAGTTGCTGTTATTTTATACAGTTTTTTTCAACAACAGTTATAGAGCTTTGATGTCTTTGTCACAATTTAAATAATCACTTTTATATTTAGCATAGATCGCATTAAACAAGACGCTTGAAGCATTTTAATTTAAACCTTATTATATAATATGAAGGACTTAAAAGGCCACATGGTGTTCTATAATGCGAATGGGATAAAAATATAACTTCATTTACATATTTGCTTCGATATTTACAACTGTTTGTGCGCCACATTCTACACGTGAGCGCCGATACGTAACTATTACGTAGATAAACACGCTCGCGTTAGTTGTAGGTGTTGTTTCGTCTGTGGGTCATGGAGACGGTATGCATCGAAACTGCCAGCTGACTTTGTTAGTTTTACAAGGTAACAGCATCTTAATTGCCTTTTGCAGCTATCTTGTTGTCTAAATGCATGCCGTCTGTAAAGGTCTTAATGGTCAGTCTAGTTGCAGATATGCATAAGCCGTCGGGTCCAAATCTGCCGAGCCTTCTCACGAGGCCATCTTGCAGTAAAGTATGTGAAAAAGCTGGTAGTCGCGCTCGCCACGCGTGTCGGCAGTACTCACCTCGTTGTTGGGCGGCGGCTGCGAGGGCTGCTGCTGCGCGCGGCGCTGCACGGACGGCGAGCGCCGGTCGGCGGGCGCGGCGCCGGCCTCCATGTGTTGCTTGCGCTGGCGCAGGATCGTCCAGTCGAACGTGTAGTCGTACTGGTAGTTCATCGTGCGGAACAGGATTCGGAACAGCTGGGGAGAGACGATGCAAGGTTCATTTACGTCTTCTTTTTTTTGTAACGATTTTCTATCAGTTTGAGTACGTTATGCGAACTACCTTTTTTTTTTTGGGTGGGAAATTGGACCCCGTCAGTTGGTGCTGACATCTCTTTGAGGCGCGCGTGGAACACAACGCGCCGTCGACCCGGGCCTGGTCCTTATCGGACGGCGAGCTACCCATCGCTCACCGTCCGCAGGCCCGCGCCTACGGT
Source organism: Tiliacea citrago (assembly GCA_963921375.1). Lineage (NCBI taxonomy): Eukaryota > Metazoa > Arthropoda > Insecta > Lepidoptera > Noctuidae > Tiliacea > Tiliacea citrago. The sequence goes on from OY992802.1 coordinate 4,854,213, forward strand.
GGCCGGAAATCGGCTAGCGACTCCCGACGCCCGGGGCGTCTCCTGCGGCGACTAAGAGCGCGAGGGCGCGAATCTTGCCTCACGCGTTCCGCCTCCTCCTTCGCGGGCATTACTGCTTCGCAGAAGGAGGTGACGGCCTCCCATGCACTCTCGCTCCGAACCATGGCCTGAATCAGACCCGGACGCGAGAGATCGCCGCCGCCGATCGCTGCCGTGAAGACACGGCGGTGCTCCGCCCAAGCAGGGCAGACCTCCACCGTATGCTCCACCGTGTCCTCCGGGCGATCCACACAGTGGTGACACCCGGGCGTTTCCTCCCGCTTAATCCTAAACAGGAACCTCCCGAAACATCCATGTCCGGTGAGGACCTGCGTCAGGCGGAAGGTGAGGACGCCGTGGCGCCTCTCTAGCCACTCTTTAAAGAGGGGACTTATCGCCACAATTGTGGCGTGCCCAATGCGACCTACCCTAATGTCCGTTTTTGATATTATTCGTCGAATCTTTGAACTCCTTAAGTTCTGAGTTGAGCTACAAGATTACTGACAAATGCGTGCACTGACTGAACAAATTTATTCAATTCTGTTTGGTTCTTTCCTCAAAAGACCTTCTCAGACACTAATCTGCATGGTCCTTATAGAACTCAAGTCTAATATTGATCAGCCAAGATTATGTCTGGACTTTTCGGTCTTTCTTCTCAGAGTAGTTAAAACACGGAACACATCTATACTCCATAGGTTTAGGTAGTTAAATAAAGGTAAACAAGTCATAAAAAGGGTTTTTATAGATGACACTCTCTTGTTTAAAAATATAATACGTACAATCTTTTTTCTTTTTATTATTATTACGATAGTTTCCTCTTTTATTACTGTATGTTAAACTTTATCATTTATTCTTATACTACTCTTCGTAGATGTAATTGCTTGAGCACAATTATTTAGAGATTTACATATTACTATATTATTTTCTAATCTGTCTATTGTAAAGAGCCCAAAAAGACATGTTCTCTAAACGTCAACGAATTAAAACGTTGCTAAATTGAAGAGTACAACTGTGACGTAGTATGCCAACTGAAGTGCCAGGTTATTACGTTTAGTCGGTTACTTGACAGCTCTCTCGTCACGTGGGTTTTTTTGTTTACCTTTATTTAACTACCTAAACCAACGGAATATAGTTTTAAAGCATAATTTATTTACGTGTATGTGTAAATGTGTTTTTTTTAAACCATTTTTCAGAAATAAATATATCAGCTAAATAAGTCAGCGTGGCCGCTCGGCCACGAAAACTCGCAAAAAATCCAAGCGGCCGCCGGTTTTGTACCATACTCATATTATCTCAGCTGACTATAATTCGAAAGCGAGTACACCAACTTTGAGGTCAAAATAATATTCAGTTTTGAATTTCGATTTGAAATAGTCAGGTTTTGTTCTACTCTCAAATCGAGGGACCAGCATTACCGGACCCCTCTTCCATTATTCTTCTTCGTAAGACGGGTCAGGTAATGCTGGTCCCGACTGTACATGAGAAATATACTATGTAGTGTTTTATCTTTAGGGCGTCACAGACCACACGATATAATATTGGAGATAATCTGTAGCCTTATAGTTTTAGTTAAGGTCATCTCAAATGGCTCACGTTACAACTAAAATGATAAAATCCTCTATATGAACAGCTGCATTATATTAATTTGAAACCATTTTATTTAATACGTGAGGGGTCCCCTTAATACTTGGGGAGGCGCTTGTGGCTAAGTAATAACAGCCGTACGGGTCGATCTATTAGGTTAAGCTACACTTGCCGCAGTTGGTCCATGGATGGGTGACCATCTCATCTTTACATACCCAGACCTCTCCGTGCCTCGGAAAGCTCGTTAAGCCGTTGGTCAGGGCTATCATTTGTAGATCTTTGACAGTTGTTACGGGTCGTCAAAACCCCGAAATTCTGACAACCAGTCTTACCAAGGGGTATCATGTTACCCAGTTAAGAGGACAGATAGGCAGACGCTCCATGTAAAATACCGGTATTCAGCTGCATTCGGTTAGACGGGAAGCCGACCCCAACATAGTTGGGAAAAGGAGAGGCAGATGATGATGGGTACCCAATTAATACAGTTTACTTCTTTGAATTGGCTGCTTCAATCAACTAATCACCAAAGCTAATTAGAACTAGTATCAAACGTGACACATTTTATAGTAGAATACGGAATATAAATGTGCATATGACTCACCTGTCTAAGGTACATGTAATCAGGAGCCTCGTCGAAGGTCAGTCCGCGGCAGTAATTTAAATACATCGCAAACTCAGCCGGGAATCCCTGCGCAAAAATTAACGTACATTAATAATAATTTTGATGATAAAGAAAAGTCTTACATGAAGAGATTTAGCTGCGAAATGGTCTCGCGAAATTATAGTTAAGAGTCTACAATACCTCAAATTGTTTATCATGATCCTCCGTTATATCGAAAATACTGCAGCATTCATTTTAATATAAATATATGGTAAAGTTAATGTTAATTACTGTTTGACGAAAACACGATTCAGACACGATGTTTTTTTAGGGTTCCGTACCCCAAAAGGAAAAAAACGGGTCTTATAGGGTCACTCGTGTGTGTCTGTCTGTCTGTCCCGTCTGTCACAGCCAATTTTCTCCGAACCTACTGGACCAATTACATTGAAATTTGGTACACATATACTGTGACCCAAATATGGATGTGTAACGTAAATAAATGAATTTTGAATATGGGGGCACTTTTGGGTGTCAAATTAGAAAATAATGAAAAAAGTTTTGCGTATGTACCGTTTGCCATATCAAATGAAAGGACTTGTAAGGATTTCAAATGTATTTTTTTATAATTTTATAATAAATACTTTTGAAGTTATTTAAGGAAAGTTATTTATTTTATTTAACCAAAAAAAAAATACAGAAAATAGTTCTTTACATAAAGATTACAGGAAACCTATAAGGTCTTAAAATAACATGGTAAATCCTCAATATTGTGCGAACAAATTTATATTTGCAGTTGGAATGTATGAGGGAACATGTTTTTCAACTACAATGTTAAGTTTGTTCTTGGGATAAATTTATATCAACTACAAAACCCTTCATTGTGCGTGGTCCGACAAGCACTTGGCCGGTTTTTTTTTATTATTACCATTATTTTCACCGTGAACAGAAATTAACTAAACTACCGACGCCTTGGAGCCACCCACCCTGCCTCGAGTGTGCGAGCGAGATCAAGAGTGAGTTGGCGCTGAGGTATTATGGACTCTTAATTCCAATTTCCGTGCCAAAAGATAATATTATTATTTGCCAGGAAGGTGCTAAATCCGCTGCTAAATACCTTGTAAGCTTTTTATTATGACAAAGATGAATGTGAATTGTTTTTTTTAATAATTGTGAAAAAAATTCATGTACTTGTTTCACGTGACTTTATTTTATTGATAACAACAACAATTCATTCACACATTATGAAAGTTTTTATTTTGATCAACATTTAAGTTGATCATCTCCATCATTATTTTTGGAGTTTACAGTTAATTATTATATTAGTATGTATAATGTTTACTTTCAAGTCGTTGATGGTCGCTTTTAGCGATACCAATATGCATGGTACCGCTTCAAGCAAGCTGATCCCGCTACGGGATAAAGCGTGTCATGTCAAATCATCATTTTACTAAATCTGTGAGCATTAAAGGAAACACTTTTATCTTTATAGTACAATCATGTTTGTAGAATGTTGGATACGGAAGCCAAAGGCATGAAAAAACTTGCGCGGTGACTTAAAAGATGGGCCAGAAATGGCAAAATAGAAATATTTGTTTAAAACTGAGCGACAGCAGTGATAGAGAATGATTTGCTACTTTAGAAAACGGTATCATCCTAATCATTCCAATACCAATTAATGTCAAATAAATCAGTCTGCGCTAAATAAATTTATTTTCTTTTTTCATTCTAAACTTAAATTCTCCCGCAGACAGGCGCGACGCGAATCTAGTACAACAATTTTCTATGAAAACTTCATGAAAATTGTTCTACCAGAATCCTGAGCCTATCTGCGGGAGTCTTAACTATGTTCGCAAAATCACAAGGAAGAATGATTCAATTTAACTTAACGGACAGGTGTCACAAAGACCTTCGTACTTATTTATTCAAGTATCACATCCGGCCTAATGTATTTCCGATTTTAATTTATTCTCTAGACACGAGCGTTAACGCTCATAACTATGATCAGTTAATTGGTTAAAGAATCCTCTCAAGAAATTATATTTACTTACTTTCCTTTTCTATACAGGTTTCAAAACCAGCCGTTTTAATTTATCTTGTTAATTTAGGTTTGTCTAAATACACGCTTGTTAAGTGTATAAGTATTATGCACAGTTTTTGCGGTTGTCAAGCTGCTGGTCTTCAGATGATTTAAGTAGACCATCAAGACCTCCTGTCCTTATTCCAATTGAGAGAATATTCTGAGTTTGTTGAATACAAGCCGTGTATGGGATTTGCATTTGCAAAATGTATAACTTCCAAACAAACGTTCTCGTAACCCCTTCAGAATTAATTTTCAATAATCCTTCCTTACTCATCCCTTCCGTATAGGAAATTTTGTGCAAAATTTTATGCTCCTAGAATCAGCGGGGTAAGTACGTAACACACTATCAGTAGAGATTAACTACGATAATATGGCCCGCCCTTCCAAAATTCAAAAAGTTCGAAAGTATACATGCGTACATGAGACGGCCGTCAAACAAAAACAAATCACCGATTTTTTGCTCGAATAGTGGCGACATTAATCGCTCATTATTATTAGTATGGTGCTGCACTGACGTGCTCTATGAAAACGACACGTGCGTTGTCTTGCGCGATCGGCTAGTTAAGATTAGTTGACCAACAAATCTGGTAAGTTATTCCTTACATGTCAAAATATCAAACCAATAGCAGCACTACACATACACACAAACTAGCACCTTCCGGGGGTAGGCAGAAACTATACAACGCCACCTGCTACACTCCTTACATACTCCTTTTGCTTCGTTTATCAGCACTATCGAATAGATAAACTCCTATTAAACTACTCTAGTGATATAACTAACGAGTTAAGAATTAGGATTTAAATCGGCGACCTTCTTCGAGAGGTCGCAGGTTCAAATCCATTACCGCTCACGCGTATGCAGACGTCAGCTGAGTTTCTAGGCTATGCACAGCGCTTATTCAATTACTGGGGCTATGGGAAGTTGCTTGGTATGGTTTGCGCTAGGAATTGTGTCGAATCTACCCACACATACACGTGAAATTAATCCAATATTTTTAAAAGACCAGGAAATATACCAGGCCCTGCAGTCTCGACATAGATATCGATCGCTATACGACCGAATTCGCTCGCCTGTCTTAATGGGATCTCTAGACGGTCAAAGTTGTTTGATAACCACGAAAAAATCACAATCTTGTCAAGAATTTTTGACCGTCTTATGGGACTCCATTAGGATTTTGCGACCGAATTCGGTCGTAAAGCGATCGCTATGTATGTCGAGACTCCAGGCCCTGGCCTGGCCTCTGGACTATTTCAGTACAAGCGACCCACCCCGACGTTACTCGTGGGATTGAATATTAATTTATTATAAACCTATATCTTCCTAGAGACATTCTCTACATGATGGTAAAGACGCAGTTTATAAGCACTAAGGAACTCACCACACTTACTCAGCTTTTGTCCATAGAAAACAACGATTTTGTACGGAGACGCCTACGCATCCGTTCGACGCGGAAAGCTGAACGGATGCGTACGCATCTCCATACAAAATCGTTGTTTTATATGGACAAAAGCTGAACAGAGCTGAATAGGAGTGGTTAGTCCCTAAGCGAATACTTAACAAACTCGGAAAAGCGCTTTTTACTATTTAGAAATCAGTGATAATTATCAATCTTCACACACTTTATAGGAAACTGATATTTCAAAGAGTACAAAGTGTACTAGGTACTATATTCTATCTTGTATACTAGCTATAATTTCCAGTATAATATGGTCTCGCATCGTTACAGGTTTTTCTCTCAATGCGAGGCCAGCGCATACTGGAAATATGTAGCTTGATGTCACCGTGTGTAGGTACTATCGCGGGCGTGGAAATCGGATCACTTTCAAAACAAAGTCTGCTATCAAGCTCTAATCAGCTCACGATGACCAAATCTGTTTACCAGCCCTTTTTGCGTCGACCACTAAAAAATAATTTATTTTGTTTAAATAAATTTCTCAGGCTCTGTTAGAATGATCAGCTGTTGAATACAGATATCTGACCACCCTTTACCCGTTGTCAGGCTTTCCTTACGGTGGTACTATATGCATACCAGCGATAGTACTATCGATATTTGGACTGATTATTAAGGGAACCCTATGACCAGAAGTAGACGTGTGATATTGACGAATTTTCAACAAGAGGCGTTAACAAAGTTATGAAACCGATTTCACTTACTATCAGTAGGCTTACTCTTGAAATCAATCCCAATCTCGATCCTATCCCAATCCGATCCAGTTTCAATCCCAATCTTCAGAAAATTGGCACTCTTGAACGAAATCGAGATTGAGATTGGAATCGACTGCAAGTTCGAATAAACTGATTCACCTGGGGTGGCCATACACATCAAAACGTTAATTACCAAATTTATAAATATTGAATAACTCGTTAAATCTATTAATAATTCTGTTCTGATATTTATTTTAACATAAATAATCATTTAAGTGTTCTTTGCTTGCATTTATATGTATTATAATACTACATTTTTAGGCAGCATAGGCTCATTGTGTACGTCATTGCCAAAGTTACATTAAAAAAAAAACTTCTCGCGCGTTTGTCAGCCACTTAAAATCTTTTAAGTTCTTATTTGAATAAAAAGTGTGAATTATTACTGTTGCGATAAACAAAAGTTTCAAAGCGATGTTATCTAAATGTTTTCAAGTATTTAGTTTGGAATGTATTAAAGTATGTTTCTATGCACAAGTTCAAGTTAGTTTTACTTTACGACAAGTATTCAACCGAGGAAGACGAAAATATTAAGGTAAAGCCACAATTTATTCTATTATTTATATTGTAATTCCTTTAAATTTTAATATTAAACACTTTTGCTCCATACAAACATGTATTGTTCTTACAGGATGACTAGGCCAACACACCAACAGGTGGAGACTCTGGTAGATTTCCTTGTACAGAACCCAGGAATTGCCAAGGGGTTATTGCGCACTGCTCATGCTAAGCAGGAGACAAAGAGAAAGTGGGACGACATAGCAGTATCCTTAAATGCACTAGGCGGTGCACAGAAAGATGGTAAAGGCTGGGCTAAAGTACTGTCTACACACTAATAATCATTTTTTTTTCACTTAATTAATTAAAAAATTAGTACAGTAGTTACAATAATTAGTACATTTATTTGCTTTTCAGTATTGGGCTGACAAAAAGCATACGCTGAAGAAGACATGTAGCGAGCATGCACAGTCGTTGAGGCGTACAGGTGGTGGGTCTGCGGATAATTTACCTGTTTTAACACCCATGGACCAACGCCTGTTAGCAGTGATGGGGGGCCTACAATTTGCTGCAGGAGACAGCCATGTTGCTGCCAGCCCGTTTCCCTCCACAGTAAGTCAGTTTACTTGTAGATAAATTTTAAGACATAATTGTGAACTTGATAAAAGTTAACATCTTCATAATGAAGTACGTATTCTATAATTGCAGAGCCAAAGCCAGAATGAAGTCCAAGTGGAAATGATCATTCCCACTGAGGATTTTAATATGGATGGAAACGAATTGGAGTCTCATGCTTCTCCGGACCAAAATGTAGAGACTGTGAGAGGTAATAATCTTTCAAACTATGTATGGCAATTTTCATGATGATATAATTACTTACCTAAATGTTATTTATTTTATTTGTCAGTTTCAGCAACAACCAGGGAACATAGTCCTGGAAGGACCAGCCTGCCCCCAGGACAGCGTGTCCGATCAAGGACTATGTTAGATCAAGACCGGGAGAGATTTGCAGAAATAGAGAGGAAGAGGGTTGAAGCAGAAACTGTCACAGCGAGGGCCTTATCTCAAGCTATACAACACATGGACCAACTTACAGCAGCCATAAGAGAAGGCTCTCAAACTGTGGCAAATGCACTAAATAATATTGCTGATGCCCTAAGAGAAAATAGGCAGTAATAAAATTTATATTAATAGCTATTGTAAGTAGGTACTAGTTTAGAGTTAAAAATATTGAAGTTGTTCACGGCGATGCGTCACTAAACAGTTTAATAGTGTTTTCTCTTTTCATTAATTTAAATTCATAGTGATAATATTGCTAAATTAAGCAAAAACTTGTGATAAAATAGTGGTTCTACGAAAAATCGTAAGTACAACCCTTATATAACTCAAGTGGGCTTCATAGCTGTAATTTTTATTTTTTTTGTATTTCCAGGTGCCCTAGACTTAGTCATTGATGATTGATGTCCTTCTGAAAAGCCTACTTAATTGAGTGTATATATTATTATGTAAAGCTTTAGTTTGTTATTATTTGTAAATATGGTTTTTGCAACGATCATTCGAGGGCGCGTCACGCCCTGAAAAACGTAGTTGTGTTATTTTAAATATTGTATTGTTTTAGGTCAATAGACTAGCCTGAGATTAGATAATTTTGTAAGGAATCCAATGATGTGTGACATGTCTTATACAGTACTTGTATAAAAACGATGTTTAGACCTAACTTAAGATGTAAACCAAATTTAAATTGCTTGTGTGTGGTGGAAATGCTGTGAATATAAATGAAAATAACTTAATAAAAAGGCTATAATTATATTTATTCAAATACTTGTTAATAATAATTAGACATTACCTTTTAAACTTAAGCTCTTTATTAATTGTAGCATAAACTATTATAATTTATAATAAACTTATTAGGTAAGCTCATGATTACTTTGATTTTTACTAACCCTCAGCACAACACATTACATTATTTAATACACAATAGAAATCAAACGACACAATAGAACAATAGTCTTACAATTATAATAAAAGAGAGTATGTACAAGTCTTGATCACATAAATATTTACCTATCTTTATAAATAGAATGAGCAGTGAAAAAAAAAATTAATTTACTAAATAAGTTTCATTGAATTAGGTTTTTAATTACATAGCATAGTTTTAGTCCAAAAATTGTTCTTACATAAGAAAAAAAAAAATATTAATGGAGATGCCGAGCTGTCCACAAGTCTTGTACAAGCTGTGCACGAGCCTCGCGACCCCGGCGCAGCTCCACGGAGGCAGAACCTCGATCCACTTCTAACCCAGTCTGTACCAATTGCATTTCTCCCATCGGTGGTACGGCATCCTCAATATCATCCAAACCCAATCGTGCTCGGTTACAAATGTTATGTAAAACACAACATGCATTTATAATTTTTGCAGCTGTGTCTGGATGATAATGAAGAACTCTATGGCCAAGAAGACATCTCCATCTATTTTTTAAAACCCCAATTGTGCGCTCCACAGTATTGCGAGCCACACAATGCAGATTTGTGTAGTACTCTTCAGCTGAGCCTGGCGGTGCATCCACTATTGGGGTCATCATATATTCCCTTTGAGGATAACCGGAATCACCTGTTATTATATTAAAATGTCTTAGTAGTTAATACATACAAGTACAAAATATATTGTAGACCTAACGTAAATTATTTTCCAATTTGAACAACTGATTATAATGCTTACCAAGTAAAAAAACTCTTTCTCCTGCATTTATTAAATTTTGTAAGTGATTCTTAACTGGATGTTGGTTCCAAACAAAAGTATCATGTGAGGCTCCACCAAATGAAGAATCTACACTAAGTATATTAAGATCTGCATCACAAATCTGTGAAAGAAATACTTCTTATAGAAAGTTACAGTTACTCTAATAATTAATAACTAGATAAAATATAGCCAAACGAACTCACAATCAAAACATTTCTCGAGTGGTAACCTTTTCTGTTGTAAAACCGCTCTTCATTTTCTGATGGTCTTACAATAGCCACATGAGTACCATCAATACATCCTGTGACGGCAGGAATTTTAAATTTTTCATAAAATCTGGAATTAATTTATTATTAGCTTATTATTCTTCACAAATAATTAAAAAAAAAAACATATTACACATTAAAACAACATAATGTCTAAATCTAAAGTTGAATGATACTACATATTATTTAATATTATGGTAAAAATAACTAAGTTGTTAATAACCTTTGTTTAATTAAGTCTCGTTGTTGGCGAGTCGGTGGAAACTTAAGCCATTTGTTTAAAATATCGTTAGAATTGAGAGCATTTGTAACTTGTCCTATTGCTCTCGAAACTGACTGTTGAGACATCATTGTACCTTGTGTCCCACCTACTAATCTTTGATAGCTGCCTGTGGCGTAGAACGAAAGAGCCACAAGTACCTAAAAAATAATATTATAGTTAACTTATAATACAAAAAATACCTACGATGTGAAAATGGAATTGCTAGTTTACAAACCTTGTATTTTCTTGGTATGTCGCTACGGCGAGTAAGCTGGGGCATCAAAGGTTCCAAATCCCTAAAAATCACTTCGAAAAGCTCCTTATTTACTCGGTAATTTCTTCTAAATTCCTCGTCAGTCATGGCAAATGCGTTCTCTGCATAACGCGCCATTCGTCTCAAATTCCGCCTTTGTCTCAAATCTAACTTATGAGCATTGTCCAAAATATCACAAATAAGTTCTAAACGTGCCATTATTCACAATAAAAACTTCACAAATCACCCACAATATCAAACTCGATCCCGAAAAAGTAGCCTTCTTGTAATCGTCCAACTTTGACAAAAACACGACTCCAAACTCGATATGTCAACGTCAAAATTTCGTCAAGAGTACCGAAAAAGTGCATTCGTTCGAGTAAAGTCGATTTCATTTAGTACCAAAAAAATCCACCTAATACGATTCCAATCGTGCGCTAGTGTGTCATTCAAGAGTGCCAAATGACAAGATTTCGATCCCAATTTCCAATTACGATTGAGATCGAGCGTCGAGAGTAAGCCTACAGGTCGCCTCGAAGAGATCGCAGAAAGCAATAAGGTCCGCCCATTGTATTTTATAGCGTTTTTTTTATCTATTTTTCTGGTGTAAAATAAAGTTTAAACACCATGTAAGAAAACCCTGTCCGATCCGTGAGGGTGTTGTTAAGTATCGTACTGAGTCTATTTATGTGGTAATTTTCAGGAAAAAATAAAAAAATACGCCGCGTTTTTTTTCAATAGGGATTTTTACAGAGTTATTACATGGGGCGCGGGCGGCCGTCGCGTCGTTTAGCGGGTGTTTACAAATCATAACTTATAACCCCTGTTCAAAATTTGCTAATTTTTAATAAAATTGTGGTAATTTTGGTACCAAAAATGTGATTTTTAAACAGCATTAACTATTTTATTTTCAATAATAATAAAATAATATTTTTTTTTTGTAATGTTATTGCAGTACCTACGTGCCCCTTTCGGATCGGGCAGGGTTTTTGTTACATGTTGTATGAATAAATAAATAAGTCACCTCACAAGCATACAAGCTACTAAATATAATACATTTCTGTAAACTTTATAAATGATTATGAGCATGCTGTTACTTTAATTTGTTGTGCTTACCTTACAGAGCACCTCAACAGGCGTCGACATCTTTTTCTCGCTGATCCGTTCGTACTTCTGCTTTTTGGTGATCGCCTTCAGACCTTGCCACGGGAGCGAGCCTCTGTTAAACAAAAATAATACATTTTATTCATGCTTTTTTTAACCTTGAACTTTAATGCAGAACTAAGCAATGGAAACTACGTGACTGCAGCTTGAAGGCATAAGGATGTGTCACTTCTTTACTATTACAGACAGAAAACTATTTGGTTTGCAGATATTTCAATATCCTTGCTAGCCTCTACGAGCGGCGGCGGCGCGGCGGTACAAACCGTTCGGCCGACGCACCCTGGCAGTTTGGTTACCTATTGGTACCGGGCTAACTATTGGTTTTCTTTTTAGTACGTCATGAATTTATCCCGGTATAGCTCGTTAAGAAAGACAGGAGCAGAAGTAAAAGGACAGGTAAATTATAAGATGACAGTCTATTAAAACCGAGACAAAGACTGGCATCAATGATATTTAACACAAGATATTTACGTTCATATTAATCTACGTTTAAGAGCGTATACGACGTCAGTCCGCAACCGTTCTCCGACAGTCGTTTCTCCTTTGGACTGTTCACCGACAGGACGTTTCGTTTTTGAGAGATTCGTCGATAGAACGTTTCACATATGGATGTTTCGCCGACAGAATGATTCGCATTTGTTAGTTTCAACGACAGGACTTTTCATAGGTTACCCGGAACTCAACTATTTCGATTGGGTTAATTTCTTCTTTAAAAAAAATGGGTAGGTTAGGTTAGGTTAAAACTGTGACCTCCTACGCACGAGCCGAGCGAGCGGTGCCGCGGCAGCGGCCGGCGAGTGCCAGAAACGAAACAATCGTAGATAAAACGATCTGACGGCGAAAAGTATGATATAGTTAGTTGTAGTATGACATAGTTGAAAAGTCCTGTCGTCGAAACTAACAAATGCGAACCATTCTGAAACGTTCTATCGACGAATCTCTCAAAAACGAAACGTCCTGTCGGTGAACAGTCCAAAGGAGAAACGACTGTCGGAGAACGGTTGCAGAATCATACGACGTACAGCATTTCATACAAACTTTCAAGCCCTTGTTTTTCGAAATGACTGAACCGATTTTAATAACTAACTTTTTAGACCTTTGTATCCTGCGTATGAAGTTTCATTAAAATCGGATCAGTCATTTCGAAAAACAAGGGCTTGAAAGTTTGTATGAAATGGCGTACGTAGTACACACTCTTAAAATCTGGTCATGACACGTGGATGCTCGATCCTTTCTTGACGCGCGGTCTAAAGACGTTTCGTTTTCGAGTCCTCACGACGCGCTAGTAACATATAGACTGCCTCTTTTTTATATAGGTATAATAGCATCACCTGGCAACGGTGCAGTTTTAAAGAAGATGTAGTGACATAAATTGAAGAGTATGTTTAGATGGTTTGGTCATGTTGAGAGGATGAATGAAAGGAGACTAAAAAAAGGTATTTATAAAGCAGAGGTGAGTGGAACCTAGGAGGACATAATTATAGTGACCTAATTGGTGATGTTCTTCAGAAAGGTCAGGGGCGTAGTACTCGCAACCGGCGTGCGTGTATGACCAGATGTATGAACGTAGGCGAAGCAAAAGGAGATGTAAGGAGCGTAGCGTTCTATAGTTTCTGCCTACCCCCATGGGAAGAAGGCGTGAGTTTATGTATAATATCATTGACTGGCATTGTTATTTTTTAATGTCACAAAAAGACAATTAAGCTAATGCTATCGATATATTTCCCATAATATAAAAATCTCACAATCATTGTGGACAGTAATCCATACTTAAAATTGCGCAACTTCCTGACATAATATTTAAAGTCAACGGCTTTATTCCGTAGGCTGTAACGGGTCGAAACGGGTCCTCGCGTGAGTCAGTTGCAACAAGTCGGGACTTGCACAGCAGATCAACTGGCAGCCTCAAACCGGAACACGTACAGTTAGGGTTGCCAACTTTTTGTACAAGAAATAAAGTATAAGGTCAAAAAAAAAGCGGTATTTTAAGTATTTTCTTAATTTTTGACACAGATACGTAATTCAGGAGTGCTAATCGGGCAACTCATCAATTTAGCAGATATTTTGAAAGCTTCGTAAGCCTCACCAAAATGACGAGGAGCAATTTTTTATCCGACTGCGGCGAAGCCAAAAAGGAGGGTTATTTATTAAATGTATTGAAGCTCTATTTCTGTCGTTACACCACTGTTTTCATCGCTGAAAACATTCTGTGAATACTGAGGTGGCAGCACTAACTGTAAAATATATTCTGATAACAATGATCTATTTACTATGTCCTAAAAATTCGTATTAAGTAACGTAACAGGAAACTGTTACGAACTGTTGTTTGTGTGCTGTTGCTGTGCTGTTTTAGAATGAAAATACTAAAATTAAAGCCAGCTGAATCACCGCGACTATGGGCCTCATGTGCATTAATTAGGGTGGAGCGCTCAATGTATGTTTTTATTTGGAATTGCTTTTTTGCGGAGTTATTAAAAGTTCCCAATATACTTAATAAGCCTTACGTATGTCTTTTTTTTCGAAACAAGCCATTAGAAGTAAAGTTAGCTGAATCACCGCGCCCATGTGCAATAAGTGCATGCACGATTTTCAACGTAATAGATGAAACTTTTTATTTTGGTATAGATCTGGAATTCTGGATATCAGAGAGAGAAAACAGTATATTCATATACTTTATTTTTGTTGAACAGTAAACAGTATTTTTAGAGTGAAAAACAGTATAATACTATTATTAACAGTATGGTTAGCAACCCTGTATAGTATCGCATGGTTTTGTGAACGGTAATTATATTAATTCTTTACTTTTATGGATGTTTCGCCAACCTTCATAAGTTTTGCTTATTAGTTTACTAGACAATGCTTCGCCCGGGTGCAATCTACTGATGTCGCGACATGTCCAAAAAGTTAAATATTATTGTATCATTTATTGTGTCGTGTGGTGCCGGACGTAAAGAATAGCACTATTTCTTCCCGTCAGTATCGAAAAGGCGACTAAGGGGCTTACTAGCTAGAGAATGGGGCAGCAGCGTTCTTTATGCATTTTAATACCATACTGCGATCGCCAACCCGCCTGCCAAGCGTGGCGATTATATCAAACCAGTGTGGGAGGTCTATGTCCAGCAATGGACGTCTTTCGGCTGAAATGAAGATGATGTATCCTTCCGGAATATATTCTCAAAAGATGGTGTAAACCATATCAAAATCCATTGCGTAGTTTAGGAAAACGCGGTCACACAGGACAGACATGAAAAGTTACTTAATTTTATACTTTGATGTATAGATTTGTTAAGTAATTACATAAAAGATAACCTGTACAAACTTCATTTTAGTTTTGAATTTTGCTTGTAGGGCTAGTGCCGCCCATTTAATAAAAAGTTCTTAAAATCACTTGTGATTATTTGGTAAATATAGGCGAACTTTGTAAATGGTATATGAATGGTCATTGATATTGCACACCTATAATGTTCAGAATCCTGTACCCTAAATGCGTTACAATTTCATAATCACGATCGATGACTTTGACGGCAACATCATGGATAAAGAAAGGTCCTGTGCTCACTAGTAACTCACATTGGCAATATGCCCAAAGCAATGATATTTTACACAAGATATGTTGTGTTCATAGTAACCGACGACTTTTAAAATCTGGTCGTGACTGCTCGTCGCCCTACTTGACGCGCGAACTAAAGACAAAACGTTCCAATTAGGACGTTGTCGAATCTTCACGACGCGCGCGATAGAAACATAATATTATAGATCTGCCTCTTTTTAATACGACTTCAAAAAGGAGGAGGTTATCAATTGGGATGTTTATATACTTATATTTTTTTTTATTATATATAATATCATTGGCCCAGACTCAACTGCGAAAATATGTTGTTAATTTACCTGAGATAAGCATTTTCGGAAAACCAAGGCATCAAACGGTAGAAATTATGGTTTTGAATAAATACTTATACACACAAAAAGTATCAGGATATCATTATTGTATTCAAGTTATGTAACACGTGGTTACAAAAGATCCGTGATTCAAGTTACAATGAATCACCATAACCGGAATCGATATCACCTCAGATATTGAACAGGAGCTACGGTATAGATTCCGTGACGTCACTCCATTATCAATCGAAACACGCACGACTTCGGTGAAAATAAATGTACCGAGGTGTGAAGACTGTCAGTGTTGTATAGTTTTCTCATATAAATTAACCATGTTAGTCGGTATAATAGAAAAGCGTGTTTTGTCATTCCTACAGCATGTTCACTAAGAGAAACTAGAAACATACAGTTTATACATAAACTCACGCCTTCTTCCCATGGGGATAGGCAGAAACTATAAAACGCCACCTGCTACGCTCCATAAATACTCCTTTTTCTTCGCCTAAGTTCATACGTGTGAGGGGCAATTCCCGTATTTTTAAGAACGTTCGCATTCTAATCTCAGCGTCAATCTGTCAAAAAATCCTCTAATTTCCCTACTATTTTGACAAGTATTGGACTTTGATTGTCGCTGAGATGAGATCGCAACTTGAATTTGAACGATTTTAAGGACGAGAATTGGCCTTCTGGTCATACACGCACGCCGGTTGCGAGTACTACGCACCTAACCTTTCTGAAGAACATCACCAATTAGGTCACTATAATGTCCTCTTAGGGCGTCCTCTCCCGGCGTTTCCACTCACCTCTTCTTTGTAAATACCTTTTGTTAGACGCCTTTTATTCATCCTCTCAACATGACCAAACCATCTAAGCATATCTACTCTTTTCAATTTTTGTCACTACATCGAGAACCATATTCAACCAATATTGTGCAAATCCAAAATATCAATGTCGAATTTTTGCTTAGCTAAGTTTGATGGCACTAACTGCCGACTAGAATTAAGTATACCAAAATAAATTGAGGGCTTTTTCGTAACAATTTATTTATCTATTACAACATTTAAGGAATTATGGATATATTATGTTTATTGACTATTTGATTAATACTCTCACTGAAAGAAAACTCAATTGGGTTAAAGGTGAACGGCAGGCTTGTATGGGAACTTCGTACCGCTAATAAAATTTCGTGTTTTGGGATATTTTTTGTTTTAATTGGTAGTTAATAAGATAGACAAGCCCTTTTTAAATTCTTAGATTTATAGAAGTTGGGACGTAAAAGTTATTACGAGTTTTATTTTTTAAGGTTATGTACTAGTGTACCAATGTAGATTGTTACTTAAAGGTACATAAACATTGTTTTGGTGATAAAGTAAATGTTCTAGATTGCTTGTCGCTATCTTTGTAGTGTTCTACTTACTATTAAGTAGGTAGATTGAGATGAGAATAGTACCTACTCAGTGAGGGGTGTATTAGGAGATATCTATGCGTAGGTAGGTATCAGCTGCGTACTGCAACAGTTTGATAATGATGAAGTTAATTCGCTAAATTGCTCAGATGCAGTCACAAACCACAATCCAAAACAACAGCAAAGAACTGAACCACAGAACTGAACTGAAAGACAGTAACAGTAATACAGATTTTCTTTACCTGTCAATAAATAATTGCCATATGAACAAAAATAATATTGATGACGAAAATCATTCCTATCATTATATTATTGTTAACTATTATGATTTTATGCAACAGTCACGCATTCTTAGGTATAATATATTAGTGTTTAATTATATTTAATGTTATTTCTATTTCTAAATAATTAATCTATCATTTCGTTATTAGTGTTATTTTACATATGACAACTTAACTGCGTTTAGTTTACGATTTTATTACGTTTAATTATTAAAATCTTTTTATTGATAGTATTCATTAATCCGAACTTCTAAAAATAGTACACTTACATGAAAATAAATGTCTTAGTTGCCTTAATAAGTGGTATAAATTCTATAACAAAACAACAACAAAAATATGCGGTACGAAATCTGCCGTTCGCCTTTCATCGATAGAATTTAATTCCGAAGACATCCTACTTTTAATTATTTTTTTTGGGGTCGTTATTTACAGGCCAATTCGCCATGATTTATTTTTTGAACACATCTTTATGTTTAAAAAAAAATGTTTTGCAAATTTGTTTGGTACCTTTCGTTTCTTTTTTTTATTATTTTGTTCAATACCATTTTTTTTTTGTTTCACAAATTTACTCATCTGTGTAAGGTAAAATAAAAACATGAAATATTGCCTACTGTTGAATGCATGTAAAAAGGTTTATGTAAATGTTTGATTTCAAAGTTTATTATAAAATAAAAAAATATTTCTTTTATTTTTATCATCGTTTTTATATAGGTCCGGGACCCACCACTATAGAAGCGTTACTATTTTTCACCACTACAGTTAAGGGAGGAGGGAGGCGGAGTTACGATTTAAATCGGCGACCTTCTCCACGAGGTCGCAGGTTCAAATCCATTTCCGCTCACGCGTATGCAGACGTCAGCTGCGTTACTAGGGTATGCACAACGCTTATTCCCAACCCAGTTCGCTATGATTTTTTTTTACGTATCGCCTTGAAACAATATGCATTAGACAGCAGAGATAATTAAAATAATATTGTAAGGGGGTTTGCACGACTGTTCGTTGTAATGGTAAATGAGGTTATGTTGATGCTAGATATCATGACGTTCATGTGTTGCGTCGGCAGTTCCGCTCCAACTATACGAGAAAATTTCATGGCGTGGTGAAAACACAAGAGTGGTAGCTGTGAAGACTGCCCAGGGTACACAGAAAGAAAAAAAACATTGTGATTCTTGGAGGCTCTGAATGAACCTGCATTGCTCACTTAGGGAGTGACCATACTTCATCGACGCGAAATCGGCATGAACTGGCCAGAAAGAGGTTTATATCCATGCAATAAAAGCGAAAAAGACGTCGTACGTCTCGTTTCGGTTTTGACGATATATTTAATGTACCTATGCAAAATATTGTAAAACATTTTAAAAGGGTAACGGTGGAGTTTCTTGTCTATTCTTCTCCATACGAAACTATGTTTCGAA
This sequence comes from Tiliacea citrago, assembly GCA_963921375.1. Lineage (NCBI taxonomy): Eukaryota > Metazoa > Arthropoda > Insecta > Lepidoptera > Noctuidae > Tiliacea > Tiliacea citrago. Next base: position 4,872,883 of record OY992802.1, read on the forward strand.
AGGGGCGACTAGAATCAATTTTTTTTTTGTAAATTGTGACGTTCAAAAGTGCCTTTGATGTGCCTATTTGAAATATAAATAATTTGACTTTGACTTCGACGACGCGACTCGACACCGCGTCGAATGTATGCGACAAGTGTGGTGATACACGATCGGCTCAAGCCGCTTCCGCGTCGATAAGATTACTGGTCACTCCCTCAAATTGACAAATGAAAACTTTCTTTAGTTTTAGTTAGTTGGGCTTGATTTTTAATTGGTGAAAATCACATAATTTCATGCTTTCTACATCTTTCGACTGTTCTCTCGGGCTACTCATTGAAACATTCTACCTTCCAGCACCAAGAAAATAGACTAAATTACATTATCTTCAACACAATAAGGTGACTTACCTGTTGAAATACATAAGTACGTATCCTAGTGACTCCATGTCGTCTCGCCGCGACTGCTCGATGCCGAGGTGGGCGTTTATCGACGCGTACCGAGCCGTACCTGATACAAACAATGCGTTATTTAGAAAACAACTTGTCTATTACTAAGCAACTTTGGGTATGAAGAACAAATCGTTATTTAGACCTGGAAGTACAATTTCGGCTATCATAAAAATAATACCACGCTATAACTGTCCACTGCAGGGCAAAAGCCTCTTTTCATACAGAGAAGGCATAAACATCTGCTGAGGAAGTTTGTTGCGCCACTTCTTACCAGCTAAGGCACTAGGAAGTGGTAAAGGGCGGGCGTTTTTGAGGGACTGTCTTATGTCATTTTGACGTTCGAAAAAGGCTGATTCTCAGCCTTTTTTGAAAAAATGACTTTTGATTTTGATTATCACTACGCTTGCTCTAGGCGGGTTGGCGATTTCAAACTAAAATTATAAGTCCAGGTTTCCTCACGATGTTTTCGGCCCATTGTGTCACCCTATGTAAAATTTCAAGATTTATATCGGTAATTTAGATGGTGTACATAATAAAGAGTTCTCTATTCTATTCTTTAACCAAGATAAACTTAGAAATCATCATATCAGCTAGTGTTGGAAGTCTTTCTGGTTTTGGATCGCGTAATTGGTACACACGGCTACATATCAAGCTATATATTTCCTAACCTGTAGTACTAACAGTGGTTGCAGAGTATGAGATCTTGCGTATGAATAGAAGTCGAGCAAGCCTTGTAATTTTCTATGAATAATGCTTCTGCCGCACGTTGCTACGTTGTGCGTAAACTAACGCATTAAATAAGTCAAGTACGCAGATATGGCCAAATGTTATGTTGTGGCATTGTTAATGAGGTAAGCGATAACACTCGGGTGGCGGTTTTTTCGACATTTCGAATGGGTTTAGCATGCATTACCGCTGTGTACTCCGATTTGAACGCGGTTAACACACTTTATTTGTAGCAACAGCTTTTGGATCTGAACCACATTAATGTAGTCACTCGTTTAAGTGATACGTTTTAGCGCCATAGTTATGGCGCATTTTGGCTCATACGTTAACATTAACGCAAGTGTAGCAGAAGCATACCAGATACGTTTACAGCACGATAAATATGCATAAGGAGACGAGGCCTTCTTCGGACAGTATTTTATAACAGCGTCATTAATAACTTCTGCTGTCAATATTTCGAAATTCACAGTTGCATGATGAAGTTTCCCTGATGCTTTATCGGCAGCAAACTGTTTTGTTTGTCGTCATTAATTGTTATCTTTTTATTAAAATGTCCCTTTTTATAAGTTTGTTGTTGTTTGTATCGTTATAAATTACAAAATGATAAGACATAAATAAATTATAAATCTATTGATTATTTTAATTTTATCACATGACAATCACACAACAGTTCCTGTCTAGTGTAATTTAATGCTATCGTTAAGGCGCTGACAAGAGGCAATGATCTAAGTAGGCTTGTCTTAAACAAAAAAATTGCCAAATCTAAATATTTTGTGATTGTAGGAAAAACATATGTTATTCTTGAACAACCTAACCCTTTACTTTGAGTTTCAATCCAAAATATCTCTTTTAAATATCAACGTACGGTTGGTATTTAAATAATAACAAGAACGTCTTAAGGCTCGTACAGACTGGTGCGATATCGCGTGCCGCGACATTAATAGCACAATTTCTATATCGCGCCCGCGAAATCGCATGAGTCTGTAAGAAAGACCCTTTATTTGAATGCAGAACTTGGTTGTTCTTTATTTTCGATTACTCAACTTATTTTTGAGTAAAAAGATAATTGCTTCATATTTTGCAATAAGTTACTAGCGTTCTGTCATCGCGCTTCTCTCTCGTTCTTTTGTATGCAGTCTGACAGTGACCGCGCTTTCATCATACGCGAGAATTTTATGACTTAAGTCTGCAAATTGAGTTCGTTCACTTCATAAATAAGAAAAACAATATCGTGAATGCATTATATTCCTCATTGTTCTAAAAAAAATATTCTGCCTTTAACACTACAATAGTGTACTAAAACCTGTCTCTCAAGGTATAGATTGCACCAAAAACCAGTCTATAGATAATCTATAACAGCCATCGTTGGGTAACTATGGATACGAGGCGCATGCTTGGAATACCGAGCACCCGTTGTGAGTCATTCCTACATAAAATTAACTGTATTATACGAGGGAACGTGGCGAGAACTTTTCTGTACGGGACGCGTTTGTCTTGTGAGCTTTTATATGGTTTACAGTTCAAAAGACTGTCGAGATAAAAGGGACTTGAATCTTGACTCGAGTTGTGTCAACTAGCACTTGCGTCTACAGTGCTCAATTAAAACGTGTCTGAATGAATTGGGATGCATTTCTACATGTCGATTTGGAGTTGTTCGTCCGTGTTGGAAGTTGCAACATTTGAATTAATATTTACACATTGTAAAATTGTACTACTGCCATTGGACCGATGTGTCCGTGTTGTGGTTCTGTACACCAGAAGGTGTGCAAATAAAAGATGTCTTCGGACCACATGCATTCAAGGTAGCAAGTGCGTATCAATATTGTTTTTACCATCCCCCATCTCCTGGCAATCAAAACCCATATACGAGGGCGGCACTGAAAATTTCGGGAATCAAGGAAGTGACACAACATTACTATTTAAAAATGTATTTATTGCTTTTCGAAGTATTCTCCGCGAAATTTGACACATTTTTCCATACGACGGAACCAATCATTGAAGCAACCATTCCATTCGGAAGTTGGGGTCTCCAAAATGGCCGTTTTGTAGGCGTCCACAGCTTCTTCAGGTGATGAAAATCTCTGTCCACGCAATTTATTCTTTATTTTAGGGAAAGTATAGAAATCATTAGGGCTTAGGTCGGGGCTGTACGGCGGATGGTCTAATAATTCTATGTTTTCTTGCACTAAAAACTCTTTTGTTCTGTGCGCGGTGTGAGAACTCGCATTGTCGTGATGGAGGATGATGCGGCGGTTGCAGTTCTCTTTACGGAGTTCAGAAACGACCTGTGGCAAACAAATGCTAGCATACCATTCTGCATTAACCGTTCTTTGTCCCTCAAGAGGAATAGTCGTAACATGGCCGGTTTTGGAGACAAACGTGGCCACCATTTTTTTTGCAACACTCCGTGAACGAACAATTTTTGTTGGCTTTAACTCATTTTCGAACACCCAAACTCGTGACTGGTTTTTTGTTTCGGGTTCGTACGCGTATATCCAGGATTCGTCACCTGATACAATGTTGTATACAGCATTTGAGGATCCTGCGTGAAATCTTTCGAGAGTTCTGACGCACCAAGTAACGCGAGCCGCTTTTTGCTCTTCACAGAGCGAATGCGGTATCCATCGGGAAAACAATTTTTTTACACCTAATTGTTCATGCAACATTATTTGTATTTGACTCATGCCAATGTCTAAAGTTGCCTGAATTTCGCGGTATGTCACATGTCGATCTTCCTCAATCAGCTTACGCACAGCATCAACGTTTTCTTGGGTGACTGCAGTTTTTGGACGACCTTGACGGGGATCATCACTGAGCTTGACACGTCCACGTTGAAATTCAGCAAACCAGCGATAAATTGTGGTTTTGGAGGGGGCTTCATCACCAAATGCAGAAATCATCCGGTCAACACACTGTTTTTGTGTTAAGCCACTTCGAAAGTCATAATAAATCATCGCTCTTGAATTTTCTCGAGTCAATTCCATTTTCTCAACGACTAAACAAGTTTGACAAAACATTGTGACAAGACCGAGAATCTTTTTTTAAATAAATAAATGGTATTCGATTTTTAAAACCAAGGACTTTTCAATTAAAAAGATTTTAATATGACAGGAACAGTGGAAATATTCCATTCCCGATACTTTTAGTGCAGCCCTCGTATACCGTCCCCTATAAAAAGGGATATAAGAGCGAGTTTGCTGAGCAGAGCAAGCATGTTACACCGCCGATAACCCGAACAGCCCGTATTTTTAAACTTACTAGAAGACACTACAGCTTGCTTGGCTTGCCTGACCCAATTAGACTCAAACATCTCCCACTGAGCAACCACTACACAGGGTCAAATTAAATCAGCTAGCTAAACTCCGCAAACGTGATGGGTGTCGATATCTTAACATGATAAAACAAAAAGGAATTAATTTGATGATTTTTTTCTTGGTCGCCTGCTAGTGTTGCCACTAATCAGTTTTCGTGATTGGTATCTAAACACAATAAAACAAAAAAAAAGGTTTTTTTTTAACTCATACATCAAGTAACAACACCAGCAGAGGTTATTGACTCGAAAAAAAAAACATCAAATATGTTTTATTCTTATTTTGTCTTGTTTTGAAAAGTATCGAAACGCACCACGGCTGCGGAGTTTCGCTAGCTAATTTAATTTATAACATTACCAGAACACGCCAGATATCAACGATATTGATAATATTGCTGTCTAAAGGCGTGTACGCACGATCAAACATCGAGCACATTGTTCGAATGTGCGAACGCACTAGCGAACAAAATGCGTCAAATATGTTCGATTTCGTTGTTCTGTGTGGACAGTGTTTGGTGTTCGTGTTCGCTTTGCTAATTTACGTCCACACGTACGGACCAAATGTTCGGTGTTTGATGTTCACCATGTTTTGTTCGCTCGTGCGTACACGGCTTTAGGTGTGCTACACATGTTCGGATCGGCACATTCGTTCGATTCGGCAGTAAGTATTGGTTTAACACGGAAGTAATTACAACACATATTCAGTTTTCATTGTATGTCGATGCAGAGTATGCCGATCGCCATACTCCGCTCGGCATCTATCTACCCTCGCCGAGTCATGTTCGGGTCGGTTCGGCACAATTCGAGCAGCTTTTCCCCAACTCTTTTGCCGATTCATTTCAAGCCGAACAAAAAAATATGTGTTTTTTTTGTCAAAAAATAATGGGCCCATTTTGACATTTAACTTGAATCGATTTATCGTGAGTATCGAAACGTAACTAGTGAAGTAACCATACGACTTGGTACTCGATACTCACGATAATTCGATTCAAGTTAAATGTCAAAACGGGCCTATTATTTTTAGACACCCCATACAAAAAGTGTAAGCAACTCACCGGTAAGATTCTTATCCTCACGGTACGAGATGTGGCAACGCGTGCGCAGGTCACGGAACTTCTTCGCGAGTCCGAAGTCGATCATGTAAAGCTTATTACAATGGCGGCCGATTCCCATGAGGAAGTTGTCAGGCTTTATGTCACGGTGGATGAAACACTTGCAGTGGATGAACTCTACGCGGCCCAGCATTTGATCTGTGGGCAAAGGGGCGGGTCTAAAATGCTGTAAAACGACAATAGATAATCAGTGATAAGCTTTAATAGGGTATTTGTCTTGTCTACTATCAAAAATATACATAAATGAATACTTATTTCAAAGATGTTTACAAAAAAAAACCGGCCAAGTGCGAGTCGGACACGCGCACGAAGGGTTCCGTACTATTGTCTATAAAAATCAGTTTGATGTATGGGAGCCCCGCTTAAATATTTAATTTAATTTAATTATTAATTTTAAAAGTGAATATATAACTAAATATTCTGTGAATATTTCAAGCGTCTACCTGTTGCCGTTATCAATATCGAGCGAAAATGCCGTTATAAAGTTCGTTGTATGGGAGCCTGCTTAAATATTTATTTTATTCAGTTTTTTTTTTTTGTATTTGTTGTTATAGCGGCAACAGAAATACTATTACATCATCTGTGAAAATTTCAACTGTCTAACTATCACGGTTCATGAGATACAGCCGGGTGACAGACGGACGGACAGACAGACAGACGGCGGAGCCTTAGTAATAGGCTTCCCGTTTTTTGGGTACGGAATCCTAAAAAGACCATTATAAAAAAAGAATGGGTGGAAGCAAGAAAAGTTATACGCTTTTGGAATTATTCTTCTATCCTTGTCACGCAAAACGATCATTGTACGGCGTAAAGTTCCTGTGTTGGTAACGTCAGATCGCAGCAGTGCGTGTATAAAACGCATACTACTTCGCCATTTTTGAGATATTTAAACAAATCTTTTCACTGTAGCATAATTTTTTTTCTAGATTTCGAAAAATGTAATAAATAAAACCAGTGAAATATCCTATTTAAGTCGAGACTCAGCGTAGACAAGTACCAAAATGCTAGAGAAGATTTTCATTAATAAATTGATTATGAACTAAATCACAACTGAAATAGAGTTCAGAATAGCGTGCATAAGATAATTCTCTGTGGCACGTGTTAAGGGTCCCCGAAACGATCAATTGCAATTGTCAATTTTAAAGCGATTGATACACATTGATGCGCAAATTGATCGTCTACCAAGAGCAATTGAAGCGATTGACAATATATTATTTTATATATTGATGGCAAATTATCAATTGCGATTGATCGTTTCGGGGACCCCTTAGAACATTGAGAGCAAAGAACACGCTCACGCATTTTGTTTCTCTATCTGCGCTACCTATACGGGGTTTAAGTACAGACAGAGTAGACAAGATAGTAAGATAATACACAGTACACAAGTAAGATAATAGTAGTCAAACGAAAAGTGAAGATAAAAAGTTAAAAGCAAAGTTACCATAATGTGTGTATAAAAAAAACAAACAGTGAAGCAGTAAATTAAACAGGAGTTTAATTTAAAAATACTTCAAGCGGCTACAGATTTGCAAAATTTTGTAGATCGATACGGTATTAGGTCAAAGTTCAAAGGCCAATGTACCCTCAAAATACCAAAAATCAGGCAATTTCCTAAACCTGCTGCATTTTTGTGAAGTTTTGTAGTGCCGTTAATGTATTCGTCGTAGTTGCAAATTAATTTGGGAAAAAGAAGTAATAAATCTGATACAACTATTTTTAAACAAATTATACCTAATTGTTAACAATAATGAGAGTGTAATGTAGTCTAAGAAATCTAAGTGAACATATACATTAACATAAGAGTGGCTATTTTATATGCTAAGTATTCCTCTCTTGTTATTATATAATGTTGGGTAGGTTAGCATTAGTACCTACCTACTAAATAATAATACAACATCTTGACGGGCATAGAATAATCTTTCTAGAACATCTGTGAAATCAACAAAAACATAGTCACACAGACCTGCCAGCATAAGAACAGTTTTGATGGTGAACTGGCGCGAACAGAAGTTGAAGAGATCCTCCAGTGATGGACCAAGAAGGTCCATCACCAGAATGTTGTGGTCCTTTTCGTAGCCGTACCATCTGAAACAATAGAAAGCTGTTATGAGATAATGTAGGTGGAGGATGTGCTAAAGGCGCGTACACACGACTAGTTTTTCGAACGTTGAAAGGCGAAAGTGTCCTTGCGAGACCCCGTAGGCGATTGTACGATCGAGTAACTCTCCTCGTGTAAAAGGGCCTTAATTCATGATTTCGGGAACAGCCCCGCATTCGGAGCTGTTACCCTAATGGAAACTCTCGCCCCCTGTTATTGACGAAACTTTAGTGTTTATAGACCTCTGCCAAAAAAGCGTGATTTTAGGGTGGTGATTATGTATAGAAATTTTAGGTCATCCGAAGAAATCACGATAATAACCTAGATTAGCTGTTTTGGTATGTTACGGCAAGCCACCAACCTTGTGTTAGACTGACTGACAGTACCTGAACATGAATTAGGAGTAATTGTCCCGGAGAGGGCGTAGAGATGTTACCAAGAACTAATTTTTCGAAACTCAGTCTCACGTGGGTCGTTATACGGGCGAATTTGCAAACAAGACCCACGTTTTCATAAAATTTTCGACAAAACAAACCAAAATTTAAATTAAACAATATAACCTTGCGTAAAGGTTAAAGGATCCTTTCAGGGCTTCGTCTGTTCAAGGTTTCGATAAGGAAAGAAAAACGCCTGAAACGTGAGGGACGAGTTTTGTCCGTCAACGTGCCGAATTGCGCAACAGGAAGCAAAGTGTTTCTACCTTAAACATAAGGGCCAAGGGGCCCAACCTAGCAACAGTGCAAAATGGAACCAAATATGGTTACCAAACTTCAAGTAATAACAATTTAGAAAGCGTAGTCTGCAGCCTAGAAAGATACTAATACATAAGCAGAAATGATCTTGAAACTCAATGCTAATCTGCGGTTGAGACGTGGCTATTAGTGAAGATAAGAAGTCTTTATTATACACCGGGATCTAAACAGTGGCCGATTACTTTTGACAAGCCAGTCCCTTTGATACTTTTGGGGGTAATATCGACCGACAACGGCCAATCGCATGCACGATGTTAATCCTACCTTTCAAACTGTCGTCCGGGGACCCTTTCAGGGGTTCCCGTCACAATTTTCCGGGTTTTAATCAACGTTTCACGCGACTGGATCCTTCATAGTGATTGTAACAAAAACGTGCAGATTTCATGTGCACAATTTCATGGTAGATGTGACGGGGTGCGGCGACGCGTAACGAACGTTTAGGCGGAAGTAGAACTTTTCTCCGCGAACAATGTAATGCTAGTCTAGGCTGCGTTTCATTGTAGCCAGACGGTGAGTAACGATGCGCTGTTTCCCTATTTCGTTGTTTATTTTAAGAGGCAATGTGTGTTGAAGTATAATATTTTTGCGAGTACGCTAGTTGATACGGTAAACAAAGCTTTGTACCTATTTAATTCAAAAGAACTGCGCTCTATGAGCAAAATATTATGACATCAATTTCGTTAACCGTGGAGTTTCTTGCCAGCTGTTCTCCTTAAGAAACGACCAATTGGAACCATACACCTAACTTCTGACGTTTCATAAGTGCCCATGTAGGTTTATGTGAAATAAAATATTTTGTTTTAAAGACAGGGTTTTCAAGTCATCGGATCTGATCCAAAATCAGTAATAAGAAGGAAACCTAGTACATACTAAGACAGCCACTACTATCAGATCCACGAGGCAATATCTAGCGTATAATGTAGCATGGTTCAAAGATCGTTGCAGATCATCATAATATCACGTGAATGTCACTGTCAACACAAGGAAGTCAAAATATTCGTAGAATAATATTGTTTCAACTTGGTGCGACATATTTTGTTTATTTACTTTTAGTGAACGTATCATGTAATCAGCCTATCATTTATACTGTGAAATATTAACATTCTTATCAACACACGAGTAATGTATGTTTGATCAAGTTTGATATAGAACATAAAGCATAATATCGCATGAAGTGTTCATAATAATAAGGAAGTTCCGAAATGTAACACAGGAAGCGGAAAACCTTATGGTAATCGTACGGAATGAAATCAAGTACATATTTTATTATTTCAAGTCGAACCGGACGACGAACTTCCAATATATGAAGATACGAGACAAAAACTGTTAATACATCCCATCTTTGGAGAAAATTTTGTACAATAATCTCTGATAAATCGTTCAAACAATTCCTTTCTGATATTGGCACTAAGCAGTTGCATAGCAGATTCTTGGCAGTTTCGTGTAGGCAGACCAAACCTGTTGTTACTCAAATCGCTTTAACTGAAGGTTATACTCATGTCCAAACTAAATCATATAATAAGCACTATACTCTGAACAATGATGTGACATTCGCTGAGTGAGCTGAGAACATCCATTCATTTGATTCAGACCTTGAATTATTATACGAAGATACTGTTATAGCAAGATTGACCTTCAAAATGTCTGGATTAATAGTCTCTTCACAAATCTTGTAGCAAAAAATTGTGTCAAGTATGTTTGTAAATGTACAATAGTAACTAATGCTTTAAAAAGTGAGTCCACCTATTTGTATTTTTTGTGTGTATGTTTTGCTCGGTGTGAAATTCTGAGCTGACCGGATGTCATTGAAAGTGATATTTTTACGTTGTTGATTGTCGCGAAATATAACTAACATACCTGAGTCACAAAAACAAACTTTTTTTCATATAGTATCTACTGCTAGCCAAAGGAAAGCAAAAGACTAAACAAAAATAATCAACCGACGAGAATACAGTTAGTGCTAATTAATTTATGCACATATTTTTGTGGTATCATTATAAATAACACAAATATATGCATTGGAGTCACTGTCACTTCCAAATACAGATTCAACCTTAAAGTGTTTCGCCTCGAATAATTAAGAATGTTTTCGACAAATCGTATATATTTCAAAGTTTCTCAATTGCGAAACATAACGTGGAAGTTTTGTAGGCTGAACGTCGATCATCGATGAACGCCCGCGCAACATATATAAATGACGTATTTTATCTATCAAAACATCGACCTTAAAGCTTGGTTCATACGACACTTGTCCACACAGACGTAATTATCACAGCGGTTGACAGACGATAAACTTAATTGCCTTGAGGAGACAATGTACGTGGCGTACGAACTCGCCATTAACAGAAATCTGGCAGCTGCCGATATTCAAAAGTGCTCCAATAGATTACCGTACTAAAACTATAGTGTAACTAGTAGGGGAAGACCAAAGAAACGATGGATGGACTGTGTGAAAGATGATATGACTAGAAGGGGGTGACTACCGAGATGACGACTAATAGAGAAATATAGAAGAAAAATAGATGTTGCGCCGAACCCATATAAATTGGGTTAAGGACAAGAGAATGATCCCACGTATGGGTGTATAAGCGAAGCTGTTGGGGCGTGGCGATTGAGATGTCAGACTTCCTTTACAAAACCGTGGCCTCAACATAATACTAGTAGGCGTTGGTCAGGCCGTGTTTGTTTAGTTTGAGTAGAACGATACCTAAACAAAGTTTTAAGAGTTTGATGATTGCCATAAACTGTGGCGTAGTAACTAAGCTACGGGCAAAACAACTCACGGTACTCTATCGATTTCAAATAACTGGTATTTGGGCTACAAACTGAACCATACTGGAGATCGACTTGAATTGACTCATTAACTTGCAAAAGGCCTTCAGACTGTTTCTATGCGGCATTTTTATTTTGTGTCCAACTAAATCACGGCTAACATCAATGAGCTATGATTCATAGCGCACATATTCGACGGCATTACAAGCGCCATTGTTTTAATACTTATAAAATGGTAAAGGCTAAGAAGGCCTTCAGTATACAGTTTCGATGTAACAACTAAAACAAAAAAAACCATCACTTTCAAAAATCAAAATGGTTGCCAAAGCCACATAAATCGTATTTGCGTTCGCAGAGTTCGCACGTAACAAAATTGCAAGTTAGGTAACAAACTTTCTATGGCTTTAGTTATAAAGTTATAAACTGCTGTTTTAGCTGTTGTTTTATAACGAAATCTGATAAACCTTGTAACGATTTAACATTGGATTGAGGTCAGGCAGTTTGATTTGCTGAAGGTCCTATCGATTCAAGGACTTGTTACCTGTCGTCGAGAATATTTAATAAGTGAAATGATTAACACTAATTGGAAAGATGGAGCTGTGCCAGTATTGGGGATAAACAGGCGGCGAATAGATATGATGATAGATGCCTCGTTGATGCTTGTTAAAGATGTCAAGAGTACAAATATATGTGGTTTGTTTATTTTGGTCAGGCATAGTATCAAAATCAAAAGTCATTTATTAAAACTAGGCTGATAATCAGCACTTTTCTAACGTCAAAATTACATAAGACAATCCCCCAAAAACGCCCACCCTTCACCACTTCCTAGTGCTTTAGCTGGGAAGAAATGGCACAACAAACTCCCCAGCAGCACAGCTGTCTGTATAATTTTATGTCCACCTGATCAAATCTTAGCTTCCAGCCATTCTCTTTTTGGGCGATGCCTAAATACGGACGGAGTTTTAGGTCAATCGGATACTTCGGTACCGCTTTCGTTATCCAATTCCGTCCGAAAACGCACCAAGTACACGTGGACTACTTCTACAAATAATACAACGGATTGACCGATTTCATGAGACCCGCTGTAAAAATACATGCGTTTACAGTAAAAACCGTTCGTTCGGGCTTGGTAACTAAAACTCAGTTTGACGCACCGAAATACAGTTGTGACAATCGTGTTTCGTGTTGCGGTTCGCCGCGTCCGGGTGACGTTTCAACTATGCTTAATGTACGGGTACGTTATCCAACAGCAGGCGATACGCTGTATTCCTGAATATTTGACGAGTTCATTAAAACGGTAAACTTTCTCAATCGTTTCGCTGATCTTGTTCGTTGTTTTCGCTGATTAGCTGGTTCGTAAGTTGTAAATATATGTCTAGTATTGTTCACGCCTGCACACCGAAAAGGGTGGGCAGAGATGTGCTAGTACACCCACAATTCGTCAGTCATGATTAAGTCCCATGTAATAGGGGACGAGCCTCGTAAATTCGTAATGATACTAATGATGATGTTTGCTGAATGAAGTATATAAAAAACGCAGATTGGTTCTACGATAGATACTTACCTTATGTGTGGTATGCCGATGCCCCCTTGGAGCATCTTATACACTCGACTCTCATAGAGAAGTTGGGGGTGCCGCGCCTTTATAGATTCAACCTTTACTGCTACCTCCTGTAACAATAGAGAATAATATTGGTAAAAGTCACACACGACTTTTTATACGCGCGTTGCATTCCACGCGGGTCGTCTGCGAATGGAGCGCGCGCTTTCCACCTTGAAAAAGCAGCGCTGGTTGAGTTTGCAGCGCGTATAAGCAAGTCGACGGCGCGTAAAAAAAAAGCCGTGGATAACCCCTTCCAGGGGCTTATTGGGTCGTGAGTTTGGCCCATTAAAGAAACGTTTAATGAAAATAAAATTAACCAGAGCTAATTAATAAATTATTTTGACTAGTTCTTATATATGGTTCTTATTATAGTGGTGGCGATTTTTGATTACTCAAAGAGCAAAATATGAAAAGCTCAAGTTATTCATAAGAAAAGTACATTTGTGTCGAAATCTTTGCACACAAAAACAAAACGTATATAGATCAAAAATTTGTATCATATTTAATTTTACAAATAAGTAATATTGAACATGTTTGAAGTGGACTGCAGTGGTGCTTGTAACTGATCAGACCAATTACAAACAAAGTAGGCCGCAGCGAACTGTATGCTGTAATGAGGTATTATCAAACCCAATACAAAGTTACATGTTCAAGTACTAGCTACTACATTTCACATGGGGCTACATTTTCGTCTTGCTACCTGACCGCGTGAGAATCTTGTGACTAAGAGCTCACTTCGAGCTCGAAACTAGTCGGGCAAGCTCAAAATTACAATTAAACATGAATGATTATTTCATTATGCAAGTAACGGAAACAGAAGATGCATCTGGACCACCTATTGAGTGTAAATGAAGTCCACTGACGCCGAACTAAGTATGAATGCAACCCCTAAGTTTACATGGGTATGTTAAGAACTGACAAAGGAGTATTATCAGAAGATCTCCTTAAAAGCTAATAATATCTTACGATCGAGACTCTAGGGCAGAATGACAGCGCTTTAGAGTATATAAAAGTCAAAGGGATTTTGAAGTTTGAAGCATCAGAAAAAATATACGTATTGAATGAATCTTATGCTCATTATATTCCCTCCCAAGAATACTTCTTTACAATTATGTCATTATTATTTGATGCGTAATGGTCACATGAACAATTAAAGCGAAAGGCACACTGGCGATGTGTTAACGAAGCTAATCTTAACGAATCTGGAGGAAAATTCGCGGTCAAAGCTAACGTTTGTTGACATGGTGGGTAAGATTTACGAGTAATGTCACACGATATGTCCATATAGCGCCAATGTTTCGTGCAAATGCAACATATGGCACTCCACCACCTGTCAGGGCATAACACACATTTCATAATGGACATCTGGGGTTTCTCATACTGTCACTACTTGGATGAATCTATTCAAAATACTTGATGTAATTTTGATATTCGGGAGACAAGTCACAGAAAGGAAGAAGACACATCATGATGATAACCCTGGATCGTATTTCGATTACGTCTGCAATGCGTGCAGAAATGTTGCAGAAGGAATTGGTAAGTAATGAAACTGCATGTGAGAGAGGTCAATCCAAATGCAAGCAAAATGCAGTTGCGTCAATCTGCACGTCAAACGCCATGGATACGCACTGTATCCGTCTTCAGTGTAACAACAGCCTTAAGACTTAGCCGAGGGAGGTGTAGTGCAAGAAAAATTCTGCAGTTATAAGACTAAACTTTGGTCTGAATAGTTGCCAAAATAATAATCAGAATAGTAAGTTAACTAATCCTGTGACCTGGTTTGCTTTCGTGCTGAGTTTGATACTACTATTGGTCAACAGGAGGATGCATACAGTCCCATGGCTGCCTTTTACACCCACAGTCAGATAAGTTTGTTGACTTCACCTTGGTAAGACACCTACATAAATGAAAAGATGTGTAGCTGACTCTTTGTTGACAACTTAGTTTGTTGACTGGGAAAATATCAACAAAACAATTTTTGTGGCAGTTATTTTGTTGTTCAATATATTCTAAATAATTTCAAAAAGTAAGGCAAAGAAGAAAGGGTTAACTAAGTCAAGAGGTAATGATTAGGCCCTAACTAATATAAAACTTCTCGAAAAGAGGAAGAATTCAAACCTCAACCCATGCATGTTAAGACATAAAAAAGAAATGTAAAAACCAATATTAAGAGAATCAGGTCAATATTTTTATCAAAACAATATGATAAACAGGACTGGACAAATTAAATTATAACACCCTATTTTTTGTGTAATTAAAGACAATGCATTTTCTAGATGAGAACATACCATTTCTCAGAATGTTTGTGGTAAATGTTATTTATTAAAAGTTCTACAAATAGCCTTGTTTTGTTTTGCTGGTGATATAAGTGTACAAAGTTACAATAATAATCTGCATTTTAGACCAAAGGTCATGATGATAGAATATGTATAATTTAACTCAAGTTTAATATTAAAATATAAACATTCCTAACACAAATAAATATTAGTTTTATAAGAAAAATAATTGTATTTTTGGAGATCATGAATCCTTCTGAAACTGTACCAACTTGAGTTTTTTATTGTATGGAATTGCTGTTTTAAACAATAATTGAATGCATTGTTAGACTACTTTCAAGTTGAAGTGATCTGAAAGTGATTTTTATTGTTTCTCAAACATGAATGATATTGGTCTTTATTCCATTTGAAACATGAATAGAAATTTCAAAGACATTTTTTACAGTCCGTTCAACCAATTTTGACTTCAATTCCCTAGTCATAAGGATGGCATTAAAAGCAATAATGTGGTTACAATATCAACTGTTCTTGGTGCATAGATTAGTTCTATTCTAATAAGTGTTACTTTTTGTTTTTAATACTTTGGAGAGAGATAGATTGCATTGTTTCAAGGAGGACAGATACCTTTGGGGACAGAGTGTAAAAAAGTTTGTGGGACTTGATACTTGGCTAAATTGTAATAAAATATAATTTAAAGTTTACAAACAGTATCTGATTGGAATCTACATTTAAACAAATATTTTTTACTCAACATGAAGACACAAAGAGCCAAATAGATGTGTATAATATTTTTATACACATCTATTTGGCTAGGCTAGGATAGTATGAAAAGGTTTTTCTGTATGTATCTTAACATTTGAATACACACAAATGATTAAGGATATTAGTTTTTCTTATATGGAAAGTTGTTTGTAAAGTACCTACCTGACAACCAATGAGTCATATGGAGCCCTAAATATCAAGATATGGCAATGACATGGCAATCAGTTTATGAAATTTTTAGACATGTGGGTACATATTTATTAAGGAAATTGTATAATTTTGAACTTTTCATTAATCGGTAAAGCTTTAAGTTTTGTTTTTTGCAAAGAAACAATTAATAATAAAGGCCATAACATTGTGCTGAGCAATAATCTACCTGTTTCATTTGTTTCTGTTTCCATTGTTAGCCAACAGCTGGTTGGTCTGTAGTCATGATATGAAACTCATCAATGATATTTCACAATCACCACTCAAGCCATTGTTACAACGGAATATTGCAAAAAAATGAAAGCTGACATGACCACAAAAATAACGAATTAGCATACAGCTAAAATATCACAAGATCCTTACATTAGTGACCTATCATCATACAGTTTGAACAAGGAGTAATTTTCAAACTGCCCTAATTACGTAAATCATGTAAAGCTTGGGAAATATCTTACAGTATCTGATAATATACAAAACTCTACTCAATACTGTGCTGATTACAATCAAAAATACGCCCAGACCGCCATTTTCAAGAACAAAAACCCCGAAATACACGGCCGTCTTGACAGGCAAGAAATCGTTCCTTAGAAATTGTCCAATGAATAATCAATCTCAGAAATGTTATTTACCTCTCCATCGTTGACATTTATTCCTAAAAAGATATCTCCGAAGCTGCCACCGCCGATTTTGCGAATAACGTTGTATCTTTCATTAATAATTACATGTTTCCTGGCTAACAACATGCGTTCAAAGGTAGCCATTTTCTTTTTCCTTCATCACTCGTTGTCACTAAAATTATTGGTGGCCCATCGCACCGAGTGAAATTTTAACACAACACTTAGTTAATTTATCGTTTTTAATACTTCAGAAACACTATAAACCGTAGAAGCACTTCGAAAAACCACTGAAAATCATTTTATTACGAAGTCTAAAAGGTGTCGTCAGCCTACTTCATGTGACGTCACAATGGCAGTGTTGCCACCTTTTGGAATGATTCAAATCTACCATTATCGAACGCTTTGATATTGCCAGGATGTTTTAATTAATATTACCTGGTAGTTTTTTTTCTATATGTTGCAGTGATTGCAATTCAGTTATTTCTTTCATTCATAGAATGATTTTAGTAGAGATGAGTCGTACTAGGTAAATTTTGTACTAAGTGCACCTAGTCCAATTCCGTACAAATACTCGATCCAAATACCTATTCCACCTAGTCCATGAAGTACGCATATTTTAAAGTATGCTTAGTCTAAAGTCTCGCTCGCGTACCACCGATGTCCGATACGTGTCTGAGATACGTACATACGCAGTCTGTAATGAAATGTAATCTTCAGGCTTAGGAATGTCAACGTAACGATGTATCTACATTGTAGATTGTTGGCGTATTTATAAGATTTCAATTGATTTGTTAGAGTAATCAGTATTTTTTTTTTTAACTTAATTGTATTTTACACAATGTTACACTCGGCTATTTGTTGGCCTTTGTCTGTAAAATGATCCCAGGCGACACTACTTCCTTTGGGAGCCATTATTTTAAACAATAAACGCTGTACCTAGTCTTTAAAAAATAAAATCTAAAGTTAACAAAAATAATTCTTTACGAAAACCGATTTCAAAATACACAACACGCACAATACGCGTATCCGATTACGACGTCGAGTAAGTATCAATACGACGAGCACCGAGATCACATGCGCATTAGTCTGTACTTGATACTCGAGTCCCGACTGCATTGGATCTGGGTCCTTGGATCTGGATGGATTGAAGTCCCGACTAGTGTCGAGTATTGTCAGACAAAGACGGAAAGACTGCGGAATAGAGTACTTAAAAAGGACAGAATATATTCTTGCACAACACAAGTGCGCGTCGCGTTACTTTTATGTCCATTGAAATATGATTCAAATTCTAATGACTGACACACGAATGGCTTTGGCAAATACAAGTGAGCGGCAAAGCAGACTTGCTATCTCGCCGGTAGCCCGAGCCCGGTACTTCGTTCCGATTGGTACCGATTCCGAATCCGAGCGGGCCGTCGGTCGTCGGGTGATGTGACGTGCCCCGCGTACGCGTAGGCACAGTGAGGCTAGAGACTAGGTGGATCGCGTATTTTAAAAGTTGGAATAGGTGCCACCTAGTCTCATTAAATACCTAGTCCCTGGATCTGTTCTAGTATATACGCTCCATCTCTAGATTTTAGTTATTTTTCATTCCTCCTGATAAATTATGTTTTGTTTTTTTTTTTACATTTTTCTATAACTTGATGCCGGGGCGGTTGAGCTAGGCTTACCACCAATGGTGTGGTGGACAGGGGCCAAAACTCGAGTAACGAAATACGGCTCACCAGCAATGGTGTGGCGGACAAGCACCAAAATTCTAGTGACTAAATACATAGTAGTTATCTGGAAGACAGAGGGAGGCCATTGCCCATAAGCGGAATTGACGACTCAAAATAACAGTTTAATTACTATATTTTAGATCAAACAAGATCATTTTATACCTATTTTGGGTTTCACATAAACACAAGCACAAAGTTATCTAAAACCTGCTCTAAAACTTGTCTACAAAATTCACACATTGCCGTGTTTTTGGCATGAAAGAGATAAGGAATGATAACATAATAGCCAGTGATAATGTTACTTTAGATTGGTAGGTTGATTTTAATGTGATATCTTTAATTCAGTTGTAATATCATTTAAAAAAGACTTATAATTATTAAGAATGTTTGAGACAAATGTGATCATAGTTTTTCTGACTCACAATCTACAGTATAGTTTTTGAATTTTGAAACACTAATATAAAACTTCTTCAATAATCGTTATGATTACAGTCTGATGAAATTCTAACATAACAACAATCATGATAAAATGTAAGGACTAAAGGTTTTTGTGATTGCTCATAGCTGACACCTTGAAACACTGGAACCAGAATACTGAATATCATGTCACTCTTCAGCCTATTATTGTCCTAACAGCTATTTCAACTGAACACAGCAGTCAATGAGCTGCAATGGCTATTTCTTCAAAAGGCCCTGCCAGACATGGCCCTGCATTGTTCAATTCACAGAAAATCTTAATAATGAAATGTAAATAAAATTACCTCAGAGTTTCTTTCAGTATTTCTTCTCAGGGATCAGTCTATGAAATGCAGTGCCATCTTGTTTTAAAATATTGATGCACAAAAGTGTCTTAAAAGATAACATAACATCACACCTGTAGCGCCCAAAGAGTTAGGCAGAGGTGTACCTATAATTGGATATACCCACATGTCTTAATAGATCTACTTACAGAAATAAACATCATTTCATTCACTATTATTTTATTGCCATATGAGCCTGTTGAGTTTTTGATAAACAAGAATCTTGACTAATGCATGAGACTTTCCAGCGGGAATATTTGACAATATAAGTATACCTTCTTTAATTTTAGATTAATTTCAAACCAAAAATAACAAGGTCCCATGCTTGTGCATTTTAATAGCAAAAAAATTAGTAGTCTAAAACAATAAATCTCAACAGATAATAATCAATCAACTCCATCTCAATCTGCCTGCGTTTTACCAACTATGTCAGGGTCGCTTCCAGTCTAACTGGATGTAGCTGAATACCAGTTTTTTACTTAGGGTGACTGCCTATCTGACCTCCACAACCCAGTTGCTAGGTAACACAATACCCCTTGGTAACAATACCTAGTTTTCAGACTTTTGGGAATTTACAGAACCAGGCAATGGCAAGGCGGTCTACTCCCGAAGCGTTAAACCGAAGTATCGGCCGAATATTCGGCCGTTGCTTGACTACGGCTAATTATGGCTAACTATGGCGAAAGAAAAAAAAAAAAACGACAGTCAAAGAGATAAGCCAAACACGAAAATGTGACTTTAAGTTGGGTATGGATTCAAAGTCAAAAAAGGAAACTATGGAAGTTATAAAACGACCAAACATTCGGTTGATACTTCGGTTTAACGCTTCGGAGTAGACCCCGAGAGCTGTTTGGATGCCAATAGATTTTTCATCACTGCTTGTATACTAAACTATATTATTCATGCAAGATTCTAAATTAAAGAAAGCTGAATCATGTAAGCTTTCTATTGAAATTTTATAGCATTTCTTTAAAAAATAACATTATCCTAATAATAAGTTAGTTATAAAAATGTTTTAGATTGAATTGTGAAAATGAGTCATTTTAACAAGGTCCTGGTGTTATAGGCTTTCCAGTTTAAAAGTACCAACGATAATTTACCTTAAAGTTCTTTATATAAGGCATAGAATGTACAAATTAATTGTATTTCTAATAAATATTCTTGTTATTTTTTAATATGACATTAAGGAGACAGTCTGTTATGAATTATGTAAGTACCTACTAGCCAGGAAATTCATTAGAATGGTAAACATGACTGCCAGTGTTTACATCAATAATGATTTTTGTTTTCACATTTTCAGGGTTTATTTACATTGGATTGAGCAATAATATCCTAAAAAATCCTTAATCATCATATCATTTTTCAGGCAAAGGAACCAAATAGCTGTTAACTTTGCACTCACACAGAGAACTTTATATTTTCAATATCCATATCAATAGACATGTGGAAAAAATAAGAATAAAGGTATTTAATTAGTAATTTAATATATTTTTTAAATCGAAAATATTATGAATGTCCTAGCTATGCTAGTCAGTGACCTATTAATCTAGTTTAACGAAGGTCAAAGCTAGTGTTATTTTTGTACAGCACTCAATTCACTCAACTCATTCTTTACAAGTTTTTATGTATTTGTGTGAAGTCGTGAGCATAAAGTTCCATATACTAAGTTCTATGATGTAATGGTGATGCAGACCCCATGATCCACTGACCCAGTAACAATCTTACAATAGCATAGAAACATTTTACGATTTTTTAGCAGAAAAGTGGTAAAAAGTCACCCAAATTGCTCAGATTGAACTCGAGGAGATCATCTTTGAACAATAAAAGCGCATAATGAGGTGAAAGCTAATAGAGACACGATTTATGGTAGAAAATGTAACCAGCACGTCGATACGTATTTTGGTAAAATATCGAGAAATATTAATTTGATTTGACTGTAGATTAGTCATGCAATCTCCGAAGACCCTGAAAATATCACATCAACGTCCAATCTTCATTTCCCTACATAATACGTCATAGAAAATAATCAACATGCACCCCTCCCCTCTCCCCGCTTTAGCGTGCCATCGATGACGCGTGGGCCTTCACAATGTTACGAAAGCAAATTAACGTAGAACATTTGAAATAAATGGTATAAATCACGTTACCTCGCCACTCGCAATGTTGATCGCTAAATAAATATCACCAAACGATCCTCCGCCGATTTTTTTCAACACCTTGTATTTTCCAGTAATCAATAATTCCTTCCGTGAACTCAAAAAAGTCGACATGGTTGCAGATTATTTATAATCGTCCGGGTATTTGTAAAATATAACTCGAAAGCACTAATTACGCACTTTTAGAATAAAAACAATAATAAATTCACGGCTACATTTTACGAAACTGTGACTGAATGGAGGACGTAGTGCGTTCGAAAAGTAGGCCACGCGTATAATTCAGTACTTTCTTCCGATTAGAATTTAAAAAAATATTTGTGTCTCAAAGGTATTTAAATAGCACAACATATATTTTAAAATTATTCTGTAACTTTTGAAGTGCAAATATGCGTTTGATACTGATGTATGGTGTTTTCTATTTTTAAATTATCCTAAAAATCAATAAATTATCGAGCAAGGAGGTAACATCATCTAGTTTCTAAACGTAGCCATTTACGTTGAATGTTGCCAGTTTACAAACATGTAGCTTTTTTCTGTTTGGTAGAATTCTCAAATAAGTGGATGAAACGTAGACGGCCTAGCCTATAACTAGGCACAGAGCACTATTTATATTGGTAGTACTAGGTACTAGGCCTAGCCTAAATGTGAGCTATTATGGTTAAAGGATGGTCTAATAAAGAAAAAAGTGTTCAGGGTTTCCAAAAACCATGCTTACACAACCTTTGAAATATAGGTACAAGTAAAAAGTATGCACATCGTCATACATTAAATTATGAAAGGTAAGTAATTTGAATATCTAAAATTCTACTGCCTTTAGTGATACTTACTTCTATACTACTGCCTGCCTTTATGATTTTAAAGTGACTGTTATTCACGAAAAGTCATTCAATAGGATTCTATAAAGAGAGTTAGTTGTATTGCTGATTCTAATGATTATAACTTTGTAAAACCATATTTGTTACGACCGCGAATTAAATTTAGATCTACATACAATCAGACACACGACCTGCAAATTGAGAAAAACTTCAGAAAATTGTAATTTCGCGGGATGCGCTAAAGTAGCCCTTTAGCGCATCCCCCTTAAGTGGATCAAACAATGAATACAAATAAAACGTTCGAATTAGCGCGCCTTGGCGCACGCTTTGAAAACAAGGAACTGTCCATTCAGAAGGGTAGCGTGTTTACACGCGTAAACGCGCGTAAACGCGCGTCAGATATAAAAAAAATGGGACAGGGCCTATATTATAGTCACAGTTCTTGCTGAAAAATATGTTTTTGAGTACCTAATATATTTTAGTAAGTATTTTATAAGTAAGTAATTATAATGTATGTATGTACTTAATTAATTTAAAAATACTCACATGCAGTTCAAAGTTTGGTACTTGTAAACTTAGGGTAGTCTTGTTTATTCATTTGAATTTAAAGCTTTACTAAGAAGTACATATGTTTGTTATCATGTAGAATCACTGAAGATAATAAGTCACTAAAATAAACAGAATGATTAGTAATGGTATCTTTTATCTAAACAATTAAGATTATCATTAGAACTTGAACAAAAACCACTTCAAAATATTCCATATGTACATTAGTTTGGATCTTGCAAAAACATTGTGTAACTTTATTAACAAAACCTTTTGTTTATAACCATAAATTTGATGATTCTTGCTTGATTAGGTAATATAATGGTTATTTTGAAAATAAATCATGAATACATAAAGGAAAAATTGAAAAGTTTTATACATAAGTATAATAAAGACATAAAGTTTACCTATTAATTTTCAATATTTACTGATAATGTTTGTTTACTACTTGTCTAAGAAGATACTTTTTTTTAAATTAACTAAAGATAGATTCAAAGTATGACCCAGTAATCATTGTGAACTTAAACAAAAAAAAAAAAACTTTTGAACCTAGTACTTAAGCATAAGTAGGTACTGGGTTCAAAAGTTTAAAAATTAAAACTTACTTTGGCTGGTGCTAAAGCGCAAAGTTCGCAATAAATACGTCTTGTGGCGACTAGTATTCACTACCACGGTCGACTGTCTTAACAATCAGCGACGGCTTCGTGATGTAACTAAGAATAAATTGATAATAGACCGATCTAAACGTATGTAGGTTAACATTCAGATGCCCTTTACATCCCAATACTTTTACTGTTATTTGACCACTTTCGCACTTTGGTTAAACTTAAAACACGCTGTACATGCAGGCTGATACTTTAGTTGTTGATTGAATAGGAATTTGAAGCCACTTACCTCACCATTTGAAATGTTTATGCCTAAATAAATATCTCCAAACGAACCGCCACCAATTTTTCTGATTATTCTGTATTTACCGGCAATTAGTAACTCTTTCCTAAAAGCTAGAGCATGTTCAAACGAATTCATGGTGGGTTTGTGTTTGTAAGTTTAATTTAAATAATAAATTTTGAACTAAATAACACAAAAATACTTCAAATAAACACTCCAACACGATATCAGCTGCGGTCGGAGTTGCCAATTTATAGCAAGATAAGACCCAATGTTCACTGACATTAGATAATATTGTATTATAGTTTCTGAACGGAACTAATAATATTTCTTGTTTACATTTTTGGTATTTTTTTTGAATTATTATGAATATCCAGCAAAATAAAAACAGATTTTTCACTCTATGGTAACTTCATAATTATCTCAGCCCAAAATCACCCACAGCAGGGTGCAGGCCGCTTTTCTTTTCTGCCAGTCTTCTCGGATTTTTGTCCTCTTTTATTTTTACCCGACTCTGGAATCGCGATTTTTAAGCGAGATGTCCTAGCCTTTTTAACCTTTCTACCGAGTTGGCCGTAGCCGTAATAAGGTCAGGATCTAGTTTGCAAGAAATGGGACACTTCCTATTCCAAAAGTGATTTGGCAAAACTCCAGACTACCAATGTTCATGCACATCAACAATACACAATGGAAACCCCTTCCATTGTCATAATTCACGAGTTGATGAAGTGATGACGAATTTTATAAAAGTAAGTACTCGTAGGTAGGTACTTACTTAGGTTAGCAATTCAGATTTTTGTAACTTGTATGTAGCTGAAAAAGAAAGTATAGGTACTTACCTCTACATTTAATAAGTTAAAGAGTCAAGACGCATAATTACGTTTTAACTCTTGCCAGAGAGAATCCAAGATAACAGGGTCCGCAATAGTTTTAAGGCTGCTAGGCTGATCGCGGCAATTTGCGTTGCGATGCGGTCCGCACGTAGTGTGCGATGGTTCATACAAAATGTACGAATCTGGTCTAGGAGGATTTTTGTAATGCGTTGCGTTGCGGCGCGGCGCGAGCCTCATTGCAGTAGAGTGGAAACAGTTCAAATTCAAATTCGAAATTTGAATCTGTCACAAACAGGCTGCGTTGCGGTCCGCCATAACGCTAAGCTAAGCTATCGAACGCGCGATAATTGCTATTTTATGCTTAATAAGCTTGCGGGGCTTGTAATCTGATTTGGAGCATTTTTCAATGCTATAACAGGTACCTTAGATTTTTACGACCTGTTATTCTGCAGTTTCAGGGCAGGCAGCGACAAAGGCGCGGGATAAAACATGATCAAAGACGTGAATTCTTTTAATATATATTATTATTCTTTATTCAGTAATAACGTACAATATTACAGTGTTGAGTTGTTTAAAAATAACAGCACAATAAAAACACTTGAAATTATAAAAATATCTAAAACGGTTCTTGTTTATAAATTCGAGTAAAATCAACGTCAATTAAAACGATATCAATACCTAGTTACTAGTTATACATATGAATAAAAAGCATTCTACGCATTCTACTTGTAATTGATATTTTTCTCATGTAATTAGGACTTTTGCATTTTCTTTTACACCAAAACTAGTAGGTACCTATCAGTTGGGTATACATCTAATTATCTAGCAATCTAATTGTACATGAGTGAAAACCCTAATTAATTAACAGTCTACGTCAGCAGTACTTTTTATGAAATCTTTAATGCCTGAAATCCGAAGCTAATAAGCCTCGGATTTCAGGCAAAGGACCTCAGTTTCAAATTACACCTATACGGCATCACCAAGCTGGAAAAACGTAAACCCAAAGAATATATATATAAATATATGTCTAGATTGACAGTCCAAGCTGTGAAAGCGTCGATAAAAATTGCGTCTAACTGTTGGCCGCAGAATGCACGCACACTAGAATAACACAATGACGTGGAGCGAGTGTAAGACGTAGCTGTCAGGCACACCAGCCTATGAAAGTCGGCCTGTTTGTTTTAGTTGTTTTGCAGCGCGACATTATCTAGACATATAAATTATAAATAATCAATGTCTAAACCTAATCCGCCTTATTACAAAACAAGATTTATATTTTGACATGGCTTAAACCATGCAGCCAGTTTTTGTAATAAGAACGCAACAGTGATTGAAATACCGTTCTTTATACAAAACTGAAAACTTAGTTCGGTACTAAGTTGTCAGTTTTGTGTTTAGGAACTTTACCATAGTCTCAATAAAGTTCGAAATTCCATAATGGCTCCATGTTTTAAACCTGGGTCTGAATAAGGGGGAATGGGTTCGGAATGCCATCAGTCCTTGGTGTAATACTGAGTATTTCTAATCGGCTTTAGTTAAGTGTTACATTTTCAATGGATGAAGACATGAACAATCAGTCGATAGGTCAATCTGGCAGTATTTGTTAAATGCTGTCTTAAAATTCTAATTACAAAACGTTCACTTTAGTGTTTAGTAGTAGTACTTGAGAGGGTAACAGCCGCGACTTACGAGTAATTGTAGGTCGTAGTTTCGAACCTTATTAGACGCTTTACTTTGTGTAAATTATTTCATCACCACTGCTCTCAAAACGGCGAAGGACAACATCGTGAGGAAACCGGCATGTAGAACCAAAAAATTCGGAGACGTGATATCTACTAACTCGCACTGGGCCCGCGTGGTGAATTACAACCTACTCCCTCTCACAGAGAGGAGGCCTGTGTCCCAGCAGTAGAAACATTATACGCTGATTATGTTTATCTAAGTAGTAGTGGTAATTTTATATCATCGGTGAATCTATGGCCAACGATTATAGGCCTTAGTTGTGAACATGTGTGATACGCGAGTTTATATACGTATTACTAGCTGATACCTCTGGCCAAATAAAAAAGGAAGACGGAGCGTACGCCAACAATATCGTTCAAATAAGTGAAGCCTCGTTTTCAAAGTTATGATGTCTAGCGCTTTCGGTGTCGCGCGTCGCTGTGGAACACGGTCGGCTTCCTATTTCAAATTTGGCTTCCTTTACCCTGCTTCACTCTGAGAGCGCCGCGCTCCGTCTACCTTTTTTATTTGGTCTGAGGCTGATACACGCGGTTTAGACCGCGTGGCTTTTTCTAAAATAAAAGTACCCTTCATAATCGGTCCAACCGTTTCGGAAATTAGCCGGAACAAACGGAGGCAGAGACATAAATGTTAAAAATATATTTTTTGTTTTAAATACCGTATAAAGTTTCATAAGAATTTAGTAAAAAAAACGGTTATTTTGACATTACAAACAGACATTTCAATTTTATTTATTTGTAAGTATAGATAAATCCACTTTATTTGTAAAGATCGACGGCCCAACGCCCATAACCTATTAAAACACGCATGGTTTTCCACAGAATAAAAATAATTTATTATCATAGAAAATAAAACACTCATACAAAGTACGTAGTAAGTAGGTACAGTTTCGGTTGATTCATAAATGTTCTATGGATAACAAATAAAATGGTTATAAATAATAAAATTTCCAAATCCATAATAAATCTTGTGGATGCTTCAGAGAGCAATGGTGACCTGAATGAAAAGCGGCCAAGACCAGTTGGCTAAAATGGAACCCTTATAAATTGTATGTCCATCTGTATGTCACAGCCATATAAGTTCATTTGGAGACTACTGCGGCATGATTCGAAATTGTCAGGAAATAATTTCGAAAAATAGAGTGAAATGAAATGGAGGGTTTAATTTTTTTTTTAATTGTGGACTTCGTCGTGTCCCTATATATAAATAATTTACATGCTACTTAGTACCTGCTATGGAACCCTACTAGGTGCCTAGTTGAACACGTACCAAACTAGTTGCTTTGCTGTTTAAACAATCAATGCAAATGTACCCTAATATTTCAATAATCATTTGTTAATAACCACGATTCATTCAGGCCAGTCAGTTTCCACTACGTTTTAACTGTGTGTAATATTTATTTATTCCATTTTTCTTAAGGTGAAGGCATGCACCTGAGGCGTTCAAATGCGGCCTTTTCTAACGCCTGGCGATGGTCGGGGTGGGCTATCTTGATCAGTTCGTATGCTCTCTGCCGGAGCGACTTGCCAAATAAATTGGCGATGCCATGCTCGGTCACCACGTAATGCACGTGCGCTCGACTTGATACCACGCCAGCTCCTGCAATATACAATTTTTTTTTTTTGTAATAATAGTTTTAGGTTTCATTTAAAAAAAGCACGAATTTCATGGAACCTAAAAAAAATCCTATTTTGTTTATGTAACAATATTAATGAACAACGAATGCGCCTCTTTTTGTGAACCTCAAATAATTTATAATTTGGTTTGTTTTGTTTATTGAAAAAGCGTGCATCATTAGAAGCCCAAAAAGTTTTTGGAGGTTGATTAATTTAAAAAGCGCACATCGTTAGAAGGTTAATAAGTTTTTAGAGGATCAATTAAATATTTCCCTTTTAAACATGGACTGCGACATGCGACTGTATTATTTAATGTTTTTTTTTAGGTTTAATTTTTTTTCTGCTTGAATACTTATAATGTGTGTTAATGTTTTGTGTTGCGTAATGAAAATTATTTTACATTCTATTGTATAGAATCAAGTTTTTCTAACTGAACAGACAGCTGTGCTGCTGGGGAGTTTGTTGCACCACTTCTTCCCAGCTAAAGCACTAGGAAGTGGTGAAGGGCGAGTGTTTTTGGGGGACTGTCTTATGTAATATTTGACGTTCGAAAAGAGCTGATTCTCAGCCTAGTTTAAATAAATTACTTTATTTTAGTTTTGAGTAAAAAAATTGCGAAAGTATACTGACCAACTTTAAGTGTAGGCACAATCTTGGACTCTCCCTTCTTGGTGACAGACACAAGCGCGATGATGGGCTTTCCTCGCCCGTCCACACCCTCCGCCGAGCCGCGGATAAAGTCTACTTGACCACCGAAACCGGAGAACATGCGGGTACCTGGAACGATAAATTGATTGTTAACATTTATGGCAGAGGTGTACCATATGTGGGCATCCAAGCAAAAAGGGTCCAGTATTGGGGTATTGAGTTCAGACTAGATTCGGTATCTAGAATAGTCAATTGATATCCATCTTTCCAATAAATTTTTTTGCAGTCGGTTTTTTAGATTTTATTAATAATTTGTTTTTGAAATAACTACAAGTAATGAGCTACAAATACCTTTTAGGGCCTGCACGACATTGACAAGGGGGCGTTGATCGTAAATATTTGTGAAATTGTCGTAGAAAAAAGTCATATCGTCTTACCAATAGAGTCTGAGCACACTTGTCCCGTGAGGTCGACCTCGATGCACGAGTTGATGGCCGTCATGCGCGGCTGCAGTGATATTATGTGAGTGTTGTTCACGTAGTCAATCTCCAACATTTCTGTAATTTAATTATAGATTTTAAGTATATGCTGTGCTTTATGTTACCTATATTATAAAAGTGCGCTTATAAAATGCAACAACTATGCTATACTCGCATGAATATTTTGAAGTATGGCAACGTAAACTAATCGTTGAGATGGCCCTTCCCGGTCCGTCTATCGCTAACGCGAGCATGGTCGAAAAGCTTGTTGTTTCATCCAGCGCAAGTGAGAACTACTAACAAGCAAGTGAGAAAGCGATAACATTGAACGAAAAATAGTGGGCGAAAATTACATAAAACTTGTTCCAGGAAATACGTTTTTTTGAGTAACCCTAAAGGCTCTTACAAACACACGCGATATCGCGGGCGCGACATGCACCGACAAAGGAATTGTCTTTGTCGGTGCCTGTCGCGCCCGCGATATCGCGTGAGTGTGTAAGAGCCTTTACGAGTTTATTAAATAAATATCATTTAGAATCTCCATTACATGTGCGAGGTTTCTATCACAACGTTTTCTTTACTTTTACTATTTATGAGTATATTATGAACAGCCAAAGTTCAGGTAACATTTGTGCAAAAAAGCAGATTTTTGCAGGCTTATAGGTACTGAATTCGTTTCTCCAAATTTTTATTTTTTGCTTGCGTAAAAACCTAGATATAGTGCAGAAGATACCTATTAGTTCAATTTTTTTAAAGAAAGTTGTGTTTTAACGCCTTAATCACGTACCAGCGTATGAATGAAAAGTATGACGGGTTGGCCGCTCTTAAGAGTCCACAATACCTCAATTTGCTTAGCATGATCCTCCATTATATTGAAAATACTGCAGCATTCATTTAAAAATAAATATAATATGGTAAATTTGAGGATTAATGTTAAATTTTTGACGCAAACACGATTTCAAGTTACCTCCAAACCAGACAATAAACTGCGAGTATTTAAAAAATACTTAAAATTAGATCCTGAAACTTTGCATAATAATTAATAGCTGAACTAAATATAAAGCAGATACTATGTTTTTTTTTTTAAATTACCATTATTTTCTGGTCTGGGAACAACGGATAGTAGTGTTCCATACTTTAAAAAATTAAAAATACTAACTTTTCCATCTATATACGTTCTAGAAACTGCATTATTTGTTAAAGCGAATCAACAATCATTTCAAAAATTTTCAGCAGTTAAGAGAACCCCAATTCGTACCCAATATGAGAATTTGTTATGTAAAAAAAAGTGTAAAACTGATGAAAAAGAGTGTCTTTGGTATTGCTCCAAATATTTATAATAAAATACCGGTACCAGATATTATTAAATGTATGCCTCTAAACAAATTTAAAAAGTCCCTTCAGGGGTTATTACTAGAGAAGTGCTATTATAGCGTAGATGATTTTTTAAATGATATTGTGCTTGTGTAGAATCTGTTTGTGCGTGTCAATTTGTTTTTTTTTTTTTTTGTATGAGTCTTACTCAAACTGAATTTAGATGTTGACTGTTATTTTGAATTTAATTTAAATTTTGACATTGTAATTTTGAATGAAAGCTAAATTTTGACATTTTAATTTCAATTTGATTTAAATTTTGACATTGTATTTCTTTCTTTTTTTTTGGTTTGTATTGTTTCTCTATTGCATCTAATTTTTGTACGCCATAAATGGCAAAACATGTAGCCACCTCATATAATTATAAGACCTTCATACTGTACTCATGTTTTACAAAATAAATATTATCTTATCTTATCTTTCAACCTAAAAATAAATTACCTAAACTATCGGCGGTTTGGGAGCCTTTTCCCTGCAGCCGTCTCACTTGCTCGAGTAGTGTGCGAGCGAGATAAAGTGTGAGGTGGCGCTGAGCTATTATGGACTCCAATGTATGTGAAATTTGGAACGATAATACTACCCAGTAACATTTTGACGAATTGTTTTTTTTTTGTATTGTATTAAAGCTAGGTAAGTGTTTAGGCTAGCGTTCTAAGATTATTTACACTTAGACCGCAAACGATACGATCGATGATGTTACTATACGTCAAAATGTTCGTCGCTGGCCTACTGATAATTCTTGTTCAGGATAAAGTGGGAGGAAACGCCTGGAGTACACGCTTGAGGTCTGCCCGGCTTGGGAGGAGCACCGCCGTGTCCTCACGGAGGCGATCGGCGGCGGCGACCTCTCGCGTCCGGCCCTGGTTCGGAGCGAGAGTGCATGGGAGGCCGTCACTTCCTTTTGCGAAGCAGTAATGCTCGCGAAGGAGGAGGCGGAACGCGTGAGGGAGAGGCAAGGTTCGCGCCCTCGCGCCCAAGTCGCCACAGGAGATGCCCCGGGCGTCGCAAGCCGATTTCCGGCCACCGTAGGCGCGGGCTTTCGGACTGTGAGCGATGGGTAGCTCGCCGTCCGATGAGGACCAGGTCGACGGCGCGTTGGTTTTCACGCGCGCCTCAAAGAGATGTCAGCACGAACTAACGGGGTCCGTTAGGGACAATGCCTGCCAGGGTTGCGAGTTTGTCCGGAAGGGATATCGTAGCCCTGGCACACAGGTAACAGGAGGAAAACACGGGTGGGTTTTAAGTCAGTAAAAGTCTGACACGCCCTCCCGCTCC
The DNA here is from genome assembly GCA_963921375.1 of Tiliacea citrago. Classification (NCBI taxonomy): domain Eukaryota; kingdom Metazoa; phylum Arthropoda; class Insecta; order Lepidoptera; family Noctuidae; genus Tiliacea; species Tiliacea citrago. Next base: position 4,904,440 of record OY992802.1, read on the forward strand.
GCCCAAAGCGGGAGAAGTTATTTGATAATTACCCACGCAAAAAAATAATAATAATACCTACTGATAAAGAGTATTCAATGATAATACTGACCAATGAAAGGGTTATTGTCCACGTAGTCATACAGTTCCTTGTTCCCGACGAGGAAACTGACTACCATACGGCCTTTGTGGAACTTCTTCCTGGGAAAAGAAATAATAATTTTAAATTATCACATTAAAATAATAATTATACAGGTTTTAACAGGCATGACAGCTATGCCAACTTAGGATTACTGTCCGTTCACTGTAACTTGACGCGTGACGCGATTGGTAGCACTGGATCTGACAGAGCTATGGTCTGACATAAAAATGTAAACAAACACATCAGAAAACGTACAAATTGAATTGATTATTGAAAAACAATAACATACAACACAAGAAGTAAAAACAAATTCCAACTAATGAGTGCACGTGCACGGACTAATTACGGCAAAAAAAAACAGTATTAGTGGAGGGAGCACAGCTGTTCAATGATTTACCGGAAGACATAAAGAAGTGTAATAATATTATATTAACATATTATTAGTAAACTCAAAAAACACGTATGTACCATTTAACGTCACCATCGCCCCAGAGGCAAATATTGTAATTATTATTAAGAAATAACTTTGTATCTCATTATAAGTGAACTCATAAGTTCTTATTAGAAATAAATATCTTTAACCCTAATTCCACCCGAAATTCTAATTTTAAATCACCGTAAAGATGTGTTGGCAATAATATAATAAATACAATGTATTAAGTATGTATGGCAAAACTTTCGTTTTATATTTAATTTGTACTACCCTAAACACGGCTACCTTGAATGTTCTCATAAAATAAGTACCTACTGAATAAAACCACAGTTCACTAAAATTATAACCTTTTCTTTTATTTAATAAAAATATGTTTTTCATTTGACACTTGAGGTTAATTTTGTAACTTCAGTTTTCGTCAAAGATTTTTCAATTACGATTTAATAATGTTATTCAAACAATATTTGTTGGAAAAAATATGAGATATAAAGTTGAACCCTTCTGAATACAGATGAATACGTTACTAACTCCCTTTAATGAGTGCTTGCGTAAGAATTTTAGCTGAACAGAGTTTGTTTATTATTCAACAACAATTTTTATAATGATACTAGCTTATGCCCGTGGATATCGGAAATTATCCCACAGGAACGTGATACCGGGTTAAAAAGTATCCTATATTAGGATATTGGATACATTTTAACACCGGTAGATTTAGATAGACCATGTCCTGGATTAGGACCCAGGACATGGTCTATCCATATACCTGTCATCTAAATCCAGCAGCCGTTAAAGGTAACAGACAGACAGATAGATAGATAGATAATAAATCCAAATAATCTTTATTATTTTTATTAAACCGGTTTTATGATTCTAATTGCCTAATTTAAAAGTTATAATATTATCTACATTAATTTAAAATACTGTAGCGCCGCCATTGACCACGGAATACCTAAATATTAGAAAAGTTATTTTATAACTTTCAATTGTAATAACTTTTAAGCGGGGGGACCGATTTTAATTAAATAAATATTACCTCCTAAAGATACGGAATCTGACACTTCCAAGTTACACCAAAATTTCAATAATCATGTGTATTTTAGAACCATACCCTATTTTACCCCCTTGGAGAATGATTTTAAGTTGAAACACATTATTTTTTATTTCTTACTAAAAGCATACATTTGAACTTCATAATAACTTAAGAAATGCTAAGTTTCCCATACAAATTTTATCCCCTAAATCACTCTCTTTTGGATTATTTTTGCGACATAAAGTAGGTAGCCAATGTCCTTCCCCAGGATGCCATCTATCACCTTGCCAAATTGCATCGAAATCCATTCAGTGGTTTAGGCGTGAAAAGGTAACATACAGACAGACAGACAAGAGTTACTTTTAATTTATAATATTAAGTATGGATTGAAATCAAAAGTTACTTGTTGTTGGTAATGCATCCGCGCTTCACGAGGTCGATGACCCCGACGCTGAACATCTCTGAATGAATGCCCAGGTCCTTGTGGTCCTTCAGAGCTGACAGCACCGCGTCCGGAATGCTGCCGATACCTGAATAAAGGAAAATTATAGTTAGTGTTTATTTATCTATTGAAATAATATGGTAGTGGAGCCCAGAGGGTTTTTGAGCAAGCATATGCACGGCGAAACGTTGATAGCTGAGTAGGTGCGGCATGAGAGGACACCGAAGTTTCAGTTATGAGCTCCGTGATCTGGGATCGGGTTTTCAGATTTCCAAAATGGACAAAAAATAACGTGATCTTCAGAGCCTTTGGTTTTCATAAGATCAGGTGCGGGCTGACGCATAATGACTTAAATAGTCAAATCTGATGAAGAAATTGTGGGCTTTCCCTAAATCTGACAACTTTGAAAACACAGATTTGGGCAATTTTTAACCGACTTCAAAAGGAGGAGGTTATCAATTCGGATGTTTATTTATTTTTTTATGGTCGAGCGTAACTCCGTCATATATTAGCAAGATTATTTTTTTATTCGAAAGGGGTTTAGTCCGAAATGGTCATAATGCCGCCAAATCAGAATTCGATGAGAGGATAATATGGTGTTTGGCAGTTGTCCTAGCTTCTTCGTTCTCCAGCATCGGGAAAAGCAAAATTTTGTAAAAGGTGATGAGCAGTTGACATTAGGTTATTGTAACTTAGATAAATTAAAACTAACCCACTAAAAAGTGAAAATAAAAAAACTTTTTACAAAAAAAAAAAAAACAACCGATTTCCAAAAAACACTACAAAGTGAAAAATAACTTTTATTTCGGAAGTCGGTGTCTGGATCTGTATTTTAGTTTTTTTTTGTAAAAAGTTTTTTTAAGGATATTAGGGGCGGATGAAAGTTACTTCTGTGCAATAGTGTAACATGATTTAGGAAAGTACCCGAAATTGGTATCGAAGTACTTGAAAAAACATCTAAAGTGATTTATTTAAACTAGGCTGAGAAGCAGCACTTTTCGAAAGTCAAAATTACATAAGACAATCCCCCAAAAACGCCCACCCTTCACCACTTCCTAGTGCTTTAGCTGGGAAGAAGTGGCGCAACAAACTCCCCAGCAGCACAGCTGTCTGTTCATTTAGAAAAAAAGGGTAAAGTGCAAAGTACTAACTCTACAAGAGAGCGAAGTTGTTTTTTAAACAATTTTGAATACAAATATTTTAAACTTGCAGTTTTTTACATAATATTTATATGTTTCAAGATTGAGAAAATCTCAATTTTTTTTTCTGCATATATTTTAGTTATATTAAATAAATGCTCAGCGTTGAGAGAATGATAATGTAGTGGCAAGAAACAAGATTAGCAGCGTTATTTAAGATTTTGCGCACGCGCCAAAATAACCTTGTATAGCGTCGTACATACCCATTTGCAGTGTGGCGCCATCTTCGACCAGATTCTGTCCAATGAGATTGCCGATCTGTGTTTCATCGGCACTGGCGGCTTTCCCGACGCCGTGTTCAGGCAAAGGCGTGTTGTCTTCAACCGCCATATCGATGTGAGACATGTGTATGATCGCGTCGCAGAATGTTCGCGGCATATTTACGTTTACTTGGGCTATAAGAAAATAACATAACATAATGTTATAACATCGGAAAAAAATATTTCACATAAACCTACATGGGCACTTATAAAACGTCAGATGCTAGGTGCACGGTTCCAATTGGTCGTTTCATATGGAGAAGAGCCGGCAACAATCTCCACGGTTACTCGTTTAAAAATAGTTGGCTTTTACTATGTTTTAAAATTACAGTGTTAATAAGTATGGGAGGACAGTCTAGGCCCGTCAACAAGTACCAGATACTTAACAGAATAGAAAAGTGTTTAGTACACCCTCATTTCATCGGTTGCAGTTGTATTATGAATTTCCATGTAAGAGGGGGTGAGCCTTTTGCCTCCAGACTGCTACTGAGAAATTATGCCTCTGGCCGGCAGTGTGTCGTATTCAGGACCACCCATAAAAAATTGTTCGTCATTCTGTTACAAACTGTTAAAAATAACTAGTTTTTGCGTTTTTATTTGTAGTTTTGTATACTTAGTTCAAATTATAATTAAGTTTTTTATAATGTCTGGGATCCAGCGGTATAATATAATTCGCTCTACTGCCAGACCAGGGGGCCTACTCCGAAGCGATAATCCGATGTATCGGCTGAATGTTCGGCCGTTTCTTGAGGCCCAAAGTTTCCTTAATTGACTTTGAATCCTTATCCGACTTCAAGTCAAGTTTTTGACTTTGACTTATCTCTCTGTACGTCGTTTTATTTTTTCTTTCGCCGTAGTCAGCCATGGTCAGTCATAAAAAGGACACGGCCGATACATCGGAATAACGCTTCGGAGTAGGCCCCCTGATTTGTTTAGTAATGAATTAACCGATTAAACTATAAAAAAGGTGTCAGTGAAGAAAACCCGGTCTTTGAACACGGTTTACAATTATCAATAGAACAAACGACAAGTCAAATAATGTTACAATCACGTGCACAGATCACAGATGGCAAGGTGAGCGGGCGATACGATCTGTTCTATAGATTACTTTATCTATGTGATCAAATTATTACAAGGCGTCTAACGGAGTTGAGTAAATAACATAACATCACGGCTGTAATCCCCGAAGGGTTAGGCAGAGGTGTAGCTATAGTAACACACCCACTTTTCGCCAGTTATGTTTAGGAGTAAGTAAATATCACTAAACGTTCTAGTGAAGGTGAAGGGAACGGTGAAGGAAAACATCGTGAGGAAACCGGCATGTTCTAAAACCAAAAATTCGTAGACATGTGACGTCTACCAACGTGCACTGGGCCCGCGTGGTGGATTACGGCCCAATCCCTCTCACTGAGAGGAGGCCTGTGTCCTAGTAGTGTGAACATTATAAGCTGATTAAGAAAAATGCTTTTACAATCTCAATGAATACATCATGTCAGATCGCGGAGACGGAAACTTATTTATATATTCTTAATCTGACATTATATTAAACTTTATCTCTTCATCTGACCTAATAGTTATAACTTTGGCATCAATTAATAAATTTGTTCTATATACATCCTAATGCATGAGCTAATATTTCGTTGTTGCTGTTTTTTTAATAAATGTAATTAAAAAAATAATATTATGCAGGATAAAATTAAATATTTGCACAACGTAACGGTAGAATGCAAAGGGGCCGATATAGTTTTAAGATTTGTAAACCTTAATCCTACATAATGGCATATAAATCAATTTGATTTCATTTACAAAATGAGTCTAAGAACAAAGAACGTGATTCGTGAACGAAGAACCTTAAATAGGTTCTTCGTTCACGAATCACGTTCTCGCCTGTCGGATAAACTTGTAAGTTATAAAAAATATCTTATAACTTTTGTCAATTGATCTGCTAAGTTAGAAAATAAATAAACGATTAATCATTTTATGTTATTTAACCGGAAACGCTCTTTTGCCGTAAATTAAATCTCGCTGTACGGAGACTGATGCGCGGTTTCGCGCCAAAATCGCGCGACAGACGAGTGTTTTTGAATCCCAGAGACTTTGACAGATGCAAAAGTCAAAACTACAAATTGAAAAAACGAACAACAATCATTTATTGCCCGCGGTTTCGCCCGCATGGAGGTCGAAAATTATCCCACGGGATACGGAAACGTACAACCGGGATAATAAAGTATCCCTTGTCCTTCTAACCCAGGTAATGGTCTACCTGTGTGTCAAGGACCAATTACCATTGTGGACTATAAAATTGTTACTGTGATGAGTGAATGATATATTTATTTGCAAGAATATAGGTAGCTAACATAAGTGAGACTCTTGTGTTATTTGAGTTATTTTGCACTCTTTATTGTTTTGTTTTTATCCGCCTTCTAGTTAGTCACTAAACATACGAAAAAGGAAAAATAATGATTATAACAAAAAAAATACCGATAATAATTTTGGAGTTGACCAGCGCAGCCCTGACGCAATCGACGGACGTTCCCAAACTGCAGTATCCATGCGAGTCGGGGGGGGAAACCTGCAAATTGTGAAGGAACATTTATTAATTTATTAGTCCAGTTAAGTAGTGAATTCGTTTTATTCTATCCTGTTGCTTTATTGCGAAATTTTATTTCATTTTATGTTATATGGGTATTTGCCAAATTTAATTAATCTTATTTATTTTAAGTATCGTCTATTCAGACCGTCTGTATCAAAAAAATCTGTTGTTCAAGTTTATTTTTTACGCAATCACCCACTAAAGGGAATTAATAACACATTCATCTGTATTTTGAAGTTTTCAACTTTATATTAAACAACTTTTACAACAAATATATTTTGAATAACATTATTAAATAGTAACTGAAAAATCATCCAACGAAAATTGAGGTTACAAATATATTATATATTTCAAATAAACCAATTACACGATTACAGGCACTTTTGAATTGACAAGGAGTCGGTCGGTCAGAATGATGGAAGCTACACTCGCGAGCAATAAACTGGAATCACTTCATCGTCCGCTGCTCGAAACAAATTTTTACAACTTCTATGCTATGAACTATGGATTGTTTCATATCATTTGAAAGGCAATTTTGTTAGCTTTCAACCTCTTTCAATATCATAACCAAAGATTATTCACCTTATGTCATGGAACGTAAAACAAAAAACATAAATTTTTAAAACAATACACCATACTGTTTGGTAGTCCTGGGGCCGTATTACGAACTATAAATGCCATTATGATTCCAGACCGAAAAAGAGACGGTGCTAGCGGTCATGTATAGATCCATCTCTCTCTTGCACTGGAATCATGATGGCATTAGAATGTCATAATACGGCACCTGAAACCTTATAAAAAGGGGGCGTTTATGAAAATTGATCATCAGTCCAATATTTCACGTCTGAAGTATTTCATACTGAAGCTAAAAGAAAATGGAAACCACGCATAAAGAAGCCGCTCAAGTCGTCATCCTAATCCAGCAAGGATTTTTATTATATGAGCCAGTCTTGTGTCTTGAAGGTATACAAGAGGTTCAGGGTGACTGGAAACTTAGTCCGGAGACCAGGATCTGGACGACAGCGATGCACTTCGGTGAGAAATGACCGATTTACTGTCACCTCTTGTATACACACCTCCGAAATCGACAACTGACCGGCGTGGATGTCTAGCAGCAGCTCGAGAGAAGTTCGAGGGAGGGCTGTCAGCGAGTGGACAGTGAGGCGATGACTCAAAGAAGCGAACTTGACCCCGAAAAGGCCAGCCACGGGACCTAAATTGTCTCCAACCCACCGACAAGCCAGGCTTCAGTTTGCTCGCAATCACTAAGATTGCGAGTCCTGATCTCGGACGAATCCAGGATGTGCCTGCATGGTAGCGACCGTTGACAGAGAGTCTATAGGAGACCGGGGGAGCAATTCGCACAATGCTGTTTTGCGGGAACAGTGGCATACGGGGATGGGTCGTTTATGATGTGGGTGGGGATATCTATTGAAGCAAAAACGGAGTTGATATTCGTACCTGGTGGAGGTCGGGGCGGGGGGCTAACTGCAGAAAGATATAAGCCATGTGCTCCCCTACGCCGGTCTTATTGGCGAAGATTTCCTGCTAATGCACGATAATACCCGCTGCAGTGACTAGACAGTACCTTGTAGAAGTCGGGATTCCCACACTAGACTGGCCAACCCTAAGCCCCGACTTAAATTCGATTGAACATATATGGGTCGAGCTGAAAAGGCGGGTACGAGAAAGATGTCCAGCTCAGGCGTCAATAAAAGACCTGAAAACTGCTTTAGTCGAAGAGTGGCAGGAAATCCCACAGGATTCCATCAGGAAACTCATTCGGTCAATGAAAAATCGTTTACAGGCAGTCATTAGAGCCAGGGCGAGTAACACAAAATATTAATGGGTAAATAACATAAATTGTAAATAAAAAAAATATCTTTTTATATTACTTCCTATTCGTTTAGACGTCCACAACTTCGACTTATTGCAATAATTCTCTAAATTTAATTAATTTTCGAAGGGAGAACTACTGTACGTGTGTACTTGAATACTTGATTTTGTATGGATTTCGTGCCTTCGAAATACCGAATCGATATTTCGTATGTGGCCGGGCTAAGGTGATTTAAAATTAGAATTTCGAATTAAGTATTTCAAATCAAAGCACTCAATTTGAAAGTGGCACTACAAATTGGTGCAATTGGGCACTGCTAGCCTCGACTTACGAGTTGTAGGTCGTGAGTTCGTACCCAGGTTGGCACTTTGTGGATTTAATTTCATCACCACTGCTCTCAAAACAGTGAAGGAAAACATCGTGAGGAAACCGGCATGTCCTAGAACCACAGAATAAGTACTAACGTCTAGAACTAAAAATTCGAAAACATGTGACATCCACCAACCCGCACTGGGCCCGCGTGGTGGATTACGGCCCACTCCCTCTCACAGACAGGAGGCCTGTGTCCTAGCAGTGGGAACATTTAGTCTGATTATGCTGCTGCTGTTGCTACAAATTGGCATCCGTACGTTTTCTGATCCATTTGTTTACGTTTTCATTAAGATACTTTTGGAATAAATCAAAGGCATTTCATCTTTCCTTACGGATCCCCCAACCCTAATTTGCATAGAAAGACTTAAATTGCAATGAACCTGCGCTTAATATTACACTTAAAAGTTTATTTGATTATAGTATCAACAGACCTGAATAACAGAAATGTCGGGCTGGATGATTTTCCTGTGGAACAGCTTAGGGATGTCTTGCAGGAATATGGGGATGGTGTCAGAGCGGCCCTCAGCGACTGAATTGCGGACGTTCGCGGCCATGAATAGAGAACACGATCTGAGGGTGAGAACACAATAATATTAGGCTGTATATCATCATTCCTTGTGCACCATTCCAGTGCTTCAGGAGAGACCATAACATATGATAAAATGGCTAACAGGCGTGACTGACGGTATTATAGGCATTCGAAAAATCAACCAATACTAGAGAAGTAACTTTGGTATCTTCCAGTCCTGCCCTTAAATCGCCAGTCAATTTAAGGAGGGCGGAAGCAGTGCTGTACCCAGGCCTGCACGCAGATCGAAGTGAACTAATAAGTGAGTTGTGATGAACAAAGTCGTTTGTGTAACACAGGCCTCAAGTACTTTGGATAGGAAGAGAAAGATACAAATTGAACGGAAGTCGGTTGGGAGAGAGAGATTGGAAACCTTAGGTAGTGGACGAACATAGGCTTTGCGCCACAGGAAAGGAAACACTCCGGTGTAATAGGGAAAAACCGGCCAAGTGCGTGTCGGACCACGCACAATGAAGGGTTCCGTAGTTGGGATGAATTTATCCCTAAAACAAACTTAACAAAGCTTGATTTTTTTAGAGCTTCAAGGGACCATAAACTTACGTATTTGATATTAATTTCAACTTGATACCTCCATGCGTTTCTGAGAAAAAGGGTCTTTACAGACTGCCAGACAGACAAGACGGACAACGCAGTGATCCTATAAGGGTTCCGTTTTTTCCTTTTGAGGTACGGAACCCTAAAAATGTATAACATGGGTAATCGCGGGTAGGAGATGATCCAAAATAGTAATGATCATATCACGGGTGATATTGTCACATGCCACCGCTTTTGATTTGATGGAGAGAATGATTTTTCTGATCTCTCGGAATACCGACGTCATGCTATGTAAAGTTATGTTATGTTAAAAATCCCCAAAACTAGTTCATATAATAGAATAGAATATAAATTAATAGTTATTGTCATCAGAACTACATACAGCTGCCAATTTTCATTACGCTACGACCCTTGGAAGATGGTTAAATTAGTTACCTTAGATTCCATTACATAGTTAGTTACATACAGGTCGACCTAATGAAAGCGTGTTAATAAAAATACTCTTTATTATGTACACCATAAAAGTTACAGATAAAAATGTCATTCGTTCATTTTACTTATCAAATATTTTTCGATGCAGTATGTTAAATGGTTTTATCGTTTATTAATAACTAGATAATCGCTTGTTTCGACGTTATCAATTACAATATTAATGCCTAATCTGTTTGTGAGCTTATCAATTATACCAGTCTTCGCTAAGGAAAGGGTGTGTCAATTTAAAACGTTTGTAGGGATGCGCTTGCGTTGCGGTCTGTTTAATTAAGCATACTTAGATTATTTATCTATTTTGTTAAGTAGGTAGTTGTTGACGGGCCAACACTGTCCTCCCCACTGTAACTTGAAAACATTGTAAAAGCCCATTCTTTTTAAAAGAGTAACCGTGGTGTTTCTTGCCGGCTCTTCTCCATAGGAAACGACCAATTGCAACCGTGCACCTAGCTTCTGACGTTTCATAAGTGCTCATGTAGGTTTATGTGAAATAAAATATTTTGATTTTGATTTTTTTTTTATCCACCTATAACTTACTGGCTACCTATATTTTTTTTTTAATATAATGGTTTATTGCTCCTTTTAAGGGGTCTGTCCCCGTCATCTACTGGACAGATTAAGTTGAAATTTGGTACACGTATGAGTTTGTCACTCAAACACGGACGTGTAACGTAAATAAATGAATTTTTAATATAGATTCACTTTGAGGTGCCAAATTAGAAAATAAAAAAAAGTTTTACAAACTGTACCGTGTGACTTAACAAATTAAAGAAAGGGCTTGTTGTAAGGATTTCAGATATTTTTTTTATTTACAATTGTAAAATAAATACTTTTAAAATTATTTAAAAAATAAAAGATGCAAATTGCCCCCCCCCCCCCCCCCGCGTTATCTCCAAAACTACTGAATAAAAAATTTTGAGTTCTTTACTTATAGATTACAGGAATAAGTCTATGATCTTATTATAACATAGTAAATCTCTCAATATTGTGCGTACAAACTTACATTTGCAATTGGAATGTATGACGGAACAGATTATTTTTTTATTAAAAAAAAAACGTTGGCCAACAGCGGTTGCTGTGTTTTTCAACTACAATGTTAAGTTTGTTCTTAGGATAAATTAATCCCCACTACGGAACCCTTCATTGTGCGTGGTCCGACACGCAGTTGGCCGGTTTTTTCTGAATGCTGCTTTTAAACGGGCAGCTATTAAACAATCTATAGTGAATTGCGTTCAATGAGAATGGATTACGAAACAAAACACATTCGTTACATCTTGTACCAATTGATTGATTAGTAGTACGAATAAACAACTAGAGACGCGGTTCCCATATTTGTATTGAATCTTCTCTACACAGCGGGAACCGTTAAAGAAAGATACAGTAAAAATATTTGTGCTGAATGTACAATTGTACAGTCGGGGAAAATAATCGTTTACCAAATGACTGACAACTTTATAATAACACAGCTTTACGTAGTGCCTTAAAATGATAACCAGCTTTTACCCTGACTGTAATGTCCATAACCATTTGAGTAATTTATAACCCTAGCAACACCCAGTCAGCTCTAAGATATAGTAATTTATCTGACACATCACATAACACATGATTTGAAGGCATCCACTTGGTGATAGTTGATAAGATAAAGATGATGGGGATTATTTGAATGTCACCGACAGCGACAACTGACTTTAGTTCAAAAATCCTTTGTTATTTATCGTTTATCCAAATATTACTGGGCGAATCAACTTTTAAGGCACTACTTTGAAAATGTTTTGCAATAGTAAAACTAAAAAATAAAATAACGAAAACTTACAAAAATAAAGTGTTATGTATTAAATAATTTGTCTTACTTTTAGATTATATAGTTGGCCACGACATTTATGTTAGTATTCATGAGTTTTTTTTGAAAAGTTGGTGCCCGTGTCTTAAAATCATCTCCTGAGTTACGTTTTTGAAAGTATGGAAATTTGAAATAAAACTAAATATACTGCAAAACTAAAATAGTAAATATTTATTTCAACTTAAAATACAGTCTTCCAAATAATCAACCTTAATTTATAATAACGGTACCAACTAATAGAGACATTTGATAGTCCACTGCGTTACTTTGTTCATAATTAAATGCTATACTTTTAGGTAAATCGCTGTATTAGGTAATCAGTCATTCATTACATATTTCTAAGTTGAATTCTAACCCTGAGGTTTGCTAATGAAAAGTATTTAATAATGTAATAACAGTTTGACATAAGCTATATTCAAAAATCCTTACACAAATTAAGGGACATAGTAGTAACGCCAGAGAAAAATTGGTAACGCCTGAGAATTCTAGACTATCTAAAAAGTAATAACAGCAATATGATGTGTGTAATGATAATAATAACAATTTAAATCAACTTGTCCAATCACTTTTTTGAAAGGTACTTACACAATTATAAAAACAAATCTACTAAAATAAACAAAACTTAAAATTAAACGAGATCACAGAGAAGCTGAATTATTCTAATAGGAACCTTGATTGAAGTAAGTTTAACATAATTAGTCTTTTATTTCTTTTCAAACACATCTACCGACTTTTCGAACTGGTAATACGAGCGATGTCCTTTCCTGATAATGTCTGGTGCCGGTAATTTCTGGATAATGTTTACATAATCCACGTAAGAAATATCCTTTTCATCCAAACGGAAACGTTTGGCGTTTTCGTCCACTACTCGTAAAAACATTACTTTTACTTCTCCGTCTTCTTCAACATCAGTCCATGTTTTGCACGCATAGGTGTATGATTTGTTTATAGATGCGTCTACGTAAACCTTCACTAACAAAAAATCTCCACGTCCAATCTTCGTACTTTGGTCATGACTGCCACATGGCAATTCTTCGTCCGATGAAGAGCCACCATATATTGCGTCATATATTCTTCGGTGTCTGTTCGTCATATCCTGTAATTGTTTTGCAATTTTTAGGTTACTTATGGGTTCATCATCATCATCGTCATCATCTGACGCAGTTCCCAAGTCTGGCGGCATTTTTGATGTCGGATTGCGATTTGTGAGCTCCACATTAGCGTTCGTAGCCATGAGATCAATTCTTTCTTTTATTATTGAATTGTTCGACAAAGTCTCATCATTCGTCAAGTCAGGAATGGAAGCACTCAGTCCAATTACTTCTGCATCATAGGACACTCCGATATCGTATGCTTTTGGATTGAGACACATACAGAATCCTCTTCCTTCCGGACTACCCGTCTCACAGAAACAGCTTAAGTCCCTAAATCTTAATTTACCATAGCAGGTCGAAAATACTTGATGAACTTTTAGGGTCCCTACAAGCCTTGGAATATTGACTGGCAAGGCTTTATGTTGGTCCTCGATTTTTTTTTCATCGATAATATATAGTTTTATTTTGACGTTATTCATCTTATCATAGAATTGTAGAACGTCCGAAATATCATCACCATTGGCTACAATTTTATCTGCTGTTCTTTTCAGAAAGCCTCCAACACCATCAGCTGGGCCTTTCCCATGGCCAGCTTCAAAAAATGACCACGTCATGTAAGAGAACCCGTAATCATAATACTTCGTACACATCAAGTAAAAATTCTGCTTTTGTCTGTATTGTGTACTCGGGCCGTCCGAAAAGAAATGCACGGTGTCGACAGTATCAAATTTAGATCTTATCCATTTTATTCCTGGATCTAAGTGACACCAAATGGCGGCAGGTTGATGATTGTTTGATGCGGAAATGCTGCAAAAAGAATTGACTGTATAACCTCTTGCAGCATCACTGTCAAAAGTATAGACCACAACCGTGTGAAGCGAAACTTGTTTGCGTGATCCTCCAAAATGATGTGATTGTACTTCTTGGCTATACTTACAACTATAATTTTCACTAAAGTCTGCGACCACAACGCATTCGTTCGAGCGAATACATTCAAGACAACAACGAAAATTTTTAAATTGTGTCTTAATATTAAACACGTGCTTTTTAAATGCTGCAAGGTCGTTCTCAAATATTTTTAAAAATGTACCTGCTTTTTCATTTTTATCTTCTTTTATGTTTTTAATAGTTTTAAGATTTTTTCCATCTTTTGTGTATTTTTCTTCCTTTTTATACCCATTCTGGCCATGTTATTGAACCTTTCACATTTGTAATACCTATTTGTTTTATTGACACACTGAATGCATATACCATACATACAGTCTTTGGAGTTAGTACTGCAAATTGTTGATTCGATAAGAAGATTTAAATTATCAGTGCCCGTTATGCCATTTCTTTTTAAAGCTTTTGCCTTAAACGCAAAGTTCGTATGAGTTTTGCAAAGGCACATATCTCTGGCGTCGATAGAAGCACTTACGACATAAAAAGGTTTATTCTTGGTAAAATAAAAGTAAGAACAACGAAGATTAGGATTCTCTTTCATGAAGGTTTTAAACAGATTTTTCATTGTGTCTAGCATAAATCTTTTTTGTGCCTTTATGCCTGCTTTTGTGAGCGTTTCTTTTTTACCAGCTGTTGCACGTGATATGTCATCTCTCAAGTAAAATTCCCTGATTTTCTTCTTTAATACTGTGTTTTTATCTGTGCTCTCTTTTCTTTTAACAATTTTGACAACGCCTAAATTCTCTCTAAGTATCTGTATTTTCATTCGTGAGTCTTTGACATCCACAGTTTCAAATATCTTCTTTATTACGTCTCTTTCTTTCCTAGATTTTGTCTTTTTGAATGTCTTCTTACGGTACAGAAGACTTACGGTACAGAATATTGAGTGGTGCTACCACTCAATATTCTGTACCGTAAGTCTTCATTGTTTTCAACTTTGTGGGTTTTAGCTTCGATTTGTCTGTTATATCTTTCTTAAATTTTTCGTACTTTCGTCTTAAATTGTTGTTATCTTGCCTTAGTTTTCTCTATGCACTTTTGACCTGTCCTTTTTCACTTTTTTTCGACCTAATTTTGCTGAAACCGATGGTGACCTAGCTAATAGCGATGCGCATAGGGGAGTAGGTGATGCTGGTGGTGGCGTTACTGGTGCATGAATAGCATGGGGAGGGGTTGGTGGTGGAGTTTCGTTTAATTCTACAAAGTTTTCCAACCTGGAGTCAGATCTAGGCGAGTCGGGGGGTGTTTGTTGTAATAAACTTTGTACAGCCCGTTTTCGTTCTTTAAGTTGTCGTTTTCGTAATCTCCATATCACATTTGCATTATATTTTTCTTTAGGAGTCAAATCTTTTACTAATCTCTTAGACTTATGATATCGTTCTCGGTGCTTTTTCTTCGCTTCGTCGTACTTTTCTTTATTACTTTTTAGTCTTTCTCTATAGCGTTTCTGTTTCTCAGCTGCACTTAGCGGCACTTTTGTTTATGTTGCCCAGATCTGAGACAAAATAAACTATTATCAATCTCTCAGAAAACACTGAAAATATCCCTAATTAGCTATGGCATTCTGCCTTACATTCTCTGGCGTTATCGGTAACGTGAGAGAAAGTTCTCTAGCGTTACCGGTAACTCAGGAGAACAGTATCTTGCGTTACTGATAACGCAGGGGAAAATTTTGCTTAAAATGACGATAAATAATTACACAATTGAAACTAACCAAAAAATAGGTCACGACCTTGAAATCAGACGGCATGGGTCACATTGTAACGTAATATTAGCAACATATTTAAAAAACTCACCGTGATTTCCGTCGTAACTCAGCAGAACGGCAATAAACCCACGCGCACTCCTTGAGAGCTTACCGCGGACTGAGGGGCGGGTTACGTGAGGCCGGTCTTGTTGGACCACTCCGACGAATTATTAGACAACAGTCGCTTCTACTGACATTGAATTAGACGCCATCTCTTGAAAATTATCTTCAACTTGTTTACAATAACGCAGTAGAACAGATATTTTTAACAATACTTGGGACTAATGTTTAGGGACGTCAAATAAATACTATTTATGTAAAGTAACTACAATTTCGTACTCTTATGTAAAGCTTATTTGATTCTGAATCGAAACTCTTCGTAAGTATTCAATGTTTTCATATATTTTTTTAAAGAAAATTCATAAATTGTTTCGTCACCTAGGCTTGGGGACAAATATATTTTGTATGAAGAATGATTTTGTTCCGCTGAGTTACCAAAAAATCTCGTATATCTTACTTTAAATTAAAAAAAAAGATTATATTGCTGTGGTAATTAAAAACCGTATTATGTGCTAAGGTTAACAATCTAAAAATTTGAAGAGAAATTTAAAAAATATGGTCACTTCTATTCAGGGGACATGAAAGTAGTGCCTTAAAAGTTGATTCACCCTACTATCTGGGAAAATCTAGCGATAATGCAGCAGATTCTGGTCTAGTTTTAGTGTCGTTTTTTTTTTTGTAAAAATGTTCATACTATTTTTGAACTGAGAACTTCTATAGGAGCGTTGAACTATTTTTTGATAGGGGAAATCAAAAGAGATATAAGATAGATACTATAGAGAGGCTATCAGGGGCCCAAGTCTGCTATTTTTATAAATTCAGTCATTCCAACACGATCCCATTGTCATGCCATTGTCATTTTGCTAAAAGTTCATAATCTGGTAAATTCATAATGGTCGATCATTGGTCGGTCAATGTTCTCGTAATATAATTGTGTTATTATAATGGCATTGTCGTATTGCCATTGATACAAAACCCATTAGTAGAAATGTCATTAATTTGTCATTATGTACGAGATTACCAATATATGGAATTTCTTTCAA
Organism: Tiliacea citrago; assembly: GCA_963921375.1. NCBI lineage: Eukaryota > Metazoa > Arthropoda > Insecta > Lepidoptera > Noctuidae > Tiliacea > Tiliacea citrago. Next base: position 4,921,065 of record OY992802.1, read on the forward strand.
TGTAGTGTCAGTGGCCGACCATTGGAAAGTCATAATGACGCCATTATAATAGTAGATTACCAAACTTGTCAAAATCAAAAATTATGAAATCAATGATCGACCATTCTGACACTATTGTAATAGCAGACTTGAGGCCCAGAAGTAACGTCATAGAAAAATTGTGATCCCATGTCTCAGTGGCGCCATCTATCGTATTAAAGCAAAATTACATAATAGCAAAGCTTGACACGTTACAGTTTTACCGACACCAACCTTTGGTTACCAACCATCAGTTAGCTTGAAAATCTAAGAAAATTATTTATTTTATCTAAATAGTAGGTAAATTACAAAGTACTAACTAAAACAAACCGTGGTTAAGTCTAGTCGTTTTACCACTACGTGATTTGCAATACCATAATAATGCACAATTCAGTATTTAAACTTCGAAAATAATGTTCTTTTAGTGGACACGAATACGACTTGACATGCAGGCGTATCACACTAGACTGAGCGACTTTTGGCCACTAGGACAAATGTATCGGATTACGATTTTGTTCGCTATATCCCGTCTATTGTTAAGTAAATACTTTAATGTTTTTGGGGAAATCTTTTGGGGTCGCTCCACTGACATGCTAATATTAGCAGTTTATCTGTAGCTATGAGTATGACGTGTTTTAGTTGTGATTCTAAATACAAATCACATTATTGACCAGCGGGGTATAAATAGAACATAATGACATTCAGAATAATATTATTGCCCTGCTAGAGCCTAGAGCTATTATGACTTGGTTTTAGGTTAGGTTTTCATGACATACAATTTTACATGAGTGAGCACGCTTAGATAGGAGCCTTTTGGCCTCGTACAGGACTTTGTTTTTATTTTCATTACACCTTGTTTTTTTTTTATATAAGTTTCTATGAGTCTTTTATTTTAATTTGTGATCTCCTGTCTGATAAAGTGATAACCAATACATACTTTTCTTTCTTTCTTTCAGGTGGTGTGAAAAATATATTTTTACAGTAACACCCGAGCTATGCTTTCCAGATAAGGAAAGGGAAATCGATTGTTAAGGCTCCGTGCACGAAAAAACCCTTTTTCGTCAATTTCTTATCTAATTGTGAGAAAGATTGAAACAATTGAAACATAAAGTCTGTGTAACTATAGGAGTACAGTTTTCGTGGTGCTAAGCCATTCATGTCAGTCTTAGCACCTGTTAATAGTTTCATCACTTTTGTGCGCTCGAAAATATAGTATATTGAGCTTTTGATTTATTTAATGCAGATATTGTATAATCTTAAAATAAAATTTTGATTTTATTTCAAAGATAGCTGAAGCCCAGTATGTGAAATTCTTATATATTATTTTAAATTTCTTGATATGGTTTGCTAAATAATAGGAAAAAATGCATGAATGACTGGGTTTTTAAAAAAATATAGGTTTTTTACAACTTTATTTTTCTTATATATTTTGTAACGAAGTTGAAAAAAGTGCTTCCCCCACATGCAAGTAGACCATACAATAAAAATTTTGTGTCTTGTAACAAAATGATCAAACGTCAGTCTCGCGTCATTTTTCGGAAAACTTGTTGCGAATATTAGTGATTTTCTATGAATATTTAATCTATTTGAAAACCCCCTTTCCACCACATGCAAAACAAAGAACTTTGACATTTCAAATCACAAATAGTTTTGTTTAAATTCTTTTTCCCTTTCTCACAACCAATGAACAAAATTGATCAAAATCAGCCGATTTCGTGCACGGCTCCTTAAGCAATAAGCACTATTGCTCATTTATATTTCATAATTTCACCTCTATTTGTGTTGAAATACCACGATAGTTACTCTATTGGGTATTGTTCTATCGTTCCAGTACGACATTAATTATAAAACAACGTTATTATTCGCAACATTCCGTTCAAAATAGTTAAAATAAGTTGTATTTATATTACTGAGCAAATAGAAATAGTAATAACTTCTTTACTACCGAATAGAAAATTTTACTGTTTCATAAAATAACATCACGCCTGTAATACCCGAAGGATTAGGCAGAGGTGTACCAAATAGTATAGACCCACATATCGCCAGTTATGTTTAAGTCCTGTGTAATATTATCCGAGCCTATTGCCATCTACCAGGCACAATCTAGACTCCGTGTCGCTACTGAGAAATTACAGATGGAAAAACCCAATAACATTTTGCCCGACCTGGGAATCGAACGCAGGACCTCATGCTGAGCAGTAGCGCTTGACCACTAGACCAACGAGGCAGTCACTGTTTCAATACACAAAAATATACCTGGTGCAGTTTTTATCACAAGTACGATAATCCTTTCTATCTTATCTACGAATACATCGCTCAATTTCTGTTAATACGTACTGCATTAACTGCTCTCTGTTTTAATCAAGCATTTATTATGAATACCGACCACTTACAATCTATATTTATAGGACTTACTAATACCATGCTATTATAAAGTATTTCCAGCTTGCGCATGGAATAAGTAATTATTCCATGCGCAAGCTGTCACTTCTGTCACCTATCATCTATCTTCAAGGCATGAGGTGTAATGTTTTTTTTTATTCATTTGGTTGGCTTTCGGTTATCACTGTATTTGAGAATGTTGGTTCACCTGTTACTGGCAACTGTATAAGCCCATGACTGTTATCTATTGTTATTTGATATTTTGTATACAGAAGCTGTTGGTGTACCTTTATAAATAAATAAATAATTGATTTTCTAATGCCATAATATATAAAAATATTAGCTTTCTGCACTCCTCACTTTCTTGGAAAATTTTCAACACCGCTCTTCGTGATCCTTCTTCACCATGATAACGCTTCAGCACAATCCGTCAGACGGGCAGTCGATTTATTTGGTACGGCAGGTGCATAAAGTCAAAGTCAAACCGTCAGTGACTGTAGTAGAAAACCCCAGGTAGCTCTTCCCACCAGGCAAGAACGGAAGATTCTTCCTTTTCAATGGAGGAGTGGTACCTAAACCTTATTTCTCTAAGCGACACATTATTGTTTTCCGACATGCACGTGAAGTCTAGGGCACAGTTATTTAGCTTAATATTTTATTCTAAAACCCTCTCGGCGACTGATGCCTGCATCTTGTGCCTTGTTGACTTGGCAGACCTCCCGGCCCGGGCACTAAGTGGGCCCTCAAACACCGCGGGCCGTGGTGCCCGCACTATACGTTGCACGATACCTTACTATAGTTACGCCACTGAGAGCAACGCTGCGAGACATTCTAGCAATACTAAGTCGAAAATCGATGTTATTAATCGATAAATATCTGAACCTGGATCTGGTGCTTGAAGGGACTAACCTGAAGACATCTTTGCATTCAGGAGCGACGTATTTAGCTTCCTTTTCAGTGTGCATATGGACCACACGGATGTCTTTCATGCCGCCTTGCATGCCGACGCTGGTCATAGCATCGACCAGAGGCACTGGGGTCGCAGCCGCGCCGTGTACGAATACAGTTTGTCCTGGAAAGAGAGAAAGCATATTTAAAGAGGGAAACGCATGAAAATTTGTAGCGTTTTGTAAATTCGGCGCGCGGCGTACGCGTGAAACAATGCCAAAGATACAAGTATTATTATCTACAAGCTATGTGCCCGATGGATCTCCCATCGGCAAAAATGCATACAAACTTTCATCCCAAACTTAAGCCATTAGAATTTTCAAAATTCCTTCTTTAATGCTCACTTTCGTTAAATAAGGAACTTTTGTGTGTATCAGGGGCGACGGCTTCATACAACCCCATTCCTACCGGCTTCCCTTCGGAACAAAACAACGACTCTACTTGAGTTTACTATTACCAAATATTACATACATTACAAGTATTTAATACATCATAAGCTAAAAAACATTACAACAACGCGTAACTATAGTCTATACTAAATCGCGAACGCAGTTTACATTTTTGTCTTATAGAATTCCGACACTAGCGCCAATAAGCCACACGTGGTGTGTCAGAATACAGTATTAATCGTAGTTCTGACCACGCTACTTCGGTAGCAATCGGGGGTTCCCAAACACCGCTAGGTACGGTGCGAGGTAAGCCGTTTTCGAGCGAGTTATTACCGGGAGCGAAAGAGAAAATGCGTAGGCGAGAACGAGATAGAATGAGGTGTTGTTGAATTTCGTAGATTTACAAATATTTTATTGAGTCGAATTGTTGACAGATAAATTAACTTTTATTTTGTTTTCTTTTGCATTTGATTAGTTACATTCTCAACATAATTTTAAAATCTATAGTAGGTACCTATTACAGCCGAAATTTGTTTTGGCGTGTGTTGTGCCGTTCAGTGATAATATTTTGATTTACGTGAGTTTGTGTTTAAAACGTTGTCATTTTGATATGAATAGAGAGCCAGAATTAGTAATATTCCATTTCGTAAATTCGTTGTGTTGTTTTTTGACACAAATTCACGTGTGTTTTGTTTTCACCCGTTCCTTGTATTTTATTCGTTCTAACATAATTTTAGAACATAATTGTAATAGACCGTTTTTCAGAAATAAAACTATAATCATTCTCCTGCCCTTATCCCAATTTATTTAGGGTCGACGCAACATGTCCATTTCTTCCATACTTCTCTATTAGTCTTCATCTCGGTAGTCAGCCCCTTTCTAGTCATATCATCTTTCACACAGTCCATCTATCATAGTCGATAATACCTATTATAGTTTAATTTCTGTATAAAAAATATAATTTTGTTTGTGTAGTAATAGCGTCTCTTTGGTTCTACTAATTGGCCATAGATGGCGTTAAACTAAGAAATTTATTACCTCAAAAATTAAATCATTTTTGAGGTAATAAATTTAGATGATAACTTGTGTTTATTAGCACTTAACAATTTTTTTCTTCGGCTTCCCTCAATTGGAAGTTGTAGCTTCGCTACTGGTGTATTCAAATGTCTTGCGTCTAGACTCTGCGTTAAAATTTTTATTGGGATATGAGCGCTGGTAGTATTGTTACTGGAAGTATGAGTTGCGAAAATCTGTTATTTTTAGGGTTCCGTACCCAAAGGGTAAAACGGGAACCCTATTACTAAGGCTCCGCCGTCTGTCTGTCTGTCCGTCTGTCACCAGGCTGTATCTCGTGAACCGTGATACACCGTGATACAGTTGAAATTTTCACAGATGATGTATTTCTGTTGCCGCTATAACAAAAAAACTAAAAAACACAACAAAATAAATATTTAAGGGGGTCCCATACAACAAACGTGATTTTTTTTGCTATTTTTATAGATAATGGTACGGAACCCTTCGTGCGCGAGTCCAACTCACACTTGGCCGGTTTTTTGTTTTATCGTGAAGTTTACACAAAACAAACTGACAAGTGATCACACTATACATAGTTGTCACAAAATAATAGGCCCGTTTTAAAATGTCAAAACTGGCCTATTATTTTTTGACAACTTTAGCGGCGGTAGATGACCCCATTTTTTATATTTTTTTTTTTTGTAAAATCATCTTTAGTTAATGATATCCAATAATACCCATCACCATCACTTAAACGGAGTTTTGCTAGCTAATTTAATTTGACCCTGTATATCGAGTATTATTTTATTGTTCTAGTCTTCACACATTGAGAAAACGGGCAAAGTTTATCAATGTACGCTTGAATCAGTTCAATCCCCTTGAAAACACACCAACGCACTAAACCTCTCCTAAACTACGATGATTGATTTACTTTTCAGATAAAGGTACAGTTTTGATTGAAGATTTAAATTGTCTGTCTCTGGCATTCTTTTATCTTTGAATGGACAAAATATTACAAGTTCTACAAATAATAATACTTTAATTGATACATCAAGCAAGCTTTGTAAATCAGTACATAATTAATTCCGACACTGACCTTCATTTAACTGATCACACAAAAATACAAAATAAAGTCATTTAAAAATAGATTTTTACGTTTCTTCAGTTTCAATATGATAACTTTAGTCTATATTTAGCCAAGTGGGAAGAAAATTAAGTCCCTTGTTTTAATTTCCAGAGAAATGCCAGTTTTACTTGGGGGACAAAGTCCAAATAAATGAGTTATTCTGTTGCCTAGCTAACAATACTTAGAAATAAATAACTATCATTTTTCTATAACCTACATAACATCATTGCATACGTAACTAGTTTTGTATCAGTAAGCTGTATGTACTACATAGCTGTTTTATGTACTGTATTATGAAGTCAGCGAGATAAACGGCTTGTTTCCATTGATATAATTATAGTACCGTAGCCAGCACAAGCAAGCACAAACTGTCATATTTTCTCATTTGATTTTGAACTTAACCATCAACATTTTAAGGTTTAAAATCATTGGGCGAAATTTGACTGTGCTGGCGAATGTACATAATATATCAAATCAATGCTTGTTTCATGACGTTTGTGTTTGTATAATCTGCGCGGGCGCCGCCGCCGCCGCCGCGCCGCGCCGCTTCGATGCAAACGACTGAAGCTTCGCTTATCTGCACATTCTTATCTAGCAATTCATTTACGCGGTCTTTCTGTAGTGTTCGTTTTTTTTTTTTGCCATGTTAGTATTTCTACTTGTGCTTGGAGGCGTTTTATAGATCACTAGGGCTACGCGTTCGAACGTCTTTATCCGCACGGATTTCTGATGTTCAACACTCCATTTTATCACTGCATAGCACCGCTTAAACTGCAGCCCATGCAGTCTCGGCATAGATAGCGATCGCTTTACGACCGAATTCGATCGCAAAGTCCTAATGGAGTCCCCATTAGGACTTTGCGGCAAAATTGGGTCGTAAAGCGATCGCTATGTATGTGGAGACTGCAGGCCCTGGTTGGCTTCTCCCATAGCGTAAACTGAAGAGCTCGTGCCGACACGAAAAAAAAAGACGAGTCTTATAAAAGGGCAGGGCTAATCTAATGTTTTGGGTTTTTCCATCAGTAATTTCTCAGTAGCAGCCCGGGGCCTGGATTTGTGCCCAGTTGATGGCAATATACAGGTACTTGCCCGTGGTCCCCCAGTCTAGTTCCTCTTGGGGTACCACGAGCAAATATTTTTGCCCGTGGAACCCCCTGAATAACTATCTTCTTTATTAAATATATTTCTATTGCCCATGGTACCCCATCTCAAACGGGTTGAATTATATTTCTGAACTTTCCAAATTCAACATTTTGGGATTCAACATTTTGCGAATTCAACATTGTAGTCCAGAAGGTTCTTTATCATAGGCCATCCGTCACTTAATGCATTAAGCAAATAGATTGTATTTGCACTTTATTTATCTGGCGATTAGCGGCGGGGTACCGCGGGCCAAATAATTTGCCCCTACCTATGTCCCCCTTGGGGTACCACGAACAATTATATTTGTTCGTGGTACCCCAAGGGGGACTAGACTGGGGGACCACGGGCAAGTACCGCAATAGACTAGCCCCCTGTTGAGCTGGCAAAATGTGGGTGTACTATGTATATGATTACAGTGATGTTATGTCATTAGCAGGAGAATCAAAGTCATTAATGTGCCACTAACCGGAAGAAGTCGCTAATAATAAACTACATTTACGCTAGTTAATATCGTTATTTGTATACTTACACGATATTAGTTATTATTACGTTGACCCGGTTGTTATCGCCTTAACGCCATATCATATTATTATTAAGTGCACTCGAGGAAAAATGATGTGCGGCTAACGGTTGAGTATGCCGTCAATTGATTTTATTTGTCAGAAATCTAAAAAAAAATAATTTTTTTTTTCAAAAATATGTGAAAAATGACTCATTTCGGAAGTCGGTGTTTTGGGTTTTGTACACTCGTTTTTTGCCACCGACTTCCGAAATAATAACCTGGCAAAAAAAAAGCGGCCGACTTAGCAAATAACCTATTGCATTGGTAGCTTCAGTTAATTACATACATATACATAACATAATTAATTTGATTATATTAAGTAGCCTGTATCCACACACACACAATCAATCAGAAGCAAAGAGTAGTTTCTATCAATTTCATCATCAAATTTCGATTAAATCAATGATAAATGTTGTCAAAGTCCAAACAATGCTGTTTGGACTTTGACATAATTTATCACTGCAAATAAACAACATACTTACAATTTTTATTATGATTTTATATAATTACGTAAAAAGAACTTTTTGGGTTCCATAGTCAACAAGGAACCCTTATAGTTTCGCAGTGTCCGCTGTCCGTCTGTCTGTCTGTCCCTGGCTTAGCTCAGAGACTCTTAGTACTAGAAAGCTGTAATTTGGCAACTGCTTACGTAATATTAAGTTTTAAAGTGCAAATTTTTGTTAGAGTCGAGTGTGTGTGTCCCTACCAGCTAAATGGTTGATTTTAGATATGTGAAAAAATTCATGGTATATAATATAACGAAGTTCAGAAGAACACTATTACAGCTGATTAGGCTTTACAAGTTAACGAGTAATAGTCAAAATACCCAAAACATAACGGAGCCATAAGGGCTAATTTCGTCAAAACACACGTCTGCAAATGCAAAGCGTTGCCTTGGTCTTCGTAGTACTCGCCGACGTAGATCCTCACCACATATTGATATCCTGGCTTCATCCAAGAACAATACTCTACCCCAGTCTTCCAGAGTCTACGTCGCACAATTTCGAGCGAAACTAAGTCTAGCAACTCAGTGCTCAGCGGGTTAATTTAGGGCCACCGGCTGGCCGGTGACTGCGTAAATATATTGGCAGCGAGAAGCTTCCTCCTGACCGTCCATAGGCTAATATGGACAGCTCTTACTTCCTCTAGGTTCTTCTTGAGTTTGACACATGAAGATTTACGATTCCTCAATGCTTGACTCACCAGGAAGCGGTCATCCCGTGGTTCGGTGCAGCTTTCACAACCAGGCCCTCGACTGTCGGAACCGGTCTCTTGATAAATCATGGTCAAGTCCTCTGGACTGTCGGACGACTCACATTTAGCCTCTGGCACACATGACATTGACAAGCGGGGCTAAAAATTTTCTGGCTGTTATCATCTTATAAACCATTTTGAAAAACGATAAATACCTACTCGTATGATGACTTAAAAACGTCAAAGAAATAGCCAATTTAGCGATCTAAACATAGCAAGAATTTTTCAACGATTCGCGCCACAATACGCAGTTTGAACAGATAATTTCTTTCATCGGTCTAAAAGCCCGTCTATGTCTTTTGAATTTAGAACTAACTTTTTTATATCTACGACACTACACTAACATGTTCAAATGAATAGAACATTAATTTCCGTGTTGTATTTTTGAAATACAGGGGAAAATAAAACCACCCGTTTTTTTTTCAAATGAATGTTGTGATTTTTCGCTTTTTAGTATGTTTTTTGGAAGTCGATTGTTTTGTAAAAGACTGATGGCTTGGACACTTCATAGTACGGCCTCGGGTTATTTTCACTTTTATCAATAATAAAACCGCCACTTCATTTCAAATGCATGAGGAGATTATTAATTTATTGATAACCGCTGCACTTGAACTAGATACAGAAATATTATATTCAAGTGTAATCGTTAATCGTACGCATTGATAATGAATTGGTTTTAGTTTGACTGCTTCGTTGGTCTAGTGGTCGCAAAAGCGCTACCGAGCTCTCCTGGGTTCGATTCCCGGATCGTAATTTTTTCAATCAAAATGGCAAAGTACTACTACGAAGTTCTAAGTTATATTAGTTAGTTAACGTAATAATTATGGTGCCGATTTGAACCCTAGTGTCCCGTTGTCGAGATATTTGGAGGTAAAGATCGTTTGTATAAGATCTATGCGAAGAAGATTCAGCCAGAACAAGGCCAGAACTGATTAAAATGAGAAAGGACTTAGCATGCCTTAGGAAAAAAAAATTGTTGTTTGCGGAACGTTTTTAAGAGCGTATACGACGTACGGCATTTCATACAAACTTTCAAGCCCCTGTTTTTCGAAATTACACCGATTTTCATGAAACTTCATACGCATAAGCAGGATACAAAGGTCTAAGAAGTTAGTTAAGAACATTTTCGAAATGTCTTATTTAAAAAAATTGTATGGAAAATTTTAAATCAGTCTAATTTGGCTGTAAAAATGTTCTTAAGGGTGCTATCACAACAAAAAACGTTTTTCGTCAATTTCTTATCTAATTGTGAGAAAGCTTGAAATAATTGAAACATTAAGTCTGTGTAACTATAAAAGTAGTCTTCGTGGTGATAAACCATTCGTGTCAGTCTCAGCACCTGTTTCATCACTTTTGCGCTCTCGAAAATATAGCTTTTTTCGCCGTTCATTTACTTAATGAAGATATCAGTAGCGAAGCTACAACTTCCATTAGAGGGAAGCCGAAGAAAAGTTGTCCAGTTCACATAAATTCAAGATAACATCAAAATTACCTCAAAATGTTAGCCATTCCTTTACTTTTCTTAATTTAACGCCATATAAATTTGTCGGAATTCTTAGTTAAAACAGAAAATGTAAACTGCGTTCGCGATTTAGGATACCTATAGTCTATCCTAAACTCGTAAGTACCTAGGTACGCGTTTTTTATCTTATGATTTACTTATTAAATAACTGTAATGTGTACTATATTATTTAGTAATAGTAAACTCAGATAGTCTTTGTTCCGAAGGGAAGCCGGTAGGAATGGGGTTGTATGAAGCCGTCGCCCCTGGAAGATATTGGTAATCATCAAATAAAATTTTGATTTTATCACATTGATAGCTGAAGCCCAGGGTGTGATTTTTAAATTTCTTGATATGGTTTGTTAAATAATAGAAAAAAAAACATTACCGACAGTGTTTTTAAAAAACATATAGGTTTTTTCGACATTATTTTCTGAGACTATTTGTAACATTGTGGTAGTTCTTTTTGCTACCTTTTTGAGTTGAACATGTCTGCTTACGTACAATATTTTTAATAACAAAATTTATGTTATTATATTGAAGAAACATACTCCTAAACTCAACGCGATATCGTCAATTTTGTGTGAAGAGGCAACGGAAATTATTTTTTACAATATTATAAACCAACATTTTCGAATAAAAAAATGCTATCAATGGAGATGAAGGAGTAATCTATCTGTGGCAATTATTAGTTACATTTGGTTTAGTTAAATTTTTGTCAGATTTAGTGATAGCGTCCTTAACTAACTTTTTAGACCTTTGTATCCCGCTTTTGCGTATGAAGTTTCATTAAAATCGGTTCAGTCATTTGGAAAAACAAGGGCTTGAAAGTTTGTATGAAATGCCGTACGTCGTATACGCTCTTAATCTCCTTTGCTTTGCCTGATTGAACCCTGGCATGAGCTTGATCCTAAACAATTTTCGAATAAAAATTGTTAAAGGTTTAATGATAAGACAGTGCTGATTCCACAAGGTATAATTTGTACACGGAATAATAATTAATGTTGGTATGTTTTCACTTTTTTTTTAGTTAAATTCAGGTTATTTTTCATCACACTTACCAATGGGGATTTAAAATCGATTCGCTAATCAAGGATTATACAAATCCAATGATAAAACAATGAATTTAGAACATTTACCGTTGCACATTTTCTTGCAAAAGATACCTTTTCAATGTGATTAGATAATTTAAGAAGCTCACAATTATACATGTCATAAAAAATAACGCTTCTCTTCTCCAGCCCGTGATCGAGTCAATAACCGTACGCTTCCGTATAGCCCATACAGCCGTTAAAGTACGAGTAAGGTATAACCGAGTGCAAAAATCTTTGTTAAATTCCCATTTTGCTTATCAGACGTAACCAATAAATAATGCCAGTTAACGGTTTTTTCCCTCGATTTTACTTTTGTTTATAAAAGACTCGTTGTAAACAAAGATTATGAAAACGACAATAACATTACAATCGCAGCCACTCCTCCGCTTAAATTATACCTATTAGTTGACGGAATACAATGTGTAGAATTGGTTTTCGTCGATAATATTCTGCATACCTACTTCGTCAAATTTTTTGTTGATTATTCTGTCTGACCTTTCCAACGACGCTATCTATTTTAATTGTGCCCGGTTTTATAGAATTTATGTAGTAGGTGCTAAACCTAAGAAAAAAACAAAACTTAATGTAAGTATTTATTTCCCAACTAAGGGACTGGGGTCGGCTTCCAGTGTAACCGGCAGCTGAATACCAGTATTTACATGGAGCGACTGCCTATCTGGAGGAGCAATCTACATTTATAGTAGAAAAAAAAACAATCCCGCAGTAGAGATCATAAAAGGCACACACAGGCGCACGCGATGGGCCCTGAAAGAGGTTGGGATGAGCCAGGGATCCAGGTTTTTTTTAAAGATTGGCCCAAAATCTCGGTTCCAAGTCCCAACGAATGTAGTCCGGAAAAAGTGGAATGAGGGAATCATCTTTATGGCGAATTAGATAGAACATTGATTCTGCAATTATAATTATTTTGTTTAGTCAAAAACAGTGAATAACCTTCACTAATTAACTTCTGTGCAAAGTGCAAACGGTGATATTTAATTATTATCAACCGACTTCTAAAAAGGAGGAGGTTATAATTATGTTCGTCTGTATGTTTATTTTTAGGGTTCCGTACCCAAAGGGTAAAACTGGAACCCTATTACTAAGGCTCCGCCGTCTGTCTGTCCGTCTGTCACCAGGCTGTTCCTTGTTGGCCCTTCGTGCGCGAGTCAGACTCGCACTTGGCCGGTTTTTTTTATGTATGTTCACCGAAATCTCCCTCAATTGTGGGACCGATTAAAAAAAAAATTGTTTTCGCTCGAAGTTTTCTCCCTCATCGAGTTTGAAAAGTACTGTTTTCAATATGTTTTAGTTAAAAGAATAATACCTAGTAATCTAATTATAGTGATAGCAATAGTTTTTCTGAATATAAATCAAAGCCCGTATCACATACATATGTATGAAAAGTGATTTTTTGAACTCATCCAACTTGACGGAGAATGATCCTACAGGTTTATTCCCCTAATAAAAAATTAAGAGGAAAACGTACTTTCGGAACATAGTATTTTTTTTTTGTTTGGCCACTTTTATATTTAGCCCAAAAATGTATGGACGGAGAATGATCTTTGGAAAAGTTTCCCGAGGAATTAGAAAACTCGGGAAAACTGAAAGTGCTCTTTTCTATGGATTAAAGTTTGGACATGACAACATCATTTACCGGTTCAGCTAGTTTAATTAATTACATTACACTAGGTATCATAAATAGCTAGAAAAGATGCTTATCCAATCCTTATCAAAATAAGTTTCCTCTTCAAGAAATTCGTTAAAAGGAGGGTGAATACGTTAGAGCTAGCAACGGCGCAGGTCTGGAAATAGGCCAAGATAATCGATTGTTAGGAGCAACGACTTCTTATCATCCGATATACTCTGCGAGGGTCGATGCGGGTCTTTGAGCTGTTGAGATGTGAAGAAGCCTTTTGCCATGACTAGGAGCTTCTTTAAAACAGGATAAAAAATCTGCCTAGTCTTTTCCCAACAATGTTGGGCTCGGCTTCCAGACGAATCGGATGCAGCTGAATACCAGGGGGTCTACTCCGAAGCGTTAAACCGAAGTATCGGCCGAATATTCGGCCGTTGCTTGACTACGGCTAACTATGGCTGACTACAGCGAAAGAAAAAAAAACGACAGTCAAAGAGATAAGCCAAAGTCAAAAATGTGACTTTAAGTCGGGTATGGATTCAAAGTCAAAAAAGGAAACTATGGAACTTATAAAACGACCGAACATTCGGCCGATACTTCGGTTTAACGCTTCGGAGTAGACCCCCTGTATTGTACATGAAGCGACTGGCTATCCGACCTCCACAACCTAGTTAAGTACCTACTAGGTAATACGATAACCCTAAGGAAGACTGTTTGTCAGACTTTTGGGCTTCTGACTACTCGTAACGACTGTCCAAATATCTACAAATGACAACCGTGACCAACGGTTTAACGTGCTTTCCGAGGCACGGAGGGGTCTTGATTTTTAATGAATGGTCACCCATCCACGAACCGACCGCGACAAGAGTTGCTTAACCTTCGTTCACCTTTGAGAACGGGATACACCTTTGTCCAAAAGCAAAATAAAATAGAATCAGAAGAACAGGCTTAACAACAATTCAGGCTTAACGAAAAACATGGTTTCCAGGGCCTGCAGTCTCGACATAGATGGACAGTTAAAACAAATCATAATCTATGGTCCGTTGGTTTAGGTAGTTAAATAAAGGTAAACAAAAAAACCCACGTGACGAGAGAGCTGTTAAGTAACCGATTAAACGTAATACCTGGCACTTCAGTTGGCATGCTACGTCACAGTTGTACTCTTCAATTTAGCAACGTTTTATTTCGTTGACGTTTAAAGAACCTTTCTTGTTGGGCTCTTTACAATAGACAGATTACAAAATAATATACAGGGTGTCCCGTAAATAATGGATCAAACGTAACGGGTAGGTAGCTTACCTCATTTCCAACAACTAATTTGAACAGTAAAAAAAAAACCGATAAGGTAACCAAAATATTTTTTTTTTCGATTTTTACTATTTTCTGTACCAGCATTCAGTGTTTTTAATGCTGTTGCTGCAAATGGTATCATATTTAGGTGTGATTTTTGTTTCTGAATAGTTTACTAATGTTATAAGATACCATTTTTATAAATAACATTTTATTTGCCTTAGAAAAAAAATCTTGAATTGAAAAGTTTTGTTTTTACGATGAAAAGACCCGAATTGGAAAAATTCTCCTGTAAAAAAAATGTATGACACCAAAGTGTACCATTATTTTAAAAACTTGTAAAATTACTAAGGTTTGCAAATTGGTATAAAACTTACGTCTAGTCCTTGCGGTTACAAAGATATTGCTATGAATGTGATGAAGAAGACAGAACAGAAATTAAAATGGTACAATCTAACTTTTCTTTCTCGTAATGGCTTATGCTTGTAATCTAAGCATGTGGTTAAGCGTGTAGCGTAATTCCGAGCCGATGACGTCATCTGTTCGGAATTTGGGACCGCTACCTGCGGAGTTGCACCTCACTCAGTGTGAAAGGGATAGATAGCGCCGCTTTTGTATTTTTGGTAAATCGGTGTCTTTGTGCAGGTATTTTTTTTTCCTTCACCCTTCACTCATACAGGGCTTCATTGTTGCATGATTTTATTTGTTTAGTTGACTCGAATCTCTCTTCGAGTTGATACGTACGTCAGACTACTTTCGCTCCCGCTGTGCCTAACTGTTGTGTTCCTTAAAATTAAACTTGTGCTGTGTATTTGGACTTTGCTTTGCCTAACGATTTGGAACTGTTTGTGTTTTGGACGAATGACTTGGCAATCCTACGGACTTCGAAAACAATCGTTTGTGTGAGGTTGTACGTGTGTGCAGTAGTACGATGCTTCGTTACGAGTACACGCCACGGGAGTATGCCGAAATGCATTTTATCTACGGAGAAGCAAGAGGTAATGCCAGGGCGGCCGCAAGATTGTATCGTGAAAGATACCCGAACCGGGATCGACATCCCGACTATCGCGTATTCATTAGAGTGCATAACGCGCTTCTTGAGGGAAGAATTCTTGGCACCGGAGTTGGGGGTGCCAGTGAAGGGCGACCGTCACAAGTCAATGACGAAATTATTATTCGAGAAATCGAGGAAGATTCGTCGGTCTCAATTCGCGTCATAGCGCAACGCACAGGTATTCCAAGATCGACGGTACATCGAGTTCTAAAAAGGCACCGGTTGCACCCATATCACGTGCAACGTGTTCAAACGCTGACGTCACGTGATTACCCGCAAAGAGTAGCATTTTGCCAAAGGATGCTTATAATGATACGGGCGAACCCACAGTTTTTTAATAAAATTTTATGGAGTGACGAGTCTTCATACCGGCGAGATGGATATCTCAATTTGCATAATTTGCACAGTTGGCAGCTGGTAAACCCACATTTGATGCGAGAGGACAGGAGCCAACATCAATTTAAAATAAATTTATGGGCAGGAATAATAAATGGGCAAATAATAGGGCCCTTTGAACTACCAGCAACTCTAAACGCCGAATACTATCTGCATTTTTTAAGGAATGAGTTGCCAACGTTATTAGAAAATATTCCAGAAGACGTGCGGCAAGCAATGTGGTTACAAAATGATGGTTGCCCCGCTCACTATGCGACGGCAGTAAGGGCGCAACTCAATGAAACTTACCCTGACAGATGGATCGGCCGATTAGGACCAATTTTGTGGCCTCCGCGATCTCCGGATTTAAATCCCTTAGATTTTGTTTATTGGGGATGTTTAAAAGACAAAGTTTACAAACAACGAATAACGTCGGAAGAAGAATTACGTCAGTGCATCCAATCTGCTGTATCAGAAATAAACAACAGCCATTTTGTCCGTCGGATAAGAGCTTCCTTTATTAGGAGGTGCAGACTTTGCATTCTCGTAGGGGGACGTCAGTTTGAACATTTACTGTAAAAACAAAATAAACGATTTATTTGTATTTTTTTTTTAATTTAACCTCCTAATTTTTTTCATACGCTGAGATACCTAAACATTTTTAAGAAAATAGTTGAATTGTGCACACTTTCTGGTCTTTTCGTCGTAAAAACAAAACTTTTCAATTCAAGATTTTTTTTCTGAGGCAAATAAACACACATATTCACATTAGTAAACTATTCAGAAATGTTTGACAAAAATCACACCTAAATATGATACCATTTGCAGCAACAGCATTAAAAACACTGAATGCTGGTACAGAAAATAGTAAAAATCGAAAAAAAAAAAATTCTTGGTTACCTTATCGGTTTTTTTTTTTACTGTTCAAAATTAGTTGTTGGAAATGAGGTAAGCTACCTACCCGTTACGTTTGATCCATTATTTACGGGACACCCTGTATAAATCTAACTAAATAACTGTGCTCAAGCAATTACATCTACGAAGAGTAGTTTATTAAGAATAAATGATAAAGTTTAACATACAGTAATAAAAGAGGAATCAATCGTAATAATAATAAAAAATAAAAAAATTATTATAAGTTACAACGTATTTAAACAAGAAAGTGTCATCTATAAACACCCTTTTTATGATTTGTTTACCTTTATTTAACTACCTAAACCTATGGAGTATAGTCAAGCAATTTTGACCGTCTAGAGACCCCATTAGGACTAGTCAAGCGATCGCTATCTGTGTCGAGACTGCAGGCCCAGAAAGGTGCCCTCCGGAGGTGCCGCATGGAGGGGTGCAGCAAGGGCAGGGTGTGCCCTTGCCGGCGGAGGACCGGGTTTTGTCCCTGGTGCGGCAGGAGCTGGCTGCCTTCAACAGCCGGTTCTGCGTACTTGAGGGCATTGTCTCGCGCCCCCCGCTAGCGGCGAGCAGACCGGCCACCTTTGCGGCCACCGTGGCTGCCGCGGCCAAGCCTGCAGCCAAGCCCGCGCCTCTGGCCAAATCGGCCAGATCGGCGCAGCCTAAGCCCAAGAAGGACGGGACGGCTGCACAGGTGGCTACTCAGAAGGCAAGGGCCCCAGCCACTGCGGCAGGACGGTCGCCCCCCCCCCCCCCCCCAGCCTCCTAATTCCTCTCCGGCCGACGCCGTATGGCAAGTAGCCGGGGAGAAAAAGAAGGCGGCTAAGGCCAAAAGGGCGGCCAAAAAAAAGGAGAGGCGGCAATGGCGCAAGAAGCGAAGCGCCGCACACTGGTCCCGAATGATAAAAAAGTGGACATTAAGAAATTTTTGACAGAAGGTCAACGGATTCGGCTGATTTTTTTTTTGTAGACAGCTGATGCAATTACAAATCACTTTTATAGATTGAGTTTTTGCCAAATAAGCCGTATTTTCAGAGAAAAAAAATATTGAAATATTTTTTGTATGAAAGAAATCCTAATTTTGTCTTTATCTTCCAAGATTCAAACGTATTCAAAATAAAACTTAGCGCAGCTTGTAGAGGTGCTAATTGCTCACCACTTTGTCATAGATACTCTTCTGCGATTTTGTGCTCCTTTTGAGTTACAGGCACTTTAAATATTTTTTGTATAAAAAAATTCTAATTTTGTCTTTATCTTCCAAGATTCAAACGTATTCAAAATAAAACTTAGCGCAGCTTGTAGAAGGGCTAATTGCTCACCACTTTGTCATAGACACTCTTCTGCGATTTTGTGCTCCTTTTGAGTTACATGCACTTTAAATATTTTTTGTATGAAAAAATTCTAATTTTGTCTTTATCTTCCAAGATTCAAACGTATTCAAAATAAAACTTAGCGCAGCTTGTAGAGGGGTTAATTGTTCATCACTTTGCCATAGACACTCAATTGCGATTTTGTGCTCCTTTTCAGTTACAGGCACTTTAAATTTTTCGTTGTCGGATGAGCTTTACTAGTTTTTTGTAGACAGCTGATACAATTACAAGTAACTTTTAAAGATGTATTTTTTGTTAAATAAGCCGTATTTTCAGAGTTAAAAAATTAATTCAGGCGGATTAGAAATAATCTTGTTAAAGATAGACTAAGATGTAATAACATTTTCTTCATTAATAAGTAACTCTTATAAATGTCTTTCTATTAAAAAAAGTCTTATTTTAAATATATCAAATAAACAACTTGGATATCTCAAAACGTGTACAGACATGTTCAGGTACAGGTAATTTATTGTGTGACTCATATTCAGATTATAAGCATTTTTTGGTAATGAGTCATTGCTTAATTAGCCGATTACTTACAATTTGGGCTATATTTGGTCATCTAACGCTAGTGAATGCGTCGGAAACGCTGAATGATAAAAAGGTATAAATTGCAATTAAAACTTTTCCTTCGTCGTTAGCTGTCTACAAAAAACTAGTAAAGCTCATCCGACAACGAAAAATTTAAAGTGCCTGTAACTGAAAAGGAGCACAAAATCGCAATTGAGTGTCTATGGCAAAGTGATGAACAATTAACCCCTCTACAAGCTGCGCTAAGTTTTATTTTGAATACGTTTGAATCTTGGAAGATAAAGACAAAATTAGAATTTTTTCATACAAAAAATATTTAAAGTGCATGTAACTCAAAAGGAGCACAAAATCGCAGAAGAGTGTCTATGACAAAGTGGTGAGCAATTAGCCCTTCTACAAGCTGCGCTAAGTTTTATTTTGAATACGTTTGAATCTTGGAAGATAAAGACAAAATTAGGATTTTTTCATACAAAAAATATTTAAAGTGCATGTAACTCAAAAGGAGCACAAAATCGCAGAAGAGTGTCTATGACAAAGTGGTGAGCAATTAGCCCTTCTACAAGCTGCGCTAAGTTTTATTTTGAATACGTTTGAATCTTGGAAGATAAAGACAAAATTAGGATTTTTTCATACAAAAAATATTTAAAGTGCATGTAACTCAAAAGGAGCACAAAATCGCAGAAGAGTGTCTATGACAAAGTGGTGAGCAATTAGCCCTTCTACAAGCTGCGCTAAGTTTTATTTTGAATACGTTTGAATCTTGGAAGATAAAGACAAAATTAGAATTTTTTTATACAAAAAATATTTAAAGTGCCTGTAACTCAAAAGGAGCACAAAATCGCAGAAGAGT
Source organism: Tiliacea citrago (assembly GCA_963921375.1). NCBI lineage: Eukaryota > Metazoa > Arthropoda > Insecta > Lepidoptera > Noctuidae > Tiliacea > Tiliacea citrago. The sequence goes on from OY992802.1 coordinate 4,940,508, forward strand.
GTCTATGACAAAGTGGTGAGCAATTAGCACCTCTACAAGCTGCGCTAAGTTTTATTTTGAATACGTTTGAATCTTGGAAGATAAAGACAAAATTAGGATTTCTTTCATACAAAAAATATTTCAATATTTTTTTTCTCTGAAAATACGGCTTATTTGGCAAAAACTCAATCTATAAAAGTGATTTGTAATTGCATCAGCTGTCTACAAAAAAAAAATCAGCCGAATCCGTTGACCTTCTGTCAAAAATTTCTTAATGTCCACTTTTTTATCATTCGGGACCAGTGTGCGCCGCGGCTAGGCTCCGCGCCCCAAAGTCCGCAGCTGTAGTGATCACACTACAGCCGGAAGCGGAGAAGAAGGGCGTGACCTACCGCGAGGTGCTTGCCAAGGCGTGGAAGGCGGTGAACCTAGAGGAGATCGGCGTCGCCGCGGGCTTCAGGATGAAAGTCACGGCAACTGGGGCCCGGATGCTCGAGATCCCTGGTGCGGCAAGCGGCCCGACCGCTGACGGTTGGCCGAAAGGCTCAGGGCGTCCCTCAATGCGGGGAAGGCCCGAGTCTCCAGGCCCACCAAGTGCGCTGACATGCGCATCCTGGGCCTGGACGACTGCGTGACGGCAGAAGATGTTGTGGCCGCCGTGGCCAGGACTGGAGAGTGCTCTGCGGAGCAGGTGAGGGCAGGCACCCTTCGTCCTGACAAATCGGGGATGCAAACCATTACGGTGAGCTGCCCCGTGTCGGCGGCCCAAAAAATATCCGAGGAGGGCCAAAGGCTCCGGGTGGGCTGGGTATCCGCGCAGGTGAAACTGCTGGAACCCAGACCTCTGAGGTGCTTCCGCTGCCGGGTGGGAAACCACGTGGGAGCATGCTGCACCTCGGAGGTGGACCGCAGCGATCACTGCTTCCGCTGTGGTCAGCCCGGTCACAAGGCCGGCTCTTGCAATGCCACGCCGCACTGTTATGCATGTGCGGCGGCTGGCAAACCAAACCTACAAACATTTGCAATAAGGAAAAACTGCTTCAAAAACCTCAAGAACGAGGTAATACAATTGCTATGTTCAGTGTATTATGCTATGTATAGTAAAGACATGAATTCCAATTTGCATGCAACTCAGACATTCAGTCGCTACAGTCTACAGTAACACGCTAAAAACCTGTGTTATGCAAGCCTGGCTCAAAAAGGCACATGATCTTGTTTTGCTCTCAAAGTGTAGTGGTGTCTATCGTAACAGCTGTTATGAGAAATAATTACATGGTACCAAAAACCGGTCAAGTGCGAGTCGGACTCGCGCACGAAGGGTTTCGTACCATTATCTGTAAAAACGGCAAAAAAATCACGTTTGTTGTATGGGAGCCCCCCTTAAATATTTGTTTAATCTTATTTAATTATTAATTTTTAAAGTGAATAAATAAATAAATATTCTGTGAATATTTTAAGGTAGGAGAAGTTATTTGATGATTTCCCACCCAAAAAAAAAAAAAAAAGGCAAAGAAAGGTAAAAGGTATTACAATAATGAACACCACCACCTCTCATTAAACCTAACTTGGGTTCCGTACGTATTTTTCGGGTGACCACTGAAAATCAGCGCTGTGCTGTGGGTCACCACCCATAGCACAGCATCATGCTTAGTGCAAGCCTTCTTGTCACAGTCATGACGTGCAGCTGCCGACTATTTGTTTTTACCTACTCGAGTTTATGTTTTCATATGTTTTGCACGTGTTTCTGTGACAAATAAAATTATTTTTCTTTCTTTCTTTTCTTTAAATGTGGGTGAAGTACACCTCTGCCCGATCCTTTGGGGAATACAGGCGACAGGCGTGATGTTATTATTTTGTATGTAAAAGGTACCGATTTTTCATCATAACCCGTACGGACCCACGTGGTAGATTACAGCCTACTCCATCTCACATAAGGGTGGTCTGATACAGATTATTTAAGGTAAAGAACCGGTAAGAAACTCCTTGGTTAGTTTGAATTTGGAATTCCAGCGTTACGGTACATTTTGCATTTGGACTCGTTCCAAATTATTCCGAATCAACTGCCCACGCATCTCAATTCACTTTTGTCTGTTGTTGTCGTTTCCAACTCAGCTTTCGTATACCTACCAAAATAATTATAATGATCAATTGAAATAAGTAGTAGTGATATTATCAATCGCTTCAATAGGGTATTTGACTGTTTTTTTTTTAATTTAGAGATTTCGAAACCAACAAAAAAATTAAGCCACAGAAAAAAAATGTTTTATCTCAAAAAATGCCCAAGTTGAATGCCTTTTAAAGTCTATTGTTGAGAGAGATAGCACTGCTGCGATCTGACATCACAAATTCACAACGCAGGAACGCCATAGTAACTTCGAGCCATTAAGTACAATGATCGTTTGTCGCGTGACAAGGATATAGTAGAATAATTTTAAAAGCGTGTAACACCTCCGTTTTGCCACCGATTTTATTTATTTTTTCACAAATCGTAAGTATTTTTTAGTAACACCTATAAAAATAAGCTTTAATTCTTATATATTATTAGATAGTAGTCAAATACCCTAATTAGACAATCAATGTGCGCACTGCGCATCAATGTGTATCAATTACGTAAAAATAGACACTTGAATTGCAATCGTTTCGGGGACCCTTTACATCGTTGCACAGGCGGACATCGTTTCACCTCTTTACATGGTTAGTCGGTAGTTCGCAGTGTGAACCGAAGTATGTAAAGAGGTGAAACGATGTTCGCCCGCCTAGCGGCGCCCGCCCGCTAGCTGGCGGCGGTGTGGCCTGCGCTTTACAAATACAAAATACGCTCGAACGTTCTACTATTTTTAGCGCCGGTCTTTTGGTTCTTCTTCACATATTATAAATTAAAGGGTAGTATTTAAACGAGTGACTGTAAATTATAGTTTTAAGTGACATATTAATCAATTTACGTTATAGTATTACTAAGTGAGCGACTGATTGCGAGTGACGAGAAATCAACAGAACAGCGACTTACAAACATTTATTTATATTTATAATGTTCAGTTGACCTAATTTTTATATTTTCAACCTCATCTAACCCAAATGATTCACCAAGAATGGAGGGAATCTGGCGCCCGCTGCCGCGGCACGCTTGCTTCGCTCGCTCGCCTCACGCGTTAATGGTCACTGTTCTAACCTTCCCACACTTGCACCGGGGATCTTGGGAGCTAGTATTACTTCCCGTGATCCCCGGGTCACTGTTCTAACCTAACCTAACCCAAATGATTCAATTACGTTATAGTTACGTTATTAAAACAGTATCTCATCATCAGTCGCTAAGTTTTTTTTTTATTCGTTCGTTTTATAATTCCCCTAAATTAAAGTCGCTTTTCATTTCTGTCTGTGTACCCGCGTTGTTATTCTAAACTCCGCAACGGAATTTAATGCAGTTTTCACCATCATTTGAGCATTTATTCCGAAAGATCTATAATAAATTAATATTAAACTTACACATAATATTATCGTATCGTATATTTGTCGTAGAGACCGTGCGAAGCAGAGCTGGGTCGCTAGTTAAATATGGATAATAATTTTCCAGGCGACTAATAACTTAAAGGCCGACAACTATTTGCTACTAAAATAATAACTTGGCGACTAATAACTTAAAGGGCGACTAACTATTTGCTACTAAAATAATAACTTGGCAGCGATTAAATATTATTTCTTAATCGCTGCAAAGTCATCTACTGTTATTGAATCATTTGGGTTAGGTTAGGTTAGAACAGTAACCATTAACAAGCGAAGGCGAGCGAGCGAAGCGAGCGTGCCGCGGCAGCGGCCGCCGAGCGCCAGATCCCCTCTATTGTTGGTAAATTCAGTTACCAAAACAAAAATTCGATGCCAGTTTAAATTAAAATAAAGCTAAAAACTGATTATTTAGCTGCTACTTTCTACTTAAAATAATACTTCGCTGTAGCTGCCAACCTATTATTTTTGCTACCGGCTTTAATTATTTTTTAATCCAAAATACAGATTAATTTGTCGCCGTGTTAAATACATGCCGTTAAATATGTTGGAGTTCATTGACACGAAAATCCTTAATTTACATAAAAACGAGTTACCTCCAAAATAACTGACTGTTGTAATTAATAAAATTATTTGCAAGAATTGTAGTATCTACATTACAGATGTTCAGTATTTAGTTTCTAAAACAATTCGCTAAATGTGCCTGTCTAGCCTTTTCCCAACATGTTGGGGCCGGCTTGCAGTCTAACCGGATGCAGCTGAATACCGGTATTTTACTTGGAGCGACTGCCTATCTGACCTCCACAACCCAGTAACTGGGTAATACGACACCCCTTGGTAAGACTGGTTGTATGTAAGAATTTCGGGCTTCTGACGACCCGTAACGACTGTCAAAGATCAACGAATGACAGCCGGGACCAACGGCTTAACATCCCCCCCCCATCCCCCTTCCCTTTTTTTCTACTTAAAAAACTCCCTTTTTAGGGTTCCGTACCCAAAGGGTAAAACGGGAACCCTATTACTAAGGCTCCGCCGTCTGTCTGTCTGTCTGTCCGTCTGTCACCAGGATGTATCTCATAAACCGTGATAGACAGTTGAAATTTTTACAGATGATGTATTTCTATTGCCGCTATAACAACAAATACTAAAAAAACCGGCCAAGTGCGAGTAGAACTCGCGCACGAAGGGTTCCGTACCATTATCTATAAAAATGGCCAAAAAATCACGTTTGTTGTATGTGAGCCCCCTTAAATATTTATTTTATTCTGTTTTTAGGGTTCCGTACCCGAAGGGTAAAACGGGAACCCTATTACTAAGGCTCCGCCGTCTGTCTGTTTGTCTGTCTGTCCGTCTGTCACCAGGCTGTATCTCATGATCCGTATAGCTAGACAGTTGAAATTTTCACAGATGATGTATTTCTGTTGCCGCTATAGCAACAAATACTAAAAACCAGAATAACATAAATATTTAAGGGGCTCCCATACAACAAACGCGATTTTTTTGGTCGTTTTTGCTCGATATTGATAAAGTTAACAGGTAGACACTTGAAATATTCACAGAATATTTAGTTATATATCCACTTTAAAAATAAATCATTTAATTAAAATAAAAAAATATTTAAGGGGGGCTCCCATACAACAAACGTGATTTTTTTGCCGTTTTTATAGACAATGGTACAGAACCCTAAGTGCGCTAGTCCGACTCGCACTTGGCCGGTTTTTCTAATTTCTAATTAAATAATTCGGAAAAACTGCAAGCAAAATTATTAATTACATTTTGAAGCTAATAAAATTGGTACCTAGATCCTAGTTATTATTAAGAATGTCAAGTATTTGACAAATTATAATAGTAAGATGTCATTGTGAATCTTTGAAGTCTAATCACTCATTCACAGAATATAATGATTTTTCTATGTATATACCATTTGAATAACGGCGTTTTAAAACGATTGAATGGCAGTTCTCTATACGACTTTGGTAGTTTAAATATCCTTATAACCATTGGAGGAATAATTAGGTCTATCAAGATATCGGAGTGAATAGCATTTAAATGAGACAATGACAATGTGCCGTATCTAATGTTAGAAGCTATACGTAACCATGATACGCTACGCTAAGGGGGCTGTTTTGAGGTTGGCTATTTTGACAAATTCTCCACAAAGCAAAAGATTGTTGCTAGGTAGGCAAAACTACAAACATTTGCAATAAGGAAAAACTGCTTCAAAAACCTCAAGAACGAGGTAATACAATTGCTATGTTCAGTGTATTATGCTATGTATAGTAAAGACATGAATTCCAATTTGCATGCAACTCAGACATTCAGTCGCTACAGTCTACAGTAACACGCTAAAAACCTGTGTTATGCAAGCCTGGCTCAAAAAGGCACATGATCTTGTTTTGCTCTCAAAGTGTAGTGGTGTCTATCGTAACAGCTGTTATGAGAAATAATTACATGGTACCAAAAACCGGTCAAGTGCGAGTCGGACTCGCGCACGAAGGGTTCCGTACCATTATCTGTAAAAACGGCAAAAAAATCACGTTTGTTGTATGGGAGCCCCCCTTAAATATTTGTTTAATCTTATTTAATTATTAATTTTTAAAGTGAATAAATAAATAAATATTCTGTGAATATTTTAATCGTCTACCTGTTGCCGTTATCAATATCGAGCAAAAAAATCACGTTTGTTGTATGGGAGCCCCCTTAAATATTTATTATATTCAGTTTTTCAGTATTTGTTGTTATAGCGGCAACAGAAATACATCATCTGTGAAAATTTTAACTGTCTAACTATCACGGTTCATGAGATACAGCCTGGTGACAGACGGGCAGAAAGACAGACGGCGGAGCCTTAGTAGTAGGGTTCCCGTTTTACCCTTTGGGTACGGAACCCTAAAAATGGGAAAAGGACTGTCCGTACTACAAAAAGAGCAGTTGTTGGCCAGAATCTTCGCTCTAGATTCAATATAGCGCCCGTGTCATAAGACACCGCTTTATCTCCTTGGTGAATAATCTAGTAAATTATTACATGTGTGTTCTTTGGGATTGTACAGTTACAAAGTTTCTTCCGTAGTACTACAATAAAGTAACGCCAAATGTGTCATACAATCCCAAAAGAAGATTCATTGAATCAGTTCTGTAGAAAAATGATCCCAAAATTTGGCAGCAGCATCGAATAGCAGAAGACGACCGTGACCCGTACCAAGGTGGGCCTACAAGAATATTAAATTAAATTGTATAAGTGTGGCATTTATTAGTCTACGTCAAGATGTTTATACAGCACAGAGAAACACGTTCCTAATGGGCGTGTATTATTTATTAAAACCTAATGCACAAGTAAAAATAAAAACCGACCAAGTCCGAGTCGGACTCGCGCACGAATGGTTCCGTACCATTATCCATAAAAAAAAAATGGCAAAAAAATCACGTTTGTATTTATTCTATGAATGTTTCAAGGGTCTACTGTTGCCGTTATCAATATCGAGCAAAAAAAACCCGTTTGTTATATGGGAGTGTCTTAAATATTTATTTTATTCTGTTTTTTTTTTTTTTTTGTATTTGTTGTTATAGCGGCAACAGAAATACATCATCTGTGAAATTGTCAACTATCTTAACTATCACGGTTCATGAGATACAGCCTGGTGACAGACGGACCCTAAAACCCTAAAAATACTGTACAAAGGACTTAATGCCTGAGGCATTTTCTACCAGTCAACCTTAAGGTGATGCAGAGGCAAAACACGGTAGGTGCAACATAGGGGATAGATAAATCGAAAATGAAAAATATATACTAATACATAGCTACATATATGTATACTTATAAACAAAATAAAAAGTGTCAGGAGAAATAACGATTGGTGGAGGAGAAAACGAATCAGCGAGCGCTGAGATGATTCTGCCAACTTCCGAATATATTCCCGTGCCTTCACTTTAAATATTAACCGACCGGTTGCCATCCTGATGCTCAGAGGTAGCGCATTATTATGTCACGACAAATATTTGCACCATAATAACGAACGGGGAGAAGGAAAATAGTGTTTGTGTGTGTGTGTGTGTGGTTCGGCTGCATGTTTTCTGGTGTTTTTTTTAAATGTATTTTCACCGAATTTTCCGTCATGTGGACAGATTAAAATAAAAAAATGTTGGAAAGGGTACGCTCCCGAGGTCCCATTGCCACCAAATCAGAATCTGATGGGATTCCATGGAAATCTAGGGAAATCCTCAAATTTTATAGGCATACTTATAGCGATTTGGGTTTGTTTTATAGTAAGTAATGCTCTCGGAAAGCACAATTTGGTAAAGTGGAACTGCTGATGAAGACCACAGATGCCCACCGGCACAAGATAATAATAATAAGTAAGTAATAAGGGAAAAACAATATTTTGTAAAAAGGTAATGAGCAGTTGACATTAGGCTATTGTAACATACCTAAATTAAAAACTGACCCACAATTAAAAAAAAAAAAGTTTTAACAAAAAAACACTACAAAGTGAAAAATAACATCGTAAATAAAGTCGGTGACAAAAAACTAAAATACAGACACCAAAGACACCGACTTCCGTTATTTTTCAATTTGTAGTGTTTTTTGGAAGTCGATTGTTTTTTTTTTTGTAAAAAGTGTTTCACACGGTATAACATGAATTTTAAGATAAACAGACAATGAATTAGGAATTAAAGAAGAAGAAGAAGAATTTCTATTATTTTTGTTTTAAATGCGTACAATAGGTGTCACTAACAAAAGGTCAATTAGCAACCAAATATATTTGATTCATGAACATACAACTTATTTTTGGATCCGATAGTATTATACCTACTAAGCCGGGGAATACACTTGTTTGTCAGTAGCTTGCACAAGTCATGACTGTGTATTCCCGGTTTTAGAATAGCGTTTACTTAAAAGATATCGACTGTGTACCTATGTGACCGTGTGGGGCATGCTTGTCCGACATTATTTTTCTTATTTAGCGTGCTTACATGATCCTATTTATGTATTAAATATAGGAACGTAAGAACTCGCTAAAAACGTTTTGAAAATATTATGTGAATATTTCAAGCGTCTACCTGTTGCCGTTATCAATATCGAGCAAAAACGAGCAAAAAAATCGCGTTTGTTGTATGGAAGCACCCTTAAATATTTATTTTATTCTGTTTTTTAGTATTTGTTGTTATAGCAGCAACAGAAATACATCATCTGTGAAAATTTCAACTGTCTAACTATCACGGTTCATGAGATACAGCCTGGTGACAGACGGACAGACAGACGGACGGACAGACAGACAGACGGACAGACAGACAGACAGACAGACAGACGGCGGAGCCTTAGTAATGGGGTTCCCGTTTTACCCTTTGGGTACGGAACCCTAAAAATGGCAAAAAAATCACGTTTGTTGTATGAGCGCGCCCCCCTTAAATATTTGTTTTATTTTAATTTAATTATTTATTTTTAAAGTGAATACATAACTAAATATTTTGTGAATATTTCAAGCGTCTACCTGTTGCCGTTATCAATATCGAGCAAAAACGAGCAAAAAAAAATCACGTTTTTTGTATGGGAGGGGTTAAATATTTATTTTATTCTGTTTTTTTTTGTATTGGTTGTTATAGCGGCAACAGAAATACATCATCTGTGAAAATTTCAACTGTCTAACTATCACGGTTCATGAGATACAGCCTGGTGACAGACGGACAGACAGACAGACAGACGGCGGTGCCTGAGTAATAGGGTTCCCGTTGAACCCTAAAAAGGTAAGAAAATTTGATTTTCGCGGGCTACCTTAGCGCATCCCCCTTAAATGTAAGTTTGCACGTTTGTGTTGAGTGATTTATTCTTTATTTTATTTAGAAAAACAACATGTTGGACAATGATGTATAAAACTATAGATACGTTGTCCGCACTCTAAAATGGCAACAAGAAATGAAGCCAATTGGCCACATTGCGCTCAGTCACGCACCAACCTGTCGCGCGACGCTACGTTTGTTTTTAATTTATATCGTGTGTGAAAACCTGTGCAAAATATAAAGAAAACATGCCGTCGTGTGTTTTCAGAGGATGTACAAATTATACCCCAAAAGTTAAAGACAAAAATGTTTACGCGTATAAGTAGTTATCTAGTATTTTCGCCGTTTTTAAGCGCCGAGATGTTTGTTGATAACGTGTCTATATATAATACGTCATTGATGTTGGAACATGTTTTTCAACTACAATGTTAAGTTTGTTCCTGGGATAAATTCATCCCCAACTACGGATCCCTTCATTGTGCGTGGTCCGATACGCACTTGGCCGATTTTTTTTTTCCATCTGCTCGGTAAACGGCTGATGCAAACCGAAATTATATTTTTAAGTGCGAAGCACATTTTTGCGTTGTCTAAATATATCCGTGACCTAATAAAAGGTTAACAACACTTGCAACAGATGCACTTACATGATGCAGAGAATATAAGAGATTTTTGCATATAATTATACCGTAATAACTTTGTAAGTAGGTAGGTACGTAATATATGTTTTTGGTGATATGTATACCTTTTTAAACTTATTTTGTTATTATTTAAATTTGCCTAACAATCTGTTTCTCTGATTGTACATAAAGGCTCTCGCAGACAGGCGCAACGCGACTCTAAAGTTAAATTACTAATAATTCACTGGAGGAACCTGACAAGTGCTAGCTGTCCTTTAGTTAAATATTATGGAAATATTTGTTGTGAATACAATAAATAAAAAATAAAAAAAATTGTGTAAAAGAGTTTTTACACATTTTTTTTTTTTTTTTAATTTCACCTACAACTATCATCACAGGCTTACATATAATAGTGTAGTTATAATATCTTACAAGGATTAGACTTAAATTATTATGAACAACTAAGAGTAATTTTACAAAATGCGACCCGTTTGTATTCACTCTAGAGTATAATTAAAGCTGTAAATCTGTTGTGACGCCATATTGAGTGCATTGATTTGTGATTATATAAATGTAGTGATTATATTTGATTATATATAATTGAAGTGATTATATAAATCGATTAAACTAAACGATCACCATTACAATAAATTTGACCATTTTATTACACAAAGTGACAGCTAACACATGTCAGATTACTTCAGTGAATTAATAATTCGACTTTAGTAGAACAATTTCTATGAAAACTACATGGAAATTGTTCTACTAGCGTCACGTCGCCATATCGCGTCGCGCCTGTCTACGGGAGCCTTGAATGAAAAATATTTATGGGTTGGTATTTTTTGTACCTAATTAAATCACGGAGTATGGCCTTTGCCCTGCAGTATAGCTAGGTGATTAGATTTAAAAAACAAAAACCTATAAGAAGTCTATGGTCTTAAAATAACATGATGAATATCTGAATATTGTGAGTACAAACTTACATTTACTGTTGGAATGTATGGGAGAACATCTTTTTCAACATCAATCTTGGGATAAATTCAGCCCAACTACGGAACCCTTCATTGTGCGTGGTCCGACACGCACTTGGCCGGTTTTTTTATTTGTTAGTTGCGTCATAACTGGGAACAATACATAGCTACTGACCTTTTATTTGTATTCTATGAACTTGACACATCTAGTTCACAATTATGTAAAGCCACATGAAGTTCATTAATGTATTGTCTGTATAATTAGCATTCCATACCAATAGACAAGGCTAATGGCAACATACGTACATACATACAATACTAATAATGTTTATTAATTTTTAGGGTTCCGCAGTCAACAAGAAACCCTTATAGTTTCGCCATGTCCGTCTGGCTGTCCGCGGCTTAGCTCAGAGACTAGTACTAATATAATTAATTCTTAGTAATAGTGTTATTTAAAATAGTTAATATTATAAGTAGGCTTAGCCTTAGCATTAGGTTTCTAAACCTGTAATGATAGTTTAAGAGTTTTAAATAAATAAATAAATTATGTAAAATGTATTGTGTGTGTTGTTGGAGCGTAGCAGGTGGCGTTCTATATTTTCTGCCTACCCCCATGGGAAGAAGGCGTGAGTTTATGTATGTATTGTATATTTTTGTGATGTTTATCATCATATTGTATACAGGGTGGATTTTTGAGATGGGGTAGTAAGGGCAGGCAGGTAGGTTCACCTCCGTTGTTGCTATAGGAAAACGGTCTTAGAAGACTGTCCTTAACTTTTTGAGAAATTTACACCTGAATTAAAAAAAAAGTACAGACTGCAAGAATATAAGCCATTTTCACAAAATCTTTTTTTGATGCCTATCGATCCTGTTTCTTCAGAAAAGAAAAAAAAATACCGACTTCCAAAAAAAACACTACAAAGTGAAAAATAACCTTCGGAAGTTGGTGTCTTTGGATCTATTTTAGTTTTTTGCCACCGACTTCCGAAATTAAGGTCATTTTTCAATTTGTAGTGTTTTTTTGGAAGTCAGTTATTTTTTTTGTAAAAAGTTATTTTTATTTTTTACTTTTTAGTGGGTGACTTCACCATATGCATTGTGACGAGCAAAAATTGCTTAGCAACCATATTAAAGTATCTAATCGAATCGCAACATTGAAGGTGTGCCTATAAAATTTAAAGATTGCCCACGATTTCCATGGGATACCCTCATCAGATTCTGAATTGATGACAATGGGACCACCTCGGGAGCATACCCCTTCAAACAAAAAAAGAATTTTCAAAATGCGTCTACAATTGACGGAGCAATCGGTGAACATAAAAAAAAAAAAACTTGCAGCCGAATATATACCGTCCTCCTTTTTGGAAGTCGGTTAAAAAGGCAACAATATCTATACAAATAAATTAGATTGAAGTAACTGTTTGTAATGTCAGAACAACAGGTTTTTACTAAATGCTTTAGAAAGTTCATAAAAAAAACTGTCTGTCTGTTTGTTCCGGCTATTCTCCGAAACGACTGGAACTATTTTGACGGAATTTTCACTGGCACATACCTGATGATGTAAGGAGTAACTTAGGCTACTTTAATTTTTTTTAAAGATACGTGGGCGTAGCCGCGGGCAGCTAGTAGAAAATAAGCAGAAACTAAATTGGATAGCAAAAGTTAATCAAACAGCAATTTGCCTCAATCATTCCTACTTTAACCATAATCAATCTGCCTAGCCTTTTCCCAACTATGTTGGGGTCGGTTTCCAATCTAACCGGATGCAGCTGAATACCAGTATTTTACATGGAGCAACTGTCTATCTGACCTCCACAACCCAGTTGCTGGGTAACACAATACCCCTTGGTAACACTGGTTGTCAGGCTTTTGGCCTTCTAACTACCCGTAACCTACTTTAAACAATAAGGTAACCAGTGAATCAGACAACTATCTAAACAAGAATGTAATAAAAAAATTAATGTATTAAGTGTTGCAAATACTATGTGTGTGTGTTGTTATTTTTATTTTATTTTATTTTAAAGGGTAAAACGGGAACCCTATTACTAAGGCTCCGCCGCCCGCCGTCTGTCTGTCTGTCCGTCTGTCACCAGGCTGTATCTCATGATCCGTGATAGCTAGAGAGTTGAAATTTTCACAGATGATGTATTTCTGTTGCCGCTATAGCATTAGCTATTTGTTTGCTCGTTTTTGCTCGATATTGATAACGGTAACAGGTAGACACTTGAAATATTCACAGAATATTTAGTTATATATTCACTTTAAAAATCAATAATTAAATTAAAATAAAACAAATATTTAAGGGGGGCTCCCATACAACGTGATTTTTTTTGCCGTTTTTATAGATAATGGTACGGAATCCTTCGTGCGCGAGTCAGACTCGCACTTGGCCGGTTTTTTCAGTTCTATGTTGAATTAATATCTTTGCAAGAAATAAGGAAAGACTTACCAAAGCGTTTTATGGTTCTGTAAATCACCTGTGCCCTGTATATTTTGTAATTAAATCTTCTATACAGTGGTTGGTGATCTGAACAGTAGCAAGTTTGGTTCAAAATTTGGAGGCTATAGAAGTCTATTTCATTTAAGTTTCAATATCATCAAGGTCAATTTATTTTAACAAACAAGTTCACAGTAAATTGTATGTTAATGCAGAAGATTTATGGTTCAAGGTAGCATAAAACATGATTCATAATGTACTTTGTACCTGAGTTTACTACTTGTTGGTTCCCTTCTATTAAATAATTTACCGGCCCCTACTCTGTAGTGATACAACTGAGTTTCTATTTGGTTTATTGAGCATTGGAACTTGTTAGTCATGTCTCTTAATATTTACTAGCTAGAATAGAATAAACTTTATTTCCAAATTTGCAATTTACACAAAGACGATAGGTTAGTACACACAGCTCCATTAAGTGGTTACCAAAGGACATGTGCGTCAAATTCGTGATAATATAACATGGTATATATTTTTCTACTTTGTTTTCGTAATATTAATAAAGAATTTAAAAATCAAGAAAAATAAAATATTTTTAGATTAGACAGAGACCTAAAGACAAAGTGACTCGGACGATAGTAGATAACCATTTCATCGTGATTCATGTGGGCTCGCTGGCTAGTTCGTCAAAGTATGAGTATGACGACGTTAGGTGATGCAATGTTTCGAATCCAAGTCAAAACAAATCAAATCAAAATCATTTATTTGCCTAAATAAGGTACAGAAGGTTGGTAAAAACGTACAAAAATGTTCTCTTATTCTGCCTTTAATTTCGGCGTGCAAATACAAAATAAAGCTACATATTTTATTTAAATTAATTGATCATAATCATGCAGTCATTAAACAGAAATAATCCCCTTAAAATTGTATTATTGAATTAAATAAATGTCAATTTATCAATGAAAAAATAATAATCATAAATATCAATAATAGGAGAGATTCGCCACAATAATCATAACAATCATAATTTAAAATGACCGTGCAATTTACAAAACCTACAATTTATAATCCACAATAAATCGCCACAATAATCATAACAATCATAATTTAAAATGACCGTGCAATTTACAAAACCTACAATTTATAATCTAAAAACTCATGTACACTATAAAAGCATTTTTCAATTAAAAACGTCGTCAAATTATTTTTAAATCTAAAAATGGTAGCGTTTTTATGGAGTTTGGTATTTTGTTATACAATTTTATGCACATAATATAGCTGTTGTTACCTGTAAAAGTGAGATTCGTCCTCGGTTGAAATAACTTATTAGTATACATAGATCGTGGGGCATAGTAGCTTGTCGCTTGCTGAAAGAGTCTCTCATGTTTGAAAACAAATATACAGCATTCTAATATATAAATACATGGTAGAGTTAGTATTTTATATTTCCTAAAGAATGGACGACATGACTCTATTTGCTTCAACCCAAATATAGCTCTTAGACACTTTTTTTGCATTATGAATGCTTGATCAATCTCCACACAACGACCCCACAGGATAATACCATACCTTAGAGTGGAGGTTATATAGCCATGGAAAGCCGTTATTGCGGCATTTCTAGATACCTCGCAGCTAATACGCCTCAAAGGGTATATAAAATTATTTATTTTAACACAAATGTCAGTTAAATGATTTTTCCATAAACAAAAGGAGAGGTCAAAATTGGTATAATATTCCGACGATTTTTAAACGCTAATGTGATGTACCTTATTAGAAAGCTTATTTATTATACTACTCGATTATAGTTAAATCAGATTTTTTCAGGCGCCCGTTTTTATGAAAAAGTGAAAAATGTTTCAATACAAACAAAACGCACATAGTCTTTATTTATTCATTTCTATGCAATATAATTATTTTATGTGGCTAATGTTTCCGTTTCTATTAAATACTTTGAGACTTTATTATAATTTTAGCTGCAGCTCCATGAAATTAAGACACAAAATATTGATTATCATGACAATGCAATAACAAAACGTATCGAAAAAAGTCAAAGCTGTAAATTCGGACTAAATATCCGTTGTAAATGTCAAGCCGAGTCTTGCTGACTGACGTTATCATTGTCACGCCATTTGCCATAGGGCTACCATCCTTAAAATATAGATAATGCTTGTAGAACATTTTATTTTTCAACACTTGTTTTAAAAAAAACGGGCGGCTGTAAAAAAAAATTAAATGCCCAAAGACATCAAAATAATTACCCTCTTTCAGCCTATATAGGTCAGAAGGCTGTTTAAATTTTCAATTATTTTAGTACCAAGCCCCATACATTTCGTGAACGTCTCCTTTATCTAAATGTATACCAAGGAACTTAACAGAGTCAGTTTCCGCCAGGGCGACCCCTTTATTAGATATATTTAGGGCAAGCGGTTTTAATCGATAGGTATGGAATTGCATAAATTTTGTTTTATTAGTATTAACTTTTAAATTATTAGCCTCTAGCCACTCAATAGTTTTTTGAAGAGCAATGTTTATTTCTTGTTCGTACGAACTTTTATCTTTTCCTATAATTGTAGTATCGTCGGCAAACAGTACACATTTATGATTTATAACATCTGGGAAATCATTTATGTAGAGCAAAACCATGGGCGGCCCTAAAATACTGCCCTGTGTCACGCCATATTTATTAAACATATGGGAAGATTGGCATGATTCTAACGTTTTAGTTTGCTCATTATAATTCGTTATTTCCACTGATTGTACTCTGTCGGACAAATATGATTCCAAACAGTTACATGCCGTTCCTCTGATTCCATATCTGGAAACCTTTTCCAATAATCGTTCATGAGAGACGTGATCAAACGCTTTACTCATATCCATGAATAAAACTGTAACAGGTATTTTCTTGTTGATACAGTCTGTTATTTCTTTTATTAATTGAAAGGCTGCTAAAGATGTACTTATATTTTTACGAAACCCATTTTGTTCGTTCTTAATAATACTGTGCTTTTCATTGAAGTTTGCTAATTTGTTATGAAAAGCTTTTTCAAAATTTTTAGAAAATATAGGTAACAATGTCACTGGTCTGTAATGTAATTGTCCATTTGAGTGCTATCCCCTTTTTTAAATATTGGTTTCACTACTGATATCTTTAATAAATCGGGAAATATTCCTTGTTCTAGAGAGAGGTTAACAATATGTAGAAGTGGCTCTAGAATTATATTAACTGACAGTTTTATGATATCAGTGCGAATATTATCATAACCACTACCTTTGGAATCATTTAGAGACATCACTATTTTTTTAAGGTCACAACCATCCAGTGGGTACAAAAATATTGAATTACTAATTGATTCAATATGATCCTTTGTTTTAATCTTGAATCTACTTTATTATCAAGGCTATTATTGGTAACCGTGTTTATGAAAAAAAAAAAATGAAACGATTTGCAATAGAATTGGGACTTATACAGTCACTGTTGCCCATAGTAATTGCCCAAAGAAATCTTTTTGAAGTATTCTTTAGCTTTATTTTTCTTAAAATTTTTAAAACTTGAGGGGTTAGCACATACTGATGCTGTGTGTACTATAACATTATAGATTTTTTTAAATTGCATAAATCACTGATTATTTTTTCCAGCACCCAAGCTAAGGTTAAACTTGTGTAATGGGTGCCAGGGCCCTGTCTATAAATATTTTTTTCCAATTTATACAAACCAGTATGGATTTGTGTTGGGTTAGTAGGTATTATGTTTGAGTAGAAAAATAAAATAAAGTTATTAAATTATAGAAACAGAAAACTAATAAAAAATGTATAGCCTCTCTACAGTGTGAATTTGGGTGTAAGTGTATGTGTCAAGCGTATATGTTGTGTGTGTGAGTGTGTATATGTGTGTGTGTGATGTGCTTTCTGTATCATTCAGAGCAGTCTTTCATTTTCTAGTATTTTTTTAACTACATGTGTTTGTTTTATTTTTATTCGGGGCGGTTCGGACTTGCCATTGTCACTAACACCGCGTCGATTGTCAATCCTACATAAAATAATACATTTCGCTCTAAACGGCATTAATTAGCATTTTCTGTGCTGAACACGTAAACAATAATTTAGGTAATTTGTGCAGAGTTTAGTATTACAAATTAAATATTTACTTACCGGATTTTAAATATTTCTCAAACGCCTCTTTGGCTGTCTTATATTCGGGCTTCCTATCCAGGGGCTGCGACAATTCTTGAGTGTACGTAAAATAACTTCTGTTCAACTTCGCACTACTGAGAACGCCACCTAATCTACCGAAATTTCGGATTGCCACATTGGGCACATATTTACACACAGACATTTTGATGAAGCTTATTAAAAATACTTTTCTTTTAATCTTAACCTAATAGTTGTACAGGCCGTGTTGATATTTGTGTAATTTAATTATTTTTTTAATGAACGTCCGAATGCCACCCACTCAATCACGAATTACGAGATTACTACAGAAGTACAGAATAACAGATGTCATGTCAGACCTGTGTGTCAGACTGCGAGACTGGACTGGTCCAGTGTTGCCGCATGAAGAAAAAAATTTCACTAAACCCTTATCAAAATTGCGCTGTATTTTACGAAAATTCTGTTTCTAAAATCCACTACGTCTTCATGGTCATCATCACTCCTAGATGATGAGCCTGCACCAGCTGCTGTTCCTTTCTTCACAGTTTTGGTAATTTTCTGGTAAGTCATAAGTGTCGAGTCGAGCAACACAATAGCACATCTGTGACATTAGACATCAGTTTCAACCTGCCAGGGTTACGAGCCTGTCCAAAAGGGATATCGTGACTCCGTAAATAGTTACTCTACTCTTTGATCGTGACCCTGGCACACAGGCATCTGAAGGAACACGGGTGGGTTTTAGTCAGTAAAAGTCTGACACTTCCTCCCGCAGCCCGCTCCACCCAGAGCGGGAGAAGTTATTTGATAATTTCCCACCCAAAAAAAAAAGACATCAGTTTCATATTTAACACTTTCGCAACGAAAATGAGCGGGAGACAAAAAGTTAACAAATTAGCTACTTTTTTAAAATCACTTATTGGGTTGCCAACTAATACTCAATTTTCCATCAAATTCCACTACATATTATGCATAGCGCTTAGTTATGAAAAAAAAGCTCTATAGACCCTAGAATTGCACTAGATCTAGCGCGAAATGCGCTAAAACGGCAACACTGGATTAGTCACAGGGACTCAGTCAGACTTTGGTCAGACTGTACAGCAGTGTTGCCGCTGCTGGCTACATTTGGGGTTACCGTACGCAAGTGGGAAAATTACCGTATTTGACAAAAAAATACCGTACTCTTTAATATTGAGATATATCGCACCTTTAACTTCTCCCGCTCTAGGCGGAGCGGGAGGGCGGGTCAGACTTTTACTGACTAAAACCTACCCGCGTTCCTTCCATTGCCTGTGTGCCAGGGCCACGATATCCCTTTCAGACAAACCCGCAACCCTGGTAGGCATTGGCTCTAACGGACCCCGTCAGTTTGTGCTGACATCTCTTTGAGGCGCGCGTGGAACGCAACGCACTGTTGACCTGGGCCTGGTCCTTATATCACACGGCGAGCTACCCATTGCTCATCGTTCGCAAGCCTGCGCCTACGGTGGCCGGGAATCGGGCTTGGATTTCCGACGCCCGAGGCGTTTCCTGCGGCTCATTAGGGGCGTGAATTTTGCCTGCGAACATTACTGCTTCGCAGAAAGAGGTGACGGCCTCCCATGCACTTTCGCTCCGAACCCTGGCCTGAACCAGGGCCGGACGCGAGAGATCACCACCGCCGATTGTCTCCACGAGGACACGGAGGTGCTCCGCCCAAGCCGGGCAGACCTCCACCGTGTCCTCCGAATGATCCACACAGCGGTAACACCCCGGCGTTTCCTCCCGCTTTATCCTGAACAGGAACAACCGTGTCCGGTGAGGACCTACGTCAGGTGGAAGGTGAGGACGCCCGCCGTGGCACTTCCCTAGCCACTCCTCAAAGAGATGCACTTAGCTAAGGAACAAAACCTTAAAAAATTACAATTGAGGTCTAGTTCGTTTGAAGGTCGAGCAGCTGTTGTTATATGGCTCTTGATCATAATCGATATTTTTCCCAAAACAACTTCATTTTCAAAAGTCGGTACAAAACGGCAATAATTTTAGAAAATTTAGCCGTTTTATCGATATTTTATTTCGAATAAATAATAAATAATATCGATAAATCGGCAAAATATCAATACATTTTTAAAATATCGATATATTATATTCATACTTTTTAAACTTCTAACATCCCTGAATTCACTGAACTCCATATAGGTTGGGGAAAAAGTATTTTCGCATTATAGTATGTATGAACTTGTAATAAAATCTATTTGGCTATACTATTTGTATCTGGCTGGTTTTGGTATCATTGAAAGTTTAAATTTTAAAGAACATAATTCCAAATTCAAATTAGGAAAATGTGTGATTTTCATTTGTTTTTCGTACTTTCAAGATGAGTGAATCTAATGAAGAAATTCGATATATTTTAAAATTTTACTACAAAAAAGGTAAAAATGCAACGCAAGCGGCGAAAAAAATTTGAAAACATTTTTTTTTTAAACTATATTAAAAAATGTTTTAAATTTCCGCGATGCGAAGAAACTTTTTCCCTAACCTATTATTTCACTCTGGACTGGCTGCTGTGCTGTCTTTGTGCCTATTTGAGTAGCGCCATTTTGGCGCTGTAGGCAGATACGATTTTCCATGCACCTAAAATTAGTGATATTTTAAGTCGACTATGATATGAATAAGTACCTTTTCCGATTTTAAACCATAGATGATGTGTGTACATTTGCGTATTGCTTCGGAAAAAGTGTTACTAAATCCTGCACACGTTCGCACATGATAGGGAACACTATCGTAACGCTGCGTTCGACGCTGAATGCGGCGGAACAGCGCTGAACGTGGCAGAACAGCATAGAACACGGCAGAACAGCGGTGAACTCTATCTATAGCACTCGCATGATAATAACACATTTGTTCTCATTTTATACTTGTTTGCCGCGAAAGCTGAATAGACGCGGAAAGCTGAACGTATGCGTTCGCGTCTCCGTACAAAATCGTTGTTTTCTACGGGTATAAGCTGAATAGAGCTGAATAAGTGTTAGTAGTCCATAAATCGACCTCTCATAGCATGTGGGACTGACCCACGTTTTTTTTTAATTCTACCCATATTTCTTGAAAGAAGTAGTTTAGTTTTAATATTAGATAATACTACCACACTGCCGAAAAACGGGTTTAAAACAACTACTGAATCAGCCTGAGCTGTATCAACTTTTGGTATTGGATATCGACATTTTATCGATAAGAATTTGTCAATCCCTAGTGAATTTGTAGTGTACGACAAAATTAGTTCTCGGGACAATCATAGTGGCGCTTCAAATTGCCATACAAAATTAGCTGTTATTTGTATGGAGACAGCCTGTCCACTGTCCAGTGTGAAAAAGGAGGTCAGTGCCAGAATTCCATACTATAGTTTTTACAGGCTTTTTTAGAAATGTGACATCTAGTGTCTTTATCCCAAAACAATCAGTTACTTTTGTCACTACAGATGGCGAAACTATCGTTATAGTACATAATGTTATTATTTTGATTACATGCTGAATGCACAGCATTACACCTATAATAGGAAACAATAATCCTAACTTCCTAATCCTATGCTATCCTAATCCTAACTCCAAATATTTCCAATCAACTCAAGGTTCCTTAGACGATAAAGTTGAAAATCTTTTAAAGTTACATAATGTAGTATCTTGATGTGCTGGCGTCTGTACCTTTTGTGGCATTTGTGTTGGTTCGATTCCCGGTACAGGCAAGCGACTATTTACAAATTTTTGAATGTTGTTTTACTTATTTTTGTTGAAGTCATATGTTTTCATTGTGTAAAAATAGGTAGAATCAATATTTAAGGTGCTTCCTGGGCCCGCTTCAACTTTTCACCACTTACACATATGCACTAGTCTTGTATGTATAATAAACAAGTAGCAATAGCAAGAACGATGTAGTATTTTGACCAACTTTACCCGTAGAAACAATCTTGGAGTCGCCCTTCTTGGTGACAGACAATGATGGGCTTACCTCGCTGGTCCACACCTTCCACCGCTGTGGTTAGTAGTAAGTTTTCTTGACCACCGAAACCGGAGAACATGCGGGAACCTGCAAGATTCAAGAAAAAAATATTGTAGAGCATTTAAATTTCATCGTTCCTTCCCGTCAGAACCACCGCTTGTTCAAATGGTTTATTTTTCAGCAAAATTATATAGTAATTATCATAGTTCATATCTAACTGACACTGTAACCCGTGGTGTTAAAGAAAATCTGCCTGTGCGGTGACGGTGCCAGTGCGGTGCCAGTGCGGTGACGGTGCGGCCCATGCGCGATATTTATTTGTATGCACAAACATGCGGTCTGGCACGGCGCGGCTCCGGCATCATTTACAGCATGGGTTCCAAACCGGTGGGGCGCGCCCCACTTGGGGGCGTAAAGTGAGTTAAGGGGGGACGGGACGCGGCGGCTCTAAAAATCAGCCTTTTCCCAACTATGTTGGGGTTGGCTTCCAGTCTACCTTCTATATTGTCAAAGTTTATGTTTTGTTTTTTTTTTTTAATTATTTTTGTTTTGTTTATAACCGGATGCAGCTGAATACCAGTATCTTACATGGAGCGACTGCCTATCTGATCTCCACAACCCAGTTACTGGGTAACATGTTACCATGATACGCCTTGGTAAGACTGGTTGTCAGACGCGGTTTGGTTTGGTTTGTGGTTGATTGTTGTCGCTGGCGGCAGCTCTAAAAATAAACAGCATAATTATTAAATTTTATGATCATGGTATTAGAAAGCGCGAAGCCGTTGGTCCCGGCTGTCATTTGTAGATCTTTGACAGTTGTTACGGGTCGACAGAAGCCCGAAAGACTGACAGACAGTCTTACCAAGGGGTATCGTGTTACCCAGCCACTGGGTTGTGGAGGTCAGATAGGCAAACGCTCCATGTAAAATACTGGTATTCAGCTGCATCCGGTTAGACTGGAAGCCGACCCCAACATAGTTGGGAAAAGGCTAAGCAGATGATGATGATCTTGGTATTAGAAAAGATAAAGGCAAAAGATTCCAAAACTTTGGGTTTTGCGTAATACTTAGGTGCTGTAAAATTAGTTTATGATTTTCTGCATAAGTAGACAAAATAAGTTTCCTTTTTTTAAATGAATGGTCAAAAGAAAACCGAACCTAGCCAAGGGGGTGCAAACATTTTCGAGCTCACTCGCTCTTACATTCTTAGGCTTTTCTGCATTAGTCAACAAAGTAACTGGAGTTATGAAGTGATGAAAGTAAGGTGGCACGTATTGTAAAAGGTTGGGAACCCCTGATGTATCAGGACGTCTTATTATCCTTCATTCGGTCCAAGGATCTTTCAGCACGTGGCCAAAGTCGGAACTAATACCACCATCATGTTTTTACAATTTGATTTCAGAAATGTTTACCATCAACGCCCCACTGTCAATGTCATACAATCACCAAAAGATCCTTTTAACACTGTAAATTATTTTTTCGCTAACCGTTCGCAAACATACGCCCAAAAATGTAAAATGAGATTCAGAGTGAGTTTGGAGCGAGGAATGGGATTGCCGAATCCATAGACAAAATAGATGGATTAAAAAGTAAATTTTTATCTGGGTTGCCATACTAAATGCTTTTGTCTTTTTTAGTGGTAAGCCAGTCTTTGGTAAAACAAGCCACAAAACAAAAACTCACATTTATACGACGTTTCACTGATTACCAGCGGTACCAACAGAGAGTAGAAACATACGTGCTCGTAGTTTTACAGTATGTTTTTATGCAGTTTTAAGTACGTAGAGTATGATTGAGATGTATGAACGTAAACGAAGCAAAAGCAGTTTAAGGATCGTAGCATGTGGCGTTCTATAGTTTCTACCTAACCCCATGGAAAAGTTGATCGTTTTTACTTACATTTTCTACAATTGCCTACCAGCGTGCAAAACGAGTGCAGAAAGTGAAATGCACTGAGCATAGAGCGTCGGAAACGCCTCGGCTAGCGATTTCGTGGTCTGTGGTAAAACGAGATTTTCTAACTAGGCATTGCGGTCTTATGAGTCCATTCTAAATGGTCGGTGCGTCAAATAGTTTGGGTGTATCAAACATAGCCTACTTACAAAGGCAGTCATTTATTTTAATTTTAGGGGAAAAATCCAATATACTAACGATTTTTGGGGAAAAAATACTACCATAGAGCAATTTTTGCCTTGTGATAGGTCACGTGACGGCACGTGAAGTAACATAGACAAAACATCCATTCGTCAGTTTTCGGGCGAGGAGGCAGCGCAGTTTGCTGTTTTATTGAGCGGACTGCCAAAAAGTGAAAACTGCAAAATGGCATCAACCCTTTCGGCTCACCAAGCAGCTAAGGAGCATGTCTTGGCTGTATCCCGGGACTTTATATCCCAGCCACGACTGAGTGAGTAAACCAAAATTTTGATCATCTATTTCGGCTAATGTCGTATGACATGTCAATGAAAATATCGATTTTACTTCCGAGATTCTATGTTACGCCGTTTTGATGTTGATTTTCAGACCTATTTACAATAACAAGGGTTGTGGTTCTTGTTTTTATAAGAAAGGATGGTCTAAACTTGTAATAACGGCCAACCAAAAGATATTTACCTGACGATGTTCGAGAGCCCCATTTTCTTTAATGATGGACTGTGTGACACATAAATAGGCGCCTAAAAGCTATACTATAGTCTCTAAATCCGAAAAACATGAGAATGTTGTAATTCGTTTGTCGTCATGGCATGTCCTTAATTTTGGTCACCTGATCATAGGTACCTACTTAAATTTTTCTACACTATGAACCAGCCTTCATATTATGTGTTATGCGGTATATAAATTGGCACTGTTACATAAAACTGCACTAATGGTGTTTAATATTTAAGTATGTGACTTTTAATCTTTTCATAGCAAATTGCCCTCTATGAGTGCACTTGGTTGGATTCTTATTACCTAGGAAGATGTGATCTGTAAAATAAGATATAATCAACAGAGAGATCATATTCTCTCTAGATTCTAAGAAAAAGTAATGCTACCCTTTTATTTACCCTATCTTAAATTACTACAAGACTACAATGATTGCAGAATCTTACGCTATATAATGAATAGAAGGAAGAAGATATAAAGATCCTTCCTTTTTCCTTTTTTCCTTCCTTATAGTCTATTCTAAAAATCATACACACAGAGTACATACCATAGGTTCTCATAGATAATTATACTAAATGATGCTAATGCACGAGGGTGTTATATGAATCTTAAACAGTCTTATGATCATACTGTTCTTCAATACTCTATAATAATATAATTGGCAGCTATCTCACTAAAACGAAAAATATAGGGGATCAGCTGATCTTGTATGTGGAAAATATTCATGGCCAATCTCTCATTATGTATAGGATCTATTGATTTCTTAAGTCTTTCTAAACTAATCAAGAATAATGGAATTTTCCCCCATATTTTTGTTCAAGAAATGGTCATAAATCAATATAATTATGGTACCATTTTATTACGAGAATACCTAGTTAATGATTTTCTAATTACTACGACTTTAAAGATGTAACCAATATTTTTGTAATAATATAATTTAAATGAGTGTCCATGGAGTTTCTCACCCGTTCTTCTCTATAAGTACCTACTACACTTTAATGGGCTAGCTTCATATTTCTAACTGACCGACTCCTTGACAATTCAAAAGTAAGTAAATGGTGTTTTTGAAATCAATTCCTTCAGTTTGAATTAAACTCACTTAGACAATAAATAACACATCAGACAGTCGCTTTTCTAGACAAAAGCTAAATACCAGCACTCTTCGAGAATATGTCATGCTCACCTGAAGGCTAATTCAGGCTAAAAAGTTACTTACTAAGAAAAAATATTAAGGAATTATGAGGTATTTTGGTAGATTGAGATGGAGTTTTTTGAGTATCAATCTGTGAAAAAAAAAAACTGCCCGAAATGAATGTGAATGATTTAAAAAATACGGATATAGTCCCTCTGGTCAGTTGATTCAAATAATTGTCTGGCTGTATATTACAGTATTGCTACTTATTCTCACCGTTATCTTATTGCAGCTTATTTATCCCTTATTTTAGTAACATATTAACTCTATTGACAGACTTGGGAACAATATATTCAGTCAGCTGTTTAAAATCAATCAATTTCAACAGAATTGCGGTCATAATATGATAAGATAGTAGTTGCTTACACTGTCTTACAATATTAGATAGATGAAACAAAATTTAAAAAAAATGAGAGAGCCTTACAGTAGTTGCTTATGATGTGTAACATCTGACATCTCACTTTGGTACTAAGCAACTGAGCACTTGAGCAGTGACAGAAATTAACCTCAAAATTTAAAAAAAATATATACGTACTGAAATATTATTCATTAGTAGTGGCACTGATCAAAATTCGGCGAATTTTTACCTAGTAAGTTCCATACTTATCCATACTTACTAATTCCGTGCTATTAAAAAGTACATACTTACGTACGTGCTCAAGCTGTCACTTCCTATTCCGTGCTATTAAAAAGTACATGCCTACGTACATGCTCAAGCTGTCACTTCCTGTTACACACTTCCGTCCCAAAGCGAGAGCAAAGCAGTTACACATTCAAAAAAAATTGGCACCGTACCTATGCAAGTAACACAATTGAACAAAATAAAAAAATAAAAAAAAAAATATGGGATAGATTTTTATATTTTATACATAAAAACAAAAGTATTTATGCAATTTTTTCGTTAATTGTGAGTTTTATTTTACTGTGAGTTTACATGTACAGCATATGAAACCATACGCCAAACAAAGTACTTATACTGCAATTAAAAATATAGATACATCACCTTGGTAAAAGGTTCTATAAAAAGTTGCTGTTTAAGACTGCAAAAAATCATAGACTATTTACCAATATATTCTATAACAAAAATTCATAATAATTGTCATGTTTAGCATGGAAAGTTAAAAGGAATCAGGTGCGATAGACCATTTCCCTCATCCGGCAAGCACTGCAATAGCAATGTAATATTTTATTTAGCTGTCTAATACTCAACCTGTCTTGAGCAAATATGGTGATCACTGCTCATGCCTTCTCTGTGTGAGAACAGGCCTTTGTCCTGCAGTGGGATAATAATAGCCTGGTATTGTTTATTAATAATCATTAGGCCAATGTGCACATCATTATGTTCATTAATTCCAGCTCCATATGATCATCTTCATCAAAAGACCAGTGTACAGTTATCAGCCAACATTCTCCAAAGAGGTGATTTTAAATACTCTATAGGGAATGCTGGCTGCTTAACTTGCCACATAACATTCACCACATCAGTCATCGCTTGACATCAAAAGGAAATTAAGATATGTACATAGTTATTGATGTTGTTTAATGTAGATGTTTTAATTTTGTAGTTTCAAACTTTCAAATTGCATCCTTCGATTAAAAAGAATGTCTATGTTCTAATTTACTTGACTTTATCTTTTAAAAAAAAATCTCTAGAGAGTGTATAGCCCATTTACGCGCCGGCGCTTTTTTAAAGCGAAGTTTTTTTACCGCGCACTCTTTATTTTCAACTCTGGGCGTTGAGTCGAGCGTAGAGAATGCAACAGAGCGCAATTATGTGCGTTAAAAAAGCGCCCGTGCGGTCGTGGGCTTAGTAGTAGCAAAGGTCTCGTTACGACGTAGTAAAGTAGTAAGTAATAGAACAACTGCATTGCATAATACTCATAATAGAATCCAATGAGATATAAGCCAAGAAAGATAATTCACAATTTTTTTCTTTAAGTAATGCCCACCTGCACCACAAACCACTGAATGCGTGTCACGCTAACCCATTTAAAACATCGTTCTGTTTCTGACAATCGTTTGAAGATGACAGAGACAGAATGATATTTTAAACAAGTTTATGTGGGCAAGTGCGCCTGAAAATCAGTCTTAAGAGAACCCCTGAGAGACGTCTATTGCATGCATAGATTCAATGAACCGTCATCTTACCACCTACTCTGATTACCAGTTTGAAAATGTCTGATCAGCCCACTAAGAATACAATACAAGTCAATGTACCTACTGAACCATATAAAGATCGTACTTTCAAGGAGTATTATCGACTTATGAAAGTAGGTCATTTTCCGTCTTAATGCTTGCATGCAGACGGACGCGTTGCGACGCGATTCTGGTAGAACAATTTCCTTGAAATTTTCATAGAAATTGTTCTACTGGAGTCGCGTCGCGCCTGTCCGCGGGAGCCTTAACTGGCGATCGTCCAACATAGGACTAATCTATACTCTGTTCATTTTAGAAATATTAATATCACACGACAATAATTTTCTCATAGGTAGTTATCATGCTTATTTTAGAGTTGATATTCAGTTATTTTTTATTATTTGAAACAATTAATTAATTAAAACATCGTTCTATTTCTGTCAATCGTTTTAAGATTACAGAGACAGAATGAGGTTTTAAATAAGTTTTGCGTTAAATGCATTCAGTGATTTTTGGTGCCATTGGGCCATAGACTCGGGATTTCACGTCAGTTTTGTTGTAATTAGAACTTAACATTTTCTCTAAATACAATTCTAAATTAAAAAACGGCTCAAAGGTTTAAACCTGGGTCTAGCAACAAGGCCTCTTCAAGGCTCTCAAGGTCTTAATAAGGCCGCATACATTCTACCTTATACGTCAACAAAAATGTCTTGCTCTATCTAAAATTAATATTATTTTTCTAGCCTACAAGACGGTGTCTGGTGTGAACGGACCACTGGTCATCTTGGACGAGGTGAAGTTCCCCAAGTTCTCGGAGATCGTACAGCTGAGGCTTGCTGATGGCACCCTCCGCTCCGGTCAGGTATGTTGGACATAAATTCCCTCAACTCTTTTTTTTTTTAATCCTTCATTAAAAACATAACCCTCCTTCTGGAGCAGTCGGGTAAAAATAACCAGGTTCATAATTATTAATTACAATCAAGCCTATAAGACTAATAAGCAACTTTAAAGGAGGAGAAGGAGAGTAGGGAGGCCTTTGGTAAGCTGTGGGACAATAATAGCTAATAAAAAATAATAATAAAAAAATTAAAATTGTTTTTTTTTTTTTCAAACTTAGAATTGTGTCGATTAGTACTTTACTCAAGTCCGTTCCACTTTCTTGGACTCCGATATAATAATAATTATAAACACTTTGTACAGTGATAAATGTGTTGGTCTTCAACTAGCACATTTATCGTAAAGATATTGGGGGCCAGGGGCCTACTCCGAAGTATCGGCCGAATGTTCGGACGTTTCTTGACTTCCAAAGTTTCCTTATTTGACTTTGAATCCTTACCCGTCTTCAAGTCACGTTTTTGACTTTGACTTATCTCTCTGACTGTCGTTTTTATTTTCTTTAGCCGTAGTCAGGAAACAGACGAACATTCGGTCGATACTTCGGATTATCGCTTTGGAGTAGGCCCCCTGGAGATATTATGTTTTTAGAAGTGTCTTCTGCATTGTCATGCGAACGCAACGTCAACGTGTAGTTGTAGCCACTGCCGAAAAGAATATTTTTTTCAGTCGTAATCGAAAATAATCGAAAATGGATAATAAATTCTGCCGAAACCGAAAACGAAATTCGGTCGGACCCTAGTTATGTGTTATTACATTTTGAACTACGTTTATCACCTCAGGTTCTCGAGGTCAGCGGCACCAAAGCCGTTGTCCAGGTGTTCGAGGGCACATCAGGTATTGACGCCAAGAACACTCTCTGCGAGTTCACCGGCGATATCCTCCGTACACCTGTGTCTGAAGATATGTTGGGTAAGTAGATCAGCTACTGCTACGATAATCATTGTTTGTACAGTCGCCAGCACATCAAGCTACTACAATCTGTCAAATTTCTTTAAAATATTTTCAACTTTATCGTTAAAGGATAAGGTTCAAGGTTGATTGGGAAAATTTGACAGTTTCGGGTAGCTTGACCTGCTGGCGTCTGTACTTAAAGCGTGTCGATGGCAGTATAAATTGAGTCCGCCTAGAATTTAGCTACGAGTTTGATACTTTCAGTAGCGCCCAGCAGTTCCTCTAACGTATCTCCATCAGAGGGGCATTTCCCCGTATTTTTTCAGAATATGTTCTCTTTCTAAATCAGTCTCAATGTAGCATAAATACCGTTGATTTCGGTGAGATAAGGTTGCGATTAGATTTTGAACGTTTTTAAATACGGGAACTGACCTTCGGATTTTGCTAGGATAATCTGTTTGTACTTCTTTATACAAGGTTTCTGAGATACGATTTTCAGAGGGAAATCTGAAACTATGGAACATACAGAAAATTTGGTTTGAATTTTAATAAAATTAGAATAACACATTACACATAGGTACACGAAATCTGTTGAGAAGAAAAACAACGCGGTCCCATATCGACACAAACAGCGACTTTAATAATATAATACGTAAATATTGGATATCAATACATCATTGATACAATAAATTATGTTGCGAAGTCGCTGGTTAAAAGCTTGCTCTCGTCAAGGGGGATGCGCTAAGGTAGCCCGCGAAATTCAAATTCTCTTAAGTTTTTTGCAATTTGCAGGTCAGTAACAAGTTGTATGTTGATCTAAATATGATTCTTGGCCATAACAAATATGGCTTTACAGAATTTTAATCATTAGAATCAGCATTACAACTCTCTTAAGTTCATAAAATCCTACTGAATTATTATTTCAGAAATAGTCGTTCAATAGGATTTTACGAAGAGAGTCAGTTGTATTGCCGATTCTAATGATTATAATTCTGTAAAGCCATATTTGTTACGGCCGCGAATCATATTTAGATCAACATACAACTTGTTACTGACCCGCAAATTGCAAAAAACTTAAGAAAATTTGAATTTCGCGGGCTACCTTAGCGCATCCCCCTTAATCATTAATATTGGCTCATAAAATGTAGCATGCAATTTCATCAATAATACTTAATGCAACATGACTTTGAAAACTGCCTATTTCTTACGAGCAATTCACAAAACACAACCAAATTAAATGATCACTTTATCAGGTGATTGCTATCAAGCTGTTTGCTTGATTACGCAACGTCGTCGCCGCTGTGTACCCTTCTGTCGTATTTGATAATTTTATTTAATGTCTTCTCTATGTTAGCAGTGTTTCTTGCTTATTTTATTGTTGTTTGTATTTTCAGATCGGCTATAAATGATAGGCTGAAACATTATGAGATAAGGCAATGGTGTGGTTTAAAAAAAAAGTGTACTTAGTGGCAATTTAAAAGATGCTCAGATGGTTTGGTGATGTTGATAGGATGAATGAAAGGCGCCTAACAAAATATATTTACAAGGCAGAAGTGAGTGGAAACGCCGGGAGGGGGGACCCTAGGAGGACATACATAGTGACCTAATTGGTGATGGCAATAGGCTCGCCCCTATTACATGGGACCTCAGACCAAATAAAAAAGGTAGACGAAGCGCGGCGCTCTCAGAGTGAAGCAGGGTAAGGGAAGCCAAATTTGAAATAGGAAGCCGACCGTCCAGAGCGACGCGCGACACCGAACGCGCTAGATATCATAACCTTGAAAGCGAGGCTTCGCTTATTTGAACGCTATTGTTGGTGTACGCTCCGTCTACCTTTTTTTATTTGGTCTGAGCATGGGACTTAAACGTAACTGGCGAAATGTGGGTGTACTACGGGTGCACCTCTGTCTAACCCTGCGGGGACTACAGGCTTGATGTTATGTTAATTGGTGATGTTCTTCAGAAAGGTCAAGTGCGTAGTACTCGCAACCAGCGTGCGTGGACCAGGGGGCCGATCGCGCTATTTCTCAACGTAATTACCGTTCGAACGGAACGTTTTTGGTTTTGATTAGCTGATGTAAGAAACGGTATCGCGCTATTTTTTCTGAGCGACAAAATCGTTGACGTTAACCCAATACTGAAAGTTCGATCGATCGTTTCTCCAACGTAACTTCCAAAGTAAAGCTAAATCGTTTCCGTTGAAATGATTAGCGCGATACGAAATGTGTCTAACGTAACGTTTTTGGTTGTGGTTTAGTTTTGGTATTAACGTTCAAAATTAGCGCGATCGGGCCCCAGATGTATGAACCTAAACGAAGCAATAGGAGTATGTAGGGTGGCGTTCTATAATTTCTGCCTACCCCCATGGGAAGACGGCGTGAGTTTATGTATGTATGTGTATTTTATGAAACTGTTTCAAGCTCACGCCTTTTTCCTATGGGGCGTAGGTAGTAACATAACTTAATAGGAAGAGAACGCCACATACTACGAACCTTGCATACTAATTTAGGTATTTCAACAACAAAAAACATTACCCTCCTCTAGAGATTTCGCCGTAGTCGGGTAAAAAATACAAACAACTTCATGAATTTGACTGAGTGATACAAACATCTTCATGTATTTGAATGAGTAGCAGTGATCCATGTTAGGTTTACTCAAGGATCAAACTAGTTTAA
This sequence comes from Tiliacea citrago, assembly GCA_963921375.1. Taxonomy (NCBI): domain Eukaryota; kingdom Metazoa; phylum Arthropoda; class Insecta; order Lepidoptera; family Noctuidae; genus Tiliacea; species Tiliacea citrago. The sequence continues at coordinate 4,972,333 of OY992802.1, forward strand.
AATTGAGTCTTCTGCTGAATGAAACATGTATAAACTGGTTAATTACCTAGTAATGTCAGCAAAAGTCATTAGCGTTGGCGCATAATTATATTCTAATCGGCAAACGTAATCAACAAACCAAGACAGACAAATATTGTGTAGTCTTTCGCCAAATGGACAAACTCAGATAACTACGGTGTAAAACTAAATTAGCATGATATATCCTGGGTTCGATTACCAGGTCGAGCAGTGTTAAATGATTTTATTTCTGGAAGTAGGTTTCTACAAACATTTTCCATTTTTCAAGTCCAGACATAATCTTGATCAGATCATGTGAAGAACAAGTAGATTGGTGTCGGAAATGGTCTTTTGAGGAAAGAAAGAACCACACAGATTGAGTAGACCTGTCCAGACAATGCACGCATTTGTCAGCAATCGTGCAGATCAACCCAATAACAGCTGTTGAGCTCCTAAGTTCTGAACTTAGGAGTTCAACAGCTGTTATTGGGTTTTTCCATCACGAATTTCTCAGTAGCAGCCTGGAATCTGGGTTTATGCCCGATTGATGGCAATAGGCTTGCCCCTATTTCATGGGACTTAAACATAACTGGCGAAATATGGGTACATAAACAGAAGGTAGCGTAACCCTTCGGGGCACGCAAGCGTGTTGTTGTGTTAAACTCATTTTTTTTAAATCACCAGGACGTGTATTCAACGGTTCCGGCAAACCCATTGACAAGGGACCCCCCATTCTGGCTGAGGCCTTCTTAGACATCCAGGGACAGCCCATCAATCCTTGGTCTCGTATCTACCCTGAGGAGATGATCCAGACTGGTAAGCATTTCATTTTGTTGCATTTTAAAGACAAGCAAACGTTAAAAAAGAGCTTAAACAAAGAAAGTGCTCGGCACCAGAGGGACACTATCATCCCGCTGGTTCCAACAAAAAAAAAAAACAGTGGTATTTGACTGTTTTTTTTTTTACTTAGATTTTTCGAAACCAACAAAAAAATTAAGGCGATAGTAATTTTTTGTTTTTAACCGACTTCCAAAAAGGAGGAGGTTATATGTTCGGCTGTATGTTTGTTTTATGTATGTTCACCGATTACTCCGTCAATTGTGGACGGATTTTGAAAATTCTTTTTTTGTTTGGAAGGGTATGCTCCCGAGGTGGTCCCATTGCTACCAAATCAGAATCTGATGAGGGGATCTCATGGAAATCGAGGGAAATCCTCAAATTTTATAGGCATACCTATAGCGATTTGAGTATTTTTTATAGTAACTCGTGCATTTGCACTCGAAAAGCACCATTCGGTGAAGTGGAACTGATGATGAAGACCACAGATGGCCACCGGAACTTCTTAATAATAAGTATTTCACCGTTGCGATTCGATTAGGCACTTTAATATGGTTGCTAAGCAATTTATGCTCGTCAAAATGCATATGGTGAAGTCACCATCAGTTCTCCTGGTTCTTACCAGGAGAACTCCTCAACAATTAACGCCCCTGCATCGGGGCAAAGCAATATTTTGTAAAAGGTGATGAGCATTTGACATTAGGCTATTGTAAATTAGATAAATTACAAACTGACTCACTAAAAAGTGAAAAATGAAAAACTTTACAAAAAAAAAAAACAACCGACTTCCAAAAAAATCACTACAAAGCGAAAAATAACTTTAATTTCGGAAGTCGGTGGCAAAAAACTAAAATACAGATCCAAAGACACCGACTTCCGAAATTAAAGTTATTTTTCGCTTTGTAGTGTTTTTTTTGGAAGTCGGTTGTTTTTTTTTTGTAAAAAGTTTTTTTAATATCTCAAAAAATACCAAATTTGTATTCGTTTACAAGAATATTGTAGCCAGACACAGCACTGCTGCGATCTGACGTCACAACACAGGAACGCCATAGTAACTTCGCGCTATTCAGTACAATGTGTCGTTTTGCGTGACAAGGATAAAAGTGTGTAACTTTTCCATTTTTCCACCGATTTTATTAATTTTTACACAAATCGACTTTTTTAGTAACACCTTTAAAAATAAGCATTAATTCATATTTATTTTTGATAGCAGTCAAATACCCTATTCGAGCGTTGCCAGACCGTACTGATTTTTTGCCCAAAATTAAATGTCCCGCGCAAAACAGGTTCAGTCCCTCTTTTCAGGGAAATAATTACGTAAGTAATTACTAATTATGTATATTCCTCTGAAGACTTAACTGCCTTACAGGGTAAACCAGGCAGTTATTGTTATTACTATAGTAAAGTAACGTATTTTTTTTAAGATAAATTTTCTATAGCAATTTAGTATTTGCCATCATTGTAAACTTAATTTGAAGCTCAAATACTACCTACTGATTATTTACGTTTGTTTTTATCTTGTCCAACTTTCGACCACTGTCTGAAAAAAGTCTGGCAACGCTGGGCAATTCCTGTATTTTTAAGGACATTTCGCGTTCGAATAAGTCTGTGAACAATACTTAAAATTTTCCTATATTATTGTTTTTTTTTATATTGTATCTGAGATGAGATTTCAACTTGATTTTGAATACGAGATTTGGCCTTCGGTTATTTTGTAGATAAATCATCTTTTATTTGAATAAAAAACCTCGTGAACGAGCTAGGGCTACTCCGAAGGATCGACCGCATGTTCGGCCGTTTCCTGACTACGGTTAACTATGGCTGACTAAGCGAAAAAAAAACGACAGTGAGATAAGTCAAATTAAAAAATGTCACAAGTCGGGTAAGGACTCAAAGTCAAAACTTTGGAAGTCAAGAAACGGCCGAACATTCGGCCGATACTTCGGATTATCGCTTCGGAGTAGACCCCCTTGTCTTGGGTTCAGCTTGTTCTTTAGGCCAGCAAAGCGAGAATCTAAAAATAAAATAAACTCAGTATACAAAATGATGTGTTGTTTTCAGGTATCTCCGCTATCGACGTGATGAACTCCATCGCCCGCGGTCAGAAGATCCCCATCTTCTCAGCCGCCGGTTTGCCCCACAACGATATTGCTGCCCAGATCTGTAGACAGGCCGGTCTGGTCAAGGTAATAAGCGTCTTCTCAAAATCTTTTTTTTTGTTCTCAAACGCATAATTATTAATAAACGATGTGATCTACAAGTGAGATAAGCAAGTTTTCTACATTTTCTCAGTAATTGTGCTTTTAATTGTGACGACGATGGTTTTCTCTAAAAAAATTATTGTGCTGTGTCGGAAATAATATTTTTTTTTCGGCCGAATACGAAAATTGATATTTCTGTAGTAAATTGCCGAATACGAAAACGAATTTCGGTCAGACTCTACAAATTACCTACCCCAATTAACCACATCCACGTTTTCTCTACCAGCAAGCCGGCAAATCCGTAATGGATGACCACGAGGACAACTTCGCCATAGTATTCGCCGCCATGGGTGTGAACATGGAAACCGCTCGGTTCTTCAAACAGGACTTCGAAGAGAACGGTTCCATGGAGAACGTGTGCCTGTTCTTGAACTTGGCTAACGACCCTACCATTGAGAGAATTATTACACCCCGTTTGGCTTTGACTGCCGCCGAGTTCTTGGCTTATCAGTGTGAGGTAAGATATCTATTATTATACTGTGACTTTTTCGCTTATGGAGTTGCCGAAAACAGCTTGTTTTGTTAAAGGGAAATATTACATAATTTACAGTTATAATTATATAATGCTTGCCTAATAAACTGCCTCGATGGTCTTGTGTTCGCAAGCGCTATTGCCGAGCATGTGGTACTGGATTCGATTCCCAGGTCAGGCAGTGTTATATTTCTCAGTAGCTCAGCCCGGTTTTCCCATTAGGAATTTCTCAGTAGCTCGGCCCCTATTATTTGGGACAAACATAACTGACGAAATGTAGGTGTAATACAGGTACACCTCTGCCTTACTCTACGGGGATTACAGGCGTCATGTTTTGTTATACAGTTTATGTAAAAAAACATATATCATGGCGTTGCGGAAAACAGCCCGCTACATACTAAAGGAGAATATAGATTATTTTATAAAGATTAAATGACCTAGTCTAATTAAAAAAAAATGTGATTTGTGGGCGTCCAAGCAAAAAGGGTCCAGTATTCCTCAATACGGGACCTTTTTTGCAACTAGATTCGGTAGGTATCTAGAATAGTCGATTGATAATAACGATTAAAAAAGTATTCAAAAACTGGTCCATTTCTTTTTTATCAGACATTTGAAGTTGAAACTCTGAAAAGGCTTGATTTGAGAAATAGCATTTTCAAACTTGACTTTTTTTTTCCAAAGTCGACCACTGGGGTCTTAATACTAAACTTTTCTCTTAAAATTTCTGGTACTTCGAAACATCATATAAACTCATTTACTATATGAACTTATAGATAACTAGCTGCGCCCCGCGGTTTCCTCCGCGTAAGTCTCGATCCCGTGGGAATATCGGGATAAAAAGTAGCCTATGTCTTAATCGAGGGTGTCAGCTACCTCCATACAAAATTTTATCATAATTGGTCCAGCCGTTTGAGCGTGAAGAAGTAACAAACCTACACACACTCACAAACTTTCGCCTTTATAATATTAGTGATTGAGCTGGCATTAATTAATAATCAATTAAAATCGCGACTCCAATTTTTTCACCCAACTTTACAAAACTGCGTTTAACTCTGAAACTAAATGCCGAGAACTGGAACCTTTTTAATTGGACGCCCACATATTGTCTCTCAAGTATGGGGTGAGTTCACTTTTTATTGCACTGACTTAACTTTTTATTGCACTGACTTACTCTTTGGAGGAATACAGTGATGTTGATACGTAATGTCTGCACAGAAACACGTGCTGGTCATCCTGACCGACATGTCCTCATACGCCGAGGCTCTGCGTGAGGTGTCTGCCGCCCGTGAAGAGGTACCCGGACGTCGTGGTTTCCCAGGTATGTCACTAATATAATATTTATTTTATTTGAATTGTTTTTTTAATCTTTTTATTAAGGACTCTTGACGTTTTGCATCATTCTCACATGTATAGTTTCAACATGAATGATGTAACCAATATTTTGTAACCATATGGTCAATTAAAAGAGTGTCCTTGGAGTTTCTTGCCTGTTGTTATTGTTCTCCATAGGTACCTACTACGCTTTGGAATGGGCAACTAGCTTCATCGTTCTGGCTGACCGACCCCTTGACAATTCAAAAGTGCCTGTAATTGGTTCAATTGAAATAAATGCTTTGAGTTTATAGCTAGTAATTTAAAAAAAATAGAGATATGATAATGAAAAAAAAATGTAAGCCTTTGTCATAATAGTCAAAACATTTGGACTTGTGAATATTTCACTACACTTTAACGAAAGTATTGGACATCAATAAATCTTTGATAAAATATGTAGTCCCTGGAAAAGCTTACGCTGGAGTCAATCATTCATATTTAATATTGGCTCGAAAAATGCCCTTCCAATTTCATGAAGAAATACCAAATCTAACATGACTTTGGAAACCCCGAGGCTCCGCCCCGTGGGGGTCGGAAATAATCCCACGAGAACGTACTACCAGGATGAAAAGTATCCAATGTACCCAGGTCATGTTTTATCCGTGTAACTGACAGACAGAGCTAATTTATTATATAAGTAATATCATTTTTCTGTGTATAAATTCTAACAAAATGTATTTCTGCGCAGGTTACATGTACACCGATTTGGCCACGATCTACGAGCGCGCCGGGCGTGTGGAAGGCAGGAACGGCTCCATCACTCAGATCCCCATCCTGACTATGCCCAACGACGACATCACCCATCCTATTCCTGACTTGACGGGTTATATTACTGAGGGACAGGTGAGAGATATTTTATATGTACATCTTTATTTTGTTTATGGCGAAATCGTCAGGGTAGCCCGCGAGATTCAAATTTTCTTCAGTTTTTTTTTGCAGTTTGCAGGTACTGTATCAGGTTGTATGTTGATCTAAATATGATTCGCGGCCGTAACAAATATTTATTTATAGAATTATAATCATAAAAATCTTCAATACAACTCTCTAATTTCATGGTACCCTATTTCATGAAATCATGACATTTGAAGCCAATTCTAACATAAGGACTCCTAATGTTGATTCTAATGATTATAATTCGGTAAAGTCAGTTAGAAATTTTGAATTTCGCGGGCTACCACTACTGATGTGTATACCTCTTCCCAATTCCTTCGGGGGAATACAGGCGTGACATAAATTACCTACTAGGCTACGATTAGCGAAATGGTACAAAAACATAACTAATTTTGACTGTTAAGAGGTACTCTAGGTTGAGCTCACGATGGCTTATCCATGCGTGTCGTCTAGTTACGACAGGTATACTCAAAACTGTTCCTTGGATTTTAAAAGGTTCCTTGGCTCCTGAGTTTGTTTCGCCATTTCTTCTCAGGGGTAGGCAGATAGGAAATGTCGACTCCGGGGGAGTCCTGATAGGAAATGTCGACTACGGGGGAGTCAGATAGGAAATGACGACTACGGGGGAGTCAGATAGGAAATGTCGACTACGGGGGAGTCAGATAGGAAATGTCGACTACGGGGGAGTCAGATAGGAAATGTCGACTCCGGGGGAGTCTGATAGGAAATGTCGACTCCGGAGGAGTCAGATAGGAAATGTCGACTCCGGGGGAGTCAGATAGGAAATGACGGCTCCGGGGGAGTCTGATAGGAAATGTCGACTACGGGGGAGTCAGATAGGAAATGTCGACTACGGGGGAGTCAGATAGGAAATGTCGACTACATGGGAGTCAGATAGGAAATGTCGACTACGGGGGAGTCAGATAGGAAATGACGACTCCGCGGGAGTCTGAGGAAATGTCGACTCCGGGGGAGTCTGAGGAAATGTCGACTCCGGGGGAGTCTGAGGAAATGTCGACTCCGGGGGAGTCAGATAGGAAATGACGACTCCGGGGGAGTCTGATAGTAAATGTCGACTCCAGGGGAGTCAGATACGAAATGTCGACTCCGGGGGAGTCAGATACGAAATGTAGACTCTGGGGGAGTTTTTTAAACATGACAAAAAATGATTCCAATATGCGGTTTACTTTTGTTAACGGATCTAATCGAAAGACATATTTCGTGCCATATTCTAAAATACAGTAATTTTTTCAAACCGTGCCTCATCTCCTGTACAGATCTACGTCGACCGTCAGCTCCACAACAGACAGATCTACCCGCCAGTCAACGTGCTGCCGTCCCTGTCGCGTCTCATGAAGTCCGCCATCGGAGAGGGCATGACCCGCAAGGACCACTCGGACGTCTCCAACCAGCTGGTAACATACTGTTTATGTTTTTTTTAAGGGGTGTTATTTGTTCAATAACAAAGCAATAATGATTACTAGATAATATATTCGGCTTATATTCGCCGCGTGCCGATCAGTAAGCTTTGTTCGGCATGTACCCTCGCTTAGTCATATTCGTGTCGGCTCGACAGAATTAAGCCAAGCGGCTGTTTCCCGAACAAATATCCTCACACATTTGATTGTGCCGCCCAGCTGTGACGAATCATGCCGAACCGAACATTTACTATCACGGGTGCGTACATCGGACCACCGTAATGACTATTCTTGCTTGCACCTCTCGGCCGCTATAGTAACGCTTACCTACGTTCATCAAAATCAAATCAAAAGTCATTTATTCAAACTAGGCTGAAAATCAGCACTTATCGAAAGTCAAAAATTACATAAGACAGTCCCCCAAAAACGCCCACCCTTCACCACTTCCTAGTGCTTTAGCTGGGAAGAAGTGGCGCAACAAACTGTCCAGCAGCACAGCTGTCTGTTCAGTTATAAAACTTGAATCTATACAATAAAATGTAAAAGAATTTGCATTACGCAACACAACATTAAATTATTTGCCTTATGTGAGCTAGCACACGCCACTATACCAAAAAAAAACATAAAAATCGTCGAAAACTATAATCAAGCAGAAATAACGTAAACAGAACGTACCTAAATAAAAGCCTCCAGGCATAATGGGCTTGCCCGCTTACATAAAGCTATAGCTGTAACCAATCAAAAAAATACATCAACCAATGATATCGGCGCATCAGATTTTTGCTGAGCCCCTTGTTTTCTAATAAAAAAAATCTTGAAGGTTGGTCAGACATCTGTGATAAATTGATAATTGTAACAGCTGAAAAATTTATTTAAACAAAATATATATTTTTTTTTTGTTGGTCGACGCAAAATGGGGCGGTAAACAGATTGGTCATCGTGACCATGGGATTTTGTTTTGAAAGTGGTCCAATTTGCGCGCCCGCGGTAGTACGAGTTTGGAAACTTGGATTTATTTCGTCACAGATGCAAAAGTATTATTTTGTTATAAATTAGCTTAATTTTATGAATAAAATAGAGCAGTGGTGGCCCAGTTGCAGCGGGCCCGACTTCGAGTTGTAGGTCGTGGATTCGAACCCAAGCGGGCGCTTTACTTTGTGTAAATAATTTAATAACCACCGTTCTCAAAACGGAGAAGGAAAACATCGTGAAGAAACCGGCATGTCCTAGAGCCAAAAATTTGAAGACATGTGATATCTACCAACCCGCACTGGGCCCGCGTATTGGATTACGGCCCACTCCCTCTCGAAGAGCGGAGGCCTGTGTCCCAGCAGTGGGAACATTATAGGCTGAATAAGCTTATGAATAAAGCAATCACACACAGGTTTGAATAAACCTACATCAGGCAGTTCGCTATTGTGTTCAATTAGACCCTTAACTTAACTAATCTATATAAGTTATACACTTGATTTATTTTAGACATAATTTAACATGTTCTTACTAATTAATATGTAACTTGGGAAAGATGTAACTTCTTGGTAATTTTTATGTGAACTTATCAATAAAATTATTATTATTATTATTATTATTTATTAATCATGTACTTTATTTTTCTACGTACATGGCCGCCGTGACCGCAACTCGGTCAGGAGAACATTATACTAACGTGTTGTTGCCCTTCCAGTATGCTTGCTACGCCATCGGTAAGGACGTGCAGGCGATGAAGGCCGTCGTAGGAGAGGAGGCGCTGACACCAGACGATCTGCTGTACCTAGAGTTCCTCGTCAAGTTCGAGAAGAACTTCATCTCGCAGGTATGTCCAAAATATTATTATTGTCGTGATGACCAGTCACAGATTACCAGATAAATCAGTCCCATGTACTTACGCGCGCTAACTACTTACTGGCCGCCGGGTCGCACGCGACCTATTTCTCAGTGGGTTGCCGACAGCCGCGAGGCGCGTACGTATGCATGTATTACGCAGCTACAAAGTAATACCCACTTTACGCTTAGGTTAAGTACAGACGCCACAGCACATCAAGCTACTAAAATCTGTCAAATTTCTTTAATAGATTTTCAACTTTATCCTTACAGTATAAGGTTCAAGATTGATTGGGAAAATTTGACAGTTTCGGGTAGCTTGACCTGCTGGCATCTGTGCATTTACAGTCGCTAGACTCTGCGAACGAAAATATTATAGCAGGAGGTATTAAACATTTTGTATGGAGTTATTTATCTGGCCAATCAATTCATATGTACTTTCTAAGTTGTATCTTGGACATTAATGACATTGATAAAGGAAAACGTGAAGAAACCTGGACTTACAGTTGTATAGGTCTCAATTCGCCAACCTGTCTTAAGCACGCGTGGTTATTAACGCTCGTGTCTTCTCTGTACGAGAAGAGAGAGGCCTTCGCCCCTCAATGGGACGACTACAACGACGACAAACTGTCAAATTTTCTCATTCGATTTTGAACTTAACCGTCAACATTTTAAGGTTCAAAATCATTTGGAGGTTTTTATTGGTATTCATCTGCATTCGGTTAGACTGGGAGCTGACCCCAACATGGTTGGGAAAAGGCTAGACAGTTAATGATACTAATAGAGGAGAGATAAAATAAACACTTAAATAAAGGAATCAACGAAGAAAGAAAGTATATCTATTTCTGTCATCAAGTATGGAAGAAAATAAAAACTAGATTATTGTTTATACAGTTTTTCATGTTTTTTTAAATAAAATCGATTGGACGTCACACTGATTCTCGAAATGGAAGAGAGATTAATGATTTTATTAAAACAATCTCGTTGGTGTAGTGTTCGCAAGCGCTACTGCTGAGCCACGAGGTCCTGGGTTCGATTCCCAGGTCGGGCAAAGTGTTGTTGGGTTTTTCGATCAAGAATTTCTCAGTAGCAGCCCGGAGTCGGGATTTGTACCCGGTTGATGGCAATATTCTCGCCCCCTGTTACATCGGATTGAAACATAACTGGCAAAATGTGGGTGTACTATCGGTACGCCTCTGCCTAACCCTTCGGGGAATACAGCCGTGATGTTAAGTATTATTTTATTATTTACACATCAATGTTTGACATCTGCAGGGTAACTACGAAAACCGCACAGTGTTCGAATCCCTGGACATCGGCTGGCAGCTGCTGCGTATCTTCCCCAAGGAGATGTTGAAGCGTATCCCGGCCTCCATCCTCGCAGAGTTCTACCCACGAGACTCCCGTCACTAAGCAATCCCGTACCGTGGTCGACAGTATTAGCTTCACGATTAAGCGCTTATACGAGCAACTTCGGGCAATACTGTCAAAAGTGACGTCATAACATCAAGCAATTGGCGGTAATGCCACCATATTGTTGAGCGATATGGAGCAGTTATTAAACTAATTCATAATACATCGTGTAATTAGTGGTAATTTGCTGAACACGATCATCGTGTCACAAACGTCTAACGAATGTTACCCCGGGCTAGCACTCCGACCATGATATTCTTGTAAGATAAAATACTGTTTAATAGTAAGTTGTTAATAGTTTATTATAATGTATTACATACATGTATTATGATCATGTGCAAAATTATATAAACGCGTTTAAATCGTACGTCACGGCCGTCGTAATGCTGACAACGACCGACTTGTGTATATATTTTCATTGTTAATATTCTAGAATGTACTTGAGCGGTTAAATTATTATATTTTTGATTACATGCCATTTTATTCTTTTTTGGTGCTACGGGCACAGTAAAAACGAAATCTAAAGCTTAAAAAAAAAGTTATTTTTTATGTGCACAAATTGTTGACATGGGTTCAAATTATAATTATGTAATAATCAAAATCTGTTGTTAATCAAGATGGTTGCTATTTATTTTGTGATGTCGCTTGAACTTCCGCTGTTTATGATGTGACAGATATTTATGTAAATAACACAATAGCCCAGTAACGACACGTTACATTCCAAAATTAAGTTTTCCTGTTCACTCCAGCTAGATTCTGTATTCAGCTAATAAAAAGTGAAATAGGATACTGTTGTTTTCAATGGAAATAAAAATATAGAAAGTTTAAATTGTTTGTTTCTCTACTTACGTAACATAATTGTGTCCCATTAAGGCTAACAGCAAAATGCTCGAACTTGTTTTTTTTTTTTAGTTTTGGGTGGAAAATATGAGCAAACACAAGTCACTGGGTATCATCTCATCATGCTATTTTGCGCTCTATCAACGACTAAGTTTAATATCTACTAGCTGCAGCCCGCAACATCGTTCGCGTGGAAGTTGTAAGACAACTACAATATTCAAATAACTACTTGGACTTTTGGTCGCAAGCGCTAATGTTGAGCATAAGGTCCTGGGTTCGATTCCCGGGTCAGGTAGTGTTATTGGGTTTTTCGTCCTGAAATTTCTCAGTTACAGTGCGAAGTCTGAATTTGTGCCCGGTTAGTGGCAATAGGCTCGCCCCCTGTTATATGGGACCTAAGCATAACTGGCGAAATTTTATGTGGGTGTACTATATAGGTAGGTACACCTGTGTTAACCCTTCGGGGAATATAGACGGTTGACTGAGGTGATCCACCGGCAAGAAAAAGTGCCCGTAGTCCACCCAGGTGAACTAAGCAGGTAGACCACAACCAAATCCCAACGGGAAGCTATGTTATTTTTAAAAAGTGCCCGTAGTCCACCCAGGTGAACTAAGCAGGTAGACCACAACCGAATCCCGACGTGAAGCTATGTTATTTTTAAAAAGTGCCCGTAGTCCACCCAGGTGAACTAAGCAGGTAGACCACAACCGAATCCCGACGTGAAGCTATGTTATTTTTAAAAAGTGCCCGTAGTCCACCCAGGTGAACTAAGCAGGTAGACCACAACCGAATCCCGACGTGAAGCTATGTTATTTTTATAAAACATAAATACATACATAAACTCACGCCTTCTTCCCATGGGGGTAGGCAGAAACTATAGAACGCCACCTGCAACGCTAATTACATTCTCCTTTTGCTTCGTTTACGTTCATACATCTCATGTTATATACGCAAGCCTGTTCCGAGTACTACGCACCTGACCTGAAGAACATCACCAATTAGGTCACTATATGGCCACCTAGGGCGTCCCCTCCCGGCGTTTCCACTCACATCTGCCTTGTTAGTCGCCTTCATTCACCCTTTCAACATGACCAAACCATCTAAGAATAGGTAGGTACTCTTTTAAAGTTTTGTCACTACATCTTTTAAACCGCACCGTTGCCTTATCACATAATTATTCAGGCTGTCATTCATAGTCACGCCACACATGCTTCGCAAGCAACACATTCCACAGCATTGATTCTACTTTGACGCTTATTTTGCCACACCCAACATTCATTTCTATGCGTGGTCTTACCAAGGGGTATCGTATTTCCCAGTTACTGGGTTATAAAGGTCAGATAGGCAGTCACTCCATGTAAAATACCGGTATTCAGCTGCATCCGGTTAGACTGGAAGCCGACCCCAACATAGTTGGGAAAAGAGAGAAGAGCTAGGTACTCGTCATCGGCGTTATAAAATGATCTCCATCTCCAACGCGCGTGCTCAAGGAAGTTTTCTTAGAGAGCTAAATCTGCCATTATTACAATATTTCGTCACGAAGTCATCAATATGATTTGTAAGATATTGCTCTTGACTAACTTCTTATGATTCTGCAATTTGACTTTAAACTTCATTATAGCAATTCATAATTTGTGGACCATTGTGATGATATAGAAACTCATTAAAGTTTCTATGGTTTTAAAAATAAAACTGAATTTCATAATTTCATTCTGTCAATACGACTGTAATCTTTTTCCTTGTATTTTGCTGATTAAAACCATTTATTCTAAAGGTTTTATCTTATTTATCAATTTAATCAGCAAAATGTTCTAAATAAATTGGAGAGATTCTTACGTCCCGAAAAACTAGACATTGATCCGTCTGACTGACAGCTCCACCTCGAAGGATTGGGAACACTGGAAGAGGACATTCGAAAGTTTTCTGTCACATTGCGAAAATGGTACGAATGATAGTAAAATTATCCTAGACTTACTCATAAATCATGTATCCGCTCGAATTTACTCGTTTATCAGTGAGTGCACCACTTACGAAAAAGCTATTATCACACTCAATCAAATTTTTATCAAAGAAAAAAATATATAATTTATACTAAACATATGCTGGCAACAAGCAAGCAACAGAGTGAAGAAAATATCGATGCATATATTCAGGTACTAAAAATGGCAAAAGACTGCAAATTTGAAAAAGTGGATGCTGAAACGAATAAACATGATAGTATATGAGATGCATTTATTTCTGGCATCAAGACAAACAAAATAAGACAACGATTACTTGAAAATCTGTCATTAACACTCGACCAAGCCTACAATCAGGCCTTGTCGTTGGAAATGGCCGAATTGAGCTCACAAAACTACAATACTGCAAATATAAGTGCTGTTCAAAGTTTAAAAGAAGACAAGGAACCTATAGCAGCAGCGTTTATTAAGCGAAAATGTTTCTTCTGTGGAGGGCGTGTGCATCCTAGAAAGGATTGTCCAGCTGTCAATGCCAACTGCCAGATTTGTGATAAGAAGGGACACTATGCTAATGTATGTCGAAGCAAGAAACTAAATACTGTTGCGGTTCTAGATAAGCAAGATACAAATACTAACAGTTCTGCATGTATTGTAGCAGCATCACCGGATTCTCTGAAGAAAGCAACTGTAAAAGCCTACATCCAGGGAATTCGTACCCGTTATCGTAATTCGTATATCGTATCGTATTTGTTAATTGATACGGGCAGTTCTATCAGCTTTATGAATGAAGCCTTGTTTTAAATTGTGTCGATTAAAGAAGAGATCTTGTAACCAAACGATTTCAATGGCTCCAACTACACTGACATCTCAAGTAGAGGGACAAACCTGCGTCTCGGCTAAAATTGGAGATCATAATTATGAAGGTCTGAATTTACTTATTGTAACAAACCTGTGCGCCGATCTTATTATTGGTCATGACATACTAGAGAAGCATTCTTCACTTGTGTTCTGTTTTGGAGGATCAAAAGATCCAATTAAGGTATGCAGTGTTGCTGCAGCAACTGTACATGCTGTACCTTTGTTTTCGAATGTTTCTCCCGAATGCAAGCCTGTCGCCATAAAATCTCGAAAATACAGTGAGGATGATAAAAAGTTTATTGGAGATGAAATAAGAAAACTTTTGGTTAAAGGAATTATTGAAGAAAGTATGTCACCCTGGAGAGCTCATTCCTCATTTCACAGAATACTAATCATAAGAAACGTCTCGTTATCGATTATTCTCGAACAGTAAATAGATACACACATTTAGATGCATACCCACTTCCAAACAGAAGAAATGGTGACACAGATTTCAAAATATCGTGTGTTTAGCGCTATTGAATTAACAAAGCGCATATCATCAAGTCCCGATTCTGCCAAAGGAGCGTCACTTTACTGCTTTTGAAGCACTAGGAAATCTTTACCAATTTCGGCGTAGGTATTCCATTTGGTGTCACTAACGGAGTGTCAAGTTTCCAAAGAACCATAGACTGGGTTATTCGCAAAGAAGAGCCTAAAAGAACGTATGCGTATTTAGATGACATCACGGTATGTGGAATAAAGCAGGAGAAGCATGATGAAAACCTTAACAGATTTTTAGCAGCAGCTCAAAAATAAGGATTAACTCTCAATAAAGAAAAGAGTAAGTTTTCTCAAAAGTCTATTAATATTCTGGGATACAATGTAGAGAACCACGTTATTAAGCCAGATGAAGAACTGTTGAGTTTGCCACCACCGTGCGACGTTCCATCACTGAGAAGAGCAATAGGAATGTTTGCACATTACAGTAAATGAATCCCAAATTTCTCAGAAAGAATTCATGCTCTCGCTCATACACAAATATTTCCATTGAAAAATTAGTTCAAAGTTTCGAAAGACTAAAATCTGATATTGCAAAATCAGCTGTTCACGCTATCGATCACAATGCACCATTCACTGTGGAAACAGATGCATCCAATCATTCCATTGCAGCAACTTTGTCACAATGCAATAGACCGGTTGCATTTTTTTCCAGAATGCTAAATAATAGCGAACTCAACCACTCAGCTATAGAGAAAGAAGCTTACGCTATAGTGGAATTGTTAAGGAAATGGCGTCATTTCCTCATTGGCAAATCATTTCGTCTCATTACTGACCAACGATCTGTATCATTCATGTTTGATAATAGACTGACAAACAAAATAAAGAATGAGAAAATACAGCGATGGCGCTTGGACTTAGCACCTTTCAAGTACGACATAGTGTACCGTCCCGGAAAGCAGAATGATGTGGCTGACGCACTTTCACGAGTTTGTGCTTCGGCACCGGTACGAACTGAGAAACTAAAATCATTGCATGAAGCTTTGTGTCACCCAGGAATAATGCGCATGAATCACTGGGTAAAGTCTAAAAATTTGCCTTATTCGACTGAAGAAATTAGGAATATGACAAATTCCTGTCGGATATGTTCTGAAATAAAACCGAAATTCTATAGATCTGACTTACCAGATCCAATTTTAATAAAAGCAACTTCTATGGAAAGATTAAGCATTGTCTTTAAAGGTCCTGTACCATCTAATACAAGAAATAAATATATATTGACTGTAATCGATGAATATTCACGTTTCCCGTTTGCGTTCCCGTGCGCCGATATGAGTTCTACAACGGTCATAAAACATTTGAATGAGATATTTATGTTGTTTGGTATGCCATCTTACCTTCATTCGGATCGAGGAACTTCATTCGTATCGGCAGAAGTAAAGAATTTCTTGAATTCACGAGGCATTGGCTCTAGTAGAACCACTCCGTACAATCCAAGAGGAAGTGGCCAAGTGTAACGTTTTAATGGAACTTTATGGAAATCAATACAATTGGCTCTACGTTCACGCAATCTAGTAATAGAAAATTGGGAACAAGTTCTGCTTCAAGCTTTACAGCTTTAATATTAATATTTTAGATGTTACTCCATTAAGTATTAGACTACTCAATCTGTTTAGGTCTTATAATTTAAGTAACTTGTTTTTTGAACCTACTAGGATCACGGCATCTTCGTCGACGTGTCTAGATAATATATTTAGTGATTGTGATGCCAAAAATAAATTAGTGTTAAGTGACCACTGTGGTTTACTTGCTAGCTTCCCTATGCCATTACGTAAAAATACGCATAAAATAAAATGCAGGTCTTATACAGCTAGTCGTTGCAACAAGTTTAAATATAATATAGCACATAAAATTACACCATCTATAGTAGAACACGAGAATCCTAATGACATCTATGGAGCCCTTTTTGATGTTGTACAACGACGGTGTCCGTTAGGACCAATGCCTGCCGGGGTTGCGAGTTTGTCCGAAAGGGATATCGTGGCCCTGGCACACAGGCAACGGAAGGAACACGGGTGGGTTTTAGTCAGTAAAAGTCTGACACGCCCTCCCGCTCCGCCCAGAGCGGGAGAAGTTATTTGATATTTTCCCACCCAAAAAAAAAAAAGAAAAAAAAAGTCCCCTATTTAGCTGTTACTTTTAATAAATGTGTTGATTTAGGAACTTTTCCTGACCTTATGAAGAGTAGTAAAGTCATACCTTTATTTAAATGAGGTAATAAAAATGACGTTGGCAATTTTAGGCCTATTTCTATCTTACCTGCATTTAGCAAAATATTTGAAAAGTTAATACTCAAGCAGTTGCTAAGACATTTTAATTTAATCAGCCTCCTTCACAATGAACAATATGGCTTTACAAAAGGTCGTTCGACTACAGATGCGGGTGTTGCACTGCTGAAACACATATTTAATGCATGGGAGAACTCGCAAAATGCAATTGAAGTTTTCTGTGATCTCTCCAAAGCCTTTGATTGCGTGCACCATGACACACTTTTGCGTAAACTACATCATTACGGCGTCCAAAATGAAGCTCTTAAAGTAATAAATTCTTATTTGTATAATAGGTTCCAATGTGTAGATGTTGATGGTGTGAAATCTTCCGAGCTACCAGTTCAGTTAGGTGTACCTCAAGGCTCAATTCTAGGCCCATTCTTATTCTTAGTGTATATTAACGATTTAGCATTCTATATAAAGGGTGTCTG
The DNA here is from genome assembly GCA_963921375.1 of Tiliacea citrago. Classification (NCBI taxonomy): domain Eukaryota; kingdom Metazoa; phylum Arthropoda; class Insecta; order Lepidoptera; family Noctuidae; genus Tiliacea; species Tiliacea citrago. The sequence continues at coordinate 4,989,712 of OY992802.1, forward strand.
TGACGTTGTACTGTTTGCAGATGATACCTCTCTTATTTTTAAAGTAGACCGGAATAGATAAGATTTTGACGACGTAAACATTGCACTCTCAATGGTTGCGGATTGGTTTACGACAAATAATTTAGTTCTCAATGCCAAGAAAACGAAATGTATAAAGTTTGCCTTACCGAATGTTAGAAATTTAGGTCCCAACATCGTTTTAGATAAAGAGGTGCTTGAAACTGTAGAGTCGGCAGTGTTTCTGGGTATAACATTAGATGCCAAACTTCAGTGGGGACCTCATATATCAAGCCTAGCGGGAAGCCTCAGTTCGGCCGCATACGCCATCAGGAAAGTAAGACAATACACTGACGTTGATACAGCCCGATTAGTCTATTTTAGTTATTTTCATAGCGTTATGTCCTACTGTATTCTGCTGTGGGGTAAAGCAGCTGACATTCAAAATATAATTTGTACTTCAAAAACGAGCTGTTCGAGCAATTTACCAGCTGGGTGCCAGAGTTTCTCTAAGAGATTTTTTTAAAGATATTGGTATACTCACGGCTGCATCACAATTCATCTTCGCCAACATCTTATATGTTAGGCAAAATATACACTTATACACTAAAAACAGTGATATTCACAATATTAACACCAGAAATAAGGATAAATTACGTGCTCCATTTCACCGGCTTCATAAGGTTCATAAATCATTTGTTGGACTAGGTATAACTTTTTATAACAAGCTACCCTCTTCTTTGTTAGATTTGCCTTTTAATGCGTTTAAAGTTAAAGTTAAATCCAATCTTTGTTCAAAGGCATACTATTCTATCAATGACTACTTAAACGATAAGAATAGTTGGTCGCTGTGATTAACTCAAGACAATGTTCATGTTCTTTCTCCAGAATTAGCGTACCTACTGACAGGTTATACTCGTATGAGTTCATATAATTGTTTATTTTTATTTGACTGTCTAAGTCAATTTATTTTTATTTATTAGTGACATAATATACTCATGAAAATGTTTTTTTTTTTATGAGTTGTATTGCAATAAGTGGTTAGCTAGCGACCTAGACAATTGATTATATTATTCTTGCCTGAGCAACCGGCAGCAAGTTCGTCATGCTCCCTTAGATGTCACTGCTTGCGGTAGCGTCGGGGGTCGGGTTGCCTCCTTCCCTCAAATATGGCGAGGGGGGTGATGGCTGATCTTTGCGTTATGCTCGTGAACGGGTGCTGCTTGTGGTGACTGGTCGTCTTGCTGACCATGGTTTTATTATTGTTATTAATGATTAACTGTTTTTTATTTTACTACGATGGTGCTAGTTTATCATTTTTGACTTCGAGTTACAGCTATAGCTTTGTGTGGGCGGGCACGCCCATTATGCCTGGAGGCTTTTATTTAGGTACGTTCTGTTTACGTTATTTCTGCTTGAGTATAGTTTTCGACTATTTTTATGTTTTTTTTTTGGTATAGTGGCGTGTGCTAGCTAACATAAGGCAAATAATTTAATTTAATGTTGTTGTTTAATGTTGTATGTTGTTTGTTGTTGTGTGTGCGTAATGCAAATTCTTTTACATTTTATTGTATAGATTCAAGTTTTATATCTGAACAGACAGCTGTGCTGCTGGGGAGTTTGTTGCGCCACTTCTTCTTCCCAGCTAAAGCACTAGGAAGTGGTGAAGGGTGGGCGTTTTTGGGGGACTGTCTTATGTAATTTTTGACGTTCGAAAAGTGCTGATTCTCAGCCTAGTTTGAATAAATGACTTTTGATTTTGATTTTACATTCAATACGGTCTTTGCTGTGTACAGTTACTCAATGTACGCCACATGAACGGATGTTTACGCATACTAGGCGATCATCGAATGGAGTCTCTATAGGTACCTACTTGGTTGACAGAATCAGATCATGTGCTAATGCGAAAATTTTACCGTAACAATAAATATCAACCAGTCGTTGATGAAGTGACGTTACTTCATGTAAATCCGGATTATTCCTATGTGCGTCTTGCAGATGGTCGAGAACAACTATCTCTAATCGACACTTAGCACCATTAGGACAAGATAGTGAGATAATCCAGGAAACACCTGAAGTACTTAATGAGACCCAAGATTCAGTCAACACTAACGAAGACGACTTCTACGATTCTCGAAGTATGAACGAAGAAGAGGAACAGCAACAGTTGACAGATCACCTAACAGTAGAAAACTATCACACGGCTACTATCAATTAGTGTTGCCCAAATGCAAGAACAAGACGAGACTTAGCCAGTCTTGGTCTTGGTCTTGCGCCAATACACCTGGTCTTGGTCTTGGTCTTGGTCTTGCGCTCCCAGTCTTGGTCTTGGTCTTGGTCTTGCAGCAAGAGTCTTGCAAGTCTTGCAATTACCTATTAGTCTATTACTATTTATTAAAGTTTACTTTAAATCTTAGAAAAACGTATTAGAATTGGAACATTGTGAGCTTGAATTAACATAGCCATAGTAAAGATCAAGCAGATTAATAAATAACTGAAGATTTGATAAGAAATTCGAAAAATCAACTGACCTATATGTCGTTTTCCATGGAAGTAACTGTTTCTTAATAAACATTTATGATTTATAAGCTTTGATTTATAACCTAATCATAATACTACTTGCGTGATCAGTATAATGTATTCATTTTCATTCTAAGCACTCTGAAACTTATTTATTCTTTGGAACACCTGTAGGTACTCTTAAAAAAATTCGAAATTATTTTGCATGAGTATACCTACGCCCTATGGCGGCAATCAAATAGTGTCACAAATGTTATGATTTCGGCGTGGCGGCAACGATTGTTTTAGATTTCAAAAGAAGCCGCCGGCGCGTGTATCATAACCATGTACTTCCGAAAAGCGGCAAATTTCTTTGAGAAGTAAGTACAAAACCTTTGATGCCGCATTATCAAAGTGCCGATGGTTAAAACATAACTATGCATGCACTCAGTTTGATTTTAATAGATATTTTTTTATTCGCTATGTTTATGGTATTAGTCGTAATGCGCATAGGTCCAGTTTTTCATATTCTTTGATACAGTTTTTTGCGTCTCATAGAATTCCTAAGCGTACCTACCTATACACCGAACTGTTACACCTAACTACTCAGTGAAATAGCGCTAAGTCCTAGCTGCAAGACGCAAGAGTCTTGCAGGCTATGTCTTGTTCTTGCTCAAGTCTTGCACGGTCAGTCTTGGTCTTGGTCTTGCTAAAAATACGCGGTCTTGTTCTTGGTCTTGGTCTTGTAAAAACGCAAGAACAAGACCAAGACTGCAAGACCAAGACTGAATTTGGGCAACACTACAGTATCAATCCAGCTACTGTTCAAGGAAGGTCCACTAGAAATCGAAGGCTTCCTGACCGCTACGGAGACTACGTTCTATACTGAATAGTTCTCTATTAAGCCTGGAAGAATGTGATGTTATAGAAACTCATTAAAGTTTCTATGGTTTTAAAAATTAAACTAAATTTCATAATTTCATTCTGTCAATACGACTGTAATCTTTTTCCTTGTATTTTGCTGATTAAAACCATTTATTCTAAAGGTTTTATCTTATTTATCAACCATTTTACTAATCTCCATACAAAACTGTCAAATAGATGAATGTCGGGTTATGAAATGGTTATGAATTGTACACAGATCTTAATATGAATTCAGTTCAGTTTGTGACCATTTTACGAATTTAAATAATAATATGATTCATAATATAATCCTAATGATTCTGCCAAAGCGTACATTTTAGGTCCCCAGGTTTCGGAGAAGTGCTCAAGCATGTGGCTATTCTGCCTTTTTTTTTTTTTTTTTTTGCCGGGGTGGAAAATCCTCATGGATGTCCTCCGGCCTGGGGTGGGCGGAGTCGTCTGTCAGACTCTTACTGACTAAAAACCACCCCGGTGTTCCCTTCCCACACTTGCACCGGGGATCTTGGGAGCTAGTATTACTTCCGTGATCCCCGGCTAGTGCCGGTCCGCCTCTGCGGGCCACCTCAAATCTGCGGGGGGGTGAGGTGTTAGACCCCCCCGCGATGTCTCAAAGGGGCGCGCGTGTAACACTACGCGCCGCCACCTCGGGTCCAGTGTGATAGGGGGCGGCGGACGTCCCCGAGTCCGCCGCGCCGTCCCTGGACCCATTTAGGAGGGCCGGAAGAGGGCATTGTCTGCCCTCTGCCGACGCCCGGTGCGCCTGCTGCGGGCCGGGTGAGCGGACGAGATCTCCCGCTCCCTTTCCGCAGCCTCCTTCTGCGACACGACTGTTTCGCAGAAGGATACCACCGCGTCCCAGGACTCCTCGCTGCCGGCCATCGACTCGACCACGGCCGGCAGTGGCTATTCTGCCTGCGCTGACACAATCGAAGCTTGTTAAAGTTATCGCGCAAGGGCTGTTTTAGTAGTTCAACATTTTAAACAGTGAACGTGTTGTTTCACACGTTCACTTTGTGAATTCTTCGAACTTATTGAATGTTACTCGGCTGAATTGGCATTGGTATCGACACGTATCACGCTATCGGTAGGTAATTATCGTATTTATCATTATTAATCGTTGTTTTTTTAACGTATCTAAGTATATGTATCTGTAGGGGGACAAAATAAACTTGATATTTGATACATGCGTAGGAACCTCTGCGATTGCATGCTACTGGGAATTTTGTGGTACCTTTAGAATGATTAGGCCTTATTTCCAAGTTACTCCAAGGACATTAGTTTACCGTATATTTGGGGTAAAGTTTGACGTAAAATAAAACAATATCAATTTCTTGATGAACTTTTTTAATTTAATTATAAAAGTTATAAACTGAGTTAGTTTGGTTAAACGAAAATGCAACATAACTAGCTTACACATATAGCAAATTATATGACTTACCTACATTATAACATTTTACAAGAAAATAAAAAAAAACACTATCCTTCTTTTGGGCTACGCCGCAGTAGGGTTATAGAAAAGTACTAAGCTGTATTAAAATATACATTATAATAATAATAAAAACAACTTTTAAAGTTCCAACAAAATGCCTCTGTCAGTTTGATTTCCCTCTAAACAAGAAAATCTTTAAATACGAGTAGGTTCCGTTTTTACTTTTTAGGTCGAACCATAAAAAATATTATCATTTCTTATTTTCTTGTTCTACTTTTTTCAAGTTGACTTTTCTTTCCTCTTTAGAAAGAAACTGCTTAATTTTATCATCACTTTCAAAGTTTACCTTATTCTCACCCTTGACCCTATCAAACCGGTCAACATACTTATCACTCTCTCTAACAAACTCTTTGACACTCACACCCTTGATGACGCTCTCATAACTCACGAATACGTCCTCAATATCGTCACAAACATTCAATGGGAAAATGGTCACTAAATCGTCCTTGAATTTTTTCTTTTTCAAAACATACTCCCTATATTCGTTCAACGTAGGGAACTTATCGTTCTCCTTAACACAATGTAGATACAATTTATACAAAGACAAAATTTTACTGAATTCCAACTGATTGATGGGTTCATATGTCAGCACAGTCTCGCCTTCAATAATATTGACTACAACTTGGTTAGCAATGTTGTACAATTTGCTATAGAAAGATTCGTTTTGGTCAATCATAAAAAAGGGCCGGTATGTTTTTTCGCAAATTTTAACTGAATCATCAGACCGATGTAGGAAGTGAACGTAATCCTCCAATTTGACTTCCTCCGTGATGACGTCGTCTCTCAGCATTTCTTTGTGGTTCAGTTTCAAATAATTGAGCTTTTTCACATTCGCCTGATTTTCAATTTCACTAACTAAGAATCCGTTTACGTTTTTGAAAATCTTCTCAATCATATACAAAACTTTTTCCCTCCGCGAGTGAATTTTCTTCAGGACAAAGACATGTCTCATTAAATCCCTTCGCTTATTGATGGTCTCCAAGTCTAAGTTGTAGCTCAAATACGTCAAGATTTCGATCATAGCATGTGCAACGCCCCAATACATTCGCATACGATCGTTTGCAAAACGTTGAGGATCGTCTTTGAAGATGATCGTGGACATTTCGACGCAGTACCACAGAGCAGTCGGTAATGAACAATTCACTCGAGGATCTAGTGGCAAAGATGACAGTCCAATCTTACACTTCGTTGTACTGATACGCCTCAACACGTACTTTTTGAACTGGGCAAGTACGTTTTCGTCCATCCACTGTTTCTTTTCACAAATTTTCCATAACACGAAGTAAAACAACCCGATGTTGTATTTGACTTTTTTGAAGTTGAAGTACGTAGCAGACAAAATGTAGTCGTTGTATCTATCGAAGTCATCGGTATCCACTAGCACCAAGCCGCCGTGGAACGGTCGCCGTGAGCGAGGCTCTAATTTTGGTTGCTCTAATAACTGTTTATAGACAGTTAAGGTATAGAAGTACCCCATTGAGTCATTAAGATCAGGATCCTCCAACAAAAGCAATGGGCATTCCATCATGGAATTGTATTTAGAGAAACTTGCTGTCGATTCCGAATTCTGGAATATAAGTTTTTCCAGCAGATTCAATTCTGTGCATAAGATCACTGGAATTCCTGTCTCGTCAGCCAAAATGACGTCAGGAAACTTGATTTCTTGGTCAGCTGTAAACTTGATATTCTCGATCGGTTCTTCGGGAATGTTATTTTTGAATGTGGTCTCGAACTTTAAAGCGTCAAAGCCATAAGATTTCTTTTCACTGACGATGTAGTTAATTAATGTAGTAATCGAGCTCTCAATGTCTACTTTCAAATTGTATGATGGATTGCTGAAACTTTTGTACCAGTTAGTATTCTTGAATTCACGTACAAATGTATTTTTATCCATCGTGTCTGGAAAGTTTTCTGTAAAGTTTACTGACAAACTGTTCAATCTATTCTTCAACTTTTTCAGCTTATCAATTTCGGCGAGAGATTTAGCATTAGTTTTCGCTGAAGTAAGGAACTTGAATTTAATGTAAGACTTCAGACTCTCTTTTTCGGTAGCAAAGTTGTCGGTGGTTATTTTATCATAGTCAAATTCCTTAGAAATATCAGTTTCATCAAATAGTTCATTGTTGCGGTAAATAGTACATTGACTTTTGATAAATGACGCAGTAACTGATAAGTCGATATAACTCAAGTTTTCACATATCGCATGAAAAACGACCTTTTCATAATCAACATTTGTATTAAGTGCCAAACAATTGTCAATGCTTTGCCTCTCTATCTGACCGTCGGTAATGATGTACAACAATTTAATTCTGTCACTGCTATCAATATTCTCCTTTACCCACTCAATAATAGTTTCCGGTAACGTATTATTACCTGTGCCTTCCAGGGACATATAATCCTCACGAGCTTCAGATTCACTGACTTCCTCGCACATGTGTCCCCAATGTAAATAAACAATTTGTGATTCTTCATCTGATAGAGCACTATTAATTTGATTCACGTCACTTTTAAATTGTTCGAGAGTTTTAAGTCCATTTTTGTGATAAAACGGCACTCTTACCGTGGAGTTGGAGTAATCTTTCGCGTAAATGTAATAATTAACCATCTTGAACTGTGTTTTTTTTAAATATTATTTTAATGACCTGGTTGATTGAACTGTGTTCTGTGTTCATATACTTGGGTCTATAGCTTGGGTAAACAATAAACTTGACCCGGAGTGAACCACAGAACACTCGAATCTGGCGAGAGGAGTGAACCCGGACGCTCTGTCAGTATTTATAATGTACTATGTTGTACGCTCGACAGTCGCAAACTGAACTGATAAATATTTCGCTAACTCTGGCTTTTCATGGTCTAAAAACAAGGTCTCGCATTCCAGGAGTGACACATTCTTACGTCACTATACAGTTGCCACTTTATTGCAACAAAACATGAAATTAAGGAAACATTTTCAGTCCCCATTCTGTTAAAAAATGTAAATAAAGCATTCAAATTGTCGTTTCGTTTGTCTAACTAATCTAATCAAACAAAAATTCAATGTAAACATACACCAACGTAATTGTTCATTAAAACCTCTTTGTTTTATCGGATTCACACGGGTAATATAGATAGTTGGGGAGTTAATAAAACATTGCTGGTAACACAGGAACGGGCTGTCTCATTGACCTTCCGCTATTTTGTCGTCTCTAGCTATTCTTGTTGAACGCGTATGTCTGTCTCGCTCAGTGCAGTGTACACAGTGATTCCCAAACATTTATTTGCAGACGTCTAACAAGTTTGTTATATATATTTGTTTGACCACAATGTTAAAATTGTTGGTTGTTCTATTCGGAACTGTAAGAGTAGAAGTTTAAAAGGTACAATAAGTTTTTTTTTAATTTTCCCTAGAATCCATGACTAATATTATGAATCTAAAGTAGATTTGTTCTCACAAATAGACAACCGAACCTTGGCTTGGAACTTGAAGCTTGGATGGACATAGAATGCTTTTTGTTACGGAATACCTACAACGCGGGTGGAGCCAGAGAACAAAGCTAGTAGGAATTTAATAATTAGGTTAATGTTTTATTATATAACCTTTTCTAAATTAGATTGTAGGATTAGTTGAAAAATAATGTAGTTAAACAAAAAGGGTTGGATCTAGTATCGTTTGGCAGGAGTTGGGGGTAAAATTGGTTAAAACTGGTAGGGGTTGGGTCCCCGATTATAACGCTACCAGTCTTATTAAAAGGTAATGCATATTTTTCGAGAAATTAATAAAAATATACATACGCCATACGCATTAAATGATAAAAGATTTTTATTTCTTTAAGTAAATGATAAATGATTTATTTCTGTAAGTAGGTTTGTAAAAACACTTTTACACGTCAGTCATATTTTTAAAACTAGATTGGTGTCTGAAATGGTCTTTTGAGGAAAGAACCACACAGATTTGAGTGGACCTGACCAGTCAGTGCACGCATTTGTCAGTAATCGTACAGCTCTACTCAGAACTTAAGGAGCTCAACGATGCGACGATCAATACCAAAGAAAGGACATTTGGGTAGGCCGCATAAATGACTCATCAAGCTGCCAGACCAAGATTAACACTAACTGAGAATAAAAGACAAAGGGAAAATAAAAAAAACAAATTATTAAAAAAACAAAAAAACCGACTGCAAAAAAATTAACTGAAAGGATGGAAACAAGATGAACAGTAAACCAGTATCATTTAAGTACCAAAAATAAATAAATGCAGTCGGAGGCAACTAGAATGTTACGAACGCCTTAAAGTTTGCCTCCGACTGCATTTATTTATTTTTGGTACTTATTTACTTTTGGTGGATCGGTAGCCGATCACATTGTAGTTTTCAAAGGTCTGTGGTGTAATCGTGTTTGTCATACTTTAACCATACGGACGCGGTTGCATTACAGAACAGCTACTGTCTGTGTTGCATCCGCCTTTGTATTTACCCAGCCGGGACTAACGCAACGGCTTACCGTGCTTTGCGAGGCACGGTGGATTTTCAGTTTGTAAAGATGGTCACCCATCTAAGGACCAAGCCCGGGAAGCGTAGCTTAACCTGATGGACCCATGCGTCAGTTATTACGTAGCCACAAGCTCCTCCTAAATAAATATCCGCCTAATAAATATGGCATAATCAAAAACAAAATACTAATATAGGTACCTACTTAATATTATTTTATGCTTTATTTTTAGTTTGTATGCTGGCTGTTGACCGCGACGCCACGCCAACAGCCGGCCTGACCCGCCGCATTAGATGTTTCATTTCTAAAATGGAAACCGACCTAGTGGAAAAAGCTTTTGCATATTATTTATAACTATAATTGCCCGCCACTCCGTCCACGTAATTTCAAAATCAGTTCAGTAGCTACAGAGGTTACCAACTAACAACTTTACCTAAATTACTGATATTATTAGTATATTTTGTAGGATGTATTTTTCAATTTTCCAGGTAGAACCAAATTGTCATCAGTGCGAGTGAAGTTTTATCAAAATACTTGAAAACAGTTTAGAGGCCTAAAATGGACGCTTTGGCAGAATCATAATATGATAATATTATGAATCATATTAAAATCCGTTAAATTAATACAAACTGACAATTCATAAATATGATCTGCGTACAATTCGTATCCCGCAATTAATCTGTTTGACAGCTGCTATTTGACATTAGATTTCAATAAAGCAATTCCTACTTTGTGGACCATTTTACGAATCTCCCTACAAAACTGTCAAACAGATTACAACTCTTCCAACTTTTTGAATCGTTATATCTCTAAAACGGTGGCTCTTAGGAAAAAAAGTATTAATACATTTTTATACATAATTATCTGATCTACAATTTTTGGCTGTCTTAATTTTATGATTAAACTTACCATTTTGCTGATATGAATGATGAAATCGTGAAAAACTTTGTGACCTTTGACCCCAGTTTTTTTTTTCCAGGTATAGGATCAATGAGGACTTTTTAGATTTCATCTATTTTTATTGGTGTTTTGAATAATCCTACCAATTTTGAGCTGGGTGCGAACTATTGTACCCTCGAATGTCTAAATTGACCTGACTATAAATATAAAGATTCGTTTTGGTCAATCATAAAAAAGGGTCGGTATGTTTTTTGCAAATATGAACATTAACTGAATCATCAGACCGATGTAGGAAGTGAACGTAATCCTCCAATTTGACTTCCTCCGTGATAACGTCGTCTCTCAGCATTTCTTTGTGGTTCAATTAAAAATAATTAAGCTTTTTCACATTCGCCAGATTTTCAATTTCACTAACTAGAAAACCGTTTACGTTTTTGTAAATCTTCTCTACCATATATAAAACTTTTTTCCTCCGCGATTGAATTTTCTTCAGGATAACGACATGTCTCATTAAATCCCTTGATTTGATGGTCTCTAAGAATAACTTGTAGCTCAAATTTATCAAGATTTCGATCATAGCATACATTCGCATACGTTCGTGTGCAAAACGTTCAGGATCGTCTTTGAAGATTGTTGTGGACATTTTGACGCAGTACCTCAGAGCAGTCGGTAATGTACAATTCAATTAAGGATCTAGTTGCAAAGACGACAGTCCATAAGTATTTCCAGCAGATTCAATTCACTGCATGTGCATAAGATCACAAGAATTCCTGTCTCGTTAGCCAAAATGATGCCAGGAAACTTGATTTCTTTGTCAGCCGTAAAATTAATATTCTCGATCGGTTCTTCGGGAATTTCATTGTTGAATGTGGTATCGAACTTTAAAGCGTCGAAAGTATATGATTTTTGTTCACTGACGATGTAGTTAATTAATGTAATCAAGCTCTCAATGTCTACTTTCAAATTGTAAGATGAATTGCTGAAACTTTTGAAATTCACGTAAAAATGTATTATTATCCACCGTGTCTGAAAATTTTCTGTCAATTCAATTTCGGCGAGAGATTTAGCATTAGTTTTCGCTAAAGTTAGGAACTTGAATTTAATGTAAGACTTCAGACTCTCTTTTTGGTAGCAAAGTTGTCGGTGGTTATTTTATCGTAGTCAAATTCCTTAGAAATATCAGTTTCATCGAATAGTTCATTGTTGCGGTAAATAGTACATTGGCTTTTGATAAATGACGCAGTAACCGATAAGTCGATACAACTTAAGTCTTCACTTAGCGCATGAAAAACGACCTTTTCATAATCAACATTTTTATTAAGGCTCCGTGCACGAAAAAAACCCCTTTTCGTCAATTTCTTATCTAATTTTTGAAATAATTGAAACATTAAGTCTGTGTGTTGTGTCTGTGTGTCTGTGTAGTGTGTGTACTATAGAAGTACAATTTTCGTGGTGCTAAACCATTCGTGTCAGTCACAGCACCTGTTAATAGTTTCATCACTTTTGTGCTCTCGAAAATATAGTGTACCAGTGTAGTGTGGGTTGGTGTATTGATGTGTAATATGATTTACTTAATGAAGATATTGTATAATCAAAAAATAAAATTTTGATTTTAACTCAAGGATAGCTGAAGCCCAGCGTGTGATTTTAAAATTATCTTGATATGGTTTAAATAATAGGAAAAAGTACAATAATAACTGGGCTGTTAAAAAAATATAGGTTTTTCCAACAATATGTGTTCAGAGATTTAATAATATTTGTGACCCAAATGAGTTCTACGCCGAGTTCTTTTCACTATTAAACTCACAATTTAATGACACTTTTCCACTAAAGACTAAAAGTATTTACACAAAGTTCGTATTTAGTGATTGGGCGACTCCAGGTATTCGTAAAAGCAGGGAAAATCTTTTTGAACTTTATGGCCTAAAGCAACATAAGAATAATACAAGCTTTCATCAATATGTTGCAAAATATTCAAAAACTTTTAAAAGTGTGTGCAAAATAGCTAAAGCTCTTTATATTAGCAATAAAATAAAATCAGCTGATGATAAAATAAAAACTACCTGGCAAATAATAAATAATGAAACAGGTAGGAAAAAACAGCGTAATACTGAATTAAATTTAGAAACTGCACATGGGCCCATCACTTCAGAGGTAGAAATAGCTCAGGAATTTGAAAACTTTTTTGCTAATATTTCCCTTAAAACTACTGAAACTTTAAATTCCTCACCCGCGCTCTCGGCTGCCTTACTTAGAAAGAATGTAAAAGTATGCCCTTTGGAATTTAGGTTCCAACATACAAACCCCCAGGCTGTTATAAAAACTTTTAAAGATCTTAAAATTAAATTAACAGAAGATCTCTGGGGCATGTCTGTAAAAGTCTGTAGATCTATAATCGAAACCATTGCGCCCTATTTAGCTTTTATATTTAACACCAGTGTGGATCAAGGAGTCTTTCCGGATCTCATGAAACACAGTAAAGTAGTTCCTTTGTTCAAATCCGGAGATAGTAA